>OX596028.1:10766618-20766618 GCA_951394125.1 Epistrophe eligans
AATTAAATTTTAAAAATTTACCATCATGACAATAAATATAAAGATATTATTATATGATATTATTATTATGTGAAGTTTAGTTCAAGTGCATTAGTTTTTAGTTTGAAGTCTTTACTTTTGTTTTTATATAAACTCAAATTATGTGCATATGCGGACTTAAGAAAACTAAAATTATTGGTTTATTTTGAAAGGATTAAGAGGAAATTATCTATATTTGGATTGGTTTCTATACATATAAAATTATGTGAATTATTATTATGTGAATCATGTGAATATGAAAAATTCATTACGTGAAAGAGTTTGAAGGAAAGAATTAATTTTGTAAAATATACCGTCATAATAAGTATAAAAATATTCGAATGCACTTTTTTCTAGTCCGATCGCTATCATGAGTGGCTGAATTGTTAGTCCTAGGTCTTCGTATTTTTTACGGAGCAGCTCTAATTTTCCAGGATAATGCACAACTGAATTATTGTAGACAAAATAAGACTTTTCCTTTTTAAAAAAAACGTCGTTGTGTTGTGAATTGAATTGAGAAGAAATTTACTCACTTTTCTGTGAAAACGTTAATATTTTTTCTTTCTTTTAGTTATTAGAAGTTGCAATATTTGTTAATACACAGTTAGGAATAGGTATAAAAGGTTCGAACACACAAAAACCTTGTAAAATTTATTGGCAGTGGATAAAAAGTAGCATGTAACGATAGGAATATTATATACCTACGTATTATCATGCGAAATAAAAAAGAGATTGAGTGGATGTATGAGATTTCAGTAAAAGATCAAAAGTTGTTACAATCTTTTAAGTACCTATAAAAATATCATAGCATGAAAAAGATTTAGGAGAAGAATTAAATTTTAAAAATTTACCATCATGACAATAAATATAAAGATATTATTATATGATATTATTATTATGTGAAGTTTAGTTCAAGTGCATTAGTTTTTAGTTTGTAGTCTTTACTTTTGTTTTTATATAAACTCAAATTATGTGCATATGCGGACTTAAGAAAACTAAAATTATTGGTTTATTTTGAAAGGATGATTAAGAGGAAATTATCTATATTTGGATTGGTTTCTATACATATAAAATTATTAAAATAGTTTTCAATAAAAGCGTATACAGTTTTCCCCTCATGTGAATAAATTCATTACGTGAAAGAGTTTGAAGGAAAGAATTAATTTTGTAAAATATACCGTCATAATAAGTATAAAATATTCGAATGCACTTTTTCTGGTCCGATCGCTATCATGAGTGGCTAAATTGTTAGTCCTAGGTCTTCGTATTTTTTGCGGAGCAGCTCTAATTTTCTAGGATTATGCGCAACTGAATTATAGTAGACAAAACATGACTCTTGCTTTTTAAAAAAAGTCGTTGTGTTGTGAATTGAATTGAAAAGAAATTTACTAACTTTTCGGTGAAAACGTTAATATTGTTGCTTTCTTTTAGTTATTAGAAGTTGCAATACACAGTTAGGAATATGTATAAAAGGTTCGAACACACAAAAACCTTGTAAAATTTATTGGCAGTGGATAAAAAGTAGCATGTACGTATTATCATACGAGACAAAAAGAAATTGAAAAAAGATTGAGTGGATATATGTGATTTCAGTAAAAGATCAAAAGTTCTCACTACTTTTTAAGTATAAAAATATCATACCTTCTTAGCAAATTCCACAGCTGAATTGCAGAAGATCAAAGAGTATTACGCATAGATGATTCTTGTTTCAAGAAATATAATTAAATCATTTAAAGTTTAGTTCAAGTGCATTAGTTTTTAGTTTGTAGTTTTTGCTTTTGTTTTTATATAAATTCAAAGTAGGTATGCGGATTTAAGAAAACTAAAATTTTTGGTTTATTTTGAAAGAATTAATAGGAGATTATCTATATTTGGATTGGTATCTATACTTATAAAATTATAAAAATATTTTTCAATAAACGCGTATACATTTTTGCCCTCATTTGAATATGAAAAATTCATTACGTGAAAAAGTTTGAATGTAATATCCATACATTTAAGGAAAGAATTAAATTTGTAAAATATACCGTCATAATAAGTATAAAAATATTCTAATGCACCTTTTTCTGGTCCGATCGCTATCATGAGTGGCTGAATTGTTAGTCCTAGGTCTTCGTATTTTTTACGGAGCAGCTCTACCTTTCCAGAATACTGCGCAACCGAATTGCAGTAGATGAAACATGACTCTTGGGCATCGCTGATACTCGGCTTCCATTTATATTTCTTTGTTCCCTTCTTTCCAACTGCCAACATTGGAGGTTTCAGAATAGCATGTAAAAGCAAAAATATGTTGCAATCTCGTGAATCTAATAAAATATGAAAAACGATATGGTTATTGGTTATCTATAGACTTGTCAATTATATAAACACGTTTAAGTCTATGACTTGATACAATAGTCCTACCCATACCACAATAACTGGTTGATTTCAAAGATAAGCATTAAAAAAATATTGATTTTTTCAATTCTTAAAGCAAGGAAAAAAGGATTCTGTTAGACAAAATTCAAAACTATTTTTCATGCCTTGACCACTGCAAGCACTCTTTCACTAACGCGAAACATTTGGAAAGACAACGAAATTCAAAATATTTTACATGGCTATTAATGTGACAACGGTTTTTGATTTAAAACAACATCTCCGTCTTTTCGAATGTTTCACGTTGGTTTGAAACAGCATTTAATTTTTCTACATGTAATCTAAAATTTTAATAAAATACGCAAAATAAATAAAGTTTTATTTATTTTATTTCTGAAAGGTAAATACAAAAATTGTTACAAATAACAACTGTCTTACTTGTGTTAATATCTTTTTTGAGCTCTTTCAAAAGATCAATAGATTTTTTGTCCTTCACTCTTTTTTTAAAGTAAGGAACAATTTTTTCCACAAATGAAGGCCACAGTTGTAGAAGATTCGATGGGTTATCCTTTTTAATTATTCTATAATCAAAGTCAACCTAAGGAAATAAAAGAAAAGTATTTATGTTTTGATTTGGAAGTTATTAACACAATCATGCAAATTGTATATACATATAATATATATAACATTCGCATTCATTGGTGACTTATTATAAAAAAGTGATTAGCGCTTCAATCATTATTCAACAAGAGCAATTAAGATTACAAATTTAATTTTTTTCACTTTTTGGATTAATTTAAAGCAAAGGTTATAAGTTTTATAAAATGGACTTATCCGATAATCCCCTTAAACTAAAATAAAATGCACGATGTCTGTTTATGAACAATGTTTCATTAACCTATTCTATAATTCATAGGAAAAAGGTTAAACTAACCAGTGTATGTCCGAGAGAATTCTTGAACAGTGGCCATATTTCTAAAATGTTTTTTCCATTCTTGATGTCGTTTTGTCTGATCTCCAATACTTCTCCCCATTTTCTTTCGACTTCCGACCATGGTTCGTTATTGTGGGCAAGCCATAGCACAGTTTCTTCTAGTTCTTTTGTTAATATTTCAAGCTCTGGGATTTTGTCAAGTGGTTGTGAAATATTCTCTATGAAATCATATTAAAATAATATTTATGACTGATATAGGGTGATAACAATCTTAATAAATTATTTTCTTTCTTCATCAGGATATTCATTGAAATAGGAAATGGGAGGGACTGACCAAATGGAATATTTATGGTTGAGTAATTAAGACTGAGATATGGTCCTATGAAGTAAGCAAAAGAATTGTTTAAAACTGAATAAAAAATGAGAGTTCTCGATAGCAAACAAAGAGTTCTAAACATTTTCGTAATAACTTTTTATTCTAAAACTAATTTTTCAAAAGTTATTCGCAAATTTAGGTGTCCATTGACTTAGAACCAAAAATTTTCAAAATCCAAAAAAATCAAAAAAAAAAGAAGTTCTGATTAGTGTTCCCGATAGCAAACAAAGAGTTCTAAACATTTTCGTAATAACTTTTTATTCTAAAACTAATTTTTCAAAAGTTATTCGCAAATTTATAGGTGTCCATTGACTTAGAACCAAACATTTTCAAAATCCAAAAAAATCAAAAAAAAGAAGTTCTGATTAGTATTCCCGATAGCAAACAAAGAGTTATAAACATTTTCGTAATAACTTTTTATTCTAAAACTAATTTTTCAAAAGTTATTCGCAAATTTATAGGTGTCCATTGACTTAGAACCAAAAATTTTCAAAATCCAAAAAAATCAAAAAAAAGAAGTTCTGATTAGTATTCCCGATAGCAAACAAAGAGTTATAAACATTTTCGTAATAACTTTTTATTCTAAAACTAATTTTTCAAAAGTTATTCGCAAATTTAGGTGTCCATTGACTTAGAACCAAAAATTTTCAAAATCCAAAAAAAATCAAAAAAAAGAAGTTCTGATTAGTGTTCCCGATAGCAAACAAAGAGTTCTAAACATTTTCGTAATAACTTTTTATTCTAAAACTAATTTTTCAAAAGTTTTTCGCAAATTTAGGTGTCCATTGACTTAGAACCAAAAATTTTCAAAATCAAAAAAAAATCAAAAAAAAAGAAGTTCTGATTAGTGTTCTCGATAGCAAACAAAGAGTTCTAAACATTTTCGTAATAACTTTTTATTCTAAAAATAATTTTTCAAAAGTTATTCGCAAATTTAGGTGTCCATTGACTTAGAACCAAAAATTTTCAAAATCCAAAAAAATCAAAAAAAAAGAAGTTCTGATTAGTGTTCCCGATAGCAAACAAAGAGTTCTAAACATTTTCGTAATAACTTTTTATTCTAAAACTAATTTTTCAAAAGTTATTCGCAAATTTAGGTGTCCATTGACTTAGAACCAAACATTTTCAAAATCCAAAAAAATCAAAAAAAAGAAGTTCTGATTAGTATTCCCGATAGCAAACAAAGAGTTATAAACATTTTCGTAATAACTTTTTATTCTAAAACTAATTTTTCAAAAGTTATTCGCAAATTTATAGGTGTCCATTGACTTAGAACCAAAAATTTTCAAAATCCAAAAAAATCAAAAAAAAGAAGTTCTGATTAGTATTCCCGATAGCAAACAAAGAGTTATAAACATTTTCGTAATAACTTTTTATTCTAAAACTAATTTTTCAAAAGTTATTCGCAAATTTAGGTGTCCATTGACTTAGAACCAAAAATTTTCAAAATCCAAAAAAATCAAAAAAAAGAAGTTCTGATTAGTGTTCCCGATAGCAAACAAAGAGTTCTAAACATTTTCGTAATAACTTTTTATTCTAAAACTAATTTTTCAAAAGTTTTTCGCAAATTTAGGTGTCCATTGACTTAGAACCAAAAATTTTCAAAATCAAAAAAAAATCAAAAAAAAAGAAGTTCTGATTAGTGTTCTCGATAGCAAACAAAGAGTTCTAAACATTTTCGTAATAACTTTTTATACTAAAACTAATTTTTCAAAAGTTATTCGCAAATTTAGGTGTCCATTGACTTAGAACCAAAAATTTTCAAAATCCAAAAAAATCAAAAAAAAAGAAGTTCTGATTAGTGTTCCCGATAGCAAACAAAGAGTTCTAAACATTTTCGTAATAACTTTTTATTCTAAAACTAATTTTTCAAAAGTTATTCGCAAATTTAGGTGTCCATTGACTTAGAACCAAAAATTTTCAAAATCCAAAAAAATCAAAAAAAAAGAAGTTCTGATTAGTATTCCCGATAGCAAACAAAGAATTTAAACCTAAATTTGCGAATAAGTTTCGAAAAATTAGTTTTAGAAAAAAAAAGTTATTACGAAAATGTTTAGAACTCTTTGTTTGATATCGAGAACTCTCATGTTTTATTCAATTTTAAACAATTCTTTTGCTAACTTCATAAGACTCCTATTTTGTATTGTATTTTTTGTACATAATATTTATTTAAAAAAGGATTCATGAAAAATCTTTTTAAGTGATCGTTTTGCAATGTTTGTCTTATTTAAAACTCGTTACTGATTAAAAAGTAAAGCATGCGGCTCAACACTCTCACGAAAGATTTGAAATAATTAGTTTGAAAGGTGTTGTATAATAAACATTAAAAGAGAAGGGATATAAATTGAATGATAAAAGTTTTGAAGTTTTTATGAAATAGAAAGTTTTATATATAAAAGTTTTTAAATACCTTTGGGTTCAAGCGGTGCAGTTGTGCAAGTTCTTTTTAATTTTCTAAGTCTTATCCGAGCATTTACTGCCTTGTCGTGCAGTTTTCCAGTTGGATTAAGACCTTGTCGCCGTTTTCGTAAGTAATATTCCTATAAGTAAAGTTTATTAGTACAAAAGAAATATTAAAAGAAGCTTAAATTCTTAAAAGAAGAATAGAATAACTTATCGGAGAATAAGGAACAGTACGGCTTCGCAAAAGTCAATCAGAAGTTTTTCTGACTTTAAGAGAATGTTCAGATTTAAGCTCAATACAAAAACTTTACAAGACTTAAAAAAAAATATTTAAAGTTTGTTAAATAATTCGTTATTTTAATTTCAACCTAGTTAATTTTTATCGCTACTAATTATGAATCATTCAAATAAGAAAATTGATTCATACATCATGCTTTTAGAGTAAAAATGTCTCATTTTAAATCGAAGGCCAATATTTTAGACGATTAAGTACAATGTTAAAGCACTTTTAGTATGATGCTAGGTTAAAAACACTAGCGCAAAATTTTAAACGATTTAGTACGATGTTAAAGCCATTTTGTCATAGTAAAAATGTTTTAACATCGTACTAAATCGTTTAAAATTTTGTGCTACTAATTTCTAAATTTTGTGCTGTCTTTTTCTCATTTTATTAAATATAAAATCACCAAATGCCTATTTTAACTTTTTAGTATCCCACTAACTTCAAATGCCACTTTCACAATTAAAAATGTGAAAATGGTTGTTCGGCTGCAGTTTATAAAGTAAATAATGTTTAGTATGATACTAGTTAAAAAATATTTAAAACTAAGAACATTTTAGCAAAGAGCTTTAAAGTTAGTAAAGTAGTATCATGCTAATACCTTAACATCAGGCTTTTTTGAAAAAAGTTGTTTTTTATTCTGTAACCGTTTAATTTAAGTAGGTATTTATTCAATGCAATTACAACTTTAAAGAAATATTTTGTTATGGTTGAGATTAGTAGAACAGTATTTAAAAATGTTTGTTAGTTTGATATGTACATATTTTGTTTTAAATTAATTTATCCCACGCCTCTTACCCCCCCAGATACCGCACGTGCTGGGGTCCATCTGCGCCGAGTATTACGGCAAATTCGATATCGGTTTCAATATGTTTATTTAAGAAATGTTATTTAAATCCAAAAAATAAAAATAGATAGAAAAATTAGAAACTGATGTTTAATGCAAACAGTTAAAATAAAAATCAACGTGTTTAAAGTTAAATTTAAAATATTTTTACATCGAACAAAAAACTTATTATTATTATCAATTATAGGAAAAAAGTTAAATAAATTAATATTTTTTTTTTTTTTCAGAAACAAATAAATTTTGAATACTCTGAATTTTGTATACTCTGAACATCTCATTAGGTGAAACCAATCAAATAACAAATCATTCAGTTTTCAAAAGTTCTTACTTTGTTTTCAGAAGGAAAAACTTCTTGAATTATGTCGACAGCGTTTTCAATATCCCTCATTTTCATTTCTTGCAAGTTTGATTCAAAGTTTTCGATTATAATTGATATCAATATATTTTTATGCGTTTCATCAAGAATATTTTGATTTTTGTAAAAATTGAGGACATCTACACCTTTTTCAGTACTACTAAGAAGTTCTGTAAGTGTGTTACTGTTTAATAATTCAAGCGAAGCCTGAGAAGTTGACGGAGAATAATAAGATCTATCAGTTGAGCAAGATGGACTTCTTGAAAAATGATTCCATTCCATCCATTGGCATTTACAGTTTTGACAAAATGAACTTGAAACCTAAATATGAGAAAAATATAAAAAGGGTTTTAAATATAACAACGGGTGCTCTTATAAACGCATGGTTGTGTAATACATGTTCTGCAATCACATAATTTGCAATAAAATACCGCTAACAGCGACTTTGGATGGCGAAATAAAAAATCTTAATATTTTAATCATTCTTATTGCGGTTGTCAATAATCAATGGATAGTTGATAAATATTGAAATTTGGTACATTAATCAATCTATTTAAAATCTTATCAATATTGATAGTTATCAATTTTCTTGTAATTCTAAACGTTGATAATAAATTGTTAACCCTGTTTTAGGTGTGAATACTTTTTTCCTTTATTTACAGCTGATTAAGGGACATCTGAGATAACGAACACCCTAACATACATACATACATATACAGAATTCAGTAACTCGGCTAAACGAAAGAAATTTCTGTGATTTTTAGATTGCCATTTGCATAACACTAAATTGATCACCGAATTCTGAATTTTCAAGTTGAATGTCAACATATTTGATTTCAATCAAATTGCTGGAACCATTACGAACATGTAAGGAAAACCTTAAAAGTGAGACAATCATCTCAAAAAACGTTGGAACCATAATTATAGAGAAAGTTAAAAAAATTTATTTAAATTAAAATTGTTTTATCGGGTCAGAGAATATATTTTTTCTATCAAATCAGTAAAATTAGTCAAATCGAAAAGAAACCATGCACTTATGAACAAGAACGGACGTGGAAATAAATCTTTTATCTCAGATTCTGTTGCTAGTTTTAAACTTTCAAGGTCAAAACCATTTTCTATTGTATAAAAAACGATTTTTTGCATCTTAAAATAAATTAAAATACTCGTAATAAAAATTGTCTTACCCACAATGCGTTTGTAAACCCATTCTTCAAATCCAAACTTGTTACAAACAAGGTTTTTCGTTTTTAAATTATTGTCAGTGCTATCGACTGAAAATGTCACCACCTTGCCTTCATTTGTATTAGCATTCACAAGTACTGGTTCATCATTTTCTGGTTCATCTTCTAGAATTATTTCCTCGGACGTATTCAGTTCTTCGTAATCAATAAGTTCTATGAGAGTTGATTCGACTTCCTCAGAACTCATTTTATATTTAATTAACTAAATTAAGACAAAATATAAATGTTATTATAGAAAAATACAAAGACTAGGAAAATTAAACAAACTTAATGATGATTTTTGTTTTGCAGATTAGTACTAAAAGCTTATTAACTTATTAGCTTATTAGCTTATGTGCTCTTTGCATAATTATTTAGTGCAGGTATTAGTTAGAATTAAGTTTTAAGAGTTGGCTTTCTTTTAGTTTTTTTTATTTAACCGTCTATGTTATATTTAAATTACCATTATTTAAGGTAGTCCTCATTAAGTAATTTTTGGCTTTGAGTATAAATGAGTACTCTTACTTTTTCGGTTGTTTCAAAATTTTATTTACAAATTTTTGTTACTTTTAGCTTCATCTTTAGTTTATTTAACATTCCTATGACAACTGTCTGAAAATAAAATTATGTACACATATACATCATAATATACATATGTATACATTTCGATAATATGAAAAAATAATTGTTAAATGATAAACAATTAGATATAGAATTAACTTTTCTTTATTTCCAACGTTTTCAGATTTATGCATGGTCTTCAGCATTATGCTGAAAACCATTCGAAACCCAATTTACCCAGAAATTTTTAGGATCAAGTAATTTTTTTTGTCGTTGTAATATAAATAAATACCTTAACTTTTTTTATTTGTTTTGGAACAAATGCGATATGTTTTTTCATGCTTTTAGTTCTTAAACCTTGTTTATACTTTCAAGCGAAACGAAGTTTCCATTGGTATACAAAAATACCTTTTTCTCAGTTGCGAAGAAAAGAATAAAATTTCATTAAATTTTGTATGTGACAATCAATAACAAATTTGTTTCGCTTCGCTTTTTATAAAGTATGATTTAATTTTTTTAATTTGTACTGTTGACTAATTCTGTTTTAAAAGTAAATAATAGGTGAGTTCAGGAAGTAAGATATCAGCAAAGACAGTTTCATGAACAGGATTTCTTAGAAATACATCTCAGTTTTGATGTTAAAATAAGAAGATACAAATTTCAGTATGAAAACACGCAAAAAAACAGAGATTTTATTGAAATATTCATTGTAAATAGCGAACTTTTCATTATTTCTTGATTTTTTTAATCATCCTTATAATATTTTCTAAATTTTAATGCGTTTAAAGTGAATAAAAAACGTGGTACACCCTGGAACATAACCAATTTTTTCCCAGAATTTCTTGTTATTTTACAACAATAATATTATAAATACCTTAAATTTCTTTCGGCTGTCTCCGTTTCGTTTATCCTTTTTTATAATTTTCAGTTTTTTTCAGTTTTTTATTTCACTTTTAATTAATTGTAATTTTCAATTGACTATAACGACTTGCTTTGCTGGCTGGACTACGTGACTGAACTGCTGGCTGAACAAAATGAAATGCCTCGAGAAAAAAATTACCTATACCTTCGTATGCATATGCACTCTGACTAGCTTCTAAAACTAATAGTATGTACCATTAAAACAATAAGATACAAATTTCAGTATGAATACCTATATGTTTTTTTTTAACGCGCAAAAAAACAGAGTTTTTATTGAAATATTTCATTGTATATAAGGAACTTTTCATTATTTCTTGATTTTTTAATCACCGATACGCTAGTTTCTAATTTATAATGCGTTTTAAACAAAAACCCCTTATGCTATTTTCTAATTTATAATGCGTTTTAAGTGAATAAAAAACGTGGTACACCCTGGAACATAACCTAATTTTTCCCAGAATTTCTTGTTATTTTACAACAATAATATTATAAATACCTTAAATTTCTTTCGGCTGGCTCCGTTTCGTTTATCCTTTTTTATAATTTTCAGTTTTTTTCGGTTTTTTTTATTTCACTTTTTATTAATTTTAATTTTCAATGTCTAGAACGACTTGCTTTGTTGGCTGGACTACGTGACTGACTGACTGCTGGCAGAATAAAATGGAAGAACAAATGGAGAAACGGGCATCTCGAGAAAGAAAGAAAAGAAAAAAGTTTGGCTTATGCTATTTTCTAATTTATAATGCGTTTTAAGTGAATAAAAAACGTGGTACACCCTGGAACATAACCTAATTTTTCCTAGAATTTCTTGTTATTTTACAACAATAATATTATAAATACCTTAAATTTCTTTCGGCTGGCTCCGTTTCGTTTATCCTTTTTTATAATTTTCAGTTCTTTTCGGTTTTTTTATTTCACTTTTTATTAATTTTAATTTTCAATGTCTAGAACGACTTGCTTTGTTGGCTGGACTACGTGACTGACTGACTGCTGGCAGAATAAAATGGAAGAACAAATGGAGAAACGGGCATCTCGAGAAAGAAAGAGAAGAAAAAAGTTTGGCTTTTTTTCAAAATAGTGTGAGTTACACAAACACAAACGCATATACACAGGGAAGGTATGCAGTAAGACAGCTAAATGCAGGGGCGCCCAAATGAAATTTTAGTTGTTTTTTTTTTAGGAATATGTTTTGAGATTTTAAATAGCCAAAATAGAAAAAAATTTTAGTAAATTAAATAAATAAGTAAATAAATTGAATATATGAAGTACTTCATTGAAATAAAATATAAAACAACATGCGATGCTAAGTCAAATTCTTTAAACACACCTATAATAACCAGTGTAATTTTTCTTCATTTCATAGGTAAGATGTGTCTCATATTCTAAATAAGATAAGTAAAATTATTCTGCACTACGGGCGCTCAATGGATTGGAGCGCCTTGCCATCACCAACAAAAGGTGATGCAACCCTGAACCAGAATTTCCAATTTTGACAAATGAGACCCTGCATTATTCACGTAATTAAAGTATAATTTTATTTTCAACCACTTTGTTTTTTTTATAGCAAAATGCTATGAAATATCAATTTAAAATTATTCTAGAAGAATGTATTTTACTATTTAACATCACATCACATTAATTTATGAAGAATATGAGACACAATAAGCTCACGAAATGAAAAAAATATAAACTCCTTATTATAGGTGTTTTTAAACAACTTAAAGCAGCACCGCGTGTTGTTTTATATATTTTTTAAATAACTATTGCAAGTTTTCACTATTCTCACTTTTATTTCACTTTTTTAATTAGTTTTTATCGCTATTAAACGTTTAATAATATCAAAATACTTTTTTTTTCAGACCGGAAAAATGACAGACGAGAACTTTTCTGTTTACTTTTTTAATTGAGTCACATACACTGTATATGTGATATATACCTCTTCCTTTCCTTCTTATTGTATAAAAATGAAAACGCTCAAAGAAGGAACCAGAGAATGCAATCTTCAAATGAAAGCATTCAACAAGTAGACATGTTTATATGCATGGTTGAAAGATTAACTTTGGTTTTTACATGTGCATTTCACGATCGTTTGTTTCATAATGCTGGATTTACATGTTTTTATTTTTTGGAATTGAAAAAGTGTAGATTTAAAAACTAAATTAAAGTGGAATACGTGGTATGTCAAACAAAAAACACGTAAATCCAGCATCCTTTTAAATTATGTATGTGGAGTTAAATTCAAAGGCGCAAAATTGTAAACGATTTAGTACGATGTTAAAGCAGTTTTATCATACTAAAAAATGCTTTAACATCGTACTAAATGGTTTAAAACTTTGCGCTTAAGATTTTAAAACATGAATGGCGTCAATTGTTTCTATTACAACAGAAACAAGTATATAATACAAAATACGATGAAATCAAAATTTAGTCGAAAAAAAATTACTTTTAATTCAACGGAGGTCTAAACTTTACTTCATAATTAATGAAAATGAAATAGAGAAAATTGTTTTGATCTTCTTCTTCTATTTAGGCCAGGCGCAAAAATGCAACTTTTAGTTTCGAAATAGTTTGGTTTCTAAACTGAAAACTGTTTTGAAACTAAAAATTGAATGTGCGTGCTTGGTATTAACATAATAGACTTCTTTTAAACGGTTCAATTTTATCTCTCATTTTAATGATACAAAGATCCGTAATGATTCAATTTATATTATTTTTTAACTTTCTTCATTTTTCGCATCAGTATACATATGATTTTTTCATATTCTAAGAAGTTTATGTCCGCTTTGCACACGAGGAAAGAAGTTACTGGAGATTTTTTGACGTTTTTTTGACCGTGTTCAACGAGCTTTTTGTGGATTTCTTTTCGCCAATATGGATTTTTAACAAAGACTTTTTAACGCTGCAATTACCCCCTGCAATTTTTAAGCATGTTGGCGGGGGACGTATGCGGTGTCCGGGGTAGACAAAGTTGCAGAGGTTGAAATAATTGCAGAGTTATCGCTCTTTCTTCTTGTGCTTTTTGTTATTGTTTGACACATAAGCGGAGTAAAGAGTGAGGAGATATATTTCCTTCTCATTTAACAAAAATTGCAGGTATTGAAATTTGCAGCGTTTAAATGGATGCTGCAATCCGAAAGAAACTCAATAGAGAATTGCAGATAAAGATTGCCAGTCGTCTATAAAAGCAGTCAAACAGAGGAATTCCTCTATCAATCGTTTAAAAACGTCAAACCATTATATTATTTTGGACATATATCTCAAAATTCGACTTTGATAGATTCCTAAAATTCTCCATAAGGATTTTAATCAGAAATTGCGAATTTTTCGTATATATATGGCAACAAGAATAAATAGATGTAATTTCGTTAATTTAATTTAATTAAAAATATTTTGAAATGAGTTTGTAACAAATACGGCTGGTAGTATTTGATTTGTTACTTTTCACATACCACAAATCAACAATCATACTACTAATTCAACATAATATATGATAAAGTTCATATTTAAAATTTATTTAGTAACACCTTATAAAATAAAGTTAATATACTAATTTTGCAAGAACAATAAGACGTACTATTATTGTTAAAGGAAAAAACTATTAAATTAATAGTGTATCGAATTAAAAGAATGGTGCATACTATAAACATTGGAAACAATACTATTATATCAATAGTGTTAAGTTATTAAAGCTATGTGACCCGAGAGAATGTCGATAAATCTTTTTGTGACAGGGTGTACAATATCAGATTCGATAGTTGAATGGGGGTAACTAATAAATAATATTTCATTTAAAAAATTTGTTTTTAACTTAATAAATGCAAAACACTTAAATGAAAAACAAAATCACCATAAGATATAAATTATATCTATTTAATCTTAAAAAATTATTTTAAATAAAATAAAATAATTTCATGAGAATGGGGTTCATAGGTAAGAAAGGAATCATTCACTTTTGCAGATTTGAAGGGAATGCATTTTGTTTGACATTTCATAGGGTCAGTTGTACAATAGTGGCCACGCAACAGTGTCACAAAGTTTCAAAGCAAAAGAACTTACCCATTAATAAATTATTGACTTTGTGTAGAATTTTCGGGTTTTCACGTTACGAAATTAAAAAGGAGAAGAACACAGTGTTCTTTTATATTTTGTTGAAACATCCAACAAAATCTTCATGGAATGCAATGAAATATATAGGGACACCCTATTATTAAAATATTATATACAAAATAAAAAATAAAAAAAACAATGGGGTATAACATTATTTTTGAAAGAACAAATTATTAAATCAATAGTGTATCCTTTTAAAAGGACAGTATGTACTATAAATCTCATAAAAAATACTATAACATCAATGGTATTAGGTTATTAAAAGTATAAGATTTTAAAACAAATTATTAATTGAATAGTGTATCCGTTTAAAAGAATAGTACATACTATAAATCTTGTAAAAAAATTCTATAAAATCAATGATTTTAGGTTATTAAAAACACATGATACAGAAGAGTGTCTATAGATCATCTTGTTACAGAGTGACCATAATAAAATTAAAAATTCCAAGAACGCTTTAAAGCAAAAACAACTCAATACCAAGTATTAGTATTTTATTTGATGTTTTAATGAAAAGAGTCAGCTAAAGAGCTTTAAATTAAATAAATTATATAAATATATTTTTTACTGGAACGGTATCTGAAGGATTGATTGGTTAAAAATATATTTGTAATAATAATTTTTATTAATTTTAAATGCATACATACCTTTTTATCAGTTTGTTGTTTCCTTTCGAATTATGTCAATTTTGAAGCATCACTTTTCACTTTCACGGAATTAAGGCTCAACTACAGAGAACTTTTTGCAAAAATTAACACTTTTGAAAAAAAATGTGTTTTATGGTATTTAGTATCTGTCGCTTAAAGAAAGGTAAGTTTTCGCCTTATCCTCATATTTTTCCAATGAATTATTTTTTTTTAATTGAGTGTATTTAAAAAGTTATAACTAGTTTCAATTGCATTTGGAATAAAATATGGTTTGGTTTTGGACGGTTTCATCTACATTTTAATCTTATTTTACTGAACAATATCCAGAGTATTGTTTTAGTAAATAATCACATTAATTCAATGGGATATACTATTAATGCAAAACTTCTTTTTTTGTTTTGCAATAATTCAATAAGATGACACTATTAAAACAATGGTATATGTTATTAATATCGGAAGCCTCAAAAATTGTTTACCTAATAGTATTCTTTCTCAATTAATGGTGCGTCCCATTATTTGAACAATAGTATCGGATACTATTGTTTTAGTAAATAATCACATTAATTCAATAGGATATACTATTAATTCAATACACATTTCCCTTAATATATGACTTAATAAGATAGTACTATTAAAACAATGGTATGTTTTTATAAATTTCTTGTTTTGATTTAATAGTATTTCTTATGATATTAATGGTATCTCACATAACTTGAGAAATAATTTCGAATATTCGAAACAACATCATTGGCTCACATTGTTTTAATAACATACCCCATTAAAATAATAGTCCACACTATTAATTTCTTGTGATAAATTTATAGTATATCTTATTAAATTAATGGTGTGTTAAATTTCGCAAAAATAGTTTCGAATTTTCGAACTTTATAGGGGCGACCACATTGATTTAATGGGATATACTATTAATGTTATTAAAACAATGGTTCGTGTCATTGATATTTATGAGGCATGTCACATTAAATTAATGGTTTTTGTCTGGTTTATTCAATGGTATGTACTTTTTTTTGAATTATAGTATCAATACTATTAATTTTATAGTCGAATACTATTTATTTAATAGGCCACCCCATTAAATTAATGACATGTACTATTAATATGGTCTTTTTTTAATGGTATTGATACCATTGAAAATTAATGGTGTCGTACAATGATATTAATGGTACGTCTTATTAAAGATTAATAGTAAAATATTATTAAATCAATAGTTTTTCCTATTAGGTTAATAGTATGCACCGTATTAATAATAATAGTTTCGATACCATTGTAATAATAACCCAGATACCATTGATTTTACTAGAAAACTATTGTTATTATAGTAAAATCCCATTGATAAGCGTCCCATTAAAACAATGGTCGTACCATTGAGTAATCAATGGTATATTTTTCTCTGAGTGTATATACTTAGAAATGCTAGAATCAAGAATTACAGTTGGTAGCTACTTTTCATTATTATTTTAATACCTACTATTAAATTAGTTTTAAGAACCCCTATATACCTTGTGTATGGGGAATTATAGGCGACTTATTGAATGTTATATACAAGTAATTTGTTTTTTTTTTAATAGTCTTAAGGCGAGCCTACTTAAAAACGTTTACTTGTATGAGACCTCATATACACATACAATAATATATTCATAGGTATACCGTATATGTAGATACTTATTTTCAAAAAAAAATTAAATTTTAATTTGATGAAAACAAAGTTGGATTAATTCAACACTTGCATTTTACCATCTAATTAGCGATACTTTTTTAATTAACACTAAGAAATAAACCACAAAAAAAAAGTACTACGAAGAATCAACTTAGTCTCCAATTAAAAATTAAAAACAAAGAAAATAAAAGTCAGTTCAATTGAAATCACAATTTGCTTACAGTTACAATTTATTCTTCATAGAAATTAGATACCAACTGAATAGTTTGAGAAAGAAATGTTGCAAAAAAGAAAATCATCGACTCATTTTGTTACAAAAACATATTACCACTTCTAAACTTCTCAAAGATGCCAATTTTTACCTACCATTTTTTCTTCTGTCAAAGTTTTTTATAAATAAAATGCACCACTGGGTCGCATAAACTTGCTCTTATTCTTATGTGCGATCACACTGTGGTTTTAAAGTCTTAATAATTTTAAAAACTTTTTATCTCATAAAAGAAATTTATTAATTATTGGAGTCTATATTTTATGCAACCTGCCAAAAATATAGCCTAGTTAAAGAAGGTATTATCTATTATGTGACTACACAAATATGAACAATATAATATGTAGTACCGTGCTGTCTTGCATCTAATTTACAGTTTAGACTGAAAAAAATGTTAAAAAATCAATAAAAATAGAAATAAATTGATTAAAAAAATATCTGAAATTTATTTGACACCAACGCAATGTACACCAAGTGATTTCTTACACAAATCTCAATTTATGAGAAAAAAATTTTAATAATCGTTGAAGCGGTTTTTTTTTTTTTAAATATTAAATTAAATATTAAATTTTGAATATATTTTTAAGAAAAAAATTAGTATGCCAATTATTAGCACTTATTTATGCAGAGTCAAAAACTTAGTTTAAAAAAAAAATCATCTACCCATTTTCGAAAAATCGAATTTTTAAGCATGGTTTTGAAAATGTTTAAAAAATCTAAAATTTGAATTTTTTTTAAATTTTAATTTGCAATATTATACAATATTTTGTTAAAAAAATTTCATTAAAACTGTTTCAACAGATAATGAGATAGTCGAAAACCCAAAAAATGGTTCTATGAGAGGTACCATTTTTAAACGATAGATACAATTTTTTTCCCAATAATATGCTAGATCGTTCTGATATTAGATCACACAAAAATTTTAATCAAAATCATAGTAGCCGTTTTTGAGAAAACTGAGACTTTCAATACCAGTTTTTGAAAGTTTGTATGGGAGGTACCGTTATTTTTGGTTATAAAAAAAAAATTATTTAAAATCTACTAGATAATGTCAAAAAACAGCTGGGTTCTACATAAGTTTAATAAAAATCGACCATGTCGTTTTCGAATTACGAATTCTCAAATAAAAAATTTAAACTTTTTTTAAAAATCGCAAAAAACATTTTTTCGAAAATTTTGGTACACAATATTTTAAAATTATTGTAAACTCTCCATAAAAAAATTAATCTAAATCAGTCGAACCGTTTTTTAGAAAGTCGAAAAGATATTATATAAAATATTTAATTTTATTGTAACACTTCTACCTTAGACTATAACAATTTCACAGTGATATACACGCTTTGATTCTTCCATTGTCCGATATACAGACTTAGTAACATAACACCAAGGAAAAATAATTATATCAAACACTCTAAGCTAAATCGTCATGGTTATCGCGTTGTATAGTCGGCGGTGGATGATGGTGGAATAGAAACCTAACCGAACTGACCAATTACGTCATTCTGGAGAAGACCTTCCCGATGGGTAAAGTCCGTAATCGCTATTGAAAATATTCACACCAACACTACAGATATATACGGTTTTATTTATGTAATCAAAAATAATCAATGCAACACTTTGAGTATAAATAGTATAGTATACTTTTATCGTACTAATGTGTCGATGATAATTACAGTCGTAGAAATGTTTTTTTTTTTTAATTATTTTCTTCTAGTGATTTCTTCTTCCTGAATTGAGTTTGAATAATAAAAACAATTGTATCAATACTGTTACACTAATATATATGTACGTTGGTTGGAAAGGGTACCTACATACAACCTTTGTTATGTTGTTCCTTAATGTATTGTGAAATTATAAAATGCTTCCTTCATTAACCGCTCAAGATGTTTTATTGTTTACTTCTTGATTTGTTTGGTTTACGCATCATCGATAATACATGACATAAGGGAAACTGTAGAAAATGCTAATATTGTATCAAAATGTCTACAATTTACATAAAACTATTTAAAATAAAATGCACGACTATAGGTTTTTTAGTTCGAGAAAAACTAAGCTTTGGAAAAATTAAATAAATTTCTATACAAAAGTTCTTTATTTTACTTCTTTTTACTATTTGTTGTTTTTGCCTAACTACTTCTACCCTAATACAATTCACTGCTAGCTATAGATAAATACGCCTTTGAACACTGGAAGAGTTAACAAAAAACATTAAATAAAATTTGTCTGCTTCATCATTTGGCAACAACGAGCTTTAGTGGAGAATTATACAAAATCTCAGAATATGCAATCGAAACGGATATTTTGCGATGCCTTAAACTAAATCCAACAGGATATTATAATTATGTATGTGGTCAAGGAAGAATATTTGATTTTTCACCAACAAAATCGATTTTTATTAAAAAAAAAATGTGAGTTACTCGGGACTCATGGTTAATATGTGTAAACCTCAAATTAAATATGAAAGTGCTGGTTATACATCGCAGAACGCGGCGAGTTCGAACTGTCAACCAAATTTCAACCCAAACTCAACTCGACCTTTCGATTTAGTTTGAATAACATAATGCTATCATTTCCTTTCTTGTGGTTTGGCTAAAGAATTTTTCAATGTGGCAAAAAAGAAGTAGATCTCAAAAATTCGGATTGGCGGAGTAGATTTATTTTGTTTTCCTAAAATTGGAGTAAATTTATTCCGATTGGAGTGAGGTTCTAACGATGAGCCTAAGTCTTTCAAAAAGAAGACTCATTAATAAGGGATGAATCGATGCAAGTAAATACGAGCACATACTCGATAATTTTGAGTCGATAGCAAGTACTTTTGAAATCGATATTTTTGGTTGCGATACCAAGTAATTATCAGATAAAAGTACTTGGAGCGAATAGAAGTAGCGTTTCAACTAAAGTCAATGTTTTGCAGCTTACAACTAAAGCCAGAGTACAAGTACTCGATACCTTTGAAGTATCGTTACTTCCCTATAAGTATCCTCGATTCCTTCGTGATCTCTTATATTATATTAGTTGAAACCGAGTGTGAACTATAATATCACAGAAAAAATAATATTGACATTTTCATATACTTTACCAGAGACCATGAGTTGGTTGAAGTGGTATGGTCAGGGGTATCGGGAGTGTTAACCAGTGATATCGCAGCCAAAGTTATTTATAATTTTTAAAAATAGTGTTATTCATTTATTGAATAAAATTTAGTTCTTTTCTTATTATACCTACCTCTGTTACGTTCTTTTAATATGAGAAATTAAATGATTATTTGTATTGCACACAAATAAGTACCCATATAGACTTTAATTTAAAAGTTCTTAAAAAAACGTCACAATAATTGTTTTTTTAATAGAAACATTCGATTTTTCTAATGAATCTGGCCGTAGTTCAGCCTAAGGTTAAATTAATTTTTTTTTTGGAATCGCGAATGCAGATATTTGAAATACATATTTTGTTTTTAGCTGCACATTCATTAAAAAAAAAAAAAAAAACAATCAATGAAAAAGCCCCGCACAATGAAACAAAAATCACTTTGATAAGTTGCAGTTGAATTTGATTGCCATTCAATCAAAAGGTCGTCATTTTTACTTGCGATATGTGTACGTATCGCAAGTACTACAAAGCATATAGTAGTATAGTAGTATATAATGTTAGGTATTATATGGCATGTTATGAATTCGTAAGAAAAAATCGAACTGGAGATTTTGATCAAACTCGAGATTACCATGATAGCGAAGTCGAAAAAAGTGGGTCTCGGAATTCTGTCTGTCTGTCTGTCCTTTCGACTGTAGCCTAAATAGGTGAATCGATTTTCTTTAAACTTAGTACCTAGCGTTTTTTGGGCATTCCACCACACGTTTAATAAACTTGGCATCCAGCAGTTTTTTGATATTGATAGCAGATTTTAAGTACAAATTATTCTTATAACGGTACATTCCATACAAATGTTATAAAACCGGTATGGAAAATATAATTTTTCTCAAAACGACTCCTACGATTTTAATACGGTAATTTTGGTTTTTGACTATCTCATTATCGATGAAACTGATTTTAATGAATTTTTATAAAATTGATTCTAATAAGTTTAAAACTTTTACATCATATCAAAATTTCCAAAAAACTAATTTTTTTTTTATATATTTTTTTTTAATATTTCGAAAACAACACTGTTAGGTATAAATCCGCATTTTTTTGAGTCACTTTTTTAAAGAAAATTGACCCAGCTGACAGAATGAAAAAAAGAAAGACAAAATTTGCAAGACAGTCTTTCTTATCATCTTAATGTTAAATTTGATAAAAATGGTGAAATTAATTTTTTAGCCATTGCGTATAACTTGCCTCGCATTAATACTGAGTGTAAAAAAACTTAGAAGAAAGTCCCAATAGATGTTGTTTTTTTGATGCTCTTTGATATTTAATAGTCCTTGAAAGTTTAAATGAAGGTCATCACTGATCTAATAAATTAATGGTTCCCATGATTCTTCTTTATTTCACCATCAATAGTAATGTTTTTTTTTTTTTTTTGATAATAATTCACATAAAAAGGCTTGAATTTTATTCTTACTCCTTAGGGCCGGCATTGGTTTCAGACAAAAATCAAGATTTAAAAAAAAAAAACATAACATACTGAGCCTTCAAATTCCAATTAAAAAGTTTTTGTAACTATATGGAACGCCTGATAATATGCAACACAAAATTTTTAACGTTCAAAATAAATTAGCACTCAAATTAAAGAATAATTCTTTGAATTTGAATGAAAAATATGTTTATCTACGAGAAGATAAAATTCTAATCATCTTAATGATAAGATATAGGCCTTACAAACTTTACACACACTACACTCCGCCTTACAAACAAATTCTTGCGACACTGTTGTGGATTTAAAACTCAATAAAACATGAACATATACTCCACATAAAAAAGGATTTGTTCATATGTTTAACTACACTGATGCTTGTGGTTTCATTTCAAATACTACACAAATGAAAATTGTTGAAAAGGGCAACCTTATTTCATGTCAACCACACAATTTTACATTCGCTTCATTTCCATTTTCTTCAAAGAAAGTTATCGTTTATTATACAACACCCCTTTCAGATGAATTCAATATTGGTTAACCCTTTTCTGCTTTGCTTTTTTTTACATCATCAGTAAAAGATTCTAGTGGTGTAACTATAGGCGTATAAGTTATAAGTTAATAGTCTGGGAAGTAGAGTTAATTTAGAGAGCTGTCTTTTTTGAACTGTCGGTAGAAAATGTGTTGGAAAGATTTTAACTGAAATTTTAAAGAGCACGTTTTGTCGGTACTTTTGGGATTTTATATTTACAATGTTTCTATGACGGGTATTATCACTCCTTCTAACCTAACTTTATCTGCCTACTTATTACGAAACAAAGACAAAAAAAAAATAAATTGGTCGGCGCGACAGCTTGTATAGAACCAGGGCCTAGTGACTTACATATCTCAACCATTCCTGTGTGCGTGTTATTGGCAGGAATAGAGGGGACCTACAATTTTCTGCCGAATCTGAACGGCTAGGTTGAGAAGCACTTTTTCATGACAAGAGATACTCTTGGAGGATTTGTCAATTCCTCGTAAGAGGCAGTAATCCGTGAAAAACATTTCTGTTTTTAGTTGGCACAGACTGGGAATCGAACCCAAGACCTTCGGCGTGACAGTCCAATGCACTAACCATTACGCGACGGGCTACTACTAAACAGTAAACATTTTTTCATCATAAAATTTTGAATTTCTTAGGTTATCGATTGGGGGAAGGCTTTATGTTATCTGTAACGTCAGATTTTAAGATATTAATTTGAGATTAACATGGCTTGTCTTATTTTTGGCAAATTCTATAAATTTTTTTTCTTCATTATTCATATTGTGCTGACACCGCGCGATTTCCCTTATTTTTAAAAATACTTATCTTCTTTTCTTGCGCACTGCTGTATGTGTAAATCTACATATGTCATTAAGAGAAATTCTTTCCATAATTTTGGCAATTTGTCCGACGTTTAAATCCAGTATAAGACAGTATAACAAAAAATAAAAAAAATATAATTTTCAACATTACCTCCCAGACTTTAAAAAAAACCTTTCTTATTTTCATTTTACTTTCCAAATGGGTGAGAGGATTATATCCATCTAATAAATAAGGTCTACGAGGTATAGAAAAAGCATTCACAGTTTGAGATGAGATAAACTTTAACAAATTTATATAGAATCTTATGGATTAAAGTATATCTTCTATAGTCATCGAAATGGTAGGTATATGGTGAAACATTTTATATTCTTTATTTTTATTTTCAAACCTACACACAAAGTATTCATTCACATCCTTGCTCCTTCAAAAGGGTGTCATTTGAATTTGGTCTTTTTTGGAAAAGGGTGACTGTAAACTGTCACTGACTATAAATGGTGCCTATTTTTGGTTTGTGTATCCTACGACTACGAGTATATGGTTTTATCACTTAGATACTTTTTTATTATTAAAATGGGGATACATCTTACCTGTATATTGTAGGTATAATGCTCCTTATACCAAACACGTTCGTTTTAAGGGAAAATTTTAATGTGAAATAATAAAATGTTTAACATGTTACGACCAATCATCATGACGTGTGGAGAGAGAAATAAAACGAATAAACCAACTAATGGGATTCGATTTTTTTTCTCGAATTTTAAGTTAAGAAAATAGGTATGGTTTGATTATGGACTTTTTTTAACTTTAAAATTGTCTTTAGTGATGATGGGAATATAATAAAATTCCCCGCAGTTTGCAGGAGGAACTTATTTTCGGGGTTTAGTAAATTAGGTCTTTTTAGAATTTTAGATTATATATCTAATAATGGCTGAACGTAAAGGGTTTTTCAAAAGGGACGCTACAAAAGTAGAGCAACAGTGACATCAAACGACGCCATATTTCTTGACATTTCTCCTTCAGTAAGGTTTGCCATTTCATCTTTCATGATGGAAAGATATACGAGCCACCAACCAGTTGAAATTATTAAAATTTACTACCGAAATTCGGAGTCAGTGGCCTCAACGTTAAGAGCGGATTTTCATCGAAAAATCATATTCAGCGATGAGGCTTGTTTCTGGCGTAATGGCTTCGTTAATAAACAAAATATGCGGTACCTATTGGTCAGGCAGCAATCCACACGTACTCCATGAGTTATCATTGCATCCCGAAAAAATTACGGTTTGGTGTGGTTTATGGGCCGGCGGCGTCATTGGGCCGTACTTCTTCCGTGATGATCAAAACCGGCACGTTACTGTGAATGGGGATCGCTACCGTTAAATGATAACCGAATATTTTTGGCCCCAATTGGATGATATGGACTTGGAGGACATGTGGTTCCAACAGGACAGCGCCACAAGCCACACAGCGAATGTCACAATCAATTTATTGGAAACCAAGTTTGGAGAACGTGTTATCTCACGAAATGGTCCAGTCGCTTGGCCGCCTCGGTCGTGCGATTTGACGCCGTTAGACTATTTCCTGTGGGGCTACGTCAAGTCTATGGTCTATGCTAACAAGCCAGCGACGATTGATGAACTTCGTACGAATATCGAACGTGAAATTGCAGCAGTATCGGACGATTTATGCTTGAAAACCGTCGAAAATTGGGTTCAGCGTCTGGACTTCTGCAAGCGTGCCCGTGGTGACCATGCAAAAGAAATCGAGTTCCATACATAATGGCATCGAACGTATTTTCACAGGAATAAAGAATTTCATTGATATCCAAAACCGTTTTGTTTTATTTAAAAAAAAAATTTATAGCGCTCTTATTGAAAAATATTGACAAAATTTATTCACTTAGTTTCTGGTTTATAAGCGATTTTTATGATAGGTACATAATCTGCATTAAGTAAAACATTTATGGGCGCATTACAATTTTACAGCTAAAGGTGTTCAAACTGTTTGAACAACTGGAACTAAAGAAATTTTATTTTTTACATGCCCACAATACAGCTGTACAGCTTTTTGTATATTTTAAGGTGCCAGTTATAGCTTTTATTGAAAACGATTATTGAAAATTTTTATTGTTAATTTTGAGGTAGGTACTTAAAAAATGAAATAATTGTTTATTTTGATGCCTATATAAAAAGCTGATATGACTTAATTATTTAATTTTGGTAACTTTTCATATAAAATGATATCTAAAATTTCAATGATCAATGGTAAGGTAGTTTAATTTTAATCATTACTTTAATGAAATTTTTTCTTGACAAGAATTATAATAATAAATTAAGTCATCAGCTTTATATTGATATCAAAATAATTACTGCTTTCAATGTAAGAGTGCATCAAAATTTAAAATTTAAATTTCCAATAATGGTTTTCTATGACAGCTATATAACTGGCACCTTGAACACAAAAAAAAACAATAAGGGCCTTATTTTTAATTTTTTATTTGCGATATACAGGGTGATTGGTATAAGGTGCACCAAAAAATCACAGTGAGTAGGTTGGGTTAAGGCAAGAAAAAAATCGTATAGGAGGGGGGATCTATTCCCCCCCGTTTAGGGGGGAGGGGCAATTTTCTAAAAAAATTGACTCGAGATTTTGATCAAAGTTGCCATTATGACGATAGCGAAGTTGGAAATATTGAGTCTCGCAATTCCGTCTGTCTGTCTGTCTTGTCCTTGAGGCTGCACCCTAAACGAGTGGATAGATTTTCTTTAAATTTTGTACCTAGCGGTTTTTGGACATATTTTTTTTTTTATTTTTTATGACAAAAAATAACGGTACCTACCATACAATTTTTTTACCAAATTTTGAAAATCTTGTTTTTCTCAAAAACGTGCCCATAACTTTAAAAAAATTCAGTGACTTTTTTTTATAAAAAGCCTACCATTTTATAAAAAAAAATTGTCGAAAAAAAATGGTTGTAAGTGGTACCTCCCATAAAACGATTTTTTTGACTTTCGATTTTTTCAAAAAAGTTTTAAAAGTTTTGTAGGTATGTAGGTACACCAAAATTTTAAAATTTTTTTGTTTTCGAATATTAAAAAAATTTTTTTTTTGATAACTTAGACTGCTTTTAAACGCTGCAATTACCCCCTGCAATTTTTAAGCATGTTGGCGGGGGACGTATGCGGTGTCCGGGGTAAACAAAGTTGCAAAGGTTGAAATAATTGCAGAGTTATCGCTATTTCTTCTTTGTGCTCTTTCCTTTCCTGTTTGACACATAGGCGGAATAAAGAGTGTAAAGAGATATTTCCTTCTCATTTAATAAATTTAATATGATGATGCTGCAATTCGAAAGAAACTCAAAAGGGAATTACGGATAAAAATTGCAGTCGTCTTAAAGAAGGCTTAATAATTCGAAAATGACTTTGTCGATTTTCATTAAACTTTGCACGCAGCAATTTTTTAATATTATTTAGCAGATTTAAAATAAAAATTATTATTATGACCAAAAATAGCGGTACCTCACATAAAAGTGTTTAAAAACCGCAATGGAAAATATCATTTTTCTCAAAAACGGCTCCTACGATTTCGATTAAAATTTGTATGCGAATTAATATTCCTACGATTTACTATATTATTGGAAAAATAAATTAATCTGTCGCTTAAAAATGGTATCTCATTATCTGTTGAACCGATTTTAATGAAATTTTTTACACAAGAGTTTCTAATAAATTTGGGTTGGGTATAGCAGATCCCAGAACCACTGATACCAAGACCACTTATACCAGTCAACTAATCCCAGCAGCTAACTAATACCCGGACAACTGGTCCCCGCATACTCATCCCAAAAGTGTTATAAATTATTGTATAACTAAAATAAAACTGGTTTGTGCATTTAATATATTAATTGTTCAAATGGTTAGTGAATTTGAATTCGAGAAAGGATATTTTTGTGGGAAGAATTGTTTTTGGGAGGATTTTTTTGTCTAATTGGCTGTTGTTTTTATTGAAATAAAATGTCAGCAAAAAAAGTAGGGGAGCGTAACGAAATCCCGAAACACAAAATCCCGAAATCCCGCCGAAAAAAAAATTAAAAATTTCGCCTAAATATATTTTTACAAGTATTTGACGGGATTTTCACTACTTTTTTAAGGTATTATTTTGTTCTTTTTAAAAATATTTTATAAAATTAATAATTTGGATAAAATATTTTATTTTTAATTCAATTTAACCAAATGAAAAGTAGTAGGAGCTGTTGGTTCGGGAAAAATTGAATCTTCAATCTATAGAGAGATAGAAACGAATTTCAATGGTTTGACCAATTATTTTTGGACATTTGGTTAAAATATTTTTGGACATTTGTCAAAAATGTTTTTGGAAACTTTCAAAAATATTATCGAACACTGTCAAAAATATTTTGGACAAAAATATTTTTGACGAACATTTTTTTTCGAAGTATGTATACTTTTTTGACGAATTTTTTTTTTCGGTACGTGACTGTTTTCCTCCGCCGCCGGTTTACCTTCGCCAGTTTACCTCCGTCGGTTTACCACCGGTAAAGGATGAAAGAAAACATATTATCAGAACAGGGTGTTTCTAATTTTCGAAACGCGTTTTGGTAGAAGAAAAGAAAGAACTGAGTTAAATTCAGGAATTACTCTTAAATCAAAACAAACAGTTTTTTCTCAAAAACTTTCAAACAAATGTTTTTAGATTTGGGGCTAAACTAAACGTCCTAGCGATTCAAAAAATGCATATTCGTAATCTAGGAAGTGCCACTTTTCAACTGATGCAACGAATTATAAGAAAAATCGACTTTTATCTTTAAACGCGATTTGTGGCTAAACTAGACGTGCTAGAGGCATCAAAGTTGACACCTTTAAACTTGACTTGCGGCTAAACTAAGCAACCTAGCGACTTCATAAATGCATATTCGTGATCTAGGAAATGCCGGTTGTAGTAAATCAAAAAAAAAATTGGTAAAAAAGTTTTTTCCAAAACTTTCAAAAAAATTGTACAGATACAGGGAAAAGCTGGCAAAAAATGGCACAATTTATTAAAATAGCTCTTACATATAGAAGAAAAATAACAAGAGAAGTCTTTTAAACTGAAATCGCTAACAAAACTGAAATAAGTTACAAAATTTTAAAAACTTTATATCGCTATCATCTGGATGACGGTCCCTCTGGCCATGCCTTTAAAGATTTGAGATATTTAAACACAAATGTTTTTGTAAACTTATCATGATGAATCAATAAATCTCTTAAACTAAAAAAAAAAAAACAAAAAACTAACAGCTATGAATGAAATCTGTAAATTTTTTTGAAAGTTTTGGAAAAAAAACTTTTTCACCAATTTTTTTTTTGATTTACTACAACCGGCATTTCCTAGATCACGAATATGCATTTATGAAGTCACTAGGTCGCTTAGTTTAGCCGCAAGCCAAGTTTAAAGGTGTCAGCTTTGATGCCTCTAGCACGTCTAGTATAGCCACAAATCGCGTTTAAAGATAAAAGTCGATTTTTCTTATAATTCGTTGCATCAGTTGAAAAGTGGCACTTCCTAGATTACGAATATGCATTTTTTGAATCGCTAGGACGTTTAGTTTAGCCCCAAATCTAAAAACATTTGTTTGAAAGTTTTTGAGAAAAAACTGTTTGTTTTGATTTAAGAGTAATTCCTGAATTTAACTCAGTTCTTTCTTTTCTTCTACCAAAACGCGTTTCGAAAATTAGAAACACCCTGTTCTGATAATATGTTTTCTTTCATCCTTTACCGGTGGTAAACCGACGGAGGTAAACTGGCGAAGGTAAACCGGCGGCGGAGGAAAACAGTCACGTACCGAAAAAAAAAATTCGTCAAAAAAGTATACATACTTCGAAAAAAAATGTTCGTCAAAAATATTTTTGTCCAAAATATTTTTGACAGTGTTCGATAATATTTTTGAAAGTTTCCAAAAACATTTTTGACAAATGTCCAAAAATATTTTAACCAAATGTCCAAAAATAATTGGTCAAACCATTGAAATTCGTTTCTATCTCTCTATAGATTGAAGATTCAATTTTTCCCGAACCAACAGCTCCTACTACTTTTCATTTGGTTAAATTGAATTAAAAATAAAATATTTTATCCAAATTATTAATTTTATAAAATATTTTTAAAAAGAACAAAATAATACCTTAAAAAAGTAGTGAAAATCCCGTCAAATATTTGTAAAAATATATTTAGGCGGAATTTTTATTTTTTTTTCGGCGGGATTTCGGAATTTCGTTACGCTCCCCTACAAAGAGGTAGCCTTTTTACTTCTTTTGCTCACATTTTATTTCAATTTAAAAAAAACAACAGCCAATTAGAGAGCGGCAGAAGATTTCATGCAAAAACAATATGTGTACCTACCTACAATCATACATTATTCATGCTTCCTCGCAATAAATATATATAGCAATAGCAAAAAATTCAACACAACACAAAAAAATCCTCCCAAAAACAATTCTTCCCACAAAAATATCCTTTCTCGAATTCAAATTCACTAACCATTTGAACAATTAATATATTAAATGCACAAACCAGTTTTATTTTAGTTATACATTTATTTATAACACTTTGGGACGAGTATGCGGGGACCAGTTGTCCGGGGACCACTGGTCCTGGGACCAGTTAGGTATTGCCTGGGACCAGTTGGCTGGGATTACCTGTCTTGGTACAGTGGTTCTGGGGCGTTGACACCATGAGGACTTCAAAATCGGGAAATAGAATTTTTTAACTGCAAAATATGGAGCCTTATTTCAAATTGATAATTAGGACGGTAACTTTGGCCGATAACTTTTTAAGTTACGAAATGGTAAATAACGTCAATAAAATTGACTTATCATTGAAACTTATACATTTATGACTCTTCAGACAAACTTATGTATGTATCTAAAATGCAAGAAAAACCAAGCCATAATAAACCATGGCATCGCGCATCGGTTGAGTTTGTTTAGGTACAAACAATAGGTTATAAAATATAGTCTTACAAGGTATTAACTTCGCCTTGAAATAGAGATATTAAGCCTAAAATACACCACACATGCGTTTGGTAATAATGTCTACTGTAATATTATTCTGAACTAAAATGTCAGACAATTGACATGGTAGTTCAACCTTTGTGCTACTTATTCTAGCAATAGTGTACATTTACAGAAATTTCATAGCCGCAACGTATAAGTAGTACACTTTGATGAATGTCATGGGAATTATTATTATTTTAATACAATAGTGTATCTACTGAAATTAAATTCTTTTAAGGTCATTCTTGCATTAAGGTTAGTTTATGCAACTGCAATATGGTAGGTATAACTTAATATTATTAAAACTAAAATTAAACATTTGTATATATGCTTACTCAATGTATTTTGTGTTAGATAAACATATAATATTTTATTTAAATTAGGTTATTGCTTTATACAAGCAATTCTGCAGAAAAAAGTAAAATAATGAAAAATAAAATCCATTATACTGCGTTTGATTAACTTGATTTTGTAGATCATATTGCTTAGAACTCTTTAAATATAATTGATAAAAAATTGAATGTACATTTATATATGTAAAATTATACAAAAAAAAAAACGAAATATTGAAAATGTTTTCAAAATATTTAATTTAAAAAAAAATCACACTTTCCAAAATCCTGCGCAGTGCAATAAGACCCTCGGAAATAAAGCCTGCGGATCGTATTTCCCAAAATGAAAGGAAATATCAGCAACAGGCGTTTTTTCCTTTTTAAAATGGAAATAAAAGGTGTGGGTTTTAAATCCTTTTTTTGAAGGTTTCAATTCGAAGAATGTGGGGATAAAAACTCATTCAGTAAAGAACAAAAAACGATTTTGCCAACAATTTAATTGAGCAACAATACCTTGGAAGTAAGGAGGTGTGTTCCCATCACCATAAGCAGATGGTGCAGTGCAATAAGACTCGCGAAAATAAAGCTCGTGTGTTCTTATTTCCAAAATGAAAGGAAATAATACCCGCGGGCTTTGAAAATACCCTAAACAGAGAAACGAAGTTGCGTGTGCGGGACAGTCGACCCAAAAAGGGAGTTAAAATCCTTGGAACCCGCGAAGCGGTCCACCCAAGGTACTGTTGTCCAATAAAACTGTTGGCAAAATCGTTTTTTATTTTTTACTGGATGAGTTTTTTTCCCCATCATATTCTTCGAATTGAAACCTTCAAAAAAAGAAATTAAAACCCACAGCTTCTATTTCCATTTTAAATAGGAAAAAATGTCCGTTGGTGTTATTTCCTGTCATTTTGGGAAATAAGAACCGCGGGCTTAATTTCCATGGGGCTTATTGCACTGCACCCCAAAATTCTTATATGAAATAATATTAAAACTTCTAAAAAGGTTTTTGTATAAAAATAAATGCAATGCACGACTGGGTCACACGAACTTGATCTTATGTACGATCACACTGTGATTTTAAGGTCTGAATATTTAAAACCCATTTTCATTTGATTTTTAAAGAAATAAATTAGTAATGGGATAGGAGCCAATATTGTATGCCCTCTCTATGTAAGTATCTACATAAATTGAACAATACATCAGCATCGCGTTGAACGTATACAGAGTCGAAACATCCCGTTTAAACTGAGAAATTGTTAAAATATCAATAATGTAAATGAAAACAACACGTTTCCAAAAAGTATATTTATTTATTAAAAGATTTAATGAACCATTAAAATGAGTCTTAAATAAATAAAACAATAATGATCTTATTTATAAACGTTGTCTAACTTTAGACAACTGTCCAACTTTGAAAAATGTGTTCAAAAACCTTGTTTATTGTTGTCTTACTCTTAAGAGTAGATTGTCTTAACTGTGAATAATGTGATATTTATTTTTATTAAATAAAGCATTTTTAAAATAGTTAGACAGTGTCTAAGTAGACAATAATCTAATAAATACGACTGTTATTGTTTTAAAGATAAATTTTTACTTCTTAATATTATTATTAAAATTGTGATAAATTTAAGAAGATATATATATACATACAGGCATATAGGTTAAGTATAGTCGGTTCTGGTTTCCCATCCACTCAACCACAAAAGGTTAAAGACCATCCACCATCATCGTTCACATAGTGAAGAACAGTCCTAGTTGCAAATAGACTAATTACGGTTTTCCATATATATACATCATACATAGGATTCGTCCCGATTATCACATTCGGTGGCGGAAGTTATAGACTCTCTTTTACCACATTCACGACTGTGAATTCAAGGACCTTTCGTCCTACATTTATAATTATTTTCCTTTCATATTCCGAGGGATAAGTTTTTGGGGATCAAAAACAGTGCATTAATTTGGTACACAAGTGTTTTAAAACAAATTTGAAATGTTCCCTATCTCTCGGGAGTAAAATTGTACCCGATTCCATAACCGTCATGATTATAATGCCATAGATATCTGTATACAAACATAATATCTAAATTATGAACTTGTATAGGTTGAGTGATTGTGGAACTCTTCCAACAACAATTACTAATGATGTATATTTTAAGTGAATATTTTCTTTTTCTAATAACTTCAAATCCAAACCGAAGGAAAATACAACCCGCTGTGATTTTTTTTTCGCGACCTTTATACCTCCCAACCCAACATACATATCACCCTGTTCTCTGTATATTTGTATAAGGACTTAAGTATTCTTAAAGTCTGATGGAAAAATATTTATTCATGAATTATTCATTACCTAACTGATGCTAACGATGCTTTAATGTATAATTTTGGTACATGGAAGAATTTGTGTGCGGTTTGAGTTTAATGGATAAGCAAATAATTCCTTTTAAATATAAAAAAAAAAAAAAATTGTATCTGATTTTCTTTAAATAAAAATATATATTTCGATCTTATACTGTCCATTTTTGTATAAATAATAAAACAAAAAATTATCCAAATGATTAGATTGAAAATGTAAATTCAGGGGAAATATAAATTAAACATTCATGTTGATTATGGTATTTTATGTTTTAAGAAACTTTCAGGTACCATTTAATTATAACTCATATAGACCTGGAGAATTATTATAATTTTGAGCAATTATAAAAAATAAAAAAAAACACATAAAATCATTAAAATCTCCCTAAGCAAGCTTCATTTAGAAATGATTACATACAAATATACAACCTTCTAAGCGAAAATGAGGCTCATTATTGTAGCAAAGTAACCATGAATTAATAAATTTTTTATTTTATTTTTAATTAAAGAACAAAAGAACGTTGACCATCTCTATGATATACATTTTTACTTTAATTTAGAAATGCTTTTGAATAAAAGAAAGGTTTTCATTAAACATTATTCAAGTTCAACAACCTATCCTAACTTTTCTTGGATATGTTTTAAAGATGACCATACAAACAGGTTATGCGACCAACGCAGTCTCAATATAATGGGTTTGATCGGATCATGCAATAGGAGGCCACCTTGGCTTGGATATATGGTTTTTATCAGATTTAAGATGAAAGAAGTTTTTTTTTTTTTTTTAATTCAATTGATAACTGTATAGAGGTTCGATTCTTTTTTTTTATATGCAGGTTCAGTGATCTTTTTATGGTTGTTTTAAATGTCTAGACCAAAGATCTTGTTTAACTAAGTGGAGGGGTAAAATAGATCGACATTTTTATTGATTTTTTATTTAAATGAAAATTGGAAGACGATATTATAGAGAACCCATCAAGTATTGATATGGGATTTTTTGAATTGTTAAACAAAATATAATAAAATAAGATTCCTTTTTTTTTTGGTGAACATATTTTCTTCGATTAACATAAAAAGGTACAATGAACTGGAACCCTGCATTTTATTTGTATTACACAGAAAGGTTTGTATATTATTTGAATGATTTATATATTATTCTTACTTGCGATAGATACCTACTATCTTATGTATGTATGTATATGGCAAATTATGGATTTGTAGAAAAAAATCGATTTCGATATTTTGATCAAAAAAGACATTACGATGATAGAGAAGTCGATAAAAGTCGGTCTCTAATTCAATCCGTCTGTCTATGTACGTTGTGCAATGTACATATTACATACATATATACATCATATGTATCTTTCTGTTCGTTTGTATGCAGTCTAAAAACGGGTGGGTCGATTTTCTTTAAATTGGGTATCTAGCGTTTTTTTGGCATTTCACCAACAAGTTTTTGCCATTCTTTGTTAGGGCCAAAAATAAGGGTATCATGTCGTACCATTTTTTTTAACAATCAATGAAAATCTTATTTTTCTCAAAAACGTGCCCGCAACTTAAAAAAAAACTCAATAATTTTTTTTACAAAAAGGCTACCATTTTACAAAAAAATAATTCAAGCACAATGTTTCTAAATTGGGTACCTTCCCTAGAACCATTTTTGGATTTTCGATTTTTTTTTAAAACGGTTTTCCTAAAATTGTATAGAAAAATTTGCAAACCTATTTTTTTGTTTAAAAAAAAAATGATTCATTTTTGTTTTGAAAACTTAATAATTCGCAAAGGACTTGCTTGATTTTTATTAAATTTGGCACCCAGCTGTTTTAATAATATTATCTGGTAGATTGTAATCAAAAATTATTCGTATAATCTAAAATAGAAGAAAATGACTCCTAAAATATTTTTTTTATTTATCGATTATCAACGATATCTCTCATGGAATCATTTTTTTTGATTTTCGACTATCTTATTATATGTTTAACCAATTTTATTAAGATTGTTTACACAAGAGCTTCTTATTATTCTAAATAATATTGTATGTTAAAATTTTCAAAAAAATAATTTTGGATTTAAAAAAAATAATCAAAATTATTTTTTTCGAAAATTTAATATTTCGAAAATAGGCAGACGATTTTTTTTTAACTCTACATTAATAAATACCAAGAAAATGACTAAAGTACTATTTTTTTACTTGAAAATGTTTTAAAAATTTTATATATAACAAATTATCTAAAAAAACGGATTCAACGATCTATTCAGCTGATGAGTCCAAGTGAGATCACCGGGACGAAACGCGAAATTTTACTGATTGCTTGCGTAGTCGGTCGATTATGATGACCATAATCATCGCGTAGTGCGCGAAAAGTGGTTAGGTCTGAATCACCACTTTTGTAGTGAGTTTTAAAAATTTTAACGCGTTGTTCGATTGTTATGCGATCCATTATCGTGAATGGCAAACATTCAACTATTATTATGGCACTTCAAATGACAGCTGAGTTTGAAGGGTGTCAAATGCCAGCGCTACCAACTTGAAACCACGAAATGACCCGTTATAATAAAATCTATTATTTAGGTCCCGTACTAATATTTATTACTCCAGGATTTCCAAAAATTTTTTTTCACTGTTTTGATTTATTTATTTGTTCACTTTTTTCTTTGTTGTTGTTTATGCGTAAAATTTTTCTACGTTGCTCATACACTTATCGTCAATTGAAAATCGTCTCATATTTAAATTAGATTAAACAAAAGGCTTCTTTTATTTCAAGCAATGGTCAATTAGATAATCTTAAAATGTCTGTGGGAATCAATTCCACAAAACAGCTGTAAAACTACTCATTCTCCTGTTAAACCTGTTTTAATCCTCTTAAAATATTATTTATATTCTTTACGTGTCACCCTTTACAATGGGAATAATTTTTAGAAAAGCTCCTCATAATTTAAATAAATAAACTTAAACCCTGTCCACAATGGTTCATTTAAAAATGAATTAAATCTAATTGAAAAGAAAATTGAAAAACAAACAAAAACTAATGCTTGACTTAAGTATCACGCACACCTACATAGGTTAGGTACGACTTGTTATTTTTTATTTATAATAAAAGTGTCCACAACTTGTGCCTTATATTTTGAATTAAAGTTCTTAAGTTTAATAAAACAACATTACATACATAATATTACTTTGTCTTGTTTTTATTTCAAAGTGCTTAAAATAATTCATTCTTTACATAGAGAGAGAGAGAAAGAGAGGTGGTGCAGTAACTAACAAGGATATGACAAAAGAAAGGTGTCATGGGTATAAAGCTTTTTCATTCAACAAAATTATTTTCCTGATGCCCCAGGGAGCATAAAAGACATAATACTGACTTAAGGTTATGATGTTTTTTTTTGTAAATGATTTGTATACCTACAGATTATGAAAGAAAGTTAGTACTTAAGACTGGTTATCATGATGAAAGTTGCAGAGTTAAATGTTATTATTTTTTTACATTTTAGAAGACACAAAGATCCCATTGCAGTGTTGGAATGATGTTAATGTGCATAGAACTATAGTTTTTTAATTCTTTTAAATAAATAAAGATGACTGTTTAGTTATAAAGCAAATTGAAGCCTTCATAAATTAAAGTTGTTATTTTATTTAAGGTTAAATGCAAAAACATAATTTATTGCGACAAAGTTTTTCCATCAGACAATGCCCCTAACGCACCTACATATGTAGGTACATATTCTAAATTTTCAATAAAGATTGTTTTTCAAATTAACTTTTCATGAACCATTAGAATAGGTATAATAGGGAGCTTTTGAAGTTTACAAGTTTTTTGTTCCTTTATTACCTAAAATATAAGTCCCAGTTCATATAAATAATTTAAATTTAAAAACCACCACACCACACCACCCCAACTAACTTCCGACCACAAAAATAATATAAAAATCTAATCCTCTTTCGTGAAATGTCCCTCTGACAATAATAAAAAAAAAGTTTATAAAGTTTCCCTCCTTTTGTATGAGTTATTGTGATAAAATACTTTATTGCATGTATACCAAGTGTGCTAAACGTATACATATTTTATGTCCTCTTTTGTATGTAATTTACTTGCAGAAGGATTTATTATTAAAAATATACATAATGTACATAGTTATGGTATTTGAATGTATATTTTGTTCATTATTAATTGAATGTTTTTTTGTTTTGTAAACTGTTTTTAAAGTACCTTCAGTTTCGGTTGTTCAATTTTTTTAAATATATTATTTAAATGACTGTATCAACGTGATTTTTTACATGTTTAATTATGACGATCAAACAACTTGACCACATCCTGAGACTTAGCGTGAAGTTGACAAGAGTAAAAATAACTAATTTTTTAAGTTGACGATTAAACAACTTTAAAATGTTAAGTCAATGTGGATGTTTTGCGTCTAATATAGACCGTCAAGCTATATTAAATTCCAAATAATCAGAAATTTTTTTTGTAATAAATGTATTAAATTTTTTGCTCCGGAAAAATGCGTTTTAGGGCTTTTCAATCATTTGGATTAAAATATTCAATAAACGTAAAATAATAGATTTACAGTCAAGCTACCTATAAAGTGTCAAATTTTACTGAAGGTTGGCTTTTGGCTAGGATGTTGATGGACTAAAAAACCTCTAATAAATCAAAAATCTATGAAACTTTATTTCGTGCTTTATAAAAAAGCGATTTTAGGGCTTTTGTGTGATATATCTAACAAAATATTGTACATACCACAAAATATAGCATACTGTCGATATATCCTTAACTTCGTTGTCACGATGACAAAATAATCAACCCGATGACCCCAAAATTCGTAACACGTTATTGTGTATTTTCGAACACTGGACTTAGTCATTAAACAACAAGTACAAGTTCTTGACAACTTTGGGACAGAATTTGACGTCAGATAATCAACGCATCTATATACTACTGGCGTTTCGTACCGGCGAAAATCGATTTTTTTTTGTTCTAGCCAAATTCACTTTATACTTCAACCTTATGAAATATTTTGAATATTTATATTTAGCACTTAGATAAACCTTGAAGTACATCCTCAAATAATTACCTTTCAAGCACAAAATGGAGTTTTTAAAGTTCGACAACATTTTTTGATTCATCACATTTTAAATCCAATCAATCTTCATTTCACCTTATAAATGGCTAAAGTAAAACCTTCCAATCACAAAAAGAATTCTTAAATCGAATAAATATTTTTTCTTTTTTTCCCATTTTAGTCAAATTTTGAACAAGCGAAAGTTGCTTTTAAGTCCCAAGAGATGGTGCTGTTCAAAAGTTCAAAAAGTATACAATAAGTAATAAAAACTGGACCATGCAGACAATTTTCCTTTCTAAGTATACTTAAAATTCCATTTGTACAATATTATACTAACCTCTAATATTTATAATTGGACAAATAATTTCTCCTAGATCAATATTTTTCAATTATTTTCCCTAAGCTCACCAATAAACTTACCTACAAAATGTCTAAACTTTTCAAGTCCCAATGATCCTAAATAAACGTAAAGTTTTTTTTTTTTTGTAAAGGTATGGAAGACTACTATGAACGACAACGATGCGATACTTAGAGAAGTAACACGCAAGGCAAATAAAACTTTTTCAGTTTGCTATAATTGAATTGTTTTTCTTTAGTTCAATAAACCATTCAAGAAGGAAAAAAAAAAACTTTTTATTAAAACAACTTCAACACACAGCTACCTACATAAACTAATGTTTATAATTTATTTATTTTTATTTTCAGACTAAAACATATAAATATAACAATAAACAATAGTGTGGAGCAAAAAAAAAAGAAATAAAATAAAATCACATAAAATAGTACAACGATGACACATATCAACCAACGAAACAGTAGTTTACTATGGAATATCCTGAGAGCTGCCTTCATAATTTCTACACTTACATTGCAAGTGACAAGAACGGAAGTATTCACCGCATTGGCGGAAATGGAAGAACTCCTTGAGACTGAATCGGTACTGCTAAGCAATTTAGTTGGTTACATTGGAGTACAACAACTCAAACTAAATTATCTGAAAGAGTAAGTTATTTTCTTTTGTACTTAATTTAAGCTTTTTCCTACGAAGGACATATCTATCGTTCTATGACACAGATACCTTACATATATGCATGTAGGAAAGACAATCCTTATATATGTATGTCACTCAGGCTGAGTGAGACTATATAGATCCAACGACTAACTTTTAATTGGACCAATTCATGAGCTGACTCAGGTGGACATGAAGATATTATATAGCAGGGTTCATTTGGTCATGTTGTTTGATAGATTATCCCACTTGTGTGTCATTGAAAATCATATTAAATTTGTGTGAGTGGATTGTGGAATATTAATTCAAGCTCTCTCTCAAGCAGAGAAATAAAATATGTAATTATAAGTTACAAAGAAATTTAATTTTACCTTAAGATGTCTTGAAGAGTAATGATCTAAATTATAAGAAATGTATACATATTTTATGACCTTGAACTTTGCAGACAATTTGAATTTCATACTTTGGACATACATCAAATTCGTAGAAATTGTGCGATTTATGAAAACAAGTATACGGCGCGATCAATTTGTCTAAATATTATTTCCTGAATAAGCCATTTATTATTTCAAAAATACTTATTGGGTTTTAACAAGGTCGTAAAAATGAATTAATTTTTGAAAAAAATACGGAATTTGTCTTGACAAAATCTGGATATTTAATATTTTTTTTTTTTTTACTGACGGTAATAAAAAAATACGATAAAAACAGAATAGGTAAACAATGGATTTGTTTTTAAAAAATCTCTTTGATTTTTTTGTTCGCCATTTTGTCAAATTTTTTTCTGGCAGTTCTGAATTTATCGTTTTAACTTCTTGCTACCACAGTCAGTAAAAATAAATTGAAAAGAAAAATTGTTATCAGTGTTGACGATTACCGTACTTTTTTTTCCAAAACTGATACATATTTAAGGCCCTTCTACACTTCTTAATTTCTTCACGGTAATTTTTTTTGTTAGAATCAAAAAAAAAAAAACGAGAATTAGCTTATCGAGTTTTTTAAAGACCATTTAATTCCATTACCTAATTTTTTTTTCAAAATCAAATCAGAGCCTACATAAAATAGTAAATTAAGACTTTACCAAGACAAATCGATGCCGTTCTTTTGTCTAAAATCGAACCTAAGGTTTTTGTGAACGTCCATGGAAACAAACAATAATAAGAAACGATTTTAACGGAGAAGCTAGGTGATTACTGTACTTTTTTTAAATTATTGCTCGTGATTAAAACTGTAAAATGATTCATTACATTTCCTCTCCCCGCTACCATTTATCAAATTGAATTTAAAGCAATATTGATGCCTAGCCTACGTTCTGTATTTCTCGCATTGATAAAATTGATCGAGAAACGTTGAAAAATGAAACAAAACTAATCTTGGTTAAATTTTCATCGTTTCTCGACTAATTTTATTGATGCGAAAGTTACAGAACGAGTAGAAAAGAGTCAATCCAGACTTTTATAGAGCAACGTGCGTTCTCAATCGTAATTATGCCAAAACTAGACATTGCTCTATATAGCTCGTCTCTATATCTAGCTAGATGCTGTCATACCAATATGATGAAACCAATGGACTTTTTATGTCATTTTTTGTCAACAGTTTGTTTAATGCTTTTCAAGTCACAGACATATTGGCGTCAAAATATTATAAGGTCTTGGTCTAGGACGAGGTGATACGAGTCGAGACTTTTGTAAGCCTTGCTTTGATCTAGTTGACTAGAAACATTTTAGTATCGATCTTGGTCTTGGTATCAGTTTCATATAAGTCTCCTTCGGTCTAGTTTCATTGGGTTTGGTTGGTTTTTTTTTATGAAAGAAATATCGAATTTAAGTTTTAATATCTATAGAAACTGCTAAATTTTTATAATAAAAAATACAATTTTATAATTTAAAAATGCTAATTTTTATTTTTTCTACCAATACACCTGATACTTTTGGTAAATTAAAACAAAACAAAATACAATATAATCTTGAATATTTTGAAAGTAGTATCGTTTCGTCGTAATCGTAAAACCGAGACGAGTCTCCTCGTGTCTTGTGGCCAACCCTCAATATAATATTATAATCTTTCTTATTCAAAAAATAATACAAATAAAATCCACAGATTAAAATTAAAAAATTAAACTTTCTCTCTTTTGGAGTTCTTTTGACAAGCAGTCGGTTGATGCACAGCACACATTTATATACTTACCTACCTATCTACAATATTCAATGTCCTCGAAACGCGTTACCTTTTAAGTCTAATTAAAACTCTTTCCAAGAAAATTTATATTAAATTTCTTGAATGATTATTCTTATGGTTTTGACGTGACAATGAATTTCACGCGCAAGTATTTTAACCTGCCAAGATTATTTTTTTGGATTACAATAAAAAAAAAGAAAAGAAAACAGTAAGAAAATCTAATTTAACTGTTTAATGTCGGCATACCTTCATTTAATGTATGGTACAAATGTACAGTTAGTTATACAAGAAACTCTACACTCATTGATGGAGACTGAAAATTTCTGTTAACTGAAGGCTATCGGTAGGTACGCTGCTTCATACGAAACGAAATTTTTTGTGTGGTCGCCGACAAGGTAGTAAAATGCTTGCGGTACGATTGCTTGGTCCAGGCCAGTGCTGTCGTTTCACAAATTCTGAGAGTAGCATTTTTCATAAAATTAGGGGAGCATGTTTGGAAGTTGAGGAGCCCCGTTAAAATTTGAGATATTTCATAAAATAATATGATCACAAATGAAAAGAAACAAACATATTTTTTTTCTATTGATATTTTCATTCATAAAAAAAATTGTCTAGAAAGACACAAGAACTTAACGTCCCATTGGACTAAACAAAACAAAAACATTCATATCTGGAGTTATATGTATATCTACATAAATATAGCCTCATAAGAAACCTTATTTTACATAGAAAAATAAATAAATTAAAATAAATCATTATTATGATATTAATTACATAATATTAAAAGTACTGTAAAAACAAATAACTTATTTAATATAAAAATAAATATACATTATTATTTCTTTGAGTTTAGAACTTTTTTTTTATACTTTTCCATCAAACTTTTAGATGGTTAATAATAAATGAAACATGCATAATGCATATACAAAAATTATAATCTTCCTTTAAAACTTTAAACTATCCTAGTCGTATTTATAAACCCATTCCAAAGTATGTCTAACTTTGGACAACTCTCCAAGTCCAAAACCTTATTTATAATCATGTTAGATCGAGTGTCTAACTTAGACACTGAAATTGGTTGTCCAAACCTATTCTAAAGTGGGTACGTTCAATGAACAAAAAATTGAAAAATAATCTTCTAATGAACGAAATGTTCATTGAACGTATCCAAATGCTCACAAAATTGACAAATTACAGGGATGTGAGTGAGTGTATGAGAACATTTGTAGGCCACTATTGGAATGCGTTTATAAATAAGGAGATGTCCAACTATTTAGACAATGGCTAGCTGGACAACTGTCCAAGAATCTAATCTAATAAATACGACTGTCAATGTTTATTAAACGGTAACTGAGAATGATTTATTGAAATGAATGAATAAGATATATGTTTATGTAGAAAAAAATATCGCCATCTTGCTCTCTCACGAACCCTTTGGAAGAAAAATAAAAAAATTGCATTCAACTGCAAAACTGTTGCATACTTTCAGTTGAAAATATGACATTTTGAAGTTTAACAGAGATGTTCAATTTTTAATAAGAGCAGGGATTTAAAAATATTTTCAAACTGCAAGATAAGTTTTCAATTAAAATTTCCATGTGGAGACTTGAGGAGCCTTTTTGAGACATGGGGAGCACAGTAGCTCTTTCCGCATTAAAGGAGCCAAATGTTACTATAGTACCCATTTCTACAGCACTGGTCCAGGCAATTATTTTCGCTCATTCATCCATTATCAAAGTGTAGACAAATAACGTGGAAATAGAAAGAAAAAGAAGGCATACATGGAAGTTTAAGTATATAATCAGCCATATCGTCAATTTGATGAGATCTTTTGTTCCCCGGAAAAAAAAAAAAACAAAAAAATACCGGGGAAAGAATTTTTCCCATCGCGAATTTCCCACGAAATCATTTTTCCCCAAAAACTTTTTTGGAGAATTTATATAAGGAAAAAGTTCCCTGGAAAAATTATTCTATTTTGCTGAAAGGAATATTTTCCCTAATAATTTTAAAGATATTTCTAATACTAAATTCCCGAAAAATAAAAAAAACTCAGTAATACGATTCTTTTCATATTTTCGTATAAAAAAATAAACCATTGACTTAGTAAACATTCTTTTGAATGTGACTGTTTGATACCTTTGAAGACAACAACAAAGCAAATATTACTTTTGTCAAAAAGCTGTATCAGTACTGAAGGTTAGGTTGCTAGGTGCCTACTCCATATAATATATATATCAGTCGTAAATGATGGACATTTTCTGCCACTCCAACAAACTAAGTACGAGTATTATAATCCTCTCTAAAAATCATTTGTCCAAAATGATTTAATAAAGTCTTCATTTATGGTCCTCTCAAATAAATTCCTACTTAGGTACTTATAGTATAAATATTCTTGTCAAAATACAAGACACAAAAAAAATACATCAAAGCCTAGGGGTAGATAAGATGTTGTATTATAAACACTTATAGTCCTTTTTAATCGATAAAAAATGTGATGGATTTAAAAGTTCCTTTTTTTTTGTTGTTGGCTGAGTTGTTTTTATTTGGTCCTTGAAAATATTTACCTTTTTCAATAAAGATTTTTGGCTTGCTAGAATGCTAGATATGTATATGTTGGTTTTAAGGGTAGGTATATATAGAGGTAGAGGAGAGGTAATTGCGACATGAACTTCTCCTTTTTTTTTTGTATTCTTATATACGCATTTTCTTCTTTAGTGAATGTTGAAAATGTACATTTCATTTCAAATAATAATAAAAATAAATAAATTGGTAGGTAGGTTGACAGCTCATGAAGAAGCAGGGTGTAGGTATAGTGACTTATCAGCTTTCAAAAGCATTCCTGCGTACGTGTTATTGTTAGGATAGGCAGCAGGAATTTCATATCATAATAAGAGCTACAAAAAAAAAAAAACAAGATGAATGTTATTTAAGGCACAGATATTATTATTTAACAACATGTACAAATTTTTTTTAGACCGAATGAATTATTTGTATGGAAGAAAACATTCTAGGCCGATGTTTTTGTTAAAGTTTTTTAATGTGATGTAATTTTAACTTGCGACATAAATGATATGTACATACGTACTGGTGAATAAATCATTAAGACAAATTATACGATAATCCTACCTACAGAAAATAAAAGGTGCAATTAATGCAAACAATATAGCGAGGTTCTTAATGTTAAAATTATTTTTCTTAAAATCTTTAAAATTTTTCCAATAGGAACAGCATTTTAAATAACTTTTGCAAACTGACAAAGTCATACATATTATCGTGCAGTGCAATAACCCAACGGAAACTTCTGAAGAAGTACTTAAACAAGTACGAAGCGTCGTCTATCAAAAAGTAGATAAAGAAAGAAGACCTGAAGCCCACAGAAATAGGATTCAAACATATTGAATTATTTTTTTATCTTAAATTCAAAAATGTTCATGCTTAAAAAAAAAATGTACCTATGTAAAAAGAATTTTTGTTGAAAGTTTATAAAAAAAAAAACATTTAAAACTTAATTTTTAACCTCAGCACGAAGCCTTTAATCTATGCGTGCACATTGATTTCCCTGAACTTAAACTTTCTCGTTAAAGAATTTAAATCAACTAAAATGTTGATAAAAAATGAATTCACTAGTTAAAATATAATAGGGGAATTCATGCAACGTCGTAAAACACTAGTTAAGTTTATCTTTTGGATGAATTTATCTTTTGGTAAATGAACTGTCAAATTTTGTATGGGAAATGGTTTACGCAAATTGGATAAAATTATCTAAGGATTTTGTTGCGGGAACTTATACAAATTTATTTGGATAAACTTATACAAACGTCATACGTTTAATATTTGACGTTTAACGAACAGCTGATTCAATTACGCAGCATTTATCCAAATAAATAAAAAGGACGTTCACGCAAACTTTTGGTTAAACTTATCTTTTTACACAATTAGTAAACTTATCTCGTTGCATGAATACCCTGAATATCTTTTAATAATGCTTATCGACTTTAAGTAGGGAATCTTAAAGGAAATCAGTTGTACTCCGTTCCATCGGAACTAGCTCAGAGCATGCACTGTATGCTCAGAATAAAATAAATAAAATATGTTATGCCAGCGTTGCCGCAAAAAAAAAAATTCCGTGCCACATTTTCTAAAAAATCGTGTCATTTTCGTGCCATATGAAAAAAACAAAAATTCGTATGTTAATAAAAAATATATAAATCAATTGTGGGGTGAAGTACAACAAAAAAAAAGAAGAAATAATTTATTCTATAAAAAATAAGAGTTTTTGCCAGTTTTTCCTCCATCTGGCCTCCATTTGGAGCAATTTTCTCAAAATTTCTTCAAAATTCGTTTTATTTGGATTAAAAACTGGAAACAAAAAAAGCGTGCCATATTAAATTTTTTCGAGCCACCGTGCCATGATAAAATTTTCGTGTCAGAAAGGCACAATCGTGCCACTTCGGCAACGCTGTGTTATGCTGACATTGGCAAATGAGCACGATCGCCTGATTTTGCATAGCTTCGCCCACTTAATAATAATTTAATATTGTCAGTTGGGTTTGTGTACTGTGAAAATAAAGTTGCAATTTGCTTATACCCTTTTTTTAAAAAGTAGTTTTGTTTATAAAAGAATCTAAGTTGCGCTACTGCGATGCCACCCACATGGCTGCCATTTGAACGACGACGTTGTGTTCTATAATTAGTGGCAATGTTTGCTCTTACTAATAAAGCCATAATACATGGAAAAAAATTTAATTTTGTTCATGTTATTGCATTAAATAAAAAAACAAAACTTGTATTTGGCCCACCCTGGTAAAAGCAGTCATACACTTTCTCACAAAGTGTGAACGTTCACACTCTTTCTCATTTGAACTTATAAAAATAGCTTTATGTATCACAGGATATTGTTTTATTAAAATATCTAGTTGTGGCGTTGGCAAAAATATCTTATATTTAGGTATAACTTAATTACTGCATGCACCTAATTAATTGAAATATCTAATTAACAAAAATTAACTTCAATTTTCAGTTACAGTTTTGATTTCTCACTTAACTCACATCTTTAAGATAATACATGTTTTATATCACTTTATTAATAGGGGTGTTTATTTTTAGATATTATAATTTGTACCCCAGAAAAAATAGACAGCAAAATGACCAACCATGGAAAAAATCTTACAAAACTGAATTTTTGATTTAGAGTTTTGTTTTGACGTCTTATGCTAAATTTGAACAAGGGTTTTAAATTTTTAAGATGAGTGAAATAAATATTTTTAATAAGGACCTCGGAAGCCATGAGTTTTTTTGTTTTGAAAAAAATGTAAAGGAAAATATTGTTTATGCAATTCTTCTCCAAAAAATCGTGTAGTTTTCTTCTCTCTAGTTTATTGGTTTGAAAGTCAATTGTAAGACATTTCAGATGAAACATTTAAACAAAATATACTTTTCTGCGAAATTTTATTTCAATCAATGCTAAATATGTACCTAAAATTATGTTTTTACACAAACATTTTAAATTTTCTAATTTCAGCAAAGTAGAAGAATACCGAAAAGAACACACCGAAGCGTCAGCGGACATCTCGACGTATGTTTCGAATCCTATAAACGCATATCTACTTACAAAAAGACTAACATCAGACTGGAAACAAGTTGAGAATCGAATGGCTCAGGACGTTGGAAGTGGTATGTACCCAACCCATGTCATACAGTTTATCTAAATTGATGCAATTTAATTTTTTTCTTTTCACTTAAAAATATCAAGACAATTTATTTTATGTCACAACTGTGTACGTTCCATTTCCGATTGTTTTTTTTTTTTTTTTGTTTTGCAGAATTTTTGAAAAATATCACAAACTATCGAAACGTTTTAAAGTTTCCATCAGATGAGGACCTTAATGGAGCTGCTGTAGCGTTGATGCGACTACAGGATACATACAATCTGGATACGTCAAGTGTAGCCCGAGGACAATTGAATGGCGTACAATACAGGTATACACAAAAGAGAATTTTCAACATTTTCATCGATGCACAATATCCTTATAAATGGAATTTAGCATTGTTCCTTATTTTTACTATTAAATATTTTCTTATTCTTGTTTCTTTTGATTTCATTTTTGGTAAATGGCAGCACGGAAATGTCGTCAGATGATTGTTTTGAAATGGGACGCCAGTCATATGTAAATTCTGATTATTATCATACGGTATTATGGATGCAAGAAGCTATGTCAAGATTGTTGGAGGAGCCAGTTAATAGGACGACAAGTTTCAGCAAAGCAGATGCACTAGAGTACCTGGCATTCTCCACTTACAAACAAGGTATGCTTCCAGGAATATAATACTTATAAATTTGTTTCTTATTATTAGAAATAAATTCTGTCTTGAAAGAAGCTCAATAACGTATACGTATACAACACAAACACAAGTCCTGCATAAAAAAAAAAGGATTTTTTTTTTGAAAAATACCATTCATCTATCCATCCATAATCCTCTTAGACTTTTCCCATCTTTGAGTCAGTTATAAACGTTATTGGTCATATTGGAGTGGTAAGCTCGTTCCTGAGTGGTGGCACATGCAACAAGATGTATTCAGTTTCAGCAGTTAAGTGGAAATTCGTGTTCGAGAAATGTTTTATGAGAATTTTTATGCAAGGACAAGAAACACCTTCACGGTCACGTATGGGTACTTTCACAATAAGAAATTTAGATTAATGGACAAAATTATTTTTCTTTATAAAATAACTCACATATTTTATTTCGAAATTTCTAGAATGTTGGTAAATTACAAAACATTTTATAATAGGGAATTACTTTAAAAACATACACTCTGCCGTCTGTGATAGAATTATTGAGGGCTATGATTTAATCTTTGTCCTTGATCTTAGAGGCAAGAAGGCAAGTATTAGAGTCGTGTATCTCTATATGTCTCTCATAGACTATGTTATTTTATTCATGTTTTTGATGTCGAAGATACTTTCTTTCGTCATAGAAACATTTTAGAAAGGCTTCTTTCGAATGTTGATAAATCAAATTCGATAACATTTGCTACCCTGGATCATCGTCGAAATGTCTCTTTAGCTTATCACTGTTTTAATTTTACTTTTTTAAACAGTGCTCTTGTGAAATAGCTAGCTCCATTCCTCTCCTTAAAGATTTTCACCATAATACCCGCCCCGCTTGGAATGCTCGTCTCGTCAGTATATAAGTTTGAACGTAACAGCTCGCATACACCTAATCCGTCATCGGCCGAAGTATGCTCGGAAATCTTCGTACATGTTAGAGTTACGCTTTTCCAAAGGAATAAAAAAAGAAGTTTATAGAACAAAAAAGAAATAAGAATTATATTTATTAAGAAAATTAGGTTGTTTATAAAATGAAGTTAAAACGAAGAATGAGAATTCAATAGAAAATATTCTACAAATTCTATACAGTTATAGTATTGTTACTTTGATTTATTTATTAGTTGAAGAGTTGATTCATCATAAGGTAGAAATTGATTATATTCAACAGTACAGAGGTCGTCAGTTTGCCAGGGAATTTTGCAGTGAAACACACAAACAAAAATTTACACTGAAAAATTAACTACACAGTGGCAACAACTCTGTATGATGACTTACTTGGATTCTTAAACCTTTTGCCTTTTCCGATAGATTCACAAATTTGTGAATCTCTTAATTTACTAAGGGCAATTTTGGAAAACACTATTGAAGAATCTGTTGAAACTCCAATATCAGAAGAAATCTATCAAATTTTGTATGGGAAATGGTTTACGCAAATTGGATAAAATTATCTAAGGATTTTGCTGCGGAAACTTATACAAACGTCATATGTGACTTTCAGAATTAAGCTAAGTACAGACGATTGTCATATCTTACAATATTCTAATATTGACAATATTGTCAGAAACGTCATTGTCAGGTCATTGTCAGACGACAATCTGACAAAAAATTGTCAGGTATCTTACAATCGTCTGAACACACAATTTTATCATTGTCAGACGATTAGGACATTGTCAAACTCATCGGTCACTGTCACATGTTTTCATTGAAAACATCTTACAATTGCTGACAATTTCTTCATTGTTCGAAATGTCAATGAGAGATAAGAGATAAAAAAAATATTTGTGTTGGAAATTTTTAGTTTTTGCACAACTGAATAAATAAACTCAAAAAGAAAATAATATCTATATTGCTTTATAAATATTTTTTTTTGAGTTTATTTATTCAGTTCACTTTAATTACATTTTATATCAATTCCTTGTGTTGTGTAGTTTTATTCGGAATAAATTAAGTCCTCATGCTCGGCCGCCATTTTTCTTTTATTAATTCTTTTTTGCATGTTGTTGATTTTTTGTCGCATTTCTGAATAAAAATAGATAAAAAATCTAACAATGGAGGAGGCATCAATGGTCGAAAATATTACATATTATATTAAAAGGAGAGAAGAAAAAGATTCTTTATTATTAATGCAGAGGAAATCGTTAAGAATGCTGCAGAACATCCGCCAAGTAATGATGCCTCCCCCCAAAAGATGTAAACAATCAAAAAAAAAATTGTATAGATCTGCCAACCGTTTGAACAGAAAATTATCAAGCTGACAATTTTTTCAGATATATTATTGTCCGAAAATTGTCAGACAAGAGCTGACAATCAACTTGGATCAAATCTACCAAACGTGTGAACGGACAATTTTTCATTGTAATTGTCAATTGTCAGTTAATTGTCAGCTATTATCAGACCATTGATAGTTCTGACAATATTGTAAGATCTGACAATCGTCTGTACTTAGCTTTAGATGTGTTCAGATATATGATAAATAAGGTATCTCAGAGAACTAAAATAAACTCTGTCCGTGTTCTGTAACTATCGCATTGAGACTAGTTGGCGATAAAAGTTGTGAATAAAAACGTAGTTTATACAAAAAAAAAATAATTAGGCCGTCTACATTTTCTGACTATTATTGATCAGCATAGTTTATTTATTTACACAAATCTATATAATGAGCCACATGGATAAACAAAAGTAAATGCTTTCCAAATTGTCATCGAAGTGAAAGGAACTATTTATTTTAATGATTGCTCTTTCACCAATTTTGGAGTTGAGCTCGGCATAACTTTTACTAACCAAAACTAAATTGAACTTAACTGGGCGCGTCATATGATTTTTCTTGTATTCGCTTATTCTCGTTCGATCACTGTTGTGAGTTTTGCGACTACTACAGTTCTGCATTTAGCCCCGAAATCGTTTTCTCATCTAATTTTCATCGGGATTAAAAAAAGGAATTTTTGTGGTGTATCTTAAATTTTTTTCCGTTCCGAGACATTCGGGTCCGATTTCAAGTTGGTTTGGTTCTTAATTTAAAAATAACTTCGAAATCTGAAGCTTATTTCTATACTTACATATTTTGAAAATTATTTTACGTTTAAGGAACAACTGATTCAATTACACAGCATTTAACCAAATGAATTAAAAAGGCGTTCATGCAATCTTTTGTGTAAACTTATTATTTTACACAATTTGTAAACTTCAAACGACCCTTACTATCTATTGATTTATTTAAATTTCCTTAGAAGAACACAGTGAACTCAAAATACAACAATTTTTATTAAAGTCTCACACTCACACTCACACTAATAACCTCATTAAAGTGCCATGCAATTTGTATATAAAGAATAACTACGATTATAACACTTAAAACTTCTTGCACTTACGCGTTTTCAGTTTGTAGCTTTTTCAAATTATCTTCATTAAAAACTTTCTTGCGTTTCAGTTGAATTTAACTTCTTTGCTTTTGTGAAATAAGAAACCTCGATCGATTAAATTGCATCAGTTGCTGTTTTTCTGAGAACGCATCTTTCAGCTCAACACTTCTCTTCTATGAATAATTCACACATACACATTTATCTATTATTATTTTCTAAAACAAGAGTTTTAAGAAGAAATATATGTACATCTACAGGACGTTTATTATTATCCGGAAAAGTTAAAGGATTTTAACTTTCAAAGAAAATCTGAGAGAAGTGAGAAGAAACAAAATGAAATCTTGTCTCTTTATTTTTTATATTTATAATTTAAGCCTCTATAAGTTGTGCTATAAAACTTGAAAAACCTTCAAAACTTCTATAAATTTTCATCCTCAAAATTAATGTTTTTAAGGATGTTGATTAAATATATCATCGTTCGTATTTAATCCCCCTAGCCAAAATTTGTGTCCTTGACAAAATGAAATATCTTCGGTTATTATATTGCTAAGATTAATTTAACTTTTTTTGGATTAAAAACTACTGTTATTTGAAATATCCTCATTCAGATCAGCAAGGCAAACAATACATCACTACATACCTACGCACATTGCAGAAAACACAATATCCAATATTCTCATTTTTACCGTCACATCCCAGGCATACTATAATATAAGAGATTTATTACAGGGTGGCATAAAATAAGACACTCTCACCTCTAGCTGCGGCACGCGGCGGCGGCATACAAGGACGAAACGAAACAGAGCCTGTGTGATGTCCTTATTGGATTTTCTGAATTTTTTTCTTTAGCCTTGACACAGTGAAGTTCAAGGATCGACGCATAAATTATTGTTTATGAGCTTGAATATTAATTTCTTAACAAAAGCTATATTTTTATTTTCTTCATTAGTTTTGACATTCGTTAAGGGTTAGTATGTAGGTGGTTATACTGGGTTAGTGATATAGGGACTTTTAAATAATGTTGTGCAAGGAATTTTTAAAAAGAAACAAACAAGTATAATAATTTTTTAATATATGTAAAAAACAAAAACTTCCTACACCCCGCAACTCCCACTACATCGCTAAAGCATCACTCTGAGCCACATAAATTTCATGGAAGGGGAGTTATGTTCCCCATAGGAAGTCTCCCAGAGTTATTCTTATTGTTATTATCTAAGGAGGTTATTGTGCTGCTCTGCCTCTTGCAACTGTATAATATGAGAGAAGGATTCCATACACAGAGTTCAGAGTTCAGGGTTAAAAAGTAATTTGTAGGAAGTCGTGTAGTTTTTCTTTATAATTTAATTAGCTACGCTTTTTCTTTGATCTCTTTTTCTTTGTGGAGATATAAACGAAGAAATATAAGTGCCAAATGTTTTATACTTCCATAGCAGGTATAGAGGTTACAGGTTAAACACTCCAAGTTACTTGAATGGGTACATTTTTTTATTTAAAATGTAAAATAAGTCTGATGGTATGGTATTAAAATGATACATACTTAACAATTTGTTTACTTTAAATATCTTAACAAAAATGTTCAATGTTTAAACATTTTAGACAATTTAGAACGATGTTAAAGCATTTTTAGTATGATGTTAGGTTAAATGCAGCATTTTCCAAATTTTAAACGTGCTATCTTTTTTAATATTTTATTAATCTTAAAATCACCAAATACCTTTTTTAACTTTTTAGCATTATACCAACTCCAAATGTCACTTTGACAATTAAAAATATGAAAATGGTATGTTTGATTATTTGTTTGAACGAACAGTCACTTTTTTGGGCGTGTTCCGCTGATGTTTATTAAGAAAGTAGGTTAAAGCTAAATAAATCACACACAGCGATACATTTTACATTTTTGATGAAAATTTTATTTCATTATAAAGTTTGGACTTTGCAATTAATTGTGAAAAACAATATCATTCAAATGGCCGCCTCGGGAAGATTTGCAGCATGCGATTCTTTTAAGGTAATTTTTAACCACTTTTTCGCACATTTTGGGCGGTATCTTGGGTCATAACTATGTTGGCTTTTAATGAGTCTAGAGTTCGGGGATTATTCGCGTAAACACGGTCTTTTGTGTATACCTACAGAAAAATATCTAATGGTGTCAAATCGCATGATCTTGATGGCCAATTGACGTCGCCAAAACGTGAAACTACGCGACCAGGAAACTTCTCACGCAATAAAGCCATACTTGGTCGTGTTGTGTGGCTTGTTGCCCCGTTTTGTTGAACCACATATCGTCCAAGTCATGATCTTCAATCGCCGGCCAAAAAAATTGGTTAATTGCTACGAACGCCGGAAAATCGATAAATTCGGATCATCAGCAACTCTCTTCAAATTTCTTCACAATTTTGCCGATTGCTTGCGTAGTCGGTCGATTATGAAGAACATAAATTATCATCGCTCGAAAAGTGGCTAGGTTTGAATCACCACTTTTGTAGTAAGTTTTAATAAATTTAACGCGTTGTTCTATTGTTAAGCGATTCATTATCGTAAATGGCAAACATTCAACTATTACCAGCGCTACCAACTTGAAACCACGAAATAAGGTATTAGCATGGCACTACCTAACAAATTAAAATTCGTCAAAGTAATTTTTTTTGTCTATATTTTTGAAAAAATTACGAACAACGTAGGTATTGCAATACAAAGTGAAGCATCTATGGCGTTACGGGTAAATGCACTCCTGCATATTATACTGTTAAAGTTTAAAACTAAAAGTTCGAGCCCCTTGAAAAAATGAGTTGAAAACTGTTGTGTCTAGGCATGAACTTATAGACCAAGGTCCGTAACAGAAAAATGTTTGTGTTTTATTGACAATTTATAGAAAATTAAATTTTATGGGTGTTGAAGACGATAGACCGCAAATGACTTCCACGCCCATTCACAGATATGGGACACTTGACCAGAAAATTATTCATTGCGGCCGGAAGAATTGAAGTCGGGATCGCCTAAATTATTGTTTTAATTAACTGCTTCAGTTCAGTCGAATTCTTTGGTTTAGTTTTGTACACCTTTGTTTGACATAACCCCAAGTGACATTGGAGCCAGTGGAAATTGTAGTTTTTACCATAACCGGTTTAACTATTTGTGCAGTTGCTCCATCTTGCTGGAACCAAATCCTGCTCCCTCAACATCTTTAAATTACGGGCCCCAGTGACTATTACACCGTTTTTTTCAAGTTTTTGTCTTCTTCAGCGATTTAAATTTTTGGCAAAATTCCAGGCGAACAGTCAAATTCAGAGGATTCAACTTGCTCGTTCATTGAACTTTGTACGGAAACAAGTTTAAGTCATCATGAATTGTACGTTATATAATGACCGTTGGCTTACTCCCGTTTAAGCAGATAAGTTTCGCGTCGAAGCTTGAATTTTCTTATATTGACGGGGCTACAGCGTGCGATCTTCGTGCGATGCTTCCAGATTCAGCAAACAAATTTCCCAGTCTCATAATGGTCCACCTACTCAGGGGAGTGTCGCTAAACTCCCGCCTGAATTCCCTTTGGACGGAAGTGACGGACTGCAAACCATGGTATCTACCGCTGCACTATCCAAATCCTCGTTTTGTTATCCCAAACATTCATTTTAATAAATCTAAATAGTAACTTACAAAATAAAAAAAATATGGCGATTACTACATTGAAAAAAAGTTATTACATTTTGTTTTTGTAGCACGATTCGTTCGCCACCCTGTACTTACAAATCTATGTTCAGATCGCCAAAACATATTCCCTTCTGTCAAGTCACGTGTACAGAATTGCACGTGCTCTTCCTTTTTTTTTTACTTTCTTGAATAGCCCTCCATTTCATACGGAAAGAATAATCCTAATCAACACAGACACAATTGCCAACAAAGTGTAGTAAAAAAATCTAATTAATCCATCAAAGCCAAACCATTTTCACCACAAACCTGCCAATACCAAGAAGAGTGGCAGGTCGATAATACGATTTTATACATCAACTTTTCCTATTATAATGAACGGAAGGATGCTTTGCACACAGTTAAACAAGGTTACGAATGTGGAGATTTTGAAGCCTATGGCAAATTAAGCTTTTAGATAGATGAAGGTACATAAATGGGGAACCTTTATCATTCATACATATGTCATTCCGTGGTTATATACCATTGCTATAGAGTAGGTACCTACCTACCTATTGTAGGTAAAGATCTATTGTTTTTTTTTTTGTTTAATGGTAGAGTGAATTTAATTCGGTTTCAAAATAAATGTCGTCGTCGTTAGAACTGGAAGAAGTCGTGCGTTAAAAATTTCCCGTATTGGGAATTTAATTTATTTTAAAATTCTTTAAAAAAAATTAATCCATATCTGAAAAGAATACCAATAGAACGTTACTTTATGTTTTTTTCTGAAAATTCTTAGAAATATGATGTACGTTTTTTACTGTAATATCAATGACGGTATACTACAAATTATTTCGTCATCAAAAACAAAGCTATGTGTACAAAGAAAGAATTCCCAAAGGTATTGTGCCATTTCAGAAACACATTCGGCTATTTTCTGAGAAAAAGTATTTTAAGATATTTGTTTGCATTTTTCTTAAAAATGCTATGTACATTATGAAGCTTTTACGTCCTTCATAGCATGTGTGGGATAGACTTAATATGGTCTTTAATAAACATATTAAAGAAAATTTTCACTGAAATCTGTTGACAAAATAAAAAGCTATGAACAGTTTAAGCGTTCATTAGGAAATAATTATTAATTTTATTTTTAAACTTTAATCTTATTCAACCGTTATACTATATTATTGCCATACGCGTTTTCTTGGACAGCAGTGTACTAAAAGAATGGAGATAATTTTTGATATTTTTCTTAGTTCTTCGATTTAAAGTTGATTAGTTAAAAGGAGTCAAAATAGGGAGCAAGCAGTCTTTGAGGCACAAGACTGAAAACTTGATAAGATCCTTTTGAATAACGAAAGAGTGATGTGTTGAAGAAATTGTCTTAAATAATCTGGTATCGAAGGCACACTGATACCAGCGATAGAAGAATGTTTGATGTTCATTTCAATATTATTAGTAGTAAAAAAGAAAGGTGTGGACCCACATGGCTGCCTTGGTGGACACCGAAGTTGCTACCTTTAGTCACCGAAGTTGCTACCGGACACTAACGCCAAGGCAGCCACGAAAGGGCTATACAAGGAGCAGATCTGAAATGAACACTGTAGATAATAACGATTTTCTAAGTAAGAAGAAATTCAATTTAACAAAGAGTGTTAAACGCCGATAGTGAACACTATTAACAGTATATTAAGCGTTAGTGATTTTTAAGAAAGAATGATTCAAGGTGGAAGAGCAGGGCTACGAGCAGGATCAAAAATTAATTTATTATTACGTTGATTTAATTTGTTTGCTATGAAATAAGGGTACAATTGAAATTGTGAAAGAAAAAAAATTGCTTAATAATTGAAATAAGCAGAGTCAGGCACAAATGGAAAATTTGATTACAATTACATTTCCATTCAAAAGCATTAGTAAAGAGAATATTGTATAGCTTAATCAATTTGAACATCGAAAACACCAAGTTTAGTCAAATTTTCCTAAGCCATTTTCGAGAAAAAAAGAATAAAAACAAAATCATTGTGTGAAAGTCAACCTTTCTAGATGAGCTTGACAAAAATATAGTATTTCTCTTCTATAGGTAGGGAATTCTATAACAATAATCTCTTTACAAAGATACATATGTATGTATGTTAAGAAGAGTATATAGCTCTATGAAAAGACACTTAAAAAGCTAAAACCACATGCAATTGAGGTCTTCTGTCCGTTGAGAAAAAGTCGATTCTGCTGTTATACCAGCAATATTAGATGGACACAACCTCAATCCTCACTCCTGTTTTTCTTTTTTGCATATTGGCAATGATAGTAACGTACCGTAATACTCGTTAATGGTGTTGTAGTATAACGGTTCTCATTTCCTTTTCTTCAACATCTCATTCATCTTACCAAGGTGACGACTAGTTCTACCGTTATTACCTCCACCTATGTACCATTTAATGGGAGCATGTTGAACACTCCATAATATATACAATGTAAAATGTACATAGATTGCAAGTATGTATGTAGTGTACGTATACGAGTACATATATTATAATTTTCATCTCATATGCTGCCTATACCTATTATTTGGTTGAGCTCTTAGCTTCAAGTATACCTACATTATTACAAACGTTGTTTCATTTATGTAAATGTTACCCGACTATACCTTAGCTACTCAGGTTGACAAGGACATACGGAAATACAAAGTTGAATATGTGGCAAGTGTTACAACATGATGGAAGCATGAATTAATGTTTTACAATTGATAGAACAGCAGCCGTAAGCCTCGCGTCCTTTCCAATAAAAGTATTTTACATTCGTCCTTATGTAGATATACGGACTGATATACCTGATGCATTTGCAAGGAAAGAACAAAAAAATGGAATAAAGGGTGCTGGTATGTTGAATGTTTTTGCTTTGAAATTTAATCCTTATTTATTTCAGTGCGCTATTCAAATTAAAAATGATTTAATTCACGAAATTTGGTGGTCCAAACTGTGTTCAGCAGGAACAGCGGTTAGGTGCTCTTCTTTATCTTTATCTTTGAACATTCTGTTGAAGTGTGTTATATGTAGGTATACATATATTCTAAGATACCAAATTTTATTCCCAGATTTGTTGAAGAAGGCTTCTTTTCGGATTATTCTCCATAAGTTGATTCATCTTCCAAAAGAACCTTTGAACATTTCGTTTAACTTAAAATCTTCTCCCTCAGCACCGATTCTTATGGTAAGGCCAAGTTCCATTTGTTTTTAGTTTAGAGCTCCCGATCAATATTTTAATTACAGCAGTTCTATTCGTTTTGTTTGCCTGCAGTAGGTATGAACGGAAATGCATCGTACTTAACTTCATGCGAAAACCAGATTATTTATATAATTTTGTTAAAATTGGGAACACTGGGAACTAAGAAGTTAGTATTGAATACTAGATGGACATATTTAAAATTCAATTTAGTTGCTCGGTTCCTGGAACATCAATTAAATATATTTCTTCAATTTAATATCGTCCACTGGCTTTGATAAGATATATTGAAGAAGTGTCATAACATATTTCTCAAAACATAAAATAACCCTTGAACTATTAAATAGTGTAAATCAAACTCATATAATTACCAATCGACGAAATCAATTTTCAAAAAGTGATGTGTTTAAAAGAGAGCTCAAATTTAAAAGACTTGTTCTATTTTAATCTATTTAATGTGTTTGTCTGTATGACGCTTATAGACTGAACTAATGAACCAATTTCGCTGAAAGTTTGAATGAATAATAATAATTAATAATAATAATAAGTTTGTTCTTACTAGGCAATGATATGGTCTATAAAGTTATTTGATTTAAATCTGCCCACTGCCACGCCCACTTGTGTCATATTTTAATTTTCTCTTTATTGATGGTTCATAGAACTTAATTTTTTTTTTTAAATTAGTTTTTTCTACCTTAAGCATAAAACATATTATTTTTTACGCCCATTACCCCGCCCACTTTTATTATATTATAGTATTTGAAACTTATGTAACGTCTTTAGAAGGCTGAAAAATTATTATAAATGTCTCTTGAGCTAAAATAATGAAATTTTTAATTTTTATTGGAAACCTTATACAGTAAAACCCGCTTAAGAGAAACCCGCTTAAGAGAAAAACCCGCTTAGCTGAAACAAATCTTTCAACCCCGGGCATTTTTCGACCAATCACCTATAAAACACTCCGCTTAAGCGAAACTCGCTTAAGTGAAAAACCCGCTTACCTGAAAAATATTTTTAGTTAAAATTTATATTTCTCATTAAAAAAAAAAAACTCTCTTAAGTGAAAAAAAATTGAATCGAACAGAACAAAAAAATTGCTGAACGCTTTCACTTCTTTTTTATTTTTCACCTCCACTATATTAACCTCAAAAATGACATTTAAATTTCTGTATGTCACAACCATTTATTCTCGTTTTGTAAACAAATTGCTTTTTGGTTTGGCTATCAAAAATCCAAAACAACATTTCCAATGTCTCAAGAGGTACGTAACATTTCTTAAAAAGAAGATTACACATTCAATAAATTATTTTTGTGTTACATATTAAATCGTTGTTGGATTTTATTTAATTTTTTTTTAGGCAACTCCAAAAGATAAATTCAATTTTTTTTTCTAGCTTTAAATTTCCCCTGAATGGAATTTTTAAATCGGCTTAAGTGAATTATTTTTTAACTTAAATTTATTCAAACTAGGACATAAAATGTTTATTTTTTTTTAAATCCGCCTACTGTCACGCCCACTTAACTCATTATTAGGTTATACCTACATGCATTATAAACTTTCAATTGAAATTTGAAATTTTTTACTTTGACATATCTTCAATAGGATGAGGCTGCGAAGCTAGTTTTAAAATAAATAAAAAGTTCTTACAGCTAGGGTAAGAACAAAAAAAAAAAAACAAATTGTCAATAAAACTACAAAACAAACTCAAATATTTATAAGACCAATAAAAAACCCCAATGGAGTTACATAAAATAGAGAAAATATTTTGAAAGCCAGATCAGGATTCAGGAATGCTTGTGAATTCCAAATTGAACTCAGTGGATTTCGGAATGGGAAAAAGGTAGACAGACATATTGAATGGAAGCGCAGGATAGGAGTACATAGTATACTTACTAAAAACAGGAGTAAAGGACCACCTCAATAATTCAACTAGGGTATGCTGTGTTTTTTTTTTTTTTTTCTTCTTTTGTTCGTTTTGTTATCCTTGGTATAGCAACCTTATTTTGTGTTTTTGTATTTTTGTTTAGTGTTGTAGTTCTTTTGTGCTGACATAGAGTTATGGTATATGGTATGTTGTTGGCAGGTATTTTCCAGGGATATTTTAATTAGCAGATAGACAAACTGTGCAGATGGACGCAATGTTGTTGGGTGGATGTGTTTGTTTTTACAGAATGGAATATAACAGTATAGGTATACAGGCTGCCTATCGGGTTTCAAGGAATAATAATATAATGTTGTTGAATTTTTAATTATCCTTTCTAGTGAATGAATTTCTTTTTTATTATAAATTTTGATTGAAAATTGTATCCTGCATATCAAAAACATTTTTGTTTGTTGTTGTCATTATAAACGTAAATAGGCAAGGTATGTTAATTTAAATATACCTTAAATTAAAATCAAGTGAAGTCCTTGTGTGATTCTAAACTAAACTTAAGGGTTGTGTTCAAGATATGTTTAACTTTTAACACCTCCCTTAATATCTTTATAGAGATTAGCAATTTTCTACTTTGTTTACCTTTGATCCATGACCATAACCCAGCCTTCTCTTTATTGCCCTCTAGGTAATTGATACATTTGGTCAAAGCCAAAAAAACTAATCTAAAAACATACAATTAAATAAAATTATCTTTATTTGACTTTTCACCGACTATTCCCCTTCTTTTAATTTTTTCAGGTAATCTTGAAAGTGCTCTCGTAATGACCAATGAACTTCTTGAAATGGTTCCTGATCACGAACGTGCAACTGGAAACAAAGTATTCTACGAAAAAGAACTTCAAGAAATAGCTTTAAAAAATAGCAAAAAGAAAGTTAAACGTGACGATGGATCAGATGATATTGCCATTTCTGATCTTGTAAGTAAAATTTTCATATTCAGCCTTATTGTGAGTTTCACCCGAACAACATTGCACCCGAAAAATTTGACATTTCACTTTTCGCCTATTGTGAGTTTCACTCGAAATTTCACGTTAGAAAAATTTCGGGCGGAATATAATGCCATTGATAAATTTATTTTTACTAACCGAACAAAGTTTCGTTCCTGCAAAACTCTCAATAGCTTTTAAAATTCAGGTCAAACAAACATTTAAAGGGTGAAATATTTTTCGGATAAAACTCACAATAAGGCTGATTATAAAATTGAGAAATTATTCACTTAAGTTCGAAATAATTCAACAGCCAATTGAATTAAAAGAAGAACCAGAGATATTAGATTTATCTGAACGTAGAGTTTATGAGATGTTGTGCCGTGGTGACTTGAAGCCCGAACCAAGTCAATTAAGATCATTACGTTGCCGTTATGTCAACAATGGTGTACCATTCCTTCGATTGGCTCCACTTAAATTAGAAGAAATCAACGAGGACCCAATGATTGTTATTTATCATGAGGTCATGTATGACTCGGAGATTGAATTAATTAAGAAAATGGCTAAACCACGTTTCCGTCGTGCCACCGTTCAAAATGCAAAGACTGGTGAGCTCGAAATAGCTCACTATAGAATAAGTAAATCCTCATGGTTGAAGACTGATGAACACCCTGTGATTGGTAATGTTGTCCAGCGTACAGCTGATATGACAGGCTTGGATATGGCTTCTGCCGAAGAATTGCAAGTGGTTAACTATGGCATCGGTGGTCATTATGAACCTCATTTCGATTTCGCCCGAAAGGAAGAGGCCCGGGCATTTCATAATCTTGGTACTGGAAATCGTATTGCCACAGTCCTTTTCTATGTAAGTATCCATTTGGTCATGGCAATACCGAGTTACCATTTTAATGTTTTTACTCTTAATAACACCGACACCTCATTCCCCACAGATGAGTGATGTTGAACAAGGTGGCGCTACAGTTTTCACTGCAATTCGCAAAGCCCTCCATCCAAAAAAGGGTACAGCAGCATTTTGGTGGAATTTGCATAAATCCGGAGAGGGTGATTTAAGAACGAGGCATGCTGCATGCCCTGTCCTAACTGGATCTAAATGGGGTGAGTACGACATAAAATTTTCCAGGAAAACCACATTCATGTGGGTTTTATTATTTCATACGTATATCCTTTTTAATTCTCTTCTTTTTTTTTTTGCTTTTGTTGCCTTTTTAATTCTATTCACAGTTTCGAATAAATGGATCCACGAGGGTATGCAAGAATTCAGACGTCCATGTGGTCTGGAGCCCGACCATGGAGAGTTCGCTGTTTAGTGCGGTTTTGGTTGGTGGCGCGGCGGCGGCGGCGAAAAATAAAGGAAAAAGAAATGAAAATAAGAATTTTTAAAATGTAGTTCTCTATAGGATAAGTTATGTATGTGTGGTCTCTTAATACTCTTAACAAATTAAATACACTCGATCAAAAAAGTATTGTTTCGGTTGTTTGATATATTATAGTAATTTAATGTGAATTCTCTTCTTGTACTTAATACAATTTGTCTATAAAATGATTTTTTCTTCGATTTTCAGTGCAATATTTCCATCTGTTCAAAATTTTGACAAGGCTAAACACTTGCGATAAAAAGTTTTCACTCAAATTCAGATAATTACTAAAATATACCTCAATACAATTTTAAATTTTAATCATGCCAAATAGGTAGATTTTATGTCAATAGATTGTAGGTGTAGTAAAATTTTAAATATATTAAATAATTGAACCATTACTTTTTTGCACGAGTGTATAAATGACTAGTGAAATATTTCCATTATATAATTAGAATACATTCTGTATATCGGTATATGTACAGATAATGTAAAAAAGTGAAAAATGAAAATAATATGTATATATGTAGGTATAATCTAATTAAATCCTAAATCTTGTTATAAGTTTAATATATGTACAGAAACTTTCAAGAATTTTATATTTAAATTTTTTAAGTACCTATACCTACGTATAACTGATTGAATGTTTTTTTTTATTATTTTTTAACGAAAGAGAAAAAAATAAAGTGTTGAAGATGAAAATATAATGAATGAATTTTTGTTTTCTTTTCATAGACTCAATGGACAATTATTTGTGTAAGTTTACCTGCTGCCTTCCCCATTTCCAAGAGTTTTTAAGTTTTTTAAAATAGGTGTATGTATTTACTCATATCGTGAATTAGATGCTAAATGCATTATGTTAGTTATGTTTGAAGAATATTGTTGACAGAATTTTGTTATAAATAAATCTTTTATACTATAATTGGAAATTGGATTTTTTGCACTAAATCTGGATAAATGTTCAAACAAAAACCCAATATACTTTGAACCCCGAACAAAATCGCCTAAATAATTGATACATGCTTAAGTTTTAAGAATCTACATAATTTGTTTTTGAACTATTTTTTTTTAAATTTGAAATGCTTATAATTTATCTGGTGAGATTTGTAGGATATTATTTCTTAAATAATATTTATTTGTATCTTTGTATCTTTCCTTGTATTGTATGACCACTATTATGATCTCGTATGGATGGAAGGAACTCTTTAAGTTGAAGCTCCTGCTCGGCTTTTGATCGAAAAGAAAAAAGCCAACCATTTTTTTTTTTTTTTTTTTTTTGTGGCAAACATAAGTCTGTCGTGGTACTCACTGCTCCTTGAGTATATTCTGATTCAGTGACTTAAAGCTAAATACTTCGAAGTTCGAATTCCAGACTGCAAACAGGGTGTGATGAAAATGGTATTGATTCGTAACAAAACATAAGTTTATTGTTAACATAAAAACAAAACAAAATTACATTAAATTATGGAGAAGGGCTCCAAAGAAGGAATTCGCCTTCTTTTTAGCCCTTCTCTATTCCTTATATCTGCAGGCAAGGTCATGTACCAGTATTTTGGGATGAAATAATTTTCAGCGACTATCTCCAAAAAGGGACAACAATAAACGTAGAACACAATGCAGGTGTTGAGTGATGAAATAATTTTAAAACGACCGTTTATGACATAAGTGGAGTAAAGAGTGGAGAGATTTTCTTTTTCGCCCTCGTATTATGGCTCATTATGATTTTTTTAAACTATTTTGCGGGGCAAAGATGGGACGGTCCTTCAGTTAAACCGACGGGCGTGCCAGGGTTCAAAACCAGAGTATATAGTAAAATTTTGTTTGAAGCAATTAGATGAGCAATTCTATCAACAAAAACATATTTTTTTTAAATTATCATTATGCTATGTATACTGAATCTTTGAGATAAGAAAATGTTCGTCAAATATGTAGGTGATATGATGGTAGGGTTCATGGATCAAATCATCAACCAAGTTTGTGTGACTGACTGAACGATGCGCTGCATTTGTCCTTTTTTATTTTAAAAATAGATTCTAGATTCTATATCATGCAAGAACTACTGAGCTATAAACCTATTTAACGTTGCATATAATATCCTATCAAACGTACTGTGAGAACATCTTAAGCCGTTCTGCTATACTATCATTGGCAAGTACCATTGTGGCTTCCCGATTGGCAGATGGCAGATCGACTTTATCAAATCTTCGCAGTTATGTAAATCCTTGAATAAAGACCAACAAATTTCAAGTTCGAGACCTACCATCTTGATTCATCGATTTCATAGCCGCATATGATAGCATAAATCGTCAAGAACTCTATAATGCTATGATGGAGCTTGAGATGGTAGTAAAACTGAGCCAGCTGTATCTCCTGACATTGGGTGAAATTTAATCCTTAGATATTATGGAATTATTTTCAAAAGATCGACCGGTCTAGGCGAACGATATGGATATCATCGGCCACTTCCAACGTCTCGTTATAAAGTTCTTCATGGCGAAACTTGTTGGCCTTGAAGTAAACGAGAACACAAACAAGTGTCTGCTATCAACAAAACCTCCCTTCCATCGAATAAGGTAAAGCAGGGTCTTCGAAACGTTCAATTAACTAAACGAAGAATACCTTAGTAGAGACTCTCACCACCAACCAATAGCCTAAGTGCTCCTAATTGATCTTAGCTACACCTAATTTTGAACTGTAGACTCCAAATTTGATTCCATCTGAGGAATTCTTCTATTATCACCTGGATTCCTTTCTGCTACCCCCTTCCTCTGACAGAAAAGGGGTACATTAAAAGAAATAAATAATTTCTCTTTCAGTCATATTTTATTCTTTCTCAAAAATAAAAAAAAAATATATATAATATTCATCTTAAAACGAAACCTATGTCTTAATCAATTATAATACTTCAAACTATCGAACAATTTGATATGGAATAGACACCTCATGATCCGGTTTCAAACCACACAGTCGTTTGAACATCTGCTTTCGTGATCTAATCCAAACATTTGCAACTGTCAAATAGAAAAAAATAAGAACGAATTTCTTTGAGATTATATAACATTAATCAAAACCTACCCCATTTAGACCCTTTCAAGACTGGACAAGCAGCATGTTTTGTTCTAAAGTCCTTTTCGTCATCCCTATGCAAATTATACCAAAACATAAGGCTGCCCTTCTTTGGTTGCACAGCGCGTTTCAAGAATGGGAAACCAGTGGCACCACCTTGGTCAACATCCGATAACTAGAAGGAGGTTTTGTTAGAGATTGTTCTTTTTTAAATTATAGCATGATAAAGAACTCACATAGAAAATAGCTGTGGCTATCCTATTTCCATCTTCTCCGACAAAGGATGAATCATGCTCGAAAAAGTCAAAATGAGGTTCATAATGCCCACCAATACCATAGTTAGCCACTTGAAGTTCTTCATTTGCATCCATGTCCAGTCCTGTGATGTCTCCAAGCCGACGACTAAGTCTTTCCGTTTCTGGCAGAACATTATATTTAAGCCAGGTATTTTGACTGGTTCTATATAAAGTTGCAGTTGTTGATTCTCCATCTATAGAACGAACTTGCGATCGAGCCATACCGGGCTTAGAAAATTCCTTAATAGGTTCAATTTCATCATCACTAATGACATCATGGAACACAACCACATATGGATCAAGATTAATTTCTTCCATTTTGAATGGCATCAAGAGACGATAAGGGACATATCTATGATAGTTTCTACAGCGAAGGGGTCTTTCTTCAGATGGTGTTGGTTTGATTTCACCACGACAAACTTTTTCGTAGGTATTAAATTCGTTTGTTAGTCGATATGGCCTTATTGCATCACTATCCATTTCTGGCTGAACTAATCCATGGCCTTGTTCAATCATTATTTCAAGATATTTTCTAAATTCCAATAGATTTTCCTTTCCCGGTTCCATCTCAAGAAGTTTGGTATTAAGATCTAAAGCAGTTTTGAAGTCTCCCATTTGAGCATGGTAGCTTTGAACCATTTCCAAGAATGCAACTGTTTCGCTCGTGTTGAAGTATTCCTGAGCTTGAAGTTTTTGAAATGACTCTTTTAACCATGGAATCGTGTGGTTGAAGTCTTTCAAATGAAACAACTTTTGACCAAGTTGGAAGCAATCTTGCCATGACATAGGTGAACTGTAAGTAAAGATTTAATTAAATTGAGTTGAGAAAAAAAAAAAAAAAACTTTGAAATGGAAGTTTACCCATATTTAACACCATTTAAGATTCCAGCTGCTAATTCTGAAACATCCAGTTGATAAGTTTCCTGAAGGCGAACCAATGCAACAACTGATCCTGTTAAATCTTCTTCTGTGGGAAAACTCAAATTGGCACGGCTGTACTTGAGAGCATTTAGAAAAGCTGAGAATTATAAAGAATGAAATTTTTAATAAATTTTGGCATAGTTCTAAATTAGAACATACATTTTCGGGCAACTCCATTTTCAATGGCATCCTCAAAAATACTCCAATCCATATCGAGACGTTTTATCAAGAGATACGCATTGACAGGACTTGTTAGATATTCTTCTAAGTCATTAGCAGCAGTTGCGTGTTCTCTTTCGATTTCATCAATTTCACTGAAAATGATAAAAAATATTCAGTAAAATAAATAAATATTGAAAAAAATAAATAATCTTAAAAACTAATTATTTTTAGAATTTGAAAAATAACGGAAATATATAATTTATCAAGTGATCAGTGTTAAATCGTTTCGAGTATATTGATACTAATTCTATTTTGCAAAAGTCATCGGACACGGCTCTATTCACGAGCCCGAATTCTAGACCTCTATTTTAGTTCAACGGTCCCTCATAAAGTCTAAAAAGTCTCAGAAACAACAACAATATTCTACCCCTCAATTTCTATCTATAAGTAATATGTTTACAAACAATTAATTTATTAATAATTTTTATGCGCTTGAGTGCTATTAAAGCACACTTTAATTGAACAACAAAATAAAACAAAATTATTTAGCATTTTATATTTATTTTGCAAAATATGTTCATATGTAACATTATCGTTGACAATCTTATCAATTTGATATATTCAATGCTAATGCAATTTTCAACAACAAATGAGTACCTAGTGCTTATGATCGGAAATATTAAATGTGATGCAGAAATAAAACTCAATAATTGTATAAAAATAAAACACATTTTTTCAGTCTCTGGTTAGGGGGGCCAGTTACAGCTTTCATTGAAAACGATCATTGGAATTTTTGTTTTTAAGTTTTGAAGCACTTAAAAAGCAACATTAGTGATTATTTTGATGTCAGTATAAAGCTGATGACTCAAATATTAATTCTTACCATTTTTTTTTTATTTTAGCCCAACCTTTGAAATTAAATGAATTTCATTATTTCAATGATTGAACTACCGCACCATTGATCATTGAAAACTTAGAAGTCGTTTTACGTGGAAGGTTGGGCCAAAATGAAATATTTTTTTGACTGATGAAAATAATAATAATAATCACTAATTTTTTTTTTAGTTCAAAAACCTTGTTTATTATTGTATTAACTTAGACACAAGAGTAGATTGTTTTAACCGTGAATAATGTGATATTTATTTTTATTAAATAAAGCATATTTCCATCAATTTGAAAATAGTTAGACGGTGTCTAAGTAGACAAAAATCTAATAAATACTACTGTTAAAATTAAAATTTCAATGATGAGTTTTAATTACAGCTATAATTGGGGCCGTAAGTTTAAAAATTGTCGATAATAAAATAAACCGAATATTCTTGCCATCACTTAAGTGGGTTAGAAATGCATAAGAATTTCTTATGGACTTTTGGATCACAAAGGTGGGTAACAATTCTATCACATATATAGTGGGTTTAAAATCCACAATAGTTTGATTTGTGAACTTTTAACCTATTTTAAAGCTCCATTATGTTCTTTTGGATTTGTGGGCTTATGACCCTGCCTCATGAACCACTGGGTAATATTTCCATTGTCCATAAATCCCTCATCTTATATTATTTTTCATATGCACAGGTCGCATCGCACTCTAGCACGAATAGTTGATCTTTGAGCCATTAATATTTTTACCAAGAAATAAAAAATAAAAAAGTTATAACTAAAAATAAATAGACGAACATTACGAAAAAAAATATCATTTTATTTTTATTGATTCATAAATGCCATTTTATTTCCCCAACACTTGACCGCATATGTGGAGTTTTGCGAAAGAAGAAAAAAGACAACTTGACAGCTGAGAATTATTAAAAATGGAGCGCTCCAAAAACAAAAACATCGCATTTTCATTATTAGCCACAGTTTGACAAAACAATGAAGGTTTAATAGAAATATTTTGAAGAAAATCATTTTCAGCATTTTGACCGATGATGCATGATGCTGATTTTCTACTTGATTACTTTGACAATTTTTAAGATTAACGAAGAATACACAAGTGATTGTTGAGAATCAGAAGCATCCATTAGGTGTGACTTTTTGGTGCGAAAGGAAAAAATTAAAGCCTATTATATTAACAATATTCAGCCACATTTATGGAGAACGGCCAAGGAAAATATCAACAATAGAGTACATGTGCCAGCAAAGCCTGTAATTCGATTTTTGTTTGGTAAAAAAAACTTGAAACTCAGTTTTCCTACAATCACTTTAATCCCATTAAAAGTACGAAGTTTAATCAAAATCGTTAGAGCTGTTTTAGAGAAAATTAAAAAAAAATCTGAATCGTTGTACATATATAGGTAGAAACTATACTCGTTTTAAGTGAGCATAAATACAAACTCCAATGGTTACTATGTTGGAAATCCTATAACTAAAAAATGCTCTGAACTAAATTTCAAGCAAATTGCTTCATGCGTTGAGGGTCTAGCGGAAATAACAGACCAACGAGACGCATGTATACGGACTGTATGACGGAACACACTTCTTCTACATCATCCTCGAATTTTTTACACGAAACCAAAACTGCCCTATAGCGTAAATAAAATAAAAAATCATTAAAAACCAATGAATTTTGGGGCACCCTTTAGTAAATTTTTTATCTATTCTATTAAAAAAATGGAAAAATAATTCATGAGATCGCAAGTCTTTTACATTTTCCTTCTAGATCAGTGTTTCCCAACCTTTTTTGGGCATGTCCCACCAGGACCTTTCCAAATTCTTTGTCCGCATGTCCAGGAAAATGGGATCTCGGAAACCTCAGCAATCTCTGTTAAATGAACAAGACTCCTCAGCTAAATTTCTTAAAACTCTTAAATTTCTTGAATCTTTGAGATCCCATTTTTCTGAACGAACTAAGCAAATTATTAGGGACATTTACATTCAACGACATGTTCATCAACATAAGTCGTGTCGTTAGATTTTTTTAATGTTAACACCAGTCGAACGACCGTTCGATCCACTAGCTCCGTATAGTTCAATTTTTTTAATAATTTGCTCTGTCGAACGACCGCTGTAGTCAATGTGTTGGTATATAAATATATTATATTCATATATTAGAAAAAATAGATTAAATGTTGCTTTTAAAAAATTGCCCATTCTAAAATAAATCCCATACTTATTATAAATTAAAGTGCAAACAATATACAAAAAGTATTATTTAACAATTCCACCAAAAACTTGAATTATTGAACTTTTAACCTTCGGAATATGACATATGAGAATTTTTTACGAAGTTTACTTAAATATGTAAGGTATGTAGGTTTATTGTTCTCAGAACCAAAATATTTGTAAATAAAATACAACGACTGGATTTTTTACCGTTGTTGGTTAAGTCATGTGAGGTTGAATGTGTAGTTATTATTATATAAATAAATACATAAATTAAAATGAAATAAATCATTTAAATCTTAAAACTTATAATCTCAAACAGAAATGTTTTGCTTGAATTAATTGTGTGATTAATAAGTAATATTCATACGAGACCTTGGCATAAACTTCTCATTAATCTTTTGAATATACCTACTTACTAAGTTAGAGGTACACAAAGATGGGTTAATCCTTGCCTCCGTTAAATGATAAGTAACTGAATCGTATGAACTTTTGCTTCAGAAGTTCCAGGCTATAAAGTTGTAATGAATTGAAAATCTAAAAAAATGCTTTATTTTTGTAACGACACAGTTAAGCAGAAAAAGTAGAAATATTAAAAAGTTACAAAGTGATTAATTTCTAATTTTATTTTATACCTATACTACCTGGCCCGGTCCAGCTTTGCACGGGTTGATAGATCTTAGGCTGAACAGTGAACAGTGAACATATACTGGAGCTGTGAACAAAGTGAAAATTCCAGATGTGAGCAGAGCGTCGAAAACAAACAAAATGTTTTCTTATGAGAGCTCTCAGGTCTAGCAGCGAGGCAGCAGCGCTGCTATAAACGAGCAGAGCTGTAGTTAAGTTGCAAAAGTTAAAAAAAAAGAAAACTTTTTTTGCCGATTACTCAAAATGTATGATCACAAGATCTGGGGCTCATTAGGCAATAATTATCTATACAACTATTCTGGACTTCGTGCAAACTCGCTGTGCAATGATTGCATTGAAGAAGGCATTCGTACAAATTTGTTTACTCCGCTATTGTATTGAAATTGAAGTTTCGAAATTTTGTGAAAGAAATTAATTAACTCTTTGATCAACTCCCTCTTTCATAGACGCTCTTATAATTTATGAGAAAAAAATTTTAAAAATCATTGGAGTGGTTTTTAAAAAAAAAAATATTTTTTGTATGTATGTAGATATTAAAAAATTTTGAATATATTTGAAAAACAAAAAAATTGGTACGCCAATTTTTAGTACTTATTTATGCGGATTTTAAAAATTAATTTTTTCGAAATATCGAATTTTCAAAAAATAATTTTGAAATTTTTTTAGAAATCCAAAATTTAATTTTTTGAAAATTTTGATATGCATATGCAATATTATTGAAACTTATCCGTAGCTTTTTTGTAAGAAATTTCATTAAAATTGGTTCAACAAATAATGAGATAGTCGAAAACCCAAAAACTGGTTCTATGAAAGGTACAATTTTTAAACGATGGATACATTTTTTTTCCCAATAATATAGTAGACCGTTCTGATATTAGTTCACACAAACATTTTATTCAAAATCGTAGGAGCCATTTTCCAAGTCATTTTCGAATTATTAAGCTTTAAAAAAAAATTAAACTCTTTTTGATTCAAAATAGCTTTTAACGGCCTTTAGTCCACAAAAATTTAGGCGTTTCGTCCCGGCGATCTCACTTGGACTCATCAGTTGACTAGTGAGGACCTTGTCAATACGCAATTTTTGTTAAGTTCAGTTCATCTAACATAAATTTCATGACGAATATCTAGTGTGAACTATTATCCAACAAGACTAGAAAAATTGCGTATTGACTAGGTCCTCACTAGTCAACTGATGAGTCCAAGTGAGATCGCCGGGAAGAAACGCCTAAATTTTTGTGGACTAAAGGCCCTTAAAAACTATTTTGAATCAATAATTCAACAAGTCCAATTAAATAGTGCTAAGTCTTCTACTTGGCGTATGTATTTCAGTAGTATATAGAATTTGTATTATTAAAAAAACCTTCACATAAACTCTTTTTAAATATTTTTAAAATTATTGTAAACATTCTCTATATCTATCAAAATCAGTTGAAGCGTTTTTGAGAAAATCGAAAATGAAAAAAATGGTTCTATGGGACGTACTAATTAAAATCATTTTTCTGATTTTTTTGTTATTAAATGGTAGCATTTTTGGAAAAAAAAAATTACTGAATTTTTTTTTTTTATTTGTGGCACGTGTTTGAGAAAAATGAGATTTTCATAATTTGGTAAAAAAAATTGGTACGGCAGGTACCGTTATTTTTTATCTTAAAAAAAATATTAAAAAGACGTGTGGGGGGAATGTCCAAAAACGCTAGGTACCAAGTTTAAAAAAAACGGATCCAACCTTTCAGGCAACAGCCGAAAGGACCCACTTTTTTCGACTTCCCTATCATCGTAATGTCAAAACTTTGGTCAAAATCTTGAGTTCGATTTTTTTTACGAATGCATAACTTGCATTTAGTCCCTATGTATCGCTAGTATAAAAGAGCCGGACAAAAGTATTGAAACTTTTTGTGCTTATTTGTTTGAATTTGAACAATAAGCCTATGATTGTTTTTTTTTTTTTTTTTTTTTTTAATATAAAATACCAGCTGTACAGCTGAATTGTGGTCACGTAAAAAATACCAAGTACGTACTTTACTTTGCTACAGTATGTTTGTATAAATGACGGATGGACGACCAGATTCATATATTCGATTATCGTGAATATGACAAAAATGAGTCGGGTCCATTTTTTTTGTCAGAAACTTAACAAAATTACAAAGTACATAATTTGTTGTCTTAAAACCAAAAGAAATCTAATATAACTCTATATTAACATTTATTTACGAAGTCTTTTTGTTAACGTTTCTGCTGTCGATTTTCGATTAGTTTCCCATTTTTTTGTTTCTCTGCGCACTTATTATATTAATATTAAGCATAATTTTGAAAAATACCTCTTGCTTAAATGATCCCTGAAGTACTTTTACAAATAATTATCTCTTTCAACGAAGATGGGTTTTGCCAGATACAATTTTTTTGTTTCTACCCCATTTCACCCTATAAATAGTTTAATTTTCAATTCATTTTTTTTTTTCGTTACTATTTTGTAAATAAATTTATTGCTCTGACTGAGATTGCTGAGAAAGAAAATTAAAAATCAAATCCAGATGTCCTATTTTAACCTAAAATTAACTAGTTTTTAAAAATATCCTCATCGAGAATTTGAACATAAAAAAGACAAAATCAGGATTTATATACGTTCAAGAAATAATTTTTAATAAATCAGCATGACGTTTGATTGATAGAAAAATATTGAACCCATATTTTATGGAATTTTTGACGTATGATGGTTTTCTTTTTTTTTTTAAATAGGATATCTTCGAAAATCAAATATCTCAACGTTAATTTTGAAATTTTAAGGAATGATTTAAATCATTTATTAGAATATTTTCTGTGAAAATTTGGATTCACCGCGAGACGCTGACGGCAAAGGGCAGAGAAGAATATGTATTAGAATTTTTGTAAGCTCATGCTTTGTCATTAAATTTGATTGATTAGGGAAGACATAATACTAGGTCCTAAGTTCGTTCAGTGGCTATAGCCCCCCATTGTAAGTTAAAAAGCAAATGAAATAAAATCAGCAGGTGATAAGAAAAAAACATAACTTTTGTTCTGAATAACTTTAAAGGTTTTGTAATAAATAATTTTTAATTTAGGCCAGATAACTATTTTCAAGGCATAACATAAAAAATAAATCACTCCAAAAATAATAATTATGTATATCTAGAACATCACTTACCTTTTCAGCATTTCCAACTGTGTAGTCATAGAATGCACGTACGATTGCAAATGAGACAGCAAAAATACCTCGGTACTTAAAAGTTGCTCCAGACCAGCTATCGACGTAAAATATTCTTTCTCAACACCATTACTGCCACCAGTTTGCAGAAGCAATAAAACGCTCAAGCAACAAATTGCTTTTGCACCAAACATATTGCACTAATTATATAATGTATATGAACAAATCGTATATTGGGTAAACAATCTAGAGCTTATTTCGAGCAAATTACAAACTTTATATAATTTTTAATTATTATTTTGTGTTCTGTTGAGCTTATATATATATGATCTACCGGCAGTAAATGCCACAACTATATTTCCGAACCGCTATAATGCTATCCCGCACAGAAGACAATACACTTCTGACAACTGTTGGAGCAGATCATCGGTCCGACACCACCACCGGCTCTGTTATAGTCTTGAGCTCTTAACGAAGCTCACAGACTATATAGATACGACACACATATATTACACGATCTTAGGTTTTTTTGTGCTGTGTATCCGTTGGCCAATAGATAGATTTTGGTGCAGCGATAATAATAAAATTGTTGTTGGATTTTGATATGAACCTGATCGTCATCATCATCATCATAAAGCTTTTGTCTTTCTCCCAAAGCAAATTATTCAAACTAGTTTCGTGCGATGATTCCCCTTTCTTTTTTCAAGTAACATCAACAAAATGTTTAGGATGGTGGCGTATCTGTATCTTTTTCATTCGGATGCATCTCATTGGGTTCTAAAAAAATTCGTTCGTCGTCTTCGTCGTCGTCGTTATCGCCTTTGGGAGGATATTAAATTATGTCAAAGATACAATAAATGCAGCGACCTTTAGATGCATCCAATAATTTATGACTTACATTTTAGATACAATTTGGTTTGGAGAATCTACCTGGCATGCTACAGGATACCTGATAATGGTGACTTGCCTACGCTGCTACGTCCAACTTGTTGGACAAGTCAATATAAAAAAAAATCAAATTTCTCTTTAATTGCTATACTTACATTCACGGAGATTTAAAGATCCAATGACATTGGCCATGGCATTTATATACTTACCATTCATAAAGCAACGAAAAAAAGTATATTAGTGTAATATTTTCCTTTACTTAAGTCGATTAATAAACTCATTGAGTGTAGTATAACCTATAGGTACATTAAAATGATTTGCAAGAGGTTGCTGTCTGATATTTTATTCATAAATAAAATTATTTGAAAGCAGGTGCGGAAACAAGATTTTCCTCCAAGGGGTGTTAAGTCAATTTTTTATGAGTTATTTTTTTAAGAAAAAAAAATCAAATGAAAAACATAGATAGTCTGACAGTTAGATGTTTGACACATATGTGTGCCCTTTTTACTTGAGAGATACTATAAGCCAACTTATGCATTCCTATAAAAAAATCGAACTCGAGATTTTGATCAAAGTTGACATTACGATGATAACGAAGTCGAAAAAAGTGGGTCGCGCAATTCTATCTGTCTATCTGTCCTTTTGGCTGGAGCCTAAACGGGTGGGTCGATTTTCTTTAATCTTGGTACCTAGCATTTTTTAGGCATTTTCCCCCCAACACATTTTTTATATTTTTTTAACACCAAAAATAACGGTACCGTAGCAAAAAATGAAAATCTTATTTTTCTTAAAAACGCGCCCACAACTTAAAAAAAAGCCATTTTTTTTAATGATACCATTTTTCCAGAAAAATGGTTTTTAATGGTAGGTACTACGCATAGAACCATTTTTTTTTTTGATTTTCGATTTTCTAAAAAACGATTTAACTGATTTTGATCAATTTTTTTATAGAGAATGTTTACAATAATTTTAAAAATATTGTGTATCTATCAAAATTTTCGATTTTTTTTTTTTTTCTGGATTTTTAAAAAAAGTTTCCAAATTTTGTTTGAGAACTTAATAATTCGAAAACGACTTGGTTGATTTTTACTAAACTTAGTACCCAGCAGGTTTTTGACATAATTTAGCAGATTTTAAATAAATTTTTTACTTATAACCAAAAATAACGGTACCTCCCATACAAATGTTTAAAAACCGGTATTGAAAATCTCATTTTTCTCAAAAAGGGCTCCTACGATTTTGATTAAAATTTTTGTGTGAACTAAAATCAAAACAATCTACTATATTATTGGGAACAAAATGTATTTTTTGAGTTTTCGACTATCTCAATATCTGTTGAACCAATTTTGATGAATTTTTGTTTTTATCTCCGCATAAGTAAGTACTAATAATTATCGTACTATTTTATTTTTTTTAATATATTCAAAATTTCATTTATAAAGAATTAATTTAAAAAAAACGGCTTCCAATATTTTTAAATGTATTTATCATAAATTGAGATTTGTATAAGAAATAACTTGGAGTACAATGTACATTGCGTTGGTTAGTGTCAAATCAATTTCAGATATTTTCTTAATCAATTTGTTTCTAATTTAATTGATTTTTTTAACATTTTCCAGTCTTAAATGTAAATTTCATGCATATGTGCGAAGTGCAAGACAGTACGGTGCTATATTGTTCATATTTATGTACTCACATAATACTTCCTTAAACTAGGCTATATTTTTGGTAGGTAGCATAAAATATAGGCTCCAATAATTCATAAATTTCTTTTATCAGATGAAAAGTTTTTAAAACTATTAAGACTTTAAAACCACAGTGTGATTGCACATAAGAGCAAGTTCGTGCAACAAGTTGCAGATTCGAATATAAAGGTTCTTCCAATATAGGGACCTCCGAACTTTGGGAGTTGATAGCGACCATATTTTTGAAACTATATCTGTCAAATTAGCTGTCATTATTATTCAGTCTGTTTAGCCAAGTCACCATCTACAACACGTGGAAATGATAAAACTGTTTTATCAAAATGGTTGTTCTGTTCAAGCAATCTTCCGCGTGCTTCACCCATTTTACGGTCCCTATAACCGTTCTACCAAGATTACGCATTTCCCGCCGCTCACAAGAACTCAGCACTGTTACAAAATTCAACTTACCCAGTAGCTGAAGGTAAGCGACCTTATATAATACAAAGACGTGTGTTCGCTGAATGGGAATAGTTGGAAACTGACCCTAATTTTCATCGAAAAATTTTCTTCAGAGATTAGGTCAATTTGTTGATAAATGGATACGTCAACAATCAAAATTGTCGAATTTGGGGCGATACGCATCCACATTAAATAGTATAGGTAGTTGATTACTGTTGCAAAGTAAAAACGCACAGTCAAAAAGAAGTTCTTTATGCGACAAAAGATTAAAAGTTAATAATTATAAACCAAGAGCAAAAATATAATGTTCAGATAGGTTTTATGTATATATGTACATGGCAACAGTAAGTAAAACAATAAATGAGAGTGTTGAGTTGATATTACAGTTTGATAATTATATAGTGCAAGAAAGAACAATACATGAATAACTTTTATATGAATGTACAGTGACTAAATTAACATTTCAACACGCCCCTACAATGCAATACTCTAATATTATTAATTTCGATACATTTTTAAACCTATCATAGATGTTTCCATTCGATGTCGTCGAAGAATGTCCAAAGTGTATTGACTCTGATGTATGCTGATTGATCCTCTCTGCCCTTCTCTATCGATTTGGATTCCTAGAAAATATTTAAGTGGTCCTTTGCCTACACAGTTGAACTCTCTACAAATGTTTTCTTTTATTTCGATTAGAGAAGATTCTTTCGAACAGGCAATCATATCATCAACATAAATCACTATGATATTAATGTTATGTCCATCATTCTTCACGTAAACACAGCAGTCACCGTTGCATTTGGAAAATCCAATCTCCGTTAGAACTTTGTGCAACATTTTGTTCCACTCACGTCCTGCCTGTTTCAATTCATACAAGGACTTACGAAGCTTGCAGACCTTACTAGCGTTGTCACCATCTATAAAACCTTCGGGTTGGGCCATGTAAACTGTTCCCTCCAGTTTGCCGTTCAAGAAATCCGAAGTAACGTCTATGTGGTGGAGTAACAGCTCATGTTCAACAGCCAGGGCAATGATCAGACGGATTGTAGAGAAATGGGCCACCACCGGTGAGAAAGTTTCTTTAAAATTTACCATATATTTTTGTGCACAACCTTTTGCCACAAGTCTGCTTTTGTATCGTTCAACGGAGCCATGGTCTCTTCAAAACTAGGTGAATGGGAAACTGATTCCGATTCGGTTGTTAGGTACTCTTCAGAGTTTTCAGAAAGTTGTTGATTAAAATTTTCAAAAAATATTACGTCGCGGCTTTTCTCAACTCTCCTCTTTATAGGGTCAAACAAACGATAGGCCTTGGATTCATCTGAATAACCAACCATATAAAACTCTTTCCCTTTTGCAGAGAATTTGGATCGACCGTTCTTCTTGTCTAAGACCACTGCCTTGAACCAAAAAGCTTGAGATGCGAAATTCTTGGTTTTCTACCACACCATATTTCAAGGGGGGTTAATCCACCAGCCACGTTGGTTGGTGACCGGTTTCGAAGATACGCTGCGGTATTAATAGCTTCTCCACATAAATACTCTGGAAGTCCCGAACCAATAAGCATACACCTTTGAGCTGATGAACTAAAACCTAGCCCTATGACCATGTCGTTCTGTTTTAGTTGCTGAAGACTATGCATGTTTAAATGTCTGTAACGTTGATGCCATTTCTGTATATTGTCTACCTCGTTTTTCAAAACCAAACCTAAAACCTCAACTTTTAGCTCAACGATAAACAGATTATTTTTTTAAAGTTGCTTTAAGAACAGTTTCATTGCATGCATTTTTTATTATTGCCGAAGTCTCAGAAAAAGCTACCGAACAACGATGCTGAGTTATCTTGCTTACAGATATAAAATTGCCACGTTGCCAAGTTCAGGAACAAAGAGTACATTATTAAGCACAATTTTACCGCTCTCTGATGTTAACGTAACTGTGCCGATTTCACTCAAAGAAACTAATTTGTCATTTGCCAACTGTATTTGCTCGCCGTTAACAAGGTTCAATTTAGTCTACTGTATGTATGTTTATTCAAAAATTTCTCCAAAATTACTTATTTTATTATATTTAAATAATTGTTTTTTTTTTTTTTTTCATACATATGTACATATGCTTCCTCAGGTCAACTAATCAATCAAATGATACTCATAAAGTTTAAATCAATAAAAAAAAACAAACCAATTTTTTATTTTAATTTTAATTTCGGTTACAAAACGAATAATTATCTTGAAAAAAAAAAACAAATTCAGTTAAGATATTAAGATAGATTTTGCCGCCCCAAATTTTTGCCGCTCTGGGCAATTGCCCAGCTTGCCCCACCCTAGATCGGGCCCTGCAACAGCACATATGAGACGTTGCGCCGCTATCTAAACACCATTCATTTTGCCTAAGTACACTTGACTCTACAGTTGAAAATAGCCCAAAAGAAGTTGTTGTTGTTGTTGAGCGATTCTTATTATTGCGACAATTTGAACCTTTACTTTTATTGTTAGTGTTACTAATAGATTTATGACTCGACTTAAGAGAAAAGACTTGCTGGCTAGCTTCGCTACTACTTCCCTTTTTGTGACGTCTCCGCTTCCCTTCTAATAGTTTAATCTTTAAGTTTGAAATTAACTAAGATAAGTAGACATCGACTGGCCTTCTGTCATCTTCGCATACATAATTTTTTTAAAGAGACTCACCATACGAGTCGGACCACTTGGCTTGTAGATTTCAACAAGCTTGTACCATGCTTCCTTGGAGGTTTTGCAGTGCTTCAAATAAATGAGCTCCGATGACTTTACACTTAACAGGATTGTTGCTAGGGCTTTTCCGTCTGCGGTGTTCCATGCTGCTTTTACTTCTTGTTTCGGCTCATCAGGTAATAAGACGTAGGTTCCATTAGTATATGGCCATAAATCTGCATGCACAAGTACACTTTTAATCTGAATGTTCCATGTCGAGTAATTTTCGGCATTAAGCTTCTCGATCTGGTAAAAAGAACTCATTTCTTATTGTAAGACGAATACCTATTTTAAAATAAACTTTGACAAAATAATCTAGATATTTTAACAACTTAAATCTGTGAAACTATGAGACACGTGCACGTCTTTTAACACGATTAACTTTTTCGATACACGATATTTTAATTTTAACACACGAATTGTTTTCTTCCTTTTTTTTAAATGCGGTTTTCGACACACACAGTTTTAACATTCATTTAGCTCGGTTTTCTTTTATTTTGTTTTACTCGAACTCGACTCACGAACTCATTAAAATAATATAAATTTTACATAAAAATTAAATCGTTTAGCAACCTGAACCAAGAAAGAACAATACATGAATAACTTTTATATGAATGTACAGTGACTAAATTAATATTTCAACAATTACCAACTTCTTTTGACCTGAATTGGATGATATCTATGGATTCCAACTGCATGTGGTTTCAACAGGATGGTGCACAGCTTATGCCACATTGGAAATTCTGCACGAGCGATTCGAGGGCATGGTCATCTCAAGTGTAGGTGATGTCAACTGTCCACCTCCACTGAGATCGTTCGATTTGATCCCGTTAGACTTTTTCCTGTGGGGTTTTCTCAAGGTCTATGCGAGTAAGCCACAAATCACAGCGGCCTTCAAAGCCAAAGTAACGTATGCCATCGGTCAAATTTAGCCTGATTTATTCGCCAGCCTCATGGAAAATTGGCATTTCGGATGCGCGCCACCCACAGAAGCCACGACAGACATTTGACATGAAATTCATGGGATCACAATAGATCCTTCAAACGAATACAAAAATTCGATTATATCTCAAACACACTTTGTTTTATTTAAATTTAAAGATTTCTGATCTGAATGATTTTTAATAAGGTTTGTTGTGTTTTTTTAATATAAAATTTTTACGTCCATTCATTCATTTTTCATTTTTATGTTGATCCGATCTGAAGCAAGACTGCATTGGGTACAAAATTTAATAAATCAGTGTAAATAATCACAGATTTCGCTAAACATCAACACTTTCATACATGTTGTATAATTGAAATTTACAACTTACACTGCCGTCATTAAAAAAATCATGAAAAATATTTTATTTATAAGAATTTCATGTTGAAACAACATGATATCTTTTTAAATCAACCACAATTTTATCAAAATCGTATAATATTAATTTAACCACGAATTTAATGTCATTGAAATCATGTAAATTTTTAAGTTCTCTGCATCTTTATGAGGAAATCGCGACCGATTGAAATTTAAGGTTGTGGTTGCACCTGTATACACGGGCTTGTTTGCAAGGCCTTTGCGCATAGAATCCCAATGCCGTTAATCGTGATTAGCCAACACACAAATTGTTCATAGCCAAAACGTGAAAGATAAATGTCTAAACTATAAAACTGACGTTAATGCCATTATAAGGTGTTCATAAGACCTTGGATGGTGCTGTGATGATGGTTGTGCTGATGTTGTCTGCGGGTATAACAATTCACTATAATTTCTGCGATTATTAGTAGCTTCTTTTTTTATTTATAGGAATATATACATATTGTAAATTACGTTTTTTTTAGCTATATTTATCTAAAGATTATTTTTAATGATTTCCCTATATATGCAAATTGTTAGTACAGACTTCTTATATATGCATGTTTATTTGTAATATAGAAGTAGGTATCCATTACATGATCATAATGTAGATATCATGACATGATTGTTTAAAAACTTTCTTTATTCAATTTTCACTTGATTGAATAGGTTTTACAAAAATACATCAATTATAATATTTTGTAATGGCGTTATAATAACACTTAAAAGGTATACAATAAGTAGGTAGATTTGGTACGCAACACTTCATAAGATACTCATTGAATGGAAATAAATCAATTTAAGTGGCAATGAGTTGGAGAGTTTTATTAAAATGTTGTGTTTTTATTTAATTTCTTTTGTTTTTTGTAACGGGTCATTCAATTCGTGGTTTCAAGTTGGTAGCGCTGGCATTTGAACCTGTAAAACCCAGATATTATTTTAAGTGCCATGATATTAGCTGAATTTTTGACATTTACAATAATGGATCGCTTAACAATCGAACAACGCGTTAAAATTATTAAAACTTACTACAAAAGTGGTGATTCAAACGCAGCCACTTTTCGCTCATTACGCGATGATTATGGTCGTCTTAATCGACCGACTACGCAAGTAATCGGTAAAATTGTGAGAAATTTGAAGAGTGTGGAAGCGTTACTGATGTCGTTAGGCCTGTGCATCATCGTAATACACGCTCAGTAGAAAATATTGCTGCTGCAAGTGCAAGTGTTGCTGATGATCCGAATTTTTCGATTTTCCGGCGTTCGCAGCAATTAACCGATTTTTTTGGCTGGCGATTGAAGATCATGACTTGGACGATATGTGGTTCCAACAAGACGGGGCAATAAGCCACACAACACGACTAATTATGGCTTTATTGCGTGAGAAGTTTCCTGGTCGCGTAATTTTACGTTTTGGCGGCGACGTCAATTGGCCACCATAGATCATGCGATTTAACACCGTATATTTTTTTATGTGGGGCTACGTAAAAGACTGAATAATCACCGAACTCTAAATGCATTAAAAACCAACATTACTCAAGAAATGTGCGAAAAAGTGGTTAAAAATTACTTCAAAAGAATCGCATGCTTAGAATCTTCCCAATGCGGCCATTTGAATGATATTGTTTTTCACACTTAATAGCAAACTCCAAATTTTATAATGAAATAAAATTTTAATCAAAAATGTATCGTTGTGTGGTTTTTCTTTAGCTTCACTTTCGAAACCGAAAAATGAATGACCCGTTAAATTGACCTTTCGATTTGAAATATATTACATGAATATATCATGCTCCATTAAGCTAAAGAGTAGAAAGTACCTTAAATTAAAAAAAGAAAATTTAAAGGCGATAAGTTAATGTTTTTTATTCTTGAAAGTATATCTAGGATCTAAGGTGCCTATATTTCTGCACATCATTTTTAATACCTTTTTTAAAATCACTGATTCTTAGTTTGAGGAGTTATATTTAAATTTTAGAACTTTTAACACCTTAAGTCAACATAAAAATTGAAATTGTGAATTCCTATAATGATTATAGTTGAAATAATATTTTTGAAATAAAAAATTAGGGTGCTTAAAAAATTTTATTTGAATCGGTTTAACAGATTAAGATATGTATTATGTACATATGTTTAAAATAAAATACAATGGCGCAAAATTTTAAACGATTTAGTGTAATGTTAAAGCCATTTTAGTAAGTTACTAAGTTAAAAAGAAGATTTTGCTAATTTTAAACGATTTTAGCAACTTACTATCTCTTAACATTTTACTAAAGTTAAAATGACAAAATGGCTACTTTAACTTTTAGTAACTTGCTATATCCATATAAAATCTGTCATTGTCCTCGAAAAAAAAATTTGGCAGGGTTAAATTGTGTTTTTTTTATGATTCGTGTGCTAATTGTTTTTCAGAGTAAATACAAAAAAAAATTTTTTTCGGAAGACGAACATTTCGATATGTTCGAATACTCAGCTATGTGCAGAAAAGTGCGATGTTTCAAGTCCCGAGCAAATCCTTTTGAAGAGCTGGACGATGGAGAATTTTACTCCAGGTCAGGTATAGGTTTAATAAGACTACAGTTCGGCTCTTGGTTGAAAACCTAAACATCCAAGACCGAATAACAAACCGTGGGCTTCTGATTTCACCAAAAAAAAGTAACAAAATAGTTGTCACAATAAACAAATAACAAAATAAATTATAGGTTGTCACTTTGACTTCTGACATTTCAAATTATTAATTCCGTTCCCTAGGTTTAGGTTTGTTTTTCTTTCACGAACTGTCATTGTTTGGACGTGTTCAGATGCACCGTTTTTAATAAAAGGGAATTAGTATTGTACAAGTTAGTAAAACGAAAAAAAAAGGATTAAAATTTCGGAAAAGCTAGTAAATTACTAAATGTTTAGCAAATTGCTAACTAGTAATATGCTAAGCCCTTAACAATAGGTTGTTTAAAATTTTGCGCCAATGATTATATGAGAGGTACTGTTTATAATGGTTTAGTGCAAAAGTGCTAGACGATACTAATATCATAGCACACATACAAAAATGTAAACAAAAAATCGTAGAAGTCGTTTTCGATAAATATGAAATTTTCTTTAACGGTTTCAAACTGTGGTCTATACGGAATATATACTTTTTATTTCGGCTATAAGAATATTTTTTTCATAAATTCAGCTAGATAATGTGAACTATTCATTTGGTGCCAAATTTAGTAAAATTCAATGAAGTCGTTTCGAAATTTGTATTTAAAACTTAAAAATTTGTAAAAATGTTAAACAAATTTATATGGCAAGTACTTTTATTTTTCGAATAAAAAATGTGCCGGGGAATGTTGAAAAAAACGCTAAATAAAAAGTTTTAAGAAAATTCTTTTATACGCTGTAGCCGAACAGGCAGACATCAGACAGAGAGCTTTTCGAGAACCACTTTCTTCGTCTTTCCTATCATCGTTATTTAGTTTTATCAAAGTATCAAGTTAGATTTTTTTACGAATTCAAATCTTATCATAATTCCTATATATCGCAAGTAAAATCTTATACAAACAAATTTATGGTAAACGAAGACATTCTATCATATTGTTTCAAGCTATCTTCTTTTATAGGTTTTGCTGCTGTTTGGTATTCACTATTTAAAAATGCTTTAACTAGTTAGATTTTCGTTAATTTAATCATTTTTTTTATTTATTAAAAATGTAATAATTTTTTTTTGTTAAATGTGCCGCACTTTACCAAACACTAGTAATTTAACCTGTACATACTTTTTGTTTGTGTGTTTTAGCGGCCTATAGTCAACTTAATAAATTGTTGTAAATGTTAATCTATTTTCTTGCTTGTTGCTAGAAATTAATCTTTTTCTTTAATCAACCACCAAGACGGAGTTAAGGTTCTGGTAATCGATTGGTTAAGGGTCATTCATTTTTCGATTTCAAAAGTAAAGCTAAACAAGTATAGCGATACATTCTTGATGAAAATTTTGTTTCATTATAAAGTTTGGACTTTGCCATTTAGTGTGAATAACAATATCTATAATCCCAAAAATAAAATCGTAGATTTGCAAATAGTGATCAAGCATTAAAATTGCAAAATGACAACAAACTTTTCTCCAATGTCCTTTTAACTTAATAACATTGTATATATAAATAAAAATAAGACAAATCAACACAAACTCAAATAAAACAATAATTTAAATAAATTAAATATAAAAATGATCATAAAAAAACCTTTGAATTAAAAAGTTTTATAGCAATAGCCTCGCTTTATTATCTACCGATCTGGAGACTGGATTGGTGTTAATTTTATCTCTTTAATTTGTTTTGTTATTGCTTAACATGTTGAGTATGTATTTATTATCCGGGACTTTTGGAAATTAAAAGATGTAAATAGGACGCGTTTTGCCATATGGATTTTGTCTTGTTGGAATTCATATATTTTTGGGTATTTCATTCGATTAAGATTACGTATACTCCCCAAAAGTATACGCTTAGAAATCATAATTTAAGTTAAGGTTTGTCTTATAATAATAATTAGAAAAAATATATATTATACAAAATTCTTTTACTGTTCAAATTATTTATTACAATTTGTTTTGTTTTATTGTCTTTTTTTCCATTTTTTGTTTAACTTTTTCTTGCACAAACAATGCGTTTGGGTTATTTGGACTCATTATAAGTACATCCTTTGTCAGACGAAGAGCTTCCGTAAGGTTTCCTTAAAATAAGAATAAAAAAAAATTTATAGCAAACTAAAATTGGATTCTGTTAATACTTGTATGTAAAATTAATAAAATTATTTTAAATATATTCTTTTCTCCATCTACTTCAAAATTATTGAACAAATTAATTTTTCTGTATATTCTTAAAAAAAAAAAAGCTTACTAGAACGATAAACTTGAAGTAGATAGATTTTTGGGAAATTAGAAATACCTACATATACGTTTGTATATAAAAAATGGAAGAAAGATTTAAGTTTCAAGAAAGAGTACGAGTTCGTATTTAAAAATAATTTTCTGCTTTCAATTTTGTACCTATTTATATTTCGAAATCTAAGAAGTACCTTCCTGTAAACTGAAGCCAAATTATTTAAGCGTTTAAAAAAATAAAGTGGAATAATCCACAAATAAGAAAACATGGTCTCAAAAAAACGTAAAAATCCTGTTTCCGTTATATAGATTTTTCACTACTTTCGAACTCGACGCGGATATTATATATATTATTTATAAAATTGCATACAAAATGGAGAAAAATTGAAAGGAATACACATTGTAAAAGCTATTAAGTTCTTAATTGTATTTTGCTACTGACCTGCTGCTAATGTACCAACATGACAATAATATACATATCTAGATTAAATATTTATTCATAAAATAATTTACATTATAATATTTTGCTAGTTTAAATTTTTTATAACAATCTGTGAAAAATGTCATTTTTTATTATTCAAACAAGTTGTTAGCTCTAGACTGAACTCTTTTAATAAACAATGAGTTTATCAACCTTTCTGTTTAGCAGCAATAACGTTGCAAATTAGACTTAAGTTATATATACATAATGTATGCTGAATGTATAATTATATTTTTTTATTTTTCAAAATAAAAATTCAGGTTGTTTTTATAGTGACTTAAAACTCTCAATCATTCCTGTATATGTGCTGTTAGTTCACAGGAATAAGAAGGTTAGGTAGAAGTGGCTGTCTGTGGAGAACCGACATACTTAGACAATTTGTTGGCCTATATTGTGATGGATCTAGGAAAACTTTTCCTCCTTAACCATTTTGAGCTCCTTATGAAGCGTGCAAGATTACTTATAAAAGTATTTGCTAGATCACTCAAATCGTAGTAGTAGAAGCCTCCCAAACAGAGCAGGGCAGGTACAAAGAAGGTGAGGAATTGTTTCCCCCACTTCCTCATACATGCAGTATGAGAAATCATTTGAGTAGACGCCTAGTCGCCTGGCGTGCCTACCTATTAAACAGTGTCCGCTTTTGACATCTATTACGGAGGTAATGTGTAATCTGCTTAAAGATATCAAATGCTTAGAGCGCTTCAGATCCAGTGTTGGCCAGATTTGTTCTTTTTTTTTCGCCAAGTTCGTCAGCTTTACAGTTTCCTGAAATGTCCCTATGGCCCGGCACCCAACAAAGGTGAACTGCTCCGCCATCTCAACGAGAGATGATCGACAGTTTTGGGCTGTTATAGAATTTTTAGAAACAGAGTCCAGAGATTTGATAGCAGTTTGGCTGTCTGAGAAGATGCGGATATCCGTAGTTGATATTCTTTAAGCCAAGATAAAATTTCTTTAAAAACTAAAAGTTCCGCCTGGAACACGCTACAATGATTGGGAAGACGGAATGAGAGACCTTAATTAAGTACACACCTTCACCAACTCCGCAACGGTTTTTGATCCATCAGTATAAAAGTGAACGGATTCATCTTCCAAGAAAGCCTCATCCTCCCAAGTTGATCTGGGTGGGATGGTAACTTGAAAGTTTATGTAGAAATGTGATTAGGGTATAGTGAAGTCGATGTTACTTGATCTGAATGAATTCAGAATTACCGAGTGGCCAATCTCATTTTTGATCTACTGTGAAGAGGCTTGAAGACGAATGGCTGAACTTGCGGCCGTTTGTTTACTAAAAATGTGTAGGAGTATCAGATGGAAATGAATGTTTACTGTTTAGCAGAAGGGTCGGAGCGAAATGCTTCGCTTGTGCACAAACAGGCAGTTTGTTGGACCTTACTTAGTTTATCGCAGTTTGTAGTTTTATCTTGAGAATAAGAGGGACCTTCAATTTTCTGTTACTAAACTTGAAAGGCATAGAGAAGAAAAGGAATTTATCATGACATCAGAAATAGCCTTTGGGAATTTGTCATTTCTTCGAAAGAGTCCCAGTGTCTCTAAAAAAGAAAAAGAAACTTTACTGAGGTTGGCATTGGTTATAAATTCAATTTCAGACCTTCATGCCCAACGCTTAACTAGTTATATCCCAATGAGAACTACGATTCAAAGTTTTTCATACACAGAATTAGTAAAGGAAGACAAAATGGCGATAAGGATCCAGAAATTAAAGCTCATATTTTAAGAACCTTTTCTTAGACCCAATGGCAAGTAAAACCAGAAGTAGTTTACTTAGCGACTTACATTTATTTACATTTAACTCAAGAAGCAGCGTGTTTTAAATAAAAAGATCGTGCGGATCGACCCAAAAAACTTGTAGGATAAAACATAAGAAGCATCTGTTCAGTTAATCTACAATGCTTATACTTTAATCTCGCATTGAAAAACCGAGCCTTACTTAAGGTTACCTATTTGTCATATTCGTTTAAAAAAGCAACCTTCGTTTGATTTGACCTACCTTAATGCTCCTGAAACAGTTCTATCCATAACTACTCACCACTTTTGTATTCCACTTTAGCCATAGTTTCCAGAATCTTGGCATTAGCTTTGATATTATCTTCATCTCCTATTAATTTCTTAAGGGCTGTTTCCAACCAAGTTCTGGCCAAATGATATTCTCTTTTCTTCAATGAATGCTTACCCACTACCAAACAATCACTCCAAGTCATTTGCGTACTAAAACGATACAAACAAAAAAACAACAAAAAAATGCTCCATATAAAATAAATTAACATAAAATGAATTTAATTTATTTCCATTTACCGTAAATTCATGCCATTGAACTCCCCATCATCAGCCATCATCTGCGAAGAAACAAGTTGATGGACATCTTCAGCTCTCACCAGTCGTTCCAACACCTCGTCTAAATTCTCTGAACTGGGGAATGCCAAAATCTCACTAAATCTCGTTATGTTTTCAATAATATCTGCGTGTGGAATTCCAATAATAGGAATGAGAAAACAAATTCTAAATTCTACATAGCTACAAACAAACGTAGACAAAAGTCATGAAATCTTACGTTCTGTCACATCGTGTCGGGCGAATGTCCTTAACTTTTCCCAGTCTTGGGACATGCGTTTTATCAAATGAAATGTGTTAATGGGATTACCGAAATACTTGCTAGTATCATTGAGTGCGATATCGTAAATTCCTCGAATCTCTTGGGTCTTACTGTTGGAAGAATGTGGACAAAATGGACATACATATAGATACAAAATAATAAAATACGCTTATACGAATTTAAGGAGTGGACTTTAGTTTTTTTTTTTTTTCCTTTTTTACTTACGTCTTAATGGTAGTGATTTTTTTATCTAAAGCATTTATGTAGTTTCTTAGATTTTCTATAATCACTGTCTCTGTATGCAGAAAATCAGATATTTCACTTGAATTAGGCCAATCTTCGGCAATACTGGTTTGGGCCTTGATGGAGGTTAAATTGATGATGTTGATGGTGATTATGATTAGAGCAAGCATCTGAGGAAAGGTCAGTGACATCTTTATAATGTTTTTTTTTTTTTTTTTTTTTTTCTTTGTGTTAAGCCGGTTTGATGCTGAAATGAACAAAACAAAGTCGAATAAATTTTAATGATCAGAGGAGATTATTAATAGATTTATGCTTGTGTTGAGAAGTCAAGATCAAGTTTATTGTGATACTTGTATTGATTTAAACTTAAAATAAATTTTAATTTGTTTTTAGTTAATTATTAAAAAGAGCATTAAAATTCTTGAAACATTTTACGTACATAAGTAAACGACCAAACATAGCCGAACATTTATAACTAGGTTAAAAACGCAAGTGCGATTATCTGTCATTGTGATGAAAAAATCGTGATTATACAAAAAATTATTGTCATGGGCTCACTTGTGGTTTTAAGTCAAGCGATTTTATAATCGCCAACAAATACAACATACCCACTTCTTTTAATAAGAATGCAAGCATTGGCGCTTAATAAATAAAAACATTTTGCGAGTTTATTCATTCACAAAAAATATAATAATGGTAATATGAGAAGACTTTTATTATAAAATGACAACAAGTCTAATTTAATTCCATTTTATCTATTTTAATTTAGAAAAAAACTCTAAGGAAATGATCGCTACATTTTTTCATCGCACTCGCATATCTCTGCATTATTATTTCTTGCGACTTAATAATCGTGCTTGTTGCGGCTACGAAATTTAAATAGAAAATGTGAGGATAAATGTTTCCATTTGATTAATTTAAGATTGCGATATATGTATATATGTATATGTACATGGGTAGGTACTATATGGCAAGTTATAGATTCGTAAAAAAATCGAACTCGAGATTTTGATCAAAGTTGACATTACGATGATAGCGAAGTCGAAAAAAGTGGGTCTCGCAATTCTGTCTGTCCAAAAATAAGGATACCTGCCGTACAAATTTTTTTTAGCAAAAAATTAAAATCTTACTTTCCTCAAAAACGTGCCCTTACTTTTTTTTTTTTAAATCAGTAGTTTTAAAATGCTGCCATTTTGTAAAAAAAAATCGGAAAAATGGTACAATAGAACCATTTTTTGATTTTCGATTTACTCAAAAATGGTTCAACTAATTTTGATCAATTTTTTTTAGAGAATATTTACAATAATTTTAAAAATATTGTGTATCAAAATTTTCGATTTTTTTTTTTTTTTTGATTTTTAAAAAAAGTTTCAATTTTTTTTTTTTTGAGAACTTGATAATTCGAAAACGACTTTATCGATTTTTATTAAACTTAGCACCTAGCAGGTTTTTTGGTATTATCTAGCAGATTTTAAATACAATTTTTTATTTTTTTTTTTTTAATCAAAAATAACGGTACATCCCATACGAATGTAAAAATTTTTGTGTGAACTAATATCAGAACGATCTACAATATTATTGAGAAAAAAATTGTATCTATTGTTTTGTAAATGGTACCTCTCATAGAACCATTTTTTTGGTTTTCGACCATCTCATTATCTGTTAAATCAATTTTAATGAAATCTTTTACGCAAAAGCTACTAATAAATAAGTTTGAATAATATTCTTAGTCAAAATTTTCAAATAATCAAATTTTCAATTTTTAAAATTATTTTCACAATTATTTCTTGAAAATTCGATGCAAGGCAACATATCAACATTATGTAATGGGTCATTCATTTTTCGGTTCCGAAAGTAAAGCTTAAGAAAACACACACAACGATAAATTTTTGATGAAAATTTTATTTGATTATAAAGTTTGGACTTTTCCATTAAAGTGTGAAAAACAATATCATTCAAATGGCCGCCTCGAGAAGTTTCGCAGCATATGATTCTTTTGAGGTAATTTTGAACAACTTTTTCGCACATTAATTGAATGACAGCTGAGTTTGACAGGTGTCAAATGCCAGCGCTTCCAACTTGAAACCACGAAATGAATGACCCTTTAATTCCTCTGACAGAAAGTTTTTTATTCATGCATATCTGTAGGTTATCTGTAGGTTAGGTATATATGTATTATGTAGGTATTTTAAAAATGCCGACATATTCTTCAAATTGATAATAGTTCAATATTCAATTTGTTTTGTTTGCAAAAACTGAAGACTCAATCGATTATGTTCAAAATTGATGTGTATTGTTCTATTTTAATTGAATTCATTCAAGTGAGTTGAAATGTATCTTGATGAATCACGATATTTTAGGGGTTTTCAATTTCTATTTTCTAAAACGAAGTGCTATCATGCAGTTAAATATAATATTTGTTTATGTGTATCGGTATTTATTATATTCGTATACCCACACATATATTTTCATTGGAAAATGTCCTTCTTTATTTTGTATTTCGATATACATATCTTCTTGTTTTGGTAGAATAAACTTGTGAATTTTGAAATTCTAAACCGTAGAAAATCAATTTATCATTTAACAACAAAAACAAATTTAATATCCTATGAACAGATGTTTAGAAAAATTGTTGTTGGAAGTTTTGTTGGACAAATTGGTTTTAAACGTAAAGAAGTCCATCAACTGATATTGCTTTGTATTAGAATGATTTATTAACATGTTCTTATTCTTTTATATGTGTTTTAAAATGAGTTACAAAGTTGGAACATTTATATCAATATTAACAGGGCCTTAACCCCTCGATATGACATAGGACATCTAGTACCACTGGGTGATTCTGATTTCTTTTAAATTCATATAATTAAAAATTATTTCGAAAATTATTTTTTCTCAGAAGTGTTGAGATAAAAGTTTACATATATTAAAGCCTGAATGTTAGTACCGTGGTATACATTTTTATAATGAACTTAAATTAAATGATTTCACGCAAAAGTACTAAAAATCTTGACAATTTTTTTTATTTAAAATGGTATCAATACTTCGGACAAAATGAATAAAAACAAATCCGTGGAATAAATGTTGAGTATAATAATAATACAAATATAAGACTGCATCCTTGAAAAACAGATTTAAAAAACTAAAAAAATTCAAAGTTTAAAACGTCAAAACAAAAGAAGGGCTTCAGAAGCTCATCGAAAATATTTTCAAAAAGAGTGAGATCGTATAAAAATTTAAAAACAGAAAAAAAGTGTCCAGATTAAGTACTTTTCACTAAATTTTTTGTTCGTTAAAAGTTGTAGTAAAATGCTCTTACAGGTTAAATACTATGTATGTATATGGAAAGACAACAAACATTAAAAAAAAAATATTTTTCAATGCGTTTTTTTTTTTGTAGAGAATCACCCCACTATACATAATTATACGTCATCTCGTTGTGTTTCTCAAAATTTTTTTGAGCTTTCTCTAAGTTTTTTCAACTTCTGCGCCAAATTTTCTTTTCTGCCATCATTGTTAAAGAGATCATCAATTCATTATGAATCATACGATATAGTTTACTCAAAGTCACACAGGGGCCCGTTTTGACTTTTTTGGTTGCTAAAATCATAACTCTTAAAATAATTTTTTTTTTTTAACTTATAAATGGAATTTTCAAAGCAATCAAGCTGTTGAGAAAAATATTTACAGGGAGAAATCAATATAAGCCAAACAGTGGAGAAAAATAAAAATAAACAATTTTTAAAATATTATTTTTTGTTTGACATAAAAGTGCATTAAAAAAATATTTCAGTGATAGATTACAAGTCAAATAGTGGACAATTTCTTCTACTTTGACTGGCTCTACATTTCTACAAGCAAAACAACAATTTTCTTTTTGATTTCTAATGCTCCAAACATTTAAGTTAATTCAGTAAACTAGTTGTGCATTTAATTTTTCAATTTGATTGTAAACATCATCATGCATACCACCACCGCACCGTTTTTTGATTCTTAACCAAAGTAAAATTCCAAAGAGTTTTAAATGCTTAGATGAACTTTTGTGTGGGCTTCATAATTTTTAAAAATTTCATTACGATCGGTTCTATTGGTTCAGATTTTATCGAACTAATACTGCCTCCATACAAAAAAAGTCAAAAAGCGTACAAAGAGTTTCTAAAAAATTGAGTTAAAACAGAAAAAGAATTAGGTATTAAAAAACAACGGTAACACAATGCCCTGCTATACCTTTTGTAAAAATAGAAATCATTTCTTTTATTTTTTAAAAAGTTGTTTTTGAAAAATTAATCTGCAAAATCAAAATTTTGAAAAAAAAAAATTGCCAAGCAAATTTAAATTCCATTAGATTTTCTTCAAAATTGTACGCAATTAAGTACTATTTTTAATTTCAAAATTCAATAATCTTATTAATTTTTAGTCAAACACAGAAGACCGGATGCTAAAATGTGTTATAGTTAAAATAGAATGTTTGAAACAACCCAAACAACAGATTGAAGTAAAATTAAGAGAAACTTCTTTGTGTTTTTTTTTTTTGCGCGAACTTCCTCTGATCACAATGTGGTCACAAGTCTGAATAGTTTGGATCTATTCATCTTATTTTAAAGGAAATAAATAACTTATGGGAGCCAATATTTTATGCCGCTTTCCAAAAACATTTTTTTTTTTGTTAAATTAGTATTATGTGAGTAAATAAATATAAACGTGATGCATCCATGGAACTTAGACTTTAGATTGAACAATTATTAAAAAAGCAATATAACCACCTGATTTCTTAAACAAATCTCAATTTATGAGAAAAAAAAAATTGTAAATCGTTGGAGCAATTTAAAAAAAAATTATATATTATAGATTGGGATGTAATTCTTAGTATTTATTAAAGCGGAGTTAAAAAATTTATTATAAAAGAAAAATTTATTCATTTTCGAATTATGGAATTTTCAAAGAAATATTTGTGAATTTTTTAAAAAAATCCAAAATCAGTTTTTTGAAAATTTTGATATGCAATATTATTTTAATTTATTAGGAGCTCATGTTTAACAAATTTCATTAAAATCGGTTCAAAAGATAATGAGATAGTCGAAAACCAAACCAAACTGGTTCTATGAGAGATACCATTTTTAATCAAAAGATACAATTTTTTTTTCCAATAATATGGTAGATCGTGCGTAGATCGTTCACATAAAAATTTTATTCAAAATCGTAATGGCCGTTTTGAGAAAAATGAGATTTTTCTTACCGGTTTTTAAACACTTGACAGCATGGGAGGTACCGTTATTTTTGGTCATAAGAATAATGGGTGCTAAGTTTAATAAAAATCGACTGAGTCGTTTTTGAATAGTTAATTTACAATACAAAATTTTAAAACTTTTTTTAAAAATTAAAAAAAATTCAAATTTTGGTATGCCTACAATACTTTGAAATTTTTTTAAAGTTTTTTTTATAAAAAAAAGTGGTCAAAATCAGTTGAGATAGATTTTTTTTATTATTTTTCCCTGTACAAGCTACCCTATCACCCAGTACCCGCTTGTCGTTGACTTACGGGACACCCTGTATATCGCAAGTAAAAACTTGCTTTAGATAAAATGATGTATGTCTCTCAGTCCCGACCCGCGTATATAAGAAGGTACTTATCGATGTGGAGTTAAAAATTGAAATAAAAAAAAATCGAAGTGAACGTTTTTTTTCCTGGGCTACCTATATACAATATACATATGTACATAAGTAGGTACCAAGCCAGTTCACTTTAATTTTTATTTTCTGTCTATGCGTAAAAATATCATTTTACTTAGGTCAGTTAACTCCAAGAATTTTGATTACCCTTTCGAACAAAGGCTTTACCTAAATGCCTTTTTTCTATCTAAGATTAATTCGACAAATGATTAAAATCTCTCGATAACATTTTTATTATACGAGTTACAATAATTGCATATCGTACATTTATAAGGTCTACGAGCTTACGAACTCCTATAAGTATATAAAATCTGATTTTTATTGCAGACGGCAAAACACGACTACCTCATTTATTTGCTTACAGCAGAATATTTTTAAGTTCATCACCGAAGGCATAATCGTCGTCGTGACGGCTCTATTTTGTATATGATTATTTAGTTTCTGTGTAAAAGAAAAAAAATACATGCATTCTAATCTCAACGCCCCAAGACTATAACTGCCCCATTTGTAAAACACAATACTTTATTTACTATAACAGGTATAGCACTTATGCGACTGCGGGACTTGTGACATGATTTCCCAATTGACACAACATAGGTACTGCAAGCTCACCTATAGGGATAGAATTTTTAAGGAGAATATAGTTGAGTTGCATGTATATGCTTCCAGTCTTAATATTTAATTTACTATCAAATTTCAGATATTATAATACCTATTTAGATAAAAACTATTTCCTTCCAAAGATAGAATCACCGATACCAAGTCAATTTAGTCTAAAAATTTTCATAATAATCAACTAAAAAACACCTTTAGATAAGAAAAGGAAAAATATATAAACAAATTAAAAATAAGTACCTACAACGTTCTGTTCATATTGTTATCACGCCTCATCGTCCGCCGTCGTCGTCGGTCGTTATAAGTTATAAGTGGGGCTGTATTGTTTGCGAGGGTTAAGGTGTTTCGAAAAAAATATGAGAACATTTGCCGGAGTTAACTTTGCGATATTTCACAGAACGGAAGTGTGTTAGAACGGTTCTAGTGGTGTATCTATTTTTTTTTATTTTTTTTTCCAATCAATTCATAAAAGACTTTCAGACACAACACAAAAAAATACCTATACCTACATCATGAAGACTGACAGTCTGAAGTTTCTAACGGTATTGTTTCTAATTAATCTGCTCGATTGCGTGCAACCGGAAGCTTTATCCTTATCCATCGTTGGATTAGAGAATCTGGTTGCGAGGCAAAAGTTTTTAATCGATAACTTGGAACTTTATCTGGGTGAACTTGAGAATAAGGCCCACGTAATTCGCAGGTGAGCTCGAGGGCAATCGGGTGTATTTTCAAAATAAACTTCTATAATATGAAAAGGCATTGTCTGTTCTTCCGCACAGTAACCTAGAGCTGATGAGAGCTGAAAACCTAAAGGCTCAGCTTGAGGGCGATGCCTATTTGATGAATCCCCTAAAGACCTTCTCGCTTATACGTAGCATGCACTCGGACTGGCTACATTGGCAGATCTATCTGCAGAAATCTACTGGTGATGGTATGCAAAAGGGGTACCTATAGATACACCCTCCTATATCCCCTGTTGGTTCTTTTAAGGATTGATGAATATTAAAATCGGTTTTTATTTCCATCCACATATATACATACACAACACATCCCTACAGAATATGTGCAGCAAATAATAGCTGAACGCCAGAATTTACCCTCAGAGGAGGAATTCAACGAAGCAGCCGATGCAATATTCCGTTTGCAAGAGACCTACGAGCTGGAACCGGTGGAAATGTCGGTTGGGATATTGAATGGAATGCAATACGAGTACGGGGGAGTATATAAACTATTCATACACATTTTTGTACTAGAAAGAAATTGATTTGGCAACATTTGGTAAAAAAAATTTGTTTTTTTTTTTTAATTTATTGCAACAGTGTCAGTTTATCAGCGATAGATTGTTTTTCCATTGGATATCGGTTGCATGGAAATTGGAGATATGCGGAAGCGATTTTGTGGTTTCAATCGGCGTTGAATTTGTTTGACGAGGGAAATTCAATGAATGAAGTTTTGGATTTTGACATGGGCAGAATATTGTACTTCTATGCACAGGCATTAGCTAAACAAGGTGAGTCCAAGTGGAAATAATGAATGTTTTTAGTAAAGAGGATTATAATATGCGTATCAATATTCTATACCTATAGCAACTACTGTTGAAATAATTATTACATTTTAAATTCTATAACAACTTTATTTTAATCCATTATTATTTATATATATTGAATATTGGATTTTTTACAAAACACATTTTTGCTTATTGAAAGGTTTAATTATTGAATGTTCAAAAAATGAGTTATTTGTTGGACCACAATAGCCTGCCTATACAAAAACTGAATTCAACAACAAAGACTTGTGCGAGTTATACGTAGGTATACCACCATGTTGGAAGTGAATAACTGTTGTTTGCTTGGAAGTCTGAGATTAAATTATATGTTTTTTTTTTCTATTTTAAAATTTTTTTCAAAAAACAAAAATCGTATTTTTTAATTTATTTTAGAAATTTTTTTTTAAAGATATAAATTTTTTTCTGTTTCGTTTGGTATCAAAACCTTTCATCTGGGCCAACTGTTTTTGAAAGAAAGAAATAAACGATTCGATTATGGAAAATTTGGATGACTTTCTTATTATTAGATACACAAATCTTGTTAGAAAAGCATTTTGAATTATAAATAACTAGAAAAACAACCGCCCGCTTCGCAGGGCGTTTTTATTTGTTTTGCAGCGAATTTGTTGAAATTTTTTATAATTTTTTTTTGTCCTAAACCTTCTACCCTTATTTCTCTTTAGTTTAAAAAAAAATTAAGAAAATCAGTCAACTTGTTTGGCTGGTTAGCGAACGTTCACAAGACCAGATTTATTGAAAATATATAAAATCAAAATACAATTTATAAAGTGGACTGTATAACAAATATGAAAACCGCACTGGTCCCAAAGACAATTGAATTGCTCTGGTTCAGTCAGTCCAAAATACTGCTTGCGGCTGCTATAACTTGTGTTTGTTCGGGCCACTCACTGCCAGCAGCGTTGCCGCCCACAAAAAATTTCCGTGCCACATTTTCTAAAAAATCGTGTCATTTTCGTGCCATATGAAAAAACCAAAAATTCGTATGTTAGAAAAAAAATATAAATCAATTGTGGAGTGAAATACAACAAAAAAAATAGAAGAAATATTTTGTTCTATAAAAAATAAGAGTTTTTACCAGTTTTTTCTCCATTTGGAGCAATTTTCTCAAAATTTCTTAAAAATTCGGTTTATTTGGAGTAAAAAATTGAAAAAAAAAAAAAATGCCATATTGATTTTTTTTCGTGCCACCGTGCCCTGATAAAATTTTCGTGTCAAAAAGGCACGATCGTGCCACTTCGGCAACGCTGACTGCCAGTTACTCCTGTCTCGGACCGACAATGATGAAGCTCTTATGTATTTTTGTGTGTTCTGAGTTGCAGCTGCTGGTGGTTGAGAAGTTTTGTATTTATCCGTCAAATTTTCGGGACAGAGATGGTGAAACACATTAAAGATGATGATAGATTGATCGGAGCTGCAGCTGTTTGTTGATTTTTTTCGTAAATCTCGGTCCGCTCCCAGTTACCGCTATTCGGACCGAGATGTGCACTACCTATGGTTTGGCTTAATGATGGAAACGATGATTGTCTTTCATCGTCGCTCTAGTTTTTATTTTTGTGCATATTTTGAGGTTATAAAGCTCTACCCTTGGTCTGCTGCTCTTGCTCATTATATGTCTTGTTCGTTATGTTTTTGAATAAACCATACAACTCTTTTTCAAAAACACTTTAATTTCTTTATACCTAGTGTCAAGGCTTTGAATGTTTGATCATAGAACATTGGAGAATCTTTTAGAATTTAGAGTATTACCATTTACCAGTGAAATTTATTATAAAACCGAAATAAGTTTTATTATTAACCTTCAAAAGTGCCCAGAGGTTTTTGCTTAAATTTCATCAAATTCCAAAGATTTTTTTGTTTAACAGTAGGTACCTACATTTCTAGTGCAGTAGACATATTTACAGTTCCAAGTTTTTTTAAGCTGTTTTTGTATTGTTTTGAAGATTGTCTTTATTTGAAAAAAACAAAAAAAATATTTCCAATGTTATGAAAACCCTTTATTTAAACTATTCTACTAGCTCTTACGTATCGTTCCCAAATTTCACGAGCTGACGTAAGTAGTAAGTTTTTTTTTATCATTTTACAAAAATGCTTTTTAAAAGTATTAGCTGTTGTTAAAACTTTTTTGTTTCTATTGTTTTGGATTTCTATTTTAAATTTAGTGAACGATTTAATGGTTTAAAGAAGAACTATGTTTAAAATTTGCGTTTCCCAAGATATTAAAAAAGCAGTTACCTACGTCAGTTCGTGAGATGAGGGACGATATATTGTATTTATATATATTTTACTTAACAAAAGTTAATTTTCTTCCTTTTCTCTTCCAATTTACCTATAGATAGACTACAGGAGGCAATACCCTTACTCGATCATTTAATCATTATTGATCCAAGTAATGCTTATGCAGTGAGACAACGAAATATTTGGCTTATGGAAATAAAAGCCAAAGAAAATTTTCCTTATACGCTTCCCGAAGTAAGTAACCTGAATGTTTTATAATAAAAATGATATAAATATAAGTTATATATTATGGACACAAATATGGTTAAGACCAAAATTAATACCTAGGTACTGGATGAATTTATTTTAATAAAATTAAAATTTTATTATAAAACTACATTGGCAGCATTGTTTTTGGTGACAACCAATTTGAAAGTATAAAAAAGAAGAAGAAGAGTTGGAACTATTTAATTTTACACTTTGAGTTTGAGTTAAAAAATTCGTGTTTCGTCCCGCCGATCGCACTTGGACTTTACATTTAGTTCAGGACGAATTATTCGGTTTTGGTGAGATAATTTATTGGTGGGAAGGGGGGGGGGGGGGTTATATTCTATAGTCTTCAAAACTAGCCACTTCTTTCAGAATTTTGCAGTATTTTTTTTATCCCTTTTTCCAACTATATGGAGGAACGAAGAGACAAATACAAGTTTCTTTTTAAAAATGCAATAAAATGAATAAAAATTTTTCCATGTATTATGGCTTCATTAGTAAGAGTAAATATTCCCATTAATTATGGAACACAAAGTCGTTCAAGTGACTGTCTCAACTGGTTTCGCATTGTGTCACTCCAATTTTCTAAGGTCTTGTTGATGGTTTCGGGCTGTAGCTCACGGATTGCTTGGATGATATTGGTCTTAAATACTTGAATCCATCCGGATTGTTGGCATAACATCGTTCCTTCATGGTTCCCACAAAAAAAAAAAAGCCCAAAGAAGTCAAATCACAGCTCCAAGTGACATCGCCAGGACGGCTGATAACACGATTTGGGAATTTAGTGCACAAAAGATCGATTGCGGCATGGGCTGTGTGGCATGGCGCACCATCCGACATGAACCAGAGGTCGTCCAAATCCAAGTCTTCAATTTTAGTAAAAAAAAGTCCGTTATCATGGCTCTGTAACGCCTACCTTTGACCGAAACGTTTTCGAAGAATGATTCCAACACTCGAAAATCCGCACCAAACTGTTAATCTCTGTGGATGCATTGACTTCTCGACAGTAACGTGTGGGTTTTCCGATCCCCAGATGCAGCAACTTTGTTTGTTAATGTAGCCATTAAGATGAAAATGCTCCTCTTTTCAAAAAAACGTACTGTTTGGGCTACACATCACTCACTTTAAAAATAAGTTTTCAATATTTCCCAACTTGTTTAAGCGTAAAGGGACTCATTTTGTTTCACGGAGGTAAGAAACTGACTTTCTGTTAAGTTATCGAGCGGGAAACAGCTGTCAGTGTCAAAATAACCTATGTTTTAAAAATAAACCACTATGATGGCCCACCCGTTACAAGAAAATCGCAACTGGAACGATTTAATTTTATTGATAAATCTTAATTTGATTTCTCAAAAATTACTCTATAATAATGATCGAATGATTTTTTGTACACACTCAACAAAAATATGGTCATCCGTTCGCTGTTTAAATTTTTTTTATGACTTAATTTTTTTAATTATTAGTAATTTATTGCTTATTATAATTAAAAAACAAAAACCCTTCACTTAAATTGCGTTGCCTAATTTTTTCATCGATTGATTGATAAAATGAGAAACTTAAAATTTTACGTTTTTAATTTTATTTAAAGAATAAAATTATTTTTGTTTATATATTTCTGACTTTTTTAAGTTATTCAACTATAAAATATACATCTTCTAATAATCATTATAGTTTTTAGCCAAAAGAATAAGTTCATGCGATGCAGCCGTGCCTTCTACAATTATTGAGGCAGTTGTTATAATATTTATTATTGATTTAGTTTAATCGATTTTAAGTCATAAAGTTGAATTAAAATAAAATATTATTGTTTCATATCAGCAATCGCCCTTTAGTCAACTTCCCTATTTTTAAGTATTCTTTAATTTTTATATATAATGAAATGAAAATTATCCCTTAAGAGGTATTCCCTTATATTTGAAGAAAAAACGAAAACACATTGATTTGCTTCGCAATTTTGCGAAGTCATTTGTTTGCGTATCATAATAAACTGAAAGGCATATAAAAGAACAATTGATTGCCTTTGAATTGTTGTTTTTTTTTTGGGGTATTTGGCACACAGTAGAAGATATTTGAAAAAAATTAACCCTTGTATTGTCAAACTTTTGCTTAAAATTGTTTATCCGTTTACAATTTTTTAGATAAATTAATAATTTATTTGAAAATAAAGTGGTGTTATTTTAAATTTATTTAGAATATCTTCAAAATGTAGGCAGAAAAAAATCACAATTAAATAAGGTGTCGAAAACATATTGATCTAAAAAATAGTAAAAATACTGTCTTTCAACTCTTTTTTTTCTTATATGTATCTTCATATGTATTTAAAGAATTTGGCTTGTGTCATGGTCCTAAACATAATAATTAATTATACTACATATTTATTAATTATTTCAGATAACCCCAGTTAACCCTGCAAAGCTCAAATATCGAATGGCTTGCCAAGGAAAATTTCGCGAAAGAGTTGAAAATCTACACTGCATCTACAATACAACAACGGATCCCTTCCTTAAATTGGCTCCTTTAAAAATGGAACAAATCAGTCTGGATCCATATGTTGTTCTTTACCATGATGTTATTTCAGATTTTGAAATTGAAGCTCTCCAAGAAATGGCTTCACCGATGTTGAAACGTGCTACTGTATATAGTGAGTCAGAGAAAAAGTCAGTTGCTGTTTCAACTCGAACAAGTAAATTTGCTTGGTTTCCTGATGATTTAAATGATATAACAATGAGGATAAGTCAAAGATTAGCAGATATGACTGGCTTTGGTATGGAAACTAGTGAACAACTTCAAGCAATGAATTATGGAATTGGAGGACATTATGATACGCATTATGATTTTTTTAATATTTCAAGAGTAAGTATGAATATTGTTCATGGAGAATCACGTAATTCCGTTGGTCTGTTGGAAATCTTCGAATTACTTTTGATTGTTTGAATTCCCTTCCTTGATATAAAAATAGATTTTTTATTTTAATTTTTACTTTAGGACGACCCTCTTTTACAACATTCAGGAGATCGCATAGCTACTGCTATGTTTTATGTAAGTTTTTTTTTTTTATTGTCCCTTATGTTTGGTTTGTATACTACTTAAGTTTATTATTATAGTTGAGCGATGTGCAACAAGGAGGTGCTACAGTATTTCCCAATGTTCAACTTGCCGTCTACCCAAAAAAAGGTGCATGTATCTTTTGGCATAATTTAAATGGAAGAGGTGAAGGTGATTCGCAAACATTACATGCTGCATGTCCAGTAATTGTTGGTTCTAAGTGGGGTAGGTTTCTCGTATTTTGCTTTTATCTTAATTTTTTTTTAACAAAATGTTTTAATTTTTTCTTTATTTTAAGTTTGCAACAAGTGGATACGTGAAAAGGAGCAAATATTTAGACGACCTTGTCCACGTGAATAAAATAAATTAAAAAATTGTTTCATGATATTTTATCAGAAGTATAAAAGTGATATGTGATATTTATAGAATTTTCTTGTCTACTGTCAAGTGATGATTAAAGAAAAAAAATGATTACTTAATAATAATGGAATGGCTTCTTTCTTATTAAGATCGATTTTTAATTAATTGATGAACGATAATTATTTCAAATCAGTTTGTTTGTTTGTTGGTATAAGAGGAACTTTTTTAACGTTTTACTATTTTATCTAACGAACTTTATCTATAATTGAAGACAAAATGTCTTTAAAACACAGAAATTGCATTATTGTGTTGATAATTTTTTTTTTTTTGACAAAAATTCTACTTGAAATTTATCAATAACGAGTTATCTCAAAAAGGTGATAAGTTCCTCAAATAACATTAAAAGATTTTATGAATTCCAAATACAGCATAAAAGTTGAGTTTAGGTAGGTATCGAAAAGTTTAAAATATCGATAGGTCGATAGCAAAAAAAAAAAAAATAAACAAACCTAGATAAGGGGGCTATCACCAATTTTATTTAACTTGAAAGTATGATTGGAAAGCAGACAATCAAATCTAGCAATAAATATTTAAAAGGCTTAAAAAAGTAAATCTTATATATGTAGGTATGAAATGATTTCGTCACCTCTTTATTCTTTCGATATATATGGAGGTAGGTTGGTACTGTTGTTATGTAGGCAAATTATGCATTTGTAAAAAAATCAAACTCGAGGTTTTGATCAAACTTGACATTACGATGATAGCGAAGTCGCAAAAAGTGGCTCTCGCAATTTTGTCTGTCTGTCCTTTCGACTGCAGTCTTAATGAATGGGTCGATTTTCCTTAAACTTGGTACCTAGCGGTTTTAAGGCACTCCCCCGACACGTTTTTTTAGTTTTTTTTAGGACCAAAAATAACAGTATCTGCCGTACCGATTTTTTTACCAAATTATGAAAATCTTATTTTATATAAAAACGAGGCCACAACTTAAAAAAAAATCACTAATTTGTCTACAAAAAGGCTACCATTTTATAAAAAAAATCGGAAAAATGGTTATAAATGGTACTGCTCAACTGATGTTGATTAATTTAAGTTAATTTTTTTTTTTAAACTTATGAATTCGAAAACGACTTGTACGGTTTTTATTAAACTAGGTATTTAGCAGTTTTTCAACATTATCTAGCTGATTTTTAGTAAAAATTATTCTTATGACCAAAACTAACGGTACCTCTAATACAAGTGTTTTAAAACCGGTAGAGAAAACCTCATTTTTCTCAAAAACGACTCCTACGGTTTTGATTAAAATTTGTATGTGAACTAACAGCAGATTTAATATATTGTTGGAAAAAAATGATATCTATCGGTTTTCGACTATCTCATTATCTGTAGAACCGATTTTAATAAAATTTTGTACTCAAGAACATCTGATAAGTTTAAAAAAATCCAAATTTTAGAATTTTTTTAAAAAATGTCTAAATTATTTTTTGAAGGTTAGATATTTCGAAAATGAGTAGATGATTTTTTTTTTCTTCAAAATAAATACATTTTTAAACTCTGCATCATGGAGTACTAATTTTTTCCCTTAAAAATGTTTTTAAAATTTTATACATAAAAAAATACATAATTCATTAAAAAACCGCTCCAACGATTTATTATATTATATAAATTGAGATTTGTGTTAGAAATCAGGTGGTGTGCATCGCGTTGGTGTAAAAACAATTTTAAAAGTTGTTTAATAAATTTATTTCTAATTATATTATTTGTTTTTTATAAATTTTCAGTCTAAATTCTTAAGTTCCATGCGTTGCCCCCTATAAAATCAAATTGGCCACTTGTGGGACCTGGGCTTCACGTTGCGAAAAACTGATCTAAACACTCTATGCTAATGTCATCCAAATTGTTAGAACCGTTCTCGAAAACTAAGATTTTTCTCAAAACTTTTTTCTGAATCGTTCCGTGACAATGACTGTTTTCTGAAATTTTTTCTTCCAAAAATGTTTTTCTTTTATCATAGGACTCGCTATAAATTTTTTCCAAATCATTAGAGTCATTTCGGAAAACCAAGAAACAATAAAAGTGGGCGTGGCAGTAGGCGGATTTTCTCAAAAATATTTTTTGATTTTGTTTTCTTGTTCATCAGTACCTACATTAACACCCCCTTCCTGCCAATTTCATCCAAATCGTAAGAGCCACTATCAAGAACCCAATTTTAGAAAAGTAGGCGTGATAGTGGGCGGATTTTATTTCAGAAATTTTTCTTCGTTGATTTGAACAAACTCTATAAATTTCATCCTAATTCTTTAGAGCCCTTTCCGAAAAACTAATAAATAATAGGTGGACGTGGCAGTGAGCGTGGCCTCATTTGGCAGTCATGAAATAACTATAACCCCAGCTTATAAAAACTTGTTGTTAGCTCATCCAAGTGTTTTTGTTCATTCAAATCTTCAATATTAATATGATGGTGCAACAGCTTGGCAGCCTAACAGCAGCTAACAACAGCCTAACAACAGCTTGGCAGCCTAAAACCCCTTTTAAAATGTTATATTGTTTATTAATTCCTTACAACTTTTAACGTCACTAGGAGCATTTGAAGTCCAATATCCGATGGAATATTTTTATTGAATTTGATTGAGTATAGAAGGTGGTATAGATTGGAGTACGATGGCGTTCACGGGTGAAGCTTTATCCAGATCGAATTTTGTTTATGCCATTCCCGTGAAAAATAAAAACAATTAAAAATAATTTAATAATAATAATAATTCTGTTAAAGATTTTAAGCCAGTAGGCCAACCACTACTGTCTTAAAATCTTTAATAATGTTTTTTGACCGCAGAGTGAAATAAAATAATTAATTTTTTTTATATTAGTAAATTTCCATTTCGAGGTGCAAAATATTAATATGTATTTTGAAATATCGACCACCCACCGCGACAACAAGCTCAGTCAAAACTTTAGCCATTTTCCATCAGCTCATAGGTATTTATAAAACATATACATATGTGTAGGTATAGTTAAAATTATGCCGACAACTGAATTCAATAACAAAATACCAAATACAATATTCCTTATTCATTAGGATGGGTAATCTAGACTTTTATTTTACTTGAAATAAATTTTTCCAACTTACCTTAAAATTTCTCAGACGAAAAAAGTAGGTGCTTCCTTTTGATATTTTTTATTTTAATTAAAAACTTGTGATTAAATTCCTATAAATATTTGACATACAATCAACAGAAAGCCACTATTAGAACTCAAGTTTAAAACAACCTGCATGAAAAGAATATTACAACTTATTAAAAGTATCAAGCTACAAGAAAAATCTATGAGATAGATTAAAATTTTCAATAAATAAAGATTCTTATAAACCGGCCGGCATCACTGATGACTGACACGACAACAGGTTATAGGTAAATATCTGAGTATCTAGTTTAAAACCCTCATTTCCATTATCACTTTTAATATCGTTTGGACGTTTGACCGGGGGTGAGGTTAATCGTGTCGGTCGTTTAAGTTCTTTGACCTTAAGGGCAGCAATATACACATAGACTGGGTTTAAATTAAAACGTTTTTTTATTTATTTATCTTCTACTTAATAAATAAAAATGTAAATGTTCGTTTCTTAAAAATTTTCAATCTCCGTAAGTTCTTTATCGATTTCTTTGAAATTTTAACGAAACGTTGCGTTCGAACATACGCAAATATTTTTATATATATAAATTTTTTAAAAATAAGACCATCTCTAGAACGTAAGACCAATACAAGTTGTACTGAAATTTCATCAATCTCAGCACAGAATTCCTCAGTTTTGCTGTCCAAATAATAAGGAACAAATTTATTTCAACAGCTCATATCTATTATAGGGTAAAATGGGAGAAAAAATGCATTGGAATATAACCTACACTCCAAAATCGAAGTCATTTAAAAGATGAAATGAGTTACAGGAAAAAATTCCGCCAGATTTTATTCGTATTTAAAAGATAGATTTCGAGAATACTTTTTTTTAAATTTAAGTATGTATTTAGATATAGGGTGAAATAGGAAAAAACAAAAAATAAAAGCATAGATGTGATTCATAATTTTCTTTCTCAGCAATCTCAGTTATATGAACAGGATTCTATAGATTTTTGTTTTAGTTTTTCTTATAAAAATACTGAGTAAAAAAATTTAATTTAAACTTTTTATAAAATGGGGTAAAAACAAACAATGTTATTTGGCTTTAAAAAAATCTTTTTGGTGTTTGAAAGGTGATTTTTTGAAGATGGATTTCTATAGGATCAATTAAGCGCTAGATATTTTTTCAACATTTAGCCACAAATCAAAATATCTATAGGGTGATTTGGGGTGAGCAAAAATAAAATAGTATCCGATTTAAAAAAAAAATCTTTGTTACTATAAAAGATTATATTTGGAAGATAATGTTCAAGGATAATTTTAAGGGCTATATATTTTTGAAAATTAAAGTTTTTATAGGGTGAATTCGGGTGAAAACGGCATTATATATAATTTTAAATAACTCTTTGGAGAATGACTTTAAATGGATATATATTTTTTTATTAAGTTTAAAAGTTTAAACTTTAACAAAGACTTAGGTTTTAATGTTTCTCAAAAGTTAGCTTAGCCTCCCTTATGGTAATTCCCCGAATAATTTGGTATCTACATTTCGTGAAATTAAAAATTATTCAAATTCTTTTCATTTTTAATCGTAGACCTACGTTGGGGTCGTTTTCGATTAATTTTTTTGTTTAAACTTAAATATTTTAAAATTTACTATCAATATTTAGCTATGTTTTTATGACTTTATTACTTGAAACCTAATCCATTGAAATTGGGCTGTTATAAATTTTTTTCGAAGATGGATGTGCTTTTTTTTTAAATTCTAGTCTTTTCTGTCAAATTTGGTCGTTTTCGACCCGTTATATTTTGTATGGAAATTAATTTCTTTGTGATTTCATTGCACATCGGAAGTATAATTGGTATTTGGTATATTTCAATCAAAGAAAGAAATTTATTTTAATAAAATGTGAAGTCGCACGCTTTTTTACGTCATACTTAGTCCGAAGCACAATTCTTGGGCCTGAGTCGAAGAAGATGCCTGAAGTCATCCAGTATTACAACAAAACTGAAGGTGTTATTGACAATTCCGATAAAATGCTTTCTTGATTCAGTTCAAAACGAAAAACAAATCATTAGCCAATGTGCGTGTTTTCTAATATCGTCGATATTTCTGCATTTTTTTTTAACGTAGGTCTACGGTATCGATTTGCTTGTTATTTTTATGTTTCTGAAAACACAATATTTTGATGAAGAAAATTCCCCCGATTAATATTTGTCATATTCATGATTTTCGAGTCCATGAATCCGAAGCCCACGTGTCATAATGTAAATACATAATATATATACAAACGTTTTGCATACAAAGTCAAATGCATCGAAAAAAAAATTCCATTTGTATCGATTTTCGCTGCAGTGGTTTCAGTTTATATTGGATCTTTCTTCACTTACCAAGCTAAATTCGGCAGTTTTATTTACCCAAAAAAGCAAAAGTGAACGAAAACAGGACAAAAATCCACAATTATAGATGCATCATTATGAAAAATGAACAACTGGCACGAAGAAGGTGGAGGTTGCAGGAGAACGGTGAAGCTGGCTTAAAATTCATAGAAAAACAATTTGCAATAAAATCATAAATTACATATTAATTAATTGGAATTATTTAACAATCCATTTGATTCCAAGGATATTCTTAAAATTTGCATTTTGTCCTTGTTAACTGGAAAATATTGAACTCTTTTTCGAGATTTTAAAATTCTCTCCAATATTTTTGTTAACTTATATTTTTATAATACAATATTCTCAATTGTTTCCAACAGAATTAATAACGATGGTTACTTTGAAAATATATTCCTTCATTAGTCATTTCACGGTTCCACATTGACAAACACTATTACCTACTTTCACTTTTATTTGCCACCAACCTGGAAATACAAAGTTCTTGAGCCAAAGTAGCAAACGCAGTCGTACACTTTTCTCACTGCTGCTTTTATGGTGTTGTAAATTATTTGCCAAGCCTATTTTAATTATGAATAAATTAAATTTCAAATTCTATCAATCAGACTGGTTTGGATGGATTAAAATATTAAAAAAACAACCTTTGGCCTGCGAACACACAAATCTAGATGTCTTTCTTGCTTGAAACTTGCCTTATCATTAGGTTTTATATTTCTAGCAACTTCTAGTTCCATTTATAACTTAAACATACAAAGTTTGACAACTGTAAAAATTTGTGATTAAAAAGAAAATCATCTTTGGATGAAAAGGACAACAAAAAGTTTGTTCAACAAAAAATAAAAAAAAAATGAAAAGCAATTCATTTAGCCAAGTTATCCCATTTATTTGGCTCACAGCGACTTTGGTTAGTTGTGAGTTTTTCTCCTCTGTGCATGAGCTTACAAAATTGGTCGACTATGAACAATTGCTTTTGGTTAAAATGGAAAAATTCATAACACTCAACGAGAACAAATTGGATTATCTTAGGAAGTAAGGATGATTTCGTTTCGTTTGGTTTTTTTCTTCTTCTTTTTTTTTTTTGTTATAATATGAGAATTTGAAGAATTATCTTGTTTTATAATGAAAAGAAAATTCAATATAATAATGGGATCAAAAATTTAAAAATAAAAATATAATTCCAGAAAGCTCTCATTGTTCGAAAGGAATCGAGAAGACAGTTTAGAAGAACCCGAGGAGTATTTTAAGAACCCAATTAACACGTATTTGATGATGAAGCGTCTATCGTTGGATTGGGAGAAGCTAAAGAATATCATGGATTATGAAGTTGGAGCAAGTGAGTGTGAAAAAATAGCTTGATATTTTAAAATATTGTCCATTTCTATGTCAATTTCTATAGTCGGTATAATATAATGGATATTGTCTGTGTATATACAAATTATAGTGCATGGAAATTATTCCTATTAAATAATTTAAAAATTGAATTTAGTAAAATGAAATAATTTCATTTCTCAAAATGAATGAAAAATGAAAATGAGAAATGAAAAATCATGTCGAAGAACAAAATCAGGATTAAGGAAGAAGTATATAACTTTTGGAGGAGCACTTCAGTGGAAAATTTACAAAAAAGTTAAATCTCCGGAAAAATCTAAGTGGACTTTTTTTAAAGCCATTATCCTTATTTTGAAATGTTTAATGGCTAAAAAGTACATTGCCAAATATGTACAAATATGTGGCCTGCATAAACAGTTCTTCAAGGTAGTTTTTTTTTTTAAATATATGTTACTGAAAGTAATTTATACAAATCTTCTAGTCGTGCGATTACCTATAACTAGCTAACCCGTGCTCGCGTTGCTTCGCAAAATACCCTTAATTTATGTATATTACATTATTAAAAAAGTTTATATGCCTAAGTTTTGAGTAAAATCAATCCCCTTTTTTAAAAAAATAATTTGTTTGTAGGTACTACCTATGTAAATATTTTGTTTTTTTGTTAGGTAGGTTTACATATGTTCGATAGACGAACAGGATCTTTTACACCCGCTTTTTCCCGTTCAATTTTTTTTTTAACTTGATTGCTTTAATACTTTAAAATGTATTGCCCTCATAATTCTTCAGTAGGAATGCAGAAGAAAAAAAAAAACAAATACGTTACGAACCTACCTACGCGCTACGCTGTTATAAAAAATAGTCAACAACTGAGTGGAATCAGGAAGTATAGCAAAAACGGAAAAAGATGTTGGAGGAAGAGTAAATCCATAATCGACTCAACTTCAATATTTTTTCTTTTTATCTTCAGCCTTTCACTCGGCTCATTTTTGCATTGCGTCGCTTCTACTTAAATTTTTGTTTGTTATATCAAGTTGATTGACAGACACACATACACACAACAGCACCCACTTTTTCATGTTCTCCGTCTCACATTTTTTGACGAATCCATTAATTGCCCTGCCCCTGCCCCTATTACAGTTCTTACATGTATGTACATATATATCGAATGCCAGTTTAAACAGTGAGCAGTTCAATGGCACAGAGAGGAATTGAGTGGACAGTAAAAAAAAAAGCAAATAGAAAAAGGAGGAAGAGAAAATGCAAAAACACTGGAATGATAATGAAGTGGGACAAAGCAGCGACCCCTTGATTGCGTATAAAACCAATTCCTAGATTAAAAAATGCAAATAAGTAGTAATTTTAAAATTTGTTTAAGTACATATTTCTCAGCTTGTAGGTATAATTACGAAAAGATGTTGGGCTTAAAATTGGCGTTTAGATATTGATTATTGACTTTATTTATTTTTTGTAAAGTATCCAAAAGGTTTTGACGTATAAGTGAAAATGTGTGTCAACCTAAAAGAAAAAGTTGGCAAATAATTTAAAAAAAATAATATTTTGATTAAATAAACAATTTAGAAAAACAAAAAAACTGTCTTAAACAATCTTATAAATATAAAGAATATTATAAAATTTGTTTCAAGTATATCAATTTAATGCTTTTTGAGTTTACGCCGGACATAATAATATTGCTTCGTCTTTATATTTATAAAAAAGTAATGATAATGATATCTGGGCTTATTTACGTTTTACTTAATTAAATTCACTATAGCAAACTAAAAAAAATTGGCTTTAAGTCTTGTTTACTTTCATGGTAAATCAAGATCTCACTTGGTTGGTTCCATATCCCATCCGTCGAGCGACTCCACATACTATTATGGAAGTATTTCCACATGTATCTCCACTTGTAACTTCACAAAAGTAGAGGTATTTCATTTATCTCCACATATGTCAAGGTATCTCCACATGTTTGTATCTTCACATATGTGGAGATATATACTTACATATAAGTAAACAATTCTCAAAATGCGTGGAGATACCACCCAACTAAACTACGCTCAAAATGTTATCCATACTGAAGGAGTAAGTTGGAAGAAAAGTGGGGGCAGCGATGTACAGGTTTAAAAAAAAAAAAACATTTTCTAAATTTTTTTCTCGTTCATCACAACAAACCCTAAAATTTTTATTCAAATCGTTAGAGCCATTTCGGTAAACCATGAAACAATAAAAGTGGGCGTGGCAGTGGCCGAATTTTTCCAAAACTATTTGCTAATTTTTTCTCGTTCATCTTATAACTCCCTGCTAATGTCAACCAAATCGGTAGAACCATTTCGGTAAACCATGAAACAATAAAAGTGAGCGTGGCAGTGGGCGGATTTTCCTTAAAATATTTTCTTAATTTATCTTCTCTTTATCAGAATACTTCATACTTATTTCATCGAAATCATTTGGGTCGTTTTCGAAAACCAAGAAATAAGAAAAGTGGGCGTGGCAGTAAGCAGCTTTTAATAAATAAAAATTCAAAATTTTTTTTCGCGTTCATCAAAACAAACCCTAAAAAATTTTATCCGAATCGTTAGACACGTTCTTGAAAAATAAGACACAATAAAAGTGGGCGTTGCACTGGATGAATCTTAACACTTCCTTCTAATGTCATCCAAATCGTTAGAGCCGTTCTTGAAAATTAATGAACAATAATAGTGATTCTTTTCAGCTACTCTGTTGCTTTGTAAGCATTAAAAACATTGTGCTGAATGCAACATAAGAAAACTCATGTTTAAAACTATCAGCAAGTAACAGAATATCTGAAAAACTCGTGCGACTTCACTCATTAGAGTTAAAGCGGGTGAAATTGTGCAGGAGGGAGATGGTTCACCTTTAATATCTGTTACTTCACGAAATATTTTCCATACGAAAGATCAGTTAAGGGGTTGATTTTATAGATTTTTAAACTTCATTGAAAATTGCTTTTTTTCCTCAGTGTCATAATGACCAAATTAACTCAAAAACAAATAAAACTGGTAATTTAAACGAAAACATTAATTTAAAAAAAATTGTGTAGTTATTTATAGAAACATTATAAAAAGAAAATCATTCTTAACTTATTATAATCAATAGAATTTATAAATCTTTCAAAAAGAGCTATTCTTTGTTTTCGCTCTACTAAAAAAAGTGAAAAGGTCAATTATGTATATATAAGCCACTTTGCTTCTCAAGGCATCATCATCATAAGATAAGTAAGAAGTAAAATAATATTTCCTAATTACAATTAATTATAAAACCAAAGGTTAAAGGTTAACATTCTATACTTTCGGAGAAGAATTAAGACATTTTCGTTAACAACTTATCACATAAATAATAACCGATTTGTACAAATTAAATATGACATTATGATGATAAATATGTATAAGTAAAAAAGTGTGTTCTGAAATTCTATCTATCTGTCTATTTGTCTGCCTTTCCGAACCTAATAAACAAATAATTTGATATTTGATTCTTTATGTAAGTCTGAACTTGCTGATGGAATTGATAGGAGTATAGCAGGTGCAAAAATATCCTTGAGGCATCATTCTTAATTGAAACATATTCCATGAGTCGTTTTTCGCAAATTCATTTAATTTTTTTTTTTTATTTGATTTTTCAATCGTTATAGGTCTGAATTATCTTGTTCTATTTTGTTTGACATTAACATTTTTATTACTCCTGAAAGCCCCCAAGACCATAATTTTACACATCAATTTATTTTTTGTAGGCATTCTTAAAAATATCGATAAAGTCAAAGACAATTACTCTCCTTCCAAACATGACTACAACGGAGCCATAGAAGGTATATTGCGCCTACAACGTGTCTATCGATTAAGTACCAAGGATATGGCACATGGTATCCTAGGTGGCATCAAATACAAGTAAGCAGCATAATATGCGGGTTTTTCTGTGTGTTCTAAAAATATATGGATATACCTAACACTGAATCTTCTTCATCATCTTTTTTTTCGTCTGTATATGAGTACTCACCTAACCATTTTATTTTAGCATATCAGAATTGTCAGCTAAAGATTGCTTTGATTTTGGTAAAGTTGCCATGACATCAAATAATTTCCTTGCCGCACACGCATGGCTGTCGGAAGCTTTGCATAGAAGCAAAAGTAACAACGAGTCGACTTTAATGGATGTAAAATTGCAAACATCCGAAGTGTTGGATCTGCTGGCTGGGGTGAAATTTAAATTGGGTATGAAAGGAGGCGCAATATTGTGTTGTGATGTTAAGTGAAGTGAAATTGAAACAAATCTTTCTTTCATTATTGATGTCATAGGGGATTTTAGGGGAGCTGTGGAAATTTTAGAAGACTTAAAGATTTTGTTTCCAAACGACACAAGATTATTTGAGCTACAAAATAATTACACACAAAAACATCAATTGAGTGGTGCAGAATCAAAGGATATCAAGGATGAACATGAGGTGAGGTTTTATGTTTTCTCAAAAAACGCTTATTACTAAAAAAAAAATTGATTAAAGGACTTGAGGAAAGTGTATCAACCGCATCATTAAAGGCTCTTTAAAGGTTTCATTTATATCTAAGTATATGTATAGGTACCTTTTTTTTTTTGGAAGAACGAGTTGAGAAGAGAATTAATAATTGATTGGAGACCTTTAAAATGCGTCTTTCAACATTAACAAAAATAAATGGATAGGTACCTTTTTATGGGGAAATCGATATTTTCAAGAAAAAAGTTTATTCAATTTCAGGCTATACCTTCCAACTTGGATACAATCGACCCAGCTACAATCGAACCAGATCTAGCCTATCGTCTCACATGCAGTGGACACATTAATCCTCTGCCATCCTACCAACGTCATTTGCGTTGTGGTTATCTCACCGAAACCCACCCGTTTCTGCTGTTGGCTCCTATAAAAGTTGAAGAATTATATTGGGATCCTTTCCTTGTGCTATACCACGATGTTATTTATGATTCTGAAATTGAAAAACTCATTCAAATGGGATCCTACAAAATGACACGTGCCACCGTGCGAAATATAAATGGTTCCACTGTTTCGAACTCACGGACAAGCCAATTTGTTTTTTTCGACGCGAAGGCAGATAAAATCCTGCAAACCATCGATGAAAGGGTAACTGATATGACAAGCTTAAATATGGAAACTGCTGAAAATCATCAGCTTGCGAATTACGGCATCGGAGGGCATTACAGTCAGCATTTAGACTTTTTCCATCAAGTGAGTTTTGTTTCCTAAATATTACCTATACCAATACATCATAAATGGAAGAATTTATGTTATAAAAATTTGTATTCTTTTTTTGTTGCATATTTTTAGAAGAGAGATAAATTGGGCAATCGCATTGCAACGGTTCTATTTTATGTAAGGATGTGTTATTTATTGTTCTTTTGGGTTAAATTAATTTTTTTTTAAATTATCATTGACAGCTGTCAGATGTGGAACAAGGTGGCGGAACAGCTTTTCCACTAATTAGAAGTTTAGTGAAGCCGAAGAAAGGTGCTGCAGTATTCTGGTATAACTTGCACGCTTCTGGGGATGGTGATACTCGGACTCAGCATGGTGCCTGTCCTGTCTTAGTAGGATCTAAATGGGGTAAGTTAAAATTAAAGCTTATTTATAAAAAAAAAATTAATTATTATTTGTATGTTTTGTTTATTTTCTTCTTGTTTAGTTCTCAATCGATGGATAAGCGAAAGAGGGCAAGAATTTAAGAGACCTTGTGAATTAAAAAGTGATGCGATATTTTTGTCAGTGATGTTCTAGTTAAAAAACAAAACAACTATTATACGAGTAATATTATTTGAAAGTGTTATAGATATACAAAGTGTATAGATATAGAGTAATATCATATTAAATTAAATGCAAGAGTGGGTCGCATGAACTTGCTCTGTTACTGTTATGTACGATTACACTTTTTGGTTGATGTAAAGTCTAAATATTTTAAAAATTATTAATCTAATAAAAGAAATAAATTAGTTATTGGAGCCTATATTTTATGCCACCTGCCAAAACTATAGCCTAGTTTAAGGAAGTATTATGTGAGTACATAAATATGAACAATATCGCATCGTGCTGTCTTACACTTCGCATGGAATTTACAGTTATGACTGAAAAAATATTAAAAAAATCAATAAAATTAGAAATAAATCGATTAAAAGTATATCTGAAAATGATTTAAAATCAACGCAATGTACATCAAGTAATTTCTTACAAAAATCTCAATTTATGAGAAAAATTTTTTTAAAATTTTTGGAGTGAAAATGATTTAAAATCAACGCAATGTACATCAAGTAATTTTTTACAAAAATCTCAATTTATGAGAAAAATTTTTTTTAAATTTTTGGAGTGGTTTTTTTTTAAATGAATTTCTTATACAATAAAATTTTGAATATGTTTTTTAGACAAAAATTGGTACGCCAATTTTTAGAACTTATTTATGCGGAGTTTAAAAATTGATTTAAAAATAAAATCATCCACCCATTTTAAAAATTAAGAATTTAAAAAAAATCATTTAAAATTTTTTTTTTTTAATCTAAAATTAGTTTTTTTTTGAAAATTCTTTTAAGTATGCAATATTATTCAAACCTTAGTAGCTTTTGTGTAAAAAATTTCATTAAAATTGGTTCAACAGATAATGACACAGTCGAACACCCAAAAACTGGTTCTATCAAAGGTACAATTTTTAAACGATGGATACATTTTTTTCCCCAATAATATAGTAGACCGTTCTGATATTAGTTCACACATAAATTTTAATCAAAATCGTAGGAGCCGTTTTTGAGAAAAATGACATTTTCAATACAGATTTTAAAAATTTGTATGGGAGCTACCGTTATTTTTGGTTATTAGAAAAAATTGTATTTAAAATCTGCTAAATAATGTCAAAAATTTCTGAGTGCTAAGTTTAATGAAATCGACCAAGTCATTTTCGAATTATTGAGCTTTAAAAAAAAAATTTTAACTCTTTTTAAAAATCCAAAAAAAAAAAAATTATAATTTTGTTACACAATATTTTTAAAATTATTGTAAATATTTTCTATAAAACAAATTGATCAAAATCAGTTGAAACGTTTTTGATAAAATCGAAAATAAAAAAAAATGGGTCTATAGGAGGTACCTACCCTTTAAAACCATTTTTCCGAATTATTTTTTTAAATGGTAGCATTTTTGTAAACAAAAATTACTGAATTTGTTCTTCATCGATACGAGTGATAATAAAGAAATCGCATAACAACGCCTCGCATTGTCTTAATCCATTTTTGATATCAAAGGTATCGGAAATGTCGTTGCCGAACTTGATGGGGCAGCCTAAATTCTCCATCGTCATCCTTAACAAACGAACGAGTATGATATTAGAGATGTCGAAAACTATAAATATCTTGGAGTTGTTATTGATTGCCATTTCCTTTGGGACCAGCATATAGACAAGCTACGGACTGATATGAAGAAAGGCCTATTTGCACTCTCACACTTGCGTTACCATGCTTCTGAGGACGTTTTGCGACAAGTCTATAATGCATTATTGGAGTCAAAGCTTAAATATGGTATACTTGCTTGGGGAAACGCAGCACCAACTCACATTAAAAAGCTCCAAAAACTTCAAAATGCAGCCCTAAAAATTATACAAAATAATAAGAGGCAGCAAACTGAAGGCAATTTTAGGGTACTTAAAGTCGAGCAAATCTTCAAGATGACGACAGTTTTGGAATACCAAGACGATAACCGTTTCATCCGACCGATACAACATCAAGTCAATACCAGACAACGTGCACAAGGTATGCTTCAAATCCCACGAAACCACAACACATATGGTAAGAGACAGCTGCAATACATTGTTCCAACTATAATAAATTCTTTACCGCAAGAAATGAAACAAATACAAAATTATAAAAAAAGAAAAAAACAATTAAAATATTTCTTTATAAATGAAAATAGTTGAGAATGTAGTAATGAAAACTTTGTAATTTGAAATCAAAAAAAAAAAAAATACTTTGAAATTATTAACTTTTATATGTTTAAATTTTTATTATTATTACTCCAAATAAAGTAGAAGAACAACCTTCTGCAGAAAAGCCTAGGCTTCGCAGGAATATAAAAAAAAAAAAGCTCCACTCTAGCTGGTATGGTCAGTGAATATAAAAAGAGCGAATACACAAATTTTTTTCAAAAATTCTGTTTTTCTCAACTCTGCACATTTTCTTAAATTAAGTTTTTCAATACATATTATGTACTTTAATCAAATTCACACTTCGCAAATGATGATAAGAAGAATTTAATTTAATCCCATCTTCACTTGTGGTGAAAATTATTTTAGAAATTAACGACACTTATAGAAAACTCAATAAACTCTTTCTTAAAATTTAAGAAAAATTAAAGTTTTCAAATTTTCAAAATTAAAATTAAATTTTCAAATAAAAATCCAAGAAAAATGTCGATTTGAAAATAAAATAAACCCTTTAAAACTAATCGGTATTTGTTTTAATGAAATTTATTATCAGGTTATTGGAGTAACGTAAAGTAAAGTAACGTTCGGTAAAACGTAACACAAAGTAAGGTAACGTAACATAACGTAAGATAACATTACGTAATACAAATTAAGATGATTACTTGAAGAAGTACGTAAACACGTACGAAACGTCGTCTATCAAAAAGTAAATAAAGAAAGAAAGACCTAAGCCCACAAAAATAGGATTCAAATAATTATTTCATATAAAATGTTTGTATTACATGGCAAAAGTTCATAGAAACATTTTGATTCTTTTAGTAAATAAAACTCTCAACAAATCTTATTTTCCAGGAGTTTCCTTACTCCGTGTTTTTATTATTTAATTTAATTTTTATTATAATAAATCGATCAGTGTTACATAAACATTTTTGTAAATTCAGTTTATCTCTTTTTGTTTTCATTTTAATAATTATAACAAAGAGTAATATATTTATGTTTTTTTTTTTAATTTTGTTCTTTGATTTTTATTGATACATATCACACACATATAAAATAAATAATTTCTTTTAATTCATTAAGGACATCTCTTTTATAACATTTATTAATTTTTTTTTATTATTTTTTTTTTCTTTTTTGTTGAAGTTTTTACTCATCTCTTTTTTATGTTTCTGTTTGTGTGTGTGTGTATATGTGAAAGAGAGAGCGAGTGAGAATAAAGGACACCAAGTGAATTTGAGATAAAATTCTCTTTACATTTAACAGCTCACAATGAGAAGATGAAAAATTTGTTATATTATTTTTATATTTTAATACTGAATGATTTTTATATGAATGATATATTTCTTTCTTTTTTTTGAGATTTTCCATTAGAAACCATTTATTAATTTTTTTTTTAATTGAATTTTTATTTTATATATTTTTCCAGCATAGTATTTTATATATGGTTGAGGGTATTCTTTTTTTTTGGAGATTGTCTTATGTTTTAAAAAATATTTGTTTTTTTTTTTTAAATTTTCTTTTAAATCCATTCATCTCCTGCTTATTAATTATAATATAAAAAAATATTTAACTAAATTGTTTACTTCTTAACTAATGATACGACTTGTTCTTCTTCTATGTTTTCATTGAAATTACAGTTTCTTAATTGTTTTCTTATTTTTTTAAACATTGATTTACATTTATTGATATATTTTATTTGTATATAGTAATATAAGTATAATTAACAATGGGTGACTTATATGTATGTATGTTTATTATTCTTGTTTTATATTTTTCTATATTAAATTTTTTTAAATAGAAAGTTTACATAATGTATATAGGTAGTAAGATTTCAATTCTTTTTTTTTTTGATTTTTTTAATTTAATTTAATTTTTTAAATATATATATATATTTTTTTCTAGTACACACAAGTCTTCTACATTTCACATTAAATATGTTTTATTTTTTTTATTTTTTTTTATTCAATATTTTGTGCTAAAAATTGGTTCATCTGACAAAAATAAAATAAACAACATTCAGAAAATATACACATAAGAAAGTACTTTTCCTTTGATAGGTAAATATTTTATTTTTTTTTTTAGTTTTATTTTTTTAAGAATTATACTTCTTGCATGTAAAATATTTATTTTTTTTTTCTTCTTTAATATAAATTCTAGCAGTTACAGTTTTTCAAGATAGGTTTTGTATATAATTTTGTTTTGTTTTGTTTTTTTTTTTTTGCCAATTTCTATAGCAGAAAATAAAATTAAATAGAAAATATATAGCTACTAATTTTTTTTTTTTGGTAGATATTTTTCGGTGGAAAGACTTAAATTTCATAGTTACGGAACTTATTGGCAACTTCAGTGTTGTCCGTTCCCCATTCAGATTTACGGCTACCATAATAGAGAGCAGCTCCACCTTCCGAAGCACGACGATGAGCTGGATTTGGAGCAGCAGCTGATAGGCCACTAGTAGCGCCGGTAGCTCCGCCAGCACCAGTTTCTTCTAACATACGATCTTTGGTTTTTGGAGTAGCCCAGTGCATAGACTAGAAATAAAGAAAACAAAAGTTAAATAGTTTAAAATATTTGAAAATTATAATTTTAAATCTGCATAATAAATAAAGTAGAAATAGTTTAGATTTATTAATCTGATTTTATAAGAAAAAGTTAGTGACATTTTTTGCCATCCTCACAAAAATGTTTTCTTAAGTTTAAGGTAGTAGAACATAAATTAAATATGAAGAATATATCTAGCATCGAGTTACACATATTATGCATGTAACTTGACTTTAGACTGAAAAAAATCAGTATTAATAGAAATAAATTGATTAAAATATGTACTTCTTCCATTGTTTTGACACCAACGTGACGTATACCATCCGATTTCTTACACAAACCTCAATTTATGGTAAAAAATTTTAAAAATCGGTGGAGCGGTTTTTTAAAAAATAAAATTTTTATATATAAAATTCTGAAAACATTTTTAAGAAAAAAAATGTTTACACAATTTTTTAGCCTTATAAATGCGGAGTTAAAAAATTAATTTTGAAACAAAAATCATCCAGTCATTTTCCAAAAAAAATTTGATTTTTTTTTTAATTCAAAATTTTGTGTTTCTTTTTAAATTTATATATGCAATATTATTAAATTTATCAGATGCTCTTGTGTAAAAAATTTCATTAAAATCGGTTCAACAGATAATTAAAAAAATTAAAAAATGTAGCGCAAAATTTTAAACGATTTAGTACGATGTTAAAGGATTTTTTAGTATGATAAAAGTAAAAAGCATTGTGTACCAAAATTTAAAAAAATTTTTTTTGGATTTAAAAAAATCGATTTTTTTTTCAGAACTTAATAATTCGAAAACGACTTAGTCGAATTTTATTTAACCAAGCACCCAGCAGGTTTTTGACATTATATAGCAGATTTTTAATACAATTTTATCTTATAACCAAAAATAACGGTACCTCCCATACAACCGGTATTGAAAATCTCATTTTTCTCAAAAACGGCTCCTATGATTTTGATTAAAATAATAAAAAATAATTTCTAAAAATTGGAGTATCAATTTTTCTTTTTAAAAACATATTCAAAATTTTATATATGTTTAAAAAAAAATTTATTTAAAAAAACCGTTCCAATGGTTTTTAAAAATTTCTCATAAAATTGAGATTTGTGTAAAAAATCACTTGGTACATTGCGTTGGTGTCAAATCAATTTAAGATACCTATTTTGTTAATCAATTTATTTCTAATTTTATTCATTTTTTAACATTTTTTCAGTCTAAACTGTAAATTCCGAGCACATGTACGAAGTGTTTTAAAATTATTAAGACTTTAAAACCACAGTGTGGTCGCGCATAAGTTCGTGCGACCCAGTATAGTGCATTTTATTTTTTAAAGGTGTGTGCACGTTTTTAATAAAAATAAGATTTAAAAAAAAATTTTACGGCATATATGTAACGTCATTTTTGGTCTTTAAAATAAAATGAAAAAAAGGAATGCCCAAAAACCGCTAGATACCAAGTTTAAAACAATAGACCCACTCGTTTAGACTGCAGCGGAAAGGACAGGACAGACAGTTTGATCAAATCCGCGTTCTGTATGGCAAGTAAAAATTCATGTTCAATCCACATGAAGTATATAACAGAATATTATCTCCAAAGTTTGAATACATATTCCACATACATCGATGGAGCAACCCGATTGCTTTAACTGCAGGTGACAGAATTTGTCCTTTGCACCTCAATACAAATCATGCCCGCCAATTTGAATCTGCAATACTTCATCGCTACTAAGTCAGGCAACCGTATCTCATTTGGCAGACTTTCACTCATTTTATATTTGAAATGAAAATATGATATAAATTTTTTCTTCAAATTCTCCCCTCATTTTATAAAAACCAATATAAAATTAATAATAATTAAATTACAGACTTTCAACTTTCACTTAATTGAGAGTGTCATGAAAATTTTATCATTTAATTGGATTATTCTATTCTGCTTGTGTTCAAAAGTTTCCACAAAATATAATTTCCTCAAAAACAAGATTAAAAAAGTCAAAAATTGAATTAGGTACATACATATAGTGAAAATCAAAAGAAATACAGAGGTTCATTTATATGACTCACTTAACTATTTTTCACATCCCTGTACCGTATACATAGAAAAAAAAAATTGGAGTGTCATCTATCCATTTTGCCAAAAGCAATAAAATTAAGTTATCCATCGAATAAAATGGTATATATTATATAGGTAGGTACATTTATAGTATGTCAGTCAACGGATATGCCAAGCGGTTCCTGTTTTGATGCTTCTGCTCGTTGTTTGGTCTCATTCCACATCAAATATACATATAACCAATCATAATTCAATTTTTCTGTTTGCTGTAACTTTTTCGCCTCGTTCAATTTTCGAACTGACAACCACACCCAAATGAATTTCGTTATTTGTGCACTCTATAACTACTACCCACTCGTTCCATCATTTTTTTTTTCGGAATATTAAGTTGCCATCATCATGAAACCACTTAAGTGTCAAAAACGCATGATGGATGGACATTTGAGAAGTATAGTTGAGTCTCGAAGTGCAGCGGGTAAACGCAAATGTGTTACCACCAACCATCAGACCCAGGCTAGTCATTGCATATTTAAACCACAAGATGTATACACAAAATTTGGGAAGGACATAGAACCGTTGTATGTATTAGATATACTGTGGTCTACGATTTTGAATCTAAATATGCAAACTTGGACGGACCGGACAGGGCATATTCGATTAATTTCAAGGGAAGAAAAACACTATATATTTATTTGTTTTTTTTTTTTTTTTTTTTTTTAATGAGAGCAAAATAGAAATTAAAATAAAATGGGTCTTCAAATATTTGGACTTTTTTTTAATATAAATTATAAAAACTTAAAAAGGTTTCGGTCCATTATCGCATCATTATATTTAATAGAAACTCAGTCGGAATATACATTTGAAATTTCGATTTATTAAATTAAAGAGCGAATTTTGTACGAATCGTGAGGGGAAGCATTTGTATAACTGTCTCGAACTATGTCCGTTTGTGTTGGGCGCCATCTTGAATTTTATAGTTAAATTATTCCAAGAGAAATATATTGAAAGTTTTAAGGGAATAATATGTAACTTCTTCAGGCTTTAAAAAATCCCGATTTCAAAATATAGACTGATTCGCAAAAAATTTCTTCAGCTTTTAGATTAGTTCAAGATAAGAAAAATAATTCATATAAAAGGGTTTTATTTATTTTCCTTCATTAAAACAAGAAGAAAAATCTTCATAAAAATTGACTTAAAATGGAAAATAAATTATTAAAAAAAAAGTTATGCCGTACTTAAAATGTATTATGCGACATTGAATTTTTTTTAGCAAAAGTCACCAAACTATTGACAAGTGTGGATGGGTGTGTTCAAGAGTGTTGTGAAAGCCAAATTAGAATTCTTAACTAGGGAATCTATATCTGAACTAAAGCATGGTTTTGTGTCTGGGCGCTCTACCACAACAAACATGGCTCTAATTTCAGCTTATGTCAACGAATCCAAGAGTCAAGTAGATGCAATTAACACACACCTTAGTAAGGCTTTTGACTCGGTAAATCACTCTATTTTATTGCGTTAACTAGAACTATTTAGATTCCACGCTTCTTTTTTGAATTGGATCCCATCATAACTCATTGGTAGGTCTCAAAAAGTTAATATTAATAATTTATTTTCGAGATCTATTGAATGTAGTTCGGGTGTGCCTCAGGGTAGCCATTTGGGTCCCCTTCTTTTAAATATCTCTAGTAATGATTTTACGTCTGTAAGAAAACATTCCCAGTTCCTTCTTTATGCAGATGATCTTAAACTATTTTTAGAAATTATTTGTGTAGATGATTGCTATCTCATACAATCTGATATTAATCAAATCTCTGAATAGTGTAATTTAAATTTGTTAAAATTGAACATACAAAAATGTAGCGCTATAGTATCTTTCTTTTAAGTCTAAGACTCACATAAGCTTTGGTAATATGATTGAGTCTAACTTACTCTCACGTGTAGACAAAATTAAGGATTTAGGCATTATGCTTGACTCAACTTTCTCACTGAAAACTCATGTCGATTTTGTGGTTGGAAGAGCAAACTTATTTGTAGGATCGATTGTCAAGCGAAATTGTGGTGATTTTAGTAATCCTTACACGTTGTTATCCCTCTATACGGCTCTCGTAAGATCTATACTTGAATATGCAGACGTTATCTGGAATCCGATTTTTAAGACTTTCTCTCTCCGTGTTGAAAAAATCCAGAGACGTTTTACGAGATTTATATTTTATAAAATGAAATGCAGTTTCATTCCAGATTATAAAGCAAGATGTTTATTCCTTGGAATTAAATCTCTTGAATCTAGATGAACTATTCATTGTATAATACTTGTGAGGGATATTTTATGTTATCATATAAGATGTCCCGCCTTACTTTTTATAATTCCAATTTATGAACCGTTAAGATCTTTACGTTTGCTTTTTGACCAATATCACAGAATAAGCTATGGTAGTAATAAACCAGTGTGTAGATCAGGCACGTAGCCAGGGGGGGGGGCTTGAGGGGCTGAAGCCCCCCCCGAAAGTCTAAAATAAAAACTAAAACTTTCTAATATACAGTATTATTTCCTTTGTAGAGCTCTTCAAATGCATCTCAATAAGTCTTGAAGTAACAAGCAGAACGTGGGCGATGTCTTCGAAGGCATCAACACTTTTGGCAGCGGTCCAAAAATGTGATTTCCTTGTTAGCCCCATTGTATGCGAAACGCTGCCCTTATCAGTTTTCCTACAGAACAAATCCTTAGATTTCGTTTCTGCAATCGACCGCACCAAAGAAAAGTTCTGAATTCTCTTGAGAACATCAGAGAAAAAGCCGAAGATTTTTTCAGAGAGGCTTTTCAATCCGTATCTAACCTTGCCGAGGACTTATTTAAAGTTGAATTAAGACTCCAAGAACTTCATTGAAACAAACAACGCGTTCCAATCCAGAAACCTCTTCTACTGAATCCTATTTATGAGTGTCTGTATTGATTCCTTGCATAGATTTGTTAATACAAAATCTTACGGACAGATTCATGGTCAACGAAGACGTTCTACCATCGTTTCAAGCTCTTCTTCCAGGTTTTTCTGCAGTTGGGCGAGTCAAAGAAATGGAAAAGATAACATGTTACTTTGATAATTTCGTTGTCAGCTGTGAAAGCTGAATACATTCTCTGGTGCGAAAAAATATCGTCGATTGATCCTTCTATCGAAGTTTTAAAATTGTTTGATATATGTGACAAGACTAACTTTAGAGGTATAAACTTCTTGCTTACGGTTTTGGCCACGCCTCCAGTGACCACAGCTAGTGTTGACAAAACCTTTTCAACTATGAAAAGAATTAAAACAGTGTCCCGAAGCGTTATGGGGAATGCAAGATTAAGCTCACTTGCTATGATATCTGCTCATTCAGATATTAATGTGGATCCAGATAAGGTGATTGACCTCATGTCAAAAAGAAAATCAAGACGTCTTCTGCTTTGATAAAATGTGTGTATAAAAAAAATAATTTAAGTATATGTTCGTTTGAGTACCTACATACATACAATTAATAAAAATCATTAAATTGGAATATAAATAGTTTTTTGTTTAAAGAATTCCTCGTAAAATTTGGAAGCAAGCCCCCCCCGAACCAAAATCCTGGCTACGGCACTGGTGTAGATCAATAAGGCATTTCAATGAAGTTTGCCAATTTATTGAACTAAGCAGCTCTAGAAATTTGTTTAAAGCTAATTTAGTCCTGATATATATGTACTTTTTAGTTATAATTACATTTATATACATGTACATTGTACATAATGCAAACACATGTAAATATTTTTGTTTTCATAATCAGTTAGCCGTAAACGCTTGATAAATACTCATAAAAAAATATTCGGTTTCTGTTAAATATAATAAGGGTATTCATGCAACGTCGTATGTTTACAAATTGTGTAAAATGATAAGTTTACACAAAAGTTAGCTTGAATGCCTTTTTTAATTCATTTGGTTAAATGGTGCGTAATTGAATCAGCTGTGCGTTAAACGTCAAATATTAATTTTCGAAAATTCAATACAAATAAGCGTGTGTTATCACTTCGAAGTTATTTTTAAAAAGAGAACCTCTTCAAAACCAACTTAAAATCGGAGCCGATTGTCTCGGAATGGAACAAAATTTAAGATACCTACATATATCACAAAAGTCACGTTATTTTTTTTTTTAAGCCCGACGGGAATTTGATGAGAAAACGATTTCGGTACTAAATGTAGAACTGTAATAGTCGCAAACTTACGGCAATTATCGAACGAAAATGAGCGAATACAAGAAAAATCAATCGTAATCGTGGATATCTACTTTTCCTTTAGTTAAGTTCACTTTCGCGTTCGTTAGTAAAAGTTGTCCCGAGCTCAACTCAACTGAAGTTTAGTGAAAGAGGGATCATATCAACAAATACAAGTAAAAGCATTTACTTTTTAAAATCGCTTTTAACGGCCTTTAATCTCCAAAAATTTTGGCGTTTCGCCCCGGCGATCTCCCTTGGACTCATCAGTTGACTAGTGAGGACCCTGTTAATACGCAATTTTTGTTAACTTCAGTTCATCTGATATAGATTTCATGACGAATATCTAGTGTGCACTATATCCAACAAGACTAGAATTCCTAATAATTAAATTGGAAGTTTTTGTTTTTGTTCTTGCCCAGGGTCTGAACAAAGGCCGTAAAAAGCTGTTTTGAATAAATATTTCAACTAGTCCAATTAAAATAGTGCTTAGTCTTCTACTTGGCTGATGTATTTCAGTAATATATAGAATTTGTATTATTAAAAAAAAAAAACCTTCTGGATTTACTTTTGTTTATCCACATGGCCCATTATATGGATTTGTGTAACTGAACAATGCTGATCAATAATAGTCAGAAAATGTAGACTTCCTAATTATTTTTTTTTTTGTATAAAAAACGTTTTTATTCAAAACTTTTATCGCCAACTAATCTCAATGCGATAGTTACAGAACACCACAGGCAGACTTTTTTTTAATTCTCTAAGATACCTAATTTATCATATTTCTGAACACGCCTAATTCTAAAAGTCACAATGACGTTTGGGTAAGTTTAGAAAAAACATTTGGTTAATTTTCCGCAGCAAAATCCTTGGGGAATTTTAATCAAATTGTGTAAATCATTTCTCATATAAAATTTGAAAGTTCATAAACCAAATAGTAAACTCAACCAAATGGTAAAATTATCCAGTGTTTTACATCATTGCGTGAATACCCTTAATAATATTAAATTTCAAACAAAAACCTAGATTCATGGTTATCCTGTCCTGGGGTGGAATCGTGTAAGATGACTTGCGATAAGTGATTGTCACAATCAACCAAATTCGTCTGTGAAAGATGATATATCACATTTGATAGCTAAAGAGCTATCACATCAAAAATGTGATTGTCATTTTCTAACACATTTGACGTTTCTGCTGCAGTACGACTAGAGTTTAACCACCAACCTACAAAAATTGTACAACTTTTTTTGAGTTCTTTTTTTTACCATTCATAATTAACTTTCCTGTGAACGAAAAAGCTTCTTACATCCCAGAATTTGAAGAAAATATAGGAATTTAATTGCAAAGAAGTCATTTTCGTTCTAGAATAATTTCGATAGCTTATAACAAAATATTTGAAAAGTTCATTATGGCAACCATATTTTTGACAAATGTTGTCATTTGAAAGTATTGAATTGAATTGTGTTGAATCACCTTACCCAGACGGAAAACTCAATGACAATAACATGTGACTATGGTTAATTTTACAATCACTTATCAATCACTTATCACCTTAGCCAAATCCACCCCTGGTTACAAATGATAATTAAACTAAGCCACCAATCAAATTAAAGAATAAAAAAGTAAGTATACGCCCAAGTGAACTAAAAACTGTCGTTTCACAGTTTTTAAGACTTTTTCGGGCCTTGTGCATGTAAAAGTGCAGAAGAATGCAATTTTTAACAATTTCTGTAAATTAAGTTAGAAACAATTTCAGCCAAGAGTACAAATAAAAAACAAAATTAATAAACCAGCTGTGTTATTCAAAGGACTTTTTTTAAAGAATATTCAATTAAAATCTGTTTAGATCATTACTTAACAGTAACCGGTTCTAAAGTAATAAAATGAAGAAACAAAAAACAAAAAATGTTTCATACGATTTGTATGGGAAAAAGAAAATTTCGATGAGCGACCTCTAAATTCCATTTTTAAAGGCTGAAACTTTTACCAGGCTTATCATTTCACTATTTGATTGATATTGTTTTTCACACTTTAATGGCATAGTCCAAACTTTATAAAATGAAATAAAATTCTCATCAATGTATCGCTGTATGTGTTTTATTTAACTTTACTTTCGAAACCGAAAAATTAATGACCCTTATTTATGAATTTTTGTGTTAAGCTAAAAAAACATATTTTAGGCTCAAAAGTCTCGTGATTGAAATTTTCATTATTATCTTTAAGCTATTGGCTATACTAAGCTAAGAAAAAAAAAATCACAACTCCATTTTGTAAGTTATCATCAAAATTGCTGAAACTGAGGCGCAGAATAAATTAATATAATTTTTTTTATAAGAAATCGTTTCTCAAATCCTTCAAAAAATTTTAATAAAAAGGCGCAAAAAAGCAAAAATATTAAAATGCATTTATTATGCAAAAATATAAAAACGGAGATGCGCCACTATTTTCGTAGGACAACAGTACAGTTTATTGCCGATTCCAAATATTTAAGGTGATGAGAGGCACTTTTTCATGACAAGAGATGTATGTACTCTTGAAGGATTTGTCAATTCTTCATAATTCTACCAAACAAAAAAGTTTGTTATATTTGTTTACTTTGGGAATATTGAATCCTTTCACAACAAAAATGTTCAAATAAATTAAAGGCTTCCCCGCCGTTGCTTGCATACTTTACTCCTTTTTTTTTGCATAAAATAACTGGACATTGTTTGATTCATTTATAAAATATGTTAATTTGTTTTTGTTGCGAATATCAATTTTGAATCAGTTCTAAATTTCAAAAAAATATACGATCTCAAAATAAGTTTAATATATTATGTATCCTTTTAACATGACTGTTTTGTATTAGACATTCTATGTACAACTTAATTGATTTTCAGCCAAATAAATTCCTTGACATTGTCTAATATCTCAAAAAATTTTCTTTTTACAAATTTTTCAAAATTAAATTTTAACTGACTAATGATAGAAATTAATTTGATTTCAATTTATTAATTTTTATCCCAAAATTTAGAAATAAAATTCCCCAGTTAGAAAAAAAAATTAATAAATCACTGTCAATTAACATGAACTAGGTCGGTAGTAGCATAGTAACTATAGACCTTAGCTATAGTTATATATACATATTTCAAAGTATCAGATTGTCTTAATGCATTTAACGTGTAATTGGCTAAAAAGAATTCTTATTCAAAGACCCATTTTTCAAATGAAATCAAATAAAATACCTCTCTATTCCATAAGGAAGTTAAATCAATGTCCTATTTACTCCATTGCCTTATCACTCCTACCATTGAAACGTGTCCTATCTAATTTAGTAATTTATCTTCACAGATTATCCCCTGTCACTTACCTGTCCAACATGTTCTTTCATTCCTAACCAATTTTTGTAACTCATTGCTATGCCACTGTTGCGCCATTTATCATAATTGGCACGCTTCTCGGGATCACAAAGTGTTTCCTTGGCTTCCTATAAAAAAAAAAGAAGAAAAAAAATTAAAAGTTGTATTAAAAGGGACGAAAAGTTAAACTAAATATAATTCTCAAACACAAAGGTACATAATTTTGTTGAATTTATTTTCTTTTTGTTTCATTTAATTGGACATTTTCAGAAGGTTTGGTTTTAATAATTATAAAAAAAAATATAGCTAAATATAATTCTGTTTCATCTGAGCCTATATTTGAGATAACGATGATACTTGGGAATTTTAAAACTTTAAAATAGCTTTCAGAGCTAGACAGAAAATATAATATATTAATTTATTTATAAAGGGTTTATTTTCCATGCGGGGGTAGATATTACATATAAAAAAAAAACTTCACAGACAATATGGACCCGAAGCTCAAAGGCGTATTGGACTTATACTCACTAAAACATACCTTCATTTATCATGCAACTATACGATTCATTTATCATAAAAAAGGTTAGATAGTTTAAATTTGTCAGTAGATAGGTTGCTTCTCAGAGAGAGGACCTTCGAGTACCCCATTATACTGGTGAATATTTAGGTAGTAAATGGCTTATTCGAACGACAGCGTTCTTTATAAGTCACGTACAAGTCTTTTGTTGTTGTTGTTTCAATGCCCTTGAAGTCAAATTGAAAACCTTCCCTCTTTCAAGTAAATGCGTACTAGCTATCTCTTGATTTTCATATTCCTCAATCCGTTTTCTTTGAAAGTGTAACTGTACAGTGAACATACAAGAGCAGTCCCGGTAAAGATTCAAGTATATAATATGTAGATTGATAATTATGGAAAAAGTTAACTAAATTTGTCTTACCTTTCGCTTTACATTTAACAAATAGGTATCTCGATTTTAGTACAATTTGCATAACGCAGAAAATCAAAAGCTTTCATTTAATAAAGAACACTTAACAAAAATAGTAATTGAGCTTCGGAGACGCTATTTGATCATTTAAATTAACCATAACAGCAATCTATGATTAATAGATGTGGGAATTGGGAATATCTCAAAAGCAACAAAAATAATTTAACAAAGCCTTTAACTGTTCACCCGTTACCGACGACTACGACGCCGACGGACGATATTTTATCAATTTTTTCCAGACATCCCTTGGGTATGCAACAAAACATGCATTAAACATATGCGCATTAGTAACTGCTAAACCATTGCATACCCGACAGGCACATTAATGAAACTTCATAATTATGATGGGATAGTATGTAAACTTAACTTAGCTGCCGTGTATACATATGTATAAGGGTCATTCTTTTCGTGATTTCAAATTATTAGCGCTGCCATTTGACCCCTGTCAATCTCAGCACAGCTCCAGCACAGCTGAATGTTTGCCATTTACGATAAATAGATCGCTTAGCAATAAACAATGGAACAACACGTTTAAATTATTAAAACTTACTACAAAAGTGGTGATTCAAACGTAGCCACTTTTCGCGCATTACGCGATGATTATGGTCGTCATAATCGACCGATTTGAAGAGAGTTGAAGTGTTACTGATGTCGTAAGACCTGTGCGTCATCGTAATGCACGCTCAGTCGAAAATATGCTGCTGCAAGTGCAAGTGTTCCTGATGATCTGAATTTATCGATTTCTCGGCGTTCGCAGTTCGCAGCAATAAACTGATTTTTTTAGCCGGGGCGGCGATTGAAGATCATGACTTGGACGATATGAGGCTCCAACAAGACGAGGCAACAAGCCACACAACACGACCAATTATGGCTTTATTGCGTGAGAAGTTTCCTGGTCGCGTAATTTCAGGTTTTGGTGACGTCAATTGGCCACCAAGATCATGCGATTTGACACAGTTAGATTTTTTCCTGTAGGGCTACGCAAAAGACCGTGTTTACGCGAATAATCCCCGAATTCTAGACTCAGAAAAATCGAACATTACTCAAGTTATGGCCGAGATACCGCGCGAAAAAGTGGTTAAAAATTACCTCAAAAGAATCGCATGCTGCGAATCTTCCCGAGGCGGCCATTTGAATGATGGATGTTTTTGAAGCTTTTCAAGAGGACCAATACTGAAACGCTTGTGGGCAAAGTTTTTCAATAATGAAACGTCAAACAATGTTGGCAGTTTATCGCGATCCATACCTCCCATTCTTTAACCACACTACACGAATGTGAAAGACTTTACCTGGCTCTAGCCTCAATTTTAAGAAATGTAAAAAATTGTAAATAAACTTTGTTAATTGCCAGTTAAAAAATCTACTATTTATGATTTCATTCTATAAGCAACATAATTAACGAAAGAAACTGAAATCTTTAGCACTCAAAAACTTATTTCTAAATCACCCTTAAAAAGCTATTTCCATTAGCCATACTCTAAGTTTTGACGACTCCTCGTACTCTTACCTTAAACAAATATGCCTTGAAAAAAAAACCCAAAGTAATCAAGACTAGAGATTTTAAAACTTTTATAACATCAATTTAAAACAATTTTCAACAACAAAAAAAAAAAAAAATCACCAAAATAGAATCACGCCCTCTGAGTTATGAAAAAACACCCTTTCTAATATCTAATTTGACTCCAACATAGACTTCAGTATCCCCTACAGCATTATGTAGATAAGATATAATATTTGCATCTCATTATGAATTCACTACGCATCAGTTGATTTTACTTGTACATAAAATATGGAAATTATTTTTCACAAATTGTTGTGTAAAAATTTTATATACAGAACACCATTGGCATCATTGCCATTAAGTTAACAAGTCAAGCTATATAAGTAGTACCTATAACTAAACCATACATTTATTTGGGACATTAACGCGCCAATGGTTTTCTCGAAAAATCAGGCTAATCATTTGGTTCAGTTATGTTTTTGTTTGGTTTTTTGGTTCTTAATGGCAAAGACGTGATGCACAGATCAATAAATTCGAACTTTACTCGCATAATAAATTGAAATTGCCGAGAAAAAAATGTATTTACGAATAGATTTTAGGGATATATCTTTATGTATGTATATGTACATAGATATATACAGATGAATTTTGCAGACGAAGACTAAATACAAAAAAAAAAAAATAAGATGTGAAAATATTGATATTGTGATTTTGAAGTGGGGTCGGTTTTAGGCTAAAATGAAATTGACAAGAAGGAGGATGTTTAAGATTTTAAAACGACTACGTCAATTCTGGTCTAGACAATTTATGTAAAGTTTTATGTAAAGAAAAAAAAATAAATAAATGGAAATGAACCTTAACGTTCTCTCACAGCCAACTGCCATCATAAAATCATTTTATAAGTTTGTTTCATCGGGATTTGAAAAAGAAAATTAAGAAAATGATCCTTTAGTCAATATAATGAGTATATGCTTTGAGAATCAATATAGACAATCGTATAAATGAGTTTCAAAGAAACAACACTCTTTTCATAATAAAATAATGTAAATTACTTATTTTATCTTTTCATTTTTAACACCCAAATGTTGTTTTTTTTAAGAGGCGTTTAGCTACAAATTGGCAACACTGTTTTCTGTGACAACCGATTTGACAATTCTCATGCTTGATTCACAATAGGACTAGAAAGCGAGACGTCGAGGTGACAAGGGGTGATATGCATAAAGAATAGTAAATGCTTTTACTAGAGAATTTTAAAGTATTTACTTTTTTTGATATGCATAAAAATGAAGTAAATGCTGAGAATTAAGTATTTACTTTGGCCCATAGCATTTACTTTTTTCAGATGAATTTTTTAAGCAACAACTTTATTCCGCGTACATAATAACTAGTAAGTACTTTTTTTCCGTAGGAACTACTTCATTTTTTTAAAGTTGCAAAATAGCAACTTTGAAATTCCATAGTAAATACTTTTTAGCCTTAAACTAAAGAAAAATAGTCTTGATTTTTACTTCTGGTCACTGTATTTATTGAAAGCGGGTTGCCGTTAATATTTAAAAAATTAAGAGAACATTTTATTGACAATCGATTCCAATTAGCCTTTTAAGACTTCTATTTAGTGCAAAATTGTTGTTTTTAATTGTTTTTGTTTTTAGTTTTTTTTTTTTTAAATTGATGTATAGGTAAATAAAAGTATTATTCTTCATCAGAAAGAAAAAAGTTATGATTTGTTAAATTTAGGGCATTTAATTTACTATTTACTATTTATTATTTACTTAAACCTGTTAAATGTTTATATAAATTTGACAGGTTTACGCATTTTACGTTTACAGCGACTTTACGCCATTGCATGAATAGATACCTCTATTAATTATGTTCGAGTAAAACACTTTAATTTAACAACAAAGATAATTATTTCAAAAGTTTTAAAACATAATCAAAATTGGTGTTGCCGTCCAAAAAAAAATTTCCGTGCCACATTTTCAAAAATCGTTCATTTTCGTGCCATATGAAAAAAAAAAACAAAATTCGTAGATATGTTAAAAAAAATATAAATCAATTGTTGGGTGAAATACAACAAAATAAATAAGAAGAAATAATTTGTTCTATACAAAATAAGAGTTTTTGCCAGTTTTTCCTCCATCTGGCCTCCATTTGGAGCAATTTTCTCAAAATTACTTTAAAATTCGCTTTATTTGGAGTAAAAAATGGAAACAAAAAAAGCGTGCCGTATTGAATTTTTTCATGCCACCGTGCCATGATAAAATTTTCGTGTCAAAGAGGCACGATCGTGCCACTTCGGCAACGCTGAAATGTGAATCAGACATCAGTTGTTTTGAGTTTGATTCATCATGAAGAGCCACACGGCGCGATATATTAATTTGCTGAAAGAACCATTAGACAAACGATTAGTTTTCCGAAAACGATTTTGTACCAAAATTTTTTTTTGGATTTAAAAAAAAAAAGTTTAAAATTTGTTTTTTGAGAACTTAGTAAGTCGAAAACGACTTGTTCGATTTTTATAAAACTTAGCACCCAGCAGTTTTTTGACATTATCTAGCAGATTTTTAATACATTGCAACAAGAATCGCGTCACAACTAAATATATGTCATTTTTGTTAAATCACGTTTGATTTTAACTTAAACATCTAAAACGACATTTTACCTTTTGGAAAAAAAACTATCCAACTTAAATCAATGGCAACTAGATAGAAAGGTCCCGGAAAATTTCAAATATTTTTATGCGTTTAAAACTCAAAAAATGTGTTTTTTGAGTTGTGACACTTTACATATACGCACATGTACTTCATGTGCGTATATGTACATATGTATATAAAAAAATATTAAAAAAAAAAAACCGCTTCAACGATTTTTAAAAATTGTTTCTCATAAATTAAGATTTGTGTCAGAAATCACTTGGTGTACATTGCGTTGGTGTCAAATCAATTTCAGATATTTTTTTAATCAATTTATTTCTAAATTTATTATTTTTAACATTTTTTCAGTCTAAACTGTAAATTACATGCATATATGTGCGAAGTGTAAGGAAGTATGGTGCTATATTGTTCATATTTATGTACTCACATAATACTTTCTTAAACTAGGCTATATTTTTGGTAGGTGGCATCAAATATAGGCTTCAATTATTGCTAAATTCCATCAAAAAGTTCTTAAAATTATTAAGACTTTAAAACCACAGTGTGATCGCACATAAGAGCAAGTTTGTGCGACCCAGTCATCCATTTTATTTCTCTATACCTACTCAAATTTTTCTAGTTAAAGGAACCTCTTCTATTTTGTCACCCATTATTTGATGATTTGAAACCTCAAAATCTCCCTCTAAATTCTCTGTTTATCTTATGAATATTTTAATAATAAATCAACTATGTATTATGTAAATCTCCATCTTAAGTTTAAATTTTTTCTCACAACCGTATATTTTATTATCGAAAAAAAAAAAATGATTAAAGAAGGTAGATATAATTTATTGATCAAATATTTACAACTGACTAACCTTATAGTCTTATTATAACGTTTTTATTGAAATTTAATCGTTTTTTCTAGGAAACCCAAAGCAAGTCATCATCACCGATAACGAAAATTACTTAGGTTTTTCAATCCTTTTTTTGCGACCCAAATATTCAATGGAGAGAACATAATTAGTGAGCAAGCCATGTGCCATTGCATATTATATTCTTATATATGTATATTGTATATTTATATGGCCCTTTTTTGTATTGTTGGAATGTGGGTTTTGTCCCTGAAGGATATAATTTCTTTCTCTTGTTTATTCGCTCAAATTATCCCAATATAGCACCTTATTTGGCTTTTGTGTATATCATGTGAAATAATTTTAATAAAAAATGCTTATTTGTGGTTGTTTTTTTTTGTATTATTTTTGAGGAAATAATAATCCTGAGATATGGTGGTAGATATATAGTAAATGAAATGTGTCCTTGTAATTCGCCTGTTTTGGGGCAGAGGCCGAATCAACGAGCTGTGCGGAGCTTTTGTTATAAAACTAAGGTGACCAACTTACTATTTTTTTAAGTTTTATTTTTTATGTATTTAATTTATATACTTATTTATTTTTTTGGGTACTAAAAGTTGAAGTGACCTTAATTATATTCAATCGGCCTTCCAAGTTATTCATTCTAATTTTCTTCATTTTCAATTTTTTTGTTTTAAGGCCTATGCCCTTATTCTAAAAATTCTCTTGATTCTCCGGTTTTTCTGCGCGCTTAAGGTACCTATTCTCTCTAAACCCACAATGGATAAATATTTGTTGCATTTAATGCGTTTAATTATTTAACAATGATGGACGTCGTTTTTTTTATTCAATCCGCTCCGGGATTGGAAAAGTATACTAATTGCTCCATTTTAGTTGTTAACCTCAAGAGCAAGTTCAGGCGATTCAATTATGCAATTTTTTTTAGTTCCCAAGAAACTAAATAATTATTGGAGAATTTTATTTTTTTTCGGAAATATGGTCACCCCGAATTATTTTTTCTCTTGGTAAAATATGCTTTATCTACTGTATTTTTTTTTATTAATATTGGAGGATTATAATGAGATTTTGATATACAGATTCCGGTACGAAGAACTGTTGTTCTTTTTTTTTTTTTTACTTTCGCACTTGGACACCAAAGCAAAATGCATAATACATTCGATTTTATACACAAATTGATGAATATTAATTATTATTGACTTTAATGTAAATTCAAGGATGTTCATCAGACTCCCTCTTCGTGTATAATATTTTGTTTATATACTTATATTATATAAATGTGTATAATGGATATGAAAGGACTTTTGCTAATTACACTGAAATATGCTAATTACTTCTGAAAATCGAAATCACTTATTGTATATATTGTAGGTCTTCCCTGATGATGATGATGCGATGAGGTTTCACGTAACATCAATATTAGTGTCAACTTCTAGCGTATAAGCCATATAGGATCCTTCGACGATCCAATTATCCTGATAAATTTATATCGCCGTCAAACAGTGTATTTGTATACATATATGTTCTACTTTTTCATTTCGGCTTAAATTAAGAAGAGTGGGTAGAAATAGTCTGATGTGCTTTTAAATCTGACAACAACAACAAAAACTGCGACATAAATGAAAATTGAATTTTCCATTAATGTCATTTACGTGTTATGCTGGAGAAATTGGCATCTCTTATATCCAAAGCCATCCTCGATGCGATACAGGTACTATAATGAGTAGCACCATTGAGCACATAACTTTTTTTGTTCTTTAAATAATGAGAAAATGTAGTAAAGTAGGTAGGAATGGGGGTACTTTAGACTTTTAAACTCACATTGGTATGGATATTAAATTTTTAAACGACGAACTCTTTACCATCGAAAATCTTTTAGAAATCAGAAACTATGGTAAGGTTAGGTTTACGTGGCTGTGAGCAGAGACGCTCGACACACTTAGACCATAAGTTGGTCCATTGTGATATCACATGAATCTAGTAAACTTTCTTTTATACTCGTTGAACCACTTAGAGCTTCTTACGAAGCGCGCGAGACTACTAATGTCATGATTTGCCAGATCACTAGGATCATTGTAGTAGAATTCTCCAAGGTGGAGCTTACGCCTTTAAGATAAAGCAGGACACATACGGAGAGGAATCGATTCTTCCTCTACTTCGTCCATAAAACTTCTGCAGAAATTGTTTGAAAATACTCCAAGCCTCGTTGCGTGCTTGCCTATTAGACAGTGCCGGGTTATGACACCTATAACGGAGCTAATTAGCAGTCTGCTTAGAGATATCAAACACTTAGAGCGCTTCAGATCCCTCATAGGCCAGATCTGTTTTGGGGTCTGGCATGTGGCGATGTTTCCACCTAAGGTTTGATTTCTCTATTGCATCTTGCTTTAGCATAAGTTTATATGTACCGATTGGTATACCAATATTTGTCCGATTTGCGTATAAGGGTAATATTGTTCGAATTTTAGTTCATCTGCTTTACAGTTACCCGGAATGTCTCTATGACCCGGCACTCAGCAAAGGTCAATGTTGAACTGCTATGCCATCTCCATGAGAGATTATCGACAGTTAAGGGCTGTTTTTTGAAATTGTAGACACAGAGGCAAGAGATTTGATAGCGGCTTGACTATCTGATAAGATGCGGATATCGTGCTTGGTATCACGTTTTCTTTGAGCCAAGACAGGAATTCTTTTATCGCCAATAGTTTCGCCTGGAACACGCGACAGTGAGTAAGAAGACGAAAGGAGAAACTCAATTTCAGTCTGTCAGAGTACATACACACCTCAATCAACCTCATCATCATATTTTGATCCGTCGGTGTAAAAGTGGATCGATTCATCTTCCAGGAAAGCCAAGTCTTCCCAGAGAGATCTGAAATGGATGGTTACTTGAAAGTTTTTGTAGAATTGTAGCTGTGGAGTGCGGGGTGCTGTAGTCTGTAAAACTTGGAAGTGATCCGAATGAGTTCAGAATGTTAGAGTGGCCAAACTAATTGTTGGTCCATTGTGAGGAAGCTTTAAGACGGAAACTATAGGGACTGCATGTTTCAAGCTGAATTCGAGAATTTGCATTTTTATCATGAGCTCTAAAACAAGGATTTAATTGGTGCTCAAGAAAATGTGTACACACATAGTTTCTGAAATATCATATTGGTGCTTCTACACTCTTTTTATAAAGAGGTGGCAACCAAATATGATATCAACAGTGTCGTTCTAGTCAGTTCTAGTCAGAACTAATTATTCAACACATTATATAGCTATGTTCTACTACGACATATTCAGAACTCAGGCCCATAAGCCGCTGCTGTCTATCTGGCACCCCATGTTTTGAATTCATCTAAGGATTTGGTTCTCCAGACAAATGGTTGTGTATCAAGCATGGCTTTGACTTCTCTAGCACTTAAGTTATTTAAAGTTTCTAAGCAATAACTAACGAAGTTAATTTAATAGGATAATAACATATCGGATCATGTAGTTAACGGGAAACATTGAGTCGAATTATTCCAAAGAGTCTGTCAGTGAGAAACGGGACGGAAACGAGACCATAGAAAATAAAAATAAATAAATTGGGCGGCGCGACAGCTCGTGTAAAACAAGGGTCTAGTGACTTACAAATCTCAACCACTCATGCGTGCGTGCTATTGGCAGGAAAAGAGGGGACCTACAATTTTCTGCCCAATCCGAATGGCTAGAGTGAGAAGCACTTTTTCATGACAAGAGATACTCTTGGAGGATTTGTCAATTCGTCGCAAGAGGCAATAACCCGTGAAAAACGTGAAAAACAAGACCTTCAGCGTAACAGTCCAACGCACAAAAATTACCTTTCCGACTGACCAAAATACAAGTTGTATTAAGTTTGAAATTCATAAAATAAATTCTAGTGTGTTCCATCAGGGTTCTATTTTGTCTTGAATTTTCTTTCTCATATTAATTATCTAACGGTCTTCTGTCCCAAACTTCTAATTCTTTAAACTATTTTACAGATGGCATACAGTAGACATAGACATCGCCATACGGAATCTTATGACAAGCTCTTTAAATTTTGATCAAAAACTCGTGTGAAGTACACCAACGATTCTGTCCACCTGACCTTGATGATGACCTGGTTAGGAGTATGTACTAAAAAAAAAAAAAAATGGTAGGAGGAAGGTATGTTGGATAAATGGAACATGTCCAAAAACAGCAGCCGATCCTCAATACACACTACGGTCACAATTTTTTAAAGGGTTAGTTATACTCGCATTTTATGCCGACGATATTTAAATACATAAAAGGAAAAATAAAGCGTGATGGCAGCGGAGCTTTTGTATTAAAAGCTGCGGCATACGATCTAAACGAAAGAATTAAGGTGTAACAACTGAGATGACAGCGTTGCCGAAGTGGCACGATCGTGCTTTTTTGAGCCAAAAATTTCATCGATGCACGAAAAAATCCAATATGACAGGCTCCATTTTTTACTTGAAATAAACAGAATTTTGATGAACTTTTAAAAATATTGCTCCCAATGGAGTAAAACATTTTCAGAAACTTTTATTTTTTGATAATACTCAAATTATTTCTTATAACTTTTTGTTGTATTTCACCTCACAATTGAATTATATTTTTATTTTAATATAAGAACTTGCGTTTTTTTCATATGGCACGAAAATGTCACTTTTTTTTAGAAAATGTAGCACCAACATTTTTTTTTTTTTCTGGCGGCAACACTGGTAGACTTATATATGAGATGTGAAATTTTCAAAGCATTCTCAATGAGGCACGAAGTAGAGGAAGATTGTGACTCAGGCGGATGCAAGCGGAGAGTTAAATTTAATTTTCAATTTGTAGGGACCGAATTGACTATAGTTGATTAAAATTTCGAGTTTATATTTTTACGAATGCAAAAACTTGCTTAAAAGTATTTACGTACCTTACCTATATATACCAACTTTACCTAGAAACTATTAATAGAAACATTTTCAAACAAATCTTGACAAGAAAAAAGTTTCATAATACCTAAAGCAGTTTTTTGCTTGAATGGGCCCAGACTAGTTTTTGCAAAAAAAAAAAAATTAAATATAAATCCAATACAGAAGTTCAATTAATTAATGAGTCATGTAGGTATCCAGAGGCACATTTATATCTAAAGTACATTCTTTATAAGAAATCCCTTAGTAAAGACGTGTTCAGCCTTTTTCTATACCTATGTCCTATAATAAACCATAATCTTACCATTGATAGCTGAACATTAAAAATAGGATAAATTGGTTTTCTCCGAACTAAGTATCTATACCTTTGCCCAGAATATCAATTCAAGACATGGTTCAATGGACATCATAAAAGTAGGTTTATGTATAGGTATAGGTTCCTATCATAACCTTAGCTGCCTCATGCTAAAGACAAGAGTATATAGTGCACGATTTATTCAATTAAAATCAATTTATTATTCATAGGTACAACATTCAGTTCGATGAGCATTACGAAACGAAAATACCAAAGCTAAAGGACACAAGGATAAGAATGAACTATATAACCAGGATGTACTACGTATACCATATAACATGATTTTTTTCCTTTCTATTATGGCTTCGAGTGATTAAACATGATAACAATACTTCATGTGATGAATGTTTGTTTTTGGTTATATAAATGTATAAAGACTCTTTGATTGCTCTGTTGGTTTTATTAAATTGGGTTTTCTTCCGAGACAATAGGAGTGGGATAGGATTTAGACATTGTTGTACATGGAATTAAAGGAATTCTTTTATGAAGTTGTATTATTGAAGAATGGACACATATTCCCTTAATAATTCTTTAAACAATGTTTATCAAAATTAATAAAGGATTATGTATTAAATAATAATAAATGGGAGCATGGAACAGGGAGACCTTAACAGAAAAAGGGATTGCATTAAATTAAAAAAAAAAATCATTTAAAAAAATAATCATTTTATTGAAAAAGCTATCCGTTGTATAGTATGATTACATTACATGCATTAAAAATACAACATCAGCAGTAGGATTACGGCCGATAAAAGCTAAAGTAGAATCCTATCTAATGATGGATGGATTGTTGACGTCTATTCGAGTCTCTAATTAAAAATCATTAGTTTTGTCCTTTGATATTCGTACGATTGATAATTGAATTGTATCTGAATGAATGTGTTTATGGAGTAGTTATAAGTGTAATTTTCTTTTGGACAAATACATTGATCATTTTTAAATATTTATTGGTCAGTCTTTATTTCTAAGATCTCAGAGAACTCTCTATTTTTATAAACATAAAAGCTGTTCCGCACTTTCGATATCAAAAAGTGCAAAGAAAAGAAGCCAAAAGAAATGAAGAGTTCTCTTTCATTTTCAAAGTGACAAAGGAAAATTTTTAAGTTCTTAAAACTATGAAGCATTGTTGCCGCTGAGAAATTTCCAAAGGTCGCAAAAAAAGGAGTCACAAGGAAAAAAAAAAGTCGCATTTTGAAATTTTTTTTTTAAAACAAACGAATATGAATAAAATATATTTTGGAGTAATTTTAGTTTTTTTTATAAAAAAAATACAACCGAAGCAATGTTTATCTTTTGCCCCATTTGGGTTGGTTACAAGTGTACAATACAAATCAATGAGAAACTTATAACCCACCCTTATGAGTTAGAAGTGCACAAAAAAGTGGGTCAATATTCCCTTATTTTAGAAAGGTGGTGGGTCATAAGTCCACAAATATTTTATCGATTTTTTTAAATTACCAAACGTACTGTTAATTAAAGAACAGTTGACATTGGCACCTGCCTGACAACTCAACATACCCTTAGCGGGGCAACGGATTTGCGCGAACGGTGCAGAGGACCCCAAAAAGGGAGTAAAAATCCTTTGAACCCGCGAAACAGGCCTCCCGATGAACTGATTGTTTAAGAAAACGTGTCGGGCACATCAACTTACATAGAGCGGTTGTCTGGGATTTAAATGAAAAAAAATATTGTTTCCTATTGAAAATCTTGAAAGCCTATAAAAGGCAGAATAAATGATTTTCAATAATAATAAACTAAATATTTTTAAAATCACTAATGTGTTTTAGAAATCCACAATCTATGGGCCTCTATTTTCTATGGACTTCTGACCCATCAATGTGGGTTAAAAATCTACAGTAGATTTGTGAACTTTTAGCCCACCTAAGTGGGTCAAAAATCCATTATGGACTTTTGGTCCTTGGACTTATGACCCTGCATCTGTAGAAGGGGTAGGTCAAGTTTGATTATCAAGGGAGAATAGCAAGGTTTCGACTTAAGAGCGAAGATCAATGCGATCGAGTCGAACGATGATAGGATGATAGGAAAGATGAAAAAAGCAGGCTTGGCAATTCTAAGGATGGAACGATTTTCTTTCCTTTCAAGTTTTTAGAAAACAGTTGAAATGATTATCACAAAAGAAAAATGTATACAAAAACTTTTAAAGGCTATGTTTCTCTCTTCCTTATCCTTGTCCTTATCTGCAATGTACCGCCACCGCCGCAGCTTTATATACCTCTTGTTTAGTTGCACATGTGCTTCCAAAAGAAACAAGTTTTGCTGTCGTGTTCGTGTAAAGCCAAGGATGTCATTGGAGGGTGACATTGTTTAACCAACCACTTCTGAATATTTATATGAATCCTTAGGTATAATAAATAAAAAAAAACGTCTGTCTGAACAGTTGTAATTATCGAATGCGGCTGCAACATCAATTTTTACTTGCGATATAGGTAGATAGTATATGGCAAGTTCATTCGTAAAAAAAATCAAACTCGAGATTTTAATCAAAGTTAACATTACGATGATAGCGAAGTCGAAAATATTGGGTCTCGCAATTCTGTCTGTCTGTCTATCCTTTCGGCTGTAGCCTAAACGGATGGATCGATTTTGGTACCTAGCGTATCTTGAGCATTTCCCCCACATGTATTTTTTCATTTTTTTTAAGACCAAAAATAATGGTACCTGTCGTAAAAAAATTTTACCAAATTATGAAAATATTATTTTTCTCAAAAACGTGCCCACAACTTTAAAAAAAAAAAATTCGATAATTTTTTTTTTTACAAAAATGCTACCATTTTATAATTTTTTTTTTCGGAACATGGTTTTAAATGGTACCTCCCATAGAACCATTTTCTTTTATTTTCGGTTTTCTCAAAAACAGTTTAACTGATTTTGATTAATTTTTTTATAGAGAATGTTTATAATATTTTAAAAATATTGTATACCTACCAAAATTGAAAACTATTTTTTTTTGATTCTTAAAGAATCAAAATTCATTTTTTTAAAACTTAATAATTCGAAAACGACTTAGTTGATTTTTATTAAACTTAGCACTCAGCAGTTTTTTGATATTATCTAGCAGATTTTAAATAAAATTGTTCTTATAACAAAAAATAACGGTACCTCTCATACAAATGTTTAAAATTCGGTATTTAAAATATCACTTTTCTCAAAAACGGCTCCTAAAATTTTGATAAAAAAATTGTGTGAACTAATATTAGAACGATCTACCATATTATTGGGAAAAAAATGTATCTATCGTTTAAAAATGGTTGAACCTGTTAAACCAATTGTAATAAATTTTTTTACGCAAAAGCTACTAATAAGTTTGAATAATATTACATATCAAAATTTTCAAAAAATAAAATTTTGGATTAAAAAAAAATTCCAAATAATTTTTTGAAAATTCTATATTTCGAAAATGGGTGGATGATTTTCTTCAAAATTAATTTTGTAAACTCCACATAAATAAGTACTAAAAATTGGCTTACCAATTTTTTTCTTAAAAATATAATCAAAATTTTATATATAAAAAAATTAACCGCTCCAACGATTTTCAAAAATTTGTTCTCATAAATTGAAATTTGTGTAAGAAATCACTTGGTGTACATTGCGTTGGTGTCAAATTAATTTAAGATATTTTGTAATCACTTTATTTCTAATTTTATTAATTTTTTAACATTTTTTTCAGTCTAAACTGTAAATTCAATGCATATGTGCAAAGTGCAAGACAGCACGGTGACTTTAAAATCACAGTGTGATCGCACATAAGAGCAAGTTCGCGCGACCCAGCGTGGATTTTATTTCCTCAAGTTTATAACATTATTCTTCTCATAAGATGCTCCAAGAGCTTAACGAGACTAACATATAGGGGGCTAAAAGTAATCTTGAAGAATACTACGAGATTGTTATAATACCTACTAAGGCATTAAATGGTCTAGTTATTGGAGGCTTTGACTCGGTTGAAAATGTATCTGATAATTTGAACTTTTACCTTCAAAATAATGCATATTTAAATTATTTTATTAATTATTTTTAAATCCTAAAGATCTTATTAAAATCCTATTGCAAAACTTTTGGTATTTGAACTCCAGATATAGAAGATATTATACTGAGATCTTGTAGGGGTTTTCATAGAAGTATAAAATGACTTAAACTCTTAAATATGTCTTGTTATGGAATTATAAAAACTAAAAACTATGTTTAGGACTGAATTTTAAGAAAATGATTCTTAAAAAAACTATTGGTCTTATTTATAAACGTTGTCTAACTTTAGACAATTGTCCAACTTTGAAAAATGTGTCCAAAAACCTTGTTTATTGTTGTCTTATAGCTGCCCAACTTAGACACAAGAGTAGATTGTCTTAACCGTAAATAATGTGATATTTATTTCTATTAAGTAAAGCATATTTCTAATTTGAAAATAGTTAGGCAGTATAAGTTTACGACTGTATAAGTTTATAATATAATCCTATTACTATAGAAGAAAAATTGATTTAGTTATAATATAAGATTTAAGTATTTTAAAGCTGCGCACAAGTTTTCAAATCTTAAAAAATTAAGTTTCATAACAAGACAATAGTTCTTAAGTATATAGCAATGGGATATAAAAGAGTCTTAAGGGAGTTTTGTTCAAATTTCAAGAACTTAGCTCTGTAGAGTTTGTTAGGTGGGTAATATGTACATGACTAAATGTCCTTTGGTATGATAATACATATTGTTCTATATCTGAATCAAATAATGTAACTACATAGTAGAATATGCAACCCAACAAGTCCAACTTTGCACTAAAATTTCTTGTTTAAATTAAAATAAAACATAATTATTTTTAAGTTTCAATAAAATTGTATTAGAATTATATCCTATATTTTATCTGTACCTACTCTGTAGCCACCAGACATGAAATTAATTGCGACAGAAGAAACTGATTCTTATCTTCGAATTTACAATTATTTTGCTTCACCCACGTTCTACCTTTAATAGCTTAGACATTTCCCATTAAGTTTCTCAGATATTCTCAAGTAAAACATTTTCAGGTTCAATTCTTTAATTTTTTTTTTTTTTTGAAACAAAAGCGCCCACGCACCACCACCGGCTCCCCACTTATTTTCAAACAAAATAAAGATTGATATCTGATTAGGGTAAATACTCTTCACATTGTTAACTAAACAATCCAATATTATACCCCCCTGTGTGATGGGTCGAGTTTTATCAATCGATTTCTGATACACGAGCCAATCTCCATCGCCAACACTTGACCCTAATTCCCTGTAAAATATAATAATAAACAAAAATCGATTTGCTTAGAAAATAAAAATAAAAATTAAACTAAAATTTCTAAAGAACATCAAAGCTGACACTTTCACAAACACTGTCATTAGTGTTTTAGGTATTATAGAGCCTGTTAGCACAGAAGCAGAACAGCTATATAGTTATAACAGTATACAAAGTCAATGAGAAGATGATTGCTTTCTCGAATGACTGACAGCCAAATCCTTTGCACCTTTCTCTTTTATAACTTTGTAAAAAGTATTTTTCCACAAACTTTCCCTCGCATCACACCATCATATACCTCCTACAAACATATTTATACCCTGATCGATATCCCAGCAATGATTGACGAACGTCTTTCAAGTTTAAGGAGTCTTTTTTTCTTTTTTCTTTTTGTTTATTTTGTTGCGCTTCTTTGAAACATAACACAGAATGAATAAAAGTTTTAAAATTACTTTATAATACTTTAAAATTTATTTTACAAAAAAATGATATGAAAAAAGAAATAAAAATGAGATGCCAAGAAAACTCAGTTTTAGGTATACCTACTTACCTATAATAATATTCTATTGAGTACGGTAAGGTTTTTGATAGACGGGTATAAATAATTCAACATTTTCTGTTTTGTATCAATGAAAATAACTCTTTAATTTGTGGGAGTGGAATTAATAGATTATTTCAACACCGATGCATAATGCATTAACAGTTATGCAGTTATTTTATTTCCAAAAACAAAATCTTAAAAAGCCTTTTTTGGTGGGGAGCTTTATTTTTATGTCTTGAGCGTGTACTTTAAATTATAAACAGGAATTACGTTTTACATGTTATGAAAGAGGTATCATATTTTTGTAAATTTTTCGAAAACTAAAGGGTTTTCCAATAGGGACGGTCAATGTTGACAGTCTGTGGCGGCCATATTATTTTGGTAGCGTCTGTAAAATTAAAATCAGTTGTTTGTTATTCAGTGAATAATGCCAAATCGCTATGGCAGCTTACACGATTTAACAGCACGTCTAAGTGATAAAACTTTATTATCAAAATGAGTATTTGTTTCACGATGAAAACGATGGCGCTATAAAGTCAACTACTAAAATTACCCGCTAAAAGTTTTATGACATTTCACATGTTTGAAGCAGCAATATCTTGTAACTCATGGCTCGTATAGAAATATTAAAATTTTTAAAATGATATTTTTTGATAAGCAGTATCAGACTTTAACCAATTCTTTTTAAATACTGATATTTTTTAAATTATGATAAAATATTCAAGATTCTTAATGCAACATAAAAAGAGGCTGGGTGCGACTCACACTGGTAACTTCCCATTATTGCCCGTGGACATCTGTTAGTTTGTTGTAAGAAAATTCCTAATTCTTAAAGACCTTATATTAGGGCGTATATTTTTCAACTTCTTTAGCTTAAGAAAAAAACTGAAAATTGAATCAGCAAACATAGCTAATTTAGTGTCAACGTCCAAATATTGCAAGTCTGACATATACATATACACGTTAAAAAGTATTGATCCCAGCACCGAACCCTGTGGAACACCACTTACTATATCATATAGTGAAGATTTTACAGTGCCTGCGCCTGCATATACAACAAACTTTCTGTTGAGTAAAAAACTCCGTACTAATTTAACCAGACATATCGGAAAATTAAACATTATTGGCCTTATTTATAAAACGTTGTCTAACTTTGGAAAACTGTCCAACTTTAGAAAATGTGTTCAAAAACTTGGTTTATTGTTGTCTTATAGCTGCCTAACTTAGACACAAGAGTAGATTGTCTTAACCGTGAATAATGTGATATTTATTTTTATTAAATAAAGCATATTTCCATCAATTTGAAAATAGTTAGACAGTGTCTAAGTAGACAAAAATCTAATAAATACGACTGTAAAAGTTTGTAAATCAATCCCTGGATTTTTTTTAATTCTTTCTATTCTTACGCCATTATGTGTAGAATAAATTCGTAAAAAAATGGAACTCGAGATTTTGATCAAAGTTGACATTACGGTGATAGCGAAGTCGAAAAAAGTGGGTCTCTCTTGCAATTCTGTCTGTTTGTATGGCTGGAGCCTGAACGGAAGGGTCGATTTTCTTTAAACTTGGTATCTAGTGGTTCTTGGGCATTTCCCCGAAACATTTTTTTAATATTTTTTAAGACCAAAAATAACAGTACCTGCCCTACAAATTGTTTTAGCAAAAAATTAAATTTTTATAAAAAAAAAATTCGGAAAAATGGTTTTAATTGAACCATGCAACCATTTTTATTATTTCCGATTTTCTCAAAAACGGTTCAACTGATTTTGAACAATTTTTTATAGAGAATATTTACAATGATTTTAAAAATATTTTGTACCGAAATTTGCATTTTTTTTTTTGAATTTTTGAAAAAAGTTTAAGAATTTTTTTTGAGAACTTAATAATTCGAAAATGACTTGATCGATTTTTTGACTTATCTCACAGATTTTTTTTACAATTGTTTTATAAACCAAAAATAACGGTAGATACCTCCCATAAAAATTTTTAAAAACCGATATTGAAAATTTCATTTTTCTCAAAAACGGCTCCCATGGTTTTGATTAAAATTTTTGTATAAACTAATATCAGAAGGACCTATACCATATTATTGGGAAAACAATTTATCTATCGTTTTAAAATGGTACCTCTCATAGAACAATATTTTGGGTTTTCGACTATCTCATTATCTATTGAACCAATTTCAATGAAATTTTTTACGCAAAAGCTACTAAAAAGTTTAAATAATATTGCATATTAAAACGTTCAAAAAAAATAAAATGTTGGATTTAAAAAAAAAAATTTCGATATTTTGAAAATGGCCTGATGATTTTTTTTTTAAATTTATTTTTAAACTCCGCATAAATAAGTACTAAAAAATGGCTTACCAATTTTTTTTCCTTAAAAATATTTTGAACATTTTATATAATAATTTATATATATTTTATATTATAATATTTTTAATGAAAAAAAATGTCAAAATCATATTTCCGTTATACGTATTTTTTTGGCCAAAATTTAAAATGCAGTTTTCCTTCAGTCAATTTGATTATTCAAGTTACGAAGTTTAATGAAAATTGCTAAATATAGTTTTGAGAAAATTAAAAAATAGTTTTAAGAAAAATCACATAAAAATAGCAAATTTAAAGGAAATCAGTTCACCCCCGTTAAAGCTATAGCTCAGATTACAGTAAAAAGTAAAAATATAATAACTGATTTTCACTTTAATTTATTATTTTTAAATCTCCGCCAGTTTTGATACTTCAAGAGATAATTGCACAGGTACATAACTAAACCAATAATTATATAAATATATATAACTCACCTTCAACTTCTGAAATTTCCCCTCCGACTCCTTATCACCACTATTCTTGTCAGGATGAAATTGCAAGGCCAGAATTTTAAATTCAGCTTGAATTTGCTCGACCTGAAAGTATATAAAAGTAAACAAGAAAAAGGAATAATTAAAATCTATGATAAATACCTTCTACCATAACCAAAGGTTATAGCGTAAATTCGAAATAAAAGGACTTTTTAATTTGCATACAATTAATTATGTTAAAATTCCCCCAGGTTTATGTATTTAGATACTCTGGGACTATATATCTTATAAAGGATACATACAAAAAAAAAAGATATCAAGGAAACTTAATTTAAATTTAAAGTCTTTTATGATAATTATTGTTAGAAAATAGGTATAGTACCTAACGATTATTTCCAAAATTTTTACAAGTACTTGGCTTTTTTTCGCAAAAATTAAAAAAAAAAAAAAACAATAATTGTAGGTACTACATAGATATAATATTATTATTTTTTTATACAAAAAAATAAGCTCTTGGGTGAAGGAAACATGTGTATGTCATCCCTAATGCCCGGTTATATACAATTGAAATTAAAAATATATAAACTTAGACTTCATCTTTTATTTGTCAATGTCTGGCTTGTCAGGATGGTAGTCAGTCTAGACAAAAAATTCAAATAGGCTACTCAAATAGCCCAAATTAAATTATACATAGGTAGGTATACTTGAAAGTCCTTACCTCAATGTGAACATTTTATTTGTCATTAGGACCAATAATTTAATTCCCAAAATTAACCAAATTTTTTCCCAAAAACCTTTTTATTTTATTTACAAAGAAAAAAAAAACTTCTTTCCAAAAATAACCCAAGAATCAATTTGTTTTTTTTTTTTTTTTGACAATAAAAAGAAAAACCAATTCCAATCTCAAAATTGAATTTGTAAAAGGCATCAAAGTTTCCTATAATAATCGAAATAAAATAATCCGTACATGTGTATCTGGGCATTGGACACAAAGTAAAAGGAAACCCATAAAGATTATTTTTCTGAGAAACCTCACACTCATACTATATTTACTGTACGTTCATAGTTGCCAGATCCTGAACAACAATAGGACAGTGATGATGACTCTATACATATATGAAAAGATATGGATTTATAAATTCTTTCGAAAATAATCATTTCATGTTCAGGGTGAGTGAGCGTCCTATACTCTTGAATTTTCAATAAACTTTGACAAAAACAACAACAGCAACAACAAAAGCAAATTAAATGGTCAAAAGACGCAATTTTTTGATTTTCAATTTCATAGAATTGTATATCTGTACATATTTATATTCAGAAATGAAGATAGAAAATTCTAATTTAGTTTACGAAGAAATAAGTCTGACACGCCAATTGATTTATCTTAGCCTAAAGTTTTTGTGGTCATTAAACCCAACTGAGATGAACATAGATATAGATATAAATATATGAAGATGGAGAATTGGATGGGTGGTGTGGTGGCACACAAGTGTTGTTGATTTATTTAAGACCACAAACTAATGGATAGTTGATGATGATGACGGGCATGATTATGATGAAATTTCCCAAAGTAAACTAATATTGGTCAACATCAAAATGAGGCAATTGCAAAGCCAACACTTATATCCTTTGCCAGGAGATGTGGGAAATCCGTCAGTGACTAGATGGGTGGTGTGATGATCAAGGATGTGCGGTTGTGTTGGTTATTGCTTATATCTCCTTCTGTAGATGGCATGGAATTTTGTTTTCGAAGAAAGTTAATGAAATTAATGGAATAAAACAAAATCATAAAATGACAATTTGTTTAACATTGACATGAAAGGAAGTCTGTTTAATTCTTAAAGAAGATTAATTGTTTTTTTTTTTTTTTTTGTGGTAAGTAGGTATAGCTTATTTCTCCAGTTTTTAAGTCTATTGTTTTATTTATTTTCAAAGATTTAAGCAGACTTTCAAATTTAGTTTAGTTGGAAGTTAAGATAGAAAAATTGAAACTTAGGTGGATATTTTTTAATTAAAATAAAATACAGACAAATTGTATTAAACATTAATGAAATTGTCTTTATTTGACAAATAATTTTATAGCATTTTAATAGGTCTGTTTCTATACTCGCCCGCGGGATCTCGTGGTATTCCAAATCTACCCAAAACCATTTTTCTAACACGAAAATGCTTGAGCTTTTAACTTTTTTTTCAATTTATTTCATTTCCCCTCCAGCAAGAATCTACCCAAAAATTTTAACTACTGCATTTTCTTGCTTGTCAAACTACATACTTATATATTTCTTATATATTCCTGTTGTCTGTTGTCAAATGTGACGTTTACCCAGAAAGAAATAAGAAACATCCCAAATGCGTTTTCTTTTACTTTTCAATTCTGTTCAAAATTTGAACAACAACATTAAAAAGGCTGAGTCCAAACTTTTACGCAAAATTTTTCCAAAGCTTTTCCCAAACAGTAAAGAAACAGACCAACTGTGATTGCAACACGCCAGCAAAAATCTTAAGTACCTAATCTTGAATTTTCAAAATAAATTTTAAAAATTTATAAACGTTACTCGACGGTGGCGTGAGTATCTTTATCATGAATTACCAACCTAAGCTAACAAAGACTGTCAAATCGAATGTGACAGATAACAGTGTTCCCAATTTAAAGTTCGCCACGTTAAAAAAAAAACACTTTTTAGTTGATTTTTTAAGATCAAACGAATTACAAGATTTTTCTGAAAGTTGACACCTATAGCAGTTTTAAGCGGTCTATTTAAAAAGTTGTACTGGATTTTTTTTTTAAAGGTGTGGACACGTTTTTGAGAAAAATATGATTTTCATTTTTTGCTAAAAAAAAAAATTGTACGGCAGGTACCGTTATTTTTGGTCTTAAAAAAATGAAAAAAATTTGTGGGCGATATGCCCAAGAAACACCCAAGTTTAAATAAAATTGATCCACCCGTTTAGGCCACAGCCAAAAGGACAGACAAACCTATGTAATCGCAAGTAAAAAGGAGTTAGTTCGTTTCGACTTAAAAAAAATTAGACCGGAACCAGAAATAAAGAACAAAGTCCAAGTTTTTGTTGGGAGGATGTTCATTGAGAATTCAATCTTTTAGGAGTTAGTTCCGTATGGCTGTTTTTGACTTGAAAATCTATAAAGTATACTTAAGAGATTTATTTCTTCAATCAGCACATATCAATTTATACGTATCGATTTTTTTAATTAATCCTTAAATTATTTATACCCTAGTCCATGAATTTTTGAATACATTTTTAAGCTCAATATAATAATAAAGTTTGTATTTATAAATAATTCATATAAAATTAATCGTTTCAAAAACAACGACGAAATTTATATCTCATAAATTATGATCTCATATATTGTATAGATAGATACCCAAAGATTGAATACACATTTTTTTTTTAATCTGTGAAAAGTGTTTAAATTCATAAGTTCTGATAAAATGCTTTAATTTTTATAACATTGATTTTCCCTCGAATATGCACAACATAAAAAAAAAATAAACAAAATGTAAATTAACAAACAAAAAAATACTTGGAAATACAAATTGGCACATCAGTTAAAATAGCATTTTTTAACCAAAATCCCTTTTAATTTTAAAAGCAAACAATTTCACAGTTAATATTGATTTAATTTTTTGAAAACTCAGCATGTGTATACAATACTCTTTAGGTCTTTTTTGCTTTATTAACTAAGCATTAATAATAACATGCTTTCCATATGAATATACATTATATTCAACAATAAACATTATGTATGTACCTATTTCATTCGAATTTTTAAGAAATTTTGTTTACTTAAGATTTTGTGTTAAAATTTCGTGGAGATTATACGGCGGCGGAGAAGATACAAAAAGATACAACAGTGTAAGTATGTATGTTCATTACACATTTCTTAATTGAATGCATAAGTAATTAAATATTCGGGTATGTATTTAATTGTTGCACTGGCTCTTTTTATCAGAAAAAGCCGCTTTTTTTAATTTACCTATTTAAATATGCAGAAGTCAAGTATCATGGATAGATAATTCGTGGGCTTAAGTTCTTTTTTTTTATAAGAATTAAAATAGATGATTTCGTACAGATTCGTCTTCAGGAGGCCCAGGGCTAAGTCTGTGGTTTTATTAGCAGCAAATTAAGTTATTTGTTTGCTTTTTCGGAAATTAAACGAATTGAATATTAACATCATCAGAATAACTAAATTAAGGTGTATTGGTTTTCCCAAATGGTTCGAAGTATGGCTTACATCTTATCTCACAAATACAACTCAATGCGTGCTGTTAAAAAACAAAGTGTCTTAACTAATCAATTTCTAATCTGGTGTTCCCCAAGGAAGTCACATTGGCCCGCCATTATTTATGTTATATTTATTAATGATATGAGTAATTGTAATGTGATAACTCGTTTGAAGTTGCTCATGTTTGCTCATGATATTTGGCCTGGTTTTTTTTTATAAACTATGTATGAAGCTGTAAAGCAACTTCTTCCTTTAATAAAATGCTTCCATTTTTCTGCCCAAACTACTCAATTTCCATAGAAACTGGATTAGCTCCGTTGATTTTGTCAACTTTAAGACTTCATTTTGACTACCTCTTAAAATTTTTGAAAACGAGTAACACACGACTTAAAAAAAAAAAACTCTTTATGTGCCCTTAAAAATAAGATATTATGGGTTGCTGAATGGGAAAGAATTGCCCCATGAAGAAAGGGCATTCAAAAATGTCGAAAACAGAGCAATTCGACAAGCCCTTGGTTTTACAAACATCGATCTGATGCTGTCAAAGTGGATCGATTTCAAAACAGAATCGTTAATGCAGAAATTGGTGACAGCAAGTTAAAAATAAGGGTACTCCGCAAGGGGGGGGGGGTCTTATCTACCTTCTTTTGCTTCAACAAAATTTTAGTCAAACTAAGTCTAAGCGGTTTCAAAGTCGTGGCCTACGCTAACGACATAGTGATAATGGCATCAGGGAAGTTTGTTCCCACTATGTGCGAGCTCCTGCAGGCAGCTTTAAACAAGCTTAGTAAATGGGTCAACAGCTGTGTCCTTAATGTCAACCCAACGAAAAAACCAAACTTGCCAAATATAACCCTCCCCACAATAAATAGGGCATCGCTTCATATTACTGGTATGGAAAAATATCTTGGTCTAGTTATCGATCGTAAACAAATATGAAAAGAGAACATCAAAGAAAGAGAAAGAAAAGGTTCAACAGCCTTCTATATAATGCACTAGAATTTTTGGCAAAAGATTGGATCATTGGACGATAGACAGCCATTAAGGCCAATCCTGACTAACGCATGTTTAGTTTGGTTGCCAACATTGGATAAAACAAACAATCTTAAAACCATGACGGCAAACGGTACAACTAGTGCCATACGAAAACTACACCAACCGTAGCCCTAGAAACATTCCTCTCCCTAGCCCCACTTGACTTATACATTTTATTGATGAATCACATCGTCTCTTTACGACTTAATGAGTGTAAAAATTGGAAAAGGGAAGATTGTGGACATAAAACAAATAAATGATGTGATACGTAGGGCCTGTCATCTTCTCGGACAATCGACCCATAAATACAGCAATAAAGCTTCCAAACTCTTGCATTGTTTTCCCAGCGGATGTATGTACTTGCGGTTTGTGAGGCCGAAAAATGTTTGTCTTCATGTGAACTCGTAAATAGAAATATTGGAATTTTCATTAACAGCCATTACGGCAATTAAAGCCATTTTACCATTTACTGCAACAAAGTCAAAACTGGTTAATAGGTGCCGCAGCAAGTTGAGAGTTCTCAGCGAAAGAAATCCACACGGGTTTCGAGGACAGATCTATCAAAGAAAAAAACATTACATATTATTATTTTGACTTGAGCAAAAAAACTACGTGTCTCAAAGAAAGTTTATCGGAAATTTTTGATGGTTTAATTGTAGTAGCCCGTGGTGTAATGGTTAGTCCATTGGACTGTTACGCCGAAGGTCTTGGGTTCGATCCCCAGCCTATGTCACCTAAAAACAGAAATGCTTTTCACGGGTTACTGTCTCTTGCGAGTAATTGACAAATCCTCCAAGAGTATTTCTTATGATAAAAAAGTGCTTCTCACCCTAGCCGTTCGGATTCAGCAAAAAATTGTAGGTCCCCTCTATTACTGCCAATAACATATACACAGGAATGGTTGAGAGTTAGTAAGTCACTAGGCCCTGATTCCACACGAACTGTCGCGCCGACCAAAAATTTCATTGAAATTGCTGTATGTTCAAAATTCAATAAAAATTCAAGCTTTAAAGCAACACAACTTGATTAACGCTTATACAAATTCAAGCTTTTACTTTCAACAGTAATTTGGAACGAGTTTTTATGCAAAATAAATAGGTAAGCTTTCAAAAAAGCTTCAATCAAAATCAATGGACTTTTAAACCTATTTGGATTTGCATTTAAATAAATTCCAACAGTACTGCGAACAACTTGATACAATATTAACAGCAGCAAATGACATTGGTGGAGAATTGGATATTTGAGAAAAAACTAAATACTCCCTAATAACAACTCATTCCAAATAAATCAATATTATTTATGATCCATGTTTTTGTTTAACCATCCGTCATAACTCATATCACTATTCGATATTAAAATTCTTTTGAAAGCAAATGGTACTTACATTAAACAGTAGTCCTTCTTGGAATATCTAATATAAATATATTTTCATGGTTCATAAATCAACCAGTCAATCTTTTGATTCAAATTTTGTAAATATAATACTTGGAATAACTTTTAACCCTTCTATTGAAGAAAAAGAAAACTTAATTTAAATTCAAAAGCGAGTGTTGTTTTCGGCCTTGTTGAGCCAGTTTTTTTCGACATAACTACCTACCTACCTTATTTTAATATTTTAACTTTTTCATCGAATACAGAACCTTTTCTTAAAAATAACAAAACCAAAATAAAAAAAATAAAAAAAACAACATCATAAATTTGTATGAGTTTCTGATATAGGTATACAAGTCTCATCCATAATATTATTTTCATTGCAAGTGGGTGTGTAGTGTATTTTTCTTGCCTCGATTTTTTTTTTAACATAAAGGCAGGATAACGTTTATTCTAAAGGACAAAACCCGTCAAGTCAATAAATTTATACTTGAACCAACAAATTTTTGGTTTTATATAAAAGAAAACAAAGTGGGTTTTTTTTTTTTTTTTTGAGGAAAATAAAATAATAAACATCAACCCTCTGCATATTTTGTGATGTTTGTTTTCTTTAAAACTTAACTAAGAGATGAGTTGTTTTTCATTCCTCGCTAAAATATAGCTTAAAACCACATCACATCATAGCCTTAAATTTTCATAAAGTAGAATCACGTTTCTAATAAAACCATCTCAAAGAATCCAACCCATATCCATAGAACCATCTCGGTCAACAAAATAAAAATAGATTAATTCATCTTGTTTTTTTCTATTTTATATTTTTATAATAGTTACACAGATGTGATAAATTTGCAGCTGTTGGGTTGGTTTGGGTTGTTGTTGGTTTGGGGAAAATAAGTTGAGCTAGCTTTGAAATACAAAAGGTATTTTTTTTTGTTTAGCTTAAGATACATCTAAAGGAGAAACAGCTCCTGAGGCACAGGAATACATTTATTTTTTAAATTAAAAAAAAAAGAATAAAGTTGAGAGCGTTAATGTAAAAGAACCCACCACTTTTGTATAACCACCCCATCCGCACAGGCACAACTATATACAAGAGTGCTTAGATGAAAAATGTTAACTGTCACAATTTGCTCTTATTCTTTTCCTGTCAAGGAAGATTGTGGTAAAAGTTTTTATTTCTTTTACTAAAAGAAGAAAAAAAAAAGATAAAATAAGTACTTATTAATTGTTCAAATAGGTACACAAAAACTTTTTTAGAAACAAACAAAAATGTCCTCACCAAAATAGGAATGGAATGAGTAAAGTAGACTGAAAAGTCATTAGGACTAAATTATTATTTAAGGAATTTAAATAATTTGACAGAATGCTCTACAAGGTATAATAATTTGTGTATAAAGTGTATATAAGTGTGGTTCATATTAAATCCCGACACCAAGCAATTTTGTTTACATATTATCTTCCAGATTTTAAACAATAATTATGCTTAGTGAAGAAGGGGCAAGTTTGAACATTTTATGGTTTAGAGCCTCCTGAAACCCAGTCTTATTAAATCATTTGCCTGTAAGTTATCAGGAATTTGAGAAATTAATTTAAATTTTAATTTAAACCCAATTTTGAGTAACTTTAATAAATACTGATACATTTTTTGAATTATTAAATTAAAAGAGGTTCTTATTTTCAAATGTACCACACATGTTTTAGAGTTTTAAATAAAAAAAAATTGGATTAAAAAAAAAATCAAGAATATTTTTTTGAAAATTCAATATTTCAAAAATAGGTAGATGATTTTTTTTAATAAATTTTTTAACTTCGCATTATTAATTACTTATGTTTAAAGAATAATTTTATGTATAAAACATTATTAAAAAATAAAAATAGCCTAGCCTAGCCTAGTCTATTTACAACACGGTGCTATATTATTTATTTTTGTGTACTTACTCACATAATACTTCCTTAAACTAAACTACGTTTTTGGCTAACACTTGCCAAATATAGATTAATTTATTTCTTTTAAAATTATATAAATAGATCTAAACTATTTGTATTTTAAATCAACAATGTTCTTGCGACCGAGTGGTGCATTTTTTTTTTTATTGAAGATAAAATGAAAAATCTGGATGTTAATCGTGCTGAAAAACCAACTGGCTCTTTAATTAAAAATAGCTTCAAAAGGTTGATGGTCGTTAATTCGGATCTTAAGTTTTCTATATTATATGAGAAACTCAATAATTATTCATTAAATATGAATAATCTCATCAATCTTAACGTGTGTGTTTAGTTATCGCTTTAAGTTATAGGTACAATACATCATTAAACATTACCTAATCGATATCAATCAGTTTAAAATGTTCTATTTTAATATTTTTATAGTGAAAAGTATTTAACAACACTGTGTGACCACTTTACTCATAAGTCATAATCCGGGATAAAGCGTTACTAAAATAGTTGAATTATTATTTTAACCCCAAACAATAACAATCTCACAATACTGTTAGAAATTCTATTGAGAAAAGAATTTAAGATAAAATTAAAAATAAAAATTTAATTTTATTTTAAACAAAATTTTATTGATCTAGGTTTAAATTTCGGTTGAGGCAAAACGTTTTTTTAAGTTAAATTGAACAAAGATAGACTAAATACCACTATAAAGGAGTCTGCTAAGATGATTGTAAAAAATGTATAGCTCACCCAAGTAGGTATTTGTTATATCATTCAAACCTACAGATTTTTATATTAAGGGTATTCATGCAACGAGATAAGTTTACCAATTGTGTAAAAAGATAAGTTTACGCAAAAGTTTGCGTGAACGTCCTTTTTATTTATTTGGATAAATGCTGCGTAATTGAATCAGCTGTTCGTTAAACGTCAAATATTAAACGTCTAGTTGTAAAAGTCACAATGACGTTTGTATAAGTTTATCCAAATAAATTTGTATAAGTTTCCGCAGCAAAATCCTTCGATAATTTTATCTAATTTGCGTAAACCATTTCCATACAAAATTTTACAGTTCATTTACCAAAAGATAAATTTATCCAAAAGATAAACTTATCTAGTGTTTTACGACGTTGCATGAATCCCCCTATTATTTATTTTGTCTCTATACAAATATTTTATTTATGTCAAAATATTATGGTAGGAGATGTAAATGAAAATTCGAAAAAGATAAAATATTTCTAATGATGTTTTAAATTATTGACGAGATTGTTCATGGAGAACCTCTTCAACCAGGGCCAAGGAGCTTTCCACCCTCAACCATTCCTATGCGCCTGTTGTTCGTCAGCATTTGAAAGAAATACTTTTTAACAAAAACGCAAAAAAATCATCACGCAAAAATCGAAAATAATTATTTTCGTACCATTTTTTTTTTTTGCAAGAAGTTATAAGACTGAAATATGAGAAAACTTCAATTCAGCAAATTCAATATGTACATCATACAATTATTTATTGAGATTAAAGTAAAGGGTTGTTCAATAAGAGGTTTCATTTTGATATTAAAAAAATGAGTATTTTTTAGGAGAAATCAATGGATGTTTATTTCATTGTAAAGAGAAAGGTATTGTCATTAACAGTGGAAAACGATATAAGCCTATTGGACGGTACGGCTACGTTTGCAGCACCATATCCTTTTAATGAAACTTTCCATGACCAATTCGCAAATTTGCAGCTGTATGTCCTCGAATTCCATCTAAGGTTTTGAATCGATTGTTGAGCATTGACATATACCTTATCTTTCACATGGCCCTAACAAAAAAAAGGTGTTAAATCACAAGATCTCGGTGGCCAATTGTTATCACCTCTTTGAGAAATAACACGGTCAGGAAATTTTTCTTGCAAAATTGCGATTGTTTCATTGCTGTTTGGCACGTAGCGCAATTTTTGTAGTGAATTTTGAACAATTTCAATGCGTCGTTGAAGCGTTTATCGTTCCATTTTAAGTAATGGCGTATAGTTTTTACTTGTCAAATGTCAAACTGTCATCGTTTGACATTTCAAAAGTGACAGCTGTCCAAATAGCGGGCTATTCAAAATGAAACCTAACTTATTGGAAAATGCTTTAGAAATCACCACCATAACAAATTGAACTCTACCTCCTAGATTATTCAGTTCGAACCATTGAGTACATTATAGAGTGGAGTAGGTACCTACATCAAGTAAATGAATATACATAGGTGCACACGAGAATGCTTATTTTATCCTTGGATACTTTGACCTGAATAATGTAAAATATACGTGTTCACCTGTTTGCTGGCCTAGTTATTGGCTGGTTTTTTAAATTGGAAACTGCTTATTTGTATGTATTGCATTATGTTGGTGTAGGTAGGTACTACTCGCACATGAGCCGCAAAGTTAAAGTTGATTCTTCTGTAATAGTTTTTACTTCCGCCACGCCGCCGCTATATTACAGCACATTGAACTATATGCCAGTGACATGATGGCTGGATATAAAGTGCGTGATTTGACGTTTATCCATCATAGATATGTAAAAATATATGAATTTATTTATAGAATGTATCTATGTATACCTATGAAGTGGTTATACATAGGTACATGTTTTTTTAAGGCTTGAAATTTTATTAATAAATATAAGAACTTCTTTTAAAAAGCTACGAATTTTATAATTTATTTTTAATTAATAGAAACGTGTGTAGGTATCTACATAATCTATTTACAGCTAAATGCATAGTATTGATTTTTTTTCGAGTTATTTTTTATGGAACACAAAAAAAAAATAAAAACGAAATTTGATTGATTAGGTAAGGTAGGTACCTACTAAATATTTGCAATTGCGCAAATAAAAAAAAAATATGACGTAAACAAATGACGTTAAAAAATCTGTTCATATTTAGGTATTTGGAATAGATATATGTATTACTACAATTCAGGAACCACATTGTATCTACACAGTACATATATATCTCAAATCTCATGAATTGACGCAAGTGTTTTTTTTTTGTCCACACAAACGCAATGATTATTTTAAAGTGATTAAACTGATTTTATGTAAAAAGTTGGCCTTGAATGAAACTTTTTTTTTTGTATAACTCTAAGAAAAGCCAAGACTATTTTCCTAAATCTTCGCCTCAACATAAAATTGATTTTGAACCTACGACGTATCACTTAAAACTAACTTACACCGATAATTTTAATGCAGTTATGTTTTCTTCAAAGAAAAGTGTTTATATTAATTTTTGCTGTTTGAAAGGAGTTTGTGTGATAACACACTCGCAGTTGGGCTGAAAAGCTTTTTTATATCATCTACTGATGCCAGACTATATGAGCAGCTTTTCCCACAGTGAACTCCAAAAATTTAGCCAATAGAATTCAAATACTTAAAAATTCCATATGATTCTACACTTCCTCATTTTGCAGTTCACACTGCTTTGTAGCCATGAAAGTAATAAGAGTAAGTTAAGATAATGGTTAAATTGTCTTTTGTCCTTGTCTAGTGGTGTACACCAATCAATAGTATAGAGACTTCAAGATCGGACCGTGGAGTAAATCCTACTCAGATGTTCCGGTGACAGATAAGCATTATTTAGCGGATGCGGAATTCACTCTGCTTAGGAAGCTAAGCTAATCTAAATGTTTCAGTAGGGACTAGGGCGACCAGTTTAAGAAATATTATTTACGCTTATCATTATTATTATAATATTTATTATTACCATTATTACTTATAACATAACTTATAAGTATAAAGGTTTTCCATAAGAATTCCCGCCGGTTTCTTTCCTCTGAGCTCCTTTGCTCATTGGACAAGGTTCTCTTCTGAGGGTTCCGACTGTTTATTTCCCTAGGTGGCTCGCTAGGGACAAGAGTTTCCTTTGAAATTTTCGAACGTTTAGTTCCTTCGTGTTTTTTTTTTCAAGGATCTCGCTCGGACAAGGTGCCCCTCTGAGAGTTTCCGACCGTTTTGTTCCCCAGGTTGCTTGCTGGGGACACACAGTATATGAAGTACCGTGTTAGTTATTTCGAAATGCAACCGGATTGTTGTATATGAAGTACGAAGGATATCGCTATTGTGAAAAAACATTGTATGACATACCACCGTGTTAGAAACAAATAAGATAAAATAAATGAAAATTATAAAAAGAATTTAAAAGGAACGAATTAAAACCGATTTCATTTTGAGTTACAAAAACCTTCAATCCCAAGTTTTGTTACTTCTTTGGAAAGAATCTTGGACATCGGTGAGTTTACCTGAGCTGTGAAGAAAAGGCATCACAGTAGTTCCTGTCTAGCAAGTTGTGATTGAGCTGGGCATAGATAACACTTTTGTAAGGATGACCAGATCCCAATTCTTCCACCTTCCTTACAATCGTATCTCAAACTTTTTTCTTCTTATTTATAGACATCTCTGCAATACTGGTAAGAAATAAACCTGATCCACGGTGGAGTAATCCTTACAAAAACCAGCCTGATTTTCACTTAGAAGTTATTATTATTTATAGGAACACCATCAGATCCAGGAGCCCTGTCATTTTTTGAATCCTTTATTGCTATTTCAACTTCAGCAACTCTAAATAGGTTATTATTATTATTATTATTCAAGCTGTATTCGCTCTGTTGTTGTTTTGATCCATCGATCATCTGACATCCGAAATAATTGTCCAGCACAAACCCATTTAAGTTTTTTTTTTTTTTTTGTGAAGAACATCATCTTCAAATTTTGTCTGGGTTCTTAAAGTTTCGTGGTTAATTCGTTTAGATAATTTCCTCTTCAGAATTAATCTTTCCATGGCACCTTCACAGGATTGGAGTTTATTTTCGAGAAGTCAAGTTGTTCAAACATGAACATTGAACATGCAGTAGGTACTTATCTTTAGATAACCCTAACCCAATGTGTGTGCTTAATAAAGATAAAACAGATCATCGTGAACATGCACTGACGTTTATCTGGAGATCAATAAAACCATACAATAAAACATAGATAAGTTAGAATATAGAGATAAGAAATATGTAAATATAATGTAACGTATATTGTAATGTATTTAAGGAAGATATATTGTTAAATGAAATAAGTATTCATTTTGATTTACCCCCGTGTGTTTTACTCATCATTTGGTCCTTCAAGCCGGATATGAACCAGCGATCAACAACTTTCAAGTTAAAGAAGAAAACCAATCTTCGAGTTTCCAAACAGAACATAAATAGATTGCCATGTTTGGCAACCAAAAACTGGAAGAATTATAGAGTCAAAATTTCATAAGAACTACATAAATGCACAAATATTCAAATATACTGTTAAACCAATTCCTGAAACCATTTTTTTCGTAACTTATTTTAAATCGACTTCGTTCAGCAAGTAAAATCAAATCGAACGAAGCATATTTCAACTCAACCCGTGTTGAGTATAAAGGATCCAATTGAGCTTCAAATTTATGTTTTCAAAATCACCCCCAACATAGCCATAATTTAGACTTTGTAGTAAACTGGCGGACTAATAGGAAAAAACCTTAACTAGACTAATGTAATATTGCTATTAACAACGTCTTTAAAAGTTTGTTACTTTGGTTTCTTAAAAACAACAATCATACATTGTCAGTAGGAATAAATAAACTTGAGTATAAACAGAAAAAAAGGTCCTGGATAAATATTAATTATGTATAAAAAAGTACTTACATACATCCTTGTCAGCACTAATTTTCACGAAGGTTACTAATTAAACGCAAATATCATTATCTCTATATTATCTTTCAACTCAATAAATAAATATGTTGGTAGGCCTTTTTCTTTTATTTCTTTTTTTGTTTGTGTATAGGTATGTAGTTTTTTTTCTTCCTTAAAAATATTGTTAATATTTAATTCCTTGAGGATATTTAACTGTTGGAATATTGGATTATTGATCTAAGAAGTAGGTATCATCAATTATTGCTGAGGATTCCTTAAATGTTTCGTATACAAGTTTGCATGTTTGGCTAAAAGCTCCAATAGCAAGATGATTGGAATAGGAAGCGAGGGTCCTGTGCCATGGTTGGGATACATTATTCAAAGAGCCTTCACTTGTAAGCTTGTTGTTTTTTTTTATTATTCTATTGTGATTTCGTTTTTTTCTTTTGTTATTGTGGGTTTTGGTATAAATGTGTAAAAGCCATCAGCCCCCGATATTATCCATTCTTAACACGTATATATATGATTCCCATCTGGCAATTTCCTGTCCATGTTTTACTGTTTCTTCTTAGATTTTGTATTTATTTATTTTTTTTTTTTCGTACGTTTATGTTTGTTTTTATGACGCAAACGAAAGATAAGAACATGAATTAAGATATAGCTTAATTTTTTTCTTGTCATGTCTTCTTTTGAGATATTAAAGGATGTGTACACTTTATTGTTCAAGACATTTGCCCATTTCCTGATGTGCTCTATACAAGTCACCCAATCTAAAACTCTCATTTAAATGAAACAACTTTTTTAAGCAACACAAAACCCTCTTGGGAAAGAAAAAAGTTTTTCTTTTTAGGAAATATATTGTATGTATCTTCAACACTGCACAGATGTTTGTGACATTTTCAGATATTCAAATTCAAAATAATTTCCAACAACACCCAAGTTAAAGAAGGAAACCAATCTTCGAGTTTCCAAACAGGATATAAACTTCCACAGCATAATATTTGAATTGAAAACTCACTTTGAACTTTTACCAAAGGTAGGTAGGTATTGGTCTCACAAAGAACTGGTGATGCGCAATGAAAATTGTAAACAGGTGTACGTTTACCTAGATGTTACAGAACCTACATTTCATATGTGTTCCCTTACAGGATATCCGTTTTTTTTTTTTCTTCCTTTCTGAAAATCTGGGTAAAGCAAATAGTCACTCAGCAGTATCGAGATTGTACTTTGTACTTTTAAACTCACACCGCACTTAAAGAGCTTTGTGATGTGTGTAGTCAGAAGTATATGTATGTATGTGCATAGGATATTTTGAGAAGCTGTTTGTGCAGGCTTGATGGATTCAAATTTACGTTTCATGCATGAGGAGTATCTACCTATATACCTACATTATAATATGAGCTCCCCCTTTAGGGCAGGATTTCCTTCTTTTTTTTTTTCTTTTCCAAATCTGAAGCACTTCGTTGATGGTTGTGTATCAAGTTAGAGGAAATATAATTTTGTTAATAGTCTGCTTAACAAAGCATAACAGCTCGAAGGGATGTTTAATATATTTCCCTTCGTTCGAAAGTATAAGGACATTACTTTTGTTCAGTGCGACATGTTTGCTTAAAGGGATTGTGGGACAAAAAAAAAACTAAAACAAAAAAAAACATTTCACCTCGTTTCTTGTCGTAAATTAACATATTGTATGTAGGTATGTGTATAGGTATAAGGAAGTTTCATTTTGTTTTGTAAATTTATACAGAAATCACACATTAATGGCTTTATGATGTGAAAACCATATGCGCATTTGGGGGCAAGGTTCAAATGTAAATATAGTTCTGAAGAAATTCAGAAACATGAATATACCTACCTATTTATTTACAAACTATGAGCTACTCCACCGAATTTATTTAAATCGTCAGGGTTGATAAGAGATATTAGTAGGTACAATAAAACAATACGTTAAACTTCCACCCATTGACACACCCACTTAATCTGTGCGCCCGTGTAACCACTATTATTTGAACTGCAGGATGGCGCATAAGTAACGTAATAATTTAACTATCGAATAATTTTGCAGGTATTGAGCAAAACCCTGAAAATTCCACCAGGCGATGACGTCCTCAGCAGTTGGCGATGTCCAGGCGGTATTTCCAATATTGGTTCATGAGTTGAAATCAAATAATCCACAAGGTTTTCAAGAACCTGACCGAATTTTAACTGCAGTCGCCCGATTCAGATTTTTACTTGCGAATATATAGGTACTACATAAATACAATATGGCAAGTTATGCATTCGTAGAAAAAATTTAACTCGAGATTTTGATCAAAGTTAACATTACGATGATACCGAAGTCGAAAAAAGTGGGTCTCGAAATTCTGTATGTCTGTCTGTCTATCCTTTCGGCTGTAGCCTAAACGGTTGGATCGATTTTCTTTAAGCTTGGTGCCTAGCGGTTTTTGGGCATTCCCCCCACACGTTTTTTCATTTTATTTAAGACCAAAAATAACGGTATCTGGCGTACACATAATTTTACCAAACTATGAAAATCTTATTTTTCTCATAAACGTGCCCGCAAGCTTTTTTTTACCACAATGCTAAAACTTGGTTTTAAATGGTACCTCCCATGGATACATTTTTTTATTTTCGATTTTGTAAGGAACGGTTCAACTGATTTTATTCAATTTTTTTATAGAGAATAATTTTAAAAAATATTGCGTACAAAAATTCCCATTTTTTTTTTTTTTAATTTTCAAAAAAAGTTTAAATTTTTGTTTTGAGAACTTAATAATTCGAAAACGACTCGGTCAATTTTTACTAAACTTAGCACCCAGCAGTTTTTTGACATTATCTAGCAGATTTTAAATAAATAACAAAATAACGGTACCTCCCAAACAAATGTTTAAAAACCGGTAGGTATTGAAAATCTCATTTTTATCAAAAATAGCTCGTACGATTTTGATTAAAATTTTTGATTAAAATTTAGAGTAAATAAAAAGCATTCGGTGAAGGATAAAAAGGTTTAAAATATACTTCTTTATCATTTCGCTTCTTCTTGTGTAAAAAGGTTCTTTCCCCACATTCACGTAATATATACCTATATATCCCAACACACCATAGGTACATATTGTTTGCTAAATTTCCATTTCCAAATAACAACTCTGATTGAATGTATATGGTCCCATTGTTTGAGTATGTTGTCCCCGCCCAGCAGCCATACATATTAATCTAAATAACAAAACCCCAATTGTTTGCCGACTACCCCAACCTCTCATGTGATATAATAAGCATAGACAACAACCTAACTAGTTGTTTGTAAATTGTTATGTTAATTTTAGAGGCTTTCTCTAGAAACGGATCTAACAATAGAATATCCGGACTTGGAGATTCTATACAAACATTATAATCCTACATGTGTATATGTAAAATTATAACAGCGTCTGCTATATTGCAATGCTCTCCAAAAATTACATAATACTTTTCAAGAAATATATAAATAATGGAAGAGCACGCGTCTTATAGCTTCGTTAAATCCAAAGACCGAACGTGAATATAATTAAAGATACACAACATTGCAATTGCAAATAGATACAATATTTATGATCTGTCAAGAGTACAGTTGATATAAGTTTAAAGATAGGGAGCTGGTTGGTGAATAGAGATTTTGGATAAAATCCGCCAAAAGTGACAAACCAAGTTCTTTAGACAAATTTTAAAATTTTATTTTTTTAGGTGTTTGGCTGAATAGCCTCTTTTAAAAGATTTAAGTAAAAAATGTTCAACTAAATTAAAATAAAAGAACACGAAACAACTTTCCTTTTAAGAACACTGTCCGTGAATGTTAATTAACATATTTTTTTGATATTTGTCAATTTGATAATTAATTAGCCACAGAATATTTAATTTAGAGTTGCAGCATTGCGGTGATCGGTGATCTGTCATAATCGTACAATTTTTTGCTCATTTAATTCAATTTAAAATCAACAAATTTGTATCATAAACTAACTCCAAATGTCACTTTGACAGTTGAAAATGTTAAAAATGTATATTTGTTTACTTTTTTGCCACGAACTGTCATTCTTTTAGACGGTGTTCAGGTTAAGTATGATACTAGTTAAAAAATATTTTCAACTAAGAACATTTTAGTAATGAGCTATAAAGTTAATAAATTGTTTATTAGCATCATACTAATACCTTAACATCAGGCATCAAATTAGACGCTGTTTAGATTTGGAATATTGAGCCCGTTACCACGAAGGTTGATTGGCCAGAGAAGTATGGGGCAAAGATTCTCTTGAGGCGTGAAGAAAACATAAAAACCAGACTCATATATGTTGTTTTAATGAGCGAAATGTTTGAATTGTTGTTGTTTTAATGTATTTTGAGGCGCCTCAATTCTAATGTACCTAAACACGATAAGACTCACCAGTCGGTACTCAATATTCCCAATCTAAACACGGTTCTAAATATTCAAGTGCTAGTTTTACATCACAGAACTGTTTGAACTGTCAACCAAATTTCAAACCAAACTCAACTCAACTTGATTTAGCTTAAGGTACGAAGGAACACGTACGAGCTTACCATAGATGTTTACACATCAAAAATATTAATCAAATTCCATTCCTAATGACAAAAATTTACAAGTATGATGTACTGAGAAGAGTGAGATAAAATTAATTTTATCAAATGTTTTGTCATAATTTGCAAAGTATGTATTTATAATATGTAAATCTGAATTCAATAACTTCCCAAAACTGACAATTTCTGTCAACTTAAGTTCAATTTTATTTTTTATAGATAAATTTTGACTGAAATTGTTAGAAAGGGGCAGTTTTATGAAAAAAATGAAAGATGTTTTGTCAGCACAATATTTTATAATGCCAGTTTGATGTCAAAACTTAAAACGTCAGTTGCACTTTTTATTTATGACAGCAAGTAGGCTGATTTTAGACAATTTACACGACTAAAACTTAGGTAGAGAAAATTTATTTTAAAGGCACATAACTTTAAATTGGCAACACTGTTGTTCTACGACATAAATGATTTGGCAGTTCTCGGTTGATTTGAGGCTATTTTGATTTGGTAATATATTCATCATGAATCGAGGAACTTATCTGGCCTTTCATTTAAATATTTTGTTAAGCGATAAAGCACACTATTTATCAAATGTCAATAAAACGAATTCCACATTTGAAGCTATGATAATCCCGAAAATTTTTTCTCGAGTTTATGTCATCTAGATCGCGGCGGCACGGCGGCGGCAACTTGCCTGAAATTATATTAACGCCATACATATGGCACATTCAGAAAAAGAAGATCTCAGAGATTTTTCTAACTCAAATCCAAATCCGCGAATCCAAGATTTTTTTCCTCAGAATTTTGACAGCAAAACTGAGAAATTTAGCTGAGAAATCCTGTTCATGTAACTGAGATTGCTGAGATCTCATTTTCCAGAACACGCCTATTATTATTCTGTCAGATTAAGCCAATTTCATGTGTTTTTTTTGTGTGTGTTTTATTTCAATTTGAAGTTCTCCACTTCTGAAATAAACACCTTTTAGAAAATGACGCTGATTACACGATTCGTTTTTTCGTTCGTTTCGTCTTTCGTCTTTTTGACAGGCACGTATCCTCGTGATTACATGGTTCTTTTTTACATTCGTGAAGACTCTTTCGTTATTTTGACGTTCAGAAACTTTGCGGTGGATTTATTGGAAAATAAACAGAAGTAATAATTAAAAATGTTTTTTAATCACTTCTTATTCATATCTACAGCTTATTTAAGTGTGAAAAATTGTTTTACAGCTCGAAATTAAAAGTTTACAAGTTCTTCGCACAATGCTCTGATTTTAGGGATGGGCGATTAAATTTTTCGATTTTAAAATCGGTGGGAAAATTTATCGAGGCTGAAACATCGATGTTTTTCAAAATCGATGTATTTCTTTTTTTTCTATTTTGATAGCCAAATACGTTATAATATGTAAATTTACATCAAAACTTGTTTTTGATTTAGGGCCGTTTGTTCATAGTAGGATAAATCTGTAATAAAGGTTCCGACTCTGGTTCTGATGATTAAAATTTCAGATTAAGGATTCATTTAATCGACTTTCTCCTCTAAGAAATTCCATTAAAATGATCTGTGGCTACGTTCTGTAACTCACATCGATAAAATTAGTCGAGAAATGATGGAAATTGAAACACATTATGAGTTTTAATTTTATTTTTTAACGTTTCTCGACCAATGTTATCGATGTGGGAATTATAAAACTTGCACTGTACGATATTTGGAGCAAATTGGTCCACCTGTTGAACCTCTGTCTCAATTGACCTCGTATAGTGCAAAGAGCGTAGAAATCAACGGACGGTATGGTAAAACTACTTTTTTAGACTTCTCCATGTTTACACGAAACCAATACTTGCCCTAAAGAAAATGTAAAAAGAAACAAAAATTTCCACCCTACATATTGTTTTATCAAGTACATTTTTAAATTTACTTGGTGTGAACATTTTATCGGGATTAAATCTTAAATGACCACATGAATTCTTAATTTTAAAAACGAAAATTATACACAAAGAGAATTACTGTTTATAAAATGAGTACAGCACAAATGAGAAAGGAAAGTAGATATTAACATGTGCCTACGTTCTGTAACTCTCGCATCGATAAAATCAGTCGAGAAACTATGAAAATTGAAACTTTTCAACGTTTCTCGATCAATTTTACCAATGTGAGAGTTACAGAACGTAGGCAATGATTTGGAATACTTTATTTGTAACTAGTTATTAGCCACTACCTTTGGTGAAACCCCGCAAACCCCTTGTAGTATGAAAAGTATTCATGTTCCTTTCCCATGAAATAATCGATTTCCAAAATCTTTCCAGCGAAAAAGCGCAAAAAAATGTACTTTCACATTTAATATTTATAAGAATGATGTTTTTTTTTAGAAAGCACACATATTTAAAGTTGCTTTCTTTGCATTTTAGTTACATATACCATTTTATTTGCATTTTTGTAATTTTCTGTAGTCGATGTATTTAATCTTTAAATGGATATATGAAATCGATTCAACTACGATTTTTGCTGACAACTGCCTATCGCTCATCTCTACCCTGTTGTCAAACCATAAACGTCAATGTTCAACCAGAAAAAATCTTCAAATTTTCATTCCTGCTTTCGTTACTTCATTCCCCCTACATTTCTACACCCCTCACCCAAGCTGTCAAAAGCACGAAAGACGAAACGAACGAAAAAAAGACTCGTGTAATCAGCGTCAATGGAAGTAACTTATCAATAGTATGTGAATATGCTGTATTTGCCGTAATAAATTGAGTCCCAATAGCTCCCTAGCTTAGCTAAGAACTACCTATTCAGCTTGAATAGAATCTCATAAAATTAAGGAATAAAAAGAATTTTTTTGTTTCATTTAGATATACAGATAAATAAAAGTAAGCCTTTAAAACGATTATATGTATGTTGGGTGCTTAAAAAAAAAAAAACAAGTTAATTTATAAACTAAATATTTTATACAAACTTTGTTTGTCGTTGGCAAAGTCACAAATTTATTTAACTGAATCTACAGAGGAATCCCCATGTGTGGTTATAGAATATAAAGATTAATTGCATGGAAGTAGAACGTGTTAGTATAATTTAATTGCTATTAATTGGCTTTTTGAATTGGTTTAGTGTAGATTTATGTTTATAAAGCTGGTGTTTTAATTATAATGGAATTTTAAAGTTTAACTAGGGAGTCATAATGTGGTTGTAGGTAATTGGTTTGTAAATAAAATTTAAATTGTGAATTATTGGTGAAATTATTGGAAAAAACGATGACAAATTAATATAAATAAAGATTTCGAATAATTTATCTGAAAACAAGTCAAATAAACTGTCATACCAAGTTTACGCTTGGGTTGTAGCTAATAATTGTTATGAATGATTTTTGTTTTTAATATTGTGGTTATTATAAAGAGGCGTACAGTTAACTCAGAAAGTTATTGATACGTCTGTGAAGTTGGCATAACAAGTTTCACCTAGCCTAATGGGACCTTAACAGATTAGTTTTTTTTGCATTTTTATTCCGAATTCTGCAGTTCACCAAATACTGGATGTAACCCCATGTACTGCTAACTTCACTACGCACTAATCATTACACAACTACTACGTATTACAAAGGGTGTTTTTATTGAGGTGGAAAACTTTATATAAAAATATGTAGCTAAAACTGCGAAAAATGTTTTTATATCCATTAAATTGGCTTTTAAATATTTAGTCATGATGGCATTAATGTCTGAATATAATTTCAGGCATGTGGTGCTTATTGTACATTTACTCTTCGCAGTAAATCAGGCTGTATTTCGGCTTCCAAGTGCTCATTTGTTTTTGGTTTATTGGCGTAGACTTGTGACCTATCCCCAGAGAAAATAATCTAATGGCGTTAAATAGCACGAATCAATTAACAGGCTCATTTCGTACAGTTATTCGTTCGTCAAATGTTTACGTTTCTTTCAATAATTTATAAATGAATTGTATCGGTCGCTGTATGATATGTAGCGTCATCCTGCTGAAACCACATGTCTGCAATATTAATGCCTTCGAATTGAGGCAAGAAAAAGATAGTATGTACCTACTGCTCATAGTTGACTGTAAAGTTATGACCATAATTTTGTTTTGAAGACATAATTATGGATGCAATCAGCACGAAAAGTGATCCAAACAATGACTACTTATGTCTAGATGTAGGTATAATTGTGTTTCGACATTAACTTGTAAATTATCATCGCTCCAAATGCGACAATTTAGTTTATTAATGTAGCCATTAAACGAAAAGTGTGCTTCATAACCAAACAAATTTTTCAAATGAAATGTTCCATGTCATTCGTTATCATTCAGTTTGCCAGAATTACCAAAACAAAACAAACTAACCTCAAAACTGTCAAATATATGATGTAATAGAAAACATTGTTTTAAATTGATAGTTCTCTATCCTTTAAAAAAACACTTTCTTTATAAGTAAACAAAAATGTGTATTTTTAGTTAACAACGCAATTTTTTAGAAGATAAAAACCATTCGCTGTTGCGAAAACCCATACATACAAAAATGTCAGATTTAAAAAAATAGAAGGAAATACAAAAATAATTCTAACTGGATGGGCTTTGCATTAAATTTTTTCTCAAAGTCTTACAGTTGAACAATTTTCTAATGGACTTTTGATCCACTTGAGTGACTACACAAATCAATTGTGGACTTAAAGCTGTGAAAAATCTGTGCAGCTTATTGTATGTTTTTAAAAAAAAAAAATATCAACGACTTTATTTTTCATTTTTCACTTTTATTTCTAATATTTTTCTTTAAATTAATAATATTTTTCGCTAAACAAATAACCACAAAAAGCTTCAATGTTTTTTTCCGGCTCTTTTTTCTTCATACAATTTGACACGTCAAAAGTGTTATATGGAAAAGTTAAAAGTTGGTCAACTCTTCATGCAGTTGTGTTGTGTTGTGTTGTGTTGTGTTGTGTTGTGTTGTGTTGTGTTGTGTTGTGTTGTGTTGTGTTGTGTTGTGTTGTGTTGTGTTGTGTTGTGTTGTGTTGTGTTGTGTTGTGTTGTGTTGTGTTGTGTTGTGTTGTGTTGTGTTGTGTTGTGTTGTGTTGTGTTGTGTTGTGTTGTGTTGTGTTGTGTTCGTAGCTTTGAATTTATGTGTATTGAATATTTTGACAGCTATTCTAGCTGCAGGTCTATTTGCAGCTCCGTATGCATTGTGTTCAGGCAGTTATTATTCAACTAAGTGGGTCAAAAGTCCCTTATTGAATTTTCACGTGTGGTATTATGATGAGACAATTTTTGATGTGTAAACATACATATATGCCGGCAGCGGTAGGATAAACTAAAAACGTCAAATTTCTGTAGCTCATTACGTTGTGCTGTTACACGTTACGATACATTGAGGTATATTGGATACGTTCAATATTGTGAACATACCTTCGTACCTCAAATTAAATTGAAAGGTCGAGTTGAATTTGGGTTGAAATTTGGTTGACAGTTCGAACTCGTAACGTTCTGTGATGTAAGAGCCGCACTTAAATATTTAATTTAATGTTTACCCATCTTAACCGTGAGTCTTGGCACTCTTTTTTTCATACCTGTAGGAGCCCTATAAAAAAGGCCCTAAAGAAAGGTTTTCGGAATGCTTTGACACTGACGATATCCATCATTTTGAAAAATTCAAACTAAATATGAATAATATCTTCAAAACTATTTGTTTTAGCGGATAACTTTTCAAGAGCAAAATTGAAGGTAATGAAATCATGTTTCATTTGAATTTATATTTTTTTTCCATTTTTCTTATTCCCTTAATTATTCCTTTTTTCCCTTAGTTAATAAATTACAATACTTATGAGTTTACATATATCGAAATCTGTTGTACATGTTAGCTCAATTTTTTTTTTGTTAAAAAATCATGCTTCTATTCAAGTGCACTCAATTTTACTACATTTTATAAATTATATGCTTGATTGCTTTCGTTCACGTGCCAATTAGTTGTTTAATTTGGTTTAAAATGGGAAAATTTTCTACTCGAAAACCAGAACAATGAATTAAAAGCCGCTGTATCTACCTAATGCTTGAACAACAAAATTAATAACCGCTCTCAATATTTAACCAATTTAAAGCGGTTTATTAGAGGTTATGACATTGTTTTTGAAATAAAATTATTTGAAGATATTGTTATATCTTATGGTTTTGTTAAATGTGTTTTAGGTAAAATGAAAAAAATTATTTATATGTATGTCACGACGAAGTTTCGGCCATGACTATGTAAATCATAGGATACAGAAAAATGAATTTCTATAATTGCATTGATTAAATTTAAATTACAGAATGCTTACAAACATAACATATAAAAATGAATTGATTTTTTTGTTAGTAATAACAAAAACCGGGCAAAAAAAATCGGTTAATTGCTGCGAACGCCGCGCCGGGAAATCAATAAATTCAGATTATCAGCATATATCAGTGGTCACAAGTCATAACCGCCTAAGTCGATTTATGTCGAAATTGACTTTTTATGATATTCCTGTTCGAAATATCGATTTCTAGCTCCACTCAATTTTTTAGGACTGTACCTTTCTTAGAACGGAAGTTATTGCCAAAAAACTTAATAGCCTAAGTCAGTTTTTTAAAATAATGATTTGGAAAAACAACTTAACTCGGAAGAAATATATATTTTTGTAACGTTGGTTTCATAACTTAAGTTAAGTCTTTTAGTCTACTATTGTTTGATTTTTCATACTGACCTTTCTTGAGTTAGGCTAATATCATTCTTCATTTTGGAAAAAAATATAATTTGGAATAAAAGCTTAAGTCAAATTAAACAAATTTTTGCCCGAGAATTATTTTAAACTGTCATTTTCAATTTTTCCAAAGTTTACTTAGGCGGTTATTCCTAATTATAAAGAAAATATTTAATTTTCTTAACTTGAGTTAGGCTGTTATTTCAAACCACAGTTTTGGTTTTCAATAAGCTTTTCTCCACTTAAGTTCTTTTTCCAAACGAAGCTATAATTTTTCTAAAATCATATATCTAGTTAAGCGGTTATTCCATATTTGAAATTAAAAATTTTGAATCCTAAGTAGACTTTGGTTCCTTTTCCAAAACATAAGTATTTGAAATTTCGGGAAAAACTGATTCATAAGTTGATTTAAGTCGTTGTGAACAGTCGCATGTGAAGTGAAAATTTAAAAGTGATAATAATTAAATAATAAAAATTGTGCATTTAAAATGTCTCTTAAAGGATTAAATATGGTAAAATTGGCTAAGATGCTGGCGGAACGTGCCAAGGCAAAAGGTATGTACGTTTGTTTTATTATTTAGGGTACAATTTAGTTTTGTGCAACCGTTTTTCAAGTGTATTGCTCCGGAATTAGAAAAAAATGTTTACTTAACAATTTGTCTAAATCGAAAAGATGTTTCGACTATGAAAAATTTCATTTACAGTGCGGTGTACTAGGTTACCTTGCTTCAGAAGCTTTGAATCCTCAATTTATTGTTTTTTGCTTAGTGAATAAATTTAACACCCAATATTACATAATATAATAACCAAATAATATGAATTAGATTTAAAGAGTAGGTACTTATGTATATTAATAATTTTCATTATTTTTCATTTGTCGTCATACATCAGCAAAACTAAATATTTTTTTTAAAGGCCAACATACCAAAGTCCGATTTATTTTTTTTTACCTTCTATATCGACCGTTGGTCGAGTAAACATTTAAAGGTACCTTTAATTGAGGAGCGTAGGAACAAAAGTTGCCATTTACACTTGGTCATTAGGATTTATTTATTTTTGTTTTCCTTTTGTGTACCAGTTAAGCAGACTTTTGTATTTTTTAGTTTTTCAAGACATTTTGGAAAAGAGCGAATATTTAATAAAATAATTTGGAAATGTCACCTTTTGACCCAATACCAAGTAAATATAACCTTTTGAAACGCGAAAAGATCTTCATTTAGGTGTTTTGTTAGCATCAAAGATGTAGGACATTTTTATAAAAAAAATTATACATTTCGAATATAAGCCCTTTATATGAACGAATTAAAAATGTAAGCCTTTGTCCGAAAAGTGCCTTTTCAGGTTGAATTTTCATCGAAACATGATGATATTCTTATCTAAATCTTTTTTTGCAATCTATAGAATTCACTAGTATTCACAAAAATAAAAGAAAACATGTGAACATGTCACTTAGTGTTCCTACACTCCTCAATTTGAAAATCTGCTTGTATCTATAACCAATTAAACCTTAAAAACTTGACCGATCAATGCTTTTGTAGAAGTTTACCACAAAATCGATTGATTTTCCAACCTTTCACCTTTCTGGCTTCTGGAAGTTGCAGGCAGAATGTTATTTTGTTTTATTTTTCTCTTTTATGTCCTATACTTCCAATACAAATAAATTAATCGACGAATATTTGCCAAATTTTGAACCAAGTGTAATACATGAAACACAGTCATCAATGAATGGACACAATATTGACATTGAGTTGCTTAAAAGTAAAAAAAGTTTTATAGTAAATTTAAATTTTACAATATGACTATTATGAGGTCTTAACAAAAATGTTATTATTAGTGTCCGACCGAAGCTTCGGCTTCGGCCTTCGGCTTCGGCTGAATTCGGCCAAAAAAACAACATTCGGCCAAACCTTCGCCTTCGGCATTTTAGGCCGAAGTTTTGGCCGAAGCCAAAGAATCTGTTTATTATATCGAGCATCGTACTAAGCGCCGGAAAAAATTTCAATTTTTGAAATTTTTGAATAACGAAGAAAAGATTGCAATCTTTTCTTCGGTAGGTTTTCAAAAATTTCAAATCACATGTGTGCCATCATAAAAATTATTACTAAAAATGAATTATTTATTTATTTTTTCTTTATAATTACTAATTAGTTATTAGTTATTTTTATTTTATTTGTCTTATGTTTTTTAAGCAATAAATTTTAATAAAAATAATATTTTTATCCAATTGGAAAGGAGAATTCTTGACTTTTTTCAACCTTAGGCTTCGGCTTCGGCTTCGGCTTCGGCCGAAGATTTTCTTTCAGCCTAATAATTCGGCTTCGGCTTCGGCTGAAAATCGACCTTCGGTCGGACACTAGTTATTATAGACTTATTTTTATTTAGCTGCACAGCAGGTTACTCAAATTCCTGAAAATGATGGCGATTTTGAAAATATTTTAAGTGATAAGCCAACATGGATGGACTCTGATGATTCGGAAAAAGATCCGGATTATTTATATAGCCAGTCTAGTTCTTGTGATGATGAGGAGACAGTTAAAATGGGAGCTCAACTAGAGATTGCAATTGCAACACCAAAATATGAAAAGGCTTCGTTCTAAACTTAGAAATAGTGGTAAATCTTATCAATCGGTTAGCGGAAAGACTATCAAGGCTAGGGCTTATAAGCCGTTTGATACTTGTAGAAACAAATGTAGCGAGAAGGTTGGAATTGAAAAAATTGAGTTGCTGTTCAACCATGAATGAAGATTGTGTCAAATTTACTTGGAACGCAGTTCGATGGTTTCGTTATACAAAAACAGTGACCAAGTGTTATACAAACATTGGTTAGATAAAAATGAGTATTTTAAAACTATTAAAGTAGGAAAAAGAGGAGCTGTTTTAAAAATAAACGATTTATCGCACATAACAGAATTACCAAAAATATCCCAAGAGAAAAAGAAAGATCTTATGGATTTAAAGCAATTCATTAATCCCGATTTCCATCCTTTCTATGACAACCTTGCTTCTAATATGGATGAGCCAAATATTCATCCTGATTTAACCAACGACGTTGACAAAGAAGAAGATATTTAAATGTAATTCTTGTTTTAAAAAATGTAGTAATGGTATCACAGTAGACGGAAACTATTTATTTATGTTCATTTTTGTTATATGCATGCATACATACATTAATAAATTAACATGTTAAAATAAAAAATTATTTATTTATAATAATATAAAATATATACATAATTTCGTTTTTTTTTTAAATAAAAGATAATGTAATAGTTGGAAAAAAATGACAAAAAAACATCTAACACAACCAATAGATACTCAAGAAATATAGCTTAAGTCGAGAAAGTTCAACATTCATTGGTAAGGAAGAAGAACTTAACTCAACATGCGAAATCTAATCGCAGATTTTTTAACAAGGAATAACGAATTAAGTAGATATACGAAAATTATAATAATCCCTCGTGATATGGAATAACAGCCTTTTTAGAGTTAAGCTTTTTAAAATTGTAACATTTCGTAAGCCATAACAGCCTATGTGTCTTTTTCGTTATTTTATATACTTAAATTCCAAATTTGAGCTTTCTTATCTTCTATATTTTATAAAATAACACTGTTTCTTCAATACTGCATACCAAAATCTTTAAAATATGCAAAATTTTAGTCCTAGAGCGCATTTGAAATTTCAAAATGCTCTCCTGAAAAGTATGAAAAATCGACTTAAGCGGTTATGGCTTGTGACCACTGATATTACGATGATGCACAGACCTTACGACATCAGTAACGCTTAAATTGTTCATTTTTTTACCGATTGCTTGGGTAGTCGCTCGATTATAATGACCATAATCATCGCGTAATGCGCGAAAAGTGACTAATAAGTTCTAATAATTTTAAGCGTTTTTCGATTGCTAAGCGATCCATTATCGTAAATGGCAAACATTATACTAATATTATGACACTTCAAATGACAGCTGAGTTTGACAGGTGTTAAACGCCAGCAATACCAACTTAAATTCACGAAATGAATGACCCGTTATCATTACATGAAGGTACTCAAATACTAAGTACTACATAATTGAATTGGACTTTTTGAATTATTGATTCAAAATAGGTTTTAACCACCTTTAGTCCACAAAAATTTTGAATCGATATAATTATCATAACCTTATTGAACTAATATCATAAAATTGCAATATATTGGCTTATTATAGTTCTTGACCACAAGAGTAAGTTCGTGTATTTTATTTAGAATTTAAAACGTTTTTGATATTCAGTTCATTCTGTTTATTTATAATTTTTTAACTGTGAAAATAAAAGCTTCTAAATTGATGGATAGGTTAATTAGATGTTTCTTCTCTCGATAAAATTTGTATAGCTGCTTTCATCTTCCCAGCTTAAATAAAACATGTTTTTCACAAATCCATGCTCTCATAAAAGTCCATTGTCTAGTACCTACGCATGTGTAATATAGGAAGATAAAATATACAAAGAATGTATGAACAAATATTTCCAATGACAGTAAGGAATATCAAGGGAGGCAATTATAAACTTTTTTTTATTATATATTCAATGTATAGTAAATAAAGAGAGTTTGCTTTGAAAAAAGAATCCCTTTCATTCTTAGAATTAAGCTCTATTTCTATTACAATTCTCATAATCGATACTATATACACAGTAAACTTACTTCATCATCAATTTAATTAAAAAAAATATAATATCAAAGTGATGTATCATGTTCTTTCGAATTATTGTCCTCTTTCTCCCTGACTGCAAAAAAAAAATAATTCATCACTTTATATGTTTTTTTAAATGAGAAGTCAAAAAAAATCCAAAAGGTTCTATTAAATTTCTTAGAATCAGTTTTCTTTTCGTTTTATTTCTTTTCTTTGATTCATAATTTAATTTAAAAAAATTTTTTTATATTTAACTTGATAAGTGAAAGTTAAATGATTGATAAATTGGTATAGGTTTTCAGATTTTGACAAGTAGGTAGGTACCATTAGTTGTAAATAATTTTCATTGATGATGATATTCTTGCTTTTCAAAGTTACTCCTCAAACGTTATTTACCTCACAGTCAGTTTACACCTGCGTCTTTTGTTGAAAAAAAAGTAAATAAAAACCCTCTCCTCGTTAAAAATTAAAAATTAATTTTCACAGACAGCGAATGAAAATATATTCGTCTCCAGTTAATAATAATATAAAATATGACACAAAGCTATAATGGCCATGTAGGTTGGGAAATTAGGCCCAGAAAAGAATACCAAATCGTACATAAGCAGGAGGGCCTAAAATAAAGAAATTAATATTTAAGGTATTCACGCAATGATGTAAAACACCGAATAAGTTTATCATTTGGTTAATGAACTTACTGTTAAATTTTTTATGAGAAATTATTTGATTAAAATTCCCCAAGGATTTTGCTGCGGAAAATTATTATTAATTTTGGTAAACTTAACCAAACGTCAATGGGCATTTCAGAAATATGATATAATGTATTAGGTATCTCAGAGAACTAAAAAAAACTCTGCCCGTGTTCTGTTAGTTACAGAACACGCATTGAGATTAGTAGGCGATAAAAGTTGTGAATAAAAACGTAGCTTGACTATTATCGATCAGCATTCTTTATTTACACAAATTCATATAAATGACCCATTATATATGAATAAACAAATAAATATGAATAAACAAAAGTAAATGATTTTACTTGTATTTGTTGTGCTTTCCGAATTGTCATCGAAGTTTTTAATGATCGCTCTTTCACCAAATTTCAGTTGAGTTGAGCTCGGGACAACTTTTACTAAAGAAACCGATAGTGAACTAAACTGAAGGAAAAGTAGATATCCACCATTATGGGCGAGCCATATGATTTTGTATGTATTCCCTAATTTTCGTTCGATCACTTCCATGAGTTTGAGACTGTTACAGTTCTAGATTTAGTGCCGAAATCGTTTTATCATAAAATTCCCGTCGGGTTTAAAAAAAAATGTGACTTTTGTTTCGTTGCGTTGTATACTTACATATTTGGAAAATTATTTGAAATTTAAGGAACAGCTGATTCAATAACAAAGCATTTAACCAAATGCAAATAAAAAGGGCGTTCATGCAAGCTTTTGTGTAAACTTATCATTTTACACAATTTGTAAACTTACGAAGTTGCATGAATACCCTTATTTATAAAACAATACCTACCAGTAGCTACCTAAAGTAATAAGCTTGAATTTTGTTTAATTCGAAAATCTATTCTTTGTCTACTTAACATTATTGTTATTTTTCACGTGAACTTACTATCTCGCCTCGGCCAAAAAGTTTTTGATTGAAACTTATTCCGCAAATTAAGTTTCTCAAATGCTTAAAAACTAATCAAAACTCCGAGAGAAGCTTTAAAGTAAAGAAAACTATTATGTATATGTTCATATGTGTATTGTTTATAGGAAGAGCACTTAAAACAAAATTGAATACGGTGAACCTTGATACTCAGAGGAACAAAAAAGCAATGAATATTTTGATGTATGTAGAATGTTAATTCTGCTAAATAAAATAAAATGCATGACTAGATCGCAAGAACTTGCTCTTGTAGTTAATAAATTTAATGTAGCTACATTTACATTTTAATGAAAAATTAAAAAAAAAATCAAAAAGTACACTTACAAAATAGAGACACAGTCATAAGTAGGAGCCGTAATTTAATATATTTGAAAACGCTGGATTGTTGCTTAATGCTTATAAATGGAAGAAGTAGAAGTAGACCGACCGACCGATACCTTATATGAAAATATAAATACCCACCAACACTCCCGACATCCCTGACCGTATCACTTCAACCATCCCTGGTGAAGTATACGAACATTATTTTTGTTTGTAAAGTTATAATTCGCATTCAGTTCTAATCAAAATATGTATAACAAACTGTGAACACATGAAAACCGAGACCTAACATTACAGGACAATTGGATTTGAACAACCCGAGAAGAATCATCTTTAATGTATACGCAAACCAAAAAGTGTTATGATCAAGTTAAGACATTTGATTTGAGCAATATGAATTTATATGCGGTCGTTCTACATTTACCAATTTAGTTTCTTTCACTCACGATGTGTCTAATGCTTTCAGTCGCTTGACGCAAATAGATGTAGTATTTACAGACTTTTCGAAAGCGTTCGAAAATGAAAAAAAAAATTGGGATTAATAACGAATTTATACAATGGTTTAAATCTTATCTAACTGCTAGACCACATAAAGTTACATTAAATCAGTATGCTTCCGCACCTTTTTACCCTCCATCTGGAGTTCCTCAAGGTTCAGTTTTGGGACCTCTAATATTTCTTATTTATATTAATGATATTACAGAAAAAATATCGTCTTTATCATTATTGTACGCTGATGACCTTAAACTTTATTTATTGGGATATTAATTGCGTCCGCGATTGTATTCAACTACAAAAGGATCTTGATAGCCTTCAGAATTGGTGTGCTGATAATGAACTTCCTTTGAATCTAAATAAATGTAGCGCTATGTTTTTTTTTTCGAAAAAGACATTCAACTTACTTTGACTATCGTTTATGCCAAGTAAACCTCAATCGAGTCACTGAACAAAAAGACATTGGTGTGATATTTGATTGTAAATTATCGTTTGACAGACATTACCAAAATATTATTAACAAAGCTTCAAGAATGATTGGTTTTATTTTCAGAACGGGTAAATACTTTCGCAAGCCGGATTCATTTATTTCCCTCTTTAATTCGCTTGTTCGTAGTATACTCGAATTAGGGTTCCCAACCGTACTATAATATATAGTATTGTACTATATTTCGGGTCTCTGTACTATATACTGCTGAAGAAATATATAGTACGAAAAAGTACTATATTTCAGTTTGATTTATCAATCATTTTGCAACATAAAAACAAATATCAAACACACTTTGATTGCACTTTAAGGTTTCATTTTATACATGTATCCGAATGAGACTAAGTCTTGCTGTCAAACGTCTATAGTTTTCAAATGTTTTAAAAATAAAAGCTTGTTTCAAATATGGAAAGTGGAAGCGACAGTGGAAGTTCGTCAAACTCCAGTGATAAATTAACACCTAAAAAACGAAAGGTACAAAAAAGTCTACAAAGACTACTACAACGCAATATTTATCTACAATTGGAAAAAGTGGAATTGGCCAGGTTTTCCAACCTTCTTTGTCGGTTTTTGTATGAATTGTCTCAATTCAAATCAATTGTTGACTGATTTTAATACTAAACGAAATTTTTACGAGAATAAAAAATATGAATGAGTTTAGCGACAGAAAAACAGACCAAAAATGGCAATATATTTTTAAAAAATCCGAAAACAACTTACCAAATGTAATTTCTTTTTTACTCTCTATTCCTGCCACTTCTGCATTTACAGAAAGAATTTTTTTCAATTATGAATTCCAAATGGCGAGAAGAAGCAAGCATTTCACTAATCAAAAATGAACTTCTAATCTACATAAATTTGAAAATTGATTGCGATAAAGCCTATGACACATTTATTTTAAATACAAAATTGTTAAACGATGCTAAAAGCACAAAAAAATATAGATTTTATAAAAATAAATAATTACTAATAATATGTTTGGCCTTTTTTTAACCTTTTTATAAAATACTATATATTTTTGAAGAGTACTATATTTTTTATAGCTAATAGTGAAAAATACTATACTCGGTCGTAAAAAAAGTTGGGAACCCTAACTCGAATATGCATCGCCTGTATGGAGTCCAGTTTTTCAGATTCATTCTAGAAGGTTTACAGAAAATTTTTTCCAGAATATTGGAATATAAACTGTACAAAAACCGCACAGAATACTTTAACAGATTACATTTATTCCATGTCTTCATTGTTTCAAGCTACGAACTCTATTAGATGAATTATTTCTGCATAAGATTCTCTGTGGTAAAATAGATTCAATACATTTACTTAATCATATAAATATTCTTTTCACGATCCGTTTCACAATAAGATGTTTAAGTCATTTGATGTTTTGTGTTTTCAATGTATTAATCCGAAAAAGCTTTTATTCAGAATTGTTAGTGAATGTGACTTTTCTTTCCTCTCAATTAGTACGATGAATATAAACATCTTGAACTTCTTATATATTTTGTCCTTCTTTTTGTGGCTTTTCGTTTCGTTCTTTTCTATTTTGAATCTTTAAAAAATAAACCAGTAATGAACTTTATAATCTTTTTAAATTTAATGAATTAGTAACTTTTAATTTTGTAGCTTGTAATAGGTTGGTAATAATTTTTACTTTTATTCAACTGTAAGCTATTGTATTTAATAAAAAAAAAATGTAATATTATTATGTAACATAGAATTAAGAACCGATTGAAAATATGTCTGTTCAATGAAATCGAGCTCTGACATAGTTTGAATATTGTACCCGTCTCGTGCACTTGGTGAGTTCCTTTCAAAAGCTTAGGCTCCAGAAGTGACATTGGAAGCCTAGGTTAAATAAGTTAGTTAGTAGCTTCTGCTATCTTAGACTGTAATTTAGTGGTGTCTGCTATCTCAGACTGTAATTTAGTGGCGTCTGCTATCTCAAATGTTAGCAGTGCTAACGACATTTTTGTCGTAGTTGGATTCCTTACATAAAAATGTCGATATTACTTTTCCACTTCGTTGCGTTTTTTTAGTTATTTGGTGAATATAGAGGCCACACTCGCGATAAACTTTTATTTTAGCTTTCTCGTTATCTGCCAATGATTTAGCACGACCCATTTTGACCGAAGTGATCTTAGGATGACTAAAAGAAATTAACTATTAGCTATACCTACCCTAAATTCCACACGAAAACTGATAAAGTGATAATATATGAGGAGAGCTATTTAAGTGAACCTAAATAAAACCACTTTTTCACAGTAATTTCAACAAATTTAACAAAAACTATTTAACGGAACATTTTCAATACATGAATTCGCTCAGAGATAAAGTGATTTTAAGAGATATTAAAAATATAAAAATATTGCACCGGAACTATTCACTTACATTATGCACAATGGAGGCGCTACTCAAGTGAGTGACACTGAACATAATATTATTATAATTTAAACATCAGACTTTTATATGACTTATGTTATTTGATGACTTTTTGTCTGCTATTGGAAACTATCAAAAGATGCAATTTTTCTAGATCTCTTCATACTATATACAAATGCTAAGCTTTACTTCAAGTCCAAGAACATTTTATATGTTAATAAACTCGTAAAATGCTCTTGAAGAGTTGAAGAGCAGATTTTTTTAAAAAAAGATAAGCAATTTTTATGGAGCTCTTCACCATTTAATTTGTTTTGTTGAGAATGTTCAACATGATGGTATAGTTGAGTGGTAGAAGCGCTAAAGTATTGCGAAAATAAATAGAAAAGACAATCTTCAAAATTTGCCTAGTCTATCTCTCTCACTCTCTCGAGAATGACAGTAAGCTATATACACAATATATAACTGTTGCAAGCTTAGAGGTTCTTCAGTATTTAAAAATGTTATGTTAGAACAATAGTTCCTCTTTAGCATGATGCAATGAAAGTTACCATAAAAACTTTTTATCCGATAATTATATATTACAATATCAAAGACTTAAAATAATTAAATATGATTTTTGTGAAATTTTGTTTTTTTAATTATTTTAATCATTGACCTAAAGACTAAAAATTAAAAATATAATAAAGTTGTCATTTGGTGGAATTTTGTTATGGTAATTTTTATCAGTAAGCAATTTCTTTACTTTTATTTTAATCATTTTTATTAATGGGTAGTTTTTTGTTCCCCAAGCATTTTAAGTTTATTTATAATAATTTATATGAATTCCAATCAAACTTTTACAAAAACATACCTATAAACTATACTACAGTCAATTTTCATTTAAAACGAAAAATTCACCCACTTTGTTCTTACAAAACAAGCCGCACATAAACAAAGCCACATCAAATAAATATATCATGGTTAAGTTACAATGAGTGTAGTGTTCTCCAGAATGGCCTTTCAACGCAACAAACACTCAATAAAAATAGTAATTAATAGGCTACATCGTCTGTATGGTCGTATCGTTCGTAACTAATTAGTTCGAGCAGTTAGCTACACGAAAATAAATAATAATCTCTCCGTTCTCGGTGAAAAATCAATAAAAAAAGAAATGAGCATTGTCTAGCTACGTTGTTATATTATGTTGTTATAATATCAAAATGGCAGAGATAAATTGACCAACCCTTATTGATGGATGCTATAATCTAACAGACAGGTGTAACAGTGTTGCCATTTTAAGAAATCTGTATTTAGGGTTGTAAGAATGTGCTTTAAAGTTTATATTTTTATAAAAAAATTATTTTGTGTATTCAACTTTGAAAACATTTTTAAGAAAGAAAATTTGGTACCTACGCCATTTTTTGTAAAATATCTATCGGTTTGAAACAAATTTAAATTTAGTTTAAAAATTCGTAGTATTATTTGTACTTATTAGAAGCTCTTGGATACAAAATTTAATAAATATAAATCGGTTGAACAGAGATATTTGAAAATCAAAAGAAATGGTTGTATAAGTGTAATTGGTAATAATTGTTTAATTTAAATTTTGTTTCTTTGTAGTAAAAAATTTAAATGCGATAAATTTTGGGATAACCTGGGGGTACTTGATCCCGTGGGAGACTTGAGCTGACAGTGAGCTGAGTTATATTTCTAAGCAACGATATGTTAATACCTTGTTAACATCTGGTTTAAGCGTCAGACATAAGACATAATTCTGTCAGCCACCTGAAACAAAGTTTACTGTGATTGTGCGTTTTATGTTTGTAAAAATCGAATATTATTTATTTTAACAAGTCTTTGTCGATTTTTTTAAATAAAATTTTAGGTACTTACTTTTCGTAAAATAAAAATTAAAAAAAAAAATTAAATAATGCCGGAGGGGAGATTTGATTCCGTTTTGTTGTGAAAATAAATAACCTCAAATTAAATTTGCCAAGTCTTTCTAAATTTGGAGCGGTTTTAAAAAAAAAAATAATTTTTATATGTACATATATAAAATTTTGAACACATTGGTAAGAAACAAAATTGGTACGCCATTTTTTAGTGTTTATTTATGCGGAGTTTAAAAATTAATTTTGAAAAAAAAATCATCTACCCATTTTCGAAATATCGAATTTTCAAAAAATAATTTTATTTTTTTTTTTTTTAAATCCCAAATTTATTTTTTTTTTTAATTTTGATATGCAATATTATTCAAATTTATTAGAAGCTCTTGATTAAAAAATTTCATTAAAATCGGTTCAACAAATAAAACCATGAAAATGGTTCTATGAAAGATACCATTTTTAATCGATAGATAATTTTTTTTTCCAATAATATAGTAGATGCTCACATAAAAATTTTAATCAAAATCGTAAGGGTCGTTTTTGAGAAAAATGAGATTTTCTATATTGGTTTTATAACCTTTGCATGGGAGGAACCGTTATTTTTGGCTATAAGAATAATTTGTATTTAAAGTCTGCTAGATAATGTCAAAAAACTGCTGAATGCCAAGTTTAATAAAAATAAAAATCGACCAAGTCGTTTTCGAATTTTAAAGTTCTCAAAAAAAAAAAATTGAAACTTTTTTTTCAAAATCCAAAACAAAATTTTGAAAATTTTGGTATGTAATACTTTTTAAACTTTTTGAAAAATTCTCTATAAAAAAATTGATCAAATTCATAAGAAAATTGAAAATCAGAAAAATGGTTCTATGGGAGGTATTATTTATAACCATTTTTCGGAATTTTATTTTATTGGTAGCCTTTTTGCCAACAAATAGATTTTAATTTTAAAATGTTGTGGGCAAGTTTTTGAGAAAAATAAGATTTTCATTATTTGCATTATTAAGGCTACAGCGAAAGGACAGACAGGCAGACAGACAGCCAGACAGACAAAGAAAATTGCGAGACCCACTTTTGTCGACTTCGCTATATCATCTTAATGTCAACTTTGATCAAAATATCGTGTTTGATTTTTTTACGAATCCATAACTTGCCATACATACATTATGTATATCTAGTACATACAATATCGCAATTAAAAAGCAATTGTAATGGTTTGAAAAAAACAATACATCTATCTATGTACATACAAATATACTTATTATTTCTATTCGAATGGACAGAAAAATATTCGATTTAATTAAATTACGAATAAATATTAATTTTTAAATCCACGCTTCTGTCCAATGTGCTTCTGTTAAAAAAAATAAACACAAACACACAATATCAAACAGATTCAAAAAAAAAATAATAATAATAATTCTCCTCCTTAGGTTGAAGTTAAGTTAATATGAATATTATTCAGTGTCTCGACTTCTAACTTTGATATTTTCTAAAATTCTTATTTAATCTTTTCAATCCATGAAAGCACAAAACATTTAGAAAAAAATAAAAACTTACAGATGAATGCTCATCGCAATTAAGCATGGCGTAGAACTCCTCGTCGGGGTTACGTTTGTAGCTGATAATACTATCAACTCCACCGCTCATCTTGATCAGATTTTTATTTTATTTTGTTTTGTTTTTTTTTTTTTATTATTTTAATCCCAGAAATTCAACTCAAATTCTCATACAGCTATAAAAAAAATAAACTCAATGACTAAGATTTGAATTTTAATGCTAAACAACACTTGTATAACAACTGGTTCTTATAAAACACTCACTATTCGAGCTACAAGTTAATACACTTCCACAATGCACTTTCACTTGTTCGCTTGAATGCTTTTGAAGGGGAATGCGGTACCGGGGCAGGTGATAAGTTATTTTTCAATGAACCGCCAAATGAATTGGGATTGGGAAAATTCCTACTATACAAAACACGAAACAGAACTCAACAATCAATAAAAAAACTCAAATAATATTCTGAGTTTGAATCTTAAACACCCGATCGTGAAACTAATTTTAATAAAATGGTATTTAAATCGTATTTGGATGACCGTACAACAGACACCTAAGCTGTAGAGCGACTCGTCAATGACTAAACTAAGTGGCAGTGGGTTTGCCTTAAGCCCGTTTATGCGCAAACTTTTGCTTTTTTCCCAACTTGTTTTGAGATACCTATGTAGCTCTCTTTTCTTTGGTTTGGTCTCTGGCAGACAAAGGAACACCCCGATGACGATAATGATGGTGGGAAGTCTGGACTGGTCTGGAATACTGTGATGTGAATGTCTGTCGCTGCTGAGATGATTCGAGTGGGATTCTCAGATTCTGATGATGAACTTTTTTTGGCTTTCAGCGCAAAAATTCATTGCGTTGCGTTGGTGTAGTTCCATCGAGGGTTTTTTCCAAGTCTCATATATGTATGTACATGTGGGTAATGAGGCTGTTTTGGGTTGTAAATTGTGGGTTTTTTGCAAGCTTATATTTGCATCGTAGGAGGATTTTCTACAGGACTGGGTGGTATCTCAAAAGCTTTCATAATATAGGTTAAACTTTCAACGAGCTTTCGGGAGAGAATTTTTTCTTCAGAGTCGGCGTAATGTTAGATGATGTTGATAACTAATTGCTGAATTGCTTATAATGTTGCTAAAGTAAGCTTCCGCAACATTTGTGTCACTAATGGTTGTGGCTTTTGATAATTTATTGGAGACACCCCAAGCTTATGATTTTTTTTATTCGACAATGGTGGAATTTTTTAGATGGTGTTTTTTTATTGCATAATTATTTATTCAACATTGTCTATTTGGTAAAATGTTTTGATCATTTCTCTCAACCCCTTCTGAAATTGCATAATTTTAAAAATATTTTTCTGAAGGTTTATAAGCTATGCAAAACTTCCAACAGTTTTCGATCGAATACGAATAGCTGGTCTTGAACTGCGAAAAGAATAAAATGTATGTTCGACGTTCCGTAATCTTGGGATTAAGCATAAATTCAGAAGGAATACATTACATAAAAGAAAAATAGGTCTCTTCTGAAAAACAAGATTGAGGTTCAAGTGTTTTTGGGACTCTCGAAATCTATCATTAATTTCTTCGCTCAAAAATAACGTTGGCGGAGCCCCTGCATATTAAATTCTAAATAAAGTTTCAATTTGGAAGTGGACACAGGTTCACTAAACTTCTTTCGTAAATCTTAAGAACATGTTTTCGTCAGACAGTGTTTTGTTGCCTTAAAAATGAGAAACTCAATCATACTAATTTGTGATGCTTCAATTATCGGAGTTGATTCAGTTTTGGCAATTTTAATTGTTTCCATTTAATTAAAAAAGTTCTACAGAAGGTACAGAAATTCAGTCTTTGTTTGCATAAAACTTCAAATTAAAAACAAAATAACTCTAAAACAAAAAAGTCTTATAAACAAAAAAACATACAAATTTAAAATTTAAATTAACACAGTTCATTTTTAGGGATTTTGATATTTTTCCTTCACTAAGTTCAACAAAACAAAATAAAATTGAAGTAGATGTCTTGTTCGTTCGTTCAATCGGTAAGGGCACGTTAGCATTACTTACTCTTTTTTTTTTTGTCATTGAATTTTGCTTTAATATTTATGTTATTTATAAGGGGTTTTTGTGTGATAACACACTTGCAGTTAGGCTGCCAAGCTTTCGCACCATCATATTAATATTGAAGGTTTGAATGAAACAACAACAATTGGGTGGGCTACCACCAAGATTTAGGCTGGAGTTACAGCTATTTAACGACTGCCAGGCCGATGATCGGCCTTCACTATTTATGTTATTGTTTTTAAGAATTTGTACGAAATACATAATAAATAATGAACAACTTCTGATTTACAGAACATTTATGTGTTTTTGTACAACAAAATAATTCATATAATGAACATCATCTTCAAATAAAGAACTGTTCATTATTATAATGAACGGATGGTCAACGTAGGTACTGAACAACAAAATCAGATGCCATCATTGCATATGCATCAAAAAAATTGGTTCCTGAAAACAAACTTTCGGGTTTGCCATTGTGTAAACAAAATATTGATGTCAGCACATTAACTCGTATTAACTTTCGTCTTGGTGCTGGTAATTAGGAGCGGAACGAGATCTACAAACCAAATCAACTATTAGCTGCAGCTGCGATTGAGCTATCATCATCGTTAATGTGCTTCACCATGTCGGACCCGAAAATCGGTCCGAGAAATACAAAACTTCTCAACCACCACCGACTGCAACTCAGATCACACGAAAATTAGAGCTTCATCATTTTCGGTCATAGCGGTAACTGGCAGTGGCATGAGCAAAACACAAGTCATCACCAGTGGTACCACTTTACTTCAATTGAAGTAGAACTACTTCTTTGTTTTCAAAAATTTTTAAAATGTTCTTCCTACTTCGCACAATCACTAAAATATTAAAATCTACTTAATTTTAAAAATCTTTGTTTCAATCTACATACTTCGATTTTACAAAAAAAAATCTTTTTCTTTTTCTATATTTCACTCTAGAATGTAGCCCAATAAAAAACAAAATCAAAAAAAATATTAACCAATACCAATCAATTCAAAGTCTTTATTTCAATCCTAAAAACTTTACAAAGCCTGAAATCTTTTTTAATTATTATTAATGACGTGTTCTAAATATTCAAGAACATACTAATAGTAAAATTTTAATGTTGTTTTTTATAAAAAAATTATTACGAAAGTACCTAAACATGAAGTCTGAGATATTTGTCTTTGTTGAACAAAATTATGTATTGATATAAAAAAATATACATGTAAAAATAATTTAATTTGTTTTGTTTTTAAATTAGTGTAAACAATGTTACTAAACAATATAAAATTATATTATGTAAACATAATATAAATTTATTTAATTTTTTTTTGTCTTTTTAATTTAATCATTATTATATTGATTTTAATGTTTTGATTTATGTATATAAAATAACAATAATTAAAGTAGTCAAACATGAAGTCTGAAAAAATTTTAATTTTTAGTTTCTTTTGTTTAATGAAATAAATTTAATTAATTTTTTTTTTAATATAGATTTATATCATCATTTTGAAATTTATCTACAAATCTCAATCTACTTCGCTTTTTTTTCAAATCTACTTCGACTTTTTCTCCGGAATTGGTAACGCTGGTCATCACTCACCCGCTGCATTTTGGGCCGACCGAACGAGAGCAACAGGAGTAACAACAACATAAACATGAGGAACCCTTTACTGAAGGAAGATCTCTTGGTATTGAGGGATATTTCACAATTTCACATTCCATCTAAATTCATAAAATGTTTTTTTTTTTTTTTACTTGGTAGGTATGTATATAATTTTTCAATAAAATATTAAAAATTCAAACTGATAAAATGTTGGTAGAATAAATAAGTCGTAGGTCAGACCCAGGGGCAATATTACCAACTCTCATCATCAGCCAAAAATTTTCCTCCTCCATTTTTAATACATATTCTTCTAAATAATTGTTATTATTGTAGTATAAGTGCAAAAAAACGAATCACATTATTGAAAAACACCAAGAACATTTTCCATTTGTTTTTTTTTATTTCCTTTAAATATCTGTATACCTACTACCTATTGGTTGGTTTTTATTTGTGGTTGAACAAATTGCCAAATTAATATTGTGTGTGTGCCTTTTTCTTTTTTCTTACATAAATTTTTTTAATTGTTTATTTTTTCAGTTTTCTTGTTTTAAATTTTGTGGAAAATTGCCGAAATGAATGAGTGAATGAGAATATGGATATATCAAAAGAATTGCTGTCATTTAATTTTGTTTTTCCTGGAAAATTATATTTTTCCAAGCTACAAACGTCAGGCATGGGTGAAAAGTGTGTTGCCCTAGCACAATAGCGTATTGGCTTTTAAAGAAAACATTGTTTATAACCTATACAGTTCATTAATCCTTTTTATAACAGAACGAAGGTTTTGTTCGATTGTTAGTATGTATATAATGTACATATAAACAGGGTCGTCTTTAGCCATCCATGTACACTGGGCGAAATATTTCAGGTGTTTCTTTTATTTTATATAAGTAGGTATTGTTGAGTAGGTATAAGATAAGATATTATGTATAAGAGATTATGTATAAAAAACTAGCGCCTTCCTATAGATATGTATAGAAAATTTTGTAGTTTTAGAAGAGAAAATATAAAAATGAATATATTTAACAATAAGAAGACGGATTAATCAAAAAAGAAATTAAATTTTACTTAAAAAAATATCCTCAAAAAAGGGCTTTTCATTTTGTAACGGAGGCTGTTCATTTGCTAGAGGCCACATTACACAATGGGGAATCTAATAATAATCCCGATTAAAAAAAAAGAGAGCGCTGTTCCTTCACTTGGCGCCCACTTATTCTGGCGCCCCTTGTGGCGAATAACGTTGCCCTACCTTAAGGCCACCTCTGCATTTAAACACTTGAAAGATGACACTGAAAATTATTGTTAAATTTTAGTGGGAGTAGGTATAAATGTTTAATTATTTACAAGCAATGAATTAAAACAAATTTTGATTTTCTGTTGACTTTAAATTATTTTTAATTTATTTTAAACTCCAACCACACATACCCTACAACTAATGGAACAAATCAAAATTTTATACGAAGGTTTTTTTTAATTCAACAAATTCTTTATACCTACCTGAAATATCAGCCAAGTATAGAGGACTTTTAGCACTATTTTATCTGAAATAACGATACTACTATAGTGATTTGAAATAAAATGCACGACTGGATCACACGAAATTGCTCTAATTTGCGATCACATTTTGGTTTTAAAGTCTGAATACTTAAGATCAATTCATATGATTTTAAAAGAAATAAAATTATTATGGGAGTCTGTTATTTTAGGCCACCTGCCAAAAACGTAATTTAGTTTACAGCCAATTTCTTCAAAGAGTTCTAACGCTAGTACCGGTACTAGTCCTGAAGATAGTAATCAAATCTGTATCAACTTATTTCTTCACACAAGTTCTAAACCCTATAAACCTGTCAATTTGCTATTGAGTATAAGTTAGGACTCGGTACTAGCTAGCTCCTCAAAATCAGCTAATACCTAATTATTATACCAGTTGTTAGTACTCAAATAGGTACCAAGTGATTTCTTCACGCAAGTACTAAGCTCTAGTCCTGTCAAATTGGTACCGAGTACTACTTAGGACTCGTTATTATAAGTAAGTTAATACTCAAATCAGACTAATTAATTTTATTCATTTAATAATTTATTGGTTGTCATTTGTTTAGAAATAGGTAATAAATACATTTTTTGTTATTTTTTTATTTTATTTTTTGTTTTCCAGTTTTGTAAAATTCGAGATTAAATTATTCTAAGATTAAATAATTGCTTCGAAAAAATTCGGTTTTTGGGCTTTTGGATGACATTTGGATGGAAATATTGAATATGTCAAAATTATAGTTTGTTTAATTGACTGATGCATTCCAGTAGTATTTATTTATATATAGAATTTGTAATATTTAAAAAAAAACTTCACTTTTTTTTTATTATTTTTAGCAGAATCCATAGTCCGATTATTTTGGCATTTTTTTCATGGCATATAAAAACACCACCACATCGTTCTAAGAAACAATAGTAGTATAAATATCGGACTTGAGCAATAATTTAGTGCTCCTAGTGTAAAAAAATGTGTGCTCCCAGCATCAAAAATGCTCCTCGAGGAGAAGAGCCAGCGATCGTGTGGGAGCCTAGGGTAGAATGCATTAAGTGTACAATTGTGTGTTCTCAGCATCAAAACTGCTCCTCGAGAAGAAGAGTCAGTGGTGGTGAGAGGAGCTTGGGTAGAATGCATTGAGTGTTGTACGCAAGGAAAAAGGTGGATGAAATGTGTAGGTTCTATTTTTATAACTGAATGAAAATGTGATACAAAATTTGGAATTGATAAAGGAATGAAAATGTGTTGTCAGAAAACTATTGTCGGGAGTGTAAGAATATACTTTACAGACATAGAAATAGTGATGGGAAAATTGTATGCTGTGTATTTACAACAACAATGCAGCAGTGTAAATATCGGACTTGAGCAATAGAGCACTTTTTGAATGATTTTTCTGGTTGTAAATTATAACTTTCGGGGCGAATCTAGTTTTCGTGACTGTAAAGTGTGGCTAGCGATGGGCAGAGATGTTTATATGTTTTTAGGCTTGAAGGTTGACGTGGTGGATGTGTGGTATATGATAGAAAAAGGAATTTTTGAAAGGTTTGCAGGTAGGTTTGAAGTGGGTATGTTGATATGTGTTTTGAATGATAGTGGGATCATATGTCTTATAGGTATGTGAGTTCATTGACTTTGAGATGCATTTGTAGTTTGAAGGGAGATAATGCTTCAAGAAGCACTAATTTATGAACAGAAAGAAAACAAATATTTTATGTGTTTTATAATAATTGTGATTTATTAATCCATGAATTGTTAGCCGGTGAGAAGCCAAGCCATTTAACATATACATTGTCTCCCTTGGTTTTAAGTACTTTTTCAACGAGATAAATATTGGGGTATTTAGTCTTTTGTAATTCTTTTTCATAAAAACATCCGCTGATAGGTTGACCTTTAAAATCTTCAAGGAGATATGTTGCTGGATTTGTTAGGTTTACTTTTCTTATCTTAAAAATTTCCGTTGTCCAATTAGGTGTGTAGCCTTTCTCGAAAACGTGTTTGAACTTGCTTATTTTAACATTGCATTGTAAGCTTGGCGTTTCTGAATCTTTATGACGAACATGATCGTACATGCTTATCTAAATTCGAAGGCATGGCGTATGAGCTTGTCCTCACACTCCACAGTGTCTTTTTATATTGCTTGTCTGAATATGTATTCGTATATAGACATGAATATTCATTTGATGAATGCTACTTTAATTTTGTATAAATAGCGCTTGCGATAAAGGAGTTCTGTTAGAATCAACGATGAATTTCAAAGAAGAACTTTTAGAAATTGAAGCAGCGGTTAATTTCAAGCCTTGTAAGAAGGTTATGGAACTTAAAAGAAATGAAAAGTATTCTATTAAACGACTGAAACGTTGCATAACTAAATATGGTGAAAGAATTGTGGCTGATTTAGGTGAATTTCAGGTAATTAAATATTCGTACAGTTACATGAGATATAGAAATACAATTTTTTCTTCTTTCAGATTTTCCTGCCAATGCGCTATAGTAAATTGTCAGATGCCGCTGTTTCGGAAATAAATCAAAGTACCTTCACTCTTGAGTGCTTGCATCCATTTGGGCAAACATTTAAGTTAATTATAGAAGAAAAAATATAAATAAAAATTGAATTAAATTTTCTTTTATATCAGTAGTTTTTGTTTTTTATTCTGTAAAATAAGGTCATCGACCAACGACGGATTTAATTAACAGTATAGTTTTTGATGATTTAGTTGACTGCAAGTCATGAAGTGTGTATTTATGAGATGACAAGTCCATATCAGTAAATTTTGGTACTCTTATATAACAACAGCCTCATCATTAAAAATACGAAATTTATAGACTAACGGAAAAACTAAGAATTTGATTACTAAATGATCCAATCACCAGTACAGTTTTCTTTGATAAGAATGGGTTTTCAATTTTCATCTGAAATTTAGACAACTGATAGTCATAAAGTGTAAATTTATGAGCTCATATTTCATTTAAAATTTAGACTACTGATAGTCATAAAGTAGGTATGTATTTATGAGATGACATGTCCATATCAGTAAATTTTGGTACTCTTATATAACAACAGCCTCATCATTAAAAATACAAGATTTATAGACTAACGGAAAAACTAAGAATTTGATTACTAAATGATCCAATCACCAGTACAGTTTTCTTTGATAAGAATGGGTTTTCAATTTTCATCTGAAATTTAGACAACTGATAGTCATAAAGTGTAAATTTTTATGAGTTGACTCGTACATATCTGTAAATTTTGACGTTCTCTTTATAAAAACGGGGATGGGGATTTATGGGGGATGGGGATTTATATTTGAGTTCTTGTCCTGTTTAAAATGTTTTTATTCTTAAAGAATTCCTCGCCCAGTACGATTGTGTGCTCAGTTTTGCTCTAACTTTTTTAAAGTCAAAAAATAAATAATCATCAGTTTTGCTCTAACTTTTTTAAAGTCAAAAAATAAATAATCATCAGTTTTGCTCTAACTTTTTTAAAGTCAAAAAATAAATAATCATCAGTTTTGCTCTAACTTTTTTAAAGTCAAAAAATAAATAATCATCAGTGTGGCTCTAACTTTTTTAAAGTCAAAAAATAAATAATCATCAGTTTGGCTCTAACTTTTTTAAAGTCAAACGCTAAATAATCATCAGTTTTGCTCTAACTTTTTTAAAGTCAAACGCTAAATAATCATCAGTTTTGCTCTAACTTTTTTAAAGTCAAAAACTAAATAATCATCATGAAATCGTTTTTGTGTGAAATTTGCGGTAAAATCTTTTCAAAAAATTTTAATTTAAAAAGGCATTTGATGAATGTTCATGCCATTCCGGCTAAAAAACCAGTGGCCCGTGAAGACTTTTGCGATTTGTGTGAAAAAAGTGTTGCTATGGGGCAGTGGTCTGATCATGATAAAACCAATTGTCATTCTTTACTGGCTCGCGAACTTTTAAAAAGAATGGATTGTGATGAAGGAGCTGGCCCAGCAAAAAAATATTGTGAAATTTGTGAAAAAAATGTGATTTTATGTCAATGGAGCGAGCATGTTAAAGACAGCGTTCATTTGAAACTCGTCGAGGGAATTTTTGCGGGAATGGAGGTTGAAGACGAGCAAAAAAGTGCAACTAAAAAAAAGTGTGAAATTTGTGAGGTTGAAGTGGAAGGTGACTGGAGCAAGCACGTTCGTCGATACGAACATAAAAGGCTGGTTTCTGAATTGCTATCAGACAATTTTCGGGTTGTGAAGAGCAGTTTCAAGGGCAGAATTGAAACACTCATCTATGAAAATAAGAAGGAGGATAATTTAAGCCCATCAGAATTTTTGAAAGAGGGGAAAGAGGCTATTATAGAGAAGCTAAAGGAGCATTTGAATAAATTAACATGTATAAAGTTCAACCTAGAACTATTTTGTGAATTTATCAAGCTCAATTCCGAAGATGAAATGCAGCTGAGCATTAAATCTTTCAATACCAAAATGGAAATAGCCCTTTCAAATTCCGAACTCTCCCCAGCGTACTCTGATATGGTGGATGAAATCGATACAAAAACGCAAGAGTTCCAAGAGAAAGATAGTGGTTGGGCATTGCTCAGAATACTGAATGTTGAAATCAACATTAATCAATATACACCTATAAAAGGATCGAGATACTTGGAATTACCACGATTCATTTTAAGAATAAGAGCATGCATAAATGTTCGAAACGAGGATGTGTATTGCTTTAAATGGGCAATAATCTCTGCTCTCTTCAGCAGAGGTAAGAGCAACCTGGAAAAACCCGAAACGTATAGAATAAATGACATAGGTGCAAGAGTTCTATACAAAAATGGTCAAAGGATAGATTTTGGAAGCCTACAGTTCCCACTTAAAATAGGGGAAATTTCACATTTTGAAAGGCTAAATCCAACCATTAGCATAAACGTTTTTGGTTTGGATGAGGAAAACAAAACTGTTATAGGACCATATTATATAACAAATGAGGAGAAGCAAAATCACATCAATTTGCTGCTTCTACAAAAAGAAGAGGTGTCGCACTATGTATGGATAAAAAATATATCAAGGTAAACCAACACATTAAGTTAAGTCTCATCTCTAAATTTAACTAAACATTTTTTTTTCTATCTTATTTCCAGACTAATATCAAACCAAGTAAAAAACTACAGAGAAAAGACTTGGTTTTGTAACATGTGTTTGCTGGGATTCAGGTCGGAGGCTAAAGTAGCATCTCATAAAAAAGAATGCTGCAGAATGGTTACTAAGATGCCCAAGGAAGATAAAGCCTTCTTAAGCTTTGAACATCCTGAAAGGGAGATGAATGTCCCATTCGTTGTGTATGCAGACTTCGAATGCATACTGGAAGATGTTGATACAGGTATAAATAATAATAATAATAATAATAATAATAATTTTATACAGAAACATATTCCGTGCGCTAGCGCATATTATATTAAATCATATAATAGTACTTTAAGTAAATTAAGATCTTTTAGAGGTAGTAATTGTATTAAAGATTTTTTAAATTATCTAGTAAGGGACTGCATAGAATTGTATTGTATTAAACCCAAACCCATGAATCAACTCTCTGAAATCGATTTGAACTATCAAAAGAGCTGTCGGGTTTGTCATATATGTAAGAAAAGCTTAGGTTTAGATCGAGTTGCTGATCATTGCCATTACACTGGTAAATATAATGGCCCAGCACATAACTCATGTAACTTAGCCTATAAAAAACCGAAATTCTTCCCCATTTTCTTCCACAACTTCTCGGGTTATGATTGTCATTTATTGATAAAGGAACTAGCTTCACTTAAGGGTAATATTTCCATAATCCCCCTAAATAAAGAAAAATATGTTGCTGTATCAAAGACAATATATTTACCCGATAAAAAAACGTTTGAATTAAGATTCCTAGATTCATTCCGCTTCATGCCTTCTAGTCTTGAGTCATTGGCAAAAGATTTAACATTAAATGATTTTAATTTAATTAAGTCAAACTTTCCAGTTGAAGCAGAGTTTAATCTTCTGACTAGGAAAGGTGTATTCCCGTATGAATATATTAATTCATGGCAAAGATTACAGGAAAAAAACCTTCCTTCACAAGTCTGTTTTGATAATAAGTTGACTGGTGAACCTTGCACCTTAGATGAATATAATCATGCACAGAAAGTGTTTAAAACATTTAAATGTGGAAATCTTTTTGACTATATGCAATTGTATTTGAAAACTGATGTTCTTCTTTTGGCAGACATTTTTGAAAATTTTAGAAGAGTTTGTAAAAGTATTTATGAACTTGACCCCTGCCATTATTATACAGCCCCGGGATTATCTTGGGATGCTATGCTAAGAACGACGAAAATCAGTCTTGATCTTATTCAAGACATTGATATTTACAACTTTATTAAAAAAGGTATTCGAGGAGGCATATCTCAATGTTCCCATAGACATACTGTTGCAAATAACAAATATATGGAGACCTATGACAAAGAAAAAGAGTCTCAATATTTGATGTATATTGATGCAAACAATTTATACGGTTGGGCTATGTCATCCCCTCTTCCATATTCTAATATAAAATGGGTAAAAGAATTTGAAAATATTGACATAATGAAAATTTCAGACGAATCTGAAATAGGATATATTTTTGAAGTTGACTTGGAGTATCCCAATCATCTCCATGATTTGCATAATGATTTGCCATTTTGCGTGCAAAACAAAAAAATAAACAATTCTAAATTCTATAAACTTATTGCAGATCTAACTCCAAAATATAACTATGTCATTCATTATAAGAATCTTCAGCAATGTATTATTAATGGATTACAAATTGTCCGTGTGCATAGGGTTTTAGAATTTAAACAGTCTCGATGGCTTCAAAAGTACATAGATTTGAATAATCACCATCGAACTCTAGCTACCAGTGATTTCGAGAAAAATTTTTTCAAATTAATGAACAATAGTGTTTTCGGAAAAACTATGGAAAATGTAGATAAACGAAAAGATGTTAAGATTGTGACTTCTTGGGAAAACAATAAAAAGCGTCTTGGAGCTAGAGCTCTGATAGCAAGACCGAATTTCCATAGTTTGACTAAATTTACTGAAAACATGGTGGCAATTCAAATGAAAAGAGTAAGTACCTTTTATAACAAGCCTTTGTACTTAGGATTTTGTGTCTTAGAGTTTTCAAAGTGGAAAATGTACGACTTCCACTATAGCTATATGAAACCTAAGTATGAACACAATCTAAAACTTAATTATATGGACACGGACTCTTTTATTTATACAATAAAAACTAATGATTTTTACAGTGATATTAAGAATGATGTAGAATTGTATTTTGATACATCTTCATACTCTCCAAACAATATATATGGCATCCCCTTGAAGAACAAAAAGGTGTTGGGCATGATGAAAGACGAAAATTCGGGAAGAATTATGAAGGAATTCATAGGTTTGAGATCGAAAATGTACTCTTTTTCCGTTGAAGAAACAGAAGTTAAGAAAGCTAAGGGTGTGAAGAAAATAGCACTAAAAGATATAAACCTAGCTAAATATAAAGATTGTTTATATAGCAAACGAGTTTATCACGGAAGAATGTTTGTTTTTCGATCTATAGCTCATCAGATATACACCCAACAGCTTAATAAGGTTGTTCTAAATCATGAAGATGATAAAAGATTCATAAGGGAAGATGGTATAAGTACCTATGCTTGGGGTCATTATAAAATAACTTAATAAAACAGTCCTTCTAGTTTTAAGTAAATTATATTTATTTATTTAATATTGTTTATTAAAACAAAAAAAAAAAAAAAATTGTAAAAATTGTACATGAAAAACTTATACATTTTTATAATAAAAATTGTATATGAATATTTATATAGAAAATAAAATAAAAAATTGTACATGAATATTTATATAGAAAATAAAAAATTTACACGAAAACTTATATATAAAATAATAATAAACAAAAAAAAAAAACATGAATGCTGTTCTTATTTCTTAAAAGAAAATTTCAGGAAAAATGTTGAGAACGCTGACTGTGTAAAAAATTATTTAATAAGTACACGTTTTGGAGGGCACAGCATTTGTTATGTGATAAGCATCTTGTCTCACTTGGAAAAAGTCTTTTTAGTTCTTTGAAGTTGGGGCAGTTTATATTTTCAACATTTATTACATCAACGTTTTCATTTAGGAGACGCTTTATCCACTGTAATTTTTCATCTCCTTTAACATAAACGATGTGATTTATAATATTATCTCGAAGAAATTCTTCTACTTTATGATATTTGGTGAATCCACCATTCCAGTGCAACCCATGATGGTTTTGATATAGCCATTTTGCTTGTCTTTTTAATGTTGTTGGTAAATGCTTAAAGTCAAATGGAGGTGTAATTATGAAGTGGTGATGGTTACAACCACGCAGAATAGCTATTTCTTTAACAATAAACTTATCATTGGGTCCTCTAAAACCTTGAATATCAATGATGAATGCCATTGCTAGGGCTAGTGTGTTCTCGATTAAGAGCTATATTGAACTAAATCATTTAAATATTTCGAGATACTAATTGACTTAGAGGATTGTAATTTATAATTCGATCATGTAACATTAAGCAATACGCTGATGTATTTGGTGGTAGTTCTTTAGCTGTTTTAATTTCCAAACGAATATCAACTGGACCAGTTTTCACTATTTCATTCTGATGTCTACAATCAATCACAAAAATAGGTGCTTGTGACTTGAAGAGATTTCTTGTCAGCAGTGGCTCTGCAACTGAGCAATTATAATAATTTCTTCTAAACTCACTGTACATTTGATAAAGAATACTAAAATTGTTTTTTTCAAATGATATATTTTGGTCTTCATAGGGATAAACGTCGGAGTTTAAATATGCCTTAAGGTTGACGACATCACAATGATCAAAATAGGTAGGGTTCTCTTTAAATTGGTTTCTCTTGTTCGTTTGTAAGGCAATAATAATGTATCTAGGCTTCTCAACTTGTGAAGTCGTCTTTACATTCCAAATATGGTGGTCACTAGTTGGTAAGGCTGGATATTCATATAAATCCCAATTACGAAAGGCGATTTTCATGGTGTTATTATCATTTATAGATTTGAAGAGTTTCAATTTTAAAGAATCAGTAAGATGAACATGCGGTACTTTCCATTGAATTTTGAGTAATGTTATTTTGGCTTGCTCAACTGCATCACCTATAAGTGAGTTTTCATCAGTACGAGAACGTGTTAGAATTAAGTCATGTCGAGCGTTGGGAATTATTTTTTTGAAATCCTCTGCAAAACCCAGAAGCTTATTAAGTGGTAAGCAAAAATTAAAATGTAATCCATCTAAATTTACTGAAGAATTTGGACACCAGCCTCCATTGTACAACATTACGCTTTCATTTTGACTCAAAGAAATATAATTTTTAATAGAAGTTGTGATCCCAACATTACGATTGCTATCTATTTCAATACCATTCAGTTCATACCGGATTTCATCAAATAGGAATGCTATGCAATTATTTACAAGTTGTGTCTTTTGAACTTCCGATCCATCATTTTTCGACACAATCCCCTCAACATAAATGTAACTTTCCGAAGGTAATATATTGAGATTTTGATGTTGCACGCAGATGTGGATGATGTCATTTTTACCAAAATTATTTAAATACGGTGAATAGGAATGATATTCGTATTTTGAAATACTATCATCAAATGCGGGTTCTTGAAAAATATTTAGCATATCTTACTGTTTTAAGTTATATTTATTATTTTCTTTTCTTCAATGTGAATCCTAATGATAATAAAAACGATTGATTTTCTTCTGTTAGCGTTTGTACTTTCGCTTTAGGAGTTGATGTAGTATTGATTATAGAGCTCGGTAAATCCTGTCTTTTATAGAAATCATTAGCATTAGGGATATTATTATAAATTATCATTTTTGATGATTAAGGTGTAATCTTATCGTTATAAATTCACCTCGAAAGTTAATAAGGTTTCCGTCTTGATCTAACAAATTTATTGTTATTGAACTTATCTTCTTCACGTTCACTGGTAAATAAATAACATTTTTAGGAACCTCAATTATTTTATACCCCGGACTGACTTTGATTGAAAATTGATGAAGTACATGCGAAGGTTGATTATTTAAAAATGTTCCATCAATTAAGTTACACTCAACTCTCACCGTATTTACACGATTGATATCAACGTAAAGATCTGATTCATGCATTTGTTTTGCAACCAGTTTTCTGTTACTGAACCCTAGCAGCGAGCCAATAGAATTAGGATGTGAAAAATCTATATCTTCAGTGCAGTATATTTCACATTTTAAAGTGTTGTTATTCGCTCTGATCTTTACGCTTGCTGTATTATTTTTTTCTAAAAGCCCTTCTTGAATAAAATTATTTATATCTTCAATTTCGTAGGAGCCAATAGGAAGCTTAATTACATCATTACCCAAATGAAATAAATTGTTCATTACATCTACGTTAGGTATGGAGTTGTATGTTTGGAAATCCACTAATCCACATACATAATTTGAGTCTAATACTATTGGTGGAAAGTACTCTGTTGTGAGAGTAGACTTGTTTCCGCTCAGCGTAAGTGTTATCGACATTATCAATGTAAAAGAAATGAAACAAATTTTATATTGTATACTTTATTTATTCTGATCGACAAGAAATTTCAAACATAAATGACCACAATTGAATGTATTAAAACGCTGTACACATTTATGATTGTAATAAATATTATTTCCGTGCAAGTATCTTACTATTTCTTGGGGAGGTCTTAAATTACCAAAGCTGTCAAAATATTGTACATTATTTTTATTTTTGTTATATGCTACCCAATGTGTACCGATCCCGCTATTATCATCTAAATTTACGACCCCACTCTCCATTTTGAATGGCTTGTTCGGCAATTTATCCCTCATAAAAACACCTCGGAAATTCGGGATGAAGTTTTTACCAAACTGTGATATATCTATGTTAGTGAGAGGACGTTTGGGTAGCATTTTTAATAGTTTTTTGATTCTTGCGGACTTAGAAATAAACCTAAACCAGTTTTATATGGCTTTAGATAAAGACCCTTTCCTTGTTTAAGTTTTATTATTTCCATAGCTTTATTGTGACGTTTATTTTCTTCCAATTGTTTTCTTCCAATCTTTGAATCGTTTATAGCTTTCACCATTCCTGCAACACCACCAGTAAGAGAACCTACAGCTGATAACCCTGCTAAGACAGGTAACAATGGTAAAAGTCCTCCAACTTTAGGAATTGGTATTACTCTAGGTAATGTAATATTCCTACGTTTTTTCTTTATGATTTGTCTAGCTGCATGTAAAGCAGTTGTTGCTAACTTATTTGTGTCTTCAGTGTTCAAGTTTTTGATTGCCGCTCCTGCTTCTTTTATTGCATTTTTGAATAAATTTGTTTTCTTAATCCTAGGGCACTGACGGCCTTTCTTTGTCTTTGTTTTTGATGATACACCCATTCCAAGAGTAGATTTAGCCTTCATAATGCCAGTAACTAAAAGACTATTTATTTTTTCTGGTAATGTTGAATCTTTAGCTCTAAACCTCTGCCAAGATTTCTCAGACAAAATTTTATCAGCTGTATGTCTATAATTCAAATTATTACTTTTACTGTATGCTATATCGTGTTCTCGACAAGCTTCATCTAACTGATTGATTCCACGGTCTCCTCTAGCAAGACGTTCTTTAAGTTTGGTTCCAGGTCCACAAAAATTATAAGATGGTAGATGTAACTCAAATGGAAGCTTGTTTATTAACGAATTTACCAATCCGTTTCCTTGAACTGAATTATTCGAACTAACTGAGGGCGCCCCAAAATTAATCATTATATAACTGTATTATAAGACGCGTGGAGCGATTATGGAATAATGTTTATAAAACACGGAGATTTATATGTAAAAGCTTCATTCAACAAAATGAAGTTTGTAAGACAGCAAGAATCTATTTGTGTACGAAATTTCGATGGAAATGTAAAACAAACAAGGAAGCATGGAGCCTTATTTCCAAATAGCATTCGAGGGATAATTGTAGGCCCATCTAATTGTGGAAAAACCAACGTTATGTTAAGCATTCTTTTAGATGTTAATGGTTTAAAGTTTGAAAACATTTACATATACTCTAAATCATTACATCAACCAAAATATGCATACCTTAAAAAACTTATAAAATCTATAAAAGGAATGCAGTATTTCGAATTTCTAAATAATTGTGAAATTATGCTGCCTTCTAAGGCTAAACCAAATTCAGTTTTTATATTTGATGATGTGGCTTGTGAAAAACAAAATACCATAAGAGACTATTTCTGTATGGGGCGTCATAGCGGTGTAGATAGTTTCTACTTATGTCAATCATATACACACATTCCAAAACATTTGATTCGGGATAATGCTAACTATATAATTCTCTTCAAGCAAGATGATCTTAATCTAAAACATATTTATAATGATCATATAAACTCAGATATGTCATTTAAACAATTCAGAGAGCTTTGTTCGAAATGCTGGAAAGAATTGTATGGGTTTCTAGTCATTGATAAAGATAGGTGCGTTAAAAATGGACGATATAAAAAATCATTTAAAGAAACAGTTATCTTATAAACTGATACAGTCTTAAAACTGCTTCTTATATTAATACACCTATTTCAAAACTATCCTGTATTGAATAGCCCTATACCTATTAAACAAACTTGTACTGAACTGCCCTGTATTAAACTGCCCTGTATTAAACTGCCCTGTATTAAACTACCCTGTATTAAACTGCCCTGTATTAAACTGCCTGTAAGTAACTGACTCTGTTCATCTGATCTGTATTAATTCGTTCCTGCAAGAAGTGATTTGTTTTAACAATCACTCTAGATATGGATACCAATATGAATACGCTTAAAAATCTTATAAAGACAAAGAAAGCCTTGAAGAAAAAGTATATGCTCCTCAAGACTGGAAAATTGGTTAAAGATACTGAAATTGAAAACACGTTTAAACCAATTGTTGAACCCTTACGAAAAATCGCGAAAAATGTAGAAAATAATGAAACCATGAAAAGTGAGTTTAAAGAAATAAAACCACCTGGTGTAAAACGTCGTCTTCAATTCAAAAGTCATATAGAAGAAGAAGCAGAAGAAGATGAACAAATTTCTCCAGAGAGAGATTTATTACTTTCGAATTCAATGTTAGCTGATGATGACTCATCATTTAAAACACCTACAAATAGCTTCAATGAAAGTACTCCGATTAACGAAGCTTTAGTTTCAAATTCAGATCATGATAAAATCTATGGTCCATACTTTGACGTAGAATCAAATTCAAATAAATTAGGGAGATCAAATTTTCAAATTAATGATGAAAACAATATTGTAATTGATGGAGAAATTTTCCGTGGAACTGATGGTCTTCATGAACTTGTTCTACATAAAAATCCACGAAAGAGTATTTATACTACTGAAGATTTAAAGCAGTATCAGACAATATTACAAAAAACATGCGCACACTTGAGAAATCATGAAATGAATTCACAGGTTAAAGGTAATAGAGGACAAAAGTATAAGAAAATCATCAAACCCTTGGTCCAAGGTATGACACAAAGTAAAAAAACGAAAGTTGGAAATGCATATATAAATAATTCACATGCAATGATCTACTCAACTAACCCTATTGATTATGTGTATTGGGACAATCCAAATGAGCTTGTGGATAGGTTGAGACTTTTAATTGCTTCTGAAAAATCAGGGCATAACAACCATAAAAATGAGATAAACTCGATAGTGGAAGAGTTGCGTGAACAAAATTTAATTTATTAGCAAAATGAGTGTTGACAAGTTCGGAAGAAGCACTAACAAATTTCAAAGAGTAATTGCTGGTCCTCCAGGACCTCCTGGTATTGGCTTCAAGCAAACTGAGAATGGTGACTTTGATATTGAAGGAAAACGTCTACACAATATTAAAAGTCCTACAATGCCTGATCAAGCAGTAAACAAAGCATACATAGATGATAAATTGGAATATAAAGAACAAAAATTAAGAGAATACATTGATCAACAAATTTTGAATACAATTCGCTTGTTGGATGATCTTCGAAAGTATTTTCTTCTTGAGATAGGAAAAATTAAAGAGAATTAAGAAGGGGACCCAAATATTTTTCATATAAGAAATCATAACTAACTGATCTTGGATTCAGTTTATTTGTAAATCAAAACGATATCACATCATGTCAAATATAAACATATCTTTAATTTTAAATGAAATTATGAGTTTTTTAAGGGTTCATAAATATGATTTACTTGAAGAACATCATGATGAGATTATAAGAAATATTTCATACTTTAGTAATTATAAAAACGCTATTAAAGTTAATTCTAAACATGGATGCCATTTTACAAACTGTTCGTGGTCTTCAAATACATGTAAAGAAGGACCAGATACTTGTGGATGTTTTATGATTGAGCACCGTTTGATAAGATTAAAAAAACTAATGTTATTGTATAATAGATTAAAATAAATGTTATTGTATTATAAAAAAGATACAAAAATGTGTTTCTTTCATTCTTTTAAAAAATGAGTAAACGACAAGTTGTTGAAGAGCTTCATAGATCAGCAAGAAAGAATTTCAATCGACGTAGGGTTGTTATCAAAGGGTTTGATGACCTGTGGCAAGCTGATTTGGTTGAAATGATACCCTACCATAAAGAAAATAATGGGTACAAATACCTAATGACGGTTATTGATACATTTTCAAAGTATGCATGGGCAATTGCTTTAAAAAATAAGACCGCTTCGTCTGTTGCAAAAGCAATGAAATTAATTTTCATCAAATCATCACGACAGCCTAAAAACCTACAAACTGATGATGGAAAAGAATTTTTTAATAAGATGTTTCATGATTTAATGAAATTATACAATATAAATCATTACTCTACATTCAGCTCACTTAAGGCATCAATAGTTGAACGTTTTAATCGCACACTTAAGGAGAAAATGTGGAAGGAATTCAGTAATAATGGTAATTACAAATGGATATCCATTATTGATGATTTGGTGAATGAATACAATCACTCCATGCATAGAACTATAAGAATGTGCCCAACCGATGTGAATCAAGAAAACTCTAAAAAACTCTTATCTACTGCTTATAATAGATTTAAAATCGCTCCACAGGGTAAATTTCGAGTTGACGACAATGTTAGAATAAGCAAGTTCAAACACGTTTTCGAGAAAGGCTACACACCTAATTGGACAACGGAAATTTTTAAGATAAGAAAAGTAAACCTAACAAATCCAGCAACATATCTCCTTGAAGATTTTAAAGGTCAACCTATCAGCGGATGTTTTTATGAAAAAGAATTACAAAAGACTAAATACCCCAATATTTATCTCGTTGAAAAAGTACTTAAAACCAAGGGAGACAATGTATATGTTAAATGGCTTGGCTTCTCACCGGCTAACAATTCATGGATTAATAAATCACAATTATTATAAAACACATAAAATATTTGTTTTCTTTCTGTTCATAAATTAGTGCTTCTTGAAGCATTATCTCCCTTCAAACTACAAATGCATCTCAAAGTCAATGAACTCACATACCTATAAGACATATGATCCCACTATCATTCAAAACACATATCAACATACCCACTTCAAACCTACCTGCAAACCTTTCAAAAATTCCTTTTTCTATCATATACCACACATCCACCACGTCAACCTTCAAGCCTAAAAACATATAAACATCTCTGCCCATCGCTAGCCACACTTTACAGTCACGAAAACTAGATTCGCCCCGAAAGTTATAATTTACAACCAGAAAAATCATTCAAAAAGTGCTCTATTGCTCAAGTCCGATATTTACACTGCTGCATTGTTGTTGTAAATACACAGCATACAATTTTCCCATCACTATTTCTATGTCTGTAAAGTATATTCTTACACTCCCGACAATAGTTTTCTGACAACACATTTTCATTCCTTTATCAATTCCAAATTTTGTATCACATTTTCATTCAGTTATAAAAATAGAACCTACACATTTCATCCACCTTTTTCCTTGCGTACAACACTCAATGCATTCTACCCAAGCTCCTCTCACCACCACTGACTCTTCTTCTCGAGGAGCAGTTTTGATGCTGAGAACACACAATTGTACACTTAATGCATTCTACCCTAGGCTCCCACACGATCGCTGGCTCTTCTCCTCGAGGAGCATTTTTGATGCTGGGAGCACACATTTTTTACACTAGGAGCACTAAATTATTGCTCAAGTCCGATATTTATACTACTAACAATAAATCTAAATATCTTCTCATTGAACTTTCTGTAAAACTGTAAAATGGTTTTGCATTGATGTGGTATAAAAAATAAAAACCGAAGAAGGAAATTGCACTTTACTGTGCTTATTCTTGTGTGTAAAGCAATGAAAAACTTTTAAAGTAAATAAGCTGTTATGAACAATGAAGCAGGGTTTTTATTGTTTATGTATATATAGTCAACTTTTATTGCAATACCTACTTTGCCATTGGTATGTTTTTTTTTTTTTAATTTTATATTTTGTACTCGTTTAAAACAACCTTGGCTGACGTTCACTATTCGTTGCACTTTTAAGGATTGTTTTTGTTTTATTGACCATAGAAAACGAGAAGTTTTTATAGTCTTAAGGAAATTATTGTAATAAGCAACTATACCCACCTTAGGAGGTAGATATTTTTAAGGGGAAAAACAAACGGACAACTATATAAAATTATTATACATTATGCTTAAAGCGATAAGAAAACAAGTAGGTACATGACGCGTCCCTAATCTCACGAACTGAGGTAATTGCTTTTTTAATATCTTGGGAAAACCCATATTTTAGCTGTAGTTGTTCCTTAAACCATTTAATCAATTATAAAACTTAAAAATAGAAATCCGGTAGTTTCTAAAACAATAAGAAGATAATAGTTTTAACAACGGTCACACATTTAAGATGCGTTTTTGTAAAATGTAAAAAAAAAAAACAGTTAAGTCCGTTCGTGAGATATGTATGTATGTACTTTATTTATTTCTTGTCTTTCTCTTGCTACAGTATTAAGCAGCCCATAGACACTACACTTGTGTCTGCACCGGTGTACTGACACTGGTGTGGCATTCCGCTACACACGCCACACCAATCGAGACACCGACACCAAAAATCAAAAACTTTCGATTTTACTCGCACCGTGTCTGACACCGAAAATCGGTTTGCGCACCAGCCCACACACAGCACACATTTCCGTACACCGACACCGGTGCAGACACAAGTGTAGTGTCATGGGCTGCTTTATGTTAATGAAAATTGTATGCTTTTTTTTCTGATTTGAAGGCAACCAACAAAATAGGTATACAGATATTTTTAAAGAAAATAAAAAAAAAAAACGAAATGGAAAATGTTCTTGATGTTCTTCAATAATGTGATTCTTTTTTTTGCACTTTTTGTATTTCTTTTTTATTTTGTACCTATAGGTTGTTTCAGACCAGTCTGACCAGGCATCAGGGTCAGGGAGTCAGAGTAAAACTACAATAATATCAATTAATGGAAAATATTAAAAATGGAAGAGGAAAATTTCAAACGTGTGTAAGTGTGAGTGAGTAAATTTTAAATTTAAAAATTTTAAATATATTTAAATTTTAAATTTTAATTTAAAATGTTTAAATTTGAAACAGATAACATTTTTTTAAGGAAGACCCTAAATGAGTGAATCTGCTTTGAGAAGTGGTTAACTATTAATGTGTTAAATCGAAGGTTTAATTCTTTGAAGTCACTGCACTGTGGTCCATTTGCAAATCCATTTAGCGATCAAAGGCATCATTCTCACGCACTTTTTTGACGAAAATTCATGAAGTTCAATACACAAATCATTTGGGTACGTTTATAAGATTTATGCTTGAACGTGTATTTTTATATAAAAGTGATGCCAATTCAGATATTTTATACAATTTAAAAAAAAAGGGTTATATACGTTGCGCCTTAAACCAGAGCACATGCTCCAATGCCTTATCCGATGAGAATGTGATGAATGGATTGGAATTAGATAGATTTGGAAAGAACGATATGAAGGAAAAAGAAATTTTTCTTCTGACATCCTTCTGGTTTTGAACCATTTCCTTTCTTCTGCAACTTTCCATCGTCTGGGTAAAGATTCGAATAAAAAATATACGCCATGGCCATAGTTGTTCATAACTTTACGAAAACGTTTAAAAACTGAATTAAAAATTCCTTTTTATAAAAAAAATAAAAAAAGCTAATAATGATTCTTTTGAAAATTCTTAATCTAAAATCATTTGAATTTAACATTTGACTATCTATGTATGTACCTATATAATATAGAAGATATACCTACCTACTTATTCTTGATTATATTAATTTCATTTACACACACATTCATAATTCGAAACGAAAATCTTTTACATTTTGCGATTTTTCTTTTGAATTAAAACATCTCTTTTGGAAAATTCCTATCATAGCATATCGGCAGCACTTTATCACCAAGTAAACAATTTCAAATTGATGACTTGAAGCTGTGACAACCCACAAAAGACATAGGCACACATAAATTATATTTTGATGACGAGTAGGTTTGTCAAAAAAAAAATCGAATTTAAATTAAATTTTGGAATATAATAATTTTTTTCGGAATACTTTATTTTTAAGATGTTTTATTTCGCATTATTTTTCAAACAAATAAAAGAAACAATGAATCATATTTAGAAAAATAAATTAACCGATTGTAAACATATTAATTTTTTTAAAAAGAAATTTAAGAAATTCCGCGAGTTCCTATATACATAATATTCGCAATGCTAACAATACATTGTTTTATCATTAGATATGCAGTGAAAGGTCATTAGTATCTTTCTTTTTTTTGTGACAGTCGATTTTCAGCAAGATATTAGCTCAATAACAAAAATACAAAAGCACCAAAGATTGTCAGTTAATTTTTTTTGTTTGATGCCTTGGTTTTTGTTTTGTTCTATTTAAACATACCCATAAGTTTTTCTCTTTTCTTTCGCTTGAGAACCGAACCAAGAAGGACAATATAAATTTGCAAATTTCTTTGTAGTGTCAGAATAAATTATTGCTGATTGAAATAAAACAAAACAAATAACAAAAAACACCAAATAATGCTACCGAGACAGTGTGGTCTTTAACACAAAAACTTGGCATAAATCAGCTTTTTGATAAAAATTCTAAAAATAATTTCAACTTCTTTTAATATTCATAAAATTATGAATGTAAGTATTTAATATATTAAATCTCAGGCATTATCATGTTTGAGTTTTTGATTCAATAACTCTTTCAGTCACATTTTTGTATGAACAAAATTTTATTTATAAAACACATTTATAAAGAAAGGGATAACGACGTACGTTTTTGAAGGATATATTAATTATAAAATTAAGTATTGGCGTGGTAATTCTAATTACTGTGAAAAAAAGATACAAAATTATTATCTTTACTAATATTGTTATCAATATTTTTACTTGCAATATACAGGGAGATTTGAATAAGATAAGACAAAATTATAGCTCGTAGATTAATTCAAGACAAAAAACAAATTGTTTAAGATGGTAAATTAGGAACTCTGTTTCCCCCTGTTTAGACAGGAGAGGCAATTTTATAAAGAAATGGAAAAAAATTAAAAAAAAAAACCGGCAACACTTGAATGGTATATAGATTTTTCCAAAGCCAGAAATTTATTTTAATTTTTCATTTTTTTATCGTGTCAAATTTATTTTCAAACTTAAAATATACATAAATAATAACAAAATAAGAGGTAGGTACATTTTGTTTAAACAGATTTTTTTTAGTAAAATTTAAATTTAATTACTTATTTTGTTCTTATCAATTTTAAATCAAACAATAAAACCAGATACATATTTAAATAATGAAACTATTCTATAGTTTTTGAGAAAATTTAATTTACATTTACAAAAATTGACTTTAATTCGTTGTTTAAGTTGCTATAAAGATTAAAACAATTTTATTTAAAAATAAAATGCACAACCGAGTCGGACGAAATTGCTCTTGGAGTTCGAATGGCTGGGAATTTTAAGCTTTTATTTTTTACATTTATACATACATACATGTAATTAATTATTAATAATATTATTAACTTACAATTGGTGCCCTTGGAAACTGGACAGCCGATGTTATTTTTTTATTAGCGAATTCCTAATTCAAATTCTTAAAATATACCTAATCAGGTGTTCTTGGATATTCAAGCGAAAAACAAAGTTGTGATGTATTATATTTTTTCAATAATTTTTGTATTAATTTTTGCAGATTTTTTTTTTTTGTTTTTAAAAATAACACATCATCAGTTAATTTTTTTAACAAACCCAATGCATTCTTAGTTACAGAATTGTGAGTAAAATAAAAATATTTCGGAGTCGATAGCATTGTTTGTTTTCGAGATAATATTCTAGCTGACAAAACATTTTATTACGAACGTACGAACGAAAGTACACACACACATACAGACATCTTTCTAAAAACAATGGATTCGGATTCTTGAGACCTCGAAACGTGGAGATTTGTAATATTCTTATGCCACAAGTACTGCAGAGCATTTTTAACCGTAAGCCAGGTGCTCCCCAGAAAATATCTCAAACAGCTACGCACACTGCACAGCGCACAGTCTAAATAGTAAGCAACCCTCTAGACAAAGAATTCCATGTTTTATAGTGAAATACCCCACTGTGAAATTAGCTTCCATTGGCATTGTGTCTTCGTTGTTCTCTCAGTCTCAACTAAAAGCTCATGTATAATATTGAATACAAAAAAAAAGTTAAATGAAAACTTCTTTAAGAAAACAAACAAAACAAATAAAAATCTACTTGTTGAGCGTCCATTCTATTAAAGTGTACGATTTAAGGAAACGGAAGTCTGCTTTTTCAATCTCCATCCCTGTTTCTATATTACTTCTTGGCTTGGCGCCTTCTAACCAACAACGACGCACGGCAGCGTTGACCTTTCCATTTGTGTGATAAAGAGACATCGCTCGCTGTTTTTAAATTTTCCATTAAGATACCAAGGGCTAAAAATAGTCACTCTCTACCCATTACGCACAAAAGAGTGAATTTTATTTACGATTGCGATGGTCTTGATGGCAAGGTTGTAGAGTTCAATATAAAAACCTAAAAAATAGTCGGGGGTGCGTAACTTAGGTAACGGCATCGACACCTTACAAACAACGCACGAATAGTTCGACAATGGCAGTAATGGACAGATATGTATGTATGTATGTAAGTACTGTTGAATTTTTATTTTTTTTTATTTTTTTATTGTGGTACATAAACAGAGGGTGATCATTTCCCCACACAAAAGCAGGCAACAATTACTTCTTCTTTATGGTTTTCGGTTTTTAAATGGGGTGATAAACAGAAATGGATGTATGTAGTACCTGTATATGTTGTATAGTCTCAGGCGTTTTTTTTTAGGTCGGTCTTTCGGTTACGATATTGAGGTGCGGTGTTGAGACTTGAGAAATTTGCATCGTACCTGGTCGATAAGAATTTATTTTCCAAGGACACAGTAGATTCTGTAAATATTTGATGAAGAAGACAGGAGTGCCTTATAGATGGGTATGATAGGGGGATGTTTTTTTTTTTTTTTTTAAATTGAGAAAGAGAATGAGAAAAAAAATTGGTTTTCGTGCAATCTTCGGTTATCTTTATTTATGACATGGCTTATTAGGTTTTTGTTTTGTTCAAATACAAAATTGAACAACAGAATATGTGTTATTAATGAAGATAGATTAAGGTGTTAAATTATTTTCAAATTGATTTTCCATATAAAATTCATTCAAAATAAAAAATGGCTTTGAGTGACATTTTTTTTTTTGTTATATTTGATCGTGACAAAGATTATGTTGGTGCCTATGTTGGTTTATATTCGAATCCGTACGTAGTTTTAAATCGAACTAAAATTATATTATTATTTTGAATCCAGAAAAACTTTAAATGCTGAATTTGCAACAATAACCAGTACATATAGATATTATTTGAAGAATAATTTTTTTTGTAAGTCGCGTTCGAAAAATATGTGCTAATATTCAAACTCACTGACATCCCTGTAATGTGTCAATTTCTTAAACTTTTTGATACGTTCAATGAACATTTCATTAATTTCAAGATAACTTTGTTTATTGAAGGTATCCACTCCACTTTAGAATTGATTTGGACAGGCAAATAATAAATGTCTACAAAGGGGAGCTATCATTGAAAACCATCAACTAAAATTTTCAATTATGGTTTTCAATGAAAGCTGTAACTGATACCTTTCTCTCCAGGAAATCTAGAGATTTTTGTATAGAGCAAATAGAAAAATTAGAGGCAGGCTAAAATTTTGCAGGGTGGTTCTGCTGATATTAAAGAACTAAAATCTCAGTTTTCGTATTCGAGACTCTTGCAGAAAAAAAAAATTAGGCGGCCACGCCCACTTTCACCTCCATTTTCCTTATATCCTTGTTTCTTGGAAACGGCTTGAATGATTTGGATGAAATTTTCAACATTTGTATATATTAGCAAGAAAAAAATTAAAAAAATACTTTTAGTAAAATCGAGATTTAAGTTCTTTAATATCACCAGAACCATCCTGCAAAATTTCAGCTAGTAAAATTTTGTAGTTGGACGGAGCGCTAAAATAAGCAAAGCTTTAAAATAGGATTATAAATACGACTGTATAGGTATATTTACGATATTGTAAAAAAAAACTTTACTTTCGAGATAAAAAATAACCTTTTTCTTAAAAGTTGTTTCACAGGAACTGTTATTTTTGGAGCTTAAAAGAAAAATCCAGTGCTCTCCAATATAATCCAATTCAGTGAATTGAGGACAAGTTAAAGAAACTTTGTGGGTGCCAGATCTTCAATTTGTCTAAGGACCGAAGAGATAAGAAAAATTCGCATATTTGCAGCTTTTACAACCGAAAGCAAATGTTGCGAAGTGCTTCAGCGTGAAGTTAGCACCGCCATTTTCGATTAGCATTTCACACTAAGAAAATGGCTAGCCACTAAAAATCATATGGTTAGTACGATTTTTTTGCGGGTATTTTTTTCCTCTTATTTTGGGAAATAAGACCCATGGACTTTAGTTCACCTAAATTGTGACGCTTTTTAAATTGTATACAAACTGTCAACCAATTTCCAACATTAATCTAAATCTGTATTTTGATTTCACTTCTTATCCAATCCAGCCTTCAACGTGTCCATAAAAAACATAAAATACATTAATTGGTGACGAGGATATCAGCAGATTATCTTAAACAGCAGCAAGCATGGTTTGAGTCGCTTATTAAGAGTATCCAGAACATGATGAAAGAGTTAATGAGCAATATCCTGGGTGCATCGACAACTGCGAAGACCACCGTTCCCAAGATTGACGCTTTCGACCCAGCCAAACCCAACTGATGGGAAAATTATCTCTCAACTCCAGTAACACTTTAAGGCAAACTCAATCACAAAGGAAAAAGTCATTTTTCTTGTCATCTTGCGGTGATCATCTTCTGGACCTGTTAACGAAACTCTTTGATTTACACATCCTTGCTTTGAGATGTAAATGCCTCAAGGACAAAGCTACAGTGACTGGATCGCTGATCTCAAAGGCTTTGTAAAGGACTGTCACTGTGCATTCACTTGCCGAAAAGAGGGTTATAATCGCTCTTATACCGAATATATGATTCCCGGTATGATAGTGTTTTACACACCGCACGATAATATACGCTTACAAGCCACGATGGACAGCAATCCTACTTTGAAGAAGATGGAGGATATCATCATAGCTTTTGAGCTATCTAAGCGAGCCTCATCAATACTGAAAGATGGAGATAAGAAGATTAACTACACTGCCGTACTGCCTCACTTACTTACTGACTTACCCAAGTACATCATAATAAAAATTATGTGAATCAATAGAAGGTCATGCCCAGATAGCAATGCGCAAAAATTGTAAATACATAGATTTCATGTGTGGACATATTCAGATTGTATGCTCTCAAACAAAAAAAACAACGAATGATAATGTGCGAAGTGGTATATACGTTCTCGCCGTCGTCGTCGTCGTAGACAACTAATTACAGGATTCAGATGACACATGTGATAAAGCACAACAATAACTTGCTTTAGAAGTCAAAACACTTTGCGAACGTTATAAATCAGTCTTTAATTCAGAGCAGGGCTGCAGTAATATGGTACGTTGGGCATCCTGTGTTAAAGCCTGATACACAGCTAAAATTTTGTAAATATCGTCCCGTTTCTTTTGCGCAAAAGGAAACTGTAAAAGCCGAGATAAAAAAAACTTCTTAAGTTGGGTATTCTTCGGTTAATTGAGACCAGTCAATGAGCCGCACCATCGTCCCTGATGAAAAAGCAAATGGTTTTGGACATTTTTCACAGTCTTGAAGGCGGTTGTTACTTTACGAAAATAGACCTGTCCTAAGTTTATTTACAGACACCGATAGGTGAAGAATCTCAGAAAATCTGTGTCATTTTTACTGAGTTTGGTTTATTTCAGTATCTTCGTGTACCTTTCGGTACAGCTAGTTATACGGGAATTTTTCAGAACTATATCGATCAATTGACAGCAGATTTCTAGGGTGCTGCTTATGTCGATGACGTCATAAATTCTGGGAGAAAGAATAGCATTTAGAAAATTTAAGGATTTTCCTCGAACGTCTCGAGAGTCAAGACCATACGGAGGATGGCGTTTAGAAAAATTTGAATTTGCCAAAAGTAAAATAGAGTACCTGGGTCATACAATTGATGCAACTGCCATTCGTCCATCGGAGTCACGACTACTTGCCACCAAAGACTTGACTGAACCCAGTACCTAATCTGAAGGAATTAGAAGCATTTGTAGGAAACCTGAACTATTACAATCAGTTTATAGACAATTTTGCACAAATCGCTGACCGAAATCCGGTCAAAGAATGTCAAATTTGTGTGGGAGAATGAACAGCGGCGAGTTTTCCAAATATTAAAAGGGAAGCTCTTGACTGTATCAACGCTGGTACATTTCGAGAACGAGCTGCCAGTCTCCTTATCGACGCATCGTCGCATGCATGGTATCGGCGCTGTGATATCTCGCATATAACTATCCGGACGGATCTGTGGAGCCGATAGCCTTTGCTTCTAAGACATTGACTTGACAGTCAGATTGAATAGGAGGCTATGTCAAACATCTACGGAATCAAAAAGTTTCACCAGTACTTGTAATTTTTGGACTTTCTTCTATGATTCCACCCTTCTAAGGCTCCTCTGCTACAAGTCTTGTTGCAAACGTGTTTTTTTTTTTATTATTAGCCTCGATATTAGATTCTCCAATGTTTTTTTCCTGAGAAGATGATGACTTTCAAACGCTGAAAAATTGGTTGAAAATGAGTGGTAAAGTCACCGGTATCTTCGTCATGTTAATGGCCATATTTTGGGATATAGCTATAACTTTTCCTGTTTCTTTCAGTTTTTGCACAATTGATTCCAAACTTGAAGTGGGCATGCGCATTGCTTTGTTATCGTCCGAGTTTCTTCTTAGCAAATAAAACTTTTGGTGTAGCATTTGATCACTTGCGTTGAATAAAATTTCGAAGTGCTCCATTACTTACTTGAAACAAATTTATAGATCTTCAAATCCATGTCAAATTAAAGTTTAAACCACTATTGAACCTTTCTTTTATTGTGCTCTCTCTAAAAATTTTGAAATCATGAGTGCCACCTCTCCAATGGCAAACGAGGTCTCGGATTTCTAGTGTGGAATCACAAACTACCTGTGTATTCAGCGAATAGTACCCTCTTCGGTTGATATAGTACTGCTCCACTGGGCCTCCTACTTTTGGTATTGGCTGCAACAGATCGCGCCAATGACATGTGGGAAACCACGTATTTTTCTAAAAATCTCCATTTCCATTTTAACAAATAGCGGTCTCTTTGAGGCAAATTCCTTTGCGATTCTTTGGCACATCATACAAAGAGTGTGTTGGCTAAGCCCATGTAAAGGTTTTTTTTTTCAGAGGTATAGAACTTTGAAATGGAATAAAACAAAGATGATTTTTTTAAATTGACATGAAATTTACTTTATTCTAAAGATAATCTTCTGGCATTATAATTTAAATATGATTTCTAGCATATGACCGCCACGGCTGGCTTGCACGTAGTCTAATCTGGAGGTCCAATTTTCGATGACTTTTTCCAACATTTGTGACCGTATATCGGCAATAATGCGGCGAATGTTGTCCTCCAAGTGGTCAATCGTTTCGGGCTTATCGGCATAGACTAGCCACTTCATATATCCCCACAGAAAATAGTCAAGCGGCGTTAAATCGCACGGGTCCGTAACATGAAATTATGCGGTTACCAAACGTTTCCTTCAATAAATCAATTGTGGCACGAGCTGTGTGACATGTTGCGCCGTCTTGTTGAAACCACAGCTCCTGCACATCATGGTTGTTCAATTGATGAACGAAAAAGTCAGTAATCATGCCTCTATAGCGGTCACCATTGACTGTAACATTCTGGCCAGCATCGTTTTTAAAGAAGTACGGACCAATTATTCCACCAACCCATACAGTTAGTTTTTGTGGATGTAACGGTGTCTCAACATACACTTGAGAATTATCATCACTCCAACTACGGCAGTTTTGTTTATTGACGTATCCTAAACTAAATTCGCTTATGAAAATTGGTTTGATTTTCAAAATAAATTTGCACAGTTTGGAAGCGTTGTTCAGGCGTCAGTCTATTCATGTTGAAATGCCAAGCCAAACTAAAAAAATAAATCACTTGACAGCTGACAAAATGGCCGCCAGTTAAAATAGTGTTGCCAACTTAAAGTTCTATACCTCTAAAAAAACACCCTTTAGATACCGATTTAGATACTTAAGTTAAGAAGGCTTTAAAATTTCTTTATAGATACGGCTAATGTTAGTGTGTAAAATATAACATACATGATAGAATTACTTTAACTTTTCCGAGCTCAGATTCTACGTCCACCTTGGCTTACCGTTCTTCCTTGAATAACCCACCAAGCGCAGATTCCACTCATCTCACTTCCTTGCAATAAAACTCAACTCCATTCAATTAACACTCTTTTTTTTATTATTAGTAATCTTACTCTTAGTTTCTAACACTTTCTAACATACATATATATGTATATGTACGGACTTATTCGTTATTTTATTATATATGTTAAGTATTCATGTTTAAATCATTCTTCTTCTTTACAATCTAATTTTATTAAGAGTAGATGAATAATCATTATAAATTCGTTTATCCTTTTAAAGCGGTAAAGTTTTTGAATTAGGAAAATGTGTAGTCGCTTTTTTGAGAAGGTTCCAATTTATTCTGAAATTATCAAAAGAACTATTATTAAAATATTATATAAAATTATTATGTAATTAATTAATTAGCTTTGTATTACTAAAAAAATAAATGGAGTTTAAGGAAATTTGTAAATTTTAATTTTCTATCTATTTATACAGGATCATTCATTTTTCGGTTTAGAAACAAAACCTAAATAAAGCACACATAGCAAAACATTTTTGATGAAAATTTTATTTCGTCAAAAAGTTTAGACTTTGCCCTTAAGTGTGAAAAACAATATCATTCAAATGGCGGCCTCGGGAAGATTCCTACCAAGCGATTCATTTGAGGTAATTTTTAACTACTTTTTCACACATTTCGACAGGTATCGCGGCCATAACTTGAGTAATGTTGGTTTTGAATGTGTCTAGATTTCGGAGATTATTCGTTTAAACACGGGCTTTTGCGTAGCCTCACAGAAAAAAAAATCTAAAAGTTTCAAATCGCATGATCTTGGTGGCCTATTAACGTCTCCAAAACATGAAATTATGCGACCAGGAAACTTTTCACGCAATAATGCCATAATTGGTGGTATTTTGTGGCTTGTTGTTGCCTCATCTTGTTGGAACCACATATCGTCCAAGTCATGATATTCAATCGCCGCCGGCTAAAAGAAATCGCTTGATTCCTGCGAACGCCGGGAAATCGATAAATTTTGATCATCAGCAACACTTGCACTTGCTCTTGCAGCAGCAATAATTTCGACTGAGCGTGCATTACGATGATGCACAGGCCTTATGACATCAGTAACGCTTCCACTTTCTTCAAATTTCTTCACAATTTTACCGATTGCTTGCGTATTCGATCGATTATGACGACTATAACCATCGCGTAATGCGCGAAAAGTTTAAATCACCACTTTTGTAGTAAGTTTTAATAATTTTAACGCGTTGTTCGATTATTTAGCGATCCAAATTATTTAGCGATGGCAAACATTTAACTAATATTATGACACTTCAAATGAAAGCTGAGCTTGACAGGTGTCAAATGCCAGCGCTATCAAGTTAAAACCACGAAATGAATAACCCGTTACAATATATCTATTATTAAATTTATCCTTATAGTGACAAACAAAAAGTTAAAAAATATTAAACTATATTTTCATACCATTCACATTCGTTATGAACCTTGCACAATAGGTCATTATACTGTCGTTACACATTGGTAAGCAATTTTCATGTTCTTCGTTTTCAGATTTATCACAAATAGGCATCTCACTAGAAAAATAAAACATCTGTTAATAAAACTTTTTCATCATGACTTAAGAGAATGTTTGTTAAGTTTTATTGTGAAATTAAACGAGAGCTTAGCATATAATCTTCTTCGTTTTTATCCATCTTTTACAACATATAAATATAAAAATATGTTTACAAGCGCAACTTCAATATTTTATTATTTTTACAATAGCTAATAAGTAGGTATGTTCTATTGAGAAATGTATGTATAGCTAGCGAAGTAAAATTTAAATTTTCTTTATTAGCATTCACTTGATTTTGTTGATGTTTTCTGAGGAAAATTTTACTGCGCTACCTATAATACGACTAACATAGGATACAAACATGTGATTGAAGTTGCACTTGCACTTGCAGTATACAACAATAAATAATTTATAAAAAAAATTTAAATTAACGTTAATTACTTATTTAATAAAAATTGTTTTGAATTCTTATTTAAATTTATATAAATATTGATTAATTTTATTTTTAACATACATGTTTATATCGGATTCATGTTCCTTCGAATCTTCATCAATAGGATCTCTGAAAAAGATTATTTAATTTTTAATATAAATAACAAGGTTTGTGGAGGTTAAAAAGTTTTCAATTTATTTTTTGAAAAAATATGCAATGATATGCAACGTCCCTTAGGGTGTGTTAATGTTGGAGCTGAAACTTAAACAAAATATGGAAAATCGCTAGCGTAACGGATACAACTATTGGCACCCACTGATTCATTAGCAATTTTTTTAGCAAGCCAATAGAATTACCTCTTCAGAGTCGGTGTTTGGTAGTGAAGGTGTAAACACGTTTTAAAAATTTTTAAAAAGTGAAAAACTATCAAAACTGTGCGCGTTTCTGTTAAGGACCTTATTATAGTTATTAATATATAATTATTCCTTTTTCAAATATATTGAGTTATTAATATATGTTTATTGTATTAATAAGGTATGTGTATTGGTATCATAATATAATAAATTTTCTGCACTAGGTGGTGCTGAGCTGAGCGAATTCGGTTCAGTAGGACTGTGTCCAATCGGGACCGAAGAAATAGGAAAAAGCAGGAGAACCAGTTTTGGTGGCTCAAGCCAAATAATGATATTTAAAGCCGACGTTGAAGTTTTGTCTTGGCCGACTTACATATAGGTGTAGGTACTAGTTTTAAGTAGGGACAATCGGGGTGGCACCCACAAAAAAAAAAAATCTAAAAAAAAATTACAAAACCAACAAAAATAAAAAAAAAAAAATCGCATGGGACTATAAAGTAAGTTGTAAATTGTTGTTGTTGATGTTTTTATGAATTTTTATCTAGCTTTATGATAGTGTTATAAGTTTTGAAAAAAATAAAAATGAATTAAATATGAAAAAAAATAAAAATAATAATGAATTATTTGTTTTTAACATTTTTTTTGTCAAATTAATTCATAATTGGTAAATCTTTAATAAATCGTGTGTCAATAGTTGGTTCCAATAAAAATAGGGGTTCAATAAATTATTGACAACCGGGTGCCATTAATTGGTTCCATGGAACTAAAATTATTAGAACTGCCAATAAATATACATAGGTACTCTTAAGACTGCCAATATATTGTGTCATTTAATCGCTAGTTATCTAGAAAATGATTTTCAAAATTAACACATTCATATCTTAAAAAGCAACTTCCAAATAAGTACTAAATATTAATAAGATAGTACTGTTTTATTTATATTCAAGGGTGGCAATAATTCTCGACTGAAAAGGTAAAGTATCTTAATCTTAAGTCAATTTTTGACATTTTTCAGGAGATTGAAAGAAGCTTCCAAAAAAACCTTTAAAACATAGTCTTCTTAGAAAAGACTTTTTAGAGGTGAAATTTTATGAATTTTTTTTTAAATTTATAATAAAAAGAATATATTGTTAATATTTTTATTGTGTTATAGGGCAAATTATGACTTAAGATAGTTTGCCTTTTTTAAATTTATTTTAAATTACTGATTTCAAAAATCTTAAGCTGAGATAAGATACTTCGATTCCTTAAGTTTGGTATCTTAAGTCCACTTAAGATGTTTTACCTTTTCAAAATTATTACAAACTCTTAAGATCAAATAATCTTAAGTATACTTAAAATTTTGTAATTCCCTTCAACACAACATCTTATGTGGACTTAAGATATTTTACCTTGCGTCACCATGCTATTTTTCAACATAAGATGATTTTTTTCCTTTATAAAAAGGAAACGGAGTGAGATAGAAGAATTCGGATAAGGCAGAAATGTGCGCCTCTGTGTTGGTAATAGGGATCAATAAAAAAAAAAGCAAATCATCTTAAGTCGACTTAAGCTACTTTACCTTTTCAGTCGAAAATGATGCCAAAAATTGTGGTCGGGTGCCATTAATAATTACTGTAGTTTTTGGTAAGGTTTTTTTTTTAATTTCCCGTTTTTACCCCTTTTGTATCAATAAAATATTTCTAAATATAAAAATTTCTAAATTTTAATTTGGTATACTTAACAATTTTTTTAGCCCTATAAATGGGAAATTTTGGCGAATTTGAATTCGCCAAAAATTGTATCCGATACGCTATATTTTAATTGTGAAAGAATATTTTTTTTTATTAAAACCAAAGGTGTAATAGATGTAAAGGTACCTTATAAAGATTTATGTAAAAAAAAATCTTTAAATAGTTCTACTGCTATTGCAGGAAAGTGACAAAATTGATTAAAACTTTAGTTGTTAGTAAGCAGGAATGGAGTAGACCTGCCGAATGGTTAAGACGAGAATCACTTTTCCATGCTAACATTTTCACAAGAGGCAGAACAATTTAAAGAAATATTTTTTATGTTTTAATATTAAAAGTAATGGCGTAAAATATTAGACGATTAACTTTAAGCATTTTTAGAATGATACTAGGTTAAAAACAAGATTTTCAAAACAAAATGTCACTTTGACAATTAAAAATGTGAAAAGGTTATGTTTGTTTACTTGTTGGCACGAACTGTCAGGTATTATCTAATAACTCTTTAGTTTACATTTTTATTATTAGATATTATAAAAATTTTTTGAAGAGCTTTCAATTCTCTCAATTTTTTCTCAAAAAAATAATAAATACAAAGATGTTACTTTTTCCATACAAATCGTATGGCAAACAACGCATTGCGATAAGGCAAGTCTTAGAATTAACATTAAGAGTTAAAATTTTCACAAAACATCTATTTTATAAGTGAATTAGTATTTGGGTGGTAAACGCCACGTACAAAAATATTAATAATATTGGTTTAAATTTGTTCATCGTAAAATTAATTTGTATTTAATTTAAATTTTAACATACTCGATTATTTCGGGTTTGACATTAAATCCAATGAATGGAATTGTTTCCTTCTCATCCTCTTCTTGCGTAGACCTAAAAAAAAAATCGATTCATTTCTAAAACTTATTGCTTACATAACTAAAGCTGAAAGAAGAAGTTCCAAAAAGTGTTAAAACATTAATTTTTGTTTAATATTGTTTTGAATTATTTGCCATTAGGTATATATTTTTATAATTTTTATAATATAATAATTAATAATAACTTATTTTGATAATAATGCCACGATAATATCATTAAAAAATTCAATAAAAATGAAATCTAAACTGTCGGCCTTTATCGAAGATAAGGAAAAAAAATATAAAACAAAGCTATTGTTAAATTTAACACAGTATTTAAAAATTACTGCTTGGTACAAACTCGACGCGTTACGTCTTTTCATTTAAATCTTTCACTGAACTCTTCTGGCAATTAGTGGGAAAACGCTCTCATTTATCAATTTATTTGACAAAAATTAGGATTTCTACAATTTTATTAAAATCTTAATAATAAGATAATTTAATTTAAGCTGCAGGACTAAACTCAGCTCATGAGATTAACTTACAAGAAGTAAACCGGAGAAAAACCCTAAGAATGTGATTGCAGCCCAGATCTAACTCAAGCGAAAAACTAAGAAGCATCTTGCTTACTTAAAAATTTAGAGGAATCCAATTCTAGCCCACAAAGCCACAAGCCCACAACTAACTGAAGCCAAAAGAGAGTAAAAATATCGACGCAAGGTAGGTATGTATGTTTTTAGGACCAAAAAGATTTAACTTTTATGGTATACAGAAAAGGAATAAGCCGAGGATGCAAGAAAGTAATTCCTGATTCACAATGGAGGGTGAAAATGAGAATAATTATGACGGAAGTAACGAGTAACGACTCTCTAGTCTTTTTTATGTTTTTCACTGATTAAAATTTTATTTAAAGAGTGAAGAAAATTTATTAATGTTATGCCGCATTGTGAATCAGGCATTCAGACATAAAGTTAAAATAGCAGAATTAAGTATTTTCTGCCATTCTAATTTGTAAACAAGAAAATCATGAGTCGATATTTCGATAAGTTTTAAGCTCTGAATTGATAAAATTTCGTATTTCCTGCTACGGCATAATATGAACTATAAGAAGACGAAATAAATATAATTATTTTGAATGATGACGTGCGTCGACTTCTTTGAACTGTATGTATCATGCATTGCAATGTTGGTTGGTGAGTTTCTTATGTTAGTATGGGATGTTAATGTATGGTATTGTTGGTTTTTGTTGATAATGTAGGAAGCTAATGGCTGTTCGTCCGGCAGCGGCGGACGGTAATCAAATTCAATTTGGGTAATTACTGGGTTTAGTATTAGATTTCGGTAGGTACAGGGTGCAAGTGTAACGCTTCGTCAAATGCAATAGCAGAATCTTTTCTCTTGATGGGCATAAGTTTAATTGAAAATTTGCTTATGTACATATGTACACAAACTATGTTTTTTTTTTTTCTCTCCCCTATACCTTAAGTCGTATGAAAAAATATAGAAGTTCTTCAACAAAAACAAAGAACTGATATTTAATTCAATAAACAAGGTCCTCACTAGTCAACTGATGAGTCCAAGTGAGAATGTTGGGACGAAACGCCAACATTTTTGTGGACTAAAGGCTATTTTGAATCAATAATTCAACAAGTCCAATTAAAAAATAGTGCTAAGTCTTCTACTTGGCTGATGTATTGTACATATTTCAGTAGTATATAGAATTTGTATTATTAAAAAAACCTTCATAGTTATGTACTTTTTTGTTTTTTAAAGGAACGAATTTGCTAGGACAATAAGAAATTTTATTGAATTAACCAATTTCGTTTGGGATGTCAATAATTTATTTCGTTGATTCAAGCAAACTTATTTGTTGAGCTAATGAAATAAATTATTGAATTGGAAAATTTTCTGTTCCATCATTTGTATTTTAGATTCCCTTTATTATACTCACTTTTTCTATTGATTGTCTCAATTAAGTGTTTATAAGGGTAAGCCAAATTATTTTTTATAAATTATATTCGCCTCTTATAAAATTCAAGCTTCATGATATGATATTTTCTAGAGTCGGTAAGCATCGACCATAATTTGCGCCTTAGAAGTGTATAGGACATTCTTACTTGGGCGAAGTGCATTTTGGAGTTGAGTTTATCTGAGCTTTTACATCAAATTCACTTGACCTTAACTCCAAAATGCGTCTTGGGTTCAATTTCTAGCCTATACAAAAACAAAATATTTTTCACAGGTTACTGCCTCTTACCAGGAATTGGCATATCCTCAAAAGTGCTTTTAACCCTAGCCGTTCGGATTCGGCAGAAAATTGTAGGTCCCCTCTATTCCTGTCAATAACACGCATACAGGAATGGTTGAAAGGTGTAAGTCACAAAGCCCTGGTTCTCACGAGCTGGTTGCGCCCACCAATTTATTTATTTATAAGTTTTCAATAAACAGAGTTTAACTGAGCCGACAAATCATTTATCGAGTTGGTTTTTTAATGTTCGTAATATCAACAAAAAAATTATTGAGGCAGTTAATAAACGTTTTTTATTGATATTAAACACGATTTTTTATTCAGTGCATATATAAGAAAGGAAAAGCTTAAAGTAACTTACATATTTCAAAAATAATAGAATAGAATCGATTAATTTCTAAAACTGTTCTATTTACTCAAATCTACGATAAAAAAATTATGTGATTCTTAAATAAAATAAAAAAAAAAATATTTACTTTGGATAGCCGCTGACGTCGATGGACGATAATTTCCTTCCCGTCGATGGTGGGCGTTGGACGTATTCAGCTATGAGCTTTATACACCTGCTGGTAATCTTATCTGTACAAAGTCGTAAACATTCTCTTTGCTGTCCGTTCTCACAAATCTTAAGCAAACCACTAGAAGAAAAATTATAATTTTCAATAGAACTTACATATTTTGGATTTGTATTTATATTCATTATGCTTTAAGAGAATGAAATGAAAGAGAAACATAAAGAGCTCAACTAAGTACAACATTTTAATTAATTGTTTATTTTCAAAAAAAAAAAAATCTTAGAGCTAGGATTCACGGTCACGGCTAGGATGTGTTAACATCGATAGAAGCTTTCAATGTGGAACCATTTTAAATTTCTGGCTATTTTAAGATCATTAAATTGTAATTTTGTGCCAACGGCATAACTGGCATAACTTTTATGAACCTTTATTTTTTTTCATTTTTAATTCATTGTTATTTTTTCCAAAACTTATAAACTAAAGCTTATAACTTAAAGCTAGACAAAAATTCATAAAAACTAGCCTACTTATCAATCACTTACAACTAACTTACTGGCCCCTTTATGAGTTGCAGTGGCAGATGCGTTAATGCCATTAAAATTATTAATACCAACGACAACTTGGGAGTAATAGCATTGGCAACAGTTTCAGCATCAGTCATCTAATTATCACCAACAGCATCAACAACAACTTTATAGCACCAACAAGCAAATTATCAGCAGCAACATCTATAGCGACTACACCATCAGCAATCGAATTAACAGCAGTGACACCAACATCATCCAAAATATCAATTGCAGCGAAAATATTATCAATACCAACAGACCCCACAACATCTGCGGCACGATTAGTTTTATTAATATAATCAGCCAGAACGGCAACACCCACAGGACCTTTAGTATCAGATTCACTATCGCAACATCCCACATCCACAACAGATTTGTTGACATCTAAAACTCTCTTTTATTTCTGATTAGTTGTAATCTTCATTTTAGAGTGAAAATTCAATGAAGAGCTTTTAACTGCAGATGACGACAATATGGCAGTTGTTGGTGTACCTTTTCATGGTGTCCGCTAAACTGGAAAGTCAGGGAAAGTCAGGGAACACAATTTTGGTCAGGGAAAGTCAGGGAATTTTTAAAGCGGTGAGGGATTTTTTTCTGTATCATTTCTTAAAAATTCGCTGAACTCCTTTTTCACTTTTTCACATAAGAAACTTTTTCGTTAAAATGACATCTCTGTTCAAAATTATTCATTTTACTTTTGTTAAGATAATAGATAGGTAATAGAAAGATAGATCTTTGAGAAATACAAGGTTAGTTCTTTTGGCCTGACATTTAATGAACTCCATTCAAATATGTAAAAATACATACTTCTTCAGGTCTCTAACATTTTTAATATTAATATGTATTTCTATTAAATATATTTATACAATCTGGTCTAAAAATTATTTGAAAGAAGAATTGTGTTTTTATCTCTTTTTTTAGATTTTTGAAATTATATTTATCTTTTAAATTTGAATGTCTTGAAAAAGGCGTTTGAAATTATTAAAATTTAAATAATAATATTTCATTCTGAATATAATTTCAAATTATTCATTTTCAAAATACTCATATAAAAAACAAAGTTCAACATAAAATATTTACTATCTATCAATAAAGTATTTTCAGTCCTTAAAATATGTAAAATATGTAGCATTTCTATAAGCATTCTTTTATTATAATGTTTCTCTGTTTGTAAAATTTCTACATTACTAATGTCTGGTCTATGTCCTTCATCTATACAATGTAATGTTAAGGCTTTTTTTTGTGAGTTTCCATTATTTATGTCATATTTATTACCTGATATACGGTTTTTTTTAGTTTCTGCATTGATGTTCCTACATCAACAGAAGGACAACCTAATATACCATCACCTAAACATTTTATTTTGTATACAATGTTAGATTTTCTTCTTTTATTATTCTACCTTTAAGATTTGAAAATAAAGATGTTCTTAAAGTATTAGCTAAATTAAAAGCTATACGAACATTTTCGTTCTTTCTTACTGGAGCATCTAATATTCGATTTGAAAGTTTGCGAAAATTATAAACAACTTTTATAAGAGAACTGTGTTACATTTGGTTGTAAAATTGTTTGTAATAATAGATTAAAATACCTATTTATTAATGTTTTGAATATATTAATTGGAAAAGAATTGGAAGATAATGTATCGATAATTATTTTAATGCTTTTGTGACGAAATGTAATGTCACTGATATTTAATACTCTACCTACTTATAAAATTTTTTGTCGTATTAATAATAATCTGTTTTGGTTGTTTTAAATTGAAGTTAATAAGACGACCCGATGAAGTTGGCTTTTTATACCAATCAAAAATTAAATGATTATTTCTTCTTACTACGAAACGTCGTCTATTAAAAAGTAAATAAAGAAAGAAAGACGTGAAGCCTACAAAAATAGGGTTCAAATATAAATACGTATGTACCTACTCATGAAATTATATTTCAAAACAATATTTTTTAATTTTTTGATCAGGGAAAATTTTGAAGTTGGTCAGGGAAAGTCAGGGAAATTTATTCTGAAAAATAGTGGACACCATGCTTTTTTTTTGGGCTCCCTTTGAGGTAAAAGAATTGTTAGTGGTTATCAACGGAGCACGCAATAATGCAGGTGACTCAAATCGTGGTGATAAGCTGGTAGGGCGATTAGAATCTTTGTTTTTTTAACAAAGGTCTTTGGCATCGAGTACTTTGTCTATCATCTCATCTCTACTTAAATTAAGAGAATTTTTTGCATTTTCTTTTGATATATCTTCGTAGTCGTCACTGTACAGAGAATTATTTGAATTCAGCGCGGAATATGTACATATATCGTTCGACGAAAGTGATTTGAAGTCAAGAGCTGTTGATTGCGATTGACCAATATTAATTAAAATGCGGGAATTTTTTGGTTCGCACGACGACGACGTTTGGTTAAAAAAAATATCAACTTCACATGATGCTGATAACTCGCCCCTATAACAAAAGAGTGTATACGAATTCGTTCTTCTTACATGTTTAAACGTGAAATTGAAGTTAGGTTTTAAATCAAAACTTGTTTTGACACATTTTTTTTACAAAATGATTAATTCGCCACAGTCATCTGCGTTTCCTTCTTCAATTCGTCGATTTAGTCTACAAAGCAAAAGTGCTGATATAATTTTTAGAAATGATGTGGTCATATAAGGACAGAGCAGCAAACATGTTATCTGTCCACAACGATCTTAGACGACTGCCATTTTGTTGGGGTGCATACTGTACAGTGTACATACAAATTTTTAAGCACAATGCAACACATGGAATGTATCGAAGTGTTCAAGCTGACAGTATATCGAACTCGATCGTGGACAATTCTTTTCCCACGAAAGAATTTTATATTTTTCCTTTATTGATATTGATAAAGAATCCTTTTTTAAACGTTTACCTAACCTACCTTACCTACATTTATGCTACAACTCACTATTTGCTACATTATCACTCATAAGATGTCACTAAAACTGTTAGAAAAAATGGACACAAGTGGCCGTAAAAATTATTTTATTAATAAAACGGTATTTATTTAAAAATAAATAATAATCAATTTTTTTGCTCGAACTACTTATTGTCTAAAAATTATAATAAATTAATTATTATTATAATTTAAATTATAATAATGTTTGTACCTGGGTGTCGGTGGCTCATTACATTTACAACCTGGAGGAACACATTTATCCGTACATCTGGAATTAGTCCTGCAAATGTATTAAGAAAGTATTTCTTTTTTTTTTTTAATGTAACGGGTGTTTTTTTAGAGGTATAGAACTTTAAGTTAGCTACACTATTTTAACTGGCGGCCATTTTGTCAGCTGTCAATTGATTTATTTTTTTAGTTTGGCTTGGCATTTCAACATGAATAGACTGACGCCTGAACAACGCTTCCAAATTGTGCAAATTTATTTTGAAAATCAAACCAATTTTCATAAGCGAATTTTGTTTAGCGATGAAGCTCACTTTTGGTTGAATAGATACGTCAATAAACAAATCTGTCGTATTTGGAGCGATGAGAATCCTCAAGTGTATGTTGAGACACTTTTACATCCACAAAAACTGACTGTTTGTTGTGCTTTATGTGGTGGTGGAATAATTCGTTCGTACTTCTTTAAAAACTATGACTTTTTCGTTCAACAATTGAACAACCATGATATGCAGGAGCTATGGTTTCAAGACGGCGCAACATGTCAAGACGTTTGGTAACAGCATAGTTTCACGTTACGTACCCGTAAATTGGCCTCCAAGATCGTGCGATTTAACGCCGCTTGACTATCTTCTGTGGGGATATGTGAAGTCGCTAGTCTTAGCCGATAAGCCCGAAACGATTGACCACTTGGAGGACAACATTCGCCCCATTATTGCCGATATACGGTCACAAATGTTGGAAAATGTCATCGAAAATTGTACCTCCAGATTAGACTACGTCCGAGCCAGCCGTGGCGTTCAAATGCCAGAAATCATATTTAAATTATAATGCCAGAAGATTATCTTTCGAATAAAGTAAATTTAAAGAAATCATCTTTGTTTTATTCCATTTCAAAGTTCTATACTTGTAAAAAAAAACACCCTTTATAACTGATCCGTCTGAACAAAAATATCTTCCTTCAACTAAAGACGACTTAATTTTGATCAAAATTTGGAAATAAAGATAATTTATTATTATAACTTACAATGTTACTCCAGCTTGATTCTCCCTAACACAAAATAAAACAATTATCGAAAACAAAAATATGACTTGTTGATACATTTCACTTTGAATTTTTACACTTTTCAAGTAGTCGAATTAATATATAGATCCCAGTTAAAAAATTATAAGTTTAACAATGAATTTCTGTATAATACTAATTTTTTTTTTTTCGAAGTGCAGAGGGTAGATGATTGCTTCCAAGCTTTCAGACACTGCTTTAAAGACTGATTTTTTGTATTGTAGGTATCATAAACTTTCTTTTATTTTATTTTTTGGTGATAAGCCTCTATGTACAGTCGCACTCGCACGTCATGAAAATCAAAATAATTAATAGGAATTTATTTATTTATTTTTCATTTTGCGTAGTTCAAGCTGGCTGTTAGGCAACAACCACGACCACAAACAAAACGTAGTTGTTGATGGTTTGGTTCACGCATCCAATTTGTTGTCTCTTTTTTTTGATTGTCTTACTTTCTTGGCTCCCAGACTGTTCCGAATGTCATCTGTGAAGATTTTTAAAAGCAATTGTTTTAATTATTTCAAAAGAAAACTGGATGACAAGTTCATTGCTGAATCCAGCTTGCATATATTCAAAGTTATTCAAGGTGACTTTGATTCATTTTTTGAAATAAAAGTATTGATTCAGATTAAATGAAATACATAAAACTTCAAATACAAATTAAATGATGTATTTTTAATTGCCCAGCGGGAAAAATCAAAAAATTCATTGAGGAAAAACCTGCTTTTTCCTTGAGGAATGGGAGCTGCACCTGCTACTTTTTAGCTTATTCCTTTGATGAATTTAACATGGGCGTGTCATTGGCAGGAAGCACATGCCACTTTATCAATGAAAATTCCACACCTAAATCACTACTTCCTTGGAAGTGCTTATTCACCAGTTGACTTAAAAAAAAAAAAAATGTTAAAACACCGTGAGATTTGAACCGGCACCCACTGACAACCCAGCCAGCTACCCTTCCAACTTGCTATACTTAGTTATAAATTTCGTTGGTCGTTGGTGGATTAAAATTCAGCACTTATTTCTATAACATTTTGTTAGGCGAATTAAAAAAGAAAGAGCGTCGTGAGAGAATTATTTTTTTCCCTCTCTCTCATAATATACTTCCCAAAGCAAATACGTGGATTCAGACAGTTTTTTCATCGCATAATTTTCCCTATTAAAATAGCAATTTGTAATTCACCAGAAAGTTGGGTTAAACCTATGAACTGAGGAATCTTTGCATTACTCTTCACTTACTAAATCATTGCATGTCTATTTTCCTTTGATTTGGCAAGTGAATGCATTGATGAATTCAGCTATAAAATTCATTGAGGACGATATTTCCCGCTGGAAACAGTAGGCACAGAAATTGGGGTTGTAATAGTGCTAATACTTGGGGTAATATACTTGCCAGTTTAAATATGAGACACTTTTAGAAATTGAAAAACAAGTAAATGATAAATAGAACGTACTTATGTAAACACAGGACAAGGCTGAAGAGCTTTAATTGTATACAGTCCACAATATCGATAAGATCCACTAGATACACAATATCCACAAGCTTTCAAGAGCTTTCAAATGTATCCACAATATTATTTCAAATAAAGAAATTCTTCACTTGCATAGTGACCGTCACGTCACTTGAATAAGTCGTTTTTATCCTGTGTAACAGACACCAATTTGATATTTTGTACCCTCCTCACCCAACGTATTATCCGACAAACAATCGGTCAAATCCCTCAACTTTAGATCTTTTTCTTATAAATATGCCAGGAATTTTTTGTCAACCTATGGTTATTAATGAATTAAGTTCCGACCATCTACCAGTCAATATTGGAGTTTTTGAATCGCCTCTTATTCAAAGAAATGAAGTTTTCGATTTTAAAAATGCAAATTGGCGTATATAATATAAAAGACAAATGCGTAATAAAATAGGAAATATGCCTAGCCTTCTTGTAGGAAAAGTCAATGAAAATGATATTGACGAAAGTATATCATATTTTACAACTTCGGTTCTTGACAGTATTGACCAAGCTGTAACAAAAAAAAATATAAAATGTGGAAGTGCTAACCAATTGCCTTCTGAAATATGTAATTCACATTATTAAAGTTAGAAACAGCTTTAGGGCAAAATGGATGAGAACAAGAGATCCCTTTTTGCAAACAGAAGTTAAAATTCTTAACGCTATGATAAAGGACTCAATTAATAATTATAGAAATAGCTCCTGGAACAATAAATTACAAGGCTTGGAAAAGTCCAGTAAACCATTTTAGAATATAGTAAAAGTTATTAAAAAAAGTAAAACGCACATTCCAACTTTAAAAAAATGGTACTACACTTATGCTATCAAACTCCGAAGAAGCGAACGCCTTAGCTGAGAAATTTTATGCCAATCATTCAGTTGCTGTTAATACGGCTATACCTGGCAACATTTTACTTGAATCTACGGTCAATCGATCTGTTGAAATTATAGATACAACTTTATATCGCACGAATGAATGTTTTGTTTCTATAGAGGATATACAATACATATCGTCTAGTTTAAAAACAAGAAAAGCTGTAGGATTCGATAACATTAAAAATTTGTATTTGAAAAATCTACCAATGTCTAGTATAATGTTTTTGAAACGTCTATTTAACTGTTGTTTTAAACTTGGATATTTCCATCCACAGCAAAAATAATTCCGATCTTAAAACCGGGTAAAAGTGCAAGTGAACCTTCAAATTACAGGCCAATAAGTCTGCTTAGTTCTCTAAGCAAATGCTTCGAAAGAATTATTAAAACTAAACTAATAGCTCATATAAATCAAAATAACTTGTTGCCTCCAGAACAATTTGGATTCAGAGCTTACCATAGTATTGTACATCAAGTACACAGAATAACAAAAGATATAAAAAACAATTTTAGACTAGGAAAAAGTACTGGAATGGTGCTACTTGAAATCGAAAAGGCATTCGATACTGTCTGGCACAATGGCCTTCTTCACAAACTTCTCATTTTGAATTTCCGCCGTATTTAATCAAAATTATTAAGTCATTTCTTGTTTCAAGGCGATTCAAAGTATTTGTCAACAATTGTTTGTCTGAAATATTCAATATTGAAGCAGGTGTACCCCAAGGATCTGTTCTTGGACCGATCTTATATATTTTATTTACTTCAGATTTCCCTAGCTTAAGGTATTGTGAAAAAGGTATTTTTGCAGATGATACCTGCATCTATACATCAAATTCGGTCGGTTCCATAATAGAAACCAACCTGCAATTTGATTTAAATACAATACTGGCATATTTCAATGATTGGAAAATAAAATTCAATGCTTCTAAGACGCAGGCCGTATTTTTCATTCGTAAAAGGAAAGCTCGCCTCTTACCAAGCAACAGTCTTCAATTGTTGATTCTAGAATTCTGAAATTGAATGAAAAATACAAATTTTCCTGTGAATCATCAGATAATATATTGATTTCTAATCTGGTTTCATAGCAAGTTAATGTATTCATATATTTATTATTATTATCTGTTTTGTATTATCATTATACAATTAAACATAAGCGAATTATTAGCTACCATGTTTATTGTTTACCCATTTAATTAATAACCTATATATTTATTTATTTGTTTATTGCTATTTATTTATTATTCATTAATTTTGTTGTTTTTCCTTTTGTTTTACTTGTTTATTTATTTATATTTCCTTTATTTGTTGGTTATTACTTACTTATTTGTTTATTTATTTTCTTTATTTATTTATTTATTTAATAGTGTTTATAGTGATATTTCCAAACTGTGATGCTAGTTTTAAGACTGATTTTGTTATAATTTATTAAAAATGTATTATTTATTTGGTTTTTGTTAATTTATCTTATTTTTTTTGTTCTATTTAAAGATTAAAATATACATTGATATTCAATTTACTTGCAATGAACTTTGAATGAAATCAATCTAGTCATCGCCCCCCTTCTCTCATCTTATTTCTTTAGATACCTTTTTATTTATTTATTTTGAATGAAGGTTTTTAAAAGTAGTTTCTTTCAAATAAAATAATAAAAAATGAACACTTTTGCTACAATAAATATAAACAAATAAATACAAATTATTTTATTATTGTTTACAATTTAATTTTGATCAAGACAATTTTTTATTAGAAGAGGGTTGATTAGAAGATGTTGTTCTTTTGGTGGTTACGATCAAAAGAGAAGGAAAATTATTTAACAAACTGGTAAATGCTAGATCAATTATAGGTAAATAAGTTTTGTATAGAATAGCATACGCCAACAAAAGCATGAAAATGGTAAACATAGTTAAGACGCTATATTAAGTCTGCCGGTGTGCAAAGGTGGATTACCTAGCACGACTCCTTTCACAGTTTCGCAGCACTGGAAATTCTATCCCATCTAACAATCCTCGATACAGTTGCAAGCACAGCACAGGCGATCCATCTAATAGCTTTCTCATAGTGGACCAAAAATGAAATTGACCATTTCACCATGTGTCAAAAAAATTTCCACGTTTTTAGTTTACCCTACCGCCGCCACTGGCATAGATGTTTACACATAAAAAAAAAACAATTATCCTGACTCAAGACAAAACAATTTAATTGACGTTTTAGCAATTCTCTGCTGTCTATTTGACAACGAATGTAGTGTTATAGAGCGGCAGTTAGTAAAAGATGTGTTTGATTTAATTACTGGTAAAGATGCAAATTAATTAGTCTTTAAAGTTTAACCTGGCATTTAGCTAAACGTAGGTATATTTAGCGATTTATTATTGGTAGGGCCCTTTGCGGTAAATGTTGCTTGTTTCAACTGAAAACAACTACTTACCTATTTTTCCCTTCACTACATTGCCAACATTGCACAACTTGACAGATACCTCATCCAATCCAGCCGACGACGCACAGTGGCTTGCCTATATAGAATCTTATCAACCACCCTAACCCTCTGATAGGAGGAGTTGTAAGCCAGCCAAGACATCCTGACCAAAGGTGCCTTCAAGCTACTAGATGAGGATATAATATCAATCAATGACAAAAGATCATCCCATTCTACGCCGACTCTGACTCAGCTAACTAAAGTGGCTCAAAGCCTTACCTACCCAACCTACCTAACCACCAAAATGACAACCGGAACTGAACAATCCGAGACGTGAAGCCTAAATAAGATTAAGACTAAAAAACAAAATAATGACAATTAAATGTAAATTAACCAAAGACACTCAATGTAAAAAGTCAGGCCCCTGTTGTGCTAACATCCTGATTCACAATTCGAAGAGACAACGGGACTTCGACGTGACGAGATCTCTTCGCAGATTTTATGTCTTAATGAAGAATTTAAAACAACGAAATAATACGCAATAAAGCATTTATCGTCGTCACGTCGCGTCAATAATTCGAAAAATTGAAAAAAGTCGCGGCGTTACGACGAGAATTGCTTAATTATAATGGGTGATTTTTTAAGAGGTTTAGAACTTTAAAAAAAAAAAAAAACACAAAAAATTCGAAAAAATGAATGAAATATTTATTTGAATCGATAGTTTGAACCTTGCAATTTAATGTTTAAAGATAATTTCATGCAAATGTTGACCGCGGCTGCGTCTCAGGTAGCCCATCCGCTGAGTCCAATTTTGGCATACTCTTTCACACATATCGGCCGGTATCTCACGAATGAATGCATGGATGTTGGCTTCCAGTGCGTCAATCGAAGCGGGCTTGTTCCTATAGACATTAGCCTTGACATACCCCCACAAAAAATAATCTAATGGTGTCAAATCGCACGATCTAGGCGGCCAATTGACCGGCCCGAAACGTGAAATTAACTGTTCACCAAACTCGCCTCGCAATTGCGCCATTGTTTCGCGTGCTGTGTGGCATATAGCACCGTCTTGTTGAAACCACATATCATGCAAGTCAAGAACTTCCATTTCGGGCAAAAAAAAGTTTGTTATCATCGCTCGGTAGCGTTCACCATTGACAGTAACGCTGCGATTCGCATCATCTTTGAAGAAATATGGCCCAATAATGCCGCCGGCCCATAAACCGCACCAAACAGTGGCTTTTTCGGGATGCATTGGTAGCTGTTGCAATGCTTCTGGCTGATCTTCACTCCAAATGCGGCAATTTTGCTTATTTACGTACCCATTCAACCAAAAATGAGCCTCATCGCTGAACACCATAAAATGGAAGCAGCGCGCAATGAACATTTCGAACCGAGCACGAATTTTGATAGTAAAATTCAATAATTTGCAAGCGTTGTTCATTTGTAAGACGATCCATGGTTAAATTGCAAACCAAACTGAAGCTGTTTGACAGTGACACAAGGTACTAAACACACGTCAGCTGTCAAAACCAGTGTTGCCAAAACCAAACCAGCCAAAAAATCACCCGTTATATTATTTCATTGTTTTAAGTTCGTCATTAAGAGAGGAAAATAGTGAAGAGATCTTGTCACGTTGACGTCTCGCTTTCTGAATCAGGCATATTTTCAAACGATTTCAATGAAAAAGAGAAAGAATTAATTCATCACCATCCCTGTACATATTCTCCACTATCGCCATCAAGTACCTACCTATATTTTCTAGAGAACCGACTCGTACCTGCCTTGCCTGAAACACCCGCAAATTTTATTTGAGCACGGCAAGAGAAAACTCTCTTATTTCTCTCTTTTTTTCCTATCGGTGAATGCCTGTGAATGGTCGGCTTATGTGCCAATGCCAACTAATGGACAACTGATACATGCTCATTCAATAGTTGACATCAGTAAACTAACATCTTGTAGGGCGAAAGAGAACAAACCCCTTAAGTCGTTTCTCTAGACAATAAACAGTCGTATTTATTAGATTTTTGTCTACTTAGACACTGTCTATTTTCAAATTGGTGGAAATTATGCTTTATTTAATAAAAATAAATATTACCTTATTCACGGTTAAGAAAATCAACTCTTGTGTCTAAGTTAGGCAGCTATAAGACAACAATAAACGAGGTTCTTGAACACATTTTCCAAAGTTGGACAGTTGTCTAAAGTTAGACAACGTTTATAAATCAGAGCATAAAGGTATAACCCTTTTTCATATAAATTATGATTAATTTTGTGTTGCTTCTGGCACATAAGTGGACCATTCACAATATTCACACGGATTCACCGATAGGAAAAAATGAGAGAAATAAGAGTTTTCTCTTACTGTGCTTAAATAAATTTGCGGGTGATTTAGGTAAGGGGGGTACGAGTCGGTTCTCTAGATAATATATGTACTCTATTATCCTAAAGATGAAGGCTCCACCTGGGAGAAATCTACTACAATGATCTTAGTTATCTGCCAAATAATTTCATTAGCAGTATCGAATGCATTGTAATGAGCTTTAAGTGGTTCAACGAATAGGGAGAGTCAATTTTTTTTTTTATCAAGTCTTTTTTATTTTTTTTTGTATTGGAACCATTCTAAACAGAAAAACTTTCAAGATTTTGAGTATACCTACTATCTACTGCGTGAAACAATTTCATTTAAGTTCATTATAAATGTATTATACACCACAGTATTGTATTGACATCCACGCTGTACCTACTGGTATTTCGGTTTCATATAAGTAACTATAACGTCATATCTCTGGGAGAAATAAATTCCGAGATAATTTTACTTAAATTCCTTAAAAAAAAACACGTAGTATTCTAAAAAATAAAACAAACAAAATATTTATCATATCACTATATAATACTGCCTTTTTCAAACGCTACCACAAAAGCGCCCAGTAATGCCACTTGAAAATGAAAAAAGTACCTACAGCATATACAAAAAATTGAAGAATAAATATTTTAACTTTAAATTTCCAAAATTTGATAAAGTTACTGTTCCAATCAAACTTCTCTCAGAATAACATTTTTAATTCAATGATGTCTTTTAATAGAAAAAGAGATGATTTTCCACCTCCTTTATGGGATATTCGCAAAAAGTATACCATTTGAAAGGCCACCTCATCGTGATAAAAGGTCTGCTAGTTTCAGTTAATTAGTCAGCCATAGATTTTAATTTTTAAAAGTTTTTTCAAGGTCATAGCGATATTTAGCACCTTATTTGTTGGATATTCGAACTAAGGACATACTATTTGAAACTTAACTCAATCCTCATAAAAGGTCAGGAATTGGTCAGCAATAGAATTTTTTTATGAATTTTTTTAAAAAATTTAAAGGTCACAGGATTAGAATTAGGATTAGGATTAGGAAATGAGAAAAACCTCCATCAAATCATTTACATTTTAACAAAATTAAATGATAAATAAACAAATGAATAAATTAATTAATTAATTTAAACAAAAAAAAAAAACAAATAGTATTTATTTCCTTTCTTCCTAATCCGATTGATTTTGCTAATTATTATTATTATAAATGCAGTTTTTTTTGCAAATTCATCATCACTAGCACTGGCAATCAACGCATTTATGGCAACGCTGGGTTCCATAGAAAAACAAAATTGAAACGAAAAAAAAAAACAAAATTTTACCTATCTAGTGGGGGGCAGTTTTTAATCGTCATAAAAGGTGTTAGTAAGCACGATAGGTACTTTCGATAATTCAGATTAAAAAAGTATATAATAATTACAACAACAATTACAATTACAATTGCAACAATTACAGCAACAAATTAAAATTCTCATTTTATGTAGATTGCAAAAAAATACATGTCTTGCCAACTGATATTTTATTTTATCAGATTAACTGTGCTTTGCTGTGCTGCTTATTCAAGAGCGATTAACTGTTAGCTTACTTAACCTTCTTTCTCCATATAAAATATGAGTTTCGATGAATATTTTTATATAATTTGGAACAATGAAATTCGCATACATATACATATACCAAAAGAGCTTCATATCCCATTTTGTTCTGCATCATACTGCTGATAAGCTTTTTTCTCCAGTCAAATATGACTTTCGATTAGTAATTTTGAAACAAATTTAAAACTATAGAATTCACAATCAAAAAGAGCGTTATAACTCATTTCGATATGCTGAAAAGCTTTTACTATATTATAAATAAATCTCACGAAAACACGGATGGTTAAAAATTTCTTTGACAACAAACTGTTCGGAGGATAGCTTTTACTTCAATCTATTTACCAAAAATAAAGCTTTAAGCTTTTTTTTCCAAAACACCCATAATCTTATATCTTAAAAAAAATATGTAAATCAAACAATGTAATTATTTATCAAATGGAATAATCTTGCATATCACACTGTCCCTATATTTCTGTTCATTCAATGAAAACCAGAAGAAAAGAAAAAAAAAAAAAAAAAAACTGAAAAAATAAAACAAAGGAAAATGGGAAAAGTGAAAAATAAAATTTTAGTATCGGAAAAGTTCAGGCTGTTTTAGTTTTAGAGATCACCATCTCATAGAGCATCCGCACAAGTTGTTTAAACAAACTATATACCAACACAATCTCACACAAATATTCCACCACTCGCATGGAAATTTGTATGCATTTGCTTAGAACAGCTAGCCACAAATTCGAAAATACGTTGTATCTAGTTCTTATTCTGTGAGCAGATCAGAAAAATAAAATAAAAAAAAAATAACATAGGCCCATTATTTTGTATAGCGAGACACTGTGTTTTTATTCGGAACACTTTTGTGATTGTATTGGGGAAAAAAATAAAAAAAAAAAAAAACAAACACTAGAACAAAACGTACAAATGCTCTGTGTGATCTTGCCATCTGATCAACTGACGAAGATCCTCTCCATCATCGTTATAATCATCCAAGCCGTAGTAGTCGTCATTTTTGCAGCAAAATTACGTGCAATTAGATCGGCGAGTCGCGCGACTAAAATATATTGTGCTCATAATAATTTTTAAATAATTTTTAATTTTTTAATTTTCAAAACGAATTTTCCTTTAAGTAAATGCTTATTTGGATTTCCACAACGACGACGTGTGGTGTTGTGTTGAGAATTTTCAGAAATTTAGCATTTAACAAATTAAGAATCAAGTAAATTTTAGAAAAGTAAACCAAAATAAAAAAAAAATTAAAACTTCCAGCGAGTGTGTGCGTTTTTGAGAGACTTATTTTTTGATACTTGTCTCCCAGTTTTTTTTTTTTTTTAAATATATATTAATAATATTTTTTTTTGTTAAAAAAAAATATATTTCATCGTTTTATTTTTCGTCTTTGGAAATATTATTGTGTCTTATTTTTTTTTAAATTTAACTGCCAAAGTGTGCCAGAAAAATATGTTTTTTGGAGAAGGTTTCTAAAATAATTCATTCAGAAAGTGCGAACCACACGAAGAGTGATATTGAAAGTGAGAATTAAGTGTGAGGAAAGGAGTACACAAATAACCTCTAAAAATTGTTTGCATAACCTAAAATATAACAAAAAAAAAAAAAAGAATTCAAGTGTCAGTCTTTTTACTCTCACTTCAAGAGTTTTATCAGTTTTTTTTTTCTTATAACTTTGTGTAATAATAAATAACGAATCGATTGAGAAGAGTTTGTTTTCAAAAGCTTCATTAATATGGCCGATACTGATGTTTTTGGAGATACTTCCGTTGAGAAAATGTCCACCGAGGACCTAACCGAGGGTACTCCCAAAGAGGATATTACCGAGGAGGAGCCCTCGAAGGAGGTCAAGGAGGAATTGCTCAAAGAAGAAACAGAAGAACTCAAACCGGATAGTTCCGTACAGGAAATTGTTGATGAGAATGGTGACGTTTACGAAGAGACCACCCAGGTGGCAAGAAAGGTGGTAAAACGGACAATGAAAATCACTGAGGTGAGTTTTTTTCTCTATACAACAAAATAACATAGGACATCATTATCGACTTTGTGTCGTTCATTGATATTTGAATTATTTATGTTTTCAATTCATTTATCATGACGGCAGCGATCATACTTTGCGTTCTATACCAACAAATACGGTCAAACTAAATTCTTAAGATTTATTTTTAAATTTGTTTTAATTTTTCATTTCTGCCTCGAGATTGCCGCACCAATAAGCTCAGCAGTATTTAGAAGCAGAAATAAAAAAAAATTAAATAAATACATTTTCGGTAGAACAATATACATATGTACATATTATATTATGTATTGTATACATAAATGTATATTGTTCATGAATTTCCCAAGAAATATCATTATACTTTGTTTATGTGTATTTGTTTATTTTTTTTTATGTAATCAAACTGAAAACATAATTTTTTTTTTGCTCTTGCTAGCAATTTTCTGCATGTTTTGACCTGAAAATAAATTGAAGAAATTTATATTTATTATCTTAGTATTTTTTTATTTATATATAAACTTCTAATTGCTTTTATAGAGACAAGATTATTTGACATGTCCTTCATTTATAATTTCTGAATTCTCTACAATTTTTTTTATCATAAAGATAATTAAAATTTAATTTTATTTAGTAATGAAATTCAGAATATTGTATTCAAAAACAACAGGAAGTTTTTTATTATGTTTAAAAATTAATTACAAACATGGCGAAAACATCCGGTGTATTTTCAATGTAAATGTATTTTTGAATGGTGCAATTTGCCGGTTTAATTTTCGATTTTTTTTTTATTTTTAGAATTTAATTATTTGTTCCTTCAATAATGCCTATATTGTATAAATGTATAGACATTACTTTCAACTTTAAAGTAAACACGCATAAGATATTTTTTTTTTCTTCCTCATCATGAATTAATAGATATACATTTAAATAATGCTCTTGGTGTATAATTGTATAATCAAGAGTAGTATATTCAATTCAGGCATTGTTGCTTATTTTTTGGTCGAGAATGTATTTTTAAAAAATAATTAAATATAATTGTTAAACAAAATATTTTTTAATTTCTTATTTTTTCCATGAATTCAGATTTATTTGGTATCCATAAATAGATACCTACTTTAATTTGTTAATTTTCTACGAAAAAGTAAACCACATTTTAAATTTTAAATTTTAAATTATAAACAATGAACATTTTTTTTAATCATTTGGCACAAAATTTTAGAAAGTGTAGTACGATAGTATTCTAGATGTTTAAGGGTTAAACAGGATTTTCTAAATTTTTAACGAGTTAGCATCGTAGGTACTATATTTTTAAAATTTTACTAAAGTCAAAATCACCAAAAGCCTATTTTACCTTTTTAAGTATCAAATTATCTTCAAATGTCACTTTGACAATTAAATTAAAAAAAAAAAAAAATTAAATTAATTAAAAATGGTAGGTACATATGTTCGCTTACTTCATGTATGCACGAATAATCAATATTTTAGGTGTGTTCAGCTAGAGTTTGTTAAAAAAATAAGATATAGCTAAAAAATGTTCAAAAAGTTATATGCGTAGTTATATGTTATATGTAGTATCAAATGCTAATAACTTATTATGCAGGTTATTTAAAATTTTGCGCCATTGTAATTAAAAATTTAATTTAAAAATATTATCGGTCAAGCCAATTAACAATTAAGCATATTTTAATCCTAATTCCAACAAATTGAATCTGACGAGTATCATTGAAATAGTTTTAAAACTTCGGAAACACAAAGTTTTATAAAAATTGATCGAGGTGTTTTAGAGAAAATAATAAAAAAAAGCCAAATTTGTTCTTCTGATGAAAGCCACACGTTAAATTTGATAATAACGACTTTCCTTAAGCAGGATTCACACTTATCTCGTTCGGTGTGTTGTGGAATGTGGAGTCGTGTGTCGCCATTGTTTCAATGTATTTAACATGCGTAGAGCAATATATTTGTCTTGTGTGATGTGTTGTGGTTTTGTGTGTTGTGTTGGAATTAAACTTTTACCGATTGCGCCATACCACGCTGTGTCGGAGACAAATTTTTCAGTGGGAAAGATAAGAGAGGATTAGGGAAAGAGAATAAGTAAATAGTGAAACAAAAAATTAAATTTTGCAAGACAAAATTCTTATTATTGTACACAGTCAGTGACACAAAACATCACTTCACAACACACCGCACGAGATAGGTGTGGCTCGGCTTTATGCATTTCGTATACGGGCTGTCTAAAAATGTTTTACTTTTAAGCCTATGTATTAAATTGGGCTTAAATATATAATATGTAAGTTATAAAAATACCGTTCTGGGCTTTATTTTTTATTGAACTTTTAAAATTCGTGACCCATTACTATCTAAACAAAAATTTTATCTACAAGGTATTTTGCATAAGATGCAGACAAACAATTAAATCATTTAGGATAAGTTAGAAGAAAAAATAGCGTATATGAGGTCGGGTCTAATCTCCTTCCCCTCGTTTAGTTGCTGAGGAAATTTTCTTAAATATGAATATTTAAAACGCTATAAACTGATTTTAAAAGAAATCAACTAGTCATGGGAGCCTTTATTTTATGACTCCTACCAAAACCGTAGTTTCCTTAAAAAAAAAAAAAAAAATTAAAAAAAATATGTTGCACCCACAAAGTACTTATGCATAAACTTCACGTACAATTAAAACTAAAAAACTGTTAAAAATCTGCTTAATAGACAGCTTTTGAAATTATTTTCAAATTATAAGAGCAATTATAATTATAATTATAAGAGCAATTTTTTACATACTTAATTTTGTATCCATTCATATATAAAACAAGGTACTCCGCTCGGCTTCAAACGGAATTTTTAAAAAGTAAAAAGAACATTTTTTGGGGCCTTAAAAAAACCTTTTGGAATGAATTTTTTTCAGCACGTTCCCATAATTTTGAAAAAAATGTAGCAGTTTTAGAACGTAACTCCATTTGATGGCGTTTCCATTTTCATACGGAACACAATTAAGCCGATTGTCAATACAGAAGTGTTCGTCATTTCTAAGAACCCATATTTTCTTTTATAATAAAATTAAATTTGCAGACATCGCCACCATCAACTCCTGTAAGTATGCAGTTTCAGAAAATCCACGATTTTTCGACTTTTCAGGTTGAAATTTTCAATTATTATATGACTACGCTCCCTAAAAATCGATTCACTTTTATATTTTGTAAGAATTATTAAGAACAAAATGTGCGATCACCCTGTGGTTTTAAAGTATACGTATACATGGTACTTATATATTTAGACCAGTGTTTCCCAACGTAGGGACCACGTACCACAAGGGGGAAATTTGAATTTATAGGGGGGGAAAATAAAATTATTCTGTATTACACTTCTCTTCGAAAAATCTATGCTTCTTGTGTTTCTACACTTGGAGATATATTTCTGAACGCATCCAGAATCTGTCTGAACAAAAAAAAAAAAGAAAAAAACAGGAGATGAAATAAAACTGAAGTGTTCTAAATTTTAACCTGAAATAAAATCTATTTGCAAAAGGCATCTAGCAACAAGGATCTCACTAAATTTAATTATGTAAACATGATTATTAAAAATTTTTTTTACTTGAAACTAAGTTTTACAATGTTATGAAAACAAAGCTACAGTGTTTACTTATTTTCTATGGATTTCTTCCTATATCAACCATTCAATTTTTCAGATTTAAATTTTTTGTTTGGGTATCTACATAAAAGGCGCATAACAGACCAGTTCAAGAAAATAAGTATCAGAGATTTTTTTCCACAGAGTTTTGACAGCAAAACTGAGAAATTTTGCTGAGAATCATGTTCATGTAGATTGCATGACTTTCGTTATAGGGATATGAGGGTTTTGGAAAGGTTCTAGTGGGATATAACTAAAGGAAAGTTGGGAAACACAACTTTAGACTGAAAAATTGTTTAAAAATCCAATAAAAAAATTTGGAAAATTTTGGTATACAATACCTACTTTTAAAACTCTTTGAAGAATTATCTTTAAAAAAATTAGTTAACATCAGTTCAGTCGTTTTTAAGAAAATCGAAAATAAAAAAATGGTTCTATGGGAGGTACCATTTATAACCATTTTTGTGATATTTTTTTTTTGTTATAACATAGTATCTTTTTTGTAAAAAAAAATTATTGAAATTTTCTTAAAAAAAGTTATGGGCACGTTTTTGAGGTACCGTGATTTTCGGTCTAAAAAATAAAATAAAAGAAATTTGTCGGGGGAATTCCTAAAAAACGCTAGATACCAGTGGCGAGGCGTGAATAATTTCAAACGGTAAGTCGATGTAAAAATTAATTACCTGCAAACGTAAATGCATTCTAAAACATATTAATATGTAGCCAATATTAAATAATATATGGCAGATCTGCTTTCCAAGACAAACTAAGCCAATAAATAAAATTTTTCTATAAATAATTATTTATCTGGATTAAAAAATAGAAAATATTGAACATTAAAAGCAGCTCATTTAATACCTACAGACTGCTGTTGTTTAACAGCCTTTGCTGTTGTTAAACAACAGCGCAACGATAAGAGATACACACAGAATTCACCAAATAAGTCGAAGAAAAGCGTGTTATTTGTTTGCATAAGAAAGGGGAACAGAGACGAGTCAAACTCAGAAACTCTTTAAGTAACTAAGAGAACTGACCTACTCAATTAATCTACCACAGCACAGCGCAGCGGTAGAAGATACTCACAAAAATCACCAAATAAGTCGGAAAAAAGCGTGTTATTCTTTTGCATAAGAGAGCGTGTGTTAAACAGAGTTGAGTCAAAATCAGAAAATCATAAGGAAGAAAAGAGAAAGGAAATAAATTTGTTCTAGTAAGACAGACAGACAGAATTGCGAGACCCATTTTTTTCGACTTTGCTACCATCGTATATAAACTTTGATCAAAACCTTGAGTTCGATTTTTTTTTACAAATCCATAACTTGTCATGTAGTACCTACATATTTAATATCGCATGTAAAAATTGTGGGGCTGCCGGGACTCACGGTTAAGATGTGTAAACATCAATGTTATTGAACGTACCCAATATACAACGTAATATATGATACGGGAAGTATTACACGTAAGGTTCAAGTTTCAAGTTTACACATCAATAAAAAGCAAATAAAGATAAATATTTATTCAATAAAATGTAGGTACACTTTGGCACAATCTTATATCGATAAGTTGATAAGTTATAAAATATTTTTATGTTAAAATTTATATTTAATCCTTTTTTTTGAGATCATTGGTCTAAGTTCATATAGGTGACAAACATCAAAAGTCGTAAAACATCCGGAGCTGTATTTTGAATATAAATCAAAGTACCTATAGGTTAGGTAGTATTTATAAGTGCAAACTGATTAGGGCTATAATATTTGTATCTTAATACTTCATCTGCACATCACAATGTATTTATATAAAATTCTTGTCTACAGCGAAAAACGTGCCATAATACTTAGTTACCCTTAGGCAGGTGGTGTCTGAGGTGTCTATGTTATCAAAAGGTGTAGGTATATAAATCCAAAAATACAACAACAGGCACGCACAAAAGATTTTAATATAAATCTAGGCGTCACAATTTAGACGAAAAAAAAAAAAAAACAATCCCAGGACAGGCATCTGCGGGGAATTCAAAATGTTTATCTTCTGTTAAGTGTCCTGTATTGTGCTGTGTTGTATACGAGACTTGTGTGAGTTTCTCTATTCTACGTCACATTAACTGAACGTGCTTCTGTTCGATAAGTAAAGTCTTCTATACAACCAGAGACAGAACCTTTCGAAACACGCAGCAGTCGAATTATTTTTTTTTGTTTTTTGGAAATACAAAATTAAATTCCCGCGAGGTAAAAGAATGTCTTGTCTTGTTGATAGTAAATTGAATCTGAGAGTATCTTTTATTGCCCATGAAAATTTATAGGTGCCTAGAGGCAAATTGAGGCGCGACCTGCAACTGAATATTAAAATTGTTTATTTTTAGACAGAATTTTGAGGGTTATAATTATTTAATATGTTATTTTAAATTTAAAACCATATAGACACATAATAGAATACATTGGCTAGATGACATTTTAAATGCATCCGAAAATGCATTGTCATAAATAGATGTACATATACCTTTGTCAAAAAGGGGGAATCGTTAAAAAACACTCAAGGCTTCTCCAATGCCTCAGCTGATGTCGAACGTAAAAGTTTTATTAATAGACAACCCATTTGAAAACATTACGGTATACCGTTTCGATATAAAATGTAAAAACTGATTTAATGTAGTTTTTTGTTTTTCAAAGTTACTCGTACCAAGAAAGTAAAATGCATCACAACATCAAAATATCTCAACGGTGCGGTCGGTGGAGTGTGGCTGATGATATTGTTTTGTGTTTTGAGAAGAAACACGGACGTTTGTGAAAACATTCAGAAGCAATGGAGAAGATTAATTAATTACATTTATATTTCTTGTCGAACAAACTTGTATAGGTGGGCGATTTAACTTCGTTACAAAGTATATCAGATATTTTTTGAAAACGAACAACAATATAATGTTGTTTCTTTGTGCAAACATTTTCAATTATTTGATTCATTTCACCTGCAAATAGACCAATAAATTGGTGTTAGCATGTTTTCCATTGAAAGAGTGAATGTTTTGAAGGTTGAAGGTTATCTTATAAGTATGGGACTTTTTGGGATGTTTGTGATGTGTAGAACATTGCTGCCAATCAAAAGAAAATTTGTTCAAAGTGTGGTTTATACATATTTTCCTGACCTTTTCAAATTTATTATAATTGAATCCTAAGTGATGGGCTTCTGTTCTTACTTAATTTTTACTATGTACATAGGTAGTATTAAGTTATGTACATATTCGTAAAAAAATCGAACTTGATATTTTGATCAAAGTTGACATTACGATGATAGCGAAGTCGAAAAAAGTAGGTCTCGCAGTTCTGTCTGTCTATCCTTTCGGCTGTATCCTAAACGTCTTTAAACTTGGTACCTAGCGGTTTTTGGGCATACTCCCACACATTTTTTCATTTTTTTAAAACCAAAAATAACGGTACCTGCCGTAAAAAATTTTTTATCAAATTATGAAAATCTGATTTTTCTCAAAAACTTGCCCACAACGTAAAAAAAAAAAAAATCTGTAATTTTTTTACAAAAATGTTGCTATTTTATAAAGAAAACATTTCTGAAAATGGTTTTAAATGGTACCTCCCATAAAACCATTTTTTTTTTATTTTCAATTTTCTTAAAAACGGTTCAACTGATTTTGATCAATTTTTTTATGGAGAATGTTCAAAATTTTCTATTGAGAATTTAATAAGATTTTTGACATTATCTAGCAGATTTTAAATAAAAATTTTCTTATAACCATAAATAACGGTACTTCCCATACGATTTTTAAAAACCGGTATTGAAAAGTCATTTTTCTCAAAAACGGCTCCTACGATTTTGATTTAATTTTTTTGTTTGAACTAATATTAGAACGATCTACCATATTATTGGAAAAAATGTGTCTATCGTTCAAAAATGGTACCTCATATAAATCTTTTTTTTTGGTTTTCGACTATCTCGTTATTTGTTGTACCGATTTTAGTGAAATTTTTTACACAAGAGCTTTTAATAAATTTATTTAATATTGCATATCAAAATTTAAAAAAAAGGACAAAACAAATTTTGGATTAAAAAAAAAATATTTTTTTTTTTGAAAAATTCTATGTTTTGCAAATGGGTAGGGTAGATGATTTTTTTCTAAACTAATTTTTAAATTCCGTATTAATAGATAACTAATCAATGGTGTATCAATTTTTTTTCTTAAAAATGTTTTCAAAATTGTATATATACAAAATTAGTTTATAAAAAAACCGCTACAACGATTTAAAAATGTTTTTTTCTCATAAATTGAGATTTTTGTAAGAAATCAAATGGTGGGTTAAAGTCAAAATAGTTTCAGAAGTTGTTAAATCAATTTATTAAGAAATCAAATGGTGGGTTAAAGTCAAAATAGTTTCAGAAGTTGTTAAATCAATTTATTTTTAATTATAATGATTTTTTAACAATTTTTCAGTATAAAGTGTAAGATTCATGCATATGTATGTGCAACACCGTTTTAAATTGTTCATATTTGTCAATATATGTGGTAAACATTAATTACAATTATTTTATTGAAAATTTAATTATTTCATACGACATTATGTGAATATGAGAATAGATGCACTTTACAAACCTGCATACCTATGTATATGAGTAGATAGGTACTAATGTAGCAAAGCCTTACATATTATAAAGACTGTCGTGTTCAACATAAATGCAAAATTTTATTATGATTGACATTTTATTGGAGGTGTGAGAGAATCAGAGATGATGTTTAATTTATTTCAATATTTGGAGAGTTAATGTACTTAATTGGTAACTCAGTTTGTTAAATGCCGTCTCTGATAGAGTTAATGCAATTATTGGAGCGTCGATGTACATAGTTTGATGCAGAAATTTGATCTATTTTTGTGCATAGATTAAATTTTATTTCGCATATTTTTGTAACAATTTAAGCTACAGGCTTAAAAATTCAGCTGAACTGCTTCGGTAAGAAGAGATATTATGTTAAATATTGTTGAACCAAAAGAAGAAAACTTCCAGGAGAAATAAAATTAAAATATTATAAATGAAACGATGTTTATTTGTTGAACGATAATTAAAGAGTGAAAATAAAAAATAATGAATATAATAAATACAAAACATATGTATTTCACATAGAGTATGTTTTTTAGAAAATTGTGTTCGGTAAATAAATTTGTGTGTGTACAACTTTAATTGCATTCAACTTCATGCAACTTTTATTGCATGCGACTGCATGATCTCTTTATGGGAATGAAATGGAATTTACAAAAAAAAAATTAACTTAAAGGCTTTAATACCTATATCTTGTTTAATTTTTGAATAATATGGTGTTATTTCCCTTCCCTTCAAAAATAAAAAGAAATTGATACTGTTTTGTTGTTGTCTGTTTGGTTTCAATGATTTCCAAAAAGTTGATGTCATACGATGAATCACTAGGTGGGTTCCTTTACTTTAAAACTTTATGATTTTCTGTGCATTTGTGTAAATTTCGGTCCAATGTCATACGCGTACTCAAAAAATTCGCAGTTTTTCGCAAAAGTGAACGCTCGAGAGAGAATGTGTTTGATTTTATGTCTAAGAAATTTCTTTGGACAGAAATTCACTGTTCAGGAAAATATCAGTATGGGAATAAATTAATCAAAGACAAACATTGTGCCGTGTTCATCAATTACCGAATATCCTGAATTTGTGGGAATTTTGCAAAGTTTCAAAATTTTTGAGGGAATTTCATCTTTACTCTTCTAAATTTGACAATTTGTGGGTTTATGTACACAAAGTAATGATCCGACCTACTTTAAGTCCTTTAAAAAAAATATATAACATTAATGATCTGCAGGAATTTGTACACCGTTTCCCTAGTCGAGAATTTCTTTATTTCTTCTGCAATCCCGACTAAAAGGGTCCATAGCTCTTTCAGTTGTGATTGTGGAAGGATAAGCATCGCAACTAACCAAAGATAATCTATAATGACCAGTAGCTGCAAAGTGGTTTGTTTTTTTTTTTTTGATTTTTTACGGCAAAAATTAAAAAAATAACAGGAATTTAGTCATATTTATGTTTGGAATTTCTTAAAATATGTGCTTGATTGTCTACATTTATGTGAAATAAAGCCATATTTTATTATCTACAAAAACGACATAGGATATATGTGTCTGACGGTTTTTTTGTATGGATCTATATAATGGTAAGGTAAAGCAAATTGTAATGTGAAGAAAAAATTCAAATTTAAGAATTACCAGTAAAACAGAATTTTACGAGAAAAATACTATGCCAGAAAAGTTCGAGGAGAGCATCATTCAAGAAAAGTAGCATAGGAAAACATTACCATGAAATAAAAGTTGCATGCAGTTGCATGCGATAAAAGTTGCATGATGCTGCATGATGTTGCATGAAGTTGCATAAAGTTGCATGCAGTTGCATGCAATAAAAGTTGCATGATGTTGCATGCAATAAAAGTTGCATGCAGTTGCATGCAATAAAAGTTGCATGATTTTGCATGCAATAAAATTTGCATGCAGTTGCATGCAATAAAAGTAGCATGATGTTGCATGAAGTTGCATGCAGTTGCATGCAATAAAAGTTGCATGAAGTTGCATGCAATAAAAGTTGCATGCAGTAACATGCAAAAAGAGTTGCATGATGTTGCATGAAGTTGCATGCAATAAAAGTTGCATGATGTTGCATGAAGTTGCATGCAGTTGCATGCGATAAAAGTTGCATGATGCTGCATGATGTTGCATGAAGTTGCATGCAATAAAAGTAGCATGATGTTGCATGAAGTTGCATGCAGTTGCATGCAACAAAACTTGCATGAAGTTGCATGCAATAAAAGTTGCATGCAGTTACTGCAATAAAAGTTGCATGCAGTTGCACGAAAATGCATGCAGTTGCATGCAATAAAAGTTGCATGATGTCCCATAAAGTTGCATGCAGTTGCATGCAATAAAAGTTGCATGAAGTTGCATGCAATAAAAGTTGCATGATGTTGCATGCAATAAAAGTTGCATGCAGTTGCATGCAATAAAAGTTGCATGATGTTGCATGCAATAAAAGTTGCATGAAGTTGCATGCAATAAAAGTTGCATGATGTTGCATGCAGTTGCATGCAATAAAAGTTGCATGATGTTGCATGAAGTTGCATGCAATAAATGTTGCATGATGTTGCATGCAATAAAAGTTGCATGATGTTGCATGAAGTTGCATGCAGTTGCATGCGATAAAAGTTGCATGATGCTGCATGATGTTGCATGCAGTTGCATGCGATAAAAGTTGCATGATGCTGCATGATGTTGCATGAAGTTGCATGCAATAAAAGTTGCATGATGTTGCATGCAATAAAAGTTGCATGCAGTTACTGCAATAAAAGTTGCATGCAGTTACTGCAATAAAAGTTGCATGCAGTTGCATGAAAATGCATGCAGTTGCATGAAAATGCATGCAGTTGCATGAAAATGCATGCAGTTGCATGAAAATGCATGCAGTTGCATGAAAATGCATGCAGTTGCATGAAAATGCATGCAGTTGCATGAAAATGCATGCAGTTGCATGAAAATGCATGCAGTTGCATGAAAATGCATGCAGTTGCAGGCAATAAAAGTTGCATAATGTTGCATGAAGTTGCATGCAATAAAAGTTGCATGATGTTGGATGAAGTTGCATGCAATAAAAGTTGCATGAAGTTGCATGCATTAAAAGTTGCATGATGTTGCATGCAATAAAAGTTGCATGATGTTGTATGATGTTGCATGAAGTTGCATGATGTTGCATGAAGTTTCATGCAGCACGTATGAAGTATGATGTTGTATCATACATGTATGATCACATACATGTTGCATCATACATGTTGCATCATACATGTATGATCATACATGTTGCATCATACATGTTGCATCATACATGTTGCATCATACATGTATGATCATACATGTATGATCATACATGTTACATCATACATGCATGATCATAGATGTTGCATCCAACATGTTGCATCATACATGTATGATCATATATGTTGCACCATACATATATGATCATACATGTTGCATCATACATATTGCATCAAACATGTAGCATCATACATGTTGCATAATATATGTTGCATCATACATATGGCATACATATACATGTATGATTTAACATACATCAAATGTACTGCATGCAACTTCATGCAACATCATACAACATCATGCAACATCATGCAAAATCATGCAACATCATGCAACATCATGCAACATCATGCAACATCATGCAACATCATGCAACATCATGCAACATCATGCAACATCATGCAACATCATGCACCATCATGCACCATCATGCACCATCATGCAACATCATGCAACTTTTAATGCATGCAACTACATGCAACTTCATGCAACATCATGCAACTTTTATTGCATGCAACTCCATGCAACATCATGCAACTTTTATTGCATACAACTTTTATGTCATGCAACTGCATGCAACTTCATGCAACATCATGCAACTTTTATTGCATGCAACTGCATGCAACTTCATGCAACATCATACAACATCATGCAACATCATGCAACATCATGCAACTTTTAATGCATGCAACTGCATGCAACTTCATGCAACTGCATACAACATCATGCAACTTTTATTGCATGCAACTTCATGCAACATCATGCAACATCATGCAACTTTTATTGCATGCAACTGCATGCAACTTCATGCAACATCATGCAACTTTTATAGCATGCAACTGCATGCAACATCATGCAACTTTTATTGCATGCAACTTCATGCAACATCATGCAACTTTTATTGCATGCAACTACATACAACATCATGCAACTTTTATTGCATGCAACTCCATGCAACATCATGCAACTATTATTGCATGCAACTGCATGCAACTTTATGCAACTTCATGCAACATCATGCAACTTTTATTGAATGCAACTGCATGCAACATCATGCAACTTTTATTGCATGCAACTTCATGCAACATCATGCAACTTTTATTTCATGCAACTGCATGCAACTTCATGCTACATCATGCAACTTTTATTGCATGCAACTGCATGCAACTTCATGCAACATCATGCAGCATCATGCAACTTTTATCGCATGCAACTGCATGCAACTTCATGCAAATTTTATTGCATGCAACTGCATGCAACTTCATGCAACATCATGCAGCATCATGCAATTTTTATCGCATGCAACTGCATGCAACTTCATGCAACATCATGCAACTTTTATTGCATGCAACTACATGCAACTTCATGCAACATCATGCAACATCATGCAACTTTTATTGCATGCAACTGCATGCAACTACATGCAACTTTTATTGCATGTAGCTTTGTGCAACTTCTTTCAACTTTTATTGCATGCAATTTAATGCATTTTTTATTGCAAGTTTTTTTACGCCTACTAAATTTTATTTTTACAGCATGAAACTTTTATTTCATGCTAATGTTTTCCTATGCTACTTTTCTTGAATGATGCTCTCCTCGAGCTTTTCTGGCATAGTATTTTTCTCGTAAAATTCTATGTTTTACTGGTAATTCTTAAATTTGAATTTTTAGCCGCCTTTTATTATTGCGGTGCAGATCCTTATGCTTGTTTTTTTTTTTCATTAATGTTTCTTTATGGAACTTTAAGAATGAAAGACGTAAATAATTTATATGTGAAGGACTTTGAGTTTGACGAGTTCAACTAATTTAATACCTACATACATATGTATTTGGGTTACATGCATATAGATTCAAAATCTGAATTGTTTTATGATCTTTCTTTTGTTATTTGTTGTTTTTATGGAATAAAAATTTGTGTTTACTTATAAATTTTATTGTTTATTTTTTTCAATTATCAGTCAGTAAAAATTTTGTTTAGCTATATTAGTCACATTAGTTACATTAGTTACATTAGTTACATTACTTACATTAGTTACGCGGAAAATGAGGTGTAACTAATTACAATTAGTTACGCGTAACTATATCGGTAACTTACTCGGAGTAACTTACGTTGCCAACACCGACTATAATTTAATGTGCAGCGGTTTGGAGATTTTGGCATTGTGGGATTAAATAAACAAAAATGGGAGTCTGTTTCAAATACAAAAAAAAAAAAAAAACGTTAGGATATCAGTTTTTGGTATAATTGTTCCTACTATTTTCCACGGTCAAATAATTGTATTTATTTAGTATTTATTTATTCATGGAAAGCTTACACTTTAAGATACAATATCTTATAAAATAGTGAAGCTACAGATATGTATAATTGCTACAGGATTGATTAAAATTTAAGTGTTACATATTTTTAATTCAATATATTTGAATCCTATTTCTGTAGGCTTCAGTAGATAAAGAAAGAAAGACCTGAAGCCCACAGAAATAGGATTCAAATATATTGAATTAAGAAATAAAGGTCACGAAAAAAGAATAATTACATATTTTTATACAGTTTTTATTTTTTTTTATTTTATTTTTTTATTTTATTTCAATGAATAGCTTAAACACAGTAAGATACATATCTTATAAATTAGTGCTAAGCGTAAAAAAAGATAAAAGATTAAATAAAAGCTACATGAGTAGTAAATGAGAAAGCAGTTAGACGTTTAATGTTAATAATGTATATAAATGTATATATGTACATATTTTCAAATTAAATGATCTTAATAATAATAGCAATAATAATGAAGGTTAAATAAAAAATGAATTCAATGTTACTAGGCATTGGAAGAAAAGTGAGCCTTTAGCTTGCTTCTAAATCTTGTTGTGTTATCAATTCTTCTAATATCGCGCGGCAAAGAATTCCACAGCCGAATAGAACCAATAAAAAATGATTCAAATTTATTATAAACTGCTTCGTATTGCTTATATATTTCTAATCTCTCGTGGCAATAAATTCCAAATTCTTACCGAGTTGACAAAAAACTGGCGTTTTGATGTCAAGCAACGAAAACGTGGGATTCCGAGATGTAGAGATCTATTAGAATTTAGAAAGATTATTTTAATGTACAGATCCTCAGACTGACGCGTTATATAAGTATATCGAAGAACAAGGTAATAGGTGATGCGTTTTACTTCAACTTACAAAATCAAAAGCCCTGATGGTGGTCTAAACTTAAAATACTTTCTGGGAAAAGCTAAACAAAGAAAAATGAAGACATCCACACAAATTAAGCCTTTCCGGATTATTTTTTTTGAAGACAGTTTTTTTTTTATATTGTTTTCAGCGTGTGCCTTACATGACCCCCCTCCCCCTTTTGCATCTGTACTTACCAATTAAATCGTACAATTCAATCATTTTCATGCCAAAAACAATTAATTATTTGTTATATTTTTCTAATCAAAACACAAGATTTAATATACTAAAAATGTCTCTAAAAACACATGTCACTCATTAACATTTGATATTTATCAACCTCTTCAAAAGTCGTTTTGATTTTGTTTTCCTTTCTGTTTTTATAGTGTTCGCCAACATTTTGCAGACCATCCAATCCAAATATAAATACAAAAAAAAAAAACCTCATCAGAGCTCTTTATATTCATAAAATTTAATTATTTTATCGCCTTGACCATAAAGACAGCTATTTTATTATAAATATTCACTGCATGTATGAAAATTTGATTGCCACTCCCATGGCAGAATATAAATGCATCATCCAAAAACAAAACAAAAATTAAACGATGAAAAAGAAAAATAACCCCTTAATAAGTTTTTCTAATTTTTTCTTCACGAAAATAGTAAAAATAAACTAAAATAAATTTTATTCAAACAGAGTTACGGCCCTGACTTTGACTTTGGGATGCAAAACATTATTATTGAAAAAAAAAAAAAAAATCTATTAAAAATAATAAGCGTAGCCAGAGATTCGTATAAATATATACATACCTAAGTAGTTCACTTTGCATTTCACGCTTTAATTGAACATTTCACGGTTTTGTGCGTTCTACACGAAAGGTATTATATACATTTATATATATATTTATATAATTAATTGATTACGCTTAAATGTTCCATTTACTTTTATGTGCGTACGCATCAAGGACTCTCTGACAATTAACCACAAAATATTTTATTCATCAACAAATATGTAAGTCGAACGAAGCCGAAGTGACGATGGATCGATGAAAAAGCATTTCGATGGTAAATTTATTTTTAATTTGAACATTTTCTGCAGATAGATTGTTGTTATATTGTTCAACTGAGATATGATGTCGAAGTTTTGTGGTGGGTCTGCCAATAAAGTCTTAAAACAAATCGATTAAGGACTTTTGCCTTTTCCAAAAACAACTTCTTGGTTTAACTTTTTCTTTTGTGTGTAAGGATATTACACATGACGATGCATAAATAAATAACATAATCACGCATTTAACTTAACAGACAGCCACAAACAAAAAGAAACAATGTTATGTTTGCCTTAGTTGCTTAGTTTTATTTATTAGAAATAAGTGATGAACTCATTTAAAGGTGCGAGAGTTACAAATTAATATTTGAACACGATTTCGTGATTAAAATAAAGTAATTTAACAAACACACAATTTCCTTTAGTTCGTGCGCCTTTTTGACCACAGGAAATTATCGCTTATAATGTTACGATTAATTGCATCAATGAAACGTCGTGTTGATATATCGTTTGCTTGATGATGACTGTTAATGAAATTTACTGACAAACAAAACTTTAAAAATACAATTGAAACAATGATAAATTAATTGAGGACATGTTCATTATGTGTTCATCTTTATAGGAATTGATTTCACTTGGGGGGAATTGAGAAATATGCGTTGACTTGACAGATAGGTTGATCTAACACATTAAATAATGTAAATATACAATTAACAGTTATGTAAATTTAAAATTATGAAAAATTGATGATTGAAAATAAATTTTAAAAATTAAATTACACTAATATTTTACGAATAATTTTAAATAACGGGTTCATCCATTTTTCGGTTTCGAAAGTAAAGCTAAATAAAAAACACACAGCGATACGTTTTTGATGAAAATTTTATTTCATTATAAAGTTTGGACTTTGTTATTAAGTGTGAAAAACAATATCATTCAAATGGCAGCCTAGGGAAGATTTTCAGCATGCGATTCTTTTGAGGTAATTTTTAACCACTTTTTCGCACATTTCAAGTGATATCTTCGCCATAACTTAAGTAATGTTGATTTTTAATGCATCTAGAGTTCGGGGATTATTCACGTAAGCACGGTCTTTTGCGTAGCTCCACAGAAAATAAATCTAACGGTGTCAAATTGCATGAACTTGGTGGCCTTACCTGGCCTCACCTTTACCTTTTTAAGGACATATTTTGTATTTTAATAAAAATAAAATATCAATCTTTATTAAATTTAATCAAAAATGGGTTTAAATTAAACTTTAAATACATTTATCGAAGTGTCGATAATTTACAGGCCAATAGTTCCATCAAACTGAGTTTTTGGAGACTTTAACCCAAAAAGTGTCCAAAGGTTCCCCCCTCTCCCCTAAGTTTTAATAATTTTAACGCGTTGTACGATTGTTAAGCGATCCCTTATCGTAAATGACAAATATCCAACTAAAATAATGACACCTCAAATGACAGTTGGGTTGGACAGGTGTCAAATGCCAGCGCTGCCAACTTGAAACCACGAAATAATGAATTACCCTTTATTTTGTTTTCCACGGTAAATTTAAAAACGCATTGTGCGGTATTTAATTTTATTTTTCATATTTGAGATATTTTTTTAAATATTTTTAGCTTTGTTTGTTGAAAGAATGCATAGCCACAAAATACATATGTACACATAATTGATCAAAACTGTGTCGACAGATCTTTTAAAAACTATAAATAAAATGTTGTTTGAAATTAAATGTCTGTCAAAGCATCATTTAAAATACAAACCAAAAAAAAAATTGTCTTTGAAATGTTTGTGTAAACATTATATAGAATGTAGTTCATGGATTAACATCAAATATTTTGTTAAATATAAACATGAAAATGAAAAAAAAAATATATTTTTGATGTATATTAAAAAATTAAGGCCACGTGCAAAGTATAATTAAAACTTTAGATACATTTGATTGAATGCAATAATTCTCTAGTAAAATTATGAACAAGACAAAACAAGGCGGACTTTTGAACATAAAGGCACGATTTAGAAAAAAAATCAGTTGAATCATTTTGGAAAAAATCATAGATAAAATGCTTCTATGGGAGGTGCCATTTATAACCTCTTTTTGGATTTTTTTTAACAAAATGCTAGCGGTTTAAAAAAGAAAAATATCTACTTTTTTATTTTGTTAAATTCACTATAATCAACTAAAAAAAAGTTGCCTTTAAGTCTTGTTTACTGTCATGGTAAAACCAGATCTCACTGGTGTCATTCCATGGTCCATACGTTGATTTTTTGATATAGGCGCCTGTCTGGCGACTCCACATACATATATGGAAGTATCTCCATATATATCCCCACATAATGTGGAGGTATCTTCACTTGTGACTTCACAAGGGTTGAGATATTTCCACATTCATCTCCACAAATTTCAAGGCATCTCAACATTTATCTCCACATATGTCAAGGTGATTTCACATATGTCAAGTGTTCCAAAAAAATCATATGTGGAGATATATATCTACAATCTACATATAAGTAAACATATCTCAAGTCGTGCGGAGGTATCACCCGACTAAACTACGCTCAAAATATTATCCATACTGTAGGAGTAATTTGGGAGAAACCAAGAAATAAGAAAAGTGGGAGTAGCGGTCCAATAAACTCATTTTCTAAATTCTTTTTTCGTTCATCAGAATAAACGCTGAAAATTTCTCCAAATCGTTAGAACCGTTCCCAAAAACCAAGAAACAATAAAAGTGGAAGTGGCAGTGGGCGGATTTTCCTAAAACTATTTTCTGAAATTTTTTCACTTTCATCATCAACACCCGCTGTTTATTTCATCAAAATCATTAGAGCCATTTCGGAAAACCAAGAAACAATAAAAGTGGGAGGGGCAGTGGGAAGTGGGCGTAGTTTCCTTGAAATAATTTCAGAATTTTTTTCTTGTTCATCAGAACACTCCAATTCCAAATCCTAATTTCGATAATCCTTAAACTATTTTCTAAATTTTTAACACTCACTATAAATTTTTTCCAAATCGTAAGAGCCATTATCGGGAACCCAATTTCTTAGAAAAGTAGGCGTGGTAGTGGGCGGATTTAATTTCAAAAACCACTGGTACCAAGTTGTATAAATATCGATAAAAAAAAATTATGATTTTTAGAAATTAAAAAAAATTTTTTTTGTTGAAAATTTTAGTACACAATACTTTTCAAAATATTCTTCATAATTTTTGTTTCTAGAGAAAACAAAAAATGTTTTTTTTTTTGTGCACACCATTAAAATTAATTCATTTGTTTTATTTTATATACAACATCTCCCCAATACTTTATTCCTAATGTCTCAATTATTATTAACTAAATTGATTTATTTATCAAAAAACCAAGCACTTTGAAAAATCATTTAATTTCTTAGAACACACGTCAGTCACGGTATATGTCTATACCCTTCATGATTTTTTTTCTCAATATCCAAAACCAATCCAATTACATCAATCTTACATCAGATATTGTTTCTAAATCGCGGAAAAAAGTGTTTTCTCTTAACTCTGATGCTATTTTCGGAGGTACACGGGGCGTATGAGTAACCTTTTTACTTCAGATCAATAAAAGAGAATAATATATTACATTGTATGAAAATTGCGGTTGATTTGTTGGAGGTAGCATTTAAATAATACGCAACATTTAACAACGTTTTCCGGCTTTTTTAGAACACTAATGCCTTAAGACATATAATCACGTAAATAAACCTAAAAATGATTAAATCCGCTTTAGCTGGGTTTGGCCTTGCATAAATCAAATGCCACACGCAACTAAATGCAACAAAATCTTAAATGTGTGTTTCGTAGGGCCGCGGCCGTCGCGTCGTCGTCTTTACCGTCTACATCGTCGGCCATTAGATCAATTTCGTCTTAAAGTGAATTTTTATGTAGAATCACTTGTTGTCGACATCTTGAAAGCAAAAGCTTTTTTTTATTTATATTTTAATTCAGAAACTAGATGCTTGTTGTTGTTGTTTGTGTGTTGTTGTTCTTTTTGTATCATAGTATGAAGCTATTTATATTTTCTTCAGTGGTGGTCAGGAGTAGCAGCAGCTACAAAACATCAAAACAGTGCCAACTCAGTGAACAAATGAGACAGCTTAATTTTTTTTTATTTTAATAAATTTATTATTTTTTGTTTGTTTGTTTTTTTTTTTTGTGAAAAATTCAAATTTTAAGAAAATAAATGAGAAGACAATAAATATATTTTGTCTTGAAATTTATTTCTCATTAAAACAAAGAAAACAAATCTTGCCATCATTTTGAAACCATCACAAATATCGAAATTGCACGCTCCATAAATACATATTATGTACATACTTCTATATGGCACGAACTGAACCGAAGAGTCAAATGACTTTCAACCTGGCAGACTGATTTTTCAAAATGGTTGAAAATAACCAAAAAAATAGGAACATTGAAATTATTTCTCGGAAATTGCACAGAAAATAAAGCTTTTAAATGCATTTCGATCGTCACTCACAAATTGAGTTTGCCCTCGAAACGCGAAAGTTATAGAGATAGTATGGTGTTGCACATTGCTGCACACACACACACACATATATACGAATATATTTAATCCAATTAAAAATATTTAAACAAAAAATATGTAAAACCAATTTGAGCAAGTGTATCTGGTTGTAAATATATCTATACCTTTAAATTAAGACATCAATGCAGTGAACATAAACGAAGCTATCCAGGCACATGTCAATTCAATTAAGCGGCTTGGTATATCCAAATGGGAGTCAATTTAGGTACTATTTATAGCAAAGTGTCAGCTTGTCTTATAAATTAAGTGATGAGTGATTTGACATCTAGCCTAAGGAGCGTAGGCGCTGGTATCGATATATAAATGGTGGTCTTGAACAGCCTACATAACCAAGTGACATAGTTAGCGCCAGATTGCGACCAACGTTTTGATAACATAACTCGCGTGACATGTGGGTGATATCGAAAATAGTGAAAAATCTGTGGACAGATACACTCACGAGTATGATCATTGTTTGCCCCCAAAAATAGTTGGGTTATTCAGATATCCATTGTATATGACCTGATCCTCCTATTGGGGCTTATTCTTTAGGGACCCATGATGATGGGCTATCTATTTCTGCTGTTTAAGGTAGGAGAGACTATTTTCTTTAAACAACATGCCTTTGAATATGTAAAGAAAATTATTACAAAACGACGGCAACACTTGTAATGTAAGTTGGAGAATAATGTAACTAGTGTTGCCGTTGTTTTTTATAATAGATTTTGAAATTTTCTTTTGGTGACGAAGTTTTGAAAAAAAAAATATTTTTTTAAAATCAAAAATTAAAAAAAAACATTCAAATTGATTTCTTGGAGATTTTTCGTCATTAAAAAAAAAATAAAATTTTAAGAGCTTTAGAAAAATGAAGTAAAGCCAAATGGACGATAGTCCATTGAATATTGCAAGCAAAAATATCACTTCATAACGTAAAACCTTGAAAAAAAAAATCAATAGAGTTTTTCTTTTACTTGCGATATATATGTAGGTACTATATGGCAAGTTATGCATTCGTAAAAAAAATCGAACTCCAGATTTTGGTCAATTTTCTTTAAACTTGGTATGTAGCGTTTTCTGGACTTTCCCCCCACACTTTTTATTTCTTTTTTTAAGACAAACAACAAATTATAAAAATCTTATTTTTCTCAAAAACGTTCCCACAATTTAAAAAAAAAAAAAAATCAGTAATTTTTTTTTACAAAAATGCTAGCATTTTATAAAAAAAAATTGGAAAAATGGTTTTAAATGCTATATATCTCCCATGGATCCATTTTTTTATCTTCGATTTTCTCAAAAACGTTTCAGCTGATTTTCATCCGTTTTTTTTTTTTATTACAATAAAAAAAATTAAAAAATTTTCAAACAATTTTTTTTTGGATTTTTAAATAAAGTTTCAAAATTTTTTTTGAGAACTTAATAATTCGAAAACGACTTGGTCGATTTTTATTAAATTAAGCATCTAGCAGTTTTTTGACATTATTTAGAAGGTTTTAAATGCAATTTCTTCTTATAACCAAAAATAACGGTACCTCGCATACAAATGTTTAAAAACCGGTTTTAATTTCATTTTTATCATTTTTCTCAAAAACAGCTTTTACGATTTTGATTAAAATTTTTGTATGAACAAATATCACAAGGATCTACCATATTTTTGGAAAAAAAAATGTATCTATCGTTTAAAAATGGTACCTCTGATAGAACCATTTTTTGGGTTGTCGACTATCTCATAATAATTTTAATGAAATTGTTTACACAAAAGCTACTAAAAAGTTTGAATAATATTGCATTTTAAAATTTCAAAAACAAAAATTGGATTTAAAAAAAAAAATTTAAAATTATTTTTTGAAAATTCAGTATTTTGAAAATCGTTATGTAAATAATTTTTCTCAAAATGAATTTTTATACCCCGCCTAAATAATTGCTAAATATTGGCCATACCAATTTTTTTTACTAAAAAATATATTCAAAATTTTATATATAAAAAAATAATCTAAAAAATTTTTTTAGTTGTTTCTCATAAATTGAGATTTGTGTAAGAAATCACTTGATTTGGTGTCCAATCAATTTCAGATATTGTTTAATCAATTTATTTCTAATTTTATTGATTTTTTTTTAACATTTTTTTCAATCTAAACTGTAAATTCCATGCATATGTGCGAAGTGCAAGACAGCACGGTGCTGTATTGTTCATATTTATGTACTAACATAATACTTCCTTAAGCTAGGCTATATTTTTGGCATGTGGCATAAACTATAGGCTCAAATAACTAATAAATTTCTTTTATCAGATGAAAAATTTTTAAAGTTATTAAGACTTTAAAACCACAGTGTTATCGCACATAACAGCAAGTTCGTGCATTTTATTTTTTGAATTTTTAGTTTCAAAATCTTTTTTTTTTTTCTAATTTTTACCAAAAAAACATAATATAACAACATTTTGTATATGATTGATTTTTTTCTATTTCAAGTATTTCTTAAAGAAAAGGGGGAGGAGCAATAGACCCTCAAAATTATTTTCTTTGTGTCAACCTAACCTGTATGCATTTTGATGTATCTTAATGTAAAACACCATCAAACATATTTAATAAAATCAAGCCAAACTTTAATTACTTTCTAATTAGCTAATTAACGTGAATTAGCCAGTTAGTTGTTTATAAATAAATATTTTAATTCGTGAATTAAATTTTTATCAATGTTTTAGTTGATTTTTGTGAATAAGAATATACCTAATTAAGCATTTTTATATTAATAAAGATGCATAAATTATCTTACACTACGCTGTAAGATGCATAAAGTCATTTTAAAAGTCTTGGTTTCTTTTTTAATTCCGTTCTATAAACTGTTCGCAATATGAATTTACAGGTCTGTCAGGTGTCAGAGGTTGTAAAATACGTCTGGCAAGGTATTTATTTAATTTAAAAAAAAATTGAATATTAGGATTTTAATTCGGAAAATCAAATATTAAAACAAAAACAGCAATAACATTTACAATAATGTATTATAGCTTTTTAAAAACTTAAAAATCTATTCTTTTCTATATTTAAATGAATATTTTTTTAACATTTATTTTAAAAATCAATAAAAAAATATTATGTTTTTTATTTATTTAAATTATTAAATTATTAGTTATTAAATTTTATTTTACAAAATTAGTTTCAGTTTATATTTTAATATTGAATACGCTTAATATTTTTTAGTCGATTACTAAAAATTAGCTAGATGGTGTTTTGCATAGGATGCGACAAAAGGCTAAGGCGTTGTAGGTTTGCTCAAGAGAAGAAAAATTTATTTGAAGTTTAAATAAATTGGTTTTGTTTGTCTGTAATTTAAGAAATCATTAAAATAGTTTTAACGTTTTTGAACATTTTCTCTCAATTACATTTTTTTAATATATCCAAATTTTCTACTTCCTCTTCTAATCAAGTAACCTTGTTGTCTCTTAGGTGGGAGACTTTCGTCAGATCTGGTATAGTTCTGATTTTTTGCCAAGTTGTATATTGGCCTAATCATGAATGACCCAATTTTTCGACCTCATCCGCTGAAGCTTAACATTATAAAAAATTTAAAAAAAAAAAACGTTAAATTTTCTGGTTTTAACAATGTTGGGTTCGGTGCTTGAGATCCAAAACTTGGGGTATTTATTAGCCCAAAACCATTAACAACTAAGCAAAAAACCAGAACTACCCGATCTTACTTAATATTTGATGTACATGTTTCTGGGGATTTGTATACCGGTTTGTTGTTTTTACTGCGAAAACCTTTCATGAAAAATATAAAATAAATATTTAAAAAAAAAAATTAATACAATTTTTGCAAAAAAAAAAAGACTGCGTAATTAATAATAATAATTCAATTTCGTATCCATTTAAAAAAAAAACATTAAGCATTCATGTTTTAATGTTTTTCAGAAGCAAAAAGAATAGATTCTTTTCCGAAAAAAAATTATTAATTAATATTCAAAACATCCAATAAGCTGTTTGTAGGTCATAATAATTATTATATTCATTTAGTCCGGAAAATCGTACAAAAACACATAATATTATGTGCAAACACTATAATATCGCCCACGGTCCTATAATATGCGCACGACATAATAAATATACCGGTTGTGCTCATCGCATCACTAATTGTCAAGTTCACCTGTCGCCTTAAATCTCGCTACGTATAATTAAAGAACTTCCTTGTGCTCGCCGAACCACACAGAATCAAATTAACCCGGCCAACCGCACTGCACTCCTATACTCATCTCACATTGCTTTTAATTTTCGCTAATTAATTCTTCTCCCAATAATAAATGCGGATAAATGTTTTATGACATCGAAATTAGAGCAAACATTTTTCGAACCACGCATATATATTTTATGCTACACACACATATGATGACGATGACACGGTAGCCGCCGCCATTGCTGGTGCTGCCTCTATGAGGGACTTAATATCGATGAAACGTAGCTGTAGGACGTAGGTACGGTAGAAGCTCTCTCTTACTCTCTCTCTCGAGGCAGAGATAGTGACATCAACACCAAGTTATTATATTTACTTAGTAGTTTTGATTAAAATATTTTTTTCTCAACTAGAGATAAAAAAAAGTCATAGACACAGACAAGACAGGTATAAGTTTTTTTGCCAAAAAGGGCATTTACTAACTAAAAAGGCAAAAAATGTTATCCCTTCCTTATAGGGGTGCCACAGGGTTTCATCCTAAGACCGCTATTATTATCATAAAAAAAAAATTACCTAAAGCCCACAAATGGAACCTACAATTTTATTAATAAAAAAAGTCACTTAGTAGGGAAACAATTTAATTTGAATCTCAAATATTTAAGGATAACTTAAACGCTTCAGTTCAAAGTTTTTCTACCAGTGAATATTAACCTGTAGTATTAACGAAAATGTCCTGCATAAAGATAATGCAAAATGTTAAATTTTTTTTTTTTTTTCAAAAATCTGATAGAATTTGGTTCTAATTTTTGCGCGAAACAACAAACCCCAATAAGTACAAAGTATACCAATTTAAATATGTATATAAGACATAATAGACCAAGAGCTATTAGCGGATTTATTTCAGCAAGGATAAAACTTTGAGCACAGTTTTTTGCAGGTCTATTCGCCATTCCGCCAATGAGGTCTCTATTTAAAACTTTAAATATAAAACTTAATTAACCCGAGTGTAAGGCATTCAGTTATTTTAATGGCTAAACTATACTAGCAGACCCGTGCTCGCGTTGCTTCGCAAAATACCCTTAATTTATGTAGGTATATTAAAATTAAATTCAAAAACGACTCAACTTCAACATTTTTTCTTTTTATCTTAAGCCTTTCACTCGGCTCATTTTTGCATTGCTTTCGCTTTCACTCGAAATTTTTGTTTGTTATCTCAAGTCGATTGATAGACACACACACAACAGCACCCACTTTTTCACGTTCTCCGTCTCACATTTTTGACGAATCCATTAATTATAGTTCTTACATATAGGTATGTATATCGCACGCCAGTTAAAATAGTGAACAGTTTAATCGCACAAAGAGGAATTGAGTGGACAGTAAAAAAAAGCAAATAGAAAATAGAGGAAGAGAAAATGCAAAAACACCGGAATGATAATAAAGTGGAACAAAGCAGCGACGGCTTGATTGCGTATAAAACCAATTTCTAGATTAACAAATACAAAAAGTTTTAATTTTGAAATTTTTGTTTAAGTACATATTTCTCAGCTTGAATGTATTATTAAGGTTTAGGGTTTAAAATTTGCGTTTAAATATTGAATTTATGAAACAATCTGATTGAAAATGTGTGTCAACCTCAAAGAAAAAGTTGACACAAAATTAAAAAAAATTAATATTCTGAATAAAAAAAAAAAATTAAAATAACAAAAAACAGCATTAAACAATCTTATAAATATAAAGAATATTATAAAATGTGTTTCAAGTAAATAAATTTAATACTTTCTGAGTTTACGACGGACATAATAATATTGCTTCGTCTTTATTTAATTGTAATGATGATTTTGATGATTAGTGATACTCTTGGAGGATTTATCAATTCCTCGCAAGAAACAGTAACCCGTGAAATACATTTCCGTTAATTTGAAATTCCATAGACTGGAAATCGACGACGAAATTCAAACAATAAAATCAGTTCACTTGAATAAAGACAAAGATAATTATTAATAAGGAAATTGTGTACCTAATTTTCTTTTTTTTTTATAAAATTCGTCTGAGCAAACGAGTCCTTATTTATCTGAATAAGTAGATATTCGCTTATTAGAACTCCTACTATAGTTTCATATCTGAAAATGTATAAAATTATATCAGCGGAAATGTGGGAATTACAAAAGCTGCATCAAAAAACCAAATGACTCACCGATAGACGAAAAGATAATATTCATTATAATGTAGTCGAGGATGCATTTCTCCATTAAACTGGATAGACATACATACAAACATAAATAACACCAAAATTCGTATATAAATGTCGAGTAAATAATTTTATTTCGGTAATTTTCCAATATGACGTCAATATTATTGAACGTTCTCTGCTTCCTTTTTGCAAGTTTATACTGATTGGACTCGAAATGAAAAAAAAATCGAAAATAAGTAAAAAAAAAAAAAACAACAACAAAAAATAAACTAAATAAACCAAAAACCAAACAAACCGCATATTAGCCAACAAAATGTCAGTGGTGCTCGATCGAACACTGGTGTGTATTTTGTTGAATGTGAAATGATTATTTTAAAAATAAACTAAATGTCGACCAAAGAGCGAAACGAAATTTAGGCCGCCAATATCTTTATGTACTATGATGGCATTTGCCAAATAAATATCCAAATACATTCAGACGTTTGTATATACATAGATAGATAGTATGTAAATACATAATGTTTTTGTGTATTTTTTAATCGATGTTTATTCGCTTGTTAATAGAACAACGACGAGTTTCTAGTAGGTATAGATTATGGCTCAAACAAATTCGAAATTAAAAAGTTTTGAAATAAAAATTTATATGTATATACAATGAAACTTTTGATATGAAAATATCGTTATAATTTTGATAAGTAGAATTAAATTGTGAAATAATTCAACATAAATGTAAGCAGTAAATAAAATAATATTGTTCATGTTTAGATAGGTATTAAATTTAAACACTTTATTAAGTATAATTTTGTTTTTTTTTTTTTTTTAATATTGCCACCATCTATCGCTTAGACCATGGACTAAGGTGTTTAGAGTTTTTATTTCGTAGATATCTTGATAACTATTTTTATTAATAATTTTTATTTTAAAAATGCAAACTGTAACTTGGGCAATTATACACAAAATTGCGCAAATTTTCATCGAAATCTTTTACTTATACGAAAAAAGCGTTATAATCTATTTTGTGTACAATTTTGTATGCTGTACATTTTTGATATATGTATATCAGTAAAACAAAATGGATATTGATCATTGCGATCTTTGCTTTGACACTAACGCAATTTGTAACAATTCTTATAAAAAAAAAAAAAGAATTTAAAACCGATTTTTAAAACAAATAATTTGTTATTTGTATATGTATAAGATTTTGGAAATATTTTTAAGAAACAAAATTGGTAAACAATTTTTAATATTTATTTATGCGGATTTAAAAATTTTATTCTGAAAAAAATATCTCTTATTTTTGGAAAACTTATCGATTTTTTTGAAAAATCTAAAATTTTGACATGCAATACTATTTAAATTTATTAGAAATTTTTTAATTAAAATCGTAGGTGTTATTTTTAAGAAACTAATTTAAGGTATCAATATCTGATGCAGAGAAATAAGTCCCCAGGAACTAAGTCCACTGAGGGACTAACACCCCTGCTTGGGCACACTATAGGATCTGGGGTAGGTGCGAGGTTGGGTGTATGCAAAGTTGGGTGTACGACGTTTTAACAGTGAGGTATGTAAAGTTTACATACACCCAACCTCGCACCTACCCCAAATCCTATAGTGTGCCCAAGCAGGGGGGCAGCATGCCTCTCCTTACATACCTCACTGTTTATACGTCGTAATGCTGGATGCTATATCGCAAATTTTATAGCAACAAATTAAAAAAAAAAAATTTTTCGAGTTTTCAAAAATAATCAAATAAAAATCGGAATTTATTTCATATTCAAAGGGAACTAAAACCCACAGTTTTTTGTAACGAATTTCCCACCTTGCATGGGAACAAAGACCACTTTGGTAAAGTGGATTTCGCTCCGATTAAGTGAGAACTTAGTCCCTCAGTGGACTTAGTTCCTGGGGATTTATTTCCCTGCACAAGTGAGAACTTAGTCCCTCAGTGGCCTTAGTTCCTGGGGACTTATTTTCCTGCACCTCAAAATATGTGTATGGTAAATACCGCCTTATTTAATAAAAATCGATAAAGTACTTTTCGAAAAAAAATAAGTTTTTTTTTAATTAACCAACAAAAAAATTTTCTTCATGAAATATTTGTGAAAAAAGCGAAATAAAAAAAAATAACAATAAATAAAATAATAATCAAAATCAATAACCATTTTTCGGAAAATATTACACTGAATACAAAAAAAAACTGTGGGAAGTTTTTGAGAAAAATAAAATTTTCGTTAATTCCCAAAAAATGCATGACACAGACATTTTAGTTCATAAATTTTTTTTTTAAGTGGGAGGAATGCCCAAAAAACGTTATGTACCAAGTTTATTATCGTCGAATTTTGTCTGTTTATGAGTGATCAGTTTGTATACGTTTATAATAAAACATCGTCTATCAAAATAGAAACAGATGCAAGAATTTGCTTTAAATATGGTACAATATATTTTTACATAATAATTCTTTTTTAACGAGTTGCTGTCTCATCTAAAAAATTGTTTTTTTTTTTTTTCTTTTCTTTGTCGGTCCTTCTAAATAAAACTATTTATATTGCCTTAAATCATTAGAGCAATACCATACGACCCAGTCGTGCCTGGGATATACAATTTTATCAATTCAATGAACTCTCTACGTACCAAAAATAACACATACAAACATAATAGATAGTTTTAAGAAAATTACAAAATAGCATAAGATTGTTGGCAACAATTAACTTAATTTCTGCCAAATACCAAATCATCACTTTTCGAAAATCGTCATTCTTTTGTTTTATAAAATATATTTAATCGTCTATATTAACTATTTGTTTTTTTTTTGTTGGCACAAGAAAACAAAATAAATAAAAATAAGTAAAAAAACAATCATTGTCAATTTGTAACAAATAATTGAAATGCAATTGAAATTACACAAAAGAATTGATCATGACCGATAAAATTTAGTTGAGTCCGGTGTTTTATCACGAGGAAGTCGCTGAATAATTTTTTTTTTGAAAGTTTATAATTTGACCTAAATTAATACAGTTTTGCGGAAAGATAATAATTATCCAAAATCCAAAAGAATACAAATATTATTTTTTTTTTGAGAAATTCATTTTGTTTCGCATAAACTAAAACGTGCTTTGGGATTAAAAAAAACAAACGGTTTTATAATATAATTTATATTTATATAAAATTAAAAATTAAAGTGGTGGTGTATATATTTTAAATTGAAATCATTTCTGTGCCTATCTCTATATAGATTGATAGTGCAATTAAAGCTGGTGTCAATTTCTCTTGGTTAAATTTAAGCAACAAAATATATAAAGTATTATAAAATATAAATCGTGAGAATATTTAAGTGCTTATTTTTGTATATTAATTTAAATTAATATACCTACGCAAAATATTATTCGAAAGTCATAATTAAAAATAAAGATCTAGTTTTTGGAATACAAAAATACCTACCCACTATTTTTGGGTTAATCTACATAAGTAGCTATTTGGATTATAATATTTTGATGTTTCTCTAGGATGGCTATTCAAGATCAGGTAAGCATTTATGGTTTTTAAAAAGTCACTCGAAAAAATATTTTTTTTTCAATTAAATACTTAATTTATTCACTCTCTATTAAATTTAAATGCAGGACTAAAAAAATTATTTTTAAGAATAAAAACAAATTTAATTTATTGAGCCTCTTTTAGTAATTTCAATGCAATGGAGGTTGGCTTTATTAAATAATGGATCATTCAATTTAATGGTACTCGTAGCTAAAATTTCAAAATACAAATTTTTTGAGCAAATTTTATAGGTTTAATAAGACGCGTCTTGACGTTTCCATTTATTCAATCACCATTGAAACTATTTTTTGTAATTATATGTTTTCGTAATTTGAGAGAAAAACAAATGGATTAAATTCATACCTCGAAATTCTTCAATTACGTATGGTTTTTGAGATTTATGCTATTTAAAAGTTTGATCACCAAGGACCAATTTATGTGAAATGTCTTCCTTTGTTGTGGAATACATCCCGGAATCTGTCATCTATGATCTACATATGACAGTTCAGATGTCTTGACTGGGTAGAATTTTGTAGTCTGAATTTTAAGGTTCTTCCCGGATCTTTAAAATTCGGCTCGTTACTGCCTGAATACAATGGATACGGAGCAGCAACTGGAGTTGCAGCTGGATTAGCTGTCAAAATATTCAATACCCACAAATTCAATGTTAAGAACGCAACACAACGCAACTGCAATCGGTGCTGCAGATGGTGCCAACTTTTAACTTTTCACGTGCAGCACTTTTAACGTTTCAAATTGTATCAAGAAAAAAAGAGCCGGAAAAAAATACTAAAGCTTTTTGTACTTACTTGTTTCGCAAAAATTATTATTAATCAAAAGAAAAATGTCAGAAATAAAAAAGTGAAATATAAACTCGTGGTTGTTATTTTTTTTCTTTAAAATATACAAAAAGCTGTACAGCTGCATTGTGGGCACATAAAAACTAGCACGTACCACACTTTTTCACAGCTCCAGGTCTAGTTGCAGTTGCAGCATTCTATTGTGTTCAGTCAGTTAGTTCTAACATATGCTGGTCAATTAGGATAACTCCTGCCTTCTCCGAAAGCATTTTATTTGGCCAGTACTTCCTTGTAAGGGGATTTTGATATATTCCTATGCATGTTGTTAAGATTCTCCTCTCGAAATGCTGGTAGTGATATATGGTGAACAGAATGGGACAGGCATGAACATTGAACACACGTAAGAAATAGCCTGATTATAGTTCCTTGTAGATGAAGAATTGAAGAGTTTTTTCTCTTGCCGAGTCCGTTCTGTCTTCTCAGCAGATGGACATGGAAGTAGAAGTTCGTACACTTCGGAATTTCTATGATAAGTTTGTTGAATTTTATTTTGTTTGTATAGTTAACTTCAAGGTATTTGATGCGTGTCTTTGGTGTTAATAATGCTGCCGTCTGGTAATCGGATGTATGTATATGTATAGCTGCAATCAGCGTTGCCGCAAAAAAAAAATTTCCGCGCCACATTTTCTAAAAAAAAAACGTGCCATTCTCGTGGTGCAATATTTAAAATATGTACGCAAATTCTTATATTGAACACAAATACAACAAAAAATTAGAAGAAATAATTTGTTATTTTCGTGTACTGTCAAAAAAAAATAAGAGTTTAAAAAAAAACCCATCTAAGGTCGTAGTTCCAAACGTTGGTAACGTCGCTTTTCTTATGTCTGTATATGTCCTTATATGTATCTTTCGGTTCAAAATGAGTTTGAACTATAATTTCACAAACAAACTTATATTAATATTTCAATGCACTTCTCCAGCGGTGGTTCCGACTCATGTTGAAGCCTTATTTTAGGAAGAAATATTAAGGGAAGATTTAACTTTCTTACTGTACTATGTATTATAGATTTCTAAAAAAAAAATACGCCAAATGGCAAATATGGTGGCATTAAGTTGGGTGGCTGGTAAAAGTGTGACCCTTCATGAACGTATAACTTCATGACAGTCTTTTTAGAACAATTTGTTTGGCAGTGGATACAGATTCAAAAGATGTGCAGCGATTCGTCACATATTGAATTTAAATTAAAACAATTTAATTGTGCGTTAAATAAACTTTTTCTTAAAATATTTTTTCCCAAACAACATAATATAACTACGTACATATTAAAATGCAAAAGATCCCAATGAATAAAATTGCATAAATAAAATAAAACTGTCAAGTGCAAGTTAGTTAGGTGAGACATAAAATGATATTTTTGTAAATTATAATTAGAGCACATCCCACAAGATTGCTAAATAAAAATGTCTGCAATTTTATCGAGTGGTCTTATAAACTTGTATTTTATTTTTTAGTTTATTCTTATAACTTAAGATGAATGTTTATGCACAAAACATAAAAACCGCACCATTTTCTATACACATATAACAGCCACAGTGACAAAGAAAAATTCAATTATCGTTAATGTTTATAAAAGTTTATAAATGGTATACAAATATAGATATATTTTATAATTTATACAAAACTCACAAGTTTGTGTAGACTTCATTCAGCCAACACTTTGCCGTCATCATCACAGCCAATATAGCATGTGTGGTGGGGGGGGGGTGAAGGGGAAACAGCAGCAGTTTGTAGAAGTCAGCAGCCCGCAGCAGCAAGATGTACATTCATATGTACAATCTAAGGTGTGCATATAAAGTTGTCAATGGAAATCTTTTCAAAGGTGTGTGGTTCAAGGTGAGAGAGTATTATATCTCTTAACGTCTCAACGCATCTTTCAATCAGACAGCCATTGCCAAGGATTTATGAGTTCTAGACAGTGTCACTATATTTTTTGTTCTTCTTATTTATTCATTTCTCTTTCATTTTTGTTTTTATTTTCTCCACCAAGGGGGATTGATAGATAAAAATGATGAATTTTGACATTTCCTATAATTAACTATATGAATATAACAAAATCTTTTTACGTTTGTTTTTTTAACTCTTTAAATCAATTTATGTAATTTCTTTGCTCACTGACTGCTTTGGGCGGAAAGGGGTGAGATTTAAATTTCCTTGGAATATTTTTGAAAAATGAAAATGAAAATGAAAATGAAAAATGACAAATGAATTCAATTTTAGATTGATTTAGCTATTTTTTTTATATATGTATGTATCTAGGTATTTATTTGAAAGTCCCAAGGGACATTTTGCGAATTTATTTGGGAAGGAATTCGCGTACCTTAAAACAATAATCGTAATAAATAAGAATAAAGAAGATTTCATGACAAACAAATGCTTTTTGTTGTATTGATGTCCTATCCTCATAATAAAATGTATATAGGTTCTATGACAAGGACTTCAAAAATAAAGTGTGAGCGCCTGGACTCAGGGTAAAGATGTGTAAGTAAAAAAAATCTCGACTGAAAAGATAAAGCATCTTAAGTCGACTTAAGATTATTATCAACACAGAGGCGCACAGTTCTGCCTTATCCGAATTCTTCTATCTCACTCCGTTTCCTTTTTATAAAGGAAAAAAAATCATCTTTTGTTGGAGGGTAAAATATATTAAGTCCACATAAGATGTTGTGTTGAAGCGAATTACAAAATTTTAAGTAGACTTAAGATTATTTGATCTTAAGAGTTTGTAATAATTGTGAAAGGTAAAACATCTTAAGTGAACTTAAGATACCAAACATAAAAAACCAAAGTATCTTATCTCAACTTAAGATTTTTAAAGTCAATAATTTAAAATAAATTAAAAAAAGTAAACTATCTTAAGTCATAATTTGCCCTATAACTCAATTTAATATTAACAATATCCTTTTACAATAAATTTAAAAAAAAAATTCATAAAATTTGACCTATAAAAAGTTTATTCTAAGAAGTCTATGTTTAAAAGGTTTTTTGGGAAGCTTCTTTCGACGCTTTTTTTGCTCTCCTGAAAAATTTCAAAAATTGATTTAAGATACTTTACTTTTTCAGTCGAGAAGTATAAACAAGATTAAATTCAAATTTCAACTGAAATATTTCAAATAATTCCCTTAAACGATATGGCAAAATGCATATTTTTAGGTGCATATTATACAGATCGTGCATTTCAGGGACAACAACCCCATTTGTGCAAGGAAGCCGCATTCCATTACCGTTATTACTGACATTTACGCGATGCTATTGTTATTGTCATTTCCGTTGCATTTTTAGGTTTCCTATATCAAGAGTTAAGAAGAGGATTGAATTTTTCCAAATTTATGAATCGGTATATATAGGAGGTATTTAAAGCATGATCATAAAATTGTTTTAGAATATATGAGCTGTTTTTTAATCAAGATCAACCAAAATTTGAACAGCTTTAAATTAATTGTTTATAGCTGCGAAAACTGCAAAAGAAAGTGTATTGGAGTCTCTTCTTGCTTCTGATCCCTTTTTCTCTGATCCTTCTTTTCAACAGAAACTTCAGTTATTCAGTTCAAAACGATTTTTCAGGCATACGGTTTCATCAATTTTAAACAATTTACATCTTTTATTGTTGTAACTAGCTACCAAGAAAAAAATACCGATATTTGAATCCACAAAGTGGGTATCCATCGGGAAGGTATACTATGTATGAATGACAAAGACTTTAAATCTGCGAAATTGTCCACACAAGAAACTTGGTTAAAAAATTATCAGTGTCGACTTTTGAAATATCAATTTTTAAATTATCATTGTAAATAACCAAGGTGTTTCGTAAATAAAACAAGATTAACAAATTTCATAAAGTCACCTGTCGATTGCCTTTGCTCGTTACTTTTCAAGAGTTGTGAATCAAATAAGTTTAAGGTTATATTGGAATACCACAAGGTAGCCATCTAGGACCTATCTTTTTTATTTTATTTATAAATGACTTACCATTTATTCTGAAGTAGGTATTCTAAGTGCCTCATTTATGCGCAAGATGTTACAATCTTTAAAACTATTGGAAATAACCACATGTAGTGAAGAGCAGTGTTGCTTTTTGTCCACTTTAGGGGCTAAAATTGAGACTTGGGATTCTATGATATCTGTACTGAATTTATTAGAAACAAAAAAAGATTTAGGAAATTGGATGCTAAATAAAAACTTTATACAAAAAAAAAAATAAAATAAAAATAGGAAGACTATTTCTAGGTAATTTTTTTGTTTGCTATTAACAACTTTTTTTAAATGTTTTTGCTGCAGTTAAGTGTTTTGTTTTTTTTTTTGCTTTAATAGTAATTGTGGAACCCCTTGTTTTGGCGTGGGCCCCTTTTGGGACCCCTTTTGATTTTTTTCAGCGGCAACACTGGTGAAGAGTTTCAGTGTGATCTTAATTCGTTTTTTGTATGGTGTGCTATAAGTTTTACGAGAAAGTTGTCTATAAGTTGAGTAAATTATTTGTTTAATGGTGTAGGTATTATTGTCGCGAGTAAACGATATAAATCTCCTTTGTGTCGTATTTGATCACATTGCATATTTATCTCAAATTATCAGACTAATTATGAACGATTTTCCCCTCTTAATAAAATGTTTAAATTATTAAATTTCTTTAACAATAATTATTCTAATTTGTTTAATCAAACTGACGCATGTATCTAATTGAGTCACTGTTATAATGTTCTTGTGGCCGCCATTACGACCTACCTATATTCAAAGGACTCCTATAGTTTGTCCTCAATATCAATTAAATATTTTCCTTCATACCTTTCCGTTATAAAGACTCTTCTTTTTTCAATTCCGACAAAAAAGAAAAGATCTATAAAACTAAATTTCTTATTTATCGCCCCAAAGCTTTGTGAAGGTAAATACTTTATGATAGACATGATCTTATACTAAACCAATTCTTGATGTCCTCTAAAGAGAAAGTTAAAAAAGTCTCATTCAATCCTAATTATAGCAAAAATAAAAAAAAACGTAATCATAAGATCAAAGCCTTATTAGACAAATTTGGCAACATATCATCATAATCGACATCGTTATCATGACGTATTCATACATGTAGAAGAGAATCACCAAGCATATACCTATATTCATTGAGGTTTACATTAATTCACTACACTAATACTGATTAATTGATTTTGACCAAATCTTTGCCAGTAGTCCAATTAGTTTGGCTTAATTGCCAGAAATCATAATTAAGCATTTGGTCGGTCATTTCTTATGTCCATTGCTGATTTCCTTGTTGTGCTTTAAGATAGCTACAAGAAGCGAATTGGCACAAAATAGACATTCAAAAAACAAAACACCAAACTACTGCGCTAGCTGGCGCAGTAAGAGCAGATGCAACAGTCGCAGTCTCACATCAACCAATTGCTTAGCAAAAGGCGACAGCAGTCGTATATGTACATACATATCTACATATATACACGAAGCCGACCTAAACCATCAGGGTATTGGCGAAATTTCAACAAATTGTTTCGAATTTTATCCGACAGACTGATGTACGCAAAACCTATACCTACATCCTATTCTCCTCGAAATCTCCTCATCAAGTGTGAAATAATGAGAAAAAGTATTTTTTTTTTCAAAAATTTAAACCAACATGAAAAAAAAATTAAAATAAGAAAACTGTCAGACTTGGTGTTGTCTTGCTGAACTGATGCCGTTTTGTTAAGTAAATATAGCGCGTTAATCTCGCGCGTAAATCTTATGTTCGAGCAATTAAGATCGAATGCCTGAAATGTACGAACGTTTCCGGGATTTTTGGAATAAGCCAATTGTCATTTTTGATTATGATGAATTTGTCAAGAATTTGACGTATGAAATGTCACTAAAATTTACTATATATGATGCAACATTTAAATTTAAATTATTTATAGTCTTTTGATACTTCTTTTTTTTCGACATAATTGCCTGTAAAATTAAATGTGACTTTAAAAATTTGTTTTTACATTTTGAAAATAAAATTTTTTTAAGCATTTTGTAAGATTTTAAAAAATGGATTCCAAATTTAGAACTATTCAAATTGATGTACCTACATTTTGAGAAACTAGAATTTAATTAGTCCGCCATGACTTGTCATTGTAATGGTATTTTCATATTGAAATAATTTTTCTCCACTTTATAAAAGCACTTCTAATATTTGGAGACTTTCAATTTTCTAATAAAAATCTCCACCAGCAACTTGTATCATAGACACAAACCAAAACGATATCAGAACACTACTACAAACTAATAAAAGTTTATACTCGTATGTATTATGAATATGCTTCATATAAATTATTTATTTTGTATTCTAAATGAAGCGACAACATTTTCTAAAAATAAAATTTCAAAATTAATTTTTATTTTGTATACGATTATTCTCAGTTAGTAAGCTCAGTTCGACCTCACTCGAGGCGAAATTCTTTTTAAATTGTGTTCGATGATGAAAAAAGATGTTTTATTTTGGAAATTATTTTTTTTGTTAATATAATAGCCCTTCAAAAGTTATTAGAGTTTTTGTAAACAATAGTTGATGATTTTGAGGAAAAATAAATGAAATTTCTAGGTTTCCGTTGAAGATATATGCAGATTTATTATTAAAATGTTTAGAAAAACCCTAACAAAAAATTACCTGATTTAGAAGTTGTTTAAAGCTTAAAGTCTTAAACAAAATAAATACTTATAATGATTTATGCTGTACTGTACATAAATAATACAGTTTTTACCTTGAACTAGTATATTAATATTTGAACTAAGTATGCGATTTTTTTTTTTAATGGATACGAATTATAATTGAGAGAGATTATGAATCACTGATTGATCGGATCTTAAATATGTAATGCCTTTAGTATTTTCGTTAAAATTTTTTAATCCTATATTTTTAACAGTTTTCTTGTATAGGTTACTTGATTGATTTAATGGTCTGGGGACTTATGTCCCTGTGCATGTATGCTGCACGCTTCGTGATCTCGTCATTGATAAAACACTGAACGTTCAATGAATTTGACACGATGTTCGCATGTGTCAAATTGACAATACTTGAATCCTAAGTGGGCAACCAAACACCTGATTGCTTGTTTTTTTTTTTCAAAACGTTTCAAATCATCAAAATTTATTATTCATTTACGTTTTGATGATTTGAAACGTCTTTTTCAAGACCTTTAAAAATTAAAAAATAATAAAATTTACAAATATGTATGTAAATATAGAAAAATAAATTAAAATTAAATAAATTTTTAGGAATATTAAAATAAACCTGTTGAAGTCCGTAACCACGCACGAAACGTAGTCGTCTAATTGAAAAGGTCAAGAAATAAAAGGAATCATTAATTAGCATAGTTTAAAATTTTAGTTTCTAGTTTTAAGGAAAAGCCTGTGGTTATTTTACTGGAAAATAAAATTCACGATTTTTATAATTATTTTTAAAAACTTAAAATTCCTATTATTATAATAGTATTTAAAATTATTTAAAGCTTTTCATTAAAAATTTAATTAAAAACGGGTATATATAGATGATAAGGGGTGTGACTTTAAATCTAAATATGCGGTTCTTTGAGAGGTTTGATATATAGGTACTTTTGTTGTAGCATCAGCGTTGCCTAAGTGGCATGACACGATTGTGCTTTTTTGACACGAAAATTTCATCGTGGCACGGTGGCACGAAAAATTCAATATCGCACTTCTTGTTTTCATTTTTTATGCAAATAAAGCGATTTTTAAATAAATTTTAGGAAAATTGTTCCAAAGGGAGTAAAAACATGCAGAAACTTTTATTTTTTGGACAATACACGAGTCGAGTAGAGGACGTTATTTCTTTTAATTTGTTCTTGTATTTCACTACACAATTCAATTAGGTATATTTGAATTTGGATTTTTTTTCATATGTCACGAAAATGGCACGGTTTTTTTTGAAAATGTGCCAGAAAAACATAGTTTGTATAAATTGAGTTTTGGCAGCAAATAACCGTTGTTCAAGGTCATCTATGTAAAACTTGGCATCAAAAGGTGAAAGTGAAGAACCCATATCAATACCTGACCTTTGGCTATAAAATTTTCCATTAAATTATAAATTTTTTTTATTAAATTATGAAGTACATAGACAGGAAAGGTTTATGTATGAAACAGCAAATCGAACAAAATAACTTCCCTTGTTTTGCTGGTACATACGCAAGCTTCTGTCGACATTTTCCTTGACTATTTTGCATACAATGGGCTAAATTTAAATCAAAAAATATCTTAATTTTAACGAACTTTTCTTGAATCTATATCGGTTTTGAATCACATATTTCGAGACATTATTTTAAGGTCTCTTCGCTTCTCTGTATTTGGCGCAGCTTAGAGTACATACTAAGTAGCTTTTAAGTTAAAGACCACCTATCAAATTGCTACTGTAAATTCTGAAGAGAATCGGCAAGTTTTTGCTCAACTGGTCATTTTTTTTTTATTCCCTTCAACAATTCGAATTTCAAATGCATACGTGATGATTTTATTTTTTCTCACTAAATGGGAATGCCCCTAAAAAGTTCGCCTTGGTTGATGCATAGATATGCCATATTTTTTGTTCGAGTTATAAAGAAAATCGAGTTATAAAAGTTCGAGTTATCGAAGTTTGACTGATGTAAATCGATCTTAAAAAATTTTTGTTTTTTTCAAAAATTCTTTAGGTATATGCAAAAAAAAATAACATATAATTCTATATATAATATTCTATATATAATATCTACATATATTATTCTATTACCTTTCCAAAAATATAAAATTAACCACCATCAAACATTATACTAATTTATTATTGCATTTTTTTTTTAACTCTACTTTCTCTCTCTACTTCTACTCTCTTTCCCGTTTTCGACACAAGTTCATATAACGGTTGATGGTTGAAAACTTGGATTTTAGTTTATATAAGGTACTCTATCGATGGGAAATGGGGAAGACAAAAATGTCTTCCCCATTTCCATATATTAAATTCCAATACAAGTCACTATACTATTCACTATACTTGACTATAATTTCATTCATTCTTTATTAAATATGAACATCTCAATGGCGAGCCTAATAAACGAGAAAAGAAAAGCTAATGATCGTCTGTTATTGATTTTATTTGGAGTGAGTCACACAAATTCGTACGTATACAATTGGGCTTGTTCTACCAAAGTCAAATATAAGCTTTACTTTTTCGTCAAAACACAAAATTTAGGCATAAGCAGTATTTGGAAAAACTAAACTTTAAACCTACAACATTTTTGAGTTTTTTTAGAAACTAAAAATGTTGGTCATACACAATTTTGAAAAATAAATCTACCTTATCTTTTGATTGAACCTACACTCAGCTTTTCATAAAGCATTACATTCAACTCGATTTAAATTTGCATTCAAAAAATAATGCAGATAATTATTATATAAAAACAATACAAAATCGTGTATTTGCAAAAACAGTCTTGATTCATAAACTCAGCTAAGTAGAAGATTTTCGTCACAAAAAAATACATTTATACAATATTTTATTATTCACAAAAAAAAAACTGAACAAATTTTAAATTTCTTTGATTAAAATTACTTTGACATTATAAAATAACTTTAATTTATTTATTTTATTTTTTTTCAGGTAAGCTTCATTGAAAAAAAAAAATGATATGGCTTGTAAGTTAGTTAAATATAAAAAATTAAATTCAATAAATAATCAACGTTATGACTAAAAATAATTCGCCAAATTTATTGTTAAAATCTATTAATTCAAGTATTTTTGGCTACTTACACACAAATAAAAACAAACAATTAGTTAGATGACTAAAGACAATACAATATAATATATAGGCACAAAATATATAAAATTTAATCGACCGATAATAAAAATATGGTCTCAAAAATTTGTCAACAAATAATAAAACAATTTCACCGGTTTTCTAAATTCATAAAACATTCCATTCTTTATTAAAATTAGGAAAAAAAATAAATCCATGAACTATCTTTTGAAAAATTTTGTTTAAAAATTTAATAATAAAATAAAATGCTCAATTCCAAGGTTTAGTTCTTTTTCTTTCTTTCATTCAAAAATTGTTGGCTATATAAATACTAATAAAATGTATCGCAAATAAATCTTCAAAATTTCTTTATGTATCCTTTCATTTGATAAATTATTATAATATTATCTTCATCGCCAAAAACCCCCACAATTTGTAATCCCGCAAATTGCATGCATAAAGTTGTCCACTTTACGGTATTAAGATTGCAAATTTGCACCATCACACAAGATGGCTATTAAGACGATGACAAATTAATTTTAATAAAAATTTAAAAATTTGAGATAAAATGCAGCCTTGGGGTATATTATGTATATTTATACATTTATTTTGACAATTTGAAAATTTCGTGAGTAGGTAATAAGTTCGCGTGTTTTCTTTTTTTTTCGTAATTTCCGATCGAAATTTGTATTTCAGTACAAATATCTAAACAAAATGTATCTTTAGAAAAAGATAGAAATCAACAAACTTAGACACCATGTGTGACACATAAATTGAACAAAAAACTTAAATCGAATGTGATTCTATACACTCAATAAATATTTATATGTACATATGTATATTGTGAAGATCATCATCCCCAATCCCAAAAGTAATCGAAACAAAGACCTGTGTGTGATTTTATTTATTCACTTATTTTCATTTATTTTCTATTTGATTTTTTTGTATTTTGGTATCTTTTTTGTAAAACTCTTCTGATCAGGTTTTCGAGATACAAGAGGACTGAACTGAACTGACAATTCGTATCTGCCTACTCCGCGATCACTTCATTTCGCGAACATTGGACTAAGTGTAAACTTCTTATTCATAGTCCGTCGTCGTCGTCGTCTCGCAACGGAGATTTATATATTTTTTTTATTTAGAAATTTTCTCTTTCATTTCGAAATTCGAATTCTCTTAGTGTATACATTTTAATTTTTTTTTTATATTCATCATTAAATTCATAAACTTTTCACCTTAAAGTAATTTTCATAAATTCAAAAAGAAATATCAAAAAAAAAAAATACATATCTTTGTGAATCTTTTGTGAATTTATCTGAAAATCAGAGCGCGATGATTCTTTTGCTTCTTCTAGTGGAGGCTGGCAATGCTTATTTTCCACCGAAAATTTTGGTTCATCATTTCGAAATTTTAAGTGCGGGTAGGAGTCCGGTCTAACTAATTTGCGATATTTTCACAGAATCACCTCAGACCACTTGGTGTTCGGTGTGTGTCCGATGGGATAAATATTTCGCGACTTCATAATATATACGAATCGTCTTAAAAATGCTGAGAATCTATTGTAAATTTTGTATTTGGAAAAATAATCAAAATTCATTTCAAAATTTTGCATTTAAAAAGGATTAGAAAACAAAATTTTAAATAAAACAAAAATATTTGTTCCTCTCAAAAAAAAAAAAAACACAAAACAAAACTATAAACACACGGATACACAACACATAATAATATTTATAAATCATAATACTACAAAACAGTGAAACATAAAAATAAATAAATTAAATATCAGTGACAAATTAAACAAACAAAAAAATATTTATCACAAATTTCTATAGTGCATTAATATATTTCATTTAATTTAAAAAAAAAATAAAAAGAAATCACACATTTTTTTTTTTAATTTAATCAAAATCAAAATATATATGTATATAGATATATTTAAAAAAAAAAATTTCACACCGTTCTATTTTCTTCAAGATCAAGTGAAAATCTATTTTTAAAAATATTCTATTGTCTTATTTTAAAAATACCTTCCAACCATGGAAAAATAAATTTAATTTTGTTTTCTTAGAAAAATTCTTTTGTTTAGTTTTGATAATTTTTCAACACATTACGAAATAACCACAAAGAATTTAAGTGATTGTTTTCTTTAATTTGCAAAAAGCATTTTTTGAAAACATAAAAAAAATATGATAAAAGTTGAAAGTTCCAAAGAAAAAAGTGTTCCATAAATTCATTTTAAATCAAGAATAAATAAATAAAATTCAACAACAACAAAAAAAAAAAGATTGAGATTGAAATAAAAAAAATTCTAAAAATATTTATTTTATTTCTTTCCCACTCTGTTTTCTAAATTTAATACTTAAATTAAAACAACAACAAAAAAAAAAAAATAAAATTAAAAATGAAAAATTCCACTCAATGCAGTTAATGTGAGGTTAAAATAAATTATAAAGCACACTTAACACTGGAATTATTAATACGAAATTTAAGGATTAATTCGTTTTGAAAATACACGTCAAATCGGAATAGCAATATGGATGAAATTATGGAAACAGAGACTGAGACCGAAAAGTCCAAATGGAGGAGGACTCGAACAACTATTAAGGTTTGTTGTCCATATGTTTGGGGATTTTTGTTTGCTTTTCTTCTTAATTAAAACTAAGTACTTTAATTTTTGAATTGAATTTCTCAAAAATTTAAAACTTTAATCAGAAAGTAAAAAGGAAACTTTTTTAGCTTTATCGTTTTTGATAAAATAAAAGAGACAGGTAGATAGAAATAAATATATTTATATAAAAAAAAACTATATTTATTAGGTATGTACATATATATTTTATTATCAACAAAATTATAAACAAACAACTTTTTGTTTGTGTTATTTACCAACATACTCGAATGATTTCATCTAATAAATTGGTTGCTTAGTTTATAGAGAACTTTGCTTTATTTTTGAAGGGCATATTCTTTTTTTAAACATCAGACACTTTGTTTGAATAAAATTTATGATAAGAACATCAACACGAAAATAAACCCACATAGGTTAGTTAAAAAATAATTTATTTTGACAAAATAAGGGTGTGAGGATGAAGAGCTACTAATAAAAAAAACATCATTATTCTATAAACAATAAATCCACTCTAAAACCTATTGATAAAAGTTCGTACCATACTTACTTTTAAATTGCTTTAGGTGGCTTCTAACTTCTAATAGTGAACGTTTGAAATTGTCTTCAATCAAAAAACCCTTCCAGTAGGTCCGTATATAACACTTGCTGCCTCCAGTAATGCTTTTTAAGTTGGTTAAGATTATTCTCCTCTTGTACGTGTCAATTTAGGGGAGGGGAGGTCTTATTGCGCTACGCAGACCATTAGTTGTATAGATTCAAAGACTTGGCGGAGAGCTGTTGTTGAGTTTTATCCTGCGTAAAATTGCATCAAGAAAGAAGAGGTGATAACTTGTCGCCTTGCGTTAGACTTTTCTAGAAGGGTTCGAATGGTATTTTTGACAACTTTCAGGAAGCAGCAAGATTCTATTGCCATCCTTTACAAGCAAAAGAATTAAGCAGATATGCTGATATGAGTCTTGGCTCTGTATGATTGATCTCTATTTGGGCTTTAATCATATGGATTTTAAAATCGATAAAAAGGTGGTGTTTACCAAACAAAATTTTTGTTTCCAATATCTGGTGGAATTGGAACATTTGATCAAGCGACAAGTCCCGACGGTTCATTAGTTTTTTGGCCTAAAACCACACTGATAGGGTCTTTTGAGATGATTGACAAAAGGTGTAAAACGATAAGATTACAGTAGATATAAATAAATAATTGAAAACTTGAAGGTTTTCAGAAGACATCCTGTGTCGTCTTCAAATAGTGAAATATGTGAAAAACAAAACAAAGGCCACCGGACAAGAAATTGCGCTTGCCTGTTGTGTTGTTACAACTTTGGGATTTTTTACACAAGAATGATTGTAGCTGTAGCTTTTTTTATGAATTTGAGTTTTTTCATATAGCTCGAGGTGGGACATTTAAAAAAAAAAAAATGACACAAATGACATTTTCTAGAAAATGTGGCACGGAAATTTTTGTATGGCCGGCAACGCTGATTTCACATTTGCTTTAATTAAATTTTGAAAAAAAGTCATGAGTCATGACTTCTTTTGTTTTCTTTAGGTGGCATCACTGTTCGTAGACCGTCGTCAGTGCTAAGGACTGTTACGCCATAAGTCCGACTCCCAGACTATGCCACCTAAAAATAAAAACAGATATTTTTTTCACGGATTACGGCCTTTTGCTATAGGAATTGACAAATCCTCCAAGAGTATCTCTTGGCCTAAGAAAGTGCATCTCACAGCAGTTCAGAATCGGTCAAAAACACGCACTCAGCAATGGTTGAGAATTGTAAGTCACTCACTAGACCCTGTGGTCTGATTTTATAAGAGCAGAGGTGCCACCCAATTTATTTATTTATAAGGGCCAATTCAGTAAAATATACTCAAATGATTTTCGAGGTATTTGACTACGGACACAGATGGTTAGCAATAAATTTTTTAAAGGTATTCCTCAGGGCTATCATTTCAGTCCCTTACATTTCTTTCTTTTCCTTTTTACAGTATACCGCCTGTTGTATCTGGATTCCTTTATTAGTTCCCGTCTTTCCTTCTTCTTCTGTCTTCCCTTTCCACTCTCTCGTATCCTGTCGCACTGTCTTCTCTTCAGTTCATCCCTTTTCTCCCTTGTTCCCATCATGATCCTCTCTCTCGTTCATCCGTCTATCTTCTTTTATCTCCTCTAAACATTCCCTTGCTATTTCGCTTCCTTTTACACTTTTGTTTTTCTCTTCATAATTCCTAGCCCTTCTCCCTTCTCCCTTCTCCATGCTCTTATCGTTATCTTATCTCTTTTTGTTTCCTCTCTCTCCATGTATCCTGGAGTTTGCCATATGTAGGATTAGTGATTTTAATGAAACTGACGTAATATTGAACTTTAAATTCATCTTAAAAAACTATCTGTAAAAAAGTTTTAGGGTAAAATAAAGCGGTAAATGTCTAAATTAGGCCAGAAATACATAATGGATTAATAATAAACTTGGTTTTTTCAAAATTCTGCAAATAACTAAAACAAACCCCATTATTTTTCTATATTCTTCAAACATTTATTTTATTACGTACCTATTTGCAGAATTTTATGAAAGAAATTTCTTTTAGCAGAGTTTTGGAAAAAAAAGGAATTTTGAACCATTGAGACATTTTCACCCCAAATTGTTATATTGGATTCAAATAATATGTTTGTGTTATGTTATGATCATAAAAAAAATCGTGTCATTAAAAAAAAAAATAAAATTAAAATATTTATTCGATTACATAAAAAAAAAACTTGTAATTATTGACCCAGAACTAAAAATAATGCAAGATCATTCAGACATGAAATGTTTATTGCGCTCCAAATTAATATATGCATACCTAATATTTAAACGAGGTTTGGCCTTGTTTACGGTTCGAATATAATTTAAATAATTGCTACCAATATTTTTACTTTTAATTTGACATGTCATAAACAATTTTTGCAATAAATAAATCTTCACTTTAGTAGACGTAATGTGTTGCAATAAAAAATTATCATTGACGTAGTGAACATACGCATTGAGTGTAGTGTGAAGTGCACCTCAGCCATCACCAAAAATAAAATTATATTCATAAAGAAAATAAAAAAAAACTGCTATATATGTATGTATTATTCTTGAATATATTCAAATTAATAAAAAAAAACAAAAAATTAACCCCAACCAATACTCGGCTTTACATATATTGAAGGCGAGTGACATCTCGTTGTCAAAGTTACCAGCCTTGTTAGAATGTACATTTGGCTCAGTTTCACGTTCTTTCAGGTGTTCCACAGGGCAACCATTTGGGCCTAATATTATTTATTTTTATTTAAATAACTTGATTTCGATCATAGAAGTAGTATCCCGTAGCAAAACGATTAGAGCGTTGGACTGTTACGCCGAAGATCTTGGGTATGATTCCCAGCCTATGCGACCTAAAAAAAGAAATGTTTATCACAGGTTACTGCCTCTTGCGAGGAGTTGACAAATCCTACAAGAGTAGGTATCTCTTGTCATGAAAAAGTGCTTCTCACCCTAGCCGGTTGGATTCGGCAGAAAATTGCCAATAACACGCACAAAGGAGTAGTTGAGAGTTGTAAGTCGTTAGGCCCGGCCCTGGTTCTACACGAGCTATCGCGCCGATCAATTTAATTTATTTGATTTTGATCATACAAAATTTTTCCTTTCCTATTGTTATGCTGATGAAATAAAACTTTTTCAGAGAATAATATTGTCCACTGACTGTTTACTTTTAAGTATAGATCTGGTAAGAGGTTCAGGGAATTATCCAATCTTTATATCTTTTTATAAAATAAGTGTAAAATAAGTGTTTTGAACTTTTTTACGTTGGTTCTTACAGAAAATTGTAAAAATTTTCAAGAAATTTCAAGCTATCAAACAATATTTGAGCGGAAGATAGCTATTTTTCAAAATTTAGCTGTTTATAAGGTAAACTGGGGTAAAAATAACAATGTAAGAATTTCTTTTGTGTTGGAAAGTTCATGTTTTAGAGGTTTACCTTCGAGGATCGCATTAAAACTATTGCTTTTTAAAAAATATAGGGTAAATTGGAGTAAGAACTAAAGAATGTTAATATGTATTTTTAAATACTTCGTTGATGGTATAATAATGAACAAATTTACCCCGGTTACCAAATCCGGTACTGAGAGTAAAACTAAATTTCGTCATGTTCTCGATTACCAAAAGTAAATACAATTATTGTAAGAAGAAATGTTGGAACTGCATTCACACACGTTTTTTTAATTTTTTAAGATGCAAAATAACGGTATACGGTTTTTAGCAATTAATGCAAATTATATTTTTCTATAAAAAAAACACAACTATGCCCACATTTTATTTTGTATGTTCTATTTTCTCAAAAACATATTTTAATCGATTTTGATCTTTTTTTAATGTTTTAAAAAGTTTTAAAAATATTCTATACAAAAATTTTCAATTAAAAAAAAAAAGTTTAAAGTTTTTTCTTTGAGAACTCAATAATTGGAACATGGCTAGGTCGATTTTTATCAAGCTTAGCAACTATCAATTTTTTTTTATATGATCTTTATTTTTATTACCAATAATTTATTAATGTACTTTCTATATACAAGTCTCAAAAACTACTACATACTAATTGATTTTGATTAAAATTTTCATGTGAGCTAATATCAGTACGATCTACCTCATACATCTACATTATTAACGATATATTTCATAGAACCACTTTTTTCTTTTCGATTATCACATTATCTGTTGAACCGATTTGAATGAAATTTTTTACACAAGAGGTTTTAGTATATTTAAATAATATTGCGCATCAAAATTAAAAAAAAAAAATATTTACTTTATGATAAATCTATATTTCTGAAGGTACCTATGTAGCCACATGTTGTTTTTTAATTACTTTTTTAATTCCGCATTACTAAATACCAAAATATGGCGTACTAATTTTTTTTAATGTTTTCAAAAAATTACTTAACGATTACGGAACGATTTTTAAAATTTCTCATCAAATTGAGATTTGTTTATGAAATCAGATTGTGTGCATCGCGTTGGTGTCAAAACAATTTCAGAGGTTGTTAAATCAATTTATTTCCAAATAGTAAAATTTTAACCAAATTTTGTTTCAAAACTTTTTTTCAATTCCAAGAGGAATTAGAAAAAAAAACTAAACAAGAATTATAGTATCTACCTGTATAACCTTTTTATAACTATGCAAAAAAAAATCAAACCCCTCCCACTGTAATTAAAACTGTTAGAAACACAGACGAAAGAGCACATATCCTAGTATATACATTATACATACATATCTCCTATAAAATTGATTATAAAAAATTCTACCTGATTGGATAGTAAAATATGTACTCAAGTTATATTTATACAAACTTTTGACAGTGAGACAGTGATGTCAACGTTTCATTTCTTCAATTAGTTTTTCTCGTTACTCTTAAATTCGACATTGAAATTTCCTTTTCAATGCGCTAAAAGAAGTTTCACTTCAAAATAATAAGCTTTCCCCCAACGGAAATATGGCGTTATATCTCTGGAGAATCTGAGAATTGTACACATCTAGATTAAAGTAAATCGACCCATCCGTAAAGATGTAAATTTTTAAGTAAATTTGTAACGAAATTAATTTGAAAAAAAAAAAAAAAACATTTTGGCAACCCTACCCACAATCCTCGTTATCGGCATACGTTTTCTTTCGCACTCAACAATAAATCCGATTCTCTGTGGATCTATTTATTCAGCAATTACTTTTAACACTCTGCATACATTTTCTTGGCGAGGATTTTCCTCATTCTTCCAATTTTTTTTTTCTTTTTCTTTTTGTTTGTATAAATCCGCAATTATTATTATTGCTGTGTGAAAATCTGCATAAATAATACAAACATACCTAGATCGATTGTGTATATTTATTTTTACTCAAATCGGTCTAAAAATAAAAAAAAACAGTAAAAACAAAACAAAAACCAAAAATGTTTGTGCTAAATTCAATATAAATCCATTGAGTTAAATGACGGCGGATAGGCCTACCCCCGTGAACTGGCAACGCCCTCTATATGGGGAGCTTTATCTGCCGGCTGAACTAAATTTGAGAAATTAATTTTTTTTTCTTTCTATTTTTGTATATAGTAATCTCTCGATTTATTGTTTCCTTTTAATAATTATTTCTGGATTTAATGGAATTTTCTTTTTTAATTGCTGCATAGAGTGGTGCCCCGTTCATATTGTACTCGTAGGTTGGAGACGTTAAATTACAAATTTTTACATATTTTGAGTATTTTTAATTGAATTGGCTTTAGCTCACGCGACCAAACCAGGGACAATCTATTGATTTGTGGAATGGGGGAGGTTTGGAAAAATAAAAACAGAAAAAAAATGTTCTTCCCTTAATTTTATGAAGTGGTGGCAAGTGATTTATTTTGAACATTTTTAAGGATATGGGAATGAGAATGGGGATGTTGAGGAGATAGGAATGAATGGAATGAAGACAGGGAGTGCACAACACAAAATAATGTGCCGGGGTAAATGTACCTTTTTTTTTTCTTGCTTTATGGAAATTCCGTGACGACCTATTTATGGGCAGTTGTATATTTTTCTTTCTGCTCTAACTGAAAATGAAGGACTAAAAAAGTGAAAACTTGGAGGAGGATTTTCTTATAAGCACTCATGAACTGAACATGGAAGCGAGAACCTATGTATATGTAAATGTATCTGTGTCTGTATTTGTTTCTTTTTTTTTTTCATTTGCATTAATATCCCTATACCAAAAGTTACAAGTGTATAGCGATGTAAGTATTAAGGCGGAAGTGAAATGATGTGAAAACAAGATTTGATAAAGAAACAGGAGCCAAAGCTGCTTATCTGGTCCAATGGGTACTAAGCTATAAACATGATGTACTTATACTAAATAAAGCGATAAAGTAGAAGGATGAGTATACATAGAGGTTTGGGTGTTGTAGGCACAAATTCCAGTTGTTAAGTGGATTTAAGTCTTTTGATATTGCTTAACTTATTTTGAAGAAATAATTAATAAAAGAAAATTGTGTAAACCCTGGATAATTTTTGGAAATATCGTTTATTTTTTTAGCATAGAAAATAATATGGAACTGTTAGCCATTTGGTCACAATTGGGTAAACAGTCCCACATCAAATAACTAAAAAATAAATTATCCCAAATCGTTCAGGATTTAAAAAACTAGGTATACCTTCATACCCCAAAACAAGTTGCTGACTAACTATTGACTATCAGCTATAGATAACGTACAGTTTAAAAGAGACTGAATAGTGTAAAGTTTCTGCTAATTTAAGGGCGTATAAACGTGGTTAATCCTCGGATCAATTTTTGAGCTCGGTTTAGTAAGAGAAAACATGTATTGTATACCAAAAAACCATTTCTCATCAAAAATTAATTAGTAGCCAATAGGTATACTTAAAGCTTGATTGAACCTCAGTTAATCCCCTGAAATTGGCTCGTTTAAATTTTAATCTGAGGATGAACCACGTTTGTACAGTTAATTGTAGATCAACTAACTAACATTAGTTAGTTAGTTCTCGCTTAAAAAAAAAAAATGTTTACATACGACTTCTATTTAAAATTGATTAAGATCCGATTTTAAATTTTTCGCCAATTAGGTATCTAAAATAAAAAGTACGAACAAAATTAATTAAATTAATCCAATGTCTTCTAGATTTAAGGAAAATTGAAAATAATAAAAACTTCTCAACTTCCACTTTAAGACCCCGCCATAGGACCTACACTCATCAGATTACCGGATAAGTGGTATTCAGTTTTTTAGATAGTGTCTGGCGAAATAAGTTCAAGACATAGGGTTGCCACGCTTGATAGGTCGATTTTTTGTTGTTTTTTTCAATCATGTGACCCGTCCATATGGTAGGTTTTAGTGAAAAAAAAAAAAATATCATATGAAAAAAATTCCATTTTTTTTTAAATAGGTACGTGTTTTTATTTATAATTTCAGTAGGGTAAATTAGGGTAAAAGAAGAGAAAGGTCTATATTCTATTTTCTAAACGAAAAGTGGTAGAGGGTTTTTTAATTCTTTGATCAATAGATCTTGTAAATTCAAGAAAATATACAAAAAAATTCTAGTAAATCTAAAACTCGAGATAAAAACATTTTAAAGTCAAAAAACGAAAAAGGGACTTTGGAGGAAAAAATCACAAAAAATCACATAAAATCAGGGAATGTTTTCTAGAAATAAATTTTATATACCTATCTGAGAAGCAGATAAAAAATGAAAAGACACGTGACTACAAAATTTTTTATTTTATCTTTTTTCTTGGTTAGGTGAATCTTCCAAAAATACATATTTTTTAAATCAATTTTTGTTGTTTTTTTTTTTTTCTTTTTAACCTTAATTGGTATTTTCATTTAAAACAACATCAAATTTATTATTTAGGATGGTATTATTTTATTTTTAAAACCTTTATCCGTTTTTAAAGTTGTTGAACTTTTAATTATCGGCATTTTTTTTAGCTATAAGGTATTTAAACGATCCATTTGACTTCTTATAGGAGAATTTTCAAAAAATAAACAATTGAAAAAAAAATTCTCCAAAAAAGAGATTTCAAATATGATTATTTTTCACCTAAAACAATTTATTTTGAAAACAGAATTAAATAATTAATATAAATAAATACAAGAATTAATAAAAATGTAATTAAATTAATATCAAAAGACTTATTCAACTATGCGTTTTTTTATTTAAAAAAAAAAAAAACAATTACGCGTTTTTAAAATTCGAATTTAAAACAAAAATCCTTTTAACTCGTTATTTTTTATTTTGAAAATTTTAAAATGCAATAATATTGAAACTCTTAAGAAGCTTTTGCATAAATTTTTTTATTAAAATCGATAAAACAGATAATGAGGTTGTTCAAAATCAAAAAAAATTAGTTTTATGAGCGGTATCATAATGAAAATAGGTTTATGTAAAATATGTTCCAATTGTTCCGTTTTAAATTATTAAGTTTTTTTTTTAATTTTGGTTAAAATACCAACTATAAAACTTTTTAAAACAATCTATAAAAATTGATCACAATCAGTTGAATCGATTTTGAGAAAATCGAAAATCGAAGAAAAAAAGTTTATATGGGGGTACCTACCATTTATTATATGGTAGTCTTTTTGTTAAAAAAAAAATAGTGGATTTCTTTTTGGAGCTTTCGGCATATTTTTGAGAAAAATATGATTTTGTTAACCAATTCCTAAAAAAATTGTACGGCAAGTAGGTATCGTTACTATATTTAAAAAAAAAAAAAAAACCTACACGTTAAACGATATACATATATGTAGGTAAAAAGTTTAAAGAAAATCGACCCAACCGCATTTAAGCTGCAACCGACAGAAAAAAGAATACACAGACAAACAGAATTGCGAGACTTACTTTTTTCGACTTCGCTATCATCGTAATGTCAAGTTTGATCAAAATCTCGAGTTAAATTTTTTTTACGATTATTTTATGTAGCAAATGAAAAACCAAGAAAATTATAAGGTAAATTTAAAAATTAATGAAAATCTTGTTGAAAGAAATTTCATTAAATTAAACTAAATTTTGATGAAAAAAAAATTATAAATTTCAGGAATATTTGTTAAAAAAAATTACATCAAGTTGTTACATTTTTATTTTGATTTATTAGTGTTTTATATATTTTTATTATGTTTGTATATCAAATTCAAAGTACATTTTAAAATTTTTCGTTAAAACGAATTGGCGCAAAATTTTAAACAGTCTTATAATAAGGTATGGTATGATACAACCAATTTTACCAATATTACAAATTTTCTTACTTTTAAGCTCTTTACAAAAATATTCTTAGTTTGAAACATTTTTTAACAAATATCAGAAAAAAACCTATTTTCTTAATAGACTCCAATTAAACACGCCTAAGACAGTGCAAGTAAATTCTGTCATATTCCATTATTTAAAAAATCTTAGAGCCAATAGTCTCCGCAGCTAGGCTCTATAAATAATTTATATTACCCTGTAATTTAAATTACTTGTTAATAAATAATAATAATAATAAAATAAAAAATCTTAGTCTCTCAATTACACTATTCTGTAAATCCAGAATTCTGTACTTATTAAAAAAAGGATTGAATCCTAAATTATGTTGGTATTGTTAAATTCTGAAAAATTTAAAACCCTGCATTGTAAGTTGTAGAATAATTATTTTTTATTCAACAAAAAAAAGCAACAGTAAATCTTTGAAATAAGTTTCAAATTTGTAGAAAGAGACAAAACATGTTTTTAATTATTTCTTCTGTTTTCTGTCAGGTGTGAAATCAGGTGCTATTAAAAAAAAAATCATTCAATTATAGGTTTTTGAACTTTCGAACAAAATTGTTTTGTTTATTTAAAAAAAAATCCCCAACAAAAATAAAAAAATATACAGCTGTTTTTGGATTTTCTTTAAAATAAAACATTAATTATTATATTTTAGTGTTTTGAAGTTTCTAAATGATGTTTCTTCTTAGAAATAAATCAAAAACACATAAACGAGTGTATCCCACACGCCGCGCCGCCGCCACCAAGACTGGCACTGTCACGTGAAAAAAAAAATGTTGCGATGGTTTTCCATTATCAAATAATGCAATAGAATGATTTTTCAAAATTATTATATTTATCTTCAATTGTTTAGCCATTTATATATATAAAAAAAAATATCTTTAATATTTCTTTTGAAGAATAACAAATTCTAATTACAAAAAAAAAAAAAAAAACATATTTTCCATTTTTCTTCCTCTTAAGTTCTCTCTTTTTTATTTTTCCACTTTAAACACACACTATACATTCGTGCTCACTCACACAGCTAAGTTTAGTTATAAATAATTCTGGCGAAAAATCAGCATTTTCCTGATGATCTCCAAGTATAGAGCTTTGGATCATGGCCAACAGTTAGCATTAGGGGATGCGCAAATACATATGCGCAATGAAAAATTTGCTTCATTATTTTTGCAATTTCTTCCGTTCCGTTCTTCTATATATGCTTTTCACTTTTCTTTTCTTTTTTTTTTGATTTACTTCTGATCATGTGTTTTATTTGCCTCTGTGATCAGTTCTAAGTTGTTTGTGTTTGGCAACATTAGAATTTCCGGAGGGGTTCGGTGGTGTAAGGGTGGACATGAACACATCAGCTATAGTAGGGTGGTTTCAGTCAGTGTTTCGTATAGTTTTTTTTTGAGTAAAAAGAAAAAAAAAAAAATCAAATTGAAATTATGCATGAAACGTGGCAAGTACCTCTACCTAATGTTTGCGGAAGCTAAATTAAAGTTATCTGTAAAGTTTACTTTTGATTTTAGTTATGGTCCGTGTTTATGTGGCTGTGGATCTGTTTACAAGCTATGTATATGTATTTAGGTGCTGCTTTGATTTTATTTGCCAAGGAAATATTGCAATCATTTAATTTATTTGTTTTGGAAGTAAAAAAGCGGTGTGCAACTTTTAGTTCATGTTAATGCCATATGGTTTTATAGATTTATGGTATATTTCCATTAGAGAACCAACATTTATAGGGATATTTATTTTTCTACAATTGAACACCCCGAGATTGAATAAACATACCTACTTACTTGCTTTTTAGTTTTACTTCTTGTTGCGATATCTATACTTAGATCTCCTGTGTTGATAGTTATTTTTTTGTTTAAGCCAAATAACTATAAAATTACAAAAATACTTTAACTGGTAGTAAATAAAAAAAAAATAAATAGTCTAATAGTTCAATCTGTAAAAGATTTCTATGGAAGTGTAATATTTCATTTGTCCCACCTACTACCACGCCTACTTTTTTATATTAAAATTTTATCCTCACTATAACATTTTTATAATGCTAAAAAATTTGAGTAAATCACTCTTGTTTTGGGCCAAAACTATGACCTGTGTAGTTCTTTTGAAAACCCGCCTACTATACCACTGCCTCTTAACATCACTAATATTCCTCCTTAGGTCCATTAGTTCCATATAAAGTTGAAGTTTTTGTAATTAAAATTTCTTGAAATTTAACCATAACTAGTCAATTTTTGTCTTAAGTTCACCTTTTGCCCCACCCACTTTTCTTATATTTGTTTTATTTACTTTTATGGTGTTTTTTTTTTTGTATTTTTTATTTTGAAGAATTTAAAAACATTCACACTAAAAAAGTTATCAGAGATGTTTAAGAAAATAAAAACAAAATTTAAAAATTTTAAGTTATGGGCTAGTTTTTTATAAAAAAAAAGAAAAGATTTTCATTAATTTCTAAAAGAAATTGTACGGCAAGTTATGTTTTTTGGTACTAAAACTTTTTGGTGCAAAAAGTATAGGGGGAATTACCAAAAATGCTAGTTACCAAGTTTAAAGATAATCAACCCACCCGTTTAGGCTGTAGACAGACAGACGGACAGAATTTTCAAACCTACTTTTTCCGAACTCACAATATTATCGTAATGAGAAGTTTTATCAAAATCTCGAGTTTGATTTTTTGTACGAATCCACAACGCGATTAACCTATGAAGTACGAGTACCTTTAAATACAGGGTGTCCCTTAATCAATGTTGGAAGCTGAAACAGGTGATAGGTCAAGACATGACCTCTTAGAATTTAGTAACTTGTCCGTACTGAATCATAACGGTTTTCGATTAACAACTCTTTTTTTTTTTAATTTCGAATAACCCCTACTTTGGACCAGGTTTTAAGTCACCCTGTCCATACAGTTTAGAAAATCAAAATAATTTTAATGCAAAAAAAGGCCAAGAATTTAGTGAAAAAATTTATAAAAAAATCAATTAGGAATAAAGTGACCTTAAACCTAGTTCAAAACCGTTAAACCATCAAGATTCGGTAGGGATAAATTACTAAATTCTAAAATGTCATATGATCTGGCCTATCACTATCACCAGTTTTAGTTATGACAACTTTTTTTTTAGTTTGCAACTTCTTATTTATTTAATATTCAAACTCACGATTCATGGTGCTTAGAATCAAATATTCCAATTCACAGAAATTCATCAGAGTTTAGAGATACAATCATGAATGACAATTTCAAATGTATACACACCAGCGTTGCCGCAAAAAAAAATCCGAGTCATATTTTTAAGAAAAACGTCCACTTTCTAAAAATCATCCCATTTTTATGTCAAAATAACGAAAATTCTTATATGAAAAAAAAATATAATTCAATAAAAAATTATAAGAAATAATTTGCTCTATAAGTGTATTGTCAAAAATAAATAGATTGTGCCTGCTTTTACTCCATTTGGAACAATTTTACCATAATTTCTTCAAAATTCGCTTTATTTGAAGTAAAAATTGAAAAATAAAAACAAACCGTATTGATTTTTTTCTTGCCACCGTGCCAAGATGAAATTTTTTCGTGTCAAAAAAGCACGATTGTGCCACTTCGGCAACACTGACTAGACATGACATGACTGCTCGCTACCTAGCGACAATCTAAACAGTATCATAATGTATGCCTGGATTGAAAAAAAAAAAATTAATTCAGGCACATTGCACGTACTCAATAGAGACTGTTATAACTGAACATTTAATTTTTTCACCAGGAATCAGAATAAAATAACTATCTCTCCAAATTGAAGACATCCACATGCATCCCATGAGAAATAATAAAATTAAAAGTATATATCGTATAACAAAATACATATAACAAAAGACCATTTTCATGGTTTTCAAAATTTCAAGATTCTTTCTATAGAAATTAAATTAAATCATGCATTTTCGGTACTTTCACAGTCCTTTAATGAGTGCTAACATTACCCTCATCTAGGCTGACCAGACGTCCTCTTTTTAACCTAAGAAACTTTGTCCGGTATCTTTTTGAAAAATAAACGATTTGTCCTCTTTTTTTAGGTTATTTTTTAATTTTCAATTTTCTGCGAAACAAAACCACAATCAAAAATGTATGTTGGTTGAACATGGCCTTAAAAGGGATAAAATAGACGGAAATAGATAGTCGACAAATATTTTAAATTTAAAAATTAAAGAGCCCCAAATTTTCAATGAAAATAAGGTCCAATCGTAAATAAAATAAAAGCTAAAATGATACCTATACTTACTTGAATAGTTTTTGAAAAAAAAAACAATACTAATGGGTGATTTTTTAAGAGGTTTAGAACTTTTTTTAAAAAAAAAACACAAAAAATTCGAAAAAATGAATGAAATATTTATTTGAATCGATAGTTTGAACCTTGCAATTTAATGTTTAAAGATAATTTCATGCAAATGTTGACCGCGGCTGCGTCTCAGGTAGCCCATCCGCTGAGTCCAATTTTGGCATACTCTTTCACACATATCGGCCGGTATCTCACGAATGAATGCATGGATGTTGGCTTCCAGTGCGTCAATCGAAGCGGGCTTGTCCCTATAGACATTAGCCTTGACATACCCCCACAAAAAATAATCTAATGGTGTCAAATCGCACGATCTAGGCGGCCAATTGATCGGCCCGAAACGTGAAATTAACTGTTCACCAAACTCGCCTCGCAATTGCGCCATTGTTTCGCGTGCTGTGTGGCATGTGGCACCGTCTTGTTGAAACCACATATCATGCAAGTCAAGAACTTCCATTTCGGGCAAAAAAAAGTTTGTTATCATCGCTCGGTAGCGTTCACCATTGACAGTAAAGCTGCGATTCGCATCATCTTTGAAGAAATATGGCCCAATAATGCCGCCGGCCCATAAACCGCACCAAACAGTGGCTTTTTCGGGATGCATTGGTAGCTGTTGCAATGCTTCTGGCTGATCTTCACTCCAAATGCGGCAATTTTGCTTATTTACGTACCCATTCAACCAAAAATGAGTCGACCATAAAATGGAAGCAGCGCGCGATGAACATTTCAAACCGAGCACGAATTTTGATAGTAAAATTCAATAATTTGCAAGCGTTGTTCATTTGTAAGACGATCCATGGTTAAATTGCAAACCAAACTGAAGCTGTTTGACAGTGACACAAGGTACTAAACACACGTCAGCTGTCAAAACCAAACCAGCTAAAAAATCACCCGTTACTATTAGTTAGTAAATTTTTTATTTGTTAAATTTATTTTAACTTTACTTAATAGCTGATAGATGTTTTTTTATTATGCTTTTTATTAAATAACACTAATTTATGAAGTCTTTTTTCTTCGAAATAGTTATAACTCCAGCCTATAAAATCAATACTACTAAATTGTTGTTGTTTCATTCAAACATTCAATTCAAATAAAAAAAATATTTTTTTTCCTTTGAGATTTTTTGGAAGTCCTCTTTTCAATGAGGACAGATCTGGTCACCCTACGACCCTACCCTCATCAAATCCTGTACACGTAGATATACATATATATATGTGTGCTCATACAAAAAATTGGATTTCTCTTTTAAGGAATGGAATAGAAATTGTATTTACCAAATCATAATCAATTGTGATTTAAATTTTTAAATATAATTATCTCGCTTTATTAATTTAATTTATTGTTGGGCTATTGAAGAAAAATTTTGTTTAAAAAATTCCCTGATATAGTGATATGATTTTGAGGGGAACATGAAAATTCTTTCGAAACCCTTCAACTTGATGATACTTCATCGGCATATTAAAATATGATGTTCAGGAAAAATAAATATACCATAGACAGATACTTTTATATGGATAAGATAAAAAATCCAATTATGATGGTAAAAGAGAAATGTTCTTGAAATATTTCAATATTTTTATGGTATTAATTTTCTTGATCTTACTTCAAGGGCAAATCAAGAAAAGTTGAATATATATATTCTTTGTGTAAAATTGAAGAATTGATGAATCATATTTGATTAATCATTATAATAGATTATACATATCACAGTTATAAATCTATATTGATTTTATCTTATAATCATAACTTTGTAAATAACATAATAATAATAAATCTTCTCAATTGAAAGACATGACGAATCGAATTAACAGCTCTTAATTGCATCAACAAAATACGTGCGCATATATTTACCTATATTATACCTACGATGACTTTGTGTGCCAAATAAATTTTAATAATTCGTCAAGGATAATAATGCGCTATAAAGCATTTCAAATTAAATTAATAAAATCTTAATGAATTTTTAATGGTTATAAATGGTTGATTATTATTTTAATTTCGACAAAAAATATTCATATGTATATATTTTTAAAGAAATCACATTGTATGACATCTGTTGCCTTATATAGATAGGTAAGAATTAAAAAATAATTCAAAATTGATATTTTGTAAAAGGTACACCTATACCTAAGTTATATAAATTTATACAAAATTGTTTATAAATGATATGAATATGACCATCATTTCCTTAAAATTTGGTACAAAGAATTTTTATGTCATTTCCTACAGAAGAAATTTATATTTTTGTTTAATCTATACGCACGTAATATATATAACGGTTTTTGTCCATAATAATTTTGATTAAAATTCGTATCTGTAGTTTAGACTTTGAACTAGGAACTCACTCTGTTAACACGTGTTTTTCTTTTTTTTTTTTCAAAAAAAATTCAAATTGTTGTCGGGGAATCCCTTTTTTATATTTTAAATATATTCAAATCTGAAAGGTCAAGGCTTTTCAATAATAGAATAATCAAAACATTGATTTTATTTTTTTTTTTTTAATTTCATATAAATGTATGTATGTAGGGAACAGGTGAAACCCTCAGACAGTGCAGTGGTGAAAATCTTCGATAGGGACGTTTTTATTTGCATGGATTCTTTCAAAAATTCTGTAAAAAATTGTGAACACCTACATCAATATACACAAGGCATATGTTGTTCACTTTTGACCTCAAACACATAAATATTCAATATTCAAAATTTTCATTTTGAATCCGCCCATTGCCACGCCTACTTTTTTTGTTTATTGGTTTTCAGGAACGGCTCTAAGGATTTGGATGACATTAGCAGGGAGTGTTTAGATGAACGAGAAAAAAAAATCAGAAAATAATTTTTGGAAAAATTTACCCAGTGCCACGCCTACTTTTATAGTTTCTTGGTTTTCGCGACCGGTTCCAATGATTTGGATGAAATTTTCAGGATTTGTTCTGATGAATGAGAAAGAAATTTAAAAAATGATTTTATTGAAACCTGCCCACCGCTCTCCCAGTTTTCTTTTTTCTTGGTTTCTCGCAAATTACCCCTACATATTTTGAGTATAGTTTAGTTGAGTGGTACCTCCGCAAATGTGGATGCATGTGGAAATACCTCTTCACTTGTGAAGTTATAAGTGAAGATGCCTCCACATTATGTGGGGATACATGTGGAGACACTTCTATATATTTATGTGGACTGTTGAGCCCAGAACATCAAAATTTCGACGGATGGACCATCATGGAATGACACCAGTGAGATCTGTATTTACCATGACACTACCTTTGTTATAATATTGCCCAAAATAAAATATTAATGGTATTTACCATTAAACCTGTTTTATTTTATTTCGAATTTCTAAAACAAGATTTAACCAATTTTAATCAAAATTTTTAAATAAAAACTTTTAAATAAAATAAAAAATTAGAAGCATGTATTTATGTATCTATTTTTGAAAAAAAAAAAATAGTTTTTTTGAATTTATTTTTTTTTTTTTTTTGAAAACTCAATACCTATATTATCTATGTACAGTGAAAGCTCTACTTGTGGACAGCTCAGAAATAAACGGATAATTTCCTTCAACTGACACATTTTCGGGGTCAAACTTCTTTTTCGAATTTTTCACACAAATTACTTTCCTATAAACACTTATAGGACACTTTTTCTTGATCATTTTAGATAGAAAACCTCCAATACGCGGAAACATAATTTTGTTAAGGTTTAATTTAAGGAAACAAAACAAGAAGATAAGGTCCGTTCTCAAAATAGTTTGTGTTTTATTTTTAATACGTAAGCAAATCCATAGAAAGTCTGCTATAAACAGTTCTCATAATAAAAATATGCGGGACCATGGTTATCCGCTTATTAGAGTGTTCACTGTATTTGGAAAACGATATGACGATATATATATATATTCTGAAACTATCTAGATTATAAGGCAATATTATCTTGGTTGATCGTTTTGCCCACTTCTTTAATATTGCAGTGTCATCAAACATGGCTACAATAGTTTCTTCTGTTTGATGTATATCGCGTGTAAATAAATGGTAAACAAATTGGACTTAGAACACTTCCTTGTGGTACCCCCACCACTATTTCTTTGCAATCAGAATAATCATTTCCATGTCTCACACGAATTTCCATGCTTCACACATGAAACAGTCTATTCTCCATATTTGTGTATTCTTTAAAAATCGTATAAAGTCCTTCAAGCTGAAATTATTTATTTTGTTTCATCTTGACAACAAAAAAAAAACGTTCCCAATTCTGGAAATTTTATAAGATAAAAATTTCCACAAAAATCAGCTTTTGAAGTTTGGTTCTTTTTTTCTTATTTTCTTGTGTCTGTTTTTATTTATATATATTCTCAATTAATTTTTGTATATTCTTCCATGGAAAATTTTGTATTTAAATAAAATTGATGACATTATAGACATGTTTTTTTCCAAAGAAAAAGTAATTTCCAGTGAATATAAATAAATGATTCAAAAAAAAAATAATTAAATTAAAAAAAGACTAATGACCAAAAATACACTGTAAAAATCTAACTTATTACCAAGAAGAATAATTATTTTCATGACAAACACACGACTTTCATCGTCAAAATAAATTCAAAATAAAACAACAAAAAATTGTATGCGAATTAATCTTTTTCTTCCTCAAGGATTGCTATTTGTTGAATTTTCAATATCATTTATGGCTTATTAATTGGTTTTATATATATTTTATATTTTTCATATACCTACCTTACTTATACACATATTTATTAATTTTTTTTTCCGACAATGTGTCAGTTTGGATGCTGCCTTAACTTTTCCTTTGAAGAGAAAAAAAAGTGTCTTGCTTTCTCACCAACAAAAAAAAAAATATTAATGCAAATGAATCAACACCCACCCACATTAATCGAAAATTTGCTTACAAGAAGATTGAGTGGTAAAATTCTGGTTGCTCTCTTGGCAAAGAAAACAAAAATGTTTACATCTCAAGAGTACATTTTGCATCTATTAGATTTTCATAATATAATAGATACATGTACATATATACGAGGATATTAGGAAATGCGTGTCCCATGTTTTCTATAGCTATCTATAATTTATTGGCTTGTTGCCCGATTTGTTTTGAAAATTATTTTTATCTCTTTATAATTTTATATTTTCCTTTGAATTTTGTTGTGAGAACTCGTGTTTGATTATAAATTTGAAAAAAATATACATAAAAAATTATAATAATGCATAAAACATTTTTATTATCAATGTCTTACAATTGAAAAACAAATTTTATTAATATTTATTGCCGTATATATTTTTTTTTCCACAAAATTTCACATTCATACTTAAATATTATTAATATTTTTTTTTTTTACAATTATTCATAATAAATATATGATGATGTGTATAAATTACGCATGTATAATAATAACTAATATTTTATTATATTTTTTCGTTCTGCTAACTACGATAAGGATTTTAAAATGTCTCCTTAAATATTATAAGATATTTTTTTTAATTTTATTTTTTTTTATAAGACTAGACTATTATTGTTTGATTTTAACTTAAAACATTTATAATATATAAGAAATTAATTTTATTATTAAATACACTTTTTATTTGTATATTGATATTGACTTTTGATTTAAATTTACGTATGACATGTATTCTTTTATTAATTTTTCTGCGACAATGTTATTTTTTTGATTTTGATTAGATTATTATTATGCCTTAATATTTGTTTTCATTACAAATTCGATTTGTTTTAAAATGGTTTGTTGGTGCATTGATGATGTGAGAAAATGAAAAAAAAATTGAACAATGTTTTTTTTTTTTTTTAATAAAAACATATTCACCATTGATATTGATTAATTAAAAAAAATGTAATTTCTCTGATGATATGTCCTAATTCACTTGATCAGTTTTATTAAAAAAAAAAAAAAAAACAAAACAAAAAAACCTTTGGTGCAATTAATTGCAAATGAAAAATAGGAATGTTGTTAACACCATCGAAATTTAAATTTATCGAAATACCAAATAGTGAAAATATTTTAAATCCAATTATTAAATTTCAATCGAATCAAAAACAATAACGAATCAATTACGTTGAATGTGTGCTACGGAGTTTTACTCAAATTAACAAAACAAGTAGATAGATATCTACTAAAATTGGTCACACAAAACTGATAACAAAAGGAAAGTCTATTTATTAAAAATTTAACCACGCTAGTTCTCACTGGAAATCCAATGGTTCTATAGAGAGATACCATTTTTAGACGATAGATAAAATTATCTTCTCAATAATATGATAGATCGTACTGATATTGGCTCACATACAAATTTTGATCATACTCGTAGGAGTCGCTTTTTTAGTAAAAACGAGAATTTCCATACCGGTTTTATAACATTTGTATGGGAGGTACCGTTATTTTTGGCTATAGGAATAGATTTTATTTAAAATCAGCTAGATAATGTCAAAAAACTGCTCGATGTTTAATAAAAATCGACCCCAAGTCGTTTTCGAATTATTAAGTTCTCATCAAAAAATTTTGAAACTTTTTTTAAAAATACAAACAAAATTTGAATATTTTGAAATGCAATACTTTTTAAACTTTTTGAAAAATTCTCTATAAAATATTGATTAGATTAGATTAGATTTTTATTTATTGTAGCTGAATTACATTATTTTTTCATTAAACCTATATTGCACAATTTACAGAGATTTGATATGGAGCTACCTTACTACTGAAAAATTTATAACAATGTTTTTAAATATTACCTAGATAAATAATTGATTGAAGGAAAAGCTACAGAAAAAACCTTCTTTTAAAAGTTGAGATAGAGAGAAGAGGAGGAAATGGAAAAAAAACCTCCATCAAATCAGTGACTTTTTACAAAAAATGTACAGTACATATATATGTATATTGTATATATAACAAAATTAAATAAATAAATAAATTAACAAATGAATAAATAACAAAATTTAATAAATAAATGAATAAACAAATACAAAATTTAACAAATTAATAAATAAACAAATAAATTAATAAAATAATATATACATAAGAAAATAAGTAAGTAAATAAATAATTAAAGAAATAAATAAATAAATAAATAAATAAATAAATAAGTAAATAAATAAATAAATAAATAAATAAATAAATAAATAAATAAATAAATAAATAAATAAATAAATAACTAAATAAATAAATAAATAAATAAATAAATAAATGAATGAATGAATAAATAAATAAATAAATGAATAAATAAATTAAGTAATTTAATATCACAGATTTGTTTATAGAAATAAATAAATTAATAAATAACGTTTTTCGATAAATAAATACAACAGAAAAAAAATAAATTTTTATTAAGTTTATAAAGTCAGATTTGAAATGAGGTAGTTATCCGATGAACTACAAGATAAGTTGTATCTATTGCATAGATTTGATATTCTGTAAGGAATTCTTTCAATGTTTGTTATTCTGTGTAGTTCATCTGTTGAATAATGCCAAGGCAAATCAAGCATCATTTTCAAAATTTTGTTTTGCATTCTTTGTAACTTAAGTATATTACTTTTTGCGCATTTTCCCCACACAGGTGATCCGTACAGCATGATGCTTTGAAAAATTACTTTGTATATAATTAATTTATTTTCATCACTAAGCTTGGAATTTCTATTAATAAAGGGATATAGCATTTTTATTGTCATGTTAAGCTTGTTGATTGTTTGTTGGATATGTAATCCGAAGGTTAATGTTTTGTCAAGATGTACTCCTAGGTATTTGGCACTGTATTTCCATTCCGTCTGTGTTCCACTAACTGTTAACCTTCGGCTGGGTAGAAAACAAGCTTTCCTTTTTCTAGTGAAAAAGACGGCTTGAGTCTTTCCAGCATTTAATTTAATTCTCCACTTATTGAGATAGTTATGTACATCATCCAGTGCAGATTGCAAATTGTTTTCAACAACGGAACCAATCGAATCCGCTGAATAGATGCAAGTATCATCTGCAAATATAGCAATTTCACAATCCCTAAGCTTAGGAAAGTCAGATGTATATATATTGTACAAAAATGGGCCCAAAACCGAACCTTGGGGAACACCGGCTAAAAGATCTTTTGAAGTTGAACATGCAGCATTAACGGAAACTTTAAACGTTCGTCCGGTTAAAAAAGAAAAAATTATTTTTATTATGTATCGCGGAAAATTCAAAGTGTTTAGTTTATATACCAGACCTTTGTGCCATACCGTATCGAAAGCCTTCTCGACATCGAGTAAGACTAAACCTGTACTTTTCCCAAGCGCGAAGTTATTTTTAATATCTCTAGTTATTCGGTGTACTTGATGTACTGTACTATGATGACATCTAAATCCAAACTGCTCTGCTGGCAAGATGTTATGTAAATTCAAGTGGTTAATAAGATTGGTTTTAATGATTTTTTCAAGGCATTTGCTAACTGAGCTTAGTAAGCTGATTGGTCTATAGCTACATGGCATAGAGGGGCTCTTGCCTGGCTTAAGTATAGGTATAACTTTAGCATTTTTCCATTCCTTAGGGAAATAGCCTAAATTAAAGCACCCATTAAAAAGGTTAACGAGGTACACAACACCCAATGTTGGAAGTTTTTTAAGATATAAGTTTCGTATACCATCGAAACCAGGAGACTTTGATTTTTTTAGACCTAGAATTATATTTTTAAGATCAGCTAGAGTTACTACATTGATTAAATTCAGTTGAACGATTTATGAGAAAATCGAAAATAAAAAAAAAGGTTCTATGGGAGGTACCATTTATAACCATTTTTCGGAATTTTTTTTTAGTAGCCTTTTAGTAAAAAAAAAATTACTGGATTTTTTCTTAAGTTGTAGACATGTTTTTGAGAAAAAAAAATTTCATTTTTTTGCTAAAAAAAATTGTACCGTTATTTGCGGTCTTAAAAAATATTAAAAAAATGTTTCGGGGGAATGCCCAAAAACCACTAGGTACCTAGTTTAAAGAAAATCGATCCACCCGTTTAGGCTACACCCGAAAGGACAGACAGAACGACAGACAGACAGAATTACGAGACCCACTTTTTTCGACTTCGCTATCATCGTATTGTCAACTTTGATCAAAATCTTGAGTTCTCTCGAGGAATTAAAAATTACGATATGGCATGATAGGAGAGGGAATATGAAGAAATACTTTCGTTTTTGTTTTTTAATTTTCATCGTTTCACATACAGTAGAACGTTTGGGCCAAAGTCTTTGTTGTACAAAATCGAACTCGCATTAGACCAAATGTTTAATAAGTTTGTATACAAATATATATAATTTGTCTGGTGTTTTGTTTAATTTTTCTAGGATTTCGTTTGGCTGTTTAAATTATCCAAATAACCCATGTTTATTAAAATTAAATTAAATTATTTCTTCTAAATAATTAAAACATCAAAAGAAATAGTGACATTTCTAAAAACCTATAATTTTATTTTTAATCGCAATTTTAAGTCAATTAATGTGCAGATTTATGATTATGATACGTTTTTTTTTCAGTTTTGTTTTGTTTCTTAATTCATTTTATTTTTATTCATTTATTTATTTGTCAAAATGGTCAAAAAAATTTAAAAATAAATATTTGTATATTATGTTATGAAGACATAATATAAAAAAATTAAAAAAAAACTGTAAATTAAAATAACGAACGAATTTTATTCCACAAAAGTAAATTTAAAAACTTTAAAATTCAAGGAAATCCATTATTTAAAATAAACGCATTAAATCAAAATATTATTCGTTAAAACAGTCTCTCAGTTGCACTTTAAACAAAACAATAAAATGAAGAGGAATTAAAAGTGTATATACACATTTTAATTTTTCGATGCAAATATGTTACATAAACATTAGAATTTTAAATAATTTTAAACTTAGTAATTTTTTTAAAATAATTTTATCGATTTAAATTTCAACAAAAATCAATGAACATTAATATTATAATATTTTTTTTTTTTTTCATGGAAGACAAATTCCTAGTGTTTATGTTTAATTTTTTACGTAATTTTATCTTCAATATGGCTATGAACATTTATTTTATGTATATAATTTTATTATCCTCGTTTATATTATTATAACTTCATTATATGAACAAAAATCTACTTACAAAACAAATACAAATATTGCAAAAAATAAAATAAAATAAATATCACATCATATCATATCCTACATTTTAATAAACCTTATAACACTAAAAGCTGAAACCCCCACGCAAAAAAAAATAAATAGGTACTTTCACTTCTTTGTTGTAATTGATTCCCATTTTTGCTAAAAGTCATTCTCGGTATACAAAAAAAAAAAAAAAAAAAAATACTCCAGCTTTCTTGTAGCATTACATTTCTCTCTTGTAAGGATCTACCCATTTGAATGGTGTCAAGTTAATTTTGAATGACTACACCAAGTCGAAAACCGAGAACAATTTTATTGCAGCAGCTTCACCAGCAGCAAGTTTAAGGTCCTTTTTTTGCAGCATTTCTTTTCTTAAGTTTACTCTCTCTCGCCATTTTAATTGTTGAAAAACTAACCCACGACAATGGTGTATCCGGTATCCGGTGTTATGGCACTTTCAAAACACTCTTTGTCCCTCATTAGTGCATTGTGTAAATTGTGAATTATTGTAATGTGGAATCCGAATGCATTGTATTGCGCGAAGAAATGAGCATAGCCTTATTTTGTTTGTTTTTTATTTTTTAAACGAAAATAACTGTGCGTGACTTTGGGGGTGGTTGGCGTTGAAAGGCATAAACGTTCACAATTAATTGGGCCAGAAATATAACACCAAACAGGATAATTAGCACCACATACAGGAAGATATCTCGCATCATCTTGACGACTGGAAGGATGGTTGTTTTTTTTTTTCAAAAAAAAACGATTTTGAAGTCCTGGCAATTTGAGCGAAAATAAAACAAACAAAAAATTAGGTTTCGTTTTAGTTACCTGCTAAAAAATAATAGGCATACAATTAATAATAATCACTTCACTAGCTATATACAGTAATACCAAATGAGGTGACACTTTTTATGCCATATCAGGACTAAAATTCAAATTTAAAAAAAAAACAACAACTCTTACTTTGACACACAACAAGAACTCAACCAGCAATGGAAACAGCATTCAAATGCGCTTTGCTTTCATTCATGTTGAAGAAAGGATTTCTAGGAAACTTCTCATGTGGAGGATTTTTCTTTTTTTTTTTTTTTTGCTATTTCGTATAGTTACTTCCTTTCAATCGTCGACTTATGTGTATGTCCTGAAGTCTCGTTCGTTGCACAAACAAACGAAAAAATATAGAAACATTCACTTTAGGTATAGATGTGTATATATAGCATATAGAAACTAGAATAAGAGCGCGACAGGTAGGAATACAGGAATAAATAAAAATGTAGGACAACAACAACAACAATAGCAACAAATATCCGCGAAGGAAAAAAGTACGAAGATAAGAAGGATGCCCGGTATATAAAATAATATTGTAACTGCCGGTATGTCGGTTCGACTAGTACTGCCAGGTAGTGGTTGGCCTATGATAGATAAGAGCCACGATGGCAGTAAATTTTGTGATTGCAGAATGCTATTCACAGAGGGGTTGTTTTTGAAAATTCCATCATGAGTCATCCATCCTTCGTTGTGCTTATAGTTCTTTAGAACAGTTTTGGGAAAAGTGACGTAGTGAAAATATTCAAATAAGAAAATAGGATTTTTATTGATTTTCCAACTGATGCAAGGATGCAGGGTGACAAAAAAGAAAATTCTTTTATTTTATACTTTTTTTGTTAGAAATTTAGAAATATCTATGCACGTTGCCCGCTTTTTCTGTAATAATAAAAAGATTAATAAATAAATAATATTTTTACTTCCCTCATGTTTCATTCGTGAAAATAAAATTCGAGGGCAATGTAGTGTATGACGGCTGCGTTCAATAATTCTTGTAATTATGTAGGTGCTAATTTTGTATCCTTTGTTTGGAAATTATTGTATTATCGGTTAAGTAGACAAAAAATTTAAAAAAAATGTGAAAAGCATTAATTTAATTTATAATTACTGAAACAATTACTTGAATTGTTTTGAACTGCAAAGAAAATACGACATTTAGTTTCATTTAAATACAAAAAATAAAATTGGAAATCGTTTACGCTTTTTTTTTACGTTATACATAAATGCCTTAAAAAATTGATGTAGTTTTTAAACTATACATAGTTTAAAACATAAACGGATAAAAAAGCACTTAACTTTGTATTTCTTAAGAAACATCTTTAATAGAAGAATAATTAATTTTAAATTGTTTTTAAAAATATCAAAACTGGTTAAAACTGGTGGTAAAATTTAAAAACTTCGAAAATGGGTTTGTTTTCTATTTGTTAATTTTCACTTATATACCAGGAAATCTTAATTTTGGAATGATTCACTGTAGGACGTGGGTCATCGTTATAAAGTTTACTCTACCTTTGTTTTTATATTTAAATTTATTGAAAATAAAATTTCAAAAAAATTAAAAATTTGTTCTTCAATTTAATATGAATTTTTAAAAACTTATTTTAAAATGTAATATACATATTTGACTGAAATGTGACTCATTTAAATTAGGCACATGTAAAACTATTTCATTGAAATCGATAAAGTTGTTACCGAAAAAAATCGGGATATACCTTTATTATAGAATTTGACATATATGTATGCTGAAAATCTTGATTTCTTGATTTTTCCACGAATGCAAAATTTGTAATTTGTAAGATCAAAAAATCACAAATTTTGTATTAAAATTTACACCACTCGCGGCACAGAAAATGTCAGTAACCATTTTTTTATTAATTCTAACATTTGTTGCTGAAAGCACCGTAATTTTGAAAGTAAAACTAAAATAAACAAAAATTAATGACAAAAGGAGTACAAGTTTATCAATTTAAAAAATTTTTTCCCGAAGTTTTCCCAAGAAAAAAAAATAATCTTATCTTGGAAATTGTCTTAAGTCCCAAGTTTTAAGAAAATAGCTTAAGCAATTTACACTGTAGGTCTATTATCGTTTTCCCAAGAAAATAACTTTACGTTCAAATAAAAAGAATTTGTTCTATAACTAATTTTTAATCACATTACCAGTTTTATTTATTTAAATCCGTTAGCTGAACTGAAACCAATCTTAATTATTTAAATTCAAATAAAGTCCTAATCGCCGCTATTAATAAACCCTAATAAAACATGAATTATTTTTAATCAGTGAAGTGAGAAATGTTATCAATAAAATCAAATTGAAGTTTTTATGTTAATAAGCTAGTTCTTCCAATTACTGGGCTATATTTTCTTGACTTTAGAGGGCTAATTGCGTTTTCTAAATGGTCGTTAAGAAGCCCTTGAAAACCTTTAAATGACAGTTTATCTTCTAAAAAAGGAAAATGTTTTGTGATTGTATTTCACACCGCCAATATGCCATTTAAACAAAAAAAATTAAAATATAATAACATCCTAGTTAGCAAAAATTGTAAATTAAAAAAAAAATACTGCAGTTTATAAAATATCGCTTTTTTTGTGTTCAGTTTTCTTTTAACAAATATTATTTTATATATTTTAAATTACCTACTATGAATTTTTATTATTTAAAAAAAATTAATTTTAAACTTAGACAAAAAAAAAATACAAAAATATAATTTCGCATCTAGACACCTTGTAGTGAATTTACAAAAATGACGTTTAAATAAATACCAGATTATATCACCCTGTAAAAATACACCCATTCTATGACAGCTGTCAAACTGACAACCGAAACAGTTATACACTCAATACTCTTCTCAATTTCCCCATCTTTTAAGTCACTGTTAAAATTTCCCTCTCTCTCTCTATATCAACAAATCCCACTTAAGTGCTAGTACAAATTTGTTCCCTCCATGCCAATAGCGGTGAAAGATAGTAAAAAAAAAAAAATGTTATTGGCGTTTATGTGTATCTATACAACACATCCACCATATCCATTCAGTTTGTGCATTGACAGATTGAAGCTCGGTTTTATTGAACGCCAAGTAGATTTTTGTTGGTTGATTTTTTTTTTCTCACCATCGACGAAGTGTGAATAATAATATTTATTTAAATAAATATATCCTTAAGAATTTAATAATTCTAAAGAGATTAGTTAAAGTGTGATAGTGTAAACTTCATCACTGCCGGAAAAATCTATAATAAAATATAATTTTCTTCATTCGCTCGCAAAGTAGTTAACGCCCTGGAAAAATAAATATCACTCGTTTTGTTCTCCTTGTATTTTCGCTCAAATAAAAAAGTGTCAAAAAGTTAAATTGTGATTTATTCTTTTCTTTTGGATTCAAAAAAAAATAAAGAATCAAAGTGATTAAAAGTGAGGCAAGGATTTAATAAAATTCACAAAAACATCTATAAATTTACTCTCGAAGAAAATAATGGAGGTTAGTTTTCACTTACTTGAAAAGTACCTACACATCTTATTATATTTATTTTGAGTTTTTTTTGTTCTGTTCGCTTTAATAATATTGTTCCCATCTGACATCCGAGGGCTAAAAATATCTTTTATCTAAAACATAAAAATGTAAAAAAGGTGTATTTTTCGCTTTTCCCAGCACACACTAAATCTTTTGAATGCTAATTGCGGGTGTGACTCAAGTGGGAGCATTATTTTTTGTCTGTTTTCTTTAGATACTTTTGCATCTAATTAATTTTGACATTTGACCATAACCTTTATCTTGAAGATAATGGAGGAAAAATTAAAACAAAAAAATTAAATATGTACATATGTAGGTACATGCATAGCTTCCTAAAAACTCTGTCAGCATTTTGAGTGAGTTTAAGCAAGAGGCTTTTCTTGCCTGAGTTTAGTTTGGCTGATGGAAAAATCATTATACCTACAATGACGGCATCACGATGATTACGTCAGTTTTTTTTTTCCTCAACAACACAACTGTCAGACGATAAGTGCCAAAGTGTAGATTTATAAATATATATTTTTTGTCTCGTTCTTTCTTAGTTGGGATTTTACCGGATGACATTTTATGTCAATGAAAAAGTCACCCCAATTTTATTTATTTATCTTTTATTCGCCGACACAAAAAAAAAAGAAATAAGTATATGTTCTAAATTAAATTCGCTAAAATGAAGTCATAGTGACTGTGGACATGGTTAATGGTTATGTCATCAAATAAATTTTGTACCTATAAATCTTCCTCTTCCTCTTTTTTTTTTGTATTTTTGTTTACCTTTATCTCGCTATATTTTCACCAGGGAAATTAATTAAACCACACACACCTTCTTCTCTTTATAATCATTCTCAGGTGCAATGCACTGTAATTGTGCAGGCACATCATTAAACTAAATAAAAATTCTATAAAAATAGCAACAAAGTATGAATGAAATGGGAAATTAGTGTAAGTATGCCCTAGAAGTTTGTATTATAGAATATAGATTCGATGCCGCCACCACCGCCATCGTTTCGATGACGCCACAAAGTCGTTGTACTTTTGTAAGGCCATGGTTTGCCTCTTTTTTTTATTTATTTGCAAATAGGTAGGTATGTAGAGGTACTATAGGGTAAATAATGGAAGTGTACAAATCTTTGAACTCGAAATATAAAAAAAAAACGGTGTTTCTGTGGTGAAATATAGAAGCAGTTAAATTTGGTACATAATTTGTATATCTTTCTTTGTTTCAATCTTGAGTGCTTGTGTGAAATTCAGTAAAATTGATCGTTCTGTTATTTGGTAGTGCGTCTGCCTAATGATCATCTCAAGCCCTGTCTCAAAACTAGAGGATATTTATAAAATCCTTCACCAGGGTCCCAAATCTGCAAGCCTGGAGTTTTCTTTGTGTATATAAAAATCCGCATTTAAATTTTGCGATTCCGCAAGAGTGAGGTGTAAATTTCTTAAAAGAAAGATTTACTCACGCATATTTTGAGAGTGAATATTTTTAGGTACAGTATTTTACGGATATAAGAAACACTCATATAACAAAAACTCGCTTATAAGAAACGCAACCTAAAACACCATGTCTTTTTCTTAAATTTCTCTCTGAAATTGAACGTATATAAGAAACTCGCATATAAGAAAAACACTTTTATAAGAAATACCTTTTAATGCACAATACAAATTTTCAAGAACAAAAAAGTACGCATATAAGAAACTACCTTCAGCTTTACTTTGATTGAAATAAAAATTTGTTTACACATACGCACCAATATGTTTTCACCTTTAATAACAACTTCCAGTTTTCCAATAAAAATGACAACGTCAGATTGACAAGAGCGTGAATACTCCGTGGTCTATAAATTGTGACATTTTGATTTTATAATATATTTGATTGTTTGTTTTTGTTTTCGTTTTCGTTTAACTTTCCTGTTTTGTTTTTATGTTGTGTGTTTAAAATGCTTAGAAAAAGAAAGACGGTATCCGTAAAAATAAAACTGAAAATTTTAGAAGAAATAAAATCGGGGAAAACAAGAAAAGAGGTGGCAAAAATATTTCAGATTTCTGAAAGCACATTGTGTAAAATTATAAAGAACGCAAATGAAATTGAAGACAAAAAGTTTGTTTTTTTTCTTAAATCCGTTGTTCTTTATAAGAAATTTTTTTTTCTTATATCCGTGTTGCTTATATAAGAAATTTTCTTTCTTATATCCGTTGTTTGCATATAAGAAAAACTCGGATATAAGAAAAAAATGTCCGGGATTTTCAGACTTTCTTATAAGCGTGTTGTACTGTAATTATTATTTTAATTGCATTATTATTACCACTTGCGGAATTTGACCCTTGGATAAATAGGGGTATCAAACTGGGACCCAACCATGTATGTACCAATTGGACTTCTGTATCAGAGTTAAAACATTTCGGAGCAGATTTGTTAAAAAAGTGAATTAAATCAAGAATCTCCGGAGTAGATTTGAAAACGAAAAAAAAACTATCAAGCTTTGAAAACCTGTATTTTTAACAAAAAAAAATATTTTGACAAAAATAAATATTTTTTAACAAAAAAAAAAAAAAATCCCAAAAAGAATATAATTTTACATTCAGACAGTTTGAATTTGAGGTCTTTAATCAAATTATTAGATACAATTTTATTTAGGTACATATTTACTGAAAAATGATTTTTTTAAGATCTTTTTAATACTTGTTGCGTTTTGAATTAAAGATGAATTAAAGAGTTTTGGTAAAGTGTTCCAAAGACGGACTGTATTTACAAAAAAACTGACGTTCGGATGTCAAAAACGAATATCGAGGATGAGTTAGTTGACGAGATCTATGCGAAGTTGCAAAACTAATTTTGTCAAAACAGTGTCGTGGTTGGCGTGTAAGCAGTATATCAGAGAGCAAGATCAAACTCCGAAGTTCAATATAATTTTCCAACGGCCGGCATATCGAGTAGTAGGGTATCAAAATCGGATAGTCTGTAATACCTTCGTAAGCCAAAGACATATCTTATAGAGCTATTAAAGGCGCACCCATATATCAACATTGGTATCATTAGAGTCTTGGCAAGAAGTAAACGTGTTTTTACTGGTGTAAAAGACTGTGTTACCAAAAGTGCGCGTAGTGCGCTATATACTTTGCCCACAAGCCTGTTTATATGGTTGTTCCAAGTCAAGGAGCGGTTAAACGTCACTCCGAGATTTATGTCAGTTTCCACATATACGATCGGACTATTGCTCAACACAATAGACAGAAAATAATCAAGGGTTAGACTCTTTCTCGATACAACTACATATTTTGATTATTTCGGGTTTAAAATAAGACCATTTAAAATTAAAATTTTCTCGAGGTCTTCATTGACACTGAAATGCCCAATTCTCAATGAGTCCAAGGGGGCAGCTTATGTACAGCTGAACTTCATCTGCATACAAATGACAAGAGCATATGTCAAGTTCGTTGATGTAAATAGAAAACAATAGAGGACAAAGTATGAACCCCTGAGGAACAACGGTATTAGTTGGCAGAAAGTTAGATAGGTTGTCCCCAACTTAAATTGCTTGCTATCTAATAGTTAAATAAGAATATAATAACTTCGTAGCACAGCTTAACTGCTGTATAAGCTTTTTACATAAATTTACGTGATTGACTGTGTTAAAAGCCTTTGAGAAATCAAGCAAAACCAAGAACTTTACATCTTCTTTGCCCAACGCTTGCCCTATATCTTCAGTGACGTTCAAAAGTGCTGTAATACAGCAGGCTGTGCTTTTTACGAAAAGCAGATTGTTTCGGAGTTAGCATTGAGTTCGTCTTAAGATTAATATTGTTCTGTTTCTGTAAAATTTTCTCAAAGCCTTTAGACAAAGGATAGGATTGAAAAAGGTCTGAATTGAAGACCTTGAGGGTTTTTTGGAAGTGGTATGATTTTAGCTACCTTCCACATGCCAGGATACACTCCTGACATCAAAATTGTATTAAACGCGAATGTAAGATAAGGAAGCACGATGAATAACATCCAGTCCAACAGCATTTGTCTTAACAAACTTTCAACAACATCAGCACTATCAACGGCGGCGGCGAGAAAACTAAAACCAGGATTATCTGACTCATCCGTAAATGAAAATATTTCAGGTTTACTCGACGAAGGAGCAAGTGTTGATGGTAAAGAAACAAAGATTCTTCAATAACTGCCAACCATTCAACGAGGTACTATAAATTGTTCGTGAAAATGTGGGATTTGACTTTACGTATTTCAGGTTTTTAGCTACAACTTTATTGAGCAATATACACGTCGCAACTCAATCAACCGATATCGCTTCCAAGTGTTATATGCATCATCCCGTTGTTGCATTAAGAATCGTATTTTACGCGTTAACCATGGCTTATTGCTTGATTTTAGAGTTTTGAATTGTGAAAAAAAAGAAGAAGTTTTCAAAAGAGCGGAGTAGATTCATTTTTTTTTTCTTAAAATATGAGTAAATTTACTTCGATAAGTTTCTAACGCTGCCCTGTATAGAGAAATGTATAGGGTTATATCAAACTGGCGCCCAAATCAAAACCAAACGAATATGCATTTAAGGCATTTGGTACGCTCTTATAGTATTGCAGACTGCATCGTCTAGTTTTCGTAGGTGGAGAACGCTGTCAACCATAATTTGTCCACAAAATGGAAAGTCTGTTCGTTTACTTCCAAAAACTGGCATTTTCTACCATTTTAAGTCCAATTTGTGAAATTGGAAAAGTGGCTCTCACATTAGTCATTTAGATTCGGCAGAAAATTGTAGGCCCCTCCATTCCTGCCACAGGAATGGCTGAGAGTTGTAACCACTGGCCTTTGGTTCTTTACGAGCTGTCGCGCCATCCAATTTATTCATTTTAATTTGAGTATTTCAACTTAAAATAATAGATAATGTGTAGGTATTTTATTTAATGCTCACAGAGACAAATCTAATAATATTTTCTATTTAAATTTTATGTAACTCTTTTTCAAACAGGATAGGTATATGTCTTAAAAACCTGACCTAATAGAAAAACAAATTTCATTCAGATAAGAAATCTATTTACCAAAAACCTTCCAAAGCCAAAATGTTCAACCTAGTCGTATACTTTTCTTTTTATCCCTCCGGATTACCAGCACCAAATTCAAAAAGGAAATTGAACCGATATTGATTTTTTCACTGTCAATTTCGTATCGAAATGGGGGAGACAGATTTGCTAATCTCTATGGAATTCATAGAGAAGGAAATTACAATCTAATAGGGAAAAACGATTTTATCGATAAGCTTGATGGTAGACAGTGTATAAGCAAGCACAACCCACAAGCAAAATAGGACTTAATGAAGAATTTACAAATTTCAACTAAATCTCTGGGTAGAAAAAAAGTACCTATGTATTGATATGTATATGTATACACCTCCATTATAAGAAGATTAAAGCAGTACCTACTTATATGGGGGAGGGTGGGCTTAATATACATAAGTTTATTCACCTTTTTTTCTGCTGTATTCTATATAGTCGATTACAATAGCGAAATTAATTGAGTCTAATATAATAATAATCGATGCACTTCAGGAGGAAAAAAAAAATAATTAATATAATTATAGGTATGTCTGAAGCAGAATCTGTTCTTAATATACATATATAACTTTTATTAAGATGACTCTTGAAGCAGTCTATATATATACTTTATCTATTGTATTTAATTGGTTCTAACTCTTGGGATGATTATAGGAAAATTGTAGTTGACAGGTTGGAGACAATTAGTTTCAGTTGACAGATTGTCATCATGAGTTTTATATTGAGTGTGATATAAAACATTAATAACTGAACCAATGCTATAGCAATGAAAATTACTCAAAGTAAATTAATCACTTATGTTATGTTGCAACTTACTTGAGCTATAGATGCTTTCATAATTGGAAAAGTTATACATAATTAAAAGTATCGTAATAATTTTGTCTGTTTTATTAAAAAAAGAATTATCACAGTAAAAGCCACTTGCATCAAACAGTTGAATAATTAAATCAAACTGAAGATAACTATAACATGTATTAGCAATGTTTCGGTGAGAGTTTATAGACAGCTCAGCAATTTTTTTTAAAACTTTAACAATAACAAAAAAAGTGAAAAGTATCTCTATTTTGTTAATGATTTGTTGTTGCTTGGGTGTAAATATTTTGCTAAGTTGCAATACACTTTAAAGGCAAAACAGGGCTATTCAAAAACATGAAGAATAAATGCACGACTGGGTCGCACAAACTTGCTCTTATGTGCGGCACACTGTGGTTTTAAAGTCTGAATAGTTAAGAACTATTCATCTGATCTTAAAAGAAATAAATTAGCTATGGGAGCCTATATTTTATGCCACCTCTGCCTAAAACGTAGTTTAGTTTAAGGTAGTCATATCTGGGCGACCGAGTTTTTTTATTTTATTAAATTCACTATAAAAAATTAAAGAAAATTGACTTTAAGTCTTGTTTACTGTCATGGTAAATCCAGATATAACTGGTGTCCGTCGATCCGTCGAACTTTTGATAAAGGCGCCTTCCTAAGGCGAATCCACATACATATATGAAAGTATATCCATATCTATCCCCACGTATTGTGGAGGTATCTTCATAATTGTGGAGGTATTTCCACATGCATCTTCACAAATTTCAAGGTATCTGCACATTTATCTCCACATATGTCAAGGTATTTCCACATGTATCTTACATATAACTACCTAAACATATCTCAACATGTGTGGAGGTACCACGCGACATAAACTACGCTCAAAATGTTATCCATGCTGTTCGCGCGTATTGTGGCTGTCCGCCACTCAATGCTCGATTCAGCGCAGCGCGGACTCTATCCATTGCGCGGATAGCCACAATGCGCGCGAACAGCTCTAAACGCATTGTGTTTCCGTCACAAAAGAGGCCAACCCTGTATTCCATAATACTGGTTTTTTGGTGTCCTCTTTTGTGCCGGCCTTTAAATTGTCAATTGACATTTGACTGAAAAACTTCCATTCATTCTAAAATTGTCATTCGCCCAAGTTGGCTCACTTTTAAATTAATTCAATCCTTTTGTTAATTAAAAGTTCTTTCTTTTCATTTTTATAAAAACCTTAAATTCTAATTTGTAATTTTAAAATTAAAAAAAAAAATAATAAAACAAAAAAAAAAACCACAGACGTGTCCATTCCTCTTTTATTGGGACAACATTTTTTTTGCATGTCGCATTGGTCGAGGAAGGACGGTGAGAATTGCTGCTGTGGGAGTCCTTGGGTAAGTCATCAGAGGAAATCCTTTCGGCCAAGTTCTGTGCCGAACACATGCTGTACGAGTAATTTGGGAGATATTAAGAAATAATAAAAGTGGGGGCAGCAGTGGGCAGGCTTCAATAAGATCAAGAAACAATAAAAGTGGTCATGGCAGTGGGTGAATTTTTCCAAAACTATTTTCTGATTTTTTTCTTGTTCATCATCATCAAATCGTTCTAGAAAAACCAGAAACAATAAAAGTGTATGTGGTAGTTGGCGGATTTTCCCAAAACTATTTTGTAAATTTTTTTCTCTTTCATCATAACACTCGCTGTCAATTTCACCAAATTCGGAAAACCAAGCAACAATAAAAGTGGGCGTAGAAATTGCCGGATTTTCCAAAATATTTTTTGAATTTTTTTTTTGTTCATCAGAACACTCCCTGCCAATTTCATCCAAATTGTAAGAGTCATTATCGAGAACCTAATTTCTAAGAAAATTGGGCGTGGTAGTAAGCCGACGGATTTTACTTGGTCTGATTTTTTAATTTTTTTCTGATTTGAAGAAATAAACTGTGAAAATTTCATCCAAATCGTTAGAGCCATTTCCGAGAAACCAAACAAGAATAACTCGTTTAAAGTAATAAGATTATGTGAGTACATAAAAAATGAACAATATAGCACCGAGTTGCTAGCATACATGGAATTTACTTTATTTATAGTTAAGAAAAACAATATACAGTAGAATCTTGAAAAGATGAACAGATATAAAACAGGGCCCGTTCATCTTTTCAAATTGTACATCTCTTCGAGCATCAACATTTGGTTGAGGAAGAAGATATAGTTTAGTTATAAATAAAACCATAAAATATAATTTACATATGAAGTTAAAACAAATTGAATAACGTTACATAAATATAATACGAGGAGCTAAGGGCAAAGAAAAATTAAAAAATTGATTTGGGAATAAATCGTTCATCTTTTCGAGTGTAACATTTCAACTTGTTCATCTTTTTGAACACTGGAAGGTGAAAATATTTCGTTCATGTTTCCGAACTGTTCATCTTATAAAACCGTTCATCTTTCTAAGATTCTACTGTAATTAGAAATAAATTGATTAAACAAATTCTAGAACAGTTTTGACAACAACGTGGTGTAAACCATCTGATTTCTTACACAAATCTCAATTTATGAGAACAAATTTTAATTTCGAGTGGTTTAACAAAAAAAAAAAAACAATTTTGTATACCTACATATATAGAATTTTGAAATAATTATTATAAAAAAAATGGTACGCTTTTTTTTTAATATTTATTAATGCGAAGTTAAAAAAAAATTAAAAAGAATTATTTATAATTTTTTTTTTTAAATCAATGTCAACGTTGATCAATATTTCGAGATCGATTATTTTTACGAATCCATAATTATTGTACCTATCTATAAATCACAATTAAAAACAGTTTGTTCAAAGGATAACTAATAATCGAAAAGGATAACTAATGGGTGATTTTTTAAGAGGTTTAGAACTTTTAAAAAAAAAAAAAACACAAAAAATTCGAAAAAATGAATGAAATATTTATTTGAATCGATAGTTTAAACCTTGCAATTTAATGTTTAAAGATAATTTCATGCAAATGTTGACCGCGGCTGCGTCTCAGGTAGCCCATCCGCTGAGTCCAATTTTGGCATACTCTTTCACACATATCGGCCGGTATCTCACGAATGAATGCATGGATGTTGGCTTCCAGTGCGTCAATCGAAGCGGGCTTGTCCCTATAGACATTTGCCTTGACATACCCCCACAAAAAATAATCTAATGGTGTCAAATCGCACGATCTAGGCGGCCAATTGACCGGCCCGAAACGTGAAATTAACTGTTCACCAAACTCGCCTCGCAATTGCGCCATTGTTTCGCGTGCTGTGTGGCATGTGGCACCGTCTTGTTGAAACCACATATCATGCAAGTCAAGAACTTCCATTTCGGGCAAAAAAAAGTTTGTTATCATCGCTCGGTAGCGTTCACCATTGACAGTAACGCTGCGATTCGCATCATCTTTGAAGAAATATGGCCCAATAATGCCGCCGGCCCATAAACCGCACCAAACAGTGGCTTTTTCGGGATGCATTGGTAGCTGTTGCAATGCTTCTGGCTGATCTTCACTCCAAATGCGGCAATTTTGCTTATTTACGTACCCATTCAACCAAAAATGAGCCTCATCGCTGAACACCATAAAATGGAAGCAGCGCGCGATGAACATTTCGAACCGAGCACGAATTTTGATAGTAAAATTCAATAATTTGCAAGCGTTGTTCATTTGTAAGACGATCCATGGTTAAATTGCAAACCAAACTGAAGCTGTTTGACAGTGACACAAGGTACTAAACACACGTCAGCTGTCAAAACCAGTGTTGCCAAAACCAAACCAGCCAAAAAATCACCCTTTAATAATCGAATAATCATCAGAAAAATTTCGTGCAAGTCGAACATACTCATGGTTAGGCGAAGTTTTTGTTTTTGAAAGACAGTAAATTGCTTTCCTCATATACAGCAACTAATTGCTTTTCACAGAGTTAAACTGATTTCCTCAACGACAAAAAAAAATGAATGTATATCTTAAAAGTCCTTTAAGCTATTTCTTAAATTTTCACTTCATATAAATGTACAGGTACATGCACTGCACGTATATATACCACAATACTTCCTTACACATTTTTGCAAAGAAGCTGATAGCAAAATAGGGTATTGCTAGGTAGATATAAATGGACAAAATGTCACTTTAACCTGGAAATGGAATCTCTCAATGGAAGTAATAAAAATAAGAAAAGTCATATATATTTATCTATGTAAATATGTATGTAGCTATATAGATATTATCAAACTACCACAGTATACTCAAAGGCTTAACTTTATCATCTGTTACGCTTGAGGACGGAAATTCCTTTTGCAAAATTCTGTATAATATAGTGTTTGAGTGTGTTGTGTGTCGAGTGTATTTGTGTGTAAAATGTTTGCTAAAATTAATCCCACATGAATGAAATTCTTAAAAAAGTCTCACGTGATGCATACATAACACATCGACTTAATTCCATAACTATCCTCTTTACCATAATCATTATATACATTCATTACAAATGTATATACGCACAGCACATACACCTATTAGATTCGTCCGTTTGATCCTTATCCTTTTTTTTTGGAAGGATTGTGATGAGATATATACATACGAATGAATGATAATAATCTTGCATTATTTTTTATCTTGAAATATCTTTGGGGATTTGACCTTTTGATGTATAAAAGAAATCATCAGTTTGAAGAAATAAGGCAATTCATATAAATATAGAGATATGTAGAAAGGAAACTAAAAATATATATAAAAATTAAAATGCTTTGATATGGAAAATTGCAAGATGAAAATCATGGAAGCAAAAGTTTATCTATAATAATATATTACAAAATAGTTTTACGTTTGTGTTTGATTTTAAAATGACTTTTAATATAAACAAATCCAAAAATAGAAAAGGCAAGAAGAATATTGGTTTTGCAAAATTGAAAACTGTAAATCGCTTTTAGAAGCAATCAAAAGTGTGTGTTCAACAATATTTTACTTGTGATGACAAACGCACATAAATACCTATCAAATACATAATAATGTATAAGCATGTTTTAAAACTTGAAAATATAATAAAAGATAAGAAATTTTGTAGTTATAGTAGCAGGGTTATATGTACCTCTTTCATACCGGGGGAGGTTTGGGATAGAGTATCAACATATTCAACCTATAAGAAAAATGGGGTACACTGCATCTTGCGAGGGAGTGAGCATCCCTAAAAAGTATTTCTTATTATTATGCTAAAGTTCGATACATTTTTGATGAAAATAAAGTTTGGACTTTGCCATTAAGTGTGAAAAATAATAACATTCAAATGGGCTCCTCGGGTAGATTCGCAGCATGCTATTCTTTTGAGATAATTTTTAACCACTTTTTCGCACATTTCGGGCGGTATCTTGGCCATAACTTGAGTAATGTTGGTTTTTAATGCATCTAGGGTTCGTAGATTTTTTTCGTAAAGACAGTCTTTTGCGTAGCCCCACAGAAAAAGATCGAACTGTGTCAAATCGCATGATCTTGGTGGACAATTGACGTCGCCAAAACGTGAAATTAAGCGACCAGGAAAATTCTCACGCAATAAAGCCATAATTGGTCGTATTTTGTGACTTGTTGCCCCGTCTTGTTTGGAACCACATATCGTCCAAGTCATGATCTTCCATCACCGGCCAAAAAAAGTCGGTTATCATTCGACCATATCGCTCGGAATTGACTCCAAACGTCTGCCCATTGGCATCTTCGGTGTTTATTGTTTGTTGTTCCAACACCCAAGAAGCGTATCGGCGCGACATTGTGAATGGTCAGTAGGCTTCAATTGTTGCGTAATTTAAACTTTATAAGGATAGAGATGCAAATCCAAATGCAAAATACGCCATAGTGAGGTGTACGATACGTTCAATTGCTTCAAACGCAGCGCCGGAAAATCGATAAATTCGGATCATCATTCATCAGCAACACTAGCACTTGCAGCAACAATATTTTCAACTGAGCGTGCATTACGATGATCCACAGGCCTAACAACATCAGTAACGCTTTCTATAAATTTCTTCACAATTTTACCGATTGCGATTATGACGACCATAATCATCGCGTAATGCGCGAACAGTGGCTACGTTTGAATCACCAACTTTTTTAGTAAGTTTTGATAGTTTTAACGCGTTGTTCGATTGTTAAGCGATCCATTATCGTAAATGGTAAACATTCAACTAATATTATGAGACTTTGAATGACAGCTGAGTTTGACAGGTGTCAAATGCCACTCCTACAAACTTGAAACCACAAAATGAATGACCCGTTATAGTCTTTTCTTTTTTCTTTTAGAACATAGCCAGACAGTAATAACCTTGATACGAATTAATAAATGGAAGAATTCTTAAGATAAGTTGTCGAGATAAACGGCCACAGCATGTTTAATTCATACGATTGAATGGTTCCAAAAACAAGAAATATAAAACAATTAATTCACTAACCCAGGTGGTAGATTGATCCTCAATGCTTGCTTTGTTAATGGCTGAACACAATGGATACGTAGCTGTAATTGGAGCAGTAGCTGGAATAGCTGTCAAAATATTCAATACACACAAATTTAATGTTGCGGTGCTGCAAGAGTTCACCAACTTTTAACTTTTCACGTGCAGCACTTTTGACGTTTCATTTGTATGAAGAAAAAAAGAGTTGGAAACAAATATTGAAGCTTTTTGTGGTTATTTTTTTTGAGAAAAATATTATTAATTAAAAGAAAATTATCGAAAATAAAAAAAGTGAGTAAAGAGATCATGATTGTTTTTTTTTTTAAATATACCTACATACAAAAAGCTGTACAGCTGCATTGTGGACACATAAAAAATAGCACGTACGACACTTTTTCACAGCTGGTGCATCTCCAGCTGCAGTTCCAGTTGCAGCATTCTATTGTGTTCAGGCAGAGTTAATCTGTGCTTTAAAATCTTTCTTATCTGAAGGATGAAGGAAGGTTGTACGGTGCGGCGGGGTAGGTTCCTTATTTTTTAATTTATTTTTCAACAAAAAAAATCAAACTTCTTTTTCTGAAAATGTTGGTATAGAATGCCATTTAAACTTATAATAAGATTTTCCGCAAGAAAATTTGATCATAATCAGTCAAACCGCTTTCGAGAAGAGCAAAAATAAAAAATATGGTTCTATGGACGATGAGTTATTCGGAACATTTTTTTTTTTCACCAAACGATAGCTTATAATTTAATCTTATGTAATCAATTCTTTTTCTTAATCGGTCTTAAATCGACCCCTTTTGAAAAATGTCAGGAAAAACTCTAAGCAGGAGTGTTCTACTGATAATCCCTACCTAAAAAAAAATCCAATGGACTCCGATTTAACGGAAAGCTAGCTACTTTTTTAACTGGACTATTACATAATTTTTTAAATTCATTTTCATTTCACCTTAATATTCAGTTTAAGTTTTCCTCTCTCCTTATTAACTTGATTTAATTATCTTTCTGAAAACAACTTATATTTATACTTTGTTGACTGTCGGCAAATGTCAATGTTTAAGGGGGATGAAAATTTTCCGTTAAAGCAGGTGCGAAAGAAAATCATCATCATCTTAAGATATTATAAATATATATCTACATATCTATACCTAACGTATATACACTAGCCGCACGTAAATCGTGGTTAACAGGAGTTAACTTCGTTTTAACGATTTATTTTGCGGAAATTATCAACATTGGATGGTGGTGTGGTGTTGTAATGCTAAGAAGGTAGACAAAAAAAAAAGAAGAAGAGAAAATGATTTAATGCGTAATTAGCAGCAGCCACTAGTTGGTTGGTTTGGTTTGCCAATCGGGCGGGATTGATGTGTTAAGATGTTAAGAGTAATTATATTTGGCCTTATAGTGTTGTGATTATGCACATTAGCACACCTGTGCATGAGTTATGAGTTATTATTTTCGAAGATTTCTAAAATCTTTTTTTTTTTTTTTCTCAAATTTGCAATGCGTCAGTGCGTCCAGTCCAGTATACCTAAAAAAAAAAAAATTGTTTGTCAAGATCCTATTAAATTAGGATGGTCTTTTCAAATAATATTACCAAACACATTTTTATGGCGGGTTATGATTTATTATGTTACTTCTCGATTGAGTTATCAGTGATTCAGTGATTTAGCGCAGTGGTGCTTTAAAAAAAATAACTTTCTGTGTAAAAAAGTTAAAATAATGATTTTATCTACTTTGTTCATCTTAAATTCCATAAGCGAAAACTGGGTTTTAAAAATATTATTCATTTAAGATGAATAAATATATTCCAAGCGTTGTGTAATTCCATTTCAAAAACCATAACTCATAGGTCATTATGTGTAATTCACTGACCGTTTCATTTTAAGGAGAAGATAGATAATATTGCATCAAACAACGAAGGTCTCCACTTATATAAATTGTTTCTATAGACAGTTCGGTTAACGATTAAAACTTTTTCAAATAATCATATAAGGCTTAAGGTCAATTTACAAAAATTCCATCAAAAAATGTTTAAGGCAAACATTTTCTTTGGATGATACCTTAAACTTAAACACATCAAATATAACAGTTAGTTCATCAAAAAGGGAAATACATACATTTAGTAAAGTTTGAATGATAAAACTTATAATTTGATTGAGATTATTAAATAACCAAATAAGAACTTGACTTACCTACTTTTAGATCTCACTACTTTCAACGGTTGACTGTTACATGCAGCTTTTTGTATTTATATAAAGGGTCTTCCAATATGGACTTCCAAACTTTGACAGTTGATAGCGGCCATATTGTGTAAGCTACATCTGTCAAATTGGCTGTCTGTTTTTTTTAAATCACCATGGATGGACATAGCATTCAGGAACACGTGCAAATGATAACATTTTTTTTATCAAAATGGGTGTTCTGTTCGAGGAACGTAAAACGTTCCGAGTGCTCGCCCATTTTACGGTCGCCATAATCGTTCTACCGAGAAGACTATTCACAGTGTTGTGTGGTTGATAAATTTGAGGCACTGGTCCAGTAAACGATCAACCAACACCCGTAGACTGAAAGATCTGCCAAAAACATCGCCGCTCTGCTGTCTGAGAGAGTTTGCAGGAGAATCCGAGGCAGTAGATTTCGCGCCACTTACAACAATTTGGCATTTCGCAGACCACAACTTGGCAAGTTTTGCGTCGTGACTTAGGCCTGTACCTGTTTAAAATTCAACTGACCCAGGAGCTGAAGGTGAATTACCATTGACAACGATGTTTGTTCGTTGCATAGGCTCTAGAGCAGTTGGAAACTGACCGTAGTTTTCACCGAAAAATTATCTTCAGTGATGAGCATGAGCCCCATTTCTGGATGAATGGGTATTGGATAGGTACATCAATAAACAAAATTGTCGAATTTTGTACGATACTAATCCACATGAGATCCAATATGCGTCACTGTTTTGTGTAAATCCTGGGCTGGCGCCTTATATGATTTGGATGATATGGACATTAACGACATGTGGGTTTCAACAGGACGGTGGCGCTACGTGCAACAAAGCTCAAGCCACATTGGAAATTCTGCACGAGCAAATCAAGGTCATTGTCATCTCACTTGCAGGTAATGTGAACTGGCCACCAAGATCGTGCGATTTGACCCCGTTAGAGTTTTTCTTATGAGGTTTTTGAAGTCACATGTCTATGCAAATAAGCCACAAACCACAGCCATCGGTGAAACTTAGCCTGATTTTTACGCCAGAGTCATGGAAAATTGGACATTTCGGATGCTCGCCACCCAGAGAAGACTCTGAATTTTGAAGTGCTATATCCCAGGAACCACTTATGTTAAGGGGTTAAAATTTATTTTGACGCCTGTGCTTGGTCAGCTATAAGCAAATTCCATCCGTTCATCTGTCCGTTCTGATACATCGGTTTCCACGGATTGATCGATTTTTTTTCAAAGTTTTTTTCCACATTTATAGAGGATCAGAAATAACGGTAGATACATGATTTTTTAAGCCTTTGAAGCATTTTTCTTAAAAACGGAAAAATTTTCTCATTAATTAAAGAAAATAGAATTTTTTTAATCAAATTATTTTCGTTTTGATATTTCCTTCATTTAGAACATTGACATTCAAGGCATAAAATGGACCTAAAAAACTTTATAAAAGTGACCAACCAAAAATAACCAACACCTCTTCCCTGGAATCAACATTCGGGGAAAATGCAATTTTGCAATTACCCCGATTTCTTCTTTTATTGCACAAAACACATCCGCCTATTTAACTTTGAAAACCACCACCAACTCTAAATTACTCATAATGCTAAATCACCTAAATCCAAAGTCTATGAAAAAATATTATATGTTCATAGTGTCTTACTGCCTACCTTTCTTATTATTTCAAAGACAAAGATATTCAATGTGTTTATCTACTTCCTGACAAAGAGAATTATTATGAACAAAATATGCGGTAATTGAAATCAATTAGCAACATTTTTTGGCACTGCCAGCATTATTATAGTCTTGTCATTAAATTAAGAAGAATGTTGCCTCGGTTTTATTATTATGATTGTTTGCCGAGGAGATAAAGATGATTAAAGATCAGACTAAGTAAAATATTTTCGTATGTCTAAATAATGTAGGAATAAATAAGGTTTTCAAATAAATTTAATTTATATATAATTTTAACTTCAAGAAAAATGAAATTACATAATTTAAAATAAAATATTTTTATTTTTTTTTGCAGGTAAGAAAAATGGAAAATATTAATGGGAGAGACACGGATGATGCTCAAAGTGTCAGAAAAGGTATATTTTGATATACTTTTTTTAATTTTAAATGTGGACAATTTTCAGTATAAGCACTTCCGTTTAAAAAAAAATTAAAAAAAAAACAAACAAATCTAAGGAACAATTCATACAGTAGGTACACGAGGGGCAATCAGATAATAGGTTATACTTTTTCTAAAACCAACTGAGAGGGATAATGTATAATATTATAATTTATTTAATGAATCAACCTCACAGCTTACATACATACATTACATACAAATATATGTACTTATGTTGGTACATGATGAAATCCCATTAGTATAATTACTTGGAAACTTAATTGTAGAAATTTAACAAATGCCTTGTTGTCTTTCCTCATTAGGCTTAATAGCTGAAAACATTTTTATAGTTTTTTTTTTTTTACTTTGTGAATTATTCTTGGTTTCCTGAGAAGAAAAATGGAAATGTTTTGTTACAAACTATACCACACATATGTATGTGAAGAAAATGAAACAAGTGTTAACGATAACCTATATATGTGTGGAAAATAAAAGAAACTTTAAGTGAAGAAAAACAAAAACATTACTATTTAAAAACTAATTAATATTTTTAAATAGCTAAAACTGCCAAAGCTTAGCAGCGCCACCTGTTGCACATTTATCAAACTACAAAATTTTTAAAGAAATGTTTATATGTACATTGTACATATGTATAAGGAAAAAAACTTAAATAAAAGAAGAGTGGGTGTGGCAGTAGGCTTTCTAGGGATGCAAAGTAAGGAGGAACCTCAGATATATTAAGGCGGATTCCCAAAATACCTATATACGTCAAATTTTTGGCTCAAGAGAAATTTATTATTCATTTTCAGCCTTCTAAGCACGTTTTCTGAATAAGGATACAATTTTTTATACATATGTATAAGAAAAAGGGTTGTGGTAGTGGTTGGTTCAATTCAAATAATATAGGTATTTCATGCTTTAAGTTAAAGAGAGCTTCATTAAAAAATTAACTTACTTAGGACGTTCAATAAAGAGTAAACTGAAATATGAAAAAAGTAGGTGTGTCAGTCAGCGGATTTTACTAAAACTACTTTCTAAACCATTCCGCTGCTATAGGAATTCATTTTTTTAAATGTTCGAGACTATAAATCTTCAACTAACATTAATTTTTATAAAGGGTGCCCCAAAATTTACGCAATATTTTAATTTAATAGGAAACATCTTTTTTTATTAGACTGCTATTTTTACTTGCGATATAGGTATACATAGGTACTATATGGCAAGTTATGTATTCGTTAAAAAATCGAACTCGAAATTTGTATTAAACTTGACATAACGATGATAGCGTCGAAAATGTGGGTCTCGCAATTATGTGGGACTGTATGTCTGTTTGTCCTTTCAGCTGCAAACTAAACGGGTGGATCAATTTTCTTTAAACGTAGCGGTTTTTGGACATTCCCTCCACACGTTTTTTCTTTCTTTGTAAGACCAAAAATAAAGGTACCTGCCGTAAAAAATTTGTTTACCAAACTACGAAAATCGTATTTTTCTTAAAAACGTCCCCACAACATTTAAAAAAAAACTGTAATTTTTTTTTACAAAAAGGCTACCATTTTATAAAACAAAATTTGTGAAAAATGGTTATACCTCCCATGAAAACATTTTCTTGATTTTCGATTTGTTTATAGAAAATATCTAAAGAAGTTTTAAAAGTTTTCTATACCAAAATTTTCAAAGTTTTTTTTTGTTTTGGATTTTTAAAAAAAGTTCCAAAATTTTGTTTTGAGAACTTAATAATTCGAAACTTGGCACCCAGCAGTTTTTTAACATTATCTAGCAGATTTTAAATAAGAATTATTCTAAAAATAACTAAAAATAACGGTACAATTGTTTATAAGCCGGAATGGAAAATATCTTTTTTCTCAAAAACGGCTGCTACGATTTTTATTTAAATTTTTATGTGAACTAATATAAGTACGATCTACTATATTATTGGATATATATCTATCGATTAAAAATGGTATCTCTCATTGAACCATTTTTTTTTAGTCATTATCTGTTGAAGCGATTTTAATCAATCCGAGCTTCTAATAAATTTAAATAATATTGTGTATAAAAATTTGCAAAAAAACAAATTTGGATTAAAAAAAACAACTTCTAATAAATTTGAATAGTATTGCATATCAAAATTTTCAAAAAACAAATTTAGATTAAAAAAAAAATTAAATTTTTTTTGGAAATTCGATATCTTGATTATTTTTTTTTTCAAAATTAATTTTGAAACTCCGCATTAATAAATACTAAAGAATGGCGTACCAATTGTTTTTCTTAAAAATGTTTTCAAAATTTTATAAAAAATAAAATATAAAAAAATATTTTTTTTTTTTTAAATCACTCCAACGATTTTTAATTTTTTTTTTACAAATTTAGATTTGTGTAAGAAATCGGATGTTGTACATTGCGTTGGTGTCAAAACAGTTTCAGAAGATGTTTTTTCAATTTATTTCTAATTATATTGATTTAAAAAAAAAATTCAGTCTAAAGTGCAAGTACGATGTATATTTTTTAAAACCACAGTATGAATGCACATAAGAGCAAGTTCGTGCGACCCAGTCGTGCAATTTATTTTTTAATGAATCATAAAGTACCTACACAGGATAGGGTTATGTATGGAAGAGCAAATCGTACAAATTGTATCCACGGCTTTGCTGCCACATTACGCACTCTTTTTAAAAATCTTCCATATAGATTTTATTTGCATGAAGTGACTGAATTTTATTGATGCACTATTGAACTGATTGATGTTCCTGAACTTTTGCCAAAATACCCACACCCTGCTTCGACCCTGAACGGGTTTTGTTTTTGAACCACCAGTGTGTTTGTTAAGCATCAACAATAATGGATTAAGTCACCCTGAATATTTCAATTTCTGTCTTCACAGTTAAGGATATTTAACTAAATATATGGTTTGTACAGAATTTTCGAACTGTGAACGCCAAACTTTCATTATTTTTAAACTATTGGTATTTTATTAAAACACCTTGTGGGACTCATGTAATCCTCCACTTTTACTAACCCTTAACTGTCAGCTGTCAAGTTTTTATTTTTTTTTTAGGGATGTCAACACTTAACTACACAAATGGTGGCAAATTCAAACCTTGCTCTCATCTTGGGACACTTTTTATATATAGATAGATAAATAAATATAAAAACTTGAAAATATTTTAAACCTGTATAGGAAAGCTTAAAGGTTTTTATATATCCAAATAATACAGATACGACACATGGTCTTACACAATTTATTTTATTATTATGTTCTTTTAATTCGTATGAGTGCTTTTGACAAATTTCCATGGAAAAATATTCTTTATATAGCTTCACCTAGAGAACCCTTAGAAAACCAGAAATTTAATAACCACATTTCATTATTATAGATATACATACATAATGTGCACATTGTACAATATTTTCTAAGCTTTTACAAATTATTTATCCATACAAAAATAATTTGTGACATTTTGTTTCCTATTACAATTTATTATAAATTGCCACCCATAAAAGTATTTCCCAATTAGCCTCTTCTATACCTTGTAAGTATATTGAAAGAGTATGAACAAGAACATTGCCTTCTCAAAACTTCTTCAGGCAAAATGAATTATATCTTCATTCGCCTATTTTCAAAATATCTACATATAATAGCCTCTGTATTTTCTTCTATATAGGGGTAGGTTATAGGTATATGAAAGTATTTGTATATTTGTATTTGTATATCTGAAAAACTTCACATAATATAACAATAATTAAGTTCTACCACTTGTCACTTGAACATTTGCAATTCCTTGTAGATACTCTATACAATATACTCGTAGGTATAAGAGTTTTGTTTTTTTTTTTTTTTATTTTGGTATAAACATACCTTTCAATGAATTTAACATGGCACCGACAAACTTCTCTATTATAGGCTGGGAAAAGAGTGAACAAAAATCTTGATTAAATAATACAAATTACCTAAACTTTAAGTGTAATCCAGTGCTGAATTGACACATTGTAGGTATCTAGGCCAGAAAAATTAGATAGAAAAATTGAAAAAGGCGGGGAGCTTCGTTTTCTTATGTTAAGATATCCTAAAAAAAGTAAGCTAAATTTGGAACAGAAAACTGTTTATCAGTTGTTTGTGTTTTAATGTAGGTATCTTTACAATTTTCCACACCAATGTTAGGGTAGGTTGAAAATCCATGAAAAAATGCAAAATTCATTTACTCCATCTCATTCTTTGGTTGTGTGGCAGCATAATTTAAAGTTGACTTCCATATTCGAAAACTTGAAAAAAATACCGCATTTTTTTTTTAATTTTTCGAACTTATGACGTGACGACGAAAATTGCTTTAATATGTAATATTTCGTTGTTTTAAATTCGTGATTAAGAGACAACAACTGCATAGCGATCTCGTCACGTTAACGTCTCGTTGTCTCGTCGCATTGTGAATCAGAAATGAAATGCTTTTTAATTCAAGTTTTCACAGAACCAGAATCCGCCCCCTGGTGTTAAGAAGGCAATAACTTTTTTAGTGTGTTAATATGGTTATTAAAATTCAAATGAAAATTATGTTAAGTTCAAAAAATTCAACTTTGCCTATTTTTATATTTTTTACAAAATTTTGCAGACAAAAGTTTTAGCATGACAGTCCTACGCACTTACCATTACGCCAGAAGTTATACTAAACTATTTTATAACAAACAAAGAAAACTTAGTTCTAATTTGTATCAATGGTGGAAAAATTGAAAAGTCCTCTTAATCCGTCCCTGTGCGCCTTCTATTTACCTGATGTCTATTATAGTGCTATTTTTATCATTCACACTTACGTTTTTTTGTTTTGTGTCCATTTGTTTCAAATTTATTCTTTTCAGCTTGAATTAAATTCTTGACTTTGCATAATTCTTGTTTCCAAAAATGTATCCACTTTTTGTTTAAAGAATTCATTATAAAAAATGTCACATCTTATATATAATGTAACTTATATAGGGCTAAGTTTATTTTGTGGTAAAATGATTCTTTTGAAAAAAATATTTATTCGAGCATTATTATATTTTATGCTAAGTGAATTTTCTTTGTGAAATTTATAAGTTTCTTTCTTTAGCGTGTGGATTGGATAACAACGACACTGATGTAGCTTCAACTGTCAAGCTGTTGAAAGTTAAGTTTGATAATAATATTCAAACACATAGTCACTTAATATATACACTTTTCCCTGTCAAAAAGTTTTCCATTTTCAAGCCATATATTGTTGTTGTTTGAAAAATGTAGATACCTAGCTTATAAGGTACGTCAACGCATTTGAAATGCAATCTGGTACAAATGGAAAAATCATGGATTTCAATTTAGTTCGTGATGTGTTTTTAGTTTCCGTTGACAAAATAATAAAAAAAAAAACAACAATCGAGCCACATATTCTTTTTGGATCAATTTAAAGTCACGTTTTAGTTTGGTATTGGTGTGCATTTTAATTGTTTAATGTTCGTGACTGCAGGATTGTTTTTTTTTTTATTTTTTTTATTTAAGTTAACTTCATTATAATAATGTATTTATTTGTAAAAATCAATTTGCATTCTTTGCCAAGCAGCTATCAATATTATGTTTTACATGATGAACGAACAATAATTAAGTTTTGTTTTTTTTTTTTTTTTTTTTTTTTAACTGCGGAAGTTTAAAATTGATGCCTTGAATCCTTATGACAATTTACAAGGATCAAATAAATTAATTAAATTTATAAACTGAAAATTAATTTTATCCGATTGTATAAACAATGAACAATTGTCGGTTTGTTCGTTGATCCCTTCACAACTAGAACAAGGGCAAGGGCCTATAGTGACTTACAACTCTCAGCCATTGCTATGTGCGTGTTATTGGCTTGGCAGGATTGGAGAGGACCTAGAATCTTTTGCCGAATTCGAAAAGCTAAGATTCATTCTCACCTTAGCTTTCCGAATTCATGATACAAGGCAACAAGCCAAGAGTTTATCTTGGAGGATTTGTCAATTTCTTATAAAAGGCAGTACCAGAGAAAAAACATTTCTGCTTTTTTTAAGGTGGCATAGATTGGTAATCGAGCCCATGACCTTCAATTTTACCTATGGTGTTAAAGATATAATTAGATGTAGACAAATTGCTAATCTTTCATTAAATTTTTAATAATATATTGTTGGTTATTGAAACATCTATTAAAAATTTTATTATATAACGAACCGAAACTTCTTGCTCTTATGGCACCAATATCTCCGTAGTAAAAAGCAATTATTACATAAAAGTGCTCTATGCACCTTTATTACAACCAATTTTTTTTATCTAGGTACCTGTATCCATAATAGCTTAATGGGCACTTCAAACAAGACCACACCGCGTATAACCTTCCATTATAATTATTTTCATATGCTTCAACACTCTATTTACGTCCCTTCAAAACGACCTTTCTCACAACCACAAAATATAACTTTTCTCTTATAACAACACAAGTACCTATAGATATACTCGTATATATACAAAAAAAGAAAGAAAAAACCCTTTTGGTGTGAACTTTTTGCCAGCAACCAATGACGACCAACATGATGAAAAATAATCACCTCTTGTCTTATCAAATTAGGATTTAACCTTTTTCAAAACTTCAATTAACTTTTAATTGTTTCCGAGCGTTGAAGGTGATTAAAAGAAACACCCAAAAGTGTCATCATATACATATATACCACCTACACATAACATAACGTGTGAAATGGATGTTTCTGTTCAAGTTGGTTTAGGATTTTCCGCAGATATTTATAATAAAACATACTAAGCACATTATTGTGATGATAAGAGTCTTAAAAGTATATCATTCACATTCCCTATGCCCTCAGGAGGGTATATACATATATATGTACTTAGTTCAACAAACTCTCTCCTCATCCACATCAATCTTTTTAAGTAATTTTTTTTAACGCTTTTGAACTTTCATTATGCGTGTATAGGTATAGCCATACAATATCTAGTGAAATTGTTCACCATTTAATGTCATAAAATTAACATAAAAAAGCTCACTTGGGATCCTATTTTTGTTTTTATTTTCTTCTTCATGTGTCACACAATTAAAATAAAAACACAACTCAACAATAAAGTAGTAAATATACCTACATTATGCAGTTAAAAGATATAGAATTCTGAGTTACATCTTGCATTAATCAAATCTCATTTAAAAGTCAGACCACGTTTATGAATTGAATTTACATGCGTATAGTGATGTCGCTTCATTTCATTATTTTTCCTTCTCTGATCTGGATGTAGGCAAATTTTGAATTTGAATTAGACTGCCCAGACTCTCCTCTTTTTTCAAACGAATGAAATTGTTTCTAGTTGTTTATTGCAAACGGTAATTTAAAACTTTTATTGACTAACAGCCATATGATTCACTCGATTCATCCAGATTATAACTTACATCCGGATGTAGAATTTTTAAGAGAAATCGATCGATGTTTATTTCATTGAAAAGAGGAAGGTATTAACAATGGAAAACGATATCAGCCAAATGACCGCCACGGTTACGGTTGCAGCACCATATCTTTTTCATGAAATTTTCCATGAGCAATTCGCATATTTTCGGCTGTATGTCCTCCATAACTTCACGAATTACATCCTTATTTTTCACGTGGCCCCAAAGAAAAAAGTCTAAAGGTGTTAAATCACATAATCTTGGTGGTCAATTGCGATCACCCCTTCAAAAAATTACACGGTCAGGAAACTTTAATTGCAAAATTGCGATTGTTTCATTGCTTGTGTTGCGCACGTAGCTCCATTTTTGTAGTTAATTTTAACAATTTCAATGCGTTGAAGCGTTTATCGTTATTTTTATTAATGGCATAGTTTTTACTTGTCAAATGTCAAAAGTTGACAGCTTTAGAAGTGACAGCTGCCCAAATAGCGGCCCATTCAGAATCCTCTTATTGAAAAGACCTTTATATGTACAACATGCATGGATTTTAAACTAAACTAAAAAATTATTAAATATCACAAAAATATCATTATAGGAATACATAAATTGTTAACAAAAATTTATGAAATTGTTTTGACACAAAAGCGATGTACAGTACCACCATCTGATCTATTTAGTTTTTATTTTTGAAGAAATGTTGTAAAATATTTATAGCGGGTTTTTTGTAAATAAAATTAATTTTAAGTATTTAATAATGTGCAGTTAAAAACAACATTTCAAAAAAAGTATGAACAACTAAATGTCTCTCGGACTTGCATTAACAAAAAATGTTAAAAAAGTCAAAGTATACTACAAAAATTTGTTTTTGTTTTCTTAAATTTTCTTTCTGTTTTGGCATTAAATGACAAAAGTGACGCTGAAACTTACCGCAACTAGTACAATTATTATATAAGTCACAGCACCAACAGCAACAAGTGGATCATTCAATTCGGAAAGGGATGAAATCCAATTTGTATTTTTTTCTTTTAGTTTTATTTTCCCAATATAATTCAAGTTTTATTAATTTTAGATTTATAGGTACAACAATTCTTTTAAGTTTTAACAAATTATAGTTTAAGTTACTTTACTTTAGGTTTAAGTTTAATTTGTAAGTATAATACAGTATTTTACGGATATAAGAAACACTCATATAAGAAAAACTCGCTTATAAGAAACGCAACCTAAAACACCATAGCGCAAAAGTTTAAACGATTTAGTACGATGTTAAAGCCATTTTATCATAGTAAAAAATGCTTTAACATCGTACTAAATCGTTTAAAATTTTGCGCTCATGTCTTTTTCTTAAATTTCTCTCTGAAATTGAACGTATATAAGAAACTCGCATATAAGAAAAACACGTTTATAAGAAATACCTCTTAATGCACAATACAAATTTTCAAGAACAAAACAGTACGCATATAAGAAACTAACTTCAGCTTTACTTTGATTGAAATAAAAATGTGTTTACACATACGCACCAATATGTTTCCACCTTTAATAACAACTTCCAGTTTTCCAATAAAAATGACAACGTCGCATTGACAAGAGCGTGAATATTCCGTGGTCTATAAATTGTAACATTTTGATTTTATATTTGATTGTTTTATGATTTATATGTATATGTTTTATATTTGATTGTTTTTGTTTTCGTTTCCGTTTTCATTTAACTTTCCTGTTTTGTTTTTATGTTGTGTGTTTAATATGCTTAGAAAAAGAAACACGGTATCCGTAAAAATAAAACTAAAAATTTTAGAAGAAATAAAAAACTTTTTGCATTGTTTTTTTTTTTTTCTTAAATCCGTTGTTCTTTATAAGAAATTTTTTTTCTTATATCCGTGTTGCTTATATAAGAAATTTTCTTTCTTATATCCGTTGTTTGCATATAAGAAAAACTCGGATATAAGAAAGAAATGTCCGGGATTTTCAGACTTTCTTATAAGCGTGTTGTACTGTATTCAATTTTTGCAAGTTTTATACAATGAGAAGCCGACTCTGCAAAAGACAAATTTACAATAAGAATCAAATGTCAATTGACAATTTAAAGGGTTGCACAAAGGAAGACACAAAAAAAACAGTATTATTAAATACTGGGTTACGTGCCTTTGTGCAGTAAACACAATGTGTTTTGAGACGTTCGCGTACAATATGACTGTCTGCGCAATGGGTTGTCTGGAAAAATTCTGTTTCCAACATTTTTATTGCAATTTTCTGTTAATTCTTAAAATTAAAAATTCTGTTTTTAAAATTTTGCAAGTCCATATTCCTGTATTTCAAAATTGTATGTTCTAAAGTTCTTTAATTCCAAATTTTGTAAATTATCTAAGAAAAAGTATTCTGATAGTAAAAAGAAATCGCAAATCTTCAGAGATGGGAAATACAGAATAACGGCCCGTTTCCTTTAAACCCACTTTAAGTTAGATATGAATTCTTAAAAATAAAATCGAGTTTAATATGAAACATGAAATTAAGTCTTTCTCGCAATTCTATCCAGTCTCTCCATTCGAAAACTTTTTTAAAAACCAAAAATAATGCTAGGTATTTTTCATAAAATATTTTTTTTTTTAACAATTAATTAAAATTTTATTTTTTTAAAAACGTGTCCACAGATTTAAAAAATGAAAATCAGTTGTTTTTAATACATGTATGCTAAGTTTTGGTGAAAACAAAAATTTCGGCAAAATGATAAAATGAATTGCAGTTCGCATAGAACCAGTTATTTGATTTTCGATTTTATCAAGAACGAGAATGAAAACAAGTTATAGTTTTTGAAAAAATTTGTTTCCTTTATTTAATTGCTCTGCTAAGGATATACTTTGTTTAATCGTTTTAAGTTATTTTTTCATACAAAACCTTCCTATAAATTTTAAAAATATTGCACATCAATATTTTAAAGAAAAAATTGATTTTAAATAAATTTGCAAAAAATGAACAAAATTGAAATTTTAAATAGATGATTTTTTTTCTTAATAGAATTTTTAACTCCACATTAATAAATACTAAAAATTAGCGTATCAATTTTATTTTTTGTTTTAAATACTTAAAAAAATTAATTTAAACACTTATATGTTATGTAAAATGTACATTCATAAGAAATTGTTTTTTTTTTTTTTTTAACTTTTGAAACCATTTAAAATTTGTTTCTCTTAAATAAAGATTTATTTGTTTATTCATTTTCCAAAATCTTATCTTATGAGTTTTCTAAATAAACAACGAGAGGAGTACTCTCACTCACACTATCATAATATCATAAGATATGATTCTTTTACGAACTACTTTAATTCTAAATTGCATTTACCCTTCATTAAACGTGCATTTTTAAATCTAAATGAAAAATTGCGATTTATCCAATTTAACTCGTGGTCGTGACCTAGTTATTAAAATATATATTTTTTATTTTTTTAAGACCTTTAAAATATCTTATCTTGATAGTTTTGAACTTTTTTTCTTAAAACAGTAAAATTTTAAATGCAGATCGTATTCAATATTATTGCAATGTTTTTTTTTTTTTTTTTTTTTTTTTAATCTGGTCACTCTACTTTGAATGCAAATTGGATTTTAAAAGAAGATTGTGTCTTCATTTTGACAGAAGATGTATGCAAAGCTTTTTCTTGCACAAAGTATAAAAGTTTTTACAGAAAAAAGATATTATTTTCAAAATGAAACTTTTCTTCCAATGAAGAATAAGACAGGTTGAGCTTGAGCCCCCTAGAAAACCACGATTCTCTTCTGGTTGTGGATATATGTACGTACATATCTCTATAGAAAATATAGAGTTTAAAGCCCCGGGAGGAAAGGACTATACTGAACATTGTCAGATCTAAGTTTTAGTTAAGAGCAGAAGAAAAAACAGAATGAAATAACATATAGTAAATAGAGTTGATGCCCGCCTGGCATATTCTTATAAGTCCTCGTCATTTTCGTATACATATAGTTAGTCAGCCAACTTCAAGGCTGTCAAAGTGCTATTTTTAATGGAATTTCTTTGTTGGTTTGCTTAGACTTTTTTTTTTTAATTTCCTCTTACACACTCCTCAACTCACTTTGAATTTGAAATAAAGATCCAAACAATGCCTACAGGAAACAATGGAATTTTAATTTCAAAGGTTACATTTTCAATTCAATGTTTTGAAGATTTGTTTTTGTTTTTTTTCTTTTTAATTAAATGTCTAAATACCCTTTATTTTTTGTGATGCACTTTTTTTATAATTGGAGGAGACTTTGAAGGCATTTTAATAATTTACTCAGTATGCGTATGCCATAAGACGGTTAATTCCTAATTATAGTGGAATTTTGGACTTTGGAGAGACTGTTCAAATTTAAAAATATATAGACAAAAATATTCTTAACTGAATATAATGGTTTAAATTTAAACCTTTGTTAAGATAGCAGTTTATCGAAATACATTCGATGCTTATGTTCCATGTAGATTGGTTAATTTGGCTTCACCATTTTTGTTTACAAAGTTTTATTTAAATCTGTGGAACTTCTTTATGTCAAACAGCCGTTTTATAGCTTAACTGGCCAAACACTCTCATAAAAACGTGTTTAATGTTACATTTAAAAATTAAAAAAAAAAAACATTTCTTCATTATAAACAAAACAATTTAAGATTTTTTTTTACACTATTTCCCTCTATCGTGATTGGGTCAGTTTTATAAATTTGCAATATCATAGCGTCATTGAACTATATTATAAATTGGCAATACCTATAGCAACCTTAAAAGTATGAACCACAAGCGCAAGCTTATGCGTTATAGTCGTGTATCTTTGGTTTAACTCGGAGTTAACTAAGGATTAAAATTAACTGGAAAACATGTTTCAGAAGTTAACTCCAATTAAACCCCGAAACTCGGATGAACTTTGCCTAAGTTTATTAACTATCAAAGTCTCTTAAACCCAAAATTATTTTCAGTAGCTCTTAAGATGTTATTTTGTTAGATGCTATGATAAGGCGTATGCTAGTCGGGTCCAGGGTTTTACCAAAGAAGCAACAAACTTTAGTGTTATCGAGGTTATCTTTTTTCACGTATTTTATTACAATGTTTATTTTCATTACTAATAGCTACATATATAATTTTATATAAACCAAAATTCATATCTTCTTATAACTAACTTTATATATTGGAAACAGTTTTTTCCTGAGATAGCAGTTGCCACTAAATTACAGTCTGAGATAGCAGACGCCACTAAATAACTACTTTAACCTGGGCTTCCATTCCACTGTGACTGTCCCTTCTGGAGCCTAAGCTTTTCAAAAATGAACTCACCAAGTACTCGTACAATATTCAAACTGTGTTTTTCACGTGTTTGTTAACAGTCTCTTATACAAATTTGGGTTTGAACTGAATGTGAATTATAATTTTATAAAAAAAATAATATTCGTAATTTTAATACCTATACTTCACCAGGGATGGTTGAATTGATACGGTAAGAGATGTCGGGAGTGTTGGTGGGTATTTATATTTTCATATACGGTATCGATCGATCGGTCGGTGGTGGGGGAGACGAAGTGTTATACATCATTACAATATACATGAACTAATTTTTTAAAACTTCTGCACATTTATTTGAGGTTTTCGAGAAGCTATTTATTTTTAACTCAAATGTTAAAACTTGATTTTCGATTTTTTTGTATGCATAATGCAAGATAGGTATGTACATGTTGTTTCTATAAATGTTCATTAAATTAAAATTCATTAAAGTTCCTATACGTCAACAATATACCTATATAGGCGTATTTTATTAGGAAATGGTTGTAAAGCTAGCGCAGTAAAATTTCCCTGAATAAACAATGATAAAACCATAATATCTAGCTATCCAGTTTATTGCTAGCTTATATTATATCGAAACTCTCAATTGGTTTTGTTGTTGTTAACCGAGCAAAATTTTACTGCCTACAGCTATAATATACATTACAATAAAATACGCTTAATTTATGTATGAACATGGTATAAGCTACAATACAATAAAACAAGCTTATAAGTCAATGCATTTTCAATAGGAATCTGCTGTAAAAAAAAAGGTAAACAAAAATGACATCAACATGATTCATTTACCTATTTTAGTGTCTTCTTATTTATAATAAATCTTTATTTAAATAAAAGGTCAACTTTCACTATGTGAACAATATTATTTGTTTTTATTTTTTTTTTTTTTAATTGTACCTTTAAAAATATCTGAAATAAGATACAAAAGTTTTATGAAAAGATATTTTAGCCCACAGCTTCGACATTTTTATAGTTTTGATTTATTAACTTTCTCAAACTATTTTTTTTTTTTTTAATTTTCTAACAAACTTATTTTGAAGAAGGCCTTACGCGAGGTCAGTTCAAGCTCACTTAAATATTTTTTTTTTTTTATAAATATTTATTTTTTCAAACAAAACAAAAATAATAGATAATATTCATAATGTGTCTTCTACGCTTGGCACAATGCCCATGAACTTATAATTAATACTTTTTTAGAATAATTATAAATATAACTTTTAGTTTTAGAATTTTTAGAATTAATTATAAATTCAAAAGATGACTTTCACTGTCTGTCAAATTAAAATTAGAATAATATTCTCATAATGTGCGCTATACGCTCATAATATTTCATAGCACGCAGTATAAGATTTTTATTACTTAGCAGATATACTTACGTACATATTTTTCAACTTTATTGGAATAATAATCAAGAAGGCTTTGAAAATGTTTTTCTTTTTTATTGCAATTTTAAATTATCAATAAAAATGTTTCTCCAAAAAAAAATAAAAAAACATTTTGACTTTATGAGGTGATTTAAGAAAAATTAAATTTTTACTGCTTTAAATGATTAAATATACCTACCTACGTTCTGATTAAAGTTAATTCATATCAACCTCAACGATAAGGGCTAGGGTAGATTATTGTAAGACTTGTATAGTAAAAAATGCGTCTTTAAATTCAAATAAATAAAACTAAATTCGAAAGAAACTACAGCAAATGTAAATTATTTTCTGAGTTTTTTTTTATTATTTTATTTTAAATAGAAGAATAAATGTTGTTTAATCTAAGAATTTTTGTGAAGCTCCTCGATGGTTCAAAAGATTTTTTTTAATAGATGCATTATTTATAATCTCCGTCTACAAAAATGTATAATTGCTCCATAAATTCCCAAAGTCAAAAGAAAAAATATGGTGACAAAGTCAAGAGTTTTCGAACGCATCCCAAACGTCAGAGATGCGTATTAACTGTACAGCAAACGTATCCAATTTTGTTCGGATGTTTTCATTTGACAGATTGAAGTTTGAACTGAAAGTTAAACAAAAAAAATGTGTAGTCTCTCGCGAAGTAAGTTCATTTTTATATTGTTATTGTTTTTTTTTTTTACGCATAAAATCAATTTAACGAAACAAAATGATTCTCATAACGTTATTCAACCGCTCTTGAATTTTAAGCTGCATAAAATGCATTCCCAAATGTCAAACTGATGCAAAGTAAAATGTATGAAAAGCATAAGCGATGCGTTCCAGATGTACACAAATAGAGCAATGCTACCGCATAATATTTTTCTCTTTGAAGTTTTGAAACTCAGCATTTCTCTTAAGAAAAATAGGTAGGAAGAAAATGTTGTATTTTCTTAAAAGCAAGATATTAATTCCACCACTGATTTTCTTATTTCATATGACTAATATTAAGACATTAATAATGTTGTCACTATATTTTTATCGAATTTGCACAGTTATTACTTTATTTATCAATACTGAGTCGATTTGTTTTTGAATTAATTTTCCTTATAGCTATAAATAATTTCCTCCGTTCAAAAGTTGTATTCATCTGACTGATAAAGCTTTTTTATTATCTTATCAATAATTAATTGATACAAAAATAAAGTACAAAATACAAAAAATCTAAACAACTATTCTATCTAAAATAATAAAAAAAAAATTTCGTCATTGAAACCTATATAAATATTCAATTTTTTTTCAGTGAAATTCTTTTCAAAACAAATACATAAAATATTCAATTTGACTGTTAAAGGCTTAAACTAAATTAAAAAAAAAGAAAAAAGTTTAATATCCTCCGCATGTAGATTTATTATTAAACCCTGCCATCAAAAGTCCGTCCGCTATGCGACAGCTTGACACATGAAATATGTCAAATGAAACTTTTAAAGTAATTATTCCACTAAGTACTTTGTGGAGTGAAGAAAATAAAAATTAAAACAAAATTCCTTAACAAAAAAAAAAAAAAAAACAAATTCTCACTTTGACAAGTATACCTACATATTTAAATATTGTTTTTGTTTTACTTAAAAACAAAAAATAAAATAAGAAAATGGCAAAGAGGGATAAGATGAAAAATATTTATGTACTTTTTTTCTTCTGCAAAATTATCAGAGAAAAAAAAATAAATACATTTTAAGCTGCTTAGAAAAAAAAAAAAAATATGAAAAGCACAAAAATTATACAAAACAATGTGATTTAAATTGTTTATTAATTTTTATTATCTAAGTAAATACCTACCTAAACTGAATCGAGCGATATGGTATGAAATGAAAATGTAAAAAAAAACAGTGAAGGATAAGAAGGATTTTTTCACTTTCCCACAAAGAAAATTATTTTCAATATTTCATAGACAGGAACGATGGCTATCTATCTTTGTTGTCATTGTTATATTGTGATGGATGTGTCACTATATTTTTTTTGTTAAGATTTACCGAAGATAATAAAATAATAAATCTGTTGGCTAAACATAGTTGCAGTTTGTATGACAGTTGGAGATATTAGATGTATCTATGCATACACATAAAATAAATATTTTATGGAGACACGCACTAAGATGGATATTTATTAATTTCCCTTTTTAGAAAGTAGGGAAAATAAGGGTAAATGTGCAGATAGGTAGAATATTTATTTTCTATGTAGAGAGCAATGGAGAATTGTTTTTTTCGCTAATTAATTGATTTTTTTCATACCAAATATCAGAAGGATTTTTTTTACTTTCAATTTTTAATATTTAAAGGAGATGAGGGTTAATGTGAGATATGGACCTTTAAAAGTTAAAAATTGAAAAGTAGATATTAAAAAAAAAAAAATATAACTCAATATTAATCAAAGTATAATGTAAGATTGTTAAGCAATTTTTTTAAACCGATTTTTGAAGAACCAGAGATGTTTTAAAAATCATTTGTAGGTAATTTTCTTTTTTAATTTAGAGTGTGGATTGATGTCATGGAAAAAAATGTCTTTAAGAACAATTTTGATTTCAAAAGTGCTCCTGACATGAGAAAACTCGTTGCTTGACATAAATCTACGCGTCATAAGGCCATACTTCAAAAGATGTACATATTTGATTTGGCGTCACGATGAATAAATGAATGAAAATTTTGGGGTTTTAATGATTAAACTACGATCTTAAGATCTTTCGTGTCGTGCCCCAAATTAGAGCTAGATGATTTTTCTCATTAACAGCTCTTCCTTATAGAAACTTTAATATTTGAGGTATTTTTAGAAAGGATAATTCACTATTTGCTATCTGGTGTCGCTCCAGATATACATATATATCGTTTGTGCACAAGTGCTTCACAGCTATCTAAAATATGGTCCGGTGTCTCATCCTCAAAGTTGCAGAATCTGCATGTGGCGCTGCCCACTAAGCCAAGAATGTAGAGATATCTTTTAAGCTTACAGTGACCAGTGAGAAGTATTCTTAGATTATTTCTACTTAATCTAATAAAGGATGTGAAATGTTCTTGGTTATGATTCCCAAGTAGAAGCCTGCCTTAACTTGGGGAGTTCATTAAAGGTTTTTTTGTCTTTTGGCCACCTCTTCTGTTTTGATTTTTGTATTTAATCACATGGGCCCAAAATTTTAAACGATTTAGTAAAATGTTAAAGCCATTTTAGTAAGTTACTAAGGTAAAAAGAAGATTTTGTTAATTTTAAACAATTTTAGCAACTTACTATCTCTTAACATTTTACTAAAGTTAAAATCACAAAATGGCTACTTTAACTTTTAGTAACTTGCTAAATCCATTATGAAATCTGTCATTGTCCTCGAACAAAAAATTTGGCAAAGAGTTAAATTGTGTTTTTTTATGATTCGTGTTCTAATTGTTTTTCAAAGTAAATAAAAAAAAAAATAAAATGTTTTCGGAGACGAAGATTTCGATATGTTCGAAGAGTCAGCTATGTGCAGAAAAGTGCGATGTTTTAAGTCCCGAGCAAATCCTTTTGAAGAGCTGGACGATGGAGAATTTTACTCCAGGTGTAGGTTTGATAAGACTACAGTTCGGTTCTTGGTTGAAAACCTAAACATCCAAGACCGAATAACAAACCGTGGCTTCTGATTTCACCAAAATAAAATAACAAAATAGTTCTCACAATAAACAAATAACAAAATAAATTATAGGTGGTCACTTTGACTTCTGACATTTCAAATTATTAGGTCCGTTCCCTAGGATTATGTTTGTTTGCTTTGTTTTTCTTTCACGAACTGTCATTGTTTGGACGTGTTCAGATGCACTGTTTTTAATAAAAGGGGATTAGTATTTTACTAGTTAGTAAAACGAAAAAAAAGGATTAAAATTTCCGAAGAGCTAGTAAATTACTAAATGTTTAGCAAATTGCTAACTAGTAATATGCTAAGCCCTTAACAATAGGTTGTTTAAAATTTTGCGCCATGTTCTCCTATTCTGCAATAGAGCTCAGGACCCGCTAAGGGTGTTGTTGCACCTATTTTCGCTGAGGAGTCAGCCTCTCCATTGCCCTGGATACCAACGACGTGGCCTGGTACCCAATAAAGTGTTACCTTATTACTTTTGGCAAGCTCATTTGATTAAGCGTCATAATGCCATAATTTTTTGTAAATTAAGACTATATCTAAATATCACCTGTCAAGATATTCTTGTACTTACCCGAAACTTTCGACATTGGCGCCAGTCTGGGGACCGAAGCTGAGCAACGGCGTTATACGTGAGCGAGACAAAAGACCCAAAGAATGAGTTTAAATCTTTAGAACACGCATAGCAAGCCACCCAGAATAAATGTACTGTTTGCAAAAATCATATTAAGAGTTTTACAGTTAAAGAAAGTTGTTTGAAAGAAAAGCGATGAAAGGCAATATTTTCGAATATGGCCTTATATGATTTTTTAAAAGCATCATTTGGGCATACTTCGAATTATACTTGTATGACGCTTTCTCAAAGTGATATAAAGCTATATTCAAGCACATGACCTTATGTCATGCCATCATTTACCAGTTAGGTATTTCAAACTTTTCATGCAATTCATGCTTTTCATGCTTTAATTCACAAATTAATGGTAACAAAGAGGTGATTATCACTCCTGATGAAACACAATTTACTCAAGAGCTAAGCCCTGAAAATTCTTAGCCCAAGGAGATTAATTCTTGTTACATTTAACATGTAATCTATTTAGCCCCAAGCTTTTGACAAAAAACACATCTTATAAATAAAACTTTTCGGCTTAACGGTGCTAAGGGGAATCTACATCACTCGAAACATTTTTGGGAAGATCTACCGCCTCGTTTCCTCCAAGTAAATTAAAACAATTGTATAGAAATGACGAGAGTCTACGCCAAAGAAAGAAAGAAAATCATGCTTATTTAACATTTTTAGGATATTGTATTAAATATGTGGATATGTTAAATATAGAAATATAAAATAAAAATATTTTATACATTAATAGTCGTATTTATAAACGTTGTCTAACTTTACACAACTGTCCAAATTTGGAAAATGTGTTCAAAAACCTTGTTTATTGTTGTCTTTTAGCTGCCTAACTTAAACACAAGAGTAGATTGTCTTAGCCGTGAATAAATGTAATATTTATTTTTATTAAATAAAGCATATTTCCACCAATTTCAATATATAGATAAGACAGTGTCTAAGTAGACAAAAATCTAATAAATACGACTGTAAATCTTAAAAGAAACTAAACGATTTGAAAAACATTTTCCTTAGGCTACGGGACTGATGTACCTAGTTTATCTTCATGCAGACGCTCAACAGACAATCAGATTAACCAACTTCGCCGCCGCCCGCCGCACCGATCGCTTTCAGCAAAATATGCGACAAAATCTTCTTTTGTTGTTTCTTTCCATCATTTACTTATTTTTAATAAAAATGTCTTCACCAATATAATTAATACAAACAGCTCCAAGACAATAATCCTACATCAGGTAATATCAAAATAATAATTAAAACTTCATTAAAAAAAAAAAAAGAATCTGCATAATTATCAGTTTTTTTTTTAGATTTTTCACAACAAAAATAAATTGGACAAAGATAAAATTGCATCAGATAAGTTAATTAGAGAAAACTTCTTTAACAAGAAAAAAAAAATTGAATAGCTTTTTTTAATTTATGTAAACCTTTTTTTAGAAATTTATAGATAAGTAGGTATACTGGTATAGGTAAGGTAAGGTACTTCAAATTCGAATGTTTTAAATTAGGTATATATTCACATAATATTCTCAAGATACACAATTCACTAAAAAAAAAAAAAACTTCATTTTTATTTCCCAATATTTGTTCTCTTAATAGAAAATTAAACAAATAAGCTTTCAAAATAACTCGAACATAGTAAATCTTTTCAAAGAATTTCGTATACACCTATGTGTAGCTATGTACAGTACATATAAAATCCCCTACTAATATGAAATACGAACCCATCCTCATTAACCTTTATATGAGTGTCTTACTTTCTCTCTTTTATTATACAAACCTACATATTAAAAAAATATAAGATAAAATAAAATATAAACGAAGTGGGCTCAAGTTGACAAAGGAAGTCATAAAAAGAAAAAAATATTATAAACAGAATAAAGAATGAAGTAAAAAAATATCAGAGAAAATACCTACCCATCATATAAAAATAATAACCTCAAAATATAGACTTCTTCTTGCCATAAAAAGAAAGAAAAAGTAAACAAAAAAACGGTCTTTAAAAATTATAAGGTCTTACCATAAAAAAAAAAAAGCAACAAGTTTAGTTCAGATTTCAGAGTGGCTCACCTAAATCGAACAAACTGGTTGGCCGCAAATGTCACCTGTCCTGTGCGCGGATCGGATATACGATTGGAAGTTGTACATAATAAATGGAATTTAAAATATTGATCTTAAGTAAAACAAACATGAAGCTATATATTACATTCAGAGATGCACCACACAAAAATGATGACTTGACTATAATAAGGACCACCACTGTAGAAAGAGCTGATGTATTATTTTATAGGGGGTAAAATATATACTGTTGATACAACAAACACTTCCGCCATCATCTCGCATCATTGGTTTGTGCGTTGTTGAGATGAAGATAACAATTTTCTCTCCGTTTTTGCAGCAATGACTATACTTTTAGGGAAAATCGATTGAGTAATGGTCATTGAGTGGCCTTCTACTATAAACAAAAATCACATCCGGATTTTTAATAAATAAGTATGAAGGCCGCTTCCTCATAAAAGTGCTCAAGACATTTGTTTTATATTTTGTTTTTATTTAGTACTTTGATACTTTCCTGTTTATTTCATTGAAATTTAGAATTTGATCATAAAAAATATGTAGCACTGGAATAATAATTTATAACCTTTTAAGAATTTTGAAAGTTTTTGATTAAATTTGATTTTAAACCACCATCTTATTTTGTTCTATAAGTTAGGCCTTTTTAATTTTTTAAGTTTATGTCTTTTAAAGTGTCTTTAAAGCTTGTGCATGGAAGTTAAACATTTACAAAGCAATTTGATTTTTTAAGGATTTTAATAGAGCTCCTCTCCATATTTCATAAGGTGCCAAAAATGTATGTGAGTCTGCGTAGAAAAGTCTGTCAATATCAAGTAAAGCCTTATATAACAAATTATTGAAAAAAAAATCTTAAAAAGCTTCTATATGCCTTCTATAAAAAGATGCCCAAAGAATTTTACTTAAACTTTATTAAAGGAAGACTTAAAAACAAATAGTCTTATTTATAAACGTTGTGTAACTTTAGATAACTGTCCAACTTTGGAAAATGCGTTCAAAAACCTATGTTAATTGTTGTCTCATAGCTGCCTAACTTATACACAAGAGTAGATTATCTTAACCGTGAATAATGTGATATTTATTGTTATTAAATAAAGCATATTTCCACCAATTTGAAAATAGTTAGACAGTGTCTAAGTAGACAAAAGTTTTATAAATACGACTGAAACATTTTAATTAAAATTAAAGTAAATAAAGTTATTTCGTAATTATGTATTTAAATCAACATGTCTTTTATAAGTTATTGTAATGAAGCTCTAACGAAGCTAATTGCATTAAGATGTAGTTTCAATTCAATATACTAACACAACAGGACTATTTTCGCGTTGTCACAAGTCACAAGCTATTGTGAGGTTGATTTCTTGTGAGGTTGTTGTGATTCGATAACATTTTCGGTATTCTCTGTCAATCTTGACAAGAAACCTCACAAAAAACTCACAACAGTAAGGTGAATTTTTTATTTGATTGTAAAGTTATGAATTTCTACTGAACGCGGTCCATTGAATAATAGGCGTGTTCAGGAAAATAAGATCCCGAAGATCTCAGCAATCTCAGTTACATGAACAGGATTCCAAAAAAACTCAAAACTCTGAAAACTGTTGTCCAAGAAAACTGTTGACAAAGTCAACTAAATAATTTTTTTTCCCTATACTCTTCGAATTGAAAACTTCAAGAAAAGGGATTTAAAAACTCAAAGCTTTTGTTTCCATTTAAGAAAGGAAAAAGAGCCCATGGGTCCCTTTATTTTTGGAAATAAGACCCGTGGGTTTAATTTCCATTGGGTTTATTGCACTGCACCCCAAAAAGCTAAATTCAGGTACTGATAGTTTCCCAGCACTCTGCGGTGCTTGATTGGGCCTTAAGTATTCATAAATCTGACCCTGTTTGAGAAACGATGGATACCAGTGTAAACAATTTAACGGTTTTCTCATTTCAAATATTTCGATAAACGTAGACCGATATTGACAGTCATTAAGCGGTGAGACGTTTTCCTTTTCGTTTATTTATATTTTCTACTGGTTATTATAAGTTGTTTTTTTTTCTTTGCCCGAGACTCGATGATGTTGATGGTGTTAATAATGAAAATATGAAAACGACTTTTTAAATTTTGCTAAAGGAAGTTGAAATTTATTTTGTGAGCTGTGGGGCGCGCCATGTCATGGTGGCGCGGCGGCGGCGTGGGGTTCATGGACGGACATGATGGGTGCTGTTTTTAGCTTGTTCAACATTACACCATTTATTAAATTTTTAAACATTGTGCTGAATCAGTAAAGCAGACAGGCTATTGAAGTTAAAAAAAAAGAAAAAAAAAACAACAACGATACTTCAATTAATTGTATACGTACGAGTATGTTGATAGGTAGGTACATTTTATCGATATATAGCTTGGTCAAAGTGAATTCATTCAAAAACAAAACATATAGCTAACTACAACTATCAATTTTCCGGTCTTGACATAATGAATTGGTATTATTTGCTGGTCCATGTTTCCATGTGAAATTTGTTTGCATTGCATCGATTTCAATTTTCTATCTTTTGAGTGAGTTCAGTTGAAATTAGTTTTTATTTTTTTTATTTTTCTTTATTCTTTATAGGTATACCAACACAACACAAGGAATTGGTTTTTTTTAGAATACCAACATTGTTTGTTCATTTTAAGCCAAACATATAATATTGTTGAAATGATGGGTTTTAAAGTGACTTTAGGGCAATACATAGCTTATAGTAACTTTTGGAATGGAAATTTATTTGGGTTAAACGATTTCATTAAATCCCTTATAGTACCTAAAGGTACTTAGTCTGTAGCTTTGTTTTACAAAGGCTATTGGATTAATTTGGCAATTTTTGTTGCTGTTGTCTTTATTGACTTTTATTGGTCATTCAATTTGAATCGAGCAGTTTCTATTTCTATTTCTCTTTTCTTTTTTTTTTTTTTAAAAAGGCATACGAGATAGAATAAATATAAATATAGTAATGAAAATAAAATATAAGCTTAACAATCTTTTAGGATCCATTTATATCACGTAAAGACCTAGAATAGTGTAGAAGATGTTTTTTGTATCTCATTTTTGCATACATTTGATCTGATCTTTTAAGTTTAAAATTAGCTGGTATTAGCACAACAATATGTTCATTGTTCAGTTCAGTTTTTGAGGAATTTTGACAGAATTTATATTAAAGTTATACAGTTATAGTTTCTCAAGCCATATTGAAAGATTTCACGTAATTCAATGAATTTCAATGAATTCACAAAATAAATTTTGGAGTGTCCTGTAATTTTATTTTTTCTACAACTCACTCTTTCGTATTTATTAACAACACTTTAATAAAGGGTTCTTCAATATTGAAGGGGCAACCCACTTTTGTACCAGATAACTTTGACTTAAGATTATTTTTAGATCAACTGTTTGGTTTGTGAATGAGAAACTTTAAAAAATTCATGAAGTACCATAACATCTCTAAAATTTCTGTCTGAACTCTTACAAAAATCGAACTCAAGATTTTGATCAAACTTGCCATTACGATGATAGCCAAGTCGAAAAAAGTTGGTCTATATCCCTCTGTCTGTTCATTCGGCTGCTGTAACATATTTTGGGCAAAACTTTTTTTTTAATTTTTTTTTACTAAAAATAACGGAACCTATACCCACCCTACAATTTTTTTTTAGCTTAGGTTAGGTATGGAGAAAATCTCTTTTTTAAGCCCACAACTTATAGAAAAAATTCAGTACTTATAGACTACCTTTCTGTAAAAAAAAAGAAAAAAAAAAATGGTTATAAATGGTACACAATCAAAAATGTTTAGCCCCAAAATAGCCGAGGTTACAAAAAGACCTTAAATTACTCTGGTCATAATGTGAGTAAAAATAAGATATTTTTACACCCTCGTTTGCTTTACGGTAGAAACAATCCAAATATTAACCTATTTGGTTTGAAAAATTCCATTTTAAAACTAGAGGTATAAATTTGGATGTATCCTAACTCTTTATTAACCAGAAAGTTATTTTTCTGCTTTTTTTAAATAACAATTTTATTTGAATTTGGGTAATTAATAATTAGCCATTTAATACAACTTTTAAACCATTTTGTAACCCTTGGAAAACTTTGCCTATTAGCCGGTTAATTATCCATTTAAATTGTTGGTTGGGTGTAGGTACCTCCCAAAGAACCATTTTTTTTGGTTTTCGATGTTCTAAAAAATGGTTTAATTTTTTGATGAATATTTGTATGGAAAATATTTTTTTTTTTAAATTGAATAGCTTTAAATGTTTTGTATACCAAAACTTTAGTTTTTTTTTTTTTTTTTGAATTTTTAAAAAAAGTTTCAAATTTGTTTTTTTTTTTGAAAATTTATTAATTCGAAAAGGACTCAGTCGATTTTTATTAAACTTGGCATTCTTTAGCAGATTTTGAACAAAAATTAATCTTATAACCAAAAATAAAGGTACCTATCATTCAAAATTTAAAAAATCGTTAAGGAAAATCTTATTTTTTCGAAAACAACTGCTACGATTTTGATTAAAATTTTTGTTTGCGTTTATATCTGTAAGTATAAATTATATTATTGAAACAAATTTTACATTTAAGGGTGATATGCATAAAGCATAGTAAATGCTTTTACTAGAGAATTTCAAAGTATTTACTTTTTTTATATGCATAAAAATACAGTAAATACTAAAAATTATGTATTTACTTTGGGCCATAGCACTTACTTTTTTTGGATAAACTTTTTAGGTAAAAACTTTATTCTGCATACATAAAAACTAGTAAGTACTTTTTTTCCGAAGGAACTACTTAATTTTTGAAAGTTGGAAAATAGCTACTTGAAAATTTCACAGTACATATTTTTTTTGCTTTAAAGCAAAGAAAAATAGTTTTAGTTCTTATTTTTAGCCCCTTTTTTACTAAAACTAGGTTACTGTTAACATTTAAAGAGATAATATTTCATTTGTAATCCATTCCAATTAGCCCTTTAAGACTACCATTTACTACAAAATTGTTGTTAATTGGTTTTGGTTATTTTTGAAACTGATATAAATAAAAGTATTATTCTTCGGAAACAAAAAGGTTACTATAGTTGTTACATTTATTGCATTTAATTTACTAAGTGTTTGTCAAGTTTCAGTCTATCATAGTTGCCTATCAAAATTTCGAAAAAAAAAACAAATTTTGAAACTTTTTTTAAAAATTCAATAAAATTCGATATTTTTAAAATGATGTAAGATGATTTTTTCAAAATTAATTTTTTAACTTCGCATCAATAAATATTAAAAAACATGGTCCACCAATTTTTTTTTTCTTAAAAATGTTCAAATAATTTTATTTATTTTGATTTTTTTTTAAATATATTTTGTTCAAAAATGTACCTGACCGAAAATAAAAATTTTTTCATGGGGCATTTAAATTCTTATTTACTTTAAAGATATTAAATTAATTTTCAGAGAACATCCCCATGATTTTAAGTGATTTTTTTTTCTCCAACGTCTATTTTTTATTTTTTTGAATTTGAAAACTTTTCTATCCCGAGTTTTAGATTTACCAGAATTTTGATTTTTATAGGTACCTTTGTTCATGGCTTTCTTGTATTTTTTATATTTTCAAAAAATTTAGCATACATAATTTTTTGTATAAAATTTCCTTTCACATTATACATTTTTTATATATTTATAAAACCTCCCACATCAGTTGGGTCAGATAAATAAATAAACCCAAAAATTGACATTTAAAGTTTAGTAATCCCTGTGCCTTGACCACATTTCAAAAAGCAATCCATGAGCAAATTGTTAAAACTACTACCATTATCTCTTATCTGTTAAATTGATAAGGTTAGGTCATTCTATACATGATGGAATCTTAGACTATATCCATAGCTTTAATTTTTGAACTTTGAGCTCATTCTTCTTGTCAAAAGTAATTGTTTGCTTTTTTTTTCGTTTAAATCAACAATACGAATGTTGTTCCCGAATTAAACTTCAATTCAAGATAACGGTAACAAAGATAATGGTTCAAAAATTGAATTTCAGTTTCTTATACCATTTATAGGAAACTTAAATTCAATACCAAATCCTAAAAAAAATTCCATCGCATAAAATACCAAAATTAAAATTTTAAAATTCTATACTTTAGGTGTACATTTGAGCTGTAGTCCAATTAAAATCTCTTGAGTCTTTTGAATTCTAAAAAGAACTTTACAAATCGTAAATGATAGATATCTACCAATTAAATCATAAAATCAAACATTTTCGAATTCTATGTCTTTCCTTATTTTCTCACTAATCTAATCACGATAAGTGCTCCAGCAAAACTAGTAAAGTAGCTTTCAACCCCCAAATCAATTCACTATCATAATCTTGCTTTAAAGAATGCGCATCAATTTGCCTTTCAAATAATTTTTGAACTTACGGTTTATATGGAAAGATATAGTTGGATGCTCTCGTGTATAATGAGGAGTACCTATAAGTTTTTCAGTTAAATAAAATTCATTTTCTCAAACAATGTATTTTCCTGCAATAAATCGCAATATAATAAATATTAATAAATAATAAATATTAAAAAAATAAATAAAAACAACATCAACATGCTCTCATGCTCATCTAGTTATTTTTATATTAAGAGTATAAGCAAGATATCTTTCACATTGAGACTCTTCAAATGCCAACCAACCACTTACCGCTTACCATGATTTTATCAAAGTTTTCACTTGGAAAATTTCTAAAACGTACAACATAAGGGTACTTACTCTTTTGCTTAACGATATATAAAGTACACTATGTACTGTACATCACATGGACCAACAAGAGTTTTAGGAATTCTGCCCCATTAATTTTCTAGAGAATTATTTATAACATTTTCAAGAGCTCTTCCCTTCCTTTTCCTTTACTTACCTTCATATACATATGTATATAGAAAACCTTGAGAATAGAAGAACTCTTAAACTTTATTTAAACGTTTCAAATTAAATATAAGGGACTATTCACGTTGACGACAAGAATGTTTTAGAAGTAAAGAGCCCTAATTTTATAGTCGAGCAAAACTATATACTATGTATGTAGGTAACATTTGACGTTAAATGAATAGCTGAATTCTGTTATGGAAGAATTTAAGTTATTTTTCAAGTAATTTCTGTCAGTTTATCCAAGATGTTTTTTTTTTTTTTATTTTGTGCTAAAATATATTTTCTTATACCTGGTAAAGTAATTTGGGTTGGAAAAGTTTATTATTGTTCATTTGTTTCAAAAAGTTTCCAAATTATTAGTTTCCTTTTAAATTATTATATCGAATGTGAAAGTTGCTTTATACACGAAGCAACTAGAATTGGTTCCTTTTGTTGAAGCCATCAAAGTTGAAAGTTTGTCTTTACCTCAAAAAAATAAATACATTTTAAAAATAAGTTATTTTCATAGAGCTTTTATAAATATATGCAGTAAAATTAAAACAAAAATATGAAAAATATTTCCGTTGCAAAGGAAAGTAGATATTAGTAGAGTTTTGTTTTAGAATTGAAAGTTTTTATAATTAAAGTTAAAGTAGTTATGTTATATCTTTAAATTCAAAAAGATAAGGAAATATTGATACACAAGCAAACATATGATATGAATTATATTAATATCTAAATTAAAAACAAATATTGCGACGTGAAAAAAAAACATTAAATTTCTTTATCAAATATACGATGAAAGCCGGCAAGAAAATGTTATCTGTTGAGACCGGCGGCGCCTGCAAAAAAAAAAAAGTAAACAAATTCTTTTTTTTCTTTTTATCAGTGCGAAGTACATAATTCCTTTTGTGTTAACTAAATTTTTATCGCTGATAAAAAAAAATAAAATGCACGACTGGATCGCACGAATATGCTCTTATGTGCGATCATACTGTGGTTTTAAAATATGCATTGTACTTATACTTAAAACTGAAATATTGTTAAAAAATCAATATAATTGGTTACACAACTTCTGAAACTGTTTTGACACCAACACAATGTCTGATTTCCTACACAAATCTCAATTTATGAGAAAAAGATTTGAAAAATCTTCGGAGCGGTTTTTTTTTTTAATATTTGTTTATATATAAAATTTTGAAAACATTTTTTAGTGTTTATTAATGCGGAGTTTAAAAATTAATTTGAAAAAAAAAAATCATATAAGTATCCATTTGCCAAATATCAAATTTTCAAAAAATAATTTGATTTTTTTTTTATTAAATCCAAAATTTGTTTTTTTGAAAATTTTGATACACAATATTATTTAAATTTATAAGAAGCTCTTGTGTATACAAATTTAATTAAAATCGGTTCAGCAAATAATGAGATAAGTATTTGAAAACCCAACCAAAAAAAATGGTTCTGTGAGAGAAACCATTTTTAAACTATAGATAATTTTTTTTTCAATAATGTAATAGATTGTACTAATATTAGTTCACATGAAAATTTTAATCAAAATCCTATGAGCTGTTTTTGAAAAAAAAAAAATAGAATTTTCTTACCGGTTTTTGGGAGGTGCCGTTATTTTTGTTCATATAAAATAATCTAGATAATGCTAGCTTAAAAAACTGCTGGGTGCCAAGATTATTAAAAATCGAACAAGTCGTTTTGGAATTATTAACTTCTCAAAAAAAAATTTTGAACCATTTTTTAAAAATCCAAAAATAAAAATTTTGAAAATTTTGGTACACAAAACTTTTAAAACTTCTTGAAAGATGTTCTATAAAATAAATTTGGCAAAATCAGTTCAGCCGTTTTTGAGAAAATTGAAAATCAAAAAAATAGTTCTATTAAAGGTAGCACTTATAACCATTTTTCCGATTTTTTTTTATAAAATGATAGGCTTTTAATACAAAATAACTTAATTAAAAACAAAAAAAAAATTAAAGGCAAGTTTTTGAGAAAAATAGGATTTTAATTTTTTTTTTTTGCTTAAAAAAAATTTTCTACGGCAGGTACCGTTTTGTTTGATTTTAAAAAAACTAAAAAAAAAGTGTTGTCCCCCCACATCAAAAACCGCGAGGGTACCAACCAAGTTTTTAAAAAAATCGACCCAACCGTTTAGGCTGCAGCCGAAAGGACAGGACAGACAGACAGAATTGTGAGACCCACTTTTTTCGACTTCGCTATCATCGTAATGTCAACTTTGATCATTTTGATCGAGTTCGATTTTTTTTACGAATCCATAACTTGCCATATAGTATCTAACTGTGTATATATCGCAAGTAAAAAAAAAACAGTATTATAGAACCAAAGTTGTTTCAATTTCACAGATGGTCATTTTCTAACAAAACAATCTGTTTGAAATGTAATTAAACAAAAAGCACACAAACCAAGAAAAATGCAACTTAACAAACCATAAGTGGCAAATTTATTCAGAATTTGAAATTCAATTAGACAGCTCTTATAAAAGAAATAATATTTTTCATTCAATTTTCTTCATTGTGGGAAAATATAATTACAAAATAATGACAACAAAAAAGCCGGAAGCAAATAAAATTCTTTGTTCATAAAGACGTCATAATATTATCTAAAATATATTTACAATCACATACTATATATCTTGACCTATAAAAAATATTTTCAAACACTTGTTTTATTCCATCGCCATGGTGTATTTTTAATTTTAATTTAAACTTAAATTAAATAAAAATATTTATTATAGTTTGCTAGATTATAAATAGTGATTTAAAATAGCATATGGATCTGTTGGTTCGGGAGGTCACATCAAAATTTAGCATCACTTTGAATGTTCTCGTGCGTCCGTAAACTCTTTCTCTATTATAATTATAGTCATTTTGCAAATTTATATGTATTTCAAATTTTAATGCAAATGACATTGAGTTCAATTGAGGAAGAACAAACCACATCCTCACACATCAACTAATCGAAGCACATATGGTCGGTACGGGGTACTGTATGATTTTAATTATTGTATAAGCATTTAATGAAATTTATGGGAAATAGATCAAACGAATATTGTGGTAGTCTTTTGTGAGTTTTTGATGAAATTTCGAAAATTCACAATAGGTTCTGTTGTGCCACAGCGATAGAGACAGAGAGAGAGAGAGAGAGAGGGAGCAAAAGAAATTCAACAACAACTGATTAAATACAAAAGTATTTCATGGGATTTAATTGGATTGGTGGTGGTGGTGGTTTTTTGTGTTTTAACGATGTCCTTCGAATTGTTTGCGCGCTATAAATACAAAGGATATGATTATTTGCAGATTTATTATCGTAATTTACGTAAAGTTCAAACCAATTGAGATACGGATGGTTGAGTTTTTTTAATCCTTATACCATCATAGTGATTTTAGTCATTTTAAACTTTTTTTTTTTATTTTATCCAATTAAGGGCTTTGTGGAATTTTAAAGTTTGTGGCATTATACAGATGTAAAAGAATTTCGAGCATTTAATATTTGCTTGAAAAAGCAACCCATCTATATTCCATTTGGTGTTTATCGTTCAACAATGCAATTATCTTCTTACTCATTAAAATTTTGTCAGGATGTTCAATGGACATACAGAAGGACAACCGACCGACGACGACGTAATTAATGTTAAGTTCGATTAAAATCTCGAAATTTTTATTTTTAATAATGCCAATAACAGACAACCAATAATTTTTTTTTTTTACTGAAGATGGGCCTCAATCAAGAAGCTTCCTTGCTTGATCGACTTTTTTTGTTCAACTCGGACAGTTTATTGTTGTAACTTTTCTATATTTTAATAATATAGGTACAGATTTTTGGAAATCATATCAGGCAGGTGACGTCCCCCAATAAACCGATTTCTGGCGTTTGTCATAACCATTACCAATTCATATCAGCGGGTATGTTGGCAATTTCTGCCTTCAGGTCATAAACACATGATTTCAAAACAAAAAAAACACACGGAGATCACAAGAAACCAAGTCGGAGGGGGGGATGTCCATCCCAAATCAACTTTTGTAGAGATAAGGCGCCTTGGAAAGTGTGAGCCGTTGCTCTGACCAGTCATGGACAAAAATTCCTTCAATATTCTTACATAGGTACTTTGTCATACTTTGTCTGAATTCACTGTCATTGATGTCACTGATAGGTCTAGGCACTCTAGTTCTTCGTCTTGTCACACTAACGGTTTATTTGAAAAAAACGAGAGCTACCCATGTAACCATTGATTTCTGGTCCGGGCTACATTGAAGTGATTTCGGCTGGGTTGCGATCAAAAAACATCCGTTTAAAAAGAAGTCCTCGAAGGGAAACGGACACTTCTCACTTCCGAGTTATGTGTTCAATAATAGCCAATTACAGGTTTGGACCAGAGATTATGACTTATAAAGATAGGAATCTTTCGTACGTTCCACCCTCCAAAACCCATTTGTTTACATTGTTGTTTTTGTAATTTGATCTCGTGTCGATGAATAGATGTGAATTGCAACAACAATTTATGCGGAGGTGAATTCATGTTTTTGCACTAGTGTGCGGTAAAACATGGACACTAGTGCAAAAATATGAACTCACCACGGTCCGCCAGCTTGTAGGCAAACCAGAATGACAGCCGAGCTTTCCAATCTTTATAATTCATAATCTCTGGTTTGGACCTTGATTTAATCTCAATTAAGGCTGATCCACGTTTGTACAACTGGTTATTTGTTTATTTTTTAGTCGTATAGTTTTAAGAAGGTTTTATAATTTTTTGATTTAATAAAAAGGGTAAAGGATGTAAACGGGATTAAGTGAAAATTATTATTATCAAATTAAGATTATCTTTTTCAAATACATAAATTAATCAATTTAAAATTAAAACCATGTAACGATTTTTTGTTTGACAACCTGCGCAATATAATATACCTGAGGTTTATGTACCTAAACCTACTGTAAACATTTTGCTGTTGTTTCTATAATAATTCGGCGTGATGTTTTTTTTTTTGGCACTCGACGGTCACTTTTAATTTTTGACACTTTGGCAACCTTTGCAATAAATTACCTTAGTCCCCTTTTACACGAAGAAACAATTTGCTGGAGATTTTTGACATTTTCACACCAATCGTAGAGCGTTTATTCCTCTTAATATGTTGCACTTTTCTCCTAACAACTGAAAGTTTCTCGAAACTCAGTTTCTTCGTGTGAAAGGGGACTAAGTGCCCGTTTACACAGCCGTCTTACTGAAATGCCCATCCACTGAGACAGGTAGATTTTATTCGCGTAGAGCCGAGAAGGATATTGTGATGGAATCTCCCCTTTTCGTTTCTAACACACAAACAATTTACCGGTGCGACAGGTCAAATTGTCAGTAAAACGATTGTGTAAACAGCTACTTATAGATTTGTGTACTGTGGGTGGAGACAGCTTAGGTGACCAAGGGTTCAGTGTGGTGGAACATACATAATAATAATTATAATTTATTTTCATGCTGTAAAAATTGGTTCGGTAATGAATCCTGGGGCCGAATTACCGCATCAGTTTTCAAGTTGTATACGCGACTGAATAATTTGAGTTTGGCATAGGCATTACCGCTTACGTTATCGAGCAATCTAGTACCATCATCCCAGAGTGTTTACTCGTTCATTCGATCACTGATGGTACTCACTTACACGTTCACGGAATCTCGAATTCGGCCCCTGATCTTCGGTTGAGGTGAAAGGTGTAACACTTCGTTATACAATACTTTGGTCAAATACTCTAAGATTTCCCTCATCACATTCAATTTTTCTTTAGTTCTTGCTAAAATATCTTCATTATTTATTTCTTATCGCTATCGATCTAAGAAGATTTCTTTTAAACGATTAAAACTAAGAACCCAAAATTTTTAGTCGTGGGCGATATTATACTTATAACATCGTCCGAACTTCAAAGTAATTATTTAAACTAGTTTGACAGTCATTTGCAACCTATTCTAAGCCTCTTGCATCTAGACTTCTTTCCCACCACAGAATTACCTATCCATTAATTCACTTCAATTTATTATTATTTAACTTGCAATTTATTTTGCACAACACAACACTACACAAAAAACTGAAAAAAGAAGAAGTTGAATCAAACAAGGAATTAGGTCATCTAAGTAGAAAATCCAGTTAGTTGGGCGACAGTCGATCCATAAAAAAAAAAATCTATATGAAGGTAGGTAGAAATATCACCAACAACCTCAAGTCCTCAAACAAACAAACAAATTAAAAAAAAAAAAAACGCGGGGGAGCTTAATACGTACATACTTTTTTTTTAAATATACTTCATGCTTTTAATTGCTCACGATGAAAGCATAATTAGAACACGTTCAAAAGATCTATGTTTGTTAGTTAGTATGTGCCCATTATGGAACAGAAAACATCTATCGCATATAAATTTCCTCCACTTTATAGAAGTCAAACTTCTTTGTTATTCAACTAAAACTTAGCGACTTTTTTGGTTGAGAAAAATGTTCGAAGCAAAACTATGTAGGTAGGTACATAGAAGTATTATTCTGACAGTGGCAAATGGCAATACCATATCATAAATTGAAAGTATAAACATTTAAACTGAGGTCAAACTAGTTGAACATTGATTAAGTGGTGGCAGCAGTATACTGCGTCTTGCAATATCAAAACAAGAACCATGAACTCATTTTCAATTGGAAATATTGGCTGTTCTTATAGGGTTACCATCATGCGTTGTCCATAAAAAAAGTTAGATAGAGCTATTGATCTCCATCGAACTATTTATACTACTGCTGCAGAAAACTGAATATTAGTCACGGTCTCACGGAGAAAGCTTGTCTAAATACTGATGCACATAGCACATTGGTTTTGAAGTTTTGAAAGTTGCACATTCGTGTAGTGCGACTGAAAAAAAAAGTCTCGAAACCTTACAGCACTTCCGAAATCGGCCTCAAGGGTAAATTGATGTGCATTCCTAGAAGTGCGAATATTACACTTTTCTTAGAGGAGGAATGCAAGTGGCTATTTTACTGAACTGAACTGAACATAAAAATAGCGATAAAATAATATTCTGCCTGTTTCTTAGTAACTTTCAAAATGATAATACCGCTCCTTTGCTAATGGAGACAAATAAAAAAAAATATTTCATCTGCTTAGATTACATTCTCTAGATTAGCTATGATAAAAAGCCCAGGGCCCTTTTTATTTACTACATTTGACTCCCATTTTTTAATTTCAATCAAAAACAACCGAGGACCAAACAAAAACACAATTTTAACAAATTACGGTAGATCCAAAACGAAAGTCAAGCAAAGGCAAATGTTAATTTAAAAAGAGTTTCGTTTTTATTTATGGGTCTCGTTACTCGTAACCGCAAATAAAATTCGAGTTTCGTTTTTTCAACTACAATTCTCGTTTCTCGTAATAGAAATTTAACGAATACGTGGTATTACATACGATTATCGTTTTATATATTAAGCCTCCAGCAAAATAAAAATGTTCGGAAGCTATAAACAATAAATTCTGGTGGTAACCCTGGTTTTTGTGTGTTCTATCATCAGTGCACGATTTATTTATTTATTTTTTTTTTTATTGTATAAGAATTCTAAAATGGCCACTTTCGATCGTTCAGTTGTCCAGTTAGTGAACCGTAACTTGTTCTTTTGTGCTGGTCGTAATGATTGTTGGCATTGTTAACAGTATACAAGTATATAATAAAGTTTTAGATTATATTTTCATCAACAACGAAGAAAAATACAAAAGTCAATGGGAATTTAGTATTAGATACCTGCATTCCCATGTGTAATTAAAGAGAAGGTGTAAATATATTATGTGGGACGATATTTAGAATGGCACTGAACACATTTCAGGTGAACCTGATAATTTGGTAATTTGGGATTGTAATGGTTGTTTTTGTTTTTTTTTTTTAACTTGATCATTATGTAAAAGGTCATTACACAATACAATTAACTTCTTCACACCCATAACTAATTTTTACGTTTTGTCTGTTGACGTATTAACCTTCTGTTTGAAATTTTTCTCTTTAAATTAAAATAACATTTATGTAATTTAGTACACATATACATGACAACTTACATCAAAAAAATGTACGACTTTTGTGGCATTCAAGAAAATGTGTAGGGATTCAATGGTTTTTCGACAGTGCTCCAAATTCTGTTTTTGACATTTAAGCAAAAGTGTCACAGTATCATCACTGGACAAAATTTTTAAATGAAATGCTCGAGATGATTTTTGAACAGAACCATGTTTTTTTTTTTTTTAATAAAGTTTGCAAAGGTTGTCCCGGCGTGAATCTATTCATGATGTAGGTATTGCCAAACATCAGCTAACCTCAAAACAATTGAGGACTGTTAAATCGACTGTCACAGAAAACAATGTTGCTAATTTAAAAAGTTCTCCACCTTAAAAAAAAAAAAACACATTTTTTTTATTACCTAAGGGTTGAAGAAGTTGGGGTTGTATATTCTTAATTTTGTTCTTAATTCAATCAGAGATGGGAGAGACATACATACATACATATTAGCCCAACCACGAAATTTGTTTGTAAGTTTGAAGAAGTTACCTGATGTGATATGAGATATGCCAATGTTATAAATTTAGATATCAATACGAGCTTAATGCTAAAACGAAGAATAACTCTTCCCAATCGCTTCTTCTTTGTGCAATAAAATTTCGGATATAGCACAGTCATGCTTTTATAATAAGGGTAATTTCCCCATGGCTTGGTGGCACAAAAAAATGGGTTGGGGTCATTATTCTGAAAATGCCAAAATATTAGGTTTCCAAAACTCTGTATTCCAAATTCTGTATTTCAAAATTCTGTAAATCCAAAATTCTGCATTTGAAAACTCAAAAATTCTGTAGGTATTTAAAAATTCTATATTCTAAAATTCTATCCAAAAAATTGTTTTGATAGTGAAAAAAGTGCGCACTCACAAAATTGTCAAGTATAGGTCCACATTCTAACTGAGCATTATTAAAAAATTGGCTTTTTTAATTAACAGTTATTGTATTAAAATTACAAACCTTGATAACACAGTTCTGAATTATTTTTAGTTAAGCGTAATAAGAAGTGAAAACAAATTATGACGAGTATTAAACTGTTAAAATTCAATAGAGAAAAAAGTAAATTGTTTGTCGATTATTTAACATGTATGTATAAAGTAACTTGCTTAAAAACTTTACAGAATTTTTTATGTTAAAAGCAGAATTATGGATTAACAGAATTTTGAAATAGAGATTTATAAATTTAGAGAATTTTAAATACAGAATTATGAATCAACAAAATTTTTGAATAGGGGAGAGGGAGCCACGTTTGATAGCGGGGTGACAAATAAATTTTTCAAAGCGAAAAAAAAAAAAAAAACATTTTCGTTTAACGCATTTGGTTTTATGAAGAATTGAGTTTGGGCTACGCTTGATTTTTTATAAACCCATTCCATTTTCTGTTACTATCGCATCATCATTTCGTCGAGAAACGATGACAATAATTAAAACAAAACATAGGGTTCGATCCATTTTCAACGCAAGTTTTTCACTTTTTGCCATCAATTTATCTAATTTTGTGAAATTATGCTCTAATTACTTCCCTGCTCACCCCTCAACTCGTTTCTCTTTAAAAAAATTAAAAAAATTCCATGACAGTTGAGTAGTACGAACTTGAATTAGTGTTTTCGGCATAGGTTAGGTTAGGTATGTACGTACATTATCTACATTATTTTGAGTTTATCATATTCAGGATTATGGGATCGGGATTTCCAATTATGTATATTACTATTTTCAATCGCTATTTCGACCCGGATGTTTAGTAAGTAAAAGCTTCTGAAAATTTTATCCCTTGAGCTGTCAATAGTGTCAACATCAATTTGATTCTATTTAATTTGGGAAAACCTTAATCTTAAGTAAAAATAATTAGGTAATATGAAATTGATAATAGAATTAAACAACATAAAAACCTAAACCCATTTAATACAATTAGATATCTACTATCTTTATGGTGTGTGGGTGTTGAATTAAGTTCCAACAATAATATTATTAACAAAAGTTCCCAAATCCATCAAATCTCCATTAATAATTCCAATATGTCCCATCTAATTTGATTCTGATTGTGTGATTAAGGCCTTTCGGACAAAAATCAATACCAAATCATCATCATCATAATATTTCTCCCCATGATGCCCTTGTATATTGTTCGGTTGTTGTTTTTGTTGTTAATATAAATTCCACCCAAATCGTTGAAGCAGAAAACATTCGATTAGTCGATTCAACTGAGTATACGATATTCTGCACACGCAATTCAAATCATAACCGCTATATCGACCCTTTCTGTTGTCTGTCATGGCCGCTAGAAAAAAAAAGAAGAAGAAAATGAAAATCAAAAAAGAAAATGAATGGGAAAAAAATATATACAAAACTTACTGTTAATAAAACGGTCTGCTCAGTGATTGCGTGTTTGCCCTCATCATCATCTTTGTGAAAACAAAACAAAACAGAAAAAAAAATAATAAAGTGAACCCCGCTCTTTCTCTATCCGGGTCTGGGGTATAAAAGATTTAACTGCGATATCTACGAACCGAACACCTTTCCCCTGTCTTGACTTCCGATCCGACTTGCAGATGCAAGCAAGCAACCCAGTCAACCGTTCTAATCATTTCTTAACCCTGCATGACCATCACATCTTCTTTTTCTTTTCTATCCGTGTTCCACTTCAATAGTTTCGCATGGGGCTATACGGTTAACGCCAACACGAACGGGGTACGGATCTGGTGGTACTCGCACTCTTACTCGCATAGGCACTATAATATACAAACAGATTCAGTAGATGAAGCAGAAGCAACATTTGTAATCAAAGCTGGAATAAATCTGAAGCCCATACCAAGTTAATCGAAGTGTGTCTGTTTTACTTGAGATAAAAAATAAGTTTCCGCCCAAATAGATCTTTGTGGCCTCTTCTGTCACAGTCATAATCTGGAACGCGGTCATGGCTTTTTTTTTTTGTTGTTGTAGTTTTTTGTTTGATTTTTTTCTTATCTTTGAAACGGAAATATGGTAATTTCGATTACTTTTATAGAAAAAAGGGAAACTTTCAGCTTTGTTCTCTTTCATTCGTAACTTAGTCTTCTTAAAGTACGTGAAGTAATGTTGATTTTTTTAATATTTGAATTTCAATTGAGTCATCTTCTAATGGGTGGTTAAATTTTAAGGGCCGATGTTGAATGTGAACCACACCTAAACGTCAAGTTTTTTCTGCATTTTATTTGACATTTCTCAATTTCAGACTAACTCAATTTGAACCTTGACCATTTCAAGCGTCGTCAATGGTCAGAATGGTGGCAAGAAATGGCAACAGTGGATGATCAATTTTCGAAGAAAATCATCTTCAGTGATGAGGCACATTTTCACCTTCAGTGGATTCGTCAATAAGCAAAATTGCCGCATTTGGGCGAATGATAATCCAAGAGTGATTGTCGAAAAACCAATGCACCCACAAAGAGTGACTGTTTGGTGCGGTTTATGGGCTGGCGGCATCATCGGGCAGTATTTTTTTCCAAAATGAGGCCGGTCAGGCAGTTACTGTGAATGGTGTTCGCTATCGTGAGATGATAACGAACTTTTTATGACCTGAATTGGAAGTTATGGATGTGGACGATATGTGGTTTCAACAGGACGGTGCCACTTGCCACACAGCTAACGAAACAATGGCTCTTTTGCGCGACAAATTCAACCTCAGCCTCATAGAACCTCAATTATAGCTCAGCGTCATCGAAAATTTGGACCACCGGATGGAGGTGTGCCGCCGAGGTCGCGGCGGCCACTTGGCCTACCTACTTTTATAATATTTTAGTTTTCTCTTTTTTGAACGGCCTTAGAGCATTAATTTGTCATTAACCTAAAACATGACATAATTTTTTTTACTGCCCACTACCACGCCCAATTTTTTTATATTCCAATTGATATTCTTGTATATTTTTATAGTGCTTTTAGAAGGCTTAGAAGGCTCTCTTTACCAAAAACAATGGCATGTGTAGTATTTTTGAAAATCCACCTTCTACCACGCCCCCTTTTTTTGTATTTGAGATTCCTCCTTTGAGTTGAATTTTTTTATTTAAAATCTATTAAACCGAAAGTATGACATGTATACATTTGTTTGTTGTTTAAAGTCAGCATACTGCAACATACACTTTTCTCATATTTGAGTTATTTCCTTACTATGTCTTCTTTAAAGTTAAAATTTATAAAAAAAGCTAAATAGACACTTTGGGAAAATGCTTTTCTCATTTGCAAAGCCCTTTCTCAGACTATATCAATAATATTATAGTGTGGGCGAGTTGTGAAAAGTGATGTTAAATGCGATTTAGTTGATTGTTTTATGTATAAGCTTCAGCAGTTTCCAATGAATTTAATATTTTAGTCAAATAGATGTTATATAGAAGCTTCGGGTTTGAAAAACTATTTTTTGATAAAAAAAAAACAAGAACAAAAGAAAAAATATTTAGAAATCAATTTGGTTGAAACTTTCAATTTAACAAAAAATAGAAAAACGAACAAAAAAAGCCAATGTGCCTCTATCGTCCTTTGGGGTTTAATAGTAAAGTATATCATATGGGTTTTGCTGTGGATTAAGAATTGATGTGAATGAGAAATGATTGACTTGTGATATGGTATTGAATGTTTGAAGTGAATTTAATCCCCTGAGTAAATATTTGACCTAAATACGTATTTTCACTTTAACATGTTGATTTGTACGATCAACATCCTATAATAATTTACAAGAGGTATAGGCATTTTTAGCTTAACAAGGTATTTTTTTTTCATTTTAAATCCTTTAAGATGAATTTTATTGAATTTTCGAATGTGGAATAGGCATTAAAAAAATTGCTGATGGATTATCAAAATTTGAAGAAAAAAAAAATCCTTGTAACGTTCCATACAAATAAAATATTTTATTTTAATTTAATTTTCCAAACTGTCACTAAAACTGCAAATATAAGTACAGTAGGACCTTGGTAGTTCGGACGCTCAACTAATTCGAACAACTATTTATTTTACATACATATATTGTAATTCGAAAACTTGCCAAACTTTTTACTCTGTAATTTAAATTCTGTCCATATTTCCTTTATTGAGTGCATTTTAACAGTTCCTAGAAATATAAGCAGAAAACATTTCGATTTCTTGTTACGGAAAAAGAAAATCTATTTTATTACACTTAAAATCACATTCGCACTACTTTCTCATCCGAAATATTGACTACGAAAAAGTAGCCAGTAATTCGAATACCTCAATGGTTCGAATTAGGGTTGGTCTCTAATAAAGTTCAAACTACCGATGTCCTACTATAATGCAAGTGTGGCAATAGGGGGACTAAGTTTGAATTACTGAGGTCCTACTGTAATGTAAGTGTGTCAATAAGTGGACTTTAAAAAAAAAAACTACATACATAACACATGCCTTTATACTTAAAGAGAGCAAACTTTCAATTGACGTAAAATATTTAGAAAAATTGGGAATAACTATAGGAAAATTGGGCGTGGCAATGATAGGATTTAAATCAAACTAATTTCTAAACCTTCCTGTCGCTAATATCAATAAACTCAAAAACTTTCAGCCAAATCAGCTAAGCCCCCTACAGTACCTACTTACCTACGGTTGGTTGTAACATTTTTTTTTTTTTTTTTTTTTTTAACACACTGAATTTGATATTTTCCGAAAAGCAACAAATCACGTACCTATGAATATTCAAATGATATTGGTATATAGTTCTAATGTCCAAAAAGTCGTGCCTAGTACTGGTTCTTTTGATAGATTAGATGAATGGGTCTTATATTGTTTGAAGAGGCCTTAAATTTGCCTTAATCGACAACTCAACAAACAGAAAAGAGCAAAGCGCTGAGGTCAAGAGTGCCCTTTAAATTTCATTGTTTGTTATTTCCTTCATGTTTCTTCTTTATCTTCAAACTTCAAAAAAAAGTAAAAAAAAAAAAACATTGCACTCGCACAAAAACATGAGTTCAACATGGACTTTACCCAAACTAAACCACGCCTTACTCCTGCATTTTCGTGCAAGGTCGTAGCAATAGTAATTCATAGGGGTTTCAATCCCCCCATAAAGTATTTTTGGGAATAAGATATAAATGCTATTTTAATCAGGATTAAAAATCACAAAAATTGCTAACAGACTTTATTTTTGGATTTTTCATTAAGGATACATTAGTTTTAGAGTGGATTCCAATAGATTAGATTTATTGCAAATTTTCTTGTTTATTATTTAAAATTATTTTTAAAAAATTGATTTATCCTTTTTATTGATTTTATTTTATTTTATTTATGTTAGGAAAGTTAGAATAAGCTTAGAATTTTTAACATTAAAGTAATAATCTCGGGGTGTCAAAAATTCTTAGTTCCGTAAAGACAAGGACAGCAAAGTTTCCAAAAAATCATTTTTTTGTGATTTGACCTGAAGATAAAACTGAAAACAAGAAACTTTTTTTCCCTTTTGGTAATAACTACAAAAAGTTACACTTCAGAAAGAAGTGTTCAGAAATTCATCAAACTAAACATATTAATGGTCTAATCACTTCTTTTTCCTGACTTATAAGAAATCAATATAAATCAAATAGAAAAAGGTGAAAAATGGGTCCCCAAATTTTATTTTAACAAATTACAAATTCTCCAAAATTATTACCTTACTATCTTATGACGACGACAATATAATTTTCAACAAAAATTGAACGAGAACAAATAATAGTGAAAAATCAAACAAATAAAAAGAATTTTCCTGATTATTAAACTTTGCCCCCACCAACATATTATGTTCCCAGCTACGCACTTGTTGTTAAAATTGGCTTAAAATGAAAATGTACGTTGTTTTTGTTGTTCGTTCTGTAAAATGCCTTTGTTTTGAACATAATTTGATTGTAGATTTATTTTCTTGACTCACAAGTTGGCTTCTTTCTTTCATTCGCTTTTTTTTTCTTGATCTGTCTTTGTCGTTGCTGTCTTCGCTCTTCTTCAATAGAAGAAGCTTCAAATTCAAACCCAAGAAAAAGAATCAAAATATAATGGGCTAATACCCAAGTAAAGTACCGTGTAGAAGATGGTTGGTGGCTTTTACCATACCAAAGGGAACGGTTAACAATTTTCAGCGCTATTAATTTTGTGAGTCACGACTCACGACCAGCAGCAGCTACAACAGCAGTATTCAAGCCTCCACAGTTGCGAGGAAGTTGTTTTTTTTTTTAACTTTTGGTCTTGCAGTGTCAGTGTGTTAAGACCATTATACTTTTGTTCTACGTCATTTTGTTTTTCGGTCTTCTTTTGAATCTTCTTCCATATATCCATTATTTTCTTCCAATGTACATCACTGAAGAAACTTCAGGCATTTTGCTGTTGTTTTTGTTGTTATTATTTTTATTTTGGTTATGAAACATCGTCTGTTTCTTTTTGTTCGACATTTTTTTTTTTGTTAAAATTTTCATCGTCATCGGTCGGCTTTTGCATAATTCAAATATTTATTTATTCTTTCTAATTAAAATTTACGTTCCATCTTCCAAGTTCCAACATTATAATACAAAATAGAAATCATTATCAGTTGCTTCGCTTCGCTTCACCCTACTCGTATATTATTTGGTAACACAGAAAAGAAGCCCAAGTCTTGAGTAGGGGTAACCTATACCTATAGATAAAAAAATATAAATAATAAAAAAAAAAAAAAAAAAAAATAAGAAAAAGAATTTCAATTCCGCATAATTTTGTCTCTGTAATCGGATATAATTGGATTGAACTTTGGGGTTGTTTTGGTGGGAAAAAAAGTGTTGTGTTCTGTGAGAATCGTTGGGACCTTTGTGACATTATTTAGTCGTGATTTTGGACTTTTTGAGAAGAGGTTAGCTTGTAGGAAAAATTCTTTGTCTAATATAAATATAATGTAATGTAATTTTTTGATTTACTAAATATATATTTTTATTTTATTTACAGACTTCATCTACAACAAAAACAACAACCATGACAACTCCAGCCAAATTATATGGCAAGGATCTAAGTGAATATGATGAAGTTGATGTAGATGCATTGTTAGCGCAGCTTTCACCAGAAGAGATCAACATTTTGGCCAAAGAAGTCGATCCTGATGTAAGTACAAACTAAATTTACTTTTACATAAATAGAATATAGAACACAAATCTATTAGATGATGAACGATGAACTTGATCAAAATAACTATCTAAATAGAAATAGATAGGTAGGTACCTACAGTGAGAAGTGAGTGTTACATTGGTTAAAAAAAAAAACCTAAAAAGACATCAAAATCTTAGGTAGTATTTCTTAGATTGTTTGATCACGCGTTTTATTGAAAACTTAACTCAGTCCATCTTCTAAGATAACAATAATTGCATGGAAACAAGTCACCGTGTTATTATAGTTATCGTATCATGCAAAAAGTCTAAGCACTCAACTCTTTCCGGATAGCTGTGTTGAAATGCAGCCTCTTACGTTTTGACACTGGGAACTTATGTGATGATGAACTTCATTTTTTTTTTTTAATCTTATTTGAAAATTTCTTGAAAATCCTTAATTTTGAAAAATTTGACGTAAAGTTTTCGACCTTTCGAGAAATGTCATTAAGACTTCATTGGCAATATTTGGGGAAATGGCAATGGCAGTTTTAGTTGTCAAATGTCAGTACAGAAATGACGTCCAACATAAAATGTTTTTGTGCTTTTAGAATTCACTATTTTTAATAATGAAATAAAATGCACAAAATATACAATCACACTGTGGTATTAAAGTCTTAGGCCGGTATTCACCGAGCACTCATAACTTATGAGTCTCACAAACCTATTCACCAAGAAAAAATAAATGGATATTTGTGAGCGGAGCGCTCATAAAAGATGTGAGGGCTCTCTTCGAAAAATATTCCCATATTTTCGAAACTACTTCCACAACACTGTCAATTTGTCATTGTCATATTTTTTTTTCTTGCTTTTTTTTAATTGTGATTTTTTATTCGGGCAGCTGCTACGTTATTTCGCCCGTATGATTCTTCTAATCGAAGCTAAAATTTAGTGAATATTATGAGCACTATAAATAATTAATTAATATTAATGTTATATTTTCTATTTAATTATAAAACACCGAGCAGCAACCAACAAAAGTATCTATCGATTTGCGTTTGACAAACAGCTGATTAGTCAACTATCTATCGTTTTCGAAAAAAAATTTATTTTAAAGTTTGGGAGTGCCTAGTTGACAGAGAGTGGCTCTCTTTTTAGAAATTCGAAACATAAATATGAGCGACAAGTTATGAGGCTCATATCAGCGCACGGTGAAAACAGGCCTTAATATAAAACTATTAGGAGCGTTCATCAACACTTGTCGTGTCGTTAGACTTTTCTAATGTGAACACCAGTCAAACGGCTGTCAATCTAGCTAGCTATGTAGTTAAATTTTTTTGATAATTTGCTCTGTCGAACGACCCGTGTAGTAAATGTGATCAACAGTCGGACGACTGAAAATTTAATTTTACATCTTTATATTTTTTTTTGTCAGATTAAAAGGGAATAGGATGAAATGAAAGTAAAATAATTAAACGAGAGTGGAAACAAATGAAATTGATGCGATAGTATTGGTCTAAATAATGAAATTCGCACCATGTTCACTCTTTGAAAATTTATTTTCATATGAATGAAGTCGTTGAATGTGAACGCTACCAAAACGACTCGGGCGCCGGCAGCACGTCATTGAATGTGAACCCCCCTATTCATCTCATAAAAGATTACACCTGTGACATAAACGTATGTAGTTTAGTTGAAGGTAGTAAGTAGATAAATACATATGAACAATATAGCACCGTGATGCAAATATGCGTGGAACTTACAGTTTAGACTGAAAAATTGTTGAAAAATCAATATAATCAGAAATTAATGTAAAATTGTTTTCACACCAACACAAATTTCAATTTATGAGAATTTTTTTTTAATTCGTTGCAGCGGTTTACATATTTAAAAAATAATTTTTAATTTTGAAAACAGCATTTATAATGCGGGGTAAAAAAATTATTTTGAAAATAATCATCCACCCATTTTTAAAATATCATATTTAAAAAAAATAATACTGACATTTTTTTTTAAATCAAAAAATTGTTTTTGTTTTTTTTTTTTTTTGAAAATAATAATATAAAATATTATTTAAAATTATTAGAAGCTCTTGTGTGAAAAATTTCATTTAAATCGGTTGCACAGATAATGAGATAGTTAACAACCAAAAATGGTGGTTCTATGAGAGATACTGTTATTAAAAGATTAATGTAAAAAATTTAATATGGTAGATCATACTGATATTAGCTCACGGAAATTTATTCAAATCGTATGAGTCGTTTTTGAGAAAAATGTGATTTTCCTTAATGGTTTTTAAACACTTGTATGTAGTATGTACCATTATTTTTGGCTATAAGAAAAGGTTAAAAAACAACTGGGTTCTAATTTTAATAAAAATTTGTTTAACCGTTTTTGAGAAAATCGAAAATTAATAAAAATGGCTCTATGGGAGTTTTATAACCACTTTTCAATTTACAAAAAGGTAGCCTATATGTCAAAAAACAAAGAAGATTTTTTTATAGTTTTTTTTACAGAATTATAAAATTTATAAGAGAACAATTATGACAATTTTATAATATACATAGTTATATTGAACTTTCGAGCTTCATATTTTTTTTAGTGACTTAACCTAAACATATTTTATAAGAAGTCATATTTATATTTTTACCAATATAGGACAACTTCCTGCCACCAAATCAACGTTGCAGCTATGAATGCAATAAAGACCCCACAGGTCCATTGGACAGGAAGAAGCTCATCGAACACATTAACAAAGAAGCCCTTGAAACGCCCGATCTACCCGAAATAGAACCCTTCGTTAAAGGTACAGTCCGTGGTAAAAAATGGGTCCCACCACCACGAGATGATCGAGAAATTGCAGCTGAAGAACAAATTGCCATTGATATGGGTGAAGAGTATGAACATGCTTTAAGTGATGCCACACAAGAGGAAATTATTGACTTGGCTGGTAAGCAATCATAAAATGTCTCCATGAATCTTAAATAGATAAACCTTATATGATTTAAAATTCAATGTATTTTTTTAGCTATTCTCGGTTTCCATTCGATGATGAATCAAGATCAATACCATGCGTCACTTCTTAACAAAGGTCAACCAATTGGTCTGGGCTGGGATGGTATTACAAAATCCACAACACAAAAATTATATCCAATGGATCCGCCAAATACTACAGATGTTGATGAATCAATTAAGCGGGTCAAAGATGACGATCCAAAATTGATTGAACTGAATTTGAATAATATTAAGGTAAGGAGGCTATGTTCCTGTGTTTCAGGGATTCCATTGAATCTCTTTATAAAATCTTCATTATATCTTGTCTTGTTTTTAGAATATATCCGATGAGAAATACGAGCAATTGTTCGCCGTACTGCCCCAAAATGAACATTTGGAAGTTCTATCATTAACAAATGTCGGTCTAACCGATAAAACAGCTCTCTTACTGGCAGAAGCTATTGAAAAAAGCAAAACCCTGAGAGTATTAAATGTCGAAACAAATTTTATTAGTCCCCCAGTGATTGTGACTTTGGTAAAATCATTACTCAAAGCACGTACAATTGAAGAATTTAGAGCCTCAAATCAGGTAATTTGGCAACCATGTTACAATTCAAATCGGTTTTTTTTTACAAAATGTATTAACGAAAAACTTTTAGCGATCAACAGTTCTTGGTAATAAAATCGAGATGGAGATTACGGATTTAGTAGAAAAGAACACATCCCTACTCAGATTGGGTCTCCATTTGGAATTCAATGATGCCCGTCATAGAGTTGCCGCCCATCTGCAGCGCAATATCGACAGGAGTAAGTTATTGTTAATAATAATTTTATTTTTCTATGATTTTTAAGAATTCTTTTTCAGTAGAAACTTTTGGAGGAATGCAGTTTTTATTATTTATTTATTACCTTATAGTTATTTTTTCAGCTTGGAGTCCATCATCGTTGGTTTCTCCCAATTCTCAAATCCCTTTATTTTCTTTAGTTTTAAGAACCATTCAATTCATTTTTTAATTTCTTTCAATTAAAACATTCGTCATCTTCCTTGATATTATATAATTAATTTAGATGAACATGAAATGAGAAAAGGTAATTCATTGTCACCAATACCGAAATCAACATCACCAATTAGCAGAGGCAACGACTTGCTGTCAATGCAAAAAGCTAAATCACCTAAACCAATTCATCTCGTATTAACCCCGCAAGAGAGAATCGATTCAAAGTCAAAGTTGATAGCATCATTAGTAAGTCAGAAACAAAGTGATCGTAAAGATAGAGGTGAGATTTCATTGGCAGTTCCTCAAAATTTCGCAACTAATACGTCAACTTCGAAAGAAGCTACTTCCCCTATTAGAGAGAAAATTTCTCCGGTCGAAACTAAAGAACTTTCGGTTGAAGAGAAGAAATCAGTTTCAAAAGAAGCTACTTCCCCTCTCAAGGAAAACATTTATCCAATCCAAACTAAAGATCCTTCAAAACCAATCGAAGAAAAGAAATTAGTTTCAAAAGAAGCTACTTCCCCTATCAAGGAAAACATTTCCCCTATCCAAACTAGAGAACCTACAAACCCAATAGAAGAGAAGAAATTAATTTCGAAAGAAGCTACTTCCCCTGTCAAGGAAGATATTTCTCCAATCCAAACTATAGATCCTTCAAAACCAGTCGAAGATAAGAAATTAGCTTCGAAGAAAGCTACTTTTCCTGTTAATCAAAACATTTTACCAGTCAAAACTAAAGAACCTTTAAAATTAGTTGAAGATAAGAATTTTAATATCAAGCTTGTTGAAGATGAGAAAGCTATTGCTCCAAAGCAAGAAGTTGACGAAAAATCTTCTTCAAAAGAAAACAAATCTCCTGTTAAAGAAAGAATTTCTCCAGTTAAAGCTAAATCCCCATTCAAAGAATTAAAGTTGAACACAAAGGTTTATGAAGTTCCTCCAACTCCTTATCAATCGATCGAAGAATCTTTACCAAAAGACGAAAAGCTTCCAGTTGAAACTGTACAAACATTAGATCAAATCAAAACAACAGATTTAACACCTACTTTTGAAAAGAAAACTTCTCCCACCCGCAATCCAAAGATAGCTGAACTTCGCCATAGCAATTTATCTCGAGCTTTTGACATAGAATCACACGAGAAAAATGCAGAAGCTTCTAAAATTGAAGATCTCCAAACAAAAATTAAGAATGTAAAAACTGATACATCCGAAATTCCTACTGAAAACCCAATTCAAAAACCAGAAATACTTCCAGATACACTAGAAAACCCTACTATTAAAAATCTCCTTAAGGCGCCTGAACAACCAAAACAAACTGAAGAACTTCAGCCAGTTTGTGGTCCAGAGTCTATTGATAGAGAACGTTTATCTGAAAGTGTTTCCCCAAGTCGCCACTTAGAAGATAAAATGATCCTTCTACGAGCTAAAATTGACAATTTTGCTGAAGTTGCAGATGAAAAAATGGCCAGTTTACGATCAAGAATCGAAGATATTGCTCGGGAACCATTAGATCAGATTCCTGGTGTTACAAAAAGGTCGCAAGAAATTCAAAGACCTGCTCTTAATATCCATCCTGTAGAAACATTGGAAAAAATAGCGGAGCCAACTGAAGAAATTCCGTTAACTCTTCCACCAAAACACCCATTTAAAAATGTGATTGTACCCAGCTTGCCCTTGATTAAGACCCCGAATTCTATTGGAATAACATTGCTTTATCAACAACAAATTTTTGAAAAACCTCTTAAAAATGTTGATTTCACGGGTAATCCAAAGGAAAAAGAAGAGAAGATAACAGAAGAAGTTGAAAATATTTCTCAACCACCAAAAGAGAACCCAGCATCAATAAATATTCAAGAAAAGAATATTAAAGAAATTGCTGTTTTAGTCGTCCAAGCAGTAGAAATTGCCAAAGTCACTGAACGTAATACTGACTTATTTTCAGCAACTTCTGACATTACTTCAATAAATTTGGCTTTGAAAGAAGAAAGAAAAAATCCCGATGTAACCTTTCCTGCTGCGAAAATTTCTACAGAATCAGAGCTATTTCCATTAGAATCACAAAAAGAAAGAATTTTTAAGTCCAAAACGAGCCCAAAATATACAATCGAATCAAAATATATTAAAGATACCACAAATGAACTTCGTGCAAATATTGAGAAACCACAGGAAGAAACTGAATCTAAAATCGTAAATCCTGAACGTTATTCCGAATCCAAGAATCCTGAAACCCCTAAAGTCGATACAAGAGCTTTAGCTCTATCTCAACTAACTATCAAAAAAGGTGAGACTCTCAATATAGATCCTATTAAAACAATTGAAGTAGAAACACAATCTCTACCCAAACCCTCTCCGTTGCTTCGTTTATCTGTGAAGAAAGGTGATCAACAAAACATTGATCCTGTTAAAATGACAGAAGTTGCAACACAATCTATACCCAAACCAAATCCTTTGTCTCTTCTTGCAATGAAAAAAGGTGAAAAAATAAAGATTGATCCAATCAAAACAGCAGATATATCCACACAGTTCCTTTTTGAGAAGGCTCAAGCTGAAGCAGCTTGTCAAACTGTCGAAGAAGATCCAATAAAAACTTTGGAAGACTCAACTCAGACTCCATTGGTATTCTCGTCTCTTGAACATGATTATATATTTCCAGGTCTTCGCCGGGTCCCATATTTACCCCGTCCGAAGAGCATAAATATTGGTGGTAGTGATCGAGTTATCGTCAAGCCATCTTCAAAACCAATTAACGAGGTACTCATGTTGCTTTATCCGGTGCTTCATGATTATAGCAAGCCCAAGGAAAGTAAGACTTTCGGTCTAGAAGAAGATTTAATCAAAAGTGAAGAAGCTAATAACACCATAAAAGATCTTGAAGATACCATGAAAAACGCAACTGAAAAATCTGAATTGATTTTAAAAGCTCCAGCAAAACCCACAGAAGAGCCGGAGCCGGAGAAAATAAAAGAAGCAACTTCGGTAAGAACAGAAATAGAAATTCCCTTAGTAGATCAAAGTAAACCGCCCTCAGTTGCTTCTGAAGCTCGATTTGAAACAAAATTCACAGCCGTTGAAAAAGTCTCTGCTATATCACGAACCACAATTGAAAGTGAAGAACACGTTGAAGTGATTGATAAAGCTTACAAATCTGTTGCTGAAGTTTCTACCTCAGAGAGGGAAAAAGCTTCGACGACCACTATCAAATCGGCAAATATGTGGCAATCATTATCTAGCAATCTCATTAGGGCCTCCGAGCAGACGCTTTTGGATTTATCAAAAGCTGCTGAAATGGGAGATGGAGTACAATCGAATCGCACTAAAATCGGAAAGGTTTCTGTTTATTCTTCCATAGAAGATCTATCTAGATCAAAGTTTTCCGATCGTCATTTAGGAACTCTTATCAAAACTGTTGAAACTACATCAGTTTACTCGTCAATGGAAGATATTCCATATACAAAATACTCTGATCGATATAAAGATGGAAAGGCGGTGGTGAGTACAGCTTCCGTTTATTCATCTACAGAGGATCTTCCACAATCTTCAAGTTCAAAATATACACTTGATCTTGAGAAACCAATAGCAAGATCTTCAATTTATTCTTCTACGGAAGATCTTCAGGATGCTTCATACAGTAAATACTCTGATCGCTATTCGGATTTCAAAGCTTCACATTACACCATTGATTTGCCTAAGCCAGTTGAAAAACCCAGAGAAAAATTGTCACTGCTTCCAAGAAGTAAATTTTCTGATCGCTACAAAGATGATCATCCTAGATCGTTTGATACTCACCCATCTTCCCAGCAAAAATTCCCAGTTTCTCATGAACTCTCACAAGCTGCTGCAAAGATCGACAGGTCTTACTATAAATCTGCAATTTTAGCTGATCATTCAGCCTCACGTACCCATTATAAGTCCACCGAAGAACTTCTTCAGCGAACTAAGATTGGTGATCGAAGCACCCATGAAACTTACAAATCCCAAGATGCTTCCCTACAGACATCTATTCAATCGGCAATTTCTCGAAATCAATCAGCCTTAAGGCCATACACTTACGTGCCAACTTCAGCTGCTCATACTGATCTATCAATTGATCATGTTCGAGTTAGGCCAACATCGCCATCAACTCACACCACCACCTTGCAATTGAATATATCCCCATCTGGGATCAGTGAATTGCCTTCAAACTCTAGAAGCTCAAGATACAATCGGGACATAATTGATAAGCCAATAATCAAAATATCTCGAGTCAGAGATGATGCCAGATCCTTTAGAGCTATTTCCCCTATCGAGAGGAAACAACGACCGTCAAAGAATCTCCTTTCGCCATACCATCATCACCAAGTTTCTGACCCAACCAATGACGACGAATCAATAATTGACGAATCCTCTCAACCACCGCTTGATATATCATCCTCTTCTACAGCAGCTGATAATGACACATCATCGACTCCGAAAAAACGTCTCAATATCATGGACACAATTAAAATGCTTAAGAATCGAGTTCGCGATGTCATAACAACTGAAGATCGTTTCACTGAAAGCCATCGCTTGCCGTCATCTTCATCGAACACGTCATCATCTTCTAACACAAGACGAGGGTCACGTAGCACTGGCATCAGATCGAAAATTCCATATGACAACGATGAGAAAGAAATTTAAAAACACAACTTTCTGACGAAAGTTATATCTTTCTATCTAAATTAATTTTGTTACAATAGATTTCTTTCTCTTGGCTGAGTTCATTTCATTTCAATTACAAACAAAACTCAGAGCTTTTTACGTAATGCAGGTAAAACTGGTTTTTCCTGAATTGAGTTTTTCTGATCCTCGTGATGTTGTCAAATTGTTTTTTTTTTTTATAAATGTGAACTTTTAGTTCTTTCAAATGTTGTCTCTTGAAAGTGTCAGTTATATTGTCAGTCTCTGTATCGAAATGTTCTCATTGTTATGTTTTTTTATGATGTGATTTGATCAAGTATTATGATGACAGCTTCTTCATTATAAAGATGTCGGTCAAGAAAAGTTCAATAAGGTAATTTTGTTTAAAAAGGGGTCAATTCCAGCGACATTTTTTGTTTGTTTTTAATAATTATTATTATTATAATAACAAAACGGTTAGGCCAGTAAATTTAAAGAAAAATAATAATACTAATAATGACTTAATTGACTCATTCGGAGTGTAGAACAGTCGCTTTAGTACTTGGTGGTCATCTTTTCTGACTAAAATTTCAAACTTTATAAATTGACGTTAGTAGATCCATCGCTATAGTGCTATCTCTTGCACATAGAATCGTAGGTACTAAAAATTGGTGTTTCCAAAAAAAATTACTTTTTCAAAATTATGCAATTGACCTAGATTCAGTCCCGAATTCTTATGTATCCCATGAGATTTCGGGACTAAATTAGATTCTTTTTTCATAAGAAAATTATAAAAAAGTACGTATACGACAGAGTGTACCATTATTGTTAAACTACACTAAAAAATCCGAAATTTTTGCATTACTTTTTTTTTGTTCAGAAAAAAGGCGTTTTTATGACTTCATTTGGATTGAAATTTCAAAATATGTTAAAATATAGTTGCCCACCTGTGAAACTATAAACTGTCAAATTTCATTGAAAGATGGTTACAATGCTTCTAAATTTCTAAAAAATCTTCAAAAAAATCCATTTTTAGGGCTTTTTGATGACATTTGGATCGAAATATTCAATATGCGACAAGTATGGTTGGTTGCCCATCTATTAAGCTGAAAACTGCCCAGTTTCATTGCAAGATGGGTACCGTATCGATAGATTAAAAAAAAACAGAAATGTAAAAAATATTTTTCGGTATTTATTTTCAATTTTTGTTTTTCAAAAACTGAATGCTAACTCCATGCGTTCAACAAAAGTCACCTAATTGAATGCAGCAGTGGAAAGTGAACGCAATCCACATACCGCGCAGACGTGTGACTCTCCTTTGAATAAGATGTGCGGCATCCATATTGTTATCACGACACGATCACTACCGACATCGCGTTGGTTTTCGCAATACTTTAAGAAAAACGGTAAACGCTTCACTTCACTTTTAAGGGCAGGATTCTAGCTAATTTGCAATGACGTCAAATTTTTATTATTTTTAGACTATTGGTCAACAATTAGCCAGTTCAGGTTTCTCAGGCTCACTAAGATCTCCAGAGATCTCAACAATCTCAGAACTCTGAACGTAATTCCTTAGTGAGATTTCTAACTTTTGCTGTCAAAAATCTGAGACCGTTTTTTTTTTTTTTGGATTTGCTTGCTCAATTATTTTTTGTCGCTGTTGATTAATTTATTAAAAAGAGATGGAGAGTGACTTCTAGCGGAGAAATCGTGTTCAGCTTTCTACTTCTCCTCAGTGGAGATGACAAAAGTTTGCTCAGTGAGATCTCAGAGATCTATCATGTTATGCTCCACTTTTACTAACCTTAACTCACTTTTTTTTTAGGATTGCCACCATTTAACGAAACAAATGGCAGCAAATTCAAATCTTGCTTACAATTTGGAACATTTTTTACAATACCATCGCTACAATAATTCTATCGTTGTATTTTCTTAAGTTTATACAACTTAAATGTATGACTTAAATAGCAGAGTCCACTAAATAACAGAAATTCATAATATAATAGAAAAATATTTTAACTTATGATGTCTGGGTGTCTTTTTCTCTTCTCCTTAGTCAATAAAATTGTCCACGTTTGATCTTGGGACTCTTTTAAAAAATGGTTCTTTCTATATTTGAAAAATGAAGCGCGGGATATTTAAGGGCGTATATTCCACCAAACCAGTTTCATTGATTTTTTTAAAGTTCTTAATTCTAAACATTTTCGAACAATTTAAATCATTATTTTTTCTCAATATATACAACAAAATAAGAACAACACAAAACAACTTGCACATCATGCTCTTCATGCTTTTCCTGCTTTCCATATATTTAAAAAAAATGCATTTTCTTACAAATTAACAAATCTACATGTTGTTATACGTACAAATCCATATTCTTCCATAAACATATTTAAAACAAGAAACATTTTAAAACATTTAAATAACATGTGTATATATGTATCTATTTGTTTTTTTTTTTTTAAGAATGAATTTGCTTAATTTGTTCAATAATATACATTGAAATTTTATTTAGTATATAAATTAAATTATTCAAAATTCATATATAGAACAATTTAATATTTGAGCATATGATGATGGAATTATTTTTACATGAAAATATTTTTAATTCAAAATTCGTTACTGTTGTAAAAAAAAAAAAATATTTGTGTGCGTAGTTGTACGTGTTCAAAAATTGAAGCCAAAACTACCATTGTTAATATTACCCGAGGGCAATGTCGAATTACCGCCAAGTGAGATTGACAACAGAAGGTTTGTCATGTCGTCGCCATCTCCGTCACCATCGCCATCGCCCCAACCACAACCGGATTATGATGTCGAAATTGATCCTGATAACATTGTAGTTCGGGGTGGTGATTTGGTTCCTGACGACGACGACGTTGAAAATCATGATGATGATGGAGATGAAAATATTTTAGCTTCGTCGTCACCACAAGAACCACCGCCATCGCTTGACGATAACATCAAAACCCATATGTGAGTTCATTTTAGAGAAAACAGACGATGATGTCAAAATTACACAAGACAAAAAAAAAAAAAAAACACAAACACACCCAAAGGACACGATTGTATATATATTCTCGACTTGTATGTAACTATACCTATACATACCTAATACCTATGAAAGGACTTTCAAAAATAAACACTCGCTGCACTTTGCTATATGTTTACAATTCCAAAAACTACTACATATTACAAAATAATATTGTTCTCCTTTATACGATAGATGCTCTCACAAGGAAAATGTACACAACTACTGTCAAAAACTCATCATCCCTCGGGAACTGACATGCCAGCTTGTTGCCTTTTGTTATTTTCGCGTCGCTCGTGGATTTGTGGTTTTTTGATTGCTTCCTGCTGCTTACATTTTTTTTGCTGCAAACGAGTATTTTTACCCTCTCCGAAGGCTTTTGTTAACCGTGTTACATTTTAGGTTGTACAAAACCATCATCTGAGTTTGATACCATCCTAACGATTTTTTGCTTGAATTATGTTTGTTTTGTTCTCATTCTCACTTCGGTTTAAAGATTGAATTTCAGATTTGTTGAAATTCGATTTCAGAAAATCGAGAAATAGCTGAACAAAAAAATTTAGTGCCAATTTTCTTTTTTAAAAAATAGGTGCATATTTTATTAGTTAAAAAATATCTGAGACTAAGTAAAAACTTATCTTTAATTGAATTGGTTTTAATAATTAAGAGCAACAGCAAAAACATATGTGGAATAGGAAATAAAAAAAAAATCGTTTCTTCATGAAACTTGGCAAACAAATATGAAAGAATATGATCTTTGATTATGTTGAAAATGATTCGAAAAAATTAGGTTCAGGTGTTAGCTAAAAATTCGTACAAGGAATATATGGTGTTAAGATTTTTGCCAAAATTGACTCTGCATTTTGTTTTAATTAAACTCTGGCCACGCTTCGCAGTGCCACCAATTAAAAATCTACAAATACCCAAACTTTAAAAAGAAAATTTTATAGGTAACGGGTCCTTAATTTCATGTCAAACTCAGCTGTCATTTGAAGTGTCATAATACTTAAACGATATATGGTTCCAATAGGACGGTACAACAAGTTACACAACACCACCAGTTATGGCTTCAATGCGTGAGAAGTTTCCAGGTCGCGTAATTTCACGTTTTGGCCACCAAAATCATGCGATTTGACACCGTTAGATTTTTGTGGGGCTACGCAAAAGACCGTATTTACGCGAATAATCCCCGAACTCTACACGCATTAAAAACCAACATTTCTCAAGTTATGGCCGAGGTACCGCTTGAAATGTGTGAAAAAGTAGTTTGAAAATTATCTCAAAAGATTCCGAAAAATGAATTACCCGTTATATAAGAAAATATGTTTAAGGAAAATGGACGTGGTAGTTGGTGGGCGCGCCAGAAGATTTTAATTAGAAAATTTAAACTTTCTAGGCATCTACAGTAAAAACAAATCACAGATATAGGAAAAGTGGGCGTGGTAGTAGGCTAATTTCCAAATGACATATCGTTTTTGATGATATATAAATGTACATATAAGGATAAAATTTTAATTAAAGAAAAGATGGCTTGATAGTGGGTCGGACTAAATGCACAATATGCCATGCTTAAGGTTGAAGAGAGGTTAATGCTAAAATTTTCAATAAAGAGAGAACTAAATTCTTTTAAAATTGGATGTGGCAGTGGGCAGAGTTATGGTAGATATATTTAGCCAAGTTTCATAAGGTTAAGATTTTTTTAATGTCTACATCTACTATTTGCATATGAGTTTGATGTTTAAAAAATATTATTAAAAATAAAACTGAACTGTGTGCACGCTTTGCTTATTATTATCATACATTTTTGAATTCATCATATAAAACAAAAGGTTATTTTTAGTATCTAACACAATTTTTGTAGAAAATAAAAATTATTTGTATGGTCTTGCATTTTTAATGAAACATTTTGTCTCTTTTTCCCACCACAATCGATTATTTTGTTTCAGGTGTCTGTTGTTGTATATAAATCTTATTTCTCGTGTTAATAATATTTTGTTCAATCCTCTTCAAAAAAAAAGTGTGATGGCAACCCACACTTACATCATCATTGCACTTCTTCTTAAGGAATAATATTATTGTCTGACTATCTGTTCTGTTTTGTTCTCTTATTTTACACCAATAATTTTTTTTCTCTCCACAGATACCTTCTCTATTTTGTTTCTAATTTTCAAATACATTGTAAAACATTTTTATATAACACAAAATATATTCTATATTTTACATATCACAAATAAAAAATAAAAACACTTATTCACCAATTATTTATGTTCTCATATATTTGTTTTGTTTTTTTCTTTGTTTTTTTTTTTTCTTTGTATGTTTTACAGTAAGAAAAGATCTTGAGTTACGTCTGAAGTTCAGATTTTTCAATAATATGCATAGGAAATCAGCAAGAATTCAATAAAAAATTAAAAAAAAATATATAACTGAAAATATAAACAATATAAAATAAGTGAAATAAAATATCCTTCCTTTTTTCATACCAATTACACAATTAAACAAAAAAAAAAGAAGATATTAATCACGTAAAAATAATAAATTAATATAAATATAAACACATGTAAAATAATAATATAAACTGAATAAATAAAATAAAAAAAAAAATATATAAAACCAATAAATTTAGGCCTTAAATAAACAAAAAGTCAAATTAAATCAAAAAAAATAAATTATCGCTTAGGATGTAAAGGTACCTATAATTGCATTGAACTTTTATCAAATATTTATTTTTCTATCTAACATTTTTTTTTTAAATGAGAAAATTGTAGTTTTTTGTATTTTTTTTTGCATTTGCTAAAGCATTGCTCTTATAGTAATTTTGATTTAAATATTTAATTAATTTCATTAAAATAAAATAATTAAATTGAATTAAATTTGAATTTCCGATAATTTAAAAAAATAATTATGTAGTTATAAATATTTATTTAAAACACAGTTGGATAAGTAAATCGCTTGACATTGTATACAGGGTGTTTCTTAAACATATATGTATCTGCTAATTGTCTTTAAACAAATGTCAACAGAAATTAAGTTTTATACGAAAATCCGTATTCATTTTGAAGAATGGTCAAGAAATTGAGATTTCGAGACAAATGGGCTCTTCTGGAGCTTTTGATGTATTCCATTTTGTTGCTGTTATTGGGATCACACTATCGAGAATTTAGAAAAATAAATTCCATAAAGGAAATTTTGACCCACCACTTGAGTGTGGTAACTGAATACAACTTCAGCGGATTAACAGAGTTGCTTCAGCGGTACAAAGGACCCAAGAAGGGACTTAAAATCTTTTTAAAAAAACAAACACAAACATATATATGCCAGTAAGACCTAGGGTCTTATAAATTAGGCAATGGAAGGAATAGAAGAATATGATAGATTTTTGTTGGCACAGTGGATTGAGAAATTAGGTCTTGATTTTTCTCATTAGATCCCAGGGGTGGCGTTCAGTTGAGGGAATATAGAAAAGAATGCTGCCTAGAGTGAGAATCGAACCCACACATCCAAGTTAGCAGTCAAGCACTACTTCCACTGCGCCGGGGCCACTGATGTCTATTAAAAAATGCGTCTCTTTTTTTTAATTTTTGTTTTATATTATAGTCGCGTTTTTTGAAAAAGTTAATAGCCACCTCAGCAAAATTTCTACACGTAAACAAAAACAAATATTGCTTGTACACATAATAAACAAATAATTTGTTTTTATTTGCGTTTATTAATTTTGCTGAGTTGATATACACTTTCACCAAAACACGGCTAATATTGTTTCAAATATTTTTCCATCCATCCATCAAAAATATGATTTGGATTTGATACAGTTCAGAAACTGTCTTCTTCAAAAACTTATGACACCATGTCGAAATGTCTAAATCTAATAAACGAAAAATAAAAGAGATACGCAAATAATTTTGAAACATTTGATATTTATGAAAAAAAAATTGATAGATTTTCGTCTTGTTAATTAGCGTTTGACAAAAAACCCAAACTCAATTGACCAAATTCTTAAAAATGCTAAATTGTCCAAAATTTTGAGTAAACATGACAAAAATCAAAATTTAAGTCAAGTTACCCAAAAAATATCGCAGCTGGCATTTTTATGAAATCTGACTCAAGACTAATTTTTTTAGACGATTTGACATTAATTTTCATTAATTTGCCATTGTTCCTTTCACTGACACGATTTTTTGACAAAACTAAATTTCTACTTCAAAGTGGTCAAGTTCCCAATCAGCCAGTTCTAGATATTATTGAACTAATGTATTCCAGGAGTTGTGTTTAAGTTTGTAATGAACCAGGGCCGCAACCAAGAAGCTTTTTCAGTTACCTCGGTCTTAAGCTAGGGTCATCAAGTTTCGCTTGCTAAGTTGGTGAAATTCATATTGTTCATGTATTCTTGTTCTTGTCCTCATTGAACATTAAACCCATATTCTTCGTTTTCATTTGTAAAACATAAAATATTAAAAAGGGAGGTTTTGAGAGTTAATATTATTGAAATATGTATCAGCTTATAATTCGTGGAAAAATTCTAAGGTCAGCAAATGATAACAATAGATAATTGTTATATCTGTTCATGAATAACTATTAATATCAATCTTGGAACTATTGTTTAAAATATTTTCTTTTGTCCCAAAAACTCCAAAAATTACATCATTTACTGTTATATGTTTTTAAGTGTCGATAATGTTTCCTCCGTATACTCAACTCACCTCACTTAACGATTTTGTGATTTTAAAATCCCGTCCAAATTTAAAACAGCTTTAAGCCTATGAGTTAAAAAAAAATATGATTACAAACCAGCAAATTTGGTGAAGCAAACCCCATATCAAGCGATTAACTGTCCAAATTGTGTATTAGCCCCAAATTTTATCCTTAAATAATTAATTTATATCAATAAAAAACTGTGTTCATAAATAATATTAAATAATTGTTTAATACCGCATCTAAGCAACTAAAATGCTTAGCATGGATTGCACTTTGTGAAAAAAAAAATGCCAACTAACTTAAGCTTACCCTTGTGTGACACTATTCATAACAATTTCCAATCTACACTACACAAAAAAAAATTACTCAAATTACATTATTCTTAAAATAAAATAAACTTCATATTATATATTCTGATAAATAAAATTATATTTTTAGGAAATAAACTTCGATGTTAATTAATATAAAAACAAAATCATATCCGATCCAACAAAAAAAAAAAGTAACAAAAAAATATCGTCTGTAATTTTATGTAAATTTTAAACTGAATGTTTCAAAAGCAAACATAAAACTGATTTAAAAATCAATAAATCTCTAAAAAAAAAGGATTTTAAAAAAGTTCGTACATCTTCTTTTTTTATTATTAATTTGCTGTTAAATCGTTATAACAATTTACCATGTTCAACTTTTTATAAATATATACTTCGAAGAAAATCTTTTTGAATGAAAAAAACAAACTGTGATAAAGTGACAATCACATTCGATAGTATCTGTCAAAACTTCCCCTCTTTCTATCAAGCTAACAATTTTTTCCGAGTGAATATACTAAAACTTTGTACATGATCTATTTACGTAGCTTAAGAGTGTTTTATCCCGTCTTAACTTAAAATAAAAAAAAAAAATATAAAATTCTTTTTTTCAGTAAAATGTGTGCCAGCAAAAAGATTACCAATAAATGGAAAAAATGTTGCATCTGATTTTTTCCGCTTTCGTCAATTTGTTTCCTCGATATTTTAATAATACCTTAAATAATATAAAAATTAATGAAAATCTAATATTTTTGTTGATCTATTGTTTTTTTTTTGTATTTAATTTAAATAATAACAATATAATAATTAACCCTTTGTTTATCCTTCCATATTTCTTTTATGTAATTTTGACTAATCAATTGTTTTGTTTCCATACATTTGTTTTTCTTCCAGTACGTGTTTCCCGCCTGAACCAGCGTAAATAAGCGAGCATCTTGTTGTCTCCAAAAATATAAAACAACATAAATTTTTAAACAAAATACACACCTTGATACCTACATACCTTCGTCTTATTAAATTAAAAAAAAAAATAATTAAACATTAAAGCAAAAAATAATTTCTGAAATAATAATAAAAAATAAAAAATATTAAAATAGAAACAAAACAAAAATATCCCAAACTCCGATCGAACGAACAACAGTACGTATATAACTTACTCTTTCGCTTTTAAAATTATTACTTTTATCGCTTTCACTTGATGCTTTACTAGCTTTATGGTTTATTTGGTTTTTATAAAGCTTATTGGGTTTTTTTTTTCTTATATTTATCCACTTACGCACCAAAATTACCTTAATAATTAAATTATAATTTAAACCCTTTCGTTAAATTTAATAATACAAAAAGCTTATCATTAGGACCATTTACTTGGAATCATAAGTTGACTAGTAATTGAGTCAACTTATGCCATGTATGCAATTTTTCATTTCATCTAAATCTTAAATAAATTTTTTATGGATTTTGTATCCACATATATGTGCAGTAGTTATAGGTTCAACGTAAAAAGCATGTGATCATCAATTATTTATATTCTAGATATTTGAATGAAATGACGAAACCCTAAGTTTGCTATACTGTTAAATTTTGTATAGGCTAGAATTATCTACTAAAACTTTTTAGTGGGAGGGTCTCATAATTAGGTTGGTAATTATGAGACTCCTTTTAATTGAAAAATGTGTTTACGTCAAATAGGATCAAACCTAGAACACTTTAGAAGCAGATAACCTAATGCATTTCAATATCAGAATGTATGTTATAAATTTTTGTGTAGAGATTTTTAGCACAACACTTTTGTTTAATTTACAAAAAATAAGTATTATTATATCTGATAGGTTTGGTGACCTTAAAAACTTTTAAAATTTCAATTGCCAAGTAAACCTACCAAATTTTAGTCAGTCATCATTTAGTAATAAATGTCTGTCATAATTTGTAGTTTGTTTCAATATTACTTTACATTTTAAATATTTGATAATAAACCTTCATAAAAGTAATAACTTAGCGTACTTTTAGATCTCACTACTATTTACGGCTGACTTGTTACATGCAGGTTTTTGTACAGAAGAACTTGGCTCTCTTTTTTACTTTTATATATATTTGGTCTGATCTCACTCCTTTTTGCAAAGATTTTTTTTTTTGCCAGGTAAAAACCAGATGTTTAGGACCCATTCTACAGCAATTGTAAATGATCCATTAAACTGTTCGCGATTCCGAGAAAGAGGAAGGATACCACGCCCCATAAATGGTAGACCTCAAATGTTCTATTTGTTCCTTGATGGTATTCCCGTGAAGCCCTAATGCTCTACCAAATTTCATCAATCGATTCCAGCGTGTTGTATTTAATTGAAAGCAATTCTGAGAAAGTAGGCGTATGCCACGCCCACTGAATTGAAAATCTGAAATTATCGGTTTTTTCCTTTCGAATGCGCCACAAGACCTGCGCTAAATTACAAAATTCTGCGGTGTCGGGAAGTGCTCCATAATTTGAAGATCTGTCAGTGAGTCAGTAACGGTTTTATCGAATTTTGATCGACCACTCATATTAGGGAGTTGAAATTTGGTGAGCTGCTTGGCTTAGAAAATATTTCGACTTTGAAGTTTCTAAATTTATTGGTACTGATGTTAAGAGGGTCAAAAATCGCTATAGCTTGTTTCTGTAAATTGGGTGTAGTGCAAAAACTTGGCAGGGCCTTGCCCTTTGATCTCTGACATTTAATTTAAGTATAATATACATACATACATAAGTAGAAAATTCTAATACAAGAAAAATGGGATGGTAATGATGGGGTAATAAATACCACATGGTCAAACCACTTTCTAAAAATCTAAACCACCTTGGTGCTTATGGAAACAGTAGTTTAGTAGTTTTCGAGTTTGGTTTAGTAGTTTTTGAGTGCATAAGCCTTATACAGTTCTCCGTAATAGTTGATGCGAAGGAATATTACGCCGAAGATCTTGGGTTCGATTCCCAGCCTATGCCTCCTAAACACAGAATTTTTTTTTACGGGTTACTGCATCTTGCAAGGAATATAAAAATCGTCCAAGAGCATCTCTTCTTATGAAAAGATGCTTCTTACCCTAACCGTTTGGATTTGGCAGGTCCCCTCCATTCCTGCCGATAACACGCACACAGGAATGATTGAGAGTTGTAAGTCATTAGGCTGTAGTTCCACACGAGCTGTCGCGCCACTCAATTTAATTTTATTTATTTATTTTTGGTATCCAATATTTCATACACTTATTCTTCAGATAAAGCAAAAATATATCCCTGTATTAATTCCTCTGATAGAGGAATTTTGGCTCTCACCAATTTTCTGAAAAAAAATAATTAAACAATCTAAAATTTGTATCAAACTAACTTCTTGGCTTCAAAAAGATATAACTATTAGTAAAACAAAAATAACGGCTCAATATTGGTTCTTGGCCTTGAAAATACTGATTTATCATTATCGAACACTTCTAGAATTTGCATTCCTATCAAAAAACAATTCCATTGCGTTTCTAGAATAACTGATCAATTTTCCACTGAAATGAATTAAGAACTTTGGTTTTAACTTTAGCCCAGCCATTATTACTCAGAAAATAATTTTTTGAACTCCTGTTCCAATGAATGTTTGTTCTTAAATTTAAGAATTTTAGATCTCGAAAAGCGAACTAAATTTTTTTACAAAAAAAAAGTGGGAATGCCGGGAGTCACGGTTAATATGTGTAAACATCAAATTAAATATTCAAGTGCTGGTTTTACATCACAGAACGCGACAAGTTCGAACTGGCAACCAAATTTCAATCTAAACTCAACTCAATCTTTCAATCTAGTTTGAAGTACGAACGAACGTACCCAATATTGAAATTACACATTTACATCAACGTATCGTAACATGTAAGATCACAACGTTAAGTGTCACAGACATTTCCACGTTTTTAGTTTACCCTACCGCGCCGGCATCATCATCAAAAAACCTGTATAAATTGGAGGCGTGTATCAGCAATCCCCCTTCTATACATTCTAGTACAATTGCTTTCTTGTCTAGATCGGACTGTTCACATATACATACATATTACTAGAAGTATTATGTGGCTCAGTAATGGCCGGGGAGAACCGATAAACTACAAATTTATTTGATTCCATTATTATCTCGCTGTAGGAAGAAAAAAAATAGGCCAAAAATAATCATATTAAATATTGCAACATATCTGTATCGGTCATCGGACCTAAAACACACACAAAGATTTCTAAGTGTCAGTTCTTCGTATACGTCCACGCACACCTAAAAACCTTTGCATTCTATTTATTTGTCACTTAGAATTAAGTCTGAAATTTTGCAATTTTTAACAATAAAAGTAAATGGTGGCCATTTCATTTATGAGAATTGAATCTTTTAAAGTTGGTGGTAAGTATGAAAAGAAGCTTTGTAGTGTTGATAGTTGATGCTGAATAATGTATCGTTCATTTTTAAATTGTCGTCTTTTATGTCTAGTTTATTGTCAACTCTGTCAAAATATATAAATAGTCCACTATGTTAATTAATTTTCACATGGGCATAAGTCACTATCATAATATATAGCTCCATTAAATAATAAATCTTTATTTTTATTTATAAACTTTCTTTTGCTGCAAATATTTTTAATTTTATTTAAATAATGCAAATAAATGAGGTGGTGGCTTTTGTATTTAAAAAAATAATTTCTTTTTACCTTTATTCTTTTGTTATTGTTTTGTTTTATTATAATTATTATTTTTGTTTTTAATAGAAATTAATTTTTTTTGTTTATTTTTTTATTATAAAATAATAATTTTTGAATAAAATCATTTCAGCTGGCCGTCAAAGACGAATGGGACATTTCTCTAGAAATTATACCGTTGGCCATTTTCCGAAATAGAAACAAATTCAAAAAAAAAAATAAAAACAAAAATTCAAAAACTACAAAACTTATTCGTATTTATTATTATTATTAATAAAATGATGTTTTTAGGCTAATTTTTTCTGAAATTAAATAATTTTGTGAAGCTTATTAAAAGCTATATATAAATATATATATATTTGTAATTGAATAATGTTTGTTAAATCACAGTTTTTTCATGTCGCCTTATTGCAATTTAAAAAAAATACAAATAATTATATATAAAACGCTTACAAAAAATTAAATTATAACCAATGAGAGCAAAAAATTAAATTAAATATAAATGATTTTACCAATCGCTGCCAGAATAATATCTCAATCTAATATACCATTGGGGTATTTTTAATATTTCTTTTTAAATAAATTGTCATAAATATTATTGCAAATATATTATTTACTTTTCACACAAACGAAGATTTTAAAGAGAGTTGTATCTAAAAATAGTTTTTTGTCGTCTTGCTGTGACAAAAATATTAAAATATTAAAAAAAAAAGAAAATACTTGAAATTATTATTAGATTTATTTTTATAATCAACTTAAATGTATGCAAAGAAAATATAATCATTATAAATTTTTCTGGTAACTATATTATACATAAATAAATAAATAAGTGTTTACCTTTAAATATTTGTACTTTGTAATAATTTCACCCACGAGAAAAAAAAAGAAAATAATCCAACCAATATTCTTAAAAATCTACATAACCGATTAACATAATTATTATTGTAAAGTTTTCTTGGATGATGAAAAAGACAAAAGATAATGATGCTAATAAGTAGGCTTAAGAAGTATCGCTGGGAATGGCAAACAGTAAACATTTTAATTTTGTATTTTTTTTTTTATTCACAATAATTTCTTTAAACAAAATGTAAAATATAAAAAAAATTAAAAATATCGTATTTAATGCTCTTGATTTTTTTTGTTAAAAGAAATAAAGGAAACCGTTATGTAAAAAAAAAACAACCTTTAACCATAATTTTTTTATTATTTTTTATATTTTTTTTTTATTTGAAAAATATTTACAATTTGAGAGACTTTGGAAAAGCTTTTTACAAATAATATATAATAATTAAATACAATTGCTTTAGTTTAAAATAAAAAAAAAAACAATTGTGTAAAAATCATGTGTTTTTTTTAATTAATTAAATTATTGTAATAAAAGAGCAAAATGATTTAATTGCATATTTAGTTTTTAATGAATATTAAATGATTTTAAGAACAGAAAACTTAACAAGAGAAAGAGTTTAGTGTAACAATAATAATAATTATGTAGAAGGAAGAAAATAATTAAATGTAACGTATGTAACAATTGATGACATTATGTACGAGAGTTTATAAATTACACTACACCAGAACACACACACACACACACAGAAATGATTTATTATTATAATAAAGAGAGAGAAAATAAATATAAAGTAATTTTTTATTTTTAAATTTTAACGTTGTTAAATGTAGGTACTGTCGTATGGCACTTGAAAAGCGAAATCAGTGTTTATCTTGATGCAAATACACAAAAAGCTGATAACTCAATCATTATTTCTAGACAAAAATATTTCATTTTCGCCCAACTTTTTACATAAATTGACTTATAAGATTTCAATGATCAATGATTGAGATATACGCTTAGGGTTACCGTCTGCTGATTAAAAAAAAATTAAAACAAAACTCAATTTATCTACGTAATTAAATAGAATATCATTTCACTATTATTTAAAAGCAATATAACTTTTCTAATGAATAATATCGCGAAATGCGAATATTTCAAAACCCGCAAAAATAACTTTTTTCTTCTAAAAGACCAAAAGCCAACAAAAACTGCATTTTAATAGATTTTCAAGAACAAAATATTAAAAGGGGAAAAGCAAAACGCAAAACGACAACACTCAACATACTCAACTTCATAAAATTTGTTCTCAAAAGCTTTAAATCCCAAAAGCTCCTTTATAAAATTCATTGAATAAGCTATTTGCTTCTAATTGATACTTTATCCAATTGATTTGTGCAGTACAGGCCTTATGGGCGAGCTTTTTCAAAAGCAGTGGCGCCTGATGCACCCTCACGACACTGCGTTGAGAAAAATGACACTAAAAAAAGAGCAAGCCACTGAATACAACGGTCATGTTGGGGTGCACGACTTTTTTCGAGGAATTACTAACAAAATTCTTTTACATATATCAGTTCTTGCACTTTTTTTCAGTGGCGTGAGGTTGTATCAGGCGCCAATGCTTTGGAAAAAGCTCGCTCTTAAGCCATGTACTGTACATTACATAGAAATCATTTTTTGTTGGATTCGTAATGAGGTAAACACACGACAGAGCCTAAAATTAATAATTTGAAAAGTCTAAAAATCTCGAAACCTGAAATTGCATACTTTCAGGGTGGATGGGACAATATATGAAAATTCCATTTTGTATGGGAAGTAGAGAATATTGATTTTCCATGGAATTAAAAAAAAAAAAAACCGATAATTTTGTCCATCATGAAAATGGGATCGCCAACAGATGGAGTTACGATCTCAGTCTTCTGCATTTGTGTCTAAAAAATGGTTGTTTAAAGTCCCTATAAATTTTATTTTCATATTCTTAAATACTAACATTTATGAAAAAGCTAGTTATAGATAAATTAGTATACTACACTACCTAACCGATACTTAAATGAGTTTTTTATAGGTTGTTTCTTTTAAGGAAGTGAAAGACATTTTGTTATAAATTTTTTTTAACATTCAAAAATGAGGTTAGAATTTGGAATTTGCTGTGAGATTAGCTTCATACTAGGTACCTTCCGATTTTGTCTACATTTTTTAAATATATACATTTAATTAAATTTGGTGGCAGTGGGACAACTTTTGGAGAACTAAGACCTATGTACATATTTAAAATTGTATATAGTAATTTAAAACTCTCAACCATTCATATGCTATCTGAAAAAAACCTGAAATTTCCTTATGAAGTAGTGAGCAAGTGATAAATAAAGATTCGAATAGTTTTTCTTGTCACATAGAAATGTGTTTTGTACCGAATTTGAAACAAAGCGGTCGTCCGGGTAAAGCTTTAGAAACACCAATATTAGGGTGCGCCTTATTCTATGGAGAAAAAAAAATTGTTTAATTTTAAGCGTCCCAACCCGTCAATTTGTTCCTTTTCATGAAAAAAAAATCCTCTAAAAGTTTTATACAAATCGGTTAATATTTAGAGGTCGCTACCGGCATCCGAACATTACAGGTTATTCCATTTAATTATGGAGTATATGGTATACAATCTATACAATTTTTCAACGAAAATTGATGGAAATAATTATTAAAAATTACAGATATTGTTTGTTTTACAAATTAGATTCTTTATTTACAAATGTGTACCTATGTAATTGTTATGTAAAAATATACACGTTATATAGCACTAATCTACTTATATATTAAAAAGTACAGTAGTTTAACGACAATTTTAACTTCACTAAAAAACATTAATGCAAATAATAAGTTAACACTTTAATAGACCAAATATAGTTTTCAGAAGCTCCAGATGATTGCTTCACTTCATCAGTGTTGATTTCTTCCTGTCAGGATATTTCTTTCTATAGTCCCCTTTGACTGGATATTTGCAATGTCCACAGTTACTCGATTTAACGGATTCTCTACTCCCTTAATTTCTAGCGCGCAAACCATCTTCCTCTTTGTCTCATTGGATACTCCATCATCGAAAAATCCAAACGCCACAAGTTCTACTGACAGGTACCAGAGATGTCCAGGAAACTTTTGAAAAGCAACCCTTGAAATAACTTCGTTTACTTTCCTGTAGTTGCTAAGGTTTTTGAGCAGCTCAAGATCATTTCGTGGAGCAGACGTAGAATTGGGGGCAGTTATCTAGGTCCTAACGTACAGTGTGACAACAAAAAGGCAAATGTCAAGAATTCCGTTTTCTTCTCTCTTTGTTAGCTTGAACTGATTCCTGAACATCCATATCTTAAGGGAGTAGATAGCTTTTGATATACATCTAGCGCGATGTAGTCCAGCCGGTGCTTTAAAAGAAATGCCTTTCTGAGGAACTCCTCGTAAGAACACAATCTTCAGTTCCAGAAGTTCTTTGTAGTCATCTCGAGGCTGGAACTCTAGCAGCTAAGATTTGGAGAAAGTTATCATTTCTTCAGAGATTTTAATAACTGCAGTTGTGGCAACATCATTTGACAAGACTGTTTAGTAGTTATTGCGATCTATATTGGTCCAGGATTTCTTAAACCGTTTAAAAACCAGAATTTCTGGACCTGTTGTGGGTCCAAGTGATTTAGTAACAACTGCTTCCAACATAATCTCGAAGATGTGGTGACGGCATGCTAACCACAGCATGTCTTTATCCACCTTTTGCTCAAGAAGAATACACGCTCCATTTCTACTTCCAGTATTGACTGATGTTGTGTCAAATCCTAGGCATTTCACATTATGAAAAAAAAAAACATTTTGACTGGGCCGTTGTATTTTTTCAACCCACGGTAGCGACCCCTAAACTTTATCCGATTTGGATAATTTTTTTTGTGAATTTTTTTTTCATGAGATGGAACCGATTGATGACTTGGGAGAAAGTAATTTCAAAAATTAAAAAATAAGGCGCACCCTAACCAATATATTATGTACATACAGTGAATTAACGCACAGAAAGAAACGCGTACAAAAAGTCCGAGCGGTATTTCAAAAAGAACTTTCCAACTTCACCACAATCGTAATGATTGAAACCCAGAATACATACAACCCCAGAAACCCCAAACCCGAAAAAGCTTCTTTTAAAACTTGACTCGATTTAAATCATAAAAATATTCCAAGTAAACCAACCATTTCCTTAAAATATATTTTCTCTAAAAATAAATATAAAGAAATATAAAGATTAGGACACCCTGACGTATACGTACTTTTCTTATTTCAATACATTTTTTGGAACATATTTTTTTTTAGGATGAGTCCGTACACGCTGTTGTTTGTTGGATTTTTACTAGATCTAAAGGGAAAGTAAAAAGTATTTCGAGGTTTTAATCAAAATTAACACTACGATAATGTTAAAGTTCGAAAAAGTTGGTCCGTGCGTCTGGTGCGTCCTTGCATTCACTATAATTTGATGTTTCCAATTTGGTGCAGATCATTTTTATGTGATTCCCTATAGGGTAAATTCGAATTCGAATTGAGCTAAAACACTTCTTTAAAACTTGTAGCTTATATGCAACGATTCCTGTTTTTTTTTTTTTTAATTTTCTCAAAAACGGCTGAAACCATTTTTAATAAATTTAGTATTCTTTATTACCAAAGTAATTGTTAGAAAACTGAATATCAGGTTTTTTTTTTCAAAAAATATTCAAATATTTGATGTTTTTAGAAAAAATATTCTGTTATTGAGTTAATCACTTATAGCTTTTGAACAAATTTTGTTAAAACTTTGGAATATAGTGCTTCTCAATATTTCTAAAAATATAATATTTATAAATTTTGATGATACATTTTTAAAGTACATACTTTTGCAAAAAAAAAATTGTTACAATTTAAAGCTTTGCGTCATAGTTGTTAATCAAACTTGGTGCGATCTAGTCGTGCATATTTTTATTTCAAACATTCATTATTGTATTATTGTATTATTTTTTCTTATCGCATTGTTTTTCCAAAAACGATGATCATACAAAAGAAAATACTCATACGCCCGGGTGTCATATTGTAGAATAATTAGATTTTAGAGAAAATTACACAAAATCATGTAAATTGTAACGATTTATTTTACGAAAGTAACTATCTATTTTTGCGTTGCAAAAATTAATTCGTCAAATATTAAGATTGCCATCGACACAAAATTTCACCTTCTACAACATAATATGCCAAATCCCCCAAAGACCCAGCTTTCGGTTTATGTGCAACCGGTTTTAAAGAATGGGAGGTAGAATTTTATCAAACTGAAATATTTCTTTTATCATACGATACATAATTCAAGGGCACTTTATAATTTCGAATCTAATAAAACCAACTATTATCTCGTAATATTAATTAAAATCACGCAAAATTTTAAGTCTCACACAAATCATAATATTACATTAAAGTAAAAATTTTATTTATTCATAATCTATTTAAGAATTATTTTTTTAAAATACTCAACTAAATATGTACTGAAAAAATATGTTTGTACTTTTATTTTATTAATTTAATAATATAATATTTTAACATCGCTCAGTGTATTTTTCATTAGTCAATTCAAGTTCTAAATCTGACTTACTGTAGCATAAAATTAAATTATTATTTAAGCCTTCAAAAACTTGTGAAACACTTGGCTTAAGATTGTAAAATATAATTTTTTGATTTCTTGAATCAAAATCTTTAACCATCATTGCTATGGCCTTGGCAGCTGTATAATCAGCACCATACACATAAGTGCAATCAACTACAACTGGTACACTAGTTTTCATTCCCGATTTATTGATGAGATTTCTGACAAATTCGACTGAGGGAAATATCAAGCAGCGATCGGGTGTAAACATCAAGAATGTCTGACCACAAGAAGTCTATAGAAGAAAAGACAAAATAGTGAAAGAAATTTCTTAACTTAAAAAATATTCATTTTTGTACCTCTAAAGTATTGAGATTGACTTTTGGTCGAGCTGAGTAGTATAAAATAAAAACCATATTTATACCAATACCAACAAAGATCCCAATTTGAAGAGGCAGTACCAAACACGCGACAAACGCTCCAAATCCTGGTATCAAGTCAATCTCTAAATAAAAAATAATATAAACTTATTTGAATTTCAGGCTTGTATGCTAAATTCTTACTTTTGCTTCTCCACATAGGAACAACCACATTATATTGGATCATAAAAATGACAGCTGCTATAATCACAGCAGCTAAAGTAGCTTTCGGAATAAAATAGAAATATGGTGTTAAAAAGGTTAATGCCAATATCACAATGGATCCAATGTATAAATTAGACATTGGAGTTCGAGCACCACTAGCATTGTTAATAGCTGATCTTGCTAATCCGCCATTTGCTCGATAGCCCTGGAAGAATGAGTTGCCAATGTTTGAAAAACCCACAGCGAAGAGTTCTTGAGTAGCATCAATTGGTTTACTTGTAGCTGAAATAAAATAAATTAATGAGTTTTGATATTTTCACGAAGATCACATTTCAGCAAACCTACCAAAAGCCTTGCAAACTGATATATTTTCCAGCAAAGCAATCAAAGGAACCACAAATAGTCCCGTTCCTATGTGATTGATCATCTCGAGAAAAGTTTCACCATGTTGAATTATGATCTCTTCCCCATTTGTATCATTACCACGAATTTCTGGTATTGAAAATGGTGGCAATGCAAACTTTGGAACTCCTTGGGGAATCTTACCAACTAATGTAAAATATTGCTTACCAATACTTTCCAAATACCATGCAATCAATGAAGAAACAATCACAAGAACTCCATTTCTTGATATTCCCATAATCCAAAGACACTTGTTTATAAATTTTTGTTTGCATGTCTTAAGTTTTTCGTCTTTAGGACCAACTTTTAAGCCTCCGATCCATCGAAATAGTAACAGAAATGTTATGGAACTCAATCCAAGACATGTGTCAAATATGTGGGACTTACTAATATTTTGAAACACCGACGTCCACATATTGACAAAAGTGGTCCCTGTCGCTTTTACATTTAACAAATTTTTCATTTGTGATGTGAAAATTATCAATGCAACGGCACTTGTGAAACCTGCATTAACTGGTCCCGAGACAAAGTCAACAAGGAATCCCAACCGTAAAATTCCCATTCCTATCTCGATCAATCCAGTCAGGAATGTTAGAAGAACCGCTCTCTGCCAGACCCCCCCTGCTGATTGGCCAACCAGAAGTGATGCAACAGCAGTTGATCCAATTGTACTATCTTTGCAGGATCCCAGGACAACATACACCAAGCAACCCATGAAAGATCCATAAAGACCAAACTAAAACACAAAGATTGAAATATTGAGAAAACAAAATTATTATTAGACTAACCTCAGCTGGTAACCCAGCAATACTTGAATAAGCCAGTCCCTGAGGAATTACTGTCATTCCAACTGTAAACCCAGCAATAAGATCACCAATTGCATCAGCTGCTTTGTACTTGGGAAGCCATGTCAAGATTGGCAAGCGTCTGTAGATCATTTTCTTACGGCAAAAATTACAGCATCCAGTCTTGCCATCATGATGATCACTTTCTGACAATGTGAAATCTGTTGATTCATTGAATTGTGTATCAACAGGAACTTCAATTGACGAAATATGATTCTTTGTGTAATTTTCCACCATTTGTAGGTATATGTTGCGCCGTGGAGTCTGTTATGTAGCCAATGACAAATCAAAAATGCTTCTAATCTTACGCACTGCGGAAATAATTTTGGTATTCATCTTGAAATTTGATTAAGATAAAAGTTTGTCAGTCCTTAGATAAGATCAAGAAGATGATGATGTCATATTAAAATTAATTATGTAAGTCAGATATTTTAGAGGATTTAAGGGGCAGTAATGGAGCACATTTCAACAATTTTTTTTTTTTAAATAGAAGTTATTTTCTACAAAGAGGATGCAGAAGAGATTAGGTAGGTTTTTTTATCAATTTTAATTCAGAATTATAAATAACTGTATTTATTGTTATTTCAGCTGTTAGTGCTTTAATGATATTCATTTGTACGAAATCAAATTATGGCACTCTATTATAATCTTATCTTATACTGATAATCGGTCAGAAAAGTATGTGCAAGTTCAATGTTTCTTGTGTTTTGTCATTATTTGCAGAATATAAATACAACTATTTTAATGGCAATATTAACAATTAATATGTACGAATAAATACGCACACCAAAATACACATTAGATTTTAGACATAATATTATGATGCACACACACACAAATCAAATACAAAATGTTAAAGATTTATATTTTTTTTTTTTTTTTTCAAGTTAACATTCGTTCTCTTAACAACTTCTTAAGGAAAAGTCGCAATGTCTTAGTAAGAGTTAAGCAAGCTTTTTAATAGATTTACAAAGTAGCGTCTACTATTAGATGGGCTTAGCGGTCAATGAGGGCAAGACCAAGAATATGATGTCATCAAGAAAGGACACTCAACACCGACGTCTTGGACAAACCGTCACCATAGACAGCTATAACTTTGAGGTATTTAAGAACTTTTTCTACCTAGGCACCGCTATTAATTCAGACAACGACGATAATGCTGAAATCAAACGGCCAATCGCTGCTTCTTTGGACTAAGAAGGCAATTGAGTAGCAAAGTCCTCCCTCGAGCTTATCATCCCGGTTCTTATATATAGCGCAGAGGCATGGACGTTGTCAAAACTGGATAAGAACGCTTTAGGATGTTTCGAGAGGAAATTTCTCCGGGTGATTTTTGGTCCCGTTTCAATAGGTGGTGTGTGGAGGAGAAGATAGAATCACGAACTGTACGGCCTGTACAGCGAGACTGACCGGGTCAAACGAGTCAAGGTTCAAAGACTTAGATGGCTGGGTTATGTAGAGCGAATTGACCCCAACACTCCGACCCGTAAAGTCTTCGAATCTAATACCGAGGGACGGCGCAGTAGAGAAAAACGCGTGGAAACTAGGGACCGAGCTGGTTGGAGAGGCATGTTGTTTGAGGCCCTGGTCCATCCCGGACTGTAGCGCCACCTTAAGTAAGTAAGTTAGTCTATTATCTCATAAGAAGAATAAAACTTTAGCTCATAACAAGGCCATTTAAGACTTTTAACAGTCTCATAATGGTCTAAATGTACTCTTCAAGAGCGCCTTTAGCTCCCATAAATAAGTATAGGTAGTTATAGGCTTTTGGAGCATGTTATGAGAGGAAAAGATTAACTTTTTGGAGCGAAAATTTCAATAACAATAACCTAAAAATCTTAAGTTTTCAGTTTGAATAAAATGGCTTCAGTCCTTCAGTGAAGATCGACGCAAAAAAGTCAACAACGCAACGGAATTGCGGAGTCCATTTTTTTCGTGTTCTCTGTAATCGTAGTGTTATTAGGTTAATTTTTTATGAAATTAAAACGGGAAACAAACTTAATCCATGACAAAATGCCGAATAAATATTTTCTTTTGCCAAAATCTATGAAGTCTCTGAAAATCCCCAATAATCCCCAACATATTTATTGATAATAGATCAAAATACTTTATTATTTGTATCACCATTCAAAGAACAGCTAGCGTCGGCATCACAGGGGCTCTCTGTACCTGCCCAACGGATGCCTTAAGCGTTTTTCTGTACATTTTACCACTTAATTTATGACTTGACTTGCAATGCGATAAGACTAAAAGAATCAAATAGGTTGGTTACTTAACCTTATGGTACCAGCAATATCACAAGGCTAGTTCAAGTGGCTATATTTTCGATCCGACTATACCGACTACTGCACTCCTACTGTGAACCTCAATAATGATTTCAAAGTTAAATTCCCATCCAGACAGGATTGGGAGGATAACTTCGTGCCGAGAGACTTCGACACAACTATTTTTACTGATGGATCAAAGATGGAGTGTGGAGTTGGTTCAGGGGTATATTTCGAGTCTCTGAACATAAATAAATCTTTTCGGCTCCCCAACTTTGTTAGTGTTTTCCAGGCGGGACTAATGACGATTAGGGAAGCATGCAAAATACTCAAACAAGACCCTAACCAAAATATACTGTTATCCTGACAGATAGTCAGGCAGTCGTGAAAGCCATTGATTCGGCTGTATCAACATCAAGATGAGCCCAAAAGCCTTAATGTCATTCTTATCTGGGTTCCGGGTCACTGTGGCATTGAGGGAAACGAGCACGCGGATGAACTGGCCAAGCAAGGATCAGCCCTTCATAGCTCACTTGCGTAAAGAGTCATAATTCCTCTTGGGGTTATGAAGGGCAAAATATTCTCAATTTTTCTTAACGAATCAAACCACAGGTGTGTAGTTTAACAAACTGCATTATTTCTAGAAAGATTTAGTCCACCTATAATAGATCTCGAACAAATGAATTAATTTGCAGACCCAGCAACCTTTTCTGGACACTGGGCATTAGGAGAGCATGCGGCAAAGCTGGGAATCCCTCACAACAATTATTGTCGTGGTTGTGGGGGCCAACAGGAAAAGGAAACAGTCACTCACTTTCTCTGCAAATGCCCCGCTCTAGCCAGAATGAGATTACAGTCATTTGGTAAACCATTCTTCGATGATCTGGACGAACTCTCCGAAATAAAGATCAAAGATTTGGTCTCTTTTCTTAACATAACGAATTGGTTCTAAGATGAACTTCGACCGCGAGTAAGTGGACGGTGTTCTTCTGAAAGTTATATAGATTCACTCTGAACCGGAATTCAATTTACATACCTATCTCGGCATACTGTGGTTGGAGGAGTGTATTGATGATTCCACAAATACGTTTCAACAATTCTTTTTCTTATGCAGGTCAAACGAGTTATGGTATCAAAACAGCGCAATCAAGCGCCTTTACCTATCAACGTTTTAGTCGCGATCTTTAGTTAATAAAACGCGGCTATTGCTGGAAAACTTTTAAACATAAATGTTCTTTTTTATTTTATTTTTGTGGGAAATATATTTTGTATTAAATGTGAAATCGCGAATTTTAATTGATTGATTCACTACTTGCACAATGCACAACTCTTTTTTTTTGGAATTTCCTTTTGGGGATTTTGTCTTTTAGTTTGGGAATTTTTTTTTTTGAAATTATGGCTTTTTGGCAAACATATAACTTAACCCTTCAAAACTTACTATATAATATAGCATGTAAAAAGTTTATTAGATTATTTCATTTTCTATCGAACTTTGGGACTAAACACAACTTTGCCCCACAAAAACCAATAGCTTCAGACTCATAGATCAATTAGCGATAAAGTGAAAAACAGATAATCTACCATTAACATTTTGGCACTTCAGTTAATTGTCGTCGTATACACTTGATCAAACACATTTATGTACATAAATATTTTACACGCTATAAAAGTGCTTATTTTATGTTTTATAATTAATTTTTTTAAAGGAATTTGATGGAAATTAATTAAATTGTTCTTTTCGAAATTATTTAATTTAAATAAAACAATGAATTTCGGATTTGAAGTTTGTAACTTTGTAATTAGAGGACACCACCACTCAGCAAAAAATCTAAAACTTTGGACAAAGAAAGAATGACTGTGGTCATGGTGTTATAATTTTAAATGAAAATAATTACTATAATCTTCTACTGTTAACTAACTTATAATCCGTGGATTAATTTTTTTTTTCTGCTAAGATAGAAATTTGATAAGAATAAATTTCATTTGAGATTAAAAGTAGTACTTGAATGATTATACACTTTTAGACAAAAATAGCTGACAACAATAAACATATTGAACATTTTTTTTTTCAAAGTTCTATTGCTCACACAGATACTTAATTGAAAAAAAAAATGTACCTCTTTATAAAACGATTTCTTGCTTTTAAGATATAATCGTATGAGACTCTTAGCACATAAATTCCGGGCAACCGGCTTATCGGAACCGACTATCCGGATCCAAAAAAAAATTAAAAATACCTTCAATATATTCTTCTTAGAGGGGCAAGGTGTATATAATATTTGTAATAAATGATCAGGTAACCAGTATCGTGGTTAGCCGTATCTTCATTTGAGATGTACATAGACTAACGTTTGTTTACTTTTAAATTAATTATTAAAATAAAAAATATAAAAAAGTCTTTAAACATATTATATGTATGTTAGTTCCAATTTTAAGCATAACTTTGCCTTGTAAAATATTTTTCACAATTTTTCTTTCGACTTTAAGTATCTAAGTGTTGTGATAATAATTAAGTCAGTAAATAATAAATATACTACTTTTGGAAGTGAACGATACATATTTATCATCTATCTTAATACTGCATGGGCTAGATACTTAAGAGGCTTTAACCTTTTTTAACTTCCATTGGAAGTTATTGTAATTGTTCCAATTTGTCGAATCGAAGATTTGCACATATCTCCACATTTCGAGGTCCTAATAATACAAATCCATAGTTTTTAGAGAGATATCTGGGTGTTTGTTTGTACGTTACGTACGTTCGGTTTATTCCCCGTATCTCGAGAACGAATAGAGATATTGACTTCAAATATGTTTCAGTTTTTTAAAGATAAAAAAGTAATGTCATACAGTTCAGAAAAGGTTTTCAAACAAATTCAATTAATAGTTATTTTACAACACTTATAAAAAAAAAAAAAAAGATATACAAAAACTTTCGTCTCGAATATTTCAAGAACAAGGAATGCCATCGACTGTAGCTTAATTTTATTCTACTTAAAAAATCAAAATCTATTTAAAAAATCAAGAAACTTTTTTTTAAATCATAAAACATGCCAACATTTGTTGAAAAACGTTTTTTGGTTCTAATATTTTTTTTAGAACAAACAATGATATTGACTTCGTGCTTATTTTATTTAATACACAATGCCATACTTGATTAGTGATATGATTTAAAAAAAATACAATTGAAAGTTTTTTTAAGCAAAAAAAAAACTACAAGAAAATACTAAAAATTGTTCAAAAATGTTTTTCACCTCAAATATCTCGAAAACAAATGTTATTGACTCCGAAATCATTTTATTTTACTCACAATGCTGCAAATAAAAATTGATGGAATTAATAAAAGTTTCAATTGACAGTTTTTTTTTAAACAACAAAATCTTGCAAAAATATTTAGTACCTACTATTTTTGGGGAATATTTTGTTTTTATAAGATTTTGAAAGTTGAATTTCTTTATAGAAAAATAACATTACGTGTTCAATATCCAAGGCCACCAATAGAAAGTTACCAGTGTGGGTTGAACCCAGCCTCTTTTTTTTATTGTATTTAGAACACTTTAAAAATTGTATTTAGAACACTTTAGTTTAAACAAAATTTATGTGACAAGCAATAGTCGTTGCTAATGTATTTTGCTTCTTTAATTTTCTATTTGCCCAAAAAGAAAAACATGGATATACAAAGATACTATAAGACAACTAGGAGCTGACAGCGAACTTGATGTCCAATCATTTATAGTTAAAATCTCACCAATTATATTAAGCTAGCTGGAGAAACTTGTTATTTGAGGCCGTGATATTATATAAGTACCCTGGACTGTTATCAACATTTTAAGTTAAAGCAACAAAATCCACAAATTCCGTCGGGTTCTGAATTTAATATTTACCTACTTAATTTTTTTTTTCTAAATTGTTTCTTTATTATGAATTAAAACAATTCCAAAGAAAAAGATAAGAATTAAATGACACGTGAAACGGACTTACAAATTATATATGAATGGCTATTTAAACACTAGGTATATTATTCACAAAACGTATTTTGACAAAAGATATATATACATTAACTCAGCAATACTTGCGATAAAAAAAAATTAATGTTTAAGGTGCAAATAACGCTAGATAACTAATTTCGGATTCTAACATCAAAATTATGAGAAAAGATCAGCCGCAGCTAAATAAATAATTGCTACACAAACCCTTACAATATTAAAGGTAGTCTTATTTATAAATCTAATGTTCGTACTTCATCTATAAATCATTGGATTATATACCCAAGTTTAAGTTTGTGAGAGATAAAATCGTTCATCATGAATGTTATCAACAAAAATAGGAATAAGATTCAGGTAAAATTATGAAGCACATTATTATTTCTTTAATTATTTTGAAACTTAAATTGTCTAACTTTTGATATACTTTCAAATATTTATAATCAAAAAATAGCACAAAATATTTTGTATGACACTCGCGCAACGAGATACACATCGTCGTGCACTATCTGCACTCAAAGTCTTTGGCTTGAAAAATATATAAATACAAATACAATATATATATACCTACAAACATATTATTATGTGTTTTGCTATAAGGACAGGTTTTTCTTGTGAAGTGATTGGCATAAAAAGAAAAGGAAAATGCGAACTTCTTCTTGGAAGTATACAAACACGATTGCCAACTATTGAGGAAAAGGAGATGACGTAAAATTGTTTGGGGCTTGGGCCAAGAGCGTGCAGGAACAAGAGTGGTACCAAAAAAAAGGTGAGCGTTATCAAAGCCAAGCTTTCGAATGTGATTTTCTTAATTATTGTTTAGGGAATCTTAAATTTTTATATATCAAATTAAAGCCTCAAAAGCGTTCTTTCACATAATGCTAAAATAAATTACATGCCACTGGAGATTTTTCAAAAATTACTTATTTGTAAAAAAATTACTTAGTTTCAAAGCCTTTAGAGTTAAATTGATTATTTCAAAAACTTAAAATCTTAGGATCATATTTTTAAAGACATTTAAAAAACAGAAAACTCACCTTTTATTTGATACCAAATACATATAGGTGTGTTTAACGGTTCCTTAGATATAAGACTTTATTTGCTTATAAACGGGAAAAATCAAGCAAAAGGTGCATCTGAACTATGAACTTTAAACTTAAATATCTCAAAATCCCCAGCTACGATTTGCCTAAAACTTCACAGTTTTAATATCCTAACACTCACCTTTTTTTTTTGGTATCACTCTTGTTCCAGCATGCTCATGGCCCAAAAGTGCGTCATCTCCTTTAGTTCCAATTTATTGCTCTGACAGTTGTTATCTAACGATGACGTTTAATAAGTGATTGACAAATCAACTCTTGATGGATATTTTTTTACATTTAAAATGTTACATTGGCCTTGCATTCGATAAAACGACAAATTGTTTTTGTCTACTTGGGTTAGTTGGAGTATAGAACATGGTTTTTCAGGGATCCATTTGACTGAAACTTCAGAAAAAAGGTTGTTAAAAGTTTTACGCGATATCTTGAAAACCATAAGTTTTACGTAATAAATTCTTGTAGGTAATAATTTATTTATATAATTGAACCCTCTACAAATTATGTGGAATGGAAATAAGGAAGTTTTAATCAAAAATAGACGAACGTTTAAAAAAAAAAACATCTATCAAGGGTTATAACTATTTGTTTATCAATTTTGTATCTATTTATAGATTTTTTTTATTCAACTACAGTAAAAAAAACTGATGTACAAAGAATTTTAAGGTTCAATTTTTCTATATAAACAACTCTAGCAATTTTATTTAAACCTTTCACCTAAAGAATAATTAAATTGGGTGGCGCTATCAGGGGCTAGTGAATTACAACTCTCAATCATTTGTAGTGTGTGTGTTATTTACTTGTATGGAGAGGACCTACGATTTTTTACCGAATCCAAACGGCTGTGGTGAGAAGCACTGTTTAAAAATCAGAGAGGATTAGTCAATTCCTGTCAAGTGCCAGTAATCCGTGAAAAAACATTTCTGTTTTTAGGTGGCATAGGCTGGGAATTGAACCCAAGACCTTTGGCGTAACAATCCTACGCACTAACCATTACATTATGGGGTACTACTTTTCACCTATATCATTTTAATATTCATATAACGGTAAAGGTGTTTTAACGTTTTTAAACGAAACTGCCTTATATTTGAAAATTTTTAAAATTATTTTTTATAAAAAACAAAATTATTTTTTTTACAATCTTCATTTGACCTTTTCACACTTTTTCATAAAATATTAATCCGTTATTTAACATTAACTATTAACCACACATTTATACTATTTAGCTAAATTTTTGTTCGAAACCACAAGAGTCCCTAAAGTACAGCCGTTTATTTTATTGTGTTAGTGTGCGCGTTTTTTATACATATTATAACAATTTCCATAGTTATTAAGGAATTGTTAATTTTGTTTAAATTTAAAAAAACATCAAAACTTTTTCTTTTCTTCATTTAATAATTTAAACAAACATTTTTATTTTTTTTCAATAGAGCAAACAAAAAACAAAATCATGTAACTAACATCTACCTAATAAAAGCAAAACAAAATTCTAAAACTTATTTCTGTTTTAAAGGAGACACAATGCCTTAGATAAGTCTTGATGGTGTCTTTTATCAAACGCTTTTAGCGGTACCTTCTTGATGTTTGAAATTAATTGAATAACATAGTTTGTATGTTAAAAACAGAGCCAGAGCCCCTTCACCAAGCCGGGTTGGCACTTCTTGTTTCCTAGATGGAAAATATCCCAAATATACACATATGAAAGAATTTACACAGCTGATTCAATATAATTTTTCAGTTGTACAAACAGAAATAAAACACTTAATGTATTTTTGCTATTCAACTTCGGAGAATAATTATATCTTAGTGGTTTCTTTTAAGAATTCATAATCTTAAAGATTTTTGTTAGGAGTTCCGGTATATTCATTTATACAAATATATTTACTATTTATACAGAATTTTTTATTCTTAAAAATTCTTAATTAAAAACATAATTAGACTGTCATCGAGTTTGTTTAAACATTACACAAATTGGTGGTTTTACAATTCATAGAGAATCAGTACTTCGTAACTAACAACTCTCACCTATTACTTTGTGCGTGTTTTAAGTCGGGACTTTCAATTTTCTATCGGCTTGGAACGTACTTTTTATTTTTATTGGAGGATTTGTAACTTCCTCTTAAGACAGTACTCCTAAAAACATTTCTTCCTTTTAAGTGAAACAAACTGAGATTTGATAAACAGAACTCTGACATGGTGTGAAGTAATTAAAGGATCATTCATTTGGTGATTTAAAGTTAGTAGCGCTGGGATTTGACACCTGTCAAACTTAGCTGTCATTTGAAGTGTCATAATATTAGTTGAATGTCTGCCATTTAAGATAATGGATTGCTTAACAATCGAACAACGCGTTAAAATTATTAAAACTTACTACAAAAGTGGTGATTCAACCGTAGCCACTTTTCGCGCATTACGCTATGATTTTGTCGTCATAATTGGGTAAAATTGTGAACAAATTTAAAGAGAGTGGAAGCGTTACTGATGTCGTAAGGCCTGGTGCATCATCGTAATGCACGCTCAGTCGAAAATATTGCTGCTGCAAGTGCAAGTGTTGCTGATGATCCGAATTTATCGGTTTCCCGGTGTTCGCAGCATTTAACCGATTTGTTTTTAGCCGGCGGCGATTGAAGGTCATGGGCGATATGTTGTTCCAACAAGACGGGGCAGAAAGTCACACAACACGACCAATTATGGCTTTGTTGCGTGAGAAGTTTCCTGGTCGCGTATAATTTCACGTTTTGGCGACGATTGGCCGCCAAGATCATGCGATTTTAAACCGTTAGATTTTTTTTCGTGGAGCTACGCAAAATACCATGCTTACGCGAATAATCCCTTAACTCTAAACGTATTAAAAACAACAACATTACTCTTGTTATGGCCGAGATACCACCCAAAATGTGTGAAAAAGTGGTTAAAAATTACCTCAAAAGAATCGCATGCTGCGAATCTTTCCGAGCGACCATTTGAATGATATTATTTTTCACATTTTATGGCAAAGTCTAAACTTTATAATGAAATAAAATTTTCATTAAAAATGTATCGCTGTGTGTGTTTTATTTAGCTTTACTTTCGAAACCGAAAAATGAATGACCCCTTACTATCAAATTTGTACTTTAATTGAAAAAAAAAAAAAAACAAAGGAAAGCAAAAAAGCTCAAAACCAAAGAAAAGATTGCACGACAAAATTGAAATTGTCAAAGCTCAATAAAAATTTATTTATATTTTATTTATTTATTTATAATGGATTTTCATTATTCATGTTTTACTCTGGATTGTCTCAGTTGTTTACTTGCAAACTGACTTTGACTTTCTGAATAGGAACAGTTAAACTAGTAAGAACAATAAACAGATGTTGTAATCATCTGTTTCTATACACATTACACAGGTATATTTGTAAAGAGGTTTTCGATAAAGACAAAGTGCAATAATTATTGTTTTTTCTTTTTATTGCTTTAACCTTGAGTTATATCATTGTTTTACATTTTGATACATGATCTACTTTTAATATTTTTATCTTATTTGATGTACTTAACAATAAATTCAATAAACAATTATTTTGTTGGGGGAATTTTGTTTAGTACTGATTATTCTCAAAGCCTTGAAAATGCACTTCAATATCAAGGATTAATATTGTAATAAATGCAATTTCTAGATGAAAGATGTATCAATATATTTAATTATAGCAGATTTCAATAACTAGGATGAAACTTATTTCATAGAAAAATTTATGACCATCAATAAAACAATTGTTTTTTGGAAGAAAAGTGCTGGAACCTATTTTGTATTTTGGAACCTATTTTGTAGAAAATCGCATGATCTTCAAGCTGTGTCTGAAGTTCTTCTTTTGTCTAGTGAATAGGACTATTACATCGAAGGCCTTGGGTTCGATTCCCAGCCTTTGCTACGTAAAAAAACAAAAATCTTTTTCATGGGTTCCTAGGTCCTTCCTCTTGCGAGGAATTTACAAATCTTCCAAGAGTACCTATACGTTTGAATTCAGCAGAAAATTGTAGATCTTCTACATTTCTGCCAATAACGCACGAACGCAGAAATTGTTGAGAGTTTTACGTCACAAGGCCCTGGTTCTACACAAGCTTTTGAGCAACCCAAATTATTTATTATGTTGAGAAAAATGTACATACATATATGCAAGCCACATTTTTATGCGATGGTCTTCCTAATTTAAAAATTAAGATCATATATTTTAAAAAAATCAGTTGAATTTTTACGCAGATTGGACTTTTGTTTTGTACATTTTTCCTGGGCTATAACAAAGTGGACTTTTCTGAGTGACGATAAACGGATCTTTGTACTCTTAGCTCCCTAAAATATGCTACAACCATTCAGAGATCAGCATTTAAAGTTAAATATTAAGATCAAAGCCAATTTAACTCTAACCTGTGTTATCCGAAACATAGCGGAATTTTCGGAATAGTGGATTTTCTGGATCCATAAAAGAAACCCCTATAGAAACCGAGATCTAATATTGTTTTAGTATTAAGTGTTTAAAGATAACCAAGACCCGTAAATAATAAAACGCGGCTATTATATCTTAACTTTCATGGAAAGAAAGTTAATTTTAATAGATTATGTCCGGTTTCAATCAACTTCACAACGAGAAACTTAACTTCATGCTGACTAAGAAAACGAAGGCTTCTTTTGAGCATCACAATTAACAACATGCCAAAAGCTGATCAGATTAATTTCGCACTAAGTCAGCACCCCAGCTGGTTTTATTTTAATAAACTTTAAGGTGATGGAAGATAAGAAAGAAAAAAACAACCCTATTTCTGAATAGAAAACAAGTAGTTGTTCCCATAACCAGAACAATTCTATTCGTATTCTTTTTTACTTAAAAATGATTGTACCTACTAATATTATTTGTTTTGAACTAAGTAAATAAAGAACTATTTTTTTTCAATTGAATAATACTTTTTGATTTATTAACTTATTTATTTATATTACAATATTGTTTTGTGTTGTATATAAAACTATACAATAAGTTATTAACTAAATATTTATATATATACCTAGTTAAATTTTATTTAAACATATAAATTATATTTAATTAAGTAAATAAACATTCTTATCAATTATTATTTGTATATTTATAAATATGTATATGTATATAGTCGTGAGATTCACAAACTAATAAATACAGTAATAATTTAAAGTTCTTTTGGCACATTTTTTTTTTTTAAACAATTTTTGATTAAATTGTTTTTTCATACGTTTTTTTTTTTTTAATTTTATTTCATTTCGAAATAAACAAAAACAAAAATTAAATAAACATAAACATAAACACAAACCTTCTGTCATAATTAATATATATAGTAATTATTTGAACATCTCAAAATTAAAGATCAAAATTTTTTATCTATTGAGAATTCTTAATCTTTTTTTTTGTTGCAGTTTGCATGTCATTGAAGCTGTAATGTCAACATTATGACAGAGCTTATTCATTTCTCGGTATAAGTTTTAAATAAATATATGTAAAAGAAAAAAAAAATACTTATTTAAGTAATTAAGTAATATTCGTTGGCAACATAGCTCAGACTGAAGAGCCTTGATAGAGGCTCAGGTTCACGCTGTAATTTCTGGTTTCTTTCCCGAAAGTTCCATCTCTAGCGCTGGCATTTCATAGAATACCACCAAATTGGTATTTAAACCTTCAAAAACGGCAGCAACTCTTGGTCGAAGATTAAAGAAGCAAAGCTTCTGATCTCTTGCTTGGAATTCAGCTATCATAGTTGAGACAACCTTAGCGGCAGTATAATCGGCGCCATAAATATGCGTGCAATCTATCACAACCGGTAATGTTGATTTGAGACCTTGTTTGTTAACAACATTACGAACAAATTCCACAGAGGGGAAGATTAAGCAACGATCTGGGGTCAGCATGATGTAGTTTGTGCCGCAAGAAGTCTACAAATAAACAGGAAATAGATGATCAACTTTTAGATTTGCATTTAATTTAATTAACTCAAATTGAACTTACAATTAAGTTTTCAACTCTTAGTTTTGGGCGGGCGGCATGATACAAAATGAAGACAACATTGATACCAATTCCAACAAGAATTCCAACTTGTAGCTCAAGGACCAAACAAGCAACGAAGGTTGCAATTCCGGGAATCAGGTCAGTTTCTATAAAAAGAATACAAAAAATCAAGTTATATTCCTGAAAATTTTTAGGTTATTAAATTTCAAACTTACTTTTGCTTCTCCACATAGGTTTGATGACTCGATATTGTACCATGAATATCACAGCAGCCACAATGATGGCAGCTAAGGCGGCTTTAGGAATGAAGAAGAAGAAAGGAGTCAAGTACAACAAAGCAATGATCACAAGAGTTCCAGTGTAGAGATTCATCAGAGGGGTTCTTACTCCGCTAGCATTGCAAACGGCTCCACGAGCCAAACCACCATTTGACCGGAATCCTTGGAAAAATGAATTGGCTACGTTACAAACACCAATAGCAATTAATTCCTGAGTAGCATCAGCTGGTTTTCCATTTGCTAAAATATACAAAAAAGAAAGAAACTTTGTAAAATATTCATTGAAATAGTTCTCATTTAAATAAACTTACCAAAAGCCTGAACCACAGCCATATTTTCAAGCAGAGAAATTAAAGGAACCACAATTAATCCAGAACCCATCTTCGATACCATCGAACTAAATGTCTCATGGACCTCAATAATCTCACCAGTTGTTGTATTTGTTTGTGTAGAATAAGAAAATGGTGGAAGTTGGAAAGTTGGCAAGCCTGGCGGAACATATCCTACAGTTTTGAACCACTCAAAACCCGATTCATATAAATAAGATCCAATAGCTCCACATGCAATAACCAAAACTGCATTTCTTGATGTTCCAATTAACCAACATGTACTATTGATGAATTTTTGCCATGGTTTCTTTTTCTCATCATCTTCTGGTCCAATTTTGAAGCTAGCCATAGCCCTCATTGAAAGTAAAATTACAATACATCCAATTCCAAATAGTGTATCGGCTAAACTGATATTTTGAATGTCTTTGAAAATTGTAATCCACATGTCGAGAAATGTTGCTCCTTTTGTGCTTACACCAAGAATATCTTTTAATTGAGATGTAAAGATGATCAAAGCCACGGCACTTGTGAATCCTGCACTAACAGGCCCAGAGACGAAATCGATGAGGAAGCCGAGTTGGAAGACACCCATTCCAATTTCAATTAGACCAGTTAGGAATGTTAGTAAGACAGCTACTTGCCAGTTGCCTTGAGCTGTTTGAAATGTAAGAAGTGCTGATATGGCAGTTGGTCCAACAGGGACATCTTTGCTAGAACCAAGGAAGATATATAAGAAGCAACCGAGAAAGCATCCATAGAGACCGTACTGTAAAGAAATAAATAAACAAAATTTGTGTAAACAAAATGTTATAAAATTTTACAATAAAATATTTAAAAGAAAAACGTCCGTTATCACAGTAAAGAAAAGGTCAGTAATTTTATTGGCTTTTTTAGGGTTGAGTTATAATTCTGTACAAAACTCTGAGAAAAAATCAAATTTTAATATATATGAGATTGTGTGGTTTCAGCCACGAAAAGTGATTAGGTAACTATCAAATGACTTATCGGTGTAACGAAGGCGTAGCTGCGTTTTTCTTAGAATCCTATTCTAGGGTCTTAGAACCCTATTCTAGTGTCATCCTGATTAATAAATTACTATACCTATTGTCATTCTGACAACTAGCCACCTTAAAGTTGTGGAGCTGTCACTTCAATTTGTCACGTTGCCTGAGAAACTTTATCATTTCTTGCTTACGCGTGTGATCAAACTACACCTGAGAGTTAGGTTTTCTAAACAATAGCTGTGCTCTATCGAAAATTCTATATTTTCGTATTTAGAACATTGAAAATCCCTCGACTCATGCTAATCAGTCAATGTTATCCCAAAATACCTTGACGTGTAAATAACTTCTTAACCCGTTGGAACTGAGTGCTGTCGGAATGGCTACTATAGTAACATTTGGCTCCTTTGCTGCAGAAAGGGCTACTGTGCTTACCATTTCTCAAAAATGCTCCTCAAGTGTTGATATTGAAATTTTAATTAAAAACGTATCTTGCAGTTTAAAAATATTTTTAAATCCTGATTTCTCACATCCCTGCTCTTATTAAAAATTGAACATCTCTGTTAAACTTCAAAATGTCATATGTTCAACTAAAAGTAAGCAACAGTTTTGCAGTTGAATGCAATTTTTTATTTTTCTGCCAAAGGGTTCGTGAGAGAATAAGTTAGCGATATTTTTGTCTGCATTTAAAAAAAGGAAACAAAACTAAACATGGAAAAGTAAAATCATAATTTCTGAATATGCATGCATGGTTCCTTTAATAAAATATTAACCGTCTAAAAGTTTGATTAAAAAGTACAAAAAAAGAGGTCTAGAGTCGAAATTATAATGTATATGTATTTATTTTTATATTAAATAAATGATTTGTTTTTAAAGTACTTTTAATTTTAATTAATGTCATAGTAATGATCTATTTTAAGTTATTTATTTTTCTATTTAAAAAAAGGCTTCTTATGACGTTACGTTCTTGTGTCTTGTGTCCGCTAATTTTATGAAAAGTGCTACTCCCGGAATATGTAAAACGACAGCACTGTTGGAACTGCGTTAATAAGAGTAATTTGTTGCGTTGAGGATCACACGACGGACGTTGACATTTAAATTAATTTAAGTGAATTTAACAATAATTGTATGATTTACTATCCCGATGAAATTTATCAAAACTTGACGTCATTTTGACATCGGAATGACTGTCTAATCATAGCTTTAGTACTTTATCTAAAAAAATATTCGAAAACCATGTGACATTTTGGTTTTGATAACTTTTAAGAAACTAGGCTTTCATAATGAACACTTAAATATCTCAGTATATAGATTTGTAGCCAACAATCATAACGTCTTAACTCGAGCTAGCCAAATTAAGTCCTTTATTTTATTATTATCTGTTTTATCTTGCTTCAGTTATTCTAAGATTTGAATAAGAATTAATTTGGAATAAAAGCCTAAGTCAACAAAATTATTTTTGGATTAATAACCTTTTTAAGTGGGTCGAAAGACAACTGTAATTTTTTCACCTGTGGACTTATAATCCTGTTCCAATAATTATTTATGGAGAAACAAATCAAATCATTGTAAAATGGGGCCTTAGACTTTCATATACCAAAAAGTAGAAAACATATTTGATTTTCTTAACTCAGTTAGGTTAGTATTCCAAATCAAATTTTTGTTTGTCAATTCACTTAACATTAACTCAACTTATGTACTTTTTTCCAAAATAGACTCTTGGATTTTTGTTTTTTTTTTTTAATTTATAAATCAAAACTTTGGGTCATCACAACATATCACTCACCACCCTATCGGGGTAATCCCCAAAATATAACAAGGGTAATCCCCAAAATGTAACAAGGCGCAGTTAATTATGTACTAGTTGCAAATATAATATTTTTATCATTCAATTGTTTTTCAGAGCTTTATAAAAATTCACCGATTCGGTAGTAGTGATATCAAATGGGACTTCCCGATAGGAAACATAATTCCAATAAAATTTTATTTTGACATTTCTCAGAAAATATATAATAAGTGAGGAATCATAATTTAGTTGAAACGTGAAAATTATGAATATTATGAATGTGAATATTATGAATCGATTTAATTTATAATCAAAGACTTTGCTTTCGACTCGAAATAAATACATTTTGTGTATTGTAGCTTTCAATTATGTTTTTCCACTCAATACATTTTGCCTGTCCCATTTACACACTTGCACACACAATCGTTTTTTGTAGGTATACCTACAAACTTAATTGTCCCCCCGTTTAATTACCCCAATGCTCGTTGGAACAATTAAACCAGGTAGTTTTAACACTTACTCTGAATTTGCTTCACTTCAAAGAAATTATTTAAACAAAAACTAAGGAAATTTAAAACCTGTATTTTATAACAAACGCCTGTGTGTATGCAAACAAATTTAAACTGTAGATTTTTTATGTACCAGTACGTTTTTGTTATATTAAAAAAAAAAAATAATAAAGTAAACTTACAGCAAGTGGTAATCCAGCAATTCCAGCATAAGCCAATCCTTGAGGTATGACTGTTAATCCAACTGTAATTCCAGCTACTAAATCTCCAATAAAATCATCTTTATTATACTTTGGCAACCATGTCAAAATCGGTAGACGTTTATAGAGAGTTTTCTTGCAAAATACTTTTGCCGAAGTCTGTTGACACCAATCACCTATGCCCTGGCAGCATCCAGTTTCTTTATCATCGGGCATAATACAATCACTTGATCCTGAATACAATCCATTTGGTGGGATATCCAAGGAAACATCTGAACCGTTTCTGCCACCATCACCGGAAGCATGTATATGACGCATTTTTATTTTGTCAATAACTTTTTTTTTCCTTTTGTTAATTTAATTTTTCCTGTTTTTTAAGTCAAGATTTCCAAGACGTTTCTTTATTTTCTATCTTTATCCAGTTTCTATAGAAAAAAAAAAATGAAAAGAAAAAAAGAAAACACAAGATAAGTTAAACTGATGCACTCGAAGTCCAACTCACTACTCCAATGAGTGCAGTGAGTGTCTTTATGGTCTCGCGTTGCGAGTAGGTCTGGAGTTGAGTTTGGATTTGTTGGTTGGTTAAGGTTTAAAAAAAAAAAAAAAACGTAAAGCTAGTTAGTTAGGTTACACGTTACAAACGCGTTCACTGAACTTGAAATACACGTGCTACTTGGCTGGTTTGTTGATAAATTGTAAGTTGAAAAAAAAATAATTAAAATACACAAAGTAGAAAATCTAAAACTTGTATTGGATAAAGCAAAGAGTAAGATAGGTAAATAAATAAATAGTTCGTGATTCACTTTTTGCCAACAGAGAGATTCCGGGGAAGTTGTGCATACAAATAATTTTTTTTTGCTCTTCTATTTTAAAAAATTCACGCAGATATCACGTTTCGTTTTTTTTTTTTAACAATGCGAATATATAATTTTTCTTTTAAAACGCATGATCAATTTTTTGTTTAAACAATATCCGTTGATGTAAATTTTTTGCACATTTCTATAACTAGTGGCAATTTTTTTTTGTCATGCTTGAAAACATTACAGGGGCGTGTTATTTTGTATTTATTTTATTGTCTGGGTTGGTTTATTATATTGTACGTATTTTGTAGGAATTCTTAATGAGAATAAAATAAATCAAATTTCATTTACATACATCAAAATAAAATAAATTAATCAATTATGTAAGAACATTTGATCATTAATCTTAAACGTGATTTCTATAGTTATTATTTATTACAAAAAAAATAACAATATATACCTACTTATGTCATAAATTTTATATTTTAATGAGGTTGTAATTTTATTATTTAATATAAAAAAAATAATTTAATTTATGCGCACGTGCCAGGTAAAGATGCTTTTATAATTAACATTACAGATCTTCCAGAACTTGAAATAAAAAGACGAACAGGATAAAGATTTACTAGAAAGAAGCGATTTCGTAGCTCTTACGCATTGATTTCGAACTCAAAATATGTATAGGATAACTTTACATTTATAAAATATAGTTTTTCATCATCTAATAATGATAAAAGTAATATTTTGTATATACCTTGCAGAATATTAAAAAAGATCAGTATATAATCTTAAATTTTTGTTCAGATATTTTGGTTTTGATACTATAGGGTCATCGTCAATAGTTTAAATGTATTCAAAACTTTTCTAACCGTAAAATCTACAATAAATACTTGTGTTTTCACAATTCGGTTGTGGAATCCAAAACCATGTTTTTGTTTAATTAAAAATTGGCAGAATCAACAGCATTTTTCAACATTTATACAGTAAATTTTTTTGGATTCATTTGGGCCCTGATGGCTTTTATCTAACATCAAGCCGTCCCTGTCTATGCTGATCAACAAAAACATATACTTAACGTCAATCTCTTCTTTTGTTGTTACTTTATCGATGATGCGAATATTTCAATGATCTGATGAATTAAAAGAGTTTGTAAGAGAAAGTATAAGTAGGTATATAATGTAAAGATAAGAGCATTAAAATGCCATAATATTCTTAGCATTCAAAATGATATAAAATGTCTGAAATAAATTTAAAAAAAGATTGAATCAAAACTAATTAGTTATTCCTTATTTGCCAAAATGACAAGTGTGATAAAATCTATGAACGAGATTGTTTGCATGTTGGCGTTTAAACTAAATTTCTAGAAAAATCAAATTTACTCAAATTTACTACGAAGAAAGTTCACCACTAAATAATATGTTGAAATTGTATAAAGTTAACCATAAATTATTAATTAATACTTCTAATGTATCAAATACCGTTTTTAAAAGGACTTTTTATAAAGTATAGTTTTAAGAAAAAAATATTGTTCGCTTGATATTAATTAGCTTGTTTCAAATGAATAAATAAATAAATAAATAAAAATCCGACAGTAAGTTCTTAATCTAGTGGGTAGATGGAGTTTCAGTTTCGAAAATCGGTAAGGTAGTGTTAACTGTATAATGTTAAGAAAAAAGATGGTATCTAACGCATGAAAAATAAACAAACGTAATAAAAAAAGAGATGACCATACAACACTGTTGTCATAATGATCCGTATCGTTTTATTTTAATGGGATATGGATCTTTGTGGATAATCAAACACGGCTATTATAGTCAATAAAAAAATTAACAACAACAACAACAAATAATTTACATTATTATGTTATTATTAATTTTATGTTATCGATGCGAGAATAACAGAACATGCACTGTACGATAAAATCTTTAATGATTATGTAAATGAATTCTTAATTTATAAAAAAAGATTACTTTGTAAGTTAACGAAATATTTCATTATTTTGTTTTATAAATAACAATTCATTTAATGCTTTGGGCTTGAGTCTGTTGCGGCGCTCATTTAATCCAATCATGCCAATTATTAACTCCGCAATACTGGATCCGCTGTAAATCGCAGTATAGTGTTCTCTTTTCTTTTCACGACAAATGAGTAAAAAAAAAAATAGAGCCTTGCACTGCGAATCACTGCAGATCCAGTATTACGGATTCCATAATCTTCATGAATATCTGGCCAGTTTTGAAAAAATCTTCCCAGAGTGAGGAAACGGAAGTAGCTGGTATATAAAGGAACAGATGGGCAATTTTCTTGAGCCTTGTTCCGTTTTCATCAAAATATTTCATTGGACAGTCATGTTTTCGAATGGTAGGATTTTGCATACAGCTTCTTACGAAAAAAAAAATAAATAAAAACTACATACAACGGAATGAAAGAATATGTTGAATGCATTCAGGGCGAAAAAACTAATAATTTTTTTTTGTGAGAAATTACGAACTTGCTGCAACTTTTTTTCAGTTCTCTTGCACCTGCGATAATTTTTAAAACATCGATGTGTACGATAGTTAAAAACTATCGATAGACTATCGATGTTTAAGTAACACTAACGTCAATGTTCAACCAGATAAAAATCTTAAAATTTTCTATTTCAATTCTTTCTTTCAATTTCCTAACCCAAGCTGTCAAAAACACGAAAGATGAAACGAACGAAAAAAAAACTCTCGTGTAATCAGCGTCAAATATTATAAACAGTGAAAGTTAAATATTAACATTAAAATTAAAAACAAAAACAAAAAAAAAACATTTATCTGTTTATTTTTACTCTGTTTTAATTTCATTACATACTTATAGGATTCTTTTTTTTATTTGATACTTCCTCAAATTTTAATACCAAAAACTTTTTCTTCATTTAAAAATTAATGACACAAAATTTTAAACGATTTAGTACGATGTTAAAGCCATTTTATGATGCTCAATTGCTTTAACATCGTACTAAATCGTTTAAAATTTTACGCTAATAAGTTCAATTTTCTAAACGGATGTGGACAGACTTTTTTTTTATTGTTTCGTTTATAATATTTTTTATCATCGTTTGCACTTGTGCGCCATACCTCATTAATCTTAAGAACAAAAAAAAAAAAAAACTTTAAGACAATAATTAATTCTGTATTTCATTAGGTTTATCTTAAAGGTAGTGCAAGTGATGATGTTACACAATTTTCCATTAACATTGTGATCACACGATTAATATTTACTTAGTTTTAATTTTTTTTTATCTTGTCGTGGCACGTGCTTAAAATTATATTACATTTAGATTTAGATAACGAACTTAAATTACTACGGAATTTAAGAATATAAAAATTATAAGTAAGTTTGAAATTTTAATTTTAAATACAGGACTTAAGCGGACTTTTTGTCTATTGGGTTTTCTCTGACACACCTATATACATAAGTACTCAATTAAATATGAGTTCAAAAGCTTGGATTTAAACCCAGATTTAAATGCTCGTGGAAGACCATTGCTTAATAACATACAACTCTCAAGCATTCATATGCTTGTTGTAAGTTGAGAGTAATGGACGAGATATATATCTCAGCCTGGAAGAATTTATTTTATACATTTTAATAAATTTAAAAACGTGATGGGTATATTTAAAATTGTATTTTAAACAATTTTTCTAATCTCTATCTTTTTGAGTACCTACTAACTACAATGCGGCTGTCACCCACCCTATATGACATGAAAACTTAAAAATATCAAACTGATTATTTTTTGCTTGAATACACTAAAATAAATATTAATTTATAGATGACAATAAAAAAATAACTAATTAAAAACTCGTAAAGTGTAACAGTTTATTCAAAAAAAAAAAAACTAGTAGCGACGTCATTATAAACAAGAAAAAAATACTACATAAAGAAAATTCCAAACCACAAATTAGTCAAATTTTAAAATATTCATTAGATTATCATTTATTATCAAATAATTATATATCTACAAAAATATTATATGTACTAACACAAAAAAAAAATACAATTAAAGCAAATACATAGATAATGACCCATATCTATATTAACAAATGATTATTTATTAATTTATAGTCTAACAAAAAAAAAAACTTTAGATAAACATCAGAAACGCCGATTAAAACGATTATAGCACACGCTCTTTGCTTGACCTATCCATCTAATGAAATAAATTAAATAAATTTGCATATGACTATTAATTTTTTTTGTTAAAACTTAAATATTTATTGTTTATTTTTTTTCGTTGTTTTGTTTATCAGATGACAGGTGTTAAGTGTTTAATGTGAAAAGTTGATCTGACATTTATAAGTTATTGTTCAAAATATGTTTTTTTTTGTTAACTTTTGAGTGAAAGATTATTCTGTGCACAATTGACTTAGTTTTCGACTTAACTGTGATATGGCTATAAACCGCAACTCTTTACATTTAAGATTTCCCCTAGAATGTATAATTAAACAACAACAAAAAATAACATATTCAATCGGTAAATCAAATAATTGGGTATTAATAATCTTCTAATCTTCAAATTTCATAAAGCATTCGAATAAGCGGAATAACCAAAAATTAAATATTTATTGTTGCTGTCAAAACTGTCAAAAAAAATAATGTAAAATGTCAAGCTTTTAGTCAAAGAGCACTTTGACTGATGGGACAAGCATCCAGTTTTGTATACCTAGTTATATATTTCTTTACTCTTTATTCGTTATTTGTATCATAATTTGGTTAACAATCGGTATCAGTTAATAGGTTTTTCTTCAGTAAAACATATTACTGGAGTCAATAAAGATTTTTTCAGTTAAACATATTACCTCAGTCAATAATACAGAAAAAAACTAATAAGCCTCGAAAATTGGAAAAAGCATTATGTGAAATAAAAAAAATTCTTCCATGCTTTGGACTTTTAGGAAATATAAATTGGAAACCCATATAATGTTTGTGATATCAAAACCTGCTTGGATGATAGGTATAGAGTCATCCATTATTGAACAAAACAACTGAAAAAAAAAAACACAAATTTTACCTGCGAACGCTAAATTAATTTCATTTAGATGTCAAAAAATGAATCATCCTAAAATTTTATGTTTTGGTTGCGGTTTCTGAAAAATTTTGATATATAGGTACAGTGATTTATAATAAAGGGTCATTCATTTTTCAGTTGTCAGTTTCGAAAGTAAAGATAAATAAAAGACACACCGCGATACATTTTTGATGAAAATTTTATATCATTCTAAAGTTTGGACTTTGCCATTAAGTGTGAAAAAACAATATCATTCAAATGGCCGCCTAGGGAAGATTCGCAGCATGCGATTCTTTTGAGATAATTTTCAAACCACTTTTTCGCACATTTCGGGTGGTATCTCGGCCATAACTTGAGTAATATTGGTTTTTAATGCGTCAAAGTTCGGGTATTATTCTCGTAAATCTACGGTCTTTTGCGTAGCCCCACAGAAAAAAATTTAACAGTGTCAAACCGCATAATCTTGGTGGCCAATTGAAGTCATCAAAACGTGAAATTACACTTGCACTTGCAGCAGCAATATTTTCGACTGAGCGTGCATTACGATGATATACAGGTCTTACGACATTAGTAACGCTTCCACTCTCTTCAAATTTCTTCACAATTTTACCGAGTTGGTCAATTATGACGACCATAATCATCGCGTAATGCGCGAAAAGTAGCTAAGTTTGAATTACCACTTTTGTAGTAAACGAACGCGTTGTTCGATTGTTAAGCGATCCATTACCACTTGAAACCACGAAATGAATGAGCCGTTAGATCCGTGGCAACTCTAGTCGATTCTTGTTTTTAACTTTTAAAAGTAAAGCAGAAATTTTTGTCCGTGAACCGTTACGCAATGTTTTCAGCAGTTTATTTCTTTCTTAGAGAATTTCATTGCCACTCCTAAAAATTTGAATTTGGTAGACTTTTAATTTCTGTCCAAAAAAGCATAGAAAAAACAGTTAATCTCACCAGAATAAGTGGCACTATTTTATCACTTTAAGCCAAGTTTTGTTGTCTGAGAATTTAACACTGGAGTGGTCAACACAGGAGACTTAAGTATCACTTATTCAGGTAAGTTAACAATGAAACTTAATGGTTTTGGTTACTTTTAGGATGGTTACTATCAAGCACTCCTAACTTTAAGTTTTTGGGATATGAAAATAAATGTTGTATTCAAATATTTCGCTTGGATTGAAAATTGTATTCAAAATAAATTCCACTTTATTTAAAAAGTTAATTTAAATCACCTTATTATTTATTTAACTTCTTAAGAGATATAAAAATCACTTATTTATTCAATAAAAACATAAATAACTTTTTAATTTAAAAACACCATCAATTTCTCACTGAACATATACAAAAACCGTAAAAGTCAAATTTAATTATTCTTTAAGGAATTTTAAGTCATCAGACATGACTATCAACATCAAACGATCGCAAATCAATGAAGTGGTTTATATTTAACACTAGATTGACTTTAATTTTATGACAATATGTCTGCAATTTCAGAACTGAATCATCAACCAAAATCTCTGTATTTACATTTTATTAACATTTTCTCTATGATATTGAATTCTTACAAAAGTGAGTCAACAATGATTGAAGTGTTAATGATTTTTTGGAAACTAAAAAAAAAACCAAAAACGTAATTGATATAGCCAATATGTAGATATTTTTAGTCCATGTGGGACTCACTAAAAGTTCTAAAAACCTTAAACACTTCTATTCGGGAAATAAATTCCCGATAATTTGATAAAAACTAAATTAATAAACAAATCTGGTGTGTCAATTTCTAGAATAACTCATAACAATTGGGCACCATTCCAGAAAAACAAACAAAGAAATATGGTACATAGCTAGCTAGGTACACAATTTATTTTACAAATTTATTTGACTAATTTTATAAATGTGAAAAAATAACAATAACAAAAATTGAACTTCTCGATTCACATAAAGAAATAAAGAAGATAATATATGATATTAAATTACTCTTAGATTGAGATAAATTGTATTGACAAACAATTTCGACACTTTTATTTGTTTGGAAAAAAAAAGTAATAGAAAAATTATATTACGAGCGTTATTTTTTTTTTTTTTAATATTTAACCTTGATAATGAGAGATAAAAGATTTGCTAAATAAAACTCGGCATTTAGCAAACAAAATGTCATATCTTAGATATTATGTAGGAAATAATTCGCAAAAATTAAAATAAATAAAATTAAATACACGACACGAACTTCGACTTTGTGATATGCTATCGAAAGTTCTAAGTTACTGATAATATTTTGCTGGTTTTTTGTGCTATCAGTTCAGAAAAGCTTATTGTTCTCAAAATCAATTTGAATTCAAAAAAGGTCATAAGAACAAAAATTTGAATTTATTTAAATTATTTTCAATTTTTTTTAAATGTAGTATTTTTTAAACTATAAAGAAGCATCAGATTATAAAATAGTAAAAAAAAAACGGTCAAGCCATTGAAATTTTGTAGGAGCGTGAATATCTTAAAAATAAGGCAATCCTATATTACGAGATAGGATTTTGAAACTTTTTTTCAAGCACGTCAAATTTAATTTTCTTGCAATAACTTTGGGTAAAAAGTTTATTAAAATTGTTTGAGCCATTTTCAAAAAAAATTTGAAAAAAAAAACAAAACTTTATGTGTATGAGCTAAAACAATAATTCGAAACTCCCCTTTATGGAATTAAACAAAAATGATCTGTACCAAAATTGAACCAAATCGGTCCATCTGTTTAGACTCTAGCTAAAAAATTACAGTGCACGGAGGGTTATTTCCCAAATGTGTGGAATTAACCTCCAAAAAAAGTCAATACGATTCCGGTAAGAACATAAAACCTGTGTTTTAAAGGCCAAAATTCAAGTCAAATTCAAAATCAAGTAAGTGAAGTTCCTCTTTGAAAAGTGAAAACATCTTCGTATATTAAATGATTTATTGCTCAATAATTTTCTCTCTCTTTTATTATTTCTAATAATTACAATTTTGTCGTGCATTAATATAGAAAACATCGCAACAATGAATGGCAAATTATTAATTAATAAAGCATTTAATGTAAGAAGTTTTAACCCTTTTCGAGGGGTGTTTCGCTTAATTGATATCAACTTAGAAAAACAGAAAAAAACATAGAAAACATTGAGCGACAAAATTATGGAAAAAAATATTTTTATTTGTTGTCAAGCGCCTCTAAGCAAAAGGCAAACAAACTTTAAAAAAAAAATTAACGTCCAATTTATAAAATGAAAGAAGCGTTTTCTTCATGTCTTTATTTAATGTTAAAGATGTCACAATGCTAGTTATAGATGACACATACGTCATTGAATATAGGATACGGAATACGCTAATCAAATTTTGATTATTGCTATTATACTTATTATTTATCACATGTCTTCATCATTGCCAATTTCACTATTTTTTGAAAAACCGAATGTAGCCACTTAAATGTTTGACAAACCACTGTTAATTGGAACTTGAGAAAAAAAAATTTTCGTTAATTTATGCAAATATTTTATGCATGTATGTACATACTAATTTCCTACAACTCCTTAGAAAAATTTACAAATCCTCTAAGAGTATTCCTTGTCATAAAATGGTGCATCTCACCGCTGCCACCGTTCAGATTCGGTAGAAAATTTTAGATCGTATCCATTTCTTCTTACCCAGGATAGCAGACAGGAATCGTTGAGAATTATGAATGTCAGTTAGATAATTTAAATTTTTTCGTGAAATGATGCCTATGTTAAAAAACACACACACACACACACATAAAAAAACATCGCAAGAAAAAATTGTTATTATTTTAAAAATTTAACGAGCAATGAACGGAAAATTAAAATAATATTTCAATGTAAGAAGGTGTAATCCCCTTTCGAGAGGTGATTTTCAAACTTCATATGAATTTAGCCAACAAAAAAAAAAAAAAAATTTAAAAGAAACATAGATAACATCGCACAACAAAATCGAAATGGTCACACTTAATTGAAGATCAGCTAACGGTTAATGAGAAAGCAATAATCCATTCTTTATAACAAATTTCGATATCATAAAACATAGAAAACATCGAACAATAAATTCAAAGTAACGTTACTTTTTACTCCTTTGCAAAAGCGTCATAAAACTTCATTTCAAAATATGGCCTTATATGATGTATGGCCGTTTGTCACAGCACAATAAATATTATTGTGAGAGTTCAAGTACATAAATCGACAATTTTTAAATTAACAAACAATCCGTTATTGAAACCGTTTCACAACAAATGACACATACGTTATTAAATATATATGTATATAGAAAATTAATTTGGTTTTCGAAAAATCAGAAATAAAAATAATACAAATCCTCTTTGGAATTTTCATTGATATTCGCCTATCCCTTGATTTAAAACAAAATGTTTTGAAAAATTGGTAACCTAAAACTATTTTCTTAATAAACTCCAGCTGAACACTGGCTAAAACAGTAACAGTAGTTAGCTTACATAACATTTTCACATTATTTGTAATTTATTAGTAACATTTGTAGTTTCAGTCGTAGGTATAGGTAAGGTACTAAGTTGATAAAACAGGAATTTAGTGATTTTATTATTTTTTTTATTCATTTCCAAACATTTAAATTATAAATGTTATTAGCAACGCATCATAATAAAAATCTTCCTACTAAATCGTGTAAAATTTTGCACCATTTACATTTTTACAATACCGAACACCCACCTAACAACAGAATGATGTCAAGATTTTTTATTTTAATTTCTTTTTTATATACATATGCACGTTTTCACTCAAGTTTCACTTAAAAAATTTGCTTTTGTTTGCTTAGTATAGGTATCTAAGAAAAACTGTTTGTTTTTTGTTATAAATAATGGAAACTTTAAAATACATTTGTGTTTATTCGCTTCTATATAGTTATCAAAGCTAGACCTAAAAGGAGTTCGAAAACAGCTAAAATAATAATTCCTGTTTAAATATTAAAAAAATAAACAAATGTGTATATTAAGTAAACACAATTAACTACATTCTAAATATTAAATAAATAAAGTGATAAGTAACATATCTAGTATCTACTTGTATTTTTTAATTATCTATATTTTTTTTTTTTCATTCAAAAATTCCATTATAACACTTGTTTAATGAATTTAGACCTCCTACAACTTCTATTAAGATTGATTATGACCATATACATAGTTACAAGTAAAAACAGATAAATATAAATTGCTATCAAGATCAATATCTGGTTTTTGTAATTTGGAAAGAAAATGGTACAAGCTCACCACGCTCACCTAATTCATATTACTCAAACCCATTCCCAAGATATATGTATACTATCGACAATCGGAAGATCCGAATAAGCAGTACCTGATTATGAATAATTCAATCTGATCGATTAAGTAGGTAGAAGACACTAACACTCGTATTTATTAGATTTTTGTCTACTTAAACATGGCTGTCTAACTGTTTTCAAATTGGTGGAAATATGCTTTATTTATTAAAAATAAATATCACATTATTAACGGTTAAGGCAGTCTACTCTTGTGTCTAAGTTTGGCAGCTAAAAGGCAACAATAAACGAGGTTTTTGAACACATTTTTCAAAGTTGGACAGTTGTCTAAAGTTAGAAAACTATTATAAATAAGACCATAAGTAGTTACTCAAACCATTTTGAGCTTCTTATGAAGCGTGCAAGATTACTTATAGAAGTATTTGCTAGATCAACCGTATCGTTGTAGTAGAAGTCTCCCAGATGGAAAGTACATAGTTGGGGAATATGAAAATATTCGGACTCTTTTATTTCATGTTTATTGGAAACATCTTTGGTGCAAATTTGTTTTATCAGTTTCTTGGAATGTTTTCACTTTGTGAAATTCATATCCTCTTAACTGTCTTAAATTTTTTACCAACTTTCCTTTCTGCACCATTAGCTCACTTAGTATTATATTTTCTCTATTGATATGAAGTCACTGATTTTGTACATTCCGTTAAATGGATCTGGATGAAAGATAAGTACTTCTTATTCGGATCTTCCAATTGACGATATCGATATGGTGGCAGTCCGTTTTATATGTATATCTGGAAAGTCACGAATAAATCCATCAGAAAGAAGAGATAATATGAGCGAGACTATACCGAACCGTGAAGAAGGTATTAATTAAACCGAAAGAGCCAAAACTTAACTCTACTGATTTACTTAACTTTTGTTTTTCTTTTTATGAACCAAAACCTAAAAAACTGATGTGATCAAAATAAACCACGATAAAAACAAAAAATTACCAAAAATCTTTGATAAATCCAATTTTCGTTTCTATTTATTTATTAAAAAAAAAAATATCAAATATATTTTATATCTAACATCTTAATAATTCTTCTACGAAAAATTGTTGCAATCATTTTTAAAAATATCTTTTTAATTAAATGTTTTACTTACGTTTTATTGATTTTGTTCTGACAACAACAATTTATTTATAAATGCAACTCTAAACTCGTTAAGTATTTATTTACAATATAAAAAAAATAAATTGTAAACAAAAACACACTTAAAAAAGCACAAAACTCATCTTTTAAACAATGACAAAATTTGTTCTCAATTTAAAATAGGTACACGAATTTATACATATGTAATTAAAAATCACATAAATATCAATATTTGATTTAAAGCTGATACATATTATCCATACCGAACAGTTACATTATGTAAATTTCGAGGTAACACATTTAATAAATTACAAACACGCGCACCGCCTTACCAAAGAGAAGAAAAAAAATGGCAACAAACAAGGTACTACCTCACTAGGTATAAATAATGACCACGATCTACAAACGATGATACCGCAGACTTTGTCAATAAGTAAATAACCTTGTCGATCGGCGATCACCGTCAGACTAATCAGTAACCAAAATAAATTTCCATTCAAAGAAGACCGACGAAAGACTATAACACAAGCCGGCTGACCGACGCACGCTTCCACCACCGCCGCCGCCACCGCAGCGCCACCAACCTGTTGTACCTGATCATCAATCGCTCTCCAAGAGCTGAATACCTTCAAAAGCCAAAATCCCAACCTGTTCGTCCAATTTCCATTGTGGTGCAAAGCTATAGTAGTCCACATGGATGGTAGCAGAGAAAGAACTTTATCACAGCTAAAAAACCAAAACGATCGCTGATTGCTGAAATGCTGATCGCTACTCGATTGACGATTGGAAAGGAAACAAAAATGCACTGCGAATGTTAACTACTTCTGTTGCTCCATCAAACAAAAAAAAAGCGTTTCTTCTTAAGCTTGTTGCACTCTAAAATAATATTGATAAACGGATTACAGTAGCGTGGTCAGCTTACGGCGGCAGCGGCGGTGCTGGTGGCCACCAGTTTTTTTTTTGTCACAGTTTTTTGCCTCGTATAACGTATAATTTTTATAAACTGGAGAGCTATTTAAACGAGACTTGTTGATACTTATCTACGAATTAATTATTCCATGCGTATAATAAAAGTATACTTAGTGATCACACGCCGAGTTTACAGAGTCAATGTTTTTAATAAATAATTGAGTGAAAAGAACTTGGACATATGTAATACAGGGCAGGATTACATCAGTTTCAGATTAGTTCGGTCAAAGTACAAGAGAAATCTGAACAACAAACGTTATAGGTGGTCGTGTGCTGCTCTCAAATCGACAGTAAATAATAAATATTGAACTGAAATTTGTCAAAATTATCGATTACCACCTACGAACTGATTTTCATGTAACAAAACTTTTCAACACTGCTTATAACTTGAAATCTACTCTTCGGAACTTTTAAAGATTTTAAACTCCAGGAGAAAATACAGGCTACATTTAATGTGATATTTTTGTGGGTTTCAAACAAATCAAAGGGCACGGTAGTATACTCAGACAAGTTCTGGCACCACACCTGTTTTACAGGAACAAACGATTTTCGACCCCCCTCTAACTAAGTACCAACAAAGTCTAAAACTTCAAATTTGGAGTGTTTGCTAAGCTGACTAAGCAAAGGTGCCATATTAAATTTCCCAAGAAAATTCTTGACGAACAAATTCTTGAATGAAATTTGGAACGCTTAAAAACTTGGGAACTCCAAATTAAGTCGAACCTACCTACTACGTATTTTTTGCATTAAAAATTCGAGCTTAAAAGTTTAGGTAGGTATTGTTTGACATTTTTGACGGAAATGAATGAAATTTGGTACACTTAAAAATTTAGGAACTTCAAATTCAGTTGTATTTTTTTTGTATTCAAAATAAGGACATGCAATTAAAGGTCACAGCAGGAAATTAAATTCTTGACAAAAATTTATGAAATGCCCATACTGTCTCTTTTTTTTGTATTCACAAATTAGGAAAGAACATGGTATGAAATTTCAAAATTTAGAAAAACCCGAATTTAGTTAATTTTATGTTGGAATACCTTAAACAAAACATATACAGGGTGGGCCAACTACATGTTTCTTTTTAAAAATGCAATAAAATGAACAAAATTAAATTGTTTCCATGTAATATGGTAGAATATGCTCGTTGCTTAACAACTGTCAAAGTCAGTTTGGCCTGAAATATACTAAACCTACTGTCAAAATTGTCAAAATCGCAAATTTGATGTCAAAAATAAAAAAATATCAGAGCTAGAGCACAAAAGTCACCTATGTATGTCTATTGAGAACGTTGCGCAACATTTTGAATTCGTTTTTTTGAAATTTGGTTCATTATACCTGCATCATAATCACTTTCATATAAATTTAAAATGTATATGTATATTAAAGCACATTATTAATTTTAAAAATAAATTCGATTAAATTTTTGACTTTGACAATGCTTTTTTTTATTTGTAAATTGTTAATTAAATTGATTGGGAAGTCCTTATATCATATCGAATACAACAATGCAACAGCAGATACAAGGTGATTATAACCCCTTAAGCCGGAGCCATACCTATCTCGTGTCGTGTGTTGTGGAGTGATGTTCTGTGTCGCTGAATGTGCACAATAATCAAAATTTTGTCTTGCAAACTTTCATTTTTAGTTTCGTTATTTACTTATTCTCTTCCCTGAACACTCTCTTATCTTTCCCACAGGAAAATATGTGTCCGATACAGCGTGGTATGGCGCAATCGGTAAAAGATTGATTCCGACACAACACACCAGACGAGATAAGTGTGGATCCGGCTTTAAGAACGTTATGCAAAATTTTGGATTTGCTTTTATAAATTTGGTGCAATGAGATAATTTTTATATGACGTAGATATAACGGGTGATTCTTTAGCTGGTTTGGTTTTGGCAACACTGGTTTTGACAGCTGACGTGTGTTTAGTACCTTGTGTCACTGTCAAACAGCTTCAGTTTGGTTTGCAATTTAACCATGGATCGTCTTACAAATGAACAACGCTTGCAAATTATTGAATTTTACTATCAAAATTCGTGCTCGGTTCGAAATGTTGTTTATCGAAAAATTGTGTTCAGCGATGAGGCTCATTTTTGGTTGAATGGGTACGTAAATAAGCAAAATTGCCGCATTTGGAGTGAAGATCAGCCAGAAGCATTGCAACAGCTACCAATGCATCCCGAAAAAGCCACTGTTTGGTGCGGTTTATGGGCCGGCGGCATTATTGGGCCATATTTCTTCAAAGATGATGCGAATCGCAGCGTTACTGTCAATGGTGAACGCTACCGAGCGATGATAACAAACTTTTTTTTGCCCGAAATGGAAGTTCTTGACTTGCATGATATGTGGTTTCAACAAGACGGTGCCACATGCCACACAGCACGCGAAACAATGGCGCAATTGCGAGGCGAGTTTGGTGAACAGTTAATTTCACGTTTCGGGCCGGTCAATTGGCCGCCTAGATCGTGCGATTTGACACCATTAGATTATTTTTTGTGGGGGTATGTCAAGGCTAATGTCTATAGGGACAAGCCCGCTTCGATTGACGCACTGGAAGCCAACATCCATGCATTCATTCGTGAGATACCGGCCGATATGTGTGAAAGAGTATGCCAAAATTAGACTCAGCGGATGGGCAACCTGAGACGCAGCCGCGGTCAACATTTGCATGAAATTATCTTTAAACATTAAATTGCAAGGTTCAAACTATCGATTCAAATAAATATTTCATTCATTTTTTCGAATTTTTTGTGTTTTTTTTTTTAAAGTTCTAAACCTCTTAAAAAATCACCCATTATATATATTTTAAAACATATACACTAAATTCATAATTCCTAAATAATTATGTGTACCAAATTTCTTTAATTGGCGTGTGAAATGATATTTGTTCTAAAAATTAAATTAACGGATACTGTTGAACTCTTCATCTAAAACAATTCCACTGTAATAATTGAACTTCCAGGAATGCACAGCAAACAAATTTACCCTTGAGCCCAATTTTCGAAGTAAAATTGTCAATTACAAAGATTGTAGCTGAGATTCAGATGTGTATATTTGATGCAAAGTCATGAATTTCGAATGTGAAAAGAAAAATGGTGACGAAGTAACAAGTTTCTAAACGCATCCCAAAAGTTTATTTCAGCGAAAAATCCTTACGTAGATTGTAGATTGGAAATCGAATGAGAATTAATCAGTCACGACACTTGTGGATTGTTAAGCCTCATTTTCAATATTGCTCTAACTATATTATTATTATCAAAACAAGGTGATATAGATCGACTTCAAAAACTTCAAAAAGTTCTATATTAACTCATATAAAAAACCTGTTAAAACCCCTAAACTGGTTAAATATGTAGAGCAAATTAAACTCTTTTGTTCTATTCTATTTATCTTTAAAATGAAAAATGGAATGCTTCAGAAATGTTTATGCAATAGTTTTAAATATTAAAGTGAATCTCAACCCTATACTGTTAGAAGTGGTGACTTCGCGTGCACAAAACACCATGATGTTCATAGGAATTCAAATATATAATAATCTTCCAAGTGATATTAAATCTATTCATAATGAAACAAAATTTTAAAAACGAAGTGATAAAATTATTCAAATCGGATAGCTAGGAATAAAAATTAAAAAAATAAAAATTGATAAACAAAATGGCGTTTTAGCCAACTTAATCTGTCCATCGCCTAGGGCAAAACGTCACTGTTAGTAGCAGTAATTTCGAGGTAGTCAAGGAGTTCACCTACCTCGGAACAAACATCAATTTCACGAACTACACCTTAATGAAAATCCGACGAAGAATAACCCTAGCGAACCGCTGCTGCTTCGATTTGGCCAAATAAATGGGTTCAAAACTCCTTTCTCAAAAGACAAACTAGACGCTATACAAAACGCTAATTTTACCAGTTCTACTCTACGGCGCTGGACGATAAGTAAAAAAGGGGAATTAATACTGGCCAATTTCGAGAGAAAAATTCTTCGGTGGATATTTGGTCCTATATGCGAAGAGGGTGAATGGAGGAGAAGATTCAATCATGAATTTATGAGCTGTACCAAAATGTGGATGTAGTCCGAAGAGCCAAAACACGTCGTATACACTGGCTCGGCCATATCGAGCGAATGGACAATAACGCTCCAGCCAAGAAAATCTTCGAATCCTATAGTCCCAGGTTCAAGACGACCAGGAAGACCGAACCTCCGCTACAGGACCAGGCGGTCAAAGACGCAAGAGCGCTTGATCTGGACGACTGGAGAGAGCTTGCGAGGGACCGCAACTGATGGAAGACCACAATATCTCAGGCAGAGACCCTCAATGGATCAGGAGCCGGATAAGTCAGTATAAGTAAGTAATAGCTCATCTACTCTCCTTAACCTCAATCTTTAATTTTATTAGTCAAAAATAATAAAATAATAATTTTTGCATAAAGTTTATAGTTTAATTTGAAAAAAAAAAAAAAAAATAATATTAGTACCTATTTCTAATAATCCTTTCCGCGATATATAAATTTAGAAATTATTTCTACAAAAAACCAACTAACTTGAGTTAATCATTTTTAATTTGTTGTAATATAAAAATAAATCCATCATCTACCATCGAATTCTTAAATTACCTAAACACTTTGAAAACATACATATCCAGCCCTGTGTATCGAAGTTCATGGAAATGGTCAGTAGTCTTATAGTCGAGGGGATTTTCCAGAAAATAAAATCACGTGAATAGACGGGTTTTCAAATTAACCACCTAATACATATACCGTTAACAAGAATCTGAACTGGTTTTTACTTTTAATTAACATATTATAGTATTTTATACATACATGGTGATATTATGACGTCCATCGAAATCTTTCAGACAAATTATATTCAAAGGTATCACACACTAATGATCTTGATTTTAATTAATTCAGTGAAAACATATTCATAATAAAACAACGAAAAATCCAAAAACACTATAATATTTATAATACGACTCAGTTTCTCTGGAATATGAGTCACTTATTTAGAATTGATATCACAGAGACAGACTACTACCGCTGAGGAATTGGATGAATATCATGGATGCCTGAGGTTATATTTATTTATTTTTTTTTTTCTGAATAAAATATAAAATAAACACGTTAATCCATTAATTTATAGTGGGAAAAGAAACACAAAAAAAAACACATACTACGTCGCGTCGCGTCTCGGCCGTTGTTGATGAATATTGTAGCTATCAGGGTATTTTGTAAATTACATTATTAAGACTAACAACTTTTATAAAATTAAAACCCCGGGAGGTGATTTTCTTTGGCAAAATGACTGATGCCTTTGAAAGTGGATTTCGTTTCCAAAATTTAATTCATTTCTGTCTGTCATTATGGCAGAAGTTAAATAACGATTATCCAAAAATAATCAAACATGTATATTAATAAAACCAAAGTTGGAAAACACATCTAAATGATGGCTTCATTTTATGTATGTAATTTATTTTAGAGTATAGTATGTGGGTTTTTCGGCTTTGGTTTTTATGGTATCACATTCGCATATACAAAAAAAAAAAAAAAAAAACAGATGTAAATCACCGATATAAAATAAACGACATTGTAGTATCTGATGTGATGACTTAAATACATGAGAATCAACAAGAACAATCTGATAACGAGTTTTGTATAATTAAAAATAAAAATGGTTTCAAATTAAATTTTGCTTCTCTTCGTCACTCGTCAGTCGTTTTGTCCATATAAATATTTAAACTTTGAAATAAAATACAAAACACAATATTTAATGGATCCAGATCCAGTCAGGAAGGCTTGAAAATAAAAACATATAGGTACATATAGCCAAATAATATATGAATCTTTATTTATCACAAAAATAACATTATAAATAATGAAAAACAAAAGAAATATCTACAAAATTGACAAGTGAATTAGAGTAGAAGTAAGGTGGGTCAGGTTGGTGACTAAGGAATGTCTAAAGAAATATTAGGGTAATTCGTAGGTGTTTATTATAAACTATAACGGATGAACCTCAAAATATTATAAAATGTGTTTATTTCTTAGAAACGCCATCTTTTAATCGAGTATCAATAATAAAAAAAAACTCTTAGCCGAACTTGAACAAACAAACAAGTTTTTTGAATTTAATAAAATGGAGAAAAAGTTATTTAATTTCACCGATTTAACAAAATGGCTGGTAAAGCTCTTCTAACTTAATCCTTAAGAGTTTCTGCATCAGTGAATCACTATTGATCAAACTTGGATAAGATTTTGACGCTTAAATAAAAGGACCATATCTACATACATAATATGTGCTAGAGGTTTTTCTTCTTTTTGTTGATAAATTTTTATGATTGAAATTCGGGTAGATAATAGCCAGATCTTTAGATTTTGGGGAAGTAAAATATAACATTTCGTAATAATTTCTAAAGTGCTCGAAAACTATAATTGCTTTTGAAAAAATAACATAACGTTAAAATTTTTGTTTAGAAAATTTTAGAAAAAAAAAGATTCAATAGACTTTCAAAAAAACCACCGCAAATTTTAAGAAAAAAAAAGGTTTTAACACGTTTTTTTCGTAAGTAAAATAGAAAAAGTAAAGTAAAAGTAAAAAAGAAAAAACTAAATTTTTACGCCACAAATTCGCAGAGCTAGAAATTTAGGGAATTTTTTGAATGTGCTTTAAGACACGTCTAAGTCGAGCTCTTCATTGAAATTTAGTACTATCGTAATTTTTGTTCAAGTTAAAGTCTTATTTCAGTGTCTAAATTTTATCTAGTTTAACTAAGTTTTTCAATGGGGATGAGGCTTACAAAAGCCACAAAAAAAAAAAAAAACAAATATATTTAGTATTTAGCCCCAGTATGAAAAATTTTAAATTAAAAAAAAACTGATATAATAAAGTTAACATATAGGTCCATAAAATCTGTCGCTCCTAAAATCGCAAAAAGCTTCATCCATGGTCTAACTAAATTAAGAGAATTTTTAAAAAAATGTTATAAGAATAAAGCTCCCCACCAAAATTAAACTTTATATGAAGTTTTTTGAAGTTAGGCATTGTTTTGTCTTATTTTAAAAATAAAGAGTGTAGACTTAAAACTCCTACTATGTGTTTATAATTTCAAGGGTAGTAAAGCCTCTTTAATACTGTTTCACAATCTCTGTTTTACAATCTTTGAGTAAAGTTCTAAGTGAGCTAATTAAAACTTTTTTGACATAAAATTATAGGATTGCTTACTCAGGGATCGTGAAACGAGCATTTAATGTCGTAAAAATTGTTTAAAATTTTAGGTCAACAATTTTAACTCCTACATCTGTCATTTTAAATGTAACTTTAATAACACGACCCAATTTAAACGAATAGAAGGATAGAAAGAATATTTGTTTGTACACTTAATAAAAAAACACAAAGTTGGTGTCCTGAATAGAGTGACCAGATCTATCCTCAATGAAAAGAGGACACCCATAAAAATCCAAAAAAAAAACAAACAAAATATTCAATAATATTTGTTTGAGGATTTGTTCTCTTTAAAGAGGGCGCCTGGTTAGCCTAGTCCCAAAAATTAGCTCTAATCAATGTTTATATTTAAACCGTATTAATGAACGCAAATCAAAAATTAATTATTTTTAATCATTTGAATTTCATATATAAAAAAAATAAAGTTAATTCATATTAATTAGCTGATTAAACCAAATAGGTGGATTAAGTTGTAATTAAATTGTAAATATTTTTGTTAACGAACAAAATTTTAGTATCGTACACTGCTTCTGAACCATTTGAATAATTTTGCTGTCAATTTTTTTCCAATTAAAATACATATTTCAATATTCTTTTTTGTGTTTTCTGCTGTTCTATTTCAAAAATAAAAATGGTGTCTTTTTCTGAGACACCCTGCTTCAGAAGTTAAATGGTTCGTTGATGCCAATTGCATTCTATTTCTGACCAAACCAGTCATGATTTGATTTGTTGAAAGAACAAATGATTTTTTTAACATTTATTCTTTATTTTCTTGTTGCATTTTGTTTTGTTATATCCAATCATACGAAATATTAACTTATACAGATGTATAATTTTAGTAGTAGTTATTTTAGTTCAAAGAAAGAAGAGAGAAAAGAAAAGACTAAACTAAAAAAAAAAAGATTGAAAACTGGATGAAAGTGGAAAAAAGAAGTTAAACCTTGAATGATATGTACATATATCAAATGCGAATGGAAGATTATACTCGTAGCTTAAAATATGTACCTACTCACATCAACGACTCATAAAACAAAAACAAAAGAGAAAAAGGTAAACAAACCAAGTTAAACCATCGTAAGTATATAACTATATAACTGACAATAAAGAAAGGCTATTAAGAGGAAGGAGGTCATCTGAACAGAAATAACTGGTAAAACCTTAACTTACATCAAAGGAGTGGCTGTGTCATTACATATTATAATTCGGTAGGAAATACCAAAAAAAAAAAGAGAGAATGAACATGAAATTTAAAAAATATCAGAAACCTTATTTTAAATGGACAGTCAAGTAAGGAGTCGAAATAGATAAATTAAGCCTTTTCAGCACTTCAATAAAATGCGAAGAAATATTAATTTTCATTTAAATCCATAAATTCAGCTTTCGATCTTTGATGAAATTTTGCAATAATTACATAACACTGCTGACTGAGTACCAAACAACAGGTGAATCCTTTTTAATTTTAATTAAGATGTCTTAACGAAGATGTATAAGAACTCTAAATGAGGACATTTTTGGCTTGCGATAATCGTAAAAATTAAAATCAACGACAAATCTTACAATGTCATGCTACAGGTTTTTTAAAGCCAAAAATATATTATTAAATTTTATTTTTAAATCAAGTTGTTTTAATTAATTTTCAAACTTAAGATTTTGAAAAAAAACTCTATTTAGGGACTGTTTTACGATGTCTGAGTAAAGTTCTGATTAGTTACTTGACACATAAATATTGCCACAGGGTCATAAAAAGAATTACAGTTGTTTTTTTAATGACTTGAATATATGGTTTAAATCCGAATATTTTTTTAATTTATTTAATTGTTGATGTGTGACAAATAAATAATCAGAACTTAACTAATATATTGTAAAACAGGTCGTGAGTACTATTTTTGTGTTTCATATTCAATGGTATTATCAATTTGTCAATTTGTATTCAAATACTTAAAAACAGGTGCTCAAAAATGTCTTCCAGTTTTTGAAAATAAAATTTTCAATTTTTTCCAAAACTATTATACTTCCAGTTTTTAAAAAATTGAAAATAACAATATTTAATTAAACATTTCAATTTAATTATTTTTTTTTTTTTGAATTTAAAAAACAAAAATAGTACTTAATTAAGTAAAATTTGGAAAAACAACTCATTTTTAACAAAAATTTTTAATTATTTTATTTTCAAAAATTTGATTTTGAAAATCAGTTTTTAAAAAAAACTGTTCAATAAAACAACCGTCTTTAAAAAAAAAAGAACTCTACTTTCTGGAGCAGGGTGTCTCAGAAACAGACACCATTTTTATTTTTGAAATAAATCAGCAGGAAACACAAAAAAGTTGAAATCAGTATTTTAGTTTACATTTTTTTTCTTGTATCGATTCAATCCACACGCTCTAGCTTTTTGTTATATCTTATGACAATCACCCTGTACAAACAAAAATTTAAGTTGACAATTTAGATCTTGTTCCTATTTTTTATTTTTTTTTTTATTTGTAGGAATGCTTTTAAATACGTATATTAATTTAAAAAGAATTATAAATTTTACGCTAAGATTATTTTTTTTAAAGAATTAAATATAAAAAAAAATTTATTGAAATGAATTGCATTTAAAATAATATGAAAACCTACTCAATTATGTACAAGTTACACACGCTTCTGTTATTATCTTAACACTATTCCACAATACAATTAATAAGGAAGTACTTGTATTTAATTTAGAATTATACTAACTAATTAAAATCCAATTATTAAAATTGTTTACAAATGTACCTATGTAATACATACCTACACACCCCATGGTATTTTCACTTTTGACCTTTATTTCATTAATATAAATGCACTCTTTGAATTACTAAGATAATTTGCAGAATAAATAAATGTGCATATGAAAGCTGTATATTATTTAATAACTTGAGAAAGCATAGTAAAGTAGAGTAGGTATGTTAGGGCTCAAAACGAGTCAATAATCATCCAAAATGAGATCGTAACTCAGATGAACTTTACTGAGTGTTTCGCAGTATCTCATTGGTATCGGCGAGAAAAATAAAAAAATTATAAAAAATTAATTTTATAATTATCTATAATAAAATGGATTAATTCAGTCAATAATAAACAGTTCCTAAGATTTAAATCCTACACAAACTCACTATTTTGTCCACAATATTTCTTTACCAGTTCATCTTTTTATAAGTAAGGAAATATTTCTTAAAAAAAAAAAAAAAATAGAAACACTAATCAAGAGCGAACAAATACCTTTCATGATATAAGTCAATTTATAAGAAATGCAAATTCTTTTCACACCTACATTGCTTTATGTAAAAATTTCTAGTAGTAAGTATAAATTTGCATATAAAAATTGCAAAACTATAAAAAACATTAATATGCGCAGATAAAAAGAATTTTAAAATCACTTAAATAACACCTGTTAACATTTTAAAAACCAGTCAATTCCATTTAAGTACTTATAATCACTTCTTTGAAACTGATGTAATAATTATAATTTTCTTTTTTGTATACAAACTTTTAAAACCCACATAGCTTAAAGTAGAAACCAGGCCTATTTGTCCACAGTGTCAAAATCAAGCCTTTTTTAATATTTCACTCCTTATATTTGAACCGCATCTCCACATAATTCAAAGCCACTATTAAATTTTATCTTCCTATATAATTAATTAAAATTGAACACAACTTGTGAATAATATATTAACCAGAACAAACCATAAAAACACTTTTAAAAAAGAAGAGTTTTAGATAAATTTCCTATGCAAAACCTATGAACATATAAAAAACACAATAAACTATTTTAATCATGTTTTTAATATTATGATAGTGTCGTCGAGTCGCTCAAAAATTCCCACAAGCCGGCGGCGCAGCACAGCACGACGCACATGTTTTTAATATTCGAGTACCTACCCGGGAAATAAAAATAAATAAAGCAGATAGTTAATGTTTGAGTTTTATTTGTTTTAATAAACAAAAAAAAGGAATTTATTCTTTGTTTCTTTTTTTTTTGTTGACAAACATAACCTGATATAGTCACATGCTGAGAAAACATAAACTCCCCCCACGGAATAAACAACTTTTTTTTTTAATTAATCGAGGCTTATACGATCGTCATGTGAGTGTTTATTATAATTTTTTTTTAATTCATAAACAACAAACATAGGCAAATACCACAATATTATTCATAATTATTATATTTTTTTTTCACAAAACTTGAACTCACATGATTGGAAATTAGACATAGACACTCTACCAGACAACCGTCAAGAAATTAAAACCCAACCGACAAAAAAAAACTGTAAAAATTACACCTGCTTAGCACTTAATTTTTTTTGTAATTATACTTTTTTAATTCGATCACAACACTTAGGCTAATTCTTATTTTATTTACTTCTTTTTTTTTTTAAAGTACACAAATTCGATACTCGCAAAAATTGGCTGACGCGAGATCCTTACGCGACAACGGTTAGATTCATAAAACATTCAACCAAGCGGCAGTGTGTCTCATTTATAATCAGAATCAATGAATGGAGGAGAATTTAATTGCTATCACACAACGGTCTGAACGTTGTTTGTCGCGCGCTACAAAATCACCAACACTACCTTATCTACACTTTCAACAAAACAACAACAACAAAAACACGTACGATCGTTAAGAAAACCTGATCATCCCCTATCGTTTTTGTTTGCTCTTTGATGGGGTTTTGTTTCAAAGGTTTGTTATAATACGTCACAATATTAATGCTAATAAAAAATCTGCTAGAATGCGGCAAAAATTAAAAAAAAAAAAAAACAGAAAATTGATATGCTATGATAAACACAGCTATTTATTGTGTTTACACCCGGTAAATTATAGTTAAACCTTAAAAGGGCTGTAAACAATAATAAATTATTCTATTTATAGAAACTTGAAATGAAGAACACTTATTTTATAATATTATATATTAAAATATTTAAGATTTGGTTGTGTATAATCGTTATTTGGGTGAATACGCATTAAGTATTCATCGTTTAATATATTTAGATCGAACGGAGCAGATTGGAGGTTTGTGATGGGTAGAGTTTTTCGTTGGCAGAAACACTTTTAATAAAGTGGCTTGTGGCTTTTAAAAATATAAGAAGTCATTTTTAAATACAATCACGTAATTTTGAGGGCGTTTCGATACAAAACAAAAGCTGAAAAGGTTTGGAGTTTATTTCCGGATGCTTTTAATTTAAGAATTTTAATTCACTTTTAATATAATATCAATGTTGTTGATTCCTTAAAGAAAAGAGTTGACGATGACCTGCCAACATTTTGTATACATGATTTTTTGTGGAAAAACAGTGGCAGACTAACTACTTTGAAAGTCCAGGGCGGCCTCTCGTAATTACCCCATATAATATAAGATATAAAAATGAAGAAATAAAAAAAATTTAATTTAAAATCTTTATTCAACTGATTAAATTAAAAATGTCAATTAATTATATTTAATCGCTCCATCATAACCGAAGTAATTCTTATTTTCTTTATCTTCGTTTTTATTAAATTAACTTAATTATTGCTATTTTCTAAAACATACTATCGAGACTTAATTTAAACAAGTTACAAAAATGCATGCTCATGAGAGCTCACACAATGCTTACGAGCGTGAGCAGTTTTTAAAATATGTAAATGTGAGCAATTGTAACTAAGGAAATATTCAATCATGTGAAAGCGTTGCAACATTTAATTATAACCTAATCATATACCCATAACATCAGATCAGACACAAACCGTATTGCACAGTTCACTCTGTTCCTAGTAATTTAAGTAAAAAAAAAAATATTTATAAAATTCATATAATTTTGAACTTTATTTTTTCAGTTCACACTGACTTATACCCTTTGATTTAATAAGTGGAGATGGAGAAAATGCCAAAATCGCAATGAATTTGTTCTATGCTGACGACTCGTTAAAATCACTATCCCCGATCATTGCGGCCCGAAGTATAGAAGAGCACGTGAGACGTCTTTGGGAAGTCTACGAAAGATAGGGTATCAAAATCAACTCAGCCAAATCTGAATTGGCTCGTTTCAGAAGACCGGTAGGACGTCGAAACAAGCGCTCTGCTGCAAGTTGCCAAAGCATTACTCTCAGTCTACCCAACGGATCGCAACTCACAACGAAGCCAAAAATAAAATATCTGGGTATAAACTTTGTTGAGAGACTACGTTTTAAACCACATACAACAGCAGTCCTCAAGAAGGGGAACTACGCCTTCCATCTCATCCACCCCCTAATGCGGAAAAGGAATAGACTCAGTCAAAGATAAAGTTGCAAGCAACTTGTAATGCCCATCATCACATACTGTTTTCCAGACTGGTTCACCATTTCCAAAACCAGCATGAAAAAGCTTGGAGCGTTTGAGAGGAAAATTCTGCGGATCTACACTTTAGCAATCAAAGGCTCTACGAATAATCAGGAATTACTCCTCTGGATAAATTCGTGACAATCGCTGCAAAAAAAGTGACGAGTAACCTGTGCAACTATCAAAACCCATTATTGTTATTATCGAAGAGAGACATCCCGGAGCCAATATACCTCGATGTGACAGCAATACTGGACCAAGGAATAATTTTTATCAACGACGACGAGGCAATCCAATTTTACGAGGACGCAGCGTCAACCTACCACCGTGGATAGAACCCACCCCTACCCAAACATCACAAGACAAACGGATTTGAACAACCCGAGAAGAATCATCTTTTAATGTACACACATATTATAACCCAACAAATGACATTTTTTCAAATCATTTTTATTTAAAAAAAAAACAATGCGTATAGTTAGGCCCAGTGCTATCGGATAGGGCTACTGTGATCCTCTTGTGTCAAAGAAGCTCCTCAGTCTCCAAATTGAAATTTTAATTAAAAACGTATTTTGCAGTTTGAAAATATTTTAAAATCTTGATTTCTCACATCCCTGCTCTATGCAATTTTTTATTTTTCTTCCAAAGGGTTCGTGAGTGAATAAGGTAGCGATATTTTTATCTGCATAAATCATATATCTTATTCATTCATTTAAATAAAACATTCTCAGTTACCATTGACATTGATAAAATGATAATTCAGATTGAAAGATTATCAGCCATAAATATCACACTCTTCACAGATATTGGAAAGTGAAGAACAAAAAGATTTTGTCATGTGATGATCAATTGTGGTATGAAGTGTACGTAAGTATGACGAACAACATAGACCACAACCCAGACAAACGCAAGCGGAAGTCCAAAGATGAAGGAGTTTACTGTGCTGTATAGTTTGGTCATCCGTAAAAGTACTTTGGATGTAAGTATCAGCTGGCGAAAAAAGACTAAAATAAAAAAATAAAACTTGAAATTCTACCAAACCAAAGTTTTATCAGCAACAACAGCAGTCAGCCAAAAACCCCAGTAACCAAAATAAGGTACTTTCACCAAGTTAATAAAGGATAACAAACTATAGTAATCGTTAGTAAGCTGAATCTGGATAAGAAAATAAAGAAGCATTTAGGGACTGATCTAGCATCAGCAAAGAAGAAAGGTCGCTCCGCGGTTCCTACTGATTACTCTTAGATGGTTCGTGATGCCAAGTACCTACTCATATTAAAAAAGGCAATATTATAAGCGTTTTCAGTTCAAATCAAAGTAAATAGCGGATAAAGTGCCACTGTGCACAGTGCACATGTCTAATTTAAATATTTTGTTCTCGTTTATAATAAAGGATTTTCAAATAAGAGGTTTCATTTTGATATGAAAAAAACGAGTATTTTTTACGAGAAATCAATGGATGTTTATTTCATTGCAAAGAGAATGCTATACCTAAATAGGGGAAGGGGTGAAATACTTTCGATGCACAGCTATTAACCTATCTCTTTAAAGCCTAAGACACCGAATAAATTTAATTCGAACATTAAAACTTGTGTGATGGCTTTATATCCTTCTGTTGATTAGGCTTTAGGGGAGTTTTGGAAGTTGACTCAAATATCGCTTAAAAAAAAAAATAATGTAGAAACGAGTCCCGATGGAATTATCTCTGAGATATTTTTTCCCTAAACTTATCTACCTAATATATATCGCTTCGTAAAAAAACTCTTCAAAATTATGACAGAAACACTGAGAAATTTAACTGAAAAAGATGAATTTAACTGAGATTGCAGATGTCTCCGAGATTTAGCTTTCCTGAACTTGCCTAATAATTTATTATAAATCCACTTTTTTTTTAAACTCAAGAATAAATATTCAATGAATACTTCAAAAAAGTTATCTCAGATCCCTTTTCTCTATGAAATGTACTGGTCTACCGACAAGTGCACCTGTACCCTATATGTATTTTATATTCTACAACTTACCTTGGACCCAATGATTCAAGATGATTCCATATTATTCTATTTAATTAGGTGGGTGGAATCGAACGTTATCTCATTCGCTGCTTACTTACTTTTTTAAGGTATGTGCATATATTAAATTCGATGGAAAAGATTGTTTACCCTCGGAGAAAGCTCACAAATTGTGTCTATGGTGTATCATTTTTTTATCTTTCAGGTTTTTTTTTTTTTTTTTTGTTTTGAAATGTTTCAACCAAGCTTAATTCTTACTAGCCTTGATATAAGTTATCGACTTTATATTGCAAAAAAAAATATCAGGAAGACTATAATGAGCAATGGCATCTTCGCAATAAAAAAAAAATTAATGGAATTTCATACTATCTAGATATCTACTATTTGCGGCTGGTGTGGCGGCTATTAATATACAGCACATACTAGGCATTCTGTATTGTGCACGTGTGTCATTGTTATAAATTTTGTATTTAAATTTTGGTGGTTTTTATGGATGAATTTATTATTATAATTTCGGATTGGATCAGGAATGGATTTGGTTGGGTAATAAAAATGCTGTTTTAGACATTTTGTCTAAGCAAGTAATTTAAGTGTCTGGAAAATTTTGGATCTCTTTGACACGAATATAAAGATTTTTGAGACAAAAATTTCAACTTTTATATGGTAAAAAATTATTTTTTTTTAGGATTCCCTTCTTTCCACCGGAATATACATTATGTTTTATGTATAACCGGTTTAGGTCGATCTCTCATAATATTGGTTGTTGGGTTATAAGGCCACACAAAATGACTTTTTATCAGATGATATCCCTCTTACATTGTGATGCGATCAATTACATTAATAAAAATAGTTGAAAAAATATCGGTCTTTTGTGGTACCCTGTACCCATAATAACATCCGCCGAATCTTTTCCTTAAGAGATGGTGCAAAGTTTAGCCACATCGATATATAAAAATCATAGTCCCAAGAAAATTTAACAGAAAAAGGCCAACAAATTCGGAAACAACAGCTGAATTTTTTCTGGAAATCCTTTTGACATCTTATAACGATATCCAAAGCAGTATATACTCTTAGTTTGGATCAATTATTTCTCTTGGTGGGCTGACAGGAATTAAATTCAGTTTTTTTTTTAATGCATACATATGTATTTATGTTGAAAATACATATATTTAAGTTTTGTAGAAATTTAATGTCAAGGTAAAAATTGTAATTCCAAATGATTCTGGCATAGTCTTTCAAAAAACAAAGTATACTTTTCAGAAAATCTACTTTAAATTTAATTTAAAACCAACCCCTCTCTAAAAATTAACTAATACAAATTAAGGTCCCCACTAAATTTTAGATTTATTGGAAAAATTAGTTTTTTCATTTATTTTCATTGTATAAAGCAACCTTTAGAGTTGAAAAACGTAAAATTTTCAGTATAATAATTTAGCAAAACTTTCAAATAAATAAAAAAAATTATAGTTTCTGATTTGCGGAACCTTTCTAAAAGCGATGAGATTAGTGCGAATAGGACATAAGTCTCAAATCTATTTCGGGACATTTGTCCTAATTTTTTATTAGGACAAATGTCCCGAGATAAATTATCAAAGACATAGATCCCAAATTTAAAAGTCCGAAATGTTTGGTTTTCTTATAATCCATTTCGGACGTTTAGCACTATGCGTTTGGTAAGCGGGCCACTGTTTTCCAAGATAACTGTTTACATTGACCTCTGCCTTGTGGCTAAATATACCCTAAGCAAATCACCTAAGTTGCGTGAGCGAGACATAGGACTCAAAGAGGTAAAATTCTTGGAACCCGCGAAGCAGGCCACCTAAGGTACTGTAATTATGAAAGAAAACTAACAAAAAATCGGTAAATACTAAACTGTACTCTTTTTGGACCTTATGGCCCGATTCGCGCTTATGAGCCTATTTCGATTAAATACATGCAATAACCTGAGTTAGAAATGAAATTAGAACTTCATCGCTGAATACTGAAGAGAATAAATAAGCTAACATCTCCTTTCTAGAAGACTTTCAGAACTCTTCCTCTTTTTGACCGATCCTAATTGATTGCATTTTCTAATGCCATACTGATCGTGTAATACGGGTAAGATCTAGTATTATTTATAGTCTATTCAAATTTCGTGCCAGTTATTCAAATAAGTGTGCACTGTGATAAATTTCCAAAAAGTTTTTTGACCCAAAAATAAAACACGTGTGAAACATATTTGCTTTTTAAAGTCTATTAATTAAAGTAGATATATATGTTTATTCTATAGGTAGGATAAAAAACTTGACATAAACCAAAGCTGTCATATAATAACAATCAAGTGTTTTCTTTAACTAAGATAATATTTAACAGCTAGAACAAATTAATTAAGTTTGTGTACTTATACAAATCATGCAAACTATTTTGACCACGTGTTTTTGACAAAGACAATCGTTAAGAAAAACCATCTTGTTTAAAAATTTAAATAAATAAAGTCTTGTTGCCAATTCATTTAGAAGTCTTAAAACACAAAAGAAACAAGGCTTCTTAAACTCGAGATCAATCACATGATTTGGAATTTCAAAAACAATTTTTATAAAGAAAGTTAATAAAAAGGTTAAAATTAAACATCAGTTGACATCTTAATGCAGCGATGTGTTTAAAAAATAAAAATAATAAAAATACCTAAGAGTATTGTTTCGAAGAATGATCCTGGTATTTTGTTAAAAAACAACCGTTGTCGATTGTTTACTTAAGTTTGCTAATTTTAGATAAAATTCTACAAGCATTTGACTTTATTAACCTTTGATTATTATTTGCGTAGACCTTGAAGCTGAAATATTATTGTTAAACAAAAATATGAAATAAACTGGTCATATGGTGGTAAGGCATCTAAATCATCCTGTCACTGATATTCTTTATTTCAAAATGCTTTGCGTAAAGGGTGGCCCAAGTACAAGTTTCGTTTTAAAAATGCAATAAAATAAACAAAATTATTTTTTTTATGTAACACAATGTCGTTCAAGTGGCTGCCTTAATTGGCTGGATTCGCAGTAGCGCATTCTGTTTCCAAGACCTTGTTGATGGTTTCGGGCTGTAGCTCACGGATTGCTTGGATGATATTGGCCTTAAGTGCTTGAATCGTTTCTGGATTATTCGCATAACATTGGTCCTTCACGGTTGCCCACAAAGTCCAAAGGGATCAAATCGCAGCTCTGGCCCATTGACATCGCCATGACGGCTGATAAGACGATTTGGAAATTTAGGAATTTGAAATTAAATTATTTCCTTTGTAAATGAATTTTAGGGGTTAGGAATCGTGTCCATTGTAAAAAGAAGACTGGCGAAGACCGTCCGAAGTCCAAACAAAAAAGAATTATTCCGTCCTAGCAAAATGAAGTCTTGCAAATAGGGACTTTTAAATGTTGACAGTTGACAGCGACCATATTGTTGAAGCATCTGTCAAATTCAGTGTGTTTTTTTATTCAGTCTATTTTACCAAATCACGTGTTGTTCAACAAAATGATTGTTATCTTCTTCTTCAGCAATGAGTCGCATTTCTGGATGAATTGGGTACGTCAACAAACAAAATTGTCAAATTTGGGACTGTACCAATCCACATGGGATCCAATAGCGTCCAATGCAATCCGGAAAAGTGATTGTTTGGTGTAAATTTTTGGCTGGCAGTGGTGGCGTCGTCGGTCCATATTTCTTTGAGAACGAAGTCAACGGCGAGCGCTAAATGTCGATGATTAATTACCAACTTCTTTTGGCCTGAATTGAATGATATGGACACCAACGACATGTGGTGTCAATAGGACGGACCTACGTGCCCCAAAGCTCACGCCACATTAGAAATTCTGCACGATCGATTCCAGGGATGATCATCTCACGTAGAGGTGATGTGAGATCGTGAGATTTGAACCCCTTAGAATTTTTCTTGTGGATTTTTGTGAAATCACAGGTCTATGCGAATAAGCCACAAACCACAGCGGCTCTCAAAGACCATTGGTCAAATTCAGCATGATTTATACTCCCAGAATCATGCAAAATTCAACATTCGGATGTGCGCCACCCATAGAAGCCGCGGTGGATATTTGAACCATTTTATATTTCATAAATAATGACATCAATAGGCTTTCAAGCTAATACAAAATTTGGATGATATCTCACACACACTGTGTTTTATTTAAATTTAAAGATAAGAAGCGCTTAATGAAAGACCCTGTATTAATAAAAAATTCTTAAAATTTTACAAAGCAATGCGGGAGTGGTTCTAATAGTAAATATACAAAAATTCAATTTTTAAGTTTTGTTTGAATTAAAAAAAAACTATTTTTTTCCAATAACACAACCCGATTTTTCGAAATTACCCTTAATTATCCTAGGTGCACATAAACTAAACTTCCAACAAAAATTATAATGATTAAGTAAAGTATTCATGTTAATTGATTTCACATGCGGATTGAGTCGTGTGACAAAATGATCAAACTCAAAGTAACTTTTAATCTATAATTTGACTAATTTGAGGTCGTATACTCGTGTAATACATTAAAGTAATAAATTAAAACCTTAAAACACCTTAAAATCAAAACAAATTAAAGCAATTTAATTTAAATCTTTTACCTTAGAATCAGGTGCCAAACATTTAACTATTGCATAAAATAGTAATTTACTTCAATTTAAGAAATTAAAATTAACTTTTAATCATTGAAGTGATTTGAAACTGCGGAGAAACCGTTATCCACACAGAAAAAAGGTGTGTGATAGATACAAATTTCTAAGTGTTCTTGTCTAAATAGGAAAAATTTAAAAATCAGTTGTATTTTGGCAAGTTAGAGCCAGCTAAAAAAATAAAATAAAAAACGAGAAAATTACCTATTAAGTTTTTCGACTTGAAATTACCCCAGGAATTCATGATTTTCTTCTATGGCGGTGATTCCGGGACACCCTATATACATACACTTTTTATAGAATTTTATTTCTGGTACAATATTCAATCAAAATTTTTTGCGGTAAATTTCAATTTCAAATTTGTTTTTAAATCTGATTTCTCCTACTTTAATAGCTCATAACTTTTCGTTTATTTTCTATAGAAAATAAAAAAAAACCTAGAAAAATAAAACATCTCTTGAATTTCCGATTTTAAATGCTGAAACCACAAAACCATTCTGTTTTTTACAAACAATCAACCAATGATTCTGAATAATAATTGTAATAGAAAAGTAATTTAATTTAATGATAACTCATAAATTGCTATAATAACCCCCTTGGAGTTCACGTGAAATCATTTTCTCACGTTTTTACCGATCACACGTTTGTTTTGTAAATTCATTCAACATTTTACTGTTTTTTCTACAGCAAGTATACATAGTATATCATACCTACCTTAATAAATAAATTAGGTAAATAAATTGTCGAGATTGGAAAACAAATCATTATTTTTTTTTATGATGTCAGAAAAATAATTGCAAATTTATTCAAAAAATAAGTTGGGGAAAATTGTGAAAAGTGAAAGTGAGGAAAATAAAAAAATGACAGTGAGTAGTTTTAATTCATATAATTACCTAGTTAAATTGATCTGTAACAGATCTTTTTGTTCTGATTAAAATAAAAAATATGGGTTTTCGTTAACAACGAATGATAATGAAGAATTGATAATTAATATTAAATGAAAGAATTTTTAAAGTTAGTTATGACTTGTTACGTTTACAAAAAATTATCAATGAGTAATTCATTGTCAATTATTAATTTAAACATTTTCATATACAAACAGGAAACAATCGATGGATTCCCCTTCTGTGTAATAGTTTGGTCTTGGGGATGTGAAAAAAATAGTAATTATGAACGTTTTAATTATTGTCATAAATTCTATAAAACAATGGCCAATATGGAAACTGAAAAAGACAGTATTGTACAAAAACATTAACATATTCTGTTTACATAATATATGTACATATGTTTGTGCATTTCACAATGTACATACATATTTATAAGAATAATTTGAATTCCTACAGTATTATTATTATAATTAAACATTTCTTTATTTACATTTTAAAAAAATACACAAACAAAAAAAATAAACAAAAGAAAATAGTACCTGGCAATAAGTGCCGTCTGTCGAAATTTGAACATATTCAATAAATTTAATTATATCAAAAAGAAGAAGTATAGATACTACCGATTATAATTTAATTTTTTTTCTAAATTAAAAAAGTATAAAATTATTAAAATTTGTTTAAGGATTCGGGTCTTTAGCTTAAATAATTACTTAGTAAATTAATTCAGTTCCGTCAAGCTGGAAACACCTCAACTGAAATTCAAAATAATTCACAATATGAAATTATAAATTTTATTTATTTTTTTTTTTTTACATGGAAAAATAGACGACCTTTAAAACTAAAATAGGATGATTATATCTCAAAACTTTTTCGATATCTAAGGGGCATGGTCGCAGAAACTAAAAATTACTTCCCATCCTAAATTACCATTTCTTGAAGAATTGGACAGACTGCTAAGAAGTGATAGATGTCTTCATTTTCATTTCAATTGCATAAATTACAAATTGATGAGATTTTCTCCTTATGAGGTTTTAAATTGAGTCCCAAAATATCTACTCTAGCTTTAAAAATCGTGGTAGGTGAAGAGATAATTACTGAAGTAGTTGCTACTACCTAAGGAATGATTCAGTTCTCTATAAGCCGACTTGAAGTGAATCGTGCGCTATAAATGCATTGTTCATCTACATTCATCTATTTTTGAAGTGCAGTTATAAAATGCTGATATGCGGCTGATTAGATAAAATGAGATCCACTCAGTAGACACCAGCAATATCATACCATTACCTGAAAGGAGTGAACCTGCACCTAAAAGCATATTTAATTATTTTACTTTGCATTTTGGTATCGGGCCTTGACATTACTAGTCAAAGTGTAGTCTGCATTTGCTTTCAAGTTTTTTTTTACAAAGATATAAGGGATAACCGATTGCACGTGCAAAGCATATGTTATACCGTTGTCGATGGAAGCCTTGAAATGCGTTTAAAAAAGAATCGTTGTACCGCTTCGAATTCTTCAACAAATTTGTACCCAAAGACTTGATTTGCGTAACAAAAATAAGTATATTTATCGTTGAATCCAGTACTCTAAATTTAGAAGATGGGTCTCCTTTTTTATTACAAAGGAACCTGCTTCACCATAAAATGAACTGCCATTTTGGCAACTAAGCATTTTTCTTTAATTTGGGGACGCAGATCCAAGTTACTTGATATCAGAAAATCGAGGTATTTATGCTGCTTTATAACTTCAATAGGATCTATTCCAAGAAATCACCTATCACAGGGTAATGCTCTCCTGTTTGTAGATTCAAAAACCATTGTCTTCGATTTAGAGGTATTTTTATGTAGGTCCCTTAAGTCGCAACAGTTTTTAAGTCGGCTAATAACAATAAGCTCTAGTGAGGAAGGAGTTTCTGCTTATCATCTGCGTAGAGTATAACATTCTAATTACTTCCTATCCAACCTTTATTTCACAACTTAAAATTTTAGTCACATCATCAATAAACAAAGCAAATAAGATCGGACTAAGAACACATCCTTGTGCAACACCTGTCTCATTCCCAAAAAAATCAGATATATTTATACCATTCTAAATTGAAGACGAAGTATTGGTTATTAATTGGTTTTATAGTCTAAGAAACAAAAAACTTAGAGGACAAGCTGATGTTTGAAAGTTTGTAAAGTTTGGTATCTTGTCCGTATCGTCGCGTCGGTCGGTCTGTTTTCATGTGCGTCTGTGTCTATTCGTCTTGTGTGCATGTACTGTACACATCGAGCTAGTCCATTCGGATAGTTTTTGTTGCAAACAAAAATAGGGATTTCAAGTTTTTTCATTTTTTCATTTTTTAATTCATTTTTATTTTTCCAAAGACTTACAACTAACTTAAAGCTAGACAAAAATTCATAAAAACTACAACTACAACTAACTTACTGGCCCCATGCGGGCGCTCTAAGTTAAACTATATATATCTTAATACTAATGCCTTTCGGCCGAAAAACTAATTTAATCCTAAAATTCCTTATCAGTTTTGTTTTCCATCAAGAAAGAATTTACAAAAAAAAACTTGGGATTTCAAGTTTTAATTAAGAAAATTGCCTTATTTTTGTATTATTCACGTACATATCTTTTTACTAAGTGGACTGATTTTGTGATACAGTTTTTATAATTATACAATCTGAAGCTTTCTAAGAGTTAAAATATTTGTGTTTTTTATAAACAAAAAAGTAGTTTCGATACTTTGAACCACATCCTCGCCCCAATTAGAAAAGGGAGTTTACAAAATTCCAATCTTTTTCCGAAATGGCGGCCAAACTGGGGATTTCAACCCCCTTACATATGTATATATATAAAAATATTGTTCTCCCGTCCGAAAAACAATGTCAATGTAAAATTTCTACTACGCTACTTTAAGTGATTCACCAATAATGGTTTAAGGATAATGTGTTCTTTTAAAGACAAAGAAGTGAAAAATGTCATAGGATGAAGCTAAATCAACAAATTTATTTTTTGAAGGTTTTTTTTTTTTTTTTATAATAATACAAACTCTATATACTACTGAAATACATCAGCCAAGTAGAAGACTTAGCACTATTTAATTGGACTTGTTGAATTATTGATTCAAAATAAAAAGCTATTTTGAATCAATAATTCAACAAGTCCAATTAAATAGTGCTAAGTCTTCTACTTGGCTGATGTATTTCAGTAGTATATAGAGTTTGTATTATTATAAAAAAACCTTCATATAAACAATGCCAGGCCCTGGGCAAAAAACAAAAACAAAAACTTCCAATTTAATGACTAGGAATTCTAGTCTTTTTGGATATAGTTCACACTAGATATTCGTCATGAAATCTATGTCAGATGGACTGAACTTAAAAAAAATTGCGTATTGACAAGGTCCTCACTAGTCAACTGATGAGTCCAAGTGAGATCGCCGGGACGAAACTCCTAAAATTTATTTTTTGTTTTGCAAAAAAATATTTCAATAAAATTTTGTTTTTTTTTTATATGTCAACATTATTTTTCCGCTTAAAGTGAAATAAAAAAAAAAACACAATGCAATTATATTACTGGGAACAAATTTAAGGGATTATTGTACCTAATGTATTTACATAAAAATGCAAAATTTTAACCAAATTCGTCCATAATGTACCTTTAGGGAATATAGCTTCTAACAATTACTTACGCTCAAAAACCTACGGACAGTATAAAAAGAACCTGTTTCAAAGTAAGGCCGGCCGACAGTAAAATATAAATAAGTGAGGAATCTATTACTTTTTTTTTTAAATAGAAAATTTTCCCTTTATCACAAGTAACAAAGTTCTTTTTCTTACCTTTATTTTTTTTTCAATTTCAGAAACTTGAAATATTAATAGTACCTTAACATATTAATTGAAAACACGTTACAAACCAAACCTAGCAGGCAAATTAAAATTCAATTAAAACACTATCATACCTAAATAATAATGTCCAACGCCACCTTTATTTTGCCGACATTAAATATCACTTTGTATAAATTTTATCTTGTTGTTTTCTTTTACTATGAAATATTATTTGATAAGAGAGATGTGTATAGTCTCGTATAAAAGTGTTTTGTCAAGTTCTGATAATGTTTTTTTTTTTTTTGCTTCGAAAATATATTCAACATCACATTATTTCATAAATTTTAGAATTCATCATTTGTATCGTAATATTTTATTATTGGTAAATGATAATTTCATACTTTATTGAAAATGAGATCAGGTGTCAGATTGATAATAATTTATTTAAATCTCAATGTAAATTATACAGAGTCACAGTATATTATTTTACTTTAGACATCTTATAAAGTTTTTCTTAATTGAAACAAATTGTATGACTTAACCACAAGTCGTATATATACGTTTTTATATTCTTGTAGAACTATTTGCTAAAAAAAATATTGAAAAAATATTGACCTTATGTCATACAACTAAGATCCAATTTGTTTCTCAAACTAGCTTTCTAAGCATCTTATATTATCGATACGAGATCGAGATGATTCTCAATTCGTATATCGTATGCAGCTCTACTAAATATTCGTATTACTTTTAAAGAGATTAATTCCTTCTCGTCACCTGGTAGCTATAGACATAGATACTTTAGTCTTTAAAGCATTAATTGATCAAGGAATCCTATTCATAGGTTATTCATACATAATTAAGTTACTTGAAGTTACTAATTTAGGGTGTAATCGAGTTCAGAGATCAAATTTATTATCCTCTTGCTCCCAATATCACTTAATTACATCAATCTTACTATGAACTTACAGCCGAAATGAAGCACATTTGTATTTTTTTCTTGAAACCTATGTATATTGTACATAAAATAATAACTAAAAACAAAAATTCTAAGCCAACAAAAAAAAAATATTCCACATACGCCCCAGTGACTTTTTGCAAACCAAGCAATGATTTCATCAATTTGAGGAATAATTGACGACTGGATTTTCAAAATCAGTTTTTACTTTTCTGCAGTTTTGATCTTATGATCAATTTGGAATTTTCAAATAAGTACTGAACAGAAATGTATTCCTATAAATTATACTCGAAAACTTGCCTTTTTTCTAAAAAAAACTGAGAGGAGTGCGTAAAAAAACTTGTATAGGTTCATATATTTGTATATTATTAAAATAAAAAAAATATTGGTCTTATTTATAAACGTTGTCTAACTTTTGACAACTGTCCAACTTTGGAAAATGTGTTCAAAAATCTTGTTTATTGTTGTCTTATAGCTGCCTAACTTAAACACATGAGTAGATTATCTTAACCGTGAATAATATGATTTTTTTTTTTTTTTATTTTTAAAATTTTTAAATGAATATTTTTTGAAACAGCACACTCGGGGCACACTTTTTCAACTTCAAATTAAGTTACAAAAAAAACTTCACAAATTCACGCCTTAGACTTAACGGAAAAGAATCCTTGTATATTTTTTCACAAAATCTCAAATATTCAACTGCATAAAACAGCATAGAGCTATGGTAGAGAGATTTGTTTTGAATAAATCAATGAATTTTTTTTCAAAATATTGAGTGTAAAATACAATTTAATTTCAAAACAGAATTAATGAATGGATTTCCAGCTTGAAAAAAGTTTCCGTTGATTTTTAATATTTTATCTACCTCACGAATTTATATTCGGCTCGCGTGAATTTATACCCCGGGAAATAAAACCCCAAAAGTTGAATTAAAATTATGTCCCAAATGAGGTTATATTTCATGATGAAATTATGCCCCATGCAAAAATAACTCAACGAAATGAAAAAAAATGCACGACTGTGTCGCACGAACTGGTTTTTAAACACTTATATAGCAGGTACCGTTATAAGAAAAATTGTTATTATTTAAAATCAGCTAGATAATGTTAAATAACTGCTGCGTGCCAAATATAATGAAAATCGACCATTTTCAAATTATTAAGTTCTCAAAAAAAAATGTAACTTTTTTTAAAATCCAAAAAAAAAAATTGGAAAATTTTGGTATTCGAAACTTTTAAAACTTGTTGAAAAATTTTCTATACAAAAATTGGTCCGTTTTTAAAAAAATCGAAAATCAAAAAAATGTTTCTATGGGAGTTACCAGTTAAAGTTGTGGGCACTTTTTTTGAGAAAAATAAGATTTTCATAATTTGGTAAAAAAAATTGTAAGACTGTTATTTTTGGTCTTAAAAAATTGAAAAAAAAACGTGTAGGGGGAATGCCCAAAATCCACTAGGTACCAAGTTCAAAAAAATCTTTGCCCTACGAACTAACTCCCAAATGAACTAATTCCATTCAACTAACTTCCACTTAAATTAGGACTTAGTTCCTTATGAACTAATTCCCATTATTTTTGGAACTAACTCCCAACATAAAATGAACTAAGTCTCAAAATGCAAATGAACTCCTATTAGTGGGACTTTCACAAAGCGAAATAAGGCCAATTTTTTCTTTTTGCACTTTGAGAAAATTGAAATTTAATTAAATTACTTATGAGATTTTTATTTTTTTGCTTGCTTACATAAATACAGTGCCAGCACTCAGCAATACGGCGGCGTATAAACAGTGAGGTATATATGCAACCCCCTTGCTTGGGCATACTTTAGGATTTGGGGTAGGTGCACGGTTGGGTATATGCAAAGTTTCCTTTGAATTTAAAGAATCTGGATTTAAAGAAACTTTAAATTTATCCTATATATCCAATATCAATAGCTGTCTTTTAAGTACATATACACATACGTGGCCCAAATTTGCACATTTAAAATTTTCAGACATGAAAATGTAATGCATTATAAAAAATTCACATTACCTAGGTAATACTGTACGACTGCAGCAAATTTATAAAATTTCTTAATATGTGCAACTTTAAATGCAAAAGAAACTTTTCATACACTCAACCTCACACCTACCCCAAATTCTATAGTCAGACCAAGCAAGGGGGTTGCCCAATGCCTATACCTACCTCACTGTTTATACGCCGTAATGCTGGTTGCTGGCACTGTTTCGCCGAAAAACTAAAAATGAACTAACTCCCACTTTTTTTAATTTAGAGTTTAGTTCGTTGGGACTTTTAACGTAACATGAACTAAGTCCCAAATGAACTAACTCCCAAAACTATAAACTAAGTCCCAACGAAATTTTGGTGGGAGTTAGTTCATTTTGGCTTTGGGAGTTAGTTTGTAGGGCAGAAAATCTTCATAAAAGTTTTTAAAAAAGGCCGTAATGTTTTAAAAAAATGAAATAAGACCTCAAAATGTTACTTAAAATAAAATTAATAAAATGTAATTTATAACTGTAATCTACAACATTTTCTTAATGCACTCTTGTATGTCAAAAAATTCAAATGTGCATTTATATATAAAAAAATTATACAAACCAACAAAGCCGATGAGAACTCTTTTCTTAAAAATTCTCAAAATCTAAATATCAACTTGGTCATAAACTTCATCAATTAAAAAAAATTATATTTAAAAAATTGTTTATTTTCTTGTGTCTCTACTGTTAAGCTCCTATTGTATTATTTTGTTTTTCCCCACTTTTTCACTTAAATTAGCTTTAACGCACTATGCCATTACCCTACCCATTACTTTTGACCTTTGTTAAGTGATATGTGTACAAATTATGTCTATCGCTTAAGTATTTTTTTAAAAATATTTTCTTGAACTACACCAGCTTGATAGCCTAGCTTAGATAAAAAAAAATCCTTACGATATCTTTATTCGTTTAAGAGTTATTATTTAAGCAACCAAAGAAGTCGAAACGGACCACTGTTCGGCGTGTTGTCTATGCAAATGTGCGTTCATCTGTAGTCTGTGCTATATGTACAATGTACATCGGAGCAAGTGTTTTAGCTCATTTAAAATGTGAAGTTCCATTAATACAACGATATTGGTAGGTATTTGAAATCTTCTCGAGTTGTGACTTAATAATAACTCAATTATTCTTAATCCATTTTGCTAGTACTAATTTTGTCATTGTCATTTTTTTTTGTTAATTGTTGCGAAAACTCGTGCGATCATTATTTTTTTTTGCAATATTGCTTTTAAGAACACAAACTATGGTAAAAAAAAACCTTTATTTCTTTGGTATAATAATGCTAATTTAAAATTCTCATACTTCCTCGTAATATCGTAATAAGCTATTAGTATTACTTCATATTACCTCACATTTACTTGAGAAAAAAATGCTTAATTTATTAGATTTCTACAATTTATAATTGTTTCTTTTGTATTGCAAAATAATAAACCAGTAGTTTAGGCGGTAGGTAATTACCTATTCTATACCCTGCAGTATAACATTTTGAAACAGGTTAAAAGTTCTTTATAATAAATTAGATTTACATATTAGTACCACCTGCAATGTATGATGGTGATTCCTTATTAATGGCTCAATTCAACCTGTTTTATTCCAAGCATTATGTATGTGTTATATTGCGTCACAAAATTTTAAAATGACGCACGTAAATTTTTCTGGATCTTTTTGATTTATTTCATTAAGAAAATGGAAAGACAATGGACATCATAAATGCCCAATTAAAAATATCAAATAGGTATGTTTTTTTACTGTTTGGGAAAAAGTTAAGGAAAAAGTTTGGGCTAGAGCTTTTAATGTTGTTGTTGTACTTTTTGACCAGAAATGAAAAGTAAGGAAATACATTTGGGATGTTTATGATTTGTTTCTGCCTAAACGTCACATTTGATAACAGAAATTATAAGTAGTTTGACAACAAAAAAAAGGCAGTAGGAAAAATGTTCGGGTAGATTCTTGCTGGAAAGGAAATGAAATAAATTTAAAAAAGTCAAAAACTCTGGCTTTTTGGTGCCAGAAAAAATAAAAAAACACATCTTGGATAGACTTGGGATGGCACGGGCGAGCAAAGAAACAGACGTTATGAAGAAACATATGCTTAATAATATAATAGCCGCGTTCTATTATCGCCAAAAACAACCCTTTCACCCTTTTATAATACAACGATACGGATCCAAATGAAGACAATGTTGTATGCTTATATCTTTTTTTCCTATGTTTATTTATTTTTGGTACCGTCTGCATATCTAGTCAAGGTCCAACGACTTAGATGGCTGGGTCATGGAGAGCGAATGGACCCAAACGCTCCGACCCGTAAAGTCTTCGAATCCAATCCCGAGGGATGGCGCAGTAGAGGAAAACCACGACTTAGGTGGCGCACGCAGGTGGGAGAGGACCTCAACCAACTTGGCGAGCGAAACTGGAGACAGCTAGCTAGGGACCGAGTTGATTGGATAGGCATGTTGGTTAAGGCCCTGGTCCATCCCGGACTGTAGCGCCACCGTAAGTAAATAAGAAAGTTATTTATTTTTCATGTAGACACTGTATTTTTTCTTTACACTTTCCTTACCAATTAAAAAGCTTTAAAATTTATCTACCCACCAGAGTAAAAACTAATTTCCGGATCCATGAAGGAAACCCTGATAGAAACCTAGATCCAATGTTGTTTTTGTATTACGTGTTAAAAGATAATCTAGACCTTTGCATCAATTTCTGTACACACTGGATTAATTTTAAACAAGATTTATTCCTGGGTAACTTTCACTTCGGAATAAAGAAAACTGAATGAAAATATTTTGTACATAAAACGACGCGACGGCTTTATTTGTAGGAGTATAATTGTTTCAATTTGACACTCCGAACAACAAAAAATCTATTCCTTTTTGAAAAATATAAATTATTGAAGTTATGCTGAACCAACAACAAAATTAAGTGCTAAGTACTTTTGTTGTAAATTAATGTTCTGCTAACTTGATTTTAAGTAGAGATGCCGCGAATATTCGGCCACTATTCGGCCTATATTTTTGATATTCGGTATTCGGGCGAATAGTTCACAATATTCGGCCTAATACCGAATAACAAATGGAGAATAAAAAAGGCTTATTATCTTACAATAAATGTTTTATTTTATTCAAAAATTTGTATTTTAGTATTTAAAATCTACTAATGGTAAGTTGTGGTGAATAAAAACTACTTTTTCGGCATTCGATGGTAGCAAACGATTACGTCTATCTTCGTAAACAATTCCAGCTTCTGAAAATAGTCTCTCACTTAGATACACATCGTTGGCCGAATGTTCGGCTGCCGAATATATAATTATATATATGCCGAGTCACTATTCGCGGCATCTCTAATTTTAAGTTAGCACACCAATTCCCAATTTTCGGGAATTGGCCTGCTAACTTGAAATTGAAATCAAGTTTAGAACATTATAATAAATTTACAACAAAAGTACTAGAGCACTTAATTTTGTTTCTGGGTATACTTAATTAGTACTTAATTAGCTCCTAATGATGACGTCACCAAAAATGTGATCTGCTGACTTTGGTCTGCTAACTTGAGGGACATAGTCAAGAAAAAAATATAATCGGATTAATACTTTGTCCAAATATAATAAGTTTCACTTATTTCAACTTGATTTATTTTATATATGTACTAATAATCGCAAGGAATACATATACATACATATAGTTGAACCTTTCTAAAATTTCTTAAATATTGACATTTCAATATTTCTTACAGATATTTCTAGAATTTTAACCAAAATATAAAACCAAAACATGTTTACCAACGCTACTAGTGTTTTAACCTTCATAAAATGTAAGCAAATATCTTATCATCCAGTCATCAGTTTACATGTGAGTAAAATATAAGCAAACAATAATATTAAACAAGTTTTATCACTTTAAAGATACGTGATTGTTGTATATTTCTATACTAATATTTGTCATGTTTATTTATTTATTTTATTTTTGTCAGATTTAAACTAAATTTACAAAAATCTAATGTCAATGTTTTGTCTTTCTTTGATACTTATCATAAAATTCTTTTTATAAAAAATAAACATAAGTATTTATAATATTATAAATATCTTATACATAATTTTTGCAGGAGATAAATAAGTAGCTACGCTTAAAAAATAACAGCCGAATTTATTAGATTTTTGAATATAGTTAGACAGTGTCTAACTATTTTTTAATATAGTTACACGGTGTCTAACTGTGTCAACAGTTTTCGAAACAGTTGAAAATACCCTTTATTTAATTTGATAAAATGTCACATTAGTCAAGACTTAGACAACCGATTTTGTTGTCTAAGTTACATAGATAACTCTTAGACAACAATTCAATATGTTTATTTATAACTTGGACGGCTGTCCAAAGTTAGGCAACATTTATAATTAAATACGAACCTAAATTTTTATATGGCTCAGATTAATTTTATTAAAACGTAAACATAAAATGTTATATTTTTTTAAACAAACAGATTAATTTAGGGCTATACCTATTTAATTGGTTTTAGCAAGAACCGGCGAAATTCTGCTTTTTTGGTGTTTTTGTCAGAGTATGAGCTGATTTTATATACCTGTTGTTTATCTCTATATGAAAAGCTGAATGCTTAAATGTATAGGTGTATTTTGTTTAGTTTTTTTTTCAAATATGTTCATATTTAGTGCAGTACCTTAGCTTAAATCAAGTACACAAATCTAATGTAATATTATTTGCGTAGGTTGTCAAAGTTTAAAGGGTAAGAAATTAAAAATGGCGGTTCGAGTGCCCTGCCAAAAAGTACTCGCCGCATCATTAAAAACAACAACAAAATATTTAAATTTGACAAGGAAATGGGCACTGGATGAACAACAAAAATGAAAATGTTACCTTTAATATGTTGTTTGTTTAATGTGACCTTAGAAACCTTAAATTTTGGAAATGATTTTTTTAAGATTTTTGCCGGCATGAAAGTCAGTATCATAACTCCGCGAAACAAAATAAGTCGCTTTACGCTTAAACAAATATTAAAAACTTATTTCCAAAGTGAGTGATGGGTAGCCAAAACAGTGCGTCTGCGTTTTTGAAAAGAATTTTTGGCCGAAATGAAGCACCCACCGCGCCTGCTGTGCGCAAGTTTGTGCAAAAAGTTCTCAGCACTCATGGTCCCCGTCGTCATACGGTGCACACAGACGAGAATATGGCTGCTGTAGCCGAGAGTGTGAGACTCAATTCACGGATGAAATTGAAGACATGGATTTGGACGACCTCTGGTTCATGCAGGATGTCGCGCCATGCCACACAGCCCATGCCACAATCGATCTTTTGAGCACCAAATTTCGACTTGCCTCCAACAACTAATTGAATTTACCCTTTCGTGTACCTATGTATTCAAAAGAACAAACAAAATGCTATTAGTTAAATATTACTAAGGAATAAGAGTTTAAAATAATGGTAGAATGTCCCCTCACCAAATTTCTTTTTATATTTTCGCTGAAAATTAAATAAATGTTTGTTTATTAGTATTAATATAAAAAAAGAAATAAATTGAGAGTTATAAAAACTAAAATAGGTCGTCTATGCAAATGTATCTAACTGTAGGTATGTAGTTATTATATTATTTTATTTATTCTTTTTTTTTTAAATCGCCTTAAAAATTGATTTAAAATGAATAGAACTAAAATAGAATAGTTGCTAAACTTTTTTTTCTATTCGTGAGTAATGTTTGACGAATATTGATTTATAGTATAGGCTTGATTTTTTATTTTAAAAAATTGTTCTAAATATACAATTTCTTACTTTGTTTAATATTAAGTTCAATATGAATTGGCCAATGGCCGTCTACCATATTACCAATTATTTTGCTAATTTTTAATATTGACTTTGTATTTTTTATTTCAAAGCCTCCATCGATCTATAACACAGCGTGATGGTTGGTATAAGATTTTCCACCCTACTTTTCCATTTATAACTTCCAGTAATTAGATTTAGATTCCTATTTTAAGCTCTCAGAGCACTGGACTAAAATAAGTTGCACCTAATGTTTTCTTTTTTTGTTTTTTTAATTTTTTTTTTTTAAATATTTCAAAATATTTATTGGGCTGGAATTTTGGCGCCCTTAAGCTTAGACCCGAGCGTAATCAATCACCGGCCCTGCTGTTTAAGGTAAGATGTATTAATTGCATTTGGATATAAACAAAACAAGAAACACATTTTGCCGGCATTTAAATAATAATAAATAAGGATTTAGATAACATATTCAGTTTCATTTAGGTTCATAAATGTTTAGTTAGTGATAAATCAAAATATTTTAATAAAAACCGTTGAACTGTGCCAAAATTAGAATCACATCGTTCCGCATATAAAATTAATTTCTTGATATGAAATACACACCGTGTTACTTTATTCAGGTAACTTGTTTTGTTTAACTTATAAGCCCAATCTATACAGAGTGATTTGCATTTGATGTATCAAAACGATAGAACTTGTTTCTGTTCAGAACGATATTGTATGGGAGGAGCTTTTATTTATATTATAATATCTGCGTTCTGTCTTCCCGCAAAGTTGTGTTTACAGTATTTATTCCATCAAACCTAGTTGTCAAACATGCTGACCCAAGTAAACCCTCCTGATTTGATAATGATAATTAAACAAAGTGAGAACAGTGATATCAGATATGTGTACCTACCATTGATTTAGGTTAATACTTATTTATTTTTAATTTGACTTAGGTTAGTTATTATATGTATATGTATATGAATAAAAAGTCCCCTAAGCTAAAATCAAGTGTGGAATCATCAATATCAAGAAATGTTTATATTTTTGCGGTGAAACAATTTACATATTATATTGAATTAAAATCACATTGTTTGTGATAATCTACATGAAAGTGACGCCACTGAGGTTATTTTTTTTTTAACCAACTAAAAATAGGTACAAAGATATTATGTTAATAAAAATAATATAAGGTACTAAATATATTGCACGAAGATTAACTTTGGAAACTGGAAGTTGAAATTTAATTTGTAAAAAATTTATACAAATTAAATTATAAAATTTATACAAATTAAATTATAAAATTTATACGAATTAAATTATAAAACGTATACAAATTAAATTTCAATATTAGGTGCAATTTAAGCTAAACTATATTCAAGGTCTCTTCAAAAAATACTAAATTATTTTGAATGAAAAATAAAGACAAAAATTAACTCAATTTTATCCCTCTTTTTCTTCACAGAACAAACAGCAGCTGTTAAAATCAAATAGTGAAGTGGGTGAATCGGGGGGATAAAAAAAGCACCGGTGTGGAGTCGAGTTTTAGCTGTCAGCACATTATGTATATGTAAAAGCTTATCTCGCGTATAAAAACTGTAGGAACTTAAAAAAGACATGAATAATAACATTCTTCAATTTTTATGAAGTAGGAAATATTTTCGGAACTTAGAAGAACAATTTTCTCAAAAAAACATCAAAACCCTATTTCCGTCATTCGAAACTCAAACTCATTATCATTCCTTGCGTTCGAGGAACTATCAGATAGGCTATCCACCTATCCTATTGATACTTTTTTTTAATTTTGAAAGGGCGCTCATGCAAAGCTGCTCCGGAGAGCAACAAGTGCTCGCACATTGGTATTTATAGAATTTATTGAGTTTAAATGATATAAAAGAAAATTTCATCTTTTAATAGCAATTTATATTTCACTTGTTTTTTTTTTATACATTTCTACAAATATTGTTGATACTTTTATTTTAATACAAAGTATTATGGTTTTAATAAAATATTAATGATCGATTTTGATAATAATAATAATAATGTTGTTTTCATTAATATAGGTATTTATGTTTCTAACAAAGAAAACAATTTCCTTTCATCATTGCTCAAGCTTTGCCAGCAAACTTCTATGAATGACTTATAGAAATCAATATTTTACTTTCTTATAAGAATTTGTAAATTTTAGTGTGTGGTTTTTTTTTTGATTTTTTGTTAAGTTTGATTTCAAAAGAATTTTACGTTATTTTCAAAAAAGTACAAAATATTTTTTTTTGAAAAGAATCTGTTGCAATTATACGCACTTAAATGATCAAAGGCAGTGCAAAAAAAATACTTGATACACAATAACATAAGTAGTTCTATATGAATAGTTTAAAAAAAAAAGTAAGGAAGTTAAAAAAATATATGAGCTCTGAAAAGTTGTTGAACTCAACTAATAGCCAAAAAAAAAATATATATAAATATATTATGTTGTTTCATTCACTGGGATAAATGTGTTTAATCTTCTAGCGTTACATTCCGGAAGAGATATGACATCGACTCCTTGTTGTGAATTCTACGAATCGCTTCGGCTATTAAAATTGAAATGTCAATTGTTTTGATTTTGTGACATTGCAATTTTTGAATCTCATGCGGAATGGTGTTCGTTACCACGACCTTAGCAAAAAAAAAAACAAACAATTGTTAAGTTATATGCAGTTAGGAAAAATTGCGTTCATCTGTTTTGTTTACCTCATCAATGGGCGATTCATCAATCAATCGGGGAGCGTCAGAACTTAATAAGCCATGTGTTGCGAGGACGTAAATTTTACAAGCTCCATTTTCCTTCAGCACCTCGGCTGCGGCAACAAATGATTGGACGTCATCGATAAGGTCATCCTATTCAAAAATTGAAAAAAAAAGAAGATTAATTGATGATAAGATTAATTTTATATCTTTATACTCGTAGAATGATTTTCTGTGTTTTCTTTTGCTTTATTAATTTTTTTATTATTATTTTCATTAGAAATGAACCATAAAACCACAGTACCACGATCAAAGACAAGAAATATGATTAATGTCGAAAAGTTTTCTTAAACTGATTTCGAATGTTCTCAGACAAACAAAACCACATTGTAGTTTTACAAGTAAAATTATTTGCCTGCTTTAGTTAGGGCTTTATGAGTAAAAAAATAAAAAAAGCGAAAAATGATTATTACTGGTATGAAAGAAAAGAATTCTTTGTTGAGTTTGTCTTGAGATAAACAAAAATAAATAGGTTCTTCTCCAAATTTCTCGTCCGTCAATGTTTAAGATAAAGCATAAACAAAAAGAAATACGAAAAATGAAATAAAGAAGTTAGTAAACTTCCAACATACTGTGCTAAACTAGCAATTACGATAGATAGTTTTGAACATTGATGGCAGTGCACATACGAATAAATTGTTCAACCCTTTGTACTTAAGGTTTGATGCAAAAGAAGTTAACTTACCTAAAAACGTAAAAACACTATTAATAACTTCTCTTTCCACAAACACAAAATTATTATAATATTCATTTATTTATAGTTTTGCAATGAATCAAACAGAAAATAAGATACAAATTTAACTTACCACCATAATAGCAATTCGTCCAGCAACATCACCAACAACATTAATTGGAGGCTTTTCTTTTGGTGGATGTCCAGGTACTCCGACTGATACGCTTATAGTTCGCTGTCTGCTACTACTATATAAATAATTCCATTTTGCAAAAAGTAGACATGCAAAAGAAGAGCATATTAATACATATTTGAATTCAAATAAAAGGAAATTTATGTTTGTCGTTGGATTCATACGAACCTACGAGTAGGGGTCGAAGGAAAGCACATTTCAACTGAATTCCCTATTGTAGTGCTATATGTACTGTGTGACAGAAAATAGATTTTTTTGTTGTTTTTTTTTTCGATTCGATTTTTGGTTTGGTTTTTTTTTTTTTTAAAAAACGTTTAAATTAACCAAAATACAAAATTAAATGCAAAACAAAAGTTAGCTTTATAAATTGCAAAACTGACAAAAGGAATAAGGAAAATTGTTTAATACAAGGTTAAGGAATTGAAGTATAGGAAATATCTTTGTATTGATTGTTAATAGGGACACATTGGATAAGGGATACGTATAAGTACAATTATTAAAGAATTGTGCATCTATGGTTTTACACATTGTCATTGTTCTACTTATTAATTTAAATCATTTGTTTTTGTGATTTGTTTGTAAAAAGCGACACAACAACTGAGTTTTCTAATAGTGCATTACATTAGCAGTCTTATTTTATATTAACAAAAAAGAATTAAACAGAAATTTTAATTTTAAGGCTTTTTTGTAGTCTTAGAAGATCTTCCTATGCAATCGCCGCATCAATGGTACATTTTACAACTAAAGAGAGAAAAAGCACTATTTACTCTTCCATAAATGAGAATAAATAAATATGTGTGCTAGAGTGTAAACGCTGAATACATCTCTTAATCTGAAGGAAATCCTACCAATATAGAAATCCTAGCATAATAAATTTGAATGAAACAAACGTCAATATTTTGCACGATAAAACGACTGATTTACACAGGTTACGCGAATAGAAGTACACCAATTCAAAAAGCATTTTTAATTTTAAAATCTTTTTTAAAAATACAATTGATCGGAAGCTTTCTCACTAGAGTTAAGTTTTTAATAGGAGAAATAAAAGCTGACCCTAACCAAATCAAAAACAAAAAATTGTATAGGCATAAAAATAGGGGTTCAGCCACCATCAAAAAGCTTTTACTTCAGCTCATAAACATATTGGTATCGTAAATAAATCAAAACCTTTATCGTTAAATATTTTTAGCACATTTTGAAGGTTTCTGAAACACGCAAGGCTTTAACGGTTTGATGAGTTTTCATACTTCTAAGCCAGCAGCAACTAGAATCCGAATCCATAAATATTGATATTCAAAAATAAAATTGGGTTGCATTGTTCGAAAAAGCTTACATCACCATTATTATTAGCAAAACAAAAAATAGGAAAAAATGAAAGAAGAGGCATGAGAATATTTACTGAAAAAGGTGAATAGATATCTGTTGTAACAAACAATTATTTTAATCATTATAATTTTAATATAAGGACAACCGTTAAAAATTTAAAAGGCATTTTTTGGCGTATATACAAAAATTTTAGTCAAAAGAGGTGAATGAAAGTATTGTACTGATATTAATGTTTACATTTTTATTTCTTCAACTTTAAGTAATCGCTTCGAAATAAATTCATGTGATAGTAAAAAAAACAGCTACAAAACTGGCTTAAAATTCCCAAATAACAGCAAACAATTGGCCTTCAAATAATTGAGTGCATTCCAAAAGAAATATTCAAACAATTTTTAGAAAAAACTGTTTAGACGAAAATGAAACGATTCATCTACTCTGTACATCTTCTATTCCAAAGACTTAAGTCACATTTAAAAGATTTTCACTAAATGATAATAGTAATCTGGTAAACAGATACATAAATAACTCGTACGCTTTATAAGCAGCTCCAAGGAGTTAAATAAATAAGAAGAAATTTTTCCAGATTCATTTGATATCACAATGGATCAACTTATGATCTTAAGTGGGTCAGTTTGTTTGCTGTCACCCACTTCAACCTAACCTGAGCCTATGAGAACGTACGTACACATATTAGATTTGTGTACTGTGATGAGATGTACGGTGACAGTGACAGGAAAGATTGATGAAAAAATTAGACCTTTTTCTGAGATCACTGAGATCTGAGAACAGGTTAAATTTTTTGATAGATTCTATATTTCTAAAGGGTGTTTTTTTTAAGAGGTATAGAACTTTAAGTTGGCAACACTATTTTAACTGGCGGCCATTTTGTCAGCTGTCAAGTGATTTATTTTTAGTTTGGTTTGGCATTTCAACATGAATAGACAGACGCCTGAACAACGCTTCAAATTGTTGTGAATGGGCTCGAACTCGAAACAAGATTGCTGTTGATCCCGATTTTCATAAGGGAATTTTGTTTAGCGATGAAGCTCACTTTTGGTTGAATGGATACATCAATAAACAAAACTGTCGTATTTGGAGTGATGATAATTCTCAAGTGTATGTTGAGACACCGTTACATCCACAAAAACTGACTGTTTGGTGTGCTTTATGGGTTGGTGGAATAAGTGTTCCGTACTTCTTTAAAAACGATGCTGGCCAGAACGTTACAGTCAATGGTGACCATGATGTGCAGGAGCTGTGGTTTCAACAAGACGGCGCAACATGTCACACAGCTCGCGCCACAATTGATTTATTGAAGGAAACGTTTGGTAACGGCATAGTTTCACGTTACGAACCCGTGAATTGGCCTTCAAGATCGTGCGATTTAACGCCGCTTGACTATTTTCTGTGGGAATATGTGAAGTCGCTAGTCTACGCCGATAAGCCCGAAACGATTGACCACAACATTCGCCGCATTATTGCCGATATACGGCCACAAACGTTGGAAAAAGTCATCGAAAATTGGACCTCTAGATTAGACTATTTTCCGCTAAGTTTTCGAGAGCATTACTTTTTCGGGTTGGAGCTAAGCTACGAAATAATCTCGTTTAGCTTAAGCTGCGTACTAGTTTAAGGAAGTTTCTTTTTCAAGAGAATTAAAAAAGAAAAGAAAACTACCCTTCTTCTTTTTCTTCTTCTAAATTTCGCGCACACACTAACACAAACAAAATACATTTTCAAATTGATAGTTGAAATGTACTTAAGAAAATAAATAAAGAAATCGCTTGCTAGCTTTCTTATAGTTATGTGCAATTTCATTTTCTCTAAGACAAATAGGATGCATGAATTGCTTAGTCAAAAGAAATACAATATTAAGTAAATTATTTTCTATATGACAAAGTATTTCACCATCACCTTTTATGAACCGCATGACTAGCATACTGAACTAACATACATAAATTACCCATATATAATTTATACAACATAATTTAAAACTCTACTAACCTTGCTGGTGGAGGTGAATATCTGCCATCAACTTCATCACTTTCAGCTTCTTTTTGTTCTCCGTGTATGACTGCGATTCCCAGACGCAAACGTTCAGCATATGAAGTTGCTTTTTTAGCCGAGCCAGGGTCACGGGCTACAATTACTGAATTTCTGTAGTCGGGAATCTAGAAGAAAAAGAAAGACTCAATAAATGCACAATTTGTCGGGGGATCATTTTCATATACACATTCAAGAATATAGGCCTGAAACATGGTGGTGTTATATCTTGCATTATCTTTCAAGATTTTGAAAATCTCTTATTTTTATCACAATTTGCAAGTCAAAGAAAATATAAAGGGTGTCCAGCGGAATATTTTCAACTTTCAAAATAACTGCACTGTTGATTTTTTTTTATTCCTGTGGAGGCTGCAATCTACCTTATCGATTTACGTGGATTTCTAATAAGTTCATTTCGAACTTGTGACACATGTTTTGGAGTTGTTGCTGACGTTGATGGTCCAGAAATAGGTCTATTGACAATTGTGCCTTCTTGCTTTAATCTTTGTACCCACGACAGATAAGTTGCGTGCTTGGCCATCACTTAGTCGTCGAATATTAAAATGAGTACAAAAAGCGCGACGCGCACGTACCAATGATTCACCGCACTTCAAATATTGCTCCACCGCAAACGCACAATGCGCTCCCGACCAGTGACTCATGGCGACTAACAATTCCGCAAATCCTGCGCTTTGAATGATACCTCTCCTGCTTACCTCAACCCGCTAGTATTTCGATAATCGCAATTTAAAGTTGAAAAATTCCCGCTGGACACCCGTTATAAGTAGATTTAAGGTAAAGAACAGAAACTGCTTTAACGAAAAAAAAACCTCTGAAATACGATCGCATGACCCTGAATCCCTAGACAAGTTCACTAACAAATATTTAATAACATACACTCTCTTGAATGTACTGCAACAAAAATGGTGATGCCCTTAAATTATCCACAGGAATATCAAAGAATCCCTGAATTTCTTTCTGATGCAAGTCCATTGTTATTATGTGTGTGAGACCAGATTTGCACATCATCTAAATAAAATAACAGATTTATTTAGAAATTGAATAAACAACCGATATACAACACACTTACCTTGGCCAACAATTTAGTAACAATACAACCACGTTTCCTCATTTTGCATTGCTTTGAATATGGTAAATATGGAATTACTCCAACAACAGAACGAGCCGATGAAGTCTTACAAGCATAAGCCATAATAAGCAATTCCATGATGTTGTTATTTGCATCCCTTAATGAATATTTGGATTAAAATGAATTTAAATATTTATAAACAAAAAAAATTATAATTTTTCAACAACTGACTTAGTTCCAGTTTGAATGATGTATATATCTTTACCACGAACAGAGTCACCAATTTCAACCATAGTTTCGCGATTTGTTTTATGAAATACAGAACAACCACCACTCTTTAGTCCCATTCGATCGGCGACCATGTTCGCCAAATCAGGATGTGAATTGCCATGTATAATGACAATTTCTGATGCTGATGATGCCTCCATTTCGCCTCGATAGCGTTTTGGTGGACGAACACTTCCTAATCTGTAAGATAAAATAAAATACAAATTAGGGCTTTAATAAATTGGTCGATGACTTAAATTAATTTAAAAAAAAAACGCCAAGAAAGTCTATGGAACTAGCATTTAAAGCGGAACAAGTAAATTTTTCCCGGGAAAGGTATAATCCCAGGTGGAAGTAAGCAATTAAGTGCTCTAAAATAAGCTTTTTTTTTATATACAATTTATGAATTTTGTTAGTTGCGGAGGACTGGTACTAGGAACGAAAGCTATTTGAGTGGTTTGATTCATAGTGTTTTTATTTGAATCATTTTTGTTGGTTTTGGAAACTATGATATGTGTGCTGTTTCCTGCTATTCAAAAGTAATACTTCCATGGTATTACGCAGGTGGGATAGAAAGACCGCACACAATGTAACTGGCCAAAATTAAGAGATACTATACCACACTAAATCTAAATAATTAAAGGGAACAAGCTTTAGATTGGACCAACTTGAGTTGGTTGACATTCTAGCTACTATGCTACAAGAAAAATAAGAAATGTTAAGACGTTAAAAATGATAATACTTTAAGAATAAACCAACAAAACATTTAGCTTAACTAAGGATTATTCTTTATTATTCTATTGATTCCTCAATCGACCAAGAGCAACACTCCTTTCCATCAAAAAGTTTTCTATATGGCGTACACACACGAAGGAATATGAAATTTTATGGAAAACAAACAAAAATCCAATTAATACGCACATGTGTCACGGGATTTCCAAGTTACATCAAACTTTCACCTATGTTATTTGTTTCTTCCTCCTAAATATTCTATGCCCGACAACGTAATCACTGCACAAAGTTCGCAATTAATTGATTCCCACTGCAGGAATTTGCATTATTTACCTCTTTTTTTTTTGCTCTAGTGAACTAAATAAAGTTTGCTATATGTATGGCAACCATACAAGATATGTAATTTTATCGATCAAACACCCAACATCGAGAATTTCATTTTAAATCGTATTTTCTTTAAATTTGTTGTCCTATTCAAAATGTGTGTGTAAATCAATCTATTTGAATGCAAATAGAAAGTTCTAAAGTTGTAAGCAAAGAAAAAGAAAAAAAAAAACCAAACTAACTTAGGACAAACTAAAGAAAAAGGAACAAAAGATTTCAATTTACGATATCCTTTAAGAATGTACCCTAGATTGGGAAGTGTTTTGCCTGCGTGTGTTTGTGAAACTTTAAAATATCCTTAAGTCGTAAATTTCAAAGCCAAACCAAGAGTTAGCACGGTATACAAAAAGAGACACCAGCAGACAACCCATTATAGAGTGGTATAATAGTTGTAGGCAAAATTCCTTCAAGGAACAATAAACTGCGTCAAATGGATGGAGTGAAGTAGATTGAAAGGCAAATCTACTACAGAGATTGTTTCAAGTAGATTGTGAGGAACCTTTAAAGAAGGCCACATGGATTAAAAGAAGACAAGCAGGAGGTTAAAAGGATGGGTGATTCAGGTAAGTGTGGCCGGTGTAAAGAATTTGAAAGAAGAAACTTTGTTATCTAGTTTTTTTCTGCAAAGATAATACATACATTTAAATTGGGATACATTTTTAATAGGTACCTTTAAAACTTCTGTGGAAAAAAGGTTTAAATACATCGAAGTTTCGTAAGCTCAAACTTAATGATTATCAAAGGGAGGGCAATCGTTTAATATTACTGAATAATTTTTTTCAGGAATTTTCTTGGTACTGGCCCAACGTATTTTAAAAAAAAGATAAAATAATTAAACTTGTTTTTAATTTCAAACTAGGTGTTCAAAGAAAAAAGTTCAAATTAACTATTCAATGGGAAATTGAACTTTTTTATTAAATACAGTCTATTAAAATAGTATGATTTAAGCAAGCACCTGGACAACAAAGAGTTGTAACGATTTTAATTTATATTTTTTAGCACATAAATTTAATATTTATTAAGACCCGTTTATATTTGTATTTTTATATTTAACTAACAAATCTCTTGATGTTAATTGTAAAGGAAAAATTAAAGGTTTGAATGAAACAACAACACTTGGGTGAGCTACCACTAAGATTTTCATAGGCTGGAGTTTTAGCTATTTCACGACTGCCAGGCCGAGAAATTGGGATAGGCTTGATCACGTGACCTCGGTAGCAAAATGCTAAGTGCATTGGCTCAGAAGGAGCTTGTTCCAAGTTCGAGTCCCAGATGACACTGAAAAGGAGTCTGATTATCGGCCTGTAAGTCGTGATATAGCTATAACTCCAGGTAGGTCACGCAAGTGTTGTTGTTTCATTCAAACCTTCAATATTAATATCATGGTGCAAAAGCTTAGCAGCCTAACTGTAAGTGTGTTATCACACAAAAACCCCTTGCAAAGGAATACATTTTTGAATAATAAAGTAATAAAATAAATAAGAGGTGTGAGAGCTAGTGGAGAACCAGGGCTTAGTGATTTACACTCTCAACATTTACTGTATGATAGTTATTAGTCGGCAGAAAAGGAGAAGAGCTTTAGTTCTCGAAACCGAACATTTAAGAATAGAAGCACTTTATCATAATAAGTTAGAATTTTTCGCTAACCAAAAAACATTTGATGGCTGTTTTTTTTTCATAACTTCTAGACAAATATATTATGAGATAGTATCCTAAATTCAGTTGCCGAATTATGTAAATCCACAAGAATAGTTTGGTAGATTGCCGTCTCTATTATTTTAAGAGAAAGATATAAGAACATTATATCGTCAAAAGGATTACGTTCCCTCATTTTGGGGTAAAGTAAGACGAACACCGTGAATTAAGCGACACGGCCAAGTGTTAATCATTTAATTTGAAATAATTATTGGTTTAAGCGGAAAAATTGTTAAAAATTGAAACCATTATGTTAACCAATAATTCCCTAGGGAATGCATTCATTCTAAAATCCAATGGAACAGTGTTAACTTCTTCTACTCAACTTAGAAATTTTGTCTTGTATTGGGGAATCGTCGTGTTGGTGTGATACACAAAAAATATAAAAATTGCTGAAAAAACACAAAGTTGTACATGCACGCGTTGCGTTGTTTCCATCATCGCAGCTTCGCACCGTGACTGAGGCATGAGTGTAAGTGTGTGCATGAGTGGAAGCTTCACGTCATAGATAAAAAACTGAAAATTTACACAAAATTTTGGCATTGTATTGAAAGTTGACAATTTTGACATTGAATTTTCACGAAAACGTTTTGTAAATACGCCTGACGACTGACACTGATGTACTGCAAGCGATTTGTAGATTGTGTGCTGCGAAGAATAAATGCAATTTACGCCCGGAATTTACTCATAAGATCTCTTGCGCACCAATTTGGGTCTCTCTACGCAACTGACCGTTGGCCAAATATGATTGAGTTTGTTTTGAAGTTAGATCTTAAATGGAGTGGATTCTGATTTTAAATCGAGAAATTTCAGAAGAGTTCTTTTTGATTTCGGACGCTTCCGAACGTCCAATGGAAAACGACATTAGCTTTAGATGTTCGTTATAGATTTAAACCTAAATTAAGCTACACGACTTGAAAAAGGCATAATCGATATCAATAAAGAATGAACTTATAAAATTTAATATTATTTATTTATCTAATATCAAGTTATATTTGTCAATCTGCCTTAAAAACAAAGATTTCATTGCTTTGTCCCAATAAATTAAGATTCTATTTGTATTGGGAATAATTTGAACTTGTAATCAAAATGCTAATACATTAACGTGGCTTAAACAAATATTAGATCCCTACATAAAATGTAAATTTTAGTAATAAAATACTTTTATTTTCTCCTAAATGGTGTTAAAGAATAAAAAAAACTTAAACATAAAGGTCATATTCTTCACACATTTCAAGTAGAAGACAACGTAATAATTGAATGGGGGAATATACAAGTTGCTGCCGGAGAACATGTAACAAAATATACCCATCAAATAGGGAAATAAAATTACAACAGGGCAGAGAATCAATTTACATCAGCAATCTACGTATATAACTCACTGAAAAAGTTCCTTGTTATGGTTAAACTGTGCGGCAATCATAGTACTGTGCCAATCAGACACCTTAAGTGTTTGGCTTTTAAGAAATTGGAAATGGCACCTCCTTTGTGGCCATAAAGAAAATCTAAAAGTGGATAATCACGCATGCAATTCTGACACGATTTCATGCTCCTTACTCAACGTGTGATTATTTCTAACAAGGAACTCTTCGAATGCTTCGAATTGCGAACAGCAACAATCGATGGCTTTAGTTAAACCATAGTCACTTTATTTCGAATATTCGATTAGATAGGTTCGGATAGTAGGAAGTTTTTTATATTATATTCTTAGCAAAATGATAGGAATGGCATGTGATCCATTACAGCATACTAGCATGTACCAAAGGCTTGAAGAGGGTACATCTTTTACAATCAAAAAATTTGAATTAACCATCTGTACCTAATTATATTTGATTTCAGATAGTGAAGACAGCGATGGAGAAGGAGGCCTAGGTAATGTAAGTAGAGTTATAATACGTCCACCTGGTCAAAGTGGAAAAGCCAAACGTGGTCATCTTTGCTTTGATGCAGCATTTGAAACAGGCAACCTTGGAAGAGCAGATTTAGTCGGAGAATTTGAGTATGACTTGTTTCTTCGACCGGACACATGCAATCCCCGTTTTCGATTTTGGTTTAACTTCACCGTGGACAATGTGAAACAAGACCAACGAGTGATTTTCAACATCGTCAACATGAGTAAGATAAGAAATCTGTTCAATTCTGGTCTGACACCCTTGGTGAAATCATCAAGTCGGCCGAAATGGCAAAGGATCCCCAAGAAATACGTTTTCTACTACAGATCTGTATTGCATCAAAATCATTACGTGCTGAGTTTTGCATTCTCATTCGACAAAGAAGACGATGTATTCCAATTTGCTCTTGCTCCTCCTTATAGTTATTCTAGACTCCAGTCCTACTTGAATGTCATAGAAGCGAGGTCAGTTGAGAAACGATTCACTAAAACTACAATGATTAAAACACTGGTAAGAAGTTTCATTTTAATTAAAAGATTTCATACAAACCATTACAATTTGTTGCGATTCATTTAGCAAAATAGAAATTTAGATCTTATAACAGTGGATCATGTACCTCGACAGCGTGGTGCTAGAATAAATAAGAATTTTATACGTGTAATTGTAATCTTAGCTAGATCACATCCAGGTGAAGCTCCAGCTTCGTATGTATGCCAAGGCTTTATTGAATTTCTTATTGGAAATCATCCAATTGCTGTGATTTTGAGAGAAAGTTTTGTTTTTAAAATTATACCCATGGTCAATCCAGATGGAGTGTTTTTGGGAAATAATAAATGCAATTTAATTGGACAAGATCTGAATCGTACGTGGAATATTGCGACAGAATTTTCTCATCCCACATTGTTTGCCATTAAAAATATGCTAAAAGAAATGGATGGATCAGATGTAAGTAGCTTTAATTTTAGATTAATAGAAATTCAAATAAAAAGAGACAGTGCAATTTTTTTTATAGTTTTATCAAGTTGATTTTGTGATTGACCTGCACGCACACTCCAGCTTGAATGGGTCATTTATTTATGGAAATACTTATGAAGACGTCTATCGTTATGAAAGGCATCTGGTGTTTCCTCGGTTATTTGCATCGAATGCGAGTGATTATGTGACGTCGAATATGATGTTTAATGCAGACGAAAGAAAAGCAGGTTGTGCAAGGAGATTTTGTTGTGAAAGGTTGAGTGATACAGTGAATGCCTATACGTTGGAAGTCTCAATGGGTGGATACATTTTGAAAGATGGAAAGACTATCTCCTTATATACGGAAGATGGGTGTAAGTAGGAATTAATATACATAGATATAATATTTATTATCGTATGTTGATGGGTAAAGTTATTTATGTCGACATTGATCTACTTATGAAGGGTTTTCAATAAGAACGCTCCATTTTTTAAACTTAAATGGGTGTGCGAGATATCCATTTTTTTTATTTGAAAGAAAATTTTATAACATTAAGTGTAGAATATCCGCAATTGCTTAGTAGCACTTGTTCGAGAAGTTCAATTTTCGATGACTTTGTTTGCGGTTTATTCGCATAGATTTAATATCCTAGAGAAAGGAATCCTAATGGGCAGATATTTTCTGGAGCGGAGCACTGATTTTGAAAATAAACGTTGTATGATCGGTCTAATCTTACTAATTTCGAGCTTCCCTAATATATTGAAAGAACCTATAGTAGATCAAAGCTGATTTATATAAATTTTATTTTATTTTTAGATTTCCGCTTAGGAAGAAATTTAGCACGTAGTTTCCTGCAATATTACCGCTTCATTAATGTCCTTCCTGTGCCTCTAGTACCAGAAATTCATACGAAACGACGAAATCGACCTAGAACACATCATTCTCGCAGTAGATCAAAATCTCGCTTAGACGTACAACCTCGACCACGAACAACACGTTGCCATGCTCCAATAAGTTACACAAATCTCTCGATTTGCTATGATAGTGCATCATCAGAAGAAGGATCACCCTTAAGACAACCCAGTAGTCAATTTGGTTATCGAAACTACCGTCGCATGGCTAATACAGCTGGTTCGACAACGGCAAATGATCAATTCTCATTATTAACAATAAAATCGGCAAAATTTGATAATTTGGACTTTTCCAATGATCCAAGAGGAAGAAGAAATGCTCTTTCGGATAAATCCTCCAGAGTCGCTCAGGCTGAAACACTAAATGTGCCTCCAAAACCGTATTTATCTATAATCGATCTAAATCAGCTAACTCGAAGTACCATGAAAGATGCATACGTTGGAAATCGATGAATATAATTTATAATATCGATGTCAGCCTAATCTAATGGCCAATTTTAGAAAATATTTTATAACTTACTCAAATTTTTAATAACAATTTTCTTGTTTTTCTTTGTCTCAATCAAATAATTTTTTCTCTATTCACATTTTTTATTGTCAAGTGTTGCATTTAGAAAATCTTTTAATATTTTCAATACAGAATCAAAAACAAACAACATGTGCATTTCTATTTCGGTTCTTTCAATTTAATTAATCAACGTGAGACGTGCGCAGAACAATTTTGACAGATCGAAATAAATGTATGTTGGCAATGAAAGGGATTATTGCATGGGCTCTTTCAAAATTTGAATGATTTGTTCGATTTAAAATTCTTAGCTATTTTTGACCTCTCTTGATTCAAAGAGCATTGAAATAAAATTATAAGATTAAAGCGCTATTTTGATTTTACTAAATTCAAAAGTGCAGAAATTAATACTCTTATTTGGTATGTAATAATCAATTTGTTAAAAAAAAGATGTTGTCTTAGTATTTTTGTAGAAGTACTTATAAAATGGAATAACATTGACAGTTCTATTATCTTGTTTTAATAGTTTTCTGTCTGCAGAATTTTTTGATGCAAAAAAGAAAAAAAGCTCCAAAACAATAACAACAAAACACCTTTATTTTCTTTAATTACATTGTCTCGACCACCGACAACACTTTGCCACGCTTCAATAAGTTAAACAAATCTTTCGATTTGCGAAAATAGTGCATCATCCGATGATAGATCACCCACTCTGAAGAGAACATTATCATATCACGAAACCAAAACTAGGTAGACACATACATAAATATTCTATATAGGTAGGTCCCCAACTAATTATTACTTCTTATCAGCGACTTCTTAAAGTTTTTGAATAATTTTCTAAAAAATATTTCAATTCAATCGGATTGTTTTTGTTTTTTTTTTTTTAAATCTCAAGACAAAAGTTGTACAGATATTAAATTAAATTAGATAGTAAGCGCACTGTTCATGCAAATTGTCCATGGATGGCTTATCAGGCCACTTGCAGGTCACGAGTTAATGTCGATTAGAAGCACACCAATGATGATGTGGTGGTGTAACATTGTTCATCTCTGCAATTTAAGTCAAATAATCAAAAACGTGTTTTGTTAATAATAGATTATTTTAAAAAGCTTTTTCAACTTTTTTTATGGTTAACAAGTGTCATACTTTTGCCGCTGAATGGTTGAGGAAAAGCCAAACCAAAATCACGTTTTCTATTTGGCGTCTTGCCAAAAAAATATCAATAAAAAGAAAAATGTGATTCTTTAAAAAGCCGCAAATACGTAGCACATCAAATTGAATCGATACTTGAGACTTTTTATCCCTAGTGGAAATTATAGTTAAAACTATCTCAACTTGATCAACACACTCAAGACTACCTTTTATTATTATCTTATCGGCTATCACCAGGGTAAATGTAGATAGCTAGATGAATTATCATTATCAACTTTGCTGCGACTTTGATTGATAGAAAAATAGTTCCCTCCTTAAACCACATGGGAGCGAAGCGACCATCAAGAGTAGGACGTACACATGTACAACCTCTATCAAAGGTATTTTCATAAAAGTCGAGAGCTAATTTCAAATGGAAACCCTCATTTTATAGAATGAGATTCCCCAAGGGTGGTGTAATTTCAGAACATAAAGAAGACACACTCGTGACCGAAAATTGTGAGATGATTAAACACTAAACGATAGTGAGGGATTCGCCGAAAATGAATACTTACTTACACAAGCATAAGGAGGCACATAATAAGCTAATTGGATAAGCAACCCATTTGCGTGTCTAATTCTAGCAATGTTCAGCTAGACTAGCTATACTCGCGATCGATAGAATTCAATTAAATTGAAATTAATATTATTTACAAGAATTAAACAGTTTTTTTCGATTTGTGAGGGAAAAAAACAACAACAAACAAAAATAACTCTCCACTTCGAAATTAATCTCCATATAAATTAAAATAAATTGAATGAGAACGTAGGGGCTTCGGGGATTGGGGGAAGGTTATAAATCATGTTAATTAGATAAATAAGCGAATAAATAGAAATACAACAAAAGAAAACCAAGAGCATTTTGTAATAAATAAAATAAACTATAGGCGAGATTTAATTAATTCTTTACTTGTTTCGGCTGAGTAGCATTTTTTCTTAATTATTTTCTTAGATATTTAAAGATATTTCTTACTGAAAATAATTACAAATTGATAATTTTTCATTAATTCATAATCAGAAACGAGAAAAAACACGAACTTTTTTTTTTGTTTTAAATTCCTTCAAAAGGACTTACATCGGCTTGAATCAATCTTTTTCTTTTTCAACAAACAAAAAAAAAAAATAAAAAAGTTTTCTTCTTCTGGAGTTGGGGATAAATGCGTTTTATCTTTTGAAGTTTGTTTTCTACTTCGATTGATTTATCGTGTCACTCACTAATTGATTTTTTAATTAGAGAAATGATTTTGAAATCACAACATGAGGATGCAGAATCAAAATATTGCTTTACCGAAAAATAAAAAAAAAAGCTTATCAAATTGAAATTTTATTAATTTTCTTTATCGCGCACAAAACACGAGTGGTACAGGAGGAAGAGCAAACGAAAATGGTCGGAGAGGTTTTGACAGTTGACACTTAGCAGAGCACTGCACTCTGACAGATGTTCGATTTTCAACTTGGTAGGGTAGTTTGAACTGCAATATCATTTCTTATTGGTTTATGTATTTGCTAATGGTATTAGTCGGCATGCGTTGATATGCGTTGCTAAAACCCTACAAATGTTTTTTGACTTTTACTTGGCAGTTATTCAACTGACAAATATCGTTATTTTATGTAATGTTTTACTTACAACTTTAAAATTATTGGCGCAAAATTTTAAACGATTTAGTACGATGTTAAAGCCATTTTATCATACTAAAAAAGGCTTTAACATCGTACTAAATCGTTTAAAATTTTGCGCTATTGAGTTTGCGGAATTTTGTATTTAGAATTAAAGCACATTTAGACCTAAGGTCGTGTGTGAATTGAATTGAAAGCACCTTAAATTTTATTCAGTTTAATTTTTGACACTGAGGACAATCTATACGTAGAAATGTCAAAATGTAATCTCGGATAAAATTAAATCTAAATTTTAATCCAATTCACACAAGGCCTTTTGAATTTTGTACAGAAGTGCGATCTTTTCGATTAGGTTTCTTGGTGAGCGGATTATATTTTGGATCGATTTTTTGCCAACATTATCACAATTTATTATAATGTGTCCATTAACTTGTAAGACTAATATACTCGCACCAATTCGAATACAAAATGTTAATATTAAATTAAATATTTCTTTTAAGCAGTTTCCATATACTCTTTCTCTTTTTTAGGAAGGGGCGAATTCTCATAACTAAGGTAATTTAACGATTTTAACAGTAGATGAGCTTCCTTAAATCTAATGAGGCTTTTGAATCATCACGTGAGAGGAAAAATGTAAGGTACTTTGGACACTGTCTCCGTTTTTTTAATCCAATTCCATCCGGGATTGGAATACAACACAAGTAGAATCATATAAATACCTTGCCACCAGCCTGTTTAAAAATTTCGGCTCAGTGGTCTTTTAAGCTTTTGTACGATACTAAAAAGATATATTACATGGCGAAAATTTTTAAACAGTCTGATGTTAAGACTACGGTCAAATATTAATGGAGAGTATAATCAGATAATGCGATACGAAATTTGTCATATCAGAAATTTGTCATATCAGAAACGACAACGCAAAAACACCTAGTGAAAGTGGGGGAATTCAGTCCATTACGTCTGTCATCTGAATTTTTAGAGCTTCTGATTGGCCAGCTGTCATAAAATGTTAGATGACTTTTAGTTTACGTTTAGATACATTTCATTTGAGTTTTCAGACAAGAAATTCTCATCTAAAAATTCAGATCAAAGTTATTTGTGGTGGAAGAAATGTCAAAGCAATTGAAGTATTACACATAAAGTTGAACTCTATAATTTTCATTGTCGTTGGTGTTTGTTATGTTTTGATCATGTAAATAAAATATTTTTTTATTAATGATTATTGTTTATTGTTTAGTGAGTTTTTCAAAAATTTTCCAGACGATTATTGTGGAACAATTTTATATTGAAATTTGGATAGTTTTGCATTATTTTTTTGTTCATATGTAAAGGGTGGGTTAAATTTTAAGGGCCGATGTTGAATGTGAACCACACCTAAACGTCAAGTTCTTTTTTGTTCCGATTCAATGCAAATGTTATAGGTAAATGCAAGAATTTGACACAACGATTTTAACTAACAAGCATTAAATTAGCCAGGTTTCTCAGGCTCTCTGAGATCCCAGAGATCTCTTTAATCTCAAAAATTTGAACATAATTCCTCAGTTAAGATTCCTCGCTTTTGATGCCAAAAAGCTGAGACTGATATTTTTTGGATTCGTTATTGCTCAATTATTTTTTGTCGCAGTTGATCAAATTATAAAAAAGAGATGGAGACTTCTAGCAGAGAAATATTGTTCAAGTTTCTCCTTCTCCTCAGTGAAGCTGACAGAATTTTGCTCAGTGAGATCTCAGAAACGTGAAGTGTTCACAGTATGACAGCTTAACAGAAATGTTTTTGAATCTTTTTCAATCAATGTCAAAATTTGGCAATTTTTTAATGTTATCAATAAACTTACTTTGGGCGTTTTTCTTTTTTAGTTCAGAGCAGGAAACAGTAAAAATTGCGGACTGAGAATAATAGTCGACCTGCAAAAGAAGGTAAAATAATTTAATAAATTTACTAATAATAATAAAATTTATTATTGTTATCAATTGTGACAGCTAGTGAAGCGTGTTTCTTTAAATAAATCTGAATTCTCAGCAGAGCAAGTTTAGAGATCGCTCAGAGTCAGAGTACCTATGTTCGGAGTGTTCAGACTCTGTTCAGAGCTCTACTCTGAACTGAAAAAGAAAAACGCCCTTTAATAAAGGAAGACGCATAAATATATTTTTTATATAAACGCGGTATAGTACTGTGTAAAAACATTTTCAAGTACCTACCTGTTTTTTTTCGAATTCGTAGTTTTATTTGTGGTCATGTAAATTTCATGGGATAAATAAAAATTAAGAATGGGTAGTTACTTTTACATACATATATGACTTTATATGACTATAGAACAAACTCAAAGAAATGGAATGATTCTAAAATTTCAATTCCATGAGTGCGTTATGGCATTTTTAATAATAATTATTCATCGGATTACAGCTCCTTTTATGAACAGACGACAGAATGCTTTTATCCATTTAGATTTCATCTCAAAACTTAATCCAGTACCTTGGGAAAATATTTATTATATGACTTCACCTGATGAACAAGTTGAGTTTTTGAATGAAAACATATCAAGTCTTTATAATATACACGTCCCACTAAAAACAAAAAAATTCCTCTGCGTATCCAAACCCTGGCTTACGAAAGAAATTAAAGATTTTATGAATGAACGCGATCAGGCCTACCAACGCTGGATACGTTATAGGGTGGAAGAGCTGCATTCAGTTTACAAAATTTTGCGAAACAGAGTTGTGCAAAGAGTTAGAGCTGCAAAAATATTCTTTTACTCCAGCCGTTTGAATGTTTCCTGCGATGGTCGGAAGCTATGGAGTAATCTCAGGGAACTTGGAATTGGAAAGCAACGTCCTCAATCACAAAACAACATCGACGGTGATGAACTAAATCATAAGTTTTTATATCCCATCAGTACTGCCCCCCCATCAATCCCGTATATTCAAATGATTTTCCTGCTGCCTTTTCAAATTCCTCTTTTAGCTTTTCGTGTATCAATAATTCAGATGTTTTAGAAAGTTTTCTTTCAATAAAATCTAACGCATCAGGAGTGGATGAAATTAACCTTACCTTTCTAAAAGCAATATTACCGTTGTTACTACCGTTTTTTACTCATGTCTTCAACACTATTTTTACAACGGGAATTTTCCCATACTAGTGGAAACTCGCTAAGATTATACCAATTCCTAAGAACTCATTACGAGATGAATTTTGACCAATTTCAATTTTACCCTTTTTATCTAAAGTATGTGAACGTATTATGCAAAAACAACTTAATGATTATATTACGCGTAACAACCTTTTAGTGAGCATACAATCTGGGTTCCGCCCTAAGCACAGTTGTACAACAGCACTTTTGAAAGTGATTGAAGAGATAAGGGATAGACTTGATGATGGTTGCGTTACCTTTCTGGATCTTTTGGACTTTTCCAAAGCTTTCGATATGGTTAACCATTCTTTTCTCCTTAAAAAGTTACGTGTTGGGTTCAACGTTTCTCCAGAAGCCATCAAACTTATTTCTTCGTACCTCATTGAAAGGAAACAAGCCGTATGTATTGAAAATCAGCTTTCCAACTTCCTCCCGATAAAACGAGGTGTTCCTCAGGGATCGATTTTGGCTCCCCTTTTATTCTCTTTGTATATCAATGAAATAGCTTACATAATACCAAATGTGTCTAAGCATTTTTACGCCGATGACATACAAATCTATAAAAGTTGCTCATTAAGTCTTATAGAAAACTGCGTATGCACTATAAATGAGGAGCTTGAAAAAATTTCTACATGGGCAGTAAGTAATAGTTTGACTCTTAACCCAACAAAATGTAAATGCTTAGTTATCTCCAAAAAGTTACTTGACTTGTCCTGTTTCCCAGCGGTACTTCTCAACTGTATCCCCCTAGAATTTACAACCACTTCAAAAAACCTAGGTATAGTATTCAACAGAACGCTTACATGGAGCGATCATATTAATTCTATAGTAGGTAAAACATATGGAGCTCTTAGATCTTTGTGGACCGTGCAGCAGTTTACCCCATTAAATACTAGAATGGTTCTTGCCAAGAACCTAGTCATTCCAGTTCTTACGTATGGTTACGAAATTCACTACAATTGTGATTCTGCGAGCAAGGCAAAGTTAAAAGAAGCATTTAATAGTACGATTCGGTATATTTTCGGCCTAAGAAAATACGATCACGTCTCACATTTGTCTATGAAGCTCCTCAATATGTCTGTCATTTGAAAGCTACATCAAGTTTCGTACTTTAAACATTCTTCACACTATTATAAATACAAGACAGCCGGCATATTTATATGAAATACTGCGATTTTCGGCATCAAACAGATCAACACTTTTAATACTCCCTCGCTTCTCTTGTCTCACATCTGAGAAGCAATTTTTCATCGCTGCAATTCGTCTTTGGAATTCACTTCCTCAATATTTTCTAGAATCAGGCAGAGCACAACAGTTTCAAAAGAAATTGAAACATTTCTTTTTAAGTCAAAGCAACTAACTTCTTTTTCTTTTATTTTTTCTTCTTCTTTACTTTATCCCTATAATCTTTCACCATTCATCTATACCTTTTATCTTCCAACTTTTCTTTTTTTTATATCCGATAATTTTCATACATATTTACTCTTTTTTTTTTTTTCTTTTATTATATCTTTTTTTTTATATACCTATGTATATATAGTTTTTGCATTGTATCTTTTGAATTACTAAATTTATAAAACATGTAAATTCATAAACTATCACTAGCTTATAAGATTTATCTTACTGTGTTAGTATTTACTTGAAATAAACTAAACTAAGCATTCACACGTATTAAAGAGTTATTTTGAATTACCAATCGAAAATGCGTTCAGAGCTTCTAGTTTTTATTCTGAAATCAAAACGAGAAGCATTTAATCTTCTTCTCGGAAGAAGAACTGCGTCAATCGAAAAACTAGAACTAGATTCTGAATTTATTTATATTGCTGACTGCATGAGATAGGAGTAGGTTCCTAATATAAGTACATTGCACATATGCAAAGCTATAAAGGAAGACTGTTGGATGATTTCGAGAGGTCGATGTTTTGGGCAAAGGTTTAAATATATCTTTTTTCTCAGCACTATATAGGTATGCATCTGAAATTCATTAACGCTCTCAACAAATTCAATTTACTTGCGGGCGTGAGCATAAAAATGCAATTGGCAAATTTCTTGTTAAAACAAAACAAAATAAAAAAAAAGAGAACCCTCAGCATCCGGCAAGATAATTCCTCATTGTTATTACTGAGATTTATTCCGCTGCAGTTATCACCACATGAATTCAACACAGACATTGCTGCTGCAGCAGACGCAGTTAAGCATTTAGCATCTCACGCCATAGCTAGCCTTTCGCATTATCATCATCATCATCACCATCATCATCAACATTGTAGATATAGCTCAATCCTGCTGCCATATATTTATATATCGCCACCTGCGAGAACGCTTTGCTCCTTTATGATGCGTTGCGTCAGCTACGGTCGTTCTCAACCATACAGGGCGCGTGAATCATTTTTTCCATTCACAAACAAATAAGTGCTACAGTAATATAAATGTGGCAGGCATTATCCTCATTTCGATTATTGAATCAATCGATTACGTCCTCTTATCCTTATATAGTCCTTTTACTTGCTATTCCCCTCGTCTCTTATCAACCCCATCATCGTCGTAGTCCTCGTCATCATCATCATCTAAAGGCAAGGCATATATGAAACGTATGTATGTATATGAAAAGCGCCAATGAAGCAATTTCTTTGTTAAGGACTTAAACAGCAGATTTTCAAGTTGGATCCTTTCTATATGAATTTTTTCGATTCATTCATTCATTGCCTGCCATAATCCTTGGGGCCCACATATAGTAAGTGTATTGTTATACACCTCATTGCTCTCCAAAGGCCCAGACAATGGATGGCGGCAGAGTGCTGGCGCGGTATAACGGATTGGGTGAGTGGAAAAGTTTACCTTGTAGGTGTATTACGAGTATGTATACATATAGAAAATTATTATATCCTGCAGACTTTGCCATATTGAATTTAGTACTTCTTGGTACAATAATTTCTTTTTACACCCTACCTCAGTTGATTAAGGTTATGTTATTTAACAATAATTTTATAGCGAACATTTTTTTTGCGCCGATAAAGCATTAGTCAGCTGAATTTTATTAAATATATTCATCGCGCTAAGTTTCAAAGAGACTTTTTGAAGAACGCCAAGAGACCAAATACTGATTGTAGACGCGATTTTAAACATAATTGGTTTTATTTATAAACGTTGTCTAACTTTAGACAACTGACCAACTTTGGAAAATGTGTTCAAAAACCTTGTTTATTGTCGTCTTATAGCTGCCTAACTTAGACACAAGAGTAGATTGTCTTAACCGTGAATAATTTGATATTTATTTTTATTAAATAAAGCATATTTCCACCAACTTGAAAATAGTTAGACAGTGTCTAAGTAGACACAAATATAATAGATACGACTGAATGTTTCTGATAAATGTTGAGTTCCAAGTAAACTGCAAGCTACGAAAAGCTTGAAAATCTCAATTTAACATGCAACAGCTTCTAATTGAATGTCGAAAATATACAATTTTTCCAAATTTTAAACCCGCTTAAGAGAAACGACAAAATGTCACAGTATTTCTTTCACTTAAGCGGGTTTTTCACTTAATCGACCCCGCTTAAGTGAAAAAAAATTCACTTAAGCGGATTTAAAAATTCCATAAAGCGGAAATTTTAAGCTAGAAAAAATTTAATTCATCTTTTGGAGTTGCCTAGAATTTTTTTTAATAAAATAGATAATAGATTAAATAAAATGGTTGTGGCATCAAAAATTCAAGTGTCATTTTTATGGTGAAAATGGTGGAGGTGAAAAATAAAAAGAAGTGAAAGCGTTCAGAAAATTTTTTGTTCTATTCGATTCAATTTTTTTATTCCTTAAGAGAGTTTTTTGGGTTTTTCCAATGAAAAATATAAACTTAAACTGAAAATATGTTAAGTAAGCGGGTTTTTCATTGAAGCGAGTTTCGCTTAAGCGGAGTGTTTTATAGGTAATTGGTCGAAAAATTTCGGGGATGAAAAAAGTGTTTCATATAAGCGGGTTTTTCTCTTAAGCGGTTTTCTCTTAAATGGGTTTTACTTTATGGGCTTTTTAATTTGTCATCCCATATCTACTTCAAAATGTGGAATAGTTCATCATAATCAGTCGTTAGACGCTTGAGTATATGTTAGACCGTCTCTTATTACTTCGAAATAGTTGGATATTATACTCTATTTTAATAAATAAAATTTCACTTAAGTCAAAGTTTAAACAACCGATTTCGTAGTCTAAGTAAGATAACTCTTAGACATCATCAGTCGTATTTTATAAATTTTCTTAGACGCTTGACTAGAATAGACAATTTTTTATTAATTTAAAAAAAATTGAAATATATTTTATTTTATTTAGTAAAATGTCGCTTAGGTCAAGATTTAGACAACGGTTAATCGATGTCTAATTTGTTGATAACTCTTAGACATCAGTTAAAAATGTTTGCTTATAACTTGAACAGCTGTCTACAGCCAGATTAACTCATTTTAATTAAAAATTAAAAATCACACTCTTAGACATCAGTTAAAAATGTTTTTTTTTTTTATAATTTGAATGGCTGTCTAAAGCCAGATTAACTTATTTTCATTTAAAATTAAAAAAATCAAGCTGTGAAATGTAAAATTCGAAAAATTGTATGAATAGTTTTCATTCTGTTTGTGCAATAAATTTTGGTTAAAACTATGATTTATCGAATTGAGAACAAATCCTTGATTAATCTTGAGAATAAAAAATCCATAATTACCAACAAGGTGGCTAAATACTATTTCGTGGGAAAAATGTTAAGGAAAGGAACGATCCTTTCCTAAATCAAATGATTCGGGGTGTATATGGTCTCATGTGCGCCTTATAAAGACTTGATTTGGCTTAAGAGTATATAGGAGAGGTAGGTGTATACACCTTGTCCCAGATATGAACGAGATGCTTGAAGAAATTATAAGCAGATAGGCCAAAAGAGGATCTCTTTCTTCCTTTTTGATGTTGCAAAAGTGATTCAATGATGATGATGATGAAGCTGCTTCGGTATTCAGAGCACATATAGAGTACCTCCACCGACTCGACTGTGTACTGACTGACTATACCATCAACTAATGTGTTTGCTTAGTTAGCCGTGATGTCTATATGAGATGGAAGAAGATTGCGTGTATAGGTGTGGATCCACTTTAGGACAGAGGAACTAAGACAAAAAATATATATTATATCCTTGAAGTACACACCATCATCATCATCATACTCGTCTCGTACTACCTTTGTAGGCATTACAACCTATCTTATATAGAAGTGCCTAAAGCGCTTTGCTATTCTGCTGACAAATCTCGATGATCCCTTTAATCGAGTCCAAAGGAGGTCTGTTGTACACGACTGTGACGGCGGTGAAGACGACGACGCGAACGAGCCTTTAAGATGCGATTGATGGGCAGAGAGCATAGCCCGAATTGGGGGCAAAAATGACGACGACAATGATGATGATGACAACATTTCAGATAATGATGATTAAAGAAAATGAAAGAAAAAAAAAAGAAGAAGAAGGACAATGAGGTTATAAACCGTAAAAGAGGGCATTCTCGTCCCGTAATATTGCGCTACCAGGCCAAAAGGTATATTCACTGAACCCTTAAGCCACCCTTTATCCCACCCACTCCCACTATGCTTTCTTAATATCTTCCCTGTACAGTTAATGGAGAAGACGTTTCAGATATAAAAAAAAAAATAAGAAGCAGAAAATGGATGACGTGGTCGGTTGTTGTAGGTAGGTATCTGCCACACAAAAAAAAAGAAAGAGCATTTTGGGCCAAATTTATGTTTGGTTGGATCCTTGCACACACACATACACTAACACATTTGCAATTGCATGGGAATTAAACCGAACAATCGAAAAACATTTTAGTCCATTGTGTGGCAAAAGTGAGGGCAACCGGTAGACTAAAGTACACACATCCTGTGCCCCGCCGAGAATGAGAGAGGAGCTATACACATACATAATATGAAGCACATAACTACATATCCTGTGTTTGACCAATGCAACGCATAAAAAGGATCCCTGAAACCATATCCAAACCAACATCCATAGAAGAGTCAGAGGAGCAGCAGCAGCAGCATCAACGACGGATGATGTCTAATGAACTGTAACGAAATTGCTCAGTGTCCTGTGGGTGAATTCCGTTGATGTGATGTGTACCTATCCAATTCATACTTACATACATACCTACCTATGTATCTATATGAATGAATGGATAGATGAAAATAAGGACTAGAACGAGGTGGTAGTTGTAAGTGGGTGAATGCTGTTTGGCAATTTCCGATAAAAATGTTACGTATAAAAGTTATGAGCATTGTTATGGGCTAACAACATGAGCTATTCTATACCTATACAATCCATATATGGAATTAACCTGGACGGGTTTTGGCTGATGATGGTCGGTGTGTGTCTTTTGTTGCACGAATGAAACGCTTTATAGTGCAGGTTAATGTCATTTTTATGGGGTAGAAAATTATCTTTAAATGTCTTTGAAGGCATCCCGAATAAGGGAATTTCTTGTTTCGTTAAAGTTTCTTTTTTTATTTTATGTTTTTGCAGTCACAGCAGCTTTAACCTTATAACCCTGGTTAAAGATGATTGATGTGAAAGAACGATATATAATTAAGGTTCAATAATAGAAGCAGTCTTGTAATATTTTTTCTTGGTAGTTAAGAGATAATGTCATTAAAATTAAATGCTCTCATGTCTAGTTTTTTATATTACCTGTTATAGGTAGAAGGTGATTCATATAAGATGCGACAATAAGCTTTGACTTGTAAAAAGGTAGATATATGTAAGGATACGAACGAAAAAATGAAAACGAAAAGGTGATGGAGTCTGGATCTTCCTTTAAGTTGGGGAGAAAAGTTTTTTAAACAAATTGACTCAAAATAGCTTTTAACGGCCTTTAGCCCAGAAACATTTTGGCGTTTCGTCCCAGCGATCTCACTTGGACTCATAGTTGACTAGTTAGGACCTTGTCAATACGCAATTTTTGTTAAGTTCAGTTCATCTTACATAGATTTCATGACGAATATCTAGTGTGAACTATATCCAACAAGACTAGAATTCCTAATCATTAAATTGGAAGTTTTTGTTTTTTGTCCAGTTCCTAGCATTGTTTATATGAAGTTTTTTTTTTAATAATACACATTCGGGACGAAACGCCAAAATTTGTGTGGACTAAAGGCCGTTAAAAGCTATTTTGCATCAATAATTTAACAAGTCCAATTAAAATAGTGCTAAGTCTTCTACTTGCCTGATGTATTTCAGTAGTTGTATTATTAAAAAAAAAAAAAACCTTCATATAAACAAATTGACTTAAAGTGTTGACACAAAAAAACAAGAACTTCTTAATTAAAACTGTTCCTATTGCTTTATCGTGGAAAATATTGCGCGATTATATAATAAGAGCAATGTTTGCTTTTTTTCCAGTAAGAGTTTTTTCTTCCCTTGACACATCCTACACGTTTGGACTTTTTATCGCATGTTATGCGAGTCACCCTGATGTATACAAAAATATATATTCTGCCTTTTGTTTTGGTTTTTTTATAGTTTAATTTAGGAGATAGACAATTCAGTAATTTTCTTTGTTTATTTTATTTAGTAATTTCACCTTCATATTTAAAATTACTCATACGCCACAGTGGCTCGATGTCGACTTTTTTGGTTGCAAAAATCATAAGTCTTTAATAAATCAAGATATCGTTAGATTTTTTTTTTTCAGCATAAGGAAATTTTCTCAGGCTATATAATTGGTGAATTTTAGGAACAACGCTTTAAAGGGTGTTTCATACTGCTTACATAAGTTACATAAGAATTTATTTTAAGAAAAATGACCTAAGCCCTATTTTTTACAAGACATTATACAATGTATGTGGATTTAATAATTTAATATGTAACTTCGATAAATACTCAAAAGTAAATATTTTTATTTTTACACAAACTATACGGACCTTCTGTTTTTTTGTTGCTTCATTTGTTGATCAAAAATAATTTTAAAATTAAATTATGTGTCCGCTTATGGTAGGTTTTCTATCTAAAGTGAGCAAGAAAAAGTTTCTGCGTCCGTTTATAAGAAAGTAATTTGTATGAAAAATTCGAAAAAAAAGTTTGTTCCAGAAAATGTGCCCGTTTAAGAGAATTGTCCACTTATTGGGGCTGTCCGCAAGTAGAGCTTTTACTGTAAAAGTAAACACACCATTTTTTTAAATGTATTTTATTTGATGTATCAAAAGGTTAAAAATTTATTTTGCGGCACATCAGGTGTTTTTTTTTTTAATAGAAATTTTAAACCATGTACTGTAACGAAGCGTTACAACCTCTACAGTAACCCTAATTTAATAATAAGATATATAGTAAGATATTTATATAAATAATAAATGTCATTAAATAATCATTCGTAAGTTTAAGCAAAAGCATGCGACACCTATACGCACCCTTATGATGCATATTGTGCACAATTACGGCACAACCATTTGTAGGCAGTTAGTCAATGGAATTCAAATACTTAAAAATCCCATATGATTTTACACTTCCTCTTTTGCAGTTCACACTGTCTTTCACCCCAGAAATTAACAAGAGGAAGTGAAGAAGTTGACTAAATTGTCTTTTATTCTCGTCCAGTGTTGGATACCAATCAAGAGTATAGAGAATTCAAGATCGGGCCGTGACGTAAAATCCTACTCAGGTGTCTCGGTGGCAGATAAGCATTATCTAGCGGAGTTCACTCTGCTTGAAGAAGCTAATCTAATTTTTTTTATAAAAATTGTTAGGGACATTAGTTAGAGTAGGGCAAACAGTTTGAGTAGTATTATTTATTTACGCTTATCATTATTACATTATTATTATTACATTATTACTAGGTATAAGGGTTTTCCATAAGAAATCCCGCCCGTTTATTTCCTTTGGCCTCCTCTTCAAGAAGTCCACTGGACAAGGTTCTCCTCCGAGAGTTCCGCCCGTTTATTTCCCTAGGTTGCTTACTAGGGACAAGAGTTTCCTTTGAGATTCTCGACCGTTTAGTTCCTTTGGTCTCCTCTTCAAGAAGTCCACTGGACAAAGGTTCTCCACCGAGAGTTCCGACCGCTTAGTTCCCTGGGTTGTGTGCTAGGGACATAGGGCCTCCGATAAGGATCCCCGCACCCGTTTTGTTCCTCTGATCTTCTCTTCAAGAAGCTCATTGGACAAGGTTCTCCTCCGAGAGTTCCGCCCGTTTATTTCCCTAGGTTGCTTACTAGGGACAAGAGTTTCCTTTGAGATTCTCGACCGTTTAGTTCCTTTGGTCTCCTCTTCAAGAAGTCCACTGGACAAAGGTTCTCCTCCGAGAGTTCCGCCCGTTTATTTCCCTAGGTTGCTTACTAGGGACAAGAGTTTCCTTTGAGATTCTCGACCGTTTAGTTCCTTTTGGTCTCCTCTTCAAGAAGCCATTGGACAAAGGTTCTCTACAAGAGTTCCGACCGTTTAGTTCCCTAGGTTTCGTGCTAGGGACATTTAGAGCTTCCGATAAGGATCCTCGAATTCGTTTCGTTCCTTCGTGGTCCTCTTCAAGGCGCCCGCTGGACAAGGTACTCCTCTGAGAGTGTCCGACCGTTTTGTTCCTCAGGTTGTATGCTGAGGACATTGTATATGAAATACCATGTTAGTTATTTAAGTTGCCGAACATTGTAGTATACGAAATACCATGTTAGTTATTTAAGTTGCCGAACATTGTAGTATACGAAATACCATGTTAGTTATTTAAGTTACCGAACATTGTATATGAAATACCATGTTAGTTATTTAAGTTGCCGAACATTGAAGTATATGAAGTACCGTGTTAGTTTATATTAAGGATATCATTTTTGTAAAAGACCATTATATGAAATACCGTGTTATAAACCAATAAGATAAAATAAACGAAAATTATAAAAGGAATCTAAAAGAAAAGAGTAAAAAACCATTATTTTATTTGGAGTTACCAGACCCTTCAATCCCAAGTTTTGTTGCTTCTTTGGGAAGAATCTTGGACACCGGTGAGTCTACCTCAGCCGTGAAGAAAAAGCATCACAGTACCTACCTATAATGGTAAAACAAGTAACCGGACAAAGAATTAAAATGAAAAAAAAATTTCAAAATTTTATTGATTTCAATTTTTTTAAATACATACAATCAAACCGATAATTTATAGATATAGATCTTATGCTTGATGCGATTGCGAATCAAATAATTTAAAAGTTATAATTTTGGAAAACTATATAAGGATCTTTCCTTTCATTTTAAATAATGATTTACTGTTGAGAAGACTTTTTTTATGGTTGAGTAAAGCTTGAAAGACATCACCTCCCCATTATAATTTAACATTTAATGGGAGAACATGGAGATACCAAGGTGATACTATACAGTATCTTAGATGTCTAATCCTTCCACAGGGCCAACATTGACTCGGATCACTACCTAGTTGCAGCATGCAGCCAAAGTGTGACTACGGATATCCTGACCAAAGCCAAATCAGAGAAGTTTTGTGAGGAAAATTGACTTCTGATGGCTACAATTGCAAAAGATCAGGTAAGGGTCAGTATCGAGAAAAATCCTGAAATCCCAAATCCAAAATCCAAAAATTCAGAAATCAAAACCCCGAAAAGCAACAATCCTGAAAACACAAAAACCCAAAAACCCTTTATCCCGATTTTTTTTTCCAAAATCTAAATCCCGAAAAATTATTTATTGCAAATATTATTAACACTATACTTGACTGTAATGTTTTCTTTATTGATTCTATTATCTTGTATTTTTGTTAAATGATTTGTCTGTTAAATAATTCTTTGGATACTTATTTATTTTGAAGGAATTTTTATTTTCAATTTTAATTAAGGGATTTCGAGATTTTGGATTTTTTGAATTTAAGGTTTTCTTGATTTTGGGTTTTCTGAGTTTTAAGGATAATGAGTTTATGTGATAATGGGTTTTTGGGAGTTTATGGTTTTTGGATATTGGGTTTATTGGGATTTTGAGTTTTCTGGATATTGGATTTCCAAATTCTAACCAAAATATAAACGTCAGTAACACATATCTACGGGTGGGCCCATTAATTATGGAACAAAACGTCGTTCAAGTGGCTGCCTCGGCTGGCTTTGCCGCTAGCGCATTCTGTCACTCCAATCGTTTCGAGATTGTTGACATAACATCGGTCCTTCACGCAAGGTTGCCACTTGAAAATAAAGTTTGTGTCCAAAATTGAAAATAAAAATGACCAACTGTAGCTAAAAATGACCAAAATAAATGTCCGAAATATTTGTAAACACAGAACAATGAATTTTTCACATTTATTTTAACATTATTGTTCATTTTACACAGATGGCATATTATTTTTTTAATTATTAATAATAAAAAACAATAAGAAACAGGTACAAACAAATTCACAAAATACTTAATAAACTTAATTAAATTAGATCAATAACATAAATAAATAAAAGTAACAATCATAAATAACGAAACATATAAATATTAACTTCTCAAAGCATTTTAAAATGAGATGAGAGAAATGGGTAGGGTAATACTTGTAATTAATAAAAACAAATATATTTTTATAAATTCGCACTTAGACGATAAGAAAAGCGCTTTAGGTTGCATAAAAATTAAAGTCGAGCTTCTTTTTTCATTTCGTAAAAAAATTACCAAATAGAATAAAAAATGACAATGCGACCAAGTGAAAAAAATATGACTAAATTCGGTCACAAATGACCAAAGTGGCAACCGTGCCTTCACGGTTCCCCACAAAAAAAAAAGTCTAAAGATTTTCATTAAGATTTACTACTTAACGTAAATTAGAAGTTCTTTAATAAATATTTTAATTCGCGAGTTACGTTTTGATCAACTTTTTAGTTAATTTATGAATTAGAAAATTGTTAAGCATTTTTTTTATTAATATAGGAGTGTAAATATTTAAGGAAAATTTGAATGACATTTTTATTAGTTTCATAATGTTTAGTACATTTTATGAAAGTATGTGTTAAATAAATCAACATTTACCGAAGAATCTTATATAGGATATATTCCAATTCAATAGTAGTATGTATTACATAATATACATAAATATCTACCTCTATTTAAAAAAAAACAACACATATTTACATCGCCATATTTACATCGCCATAAGTTGAGCGTATTCAATTTAAAAAATATAGATACTCAACTAAAGTTCAATTTTCTATATCGCAAAGTCAACATCAAAAGAGCTTATAATATTTACGTGATGATGCTTTTTCCTTAAACAACCATTTTGTTGTGCCACAACAAACTTTGCATAGTCAATAGATTTAATAAAACATAAATCAATTGCCTGCGCGTTGCTGATGGTTTACTGTGTCTATACGAAAACCTTATCCTTCCTGTGAGCGGTTAAAGGTACACCATTCTCTTAAACGATGCACATAAAGGAAACAATTTTTATATACAAAAATTTTTCCATTCAAGACTCTCTAAGCCCTGCCGAATAGACGACATACATAATACTATCCTCCTACGATACCATCATCACCTTCATATACCATCCATCGCATCGCATCCTCTTGTCAGAGTAAATATAGTTTTTTTTTATTTTTTTGAAAATGGGGCTAAAGGAGTAAAATATCTTTTAAAAAAAAAGATAAAAAGGATGTCGCACGCATAATATATTTGAAAAAAAAATTAATAGATTGCTTCCTTGATTCGAGATTTTTCCTTTTTTCAATCTACTATGGCAGGAATAAATCGTCTTCCTGAATGTGCACCGTGTCATAAACGTTTATCGGATGCGGAAGCCGCCTTCACTGTTCTGTTGTAACAACAACGCGCCATCACAACTAAGGATATGGATATGAAAAGTGAGAATAGCAACATGGTTGAGTGAGCAATAAAAGGGTTTTGATTCGAATACAAAAAAAATGTATATCCTTATTTTTTTGGCGATGTACTGTATCCTGTAGCCCTTTTGGCGCAGTTACCTTCGGTGCAAGACTCGGCGGTTGGTTAAACTATAACAAAACAATGATTTATAAATTTGCAATGGCTGGTGGGGTCTTAGGAAAATAAAGTCCCTTATCGGGTCACTCTTACTTGCTATTGCTACTTGATTTGAGGGACTGAGGGAGCCACTTTTGCAATACTGCAATGAGGCTAGTTTAGAGTGATGAGTTAACTGCAGTTATGTAGGTCCAGTTAAGGGCCAATGTTGAATGTGAACCACACCTAAACGTCAAGTTTTTTTCTGCATTTCATTTGACATTTCTCAATTTCAGACTAACTCAATTTGAACCATGGAAAGATACACAATCGAGCAAACGGTCAGAATGGTGGCAAGAAATGGATGATCAATTTTCGAAGAAAATCATCTTCAGTGATGAGGCACATTTTCACCTCAGTAGATTCGTCAATAAGCAGAATTGCCGCATTTGGGCGAATGATAATCCAAGAGTGATTGTCGAAAAACCAATGCACCCACAAAGAGTGACTGTTTGGTGCGGTTTATGGGCTGGCGGCATCATCGGGCCGTATTTTTTCCAAAATGAGGCCGGTCAGGCAGTTACTGTGAATGGTGTTCGCTATCGTGAGATGATAACGAACTTTTTATGGCCCGAATTGGAAGATATGGATGTGGGCGATATGTGGTTTCAACATGGACGGTGCCACTTGCCACACAGCTAACGAAACAATGGCTCTTTTGCGCGACGAATTCAATGGCCGTGTTATCTCACGTGGTGGCGATGTCATTTGGCCGCCAAGATCATGTGATTTGACACCGTTGGACTTATTTCTTTGGGGTTATTTGAAAGAAAAGGTGTACGTCGATAAGCCAGCAATAATTCCAGTGCTAAAGGATGAGATAATTCGGCACATTAACGGCATAGAACCTCAATTATACCTCAGCGTCATCGAAAATTTGGACCATAGGATGGAGGTGTGCCGACGAGGCTGCTGCGACCATTTGACCGATATTTTGTTCCATACATAATTGAACCACACCATTATTATCATGATAAAAAGAAATGACAATAATTTCCTAAATAATTTGTGTTTTATTTAAAATCAACATCGACCCTTAAAATTTAACCACCCTTTACAAATGAACGTGGTTAAGCCTCGATTCAAGGTTTTACTGGAATAAGTGTATTTATACTTGAATCCTGGACGAGATTTTGTAGGAGTAGTTTCTGTGAAGTCGTAATCAAACCTTATACCAACTCTTTTCCGTTATTCGTAGTTATATAATCATGTTCATTTTTTTTTTCAAAAGCATGACATTACCCTTAAAATACATATGTTTGTCTATTGCAACAAAAAGTGAAATTTGATTTTTATGCGCATTTCGTTTTGGGCAACAAGGTGAAAGGATTTTGATCTTTTATTGAAAACCATACAATAGGGATTAAGGAAATAAATTGTGGGCATTTGTTAGTATTCAAGTCATTGAATTGGCGAAATTTGTTGGCCAACTTAAAGGGTGATTTTGTTCCTTTTGATTTAACATCGAAAAAAATAGGGGTAGTGTATAAAATCTTTGATTACGTTTTTTTCATATGTATATATATTTTTCAAGAATGAAGTTTCTTAAAAAATTAAAACTAAATAAATATTAATTTAAAGGATACTTCACCAGGGTTCTTTTCAAGTTTTATTGTATTTTACTTTCATTTGAAATCATTCGAAATTTCTTATTCTTCGAGTTATAACATCAGTTTCAATGAGATACCTCCTATTCAATTCATGATGAAAAAGTGTTTTTATCTTAAATAATTGTTCATTAGCGATGAGATTAACAAATATTTTTAAAAAAATTTATAGTTTTTTTTGAGTTCCAAATCTTTTTACCCGAATCTTATGACAAATAAATAAAGATCTTCGATTCTTCCTAGAATTTCCAAGAGCATAGCTATTTTATATCTCTTTCACCGTTCGGATTTAGCAGAAAACTGTGGGTTCCCTCCATTTCCATTCCTTCCGATAAAACACAAGTATGGTTGAGACAATTTTCTTTCAATTTTTAAAATTGAAAAAAAAAAACCGGTACCTGGGTTATAAATTTTTTTTAAACTTTTGGAATTTTTTTTTTAGATGGCTCCACAGAAATAAAAAAAATTATAAATTTTTAACGCATATTAATAGCACCTCCCAATAACCATTTTTTTGATTTGAGTTTTTCTCGAAGTGAGAGAAGGGCTCAGAGAAAAAGTGGGGGAGGTCTACGAAGAAACGACGAGTAAAGTGAAAGCGGGTGGGGAGATGGGGGAAATATTTAAGACGGAAAGGGAGTCAGGCAGGGTTGCCCGATGAGTCCAATACTTTTTAACTTATTGATGGCGTATATAGAAGAAGAACTGGGCAAGGGGAGTTGGGGAGGGATACAAGTAAGAGGAAGAAGAATTTGCTCGTTGGCATACGCAGATGATGTGGTGGTAATGGCGAAAAATTAAGAAGAAGAAACAAAGCATGCTAAGAAGACTAAAAAAATATTTCGAAAGGAAAAGACTGGAAGTAAACGTGGGAAAGACGAAAGTGATGAGGTTCAGGAAAGTAGGAGGGAAGAATACAACAGTAGACTGGTGAAGAAAGAAGAAGTAAAACAATTAAGATACTTAAGGAACGTGTTCATTAAGAATGGACGGCAGGAGGCACGGTGTTGGGATATGGGCAGAAGTATGGGGATGAGAGAAGAGACAAAAAATGGAAAGGGTGCAAGAGAGGTACCTCAAATGGACGCTGGAGGTAGAATGGAAAACTCCAGGATACATTGTGAGAGAGGAAACAAAAAGAGATAAGATAATTATAAGAGCAGGGAGAAGAGCGTGGAATTATGAAGAGAAATTAATGAGTGGAAAAGGAAACGAAATAGTGGGGGAATGTTTAGAGAAGATGAAAGAGAGAGAGAGAGAGGGAGGATCACGATGGGAATAATGGACGAAGGAGGGAAGGAAGAGAGAAAAGTGCGACGGGATACGAGAGTGTGGAAAGGGAAGACAGAAGAGAGCAGGAGAAGGAAAGTCGGAAACTAATGAAGGAATCCAGACAAAACAGGTGGTATAAAGAGGTAATAACCGATGGGATCTCGAAATATTTGATAAAATAGGATGGAAGGCAGATAGAACAAAGAAAATAGCGATAGGCATGCTAGGGAATGAGGTAATAGAAAGATGGAACTTGAAACAAGAAGAAGATAGAATGTGCAGAATGTGTAAAGATGAGCAAGAGACGTGGGAACATGTGATAGAAAGATCCAGGTCAGGCGGAGATGAAGTAAAGTTGATAAGGCAAAAAATAAGAGAAATATAATGGACGAAAGGGGGGGGAAGTAGATAAAGGCACTAGAGGAAGCGAGAAGTAATAAGGTGAGAGGGATGGGAGATGAGGAGAATGTGGTGGAAGTGGGAGACTTGTAAGCTTGTAACCCTTAGGGTAATCAATACAATACAATACAATACAATATAGAAAAGTAGATTTTAATAAAAAAAATATTTTTATACATATATAACCGAAATTAACGGTACCTTCCATACAACTGCTCGGATACAGATACCTAAAGAAAATCTTAAATTTCTTGAAAACAACTTCTAAGTTTTCATAAATTTACCATTCAACGATTTACCATTTAACGGTAGCAAATTGTACGTTAAGCAATTAATAACAGCATACCTCTCATAGAACCTTATTTGTATTTTTAACTATATCCTTACCTCTGTATCTGTTTAACCGATTTTAAATCTTTTTCATATCTTCATATAATACTGCACATTATCAAAGATATAAAAAAAAAAAAACAAAATTTGGATTTAAAAAAAAAAAACAATATTTTACAATTAAAGCTTTAAAGGTAATAAAATGGTTGTACAAGTTCTTGTTGACGGGTAGCTTAAAATTAAATTTAAAAAAAAAAAAAAATACAATACAATTATGAATCACCTTAAACTTCCTCTATTATTCTGTTGTTTTCCCAGCTAATAAATAAAATTACCTTAATCTATCGATTTATCAAAAAAAAAAAAAAAAAATAAATTGATAAATCCTCTTGACGCCACTTCTCGTCGCAGTCCACTTAATTTAGCTTCAACTATCCAAGTATACCACTACCGAGTGTCGTTTCATAACTTCCTCTGCATCGAATACACAAAAAATCCTACAAGAAATAAGAATTATGATCAGAAAAAGAAAAACTTTTTCCAAGCACACATTAAAATAAGTACCTATAGTGAGGTACGAACAAACACACATACCAAATTATATATATCCTCCATCTTGAGCCATATAGAGTGCATTATATAAAAGGTAAAAAGTGACTCCATCGCTAACTATAACATTTTGCTGCACACGCTCTGATCCATCCCACGTTTGACCGAAATCATTGAACCACTAAGTGGGCAATTAAATTCAATTAACTTCCTCCGTTAGAGGGCCAAACCGAATCACGTCTGTTCATCATTCTTATAAATTCTACATCGCCAGCGCTCCCATAGCCGCCATCGGAGTGTAGGTATAGGTATTTATATAAAAACCTGAAGACGCCATGTCCTTGCGTTCTCTATATAGCCCCAGTCAAGCCAGGTCGAACAAAAATTAATCTTTGTTGTTGTTGTTTTCTTTTTTTTTCTATCGGTCGCTCGTGCGTTTCTTTCTTATAGAAATTTTTGCTCTGATTTCCGGTGAAAAAGTTTTTATGTTCTTTGAACCATTGCTGCTGTTAGCAGGAAAGAATATTTCTCTTCGAAAGTTTGTCGAGAAAAGTTTTGGAAACCCGCACCTTCCTTTATGTATATAACAGCTCATCCAGCCACCCTCTCTAGGTATATGTATATAATATGTGCTTTCCTGATTTGATGAATATCTTTGATTTTATTGAAATTAGAAAATCTTTGCAAAAGTTTTCAGAAAGTATTTCGATTGATTTCTATTGGCAGTGTAGGTATTATGTATATGACGAGAGGTTGAAGTGAAGATGACCTTAAATATTTTAAATTTGAATTGAAAAAATCTATATCTAGCTGTTAAATTTAAAAATCAAAATTAAATGTTCTTTAAAAAAACAGAGAAAACCCAGAGTTGAGCGAACTTTGAAATAGGATGATGAACAGCCCTAGGTAAGTACATGCTTTTGTTTCTTAAATTTTAAAATTTACCTACAGGCTTCGATACTGAGTAAATTGAAATTTCTTAAGTTTTTTCAAAATCCAATAATAATAATAATTTTTGTTTGAAATTGGTTTGTTAATTGACAGTTTTTTTTAAATTTTTGTATTGACACATTTGTAAATTTGAATTTGTATGTAATTCATTGTTGATTAAAATTATTAAATGGGCAATAAATATAATTGTAGTAATTGTATAAAGGATGAAGATTGATGAAAATGGTAGGGATGGAATGAGGGAATGAAGATAGCCAAGGCAGGGTGGGTAATGATTAATTTCTCGCTAAGTCATATAACACCTCGACGTGAGCCTGGCATGGTTTTTGTCTGCTCGGTTCTGATAGGGGTCAAGAATCTACTCCCTCCGACGAGCGTGAGGCCGGTCGAGCATGCCGAAGCGACGACGGCAGAAAAAGAACCAGCAACAAAGCGTGATATCAGTGAGGCTTTTAAGAATAGGTATTGGAACGGAAGCGAAGAATATGCTTTTTTAATGGTCAGTCAGGGAAGGACCAAGTAAATCATGTCATAAAAAAAAAAACGACACAGACGACGGACGCGGCGTTTTCGACAGAAAAAAACGACTGAAACTAATTATCTCGGTCCTGCTTGATGCAGGGATGCGGACTTTGTCAAGGTGAGTAAGAACGCTTTATTTTTTAAATCGTTACCTATACCTAATAATATATACGAGATATGAAGTTTTGTTAATTGAAAATCAACCACGCATCGTCGTCGTTCTCTAAAAACTCCCTAAGTCCATTTTTGTAAATTTTCTAACAATTGCCTTTGTGAAGGAATTTTACTGACAAGAACTTGAACATTTTTGAGTTTAAGAAATTTTGTATTTAGACTAAACGTAATTAAGAGTTGGGTACATTTTACAAAACTTAAATCTTGATATTCTGTTAACTATGCCGTATTTATTAAAGGTCTATCAGTTTCTAATGAAATGGACTTAGAGAGTTTTCATAGAACGACGACGACATCACCCTACAAATTAATTTATTTTTTTAAGTACCAACAAATCGCACGATACCAGCAGCAATATGTACCCACTGTACCCACATAGGTACATATTATCATCACATAAGGCCAAAGTCATACAATGCATTTTGCATTAACATCATCGACATCTGTCGCTCCAAAATAGCGGTAGTTGCGACCGATGAAGACGAAACTACGAAAGTAGATTACATGCCATAAAAGGAAAGAAATGGTTAGCAAAAATATGCAGTCCATTATAATGGGTGATTTTTTAAGAGGTTTAGAACTTTAAAAAAAAAAAAACACAAAAAATTCGAAAAAATGAATGAAATATTTATTTGAATCGATAGTTTGAACCTTGCAATTTAATGTTTAAAGATAATTTCATGCAAATGTTGACCGCGGCTGCGTCTCAAATGAGTCCAATTTTGGCATACTCTTTCACACATATCGGCCGGTATCTCACGAATGAATGCATGGATGTTGGCTTCCAGTGCGTCAATCGAAGCGGGCTTGTCCCTATAGACATTAGCCTTGACATACCCCCACAAAAAATAATCTAATGGTGTCAAATCGCACGATCTAGGCGGCCAATTGACCGGCCCGAAACGTGAAACTGTTCACCAAACTCGCCTCGCAATTGCGCCATTGTTTCGCGTGCTGTGTGGCATGTGGCACCGTCTTGTTGAAACCACATATCATGCAAGTCAAGAACTTCCATTTCGGGCAAAAAAAAGTTTGTTATCATCGCTCGGTAGCGTTCACCATTGACAGTAACGCTGCGATTCGCATCATCTTTGAAGAAATATGGCCCAATAATGCCGCCGGCCCATAAACCGCACCAAACAGTGGCTTTTTCGGGATGCATTGGTAGCTGTTGCAATGCTTCTGGCTGATCTTCACTCCAAATGCGGCAATTTTGCTTATTTACGTACCCATTCAACCAAAAATGATCCGACCATAAAATGGAAGCAGCGCGCGATGAACATTTCGAACCGAGCACGAATTTTGATAGTAAAATTCAATAATTTGCAAGCGTTGTTCATTTGTAAGACGATCCATGGTTAAATTGCAAACCAAACTGAAGCTGTTTGACAGTGACACAAGGTACTAAACACACGTCAGCTGTCAAAACCAGTGTTGCCAAAACCAAACCAGCTAAAAAATCACCCGTTATAACACTTATTTACTTACTTAAGGTTTCAGAGTAAATTGTGTTTGCCGGGGCTCAACTAAGAAAACAAACTAAAATATACCTATTATAGCAATAAGCAAAATCTGTGGATTAATTATCGTAGATTTAAATAAATAAATAAATAAAATCGACATGAAGTGAACTTTATTTTAAACACGAAGTTTGGGGACGAGACTGGTAAATTCCAATTTATAACAGTTATAACAGTTTAAAGAAACTAATTATTACAGCAGGGTTGCATTTAAGAACTTCATGCAACTTGGTGACAAAAGACTAACCAAGGCGATGAGCTTTGGTTATAAAATGGCATTTCTTCACTTAAATTTATGTTTAAGTTAAAATTGCTAAAAGTTTAAATTCATAACGGTTTTCCTGATTTGTTGAATTTGACGAGACGCTTCGGGTGCGAAATTCCTTAGCATTTCTTTAAGAGGCCAGAGCCTTAAACCTATAGGAATTTCAAAAAAAAAGAAGAAAAACAAAGCAATACGAATCTTGTCTTAAGTTTCTTTAGTTTTCCTCTGAGTAAAAGCTTTGCTCTACTTAATGTGAATTTAAATCAGAAAAAAAAATGTACTTAAAAAAAAAAAGATTGAATTCTAAACAAACTGTGTTTTTGGAGTTTTATTATTCCATCAAGAAGTCTATTTTAGGAATATAAAAAAAACATACTTTAAAAAATTCCATAATAAGCAAATTGGTCCTTATTCATTGGATAATCACACCAATCCAAAGAAATCTCTGCATCAATCCTCAAGTAAATCAACAGTTTTCGCCATAAACATTGCCCACATAAATCTCCACAAAGACAAATTTGTATATTTTATTTTTTTATATATAATATAAAGTTAAAACATTTCATCCGCATCCGCAAATTACCACATTATATCCCTGTCAAATTTCTCAAGGATTACTTTAACTAAATCTTTTCATTTTTGAATATGCGTTAAAAGAATTCTTAACGCGTTTTTTACATCATCATCCTCAAAAAAAAAATTATTCAAACACTCAGAAGCAGATTTTTTGTATCCTCGAGGACACCATATCCCAAGTTGTCTCCCACTTAAAGGCACGTGGTTAAGGCAAACAGTGATAAGTCACTCACAGTCTTTCTGTATTTTTTTTTATTTTCAAAAAAAAAAATGTAAACACTTAATTCGCAGGAAAATACAAAAAATTACAAAACAAAAAATAAACAACAAACAGGAGTAAAGAACGCATAATAATGCAAAACCATATTAAATTACGTGGATATAGAGAATGACAAATAATATACATTGAGACGCGCGCTTCCGCCATCATAAGATTCTATACCGTCCCAAATCGAGGTGGGTGTTTAGTTCCGCGTGCCATCAGGATAATAAATGCGCTTTTTTACGATTTTTCACTTTGCCAACATCCTGATGTGAAAAGTAAAGGAATCAGCCGATGGTGCGGGAAAAAAAAAATGAAAAAAAAATTATCTCATTTTAATTCTATTTGCCACGTATCTTCTCATCATCATATTTCCTTGATTTTCATCTTCATCTTCATCTTTCATTTTGCTTTTTTTTTTTTTTATTTTGAATCGGGAATAAGATACTGAAAATCTGGATGAAAAAAAAAGCAACACCTTCCATACGGTTGTGGGATAATTTCCATCACACTCTTCTCCATCATAAGGGAGGCCTTTGGAATTTGAATAGATTGAGGTGGTTTCTAAGAAGACACGGTAAGTGAAATGTTTACGACAATGAAAAACGGTGTGGTCGGACACCGCATCCCTCTCTACATTTTAAATTTATTTTGTTAGTTGTAGGTTGGGGGTGAAACACAATTTGTCAACATGCAAACAGGATATCAAATTTGAATTTTTTACAACCAACGATGTGGTTTCTTGGGTGGGGTGTATTACGTCTTATCAGGAGCGGACTAGGAATTATACCTTAAAAAGGCCTAGACCAGTTTAATTTCACGCTGGGTAAATTGTCAAAAAAAAAGTTTAAGTGTTATTAATCCCATAAAAAATTGTAGAACAAAGTGCATCTCAAAGGCACATTCAACCCCAAAAGCTGTAAGACTTGTACTGCATTCTTTTCAACCGACCATATTTAAAGGTACCCTATAAAGGCAAAGCCATGCTATGACCAGCAAAGACCAAGACGATTGCTGATCGAAACCATTCTTAGAAGCAGGATCTGAAACAAAAGTGTGCCACAAATTGTTTTAGCTTATACGAACTAGAGTCGAGACTCATTCTACGTTAGGATTTTCGTTGTGAAAGTCTGGCACGAAGCAAGCAAATATCGGAGTACTGATAAGTTCCTGATCTTGTACAACAATTGCTCATAATGCTATAGTTAAGTTTATGGATTAAAAGAACCTCGGCGAATTGTTGAATTTCAGGCAGGAGCCTTCGTATTTCTTCTTCTGTGTTGTTATGGGTTTTTGAAAGATTGGATTAATCTATTATGGTTTTGTTTGAAGTGCTAGATCATGAGACTCAAAAGGTTTCTATCTCAGTAACGCTGTATCCAGTCGTCCAGAACATGCGCTATGCTATTATATACATATTATACTGTATCTCGACTTAAAATTCGTCGTTTTTTTTCAGGAATTCTTTTAGTTGTGAAGACTTGGTCTTTGGTCGAACTTGATAGGATGTTATGCTAAGTTTAGCAAGCAAGATCTTGTAAGAATTTTTTCTAGATGGGGCATATGGAGCTGATAGTCAAGTAATCAGGTATATTTTCTTCTATCCGTATAGGTACTTTGTTGATGATTTGATACTCCCAAAATATCCCCTCCATGTTTGAAAAGCTCTGCTAGAAATCAGTCAGATCCAGTGGCCTTGTTGTGCTTAAGCTTTATTTTTATAATTATAATAGTCTATTTCTTCTATATATCGGATTGGATATTCATTAATTGGACGTGGGTTCTTGCCTTATAATTCACTCGATCCATTTAGCAGCTGCCATCCATTAATGCAGCTTGAATACATCTACTATAGTCGCTGCTTCGGTGACTTTGTTGAATTCACTGTTTCGAAGATCCTGTGTTCCGGTATTAAAAACAGCAACTAGTTGCTTTGACTTTTTTAAATTTAAACTCCGGGTGTTGTTTCGATAATAAGACTTTCTCTTCTTTTTACTCAAGATCTTCTTCGTCTCCTAGCTCAATACTCTTTTATCACTGCTTTTCTTTTACGTTGCAAAAAAAAAAACGCTCAAGTAAATATTTCTCGATTACCAAAAATGATATGAAGCATTCATTTACGAACCAAGTGTTAAAGAGGCTCAAAACAATCTCGTAATGAAATTGGAATATGATTTTGAAATATCAACACATTTTAGAATTTCAGCCATAATTTATGAGATGTAAGAGAAATCAAAAACTACTACCACTTGTAAATATCGAGAATGGGTTTAACGTGGGCACATACCGGTAAGAGCCTAATTCCACGACGGACCTACCCGTATTCGGAGTCAGTTCGAGCATTGACCACTGCCCTGTTATGGTCGCTAACCACCCCAGTAACAATTCTGTAACATGTTGTGGCATGTCCACATCCCTTGTTGAGGAACGAGGTCTAAGACCCGCATTTGACATAACCACAGCCAACACGAACTTCCACAAGAGGGACAATCTTAGTAAATGGACTGGACCTACCGAAGTCCAAGGGTTTTCTATCTCCCGCGTCCTAACAGACTTTTCGTCTCTGGTCAGATTAGCCACTTCAGCCATAAGCAGCTACAGCCGAATGAGTGCCTTAACACTCGGGTTACCGGTGCCAACACAATGTGTCCCTAGTGATCGAGAGACAGAGGATAGGACGTCTGACGATCAAGCCGGGGACACACAACTATGCACCACTATCACCTAATAATTTGGAGCCACTACTACACTACAACATCAAAACAACTACATCATGCCAATTAACTATATTGCAGGCATGCCAGCCCCAGAGCCAATGGTTTCTCGAAACCCGCAACGCTCTTACGGGCGATTCCAAGACCCATGAGAACCGAGGTCGCCACCCTACATCAACTTCACCTTGCAGGCATCTCAGCCCCAGCAACAGATAAGTTACTGGTCACGATGAGGCTGTCTCCGCTCGTTGCATCACTTGTACATATTATAATTATTATTATGTGCTTAAATAGGGCCCTTCGTCTTGTTATTATGAGGCCCAAAGGGTGTACCACTTTATATTAGTCCGCCACTTAATCTTATCCTTTGTATACCTCTATGGAAAGATAATAAGATGTAAGTTAAGGATTTCTCTCTTTTATTTTTGCAATCTGTTACGTTAAATCTCTTTGCTTCACATTAAATCTACCATCATCATCACTTAAGAAGATGGGTTTTATACTTCATATATAGGTAGGTAGGTACATATATGATGAAGGTTTGTGTGTTTATATAGCAATGTTCTGTCGCGCCAATGTGGTAAATGAATTGAAGGAAGAGTGTTTATGTATATACATATATAATAGTCTAGTTTTATTTCTCTTGAACAAGGTTCAATTTAGAAAATAATTGATTTGTTGCAAATCGATGAAGGATCATGTGGTTTATGCGGTAAGTGAAGTAGACGAATATCAAACAATCTTTTATGTGTGTGTTTAGCTGGAGTTCATTCAGTTAAAACAGAACATAGATACAGAAGAAAATGTCTCTTCTTAGGAGGATTGTTAAAGAAAAATTGCGAATTGTAGGTATTTGATAGCATTTCGTCGCCTGGATAAAATATTGTCGTAAGTTACAATTTGCTACTTTTGGGAAAACGCATTTGAAGTTCAAAATTTTTTTTCTCAAAAACTATACGGTGAATTTTTTTTGAAAATTTAGTGGCTTATACAGAAAACATCTGACAACTCAAAAACGTTTAAATAAATACAATATTCTCATAATGAAAGAAATAAGGGTTAATTTTTGCCAATATGCCGTTGTCGTATGTGACGGTTTGACCAAAACTGCTTGTTACCCAAACACATACGACAAAATAATCACACATACGACAATAAATGAAAAAAAATTAATGTCGTTGGTATGTTACATACGACAATAGATAGATAGATAAGATTGACTTTAAAGAACTGGATTTGCTTGTAAGCCAGGTTTTCAGACTTAATGTTTAAAATCCTTTTGGTTCCTTTGCAAAATTTTCAAATTAACGTTTAGGAAATTAATTTTTTTAAAAAGGCGAATTAAAAGTTACTTGACTAGGTATTTCAATGTTTCGTAACTATTTCGTTGCGCATGCTAAAAAATTAAAGAGGATTATTCAAAGCATAACAATGCTCCATTATCATACGCATAGAGTTCTTCAGATACTCTTGGTGCAGGGGACTCGTCCGACCTCTGCGACATCTTGATCACGACTGAAATTACACCTGTCTGTGTTTTTTCTTATGAGACATACGACAAACGTTTACCGGAATTTCAATAAAATATTGTCGTATGTGTATTAAAAATGACACATACGACAATTATTTATCAAACGTTGGCTAAACAGATTTTGTATGAAAAAAATGTCGTATGTTTTTATTTTGTCGTATGTGTAGCATTTTGTATACACATACGACAAAGAAATACTTAAATGTTGGCGACCTTGCACATATTATAGGTATATCCTTAGATTTTATAAACTTTTATTTATCCTTGATTTTTTAAAAAGTAGGACCGTAGAATTTTTTAAATTGTATGAGTCAACAAAATTCGGGAAATTTAAAAGCGATAAGTAATTAACAAAACAATTGAACACAAAAACACAAACAGTGCTTGACAGAAGTCATTTTTCCAAGTCATTTTTGTAAGGTACTAAATTCAAGCTCTCTTAATTTGTGTGAAGTCCTTTACTAAAAAGTTACTTTAATACACAGGCAGCCTAACCTCATTTTATCTTCCAGCTGTTGAAATGATATCACCTTTTTCAGTCACCATTATATTCCCACATCCCACAGGCGGTTTTGACAACGACGCACACGGGCCACAATTCCTCATCCTTCATACCTACATATATCTTCTGCTTCTTCCTTTAACATCAAAAGTCCTAGGTACTCGTACATTATGTTTTAATATAATGCTACCTACCTTCATATTATTATGTTGTAGGTATATGACTTCACTTAAAAACAACACACAAGTCATTTCAGCAATTCCCCGAGCCACTTCGGCAATGTTAGTCTCTCTACTCCATATAGAAATTGCAATGGGGAGTTTGTTTCAAAAATGATTTCATGAGTCGTGAGTTTATTTTTGTTACATTCCTCCTGCTCGAAAACTTACATATATCCACTTCCACATATGAATGAAGTCAACGTGTGCGTCAAGGACTCTTGTCTTCACATATATGACAAAGGACTGCTGCAGGAATGTGGTACCGCGCGTCGTCGTCATCGTCATCGTAAGTCGTAACGTTGTTGTTGTTGTTGTCGTCAATCTAAATCTACAAGAGGACCAGGAAAGATATTTCCCTCGGCAATTCTCGTAAGGATTTTTTCCTTCTTGTCATATATATCTCCACTTAAGTTATTTGGACCCCTTAAAACCCCCTCCTTTAGACCAAAGGTTTTGAAATTCCACACAGGATAAACAAAAAGGACTCGCATAGGAGAGTAAATGAACTTAATTGTTGCTCATTGAAAGTGCAATTGCAGGAAAGGAAAAGACAAAATAAATAAGTGAACACTCCTGAGTCTTGATTGCGGTTTTAATTACATGAGAACTTATTTTACCTTCACCTGCAGCAACAGCACCATCATAGCAGCAACACACAGGACCTGGGCAATTATTTCGAGGACCTCGATGGGGATGATATGGGGAGTTCAGTGTGGTCCCTTGAGTAGGTACAGAAGAAAAAATTAATTTCATTCTTGTTTTCGTATTTTTCTTTTTTTTTTTAATTTGTTTTTACACCTAAGATAATTGCCTGAGTGTCGGTGACATTTTCAAGGATATCGCAGGATGGTGCCGGTGTTGGCTTTTTTTTCATTTTTCTTAGTCGCCAACGGCGGCGGGTGGTTTTGTACGTTTTTTTCTTGGCGTGAGATTTCTTCACCTCTCGTTCTGTTTGTTTGGATTATTTTTTTTTAAGTCTCCACTTGGGAAGATGAAAAATATGTTAAAAGGACTTTTGGATGAAGAAGGACATCATAAAAATGGTTGGGTGAAATTGAAAAATTGAAAAAAATGCCCTGCAGTAGGTATAGGTTGCGGTTTTCTTAAGAAAAAAAAATATTTATTATTTTCTCATCTACTAATTCTCTTCCTCTCAACTCAGAGACGCTACCGACGACGCCGGCCACGACAAGGAGAGGGAGATGTCAGAAATCTTATGCTTTGAACTTAAAAAATTAAATTTATAAATTTTTACACGACAAAAATAAAAAAAATAAAAAGAAGAATATAAGAATAATCGAAATGAGGAAGGAATTCAATCAAGCACAAAAAAGTAGAGGCAGCCACGCGCCAACAAGGAAATGCCATTTTGATGGCCAATTACCACCCAATATTGAAGTTGAACATGAAACGTGACAACACGTCGACTAAGACGACGAAAACATCGTCTCTCAATTATCATCAGAAACAATTAAAATTTTCAAAATCAAGTTTAATCTTCCTATCTAATATATTAATTCAATTAAAGTGATGCAACTAAATAAAATAAAAGAACACGATGATGATTTTGCCAACACAAAAATTAGGAGAAGAACAAAGAAAAAAAAAAACAAAACAAAACCAATCTCGTAAATTGTATCTTAATAAGAAATCCAATTAAATTCGCATAAACAGAACTGTGGCAATACAATTGATCATGCAAGGGATGTTTTATGCGAGAAAAGTTCCATGCCATAGAAAAATAGAGAATGTGAGAAATATATCATGCGAGAAAAGTTGCATATGTGAAATTTTATCATATGAGAAGAGAAAAGTGTCATGCGAAAAAATATATCATACGAGAAAAGTATAGCATCCGAGAAATACGTGAAAGTAGCATCCGAAAATACGTGAAATATACATATCATGCGAAAAATATCTCATGTGAAAAAAATTTGCACGTGTAAAAAAAATTATGCACAAAATATATCATACGAAAAAATTATCATTTGAAAATAGTATCATGCGAGAAAGAAAGCTAGAAAGTTGCATGCGAAAAAAATTTGCATGCCAAAAACATTACTTGCTTAAAAAGTTACATGCGAGTAAAGTATCATGCGAGAAAGGTTTCATACGAGAAAAGTAACATGCTAGCAAAGTTTCACGAAAGAAAAGTATCATGCGGGAAAAGTATAATGCAAGAAAAGCTGTAGGTATACTAAAAAGTTGAATGCGAGAAAATTTGAATGAGAGAAATAATATATCATATGAGAAGAGAATGGTGTCATGCGAAAAAAATATATTATACGAGAAAAGTATCATTCGAGAAATACGTGAAGTATATCTGCGAAAAATATCTCTTACGAAAAGTGTTATGCGAAAAAAATCATGCGATATAAAAATTTGCACGCGTAAAATATATTATGCGCAAAATATTTCATAAGAAAAAATTATTATAAGAGAATAGTATCATGCGAGGAAGAAAGCTAAAATGTTGCATGCGAAAAAAATTGCACGCCACAAAGATTGCATGCTTAAAAAGTTACATGCGAGTAAAGTATCATGCGAGAAAGGTTTCACATGAGAAAAGAAACATGCGAGCAAAGTTTCACGAAAGAAAAGTATCATGCGGGAAAAGTTTCATACAAGAAAAGATGCATGCTTAAAACTTAGATGCGATAAAATTTGCATGCGAGAAAGATTTCATGCGAGAAAAGTTGCATGCGGATTAAGTATCATGAAAGAAAGGTTTCATATGAGAAATGTATAATGTGAGAAAAAGTTTCATCCAAGAAAAGTTGTATGGAAGAAAAATTGCAGCGAAGAAAAGTTGCATGTGGGTTAAGTATCATAAGAGAAAGTTTTCATACGAGAAATGTATAATGCGAGAAAAAGTTTCATCCAAGAAAAGTTCCATGGAAGAAAAATTGCAGCGAAGAAAAGTTGCATCCCAGAAAAGTTTCATTCATAAAAAAGTTTCGTGCAAAAATTTGTATCTAAGAAAAGTTGCAGAGAAGAAAAGTTGCATGTGGGTTAAGTATCATAAGAGAAAGTTTTCATACGAGAAATGTATAATGCTAGAAAAAGTTTCATTCAAGAAAAGTTGCATGGAAGAAAAATTGCAGCGAAAAAAAGTTGCATACAGTGTGTTTTGAATAAAAACAGAAAGTATTTTCAATTTCATCCATAACGACAAGTCTGTAAAGCCAAGTAATTTAAGTTTTTCCAATTTTTTTTCACAGCACTGTAAATTCATTCAATCGTATTTTATTTGTAGGGAGGTATAGCTACCTACTGCACCTGCCTCGACTGACGATGTGGTGCAGTATATCACAGTGTGTTTTTCCATTTGTAGATAAAACAATTTGTTGGCACGTATGAGGGAAACGTTTTTGTTTTGTTTAGTCTTAGACGGCATCAGGCAGGAGAGAGTAAAAAAATGCGTGCCGTGTCTAAAAATAAGGCCAGACACAATGATATTTAGAAGATGAGAAACTTCACAATGGATATATAGGATAGAGGTACATTTTATATGTAAATACAAAAGAACAGTCCAGTAGAATTGAAGCTTGCTATATAATATGCAAGGACTCCTTGCATCCGCGCCACTGCTGGCTGCACTGATATACAAATTCCACGAATGATGCATAGGTGCAGAGCAGATGAGACACGCATCATGGAAACCACGGACGTGGCATGCTTTGTATATGTGGATGTGAAGTTAAGACTTTAGTGAACGCGATTTAGGGTTTGGAAATTTCCAAAAATAAATTAATTACAAGTGGATATAGGTATATAATATATATTGGTATAGGTAGTTATAGGTATAAGCTCAGCTACTCGCCGCTGTTTATATTTTCATTTCAGATATGATTAAGATTGCAATATATTGCAATGAAAATCTATGAAATACTTCGACCTGATTTAGGTTATTTAAATCTTTAATTAAATATTAATATGAACATAGATACAACGTCATTTGTAGGCAGGTAGGTAGGTATACATTTTTGGATATTTTGTTTTATTTTAATTTTAACTTGATCTTTACCTAAGGCAAGTATTGCTTTTTAATAAAACTGGGTTACAGGTTTAGTAGTAATATGCAGAAAAGTTTTAAAAGTTTTTAAAATAAAAAAATTAATGTATGCAATTTACGCTTCGCAAATCCTTAGAGCGATTTTTTACAAAATAATTTTATAAATTAAAAATTCCTTAACATAACAAAAAAATGTATAGGGCCCTTTTCACAATGGGTTAGGGTTTGAGTAAAGTTCTGATTAGTTATCCGACACCATAAATAACAGTCGAGCAAAAACCGCTATTTTCTTGTCCCCCAACCGAATGAGTTATAAATTCATAAATAATTTTTTGACTTTGGACTTATGACCCTGTGCCAAAATATTTATGTGTGGATTAACTAATCAGAACTTTACTCAGAAATTGTGAAACAGACCCTTAATGTACATAAATGACGTCTCAAATTTCCCGAGAGAAGTAATTTTGATAGAAAACATGGGTTTTTAATTAAAAATTGTATTCTATTAATCGAATCATAAAAAATATAGTACCTATAGGGTTATATATGGAATGGAATACCGTTTAAGATCACCTCCTCGGCTTCACTAGTAGATGTACCTACTCTTTTGTTGAAATTTTTTATGACCGTTCCGAATAAATGTAGGGCTGAATTTCGTCAAATCTGCACCAAAACGTAAGACTAAGTACAGACGATTGTCAGATCTTACAATATTGTCAGATCTGTCAGTGAAAAAACTGTCCCAAATGTTTTACAATCGCCTGAACACACAATTTTGTCTGACAATATTGTCAGAAACGTCATTGTCAGGTCATTGTCAGACGACAATCTGACAAAAAATTGTCAGGTATCTTACAATCGTCTGAACACACAATTTTATCATTTACAGACGATTAGGACATTGTCAGACTCATTGGTCATTGTCACATGTTTTCATTGCAAACATCTTACAATTGCTGACACTTTCTTCATTGTTCGAAATGTCAATGAGAGATAAGAGATAAAAAAACATTTGTGTTGGAAATTTTTAGTTTTTGCACAGCTGAATAAATAAACTCAAAAAGAAAATATCTATATTGCTTTATAAATATTTTCTTTTTTAGTTTATTTATACAGTTCACTTCAATTACATTTTATGTCAATTCTTTGTGTTGTGTAGTTTTATTCGGAATAAATTAAGTGCTCATGCTCAGCCGCCATTTGTCTTTTATTAATTCTTTTTTGCATGTTGTTGATTTTTTGTCGCATTTCTGAATAAAAATAGATACAAAATCTAACAATGGAGGAGGCATCAATAGTCGAAAATATTACATATTATTATATTAAAAGGAGAGAAGAAAAAGATTATTTAATGCAGAGGAAATCGATAAGAATGCTGCAGAACATCCCCCAAGTAATGATGCCTCCCCCCAAAAGATGTAAACAATCAAAAAACTTTGTATAGATCTGCCAACCGTTTGAACAGAAAATTCTCAAGCTGACAATTTTTTCAGATATATTATTGTCCAAAAATTGTCTAATTGTCAGCTATTGTCAGACCATTGACAGTTCTGACCATATTGTAAGATCTGACAATCGTCTGTACTTAGCTTAACACGTAGTAGATGAATTTGTTCGAAAAATCACCGCCAAGCCTTCCTTTATTATTTTTACTTGCGATATATAGGTACATATGTACTATATTGCAAGTTATGCATTGGTAAAAAATTAAACACGATGATTTTGATCAAAGTTGACATTACGATGATAGAAGTCGAAAAAAGTGGGTCTAGCAATTCTGTCTACCTGTTCGGCTGGAGCCTAAACGGGTGGACCGATTTTCTTTAAACTTGGTACTTGGTTACCTAGGGTTTTTTGAGCATTTCCCCACACGTTTTTTTATTTTTTTTTAAGACCAAAAATAACGGTTCCAAATTATGAAAATCTTATTTTTTTCAAAATTCAGTAATTTTTTTTTTTTACAAAAATTCTACAATTTTCTTAAAGAACTTTTAAATTGTATCTCTCATAAAACCATTTTTCGGGTTTTCGACTATCTTATTATGTGTTGAGTTGGCCTAATTTTAATGAAATTTTTTACGCAAAAGCTACTAATAGGTTTTAATAATATTGGATATCAAAATGTACAAAACATCAAATTTTGAATTCGATATTTCGAAAATAGGTGAATGATTTAAAAAAAAAATAAATTTTAAACTTTAAACTTTTAAGTTCCTACTAAAATTTTTTTTTCTTAAAATATTCAAAATTTTATATATAATTATTAATTTAATTAATAATTAATTTAAAATGTTGCTTAATATTGAAAACGATTTTTTCTTTTATGTAGCCCCCCTTGTTGGTAACACCTTACCGCACAAAATGGTGTGTAATTAAAATCTTTCGTTTTTTTTCCCAAGTAACACATTTTTGCTCTCATAAGATGCTCCAAGAGCTAAACTAGATTAATGTAAGGGCGAGCTAAAAGTAATCTTGAATAATACTAGTAGATTGTTATATTCTAATCCCGAAGCTAATGTTTTCTCCTAAATCTCCCGTTACTGATGATGCCAAACGAACTTTATCACGGAAAAAAATACCAAAAATACCATCAACAATCTACAACGCATTAAATATTGCACGTTCTATGGACATACCGCTTGAAATCCGTAGTCAAAAAGCTACAACTCATCCTCCCTGGTTACTCTCCGAATCAACATTAAACATGGACCTCAACAGGTGGCCTAAAGGTTCTACAAATAACCAAGCTTTCCAAGCGTTATATAAAGATATAGTACAAAAATATAAAACTGAAAATTGGAGCCTCGTATTTACAGATGGGTCTAAATTTGATGACTCTACTACATTCGCAATAGTCGATGAACACAAAAATCTAATCCAGAAAGGATTTCTGCCACAATTTTGCTCAGTGTTTTCGGCCGAAGCTCTTGCCATATACCAAGCTACAAAAATAAAATGTTTTAAAAAAATGATCATCTGTACTGACAGTCTATCCACTATTTCCGCTATCAAAAATATAAACAACAAAGCTCCAATAGTAGACCTTATCCGAGATTCCTTGATAAAAAATTCATCTAAATTAAAAATAATGTGGGTACCTGGCCACGTAGGAATCACTGGAAACGAAGCAGCTGATGAGGCTGCTAAAACAGCAGCTAATGAACCACTGCTTTCATTTTACGTTCACAGTAACAAAGATTTAAAATCATTAATACATAAAATCTCATACAATAAAAAAATAGACCAATGGAGAGATTATATTCATCACTACTCTAGTATAAACCCATTTGCAGAATCAGTACTCTACCCGTTAAATTGTCCAAAAGCTATGATAAGATGTTTTCTGCGCCTTCGCATGGGCCACACAAACCTAACACACAGTCATCTCTTCACGAAATCCTTACCCCCAGCTTGCCATCTCTGCGATTCAAACTCCACACTCACTATTAACCACCTCCTGTTATGTCAGAAGATAAACGAGACAGCAAACTTACTAAAAAAATGCTCACTGGCTGATTTGCTTACAAACCCAACCGAAATAAATATAAAAACCGTTTTCAAGATACTAAAATCATTAAAAATTGAACACTTAATTTAAGTTATCCAAATAATATTAATTTATGTACTGTTTATATTTTACAATTATTTTTTTACTTTTAAGTTTTTTATGTATCTAGCTGATAGTCTCTGGTAGCTAGGCTGTATACTATACTATTGTCATTTGTAATTAATTTACTTGATAATAAAATTATAATAATAATAATAATAATAAGATTGTTATATCGCTGCTGTTGAAAGCGTTAAATAGACTAGTTATGGGAGGATCTTACCTCGACCTAATATTGCTGCGAGAATGCGCCTTTTCCAATGAGATGCGCTCAAAAAAAGAACAGAGTACCTGTTTGTAAACTTTAAAAAGTTATATATTTGTAATATCTTTTTCATTAAGCAATTTGTAAGAATAAAAAGGAACTACTTTTAATTTTTTGTGTGTACATGTCTTTTGTCAAAAAACTGATATGCCTCTGTGAGAGTATTTAGTTTGTAAGTCAATCAGTTATTATTATGCGTTATAATGGCGAAACATTATTGCTTTTCGCATATGGGAACCAAAAAATAATGCATATTTAAATTATTTGTATTTATAACTTTAAAATCCTAATGATCTCATTAGGATCCTATTGAAAAACTTTTGGTATTTGAATTCCAGAGTCCAGATATAAGAGGTATTATACTTAGTTCCTGTTGTTATGGGATTATAAAAACTACAAAACTATGTTTAGAGGTAAATTTTCACAAAAGGATTCTTATAGGACTATACATTTATATAATTCTATTCCAAGAAGACAAATTGATTTATGTACCTATAAGATTTAAGTACTTTGAAGCTTCAAGTGTTCAACTTTTAAAATAAAAAAAATTTGAGTTTCATAAGAAGATAATAATTCTTTAGTATAGAAATGGGATATAAAAGAGTCTTATGAGGGTTTTTTTTAGGTTTCAAGAGCTTAGCTCTGGAGAGTTTGTTAGTAGGGTTTGTAACACCAGCCTTTATGTAAAAATAAGGTGTGCTCTAAAAACTCATAAACTAATTATCAGATTGAGCTCAAACGTACTCAACATATTTGTTACTAGGTCAGAAGTGCACCTAAATATATTGTTTCCAAGTTTTTTCAGTATATGGCACTGAATATCAAAACATTTAAATTAACTAAAACTTATGAAGTAAAAAGTTTGCATACATTAAAATTTTTCTAATTTTAGTTTCTGTGTTCACTGAGTAAGGTAATACTATATTTTAAATAAATTAATATAATCAATAAGTAATAATGATATCATGTTTAATAAATTGTATAAATGAAAATAAAAAAAGCAGGTAAAACTTTTATCAAGTAAAATTAAACTTTGAATTTTCAAAATGATTAAATAAAATACCAATTCTTGTAAAATAATGGTCGCGTTAAAACATAACGGATGGACCATCTAGCAGTTTCTTAAAAAAAATAAATTCGTGTAGAACCAGGGCCTAGTGACTTCCAACTCTCAACCATTCCTGTGTGCTTGTTATTGGCAGGAATAGATCTCAACCATTCCTGTATGCGTGTTATTGGCAGGAATACAATCTTCCTACAATCTTCTGCCGAGTCCGAACGGCTAGGATGAGAAGCACTTTTTCATGACAAGAGATACTCTTCAGGAGGATTTGTCAATTCCTCGCAAGATGCGAGTAACCCGTGTAAAACATTTCTGTATTTTAGGTGGCATAGTGAGCGAACCCAAGACCTTCGGCGTAACAGTCCAACGCACTAACCATTTCGAAATGGGCGGTTACTTTTTAAATCATAGGTTATTTTGACACTGACAGCTGTTTCCCGCTCGAGATCTTGACAGAAATTCAGTATCATACCTCCGCGCCCGCGGAACGAAATGAGTCGCTTTAGACTTGGACAACGTTGGGAAATATTGAAAACTTATTTCCAAAGTGATTGCTGTGTAGCCCAAACAGTTCGTTTTTTGAAAAGAGACGCATTTTCATCTCGGCGGCTACGTTATCAAACAAAATTTCCGCATCTGGAGCTCGGAAAACCCGAACGTTATTGTCGAGAAGCCAAGGCATTCACAGAGAATGACAGTTTGGTGCGGATTGTGGAGTCGTAGCATCATTCGACCATTTTTCTTCGAAAAGGCTTCGGTCAACGGTGGACGTTACAGAGCAATATTAATAATTTCTTTTTAATTGAAGACGTGGATTTGGACGAACTCTGGTTCATGCAGGATGGCGCCACAATCGATCTTTTGCGCACCAAATGCCCAAAGCGTGTTATCAGCCGTCTTGGCGATGTTAATTGGCCTCCTCGGACTCGGAGCTGCGATATAACAAAATGCGCTACTACGAAGCTAGCCGATACAGTCACTTGAATGCCGTTGTGTTCCATAATTATTGGGAATGTTTGCTCTTACTAATAAAGTGGAAAAAATTTAATTTTGTTCATTTTATTGCATTTTTAAAAAGAAACTTGTATTTGGCTTACCCTGTATTTTCTTTAATAGTGTGATTTACTTTATGGAAACATTATCTAATATCTTTACATTCGACAAGCACACCTTTTCTTGTATACAAGTTTGTTAGACATCCAACCCGTCACGTTTAACTTTGAAATGGTCCAGAAGTTACCAATTTGCTTGTCCGTAATGATATTTTATGATTCCACTTGAAACCTCTTCCGTTCTCCAGTAAAAAAAAATAAAACATTTTGTAAGCAACAAACCATGATACAAAAAAAAAAATAATGAGGAAAAATAGAGCGGCAATAAATCTAGGTATAACAAAAAATTAGACACGTTCTACTTATTTCTTATTACAGTGTCGTCAATCAATGTCAAAATGAAAGCACACCTAAAACTCGACAATTTGGCTGATGCCAACACGTCAAATTAAGAAAAAAAAAGGATATCCGTCCAACCCTTTTTCACCCTTTTTTATGAGAGAGGTAGCTGTGTATAGAAAAAACATACCTATATCGAGTATATACAAAAAAAAAAGAGCCAAAGAAATTAAAAGTGTTAGAATTGGGTATTTTGTGCTCTTATTACGAAAATTCATCATAAATGAATTCCCGCTAAATGAGCTACGGTTGCCTTTATACCTTTCTAAGTCATATCCAACCCTTGTTATTGGCAACACTCACAATCGTTTCACTTACAGCCTTCAAATGGTATGAGAAACTTCATCAATTCTCCGTCCATTGGCCATCAATAACGCGCACAAGAAACTTTTAGAAATCCAATTGAAGAATCGTTTCATGACATTTTTGTAAACGATATCCATTGAGCTTATAGGACAAGATACCTCTTAGAACATGGAAGACGTTAGAAGGAACAACAACTGACAAAAACCCTGATGAATAGGTGGCTCTATATAATATTGTGTATCTGTAAAGTATACGCAGTAAAAATATCGAAATCGTTTATCATGAAGACGACGTCGACGGTCCTTTCTCATAATACCTTTATTTAATCTTAGAAACAAGCTCATTAAGCCCGCTTTTTCGCACAGCCCGTCAGATACTATCGCGAAGAAGACATTGATTGGTGGGTCAAAAGTGTAGTACCGCTTTTCATTAAAGTTTCCTTGCCATAACCGATATATATATATTCCTAGTGATGAGCATGATGGGCTCGTATAAGAGTTCCAGGTTATTTCTCAAAAAAAAGGATGGAGCGAAGTGGGTGCTCCTTTGTCCTGATGATGAATAAATTCAATAGGAGGACTTTAAGCGACATTTAATCCTTTGGCCATTCACCGATAGATGTTTGATGGGCACGTTTTTGCACCCAAATACAAAGGAAGAAGCGCTTAAGAAACGGTTACATTGTTCTTGGGGACATTTTAAGACACCAATCTGTCAGGGTAATTGATTGCTATCGATTTGTTGGCAATGGAAATGGGGGAAGGAGGGTGATGGTGGTGGTGGAATAATAGTGCGTGATTCAGATAAGGGTATGAGCTGTCCTATGTATAATCTTGCCAAACTAATTAGTATATTCTGTAAGAGCTCATTACAGATGCGAAATTTGGAGTTGTTCAAGGAGTAACCAAGTATAAATTGTGGTTTTAAAAGTACACAACTAATAGTTTTGCCTTTATTTAAGGGGGATGATAGCTATGTATGAGTTGAAATTGAGTAATTTCGTGAGATTTGTTATTTAGTCGTGATTAGTATTGAGAAAGTTATATTTATTGAATTAAATGAGGTGAATTAGGAGGATAAGCAAGACTCGAGAGGTAATTTATCGTCTCTTGAAGTTGATGAAGAAACTCTCGTAAAGTGTAAAAAAATGTAAGTAGAAATATTTTTATTACATATTTTCTTTCTCAAAACAAAAATTGTTTGATAGAATACCCAAACTAGTTTTTAAAGGAATATAGGTATCTTTCATGTTACGGAAGACTTGATAAACTGAGGGGAGATATGTAGCATTTGCAACTGCCTTACCCAGAAAGTTTGTTTACAGAAACTCAAGGTTTATATAATTTAAGTTTTTTTTAAAAAAATGTATTAATAAAGAACTTTTTATGATAATCAATAGTTGATTTTCGAATGCTTCTTAGAAGACTATCTTATCTTTTAAGAAGCATTCGAAAATCAACTATTGATGAAATTAACCCAGAAACTGTTTTGGAAAAAGAGTCGAGACACTCTTTTCGTTTGCTGAAATTTTTGAAAATAAAATGCACGACTGGGTCGCACAAACGTGCTCATACGATGCGAGTCTTTCATCTGGTAAAAGAAATTTATTTATTATTGGAGCCTATATTTTATGCCGCCTGCCAAAAATATAGCCTTTTTTAAGGAAGTATTATGTGAGTACATAAAAATGAACAATATAGTACCGTGCTGTCTTGCACTTCGCACATATTTATGGAATTTACAGTTTAGACTGAAAAAATATTAAAAAATCAATAACATTAGAAATATGTATGTAAATGTATCAAAAAAATATCTGAAATTGATTTGACATCAACGCAATGTACAACAAGTGATTTTTTACTCAAATTTCAATTTATGAGAAAAATTTTTTAAAAATCGTTGGAGGGGTTTTTTAAAAAAATATTTTTTTATATATAAAATTTTGAATATATTTTAAAGAAAAAAAATTGGTAACTCAATTTTTATTAGGTTCTTATCTATGCAAAGTTTAAAAATTAATTTAAAAAAACAATCATTCATCCATTTTCGAAATATCGAATACAAAATTTGTTTTTTTGAAGATTTTTATATGTAATATTATTCAAACTTATGTGTAGCTTTTGTGTAAAAAAAAATTTATTTAACATTTTGGTACACAATATTTTTAAAATTATTATAAACATTCTCTATAAAAAAATTGATCAAAATCAGTTGAACCATTTTTGAGAAAATCGAAAATCAAAAAAATGGTTCTATGGAAGGTCCTATATTTGAAACCATTTTTTTGAATTTTTTTTTTATAAAATTGGAGTGTTTAAAAAAAAATTGCTGAGTTTTTTTTTTTTAAAGTAGTGGGCACGTTTTTGAGAAAAAAAAATTTCATTTTTTGCAAAAAAAAATTTGTACCGCAGATATCGTTATTTTTGGTCTTAAAAAAATGAAAAAAAAAAAACGTGTGGGGGGAATGCCCAATAACCGTCTGGTACCAAGTTTAAAGAAAATCGAACCACCCGTTTAGGCCCCAGCCTAAAAAAACAGACAGAATTGCGAGACCCACTTTTTCATCTTTCGCTATCATCGTTAATTCAATTTTAATCAAAATCTCGAGTTCGATTTTTTTTTTACGAATGCATAACTTGCCATAATAGTACCTAGCTATATATCGCAAATAAAAAAATTAGGAAGGTTAGGTTAGGTAGTTCTGCTAGATCTTTGATCTGTGGAGTGATTTTATTTAAATTTTTAATTAAAATTTATGAGATTAGATAGGTGAAATAGTTATTTTTAGCTCCAAAAGAAAAACGATACCTGTGGTAGGTACCGTTATAAAATATTTTTTGGGTCCGAAAGATTTTTATATATTATACATTTATTATTATAAAATCCTCTTTTATAAAACTAGAGCCGCTACTCAGTGTCAGTGCCCTTTGCTATACAAAAACTAAATCCATGACAAAAAAATGTGTGTGAGAGTTAGTAAATTTTTAAATTCTTTTTTGAGAATCCATGTTTTCTGTTGCATTTTTTCTGACGAGAGGGCTGATTTTTATTAAAACTTAAACGCATATATGTAAGAACAAAAAGGGTAGAAGTGGGCATATTTCCCTACAAATTGTTGAGCATTGTAAGTCACTAGGCCCTGGTTCTAGTGCCTGGCTGTAGCGCCATTCAATGTATTTATTTTTAATTACAAAATTTCAGATTTCTGTTATTATAAAATTGAGAGGAAATTTAAATATTATATAAAAGTGGGCTTAGCAATAGGTGGATACTTAAACTACTTTCTAGACAGTCTTGACTTTTCACTTAAATCCAATAAGATATTTATGTGAAGTATAAAATATTAAGTTTTACTGAATTTTGAATAGGTTTCTGGGGCCCTACTCTGTAATTCGTTCCGAAAGTCAATCCTATTCGAAAGTGCTTTTCGTTCCGCTTTTAAATTGGTACTCTGTACTTAATACTTTTTGATTTAGTTGTTACAATAGGTTTCGCACTTATACTTACTTTTTTCCAAACGGTTACATCCCGCATTGGTGGCCCCTACGCATTCATTTCTGTGGAAAGCCTTTGCCAAAAATTGTTTGAAGTTTGCTTGGCGTCAGATGTTTTTAAATGTCCCTTGGCCAAATCGGGATGCGCAAACATAAATTCTACTAAAATTTCAAATTGCTTCGTATATACATTTTTACTTGAAGATTCCCTGTAAATAAATTTTATTTGCTTAAATTCTTATTATTACTTCACTTTCGGAATTGTCAATCCGTAAGAAGTAGATTTCATTCCGTTTTAGAAATAGAGAGTACAAAATATTCGTTTTCGGAAATTTTCACTTTCGGAACGAAATACAGAGTAGGGCCCCTGGTTCTAATTTAACCATTATCATCGTTTCAAATTTGCTTGTGAAAGAAAAACTACAACGAATCAAATAAATCGATAAAAATTCAATATCCCTTCTCCTTGTAAAAAATTTAAAAATTCCAAAAATATAGGTACATACTTTTACTTTAAGTATAATGTAATCAATTATATGACAAATATCCTAGCACCTAAGGAACTTTTTGTAAAAGTGTCACATATTCGTATTCCCTCTTCTTTGCGTCTGTCTTTCTATATAAACCAACCGATTTATCAATGACCTTTACTGCAAACAAACTTTTCCCCCAAAAACTCAATCCAAAACCCATATGACAAAATTGTTGTATGTATTTCACACTTTGTAGATACCTATTTAAAAAAAAACACCGTCTGTAGATATTTTCAAGTGCTGGAAAAATATTGAACTTAAAAGTTTCCCTCAAGTGGATATGACTATATACCTACATATATGCCCTGCTTTTGAAGGACCTAACTTTTGACATGACACCAACACCGGCAAAGAAAATACGTCTCCACTCTTACAATATTATTTTCGATGACCATCCGTGTCATTCTACAAAAAAAAAAAAAAAAACTGTCAATAGCTAAGCCAACACCACCAGGGACGTTTTAAGGAAAAAAAAAAAAAGAAGAAAAGAATAAAGTTTAAGCACTCCACAAAAGAGGTATCCGAAACTGACGTGTTCCACTGCCCGGAAATGCATTGTAAAAATTCTTTCAATAAACTTTCATCTTTAAGCACACCACACAAACGAAGCGCATCACTCAATGTCCTGGCAGATATATGTAACTCGCCAGGGGGCAACTCCCAAAAACTAGCAATTAACTTCCATAGAAAAACCATTTTTTCATGACCATATATACCCATTAAAGATCCATTAACTGTGTTTGAACGAAAAACAAGCAGTATCCACAGAACACAACCCACAAGGCATTAGCACTTTTCCGTTGAACAAAAACTAACAACAACAAAAAAAAAAGTTCCATCAAATGTCAATCTTTGGTTTGTTCCCCGAGGGGGAATCGGAGGGGTTTGAATTGCCCTCAATAGGTCTCTACCAGAGTATACCCCCACACTGACATATCCATACATACATACTGCCATGTGGTGGCAATAAATACGCTCCGACAGCAGCGGCACAAGGTATAAAAGGTGAACCGGACAATGATGCAGCTCTATGTGCATGTAACGTCCACCCGGTGCTGTGGTCACAAGGAAATCAAGTGCTGTCCAGGATCAAATATTTTGCCAGCCGTATACTCGTTTAATGGGTGAAATGTGAAAAAGCCTGTGTGCACAAAATTCAACTCAGCCAGGAAGTACAATTGCAATTTATTGCCGGGCACTCACTTTGAATGTTGAGGTCATATGAAGTGAAATGGGGGGAACCCGACTATGAAGGTTATAAGCCTTGTGGAAATTGAATGCTGATGCTGCATTAATCTACATACATATACATATCTACATGAATGGGGGACTTGCACAGGTAGATTGCTATACATTTTGTGTGTTTTAAATTAAGGAGGGTTTGAGGAATAAAATTGGCGTTACCGGGTGCAAATAATTGACGATGAAGTGGGTGAGCAGAGCATATTGGGTTGGTTGGTTTGGTTGCGGGATGCAGTCATTTGAATTTTATTTGATAGCAAATTGCATTAGGTATAACATGGAATCGGTTTACCTATGAATATGCTAAGGGTATATAAAAGTGAAAGATTGGATAATAATTTTCTAGAATTTATTGAATTTGATGTTGTCAATGATTTATTTGGCTGATTTCATACAGGACAATGAGCAATTTCAACATATACATAATTGCTTAAGTGCATATAATAAATTAAGAGTTTGGGCAGAATTTTCCTATTTAGAATGGCCTGCAGGCACATTTTTGGGAATTATAATAAAAGCTAAATTTTAAAGCTATGGAATTATTGAATTATAAGTCAAAGACTTGATATGAACTCGTGCAGTATAAGGGGGGGGGGGAGGGGTAGAAAACAAAGGTAGTGGGAGAAGAAGAGCCTATTGAATTACAACTCTCAACCAATTCTGTGGGGATTTTTTAAGGTCGGCAAGAATGAAGGGGATATTTAACTTTCTGGTGAATCAGAAAGGCTGATATGAGAGAAACTTTTTCATTGCAAGATATGCTCTTGGTGGATTTGTCACTTCCTCGCAAGAAGCCTTTAGCCGTGAAAAGACATTTTTGTTTTAAGGTGAAATAGGTTTTCTTTCCACCGACAACATGATACACATGACGTGGCAGTCCAACCATTATACACCACGACCTTCTGCCATATGAAGATAGCTGCACAAAAATATATTAATTTCCATTTTTAGCTACCATCTTCTGTGAAGCTTTTTTTCTCGAGGCTGAAGTGATATTGTTGGAGTCCACGGTAATCACCAAGAAAGCAAGTAAGACTCGGGTTAGGAAGGAAAGAACTTTAATAATTTACTAGATTTGCTTACACATCTTTATTTCAGGAGTAAACTCAGCCCACGAGATCAGGGGAGTATCGGAATCTCATTCCAGCCCTAGGCATGTCCAAGGGAAAAAAAATCAGATCGCTGCTGCTTACTTCTGTAAAAGACGATTATCAGCAGGAATTTAGTTTTAACTCGAAGCTAGTCCAAGGGAAAAATTAGTAAGCTCACTGCTAACTGCAAAAGTTAGAGGGGAGTATCGATAGGAGGAAGCTGATTCCAGCCCAAGGCCGGTCCAAGGGAAAAACAACTGAGTCCGATGCATCCTGAAAAACTAAGTGGAGACTGTTAGTAGGAATCTAATTCCAGGCCAAGGCTAGTCCCAGAGAAAACCAAGTAAGCCCGCTGCTTACTTAATATGTAAGAAAGTAGTATCATTAAGAACCTGATTCCAGCCCAAGGCTAGTCCAAATGAGCCCGCTGCTGTAAAGAAATGCGATTATCGGTTGTAATCTGACTCAGCTAAGGAAAAACAAGCGAGCCCCCTGCTAACTTAAGAAGAGGGAAGTATGTAACTAGAATAGCTGCCAAAAAGTGTCGAACGTGCTAATTTTGACGTGCATACATCCAAATCCAAATCCAAATTTTCTTTAGGTATGCGAAAAAAATAAGCAGTTAACGCTACAATATTTTTGCCAGCTCTTTATATTTCCCGGAATTTTAAACGTTCTGTAAGGGTTAAGTTAAAAGTTAGAGAACTCGTTCAGATCTGTCTGCAGATGCGTTGCGTTCTGTTCCCAACATTGCATTTTCGTGTAATCAGCTGCTTTTAAGCTCCCAGTTCCATTTGAAGCACCGTCTCGATTGTGCTCCAGCAGTATTGAAAACAAAAAAAATGAGTCGATAAACTTTCAATCCAATCGTTGATTTCAATTTTAATTTTGTTTTATTGAACATAATTATATACAATTTGGCTTATGTTATAAATAATATGATGCTATGATAAATTTACATTTGTTGGCACATAAGGGGCCTAACGTTATACAATGGCTTAAGTTTAAACAAATTATAGATAAATAAATTACATGTCAAAAAAAAATTTTAATTAAAAGTCGGCCGACTTAATCGTCCTCAGGGTGTTCATTCCCGGTTGTCAATGAAATCCAATCGTTGATATTTCTTACGTTCTCTTGTTATAATTCCTGCAATGGCATAGTGTGAACTATAAAGGTGACGAAATAAATATTTTTTTTTTTTCATTTAAATGGGTGGCTGGTGTATGTAGTTGATATGATGATTCAGGGTGCTGGTACCAGGGTTGTAAAAGCTTAAGCTCTTTCGTAGCTTAAGCCCTCGTTCAATTCACAAGTCAGTAATGGGCTCGTGAATTTAAAAATATTTAATTCATAAGCTATTTGGGATTGGTGATTTAAAAAATTTTTAATTCACAAGCTCTTTAAGATTTGTGATTTGAAAATTTTTTAATTCACAAGCTAGCTGGGATTTGTCATATGAATTACCATTTTTTCAGCTTATGATTTGCGCCTTTGTCATGAGACACTACAACATGTTGCCCGTGGCTTGGTTGATGGTTGCTACCTCAGTTTAGAGAATGTTTAGGCTGATCTTTAAAAATAATTTCAACTTTTACCAAATAAAAACAAAGATTTTGTTTAGGTTGGAATTTATTAAAGGAAATTCATGAATTCCAAAAATAAATAAATAAATAATTTAATACAAAAAATCGTAATTCATTATTCAAGTATGCAAAAATAAAAAATATAACACTGCTCTACCATCATCGGCCGCGGTTGAAAGATTTTTTTACTTAAGGATTGCTAATCAAAGAAAATATTTAGCGACAAGCGAAACAAAGAAATGCTAAAAGTATTTTCCAAACAATTGTGACCCTCTTGTGAATTATGTATTTTTCAATTCAAAAAACATAAGCTGAAAAAAGGTTATCAATCGAATGTAATTCAATTCACAAATCCCAACTAGCTTATGAATTAAAAAATTTTCAAATCACAAATCCCAATTAGCTTGTGAATTAAAAATCTTTAAATTCACAAATCCCAACTAGCTTATGAATTAAAAAATTCAAATTCAATTCACAAATTCCAACTAGCTTGTGAATTAAAAATTTTTCAAATCGCAAAATCTAAAGAGCTTGTAAATTAAAAATTTTTCAATTCACAAATCCCAACTATTTTATGAATTAAAAAATTTTCAAATCACAAATCCCAATTAGCTTGTGAATTAAAAAAATTTCAAATCACAAATCCCAACTAGCTTGTGAATTAAAAAATTTTCAAATCACAAATACCAACTAGCTTGTGAATTAAAAAATTTTCAAATCACAAGTCCTAAAGAGCTTGTGAATTAAATATTTCTCAATTCACAAATCAAAAATAGCTTGTGAATTAATTTTTTTTAATTCACAAGTCCAAGAATAGCTTATGGCTTAACGTTTTTTTAATTAAAAAATTCACAACCCTGGCTGGTACATGCTTTTTTTAAATGATGTAGGGTGTAGGTTTATGCTATTCGGTTTTGGTAAGGTTTTAGTCTTTGGGAGGTGCCGTCGGAGTTGAAATGAACTGAATTTGCAGGATCAAACTAAGAAGGAGAAGGAATGACTCACATATTGACAATCTCAGAAATCTCGCGGCAAACCCAAATCGCGGCGACTTAAGTCAGCCGTTGTATCCCTTGATATTTTGAGATAAAAGTAGACTTTATTTAAAAAAATAACTCATTTCAGTTTAAGTTTTCAATTATTTCAACTCAACGTTTTATTAAACTATATTCAATCACTCCTTTAACTCTGAGCCAATTTAGAAAAGTAGATACGCTCTATTTCATAATGAAAACTAAATTTTATTCAAAAAATAAAAAAAAAAATCCTTCTTCTTTCTATGGCATCATCATAAAGGAAATGTTAATTAAAAACTTTTCCATCCACTTATATTCTCTCTAAACTATACCTTCAGTGCAAATCTCTTGCTAAGTGGTATTTCTCGTCATCCGGTATAACACCGAACGATAATCCTGCAGCTAAAGCGTTCTTTCTTATTTTTTTTATTTGTCTTTTTTTTTTGCAGACCTTTTCTATGGTAAATACCTTCGGTTTATAATATGTATGAATGAACGTATATAAATGTCGTTATTCTCTACAAAACTGGTCACAGGGAAAAAGAAGTTATTTTAAACTCGCATTCAAGCGTAAGATAAAAATGGATCAGGACTCAAGGCCCAGGACCAAGAGTATAAAAGAACTAAGCAACTTAAGTGCAACCTGAGAGATAATACCGCGCGTTCCTGGCAAAACAGAAAAAAAGAGATATCCCTTTTCCATCGGATTTTGTTTTCCTGTTTGTTTTCATTTTTTTTTTCTTGTGAATTTTCATTCGGCGAGTAGTACCATACCTATACCTAAAAGTTTTATGACAAAAGTGTTTATCTGATCCTGTAGACAACAAAAAAAAAGAAAAGTTGAGCAGGGTTTAAGGTTTCTCTCCTGTCAGGTTTTACAAGAAAAGAAGTTTTTTTTTTTTTATTTTTAGTCATAAGATTAGACAAAAGAGTAGCAACTCGCCCGATTCTGATGGTATATCTAGAAGGCGATTATGAGTTATTCTTCGTTTCACACTCTTTAAAAAAGAAATGACGGTGTGGATGGTGGTGTGATGTCCTTAAAGGTACGCAATGCAGGAGAACTGATTTAATTAACGAGGTGATTAAGACTGGACGACCGTGAAGTTTTGTTTCTCCATCGTGATGATGCTGCCGCCGCCATCGCATGGTGAAAAGAAACAATGAAAATCCACCACCGACCAGTGCAGCTGGGTGTCCTTTGGTAAATATTTGGCGTCTATGATCTTTATATTTGTATATACGACTATACGAGGGGGAAACTGGAAAATGATGTGGAAAAGATTTTTATGGAAATTTGTTTAAGCGAGGAAAATTAAAATTACTTTACTTTTACCTTCGTTGAACTTTTTGTTGATGCTTGATCCGGAACTTATGTAGTTTGGTGTTATATAATTTTGGCGCCGGCGTCGCTGTTTGTAATTTGCCTGGAGAAGCTTAAAATTAATTAATACAGAATTTATTTAAGAGGGGTATGGCAGGACTAGTTTTTGTTATTTCATGCAAATCGTATAAGTTAATTTGTAGAGAGTGAATAATGGAATAAAAAATCCTTCAAGAATATTTGTTGAAGTAACTAATAATGGTTGAAGAACGTTTGACCCAAAAATGCGTGCTCATAAGAGTGGAGAGGATTTTTACTTCATTGAAACCACTTCCTCCTCCCATGTCCCAACTGCAACTACATTATGTTGAAACTTATCTAGTAATTTATGTTTAGCGAAGTTAAATTACATATTGCATCAGGTAACTTTTCGTTGATATTTCCTGCGTATTCCACGATTTTTAAGCGACCACCCGTTTGCCGCACCTGATCAAAAAGTTCAATTTACAAATTTTATGATTGTTCTATTATAAAAAAAAATTGGTGGTAAGACAGCCAGAACCAGAGCTTATAGTGACTTATAACTCTCAAGCACTCATGTTTGCCCAGCAGAAATCGAGGGGACCTACAAAATCTGTAATTGTTAATAATATTGACCCTAACAGGTCAAATAGTATTTTAACTAATCCACAAGGTTTTATTACAAGGAACAAACTACAATGGGCTTTCAACAGCTTCAAACCATACAAATCGGTAGGGCCTGACGGCATTATTCCAGCTGAATTACAAAAGAATTCAACTGTCATTCTGCCTATTCTGGAGGCTATTTTCGAAATCTGTTTAAAACTGGCCCATATTCCACTGCTATGGAGGGATCAAGTTTTGATACGAGACTTCTATCTAATGCCTTACATGCTATAGCAGTATTTGGTAAGCATCCAAATACCTTGAAAGAACTCTTACAAAATGCTTTAAACAAGCTAACCCTTTCGGCAGATCGGTGTGGGCTTGGCGTAAAATCTCACAAAACTGATCTTGTCCCTTTCTTCAGGAAATACGTAGATTCCCCTTCTATTAAAGGTATACAACTAACATTCACAGATGAAGCAAAATATCTGGGTCTAATTTTGGATAAGAAGTTAAGCTGGAAACCTAATATACAAGCAAGAGTCAAAAAGCCACTGTGGCTTTTCTATCATCCAAAAAAGTCATTGGGAGTAAATGGGGTATTCAACCCCGCATCAAAATATATACACTATACACTTCGGTAATAAGACCGATTCTAACATATGGGGTAGTAGTCTGGTAGACTGCTCTAGATAAAACTACAAACTGTGATAAACTTAGTAAGGTCCGAAGAATTGCCTGTTTGTGCACGACCAGAACACTTCGTTCCACCCCCTCTGCTGCCCAAAAAATTCTTTTCAATCTGATACCCATAGACATTTTCAGTAAACAAATGGCGGCATGTACAGCTCAGCTATTCGTCTTAAAGCCTCTTCACAGTGGATCAACAATGAAATTAGCCACTCGGTAATTCTGAATTCATTCAAATCATTTTCAACATCGACTACACTATATCCCAAGCATATTTAAACAAAAACTTTCAAGTTACCATTCTGGATGGGAGGATGAGACTTTCTTGGGCGTGTACGCAGACAGATTTAATTTAGGTCTCTCATTCCGTCTTCCTTATTATTGTAGCGTGTTCTAGGCGGAACTTTTAGCTATTAAAGAAGCTTTATCTAGACTTAAAGAAAACGTAATATCGTGGAGGAAGCAATTCTTCACCTTCTTTGTACCTGTTCTGCTCTGTCACAGAGACGTAGACTCCATCTGGAGTCCATCTACTACAACGATACGAGTGATCTATAGCAAATACTTCTATAAGTAATCTTGCACGCTTCTTGCACGTTTTTCCCCGACAGCCACTTCTACTTACGTCACTTACCCTATATGCACTTGGTCAACTGTCGAGTGGTTGTTTCTAAATTCGAACTGATCTTTCAGACTTCAGGTTAAGAAGACAAAACATTCCTAGAAATTATATCCTTTTTAAAAATAGAGTTTATCATATGCGTGCAATAGTGAATAAATAAAGAACAATCCGGTCAATATATTTTTGCTCTACATCACAATTCACACGCAGCCAAGTTCCATTTCTACCATCATCATCAACTTTCGCCTTCCCACCCAAATCCATCTCCGAATATAATATGCGGTACTGGGTAGGTATATTTGGTCGTAAAACTCCTGGACTGTATCCACGTCTCTTCCAACCGTTTGCACATTCAAACAATGAAGTGCAAAATGTCCTTCGGGGGTCATAAATTACTTGCGCTTCTACCGCAGCATTTACTGTTCATTCCGGTTGAAATTATTTGCACGTTGCACCTGTAAAAACCATAAAAAATCATCAATCAGCTGGTGTAATGGATTGGAAGTAATTTATGGGATTAATAGGTCCTGGCGCTAGGCTTGTAATGGAATTTATGCCGCCACCGTGCGTTGTCGTCGTAGTTCCTCGCTGCCGCGCGCGCCTTCTCTACCGCTCTATGTTCGTTGTCGCCATCATCGATTGTCGCATGAATGCACCGCACAGCACATATACCTATCCAACTTTATAATAAAAATCGTTTACTCTCTCCCACCAACCATATGCCAGAGAAATAATATTTTTTACTGCGTGAATTTTATTTGCAGTATCTGTTCCAGGATCCAGGTTTCTGGTCGTTGAGGCAGCACAGCAACACCAAATTTTCGGGTGCACTGAGGCAAGGATAATGATGAGAATCTCACCAAAAATCATTTCATCACATCCCGTTCCTGAACAACAAAAACTGAACCTGAGCCTGATGCCACACGATGATGACGATGATGGGTGTATGCCTGAGTCTCGATAAGGATTATTGCTCGGTTTATTGCCACCGAACAACCTTTTTTTTTTATTCATTACCATGAATTGCTTAATGTTGCAAGAAAACCTGAAGCAGTCAACAGAGAAACACATGTACAACATCCACCTCTGTCTGATGTAGGAAGAAGGAGCAAATCTTTGATCTCAATATTATACTAAACACCTTTTGAGAGAGCACTGGTGGTTGGGGTTTGGAAAAGTTTCTAAAGGGACAGGGGGGTTGCTAAATCAGCAAATTTTGCGTTATGCCTTTAATGAGTTTGTCCTTGTGGCACCTTGTTTGTCAGAAGAAGGAAGTTTGTTTCAAAGAAGGAGTTTTATTCCAATATATGCTGCTTTTCTTATCGGGCTCACACATGCTCCGATGCTTTCTTAAGCAATTTCACACAGTTTGAATTGCTTGTAAACACCTTTGATGTAATAAAGGTTATTTTGTTGGGTTGTATGAGAATGAGAAGGAAGTACTATGATACTGATGTTTTATACGTGTAATGAGGGTGTAATGATTAATTTTCGATAAGAATTGCTTTAAGTTTTGTGATTTAGTTGGGTATATATTAAAACCTTAAATTTTGCAGCCTCCAACTGTTCAACTTTAGAGATCCGAATAAGAAATTTAGTTAGATATTAAAAACAACAGAAACTTATATATTTTCTGCAATAACTCATTTAATTCTTCCATTATTTAGTTAACTCATAAAAAACAGCTGACAGAACAACTGAATGAACTTATAAATGTGTGACTTCATTTTTAACACCGCATTAATGAGTCATGGGTTTATCTGCTACTTTTTAAATTCAGTCAAGAAATAGTGACTATCACTCATTTTAAAAAACTCAAAGAAAACATGATTAACTTCATGAACTCATACGAACTTTTAAGTTGGAACCACAGCACAGTTGTCTCGTGGTCGTGTGATGTGTTGTGTCGTTGATTTTAATCCGAGTGTTCTATTTCTAATTGTTTTTGTGTTTGTCTTCTGTTTTTCATTTAAAGAAAATTATGTCTCCGATATAACGTTGTTAAATCGAAACAAGATGGATTCCGATGTAATACACTATCTACTCTACAACACATCACACGAGACAAAAGATGATTCTACGCATATGAAATAGCCATAGCGACGCCCTATCCCACAACACACGAAATAATTGTGGTTGTGACATTGACATTACGATCTGAACTTTATGTAGTTTAGAGAAAAAGAAAAAAATTGGATATAGGAGAGAGCATCGTATGCACAACAAAAAGGGATTTGCAGTGCATGTGAAGTTGAAGATAATATTGGGCGTGCTAGGCCGCCTGGGGAGAATTACGCGAAAAAAACGACCGCGGGGATTAGCGTTACCATCACACAAAACAAGATTGTTAATTTTGTAAAAAAAATATTAATTTTGTTTGTATTATTCATCTTTTTTTGTAGTTGAGAACATTTGTTCTGAACAGGGCCAAAAGCATCAAACCGAAAGAGAATTCATGTTACGATTCGAGCTGCAAAGAGGTTAACAGGGTGAGAGAAGTATGTTTGCTTTGTTACCAAGCCAACTTCACGGAGAAAAACTGGAACAAGTTCAAAAACGCCTCTGCATGAGCTTTTTCATCTCTCCTATTCTACTGGTCTCTATCCGAGTGGATGGAAAACTGCATTTATTCAGCCCGTTACTAAAAGAGGTGAATCTTCTTCCCATCTAACTATTTTATCCAAGGAAACGCTGATTAATCATCAGCTTAAGAAATATCTCGAAGAACGAAAGCTTCTTAATAACCGGCAGTACGGCTTTCGATCGGCAATAGATCCACTGGTGATCTGATGGTATATCTTACCGAACAGTGGCACAAACCTTTACATCGTTTTGGAGAAAGTAAGATTGTTGCATTTGATATTTCAAAAGCGTTTGATAGAGTTTAGCATCAAGCTCTCTTATCTTATCTTTTATCGAAAAGTAATGAACCTCTCCTTCGTTGGATTAGAAATTACCTTTCGGACCGATCTATCTACGAGTTGTATCAGATTATTTCAAGTCTAATATCCATATAATAAATACTGGTGTGTCCCAGGGCTCCGTTTTGTCTCCGACACTCTTTCTTATTTTCATCAATGATCTTTTGTCTGATACCTTTAATCCTTTAAATTGTTGACGATAGTAGGTACACTCAGCTTTTCTTTTCATATTTGTTCTCAGATTTCTATCCCTGTAATTCGGATGTAGAACTAGAAAGGCAACGGCAAGACACTCATTTTTCTCACCTTCTGATTTGGCTGTAATCAATAAAGCATTCATTCGTCCAAAGCTTGAGTACAACTCACATATATGGGCAGGTGTTTCAATCACGCATTTAAGTCTTTTAGATAGAATCCAAAATAGAGCGTGGAAAACATTTTCTTTTCTTGATTCTTGAACACAGTCGCAATGTTTCCTGTCTATCAGTATTCTATCGTTACTTCAATAAACAATGTTCTAGTGAAATACTCAGATGAATTCCTCCCGCTAAAACAATTCCACCATAATACTCGCACCGCTGGTAATGCTTATCAATTTACCTTTGAGCCTTCGGATGTTCTTCAGCCGCACTACACGAATGTGGAATGCTTTACCCGGCTCAATTTTTCCTACCTATTGCGATGTTCAGACATTCAAAACCAATGTGCATCGGTATCTCCTTTTAAATCATATCCTTTTTCCCTAAATGCTCGTACTGTGTTAAAACAATTTAAAGGGTATTCATATCCCATTTAGTGCGCGCATTTAAATTCAGTTATGGTGTATTTGCCTATTTGGACATTTGTAGAAGGTATAATTCATTTACTCACAGGGTTTATTTAAATTTTCAAACGGAAAATATATATTTACTCTAAAAATTAAATTCTAACAGATTTTTGATACGTAAAAACCTTGTTTTAAAGACCTATTTAAAATTCTGGAGGTGTGCCACACCATATGTTTCCATTGAATCGTTTTCCTCAGAAATAATATTGCAAGAACAACACGTGAAATTTCAAATTAAATTCATTAATCGATGTTTTTACAAATCTGATTGATTTTTATTTATTTACCCGAAATAAAATGAAGTAATATAGACGTACATTAAGGCAACACAAAAATCAATCTGATCTTTATTTGTTTTTCCTTTTTAATTAATTTTCGGAAATACATATGTATATACTAAAACGATTCATGAGGCGTCCTTAGTCTTTAGTTCAATAAATATCTATATACCTACCCTAAACTCGTCGTTTTTTTGTTTTTTGTTCCTGACGTGAGACACACTCGCTCTTAAGCACTGAAAAATCCATTCACCTATTTTAAAATTCATTGCGTTCAATTTCAACCCAAAAATAATAAAAAATGAAAAAAAAAAAAAAAAAAAATAGGAAGAAGAATAATATTTAATCTATTTCTATATAAACAGTCCATGTCTCTTGAATATATTAATTCGTTTTTGGGCATGTTTTATTTTTTGTATATCTCAAAGTTAATTTAGGTTAGATTTTGTCTTAATAAGGTAAGCGAGTGAATGTAAATTTGATTTATTATTATGTACATATTTCCTTAAATCTTAAAACCTCAATTTTTATTTTGTTTTTTTTTTTTTTACATAGCTGGCCCGGATTCGAATAGATTTTTTAAAAATCAATTTAAACATTTTAAAAAGTAAACATGAAAAACGAATTTTTTGGAACGCTCGCTCCAATCTCAGTCTCAGAAAGGAATGCCATCTGTTGGCCATCCAATTCCCGTGAGGAAAAAAAATATTCCAAATTATAGTTTTGGAACCTAAATTTTGACCCTTTCATCCCACGAAATAAAGAAATTATAAACATAAATGACCTAAATCAAGCAATACGAAGTGTTTATCACCGTACTAGGTAAATGTAGATATTTTATAGTATAAAAGACTTGAATTATCGGATTTGTAGTGCACAAGCAAAAATCACCATTAATCACTTACGAATTCATTAACCTATTCCGAAGAGAGGATGTGTTTTCGATCGCAGGCACTCGACATTGTTGGCATTGCTTTTAATTGGATCCGATTCTTTATACGAGATGTGACTTTGAAGCTTATTCATTTCGATATATAAATTTCGAAATGTTCTCAGTTCCCATGTCTATAATATATTATATAATAATGATGGGTGGTATGTCTGTCTATTTAATGTGGATATTCATCTATTTTATACCTATCTATCTTTCTATCTAAATACATACATACGAGTATTATCTGAATCTGTCTGCATCTGCATATCTTTTGAGCCGAATGCGAATTTCATTAATTTTAAACTGAAAATAAGACGAAAAAAAAAAGTATCTATGGGTATTGGCAGAACTGTGTGCCATGGTCCGGTGGTGTTGAGCGGCAGCCGAAGACGCGGCGGGGCGGTGCGTGTTTGTCTGGCTGACTTGGCTCTAGCTTTCGCGGTATGCAAATAAATTCTATCAATGATCCGAAAAGTAAGTGTACTTACTTATGGTGGCGCACTGTGTGCTTTGCTTCACAATCAATCTGTCAGTTGGAATAAGTTTAATTAACTTTAAGTGAGACAACGTAATTCTTTTGAGAAAATATTTTTTAAGAGCTTCTGTGAATTTTATGTTTAATTATTTTGAATATACTGTTGAAAATTGATTAAGTAAATTTCAACAAATATATAGGAAAATATAATATGCAAGTCGAAGTTCTCAGAAAAGTGAAAGTTGTTATTAGATATAGCCGTCAAAAATCCTTCTATAAATAAAAGTTTTTTGTATGTCACTCCTCTCCTCTGTAGTAGCCGGTGGTGTAATGGTTAGTGATTTTTTTTTAGATTAGATACGATTTATTTCATCCAAATTATAATTACAATTATAATTACAATTACAATTATAATTATAATTTACAATTATAATTACAATTATAATTATAATTACAAATTGTACATAAATCATAAGTGCATGGCTGTGCCGTCTGCCTGATTGACAACATAAAATGTAATTTAAGACATAAGTTGTGAAAGATTTTAATTTCTTTAAACTTTATTTTTTTTTTCCTTAAAAGTTTTCCGTTATTATTTTTTCCCGATAAGAAAAGGCAATCTTACAGTACTCGAACAGCTGTGCCACGTTCATTTGATTTAGGAGTAGTCTCACTTCTTGGTCTGATATAAAATCCTCACCCAGGATTAGTGCGTTTGACAATTACGTCGAAGGTCTCGGGTTCGATTCCCAGTTAACCCCACGTTAAAAAAAAAAACTGAAATGTTTTTTCATGGGTAACTCCTCTTTGCGTAACTGCCTATCATCAAACCCTCCACAAAAGTATCCCTTCTTATTGAATGTTCCTCTATTCTTAGCCATTTGGATTGAACAGAAAATTGTAGGTCCAGTTAATTCTAATGGTGTTTTTTGACAAAATTCACAAAATAAGTATTAAACTATTCGGAATTAAAAGGTCACGAAAAAGGAATAATTATTGAAAGCTTTAAATTTAATTTTTACAATCTTTATGAGAAGCACGCCCAACTAACAAGCTGAATCTGAAAAAAACTCCCATAAGACTCTTTTATATTTTATTAATATATTTAAGTATAATTAACTTATTATGAAACTTAAGTGGGTCTCATAACTTTTAAGAGTTGCAAGAGTTCTTTCTTTCTTACAAAATGATAAATGAGATAGATATAAAGATAACTTTTTAATGTTTACAAATAGTCCATTCTCAGCACATCCCATTGGAAGAAACGCATATATATTATATTAATAAGAACTTCATGTTGGAATAACATGGGTATTTTCTTGCATCAAAAATGATATCGTGTTAGTTTAACCCTTAATATTGTTATTAAAATCCTGTATTTTTGTGAGATTTTATTAACATTTTATAACCTCGTTTATTTAACAAGAGACCTGACGTTTTTCCTTGAGTTAATTACCTTGCCATTAAAATACATTCCCCACAAAAATATTACATACCTACTAACAAAAAACAAAATTGTCCGATCATTCAGTATTCGCTTCGCTTCGATATCGATATGCCTGTGTCATTTATTCAAACTACTTGCATATGCTTTCAGTAACTTTCACTTACCTTCTGCCGCATCTACATCTCATAGATACATATATATTTTACTCTGACTCTATCCGAAGTGACAACACAATATAACTCAAGAACACATGCTAACACGCCATAGAAACTTCAAGTCAAGTGCAAAGTTCATTGTCGACAGCAGGACCCAGAGTCTATACTCTATAGTATGAAAGCAGAGCATAGCAAAAGCATCAGCTTGAGTTTGGATTGTGCCAAGAATAAAAATTTTCCCTGCTACTGCAAGTTCATTGATTTTTCCGCATCTTACTTTGGTTAGGTTGGAAAGGTCACATACATTCTACATGTGACGGTGGCGGGCGGTATAGGTATACGAGTATCCTCAACCCAACACACATCCATGCCCTGGAGTCTGTTTTTTGGAAAAGCCAATTTTTAGCTTCATTTCGAACAGAAAAAGCACACAAAAATATCCAAGAATCGTCGTCGGTGGTTCGTGGGCAAAGGTTTGGGGCAACAAAAAAAAAAAAATGAGAATGACGATGCTTTCATCTGATTGTGTTGGACGAGCTATATCTTCCCAATTGCCGATTCCTAGCACGTTTCCTATGGTGCTGGCTGATGCTCCAACGTTTTTTTTACTCTGAAACACTCGAGGCAATCCAACTGGTGGATTCGATTTTAGAAAACGTTTTTACTTTTCCACTTCCGTCCGACTACAGTTCATTTCATCCTCCACTCTATATGTACCTACTATATATGGACGCGGCAGTAAAATATGCGTATACTTGCAAGGAATAAGTCATCTGTGAAGGTGTTACAGTTGTCTGGCTTTTTTAACACCTTAATTTCACGCTTACATGTGTGACGGCTTAAGCCAGAACTCAGCAACTCTTCGTTCACCCACCATCAACTATCCACCCGCTAGGCTGCAGTGGTTTTCGCTATAAAGTCGGGCAGTCGTTATTTTGGTGTGTTACTTTAGTCCTTGTTGTTGCAAATTGTAACTGGGTATCCTGTTGCGTAAACAAATCGTGCGACTAACGTGTCTCTCTGTCATAAATCATCGGGCTTTGCGTTGGCCTCCCGCTTTTTGGGTGCTAAACAATTTGATTTGTTGACGCCTCACTCTCGGACGAGCAGAGCATACAATCATATAATATGAACGTTGTGGTGGGAGTAGTAGTATAGGGAGTATAAACACATAAAGGATTCTAACTTTTTGACGGTTACTTATGGCATTATCAGGGTTAACGATTTTAAACCGCTTTTAGCCTTTGGATTTGTTTTCCTGGCCTGTCCACAACAACGGCTGTTGTTGTCTTTTCTGACGTGTTGGCGCGTTATGCTTAGGCAGCAGCTGTTGTATATGAGATTGTTCTTTTGGTGGAAATTCAGAGATATCTTATGGATTTTATAACATGTCCAGGTCCAGATGTGTCTACTCGAACGTAAAGGTAAATGATGTTTTGAGCTTAGAGTGAAAAACGATACTTGCTGGAAATTGCGTCAAGCTTATGGACTTTTTGCGGCGCTAAAATTTACTAAGCCATCATAAATCAATTTAAGATAACGAAACCGAAGAGATAGATGGTGTTACGTGTGATGTGGCGATGAAGTGTTTTTTTTCTCTTGGGATTTTAAAGGACAAAAATGCTGAATTTTTGAATTACTTTTAAGAAATGATATTGCTTTTGATGAAATTTTGCTTCTACATACATTTATACGATTTTTCGGTTTCGAAAGTATAGCTAAATAAAACACACACAGCGATACATTTTTGATGATGAGTTTATTTCATTACAAAGTTTGGACTTTGCGGCATGCGATTCTTTTGAGGTAATTTTAAACCACTTTTTCGCACATTTTGGGCGGTATCTCGGCCATAACTTGAGTAATATTAGTTTTAAATGCGTCTAAAGTTCGGGGATTATTCACATAAACTAGGTCTTTTGCGTAGACCCACAGACAAAAATCTAACGGTGTCAAATCGCATGTTCTTTGTGGCCAATTGACGTCGCCAAAACGTGAAATTACGCGACTAGGGAACTCCTCACGCAATAAAGCCATAATTGGCCATATTATGTGGCTTGTTGCCCCGTCTTATTGGAACCACATATCGTCCAAGTCATGATCTTAAATCGCTGGCCAAAAAAAATCGTGCAATCATGTGAAAGCCGGATTATCGATAAATTCGGATCATCAGCAACACTTGAACTTGCAGTAGCAATATTTTCGACTGTGCGCGCATTATTCCATCCACTCTCTACAAATTTCTTCACAATTTTACCTACTGCTTGCTTTGTCGGTCCATAATGAAGACTATAATCATCGTACAATGCGCGAAAAGTGGCTACGTTTGAATCAACACTTTTGTAACCTGTAACCGAAAATGTTTTACAACCAAAGGACAAAACTGGTAGAAGACTTAACCAACTTTATTTTCACTTCAATGTGTCGATAAACTTCTTAAGAAAGCGTAATATTTTTGCAATTGTATTGTTCTTCCCAAGAGAGACTTTTATTTTTACTCCAAGGTTTCAAACCATTTTAACCACCTTGGGGCCGATTCTTGTTTTGTGAAAAAGTGAATCGAATAGTTTTTCACTCTTTCTGTGAAAAGCTACAGCTAAACGTCAACAACGTTCACATGAAAATTTTGCTTTCAAGCCGTCATTCGGAAGTGAATCTTTGAAAAGAAAGGGTGAATACGAACAAACAATGCTCAATTCAACTATCTCCTATTCTGTCCTATTTCTCTGTCATAAGAAGAAGAAAAAAATATTTCTATGTCCCCTTTCACCCGAGGAAACAAGTTGCTGATGTTTTTTTTGAGGTTTTCCTTTAATTTTCAATCTTCACCAATCGTAAATCTTTTATTTCTCTTACTTGGTGTCCATCTCACCTAAAAACTGAAAGTGGCTGGAAATTCAGTTTCCTCGTGTGAAATGGGACCATCACATGCGTTTCTCTTTTTTTTTTTTTAAAGTAAGTGAATACTATGCCCGTGCAACACTATCTTATATATTTTCCTTCAAAATAAACAAAAAGCTGAACTGTGTTAATTTAGCCCCAAAAGGGGTCAAATTTTGTTTAATTTTTTTGTACAGAATGACTTATTGAATAAAATTCTTTGAACAGCCCCAGTTACTAAAAACAATCAAGGGCCAAAAGAACTTTGTCCTCATGAAATCGATTTTTTCTTTCAAATTTAATTAATAATTACTTTCGATTGATCTTTTACTGAATATTTTTGATCTAACTTTTTTTGGACACCTTTAAAAAATTCTTTTTTTTTTTTAGTTAAAAAAAAACTTCGATTATCGTTGTGGACACGTAAAACGCAAAGTTGCTCTAAATATCCTATTTCCACTTAGAAAGGATCAAAGTAGATTTAGTTATTTTTGATTTTCTCAAAAACTAGAAAGCATTTAAGTATCTGTTTTTTAATGTGTGCCTAAAAATTGATAAGAGCTTTGAATATTAAAAAATAAAGTACTACGTAATAATTTAAAAAAAATAGTTTGAACAATTTTTTTTTAGTTTTTTTTTTTTTTTAATTTTGAGTTTAAACTTTTTTTTTTCTAAAACTTTTCACTTAAGTAATTTGATTTAAATAAATACATAAATTAAAAAAAAAAGAATGTCTGGCTTGGTATAACGTATAACGTTGTAAGTACTGCCGTTGATTTTTAAGGAAGTCGATTTCCTTAGAAAATTGTCCCTCTCCCCTTAAAACGGGGAAATAGACCCACTCAGAGAGGTTTTTGCCTTATCTTGACCCAATATACACGCTCTAGCCTTTTTTTCGTATTATGCTTAATACCCTGTCAAAATCAAAGTACATAATTATGGCAAACTGAAAAAATTGCTTGATCTCATTAAAAATTCGTTCACATTTTTAAAGATTATAAAAACGTACCTATATTTATTAAAATTAATTAAAAAAAATATCTTAGCGAACAGATTGTATTTATTTATGAGATCTCGAGTGACTCATCAAGTTAAAAATAAAAAAAAGATGTGACAATGTTTTCTCTTCCCTGTTGCTTCCTTGTCGTAAAACCTAATTGCAGTTTAGCATTAACAATTCTATCTTTTCCTGGAACCTGCCCTTAGTCATTGCACCTAATTAGCTAATGTCTACAAATCTTCCAAATAACAGTTACACTCTCATCTGCATAATCCACGATAACGATAACCACAGAAAATTAAGATAGCAAAAAAAAATTATATTACCCTGTCCACTTGAAGATATATCTAATATTCCCCTTCAGATAGCGAATACCAAAAAGAAAAAAAAAAAAACCTCTAAGTGAATTCAAGAAGATGCCCTTAAACAAAATTACCTTACAAGTGTTTCATCCTAATTGAAGGAGATGAGCGGTGAAAAATTATCCTTTTTATTTTTTAATTAACTGAAAAGTGTTTTATCATTTTGTCTGTCCTGATGCTGTTGTTGTTTAATTTTGTTGTTTTCCTACATCTCTTCCTTGTCTTTTTATAACAAAAACAAAAAAAAATACTTAGGTAATATTAAAAAAAAAATAAGAATGCCACTGAAACCTTCGTCAGAGAAGTTTTATGTCGGCACCCGAACTTGTAATGAAAACCATCCACCGAAACACCTTTCCTGAACGACGACACTTGCGCTTAGTCTAATGAACCCAAGGAGAACTCTAAGGACATTCCTTTTACATTCATATACACTGAACAGAGAAAAGCTAGAAGAGAGGAATACCAAAAAAAAAGTGGACAACACCGGCATCTATTCCCATTAGTCACGGTTGGTGAAGATGAGCTTCTTTGCATCACCATCGCTATCGTCCGGAAGAAATGGAAAAAAAATTAATAAGCAAATTCCTAGATATGGAAAAGTTTTTCTTGAAAAATATTCGAAAAAAATTAGGAGAAATGACAAAAAATTAAAGGAAAAACTTTTACCGTGGGTTCTTTTTTGTTTTTATTTTTTTTATTCATTATAATAAAATTGAAAAGTTTTTCTGTTCAGGATTTTTTTTTTTGTTATTTGCTCCGTGGGATATGGTCTTGTGTTAGTCGGACTAGCTTAGCTATTTAGTGTATACTCAAGGTGGGTTTTTAAACAAAGTCGTATTTGGGTTAGATTGCGCCCTAGAATTACCTTCTTGGCTTATGCGATAATCATTAAAATTCCTCACTTCAGAAAACGCGTTGGGACTTCTTTTCTACGAAATAGACCTCTGGTTCTTCTGCTCAATCCCAACAGCTGGGTTCGAAGGTACTCTAACAAAATATGAAAGAACTTTTAGAATATTATGGGAAATTTCTGCATATTTCTGCATATAAGCTAAAATTTCTGAATCACAAAAATTAAAATTTTAGAGGAAATTGTTTTATTCAAAATTTTAACGAAATTCTAAGAAAATTGGCGGCCTATTCATTCGGGCGCGGGTCAACAACTACAACCGTTATTGGTAAGGGATATATATTACCGTGGAGAGACGACAAGGTTGACAAAACAATAGAACCACTTTGGAAATTTGAATTCAGAATTTAAGACATTTTTTTTATTTTCTTTTTCAGATGAAACAAGGTAAAAGCAGAGACAAGGGACCTGATGGACTTGATTGGCTCTTATGATGTTCTGTCAGAGATTGAAAAAAGAAAAGATGATGAAAATAACATGGGAAAAAACTAAAGAAATGCTAAAACGGAAAAGAAAATTAAGCAACATTCTTTGTTGTGGAATAAAAAAGGGATAATATCATTGTGATATTCTAGAGTGGTTCACGAGTCGAGTGTCTTTTTTATTCTGTTTTTGGTTTTTATTCATTGTTTCCTGAACTTTTAGATTTGGAGTTTAAGAAATAGTATTTTAGGTATGAATAAGTAGAAATCTACTACTTTTTCTTAACGGTTTTATGATATAAGATCTTAATTTTGAATGTATCTATGTTGGTTGTCGCAGTGGGTTTTATAAATGCAAACCAGCTGCCTCCGGGATCTAATCACCCTATTTGTGGGATATTCAAAAAAAAAAAAATTTCATAATGTGTCGCATTTAAATTGCGAGTAATTGTTTATAAAAAGTCGGTCATTTTTATTAAATGGTCAAGTAAAGTTTTTTGTTATTGAATTTTTAAAGTTTTTTTTTTCAGCTGGAATACTTTCTTTTGAATAACCCAAAAATTAGGTACTTAAACATATATATATTAAAAGGAGCGAGGGGGGGGCCTTTGAACACTTTTTGGTTTAGAGTCTCTAAAAACCCAGTGTCATGGAATTATTGGCCTGTAAGTTATCGGCACTTTGCGGAATGTATTTAAAGTTCAATTTAAACCCATTTTTAATTAAATTTAATAAAGATTTATATTTTATTTTTATTAAATTACAAAATAGGTCCTTATGTTCAAAGGTACCCCACATGTGGGGCAGGTTTGAATTTATCTGGGACACTTTTGAACGAAAGTAGTTTTTAATTATTGTCAACAGTAAATAATGTGATTATAGGAGCATATCTATTGAAGGAAACAATAATAAACTGTATGAATAAATTAATTATGTAGGAGCTGAATATATAAAAAAAAAAACATTTATAGGATATAAAATCTTTTTTAAGTTGTAAATCACTAGTTAAAAAGTAGACTTTTGGAAATAAATAGATTAAAACAATTTTTTTTAAGCAAAAAGTCTCTTTAAAGCTTTAATTTAAATGCCCTCAAAATTTCATTTGTCTTACGAAGAAAAAATTTATTTTTTTTTCAGTAACTATAGTTTTACACCAGTTCAAAGGTGCCCCGACCGTTTCGTTCAACATGTTAAACAATATAAAACTCGGCAATAGTTATTATACCTAACATATTTATCAAGAATTTTAACTTTATGTTAATCAAAATTGAAAGTGTGAATTTAATAATAATTTTTCAAAAACCAAAACCTTAGCAAAAAGAATTTAAACTCTTACAAACAAAATATTACAAAAATACAATTTACGCGTGAAAACTGCATATCTAGCTACTGTCTGATGAACATAAGAGAGGTACCGCAAAATCGTTGACGTGTTAAGATATCGGTATATTAAGTTAACGCTTTGAAATATTAATTTATTAAGATTTTGTTAACCATGTTCAAAAGTATCCGGCGTTCAAACGTACCCCCTCTCCCCTATACTAGCGTTACACCGTCCACTTCACTCTAGACGTTTCCTTTTCATGACCGCAAATATAACTTTGTTGGAAATAGCTTTTAACGGGCCTTTTGTCAGGCGATCAGTTGATTAGTGAGGACCTTGTCAATATGCAATGAGTATAGATTATGAGTCCAAGTGAGATCGTGGGGACGAAACGCCAAATTTTTTGTGGACTAAAGGTGTTAAAAGCTATTTTGAATCAATAATTCAACAAGTCCAATTAAAATAGTGCTAAGTCTTCTTCTTAATTGACTGATGTATTTCAGTAGTATATAGAATTTGTATTATTAAAAAAAAAAAACCTTCATATATAATTTTGTTCCATTTTTCTGATGTCAAAATACATTGATTCTTCTACTTCATTAAGTGCTGAGAAAAAATGAATGTTGGCTTATACAATGCATCTATCAATAAACTCACTATATATGCTGATATTGTCTACAAAAAGGATGATCCTTTTGATGTAATTCAGGAGGTTTTTCCATAACAATTGATAATGGAACTTCCAGTTTTTCCGTACTACATATATCAATAAACGAATGATCATCTTTTTCATATAATTCAGCAATGTTACTCGAAGGTTTTTCCGTAGCAGCCGACGACGGTGGAACTCCCATTAGTGATAGAAATTCTAAATCAACACTATTTTAACTGGCGGCCATTTTGTCAGCTGTCAAGTGATTTTTTTTTAATTTGGTTTGGCATAACAAGAATTGAAGCCACAGGATCACCTAGCAAGGCGTATATTCGGTGAATGGGCCCAAAAGAAGATTGCCGTTGATCCCAATTTTCATAAGTGAATTTTGTTTAGCGATGAAGCTCACTTTTGGTTGAATGGATACGTCAATAAACAAAACTGCCGTATTTGGAGTGATGATAATCCTCAAGTGTATGTTGCGAAACCGTTACATTCACAAAAACTGACTGTTTGGTGTGCTTTATGGATTGGTGGAATAATTGATCCGTACTTCTTTAAAAACGATGCTGGCAGAACGTTACAGTCAGGGGTGACATAGAGCCATGATTACTGACTTTTTCGTTCATCAATTGAACAACTATACGATGTGCAGGAGCTGTGGTTTCATCAAGACGGCACAACATGTTACAGATCGTACCACAATTGATTTATTGAAGGAAACGTTTGGTAACGGCATAGTTTCACGTTACGGACCCGTGAATTGGCCTCCAAGATCGTGCGATTTAACGCCGCTTGAATATTTTCTGAAATTAAGACTATCTTGTCTCTACCAAACGATGTATGATAAAGTATTGGGAGAGTAAGAAGAACCAAGACTCATAAGGTGATCGTCTTAAAGCAATGGGAAAGTATCAAAACTTTAAACTTTTCCCAATGCTATTTTGTATTAAGAAATACAATTCTTTTGTCGATCTTTCATAAATTGGTCCTAGTTTCCCGGTGCATGGCATCTCGTGAATCCAACTAGATTTAATAATGGTAATAAATTTGTTTAGTTTCGGGGATTTTTATAATTTTATATGAAAAGAAGAGACTTGTTTAATTTGGCTCTAACTCTAGGATTGAAGATGTTTTCACATTGAAGGTTTAAATACAAAAAACAAACATTTGGGTAAGTTACCACCAAGTTTTTTATAGGCTAGATTGATTGATTCTATTATAGCTTTTTCACTTTTTCACGGCTACCACACCAATCAACAGATTCCTTTTAGTGGTTCTTACTGCTTGGTCATTTGATCAATTAAATTTGAAAAACTTTTCGTCGTCACTGAGATGCCAACCAGACCAAGCTATCTTCAGAATCATATGTACTGAGCATTTCGCTCCCAAAGTTACGTGATCAGGTCGATCCCTATTTAAATCCTCTAAATTATTGTGAAACAATAAGTTTCACAATAATTTAGAGGATTTAACACATAAAATGTTGGATTAAATTTAAACCGTTTAATACACAATCGATAAGAACTACATAGTTCCAGATCCCGAATTCATATTAATCAACGAAAGATATAGATCTTGCACACGAAAAGGAACAGTGGTGTATTTTGTCTTATTTTTAAATATGGGAACCTGCTCCTCTCTGAATGTCAGCCAAACGCCTAACGCTAAACTATTTTTTTATATATACCAACTACCCTTAATTATCACTTATGAAAAAAATAACTTAAATTCCGCCTTAAAGATTCAACAATAAAAATTAAAAATGCTTTTTCACATATTTCATATTCTTATTTCATTTCATGAGCATGTATCTCAATGTACCCTTGTGTAGGTTTATATGTATATTCAGCTATAGGTATTCACCTGATAATCTAAAACTTTTCATATGAAAACATAAAACTTTTACCAACTTAAAAAAAAAAAAAAAAAAAAAACAAGCAATACAAAAAATTCAAAAAGTCCTTGCCTTAGATGTTCACAAACCCATAGAAGCACTAAGCACAATTCAGGCCGATTCCACCTCAAATCTGCACTATAAAAATTCTAAAAATATTCAAAAGAAGAACCATAACAATCAGTAGAATAAAAACTAAAAAAAAAAATAGCTTCCCAGTGTTTAAAATATTCATATATGCAAAAGTTTCACTGTGCTACTTGAAACCATTTTGTTTTTTTTTTATTTTATTTTTAAATTTTTTCCCATCGTCCTGCCATGCCATCTCATGTCCTGTTCCTGTGCCGTGTACGGTGTACAAGGATATCTTGAACTGTTATTGCATGCTACGGCGGTGGTATAGGTATCGTTTCATTATTAAAAAGCGTCCATGCATTCATGTATGAATGCATACAAACAGCAAACAAAGAAAATAACAACAACAGCAAACAAAAAAAAAAGATGAACTGAACTTAGAGGCTATCCTGTCAGATTGAGATCCTTCTTTTCGGGAAACTTATCGTTCGTTTTTTGTTCTGTTTCCACTGAGCGATAATAATTCATATATGTCCGAGTGACGGCGGCGCTAGCGACGACGACGATGAGGATAATGTTTTTTGTTTTTTTTTATTATTGTGGCCACTCTAAAGGTGCTTGGCTTATGGACACTGAAATGGGCAGTGATGATTGTTGGTTTTTGTGCTCAGCCAAAAGTCCTGGAAAAGATTTGAGCACTGCTGCAGAAGAAGTGAGCAAAAGGTGAATGGAACACTAAAGCAAACAATGACCATCATGTTATTCGTCCCTCTAGTCACCATCATCACCTATACCCACGGTCAGGAGATGGAACACACATGAAAAGGTGACGTGGACGTTTTAAATGGCTATGAATGCGATGATTGCCGGGTTGGATAATACTTGAACAACTTCATATCCGGAGTTCAGCTGTCAGCTATGAATTTTTTGAATTATTTAACTGTATTCTCCTTCTCGGTTCAGTTTGGCTCGGCAGTTTGCCTTTAAATCTGAAAGTTTGCCTTTAAAATTTGTATATGGATGTCTCCCCGAAAAGACTTTGTTTTAATTTTAAATAATGCATGAGATTCAAGGACCTCACTGACGACAACAGTTGTACGTTGCGAGTACGTACAGACCGAGGCAAAGTCAAATTACCACCGCAATTGCATTGGCAAGGTATACCTAGGTAGAAGTTCTGCTTTTGTCCAAACATACAATTGAATCCACTTTCGCGGTAGGATTCACTTGACAAAGTTTGAAGACAACGTCTTTTCTTAAGAATAAGTTCGCGGTGTTTTTTTTTCGTTTTTTTTTTCCGTGCCATGGTACCATTTTGAGGGGAACAAGGATTGCGAATGAACCAACAATGATGCCACCCTATATATCTCTAAGTTGACCTTCTTATCTCCCTCTCGAAAAAAGCATTTTAAGTGGTTTGTTCGAGGAGTTACCTTCTTAATGATTTGCATAATGTAAATTAAACATTTGTCGTTTTCTTGTTTGCCAATGTCTTGTGATTTTTGGCGTAAGAGAGCAAAAAAAAAAAAAACGTCGTCCAGACATTTTTTAACTTCGGATGCTTATGCTTGAGTGGAGATTTGCAGTTTATTGATTTATTCAATTAAAGTTATATAGATCGAAGATTTTACTCTTGAAATGGTAATGAACTTTTGGAGTTGAATTAAAAAAAAAAAATATCACAGTAAAAAGATGGTCAAGGCAGGAGGTGATTTTTAAAAGTGTGTACTTTTGGTCAAACAAGAAAATAGATGGAAATTTTAATATAATTTTGTATTCTCCAAAGTTTTAAAAATATTTTCAAATATAGGTTCACTAGGGCGTATGCGAAACCTCATAAGGAAAAAAAATGCTTGTGTTTGCAAACTATACAGGGTGATTCGTATCGGATGCGACTAAAATCTGGAACGTAAAGATTGTGGGGCAAGATAAAACCGCGTATAGTGTCTTTTTCTATCGTTCTTCTAGCAGAATCTCCTACCCAACTCCAAGATATGATAATCAATTTGGAAAGATACTGTGATACTTGGAACTTATCTGTAAACTTGGACAAATCAAACATAATGGTTTTTAGAAAGGGCCATGGAAGATACGCAAGAACTGAAGAATGGAATTACCAGGGAAAGTATGTTAAAATTGTGAAAGAATTTAGGTATCTTGGTGTGATCATATCAAGTAACCTTTGTATGAAGAAGCATGTTAAACAAAACTACAGGAAGCAAAGGCTGCCACATGTGTTGCATGGAAAAATTGCATTGAAAACAAAGCTGTAAACCATTCTTCTAAATATAAATTATTTCAAGCAGTAGCAAAATCTATTATGCTTTACTTTTCGCAAGTGTGGGGTTACAAGGAATATGAAGATGTAGAAAAATCTCTTCGTTTTTATTTAAAACGAGTTTTCGCACTCCCATCTACTACTCCAAACTACGTGCTTCATATTGAAACAGGTGTGCCACCGATGTTTATCGACTCCCTCAAGCTCCATTTCGATTATGTTATCAAAATACTCCGAACGGATCCATCTAGGTTAGTCAACAGAGTTTTAAAGCATCTGATTTCAAATAAGCTTAACTTTGTACAAACGTGGATTGATCTGTCTAACTCTCTGAATGAATCGATAGATCTTGACACAGACGACTTATCGGCTTTTAAGAGAAATTTATACAACCTTATTTCCAAACTGGATGAGCGATACCGTCAGGATTTTATCAACCAGGCCAAAGCATCACAATATAGAGAATATTACTCAAAACTTGAGTTTAATCTAGGTGAATTAAAATACCTTATTTCAACGATAAAAATTCTTCAGACGTGATATCTTTAATTTTTCGAGCCCGAGGAGAAATTCTTCCCCTGAACTTCATACCTCATAGACCGGACCTACCACTTGAATGTGAAATTTGCAACATGCACGAAAGAGAAAATATCGCATGAAAGAGAAAATATCGCACTCTTTCTAGGATCATGCCCGATTCTCCAAGAAATCCGCAGGGATGTTTTCGGCAAGAACAAGTTCGAAGCTTATGAAGTGACACAAATTCTTAATGGTATGAAAGGGGAGGGGGGAGAAACTCTACAGATTTATTAGATCCGCATTGGCGTATAGAAAAAGGATTATAACAGAAAGCTTTTAATCAAAATTTTGTTACATTCATTGTGGAAAGAAAAAAAAAAGAAAAGAATTTCCGTTGATTTTTGTTCAAATTCACTATTTTGATTTATTGTTTTAAAAATTAAATTAAAAAAACAAGGCATTGTAATTAGTTTATTTGTTTAATTCTGTCAATCTGACTGACGGTTATTTTTAACCAGGTCGTAATCGACTTGTAATCAACGATTGTTAATGTAATTTATATATTTATTTCATATTATAAATATAAAGTCTAATCTAATCTAATCTAGTGTCTTTTTCTACTGTTTAAACGGGGGGCCTGACTGACAAACTCTCCAGAGCTGAGCTAAACTCTCGAAATCTGAAAATAAAACTCCCATAAGACTCTTTTATATATGAAGGTTTTTTTAATAATACAAATTCCATATACTACCTACTCTTTTATATTCCATTGCTAAACTTAATACTTATTATCTTGTTATAAAATGGATCTCATAACTTTTTTATTTTAAGAGTGAACACTTTCGCAGCTTCAGAATACTTAAATCTTTTAGCTAAATCAAATTTTTCTTCTTGCAATAGAATATATAAATTTATAGTCTTATTCAACTCTAAAAAAAAGTTTCGTAGTTTTTATAATCCAACAAGATATTTTTAAGAGTTTTCGTTATTTTATACTTCTAAGAAAACCCCCTACATGATCTGAGTTTAATACTTCCTGTATCCAGAGTTCAAATACCAAATGCTTTAAAAGTTGTGCATCCTATTGCTAATAAGAACATTAATAATTAAAAATTATAAAAAAAAATTAAATATGCATTATTTTAAAGGCGCTTTGTTTTTTTTAGGTAAAAGTTAAGATAAGTAGATTTATTTTCAACCGCATATATTTTATAAGTAAAAAAATATTTGGGAGTGGAGTCAATTTCCTAAAAAAATTGATTCAGAATTTAAAAAAAATAAAACATTGAAAACACTTACAAAAATTATGCTAAGCTTTTTTTTAAGCCGTTTTTAATAAAATAACGAATTTTATCGCGGCTAAACTTAACTTAACCTATGAATATTTTTGTCTGCGGATTTTGCATTAAATTTTATTTCAATACCTTTTGTTAAAGATACTTCAAGTCGTTACCTAAAACTTTAAAAATGCCATAAGGGGAGGCTTCACGCCGCCGACGTAAACGTCTGTCACATTCATATTAGCACTTAAAGAGTTGGCAGATTTTGGAAACTATCAATTTGAATTACATAGTTTCCCATAAGTATACAAAAAAGGAACAAAAAACGTATTTGCGGGAGCGTCGTCGACCTGTGGTTTTGTATATAGCCAAAGAAAAACGTTTGTCGGGCTCATATTTATAATCAGATAGTCGGGCACATTAAAGTGACATGATTTGAACTGATTACCTTCACTAATTCTACTCTCAGAAAATTTTTTATTTTTCTTGGTAAAATCCGAAAATATTATTAGGTCAGATTTATATACAGAATTAGACCAGTTTTAGATGTATTAAGTTTCTAGTATCGTTTTGTAAACTTATAGGGCTCTGTTCTAGTAAAGTGAAGAAATACTCAGGTAAACTTTTCATTAGGACCGAGTACTATCGCAGTAGTACCTGGTCTTTGTAGACTGGGTTATAGGTTTGCTTAGTACTTATGTGAAGAAATTGGGGTGAGTAGTTTTTGTTTTTTTATTTTTTTTTTTAACTCAAAGCTTTGGAAAAAAATATAAGAATCTTTGTTCTGGATTTTTTTTTTAAAGCCATTCGCAGTTTTTTTTTTTTTTTTTTTTTTTTTTTTTTAACTCAAAGCTTTGGAAAAAAATATAAGAATTTTTGTTGTGGATTTTTTTTAAAGCCATTTGCAACATTGATTGACACTTAAAATTTTGAATGAAAGAACAAAAAAAAAATGTTTCATTTTAAATTGAAATTTTTTTTTTCATCAACAAAGTCGAACACCAGACTGCTTTAAGTGGGATTTGTGTTGATTTTATTAGTCCAATCTTTTTATATACGTCATACCAGTGCCGTAGCCAGGATTTTGATTCGGGGGGGGGCTTGCTTCCAAATTTTACGAGGAATTTTTTAAACAAAAAACTATATATATCCCAAGTTATTGATTTTTATTAGTTTTTAAATTGTATGTACTTAAACGAACATATACTTAAATTATTTTTTTTATACACACATTTTATCAAAGCAGAAGACGTCTTGATTTTCTTTTTGACATGAGATCAATCACCTTATCTGGATCCACATTAATATCTGAATGAGCAGATATCATAGCAAGTGAGCTTAATCTAGCATTCCCCATAACTCTTCGGGACACTGTTTTAATCCTTTTCATAGTTGAAAAGGTTCTTTCAACACTAGCTGTGGTCACTGGAAGCGTGGCCAAAACCGCAAGGAAGAAGTTTATAACTCTAAAGTTAGTCTTGTCAGATATATCAAGCAATTTTAAAACTTCGATAAAAGGATCAATCGAAGATATTTTTTCGCACCAGAGAATGTATTCAGCTTTCACAGCTGACAACAAAATTACATTATCAAAGTAACATGTTATCTTTTCCATTTCTTTGACTCGCCCAACTGCAGAAAAACCTGGGAGAAGAGCTTGAAACGATGGTAGAACGTCTTCGTTGACCATGAATCTGTCCGTAAGATTTTGTATTAACGAATCTATTCAAGGAATCAATACAGACACTCATAAATAGGATTCAGTAGAAGAGGTTTCTGGATTGGAACGCGTTGTTTGTTTCAATGAAGTTCTTGGAGTCTTAATTCAACTTTAAATAAGTCCTTGGCAAGGTTAGATACGGATTGAAAAGCCTCTCTGAAAAAAGCTTCGGCTTTTTCTCTGATGTTCTCAAGAGAATTCAGAACTCTTCTTTGGTGCGGTCGATTGCAGAAACGAACTCTAAGGATTTGTTCTGTAGGAAAACTGATAAGGGCAGCGTTAAACTGAACAGCTTTTCGCATACAATGGGGCTAACTAGGAAATCACATTTTTGGACCGCTGCCAAAAGTGTTGATGCCTTCGAAGACATCGCCCACGTTCTGCTCGTTATTTCTTCAAGACTTATTGAGATGCATTTGAAGAGCTCTACAAAGGAAATAATACTGTATATTAGAAAGTTTTAGTTTTTATTTTAGACTTTCGAGGGGAGGGGCTTCAGCCCCTCAAGCCCCCCCCCCCTGGCTACGTGCCTGCGTCATACATATCTTAATTTTATTTAAAAAATATTTCAGCAACAATACGTATTTGTTTACGTAAGATCCCACTCGAGATATGGAAAAAACAATGACATGGGAGGGGTTTAATTCATCCCATTTAGGTCCAACCTATAAAATTATTAAAAACGTCAACACTTAATACAAAAATTCGCAATTCCAAAAAACATCCACAAATCCAAAATCCCGAAACTAAAACCAGATAAAAACAAAATCCCCAAGAAACAATTTCTTGAAGACAAAATCCGCAAGAGAAAATCCGAAAAAAAGATGTACTTGCAAATCTTGCGATATGCTGCGATTTCATTGCTTGTGATTCACTACTTGTAAATCTTGTTTTTGGGCAGAAATAAAAAGGTTTGTCCTTTATATGTATTTTTAGACTATCTAGATTTCTAATGGAATTTGGAATTTTATTTTAAAAAAAAGTTTGGCTATAAATATAAATGGATTTTAAGTTTTTATTTATTTATTACTTATTGATCGTTTGTCAGGTACAGACAAGACCTTAATTATATGAAATAAATCGGTGTGGTTTCCTTAAGAATCCAACCTGAGTTAAACCCCTTTGAACTCTATAATATACTTATGAATTTTACGCGTATATTATATATTATATATATCCTAAACTCTTGACATGATACATGTACACATAAGACAAAATGCTATAATCATTCATTTAAAAACGATTACTATCAGAGCTAAATTAACAAGCCATAGAAAATAAAAGAATAAGGAAAATAAAAAAATATTTCTATGCATACACTGTGGCGTATACTCATCTTTTTTTCTTTAATTTTTTTTTAAGTTTATATCAAATTTTTTAAACTTATTTGAAGCTGATTGGAATATGTAAGAATAAATAGTAAAACAATTACCTTAACAAAATAGGTGATGAAGGGTAATTAAAACATTTAATACCAAGCGTGAATAAATTCTACATTTAAGATGAAATTTTTTTTTAGCACCAAACAGTCAACTCAAAAACACATCAAACTCCTATGTCATTTTCAAGATTGATAAGAAAAACCATCAAGATATATTATACCTTTCAAAAAAACAAATAAACATGAAAGCTAACGTTTCATGAAACTATATATGTACATATTTCCATTTTACTTAATATGCCACCTTCCACAGTTTACCTACCACCATTATTCTCCTTAAAAAAAAAATAAAACAATATCTACCTACCTATTAAAAAAACGAGAACAACATTATCCTAGGACATGGCAAGTGGCAAGTATATAGTTATAAATTTTTATTTCTCAAACAACCACGTGTTTGTTGAAAAAAAAAGCTTCATTTATTCTCATTTCTCATAATGTTCTCTTGTTCGAAAATTCGAAATTAAATGGTATAAGAAGAGTTCCCCTCGTATAAGAGAAAATACAGATAATATTTATTAAGTTCGAACAAAATTGAGCTTTTTCAAAATATTAACTTTCAATGAGTACTAAATAAATAAATAAATAAAACACAAATTATTAAATAGTTAAGTATATAAGGAGGAGATAAGAAACAACTTACCTTTAACAAAAAAATGATGGACGTTTGTTAAATAAAAAATATATAATCTGGGTATATATAAAATAACAAGAAATTGATTTTTTATAAGAAAACAATTTTAGTTTTATTTTTAAAATAAGTTTTCAATTTAATTAAATTTCTCTAATCCAGCAGTGTTATTGAAATGAAAAAAGTGAACTTAAAAGTTTAGAATTACAGTTGCAAGCTTTTTAATTATTTAATTGGTTGGTGAATTAAAATTTAAAAAAATTAACCAATTTTTAAAAATAAAAATCATTAACTTTTTTTGAAATTCTAAATTAATAATAATAAATTAATAGAACATATAATTTGTTTATGTTCTACACTCAATACCAATTTTTCCCATAAAGTAGGTCAAGTTTCATTCCCAGAACCGTATTTCAAGGATTCTCTATGGAAAACTTTCAAATGCCGTCGGAAAAACACAACCAAGTAGGTGCCTTATATGAAACAAAAAAAAAAAAAAGAAAAGGAAACAAAAAAAAAAACATCCCCCAAAAGTATAAACTCTTCAAAGAGCGCTTCATCACATAGACGACGCATTTAACATTACACAGGTGTGTAACGCGCATGCTAACAGCAGTCCAACCCCTCTAATTCATCACATTTTCCTCGTAGGTACATAAAATATCCAAAGAATATACAGGCGAATAAAGAATCCAAAAAAGGCATCCAACCAATCTACCTGCCGAAGAAATACCCTCAAACCCCCGGCCAGGGCGCCAAAAACCACCTTGAGAAAAATATAGGTGGTAGGTATATACCTACCTTACATAGGTTTAGGTAGGTACACAAGGGGTGGCGCAGGTTATAGATTGAGAACACATGGAGAGCTTTTAAAGTTTATTGCGCTTTAATTGTATTGCTAGGTAGAGAGATAAATGACTGAATGAACGAACGAACGGTTCTTATGTGTTTGGCTAGAGATGATGCTTTTGTTGTTGTTGTTTTTGCTGGAGCTTCGTCACAGCTGCTGTGTATAGGTATAGTGGAAGGATTCTTTCTTCTACAAATCAACAAGGATTCTCTCCCTCTCTCTTGCTCTCACACTATAAGGATATAATGCTTATATTTCTATGTTGGTTGTGCGACGACGTGCGCGTAGTTTTCGTGTTCACTTTCTTCAACCTGTGTAAGCTCTCCACCACACTCCACACTCGCCTCGCCCTGCACTGGTGTACCTTTTTCCATGGGTAAAAGAAAGGTGGGCGACTACCGTAGACTCCACCTATTCAGGTGCTGGCCTAGGTACCTTCTCATACACGCTCAATGTGTAGGTTTTGTGTGAGTGATTTATTCCAGCCAATGGCTGATTATTTACCAACCGCAAACAAGGTGTGACACTTTTATTTAAAGCCCTACCTATACGACCAGAGGTAGTGAAACACGGGGCACGGGCACCTAGCTATGTGTCATGTACTCTAGACTACTGAGTTCGTCCTATGTACTACTCCCTGATGTATATGGCACATAAAAACTTTCTTAATAATCCTAAGAAAAAAAAAGTAAAAAAAAAAAAAAAAAACAGAAAAACGATGAGAGGCAAAAGTTCAGTACCCTATTGGGGATGTTTATTTATGTGTGTGCTTTTTATAAATGCTTATGTATAGGTAGGTGCTATTATAGCTAGCTCCTCTTTACTGATCTGAGAGGGAATGGGAAACGCGAAGGGATTAAATTCCTCTGTGTGTGATGGGGCCAGTGGGAAAGGCTGTTTTTTTGTTTTTTTTTTTTATATGTTTTATGTTTATTGAATGAATACAACCACTGCTGGGCTTGGACTGGGATGCTGATGCTGATGTTTAAGCAGAAAGTATAGTCTTATATAGGTTCTAGGGGGAGAGGGTGCGCCCCCCTGCAAAATGGCACTCCAATGTATTCTTAGAAAACAACGAATCGATATTGTTTAAGAAGAAATTTAATGCGACCTTGCAGCAATATTATGTATGTTGAAATCGATATACATTATAACTGAACTCGAAGATGGGTGTGAAATGTGGGCCTGGACATTTCGTTTTTTTTTTCTTTTTTTTTATCAACAGGTCTTGAAGTATATCAAAGTATAGAAGATTAGAGTATATGTGGGAGTTGACCTTTATGATAAATTTTGGTTTAAGTTCAAGATTTTTTGTATACCTATGATATGTTTTGAGAAAGACTTTTTTGAAATGGTTTTAATATTTATGTGTTTAAAAAAAAATAAAATGAAACATAATTTTGTCTAAAACCTATTTAACGCTTAAAATATAACTAAGAGAGTAATATAATAAGGGTATTCATGCAACCTCGTAAGTTTACAAATTGTGTAAAATGGTAAGTTTACACAAAAGTTTGCATGAACGGCCTTTTTAATTCATTTGGTTAAATGCTGTGTAATTGAATCATTTGTTCTTTAAACGTGTAATATTAATTTTTAAAATACCTATTTAAGTATACAAATAAACGTGTTCAGATTTCGAAGTTATTTTTAAATGGAGAACCAAACCAACTTGAAATCGGAGCTGAATATCTTGAAACGGAAAAAAATGTAAGATCCCCCACGGAAGTCACGTTGTTTTTAAGCCCGACGGGAAATAGATGAGAAAACGATTTCGGGGCTAAATGTAGAACTGTTATAGTTGCAAACTCACGGCAGTGATCGAACGAAAATGAGCGATTACAAGAATAATCATATGGCGCGCCAATAATGGTGGATATTTACTTTTCCTTCGGTTTTAGTTCAGTTTAGTTTTCGTTAGTAAAGGTTGATCCGAGTTCAACTCAACTGAAATTTGGTGAAAGATTAATCATTAAAATAAATGGTTCCTTTCATTTCGATGATAATTCGGAAAGCATAACAAATAAAACTAAAAGCATTTACTTTTGTTTATCCATATGGCATTTTATATGAATTTGTGTAAATAAACAACGTTGATCAATAATAGTCAAAAAATTTAGACGTCCTAATTATTTTTTTTGTATAAATTACGTTTTTATTCACAATGTTATAGCCAACTAATCTCAATGCGATAGTTACAAGACAGGGCAGAGTTTATTTTAGTTCTCTGTGATACGTAATATATCATATTTCTGAACACGTCTAATTCTAAAAGTCACAATGAAGTTTGTATAAAGTTTATCAAAATATTTAAATGTGTATAAGTTTCAGCAACAAAAGCCTTAGATAATTTTATCCAATTTGCTTTAACCATTTACCCTACAAAATTTGTCAGTTCACTTACCAGAAGATAAACTTATCCAAAAGATAAACTTATCTAGTGTTTTACGACGTTCCATGAATATGTTTAACTTTTTTATAAAAGAGAAAAATCTATGTGGAACCTCTAAGAAACTGTAACATTTCTATTAAAAAAAATGTAGATACATCTTTGGACTAGGGCACCAGTGTTATAGATTTTTTTTGACCCCAGTTGATCTAAAATGAAATTTGGATCAACATTAATCTTCTTTTTCAATGAAGGCTTTAACTGGCCACTAAAAGTAAATTTTGTATTTAATATTATTGAATTGAACATTTTGAATTAATACAAATTTATCAATAGAATTTCTAGGTTCTCAAGGAAAGTACATATTAGAAAATCACAACCTGTTATCGTAACCATAATAAGCACCGAAAAGTATTTTTGCAAAAAAATAGGTGAATAGCGTTTTTCTTGCAACGCCTTATTGTATTTTCAAGTTTAATACTCTATAAGAATCTGTTATTGTTTTGGGTCGCTTAAGTTTTTACACTTATTTCACGAATTGAGAGTTTTCTTTTTTCACCGACGACGATAAAAAATGTAGGTATACCTTTCAACATTTATTGTTGCAGCCCCAATTAAATATTTTGCTTTTCGGTTTTTTACTTTGGTTTCAGTTTGGCTCAAGAAATTGTTTTCATTGAATAATGTCTAGTAAGAAATTGTCCCCTACAAAAATGTGCACTAATTTTCTTATTTGTATTAATTTTTGTTGATATTCTTTCAGAAGAAGTGTTTAAATTCGTCATATGTACTAAAAAAATGTGTAGGGTAGATTGGGTACGGTTGAAACTAAGGACGGTTGAAACAACTTAAATATCTTGCGAACCGTTTGCGGGGCTCGAATTGGTCCAAAAGACGAACGAAGCGGAAACAAGTTCGAACACGAAATTTAGCCTGAATTCACTCTTCCCGCGCTTCAGAAGTCTATACGGGAGATGGTATTATATTTTGGCAACTAAAAGTAGCTTTTTTTGTTCGGGTGTTTTTTCATATTATTGTGTTGAGCGAGAGTATTAAAAGTATTTGTATGTTCAAAGTGATAATTATTGTAGAATAAAACATTATGACTAGTTTACTGTGTTAGTATTGTTACCGTGACTAGGTATATACCTACATTTTTTTACCTAAGGGGAGGGACGATTGCAACAATTTTTCTGGGTACGGTTGAAAAAATACTTTTTTTTACCAAAAACATAATAAATAACACAGGAAATGAGCAAGAGCTGCCAACCAAGGGCAGAGATTTATTTCCGGTAATTGGTAACGGAACGAGATCTACAAACCAAATCAACAACCAGCTGCAGCTGCGACCGGGCTATCATCATCGTTAATGCTTCAATATCTCGGTCCCGAAAATAGCACCGAGAAATACAGACCATCGAAACTGACGTCTGCAATTCAGAGCAAACGAGAATACTGGAGCGACGATTATTAATATCAATATCGACATACCTAACATAATGTATATGGGCTTTAACATTCTCTGTCCCAAATAGCGGTAATTGGAAGTGGTGCGAGAAAAACACACTCTCGGGCCCGATAATCGGACCGAAAATTATGTAACGTTTTTAATTTATTTTTAAGTTATTTATGAAGTAATTTTTTTAGATTAGTTAAGTTATGTAAAAGTTAATGTAAAAATAAATAATGAATTAAATACGTAACAATATAATATTTTGTATTATTTTTATGTGTTTCAACTGTCCCCAGTCACTGTTTCAACCGCCCAGTATGAGGGTATTTGAAACAAATTCGATTTTTTTTTAAATTTGCTGTAATACTCAAAATAACATTCAGTAGTCAGTACTAAAATAAGATTTTCCATATATAGATGGAAACTTACTCTTTCATTCAACATACCTTCATCATTGCTTGGCTTATAAAAGGCTATTTTATTGAAGATATAAGAAAAATTGTTTCAACCGTACCCAGTGTACCCTACATAAATATTTTGTTTTTGATTATTATTTTTACATTTCAATGTATCTAATTATATGAAGGTATTCTTTGAAATAAGAGAACCTATTTTGATTTGAAATTGGAACCTAAATAATACCTAAGGTTAAAAATAAGGTTATTGCGCTCGATTTGAAGGTTGTTAGCTGGACTTACATAAGTCGAAATTAAATTGTATTTGCTTAAAATTCAAGTAGCATTTCTAAAACCTCAAGCAAGTGGTTGCATTTCGATGTGTCGTTTTGGAAGTTGACGCAAATCCTTAATTTAAGGATCGGAAGAAATCATCAAATTGTGAAGAAAATCAGTATTTGTAGCAACGCGGGATATTTTCCTGGAAAATCCCGTCTTAAAAGTTTTATAATCCTTTTGACGGGCTTCTAAAACATCTTCTGATATAGATGTCCAATAGGGATTTATTCATTTCGAAAAAAAAAAAACAAACAAAAATCTTTCCGAGAAATAAATAATCGTCCTGAAAAGGGCGTATTTATACATTTAAAAAAAGAGAAAAAGATTTTGCTTGGTTGGTTGGTTTCGGGATTTAAATTTACTATTCAATTAAATTTTAATAATGTAACTTTAAAATAACAGTCGTTTCACGATGGCACGTTGCGGCATTTTTTGTATCCTCCAAGTAGGAATAAGAGTTCCTATGTTGCTTATAACATCACGCACTTTGAAAAAAACTTTTATAGTAAATTTAATTCTTTAAAAACTAAAACGCGCTAAAAAAAAAACAAAAGTTATCAGTGTCATTCTCTGACACACTTTTTTTTATTAAATATTTTACTTTCAACTAACAAAATCACCTTATAAACTCTTGGTAACCTGCGACTGACAAAATCGAGAGTGATCAAAGTTCATGTAAATAAAAATATGTATAATAAAATATAAAAAGATTTGAGATTAATTGTTGTTGTTTTCGACGACACCAGCGACGGACCATTTGGTAGAATCTGTTTTTTTTTTAACTAACCTTCATCTATCGTAGGTATAATCAACATGATTTTATTAGTTCCTTTTTTGTCTGTCTGTTTGTATTTGTATTGTATGTACGATATCTAATAGTCCGGGAGCCGACCGTAAAAGTACCTACCTCATCGAGTCAATGGAAAATTTAGCCATTAACGAATAGTAAATGTCACGAAGTTTACAAAACTGCTGGTCGGACAGATATTTTCCGGGCCTTTTGGCGGAAAAATGGTCACTTCCGGTTGCATTTTTGGGTGTTAGGTTATACCATAGAGTCAATGGAAAATTTAAGTACAAGGTAAAAGAGATTTGATCGTAGATTTCAATTCATTTGGTCGGACAGTCAAAATCCGGGCCATACCCTCTGTCCGACCAACTCAAAAAACGGTATTTTTGGTGTCGGTCTACCTCATCGAGTCAATGGACAAATGGGGTATCAAATGAAAGCTTAGACTGCCTACATTAAGAATCTACTGGTCGGACAAACTTATGATGGGCCAAACATGCGTCCGACCACTTGTTATAAATGTTATATGTTATAAATTTCTTTAATATTTTTTAACTCAATATCAACATTTTTTAAGCCAAATTTAAATAAAATTAGTACCAAATGAAAGTTTTAACTGTAAAATAAATGAAAAAAATAACTGCAGTGCAAAAACCTCCACTAAAATTGATCATCAAAGTTTTTGATCATTTATTTTATAGAAAATTAAGATTTTTGTATATAAATAAAAAAAATCATAATTAAGAATTTAAAAAACCATGTTTTTATACTAACAAATGACAGCAGGTACTTATAAAAATTATAGTTTATTGGTTGTAATAGTAATTATAATAATTTTTTTTATAGTACAGTAACTTTGTCGTCTCATAGGAGGAAGACCCTGCGTCAAATCCTGTAGTTCTGATTTTCTGCTGAGTTGTTTATGATGTTGGCCTAATGAAGAAACCAATTTTTCGACCTCGAGCGCCGAACGCATCATGGTCAAAAATCGAAAAAAACGCGAAATATTCGCGTTTTTTTTATAGTTATTGGCGATTTTAACCCAAAAGGACTAGTTTTTGATTTAAACTTTGCTAATACGATTTCAAACTCACTAAATTTTCTTTAATTTGAGCTATGAATCGTGTCTGTAGACCCAACAGTTTCCAAAATACAGCTTCTCAAAAATTAGCAATAACTTCTTAATAACAACAAGTAACAAAAAACAGAATTAAAACAAATTTAGGGTCTTTGGCATAAGATGCATCAAACTTCTAAGGCTTGTAGACTGAGTCAAAAGAAGAAAAAAATTGTATGGGAGGGGGTGCCTATCTCTCCCCGTTTCGATGGAAGTGGCAATTTTATAAAAAAAAAACTTGAAATATAAAAATCACCATACATAAGTAATGGCACAACCTACAAAAAAATCCTATAGCTTTCCTTAAAGCCAAAAATCTATTCCTGTATTTTCTTTTTAAATAAAGTTATTTTAATCAATAGTTTTGGAAAAATTAATTTTTTAACACAAAATTAAAAACAAAACAAAAACAGGCATTTGTTTTTAAACTAATTTTTTCCCAAAATTTACGTTACTAAGCAATATTTTTGTGTTTAATATTCAATGCTCTTATCAATTTATAGTCAAACACCGAAAACTAGATGCCTGGAGAAAAAGCAAAAATACCAAAATCTAATTTGATAAATACAGTCGAGTAGCTTTGCCGCCTTAAAGAGGACAGCCTTGCGTAAAATTCGGAATTTAACGCAAGGCTGTCCTCTTTAAAAAGCAAACAAATCTGCATAAAATACTACTAAAAATGTGAAGTTGACAAATAAAATACGCCCTAACTTTGGTCTTATAAGATTTTGAATTATGAATTTCTTTATAACAAAATAATAAAAATTAACTGACTGATAGCTAGTTCCATGATATCGAATCCTGAAGTTCCATTTTAGTAGTTTACCTATTGGAAGTTATTTTTTTTAAGCCTAGTGCACTGCTGATGCAAAACGATAAATGCCATTCAAAAATGACACGACGAAGTTAGCAATACGCTGTTGGATGAATGAAATTGAAAACAGATTATTTTGAGAAATCTCCAATCATTGTGGCACTAAATTAATTCCCTAACCTGGCCCGGTGTAATATTTTTTTTTGTTTCTCTCATTGTTCGTTCTTTGTGTGGGATTTTGCGTTTTATTTTATTTTAGGTTAAAAATCGATATGGATTTAGCTGTATCTCAACTTAAAAAACTCTTAATGAACATTTATACAAAAAAAAAATACAAAATTCAAATTCGATATCGATATACATATATGCTATCGATTTTTTAAAATTTTTCAGACATAAGGAAAGTGTAATGAGATTTGCTTAATTTAATAATGTTATATAAATCTTGTTAAACCTCGTTTTGCCTTAACGTAAGCAAAAATAAAGCATAAAGATAAGGTATACATAAATTTACTACCAGGAATTCGATACCACACTCTCCGATGCAGAAAAAAAACAAAACAAAAAATATCGATTTCCTTCTTACCGTTGACCATTTTTACATTTGTATTTTTATAGCAGTGTTCAATATGTTCCAAAAGTTCTTCTTCCTCTGTATATATATAATAATCCAATACTTCGATGTTCGATCTCTGCTGAATGATGACCGCTTTCTTTAAACGCTACGATAGACTTATGCCATAAATATATTTTTCTCTCCTGCAATTTCTGTATGAATAGTTATAATTTACGACTGTCCATAAAGTTTGGTCTGCCTGCCCCGAGGACACCAACAAAACCCAATCCCTGTTTCCTTATATATTTTTTTATAGTTTCCAATTTTTTTTTTTTTCTTGGACCTTATTTATATTTTTCTCGGATACAACCTCAAAGTTGTGGCTATCGATATATAGGAATGCGTAAAATATGGTTTCTCCCCTGAAGAGTGTGCCAGGATGGGTCCAGAGAGCAGTGATAAGGGATAGCCATACTTTATATTTGTGTTTTCATTTCCATATTTCCAGATTATGTTTTCACCTTTTTATGAGTTTTTGTCAGTCGTCGCCACATCCACCCATCACAGAGGAGGGTAGTTGAAGAAGGTTGAAGACCGAACGAACAAAAGGTACAAAATTTTGTTATTTCAGCTGTTTTTTTTTTCATCGTTCGTTATTTTTATTATGTCGTCTCCTTATTGCTTATTATAGGGTAAGCTTTGATTTGTATGTTTGCAACCCCTTTGGGCAATTTGAAATTTTGACAATTGGCAGTCATCTCTAAATAGAGGATCAAAGTAAATTGCCTTAATTAAGTTGTATTCAAGTGAACAGGCTAAAAGCACAGGTGTACTACAGTATGATGGCAATAGTCGAAGCTGTTGTGATGGAGGGAGGAAAAGTAATTGGCTTGATGGCAAGTCCTTAATTTAATCAAGACTGCTATTCTGATGAGAATTTGTTGATTACTCCCTTGGGGGTTCTTTTTCGCTGAAAGGTAAACCTTGATAGGCTTTATAGTGAAGAAATGAATAAGAGTTTCAGTAATTTGTTGTTGTTTGTTGTTGAAATGGGGTATACCGTATACGCGGGGGTGGGTGGTTTTGTTTGGTGATAATTTTGTGGCAGCTTATAATATGACAAAGAAAGAAAATTCTGGAGGATTTATTTATATTAACAGAGGATTATGATGTTTACTAGAAGTATGGTTATTATTTAAATATTTCCATATAAAATTTTCAAGATTAAAATTAATTGAAGAATAATGATCAATTGAAAAGAGTTTCAAAACATTCACCTATTAAAAAAAACTGTGTTCCCACTCGTCCGTACATATTACCGAATGTCACGAATGTCACCGTTTAAAAAAAAATTGCTTCTTCCAGCATTTATAACTTTTTATAGGTAATCCGACCAAAAACTTTAAATATATGCGTGTTCCGTTTTTACTCCTTAGTTGAAGATTGTCCAAACGAAAACGACGTCAGTATCGTCGCACGTCACTGCATTAAAGACCATGGTTGCAAAAAAGAATTCTAGATCTTCGACAATGCAGTAGCTACTGGTATTAAAATCAAATATTTCAGTCAACTGTATACCTAATTTCAAATGCTCATGGGTGTTTTTTTTTAGCCTTTAATATAATTTTTCTCAATATCTTCGAAAATTGTCTTGTTATGTGTTAAGTTCATAAAAGAAGATGTTTTATTAAACCTCGTTCATATAATTTTATTTATTTTTATTTCGGCTGTTTCTGTTTTGATTTCCCTTCAACTCGACAGAATTGATTTTGAATGTTAGCCTTTTAATTCATAATTATTTCAAGTATGTTGATAAGTTTAATGTTTTTTTTTTTTCTATTTAAAACGATGCAGTGCAATAAGACCCGCGGAAATAAAGCCCATGGAAATGACACCTGCGGGCATTTTTTTTTAAATTTTTTGCAGTGATAATAAGACGCACTACAAAAAAGGATTAAGATTTGTTGGAGTTAATACCTTTCTGAATTGACAATAAGATCCATACTTAAAAAATGATTCAATAATTCTTATACTTTACTTTTACTTTATACTGTTGTTCAAGAAAATTGTTGACATTAGCGCCTGCCTGCTCCAAAACGTTCAGATGCGTAGTCATGATTTCCGAAAGTCAATAGCAGGTCGATGAACTGCTTGTGCTTTAACATGGTGTTTATTTCATGAAAAAAAAATTTGAATCAGGAATTGCAAATGCTGCATTTTTTTGCAAACGTATTTGACGTTTACGAACACGCTCTCTGGTTTATCAATATTTTTTGTCGTAAATTCAATTTTTTACTTGAGATATGCTTCCTATTTACGAAAAGGTCTTGGAAAAACTTGTAGAAAACCAATTTAGGAGTTATATGGAAGGTAAGAATTTTATAATAGATCAACAATCGGGTTTTCGAAGGGGATACTCATGTGAAACCACGTTAAATTGGGTGGTGGAAAATTGTAAAAATGAGATGTACAACAAAAATATTATCATCGCGGTCTTTTTGGATTTTAAGAGAGCTTTCGAGACTGTTGACCATAGAATACTTCTTGAAAAGCTCTCAAAGTATGGAATCAAAAATAATGAACTTAAATGGTTATTGGTTATTTTCAAACCTCATTTTCAATATTCTACCATTTTGTTTTTATCTTCTCAAGGAGATTTGGCTCGCCTCCAAATGCTCCAAAATAAGGCTATGAGAATAATACTAAAATGTGCTCGTCTTACCCATATAAAACTAGGTTGCAGCTAAACTGGCTAAATATAACACAACTAATTAAATTAAATGTTTTATTCAAAATAAAAAACAATATGGTTCCAAAATACTTAAGCAATAATTTGAAATATATCAGCGATTCCCAACCATATAATAATAGAAGTGGCCAAAACTTTAGACTCGCTTATAAATCAACCTCTAGAGCGCAGAACACAATGATGTTTAAAGGACTCCCGTTATATAATAATATTCCTAGTGAAATTAAATCTTTAAATAATATAAGACTTTTTAAAAAAGAAGTGGTTAAATATTTGAAATCGGATAATTAATAAGAATTATTAAAGTTTAATGAACAAAATGGCTTTTTAGCCAAATAAAATGGTCTTTACGCTCCTTAACATTTTATTTATTTTTATTCATTATCTCAGTTAATATACATCTGCATAAGAACCATATAATATAAGAAATAAATAATACATCAGGTTTATAATACGAAGCACAAAATGTGCACGTGCGCACAAAAAACCAAAAAACTAGAGCAACCATCATCATCACGTCACCATCAACGAGCCAAACCATATCGCTGATCTTAGTGCAAATAGCGGTAACTGGTAGTGGACCGAGATCTATAAACTAAATCAACAACCAGGTGCAGCTGCGACCGAGTTATCAATTTATCATCATTGTTAATCTGCTTCACCATCTCGTTCCCGAAAATCAGATCGATAAATCCAAACCACATGAAAATAAAATACAGAGCGGAATAAAATATGGGAGCGACGATTATAAATATCATCGTCGACATTAACACATTAGAGCTTCACTTCACCATTTTTAGTTTCAAATAGCGGTAACTGGCAGTGGCGCGAGCAAACACAATTTATAAACCACCAGTTGCATTTCGGACCGACCGAACGGAAGCAACAGGAGCAAGAACAACAAAACCATGAGAACCCTTTACGGGAGGAGAGATATTCATATTTACCATTCCATCTCCAATCGTCTTTGGAACCAGTGCGGTTTTCATATCTATTATATACAGCCCACTTTATAAAATGTATTATGACTTTATAAATTTTCAATAAATTATGAAAAATTTAAAATCAGTTTCTAACAACATTTTTCTACATTCACATTCTAGTTTAGGCTATTAAATCAAATAGAAATGAGCTCGAACAAAAAAAATCATATGAATCTGGCATTGACTTATTTAAAATAACTATTACCAGAAGACATCTTTTACTATAGATAGCTTACATAAGCCTGTTACTTTTCATACAAAACTAGTTTACTTTTTACTTAAAAATCAGTTTTTGGTTTAGAATCTTCTCGCTTGCTTTTTCTCTCAATCTAATAGGTGTGATCCTACAAGAATTCCATAACTACACAAAACAGTATTATCAAAAGGTCTGAAAACCAGACAAGATATATACAAATTTCAGAGCATTATGATCCACTCCAATGATATCATTTCATATAATTATGTAAATGTAAAAAAAAGCATATTCAAATTAAACCACGTTCCAAATATTCCATCTTTAATATTTGAAAATCTATCGTTTTCTTCACAAAGGTAAACTCATTAATATAAGAATACGTCCAAGATGCATTCAAGTTTCTAAATAAAGCCTATACTCTCTTTGTGTTTATCTTTCATGTTCTTGCATTTTCTTAGCCCTTTAATTATTATTTGAAGAAGAAGAAAGGGTTCATATAGTCTTACCTTTAAAATCCCCATACCTACCTACTTTCCTTTTTCTTGATTTCATCCTTAAGCAAGGAGATGACAAAAAAAAAACAACCTTGCTCCATTATCCCTGCTGACCAATCCTTTGTTAACAATAAATTACATCAAAAAGTTGAGTGCTGCTGTGTGTACAGGAAGAGCGTAACGACCCTCTATCCTCCTCGTCGTCGTCGTCTTCTTTCGCAACAAACATACATATGTATATAGAGCTCCACACGTCTCATACTTTCGATAAGTGAGCTTATAACTATAACTGATGGTCAACTTGCTCTTATATACATCTTTGGCTGAAGTATAGCTCTTCCAAAAATACCATCTTATATTACCGGTGCCAACACAGTAGACATTGATAAAATGTCCCTGCAGTCACAAAAATCCCACATCCGTATCCGCAGCAGGACGCAAAAAAAAAATGTTTTAAAGGAGCAAAAGAAATCTTTTACTTAAATACTCTCGGCCATCATCACAGTACAGGAAGGAACAACCTGAACCTTTGGTGGCCTTTGGGGCGATGGAAAACCAACTATATACGAAGGACGACGATGACGACAACCATCATTCGGACGACTATATCTACACAACGGTAACAAAAGTATGCGGTTTTATCCCCATCCCCTTGTGGAGGGGGGAGGGTTGGAAAACTGATTGTCTGGCGGTCATCTTTTTTTCAACACACAGTTGCTCTGGCATAAAAAGCTTTCTATTTTCATTATGAGTACAAGTGCAAACACTAAGGATTGGATATGGACCTAAGTGCTCTGGATTTATACAAGGTAAACAGACATTTCACTCTCTGCTGTGGGATCTCTTATACATATACCTACATAGATATTATCCCGCACTAGCACATCTCATCCTCCCATCTTCAAACAGTCGGTGTTTGCTTAAGACTACAATTATGAAAGTTTCCTTCTGCTTCATAGCTGGGTTATATATGAAAAAAAGAAAGGAACAAAGGTGGACAAGTGGTTACAGATGACTCCCAAAGCAATAACCATACACTTGTATACATACCTTGGATTCTCATCTCAATCTCTTATAATTTTTGGTATGAAGCAAAGTTGAGAACGTTTTATAGATTTAATAATAAAGGATGCTGGGATAAAGGGGTGAAAAGACAATTAATATTATGGAATCCCTGAGGTATGTCCTGGTTCATAATAACTCGACTACGGACCAGTGATTACAGAAGCCAAAGAAATATTATTAAAATACCTATACGCGAGCACGTCATATGTGTGAAGTAGTATAGAGTAGAATGAAAACGAACAAAATTGTGGGGGGTTTTGTTATCTTGAGGCTAAACACTTTTTGCTGGGTGACCCCAAGGGATGCAAATTTGTTCTTTTAAGGAAATAAAATAACAAAGGTAAGGAGGACAAAGGATAAAGACTTTTCAAAGGAAAGAAAATTCATATCTAAGGAGTTTGTAATACAAACATGTGAATTGTAAAGTCCTAGGTTTTTATACAACAAGGTAGGTATTAAGGCAACTTATATGAAGATATTAAAAATTATCAGTTATTCTTATTCACCAAGAAATTGCAAGTCCCCTCGTTCCTGCCACTACACTACTATACATGAGTGGCTCAGAATTGTGAATCACTATAAGAACAGGTTCTTCACGAGCTGTCACTAGAATCTTAGACAAAAGACGGAAAAAGTAGGTTTCTAAATTTAGACATCTTGGCGAACGTACCGAGGAATTTGTTGGGAACGGATAAAGTTTTAGGCCAGTTCACCTGCCATTTAGTTCTTCTCCGAAGTTTTAAACCCAACCCAACTAACAAACTCTTCACAGAGTTAAGCTCTTGAAATCTGAAAAAAAAACTCCTATTAGACTCTTCTATATCCCGATGCTCCTATTATACTTTTTTATATCACATTGCTATACTTAAGAATTATTATCTTGTTATGAATGAGTCTCATAACTTTTTTATTTTAAGAGTTAAACACATTTGCAGCTTAAAAATACTTAAATCTTATAGCTAAATCAATTTTTCTTCTTGCATAAGGATTTTATAAGCTTATTTATTTATTTATTTATTTATTTATAAATATTAACAATAAATTAAAATCTATTATTAACAATTTTTCAAAGAGCGCTAGCATCAAATTACTTTCAGCTCTAATTAAAAGGGTAAAAACCGAAAACTTATGTTTAATAATTTTATAATTATATAATATAGTTACATAATAGAAATAATAATAAGTATGTATGTTTGATATATTTATGGTTATGTATGTATGTATGTAATTAGATTTTTATTTTGTGTTTGTGAAGTAAATTATCTATTAATTCAATATTTTTTTTTTTTTGGATCTTGAAGAAGTTCCAGGGTGTTATATTGGTGCTGGTTGGTATCTTGAGGATCTTCAGAAAGATAGCATGAGTCCAATAGATGACTTAATGTGATGGTATTGTTGCATTTTGGGCATATCGGGGGTGGCTCTTTTTTTAAAATGAGTTGGTGAGTAATATGAGTGTGACCAATGCGCAGTCGTATAAAATTGGTTATTTTAAGCTTTGACAAATCGTGAGGGAAAATTGGATTTATTCTGTTGGGGTTAATTGCTTGGTAATGGTGTATATAATGAGACCACTCTTGTTGTCGATAAGCTTATATAGTCTTATAACAATGCTTTAAGAGTTTTAGTCATTTTATACTTCTATGAAAACCCTTATAGCTTCTGGGGTCTTTGTGGCACTGATGATAAACATCAATACCTTTATTGGAAACAGTCCACCGACCGGTTTGAATTTTTAAAAAATATTTTTCATTGACAACTGACCTATCTGGATATTTCTTGATAAAGTGAACTCTCTCATAACCGGACATCTACAAGTGATGGTGAGTTAGAATCCAAAAAAACCGAATGGAACTTATATGGCGCTAGGCAATAACGCCCAAGGAAATAACGCCCAAGGAAATAACGCCCAAACCGATTTGGAAATATCGCCCAAGAAAATTCGGAACAATTGTTGTTGTTTTTTTTTTCTCGATTTGAGCGTTATTTCCAATTTTTATATTTTTTTTTAAAGGAAAGAACGCCCAAAATAAAAATTTTAAAAGTCAAATGGGACATAACGCCCAAAATAATGCCCAAATCAATAATTGTACTGAATCAACTCCGTTTTAAATCAAATCAAATTTATATCACTTTAGCAAAATAAAAATTATATAAATAATAAATAAATAAACAAAAATTCAAAAAAGAATTAAATAAATAATTCAAAGTTAACACCATGCATTTCCTACGAGCTGAACTTCTAGTACTGACAGTGCATTTCAATAGCAAAGGTAAATGCACTTGCACTACCGAAGGCCACAAATGAATATGATCCGTATCCGCTGTTCCCACAGTTGGGAAATGCTGTATCAGCGAATAACCCTTGCACGAGCAATTAGGTTAAGCTATGTTAAGACTTTTAGTATTAAGAATTAATCAGTTCCAGTAAATAACATAAATAGCAATAAATACGTCGGTGAATAAGAATACAAATAAAAATTACGCTTTGTTCTTTTAATTACACAGTAAGTCGAACGGTTGGCGTTGGCGTTGGCGTTTGTTTTTAGGATATCTCTGCTGAGAATCCTTAACTTCAATTATTCAATAATCAATAACAAAAATAAAAATAAAATAAACTTTATTCATTTTCATTTAAAACGGCGGCGTATAAATACCACAAATCCTATAATGTACCCAAGCAGGGGGGTTGCAGGAGGGCAGCATGCCCCCCATACATACCTCACTGTTTATGCGCCGTGATTTTGTTTTATAACACGATTTTCGTTCATACCTATATTTGTTTTTCGCTTACTAAGTAGATAAGTTTCGAATTTTGTCTTTTCCCATTTACTTTTTTTAAATTGATATTCACAACTTGGCGCAATTATTAAACTTAATAAAATCTCTTAGATATCGGTTTGGGCGTTATTTCCTTGGGCGTTATTGCCATACGCCGATTTTGTCTACTCAGCATAATTTATCACAAATTTTAACGCAATTTGAAATGTTAAAATTTCAACAACAATTTTCATTGAAATTTCACTTTGGAAATATCGCCCAAAATTGAAGAAATAACGGCCAAATTTTACAAAAGCAATTTACATTGAAAATATTTGGGCGACATTTCCAACTTATGATTTGGAAAAATATAAATTTGGGCGATAGTTCCATTTTTTTTTTTTTGGCGATAAAAAAAATTTGGGCGTTATTGCCTTACGCCAACTTATATACAACTTGAAAAATAGTACTCCACTTGTACTTTGTTCCATTAAGAGAGTTGGCGTCTGCCTGAAGTCATAAGAAAGTTCGATTGTGGGCGACTTATAAGTATGAAGAATCATTTTGTACTTTATAAAAACTGCTATGAGAAGTTCAGTTTCTTTTGAAAAAAAATTTTCAAAAAATTTTAGCTCATAAAATTTTACTCAGAAAAGATTGCTACAGTTTTTTCATTGCAGAATCAGGTTTTGAGATGAGGAAATGTTAAATATCAGTGTTGTAATGTGGTTTTGACATCACCGCAGTAGGTATTAGGTTACGTTTTTCTCAAAATCTGTTACTGTTACGAAAAAAAGTGTTTTAACCTTTTTTGTATAGAATTTTATAAGCTACAATTTTTCTTCGAACTTTTCTCCAAAAAACTGATAGTTTTTGAGAAATTTACAAAATTTTAAGTCTGAGATTTCACACAGCAATATTTAAAGTACTTTTTCAAAAAATTCGGGCTAATATTAATATATTTTGGTTTAATTTATTTAGAGAAATTAAGTGGTTTTCATATCCAATCTCATACGTTGTATGACCTAACCGTTAAAAGCACTTTAACTTTACCGTTGAACAAAAAAAAAAATAAAACAGAAAACATCCATTCTAAGGTCATCGTTTGAGAAAATCACCGTAATTTATTATTGCTGTTACAAAATTCTCGAAACAGGAACAAATCCACAAAAAAAGTGCTGCATCAGGATACTTGTTTAGTTTATTTTTTTTTTCCTGTTGTATCTCTTAACATTACTATATCCCATGGATCTAGCATATATGTTATGTATATAGCATAAACATTTTGTATCTGATGCAATAAATTGGACTTTTATTGCAGCAAAAATGTCTAGCGACTTTGTTGCCTTGTAGAATTTATGGGTTGCATACGTAAAAATACGTAAACCTGCATTGTGATGTGATTTGTCTTTCTTTTGAGCGTTGCATCCAGGTTTTAACAACTATTATTTGGACAATTTCGTTTGTTTATACGCTAGTATCTCGGTATAAATATATTTTGTTTCTATTTTTTTTTGTTTAAAGGGGGGAAATGCTGTGAAAAAAACCTACCAGGATTGTGATGGGTCTTAGCCATATGTTTTGTTCTAACATAGGACACATACTTTAATTGATGTGAAATACCCGTAAATTCTCACAAAAATAACTGACAGCAATACTCGTGTTGACAGTGATGGAATGCGCTGAAAAAAAAATGAAAAGAGTGCTGAAATTTTTAAAGGATTTGAAGTTTAACGATGCAGTGCGAAATGGATGATTGCTTCGTTAGTTCAATCTTAATTGTAGATATATGTAACGGGTGGTTAAATTTTAAGGGCCGATGTTGAATGTGAACCACACTTAAACGTCAAGTTTTTTTCTGCATTTTATTTGACATTTCTCAATTTCGGACTAACTCAATTTGAACCATGGAAAGATACACAATCGAGCAAACGGTCAGAATGGTGGCAAGAAATGGCAACAGTGGATGATCAATTTTCGAAGAAAATCATCTTTAGTGATGAGGCACATTTTCACCTCAGAGGATTCGTCAATAAGCAGAATTGCCGCATTTGGGTGAATGATAATCCAAGAGTGATTGTCGAAAAACCAATGCACCCACAAAGAGTGATTGTTTGGTGCGGTTTATGGGCTGGCGGCATCATCGGGCCGTATTTTTTTCTAAAATGAGGCCGCTCAGGCAGTTACTGTGAATGGTGTTCGCTATCGTGAGATGATAACGAACTTTTTATGGCCCGAATTGGAAGATATATGGATGTAGACGATATGTGGTTTCAACAGGACGGTGCCACTTGCCACACAGCTAACGAAACAATGGCTCTTTTGCGCGACAAATTCAATGGCCGTGTTATCTCACGTGGTGGCGATGTCAATTGGCCGCCAAGATCATGTGATTTGACACCGTTGGACTTCTTTCTTTGGAGTTATTTCAAAGAAAAGGTGTACATCGATAAGCCAGCAACAATTCAAGAGCTAAAGTATGAGATAATTCGGCACATTAACGGCATAGAACCTCAATTATGCCTCAGCGTCATCGAAAATTTGGACCATCGGATGGAGGTGTGTCACCGAGGTCGCGGCTGCCATTTGGCCGATATTTTGTTCCATACATAATTAAACCATATCAATATTATCATAATAAAAAGAAATGACATTAATTTCCTAAATAATTTGTGTTTTATTCAAAATCAACATCGGCCCTTTAAATTTAACCACCCTTTATAACCCACTGTCGTGGATTGATTTTTGGATAGAATAAGAATTTTGATGCTTCATTCATTCTGAAATTAGGACTCTTCAAAAAGTTTATGATAAGGAAATGTTAATATTGTGGATTGCGGTATTAGAACTTAATATATGAAATTCAGTCCAATTAATAAAAAAATAACAAAAATAGGTATGCAACCTATATATAGGTATGGATTTTGGATTAAATTTTTTTCTGAATGTTAAAGCCATTTTTTAAAAAAAGTTACAAATTTTTTTCAGAACTTAATAATTCGAAAACGACCTAGCCGATTTTTATTAATCTTGAAAATCAGCAGCTTTTTAACAATATCTAGCGGATCTTTAACAAAACTTATTCTTATAAGTAACCAAAAATAAAGGCACTTACCGTACAAATGTTTTACAGAAAATCTTATTTTTCCCAATGATGACTACGATTTTGATTTAAAAAAAAAAAATGTGAGCTAATATCGGTACGGCCATATTATTGGAACACATTTTTTAATATTTCATTCGGTATCTTTCGTAGAACCATTTTTTTTGTTTTCGATTATCTCATAATCTCTTGAAGGGATTTAAATGAAATTTTTTACACAAGACCTTTTAATATTTTTTAAAATATTAAGATTTTAAAACCACATTGTGATCGTACATTAGTGGTGGGTCATCGACCGGAATATCTTAAGTTCGATGTTAAATGTTGTATTTAATGTTAAATTGTTAAACTTTCGTGCAGCCATGTGGTGCATGGTCGGAAAGTGTCCCAAATTCGATCATCAGATATCCTATCTGCTGATCATATTGGGGACGCTTGTTGTTGTGGCACTGGTTCCCCGAGTGTTGAGGCACTCGATCATCCAGCTGTAACAATAGAGACAAAAATTCTGGCAGCAAAGGAGATAGAAAGCCCTGGGCTTCATTTAAGTCTATCTATTTTAGGATGGCCCCCTTGTGGCAGTTCCTGTTGACTGTGGTTATTTCAGAAGTATATGCTGTAACACGTTTAATAAGTAATTCGGTACTTAGTGTAAGACGACATTTGAGGTGAGATAGTCATCTCTTGCTGTTTGTGGATTGTATTTCGTCAAATTACATCCAAAAGGGATATGTTAAAAAATATTTCAAGCGTTTTTGTGCATTTTTCTTTTAAACTTTAAATCTTATAAGCAGGGATAGGATTTTGTTGCCCTAAAAATTTAAAAAAAGGCAAAGTAAAACAGGCATTTATTCAAACAGGAGGGAATAAAATAAAAACTTAACTATAGTTACATTGAACCATAAGTTTTTTAAAATTTGCAGGCAACAACCGCCTGCGGTTGACCCTCAATAGCACTTTAGAGGAACTGAAAGACCTCTCTACATCAACGGAAACGAGTGGAGCCCAATTACCTACTCCTATATTTTTTTGGGAGCTTACTGTTTTCGTCACCGTTAATGACGCATTTTTTTTTGGAATAATGTCTCAAGTCCCTTATATGCAGAAAAAACAGACTTATAGGTATTTGTTCAAACCATCTTTTGTGAATGTACCTTTGGTGTCTCTAAGTCGCCCTTGATTTTGTCTAAGATTCTCGAAACTTCTCCAATTGTGTTTCCTAAATGTAAAGAAAACATGAATTAGGGGTACTGTTACAATAAGATGTAGCGTTGTCGTCAATTGAAAGCACTCAATGGGATAGCAGACACAAAAGTTACATAGATTTATTTGTATTCATTCGAAATTTTTGTGTTGAGCTAATTACTCAATGCATAGAAAAAATTATGTGGATCCGAAATATGCATGTATTTACATTGAGTAAATTTACTTTTTGTGTGTATATTTGAAAAGAGGAAAAATATGAGAAAAGGCAAAAAAAGGCAACAACCAAAGAAAAGGCAAAAAAAAGGCAAAATAAATTACATATATTCTTCATCACCAGGACTCAAAACATGTTTGTTTAAAGTCTAAAGTGTCATACGATTGCGCAAAAAAAAAAGGCAAAGTCAGCAAAATCCTATCCCTGCTTATAAGACATACAAATAATTGATACCTATAAATATATCACATCATAATTAAAGACCTAATCTTGAATTTTATTTAATTTCATCAAAATTCTAAGATGAGTCTAAATACACCTCCTTGTCTGTGTTTGAACACCTCGATACCTGCCACTTAACACGTAATTCACTTCAGTTCCTCAATTCCTTTTTGCATATTATGTACATCAGTAATCAAACCAGCCATCAATTTCACCATTAATCCTTCGATAAAGAGATATATTTACTCACTTAACATACATACATACCTATGTACCAACACCGCCGCCGCTGCCGTTACCGTTACGTGCTCTCATTTAATATTCAAATTTTTCCATAGAACCTTGTGGTGTGCTTAAATGAATTTTAGCTGACGATATGTCTGATAAGATGGAACAAGTGGATTTTGCTTCTAAAGCATCAATGATGTGTCATCGTGTGAGATCCTATAGGTATAATACTTTGCTTACAACCACTTTACTCAATTACATTGTAATTTACGGTTAATTTTCAGGAATTAAAGGAACAGGAAATTCAAACTTAAATATATATAGCATGGATTATCAAGTTGGTTGGTTCACCTTTTCTCAAGAGGGGAATTTACATTTACACTTGAACGTGATGTGAAACTTGATGCTTCAATTATATAGTGAATTGAGTAAGAGAATTTTTGAAGTACCTATAGCAATACTATCATTTAGAAATAAAAGAGAACATTTAATTCTATGGTTGTTAGCTAGGACATTAATCTGTGATGATTATAGGGAAGTTTTTTCACAGGTTAATACATTTCTTGACAGCAGATGCTAAGCATTTTTGCATTACAGCAAGTTGTGAAGGAAGAATATAATAATTATTATTGAACTAGCTGACCTGGCGAACTTTGTTCTGCCTTAAATTCTGCCTTTAATTTATTTGACCCTTTCGAAAATCGAGCCTCCATGTTTTGTGAATGAAACTTTTTTGGAATTAAATTCAATACATTTTATCAATAAAGCTATAAAATCAGAAAAATTAGAAAATATTCGCCGGAAAGCTGGATTTTGGTAAATAGCCTCTTCATATGGTGCTCTTAAGAAACTGTCAAAAGTCCCCATCGATATTAGCGCCGCTAACAATTTTATGGGGGTTTAAAGCCTCCCAGAATTCTTACACATTTGCAACGATTGGTCTCACGATTTGTTGATTGTCATTGCACATGCGAATCGAATGGAACACTTATGTAGTTACGTTTAGACTCGATCGGCAAGTCGGTAAGTATTGTCGGAATTCTGGAAACTTCCTCGCCTTTGAATTTATGAGAAACTCGAATAGGAAGTCGGTCGGTATCATCGGAATTCTTGGAATGAGAACTTCCTCACCTTTAAATTTGCCTTTAATTATGGTTGGTTGGATGATGATGTTCATCAGATTCTTTACCGTTAACTTGGTTCTATTACAAAGTTCCGCAGCATAATGACACTTGTCTATTTTATGATATTTAATCTTTATTTCTCTTCAAATTATGTCAAATTCTGGAATTCTATACCCCTAGAACTTTGTTGTAGGTACAGTCTTTCGCACTTACTATTAATCCACCCATAGTTTACCACTACTGCCACTTCTACAATTACTACCAATGAGGTGAAAATCACTTCCAAAAATATTCTAACAACGTAGAAATTCATCCATTAAATTCCATTAATTTCTGGTAAGCTTTAATAATTTTCATATATTTTGTATTGTATGAATCAATTTCAAAATTTCTGGTTGTAATATATGTCACAGCCACTTACTTTTCCATTTAATCACTTTAAACATAGTCGCGTAAATGCCTACACATATAGATTCTAGGTTCTTTAATTCCCCTACTCTGATGCCTATTAATTGATGGCAATTAGTAAAATAAAGCAAAGAAAATACCACTTATTGGCATATATAGCATCTGTTATTGTGTAAAATTACAACTCCCTCAATGTTCATTTTGAATACACATACACAACAATATGTAAAAATAATCGAAAATTTGCATGGTGAAATATAATTGCGTGACAATAATGCACTCTTGTTCTCATTATGCAATTTCAGATAAGAAAAATTTCACGTTGAAATCAACTAAATGATTGTGTGTGTAAATGTGTGTGGTTGAGTCTGTCTGTGTACCTACAAGACCACTATAACAGTGTTGCATTACCCGAATAACCAACCATCGCGGTCATAAGTCACTTTAATGGGAGTCCATTATGCACAACATTAACTGCGCATAATGTGCTTTTCGATAAATTTTACCTGTTAAAATTATATTTGCCTAGCGGTATTTCTTTCAACAAGCAAAGTAATAAAACTCTTTAACTATATTGAAGTCGCAGGGAGAGAGAACATTCAATATTCTCTGGAATTTATTTAGGTGATAAAAGAATTGAATGCTGTTATACAGGGTGTCCTGAAATTACTGCCACAGAAGAAAACCATCAGTTCCCGGGGCTATTTCAAGTCGAAAAACAATCTAAAAATTTTTAAAAAATGTTTTTGATAATAAATTACCGGATTACTGTTATCTACACGAAAAAAATTTTAAAAAACGGCTGAAGTTTGGCAAAGTTAGAGCCAGTCAAAGGAAAAAATAATAAAAATCATAAAAACCGTTATAAGTCGGAAACGAAATGAAAACAAGAAAATAACCTTTAAAATAAAGTTTTTCGACTTGAAATTACCTCAGAAACTCAGGGTATTCTTCTATGGGGGTGATTTCGGGACCCTGACCCTGTATATCGAATTATTTGATTTGGCACCTGAAACTTTTATCATTCTTGTGCATGGGCTGGTGCGATGAAGACTCAGAAGACAGCAGCTGTCTTAGGGGACATACAATGCTTGATTTCTGTAAGTTACTTATTTTAAATTTAGTGTGTCTTATAGAATTTTAACGTTTTCAAAAGTAAGAAATTAATTAGAATTCCAAAAATAATTGCAAACAAAATATTCCAAAGCTTCAATAACTTCGACTCAACTAGGAATGCATTTAAGAATAGACAGAAAACCGAATTACATATAATGTAAAAAGTTCCAGTTTAGAAAAGGATGACACCGAGACAACTCTAAAAGCAAAAAATACACCACATAGAAGAACACTGGATTCTGGTGAAAAAAGGAAGTGAGTGAAAGTATAATTTGAAAACGAATTTAACACTTTCATTTATTGATTTAAAATAGCTTTTAACTGCCTTTAGTCCACAAAAATTTAGGCATTTCGTCCCGGCGATCTCACTTGGACTCATCAGTTGACTACTGAGGACCTTGTCAATACGAAATTTTTGTTAAGTTCAGTTCATCTAACATAGATTTCATGACGAATATCTGAGGACTAAAGGCCGTTAAAAGCTATTTTGAATCAATAATTCAACAAGTCCAATTAAATACTGCTAAGTCTTCTACTTGGCTGATGTATTTCAGTAGTATATAGAATTTGTATTATTAAAAAAACCTTCAATTTATTTATCATTTATCATTTTTCATTTATCTTTTTTTAAGTAATTTCCAAGTTACGGCGTGAACAAGGAAATTCATTTTTGTATACATAAATTTTGTACGCAATTTTCTTATATTTTTCCGTAAGAATTTTCTATAAAGTATTAGAATTAGAAAGTTTAAAAAAAAATATGAATGAAATCGGTATAGTCGTTCTCAAGTAATGGCGGCGGCGGCGTGGGCAAGGTATTCATTTTTATATATAAGTATATAGATTTGACCAAATGTTAACATTTAAGTTTTTATATTATAAAAAAAGTTACAAATAACTTTGTACCTATAACTTTGTATCAATTCGTATTTTTTATTTTGTAGGACATACTGTAGAGTCAAAATATACATACATAATTAGTTGGCATCTCATATTGCTAAATTGTTGCGTTTTATGGTGAGTTCATATAAGTTACAATGTTTGGCTTCGGACTTTAGATTCATACGTGTACAGAACATGTAATAAAATAACGGAAACAAAACTTAAACATAAATCTGCAGAAATGTAAAAAAGTCACACTCCCATATTGTTCGATATTAAAACTGATCGCCTGATGAGCGTGAGAAGAGAATTATTCGATTAAGTGGGGTTACGGAGGCTTCTATGATAAAGCCTAGAACTATGCAAGGAACCTTCAACAAAATTAGTCATATTGCGATAGACGTCAGACATGTTACAGTATTTCCGAACCTTCCAAGGGGCTAATATAGACTCAAATCACAACTTGGAAGTAGCTCGTTTTGACAATACCCATCTCTATCAGATCAAAAGAGAAAGATAAGGACAGAAACGGTATCGTTCAATCGCTTTCGTTTTACGGAATCAGGCCCCTAGTTCGATGAAGTGTGCTAGTTGATGCATGTCGCCAAGAACGAAGCCAACCAATCAACGCTGTAGAATAGAACTAAAACTGCTGAGAGAACAGCCCAGGAGCTCTAAGGAGGACCACTAACTGCTCAGAAGGAAAAGAGAGAGCGCGAGAAGCGCCCGGTCAAGTCTATTGAGGATTGTATAGTGGCAGCTGATGTATTGTTCAAAAGTTCTTTCAAAATGTCGAAACGATCTAACCAAGGCCACAAGTCTAGAAGAAGAAGAAGAATCCTATAAACATCGAATATTTTATCCAACATTCCCCTGTTATGAAAACCCTCCATTCGAATTGGACGATGATGGCCAACATAATCGCGCCCGCCCAACATGAAGTGCGGTTAGTTTTATCTAAATCTTAGACGTACAAGACTGTGCGGACTGGTGCGGATGACCTTAACCCGGAATAAACAAAGCAGTAAGAGATTACCAACTTATTTGTAAAATCTGACAAATTCTTCGGTTTATGAAGAATGACAATAGAGAAATCTCAGTACTTTTTCACCGAATGCATTCAACTCTTTGTTATCCATGCGAAATGTCAGGAGAATTCATTTTCGGGTTCCGAATCATTCACACATTTATGTATTATTTCACTTCGGCGTAATTATTAGTGCGTTGGACTGTCACAAAAATTGTTGGGATTCAAAATATGTTTCGTTTGGGTACAAAGAAAAACATGTGCCATTCCATGTTCTGAAAATAAAAATAAAAATCCGTTCCCAGAAGTCAAAAGTCTTTTTTCAAACAAAACCATCCAATACCCCAGCCCATGGTTTTTGGACCATAATTAATGAAGCTCTGCCTACACGAAAAATTACAATCCACATAACATTCCACAAAAAATACCTCGACAAAGTGGTTTTAGGTGGTTATGGTCACTGGCCGGATCCAGATCTGGTTCTATGCATGATGGTATGAGTTGTGAATATTTACCATATTATGTTCGTTCAAAAGGTAGACCAAAAATAAATGTTTAGCTTGGCCAAACAAATTTTCGCGGCTATTCACCTATTTATATGGAGGGAATCTACTCTTCCTTACCTCATCATATCAACACGAAAAACCAAATAGTCTAGTCTTGGTGTACCTCATGCTATATACCTCTACAAAAGGAAACACAGATTAAAGTGAGCAATGATGCTCAGCTCACCCAAGGACGGTAACGGTAAGGATGCGATAATTAATTTGAATTTCCTACTGCTGCAAATAAAGTTTTTGCTATGGCAAAAAATTAATCAAGGAAAAGAGCATTTTTCAATTAACGCTTTTTCCTGTGCCCACGTTCCATTTTGCTTTCATATAGATAGCCAGGCTTTATACATTATGGGAAGGTCTGGAAAGAGATATTTTTGTATCTAATGGTCTAGTGTATAGGTACGCCACCATACCTATGGTATGCAAGCAGGGAAAGTGTTTACCGCAGAATGTCGGCTAACGTAATGCTGATGCAAATTATGTCCTTTCAACAGAGTCGACCACGGTGGCGGCGACGGCGGCGGCGGCATGGTGGTGCCGAGCCAGAGCTGTGAGGCACCTTTTTTTGTTTCACAATTTTATTTCATAATCTTTTATTTTATGTCAGAAGAGTCACGTTTCGGGATGAAGAATTATATGATGGGTGTATTTTAATTCCTTTTGAAAAGTTGATGGTTGTTGGTTATTGCGGGAATTTAATATTACAATGTGTTTCTGATTTACCGTAATTATATTTCATGATGTATAAGATGAGCAAATTAATTTAAGGTTTCTATCAAATTAGTAAATTTTGTTGGGGGTTAATATATTTTTGCTTTTTTTCAGGGTTCCATATAAGTGTGTCTTCTTAAGAGTTTGACTTTATTCAAAATATTGCCAATATCCGACAACCTTTACAAACAAAACCTTAATAAAATAACAAACACTTGAGTTTGTTAAGCAGTTAGAGTCCAGGAAAATTAGGAAAAAACAAGCAGTCGAAGACTGAATTTCGGTAAAAGTTTTCTTGGTTTTTCTCCAAATTGACATAACTTATCATGGGGATCGAATTCTAGCTTAGTCCACCTAAAAACAAATTGTTTGTTCTTCGGGTGTACTGTCTCTTGCAAGTAACTGAGAAATTCTCCTATAGTTTAGGTAGCCTTGTCATGGAAAATTGCATCGGGGTCCCCTCCATTTCAGAAGACAAAGGAACACAGGAATTTTTCTTCTTTCCGAAATTATCATGTTGGATTGATAGCTATTTCGTTTTGGCCTTTGGTCATGTATTCACAAATCTTCACTGTACTGTGTTTATATAAGGTCTTGCACTAAGCTTTAAATTTAAATAAAACAAAGTGTGTGTGAGATATCTTTAATCTTCGTTCTATGTTCAAATGTTCTACGAGGCTTTAACAGGGCATCTGAAATGTTCAATTTTCCATGACTGGCGCAAAAATCAGACTGAATTTGACCGATGGCATGGGTTATGTTGGCTTTGAGGGCCGCTGTGATTTGTGGCTTATTCGTATAGACCTGTTACTTTAGAAAACCCCACAAGAAAAGGTCTAAAGGGGTCAAATTGCAAGATCTCGATGACGTACCCATTCATCCAGAAATCGCTGAAGATTATTTTCGATGAAAATTATGGTCAGTTTCCAAATGCTCCAGAGCCCAATCAGCGAACACACATCGTTGTTTATAGTTGTTAAAGTTCAGCGCCTGTGTCAGTTGAATTTTTTACTGGTGCACGCCCAAGTCACGACGCAAAATCTGTGAAAGGCCGATTTCTTATGAGAACGCAAATTCGACTGCTTCGAATTCTTCTGCACACTCTCACGAACAGCGGCGATGTTTTTGGCAGATCTTGCGTTTCGTCGACGTGCGGGTGTTGGTTGATCGTTTACAGAACCTGTGGACTCAGGACGATTATGCCGACCGTAAATTGGGCGAAGTGCGCGGAACGTGCAAAGAACACACATTTTTTTAAAACAATTTTATCATCTGCACGTTTCGTTGAATTCTTTATCCATCCATGGTGATTTGGCAAAACAGACTGAAAAAATGACACCAATTTGACAGATGTAGTTTGAACAATATGGCCGCTGTCAAAGAATGGGAAGTTCCTATTGGATGACCCTTTGTTTTGATATTTTAAGACGCGACTAGAATAGTTTATCGTGTTTATTTAAGGGAATTTGATAAACGCTCTTTGCACGAGTCGGAAAAAAATCTCTGAATACACAATGTATGCCCACCAGTGACGGAGGTCCGTGTTCCATATCTTAAAGCCTTTACCTATCGAATGTCCTTTTTAGTGCAAAATTGAAAGATAAAATCAACCAGTCTCGGATATCCACCTTCAACAGATAAATTCAAAACAGACAGTAGGTGTACTCCAAGTACTCCCGACAATCCGAACGTTGTTTCTGTGGTCATCAGTAAAAAGCTTTATTCAATTTTCAATTGTTTCGTTATTTGTCCATCGAAGCATATTGGCCGATTGTAAATTTAATCCAATTTGGGGTCTATACTATATTGTCTGTGTTTCGTTCGAAATAAAAAAGGTACACAACAGCTTTAAGGGATGATTCCGCACCACCACCGGTTTGTATAGTGTCTGTATTGTAGAGATGTATATGCAAAATTATTTATTTGTCCGATAGATTTATAACACCTACCCCAACCACAAGACCGATTAAAGGTGTAACGATACGATAAACCAAAGTAAGCATCGCATTCCCCTACCCATATTACCATCATAGTTAAGCTACCGCGCTGCGCCGTATATACGAAGAGGGATTAATTCTTCACACTCGGTGTTTATTAGTTCTTTACGAACATCAATATTTGTTAACCGATTACACTTCCCTTACTTAGATCGAACTTTGTACTTCGACCGAAAAGGACTTCCCGCACTTGGAATGACAAATAGCTTACCATGTTCACATGTGTTACCTTCAACGTCATCCGCATATTGAAAAACTGTTCATCCAACATCAGAAACTTTATCAATATGCTGGGAGATATTCTGCTGCTGTAGCTGTACGTCCTTTTTGGATTTGTCCTGTTAATCCATTCCACATACCTACGACATTTAGACATATGGTATTGGGAGAGGTATAAAACAATTTCGGATGCTCTTCCCCATAACTAGAGGTGTTTTGATATAGCATGCAATGCTGAGGAAAAATCTGTTAGAAAAACGGCAAAGGACAACATACGAAAAAAAATGGCCATCCTTGACCAACTGTGATCATCTCTCGGTATGGATGGTTCGGTGTTTCTTGTTGGCTCGTTCCGGTTATTAATTTATTACCCAACTTACCGACATGGCAAACTTTTTCCAATGTCTCGATATTTTTTTCTTTGTTTTGTTTTGCTTTTTTTTTTGTGTTGGACTATGTCGTCCTTCGTCCAGCTGCTAATCGATTATTGATTGTTCACAGATGACTCTTCTATATATGCTATAAGGAGGAACAAGCAATGACTGCAAACCTTGAAGGTGTCCTCTGCCACCGACGACTCACGTTTATCGTCGTGTCTTTCGTTTGGGGAAGTGACGAGAGAGCTGACTATGATGCAGACAATATGGAAGCAATTTGAGGTCGTTTATTGCTGAAGTAGAATTTGGTTGTTTTGGTACAAATCGAACGTGTTTAACTTGTGTAATGTACAAAAGTAATGGTCACATATGGGAGCTTTACCTTTCTGATGGTAAAGTGATAATTCAAAATTGATGGGGCATGCTTCTTGATAAATAAGGACTTTTCTAGCAAAAAATAAAAACTTGATTTCATCTTCGTTCAATGAAAGGTTTCAAAAGTTCACTTTTTTTGCTTTGTTATAATTTAATTTGTAAGGGACTTGACTTGGATACAATAAGCTGAAAAAAAAATTGATCTAAAAAGAGTTTTAATTTCTTAAACTTTTTTTGTCACAAATATTTTTGACACCTAAAATTTGGGAACAGAAAATTGCTTTTAACGTACAAGACTAGAAAATACTCTACGAAAATAAAGAGAAAAAAAATCCCATTTACGACTTATAAATGATCTCTTTTTCAAAATGACCCTTTGTTGTTAAAAAATAGACAGTTTTATTTCTAAACAAATAAATTTGGAAGGAAAAAATTTCGGTTTGCTGTGCGATCTTGGCTGTGGAAATAATTACTGCGGTGCATTGGCAATGCACTCCTAATTTTGTGCTAAAGTATATGTAAGCTTATTTTTGTATACCAAGTTAATTAGAGAATATTGATTTAGAGCAGTCTTTCCCAACGTGGGGCAATGTTTAACTTTGGGGGTAATTTAAAATTATGCTGCATTACACTTCATTCCGAAAAATCTATGCTTCTTGTGTTTCCACCCTTGGAGGTATATTTCTGAACGCATCCGAGATCTGTCATTCATCAAATGCGGATTTAATGCTATAAATGACTTACGGCCATATTATTCATTCGATTCATCTAGATTAAAACTTAAATCCGGATGTAAATTATACAAATTCAATGTAAATACATCCTGATTTAAGTTCCGAGATCTGTCATTCATCAAATGCGGATTTAATGCTATAAATGACTTACGGCCATATTATTCATTCGATTCATCTAGATTAAAACTTAAATCCGGATGTAAATTATACAAATTCAATGTAAATACATCCTGATTTAAGTTTTAGTGTTTAAATCCAGACAATTTCTTTTTTATCAGTAACCGCCATATTATTCACTCGATACATACAGATTAAAACTTAAATCCGGATGTATTTACATTGAATTTGTATAATTTACATCCAGATTTAAGTTTTAATCTGGATGTATCGAGTGAATAATATGGCGGTTACTGATAAAAAAGAAATCGTCTGGATTAAAAAAAAAAGGAAATGAAACAGAAGTTTTCTAAATTTTAATCTGACATAAAATCTATTTGCAGGAGGCATCCAGGGCAAGGATTTCACTTAACTTAAATATTACATACATACATACTATACTTTTATTATTTTTTTTTTTACTTGAAGTTTGGTTCTACAATGTTTTTAAAACAAACTTACAGTGTTTACTTATTTTCTATGGATTTCTTCCTAATAGAACCGTTCACATCCAACGACATGTTCATCAAAATGCGTCATGCCGTTAGATTTAGATTTTATTTTCATTTCATTTACAATTAGTGTCTTAACAATAATTTCCTATTTTCCATAACGATATGATAATATAAATTTAATATACATATTTCATTATAAAATTCATTATAAAATTTATTTACAAGAAAACAAATGTTTGACCATGAATTATAAAAAATGAAATGAAATCATACACTTTGTGATAAGGATATCAGTTTAAAATGCATTTTACTATTTAGTTAAATTTTAAATTTTATGAGAATCGTGTCGAAGAGATTGCTGTGAAAGTGAGAAGAAAACAAGAGGACAAATAAATTTGTACCCGGTTAAGATTGAACGAGGAATTTGAGAGTATGAATTTAAAATGAGATGTGAGTTTAAAATTAAGATGTTTTTTAGGTCAATAAAGCAGGTTGATATATCTTTTTACGGTAAAGAGAAACTGATATATGATTAAACCACTACACGCATTAAGTCCTCCACGTCTGATTTTGAAAAAAAGCCAGTTTCCAAGATTTTTTGAGTATCTTTTGCATTGGTTATTGCCGTTGCATATATCCGCAGGAAGTTTATTATAAATATATATGGAGCTATTACAGTAATAAAGCTTCTTAGATGTTCAGTTCTTGTGCTAGGAACAGTCGCATTATTAGCTGTTCTCAGTAAACGATTTGTTTTAGTTCTTCTTATTGTATTATGACCACCTCGCAAATAGAATAATCTCAATACTTTATATACGTACAGATGTCTAAGCGGTAAAATATTAAGCGATTTAAATAAAGGAAAAGAGGGTTCCCATCTGGGTTTGTGAAGCATTACTCTAATAGTCTTTTTTTGTGCTGTTACTAGGGGCTGTAGATTACTAAGATATGCACTTCCCCAGCAGGAAATACCATATTCTAGGCGAGAGTTTACTAATGCATAGTAAATGGATGTTAGTAGATTCGCTGGTACTAATTTACGCAGGAGAAAGATTTTGTTCAACGCTATGTATATATTTTTTTTAACTACCATAATGTGTGCTTTCCAATTCAGCTTTGAGTCTAGAGTTATACCCAAGTATCTAAATTCCTTTACGCATTCAAGCAGCATGCAAGAATCTGTGCAACTGGAATAATCACGATTTGCATCGTGAAGTCCAACACTTTCAATTTAAAATTCTTTTGACAAGGAAAAGCACATGAGTTTATATTTAGTACTAAGAACCATTTGATGACATTTGATCCAGTTTGCCAGGATAGATAGATCATTATTCATTGAGGCCTTTATACTATCAACAGATGAAGCAGCTTACCATAGAGCTAGGCCATCGGCAAACGCTACCATATTTCCATTTAGAGGCAATTGAAAGATTGAATTTATATAAACAATAAAAAGCAAGGGCCCAAGAACTGAACCTTGCGGCACACCTACACTTGCACTTTGAATCGAATCACTCACGGTTGAATTGACCCGTACATGTTGGGATCTATTTTGAAGGTAAGACGAAAACCAATTCAGAATGTTACTTCTGAATCCATACCTATAAAGTTTCTTCAAGAGAAGCTCATGATTGACTACGTCAAATGCTTTTGTAAGATCAAGAAACAAGGCACTAGCTTTATTTTTTTTATCGAGTTCATTGTTAATTCCTTCTAACAGTGCCAATAATACATCTTCAGTAGATTCACCTTTAATGAATTCAAATTGCAATGAGCTAAGAATTCTAAATTTATCAAAAAATTTTAGCATTCTCTTAGTTATTATTTTTTCAAAGATTTTTGAGAACACTGATAGCAACGAGATTGGTCTATAGTTGTTATGGTCTTTTTTATTACCTTTTTTGTATATAGGGGTAATAATCGAAGTTTTAAGGCACTCTTTTGTAATGTAAACACCAGTCGAGCTAGCTCTGTAGTTCAATTTTTTAATAATTTACTCTGCCGGTGTAGTAAATGCGAACAGAAGTCAGACGACCGAAAATTTCAATTTTACGTCTTCCTTCAAATTTTTTCGTAAGATAAAAAGAGAATGGATTGAAAATGAAATGTAAGCAAAATAATAAAACGAGAGAGGAGAGAAATGAAATTAATGCGTTAGTATTGGTGCAAATAATGAACTGCGGTCTGCGTGCCTTGTTCGTTCTTTGAAAATTTATTTCTTGTCGGTAAGACAGTCGTTGAATGTGAACGCTTTCAAAACGATTTGGGTCGGACGACACATCGTTGAATGTGAACCTCCCAGCCATTCAAATTTTTTTTTGAACATTTCAGATTTTGTATAAATGTATGTTAAAAATTGTTTAGGTAGAATAGTGTGTTCAGAAAAAGGGGATCTCACAGATTTTTTTTCCTGAGAGTTTTGACAAAAAACTAAGAAATTTGGCTTATTTAAATAGACAAGTCATGTTCATTTAACTAAGATCTCTGAGATGAAAGGTTCTGGTGGGACATAGCCCAAAAAAAGTTGGGAAACACTGATTTAGAGAGTCGATTCGATGGATAAAGTTGCTGATTTTCTGACAAAAAAATAAAAAAAATTGTTATACTTAACTTTTTCTCTTTAACACGTGAAATCCCAGTTGAAAAAAATGAAAATTTTTTATATGTCCTTGATTAAAAATTCTCTATATCTTCATTCTTTTATGCAGGCTCATTTTTGTATCGCTTGCTTTCTTGTCACTCAATTTTTTGTTTGTCATCTCAACGCAGCGAATCGAATTTCTAGAAAATTTAGAAATTTCTTTAAATAAATATTTCTCAGCTGTATGTATAGATAATACAAAAAGATTTAAGGTTTTAAATTTGGATTAAATATTGACTTCATAAAACAATCACTAGTGTTGTAAGTTATTGCACAGGTTTTAGTGTATAAGTGAAAATGTGTATCACCTCCAAAGAAAAAGTTGACAAAATATTAAAAAAAATGATATTCTGATTTGACGAAAAAATTAGACAAATGAAAAAAATCAAGAATATTATAAAATTTGTTTCAAGCAAATCAGTTTAATATTTTCTGAGTTTATGCGTGACAAACTTAATAATTGTTTCGTCTTTAAAGGTATAAAAGTAATGTTAATCAACCTTTTGCCTAAAAATGTGTATTCAGTATTGTCGCAGATCTATAACAGTTCAACAACGAAGAAGAAGAATCTAATTAAATAAAAATTCAAGTTAATCTCTTTCTTCACATCCTTTTTCGTCTTTAAATTTATACCTACATGTACATTACAAAACAACAAGTCTCAAACCATTCCTTCCTTATAGTCGTTAATTTTCGTTGCCTAACTTTTTACAGGTCTTACCCATTTACGGTTTCATGAATCCACACTTGCAAACAAAAACGATCCGCCTCCTGTATAATTTATAAAAGATATAGCTACATTTCAAAATTTATAAAAGACAATGCTTGCAACCTCACTGTCAACTAATCCTGGACGACAGATGATGATATTCCTCAGTTTTAAAATTCACTGCTGGGACTGGCCAAAGGAAATGGAAATGGAAGAAGGGCACCTCCCAAATGCTGTCCATAACAAAACATCTTCCCCATTATATACATAGCTTTAGAAGCATTTCATCATTGGTTCACTTCTAAACATTGTAATCCGTTTTGGTTCTGTTAAAAATTGTAAGACCGGTATATCCTGTCACATACCATATAAATATGTATTTATGAGAATAAAATGCGCTCACCACAGATTTAGCTCCATCACTCACTCAATGGATGGATATTTATTTTCCTATACTATATTTAGATGCGTGCATCTGAGTATAAAGTTAGTGTTTCGGATTGTTTTCCTCTCAAAATTTATAGAGTGACAGATGTCAGATGCATAAACTTTTAAAGCGGGCTTAGACCCCTCCCACCACACCGCAGTATAGGTAATGCTTAAGCTTTTATTAAATTGAAAATGATAAAATATAATTCACTATTGAGAAAACCTGTGTTACATATTCAAGGAACTATCCAAAAGAATGAAAAAAACAAACAATAATTATTATGCCGACTATACTCTGTGATATCAGATTTAGTTTTCAACGAAAAGAAAATTAAAATAAATTGCTTTCATATTGCACTGTGTGTTTGTACAAGCACAAGTACATTTATATGAAACATATTATATAGGTATAGTCCTTGAGCAAAAGTCAGATCTTCCTTTCAACTACCTATGCGAATGTTCGTCTGTGGGTCTGGGTAAACCGAATTCTCAATAAATCTTTTGAAAAATGATTCAAATTCTGGTGCCAACGAAGAAAGGTGCTGACATCCATTTATCTTCTTGAGTAATTTCACTTTGGGGACAATCCATAGTTTTTAACCCTCCTTTTTCGAGTGATGTTCAACAGCGTTTGTGTACGTATGTAACGTACTTTTTTTTTGGTTTTATACAAACTAAGAGAAGTGGGAGTTCTTTAAGTGCAACTTTGCTATCCAGCGAATTTAAAAGTGTTTTTTTTGGGTAAAAACTAAAAATAACAAAAAATATAAGTTATATGAAAACTTTTAAATAAAATACTTTCACAATAGGTACCTATTCGTGTTTGGAAAACGCGATGGAAAACAAGTTATCCCGCTGATAACTTAAAAGTAAAGTAAGAGGGGAGTATCAGATCAGTAGAAATCTAATTCCAGCGAAGTCACCCTGCTGCTCTTAGACATACGTTAGTTCCAACTTTAATTATAAACGACACCAGCGCTTTTTGTCTAAAAGCGGAAAATATGGTGTAACTTTTGACACTTTTCTGCAAACAAATTTAAAGTGTAACAATTAAGAACTAAAAACATCTTACGACTTGCCAAGAGATTTAATTTTCAGATTCTGTGCTTTCATTGTCCTGATTTTCATCCTCCTTTTGAGCTGTTAAGCTTTAGTCCTAAAAATTATTTAAAAGAAGAATTTTTGTTTTTTTTAGGACTATCAGAATAGACCTGAGGAAGTACGTAAACTGGTACAAAATGTCGTCTATATCCAAATATAATTAACAAGAAAGAAAGACCTGAAGACCACAAAATTGGGATTCAACTAGTTTTAAATAAAAAGGTCACGAAAAAGGAATATTTATTAATAACTTTTACTTTATAATTTTGATGCGAACTGAAAATTTCGAATTTCTTTTCCATATGAAAAAACGCAAATTCTTAGGTATATTAAAAAAAAAAGTTTATTTCAATTACGGGGTATTGTTAGTACAACAAAAAATTAGAAGAAATAATTTAATTTATTCGTTTTTGCTCCATTTGGAACAATTTTCTTAACATTTCTTCAAAATTCGCTTTATTTAAAGTATAAATGGGAATAAGAAGACCGTGCCATAATGAATTTTTTCGTGCCACCGTGCCACAATGAATTTTCGTGTCAAAAAAGCACGATCGTGCCACTTTCGGCAACGCTGATTGCTGAATCTAATTCCAGCGAAAGCGGGAGAGGTGTATCAATATTGGCAGTAGGGATCATTTAGGTTTAACTACTGGTATCGGTATGTGGTATGGTACACGATAGGATGCACCCAGCAAAGGAATCTGAAGCTATTGGAGTTTGCTGTAAACTAAAATCAACAGAAAACTTATTCTCTGCTATTCTAATTCGAAAACAAGAAAATCATTAGACGATAAGCTTAAAATTGTTAAAATTTAAAGACGTCTTCTTGTTATATTTTCTGCTACGACGAAATGCGAACTATAAGAGGACGAAATAAATATTATTATTTTTTGTTATATTTTTCAAGTTGATTGAGTGATGATGTCAACTTCGTCGAATTGTGTTTATCATACATTGTATGATTCTCGAGCCTAGTTTTGTTTTCTACTTTTGTTTCTAAAACCAGAAAATATTTCATAAACAATTTTTTTAATCTTGGTGTGGCTTAAGATAATTTTCTATAAATCTAAATCTCGCGTTAAACCTTTATTTACTTTAAAACATACCAACAAAAATGTACGACTTTACAGAAAAGATAAATTCCGTGAATCATTGCAAACGGTTTTTTTTTGACAGCAGATGATGGAATGAGGACATAGTGTAACGTAAAAGGCAATCAATGTTGCCACCGCGGTGGTTTTAAAATATATTTTAGGTCCAAAAATTGAGGGTTATGCTGGTACCCCTATAAGGTACAATGGTGCATGGTGCATGGTGCATGGTGCACCGTGCACGGTGCATGTTTTCGAGTTCATAGAGTATTGGGTTGATACTAACATTTTACTGATCAGCTTTAGAGCATTTTATGAAATCTAACAAAACACCCCTATGAAATTTTCTAAATTTTGGTGTTTTAAAATTCTCCATGTAAATACAAACATATGTATCTTCTTTATTCCCAGTGATCTGATTTTATTTGGGGTTAAAGTTAAAAGTTAAGTTATAAAGTTATACCCCTTAAATCATATATTTAATAATTTCAAGTCAACGGGATTTATTAACCACAACACTCATTTAAATAAAAAAACATCTGCAATACGACGTTTTATCTATTATATTTTTCATGTCACGTATCCGCGAAACAATGTAAATATAACCTGACCAAAAAAAACGAACAAAAAGTCAAAATGATTTATAATTATCCACATTTCGCGTCTCCTAATTATTATTCGTGGTTAAATCCAATAATAAGGTTGCCTTGGATTGTTGTATACAAATGCTTTATATGTCCTCAAAAGGTGGGTAGTGGAATTCAAAATTTTGTTTTATGGCTTTTTTATACGAATACAAAAACAAAAAATCAAAAGTTCTTTCTGCGCCGGTAATTTACTATATAAGTTAAAACAGGAAGACTATAGGAGACTATTGCGAAAAGCACGTAAAACAATTCGCGAAATGGTTAAAGCAATTCAAGTTTATACAAACCCATATCTATAAAAACAGGTGTCTGCAAATTTTATTCTTTATTGCGAAGAGCAAGAATTGCACACAAAAAACTTGGTGACTTGGTAAGAATTTTAATGCAATGAACCTTTCCAACCGCTGCGCTGCCGCCGTCAGTAACAACTTAAGAAACAAAGAGCAACTTCTATGGCAACAGAAAGAAATGCATCATATAATTTTGTAAGAAGTTTCAAAGGAATCTCAGCCAAATGCACAAGACATTCTCATTATTATAAAGGTCTTTTATTAAATCTCTGAATATAACAGCAGTTTACCTCAGAATTGAAAATAAAATGTTTTTTTTTTATTCAATCATCCTGCCACACGCAGATTTCTTTTCAACATATACATTATACATACATATTATGTATGTCAGTCGACCTTGCTCTGCACATGAGTGAAAGATGCATTCAACCAAGATATCACTAATATTGTGGAAAATGTCCTTGCATCAGAAAAGAACTGCAGCCAAATTCTTATCTGATGCACATCGTGTATTGTATATCTATGAATGTATGTAGCATCTCATATGCATTCGCCTATACATATATTAATGAAAATGACAAGTGCATTTTTAATGAGTCCTTGCCTCTCTATACATATATGGTTGATATGCTATAGGTAATGGAAGGAGATACCATTTCATTTAAGTTCAAGGTCAACATAAAATAAGCTTTTAGAAACAGATAAAAGTTGTTTTCGGGGACATAAATACATCTGTTATTTGAACATTGTCGGTTAAGGTGGCATTATGATTATTATTCTTGAGTTCTGAAAACATTTATCAGTACCTACAGATTTAATGTTTGTATGGTGCGTAATTTTCAAAACATTAAATAAAATGCCAGACAGAATTGTATTAACTTGCTCTTGTGATCAAAAACTGTATTGAAGCTAAACAATGAAGATTTTTTCAATAACAATGTAATGATATCTTTGACGAGAAAATGTTAAAAAAATTAAATGATTATAACAATATGCACACAAAAATAATAGGTTAGGTTAGGTTGGGAGGGGCGTGCCCAGCTCTGAGGCTGCTGCGTAGTGCGTACACGGGGCGGCCTATTGGTCCATTGTGATTCCCTGTAGCAGAGATAACTCCTAAACTATAGTGGTTAACATAGACTGGTTCATTTACGAACCACCTGTGCTTTCTATAAATTTATGTTTCAATTCAATCGAGCGATTTTTTCGGCTGTTCTGTTACTTGTTGGTGGTTTTTAACACTTTAGAAAGCATTAAACAAAATTGTATGACGTTGTGGGGTATTATTTCTTTTCTAAAATAAACTTTAGAATGAGAAAAAACAAATTGGAGTTTATTTAATTTTTGTTAAAAAATAAATTTTGTCAAGACGAATTGGGTTGGGGTATAATTTATTTTATTTTATTTATTTATTTAGGGTGTTTTTTCTTCATTTCCCTGGAGCCTTATTGCATGGGACATTAATTAATTATGAAAAATAGCTTCTATATTTTTCCTATTTATTATTCACTTCAACATTTGGGTTATTATTTCCTGGGGCCTAATACTAATTTTACGGAACTAACAAAATTTGTTCAGCTTAAAATTTAAAACATTTCCGACTCTCTGTAGTTGGTGCCAACAAAGATAGAAGATAGAAAAGTTACCAAAATTATTTTTTTATTATTGGATGACCTCTGAAAATTAATTAATAAATAAAATTAATGTATAGTTGTATATTTCAAAAATAACATTATGCTCTCATCTGCTGCTGCGGCCCATAAAATAATACGTTCTAGTAAAAAAAATATTTTTTTAACATTTTTTGGAAATTAAATTCTGTAGATATATGTATATAAATATTTTCCTAATGGCACTGTTTTCTTTCGAAATTTTGTCACCCTCTTCCTTTTGGAGCACGTACCTACAACATTGAATGTCAAAAATAAGACTGAAGTTATCGTACAAGAGTCACTTCCCAAGCTACCTACCAGATCTGCACCCCTTCAACCATAACCTAGCGGACTAAAATAATATTTTTGCTGGTGTCAAAAATTTCAACTATTTAAATGCTTTTTAAATAATACAGTAAAACCCGCTTAAGAGAAACGGCAAAATGTCACAGTATTTCTTTCACTTAAGCGGGTTTTTCACTTAACCCAACCCCGCTTAAGTGAAAAAAAAATTCAAAATATAAAATTTAATTGAAAATATGTTTCAGGTAAGCTGGTTTTTCACTTAAGCAAGTTTCGCTTAAACGGAATGTTTTATAGGTAGGTAATTGGTCGAAAAATGCTCTGGGATGAAAAAGTTTTTCAGATAACCGGGTTTTTCTCTTAAGCGGGTTTTACTGTTTATTAGATAAAAAAGGAGTATTTTGTTATCGCTCTTACAATTCACACAGTACAGTATTTATTTAATGCACAAAATTTATTTTATAATTTTTAGTTTTTTTTCGATATTATCTATCTCAAATATTTTAATACTTAAATAGTCAATTTTTTCTAGATATGTGTATAAATTAATAAATAAACAAGAAACGTCCCGATAGTTTTTTCTTAACCATTCGGAATTATCGTTTATTCATACTCAAAGTGATTGTTTAATATTCTTAATTTATTGCCTTCTTCTCTTAAAACAAAAATATGATACTATTCAAATTAAAGAAACAAACAGAACCAGTCATTGAGTTAAGAAAATTCAACACGAACAAAATTCAAGCTGTAAAACGTCGAAATAGTTTTTGCGTCACTACGTCAGTTGGATTTGGGCTCTTTCTTAGTGAAATTTTTCGATTTGCAGAATATTGGACAAATTAAATTTTTGTGGACAAATGCCGCTTAAAGCTTTTTCGAACAAATTATTTTTTCGTTTGTCGAACTTGTTCCGAAACCACGAGATTCTACGTGTCAGAAAGCGCTTTATAATTTTTATAATCTGTGCAGTTAGTGAGTCAGTTACGGTTATAGCTAAGTTTATAAGTCCCACAACCAAAGTTACGAATTTGTAGTTTCTGACAAAAATTTGGTTTTTTGAAAATTTTGATATGCAATTTTATTTAATCTTATCTGAAGCTCATGTGTAAAATTAAAATTGCTTGAACAGATAATGAGAAAATCGAAAATGGTTCTATATGGGAGGTACCATTTATAAGCATTTTTCGGAAATTTTTTTTTAATGGTAGACTTTTTGTAAAAAAAATTACTAAAAGTTTTTTAAACAATTTTGTGTGCACGTTTTTGAGAAAAATAAGATTCTTAATATTTGCTAAAAAAAATGGACGGCAGGTACCGTTATTTTTGGTCTTCCACACGTTTTATACTACAGCCGAAAGGACAGACACACAGAGAGGCAGACAGAATTGCGAGACCCAATTTTTTCAACTTCGAGTTCGCTATCATCGTAATGTCAACTTTGATCAAAATCTCGAGTTCGATTTTTTACGAATCCATAACTTGCCATATAATACCTACATACATATTGTATATCGCAAGTAAAAAACTCGTCTTATTAATTCAACAAAAAAGGAAACACCAACACTCATATCCTTATTCATCTTCAAACACTTAACCAAAAATATTCTAAGTGCGGTAAAACATCATACTCACAATCACATCATACTCTACTCACAATCACACATCCTTCACGTGTAAACTCTTGATGCCTTAAAACTGACAATATGTATAATCTGCCTCGGGGGTAGAGTAAAAGGATATTCGAACATTGTTTTCTTTAACAAAATCGTTTGGTGGAATAATTAAAAGCGGCATCCACGCAGAGTGAGCGGCTTAAGCAATTCCTGTAGGTAATTATTTTTACACGTGCTAAGACGTGTAAGAAGATTGTAATCATAGTCCTGAGATGCGAATGTGTTTATAAATACAAACCGAGGACGACTATGATGATGACACGACGAATGTGTTTTCAACTTCTAGAGGATGTTTCGGAAACAGCATGGAATACCGTTGATTAAGTGCCAGACAATGACAGTAATTACGAAGTACCGCAGGATCATAATCATAGAATAACAAGGAATTTCAAACAATTGGGTGTATGTTATATGCGGCGGCGGCGGTGGTAAACATTCCACCGGATGAATGAATAAACGTAGCAGAAGTAGCGAAGAAGAAGTATCTAAGTTGAAGAGCTTGGAAACAAATAAGTGTATTTATTGTTGAGTTTGTGGGAATGTACTCAGCGGGATTTTGATATTGAATGAACTTAATTAAATAAGACAAGAAGAGAAATGGGAGGTTAGAAGGAACTGTTTTTATTATAAAATGTTTTATTTGAAAAAAAATCCACGTGAATTAATTATTTTCTTTAAGTTTTTTTTTTTCTTCTATGTATGTTCCATTCCAGCTAATACCTATCCAGCTAGGAAATTAAAAAATAAATAAAAACAATTTGCGGTTATAACTTTATTTACGAATCTACGAATTGTTTTATATTCACTTAAAAATAAATAGGTATACCGGCAAAGGTTTGCACATAACCCACAAACCCTTACTTTAATTTTTTTTGTACAAAGATTGAACTTAATAAATTGAAGATGAGAAATCCCTTCAACGTGTTTCAAGATGATTGCAAGAAGAAGATTCATAAAATAACCAACCCATCATATACCTATAGCCTGGCCATCAACCCTTTTTTTTAACAACTACCCATCACTCTTTCCCTTTAAAATATTCATTTAAAAATTCTCAAAGCTCGACAATAACCAATTAGATTATCTCGAATTATTTTTCTTTAATTTCAAAATTGTTTTCATTTTATTATTAAATCACATCAGTCGAGTTGGGTCTTCTTTTAGAGATAGAAGATATAGATACTTCGGCAACCTAAACACCGTTTCGTTCGTTTCGACGAATCATGGTGGGATGATGATGATGCTGCTGACTGAAAAAGCAGCAAAAGGAATAACACTTTTCTTTAGAAGTTTTCCAAATTAATTTTCTTTTGAGCTACGAGAGACTTAAGCATTCAGCAAAAAAAAAAAAAAACTAAAAAAAAGGGTTGAGATATTATGAATGGACAAGTCCTTCATATCCATCAAGGAATCAAGGGTTGGATGAGTCTTTTTCAGTTTTATTTATTTTTTTTTTTTTATTATTTTTGATAAAAAGAGATTTCATCTGTTTTAATGAAAACAGCATTGGCGCGAATTTGTTTTTATTTCTTTCTAAAAAGGAAAAAGGTACCTACGTATATCTAGCTAATAAGAAAGACTCTTTCAAAAAGGGGTATAATTGAATGTCCTCTATATTTATAAGAATATATAAAAAAGAAGTTCTTTAAACGATTTTGTCATGTCTTTTTAATCAAAGTGCACTGTTAATGATTCTAATTGTTTTGTAAAGTGATGCTTTTAAATGTGATGCATTAATCATAAACAAAAATGTTTTGAGAAAAAAGAGATCATTATTTATATAGGGCTACAAGTGGGGATAGGAATTTTTTAAAGATAAAATTATTAATTAATTATAAGTCAAGATTAATATTGTATTTAGAAATGGAGAAAGTGATTTTCTAGACTTTCAGCATTAATAGGTATAGAACCTTTCTGTTTTTTCGTTTAGATATTGTTAACTATAGAAACTATATTTTTTTAACTAAATTCTTTTAAATTTCTAAAAATTATTCACATATTAATGAATTAAATGTACAAAGCAAGCACTATGACTTTATGAGTGTTAATTGACTTGCAATACTTGCCCAGAAAAATAAATTGAAAAATCTTTAAAAGAATAATTCCAATAGATCCTTTTTTTAAACGCCTGATTATAACCTAAATTTGGACTGCAGGTGACATTTTTGAACGTTAAGTTCAACATCTGCAGTTAACTCTTCTAAACGCATTAATTTTTGTAGCAATGCTAATCGATTTCATTGACTTGTCACTTTGAATTTATGTTTACAAGTGAACACGATTTTTAACTTTCCATTGGATGATTGGTCCGATTTGTGAAATCGTTCCGAGGTCCCAGGAATCCGAATCCATCAATCCATCAATTTTAAGGAGATATCTGTATGTGTATACGCTCGTACGTTCGTGGTACATTCTTTCGTTCACCGTATCATAGAGAATGAATAGAGATATCGACTTTGAGTAAATTTTAAAGAAACAGTGAATTGTGAATTAAAAAATAATTTCGATTACACTATACAGTTTGTTACTTCTTTGTATTATAACGGGTGATTTTTTAGCTGGTTTGGTTTTGGCAACACTGGTTTTGACAGCTGACGTGTGTTTAGTACCTTGTGTCACTGTCAAACAGCTTCAGTTTGGTTTGCAATTTAACCATGGATCGTCTTACAAATGAACAACGCTTGCAAATTATTGAATTTTACTATCAAAGTTCGTGCTCGGTTCGAAATGTTCATCGCGCGCTGCTTCCATTTTATGGTCGGCATTCTCGACCTTCTGAGCAGTCTATTCGGAAGATTGTGACCAAATTTCGCACCAAATTTACTTTGTTGGACATTAAACCACCAACACGTTTACGTACTGTGCGTAGTGAAGAAAATATTGCGGCCGTATCAGCTAGTGTGACAGAAGACCGCGAAATGTCGATTCGGCGCCGTTCCCAGCAGTTAGGCCTTTGTTACAGCACTACGTGGAAAATTTTGCGGAAGGATTTGGGCGTAAAGCCTTTTAAGATATAGCTGGTGCAAGAACTAAAGCCAGCCGACCTACCACAACGCCGAATTTTTGGTGAATGGGCTCTTGGAAAGCTGGCCGAGGATCCGCTTTTTTATCGAAAAATTGTGTTCAGCGATGAGGCTCATTTTTGGTTGAATGGGTACGTAAATAAGCAAAATTGCCGCATTTGGAGTGAAGATCAGCCAGAAGCATTGCAACAGCTACCAATGCATCCCGAAAAAGCCACTGTTTGGTGCGGTTTATGGGCCGGCGGCATTATTGGGCCATATTTCTTCAAAGATGATGCGAATCGCAGCGTTACTGTCAATGGTGAACGCTACCGAGCGATGATAACAAACTTTTTTTTGCCCGAAATGGAAGTTCTTGACTTGCATGATATGTGGTTTCAACAAGACGGTGCCACATGCCACACAGCACGCGAAACAATGGCGCAATTGCGAGGCGAGTTTGGTGAACAGTTAATTTCACGTTTCGGGCCGGTCAATTGGCCGCCTAGATCGTGCGATTTGACACCATTAGATTATTTTTTGTGGGGGTATGTCAAGGCTAATGTCTATAGGGACAAGCCCGCTTCGATTGACGCACTGGAAGCCAACATCCATGCATTCATTCGTGAGATACCGGCCGATATGTGTGAAAGAGTATGCCAAAATTGGACTCAGCGGATGGGCTACCTGAGACGCAGCCGCGGTCAACATTTGCATGAAATTATCTTTAAACATTAAATTGCAAGGTTCAAACTATCGATTCAAATAAATATTTCATTCATTTTTTCGAATTTTTTGTGTTTTTTTTTTTTTAAAGTTCTAAACCTCTTAAAAAATCACCCATTATATGGACTGCTAGTTATCAACCTCAAGCTGGTTGCATTTTATTCTCAGTCATTTTTGGCGACACTACCCCTCAACACTGCAACTAGCGGAAAAACTATGAAACTTCAATTTTGACATTTGTGCAGAGAACAGTGTTCCCAGATTGGTGGTTTTTGGAACCCAAATGGTGGGATAATATTCTAAGCGTGTTTTATGAGGGAGAAATAATATTTTTATTATAATCGCAACTTACTTTACTTAAATAACCTACCCACCTATTTTCCTATTCCTACAATTTTGTTTTTTTACCCAAACTATTTGGCCTGACCAACTTTTTAGTTTTACAGTTTTCTGTTTACTAAATTGCAACAGTAGGTAATCATCATTCCCAAAAATAAACATTTCTTATCTTTAAAATTTTATTTAGATAAGGCAAATTAGGGCTAACAACTTGTCCTCACACTGGACGGTGCATTATTGCGCTGACAGTGTCTATTAGAATGTGTTTTGTAAGGTAAACTACGAAACTTAAAATTTTCATTCGTTTCAAGAAGAAAAAATGGTGGAAAGTGCTTGACGTAAATAAAACGAGTTGCAACTTAATTCAAGTAATTTACCTAAATTTACCAACCAAATTTCTTGAAAAGTCATTTACATACATAAATACATTTACTTTATGTGCTTTAATTTAAGTGTAAAGTTTGGTCAAAACACGCTGCTTTATTAAAAATCATTTTTAATTTATTTTGGTGCAAGAATTCCTCGCGCATAAAATAAAATGTCAAACAATAATAATAAAGCTTCACCACGTGATCTAAGATCGGCAACCAGAACCACTCAACAAAAAGTGCGTTCTCCAGTACAAACTGCCACCGAAGGAAAATTGCTTCAATCTCTTGAAACAAGATTAAATAAACAAATAAGTGATTGCACCTCTGAACTGAAATTACTTATTTTGGATGTTAGCAAAAATTTATCTGATAAATTGGATAATATTGTGATTGATTTCAATGTCCGCATGGAAGAAGTCACAAATAACTTAACCTCGCTGACAAATAGAGTCGATGTACTAGAGAATGAACTCAAGAGTCAAATATCCTCGAAAATAATTGAAGCTAAACAAAAAAACATGGAAATTACTGAAATGCAAGGAGCTCTTGACCGAATGCACCGTGAACACATTGCAGGTGATGCTTTATTATATGGAGTTCCACAAACTGCAAATGAAGATGTGGCCAACATTTTCAACACTTTGTGTAGCTCTATAAATTGCCCCGCCATATCATCACCTAAACAAATTTTCCGGATCAAGCCAAAAAACAACACCAAGGACACAGCAATAATAATTAAATTCACATCGGTAGCTGATAAAATCATTTTATTTAAATCTATAAATGATATGTACAAAGCATCTAAACAATCAATTTGTCTCCGTCACGTTGGAATGGATTCTGACAGCCGAATTTACTTGAATGAGAGCCTTACGTCTCACAACCGCATAATTCTACGGAAAGCTCTTCAACTGAAAAGACAACACCCGCATAAGCTTTCTTCTGTTTTTACCCGCAATGGATGTGTACATGTGCGACTGCCACGAAATGAACAAGCTTTTCGAATCGATCACTCAACTGACTTGGACCAGCTAGTTGTAACAGCAAGTAATGATGGCAACTTTCAATCAACGTAAGCTGTTTTTTATCTTCGCCTTCGACACTTTTTATTATATTATTTGTATTTATATTTATACTTCTATTTTAATTTTTATATTTCCTTTTAGTTTAAAATATGTGATCTTTTTTTCGTATTTGCCTATGTTTGTTGCTTGTCAGGTTGGTAATAGATTCGCCTATCTTTCTATCATTCAGGATTGGTTGCCTATTGCCTTGGAGGTAGTTTGTATGTTTATTTTGTACATTTAATTGCTCTCATGAGTCAAAGTTCTTTTGCTAGCGATGGTGTGAATACAAACTTGCGTATCTTACTTAATATATTTTGTAAACAATGTAATGGATTACGTGTATGTCACATTAATGCTCAGAGTTTGTTGTGTAAAATAGATGAGTTTAGAAAATTGTTTGTTGGTTCGGATGTTGATGTTGTGTGTGTCTCAGAAACTTGGTTTAAGCCCAACGTTGAGAATGTTATCTATGACATGAGTGGTTTTAGATTGTTCCGTGGGGACAGATATCATAAAATAGGTTCTGGTGCTGCAATATATGTTCGCTCTAGTATAAAGTGCAAACTTGTCATATCGTCCCCTCCAGATAGTGTAACGCAGTATTGTTTTATTTCAATTTTGGGTGAAAGAAAAACACTTATGGGTGTCTATTATCGGCCAAACAATCAAATTGATATATCTCCTTTTTACTCATTACTTGAAAATATTTCAGCTAACTATTCAGATGTAATCGTATGTGGAGATTTTAATTGTAATGTATTAAAAAGAGAAAATAGTGTATTATTGTTAAATAACATGAAATCTCTAGGTTTGAACCTAATAAACTCATCGGTTCCAACCCATTTCACTAGTACTAGTAGTACTTTGATAGATTTATTTTTTTCTAATACAATTGGTGATGTTTACTTTAATCAGGCGTCTGCTCCCATGTTTTCCAAGCATGACTTAATATTTGCTTCCTTTAAAATTGCGTTCTCTGTAGCTCCTCGGTCAGTCATATATAGAGATTTTAGATCCATAAACACTGTTATACTTCAAGCTGATCTGGATAGAGTAAATTGGCAAAGTTTATATAATAATCCGTCATCTAATGAACAAATTGAAATATTCAATGATACAATTCTTAACTTGTTTAATGCTCATGTTCCCATTAAAACAATATTTATCAAAAATTCGTTTATAACTTGGTTTACTCCGGAAATTATTGAGCTTACAAAAAGACGGGATGTAGCTTTTAAGAGATGGAAACGGTTTAGATTGCCTAATATTTACAATGAGTTTCGCAAAATAAGAAATGTTGTTAATCTTAAAATACGTAAAGCTAAGCGTGATTATTATTCAAAGCATCTTAACACTAATTTACCATCAAAAACTCTATGGAAAAATATTCGAGGTAATGGAATCGGTAGTCAAGATGACTTTGATTTTTCTGGTATGGATTTAAACGATCTCAATGACAAGTTTGTACAAAGCCCTACGACAACATCACTTAACCCTTACAACACGATTCCTTTAGCGGATGGTTTTGAATTTCATCGGGTGGAGCAGACAGATGTTTATAAAGCGGTGCTTAGTATTAAATCTAAATCATCCGGTCTTGATGAAATACATCCTTTATTTATTAAAACTATCCTACCCTCTATTCTTCCAGAACTTACCTATATATTTAATACTATTTTTATGTCATCATGTTTTCCTCTGTCTTGGAAAACTGCGAAGATTATTCCTATTCCAAAAACTAAAGGAACTTCACAAACGCCCCCTGAGTTCCGCCCTATTGCGATATTACCGTTTCTCTCTAAAGTCTTTGAGAAAATTGTCCATAATCAAATATCAATCCATCTTCAATTTTATGGCTTACTTTGTTGGCACCAGTCAGGTTTTCGAAAACAACATAGTTGTACAACTGCTTTGCTTAAAGTAACGGATGATTTAAGATTATCAATTGATAATGATCACATCTCGTTGTTGGCTTTATTAGATTTTTCAAAAGCTTTTGACTTGGTAAATCATTCAATACTTGTATCGAAACTCTTGAACCAGTTCAATTTCTCATCCTCTGCAGCCTCTTTGATTAATTCTTATTTATTAGGTAGAAAACAAGCAATTATGGTAGGTAACAATATGTCGAGTTATAAATATACATCCATGGGTGTACCACAAGGAACAATTTTGGGCCCCCTTCTTTTTTCAATTTTTATTAATGACCTCCCAGATAATATAATGTATTCTTCTGTTCATATGTATGCTGACGATGTGCAGATGTACTTAAGTTGCAAGACTGGTCTTATTGAGGACACCATATTTAAGTTTAATTATGACCTTGAAAATATCTTTCAGTGGTCCAAAAGGAACGATCTTTGTTTGAACCCAAATAAGTCCAAATGTATGCTTATATCTAAAAATGGCTTGGATCCTAGTGGTTTTTCAAATATATATCTTGGAAATGCACAATTAGAATTTGTTGATAAGGCTAAGAACCTGGGTATTTGGTTTAGTAACAACTTAAGATGGGATCTTCATGTGCGTATTACTGTTGGGAAAATATATGGATGTTTACGAAACCTATTCATGTCGCAGTATTATACTCCTGTAAAAACTAGATTATTGTTAGTTAAATCACTCATACTGCCTATTTTAACATATGGGTCTGAAGTCTCCATGTACTGCAATGCCGAATCTAGAAGAAAACTTAATGTAGCATTTAATAATATTACGCGTTATGTATATGGTTTAAGGCGACATGATCATATATCGACATATAAAAGTTATATTTTGGGCTTAACTCTGGATCAACATCTGAACTACTGTACAATTAAATATCTTCATAAAATCATAACTACACGACAACCTGAATATTTATATAATAAAATAAATTTTTGTAACTCATCTCGTACTCTTACGATAATTTCACCGCGAGCTAATTGTGTAACAACAGAGCGACAATTTTTTGTTCACGCCATTCGCTTATGGAACTCGCTGCCTCTTGGCATTAGAAGACTTTGTTTTGTTGATGGTTTTGATGGGTCTCTGTTCAATTACTTGGCTAGCAACTATTAGGGCTTATTAACTCTAAAATTAATTTAAAGTTAATGTTATATTTAATTAATTGTATTAAGTATATTATTTTGCACATTTTCTTTGATTTTGTTTTATATATTATCTTCTTTGTTTTGTTTTTATAACTTGAATTTTGAAATATAACATCATTTGATTGATATATTTAATTAAGTATTTAAAATTGTTAATAATGTTAAAATCTTTTAGTTTACCACTGTAACTACTATTTAAATGATCACATTTACGTTATTTAAGATACTCATTGTAATCTTTGTAAATGTTTGTTAAATCAATAAATATCAAATATCAAAATATCAAATAAATTCGTTGCGATTAACAAATCGCGATCACATTTTTGATATAAATGTAATTGTGGTTTTCAGTCATGCGATTTTTACAATATAAAATACTTCTAATGAATGATCACATTTGCTGCAAGTACATAGCAACGTTTAAAAAAAATATTTGTTGACAATTTGTTTGTCGAGTAATAAGGCTAGAATGCACTTACTGTTTCAATCTCGTGACTATTTAGTTGCAAAAATATATTTGATCTATTTAATTTTGTAACCAAAAAACGCTAAAAAATTGTTAAAAACATATGTTAATTTCTTGTTGCAACTAAGATTTTTAAGTCATTCACATTTAATCTCATGGGTTCAGTTTTTTGCAATTGAATGGTTGCACGATTGAAATAACAAGTGTTTTCTTATTGTAGGTATTCACACACATTTCGTATTTTATGTACAAGCTTTTTTTCATAATATTTTATTTTGGTAACTTATATTGATGGCAGATAATATATATTGTTGTTTTTTTTTTTTCTTCCAGTACAAAAATGGTGGTTCGATTCAGATGGGATTTTAAAAATCTCGTCTGGCATCACTATCACTGAATAAACACTGAACAAAATATAAGGGGCAAAATACCATAGATGTCGCACATTTCTATGCATGATTTAAAAATTTCTGGTTTGGTTTCAATTCAATTTCAATTTCCAGATGTACACGTACCTATACACTATACCATTACACATGTTATATTTTATACATTTTGTATGAATTTTATGTGTTTCATAAAAACTCCGTTGATTAAATTTCAATCCGAGTTTCACATCTTTCTATTTTTTTCTTATGCAAAAGAAAAAGACAAACATCAGGAAAGGTAAAAAGCCTCTCTCTGTTCTAGATTTAAATTTGTACTCTTATACTTTGTATGGTTTTTTATTTAACTTCCTTCATCGCAAGGGTAAATTTAACTGAAATTGGCCAACTTCCAAGATATAACTTTGTTCCGGTCAGGCCAAAAATAAATGTTGGCAAGGTAACAAGAATCGAAACACAACATGGATAAGGTAACTTTATGTTTAAACTGCTTAAGGTATAAACATAAAAGTGCATAAATATGTCGCAAGAACTTGGAATTTAGTTTAGGTAGACCGTCACTATAATTTATGTATTACCAATTTTTTGTTCAGATAATGTTTTTTATATCATGTGAGATATTCGCAAGAAAAGTATGTCAGAAAAATCAGTAATTGCACGTTTTAGTGGCTTTTAAGTGATGTATATTTTTTTGCGAATATCCCACAAATGAAAGGCTAAAATCCCAAAGCCAAAAATCAACTGATTTTTTCTTCTAAAGATTTTAATATATTTTCCAGGTTACGCATGTTTTTTTGGCTGTCGGTATACCTAAAAATGAAGGGAAACACAAACAGTAGATAATATTTAATATGTTTTATATATAGCTTTAGTTTATTATTATTTTTTTTTAAATGTGAAAATTACCTTTAAAATAATTTAATTCAAGTTAAAACAAGAATAACCGAATGTTTTTCTCTATGTATCTACTCGTATCGTATAATAACTAAAGTTACAAATTGTTCCTCTTGTGGTCATCAGCACAAGTATATATAGGTAGATAAGGAATCTTGAATAAAATTTCAATTTATTTTAAGTCTATGCGAGCAGCAATTAAGGTTCTTTCCCTCAAAGGTTATCCTTATAATCCTATCTACCTAACGAAGTTTTTACAACACGTTGCCATATATAACATCCCCTTACATATACTATACCTACTTCCTTGACCACATCCTTTTGCTATGATGTTCATACTCAATTTGGAATCAATTTTAAGTGAAGTTTTATATGTAATTACCTCTTAACATGTGCGTTATCCCCTGTCTTTAAGCTCTAGTTTATTTTTGCTTCATCCCCTATAACCAAAAAGCCTGTAAAAAGTGATGTTTGTATCCCCTTTCCCATCATAGATGAAATCGGTTACACCATTCTCATCTCATGTTATCTTGACTGCCCATCGGCTGACCTCTTTAACTTTTAACTTGTATCTTACCCAAAAAAAAAAAAAAATATTAAAATCTGATGAGGGTTTGAGTTGCGTTTTGTATAGACGGAAACAAATTGTTAAACATTGTTAAACATCAAAGATTAAATAGTGATGGTTTTAATTTTTTTATGAAGTGATTTCTCTCTGGCGTTAAAGAGCTATTAATTGGGATGATTTTGTTTTACACACACAAATTTAACAAAATAAAAAATTATCAAATTTAATTAAAAACCAATTGAAAATCATTCAAGCCATTTTGTATTTTTAACTCGGCCACGTGGCTATTTTATGAAAAGAAATATAATTTGAAGGGGAACTAACAAGAATATAATATGTTGAGAAAGTTAATTTAAAAGTATATACGACTATGAGACCAATAAAAAGAAAAACCATCAGGAATAGCTTTATATACGATTTGTGTTTATAAAATTTAAAACACACACAAAAAATTAAATAGAGAAATTTGATACGAAAATAATGAATATTTAAGATGAAGGTCAATATAAAACAAAGGTAGGATGAGGTAAGACGAGGTTATGATATCCTTTTGGAGTCACTTCAGAATTTTCGATTCAACTTTAAGTGAAAAAATAAAGTCTAAAGTATTTCACTCTGCTTTTGTAGTAGATCCACTACAATTTTATAAATTCTCCGAAATTCATTATGCGCATAAAATCTACCACCACCCCATACAAGATTTTTAGATACATATATATGTACTTACATACAATTTTCAATTCAATTTCAATTTTTAAATATAGTTTATTTAATTCCAAACTTGTAAAGGGTCATTCATTTTTACGTTTCGAAAGTTAAGCTAAATAAAACACACACAGCGATACATTTTTTTGATGAACATTTTATTTCATTATAAAGTTTAGGCTCTGCCATTAAGCGTGAAAAACAATATCATTCAAATGGCTGCCTCGGGAATATTCACGCGATTCTTTTGACGTAATTTTTTTTGCGCACATTTCGGGGGGTACCTTGTGGCTATAACTTTCAGTAATGTTGGTTTTTAATGCGTCTAGAGTTTGGGGATTATTCGCATGTAAACGGTCTTTTGTGTGCCTTGTTGCCCCGTCTTGTTGGAACCATCTATGGTGGATATGTATGTCGCCGGCCAAACAAAATCATTCAATTGCTGCGAACGCCGGGAATTCGATAAATTCGGATCATCAGCAACACTTGCACTTGAAGCAGCAATATTTTCGACTTAGCATGCATTACGATAATGCACAGGCCTAACGACATCAGTGATCAGTAACACTTCCACTCTCTTCAAATTTCTTCACAATTTTACCGATTGCTTGCTTAGTCGATCGACCATAATCATCGACAAATGGCTACGTTTGAATCACCACTTTTGTAGTAAGTTTTAATAATTTTACCACGTTGTTTGATTTTTAAGCGATCCATTATCGTAAATGGGAAACATTCAAGTAATGTTATGACACTTCAAATGACAGCTGAGTTTGACAGGTTTTAAATGCCAGTACTACCACTACAACATCGATTTAATTCCGAAAAGTTCAACAAAAATTAAGAATATTCTTCGCTCGACGAAAGACACTATACCAAATGATGAAAAATCTGGTATATACATCGCAGAATGTGGCACATCCCAGTGTAACAAAGTGTACGTAGGCCAAACTATTCGCCGTTTAAAAATAAGAACAAATGAACACCTACGTTACATAAAAAACAAAGAGGGATACGCAAGTGGCTTAGCTGACCACATTCTCTCTGAAAAGCACAAAATTGATGCTTCGAACTTCAAATTAATTGAATTCGAGTCAAACAGACGACGTCTTAATGTGCTGGAATCAATGCACATTCATGTCAACAATAACAACGTCAACAGAGATGGTGGTCCAGCTTTCTCACCTCTTTTCCATGCACTTTAAATGTTCCTACTTATGTACCTATATAATATATAGACTTACTATAATTTCCAATCTATATTTCTCTTTAAGCTTTTATGTATTTACTTTAAAAATCCAAATGTAAATTCCGTTAATTTTTTAATTCATCTCGTTTTATTGTTTTCTTACTGTTCTACCTAATGTTATCAATATTATAATAGAAAAATACTCATTCTCTTTTTTGTTTAACTAGTCGAAATTCAGATCCGCTGATGATGACACCGCGACGGTGTTGAAACAATATTGTACGGTTATAAGTTAAGTGAAATAAATATAAACAAGTAAAAGTTGCATTTCAATTTTGTTTTATTTATTATTTTTTAATTTCACACGTAATGTATGTGACTCAAAGGTGTCTTAGACAAAATTTAAAATTTAGCCAGTACTACCAATTTGAAGCCACGAAATGCATGACCCTTTACTTTTTAAAAGTATCTCAACAGTATAGCAAAGTCAAGTAGTGTAAATAAGCAGTCTTTAACTTTGCTGTGTAAAGAATGAAAATAAGTACTTATTCGAATAAAATATAGAAGCTTGTTAAATATTGGTGGAGCTGTAACACTGTGTAAAGTTTGAAAGGTGGGTTTTCTAAGCAATAAGAATGTTCACAAAATGCAAATTATTAACACGAAGATTATAAATTTGGAAATTTCGGGTGGGAATATTACCACTTTTTTTTAAAGTTTTTTAAAGAATTGTATTAGAACTTTGAAGATGTAAAGGTGTCTTATTGGTAACATGCTTAAACCTTTAAAACGAGGCCAGCTATGAGAAAAACGATTTTTATCACAGATTATCCGAATTAAATGTTTGTGAACTGATAGCAAATCCCAAAAGAGTTATAGTACGAACCACCCCAACTTGTTCTGCCGTAATGCAACTTAGAATGAGCTACCATAACAAATACAAATTGCCTTCAAACCTTATTTGGGAACAGACGGAACTCTTTAATAAGGTACATTTAACGCGTAACCAAAAACATGTTATGCGAGTTAATAGACTGATCAATAAAAATTGTAATCTATTATAGCGCTCCTTAATATTTGTAATACTGCACAGATTCTATTTTTAAAAAAATTAGATGAACAAATAAAATTACCAGTATGTATAATTACTTTTTTCCACAACTATGAAAAAGAAGGGAAAATTGCTTACACAGTATGTATAATTACTTTTTTCCACAACTATGAAAAAGAAGGGAAAATTGCTTACACTCATGGCCGTAGAAAAAAAGAATAAAATCATATAATTCGCTATGATAATTTGAAGTGAAATTAGCCTTGTTTTCTCGCTAACTATTATTTATGCCGTATAAACCAGATCCTCAAAGTTTCTAAATCTTCTTAAATTTTTAAAATAAATTCAAAATTTGAGTGAGACTGATGCGTGAAGGCGATGTCGTCTGCGAAAGCTTTGGAAGAACCATTTAGCTTCAATTCAATAATGGAGTTTATATAGATCAGAAATAACAACGGACCAAGGACCGATCCATGTGAAATGCCATTTTTTAAATCAAAAGATTCACTAAATTTACAATCAATGCTTACTTTTTGTTCTCTGCATACATTGTTGCAATACCAATATTCTATTTTCAATGGCTCTTAACAATGAATACAAAAATTTACTATTTTGGCGGTAGGCACTTTTAAGTGATTGGTAAGTAAGTTGAAACATGTTAAACCCTATTAATAAAAAAATATGCTTAATTATCTTTCTAATTCACAAATAGTTGATTTGATCGAAATTTAATAAAACAAATTATAATATTTTTTAATAAGTAATTAACCGCTTATTCACGTTAAGTAGCAAATCTTAACGAAAATTTAATAGTTACATCTAACAAGAACTCTGCTGATGTGATTGTGATCTGTGATTTTGACACTTCAAAAAAAAACACTTTAAAGAACAGCTCGTGTAGAATCAGGGCCTAGTGACTTACAACTCTCCACAATTTCTGTGTGGGTGTTATTGGCAGAAATAGAGGGGACCTTCCATTTTTATGCCGAATCTAAACGGAGGATTTGTCAATTCCTCGCAAGAGGCAGTAACGCGTGAAAAACATTTCTGTTTTAGGTGGCATAGGCTGGGAATCGAACCCAACAGGGGTGGCCTTGGCGCAGTGGAAGTAGTGCTTGACTGCTAACTTAGATGTGTGGATTCGATCCTTAGTCTAGGCAGCATTCTTTTCTATATTCCCTCAACTGAACGCCATCCCTGGGATTTAATGAGAAAATTCAAAACCTAATTTCTCAATCCACTGTGCCAACAAAAATCTATCCTATCCTTCTATTCCTTCTAACATTGCCTAATTTATAAGACCCTAGGTCTTACTGTTATGTTTGTGTTTGTTTATTTGTTGTTTAACAGTCTAAGCGTAACAGTCTAAGGCACTTACCATTACGCCACGGGCTACTACTACTTTTTTACAAAGTGTCAACTTTTGAACACACACTTTTTCATTTGAGCTTGTAAATTTAATATAAATGTGTGTGTTGTTAAAACAATCAAATAAAACACCAATAAAAAATAAATTCTGTCACCTATAGAACCAATCTTAAATACGTAAACCGAATAATTTCTCTAGTTCTTAAAAGGATTTTGAAATAATAATGAATTCAAGGTATATATAGGACATAGGTATTTCTTAATGTTACAAATAAATTTAAAGTCCTATATACAAATTTCTACGAAAAAGGAATGCAAACAAAAATGTCACATACACGAAATAAATGTGGTAGAAAATTGCCAAATTATGTTTACTGAAAATATCATTACTCATTTCGAGGACAACTGCAGTCATGTTTCTCTTTTTTCTTTTTTTTTGTTTCTTTTACCTTCGCTTTGAAGAACTTTTTGTTTTTTTTTTTTACAAAAGTCTTTATAGACCCTTTCATCGTCAGAATAACCGAAAGCATTCAGTCACACTTGGCTGACCGACAAAAGAAAATAACTTAAGAATAAAATAAAAGAATTTACGATGTGTACACGAAAAGTTCTAATATATATTAAACAAATTCAAGAATATCTTTGTGGTGGATTTGATAGAAGGTATTTCCAGGACAAATGCATGCAATTTTCACTTATATCCTCCTTTCTTAAGAGGCAAATTGTAGCTGATTTAATGCCCACTTACAACAAGCATTTTTAAAATTCAATACAGATTTTTTTTTACTGAAAATTTCTACCCAAATAGCAATTCAATTCCTTTTATAATATAAGGCGTGTTTTATTGGAAAAGCTATCCGTTGTATAGTACCATCTTACATGCATTTCAAATACAACATCGCAAGTTGGATTACGGCCGATAAAATGTAGAAAGTAAAGCTAAAGTAGAATCGTACTGTGGATGGATTTCTTTTAAATTTCAAAATATTCTGACAGGTGTTCAATAGTACCAAATGTGAAATATAAAAATCATGGTACTTTCGATGTGTTTTTTTTTGGAATTCCTTACTGTAGGTACCTAGTTTGAATAGATTCCCGAAAAAAACACGTCTATTATATAAGGCTTCCAAAAGAAAACTCAATCAATCCATTTAGGCGAACATAATTTTTGGTGCCAAAATCAAAACTTACTTATCCGAAGGTTGAATTCAAGAATTATTCCTTTTTTGTGACCTTTTAATACAAAATAGTTGACCTGAAGCCCATAAAATTAGGATTCAACTAGATTGAATTCAAGTATGACCTCAAAGATTTTTTACTCGACGAACATTATCGACACATATTATCATGATTCTAATATAATTTTTTCGAAATTTTTTTTTTTGAGGTTACGTATTTGTTATTGGTACAACCGAGCATTAGGAATTTTCTTTGAAAAGAACATTGGTAGGTATAGGACATTTTGTATGTAAACGTTAAAATAATTTGTCAGGAAAGAAAGTCGTTTATTTTCTGAAGAAGGTATAGCAAAGCAACATATAATATGAGAGTTGAGTATGTTAGGTACTTAATAGTCAAGGGACAGTAAGTCCACCTTAAATTGACAATTTCCTTTAGTTGTTACGTGATGTGAATAAAAAAATATACATTGTTCAAGTGGTGATGGGTATGGTTATTGGATGCTTTGGACTTTGTGAACAATTTTAAAGAATTTAAAAGTTTTAATTTTAATGTTTGTGATATCTTATTATATGAAAAGTAAATAATATTAAAAGAGGGAAATTTGTTTTATTTTTATGTTAAACAAATATTTAAAAAAATAAAATGCATTTGCATTTTGCATTTTTTTACGATAAAACTGTGATCTCAAACTCTTAATACATATTTTTAAAACTTGTCACCTGATTTTTAAAGAAATACATTAATTATATGGGTGCCTTTATTTTATGCCACCTGCCAAAAATCTAGTTTAGTTTAAGCTTTAAGGAAGTATCTTTGTTTGTATGTGTGTTCATATTTATGAACAATATAGCAACGTGTTGCACATTATTCATGAAACTTACATTTTAGACTGAAAAATTGTTACAATTCAGTCTTATCAGAAATAAAGAACTTCTAAATTTTTTTTTGACACCAACACCGACATCCAATTTCTTTAACAAATCTTACGTTATGACAATTTGTTTTATATAAAATTTAATAAGATAAGGAAAGATCAAAGTAGACAAATTACAATGATAGCGAGGTCGAAAAAAGTGGGTCTCGCAACTCTGTCTGTCTGTCTGTCCTTTCGGCTGTAGCCTAAACGGGTGAATCGATTTTCTTTAAACTTGGTACCTAGCGTTCTTTTGGGCATTCGCCCCACACGTTTTTTTTTTCATTTTTTTAAGACAAAAAACAACGGTCCCTGTCGTGCAAATTTTTTTTACTAAATTATGAAAATTTTATTTTTCTCAAAAACGCGCCCACAACTTTTTTTTTTTTTTTAATTCAGTATTTTTTTTACAAAAATGCTACCATTATACAAAAAAAAAATCGGAAAAATTGTTTTAAATAGTACCTCTCATAAATCCATTTTTTGGTTTTCGTTTTTCTCAAAAACGATTCAACTTATTTTGATCAATTTTTTTATAGCGAATGTCCACAATAATTTTAAAAATATTATGTATACTAAAATTAAAAAAAAAAAAATATTTTTTCGGATTTTTTAAAAAAAGTTTCAAAACTTTTTTGAGAACTAAATAATTCGAAAACGACTTGGCCGATTTTTATTAAACTTAGCACCCGACAGGTTTTTGACATAATCTGGTAGATTTTAAATAAATTTTTTTCTTATAACCAAAAATAATGGTACCTCCCATACAAATGCTTAAAACCAGTATTGAAAATTTTATTTTTCTCAAAAACTGCTCCTACGATTTTGAATAAATTTTTTGTGTGAACTATAATATTAAAACAATTGTTTAAAAATGGTACCTCTCATAGAACTATTTTTTGAGTTTTCCACTATCTCATTATGTGTTGAACCAATTTCAATAATACGTTTGAATAATATTGCATATTATCAAAATTTTCAAAAAATCAAATTTTGGATTTAAAAAAAAAAATCAAAATAATATTTTGAAATTGAAAATTTGATATTTCGAAAATGGGTTGATGATTTTTTTTCAAAATTAATTTTTAAACTCAGAATAAATAAGACATATGTAAGTACTTAAAATTGGCGTACCAATTTTTTTTTCTTAAAAATATATCCAAATTAAATTATTTTTTTAAAAACCGCTCCAATGAATTTTAAACATTTTTTCTCATTAAAGGAGATTTATGTAATAAATCACTTGGTGTACATTGCTTTGGTGTCAATTTTATTGATTTTTTAACATTATTTTAGTTTAGTATTTATTGTTCATATTTAATTTTATTTCATACTTCCTTAAACTAGGCTATATATTTTTGGAAGGTGGCATACAATATAGTCTCCAATAATTAAAAAAATTATTTTATCAGATGGAAAGTTTTTTAAAATTATTAAGACTTTAAAACCACAGTGTGAGCGCACATAAGAGCAAGTTCGTTCGATCTAATCGTGCATTTTATTTTTATCAAAATCGTAGTAATCATTCTTGAGAAAAATTAGATTTTCTTTAACGAGTTTTAAACACTTGGTAAGGTGCCGTTATTTTTGCTTATACAAATTATTTTTGTTTAAAATTAGCTAGATAATATTTTAAAACTGCTGAGTAAGAAGTCTAATAAAAATAAACTATATCGTTTTCGAATTATTAAGTTTTTAAAAAATAATTTGAAACTTTTTTGAAATTCAAAAAATTATTTTTCAAAATTTTTGTATATTATGTAATACTTTTAAAACTTTTTGAAACATTATTCTCTTTTAACAAAAATTATCAAAATCATTTGAATTGTTTTTGAGAAAATCGAAAATAAAAAATATGGTTCTATGTGACGTAGTATCATATATGTAAACATTTTTCGGATTTTGTTTTGTAAAAAATGGTAGCGTTTTTGTAAAAAAATATCTGAGTATTTAAAAAAAAGTTTGCACGTTTGTCGAAAAATGAGATTAACTAAAAGTTTTTAAACATTTGCACTGCAGGTACCTACTGTTTTTTTGGTCCCATTTAAAAAAAAAAAAAAAAAACTTGTCTGGGTAATGCCCAAAAAAAGCCAGATACAAGGTTTAAATCCCACTGCTTAGGCTGCAGCTGAACGGACAGATAGACAGATGAACAGACGGACAGAGACCCATTTTTACGACTTCTCTACCATCGTTATGTCAAGTTTTATCAAAATCTCGATTTCGATTTTTGACAAATCCATATAGTACCTATATTTACATATATCGCAAGTAAAAATAGCAAACCATATACAAACTTTAAAGGGATAACTACCCTCTGCAAAAATTACCTAAAATCTACCATCAAGTACAATTTTTGTTTTCGCTTTATTATACAAAAGTTGTTTATTTTTATTGGCACTCTTATAACAAATCTTTTAACATTCTGTTGGATCTATATTTTTATCCAAAGCACCTCTCTTTCTATATACATATCTATCTACCCTTAAAAATTATGAAATTACTAAATTTCAACCCCCTGATGGTTCTGCATTGAGGTATGTAAAAGTGAAAAGTTTACTTAACTTTTCCCTCAACATCCTCCTTGTTGTTGTTGTTTTTTTTTTTGTCAGCATAAGCAATAACAAGAAAATTTGCATTTTATGTTCCAATGGAACCAATTTTCAAAGGAGTTATGACATTTTTGCACTTCGCTTAGCTATATATGTATGCAAAATAATGGAATGGGAAATCAAGCTAAAGTTACTGGAACTCTGGAACCGGTAGTTCTTATTAGAGTGAGTCTCGTGGTCGTGACTTTATCGTGCAAAAACGAAAATTCGTCATGCATGACTGATGCTATGGCAAAGATAATTTTTTATCTATTTTTTGTTTTTGTTGTTGTTGGGAAATCTTAAGAATTCAATGCAATTATGCAAATTTTCAAAATTTGCAACGATGATAGTCATCTAGTCGTCTCTATGTATAGGTATACCTACTCTATTTATAAGGGAAGATTTGTTTTGCGATTCGCCTCATAAATAGAATTCATATTTCGGCTACTGCTTCAGCTAACTTAGCATATAGCTTGTGATTTAAATTTTCTAACATATAGATTTTTTAGGAACACAATATACCTAGTGTTTATTGCTATTCGCTTTTTGTATTGGTGAACAACTAATTTATATCAGTGATTGTATTCGTTATGTGTATATTATTCTTCGCCCAACAACTATATTTAAAAAAAAACTGGTTTCTTCCTATAAAATTGTTAGGTAAAATCAATTCACAATTATAGCATTTTACTATGGAGAAATTTATTACACGATGTAGATGAACTGAACAGTAAACAGTGATCTGTAGTTGATAACTTACCGTGCGCGCACATGCATGGAATTTACAGTTTAGACTAAAATAATGTTAAAAAATCAATAAAATTATAAATAAACTGATTAAAAAAATATCCAAAATTGAATTAAACCAACGCAATGTACACCAAGTGATTTCTTAAACAAATCCCAATTTATGAGACAAAAATGTTTAAAAATTGTTGGAGCGGTTTTTTATATATACAATTCTGAATATATTTTTAAGAAAAAATATTGGTACGCCAATTTTTAGTACTTATTTATGCGGAGTATGAAAATTAATTTTGAAATTCGAAATATCGAATTTCCAAAAAAAATATTTTGAAATTCTTTTTAAAAATCCAAAATTTGATTTTTTGAAAATTTTGATATGTAATATTATTTGAACTTATTAGTAGCTTTAGTGTAAAAAATTTGATTAAAATCCAAAAAAGAAATTTTTGAACATTGGTACACAATTTTTCTCTATGAAAAAATTTATCAAAATCAGTTAAACCATTTTTGAGAAAATCGAAAGTAAAAAAATGATTCTAGGAGAGGTACCTACCACTTAAAACCATTTTTCTGAATTTTTTTTATAAAATGGTAGCATTTTTGTAAAAAAAATTACTGAAATTAAAAAAAAAAGTTGGGGGTAAGTTTTAGAAAAAAAAAATAAGTTTTTCATAATTTGATAAAAAAAATTTGTACGGCAGGTACTGCTGTTTTTGGTCTTAAAAAAAATGAAAAAAAAAAACATGTGGGGTGAATGCCCAAAAACTGCTATATACCAAGTTTAAAGAAAATCGTTCCATCGGTTTAGGCTACAGCCGAAAGGACAGACAGAATTGCGAGACCCACTTTTTTCGACTTCGCTATCATGCAATGTCAAATTAACTTCGATCAAAATCTGGAGTTCGGTTTTTTTTACGAATGCTTAACTTGCCATGTAGTACCTATGTATATCGCAAGTAAAATTCTGCATCATCTTCTTCATGGACTGTTTAAGGTTTATTTAATACTCCATTTATTTTCATGTACCTAGTTCTACAAATTACACCTCTCAATTGAACCTAGAAACACAGACCATTCGTCTTACAAAAAAAAAAAAAAAAACAAAACAAAACAAAAAAAGAGCCCCAGCATTTAATTTGAAATAAATTCCCTGAGGCACAAACTCAAGTTATAAATGAAGAAGAACTCCTTTCATGAAAAGTCAAGAATCACATAGCTCTTGGGTAATTGCAGGCAGCACCTTCAGCATCTGTAAACGATTGAAAACTTTTGTATGTGATGTTGTAGCTCCTTGGTATACGTTCTCCAGTCAGACTCAGGTATATTACCACAGCTGTTATATTCCTTTTTAAAGAAGTGCGGAATATAAGTTCATTTTTATCGAGGGTGGTGTTACACCAAACAAACACAATCTTCAATTAAAATTCATTGCACGTTTTTCCGACGTATTCTGAAGGGAGACGGTAGATAGTGGAGTCTTGGCCAAAAGCCAAGTGCGAGTAAAAGTTGATTTTTCCACCTTTGCTGCAATACGTCAGACGTTAAAACAGAAGGAAGGTAGCATTATATATTTTGTGTGATGGTTGTGAAATGGTTTATTTTTTGTTTTACTTTCGAATTGAAGTGGACTTCTTTAAAAATTGTTTAATAATACATAAATACGGAGGTATAGGGAGACATGCAATGACGTGTTTCTTTTTGATAATGTTTCTTATCTTTATAAGATTCAAAGATTTTAACGCAATTTATTAGAACTGTCTGTAAAGTAAGTGTCCAAGAAATAGAGATCAGCTAATTTCCAAAAAAGGGTATTTTTATACCGCAGCAGGTTTAAATTAATTTATAGGGTGTTTCAAGTTTCAAGCTTTTTATAGGGTGTTTCAAGTTAAAAGTCAATACTTTAGGAAATGATTCTTCAATCTCCCATACAAATGTCATAAAAAAACGGTATGGAAAATCTTATTTTTTTTCAAAAACGACTCCTACGATTTTGATTAAATTTTTTATGTAAGCTTATCAGTACGATCTATCATATTATTGAAAATAAAATATTATCTATCGTGAATTTCATGAAATGAAACACATGAGCTTCTGGTAAGATGAAATAATATTGTATATACAAATTTTCAAAAAATCAATATTTGGATTAAAACAAAAATTAAAATTAATTTATGAAAATTCGTTATTTCAAAAACAGATGGTAAATTGTTTTTAAATTTAATTTTTTAAATCCGCATTAATAAGTTCTAAAAAAATGCCGTCATTTTTTTTTCAAAAATGTTTTCAAAATTTTATATATAAAAAATTATTTTTTAAAAAACCGTTCCAACAATTTTTAAAATTTTGTCCTCATAAATTGGGATTTACGTAAGAAACCAGATGATGTACATTGCGTTGGTGCCAAAATAGTTTTAAAAGTTGTTTAATCAATTTATTTCTAATTATGTATATATCTATTGATTTTTTAACAATTTTTCAGTCTAAAGTGTGAGTACCATGCATACTCTAAAACCACAGTGTGATCGCACATAAGAGCAAGACCAGTATATAGATCTATGAGATGGGGCCTGGGCTCCCTTTATGAGATGCCTCCCTTTCTTTTCGTCCATATGGAGCTCAAGGTCAGTTTCTTCAGTTTTAGCAGCTCTGGTTATTAGTCTAATGAATATCAGCGTTGGCTGTATGCGCCATCAAGAATGGTAAATTAATTAAGTCTAGTAAATAAAACTCAGTTCTTTTTACCAATTACGGTTTCATTTAAATTTTTCGTTGAACGTCATCATCAGGACATCTAATTTTTCTCCACACAAAAAAAAAACCTTTCAAACTACCTCATTTCATGTAAACCTAACAACATGCAATCAAAAAATCTAATAGAAACAAACGGCACTCATGTCCTATAATACAAAACTATACTTAAACTAAAGACAAAACTTTTTAAAAATTCGCAACAAACGTCTATCTCGTAGTATTTCTTATTTAATCGAAACATTATACGCACATCCACGCAATTTAAAGGTTATCCTTGGACGCTTTCCAAATGGCGCCACATTGTTTTACAGCTTAAAAAAAAGGGATAACTTGAAATATGAAACCAAAAAAAAAAAAAAACTCATACAATTTCGTTTAACATTACTGCCTCAGCCTCTCTTAGTTTTAAGGCAAAGACGTTATATAGACGAGCAATGATATTCTTTTTATATCTCAAAAAAAAAAAAAAAAAACATAACAAAAAAACTCTAGAATTACCTACTTTCTGAGTTTTCAACTTATCAGATTTTTGGTCGGACAAATTGCTTTGTAGAAGAAGAAGTAGAACTTAGAAGAACAAAAAGTTCAATCGTTAAATTAAATTATTGAGAGATACAACAAGCAATGGAATACTCAAAAAAAAAACTATTAAAATAGTTTTTCTCAAGTTCAAGTTGAGCGGAAGAAAGTTAACGACGACAGAGTGGTTAGAGAAAGAGAAAGGATAATGCCGAACCGACTATTCTCTTCCACTATGGGTGAAACCTGAAATAGTGCTGCAACAGGCCCCCGCCGAATATTCTAAAACACCTTGCCCTTACCTAAGGGTTTTAGTTGTTGGATTTTATAGCTATGTACCTTTGTGGATGGATTCTTGCTAATGTCGTTAGAAATTATAAATTGTCCGTTATCTCCACATTAAAGAGTGTTACTATTTTGTTGCTACACTCAAAAAAATTAAATTAGACATCTCTGCCAATAAAAAAAAAATGTCATTGAAGTTACAGAAAAACTTATATTAATAGTTAAAAAAAAAAAATATTTTTACGACTTTCGTTTACAAAAAAAATAACTAGAAATGCCAAAATATTCATTTAACTTAGAATGTTATTTAAATTAAGTATTCTAACCTCTGTCAGTTGTTTTTATTTGATTTTTGTCTACTTAGACACTGTCTAAGTATTTTAAAATTGGTGGAAATATGCTTTATTAAATAAAAATAAATATCACATTATTCACGGTTATGACAATCTACTCTTGTGTCTAAGTAAGGCAGCTATAAGACAACAATAAACAAGATTTTTGAACACATTTTCCAAAGTTGCACAAATGTCTAAAGTTAGACAACGTTTATAAATAAGACCATGTTTATTTAGATAATTTTCGAATTTTATTTTTATTTCAGCTGTTCTTTGAGAAAGACTCAATAATAAGAAAGTTGATTTAATACTACTCCTAATATCCGAGTCCTATTAAATTAATTTAAAACGAAATTTTTATTTTAAAAAAATGGCATTGATTTAACAAATTTATTTCCCTCAGTGTATCTATTAGTTTAGTCTATGCCAATTTAAAAAGAAAAATAAGAAAAAGATAACAAAATATTGCAAGGGGAGAAAAGTTAGATTTAAAGTTTTTTTTTTCGAAATTCAAAAAATACATTTTAGATGCGGGAACTCAATTTACTAGGATATCCGTGAGTGAAGTTTAGTAGATTACACTGGACATGCCAAGCACGCTTGAATACATACCCTAAGTTTGTTTGTACTGATGCGAGAAATAAAAAAAAAATGAAGAAGGTAAAAAGTATTTGTATTTGTATTCTAAATGTGACCTGTCATTAGCAGGACTTTTACACAAATCGGTAATGCTTAAAAATTTAAATGGTATCTATGGGTGGAGCAGTAAGTTTGAGTATTGAGGTTATGTTTTTATCTTTAAATCCTTAAAATGACAAAGGACATTACCGTCTATACATATAGTTCTACCAATATTATTTTATGAAAAAGTAACAGTTTCGAAAAGATAAGTTGTTCAAAAGGGGGAGAGAGAAGGAAACTATAATCCAATACGTTGTATGAAGATATATTTTTGTCTTTCCTATTGGTCGATCCTTAATAAATTATAACAAAGTTGGATATAATTTACGCCAGATCGCAATTTACATTCTTTTTCGTTTGATGCAAGGCAAAGACTGATGAACCATACAAAGCATGTTCTAAAAAGGTAGACGTTAATTTTTTAACAGAAGTTCATAAATCTACAGGCAATGAAATTTTTAAGTTGATCTGATGTAGAGCTTTTGTTTAAAGAATTTCATAAGCCATTCTTATAATTTTACAGGGAGTTTAAAGACCCTCTATAACAGGGAATATAACTGATTTTTGATGAACCTATACATACTTTTATTTCTAAATACTTCTCCAGCCCAAAATTCAATTTTTTTAGAAACTTTGACTCTTCTTCTATATCGTATCGATTTTTTTCTTCTCGAATCTTTGTTTTTCGAACCTTCGCCCTTCGAAACTTTGACTTTCGGAAGGATTCCATTTTTCTTCCAATATAGGGACTTCCGAACTTTGACAGTTGACAGTGGCCATATTGTTGAAGCTAGATCCGTCAAATTGAGCTGTGTTAACTTGGACCCAAAAGTGTTTTGATTTTTTTGTAAAAGATAAAAAATAATAAATAAAATGACCATTTTTGACCACCCATTAACTTTTTTTAACCACCCCTAGAAATATTTTTTTTTTTTTTATTTAAAAAAAAAATATAATTTTTTTTTTTCATTTTTTCTCCTAAAAAAATATTTTTTTTCGAATTTTGAAAGATGACAATTTGAAAAACATAATTATCTCAAATACCATCGTTTACAAATAATCTAACTCAGAAACTGGATTTAATGGATTTTTAAAATTTATAAAAAATAGAAAACTTATTTAAAATTTAAATTTTGAAATTTTCGTTTAATAAGCGTATTTACAGGGTGGGCCAAATACAAGCTTTTTTTTTTTTAAATGCAATAAAATGAACAAAACTAAAACTTTTCAATGAATTATGTCTTTATTAGTAAGAGCAAACATTTCCATTAATTATGGAACACAACGTCATTCAAGTGGCTGCCTGGGCTGGCTTCGGAGAGTAGCGCATTCTGTAACTCCAATTTTCCAAGATCTTGTTGATTCGGGCTGTAACTCACGCATTGCTGGGATTATATTGGCCCTAAGTACTTGAATCGTTTCCGAATTGTTGGCATAGCATCGGTACTTCCCCACAAAAAAAAGTCCAAAGGCTGATAACATGATTTGGGAATTTGGATCGATTGTGGCTTGAGCTGTGTGACATGGCGCGCCATCCTGCATCAGAGATCTTCCAAATCTATGTCTTCGTTTTAGTAAAAAAAAAGTAGGTTAACATGGCTCTGTAATACCCACCGTTGACCGAAACGTTGCTCCCAGCCTCATTTTCGAAGAAAAATGGTCCAATGATGCCACTCCACTCCACAACCTGCACCAAAGTATCACCCTCTGTGGATGCATTATCTTCTCGACAATAACGTGCGGGTTTTCCGAGCCCCAGATGCGGCAATTTTGTTTGTTAACGTAGCCGCTGAGATTAAAAAAAAAACTCCTTTTCAAAAAACACACTCACTTGGCAAATAAGTTTTCAATATTTCCCAACGTTGTTGTTCAAGCGTAAAGCGACTCATTTCGTTCCGCGGAGGTATGATGCCTAATTCACAATGCGACGAGAAAACGAGACTTCGACGTGACGAGATCTCTTCGCAGATGTTCTCTCTTAATAACGAATTTAAAACAACGAAACAAAAAATAATAAATCATTTTTTGTCGTTACATCGCGTCAAAAGGTCGAACAATTGAAAAACAGGCATGGCGTTAAAACGAGAATTGCTTCATTATGTATTATTTCATTGTTTTAAGTTCGTCATTCACAGAAGGAAACTGTGAAGAGATCTGGCATGTCGACATCTCGCTTTCTCGTCGCATTGTGAATCATGCCTGACTTTCTGTCAAGACTTTAAGCGGGAAACAGCTGGGAGTGTCAAAATAACCTATGATTTCAACAGAAACCACTAGATGGCCCACCCGTCATAAGAGGGGGAACATTCACAATCAATATGAACGATCTAATTGGAATATGAAGAGGAAATTTACACACCTTTGTTTTTTTATTAAAAAAAAAAATAAATCCTCGTAAAAGTCATTCTTCAAAATATAAACAACCTTTCAAAATTACAGCTTTAGACAAATTTCTATTTTTTTTTTGTTTCCAGCAACCTAAATGACCAAAGTCTCACCAATTAGATTTGATTTATTTTATTATACTCAACAATAAATAAGACACTGTCTTGGCAAATTCTTATAAATAAAACTCTGTGTGTGTTTTTCTTATAATAGGTTTTCAAGTGCATCGGCCTTTTTAAAAAGAAATAAATAAATAAAGAATATAATATGTACAAGGTTTACACCATCAGCTATTTTATAAGAAGACTGACTTTGCAGTCAATTTTTCCACATCAACGCGATACAATACGATTTGAAGTTTTTTTTTTTTGGCGTTACAAGGGTTTTTAAGGAGGTAATAAAAAATTATTTATGAACACTGTTATCTGCCGCTTCAATGAAACATATTCAAAATTAAGTGTTGCATTTTGCCAAAAAAGTAAATTGCCTCTTTTGGTATAAAAGTACAATATTTTGATTTAGTTACTTCATTCTCCCTTGGACATGAAGCTCCTTATAATAGATAGGTATATTATATACGTTAATGACAATGAAGACGTCGTCGTCTTTATGACTTTTACACACTTCTTTTGTTTTATAAGTCGCGTCAACCCTATAGAAGACAAGAATTATATTATTCATCCAAAAATATAAGGACTTTCTAAATATATTGACAAAAATATGACATCATAATAATTCTTAGCTCAACAAAATCATAAGAAGAAGGGTGATAGACTTTAGCTTATTACTTCAGTGACATTCCAACAAATCACCCAAATATCTTTGGTTTTATAAAGTGGGTCTTGAAAAAAAATAACACCCCCAATATGATAAATCTACGAGTAAAATAACCTTGGTTCTCCCTGGCCTGGCCATCATGTGAATGTATGTGGAACACAAACAAGGCACTTAACGCTATCGAAGGTGCCTCCTTATATGATCCTTCCTATAATCCCCTTCGAGCCGGTTCGGTTATAAATGTCGCCATTATTTACATTGATAGCTACTTTTTGACATTTATTTGAGATTATTGGATGTTTATATTTGTAATTTAGTGTAGGTGAAGTCATGAATGACGAAGCAGAACGCACTTCCAATGTTTGTTCGACGCGAGTGGAGTAATAAACAAACATGATGGAGGAAAAAAGTTACACGCTAAGTTTGTCCAGCTCTTACTTCTACTTTTGCTTTGAAGAAGTTTCAGAGTATGATATTTACAACTCTTGTTCAAGAAGTAAGGTAATAAATATTTTGAAGATAATAATGATTAGTGGTGAGATTTTTTCTGCTAAAATGTGATTCAGTGGAGAAAGTTGGCATTTTTGTTATTAACTTTGTTTTTTTATTTTTTTTTATTCTAAATTATGATATAGGAGGTTTCCAACAAGTCGAATTTCTCAAACTAAGAGTTGTCGAAATCATTATAATCTCTTTAAAAAAACATATGTAAGTTTCAAGTTCTTTATATAAATACAACAAAAAAGATCTTCTTGAATAACTTCTTCTTATACAAAATACCAGCAATTCACGGATAATCTCATATTCAACCTGTAGGATAATCAACCATAAAACTTTACAAGCTCATAAAGACTCCCATTAAAACAAACAAGGATAATTCAAAAGATAACTTCAAAGGTGATAACAGCGCGAGTTCTAAGGAAGTTTTATTCAAATTTCCTATTTTAAGACAAGAAAGAGAATATTTGAATGACAGCGGGATTTGCGGAACAAAATGCCTAAAGGTATTTAAAGGAATGTCGCTAAAGGGTAGGAAAAAATTTTGTGTACTCAGTCCATTATCATACCTTGAGCAAGTTCGTTTTTGGTTGTAGGAAGGTTTCAAATCACATAATTTATTATTTTTGGGGTGAGGGGGGAGAGAAGATTGTGAGGTGGTTAAAATTGATAGCAATTTGTGGTGAAATTTACAAAAGTGAATAATTTAAAATAATAATTATTGTGCGTCTGTCTTTCACAACGATGTATAAAGATTCCTGAAATAATTCTCGACTCGACACCGCGTCATTTTGACAAACTTCATGGTGAAAAATAATAAAATAAAATAAAATTTTGTTGGCAACTAACTCAAATAATAAATATGAAAAATAAATAAAAATTCCCTTGCACATAATAAACAATGACCTGCGACAACGACACCGTATATACCTATCTCTGCTATAATAAAAGGTTTCAGGTCTTTGCAGATATACAAACACTTTTATTATTTCGTTCTTATTATTATAGTGTGTTGCCAAAATCTTTTTAAGGTAAATTTACTGTAAAGCTGTTTATTGCGGCATAAAGTGTACATTGTATAACCCCTTATATCAAGTGGAGCACAAGCACAATGATTTTGAAATAAATCCAAAAACCCCAGGAGTTATTTGTTTGACAAACTATTTATACAGGTTTAAATTATGCAATATTTAAGTGTTAAAAAAAAATATATATAGAATTAAGTAGGCCATCAAGAAGTTTTATTTTGGCGACAAAAAATTATTTACAACACCAATTTTTGACAAAAGCTAGTGAGCAATTTATTCATTTACTTAATCATGATTAAATTTTTCATCCATATTTATAGTAAATTAAATCAAAGTCCATTTTATTCACTCGTTAAATCCGGAATTGTATCAAATTCTTTAAATCCGGCACTGATTATTTCAAATGAACTTGAAATGCTTTCCGTAGGTAAGTCTAAGTGCTTTAATCCAGATTAAAACTCAATTTCATATTTTTCACTAATATTTTAAGTATGTACGTTAAGAAGGAATAGATTTGTATATTCTCCAAATTAAGCTGAATCTTAAACTCTATATTTGTCCTTAAGTGTGAAGTGCTCGACAGTAAAAAGTTTTCCAAGTTTGTCGATATATGGCGCTCGAAATTAGAGGTTCTTTATAATTTCTAAACAATTTTCATATTTACTTAAAAAAGTTATAATAATAATATTAATTTTATACATTCACAAATTTATATGTTCTTTACTTATATTGCTACGTCCAAGATAGCAGACGTCCATAATTCACATTCTGAGATAGCAGATGTCACTAACTAAATACTTTTAACCTGATGGACTTGCACTTTTGGAACCTAAGTTTTTTAAAAGAAAACTGACTCTTGATTGGTAGATATTATTCTTAATATGGCAGAGCTCCATTTTTTTTTAGTCAGCTAAATTTTATATACAAATTACAATTGACTTAAAACTAAGCTTATAATTAACTATTATTTAAAATGTTGTCTCAGAATGGGACTCAACTTATTGCCTATGTCGATCCGTCCGCTATAGAGGAAGCTTCGATCATTGGGCGATTCCGGCGTCTAGTTGAACGAAGAAATTTTCTGAAAGGATCGAAGTTTGTGGATAAAGGCTCCTATCCATACACTGTCGAATCTCGACATCCAGAAAGCATCCAAAGGTGGCACGACAGCTGTTGAGTGCTGAGGAGACGTCAGCCTGGAACTTTTAGTAATGGATGCAGTATTGAGTACCCTTCCAGGAAGCCAAACTGCATATCAGGGATGATATTGTTGTCGTTGCAGTACTGCTTGACCCTGCTGAGTATGATTTTTTCCAGAATTTTGCTGATTCTGCTGAGGAGGGATATTAGCGTATAGTTAGAAACTGCAGGTTTTTAGCGTTTTTTTCTTTGGGATTGCCATGATTTTTACCGTTTTTCACTTTTGAGGGAAGTAGCAGTTGTTGATTGAGTTGTTTACGATGATTGCAAGAAGTATCATCACTGCATGTGGAAGCCTTTTCAGGACGTAGTTGGAGACTCTATCCGGTCATCTTGTCCAGCCGACTTCTTTGGCTTAGAATTGACAACGATTTCTGCTTTTTCTTTTGGATAGCATAGTTAAGGCTTATCCGTTGGGCAACTAGCTGGAAAATCATCGTCAAACTGCCATCCTTCCAAATTTGGCTGCAAAGTCTGCTGGACTGGACGGCTGGACAGATGACTTGACTTCATCCAAGAAAACAGGGTTCGTTGATGGGCTGGGTGTGAAGTTTTGTTCGAAGTAGTCCAAACTACTTGTATTCGTCTACAGTCTTTTATATATTTTTCGATTCAAACGGAGTGTGAACTATAATTTCCTAGAAAAACTATTAATAATATTTGCACTTCATCAGCGAAGGCTTCAGTGGTATGGACTAGGATCTAAGAAGTGTTTATGGGTATTTGTTTTGGGCTTTATACCAATTTGGCACAATGATACGAAATTACTTTTCGCAACAGTTTTCTCCATTTTCGTCGGCAGACTTCAATCCAATGGACTCGATCATTTCAGTTCGGAGACTGTCAACAAAAATATATCAAAGCGTGGAAACAGTGAACAGAACTTCCAGTGAAATAAAAGCTCACATCCAATATATATATAAATACAATTCATGATTTATTTCTAATTATAAGAGAACTTACAAAGGGAGACCAGATGGGTCGGAAGTCTAAAGTAAAAAGGAAAGGAAACCACGTTGGGACTTTTAAACATAGGATGAAGTTTAGCATCTCAGATATTTCCGTCATTTTTGCAGCTAGATTTCGACCAATGCAGCGCCAGCGTTTGGAAATACGCAACAGCTTTAAGCCCACTTCTCTTATATCTCAGATTCCTCTTTACTTTAAAATCGCTTGAAAGTTGAAATTTCGTAATTTATTGAACTTAAAGTCCTCCGAAACCACTTTTGTGGACTTTTTCTTAATCGAATTGATAATTTTGAGTTTTATTTTCAAACGAAACCAATAAAGAATAAAAAAAAATAATAAGCTTACCTTTCATAACCTCAACGAAAGCAAACATCTCATTTTAAAACGATATTCGTATTCATACGATGAACCCTAAACTTTTGAAACAGAGCATTTCGTGTTCCATAAATATAATATCTTTACAACATTGAGATAAAAACATTGAGTGGATATAAACTTTCTTCACCAAAAAAAAAAAAAAAAAACGAAGAAAAAACAAAGGATTTCCGTAAAGATTTTGTGTGTGGTATTTTTTTTTTTTTTTTCATTTGCATTTTCCCCCTTTTTATAAAAATTACCCATTGTTCTTTTTGTTAAATAATCTTGTTTTTGTTGGAAAAGGCATAGAAACTTTCCAAAAAAAAAAAAAGATTCGAAAGTTCCTTTTTTTTTGTTTTTAAAAAATAACCTACGATAAACCGACCAACGCAACGCACGGTTCACGAGTGTGCAAAAGAAAAATTAATAAATCCACTTTTTTCTTAACTGAGATTCATATCGTTGCATAGAATTTATTGCCCATTCATGACCTTTAAGCAAATGAAGTTTTGTGAGTTTGTTTTTTTTTTTTTTTGTGAAACTAAGCTCTAAGAGAAGAGGCTATTATGTGATGGGATTTTACTGTTTTTCATTCGTCTATTTTTGCTTTTAACATTCAACAATTCGTTATTGAGGCAGGTTTTTAGAACAACAAAGAATTTCTTAGGAAAAATGTTCAAATTAAATAGGCCTGGAGAATTAGTTTTAAATGTCTTAAGTGTTGCCATAAAAGTCCCGTGAATGTAGTTTAAAAAACTGGTTTCCGGCACAAAAATTAAGCTTTGAAATTTTTCTGTAGTTTAGCCTTTTTTATCTAATTTTCCTGGACTAAAAGAGCTGTTTAAGTCTTTAAGATTCGTTTTATAATCTAAAACAGCTCTCTTATATGGTTTCACATCGAGGAGACATTTTCCCAGATCTAGCATAAAAGCAGCGAAATATATGTATATCGTATCTTCTAACAGTCTTCTAAGATTTACAACTTCTGAAAGCTTGACAATCAAGACAGTCAAAATAAAACCACTGAAATTGTATAAAAAAAAATAAATCCACGTTAAGGTGGTAAAACCTTCCCCTCACTCCATCAAAATATGATTCAGCTACCCTCATAAAACTGCAGTGTAATAATGAAAAATCACCGTTTTACACCTCGAGGGTAGATTTGTGAAGGCGATTCTATTGCACAAGTAATCAAGAATTGTGGTTTCCAACACTCGATGGTTTTTTTTTTTTTTTTCTTTTATTTAGCGTGATGTCAGGGAACAATAGGTCTGCCATGACAGAGAAAAAGTCTGGTGTTGTAGATGACACCGGAATGACATCTAATTTCCACCTAGAATTTCGCATTGTTGTTTTTTTTTTTCTTTTTTTTATTAAATATTTTGTTGGGTATAATTTATTTTTTCCTGTTTTTTCATGAGACACATGAAAACAAGGGTGGAAATGAATAAATTCCCGAAGGCAGTTAAATTTCACCTTGCTGCATTCATTTCAAAATTGCTCGTTGAGGTCTGTGAATGTTGTCTGTTTTCCTTTTTTTCAAATTAGAGTTAAATCCTTTATTTTAGAGCATATTTCCGGTACATATCATCACGTATTTGGTTCTTCTGTCATTGTTGATTTGCAACTCATTAGTTGCAGTCATATTATTCAAAAGCTCTTTGAACAACAACTGACATTCAATTTGAATAAAGGTGGTTCATCAACATCATCGACTTATTTATCCCAATGCACTATTCCAATGCAAACGAACCAAAATAAGGACAGACTATACACACACATGCAGACATCTATATGGAAAGAAAAATAAACTGAATAAGCAACTTCATTGATCATCATTTTGCAACCTCTGTCATGTGTCCAAGTCTAAGAGTCTAAAGCACCACCTTATACAAAGAATTTCTGTGAAAGGACTTCGAACTCAATTGAAACTCTGACTATACTCAACACATTCACCAAAGAGAAGGATGGATGCGGCCGCCTGTGGAAAAATAGGAAATGAAGTCTTCTTCAAAAGAGTCAAAAGAATTTCGAAGAATATACAAATATCCTGCAACAAAACAAAAAAAAAAACAAAAAACAAGAAGCATACAAAACAAAAACAAAAATTGGAAGATTTCAGACTTGAATATACACTCATGCATTGACAATAGAAAGTTTTTCCAAAGACACCTACTTATACGAATATCTATCCTCGTGCATTCGATTTTCTTGCAAATTCACACAAAAAAATATTTTTTTTTTTTTTTTCAAATTTTCTTGTGGTCAATGTGGGAAAAAGTTTTTGTTTAAAGGAATTTTTGTATTAGTTTTGAGTCCTTTTTTTTTAAAAGGATGATGGAAAAAAGTGCCAAAATTTAATAAAGAATGAAAGGTATCGTAATACCTACGTATGAATACTCAACTTTTATGCATGTCTTTCTTTTGTCCAACAAAAAAATGGTAACTTCTTGACTATTATTTCAATCAATCCTTGTTTTGATCTGCATGAAATTTTAAAAGAACTTTAACTTTACTTGGTTTTGCTTCTCTAGAAAACAATGTCATGGTTTTTCTTCGTGACTGAGGTAAGCTCGCCGGTCCAGGATTCTTCCCGACCACCGAAGAAGCAACAAAACTCGGGATTGGAGGGTCTTCAATATTTTTATTTCTTTTAAATTCTCTTTAAACGGTCGTCTCCTTCTTGTTGACTGTTGAGTCCATGGGTAACATAACATATGAGTTCAGTCCAAGTAGCGGATGGATGGTGAAGTGCCTTCCTCGGAAACCACACTGGAAATCAGGTATGATCTCCCTTTTCCTGTATAAATGGTTGAGCTTCCTCAAGATGAGCCTCTCCAAAATTTTTCTCGCACAACAGAGCAGCGAGATTGGCCGATATTTCTTGACGACGGTCGTCCTGTTGTTCTTCTTCGCCTTCGGCATGGGTGCAACGTTTGCCGTTTTCCATGTTTCGGGGAATTAGCTGTTGTTCAGGAAATTGTTGAGACAGTTTAGTTATTTTCTTCAACTTATCTTGTTTAATTCATGGCTTCATGGGGTACCTACCACCAAGTTAAGCTTTTATAGGCTGGATTTCTTTGCTGGTAGCTGGACCAATTATTTGTTATTTTATTCAAAACATGAATATATTAATATGATGGTGCGAAAGCTTGGCAGCCTAACTGCGTTTTAGTTTAACAATACGACTGATGTTTGGATATCATTTAGCCTTTGTTTTCTTTTTCAATTTTTGACAGTCCGAAGTGGTAATGAAGTTGGTTGTGCTTCAAAAATAGTTATTTTTCGATATCGTTAGAAAAGATCTTTATTTTTTACGCCTCGTTTTACATAATCGCTCTTTGTTGTGGCTATCTTTTACATTGGTATCGTTTCGTAATAAATAATAGGGCCCCAGGAATGCTACCTATACTTAGTTATCATTATATTTCGCCCGCATTGGGTAAAATTGCGAGACTCAATGGTGTACATTTGGCATAATGTTGGCGAGGAATAGAATTGATATAAGGATGGTAGAAATAGCGGATACGAGTACCTAGCTCCGTGACCCAATTAGCACTGGATTTTGCCGTTTTGTAACCACAACTCGTTGAACCTGTAGATGAAAAATGAATTGTTGAGAGGAATTTTTATGGATACACCGCCAAGTGGAATCATTATTTTACACACAGTATGCCGAAATAGGTAAATGCTTTCTAGGTTAGTTCAGAGACTTACTTACTTAAGGTGGCGCTAAAGTCCGGGATGGACCAGGGCCTCAACCAACATGCCTCTCCAACAAGTTCGGTCCCTAACTAGCTGTCTCCAGTTTCACACACAAAGTTGGTTGAGGTCCTCTCCCACCTGCATGCGCCACCTAAGCCGCGGCCTTCCTCTACTGCGCTGTCCCTCGGGATTGTAATATTGTATTCGAAGACCTTACGGGTCGAAACGTTTGGGTCCATTCGCTCTACATGACCCAGCCATCTAAGTCGTTGGACCTTGACTCGTTTGACCAGGTCAGTCTCGCTTTACAGCCCGTTAGTTAGTTATTGTTACTTCTCCTCCACTCACCATCTATGCAGACGGGACAAAAAATCACCCGGAGAATTTTCCTCTCGAAACATCCTAAAGCGTTCTCATCCAGTTTTGACAAGATCCATGCCTCTAAGCCATTTATATAAGGACCGGGATGATAAGTGTCTTGTAGAGACACCTTAGTTGCTCGAGAGAGGACTTTGCTACTCAATTGCCTTCTTAGTCCAAAGAAGCAGCGATTGGCACGAGTTATCCTCCGCTGGAGTCGTCTGAATTAATAGCGGTCCCGAGGTAGACAAATTCCTCAACTAACTCAAAGTTATAGCTGTCTATGGTGACGTTGTGTCCAAGATGTCAGTGTTGAGTGCCCTTTCTTGATGATAGAATATACTTGGTCTTGCCCTTATTGACCACTAAGCCCATCTTCTTCGCTTCCATCTCAATCTTCACAAACGCTGCACTGAAATCACGCTGCGTTCTTCCAATTATGTCAATATCGTCGACATATCCGAGTAATTGGACGGATCTTTGAAAGATTGTGCCTTTTGTGTTGACGCTTGAGTTTCGCACTATTCTTTCCAGAATGATGTTGAAGAAGTCGCATCACAGTGCATTGCTTTGTCTAAAACCTTTTTGGACATTAAATGTTTCGGTGAGATCTTTTCCGACCCTAATGGAGCAGGGTGCGTACTCCATCGTCATCCTGCACAAAGGGACAAGTTTGCCAGGGATGCCAAAACTAGACATTGCTCTATATAGTTCGTCTCTATAGATGCTGTCATACGCGGCTTTAAAATCGATAAAAAGATGGTAGGTATCGATTTGAAGCTCCTGGATTTTTTCTAAGATCTGCCGTAAAGTTAAAATTTTAGTCGATGGTGGACTTTCAGTTCAGAGACGTGTATGATTTCATCCCTCAGGGGGATCGTCCAGTTAAAAGTTCAAATATTAAACTCCACTGGGCCTACATCTGCTAACTCCGCATGACGTGAGGTCCGCTGTGGAGGTCACTATATTTGTTTAATGAAAAAACGATATTTTTTTGTTTGGCTCCAATTTTTATTTTTCCGATGTTGCTGTGGTGGAGGTCGCTCGTCAACTGAACCTTGATATACTGATAATCTAGATCAATGGACCGTACAGTGCAGATTTGCATTTACACAAAATATATTATACAGTTAGTATATGTTTACATAGTATTTAGTATTTACATAGACACTCCGCCCACCTTTAAAAATAATTTTTAAATATAGGTACATTAAATAATTAAATCTTCTTGAAAATAAATTTAATACAAAAATAAATTTATCAAAGAAACGATTAACTCAAAATTCAAAAGAATACAGATTATTATAAGAAATATGTAAATAATATATGCAGTTAGCATTCATTAGGCAAAAGTAGTGCCAGTTTAGTTATGTCTCGTCTCACAATGCCAGATTTTATTCGAATGTCGACAACACGAACAAGGCCATCTGCTCCAGGAAAAAGGTTGACTACTCGACCCATCAACCATTTGCTTGGTGGAAGATTGTTGTCCACAACTAAGACAAGATCGTTAAGCTCCATGTTACGCTTCTTCAATGTACACTTTGTTCTTTGCTGTAGTTGGTGAAGGTATTCACGTTGCCACCTACGCCAGAATTCTTGTTGAAGACGCTGGGTATACTGCCAACGAGAAAGTGTATTTATATTGGCATCGCACAAATTCTGCTCAGGTAATGTCATAGTAGGACCGCCTGTAAGAAGAAAATTTGGAGTTAATGGTTCTAAACTATATTTGTCATCTATAAAGGCAGTCAATGGACGAGAATTTAAACACATCTCTATTTGACAAAGAAGAGTGCTAAGCTCTTCAAAAGTAAGCGATGTTTGTCCCATAACTCGACGCAGGTGAAATTTGGTCGACTTGACGCCGGCCTCCCAAATACCTCCGAAATGAGGCGCATGTGGAGGAATGAATTCCCAAGAGATTTCCTCTTCAGCCAGATATCTACAGACATTTTCATTGGATTTAAATAAATTATAGATTCCCTTGAGTTCTCGAGATGCCCCAACAAAATTTGTTCCATTGTCGCTTAGAATTTTTTTGACAGCTCCTCTTCTAGATAAAAACCTTTTCAAAGCAGCGATTGCAGCGTCCGATGTAAGATCCGAGACGAGTTCTAAATGAACTGCTCTTGTTGACAAACAAATGAAGAGAGCCACATAACATTTTTGATGTTTGGCACCACGACCCTTACTGGTTTGTATGTTTAGAGGCCCCGCATAATCCACACCTGTATTTGTGAATGGCTTACACATTTCAAGTCGGACCCTTGGCAAGTTACCCATTTGTTGCTCCAATGGCCGAGCCCTGTAGCGCTGACATTTAACACAGCCTCGGATGAACTTGTGAACTACTCCCTTGAGATGCAGTATCCAATAATTTTGCCTTATAACGCCAAGCATAAGATGTGGGCCCCCGTGTAAATACTTATTGTGATAGTGAGCAATAATTAGAGTTGTTAAATGAGATTTTTTCGGCAAAATTGGTGGATGTTTTTGTTGAAACCTAAAGTCTCCCTTCTGAATTCTGCCTCCAACCCTTAGTAAACCATCATTACCAATAAAAGGATCCAATGACTTTAGATTGCTATCCCTTCGTATTTCCTTTGATTGTTTAAGTCGTTTTAATTCTGATGAAAATGCGTAATTTTGAGTTTCCCTTATCCAAAAACATAACTCAGTTGCCAGCTCATTTGAAGAAAGTGGTCCAAACACCCTTTTGCCCCTTTCATTTCCCTTTAATTTTGAATTATGAATGAATCTTCGACACCATGCCATTATGCGCTTGAGCCGTGTTAATGCAGAAAAACGAAGAATAATTGGATTTTCATGAGATGCCTCTGTTGTTGCAAAAGAAAATGTTATGTTCCTTTTCTCAAGATCGGTTTCAGGATTTTTCAAAATGAATTTGTTTTTAATTGCATCCATGTCCCTTAGAAACGGAGGCCCTTTCCACCACAAGTTGAATGAGGGCAATTGGTTCGGTTGAAGTCCCCTCGACGCACAATCGGCAGGATTAAGTTTCGAAGGAACGTGCCTCCATTGACTTTTAGAAACCGTTTCCAAAATCTCTGAGGTTCGATTTCCCACAAAAGTTGTCCACTTACATGGATGTTGAGAAAGCCACGCCAAAACCACCTGAGAATCTGTCCATGCGTAGTATTCAACATTGTCTAAACCCATACTTTTCTTCACAGATGCCATTAGTTTTGCTAAGAGATGGGCGCCACAAAGTTCCAATTTGGGTATGCTGATACGATTTACTGGTGCAACCTTGGTTTTTGATGATAACAGAGACACAAAACATTCTTCTTTTGTATGTACAGCCACATAAACACATGCCGCGTATGCTCGTTCCGACGCATCAGAGAAACCATGTAACTGCATCCGACACCCTTCCCTTTCAGATCTTATCCATCGAGGAATTGAAATGTTTTCCAGACATTTTAGGTTTTTTCGTATAGTCAGCCATTTTTGCATCAATGAAGGTGGAAGTTGATCATCCCAAGAAACTCCAGCTATCCATAAATCTTGAATTAAAACCTTTGCCATAATTATTGATGGACTGACCCATCCAAACGGATCGAAAATCCTTGAAATTTCAGAAAGAACAACCCTTTTGGTAGCTATTTTCTGCTCTCCTAATGAAACCGTAAAGAAGAAAAAGTCTCTAGATGGATTCCAATATAAACCCAGAGTCTTTACTGTCATATCTTCAGAGAAACTAAGAGCCGACATTTCTAAGCTTTCCTCTGGAATTTGCTTCACTAACTCAGTAGAATTAGATGCCCACTTTCTGAGGTCGAATCCTCCGCTAGCCAATAAATTGCATAAATCAGTTTTTACGCCCAACGCCTCTTCGATCGTATCACAACCTCCCATAAAATCATCTACGTAAAAATTGTTCAAAAGGTTTGCTGCCCCAACTGGATGCCGATCCTGTTCATCTAAAGCTAGCTGTTTCAAGGTCCTTATGGCTAAAAATGGAGCGCAAGTAGTTCCATATGTTACCGTATGAAGATTGTATTCCTTGACCGGCTCGCTTTCATTTCGCCTCCACAGTATCTTTTGGAAATGTGCATCTTCAGGATGTATCACCACCTGGCGATACATTTTTGCAATGTCTGCTGTATAGGCAATTCGATGCATTCGAAACCGACCCAAGATGTCCACAAGATCTGATTGAATTTTTGGCCCATTAAGAAGAAGATTATTAAGAGACTCACCTGAAGTGCTTGCAGCGGAGGCATCAAAAACTACCCTGAGCTTGGTAGTCGAACTATCTGATTTGAATACAGCGTGATGAGGCATGTAAAATGATTTTTCTTGTGCTGCGTGCCTGTCTCCCTCACTTGCTTCTACCATGTGGCCTAAAGATAAATACTCTTCCATAAAGTTCGAATACTCTATCTTCAACGAGTTGTTATTTTGAAATCGCCTTTCCAACATATTGAATCTACGAGCTGCCATATTTTTAGAGTTCCCTAACTTTCCAGATGATTTCTTAAAAGGCAACCTTACCATGTAACGACCATTAGGTAGGCGAGTATGAGTTGCAACAAAGTGATTTTCGCAATGCTGCTCCTCCTCAGTATACATATTCTTGTCCCTTATACTTTCGACTTCCCAAAACAGTTTTAGAGTTCTATCAATATCTAAACATGTTGTCAAAGTAAAACTTCCATTCCCTTCAAGATTAGTTTGTGCTCTACCCGAAATAACCCAACCAAAAATAGTTTCCAGTGCAACAGTTGATTTACTCTCTGATTCTATTTTTTGTTTGCCCATGATGCGAAAGAAAACATCGCATCCTAACAATATGTCAATCTTTCCCTGTGCTTCGAATGAAGGATCAGCTAGAGCGAGACCTTGAATCATACGCCTACAATCGTCTTCAATTGTAATTGATGAAAAGTTTGATGTGATTTCATTCAAAACATAAGCTGGTACCATAAGCTGTTGGTCTTGTGTGCGAGATTTTATTTTCAAATTCACTCCTCCCTTAGTGAACTTTGAAGCCCCTGCACCCACTCCATTTATTGCAATTCGTGCGTTTGTCCGAGATAGATTCAACTTCTGAGCACATGCCTCACTAATCAAGGAAACCTGAGATCCTGAGTCCAATAAAACTCGGCACAATTGCCAGCAGCCAGAAGAATCCATAACAAAAACTAATGCAGTTGGTAAAATGGACGCAAATGATAAGAACTCGTTGGTTGTTGATAAAACATTTATGCCCTCACCATTAGATGACAATAACCCTTGACCTTCAGACGTTTTTGCAATTGGATATGATGAACACCCTGGATTTCCATTACTTGTAGCCTCGTGGAGCAATGTGTGATGCTTCCTATTGCAAACTTGGCAACAATACGACTGACAGACTTTGCTTAAGTGACCTACTTTCAAGCAATTGAAACATAGCTTGTTATCCCTTACGAAATCCCGTTTCTCTTTTACGCTTAGCTTTCCAAATCCTGGGCACTTATCTACCTGATGAGTTTCCTTACAAAACACGCAAGCAGAAGAAGAGACTACCGAACACCTTGCTTTGTTTGGCGGAGTAAACCTATGCAACGAAGGTTTCTGAGCACGTGGTGCGATCGTACATACTTCATAAATTCGCCTATCAATAAAATCAAGAAGCTCCTTGAATGTTGGACTTTTCTTTTTTGCACTCTCCCGCCTCCATAATTGTTGAGAAGATTTGTCTAACTTTGATGAGACAACAAACACCAGCCAACAATCCCAATAATCAGTTGGTATTTTCATTGCTTTCAAAGCCCCTACGGAATCACTAACAGATGACTTCAAAGCCCTAAGACCATCCTCTGTCCCATGATTTAATACCGGTTGATCCATTATAGTTTTCAAATGTTCCTCAACAATAAAGTTTTCTTTGCTATATGTTGCTACTAACTGTTCATATGCTGGCATATAATTTACTTCTGTGATGTCAAAACTGTTAACTACCGTTGCTGCATCATGCGATAACGAACTCTTTAAATAGTAAAATTTCTGTGTATTACTCAATTTCGGGTTATTGTGAATGAGTGATACATACATATCATGAAAGCTAGGCCAATTTTTAAATTTACCATCGAAAGTTTGTAATTTTATCGGAGTGAGCTTAATTTCCGAATGAGCATGTGCATTTGATGAAGAGTTATGAGTGGAAGTTTGAATTGAAACCTGTTCATTTTCATTTCGTGGCGGCGGGGTTGATGGCGCCGGTGGTGACGGGACAGATCCCGTAAGACCACGTGATTGCATCACAGTTGGCTGTTCTGCATTTATTTGAGAAGCAGGGGGTTGTATTGAGCGCGATACAAGCTCTCCAAGTGCAGCTTGATGATCCAAAAGAACTCCGAGCGCAGAGTTGACCTTGTCAATCGAACTTTCGGGAACACCTACACCGTTATTCCCATCGACCATTTGTTGAACTGTTAGCCGTTTTAACAGAAACTTTCCCTTAGCCCTAGCTTGAAAATACTTTGCCTCAATTTCAACCCGTTGATTATCACTTTCGGCCGTCAATTCATCCTCATCATTAATCAAACCTTCTACCCAAAATTGAACGTCATTAAATTCTTTAAACAGATCTGAGAGCTTGTCTAACCTCTCCTCAATCAGCTCTTTTAAGCATGGGTCATCTCCATGTGCATCGTTAATAAAATTACAAGCACGTGTTAGCTGCCCTTTTATTGTAGCCCTTTTTCGTTTTAATTCCTCAATCGACATTATATACTTATATAAATATATTTTATGTGAATATAATATATAAGAACGAATTTACCTGACTTGCAGAATACTTAGGAATTTTTTGGTAACGGTAGAATTTTTATATTAACCACGATGTCCAACTGTAGCAGCAGTAGCTCACGCCCATCAACCAGGAATATCCAAAACCCACACAGCAGTGTTCGCACAATAAAGAGTTCCCTTTTTTTTATCACACGATTGTCTTTTCCAATTTAAGAGCGCAAAATTAAACTGTCTTTATGTACTAGACAAACTATATACCGCACACTGAACTAGCTATGTAAAACACTTCTTGTTTTCCCTGGACTGTATAGGTAATACAAATTAATATCTGGCGCGATTAGGACCAAAATGTTTAATGAAAAAACGATATTTTTTTGTTTGGCTCCAATTTTTATTTTTCCGATGTTGCTGTGGTGGAGGTCGCTCGTCAACTGAACCTTGATATACTGATAATCTAGATCAATGGACCGTACAGTGCAGATTTGCATTTACACAAAATATATTATACAGTTAGTATATGTTTACATAGTATTTAGTATTTACATAGACAATATTATCTTCCCAAGAGACCAGAGCTTTTTCTAGAAATTTAGTTAAACCTCAGAATATCATCGTTCGTTTACTCGCGGTCCAAGTTCGTCTCAGAGCCATTTCTTTATGTTGTTCAGAAAGTTCGTTGAGTTCGTCAAAGAATATATGGTATTCCAAATGACTGTAATCCCATTCTGGCCAGAGCCTGGCCTTTGTAGAGGAAATTAATGATTGTTTCCTTTGCCTGCTGTTTTCAAAATTGATCGCAATCTTAAGGACCGAAATCTTAGACAGTTTTTTAAGCATTTCAAATTTAAAAATAAGTTTTTCTTATTATTCATATTGAAACAGAATTTTTTAATATTAAATATTTAATGAAAATTACCTCTATCCATCACCACTCTAAATAAAAGATAAACCAGAGTTGTCTCTAATAAAAGATTTTCTGCTCACGATTGTCAAACAAATTTTGTGGCAACATTTTTATACCAAAAAATGATTTCTTTTAATTTTTGAATTTGTATTCAATTCATATTTTGTGAAGCCATTTAAGGAAAATCAACTTCAATATTATGTACCTAATCTTGTATACAAATTTGGCGCCACATTTTTTGTATCTCAATGTATGCATAAATATCCCCTATACTCCTATACTCTATGTATGTAATAATGTCCTTAAAGTGCGTGCTCTCACTGGTGCACAAGAGCCTAAATTCGTTTAAGTCTTGCAATTTATTTTGCCTATCAGCATCTGGAAGACAATAACATTGGTCAACTAGGCAATATGGTTTCAAGAAAATTACTTCATTTTTCGGATTGGGTTTAGGTAGAACTATAATATACTTTGGAACGAAAAAAAAAAAAAAAAAAAAAATACGAAAGTACTCTGTGACAAACCACCACTGCTTGTTCTGACGCCACATTATGAATATAAATGAAGTAAAATAAGGTCATACGTGAGCCATTGATTTAATTTATCCGATTGGTTTAACTACCTAAATACACATTATGTATGTTGGCATGTTTCTTTAGCAATTATATTTCGAATGGAACTGAAATTTAAGTGAAGTAGATACTTATTCTTAAGCAGAAGGGGAGGATTGTGGTTTACTTTTAAACCTGCACCTTCAATACTTCCAGCCAGACTTTCTTGTTTTAGATTTAAAATGGCAATAAAATAACACTCTTATAGTAAAAAGCTTTTTCTGCGAATTGTTATCATGGGTATTTCATATATATATGAGACGTACATTTATACAGTAATACCACTTGAGCATGAAAAAGTCTTTCTCCTTACCTTATTAATAACACCGACTGTCTGGCGCCAGGATTTAACGTGTTGGCATTTGAAAAATGAAACACATACCGAGAGAGAGTCTCTGTTCTGACTCCTGTGGGGACATAACTTTAAGAGGTTTTTATTTTATTCAAATATATGTATATAGCGATATTGTATATGGAATGAGAAAAAAAATGTAAGAACAAGAGTTGGAATATCTACCTCACCAATCATGTATTCAAACAATTTATAGAATAATGTTGTATTTTAATAAATAAAAACATGAACGATTAGTTATGGTTTAATGTGGTTTTACTTGTTTTTAACGTTAATGTTCTTAACACCGTCGGTCTTGCAGCGACTTGACGTTATAACTATAGCTTTATGAATAGTGCTCTTATTCATGGTTCACATCTTATTTGGTTATGTTTATAAAGGGATTTCGATATGAATTCCCGACCGTTTTCATTCTTCTGACTCTTCTCTTAGTGTTCCGAACGTTTTCTTCCATAGGTTGCTTACTAGGGACGAAGGTTTCCCCTACAGTCATTGGGATAAGGTTCTGCTTCTAGATGATTTCAACCGTTTTGTTTACTAGGGAAATAAGGCTTCCGATGAGGATTCATGCACCCGTTTTGTTTCTATGAGTTCTTGTTCAAGAAGCTCACGGGAAAAGGTTCTCCATCGAGAGGTCCACGTCCAACCCGCTTTATTTCCTAGGTTTTGGGTTTTGTATTAGGTTTTGTATTATTAGAACAAGGTTTTACAATAAGGATCCCTCCTTTTGATTCCTTCTTGTTTCTCTTCAAGGATCCCGCTGGAAAAGGTTCTCCTCTGAGAGTTTCCGAACGTTTTGTTTTGTGCTCAGAACATATTATATAAAATACCGTAGTAACTAATTTTAAGCCGCTGAATATTGTATTATACCAAATATACTGATGGTTATGTATTTTTAGAGGAAAGAATTTTAGTATATGTAATACCATACTATTCAAATATTCTGAACTAAGATTATATGAAAATTTAAACAAATACCTGAGATAAAATAAATGGAAATTATAAATAGAAATAAAAGGAGTTTAGTAAGACCCTCCTAGCTCAAATGTGTCTCCTTTTTTAGGAAGAATCCTGGACACTGACAAGATTACTTTAGCCGCAAAAAAAAAAAACATTCCAAATTCATAAACTGCTTTTTCATTAAATAACTATAAACCCCAACTTCAAACATTGATTCTACCGCTACCTTTAATGAGCAAAAATAAAAATCCGAATTTTTCCCCTTGGGAATTAACGATAAAATGTGCTGTAGCAAATTTGAAGAACCCGTCCAGGCTCTAAGCCTTATGTTCAGTTGACGTAGAAACGCAAAGGCAAAAAAACACTTTTTTGAACTAATTATGCTTCATCGTAATATTAAGTTTGATTCAAATTATTATTTACACAAAACTAATATGCATATAAAGAGTTTTCCATTAAGGTCGGGTCGATTTTAAAATTGAATAAAACAAGTTGTATATGAGATATCAATAAGGTTTTATCTTTATTTGAGAGCCCTATCAATGACATTATGTGTGAGATACATCGTTCAAATGGCCGCCGCGGCTTCGCTGGGTGGCACGGATTCGAAAGGTCCAGTTTTCGATGATTTTGGCGCATAAATCAGGCGGTGTTTTGCGGCTTATTCGCATTGACCTGTGACTTAAGAAAGCCCCACAAGAAAAAGTCCAAAGGGGTCAAATCACACAATCTTAGTGGCCAATTCATGTCGCCTCAGCGCGAGATAACCATGCCATGAAACCGCTCGTGCAGAATATCGATTGTGTCTTGAGTTGTGTGGCACGTAGCGCCATCCTGTTGAAATCAGTGCCCATATCAGTGCCCATATCATCCAATTCAGGCCACAAGAAGTTGGTAATCATTGACCTATAGCGATCGCCGTTGACGGTGATGGCCTGGCCAGCATCATTTTCGAAGAAGTACGGACCGATGACGCCTCCAGCCCAAAATCCACACCAAACAGTAACTTTATTTGGATGCATTGGCACCTCGTGAATCTCGCGTGGATTGGTGTCGTCCCAAATCCGGCAATTTGCTTATTTACGTACCCATTCATCCAAAAATGGGCCTCATCGCTAAAGATGATTTTTCGACCAAAATTGGGATCAACTTCCAACTGCTCCAAAACCCAATTAGCAAACACACGACGCTGCGTATGGTCGTTTTGTTTCAGCTCATGATGATTTGTCTTTGGTAACTGATTAAAAGACTATATTTTGACAGAAAGTAAAAGAAACAATATGGCCGTCCTGAGCTGTCAAAATCAACACGTCCCTATTGGAAATCCCTTTATAACTTGTCCTATGAGGAAAAGAAAGAATAAAAATATTGAGTATAACGACTTGAAAAATATCACCATCTCTCGGATTTTAAGTTTTTCAACAAAAATATAATATTCCTCCATCTCATCGTCGTCGTCATTGAAAACAAACTGACAATTTAGCAATTTAACACTTTTGGTTAGATACCCTTTATACCTACCCGCAGCACTCAAAACTTCACATAGCCAATCAAAAACTAAACTAAAAATTTTCATCAAAAGTTAAAAGTTTTTTCCAAAATCGTTTATTTTTTGTTTTTTGTTGTTTTTGTAAAAAAGTTAAGTCAACGACTATAATATAAACTATAGCTTTATAGTGATGTGTTCTCATTTTTGTGGTTGGCGCCATTACAAGCACATACTCAGCTTGAGCTAAAACCATGCGACGACTGACGATGATAGTTTTATCTTTTATGCAGGAAGGTGGGTTAGGGATTTTTTATGACAAAAGTTTTTCCACAGATTTTATTATTTTTGTGTTCCTAGTGTTTAGTGCTCCCGCGAGAATATAGGTAGTATAGTAAACTATAAGCACTTGTTCTAGTTTTTCATAACTCAGCATGTTGAACATAACGTGAACTGAAATAAAAATGCATTTAAGTTTATATTTTATTTACATTTTTTATTGAGATATAAAAAAAACAAATAATAAGTAGTTATAGTTTTACTGCAAATTTATTATAATGTTTTAGTAGTTAAATTTTATAGATAAATGCATTACATAGTTTTTATTGCGGAAGTTGAATATTATACCAGTTGTTGCATGAATTTACGTGAGAAAAAAAACAGAATATTTGAAAATTAAAACAAGAATCAAAACGTCATAATGGATTATTCCTAATTGATTTTTCTAATTTTTGTTTTTATAAATTAAGATAAATGTATCCATATAAAATATTATATATTGTTTTTAATATTAAAAAGAAAATAATAGATAATATATCTGCAAATGCTTTCGGCTCTTTTGTAAGCTCTTAGAAATATGAAGTGTCGAGTTTTAATAAGAGCAATTCTGTACCGTTTTTTTTTTTCATTGGTTCTCTTTCGGTTACAAAGGTGCTCTTAAAGACTGCGATTTGGAATTGCCTGGATGTTAACTTCATTCCTTAGGTTCGAACTTGCAACTTTTAGTTTCGGAATAGTTTGGTTTCTAAAATGAGAACCATAAGTCTATATGAGAGTGCACGCACTTTTATAGTCCGTTTATATTAAGCGATATTTGCTGAGCAAATAACTAATTCAAAATAGAACATAAGCGGAAAATATGTAAACCCACACAAATTTTAAAGTGATAATTCTAAAATTCACATACCTACGTCCATCAATTTCAACAAATTTCCATTTTCATTTTGAAAAAAATAAAATACAGGACTGGGTGGCACGAACTTGCTCTTGTGTCCGATCACACAGTGGTTTTAAAGTACAGTAGAATCTCGAAAAGATGAACAGATATAAAACAGGGCCCGTTCATCTTCTCAAATTGTCCATCTTTTCGAGCATCAACATTTCGTTGAGAAAGAAGATATAGTTATAAATAAAAACATTTAATATAATTTACATAACAAGTTAAAAAAAAGTCTAAAAGTACCATTCACAAAACTGAATAACGTTACATAAATATAATACGAGGAACTAGAGGCAAAGAAAAAGTAAAAAAATTAAGTTGGGAATAAAGCATTCATCTTTTAGGGTACAAAATCTCAACTCGTTCATCTTTTTGAGCACTGAAGAGTGAAAATATTTCGTTCATCTTTCAGAACTGTTCATCTTATAGAACCGTTTATCTTTCCGAGATTCTACTGTAGTTATACATATGTATACTTATACTTACTTACTTACACTTTTTTCTGAAAACTTGTCGAAATATCAATATAGTAAAAAAAAAAATAATTAAACAACTTCTAAACTTCTAAAACTGTTTTGACACCAACGCAATGTACACCATCCGATTTCTTACACAAATCTTAATTTATGAGAACAAAATTTTTTAAATCGTTGCAGCGGTTTTTTTTTTTTAAGTTTTTTATATATAAAATTTTGAATATATTTTTAAGAAAAAAAATTGGTACGCCAATTTTTAGTACTTATTTAAGCAGAGTTTAAAAATTAATTTTGAAAAAAAAATCATCTACCCATTTTCGAAATATCGAATTTTCAAAAAAATATTTTTATTTTTTTTTGTCAAAAATTATTTTTGTTTTTGAAAATATTGATATGCAATATTATTCAAATTTATTATTAGCTATTGTGTAAAAAATTTGATTAAAATCGGTTCAACAGATAATGAGATAGTCGAAAACCTAAAAAATGGTCATATGAGAATACCATTTTTAATCGATAGACAATTTTTTTTAAATAATATAGTAGATCGTATTGATATTAACTCTCATAAAAATTTTAATCAAAATCCTAGGAGTTGTTTTTAATAAAGATGAGATTTTCCAGTTTGGGTGGTACCGTTTGAAACTTTTTTAAAAATCCAAAAGAAAACATAAGATGCAATACTTTTTAAACTTTTTGAAAAATTCTCTATAAAAAAATTGATCAAATTCAGTTGAAACATTTTGGAGAAAATCGGAAATCAAAAAATGGTTCAAAGGGAGGTACCATTTATAACCATTTTTCGTTTTTTTTTTTTTTTTAAATGGTAGCATTTGTGGGCAGATTGTTGAGAAAAAGATTTTAATTTTTTGCTAAAAAAAATTGTACGACAGGTACCGTTATATTTGGTCTTAAAAAAAAGATGAAAAAAACTTTTGGGATGAATGTCCAAAAAACCCTAAGTACCAAGTTTAAAGACAATCGGTCTATCCGTTTGGGCTACAGCCGAAAGGACAAACAAACAGCCTTTTTTCAACTTCGCTATCATCGTAATGTCAACTTTGATCAAAATTTCGAGTTCGATTTTTTTACGAATCCATAACTTGCCTTATAGTACCTATGTACATATGTACATATGTATCGCAAGTGAAACAATCAAACAATAGTTTAAGATAAAAAAAATTTAAACATATAGGCGCAAAATTTTAAACAACCTATTGTTAAGGGCTTAGCATATTACTAGTTAGCAATTTGCTAAACATTTAGTAATTTACTAGCTCTTCCGAAATTTTAATCCTTTTTTTTCGTTTTACTAACTAGTAAAATACTATTTCCCTTTTATTAAAAACGGTGCATCTCAACACGTCCAAACAATGACAGTTCGTGAAAGAAAAACGAAACAAATAAACCTAAACCTAGGAAACGTCCTAATAATTTGATTTACCGTTGGCCAGATACACTCCAAAATCTTTTTCAATTTTCTTAATTTGATATGGTTGATATCTTTTTGGAATCAGCACCTCCATTAGCTTCAGCAACTCCTGATGTCTTCCGAAAACATTTTATTTTATTTTATTTTATTTGAGAAACAATTAGCACACGAATCATAAAAAAAAACACAATTTAACTCTTTGCCAACAAATTTTTTTCGAGGACAATGACAGATTTCATATGGATTTAGCAAGTTACTAAAAGTTAAAGTAGCCATTTTGTGATTTTAACTTTAGTAAAATGTTAAGAGATAGTAAGTTACTAAAATCGTTTAAAATTAGCAAAATCTTCTTTTTAGCTTAATAACTTTCTAAAATGGCTTTAACATTTGACTAAATCGTTTAAAATTTTGCGCCATAAATTTTATAAAATACATAATTATAACAGGTCCTTACGTTAAAAAGTACCCCGCAGGTGGGGCACATAATTATTATGCCACAGACATCTTGAGGTGTAAGGGCATACAATACCTATTCGAAATTCTCTTTTCATCTTGTACCTTTAAAGCATCGTTTCTATAAAGCCTTCAAGATATATAACATTTACCTTAAAACAAAATTTAAAAAAGTATATTTCTCACCAACAGAATATTTCCACATGCAAATATGAATGAGCAACAAACGATATTATGTGTGGTGTAGGTACATATGTACCTACAACCGTGTATTAGTCTCAAATAAATCTGCAATAAAATGATTTATGGCCCACAAGCGAATTACGTCTAGCATATTATTTTGAATTAACGCTACGATGAATCCGCAAACAATTTATTGTAAATGATTTCGAAAACATGCCTTCGTACAAAATCTTCAGACAACGGACATCGAATAATTACACAGCAACGTTCTCAATCTCAATCGCACAAATGGCGGGTGGAATTATGTATTTCAAAGATTTCCCGGGTGTGTAAGAAGCGAATAACAATTTTCCAAACGAATTAAGTAAACAATCTTTAAATGTTCATAAATTATCTCCCCAATAATCGTTAACCTGGTTGTAAAGCACCACTTTGAATACTTTGATGAGTGCAACAGTTGTTGTTGTTTTTGTTGTTGCTGCTGTTTGCGCACCAACTAGGTAAATATTGTTTATTTTCAAAATTGAAACATGTTTCATTTAATCATTATTCTGGTCTCCCCCTTCTACCGGACGCAGCCATCAAACGATGACTGGAAAATTTGTTCTTAAAGATTCTTGCGCTGGTAAATTTATTAAGTTCGTTGCTCATAAATTGTCCTTATTCGATCATAAACATTATTCTACGTGGTGAAGTAAGTTAAAATACTTTTTATACTTTTGAGTGTCAGCCAAAGTGTAAGAATATAAATACATACATTGTTGTCCCGCGTACAACCGCAAACTGGTCAATAAAATTGAAATCCAATCGTTGGTCCTGGTCCTGGCTGGGACTTCATCAGCCAAGCTATGCGCTTCTGAAGGGTAAAATGGATAATCACGTATTCATAGCGATACTCGTTCACGGTTATTCCTCTACCTTACACACTCATACACACACATGAGGAACATAATGGTATATCCTTCTCGAGTTGTTGGCATTTTAACAAGCTCCCCGGGGAGCTGTACAAGAAGATAAAATTCAAATCCGAGCCAATATCGATAAGAAGGTGTGGTATTCAACATAATCACCTTTGTGCGGAATAATAAATTCAATTCTTCGGATTTCAGGCACCGACTACGACTTCGAGGAAATATTATATTGACTCTGTGTGTGGTGTTGTCGTTATGTGCAGAACGGAAACAGATCATTCCTATGGGGATATACTTGAACCTGGAGTTACATTTGAGCAAGATGTGGATGTGAGTATATATGGTATATTGAGTGCCAATGGCTGTGTCGGGACTCAGGATTTGGATCAGGACGATTCGGTGTAGACATTATTAATTTTTGATGTTGTATTCATTGAGATTTTTATGTTTCACGTCTTTTATTTCATTTTAAGTATCTGCACCGGTGAATATGTAACAATTTAACCAAAAAGACGTGTTTTATGATGTAAATCTGCTACATTTGAAATGTTAAATCATAAACAGATGTCTCGGTCGAATTATGCTAGCATCAGATTGGAGCTTCAATGACACAGATGGTTATCATTAGAAAAGTAAGCAGTTTTAGCCATAAATCAACCGCATTCTTTTTTTGCTCACAATTTTTTCATAAAAAAAAAAAAAGAAGAAACTAAAAACCCATATATAAAAGTTGTAACTTTAATCGTATTCGTATCAGTGCAGTAGTTTAGTGGCCACTTAAAGATACGACTGTCATGGTGTGCATATCTCACTCAGAGGCTAAGATTTTCGTGTGGGATACATTTCATAAATTCTAAAATTAAATTAAAAAAAATTTACGGTTGAAACGCTTGAATTTGGTCTTTCTTATGATTCAAAATATTGATGTGGCTTGACATTCCAAATGTATGGTAACGGTTCAAGAATGCACAATATTGAACAAAAAAAAAAACACTTAATAGTTTTAAAATCGATAAGATCAACAACAAAACGCATTTGTTTACTTGAATAGAAAAGATTTTATTTTATAACAAAAGTTTAACAAAATAAAATGCACAACTGGGTCGCACGAAAAATCAAAAACAACCTGTCGGTGAATGCTCAAAAGCCGCTAGGTACTAAGTTTAAAAAAAATCGACCCACCCGGGCAGACGGACAGAATTGCTCGACTTCGCTATTATCATAATTTCAAGTTTGATCAAAATCTCGAGTTGGATTTTTTTTTTAACGAATCTATAGGTATTTATCGCAAGTTAATGCCCTTATGAGCCTTTTTAATTGAGGGATGGGAATTCTAATCATACGAATAGGATATCTTAAAGATAAACGGTGTCCAGCGGAATATTTTCAACTTTAAAATTCAATATAAAAAAAACTACATCGTTTTTATTTATTTTTATTTCAATTAAATGCAGAGTAACAATGCGGATTTAATTTTTTTAACACGATATCATCCAAATGATGTCCGTTTTTTTCAATGCACTCTTGCAGCCGGACCCTTACCCTGGATTAATGCTTTGAATTTCATGGCGAATATTTTCCTGCAGGGCTTAATTGTCCGTGGATTGTTATTGTAAACCATTGATTTGAGGTATCCCCATAAAAAGAAATCGCAAGGTGTGAGGTCTGGCGACGAGGCAGCCATGAAATGTCTCCGTACTTGCTGATCAGTTTATTCGGAAAAACTGTCCTTAGCCATTCCATCTACAGCCTAGCTGTGTCACTTTCGTTGAGATACTGAATAATTTGCATTTTGTACGACTGGAGCTTTAATTTCTTTTTCGAAATAACTGCACTGTTGATTTTTGTATTCCTGTGGATGGCGCAATCTTCCTTATCGATTTACGTGGATTTGAAATAATTTCATTTCGAACTTGAGACACCTGGGACCTATAACACAATACAACGAGTACTTGTTTAACAAAATTCAACAGGTGTTGAAAACTCGTGTAACACGTAACAACAAATCTTCGCAAATTATAACAATTGTTTTTAGGCCTTTCAACAAGTGGGGAATTTGATAAATTAAACGTTTCTGTAACATGATACAACAAGTGTTTAAATAAATATTCTTCTAATTGTTGAATAGTTGATAAATTCTAACTGACGATTTCAAAATTGTTAAAAGCCAACAAGTTGATATAGAGTTTACTTTATAAAGTGGTTACCTATTTATATTATTATATAATATATTATAAATATATATTTTACGGAAGATAATACAAAATGTATAAATAACAATTTGATTTTGGATGAAAAATTTCGTCTTTTGCAAAAATAGAAAACAAAAATCAGAACTACTTTGTATTTTTAAAAGAAGCGAATGCATTACCTTCCCCTATAATATATGTGGCTTGCTTGGGCCAACCTTTAACCTCAAAATTTTGGTGGGTTAGATAAAACACACCTTATATGAATGCGTTGACATATTTTGCAGCAAAATTCATTCCCAGAATATTGTTCAAGCTGCGAATTGTTTTTTATTTTTATGTTTTTTGGTTTTATGTCTATTATGTTTGCATAAGAATTTGATGTTTTTTAGAGCTTCCCTAATATATGCTGATTATAATATACCTATTCCTCAATTTTTATCTTAGGTTTTTGTATGAACACGTATTCTGTAAATTATAAAACACTACGGAAATTTTATGCTAATTTCTGAAGCTTTTTTTTATACAAAATATATTTTTTTTTATTCCAAGAAAATGAATATTTAGGCATTATTTTTTTTTTTTTTTTTTGATTTTTGTATACCTTCCAATATTTAAAGAAATTATTAAATAATGTATTGAAAATTCGCAAAGCTATACCAAAATTCAACTTCGGTTATTCTACGTCTTTGTACCCACGACCAGATAAGTTGCGTGCTCGGCCCATCACTTAGTCGTCGAATGTTAAAATGAGTACAAAAAACGCGACGCTCTCCCGACCAGTGACTCATGGCGACTAACAATTCCGCAAATGCGCTTTGAATGATACCCCTCCTACTTACCTCAACCCACTAGTATTTCGATAATCGTAATTTAAAGTTGAAAAATTCCCGCTGAACACCCTTTATATAAATAGCCCTATAATATACAGTGGATAAAAAAAGTATTGGCAATCATAGTTTTTTTCATTTTTATTCCATTTAACAACTTTTTACAAAATAAATTAAATTACCTAGAATCCAGTAAATAATAGTAAACTTCATAAGGGCATTTAAATTCATTTTAATTACAATATAAACAAGAAAATAAAAAACAAACAAAAAATCACAGAAAAAAAAGTATTAGCAAAAGAAACAAAAATTTACTAAGAGTAGTGAAATTAAAATTTTAATATTTTGTATGTAATCCTTTCGCATCAATGATTGCTTGCAATCTTCTGTCCATCGAATAAACTAGAGTTTTTGTTGTTTCACTCGATATTTTATTCCACTCTTCCGTTATAACCCTTTTTAGCTCAGACTTTGATGAAATTTTATGTTTTCTTACTGCTTGTCCCAAATGGTTCCACAAATTCTCTATAGGATTAACGTCAGGAGATTGTGGAGGAGTTTTAAGTTGCCTGGGAGTATTATAGAGCAACCACTCGCGAGTTTTTAAGGCAGTGTGCTTAGGATCATTGTCTTGTTGAAAGACAAACGAATTCCGAAGACCGAGTTTTTCAGCACTATCCATTAAATTATTTCGCAAAATATCAATGTACATTATGGCTGTCATATGACCTTCAATAAAGGTCAGATTGCCTACGCCATTTGCCGCCATACACCCCCAAACTAAAACACTCCCTCCACCATGTTACACAGTAGACACAACATTTCGACTTTTTAGTTCGGTATTAGGTTTCCTCCAAACGTATTGCCTTCCATCACTCCCAAAAATATTATATTTTGACTCATCCGAAAATATAACCGATTCCCAGAACTCCCTAGATTTGTTTATATAATTTTTTGCAAAATCCAAACGTTTTTTTCGGTTTACTTCCGAAATGAATGGCTTTTTTCTCGCAGCCCTTCCGTAATATTTTGATTCGTGCAAAACATTACGAAGAGTCTGAACACAAAAGTTTTTACCGGTAGTGTTTTCCACTTCTTCTGCCAGGTTCGGAGCACTTTTTTTGGGGTTTTTTTTGCACTTCTCTCAAAATATCACGTTTTTCCCTATCAGAAAAAATACGGGGTCGGCCTGATCTTTTCATATTTTCTGTTGACCCGGTGTTTTCGTATTTTTTAATGACACTTCGAACCGTGAATAAACTTATATTTAACTTTTTACCGATTGCACTGTATGTTAAACCTGCTTGGCGCAATATTACAGCTTTGTTTTTAACACTATTACCTAATTCGTTCGACTTCCGCGGCATTTCGATTTTTTTTTTAATTTTCTTTGACTGAAAAGCTTGATTATGGGTCAATGCACTTTAATTGCCTATATTTTTTCTTTTACTAGGCTCCGGAACTTTGATAACGGCACCCATTCAAAGATCAATAAGTGTTGCCAATACTTTTTTTTTCACGAATTTTATGATTGTTTCTTATTCTCTTGTTTATCTTTGAATCGAAGTAAATGAAAACACACTCAGAACGTGTAGTTTTGTCAAAATCTTAAGATACAAATAAATTTTAATAAAAAACTTTTTACAATCGCATAAAATCTAAAATAAATAAAATTGCCAATACTTTTTTTACCCACTGTAGGTTGAATCAAGGCAGATATTGGTGGCTAGACTGGGTTGAAGTCAACACTCACATGATTAAGTACAACTCAAGGCCCCTGAATTAGAGCCTCAATAGTAAAATTTCGGAGCACATTTGTTAAAAAAGCGGAGTTAATAGAAAATTTCCGGAGTAAATTTAAAAAAGATATGTCAGACGTGACGTGATGCGACCACTAACACTGACTACATATCACCCGTTATAGATTTTAGGAAATACTTCTCGGTTTTAAAACCCGAAAGGCATGGATATGCGAAGCCAACTCACTACTCGATGAACAGGGAACTCCCTTCTACACTGATGGGTCTAAAATTGAAGAAGGAACAGGAGCTGCTGTGTTTTATTCAGCTCCTAATATTAAAGAGTCATATAAACTCCCAGATGAATATAGTGTCTTTCAGGCTGAGATTCATGTTATTAAAAAGGCAGCCGAAATTTTTAACAGAAAAAAAAACTGACCTCGTCAGAGATCACATTCTTCGTGGGCAGCCAAAGCTGCTATCAAAGCAATAAACAGCTAGACTATAAGATCCAAGGCAGTAGCAAAATGTCGAGACATACTGAAAAATATTTGTATTTCTAACCAAGTCAAACTTTGCTGGGTTCCTGGTTTTGGGTATAGTAATATAGAAGGGAATGACATAGCAGATGCACTGGCAAAGAAAGGATCTATGTCAAATAAAGACTGTAGTAGCCAAATGGATACGGGACCGGGACGGGACCAGACGTCTCGATTGGAGTGATCAAAAGGAAGATAGACCTAATAACGAAAGAGAAGATCAATAACCCCTGGATGTTCAGGATCGATTGCGTCATCTCTAGAAGTTTAGGCTCATAGAATTAATGAAAAAGAAACTAGGTATATTTTTTCGCTGAGTAAAAAGAATATTAGAACCCTGATAAGTCTACTAACGGGACATTGTCCCATTGGAATTTGACACAATGGCTACTAGATTGGGTATTTACGCACCCGATTTCTGTAGGAGCTGTCAAGATGTTGAAGATAAAGAAACCATTAAACACCCGCTCTTCGACTGCCCAAACCTGCAAACAAATCGCCTCCGTTACCTTGGAAACAGGTTTGTTAGAGAACTGGACGATCTAGTGCAGGTCTCAATGGAAAACATGAGGAAATTTATAGAAAGCACGGGTTAGTTCGTAAATGAACCAGTCTATGTCAACCACTAGTTTAGGAGTTATCTCTATTACAGGGGATCACAATGGACTAGTAGGCCCTCGTGTACGAAGCAGCCTCAGAGCTGGACACGCCCCTCCCAACCTAACCTAATCTAACCTACTTCCTATATTAATTGATCTTCTTAACATACCTTCGGTTCGTGGACTTCTTGCTCGCTGACTTGACTATTAAGCTGAAATAGGTTTTCCGCAAGAAAATAAACTCATACGCTTTTACCTACATCCAAAAACATCGCCAACTTTAATATCTGTTTAAAATAAAACACGGACTCGTTTATGTGTAATGCATCCGATATCCCATTGTACGTTAATGTAAGCTATACTATAAAGGTAGGTATATCAAAACCTCTTCGGAAGCTTTTCAAACTTAATGCAAAATTTTTCCCTCTGGGGTGACATAAATTTACCGAGAGGGCATCCCAGACGCCAAAGGTATGCATCCACAACTCATTGTCTCATTTTTGTCCTCGATGTCTAGTCATTCTAGCTTTTTGGCTTTTTTCAATGCAATGACTCCATTTCGAGTACCATGTTCCATTTGATATAGCAAAAGGAACGACACTTAGGCGGCTACCGAGAGTGTCGACTACCCTATCTACTATCCTAGTATACTACCTCTACATTTGAAATATGCGGTCGATCTGGCAAAATGGATAATTTTTCTCCTGATGGTTGTGCATTCCGAAGAAGCCAGAAAAGCTATGAGAATTTATTTCCATTTCGAGTATAGACATACATACGTATATAATATGGAAGACGTTGATTTCCCTATCCTTGAATGAAGCCTCCAACGAAGAAAAACTATAACTAACATTGAGAATGAAAGTAAAGAAAACCAAGGACCTTTTTACGTATGAACATACATACCTATTACATAGCAATAGAAGAAAGGGAATATATGAATGACAGTTAGCGTATGTGCTCCACACCAAGGATTGCGTAAGTGCAAGGCTGATGGTGACGGTGACGACGACGACGGCAAATGTGGAAATGTGAAAATGTAAGGAACGAAAAATCATAAATGTGAAAATGAGATTTTTCGTCTCATTTCGAAGTGGTTTCATTTTAGCTGGGTATATATTTTAAGGGTTTGAGTTTGGGTAGGTACAGAAGAATAGTGTCTTTGGCAAGGTCGAGTGACAGTGCTTCTAAAGATGACTTTAGAGGGTAAGGATATTTTTTCTTTATTTCTATATTTTAACTAAGGAAAGGTTATAAATGGCTCCAGGTTGTCGCGAACAATGCGGTGTATTGCCATTAATTCTTTGTGCGGTTGGCAAGGCAATGCGATATGTTTAAGTTATTTCAATTTTAACCTCTTTGTAGTTTATATACCTATAATTTGATCTTAAGAGTTCGTTTCCTGCAATATTAGAAATTTTATTTAGTAATGAAACAGAATCCTTTAAATGAATAAGTTTTTAACTACATTTTGGTATACGAAATGAGTCGCTTTACGCTTGAACAACATTGGTTTGGTTTAAAGAGCAGCTTGAATCTGACAACGATTTTGGGCGAAAAATCATCTTTTCTGATGAGGCGCATTTTTATCTCTGCGACTACGTTAACAAACAAAATTGCCACATCTGGGGCTCGAGAAGCCAATGCATCCACAGAGAGCGACAGTTTGGTGCGGATTGTGGAATGGTGTCATCATTTGATCTTTTTTCTTTGAAAATGAGGCTGGGAATTCCAAGTATTGAACCAGGACATTCTCCTTCTCAAAACAACCCCAGAGTAATTTTTTTGGGAAGCCTGCTCCCATCCAGGCTTAGAGTTTTTAATATAATGTAGTCCGTATGCATTTTCAGCATTGTCTCAAGCAGAAGAATGTGGTTTGGAGTACAGCTAAGGAGCCTCAAAGTTCTCTTTAGAAAATATCATAGAAGCTGTTCTACCTCGTCGAACTCTTTGTAGTTTGTGAGGTTAAGGATTCTTGATATCTTCACTCCCAGGTAATTGAAGTCATTTAATACTTGGTTATTGAATTTCCACCTTTGATTGAGACAGTTTGAACGCAAGCGAAGAAGTTGTAGTTTTCCGTTCTTTATCTATCGTTGTTTCTTATCTATAGCAAAGAATTCCGCAACGCTGCAGGTGAGTGTGTATGTGTAGATTTGATCCATCGTTTAATAGTTTTTGCGGAAAGTAGCTAGAGACTCGCCCAGGAGATTGTTAACTTGTACCCAGTTTTAAAGTTTTTTGTAGACATTAAAATATATAATTAAATAATAGAATAAAAATTAAAAAAACTATCGGTCTTATTTATAAATGTTGTCTAACTTTACACAAACTGCCTAACTTTGGAAAATGTGTTTAAAAACCTTGTTTATTGTTGTCTTTTGCTGCCTAACTTATACACAAGAGTAGATTGTCTTAACCGTGAATAATGTGATATTTAATTTTTATTAAATAAATCATATTTCCACCAATTTGAAAATAGTTAGACAGTGTCTAAGTAGACAAAAATCTAATAAATACGACTGTAAATTTTTTGTATTTTTGTATTAATTTAAAAAAAACTTAACACTCACTTAAGCGGGGTGTCTGTGTCCATATCATCCAGTTAAGGCTACGAAAAGTAGGTATAGCTTATTATTATCGATCTTTAGCGTTCGCCGTTGACGGAAGCAATTTATTATATTTTGCGTGCGGTTGTTATCATAATTTGTAGACCTATGATAGGTATGTCAGCTAAGTATTTTATTGCCTTGGTGCAGCCCACAACTCACGTTCATCACTGTCACATTTTAATTACGACCCAATTGTTCTATATTGTTTTAGACATACCCCCTACATCAACCATCAACATTTCTACCTTGATGCTGCCAAATCCATCTCTCACTGATCAACTAAAATAGAATCAACAAAATGAATTTTCAGCTCCAACTCACCCGGTGATATGATGCGCCATGAATTTAAAAAATTAACGTAATAAATCAACTCAGCAAATTTAAAATTTTATTTTTTCCTTTTTTTTTTTGTTTAAAATATATTTTCAAATGTGGTGATGGTGGTGGCGTTGCGAATGGGTTAGCATTAGCTTGTCTTGTGCTGACAATGACCATTGTTTTTTTTTTTAATTTATTTTTGATTTAAGAGGAGACAACTGACGCTTCGCCTATTTAATTTGGCGGCATGATTCCTGGAAAGACAACGCTGCCACAGACTGCTTGGTTGCACATTGCTAAGCAGCCATGTAAATAAGTTGACAGTTTCTAAAGCGAGCGTGCATTCGGGGATAATGTCTTCCTGGTTGAATTCAACATCTCATTTCCAGGTGACTGCTTATATTTTAATACCTACTGTGTACTGCGTGAATAAATATGTGTACACAGTGTGCAGCGTGCTTAATTCCCAAAACACAACATGACAGCATTTTATACAGGGACTATCATTTCTGGTATTAAATTCAGGCTATCCTGGTGTATACCTATACTGACGGGGCTTGTAAGGTTGGTTTGGTTATGTTGAGGTCGTGCTTTGGTGTATAATAACGTTGACTTCTGATCCCCAACTCTTTCCCAGAACAAAAAAACCGAATTCATAATTTTCCAAAACCCCACAAAGGATTTACGAGACATAAATTCTACACGGCTACGGCTCGCGATTGCTGAAATATTATTATTGCAGATGACTTTGTGCCTGTATCATCATACTTATATACCTACCCTACACTTAGGGCGGGATGAGAGACACTAAAAAACAGGTGCGGAAAATTGATTTATTATTATTTACCGGGTTGGGATTTTATGTTGGATTTTTTGTTATTGCGGAATGTTGCAGGATTGTATAAGGTTAATGTTATGGCTTTTGTTTGCTTTTATCGTAAATTTAACCTGTAATAATTGAAGCAGTACCTATTAATTTTTAATTAATTACTGATTTAAAATTTAACATTTTATAAAAGTTAACGCGTTATATTGCATTAAATAACGAAAAAAGAACATACAGTTTTTGCTGTAAACGCTGTAATAATTTCTCTTAAAAATAAATAAAATTGGTAACGAGACAGAGCGTAAAGAAGCACAGCCAAGTGACTTAAAACCCTTAACCATTTCAGTATGCGAGCTGTAAGTAAGCAAAAATAAAGAGGACCTTTAATTTTCTTCCGAATCCGAACGGCTTAGATGAGTTTATAAATAAAAGCTCTTATTTGAACAGAAGCTCTTATTACAGCAGTTTCTAATGCAAAATAATAGCAGCGATCGGCAAGTTCTATTTTTAAAAAAAATTGTTTTTCCCTCAACTTGAAAAGCAGAAAAACGGGGCCGTAAACAAGTTTTAACGCCGTCTTACGTAAAACGTGTTGTACGGTTTTCCAAGGCTCATACTACCGCAGCTGCTTTCCAAATTAAGGATATTTGCATCTGTACCTACATGATATATTATATTATAGGTCTTTAACGACACCCCTGCTGTCAATTCATTAGACTTAAAGAAACTCTTCAGTACGTTTTGTTATTAAATTTGACGCTGCTAGAAAGTGTCATGCTTATACTTAAGAGTGCAAACGATTTCATGAATCGAACATTTTGTCAAACTCGTGTAGTTGCAAGAGTTCCCGTGTTGTTCCTCTACGTTTCGACTTTTGCGTTCACAGCTGTAAATTCACAAATAAAATCATTCCAGAAATCGTTCCTAACTAAGTATGTATGTCTGGAAGACCGAAAAACAAAGCTTTTGAAGAGCTAGGCTTTCTTGTGGTTAAAATTCAGCCCTTTGCATAGTTTGCAACAAAAATCTGCAAAATACTGCTGAAAATCGCCTTCGCAGGCACAGGTAATATTAAATATTATTATTATATTTATTAGAAATACGAATAAGAAACACTTTTTAAAATTCAGCCTTTATTTTTTTCGGTATACCTAAACAATTAACGAGGAGCAAAAAATTACATCGACCGCACATCAAAACAAGAATCATGGCACTACGCAAAATCAACAGCTCTTGAACACGTGACAATAAAAGATTTCCCTCTCTGTTTAAGAGAACTATCGTATATGAGCAATAACAGATCTTTCACTCTCTCCGCAAAAAGAGAAATGCAGGGGTCCACATTAACCACTTACTCCACATTACCCGACTTTACTCTATATATCTACTGATTTAAAACTAAAAACTTCGCTTATATTTTGCAATAGGAATGGTTGCAAACCTTCAACTAGGACATCTGTATCGGATGATGCCTCGATGATAATTTTAATAGATGAGTGGGATGACGACGAACGGGCCAAGCTCCGATCAGTATAGTTCTGATTTTTTTTAAGTTGTCTTAAAATTTTATAAAATGATTTCTGGACATATTCTTAAAACAAAAAAATTATTTAATTTCATGTCATTTATCTGTTTGATCCATTAGAATATCCCTAGGAATCATTTTGTAAAATACTGGTCATTAACTTGGGAAAACCCTGTATGAAATGAATAATGACGAAAATTAATTGTTTCACATGGCCATGGCTGTTTCTTTTACAAATGATAGTGAAAATCAGAATTTAATGATTAACAATAACCTAGTGAGTATTTAGCCTAAACAAAAATTAGTTTTTATTAATCATTTATATTTTTAATTATAGGTAGAAGTAGAAGACCCTTTGACCATCGGATCAACTATAACATATCCAACAGCGCTTTCAGCTGATGAGCTTTCAATCGAATATCAGTCTCAGGGAGCTTCAATGTCATCAAGCTCAAAGAGTTGCAGTTCCTCATCCTTGCCGTTTTTGCCATTATTTATAGCTACGTACAAAGTAAATATGCAACGTTTAAAACGTTCTGGTACCCCATCGAATACTGTTGAAAATTTTGAAGATAGGCTTTCGGAAAAAGAATAAAGTTAATTAAACTTCCTGGCCGCAAAGCGCTTTCAACTACAATATTTGATAAAGCTTAGATAAATTTCTTCAATTAAAAGAACCATTAGTTCGGAAGCTGTTTTGCTAATTGACGGTCGGTTGGAAGAATTCTTCAAGCAACAGCAAAACGGTGGTCTCAACGCTACACAATGCTAAAGGGGAGCAAGCATTTCTCCAAGCTTGGGATCTAACTCTGAGATTGCAGAAAAGCTTTTAAACGTCCTGGTAGAATCTGTTGACATGGCTTAGCAAATTTATTCAACCCAAGTTTATGTTGTATTGTGTCTGACAATACCAGCACTATGAAGAAAATGAAATTTTGGAACATTTTATTTGGCACAGCACTTGCAGTAGTAATTTTGGAAATCTCCTGGCAAAAGATAGAATAATTGACAAAAAACTTAATAATAAGATTATTATGGTTTTAAAAGAATTTAAGCAAGCGGATTTTGAAAAATGATCATTGATAGAGGGGGAACAAGGATAAAACTGCCTTGTGAAACAAGATGGTGCTCATACCGTGATTCGTATAAATGCTTCGTTAAAAATTATGACAGCATGAAATGTGTCGCAGCCGAATCAAGGGTAAACAAAAATTAAGCAGACCGTGGCGTCAATAAATTTTGATGAGCAGTTCATAGATGAAGTTAGAATTATATGGAGCTTTTCGATATAACTAGTACGTATATTAATAAATAGATGTCAAGCGACTGATTGCTCTGTAGCAGAAGCAGCGGTCAAAATGAGATCCTATGCAACTTTTTGTTAAAGCATTTCAATGTTATGGCATTGAAGATTGGGATTGTTTCAATAGAAAAATTGATTTTTTTAAAATCCTTTACGAAAAGAATATAAAAAAGCCCATACTTGTTACGAACATGGTACAGCCATTGATTGATTTTAATAAATGTTGAATTTAAATTTTAAACTTGTTTCTACATTTACATAAATAGGAATTTAATCAAAGAACATAGTAGTGTTCAGTCTTGAAATTTGCATCAACATTTCATTTTTGGAGAATTTGGGAATTATTCCATTGTTCTGACAAACTTATATCGACAATTGTGGATTGTCTACCTATGCATTGAATTGTCTACATGTAGGCAATCATGTCGTCTACATTTATAGTCTACATATGGCACAACACTGAAGAGTTCTGACAGATCTCAATATAAAAAAATTCGTGCTTCGAATAGTACTCGTCCCATTGATCTCAAGGAGTGTTTTTCAATGCTCATCAGAATACTGCGTACGCTTTTCCATCTGGCTTCTTACTTCAACTCTACTGGGTCATTTTACGAGCCGATGAAAAACAGTCTCTATGTTCCTGAAAAGATGAATCTTTCTCTCCTTCTCTCTAACTATCGTTCAATTACATTTGCGCCCCTTTTTTTTAAGGTCATGGAAAAGCTGATAACTTAAGAAATATCTCCAATGCTATTTCCTGTATCGTTAAAGCTGGCATTTTATGAAACAAATAAATTTTCTGTTATTTTTTTTGTCAATTTTTAATCTGAAAGTAGAACTAGTCTATAATTATAGCCTTTACTGTTTATGCCATGTTGAATAAAACTAATAGTTACCTACTTGATTTATTAAGCAAACCAAATTTATCAGCAAATCTTTAACCATCACCATTGCAGAAAAACCTGTCAACCGTTCAATTTGTCCGAAAACTTTTAGGTTTTCCTATCGCAGTAATTAACTTTGAAAATTATCATAAAAACAATCTTTTTGACAAAAATTTCCCGAAACAGAAATCTCTCCCTTAAACCCATAACACGTACTATATATTCGCAATTCGACCTAACTATACCTATACTGGTCAATAACAGCGCAATTTAGGGTAAGTCTCGAAGGAGCAGTTAATTTTCTCAATCTCATCGTTTTCAAATTGTACTTTGGCCGGTATAATAGCTTTATCTCTGGGCACATTGATATAGGAATATGGAGGAAATAAGGACCTTTCATCCTGTAATGCAATTACTATCGGTGAATTTTGCAGTGTTCCTCTCTCCTTAGTGAAGTCTATGTACATATACATATATCGAAAGAAAGGATCTCTCTGGTTTGGTAAACATGCATATACACAGGGCTTCTTGCATCTGCACGGGATTCTAAATGTGATTCGGGTCTTTAAATACACTCTTGTGGTGCAAGCACTCTCTGTGGCTATTTGTGCTCCAAAGTATTGTTAATGAACTTGTTGTTATGATGTTTCGATTGCAGCCATGAGCTTGAGCACAACGACGAGGCCACACACAGGGATGACTTAATGACAATTAAATAGATATACACACATTAATCCCTAATCCTTATAGGATCTGCTGTATTGTTATAGGAAGTTTAGTGTATAAGAGAGATTGTATAGACGAAATAATGAAATATCCATATACGAATAGCCAGAATTAGTAAGGGTACTTTCGCTTTCTATTAGATTTTGGTGATATTATAGTGCTGTAGCTAAACTACCACCAAGAAGACCTAAATGACCGCATTGTTTAGGGCTAACCCAAATGCATACTTAATCTGAACAACAAGCTGCTAACAGAATGAAATTGCATGTTACTGAGGGACGACAATTAAGTTGAGATTAAATTCTGCCATTTCAAATGAGAAGTCTTAATTTTTATAGAATTTCTTTGAATTAATATTAATGTTTAATATCACAAATAGTTACAAAAATCACAGCACCTAGATTCATTCCTTAACCCATTAAGTCGATGCTTATAGCTAGCACTTAATACACAAAAACCTTGGAACCCAACAAAGAAAGTGGTCGGATTTGGCGTAATTCTGTATTCTATAAAATTATTTCCCCAAACCGAAACCCGGAATCTATCAATCAAAAATTAATTTATTCATTTGTAAGTGCACACTGCACAGTGGACAGTCGATTCAATTGGAACGTTTAGTTTATCCAGTTTTCAGTTTGTTCATTCAGAAGTGCTGGTTCATCGCCTTATATTAAAAGTTTAATTTAAAATAGATTTTAAAAATACCACCAATTAGGCGTACCAAAGCAACACTCGCGGCACTCGGTTAAATGTCATCCGATTTGCATCAGGATTATTTTTTGAGATTAGTTTAAAAATTTTGACAGGAAAAATCTAAAAATCGTGAAAATTCGAAATTGCATACTTTCAGGGATGGAAGGTATTTATAAAGGGTCATTTATTTCGTGGTTTCAAGTTGATGGCGCTGGCATTTGACACCTGTCAAACTCAGCTGTCATTTTAACTGTCATAATATTAGTTGAATGTTTGGCATTTACGATAGTGAATCGCTTAAAAATGGAACAACGTGTTAAAATTATTGAAACTTACTACAAAAGTGGGGATTCAAACGTAGTCACTCTTCGCGCATTACACGATGATTATGGTCGTCATAATCGACCGACTACGCAGCCAATCGGTAAAATTGTGAAGAAATTTGAAGAGAGTGGCAGTTAAAGCGTTCTGCGTTATTAATGTCGTAAGGCCTGTGCATCATCGTAATGCACGCTCACTCGAAAATATTGCTGCTGCAAGTTCAAGTGTTGCTGATGATCCGAATTTATCGATTTCCCGGTGTTCGCAGCAATTGAACTTTTTTTTAGCCGGCTATTAAAGATCATGACTTGGGCGATATGTGGTTCCGACAAGACGGGGCAACAAGCCACATAACATGGCCAATTATGGCTTTATTGCGTGAGGAGTTTCCTGGTTGCGTAATTTCACGTTTTAGCGACGTCAATTGGCCACCAAGATCATAATATTTGACACCGTTAGATTTTTTTCTGTGGGGCTACGTAAAAGACCGTGTTTATGTGAATAATTCCCGAATTAAAAAGAATCGCATGCTGCGAATCTTCCCGAGGCGGCCATTTGAATGATATTATTTTTCAGAGTTAAAGGCAAAGTCCAAACTTTATAATGAAATAAAATGTTCATCAAAAATGTATCGCTATGTGTGTTTTATTTAGCTTTACAATCGAAACCGAAAAATAAATGACCCGTTATCTAAAAATATCATTTTGATCTAAGGAGTGACATAATACTACGGAATTGACAAACATAATTTTGTCCATCATGAAAATTAAATTCCCAACAGATGGCGTTACGCTCTCAGATTTGTGAATACAAACTATTGGAGCGGTACAAAAATGTTCACTGTAAAGGATTGCTTTAAAGCCCTTTAATTCCGTGCTAAGCCGGGTTGTCAAGCTATTTTTATATACCTATAATTCTTCAAGTAAAATTAGTTTTTTGGAAAAAAAACATGTAATTCGATACACCTTCTTTAACTTTGATACATTGCCCATCCTGTCTCTTTGAACAATTTTATCCAAAATATCAAAAAGTACCATCATTTTTGCATTGGCTTCTCTATATAAATGAATTATAATTTTATTATAATTAAAGCCCAAATCTTTATTTAGAGCAAAATTGTGTAAAACATTTAAACGACAACTTTAAAGCACTGCTGCATGCCACTTCATATTAAATTTTCCACCTAACGCAATTAATTGGTATTTTTCGTCACATAGCAAACAATTCAGCGTTACATTATTTAAATTTAAATTGACACCCTCAACGTGTGTGTCAACAAATCAACAGGTTCCCGTTTACATTTTGTCATCAACGGCACCGACGCGACGAAAGCAAAATATCAGTTTTTTTTTTTTATTTAAACATTGGCTGTGATGTGATATTATTTATCCCGATTCCGATCCCCTTTGCCATTTTTGCATATCCTGCTGAAAAATCCTACAACACACACAAGAAAAAATACCTACAGAGACACATATTTCACACATCAACCGACTACAATAGCCGTACAAATTGTCGATACTTTTTCGAGGCCAAATTCAATTTGCAATGAAAAAGTGTAGGTGTTAGCGTGGGTATTGTCGTATTGGGTGTGGGTAGGAATGATGGCAAAAAGGAAACAGGATCCAATGTGTGTAACCGTTGAGCTGTGTCCTATTCTTTTTTATAAATTCAGTTTTTTTTGTAAACTCTCTCTGGAATTATTTTTCAATTATTGTGTAATTGCTAGCGTGTGCTGGAAAAGAGGAATGCAAATTGAGTACTGGTATTATTCGTATATGTATTTTTTTTTGTATTTTTTTTTTGTATCCTGTGTGAATAAAATTCGATTAGAAGTGAGTTTTGTGTTGGGGAAACGCTACAAAGTGGCATTTGAGTGAACACGGCGTTGAAATGTATAAATAATTGCTACCGATTGTGTGGAGAGCTTATAAAATTTAAGTAACCAATTTAAAGAGTAACTTTCTATAAAGTTCGTTGAAGTGCTGATAAATCGTTTTGAAATAATATCAAATTTTACGAAAGCGAAAATGTTTCTCGAACAAAGTGATATAAACATGATGGTCATTTCATAAAGAAATCTTTAAATACACTGACACAAATTAATTCATACATTTTTTAAATCTTTACTTGACAAATAATTTCATTAATTAATATTTATAAAACCTCTTTAAAATAATTATCATTTTACATTGAAATATTGAATTCTTTATTTTAACACTAAAGGTATCTAGTACTTATGAAGATTGTTTTAATACAAATTCTATGCTTTAATCACAAAATGCACAATTTTTGAATTAAACCGCCCAACTACATACAAAAAATAAAACCCTTAACTCTTCCGATTGGTTTATTTCGTAAACGGTTGTTTATATGAAAAAAAGTATGTTAATGTTTTTTGTACGATATTTTCTAAGCTACAAATTAGTGCTTGTCATTTTTTTTCTACAACTAACCATGCGGGAGTTATTCCTGAAAAACGAAACGTCAAATTTTTTGTGGACTAAAGGCCATTAAAAGCTATTTTTTATTAAGTTCTTGTTTTCGCAGCTATTTTTAAATAAGGCTATAACATACGATACCTATATAATAAAGGTTTTTGGGTTCGTAAATAAAAATAAATTTAACGTTACTTCCTGTGTAAATATTTCATCCCTAATTCACACTGACATGTTGAACTTAATTTAGCATTAATTTATTGAAGCTTTACGTATCTACAAGTAGAGAATGTATATCGTTTTATTTCTATAAAGTGAGAATATAATACCTGAAATCGTGTTTAATGATGTAAGGCCAAGGTGAGGGATTAACTTTAATACCCTGTAATTGACACTATGTATCATTAATTTAGATTATTTAAGGAGAAATAGAATGTAATAGAGAGGTTGTATTCGTATAATGAAAAATGTAGGTAGGTACCTTAGAGGAAGATAAATACATATTGGATTTTGTTGTTGTTTTTTTTTTTTTGTTCAAGAACTAAAATGATTAAAAACTGTAATTACGATAGAGTCCTTTATACGTCTTATTCGCAGGTTCGGTCAGTAATTTATAGAAATAAAATAGTTTTTTTTGTTAATTTGTTTTTGATATGAAAAAATTACTTTTAAAACGTTTTGATATTCAAAGCAATATATTTTGAACTAGTACGAAATACCGAATTGTAAAATTATAAGAAAATCGATAGTACCATTAAGAAGATCAAATAAGAGCGTCAAAATCATATTGTCGTTATTTAAATATTTTGATAGAAACCTGAAATGCAGTTTTCTTACAATAACTTTTATCATTACAGGTGCAAAGTTTAATCGAAATTATAAAAGCTGTTTAAGAGAAAACTTGAAGAAAAAAAACGACATCGTTGTACGGCAGCTACCCGTTTTAGATGAGCTAAAACAAAAATTCGAATACCACTTCTGGGGAATCACACTGTACCAAATTTGAACTAAAACTTTTAATTCTAGCTCAAATTATAGTGGATGCACGGACACAACACCCAGACGGCACAAACCCACGAGAAGCGGTATGACAAAATTTACTTTTTTGGAGTTCTTTATCAATTTTAATTGAATAAAACTTCTACAAGAAACAAATATTTGCCATCTTGTGGTTACTTTTTAAATCATAGGTTATTTTGACACTGAAAGCTGTTTTCCGCTAGAAATCATTGGCATGCGTTTTTTGAAAAGAAGTTTTGGCCGAAATGAAGCACCCACCGCGCCTGCTGTGCGCATTCAAGTTTGTTCAAAAGGTTCGTGAGACTGCTATGCTAGTGGACAACACTAATGGTCCCCGTCGTCGTACGGTGCACACAAACGAGAATGTGGCTGTTGTAGCCGAGAGTGTGAAACTCGAAAATGAGCCTGGGAACAACGTTTCGGTCAACGGTGGGCGTTGCAGTTTTTTTTTTCACTGAAATTGAAGACATGGATTTGGACGACCTCTGGTTCATGCAGGATGGCGCGCTATGCCACACAGCCCATGCCACAATCAATCTTTTGCGCACCAAATTCCCAAATCGTGTTATCAGCCATCTTGGCGATGTCAATAATTGGCTTCCTCGGACTCGGAGCTCCGATTTGACACCTTTGGGCTTTTTTTTGTATAGAGAACCGTGAAGAATCGATGTTATGCCAACAATCCGGAAACGATTCAGGCATCTAAGGCCAATATCCTCCAAGCAATCCGTGAGCTACAGCCCGAAACCACTAATAAGGTCTCAGAAAATTGGAGTGACAGAATGAGCTCCTGCGAAGCTAGCCGATGCGCCACCCTCTACAATTAAAAACTATTTTACACCCCTATATTGCCAATTATCAATTATTGATATTTGATAAATATTGAACTCCGGTTCATTAGAACTGAATTTATTAATAAAGTGATCAATTATTGAGTGATAAATATAAATTTTCTTGTAATTCTCAACGAGCTGCCATTTTATCAATGATCAAAGATTTGATTACTTACTTACTAACTTAAGGTGGTGCTACAGTCCGAGATGGATCAGGGCCTCAACTAAAATGCCTCTCCAACCAGCTCGGTCCCTATAGCTAGCTGTCTCCAGCTTCGCACGCCAAGTTGGTTGAGGTCCTCTCCCGCGCCACCTAAGTCGCTAGTCCCTCGGGATTGGATTCGAAGACTTTACTGGTCGAAGCGTTGGGGTCTTTTGACCCAGCCATCTTGACTCGTTTAACCAGGTCAATCTCGCTGTACAGCTCGTACAGTTCGTGATTGTATCTTCTCCTCCACTCACCATCTATGCACACGGGACCAAAAATCACCCGAAGAATTTTCCTCTCGAAACATCCTAAAGCGTTACTCATCCAGTTTTGACAAGGTCCATGCCGCTGCGCCATAATATAAGGACCGGGATGATAAGTTTCTTGTAGAGGGACCTTTTAGTTGCTCGAGAGAAGACTTTGCTACTCAATTGCCTTCTTAGTCTAAAGAAGCAGCGATTTGCAAGAGTTATCCTCCATTTGATTCAGCTCTGTTGTCGTTGTCTGAATTAATAGCGGTGCGTAGGTAGACAAAGTCCTTATACTACCTCAAAGTTATAGCTGTGTATGGTGACGTTCTGTCCAAGATGTTGGTGTTGAGTGTCCTTTCTTGATGACAACATATACTTGGTGTTGCCCTCATTCACCGCTAAGCCCATCTTTTTCGCTTCCGCCTCAATGTTCACAAATACTCCACTGACATCACGCAAAGAGATTTGATTGGGTTTCTAAATATCGATTTTCAGTAATTATCAAGATCAACTATAATTGATGACTGACAATCAAAATAGTGGTTTTAATAGAATTAATTAGATCCCAATTAGCAGAACCTATAGCTAAACTCAGAGTTGACTTAACACTGCAAAACTTGGTCTTGATATATTTAAAGAGAGATATCTTATGTATACAGTGGTGCTTGACTGCTTATTTAGAAATGTGGGGTTTGGTATTTGAACAACTCTATCACTTTCCAAACTGGTTTACCTCTAAAGAATGAACTTCTAAAAAATGTCCTGCAATATTATGTTTGATTGCTTTAATTTTACCCAAAATATTATCCTGTCGATATTCCCTTGTTGTCGTTTATCCTTTCGAAAACTCAATTTCCTCTTGTGCTCGGAAATGGCTTAACATAAAAATAAGGTGAATTCAGAATAACCGTAACACTCTACTTTTTTTTATCTCATAAATCCTACTTCCTTCTGAGGTTTTAGGTATAGGTAGGTATATCGTATATATATCTATTCATTTGAATGGGTTCAATCATCTATCGACTGTCAACGATAGGAAATAAAAATACAATTCTTGCTCAATGTAAAAAATAAATAAAAACAAGATACAGTGAAAGCAAAAAGTAAGGCAACACACTTAGTCATTTCTAATTTGTTTTCGAAAATTAAAAAAAAAAAAGTGTTAAACTTCTAATCTAGAGTTATAAGGTTTAACTTATTGTTTCTAAAACGAACTTTGGAAAAATGTGGTACTTAGGTAGGTATACCAAATTTTACTTTCTGCTTAAAAACTGGAATAGGGGTTAGAGAAAAAAAAACACAATTCAAGATTTCTATGCTTGCTTTTGTGCAGTTGATTAAAATAAATGAATCTCAATAAAAGGACCAAGCAGGCCGCTATATACAGATAGTGTCAACTTACTTTTGATACCGACTGTATAGATATCTTTCAAATCATTTTGTGAATATAAAAGACAACCTTGGTCATAAATATTGCTCCACCTTAGATTTTGCCAATAAAAATAACAAGAAGGGAGACACCAGGACCAAAAAGTACAAAAAAAAAACAAGAAGAAGAAGAAATTGTTAATAATAAATTCAAATCGTTACGATCATCCCTGCAGACGAATGCATATCAATTTCTTTTCCGTTCAATTTTTATTGCGGTCAGTTCAATATGTTTTCCCAAAGTTGCTGAACTGAAATCTAATATTTTTCTTACACAAAAAAAAAACACGGAATGGAAATGGAAGACGAAATCCGGTCTCGCAATTTTATTTCGATATTCCTTATTTTTGTACCTCCATACATGCCCAATGCCCATATGTAAGATACTAAGACGAATACCTAGTTATAATTTATGGCTGCATATAAACGTGTATATTTTTTTCGGGGGTAAGATTGGACCTTTTTCTACTAAAAAAATATTATAGAACCTGCAGAAAACATGTATGTATATATATTTTAACTATAGGTATGATTTACGAAGGGCAGTGGTGGACATGACAAAGGGTGAACCTGAACATTGAACAATCCATATATACTCGTATTTACAGTGAAAAGTCTGCGGATGGATATTTTCACCTTTTTTTTTTTGCGTGATATAGTCTCAACGTTATGGTCAATTCTTTCATCATAATTTAATATGAGGGTTGTGAGGACAGCAAGGACACGTGTTTTTTGTTGTTGATAATACATATTATTATTATTATTTTGATGAAGAAGGTCGAAAGTTGTCATGTGTGGAATTAGAAGGGAGATTAGATGAATTTTGTTTTTTTTTTTTTGTCAGATAAAAAGAGACTGTGATTATATAGAACCCTTTTCATAAATCAACAATTATTGTGAAGTAAGATCAAAGAAAATTGCTTTAATTAAGTCTCATTCAACATGATATAACTTTAAACAGGTGATTTTGTTTGTGAATGATGTTTAATTAGGATGAAAGCATCAAGCATTTTATTAAGATAATTCTACATGATGGCTTTAAGTGGGTTTGTACGTTAAATAATGAATTATTAAAGAACAATTATACAACTGAAGTATCCTTGAAAAGTCAACCCTCATGACTATCCTTTGCTGGATTTCCAGAAAAATGTATTGTCTTTTTTTCACAACGAAGCTTAAAATTATTAAGCTTGGTTTACCAACGATAATCCTTTCAAAAATTATGCTTATATCTTAGAAACAAGTCTTTTTTTTCAATATTTTACATCCTCTATCTATCTTATATCCTTATCGTCGCTGCTCGAGAATATGAGGCGAAAATTGCGTTATTTTTTGGCATAAACTTGAACGCTGATTTTTTTTACAATCAGTTTGGTCACATCCTGGTAAGTAGGCAGATTTAATCAAAATCGTTTCGCTATGGAGGAACCACATAAAAATGCTCTGTACCATATTTTAAGCATATCGGTGCACTTGACGCTAACGCACAGCTCGACGGAAGGTATAACGAAACCCACTCTTTTTCTGACTTCTATACTTGACCAATAGGTACTTGTCCTATAGAGCAAGTATAAAAATTATGATTATAAGTTGAGATGGTTTCAAATAATGAAGTGTTAGTCAAATGGCGCCCTCCAGATTCCATATGCTGTGCTGAGTGCGCACGCCTTTTTTAATGTTTTCCTGTATCTATACTCTTTCCAATTTGTATTGGACTATTTCGCACAAGATCCTATATTTTAAAGCTTCCAGGGTCCTGGAGACAATTACAAGGTGGCCCCACAGGAAAACAAAATAGCATGTGGACAATTCAGGAGAGCGTGCAGGCCATCAGTTGAGATCGCTTCTTAGCGAGATGAGACAACCGGAAAATCTTTTAAACGAAAAGTTCATGCATATCCTCACTGAAGGGCATAAATACCTTTTTACGATGGGGGCGATGACTTATATTGTATTACATTCCTAACATTTTTTTTCAAAAGTCATATTTTTATTTAGTGTAATAAAAGCAAGTGCAAAATTATTTGCGTATATTCTTCTTTGAGTGTTCTCGGTTTTTCTTTGGGTAATTCATCTAAGACTTAGTCTGCTGTAATTCAAATCGCTTGATGTATTACCAGAGCAGCCAAACTATTCAAGTGATCCTCAATGACAACAAAACAAGACATATACTTTAGTTTTATATTCCGCACTGAAATTCAGATGACCGTATTTATCAGATTTAAACTAGAAAACGTTGGTTTCGCACCAGACGTTGATACCGGAAATTTAATAAAAAATCCTAAGCAAAATTTTGATGTTCTGTAAATTTTCTTCTGGCTGATAGTGCATTTAGGACTTCAAAGTTTTCAAACCAAATAACCTTTAAACTAATCAAAAATTAGGAGCATTTTTAATATCTTTGGCTAACCTAATTTTGCTTTTGGTTTCATGGCAAACTAAACCCTTATGTGTGTGAAGAGGTACCCGGGTTCCTCTTCAATTTTCAATGACCAATTAAACTAATTTAAATGGTTATCTGGATGTACGTGAGATTATGAGACCTGCTAACTTTGGGAATATTTTCATTAACTGGGAATTAGTAACCTGAATGGAAAAGTCCCACCAAAAAACTCAAGACTCCTTCAACCATGTCACAAGGTACGTGGTACTGAAAGTTCATAAGAAACAGGTCGGAAAGAATTAGTACAAGCTTTTTACTTGCGATATATACATATATATGTAGGTACTATATAGCAAGTTATGCATTCGTAAAAAAATCGAACTCGAAATTTTGATCAAAGCGAAGTCGAAAAAAGTGGGTCTCGCAATTCTGTCTGTCTGCCTGGCTTTTCGGCTGGAGCCTAAACGGTTGGGTCGATTTTCTTTGAACTTGGTACCTAGGCATTCCCCCCACACTTTTTTAAAATTTTTTTTTAAGACCTTGAATAACGGTACTTGTCGAATAAATTTTTTTACCAAATTATGAAAATCTTATTTTCTCAAAAACGTGCCCAAAATTTTTTTTTAAATCTGTAATTTCTTTCATAAAAATGCTACTGTTTAAAAAAAAAAAAATCGGAAAAACGGTTTCATAGAACCATTTGTTTGATTTTCTTTTTTCTCAAAAACGGTTCAACTGATTTTGATCAATTTTTTTTTTGAGATTGTTTACAATAATTTTAAAATTTATTGTGCATCAAAATTTTCTAAAATTTTTGTTTTTGGATTTTTAAAAAAGTTTCAAATTTTTTTTGACAACTTAACAATTCATAAAAGGCTTAGTCGATTTTTATTAAACTGAGCACCCAGCAGTTTTTTTAACATCATCTAGAAGATTTTAAATACAATATTTTCTTATAATCAAAAACAACGGTACCTCCCATACAAATTTAAAAAAAAAAAAACGGAATGGAAAATCTCATTTTTCTCAACAACTGGTCCTACGACTTTCATTAAAATTTTTGTGTGAACTAATCTAGAACGATCTACCATATTATTGGGAACAAAATAAAGTATCCATCGTTTAAAAATGGTTCCTCTCATAGAACCATTTTTTGGGTTTTCGACTATCTCATTATCTGTTCAACAAATTTTAATGACATTTTTTGCACAAAAGCAACAAATAATATTGCATATCGATATTTTCAAAAAATCAAATTTTGGATTTTTAAAAAAATTTCAAAATATTTTTTTTGAAAATTCGATATTTCGAAAATAGGTAGATGATTTTTTATCAAAATTAATTTTTAAACTCCGCATAAATAAGTACTAAAAATTGGCGTACCAATTTTTTTTCTTAAAAATATATTCAAAATTTTATATACAAAAAATTATTTATTTTAAAAACCGCTGCAACGATTTTTAAAAATTTTTCTCATAAATTGAGATTTATGTAAGAAATAACTTTGTGTACATTGCGTTGGCGTCAAATCAATTTCGAATATTTTTTAATCAATTTATTTCTAATTTTATTGATTTTTTAACAATTTTTTAGTCTAAACTGTAAATTCCATGCATATTTATGTGCGAAGTGCAAGACAGCACGGTTCTATAATGTTCAAATTTATGTACTCATATAATACTTACTTAAACTAGGTTAAATTTTTGGCGGTGGCATACAATAAAGGCTCCAATAATTAATACATTTCTTTTATTAGATGAAAAGTTTTTAAAATTATTAAGACTTTAAAACCACAGTGTGATCGCACATAAGAGCAAGTTCGTACGACCCAGTCGTGCATTTTATTTTGTTTTTAACTGCTTTTATTCTATACTCCTACAAAATAAGGAATTAACTTCCAATGACAGCCATGTGACCACTTCATATTTTTTTGTGAGTTTAAAGTCTTTTGTATCAAATAGAATTCTACGTCTCTCTACAATATTTTCATGACAAAGTGTAAGGCTTAGCTCCTTACAAAACTTCCTTCTTCTGTTCAAAAAAAAAAAAAAATTGATGTTGTGACAGCTCGTGAAGAACCAGGGCCTCTTCTCTCAAAACCATTTGTGTGTGGGTTTTTTTTTTTTTGCAGGAATGGAGGGGACCTACAATTTTCTGTCGAAACACCACTCAGTTTTCGCACTTTGGGTATACTTTAAAAATTGGTGATGTGTGCATTGATGAAAATAGTATTCTTCTTCGGAACATATAGGGCAGATTGTTGCCTATTTGTGGAATGCAAAGTTAATGGAAAACGCTGCCCTATCTTTATGTGGTAGCTTATTTGTTGAAAGGAATAGTTTATTTTTACATATAGTTCCAACAAGATTCATATTCCAGTCAATCAATTTATGAGGAAGGGAAAATAACTGAAAAAGTTGTCAGTTTTGTATTTTATTGACAAGGGATTTGTCCCCCCATATTTGTCTGCCGTTCTCTTTCAGCGAGTTTTCCCATCGTTAATTTACCCACATAAGGTTTAGATAGATAGATAGATAGATAATTTCTTTATTTAACAATATAAATTATTTACAATAAATTTTCTTTAAGAATAAGGACATGGCAATTCTGCCGTCTGCCTGAGCGACATATTATAATCAGAGTTTAAATATTAAGAAAGATAAATTTAAAATTCAATCATAATATAACGTAAGTTATTAATAATCTAAAAAGATATGTTAGATAAATTTTCACCAATTTTAAAATGATTTGAAACACAAAGAATAAATTACATTTCAATATTTTTAAATGATTTAAAACATAAGATAAGGTTATATCAATTTTGGTATGATTTGAAACACAAAATAATAAACTTTCAATTTTATAATGATTTGAAACATAAAAAGTGGTAAGTATTTGGAAACAATGTTTTAAAATGCAATAACTGGATGAAATTTAGTAAAGCTACAAAAAACTATTGCGGTAATTTAGAGCATGTTTGCAGTATCTATACACGGTTGACCATCCGAGAGCTCCATTTAGGATTTCATAAAGACGAGTTGGTGCTAGATAACTCACTTCAAAATGTAGTCGTCGGATTTCTTGGAGTAGAGGACACGTTGCAAAAAAGTGAATGATGTCTTCAGGTTCTCTTCTGTTACAGAGACTGCAGATTTGTGTCAGATCAGTTCGATGCGGGATAGAGTTAAGATTCAAGATTTCAACTCGCGCTCTAAATATGTAACTGATAGCCTCAGACGAAAACTCGTTCCTAAAATAATTAGCCTGTGATGGTATTTGGTGGTTAAGGTTTCTGTACACATTTCTTGATGAAGTTGTTGATGCCCTTGATAAATGTTGTGTGAAAATATTTTCATCAACTTTGGCAATAACGTCACTAAACATAGTGTGCCATTCATTAAAATTGGACGCATTAAAAGTAAGGGTTATTCCATGAGAAGAAGCTAGCTGGTTCCATTCCTTAAAAGGAGAGGAATTTGTTTGCATAAGCCTGGCCATAATTGATTTGTGAAGGCTTCTATCATCTCTTTTCATAACTTTTAATATGTAGTCTGCGTTGGTTTTCAGGTTTTTTATATAAAGAGGCGTTAAGCCAGACTCCACATAGATAGCGTAATTTGGCGTTGTAGAGGGCAATTTAAATAAACGTTTAAAGAAATATCTTTGCACTGCTTCAAATTCCTCTAGTTGCATATATCCAAAAATTTGGGTACCGTAGCACATACAGCAGTTGACTGTCGCTTCAAAAACACGATATTTAGATGAATGATCAATTTGTTGGTTAGAATAAAAGTTTGGCCACATTAAGTTTAAAGCTACTTTGGCTTCATTACTTTTGTCCTTAACGTGCTTCGAAACATTCAAATTGTAGGCCAACAAAACTCCGAGGTATTTGAAATAAAGTACGACCTCAATAGGCACGTTGTTTAGGGTCCACCTTTCTTCTGGGAGCCGTCTTCTCTGATGTGGTTCAAATATCATTATTTTTGTCTTGTTCGTATTGACACAAAGACCCCAGGATTCGCAGAAGATATTAAGTTTATTGATTTGCAGTTGTAAAGTTGATGGATTGTCGGCCAGTAAAACCAAGTCGTCGGCGTAGAGCAAGACCTTAACTTGTATACCGGCAAAGAGTATTCCTCCAGGAAGTACATCACACACGTCATCGATAAACAAGGCGAATAATATTGGGCTCAATATACAGCCTTGGGGAACGCCTGCTGTGGTCTCAAACCATTCGGAGAATTCAGCTCCGTCCCATACTGAGGCAGTAGATGAGGCAAGAAAATTGAAATAAAACATCAAGAATTTTCGAGAGATTCCTAACGATGACAATTTGTACATCAAGGCATGCCTGTTTACTTTGTCAAAGGCTGCTTTGAAATCCACAAAACAGGCATATAGTTTCTTCTTCTGTTCGATTGACCTCCTGGCAATACTTGTCAGAGCGAATATATGGTCTTGCGTTGAGAATCCTGCACGAAATCCAGCTTGGAACATGCTGAGTCGGTCGTTGTTTTCGATCCATTTTGTCAACCTTTCATACAGAATTGAAGTAAGGATCTTTCTTAACGAGTTGAGAATGGATATTCCTCTATAGTTCTCCGGTAGGTTAGAGTCTCCTTTTTTGAAAATTGCAAAAATTACAGCTTTGTTGAAGTTGCTTGGTACAAACGAGTCATCATAAAGTTTGTTAAAATATGCTAGTAGATGATTTTTAAATGGTTCCGTGCTATTCTTGTAGAATTCAATCGGAATCCCATCTATGCCTGGTGCCTTGTTGTTTTTCATTTTTCGCAAGACTACTTCAAGCTCAAGAAGTGAAATTGGATTGTCTAGTTCGCAAATATTGATATTGGGTAGTGCGTAATAGAAAACCTGGTGATTCTCCTCGGCCGATAATAGAGTTTTAAAATGAGCTGCTAATATATCAACTCCGAGGGTATTTACCAGGCCTCTACCACGCCCACCCAGTTCACGAACATTGCTCCAGAAAGTCCTTGAGTTTTTACAGCTTACTAGCTGTTTTGCAACGTTCTTGAGGTATTGAACTTTTTTTTCCGCACAAAGTCTTTTGAAATCCTTATTAATGTGAAGGTAGATGTTTTTAAAAATTAGAGCATTTGTATATCTAAACAGCTTAAGATAAACAAACGAGAGTTTACGGAGTTTCACGCAATCATTATCAAACTACTCGTTTTTTGGTGAGGAAGCTTGATTTCGGCTGTTATTACTGTGGGCAAACGGGGCTGAGGCTTTGATAACACTAACAATATGTTCATCATACCTTTCAAGACTATTGGGTTGTTGCAACGGAATAGAGCTGATGTTACGGCTTAGTAGTGATTTGTATAGAACGGCACATAAGGTTTAAGTGATACTTTAGTTTAAGATTCGTATCAGTAAATCAATCTAAGTTCTTCATAAGAACAAAGTTTGATTTAGATGAGATTAACATTTTAGTCGTTAAAATCCCTTTAATTAATTCTCTTGTAAAATTTCTAAATAATTCCAAGACATTATAAAACTCAATTGTAGGTCGGGGAAAACTGCCCGGTAAACCAAACCTTATAAAAATACTCCTCCTTTACATACTATTATAATGCAAACCACATACGAAATTAAAGGCTTTTTCTCAGCACCCTGGACACTAAATGTGAATATTTGCCCTTCTTGTGTCATCATCATCATCGTCATCTCCACTCCAACCAACGAACGCAGAGTTGGCGCCACATAATAAACGTCCATAAGGGATTATCAAATGGACCCCGGCTATTATGTGTTGGTTATTTGACCTGCTCCAAAAGAATTGGACTGGATTACGTATTTAAACGTAAAAATCTTATCTCTGCAAGAGGATTTAATTGTGTCCTGGAAATTCCTGGACAGGAATCTCTTAATTGCAATTCACAAACGTAGTAGGTATAATAGTATACAAGTCTATAGTGTTGGCAGGGTTTGGGGAGTTTAAACATATTTTCAACTTCTGTTATCGAGGACATTTTTCACACAATTCCAGGATACCTATACTCAAAATGAGAATGTATAAGCAAGAGAGAGAAAGGGAAAGAGATAGATTGCAAAGCTGTATATTGTGTGAATGTAAGTTAATGACCAGCCCAGTGCAAATGATTTTAACAGGTAAAATTTATCGAAAAGCACATTATGCCGTTAATGTTCGGCATAATGGACTCCCATTAACGTGACTTATGGGCATAGTGCCTTGTGTTATTGAACATCAGCAAAGCAAAGGGTATTATAGTCAATTTGGAGGGAAATTTTTCTTATCGGAAAATGCATAATGAGGACAAGTGCATTATTGCACGCGCAACACTCGAAGGACATTGCAGTCATTATATACATATTTATAAAAGGGAGTGCAGCATACTTGATTTTATGGTTCTCTGGTTCTGGTTCTGATTTTATACTTCAAGGTGTTTGTTTATAATGAGACGACATGAAGGGGGAGACATGTTGAGTTTTTCATTTTTTACTTTTTTTAGTGCATCTAGGTATTAAAGATGAGAAGGTCCTTTCAAGTTCTGGACATACAAATTTCAATAACCTTTGCTTGTGAAACGGAACAAATCTTAACCTGTTTTAAACGACTTATACGAAGTGGATAGAGGCGATTCCCTTACAAGCAGCCATTTCTGCTGTTTTAATAAAGGTTATGAGGGAAAGGATCATCTATCAATTCGGGATTTAAGATTTTTTTGGAAGAGCTGGGAATACAACAACTTTTAACTGTCCCATAAACGCTACAAGAAAATCCCCCAAAAAAGGTGAATCGAGTACTAAAAACCATGATAGCATTATACGTCGAAGAGAACCACAGGAGTTGGGACGAACACCTGCCGGAGCTCGCTTTTGCCATAAATACAAGTAAGCATTCGTCAACCGGTTTTTCGCCATCCTTCTTGTCGTGAAATTTCTTTCTCCAGTTTTAGTGCTGTTAAGAGATGTAAAGCCAGACACAAACAAAACCTCCAAAAAGCAAATGGTACGTTGCCATCTGCGGCCATTTCAACCACCTTCCGATGCCATGTCAATCATCGAATGAAAAGGCGATCATCTAGTCTATTGTAATCATACCACCGCCGCTCCAAGATTCAGAGAAGACCAAGAGGGTCGTCTGTTTAGCTAAAGGAAGAAAAAAGAAGAAAAGAAGAAAAAAACCGATCAAGGGTAAGCCTTTGACAGCCAGCAGGAAACCGAAGTTGCCGACCCCAACCGAAAAGATCCGGTTAAAGAAGCCGACACCTTCAAACGATGCATTGCAAGAGGCTCAAACAAACGAAAATGTGGGCAACAACAAGTCAACGATGAGCCGAAATTGAAGACCGAAAACGCCTGAGCTGCCCGAAATACTGCCCAAATTAAACTTAGAAACGTGTTCTGACGTTATATCGAAGACAACCACAGAAACCAATGCCGACCTAACCATAACCGTCATAACAAAGCCAGGGGAAGCCAAACAGAACATAGTTACAGAACTCAAGGGATGGTTCTCGTCTCCAAAGAAGGAGGGGTTTGTAATGAAGCATTACAATTCTAAAACCTCCACCAGACTACGCGCCGGTTATTTTCGTGTTTAACAAACAATATTCAACAAACCATAACAAATAAACCCTACGGTTCATAGTAAATACCTACCCCCCACCTATGCACCTGCTTTTTATTGTTGTTTACCATGAAGTACCGAAAACCTAACCGAACCTTATACCCTTTCCTCCTAAAAAACAAAATACAAAACTACCTACCGCACACCAGTAATATAATTATCAACAACCACATCCCCTCGTCCCTACCTACGCACCTGGATATTTCAATAAAAGTAAAATACTTACCCGGTCTGTAACATGCTCCCACAGGCAAGCAAACACAACGAGGTGTCATCAGTAGCTGATAAGCAAATTACCATATCGATGTCGGCAATAAGATTTACCACAAAATGCAGAAGAACCAATGGCTACCAGTGTTGCCACTTCAAGGAAAGAGGAGCGCAGTAGATCATTAAAAGTAGATTGGATATTTCCGCAGAAGCTTTTTATTAAACAAAAAACATAAAAATAAATAGCTTGTACATTCATTTTCTCGAATCGAATTAGGGTTTTCTTTTCTATTATTTAGTAAATAAAAAATAAAGAAATTAAAAACTTGAAAACTAAACTAAAAGAAAACACTCACTATATTTGGCTAGAGCCAGCGAATGGTTCTACGGCAGACTGAGTTTCGTTCTCATTTTCTTGTAATGTTCTATTTGGTGTTTCTCTATATATAAAAAAAAAAAAAAATTTTAATACTTGAACAAAGGTTTGTCAGAACAGTTGTTGTTTTTTTTTGTGGTTTTCAATAAAATATTTATCCATGTCTTTTTTTTAAATAATTCTTGTAAAATGAGGAATTGTCAATGTCACAGTTAGTTTAGCAGAAAACGGGAACATAATAGAAACAGAGACAGAGATTTGTTTCATGAATAAAAGCATCCAACTAATTTCATATGCCATAAGAGAATGTGGCCAAGTTCACAATGAATTGGCTTCGTTCAGACGTTCTTTACAGCGGTTATTTGTTTGCATGTTTTTTGGACAGCTATCCAAGAGAAGGTTCATTAAACATAAAAAAGTGCAGTAGATTGAATTAAGTGGCAGTAGATTTAGTTTTTGCGAAAAGGCGAAAAGTGCAGTAGATTTACTGCTATCGCAGCAAAGTGGCATCCCTGATGGCCACTCGCCAGCATTAAGCGTGGTGAATATATAGAATAATTTCTTATCAATCACTAAGATCTACACATCAGAGCTACTCTTCTCCCACAGTAAGAAGAAAACAATGCTATCAAATTTAAAACAAAGAAACGAAGCTTTGACGTGGCTAGTAAGACACAAGGTGTAATATCTATTCAATGAGTATTGAATAGATATTACACCTTATTAAATTATAACTCACATTTTGTCCCTTCGAAATTCTATATAAGAAGAGGTCATACAAATCATAGCAAAATATACCAAAATCACTTCAAGGAAGACATCAGTGTTGTTCCTCTACGTGTCGACTTTAATTGTCTACATTTAAAGGTAGACAATTGCGTCGACAATGTCAACAATGTAAACAATTGCTGTCACATTTGTTAAATCAATAAAATTCATTCCAAAACAACACGTGAAGTGGACGCAGAAAGAGCTTTTAAGTCAAAGTAGGTATTATTTAAAAATAAAAACTGAAATGTCGGGAAGGCCGAAGAATAAGGCGTTCGATGAGCTAGGCTTTATTTTGGTAAAAGCCATCAACAAATATTCAGCTATTTGCACGGTGTGCAATAAAAATTTGTTAAATACTGCTGAAAACCGCCTTCAAAGGCATTGGTAATATAAATTAATTTTTTTTAGAATAAAATATAATTTGTTGAATAAACGAATAATGCTATACTCTGTTCAACAAAAATGTGAGTTCAATAAAAAAAATTATGAATTGTTTACATTGTCTACATTGTCGACGTTGCTATGTAGACAATTACCAATTGTCTACGTTGAATTGTCTACACGTAGACAATCGTGTTGTCTACATTTATAGTCTACATGGCATAACACTGGAAGACATTCCTCGAGCCTACATCGGAGGAGAAGATTCCCGAGCTAAAAACATATGTAAGAAAACAACTCGCAATAATTTATAGACTCCCCCCCCCCTCCTACCAGAGGTAAAGAGTCTCAAAATTATAAAATTGCCGAATTCGTCCGTTAATTTGCCTGATTCGCCAGTTGATTACTTGAATCGTCTGTTGATTGCCAGATTCATCTGCTGATTGTCGTATTCGTTCGTTGATTAACCTGGTTCGCCAGTTTATTTATAATTTAATACGAGGATGACACCAGCGACAATTTTTTCAAGACTCAAACGGAAAGGATAAGAGCCCTCAAGGTATCATCAACGAAAGCCGAGATTTAAAGTCACCATCGAAAGCAGAAATTTTATAATAAATCTAAAAATCATTGCAATATATTTTAAGTTTTAATAAATAAAGAAAAATACCTAAAATCTAAAGTTACATACTTCTTTGGAAGGCACCCCCGTAGACCGGGGAGCTTAACCTCAGCTTTAAATAGAAAGGACACAACAAGACAGATTCTCCGCTACAAGCACAGTATTCTCCTCAATACTTAATGTATGGTCTGGTCGGTCATCTAATAACATACAATGAGACTCACATTTGCGGATGTTATTGGCAATAGTGGGCTCAGAAAGTTAAAAATAAAACAAAATTTGCCATCAGAACGCTTATTTTTGGAATACAGCCGAATAATTTTGACGCATCTTTGGTTGTTGCAATGTGAGTCTTTCCATTATTTCATTATTTGTCAAAAAATAGTTAATTAAAATAACATAACACCAGTAACGCGTCAAAAAAAAAAAACAATGGATCTCGAAACTTTTAAAACTTGTAAAATTAAAGTTTCCGTCAGTAATCCCAATTAATAAATATTGACGTTTGGTCATAATTCTATAGGTTAGAATTGACAATATTGTGACTGAGTTCAAAATCAATAGAATAGAAAATATGACCCTATCCCAAAATGTTTGTATAAATGTTGGACTACTAATCAGAATTTTACTCATCAGGCATAATCATGAAACAGGTCCTCAGTTTAAAGATAAAATTATGTATGTCTAATAACAACTACCATGGATTTAATTTCTAGATTATTTTATCTTAAGCCTTCAGGATCCTTATTTAATTAATTCATCTAGCTTAACATCTATTCTTGTCGTTCTTATTTCAAATAAATAAAAGAGATAATGACATAAAAAAAGATGCCCATACCTTTATTTAAAAACCCTTATGTGGTGTGATTACCATTAGTGAAAGGATATAATTCAGCACTTAGATCAAACAGCCAACATTCTGTGGTAGGTATCTGCCGTTTTTTTTTTCTCCTTAAAAAAAACCTACATGTCCCTATAAAAACTCACACACACAGCTGACCCTCAAATGGTCAAGGACATTAATTGAAAATACTCTGTTATCCTTGATTAATTTTTGCTAGAATTTTTGTTTTTGTTTTCCTCCTTCCTGGGTTGTAGGAAGTTCAAATTAATTATCGCGTCCTTACCGTTCTGGTTTAACATCCTTGTTCACTTTTGTCTTTATATGGTTGGTTGTACCACCGCGCCTTACCACCTCCTGAAACCACTAACATCATTTACCAACAAATGGATAGTGAATGTTCATTCTTGTTCGAGGAGAAATAAAACAAGACCGTAAGTGAGGTGAACAGCCGCGAATGTTCGCTTTTGCCAAACCAAAAAATTAATTTTCTGGTCTAAAACCTTTTCTGGCATGTTACCTACCTAACTCGTAGATATATGAATGTTGAAAGAAAGGAGAGTGTACAATTGCTTCACTAGACAAATGTATGTATATGGAGGTGTATACGGTATACGTACGTCGTACATATAGCTTGTTTTCTCGTTTGTGGAATTTTGGGATTGAAAAATCTTCTATGTATGTATAACGGGTGGGCCATCTAGTGGTTTCTTTTTTAATCATAAAGGTTATTTTGACACTGACAGCTATTTCCCGCTCGAAATCTTGACAGAAAGTAAGAATCATACCTCCACGAAACGAAATGAGTCGCTTTACGCTTGAACAACGTTGGGAAATATTGAAAACTTATTTCCAAATTAAGTGCTGTATAGCCCAAACAGTGCGTTTTTGAAAAGAAGTCTTGGCCAAAATAAAGCACTCACCACGCCTGCTGTAGATACACTAGTTTTTGCAAAAAGTTCGTGAGACTGGTATGCTTGTGGATAACATTCATGGTCCCCGTCGTGCGTCCTACGGTGCACACATAAGAAAAGGTAGCTAATATAGCCGAGGCTTTGAGACTCTAAAATGAGTCTGGGAACAACGTTTCGGTCAACGGTGGGCGTTACAGAGCCATGTTAAACGACTTTTTTTTTTTCACTGAAATGGAATACATATGGATTTGGACGACCTCTGGTTCATGAAGGATGGCGCGCCTTACCACACAGCCCATGCCAAAATCAATCTTTTGCGCACCAAATTTCCAAATCGTGTTATCAGTCGTCTTGGCGATGTCAATTGGCTGCCTCGGAGCTGCGATTTGACCCCTTTGGACTTTTTTTTGTGGGCAACCGTGAAGGACCGATGTTATGACAACCGGAAACGATTCAAGCACTTAAGGCCGATATCATGCAAGCTATCCGTGAGCTACTGACCGAAACGATCAACAAGGTCTTGGAAAATTGGAGTGACAGAATGCGCTACTGCGGAGCCAGCCAAGGCAGCCACTTGAATGACGTTGTGTTTGTGTTCCATAATTATTGATAATGTTTGCTCTTACTAATAAAACCATAATACATGGAGACAATTTAATTTTGTTCATTTTATTGCACTTTTAAAAAGAAACTTGTATTTGGCCCACCCTGTATGTTTTGAAACTGTTAATTTTGCGAGGAAAACAGGTCACAGTGAGAATAATTTTGAATACCGTTACATTTGTTTTTAAAACATTTTTCTTTAGTGTTAAAGGTATTAAGCTAACAGCTTATAGCTAAGGGTCAGTTGTACAAACGTGGTTCAGCCTCGGATCAAGATTTTAACTATCCGATTTCAGAAAATGAACTGAGGTTGTACCAGGATTTAAGCATGTACTTAGCCATAATCACATCATAACCTGATTTCCAATAGGCACGGTCAACGTAACATCCCGGATTAGCAAGACGGGGGCAGTTAATAGTAAGTAGCTCCTCAAATCTTAAGTCCACATAGGATGTTGTGTTGAAGCGAATTACAAAATTTTAAGTATATTTAAGATTATTTGATCTTAAGAGTTTGTAATAATTGTGAAAAGGTAAAACATCTTAAGTGGACTTAAGATACCAAACTTAAGAAATCAATAATTTAAAATAAATTAAAAAAGGCAAACTATCTTAAGTCATAATTTGCGCTATAATTCAATAAATATTAACAATATCTTTTTACAATAAATTTTTAAAAAAAAGTTCATAAAATTTGACCTCTAAAAAGTTCATTCTAAGAAGTCTATGTTTTAAAAGTTTTTTGGGAAGCTTCTTTCAACAGTTTTTTTGCTCTCCTGAAAAATGTTAAAAATTGACTTAAGATACTTTACCTTTTCAGTCGAGAATAAGGCATAAATTTGGGCAAAGTTCGGATAGAGCATATAAATCTAAGGGATTTATTTTTGAATCACCTGAGAGAAAGTGTTTTTAACATTTTATGAAAGTTCCCCATCGATCCGAGCTCCGCGTCATTAATTTACAGGGGGCCACGCATTCGAAACAGCTACAAAAATTATATGATGAAATCTGTGAATATGGCACATGTTGATTTTAAGGTATTTTTCCTTCATTTTCTTTCAAGTCTCAAAAAAAAGGTATTGAAAAAAATGTGGTGATTAACGTCATTTCAGCAAGGCTCACCTCTTGATGTATTGTTCATTGATTTCAGGAATTCTAGAAAAAATACTTAGGACGTTTAAGCCCTCAAAGACATGCTTTTAGACAAGTTCTATTTCTTCAAATGCAGGCGAAGAAATACTTACTTTACTTTACTTTACTTTAGATGGCGCTCACAGTCCAGGATGGACTACGGCCTCAACCAACAAGCCTCTCCAGCCAGCTCGGTCCCTAGCTAGCTGCCTCCAGTTACGCACTCCAAGTTGGTTGAGATCGTTCTCCACTTGTGTGCGCCACCTAAGGTGGGGTCTTCCTCTGCTGCGCAGACCGTCAGGGGTAGATTCGAAGACTCGTCGGGCTGGTGCGTTGGTGTCCATACGCTCCACGTGTCCCAGCCATCTCAGCCGCTGTATTTTCAGCTTTTTGACCAGGTCGACGTCGCTGTAAAGCCCGTAAAGCTCGTAGTTGAATCTTCTCCTCCATACTCCATCGATACAGACTGGACCGAAAATCACCCGAAGAATCTTCCTCTCAAAGCACCCAAGCAGATTCTCATCCGTTTTTGACAGGGTCCATGCTTCTGCCCCATATAGCAGGGCCGGGATGATTAGGGTCTTATATAAGGTCTCCTTGGTTCTTTGAGAGAGGGCTTTACTACTCAAATGTCTTCTTAGCCCGAAGAAACAGCGATTGGCAAGAGTAATTCTTCGTTTGATCTCTGCACTGATGTCATTATGCGTTGTAATAGTGGATCCCAGGTAGACAAAGTCCTTGACGACATCGAAGTTGTACCTATCCATCGTGACGTTTTGCCCGAGTCGACGATGTTGAGATTCCTTTCTCGATGACAGCATATACTTCGTCTTGTCCTCATTAACAGCCAAACCCATTTTTGCCGCCTCCGATTCAATACTTTCAAACGCGCCGGTAACAGCTCGCTTCGTTCTTCCAATGATGTCAATATCATCTGCGTAAGCAAGTAGTTGAACAGACTTTTGAAAAACTGTACCTCTGTTGTTGACTTGCGAGTTGCGTACAATTGCTTCAAGAACGATGTTAAACAGGTTGCATGAAAGCGCGTCGCCTTGTCTCAAACCTTTCTCGACTTCAAAGGGTTCGGTGGTGTTCTTACCGACTTTGACGGAGCAGCGAGATTTCTCCATTGTCGAAAGGCGAAGAAATATCAGGATCAAAAAAGTCGAAGTCGTGGATCAGAATGTCGGAAAAATCAAATAATGGTCACGTTTATCAGTCGAAAATAAGGATAAGGTTTAAACAATAAATCAGGGTGATGTTTGCTGGTAGTGATTTTTTTATTTATTGGTAGGTACTAGAATATTTGACCAATATTTGATTTTTTTTTTTTATGTGTAAACATCTATGCCGAGTGTAGGGCAAATTAAAAACAACGTAAAAATTTCTGCAGTACATTACGTTGTGCTGTTACACATTACGATACGTTGATGAATAATGGATACCTTCAATATTGGGTACGTTCCTTCGTAGCTCAAACTAAATCGAAAGTTCGAGTTGAGTTTGGGTTGAAATTTGGTTGACAGTTCGAACTCGCTGCGATGTAATCATGTAACCAGTCCCAGCACTCACCATTTTTATTTCCGCTTTTCTTTTTGGAGTAGAGAGTTTTTGAAAACACCCATTTTTCGACATCGAAATTGTTTTTTTAATTTTTTAGGGTATAAATTGTTAAGAAAATCCATTTATTTACCTGAATGTCTATCAATATTAATAACGACTTTAATCACTGAATTTAAGCAATGATAAGATATCTTTAAGAAAAGTTTAAAGGTATGGAATTTGCGCAATCGGGATAAAAAGAGACGGGCCATCGTATATGTATATGGCTAATGTTAAAAAAGTTTAGCACATACCTAAACCTGGTAACACACCCCAAAGGTTTTTCGTAGAAAGAAGGTGATTTTGTTATAATAGTGTTTTTTTTTTTTGTTATTATTTCATCACCAGGATAAGCGTACTATTTACACAACAAGGCACGTCACGTGATGCTGCCACAGATACGAACATTATGGTGTGTTTTTCATCTATTTAGCTTTTTCTCAATAATGTTGCTCTCAACAAACACACACGCCATAGCCGGAAAGTCATTTATCATCTTTTTTGTTTCTATACACTAATACAGAATCTCACTATACATTACATACCTATAAGGTTAGGTAGGTATATAGTTGTTGGCTTCCTGCCTTTTTAAGTTGGAGAGGCGTGGTATGATGTCCTTTCTTGTAACATATTTCAAGTAATTACTTCCACACACGAGAATTTCTTGCGTATATCTATATGGATTTTACCTTTGGAAAAGAGTTGGGGGGGGGGGGGGGCTAGAAAAACACGATAGCATTGAAACTTCTATATAAACTTTTCTTCTTCTTCATTAATCTTCCTTTTAAAATCTCAACATTTAACCCGAGTATTGGATCATAGTTGAAAAGTCTTTGTTAGAGAAAGGTCACATATTTTAGCGTCACCCGTACACAAAAACCGCTTAATTTTGCCTTGTCAATCAAGATTTATTTTTTGTGCTTTAAAGATGTTGTCAAAAATTCAATTTAATCAAGGAAATACTAGGTGCAAGTATAGGGAGGGTTTTTAAATAAAATACACCATCGTATTTATCGTGAATGAAAGAGGAATTAATAAAATGATATTGAATGTGTATAAAAGTAAAAGTAAAAGCCAAACATTTAAGGATGTTGAAATTTGGGCCAGAATTATAAAAAAAAACTAATCTAGTGCTTACAATAATTAAAATTATGGGTATACTAAAAGATAAAATAGCGCCTAATTAGCGCTGAATTACGCTACTATTTTCATATCATAATTCTATTGATATGCGTGAATGAAGGAAAAATGGGATAAGTTATGTTTTTATCCAATATAATCCATAATCCAAACCAAAAAAAAATTTAAAACTTTCTTCAGAAAATATGAAAAGAAACACTTTGTGTGTTGTTTTTAAAATTCTGACTAAGTCACTGCGGATCTATGAAATTAATCCTTCTCTCAGGTGGAGCCTACGCCTTTGAAATAAAGCGGGACACGTACATAGAAGGTAAGGAATCGATTCTTTCTCTTATTCGTCCATACAACTTCCGCAGAAATCGTTACAAAATACTCCAAGCCTCGTTGCGTGCTTGCCTATTAGACAGTGCCCGATAATGACACCTATAACGGAGCTAATTAGCAGTCTGCTTAGAGATATCAAATACTTAGAGCGCTTTAGATCCATCATAGGCCAGATCTGTTTTGTGGCCTTACATGTGGCGATTTTATTCCACCAACTAAGGTTTGTTTTCTCTATTGTATTTTGCCTTAGCATAAGTTTACATGTAGCGATTGGCATATCAATATTTGACCGATTTGCGGATATAGGTAATATTGTTCCAATTCTAGCGAGTTCATCTGCTTTACAGTTACCTGGAATGTCTCTATGAACCGGCAACCAGCAAAGGTGAATGTTGAACTGCTTTGCTACCTCAATGAGAAATGATCGACGGTTAAGGACTGTTTTGAAATTGTAGACACAGCGGCAAGAGATTTGATAGCAGCTTAACAAGGAGAAGATGCGGATATCTGTGCTTGATATCACTTTGAGCCATGACAGTACTTCTTTTATCACCAAGTTCCGCCTGGAAAACGCTACAGTGATTGGGAAGACGAGAACCTTCAGAGTACACACCTCCACCAACCCTATCATCAATTTTTGATCTGTCGGTGTAAAAGTGGATCAATTCATCTTTCAGGAAAGTCAAGAAAATATTCATATAATTGTAGCTGTGAGGTGGTGAAGTCTGTAATACTTGGAAGTGATCCGAATGAGTTCAGAATGATAGAATGGCCAAATTCTTTGTTGGTTCATTGTGAGGAAGCTTTAAGACGGATTGCTGTGCTTGCAGCTGTTTGTTTAGAAAATATGTCGAGGGGTGTCAGATGGAACAGAATGTTCAATGCAGCGGTGAGCGGAGGAAGTCCAACGAAGTACTCCACCCATGCATCGGTAGGCTGAGTATTGGACGTAGACCCTGCTTATTTTTCTAAGGCGGTCCACCACACTGAAACACCGTATGTGAGAATGGGTCTGACTAGCCAATTAGTGATGCGGGGAAACTTTTTTGATGCTTTAGTATTACTTACATAAAATCAATTAAAAAACAAATCCCAGAAAAACATTAAAATCGGAAAACATTAAAAATTGAACAGCTCTGTAAAAGAAAATCCTGATAAAACGTTTTTTCTATAATAATAGAGAATTCCATTTAAATAAATTTTTACCAATAGAAAAATGTTTTTGTTAATTTTTTTTGCTAGCCTCAAAGCTGCCTGAAGTTTATATACATATTTCCTATTCTTAATACTCCCGTCTTAATACCTTTTCTTAACCTCAAACGTGTCATATAAAAAAATGAAAACATATTTTTGATGAATATCTTCTAAATTGCATTTTATTCTTCAAGTTTCAACTTCAACCCTCCAAAAAATATATCTACGTGTTTTATTTTATGACTTATACTATTACACCTACTCCTACATTCAAAGTTCCATTTGACTGATGAAAACCAGATGCAAACAACGATGAACAACAATGTTTCAAAAAGGACACACACAGAAAAATCGGATAAAAATTTCATTTCAATTTCACATTACTGACACACTATACACTCACTGACTATTTTCAATTCTTCGAAAGGGTTCTGGTATGTGTCCGCAAACTTTTCATTCTTTCCTTTAAATCCCTGCACAATAAAACTATATCTTCATAATGTAACATACATACAATATAAAGAAGTGAAACCACTGACCGAAAGAGTGACCGAAAAAATTATCGACACATTGACATCGGACACACGTTTAACTGATTGTTATCCTTTTGCGGAATTGGTATCACAATGAAGGATTTTGGGTTTTAATACCCCCTCCTCCGGTATATTTGTATGTACTCCCCCACAAAAGACAAAATTCTGGCATACCTTATCTCCTTATTTTTTTTGTTCGAATCGAAAGGTATTCTTCAGATGTTTCCTTTTGCGACAGAAATAAAAGGGTTTTTACTCTTTCATCACTCATATCACGCCCTCTCAATCAAAGTGTGGATTTAATCCAATCAATTGCGGTCAATACACTTTTTTTCTTTTTTTTTTTTGTAAAATTTTGAGTATTTCTTTTTTCAAATAAAAAGTGAATAGATATTTCAATATCGTTGCTTGATTTGATTTGGTAAAGTACAATAAGATTTTGATTTGCATTTGCTTATGATTACAAAGTGTCCATCAACAACAACATGTGTTGGTGATGACTTTAAGCAAAACACAAATACAACATAGCAATGGTGATATTAGTAAAATATTGAAAGCAATTTGATTTGATGGGGCAATGCTCGATACGATATGTCTCGAAATGGTTACATCAAAATGAACTTTTGTGGCTTATTTGAAATCAAAAATCAAATATTTGGTCAGAAAATAAAATGTTATTATGTATAAAGACAGAAAAAACACAAGTGTAAGGAATTGGTCAATAAATGCAAAAAGATTTGATTTCTTTCCGAATTGATTTCAATTCCAAACAATATCAATGAGAATTGAGGATGTTTAGATATTTAAATTAATCTATTAACTATTATAGGGGATGGTGGGTCATGGGCATAGCGGTGGTGGTCATAGGGCTTAGGCAGATGTTCCAAAAAAATATAAAAATCTGCATAATAACTTCATGTTAAATAGAATAATGTACTTGCTTTGTTTTCCCTCTTATTTTCAAGGCACTGTTATGTTAATGGCATTTCAACATGAGGCTTGAAGACCCACTAGACATTTTATGTTGAACTTAAATTTTTTATGATTTGTTTGAGGGTATGGGTTTCAGAGGCGTAGGATGGTTCAGACATTTTCATAATAGCTTAAAATGCTATTTCTGAATGTAAACGATTGCCTATCAATAATATTGGCGCAAAATTTGAAACAGCCATCAGATGTTAAGATATTAGCATGATACTACTTAACAATTTACTAAATTTAAAGCTCTTTACTAAAATGTTCTTAAACATTGACATTTTATGCACAGAAGTAAGCAAACATACCACTTTCACATTTTTTTATTGTCAAAGTGACATTTGAAATTAGTATAAAGTTAAAACAGCTATTTTACTTTAATACATTTTTTAAAATATAGCACGATGCTAACTCGTATAAAAGTGGGTAAATGCTGTTTTTAACCTCGCAAATAAAAATGTTTTAACATCGTTCTTACTGGCTGAAACCAATAAAATGCTGCAACTGGAACTGGAGCTGGCGATGCAAGAGCTGTGAAAAAGCATAGTACGTGCTATTTTGTATGTGCTAGCAATGCAACTGTACAGCTTTTTGCATATTTTAAAGAAAAAAAAACAATCAGTAATATTTTTCGTGAAACAAATAACCACAAAAAGCTTCAACATTTTTTTCCGGCTCTTTTTTTCCTACAAATTGTTATTCCAAAAAGTGCTGCACATGAAAAGTTAAAACTTGGTGAAACGCAGTTGCGGTTTGTTGTGTTCGTAACATTGAATTTGTGTGTATTGAATAGTTTGACAGCTATTCCAGCTGCAGTTCTACAGGGTGTCCGCCGGGAAGGTATACCACTTTGTTTTGCCGCCATTTTGGTAAACATTAGTCTTGACAGTTCATATTTGTGCAGTCGTGAAGTAGACACGTGGCAAATTTATTATGGAAAAATATTAGTCGTTAAACATTTTATCAAAATCAATCATCGATTACTGTGACTATGAGAAAGTTACGTGAAATTTTTAGGAGAAACAACGTGCCAATAACTAAACGCACTATTTATCGTGTAGTGAATGATTTCAAAGAAAGGGGGTCTGTAGGTGATAGGCCCAAGCATGGACCACAACGTGTGGTGTGCAATTTGGTCAGGAGGAATCATTGGACCTTACTTCTTTGAAAATGAAAACGGCGTAACGGTAACTGTGAATGGGGAGCGATATCGTGATATAATTGAAAACTTTTTAACGCCACAACTGCATGATTTGGGCTTTATTAACATGTGGTATCAACAAGACGGTGCCACGTCGCAAACAGCCAGGATTACAATGGAATTACTGCGAGACCTCTTTCCACAACAAGTTATTTCAAGAAATGGTGATGTTGATTGGCCTCCACGGTCACCTGATTTGACTGCTCCGGACTTCTTTTTGTGGGGATATCTGAAAAGCAAGGTTTATGCAAACAAACCAGAAACGCTTGAGCAACTCAAACAAAATATTCGTGATGAAATTAATGTGTGTGTGCGTGAAATGTGTGAGAATGTAATGAAAAAATGTGCTCAAAAGGGCTCTTATTTGTGAGACTAACAGATGCGGACATTTACCTGATATTGTATTCTATACATAATTGCCGACATTAAATAAAACATTTATCAATATAAGATCCATTCTCTTTCATTTAATCAAAAATTATAAACAAACAAAGTAATATACCTTCCCGGCGGACACCCTGTAGTTGCTCCGTATCCATTGTGTTCAGCAGACAGTAAACCGTCTAAAATCTTGCGCCATTGAAATTAAACGAATTGTTTGCAGCCTCCCTTCAGAATTTATAAAGAATGATCAATCAGAATGTTACTGGGAGTGGAGTGGAGGCTGAATGCAGTTATATCTAAATCTAAGGCAATGTTATTCCAAAAAAGGTGAAGGAAGGTATTCCAAAATTTAGAAATGGTTTTTCTACGGACTGGAGCTGCAAGCAATATGATCAAAGAAGTATTTGGAAATCAATATTTACAGTAATATGTAATGGTACAACTTTTCAAGGAAAAATGGAGGGTAAATCGGGTATATTTGCAGCTTGGAAAACTGGTTTGAAGACATGCAAATATCAAATAATAATAATAAAAGAACAAATATTTCAGGTAGTATCCTGTGGAGCGACTAAAAATTAAAATAGCTGGGTTACTAAACCTTATGGTCACAGCAATATCACAAGGCTGATTCCAGCGGCTATGTTTTCAAATCCTACCGGCTACTGCACTCCTACTATGGACCTCACAAGAATTTTAAATTCCCAACCAGACAGGATTAGGAGAATAATATCGTGACGAGAGACTTCGACACAACTATTTTTACTGATGGATCAACAATGAGTATATTCCAAATTTCTTAATATAAATAAATCTTTTCGGCTTCCTAACTTTGCTAGTGTTTTCCAGGCGGAACTATGGCAATTAGGGAAGCATGCAAAATACTTAAACAACCAAAATCGAAATACTGCTATCCTGACAGATAATCAGGCAGCTATGAAGCCATTGATTCGGCTGTATCAGTATCAAAATTGGTTCAGCAATGCCGTTATTGTAAAGTTAGTTGAATAAAAATACAAAAGCCTTTATGTTAACCTCAAGGTCACTCTAACCTGGGCTCCGGGTCACTGCGGCATTGAGAGAAATGAGTACGCAGATGAACTGGAAAGGATTAGCCCTTCATAGGTCACTTGCGGAAAGAGTCAAAATTCCTCTTGGGGTTATGAAGGGCAATATATGTATGTATTCTCAATTTTTCTTAACGAAGCAAACCACAGGTGGGGCAGTTTAACAAATTACATTATTTCTAGAAAGATTTGGCCCATTATATGTATAACAGATCCCGAAAAAATGAATTAATTTGCAGACCAAGGCAAGACATAGAGAGGATCGTTGCAACATGTTCTGGACACTGGGCATTAGGAGAGCATGCGGAAAAACTGAGAATCCCTCACAATACTCACTGTCGTAGTTATGGGGACCAGCAGGAAAGGAAGACAGTCGCTTACTTCCTCTACAAATGTCCCGAATGAGATTACAGTCATTTGGTAAACCATTCTTCAACAACTTCAACGAAATCTCCGAAAGGTCATGAAGTTCGACCGCGAGTAAGTGGACGATGTTCTCCTGAAAGTCATATAGATTCGGAAATCAATTTAAATACATATCTCGGCATAATGTGGTTGGGGGAGTATATTGATAATTCCACAAAGTCGTTTCAACAATTCTTTTTCTTATACAGGTCAAACAAGTTATGGTATCAAAACGGCGCAATCTAGCGCTAATTAGGTCACGGGCTAGGCGCTCGTGGCACCATTTCTACCTATCCCATGGCATATTGATTAGTGAGTAGAAATATTGTTAGGTACCTACTACTACCCGAGCTGTATGTGTTATTTTATTAGATATTTTAGACACCTTCCATGTCATGCTGTATGGGTTTGAAGTTTGGGGCATACAAGCAATACAATGAGGTAGAAAAATCTTATTCGATTATTTTTAAAAATAGAGTTAAATCTTCCACAAAGTATGCCAAAGAATATTCTGCGGTTTGAAACTAGTCTTTCACATTGTAAGAACGAAAACACTACTTTTTTAAAGAAAGACACCAATGATCTTATTTATAAATGTTGTCTAATTTTAGACAACTGTCCAACTTCGGCACGTTCCAATAATTTTTATACACAAACGTCAGTTTGAGAGCCTAACGCCATCTGTTGGCAATTCCATTTTCATGATGAACAAAATAAGCCGATAATTGTAAGTCCCGTAGCGTTTGTCATTCATCAAAGCAATATTTTGTCTATCCCTTCCCACAGAAAATGGGAATTTTAGATTTCGCTACGAAGTATGCAATTTCAGTTTTCACGAATTTCCGGCTTTCTCGGTCGAAATTTTCAATTTTCGGCTTCGTTGTGTTACCTTTCCTGGGTTCAACACGCAAATCGGAGCTGAGTTTTGCCCGTAAAAAAAAAAAAAAAAAAAACACAATTCATTTTAAGAGTTGAATTGAATTAAATAAAATGAACATCCAGTGAATTTTGCCAAGAGCATGAAAAGCATGTGTTTTTGGTCAACCAAATCAATATACTAGCTATGTTAAAGATTAATCTTGCAATTTTCATGCCAATTGAAATGCCAAAACCTTCTGTAGAATCATCGTGTTCAGTTATTATTCATAAAATATAAAATTGGGTGCCAAAATTAACCAGCACACCGCAGTATCAAGAAATTCCTAGAAGCAACAACTTTCTCTAACAGATTCGTAGCTGTTCTTAAGGAGATACAAATTATCTTCAAACATTTAAAAAGACTTAGATATAGGTAAGATACCTAAGTTATATATGTACATAGCTACATTAAAAAAAATTGCTTAAAAGTTAAATCAGAAAATCTCCCTTCTTTGCTGAAATCTAAGGCACTTGAAATAAACTTTAGAATAATTTAACAACTTGTTTGCCCCAACTCCAAAAGCTCACCCCAATCTACAAGTTACTTCCGCTTTTCCTCATCACCATCTTATAAAGAAAACCTGTGTCTACCTTTTGTATCTCACCCCATTATCAGGCAACGTTATAACCTAATAAGGGACCCATTAAAAAAAAACAAAGAAGATTATCTTAAGAGATAACTTTTATGGCCACCAATTTTTTTTTGCTTGGTTAAAATGGAAAAACTTAAAAGAGAATATTAGAACGACAATTTTTAACTACCTCAAAAGTGGCTCTGTGGTTGGGTCGTGGAATGTGGTCGTATTAAAGAATTCGGTCTTAGGATATTCCCCAACACGGCAGAAGGTGGAATATCAAATGTTAAATTTTCGTTAAGTGTTTTTGGCAGACGCAGGAAGTTATACCACCATATTTGCTGCCAAGGCTAGACTAACACTGTCAGTGGCTTAGAGGCGCAGTTTTCTCAGGGAGTGATTATAAAAAGGAATACAATTGAATTGAATTGAATTGAATTGAATTGAATTGAATTGAATTGAATTGAATTGAATTGAATTGAATTGAATTGAATTGAATTGAATTGAATTGAATTGAATTGAATTGAATTGAATTGAATTGAATTGAATTGAATTGAATTGAATTGAATTGAATTGAATTGAATTGAATTGAATTGAATTGAATTGAATTGAATTGAATTGAATTGAATTGAATTGAATTGAATTGAATTGAATTGAATTGAATTGAATTGAATTGAATTGAATTGAATTGAATTGAATTGAATTGAATTGAATTGAATTGAATTGAATTGAATTGAATTGAATTGAATTGAATTGAATTGAATTGAATTGAATTGAATTGAATTGAATTGAATTGAATTGAATTGAATTGAATTGAATTGAATTGAATTGAATTGAATTGAATTGAATTGAATTGAATTGAATTGAATTGAATTGAATTGAATTGAATTGAATTGAATTGAATTGAATTGAATTGAATTGAATTGAATTGAATTGAATTGAATTGAATTGAATTGAATTGAATTGAATTGAATTGAATTGAATTGAATTGAATTGAATTGAATTGAATTGAATTGAATTGAATTGAATTGAATTGAATTGAATTGAATTGAATTGAATTGAATTGAATTGAATTGAATTGAATTGAATTGAATTGAATTGAATTGAATTGAATTGAATTGAATTGAATTGAATTGAATTGAATTGAATTGAATTGAATTGAATTGAATTGAATTGAATTGAATTGAATTGAATTGAATTGAATTGAATTGAATTGAATTGAATTGAATTGAATTGAATTGAATTGAATTGAATTGAATTGAATTGAATTGAATTGAATTGAATTGAATTGAATTGAATTGAATTGAATTGAATTGAATTGAATTGAATTGAATTGAATTGAATTGAATTGAATTGAATTGAATTGAATTGAATTGAATTGAATTGAATTGAATTGAATTGAATTGAATTGAATTGAATTGAATTGAATTGAATTGAATTGAATTGAATTGAATTGAATTGAATTGAATTGAATTGAATTGAATTGAATTGAATTGAATTGAATTGAATTGAATTGAATTGAATTGAATTGAATTGAATTGAATTGAATTGAATTGAATTGAATTGAATTGAATTGAATTGAATTGAATTGAATTGAATTGAATTGAATTGAATTGAATTGAATTGAATTGAATTGAATTGAATTGAATTGAATTGAATTGAATTGAATTGAATTGAATTGAATTGAATTGAATTGAATTGAATTGAATTGAATTGAATTGAATTGAATTGAATTGAATTGAATTGAAATTAAATTGAATTAATTTGAATTGAGATGTCCTTGTTTGTTTTTGTTTGTTACAAAGCGGAACAACTAGTGCATTTTTCACTTCGTTCTGTTCTATACACCCTTATTTCATAAATCCGCCCCTGTCTTCTTGTAGCTTAAAAAATAAGAAGAAAGTTATCCTTAATTAGTTCGTCAGATTGTAAAGTGTATGTATGTATAAATAGGCTTTTTTGGATGTTTGCCGAAAAAAGCAAACAAATTTAGGCAAATACTCCCCTAACGATGTGCTATATAAGATAAAGATGAGATTAGAGGTGAAATTTAATGAGGTGAATCCTTTGAGTCCTTTTACATGAATTTATAAGAAAGTTGTTGATTATAAGGGAATAAAAAGCTTCTACTTATATTTAAAAGTCTGACTTTTTAACAGTCTTGAAAAAAATAAAATATTCGTATCTATAAATCATGTGGTAAGTGCATCTATTCGTATGTGTAGAATTCTTCATTATCATCATACATAATAAATACACATTTCTATGGTATAATTTATCCTTATAAAAAAAAAAAACGCAAACGCATTCAGGCACATTTTTCTTCACCCGCTACCCTTCGACATATAATCACATCACACATCATCGTCATGATAGACAGGTCCATAAAAAAATATCATATAGGTATGAAAAAAAAAAAAAAAGACATTGGTGCCAACATGTTGATGCTATTAAAAATTACTCTTCATTCGCCCACAACACATGCAGTGTGTCTGTCCTTTGACCATAGTCGTTTGTTGTGGCTTTGGCGACGATGACGATGAGAATGACCAGGAAAATAAACCCCCAGCGTCCAGGTTCCAATTACACGCCAATTGGAAAATAATTGATAGGAAAACTGGAAAAAAGGCTTTAAAAGTGATTTTTTATTTTAAAACAGAATTGATTTGATAGATTTAAAAATGGCAGTTATTTAAATATTAGTATGTTGTAGTAAAAGGATGACAATCGAAACATTGCACATTATAAACACGAACAATACAATGAATAGAAAAACAGATCTTGACAATGTGAGCCCCCACTACAGGTACCTAATCGAAAGAACCAAAAAGAAAAGCCAAACCAGACCCCCGTAACACCCGCTTAATGCATAGATGAGCTTTTAATCTTATTTTATATATATATTCTTTCATATTGATGCTTTTTTTCTCTTCTTCTAATCAGTTAATTTGTTAAAATGTAAAGTATAGTACTGTGTGCAAGTAAAATGTAACTTTGTTTTCTTAATTTAAGTGCAATATATATGTATAATGCAATATGAATGTTTAAAAAAGTGCAATATTAATGTATATTTATTTCAAGTATATGTATATATGTACAATTTAAATGTTCACCACCAAAAACAGACAAAGTAAGCCAGTTACAATTTTATAATTTTTTTTGCAAAATCATTTTTGAAATTTGTTTAACTCAATATCCATCATTTTTCTTATATTGTGTTCATAGAAAATAAAACCTGATGATGTTCATAATCATGAACGAAACGTCGTTTTAAACAACATTTTGTTTTTCATTTAATTGAAAAAAACTGACCTGTAGCCCGTAAAACAAATATAGTTATTTAAATAGTTTCCCTTGGCGTAGTGATTGGTACGTAGACCTGTTAAGCAAAAGGTCTTGAGTTCGATTCCCAGCCTGTGTCTCCTAAAAACAGAAATGTTTTTTTTCACGAGGTTACTGCCTCCATTCCTTCCAACAACATCATAATATACTTTTTACAAAAAACCGAAAAGAAAAGAATTATAAAATCGAAACACTTCGGACTTTTCAATTTGATTAACTAGGCGGATTTTCAGCTAGAAGATCTGTCAGTAGAGGTACTCCGCAAGGCGGTGTTCTGTCATTCCTTCTTTGGAACTTAGTTGTGAATGAACTTCTAACATGCCTGAAAGCGAAGAGCTTCAGAGTGATTGCCTATGCGGATGACGTTGCTATTCCCTTATTAGGAAAACATCCTGACACATTCTGACACATTGAAAGAACTCTTACAACACACATTGGGCAGATCGCTGCGGATTGGGTGTTAACCCTCATAAGACCGATCTTATCCTCTTTTCCAGGAAATACAAAATTCAACATTTGCTGGGTGCCGGGTCATAGAGACATTCCGGGTAACTGTAAAGCAGATGAACTCGCTAAAAGTGGAACAGTATTACCTGCATATATCCGCAAATCGGACAAATATTGGTATACCAATCGCTACATGTAAACTTATGCTAAGGCAAGATGCAATAGAGAAAACAAACCTTAGGTGGAATAACATCGCCACATGCCAGGCCCCAGAACAGATGTAGCCTATGATGAATCTGAAGCGCTCTATAAGTGTTTGATATCTAAGCAGACAACTAATTAGCTCCGTTGAAGGTATCATTAACGGGCACTGTCTAATAGGCAAGCACGCAACGAGGCTTGGAGTATTTTCTGACGATTTCTGCAGAAGTTGTACGGACGAAGAAGAGGAAGAATCGATTCCCCACATTCTCTGTACTTCGTAAGAAGCTCTATAAATGGTAAGGAGGAAAGTTTCCTAGATTCTTGTGGTATCAAAATAGACCAACTTATGGTCTTAGTGTGTCAAGCGTCTCTGCTGTCATCCACGTAAAAATAACCTAACTTTGGATTTTGTGAAAGATCTAGGTCTTTAAATTTCTCTATACATACACTCAAACGAATTCTTGAATGCAAAATTGAAAATTCAAAATATCAGATAAAATTTAAGACAGACTTGACCACCCCAAAGCTACAATTCTATAAAAACTTTCAAGTAACCATCCTTTCGGACTTCCAGATCTCTCTGGGAAGACTTGGCTTTCCTGGTAGATGAATTGATCCACTTTTACACCGACGGATCAAAAACTGATGATTGGGTTGGTGCAGGTTTGTACTCTGACAGACTGAAATTAAGTATCTCCTTTCGTCTTCCAAATCACTGTAGCGTGTCCCAAGCGGAACGTGATAGGTTTTTACAAAGTTTAAGTAACGAAGAAAGAAGAGAAAAATCGAAGATATCTTCTCTTCAAAATGTAGATCTTGAAGAGGTGATCAAAAAAGTCGCTTTTCGTCATCATTATACGTTTTTGAATTGTCAAAGGTTTGTTAATAATTATTGCTTTAAACTTTCTGAACCTTTGTTGTTGGTTCCATTTTAATTTTTTAGTTCATAGCCAAACTATTAATTACCTTAAGACTTTGAAGTAGGTGTTGGGGCATTCCCATCACAATCTAAAATGTACGTAGGTACCCTTCAAATTTCATTCAATACCTAAATCGCTGAGGTATTAGATCCGCTTGAAAGTTTCCAAAACTATATGAATGTAATAAACCCAAACAAACCATTCAACCAATCAATGTTCAAAATACTATCCTACCATGTTATCCTTCCGCTTCAGTTAAATTTCTAAATTACGGTACATCATCTTGCGTGTGGCACAACCAAACCCTTCCTCCTGGAAATTCAATATCTACAAGAAGTTAGTATAGTTGACGTTGTATCATTAAGCAATGAAAGGAAGAAATTGTAGGACAATGATAACAGACTTTTAAAGGGGGACCAGTGACAAGCAGTATCAGAAGGTACCTAGATAGGTATTGGTCTATATTATACCTACATACTCTGGGAGTTGGAGAAGAGGAATCACCAAATGTCAACTTCCTGGGAAGTGTTTCTGAAGCAAGAAATTATAAATTTCCGTTATAATAACGTGTAACTGCTTCCAACTGGATTTCGTAAAGAGAAGGATAACGAACAAGAGTCCAGGAGAACAGCACAGCACAGGACACACTTCAGATTCGGTTATTTAATTCAATTGAGCCTTTCATGCCACACGGTAATCGTCATAGGATCTGTTTCTAAAACCATTTACACAACCAAAGGACACATTAGTACAACGGTAAGGACACCCCAGAGATAGAGATAGTGTATGTGGAAAGTTTTAGTTTTAAGATATGCCCGTTCTACATATATATATACATACCTATGTACATTGTGTGAAATACATATACATACATATAAATGACTAACGAAGGGTATAGTGTGTAGAAACAAACCAACTGGAATGCAACAAGAGAGCAGGAGATAAAACTGGATATGACGTACAAGAGGATTCTGTCGCCTGTATCTCCGTTATTATACCGTTATAGTCATCGTCGTCGTCGTTCACCTAACCTAACCTATAACATGCATATATAGTGTGTGCGAGCTTAGATGTCATTGAATCTGGGTCTGATGCTGATGCTGATGCTGATGGTGGGATGCTGATGCTGATGGTGGGCTTGGGCTATCGTGCCGATATGCTTAGACATCCAGCATGTTAGCTGTCGGAAGCAGAAGTAACAGTTTGGCAAATTGCTAGATTTTCCAAAATCAAAATGCCATGAAAAATGTAAACGGACAGCGATACAACAAATGTTACGTTATAAGAGTATCGTCCTTGATTGGTGGTTTTGATAAATTTAAATGTAGGAAGGTGGGTGTATTCAATGAGATGTAGCTATATGTATAAGAAAAAAGACAAACTTTTGTATTTTGACCTGTTCAACTTAAAAGTCAGGGTCTGCAATGAAAAAGCATGCTTGAAGACTCTTGATTATTCTTACCAAAAACAGACAAAACAATCATCTTTTTTATTTCATTAATAGTTTTGTTAATATTTAATATTTGAACTTGCAGTCCTGGATAGGCGACCGTATAAGGTTACCTATCTCATCGCTTTTTTTTAAAAAGTTAACAAAGATAATCAAACATTTGTAATTATAATCACGTTCACATAGCTTGCTATATGAGTAAGAAAATGGCCACTTCCGATTGCATGCCATTTTAAACATGGCGGATCAAGGAAAACGTATAAGGGGTTTTAAATTGAAATTAAAGTACGTTTGAATAAGAAATTTTTTGAAGATTTCAATTTCAATTAGTTTAAAAAAAAACTGCGTGTCAAATAGTAGGTACAAGAGTTCTCTCGCTGCCGCACCCCTTTTTTGATATCGGGCACTCTTTCAAGCAATCTGATCACAACAAAGGAAATATAGGAGAACGTCAGAGCAGCAATGTGGGATGTGTCGGCCTTTTTTTCCGAGTTGAAGCTTCTTTGCTAATATTGTTTCTATATTGCTCTGGATAAAAACGTAAAACGACTTTTAGTTATAGGTCAAATGTGCCTCTTAAATTGCCAGGGATTTTAGATACTACTAATATACTTGGCGGTAGTCTGTTCCACAAACGAATAGCGTTGATGAAGAATTTGCATTCAGAGGTAAAACACGAGAATCTGAATAGGAAAAGTTGTCGAATAAGTGATGAAGACATTTGGTTGCATTCTGGTAAAAAGGGAACGAGGCCGCTGATGTGTTTGCATGATCTTAAACAATAATATTAAAGTTCTGTATAGGACGATTTTATCAAATGAGAGATTGTCTTACATCCATAAATCAGTATTGGTATAACCAGTGTTTTAGCAAGCATAAGTCTAGTTTTTAGGGGAGTATAATATTGCGCGAGCCACAGAATGCGGAGCAATCCATATACTTTTCCTATTACTGTATTAATATGCGTATCCCTAGTAAGTCTTCGATTAAAAACCATTCCAAGATTTCTTGCAGTCTCTACATATTTAACTACAGTCAGCCGTCAAGGAAAATTCGAGGAAAGTATGAAGAAGAAGAATCCAAAGGTTTTTTTGAGATGATGAGACATTTGGTTTTACTTGGATTTAAGAAGAGGCCATTACGTTGGGCAAAGATTAATATTTTGTCCAAATCTTCGTTTATAACTGAAACAGAATTATATCATATCCGTTCAAAAGGCCAACATTTGTACAACTGAACGTCGTCCGCGTACTAGAAGTTCATTTATATACAGAGAAAATAATACGGTCCCAAGAATTGATCCCTGAGGAACACCTTTAAATGTATCTAGAAAGTTAGATGATTTCCCATTCACCTTGGATTCTTCCGGTTAAGTAGGACGATATCAGTTTAACGGCAGAATACGAAAAATTGTAAAACAACAACCGTGATATTTTTTTGCAAAGATTCACATGATCAACGGTGTCAAATGGTTTTGAAAAGTCCAACAGAACTAAGAAAGTCACATTACCAACATCTAATGATTTTCGTACATCTTCAATAACATTTATTAGTGCTGTAGAATAACTGTGATTTGCCTTAAAACTAGATTGTTTCGGTATAACATAATATCATTTCTCCGAATATGATTGAAATCCACTCATTATCATTACGAATGGGAGAAATGACAGGAACCGGAGGAAAATAGGTAAGTCGACAAACTTTTGATTCGAGAGCATTGCAATCAACTTCACTAGAAGTTACTAAGGTCTTGTTCTTAGCAACTCCTAGGTCCCGTAAATTTTTCCACAATTGTGGTCCACTCATAGATGAGTTCAAGCGGTTCGGTTATTATAAAAAACTTTTTTAGCAATTATTATAGAATGCTTGGTTTCGTTCGTGCATTAGTTCGCGAATTTCTATTGTGAACCATGAACGTTGGCCATGCCTTCGCATTCTTTTACGTAGAGGAACATGATTATTAAAAAGCGTTAATGGATATGAGTTTATGTAATCGACGTGGTCATTCGGGGATGTTAAGTATTAACTGTTGTTCCATTCGATATTTCAAACATTTTGTTCTAAAATTTTTTTCATACGAGACATCTGAGCCTTGAACTTCAAAGTCAAATGTCATATAAATAAGGTCGGGCCTTGAGAAACCTGATGCTGAAAGCTAATGGTGAAAAAGTAGCTTATCAATGTCACTTACGAAAAAAAAACATCTAATAAAGATATCGAATCTTCATTAAAATGTGTTGGGATAGTTGTATTTACTGAAAACAACTTAAAAGTTTCCATTCCATCAACTAGATTACTTTCAACTAAAAGATTGCTGACCATAATCATGGAAAGGCTAAAAAGGAACAATAAAATGGTTGTTCACAAATTTCACCAACTTCTTTAATATATTTCTCAAATAAAGTTGAATTTCACATGCCTTACAATCATTTCATAGTCTTATCGTTAGTATTTCAATTTTTTATTCCAAAAATATAGGTTCAATGCAAAAAAGGAATATTATTATAAAGAAACACCTGCTTGATGTTCTTTACGTCATGCATCCATTTGCAACGCCTTCACTTTCGAAGCAATTAATCAAATAGCTCCTGTCGCCAGCTAACACACTTGCGAATTTAATTTCATAATTTATCATATAAATCCGACACTATAAAGACACGGTAGTGCATCACATGATGCTAAACTGACGTCTGTCACATCTTACAACTTATACATCTCATATTAGATATAGAACGTTTGATGATGGTAAAATAGTATATATCTTCTGGATGTACCTACTATTAAATCTAAAGATTCCACATATTATTCATTCGCCGAACATGAAAGTGTTAGCTAGCTATATGAACATCTTTCTCAAGTTTACCTTTAACCATAATAATATAAAATATATAGTCCCCTCTGTTTCCCACTTCAAGATTGATGCACTGCACCAAAAGGTGGAAAAATAAATAAACATTTCGCCAACAATATTGGATGCGGGCCAATTTGCAGTCAAAGAACGTGCAATGTATTTTAATTGACCAGACAAAAAAAAGATAAAAAAAAGTATCTTCAACTACACCACCACCACGCGTAACGTAAGTATTCATATGTCTACTATGAGTACTGTGTCACCCTTCAGGCGTGGTTGTGTTTTATTGGTACCTGCGATGTAGACGAATTTTTTTTTTTCACTGCAGTAAAATATAATTTAATGAGCCTGCTCATGATGAAATTATACCGTCTATATGCAAAAGATCCCCATTTGTTCATCGATTTCCTTCAGAAATAGGTAAGGATACTTTGCTGAATATATAATATATATGTATATCTACAATTGCCACCATCAGGTGCTGTTAGCAGAAAAGTAGAAATTACCTCAATTTGCCACTTGAATTTTGTAACATAAGGAACAATGAGTCGCTTATAACAGAAGTAAAGTATTTCAATTACAAGAAGTACCACCTCAAGTTGGATGAAAGAACCTTTTCTTGATAAAACGAAAGGACACATCCCCACCGCACCGCCGCCGCTGCCGCGCCGCATCGTACTGGGCCAGGGCTAAATAAGATTTCATGCCGCTCTGGCACGACGACAAAAGGACTTAAGGGGGTAATAAGAAAGTAAACTTCTTTTTGTTATACTTTCTCGCCCATTCCACCAAAAAGGAAGTCTAATTGAAAGAGAAAAGGGAATTTCAACTGGATGTGCCGCCACACCTTCCTAGCTCACCCACACGCACGGTTCACAAATTAGGAATGCAGGCAAACCTGAGGGCAAGGACCATCGTCGTCGTCGTAGTCCTCGTTTTCGTTGAAGAAATGACGACAAAAAAAGGACACAATCAAGTTACGTGCCAGTTCTAACCATCATTGATCCATCCGAATGCCTTCATGAAAAAAATAAGCTCCTGGACCTTTACAAAAGTATAGGTATATGAAGTTAGGTAGCTATAAGGTATACATAGTTAGCTACTCTCGAAGGAAGAACTTATTTTCCCTAAGGTGTCGCAAACGTTGAATTTTACAACTGTAATTCAAGCATCTGCTTGGAAATATCGATTTGGACACAATATACATATAAATATATTGAAGGTTGAGACTTGAAAATCCATTTGTATATTTTGTGTTTGAAAAGTAAAACTCTGAAAGTGCCTTATGACCTGAAGGGATGTATTGTAGGTATTTATATATAGCTAATCAGGAGCTGGCTAAATTTGAATACGGGCAATGGGCATGATGGTCGGAGATCCGTATCCGTGTTCAGGCGTAAAAATACTCCATAATACCCGTGTGTACGATGACAGGTGACGGGATACTTTTTGAAACAAAAATCTTACGTTGGCCTTTTGAATATAATGTATAGCTGATATAGTATTATAAAAGGACTACGATGTTGAATGACAACCTAAAGCCTTTATAGGGATTGATTGGAATTGAGAACGCAAAGAAATCCTTCGATGATTAATTGGTAATTAATTAATTGGAAAAGTAAACTTATGCCATAGGCTAGGCATTATATGGGTCGAAATGATGGGGGTCAGCAATTATAGGAATTATGTAGGTATTATTTCTATAGAACCAAGATGATTATTGATGAGGATGGAATTTATATTATTCAAAAAAGGGCAAATGAATGTGAATTTTAGTATTTTGTATTCCTCGCATTATCGATAAGAAAAATGAGGCATTGCATCAGAGGGCTTAAAGCCTCAATTCATTCAAAACCTTTTCATTATATAGAGGGGATTTATTCAATGATCTCTTCAATCTTAATATACATATAAAAATGTGTATTTTTTTGTTTTCACAAAAATATATAAATATATATCTATCTACGTTTTTGTGAAATTTGGATCAAGTCCAACAAATAACTTAGTTCCGGTCAAGTGAAGAACAAAACTTGGCAAAGGTAAAGGAAGTCATGTCCCAACCGCATAAGGTAGAAAAGCAAAACCTATATAACAAAACGAACGGCAGTGAAGTGAAAATATGTTTTTTTTTTGGGTTTTGTATCCGTATGTTTTAGTTTGAAGAGTTATTGTCATTTTTTTCGTGTGCATGCATTTAACATTTGGGATGGAATTTATTTGAATTGTAAATTTTAAGATAGTTTTTGTAGTCAATTTAAAATAGTAAACCTCGAGGAAGTTGTATTTTTTTTGGATAACAAATTTAGTGGGGGGAATTATAAATATATAGAAGTCTGGGAAAAATTCGTTATTTCTTGACACTTAAACTCTTACTGACCTTTATGACCTTTATAATTATTTTATTTTAACATTAAAAATTAAAGTATTTATATGGAAATAAATTTTGAACTTGAAATAAGAAAAATTAAGTCTTGCTGAAAATATTAGAAGAGACCTTTATTTCATCTCTTTGAATAGGTATTTGATGACTTAAGCTTACATACAAGAACATTGCAATTTAAAAAAATGTAAAATGTCGAAAATAACTCTTAAACACTATTATTCGTATTTTTTAGACACTGTCTAACTATTTTCAAATTGGTGGAAATATGCTTTATTTAATAAAAATAAATATCACTTTATTCACGGTTAAGACAATCTACTCTTGTGTCTAAGTTAGACAGCTATAAGACAACAATAAACAAGGTTTTTGAACACATTATCCAAAGTTGGATAGTTATCTAAAGTTAGACAACGTTTATAAATAAGACCATTATGTGGCCAATATTAAACAAAAAAAAACAATTTAAAATTTGGTCAAGAGTCCAAATTTGTTGTTTTTGGACTTTGTGTAGTACTTAACTCTTTAAAAATTATTTTTTTTTTTAATAATTTCAATTCGCTTCGTAGACGAAGTTAACATAAGTTAACATCTTCGTATGAGCTATTTTTTAGAAGATATTGGCGTTTCAAAGAAAAATCGATATCGAAAATATTGTTTTTTTTTTTTTTAGATTATTTTTTAAATTAATGGTGAATGCATCGAAAAGAAGTTATAAAATATTTTAAATTCTACAGGGTTATTCATTTTTCGGTTTCGAAAATAAAACTAAATAAAACACAGACAGCCATAAATTTTTGATGAAAATTTTAGTGTTGGTTTTTAATGCGTCTAGAGTTCGAGGATTATTTGCGTAAACACGGTCTTTTGTGTAGCCCAAAAAAACAATCTAACGATGTCAAATCGCATGTTCTTTGTGGCCGATTGACGTCGCCAAAACGTGAAATTACATGACCATGAAACTTCTCACGAAATAAAGCCATAAATAGTCGTGTTGTGTGGCTTGTTGCCCCCTCTTATTGGAACTACATAACGTCTTGATATTCAATTGCCAGCCAAAAAAAATCGGTTAATTTCTGCGAACGCCGGCAAATCTATAAGTTTGGATCATCAGCACATGCACTTGCAGCAGCAATATTTTCGACTGATCGTGCATTAAGATGATGCACAGGTATTACGACATCAGAAATGCTTCAACTTTCTTCAAATTTCTTCACAATTTTACCGATTGCTTGCGTAGTCGGTCGATTATGACGCGTCGATTATCATCGCGTAATGCGCGAAACGCAGCGTTGCCGTCCAAAAAAAAAAGGTCCGTGCCACATTTTCTAAAAAACCGTGAAAAAAACCAAACATTCATAGATATGTAAAAAAAGATATAAATCAAGTGGGGTGAAATACAACAAAAAAAATAGAAGAAATAATTTGTTCTATAAAAAATAAGAGTTTCTGCCAGTTTTTCCTCCATCTGGCCCCCATTTGGAGCAATTTTCTCAAAATTTCTTCAAAACTCGCTTTATTTGGAGTAAAAAATGGAAACAAAAAAAGCGTGCCATATTGAATTTTTTCGTGTCAGAAAGGCACGATCGTGCCACTTCGGCGTTGTTCGATTGTTAAGCGATCCATTATCGTAAATGGCAAACATTCAACTAATATTATGACACTTAAAATGACAGCTGAGTTTGACAGGTGTCAAATGCCAGTGCTACTAATTTTAAACCACGAAATGAATGACCCGTTACAAAATAGTATTCAATTTTTTTCTTTTAAGTGCTATATCATTATAAGAAAATAGTTATTATAAAAATTTGGTCAGAAGAAAAAAAATACGGATTTTCGTACTTATTAACAACTAAAAAATTACAATAAGGTAAATTATTTAAAATTCAAGTTAAAGAATATGATGTTTTCTTTAAAATAGCTTTTGGTACCTATAATTTTGTCTGACTAGCGAATATATCTCGATATAATCAAAATCGGTTGAGCCGTTAAGGTGAAAATCGAAAACCAAAAAAAATCGATGCTATGGAAAGTACCATTAATACGTAACAGTTTTGGATACAAATTTGAACATTTTGAATTTGAAACAATGCGATGGTAGAACGTCTGCGTTCACCATGCATCTGTCAGTACCTGCAGGATTTTTTATCAAATAATAAAAGGCTTCAGAGAATTATGTTTCATACTTTGAAACGTTTTGGTGAAATTCTCGGAGCTCTTATTTCAACTTACCTAAAGTTAGTCCTCACCATGTTGTTTTGTGGATTAAATAGCATCTTTGAAAATATTTAGAACTTCCTTAAAATAAATATAAGAGGCGTGCTTCAACCCCTCAAGACCCTGGCCAAGTGCCTGGATTAGTCTTTAAAAGCATTACATGAATTAATACAACCAATCTTTTATTAGCTACAGGATTCAAATATTTTATCGATACTCTCGCATCCATTTTTTTGTTTTTTTTTTTAAAGTCATCTAATTCGTTGCTCAGCTTTTACTTAATCGAAATGAATCTCAAAATTGTATTCAAATTCATTTGCTTTAAATACGTAAAAGAATTTCAAAACCACGTTTAGTTCAATTATACTTCAATAATTTTCAGACGGTGTGAAGTGGCCATGGATTTAATTCAATTAAATAGACGAATAAAAAAAAACTTAAAAAAAAGACGTAAAGGTCCATCGTTGAAAATATATATCTATGTATTGTATATAGGAAAAGTGAAAAAGGTCGCCTGCTGATAATTATTTCAAAGGTATATTTTTCACACCCTCAAGGCGACTATAAAATTGAAGAAAAACCACCCAAAGCTATCATTGAGATAGAAAGTGATAATCACAGATCACTTCCTTTTTGGTCCTTTGTTAGCAAATTGAATGGAAAATAACAGCAAAAGAATTCAACGCGGATGGGAGTTGGGCTGGTCCAGCCGGGTGGTTGGTTGGTGGCAAGTTGGTTGTTTTGTTGGGTCCTTCCATTCTGTTTTTTTTTTTTTATTTTTAAGGATAAGGTGAACAACTTTTAAATTGATTAGCAAAACCTTTTGACTTCGAGGAGGATTTTTCAATTACTTTTGGTTAGGACTTGAAATGAAGGTAATTAATTGTTACAACAAAGAAAATGGGGGAAGGGATTTAAATCAAGAAATAAAGAGATTGCTGACTTTGAAATTCATCACATATTATCTTATGATAAATAATAAATACAGTGTTTTATTTTTTTGGGAAAAATTGAAATGTGAACTTTTTCCTCAGATATGAAGTGTTATTTTACCTTATCCATTCGGAAGACATCAAGCGGTTTCTGTTGATGTTTTACAAATTTCTGGTGGAGTTCCTAAAGGATCAATACTTGTGCCTTCATTTTTCTCAAAATATGTAAATGGAGTTCCAAAAGAAATTGACGTCACCGATGCACCTTTTACACCTTTTTCGTGTTATTTCCAGAACGTATTATGTACTTAATAAAAATTGGTTGTAAATAAAGTGCAAATCTTAAACTAAGCTCTTAAAGCCTTAGTGAAACTAAACTGAGGTAATTAGACTTAACCAAAGAAGATATACTCAATTTTCCGAACAATGTAATCTTACTTATACTTTTGTTTCTACACTCAATTTTCACTAATACCACCGTTCCTACCTTAAAACCTACCTCATACCCATGGAACATACCCCTTTTTCTCTTTTAAATTAAACAAAACGAACAACTTCTTTTAATTTGCATTTTAATTTAAAGGTAAACAAACAGAAGTAACTTCTGACAGAAGAGACTATACCTATTACCTACATACCTCCCCGTTCTCAACCTTCTCGAAATATAGTCACCGAATTCCAAAAGCAAGTGGAAAGATTGGATTGTTGTCTTTTCTGACGGTTTTTTTTTTTTTTTTTTTCTTCCAGGAACGTCTTTAATTGAGTTTGGTTTAGCGAATTGAAAAACTTCTCCGGTGAATTTCAATTATTGCTTGTGTGTGTGCCATGGTTATGTAAGGATTCGTGCAGAAGAAGCCAATCCCAGGATTTGCGGTTACTCGCAGGATTGTAATTAACTTGAAGACATTTTTTTTCCAGTGATAAAATAAACACAAAGTTTTTTTTGTTTTGTCTTCTTTTCCATCATACCGATGAAACCACAATTGATAAAAAAAAAAGATTGGTAGAATTGTTCGAGGGTGGCTTTTTGGCGTCTTCAGCTAAAGGTTAATTAATGCAAATACCTTAAAGAAGAAAATAAGGAATAAATTATCCAACTATGTATATATAACTAGACTTTGGAGGCTGAGTCGATGATTCCAATTAAAGAAGATTAAATCAATTATTTAAGTGCATTTGAGAGTGGGTGTTTGGTTGTTCGATGTCTAAATATTTTGAACCAACAAACTTTAATTTCAACTTCTTCCTCGAACTTCTAGAAAAACCTTTATTTCATAAGTTATAAACATAAGCCATTTCCTTTTTGATATCGATATAAATCAATTAATTCCATACAATTATCAAAAGATTATTTCCAACAGAAGTCAGCTTGTAGCTATACCTTTGCCATAAAATCCTTTCAAAATTTATTGCTGTCATGACATGGTACGAGTAAGATTCATCTTCAGTTCGAATACTCGGAAACACAATCAGGTACCTACCTAATAATACAATTGGAAAACTATATCAAAGATAGCACAAAGAAAACAACAACAAAGCATAAAAGGGGAAAAAGTTTGACTTGTGCAGCCATAGCCAGCATCAAGGACAAATCCCTGAAGTCCAATTGGCTACAAATCACTCGAATATAAGCTCATTTAAGCGTAATTAAGCTCACCTATTAGGTGAAACAATGTTACTTTCCTATTTACTACTCGAAATTGTCGGTCGTTTTATTTTAGTTCAACTTTGATTGCAATAAATAATTCGCATAGTATCAATGTTGTTACATGCAAGCCTATTAAAAGGCAATCAATCTTTGGAGGATTTTGAAAGAAGAAGTGGGCTTTGTTTACGTTCGAAGAAAAAAGATTTATTCTTAGATGATAATAATAAATGGGGGGAAATGAAATGGAGTAGGAAGTGAAATATTTGCCAGTAATTGTGAAAAACAATATCATTCAAATGGCCGCCTCGGGAAGATTCGCAGCATTCGATTCTTTTAAGGTAATTTTTAACCACTTTTTTGCACATTTCGGGCGGTATATCGGCCATAACTTGATTTTTTTGGTTTTAAATACGCCTAGAGTTCGGGGATTATTCACATAAACACGTTCTTTTGCGTAGTCCCACAGAAAAAATCTGACGGAGTCAAATCGTATGATTTCGGTGGGCAATTGACGTCACCAAAACGTGAAATTACGCGACCAGGAAACTTCTTAAGCAATAAAGCCATAATTGGTCATGTTGTGTGGCTTGTTGTCCCGTCTTGTTAGAACCACATATCGTCCTTATCATGATCTTTAATCGCCGAGCCGGCCAAATAAAATCGGTTGTCATTCGACCATAGTCCTCCGAATTGACTGGAACCATCTGCCCATTGACATCTTCGAAGAAATACGGACCAATAACACCTTTCGACCATTGAGTACACCAAACAGTCACTTTGTCTGGATGCAACGGCACCTCTTCGATCACTTTTGTATAGTAAGTTTTAATAATTTTAACGCATTGTTTGATTGTTAATCGATTCATTATCGTAAATGGCAAACATTCATCTAATATTATGACACTCAAATGACAGCTGAGTTTGCCAGGTGTTAAATGCTAGCGCTACCAATTTGAAACCACGAAATGATTGACCAGTTATTTATATATTATATGTAAAGTATAGGTCCACAAAATTTTTTGGCGTTTCGTCCCGGCGATCTCACTTGGACTCATCAGTTGACTAGTCTGAGGAACTTGTCAATACGCAATTTTTGTTAAGTTCAGTTCGGTTTCTGTTTGAATTTGGTGCGTTAACTCTGAATTAACTTGCGTAATATTTCTGAATGATTGTGTCAAAACACTATCGAAGCAGATAGAGATTCGCCCTTTCCTTAGTGCCGCTTAGTATCTATCTCCTTCTCTCTTTCGATAGTGATAGTGCATTTTCATAGGGCCACCGATAGGTTTTTGTCAAACTGTTTTTCTTACCCTGGTATCTGAGTTAATTTAGGCACTGAAAATCTAGCCCTAATTATCTAATTTACTTTTGTTTTTTAGTTCGAATTTAAATTTATTATTAAATTTTAGTCTTAATACCTATAGATATTTTACATTTAAGTTCTGGGACCCCAATTTATTGAAGCTTAATCTCATACTGAGATTTAAATTGGAAGAAATAACTAATGAAATAATATTCAAGTTGTAATATCTTACCGAGTTATTTGGATTAGAACTTTATTGCGAAATTAGCCGAATGTGATAATATCGATAAACGATGTACGACGCACGCCCCAAAATTTGGTATCAAATCGCATAGACATTTTTTGATTTTGAGTAGTAACTTGTAGCAAGAAGTTACAGTTACCAAACAGACATATAGGCAATTATTCTATCTTTTATATTTGCATAATTTGTTGTTCTTTGAAATATTTAAAGGGGACTAGTTCTTTCTTTAAATAAAAGCTAAGAAAGTTACAATAGGTTTTATTTTTACAATACCACTGACGTTATAAATATAATCCCTACTCCTCCTTGTCGTCGTTCAATATTTGTTTTGTTTTTTTTATTTTTTTAAACAGGTAAGCTCATCTCTTCATCCTTAATACCAACCAAAGTGGATAATAGCATTATTATATTATTTTTTTTTTCTCCCGTAAATCCGCGAAGGAAATCCCCAATCTACTTAAGAGCGTCGAAAGTGATTGCTCACAAGAGGATAACATGAAACTCATTTCATTATTTACCTTAGCCACAAAACGGATTACCAACTGTTGGCTTGGTTTGGCTTGGCTTGGCTGTTAGCTCAGGCTATCTTACATCCATACATAGCGCAGCGCTTTTCAGGGTGAATGTTGTTACACTATGGAAAAGCATTACAAAAATTAAAAAAAAAATATTTTTAAATATTCACAGAGAGCATAAGGTAAACACAGGAACAAACTTCCTTTCCCAAAGGAGCGAACCATATAAAAAGGACTCCCATACCCGCTTCTCTGCAAGGATGCTTCATTCTTCTGTTTGTTTTTCTTATATTCTATTTTATTTTCAGATACTTTTCGAACAGTGCAAGTATTTGGCTTTTGTAAAAGTGTGTACCTACCTACCTATACCTATCTCCTGTGTATATATTCTCTTGGTCTTGATGGAAGCAGTATAGCAAGGGCTTTAATTTGCATTTTAATTTAATTCTGACAAACAGTTTGTCAAATGAGGATGAGAGATAAATATTATACACTGTATACCCGTTCGGTTTTAAATTGAGTTAGGTAGTCTTGAGAAGGCATTTTTGCAATGTATTAATTAAATCTTTTATATCTTATATCTCTATATATACCAGTTCATACATATACATATAAATTGACAGGGAATGGGTTGTTGTTTTAATGGAAAAAGTCGTTAAGAGTTCAAAAACATTTATAAGGTATTCTTATATTTCATTTTTGCGTTGTGATTTGAGCCTACACCTGTACAAAATTTAGCTGATAAAAGAGCTGAAGGGAAAAGACCATTCGGCAACGAAGTGTGTTCACTGAATGGGGCCTGGATCTGGAATCTGGAGCAGTTGGAAACTGACTATAACACCAATGACATATAGCCTGTGTAGGAATAAGGGGGGCATGGAGGTCTACGCCACAAACAGGGCTGGAGATTATTTTTTTAACCTTCCAGCCCTGGACGAGTACATAAGGTGTACAGCAGCAAAAAGTGCATTTCGACTTAAGGAAATGCACTATTGGAAGCACAGCAATTATGGTCATGGGTCTATCTGTCAAAGTTATGTCGGACTTGATGTGACCACCGACTACATACCACCCGTAATAGATTTTAGGCAAAACTTCTCGGTTTTAATACTCGAAATGGATGGGAACCCAACTCACTATTCAGTGAACAGGGCATCCCCTTCTACACTGATGGGTCAAAAATGAAAGAAGGTACAGGAGCTAGAATGTTTTCTGAAGCTCTTAATATTAGAGAGTCATATAAACTCCCAGATGAGTGTAGTGTCTTTGAGGCTGAGATTTATTGAACAGGCAGCCGAAATTTTTAACAGAAAAAAACTGATCTCGTCAGAGATCACATTCTTCTTGGACAGCCAAGTTGCTATCAAAACAATAAACAGCGGGACTATAGAATCCAAGGCAGTAGCAAAATTTCGAGGCATACTGAAAAATATTTGTATTTCTAACCAAGTCAAACTGTGCTGAGTTCCTGGATATAGTAATATAAAAGGGAATGACAAAGCAGATGCACTGGCAAAGAAAGAGTCTATGTCAAATAGAGATACGGGACCAGACGTCCCGATTGGCGTGATCAAAAGGAAGATAAACCTGATAACGAAAGAGCAAATCAATAACTCCTCCTGATTATCCAGGGACGATTGTATCATCTCTAGAAGTTTAAGGCTAGAATTAATGAAAAAGAAACTTGATATATTTTATCGCTGAGTAAAAAGAATAATAGAACCCTGATAAGTCTACTAACGGGACATTGTCCCATTGGCACAATGGCTACTAGATTGGGTATTTACGCACCCGATTTCTGTAGGAGCTGTCAAGATGTTGAAGAAATAGAAACCATTAAACACCTGCTCTTCGACTGCCCAAACCTCCAAATAAATCGCCACTGTTACCTTGGAAACAGGTTTGTTGGCGAACTGGACGATCTAGCGCAAGTCTCAATGGCAAACATGAGGAAATTTATAGAAAGCACTGGTTGGTTCGTAAATGAACCAGCCTATGTCAACCATTAGTTTCGGAGTTATCTCTGTTACAGGGGATCATAATGGACCAATAGGCCCCGTGTACGAGCTGGGCACGCCCCTACTAACCTAACCTTACCTTACCAAAGACTTAACAAGATTCAATTCCTTACTTAAAACCAGTATGGAAAGGCTGCTATTGAAAAATGAATTGCAACATTGTCATATAAGCAGAATCACACCTGCTGATCGCTGTTTCTTCTGACTAAGAAAGCATTGAATTAGCAAAGTCATGGGAAATACCTCTTATTAAAAAAAAAAACGAGTTAAGTATAGAAACCCAAAAAGAGATATTCCTTTTTTTCATTGAATCTTTTTTAATGTGATATAGCCCATGTGAGCCATGTTAGCCTTGGTACTCGATATTCTTCATCCGTGCATTCAAACTCTACTTTAAGGTAATCCAAAACACATTTTCACCTGAGCTTATATGGCACTGGGCAATGAGGCTCCAGCAAGTGAAAATCACGCTCGATTCAAAAACAATAATAACTTCTTCTTTTCATCACATACACTTTCATTAAAACTCTATGATTAATCATGATTTGAGTTCTTGTTTTTGATATATAGAATACCAACAATGACAATAATAACTTCTCAACAGCTTTACCTTGGGTGGATGTCATAGAAGAATATGTGACACGTCGACGTCAAATCACCATTCCAAGATTATCTTTTTAACCTTAAGGTAAAACTTCATATAAGTATAAACATATATAAACCATTATGATTTAACATTTGACTGAACGTAAGAAGATACACTTTATCAAGATGAGGGGTTAAAACATAAAAGAGGTAAAATTGTCATAAAAATAATATAGGAAAGGCACACAGTACACTGCCACATAAGACAAAATTAAAGTCTGATGAAGATTTGAGTGTAAGTTAGGTACACAACACAATCCAGCTTTCACAGGATATACTATACATATAGGTATTACCTTTCTGACATCTGGCTGACATCATAAATCATCCATAAAGTGCGTAGAGGTAAGTAATTTTAGCTTGATCTGCAGAATGTGTCGAGGGAAAAGGACAAAAAATTAATCATACAACTTTTGGCCGGAGGATAATTTCAATACATACGTGGGTTATATTATGTGGAGATGGAGTTGGTTTCATTAAAACTTCTTATTGATTTTTTGGAAGTTATAAATACAATATCTAATGAAAAAAAGGGCGATGACTGCCAGTGAGTCTGCAGAAATATTTATATAAAATAAAGTATGATATGAAGACCAAATTTAATAAAGCAAATGATATTTAAAAATCATTGCTGCAATTTATAAGGTATCTGTTTCTTTATAAGATATTGTCCCAAACTCGTTACAATGAATGTAAAATTGCGAAATACCTAGAAACACTATTCAGAAGCAGTTTCTCAGTGCAGGATTTACTTTGACTATCAAAGGTCAAAAATCAATCGAAATTAAATGCGATTTCATTACCAAACATAAAGCGCGACATTATGCGGCACTTTATATATGTAACGGGTAATTTATTTTTCGGTTTCGAAAGTAAAGCTAAATAAAACACACTCAGCGATACATTTTTGATAAAAATTTTATTTCATTATAAAGTTTGGACTTTGCCATTAAGTGTGAAAAACAATATCATTCAAATGGCCGCTTCGGGAAGATTCCCAGCACATGATTCTTTTGAGGTGCATTACGATGATGCATAAGCCTTACGACGTCAGTAACAATACCAATCTCTTCAAATTTCTTCACAATTTTACCGATTGCTTGCGTAGTGGGTCAATTATGAAGACCATAATTATTTTGTAATGTGCGAAAAGTGGCTACCTTTGCATCACCACGTTTGTAGTAAGTTTTAATAATTTTAACGCTTTGATCGATTGCTAAGCGATCCAATGGCAAACCTTCAACTAATATTATGACACTTCAAATGGCAGCTGAGTTTGACAGGTGTTAAATGCCAGCGCTACCAACTTGAATCCATAAAATGAATGACCCTTTAGCTGCCTCCAGTTGCACACAGCAATAGTTGGTTGAGGTACTTCTCCACTTGGTTTTCTTCTGCTTTGGTATAGATTGAAAAACTCGTCGGGCTGGTGTGTCGGTGTCCATACGCTCCATGTGTCTCAGAGATATCAGTTCAGCAGCTGTATTTAAACTTTTGACCAGGTCAACGTGCGTCGCACAGTGGGGCCAAATAGGTCATTTTATGCTATTAATTACATTGTTTTTGTATCAGAAACCAGAGTATACTATTTTCCAATGGTTTTTGGCATATTTATGCTAAACTCGAATCCGAACTCAAAATTGCTCTACCAAATCTTCTTTATGAAATATTTGAGTTTAAAAATGTGAAAATGCTTTCTTTTCAGTATTTCATCCTTATTACAGCTAAGGAATCTTTTTATACAACAGAAATTGGAACGATTTGAAAATAGGTACTAATCTTTTTCTTCAAAATTTAGTTTAGATTTTTTCAATATCTTTTTTCCTCTCCGAGAAATTTTTTGTTTAAATTCATATTCAAACTTGAATATTTCAAAAACCTGAACTGCAATTGCATTACAAAATTCTTTATTTTTTTATATTTCTTTAAGAACACATTTTACTTGTTAATTTTTTTTTATATTTTATTAAGTAAAATATTGTTAAATGACAATTTTTATACACAAAAATTCAAAAATACATTGTAAAATTTTGTTGTAAAGATGGGCTATTGGTGGTAATAAATTTGAGAAAGTAATTTGACAAAAAAAATATGAGGAAATTTGAAAAACTATTTTATTGTAAAATAAGCTTAAAAAAATAAAAAAAAAAAATTTTGATAAATTTGTATTTTTACCAAATATGAAATGAAGCCAGTCAATTTTGTTACCTGAATATTTTTTGCAGCATTTAAATAAAAATTTAAAAAAAAAATATTTTGGGCAGAAGTCAAACACATATTTGTTTGTAATTGTTAAGAAAATATTTCTTGAACTTTCCCTATTTTCGGACGTGTCTTACTTTCGCCCCAACAAGAGATATGGGATAAGTCAACCTTTTTTTAAGACTTTTAAAATAATAGACTCGCGTACCTTTAAGGCCAACTTTGCTAGCCCGACAAACCTTCAAATAAGTTTGGATAACGCTTACACCACCACACTTCCTGTAGGATAACGTCCAAGTTGAATGAATGGCTAATTGCTATACGTAAATGTAAATCGTGATATTTGAACCTCAAACAAACATGTAGGGGTCATAAAAGCCAAAAGGTACAGTTCCAGCTTCGAAAATAAATTAATTGGCATGACTCGATTTGATTTTTACTTGGGATATACACTACCGTTCAACTGAATAGGTAGACAATTTTTGAGAGCGTTTTATAGCTATTGTTACTAAATTATTAAATTTAATAGATTTTTTTAAATAGCATTAGGAAGAGAATCAAGTTTTAAAGAGAATTTATAGGTAGGTACTATATGGAAAGTTGTTGATTTGTAAAAAAAAAAATCATTTTTCTCAAAAACGGTCCCATAACTTTTTCTAAAAAAATTAAGTATGTTTTTTTTACAATAAGGCTCCATTTAAAAAAAAAAAAACCATTAGAACCATTTTTATGATTTTCGATTTACTCAAAAACGGCTTTAATGATGTCAACCAATTTTTTTATAGAAAATCTTTCAAAAGTTGTAAAAGAAGTGTATGCATACCAAAATGTTATTTTTTAATTTTTAAAAAGACTTTGAATTTTTTTTAAAGAACTTATAATTCGAAAATGACTGGCGACTTTTATTATACTTGGCACTTAGCAGTTTTTTAACATTACCAAGCAGATATCAAATAAAAATTATTCTTATGACCAAATATAACGGTCATACAATGTTTAAAAACCGGTAAGGAAAATGTCATTTTTCTCAAAAATGACTCCTACGATTTTGATTAAAATTTTTACTACTGATATTAGATACGATCCACTATTTTAAAAAAATAATAATTATCTTTCCATTAAAAAAGGTATCTCATAGAACTATTTTTTTTTGTTTTCAGGTAATGAGATAGTCATTATCTGTTAAAACGATTTTAATCAATTTTTCTTTACACAAGAGGAAATGATAATATTAAAATATTGCGTATCAAAATTTTCAAAAAAACAAATTTTGGATTTAAAAAAAAATTTATAAATTAATTTTTGAAATTCGATATTTCGAAAATGAGTAGATGATTTTCTGTAAAAATTTATTTTTTTAATTCCAAATAAATTAAGGCTAAAAAATGGCGTACCAATTTGTTTTCTTAAAAATGTTTTTAAAATTTTATATATAAAAAATTATTTTTTTTAAAAAACCGCTCCAACAATTATTAAAATTTTTATCTCATAATTTGAGATTTGTGTAAGAAATCTAAATGGTGTACATCACATTGGTGGCAAAACTATTTTAGAAGTTATTTTATCAATTTATTTGTAATTATGTATATTGATTTTTTATCAAATTTTTAGTCTTAAATCAGTTAGTACCATGAAGAATACAAATTTTTGAAATCGTTATCTTAAAAATTTATTGATGGCCTAAAAGGCCACCTCTGTATGCATTCATCAGAGTTATAGAGTTCAATTCAAATTCAAGTTGAATTATTCAACCCTCCAAATGGAAATCACAATCAAAGTCAAATTTTATTGTTACATTTAGATTGTGTTTTGTGTGTCGCAACAGGCGGTAATAGAAACAATACATAACACTTCGTCATTGTCCTCTTACGCACAATAAAATAACAGTAGGTATACCTAAATACCTAGCGAAACCATTTGCAATGAAAGTCACAACTGTTTTCATTGCTGTAGCATTGTGCAGCATCAGTAATATCAAAAGCAACACACTTCTTCGCAGCACGAGAGCAAAGCTCTATAATATCCTTACTCACCTTAATCGTGCGCACACAAAATCGCCCTCCGCATCATATTCATCTTCCCATAATAATCATCACGGTCTTTTATGCTCACTTCAAAAACCACCTTTGACAACAAAAAATATTCATCCCTGCCCAAAAATCTACAATCTATGTACATGCTTTCATTAATTCTAGGATGGAAAAGTCAGATTTATGACAAATTTATTGTGAAACGTCTGCCCGTCCGTCGTATGTTTAAGGGTTGCGATTGCTGCGATTTTCGTAACGAATTTTCCCCTAAATGAAATCACTGTAGAAACAAACACAAAAGCCACCACCACACCCCCTTGTCATCATATTTCTATCTGCATGCTGCAGCAGCAGATAGATATACCTTTTTCAGACACGGATTAGTTACACCTTTCTGGTTCGGACGCAACAGCGAATGTAAGTTCAAAACGGATGCACAGGGGTTGTAATAAATTATTTTTGGCCAAATCGGCTAAGTAACCAAAAGCAATCCCCTGCAAATGGCCAGGCCATACTTTTAATCCACCGATGATGTCAGAAGTCATTTTTGCAATCAGCGATGTTCGCGGGAGGCTTCTTCGCTGATTCGATAAGGTGAGGATATTTTGTAATTAAAAATTTGTTACAAACATAGATAAATATCCGAGAACGTATAGGTAGTAATTGACAAATGATATCAAAAGGTAAACCATGAACATAAGAATTTGTATACAATTTCACTTATGTACATTTACAGTCCTTCTGGTTCTGAAATGATTTTATGAATTTAAAATTAAATATGAAAGTGCTTCTTCAAGTCAGATTGGCCGAGCGGTCTAAGGCGCCAGATTTAAGCTCTGGTTCCCGAGAGGGAGCGTGGGTTCGAACCCCACATCTGACAAATTCTTTTTTTTTACTGCAAGATGGTGTAGATGCTTTGTATTCATTTTTAATAATTATTATTATTTTATTTTTATTTTTTTTTAATAATTATTAATATCGAAATACGGTGAGTAGTCCTAATGGAAACTTTTGTACCTAGCACAGAACAGAACCCAAGGAACAAAACGATCGTAACGACAACTGGCTGGTTTGGTTGTTGCTTTCTATCAAGCCGCAGTTCTGTCAAAACAAGTAATTTGCACACGTCACCAATAAACTGCATTGACCATTGCGGTAGTGCTCTTATTTTGCAACGGTCCCATGCCCATCTTTTATGTTCAATCAATGAGGAGATCATGGCAATGAATACACACAAAAATAATATTAGAAAAAACGAAACAGGCAATATAGTCGGAACAAAGGGTAGTGCAAACAATGTTGGGCCAAATATTCAAATTGAAAATTAAATTACTTAAAAAAATAAATAAATATTATAAACAAGAAATGATAAATAAATAAATAATTCTGCGTTCCTCAACAATGGTAAAGCGCGGTTTTCTTCTATTTACCTTTTTTTTTTTAAACAAATATATTTACAATTGATTCTTAACTCTATGTTACATAATAATATTACATTTCGATATTTTTTTAAGTTGTGTTGGCATATAAGGGGCTACGCTATACATTGTTTTTTTTTTATAATAAAAATTATTTGAAAAAATTGTGATTAATGTGTTATAATATTATATATACATAAAAGATGATTATCTCTCTTTAATTCTCGGGTTGTTCAAATCAGGTTGTCTTTGTGATGTTGGGTAGGGGTCACTTCTAGCCACTGTGGTACTGGTAGGTTGACGCTGCCTTCTCGTAAAATTGTACTGCCTAATCTAGGTATCTTGCTCGGGACGTCTCTTTTCGCTAATATGTAATTGTCCTCACCAATGGGTAGTTGCACAGGTTGCTCGTCACTTTTTTTTGCAGCGATTGTTAGGAATTTATCCAGAGTAGTGATTCCTGATTCCTCGTAGAGCCTTTAGTTGCTAAAGTATTTTCTGTCGTTGTCGGTCAAAACGGAGTCCTGTGCAGCTCCGCAGAATTTTCCTCTCAAACGCTCCAAGCTTTTTTATGATGGTTATGGGAAAACGGAACCACTCCACCTTCACTTATTAAATGTGCAGATATAAGAAAGTGTGAACTGAGAAAATAAAGTTCAAAATTTGTAATTCTAAATGTCAAGCGATCGGTAGTGCTTTCTTTCCTTTCCGCAGTAATTTCTTCAATTTTCAAAGTAAACCAATTTTAATAAGTATCATAAAGTTTGTCCGCAAATAAACAAACGTTGCACTTTTCGAATAGTGTTTTCAGATTTCAATTTATAGTTTTTATTTGTATTGAAACCATCATAAAAATTAAACATAATTTATTAAAAGAGTGAAATGTCTTCTGGAACTCGTGGTAAAGGTGGTCTAAATCCACAGCAAAGTGCTACTCCCATGAGAGACATTGACAACTTGCTCACGCGCATAAATACTCGACTCGATAAACTTTCCAAAGAGTTTAAAAATTCATTAAAATCTCTTGAAGAACAGTTTGTTACACAAATATCAAATCTTGAATCTAGTTTGGCTGACGAACTTTGCCAACTAAAGAGTTATTGCTTTCAGCTTGAGTCGCGTATAGATTCACTCGAACGAAATCAAATAAGTTCTGATGCTGTCCTTGTCGGTGTTCCTGCAATCGAAAATGAAAACCTCCATGACACCTTTAACAACATCTGTAACGCTTTAGAAATCGAACCTCCAACACTAAAAACAATCTTCAGAGTACGAGCACGAGCATCTAAAACTAATGATAAGCGTTCTTCATATGATGGCAACATAATAATTAAATTTAACGACCAATTTCACAAAAATCAGGTAATGAAAGCTTGTCTGGCTCGCTTTAAGAAAACTAAGTTGGGTTTGACGTTGAGGGACATAAGCATAGACTCTGACAAACAAATTTATCTCAACGAAAGTCTAACTAAGAGTAATTACACCTTGCAAAGAGAAGCCCTCAAAATGAAAAAACTTAATCAACTCTTTTCGGTGCACACGTATAATGGAAATATTTATGTGAGAGGAGCAGCGAGTGATGATTCCATTCTTGTCAAATGCAGCGATGAGTTGAAGAAAATTTCTGATGGAAGAGAATCTATGTATGACAATCTTGTACAAGAACAACACCAGCCATCTCTTTCTTGAAATTCTACTTATTTATAATTATTTATATCAAATTTCATTAAAATATTTTATGATCTTTTTACTTTTTATTTTGTATTTCTTTCTTTACCTTTTCTTGGTCCATTTAAAATTAATTTTCATATTTTTTTTTTTTAACATTAATTCCAATTCTGTATGTAAAGCATAAAACATCATTAGTTATTGATTTAATTCTTTTTTAGTTTGTTTTGTTTTTTTTTTTTTTGCATTACCAACAATGAGTGCAATGTCAATGTCGCGGGATGGTTTCTCAGTAAAATCAAAGATATTGCTTAACATAATGTGCAAGTACAAATCCGGTTTTAAAATTTGTCATTTGAACTCTCAGAGCATTGTAAACAAAATTGATGAACTCCGATTTTTAATTGAGGGGAGCTGTATGGATGCAATTTGCATTTCTGAAACATGGTTGAAGCCAGATATGTGTGATGACTTTTTCGGGTTAAAGGGATATAAGCTCTTTCGTAGTGATCGCTTGTATAAGCTAGGTGGTGGTTCCGCAATATATATAAAAAATGAATTCAAATGCAAAGTAATTAACAAATCGACAGTAAATGACGTTGTCGAGTATGTCTTTATTGAGTTATTCCATGATAACAAGAAATTGTTAATTGGATCTGTATACATGGCTCCAGACGTTGCTAATTACAGGCGCGTTGAAAGTCTTTTGGAAGAGTTTATTTTATTATATCCAAACATAATTTTATGTGGAGATTTTAATTTAAATATCCTGGGAAATCAAAATCCATTATTTTATAATATGGTGAATTCATTAAACTTTCACTTTGTTAACTCAACAAATCCTACTCACTTCATGCCAAACAAAACTCCTACACTTTTAGATATATTTTTAGTTTCTAACACTGATCTGGTTACCCACTTTGATCAAATATCTGTTCCCGGATTTTCTCATCATGATTTGATCTATTTAACTCTGGACATATTCCAATCTTATGAATCGTTAAATACCTTTACCTATCGGCACTTCCAATCAATTAATATTGAACATCTTTTTACTGACTTTTCGACTAACGATTGGTCACCTGTGTATCAATCTTCCAATGTTAATGAACAAGTAAAAATTCTTCAAAATTATTTATGTTATCTTTATGATAAACACGTTCCAATTCGAACAAAAATTATCAAAAGTGAAAGTATACCATGGTTTACTCAGGAAGTAAGATGCCTAATTGGAAAACGTGATTCTTCATATGCGCGATGGAAACGATATCGGTGTTCTGCCATTTATAACCAATTTAAGATATTTCGCAATAAAGTCTCTTCGTTGATCAGAAAAAACAAAAGAGTTTATTATGAAAATACATTCAATATTGATCAATCCAGTTCTTCATTTTGGAAAAATATTCGCAAAATTGGGATAAATCCAAAAAAACAATGCCCTATAAACCTGAACGTAGCTGATTTAAATAATTTAAATAGAAAATTTGTTAACTCATGCCCTACTAACTGCTTTAACTTTAGTAATGAATATGAGCGTCATAATATGACAAATACATTGTCATTAAGTTGCTTCGATGAAGTAAGTGTAGGGGAGTGTATTCTTGGAGTAAAATCAAAGGCAGTAGGACTCGATGGAATACATCCTGACTTCGTAAAAATTCTTCTACCCGTTCTTCTAAAAATAGTAACCCACATATTTAATACTTGTATAACTACTAGCACATTTCCGGATTCTTGGAAAATTGCTAAAATTTTTCCAATTCCTAAAAAACTATCAACTAATGTTCAAGAGTTTAGACCAATTGCTATCCTGCCATATTTAAGTAAAGTATTTGAAATATTAATAAGCAAACAAGTAAAAAAATATCTTAACGAAAACAAGCTTATAACCGAACTTCAGTCTGGGTTCAGGAGTCAACATAGCTGCGTTACAGCCCTGTTGAAAGTGACTGAAGATATACGTTCTGCTATAGACAATGATATGATGGCACTTGTAGTTTTTCTTGATTTTTCAAAGGCATTTGATTCAGTGGACCACAAAATTCTTCTTCAAAAACTTTCATGCCAGTTTGGTTTTGAAGAGTCAGCCTGTAAACTAGTGGCATCATATCTTGAAAATCGGATTCAAGCTGTGTACTGTGAAAATAAATGTTCGTCTGCTCTGCCTGTATGCCTAGGTGTCCCTCAAGGATCTGTTTTGGGGCCGCTGTTGTTCACACTCTTTATTAATGATATTTCAAAATGCATACAAAACTGCATGCATCACATATTTGCAGATGATGTACAGACATATACTACATTTCACAAGTCTTCCCTTCAATTTGCTTTTTCTAAAATGAATGACAATCTTTGCTCTATTTATCAATGGTCAGAAAAAAACAACCTAAGGCTTAATCCAACTAAAACTAAGGCAATTCTTATCAATCGAACAAAACCCATAAGCTGCGAATTTCCTCCCTTGCTCCTTAACAACACCAGAATTGAGTTTGTATGCAAATTCAAAAATCTTGGAATCATCTTTAATCAGCAACTAAACTGGAATGATCACATAAATAAACTGGTTTCTAATATTTATGGTATACTACGTGGACTAGGTCCAACTACTAGTTTTCTTTCAACTGCAGTCAAAATAAAATTGATTAAAACGTTTATTTTACCCATCATATCTTATGGCTGCGAGTTATTTACAAACATGGATTATGAATGCAGTAGAAAACTCAATGTTGCTTTTAATAGTTGTGCTAGATATGCCTTTAATTTGAAACGTCATGACCATATTTCAGGCTTTGTTAAAAAAATACTTGGATGTTCTTTAAATGCCTACTTAAACTTCCGAACAGTGCTCACTCTGCAAAAAATCGTAGTCAATAAAGTTCCTAATTACTTATTCGACCAAATAAAACCTGCTAGATCTGAAAGAACTCTACAATTTATTTCACCCAGGTATAAATACTTAATAAGCTTTCGACATTTTTTCATATATGCGATTTATCTTTGGAACTTACTCCCTCTAGACATAAAAAAATCATTATGCTCAAATCAATTTAAAAAAATACTTTTTAACTACTTTGCAGAAACCTACTGATGGTGTTTATGTTAACTTATTATTTTCTTTTTAATGGCTTTTTTCCTTTAGATACTATTGTGTAAAAATTGTATCATTTTTAATTAAATTTTTGTATTCTTTATTTCCTTCCTTTATCTTTTTTTAATAATCATGTAAGACATAAATGTAAACTTTTGCCTGTACTTACAATAAGTTTAATACTTTCATGTACAGTTGATAAACAATAAATAAATAAATAAATAAAAAAAAAAAAAAATAAATAAAAAAAAATTATAAGAAATTTTATAATTTTCATTTTTTTTTACTTAAATGACTATAAGTGGGTGCACAGTAATTCGCATTTCTAAAAATTCAATGGTTAACAACTTGCTTTTTCATTGGGAAAGGGAAGCTGCACCCGCCCAATTTTGTGCCGAATAACTTGAGGAATTTAACATGGGAATGTTATTGGCGTTAGATGGTACTGGTACATGCCACTTTCTCGATGATTCAACAAGGAAAAAACTAATTCGTTGCTTGTTCACCAGCTGGACTCCGATGAAAAATATGACAAAGAAATCACTAAAAAGTGTAACTTGCTATTCATCAGCACATTATATTTGATGAAAAATTTTATGAAAATTCATTAGTAAAATTTGCTCAAATGTGAGAAAATTAAATAGTGAAATCATTACTTGGGTAGGATTAACTTATTCACTAACTTATTACCTATTTTCGATGAAAAATATTAAGACAATTTAGAAATCACTAGGGAATTGTCGGTTGCTTATTCGCTTTACCTCTTTATTTCTCCAAATCTATAATTCAGTTTTAGTTCAAGTGATCTCAACTCCAAAATTAGTTTCGCCCAGGTATGACAGTGGATTCATTATAGTTAGATGCTGTCGTATCCTTAAATGACGCAAATTATGGTCGATGTTTACCGAGTGAATTTTATATTTCCAAGGGAATTTGTTTATGAATGAATTCATGCATTACTTTTTGCCCATTCAATCTTCATAATATGATTTTCCCTATTAAAATAACCATTTATAATTGGGCATTGATTTCAGTTGAATTTACTGTACCAAATAAAGATAAGGTTGTTTTGAAATCTTCCTCTTCTGCAACAGAATGTGTGATAAACGTCATGAACTGATGAAAGAATAAATTACTTTTTTTTATTGAAATCTTCATGTCGTGTCAGGCAAAGGAAAGGGCAGTTTTACACATAGATTTTCATCTCTTCTTTTGCTCGGAAAGAATTGATTACTTCTTATGAAAGAAATTATAACATTTTGAGAAAGTCGGTTGTAACTCAGCACTTTTTTCAGTATAACATTTTGTTGGGCGAAGTAACAAACCCGCAAACTATCATTTACAAAGCAGAAGATTATATAGATTTAGAATAATGGCCTTTTCATTTAAAGCTTAATAAATTCAGCTTAATTTTTCAGTGAGGATGAAATTTCCTTCTAAGAACGCTTCGTTACACCCTCAAAAACTACCAGACTAGACTAACAGCCATCACTTTTTTAGCATTTAACTAAACATTAATAAGAGCAACAATATTAAACACCCAAGTTTGTATTTGATAGCATAACAAAAATTAATATAATTTTTCTTTCAAAATATTTGTTATTATTCGAATACTGTTTAGATTTAGATACTGAATTAACTTGATTTTAAAACAAAACTTTTAAGTGTTTTATAAAAAACTATAGCAAAATATTGTTAATGTTATTTGATTTTTTTGTATGTAATTTTTTGTTGTAAATTTGTCGTTCTCACCTTAAAATCATGTTCATATAATGTACCCAAAATGATTAAAAAGTTTTACTTTTATCAAAAAATTACAATTTTGTAACTATTCAACCATACTTTATAAAGCCTCGAACCAAAGGCGGAATTCTTGTGATTCTCGTTTTAAAATGTATAGTTACAAATATTTTTAATAGCAACATTATGATAACTATATCGAAGCTCCAATTATAATGATTTGCTTTCATACCTTACTGTACCTGCTTCATAATAATATGTACCTCATATGTAATAATAATCTATAGTTGACTGCTCCAAAAACTATACCACAACAATATTATACATAGGTAGTTATTTTGCATGATGTTTTTGGTTAATGAGCATATTTCCGCAAAGTCTGTTGTTGTGGTTTTCCTGAATTGGTTTGGTATCTATCTATATGTGTATAATTATTTTTACTTATACAAACAAAATTGTAGGAAATAATATCTATGTAACGGACGTTGTGGCTTATCAGTGACTGCTCATTGTCATTTTTCAAGGTACACACCTATACAAATAGGTGTTAATTGTTTTATGATTAATAATTCTGTTATGGTGAGGTGATTTAAAATCTAAGTTTTTTTTGTTGCTGTGTTATTAATTGGTGACCTTGTATTGGGATGGGACATCATTTATGCAGAAATCAAGAACCTACGACTTTATTTTCAGGTGGCGCAGACGACTTGAATAAAAAAAAAAAATAGGTACCTAATATTTAAAAATTCTTCCCTCAAATTAGAGTTATTATAAAAATAAATCATTAACCTATGATTTTACTTTCAGCTGCTCCAAATTATTTGAATTAAAAAGAAAATCAGGGCCTACAATTTAATTCTTCCTTCAATTCAGAGTAGTTTTTTTGAAGTAGGTAATGTGTCAGAATCGCTGTCTATAAAGTCTAGTTGTAATTTTTAAACTGTTTAAGTATTTATACCTTTAACTAAGTATTTATACCTTTAACTAAGTTCGACCACTTTTATAAACATTTCTTTGACATCCATTCTTACTGTATAATAAATTCGCTATTGACTTATTAAAATGCCTAATACCTATTCGTAAACATTCCCGTTGCTCTGTTTGTGGTAACCCACAAAAACTGAATGATAAGAATTTAAGAATCCCAAACATCAGGCAACGCCCCCTTATTTACAATTTAAAAAATAATCATGAGCATAACATTATAACACCATATTTTTTATATATTTAATTGTCTCTTGATCTATTGTATATACATATGTACATACATATGTTCTTACATTTTGTATATACTTACTTCCACTTGCATTGCAACTAACCAGTTTTGCTTTTACAAAACGAAATACTGTTTTTTTGCATATTCTCTTTTCTGACGCTTCCTTACCTTACTTGAATAATTCTAACTAAGCTTACCAATCATAACGTATTCATTGCATATTCAATCGCCAACGACATCGGTTGGTTCTCGTTACATTCAATACATAAATCACATACATAGATATATTCAATAAAATCTAACATTAAGTACAGTCATTTCGAACATATCAAATCCCATTATATTTAGTTTAAATAAAATAATAATTATAACGTGGTTAAACCAAGGTGTTTTTATTTAAAAAACAACATAATAAAGAAGAGGCACACAACACACAATTACATTAATTTGGAACGTGGTAAAGGTATTTTTAAATCACTAACAAATTAAAATCACATAATTACACTTACTAACTAAATGTACACAAGTTTTAAAATTACACGAATCCAAATCTACACACAGTCTTGTTGCCAACTTTTAGAAGAACCCTTTTTAAAAGATCAATGAAATTCTCGTAGAATTTATATTGGATCTGTTGATCAGGTTGCAACCAAGTCTTTGTATCGAAGGGAACTATAAGGAAACGAAAATTCCAACAGATTTTTAAAACTACGGCTGATACTCCAATCACTTATACTGCTCCTGCAGCTGTGGAATGTTTGTCTGCCAGTGCTTCTACTGAAATATCAGAAACTGAAATCAATGAATTTTGCCCGCTTTAGTTAGCAAGGATCCAGGAAAGTTGGCACGTAAACATCCCTGCAAAGCAGATTGTAACAAAATGTAGTAGATTTTTGTTTTCTTACGCAAATGCATTTGGGAAAATATCTTGCTTTTTGCATGTGTTTTGCTTTGCAAAATCTCGTGCGATGTGTTGTGGAGTCGTGTATCGCTATCGTTCCAATGTATTTAATATGTCATATTTGTCTCATGTGATGTGTTGTGTTGTTTCGTAATCAAACTTTTATCGATTGCGCCGTACCAAGCTGTGTTGGAGATATATTTTTCAGTGGGAAAGATAAGAGAGGGTTCGGGAAAGAGAATAATTAAATAGCGAAACAAAAAATGAAATTTTGCAAGACAAAATTCTGATTATTGTGCACAGTCAGCGACATAACACATCACTCACACACACCACACGAGGTAGCTCCGGCTTTAAGCTTGTTACCGAGGCTTCATTATCTGTTTGTGGATAAGAGGAGAGAGACGGCTATATTAGAGCAAAAATCAAATACAGGCTAGAATTACCATTTTTTTAAAACAAAATCGCAATACTTCAACCATACCAAAGATCCAACAACTTCAGATTGAGACCATTAAACTTATTTCAGATTCTATTTACTATTTATTTATTAAATTTAAAAAAAAAATCAAATTATTTTAATGCATTTTATTTCCACCGTTTTGAGATACCTTTTTTCCCTTATACTTCAAAGTTCTAGTATCTTGTGCCACCTGAAGATGTTGACATAGAAGACTGAAATTTGGAATGTGTATACATTTTAGACTATGGGTCAACAAATTTTATTACAGGAAAAAAATTTCGCTCCAACCTATTGTGCATGTCTCTTAAAATCACAAGTATAGGTACAATCATTTATAAAACTCCATAAACATAATAGATGCAATAAATTTAACTAGCATCATAAACCACTTCAAAATAATCTTCATTATAAATACTTTTCCAAATCATATATCCCATCAAGTTACCTATACAAGAAATCAACGAAACAAAAGCTTTTATTACAAAATCACATAGTCATTATTGTTAAACATACTTAGCTAGCTCCAAAACAGAAATAAGTCAGACTCATAAACAAAATTTATATAGAAATGTCTACGCATCTTCATTTCTACTACCGCAGAAAAAAAAGAAGAAAAAGTATAGAAGATATACAACAGCACTATATGTACTGTACAACATTGACAATAATACAGAATTTTAGGGGAAGAAAACATTTGTGTAACAGAAGTACAAAAGGTGACTTAATGGAGGTTGAGTTGGATGACTTCTGATGTCTCTCTTATTTCTTACGTGAACGTGAAACTGCTACCCTTGTACATATATTTATCTACTAATGGAGTAACTATATGTGGCTCCAGACTGGCGGACGTATATTATGTACTTTGTTTGAGAGTTTTGCTTTCTTATGGAGGTATTAATCCCAGGACGTGGATTGATGAAAGCGTTTCAGTTTTGTGTCGTGTGCAGTAATTAAAAATGTTGCTCTCAACTTGACAGTGCTTCTATATCATGGCTGGTTGTGTGCGGTATGGAAGAAAAATAAGATGAAGTAATCAAGTATTTCTAGGTAAAAGGACTTAAAGAAAATTTTAACAAGAATGTTAGTTCAAGGGTTTAAAACTTATACCAAAGGTGACAATTCCATAATATCTTCCTTCATGTTATGAAGTGACGTAACTGTTTTTTTAATATCTTGGAAAAACGCATATTTTAGCTAAAGTTCTTACCTAAATCTTTAAATAACTCATTAAATTTAAAAATAGAAATACTGTTGTTTACAAAATAATAGGAAATAAAATGCACGACTGGATCGTACGAAGTTGCACTTTTTTGCGATCACACTGTGGTTAGTAGGCTGACATTTAAGACTGAAAAATTGTTAACAAATCTAACATAAATATAAAATATAATTAGAAATAAATTGATTAAACAACTCCTGAAACTGTTTTGGCACAAACACAATGTACACCATCTGATTTATAACTCAATCGTTGTAGCATTTAAAAAAAAAAAAAATTGTTTAGGATATAAAATTTTTAAAACATTTTTAACAAAAAAAAATGGTACCGCATTTTTAAGTTATTATTAATGCAAAGTTTGAAAATTAATTTTGAAAAAAATCATCTACTTATTTTCGAAATATCGAATTTTCAAAAAAATAATTCTGAAATGTTATTTAAAATCCAAAATTTGTTGTTTTGAAAATGTTTATACGCAATATTATTATTATCATTTGCTCTTGTATAAAAAATTGATTAAATTCAGTTCAAAAAATAATGAAATAGATAGTCGAAAACCAAAAAAAATGGTTCTATGAGAGATACCATTTTTAATCGATGGATACATTTTTTTGAGATTTTCTTTACTGGTTTTAAAACACTTTTATGGCAGGTACCGTTATTTTTGGTCATAAGAATAATTTTTATTTAAAATCTGCTAGATAATGTTAAAAAATTTCTGGGAGCCAAGTTTAAACAAAATCGACCAATTCATTTTCGAATTATTAAGTTTTCCCATTTTTTTTTTTTTTTTGGTATACAAAACTTTTAAAACCGTGCCGTTTTTGATAAAATCGAAGGTAAAAAAAAATTGGTTCTATGGGAGGCACCGCTTATTACCATTTTCCCGATTTTTTTTTAAATGGTGGCCTTTTTGAACTGAATTTAAAAAAAAAAATTGTGGGCCCTTTTTGAGAAAAAAAAATAAAATATAGTTTGGATAAGCAAAAATACGTATTTTTGTTTTTTTTTTTTATTTATTTGTTTATCAGCTGTACATGAAAGTATTAAACTTATTGTAAGTACAGGCAAAGTGTACATTTATGTATTACATGGATTATAAAATAAGATAAATGAAAACAAAGTTGTAATTTAATATTTAGAAATATTATTAAATAAAATTAAATTAAATTAAATAAAATGCTGCTATTTGATATTTAACAAATTAATCATTGCATTGCGGATTAGAGGTCAATGTAACTCCCGTGTAGGTATACACGTGTGAATTTTTTTGACGAATAATTTTCGACAACCTTCATAAACTAACACATCCAGATTCAAAAGCAAATGCGTAAAATAATTACTGCAAACTACTTTTGGTCTATGATAAATATAGTGATGCTAATAGATGAACAAGAAGTTGCATCTGGTGTTAAAATCAAAAATTTCCAGGCTTCCTACTTCAAAATACGGAATTTTTCCAGTTCCAGGAGGTCGATTTTCACATATCTATATGGATTGGGTTTATTTTATCACCGCGGTGGTGCACCGTCTCCAAGTTTCAGTTACTTGCGCTCAGCATCAAAAAATGCCATTCCGTTTAAAAACATGAAGCTTCTACCGCTATACAATACGATAGGAAATATTGTTTTCAGATTTGGAGTCCCTTGAACGATCACGAGTAATCCGTTTAATTTATTTATGTTATGTACGTATTGAAATTACTGAGTTTTTTTTTAATCTGTGAATACATTTTTGAGAAAACTTAGATTTTCCTAAAATGGTAAATCATTTTGTATGGCAAAATCATACAAAAAAAATTAAAAACTTGTAGGGAATTGTTTAAAACGTTTGTATAGCTATGTGTCACCAAACAGACAGAATTGTAAGACCAACTTTTTTCGTCTTCCTTATCATCGTAATGGCAAGTTTGATCAAAATATCGTCTTTATTTTATTTAGCGTATTACGTTTCCGTATTTATATAGGTACCTTCAAATACATATATCGCTAGTCAAAGAATCTCATAAGAGAGTATTTCGAATTTTTTCAAATAATCTTTTATATCACGGAAGTTTACCTTTAAAGTAAAATCTAGTAGGTGTTGGTACAACCTCCTAGGGCTCTTGATAAAAACAGTAGGTTAGTTGATTTAATTAAACTTGAGATTAGTCAGAAGGTGATATGATTACTTCCGCAATAATTATTAAAAACAGTTGTAAAAAATGAAACAAAACTCTAGTTTCACACAACAAAACATGAAATGGATCCCACACTTATTTGAATTACAAGTTCAATAAATAAAACTAAAAACATTTTCTTTTCATGAGCTGTACAATGTAAATTTGTGTAAATCAAATATTTGCTAGGCAAACATTTACAAGTAATTGAACTTGAAACTAAGTCAAGGTGATTTTTCTAATTTATTTTAACGAGTAAACCACTTCCGGAAAAATGATTTATCTCTCCGAGTTTGAAAAGAACTGATTTTGATGATATGATAAAATTCTGTTTTTATGTTCACCTAGATGAACTAATACCTATGTAAAATGTTTGTTTTATGGAATTAAATCAAATTGGCCTTCAAGATTGTTCTTAGTCATACAGATAAGACAGCCGAAAATAATAAACAGCACTTTCAAGATTCTTTTGTTGAAAGTATTATAAAAAGCAAATTAAGGAATGCTTCTTCAATCAGTCTTCTCTCGCATTTACATCGATATATCAAATCAGAAACATGAACTTCAAAGTTGTATTCTTCTTCCTTTTCGTCAGCCTTATGTGCATCGTTCCACAAACAGAAGGATTCTGGTTTTTTAAGAAATGCAAGTTCTTCCCAAGAATGTGTCGTACATCAACAACGAGTACAACTAGCACAACATCCACAACTTCAACAACATCCACAACAACACCAGCTTCATGATTTCAAATTTGGTTTCTACGTCAGCACGGGAAATTTACACCACTAAGTTTTCCTAATTTTAAATAAGTTATTCATACGTCATAATTAATTTATTATTATTATCTATTATTTTGCAATAAAATATAAACGAAACAAAACACTTAACCTCATTTATTTTCGAGTTTAAAAAACACTTTCAGTAAATTATAATAACATTCCTTTTTTTGGTGCCTTTTGGTCTGTTTGCATATTCTAAAAAATAAATATTATAGATATTAGAAAAAGGATAAAAGCGCACTCTTCCCCGATATAGATTGTTTTCTTTTCCCAATTTAATAACTAACTTTATACCTATGCCAATCATCCGTTTAACATTTAACATGCACATGACATACAAGAATAGGTAAATGATCCTCTGCTTGACTGATTTTGCTCATTTTTGTGATTTTTCATAGCTCAGTTCTGCAATTTAAGTTTCTATGAATGAATTTGGGAATAACGTTCTTTAAAACTGGGTTAATCGCAATCAGATCTTTAAATGCCCGCCAAGTATTTATTACCAGTTCCGTGGAAGCCGAGTCAGTTGAGTTGGAAATATTAGCTTGTGCTGATAAGCTAACAAAATTGCAAACCATTATATTCCCGAAGAACGTATTGGTAACTGGAATAAAACTTGTTTATACATTTGGAAAAGTTACTCTGTTCGAAAAAGATTTATTCTTTGATGGCTTGAAAAACACGTTAAATATGAAGTCGTTCCAAATTGACTTTTTCACTTTTTTTCAGTAGACCGAAAACAAAAATTATACCTTTTTGAATCAGTTATATCCATTGTTTTAAGTCACTGAATAAAAAGCAATGCACTATTGTTGTTGAAGTTGTAAGTCAGACCAATAGCGAAGAGAATTCGAAAGAGTTGTTTTTGTTCAAGTGAATAAATCAAAAGGTTCTTTAATTTTTTGATGTTTATGATTTCTAAATGTCTTCTATATCATTTGAAATTCTTGAACAATCCCTATAACTGTGGTATATGAAAGTCATGAATGCAAAAAGATCTGTTAGATGTTTTTTCTTCCATTTCTCTTAAATTCAGAACGGCTTCAAATTTAACGTCCTGTTAGTGATCTAATTAAACTGTAAGTACCTATATAATTTGTTTTATTCGAGCCATCAATGAATAAATCTTTTTCGAAGAAGTACTTAAACAAGTACGAAACGTCGTCTATCAAAAAGTAGATAAAGAAAGAAAGACCTGAAGCCCACAGAAATAGGACTCAAATATATTGAGATGAGAGTACCTTTTTCAAATGTTTAAATAAGTTTTTTTCAGTCGCCAATATGTTCTTCTATGTTTATCAGAGCAAGATAATATTTCCAACTCAACTAGCTCGGTTTCCACAGATTTAAAAATCTGATTGCGATTAACGAGTTTTAAAGAAACTTAACTTATAGAGGAAGAGTGCGCTTTTATCCTTTTTTTTAATATCTATAATATTAATTTGTAGAATATGCAAACAGACTAAAAGGCACCAGAAAAAGGAATGTTATATTAATTTACTGCAAGTGTTTTTTTTTAAACTCGAAAATAAATGAGGTTAAGTATTTTGTTTCGTTTATATTTTATTGCAAAATAAAAGATAATAATAATAAATTAATTATGACGTATGAATAACTTATTTAAAAATTAGGAAAACTTAGTGGTGTAAATTTCCCGCGCTGACGAAGAAACCAAATTTGAACTCATGAAGCTGGTGTTGTTGTGGATGTTGTTGAAGTTGTGGATGTTGTGCTTGTTGTACTCGTTGTTGATGTACGACACATTCTTGGGAAGAACTTGCATTTCTTAAAAAACCAGAATCCTTCTGTTTGTGGAACGATGCACATAAGGCTTACGAAAAGGAAGAAGAATACAATTTTGAAGTTCATGTTTAATCTACTTTGAGATAAATGCCAAAGACGACTGGATGAAGAAGCATTCCTAAACTTAGTATTTATATACCTAGGTGATCATTTTATCAAAAGTTGCTTACATGCTTTACAAAAAAATCCATTTCCTCTTAGAGATTCATAGGTACGTTAATATGTATGGAATAATATGTATTTTTACGAAATCTGCTTAATCAAACGTCAGTTTTCAAAATCATAAATTTATCATAAATCTAGATCCATCATATTATTTATCTTGTTCCGGAAGTGTGTATGTTTTATTTTCTTGAAGATATAAACTTTGTCTGGTTACAATATTTACCTTGACTTAGTTTCAAGATCAAACCCCTGTGTTATTTTAAACAAATCGTAAATATTTGTTTATTGTTATTTATTTTTTTTAAACCCATGTAAAATTTCGTTCATGTATCAAATATTTGTTAATATCAATATTTTGTAATCTCTCGGTATGCTAAGCAACTTATCAAAATCTTTGAACTGTGCTATTGAAGTAAGTTTGACGTATTTGTATAATGTTTAATAAGATGGGAATAGATGCTAAAAATAATATATTTGTTTGTAGTTTTATCTACTTAATAGTTAAGAGTGACCCTGACCATCACTATAATTTTCTGTTGTGGAACAACCATATTCTACTATTCTACTGCTGTTATCGAAATCCTTATTGTATTTATTTACAGACTTAAAAAATGTATGCTTCCGCATAGTAGACCTGTATATTTACAAAATGTATATACAAAAGGCAGTAAAAGTAGGCGTTGAAAATTTTTAACAACATATTTATTAGAAATTTAAGTTAACTATGTAGTCTTAAATTTAAGCAGGGGAGACCGGGGAAAAAAGTAAAATTTTTTACTTTTGAGGCTTCTACGAAATATTCCACTTTCAAGATTGGTTATTTATTTAAAAACTGATCAAGTAAAGTTTTAATAAAATGACGAATTCACCAACACTCTTCTCTTGTATACTTTCGTCCTATATGTCCAGGCCGAAAGTAACACAAAGTTAAAATTAATTTTTACTACCGTATATTTAACCATATTGCCTCATAAGGTAGGGATTTCGTTAATCATATTATCTTAACTAGTGAAATGTTGGTTTACAGTTGTAGTGAAAATAATATAAGACGCACCCTTGATTTAATGTTTAAATATTTATAAATGTGTTTATGAATAGACGTGTCAATCGTTCTTCAAATAGTTCTTCTTAAATTAGTATGAGGTATTCTAATTACGAATAACATATGTATAACTTTCAGATAAACATTAAAAAATTTCTTGTGGATGAAAGTAACTTGTAACGTTCCTCCCTCGGTTAAGTGTTACTTTTGTCCACATGCTATATCAAAGGTCACGTAATAGAGGGGGTCACGTATATGGCTGGATACGGTTCTGGTAAAATAGAATACATCAAAAATAAATTCGTCTGCTCCTAGTATTTAGTGAAAGTATTTCAATTACGTATTATGAAAATGAAGAATTAAAGAAGCCCATAAAAATTGTTTTATTTTCCATGAGAAAGAAGACTCGAGAATATCCATGATAGTGGTTTTTGATGCGGAGGGGTAGGTTGGGGGGCATTCGAAACTTAACAAAATAATTTGATGGAATATAGGAATATGGCCCATGATTTTGGAGTGTTTTTTTTTTATGCTCGATCGAATAAAGGCTCAAAACAAGGTTGCAAGACTCATCTTTTGAAAGATTCTTCATTGATCTCAGGCATTCTTAAAAAAATAATTTAAGTTGTTTTAGCCCTTACTGACATGCTTTAAGATGCTCTTGCAGGTAGGAGACATGTTTTATATTTAATTATCAGTCCATTTTAAAAACGTATTATATTAATATTTATATTTATTCAATTAAAATCTTAATTGTTTATAGGTAGGAAAATGGCTTGATTTTACAAAAAAAAAGACATATTTTAAGACCTTATTGGGTAAAGCCTTATATAATAATTAGGAATTTGAAGAACTTAGTTTTCTAAAAGTCATATAATTTTTTTTTGTTGCGAAAAAGTACACCAGAAAGAAGTTACAGGCAAAAGACTAAAAATAGTGCCGATTTTCGGTGGATTTTTCAGGGTTCTGAAGATGGCGGAGGGAGCGAAGTTGTGTAAATTTATTTTGTTTGTTTTTTTTTTTTTTGTTTCATCTACCAACCATACCTTACAACATTTCTATTATGCCTAAGAACATTTCTATTATGCCTAAGATCAAGGAACAATATATTAAAAGGTGAGGCTTGCTGAAATGACGAGAATGTGCACCTTTTTTGGGCCTTGAATCAAGATGAAAGTCTCATTGCGGGAACCGGAGTTAAAGACTTTTCTGTGACTAAAGTTTTATCCTTACTGAAATGACGTAAGTAAATCCGTCGCTAGCTCTGATCGTCTTATTTTAGTTAGTTAGTCAGTTTTTGGTTATATTGGTACTATACGGAAATACTCGCATATTTATTTTAAAGGAGAATCTTTATGGTTCGTTTATTATATCCAGCATTAAAAAAAAACCCTAAAAACATGTGCCACATGCCCAATTTTATCAAATTGCAATCAATTAAAGACCAATGTTTGGCTAGCGTTTTGTCTGTATATGTTGATTTTTTTTAAATTCTTTTGAATTTTTCATGACATAATGTGTAGAATAGAATTGAGTCGAAGTAGATGGCATTTCTTGTTTACGAGATATTCGAAACGAATGATATTTTTAACAATTTTCTTTTATAGCTGTACGAAGAAAGCCGATGATTGATTTATTTTTTTTTTTGGAAAAACATTTCTGCACTTTATGACGTTATTATCTGTAAAATAGAAATTATTTAAAGTCGATATAGATACCTCTATTCGTTCTAGAGATACAACGGCGTGAATGAAAAAATGTACACAACACATCTCTCTAAAAACGATGGATTCGACAACTCGTTAAGATCCATGGCATATAGTGACTTACAACTTTCAACCATTCATATGTGCGTGTTATCAGTAGAAATAATTTTTGGGACCAACAATTTTCTGCCGAGTTCGAACGGCTAAAGTGAGGAGCACTATTTTATAACAGGATATAATTATTCGATGATTTGTCAATTCCTCGCAAGATTAAAAATCTATAGAAGGTACCAAACCAATGGCTCTTGATAAGAATAGTAGGTTAGTAAATTTATTTAATTTATTTAAACTTGAGATTAGTCTGAAGGTGATATGATTACTTCCGCAATAATTATTAAAAACAGTTGTAAAAAATGAAACAAAACTCTAGTTTCACACAACAAAACATGAAATGGATCCCACACTTATTTGAATTACAAGTTCAATAAATAAAACTAAAAACATTTTCTTTTCATGAGCTGTACAATGTAAATTTGTGTAAATCAAATATTTGCTAGGCAAACATTTACAAGTAATTGAACTTGAAACTAAGTCAAGGTGATTTTTCTAATTTATTTTAACGAGTAAACCACTTCCGGAAAAATGATTTATCTCTCCGAGTTTGAAAAGAACTGATTTTGATGATATGATAAAATTCTGTTTTTATGTTCACCTAGATGAACTAATACCTATGTAAAATGTTTGTTTTATGGAATTAAATCAAATTGGCCTTCAAGATTGTTCTTAGTCATACAGATAAGACAGCCGAAAATAATAAACAGCACTTTCAAGATTCTTTTGTTGAAAGTATTATAAAAAGCAAATTAAGGAATGCTTCTTCAATCAGTCTTCTCTAGCATTTACATCGATATATCAAATCAGAAACATGAACTTCAAAGTTGTATTCTTCTTCCTTTTCGTGAGCCTTATGTGCATCGTTCCACAAACAGAAGGATTTTGGTTTTTAAAGAAATGCAAATTCTTCCCAAGAATGTGTCGTACATCAACAACGAGTACAACTAGCACAACATCAACAACATCAACAACATCAACAACAACCACAACAACGCCAGCTTCTAGATGATTTTCAAGCTTTGTTTCTTATACCTGCACTAAATTTAATTTACATTATAATTAATATTAAGTTATCACAATCCTAAGAAAAGTAATTATAGTTCAAAGAAACAAATAATAGAATAAGTATAATTAACTGCTTTTAAATTATTCAATAAAAAACAAAATGTAAACAAATGAAAAAAAAAATTCAGTATGATATTTCTGGAATCAAAATTGAGGCAATGTGTGAATATTAAAAATCGTAAATAAAAAAAATAATTTTTTCCTAATTTGACTTCAATTCGTTGTTTAGATTGCTCCAAAGACCTTTTTTCCAATTACTATCTATGTAGGGTAGGGCGGGGCTATAGTTGGACCACTTTTTACTTGAAGTCTCATAATTATCAAACTATTAATAGTAACGAGTCATTCATTTCGTAGTTTCAAGTTGGTAGCGCTGGCATTTGACACCTGTCAAACTCAGCTGTCATTTGAAGTGTCATAATATAAGTTGAATGTTTGCCATTTACGATAATGGACCGCTTAACAATCAAACAACGCGTTAGAATTATTAAAACTTATTACAAAAGTGGTGATTCAAACGTAGCCACTTTTCGCGCATTACGCGATGATTATGGTCGTCATAATCGACCGAATACGCGTGAAGAAATTTGAAGAGAGTGGAAGCGTAACTGATGTCCTAAGGCCTCTGCATAATCGTAATGCACGCTCAGTCGAAAATATTGCTGCTGCAAGTGCAAGTGTTGCTGATGATCCGAATTTATCGATTTCCCGGCGTTCGCAGCAATTGAACGAATGCTAACGGATTTTTTTTTGGCTGGCGATCAAGATGATCAAAGTCATAACTTGGACGATATGTGGTTCCAACAAGACGGGGCAACAAGCCACACAACACGACCAATTATGTGTTAATTTTCTTCTTAATTTTTTATTAATAGATAAATATGAATGTAAAAAATTATTCATTCATATTTATACTTCCCACCAACAAATTTGCAACACATTAAATAAAATAAAATTCATTAATGAATAGGACAGTGGATGACCGACGACGAGGCAATCCATTTCTACGGGGACGCACGGTCAAACTACCATTGTGGCTAGAAGCCGTCCTCACCCCACTTCCCACCATAAAAACAACCAAGATGAATCACTAATAATATTAAATATAATTTAAAATAGTCAATTACAATTTGTTTATATAATTTTTATAACAAAAAAAAATAATTGATAAAATGTCAATGTAATATTATTTAAAACAAAATTCAAAGCCAATTATTGTATGTATTTCAGTTCAATTTAAAAAATTACTATTATTATGAAGAGGCCATACAAAATAATGAATAAAGAGACTACAACAGTTATTTGACACCAATTTTCAACAGTCAGATTGGCCGAGCGGTCTAAGGCGCCAGATTTAAGCTCTGGTTCCCGAGAGGGAGCGTGGGTTCGAACCCCACATCTGACAAATGTTTTTTTTTTTTTACTACATTTCAGTTAATTTTCTTTAACAGTGATAAAATCGGTGACGGTGAGTACGGAAGAACTGTAGGTACACTGTACAGGCGCATTGCAAAAAAAAAAAATTATAAAAAAACTATTTTTTTTTTCCGCAGAACATGCTATAAGTTAGTTCATCTGTTTTCCTTTAAAACATAATTTTACGCTCGTACTATTGTTTTCTGCCACTCACCGATTAAATTTGTTTTTTTTTTTTTTTTAGATAAAGCAAACAAGCGAACTGTATAGGTAGTAGGTGGTATAAATAAAACCCCAATTGTTATCATTCTGTTTTATTGCGTGTTGGTGTGATTTATTGCACTAGATACGCTTTTAAATAGATAATACAATTGCCCATGATACAAATATCCACAACTGGGTCGCACGAACTTGCTCTTGTGTTTAAAAACACTGTATGTAATGGAGCTACATTTTAAGGAAAACAATTCAACTGATTTTGATCAAATTTTTTTTATAGGGAATGTCTACAATAGATAATTTTAAAAATATTGTATACCAATATTTTCAAAAATGTGTTTTTTTTTATTTTTAAAAAAGTTACATTTTTTTTTTCAGAACTTAATAATTCGAAAACGACTTCGTCGATTTTTATCAAAGCTATCACTTAGCAGTTTTTTAACATTAGCTAGCAGATTTTAAATAATTTTTTTTTTATAACCAACAATAATGGTACCTCCCAAAGAAATTTTTAAAACCCGGTATTAAAAATCTAATTTTTCTCAAAAACGGCTCCTACGATTTTAGTTAAAAATTGTATGTGAACTTATGTACCTACATATATCAGAACGATCTACGAGATTATTGGGAGAAATGGTACCTCTCATAGAACCATTTTCTGAATGAAATGAAATTTTTACACTAAAGCTACTAATAAGTTTGAATAATATTACGTATCAAAATTTTCAAAAAATCAAATTTTGGATTTTTAAAACAAATTCTAAATAATTTTTTGAAAAATTAAAATTTCGAAAATACGTGCATGATTTTCTTAAAACCTAATTTTTAAACTCTGCATAAATGAGTACTTAAAATTGGCGTACCAATTTTTTTTTTTTCATAAAAATATATTCAAAATTTAATACATAAAAAAAATAATTTTTTAAAAAACCGCTGCAACGATTTTTAAAAATTTGTTTTCATAAATTAAGATTTGTCTAAGAAATCATTTGGTGTACACTGTACATTGCGTTGGTGTCAAATCAGTTATTTCAGATATTTTATATTTTCAGATAATTTTTTTATAGATTTTTTAACATTTTTTCAGTCTTAACCGTAAATTCCATGCATATGCCTGTACCTATCCAAAACAACTAAATTTTATTATATCTAGAAACAATTTTTAAATAAGTAAAACAAAATATTTACTTCGAAATTCATGCGAAGGATAAACAAATCCTCTAGAAGTTTATCTTGTCATGAAAAAGTGACTCTAACATTACTCATTCGGATTCTTCAGAAAATTTTTAGTCCCCTCCATTCCTGCCGATACGACGACACCGTCCTGGAATGGTTCAGAGCTGCCTAAGCCAATGGGTTCTGCACGATCTGTCACGCTATTAAATGTATTCGTTTTTTTTAACATAAAATGTCAGTTGCTATATTAACGCTTGTTGACATAAATTCAATATTTTTTTTTTATTTTTCTTAAACAATTACAAGATGTTTACTACAAACTTTATTAAAAAAAATTCCATACATAACTGTTTACTTTTGTTTTTAAAGCAAATAAGAAAAAACCTGGAAACTTGATATTTAAATGTTTGTATGTACAGCGGGTAATATATTTTACCGCGTGCAAGAGCATAACAGAGAGAGTTAAGAGGACTCGCTGTTTAAATAAAAAAAATCCAAGTCGAGATTTTAATCAAACTTGACATTACGATAATAGCGATGATAGACATTAAAACCACAGTGTGATCGTGTACATAAGAGCAAGTTCGTGCGACCTAATCATGCATTTTATTTTTCTTAAAAAGCTGATTGATTTGATTGGCAAATATATTAAAGTTCTTTTTCAAAAAATGAAAACATTTTTATTAGATTGGTTCTATTTTGATTTTTTTTTTCAATTATGTATTATGAAAGGGTTGTAAATAAACAAAAACAAATAATTTTTAGGCTTAGGAGGTTTTAACCGAAAGCCGTAATATTTTCAAATATTTTGATTTTGGGCGAATTCATGTTCCGCGTCGTAAAAAAAATAATCACTCTCGGAAAATTGATTTTTTCCACATCGGAAATTTAAAAAGGAAGGTTCCAAATGTCTTCTCGAAAGAGAAGTACGAGGAACTATCCAAGGCCCTCCGAATAAGATTGTGTTGGTGTAATCCCTCTTGTTAAAACAGCACAGGCAACTACAACTCGACTTCAGGGATGCCACTTTGCTGCGATAGCAGTAAATCTACTGCACTTTTCGCAAAAACTAAATCTACTGCCACTAAATTCAATCTACTGCACTTTTTTATGTTTAATGAACCTTTTCTTGGACAGCTGTCCAAAAAACATGCAAACAAATAACCGCTTTAAAGAACGTCTGAACAAAGCCAATTCATTGTGAACTTGGCCACATTCTCTTATTACATATGAAATTAGTTGGATGCTTTTATTCATGAAACAAATCTCTGTCTCGTTTTCTGCTAAACTAACGGGATTCTGAGAGTTTATTTGAATTCGTATTTGTATTGTGTGACATTGACAATTCCTCATTTTACAAGAATTATTTAAAAAAAGACATGGATAAATATTTATTGAAAACCACAACAAAAAAAATAAAACTGTTCTGACAAACCTTTGTTCAAATGTTAAAATTGTTTTTTTTTTTATATAGAGAAACACCAAAAAGAACATTAGGTACACGAAAATGAGAACGAAACTCAGTCTGCCGTAGAACAATTCGCTGGCTCTAGCCAAATATCGTAGTGTTTTCTTTTAGTTTAGTTTTCAAGTTTTTAATTTCTTTCTTTTTTATTTACTAAATAATAGAAAAGAACACCCTAATTCGATTCAAGAAAATGAATGTACGAGCTATTTATTTTTATGTTTTTTGTTTAATAAAAATCTACTGCGGAAAGATCCAATCTACTGCGCATTTTTTTTAATGATCTACTGCGCTCCTCTTTTCTTGAAGTGGCAACGCTGCTCGACTTATCTAAAAAATTTTGTATACCTAGTTGTATATTCTATCTAAGGATTAAGTCGAATGTCAATGCACTATTGAACATGCATGTTGAGCTTTGGCGCACTTCGGTACCCTACCAAAATGCTAAAAAAAAAGTCTGATTTCCGGTGCTAGTCCCTTTCTTTTCGTCTTTTTTATTCCACTGTATTTGGAAACAATTTTCTGTTACATATTTGTTGCTATGTACACAACACACGCAATTTGCACAACTCCATAAAAATCCCAATATAGATACAAATTATTTCTGAAGTAAAATTTTTTGAATGTCAAGTTCAGACTTAAAAGATACAAAAAAAAAGTATTCAAATATTTACAATTTTAATTTAATTACTGTTTGTACAAAATAAACTAAAACATGCGTCACAGTACCTACTCGTATTATTTGTCATAACAATATTTTTTACAATCACTTTTAGAACATTTGGGTTGTTAGTTTTTGTATGAAAAACAAATATTTGGAAATAAATGATAAGAAATACACGTTTTGAACTTGAAACTTAAAGTCAAGGTCAATTATATTGTTTATAACTAAATTATATTTTTCTTTTTAATTTAAGGTGAAACTATGTTTTATTCACAGTGTGAAGCCCACCTGCGAAAGTTGTGACTTTCAGTTCGGATATTTAGGAATATTGTTAGGAGGTAGGTATATTAAATAAAATCATGAAAGGAACGCACTTATCTCGATTGAACCATTATAGAGAAATATGAATACAGATATTATTTTATTAAAAATATAAATTATTATTATTGAAATAATTATTTTTTTATAATTGACTCAAAGGGTTACGACTGCCTTAAAAATGTTATTTGTTAACACAGTGCGAGCGTTTAAGCTTTAGGAATTAGGAAGCGGAGGGGGATTGAGTAAGAGATAACTATGTCCATTTGACTTGAATGCTGAACATTAAAATGGGAAGGAAAATCAAAGTTGGGTATTAATGAATTCCACAGTCGTGTAGTATGGCTACAAAAAGAACCTCTGTACTTAAAACTATGTACAAGTTGAATAAGCTATGAATATTTCGCAACCTCTATTTACGATTTCAAGAGTCCAGTTGATAAATTCTCGGTTGGCGCAGGGCAGATGTGCCTATAGGCCATAAGTCCCGATGGAAGTTTGTATCATTTGCGTGCGAAAAATCCGTTTTTTTATCGAAGTTATGAAAAGTAGATATAATTCCTTAAAAGTCGAAAACAAATAAAATTTTAATAATTTTAATATGAATATATTATATATTATTAAGAAATTCTGCTATGTTTTTTAATATTTTATCTAATATTGTACAAAAAACTTTGAACGAATTAATATAAATATGTACTTTAATAAAGTATCTAATTTTACATTGTCAAAGTATGGTGCAACAGAGATTCGTGAGCGGGATAGAGGACGCAAAAAAAAGGGAGTCATAATCGTTGAAATCTGCGAAACAGACCACACTTCTTAAGGTACCTAATGTAAGCTATTGATACCTCCGTAAATTCTATAATTTTACCTTAAAAACTTTTAACGCTCTTAGGACGTTTAAAAAGGAGAAAACTTCAACTTTACTTACTTATACTTACTTACTTCTTTCGAAACCACCTCGCTGATAAAAGGGACACATTTTAAAAGTTCAGCGAAATTGTTTAAGTAGTTTTCGAGTTTATAAGCCTCAGGATAAATATGTGATATTAATTTACAGGGTTTTTCATAAAGCACTTCCTATCTTTAAACTTAAATAAAATAATGTGGCCTATCGATGATATTATGTATATGAAATATACCGTCGCGTCGTTCAAATGTCCGCCGCGGCTTCTCTGGGTGGCGCGCATTTGAAATGTCTAATTTTTTCATGAATTATGTCGCATAAATCAGGCTGAATTTGACCGATGGCATAGGTTATGTTGGCTTTGACTTATATACGCATAGACCTGTGAATTCCGAAAAATCCACAAGAAAAAGTCTAACGAAGACAAATCCCACGATCTCGGTGGCCAGTTCACATCACCTCCACGTGAGATAATCATGCCCTCGAATCGCTCATTCAGAATTACCAATATGGCGTGAGCTGTGTGATAGCACGTAGCGCCATCTTATATTGAAACTATATAATCTAATTCAGACCCAAAAAAAAAGTTGGTAATCATCGACAAATAGCCTTTGCCGTTGACGGTGATGCGCTGGCCAACAACGTCGTTGTCAAAAGAAATATGGACCGACGACGTCGCCAGCCCAAAATCCACACCAAACAGTGACTTTTTTCGGGATGCATTTGACGCTTAGATTTCATGTGGATTTGTATTATTTCAAATTCGACAGTTATGTTTCTTGACGTACCTAATTATCTAGACATGACCCTCATCGCTGAAGAATATATTTCGATGAAAGTTGGGGTCAGTTTCCAACTGCTCCAGAGCCCATTCAATGAACATACGTTATGGTCGTTTACCTTTAGCTCCTGGATCAGTACCGGTATAGGCCCAAGTCACGACGCAAATTCGCCAAATCGAGTTCTTTTGCGAAATCGAATGCCTCGGATTCTCCAACACTTTCTCACGGATAGCGGCGATGTTTTCGGCAGATATTGCGTTATATCGGGTGTTGGTTGATCGTTTACTGTGCCAGTGCAGTGGACTCCAATTGACTACCACACTGCGAGTAGTCCTTTCGGTAGCAGCGTTGCCGAAGTGGCACGATCGTGCTTTTTTGAACGGAAATTTCATTGTGGCACGGTGGCGTGAAAAAAAAAATCAATATGACACGCTCTTCTTATTCCTATTTTATACCTCCAAATGGAATAAAAACTGGCAGAAACTCTTTATTTCTTGACAATGCCTGATTAAAGCTAATTATTTCTTCTTATTTTTTGTTTTACTTTACCCCGTAGTTGAATTAAACTTTTTTTTTTAATATACATAAGAATTTGTGTTTTTTCATATGACTCGAAATGAGAAAATTACACGTTTTTTTTGTAGAAAATGGCACGTTTTTCTAGAAAATGTGACACAGAAATTTTTGTATTGCCGGCAACACTATACTCTGTAGGACGATTATGGTGGCCGTAAAATGGGCGAAGCGCGCGAAACGTTGCCCAACCAGAACACAGATTTTGATACTACAATTTTATCATTTGCACGTATTGTTGGACACTATATCCGTCCATGGAAACTTGGTGAAGCAGAGCCAGTGATACCACTTTACTTCAATTGAAGTAGATCTACTTCTTTTTTTTTTTTATTGTAAAGTCTACTTCCCACTTCGCACCATCACTAAAATATTAAAATCTACTTTATTTTAAAATTCTCTGTTTCAATCAGGCACGTAGCCAGAGGGGTGGCTTGAGGGACTGAAGCCCCCCCCCCGCAAGTCTAAAATAAAAACTAAAACTTTCTAATATACTAATTCAAATCTATAAAAATAAGGAGACTCTCCAGGTAGGTATAGTTTATTTGAAGTTCTCAACTACTTGAAAACACTTCGTTAAGAAACAAGAGACTATTTAGGTATGCATACAATTTTGTATTGAATTTAGGAGACTTATTTGAAGTTGAATTAAGAGCTCCAAGAACTTCATTGAAACACACAACGTGTTCCAATCCAGAAACCTCTTCTACTGAATCCTATTTTAGAGTGTCTGTATTGATTCCTTGCATAGATTCGTTAATACAAAATCTTACGGACAGATCCATGATCAACGAAGACGTTTTACCAAGCCCTTCTCCCAGGTTTTTCTAATTGATCTCATGTTAAAAAAAATCAAGACGTCTACCAATGGAAAATTTAAAGTTTTGTTTTGATCCTAAAGACTTCAAAGCCTGAAATCTTTTGTATTTGTTTTTAATGACGTGTTGTTATTTTATTGTAAGAATATACCAATAGTTTAATAATTTTTTTTTTATATGTAACAAAAAATAATTACTAAAGTACCTAAACATGAAGTCAGACATAATTTTTTGTTTCAATGTTGTTTTTTTTTTGTTAAATTAATTTAAAAGGTGCTATTGCTATTAAACAGTATGTTAAACAATATATTGAATATATAGAGATATTATATACATAAATATGAAGTCTAAGATAACTTTTAGTTTCATAAATTTTGTTTTACTAGATTTATATAAAAAAGGTAATTTTGATTCGATTTTTCTTAATCTTCTTCACTTTTTTTGTTCAAATCTATTTCGACTTTTTCTCTAGAAGTGGTAACGCTGAATAAGTCAATTTAACAAATGTAGCTTCATCAATATGGCCGTTATCAAATGTCAAAGTTTGAAAGTCCCTATTGGAAAAACATGTACAGTAAAGTTGCTTTGTTGTTGAATTTGAGACCAAAGTCAAAAATGCATATTCTTTTAGTCCAAAGAAGAAATGTGTGCAGTAATATCTTAAATTTAAATAAAATTGTATAAATTAGTTTAAATATGCTTTGATTCTTCTCTCCTTAGACAGAGGAGCTCTCTAAATTCAGTTAAGTACTAATTTTCCTTCTTTTATTTTGTATGTTCTTATAACTCAAAAATTGTAAATACAATCCATATATATACCTATGAACCAAATAATCCAAAGTAAATCACTATTAATCTATCTTTGTTATAACTTAACACAAAGTAAGTGATTTCTACTGCTGGGATACACTTACTTGATGATCCTATAAAAATATAGATAAATTTTCATCAAAATATATTGTCAACATGCAACATGCACATTTTGCACATGATACCGCTAAGTGGATTTTCTCCATCACTATGCACCTTGATGTGAATCCTTTCTATGTAGGTACCTACTCCTATTCCTTATCGCACACATTTGTTTTTTTTTTAGAAAACATGATGATGGAATCCGAGAACTCCATTAGGATTATATTTCATTGGGTGGTTAAAGTCAACTTTCTCGTATATATAGAAGGAAAAGATTTTGCACTTCGTTGCCACCGCATAGATTTATGTATGGCATGCCTTTATTTTATGTGCGCATTGAGGTGTTGCTGCGGCGAATTTTACACTACATTAAAAAATCCTCAGTTTCGTGCTCAACGGATCTATAGGATATGATATCGCAAATGAAGTAGGTACGATGCCACTTGGTATTCCATGCAACGGATGTCGCATAAAGCTCTAAATAAATTCCACCGACCGACACCTGTTTTTATGGCGGTTCCGCTACAGAGACACGGATCCTGCGATGTTATATTATATATGCTACCTCCTCCGCCAACTGGCCGCGCCATTTGGCCGATTGCTACGTGATCGTATTGTATTAACCGTGTTTGCCATCATATTTTCCTCGTGGGCACCAGGATAGTACCTATAGGTATATGCAAAATCCTTGGCCATATTTATGGGACTTTGGTTGGTTTTCTATTCCAGTCATACGTTGGTCATAAAATAGAATTATGTTCTTGTGTATACCTTTTGATGCCGGTAAACCTTGTTTGGCGGTGGTGGACCTGGACATTGGTGCACGAAAGCACCAGACTGTCATAGGAACTCTGTAGGCAGAGATGTAAACAAATCCTTTTAAATGCAATAAACCGCGAATACTAATTACCACACTGGCTTGGATATATACCGCGTTTTCGCTTAAGCAAAGGAAGGACGAACATAAATATTTAACTTTTTTAATTCGGATTTTTATATGTGGCTATACCTAAAGAAGTCTTCAGAACATTTCTTAGTGTTCAGGAAAAAGTGTAAGACAATGGCTGTGTAAAAATTAGTGAAATACTGAAATTTGATATAAGAGACTTTTTTGAATTCTCTGTTATTATAAGGACATTGGTTTTTACATTTTTGATTAACTTGTTATAAAAACTTTTATAATTGGAAATAATAGATCCGAAAAGGTTAAAAATAAAAATAAAACCTCAAAAAATAAAAAAAATCATAAATCAAGAAAACACAACATTTTACCTACACTGCTGCATCATGCCATTCGGGATGGTCTCTTATATGCTCTCCAAATGCATATTTTTATTGACCAATTGTCCGAGATAAAAGCCATATTTCACCTCTACGAAGTTCCCGTGTGGGCCTAACAATATAACTGCAGGACACTGAATGAATTGGGTTCGTTCTAGTTAAACAAAAAAAATAACACAAATTTTTCGTGCAACAGAACCAGGATCAGAAAAAAAAATATTTACGTCCGTCGTTGTCCTGAAAAATTGGTCAAAAGCCATACAATTAACGCGGAAACAATGGAGCACCAATATTGGTTGATGAAGCACAAAACGGATTATTACACAATATAAATTAATCGCTTCTGAGATAAAGCGAATCCATCCTCTTTTGCGCTGATGCTATTGAAGTCCTCGTTTATATGCATTTTTATCCAAGTATATAGTAAAGTAACTCTCGAGAGCAGCTATATATGTATTTCTATATGAAGTACAATTTACTTTTTAGTTGGAAAAAGTTCTATACATATATGCAGAAAAATTGGAAAAAAAATGTTTCCCTAGTGCCCTTCACATTATTGTTTTTGGTTTTTTTTTTTTTTTTTAATTTAATATTTTTTTTTGTATTTTCTTTTTTGTAACATTGTTCAAGGACTCTCTTGTGCCAACTCAATATATATTGACCATTTTATTTTCAATTGAATCGGTGTGCATTGTGTTGTTGCAGTGAAGTTGCTGAATGAAAAATGCGAGAGCTCTCTTTGCATTGTTATATCCCAAATGATTTATGAGACTTCAGGTTGTGAGTTCTGAGGATGTGATAATTTTATATTTTTGTTCAGGAACTTTTCTTTTTTTTTTTTGTAAAAAAATGATATTATTTCTTTTAATTTGTAGTATATAAATTCATAATATATAAAGAGACTTTAGGCTTATTGAGTTTATTAAGTGCAGATAGAGAGAGTATTTATTTTATGTCTTCTGTGGAGGAAATTCTATAAACAATACAAATTATGTTCGATTTTATATAGGGTAAAGTTAAGGGTCGTCAGTTGTTAATATTCGACTATTTCAATATTTAAAACAATACTTTCATTCTTCAAGCTTTTCCTTTTTCTTATACTTGCTCTATAAGGCAGAAGTATGTAAAGGGTCTTCCAGTAGGGACTTACAAAATTTGACTGTTGATAGCGGTCATATTGTTGAAGCTATATCTGTCAAATTGGCTGTCATTTATTCAGTCTGTTTTGCGAAATCACAATGGATGGATATTGCATTAAACAACACGTGGAAATAAAAAAACTTATTTTATCAAAATGGGTGTTCTGTTCGGGTAATGTTCTCCGCGTTTCGCCCATTTTACGATCGTTCAATAAACTATCAACCAAGACCCATACGTTGTCGAAACGGAAGATCTGCCGAAAATATCGCCACTGCATGCAAGAGTGTGCAGAAGAATCCGAGACAGTCGATTTCGTGTCGCTCACAAGAACTCACCCTTTTGCAGACCACAACTTGGCGAATATTGCGTCGTGATTTGAGCCTGCACCCGTACAAAATTCAGAATTTATCACTATTCTCTTTTCCACGAGCCATGTCTTTCCGTCGTCATCGTCACTCTGGATAAATCTTTAACCCAACCATGATCCAAAGAAATGCCTATTAAAAGGCATCATGCCTATTAAAAGGCATCATCAACTACAAATACTGCTAGCTTAGCAACTATGCAATCTGGGTATCATATCAAAAAAAATGCTCCTTGCTGCAGGTTTAGTTTGTGTTCGTGGGAAAAATTTACAGCTTGAGCTATCTTAGATTACAGTCTGAGATAGCAGACGCCAGTAAATTGCAGTCTGATATAGCAGACGGCACTAAATTACAGTCTGAGGCATCAGACGCTACTAACTAACTACTTTAACCTGGGCTTACACTGTTGCTTCTGGAGTCAAAGCTTTTCAAAAGAGGAACTCACCACATACTCAAGATTGGTACAATAGTCAAACTGTGGCAGTGCTTGATTTTCTTTAACTGTTTAACTGTTTTATTGAACAGATATATTTACAATTGGTTCTTAATTCTATGTTACATATATAATATTACATTTTGGTAGTTTACGTTTTGTTGGCACATAATGGGCCTAACTATATACATTGTTTTTTTTTTTTAAGTAAAATTATTTGAAAAATTGTCATTGGTTGGATTAAAATATATAATTACATTAAAGATTATTCTTCTCGGGTTGTTCAATTCCGGTTGTATTGTGATGTTGAGTAGGGGTGGCTTCTAGCCACGTTGGTAGCTTGACGCTGCATCCTCTTAAAATTGGATTGCCTCGTCGTCGTTGATAAAAATTATTCCTTCGTCCAGTATTGCTGTCACATCGAGGTATCTTTGCTCGGGATGTCTCTCTTCGCTAATAATAGTCCTGACCAGTGGGTTTTGATGGTTGCACAGGTTACTCGTCACTTTTTTTGCAGCGATTGTCAGGAATTTATCCAGAGGAGTGATTCCTGATTCTTCGTAAAGCCTTTGGTTGCTAAAGTGCTTTTGTCGTTGTCGGTCAAAATGGAGTCCTGTGCAGATCCGCAGAATTTTCCTCTCAAACGCTCCAAGCTTTTTCATGCTAGTTTTAGAAATGGTGAACCAGTAATGATGGGCCTGACAAGATGCTTGTAGAGAAGCAACTTTGTCTTTTGACTGAGTCCATTCCTTTTCCGCATTAGGGGATGGATGAGATGGAAGGCATAATTCCTCTTTTTGAGGACTGCCGTTGCATGTGGGGGCTTGATTTTTTTTGTGTTTGTTCACGGTCTTGTATACATATTTTGGTTTGAACTGAATGTGAATTATAATTTTACAAAAAAAAATAAAATTCGTACTTTAGTATTACACCAGGGATGGTTGAAGTGATACGGTCAGGGATGTTGGGAGTTTCATATACGGTATCGGTCGTTCGGTGGTGGGGGGAAGACGAAGTTTAATGCATCATTACAAACTAGGATAATATGTGCATCGTCGAACCCGAACGAAGACCCAAGCATTGGTATATTCGAGGAACCACTTGAGCCAAAAAAAGAGACAACGCTTAAGTTCTAAAAATAAACAGAACACAACAGAAAAACACCAAGAAGGGGACGCTGAACAACATAGGAAAATAACTAGAAACACGGCGTCCAAAATGGGCCATAAACGTCACCAGATAATCCACTTGACATCTCAGACACAATACCAAGATGTTATCTGGATGCAAGAACGTACTTCAAGTCACACCACCAGCACAAGAAGGTCGAATTCTCCCTCAATTGCTAAGCGTTCAATTAAATAAAGTATTCTAAATCTTTTTAAAAAACGGTGTTTTATTTAATAAAAATTATTTCTAGCTCTTCCCCCCTATAAATCATTTACTTCTATTTTCGGAGTCGAAGAATCTCATTCTCAACTCTTGTCAAGTAGGCTATTTTATTTCTTTGAAGGAATTTCTTTTCGAAATTAACATTGGTCAGGCTATCACCGTCAACGGCAAGCGCTATAGGTCGATTATTACTTATTTCTTTTGGCCCGAATTGGATGATATGTACACCAACGACAAGTGGGTTCAACAGGACGGCGGCGCTACGTGCCACACAATGGAAATTCTGCACGAGCGATTCCAGGGCTTGATCATCTCACGTGGAGGTGATGTGAACTGGCCAGGCCACCCAGATCAGTGACCAATTCTTCATGAGTACGCGTCATATTTAAGCCTTTCGTATTACGCGGAAAATTGTAGGTCGCCTCCATTTCTCTTAATAAGCAACATGCATAAATTAAGAAAAGTTTGAGAGTTTGTAAATCAATAGGCCGTGATGGATCTGCACGAGCTGTGGCGGCACCAAATTTGTTTTTTAATTGTTATTAAGAAAAAGTACTTATACTATTACAAATCGTGTATGTCTAATTAAATAGCTTTAATAGAGCGGATTTCTCAGTATCAACTCAACACAAGTGTCAATTAAAGTAAATATTATCACATACATACATACAAAGCTAGAAACCTTTAGTAAATATTTTACATTTTCAAGCCCAATCTGTCTTAAAGCTAAACTAAAAGTGTATTTATTGAATCGTATGAATAAAAGTTTTGTAATCAGATTCTCCTGCCAACTTTAAAATAAAATACATATATGTATTTTTTATACACATATAAATATGTACGAGTATTCAAATGTGCTTCTTATTAATCTTATTGAGTGGTTTGAATTCATTTCCTATATTTATTGAGGACATTTTCATTTACTGTTGCGAAATTTGCAATCAGGAAGAAAATACATTTATGTACATATATCTATTTATACTGGTGTGTTGTGTGCACTGTCAAAGGACTTTTTGAACATTGTTATAAATGCCCTGACACATCGTCTTTCATGCATGGTCACTTTGGCTTTTTGCACTTTCCTAAATAAAATAGAATGACAAAAAAAAAAATCAACTAAGGAATCTTTTGAGGGCATAGCAAACATCTTAAGATGGACATCTCAAAGGACATATACGAGTATACATAAACACATACAGCTATACACACATACAGCAAACAACAACAACAAAATTAAAGAAAGGATATGAAATTTTCTTGAATATGTGAGCTCCTTATTGTTAATTTTGAATGTCCAAACTATATAACAATAGAGGAAATGGGTTTTTTGCCTTTGGCTATATAAATTCTATTTGAAGCACATTTTATATGTATAGAATAGAGGTTACTCCAAAATTGAATTTTGTTGAAAAGCATTTCTCTAATTACTACTGATCAAGAAAATCATTTTTCGGAATTTAATTTAAACTTGGAGTTTCTTGCGCTCACTTCCGGTTTTTTTCTGATTTTGCCTTAAGATGTAATATAGTGTTTCTTTGCAAACCCTAAAAATTTATACAGCATTAGAAACTATAATATAAACAAAAACTAAAAGTAATAATAATAATAAGCCTTTAAATATTTATTAAAACTTATACAAAGGTTTTATAGTTTGGAGATTTCATATGCAAAGTCTTTTATTAAGCCCTTCCTATCTTTAAATTTAAATAAAACAAGGTGTGTCTGGGATACCACCGAATTTTTGTATTCTTTTGAAAGTCCTATTCATGCCATTAGATTGTATGAAATATACCATCGTTTAAATGTCCGCCGTGGCTTCTCTGGGAGGCACACATTCGAAATGTCCAATTTTCCATGACTCTGCCTCAAAAATTATTTTTTTGTATCTATCAAGAATTTGACCGATGGCATATCTTTTGTTGACTTTAAGGGCCGTTGTTGTATCTGACTTATTCGCATAGACCTGCTACTTCACAAAAACCCCACAAGAAAAAGTATAACGGGGTAAAATCGCACGGTCTCGGTGGCCAGTTCAAATTACCTCCATGTGAGATTTCCAAGCCCTCGAATCACTCATGCAGAATTTCCATTGTGGCGTAAGCTGTGTTACACGTAGCGCCGTCCTGTTGAAAGCACATGTCGTTGGTGTCCATATCATCCAATTCAGGCCAAAAGAAGTTGGTAATCATCGACCTATAGCGCTCGTCGTTGACGGTGATGGCCTGGCCATTGGCCAATGTCGTTCTCCAATCCAGACCAGACTTTTTTCGGGATGCATTGGAAGCTTTTCGATCCCATGGATTGGTATTTTTTTCAAATTCGACAGTTATGTTTCTTGATGTACCCAATTATCCAGAAATGGTCCTCATCGCTGAAGATGACTTTTCATTGAAAGTTAGGGTCAGTGTCTAACTGCTCCCGAGCTCATTCAGCGAACACACGTGCGTCGTACGTACCGGTGCAGGTCCAAGTCACGACACAAAATTCGCGAAGTTGTGGTCTGTGAAACGGCGCGCCGCCGAGTTCTTGTGAGTGACGCGAAATCGACTGCCTCGGATTCTTCTGCACATTCTTGCGGGCAGCGGCGATGTTTTCGGCAGATCTTGCGTTTCGTCGACGTAACACGGGTGTTGGTTAATCGTTTACCAGAAGACTCAAATTTATCAACCACACTCCAAATAGGTAGAACAGAACACCCATTTTGATAAAACAATTTTATCATTTGCACGTGTTGTTGAACGCTTTGTTCATCCATGGTGATTTGGCAACACAGACTGAATAAATGACAGCCATTTTGACAGCTGTAGCTTCAACAATATGGCCGCTTTCAACTGTCAAAGTTCAGAAGTCGCAATTGAAAAATGGTCTTTCAATAGCGACTTATGAACTTTGACTTTGTCCAAGTTATACTTAGGTTATACTGAGTCCCCCACGACCAAGGTACCTCTATCTAGGGAAAAAAGATACATGCATGAAAATTTAAAATTTTTTCTCAAGGGAATCAAAAAATTTGTATATCAAATTTGAGGCGATTCAAAACAACCTTTTCAGATATCTCTATCATCGTTATGATTATCATCAAATAATTTTTTAAGCAACAAGAAATTTCATTTATCTACGGAAGACTTATTGTCCTTATACCCTTTGTCATTGTCAGCAATTATTCATAAATTTAAAGTTTTCAGAAAGTGAGTAAAAGTAAATTTTCTTATAAATCTAAATCTAAACTAAGTACCTACATACGCGTTCGTATACCTATACATAATGTTAAAAGGTATACATGTAAATATATCTTAAACTTTACTTTCACTTGTGTATTTGTTTTCAAACATTAATATGCTACTTGTTAGGTTTTCTTCTTAATCTACCTTCATATAAATTCTCAATGGCACCAAGCACAAATACACAACTTTTCAAATTATGAGAAATATTACCGAAGTAGAAATATAGGAAAGTTTCTTTGGTAGCCATTTGGGAGTGATTATACAAGTTAACTAACAGTAAAAGTTGTGTCCTTGGCATAAAGTCAATAAAGTAACTTATAAGGAAAATATTATTCAACTATTTAAGATGACATTTATCCTAAAAAGAACTTTAGGAAAAAAAAAATTAAAACAAAAAAAAACAACCCCGATGTACATACCTACATTTGACGCAAATTAAATTAAAAAAAAAATATAAAATTATTATTTTAAAAGAAACAAATGAATTTTCCGAAAAAAATGGTTATTTAGTTATTTATTTCAACTGCAGACTTACATACATACATACATGTTAACCGTGAACCGGTTTTCTTGAATTTCGATTTTCTAGGAAACGGTTCAACTGATTTTTATCAATTTTGTATAGCGAGTGTTTTGAAAAGAATAGAGTATCAGTGATGTCATATTCTTGTGGATGGATTATCATACAATTTGCTATTTTATGATCATACGGGAGGGAAAATTATCATACGCCAAAAAAAAAAATGTTACAAGGAACCGTCCACAAATAACACGATTTCCTTGAGCTCATACATGTAAACAGTTTTCCGCATTGTTACAATGCCCTTACATTGACCTTTTTATGGATAACAAATTAGGTGAAATCATTTTTAGAAGTTTAATTTGTTATTAATTGACAAACATTTTGTCTGTTTTCGCAAACAATATTGGAAATGGAAGGAAACAAATTTTAAGTATTTTAAATTTATTTAATGTTTTGCAAATTATCTTTGGTTTTCATTAAAAAGAAGAAATGGCAGCACTTTTATTATTTGTCTCATTCACTTGCTTATTTAAAGAGAAGACATACAGGGACAGTTCGTTAAGTTATCAGAGTTGACAATTTTATATTTTAGTATTTTATGTACTGAGTAGGAAATTAATTTGTTTATGAGATATTGGAAAATAATGATAAAAATTTAATTTTATTTTGTAAGACAAGAAATTATCATACATTTTGCGTATGATAATGACTTTTAATCATACATCATACAAAACCTATAATTATCATACATGTAGCATAATTATCATACGGTTGGCATCACTGTAAAGTATTGTAATTGTAACAGGTGTTTTTTATAAGTTAAGAAACTTTAAATTGAAATAAAAAACTCAAAAATTAAAAATTTTCTCAAAAATTAAAAATTTTATGGGGGGGTAACTCTTCCGATTGGTTTATTTCGCAAACGGTTATTTTTATGAAAAAAAAAGTATGTTAATATTTTTTGTAGGAACTTTTCTAAGCTACAAATTAGTTCTTGACATTTTTTCTGCACAACACACCATTCAAAGTTTTCAAATCAAAATTTTCGTTCAAAATTTTCCCATACAAATTTTTCACATAAAAATTTTCACATCATAATTTTCACATCAAAATTTTTACATCAAATTTTTCACGTCAATATTTTCACATAAAATTTAAGTATTTATATTCACTGTTATTATTGTTGCTCGTAACAAAATTTTCTCAATTTCACCAAAACACGGCTTAAGATAGACTCGAGTTAAATGTCTAATTAACGTGAGTTAACTCTGGATTTACTGGAAAGATATTTTTGATGTTTTATCTTTCTAGTTTCTTAAGTCGATCCGTATGAATTGTCAACTGAAAAACTAATTTTTGAATTATCTGTATAGAAAAAAATATATGATGCCCATAGTTAAACTCTGGTTTACCCACGGAAAAACGTCGTCTTAGAATAGGTGTGTTTTCTTAGATTAAGATTTAAACCACATTGGTAATGTATAACGCATCTTTTTCTGCATAGTTACAACATATCCACAAATTTTTTTAAATCATTTTTGTCACCATTTCTTATATGATAAAAAAAAATAGATCGGTATAAGGACTCTTAAATAATTAATTATATACATAAGTACATAGGTACTTCATCAACTATTAAATAAAATAACGATGATCAAAATCCCATTAAAGGTAATAAAACTTTCATAAGTATTTCTAAATGGACAAAATTTTCTCTTAATAAGCTCCATTAGGATAACACATTTGAATGAAACGACACAAAGGACACTTTTATAGGTATTTTAAGTACTTTCAAGGAAGCATATTATAATCAATTATATCGTCTATATGTATAAGCTTTTGGCAAAAAGAATTTCATCAGCTATAAATTTCAGATTAACGGTAATGAACGGTATAAAATCTTATATTCTTTCCATTAAGAAAATTACAGCAACTTTAGAAATCAATATATGTCCGAAATTCATAATAAGAAGACGGAAGCAATTGAATGATTATGTTTGTATATATGTGTAATGTATGCTAGTGGACAATGAACATGTTGTTCCACTTAACAACTTTAAATTACCCATAACTATTTTTATATAGTTGAATATAGGTATAGGATGTTTTGTAAAAAAAAGTTGAAGGTCTTTAGAAACAACTTATAGAAGTTTCATTTTATTTTTCAGAATATGGAGTTAATACATTAAAATTTAAAGATAAAATAAACTTTTATGGAATTAATATTTTTTAATTCATTGAAATTTGTCATCACTCATCAGGTAAGTTCCCATTAGTTATCAAAACAAAATTAGACGGATATACTATAGGTTCTGCCGTCCAGTGTTCCCGCTGAAAAAAATTAAAGAGTGTCCCAAAAAGGGTCCCGAGACAAAAAAAGGGTCCCATATAGAAAAATGCCACAATGTATAAAATAAAATAGACTAAACCCATTTCATAAAAATTTATTCAAAATCTCAATTAAAAATTATTTTCTTCTGATTATACATAAAACATCAAAAACTATTCGAATAACAGAAAACAAAATACGGTGTAGTGTCTTCTGTCAGTTTGCTTTTGCTGAATGCAAAGATGGGTTCATGTCGAGATAAAATGACAGCGTTCAGTAAAAAATTTTGTGGAATTGAATTTTTTTATGAGAAATGGAAATTTTCAGAAGTTTCCAAATGTAATCTTATTGAATTAATAAAAAGGGGCCAATTTGGTCTTTTTCAAAAAAGACCACGGCCACGGGTCCCGAACGCAAAATAGTGGCCATTTGGCCACTATAGTGGCCAAAAGGCAACGCTGCTGCCGTCCTGGTTAGCGAGAATAAAAGAAATATTTACTTTTGCACATCACTGCACTTTAATTTGTATTTTCATAATTTTCAATTTTATTTTTAGCACACGGAATGGTTCCAACTTAAAGGCCAAAATCCATTGTTTCAGGTAATTTATTTTATAAGGTGGTCACAATTATATGTATGTATATCTTTCTATAAAGGATGTAATATGTAAATCAACTATCCAGTACTATATCTTCGAATTCCTTGAAAGTACAAAGGGTACATCTGATTGGTATACGTTTAAATAAGGATAAGTTAAGTATTTTAAACTTTTTTATTGCAGAAGGAAAATAAATTTGGGATAGTTTTTAATTCATTTAAAGTCAAATGTTAAAGGAGTACGCAAAAGGTCGAACATTTTTATTCTTATAATTATAATAATTTTTAACAAATTTCAAAAATTCAGGCGTCAGTTTAACTAATAACATTTTGGTATACGTTAAACTCTCTTTTTGGAATATATTTTTGGGAGTAAGTACTTATTACCCATTAAATAAAGATACAAGACGAAACTTTTGTTAGTCTCGTCTCGGTCCGGTTAAATTAAAAACAAAATTCAGTACATTCTTGGTATCGACTCGATCTTGTTTAGCTATAAGTCAGTCTCATGAAAAATTTAATTCTATACAAAATGTAAAAATATTTTTTTTGTTAATTTTAATCTTTTTTTGGCTTGGTCACGCCTAGAGTGTTGAAAGTTTCAGTCCAAAAATAAAAAAAGTTTTGTAGGTGGTATGGAGCATTGCTAACTGCGTTGCTGCCCAAAAAAAATCTGTGCCACATTTTCTAAACAATCGTTCCATTTTCGTGTCATATTAAAAATACACAAATGTTATAAATACGTTGGGTTGAGACAAGAAAAAAATTGTACTGCTTAGTCGGAAGGAGCAATTATCTAAAAAAAAAAGAGTTAAAACTGAAAAAAAAAAGTGTTCCAAAAAACGGTAACACAATGCCATGCTATAGATACCTTTTTGTAAAGCCAGAAATCTCTTCTTTTATATTTTTTGATAAAGTTAATTTATGAAGTTATTTTAGTGAAAAATTTTTGGAAATTTTATCAAGAACTAAAAGCCATTTTAGCATCCGGTTTTCTATTTTTAACTAAAAATTAATAAAAAATTAAAAATTAATAATTAAAAAAATTAATTAAAATTTGAAAAAAAAAAAAAAAGTTTACATTTTTTTTTCTCTTTTTTTTCAAGATTGAAAATTTATTTTTCAAAACCTGAACCTGTTTACAAAAACAACTAATTATGTATATTTAAAAACAGGTATAGTATGGGATTGTAAATGTGACCGTTGTTTTTTAATAATTTTTGTCTGTTTTAATGATTTTTTTTTTTTGAAAATTGCCCCTCCCGACTAAACGGATGTGAATATAATATCAATATCATCCAATACGATCTTTATCTTATTTTGACCCAGCCACACCTCTTATGCGAATCAAACCTAATATGACAACTAAAAATATCATTAGCAATCATTAATTAATTAGCCGTTTAATGTGATTCAGTGATATTATTAGCACATAAACCGAATGCACCCAGCTCTATACGGCACTCACATTCTGTCAGTTTGTGTGAATTTCACTTTTAACATCAAAACCCGAAGATGATACACTTTGAGAATAATATTAGAACGAAACACACTTCTGGAAGTTGGAAATGGAAATGAACATTGAACATCCTTTTGATGGCGCCAGACAGTCGGACTCGTTTACCAATGTGAAACGTGTAATAGGTAAGAAAAGGAGCAACGGGCGACGCGCGGCGACAATGATAATGATACTTCATCTTTTTGCAGATAAAAACGCTATATATCCATCGAATGAAGTTATATGGATATTAAAATATTTTTTGTACATTATTTTGAAACAATGGAGACTAGCACTGCTAGTCCTCATTTTGTTTCAAAATAAAAAGCACGAGGGATAATAATAATTTTTTTGGATTTCTGATGGAATAAAAATATTAAGTTGAACTTAAATTATATTTTTATGGGATGATTTATAAAGCTATTATTTTCTATATATTATTTTTAGTAAAGTATTAAATGCATCCTATGGGTGTCAATGCAAATTTAAGGTATTTTTAAATGTTTTTTTAATGGAGATACACCCATTATATGCCGACATAACGACTTATGTTTTCAAAAATTAAGTAACTTATTTCTTTCTTTTTACTTGCGATATAGCTATACCTAGGTTCTTTATGGCAAGCTATGGATTCTAAAAAAAAATCTAACTCGAGATTTTGATCAAACTTGACATTACGATAACAGCGAAGTCGAAGAAAGTGCAGGGTCTCATAATTCTGTTTGTCTGTCTGCCCTGCCCTTTCGACTAAAGCCCTAACGGGTGAGTCAATTTTCTTTATACTTGGCACCTGTCTAGCGGTTTTTGGATATCCCCTAGAGAAGTTTTTTTTTAATTTTTTAGAACCAAACAAAATGGTACCTGCCGAACAAATGTTTTTACCAAATTATGAAAAACGAAAAAAAATATCTCGAAAACGTGCCTACAACTTTTTTTTTTTTAATTCAGTATATTTTTATGAAAAAAAATTCGGAAAAATAGTTATAAATGGTAGTCCCCAAAAAACCATTTATTTTCTTAAAAAGATAGCTAAACTGATTTTGACCAATTATTATTTTATAGAAAATCTTTTAAAAAGTTTTTGGATTTTTAATAAAAAGTTTTAAATTTTTTTTTGAGAACTTAATAATTTAAAAACTATTTGATTGATTTTTATTAAACATGGTATTTAGGAGTTTTTTAACATTATCTAGGAGATTTTAAATAAAAATTATTCTTATATTTCAAATTTTACCATATTGTTGGAAAAAATGTATACAGTGAACTCTCTCATGACCAGACACTGCCTCTTCCGGTACCCAGACATTTGTCCGGTTATAAAAGGTGTCCGACTATGAGAAAACAAAAAAAAATAAAATTGGGAACCTTTTAAAAAAAGTACATAAGCATGTTCATATTCTAGATAATTTTCTTATTTTAGTCCGAGTGCGTTACCGTATTCGAAAAACAAAAAAAAACAGAGTAGAACCTGCAGGATACAACAAAAGTTCGTCTATGAATGAATTTCTGTCCAAGAAAATTGTTGTGATTTTTTTTCGAGGATTTCACCGCTATACTCTAATAACTCGACAAGTTGTGAATTACTACCAAAAATTAGCGGAATGGACCTTAAGTAAAACTTGAAAAAAAGTACCTACTCCACGTGTACTTTGTCCGCTTAGGAGAGCGCCGAATTCAATTGCGGTTATTTAATTTGTTTTCCACGTCCGGTTATTAGAGAGTATCTGCTTATGAGAGAGTTATTATTATGAATCTTTGGAATCTGTCTGGTTTTGAGAGGTTTCCCCTTATGGGAGGTGTCTGTTTGAAGAGAGTACACTGTATATCGATTAAAAATGGTATCTCTCATAGAGCCTCTATTTTTTTTGTTTTTGACTATTTGACTATTATCTGTTGAACCAATTTTAATGAACTTTTTTATCCAAGAGCATCTGGTAAGTATGAATGATATTGCATACCTAACAAAAATTTCAAAAATAAATTTTGAATAAAAAAAAAAAAAAATTTTGAAATTCGGAATTTCCAAAATTAGCAGATGATTTTCTTTCAAAATTATTTTTTAACTCTTCATTAATTAATACTAAAAAATTCCGTACCAATTTTTTTTTTCTTAAAAAAATATTTTAAAAACTTTATATTAAAAAAACCGCTCCAAAGATTTTAAATTTTGTTCTCATAAATTGAGATTTGTGTAAGAAATTAGATGGTGTACATCGCATTGGTGTCAAAACAGTTTCAGAAGTTGTTTAATCAATTTATTTTTAATTATATTATTTTTATTTTTATTTTTCAGTCTAAAATTTAAGTTTCATGCTAACTTTAAAATCACAGCGTGATCGCACATAAGAGCAAGTTCATGCGACCCAGTTGCATTTTATTTACTAAGTTTTATTTTGTGTATCTAGTCATTTGTATTTATGATTGCCATTAAATTGAAGTTTGAAATAATGTTTATTCAATGTACCTATACTTTTTATACAAGCCATAGGAATACCTACAACACCTGTTTGAATTGAATTCCACATTATGAAATAAACTTACCATTCAGTTTACCTAACAAACAATCAACATATTATATGGAAATATGTGTGTCGTAATTTTATTGTTTCGTTCCCCATGTATACCTGGATACATCTGGAAGAGTGCATTTGGACAGATTGTATTATACAAAACAGTCGGAATAACAGATGTTGCCTTCATTTTGTCACCACCACTTAAGGTGTTGTTGCTCCGTTTCTATATCAAAGCTGTTCAATTTAACGACTAGGTAAATAGAAGTTTAATAGGTAAGGACATTTTAAAGGATGTTATTGAATGTGACTTGACTTGATTTGACTATTCTTTTAACTTCTTTTATATCGATTAATAGGTACCTACCGCCTGTAACACCTTATACCCGACTGTACCAAAATACTTAAACTAACGGTTGCTTTATACCTACATATGTGTTATAGGAAGTGCTAATGGAATTTCAAACTTGTAACTTACACAGTTTTGGCTGCGCCTAACCATCAGCTTAGCAAATAACAAGGAAATACGCACAAAACACAACATCTAATACTTAATTTAAGGCGACCATGCGATTGACAACGATGACGAGCAGCACAGTAGCTCAAGAACTAACAGTGATGGTATTTTTCTGTGTTTATTCAATTCGCATTCACTATTTTACCGCCATTCTGCCTTCGTGAATCCCACACTCTGCATCCGCACCGCGCCTTAACTTGGGTTCATGCTTGATGCCTGATTCACAATGCGACGAGAAAGCGAGACGTTGACGACATGACAAGATCTCTTCACTATTTTCCTCTCTCAATGACGAATTTAGAACAATTTTTTCAATTTTTCGAACTTTTGACGCGACGTGACGACGCACGACAAACGCTTTATGATGTAACGGGTGGTTAAATTTTAAGGGCCGATGTTGAATGTGAACCACACCTAAACGTCAGGTTTTTTCTGCATTTCATTTGACATTTCTCAATTTCAGACTAACTCAACAGCCTTTTGACCATTTCAAGCGTCGTTAATGGTCAGAATGGTGGCAAGAAATGGCAGCAGTGGATGATCAATTTTCGAAGAAAGTCATCTTCAGTGATGAGGCACATTTTCACCTCAGTGGATTCGTCAATAAGCAGAATTGCTGCATTTGGGCGAATGATAATCCAAGAGTGATTGTCGAAAAACCAATGCACCCACAAAGAGTGACTGTTTGGTGCGGTTTATGGGCTGGCGGCATCATCGGGCCGTATTTTTTCCAAAATGAGGCCGGTCAGGCAGTTACTGTGAATGGTGTTCGCTATCGTGAGATGATAACGAACTTTTTATGTCCCGAATTGGAAGATATATGGATGTGGGCGATATCTGGTTTCTACAGGACGGTGCCACTTGCCACACAGCTAACGAAACAATGGCTCTTTTGCGCGACAAATTCAATGGCCGTGTATCTCACGTGGTGGCGATGTCAATTGGCCGCCAAGATCATGTGATTTGACACCGTAGGACTTCTTTTTTTGAGGTTATTTGAAAGAAAAGGTATACGTCGATAAGCCAGCAACAATTCAAGAGCTAAAGGATGAGATAATTCGGCACATTAACGGCATAGAACCTCAATTATGCCTCAGCGTCTTCGAAAATTTGAACCATCGATCGGATGGAGGTGTGCCGCCGAAGTCGCGGCGGCCATTTGGCCGATATTTTGTTCCATACATAATTAAACCATACCAATATTATCATAATAAAAAAAAATGACAATAATTTCCTAAATAATTTGTGTTTTATTCAAAATCAACATGGGCCCTTAAAATTTAACCACCCTTTATTATTATTTAATTGTTTTAAGTTCGGCATTAAGAGAGGAAAACTATGAAGAGATCTCGTCACGCTGACGCACGTCTCGCTTTCTCGTCGCATTGTGAATCAGGCATTACAATTTGTTTAAAAATGTATTGAAATAATTGATTCAAGCTGTTGTGAAATGTATGCTAGATTTTCAATTTTGAAATCCCTGTCTGGTTCACAATTTTATTCAAAATAGCAATTATTTTTTTCGATTACAGTTGTATAAATATGATTCTATTTCTGTAATGAATTTAGTAGAAGTACATTGAACCCATTTTTTTAATACCTAAACATCTTCCATCAGACAAATTAATTATGATATATGTATATATTGGATCAAAACGTGGGTGGTTAAAAAACAATAATTTTAAATGTTTATACAGATGGCTTAGAATAATTATTTGCTCTAAAAGTCAACACAATTATTAAATGAATAAAAGAGTTTTTCTATCTCTATAAACATTTTATAATTTGTTTTTGATGTTTTGCGCCAAAAAAGAAAATTTATTTGGCTTTTGATAGTTGAAAGAATTGCAAAATTTTTTTTTCTTTTTTAAATCACAGCGAAATTTTTTCTTTTCTTTCAACATCCCTTATAGCAGAAGATCCCGCCATAGGAAGATCTACCCTCATCGAGTTACCGGATAAGTGGTATGAAGTTTTTTAGATAGTGTTAACTAACATTTTACGCAAGTGTTGCCTGGCGAAATATGGTCATGGTCAAGGCATAGGATTGTCACGCTTTATAGGTCGATTTTTGGGTTTTTTTTCCAATTATGTGACCTAGCCCATATGGTAGGTTTAAGTCTTGTAAATACAAGAAAGTCACCGATATAAAAGAAAATTCTAGAAAATCTAAAACTCGGGATAAAAACATTTTAATACTTAAAAAAAAATTAAAAATGGAGGTTGGAGAAAAATACAAAATACAATACAAAAATAGTTATACTTATTGTTTTTACAGAAGGATTGTTTCTTTCCAATCCCGGAAGGATGGATGGATCGGGAATTAGCGACACTATCAAAGAAAAAAAATTTATGTTTCCATATACAAACTATTGATAACACGGATGTAATTCCCGCGAATAACACATTTTTCGTTGGGATAAAAACTAGGCCCCGAAAATTATCTGTGCTTAGGTAAACCTGGATGAGATGTGCGACGTTTCGATTTAATATATAAGCTGTGATTTCGATTGGAAATTTGCAATAGAGCTGTGGAGGTAAAGAATAAACATTAATAAAAATAGTTTCAAATGGATAATTAGTTCTCTATACGTGCTCCAACTAACATATGTGTAAACGGTTGAATATGAATAGTTTATAATTTTTTATTAATAGAACTATATTTATATATATAATACATATATATTTTGATATCCATCAGTTTTACAAAAATAATATTTGCAGAGCATGTTGCTGTGTTTTTTAAATTAAAACATTAAACATTATAAATACCTACGTACATTAATTCCTTCATTGTTTGAATTTAGAATGTGATGTGGGCTAGACACTTAAACGAAGAAACTCATTCTATTCTAATAAAACACTTTAATTCGTATTTACCCCAGTAATTGTAAAATGTAATTTTTAATTTCATGTTATGTATAAAAGATAAGATGCTGAAGCACTTATAGAGTGATTATTGTTGTTTTAGAATTTGTTTATGGTTTGAAATTCTGAATTTAAGAAAAAAAAAAAACACATTTATAAAATATGAAAAAATAAAGAGATAGCTTATTTAGGTACCTATAATTAAGCTTGAGATATCAATCTGTCAACTGTTTTATCTTAACGGCTTTGGTATATCAATAAATCAAATTTTCGTTTGAAGCATTATTGTTATTTAGGTGAAATGAAAGTTTAAAATTATTATTTTTTTTTTTTTATTAGCAGATACCACAACTAATAGGTAGGTACTCCAAAAAGGCAAAATTAGTATGTTGATTTGCATAGACAAGGGAATTTTTATAAAGTCTTTTATTTATTTTTAAACTGCATAAGTAATCTTCGAAGCTAGTTCTACGAAATACTGAGAGTGAAATACCATATTTATTATACAGAATGACTCTTTAGAGTCCACTACGAGGCATAGTATTTGGAACTTATTAAAATTGAAGCTATTGTACCACAAGGAAGTGTCCTAAGACTAATACTGTATATTTGTTATATACTTATGAATATTCCGGTGGACAACAATATTAATATGTGATTTTTAGCGTTTGACTAAAAATTGATAACAGGTTTTACTACAACTAAAGTAATAACGCTGAATTTTGAAATTTCTTTTACCATTTTTGTTTTTATCAAAATTTCGTGTTTAAAAATTAATTTTTCAAAAACGGTTCACTTAAACATTTGAAAGAATGGATTTCTGGCTTTAAAAAAATATAACATGATATTTTAAGTGTTACCGTTATTTTTAAAGAATTTTTCATATATTAAGTTAAGTTTTTAGAAAATTGCCCCTCCCCCTCCTTAACGTGGGGAAATACGCCACCCCTTCTATACGTTTCTTTTTCTTGTATATTGGCCCAACCTACACGCTCCAGCTTTTTGTCACATGTTATGCAATATATTTTATATAATTGTTTAGTATAAGAGTCAATCAAAGGGCGGCCCTCTTGCCCCTTGCTAAGACGAATAATATTATATTTACTTTTAGTTTACCCCTGATTTTTTTTTGTCAAAAACTTAAACTGATCAAGTTAATCACTAAGTCAATAAATCTTCATTAAATCCAAAGATGGTGGCTTAACCCCAATTTTCCCGAAAACTTTACATATTATACTCGTAATAACTTCTTTCAACGAATGGAGAAAGAAAAGTGTACAATATGTTTATTTCGACTCAACTATCATTGCAATTATAATTAAAGAAATACAATGAACCATTCAATATAGACGATGTAGGCCAACAATAAATTATGTCCACCTGATCTCGGCGAAGTGAAGATAGCCATATTTAAGCTTAAGTCCAATAAAGCTGCTGAAGCTGACGGCCTTGCTGCCGAGCTGTTGAAAGCGGCAGGTGACGACCTGGTTAGGAATATGCACCGGCTTTTCTGCAAAATATGGTCGGAAGAAAGCGTGTCCGATGAATGAAACCTCAGCATCGTTTGTCCGATCTTCAAGAAAGGAAACCCTCCGAACTACGCCAACTACAGAGGCATCAGTCTCCTTAACACCGCCTACCAGATATTTTCTACCGTATTATGTGAAGGCTTAAAGCATTTCGTCAACAACCTGATGGGTCCATATCAATGTGGCTTTACACCAGGAAAGCCCACCAACGACAGGTCTTGGAAAAAACCCAGGAACTTCAAATCGATACCCACTACCTTTCTATAGATATCAAGACCGCGTATGACAGCATCTATAGAGACGAGTTATATAGAAAAATGTCTAGTTTTGGCATCCCTGCCAAACTCATCCGTTTGTGCAGGATTATGATGGAGAACGCACGCTATTCCATAAAAGTCAGCGAAGGCCTCACCGATACATTTGATGGCAAAAATGGATTAAAACAAGGCGATACGCTGTCATGCGACATTTCTTTAACATCATTCTTGAAAGAATTGTGCAAAACTCTGCCATTAACACTAGAGCCACAATCTTCCGAAGCGTGTGTCAATAGCGCTTTTGTGAGCATTGAAGCGGAGGCAAAAAATGGGTTTAACGGTCAATGAGGGAAAGACCAAGTATATGCTGTCGTCAAGAAAGGACACCCAACACCAACGTCTTGGACAAAACATCACCATAAAAAGCTATAACTTTGAGGTAATTAAGGACTTTGTCTACCTAGACTTTGTCAACTCAGACAACGATACCAGCGCTGAGATCAAACGGAGAATAACTCTTGCCAATTGCATAAACGGGGAGTGGAGGAGAAGATACAATGATGAACTCTACGGACCGTACAGCGACGACGACCTAGCCAAAAATGTAAAAATCATTCAGAGCGAATGGATACCAATGCTCCGGCCCGAAGAGTCTTTGATTCCAACCCCTAGGGACGACACGCAGAAGAGGAAGCCCGTGACTCAGGTGGGGCACGCAAGTGAAAGGGAACCTCAACCAACTTGGCATGCGAAACTGAATACAGTTAGCTAAAGACTGAGCTGGCTGGAAGAAGCTTGTTCGTTGAGGCTCTGGTCCACTCCGGACCTTAGCGCCACCTAAAGTAAGAAAAAAAGTAAGTTTTTTCAAATGAACTTTCAATATTTGTCTTGGAAATTGATTTCCTAAAAACAATAACTATATAATAATAATTTATTGACCAAGTTAATAAAAAATGTTTCAGTCTTGCCTTTTTGTCACTACCAATAATAGGCAATTGTTTGAAGAAATTCTGTTCAAATTTTTGAAAATCAAAAGTCTCTGAAATCCGAAATTTCTAAATAATATTCAAGTAAAAAAAAACTCATTGATTTTCTCCAATCTTAAAACACTTTTAATTTATACAACATGTATAATAATTTGTGAAATTTAAGAAAAAACTTTATTAAGCTTATTCTTGAGTATCGCCACTATCTGCATCATCAGCAGGAGGTTCAGTAGTAGATGTTGTTGTTGATGTTGATGTTGAGGTTGATGTTGAGGTTGATGTTGATGTGGAAGTTGATGTTGAACTAGTTGTTGTTGATCTACGACAAATGGGCTTCCAATGGAAGATCCGGCAAAATTTCTTACCAGGTTGTCGACCAAAGCTAAAAAATGTTCCTTCAGCAGATGGAAGTATACTTAAAAATCCCAAGAAAAGGAAAAAGAAGACTATTTTAAGTTTCATGATTACTATATTATTATATAAGTTAGTTCTGTGTGGTTGTATGAAAAGACTGGATGATTAGCAGATTGAAAAGTTGGCTTTTATACTTTCTAAATCTCACTCAAACATTTTAATTAGCTTACAGTTGTGTAAACGAATCATATTTGATGATCGTCAATTTTACCGAATAATATTGGCAGAGCATGTGACAAACTTAAAGTTAAAGCGAAAGTTAAACAAAAAACAAATTCCGCACTAATTCTATTTAAAAAGGTGAAATTTTCTCATTGAATTGTCATGTGAAACTGATTCTTCAATAAAATAAAATATTATGTATATTTTCTAATTGTTTTCTAATTATTTTCAGAATGTTTTATTGATAATAAAAATTGGCGAATACAACAGATTATGTGTAAATTATTATTATTATATGTAATTAATCGTTTTATTCTTCCCATAGATTTTTCATTTCATTACTTTCACCTTTATCTTCTTGAAGAAGCATTTCTGAGTTTTCTTTTTTTTTATTATGACTTTCTAACAGAAGTTATGAGAGAGAGCTCAATAACAATCTGTCGAGGACATCTTGGTTACAATTTATCTTTTTTTTGCATAATAAAGGAGATAATATAATCTAAGTTCAAGTATCATTATTTTGTTGAACTTATTTCTTCTTTTATTTAAGTAATATAACTTACCTAAAGTATTTATTCCTGGCTTTTGCCATTTCCCCTCACCAATTGGAAATAGAGCATTAAATGGTTATAGGGCCGTATATTAACATTTTATACATTGTTTGAGGAATGGGTGTAATTCAATTCAATTCAATTCAATTCAATTCAATTTAATTCAATTCAATTCAATTCAATTCAATTCAATTCAATTCAATTCAATTCAATTCAATTCAATTCAATTCAATTCAATTCAATTCAATTCAATTCAATTCAATTCAATTCAATTCAATTCAATTCAATTCAATTCAATTCAATTCAATTCAATTCAATTCAATTCAATTCAATTCAATTCAATTCAATTCAATTCAATTCAATTCAATTCAATTCAATTCAATTCAATTCAATTCAATTCAATTCAATTCAATTCAATTCAATTCAATTCAATTCAATTCAATTCAATTCAATTCAATTCAATAAATTCAATTCAATTCAATTCAATTCAATTCAATTCAATTCAATTCAATTCAATTCAATTCAATTCAATTCAATTCAATTCAATTCAATTCAATTCAATTCAATTCAATTCAATTCAATTCAATTCAATTCAATTCAATTCAATTCAATTCAATTCAATTCAATTCAATTCAATTCAATTCAATTCAATTCAATTCAATTCAATTCAATTCAATTCAATTCAATTCAATTCAATTCAATTCAATTCAATTCAATTCAATTCAATTCAATTCAATTCAATTCAATTCAATTCAATTCAATTCAATTCATTTCAATTCAATTCAATTCAATTCAATTCAATTCAATTCAATTCAATTCAATTCAATTCAATTCAATTCAATTCAATTCAATTCAATTCAATTCAATTCAATTCAATTCAATTCAATTCAATTCAATTCAATTCAATTCAATTCAATTCAATTCAATTCAATTCAATTCAATTCAATTCAATTCAATTCAATTCAATTCAATTCAATTCAATTCAATTCAATTCAATTCAATTCAATTCAATTCAATTCAATTCAATTCAATTCAATTCAATTCAATTCAATTCAATTCAATTCAATTCAATTCAATTCAATTCAATTCAATTCAATTCAATTCAATTCAATTCAATTCAATTCAATTCAATTCAATTCAATTCAATTCAATTCAATTCAATTCAATTCAATTCAATTCAATTCAATTCAATTCAATTCAATTCAATTCAATTCAATTCAATTCAATTCAATTCAATTCAATTCAATTCAATTCAATTCAATTCAATTCAATTCAATTCAATTCAATTCAATTCAATTCAATTCAATTCAATTCAATTCAATTCAATTCAATTCAATTCAATTCAATTCAATTCAATTCAATTCAATTCAATTCAATTCAATTCAATTCAATTCAATTCAATTCAATTCAATTCAATTCAATTCAATTCAATTCAATTCAATTCAATTCAATTCAATTCAATTCAATTCAATTCAATTCAATTCAATTCAATTCAATTCAATTCAATTCAATTCAATTCAATTCAATTCAATTCAATTCAATTCAATTCAATTCAATTCAATTCAATTCAATTCAATTCAATTCAATTCAATTCAATTCAATTCAATTCAATTCAATTCAATTCAATTCAATTCAATTCAATTCAATTCAATTCAATTCAATTCAATTCAATTCAATTCAATTCAATTCAATTCAATTCAATTCAATTCAATTCAATTCAATTCAATTCAATTCAATTCAATTTAAGAAATAATAATAAAATAATAAAAACCATCCTAACAAAAAACCGCCAAAAACACATTAACTTATACAAAATGTTTAAAATGCGATACAAGGAATAATTGAAAAATGATTATTATTTATTAGTTTTATCAAACATAACACTATTTTTTTTTAATTTTAAAACTGAATCATATTGTCATCTTAATGACAAAAAAGTCATAAAACCTTTTTTTTATAGGAAATGCTCTAAGATTAAAAATAAATCCTTAAAATTTTAAAGTTACACCAAAATTCAGATTCGTGACAATTTGTTAGTATTTTTATGTAATTAACAAAAAGTTAATTTAAAATTACACATAATTCTGGAAATTTCCTCTTTCCGATAACAATAAAATAATGATAAATATACTAAATAATTTCTTGCCAAAAAACGATCGTGTAATAAAATTAAAAGTGCACCCAGGCGTATACGTACTTTTTCGTCATTTTAACGAATTTTCTTTTATTTTTTAAGTTTGTTAATGTCAGAAAACTCAATCATCTAGATGTTAATAATGTTTTAAAAATATTTAAAATACCTTTCAAAATATCTTTAAACCATGTCAAATCTAAAGCAATTACATCAGGTTCTTTTGATTCTTATCTTATACACATAAAATAACATTTAATAGTTATTACTCGTAACTACGTACTTAGTAAAAGTGTTTTATGAAGCTTTTACATTTATTATGTGTTATGTTTAATTTTAAATTAAAACAGCAACATGCTCTGCAAATATTATTTCATAAAATTTATGATCATCAAAGTACAAACATACCAAATGGTTATGTTAAAACAACAAGAGCTCCTAGATTTAGAAACTATAAAAGCTAACTCTTTCAACAACACATCATCTAGTCTTTTTGCAAACCAGAATCAACTCAATCATCATGAATTTTAAAGTATTATTCTTCTTCCTGTTCCTTGGACTTTTAAGTGTACTTCCATCTGCAGAAGGAACAATATATCCTAATGAAGATTATAAACAATACTTTGATCAATTTTGGCAACAATGGTGGGGGAAAAAGTGGAATAAATTCGAATCAACCTCAACTTCATCGACAACTACTACTGCAGCTACTGGGTGATTAAGATCATTATGAAGATTATCCAAATAATGGAGAGGACATCAGAAATAATGTTAATTACTTCATAAACTTTAAAAAATTATTATACATTATTACTGCATATATTTTGTTGTATAAAATAAAAGTGGTATAAAATTGGAAATTTTGTTTACTGTTTTCAATATCGATCAATAGCTAGTAGATATTTCAGAAATATCAACATTTTGGCATAGTTTCTCTGAAGGATTGAGTTACTTTTTTATTGAGTGATATGCATAAAGCATAGTAAATGCTTTTACTAGAAAAATTCAAATTATTAATTTTTTGGTATGCATAAAAATACAGTAAAAGCTGAAAATTACGTATTTACTTTTGGCCGTAGTACTCAATTCTTTTAGATGAATTTTTTAAGTAGTAAGTGATGCTTTTTTCCGAAGGAACTATTTAATTTTTTCAAAGTTGCGACTTGAAAATTTCATAGTAAAGGGTTTTCCAATAAGGACTTGACAATTTGTTTTTAAAATAAACCGCAAACAATTTGAGATATTTCAAAAACTTTATTATCGACTTGAAGTACAATCAAAACATTTATGAATGGAACTCGACTTCGTTCGTATGGCCACCGCGGGCACGTTTGCAGCGGTCGATTCGTTGGACCCAATTTTCGATGACTCGGCCACACATTTCGGCTGAAACGGCCGCTATTTAAAGTTTGGCTCTGAGCTCTTGCAACGTGCGTCGTGGGCATAAACCAATGACTTAACGTAGGCCCAAAGAAAATAGTCTAGAGGCGTTAAATCGCACGAACGAGGCGGCCAGTCGACTAGCCCATTTCTTGAGATAACACGCTCATTAAACTTACTCTTCAATAAATCAATTGTTAGGTGTGCTGTGTGGGTTGTGGCACCATCCTGTTGAAACCACATGTTGCCAATTCCATATCTTCCAATTGGGGCCAAACATTATCGGTAATCATAGCGCCATACCGCTGCTGGTCATTCACAGTAACGTGACGATCGTTATCGTCGACGAAAAAATATGGACCAATAGCGCCGCCGCCGGCATGCAAACCGCACCAAACAGTTATTTTTTGTGGATGAATTGATGATTTATGAAGCAAATGTGGATTTTCACCCGACCAATAACGCATATTTTACTTATTGACGAACCCATTGAGCCGAAAATGAGCTTCGTCACTGAAGATGGTTTTGCGATGAAATTCATCATCTTGGCGCATCTTCTCCAGAGTCCAATCGGAGAACATCCATGGTCCATGATAAAAATGTTGAGTTTACTGAATAAATTGACAATGACAGTTCGATGATTAGTGAAACGGTGCGTTCACAAATTAAATTCAAAATTGTCAAGTCCCTATTCGAAAAACCGATAAATATTAAATATACGTCAACTGCACTGCGTTATAGACAACGTTATCCTCGGTGGAGATTTTTAAACAAAATACAAAGTCAATTTACAAATTTAAGCTAAATAATTGTCAATGTGGTAGACGATCACTGGCCAAACCATATTAAACTTAAGAGAAATTGTGAATTTATAACTATTGCTTAAAATAAAGTTTTCAACTAACTTACAAACTAATGGCCAATTGCACCGAACGCTTTTAAATAATGATTGCTTAGTTAAATTTTAAATTGGCATTTATCGGTTGCACCAACCAATTTTAGTTTTAAAAGGTCGATAAAAAAGCCAATAAACTAAAATGTCATTTTCCTCCAGATAAATATTTTAAAAGCTAGTTTTAACGAAAATATCTAAAAAAAATTGTTCACCTTTGACAGGAAATATTTTGAAAGTTACAATTAAAAAAAAAAAATATTTGACATTCGAAAATATTCGATATTCGACAAAATAGATCGTTAGAGATTAAATAAATAAAAACAAAAATGAACAGTTCAAATTCATTATTTTTCTTTTTAATTATTTCCTATTCAATAAAAAAAATTATTACAGAATTTTAGATTGGTCATCCTCCTCATCTGATGACGATTTATTTGAGGAAATAGCGCAACGCCCAAGATTTCTTCGAGTTCACAGGAATCCTTTTAGTAAATTCGATAATGTAGATGTCAAATTTAGGTTCAGAGTTTCTAAATAGTGTGTGGAACAACTTTTAGGATTATTTGGTACCCATTTTGAGCCGAAAAACTTGAAAAAAACACCCTCCCCCCGTTAGTACCAATAGCTTATTGCATTGCGTTTTTATGCCACACTCCACAGGCTCAAATCTGTGTTGGAGATATTGGCGCAAAATTTTAAACGATTTAGTAAAATGTTAAAGCCATTTTAGTAAGTTATTAAGCTAAAAAGAAGATTTTGGTAATTTTAAACGATTTTAGCAACTTACTATCTCTTAACATTTTACTAAAGTTAAAATCACAAAATGGCTACTTTAACTTTTAGTAACTTGCTAAATTCATATGAAATCTGTCATTGTCCTCGAAGAAAATTTGTTGGCAAAGAGTTAAATTGTGTTTTTTTTATGATTCGTGTGCTAATTGTTTCTCAAATAAAATAAAATAAAATGTTTTCGGAAGACATTAGGAGTTGCTGAAGCTAATGGAGGTGCTGATTCCAAAAAGATATCAACCATATCAAATTAAGAAAATTGAAAAAGATTTTGGAGTGTATCTGGCCAACGGTAAATCAAATTATTAGGACGTGTCCTAGGTTTAGGTTTGTTTGTTTCGGTTTTCTTTCACGAACTGTCATTGTTTCGACGAATTGAGATGCACCGTTTTTAATAAAAGGGAATTAGTATTTTACTAGTTAGTAAAACGAAAAAAAAAAGGATTAAAATTTCGGAAGAACTAGTAAATTACTTAATGTTTAGCAAATTGCTAACTAGTAATATGCTAAGCCCCTAACAATATGTTGTTTAAAATTTTGCGCCATTAAGTTCAATGTTCATAGATCCACAGTTTGTCGTATAGGACGAAAAGTTACACATCACCTAGCCATGCTAAGGTCTACCTTCGTTTCAATGCCAACAGATCGTAATAAAAGTATGAAAATCCAGAATCAGTTTTACTTACTATAGCAAGATTTCCAAATGTAGTTGCAGCAGTTGATTGTACTCACATTACATTGAATAGAATCACCAGGTGGGGAAGTTTGACATCTCTCATGTTGCAACCCAATAAATTCATCAGGCTGATAAATTTTATAAGGATTTTAGCAAAGACTGGTTTTAGTGGATTTTGGTGCAACTGGCCATAACAATTGTAAAAAAAATAACTTTATGAAAAATTAAGTCAACAAGTTATGTTGTAAAATTTACAGGAGACCATGTTAAAATAGCATGGAACTTGTTAAAATTAACACTGTGGCCAAAGAAATATCTTTTCAATATTTTTTTTGTTTAAGAATTTCTTATATACCTATCGGATGGCAGCTTTTTAAATCAAACAAAATTTTAGTATGAACTTACCCAACGAATCTAATGTTATTAAATTCGTATAAGTTTTTTTTGAGTTTACTGTTAATTTATGTATGTAGGAAAGTACACTATGTCACTTACAAAAGACAGTTGTTAAATTTGTATATAATTTTGTTTTTGAGTAGGTATATGTACTTAGCCCAAAATGCAACCAAACTATACACATTTAATTTAATTTGATATTTTATATTGCATAGTTACAGGGTGCTTCGCATATAAAATGCGACTTAAAACAAGGAATGATAGATTATGCAAACAAAATTCCTACGTTGAGGTGTGAGACTATTTTTCTCGTTTAAAAGGGAGGGGTATTTTTCTAATTTTCCTTATTTTAGTAATTTTAATAATTTTCTCAAAAACGAAACATTTGACTGAAATACTTACTTAAATCTATTTACATACCTAAATTTTTTGGTTTAAAAATAAATCCATATTTTTGTTAGTGCTCTACTTTTTAATAATAGATATTTTGTGTCTATTTGAAGTATTTTTTTTTTTTTTTTCTTTATCAAAGTTTTTCGAGATATTGAAAATGCCCTACACACTTATGCAACACAAAATACCAAATTTTACTGAGCAAGAAGGCGATTTCAATATGATTTTTAATGTCAAAAAAAAAAAATAGATGAATCCCTTGAAGAAACTTTCTTAAGATTTCTGAGAATACGGAGAGATATTAGAGAAATTTTCTGAAATACCAATATGGGCTATCGATTAATTTAATACATAATTAAAATAAGTTCCAATCTTATACCACTTTTATTTTATACAACAAAAATAAAATAATATAATAATTTGTACAATTTATGAAATAATAAATATTATTTCTGATTTTCTCCAATATTTGGATGATTATTTACTGAGAAGCTTCAGTAGTAGTTGAAGTTGAGCTTGAGCTTGAGGTTGAAGTTGAATCTGAAGTTGAAGTTGAATCTGAAGTTGAGGTTGAAGATGGGGTTGTGGTTGAAGTTGAGCTTGAGGTTGAAGATGGGGTTGTGGTTGATTTACTAAATTTATCAATAAAATCGAATGTTCCTTCTGCAGATGGAAGTACACTTAATAGTCCCAGGAACAGGAAGAAGAACAATACTTTAAAGTTCATGATGATTGAATTAGTTCTTGGTTGTAAGAAGACTGGATAATGTGTTGTTGGAAGATTTAGCTTTTATAGTTTCTAAATCTAGGCGTTAGTGTTATTTGAACATTACTATTTGCTGTTTTTGTAATTTGATGATTGTTATATTTATAATTTTACCAAATAATATTTGCAGAGCATGTTGCTGTTTTTATTCAAAATTAAACATAATAAATGATGTAAATGCTTTGTAAATAATTTTACTATAGACGTGCGTGTGTTACGAATTATAACTGTTAAGTGTATTTTTAGATTAAATCTTATGTGTATAAGATAAGCAGTTGAAGCACTTTTTTTTACTAATTTAGACTGAGAATTCTGGTAGATGAAATTCAGGTTCAATAGTAATTTAAAAATTAAAGTACGCGTAAAAACAACTTTATGTTAAAAAAAAGACCATACATTTATGTTGTTTAGTAAATGCTATTTAAAAAATTTTAGCACAGACCTGTGGTTTCACAAAATGTTGATAAAGGTAAGGTCCATATAGTTTTGGAATACAGAATAAAACTAATAACTTTACAGCACAACAGAATTCAGAATTTTGGTGATATAGTATTTTAGAATATATAATGACGTAACGTTCAAATTTGGTAGAGAGCATTTTTGAAACGAGAAGCTTTCATAGAAGTATTTAATTTTTTTTCTTTTTAAATTTCCTTGAAAACCGCTCTTACGATTTTGATTAAATTTTGTACTTGTAATAAAAAAAAGTTTGAGTGCCGGAATTCACGGCTAGGATTGTATAAACATCAAATTAAATATTCCAGTGCTGGTTTTACATCACAAAACGCAGTGAGTTCGAACTGTCTACCAAATTTTAACCTAAACTCAACTCGGCCTTTTAATTTAGTTTGAAGTACAACCGAACGTACCCAATTTCGAACGTATCCAATTTACATCAACGTATCGTATCGTGTAACAGTACAACATTTTTAGTTAACCCTACAGCCGACATAGATGTTTACAAATCAAAAACTTATATTCACCTAATTTCTCATATCTTCAACTTTAATCTCAAAACGAAGCTAAAGTCATTCAAAATTGCAGAGAAACCATCTTGAAAAAGGTGAAACGTCAAAATCTGCGATTGAAATCAATAATTGCCTTTCATATTCTGCCAAGCAATATTGCCATTGGCAAAGCGCCTCTATTGGAAATATTCAAGGCTATAGTAATGAGTCAAGCAATTTATTTTCTCAAATATTGCCAATGGAGCCACTGGATAAAAATCGAAGTCGTCTAAAAGCAGGATAAGTTGGGCCGGGTGCGGTCTTACCTTAATCGTTGAATTTTTGTCATTGAACGAACAACGTATCGTAAGTGCACATCACAACGTAATGTGCTACAAAAAATGTCCACGTTTCTAGCTTACCCTACCTCGGGCATAGATGTTTACACATCAAAAAGTAATATTAGAATAATATTGTGTACCTATGTATAGTTTAAATAATATTGCATTTTAAACATTTTTTAAATAATTTTTATTTTAATTAAAAATAAAATAAAACAAAAAATCAAGTAAAAAAATAAAAGGTAGTACATTTGACTCTTTTAAACTTTGTTCATTAACATTTGGTTACATTAAAGTTGTGAACCAGAAGAGGAAGTTCGTTCGATCTAAAGTCGTGCATAGTTTTTGATAATGGAGTTTTTATTTTTATTACCCATTACATAAATCTGAACTTTTCTTCATCACCTTAGATATTTTTTTTTCTTAAATGTAAGTGTTGTATTTATCAATCACATCAAATTTAGTGACGCTACAATTTGTGAAAATTTCAAAGATTAAAGTTTTTTTTATTAAAAATGTAAGCAGATAAAAATTGCTTTAACTTCTTATTGATTCAAAATAGCTTTTTACGGCCTTTAGTCCACAAAAATTTAGGCGTTTCGTCCCGGCGATCTCACTTGGACTCATCAGTTGACTAGTGAGTACCTTGTCAATACGCAATTTTTGTTAAGTTCAGATTTTAAATAAAATTTTTTCTTATAACCAAAAATAACGGTACCTCCCATACGGCTCCAACCAATTTGAATAAATTTCTTGTGTTAACTTATATAGAACCATTTTTTTCGGTTTTCGACTACCTCATTATCTGTTGAACCAATTTTAATGAGATTTTTTACACAAAAGCTACTAATAAGTTTGAATAATATTGCATATCAAAGTTTTCAAAAAATCGAATATTGGATTTTGAAAAAAAAAATCAAAATATTTTTTTTGGAAAATGGGTGGATGATTTTTTTTCAAAATTAATTTTTAAAAACCGCATAACTAAATACAAAAAATTGGCGTACCTATTTTTTTCTTAAAAATATATTCAAAATTTCATATATAAAAAATTAAGTTTTTAAAAACCGCTCCAACGATTTTTAAACATTTTTTTTTCATTAATGGAGATTTGTGTAAGAAATCACTTGGTGTACATTGCGTTGGTGTCAAATCAATTTCAGATATTTTTTTAATCAATTTATTTCTAATTTTATTGATTTGTTAACATTTTTTCTGTTTCAACTGTAAATTCCATGCATATGTGCGAAGTTCAAGACAGCATGGTGCTATATTGTTCATATTTATGTACTCACATAATATACTTCCTTAAACTATATGCTATATTTTCGGCAGGTTTATAATTATTAAGACTTTAAAATCAAAGTGTGATCGTACATAAGAGCAAGTTCTTGTGCATTTTATTTTTAAACAAAATCAAACTTATGTTAAAAAAAAAAAAACTTAAATGTTGAGGTTAAGCTATTTTTTTTAATTCACATAATCCATTTCTATTTCCTATTTATTGGAATTACTATATAATACCTTTAGTTATAAGTTAATCTTAAAATATATTAATCTTAAAATATACCTATTAATCTTAAAAAATATTGTTTACTACAAATTCGGCGTATCTATCTTTTGAAGAAGTTTACGCCAAAATAAAACCCCCATAAATTTACTCAACATTCAATAAACAATAAATCTCAACTTGACTTATTAAGTTTGAGTCAATTTCTTTGAATTATATTTTCCTCACATTGAATTTACAAAATTGCCAAATTCATCCCACTCATATGACTATTATTTTCAAGTCAATTATTGTTCTTATGCCAAAACATGACAAAATACATAAATTCCTATCTTTAGTTTAAATGTTGGATATACATATATACGAGTATGTATGTATGATTGGTCGTAAATAAATTTGAAAAGAGTTCAAACGGAAAATTCAAGGAAATTAGTTTTGTTCTATTGTTTCGTTGACAAATTAAATAAAATTGGCTGAGATATGAAAATAAATTGGTCATTGACGGGGAATAAATTTTAACATGATAGAAGTAAAATAACAATAATACAAATGCATAAGGGTCATAATATTAAATTCAAAAGTTTAAAGACTTAATACCTATTATACTAAATTGCCAAACAAGATGTTATAGGATACGAATCAAAAATAAAAAATAAAAATGGAATTCATTACTAGTATAAATGAAAAGGAATTATTGCAATATTCACTTCTTACTCAAGGCAAAAAGTTACAAAACCACGATACTAAGAATTCAAAATCCGTCCATACATTTTTTCAATCAACAAAAAAATACACAAGACCAAGATCATTATGGAGACGACAGTGAATTTTTTTTTATAAATGCAATTACTTTTTAACATTACATCCTTATTTTTAATTAAAATTATAATAGGAATTTTTGAGAAAATTTGTGAAAATCGAAAACGTTGTATGACAGCAACCCATTCCAGATGAAATAAAAACTAAAATTCGATTTTTTTTAATTAGAAATTAGCTAAACAAAAATCAAGACGGAGTGTTAAATTAGGTACCTACTGCTGACTGAGACTAAAACAACTCTTTGAACCGGAACCAACAAAAAGAGGAAAGTCTCAGAAATTTTGAAAACGACTTTTTGGAGTTTAGACCTACAGGAACACACAACATAAAAAAAACTCTCTATTAATTCTACCCATTACTGCTTGAACACAATAGAATGTTACAACTGGAACTGGAGCTGGGGGTCGATTCTCGTTCTGTGAAGCTGTGAAGTGATGAAAAAATTATCATTTCCGTTATCACGGAGATTTTTCATTTTATCACTTCATAAACGGGCCTAAGGCGATTCTCGAACTCATTATGAAAACATCTGTCAAACAGTGTACTAAAAAGTACTAAATGATAAATGCTGTCAGTTTTCTGTCAATATTGTGTTTGCTTTTTTGTGTAAAAGCAAATATTTTTTATTTCTGTTTTCTTTTTTGCCATAAATGTCCGGAATAATAATTCAAATAATTGTTAATAATAGATATAATAGATATAATCACTTAAAAATTATTTTTTAACTCACGTCAAATTTTAAAAATATTTTCTCCACTTAAATCCATCCTTCAATGCACCTCCTAAGTCCTAAGCCATTCAATTTTTCGCTAAGCACTTTCCATTCGTTATCACGGAAATGGGCACCGTCGTCGTCGGCTGTTGTGAATCTGTAAATGATTTGTATTTGTCATTGCAGTTATCTTTTTTTAACAATAAAAATAAATACATATGTATGTAAATATAAATTTATATAAATATTATTAAATAAAAATATATTAGGTATTACTTACTTGTCATTTGCCAAATCCGGTCTTTCTTCTAAGAACTTCACTAAAAATATTTGTTGGGTCTCTGATGTTTTTGCTCGTCGTTTATTTTTCACTTCAATCGCTCTTCACAGTTCTTCACAGAATCATTTGACTGTGATAAAAAAATCATCATATGAAAAAATTTTGACATTTTTCATCACTTTTTCACACATCGAGAATCGCATTCGGCGTGAAGGCGTGATAAAATTTTGAACTTCACAGCTTCAAAGAACGAGAATCGATCCCCTGGAGATGCAACATCTATGAAAAAGTGCCGTACGCGCTATTGTACAGCTTTTTGTATATTAAAAAAAAAAAAAACATTCCACGGGCTTATTTTTCACTTTTTTTTATTTCCGATGGTTTTTTTTTTTCAATTAATGATATTTTTCGCTAAACAAATAACCACAAAAAGCTTCAGTATTTTTGTATGTCTCTTTTTTTCTTCATACAAATTGAAACATCAAAAGTGCTGCACGTAAAAAGTTAAAAGTTAGTGAACTCTTGCAGCACCGACTACAATAACTGCGTTGTGTTGTGTTTTTGTAACATTGAATTTGTGTGTAGCTTGTGTGGGGAAATGGGTCATGCTAAAATTCCGTCTAAATTTTTTTTTAATACTTTCTATGAACACCTACCTACATACCTACCGAGTTAAAACGCCTAAAAGTATGTAATTTTTTTAAATATCATTTCCCTTTTATCTCCTTATACCTAATAGTTGCTGTTATGAAAAAAGGATTTAAAACGAAATTGTAGATCTTAAAATTCTCTTCATTTTGGTAAAAATAAATTCTACAAGTTTGTATAGTTATTATTGAAAACTTGCAGAAAAAATTTGTACCAAAATGTATAGAATTTTAATTTCTACAATTTCGTTTTAAAACCTCTTTTAATAATAGCAACTATTATAAGGGGATAAAAGGGAAAATATATTTAAAATAAATTACATACTTTTAGGTGTATTAACTCAGTAGGTAGGTAAAGGTAAAACGAAATTAAAAGTAAATTTAATTTTTAAACAAAAACTGACAAATTTAACGTTATTTGTTTTTCAATGGTGGCTAACGGAAAACACTTATACAACCGTGGCATTTTACTGCCATACTCAAAAACAAACCACTTATAAATTTAAATCAAAAAATGCGTTCAGTATGTTCATAGCGCCCTAATTCTTCATTGTTTAACAGCTATAGAAATAGAATAATCAGTTATATATAGAACGTGTATGAAAGTCATTTTTCATATAGGACTCTGAGATATAAATCAATTCGCTTTTTCCCAAAATGTAGGATTTCCCGAGGATCATGGCGTCTCGGAAACCTGGGTTTTCTTGTAGCCCTCTTTTAGATTTTGTATCTGCTTCCACAATTTTTTTTTACCTAATTTTGATTTGAAAGGTAAAATATCTTAAGTCGACTTAAGATGTAAGGTATAGTTAATTTTTTAGTAGCCGTTGAAACCTTGCCTCATAAGCATTCATTCGCGATATCGTACACAGCCAAAAGGCATATTTTGACATTTAAATGTTTGACCTTCTCAGGATTTTACCTCCCTCTATGTGTTATCTGTTTCGCTCACGCAACTCAGTTGCACCGCTTAGAGTATATGTTCATTGTTCAGTCGTCAGGCAGGCGCCACAGTCAACAGTTTTCTTGGACAACGGTAGAAGATTAAAAAGTTATAGAATCCCACTTTAATTATGGGTCTCAATTTCAGGTCAATCTTAGATACCTAAAACAAAACAATCTCAAAATTATGACTTAAATTCACTCAAGCTGACTGTATTGGTAAAATTATCGTCTTAAGAATCCCTTCACCCAAAAGCGCAATTCCCTAAACGTTGTTTTATCTAGAAAGTATGTAAAGCAGACATCTTCCTTTGTTTGTTTGTTCAGGCAAATCTCAGGAATCACATATCCAATTATTATAAAAATTCTTTTTGTCTTTGAAAATTAATATTTATATGATAGACGTTTAGGACCAATTAATGTTTTTCTTTATATAAAGTAAAAAAATAGAATTCTCTTTTTTAATTCCTTTTGCTTTCCAACAACTGAATAATTAGAACTGATACTTCAAGACTACTACCTAAATGCCGGATATTTAAAAATTAAGTTAAGCCTATCTTGCCGTAAGATGGGTTAAAAAAAACAAAAAAGTGGTATCCAATATAAAAAATTAATTTCGTGTCTGAAAAGTTGTAAAAGTTGGACTTATGAGGATCACTCAAGACCCGAGAGCTATATATACTTTTTTAAATTAAGGGTGAAGAGAACAAGAAAGTTATATCTGATTTTAAAAATTTCTTTTTTATATTGAAAAAAAAAAAAAAATGTAGGGGATGGAACTAGAGGATCACATTATGGTTAAACAAATTCTTCTTTTGCGTTTCAATTTCAACAGGTGATATTTAAAAGATGTACATACTTTGTTTGAGGGCCACTTAAGACGAAATGATTTTTCAGCGAGTTTAGCTATTTAAAAAGTGGAATGGGATACAAAATAGTAGATATCTGATTATCAAAATTGTGTTTGTGTTTGAAGGGTAAATCATACTGTCATCATATAAAAAAAAATGATTACTTATGGTTTTCGCGATTATAATGAAATTCTACTGATACCTACTAATACTTATTTCCATGACCCTGCCATTAAACGTAGTGTAGATAGTAAAATCTTGTACATTGTGACTTTATATATGAGTTAAATTTTCCAGCGTAAATAGTGCTTTCTAATGTTTTTTTTATTTCGTATTTTTCCCCAACTATTTTATGTATAGTATATTTGGATTTCAATAGCCAACAATCCATTCTTAAATATCCCGCGTAATCACATTTGATCTCACTATTAATTCCCGGAAGAAAAAAAAAATAAAAACTTAAAATAAAAAAGACTATTACCGCTTCCATTGATTTACCACAATTTCCTTTGTACCACAAATCGCTTCAACATTGTCTACATGTGAAAGCCACATAAATAATGATGGCTAAAATAAATTTGTCTCTATTTATTTGGGATTTTATTTGGAGGATTCAGTCACCAGATTTATCCACCTTCCTTCTTTTTGTTTTTTTTTTTGTTTGGTGAAAGCAGACCAACCAGACCACCAAACCGTATCGAACTTTACGTTAATATTATATCAACTATATACACAGATAATACATATGAGAGTGTCCAGTCCACCGTTGGTCCTGCGGTGGTCAGTAAAAAGCTTTATTCAATTTTCAATTGTTTTGTTATTTGTTCATTCAGGCATATTGGCCAATTGTAAATTTAATCCAATTGTGATTGTGATTCCGATTGCTATCTCTATATGTGATGTGATGTGTGTGTTTCTGTGTGTTCGTATAAAAAAGGACAAAATACACTGACAATATAGCTTCGATTCTCATTCTATACACCGGTACCTATTCATACTGTGCAATTGTGAAATAATTTATCTGACGACGACGATGGCAGCGGCGGCTGTGGCGGTGGCAACGACGACGGCAATGAGAAGGGAGATTGTCCTTTATAAAACAATGAATTCCGATTCGACTGCCAGGATTATTTTGCAGCCATCCAAAAATCCGATTAAAGGTGTGACAGAGTGGTTTTCGTTGTTTTACACGGAAAATAGGATGTAGCAAAAGGAAAACTCAACACATTTCTGTTTGTAACGATAGAATTATTTTTTTACTTTTGCTATACTTTTGGATTATGACATTAATCTACTCAATCATGACAGATTGTTTCCGATATTTGTGGAATTTTGTGTGTATTTTTGGAGCCATTTTAAAAATTGATTCTTTATTTTATATATTTATATAGTTAAGAACATTAAAATCCAAGAAGATGGTGAGAGTCATGGTGACTCCCGGCTATAAAGAAGTACTCATACTGTTAACCTTCATCTTAAGGTGGCCGGAGTATTTTTTCCATCACAATAATAAATATTACAGACATACAGACATATAGACATATAGACATTGATATGTATAGCAATACAGACCTTTAAACTATAATAATAAGAAACTGAGAACTACACATCTATTTTTTCAACAATTTTAAGTCCTTGAATAAAAAAATTACAAATAATAAAATCAAAAATAAATTTTTTGTTACAATTGTATGTTTTTTGTTGTAAGCAAAAGGTAAAATATAAAAATATACCTTATTTACATTTTTATTTCTAAGTTCCATCTACAGTTCTTCTAAAATGGCGGCAAATCATTCCTAACCCTTCATGTCATGTCAAGCTTAGGTTATTTACTGTGTGAATCTTAATCAAACATTTGTCTGATGCTAACGACTTTTTATCTAATAATTCAAAAATTTCAAACAAATCACACTGACTATCCATCTCGTACTCTCTTTGGATCTTTCAAACCTTCAGCTGCTGGGTTACGTACATATATATAATCTCCATCTGCACCTTAGAGATGTTTACTCCCAATCTATCATATTTCATCTAGCATCGCACAACATCATGCGGTCCACGTCTTCCGCCATCGCCATCGCCACGTTCGCATTTATCTTCGGCTTCCTTATCTCTAATTGATTTATGATATCCCAGTAAATTTTGCGAACAAAAACTTCGTGCGTGTCACTTTACAAGGTTTCCATACTTCTATACTCTGTTTCGGTTTCCATCCTTAGACATTATTCACCTTTTCTCGGTTGGGAACTCCTGTTCGAGTGAGAGACTTCATTCCATATTCCCGCAAACTTTCCTGAATAGCTACTTTTTCCTGCGAGGCATGTTGATGAGCTCACTGAGGGAACAATGAATGACTTAACAAAAAAATAAAAAAAGTCCACCACACATATGTAGCTTTATAGCTCGAGCCAGAGCATAATCCTCGGGATATTGAAGGCGGTTTAAAATTGCTACGCAGATAATGTCATAAGTAACCGTTGAAAATCTAAATTCTTCATCGTTGATGGTCGTCTATGGCAATGTTTCTGCTGATGCCACTGGTTGTGGGCTTTCCACACAGCAGTTGATGCTTTTTGCATCCAAAAGCTATACGGCCATAACATGAGTATCAACAAATCAAAGCATTTAACACCCCACGAGGCCAACAAAACTCTCAGTGATTTATGACAAGAACATGTTGGTTCTATATACGATTTGTTCACGCAACAGGATTGCGGCTTCAGCTGAATGGTGTAGCTATAGGTATAGTAAAACGCATAGGTGATGAAAAGAATTCTAAAACAGTATTGTGAGAGAGAAAAATTAAAAAAATATTCAGCTTGCGTTTGTCGTTCTAGCTTTGACATTCTTTCGCTATTGCCTGAAAAGATATAGACTTTTGGTAAGATTTCGGAATTCACCCAGGTCAAAAGGTGTTGATATTTATTTTATTTGGTCAACAAATTGAACGAAAAAACGGAAAATAAAGTTTATCAATCAATCATGATCCTTAATGCAAAATATTTCATAAATGTAGAAAGGTGTTCATTTTTTCGTTAATCTTCGAATACCCTTTTTTGTCCAAAACACCTGAACGAATTCCCATGAAGATTATGATACAACACTTTGTTAGCTCAATACCTTATAATACCTTAAAAATATACAGCAAATGTAGCAAACCGTATATTTAATTTCATCAACAACACCTTTACGACCCACGTCAAGTATATAAAATACATCAATTGTGTCAGTTTATAGGATGTTTTTAACCAGCAGCTCAACAGTGTTACACTATTTTGCAGACAAATAAAACACCTCCAGTCTTGGCCTATAGAATAAGAGCAAAAAAACCAATTTCTCTCAAAGCCTTAAGTCTTAAAGCCCTAATTTCCATTCGCAAACAGATGCTGAACTGAAAGTTCTGATGAGAAAAGAGAAGCTGATCTGTTTTCTATGTTTTTTTTTTTCTTTTTTGAAAAGGATTGAGACTTGTCGGGTAAAATAAGGAAAAGACTCCTGCTGCTTAAAATTGTCACGTAACCCTATTTTGTCCCTTTGTCTTTTTTTTTGTCGCTGTCAATGGGTTAAAGTACCTTCTCAATTACCTTAATGGGAATCCTATTTTATTTTTTTTTATGTAGCTATCTATATCTACCGTGTCGATATTATGATTACAACGGATAATATTGTCCTTTGAAGTTGGTCGTAGCGATGGAATTTTTTTTGTTGATAATTTTGGGATTCGCTAACTTAAACGTGGCTGCTTTTGGAATTTCTTTAAATTTAATTTTAAACTTATTTTCTAAATCAATTAAAAAAACGAAAAAAAAAACTTTGCAGAAAGATGAAATTGGCTAACGCCCACTGTGGTCTAAAAAGCCAAAAGTCGTGGGAAAAATGAAAAATCCGATGTTTTTTTTTTTATTTCTAATAGGAATCTGAACAGAGTTTCAACATTTTTTTTTTTTTTTGGTTTATAAAGCTTTTCAAATTTGGGCAGTTTTGTTCAAGAAATCACCATTATTATATCTAATTTGCAAAATGACACAAAAAAAAATCAAAAAGAAGTCGATTTGGAATTTCATCATTATTATACCTACACGTTAGAATTAAATGTATGGAGTTTATTCTTAAGCTTATGGGCTATACAAAGAAAATGAGACCATGGACTAGAAGAGGAACCTGAAAAAATTGAATAATGGGGAGCAACTTTTGGCTTAATTATTAATTATTCATGCGCCAGAACAAGGATTTGGCAATACAAATGATAGGGCTATTTCAACGGATCAATCATTTAATTTTTGAGGCACGTGGGGATCTCAAGAAAAGGTTTTACTGCCTCAGAATTAGTAAGTCTATTTAGTATGTTGAAAATGATGACGCCAATGATTTTTTTCTGAAATGGACTTTGCCATTAAGTGTGAAAAACAATATAATTTAAATGGCTGCCTCGGGAAGATTTGCAGAATGCGATTCTTTTGAGGTTATTTTTAACTACTTTTTCGCACATTTCGGGTGGTATCTCGGCCATAACTTGAGTAATGTTGGTTTTTAATGCGTCTAAACACAGTCTTTTGCTTAGCTCCACAGAAAAAAATCTAACGGTGTCAAATCCCATGATATTGGTGGCCAATTGAGGTCGCCCAAACGTGAAATTACGGGACCAGGGTACTTCTCACGCAATAAAGTCATAATTGGTCGTGTTGTGTGGCTTGTTGCCACGTCTTGTTGGAACCACGTATCATCCAAGTCATAATATTCAATCGCTGGCCAACAAAAATCGTTTAATTGCTGCGAACGCCGGGAAATTGATAAATTCGGATCATCAGCAACACAGCAATATTTTCGAATTTCGACTGAGCATGCATTACGATGATTCACATTGCACAGGTATTACGACATCAGTAAGGCTTCCACTGTCTTCAAATTTCTTCACAATTTTACCGATTGCTTGCGTAGTCGGTCGATTATGACGACCATAATCATCACGTAATGCGCGAAAAGTGGCTACGTTTGAATCACCACTTTTGTAATAAGCTTTAATAATTTTAACGCGTTGTTGTTCGATTGTTAAGCGATCCATTATCTTAAATGGCAAACATTCAACTAATATAATGACACTTCAAGTGAAGTTGAGTTTGACAAGTGACAGGATACAACTATGGTTCCTGTCACCTGTCAATGACAATTTTAATAGAAATATAATAAATGATGAAGATTCAATAAAAAAAGTGGCGTTTGAACTTGGACATAATATGAGTGCCATTTTTAAAAGAAGTACCTAAAATTTTATTAGTTTTATTCCATTTTATTTTGGACAAATATACATTTCAGTAACATATGTATGTATCTACTCGTACCACTTCCTTTATTATAGCTAAAATAGTTGCTTGAGCAATGAGCAAGCCCTTAATTGAAGTCATTACACCATTGTACTTCCGGGAACTTCTTTCTGACATACAACGGAGAGTAGTGGAAAGTAAGACGTAATAGCTGAATAACTAACTAATTATAACCTTATTTGCAGAAATCTTCGGTTTCATTGAAGAAATCGGTTTACTAGATATTATTAAGCCTAAAAATTACTTAAAAATCCAAAATTTAAGAAAAATATTTAAAAACAGCAGTAGGTATTATAACGTCGTTGGTATTTTTTGTTTATAAATTCCAATAAATTGCATTAGTCTCGGTACATATTAATTTTGTAGAACATGCTTAGTTGGAGAGCTTAAATTCTTCAAACTATCAACACAAAAAAAAGTTAAAGATGCTTTCCACTGCTGTTGTTGCATCTCTTTGTATCTAATTGTAACCTTTATTTTAACCCTTTTTTTTATTTGGTTAACAAAATTCACAACATTAAACATACACCAACTCCTCAAAGTAAGCAACATTTTTATTAAACTTAAATGAAAACAGTATTATTGTATACCGTAATACGAAAAATTTATTTGGTTGTCTTACCGCCATATTATTCACTCGATATATCCAGATTAAAACTTAAATCCGGATGTATTTACATTTAATTTGTTTAATTTACATCTGAACTTAAGTTTTAATCTAGTGAATAATATGGCCGTTAAATTTTATAGCTTATGTGAAGTGAACTCAACTAAAAATTAACTCAGAATTAGTTGAGATCTAATTGTCTTTCTTACATTTCGGAAAGGATAGTAAATAACTTAGATGCGAAAATATTTAAACAAAAATAATTAGTTATTTATAAATTAGTTTGTTTTCATTCAAAACACAACACTAGTTTTTTGGGACAATTCGCCAAGGCAATTGACACGGTCAACCGTAATATCTTTTATAGTAAGCTATATGAGATAGTTTAACGTCTTTTTTCAGAAATGTTAATACAGTTATATTAGTTGCAAATTTCAGGCTTCAGTTGTTAAACAACATGTTAAACAGAGGAATATCACATGGTTCATTTTCTTTCTCCGTACCATTAAAACACTCAAGCAGATACGAAAAAGCCTTCTACTTCAATTGGTTGAAAATGCAGCAATTGAAGTTAATTAGGATTTATCCAAGGTTCATAATAGATAAGTCAAGTAAAAACTTTTTTTTTTTTTTAATTTTATAAATACATTCTACATACTTGTTGTAATATTGAATTATTTATTATTTTTATAGTTTAACAAAATAGAAACATTTGCATTTTTTCTTTTGTGGCACGAAAATGACACGGTTTTTTAAGCTAAAAAGTTAATAATCTGACCAATTTCTTGACATGAGTCCATAAATCTGAAAAAATCGCATTCCCTTTTTAGTTTCATACACACACACGTTGAACTCCCCTATACCTAACCCATGCTTATTATGACATGCTTCATTTTATCAAAGCCAATATTTTTTTTGCAAATGTTAACTCTGGTATAGGTAAGAAAGAACAAATGGTCACTACAAACCTTGAATCATGAGGCCAGCTGTTTGATAGTTCTTAGGTGCATACAAAATAATATTGTAAAATTATTCCAGTTCTATTTTACCGAAGACAATTTTGTAACTATAATAATATATGTAGATATTTTTGGAGATGGTATCATCTTCCTATTTTGACGCCTTACTAGGCCCTTATCCAAGATTTCCTATTGTTACTTTTGGGCAGCTCTTGGCATTAAGTTTGTAAAAAACATTCAGTCGTATTTATTAGATTTTTGTCTACTTAGACACTGTGTAACTATTTTCAAATTAGTGAAAATATGCTTTATTTAATTAAAATAAATATCACGTTAATCAAGGTTAGGACAATCTACTCTTGTGTCTAAATTAGGCAGCAATAAACAAGGTTTTTGAACACATTTTCCAAAGTTGGACAGTTGTCTAAAGTTAGACAACGTTTATAAATAAAACCAATTATAAACATAATATCGTTTTTTTTATGGGTCAAAATAATAATAAGCTCGTTTGCCTATAGACTAACGAAATGAAGTTGATAAGACCAAATTTCATTAAATTTAAAGCTGGTGCACGTACCTACCTACATTTTTTAATCTATAACATGAAAATAAATAAAATACTAAGTACCTAAAGAATTTATCTTTACCACCATATAATATAACTTAACGGTCCATTTCAAATTGCTTCAATTGATTTAGTATAAATTTTATTTGATAATTTTTTTCTATTGATGCAAGTCCCATAAATCAGAGGTATACGAAGCAATATCAAATGCCTTACCATGTCTTATATCATTCTGAACACATTCATTTTAAACTATCTCTATTTTCTCATCCTGAATTTTCTTTTTTTGTTTTTTTTTTTTTTTACAAAAAATGTAGAGTAAAAGTGCTCCTGAATTTTAATCTGGGTTAAAGCAATTCCCATAAATCCCGCATATATAACCAACTTTTTCTACAATCAAGAAATAAAATTCTGAAACACATTCCTTTTCAGATAAAATAAAATATATACATATATATTGAAGAAGACCTGCAAGAGTAGTAATTTAGAAAAGTTTTTCGTCCTCAAGGACGCATTTGAGTAAAAAAAACTTCGTTTTATACACCACCACCGAGGTGATACGCGCAGACACGCAATTTAAAAAAAAAAAAAAAAATTCCTACGCAAAGTATTTCAAATGGTGGCGCCACATTGTTCCGCACACCAAACAAACTTTAAACTTAAGACCCATATAACAAATCCAAATCCAACCCAAACTCCGCATCTCAATTGACATAATCCAATAGAAGGGGCTGAAAAATCTTGAAATTGCCTTTAAAATTACAATGTTAACTTTGAGAGGGGGAACACACACTATCTATATCGTCCTATTTTTATTACACTTTCAAGAAAGATACTTATTTTATTTCTCTTTTATCTTTATTGATTGGACAAATTATTGTGGAGTTAAAAAAAAAAAATAAGAAAAAAAAAGTGGAAATAAATCCAATAGCTATGTGGAGTGGAATGGGACACGGCAGAAGGATACCTTAAATTATAAAAAATAAACTTTCCTCTTATACATTCATAGGCCAGTCAAGAAGTCTATGCGAGGAGAAATCCTCAATGTCCGGTTTGAACTAATTTAGGTAGATACTTTAGGTACAATAACTTCAAATGAAAATGGTGTCCAAAGTTGGGTTTAAAAGAGCTGAACTTTTTAAATAAATAAATCTGAATATTATCTACTGCGGGTTTTTGTCAGTGTTGAAACTTGAAGGATCATAAGCAACCAAGAGAAGAACAAGTGAAAATGTTTAACAATTTATCAATTTTAAAGTATAGTTTGTAATTGCTAAAGACCGAAGTAGTTGCAGGAGCTTGCTGGTTTATGCTCAAGTACACACTAGACTGTGACGTCACCTTAAGTAAGCAGATATTTCTCGAATATTTACTTATTATTATTCCACAAATTAAATTTTATAACCTTGAAATCAATTCTAAAAACTGAAGTGTGCCCGAGATCTGTTGGATATAAAAAAAAAAAATTAAATACCCTGAAGGAGCGTGAAAATGGACATGTCCTTAGCATTAGAAATCTCATCTAATTTACATTTTTATAATATTCACGATAAACACAAGTTCACTTTACACTTAAACATCGACCTGATGAAATTGACACGTGTCAAAGTGTAATTAATCCGAAAACTGCCTTAAGCTCTCTCGCTCTTTCTGTCTCTCTGTCTGCGACGACGTATTCTGCTTCCAGAGAGTCCGAAATAAATCATAAATGTTTGTTTTCATTTGAACGGCATGCAGGCAACCCTCCTCTCATAACAAAGACCCCATCCCATATTGAATATTATTTTTTTTGTTTAATTGTATTTCCCGAAGGTATTCTGGATTCATAGAAATAATACTTAAGGTTTGAACTGAAGTCCTTTGAGAGTTTTTGGTTGGCGGATGTTAATGTGTCAGTTGCACTTAAAAGTTATTAACAGGAAAAAAGAAATTCACCCAGCTTAATATAACGTGGGCAGACGGTAGAAGGATTTGCCTTCTTTTGACACGTTAGAGGGAGTTTTTTTTTTGTCTAAGAAATAATATTGTGAGGTGTTGTAAATGGTGGAGATTTAAGACAATATACCATGAAAAGTGAACTCGCTGTTTAAGAGCATTTAAAGTAAATATTTTTTTTGTATTATAAAATGTATATAGATTAAGGTATTATTTCCAAAGTTATAAATTAAAAAAAAAATCTAAAATATGTAAACAAAACATTGGACACTGAGAATATAATACTATCAAAATATTTCAAAATTTTCTAAAAAGTTTAAAAATAAATAAATAAATTGGTCGACGCGCCAGCTCGTGAAGAACCAGGGCCTAGTGACTTACAACTCTCAACCATTTCTGTGTTCGTGTTATTGGAAGAAATAGAGGGGACCTACAATTTTCTGCCGAATCCGAACGGCAAGGGTGAGAAGCCATTTTTCATACTCTTGAAGGATTTGTCAATTCCTCGCAAGGGGCAGTAACCCGTGAAAAACATTTCTGGTTTTAGGTAGCAAAGGCTGGAAACTGGGAATCGAACTCAAGACCTTCGGTGTAGCAGTCCAACGCACTAACCATTACGCCACGGACTACTACAAAATTTACTTTGGTAAATTTCATTAGTAGTTTTATTAAGTTCTCCTTTTAAAGGAAAAAGCTTAAAATTGCTTTAGAGGTACCTTACACTATTTTCTCAGTGTTTCATTGAAGATCTTTGTAAAACATCATTGAACAAAATTAAAATTTTTAATTTTGAGAAGTTTATGATTGATCACCAAGGTGGAATTATTAGCGACAAAATTAAGTAAAAATCAACATAAATTTGGTTTTTTGTTCAAAAGTCCATAACTCAGCTTACCATCATTAATTTTGATTTGCATGAGGATGATTTGGTTGGAATCGACTGGAAAAGTCGAAAAATTGTTAAAACCTGAAATTGCATACTTTCAGGTGTATGAACATTTTGATTCTAAGGGATGACAATCACTACGGAATTGACAATCGGGTAATTGGGATAGCCAACAGATGACGTTACGCTCTCAGATTGCTAAAGTGCATACAAATTATTGGAGCGTGCAAAAAATATTGTAAAGGGTTGTTAAAGACCCTAAAAACTATATTTTCACTATTTAAAATGCCAAAATTGATGAAAAATTGTGTGGGAAGTCGGGCGGACCATCTATTTAAATATAAATTTAATAAAACATTTGTAAATTTGTTTTTACATCAACATGATATTATACTATATGGTCTCAGCTTAAAAGCTTTCAAAAAGTAGCTGGGTCCCTAGCTTGATATGTATTCACCTCAGTCTTTGGTATTTTAGTTTTTTTGTTGGCCAGGTGGCTGTCGCTGTACAGCCGGAGTACGTTCGTTCTTGTATCATTTTTCTAAAATCCCTATTAACTGCCTGAACACAATGGAGACGGAGCTGAAACTGGAGTTGCAGCTGGAATAGCTGCCAAAATATTCAAAACATACTAAGTAATTAAATGTTCCGAACACAACGCTACAAAGCTGGCAATCGGTTCTACAGACGGTGCTGTAAGACCAACTTTTAACTTTTCACGTAGAGCTCTTTTGACGTTTTTGACGTTTTTGTGTTTATTTGTTTTTCGAAATAAATTATTAGTTAAAAAAAAAAACTATCGGATTTAAAAATGTAAATAATAAGCCTCTGATTGTTATTTTTTCCTTAAAATATACAAAAGCCTGTACATTGTATATTGTACAACTGTATTGTAGGGACGTACAAAATAGCACACGTACAACACGAGATCCAGCTCCAGTTCTAGCTGTGTTCAGGCAATAAAGCAGACGGAACAAAAGAAATCTTTATTCCAGCTGTGAAAAGGTTCATGCGACGGCATCATACGTATCGCAGGATCAGGATAATTATCGTTTTTTACTCGAGAGAACGGTTTACATTTTTAACCTGAATTAACAGTTAGTGGCAAGAGTTAGGTACTCTTCGTTTAGTCTCAGTGCTGATGTAGTTACGTGAGTTAAAAGCGAAGCATAGGTAGACAAAGTCAAAGTTTCTACTTTATTATTCAAAGTAATTGCTGTTATGTCCATGTCCAAGACGTGTCGTGGTGTGGTGGGAGTTCGTTCTGGATGACAGTGTTTAAATGAACTGGTGCAGTACAAGTAAGCCCAATGGAAATAAAACATGTGGGTCTATTTGTTCCATTTGATGACTCATTTGCCGTTTCCATAAAAAATATGGATGGCAAAATGATAATTAGTGTCGCTAATAAACTTTTAATCGGGACTAAAATGAAGTCCCAACAAATTATCTGGACTTAGCTAAGGGTCCAGTTATACCTATCATTGAAAACCATCATTGGAATTTTTGTTTTTAAGTTTCGAGAAACTTCAAAAGCAAAGTCAGGGATTATTTTGATGACAATATAAAGCTGATGACTTATGCCATTGATGAAATACCATTTTAAATGTCAAAACGTTGAATATTGACGGCAGCTTTAAGAGGGATTATTTATTTATCAACAAAATTAAAATTGTAAGTAAATAGAAAATACAAGTTATTGTTTTCAATAAATATACTAATAAATTAATATTTAGGAAATTGAAAAGACATAGAACAAGGTAAAGAAACTCGCAAAAGAAAAGTCGAGAGGAAGTGGGCTGCTATATAATTGTCTCCAGTTGCGAGGAAACGGAGGGTGATAGCGAGACGTTCTTCTACAGATATTGCTTCACGCATATTTGTGTTTTTTTTCCTTACAACTGGAGATATTCTTTCAGTGAGGAAATCAAAATCTTCCGTGGACATTCTCACAAAGTTTTTGAACAACTCCGGGTCTATATTTCGGAGCTGTCCCTGCTAACCTCCTCCTTCTAAAAATAGTGGTCGAAAGCAATGTGCCCGAGTTTTTCTTTGTCGTCGGATGGCTAGGGACTGACAAGGCAATACTTATTCTTTTTGATTCCATTTTATATATTACTTTCTTGAGTTAAAAATTGATATTTGTGCAACTTTCTTTCGACTTCAAAAAATTCCGTTAATATGGCTCGTTTATGGCAGTCGTGTAAATACAATATTTCTTTCCTTGCCATTTAATACTTGCAAAAATAATGCCAACATTTAATCAGCCATTTTTGTTGGTTCGTGTAAACGCATGCCATATTGGCAACTTTGCCATTCGTGTAAATCCGGCATTAGATATTAATTTTTGCCAAAAAAAGATTTAATTTTGGCCCAAACTTCGACATTAATGAATTTCATTATATCAATGATTAAACTACCTTACCATTGATCATTGAAAACTTAGAAGTCACTTTACGTGAAATGTTGAGCCAAAAGGAAATATTTTCTTGACTAGAAATAAAAATCGGTCATCAGCTTTATATTGGCATCCAAATAGTCACTGATTTAAATTTTTCAAATGATGAGTTTCAATGAAAGCTATAACTGGCCCCCAATTTAAGTTGTTGTTGTATTTACATGTAAATTGCTTTGCTCCGAAGTCGTTTTATTCCAATTCGTTTTAGTCCAATTCTGTATGGACTTGCAAAAAAAGACGCTTATTAAATTTTAGAAGACCAAAAATAACTTTTTTGATTACATTTTTATTTGTTAAAATAATTAAAAAATCGAATGCATTTCGGGCAGACAAGCTGCTCATCATCACCATTTTACACCACACAGCTCATGTTTACTTTGGCATGAGTATAATACCTATAATAAATCCATGATTAAACAAAAAATTAATATTTTTATATTATCTTGTGTGTTCTTTAGGTGTATGACTTCAATATTAATTTATTTTTATTTTCACCACTTTTTTTTTCAAACTTCTTGACATAATCAATTTAAGTACATGTACTTACACACACACTTTGCAACCCCTAATATCAGCCCTCTTGTCAAAGATGAAACTAAAAGTAAAAAGACATCAATTTCAAAATGAAAATGCAAGTTCTTTTTGTCAGGAATGTCAATCTCACTAAAACTTTATTACTTATTCGTGACACTGCACTACAGTCATTTACTTAAATAGTTTTACCACCACCATAAGCACACTACCAAGACCAAATATGTGAGTGTGTTTAACGTGTATATTAAGACATTTGCCTATTTTTTTTTTTTTTAGTCATAAAAATATTTTGCTCTTCATTACTTTTATTTTTATTACATGGAGGAACACCGTTAATGGGATATTACAGGGATAATCATAAAAATAAAATTTGCATACCTTTGCGATTTAGTTTGAATGAGAATTTAACCAAGGACGTGTTTTGCATGTAAAATTGTTTTCAAAGAAACTATTAGAGGTTTTTAATAAAACAAATTTTTAGCTCTATTTTCAAGGCAACCATTTTAAATTTAAATAAAATATATGAACACAAAATTGTCCAAATATCAGTTTCTTATAGTTTTTCATCGCTATTTTGATGTGTATTTTATTTTCCCAAACTCAAATCTACAAAAACCTTCAAAGTTCAAAAAGTGGTTGCTGACGGGAGCTAAACTACTTCTTATACTAAACGAAGTGGTGCTTTCTATAAATTAAAAAAAAAAAAAAATTCATCCTCTCTTTCTTGACAAAATGTAAACAAATATTTCCTCTAGAAACTCTTGAGGTTTTCCTGCTTCCAATTTTGAGGCCTCCCCTGAGTTTAAGATTGGAATCAAATCTAAAAAGCAAACACTGGGTAATGGGCCGAGAAACCACATTTTCCTCAAATCGGTTGTTCTTTTTTTTTTTGTTGCTGTATAGGTAGTAGGTATATGTATGTTGTAATGTAATTATATTCCTTTAATTTTTTTCCTTCTATCCCCACATATAGAGGTCGAAAGGACTTTGATTGATATTGCACTTGACAAATCACAAAGACTTGATGTTTCAAATTTCAGAATGTGTGCCATTTCAAGGATATGTATGGCACAACAATTAAGTTTGCTTAGGTGAACAAACTGTCACGAGGAAGTAGATATATATAATATAAGGGTAGGCTTGACTAAAAACGATTATATATACGTGGGCCGTTTACGTTGTCGTCGTCGTCTCGTGTCGTCGTTGTCGTTGTCGTCATTGGTATATATCCTTATTTCGTGCTTATGACGTTTAAGTTAAACGATACGTTGACATGTTTGCTTTTTTTCATCATGTCCATCGGTAAAGGGAGTTTTACTTTTCCAAAAATGATTGATTTCTGTTTTTGCCTTTTGTCATTATACGTAGGTATACATATTATATAAAGAAAATTTCTACACAGATATAGGTTGCATTCATTTACCTTAAACATGATAAATCGTTTTGTTGTCGGAACTTGATTTACCATCAGTGATAATAACATCATCGAGGTAGCATCGTATTAAATTACTTTTTGTTTAGATTAGATATGGTTTTAAGTTCTTTTTTACTTGCTCTAATACGTACATACATAATAACTACACATGTATTGGTATTATGTAAACAAAATTCAAAATTTTAATCAAAGCATAACATGACGATGATGGCGAAATCTAAAAATCGAATGGACGCGATTTAATTTAGAAATACATATGGTCGTATTTATTAGATTTTTGTCTACTTAGACACTGTCTAACTATTTTCAAATTCGTGGAAATAGGTATGCGTTAATTAATAAAAATAAATATCACATTATTCACGTTTAAGACAATTAACTCTTGTGTCTAAGTTAGGTAGCTATAAGACAACAATAAATAAGGTTTTGGAACACATTTTCCAAAGTTGGGCAGTTGTCTAAAGTTAGACAATGTTTATAAATAAGACCAATAATGTCTTAATGTTTTTTTTTTTTGTTGAGAAAATCGCTCTATTTTTTGGTTCTTTGCATATATCTTGTTAATGACTGCAGTATACTGCACTGATTTTGGAACAATGGTAATTCCCGTTGTATTTCGAAATAAAATACAGGACAAGGTCCCACAAACTTGCTCTTATGTGCGATCACACTGTGGTTTTAAACTCTTAATAATTCTAAAAACCTTTCATCTGATAAAAGAAATTTATAAGTTATTGAAATATAGCCGTGTTTAAGGAAGTATTATGTGAGTACATAAATATGAAAAATGTAGCAGCGTGCTGTCTTGCAGACTGAAAAAATGTTTAAAAAACAATAAAATTAGAAATTAATTGATTAAAAAAATATCTGAAACTGACTTGAAACCATAGCAATTTATACCAAGTAATTTCTTACAAAAATTTAAATTTTTGAGAAAAAATTTTTAAAAATCTTTGGAGCGGTTTTTTAACAAATTAATTTTTAATGTATACAATTTTGCATATATTTTTAAGAAGAAAAAATTGGTACGGCAATTTTTGGCACTTATTTATGCGGAGTTTAAAAATAAATTAAAAAAAAAAAAAAATCATTCAACCATTTTCAAATATCGAATTTTTTTTTGAAAATTTTTGTATGCAAAATTTTTCAAAATTATTAGTAGCTTTTGTGTAAAAAATTTCATTTAAATTGGTTCAACCTATAATGAGATAGTCGAATAGCCAACAAATGGTTCTATGAGAGGTACCATTTTTAAACGATTGATACATTTTTTCAATAATATGGTAGATCGTTCTGATATTAGTTTACACAAAAATTAAATAAAAATTGTAGGAGCCGCTTTTGAGAAAAATCAGATTTTCTATACCGGTTTTTAAAAATTTGTATGGGAGGTACCATTATTTTTGGTTATAAGAAAAAATTGTATTTAAAATCTGCTAGATAATATTAAAAAACTACTGGGTGTTAAGTTTAATAAAAATCGACTAAGTCGTTTTCGAATTATTAAGTTCTCAAAAAAAAAATTGAAACTTTCTTTAAAAATTCAAAAAACAAAAATTTTTGAAAATTTTGTTACACAATATTTTTAAAATTATTGTTGTCATTCTCTATAAAAAAAAAATTGATTAAAATCAGTTGAACTGTTTTTGAGAAAATCGAAAATCAAAAAAAAACGCTTAGGTACCAAGTTTAAAGAAAATCGATCCACCCGTTAGACTACAGCCGAAAGGACGGGCAGACAGACAGAATTGCGAGACCCACTTTTCTCGACTTCGCTATCATCGTAATGTCAACTTTGATCAAAATCTCGAGTTCGATTTTTTTTTCGATTTCATAACTTGCCATATACATATGTAGTAGGTACCTTTATATTTAAAGAAAAAAGAAGTAAAGATGTTAATTATTTTACATCTTTTAATTTTTACAAATATACATTTATAGAATTGTTGAATTGAATCTAAGCCAAGAAACAATTCTTAGAAATGAAAAATCACTCAAAACTTGGCCCTACGAATACTTACGTGTTATATAATCAAAGCCGTTTCATTTGCACAAAAAATATTTGCCAGCTTTCTTTACTCCGTGTTACCCCGGGGTTATTCTCGTTTAAAATTGACCGATTTGTCTGATGGCCCAATTATCTTCAAAATAGGATTTAAGTTTCCAAAACGGATATAGACTGGATTTTTAATTGTATCTTTAGCAGCTAAATTATTGAGTAGTGAATTAAACCAGAGTAAGGTAACATGGACATAACAATATAGTTTACTTAAGAAGTATAGGTTTTTACTTTTTTAGTAGAGGTTGCATGCGGACCAGATCAAACAGAACCATAGAATTAAACGTCAAAAGCATATCTGATCAGTTAAACCATGGTTAACTTACATAATTCGATGAAAATTGATACTAGGGAAAACAAAAAAATTGGTTAATTTCTCCCCAGCAGCGCTTCACCCAATTTTGAAGTATATATTTCAAAAATTTAATTACTTCGATTTCTTTATTGCATTGAGAAAAAATTTGTGTTGACAAATTTAAACAAGTGGAGTAGGTACTATATATTTATCTAAATTATACATTTATCTTTAATATTTAAATAGAAGAAGGATAAGTTTTTTATAAAAGATATCCATAACGAGTCTTAAAAATTTCATGAAGAAATAAATCTCATTTCAAACTCAATTAAATGAACAACTCTTTTCGTTTGCCAACTCAATTAAAAAGCTTAAAAACAAGTACTACTTGTATTCAATACCTTTCTCTTTTCCCAGTAACAGTATAACAGCTATAATACTAGCTATGAATGTAGATATCTAAGCTATAAGCAAATTTATTAACTTCGGTATTAAAATGCAAATTAAGAAGTAGGAAGTTCTTTTTCTCTTTTCGAGTAAATTAAATATTCAAAAAAAAAAAAAAAACGGTCTGCCTCTTTCAGAAGTGTAAATATCCCGGTAGCTTAAGACAAACATTATATACCTTCGTAGGAAAGTAACTTTATTTTCCAAAAAGCAAGAGTTTTTCATATCTTCCTGCACTTAATGAGTTATTTGAAAAAGTGAGAATTGCACAATTTAATTAGGAATGCCATATATGATAGAAAATATTGTAAAGGAATTTTTAAGTGTATAATAAAGGGTGTTTACTTTATTCGAAAGATAATCTTCTGACATTATAATTTAAATATGATTTCTGGCATATTACCGCCATGGCTAGCTCGCACGTAGTCTAATCTGGAGGTCCAATTTTCGATGACTTTTTCCAACATTTGTGACCGTATATCGGCAATAATGCGGTGAATGTTGTCCTCCAAGTGGTCAATCGTTTCGGGCTTATCGGCGTAGACTAGTGACTTCACACATCCCGACAGTAAATCAAGTCAAGCGGCGTTAAATCGCACGATCTTGGAGGCCAATTCACGGTTCAGTAACGTGAAGCTATGCGGTTACTAAACGTTTCCTTCAATAAATCAATTCTGGCACGAGCTGTGTGACATGTTGCGCCGCGCCGCGCCGTCTTGTTGAAACCACAGCTCCTCTATATCATGGTTGTTCAATTGATGAACGAAAAAGTCAGTAATCATGCCTCTATGGCGGTCAACGGTAACGGTGTCTCAACATACACTTGAGGATTATCATCACTCCAAATACGACAGTTTTGTTTATTGACGTATCTATTCAACCAAAAGTGAGCTTCATCGCTAAACAAAATTCGCTTATGAATGAATCGCTTATGGGATCAACGGCAATCTTGTTTTGGGCCCATTCACCGAATCTACGCCTTGCTAGGTGACCCTGTGGCTTCAATTCTTGAAATGCCAAACCAAACTAAAAATAAATCACTTGACAACTGACAAAATGGTCGCCAATTAAAAAAGTGTTGCCAACTTAAAGTTCTATACCTCTAAAAAAAAACACCCTTTATATTTTATTAATACCTTATTTGCTATGAAATTCTTCAACTCATTGCATATATCACTTAAGAATAAACACATGGAATATATCAGAATCTTTTTGTATAAATCAAAGTTATTATATCCAATTAAGTTCTGAATACTATACTACCTTTTTTTATGGGTAAATGTGAACAATAACATTTAAAGCCCTATTTTGCCAAACTTCACTGTATTACTTCATAAGTCACAAAAACCTATTGATTTTGTAGCACCGTCACAACTTGTGAGACTCACAAATACTATTGAAATTGTGATCTCCTTTTGATTAACTCACAATTCACAAGTTTGACAATTCATAATCATTATAATTCACCTCGCTGTGGTGAGTCTTTTGTGAGACTTCTTGTGAGGATAATCGGAGAATACCAAAATTTTTATCGAATTACAACAACCTCACAAGGAATCAACCTCACAAGAGCTTGTGACTTAAGCAGCCCATAGACACTACACTTGTGTCTGCACCGGTGTACTGACACCGGTGTGGCATTCCGCCACACACGCCACACCGATCGAGACACCGACACCAAAAATCAAAAACTTTTGATTTTACATACTCGCACCGTGTCTGACACCGAAAATCGGTGTGCGCACCAGCCCACACACAACACACATTTCCGTACACCGACACCGGTGTAGACACAAGTGTAGTGTCTATTGGCTGCTTTAGTGTACAAAAAATAAAATCTAAAATTTTATAGATGAATGAATATTTTAACACATATTTTTAGGATTCAGGTAATGACGTTTTCCGCTTTAAAATCGTTATTAATTTATTTTATTATAAATATGTAGCTATCATATCACCAACGACAATTTTATGAGGTGTTAACCTAGTTATGGTACTTCCTACGTGCGGTAATTAATATGCTTCTATCATATAGTGTTGTTACCACATTCTAAACTCTCATTAATGAGGTGTTACTCCAAATCGTATCTAACCGCAAAACAGGTGCTTGCAATAAATTAAAACCAAAATTGCATGATAAGTACATTATATTGCACGTTACGAAGCCAAAATGGGTTAACTAATGCTTTCGAATATTGGCGTTATTTAAATAAACATTGTGACACATCCGGTGGGTAAAATATAGAGGAAACCTATAATGTAAGTGATATAGTTATTTGGTGTAGCAGTTGTGGCATTGAAGTTATGTTAAAGGTATTGTTTTATAGTTTGCAATAAAAATTGAACGAAGAGTATACATATTTTATAAAAAGGTTTCCAAAACATAATATACTACTACAAAAAATTAATAATACCAAAAGACGGTGGAATGCAATAACACCCGTGGAAATAAATCCCGTGGGTTCTGTTTCCAAAATAAAAAGAAATAAAACTTGTGGTTTTATTTTTTTTCGTAACAATAAGAACCACCAAAAAAAAGCATTATGACCCGGGGGAGTTATTGCCTTTCTGAATTGGCATTAAGACCCAGACTAAAAGTATGATTCATTGATTTATATCTATACCAAATGCATTCTCTTTTAATTTTATATACTGTTGGCCAAGAAAACTGTTGACATTGGCACCTACCTGACTTCTAACAGAACAGCGTTAGCTAGAGAGAGGACTCAATATTAAACAACACAATTGGGGAAATTTATCTGAGGCCAAAATAAAGATGTAGGTGACAAACAGAATCAAATTAAAAGTTTAAATTAAAATAAGTTAGGTTAGTATAAGTAGTAATTTAACTGTGCTTAAAGTAATGAACCGGTGTGCATCGTTGAATATTATTTAAAGTTTATTTGCTGTCCTATAAGACTTTGATCTTAGGGCGTTCTCCCAGAGTGTTCCTTGAACCGGTTCTGTACGTAGGCGAAAATTTCGTCTTTCTAAAAATAATATATATTTATATTTGGAAACCATATATCGTAAAAAAAAATTAGAAATGAAACTTTATTCTATGTTCTACAATTTTGTTCTTTAGTTTGTTCTTTCATTTTTGTTGTCAATTTTTAGGGTTAAATAAGGAAAAATATAGTAATTAAATGATTGCTTACTTGTAGGCGCTTTAACTAGCTGTTCTTATAGTCTAAGATCCCGCCATAGGACGACCTACCCTCATCGAGTTGCCGGATATGTGGTATGCAGTTTTTTAGATAGTGTTTTAACTAACATTTTACGCAAGGGTTGACTGGCGAAATATGTTCAAGGCATAGGGTTGCCACCCTTTAAAGGTCGGTTTTTGGGTTTTTTCAATTATGTGACCCAGCCCATATACTAGGTTTTAGTGCTAAAAAAAAATATCATATGAAAGGCAATTTTATTTAAAAATTTTAAAATACGTGTTTTCTTTTTAATCGGAATTTTATTTCGGTAAATTAGGGCAAAAGTTGAGAAAGGTCTAGATTCTATTTTCTAAACGAAAAGTGATAGAGAGTTTTTTGTTTCTTTTATCGATAGATCTTGTAAATACAAGAAAGTCACATATATTAAAGAAAATTCTAGAAAATCTAAAACTCGAGATAAAAACATTTTAAAGTCAAAAAATGAAAAATGGACGTTGGAGAAAAAAATTACATAAAATCAGGGAAATGTTTTCTAGAAATAAATTTTATATTTCTGAGAATTGAAAAAACCCAAAAACCGACCTTTAAAGCGTGGCAACCCTATGCCTTGACCATATTTCGCCAGTCAACCCTTGCGCAAAATGTTAGTTAAAACACTATCTAAAAAACTGCATACCACATATCCCGCAACTCGATGAGGGTAGGTCGTCCTATGGCGGGATCTTCTACTATTAAGATATTGGTTAAAAAACGTTTTCAAAAATATTGGAGCACACGCGGGTGCGTCTTACTATATGAATTTTTTTATTTTGATTATTTTTAATAGGCCGTGAGCCCTCAGCTAATTTTGGGTGTGAATGATTGCAAACATTCACTGATATTTTTGTATAGACCTTTTCATTTCATTTGCAAATATGAAAGTCTTGCAAATATTTAGAGGTTTCTATAAATTAATATAACATTAATGCAACTATTAATTATAATAATTATGAAAAATTACAATAAAAGTTTTTTTTTTTTTGGTTATGTATTTATTTACTTTAGTTATTAACACTTATGTTAAATCTTGAAAAAAACTTCACGATAGTTCATCAAATCTACAAGTATGCCTTCAGAACCAACAGGTACTTGAGCTAACGAAATTCTTCAATCCCTTTAGCTATAAGAAATGTCGACAGTTATTCCCTTTAAGAGGTTATCTACTCATTTTTTAGTGGGATTCTCAAAGCCACAAGTTCTTTCTACAAGTAACCAGAAGTGTGCAAGCAAATTCTGAAGAGCAATTCTCAAAATAACTTATTTTACTTACTTGTACAGTAAAACCCGCTTAAGAGAAACGGCAAAATGTCACAATATTTCTTTCACCTAAGCGGGTTTTTCACTTAACCAAACCCCGCTTAAGTGAAAAAAAAATTTCACTTAAGCGGAGTCCGGATAAGTGAAAAAAAAATTCACTTAAGCGGAAATTTAAAGCTAGAAAAAAATTTAATTTATCTTTTGGAGTTGCCTAAAAAAAATTAAATAAAATCCAACAACGATTTAATACGTAACACAAAAATATTTTTTTGATAGCCAAACCAAAAAGCAATTTGTTTAAAAAACGAGAAGGAAATGGTTGTGACATACAGAAATTTAAATGTCATTTTTGTGGTGAAAATGGTGGAGGTGAAAAATAAAAAAGAAGTGAAAGCGTTCAGCAAACTTTTTGTTCTGTTCGATTCAATTTTTTTTTCACTTAAGAGAGTTTTTTTCAATGAGAAATATAAAATTTAACTGAAAATATTTTTCAGGTAAGCGGGTTTTTCACTTAAGCGAGTTTCGCTTAAGCGGAGTGTTTTATAGGTGATTGGTCGAAAAATGCTCGGGGATGAAAGATTTGTTTCAGCTAAGCGGGTTTTTCTCTTAAACTCTCTTAAACGAGATTCTCTTAAGCGGGTTTTACTGTAGTTGTAGTTATCAAGGGCTTTGAGCCTCTCACTATCATTTTGTGAGAATCGATGGCAGCAGGAACTCATCCATACCCTAAAATTCATTCTGAAAACAAAGACACAAATGTCAAGAATTCCATATTTTGGTCTCTTTCTTAGCTTGAACTCTGACTCTTCCAACATCCAGTTATTAAGGAAGTAGATAGAATTTGGCATTTATTTAGGCCTGTGTATGTGTAGTCCATCCGGTGCTTTTAAATGATATAATTTTCTGAGGAATTAGTTCTAAGGACACAATCGTCAGTTCCAGAAGTTTCTTGCGTCGAACTATAGCAGATGATCTCTGACGACATGATTATACTTTTTCTAAGAATCATGTAATCAGAGAAAACATCATGTGGCAAGTTTGTTGGACAAGGCTGTTCGGTAGTTTTTGCGATCGATGTAAGTCCTAAAACCGTTTAAAAATCAAAATCTCTGGACCAAAACCTATTGACGTTGCAAGTGATATCATAACAACTGCTTCCAACATGATCTCGTACTCATAGTTATTGTGACGGGCGTGCTAACCACAGCATGCTTTAGAAGATTGCACACCAGATGTCTGCCTCCAGTATTGACTGTTGTCGAGTTAAAGTTAGACCTTTCATTTTATCATAGATTCACCATTCAACAGCAGCCTCACCTTTATCAAACTTGAACTCCGTGAAGTTTCTTTAATCTCCCAATTTTTGACAGGCAAAAACTTCTGCCGACTGTCTTATTACACAGAAATAGACCATTACTTTAACAAAAAAAAAAATCATCTTAACATAGCCGAGGTAAAGAAAAGATCTGCCTTACCAAATATTTATAAAACTGTCAAAAATAATAATTGGCATAAAGGTATGCGTGTATACGGTAGAGTGTTTACCGAACCAAAACAACAACTTAATGGGTTCTCTTTAAATCTAAAGAGACAATCAAGAAAATAAATTCCTTTGCTCGTGGACAACATGACACAATGAAACACTAATGTTTCTTGAAGCATTAATCTTGTCTCCTTATATTATATCACCCGTGTGTGAAAAACTGCAACATTGTTGCTTATAATGAAGAGTTGAGTTGGCAAACCACGCCATCATTGATGATGGCTGATGGTGAAGATATTTTCAGGCGAAGTAGTATAATTTTTGAGACACAATTAAATTTTCATCGCGATATTTTTAGAATAATAGAAATGATTTAAGTATAGAAGCTTTAAATAATAAAGTGAAGGGGCAGCAAAACTAAGTTGTATACTTAAATCTTTCGTAGGTATGCAAGATTCTACTTAATCACAAAATTACATTATCTTCAAGGAACTAAAAAAGTCATAAAAGGTCAACTATAGTTTTATTAATTGGTCAGGGATAAGAATTTGGTGTCGATTGTTGAAGTTTTTCAATGTAATTGCAGATATCATTTATTAGGATTTCATAAGCGGAATTTTAACTCTGACAAAATGATTTAAAAATTTATCGTTGACCAAATTATGATAGTTGACCTCTTACGACTATTGCCTGATTTTTCAGGGGGCATAGTTCTATTTTAAAAATGTAACTAATAACTTGCAAAACGTTAAAAATAAACATCAAAAATTCATAAGAAAGTTTATTCATCACTGACCAATTAATAAAAACTAATTGGCCTTTTATTACCTTTTGTGAATTTTTGGATATTTTTTTTATTTATTTCAACAAATAAAGTGCTAGATTCCGGAGAACTTAACTTTGAATCTTTACGCATCTATGTTTTTTTCAGTACAATTTAAATATTTTCTTTCAAGAAGTAGGAAAAGGTATACCTATGTACAAGGAAACAAAATTACCTACAAGAGTTAAATTCCAAAGTAAATACTTAAACAAAATTAAATAAAATGAATAATTTAAAAAAAAAACTCTTAAAAGTCTTTCCATACAATGCGTTTATGTATTTGGTAAATAAATTAAAAATTCACAAAAGAACAAAATTAAACACTGAACTTCTTAATATTCTGTTTTGGAATTTTAAGTAAGTATGTATTTAAGTCTTTTGACTTTTGAAAATTTTTAAACAAAGAAAAATGTGCTTTCACGCGAGAAAAAAAAGTCCTTAGAGGAAGCAGAAAGAAACCTTTGTGTGTGCATAAACTCTTAAAAATTCCTTAACAACCAAGAAGGTATTTTTATTTTAACTTTTCCTATGGCATCTCGCACCCAACAATATATTTATTATTTACTCAAGAAGGTAAGTTAACTTTCTTATTTGATTTCTTTCTTCTGCTGCCTGGGGTTGATATATATACGTATGTATGTCTTACCTATAAACATTATTATGTATGCATGTAGTATCTATTTGTATAGAAATAAATAAGTTTTGAAAAGAAAGAATATATTTTAGGTTCTATTTAACAAATCTAATTTTCAAAAAAGGAAACAATGTTTACCTACAGTATAGTATTAAAGTAAGAAACAGAGTTCGAATCATACTCCAATGGGAGTAAGTTTACTCTTTTTTTAGACCTTTTTACACATTGAAAAATTCAAAAATTCTAGAGCCAAACTTCAAGTGTTATGGAGAAAATGTGTTTTTTTTTAAATTAATTTCTTGTCAAAAATAATGTTTTTGAGTTTTTTTTCATATGTTTGAATCTATAAGCTTCTATTCTGTTCTGAAACAAATGGATTTATTTTGGTTTTTATTTAGAAATATTTATTTTTGTTAAGAACACAGTTTTTTATCACTTGAGTTTTTCTTTCGAAAATATTCGATTTACTCCACTTTTTTCACAAATCTGCTCCGAAATTCAACTATACTGAGGTTCTAACCCTGCCACTCATCCGATTGTGTTGTGGTCAAAAATGCTGGCAAATTAGGGTTCAAAACTGGCTCATCAACCAGAGGACTGCTCTCTTATAATATCTTTAAAAAATACGGGGTTCTTGAAAATTTTTCAACTTTAAATCCAAAAGTCCACTTGAAAGATGTCAAAGAATGTTACAAGTATTCTATGTCCAAGAACATTTATGCGAATGGGCCGCATAACCCCAGAAATGTTACGACATACAACGACAGACACCCCATATAAATAAATAATAAATGGATTCACAATACTGGTAATGCCAATTGATAAAACCAAAACGGCCAACAGCCCAACCGTTGAAAGGGAAAAAGAGGGCTTTATTGGGTGATTCCCTAAATTTGCACGAAGTAGGTCGACGATTTAATTTAATTGTAACTTTGCATGAGAAGTCAAATTTTTCCTTACCAATTAAGAATGGTCTTGTTTGGTTTCGGATGAAGACTTTACTTGTTAGATTTTAAACGTAAATATAGGTTAAGGGTATTTTTTGTCAGAGGCAGGAAACATTAAATTGGCAACACTGTTTTCTGTGACAACAGATTTGACCGTTGACTTCAAGAAGCCTGAAATTGGATGAGAAATATCCGAAACGCGTCTAGTTAAAATAAAATTAAAAATTAGATACCTACGTCCTACATATGTAATTTAATTACATATAATATATGATTTGATTTGTGAAAATTAAAGAATAAATTAATATTTATATACATAGATATGTATTTAATTTTTTTTTCAATATTTTTGTTTTTATTTATTTCCAAATCATTTATTATTCTATGACGGGATACGCAGGACGGAATACAATTAATTTACTGAAGTAAACATTTGACGAAAGAAACTTGTTAACTGGTAACCTAATTCGTGCGATTTGACGCCATTGGATTATTTTCTCTTGGTACATACATATATATAACGGGTGATTTTTTAGCTGGTTTGGTTTTGGCAACACTGGTTTTGACAGCTGACGTGTGTTTAGTACCTTGTGTCACTGTCAAACAGCTTCAGTTTGGTTTGCAATTTAACCATGGATCGTCTTACAAATGAACAACGCTTGCAAATTATTGAATTTTACTATCAAAATTCGTGCTCGGTTCGAAATGTTCATCGCGCGCTGCTTCCATTTTATGGTCGGCATTCTCGACCTTCTGAGCAGTCTATTCAGAAGCAAAATTGCCGCATTTGGAGTGAAGATCAGCCAGAAGCATTGCAACAGCTACCAATGCATCCCGAAAAAGCCACTGTTTGGTGCGGTTTATGGGCCGGCGGCATTATTGGGCCATATTTCTTCAAAGATGATGCGAATCGCAGCGTTACTGTCAATGGTGAACGCTACCGAGCGATGATAACAAACTTTTTTTTGCCCGAAATGGAAGTTCTTGACTTGCATGATATGTGGTTTCAACAAGACGGTGCCACATGCCACACAGCACGCGAAACAATGGCGCAATTGCGAGGCGAGTTTGGTGAACAGTTAATTTCACGTTTCGGGCCGGTCAATTGGTCGCCTAGATCGTGCGATTTGACACCATTAGATTATTTTTTGTGGGGGTATGTCAAGGCTAATGAGTAATGTCTATAGGGACAAGCCCGCTTCGATTGACGCACTGGAAGCCAACATCCATGCATTCATTCGTGAGATACCGGCCGATATGTGTGAAAGAGTATGCCAAAATTGGACTCAGCGGATGGGCTACCTGAGACGCAGCCGCGGTCAACATTTGCATGAAATTATCTTTAAACATTAAATTGCAAGGTTCAAACTATCGATTCAAATAAATATTTCATTCATTTTTTCGAATTTTTTGTGTTTTTTTTTTTTTTTAAAGTTCTAAACCTCTTAAAAAATCACCCATTATTATGTATGTAAGGCCACGGGCCACCCTTCTTTGTTTCGCTATAGCCTAGTACGCTGCTGATGCAAAACAAAAAATCCCATACAAAAGCGACGTTTTGCAAAAACGTTTTGATGCAGTACGCAGTTCGATGAGCGAAATTGATTATTGTAGCAGATTATTTGGAGAAGTCTCCGCTCTTTTTTCGCATAGAGTTAATTGTCCAGACCATTTATTGTATGCGGATAAGTGACATTTGAGATTTGAGTTGTATTCGTGTTTGCATTTACATATGTTGTTTCTTTCAGATCAGCGTGCCTCATTGTAATTTTTATGCGTTGTGTTTTGTGTTTGCAATTGGTGTCTTGATGACACTTTGAATAGGTAATTTTTGGTTGTCTATTGCTGTCGTGTTGGAGACCTACGAAAAATTTCGATTCGCATCAGCCGTGTATGAGGCTAAAATCGTTAAAGATTTCATTTAATTCGCATTTAACATTCGGCGTTTTTTTTATTTCGAATTTTTTCAAAAATATTTTCAATCATTTTGCAAACATAATTTGGCAATTTGTTAGATTTTTTTTTGTTACATTGTTTTATATTTGGCCAAGTGTTTTTTTCCTGAAACAACGTTTCGCCAACAACAACAACGTTTCATTATTTCGCCAAACCCTTTTATAAATTCGCTGAACGATCATTTCGCAGTTAAGTTGCTCTGATATTTAAGAATATTTTATATTTAATTTCATTAATAAATATAATTTATATTTTCGTTCTTTTTTTTAAGTAATTTTCATATTACTTTTTTTCCTTCGTAGTAGCAAAGCAACAAAATACCAAATACAAAATTACCGATTTTCAAAAACCTTTTCCACCAAAAAACTAAATGAAAATTGCGAAATGAAAAAATGTGATAAGATAATTTGTCATATTATTAAAAAAAACGCAATTTGCAAAACTTAAAACGCGAAATAACAAAATGCTAAATAAAAAAATGAATTTAGGAGACTATTTTGGTATTTAATTTAATTTTAAAAGCACTTAAAATGAGAATATTCTAGCTTTAGGTACCTACAGTTTATTTGGTTTTGGATCAGTTAACGACTTCAGTTATTGCCAAATAAATTGCAAAATAAAAGTAACAATAAGTTAAATACATATGTATATGATCTCAGAATAATGCAAACCACACATATCTAAATAGTAAATTAGTAATAGTGATACGCGCGTTACAAATGCATATGATTTAAAATAACTTTTAGATTGCGGAAAATATTTTTCAAAGTATTGTAGTAGGTACCTAATACATATTTGTTTTTTTTTTTTTTTCATTCCTTAAGAAAAATGAAACGCCAAAGTTCCATTACCTCTTTTAAAAAAAAAAACCAAAACATGGCGACCATTGTGGTAAGTAAACAGTTATTTTTAAATAGATAATCAACCACAGATCCCGTCGTAATAGATACGGAAGAATCCCACAAAATAAGTATAAGCTCGCATAGTAAAATATATCTAATGAAATTCGGGGATAGTTCGGGTCACTTTTCACGAACTTTGAATTTTGAGGTACCTGGTAATTTTGTTACGGCATGAGAGTTTTAACACTTTTTTGTGAAATCAGCACGCTTTGCATCAAAACCCTTATAATTATTATGTTAAGCTTAGGTTCTTAAAAATTAAATTTTCATATTAGGCTAACATATTATGTAGGTAAAATTAAAAATAAAATGTTTTGTTTGTCTTGACTTTGATAGATTTCGATAAACAAAACTCAATTGAGGTAAACCCAAATTTTGAAGAAACTGTTGAAGATTCAATTGCAAAAAAAGAAAGTATAGTATAGTAATAATTATTATAAGTGTGCGAATGCATAATTCTGTGTTCAAAAATTCTACAAATAAAAAATGAGAAATAATTAAAGTATATGTTCGTTTGAGTACATACAATTTAAAAACTAATAAAAATCAGTAAATTGGAATATTATATAGTTTTTGTTTAAAGAATTCCTCGTAAAATTTGGAAGCAAGACTCCCACTCCGAACCAAAATTCTGGCAACGGCACTGTCTATTTCTTTAATTTCTTTAACTTTTTCTAACTTATCACATTTATCCAAAATAGGAAAATATATCTAACTCTCAAAGCCATTTATTTAAAAAAGAATTAAATAAATGTCTAAATACGCAATCATGGTGTGTTCCTCAATTCACTCATCAAAACTCAATAAGGCAATACTATACCTACCTACTATATTTATCCTTGATATAATTTAATTTGCTCCTTTCACCTTATATGCTTTTATCACTTAATGACTTTAGTAAAAAGGTACATTTTCTGACCTTATTTGTTTTGTTTATAGCAAAAGTTCTGAATAACTTTTAACGTATATACCTACGAATGAAAAAGTGACTATATAGAACTTTCTTCATTCGAATATCTTTCTACCTTGCTGTATAATATATTGAAAATGTACGTACGTTGTACATCCATTCCATCCAGCAGGAGCTCACAGTAGCTTACCACAGAAATCCCACAGGAGGTTCAGGCAGACATCGCATTCAATTTGCAGCATAGCCACATGATACACCACCGCACACCATGTGTGGGTGTCGCATACGTGCGAATGGATATTGTGGTCGATTTGTCCCTGAAATGAAAAGCAAAGCAACAAAGAGTATTTTTGTTCTATTTTTTGGAAAAAGATAGTCAAATACTGAACGGTCTCATGAGGCAGTTATTTTTTGTTTCTCACAGGAGACGGTGAGTATACATTTAAGAGCTTTTTTTTTTTTTGCTTTTGGTATAAAATTCAAATAATGTTTTATCAACTTACTTTTGTGTAAGAAAACTTGAAGAACTCATTCTTTAATGGTGTAAGTAATCTTTCATTAAATCTTATATCTTTTATCTTGGTCATACACACCAAATATACAAAAAAAAAGTAGGTCGAAAATATTATATTTTATACCGCTAAGTGATTACGGTGCCGCTATACAAAAAAATAGGGTGTACCCATACAAAACTTTTTTTTTCTTAATTTTTAAGATTTGGCATAAAAAATATCTATAACAAAAACTGTTCACCTTCCTACTACAACCCCACATTTTTTAATCGCGATTTAATTAATTGAAGTGTCATATTATTATTTGAATGTTTGCCATTTACGATAATGGATCGCTTAAAACTTACTACAAAAGTGGTGTTTCAAACGTAGCCACTTTTCGCGCATTACGCGATGATTATGGTCGTCATAATCGACCGACTACTCAAGTAATCGGTAAATTTGTGAAGAAATTTGAAGAGAGTTGAAGCGATACTTATGTTCAGTCGAAAATATTGCTGCTGCAAGTGCAAGTTTTGCAGATGACCCGAATGTATCAATATTCCGGCGTGGCTTGGACGATATGTGGTTCCAACAAGACGGGGCAACAAGCCACACAACACGACCAATAATTATGGCTTTATTGAGTAAAAAGTTTCCCGGTCGCGTGATTTCACGTTTTGGCGACGTAAATTGGCCACCAAGATCATCGTTCGATTTTTTTTCTGTCGGGCTACGCAAGAGACCGTATTTGCGCGAATAATCCCCGAATTCTAGACGCATTAAAAACCAACATTAGTCAAGTCAGACTGACAAAAATATCGTACACACAATTATTGCACTTCGAAATTACTATTGAATTTCTTTATTAAATAAAATACATTGAAAAGAGAAAATGAATGGTAGGTGTTTTTTTTTTAAATTTTTATCGGCGGCGGTCATCGCCTACAGCGCTCTGTTCCCCTTTCTGTCATCCTATCTTCACATATCCGATTGATCTTCAACAAAGAATGGCAACATTCAAACATTCAAAGACACTTACAAACAATACATTCGTTATTTTTTTTAACAACAAAAATATTCACTAGACAAAATGTATATGGCAGAAAAACGTTTGCCGGGTCAGCTAGTATTTAAATATTATTTTTTTTTGATTTTGAAATAAATACCACAAATAAATTCACATGGTTTAAATTTCACAAATTTCCCTTCTACAGAAATTAAGCGACTGATTCCTATTTCCTCAGTAATTGAAATTGGTAGCAAAATGTTTATGATGTATGTATTCATACTTCTGAGCTTGTAAATATCGCTGAAAAATGAATTCTGATTTCCTAGGGATTTCGACTTTTCTGCTCCGGAGAAATAAAGTCGACAAATGCGTTTTTGGGGGTAACAATACAATTTTTGTGTTGAAATGAAAAAGTAACTAGCTGTTAGAATTTTGTATTTCATGTTGTCCTTTTTCATGATAATGAAAACTATTTTAAAGAACATCTGTCGTTGTCCTGTGGACTGTGGTCAATTCTATTTTCCAACGACTGTGTTGGATTTGCTTTCTTATTTCTTCGATGAATACGCTAGAAATCCCATACACACAAAAAAAAAAAAACTTCATACCAACTCATATTTATGAACATTTTTATGCGCGTTTCCATTACGAAATTGAATAAGGCACTTCTAGTGTGACTTTACGGAATTAATATCCTGATATAATGTTTTTCTTGTTGTTGTTGTTTTAGTCTGCAAACACGTTAAACAATAATAGCTAATATAATTTACCTCTCATCTATAATACCAGACTTAACAGCACATATATATTATAGCTTAGCTAAGAGTGTGTTTATTCAAGAATTATGATATCACTGCCAATATTTACAACTTTAATCACATACACAAAGAGATGAATGAAGCTTTATGCCAAAGTACCAAACAAGCATATATATCTAATATAGTCGTAATAATGTCTTCTAATGAATATTTTTTATTGCATTCAAATGTTCTGACAATATGCGGACTTCAGAGATAATTAACGGTTTTTATATCCATAAAATCATAATATCTATTCTATATAAGAAAATGTTAAAATTGTATTTTTATTGAGAGTTATTGTGTTATAGGAGTTTATTTTACCTTTTGTATAGGGGAGAGACAAAAATGAATAATTTTATTTTTATGATTCTAATAGAAATATAATTTTGTTTAGTACCTTTACACAGGATGGGATTGGGAATATTCAGGTTTATAATGTTTACAAAAACTTTTTATAGGAAATAAAAGGAATCAATATTAAATATTTCGGATTGATATATTATTTTGACTCATAAGGGTGCTGAGTCAGCTGGAAGAAATATTTAATAATATATACCTAATAATAATAAAAATGATACTTTAAGATTATGTCTGTTTTAAATACAACCTGGTGATATGCACAGCACTTAGTAAAGGGTTATTCATTTAGTGGTTTCAAATTGGTAGCACTGGCATTTGACACCTGTCAAACTCAGCTGTCATTTAAAGTGTCATAATATTAGTTGAATGTTTGCTATTTACGATAATGGACCGCTTAACAATGAAACAACGCGTTAGAATTATTAAAACTTATTACAAAAGTGGTGATTCAAACGTAGCCACTTTTCGCGTATTACGCAATGATTATGGTCGTCATAATCGACCGACTACGCAAGCAATCAGTAAAATTGTGAAGAAATTTGAAGAGAGTGGAAGCGATACTTATGTCGTAATGCACGCTCAGTCGAAAATATTGCTGCTGCAAGTGCAGGTTTTGCTGATGATGATCCGAATTTATCGATTTCCCGGCGTTAGCAGCAATTGAACGATTTTTTTTGGCCGGCGATTGAAGATCATGACTTGGACGATATGTGGTTCCAACAAGACGGGGCAACAAGCCAAACAACACGACCAATTATGGCTTTATTGCGTGAGAAGTTTCCTGGTCGCGTAGTTTCCCGTTTTGCCGACGTCAATTGGCCACCAAGATCATGCGATTTGACACCGTTAGATTTTTTTTGAGCCACACAAAAGACCGTATTTACAGGAATAATCCCCGAAAAAACCAACATTACTCAAGTTATGGCCGAGATACCGCCCGAAATGTGCGAAAAAGTAGTTAAAAATTACCTCAAAAGATTCGCATGCTGCAAATCTTCCCGAGGCAGCCGTTTAAATGATACACTTAAGGCCAAAGTCCAAACTTTATAATGAAATAAAATGTTCATCGAAAATGTAACGATGTGTGTTTTATTTAGCATTACTTTCGAAACCGGATATTAATAACCCTGTACCTACCTTAATTGTACCAAAATTCCTTTTTTTTACTTTTATAAAACTTTATCTACGTGATTTTTCTGATTTTTTTTTTCTAACTGCAACTCTGCACTTATCACTCTGCAATTGGCACTCTTTTTGTTTGAATGGCACTTCACACATTGGCAGTTGAAACTCCGAACTTTGCACTCCAAACTTGGTACTCTGGCACTCTACACATGGTACTTGGCACTTGGAGCTCCCCACTTATGATCTCGCACTTATTACTGCTTACTTGGTACGTTTCGCATCGATGGTTTTATATTTTAAAATGCAAGATTTAAAGAATTTTTCTTATACGGAATTTTGGAACACAGAATACCAAATTTATAGAAACTTTTTTTTTTCCGGTGGGTAGGTGCTAAAACCTTCAAAAAGGACCGAAAAAAAGTGCTCATAGGAGGTGTGAGATTCTTACTTCATTAAAATCAACTCAATTCATTTACAAAATTTTTGGTCATACAGAATTTTGGAATGCGGAATAATGAACTTTTTCCTAGGTTAAGGTCCTGCTTCTATATAGTTAATGGTTCCATTTCACTATATTCAAAGTTTAAGATGAAATGGTTTGCTATTCTACAGGATTTTGTATGAAAAAAAACAAGAGTTTTTAAAAGGATGTTTCGGTCAAAAAATAACTGAAAAAAGATAGAATGCAGCAATTTGTTTCTAAAAGTTAATAATTAAGAACAAAAATTAAATTCAGACAATTTGCTGAAACGTTATTAAATATATAAGTTCAACATTAAAACATCTATGTTACAGTTTATCCTGTGAAAAAAATTGGCAGTACATATTATATTACTTTTATTTTTATATATTAATTTGCAAAGATTCTGCAAAGCTTGTCTATAGCCATATTTATGTATCTATATAATGTAGGTATACTTTCTTTGACAGTTCCATATTTTATTGGTCTAGAAATTGTACTCCCCAAAAAATCAATGCACCTTTTTATCTAATACATATCCTTTTTAACGTCCTTTTTTTTTTGATAGATAAAATTCAATAGACCAAATAATTTATATCTCCTGCTTCCAATGTCAATTTAAGCCTTATAACCGTATATACTTCGTACCTATATCCAACAAATCCAAAAACTCACCAAACAATTGAAAGAAAATTGTGCTGACCATGTTTTTATCTGTTTCAGCCATGAATGATTTCACAAAAGGGTTTTCCGCACCTATACACACACACACACTCTTGTGCTATATAATAATATAGCACACGGCAAAAGTGTCAAGGCATTGTGCCCACTCATAAATTACTATACCAAACCAAACGGTAAATGGACGAACAATATATTCGAATATATACTATATAGGTACTATAGCACCGTAGTTAAAGTAAATGACAACAATTTCAGAGATGAACGCACCTGCTACCTTCTGCCAACAACGACGACGACGACGACGACCGACCAACAACGATTGGACGGTAAAAAGGTAGAGAATTTTGTTTGAACCTTTGTCATATAGGGACTTTTCGCCAACCAAGCAGAAAATCTGCATTGACACTTTAACCCTGCTTCAGAGCTGGTTTCGCATATTGTGCGCTTGTTGTTCTACTGATAAATGAGGTGGAGGAGATAATTCAATAGTTTGGGAACTCGGATTTAGAAATAGAAAATTTGATTCGTTTTGCTTTTGAAGGACATCCATATATCGACAACGCAAAGAAGATATACCTTTACCAAATGGAATCAATAAAAACCATTGATTTAGATGCCATTCGAACGATTGATGAAAAGAAATAATATCAGACAAAAAGTTATAGGCAAGGGGCCGGTAGATTTGTATGAAACTTTAATAAAAATAAATATATTTTAACCACTGCTCAAACGGAATATCGTCTATATGCGTTTAGATCCGCTATACTCATAATCAGACATAAAAGTAAGAATATGCACTGCACTGATACCTCACTCTTAGTCTTCGCGTAAATAATGCAGTATACAGGGTGAGCCAAATACAAGTTTTTTTTTTTAAATGCAAAATTAATTTTTTTCCATATATTATGACTTTATTAGTAAGAGTAAACATTCCCATTAATTATGGAACACAACGTCGTTCAAGTGGCTACCTTGGCTGGCATCACCACTAACGCATTCTGTAGCTTCAATTTTCTAAGACCTTGTTGATGGTTTCGGACTGTAGCTCACGGATTGCTTGGATGATATTGGCCTTAAGTACTTAAATCGTTTCCGGACTGTTGGCATAACATAAGTCCAAAGTGGTCAAATTGCAGCTCCGAGGCGGCCAATTGACATCACCAAGATGGCTGATAACACGATTTGTGAATTTGGTGCGCAAAAAATCGATCGCATGAACCAGAGGTCGTCCAAATTTATGTCTTCAATTTCAGTAAAAAAAAAGTCGATTAACATGGCTCTGTAAAGCTCACAGTTAACCGAAACGTTTTTGAAGAAAAATTGTCGAATGGACCAAATTGTAACTCTCTGTGGATGCATTGCTTCTCGAGCCCCAGATGCGGCAATTTTGTTTGTTAACATAGCTGCCGAGATGAAAATGCGCCTCGTCAGAAGAACTGATTTTTCGCCCAAAATCGTTGTACAATTCAAGCTGCTCTAAACCAACGTTGTTTAAGCGTATAAAGCGACTCAATTCGTTTCGCGGAGGTATGATACTCCGCGCGTTAAATAAAGGGTGGTTAAATTTTAAGAGCTGATGTTGATTTTGAATAAAACACAAATTATTTAGGAAATTATTGTCATTTCTTTTTATTATGATAATATTGGTATGGTTCAATTATGTATGGAACAAAATATCGGCCAAATGGCCGCCGCGACCTCGGCGGCACACCTCCAAATTTTCGAAGACGCTGAGGCATAATTGAGGTTCTATGCCGTTAATGTGCCGCATTATCTCATCCTTTAGCTCTAGAATTGTTGCTGGCTTATCGTTTACCTTTTCTTTCAAATAACCCCAAAGAAAGAAGTCCAACGGTGTCAAATCACATGATCTCGGCGGCCAATTGACATCGCCACCACGTGAGATAACACGGCCATTGAATTTTTCGCGCAAAAGAGCCATTATTTCGTTAGCTGTGTGGCAAGTGGCACCGTCCTGTTGAAACCACATATCGTCCATATCCATATCTTCCAATTCGAGCCATAAAAATTTCGTTATCATCTCACGATAGCGAACACCATTCACAGTAACTGCCTGACCGGCCTCATTTTTGAAAAAAAAATACGGCCCGATGATGCCGCCAGCCCATAAACCGCACCAAACAGTCACTCTTTGTGGGTGCATTGGTTTTTCGACAATCACTCTTGGATTATCATTCGCCCAAATGCGCTAATTCTGCTTATTGACGAATCCACTGAGGTGAAAATGTGCCTCATCACTGAAGATGATTTTCTTCGAAAATTTATCATCCACTGTTGCCATTTCTTGCCACCATTCTGACCATTGAAGACTGTGTATCTTTCCATGGTTCAAATTGAGTTAGTCTGAAATTGAGAAATCTCAAATGAAATGCAGAAAAAAACTTGACGTTTAGATGTGGTTCACATTCAACATCGGACCTTAAAATTTAACCACCCGTTATTTATAAAATCGACATATCGGTTCCTAATTATTTCTCTATTATACATCTTCCTACCGAACTTCAAATCGTAACATATTGATAAACAATTATAGGCGTGTTTTTTTTTGTAAGCCTGGAGGGAATTGCACAAAAAAAAACTACCACTAAACTAAACTATTATCGACAGCATCACAGAAACAAAATGGAGTTTTCATACAAACTATCGCTAACAAGTACCTATATAATTCACGCCGGTAACACATTTTTTCTGTGTGCTTAAGTTAAGCCCGGAGAATTCTCTGGGTTTAGCTTAGCCCGTAGGGGATTAGTTGTTGTTGTTTTTAACATGGTGATTGTTTAGCACCGACCACATTTTCTTCGTCCAATTTCCTCCGGGCTTACAAAAAAACACTCCTTTTGTCAATTTTGCAGTCAACAAATTCATATTGAGCTAGCGTGCTAAAAAGGAAATACATTTTTTTACTGCAAAGTTGACAACCCCATCACTGTGCTCCAATTCGCGCATGTAAAATTATACTAATTAAACTCAATCATAAATCTGAATAAAATTGATAAATAAAAATGATTTTCGAATAAAAAAGTATTATTGTGGTACTTTACTTCAGATATCAATAAATCTTCTTAAAGATTAGTGGTACCTATACATATAGTGAGATTTTACCAAAACAGGAAAATGCTAAAATAAATGTACCAGATTTTCAGTAACAATTTGATAGAAAATTACTTTGGATTTGTATTTTTATTGTCAAATTACCATATCACGCTGTTTCTTTTTTCTATATGACTTTTGATATCATCCCACCTTGACTTATATCATTTATCACTTTTATGCCCTTTTTCGCTATTTCAATTGAACCCTCTTTTGCTAATATTTCACAACATCAACAAATCCCCAGCTCCAATTATTTAAATCCAAATTGAAAATAACTTCTCACATTCTTTATTTATTCAAATTCTCTCGATTCAATACAACAAACACCGATTTCTCCCCATTTTATTGGCTTTAAGCAAAAACAACTTATATCCTGTGAGTTCTCCTGCTCCTAAATGTTCCTGTTTTTGCCTCATGTGACTATCCTATATGTTGTATTGCCTGTGATGATACCGACGACGACGTTAAACTTAACTTCTAACGTGTGTATGTGACAAAATACTATAAACCAAGAAAAACATCCATGCAATGGATTTCAATAAACACCTCGTCGTCGTCTAAGTCGACCTTAATGGCCAATAAAAGTAGAATCTATGCACAATTTTCTTCGGATAATCCTTTCGATTTTAAAATATTTTTCAATTTCAACCCTTGTAAGATCGTGAAAGGATTTACTTTTTTGGTTAAACGTGCATGTTTATGTGTTTTTGGGTATAACGAAATTCTCGCTTCTTCCATCGCAATCGCAACACTTAAATCGAATTCCACCAATTGTGACAAATTTGTTTGTTTGCAGAATATTTGTTGAAAATCTATTTTGATTTTAAGTAAAAGGGGAGAATTATAATTTCTTTGCACACACAATTTATAATTTTGCTTTCGAAAAAAAAATACACAGTTTAGTGAGCAGGTATTAAATCAGTTAACTATTTTTAAACGTGGGTAGACTTAGATTTCTCCAGGTTATTAACATTGTTATTTGACAAAGAGTTTGCAGTTAAAACGCTTTTGTCAATAATTTTACTATCTCCAGAATAATAAACCTTCTGGTATAAATTTGTTTCCAACAACTTTTTGCAATTGTCTTCTTGAATTGCTCTCAATTCACAACATCGACATTATTTACAAGTTGAAACGAATAATCAAACTTATGGAAGTTCATTTGGTCTCCTAAAAGTTCCCAAAAGAATGTTGGAATTCTAGTTTATAGAGTTCAAATATATTATTTTGTTTGGTTATATTTTTTTAAAGCTAGAAAAATTCATCCTTATAGCATTCTGGAATTGTCCAGCCCTCTTTTTCCGAAGAACCACTTACAAGTTATAAGGTATCCTTATCAAAAAAAACTAAACAACCTATTTTTCGAATTTCTGGACATATTTTAAATGTAACAATATTCACCCGAATCCTGTGACCTTTTATATCAATTAAACAAACCATCAAACACTCAATTCATATACATACATAAGTCCATTGCATTCAATAATCTCATTAAATTCAACTCCAATTCCGTGTGCGTGGTGTAACGTAATGTGGTGCTGTGCAAATGCGTTTAACATGATGTTACTTAATTGATTTAACGATAAATTCAATTATAAAATTCACTGAGACAGAAAATTGATATTGCCACGTGCATAAACATATGATTTGGTTGAATAACAATAATAATAATATTGTTATTATTCTGGATGGAAATACTAAGGGTCTACCTGTGTTAAATGTTGTATTATATATTTTTATCAAGTAAATGATGAAACTCATAATATTAAAAAATTATAAATTTCAAAATTATTAAGTTTTCTATAAAATTTTTTTTATTACAATATATGATTTTGCATTACTTTTGCTGGCAAATTTAATCTGAAATAACAACCTTCAGATGTACCTACTGAAGAATCTGTAGATACTGCTCTATTGCAATTTAAGATAATAAGTTCTCCTATACTATATAAGTTCTCTATCTGAAGATTACTGTTATAGAAGTTCAAAGAAATAAAAAATCGTGCTTTCTTGACGATTTCGTTAATATAAAAGGGAAGAACATTTGAATTCAAAGTTAACTTTTTCTCTTTGATCTAAATTCAAAATTACTGTAACGATGCGTTTTAAAACTTTTTGAACTGACATTAACTATTCATTGCCTTCAATAAGACTAAATCATGCGTATATTCTAGAAAGGGTTTGGAAAATAATGTAGAAAATATAATTAATTATAGGTTTAATTTATTTTATTCTCTAATTTTTATTTACTAATATTTTTAATTTATTCGGCTTAACACCAACTAATTATTAATCTAACTTAAACGCTAACATCCATACCTATTAATAAACTCAAAACAAGCATGCATTTATTTCAATCATTGAAATAACTGCGAAATTTTAGCAATAAATTAAAATTGACTGATGATTGATTAATGCATGTTAACTAGCTTATTCGAACAAGTTGGTAGATTAACGAGTAGTTAAGTTAAATTTACCCTAGATTTTTTTTGCCAACGATTATTGACAATAGAATTCTTGTTGAATGTAGTAGATTTTCGTTAAGATTTCCTTCTTAACGTGAATTAGCAGTTGATTGTTTACTAATAATATATTTTATTTCATGCATTAATTTTTTATTTTTTTCAAAAATGTGGTAGCCCATAGCGTATTGGTTAATGCGTTGGACTGGACTGGTACGCCAAAGGTCTTGGGTTTGATTCACAGCCTATGTCATCTAAAAAAAAACAAAAATGTTTTCCACGGGTTATTGACAAATCCTCCCAGAGTATCACTTGTCATGAAAAAGTGATTCTCACCCTAGCTGTTCGGATTCGGCAGAAAATTTTAGGTCCTCTCTATTCCTGCACACATAGCTGAGAGTTGTAAGTCACTAGGCCCTGGTTCATCAAGAGCTATCCCGCCCCTTAATTAATTAATTTACATATTTGTAGAGCGAAATGCAGTCAACGCAACCACAAATGAATTGATTCGATAAATTAAGAGAATGTCGGAAATTTCTTTCGTTCTTCCAGTAAATTCAGCTTGATTAGCTTAGGGCATTTAAAATAATAAGGTATAGGATCAATGGATTGTTCCAAGATATTGCCTCGAAGAGCAAAGCGAAGAAAACTATGTTGGACGCTTTCGATTCCGTAAATGAGAATATGGTGGTAAGTGAAGAATTCCTAGGACTATCGTTTCCAGAAGCCAAGGGCTGAATGAGCTTTAAGATTGATTTCTTTTATATGTGTGACGCAGTTGAGTTCTTGGTCAAATAGTATGGCAAGTTCCTGAATCTTTTGAACGGTGGGTATGGGTTGATCATAGAAAAGATAGAGACGGGGAGGAGATCCAATACTATTCAATGTTCTCTAAGCTACCAGACTGAAAAACTGTAAAGATTTCTTTAAATAAGAAAAGAGTCATCTGACGAAGAAATTGTCTTGAAAAACTTGGTATCGTCGGATGCGTACAGAAGGATGTTTGATGATCATTTTAATATCATTAATAGTAAGAAATAAGAAGTGGACGTTAGTGATTGCATGGGGGAACCCCGGAGGTAGCTTAGAAAAAAACTAACACTGTAATAAGGGTTTTCTGGTACTCTGTGTCTACAGGCCAAAAGTGCATAATGAATTTTTGACCCACTTAATAGGTGCATTAAAAAACCACAAATCTAATTGTGAATTTTTAACCAACCTTGGTGGGCCAATAATCCACTGCAAATTCTTGTGGACTTCTGGTCAATCGATTGTAGATTTCTAACTCACTTTGGTGATTTTAAAAATATTTGTTTTATTATTTTTAAAAGTCAATTATTTTGCATCGTTAAGAATTCAACGGTAGGAAATAATATTTGCTTAAATCCTAAAAAACCGCTCAAGGTTGATATGTACTAGTAGATTTTAACTCCCTTTTGGTTCCTTTGTACCGCTCACGTAACTCTGTTCCTCCACTTAGGGTATGTCCAGTTGCCAGGCAGGCGTCAATGTCAACAGTTTTCGTAATAAACAGTACCTTGAGTATTCCAGAAAATATTTGTGGAGTTATATGCCACTTCCGTTGCAAAATTATCAAATATTGACCCACTTTTTCGTGGACTTCTGTCTCGTAAGGGTGGGTTATAAGTCCACAATTGATTTGTGGACTTGTATAGCCTACCCAAGGGGGTCAAAAGCCCATTGTGGACTTTTGGTCTGTAGACTTACGACTTTCCGCCGGGTTTTCTATAGGTAAGAGGAAATCTTATTTAACAAAGAAGTTTCAAAGTTTCGAGAGTATATAATTCGAGAAGTCTGTTAAATTTTGTTTTTTAAAGGTCTCACCTATTAAATGATTGGTTTAAGTAAGTAAGGTTTAAGTTTCTTAACATTTCAGTAAATTTACAATTTTTATTTACTCTATAGGAAAAGTAGCCCAAGAACTTATCGTGACCATTGTATAAGCTACTATAAGTAATCTTGAAGAATACCTACTACTAGATTGTTATAACACTGTTTAATGCTTCAAATTTGTCTAGTTATTAATTAATAATGATTTCATAAGCATTCTATTGCAAAACTTTTTATATTTGAACTCCAAATATTGGAGCTATCTCAGATCTTAAAAGGGTTTTCATAGAAGTATAAAATGACTAAAACTCTTAAATAAGTATTGTTATGGGATTGTAAAGACTACAAAACTATTTTCAGGGCTGAACTTTCGAACGATTCTTATAAAACTAAAAGAAGGCACAATAATTAAGCTATAAGATTTAAATAAGAGATTAGACTTTATTTTTATAATATGAAATTAATATATAAATTACATTAACAATAGATGATTACAAGTCGATTACAACCTGGTTAAAAATAACCGTCGGTCAGATTGACAGAATTAAACAAATAAACTAATTACAATGCCTTGTTTTTTAATTTAATTTTAAAACAATAAATAAAAATAGTGAATTTGAACAAAAATCAATGGAAATTCTTTTCTTTTTTTTCACAATGAATGTAACAAAATTTTGATCAAAAGCTTTCTGTTATAATAAGCTTCGAACTTGTTCTTGCCGAAAACATCCCTGCGGATTTCTTGGAGAATCGGGCATGATCCTAAAAAGTGTGCGATATTTTCTCTTTCGTGCATGTTGCAAATTTCACGTCTGAAGAATTTTTATCGTTGAAATAGTAAGATTTAAATAAAATAAAGCTATACATAAGTATTAAACTCTTCAAATAAAAAAGTAATTTTTATCTTGAATGGGTAGCTGCCATACCACTATTTCGGTTTTTGCAACTTTTCCCGCAAACGTCTTTTATAAGTTTTTGTTATTTTAAAATTTAACATAAAATAAAATACATAAATTGAACGCCGATCTTCAGTGCAAAATTTATTTTTCTTTTCATGAATTAAAATCTTTGGTAAGTTTTAATTTTAATTTTAAATTCCCCAAAAATTATCAATTTTAGACAAAAATTATTTTCAAGTAGGTCTCCCGCCTGCACATAAAACAAGACCTTAACTTAATTTTCAAAAAAAATTACATCCTACAAGGTAGAAGGTGGTATCTACACCTACACTATATATGTAGATATATACCTACCTATAGGTAAACCAGATGTCATCAGCCGCAAAAGCTGTCTCTTTATTTTAAGGCTAACGTTGAAACATTCACGTCCTCACATAGCTACACTTTTTTGTATAGCGTTAATTTATGTGATGAGTTGCATGTGGAAAAGGACCCCAAATGTTTTTCTTGATGTTTTTGTTTTCGGCTTCAGCAATGTTCTGTTCATTCTCCTCACTGGTTTTCTCAGTCTTCTAAATCTGCGTCATCCGGATCATCCAGAATGGAATTTATTGCTTACTTTCCTAAGAATGAATGAAACACCTTATGCCCATAGGTATGCGATATGCCTTCCCACTAAATGTTCTACCCCACAGTAAGGTACCTATATCCTTTGGAGACTTACTACAAAAAGATACACAAAACAAAGCAGTATTTATTGTATAGGGTTTGGTTATATTCAGGAAACAACATCTGGCCGTTATGGACTAGGTATACCTATAAACAACGTTCGTGCAAAACCAAGGTATCCCCTTGACCCACATGGCCGGTCGGGCCAATAAAATCTGAATTTTGATTGTCTGTACCGTATATATGTACACACTCTTTTATGTAGCAGAACACACATGGTAGCAAAAGGTAGTTGTATTTTATAACATTTGAGAGGTAAGAGTAAATACAGGGATGCACATGAAGAAATGAACGAAATTAATATCATGTGCGGCTTAATTGCAAACGATTTTACCTTATTTCGGTTTAAATGAGAATGTGTAATGAACACTTGACTAGTTATTTAAATTTAATTTGAACTAGAATTCAAATGGAAATAAAGTAAAGACTATCTATACATAAAGGGTCATTCATTTTTCGGTTTCGATTGTAAAGCTAAAATAAAAACATACACAGCGATAAATTTTTGATGAACATTTTATTTCATTATAAAGTTTGTAGGTACTTTGGCATTAAGTGTGAAAGACAATATCATTCAAATGGCCGCCTCGGGAAGATTCGAGATTGACCTCCTCTTTTTCTTTTTCTGGCAGATCTTAAAGCGGCAAATAGGAAACCTTGCGATTTTTCCGGAGACGCGCCCAACTTAACAGCTAACAAAAAAAAAATAATAACCCTCTCGGGAACCAAAATTTATTTAAAATAAAAAAAAAAAAAGATTTACATTGGACCTACAAGGTTGTCTTATTTTTCTTTTTTTCTTGCGACTTTCTTCAGATTCTTTTTAGGCCAATTTTCGTTACAATACCTTCAATCATGGATCACCATTATTTGGCAAAATTCATTTAGCATTTCTTTGTTTCGCTTTAGTCGTTATAATATTTCATTTAATTCGCAACCCTTATGCCCCTATTATGGATTACAACTCAACTTAGTTGAGTTGTCATCAACACAACTCAACTCTTAGACAACCAAACGAATTTTTCGTATTATGTAAGTCAACTAAACTCAGTTGTAATGAAAAAATACGTTGCCGTCTTTTAGGAGTTAATTTTCTGTCAAAATCATCTGCTCAGCATGAAATAAAAAAGTAAGAATAAGAAATTGTATGATGGAAAGTTCTTTTGATTTGTTTTTCGGTGATTTGGAAGAGGAGAATTCCCTTGTTGTAGCCAAAATAAGAAAGAATATCCGGGATCACTCCAATCCATTGGAACTTCCAAATACTAAGTATATTAAATAAATTTTATGTACACTTCTATTCCCAATGTATACATATATGTATATTTTTTTGGTTCTAGATTTTTAAGTTACTTCAGGGTTAACAAAGAAACATTTCTTTTATCCATATTTGTTTTTTGAATTCCGCTTCTTTCAAAATCTTCTACACAACTGCTTCGAACCAGTTGTTTGATTTTGACGTTTATTACAACCGAAACACAACTCAACTTACTTGCATAATACAAATAGACAACTGAAAAGTCAACCATTTTTTTAGTTGTCTGCCAAATGACAACTGGTTGTGTTCTGACAGTCAACTAGTTGTGATCGATAATACCAATTCTAAGAATGACAACTAAACCATAGTTGAGTTGTCTTCCATAATAGGTCTAATAATTGGCAATTAATGTTTTCTTTTTATATTTCGCTTTTTTATTTAAATACGTTTAATCATTTCGCAAAAATTATTTGGCAATTTGTTGTTTAGTTTTTTATTTGTTACATTGTTTGATATGTGACCAATTGTTTTTTTTTTTTTTTGCGAAATAATATTTCGCCGTTTTATTATTTCGCAAAATATCACCAAGCTGTTTTATTATTGGATTGATAGATCAGTTCGCTGTTAAATTGTTTTAATAATCAAGAATAATTATGTTTTATTTTATAAAAAAAAAAAAAAACAAAATGCCAAATAAAAAAAGCAAAACAACAAAATGCCAAATAAAAAATAAAAAATAGCAAAATGCCAAATAAAAAATAGCTGAACTTCAAAAATCAAATGCAACAAAATACTAAATAAAAATTGGGAAAGAAAAATGCAAAAGGATAATTTGTCATATTATTTTAAAAATAAAAAGTAACTTGCAAACCGAAAATTCGAAATAACAAAGTACTTAACAAAAAATGCAAAACGAAAAACGACAAACAGAGTCGCGTGAAACATAAGTTTGCCAGACAATTCTTCTTATTTTACTTTAATTATTAATTTTATAATAATCTTTTAAAATTCTTGAAAAAAAATTCGTGAAGAAGTTGTGCGAGACTCCACATCTCCTTAGGTATATTTCTTAAAAGTTTTCTAAGTTGAAAAATTTATTTCGAAACATAATCTTTTGAAAAAACCCAAACACGAAAAACTCCACACAATTAACGTCATCAACAAAAGTTGAACCATCAATACATTTTTATTCACAAAGTACGATACAAATCTAATATCCTCGTTATTTTATCCCTTGAAATATTTCTATATAACAAAAAAGGCTATAACGGTAACGGCATAGATAAACCACGCCACGTATACATAAAATACATAAAATAATATGCATAAAATGGATTTACCTATTTATGATTTAATATCATCTACTTGAGTGCCTGAGTCTTCAATTTATTACACACGGATGAATGGATAATCCTATTTGAGCGGAAGACAAAAGGTTATTACAATCTTTTCTCTCAAATAATACCCTGAGGTAAAACAATATTCGATAATAATTTCGTTCAATTCAGGGTGTGGTTTTTCGTTTTAGGGAAGAAGCATGAAGCTAAAGGCAAAGGAATTTCGATTATGATATTTTACTTGATGAAATCTTTAACCTGTAGATTTTTGATGGGGGGTCTGAATCTATTGCAAATTTTTGACGGAAAAAAAAGAAGATGAGAAATATAAGAAATTGTCCTTTGTCGATGATGCTGCCTGAGTGTTTTTATCTCAAACCGACATAAAATCCTACACCTTAATAAAAATACAACAAAAATCATCCGTAAATCTTATTAGATCCCTGATATTATATATAGTCTGTCTACCTTGGTCAAACAAACTGAAGGACACATACCCTCAGATAAAAGATCCTTCATTTTGTCCAGCAGTCACTTTGGAATGCTATATGCATGATAAATATATTATAAATCATCACATCACCACAATCAACAAGAAAGAAAAAAAGAGAAGAAAAAAAAATCTCTAAATATAAATTTATATTCTTCTAGTGGGGGGAGGTTTATGTTCTTTTGTCAAATTTTGCCCAGTTAAGCTTTCAACCCAGCAGAGCGCAGTGCCATTGCCAGCCACCCAGCACATCCTTACCTTCCTCGATTCATTCCTTATTTAACTCTCACAAAAGTTCTCATTATTATATTTTGTTGTGTAGACGAGAATATCCGTTTTGTGGCGAAAAGAAGGTTTTCATCTTCCTTCTTAAACTCATCTCTGACACATAGAGAGAAGCCAAAGCCAACGTTTGGTTGTCTTGTCCAACGTGTCTTTCCAGGGGATTTTTGTTCAACTTGTATTTTGACAACCTAAAAGGATTTTCTTATTTATTTATACGAAAAGATGTTAAATTTTGATTTATGTCTGCTACGTGAAGAACTTTTTAACTGAACGTGTTGTCCTTTATTTTTTTCTTTGCCTGTTGTTGTTGTGTGTACCAGCAACAAGAATGGCAAAAGTCAAGGCAGGATAACATGGGATTTTGTTCGCACATCCCTCTGATTTTGAATATCTGCGTATATTCTTTTTTTTTTTGTAAATATGATGGACGAATTATCATGGATATTGAGAAGATTATATGGTTATAGAAGATATTTGCATATTATCGGACTTACAATAACTGATGTGGTAAGGGGATGTTAATATAAATTTTCAAAGTATATATAACAACCAACTTGTGTTGGCAAACAAGAAAATAAGTGGCGACGAGATAGATAAAACTTTACCTGATGGGATATACAATTTAATTGGAAATATTTTGAATTTATTATTTTAAGTCAAAATGTTTAGTATTCCATGTTAGCTTAGTTGTAATTTGGAATAATATATATTTATATGGGTCCTGCGGGAAAAACAAAGTAAAAGACTTTTTTTGGAAGAAGCTAAAGGTAGCTGGTCGTAGCTTTCACTAGAATAAGCTAAAGTTATAAACTTCTGAATACAAAAAGGTGACGGGGTTGCAGCATTTGCATTATTTTCGTAAAGCTTATGTCCAAGCAAACATGGAATACCAAAAACTTTGCAAAACAAAGCGAAATGAATATTATATAGCAATAGCAAAAAAATTTAAGTAATGTAAAAGATTCTTCCGATTACTGGAAAGTAGTTAAGGAGTTGAATGGGAAAAAATTCAAAATTGGCAACAATTTTGATGCCCATATTTTAGCCGATTATTTTAAAAATCTTCTTAACCCATCCGAAATTGAAGAACCAATCCAATTTGCTGAGAATTTCATAACCGTAAGTTCCATAGATTGAGATATCACCTTAGAAGAGATACAGATTGTTTTACACAAATCCAAATACAACAAAGCCCCAGGAGATGATAGAGTTTCTTATTCTTATGAATTTTTCAAAAACGCACCCCGCACTTTTTTGAAAAATCTAGCAATGACCTACTCAAACATATTGCATACAGCCGAAGTACCTGAAAATTTCAGAAAGTCACTTGTGTATACCCAATACACAAAAAGGGAGACATAAATAACGTTGAAAACTATAGGGGTATCTTATTTCTAAACGTAATAGCAAAAATAATGGGTGATTTTTTAAGAGGTTTAGAACTTTAAAAAAAAAAAAACACAAAAAATTCGAAAAAATGAATGAAATATTTATTTGAATCGATAGTTTGAACCTTGCAATTTAATGTTTAAAGATAATTTCATGCAAATGTTGACCGCGGCTGCGTCTCAGGTAGCCCATCCGCTGAGTCCAATTTTGGCATACTCTTTCACACATATCGGCCGGTATCTCACGAATGAATGCATGGATGTTGGCTTCCAGTGCGTCAATCGAAGCGGGCTTGTCCCTATAGACATTAGCCTTGACATACCCCCACAAAAAATAATCTAATGGTGTCAAATCGCACGATCTAGGCGGCCAATTGACCGGCCCGAAACGTGAAATTAACTGTTCACCAAACTCGCCTCGCAATTGCGCCATTGTTTCGCGTGCTGTGTGGCATGTGGCACCGTCTTGTTGAAACCACATATCACGCAAGTCAAGAACTTCCATTTCGGGCAAAAAAAAGTTTGTTATCATCGCTCGGTAGCGTTCACCATTTACAGTAACGCTGCGATTCGCATCATCTTTGAAGAAATATGGCCCAATAATGCCGCCGGCCCATAAACCGCACCAAACAGTGGCTTTTTCGGGATGCATTGGCAGCTGTTGCAATGCTTCTGGCTGATCTTCACTCCAAATGCGGCAATTTTGCTTATTTACGTACCCATTCAACCAAAAATGAGCCTCATCGCTGAACACAATTTTTCGATAAAAAAGCGGATCCTCGACCAGCTTTCCAAGAGCCCATTCACTAAAAATTCGGCGTTGTGGTAGGTCGGCTGGCTTTAGTTCTTGCACCAGCTGTATCTTAAAAGGCTTTACGCCCAAATCCTTCCGCAAAATTTTCCACGTAGTGCTGTAACAAAGGCCTAACTGCTGGGAACGGCGCCGAATCGACATTTCGCGGTCTTCTGTCACACTAGCTGATACGGCCGCAATATTTTCTTCAATACGCACAGTACGTAAACGTGTTGGTGGTTTAATGTCCAACAAAGTAAATTTGGTGCGAAATTTGGTCACAATCTTCCGAATAGACTGCTCAGAAGGTCGAGAATGCCGACCATAAAATGGAAGCAGCGCGCGATGAACATTTCGAACCGAGCACGAATTTTGATAGTAAAATTCAATAATTTGCAAGCGTTGTTCATTTGTAAGACGATCCATGGTTAAATTGCAAACCAAACTGAAGCTGTTTGACAGTGACACCAGGTACTAAACACACATCAGCTGTCAAAACCAGTGTTGCCAAAACCAAACCAGCTAAAAAATCACCCGTTATTTACAGGCATTATATTAAAACGGCTTGAACTATGGGTTAGTGATAATAGATTGCTTAATGAATTTCAAGCAGGGTTCAGAGCGGGATATTCAACAACTGATCACATTTTCACCATTCAGAATATTGTTGATTATTACATTGAAAATGGTAAAAAATTATATGCAATATTCATTGACTTTAAAGTTGCTTTCGATAGTATTGATCGAAGGGCGTTGTTCTACAAATTGAATATAATGGGCTTATCATCTAAAATTACCAAAATTTAATAAAACATCTTTATGAGAAAACAATGTCGGCGGTATGGGATGGTGAAAAAGTGTCAGAGTGGTTTGAAACCAAAAGTGGAGTGCATCAAGGATGTCTTTTATCTCCTTTGTTGTTTGCGCTTTTTATCAACGACATAATTGATGCCTTGTCAAATGGCATTACAATTGCAGGTGTTGTAATAAAATGCCTGTTATATGCTGATGATGTGGTTATGTTTGCTAAATCCCCAGAAAGCCTTCAGCTTATGATAAATAGGCTTAATAATTATTGTAAATTGTGGAATCTGAGTATATAAATATATCAAAAACAAAGGTTATGATATTTAGAATAGGACGAGGACGACATAGTAGAAATTAAAGGTGGTTTCTTAATGGGGAGAATATTAAAGTTTTTAACGAATTTAATTACTTAGGAATGATTTTCATACCCCAGCTCAACCCAAAAAAGCAATTTGAAAGCAAACTAAAGAAATCACAGTTTGCTATAAATTCTACATGGCAAAACTTGATTATGAATAAGAATGTTCCCCATAATGTAAAATTTAGAGTGTTTGATTCTGCTTTGAGATCTATAATGTCATATGGTTCTCAGGTATGGGGATATCAGCAGTATGATGAAGTGGAATAATTGCAACGGTTCTTTTAAAAAAAAAACTTATAGATTACCGCAATCAACCCCTAATTATAATATGCTCCTTCTTGAAACAGGCCTATCTCCTATCTTTATTTTACATTCAAAATGCATTTTGATTATATATCGGTTACCAAAAATTTTGGCGAAACACAGTGTACAAAAAAATATTAGCTGGTTTAAGAAATGGGAGGATATAACTTTTTTATAAGCGGTGTTTCAATTAATTCTTGGGAGATCCAAAATGAATATATGGATCAAAAGTTCAAATGTATTCTTGAAAATTTGGATGCCAGGATTAGAGCAGATCTAATTGAAGAAGCTAGGTGCTCTTCTCATAGATATCTCTATCCAAAGCTAGAATACAATCCCAAGGATCTCAATTACTTCAAGTTTATATTAAATTTCTGTTATTTTTCGTTTAAGAGGAGAGCTTCTTGACTTAAATTATAGGCCATATTTTAATGAGCGGGTTATGTAACTCATAAAACTCATATCAATTCTTATCAATATGTCCCACTTTAAATGAATTAAGATTTCTGTACTTTGAAAGGTCAATATTAAGCGAATCAGACTCCATAGATATTTTAAATGGACAAAATTGGAAAATTCTTGCCCAACATTGCATTGAAGCCCTAAGATTTCATTACTTAATTAATTAGAGAACTGAATCCAAAAATTTAACTTTTTCCTTTAGGTATTTTTATTTTTTTTTAAAGATCTAGTTGTACTTATAACTATTCTTGTACTGCAATTTATTTAATTTAGTTTCATTTTCATTCTTCACAAGAAAATGAAAAAAAAAATATTGTTAGAAACTGTAGAATACATTAAAAAGTTGTATTGATTTTTATTATACATATTATTATTAAAGTTAATATATTATGTATATTTTATCATATTTTTGTAAAAGAAAAAAAAAGTTGGCATCTGGCAGACGGTTTCAAAATCAAGGCCATAATTTATTTATTACATATAAAATTGTTAAAATTGTTTATAATTTGAAAAATAAAGTTTATTATTATTATTTATTACAGTTTCTTAAGAACACCATGTGGGATATATACAAAAATCCAGCTTTCCGCCGATTTTTTCCTGCTGTTTTTATGTCTAAGATGACTGGATCATGAATGATTTAATGAAATTTTTCCTTAAAACATTTTTGTCTATTTTTAATTAAAACTTTTTTCTGTGTAAAAGTGTGTTAAAAAAAAAATTTATATAATTCAATTTTCTAAAAAATTTGAACTTATGGTTTTCTAGATTTGGCAAAAATCCTTTTATGTATATCCCTACCCGCCAAATGATGGAAGTTTCAACCCCGTAAAACCGACTTTTATCCAAACACACCAAAACAAAATTTTGTAAAAATGCAGGGTTTTGCCACAATTTTATTTTATTTAAATGGACTATTTTATGAATCACATGTAGAAACAATAGTTTCCCAAGATTATAATGCAAATCTTCATGAACAGAACTCAAATAAAACATTATGAAAAATTCCCACAAATCTCTCCTCGGATCAAACCTCATTGATTGTTCAAATATCTATTAATCATAGTTTTAAAAATCAATTTATTGCTAACAATACAAGAAAAGATTTATTTTGTTGTCTCTTTAAAGAAAAAAAAAAAAAACTTAAAAAAAAACAACACACGTTTTACTATGTATTATGACAAACCGGAAGCAAGCAATTTCCAGCAAGTCATCACATCCTTTTCACTGTGCGTGATGCGACGCGACGCGACGACACAAATAGTCACAAACACAATACACACTACACACACGTCATTTCCCTGAACTCTGAATTCAATCCAATCGAGCACTTTTGCACGCAGAAAAGGTAACCATTGTCATAAAGTACAATGTTGCCCGTGGCATGGATAATGATGCAGCAGAACAGATATATCGTGCAACTGGCACTGGTTCCGCTTCAAATGAATTTTGACATAAAAGTGAAAAATCGTCATCGTTTGTCATCGCTAAAAGTGAGTTTTGACACGTGCCAGAGTTTCGCTTTCTCAAGTGGATGAGGTTTATCTCTGAAAATAGAAAGCCTTTGATTTCCAGATGAGCAATCATTGAACAGTACAATTTTATTTTTATTTTTTTTTTTTTAAAGGGGTTGTATTTTGTGCGAAAATCTTTTCTTTCAAAAAAATAACACAGAATTTACCGTCGACATCGAAGTATGTACATGCAACATTACCTACCCTATACCCTCTACGACTTCTATAGAGATAGATTTTTATAGGTTTGATGGGATTGTTCGAGTAGGTACACCCTTGTTGTAGTTTTTATTTATTGTTATTGTTATTAATCGTAATGGATTTCAAACAATTGATTTTTATGAAAGAGTTTTTTTGTTGCTACCCTTGCCTTTTGAGTTTGATCAAAAAGATGAAGTGCATGTATAGACTTTTTTTTATACTTTTTTTCTTGATTTTCTACGGTAGAAAATTTAACATCCATAAGCATAACAACCCATCAGAACAATGCAAGAGTTTAGTCATTCAATTATATTAAAAGTAGTGACAATTCCAAAGAAATGTACCTAGTGTTAAAATATGCAGGACAAGGAGAATTAGAGGTAAAATTCGTTCTTTGTTTCCATATGGTGGACTATTTTTAGGGAATTCATTTACCCCCTTAAATCGATGAGTTTTTTTGCTCTCAAAAGAATTTAATTATTAAATAAATAATAAAATGGCACCACAAGCAAAATGTTGGTAATTCTAATTTGCGATGTAGGTACAGGGTGTTTGTTTAAGATTCGACAAAAAACTATAGGGCGTGATGGTTGGTTCGACTTCGCTGAAAAAAGTGGGCCTCGCAATTCTGTCCATTTCGCTGCACAGCCTTGTTACTTACGTTTTTTGAGCATTCCCCGGCATATTTTTTTATATTTAAAAATCTGCCTTTTTTCAAAAACGATTTAGATTAAATTTTTTTTAAGCTTATACTTTAGCTTTTTTTGTACCATGTACCATGTTATTGGGACACATTTTACATTTATCCATTATTACGGGATATCTTATAGAAATCTTTTTTTTATTTTAGAATTTCTTAATAATATAAGTTTAAATATAATATTGCATTACAAAAATTTTCCAAAAAATTTATTTGGGATTTAAAAATAAAAAAAATGTCAAAATGAAAATTCGGTAGGTGGTACATATTATCTCGGAAAAGGTGGATTATTTTTTATCAAAATTGTTTTTTTTGACTCAACATTAATAGGTTAATACTAAACAATAGCGTTAAAAAGGTTTACAAAATTTTATATACCTTTATTAGAATTTTTTTTTTTTAACCTAAAATGTAGTTTTTTTTCTAATAAATTAAGATTTTCTGAAGAAATCAGATGTAGGTACACCATCACATTGGTATCAAAACAAATTCATTTATTTTATTTACCGTGCCCCTTCATATTGTAAAATTAATATAATTAAAGGAAATACCAAGTATTTAAGCACGAAATTTAAAAATGCCACGTCGCACAGTGGGGCAGAATGCTCTTAAAGTTGGTATCAATTCAGCCTTTAGAGCTAGGAAGCTTTCTTCCAAAACGAACCCCTTAAAACGATCTATTTCTTTCCATTTAGGAAATGTAATATTGACTCAAAATGAATAGTTGTTAAATAAAAACAACACCACAATAGCAACTTCATTAAACTTGTTTTTAAGCCAAAAATAAGTAAATTCATTTTATTATTAAATCGAGTTATTGAAATGAATTATGTATATAGTTTTAGAAAAAATTATTAATTTTTTGATTTTTTTTTTGTCAAAAACTTGTTATTTTAATTAATTTTTTTTTTAATTTTCATTAAACTAACAAAATTCATAAAAACTAGCCTACTTATCAATAACTTACAACTAACTTACTGGCCCAATGCGGGTGCCCTAAGATAAACTAAATCTAATATCTTAATACTAATGCCTTTCGACCTTTAAACTAATTTAAAACTAAAATTATTTATCGGTTTTATTTTTTACCAAGAAAGAATTGACAAAATAAATTGTTTTTTTTTATTTTTTATTTATTTAAAACTTACAAATGTACTTAAAATTACTTAAACTACTAAAAATGACTTAAAACTATGTAGATACTTAAAAACTAGAACAGCCACAGCAGCGTTTTTGGTTTTTGGTTTTATATTTTTATTTTTGTGATTTTTGTTTTGGTTCCCCTTCTTAAAACTAATGCCTACACCTATATGTTAGTCGGCTAAGACCAAGTCCACTTTAAATATCAATTTCAGGATTTATCCACCAAAACTGGTTCTCCTGCTTCCTCCTATCACTTCGGTCCCGATCGGACACAGTCCTACTGAACCGAATTCGCTCAGCTCCGCCTTATGCAAGCCCGCCTCGATCATATCGAAGTCGCCTATCCACAGTTCTACGATCCACTTTAAATATCAATTTCAGGATTTATCCACCAAAACTGGTTCTCCTGCTTCCTCCTATCACTTCGGTCCCGATCGGACACAGTCCTACTGAACCGAATTCGCTCAGCTCCGCCTTATGCAAGCCCGCCTCGATCATATCGAAGTCGCCTATCCACAGTTCTACGGCCTACGTGGTAGATTAGCGGAACCACCTCTCTATATTGGATCAGTCCTCGTCTCCTCGACTGTCAAAATAGAGGAATGCGTTAGGTGGAACATAGCCACTTAAACGCACATTCTCGAAATATTCAGTGTTGGGTTAATAAGTCCCAAAGATTAAGCTATTAGCTGAGGACATCTCTCTTGCAATGTGATTCCGAATCAGCTTTAATAAGAAATTATCAATTCTTTTTATGTTGGCTCCGTTGTATAGAACCCTGTTGGAATAGTAATGTTTGTACTCCGACTCTGGTTTTCTGCGTAACCCAAGGCAGCGACACGTAGGCACACTGCCTCTTAAACACCCGAATCTTTTCCATTTGAGATGGGCCAACTTTGAACCACACGGGGCATCCATAGGCAATCATCGGCAAATCATGAAGCAAATCACCTTTACTCTGGTGTCAAGCCGGCTGCTATAAAACAGCCGTTTCGTCAGGGCAAAAGCTCCCCTAGCCCTGGTCAGAGCAGCATCTTTATGTCTGTCGAAATACAGATACTGATACAACCAGATGCCAAGGTACTTTACTACATTTTTACTAGCCAGTGGGTGTCCATGTGGTCCTACGATCACCAGCTCGCGCCAGTTCTCTCTAAAATCACTTGAGGCTCTACCCAACGGAGTCCTAAACAAAATAGTTTCTGATTTTTGAAAACTGATTTTAAACTTCCAGTCATCACAATATCTCTATATCTTGTCGAAGTCACGCTACTTTATAGATCAAGTTCATTAGTTTCGTGTGAAAAAGATTTAAAAATATTAATACTATGATGGAGAAAAACTAAAAAGTAGAATTCGTCATAACGTTCGTCGGTCTTTGCGCCGCCGCCGCCGCCGTTGCCTTATTGCGCCTGCGTAAACTGTAATTTTAGCCAATTTTGCCTCTACTTAAATAGTGCCAACATTTAAATATATTTTTAAAATTCTATTGAAACAGGATGGGTTTCCAATTCTGACTCTACTACATTACATACGTTACACCGCTACTGAACCTTACACCGCGTGAGTCTTTTTTTAAAGGCAGTCGACTTCCGTGCGTGCCATTTGAAAAGAAAAACAAAACCTCTCTTGGTTGCACTGGCAAAAAGGACAAAAGCACACGCTGACAGTTTCTTTTTTCTTCTACATTTTCATTAACTCCCGTGACAAAAGACTATCCCAGCGACGACCTTTTACGAAATCCCTTTACCCATTCTACCGTCTACCCCATATACATATCTACTGCCTTCACCTTTTTCATAGCAATAGCATTCTGAGAATTATAGTATACTTTCAGGTTGCACCATCTGGTGCCATTCGTCGTAGCATGTCTTTTTGTGGCATTTGAACCACTGCTCCAACTCTCTACTCCCAAGCCCAACAATATAGGTAGGTACTCCTGCTGTGTATATACCGCTTACCTATGTCAGTTTGCATGTCAACCTTCTTGCAAGCTTTTACCTACTGTTGACACGTCTACAATATAATCTTCTGCAATTTCGAATTCCTTTCAAAATTTTGATTTTCTGTTCTTCTTGTGCCACAACCTTACCGAATATACCTCTACCTTATATCTACCTACAAACCTCTCTCTTCCATTTTGTGTTCTTGTCAGACATTCAAATTCCAACTGAAAAGGATGAGGATTTGTTAAACAAGATGCATGCCGCACCTGTGTCCAAAATAGGATTTGCATTCAGGGATTCAGGAAGTTTTTTTCTTTGCAAAACAAAACCAAGTACGGTGACATCATGTGCGGTTGGTTTGAATGAAATTTATATTTGAAAATGTGTCTCCAGATGAGAAGAGTTCAAGCAAGGAATATATCCTTAAGATTGTTACTCTGATGGCGTTGTATAGGTACATTACAATTCTTGGGGTGAGGTTGTAACATAAATTGTCAAAGTTAATTGAAATGTTCACTCTCGAGAAAGCAACATAAATTTCATAGTTAACAACTATAAGCTTAAGCTTATTCCTGACTTACATTTTTTATCGAAACCCTTTTCAAAAAAAGAAAAGATTTTTTCTTTAAGTAATTGAACTTACATCAAGATATGCCTTATTTCCATCTTCAGTCACATTCTGCCAACTCGAGAATATTTTTTGCTTCTCTCTACAATTTGTGTAAATACTTTAGTTTAGTAAAAAATCCACTGTGAGATGAATATAAATTGGGTGAATGAATATCCAACGCATATACGACAACGTGTGACTTAATCTTCAGTATCAAGGCTTAAAAATTTCAAATGGGGATTGTTTAAGGAATTGCGGAGGCATTCTATGTAAGGTATATGACTTCTTGTGACATAAAGATGTTGCTTTGAAAGATGAAATGAAAGATGATAATGGGATTGTTTTTAAGAAATTGCAAATATTACGATGATGGGCGTTCGGTATATGAATAAAAATAAGGGACTATTTAAACCAATAAGCAAATAGTCTTCATATACCTTACCATGGCGCTCAAAATTTAGTAATATTCTCATTTGAATATTTTGAGTTATCTAAAGCTGTTTTATCTTTTGTACGTGGTGTAAATTTGTGGGTTTATATAGAAGTTTAAAAGCATGAAGTATTTGCCAATAAGTAGCGAAAACTCGACTTGATGGCGGCGGCGTCTCGTAGTGAATAAAACTCTCAGCCATTAATGTGTGCGTAGATTTAGGAGGCCAAAGTGTGGAGTTGACCTACAACTTTCCGTCACTTTCTCGGAACAACCAATACCTCAGGAAATATTTTATTTTATACTTAAAATGATTTAAGTTTGCACCTCGAGCGTGATAATGCAACGCAGACATTGGGTGGTTTGAATAAAAAGAAAAAATCTGTTAAAAACTACATTTATTGACAGGTAATCCATTTGATAATAAAATTGTTAAAGTTTTTTTTTAGACCATCAAATCTTTTTCAAAGAGAGCTTACCTTAAGCTCTAGCTTAACATGGAAACAATCTTTTATAATTCCTCTACATAAGAAAGGAAGAAAGGATGAAATTTATAATTATTATCCAATAGCCAAATTGTCAGCTATTCGGAAACTCTTCGAAGCAATTATTTGCAACACATTAACAGTCTTATTTATAAACCCATTCCAAAGTATGTCTAACTTTGGACAACTGTCCAAGTCCTTAACTTTATTTATAATCATGTTCCATCGATTGCCTAACCTAGACATTGAAATTCGTCGTCCAAATCTATTCAATTAACAAAGAAAGAACTATCAAATTATCTTGAAATTAATGAAATGTTCATTAAACGTATCCAAATGTTCACGAAATTGACAGATTACAGGGAGGTATGGGGGTATATGAGAACATATTTAGTCAACCGCTGGAATGCGTTTATAAATAAGGAGATGACCAACTATTTAGAAAGTGGCTAGCAACTGTCGAAGAGACCGTTCTAAAGAAAACTAATAAATACGACTGTAAGCTTTTTTCACAAGATCGTTTATTGTCCCTAACCAACATGAATTTCAAACGAATTTTGTTCTGACAGATTTTAGTACCTAAGGCATTTTACAAACTGTCACATAATGTTTTACTCAAAAAAATGAGCAAGTAAGGGTTTAGCGTAAATTTAATAGCTTGACTCAAATCTTATTTGCTTAACAGATCCTTCAAAAAGTTTTGTTGTGAATTCTGGAGTTCCACAGGGCAGCCATTTGGGTCCAATTCTTTTAATATTATTTGATAATGATCGTCCGTCAATTTTAAAGTACTCTTATTGTGTTATAAAGGGTGGTTAAATTTTAAGGGCCGATGTTGATTTTGAATAAAACACATATTATTTAGGAAATTTATCATTTCTTTTTATTATGATAAATAAATGATAATATTTGTATGGTTCAATTATGTATGGAACAAAACATCGGCCAAATGGCCGTAGCGACCTCGGCGGCACACCTCCATCCGATGTTCCAAATTTTCGATGACGCTGAGGCATAATTGAGGTTTTGTGCCGTTAATGTGCCGAATTATCTCATCCTTTAGCTCTAGAATTGTTGCTGGCTTATCGACGTATACCTTTTCTTTCAAATAACCTCAAAAAAAGAAGTCCTACGGTGTCAAATCACATGATCTTGGCGGCCAATTGACATCGCCACCACGTGAGATAACACGGCCATTGAATTTGTCGCGCAAAAGAGCCATTATTTCGTTAGCTGTGTGGCAAGTGGCACCGTCCTGTTGAAACCACATATCGTCCACATCCATATCTTCCAATTCGGGCTATACAAATTTCGTTATCATCTCACGATAGCGAACACCATTCACAATAACTGCCTCACCGGCCTCATTTTGGAAAAAATACGGCCCGATGATGCCGCCAGCCCATAAACCGCACCAAACAGTCACTCTTTGTGGTTGCATTGGTTTTTCGACAATCACTCTTGGATTATCATTCGCCCAAATGCGGCAATTCTGCTTATTGACGAATCCACTGAGGTGAAAATGTGCCTCATCACTGAAGATACTTTTCTTCGACAATTGATCATTCACTGTTGCGAAATAAAAGTTATATGTATTATAATTAAGGCAAGAAGAAATATTTTTCAGCCATCCTATTTTTGAGACAGAATATAATATCGTACCTTCCTAAGTCATTTTAGAGTTTTCGGATTTTATTTATTTTTCCTTCAAAAATATAATTAAATCAATTCACCCTGAAGCAACTGTATAATATTAAATATTTTCGATGACCGCTGAAATTCCAATACACAGTTTTATCCACAGGAAATTCCTGTATATTTATATTGTTTTTTCTTTCTATCTTAAAAAAATAAAGATACAAATTAAAAATACTTCTTGTCCGGTGGTGGTGGTAAAAGTCAAGAAAACAAAAAACTTTTTCCTGACCCGAAAAGTAAATTTCACCCAACCCACTTAATGAAAATCCTAAACAAAGTAAATAATAATACCTTGGTTATGTGTGAAGTATACATAAATATACATCTGAGCTACTTCATAAGAAGCGATATAACTTAATTTTCTTAAACCCGCCCTCTTATGTGTATGTAGGTATGTTTGTATACATTCCGCACCTTTAGATTTATAAATTGATTAAGGATTAAAAGGAGAAAAAAAAGGAAAAAGAAAAAGAATCAACTTTGAAGATGCGAAAGAATTAAATTAATTATGTTTTCTCTTCTTTTCGAAGGAATTTCATCCATCTTTCAGTCTTAGATGAATGAACTAAGGACTGGGTGTTCTTAGAGGTAGCGCTAGGACATATAGGAAGACAGAGCATATTGCTTATTACTCTAATTGATACAGCTTAATTAAGGATACACACTGAGATGGTATACGTGGTATAATACCACCGACAGGGATTTAGTTTGTTTCGCTGTATAAGGAGACACTAAGGAAGTGGATATACGCGTTTGCACTACATATACGCTGAGGTGGATACGATACGGATATTATTACTCCATCGGGGTTGAAAGTTCAAGCAGGAGGTTAAGATGTGCGGCCGGGTGCTTAGGAAATGATTCATAAAATATCTTGTGGATTTAATCCTATTCAACTTAGCTTTTCTGTATTGCTGTGCTGTTCTGCTGCTAACGTAATAAGATGACGTGTAATGTGCGCCTCAATTAAATTAAGTGGCAAACATAATTAGCGGTTGGGTTATATAGTGTGTTGACATATAGTGTAGCGTATTTATGTACGTATTGTAGAATAGAAAAGTGTGATGAAACTTTGTTTGCTCACGAAAATTGGATTTCTTTGGATTCACATGAGCACATTTGTGTCAGTACCTACTATAACTGCTAAGTGCATTCATTTTGATAACAAATAATGAAGATTTTATGCTTAGGTTGCACTTTAGTGGAATAATGGCTTTGACATTTTGCAGGGAATCGATTATGCTATTATAGTTCACAAATTTTCGCAACTTTGGTTCATAATTTCATAAAAAAACGAGGGTTCTATTCCAAATTCTGACAGTGGACTAATGAAGTGATGAACAATATTTTATATTCCTTTCATGATTTTCATTATTTTGTCATTAACGAAATTGAACTGTTTTGGCTGTGCCTAATCGTCCGTCAGCTAGCGAGAAGTTGTCCACAAACACACATCACATACTTCAAAGCGCACATTAGGTTGATGACGTAGTTCTACTGCTAAAATAATAAGAGCATCACACAATAACACAACAACCTATGAAGGAACCAAGGCCGCATACAAATATTCATCGATGGTGTTTTTCTTTATTTATTTAATTCACATTCACTTATGAATTGTTCCCCTTAATTCTTCATACAGCTAGGATAAAACGAAGCCCTGACCATCATCAGCCTTTTCAACAAGTTCTTAGCAAGGCCTGCAGATATCAGGTTCCATCTGCATGGCCATCACAAGAATCGTAAACAGTAGCACCTACGGACTCATCGGGTGGGACTTCAATGCAAGACATTGCCGATGTATAGAAACACATAACAACAACGACGGGAATTAACTGATATGTAGTGATCTACATTCCCTAGTTATCATCACAAACAAAAGCCTACATTTCTGAGAAGCCCATCAACGTTGTATTTCTTTCCGGCAATTTCCAACCTACCACAGTTTACGGGACTACGTCTGCACGACATTCACCAGTTACTCAGATCAGCGGCTATGTTTTTGACTCCTACCGACTACTGCACTCCTACTATGGACCTCAATAAGGATTTTAAAGTTAAATTTGCATCCATACAGGATTGGGAGGATAACGTCGTGACGAGAGACTTCGACACAACTAATTTTACCGATGGATCAAAGTCTCTGAATATAAATAAATCTTTTCGGCTTCCCAACTTTGCTAGTGTTTTCCAGGCGGCAATGGCTAATGGCAATTATGCAAGCATGCAAAATACTCAAACAAGACCCTAACCAAAATCGAAATACTGCTATCCTGACATATAGTCAGGAAGCCGTGAAAGCCATTCGGTTGTATCAGCATCAAGGTTGCTTCAGCAATGCCGTGATGAGCTCAAAAGCCTTAATGTTAACCTTAAAATCACTCTTATCTGGGTTCCGGGTCACTGTGGCATTGGGGGAAACGAGTACGCAGATGAACTGGCCAGGCAAGCATCAGCCCTTCATAGCTCACTTCACTTGCGGAAAGAGTCAACATTTTTCTTGGGGTTATGTGGGATATATTCTCAATTTTTCGTAACGAATCAAACCACAGGTGGGGTAGTTTAACAGACTGAATTATATTTCTAGAAAGAATTGGCCCACCTATAACATATCCTGAACAAATGAATTAATTTGCAGACCCATGCAGGACATAGCCAGGATCGTTGTAACCTGTACTGGACACTGAACTTCGAGCGCGAGTAAGTCGACGATATTCTTCTGAATGTCATATAGATTCACTCTGAACCGGAAATCAATTTACATACCTATCTCGGCATACTGTCTCAGATATACACTTCGGGTTCCTGGATCACTCGACACTTCTCCCACTTCTTAAGTTCCAGCACGATGTATGTCGCCCTATCTCACCAAGCCACTGTTGAATGTTTTCTTGATATCGAAAAAGAATTTGATAGTGTATGGATACTTACAGGGACTTGTTCACAAACTTTTCCAACTTAGACTTTCACATTCACTTATCAAAATTATTTAGAATTTTCTTCATTCCAGATCTTTCTTCATTCAAATAAGAAGCTGCCAATAAATAACAAGGACAACCAGAGCCGGAGTTGCACAAGGCTCTTAACTAGGACCATTCCTCTTCAACATATATATCTCAGGCCAACCACACCCAGAATACACACAGACTCTCCTGTTTGCCGATGACTGCCGCACGTGTGCCCAGTCCATGTCACCGATATTTGCTGCTAGAAGAGTTGAAGCCCACATTGACTCTGGGGTTTCAAAACCAACTCGGTCAAATCCGAATTGATCTATTCCAGACGACCAAATAACTTATGAAGTGGAAGAGGACGCTCAGACATAAACTCCAGGAATACCAAGATCACCCTACCCGATGGAACCCAACTCATCAGCAAAATATAACGTTAAATACCTGTGAATACAGTTCAGTGAATTATACCGGTTCAATACTCAAACAGAAAATGGAATAAAAAAAAAAAAAAAATTCACCTTCCACCGCATCCAACCGCTAATGCAAGAACAGAATGGTCTCAGCCAGCCAGAAAACAAAGCTTCTACTATACAAGCAGCAAAACGAACTGAATTTAAATGGTGAATTTTAAATGCCTAAACTTAGTTTCATACAAAATGGAAACAGAGCATTATTATGGTATTGGTACTTGCCTCCTTCATATCCTACTCCTTCTCCAATGAATGCTTTCTTTATATATAAAATCTACAAATCTTCTAAAAGACATCTCATACCAAAAGGATTCACGGTCATCGATCAGAATTAATGAAGATTCCTCGTATTGCTTATAATCTACATTTTGGTTCTTTGTTTTCGTTTCGTTCTTTTGTCATTTTTATTTGATGCATTAGTGCTTAAGGATTTATTACAATTTCAAGTACACATACTTCTTTCTATTCACACGGAATGAGTGACGAATTGAGCAAATGGTCGGTGGCACTAGCAATTTTTATATTTACCATCTCACTATACGTTTAATGCCACAAGAAATAGGAGTCGGACCGGAAAAAAAAGAATCCAAATTAGATCATCACTCAGAAAGTTGATGGGAAAACCGTCTGTTCGTCTGGTTAAATAAACAAAATAGTATAGAGCACGTTGAAAAATCCAATTGGACTCAACAGAAAATAACAACAATAACAAAACAACACATGTTTTATTTGACAAAGAATTTCTTCAATACGAGTATTTATGAAGTCTCCCTTCTTTTTTTCAAGTAGGTATAGTTGCGGTAGATATATTGGTTCATATTTTGGAAAGACATTTTCAAGGCATGGTTTTTTGCTTGGGTTTGTCTTCGATGACACCACACATCCATCGGCTGTCAGTCGCTAAGTCGCAGTTCATGCGATGAACTTGTTGATTTTTTTCAAATTTTTGACAGCATACATGTGTGATTGGCCACGAATATATAACACGAGGTACACCAAACCAAGTACAAGTGATGTTCATACAAGTGGGTAAAGAGTTGAAAAATGTTGAAGTCATTCGGTTCATTGCATTAGGACAAATCATTCGTGATGTTATGTAAAATATAATTGAAACAAAAAAAAATAGAATCTCAAATAAGAAGGGGAGTATTACATCAGGGGGCCGATTCTGGTTCTGTGAAAAAATGAATCAAATAAATGGTTTTCACATTCCCTGTCAAGCATTGCTTTCACTTTTTCGATTCACTTGATGCAAATAAGCGATTCTGGTTCAGTGAATAAAATTCTCCGACGAACTACATATATTATCGATCCTGGAACAGAACCACCTTATCATTTCCCTGAATCGCATGCGCAGCTAGCGCAATTCTCTCAACTTTCTTATTTTTTGAAGAGAAAAAAGAATCGCTTCATGTATAGGACAGAGAAGGAGATGCGGTTGTTTTGAGCATTGTTTGTTCGTATTCACCCTTTATTTTTAAAGATTCACGTCCAAATGACGGCGACGCGGCTTGAAAGCAAAATATTCATGTGAATATTTTTGAGGTTTGGTTTCACATCACAGAATCGGCCCCCAGGAATGAATCTAAAATGATCACTTCAAAATAAAGCTGATTACTTAAATATTTATTTCTAACAAAAAAAATTATTTTGCCAAACCTAACACAGAAAATGATTTTTTATTACTTCAATTATTGAACAGTGAACAGCTTACTATTTATCATTGAAATTTTAAAAGTCATTTATGAGAAATAGTTTTGTTTTTGCTATAAAAATAATAATTAAGCCATCATATAAGCTTTATTTTGGCATCAAAATAATAATTGATTTTGATTTCTGATCGTCTTAAAATTTTAATTTCGGTTTCAATATGCATAACATGGCATACTACACCACCGACAACTCCATAAAAAAAATCTATCTTTCGGTTCTTAGAATCATTTTTTGAGGATAATGCAGCACAACTTCATTGTTTTGAAAATCGTAATTTTGCAAAAAAAAAAAAAAAAATCGTGAATTTGCGAAATTTTCAAAAATATGTGCGGCAAATCGCAGCAAAAGTTGAGCACAATACAGCACAATTTTTTTTTTTTGAAAATCAAAAAATGGCGGTGCTAATTTCACGCATAAGGACTTTTTAGATTATTTCAAATTAAAGACCACCGGCATTTTTTTTAGTATGGGCGCTAAAACTAAAATTTGAAGTCTTTTTCTAACCAAGCTTCCAGTACATTTGTTGCTTTCTTCATTATCGTAACGATTTTTTGAAACAAGTAGGTACAGTTAACTTTGTAAGAAATCACATGACTTTTATTCCTTTTCAAGGATATTCGAAATACAAACATTTTACTGGCATGAACGGAACTCTGGATGCACATTTGATGTAAATAACACGTGCGCAATAGTCCACCTCTCTTTAATTCCATTCATTTCCAATTTTATGAAAGGGAGATTTAATTTAAACACGCGTTGTTACCTTTCATCAATATAATATTATAATATATACTGAAATGAGAAATCCAAAACTCGAAAGGGAAACATAAAGCAAGAATAGAATTCCTCATGTCCACTAGTTAAGCTGATTACAAAATTATCTGAATTTTGGCAGGGTATAGATTATATAAAAATGTTATAAATTAATCCGACACATTTTTGTAAACATCCGCACAAGAACGATTTACCTACTTACCTTTCGATTCCGCCATATATACGATTTCACTCGACACATGCTTTGTAATAATATTGATTTTTTGAATATATATTCGATGTAAAAACAAAATCAACCCCTGTTAAAATTTTTAACATCAGAGGCGCAAAATTTTAAACAACCTATAGTTAAGGGCTTAGCATATTACTAGTTAGCAATTTGCTAAACATTTAGTAATTTACTATATTTTCGGAGATTTTAATCCTTTTTTTTCGTTTTACTAACTAGTAAAATACTAATTCCCTTTTATTAAAAATGGTGCATCTGCTCGTTTAACTACGCAGTGGATGTCGTAAACTTAATAAAGAGTGGGAGCAACGAAGCAATTTGTTTTGAAATGTTTATTATTATTTCCCCCACTGTGGATTAGACCATTCCATGTAATAAGATTAATTGTTGTAAGGTATATCCTTTGTGTTCCATTAAGAAGTTTACTTACTAACATCAGCCTGATGAGCATTTCTCCCAAAAAAGTGTAGTGTAACTAGAACTTGTAATTCTGGTGAAATCAGAAGCCCACGGTTTGTTATTCGGTCTTGTATGTTTAGGTTTTCAACCAAGAACCGAACTGTAGTTTTATCAAACCTATACCTAGAGTAAAATTCTCCATCGTCCAGCTCTTTAAAAGAATTTGCTCAGGACTTAAAACATCGCACTTTTCTGCACATAGCTGAGTCTTTGAACATATCGAAAACTTCGTCCTCCGAAAACATTTTATTTTTTTTATTTACTTTGAAAAACAATTAACACACGAATCATAAAAAAAACACAATTTAACTCTTTGCCAATTTTTTTTTTTTTCGAGGACAGTGACAGATTTCATATGGATTTAGCAAGTTACTAAAAGTTAAAGTAGCCATTTTGTGATTTTAACTTTAGTAAAATGTTATTAACTTACTATCGTAAGTTGCTAAAATCGTTTAAAATTCGCAAAATCTTCTTTTTAACTTAGTAACTTACTAAAATGGCTTTAACATTTTACTAAATCGTTTAAAATTTTGCGCCAAAGATTTTTAATTGATACATATTTTTTTTCGTATACAATTTATTTAACGTTCCTAATACATAATTATGAGACTTCAAGGTGATACAAATTTCGAATGGATCAATAATATAATAATTGCTTTGTCGTTTCGCGCTTTTTTTTTTTAATTTAACGGCCATATTATTGACTCGATTCATCCAGATTAAAACTTAAAACCAGATGTAAATTATACAAATTTAATGCAAATACATCCGGATTAATGTTTGAATCTCGATACATCGAGTGCATAATATGGCGGTAAGACTAAGTTTTTCAATGCGAAATCATCATAGTTTCGAAGTAAAACCAAAGTTAACTCCTTAACATGTTTTTTTTTATTCATTTATAATTAAGATCTTGGATCAACTTCGAGTTATCTCTACAAATGTCAGAAATAACATAACTCTGGATTAATTGAACAAATATTTATGACAAGTGTTATGAGCGTATAAGAAGGGTGATTAGTGATTACCATATGACAACTATGTTTCAGTTGAACTAAGGTGATTCAACCTCGGTTCAAGATTTTAACTCACTGATTCCTGCGAATTAACTGGGGTTCAACCAGGGTTCAAGTATATTTGCTATTATCGTAAAAATTTCAACCCTAAGCAGTGGTTTAACCCACGTTAATTTAGCAAAAATGGTGGATTAAAATTTTAAGCCGAGTTCTTATGTTAGACAACGTTTATAAATACGACTGCGTCTGTTCAACTGTATATATAGATCTTAAAGATATTGTTAAAGATCCACTTAAAAATTGATTTATTATATTATTTCTTGATATATTATTTTTCAGGATTAAATTAATTTAACTCAAAGTAAAACTAGCCCATAGGAGTTTAATCCGAAAGATATTTTAAGCATTTTTATTGAAAAATAGCATTTGGAATTTTAAGATGTAGGTACCTACCTACTGAACTCAACAAAAATTGCGTAATGTCAAGGCCATTAAGTGAACTGATGAGTCCAAGTGGATCGCCGAAATGAAACGCCAATTTTGTGTGGGCTAAAGGCCGTTAAAAGCTATTTTGAATCGTTAGTTCAACAACAATTTATTTAAATAAAGAATTTGTATTAGTAAAAAAAACCTTCGTAAAAACAAAAAAAAACCTCCCTATGGCTGATGACATGAATGAATAATTAAATGCATTCCGACCTAAAAATCACGTCTGCCATCATACAACTAAAAAAAATGTGCAAAAACATCAGCCATTTTCATCATAGGTTTCTGATTTAAATAATATGACCTATTTAAGTTCCTATTAGGGTTTGACTGATGGAACAATATTTGCATACTTAATTTATTTACCTAAAGGAGTATCACAAAAGATTTGTATGACTGTTGATTTTAATGGGTTTTATCTTCTATAATATACGAGCCTGTGAAGAACTATGAATGAATATTCAATCAACCTACAACCACAACATTGTTAAGGTATACGTCCGCCACACGTGTGTTAGCTTGTTTTTAATTTTGGTTGTATTATAATATTCAATTTCAAATGACGCATCCTTTTTAAAATATGGGACCCAAAGGAATAGAGTACAAGCCGCGTTATAATAAAAATAAAAATCATTTACTTTACTTGTGAATGTGAATTCAAAATAGATAAATTTTGCTTAGGAAGATTTTTTGAGAATGTTTAATTCACCTGGTTCATAGAATTGTCACCCCATTGTTTGGTATATAATGTCAGACACGTGTCATTTCATTAAGAAACAAATTTATGTGATATTCTTAAAGGCTAAACTTAATACACACAAAAATATTATTAATGTATTAGGATAGTGTTGTAGTGTCAAGGTGTCTATGTGGATGGTTAACATAATTTAAAAAAGAGGGTTTTGTTTAATTTGATCAGGAGATGGATTTTATAAAATTTCTATTCACAAAATGAATAAATAACTGAGAGGGGCATCTGTTCCTCACTTATTTTGACGTATCTCATGTCACTGTTACAAAAGTTAATATACAGCGTTTTTATTGGGGACTTTTAGCTAGCACAGTAATGCAAGTCCGAATAAATAGTTATAATTACTTTTAAATTATCGCAAAGTTGGTATGCATGTCAAAATTAGAAATTAAAAAGCGTTAAAATCTCTATTTATTTGGACTTAATATTCACATAATTAGTATACTATTTATTTGGATATAATTTCTTTCCATTTTATACATCACTGGGTGATTTTTTTCTTAGCAAAAAAATACGAAATACCTTACCTAAACTAATTCACTTTTTAAAAAGTTAAAGGATAAAAGCAACCATGCATTTATGAAAGCACCCATTCCCATTGATTATTTACGTTGATCGTCTAACCGCAGGTATCCTAATTTTCCAAACCAACACATTTTGGTCCTAATGAAAACAAAGCAAAAACATTGAAAAATATCAACGAACGCATCCTTAAATGCCAACTTTCAATCAACAAATATTTGTCTGCAATCCCATTGATTGTCAAACTATTCTAGACACTCCTAAATGTTATCTCAACTTTTATATTATTCACTAATTTTACTGACTTAGTTATCGACACTATTCCTTTGTTGTTGTTTACTTGTACCGCAACACAACAATTGGGAAATAATTAACAGTAAATGTTTGAAGAAAAAAGGGTGTGTAAGTTGTGTAGTTGTTAAACGCTGCCCGTGATAAGTTAAAAGTTGGTGAAGTCTTGCAGCACCGACTGCAGTTGCGTTGTGTTGTGTTCGTTGAAGAAGTTATCTATCACTCTAAAAAAGGGTTAAAAGGAGGTAAAAATAATATTTTAAAATGTTGGTTAGATATAAAGGGCAGGGTAGTAGTGCCCAGCCAAATACTGGGACTACACCCTTTTAACAGGAACAAACTCAGATGATTTTCGACCCCTTCTAACTTAATCAGAATCTTTAAATTTTGAATATTTGTTAGGCTGGCCAAGCACAAATTTTAACCCCTTAGCATTTATGTGGTTTCTGAGATATAGGACCTAAAAAATCGGTAAAACCATAACTGACTCACTCACTCAAATACTCACTGTATTGAAAGTTTTCTCGTTAGCAGTTTTGTTTTTTTAGTAGCCTAGCCTGCGGAGTGCGTCATAATGGTTAGTTCTTAGGATTGTCACACCGCGCCCCCCCGAAAGTTTCATTTCCAGCAGATGCCTTCTAAACACAAAAATCTTTCTCACGGGTACTATCAGCTACCAATAACACGCACACAGAAATAGTGGAGAGTTGTAAGTCACTTGGCTCTGGTTCTACACGAGCTGTCGCGCCACCAAATTTATTTACTTATTTTATCCACCAAAGTAAAACAAAACTTTATAATATTGAATATTATCACTTTTTTTATAGCAGTATCCCAAATTATGTTCCATTATCTAATTATATTCAAGTTTACTGTTTCATTAAAACTTTTATATTATAGGTAAATAAAGTATGACTCAATATTTCTGCCGTAATCGATTGATTTATTAATACCTGATTGGTAAAATTCCCTTATTCGATGTAAATGACTTTGTGTAATTAAAGTACGCATTAATTAATAAGAAAATCAAGAATAAAACTTTATAGACTTCACTCCATCTTTTTTTAGAAAATGACGCCAAAATTGTCGTAAAACCTTGATGATGAAGCTTGCTATAGAAACATCATGCACGACTTTGAATAAGAAGTACTGGGTTATGTTACGCATGAATTTATAACGCTCATATTATTATTTAAGTTTAAGTGCCGCTTAAGGAAATATCGTAAAACTTGGTGCTCGAATTCTCACCACTATACAAAATATACATAGGTACTTGTGGAGTGGATATATATATAATATCTTTTACTTTTGCCCCACCAAACCACATATACATAAAGTGAAAACCGTTCAATGGGAGAAAAATGTCCGTTCTTCTTCAAATTGAAATTTAGGAAGCCATAAAATTAACCAAGTCAATTAATTATATTGAAAGCAGCCACTCATGTGTATGAAACATTTTGCTTGTTTTATGTGTGTACATAGATGTTGGAGGTCTTCAGTGATGGATTATTATCTAAATGTCAAAATAGGTAACAATTTAAAAGGGCCCTGCAAAAGGTAGTAATTTACACTTGAAATCGAAAAAAGGGGTCTACACAACAATTTTCTAGTGCATAGTTCTATGCGTTGGGCGCCATCTTGAATTTAAGACAATTGAGTTTTCGTAGATAAGTCGTTTATTTTCAACTCTTGCCCTACAATGTAGTGAACAAAAGTTACTCAGAATTTTATTATCTACAACTTTAGTCAAAACAGTTTTTTGTCTATGATTTATATTTTTCCACTTAATCCGGGAAATGAGATTATGATTGTTTTATTTCGTCTATTTGTAAGTTAAGCGCTTCAATAATATTTTTTTAAATAAAAACATACATCAATCGAAACAAGTATTTCGCGTTCTTAAGGAGTAGAGTGAGTTATGTGTTTTGTTGACGTGAATTTTTAATCTGTCAAAGTAGAACTGACATTTGCCGCCATTTGCAAAAATTATACATAGCATTTATGCTAACGACTTTTGGGCCACCTTGAACATAAAATAAAAAAAAATCATAGTATCTACTTATTGACTCATGATTTCTAAGTACATATATACTTGTTTCATTCCGGCCCTGGATAAGTCTATGCGCAACTAGGGCAAATCGGTCGAATTTTTAATAGGATTTTTCTCGATTTCTGATGACGAGACGGTGTGACTTTTAAATTGGAAATGACTATGCATTATATGTACATATAAACGCGGCGCGTGTGCTTATGGTAGAAGACAGTTTTATTATTCGATATAGTCCATTTCCTGGCGAGCTCGTTGAAAAGCAATCAATAAACTGCCGAGTTTTTATAGTCCATACCATATAGAGTCGCAGTTACTTTGATGTCGTAAATTATTTTGTTACTGCTTAGATTGTAATGCTGAAGAGGAAAAGAAATTAATCGAATTTGATCAACAGTTTGACACCTGCCATTTAGCTGATTTTTTGAATATTAGCTCTTGGAGATACTAGATCTTGGAGTGTATGACTTTTTTTCCCATTGAATCCTAAATCATTAAATTTGATACTTTGTATAATTTTAGGGTTTAAAATGGTATCCCATTATCACTTGTCCTCAAAATGTTTCCTTATAGTTAATTCCTTTGTGATGAACTTTTTTTTATTGATAACTGTCAGATTTTTAAATGAACAGAACATATGCAAGTGCATCGCATGCGCAGTGACTCAATCCCTTCTTAGCTAGTGCAAGTGCCTTTTTAGTTCCGATATTTTTATAAATTACGAGTTCTTTTTTTGGTAAAGAGATACTTCTTTTTTGTAGAAAATATGTTCCCCGTTTGCCATCAAACTTGATGATACGATATTCTCCAATTCCCACCACACACACGACATTATACATTTTATTCCAAAATAGATTACTTCAAGATAAAGTGCACATGACCAGAATCTGTCACCCTTCCATTGAGTGCTATTTAAGAAGATACAATAAATTTAACTCGTTGTCATTGTGTACTTTACCCTTAATTAAAATAACATAATCTTCGTACATGTGGTGTCATCATAAAATGGTGCGTGAGAAAATTTATCGTAAGGAAATAAGAACACGGGTGGGTATAGGTATGTATTTCGTAGGTACCCCGACTATTTGTTGATACGCAACACGTTATGTGCGTATTAGTTTGATGAACGATAGAAAATTTTTAAACCGGCGTTAAGCTTAACCCAAAATCTAATGGACCTTTAAATATATTTATCAATGCAGCGATTTTGAAATTTAATTTCGAAAAAATCAGAAACCCATTTTTGCAATACCGAATTAAAAAAAGGCTAGATGCAACCCTGGTTACACTGGTAACTTAGCATTGGTGCCTTTGGAAACTGGGCACCCGATGTTCCCATCCTAGTCGCCAAATAATATATACATATGTATCTAGAATGAGAAGTCAGAGAAGTTTTCTTATTGACTTTATTCAATGAATGCTTATTCTAGACTGAGGCTTAACATATATATTATTAGATGAGTGTTAGTATGATTTTTAGATTTTTAGTATACAGTTCCTATCGAAAAATCGAATTTCAAAAATTAATTTTGAATTTTTTTTTTTAAGAATCCAAATTTTGTTTTTTTTGAAATTTTAATATGTAATATCATTCAAACTTATTAGTAGCTTTTGTGTAAAAAATGTCATTAAAAGTGGGCTTACAGATAATGAGATAGTCGAAAACCCAAAAATGGTTCTATGAGAGGTGCCATTTTTTAAACGATAGATACATTTTTGTTCTCAATAATATGGTAAATAGTTCTGATATCAGTTCACATAAAAATTTTAATCAAAATCGTAGGCGGAGAAAAATTAGATTTTCAATACCGGTCGATTTAGGTATCTGTGGTAGTAAGAACTTCAGGCTGTTTGTCTTCCTTAGAAGGTCTTTTTCTCCGGCTCGTACTTCACTTCTGGTTCTTATTGGGTCATCTGTCATGGCTCTTAACTGGCTTATCAACGGAGCCTATCAACGGTCTTATAAACAGCTCTTTGCCCGCTTATCAACGGCTTTTAAACGACTTATCAACGATTTTTAACCGGCTTATCAACCAAAAAATTTACCACAAACCTACGAACGTTCGAACACATACACATGTAGACATCTCTCCACGTCTCTCCAAAAACGATGGATTTCGATTCTTGGAACCCCAAAACATAGTATCAATGTGTCAAATTTTTCGATTGGAGAAATGAAACCAAGTGTCAAGAATCGAAATCCATCGTTCTTGGAGAGACGGGGAGAGATGTCTGCATGTGTAGTGTATGTGTATGAATGTTCGTAGGTTCGTGGTAAATTTGTTCGTTCACCTTATCTCGAGAACGAATAGAAATATTGACTTCGAATACATTATATTTTAATTTTATCGATTTTTTTACATTGTACATTATTTAACCTTTTATAAAAAAGCATTAGATCATATTATTTTCTTGTAGCTTTTATTTAAAATATTGATCAAGACTGAAAATAAAAAATTGATATTTTGTGCCACTTTTGGAACTCTTAGATATTTCATCAACTTCCAATAATTTTTGATATAAATAAGCTTCAGCTAAATTATGTAATGAACAAGGAAATAATTTTCGAAAGGGAGAACAGATGGAAATCCAGACCTTGTCACGACAACAGCTGGCACCGACAAGAATTATTTCATACACCCTCTATATAAAGTCTTACAAAAAAATAATATACACTTGTTTTCCCATAGTACAACACTATTAGGTAATCTTATACACTTGTAACGAAATAAAAACAGAGTATGTTGTGTTTTAAATAAAATTAAGTATCTTCATCTATTCGGCAAGAAGAAGTGACACGGCACATGCAACAATTTAATTTATTGAATAAATATACAAACGTTTTAAAAACAAAAACTTCGATGTGTCGAAATATATAAATCGCTTAAAAAGAGGGGGCATTTTCTTCTAACTTATAATCACACCATATGGGAAAATTCTTCATATAGGGTGAAGACTCTACAAATATCTAAATAATAGTGATATCATAATATTTTATTTTCAATTTAAATCCAAAAAGACAAAAAAAAAATAAATGTGATCATTATTTATACACTGAACAAAGTTGCAAATCAATTTGAAGCAAAATAAAATAAAATAAATTTTACGAAAGTTTATTTAATTTCAATTACCTAGCTATCAGTCAAACAGACTATATACGCCTAGGTTGAAATACCTTTTCGGATTGATATGCCAAATATCGCTGTCACGGCCCGCCAGGTCATGCCTAATCACGCCTACCCCTAGCGCCAAGATTCTTACGAGGCGCGCATTCTTCGAAGCACACATTTGTCTATCAATATTACTATGTCGATCCATCAATCACACCCTCTACTACGTGCTGTGAATCTTTCATCGCACCACCGCCCCATGTCATGTTGGGCATTCGGTCTGCAATCAAAACAAACCGAATAAAATTCCCAAAACAAAAAACTCCCGCACCATCCTGCGTCGCGTCTTTGTAGGTATAGATAGGTAATGTATGGTATACGAACTTTTTTTTGCCAAACACACGACTGACGCAATTGAATTTAGTCCAAGAACTCGAGGTTTCATCCGACCGACGACGACGACGCACGAGGCGGTTAAATACCTAGGCGCAGCACAACCTTTTGACCTGAAAAAATCGGCGGCGTCGGCGTCAGTTCGATTGGAGAATTTAGTTCACAGCCGCAATTGCGTCGGAATATTTATGCGAATTGTTTATATAAAAAGAATTTCGATTTAGATAAACACACGCTTTTTCTTTCTTCAGGTAGAGGAAAGATAGGACAAAAAAAAATACCGATCTCGGAAGCTGCCAGTTATTTAGTTATTCTTAGGCATCAGGTGTTCATATCAAATTAATTAATTGTTTACCGAAGTGAAATTATACTAAAATGACTTCCTATTTTTTTTAATATCCACTTTCGCTCCTAGAGTTTTTGGGACACTTTGTCGAAGGGATTTTGAAAAGGTTATAGGTACCTACATAGGTTCTTATGAAAATAACAATACCTACTTTTTTATTTCATGTACCCCTCGCATTCTTTTAAATATTTGAAGCAATTGGTTTTGGTTGATGTTTCATTTTTTTTTTGAAAATACACCGCTTGTATCGTATGGAGCCATACGAGTGAAGCAATAACTAAACCTAAGAAGGGACAGCTATATTATCTTATTTATTATTTCTCCTTCCTACAATGTATTTCCCTCTCTTGTATTGTAAGCCAGAATAAACAGCCAGCATTATAAGTTAGTTGCGAATTTGGATAGCAAGAATAAAGTTGGGTTTTTTAACGTGAAGGTTTTCCCAAATAAAATTCTAGTGAGTTTAATTTCTATCGGAATTGGAATAAATCAGTCTTGGCTCGCAACACCGCTATTTTGGTTTTTAAATTAAATTATTGGATGAATTTTCCTCGGATGATATTTTGTTTCCACGATGATATTTTTCTCTTTCTGGCATGATATTTTTCTTTTATGATATATTTCTCGAATGATTTTAATGTAAAGGGTCATTCATTTCGTGGCTTAAAAAAGCTTATTAAAGCTTCAAACGTAGTCACTTTTGGCGCATTACGCGATGGTCGTCATAATTCACCGACTACGCAAGCAATCGGTAAAATTGTGAAGAAATTTGAAGAGAGTGAAAGTGTTACTGATGTCGTAACCGTAAGGCCTGTGCATCATCGTAATGCACGCTCAGTCGAAAATATTGCTGCTGCAAGTGCAAGTGTTGCTGATGATCCGAATTTATTGATTTCCTGGCGTTCGCAGCAATTGAACGATTTTTTTTGGCCGGCGATTGAAGATCATGGCTTGGATGATATGTGGTTCCAACAAGACGGGGCAACAAGCCACACAACACGACCAATTATGGCTTTATTGCGTGAGAAGTTTTCTGGTCGCGTAATTTTTTGGCGACGTCAATTGGCCAACAAGATCATGCAATTTTACACTGTTAGATTTTTTTTTTCTGTGGGGCTACGCAATAGACCGTATTTACGCGAATAATTCCCGAACTCTAGACGCATTAAAAAGCAACATAAGTCAAGTTATGGCCGAGATACCGCCCGAAATGTGCGAAAAAGTGGTTAAAAATTACCTGAAAAGAATTGTATGTGCGAATCTATTTTACTGAATGATATTTTGTGTTGGCGGCGGCGTCATTGGTCCATATTTCTTTAAGAACGACGCGACGTTGCCCACGCCATCACCTTCAACGGCGAGCGCTAAGGGTCGATGATAACCAACTTCTTTTAGCCTGAATTGGTTGATTGGATGATTACCACCGACATGTGGTTTCAACAGGACGGTGGCGCTATGTGCAAACCAACTTATGCCACTTTATAAATTCTTCACGATCGATTTGATTTGAGGGCATGGTCATCTCCAGGCTTGTTAGGTTGTGCGATTTATCGCCAAACAGGCGAAGATATTTCTAGTTTTTGGCGATTTAAATTTTTTGAATTAAAATTCTAATATTCTAATAATTTTGAACCCTGTGCTGAAATGCTTTCGGCATTAAATGCCTCAATGTATGAAAAAGATCCATTTGATAAAACAATTGATACATACATTGAATTTATTAAAGAAGACTAGGTAAACAAAGGAGTATTCTTTTCTTTAATTCTAAGTTTTCGTTTAAATAATTGTTGTTATTAAATTTGGTGATTTTTTGGCGATTTAAATTTTCTGTTTGGCGATCCCGCTTCTTCAAACCTGACAATCTCACGTGGAAGTGATGCGAACTGGCCACCGGGATCGTGCGATTTGACTTCGTTTCCCCGTTAGACTTTTTGTGTGGATTTTTCTAAAGTCACAGGTCCAAGCGAATAAGCCTCAAACTACATAGGGCAAATTTCGAAAAACACATACAAGCAACCATCTCAACAATTACCATTCCTTCAACATTATCAATATTACTTGAATTGAAACGCAAAATATTTCCATCGGTATTGAAGTAGAAATATATCTTTTTTGCAAGTCAGTGATATTATACATTAAATAAACACACCCCCACGCTATATCAAACACAAGCATTCGGCTTGAATTCCTACACGGTATTTGAATAGGTACCTTACCTACCCATCAGGGACAATTTAAAATAATTTATTACCAATTTTCTTGTCCTTCTGTCTATAGCTGTCTTGCGTGCGTCGTCGTCGTCGTCTTGCTGTGCCTTTATGCAGAAGATACAATCTATCTAATTAAATATTCACATTTAAGATTGATACATATGTAGATGGTACTGAAAGTCCAATTGAATAATCGTCCCACGTGCCATTTGAGTGAAATCACTGTTCAAAACTGATGCGATACCAATTAGAATTTATTGGAAATTCTTGAAATACTTTTTCATCTTTGTGATCTCTGTGATGTCTGTGTCATAGATATTTTTGGTATAAAATATAATTATTGAGAAATGAAGATGAACAAAATAAATGTACACAAGCAGAGTATAATTATTCATTTCCATCGATATATGTACAAATAGTACGCAAGGATTAGGGGTTATTTCCAGTTTTATAATTAGGATACAGAGAGTAGAACTGGTCAGTGCTGTTGTTTCACAAAATTTCGAGAGTAGTAGTAATAGTTTCATAAAATTAGGGGAGCATTTTCGGAAGTTAAGAAGCTCCATTAAAATGCGAGATATTTCATTAAATAATATGATCACAAGTGAAAAGAAACAATAACATTTTTTTTCTATTGATATTTTTATTCATATAAAAAAAATTTCTGAGAAAGACACAAGAACGTAATGTCCCATTGGACTAAACAAAACAAAAGCATTCATCTGAAGTTCAATATCTAATCTACATAAAAATAGCCCCATAAGAAGCCTCATTTTAAATATACAAAAATAAATAACTTAAAAAAGATAATTACTATGACATGAACTATTATTAACAGTAATTTAAAAACAAATAACTTATTTAATATAAAAATAAATATACATTATTATTTCTTTAAGGTTTGACCTCTTTTTTTGTACTTTTCAATTAAACTTTTAGTTGGTTAATATATTTTAACAAAGGAACCATGCATATTCAGAAATTATGATTATGATATTTAGTTCTTTTCCCTTTTTCTTTAAAACTTTAAACTATATTAATGTTTATCAAACGGTAACTAAGAATGTTTTATTGAAATGAATGAATAAGATATACGATTTATGCAGATAAAAATATCGCTACCTTATTCTCTCACGAACCCTTTGGAAGAGAAATAAAAAAAAATACATTCAACTGCAAAACTGTTGCATACTTTCAGTTTAACATATGAAATTTTGAAGTTTAATAGAGATGTTCAGGATTTAAAAATATTTTCAAACTGCAAGATACGTTTTTAATTTAAATTTCCATGTCGAGAACTGAGGAGCTTTTTTGAGACATGGTAGACAGTAGCCCTTTTCGCAGTAAAGGAGCCAAATGTTAATATAGTAGCCATTCTGACAACACTGGAACTGATTGGTCCAATTCAATCATCAATCAATGATAGTTAAAGATCCGGTAGTAAACTCATATGAATGAATGATAAGTTAGTAAATATACAGAGTCATTCTTTAAATTTAAATAAAACAAAGTATATGTGTGAGATATCATAGAAATTTTGTATTCGTTTGAAAGGCCTATCCATGTGACTATGTATGAAATATAACATCGTTGAAATGTCCGCCGCGGCTTCTCTGGGTGGCGCACATTCGAAATGTCCAATTTTCCATGACTCTGGCGCATAAATCAAGCTGAATTTTAACGATGGCATGGGTTATGTTGGCTTTTAGGGCCGCTGTGTTTTGTGGCAATTATTCGGATAGACCTGCGACTTCAAAAAACCAAACAAGTCTAATGGGGTCAAATCACAAAGATCTCTATGGCCAGTTCATATCACCTCCAAGTGAGATGACCATGCCTCGAATCGCTCATGCAGAATTTCCAATGTGACGTGAGCAGTGTAGCACGTACCGTCGTCGCCGCCGTAGGTCCTGTTGAAACCACATGTCGTTTGTGTCCATATCATCCAATTCAGGCCAAAAGAAGTTTATAATCATCGACCTATAGGGCTCACTGTTGACGGTCATGGCGCGGCCAACGTCGTCATTCTCAAAGAAATATGCCACCAATGACGCCGCGCCGCCGCCGCTCCTGGATCTCGTGTAAACAAATTCGACAATTATTTTTGTTGACGAACCCATTCATCCAGAAATGAGCCTAATTGCTGAAGATGATTTTTCGATGAAAATTAAGGTCATTTTCGAACTGATCCAGAGCCTATTCAGCAAACACAAGTAGGTCCGTCAAGCTGGAAACACCACAACTGACGGACCAGCTTAACGGACCTAACACAAGTCGTTGTCTATGAACGTTCAGCTCCTGGGGCAGTTAAATTTTTAACGGAAGCAGGCCCAAGTCACGAAGCAAATTTCGCCAAATTGTGGTCTGCAAAGGAACGAGTTCTTGTGAGCGACGATCCTGAACACTCTCACGGACATTTTCAGCAGATCTAGCATTTCGTCGACGTACGAGTGTTAGTTGATCGTTTTCTGAACCAGTGGAAGTGTCCTCTGCCTATCGGTAGAACGATTATAACGACCGTAAAATAGTCGAAGCGCGCGAAACTTTTCCCGAACAAAAAACCCATTTTGATAAAACAATTTTATCATTTGCACGTGTTTTTGAACACTAAATCCGTCCATGCTGTCTTGGCAAAACAGACTGAATAAATGACAGCGAGTTTGATAGATGTAGCTTCAACAATATGGCAGCTATCAACTTTCAAAGTTTCGAAGTCCCTTAGAAAGACCCTTTATAATCGCCTCCATATTTTAGGTAAAGAAAGCGTTAAATTTATATATTTTTGTATGCAAAATTATGGTTTGTGTGTCCAGAAATCAAAATCAAAATTTACTGTCAATCCTGCCGCGTCATTCTTTAACGAGACCATTTTGTATTATTACACAATTTTAATTCTTAAAAGAAATATGTATCAAAAGCCTTATTAAGCATTTCCTGCCTAATAATAAACCTAAGGTTATTCAATTTTGTTCATCTATGCCCATTGTTAATTTTTTTTATATTGAGACAATAACCACTTAAGATTAACTCATGATCGTCGTCGTCGGCACCCCTATGGTGAAAATATCATCCAGCATCCACCTTGATGCTTATTATTCTTAAAATGCCCTAAGCTTGTATTATATACCTCTTGAAATTGCACAAGAAATTATATCCATAAAAATAATCCAACAAGGGAGGTCATTTTCAATAAAGCCAAAAGACATGAAAAAACTTTCTTCTCCAGAGGCAATTCGCAGGATTACAAGCACCTTCCTCCTTATAATCGCAGGTTATTGCGTTAATGTATATTATTAAACTTTTTCTTCAGACTTAGCTATGTCGTATATATACCTACGAATACTGTAATGAAAACATTGTGCTAGAAAAGATGTCATCCAGCTTCAACATGCAAACAGCAACAACAACTTGAACTACAAAAAAAAAAAAAATTTAATAATAAAAAATAAAAGTTTATGGTTTCGTCACGCCAGGGGATGAATTAATGTTTTCCATATTATATGTATATACTTTTTTGTTAACCCCGTACTGTTTGACCCAACTCCTCGACTGTATGTACTTTTCTGCGCGGGATTTGTATAAATAGCAGAATATATGTATAGTTGGTTGGAATTTGAGCTTTAACTTTAGGAATTCATTAAAAATGTTGTTGGCCATTTGTAGACAAACTGCGGAGGAACCATCATCGGACTATTAGTGGATGTGGATGTTGTAGAGAAGAAAACATTCATTTTGATGAATTTTGTACATACATACTAAATACATTCATGTATATCGCTTTGGCTCCCGCTCGATTTCTCTTGGCCTTTCCGCTGGACACACAGTAATGGAAAACATTTCCTGTATTTCGGACACTTGCATCCGGATAACGGACAGACGCAGTTTTATTATAATTATGACCCAAAGCAGGATTTTGAGTTGAGGCACGCGCCTCCATGAGTTTCCTGAAAGCATTTCCTGTTTTTATCTGAATACCAATCGTTGGGGTTAATGTCTATACGTACCGTACATAGAATGTTTTTTTTGACCATAGCATCGTACTTGTGTCCTTACAATTGTATCTGTCGGTGTTTTTCAAAATGTTAAATTAAGTTTCTCATCAAATAAATATTTATGTATAGGCATTGGCCTCAATCTGTTTTCTTTTTTATCCAGAATTCTTAAAATGTTAGGTTTTGAAAAAAAAAAAAATTAAATTTAAATTTCAAACTGTTCTTATCCCGAAAATCATGGCCCTAGTCTGAGTTCACTATAGCTATATATACCCTGAAGAAAATAATAAGAAACAAGAGGGAGTAGCAGCGAGCATGGTGCATAATGTTGCATTATTTTCATCGAAAAAATGGTTCTCGCAATTCTGTCTGTCTGTCTTTCCTTTCGGCTGCCGCATAAACGGTTGGGTCGATTTTCTTTAAACTTAGGATCTTGCGTTTTTGGGCATTCGCCCTGTTCAAGTGAAATACCTACGTACATCTCTGTTAACTTTAAGTACTTTTTTATATTATTTTGTTTGTAAAAGATGGCGCCATTTCTTTGTTTTATTTATCGATAAATTTTAACTAAATCAAAAGCGGAACTAATTGCACCTACTAATTTTTGTTAAATTTTTTATTAAAAAAAAAAATATTTTATTGTAGCAGACGATTTTTTCGTACCTTCTTTTTTATGGTGATCGAATCTTCACAACGAACCAGAGAGAATAATTTCACAATCCAACGCCCGGCAGACTTTTTTAACTTTTTTTTAATCAAAAGTTTTTAACAAAAATACCAAATTATGAAAATCTTATTTTTCTCAAAATACGTGCCCACAACTTTAAAAAAAATCAATAATTTTTTTTTACAAAAAGGCTACCATTTTATAAAAAAAATTTAGGAAAATTGGTTTTAAATGGTACCTCCCATTGAACCATTTTTTTTGATTTTCGATTTTCTCAAAAACGGTTCAACTGATTTTTATCAATTTTTTTAATAGAGAATTTTTACAATAATTTTAAAAATATTGTGTACCAAAATTTTTCAATTTTTTTTTTTTTTTGATTTTTAAAAAAAGTTTCAAAGGTTTTTTTTAGAACTTAATAATTCAAAAACGACTTGGTCGATTTTTATTAAACTTAGAGCCTAGCAGTTTTTTGACATTATCTAGCAGATTTAAAATAATTTTTTTTTATAACCAAAAATACAGTAAATACCTCCCATAAAATTTTTTAAAAACCGATATTGAAAATCTCATTTTTTCTCAAAAACGGCTGCTACGATTTTGATTAAAATTTTTGTGTGAACTAATATCAAAATTATCTACCATATTATTGTTGAAATGTTTGTAAGATAACTGGAAAATATTGAAAACGGCCTACGAAGTGTTTTGACGAAGGATTGTGTGGCTCGACAGGTGGATAATTCGGCTCGCACATAAGAGCAAGTTCGTGGGAAACAGTCGTGCATTCTATTTTTGGTGTGCAAGAAAATCATTTTTTTCAGTTTTTTCTTTTGCTTATTGGTATGATTACACAGTATCTTTAAAAATGTATTTGCTAAAAAATCTTTAAATTAAAAACTTAGTTCGACACGATCATTAATTCACAGAAATACAGCTCTTCAAAAAACACTACAAATATTTTAAGAAAATTTATATTCCCTAAATTTTTTTGAGTAGTGTATTTGAATTAAAATGATTCCTATATGATTTTCGATAAGAATTCTGATGAAAAATATTAGATAATGATTTAAGTAAGTAAACCTATCGATATATTCTCAAGAATTACTCCTATATACTGATTAGATAAAATCAATGAATAACTTATCTATGTATATACAAACTATATCTAAGATATATATTTTAATTGATTGCAATTGATTGTTTGATAAAACAATTAATTGAGAGTGTGTTGACTGATGAGAGCCATATATAAATCGTTAATTCAGCTGTTGCATTTTAGAAGTCCATATTATTTACATCATGAAGAACACTGGAATAATTATATTTACTGTCTTAGTAGCTTTCGCTGCAACTTCCCATGCTATTAGTTCAACATGGGGCATGATCGGATCAAAGGATAAGATTTTATTTTCTCAGCGTATTTTCAATTATACATATCCTTATGGAATATCCAGAAATGCACAATTCCCTGAATATGTAAGTTTTGTTCAAAACATTATATACATACATACATATGTACATATATTTTATTTTTAATTTGTCATATTTAATCAAATTAATAAATTTTCTTTTTTAAGAAAAAAACCAACAAAGTGATAATTACAGCTGTTCAAGCTCTTGACAATTCGCCAAACAAGTCAAATAGTTACCCCACACTCTTGGCTGGCGGTCCCGGCTTTAAATATGTTACAGTGAATTTCCAGGCTAGAACAGAAAATAATTTAGATTACCAATTTGTAGTTTATGGAAAGAAATAGAAAATCAATAAAAAATTGAAAACTGTGAAAATAATATTTATATGAAAATTTAAAATAAATGTTTTTTTTTTCTTTTTCTTTATCAATATTTTTATTATTTAGTTTGTCACGCGTAAACTCAGAAAGTTCTAAAGTTATTTACTTGAAAAAAAATCGAAAATGACTTTTTTGACATTAAAACAAAAGTAAATTACATAATATCTAAAGTAAAAACAGGTGTTTTTTAGAGATAAAGTTGGCAGCACTATTTTAACTGGCGGCCATTTTGTCAGCTGTCAAGTGATACCGATTTTTACAAGAAAATTTTGTTCAGCGATGAAGCTCATTTTTGGGTGAATGGCTATTGGCTACGTCAATAAGCAGAACTGTCGGATTTAGAGTGCAGATAATCCTCAAGCCATTGTTGAGACGCTGCTGTTACATCCAGAAAAACTGACTGTTTAGTGTGCTTTATAGGTTGGTGAAATAATTGGTCCGTACTTCTTTAAAAACGATGCTGGCCAGAACGTTGCAGTCAAAAGTGACCGCTATAGAGCCATGATTACTGACTTTTTTGTTCATCAATTGAACAACCACGACGACGAGGGCAGGAGCTGTTGTTTCAACAAGACGGCGCAACATGTCACACAGCTCGTTCCACAATTGATTTATTGAAGGAAACGTTTGGTAAACGCATAGTTTCACCTTTCACGTAACGGACCAGTGAATGGGCCTCCAAGATCGTGCGATTTAACGCCGCTTGACTATTTTCTGTGGGGAAGTCGCTAGTCTACGCCGATAAGCCCAAAACGATTGACCACTTGGAGGACAACATTAACAACATTTTAAGAAAAAATCATATTTGTTTTATTCCATTTCAAAGTTCTATACTTTAAAAAAAACCCTATATATTGCGCAGATTGTCAAAGTTAAGAGTGTCAAAAAATTAAAAATGGCTGTTCGAGTGCCTACAGGTGTGTCCATCTAAGAGAATTGTCCGCTTATTGGAGCTGTCCGGAAGTGTCCGAGATGAGAGCCTCCCATAACTAGACCAATTAACGCTTTTAATAGTGTTAACTGTTGGGATGTTAACAGTGTTAACTAGTAGTATATTCTTTAAGATTACTAATAACTACTTAAGCTCTTGGAGCATCTTATGAGAAGAAACATTTTACTTGGAAATGCAGATTTAATAAATCGAATTTTGAATCTTGTTCGGATTTATGTCGGGACAAAAATCCCCAAACAGATTTTCGACTTAATGTCCCACTCAAAAGAGACAAACGTCCTTTAGGGATTATGACTAAGAAACTTATGTCCCTGCCAGGCACGTAGCCAGAAAGTCTAAAATAAAAACTAAAACTTTCTTATATACTAAATTCAAATCTATAAAAATAAGGAGACTATCCAGGTATACTGAATCCTATTTTAGAGTGTCTGTATTGATTCCTTGCATAGCTTCGTTAATACAAAATCTTACGTTCAAGCTCTTCTCCCAGGTTTTTCTGCAGTTAGGCGAGTCAACGAAATGGAAAAGCTAACATGTTACTTTGATAATGCTATTTCGTTTTCAGCTGTAAAAGCTGAGTACATTCTCTGGCGCGAAAAAATATTGTCGATTGATCCTTCTATCGAAGTTTTAAAATTGCTTGATATATGTGACAAAAGGCTTGCTTTAGATGTATAAACTTCTTGCTTACGGTTTTGGCCACGCTTCCAGTGACCAATTCCAGTGAAAAGGATTAAAGCGTTATGGGGAATGCAAGATTAAGCTCACTTGTTATGATATCTGTTCATTCACATATTAAAGTGGATCCAGATAAGATGATTGATCTCATGTCAAAAAGAAAATCAAGACGTCTTCTGTTTTTATATAATAATAATAAATAATAATTTAAGTATAATATGTTCGTTTGAGTGCATACAATTTAAAAACTAATAAAAATCAATAAATTGGAATATATATAGTTTTTTGTTTAAAGAATTCCTCGTAAAATTTGGAAGCAAGCCCCCCCCCCCCCCCCCCCCACCGAACCAAAATTTTGGCTACGGCACTGGTCCTTGCGCCCGCTACTTTGTAGATACTAGATAATTTCATCTCGGTATCTTAATTATGTAATTCTGGATAAGATTTAAGGAAAATATTAATTGCGCTAAATTGAGGACTCTCTAGTAATTATTTTAGAATGTGTTTTTCTATATTTTTATCTATACGCGTTAAAATACAAATACATATTATTACCTATGGAAAATAAATTATTTTAAAATTTCCTTCGTCCTATATTTGCTGAGATTACTTAATTTATTGGTCAATCTATAATAAAATTAGTGAAGCCATGAATCAGAGATTATTGTTATTATTAAAATAAAAGAACACAAGTTCCGGATCTGATTCATTTTGCATGATTCATTTAGATAGCAAGTTATAGGTAGGTTTGTTTTGTTTTTTCCCCCATATCACCTTGATTAATTAAAAACAAATTTTTCTTATCAAAATGAATACAATAATTATATTATTATCAAAATCGCTCTTGATACATTTCATTTAAATTGCAAATCTTGTTTTTGAAATGATTTCAAAGAAATTCGATAAGAAAGTTCATAGAAAATAAAATAAAAAAAAAAAACTGTTTTAAATTTGTCTCTTAATGTATTCTCAAGAGTTAATCGACTCGTACCTACCTACCTACTGGCTACTGATAAGATAAAACTTTTTATTAAAATTTGGATGGGTAGGGTTACTATATAAATAGTTAATTCATCAGTGGCATTTTATAAGTCGAACCGTAACAGTTTAAAGTCATTGACATCATGAAGAACGTTGGAGTTATTATTTTTACTATCTTAATTGCTTTTGCAGCAACTTCGTATGCCGTTAGTGCATCATGGGGCCGGGTCAATTCTAGGGATAGAATTTTATACTCTCAGCGTATCTTCAATAATACATATCCTTATGGAGTGACCAGAAAAGTTCAATTTCCTGAATACGTGAGTTTTATTGAAATCTGCATATTTTTTTAAAATTTAATCACATTGCTTTTTTTTAATTTTTTGTTTTTAGAGAAAAACAAACAAAATAACAATCACCTCTGTTCAAGCTGTTGACTATTCGTCAAACAAGACAAACAGTCACTCAACTTTATTTGCTGGCGGTCCCGGTTTTAAATATCTTACAATGATTTTCCAGGCTGGAACTAGGGGTAACTTAGATTACCAACTGATAATTTACGGAAAGAAATAGAAAAATAATAAAATACAAATTGTGAAAGCTATGAAATTTTTAAAGATTTTTTTTTTTTAACAATTATTAAAGATTTGTTCGCTGAGATTGTGAAATTTTTTAATTAAGTTTTCTGCAAAGTTGCTTTATTAACCGATTTCTTGAATAAATATTAAATTCAATTATTTTGATAAATAAGTTTATTGTTTACAAAAGAAACTATTAACTTTTTGTTAAATAAAATTGTTTTACTGGGCGGATTTTCCAGTAAGCATTGCAAATTATTGTTTACTTTTATTTTTAAAAATGATTCCGTTTATGTAGCTTAATACAAGCGAAACTTATATCTAAACATATTATTCTTAAAACTAAACTTACATATTATTCTTAAAGCTAAACTTAATAGAGAAAACTTAAATCTATGGTGGGTTTTTCGTTGTTTTGTTTCGGGTTTTTTTGTTTTTATTTATTTTTTGTTTTATTAATTTAATATTTAATTGGGCCCATAGGCCCACCCACCAGCTTTTTACAAAAATCAGCTATGTTATACTGACATGCATCATTTTGACAACTGTCATTTGTCATATTGACATCTGACATAATATGAACAAACATTTTAATATTGACGTCTATCATTTTAAGATCTTTCATTTCGACGTTTGTCATTTGTCATATTGACATCTGACATAATATGAACAAACATTTTAATATTGACGTCTATCATTTTAAGATCTTTCATTTCGACGTTTGTCATTTTGCAGCTTGTTTTTTTGACATCTGCCATTTTGAAGTCTGTCATTTTGACGTCTGTCATTTTGAAGTCTGTCATTTTAACGTCTGCCATTCTGACGTCTACCAATTTGACGTCTGTCATTTTGACGTTTCTCATATCGAAATCTGTCATTTTGATGTCTGTCATATTGACATCTGTCATTTTGACGTCTGTCACTTTGAAATCTGTCATTTTGACGTCTGTCATTTTGACGTCTGTCATTTTGACGTCTGTCATTTTGACGTCTGTCATTTTGACGTCTGTCATTTTGACGTCTGTCACTTTGAAATCTGTCATTTTGACGTCTGTCATTTTGACGTCTGTCATTTTGACGTCTGTCATTTTGACGTCTGTCATTTTGACGTCTGTCATTTTGACGTCTGTCATTTTGACGTCTGTCATTTTGACGTCTGTCATTTTGACGTCTGTCATTTTGACGTCTATCATCTTGACATCTGTTATCTTGACGTCTGTCATTTTGACGTCTGCCATTTTGACGTCTGTCATATTGACGTCTGTCATTTTGACGTCTGCCATTTTGACGTCTGTCATATTGACGTCTGTCATTTTGACGTCTCTCATTCTGACGTCTGTCATTTTGACGTCTGTCATATTGACATCTGTCATTTTGACGTCTGTCATTTTGACGTTTTCCATTTTGACGTCTGTCATCTTGACATCTGTCATCTTGATGTCTGTCATTTTGACGTATGTCATTTTGACGTCTGTCATTTTGAGGTCTTTCATTTTGACGTCTGTCATTTTGACGTCTGTCACTTTGAAATCTGTCATATTGACGAATGTCGTTTTGAAGTCTGTCATTTTGAAGTCTGCCATATTGACGTCTTTCAGCTTGACGTTTGTCATTTTGACGTCTTTCATTTTGACGTCTGTCATTTTGACATCTGTCATCTTGATGTCTGTCATTTTGACGTCTGTCATTTTGACGTCTGTCATTTTGACGTCTGTCATCTTGACCTCTGTCATCTAAACGTTTGTCATTTTGACATCAGTCATTTTGACGTCTTTCATTTTGACGTCTGTCATTTTGACGTTTGCCCATCTATTTATTTCCGCCATTTTTACTGTCCTGATGTTTTCTTTTTCCACTTGTCAAATTTAAGTTCAGTTAGTTAGTCTGCTCTATCAATTTATTCTGAGTTCATAGAGCGCTCAGAGCGAAAAAAAGAAAAACGCCCAATGACGATGATGAATTGATGAAAGACGCAGGTGACTAGCGATACAAACTTTTATCGTAAATTTCGTAAATTGCGTTCACTGGTGGGGAAGAATATTAGATGTTGCTTCTCCACCTCCACCTCCATTCCATTAATATTGTCTTCCGTTGTAACACGTTCTTAGCTAAAAATGTCGAAGTATATTTCACTGTTTAGGGCTGTCCTAAATTTTTTACTAAAAAATATTGAAAATTAAAAAAAATTGGCGTATGTTGAATAAAAAACTCAAATTTTTCGTGTTATTATTTTAGGTAAATGAAAATAAAAAATGAATATTATTGCAATTGAAGTTTGGTAGGTGTTAAAATGTTCGCACATTTATGGTTTTTTCTTTTTTAATATTTGCTGGACTTACGTATGTATCTCAGATTAATTAAGAAGGTATTTTCTACTCCAAACTAATTTTAATTAACACAGATAAAAGGTGCCTTAATTAAAATAACTGAAAATTTAGATTAGAATTATTTGGAGGAACTTCGATAAGAACAACAACTCTCGTTCATATATGTAGGGTAGGTACTTATAAGATAAGTCATAACATAACTTTGATTAAAGTTCGTTGGATTTGGTTTAAAATACTTATTTCAGCTGCGAAATTTTATGAGCTTTGACATGCATGAAGAAAGTTGCAGTAATTGTTTAAACTATATCAACATCTTTGGCTGCAAATTCATATAAGCTATAACTCGATCAAAACCTACCAGCCTTAGAAGTTGCTATGTGCATTTTAATTTAAATTGTTATTTTATTATATTAAACTTAAATATTCGATATTTTAACATTGATGGAAAAACATCAGTTTTTTCGCAGTTTTATCTGTCTTGTCATATTATCTTATATATTGTTCTTCGACTAGCCTTATTATTCGACAAACAAATCGTAAACAAATAATTTTTTTAAGAGTTGTTATTTATTGGTAGCAAATACATGCGGTCATTTTAACTTTTCTCTTTAACGATTCAACTGATTTTGATCAATTTTGTATGGATAGTTTTTTAAAAGGATTTAAAATTGGGTTCCAACATTTTTTTGGATTTAAAAAAAAAATAAGCGTTGCGGTTTCTTAACGCAATCTTGAAAATTTAGCTAAAAAGAAAAATCTTATTTTTACTGAAAACTATTTGCTCATACATTTTTTTGGGTGCCTGGCCTGATGCGCTTTGAAAAAAATAAAAACAGAAATATACTCAAGAAAATATAGAAAATGAATTTGTAGAAGATACATATAAAAGTTACAAGGTTGAAAAGGAATCCATAATGCATTCTACAAATATACCCCCATTTGGTTCAATGAGTGCCTTTCGATTTCTTTTAAGTAGTGCCATGCAATTCCGGTTGTATTTGAAAAGACCTTAGGTCTTACACACATTTACATCGTTAAAATTATTATCATTATAATTAATTGTTTTGTTTTTGCTTTAGAGACACAGAGTTTTAAAATAGTATTTTAACTTAAATATAAAGAGAGTCTTAGGTTGCTTGAAACGTTTCGTGTCTCAGTAAAAAAAAAAGATGAATTTTGAGTTTAATGAGGTATAAGTTTGGATATTTAATTTTAACTTTTAAATAAAGAATCTTCCTTTAACTTTTCTCAATAATCAAAAATGAACAAAGAAATTGATGATACAATGCTCCCAATCTCACAAGCAGCTTATAAAAAAAGGACATCAACAAAATGTTGAGTGCAAAAAAAAAATATAGAGTGAAACAAAAACATACTATAACTTTTGAGTATATATTTTTGATCAATAGAGTTCATTTTGAAGATTAAACAACACACAAACAATCCAAAATAACCCCTCAAAAAAACTACAGTGAGATACTGTACATTTTCTTTTAACAGAAACAGATGGGGAAAATCATATAAAAACTCAAATACTTATACGAGTATAACTCAAAGAGCTTTTTGTTCCATCAACAGCATATGAACCCTCAATCTAATAGGAGAATTTCCCCCCAAAATCAGAGTATTTTTTCCGTTTGTATTTATTTCAAGTAGATACCTACATACATAGAACATAGATTAATAAAACACTGCTGAGAGAAGAGAAGATACACAAACATTTGTAAATTTTTGAAAAATAAAAATAAAATGAGAGGCCCCCCAAATGAGTGTAGCTTTTTCGATAATATTTTTGTGTTCACGTTAGTAGAATTTCGTATGTTTTCAAAGAATCATTAAATAAATAAGCGGAGATTATATTAAAGCAAACGAACAAAAAAATAAATACAAATATTTTACATTTTTTTGATGCTCAAAATTATTATTTTATTTGCACTCAAATAATGTTGTTTATTTTGGAAAGTGTTCAATCAAAAAAATGCTTTTAAGAAAAAAATAAAACATCAACATCATGTGGTATATAATTTAATCTAAATGTATAGAACAGTGTTTGTGTTTTTAGGTTTTAATTTATCAAAGCAAATTGGAAATAAATAAATAAGTGTTATTATTTTTTTTTTTTTGTTTATTTTTCAATTTTGAAAAAAAAAAATAATAAAATCTGATATTTTAACATTGACCTAGTTTTTAATTTAAAACAAAAAATAATAAAAAAAAGTTGTAAACTGAAAGAAATTTATACAAATATTTCAAGTTTAAAAACTTTTTTTGAATTACTTTTAAAAATTAATAACAAAAAATAAAGTTAAAAACAATTTAAAAAAACATACAAAATAAAAGTGAAAAATTTTTAAATTAAAAACTAGGAGAGGTGTTTATGTTAAATTGGGAATTTGAAGTAAATTCATAATAAAAAAATGTATATTTAACATAATGTTTTAACGATTTAATAGTGAATAATAAAATAAACTAAAATATTAAAAAAAATTAACTTAAAAATATTGAATTGAATTATGAGAAAATATTAAAATTACATTTTGTTTACATTTAATGTTCTTTCGTCGTCTAAGAGTGAAAAACAGCTTATTTTTTTAGTAATTTAACAAATTAAAGTGTTTGTTATATTTAAATAAAAAAAAAAATTTATTTTATGTACATAAACTTATAAATATAAATTCAAGCATACTGAAAATGTTTGACAATTTCTTAAAGTTTTTTAGAAATGTTTAAAAAATAATACATAATAATCAAAATAAAGATGTTTTTCACTCTTGTAGCCAACAATATGTAGTAAATATTTTATTTATTTATATATTAATAATATTTATTGCAATATGATATTACAGGAAATATGAAATGTGAAAGCATTAACAATAAAGCCATCAGCCTAATAAATATTTATTACAAATAAAATAAAATATAAGCAAATATGAAAATAATCAATAAAACCAGCTACAGAAGAAAATAAATTTTGTAGTTTCAATGTATTAGATAAATTATCATATAAATATCTTTTAGAAAACTCAACTTAAACAACAAAAAAAAAAAAACAGGGATACAAAAAAAAACATCTTTCCCTTAATAATTAAATGAGACTGTGTAGATAATCGACAGTTTCTTTTTTACTATTTGAATTTATTTTGTTAACTATTTCAATGTCACAATGTCAATATGTACTATACATAATAGCCGTGTTTTGGTGAAAGTGTATAGCAACTCTGCAATATTTTTACACGCAAACAATAACAAATCAATTTTTGTTTTGTGAACAATCAATAACAAGATATTTATTATCACTTTTTTTTGTTATTATTTACGTGTAAAATTTTTTCTGAGCTGGCTATTAACTTCTTCAAAAAAACAGGGCTAAAATAAGACACCTTTTTGAACTATCTAAGCTTTGTGTCACTAATTAATTAGTAAGGGTATTCATGCAACGAGATAAGTTTACCAATTGTGTAAAAAGATAAGTTTACGCAAAAGTTTGCGTGAACGTCCTTTTTATTTGTTTGGATAAATGCTGCGTAATTGAATCAGCTCTTTGTTAAATGTCAAATATTAAACGTCTAATTCTAAAAGTCACAACGACGTTTGTATAAGTTTATCCAAATAAATTTGTATAAGTTTCCGCAACAAAATCCTTAGATAATTTTATCCAATTTGCGTAAACTATTTCCCATACAAAATTTGACAGTTCATTTACCAAAAGATAAATTTATCCAAAAGATACACTTATCTAGTGTTTTACGACGTTGCATGAATCCCCCTAGTTACATTAAAAACATCAGTTTAAGATAAAAATTATATAAACGACTGGATCGCACGAACTTGCTCTTGTGGTTCAAAACTATATTTAGTTTTCTTTTTTTTATTTTGTGTTTAATTATGAACTAGCTGGTCTACCACCCGATTTCGCAATTTATAGGGGCTTCAAGTAACCCTTTTCAGAAAAAATTACACGATCCAATATAATTTTTGAAATAACATTTTCAGATATCGCTACCATCCCCCCGGAAAGTATGCAATTTCGTGTTTTCACCATTTTTTTTAATTTTTTTGTAGAAATTTCATTTTCGGCATTGTATTGTATTTACTTGGTTCAATACGATTTCAACAGAAAGTCTTTATGCAAATCGGATGATGTTTAGCCGATTTATTCACGAACAAACAAAAAATCAATTAATTTGTATAGTATTTAAATAATAATTCGATTTCGTAATATGTACCTAATTTTTTCAAAGTTGTTATATGAAAATTTTTTTGCATTATTATATTTATCTTAATGAAAGTATCTACATATTTAAAGACCTTAAGCCTGAAGAGCGGTTAAGAATTTTCAAGTTAAAGATTTATAAGAAAAATTTCGATAGATTTTTTTTATTTTATTAAAATCGATGTTTCTTGTACAAGAATTCTTAAATTGAATGAATAGCAACTCTACTGTTGAATTCATCCTAAAAAATATTTTGAAATTATTTTAGAAGAGAATTGAAACACCAAGATGGGTTAGTATATATTTTTTTTAATTTTTTTTTTGACAGTTAACAAAAATTTCAGTAAAAATTTAAATAAAATGAATCTTCTGCTTCTAATAATTTCATAAAGGATGGTTGAAGAAACAATTTTGTAAAATATTCAAAATTGTAAAATTTTTTCGCCAACGTTTAAATTTAGAATTCCAAGGACTGCGTGGAATTTTTTGAAACATCTCCATAGTTTTTTTTAAACCTCCACATAATTATTAATAATTAATTTTACATAAATGTCATTTAACTTTTTTATTAAAACACTAATCGAAGCTTGATGATTGGATTGTTAGGAGTCAATTTATGGGCTTCATATAGCAGGCTTATTTTTGGTAAACGATCAAACAGACGATATTTTTTAACCGCTTCCGTGCTTGCTTACTCCATTTCTGGTGTCATTCTCGTTTAGAGATATTTGTTTCAATAACAGCATTAACTGCGTATTTAAAAATAGCAGGCTTTTCTTCTTCAATTTTCTAACTGAAAAGAAAAGCTTTGAGAAAGTTTCTTTCTATCGAAGCATATTATAAACTTTTTCATTTTTCTTTCTGCTCAAGTATATTGGAAGACTTGGAAGGTGTTTCCGTTATGTGCTGTGCGCATAAACTTTTTTTTTATTCACCAATTTTCCCCATACCCCAACACGAAAGTTAGGTATTTACTTTCGAATAAAATTGATGTTAAGGTAAAAGAAGACTCCACCTTTTCAGGTGCTGAAACAGGTACTACCTACCTATACATATTTTTATTTACAAGTAAATGTTCTACATATACTTGGGAGCTTATATGTATGATTTAATTCGTTTTAACCAATGGTTGGTTATTTACGTAAGGTAGGTAGGTACTGGGTATATACTTCGAGTATTTATTTCTTGTATATGATTTTATACTATGTATTTTGCATCATAAATTATTTTAAGATTTTACATACGAAAGAAGGTAAGTATATGAAATATTTCATGTTATACATATGTATGTAGAATTTTGAAACATATAAATGTAGAAGTTTTTGAAATATTGATCATTTAAAATTACGGTATGTAGGTAAGAAAAATGGAAAGACTTGCATTGTCGGTCCTGAAAAGACAAGACGGAAAAAAAGACAAAATACATACATATATAGCTGACGACAAAGTCATATAGATTAGAAATTCACATGTAGCTAGGTATAGGTAGTCTGAAAATAAGAATTGATTAATTATAGAAAGACGTTTTGGTTTTTACCAGTGCAAACAAAATGATGAACATAATATTGTGAACGTATAGTAATTATTTGAAAAAAATAATTTTTAGAGTCAGGAAAACAGGAAGTCAATTTTTAATTTTTTTAATAAAGGGTCATTCATATATCGGTTTCGAAAGTAAAGCTAAATAAAACACATTCAGCAATACATTTTTGATGAAAATTTTATTTCATTATAAAGTTTGGACTTTGCCATTAAATGTGAAAAAAATATTATTCAAAAGGCTGCCTCGGGAAGATTTGCAGCATGCGATTCTTTTGAGGTAATATTTAACCACTTTTTCGCACATTTCGGGCGGTATCTCGGCCATAACGTGAGTAATGTTGTTTTTTAATGCGTCTAAAGTTCGGGGATTATTCGCCTAAACACAGTTTTTTACGTAGCCGCACTGACAAAAATTTAACGGTGTCAAATCGCATGATCTTGGTGGCCAATTGACGTCGCCAAAACGTGAAATTACGCTACCAGGAAACTTCTCACACAATAAAGCCATAATTGGTTAAGTTGTGTGTATTGTTGCTCCGTCTTCTTGGAACCACATATAGCCCAATTTATGATTTTCAATCGCCGGGCAAAAAAATCGGTTATTATTCGTTCAATTGCTGCGACCGCCGGGAAATCGATAAACTCGGACCATCAGCAACACTTGCACTTGCAGCAGCAATATTTTCGACTGAGCGTGCATTACGATGATGCACAGGTCTTACGACATTTGTAACGCTTCCACTGCCCCTCTCTTCAAATTTCTTCACAATTTTACCGATTGCTTGCGTAGTCAGTCGATTATAACGACCATAATCATCGCGTAATGCTCCAAAAGTGGTTACGTTTGAATCACCACTTTTGTAGTAAGTTTTAATAATTTTAACGCGTTGTTCGATTGTTAAGCGATCCATTATCTTAAATGGCAAACATTCAATTAATATTATGACACTTCAAATGACAGTTGAATTTGACAGGTGCCAGCGCTACCAACTTGAAACCATGAAATGTATAACCTGATATATTGGAATAAAATTTAACTTTTTAATTATTTTAATTTAAACAAATATTAATTGTTTTTAAATAATTCAGTTAAGCGCTTCCGTATTAAAAATTCCACAGAAATCGTATCCGCGCACTCCATTACTCTGCCAATATGACAAAACTAAAAAAAATGACTGATTTTCGTTTACTGTTGGGTCTACAGACACACATCTTGGCTTAAATTAAAGAAAAAGTCAGTTTGAAATCGTAGAATGAACTTAAAATCGAAAACGATTCCTTCAGGGTAAAAATCACCAACATTTAACTGAAAAAAGCGCATTTTTTAGATTTTGTACCATAATGCGTTCGGCGCCTTAGGTTGAAAACTTGCTTTATTCAACTGGCTACTATCATAAACAACTCAGCAAAAAAATCAGAGCTACTAAATTTATGTATATAGTTACTAGACAAAATTGTCAATATACTTGATTTTGTTTAGTTTTTCCCTTATGTTTTTAATTGAAAAATCTCTCCTTATAATATGTGGTTCGAATCAAACCGTATTAGTAGATATATAGACACATTGCTCTTCAGAGGCCGATGTCATATACATCGAATTGTCGAAGGCACTTTAAAAAGGTCCTTTCCAGTGCAAATATTTTTTTGTTTTTATCAATCGCACTTAGGCTTTAACACCGACGACGACGCTATGTAAATCATCTGATTTCCTTAAAAAAATATATGTAAGCATAAATATAAAACACCATACTGTAAAGCCAAGCCAATGACAACCTCCCAACGAACTATCACAAAAGCTGCCGCCCTTTGGCACGCGCCGCCGACGAAGTAGGTATCAAATTACCGCCAAAATTCCCATGCCATAGTGCCCCGTTACCTACTAATCTTAGTTGAGAAAAAAAAATCCTTCGAGTGGTGATTTTAAAATCTTAATTTTGTATAAACAACATTTTATAAAGATTTATAAGTAAAACAAATTGGTTTTTGAAAACTCCCCCACCCGCCTAAACAGTAAGTAATAGACCACCCCCTCCAATAATGACACCTGCGGGCTTTTTTAATTTTGAAATGGAAACACAAACTGTGGTTTTTAATACCTTTCTCTTGTAGGTTACAATTCGAAGAATATAGGAAAAAACTAATTATGGACTATGCCAAAAGTTTTCTTGGACACAAGTAATTTGGTAGGCCCGCTTCGCAGGTTCCAAAAATGTTTAACTACCTCTTTTGGTCTTCTGTCCCGCTCACGCAACTCCGTTCAATCGTCAGGCAGGCGCCAATATCAACAGTTTTCTTGGGCAACAGTTAAAGTTGAATCACAGTTTAAGTATGGAAATGGATATTAATGCCAATACAGAAAGGCAATAAGTCTGCGGATCTTAATGCTTTTTTAAGGTGGGACTAATTACCACTCCAAAAAGGAAAAAAATCCCGCAGGAAATAAAACCCACGGGCTTTAATTCCACGGGTATACCGAGAGAAACGCACCATTTCAGATAATAGGAATTTGGTCAAAATTCAGTGCTCTCTTTTTATACTTTCCTAAACCCATGATTAAAACCCTACATGAAAAATGTAAATATTTTCTAATATACTTACCTAGTACCTCACCTACCTATCTACATTCATATCTACATACATTCAACCTTTAACTTAAGATACAAAAAATGAACAAATCGCTATACCTTTGCAATAAAAATAAAAAGTAAAAGAACAAAATCCTTGTGAAAACTAACACATGATGTGAATTTAGTGTATCGTGTTTACGGCATTATCCTTTTATGCATTATACCTACATTCTTTGCTCCTTACTTCCGATAACTATATATATAAAGTTGATGCCAGTAAATTCTTGGTCCATTAGGATTTTGTATCGCATTCCTTTTTTTTTATCTTCCTCTTGAAAGGTAAACTAAAAAGCAGGAAAGTTCACGTACCTATACCTACATAGTCTACCTATATGAGCTGAGCATATCCTTAAAGACTTGGACCTGGACATGGATATTTACTCTAGCGTATCAAAATAAACGTGTTCTTACTCAAGCAGACAAATTTTCTCCCTCGACAAAAAAAAAGAAGAAATATAAAGAAACGTCTGCATAAGTTTAAGACAGTCAATAAAAGTGCTGAAGTGGATTCCTTACATGTTTCTGATGGAGAAGATGAAAAAATTATACATACAAACGTGTCTTTACTTAATAGGTATTCCTTGATTTATTTTATACATACCTACGAACGGTATAGCGACTGTAGAAAAAAAAAAACATCCTTATCTTCCTTTGGCAAACAATTTCCATCAAATGCAAATAAGCTAGAAACCAGGAAAACCAAAAAAAAAATCTCAATTAAGAAAGAATTAGAAATGGGCGTTTAAGAAAACTTCTAAATTATACCAACCCCATAATCTCTGTTTTTAGCCCTATACTAGCTTCAGCAAAAAAAAACACAACCCCTTCTGTTTCTCAAATTGAAATCAGGAAAACCTGGCAGTTGTTATGGGTTCCCTGAAGGACTATAACGAAAATACCATAATAACCAACTGAAGAAAAAAAAAACAATATCTAGCTATACTCTCAGTTTTGTTTCGGGCAAATTGCAAATTGATACGAAAATCATTTCACCTAACGACTAATAACCGCTGTCTGATGTTTTCGGCCATTTTCAAAGTGGGCAACACCTCGTTTTGCTCGGCTGAAAGCAATTGATGTGGAAAAGGATTAGATTGGAAGTGGGGGGGAATATATAAGAATTCGTCGGTGGAGGACTATTAAAACGAGATGTGCGCCGCGAAATTCGATGGAAATAATTTTCAGATATTAAAGGTTTCACTACGGTGCGATGCGGCGGCGACGGTGGCGGCGAAGGTAATTTTATTTGACATTAGCAGCTGTTAACGTGGAAATATTAATTGGGGAAGAACAAAAAAAAATGGTAAAAGTCATTGCGATTTTTAACGAGAAAGGGGTGTTTGACGTTACAGTATGCCAAAAAAAAACTTTTTTTTTTGTTGATGCAATGCCTTTTTAGCTAAATTTTGCAAAACTCATTTTTTTTAATTTCTTGTTCAAATCAAAAGATTTAAGATTAAGATAATTTCACCTCAAAATTTATTAAAAATTAAAATTAAAGTTCAAATTATTGCTATAGTTTTCAAAACCTTATGGCAAAAATATAAGGAATTTATTTTCAATTACGAAATCTATTGACTACTTCATATAAGAACCTCATTTGTGGGATATTCGAAAAAAAACGTGAAAGATAGGTAATTGATCATAAAGGTAAACTTATTTAAATAATTGGACAGCCATAGGAAATTTTTAATCTAACTTTTTTAGGGTAATTGAAAAAAAAATGTTAACTCATTTTTGGGATTTTCGCAAAAACAAGTTATACAAAATTGAATTCATAAAATAAAATTTTATTAAATGGCTGCTGGGCAATTTCTGAAGCCGTTTAATATTAATCACTGATCTAAAATTTTTTATGATTGATCATACCTACGTTTGAAATTAGTTGAGCTTTTTTGACCAATTACTCACTTTTTAGATAACTTAATTTTTTCCGAATATGAATTGTTACTAATCTTTAAAAAAAAAATAATTTGAAAAAGAGTTACGCTTACGTGAGGATTTAATGACTTTTCAGTTGGATTAAATATTTTTTTTTAAATCCCACAAATGAGGTAGGTACTTATATTTCCTATGACCTTGAAAAAAATTTCAAAATTACTTTAATGAAAATCTATCGCTGACCAATTAAAATTAAATGACATTTTATGAGCATTTGTTTACTTTTTAGATGTTTTTTTTTTTGTCTGAATATCCCACTAATTTGGTAATAAAAATCTCTCTATGAACTTGAAAAAATCAATAAAAATGTATTTAAAAAACATTCATGGCTGCCAAATTACTGAAAAAAAATCATATTTTTTATTAATAACTACCAAGCATTAAGCATACTTTTGTGAATATCCCATATATGAGGTTCTCAGATCCCGAAGTCCAAATAAGGTGCTAATAATAAAAAAAAAATTAATTTTAAAATTAAAGTTAATTTTTATCATCATTTCATGAACTTTTCCATGGTATAATTTTTTTTGTTGAATATCCCACAAATAAGGTGATAATAGGCGTATTTGTTTGAAAGCCCGGGGAAAATTGGACGAAAAAACGACGTCGGTGCTTAATAATTATCATGTTAAATGCAACAACCACTAATTCCCTGCGGGCTAAGCTAAACCCAGAGAATTCTCCAGGCTTAACTTAAGCGCACAGAAAAATTATGTTACTGGCGTATATTTACATACTTGTTATCGATAGTTTGTATGAAAACTCGATTTTGTTTCTGTGATGGTGGCGCTGATTCCCGTCGTGTTTTTTTTTCGACCAATTCCACCCGGGATTGGAAAAAAAAAACACGTGTAATATTTCCTATACCTAATTCTATGTGATGTCTAAACTAATTGATCTCTTAAGGGGCTTTTGTGACCTTTCAGATGGTATATTTTTTTGAATATCCCACAAATGCAGTGACAAGACTTTGAAAAAGTCTTTGAATATTTTTAAAAAGATAAATTATATGGCTGACCAATTACTGAAAAAAATGATCTTTTCCATTTATCAATTACCAACCTTTTAGACGGCAGATTTTATTCGAATATCCCACATATGAGGTTCTAAGATCCCGGAGGCAGATGATCTAACGATTAAACTGCATCTGCATTCGTTCCTTTAGCATCAGATTATTTAAAAGACAAACTGCTCGATTTAGCACAATATAGCTGCTTCATGTCCTGTGCACTGTGTCGCTTAGATTAAATACTTATACATATTCCCCCGTGGTTGAACAACCAGGAAGCCAGCAGAGGTGAGCTAAAATTCGTCATACGAATACATACATGACACATAAATTCTCCTGAGTGTTAAATGTTCCTTGAATAGAATTATGCGGTTTAATTTAAAAAGAGTCTCAAAGTAGCATACAAAATTTTCTGAATTCATAACTATTTATATAGTTTTAATATTGATATTAATGTGAAGGCCTTCAACTTACTTCCACACACATTCTATCTTTAAAAAAAAAAAAGAATACAAATTGTACTTGTCGACGAATTGAAAATTAAAATTAATGACTTCAAATATTTCGCATATGTCTCTAAGAGAAGGTATCCCAAAAGGATACAATTATTTTTTTTTTTTACAAAATAAATGGCATTCAAAATAGTTGTGCCAAGCCACAAAGATACATTCAACACCTAGAATTATGTGAAAGTAAGAGCTTCGGTTAACCGATTTCACAATAAATCTTGAGAAAAATGAATCAAATTCCTCAAATGAAATGTGTGTTTGTGAGCGGAGAGTATGGGGAGAGAGTCATGTCATTTATCATCCAGAACGAGGAGTTCAAATTCAGGACATTTTACACCTTGCCGTATAGGTATACCTAACCTACGTCGTCGTCATCGTTGTCGTCGGTTGTTGTATGTCGTGTCGGGTTTTTGTTTGCTTTTTGGGATTTCCCCTGGAATTTGGTTTGAATAACGTTCATTGGAGAGAAAATTATTTGACATGAAATGGGAGTTTTGTCATTCAATTGGGTAGGTGAGTTTATCTGGATTTGGTTGTAAGTCATTTCCTTAAAGTCATTAAATTGAAGAGAGTGTTTTTTTTTTTAATGGGTTTGCTGGTTTAGCGAGTAGGTAGGTACTATATAGATGATGTGTGATATTTGAACGATGAATCATCAACTTTGATGAAAAGTTTTGTCTTAAACAAAAAGGAAACTCATCAGTCAGCATATCCGAAAGTCACATCATTGAAAATTTCTTTACCTCGAATAGGAAACGATAAGTATTTATATGAAGAAATAATAGGTTTTAATATGACTTTAAGGTTTCGGCTTTTATGTTTCGACAATAATATGCCGAAAAATTATTAAAATATCTAGAAGTCCTTACAAAACTTCAAAATTTTATTGTAATAAAAACCCTTTAATTTGTCAATCCTTTTTTTGTTTTTGTTGAACAAACAACAATTTCTATAGATTCAATCAAAACCTGTGTCACAAAATTAAAAAAAAAAAATTTCCATTGACCTAAAACCAAAATTAATGAAAATATTTCACTTTTAGAAACAGATGGCAACCCAAGCTAGTAGTATTTTACTATTTTTTTTTATTTAAAAAAAACCGTTATCCACTGCGCACGCTGCACAATGCACAGAAATTAAATTCATGTCAGAAAGATCTGAGTGAAAAATTGAACAAAAATACATTTGAATGCTTGTAAATCTATTGGTCCGAGAAACAACTGTCAAATACAACTGTCATTAGCGATAGCGAGAGTCAGGCTAGGGAATGAGGTTAGAGAAAGATGGTACTGGAAACAAGAAGAAGAGAGAATGTACAGAGTGTGTGAAGGTGAGCAAGAGACGTGGGAACATGTAATAGAAAGATGCAGGTCAGGAGGAGGGCCAATACGAAGGAGGGAGGAGGGAATAGGGGATAAAAGCACTGGTGGTTGTGAGAAGGAGTAAAGAGAGAGGGATGGGAAGAGAGGAGAGTGTGGTGGAACCTTAGGGGAAATAATAAAATACAATACGAATAGTTCCTATTTTTGTAAAATATATTAAATAGGTTTTAATGTATAAGTGAATATGTGGATCCACCTCCAAGAAAAAGTTGACAAATTAGACAAACATAAAATGACGTTAAACGTTCTATGCCGTTAATGTGCCGAATTATCTCATCCTTTAGCTCTTGAATTGTTGCTGGCTTATCGACGTATACCTTTTCTTTTAAATAACCCCAAAGAAAGAAGTGCAACGGTGTCAAATCACATGATCTTGGCGGCCAATTGACATCGCCACCACGTGAGATAACACGGCCATTGAATTTGTCGCGCAAAAGAGCCATTGTTTCGTAAGCTGTGTGGCAAGTGGCACCGTCCTGTTGAAACCATACATATCGTCCACATCCATATCTTCCAATTCGGGCCATAAAAAGTTCGTTATCATCTCACGATAGCGAACACCATTCACAGTAACTGCCTGACCGGCCTCATTTTGGAAAAAATACGGCCCGATGATGCCGCCAGCCCATAAACCGCACCGAACAGTCACTCTTTGTGGCTGCATTGGTTTTTCGACAATCACTCTTGGATTATCATTCGCCCAAATGCGGCAATTCTGCTTATTGACGAATCCACTGAGGTGAAAATGTGCCTCATCACTGAAGATGACTTTCTTCGAAAATTGACCATCCACTGTTGCCATTTCTTGCCACCATTCTGACCATTGACGATGCTTGATATGGTCAAGGTTCAAATTGAATTAATCTGAAATTAAGAAATGTCAAATGAAATGCAGAAAAAAAACTTGACGTTTAGGTGTGGTTCAGATTCAACATCGGCCCTTAAAATTTAACCACCCGTTATAATAGTACTGATTGTGAAATATTCAGTGAAATATTGAATTTTTAGGACAAAAATGAACAGTTATTTTTCACGGTCCCATGCCTGTCGAACCAAGAATGTATGCAAGTGGCAGAGAGGGGTACCTTAGAACCGACTGATATAGCTGTTGGTCGAAATCCTGCGTAGCTAATTCAAACTTCTCGAAATGAAGGGCAATCATGTGCTCTTAACCTTATACATACAAAAAAAAAGAAATTACTAAAGCTTAAAAATTAATGGAAGTTACTTACATATTTATAAAGTCAAAAAGTTATATAAGCTCCTCTTAACTTCTGATGGCTGTGTTCACAACCCATCGCTCGCCTCCACCTCTCACACTTTAAAGAGTCCACCTAATCGATTATTGATTTCGACCATATGATGTTCTTTTTCTCTTTCCGATGAACTTTCACTTTTTTTTTCTTGAGTGGCTGAGCTAACAAACAACCCCCAAACAATATAATATATCGACAATCAACCTGGAAAGGTGCACGTTTGGTCAGCGATGAACATAGCACTAACGATGGTGTACAGCATCAATTTCAAATCATTTATTGCTGATGTAGCAGATGATAGCTGTTAAATGGGGAAATTTTGCACGTGCTTATGACCATCGCGTCGTCGTCGTCGTTAGAGTGTTTAATGGCTTTTGGAGAGGCAATAGGAGTTTTACAATTTTTTTTTTTTTTGTCTGCAATTTGACATGACAGAAACGTGTGTTCAATGAAGATGACTTTATATCGAAACTACACTTGGCCATTTATTTTTTTGGGGTTGGGGGTGAAGTTCTAATAGTTCCAGGTGCTAAATGTAATAGTTAAACTTATGAAAAAAAGACTCCTCTTAAGTTGCCTTAATTGAATCACTCTGCATAGATTAAGTTAATCTATCTGTACCCCAAATGGAAAAAAAAAAAACTTTTTTTCAGTAGAAAATGCAAAATTTATGATATTGATGATGCAAAGGGCTAAAATATCAATGAAAAATGCATGGCATTTTCTATTGGATATGCCAAAACCAAACTCTATCTGTTTCTATATTATCAGAGTTGCAGATGGGTTCGAAATAATAAATATTCAGTGAAAATTATAAAAATACCTTCATCATCCTCACAGGAAGCTCCTTCGTCTTCTTCATCGAAGAACAGAACACACATCACATGCCATTTTAAGGATATGCTTCAAATCACAAACATAATCAAGGATTGCTTTGATAGCAAAATCATATTCAAACCCCCTCAACTACCACTCTCTACACAATATCTCAATTTATTTCCATAACAACAATAATTATTGTTGAACAAATTGAATGCAGATTCTCCAATCTTCTCATTTATATCGATGCCAATCAATGGAAACCTATAAACGGCCAAATGGCCTTCCTTATGTCCAATATGTCCGTTCCGTCAGTCGGTCGACGAAACCCCCTTATGTTTTTGATTCCAAGAAATTAACTTTGAATGAATTATTTCGGAGGATATTTTCCTTAGAATAAATCAAGAATAAACAATATAATCAAAACGTATCTTCTGATGGAGTTGGTTTTTGGTTTGTTTTTTTTTTTGTTATTTCTCAAGTCCGAATCACTGCGATTGAATGATTGAATGTTTTTCTTTCCTGTTATCTTCTCTGGTCATTTTGAATTGAACATTCATACATTATATAGGGTTGGGGTGGTTTTCTGTTTCTGCCCTTTCTAATGTTATTCTAATGTTGTTACCCCCATCATATAAGAAAATATAGGGATTGTTTATTTGAAATGAAAAGAAGGCAGAAAAAAAAATGTATAAAATTTCCTTAAGGGTCATTCAGGAAAGAATAACATCTCTTTCTCTGTTTTGATGATAGGAAAACTACTGAAGGTTGAGCATATGTATTTAAATAGAAACCCAACATCAGGGGTTACTATACTTCTACCCATAGCAAGAAAGCTGATGTTTTTATCGGAAGTAAGGATAGTTTGATAGTTTATTTAGCTGGTTAAAAAAGGACAGTATTTAATTGATAAGACTTTAACTAATACAAGGATCAATTTGAAAAAATTAAAGGAGGTGCTTACAAAATAGGCATTGAGCATACCTTGGCACTCTCTATAGCTACGAGCTTTTATGATACCTATATAACCTCAATATAAAATTCAAGTAACTCATTTAATCATGTTGGAGCACTCAAAACCTCTTATATGGCCCTTTGCTACGGCTTGGATAACACTTATCTTCATAAAGTTAGAATATTAAATATTAACTACATTCAAAATTGTATTCATATAACGTAACTGCCATTTCCCAAGAACCAAGAAATAATAAAAGTGGGCGTGGTAGTAGATCGAATTTATCTTCACCTAGTTAGTTTTTATCTCACTTATAAAAACAATTTTTGAAAATGTCACTCTTTTTTGTATATATCGTTCATCAGAAAAAACTGTAAAAATTTCATCCGAATCGTTAAAAAAATTCCAAGAAACCAACTATATATATTCTATAACTCCCTTTTGATACCTCATTATTTTTTAGGTATAAAAAGAATGTTGGTAAATCTGTCTTGAATAAATTCCAACACCATTTGACCGATCATCATAAAAGTTGGCAACGATATTTACATTTTAATGGTAAAGGTTTTTGTATATCTTTTTTTTCCAAAAGATGGCGCTAGAGTCAATTAATTTACTAAATCTATGCTTATAAATCAAAAAGAATCAATATTAACTATATATCTTTGTGTTAATAAAAGAACAAAAATTGTGGAACCGAAAGGTGGCGCTGAGGTCAAAATATCCCAAAGGAATTCTTCGATAAAATTGTTGATTTAATGAATTAAATGCGAAAAAAGAAATTCACAAAGTCTTCACACGATAGGTGGCGCTCTTAAGTTATTAACAAATTTAATATCAATGCAGGAAATTTACTCATATAATAAAAAAGAAATGCTGTTAGTTGGCTTTTTTTATGAAAGGTTTATGAAAGGACCCCGCACACTTTGTATGAAAAAGTGGACTAGCTGAAATTTCCTGAAATTTTGATATGTCGTGACCATAGTTCCCATGAAACTTGGGTCAGAAAATCAATCGTTTCCAAGTTATAATGGTCTAAGTTAGTGCTGCTGATGATATGGCTGCAATATTATATCAGTTGAATTTGTGAAATTTGTATATAAAATATTAATTTGATGACTATCAAAAATTGCTGGGTAACATTTTTGATTTGTGCTCCCCCCCTCAATTCCTCATTCTTCACCATCAAGTGATGGGACCCTGGGCTTGGGACCGGTACTCAAACCAACACTTAAGCCAATTTGAACGAGCTCACTTGTTAGTACAAAGTGTGAGGGGTCCTTTTTGTATGATATCGCCACCATAACTTACGTTCCGAATAATGGATTTGCGGCATTCGTTTTTTATGATATATTTGCACGTTGGTTTAAGAAAAATACCCGCTGCCACGCCTACTTTGTATTTGAATTTTTTCTTTATTTACCTAAATGCACATAGAAATCAGACACTATATGCAATAAAGCTTTCTTTATTATAAATCATTATATACCTAAACATTTATGTTAGCTATTTCTTTAAAAATGCGCCCACCGCCATGCCCACTTTTCTTATTAGTATTTGAGTGTTTGAAATTTTTGTATTTGAGCATAATAATTTTATTATTTTTGGGAACCCGCCTTCTACCAAGCCTACATTTATTGCATTTGAGTTTTCTTAACAACGTCACTATAGACCCTACAACTTTTATCTGAACTCTCTAGAATCTAAAGAAAAAAAATAAATTAAAATCAATTGGTGGGCACGACAGCTCGTGTAGAGTAAATCCCTTTCATTGAATCTATTCTATAGTCTTTGTCACAGCTCGACCGATTTGTATTAAATAATCAGAACTTGGTATTATAAGTAGAATATATATACACCCATTTTCACGCCCACTTTTTGTATATTTAAATTTTTGTCCTCATTTAACATTTAACCTATGTTTAATTTCAGACATGATATGTGAAGTTTTTCCCACCCACTACCACGCCCATTATTAATTTTACATTTGAAAATCCTTCTTAATCTTGAAATTTTGAATTAAGTTCACCTTTATTCTATACTTTTTCTTAGGTCCTACTTTCCTTAAATGTAACAAAGACTTCTGGCATTTTTCAATATTGGTACACATGTTTTAGCTTAAGGCTTGCGTTTATTATGAACTGAAGTTTTTCGAAGGACACCCAACACCGACGACGACGTCTTGGACAGAACGTCACCATAGACAGCTATAACTTTGGGGTAGTTAAGGACTTTGTCTACCTAGGTGCCGCTATTAATTCAGAAAACGACACTAGCTGAGCTAAAATAAAACGGAGGATAACTCTTGCCAATCGCTGCTTCCTTGGACTAAGAAGGCAAGTCCTCTCTCAAGCAACTAAAGTGTCCCTCTATAAGACACTTATCATCCTGGTCCTTATATATTGCGCGGAGGCATGGACCTTGTCAAAACTGGATGAGAACCCTTTAGGATGTTTCGAGAACTGTACGGGCTGTAAAGCGAGACTGACCTGGTCAAACGAGCTAAGGTCCAATGACTTAGATGGCTGGGTCATGTAGAGCGAATGGACCCAAACGCTCCAACCCGTAAGGTCTTCGAATACAATCCCGAGGGACGGCGGCGCAGTAGGGGAAGACCGCGGCTTAGGTGGCGCACGCAGGTTGGAGAGAACCTCAACCAACTTGGAGTGTGAAACTGGAGACAGCTAGCTAGGGACCGAGCTGGTTGGAGATGCATGTTGGTTGAGGCCCTAGTCCATCCCGGATTGTAGCGCCAACTTAAGTAAGTAAGTAATTAAAAGTTGTTATAAATTTGTTTTACATCGACTTAGTATTTTATAGAAAAACCGTCAAAGCACCATATTAACATTGAATTTAACATTAATAAAAACTCTGAAATGACGTATAGACCAACGAAACGTTATGACAAAACTTATTTTTTCAAAAATTCTCCATCATCGTTAATTTTTAACAATTTTTGATTAAATTTTATTTAAATTTAAATTTTTATTAAAAACTCGACACTCTACGAAACCAATATCCTCGCGATAGAGCAAGTAAAAAAACTAAAAGACCGTTTTAAGTGATTTCTGTTTTTTTTTTTTTTTGTGTCTGAATGGTGAAGTTAAGATTGGTAAATAAATAGAGCAAGTTCTTGCGACCCACTTGCACATTTTAGATATCTAATCAATCATGTAACGTCTACTTTGCAACTTAACTGCTACTATTTCTCAAAAACCACATACAAATAACTCGAAGCTAAGTTGGTAATTTAATTCGATTTGAAATAATCCAATCCAAAACGCAAATCATTCTCTATACGAGTAGTATATCTATATGTATGAATACTCTCCTTACACTGAGTCTTAAGTCTTATAAACTTCTTCACTATACTCGTATATTAAACCTGCTCGTATATATGATTCTTTTAAAAAGTTCTCCTTTTCAGATAATGTCTCAAACGTATAGTGTGTGCGGCTACGGCTTCTTACATTCATTGCGGATTGCGCCCCGAAGACTGAACTTACATAGGCAGTTGCACATGAAAATGCTTCTTAAAACTTGTATTGGAAATGAAATACAGAAGTTCCGGGTTAACCGCGATAAGTTGTTGCACATTTTCCGAATGCCTTTCAAATGGGCAATCCAACTAAAAGCCACTTTGATCCTGGCACAAGAGTGAAATTTTATATTACATATATTTATAAGGATATTTGCTATAAAAGCGCAGCGGTATCAAGGAGGTTTCTTACGAAATTACTTTTTGCCTTGGAACAAAGTTTTCCCATTAAGGATTTTCTGCACCGCTAGAATGAAGGTTTCTTCCTTTCTCGTTTGTGGTTTTATTTTATTTATAAATAAAGTCTGTAAAATTCATGATATAGGTATATTTATTTTACAACATATATAAAAGTCGATAATATTTATCAGTTATTGGTTTGTTTTAAGCCTTAAATATATCTATGAATGTATTGTTGCAAAATAGAATTTTCTAACCTTGGGCTATACGAATGTTTAAAGCGGAAGTGAAAAAAAAACAAGTTTTTGAGAGATTCAAAAAATACTTCAAAATAAAACTATTCGTTCCTGTATCCTTTTTTGGTTGAACTAATGATCAAAACAAAACAAACTCATGTGGTTTTAGAAACATAAACTTTCAAAAGGAAACTCTTGAGTGATGACATCTGTTCGAACAATTTAGTTTGAGGCGAAAAATCATTGAAATATACGCACAAAAGTTTGACCATAATTTTGTGTGAAATTTATATGCGTGGTTTCAGGAATTTATAAACCAAAAAAAATCATAAACAAAGCTAGGTCAAATATTAAAACAATTAACATTCCATCAAATTCCTGACAAACATCATAAAAAAATTTATTATATTCTGCGACTTTGTTCACGAGTTGCTGTTATTATCTTGTGGAAAAGCAAATTTGTTTCTGTGGTGCTACTGCACGTTCAAAGCGGTCGTCCTAAAAATAAATAACATGAGAAATGATCCAAAATGTAAATTCTAGAATCCGAAGAAGCCTACGTTAGAGCAAAGCTAAATTATTGTCTTAAGAAATAAACTTGTCTAAGGATTTTCGAATTAAGTACAGTAGAATCTCGGCAAGATGAACGAAATGTTTTTACCCTTTAGTGCTCAAAAATATGAACAAGTTGAAATTTTGTGCTCGAGAAGATGAACGCTTTATTCCCAATTGAATTTTTTTAACATTTTCTTTGCCTTTATTTCCTCGTGTTAAATAACGGGTGGGCCATCTAGTAGTTTCTTTTTAAATCATAGGTTATTTTGACACTGCCAGCTGTTTCCCGCTCGAAATCTTGACCGAAAGTCAGTATCATACCTCCGCGAAACGAAATGAGTCGCTTTACACATGAACAATGTCGGGAAATATTGAAAATTTATTCCAAAGTGAGTGCTGTGTAGCCGAAACAGTGTGTTTTTTTTTTAAAGAGGTGTATTTTCATCTACGTTAACAAAAAAAATTGCCGCGTCTGGGGCTCAGAAAACCCGCACGTTTTTGTCGAGAAGCCAATACATTTCCAGTTTGGTGCGGATTGTGGAGTGGTGGCATCATTGGACCATGAGGCTGGGAACAACGTTTCGGTCAACGGTGGGCGTTACAGAGATAGAGATAATTAATAGACTTTCTTTTTACTGGAATTGAAGACATGGATTTGGACGATGGTAGGATGGCACGCCGCCATGCCACACAGCCCATGCCACAATCGATCTTTTACGCACCAAATTCTCAAATCGTATTATCGGCATTCTTGGCGATTTCAATTGGCCGCCTCGGAGCTGCGATTTGACCCCTTTGGCCCTATTTTTGTGGCGATTCGTGAAGTACCGATGTTATGCCAACAATCCGGAAACGATTCAAGAACTTAAGGCCAATATCATCCAAGCAATCCATGAGCTACAGCCCAAAACCATCAACAAGGACTTGGAAAATTACAGAGACAGAATGCGCTACTGTGAAGCCAGCCGATGCAGCCACTTGAACGAGGTTGTGTTCCATAATTAACGGGAATGTTTGCTCTTACTAATAAAGCCATAATACGCGTAAAAAATTTAATTTTGTTCATTTTATTGCATTTTTGGAAAGAAACTTGTATTTGGCCACCCTGTATATCTTATACGTTAATAATTTTTGTGAACGGTTCCTTCAGGCTTGTTATGTAAATTATATTTAAAAGTTTATATCTATAACTATCTTTTTTCTCAACCAATTGTTGACACTCGAAATCAAGAAAAATTTCAAAACATGAACGCGTTTTGTTCATCTTTACGAAGTTCCACTGTATATTAATTATTATGGCGGACATTGCATTAAGATTTATTACGATATAAGTTTCTAATTTATTTATAATTATTCTTTTTTTGTTTTTATTATTAAACGCAAACAAAAAGAATGCGAGAGTTAAGCGTAATAAGTTTTTCGTTCTATGTGTTCTATGTTTTTTTCTCAAAATTAAAAAAAAAAAACGTAGGAAACATCGCTCTATACATTTTTATTTTCACAACTTGTTACAAAATTGTAGTCCCTTTGGTGCTTTGTTTTTGGATTCGAATTTAGCAAAAAAAAAATCACAAACAAAAACCTAGAAAACATTGTACGACAGCATTGAAATTGTCACAACTAATCAAAAACTATCTAACGGTAAACTATTAAGCAATAAACAATTCATTATAAGAAATTTGTATCTTAATTTGAGGAGATGCGCTTTCCTAACTTGATATCAACTTAGCACAGCGAAGAAAAATCAAAGAAAACACTAAAATTTCGAAATTATCACAACTAATTAACGAATAATTAACGGAAAATTATCTACCTAGCCAATATCTGATCCGCGAATGTTGCTTCACTATATAACATTACATTTTTAAATACACCTTTTGTGGTTTCAAGTTGGCAGCACTGACATTTGACACCTGTTAAACTCAGCTGTCATTTGAAGTGTCATAAAATTAGATGAATGTTTGCCATTGCCGATAATGGATCACTTAACAATCCAACAACGCGTTAAAATTATCAAAACTTACTACAAAAGTGGTGATTCAAACGTAGCCGCTTTTCACGCATTACGCAATGATTATGGTCGTCGTAATCGACAGACTACGCAAGTAATCAGTAAATTTGTGAAGAAATTTGAAGAGAGTGGAAGCTTTACTGATTTCCTAAGGTCTCTGCATCATCGTAATGCATTCACAGTAAAAAATATTGCTGCTGCAAGTGTTGCCGATGATTGATCCGAATTTATCGATTTCCCGGAGTTCGCAGGAATTGAACGTGTCGTACGCCTCACTAGGGCGTATTTTGCATTTAGATTTGCATCTTCATCATTATAAGGTTCAAACTACGTAACAATTGAAGCCTGCTCACCATTCACAACGCCGTAGATACGCTTCTTGGGTATTGGAACAACAGACAATAAACACCGATTTTTCGAACGACAATGAGGCAGTTGGTATGTAAACAAACAAAATTGCCGCATATGGGGCATAGAAAACCCACAAGTGATCGAAGAGGTGCCGTTGCATCCAGACAAAGTGACTGTTTGGTGTGCTCTATGATCCGTATTTCTGGTGGGGTCATTGCTCCGTATTTCTTCGAAGATGCCAATGAGCAGACAGTTACAACAATCAATACGGAGCGATATGGTCGAATGCTAATTGATTTTTTTTTGGCCGTCGATTGAAGATCATGGCTTCGACGATATGTGGTTCCAACAAGACGGGGCAACAAGCCACACAACACGACCAATTATGGCTTAATTGCGTGATAAGTTTCGTGGTCGCGTAATTTAAGGTTTTGGCGACGTCAATTGCCCACGAAGATCATGCGATTTGACACTGCAACCTTACAAAACTGGCTGGTTTAGATAAGGAATAATTGAAGCATCTTGAATGAGAAGGTGTTAAGTGACATTGACTGATATTTATCTATAACATACTTTTAATTTGAATTAAAAAAAAAAAATCACAAATTATGCATTTTGCTCTATTTGTATGGCCTTTTTCTAAATTTCTTTTAGCCTTAAGAAACAATTTCTAAGCAGTTCTAGAAATAAAGGTCGTTTAAAGACTATAAATCAACTCATCAAATTTTGTCATATAACACGTTCTCATTCTAAACGCTTCAATTGTAGGTCCCACCATTCCTGAAATTCGGACAATCAACAGTCACTCAGGTATGATTGAGCGAGTGTAAGTCGTTACGCCCAAGTAGTCTACCAGCTGCCTTCCATTAATATATTTTATTTTAACAATATATTTGAACTTCTAATGGGCCAGTGTATATGACACATACCTTATACCTAAGCTCTCTGCCATTTCAATACTTAGCTATACCTTTTTTTCTTACCACCTTAGTAACCACACAATGTGATAGTTCAGACTATCTATTTCTTCTTAACTAATCGCTTTATTATAAAATCATTTAACTTTTCTATTTTCTACTACAGCTAAATAATTTTCCTCTTCAAAGGTCTTACTTAAAAAATAAGCCTCTGGTAAAGAAAAACGAAATAAATATAAAAGATAAGATAAAGACACATTTGGCCATCGAGCTCCTTTAATAAAATATGCATATAGGTTGCACCATTGGGAATTCTTTATACTTACATTAACCCCAAGCTTACCGCCATCATCACCTCCATACAGTAGCGTACACATCAACAACTGACGAATTCTGATTGACTAATAAAACAGTACGTGATCTGAAATTTAGGTAGGTGCTTCAATTCTTGTTTATAAAGGAAAACGTTTCACCTTCACCATCATCATCATATCACCCCTGAAGACCAAAAAAAAAATAAACAAAAAAATAACAAAAGATCCTGAATAATAAGCAAGTTTCTGATGAACGTATGTACATATAACCGTAAGCTATCTTCTATTGCACGCATGGAGGTGTTGTTCCGCATAAAAGAAGCAAATAAAAAAAAACTGAAAATATTTACTTGTATTTTACTATATGAACCAAGGCCACACACACACACGGTTTAGTACTGTCCACCTATATGGCCGTTCTGGGTCCATCCATCTGTTGTCACCCCCACGTGCACCAGCACATCCATCCCCTTGGGGATGTTGATTTTTGTCGCAAAATAATAATAAACTTATATTTGGCCCATCATGCGGATAAGTGCCTTTTGCCTTTTTCCATCTCCGCACCTTTGGCCATTTTTGGCAGAGGTTGTTTCCGTTTGCCATTTACCTTTCATAGACACCTTAGGGTCAGGAGCTCGATATATAAGTTTGTATATCTGTCCGTCTGTCTATATGGGCGTTAATGGTGAACATGTGTGGGTGAGTGCCAATTATATTTTGTTTTTGTTTAAGGATATTACATTGAGCTCTCCATATCAGTGTTGGAAATTCATAAATTGAACGAAAATTATCATAAAGGCCGGTAAGTAGAATTTCATTATTGCCTCCTTACAGAAGGTTGAATATTGTCAATAAATACATAATACGAGTATAGGTAGGACGTTGGAGGAAAGCATAAAAGTGTTTGCAGAGGTTGAGTTGGTTGGGGTCGGTGGAGTGATAGAAAAACTTGAACCCTCTATATTTTATATGGGTGGTATATTGTTCAAGAAAATTGAAATATGATACTAAACATGAACTAGCATTGTTTTAAGCATGTTCATTCTTCAGTTGGAGTAAATTGGCTGAGTACAGTATTACAAAAAAATTTTAAGTTAGAAATTTGTTAAGTTGTACCTTAACATCAGGCTAGTTAAAATTTTGTGTGAATGGATTAATTAAAATTTTAAATTCGAAAAGTTCAAAAGTTCATCAGAAAATAGGTAAAAATGTTTTGAATCGATTACAATAATCTTACGTCTAATTTCTTCATAGAAGTACTTAGCCAACCTAGTACCCAGTCTAGCTAGACCCGGTACTAGCTCTGATACTCGGTCGCAACCAAAAGTTAGTACCTGAGCATTTCTTCACATCACTAGTACCGGACCTAAGTTCACAAAGCGGTACTAGGAACTTAATACGTCTAAAACTGGTCTAATTCATATTTTGACTCTATTTTGACATTTTTAAATATTATTTTGTTATTAACTGAAAATATATAGTGATATTTTTAAATAAAATGTAGTTTTTAGAATAGCCTTCAGCACAATTTGCTCTCTTGTGTTTCTTTGGAACTCATTCTCAATGAAGTACCAACGCCATATGAAATTACTAGAGATGCCGCGAATAGTGACTCGGCCGAATACCGAATATTCGGCCAACGATGTGTATCTAAGTGAGAGACTATTTTCAGAAGCTGGAATTGTTTACGAAGATAGACGTAATCGTTTGCTACCAACGAATGCCGAAAAAGTAGTTTTTATTCACCACAACTTACCATTAGTAGATTTTAAATACTAAAATACAAATTTTTGAATAAAAGAAAACATTTATTGTAAGATAATAAGCCTTTCTTATTCTCCATTTCGTCGTCGTTCTATTAAAACTCCCTAAGTCCATTTTTGTAAATTTTCTAACATTTGCCTTTGCGAAGGAATTTTACTGACAAGAACTTGAACATTTTTGAGTTTAAGAAATTTTGTATTTAGACTAAACGTAATTAAGAGTTGGGTACATTTTACAAAACTTAAATCTTGATATTCTGTTAACTATGCCGTATTTATGAAAGGTCTATCAGTTTCTAATGAAATGGACTTAGGGAGTTTTCATAGAACGACGACGATTTGTTATTCGGTTTCGAATGTTGTGAACTATTCGGCCGAATACCGAATATCAAAAATATAGGCCGAATGCCGAATAGTGGCCGAATATTCGCGGCATCTCTAGAAATTACCATCGGCAAGTTAAGTGGAAAATTATCAATTCAAACACTTTTCCATGCCCAAGCAACACTATGACAAGGAGCGCAAGTTGATGGCATAATTTGGAGACCTACGTATACAGTTCTAACAAGACGAGTGTACTGGTCGTTTGGCCGAAATAGAACATCAAAAAGGATTTAGTCTGGCTTTGCATCAAAAGCAATTATTAAAGTTTTGGAATATTTCTATACAATGAATGCAGTTAAGAGCTCGCGTCGGTAATTCTTCAGCATAATCATTGCCAGTCGGCATTGTTAAGTTACGATCAGACGATCACCGTAAATGGTCAACACGTTGACTCTCTGATGTCAACATGGCGTCAAATTTCGTCCCAAAGTTGTCAAGGCTTGTGATCTTTAACGCAGAACACACCGTCTATATGGATTGACACTCGCGTTGACATGAATTTTAGTGTCAACGCGTTGATTAATTTGTGAGACCGTGTAATCACTCGGTCAACGCAGTTGACATAATACTCGTCAGCAGATTAACTGTATCTCAACGTTGACACAGCACAATTTTTTACTGTGTCAACGTAACCTGCGTTGAACTTCATCTCAATTTTAAAAATTTCTGATTTTGTAGAGGTTTTTTAATACATTTGTATCGTAGCCATCCTCCAATTGAATTTGACAGTTTATGGCTAGACAGATAGGTAACAAACTATAATTTTGACATATTTAATATTTTGATTCAAAAACCCTAAAAACGCGGATCAAAAAATTTAGTATTAAAATTTCGAATATACAAAATTAAAAAACAAAAAATAAAATGAAAATCAACAAAATTTAACAAAAAATTTATTTATTACCTATTTTTAAAGAAATGACAACCAATAAATTATTAAACAAATAAAGTCATTATTTTTTATATTTGTACATATCTACACATAAAAAAATTTGAAAATATTTTTAAGAAGAAAAAATTGGTACGCCATTTTTTAGTGTTTGTTTATGCGGAATTTAAAAATTAATTTTGAAAAAACAAAATCGTTTGCTCATTTTCGAAATATCGAAGTTTCAAAAAATAATTTTGATTTTATTTTTTTTTTTATCTAAAATTTTTTTTTTATATGCAATATTATTCAAATTTATTCACGGCTCTTGTGTTAGAAAATTTGTACTTCAACAGATAATGAGATAGTCGAAAATTAAAAAAAAATGGTTCTATGGGAAATACCATTTATAACAATTTTTCGGAATTTTTCTGTATGGTAGCCTTTTTGTAAAAATAATTACTGGATTTTTTTTAATTGTGCGCACGTTTTTTTGAGAAAAATAAGATTTTCATTTTTTGTAAAAAAAAACGTGTAGGGGAATGCTTAAAAAATGTTTAGGTTTACCAAGTTTAAAGAAAATTGATCGACCCGTTAAGGCTATAGCCGAAAGGACAGACAGACAGGCAGAATTGCGAGACCCTCTTTTTTCGACTTCGCTATCAACGTAATGTCAACTTTGATCATCAAAATCTCGAGTTCGTTTTTTTTTAAATTGTTTTTGAATCCTGTCTGATCGAGTTAAAATTGTTATAACTTTTGATCTGCCCGTCTGACTGGTTGTCTGTCAGCTTGGCTGCAGCAAAAACGCATGCGTCGATTTTTTTAAACTCGTTTCCTACAGCGGATTTGGTTCACTGTGACGTATACTTACTTTTTATTTTTATTTTGTTTTAGTTTTTAATTTCTACCCCAACGTTTTAGCGACTTATTTTTATTTCCACCATAACATACAAAATTTAATTTAATAATAATCAATTTCTTAGCCCATCCCCTCTGACCTGGATGCCACCATAAGTTTTTGTTTATATGTATTTTATTTTCTATTTTAAATTATTATTTTTCATCAACTGCCTTTGTGACTTAACCCTATTGTATAATTGACCCTTCTGTACAATTTACTTCTTATCTCAACCCAACCTACATATACATACAATGCACTAAATTTGTGTCTTATATGCAAATCACCATTTATCATTATTTTAAATTCTTTATTGAAATTATAAATTTAGATTAGATTTAGATAATAAAGAATAATAGCATGACAAATTAAATTGTTTTAATCAAATTAAGAAAATGGAATTTTGACAAAAATATAGTTTCTAATAGAAAACAAAATGATCTCTAAGCTCCCTTAAATTGATACCTATGCCACCACTTGAAAACTAAAATATGGTATTATAGTGCCGTAGCCAGGATTTTGGTTCGGGGGGAGGGGCTTACTTCCAAATTTTACGAGGAATTCTTTAAACAAAAAACTATATATTATATTCCAATTTATTGATTTTTATTAGTTTTAAAATTTAAATTTTACCTACATAATATAATGTTAGCCTAATATGAAAACTTAAATTTTAAGAACCTAAGCTTAACATAATTGAAGCGTTTAAAGCGAAGGTGTTAAGTGACAAAAATTTGATGTGTTGATTTATTATTTTTAAATGACCTTTTTTGCTTCGAACTTCTTAGAAATTTTTTCTTAAAGCTAGAGAAATTTAGAAAAAGTCCATACAAGTCATTCTAGACGCTTCAATTATAAGGGTTTTGATGCAAAGCGTGCTGATTTCACATATATATAGGTATAATACCTATGATAATATTGGCAGAACAATTCAACAAGATGGATAAAACTTTAATAGCCTAATCGAAGATTCCGTCATAATAGATTTGTACTACAGATCCCAAAAAAAGTATTAAAACTCCCATGTCGTAACAATAATGTCAGGTACCTCAAAATTATAACTTAAGTTATAAGTTAATTAAAGAGGTTCGAGTAGGTACCTACCATGCATATTCAATGTTCAAGAATCGATTGATTTAAAAGAAAGTCAACTTTGTCACATAATTTCTTTAGACTCACATTTTACCCTAATTTTAAGACTTTAACCTCAAACATCCGATTATTAAAACAGAAGTTATAATCCAAACAAATCAACCAAATCCTACCTTTACGATTGTATTATTTGTAAAATACCTACTACAAATGTTTATGCACATACCTACCTACATGCATATCTACATTCTACATACCTACATAATGTATATCATTTTTGTGCCCGATGCAAATCCATTAAATTGTGTTTGCCACGTGATTTGCTTTATTGCATTCTCCATTCTATCAATATTATATACTTTGTAGGTACGTACATACATACATAGTTTGCTTGTTTTGTTTTCTTTTGCCGTGATGAAATTAGTTCTAAAAAGACAAATTTTCAAGTTTCTAGTATGAAATTTTGTACGCCTTTGCAAAAATTTTTATGCAGATTTGTAGCTTGGCATTTAAGCTTTAATTATTATCTACTTTATTATTGAACATCCTATAATTATAACTAAAGTTAAAGGCTTCTAAATGGGCTCAAAGCGAGCATTTTTAGATTTTTATACATTCCTCCACTGAATCTCGTCCGTTGGCGATGATCAAAATTTATGTACGCTGGCAGAAATTCATCACTTGTGTTTTTTTCTTCATTTTATTCATTTTGGTAGTTTCTTTGGTAACACCAACCAAAAATTCAATTGTTCTCCCCCTATACGCTAGAGTTCATTCTCTATCTTTGTTTATTTTGGTAACACCATACTTTTATCAAAACGACCCTATAAACATTTTCAATGTTAAAATAACTGTTAACCTACTTACCACAATGGTCGCCATGTTTTGGTTTTTTTAAAAAAGAAGTAATGGAACTTTTGCGTTTCATTTTTCTTAAGGAATGACAAAAAAGAAATATGTATTAGGTATCTACCTACTACAATAATTTGAAAAATATTTTCCGCAATCTGAAAGTTATTTTAAATCATATGCATTTGTAACGCGCGTATCACTATTTCTATTTAGGTATATGTGGTTTGTATTATTCTGAGATCATATATAACGGGTGATTTTTTAGCTGGTTTGGTTTTGGCAACACTGGTTTTGACAGCTGACGTGTGTTTAGTACCTTGTGTCACTGTCAAACAGCTTCAGTTTGGTTTGCAATTTAACCATGGATCGTCTTACAAATGAACAACGCTTGCAAATTATTGAATTTTACTATCAAAATTCGTGCTCGGTTCGAAATGTTCATCGCGCGCTGCTTCCATTTTATGGTCGGCATTCTCGACCTTCTGAGCAGTCTATTCGGAAGATTGTGACCAAATTTCGCACCAAATTTACTTTGTTGGACATTAAACCACCAACACGTTTACGTACTGTGCGTAGTGAAGAAAATATTGCGGCCGTATCAGCTAGTGTGACAGAAGACCGCGAAATGTCGATTCGGCGCCGTTCCCAGCAGTTAGGCCTTTGTTACAGCACTACGTGGAAAATTTTGCGGAAGGATTTGGGCGTAAAGCCTTTTAAGATACAGCTGGTGCAAGAACTAAAGCCAGCCGACCTACCACAACGCCGAATTTTTGGTGAATGGGCTCTTGGAAAGCTGGCCGAGGATCCGCTTTTTTATCGAAAAATTGTGTTCAGCGATGAGGCTCATTTTTGGTTGAATGGGTACGTAAATAAGCAAAATTGCCGCATTTGGAGTGAAGATCAGCCAGAAGCATTGCAACAGCTACCAATGCATCCCGAAAAAGCCACTGTTTGGTGCGGTTTATGGGCCGGCGGCATTATTGGGCCATATTTCTTCAAAGATGATGCGAATCGCAGCGTTACTGTCAATGGTGAACGCTACCGAGCGATGATAACAAACTTTTTTTTGCCCGAAATGGAAGTTCTTGACTTGCATGATATGTGGTTTCAACAAGACGGTGCCACATGCCACACAGCACGCGAAACAATGGCGCAATTGCGAGGCGAGTTTGGTGAACAGTTAATTTCACGTTTCGGGCCGGTCAATTGGCCGCCTAGATCGTGCGATTTGACACCATTAGATTATTTTTTGTGGGGGTACGTCAAGGCTAATGTCTATAGGGACAAGCCCGCTTCGATTGACGCACTGGAAGCCAACATCCATGCATTCATTCGTGAGATACCGGCCGATATGTGTGAAAGAGTATGCCAAAATTGGACTCAGCGGATGGGCTACCTGAGACGCAGCCGCGGTCAACATTTGCATGAAATTATCTTTAAACATTAAATTGCAAGGTTCAAACTATCGATTCAAATAAATATTTCATTCATTTTTTCGAATTTTGTGTGTTTTTTTTTTTTTTTAAAGTTCTTAAAAAATCACCCATTATAACTAAATTGTTACTTTTATTTTGCAATTTTTTGGCAATAACTGAAGTCGTTAACTGATCCAAAATCAAAAAAAACTCTAGGTACCTAGAATATTCTCATTTTAATAGCTTTTAAAATTAAATTAAAAATACCTAAATAGTTTCCTAAATTCAATACAAAATTGTATGCATACCTAAATAGTCTCTTGTTTCGTAACGAAGTGTTTTCAAGTAGTTGGGAACTTCAAATAAACTATACCTACCTACCTGGATAGTCTCCTTATTTTTATAGATTTAAATTTAGTATATTAGAATGTTTTAGTTTTTATTTTAGACTTTCGGGGGGGGGGGGGGCGGCTTCAGCCCCTCAAGCCCCCCCTCTGGCTACGTGCCTGTGGTATTATATTTGAAAAAAAAAATAGCACCTCTTGGCTACAGCCCAGGATAACACCTATCTACATAAACTTCGAAAGCAAAAAGTGTATTTTAATAAAAAATTTCAAATCAAATTTGTGGATGTGCTGGTTATAAGGATTTTAATGTAAGTTTTTCCCAAAAGGGAAAGTGTTTTAATTTTCAATCTGTGTTGTCGCCGAACTCATACACCACCACATTTCCATTATTCTGTTTTAGCGGGTTCAGCCTCACGGACCTAAGAAATTCATCATGATTATGTTTTATTTCCAAAAAAACTTCAAAATGTATAAGTTGTTTTTACAAAATTAGTTTTTAGGTATAATATATATTTTAACCTTTAAGCAAAAAAAAATGCTAAGTATAACCTCTAACGTAACGTTTCGACCAGACACATCAGTGGGGCTCATCAGAATATACAAATTATCAAATCATTGAAATATTTTAAATCGCCCACATTATACCGTTACATTATTTGATATTACTAACAATGTAAAACACCTTTGACTTCAAACATTCAACTATGAGAATGTGTCAATAGTCTCAAAGACAACATCAATATTTATGCTAATCGGTTTCAGTAATTTTGCAGAAAATATGCCACCGTGATTATGCAAACACATATCCGACTGACGGTTGATATTATTTTTTATTTTATTTTCTTTTCACTATACATATTTATATAATAAAAATAAATTTTGAAAAACCGTTTGATACACCGCACTGCTACGAGTATAATATATCCGTGCTTTAAATCCCGCACTCACTATAAAGTATATGCTTTTTACAACTTCAACCAAATGGTCCTCCTGTCAGGACATTGAGAAAAGAGATGCTTTCCTTGGCTTAGACTGCGTTGGTATCTCATCCCCAGTAAAACAAAAAAACAATTCGCACCACCACCGAGCGACCGACTGAGTCTCTGAAGACCGGTGGATGATTTCTGAATATAAAATCCTTTAATAGAAATCGTGTCGCAGAATTTTTATGCGAGGATTACGATTTGAAAAATGCGTACGGGTGTTATATGTGTGTCCAAGGAAGCACCTCGAATTTCCATTTGCTTCTTCTGGATTGAGTAAAAATGGATATACCAAATAGAATACCAGTCCATGATCGTATGTGATGTTTACAAAGTGTTTTTTTTTTGCTACTTGGTTATGGTTATATGCATCTTTGGGTTTCGGGATCACACGAAATATGTTGGTATGATATAAATCCAATCCAAAGATATTTGCCCTGAACCCTAACCCTGTTGTAGCCACAGATTTTATTTTTATTTTTATTCACATCAAAAGTAATTTTTGAAATAAATATTTCTGAAATGATGAGATGTTTATCTGATGTTTGTTATTAAATGGCAACATGTTGCCAACAATTGACTTAAGCTTGATTGAATTTAAAGACTCCAATCAGGAAGTGGCAACAATAATCTTCTAATCTCCACGAAGTATTTATTTTTTTTTTCATCTTTCCACAGAAATGAAATAAATATTTTTTTCCACGAAGAAAGAAGAAAGTTGCATACTTGCCAACCAACCATGCAACAAATCGTTACATCTCATTTTAATGACCTAAGGAATGCAGCCGCAACATAAATAAATATTTGCAACACTTAAAGTGTCACAATTTAGTTAGAGTCAGTCTGAGGTGAAGTAGTCCCGCAAGGAGTCCACGTCTGCCCAAATAAAAAAAAAACATGAAGAACGAAAAACACCTACAACACTAAAGAAAACTGACAATCATAGAAGTGACGGCAGTCATGAACGTGATATTCCTAGATATGCAAAGGATGATTGATGGTGTAACAAAATGGCTAATTACAAAGTTGTCTCTCGCTATGATGTATGCAAAATGCAATGCTTTTCGGTACTCAGCTCAGAAAAGATACATATTCACGGGATTTGGTGGACCAGAACATCTGCTTAGCTGAAACGGCGCAGAGGTGGGGCAGCGAGGCGACGGACACGTATGTATATGATTTGAGGAGCGTACTTTTCATGGAAATACGTTTTGACGTTGAGATTTACTTTGATGAATATGTTCAAGTGAATTTGGCTGTTTTTTTTTTTTTTTTAGTTTTTAGTGTTTAAGGGAAAAATATACCTTTGTAGAAAATGTTTGTAGGCAACTAATTGTCTGGAAGGCATTAAATTTGTTACAGTTTTGGGAAATTTGCTCTAAGTGATTTTAATTTATTTGAAATAAATTATTGTTGCTCATTTATTTATGCTAACACTCTGGTTAAAGTCCAATGGAGTTTTACGGCTTTAAGGTTATATACATTTTATAGAAATTAAGTAATTATAGGGTGAAATAGGGTAAATGCGGCTTATTCGATTACAAAACATTTTTTTTTTTTTTTTGTTAAAAGGGGTTAGAGGATGAACTAAGAAAATTGCTTTAAGGACAAATATTTCATAAATATGAACTGACTATAGGGTGAAACGGGGTGGAAATGACAGAACTCAAGAAAAATAATATATATACATAGTATTAGTAACCTTTTCTTAAGGGCCTAATATTTTTAATTTTGAATCATTTCTGACGTCCTCGCAAAAGGAGCATAGTAGTACCAGTGAAAGAAACGTTTTTGTTTTAAGGTGCGCTTTGCCCATTTTACAATCGCCATTAAGCGAGGCGCGTACATGCAACTTTTAGTTTTTTTGATTTTGGTTTTGATTTTGAGTACCTACTATAGGGTTATATGAGATTCCGCGTACAAAGTTGAATGTGTGCGCCTGGCCTTATGGTCCTAACGAGAGGACTATTCGTAGTGTGGTAGATAAATTTGAGTCCACCGGTTCACTAAAAATTGAAATAATACCCGTACGCAAGGTCTTCCGACAACATCGATGCTATCCGTGAGAGTGTGCTGAAGAATCCCAGGCAGTCGATTTTGCGTCGCTCACAAGAACTCGACATTTCGCAGACCACAATTTGCTAATTTTCTGTTGTGACTTGGGCCTGCACCCGTAAAAAATTCAACTGAGCCAGCAGCTGACCATAAACGACCATAGACAAAGACATCGAAAAATCATCTTCAATGATGAGGCCCATTTTTGGATGAATGCGGGTATTTTAACAAACAAAATTGTCCAATATAGGACGATAACAATCCAAATGAGATCCAAAAGCGTCCAATGCATCCCGAAAAAGTCACTGTTGGGTTTAGATTTTGGGCTAGTTTCATCGGTCTTTCTTATTTCTTTAAGAACGACGTTGGCCGGGACATCACCACCAACGGCGAGACCTATAGGTCTTACTAACTTCTTTTGGCCTGAATTGGATGATGTGGACACAAACAACATATTGTGGTTTCAACAGGACAGTTAACGCTACAATGGAAATTCTGCACGCGCAATTCGAGGACATGGTCATCTCACATGGGGGTGATGTGAACTGGCCACCGATTTGAACCAGTTAGACTTTTCCTAATGGGGTTTTCTGAAGTCAGAATCTATTTATATAACATATACTTACAGCACCGAATATTAAAACATTTTCAAAGCACACCAGATGTTCACTCGATGGAAGCAGTTCCTCTGCTGGTTGCTTTCAGTTTATGCGAAAGCGTAATCTAATCTATATAACGGATGGGCCATCTATTGGTTTCTTTTTAAATTATAGGTTATTTTGAAACTGACAACTGTTTTCTGCTGAGAATCTTGACAGAAAAACAGTATCATATCTCCGCGGAACGAAATGAGTAGCTATTCGCTTAAAAAAACGTTGGGAAATATTGAAAACTTATTTCCAAAATGAGTCCTGTGTAGCCCAAACAGTGCGTTTTTTGAAAAGAAGTTTTTTTTCATCTCGATGGCTACGTTAACTAACAAAATTGCAGCATCTAGGGCTCAGAAAACCCGCGCGTTATTGTCGAGAAGCCAATGCATCCACAGAGAGTGACAGTTTGGTGCGGATTATGGAGTGGTGGCATCATTTGACCATTTTCTTTTTTTTTCGAAAATGAGGCTGGGAAAAACGTTTCGGTCAACGGTGGGCGTTACAGAGCCATGTTTACCGACTTTATTTTTTACTGAAATTGAAGGCATGGATTTGGACGACCTCTGATTCATGCAGAATTGTACGCCATGCCACACAGTCCATCTTTTGCGCACCATATTCCCAAATTGTATTATCAGCCGTCTTGGCGATATAAACTGACCACCCCGGAATTGCGATTTGACCCATTTGGACTCTTTTTATGGGAAACCGTGAAGGACTGATGTTATGCCAACAATCTGGAAACAATTCAGTACCAATATTATCCAAGCAATCTGTGAGCTACATCCCGAAACCATCAACAAGGTCTTGGAAAATTGTAGTGACAGAATGCGCTACTGCGAAGCCAGCCGAAGCAGCCACTTGAACGACGTTATGTTACATAATTAATGGGAAAAATTTAATTTTGTTCATTTTATTGCATTTTTAAAAAGAAACTTGTATTTGGCTAACCCTTTATATTTATAATATATTGCGGTAATAAATTTGGACAGATATGCTCTAGTCGGAAAGTCTTTGAATCAATCCCGACCCAATAGACGGAGCAGTAGAGGACTCATGCGGGTAACCGATAACCAAGTGGAATAGGACTTCAACCAACTTTGTGTGAGAAACTCCAGATTTTTGTAGTTCTGGCTTTAGGAACTTGTTGTAACACTGGACTGTAGTAAGCAAGTAATCAATCAATTTGGAAATTCTGGTGTTTTCTGGGATCTCAATCATACATCAGATACCAAATTTGGTGATAGTTCCGGGTGATCCTTATGACTGCAGCTTTTAAATTCCGTACAAGTTTGCGGAGGAAATTTCTAAGCGAATTGATGTAACGCAAGTGTCGTGTACCTGACTTAATATAACTTGAAACATTATTAGTATAAACTTATGTCATCTAATTAATGCTCCCGAGCAAATTAAGCATTTGACAGCCGGCTGTTTTATGAGGAAAAGAGAGCCCTGCACTGTGAATCACTGCGTATCCAGTTTTGCGGATTCGATAATCGACATAAATATACGCCGTAACCCAAGATTTTTCTTTCCGTTTATACAATTGCTAGACATTCGAGACAATTTTCAATGAAAGAAAAATATTCATAAAAAAAACTGGATTATTCCAGTTTTCTACGACGGTTGGCTCACATTTGCTTACAAACGTAGAACCAAATCCAACGTGCTTCCAACTAAGCTTTGACTACATCTGTGTAGAAGGAGGTTTTTGTGATCTTTTTAATACTTTAATTATTCTTGAGGCCAAATTTAAGCAATCTTCATTTTCAAAGTTGACTAGGGCCATAAACAAATAAATGTTTTTTTAATATTTCACAGTACCAATACTCCTAATGTGATAGTACCAATTCACCAAAATGTTAAGTAATTTTGAAAAAGTTTGCTGGTTTTAATATTTTTTTTTTAAATAACTATAACTTTAACAAAAATCTGAAATAAGACAATTATTCACAATGATATAGGAGCAACAGCTCTGCTTGATATTCTTATTTAGCATCCCCTATTTATCGAAAGGGTTAACATGTCATTTATGTTATTCAACTAATGGTTTCAAAATTGTAATCAAATAAACTTGGTTGGATATAGAAATATATACATCCATTCCATATGCTTCCTTTTGACCCTCAACAAAGATTATCTCTTCTTATCCTGTTTACCCTTGTCTTGACCGTGCTTCTGTAAAACTTTCACCTCTATAATTTAATTTGTAACACTTTCACCAACTAACCAAAGATGTATCCTTTTATCTGTATCTGAAAGACCATTCGACCACAAGTCCATTAAAACACACATGCACCCAGCCCCCTCTTGTGCCATATGGTTTATCATGTGGTCGACTGCGAATTAAATGTGATACCTCCTTGAACAGCAACTCCATACTCTATAACATACTCTATGGCATCAGAGCCATTCTAGAACATACATATATAATATGGAGGTATTGAAAATGTGGTTAAGTGAACTCCTGCTGATAACATTCTCTTCGCCATTTGTACCGGAAAAGAACTTTTGTTTTGTTTTTCTTGTTTTTTTTTTGTTCTTTTCGATTTGTCAGGACTTTGCAGCAGGAGTGAACTTTTTCTGTACAAGGACTTAAAACAAATAACGATATTTGTTGCACAAACACACACACACACAAAACATACATATATTTCGCACAGTGTGGGTGCTAAAGTCATTAGGTGATAAAAGCATAGGTGAAAAGGAATATTAAATTACAACCGATATCTCTATACATTCGCACTATAGAATTGTTTTGTCTTTTCTCCAGAAGTTACCCTAGATGTAGTATTTTGTATCCGCCTATTTGCCCAAAATTACTCAGGAGGACTATATTGCTTTGCTTGGACCGAAAAAGTGATAAGTTCCATATACATCGAGGAGAAAGTTTAATGAATTTAGGACTAAAGTTTTTAGCAAATTAGATTTATATCCTTTTTTCTCTGCAGGGTTTCTTCTGAGAAACATTACTACCTAAATGGAAAGTGAATGTACGTACATAATGGCAACACGTAAATAGGGTCAAAACAGGTGGAGGAGAAGATAACTTTTTAAGGTCTTCCCTTGTAGGTAAGACAACGGCAAAAAAAAAAATTAAAATAAAATTCAATTTCCAGAAAACCGACCTTCCCTTGCGCCGAATTCCATTCATAACATAATTAAATCCTCACAGTGATAAGTTTCTATAAAGTCCAATCTGTTCCCTTTCGGCCGACCTTAATTGCAGGGTCTAAACTTGATAATCTTCTGGACACTCATTACCAGTAGCCATGTATACTACTACCTACGTACCGTCATCGTTGTGTCGTCGAAACAAATAAATTCAAATAATAGTGTGAGAATGTCGCCATCATCAACAGGGAGGGACTCCGCACTTTAGTCTACTACTATCTACTCATAGAAACCTGATCCTTGACCCTTTTTTGTGTCCTTACACACCGGTGGTCAAATTCCATACGGCGTTTGCATATCAAAAGGTGGATTTACAAAGTTGTCCCAATCCCAGTGTCCGTTTTGTAAAATTCATTTGCTTCAGATTAATTTTGAAATTTTCTGGGAAATTAATTTTTGGGATTTTAAGAATGTCTTATGGTAGCGAATGTATATTATGTACTTATGTATAGCTGCCGTTTGGTTACCTTTTTTTGTCCTTGTCACCCCCACTTTGGTATATTTGGTCAGTCCTAATGAAATGTGAATTTACCCAAAATAAGGTGTTCATAGTTCTCGCTTTTGGATTATAAGGCTGCATATGCGTAAGCAAAAAGGGTTTAAAATAAAATAATGTGATGTCGTGAGGGGTTAAGCGTGTGCCCAGAAGGTATATTTAGTAAACCGGTATTAAAATATTTTTGGTTTTGATAAATGCGGCATCAGTAAGGGTAGATTCTTCATTATCTCATATATGTGAGAATATATCCTTTGAATATAAAATACCTTAAAGCATAGGAATTTTAAGATCTTGGACTTTCGAGTCTTTCAATTTTGTATAGATACCTATAGCAACATTCAAGATTTAAGCGGCACCTACACTATATACAATATACAGTCCTGGTGTGTTTTCAAAAATGTGTGGAGATACGTTCACTTTCTTAATCCAAATTTATTAGATACAAAGGACAAAATTTCCTTTCGTTGTTATTGATAGATATTTTTATTGAATCAATACTCAATAAACACCTCGCTATAGACTAAGTCGACTTTAACGAGCAATAAAAAGAAAATTTGTGCACAGATTCAATCGGATAATCTATTTTATTTTTAAAATATCAAAGGCAAAGGATTTCATTTCTTGGTTAATCGCTGGTCATGGAACATTCTTGACCAATTATAGCACATTCATTTATTGAATGAATAAAAATCTTTAGAAATCTATTTTTTACTATAGGTTGGTGTCAAGAAAATTAATGAGAAAGTTTTAATGTACCTAGTTAAAAACATAAAATGCATGACTGGGGTTGCATGGACTTGCTCTTATTGGTGACCATACTTTGGTCTTAAAGTATGCATACTGAAAAAATGTTAAAATTAGAAATAGATTGATTAGAAAAATATTTAAAATAGATTTCACACCAACGCAATGTATTACAAGGATTTCTTACACAAATCTCAATTTATGAGACAAAATTTTAAAAAATCGCTAATTTTTAGTACTTATTAATGCGAAGTTAAAGAATTAGTTTAAAAAAATAATCATTAACCCATTTTCGAAATATCAAATTTTCAAAAAATAATAATAATTTTAAACTATTTTTTTAAATCCAAAATTTGGATTCTAAATTTAATAAAAATCTACCACGTCGTTTTCGAATTATTAAGTTCTCAAAAAAAATTTTGAAACTTTTTTTAAAAATTAAAAAAAAAAACTTTGGAATTTTGCTATACAATATTTTTAAAATTATTGTAAGCATTTTTTATACAAAAATTGATCAAAATCAGTTGAACCTTTTTTGAGAACATCGAAAATCAAAAAAATAAAAAATGGTTCTACGGATAATGGTACTGTTTATAAAAATTTTTCGTAAATTTTTTTATAAAATGCCGCGTGGACACGTTTTTGAGAAAAATAAGATTTTAATTTTTTGCTAAAAAAAATTTGTACGACAAGTACCGTTATTTTTGGTCATAAAAAAAAATTAAAAAAACGTTTGGCGGGAATGCCTAAAAAACGCCAGGTACCAAGTTTAAAGAAAATCGACCCACCCGTTTAGACTCCAGCCAAACAGACAGAATTGCGAGACCCATCTTTTTTCGACTTCGCTATCTTCGTAATGTTAACTTTGATCAAAATCTATAGTTCGTTTTTTTTTTACGAATGCATAACTTGCCATACATATGTATATCACAAGTAAAAAATATGAAGCCAGCGAACTTCGGACAAGAGCATTTCCTTTCACAGGTTAGTTTTATTAGATTTTTCTCCAAGAAAGTGATGTGAATTGTTCATATTTTAATTAATCACCAATCAAGTAACACATTTTAAATGATTGAATTGGAAACTTGCACATGGTTTTCCGGTTATAATTTCGAAACAAGAAATTTCAAACTACGATTCTGTGAAACAGGGACGCATTTTTTTGTTGGTGATTATAAGGCGCAACTATTTGTTACGCGCCCTTTATATCAGGAAATTATTTTTGTTATTAAATGGATTTTGTACGTTTGGAGTTCGTATATATTTATGTTAATATTTGTGCTTATATCTTCGGAAATTTGCTCGATTTGTTTTGTAGTCAAGTTATTAGTTCATGTTTTCAATGTTAATTAATTTGTCTATTAAAGAAGATGTCCAGTAAATATTTGGTTTATTGGCTTGAAAAAAAAATATTTAAAATAAATTCATTATTATTATTTCATAATTGGGGGTGGCCCCGGCGCGGCGCAGTGGAAGTAGTGCTTGACTGCTAACTTGGATGCATGGGTTCGATCCCCAGTCTAGGCAGCATTCTTTTCTATATTCCCTCAATTGAACGCCACCCCTGGGATTTAATGAGAAAAATCAAAACCTAATTTCTCAATCCACTGTGCCAACAAAAATCTATCCGATCTTCTTCTATTCTTCTTCTATTCCTTCTAACATTGCCTAATTTATAAGACCCTAGGTCTTACTGGCAAATATATTATGTTTGTGTTTGTTTTTTTTTTTTTTAATTTTCAGCATTTTCACGGAAGTGATTTCATAAATAATATTGAAGGACAAAAAAAGATGCTGAAGATGTGAGCTAATAAAACTAAGGAAATAATTTCTGGGATAATTTATTAAATATCAAATATATCAATTTATAAAAAATATCAAATCTGCATTTCATTTTTCAAATTTCTTTGTATTTCTTTCATGCTTTAAAATCTACATTTCGTTTTTTAACATTTCTTTAATGATGTTTTAAGGATGTTCCAAATAACCGCGAAACATCAGATATGACGACAAATTTGTTGTTGTTATTTGGCTTTGTGTATCTGTCATATTTTCTATCGTTGCGAATGATTTGCTATGATTTGGCGTTGGTTCGGGAGAGCCTTTATTCATCACAATGCGTAAATTAAATTAAGTAAATTTATAATGTTCCACTGAGAAGAAAAATAAATTCAGAAAATAACAAATGATTGTTATGCACCCTAGTAAGTTGCCATTAAAAATCATTCCGTCCCTTTTGGAATGCATTTGTGTTTATGAAGTATTAACATGGTTTACAATGCAGTTTTAAAAAAAATATTTTATATCTAGTGGGAGAACTGAGAACTGAGCAAAACTGAGCCAAAATCCATAAAATTATAACTTGGTTGGTGCGGTTTCATTAAAAATGCATTGGGCAACTCCCACATATTCAGCCTTGTGGAGGAAATCTTCTCAGTACAGCTTGTAGGTTGAAAGAGAAAAAGCGCTGAAGTCGGTTCTCTAGATAATATATGTAGGTACTCTATGACCAAGACCTCAGTATCTTTCTGCATATTGTCAATGAATTATTGCAAAGTATGGTAGAGGAATTCAGCCTCTGTCACATCATATTTATTTTCAATACCCATCAAAAAGATACCTAGTCTCCTCAAACATCAACTCAACCTCAGGTCAGGTCAGATCTCCTGACCAAAGCTCCTACTCCTCCTCCATTACAAGCTTTAAATTCAAGTGAAACTTTTTGGAAATCTTATAAATTTTGAGTAACTTAAGCTTTACATTTATAATTTAGTACAATTTAATTAATTGAATCATTTGCGTCAAAGATATCTCGAAGAAAAAATTCCATTAAAATATTCGTTTTCGTACGACGTAAATCATAATTGTTTAAATATGGTATTATGTCACTTCACGTCATGGAGGTCATATTTACAGATTGTATTTATTCAGAAAAAAATATGGCATTCTGACACTTCATCATATAATCACTAATTACCATAGGCTCGAAATATGCTACTTATGCCACATTGCGAAAACATCTATACAACCATATTTTCAAATATGGCTTTATGTCACGGTAAGCATATTCTTCATTCCATTCGTCGTCAGCCCAATATAATTGACATTTGCTATACCTACCTATAATTGAAGTGATCTTATTTCGATTTCAAATTCACCCTTCAATCTAAATTCTATCGGCTGTCCATATGCTGTTTAAATTGATCATGTTCAGCGTCAGTCAACTTGATTGATAGCTGATCTCAGTTCAATTTGTTTGCCAAATAATTCAAGCTTAAATTCCACCGGATTGTTGAATGCCTATAGCGTGCTCGATTGGGAAATAATATAGTCCTATCACTGTCACACCTGTTAACACCTAAAAAAAAAAAATACAAAAGTTCAAAACAATGTTGAAAAAAAATTTAAGGTTTCTCTTTTCAAAATTTCACAGGGTGATTGAAATGTTTTTCAAAAAAAGTCTTTTTTTAAGATCGGGTACCTAAAGTATTAAAAAAAAGTACTTTTCTTGATAATTAAGTAAACTATTAATAGTATTATAATAAATTATTAAACCATTTATTAAATTTAGTTGGGTTTCCTGGATTTCGCCTTGTTGGGATTTAGGGTTTTCGGAATTGCAACCTCAACTCTGTGCTCCACACTACCAAAGTTAATAGGTTAATATTTATTTTATTTCTATTTTTTATAAACAAAATTATATTTCGTACTTCAAAATGTTGTTAGTATGATTTCTATTCATAAAGGGTGATTTTTTTCAGTTTCGAAAGTAAAGCTAAATAAAACATACAGCAATAAATTTTCGATGAAAATTTTATTTCATTATAAAGTTTGGACTTTGCCATTAGGTGTGAAAAACAATATCATTCAAATAGCCGCCTCGGGAAGATTCGCAGCATGCGATTCTTTTGAGGTACTTTTTAATCACTTTTTCGCACATTTCGGGAGGTATCTCGGTCTTAACTTGAGTAATGTTGGTTTTTAATGTGTCTAGAGTTCGGGGTTATTCGTGTAAACACGGTCATTTACGTAGCCCCAACAGATAAAAATCTAACGGTGTCAAATCGCATGATCTTCGTGGCCAATTGACGTCGCCAAAACGTGAAATTACGCGACCAGGAATCTTCTCACGCAATAAAGCCATAATTGGTAGTGTTGTGTGGCTAGTTACCCCGTCTTTTTGAAACCACATATCGTCCAAGTCATGGTCTTTAATCGCCGGCCAAAAAAATCTGTTAATTGCTGCGAACGCAGGGAAATCAATAAATTCGGATCATCAGTAACACTTGAGGTTGCAGCAGCAATATTTTCGACTGAGCGTGCATTCCAACGCTTCCACTCTCTTCAAGTTTCTTTACAATTTTACCGATTGCTTCCGTAGTCGGTCGATTATGATGACCATAATCATCGCGTAATGCGCTAAAAGTGGCTACGTTCGAATCACCACTTTTGTAGTAAGTTTTAATAATTTTAACGCTTTGTTTGATTGTTAACCGCTCCATTATCATAAATTGCAAATATTCAACTAATATTATGACACTTCAAATGACAGCTGAGTTTGACAGGTGTCAAATGCCTGTACTACGAATTTGAAATGACGAAATGAATGACCCTTTATCAATAAATTTGTTTAAAATTGATTTTTGATCTTTAGTATACATCATTATATTTGATGTACAGATATATAGATCGATTTAGCGAAAACAACTTTTTGGAACTTTTCCATCATCGTAATGTTTAGTTTGAACAAAACCTCGAAAGAACAGAAAGTAAAAATAAGTGCATCATTTTACACATCTATATTCAGCGCTTAAGGTTACAAGTGAGGTAGGTATAATACTGTCAGAGAGGGTGAGAGAAAACTCTTAATGTTAAATTTAATAATAATTAATTGAATTAGTTCCAAAATAATTTTTCAGCCTTCACTGTCGAGTTTTCTTAGAACTTTCAAAAAACATCGAATCTCTAAACCCTTAGCAACGACGAAACACTTTTACCAAATCCATATACACGACTTTAGAACATTCTCGCAAAACAAATGGTAATTTAATGCAAGATGTCATCTGAGATCGCATTATTCAGTATCACACAAATTAACCACAAAGTAGACAAAGCAAAAACATTCCTCGGAATACGAACAAATCCAAATTGTCCTTAATGTATAAAAGTATATTGTTTTCTTTGCCATCTTGTCAACCAAAGTCCCTTCAAAAAAAATAAAAACAACACAAAAAAAGTATCTCTTTTCTTGAATCTGATCCAAGTTCTTCTTCCATTATTTTCTTCGCTGTGTAAATAGAAAATTAAAATAATCACTCACCTTTATTTTCGTTGCCAGAAAGTAGCAGAAAATAAATAAGTTGTTTTTACTTATTTTTGCCTTTACAGCATCTCAAGACTGCACCGAGAAGAAGATACCAAAGACCACCTTGTACTGGCATGTAGACTCATTGTCGTATAGGTAGGTACTTTAGAAGCTGACAATGGCGACAGTATTTCTCATGCGATTAGCCCCATTTCCGTTGAAGGTGTTTCGACGCCAATCTTTCTGTTATTGTGTGCTGTTGGATATCTGGTTCTGGTCATCGCATAAGGTGGTGCATCAATGTAATATGTGCCTACACTAGACTGACTGAAGGGAGCACTAGTCTTGTCGTGCTGTACACATGTAGACGACGCGACGTGTCTGCTCCAAATACCAAACTAAATGGCGTGAAAATCACCTTTCAGGTGACAATTGCAGATTGAAAATTCTTTCGAAAAGCTATTTCATGTGCGGGATTAGACATCCTACATATTGGTATTTGTTTAGGGTCCTATTTAGATGCGGGGCTTTGGCTATTTTGGGGGACTCGTGCTTCCTTAGTTGTTTGTCATCAACCTGTCTGTGAGGTGTTTGAGATAGATGTGATGTTGTTATTGTTGTTTTGTTGTTTAAAATGTCTGTTTTGAATTTGATTGATTAAATGGGAACATGTTGAAGTACGAACGTAATATGAGGTATACTAATCAATTGAACACATTTTACATATTATGCAGCTGTGAGTGAGTCAAACGAATTTCTCATTGAAATAGGGTTATTAAGACGTATAACCTTTTTTTAAATAATAAACATTTGAATGATCCATTAACAAAAAAATTAGGTCTTAAAATAATGTTGAAAGTTTTGGATTAAAGCAAACAAAATTTGTTTTTTTTATATTGTCACATTACGTTATTTTTATCGTCCGTCGTTCTGAAAGAAGTGCATTTTGCTGTGAATTGTGAATGGATGTGTACAAAATTAAAATTGTTGGATTTGGGACGACCGACATTAGGCCACACTATAGATACATCATTTACGAACAAGAAGTGCGTGAAACTGGGAATTATCACAAACGACAATTTTCAAGGACGAACGTTCAAGATCGATGATAAGCAATTTCTTGCGGAATGTGGTCGCCCAACAGGATGACGCAGCGCATACCACGATTGACATTCTACAGAGGGAAAAACAGCTTCTTTCTGGACTTTTACGCCATCACCATGCGTTTGGTACGCAAGCCTCACAAGTTTCTGTTGTCCAAGAAAACTCTTGACAAAAGTAGGTGCGGAATAAATTATGAAAACATTTAGTTGTGGTGTAGTCTCCATGTTGTGTGTTTTGAGTAAAAAATCTGAAATAAAATAAAATTTATAAAACTTTTTTTTTGTATTAATTTATTTATTAATATCACAACATTAATTTTTTTATATTTAAGCGACGCGTTTCGATCTTTTAGATCATCATCGGGCTTTAATTTTTGAACCGTGCTGTCGCGCCGACCAATTTATTTTTTAAACTTTAAATCTGCGCAACGGATCGCAAATCACAAGGAAGCCAAGAATAAAATACCTGAGTATCAACTTTGACAAGAGATAACGTTCTAACCAACATGCCAGGGCAATCCTCAAATCATAATTACGCTTTCCATCTCATTACCCCCCAATGCAGAAAAGGAATGACTCAGTCAAAAGACAAATAAGTTGCTTCTCTACAAGTAACTTGTCAGGCCCATCATCACAAACTTTTTCCCAGACTGTTTCACCATTTCCAAAACATGAAAACATGAAAAAGCTTGGAGCGTTTGAGAGGAAAAATCTGCGGTTCTGCACAGGCCTCCATTTTTGACCGACAACGATAGAAGCATTTTAGCAATCAAAGGAATCTGGAATCACTACTCTGGATAAATTCCTAAAAATCGCTGCAAAAAATGTAACGATCAACCTGTACAACCATCAAACCCATTGGTGAGAACTATTATTAGCAAAGAGAGACATCCCGAGCCAAGATTTATTTATTTATTTATTTATTTAGATGTGACAGCAATACTGGACAAGGGAATCATTTTTATCAGCGACGAGACGATGCAATCCAATTTAAGGAGGACGTGGCAACCCAATTTTACGAGGACACGTCGTTAACCTACCACCGTGGCTAGAAACCAACCCTAACCAACATACATCACAAAGACAACGGAAAAGAATAATCATCTTTAATGTTCGCGCGTTCAGAAAAATAAGATCTCAGAGATTTCTCACTTAAATTGTTAGCAAAAGTTTTGACAGGAAAACTGAGAAATTTTGATGAGGAATTTTGTTCAAGTAATTGAGATTGCTGAGATCTCCAAGAACTTATTTTCCTAAACACGGCTATTATAACCTATTAATGACAATTTTTTAAAATATTTTTGGGTAATTTTGGTCTTTTAGCTTTGTTTAGCCAATTCGTTCTTTGGTAAATTTGAAATTTTGTTGGAAAAGCTCAATTTGGGATTCAGCGACCCAAAAAAACATAAACTAAAGAAAAACACAATTTTAGCATATTATTTTGTTAGTACCTACTGGAACTTTTTTATAAGTTCCGTAACTAAGGTTATAACGTATCCTTCAAATCCTTCATTTGTTTCATTTAAAACGAACTTTTGCATAACAATAAAATGCAAAAAATATTCAAAAAAATTTAAATTTACCTTCACCTAAATGATAAATGTCTTCAGATAAAATAATGCCAAGTCATCAAATCAATAATCTTCCGTATAATATCAATGACAGGAACTTCAGCAACTGCTAAGTGACAAACTTCTAAATTACTGCCAACTAATTTAATTAGGTCTATATAACAATTCACTACCGTTTCAATATAAGGTTCTACCTGAATCAGCAGGGAATCGGATAGTAAGGAGGCAAAGGGGGACTATAAAAAAGATGCTGAACAGTAAAGTCCTTCAATTCGACAATAATGATGATGACAAAGAAAACAAGTACCCATCAGACCTCACCACCTTATATTTCGACTCTAAAACTCCTCCGGTGGTTGTCGTCGTTAAAATCACGATTTTCACTTTAGCCAATATACATACATTATACATTGCTATATATATAAATACAATGACAAGGTAATTTGCATTTTCGGTCTCATTAATCTTAATAAAGTCACGAAATACTTTTCGACGCACGGTGGCGGTGCGGCGCCATGGAATCACTCAGTGGATGAAATGTCTTAATCGGAAATCAGAACGTTGACGACATTATGATGATGATGATGATGCTAACGGTAGCGTTAACCTGAACTACTTTTTGAAAACATATACAACACATCGCAACAAAGTCAAAGAAGTTGGATTATTATTCAACAAAACACAAATTGCTCTATCATCTAATTCCTTTAAGGAAGCTAAGAGTCTTCTGTTCTGACTTCTGGTGAACAAAAGTTTAAGCAGAGTGACAAGCATAAAATATTTCCATAAGGTGGTTGCAGGTTTGAAAGGTATAAGGGATATAAGCAGACTAAGAATGGGGGCGGGGGAATGTGTGTATGTGTAAAAAGTTTAGGAAAGTTATTCCTTCAAAAAGCTATTTATTATATTTTGTTAGAAAATAATTTTAAAACAACTTAATGATTTTCGGTTAAAATTTGCAAACGCCAACGTTATTTAAGACATATTTTTAGAAGCTTTTTAGTTTTAAGCACAGACATTTTATTTTTAGTTTACAGTATAGAAGAAGGTGAGTGAGGCAAGTGCCGCACTTTCTTGAAAGAATTTGCGCTTCGCAACATTATAACTCACAGTGTTGTATTATATTAAATAAATGATAAGTGAGCCCCATATACGAAAAAAAAAATTGGTAGAACGGTAACCAACAAAAAAAAACAATTATAGCAGAGTACCACAGCCATCCACCGACTAAGAAAACAAACTGATCTCGGTGTTAAAAGACTTAAAAGACTTACACTTAATTGATCCCCCATTATAATGGTAAGGCCAAAGCGTTCAGAGTAAGCAGAATAATCCGATAGTTTAATCGGGCAAGACGGTTGATTTAACATCTTTTGATTTTGATAGGGTTAATTTTATTTTATAACTCGTTGATTTTGCCAGTATTTTTATTACTTACCAGTGATTTTATTACTTTTGCAATCATTTCAATCAAAATCGATAGAGCTGTTTTCGATAAAATTTGGAAAAAAAGATTTAGATAAGCTTTACAACATTTACCCTCTAAGGAATCAGATAAAAATGCTCTTTCCCAGATTTAAAAAAAAACACCCTAGAGTTTAGGCTATGGCTCAAATTACAGTGAACGCACGGACTTATAGACCGACCGACGGCCGACGGGTGGTATGACGAAAATTACCTTTTTCGGACTTCTTCAACATAGTATTTTTAATTTTGATTACAACCTCCTTGCCCTATAGAGAATGTAATAAGGGTCTCAGCAAAAAGCTGCTATGTCTGAAACTAAAAAGCTATCGTATGTTTTTCCTAAAACACACGGTAAATGACTTTTCCATGATAAATTTTGAATAAATATAAAACTAAATTTTTCACTATTTTACCGTTATCTAGCATAGAGCCCTGTTGTTCCTTATTCGCATCGCAATTGCATCCTGAACACAAATCCTAATTTATCAGCAAACAAGTGAATTTTTTAGTTAAAAAATATCAATAGGTAAATCATTTTTTAAAAGTGTTAAGAGATGGGGCCATAGGATTCAACCTTGTAGTACACCAGCATGAATTGAGAGGAAACCAGAAAAATAATTACAGGATGAGCCAAATACAAGTTTCTTTTTTAAAAATGCAAAATTAATTTTTTTTCCATGTATTATGGCTTTATTAGTAAGAGCTAACATTCCTATTATTATGGAACACTTCATCATTCAAGTGGCTGCCTCGGCTGGCTTTGCAGTAGCGCATTCTGTCACTTCAAGACCTTGTTGATAGTTTCGGGCTGTAGCTCACGGATTGCTTGGATGATATTGGCTTTAAGTACTTGATTCGTTTCCGGATTGTTGGCATTACATCGGTCTTTCACGGTTACCCACAAAAAAAAAGTTGAAAAGGGTCAAATTGCAGCTCCAAGGGGGCCAATTGACATCGCCAACACGGCTGATAACACAATTTGGGAATTTGGTGCGCAAAAGATCGATTGTGGCATGGGCTGGGTTGCAGAGGTCGTACAGATCCATGTCTTCAATTTCAGTAAAAAAAAAAAAGTCGTTTAACATGGCTCTGTAACGCCCAGCGTTGACCGAAACGTTGTTGAATTGAATCTCACTCTCGGCTACAGCAGCTACATTCTCATTTGTGCGCACCTACGACAGGGACCATGAATACATATTGTCCACTGGCATACCAGTCTCATGAACTTCTTGCACTAACAGGCGTACAGCAGGCGCGGTGGGTGCTTCATTTCAGCCAAACCTTCTTTTCAAAAAACGCACTGTTTAGGCTACACACTTTGGAAATAAATTTTCAATATTTCCCAACGTTGTTCAAGCGTAAAGCTACTCATTTCGTTCCTCGAAGGTATGATACTGACTTTCTGCCAGAATTTCGAGCGGGAAACAGCTATCAGTGTCAAAATAACCTTTGATTTAAAAACAAACCACTAGATGGCCCACGCGTTATACAAGAACTGCCTGAGTTCTTCAAGTAAATTTTTTTTAAATAAGAAAAACTGCCGAACTTTTAAAGTCCATTCTTTAACATGGTTTAAAACAAAACAAATGTCTAAAAGATTTGTTTTCAAAATTTTATGTTATCAACTACCTTCTATTTCTGTTTCCAATATTTAATTCTCTTATTATATTTTAGTCAACCAGATTCTTAAAATATACTGCGAGAATTACTCAAATTAGCAAATGAGTAGGCATTCATAAAGCAAATGAAAAACAGAACGCCCCACAACTGATAATAAGTCACGTATAAATCATACGTTCCAATGAAGGACAAAGATATGAATTTAAAAACAAATAAGAAAAGCTGAGGAGGCAGTTGATGAATATGAGTATGAGTGAGCCGGAGATAAAATGGAGCCCTATAGGTTACATCACCAAACACCCTGTATACTTTGTTTGAGACTTAAAGCCGCCCATATGACTTGAATTGTACGAAACACCTCTACCTCTAACTTACCACAAAACAAAACCAAGTGTAAATAAATAAATGATTTTTGCACTCTTCTCTTCATTAACTTGCTTTAGAATCATTAGGGGCAGAAGGATGGTAAAGTCTTTAAATGAAAAAGAGTTTTCTTATTTCAGTAATACAGTTAAAATTTAAACCCAAAATATTGTTGTTTATTTAACTTTAATATACCACTTAACATGACTGCAAATGTGACTTCTGGCTTGGATGTGTGTCAAATTTTCGAACAACAAACACCACCAACTTTGTGCGGTGTGGTGATGGTAGTAGCTGATATATTCGATTTTACGATGTCAGCACACTTGCTTCTTGTTGTAAAGTGTGAGATTGTAAAGGGAGGAGGATATAGTAGATCCCACTTCGAGAATTTATATGCGTTTCTCCAATTCTCAGGAGTTTTCATTTGTCTTATATTTATATTTCCCTCCGCGAACCGCCTCCGACAATGCCGCTGCCGCTGCCGGTACCACGACAACGCAACGTGTTGGTTGGTATACCTGATTTGAACTTTGATTTTTATTGGTTTTTGTTTTTACGACCGCACTCCGTTGAGTTTTCGCAGGACAAAAAAAACAAGCCTGATGGAAACACGAAAACACTTATTTTTGCCATAAAAACTCCTATGAAACCCGATGTTGTTAATGGAACTTTGACAAGCCTTAAAAAGCTATAAAAATCACGGTACAACAATAACCTTTTATACTAAAGTACCTCATCCATATATGTATAGATATATCTACTACGAACACACAACAGTGCTCCTTTAAGACTCCTTTGGCGGTGCTGCCGCTGCCGCCCCATATTGGTTGTTAAATTTGTATAAGGATTTATAACAATTCCTTTTTGTATACCTATTTTGACTGATTCGATAGACAAGAGAATTTAATCCTCCAATTCGAGAATCCCCGGTGAGTGACAGTGGGGTGGAGATGCCCTACATGCCTCATCATCATCGTCGTTATTGAAGTCCTTTTCTGTATAGAGACACCTTACGAAACATATGAGCACACGCATTTGATTATATATATTTTTTTTCATTCACTGTGTGATGGTAATCAATCATTTGTTTACCATGTGCCCGTATATTGCAAAATGTTACATCATTTAAAGAATTTTATTTTTTTTTATATTATTTTTTTTCTAACCTTGTTATACATATGTATGATGTACATGTTACAAAAGGTATTTTGTTCAAATTGAATGAATCTAGGGGGTGGATTCAGTGAAATTATTTGCAATCAGTTTTTTTTGTAAATCAAAGCTATATGCTATATCTATAATATTAATCAATTCTTATGCTTGTATAAATTTAACTTAATTTAAGTGAAGGTTTTTTTTTTAATAATACAAACTCTATATACTACTGAAATACATCAGCCAAGTTGAAGACTTAGCACTATTTAATTGGACTTGTTGAATTATTGATTCAAAATAGCTTTTTACGGCCTTTAGTCCACAAAAATTTTAGGCGTTTCGTCCCGGCGATCTCACTTGGACTCATCAGTTGACTAGTGAGGACCTTGTCAATACGCAATTTTTGTTAAGTTCAGTCCATCTGACAAGGTCCTCACTAGTCAACTGATGAGTCCAAGTGAGATCGCCGGGACGAAACGCCTAAAATTTTTGTGGACTAAAGGCCGTAAAATGCTATTTTGAATCAATAACTTAATTTAATTTTTTTTTTAAATTCATTGTTGAAATAGTTTATTCTTTTTCCTTAATCATTACTGACTGTCACCCCACATCAGATATTAATTGAATATTTAAATATTTTGATGTTTCATTCAACACTAGCTTAAAAGCTTAGGAATGAACACATTCAAAATTTGTTCTTACTTATTAATGATTGTTTTTCTTTAGCTATTTTAATATAATAGAAACATTATTAAGTTTCATGAATTTAAAAGGTGTAAGTTGATTTGTAAGCTATCCAAGAAATAAATAAATGAAATGATTTATTTCTAATAACAGCTAATATCTTCGTAAAATAATAAAAAGGAGATGACATGGGCCAAATTGGCGTTTAGTTTATTTAAAAATTATATACCACACAATATTAAGGTCAGGATCAAAAGTCCACAGGCCCAAAAGTCCAAAATGGAATAAAAATCATAATAAAATTATAATGCAGAATGTTTTATTTCACAGAAAAATTTGACGCTTTACAAAAATTAAAAAAGAACAAAATGAAAGCTCAAAACATGACTTGCAATTTTATCACAGATTACCTTACAAAATTGACATTGACACAAATTGCTTGTGACAGTTTGACGTTGGTTGGCATACATTATATGTAACATCGGTAAAGTTATAAGTTGTGAGAACCAATTTTGTTAAAATTGTTGAAACTGGTATATATTAATTTATTCCTGTGATTTTGAAAAGTTAAAATTAAGTTAAAAAGAGAAATCGAGATCTGTTTGATTGAAAAATATTAAAACTAACACTAAGCAAAATTCCATTTGATAAAATATTTAGAAAGACATTAAATTCAAATTATGTTCTCGGGTTTCGGGTGGGATAAAATAGTACCTACTTATTTAACTAGTTCAGAGAGATCTCAGCAATCTTAGAATTCTGAACGCAATTCCTCAGTGAGATTCATCACTGTAAAGTTGAGACTGAAATTTTTTGGATTCGTTTGCTCAATTTGTTATGACTTTATGAGCTAGCCGTCATTATTTATTAATTGTTAAATTGGCTTGGTGTTTGGTGTGTTTTTAAAATTCTGCGTAAAAAAATAAAATAAAAAACAGAAAAAAATTGAAAGACCATCAACATAGCAAGTAAATGTTACTAATCGAGAATACAATATGTATAAATGTATTTATGTTTGGTATTTGTTCTCTTAGAAAAAAAATAAAATCATGAAGAACCTTTTGTAATGGATGGGTTGGAATACGTATTCAGGGATACGCCACCGCCGCTTTAACAGCAGGTATAGATAGTTTCATATTAATTATTTATTTGTATTGTAAATTACATTGTTAATTAATGATTTTAGATGAAGCAAATCTTCGAGCAGTCCTTCTCTCATATATAGGTAACAACATCAGCAAAAACATAACAAAAACAGATCCCTCCTCACAATCGTCCAAAACGATACCTGTCCGAACGCCTCACATCTCTAACGTTGTCATATTGCTCGAATTTGGCCAACACAGAACGAATAGTGGTTGCTCTTGGAACATTTCAAACATCATAAAATTGCCGTTGAGTACAAATTATTGACTGGCTATTTAAAAAAAAAACACAATTTTTGTTTGCTGTGCGATCGTGTTGTGCTGCATGCTTAATCTTTCAAGCCTTATGATTTTAAAATTATCTAAATCAAAAAAGAATTTTAATGAAGGACTCGGCCCATTTGGTTTAATATAAGAATAAATAAAATACAAAGCAGTACTTTTTCGAAATCGCCAAAAATCGGTAAAATATTTATTAGTTAATATTCATTTTTTGTTAAATTTAATTTTTGTAATGGTTCAAGAAAATTTTCGATATATAAAAATTCTTTCCGAACCACTAGAATGCTCAAAGTCTACAATGGCAATTTTAGAAAACTGTAACAGAAAAAAGGAAATTTTTCAATTTTTTTGACCATTTATTGGATGGAAAACATAATTGACCGGTCGATTTAATCTCGTCAATGGATTGGATTGCCTAATTTTTAAATTTCAATATTGAAACCAGTCAATGAATTTTTTTTTTATTTTGAAAAATGATTCTTCATTATTTTATCTTTATTTTTTGTATAAATTAATGTTGAATTTCACTGTTGTTATTATCCTACTTTCAGCCAAATAATAATAATATTTAATTCTTAAAAATTATGCACTTATGACCTCTTTTCTTAAAATAAGGGAATATTGGCTTACTTCGTTTTGGAATCCTAGCCCATTGGGGTAGGTTATATGAGTGTCCAAAATTGATTTATGGACTTATAACCCACCTAATTAGGTTCAAAGTCCATTATGGAACTTTGGACTGTGGACCTATGACCATGCACAGCAATATTATTGCTAAATATCAAGTTAGTGGTGCCATGAAATAAAGTAAATAAAAATAATGCTGAATCGAATTTGATTCCATGAAATATTGGAAGTAATGTCGAACTTCTAAATTTTCTATCTTCGACGGGTACCTAAAGAAAACTGTTTTTGACAAAAGTCCAGAATGAATGTTCATGGAAAATTCTAAGTTTTACAGATAAATTCTAGAATGTCAACATTTCATGGGGTGCATGTTTTTATCATTTACATTAAACTGAATTTCGACTTTATTTTCAAAATATTTTCTTTATTAAATTTAAGAATCGGTTTCATTTCCAATACTTATTAACATAAAGTAGATTCTTAAATATGCAAGTATAGTTTTGACAAAGTAAGTAATTTATTTCTTCAAGGAAAAGCAAAATTTCTCATAAAATCACACATGTAACGGGTCATTCATTTCGTGGTTTTTGAAATCTCTGGTAGCACTGGCATTTGACACCTGTTAAACTCAGCTGTCATTTGAAGTGTCATAATATTAGTTGAATGTTTGCCATTTACGATAATGGACCGCTTAACAATCGGTAATCGGCAATCGGTAAAATTGTGAAGAAATTTGAAGAGGGTGCATGAAGCGTTACTGATATCGTTAGGCCTGTGCACGCTTAATCGAAAACATTGCTGCTGCAAGTGCTAGTGTTTCTGATGATCCGAATTTATCTAACAACATTACTCAAGTTATGGCCGAGATACCGCCAGAAATGTGCAAAAAAGTGGCAAAAAATCACTCCAAAAGAATCGCACACTGATGCGAATCTTCCCGAGGCGGCCATTTGAATGATATTGTTTTTAACAATTAATGGCATAGTCTAAACTTTATATAGTGAAATAAAATTTTCATCAAAAATGTATCACCGTGTGTGTTTTATTTAGCTTTGCTTTCGAAACCGAAAAATGAATGACCCTGTACAATGTACATCTCTCTTTAACATACCAAATCTTACTTTACTTTTATTTAAGACAAATATGTTTTACGGTAATCTATACCTTCAAGAGTCAAAAAGTAATTTTCTCCTTCGAGTCTCTTTGCGGCTGGCATCATCAAAGCAATCACAATTGATTTTTTTTCTAATAAGATTGATGGTATGAAATTTTTCTTGCCTTGCCAAAATTAAACGAATTCCTTGAGGACCACTTTTGGATTCTTTTATGAAAAGGTATACCTATTTTGTATTACCTTATTTTCATGTGTATTATTTGTATGCATACATATATGGAACATATGCTACGTTGAATACAAAAGAATCTTCAAATCCAAACACAGTGCAAGGTTTTGTCTATAATAGGCTCTTCATATATGTATATACGACAGCAACAGCCACAGCAATAGAAAAATTTTTATGAGTTTTTCGTCATAAATTATTTCATGAAAATGAGATAGCTCCTGATGTTGATGAGTAGCGTTGCTTAAGTTAATGATAAAATGGTAAGTAAGGCCATTCCATGAGGAAAGAAGAAGTTAAATATATTAAAATATTACAAAAATTATACGTTCATTATATTAAGAGCAAATGTTATGTAAAGGGTGGTTAAATTTTATCATCTCACGATAGCGAACACCATTTACAGTAACTGCCTGACCGGCCTCATTTTGGAAAAAATATACGGCCCGATGATGCCGCCAGCCCATAAACCGCACCAAACAGTCAATCTTTGTGGGTGCATTGGTTTTTCGACAATCACTCTTGGATTATCATTCGCCCAAATGCGGCAATTCCGCTTATTGACGAATCCACTGAGGTGAAATTGTGCCTCATCACTGAAGATGATTTTCTTCGAAAATTGATCATCATAATCATAATAAGCCTGAATAACTTTGACGCGTTGCTCGATTGTGTATCTTTCCATGGTTCAAATTGAGTTAGGCTGAAATTGAGAAATGTCAAATGAAATGCAGAAAAAAACTTGACGTTTAGGTGTGGTTCAAATTCAACATCGGCCCTTAAAATTTAACCACCCGTTACCTACTTCACATATCGATGTTGAAGGCAAGTTGAAAAAATCTATATTCATTAAACGAGTTTTGTTCAACCAACTTCTGATAATAATCAAACCCCTGCCTTTTGTTATATACCTGCGTCAAATAAATTTATTTCAAAGTTTCAATTGTTCAAGTTCCTCCATGTTTTTTCACCCCGCAAAAATCAAGGTATTGTTCGAAAATTCCAATCATCAGACAAAAGTAGTAACGAATATATAATACGAATTTGCCTCAGGCCAAAGAGACACAAACAAACAAACAAACAAACAATCGCTTAAATTATCTTTCATCTTTCAGAACCCAACAATTCTTCAGTTCATTTCAGTTCGCTATTTTGATGCTGACAAACTCGTATATACTCGCATTTGGAACCAAATAATATCCTTTTCATTTTCTAAAGAGCAATTTCTCTTCATTACTTTACCTCAACTTGAATACCCTGAGGGTAGTAAATTCATTTGGTGCGAACTTATGCGCTGATATAGAGATGCCATTTACCATTGTTCATAATTTTCAAAAGTGTGGTATAGATATTAGATATGTTCCATGTTATAATAAATATGTGTCTCATAGTGAAAGTAATCGGAAGTTTTCATTATGACTTCCTCGATTTGGAGACAATGGGATAGGTAATTATTTTTACACGTTCATTTTTTTTTTTTTTTGGCGAAGTGAAGAGATAAATGGAACAGTTTTTTTTTTTTTGGAATGACAAAACTGAATACTGGTATAAAAGTAGGATGTGAATGCATTCTAATATGAAAACGGGGTTAGATTTTTTTTGACAGCATAAAACACATACACACACGACACACCAACTTATACTTAACTTTCTATTAGACTTTGTGACATGTACTCCCCTATCTCACGAACTGGCGTAACTCTTTGTTTCATATTTTACAAAAACGCTTCTTAAAGGTGTTAGCCGTTGTTAAAACTATGTTAGTCCTATTGTTTTGTAAATTACAGGATTTCTATTTTTAAATTCAATGATCTATTAAATGGTTTAAAGAAGAACTTTATAGCTAAAATATGCGTTTTCCCAAGCAGTTACGTCAGTTCGTGAGATAAGGATCGATGTGTTTGATTATCTTTAGAAATGTATGCTTAAAAAATTTCATAGTAGCTTAATTATTAATTATCAAAAAACTTATAATGGAAATTTTTTTAAATTTGACAGCTAAAAATTTATATAAAATTGACAATGAAAAATATGTCAATTAGCGAGTACAGCTTTATTAAGGAGAAGGAGAAACATATAAATATCAAGAAGTAAAATCACCCTCTATCTCTTTTTTATATTTTGATCAAGTGCGACAAAAAATTATTGAGCAAGCGAGTCTAAAAAATATCAGTCTCACATTTCAAGTCGCAGTTGATCAAAATGTAAAAAAAAAAAGGGAGAGTGCTTTTTACTTCTAGCGGAGAAATCCTCACGTTCATATGGTTCCCCTTATCCACAGTAAAGCTCAATTATTTTTTTGAGGAATTACTTTCAGATTTCTAAGATTCTGAGAAACCTGAACTTTTTTTTTTTTTTTTTTTTTTTTTTTCACTTCAGAATTCTTTGTTGTAGTGAGCTTAGAGCAAGCTGCAAGCTACAAACAGAGTCTCATCATAAGTGCATGTGTTAGTGGTTAGTAAATTAGTAAAAATAATTCAAACTAATAACACATGCAAATACAAATCTAAACACATTAATAGTAACAAAAATTAAACAAAATAATAATACTATAAACTATAAACAGAATTATACAGAACAATAGTATCTGTTGTCAAGAAGTAAAAACAATCACGACCGTGGAGCACTGGTTCGAAACGCTTTTTTTAATCCAATTTTACTCATGTTAAAATCAACAGAGGAAGCATTTAAGTTAAAAAGTTTGCTCATTCGGTTAAGAGGCTCATGTATGCTGTAGTTAGTTCTATGAAAATCTACATGTAAAAGTTCAAATCTTCGCAGGTGGTGAGATCCTCCACGGTAATTTATGCCAATACAGGCTAACAAATCAGGAGCGTCAAGTTGACCATTCATGAGTTGGTGAACAAACAATATGTCGTTATTAACACGCCTTTGGTATAATGTTTGGACCTGCAGAAGCTGAATCCGATGTTCATATGGTGGAAGGTTAAACGGATCGGCCCAAGGAAGACCTTTTAGAGCAAAGCGAATGAATTTATGTTGTATTGATTCAATTCGGCTTTTATGAATTTCATAAAAGGGAGTCCATACTTGTGAGGCGTACTCAAGATGAGGGCGTACATAACAATTGTATAATGATAGAGTAACATAAGGATCATTAAATTCCTTTGCCCAACGTTTTATAAACCCGAGCATGGAGCTCGCTTTGTTAACGATGTAGTTTATGTGTTCAGTAAATTCTAAATTAGAGCTGAAGTGAACACCCAAGTCCTTAAAGCTAAAGACACGGTTAACTGGCTAAATACAAAAATGTTCGTTGTATACCCAGGCCAAATTCCTAAACGCAAATTTGCAAAGCAAAACACATACTTGTTGTTTACATTTGCACAAATGCATTTGCAAGAAAACAAAAATCTACTACATTTTCGGACAATTTGCTTTGCAGGGATGTTTACGTTTGAACTTTGAAACTGTTCTGCTTAGCATAATTTGCGCAAGTTTTGCGTTTAGGAATTCGGTCCTATATTTAACTAACAATTATGTCACCTGTCAATATTTTACGAACTGAAAATTTCAGACAATTGTGAAAAATTTTTAGTATTGTCACCTGTCAATTTTTATGAAATATATGACCCTCATTATAATTATTACTTCTTTCTCGGCAGAACGGCGATGACGCTGTCTGACGTTCCTAACCCCAACTCTCCTACTCATTTCCAACTTTCTATATTGGGCTGAACCAGTGGTGTTACACGATCCGTATCCACGCAGTTGATATTGTCCTGATCCAACCTAGATCCTGCATATAAGTGAAAAGTAGCACTAATGTAGATTTTCGCCCTAATTTCAGCGATAGATATATGTATACATATCACCGCTGCCAGACTCGATAGTCGATACGTCCAAAGGATCGTACTGCCTGGTATCGGCGTACCTCGGCCACGCACTCTGGAGAGAATAATCGATGAAGCAGAAAGGCAGAAGGTCAGCTTCATAATTCGGTGTGATACTAACTTCCATCATCAGTATAAGGTAGTACTGATATCAACGATAGAGGCGAATCTATCTTTGATTTTATTTTGAGTACTAACCTCATAGTAAATATCGTAAGAAATGAATCCCAATTCGTTACTAGAAATCGACGGGAGTTTCTTGATATAACTCTTGTCTCCGATACGATACATTACATGATTAATGATTGGAAAGTATCGGAGGCACACTCGTTCTCTGATCACCGATACATTCAATTTAGTCTAAATGATGAACCCCCTAGCGATTTTGCTGATCGTAATTACAGGAAAACTGACTGCCTCAAATATAGGAAAGCACTTGAAAGTTTAGTTAAACCTAAACTGCTAAACCCTCCTTCTAACATAAGTGAACTTGACAGCAAAATCAATGACCTCACTCTAGCCCTGAACAAATCCATGTCAATTAAATGCCCTCTTTCTCAAATAAGGGGTAAAAAGAAGCCGCACTGGTGGAACTCAGGTCTCGAGCCGATTAGAAAAAGTTATAGAAAACTTTTTAATCGAGCTAAAACACACAAAATATTTGTCAGACTAGACGGAATAGTACCTGCCGAAATCCAATTGAATTTAGATTTAATTCTGCCAATACTGAAAATGCTCTTTAGTAGTTGTTTGGAACTGTTTCACATTCCTTTGTCATGGGGAGAAATAAGAGTTGTATTTATTCCCAAAACTGGAAAATGTTCCCAGTTCCTTCTCCTTCTAATCAAAATTGAGAATTGAAAAAATATTTGTGTTTCTTTAATTTTTTGATTAGTGTATTTTTAAATAATACCCCTGTATCGCAATTAAAATTGCTACTAACTTGTTAAAGATTTCTTCTTAAGTTTATTTAAATTTATGAAGCATGAAGACTGATTATTTTGAACAGCTAAAAAATCGTTGATATTTTTCCATATACTGAAAATCGACAATATCAATCATATTGAGAAACTAAAAAACTTCCACCACGACGACCGTTTTAAAGTTACAAACTATTGCTAGAAAATCATGAAGAAAAAATAGCCATCATCACTGCATTTGTGCATTCTTTGAAAAAAAAAAGAAAAAACTAGAAGTTAACATGCAACCAACACTCAGACAGATTTCTAACATGACAACAGCTTTTCACGTCAATGTTCACAATTGAAAGACACCATTTTCGTTGCAAATGAACACGAACCGAGAAATACGTTTGGTTTGTTTTTGTTTGTTCTTGTTTTTTTTTTTGAGGAAGGAGCTTGCTAACCTTCCATCCAATTATTCGCTTTTTGAGCCCCAAAAGAAACAAAGACACAACAATCACTCCCCTAAGCTGCTATACCAATGGTTAGGTTAGGTTTAGGTATAGATAGGTAGATATGAGAAAAACGTTAGTAAGAGATACTTTACTCCAGTTGTAGTATAGATATTCGTTTGTCTAAGCAACGAACTCTGAGTTTCGAGTGGCGTTAAATTCATTTTTAGAAAGTCCAGAGGTAAGGGATCTATCTATAGCCGGCGATCTCTATATATATGGATGGAGATGGAGATGGACTTAAACCAAAAGGCACTAGCCAAGCAAAATCCTTTGGGTGTAACAGATGCCTTTTTAAAGTGTGACAGATGACACTGAAGTCTCCGAGCGAAAGAAACCATGTCCTCTCTCTGACTTTTGGATGCAACTGTGGTTTAGAATGGCATTTCACCGATATACTCGTTTAAAGTGGAGATGGAGAAGAATATGGAAGCTATGGCTATATAACAACACAGATGATTTGGACGGTGTGATGTGTGAGATGGAATTCTTCCAGGAGCAATTAACTGGCCATGGAAAACTAATTTATTGGGAAGTCCACTTTAAAAGATCCATTAACTGCATCGACCAAAGGTCCGCAAGCTGATGGACAGGAAGTGAGTAATTTGCAGGCAAAATTGACTACATATATGTACATGGATCAAATGTCATAGATAGGGAGAAAGGATAAGGATTTTGTATTTGTTTGCAGATAGGGGCATCACGAAATTTGGGATGTGTTTTTTTTTTTGGAAAAAATTTCTTGAGTGAAAGGTAAACTTGAACGTGTTAACATATTTCCGTATTGACAGTTAGGCTTATTCCAATAATTATATATTAGAGTTTTTGAAATGTCTTATGATAGGTAGGTACCTAAACAATTACTAGCTGTACCAACATTTTTGAACTGCGACTGAAAAATAAGAAGCGATTTTGAAACTATTTTTCGAAGCACCTTAAGTTTTACTTTTATTGTTAGTATTTTTGTCATAAAAACAGCTTTTTAGATTTTACCGAACTAAAATTGTAGACTGGTTAAGAAGTTTACCTAAAAATTCGTCCAAAATTCACAACTTTTAAATTTACTTATAATTGCCAAAAGGACTTACAGAAAAGTATCGATTCAAAATGAATACGTTCTATAATATGAAGTTAATTTTCACTCCACTAAATTTTGAGAACAAATATAGAAGGTGTTTATAGTCCCATAAATCCTCCTTTTTGCTCCTCATTCAAATGGCCTAGTAATTCTTAACGCAATAAATTTTAAATCTATATTGGCCACTCTGCGCCGTAGAATTCTTTAATCTTTTTCAATTCAATTATTTCAAATCGGGGCGGTTATAATGACAGGGGAGCTAATTCACTTACAAAAGGACCGTTTGAAAAATGAAAAAAAAAAATATATAAAATGCTAAAGAAAGGAATGAATGGAATGAAAAAAAAAGTTGAAAGGTCGTTAAAAAAGCCAATGTCTCCTTCCGGATAATTCCATCAAAGGTATTTACACCGTATCGTATTGTTGGTTGGGTTGGATGAGTCTGAATAAGCTTTAGCTTTATATTATTCGAAAAATTGGCGGAGATAATATATAAAATTTGAATGATTTGCATTTGCCAACAGACCGTGTCCTACTTTGGTTATATTCTTTTTATTTTTATTCTTTTGGTGTTGGGCAAATCCTTTTGGGAATGAATTTATTGGTTCTAAATTGATTGAAAATTCAGGAGATTTTCTTTCTTTTTTTTTGTTCATTTAATTACCCAGAATGCAATTAATGGTAATAATATCGAGGCCAAGGGTTTTTATCTTTGAAGAAGATAAGACCTAGAGTTTAAATAAATCAAAGAATGACATTAATTACCAAATAAAATTATCATTTCAGTTAACCAGATTTTAATTTTTACTTCTTTGTTAAATCCAGTATTCCTCAGGACAGCCATTTAGGTCCTTTACTATTTATTTTAATTATGAATGACTTGAATTTGACCATAAAAAATCATTTTTCCTTACTTATTCTGATGACATTAAACTTTACAAAAGAATATAATTATATGTATTAGATTTAAGTGATGGTTCAATATAAAGTGAAGATTTGACAAGTGTACACGAATAAAATAAGAGTTTGACACTAATTACATGAGTATTTTTTCGCTCGTTTCGTCTTTCGTCTTTTTGACAGCTTGGGTGAGGGGTGTAGAAATGTAGGGGGAATGAAGTAACGAAAGCAGGAATGAAAATTTTAATATTTTTTCTGGTTGCACATGGACGCTTATGGTTTGACAACAGGGCAGAGATGATCGAAGGCCAGTTGTCAGCAAAAACCGTAGTTGAGAAAAAAATCATCGATATTCAGTTTCGATTTTAAGATTAAATACATCGACTACAGAAAATTACAAATATGCAAATAAAGTGTTTTTTGTAAATCAAATGCAAAGAAAGCTACTTCAACGTTCTATGTGGGCTTTCTACAAAAAAAATCATACTTATAAATATTAAATGTGAAAGTGCATTATACGATCGAAATAGAGAAATAGAGGTTAAACAGGTGGCTCTATTTGCTCCAAATATCGTAAAGAGTCATTCATTTTTCGGCTTCGTAAGTAAAGCCAAATAAAACACACACAACGATACATTTTTGATGAAAATTTTATTTCATTATAAAGTTTAGATTTTGCCATTAATTGATAAAAACAATATCATTCCAATGGCCGGCTCGGGAAGATTCGTAGCTAACGATTCTTTTGAGCTAATTTTTAACCACTTTTTCGCACATTTCGGGCGGTATTTCGGCCATAACTTGAGTAAAGTTGGTTTTTAATGCGTCTAGAGTTCGGAGATTATTCGCGTAGCCTCGCAGAAACAAATCTAACAGTGTCAAATCCCGCATAATCTTCGTGGCCAATTGACGTCGCCAAAGCGTGAAATTACGCGACCAGGAAACTTCTCACGCAATAAAGTCGTGTTATGTGGCTTGTTGCCTCGTCTATTATATTTTGTTCTGGCATATTATTATCATAAGATACACAATTTTAAAGGTCTAAATGTTGTTGCTTATAAATAAATGAAAATCCTTAGTGAAACAGTCAAGTAACTTCTTATATTCGCGACATAGAAAGAGCTTCTTGTCCAGTACCTATATGTATTTTTATTAACATTGAAAATGTTTATAGGGTCGTTTTGATAAAAGTATGGTGTTACCAAAATGAACAAAGATAGAGAATGAACTCTAGCGTATAGGGGGAGAAAGATTGAATTTTTGGTTGGTGTTACCAAAGAAACTACCAAAATGAATAAAATGAAGAAAAAAACAAAAGTGATGAATTTCAGCCAGCGTACCTACATGTTGATCATTGCCAACGGACGAGATTCAGTGGAGCAATGTATAAAATTCGAAAAATGCTCGATTTGAGCCCACTTAGAAGCCTATAACTTTAGTTATAATTATTGGATGTTCAATATTAAGCTAGATAATTAAAGTTTAAATGACAGACTACAAATCTGCATAAAATTTTTTGCAAAATCGTAAAAAATTTCATACTAGAAACTTGAAAAATTGTCTTTTTAACACTATATTTCATTACGGCAAAAGAAAAAAAAAGCAAACAAAATATGTATGTATGTAGGTACGTACCTACAAAGAACATATTGTTAGAAGGGAGAAGACGGTCAAAACACGTGGCAAACAAAATTGGCTTTGCATCGGGCACAAAAATGATATATGTACATTATGTTTATGTAGGTATATTGTATGTATGCATGTAGGTATGTGCATGACATGAACATATTTTGTAGTAGGTATTTTACAAATAATAAAATCGTAAAGGTCGGATTTGGTTGGTTTGTTTGGATTATAACTTCTGTTCTAATAATCGGATGTTTGAGGTTAAGGTCTTAAAATTAAGGTAAATGTCAGTCTTTTAAATCAATCGATTGTTGAACCTAGAATATGCATAGTTTGGGTAAAAACTTAACTAACTTCTAAATCAATTTGGTTGTTTAACCTAGAATATGCATAGGTACCTACTTGAACCTCTTATATAAAAGTATAACTTAAGTTCTAAGGACCAGATCATGAAGGTTAAGGTCTTGGTTAGCTTCTAACTTTTATTCTAATAATCGGATGTTCGATTTTAAAGTCTCAAAAATAAGGTAAAATATGAGAAACGTTAATTTTTTTCTAAATCAACCTAAAGAACCTAGAATATGCTAGACAACGTTTGGGTAAAAACTTTACTAAATTCTAAATCAATTTGATTGTTTAACCTACTTGAACCTCTTATATAAAATTATAACTTAAGTTCTAAGGGGTAGATGCTCAAGGTTAAGGTATGTTTAAGTAAATCAAGAGGTAGAATTAACTTAGCTAAACAATTGAAATATTAATGGGTGATTTTTTAAGAGGTTTAGAACTTTAAAAAAAAAAAAAACACAAAAAATTCGAAAAAATGAATGAAATATTTATTTGAATCGATAGTTTGAACCTTGCAATTTAATGTTTAAAGATAATTTCATGCAAATGTTGACCGCGGCTGCGTCTCAGGTAGCCCATCCGCTGAGTCCAATTTTGGCATACTCTTTCACACATATCGGCCGGTATCTCACGAATGAATGCATGGATGTTGGCTTCCAGTGCGTCAATCGAAGCGGGCTTGTCCCTATAGACATTAGCTTTGACATACCCCCACAAAAAATAATCTAATGGTGTCAAATCGCACGATCTAGGCGGCCAATTGACCGGCCCGAAACGTGAAATTAACTGTTCACCAAACTCGCCTCGCAATTGCGCCATTGTTTCGCGTGCTGTGTGGCATGTGGCACCGTCTTGTTGAAACCACATATCATGCAAGTCAAGAACTTCCATTTCGGGCAAAAAAAAGTTTGTTATCATCGCTCGGTAGCGTTCACCATTGACAGTAACGCTGCGATTCGCATCATCTTTGAAGAAATATGGCCCAATAATGCCGCCGGCCCATAAACCGCACCAAACAGTGGCTTTTTCGGGATGCATTGGTAGCTGTTGCAATGCTTCTGGCTGATCTTCACTCCAAATGCGGCAATTTTGCTTATTTACGTACCCATTCAACCAAAAATGAGCCTCATCGCTGAACACAATTTTTCGATAAACAACATTTCGAACCGAGCACGAATTTTGATAGTAAAATTCAATAATTTGCAAGCGTTGTTCATTTGTAAGACGATCCATGGTTAAATTGCAAACCAAACTGAAGCTGTTTGACAGTGACACAAGGTACTAAACACACGTCAGCTGTCAAAACCAGTGTTGCCAAAACCAAACCAGCTTAAAAATCACCCGTTATAATCGAAAAGAGTCGATTTTGTAAGCTGATATATTCTGTTCTAACTATGGGATTTTTGAGGTTACGGTCGGAATCAGTTTGATTGTTTAACCTAGAATGTGCCTAGGTACCTACTCGAACCTCTTTATTAAACTTATAACTTAAGCCCTAATGGTCAGATCTTCATGGTTAAGGTCCTCAAATGCAAATAAAATTTTAGGCTTTATCTTAAAGTAGTCCATAAACTATTTAATTTGGTTGTCAACTAAATTGATGCTTGCCGCTTGGCCACACATTTCATAAAATCAGTTAAAAGAATACAGCTCCAAGTGTCAAAAACATTATTTTTGTCTAAAATAAATTACGCGATTCGATATTGTTAAATTGATTAAAAGATGAGTTCAAAATATTTTAAAATAAAATATTATAGAATAAAAACAATTAGCAATGGGGTTGGGCTTCGCATCAAATTCTTTCCAGATTTTGTCTCGATTTAAAAAAGGTTTACCTGAACATTTAATCAAACACACGGGTTGATTCAAAAACAATCAAGTCGAGAACTAAGTTGAACCGTATATGATGTATGCTTTAATCGATCTGTAATAATTCAGTTACCTTTCTGCAAAGCTTAGCTAGGCAAAAATGTCAAGTACCTAGATATACGTTAAGATAGATGGTACCTATTTGTATTTTTAATTTCGTGTATAAGTGCTGGATCGGTGCGGATGAAAATGAGTATGATTGTGTAATTGCGAGTTAAGCTTCAATTAAGACTAAGATTCACCTTATTAAAAAAATTAACAAATTAATTTAACCGCCAACTGGGAAGTGACATTAAATATACAAATTTGTACTTCAGACTGTAGAATGGTAGACAGTTTGTAAAGTTATAATGCAACAATTGTATACAAAATAAAAATCTCTAAGATTTGGCATGATTCTGTTTTATCGACGTAATTCAAGTCATTTTTAATGTCCCCATAGTTACTCTATGAGTGAAATCTGTAAATTTTTTCTCATTTAAGTAGCTTATGTGAAAATTACAACAATTATATAAATAATGCTTCACACTATACGAACCTATTCCATTAAAATAAACAAATTACCAAGGTTTTTTTTTTCCTCCAAATTTAATTGAAATATTTACGACAGAACATTGCTCATAGATTAGAAATGCTAACACCTTTTATCTATAAATCATAAATTTACAAATTCCCAAAATCGTGCTGCTGACAGGTTTAATATAACGCGGCCATAAAAGTTATCCTCACTCACTAAAATCTGAATGAGGTGCATGAGGAATGGGGTAAATGGTGAGGAGGGGGGTGAAGGATTGGTTGTAGTGATGTTGTTGTTGCTGAGCTTGTCCCTATATGTGATTCAATAGGAAATCAGGTCCAATCTATAAAACATCGACAAATTTTTTTTATTTCTAAAATAAAAATTGTATTGTGTGTAAGTTAAAATTTTTAATACTTACTTTTCCATCGCTTCTAGACCATTAGCTCATGCTACTTGCTTCTTTTTAGTCTCCGAACATTGCCTCGTACATTTTAGACTAAAAATCGGAGTAAGTAAAGGGTAATTTTTTTTAAAGGTATAGAACTTTGAAATGGAATAAAATAAAGCCAGCATCGTTTTTAAAGAAGTACGGACCAATTATTCCACCAATCCATAAAGCACACCAAACAGTAAGTTTTTGTGGATTTCTCAAGATACACTCATCACTCCAAATATGGCAGTTTTGTTTATTGACGTATCCATTCAACCAAAAGTGAGCTTCATCGCTAAACAAAATTCGCTTATGAAAATTAAAATCAACGGCAATCTTGCTTTGGTCCCAATTTGGAAACATTGTTCAGGAGTCAGTCTATTCATGTTGAAATGCCAAACCAAACTAAAAATAAATCACAGCTGACAAAATGGCCACCAGTTAAAATAGTGTTGTCAACTTAAAGTTATATACCACTAAAAAAAACACCCTTCATAACTTTTCGTCGCTGGTTGTGTGAGACAACGTGTTATTTAACCACTTCAGTAAACATTGCTGTTCGTAGGACAGGCTTCTTTCAGGTGCGTGCTCTTTCCATTTTAGCTTGGAATCAAGATTTACTCCAAGGTATTTGGCAGTTTTCAGGTTGAATAAATTTGTAACATTAGCCTTCACAACGCATTTATCAGGAACTATTATGGCAGTATCATCTGCAAATGTGGCAATGATAGCATTTTTGTCTCCTGGAATACCCTAGTTTATAACAAATACAGTATTGGTACTAGGACACTCCCTTGTGGTACACTGGCTTCAATTTTATTAAGTTCCGATTACTTTTGCTCGTACCGTCATTAACGTAGAATTTCAGTGTTTCGTAGAATTGCCTTAATATATCCCTATCGAGTTCTTATTCAAATCCCAAATCTTGTCAAAAGCTTGCGAAAAATCTAGAAATAGACGGGATCGTACTTATTTTTTATCAAGTGCCCTTTGAATCCAAATTGATGGATTGGGATTATTTCTTCCAATATTTTGCTTGAAGAACAATTTTTTTGAAAACTTCTTCCATAATTGGTATAATCGATATTGGCCTGTAAGATTAAGAAGTTGCTTCTGTTGGTGGCTTACTTTGCTTAAAAATAACAATGATTTAAACATTTTTCAAATGATGTGGCACATATCAGAGCTTAAAGCATGGATTTATTATAAATATAATGTATATTGCAGTGTTTTGAAGGCTAATGTTGGCATTTATTTCAAAACCATGAGTAATAAGTAGATCATACCCAGGTACTTTTGTTTGACAATTTGGCATAATAAAGCTTTTTACTTCTTTGAGCGTGACCAAGGGAATTTCCATTTCCTCGTTTCTATCAACAAAAAATAAGTTATTTGCCGCTGCACTTCCTGTGAAGGTCTTAAAAATAACCGAGAGATATTCCGCGTAAAAGCATCCGTCGTCAAACTTTTCAGAAATCTACTAAGAGTTTAGGATTAAATTTTTCTTTTTTTTATTTCATTCAGCGATTGGAAAATTACCTACAATTTTTTTAAGTCTTCTACTAAAATCTTATGCATGCAAAATTTTATTTAAATCAGTTAAGCCGATAACGAGAAACTTAAAAATCAATAAATCTGTTGTATGAGAGGTTCCTACTGTTAATAATGGAAAAGTGTAGAATTTGTTACGCTGCTAAATGGTGCACCATACCGTACTAATATTAGCAAACATTTTAATCAAAATCCTAGAAGTCAGTTTCGTGGGAAATAAGATTTTTAACGGATTTTAAATAGACGAGGTTAAATAGGAAAAAATGAAACTGTCGATAAATAATTGAACTCAATTGTCAGAGGCCATAAACCTTGTTGTTCATAAGATACAATACTCTATTTCTGAAGATATTCAATTAATTAATTCATGAAAATGAAACTTTGTTTTTTTTTTTTTATGAAAGTGATAGGTAAGTACTAAGAAATAAATTTTCTTTCAAAGTATAAATTCAAATCCTTTTCCTTACATTATGTTTATTATCACTTAAGAAAATGACATCCCGCATAAAAGTCGATCCCATAAATTCACAAAAACCTATAATTTAAATTGAAACTTCCCAAAAAGTAAACTATTACATTCATTCCCACATCACACTATAATACATATTAGACAGATATACCCTATCGAATGTCCTCAAAGTGTAAGAACTATCCTGGTATCATTTCACTTATATACATTAGATGCGGAAAACAAGGACTTCTAATCTCATTTCAAATAACATTTCCCTTCAAACCATTTTAAACCGCAAGAGAGATTTTGCGGAAATTACTTTCAAAAACACGTATGAGAAGCAAAGATAAATTTCCTGCCACAAAAGTATTTCATATTCATATTCTAGATGTAAGTTGGTGTGGATTCATGTGTGCGAAAGGAAAGAGAACAGAGGACCAAAAGAAGAAAAGGTTCATGCCTTTGTGTGAACTCCCTATATCTTTTACTAGGATTTTTGGTATTTTTGGAGAAAAGTTCTGCGCTCCTCGAAGATATTTTCCCTGCTTTCGTATAAGTCCTATCGTATATGTACCTAATCCAATGCCATCGTAAAACTATAATACACACTATATCCAAGATACTTTTTGAAATATCTGTACCTATGGAAAGAGGCGGCTGCTGGGTTTAGAGTGTAGTTTAGATTTAGAAGATTCATCGCAACTATATTCTTCGTACGAGTATATGCGTAACTAATCACTCGTGTGTGAAAATATTATTTCGGATTAAGGATGTTGTTTCTAATATTTCTATGAAAGTTTTGTAGATTTTCATTTGTGAAAAATAATTATATTTTCTATAAGGACACGTTTTATATGATTCCAGAGTAGCAGCAACTGAGTGGTGCGAGTATTATTTTTCAAGGTCTTTAGCAATTCGATGAAAAATAAATCTAATTTGTGATTTATTTTCAAAGTTTACTTTTCATTTGCGTGAACATGAAGTCGCGGAAAGCTATAAACAAAACAAATTATATTTAATCTTTTCAATTCATTTGGCGGCGCGGCAGTCATAATAGTTTGCCTTCCCATGTATGATTAGAATTATTGGACTTTTCATTTAACTTATATTTTCAAAAGAGCCTATAGATCATCAGACTTGTAAAATAATGCAATCTTTTGTAAATACAATCGTAAATGACTTCGATAATAAGATTGTATATTCATTGATTTCACTTTGAGACTCCGTTTGAATGGCGGACAAATACAGTGGAAATCAAGTGCAAAGTATCTTGGGGTACACCTGGACAAAACCTTGACTTTTAACTTGCATATTCAGCAAACGCTTAGCAAACTAAATATTGTAATCAAAACGCTCTATCCGTTTATCAATCGAAAGTCTAAAATGAGTATAGAAAATAAATTAATGATCTTTAAATCTATCTTTCAAAGCATTATTTTTTATGGTTCTCCTGTTTGGGGTAAATGCGCTAAAACCCATATACAAAAATTACAGATAATGCAAAATAAAATTTTAAAAATAATGCTTAATCTACCTTGGCACTTTTCTACAGAAGAGCTCCATAAAATAGCAAACATTGATAAGGTTACAGTAAGAATTTCAAAACTACATGAACGTTACATTTTATCGTGCAATAATTCAAATAATAATTTAATTTCAAACTTAGTTGCTTAAGGTGTTGTAAAAATTAAGTCTTTAGTCTTTATTTATTATCCATTAATGTCCATATATGCTATGTACATTGTATTTTTGTATTTGTTTCTTTATTAATTAATTAATCTATTTATTATTCATTTATCATTTATTATTTATTTTTTTACTATTTATTTATTTATTATTTATTTATTTATTTTTTTTTATTTACTTATTTATTTATTATTTATTTATTTATTATTTATTTATTTATTTATTTATTTATTTATTATTAATTTATTAATGTTTTGTTTTTTTCTATTTATTTATTTGTTTGTTATTTATTTAATTGTTAATTTATTAAAATACATATTTATTTATTCATTTTTTTTTTCTACTTGTTTAATTATTTGTTTGTTATTTATTTATTTTCTTATTAATTAATTTATTTATTTTTTTACTTATTTATTTATTTGTTTATTAATTTATTTACTTAATTGTTTATTTAATTATTTATTCTTCTTCTGTGATATTTAAATACTTAGTTATATTAAACTATATAAATAATGCATGTAAACAACATCTTATGACAATTTTCTGCACCCCACTTCTCTCTTCCTATGGAAAAATTCAAATGTGTTGTTAATGAAGGTTTTTGCTAGTAACTTTTCCTTCAAAAATGTATATAAATCTGTGATATTAATTGAATACAAATTGTAATTATTTTTCAGTAGTAAGGTAGGACATATATACCATATCTCTGTAAATTGTGCAATCTAGGTTTAAATGAAAATATTATAAGAATTTCGTTACAATAAAAATCTATCTATCTATCACTTTGAGACTCCAGAAGTCAAATTATGCAATCACCATCATAAAGGAGTGGACTAATTTTTTTCATATTTGGTATCTACATTTATCCACATAAATACCTATAAGTTTTATAATATAAGTCGTTTTATATTTAAAAGTTTTATTACAGCGCCTTTATAAACATTATTCAAATGCATTATTTACCTAAAAAGAATTAATTTTGGTTTTATTATGTTTGGTCCAAAATAGGGCTAGTAGAAGAAGTAAGAACATTTTAAACAACTATCTAGCTGAGTGTTTCCCAACGTGGAGCCCAAGCCCCACAGGGGGGCAATTTAAAATTATGCTGCATTACACTTCATTTCGAAAAATCTATGCTTCTTGTGGTTCCACCCTATAGGAGATATATTTTTGAACGCATCCAGGATCTGTCATTCATCAAAAGCGGATTTAATGTCATAAATGACTTCATCACATCCAACGACATGTTCATCAACATGCGTGCGTCGTCTCGTTAGATTTTTGTAATGTTAGTAGTAGGTAGTTCAATTTTTTTTAAAATAATTTGCTCTGTCAAACGACCGCTGTAGTAAATATGAGCAGCAGTCGCACGACCAAATTTCTTTTAATTTCTTTTTCGTAAGACTAAAAGAGAATGGGTTGAAATGTAAGCAAAATAATAAAACAAAAGAGGAAATAAACGATAAATGTTCGTTCTTTGCAAATTTATTTCATGTCGGTACGAAAGTCGTTGATTGTGCTACCAAAACGACTTGGGTCAGGCGACACGTCATTGAATGTGAACCTCCCTAATATCAGCTATTCAATTTTTTTTATAGAACATTTCAGATTTTTTATGCTAAAAATTTCTTAGGAGTTCAGAAAAATGGGATCTCTGAGATTTTTTTTTTGTTCATTTAACTAATAGCAAGTTTCGTTCAAATTTTAAAGAATTGCTCTGAAAATCGAGAATTGCTCTTTTCAATGAAACTTTTTTCAGTAGTTTTAATTTAGCACTAGCCGACACAAGTTCACAACAAACAACAAATTTTTCAATTGACGTTTGACAGAAAAAGCTGTGTATTCAGATCGAATCTCTCACCCCATGAGAAGTGTGTGTCGAATAATAATTAAGATTCAAGTTCGATTTAAAAAAAAAAAATAATTAAAATTTTTTTTTTCTTTAAATCGAAAACTTATTTTTTTTTAATATTTTGAGTTTAATAAAAATCAATTAAAAACTTATCGTTTAAAAATTAAAAAAAAAAAATGGTATTTTAACGAAAATCAACCCATACGCTTAGACTGTAACTGAAAGGATAGACAGACAGATAGAATTGGGGAACCACTTTATTTCTCTTCCCCATCATCGGTCAAGTTTGTTAAAAATTCTGTATTCGGTTTTTTTTTTACGAATCCATAAATTTTGAGATAATTTCCAAAATTCTGATTACATCAGCTCGTTTTAAACATTCAGTGTTAAATAATTCCGATCTGTGCTCATGTGCCCGACGCGTTTTTTTTTTTGGACAACAGTACAGTGCAGTGAAAAATTAGCCATATAAACAAAATTTCTGTCCCTTTATATAATTTCTTGTTTTAAACTAAAGAGCCAAAAAACTGTGGGTATGCGGGTTCAAAGGATTTAAACTTTCTCTTACACCGGTATTTAAACATTTGTATGAGAGGTACCATTATTTCCGGTAATAAGAAAAAAATTTATTAATTATTAATATCTCAAAAAAAAACTAAAAAAAATTTTTTTTTTGAAGATTTTTGTAAACAATATTTTTAAAATTATTGTAAACATTCTCTATAAAAAAATTGATCGAAATCAGTTGAGCCGTTTTTGAGAAAATCGAAAATCAAAAAAACAGTTCTTTGATGGGAAGTATCATTTAAGTATAACCATTTTTCTAATTTTTTTTTTATAAAATTGTAGCCTTTTTGTGGGTACGTTTTTGAGAAAAATAATATTTGTATTTTTTGCTAAAAAAAATTGTACGGCAGTACCGTTATTTTTGGTCTTCAAAAATTGAAAAAAAAAACTTGTGGGGGAGTGCCCAAAAAACGCAACGCTAGGTACCAAGGCAATCTATCCACCCGTTTAGGCTACAGCCGAAATGTCAGACAGACACACACAGACAGAATTGCGAGACCACTTTTTTCGACTTCGCTATCATCGTAATGTCAACTTTGATCAAAATCTTGAGTTCGATTTTTTACGAATGCATAACTTGCCATAAGTACCTACAGTGGTGTCAAAAACATTCCGGATTTCTTTGGTAAACTGCATTGATTGTTGGTTTGTGATATAAAAATGAAAAACTCAAATGTTTGCAATTTTTTCCCATTTTTATTGAACAATTTTATTATTTGAAACAAAAACCATAGAACTTTATCCATCAAAACAAAAAAAAAAAAAATCAAAAAATTAAAGTTAATTCAAAATTTTAATGTGACAAACTAACCAGATTTTATTTTTTTTTCAATTAACTTTTATTATTTATTTAATATTTCGCCTAGTAACCCCTGTTTTTTATCACAGCTCGGCATCGACGAGGCATTTACTTGATTAAATTCTCGAAAACAGAAGCAGGAACATTCTCCCATTCATTTTTCAAAGCTGCAAAAAGATAAGTTGTTGACGTGTGCTTTTTTTTCCCAACCCGCCTTTTTAAAATGGCCCACAAGTTTTCTATCGGGTTTAAATCGGGTGATTGAGATGGCCATTCTAAGACACGAATATTTTTAGTTGCAAGCCACTCTTTTAGCAGCTTTGTAGAATGTTTGGGATCATTATCCTGCTGAAAAATCCAACGCAGAGGCATTTCTTCCTCTGCGTATGGAAGCATTACTGACTCTAAAATGTCCCTATATTGGAAACGGTCCATAATTCCTGTGATTTGGTGTATAGGACCGCAGCCTGCTCCTGAAAAACAGCCCCAAACCATCACCGAGGCTCCACCGTGCTTAACTGTAGGGAGTACATTTGCCGGCTTTAATCGCGTACCTTTTGAGCGCCTCACTGTCCTTGCACCATCGGAGTAAAATAAGTTGAATTTGCTTTCATCACTGAAAAGCACACTCCTCACTTTGCTTAAAGACCAGTTAAGATGATGTTTTGCAAATTCAACCCTGGGTTAAATGATTTTATTAGGAATTTTAAGTCTTTCCCAAATACCTTTTACGGATTACCTTTTTTTACGATGTTTAGCAGTAAGAAGAGGTTTTTTAGCTGGTCGAAATGCAAAAGGACCGAAATCTCTTAAACGCTTCCTGACCGTACTTGGCCCTATGGGTAGATTAAGTTCATCACAAATTGTCTTTGAAGTCGCAAAAGGGTCTTTAAGCACGAAATTCTTTATGCGCCTATCAGTTTTAATTGTTGTTTTGCGAGGGCGTCCACCAAAATGATCTGCTTCTACTGATTTTCCACTTTTAAATTTTTTAATGATGTCGCAAACCGTTGACGTTGGAATTTTTAAGATTTCAGCGACTACTTTTTGTTTTATAGCGGCTTGGAACTTTTCTATTATTTCGTATCGAATCGCGTTGCTATAACGTGTTTTAGCCATTTTATGAACTATATAATTTCAACTTACACATACACAGCTCTCAACTTGTAAAAACGTTTTAATCTACGGCTTGAGTCAAAAGACTCGAAAAAACCGTTACTTTAACATCGAGACACGCAATCTTCTTGAAATCCGGTTAGTTTTGCACAGGCATGTTACTGAGTAACTTTATAAAATAATTTTTTTTTATGTTCTTGTCATCGTAGCATTCAATTTTTAAGGTTATTATTAACTTGTCTCATACTCTTTACAAATTATTAAAAAACTTATGGAAAGTTGTTAGTTTTCTACTTGGTATTAATAAAATCATTAATATGGGAAAAAATCCGGAATGTTTTTGGCAGCACTGTACCTATATATGGCAAGTAAAAATGGTAAGACAATTCATTTTCAAAACAGGATTAATATACATACATTATTAATAAATAACATTCAACTTTGAATAAAATCGGTTTGAAATTTTTATTCTCAAAATTTTCAGTTTAAATGTTACTTTTTCAAAAAACTGAAACTGAGCCTTATATCGTGGTTATCAGTTCCTGGATTTTTTTAATCCCTTAATCCTGAAGTACAAATTTATCTTGAATTGAATTCTTCAATAAAAATAAATAATCTACTTAATTACATTACTTAATTAAATTTCCGTTAATCTATAAAATAAAATAAATGAAATCTCCAAACGATATCCTAAAATGTCTTGCAGCTCTTTAAATTTATTAATAATATTATACCTCTTAGCAATTTTTGAATTAACTTTTATCTTGATACTCGTAATTTGGAATTATCTTGATTATAAACCAATTTAATTAAAATTTATATTCACATCTGTTTAAGATTTTCCAAAACTAAAATTCCCTTCTGTCCCACATTTGCATATACTTACCTGTTTAGATAAATTCAGCACCATTCACTTCTTTTTTTTTTGCGACATTTCCTGCAAGACATTCACTTTATCAAACACTTTATATGATATGCGCTGCGCACTATATAAAAGACCAAACAAAGACGCGGTGCGCGGAGGCTGGCTTTCGGCCAGAAAAGTCATTTGCAAAATGTTATAATTTTCCTTAAAGTTTTTTTCGCGAGATTCTCGAATAATTTATTTTTGTTGAGAAGCATAGGTTGGTACTATATAGACGGATGCATATGGATGCACCGAATGCTATATTCCTGCGATGTGCAATATGGTGTTGTGCGTGTGATTTAGAAAGTTGCTTCTATAATCTTCTTAAAAAATAAATGAAACATACAATTTGACTGGAGATTTTGTGTCCGCGCATAAACCTCGCTTATAGACCACCTTGATTGTCATCGTTTTGGCGAATTTGTCACAACATTAACAAAATTGCACGGATAATGAAGTCCAAGCCAAATGGTTAGAGCATCAGCAGAGGAAAAATGATGCCACCCAAAATGCATATAAAAAAGATTAATTGAATAAGTTGTTGTTCGTTGCCTCCACTCTGTCTCTCTATATCGCCTTTATAATTGTGTGTGTGAGTATAGATTGATGGCACAGAGTGTGAATGTGATAAATTTGTTTAATCCCACTTTTTATTTGGCACTTCTTGTTTAGGATAAATATCTTTTTAATTCATATTACTTTTGATTTTTTGAATCAAAGCGTAAAATATTTAAGTATATTGGGAGGGAGGGGGGAATTGGTTTAGTTCTGACTGTGCCAACAATTCTTCATAATTATATTATGTACACAGAATATTGCATGAAGATATACAACATTTTGTCAGTCCGGAAAAAGTTTCATAAAAGTCAACAAATAAAGAAGGATTTGAGTTAAAAATGCAAATTTAAAAAATAAAAAAAGGTCGGCTAGAAAAATAAACCTTAATATTTTAAGCTTGTCTCATTTTGATTTTTTAACACACCAAGACGATGATTTAGGATTTTGTCCACTAAATTGGTTCCTTCCATAAAAAGCAGAAGACTTGGAAATTAAATATTGTATATTCAAAGAGGCCATTTAACCTTTCAAACTGGTTCAACCAAGTCAGTCCCGTGGGTTTTTGAGACACTCCAATACTTTCTAGATCCATCAGAAAGATCTTAAAGAAAAATATCAGAATATTTCTTGTAAAACTTAAAGTAATTAAACATCTGATACCATCTAATATACACCTTAACATTCAGTTAACAATTGTATAAAGGTATAATATATCTTTGTCTCAGGTGGTTACAGCATCAAAGTATTCCCAGCACGCTACTTAACAAAAACAAAAAGAAATACGTTTTTTTTTTCTATTCATTCGCAAATAAATAATGACAATATACCTTGAAATGGCACTTGAGCTAAGATTTATGTTCTCGGGAATGAGCAGGTTGGGCGCCATTCTGTATAATGTCTATATATACCTTCTCCAACCCTCTTCATTCGATTCGATATATAGACCCATCACTATCAATACCAATTGCCTATTTGGTAATTCTTCTCTCATCTGTATCTCTATAACATCTATCTATCGATGAAAGATTGCTTTTTCTTCTAATAAAGGTATGAGTAGAACGAGTATAATACGAGTAGTATAAGGAAAGGAAAAACCTCAAAACAAACTTTCCCCCGTTCGTCGTCGTCTGTCGCTTGCGATACCATTTTGTTCATTCAGTCTACAAAAGTCGAGAAGGAAGATTGATTGCCTTGTAATAGGCTTGTACGTTGTGAATTATGTATCACAATCATTGCTTTATATATACAACAATTGAGAGACAGAATGAGTAGAAGAGGTCAATGTTAAAATGTTCACCTAATAGGTAAAGCTTAATAGGACTTACATGGGGCTATTTTCAAGTGATTTGTTGTCAATCGTACTCCAGGGATTCATTTTAACAATAAAAGTTCGAGTGTTTGTCGATATTCTATATAAAACTAATTTTATTTGTTTTAAGTACATGAATTAAGCTAAATAGTTTCTATTTAATTAATCGATTACTTCGAATATTTTCAATTAATATGTCAACATTATGTAATAGTCAACCATTTATTTGTTTAAGGTAACGGGTCATTCATTTCGTGGTTTCAAGTTGGTAGCGCTGGCATTTGACACCTGTCAAACTCAGCTGTCATTTGAAGTTTCATAATATAATGTAGTTGAATGTTTGTCATTTACATTTTGAGAATTTTTTAAGAAAAGAGTTCTCATCGGCTTTGTTGGTCGTAATGATGATTAAATGAAAAGAGTATATTTCATTTCCTTTTTCCCAACGTTTCGACGGTGGTTGCCGCCTTCTTCAGGGGTGTCTTTATTTACAAAAAACGAGAAAAATTATTATACATAAAACAAAAGTATGGTGTATGTAGCTTACATGCAAGTTGTTAACAATACAATTAAAATTACAATACAATATAAATAATATTTTAGTTTAAAGACTTAGATAAGTCACTAATGTCAAGTCTTTGATTTGTTATCGGACACTAAGGAACAATATACCGCTGAGATGTTCTGTACGTCCTGTTTGCGGTTCATATTGTTTTTGTTGTTAATTATGTGTAGTGTTTCTAGTGTGTAACGTTTCGATGTATTTTTTTCTGTTGCAAGGATTTCTACTCCTTCAAAGTCCAGTTTGTGGCCAGTCTCAACACCGTGACAAGCCAGCGCCGTCTTCGCAGTACTTTTTAACCTAATATCCGACTTGTGGTTTGCCATTCTCTGTCGAAGAAGCTGTTTTTGTTGTGCCGACGTAGCAGAGGTTACATGCCTCATCCGGTTTTCCTTGGCAGTTTATTTTGTACACTACGTCTGTACACTGATCTCTTTCTGTCTTCTTCTTCAAACCAGTGAAGATGGAAGCCATGGTTTGATTGGGTTTGTACGCTAAGTTGACATCTAGGTTGTTTTTGTCAACTATTTTCTTAAAGTTTTCAGCAAGTTTAGGAACATACACAACACTCTTGTAAACACCTTTCCTTTCTTCTAATATATTTTCCGATGGGGCTTTGTGTTTTTGGCGTAATATTAAGCTCCTTATAACATCAATCGGAAAGCTGTTGTCTAAAAGTATCTGAGTAACTTTTTCTTCGTTAATGGGATGGAATTTTTGGTCACTCAACGAAAAGACTTTGTTAATGAGATTGGATGCAGTGTTTACCCGAATGTGTTTTGCTTGATTGGATCTGAAGTTCACGAGTCTTCCCGAAGCCATATCTTTTTGATACCAGTCAAAAACGAGCCGGTTGTTATCGCGATGGACTTTTACATCTAAAAACGCTATGGATCTATTGTTTTCTCTTTCTACAGTGAACTGGATTTTTTTATGAAATTGATTGAGACATCGCAGTACATTATCAATCTCTTCCGCATCCACAATCGCAAAAATGTCATCAACGTATTTGACGATGAACTTCGGTTTGTACTCTTCTTTGAAACATTCGTCAAGTAAGAAGTCTAGCACTAAATCCGCGATTGTAGGTGAGAGTGGATTTCCCATTGGCATTCCGTCCACTTGTTTGTACAAGTTATTTTTAAATTGTAAATAATTATTTTCTTTGAGGCAGAAGTCTAATAGTTCGAGAAATTTATTTTGGCTTAGCTTTGTATTCTGACCTATTATTACCCATTTCTTTTTTATAATATTCACTGCTAGTTGAATAGGAACATTAGTAAAAAGTGAAACAGCATCATAAGAAACTAAAGTTTCATTTGAGCTTAGTTCCAGATGCCTTGCCTTGTTTTTGAACTCCAAAGAATTTTTTATTGCGTAGGGAGATTCTTTTGTCACAGACTGTAGTATTTTTCCTAAATACTTAGATAGTTCATAACATGGCACTCTCATTGATGACGTAATTGGTCTGAGAGGCATGTCGTGTTTGTGGATTTTCGGTAATCCATATATAGCAGGTATTTGTGCTGTGTAGGTAATCATTTTCGCTCTTTCTCTGTCGTCAATGATTTTGTTGGAATGTAACCATTTTACAAGCTCATTGTTCTTGTTCTGAAGGGAAGCGAGAGGGGTTCCTCTTGTTACTCTGTATGTGGAGCGATCAGACAGTAATTCTGTCATCTTTTCGTCGTATTCACTCTTATTCATAGCAACTGTCACATTACCTTTGTCAGCTGGTACAATAACAATGTGTTTGTGCTTTTTAAGAAAGCTTACAGCGTCTTTGTGAACCTTCAAAATGTATTTTTCGAACCTGTCGTTATGGTGGTGACGTTGAAAAGAGTGAAGCATATTACTGTATTTCGATCTTGTAATTTCTTGTTCCATTTCATCTTTTACGTTTCTAATGATTTCCTCACCATCTGCAATAAGTTGGAAGAGAGGGAATCTATGTTTGTCGATGGGCAACGAAAACTTTTTTCCCAAGGAGAAAAGCCATTTGATTTCAGAGGGAAATTCTGTGTCACTTTTATTTACAAACCATTTGTCATGCATTCTTATGTTTAAATCTTTCCAAAGAGCAGATTTAAGTTTATTAATTTTTTCGTTGTGGATTTGTTGTTTTTTTGTGCATATGGCTATGAAAGTTTGTTTCTGTTTTGAGATAAATTGTTTGTGTTCTTCTGGTGTTATGTTTTCTTGAATTCTTTTGTTTAACATTCTGAGTGTGTTGTTTGATTGTTTTATTTTGTGATGGGTTTCAGTGATCTCTAGATTTAGAACTTTGAGATGGTTTCTTATGATGCTGTTTCACTTTTTACTAATGTTCCTATTCAACTAGCAGTGAATATTATAAAAAAGAAATGGGTAATAATAGGTCAGAATACAAAGCTAAGCCAAAATAAATTTCTCGAACTATTAGACTTCTGCCTCAAAGAAAATAATTATTTACAATTTAAAAATAACTTGTACAAACAAGTGGACGGAATGCCAATGGGAAATCCACTCTCACCTACAATCGCGGATTTAGTGCTAGACTTCTTACTTGACGAATGTTTCAAAGAAGAGTACAAACCGAAGTTCATCGTCAAATACGTTGATGACATTTTTGCGATTGTGGATGCGGAAGAGATTGATAATGTACTGCGATGTCTCAATCAATTTCATAAAAAAATCCAGTTCACTGTAGAAAGAGAAAACAATAGATCCATAGCGTTTTTAGATGTAAAAGTCCATCGCGATAACAACCGGCTCGTTTTTGACTGGTATCAAAAAGATATGGCTTCGGGAAGACTCGTGAACTTCAGATCCAATCAAGCAAAACACATTCGGGTAAACACTGCATCCAATCTCATTAACAAAGTCTTTTCGTTGAGTGACCAAAAATTCCATCCCATTAACGAAGAAAAAGTTACTCAGATACTTTTAGACAACAGCTTTCCGATTGATGTTATAAGGAGCTTAATATTACGCCAAAAACACAAAGCCCCATCGGAAAATATATTAGAAGAAAGGAAAGGTGTTTACAAGAGTGTTGTGTATGTTCCTAAACTTGCTGAAAACTTTAAGAAAATAGTTGACAAAAACAACCTAGATGTCAACTTAGCGTACAAACCCAATCAAACCATGGCTTCCATCTTCACTGGTTTGAAGAAGAAGACAGAAAGAGATCAGTGTACAGACGTAGTGTACAAAATAAACTGCCAAGGAAAACCGGATGAGGCATGTAACCTCTGCTACGTCGGCACAACAAAACAGCTTCTTCGACAGAGAATGGCAAACCACAAGTCGGATATTAGGTTAAAAAGTACTGCGAAGACGGCGCTGGCTTGTCACGGTGTTGAGACTGGCCACAAACTGGACTTTGAAGGAGTAGAAATCCTTGCAACAGAAAAAAATACATCGAAACGTTACACACTAGAAACACTACACATAATTAACAACAAAAACAATATGAACCGCAAACAGGACGTACAGAACATCTCAGCGGTATATTGTTCCTTAGTGTCCGATAACAAATCAAAGACTTGACATTAGTGACTTATCTAAGTCTTTAAACTAAAATATTATTTATATTGTATTGTAATTTTAATTGTATTGTTAACAACTTGCATGTAAGCTACATACACCATACTTTTGTTTTATGTATAATAATTTTTCTCGTTTTTTGTAAATAAAGACACCCCTGAAGAAGGCGGCAACCACCGTCGAAACGTTGGGAAAAAGGAAATGAAATATACTCTTTTCATTTAATCATCATTACGACCAACAAAGCCGATGAGAACTCTTTTCTTAAAAAATTCTCAAAATCTAAATATCAACTTGGTCATAAACTTCATCAATTACGTTTGTCATTTACGATAATGGATCGCTTAGTAATCGAACAACGCGTTAAAAATTTTAAAAGTTACTACAAAAGTGGTGATTCAAACGTAGCCACTATTCGCGCATTACGCGATGATTATGGTCGTCATAATCGACCGACTACTCAAGTAATCGGTAAAATTGTGAAGAAATTTGATGAGAGTGGAAGCGTTACTGATATTGTAAGGCCTGTACATCATTGTAATACACGCGCAGTTAAAAATATTGCTGCTGCAAGTGCAAGTGTTGCTGATGGTCCGAATTTATCGATTTTTATCTGGCCAGCGGCGATTGAAGATCATGACTTGGACGATATGTGGTTCCAACAAGACGGGGCAACAGCTACACAACACGACTAATTATGGCTTCATTGCGTGAGAAGTTTCCTGGTCGCGTAATTTGACGTTTTGGCGACTTCAATTGGCCACCATGATCATGCGATTTGACACCGTTAAATTTTTTTCTGTGGGGCCAAGCATAAGACCGTTTTTACGCGAATAATCCCCGTATTCTAGACTCTAGACATTACTCAAGTTATGGCCGAGATATATCCCGAAATGTGCGAAAAAGTGGTTAAAAATTACCTCAAAGGAATCGCATGCTGCGAATCTTCCCGAGGCGACCATTTGAATAATATTGTTTTTCAAACTTAATGGCAAAGTCCAACCTTTATAATGAAATAAAACTTTCATCAAAAATGTATTGCTGTGTGTGTTTTATTAAGCTTTACTTTCAAAACCGAAAAGTAAATGACCATGTATTTTTTAGAATTAAGAGGATACATTTCTGTACTAGCACTAGGTTAAAACAAGAACTTGGTCTTTCCGGATTAGGGGTTGGTCATATGAGTGACTTAAGTATCACGTAAAAAAGTCTAGTTATGGGGACAAAAAGACATTAAGGACAAACAAATAACGGAACTTGATAACATTTTATATCACTTCATATGTGTTGCTCAAACCATTCGACTGTCCTCACGATGCCATCCTTCTCTATAAGGTAGATATATTACGCAACAACGTAACATATATGGTACGTGTGAAACGTAATGCATAACACGGAACCTATTACACGTATGTGCCAAGACAAACTGTATTTAGAAGAATATTGAGTATTTATTTCGAAACGTCACAGAAAAGAACTGAAACGCCCTAATCCAGTAAAATCATGGCCATCCAAGAAAAATAGGATGATCCCCCATTGAGAGATGTTCGGGCGTAAGAATCTCATAGCTCAAGGAGATTGAAGAGTCTCAAGATGAAAATAACTCCCGGGGGTTTTACAATATTGCCGAGCATCTGGCTCTTGGTTTAGAAATTGGACCGCGAGCTCATCAAAACACAGATAACCGAAGCTCAAGATGGGCTTAGATATTAAAAAGCTTAATAGCCGCTCATTCTATTATGGCTTATTATTTCATGGAGATGATGTGTCCATAGAATGTATGCATCCGGTAATGATTTCGATCCACTATATCCGATCCATGTGCCTCATTTACAAAAATGGTGATTTTATGTCTTGGAAGAAGTATCAAAGCATATATAAATGGGCCATATAAGACGCTGTCTTATGTCCTCTTAGCTCTGTGAGATAGTCGGTAAGTAGGTACTACCATCAGTGTGACTTTTGGACTAGCCACGATTAAGCATCTTAGACGAAGTCTTTACACCAAAGCAAATCCTTAAAGACAACGAATTAATATCAGTCTTTTTACCTTTTTGTATCAAAACCTAGTTTGCATTATCTGGAAACAGTATCTGACAATGCACGTTTTCACTTCAATCGACGTGGTAACACCAGAATATGCGTTAAAAATTATTAAAAAATAGAAAAGATGTGGAAACAAGTAAAGAAGAATTTACTTTCATATAAATTTTTCATATTCATTTCGTTATTCGAAATGTATATAAGTTCTTCCCACTTAAAATTATCTAGCAATACATATTTATTCCCATCCATTCAAGGAAAAAAAACATTTACAGATATTATATACAGTTATACCGTAACATAAAATATTATTATTGCAATTAATTTGTCACACTAACGGCATTCTCATGAATTTTCTCACGGCACACGTTAATGCTGAAATCACATGAAATAAAAATCATTTAAATGAATTATCACATCTTTAACGCCTCTGAGGAACGAATCATTCATAAAATCCAATTGTTATGAAAGGCTATTATACGATGATGAATAATAAACAACTACAATAAATTAAAACGGCAACATAGGTCGCGCGTATATCTGTATTATAGGCATAAGGAGAATACGAGGAGGACAATAGTTCACCAATCACCACTTAAAAGGATAATATTTCACCCATCAATCGTCGAAGTGCACAAATTCAAGCTGGTTCTCCTCTCTGTATGAATGCACGACCCTTGAGATCTGCGATGTATACTAGTTTCCTTCCTAACTGGCAACATGCTGAAATTAAACTACCCTTACGATTTATCTTAGTTCACTTGAAACTGCATGGTAGTTCATGGCACGTGACCACTCGCTCTTGCTTGTACCAGTTCAATAATGACAATAATTTCTAATTTGTTCACAAAATCGGTACGGAATTTCAAGCGGAACCAGCAGCGCAGCACCACTCAGCACTAGGATCTTGCAAAAGGATCTTTTCGCTTCAATGGATTTACTTTGTTTTGATCAGAGTTTCTATGAGCGTGATGTTTTTTTTTTATGAATCTCACCGCTTACGTTGAAATTGCTTAAATAAATTTTTCAATTACGTATACACAAAGAATTCGTATTGTGTACTTACCTATACGCTTTTTTTTCAGAGGAACACGTGAGTGAATTGCTGAAAATTGTCAACATCCGGACTAACGGTGAAAGTTGAAAAGTGTGGCTATTCTTGCGGAAGCTTGGAACATTCAAATTAATTTTAAGACACTTTTGTTTGGCTCACTGGATGCGAGAATATAATTTTGTCAGGGGTAATTTTTGTGTTGTAAGGATTTTTCCTTTAAAGGAAATAATTATGTTGGTATTAGTGCAAATGTGTGCATATAGAATTAAAAATCCCAGAACATATTATATCACTATACCTACATACGAAAAGAAACGAAAGATTTGCTGAGATCATTAAATTCACAAATTTCTCAGAATTCAGAAACTGCCTAAATTGCCTCAATTTGTGGATTTATCCACTTCGTCCTTCGTCAATCCGATTGTCAAATACCAAAAAATATTGACAAGTTTTTATAGACTGGAACAGTGCCTTAGATAGCTTTTCACGATGGAGGGGGGTTGATAGACTAAGTATTAAATTTCGATATATTTTTTTCTAAATTTATATTTTTATTTTGTGTGATAAAATCAAGTAGAAAAATTCTTTAAATTCTTTTTTTTGTAAAAATCAGAACCAGAATCGGTCCCCTGTGAAAAAGCGAATCGAATAAATGGTTTTCACATTCGCTGTCAAGCATTGCTTTAACTTTTCGATTCACTTGGTGCAGAAAAGCTATTAATAATATTATCGATCCTTTCCGGACCAATTTATCATTTCCCCTGAATCGTATGCGCAGTGCAGTGACCTCAATTCTTGCAATTTTCTTATTAAGAGAAAAGAGAAACGCTTGAAATAGAAATATTTTTTTCTTCATGTATAGAACAGAGAAGGAGATGTGGTTGAATTGAGCATTGTTTGTTCGTTTCGTATTCACTCTTTCTCTTGAAATACAAAATATTCATGTTAATGTTTTTTGAGATTTGGTTTCACATTTTCAAAAAACCAGAATCGCATTTAAGAGTAAAAGAAGGAAAAGCTATTTGATTCACTTTTTCACAGAACCAAAATCGGCCCAGAGCGAGAGTAGCCAAACCATTAAAGCAATCGAAATCTACATGATCGGAAGGGAACAAACTCACTTCTTTTTTCCTGTTCCTTAGAACCTTATCAATCCCTTTCCTGTTTTTCCAATTTCATAATAAAGTATGCGCGACTTTCACCGAAAAAACTTCTAATTTTATATTTGTGATTAGTAAATCTTTCTCCAAGATCCAGGATATAAAATTCCAGAAATCGATTTAACACCATGACATAAAAGTTATCTTCAGAATTTGAATGATTTTTTTGTCTGCCTACAAAAAACAGTCTGTTCGGTCCCAATGTAAACGGTTTCAGCCATTTTTCTGAGCTTTATAAATTTCAGAAAACGACTCTTCTTCCGCTCGAATACTTTTAAGTTTTTCGATCTTAATCTTCGGCAAAATCCATTACTGTGCAAACTCTAATTATTTCTATTGATATTCGGGCCTTATAGAAAACGAAAGTAGGTAATGTTGAATCAAACGCTATCGGTGACAGTTTAAAAAGAAGTAATTATTTATTCAGTTATAATTATATGTATATATTTTAATATTTTAATATATATTATCTTAGGTATATACTTATTTAAAGTTAAATTGTATTAGAATTATTTGTATAAAGTAAAGCGTGTATTCAGTGTATTTTAGATTAAATTATTGTAGTTTTAATACTAAAAGTAGTATAAGTTAAGTTATAGTTTAAGTAGTAGTAATTCAATAGATAGGTTTATATTTTCATTTGACTTTTTAACAGGTAATTCTAGAAAATTCATGCATTGTCGTATTACTTTATCGATTAAAGTCTTGTTGATCGAACTGACACATTCAAGCTGTCATCCTCGTATCGATATAATAACGAGTAAGGCCAGGAGTCACCCAGGATTAATAAAGAAGTTTTCGAAAGAATTTGACGATCCTTATATCTCAAAAATCTTTTACTTTGCACTTGTGCCTCCAATTTTTAAATATTGTAGCTGTGTTTGGTGTCCAAGTTATGAAGTCTTAGACTCAATAACCAAAACTGAATGTTTATTCAAAATAGCTTTTAACGGCCTTTAGTCCACAAAAGCGTTTCGCCCTGGCGATCTCAGTTGGACTGATCAGTTGACTAGAGTGAGGGCCTTGTTTGAATCAATAATTCAACAAGTCCAATTTAAATAGTCCTAAGTCTTATAAAGCGTGTTTTTTTAGAGGTATAGAACTTTGAAATGGAATAAAACAAAGATGATTTTTTTTTAATTGACATGAAATTTAATTAATTTGAAAGATAATCTTCTGGCATTATAATTTAAATATGATTTCTGGAATATGACCGCCACGGCTGGCTCGGACGTAGTCTAATTTTGAAGGTCCAATTTTTGATGACTTTTTCCAACATTTGTGGCTGTATATCGGCAATAACGCGGCGAATGTTGTCCTCCAAGTGGTCAATCGTTTTGGGCTTATCGACGTAGACTAGCAACTTCACATATGCCCACAGAAAATAGTCAAGCGGCGTTAAATCGCACGATCTTGGAGGCCAATTCACGGGTCCGTCTTGTTGAAAACACAGCTCCTGCATATCATGGTTGTTCAATTGATGAACGAAAAAGTCAATAATCATGGCTCTATAGATAGCCATCACCATTGACTGTAAAGTTCTACCCAGCATCGTTTTTAAAGAAGTACACCAGCCCATAAAGTACACCAAACTGTCAGTTTTTCTGGATGTACCTAACAGTGTCTCAACAATGGCTTGAGGATTATCTGCCCTCTAAATCCGGCAGTTCTGCTTATTGACGTAGCCATTCAACCAAAAATGAGGTTCATCGCTGAACAAAATTTTGTGGTAAAAATCGGGATCAACAGCAATCTCATGCATGCGTTGTTCAGGTGTCAGTCTATTCATGTTGAAATGCCAAACCAAAATAAAAATAAGTCAGTTAAAATAGTGTTGCCAACTTTAAGTTCTATACCTCTGAAAAAACACCCGTTACTTGGCTGATGTATTTCAGTAGTACGCAGCGAAGCGGCTCACGGTGACTACTACGATGAAACTGAGAGCTATGTTAAGACGCGTTGCGCAGATTCGAGCGGACAGTCATAATATGCGCGAACATACAATATACATACTTTAACAACTTAGATATCTGCAGTTGAATTAAATAAATAAATTAATTAATTAATCAAATACTTGTAGTCCATACTCCATAGCAATTTTCAAATTTTCAACGTCACTTCCTGAGGTTCTCATTTCATCCAGAACGTTTTAAACAAACAGAAATAATATCCACGATTGTAAATGGTTTCTATAGAGCGAGCAGTTTTTGATGGCTGGTATACGTAGTAAACCTTGCTAGTAAAATATATAGCAAGATTTAAAGAGAGCTCGGTAAAATTGACATATAAAGCATGTGACACCAGCTTTGGGCGGATAATTCAATCCATCCATGGAGAGGGGGATTGACCCTCTTGGGATTTTTTTCAAATTAATTTTAAAATTATTGATTATTTATTGTGACGGAACGGAATGCGATTGTTTATCAAATGTTTCGAAGTTCGAACATTGCTAGATTAAATCACTTATGGATATTCACTATTCAGTGCTCAAATAAAGGTTAGCACATGTGTCACTCCACGATGACACAAATTGAATTCAGTAATTACTTTGAGATCATTATTCTACATTCTAATACCCAAGTATTAAGTCTTTTCGTCAACAAATTTTAACAAGTACATATATCCGCTCATAAGTGGTACTTACAACTTAACTATACTTCCTAGCGCAAATTATGCCGTTTATTTTCATTTACAGCCTGATTGCACACACAATCAGGAGCTAATTAACAAACAACATCCTGTTTGTTTGAATTCAATTTAATTAAAGTTCACCTGTTTTATTTGTCGATAGTAGTCCAACTTCATCAACTTTCCTATACCTCATTTTGATATAATATTGAGATTAGAACCAGTTTATATAAACAAAATGTGGTCGTAGTTTACCCGCAATTGTTTAATGTTTATAGGTGTTTTATTTATTTCTCTACTTACAATCATGATATTGGGATAAGTACCTGCACCTAAATTATGTTTTCAATAAGCCTTATATAAAATGGCATTATAATCAATTAAAATGCGACAGACTCCGAATCCGAAGCCAATAATTATATGAGCAAAGTTCTTCCCGACGATAGCTGAGAGATGGTTTTCGTAGATTAAAATTGATTTAAAGTAAAACGAATTCACTCAAGCAAAACAGAAAACTTTGATTAATCGCACGGAGAATTGTGGGCTTACCTTGTGCCCTACTAACTTCCGTCCTATCCATCGGTTAGTTGTCCAAAAATGCTGGATTAGCCTATATCCGGTATGATTTAGGGCCATATACTCTTCTATATGGAAGCACACAGTAGAAAATTGTCAAATTACGTAATCTTCACTTGAGCAATTTATCAACTGGACATATGTAATTTTTCTTCGTTTCCTTGAGCAATTCACGGACACACAAACAAAGGTATATATAGATATCGATACCTTCCCGTAAGAATGTATTAAGCGACATTTTTAAAATTGTTCAGGAAACAAAAAAAACGTCTCATTTAGTTATTTTTTTGTGTATTGTAATGGAAGGAACAGATTTGGAGAGGGATTTTCTGAATACAAAACTTGACATCATTGCAAAACCGAAATTTTAATCAGATAAGAAGTTTTTGTCGCTTAGTACATTATCGTGGTCAAGACATTGGCGCTTGATACAATGGTAAATGGCGCGTAAGACACTGTAATGGTCACACAAAATAAAGATTTGAAATAAATTGTGTCGTTTAATTCATTTCTTATTTTTTTCTCATTAACAATAAAATAAATAAAAATCAATATAAAAAGTAACATAACATTTATTTCAAAACAAAAATTCAAAAAGGACACTTGAGGATTACTGATCAAAAATATAATACATAAAAATCTATGTAAAAAGCAACATAAATTAATTTTAGGGATAAAAGCGGACATTTTAAGATTAATGATTATAATTTTGATTTTCAGACAAATCATCTTCTTCCTCTTGGTTTTCTTTGAATTTTCTGTAAAGATTAGAAACACTAAAATACTCGGTGGGCAAGTAAGTTCTATTGGTCCTAGAACGGCAATAATGGGATGGAACCCTTGGTAAGCTTTCAATGAATGTGCAAACGGCTTCTTTTAAATCATCGGATGTAGCATTTGACGTAGGTGCTGCACCCCTCTTGTCTGTTTCCGATGTATTATAAATTGTTGTTTTTTCAAGGGCATATGTGACAACTCTACTCGAAATTTTAAGAGTTTTCAGCAAAAACTGCATACATACTAGTATTCTCTTCCCTTCAAAATTTATAAAATATTTCCTTGTTTCTGTCTTCTTTTCAATTTCTTTGCTTCGTCGCCTTTTGATAGGAACACGATCAACAAAAGATAATAACCAATCTATTTGCTGTGTATGTGTCAGTTTCCAATAAAAGTCAAAAACGGCTTGCCTTTGGGACTCACTTAATCTAGTAGCACATTTGTTTTGGCAGCTCTTGCATGGATTTCTTTGTACAGATTTATGTTTTTTCTCAACACGAGCTCTTTTTGATTCTACCCCCAACCCTTGGTTAAATACCTCAATGGCCATGACTTTCGGCTTTGGATTCTCGTTAACTTTTCGATGTTCTATTATTTCATCGGAACTTGAATTTTCTATGGTATCATTATGCCAAGATGAACTCCCATCTGTTTCAAACAGATCACACTCAGACTCAGACTCAGACCCAGATACAGATTTGTATGGTGCAGACAAACTCCTTTCACCCGTAGTACTTTTTGTTTTTTCAAAATGATCAACCTAAAACAATTCATAATTGTATTTATCTCACCTACCTCAAAATAATAAACAATGTATCAAGAATCAAGGAGCTTATTTACTTACTTTCATTCCTTCATAAGATTGTTTTGCTAATTTAACCATTTGTCTAGCTCTTGAATGAAACAAAATTGGCTTTTGCAATCCAGAGGGACCTGGTAAATTTTCATTCATGGTAAAATTTATAGTTTCACTAGAATACCACGAAACGATGAACTAACAAACAAAAACGTATGTATGTATCTAATAAATAAATGATCACAATAAGGCACTATTTTTGCAACACTCCTTAACGAAAAAAGTACGATGACAACTGACGAGAGCAAAAGGAACAAAATAACCTGAAACAAAACCCAAGTCTACTTACTGCATTTAAATATTTGAAATAAAATCAACAGCTATTTGTGCAACGGAATTTACATAAAAAAATACGCTTACAACCGACCAGACAAAAAAAAAACACAAAATAAATGGGAAAAAAGCAGTAGCCTGCTTCATAGAAAAATATTCAAAATCAAAGAAAACCATATCTGGAGTGTTATAAGCGACAAAAATGGAACAAGTTCTATTTGGAAGAGTGTGCTAAGCGACAATTTCGGTTAAACTATGCGACATCTAACAAATTTTTTTTGTGGACGTTTGGTTGCTTAAGACAATAAGGTTTTTAAAAATGTCGCTTAGCATAATTTCACTGGCGGATAATACAAATTTCTGGGAGCAACATTATTCCAGTGAGAAAACTTGGCTGTTGCTACAATTTTATTTTCTCTTTAGTTTCTTTTGCATACATGATAGGGCAGCGAAACCCAGGCCGAAATGTGGCGCTTAACTTCTAGTATAGTTCCACATTAAAAAGTAATTTTCGAAAAAAGTGTCGCTTAATACATTCTTACGGGAAGGTATCGATATGTATGTATTACGTTGAGTAGATAAAATATATGTTTAAGTCTATGAATCCTACGCGTAGATTCAGACAACTTTCCCAAAATGATGTGAATGTTTCTCGCATATCTAACTAATGTGTATATTTCCGTTAGCTTGCGTCTGCACAACGTATTCCTGTCACACCTTAATTGAAAACTACCCGAAGTCCATCACAAGTGGGCTTTTAGTCCCTTAAACGAGTGTGCTGGGAAAATTGTCCTGCAAGGGCTGACATATTGACTGTATCCGGAATTGTAATTGACTTTCTTCTTCTTGCGAAGATATGTAATCAATCAGTCAACTTTGGGGAAGAGGCTCATCATGCACAACAACAAAAAAAAAAAAAAGGCTCTGATGTTTGTCTTTATAAGGTGAACTTATGTTTTATGTCTTATGATATTATAGGCCTGGAATATTTCAAGCTACTGAAACTGAAGTAATTATTTTTATGGATATTAGAGTGCAGCGGCATAGGATTACCAGAAAACTATTCTTGAAAGTAATCAGAGTTAAAAAAAAATGTTAGCAAATAAATAAATTAGATAATTTGCTAATTTGGTCTTATAGAGCCTTCAGCTTTCTAGTTGGTGTCAAAGATTGCGATAAAATATATAAATTAATTAATAATACTTCATCATCACTAAAACACGAAAGAGGACACAAACGTTATCATTATTAGTCTGGAAAGTTATGTATTAATTTTTTTCAAGAAAACATAAATTTGTGCAATTTTTGTGCGTAATTTTTTTTTGAAAATAGTGCAAAGTATATTTTAAAGAAAACGCATTTTTTGAAAAGCTGTATTTAATTTAATTAATCTTATTTTTTGTTACGTGCCATTTTGACAAAGCATTGTTTTAAAGTTATTTTGACAATTATTGTCATTTAATCATTCTTTAATAAAGTTCATACAGTAATTACTTCTATTATTATTAATAATAAAATGTAGCTACATATTTGTAGTTTGGCAATGAATATGAGTATATCGTTTGTCTCCTCGTTTATTAAAGTCTACGCAACTTAATCTTGACAATGCAAATAATATAACTTAAGAATTAAACGTTTTAATCGAACTTTAAGGAATTCGTTTTGGAGATATGTTTATATTTTGAGTTCTATTGATCGGATTGAGGTGAGAAATGAACATCATTGCGATTAAAAAGTTTCAATTTTTAACCCCTCATCTCCAACAAAGGCTAAGCCATGCCATGTTTCGTATTTACATTAAAACAATTCACGTCGCATACTCCAACCATGTAAGCCTTCGTGTTCATACATTGGATTTATAAACATCCAATCCCAAAAAAAATCGTATGGCAGGGAGGGGGTGTCTATTTTCCCCCGTTTAGTCGGGAGGGACAATTTGTTTGTAAATTGGCTTAAAAAAACAACGGTAAAGCAATGTTATACCTTTTAATAAAGCCTAATATCTTTTTTGTTTTTATTTAATGTAACTTTAGATATGAAATCTTCTTTTATTTTATTTTCTTATAAAGTTGTTTTAGTGAACAGTTTTTATATATTATAATATTTTTTTTTTTTTTTAATTTTACGCTTATAAGTTTTTAAAATTCAATGCTCTTATTTATTTTTAGTCAAAGACAGAAAAGTGCATGGTAAAATTTCTATAACCAGTGCTGTCACACGTAGGGAAAAATCCCTGCACGTATAGGGATTTTCGGTTTGAAAACTACACCATAGGAAAAAAAGAATGGATTTTTTAAATGTTAGATTTTTTATGAAAGCGTAGGACTTTTAGAATTTCATTACTAAATTGTTTTTCTTATATATATCCTAAAATATTTTTCTTTCTTTAATTCTGTAATCTATTTCCACCTTTTTTTTTAATTCTTATGTCAGATTCGAAGTAACACAGCGCAGTGCCTCATGACTCTTTTCGAGAGTGAGAAAATATCTTATTTTTTTATTTGTATTTATTTTATGTATTTAGTGGGTGTAGGGAAAAAGGCAGGGTTTTTTTTGTATATGCTGTAGGTATTTTTTTTTGTTTTCATGTGGAATCACTAACTATATAACCAAGACCAAAGATTTTATTTTTAAGACATTCATTTTCCTTAAGGTTGTACGTGGTAATAAATGACTGTAAATTTAGAAAACGTATAGAAAACTAACTTGCATGGCATCCATGAATTACTGTTGTGTGTCGAGTGTGTTGTTTGGGCGCCTTACAACAGGCTGCCTATCAATGCCTAATATTTGTTGAGGGAACCTGAAAGTAATACATTGGTTGAAGCTGCTATAGGATTTACATATTTTATATAACAACGATGTTTTTCCAATTTTTTCCCGGTTAGCACCACGAGGATAACCGAAGCTTCTTGTTGAAAACGCCAACCTATAAATTGTTGGAGTACTAACAAAATTACTCTCAAAACAAAATTGAACAACTTTTGTTTTTTGCTCTAGGCAAAATCTTTCTTAATATTATTACATTTGGCTATCTACTTTTTGGCAATCCAGTACGAATGCCACCGCGACGCGATTATCAGACTTCATTTATTCGTGCAAAGTATGGAAGGTATACACACTTTTATAGGGATAGATAATCAAAAAATATTTTCCGTATGAGCTTCCCATCGCTTACCATCGGTTATGCCTATATTTTTAAAAATATTTCCTATAAAATTTGAATTAAATTCCCATCTACCTCTATCTTCTTTTAAATTTCTCATACAAAATTCAAAGTATTTAACAAAAACTGTACAATTTTTGTATCTACTGAGTATTAATTATAGAAAAACAACATATTTATATGTTTTAAAATAAAATAAATATCAAATCAAAATCAAATCTGGCTAAAATAAATTTTTTGTCAAATTTAAGTACACAACTGTTGAGTAACGCAGTTGCTAATTATTTAGTTTTTTTTTAGGTGTATTATTAATCGGTTATTTAATTTTCTAATGTATAAAGTTATTTTTTTAATTTCAATTTTAAAATTTTGTCAAACATTTTTGCATCACTCTATGTTTCTCTATGCTTACATTTTCTATATAGTTTTTGTTATTTTTGTTTGTGTATTCGCTGCCATGCACTGTTGAGAATGACTGATATAACATAGCAAATGAGACCGACAGTACACATATTAAAGGTTATACCATCAGCTTTTTTTAATTTTTGTTCAGTTCTGCGCATCTGTCAAAATCGAGGTATTATGGTTGGAAAATGGTGGATACAGTGCCTTTTCACTTGTCTTATTATAATATTTTGTTGTTGTTTCTAATGTTGCGTTTTGAGTTCCTGTTGGCACTTGAACAGCCATTTTTAATTTTTTTACACCTTCAACTTTGACAACCTGCGCAATATATTACCTTATGCGCGAAACAGATTGACCCAGCAATAGCGGCCGCCATTATCAACACAGATTAGACCAGCAATGTCAACATCGCCGTTTGGCCAAAGTTCTTTATTTGCTGTTGCTTGTCTATTGCTGACAATCTTTCATTCTACAATATTCAGGAGCACCACACTACTAAAAATCCGTGCCATATGAAAAAAGCAAAAATTCTTATATTAATAAAAATACACATAATTCTCGACTGAAAAGGTAAATTATCTTAAGTCAATTTTTAACATTTTCCAGGAGAGCAAAAAAACTGTTAAAAGAGAGTTCCCAAAAAACTTTTAAAACATAGACTTCTTAGAATAAACTTTTTAGAGGTCAAATTTTATGAACTTTTTTTTTTAAATTTTATGTAAAAAGATATTGTTATTTTATTGAGTTATAGGGCAAATTATGACTTAAGATAGTTTGCCTTTTTTTTAATTTATTTTAAATTAGGTATTGATTTCAAAAATCTTAAGATTCTTTGATTTCTTAAGTTTGGTATCTTAAGTCCACTTAAGATGTTTTACCTTTTCACAATTATTACAAACTGTTAAGATCAAATAATCTTAAGTATACTTAAAATTTTGTAATTCGCTTGAATACAACATCATTAAGATATTTTACCTTGTTTCACCATGCTATTTTCCAACATAAGATGATTTTTTTCCTTTATAAAAAGGAAACGGAGCGAGATAGAAGAAATAGGATAAGGCAGAACTGTGCGTCTCTGTGTTGGTAATAGGGATCATTAAAAAAAGCAAATCATCTTAAGTCGACTTAAAATACTTTACCTTTTCAGTCGAGAATTCTTTTCTGGGGCGAAATACAACAAAAAATTAGAAGAGAAACAATTTGCTCTATTCCAGTATTGAAACAAGAATTTTTGCCAGTTTGTAATCTATTTCACCAATTTCCCCAAAATTTCTGCAAAATTCTCTTTATTCTGAGTAAAAAATAGAAATAAGAAAAACGTGCCATGTTGAATTTTTTCGTGTCACCGCACCGTGGCACAATAAAATTTTCATGTCCAAAAAAGGCACCATCGTGTCACTTCGGCAACGCTGGATGAAACCAAACCAGCCGGTTAATTTGAGGTATTATTTTTGAAGGGTTGTTGTCTATGAAAAATACTGGGTTATCGAATGCACGATCCGAATACAACATTAATCGTTCGACATAAATATTTGAAAATATTTCAGTTGAAATTTTAATTTAATTTTGTTCGTTCGTTTTTGATAATTTTAGTTCTCCGGTAGATATATAGGGAAAGAAAATCGAACGCTGCCGTTGACGATCGATCTTTTTTAACCATATTAAGTAAAATCAGTGACTATTGCAGCATTTGGGAATTGGGATTTAGTATTTTCGGAGTTTATGGTTTTAAAGGTATTAATCGATGGGGTTTCTAATTTTTGAAATCCTGATTTTTACCTGTTCCTTGCAACAAAAGCGAATGATTAAGTATCTTCACCGCGAGTCCCGGTGCTCACACATTTTTTGTCTTGATTGAATGAATTGATTAATAATAAATTAAAGATTATCATTATATATATAACGTTTTGGAAAGTTCAGTTTTTTTCTTTAATGCATTCATTCTTATTCGTAAAAAAAACACCTGGAAAATGTGAAGACATAGAGCAAATATGTCCCTATACGTAACCGTTAGGCGCATTCAAATTCAAGGCATCGACAACAGTGCGAAAAATAGTAGTTTCTAGAATGTAGGTTAAATTTCTAAGTGTTATATAATCAGGGATGACACATGCCGTTCTTGGGGAAATACCACAAAAGTAATACATTCTAAAAAATGCTTTCTTCCACAAACAGCTGTCGTTTAATATTATACCTACTTATCCTACGTGAATCATTCATCATCGTTATGCCTGTCTTTATAACCAAATTATTAAAAAACAATTTTAACATTTTCCCAGGCAGAAAAATATTCATAAATAATCCAAAATCAACAATCAGCCACTTGAAACAGTCAACCTTGATTGAACTCCCCAAATCCAATTCACCTCTGAATATTATCTGAATGTCTGAACGTCTGATTCCTTTTTTCTTACATATATCCCTTATTTTCAGATATTATAGACAAGCACTTTTTCTGTTATGCTATAACAGAAAATCACGGCCATTATTGTTATGTGTGCTTAAGACTAAAGGAATACGATACTCACGAAATAAAGTTGGGCGGAATATCATTCCCATCACAAAGCAATATCTCTGAAGTACACAATCTTTGGTTATGGTTCAGATTCAGATACAAAGGTGATTCAAGGGTGAAAGCAAAAAAAAAAAAAAATACAGAAATCAGGTTGAATGGGGAGAATTATATTGGGGTTGGGGTGTAGTGGCGGGGCGTCATCAGAAACAAGCAGACTATACAATACACTGCTGGCTGATGGTGTGTTCATTCCTGCGTGAGCCTCCCCAACTATACACTATACACTAATGGAGTGTCAAGTGGCTCCAGACTGGCGGACGTGCACGAACCGGAGGTAATAGATACGGACTTTGGACACGTAGATAGATGATAGTGTATTGTGTATTCTGATAAATACGACCGACCGACGACGACGACGCAGGAATACCTTCCTACATAATTTCTTATGTGATGAAAAATCAAGATGAAGTGGAATAATATGGGTAAGGAGTGAGTCTATAACAAATGGTCAAACAGAATTTGTAAATTACACTTGATAGAAGCAAATATAACTAATAACAGAAAATAAGTTTACTTAGCTCCTTGTTGCTAAACATAAACAATATACGGAATACGGAGGTATTTGCCTAGAGAAAGTTGGTTATCTTGTCTAATAAGAGTTTATTGTCTTAATCTCTGGGAGATATTTTTGTCGAACTTTCTTTCTAATATTTCGTTTAAATATATTAGATATTTGATATTTTATAAAATATTATAAAAGAAATTCAATAAAAAGCTAATCCCATTTTTACGACATGTGCGGCGTACCTAACTAATAAGCACCAGTAATTAATTGATTCCAATAAATTCAATAACAAAAAGTTTTAGGAACCAAATAAATTGAAACAAACACATGCTTGTTTCATTATTCTTCGATATTGATAGTTTCTTCGAACGTCTAATGCGGCAACAGTCGCTAACTTCAAAAGGTGCAAAATGTTATCGAAAGCTATCTGGAAAGCATTTTGTTGTTGTTAAACCTTGTATAAACGTATCTGATGACATTTGATGCCGCAACAGCAAGATAATTTGAATTTCTGATGACCAGGGAAATAACTTTACGTGGGAATACCCAATCCATCACCTTCTGAAGGAAATAAATAAATACAATTTGTTGGCGACCGACAGCTCGTCTAGAACCAGGACCAGAGCCATTACTGTGTGGGTGTTATTGGCAGGAATGGGGGAGACCTACAATTTTTTGTCAAATCTGAACGGATAATGTGAGAGGAATGTTTTCATGACAAGAGATATGATTGGAAGAATTTTCAATTCCTCGCAAGATGTAGTAGACTGAATTTGATCGATGGCATTGGGTTGGTTTCGGTGGCCAATTCACATCACCTCTTCGTGAGATGACCATGCCCTCGAATCACTCGTGCAGATATTCCAATGTGGCATGAGCTGTGTGGTGTGGCACGTAGCGCCCGTCCTGTTAAAAGAACATTTCCCAAGTTCCCATATCATCCGATTCAGGCCAAAAGAAGTTGGTAATCATCAACCTATAGCGCTGGCTGTTAACGGTGATGGTCTGGCCAACGTCGTTCCAAATTCCACAATTCATTCAGAAATAAGCCTCATCGTTGAAGACGATTTTTCAGGTCAGTTTCCAACTGCTCCAGATCACATTCAGCGTCTCAGCGAACACATGTCATTGTCTATAGTCATTTTCCTGCAGGTCCTGGGTCAGTTAAATTTTGTTTGAGTACAGGCCCAAGTCTCTACGCATAATTTGCCAAGTTGTGGACTGCGAAAGGCCGAGTTCTTGTGAGCGACGCGAAATCGGGTGATTCGAATCGTACTGCACACTCTCACCGACAGCGGCGAGTTTTGAGTAGATCTTGCGTTTCTTCGACGTACAGCTGTTGGTTGATCGTTTACTGAACCAGTAGACTCAAATTTATCCACCACACTGTAAATAGTCCTTTCAGTATGACAATTAGGGCGAACGTAAAATGGCCGAAGCGCTCGGAATGTTACCCAAACGAAACACCAATTTTGATAAAATAATTTTATCATTTGCATGTTTTTTTGAACGCTATATCCATCAATGATGATTTAGCAAAACAGACTGAATAAATGACAGCCAATCTGATAGATGTTAGCTTCAACAATATGACCACTATCAACTATAGTGTCAAAGTTCAGAAGTTCCTATTGTAAGATCATTTACCTAGATCAGGACATTTTTTTTAACACTTAATACCTGAAACAACTTGGACTTAAACAACCATTAGGAAAAAAGAGATGAGCATTTTCATGGGATGATCCATATGGATCTTTGTGGGTTATGAATCGCGGCTATTGCGTCTTTTTCTACAGTTTTCAATAGTCATGCAAACGGTTAAAAGGATTTTGTCGAACTGGTTAGCGAAACAACATCGTCTACAAACATAAGACTCTTAGGTCTAGTGTTACCATATGATATATGGTAGTTTATCCACCAAATCAGTAATGGAAAACAAAAATAGATTTGAGATTGATAATTTTTTTATAGGTACTTTTCCCTAAATAAACAACTTTTTCGCAAAATGGTTTTAAAAATAAAGTATTCATCTAATTTTATGTAACCATACAAAATGCTATTATTTATAAAATAAAAAGATATAAATAAAAATCTTAACAAAGTATCAGCAAATTACTGACCTATATAATATCTATGTATATGGAAAATTGGCAGAACGCTTAATCTAAAAAGACAACTGTAAAAGAAATTCAATTTTACATCTCATTTGGCCTTAAGTATTTCGGTCATTATGTTTTTTTTCAAAATTTCCTGAAGTGAAATCTACGCACGAAATCTTGAGTCAAAATGTTTTTTTTTTTATTTTTGCTCGTAAAATTTTAGCTAATTAATGTTTGGTCTTTTAGCGTTTGTCTGCAACAATGTTGCAATCGTAAAAGTGTTTAAAACCACGTCTATACGTGATGCTTTCGGTGCGAGGATCATAAAACCGTTTATAGCTTTCATTTTGAAGAGGCAGTATTTAGGCTACAGTGTGTATAATATTTAAGTATAAGGAGGGAGATGACAATCTAGTTTTAAGAACTATAATTATAATAGAAGAACAGCTGAAAATATTATATAATCCAAGACATTGATCTTTTTCTTCTATATCCAAATAAATAATTATTTAATATATTTATTTCAGTTCACTGTTGGAAGTTATTTCTTTTTGTTGAGCATATTACACACTCTTAATAAATTATTTTCATACTTAATACAAAAAAATCGTCTATAGAAATATCGCGTTAAAAAAAATAATATTATTTCAATGGCTAGCGAGTAGCCCGTGGTTAGTGCGTTGGACTATTACGCCGAAGGTCTTGGGTTCGATTCCCAGCCTATGCCACCTAAAAACAGAAATGTTTTTCACGGGTTACTGCCTCTTGCAAGAAATTGACAAATCCTCCAAGAGTATCTCTTGTCATGAAAAAGTGCTTCTCACCCTAGCCGTTCGGATTCAGCAGAAAATTGTAGGTCCCCTCTATTTCTGCCAATAACACCCAAAAAGAAATGGTTGAGAGTTGTAACTCATTAGGCCCTGGTTCTACACAAGCTGTCGCGCCGACCAATTTATTTATTTATTTATTTTATTTAAATGGCTTGCGAAAGAAATTGTAACCTGAAAGATTCAGCGAGCTTTATTGTATGAAAGTCCTTAAAACTCTGCAAAATAATCTTCAAACTTATTCAGATTGGAATGAACCATTGGAACATTTGGATATTTGTCAAAATTGCTAGTGTCTTCAAGATCGGTAGTTGTTGGAATATAAGGGGCTTCAATTTCTTGATTATACAAAGCACACCAATCGATCGATTTAAACCAACTGTGATTCTTAATATCCTTATTTCCATTCATCATGTTACCAAATCTAAAGTATCCAGTTATTAGTAATTAAAAAAAATCCCAATTATTTAAAAAAAAAACAAACCTTTTTGAAAGATCAACTTGCAACAGATTATTCACCAAATCTCTAAGATCTTTACTGAAATATGATGGCATCTTATAATCGCAATCGCAGATCCTGCCATACATTTTCATGGGATCTTTGTTATAATGTGAAAATGGTGACTTTCCGCTGACAAATTCGTAGATGAGAATACCAAATGCCCACCAATCTACACTACATCCATAAGGTTTAGCCTGAATAATTTCTGGAGCAAGATACTCAGGTGTACCACAGAGAGTCATGGTTCTGTCTAAAACTCTCTACTTCCAACAAGATTACAAAAAAAGTCTCTATGAAGTTTTGACGAGATTTACCTTGGCAAATCCAAAGTCAGTTATTCGTATGTATCCCTTTTGGTCTATGAGAATGTTCTCGGGCTTCAAATCTCTATAAAGCAAATTCAATTTATGTAAATATTCCAAACCAAGAAATACTTGAGCACTGTAGAACTTTGCTTGTTTTTCGTTGAACTTTTTAAGCCTGTTAAAAACAAGAAGTTAATCAAAATCGAGATTTATTTATTTGACAAAAATGTGTAATTACTTTCGATGAAATGAAAAGAGTTCACCTCCATTTATAAAAGGCATTGCCAAATATATATAATCGTTATCTTTTCGGGCAAATTCCAAAGTCATCAAGACAGGAAACTTGATTGACTGCAAGACACGTTTCTCTTGATGAACATGTTTAACTTGCTTATGCTTGACAATGTATTCTTTGAGCATAACCTTAACAGCAATATATTTACTTGTAGAAGGTTCTTTACAGAGTTTCTGTACAAAATTAAGTACATATGTCGATTAGTAATTTTGTGTTAAAAATAAAACTTACAACTCGTCCAAAAGAACCAACACCCAAAACTGCTAATTGCTCGTAATCATCCAAGCCCCCCATTATCGATGGCGGATTGTTTTCCCATTTGGTTAAAAATTCTTTTTTCATATAATCTAGATAGTCATCGTAACTTTTATCCTTTTCACATATAAATGATGGATATGTTTCAGTAAGCATTTTTGAGAACGTAAGCGATATGAGAATTCTGATGTTTTTAAATTGAGTTAACTTTATTAAAATGTCAAAAATTTTGATATAAACAAATTATGTTTACAGTAAATTTTAATATAAAGGGTCTTCCAATAGGGACTTCCGAACTTTGACAATTGATAGATGATTGATTGATATGGTTGAAGCTACATCTGTCAAATTGGCTGTCATTTATTCAGTCTCTTTTACGAAATGACCATTGACGGATATAGCGTTCAACAAAACGTGCAAATGATAAAATTATTTTATCAAAATTGGTGTTTTGTTTGGGCAACGTTCCGGGTGCTTCGGCAATTTTACGTTCGCCCTAATCGTCGCAGGAATATAAGAGGCGATTTCGCGTCGTTCACAAGAACTCGGCCTTTCGCAGACCACAACTTTGTGAATTTTTCGTCATAGCTTAGGCCTGCATCCGTATAAAATTCAACTGACCCAGGAACTGAAGATGAACGCTCATAGAAAACGACATACATATGTTCACTGAATATTGGCTCTAGAGCAGTTAGAAACTGACTCGAACAATCATCTTCAATGATGAGGATCATTATCGAATTTGGGACGATTCACATATACGATTCTAGAGCTTCCAATGCATCCCGAAAAATTCACTGTTTGATGTAAATTTTAAACTGGCGGCTTCATCGGTCAATATTTTTTTGAGAACGACCGACGTTGGTCAGGCCATCACTAGCGAGATAAAAAAGGTTTTGTATTGAGAACAAAATTTTTTGTATCTCGCTAGTGAAAATGAATACATGAAATTAGTTTTGAAAATGAATTAAAAAAAACTTCGACCATTTATTTTTTTATAATAACTAATTATACCTACATTTTTTTAAACATTTTGCGTATTCTTTTAGTAAGATATTATTTTAAAAAATAAGCAGTTATCTGCAGCAAGCGAACCTACAACGAAATAATTGCCTTAAAACTCATGTCGCTTTGGCAGTTTTTTGCCTGCAACTGGAACTGGAGCTGGAGCTGCAACAGCTGTGCAAAAGTGTCGTACGTGCTAGTTTTTATGTGCCCACAATGCAGCTGTACAGCTTTTCGCTTATTTAAAAAAAAAAAACCACGATATTTTTTTCCCTTTTTTATTTCTGATATTTTTCTTTAAATTAATAATAATTTTTGGGAAATAAATAAGCACTGCTCTTTTTTTCTGAAATGTCAAAAGTGCTGCACGTGAAAAGTTAAAAGTTGGGGAACTCTTACGGCACCGTCTGCAGCACCGACTGCAATCACGTTGTGTGTGTTCGTAACATTGAATTTGAGTGTAGTGAATATTTTGACAGCTATTCCAGCTGCAGTTGCAGCTCGGTATCCACTGTGTTCAGACGAATAACTGTTACCTCAGCTCGCCACAGTAAAAAAATAAAAATAAAAAGGGGCCAGTTATAGCTTTCATTGAAATTCATCATTGATTTAATTTCTTATTTTAAAACAGTTTAAAGGCAAAATCACTGATTATTTTGATGCCAATATAAAGCTGATGACTCATTTATTTTTTTAGTCAAAATAATATTTCATTTTGCCCCAACCTTCTACTTAAAACGACTTCTAAGTTTTCAATGATCAATGGTAGAGTAGTTCAATTATTGAAATAATGAAATTCATTTCATGTCAAAGGTTGGGCTAAAATCATCAGCTTTAGGTATTGGCATCAAAATAATCACTAATTTTACATTTTAAGTGCCTCAAAACTTAAAAACAAAAATTCCAATGATCGTTTTCAATAAAAGCTATATAACTGGCCGTTTAGTCTACCTTCTTTAGGGCGAGTTTTGGGTGACCCAGGCCTCAAAAGACACAGAATTAGATTGTCAGGGTGAGTTTAGATTTTTCAAAAAATGCTTACTCCAACTTCAGTGCTCAAAAAACAAACCTAAAGAGCAAAAATGCCCTTTATTTCCAATAGTTTGGGAAAATATTTACACAAACTAACAAACTTTCTTTGATTGGGTATGTAAGTATTTATACCAGTTTTTTTGCAAACCTCGTGTTTATTTCTTAAGTAATTTTTCTAAAAAAAAATAATTTAAAATAGGTATCCATATTCCATCCAGGACAAACATCATCATTAATTTTTTTTTAAACGAGAGTCGTTTGTTCTACGGATGGTGTTGGCTTAAAAAACCCTTGAAATAAAAATAACAGAAAAAAGAGAAATATTCACCAAGGATCTTCTTACTCAACAAAGTATATTTTCTCAACTTTCTTTCATTTCTCGCACTGATTAATAACTCAGTGAAATTAGAAATATCTTTCCTTCCGCAGAGTTCGATGTGGGTTCTTTGTTCGTCTTTTTTTCTTGTTTCTTTTTTTTTTTTTGCTAGAAAGCTGCATTTCTTTCTGTTTTTTTTTTGTTAATTTTGAAAAATCACAACCTTTTCTCATGGTAGTTAAAAAAAAAATAAAAAATAAAACTAAAGCGCAAAGCATAAAAGCTAAAAAAAAAAAAATTAAAGAACAAATCTCATGCAATTTTTCACTTTTTCTATTCAGGATCTCCGCGAAGGCGAAGGGATATAGTATAGAGGTATACCTTTTTTTCAAAAATTCTTAATTTTCCACTTAATTGCTTCAGCGTGATTAGTAATGTTAAACTTTGAGGATTTTTCCATGACTTTTCCCTTTTGTTGCTTTGCTTGACGAAGATTATACAGAGGATGGGGTTGATGGTCTGTGCGAGTGCGAGCGGGAAAATGGAAACAATTTTAATAACAGCAATTACAGAGATTGATATTCGTATTTTCTTTTGGTTTTTTCGAGTCAATGCCTTAAATCAAAAAAAAAAAAAAAAGGAAAGGAAAGGGAATTTGTTTTTTTTTTTTTCTAGATTCTAGTTCTATACTTCTAAAGCATTTAGAAAAGGTCGGCCTAGAGGTTGCCTGTCATCATAAAAATGCTTTAAAATATTATTTTTTGGTAAAGAAATCGTCATTCATTGTGCATAAATATCTAATACTAATCGACATAAAACATTTGTTATGGTTACGAAATTAATTCCTTTACCAAATTGGTTTTCAAAAGGATGTATGAACATATACCAGCATAATCTTAATTTTTAGCGAATTAATACTGAATTGGGAAGCAACCTGGGCGACGAATTTTGCAATCTCTATTTTTCAAAAAAAAAAAAACTAACTCTTTAGAAATGCAGAACTTTCGAAACTCATTTCAGCATTCTTTGTCTTCCTCGAAGGTATGTATGTCCTCGCATTCACCAACCCCATCAAACGGAAAAAGGAAGAAATAAACGATAAAAATATTAACTTTTGCCATTTGTAACGCATGCGAAAAAGTTCCGCTATAAATGTAATGACGTGGAAATAAATATCGACAGATATTGACATGTCAAAAATGTAACGTCATACACACCGCATCACACACCGATATTATGATATATCCGAATCCTTCATTCATTTTTCCAACTTTATCCCCTTTCGTCCTTTCGTCCTTTTATTTATTTATTTATTATATTTTTGTCTTCTTGTCTGAAATAAAAAAAGAAGATTTCTAAATGGATTGAAAATGCGTCCCATAAAATTCAAGAGGAATAAATTTGATTTCGAGTCAGGCAGCAAGCGTTATAGTTTATAGAAGTCGTGTATATATAGTATTGGGTATCATTCCGGTGTTCCACGCTTCACTAGACTCTACAAGCTAATGCACTAGATTTACATCCTGTTTGTGCGTTCCCTTTCCCTTTTTGGAAAATTATTATCATTTTCGCAAATCTGTGCGAACAACATCAAGCGGAGTATGAGGAGACCAATGTGAAATCGTCAATCGTCATCGTCGTCGTCGTCGTCGTCCTTGTCCTTTTTGCCATTTTGTTTGTTGTCATCGAGTTTCGATCTGGGGACACGCATTGTTTCCGGAAATAAAAGTCATCCGTGGCCAATTATTGAATTACAATCAAACAGTTTCGCATTCGAAATTCGATTGAACGACCGACCGACAACGACGACGTGTCCTGGTCCTATCCTGCGAATGATGCGTGTGCGGGATGGCACGGTGAACGTGTAGATAAAGTATCGATAGAATAAAAGCTTTATCTCATCTGATGCATGAATTTTGGTGCAATCAACCCTCTTGCTTCACTTATATATTGATACTGGATTCATATAATATTTTATGGAATCTAAGTTTGGACAGCACTTCTAACTAATTGATACAAAAACCGTTGCAATTGATCGGAATAATTTATGACACCCTTAACTATATTTTAGGACCTCAATGAGGGTTGTTTGATAAAATGGGACGTTATTTAAAGTGAATCCTAAAACTATATAGAAAGAACAAAATAAAACATAATACAAAAGTTATGGAGATGAGATGAGTATACGGCAAAACTATGTGGATGTTCAGTGTTCAACGACTTATTGTAAATTTTCGCTTTAAATTCATCCTGAATTTTATAATGTTGACAAAATTAGCATAAAATGCATCTTAACTATAGTTTGTTTAAAGGAGAACTGGAGTGGTATTTTGTTATAACTTAGTAATACCTCGGGGAATCCTTGACCATAGAAAAGCTTTAATTCCTAGCGCTGCAAGGAAAGGCAGGAGGTATAAAGCCATAAAGCCTGAACTCAACTAAAACCTTTACTAATTACGAGGAATACTATGGACGATTTATTAAAACATTAAAGTTTTTTTTTTTTTTTAATCTATTTCATGCGATAATATTGGCCTTGGGGAAATTATGTTCCCACACAGTGCAAGCTCCTGCAGCCCTTGACAAACTCAGCAGCTGGGCGACCAACTGTGGAGGTGGACTTAATAACAGTTTTTCTTTTTAGCCCTACACGGTTCACTGAACTGTCAAAAAAAAAAAACGAATTATGCTACTTTTTAGCTTGGAGCGCTCTGAGCTTTCAACTTGCATTTCTTTTACAGCTCAGAGGTCGATCAGAGGCCGGGGATCACTTGGAAAAATATGACGGAGCATATCGAGCAAAAAGGTGAGCATGGCCAACTTAGTAAAATTTTCATTTAATTTGACAGATTTATAATCATATGACAGTTCAGTCCTCAATTTTGGCTCTCAAATAGATCGGAGCCCTCCGGTCACACTCGGTTCGGTTCCAAACATACACCCGCCTACTATTAACGGTATACTACTATGGATTTCGGGTGCCGCCAAATATATGGGCATGGTCCTCAATCGTGTAAACTAAACTGGAAAGAAAATATTATAGAAAGGCTGGATAAATTAACCAATCTAAAAACTTTGACAAAAATTCAAAGATTAGCGTGTATTGGTACAACCAGTGGCATCAAAACTACATTAAAATGCTGCCCTAGAAACCTTCCTTTCACATTGATTTCCAGTTCAGAGTGAATCGATATGACTTTCAGAAGAACATCGTCCATTTATTCGCGGTCGAAGCTCATCTTAGGGCCAATTCGTTTTGTTGAGAAAAGAGACAGAATCTTTGATCTTTATTTCGGAGAGTTCGTTGAGGTTGACGAAGAATGGTTTTCCAAATGACTACTCTCATTCCTGCTGAGCGACTGTTTCCTTTTCCTGCTGGTCCCCACAACTACAACAGTGAGTGTTTTGAAAGATTCCCAGCTTTGCCGCATGCTGTCTTAATGCCCAGTGTCCAGAACAGGTTGCAACGATCCCGGCTATGTCTTGGCTGGGTCTGCAAATTAATTCATTTGTTCGGGATATGTTATAGGTGGGCTAAATCATTCTATATAAATAATGCAGTTTGTTAAACTGCCCCACCTATGGTTTGATTCGTTAAGAAAAATTGAGAATATAAAGCCCTTCATAACCCCAATAGGAATGTTGACTCTTTCCGCTAGAGGGCTATGAAGGGCTGATTCTTGTCTGGCCAGTTCATCAGCATACTCGTTTCCCTCAATGCCGAAGTGACCCAGAACATAGATTAGAGTGACATTAAGGCTTTTGAGCTCATCACGGCATTGGTAAACCAATCTTGATGCTGATACAGCCGAATCAAAGGCTTTCACGGCTGCCTGACTATCTGTCAGGATAGCAGTATTTCGATTTTGGTTAGGGTCTTGTTTGAGTATTTTGCATGCATGCCTAATTGCCATAAGTATTAAGTTCCGCCTGGAAAACACTGGCAAAGTTGGGAAGTCGAAAAGATTTGTTTACATTACGAGATTTGGAATATACTCCTGAATCAACTCCACACTCTATCTTTGATCCATCAGTAAAAATAGTTGTGTCGAAGTCTCTCGTTACGACGTTATCCTCCCAATCCTACCTGGATGGAAATTTAACTTTAAAATCCTTATTGAGGTCCAAAGTAGGAGTGCAGAAGTCGGTAGGAGTCGAAAACATAGCCGCTAGAATCAACCTTATGTGATATTGCTGTGACCATAAGGTTTAGTAAGGACATATTATGTCAAAACTTTAAAGGGTGTTTTTTAAGAGGTATAGAACTTTGAAATGGAATAAAACAGAAATGATTTTTTTAATTGACATGAAATTTACTTGTTTGAAAGATAATCTTCTGGCATTATAATTTAAATATGATTTCTGGCATATGACCGCCTCTTCGATGACTTTTTCCAACATTTGTGGCCGTATATCGGCAATAACGCGGCGAATGTTGTCCTCCAAGTAGTCAATCGTTTCGGGCTTATCGACGTAGACTAGCAACTTCACATGTCCCCACAGAAAATAGTCAAGCGGCGGCGTTAAATCGCACGATGTTGGAGGCCAATTCACGGGTCAGTAACGTGAAACTATGCGGTTACCAAACGTTTCCTTTAATAAATCAATTGTGGCACGAGCTGCGTGACATGTTGCGCCGTCTTGTTGAAACCACAGCTCCTGCACATCATGGTTGTTCAATTGATGAACGAAAAAGTCAGTAATCATGGCTCTATAGCGGTCACCATTGACTGTAACGTTCTGGCCACCATCGTTTTTAAAGAAGTACGGACCAATTATTCCACCAATCCATAAAGCACACCAAACAGTCAGTTTTTGTGGATGTCTCAAGATAGGTACACTTGAGGATTATCATCAATCCAAATACGGCAGTTTTGTTTATTGACGTATCCATTCAACCAAAAGGGAGCTTCATCGCTAAGCAAAATTCGCTTATGAAAATTGGGATCAACGGCAATCTTGTTTTGGGCCCATTCACCGAATCTACGCCTTGCTGGGTGATCCTGTGGCTTCAATTCTTGAAATGCCAAACCAAACTAAAAATAAATCACTTGACAGCTGACAAAATGGCCGCCAGTTAAAAAAGTGTTGCCAACTTAAAGTTCTATACCCCTAAAAAAACACCCTACATACAGCTAAGAATTTGAATCTTGTTGAATATTCTAAATGAGACCATTGCCCACAGCTTCGATGATAATTTGAAAAAAAAAACCTTGAAAAATACCTTGTCCTTCCCTCGCTAAACATCTAATAAAATCGTATATTCTTTCACCCAATGAATTATCTTAAAAAGCAATTTGACCTGAAACGCAAACTTTCTCACCTTTTTGATAAATTTTCTCATGTCACCCCTCAAGTGGGACCATTCTATAATAGATACTATTGATAACTTCGACACGTGTCCTATAATTCATATCCGCTGCATGATGCTCTTTCGTTGGCTGCTGCCTGCTACTGAGATGAGTCCTCGCTGGCGTGTGTTTACTAAGAAGAATTAAAATTTATGGAAATAGGAAATTGGATGAGCTATAGATGTCCCTTCCCTGTTCCATTCTCTTGGCAAAAAGATAATTTCTCTTTTATCCTTCGATGATTTTATATTATTCTGTCGCACACACTCCGAATCCGAACCAGGGGAATTATTCTTTCAAGGTAAATTAAATTATGAAAGAATAGTGTGTTGTCTAAGGAAATTAATATTAATTCCTTTTTTTTTGGAAATGGAAAGGAAAGGTATATAGACAAATTTGTATGTGCAAGGATATTCATTTATGTAGTTTTTTTTTTTTGTCTGTCTGTCCAATGCAAAGAAACTCAATTCCAACCATGTGCCTTGAGTGTCGGTTCTTTAATGTCCTTGAGGCGCAGGATGCAGCTCAGCACAATCATCATTATTTTCAAAGTGGGTTCCGAGTTATTTTAGCTCAAATCGAAAAAAAAAAAAAAATAATATATAGTACGAGTGTTTACGTACGTGCGGTCATTTGTAATGATTTAGCCCGACATGAGGGATGTTCGTCTTCTGTAAAAATCCTTCAATCATTAAAAATGACTAATGATGCCAAACTGATGCGTTGACTTGTCGTTCAATTTCGAGCTATCCTCCTCCGCGACACCCGATGACGATAGCAATAGCAAAGGAAACAAATTCAACAAGAGGCTGGGACTATATGGGGATTGATTTCTAATTTTGAAAGATGAAAAATCGATTGAGACTGTGTCAACAGCGTTTGGTAGCTGCTGAAAGCGGAAGGCTGGAATGGAGTGATGGTAACATGAATGTATTATATTTTTTTTAGTTAGATGGAAATTAATTTTTCAGACAGACGATTTATTATTTAGAAGTTCTCTAACCATTAGGTGGGTTATTTTTATGACTTTTGTGTGTGTGATGTTATGATGGCTTATGAGCAACATGTTGATTTTGTGAATTCAGTCTGATTTTGATGATGATCTAACAACTATACCTACCTACCTACATAAATGTGTAGGCTTATTCAAATTTAAATTTTGACATACTTGAACTAATTTTCGAGTTCCGTTTTGCGTCTTTCAAGTTTATTATTGGGGACAAGTTGTTAATCCGATGATGTAAGAAAATCATCCAATACCTTGTTATTTTTTTTTTATTTGTGTATAGCTACCTTTTTCGTATTATACCTATACTGACTCTCATAGGCACACTTAAAGGTAGTACACCAATTTCAATGATGTCAAATATTGTCAATGTAATACTATCATCAAACAAGTCCCTATAGATTGAATCCTTTTGTGGTTTATCGATTGTTTTTGGGTTTATTTTTATTTTTTATTCTTTGTCTTCTACCTTTTTATTGTGGACTTTATTTTTGAGTGCCCGAATCACAAAAAAAAAAAAAAACAAATTGAATTCCAACCCTTAAACAAAAGGATTTAAGTCCTTGAATCGAGGCGGATCAAAAGGTAAACTGGGTTCAGTCCCAGGAGAAGGATGAAAAATAATATCAGTAGGTATAGAGTCTCTCGAAGTAATTTATAGTACTGGTTGATAGTTCAAACCCCATAGCAATTGGACATTGAAAAACCGGCGCCATTTATTATCATAAGCACTTTTGACATACACACATGTATATACATATGATGTCTATATATGGTAATTTATGATGTTGTGTCTATGGAAAGCATTGAAACAATATCTTTTAATGAACACCAGCGTAACAGTGGTTGTGTGCACTTGTATTTAAAGAAATATCACCAGAAATCTGAGAATATTAATACAAGAAAACTTGGTAACTAACGCGTATATTTACTTTAAATTAACATTAAAATTAAGATATTAAAATTCTTTTATTCTATTGAATTTGTCAAGGTCTTTTCTTGGCAGATTTTTGAAAAGCTGCAAAACTACCAATTTCATTTCTTCATCCCTCCGAGCCTTCGAATTGCGCGATTATTTAAAGAACCAGATTTAACAATCGACATTTTCACCGCTTACAATTACAATATTCACAGCTTTGTTTTTTTTTTATGAAGAGTTCTTAGTTGCTTACTCTATTCACAAAAGAGAATAATATTCCAGAAAATTGAGCACTTATGTATATGCATTTTTACTTTCTTGAATACTTCTCTCATGCCTGATTCACTATATAACGAGACAACGAGACTTCGAAGCGACTAGATATATTCGCAGATGTTCTCTCCTCATCACGAATTTAAAACAACGAAATAATACATAATAAAGTATTTTTCGTTGTCACCTTGGTCCCGTCAACAGTTCGAAAAATTGAAAAAAAGACGCGGCGTTACAAGGAGAATTGCTTCATTATCGCCCATGTTCTGCATTTCGGATGAAATCGAATTGAAATCGAATTTCAAGTTCACGTGAATTGAAATTCTATGTTCTAACTACAATTCGTTGGTTTTCGAAAATTTAGCAATTACTTTGAACTGTCAAAATTGAAGGTGCGTCCATTTTTAATTGTTTTTTTTAAAGTGAAATTAGGTAGGTACTCTGCAGATGAAATGGATTTATTTTTATTGCTATTTATAAGGGAAAAAAGGAAGCTGTATTCTAAAGAAAAAATAAGACAAACTATTCTGCGAAAAAAATCTAGTATATTAGATTTGCCTGACATAGCTTTAGTACTTAAATACAAATTGTTCTGATGAATTTTTTTTTCTTATATTTCTTTAAAGTTTTATAGAAAGTTTCAGACTCAGCAAAGATGCATTATTATAATGTTTTAAAGGAAATAGAACCTTTTATTACACCTCTATCAATTTCTCCATGTCTCAACGTTTTAGAGTGGGATTTTTCTCCACCCAAAAAAACCTTGGTGAAATAAGGATATTCCTCCATATATTTTAGAAATTCCTTCTCTTGTCTCATGTTTTCCCCTAAAATAATAATAATAAAGATCACAAAGAACAAAAATATAAATATAAATATTGCTTAAATTTTGAAGTAAAAATTATAAAACTAACTGCAACTCAACCAATTTCACAAATAATTCACGAAGCATTAACAAAGCGGATTGAATACGTTCGGAAAACGGAATCAACAGAAATGCAAAACATCAATTTTCATTTTGGAAGTTCCAATTCACAATTAGCATTTCGAACGAATTGTGGAACACTCAAATTCAATTCAATTCAATCATGCGAATTCATAATAAGTGGAATGCAGAACATGGGCGTATATATTATTTCATTGTTTTAAGTTTGTCAATAAGAGATAAAAACACTGAAGAGATCTTGTCACGTCAACGTCTCGTTGACTCGTCGCATTGTGAATCAGGCAACACCGATCACCGTCCATTCCACCGATGGGAAAAAAAGAGAGAAATAAGAGAGTTTTCTCTTACTTTTTCAAATACAATTTGCTGGTGTTTCAGGCAAGGGGGTACGAGTGGATTCTCTAGATAATATAGGTACTCTATGGATGATAAAAAAAAAATACTTTTTAAATCTTCAGCTGGGTCTTGATTTAACTTTCAGCATAAGAAACTTTAGTGACTTAGATCTCATTTAACAGCTGTTTTTGCCCTGAGTTTTGTTACAATTTAAATAAAAATAAAATGCAAGTTTTTGAGAAAAATAAGTTTTTAATTGTTTGCTAAAAAAATTTGTATGGCCGGTACTGTTATTTTTGGTCTTAAAAAAATGAAAAAAACGTGTAGGGGGAATACCTAGACAAGGCTAGGTACCAAGTTTAAAGAAAATTGACCCACCCGTTTAGGCTCCAATCGAACAGATAGTCTAACAGACAGAAAAGCGAGACCCACTTTTTTCGACGTGGCTATTATCGTAATGTCAACTTTGATAAAAATCTCAAGTTCGATTTTTTTTACGAATGCATAACTTGCCATATACATAGTTATATATGTATATTGCAAGTAAAATGACTTAGAGTTAAATATATTTTTCATAAAATGAGATTTTTTTTTATAAACATGTTATAAAATTAATAAATTAATATAGTAACTGCTGCAACGATTTTAAATGTTTTGTATTAAAGATTTAAAAAAAATAGATGGCGTTGATGTCAAAACAAGTAAGAAGTTGTTTAGGTAATCAATTTTTTCTAATTAGTTTATTTGTAAAAAATGTTCACTGTGTGTTCCACGAATTAATAATAATGTGCAACGAGTTCTGCAATGTTAATTTTTTTGTGTTCTTACATAATCTACTTTAAAATAAACTATTTTTTTGGCAGGTGGCATAAAATATGAGCTTCCCAAACTAATTTAGTTCTTTTAAAATCAGAAAAATATATGAATGTTTGTAATATTCAAACTTCAAAACAACAGTTTGATGGTTCATAGGAAATTTTGCGGAATTCGCAAAATGGATTTATTAATTTTGCACAAAAAAGTTTGTGTACTCAGTTTTCTTGGAATTTTCTTTTCTTGATTTTTTTTTTAACGCTTGACAAATACTAGATGAAAAACATCTAGATGAAAAAATCTTTTCTTGCATAATTTTTTAAAGTCTTCAGAAGCTTCCCTCAATCAGATCACACTCGCTGTATAAATTCGACATAAAGACAAATCACAAAATGCGATTGTATAATTGATGAAAACCGAAACGAAACATTACCACATTATGTACAGCTGCGCGACCACTGAAGAAAACCCCATACATGTGATCTCTAGAGAAACCTACAATTTCAAGGTTTCCCCCCAAAAAATAAAATGAAATAAAACGAAATACCCAACTTGTCACAAGCTGTAAAACACTTCCCAATTCGACTTAATCAAAGTCAAGTCTTATCATAAGAATAAAGTACCTATAGTCCTGAATCATGGGGTCCTCCCTATACCTATATATACTCATATACTTTTTTCATGCCCAAAGTTGATTTAATCGACAAGTCGAGGAGGGACACACAAGACACTCTATGTGTCTATAGACAAAGACACATCCAGTTGGTAGAGAGATTAAGTGACACAACACATGTAACAATTTTATTTATTGAAATGTTGAAATATGTCGACTTTCATGTGCGATGAAAATTAGTGGCGCACTTGAACTAATCAGAGAAAAAACAGTGATCTTCCCGAATCCGAGACCAAAAATGAAAAAAAAACACAAAGAGGTCTCCATCTCCATCTCCATATGGGAAAACTATATTCAAGAATATAATTCATGGTGGTGGAGCATTATTTGATGACGACCGTGATGTTTATGTATATGAAGGCAGTGCATGGACCCGATCAGAAGAGAGGCAGTATGTAGCGTTTCGTATTTTTTTTAATCTCACGATAAATCGCTTTCACTTTATATTAAATGATGCAATGTTATCTATCTGAGTTGTATTTATTGGGAAATTTTTGGTGAAACCTGAAATAAAAAAAAGAAGAAAATTATATAAATATAATCTAATCCATGCATAGAATTAAGTTTTAACTGATACACAAATCTGAGGTACCTACCTAGAAAATAAACTTTCTGTATCTCCTCCCAAATCCTTCACGTTTTTCTTAATCCAAATCTCGAAGTTTGCTTAACCAACTACTTATTGCTGAACAATTATAAGCTCCAGCTCGTTTTGAAGAAAATGATTTTAAAGAAATTTTTAGAAAGGTTAAATTCCGAGGAATTTTAAAGAATCCATTATTAAAGTGCTGCACAAAAAAGGGAAATGTTTTTGATTTTAGAGGAATATCTTTTTTGAACTCATCATGCCGATGACATCATGACCATGGCAGTGTAAGCCAATTCACTACAGTTTATGATCAAACGCCTTGCTGAATACTGAAATACCTGGAATCTTATTATATTAATCTTGATAAATCGAAAGTTATGAATTTTCGAAGAGGATTTGGGAGATATTCGAGAAATGAGAACTTTTTCTACAGCGGAGAAGAAATAGAAGTCGTGCAAAAGTATAAATACCTTGGAATTGTAATTCCGAGCGATGGTAGTTTTGATAAACGCTATTTAAATTAGAGAAATGAGCTGTTGCCAGAAACGCCTTAAATAAAATTTGGAAAATTTGCTTGCATATACGCTTATCACTAAATATGAACATTTTGAAGCTGCTGCAAAGTCAATCTTGTTTTATGGCGCACAGGCTTGGTTGTTTTACGAATCAAAGGGCGTAGAAAAATTATTGAAGCTATTTTTAAAAAGACGATGTATTTGGCAGGCTATAAAGGGTCATTCATTTTATTTAAATCTAAATAAAACACACACAGCGATACATTTTTGATGAAAATTTTATTTCATTATAAAGTTTGAACTTTGCCATTAAGTGTGAAAAACAATTTCATTCAAATGGCCGCCTTGGGAACATTCATAGCTTGCGATTCTTTTGAAGTAATTTTTAACCACTTTTTCGCACATTTCGGGCGGTATCTTGTACATGACTTGAGTAAATGTTGGTTTTTAATGCGTCTAGAGTTCGAAGATTATTCGCGTAAACACGGTGTTTTTCGTAAAATCACATGGTCTTGGTGGCCAACTGACGTCGCCAAAACGTGAAATTACGCGACCAGAAAACTTGTCACGCAATAAAGCCATTATTGGTCGTGTTGTGTGAATTTTTGCTCTGTCTTGTTGGAACCACATATCATCCAAGTCATGATCTTCAATCGCCGGCCAAAAAAAATCGTTCAATTGCTGCGAACGCCGGGAAATCGATAAATTCGGATCATCAGCAACATTTGCACTTGCAGCAGCAACATTTTCGAATGAGCGTGCATTACAATGAAGCACAGGCCTTACGAGACGACATTAGCAACGCTTCCACCCTCCTCAAATTTCTTCACAATTTTAACGATTGCTTGCGTAATCGGTCGATTAATGACGACCATAATCATCGCGTAATGTGCGAAAAGTGACTACGTTTGAATCACCACTTTTGTAGTAAGTTTTAATAATTTTAACGCGTTATTTGATTTTTAAGCGATCCATTATCGTAAATGGCAAACATCCAACTAATATTATGATCCTTCAAATGACAGCTGAGTTTGACAGGGAAATGTAAACTGGCATTTTATATAAAGGGTGGTTAAATTTTAAGGGCCGATGTTGATTTTGAATAAAACACAAATTATTTAATAAATTATTGTCATTTCTTTTTATTAGATAATATTGGTATGGTTCAATTATGTATGAAACAAAATATCGGCCAAATGGCCGGCGGCACACCTCCATCCGATAGTCCAAATTTTCGATGACGCTGGGGCATAATTGAGGTTCTATTCCGTTAATGTGCCGAATTATCTCATCCTTTAGCTCTTGAATTGTTGCTGGCTTATCGACGTACACCTTTTCTTTCAAATAACCCCAAAGAAAGAAATGCAAAGGTGCCAAATCACATGATCTTGGCGGCCAATTGACATCGCCACCACGTGAGATACACGGCCATTGAATTTGTCGCGCAAAAGAGCCATTGTTTCGTTAGCTGTGTGGCAAGTGGCACCGTCCTGTTGAAACCACACATCGTCCACATCCATATATCTTCCAATTCGGACCATAAAAAGTTCGTTATCATCTCACGATAGCGAACACCATTCACAGTAACTGCTTGACCGGCCTCATTTTGGAAAAAATACGGCCCGATGATGCCGCCAGCCCATAAACCGCACCAAACAGTCAATCTTTGTGGGTGCATTGGTTTTTCGACAATCACTCTTGGATTAAATTTCGCCCAAATGCGGCAATTCTGCTTATTGACGAATCCACTGAGGTGAAAATGTGCCTCATCACTGAAGATGATTTTCTTTGAAAATTGATCATCCACTGTTGCCATTTCTTGCCACTATTCTGACCGTTGCTCGATTGTGTATCTTTCCATGGTTCAAATTGAGTTAGTCTAAAATTGAGAAATGTCAAATGAAATGCAGAAAAAAACTTGACTTTTAGGTGTGGTTCACATTCAACATCGGCCCTTAAAATTTAACCACCCGTTAGAAGAAATAAGATGAAAATGAATTAAATAAATTGAATTGATTCGTTCACGTTTTCCTATCACTTGTTATAAAAAACAGAAATCGCAAAAAGTCGAAGTTATCAGCAATATACCACCCAACCTCATAAAGGCAAGGTTTTTTGCTTTATATTTCTAAGTGCACTAGGTATGTTAAAAAAAAAACACATGGTGTTTTGCATCTCAAAAAAAAAAAAATTACAACTTTGAATGAAAAATCTGACGCATTTTCGAAAAATATGTTTTTCCTTTAAAGTATAATTTCAATTTTAAAATAACCAAATGCAATATCTATGTACATATATTTTTTTCCAAAAAGATAATTTTCATTATCGCATCCACTAAAAACACCAAACCTTTCCTCACCTCTCTTCACTTTGCACAGCAATATGATTCGTAAAAATGTTTATTTAACATCCGATTCTTACTTTTTATTGCGTTGCGTTTTTGCTTTGATCCCATCAATCGTGATCATCATCATATTATAATAAAGAGGCACACCGGTTCATAGCTTAGCTAGACTCATAGTACCTAGTAGTGGTACCACATTAAATGTAAACATACCCATCTTATATTGAGTATAAGAAGCTGGGGGGAGTTTTTGGGGGCAATGATGTGATTGCACCGTTCCCAAATCTCATCACCGCCAATATAATATAGAAATGATCATAAACAAACTTTGCGCGCATCCGAACATCCGAACAGTCGAATGAAAAAAAACGAAGAAGCCCCCATAAAGAGTTCCGAAGATGATGTTAGATATGATGTTAAAACGTATCCAAACACTCATCATCGTCATAAGCGATCGTAAGGAAGAAAAATACTCGCCATCGCTAGTCGTCGTTGTTGTCGTGAGTCGGCACAAACGCCGCGCCGCGAGTACATTCAAAAACTGACAGACAAAATCTGCGCGAGTAAATATTTTCCACACAAAGTCGATAAGTAAATATTTTGACAAATATCTCCCACTCGCGCCCGTGATAAATGATGAATCGGGCATTTGAGCAAATTGTTCAATCGGTTTGTGATGCAGCCAGGGGCTAAAAATAACAAGCTCAAGACATCAAATGCGCGCTATCTCTGCTCTGCAGCACTCTAGGATCCCAATATACATAAGTAAGAAGGCACCTGAAGATGAATGCGTGCTGTTTGTTATTAAATGATTTATGAGTTATACGAGTATATGAGGTGGGATGGGTTGGGGTGGTGTTTTCAAGTGTCTGATGCGAGTGCAGGTTTATTAGGTCTGAATAAGATGATTCCATATAGCGGACGATGACTTGTGTTTAACAGGGGAGTCCATTTGTAAGAATCGGGTATTAAAAAAAAAATATCAAAGACTATTGTTAGCAACTAGAAAAAAAAGTGTTTCTAAAAATGCACAGCCATATTTTTGTTTTGATTCTTTTGACAGCTTATACTAGATTGCGTTTTTATGCGTATATGGTTTCGAACGAAGTTTATGAACATTTTGTTTTTATTATTTAGTGCTTGAAACAACAAAATCAATTGTAGATAAAAAGATTGAACATTTGAATGAAAAGCTATTTCACGAAGCTAACTAGATGAGCAGCCTCCTTTCTTGTAGTATGTATTTAATATTTCTCAGAATGCTGGTTTTTAATTGAAGACTTTTTTCCGATATTGCTTTTCGAAGGACAAAACTCTCTTTAAAGAAACCGATAAAAAAAATAAATTCATCGGTGCGATAGCTCATGGAGAACCAGGTCCTAGTGACTTACATCTCTCAACCATTCCTGTGTGCGTGTTATTGGCAGGAATAGAGGGGACCTACAATTTTCTGCTGAATCCGAACGGGGAGGCTGAGAAGCACTTTTTCATGACAAGAGATGCCCTTGGATGATTAGTCAATTCCTCGCAAGAGGCAGTAACCCGTTAAAAACATTTCTGTTTTTAGGTGGCATAGGCTGGGAATCGAACCCAAGACCTTCGGCGTAACCGTACAACGCAATAACCATTACGCCACGGGCTACAATCGATGCTCTATATAAACCGTGCTGCCAAAACTACATGATCAGTTCAGTAGGTAAAAATCCAAGTTATTATTGTTTTTCCAATATTGCGTCGAACCTAAAAGCATTTTTAATAGCCCACAAATGTATGCTGTTAATTAATTCTTAATTAACAGCAATTTAGCTAAGATAGCAGAAGTCACTAACTAACTAATGTTAATATGGGATTTCACTGTGACGTCTGGAAACTAAGCTCTTCAAAATGGAGATTCAACAGGTAGGTACCTACTTTTGATATTCGTAATTAAATTAAATGTCTCATTTCGCTTATGAAAACAGTTCCCACCAGTATATTTGGGTGGTTACTCAGATTACTTGTCAGTTTTTTTTGCAGCAATTGTCATAAATTTAGCCAGAGGTGTGATTGCTGATTCCTTATAGAGCCTTTGGTTGCTGAAGTGCTTCTGTTGTGATCAGTCAAAATGGATCAGCTGAATTTTTCTATCAAAAGCTCATGCTGGTTTTGGAAATGGTAGAACAGACTGGAAAAAAGTAAGTGATGATGGAATTATTGAATTGCTTGTAAAGAAACAACTTTTCCTTCTGGCAGAATCTTGGCTGTCTTCCATTTCTTCGGAAAATAACAATTTTAACGCAGATGTTCAGCAGGATCGCAAGAAATAGCATCATCATGACTTTCTTAAGATGTAATTAGAAATCATTTCTGTTCCGGATGATTTTTTACGTCGTCCACTATATGTACGGTGACCATCCGTTCATTATAATAATGAACAGTTCTGTATTTGAAGATGATGTTCATTATGAATTATTTGTTACATAAAAACACAAAAATGTTCTGTATTTCAGAAGTTGTTCATTATTTAATCTATATTTCATAAAAATTCTTAAAAACAATAACATAAATATTAGAGCAAAATTCATTGACAAAAAAAAAAGGTATGCTCACGTGCCCTTACTGATTGAACGAACGAACAAGACATCAGTTTTTATTTTTATCCGGGACGCAGTCCATTGGTTTTGACATCATCTGTCATGTACACACCAAAAACTATTAAAATTAAAAAAAAAGACATATCGGTTGTCTCCTGCCTGCGTTGTTAAAATTGGTAACTTTTAATTAAAATTTTGTATTAAAAGCAAACAAAAATATTGAAATTTATTTTAGTCAACCCTAATCCCTGATGCCACTGAGAATGTAAAATCTATTTTGATAACTAAATACAATTATGAACTCAGTTCTTTAAAGTTCAAAAAATATTTTTTAAAAAAAACATAACTTCGTGAAGGAAATTTACTCTTCAGAAAAATATCAACATCCCTAAAAATGAACTGTGTTAAATTAAACTTTAACAGTCGTATTTATAAACCCATTCCAAAGTATGTCTAACTTTGGACAGCTGTCCAAGTGCAAACCTTATTTATGTATAATCATGTTCCATCGAGTGTACACTGAAATTGGTTGTCCAAACCTATTCTAAAGTGGGTACGTTCAATGAACAAAAAATTGAAAAATAATCTTCAAACGAACGAAATGTTCATTGAACGTATCCAAATGCTCAAGAAATTGACATATTACCGGGATGTGAGTGAGTGTATGAGAACATTTGTAGGCTACTGTTGGAATTTTTATAAATGAGGAGATGTCCAATTATTTAGACAATGGCTTAGCTGAGCTAGTGTTCTAGGGAAATCTAATAAATACGTTTATGTTTGTTTGTAAGACTTTTTTGTTTTAGAGTTATTTTGTTTTTAATTTTAAGTTTGATGCAAACAATGGCTGAATTTCTGTACCTTCTCTTTTTTTATATTTATTTATTTTATATTTTTTTAATTAAGTGGAAAAATTTAAAATTTAATTGAATCTTGTTTTTTTTTATTTGTTCATTATTTGCAATTTGAAAACATGGTCACCGTAACTATATGGATTAGCTCAGATACTTCTTCGGGGTTTATGAAACTTCCAGTTGGCTTGGCATTCCTGGCAGTGTAATCATCATTGAAGATGGTAATTTCAGTGTCTGTTTGATGTAGCCGCTGTATTATTGATTCGACTTCCTCGAGGAATCCATGGTCGTTCGATAGATATAGATATAGCACAAAATTTCCTTCGAAATATTCCGTAAACGCTTCCGCTTTATCCTGAGCAGTCATGGCTCCCCCTTTGCCTGGTGCTTATTTTTCTGGAATTTTCCCGATAATGCTGTTGATTTTCTCGAATGCACCGGGACAGCTCGATTTTCTTGCGTTTGTCGGCGGTATTTTGTTTTAGTTCAAACCGATTGTGAACTATGATTTCACAAAAAAAAAAGTGAGGGCTTTAGTGGTATGAAGATGGAAATATGGAGTATTATCAGGTATTTGTTTGGGCTTTGTACCAAACGATTGTTTATTTTCTAGAATTTTCGGAAGCCAACATTTGTGATTTTGTGACTTTAATAATTTAGGTTTTAAAATTGTATCTCCATAACGCTCCAGGGAATTCAAAGTATTGAGTGTGATACTGATTTTTTAAACAGTTGAATTCTAGCTTCACAGCCTCAAGCTTTCGAGTAAATTAAAATAATGGCATTTTCGTTTCGTGAAATCAATTTTTAGATATGACCAACCTTAAAAGATATCATTTATACTTCAACACTTTCAAGTTTCACATAAATTCAAATTAATTGAAGGCTTTTGTAACTTAAGAGAAATTCACTACATGAATCGATAAGCTTCATCGAATTCCAAATGACAATAAATAAAAATTGCTGCCTAGAGGGATCCATTCATCATTCTTAACATATTCTAAAACACTTAAAATGTTGATTGAAAACAGACCCCCATGCCCCAACAAGTGTTCCGGACTTTAATTATTTTTTTTTTTGTTTAAAGAAATCTAAACGTTTTTATTGGGAACACGTTGAAAGAAGGCAAGACAGAAAAAAAATAGAATATGGCATCCATCTCGTCATGGCTTTCTCGAATGTCACCCCAACCCTCGATCTCGAAATAAAAATCATCACAGAACCACACATGAATTTCATATAAATTAAAAAAAAAAGTGTAAATGTTATAGTGAGTGTCATTCATTCGCTTCGATGCTTCACTCGATAATTTGTCTCCAAGCGAAGAGAAGAGCCGCTTTTCTTTTGAAATTCCACATTGACATTTTTTTCAAATTCGACATCATCAGCCTCGGCATTGACACCCCATTTTCTGCCCTCTCTCTCTCTCTCTACACGCTCTGGGATTGGCTGTGACAAGTCGACGCATTGTGGTTTCATTTGAATATAACCCCAATCCCAACATTGACTATAGAATTCCACTATATTGGCAATAAAAATCAATTGATGCGAGAAAAGAATTTCTATGTTTTTATGTTTACGTTGAGGCACAAACAGACCATCCTTCTTCTAATAACACTCTTCTCTGGACAAGTGCGGAGAAACTATAAATTGGAACTGACTTGGGATTGGGATTGGGACAGAACAGATGCAAAGTCGATTGCGTGCTTAGAAAACCACAAATTAAAAAAAAATGTCGCTTAACAGTCAGAGATCAATGACACATGATAGGAGGGGTGGACTTGTGTTATTCTTTCTCCACGACAAATAAAAATATGTACAAGTAGAACAAACTCATCTCATGATGGGCAAAAACCAATGACTCACTAAATCCCCTTTAAATACTTGGTGCATTACTCATAATGAGGTTTGCACCTTGGTCTAAAAATAATAATTTATCTCATCGTTTGAACTGGAAAGTCTTTAGCTTCTTGTGTTTTGCTAAAAGGTACAAAGTGTCTGCTATACTTTGAAGAAGAAGCAGCTGCAAGTCAGCCTCAGCATTTATTCCAATATACATATTATATAGGGATCACTGAGGTGCGAAAAGCGAAAAAGAACATGCATGCCTGCAATCTTGTCCAACGTCACAGCGATGCTGTTAAATTCTAAGGTATTAATTAAGGCGTTAGTTTGGCGAAAAATTTTCTAAAAATAATTTATCTTTACGGATCAACTCAAATGCTTTGAGGTGAGTTGGCAATTAAAATATAGGGTGCAAGTTGATGTTTGTTTTTGGAAATTTTCAAATCAGTTCAAAAAAACATTAAATTTATAAGAGTTGCTAGATGTTCACTAGAAATCAATTTTAAATTTCTTTTTTGTATAACTTCTTTCAAATATATGTGGTTTTAATTTTGTTTGAGTTCAAAATAGAGTACACCTTCACAATTTAAAAAAAAATGTTGGAGCTGTTATTTTTGGGGGTAAAAATAAAAAAAACCCTCTGCAGAATACCTTAAAAATAATATAATTCATCAAATTTTGTTATTCTACTAAGTGGCGTAGGTAAGGGACGGAACAAAGGGATCAAGCCACCCCCCCCCCCCCGTCAGTATGAGTCTTCGGCTTAAACATAAGTTGCCTAATCACAAAAGGAATGCAACCACGGAGGCATTAAATATCATTGCCTTTTTTCTAACTTCCCAAAAAGTATGAGGATTTAAACGTCATTCATGGAAAGTAGTACTCAGATTCACGGGAAAAATCGTCCGAATCCTAAAGTTAGAGGTTAAAATTTAGTTTCCTATAACGGCATTTAATCAATAAACTCTTAACCATTCCTGTGTGCGTGATATTGGCAGGAATAGAGGGGACTTACAATTTTCTGCCGAATCCGAACCGGCTAGTGTGAGAAGCACTTTTTCATGACAAAAAATACCCTTGGAGGATTTGTCAATTTCTCGCAAGTGGCAGTAACCCGTGAAAAACATTTTTGTTCTTAGCTGGCATATGCTGGGAATCGAACCCAAGACCTTCGGCGCGTAACAGTCCAACGCACTAATCATTATGCCACGGGCTACAACAAACTACTGAGCTGGGCATAAATGTTTTTTTCAACTAAAATTGAACAATGCCCAAGCACCACTGACAAAAATTCTGATGATCGGCCTGGCAGTCGTGAAATATAATTCCAGCCTTTAAAAATCTTGGTGGTAGCTCACCCAAGTGTTGCTGTTTCATTCAAACCTTCATTATTAATATGATGGTGCGAAAGCTTGCAAGCCTAACTGAAGTGTTTTATCGCACAAAAACCTCTTATAAATAGAAATGCATAAATTTTATAAGTTTAACAACGAAACTTGGCTGTACGTACAGAGACACGTCATCAGCAGTTTGGGATGGAAAGCAAGTTTCGAATTATTTCGAAACACTTACCTAAATGTTCGGCGAGATCCATTGCGGTGAAAATTCTAATTGTACTTCTTTTTAAATCGGAACTTATAGATAACGTAAATTGGTAAACAATATTAATAATCATAACCTTCAAATTTTTAATATCACTCCCTGAGGTTCTTATTATATCCAGAATTTTTTTTAAACAAACGGGAATAAATCACCAAAATCATCAACATATTCAATATCTTCACAGTTTTTGTTCTTGAAGTTTCATCTGGGTTTCATATTTTAATACAGAGTACTTTTGCAGATTGCTGGTTTAGTTGAAGACTCATGGGGGGATTGATCCCCCCTTATTATATGTATACGCCACTGCCTTAAGAATTTGTGCTATAAATATTAACGACATTTCCAAATTCATTTTTGGTATCGTCAGGATCGATGGTACTCTAATTAAAGTCTTAATGTAAGCAGATGATTTGGTGGTACTGGCAGATGGAAAGATTGCAGGGTACCTATAATAAATCAAATACAAAAATAATTTAAGAGTGGAGGTTGAAGTTCAATACATCAATATGTAAAACAAGCATTGAAAATATCAGTGAATGGAAAAAAATAGTTTTACAATCTCCTTTAGACGGTCGATGATAAAATGCTAGCCGATAACATATTAAACATATTAAAAGTTCAGTTCACAAAGAAATATATGCAAGTCTGGATAACAACCTTTGTGAATAAAAAAAACTTGAAAACGCTCCATCACACCACAATACCCTATACATTTCTACGAAACTATGCAAATCTCCTAAAGTGCCATCACCAATAATCTCATTTCATTGCATCCAAATTTATTTCACTGCACCTGCCTGCAATTCTTGGATTCTCAAAATATATTATATACTTTTGGTTTTCCTTGTGTCAGCCAAGCAGCCAGTGTGGCGTCCAACAACAAAACTAGCTTTCCATTGAATCGGCCATGGCTTCACTTCATAACTCAAAAACGGATGTTATGACATCTTGTATAAGATGTTTTCTGCCTCAGACCGTGTTACCAGTCTTGCGTTCGTCGTATCGCCATCGCCAGATTGAGGTGCTATGCTAGGTGCTAAATTATTATACACTATATATAATGTGTAACATGGAACTAGGCACAGGTAGATAGCCCAGCCCCATGGTGTGGTGTGTTGTCACGATGTCTCGACCAAGTGGAGCGTTGAATTTCTAAGCAATATCTATAAAGTAATTCTTGGATCCTGCAGCATGTTATTTCTTTACAGAGTTGGCATAAAATTTAAAGTGCGCCAGCGAAAACGATGACGATGACGACGACGAAGAACGTTTTAGGAGTTAACGTGTTCGGCGGACACATTTATTTCTAGCTCATTATGAGTGAGACACACGGTACAGTTGTATGAGATTCATTAAATTTAATTACTGAGTGTCCACGCACTTGTATTTTTAATGGCGATTTATTGTATGCCATGTGCGTTTCTCAAAAAGTGTTCCCTATATAAGAGAGGGTGTTGTGATATATCGTCATTCGGTCGGGTGGCGGCGGCGGGGCGGCTTCATTTTTTGGTCTTCGTTGGCAGATTAATGAGCCGTTGAGGCATATTAACTCATATTTCGAATGGAAAATATGAAAAATAGAAAGATTAATTACAGAGGTGTGTTAGACAAATATTGCGCTACGACATTTTTTTGATCTATAGCATTTGGAAGATTATAAAGGATTGAAATTTTATGAAATAGCTTTAATAGTGCTTATAGGATGGTTAAGTAGGGAACAAAATATCATTTTCTTTGTTGTTTTTTTCTTTACGTAAGTCCCCTCATAGGTTAAGCTTTGACACATCGGAGATGCTTAATGTGACTATAGAACTGCAGTGAAACTTAGAGCTATGCTACGGCGTCGTTTCTAATACTTAGGTGAAATTTAAAGCTGGATTTCAAAAAAAAAATGGCACAGAATTTTCGGTACCCGTGCTAGTCTTCTTTTGAGTTAAGGTATATTTTTTTTTCATCTATAGTTTCGCGGTCTTCCCTTCAAAATGTATAACAAGTTCCTACATTGTTCTTCAGAAGAGTATCTGAGTTTTCAAATTTCTTTAATTTTTTGTAGGTACTATTTAATTTTCTTCCATAAAGCTAAAATAAATACGTAAATTGGACAGCTCGTGAAGACCCAATGCCTAGCGACTTACAACTCTCAAACATTCCTGTGTGCGTGGTACTGGCAGGAATAGAGGGGACGTACAATTTTTTGCCGAATCCGAACGGTTAGGATGAAAAGCACTTTTTCACGACAAGACTCTTGGAGGATAAACCCGTGAAAAACATTTCTGTTTTTAGGCAGCATAGGCTGGGAATCGAACCCAAGACCTTCGGCGTAACAGTCCAACGCACTAACCATTACACCACGGGTTGCTGCTACAAAGCTGGGAGGATTTAATTAAACATTTCTATGACTCTCACTCCCAATTTTATGATATGTTTAAGTGGCTACCAAAATAGGAGACTAGTTGAGATGTTTTTTGAAGGATCATGGCTTTGTACATGGTACGTAAAAAAGGTGTTTCAATTAATAATTTCTTACTAAAGCTGATTCGGAGTCACATTGCAAGAGGGATGTCCTCAGCTAATAGCTTAATTTTTGGGGCTTATTATCCCAACACTGAATATTTCGAGAGTGTGCGACTGTGCGTTTAAGTGGCTATGTTCCACCTAACGCATTCCTCTATTTAGACAGTCGAGGGCTGATCCAGGATAGAGAGGCGGTTCCGCTAATCTACCATGCCGGCCGTTGAACTGTGGATAGGCGACTTAGATATGATCGAGACGTGCTTGCACAAGGCGGTGATGAGCGAATTCAGTTCAGTAGGACTGTGTCCGATCGGGACCAAAGAGATAGGAGGCAGCAAGAAAACCAGTTTAAAGTCGACTTTGATTCTTGTCTTGGCCGACTTACATACTTACATAGGTGTAGGTACTAGTTTTAAGTAGGGCCAGTCGGGTGGCACCAAAAAAAAAAATACAAAACCAACAAATATAAAAAAATCTGATGTGGCTGTTCTAGTTTTTAAGTAGTTTTAAGTAATTTTAAGTAGTTTAAGGGTCTGTTTCACAATCTCTGAGTAAATTTCTAAGTAAGCTAATTAGAACTTTTTTGACATAAAATTGTAGGAAAATCTATAAAACAAAGTTCTGATTTGCTTACTCAGAGATCGTGAAACGACTACTAAGTAATTTTAAGTAATTGGTAGTAAGTAATTTTAACATAGTTTTAAGTAGTTGTAAGTTTTAAATAAAAAAAAAAAGTTGACAAAGTTTTTTTTTTTTATTTTTTCTTGGCGAAAAATAAAACCAATAATGAATTTTAGTATTAAACTAGTTTTTGCGCTGAAAGGCGTTAGTATTAAGATATTATATAAAGTTTAACTAAGAACGCCCGCATGGGGCCAGTGAGTTAGTTGTTAGTTATTGATAAGTAGGCTAGTTTTTATGAATTTTTGTCCAGCTTTAAGTTAGTTATAAGTTCAATGAAAAATAAAAATAAATTAAAAATGAGAAAAAAAAATGATGATGTTTCAACTGAGTACAATTTCATTACCATATCTCCTGAAGGTAACTTGTGAGGGTTTTTTAACTCTTTAATAAGCATGTCGTAAAAAAGTGGAACTTACTATGATAATGCAAATGCATCGTTTTAAAAATAAAAATTAAAAAACGAATCACACCCATCGCCATATTTGTCTTGCTTTGGCATCGCATAACACGAGACATCAATTTTGCTTCAAACATACATATACCTAAGTAAACTCTATCCTGGTAGTTTTCTTAAGCCAACCTCATCAAAGGATACAACATATGTTTGTAAGATTCTATTTTTACGTCTTTTTGAAGAAAAAAACACACAATCCCCATAAAAAAAAAACGAAACTAAATATGAACGTCAATTGGTCCTAAAATTGAAATTAATGAAGCCATAAAATTAACAGAGTCAATTAATTAAAAAAGGAAACCAATTTTGCTTGAGTGTTTGATGATTATTGAAATGAGAAACTAATACATATGTAGCTATAGTCTTTATCGGCAGTGTTGTTGCAAAGGACTAAACTATACTTATGTATACATGTGGAACCTCCGTTATTATCATACGACAAGAAAGAGGACATCACAGTAAAGTTAAATATCGATAAATCCCACCAACCGACCGTTACTAATGTGTGGCGACAGTTTTACATCTGCAATAAGTGGGTTCAGTATATTCTACAGATGTTTGATTGCTTCATTTATTATAAAAATCAATCAATATTGTAGGAAAAAGTTTGAGCTCACATAGTGGAATTGTTGGTGATGCTGTTGGATTAAGGTTACAAAAAGTATAGGTATGTGAATTATTGTCAACAAGACTTAACTACTTACTAAGTGTGAATAGGATCTTAAAATCTACATAAACAACGGATTTAAGTCGAATTAAAGAAAAATTATTCTTGTTATTTTCGATTTTATCAGAAACTAGAAGACATTTTAGCATTTGGTGCTTGGCTAAAAATTGATTACCTAGAGCATTGAATATTTAAAAAAAAATACAGCTTAATAACATAAAAGTTTGAACAAATTTTGATTAGTTTTTTTTTTTAAATTGAAAATTAATTTTTCTAAAAACTTTCATTAAAATATTTTGATTTTAAAACAGAATTACAAAATGGGTTTATGCTTTAAAAAAAAAAAAAGTGTAACATGACTTGAAATAATTGTTGCCGTTAATTTTTTAATTATTTTTTTAAATTTCAAGTAGATTTTTTAGAAAATTGCCTAAACCACATATAAAAAGGGGGAAATAGGCCCCCCTCCTATACGATTTTTTTTAAAAAAGCCATATGTTCCAGAAAGCTTTATAACAAAAGTCATTTACGAGAACAATACAATTTTCCTTAACGGGTTTTAAAAGCTTATATGACAAGTACCATTATTTTTGCTAGAGAATGCTGAAAAACCAAGAGTTATTTTCGAAAAAATAACTTTCCGAAGAAAAAAATTTTTACTTAAATAAAATGCACGACTGGGTCGCACAAACTTGCTGTTATGTGCGATCACACTGTGTTTTTAGAGTATGTGCATGGTACTTACACTTTAGATTGAAAAATTGTGAAAAACAAAATGTAATTAGAAATAAATTGATTAAACAACTTCTGAACCTTTTTTAAAACCAACGCAATGTACATCATCCGATTTCTTACACAAATCTCAATTTATGAGAAAAAAGAAATTAAAAATTCGTTAGAGTGGTTTTTTAAAAAAAATACTTTTTTATATACAATTTAAAAACAAATTTTAAGAAAACAAATAAATACGACATTTTTTAGTATTTATTAGGGCAGAGTTTAAAAATTAAAAAACAAAAAAATCATCTACCCATTTTCGAAATACCGAATTTTCAAAAACAAAATTTGAAATTGTTTTTAAAAATCCAAAATTTTTTTTTTTTTTTTGAATATTATTTAAATTTATTAAAAGCCTTTCTGTAAAAAATTTCATTAAAATCGGTTCCACAGATTATAAGATAGTCGAAAACAAAAAAATGGTTCTATGAGAGATACCATTTTTAAAGGATAGATACATATTTTTTTCCAATAATATAGTAGAACGTTCTAATATAAGTTCACGTGAAAATTCTAATCAAAGACGTTTTTTTATGAAAAATGATATTTTCCATTCCGGTTTTTAAACACTTGTATGGGAAGTACCGTTATTTTTGGTCATAAGAATAATTTTTATTTAAAATCTACTAGATAATGTTAAAGAACTACTAGGTGACAAGTTGAATAAAAATCGACCAAGTCATTTTCAAATTATTAATTTCTCAAAAAAAAAATTTGAAACTTTTTTTAAAAAATCTGAAAAAAAAACATTTGAAAATTTTGGTATACAAAACTTTTAAAACTCCTTGAAAAACTTTCTATAAAAAATTGGTCAAAATCAGTTGAACCGTTCTTGAGAATATCGAAAATAAAAAAAAAATTGGTTCTATGCGAGGTACCACTTCTTCCATCTTATGACTTATAACTTTCTGAGTAATTTGCGTGGTGCAACTTGTCATGTGGTCCATTCAGCCCTACCCTGCACTACATTATAAATTTATGTATAAAATAAAGCGCATTTTTCGTGAAATACATTATGATAATGGCTATAATTTGACAGTCGACCAAATTGGCCATGATAGAAAAAAATTTAATTTTTATCACGATTAGTATTATTTTTGTTTTTTAAACATTAAACACTTTCTCAGAAGCGAAATATGTAATATCATAACTCTGTATGTTAATTATACTGTTACGACCAAATCTATGCTGTTATTAAATAAATTAAAGAAAGAAAGCAGATTCCATAGAAAAATTCTACCCTTATCTGTTAATTTTAAATCACAAATTTTCCAACGAAAAACAAATTTCTTTTTCAAAAATTTTAAATAAAATCACCCACAATGAAAAATAAAAACAAAATTGTTTTTCTCAAGCTCTTCAAATTTGACAGACGTACGAACGAGTATACGATCAAAGCAATTTACTGCCACTAGTATACACATGTACATACATAGATATATGTATAACTACAACCAAAAAGGGTGCAATTACGCTAATCGAAAACACTCGACCTGCTGCAACCGTAAAATAAACGTTTCACATTCTTTTGATCCCCAAAATATGTCTGTTTTTTTGGGATACCAAATGACAGTATTTTTTTTTTTAAATGGCTCCCCATAGTCAGTGATCCACATAAGACTGTGTGATAATAATACAGTTACATATACAGTGTTATAATTATTAGTTATAAAAACTATATATATATGAATATCTTTTCTTTTCCTCAAAAAGTATTCAATGTGTTCGTTGCATCATGTTTTTTGACGTTAAATGATTTTGACAGCTAAACTGAAGAATGAAGATTAACAAAAAAAAAATAAAATACCGATGAAGGATGAAGACTGACATAATAATTTGTACAATTGGAAAACATTTTCAAGAGGTTTTTTGTTTTTGTTTCTGAAGAGTTCAAACAAGGTAATTGTACGGATCAATGCCATCGGAAATACATTATTTTCACGATGAGGTTAATAATAAAATACAAACATGAAATTGTGTAAAGGTTGTTTCAATGACATTGAACCAACAATGATTCCCTTAATTTTAAAGGTAGTTGTAAAATAAAAATACAGACATTAAATAAATTGGGATTTTAGATTTGACAAACAAGTAAGAGACATTTTTAAGTGAATGGGACTTTCGAGTCAAAATGATGCCTATCAAAAAATACTTAAAGAAATCGTGTACATCCCATAAACATTCTGGACATCACTGTCATCCTGAATAAAGAAATATTTTATTTCTTCATATTTTGCAATCCACAGAGTGTTAGGTATTATAATTTTTTTTTCTTTCGAAAATATCACACCCTATTCAAAATAGTGATTAAAATAATTTTACTATGAATTTGTGCTTTTTATTACTTCATCTTGATCTTTTATTGTTGCATAATATTCATTTGTTAGTTCGATGGTCGTAAGGCATTCAACGCCCCACATCTTCACATATGGTTTTAATTAGATTAGCATTCCTTTCTCGCGGTGCGGTGCGGTACTCCTATATGTATATGGATGTTATGGTTTATATGGCCATTTTACTCAATCCAAACAGTTTTAGTGTCTTCCATTGAGTGAAAAAGGGGTCTTCATTCTCATAATATCTGGTTCCTGATGATTACGCCTTAACCTGATGCGTATATTGCGACGAGACTATAAAATGATATTTCGAATTTGTGACATTATGTTTATTCACTTGGGGGCTGATAGTGATGCTGTATGATGATGGTGCGGCTTAATTACGGTGACTGAAATCTACTCTAAGTGAAGATGAACTATAAAAGTGTCATGGGAAACGATTAAAGACTTGAATATTATGTACATTATATCGAAAAATCATTGGGGATTCATGATGTTGACATGAAAATCACCGGTTATAATGAGTTGTTGTATATACATACATAGAAGAGGAAAAGTATTGTTTGGTTTGGTTGAGGGACTAGATAATAAAAAAAAGATCGGAGTATCTGATATTTATTTGGGAAATACAATATGTATCTCTAAAATAACCAACCATCAACCAGCAGTGAAGTGATCTATGGTATTTGAAATGATTTGTTTTTTCTCATTGATACACTGGTTTGTGATTAGGGATGAAAAAAGAATGCCTTTATGCCACTGTGAGTAGATTTATGATATTTCACTAAATTGAAGCACATATGGTGCTTAACCTTAAATTGTTTGGAAAAGATTTATTAAAAAAAATTAAGTACATTTTTAAAAGAAGATAACAATGTGTAGGTACATATTATGTCACTGTGTGGAAATGTGGAGATTTAAGAGTTTAATTAGAATTTTGTAGCAGCATAACTAAAAGTCTAAAATGTTTTGTTTTCATAATTCATTCCAAAATTATTGCATGGTAAGCGTGCCACCCAAGGAATTGGTGTGCAATTAAACATAAGTTCGGAATAAATAATCAAATTAAAACATTTCAGACTTATTCCAAAGTTTTACTAATAAATTCTAGTATTTCCACATTTTGGCATGTTACAGTAGGTTTGGTTAGGTTTACGTGGTTGTCAGCAGAGAAGCTGGACACTCTTAGACCATAGGTTGACCCATTGTAATACCAAAAGAATCTAGAAAGCCTCTATCTCTATATCGTTGAATCACTAAGAGCTTCTTACGAAGCGCCCGAGACTACTGATGTCATAATTTTCCAGATCACTAGGATCATTGAAGTAGAATTCTTCTAGTTGGAGCCTACGTCTTTGAGATAGAGCAGGACATGTTCAAAGAAGGTGAGGAATCGATTCTTTCTCTTCTTCATCCATATACAGCTTCTGAAAAAATCATTACAAAATACTCCAAGCCTCGTTGCGTGCTTGCTTATTAGACAGTGTCTGGTAATGACACTTATTACAGAGCTAATATTCAATCTGCTTAGAGATATCAAACTCTTAGAACGCTTCAGATTCAGCATAGGCCAGATCTTTCATGTGGCGATGTTGTTTCACCTGAGGTTTGATTTCTCTATTGTATTTGCATCTTGGTTAAGCATTAGTTTACATATGTAGTGATGGGTATACCAATATTTGTCCGATTGCACGATATTGGAAGAAATGTTCAACTTTTAGCGAGTTGGTCCGCTTTACAATTATCTGGAATGTCCCTATAACCCTAAGAGAGATTATCGACAGTTAAGGGCTGTTTTTGAATTTGAAGAGACAGAATCCAGAGATTTAATAGCTGCCTGGCTATCTGAGAAGATGCGGATATCTGTGCTTGATGTCACGTTTTCCTTGAGCTAAGACAGGACTTCTTTTATCGCTAAAAGTTCCGCCTGGAACACGCTACAATGATTGGGAAGATGAAAGGAGAGACTTAATTTCAGTCTGTCTGAGTACACACCTCCACCAACCACATCAGTAGTTTTTGAACCGTCTTCTGTGTAAAAATTGATCGATTCATCCTCTAAGAACGCTAAGTCCCAAACAGTTCTGGATGGGATAGTAACATGAAAGTTTTAATCGAACTGTAGCTTTGGGATGGTGTAGTCTGTAATACTTTGAAGTGATCTGAAAGAGTTCAGAATGATAGAGTGGCCAATTTCATTATTGGTCCACTGTGAGGAAGCTATAAGACGGATGCATGTGCTTCTAGCCGTTTGTTTGCAAAATTTATCGAGAGGTGTTAGATGGAACAGAATGTTCAATGTAGCGGCAGGAGTCATACGAAGTACTCCACCCATGCACCGCCGCCGGGCTGATTGTTGGACCGTTGTTGTTTTATTTATACTGAAACCCCGTATGTTAAAATCGGTCTGACTACCGATGTGTATATCCAATAAGCAATGCGGAGTTGGAGACCCCATTTATTGCCAATGGCCTACCGTGTTTTTTTTAATTCTTTCGTGTATATTAGATTTCCAACTTAACTTCCTATCGACAATAAGACCAAAGTATTTTGCATCGTCTGAGAATGTTAATGGTACAAATTTGATTGAAGGGGGTCTAAATAAATAGGTACAAGAGTAGATTGTCTAAACCGTGAATAATGTGATATTTATTTTTATTAAATAAAGCATGTTTCCCCAAATTTTAAAATAGTTAGACAGTGTCTAATGTAGACGAAAATCTAATAAATACGACTGGAAGTATAATTAAATGAAAAGTAGAATTAATTAAGAATGTTGGAAAAAAACTTATTAACTAGGTATAGGTTTTTTTTTAACTATTCTTTTTAACTAGTCTTTATTGCGATTTTTTTGGGATTTACAAAAAATATTTTTTGTTTTTATTTTTTATCACATATTTTAAAAAAATGTGTCCATTTTCATTTTTTTTTTTTTGTTTAATTGAAACAACAAACTTTCACCGTGGTATAGCTAAACCTTGTTAATCAATACGAATGTTGCAATTAAGCTAAAGTGATGACATTTGAAACTCTAATGTGTCCGTTCACACCACCCTGCTGGTGGTCTTAGCTTTATCCATCGTCCTTTTATATCAAAACAATTTCAAACATTATAAAATCTTGGCAGATGTTCAAGCTGGGATTTTACCGTCATTATTATACGAGCACACATCGCAGCACACCGCACCAGGCAGCAATGCAAACCTGCCGCAATTCTTTTCCCTTCGACTTTGACTATATGTACATAAAATACATATACATAATAATGTACCGGCTAAACGCAACACAGGAAGTAAGACCTTCAAAATTCTTTTTCCATTAGGCAAACCACTCATTCAGCTATTAAATGAGGGAAGTTGACACACTGGAAAGACACGGGTGAAAATGCGGAAAATGGTGAAAATGGCCACTTAATCCAATCTAAATGGAAGGCTAGTAAAATTGCACTCTGTGGATTCTACCACGTCCATACTTCTGCCACAGCCACACCATCAAATCCAAGAAAATTCAAATGGATAATGCAAAAGAGTCCTGCCGCAGTTCAAATTTTATTTTAGCATGTGTGATATCGTGTATCCTTATATTCGTTTATCTTCATATATAAATCTATGCGTCAGTAGATTCTTCATTCATTCACCTTGCGTATCTGACATCTGAGGGTTGAATGCTTGGATGGATTAAATTTTCTGTAATTTCTTTTGTATTTCAACAGGGAATTATTCCTGCAAATTCCTAGTGTTTTAAGGGTGACTCTGTGCCGCATTGCATACATATGTATATATATGTAGCTTAACACACCTTCATTTCTTTTTCCATTGATCAAGGGCACGACCACGACAGTGAATGCAATTAACCTTGCGATTGTGTCGAACAGGATGCTAAAAGTGCACACATGGATTTAAGTGGGTAGTTGTACGCTTCAATTGATATTTCTTTCAGATAAAATGGACATAATGATTTAGAATGAATTATACCTACTGTGTTCCACATAGTCGCATATAACCTGTGCATAGGTTGGTATTTTTCTACTTGCATTTAAAGATAGATAGGTACTACTTATTTATGTAACAAGCTTACCATTCGTATAGAAAATCAAAGTCGAGATCTTAATCAAATACACATATGTATGACCTTTTTCGATGGTTGAAAAGATGAAAAGAGCAAGTAAGGCTTAACAGCTGGACTGATATTCTTTAAACTTTGCACCTTGCGTTTAAGTAAGGGACGCGACTCGTCACCAATAGACAATAGTTAATCTAGGACCAATTTTTCAGTGCGAGAAAATCCGAAGGCAGGCAGAAATTTTCAAAAGACACTTGGTTATATTCGGTATAGCAAGAAATATTAGTGTGGGCCTCACTTAAACCACCAGGTAATCAAGACCAATTAATGAAAGATCACCAAGCGAAAGACATAGTGATGGGAATGGGGTACATAAGACCCGAAATTCCACCGGGTAATGAATCCAATACCCGAAAATCCAAATTTCTGAAAGTTTCAAATTTATGAAGACAACATTCTGACATTATTTAACATTTAGGGTCAGTCGCACAAAAATGTGAACATTACTTTACTTACTTTAGATGGCGCTATAGCGCGGGATGCTCCTAGTCCTAGGCCATAATTAATAGACTCCGCCAGCTTGCTCGATGTCTTGCTTGCTGTCTCCAATTTTGAATGCCAAGTCGGCGTGTATCTCCCTCACCTTGCGCCACGGAAGATGAGGTCTGCCTCTGTTTCTCGTTCTCTCTGGCTTAGCGTTGAATTCCTTACGGGCCGGGGCGTCGATGTTCATTCATCCTACATGCCCAATCCATCTTAACAGTTGAACACGTAGTTTTTTTTACCAGGGGCACGTCGTCGTCGCTATACAGCTTGTAAAGTTCGTGGTTATATCGTCTTTGTTGTAACCTAAACCAAGAAAAAGAAAACAAGTGCAAATACATTAATTTAATTCTTTTATTTTATTTTAATTGGACTGCTTCTTAATGAGGTTAGATTACGAATGAATCTTTTTCACGAGGTTCGATTGACAGCTGTCAATATTAAAGCAGCTACATGCAAGCGTTTCGCCTTGTCGCAATCATCTAGTGGTTTCTAAGGTTTCGGTTGAATCTCTTCCAATTTCGACGGAGCATCGAGCATTCTTCAACGTCATCCTGATAACGCATATCAACTTGGAAAGGATACCTAAACTCGACAGGGCAAAGTACAGCTTATTCCTGTTAACACTGTCATAAGCTGCTTTGAAATCGATGAAAATGTAGTGTGTATCGATATTGAATTCTTGGGTCTTCTCCAGGATTTGGCGTAATGTGATGATAGACTTTCCGGGCCTGCAACCACTCTGATAAGAGTCAATCAGTTCGTCAATAAACAGGCGTTCACCTAATACGTTTGACAGGATATCTTAGGCGATGTTAAAAAGACTTATGATTCTGTAGTTGAGTTGGTGCAGAGAAGGCGATCACCTATCCACTCGCTGGGCATACTTTCCGCCGACCAAATTTTATTTACGAGCTGGTGTATGCTCCTTACCAGATCATCTCCAGCGAACCGCAGTTCTTTGAACCTCGGGCTTCTGGGGATTAACTTAGTTACAACCATAGTTCAGGGTTCAGTGTAATAACGGGTCATTCATTTTTCGGTTTCGAAAGTAAAGCTAAATAAAACACACACAGCGATACATTTTTGATGAAAATTTTATTTCACTATAAAGTTTGGATTTTGGCATTAAGCGTGAAAAACAATATCATTTAAATGGCCGCCTTGGGAACATTCACAGCTTGCGATTCTTTTGAGGTATTTTTAACCACTTTTTCGCACATTTCTGACGGTATCTCGGCCTTAACTTAAGTAATGCTCGTTTTTAATGCGTCTAGAGTTCGGAGATTATTCGCGTAGACACGATCTTTTGCAAAGCCCCACAGAAAAAAATCTAACGGTGTCAAATCGCATGATTTTGGTGGCCAATTAACGTCGCCAAAACGTGAAATTACGCGACCAGGAAACTTCTCACGCATTAAAGCCATAATTGGTCGTGTTGTGTGACTTGTTGAACCGTCTTGTTGGAACCACAAATTGTCCAAGTCATAATCTTCAATCGCTGGCCATAAAAAATCGTTCATTTGCTGCGAACGCTGGGAAATCGATAAATTCAGATCAGCAACACTTGCACTTGCAACAGCAATATTTTCAGTAACGCTTCCACTCTCTTCAAATTGCTTCACAATTTTACCAATTGCTTATGTAGTCGGTGGGTTATAACGACCATAATCATCGCGTAATGCGCAAAAAGTGGCTACGTTTGAATCACCATTTTTGTAGTAAGTTTTAATAATTTTAAAGCGTTATTCGATTGTTAAGCGATCCATTATAGTAAATGGCAGACATTCAATCAAGGCCGTAGCCAGACAATTTTTTCGGGGGGGGGGATGTAATTTTTTTTATCATGCAGTTCCGTTAAATAGGTACCTAAGCAGAAAAATTTACGAAAAGGTATTATTTATACAAAATATAATTGTACAGTTATTATTAATTAGGTAGGTAATAATAAAATAGTATCATTACAAAAGTATTACATATTTTTCCAAAACTATATTCAGTCTTCTGGCCTTCTTAGCTGCAAATACATCGATAACTTCCTCAGTGTCAATCTCAATTTGTCGATGAACTGACATTAACGCCAATCCTGTTAGTCTTTCTTCACTTGTAGAATTTCTTAAATAAGTTTCAGACGTTTCATTGTCGAAAATATTCTTTCCGGTGTGCATGCTGAAACCGGTAATGTCCCAGAATTTTTAGAAGCTTGTGGATGTTAGGAAACAGATCTTTGTTGCACTCTACAAGAGCTGCTATTGCACTCTTTGACCGCTGTCGTATGCGGTTGTATTTAAAAATTGTCAAGGTAGGTACCTTACTATGTTCATTATAAATTATGAAGAAACCTAGATATACTCTTTATGCTAAAATCAGAAAATTTTGAACATTATTAATAACTACAGCAGAAATTTGAGTAAAATAACATAACTTCTGAAGCGAAAAAGTGTGATTTAAAAATGCACTCCTCACACATTTCAGGGGAAGGGATCAAACCCCTGAAGAGATCAAACCCCTGGCTACGGCCTTGCATTCAATGAATGTTATGACACTTCAAATGACAGCTGAGTTTGACAGGTCACGAATGCCAGCGCCACTAACTTGAAACCACGAAATGAATGATCCTTTAGATACCATGCTCAAAACCCTGTGGTTAATTTTTAGTTAATCCGCTGAAATAAGTGAGTTAAAATCTTGAACTGGGGTTGAACCACCACAATGGTTAATATAGGTTTAGGTAAGTTAATGAGCTATCTCTACTTACTCTTTATTTTTATTTCTCATTCCCACTTCTTCTTCATAGGGAGAAAAACATTTTGACAATTTTGGCAGAATTCAAATATTTAAAAAATAAATAAATGAAATTAAACAATGATTATGTAATTAAATTGCATGATCTTTTGGTACAGCCTAGACACATATTTTTCAATTAAACTAAGTAATAATGAGTGCATTATGATTTCATGTTAAATGACAGACAATTTCGTAATGAAACTTCAAAGGAAAAAAAATCCACTCGCTTCAACAGATTGAATGAATTTGTATGGACATTTAAAATTAACACTTTAACTCTCTCTTACTTGTGAATGAAATTCAAAATGGTATTCAGACTTTTCATATTATAATCAAACCAACAAACCCCATGAACCCAACTCCAATCCCAATTATTAGACAAATCCATCTTACCTGACATCAATGGAATCATCCCCATATTCTTACACATGTGACTTCCATCTGGCAACATTTTACATATATTTAAATCTTTGGCACTCGTCCGTCCAAAAAGAAAACTGAAAGTATCTTAAGAATTTCCAATCAATTCTAAATAATACTTGTATATCGCATCAATGGCACAGATTCCGCTTGAATGGCACGTGGGACTTCTTATGGAGAGACAGAGAGAGAGAGAGAGACCATCAAGAAAGAGTATTCAATTAAATTCCAGTACCGTACATTTTGTATCCGTATCCCCAAAATGTAAATATTTTAATTAGATTCCAGATCGTCTCGCAGAATTTTCCTTCATATATCTATCTATCTATCTATCTATAGCTATCCATCGAGGGCAAAACGCAATAAATTATTTTAACTAGACTACACATGGGCGTAGTCGTGTGACCCTGTCCTAAAGATCTCATTTCGAAAAGAGATGCGTGTTGTTCGTTATTCGGGAGATTTATATCCGCAAAGGAATTTCAAAATTCTTCTTATCCGCATGTGAAGTGATATAAATTACCCTGTGTGTTGTTTCTTGTTTCCTCTCGATCAAGCTCAATTTTAATTGCCCCTCTAGGCCTCCATGGCACACCAGGATAATGCGGCTTCTTTAAAACTTTTTAAATATGCTTCAGCGGTCGCGCAAAAATATACATAAATGTATGTATGCTTATACTTATCTACCTAAAATAAAATAACAAAAAAACGCACAGCTAGATGATAATTAAAAATAATGCTTAAGTAAAAGGATTAGTTCTAATCAAGACCGTAAGTACAAATAATTTACTTTTATTGAAGGCAAGCTTTTCTACTATGCGAGCGAGTTTTATATTCATTGGCATCGGCATCGGCCTCGACGCAGCGATGGAATCTTTTAATGCGGTGTTGTTTCAATTTAACGATTTTCTTAAATCTTCCAGGGGTTTTTTAGGATTAGGGAAATAATGGTGGGAAAAGTATTTCAATTTTATTTTCTAGTGAAGAGAAACTTTTTTATTTTGGTTTAGTGGGATTGGTTAGGTTTGGTGGCATGGCTTGGTATTTTTGAAATAGAAAAACACAACACCACCACCAATTTTTGAAAAAGGCATTAAAAATTTGCTTACAGCTTTAGTTGTATCTATATAGCTCTTCCCCATTCCAACGTTAACTCAATGTAACCTGAATTATTTCAATTTATAAGAAGATTAGGGTTGAAAGCATTTAAGTGGTTTGGTGGACTGTGAATTAACTTTTTAGATTTATTTATTTAAGGTTTTGAAATTATTCAAGCGAATTAGTGCTGTAATTAAGTATTTTCAACGATATTTTCAAAAACTAAAAATTAACAGAAATTAGAAAGGAGCCCATGAACGTTATATCGCTCTGAAAATTCCAAATTCAAAATCTCTTGACAATTATGGTTTTCAAAAATCTTAAGTCGGGATAAAAAAAAAAAAATCTTCACATTGCGGCAAATCCTGGGAAAGGCCAATGAATTTCAAGTCGAGACCCACCATCTTTTCATCGACTTCAAAGCAGTATATGATAGCATAAGTCGCCAAGAGCTTCTGTTGGCGATATGTCTGAACTCGGGATCCCGAAAAAAAACTGATCCAGCTATGTATGCCGCATGACGTTACGAAATACGCGGTGCAACGTGCAAATGAGCTATTCCAGACTTTAACAGGGTTCAGACAAGGAGCTGCGCTATCATGTGATTTCTTCAACCTAGTCCTGGTGCAGATAGTGCGCAAGAGTAGTGTTATCCTATCTTTAACAGGTCTGTCTTCCCAACTGCTTTTGGCTATGCGGACGACATCGACATCATCGGCCGCTGCACCGAGCTGCACTAGAAGTATTCACAGCTATTGATGAACGAATCTCGAATCGCGTTGGTCTTGAAGTAAATGAGGACAAAACAAAGTATATGCTATCAACAAACAAAGCCCCATCTGTCCAAAATTACATATTTACATATTTACAAAACTTGAAGATAATTTTGTGTTCTAAGGGAAAGACAAAAAAATAGCATACTTTTAGAAACCATAAACCGTGAAAAGAGAAAATTTATTAAATCTACCTATGTTAAATGTACCTATGTACATAAAAATTAGATAATCCCTGTTTCCATTTTAGCCACGCCATAACTTGAGAACAACTTTACCGATTTCATTCATCTTATTTTTTTAAAGTTTTCTAATCCTTTGTAGGACGTTCTTACGAAAAAAAAATTAAGAAAATTGAGTAGAACATTTTTTACTTAATACTTAACGACTATAGCAACTATTTTTTTATTTTTTTTAAAATAATAGTACCTAACCTAGGTATTCAATAAAATTATTTCCCCAAACCTGGAATCTATCAATCAAAAAATTAATTTATTTATTTGTTAGTGCGCAGCACACAACATAGTCTATTCGGTCGGAATGTTTATCTAGTTTTCAAGTTGTTCAGTGAGTTTTTTTAGAAGTGTTTGTTCATCGCATTTAGATACATGGTGTCCGCGCAGAACTGTCAATTGCCCGTTCACATGGTTGGTAGATTTCATCCCAAAATCTGACTATTTTATTTTCAGCTCTTGTCTGACAATTTTCGGACAATAATTTATCCGACAAAATTGTTTTCTGTTCAAACGGTTGGCAGATCTATACAAAAAAATTGTTTGATTGTGTACATCTTTTGGGTGGAGGCATCATTACTTGGGCGAGGTTCTGCAGCATTCCCATCGATTACCTGTGATCGATGGTTCGTCGGGTTCTGAAAGAATTGGTGAATTTCCGTTTTCCATGGTAACATTTTCGACCATTGATGCCTCTATTGTTATATTTTGTATCTATTTTTAGTCAGAAATGCGAAAATAAATTTGAAAACATGCTAAAAAAAATAATAAAAGACAAATGCCGACCGAGCATAAGCACTTAATTTATTTCGAAATAAACTACACAACACAAGAAATTTATATTAAATATAATAGAAGTGAGTTGCTTTATAGATATTTTCCTTTTGAGTTTCTTTTTATTCAGTTGTGCAAAAACTACAAATTTCCAACACAAATGTTTTTTTTTTATCTCTCTTTAACCAACTCGACTCCAACCAATGGGTTTCGACATTTCGGACATGTCAGACCAATGAGTCTGACAATGTCCTTATCGTCTGGCAATGATAAAAATTGGGTGTTCAGACGATTGTAAGATACCTGACAATTTTTTGTCAGATTGTCGTCTGACAATGATATTTCTGACAATATTTTCAGACAAAATTGTGTGTTCAGACGATTTTAAGACATTTGGGACAGTTTTTTCACTGACAGATCTGACAATATTGTAAGATCTGACAATCGTCTGTACTTAGCTTAATAGAAACACAAAAAAAAAACTAACTGTTAAATTTGACTGACTGTGAAATTCAATGTCAATCAACGCGGCTGAGTTGATATTTCGTGTTAAACATACAAAAATTATATTTCAAAACAATATTTTGTAATTTTTTGGTCAGGGAAAATTTTGAAGTTGGTCAGGGAAAGTCAGGGAAATTTATTCTGAAAAATAGTGGACACCATGATTTAGTTCGACGCAATCACGTCTCTATTAAGGTTTAATTTAATATAGATTTTCAAAATGCCACCAACTACACGTACCAATACCAACTTAACTTATATGTCTCAGAAGTGGGTTGAATGTCATTCGATTTGCATGTGGATTATTTTTTAGGGATTCGTATTAAAACAGGTAAATACACTCATAGACACATTTAACCGACCACTTCGTATTTCTGTAAATTTAAAGAAAGAAAGTTTAGACCACATTGGATGAAAGCAATGTTGAAAGCAAACTTTGAGAAAACAAAAATTCTGAGAAGAAAAGTATTAACACAAAAAAACGAGTTTTTAAAAAAAAAGAATACTTAAAAATATGTTAACTTTTGTTGTTAAAAAAGTGGTAAAATTATTGATAAGTTTTTAATAATGGGTGTTTCCGCCTCGGGCTCTAATTACTTCATCGAGCCGGTTTGACAATCCGTCAATGATGTCCTGAATATCCGACTGAGGGATATTGTGCCACTCTTCTATTGTGGCTGTCTCTCTTAAGCTCTTCTAGAATGGTAAAGGCATGTGTTCTTGCTCGGACACATCTTTTGAGGTTGTCCCAAATATGTTATTTACAGAATTTTCTCTATGGCAGCGTGCATTGTCATGCATTACCAACATCTGTTTTAAAGCCACAAAAAATAATTTAATATTATAAAACAAAATTTACCGATTATCATGTTCTTATTTTGGTACAAAAGATAAATCATAGTGAACTTAAAGAGTCAGGATAACGAAAAATGCAGGCGATCGGATAATTGTGCCTGTGAGTGAACACAACTGGCGTTACTCTCTCAGCTGTACATTTGTGTACACAAATTATTGAAGAGGTGCAAAGGTGTTGTAAGGCCCTATAATTTTTATTTTTAGTTTCCTTAAAAAAAATTGTATTCTATAAAACTTTCTTGGGACATTTCACATGGGACCAACAGATTGCGATTTTAGTTAAAATGTAGCATTATTTTAACTAGAATTGCAATCTGCTGGTCCCATGTGAAATAAAGGCAAGCAAAGGACAAGTAAAATGTATGCATCTGGTGTTAGTTAAACTCGTAAACTAAATTAAACTCGAGTTAACTGATAAGTCATAACATAGTTTTCTTTGGAGCTTTATCTTGAACTTATTAATTTATAAAAAAAACTATCAAAATCAAAAGTGCCAACTTTTTTCCATGTAATTCTGGAATTTTATTTCGAATTGGAGCATCTGCCAGATATTTCATCTGTTTAGTTAGTTCAAAGTTAATTCACATGGTTTAGTGACTTAACATCTTACTCACATTGTTGTATTTATGTTATCGGCAGGAATATAGAGGACTTACAATTTTCTGCCGAGTCTCAACAGCAACATCATCTCTTTATTGGCTTTTCATTGTTATCTTAGGTATAGTTAAGTAAAGTTTCTTAAGTAATCTTGAAAACCAATTGCAGGTCTATTATTCCCGTATAGCTACCAATATCTTTCCAATAACACATATAATTAGAAACAACCAGCCCCTCACAGAAGTGATTTTGAAAATCTCTTAATAACTTCTATTTCTTTAATTAATATTGCCGTACAAATGTTTCCCTTTCTAAATTATAATGTTAATGTTACCTACTTACTTTCACTAAATAAAATCTCATAGATTTTTTCGCACAGTTGTTATTTATTTATACCTTACGTACATTATACATTATAGCTCACATTTTTATTCATTCATTTAGAGAATATACATACCCACGATACAAGGGTCTTCGGGGCTTTTAACAAAGATAAAGGGGATTTTTTGGCCTACAATGAATATATTGGTTGACATAACATTACATTAGCGAATTAAATTGGCATCATTAGATGTCGTGGCTAAAGTATTCAACAGAGAATGAAAAAAAAAGTAAGAAGTTATATTTATAAGGGATGAAGAAGTTATACCTTCTCCCTTTGAAAAACATCATCCAGGGGTAAAGTTTATGCACATAGAATAGAAATACTTGCGGATCGTGGTGATGATTTATGGCGAGCACTTATATTTTTCACTTTGATGAATCCTGTTACACTAACCAAAGCAAACCCTCAACCCTCATCCCATATCACATCACAAAAAAAAAAATTCATTCATCCAATTTGTGTGATGAAAAATGCACTTGTTTTTATGCGTGTTGTATTGTACTCAATGGTGCTATTGTAGCACCCCCTCTCTCTCTTAAAACGTTTAGTGCCACTGCCATATAGTAGACAGCTAAAAGGGATGAAAAGTAAATACAAATAAATATTAGAAAGTGCATTTGATCGATCCTAACTTTTCCTCCGAAACACTTTCGAATTGAACTAATTATAGAAAGGGATGGCAATTTACTTCGAATGAAGCTGATTTTTTTTTTTAATATTTCGTATGATTTCATATGGAAAAACTTAATTCAACTTTCTTATATATATACATATAAGACTTACGGCGTTAATGATAGTAGTATAGTACTTATTGAAAAGGGTTTTTGTGTGATAACATACTCGCAGTTAGGTTGCTAAGCTTTCGCATCATCATATTAATAATGAAAGTTTGAATGAAACAACAAACACTTGGGTGAGCTACCACCAAGTTTTTTTTAGGCTGGAGTTATAGCGAGTCATTCATTTCCTGGTTTCAAGTTGGTAGCGCCGGTGTTTGACACCTGTCAAACTCAGCTGTCATTTGAAGTGTCATAACATCCATTGAATGTTTGCCATTTATGATAATGGATCGTATGACAATCGAACAAGGCGTTAAAATTATTAAAACTTACTACAAAAGTGGTGATTCAAACGTAGCCACCTTTCGCGTATTACATGATGTATGCGGTCGTCATAATCAATCGACTTCGCAAGCAATCGGTAAGATTGTGAAGAAATTTGAAGAGATTGGAAGCGTTACTGATGTCGTAAGGCCTGCACATCATTGTAATGCACGCTCAGTCGAAAATATTGCTGTTGTTGATGATCCGAATTTATCGATTTCCCGGTGGCGTTCGCAGCAATTGAACGTGTTGCACATTTCACTATGGCGTATTTTGCATTTGGTCGATATGTGGTTCCAACAAGACGGGGGAAACATAGCCCCACAACTCGAGCAATTATAGCTTTATTGCGTGAGAAGTTTCCTGGTCGCTTAATTTTACGTTGTGGCGACGTCAATTGGCAACCAAGTTAATGCGATTTGACACCGTTAGACTTTTTTCTTTGGGGCTACGCACCCACCGTGTTTACGCGAATAATCCCCCATCTCCTAGACGCATTAAAAACCAACATTATGGATGTTATGCCCGAGATACCGCCCGAAACAAAATTTTCATCAAAAATGTATCGCTGTGTGTGTTTTATTTTACTTTCGAAACCGAAAAATGAATTACCCTTTATTAATATTGATAAAATTGGGTTAGCTACCACCAAGTTTTTATAGGCTGGAGTTATAGCCTTTTCACGACTGCCACGCCGATCATCAGACTTCTGTTAGTGATACCTAACCTACTTGGTCATTTGATCAATTTAATTTGAAAAACTTTTTGCCATCTCACTGAGATGGGATGGACCTGATCACGTGACTTCGATAGCGCAATACGTAGTGCATAATGGCTCTGAAGGTAGCTTGGTCTGGTCAGTTAATTTTTTAAATAATATTGGAAAATAATTTGAATATTTTTTAAAGTATTTGTCTTTTGGCAATCCATTACTTTTTTTTTACATTACAAGTTTCCAGTTTTATCATTAGCATCCCTGTGTCACGACTCACAAGGTTCTTGTTTAATTCAATCGAGTGTTACAAATTTTTGTTGTTTATACTTAAGAGGTTCAATGTTGCTTTATTTAAGTTGTTTTAACCCTGATGTGTTTGATTGAAGAAGATACTTATTTTTTTCAAAAGTCTCTCGATTGATTTTCAAAATATGTTCTTTTTTAAAAAAATTGGTAAACATACTATGCGAAAGTTGACATCTGCACCACTGTTTTTTTTTAAGTTCACTGACTTATTTTTTGTGGGTTAAATGAAATTTTAGTCATTATATAAAATTTAGAGAAATGATGCATTTTACTTTACTCTTTTTGATAAGAACCTAGCGAGTAATCAGAATTAGTAATCAGTTTGTTCAGTTTAAGTTTGTAAATTTTTTTTTTTTAATAAAAAGGACGGGTTGAGGCATCGTGAGGGGATGTAAGGAGTTTTAAAAAAAAAAATATTTCGTTCTTAAAAGCAGACAATATCTACAGCAAGACATTCAATAATATTCATTAAAATTGTTGGAGCTTAATTTAATGGCTCCAAAAAGTAGCAAATATTTTTAAGGTCTACCAAGGTAGGGTAGATTATTTGCCTTTTTCCTATAGCCAGATACACCTACATTTTCAGAAGTAAAATATACAAAGTGTTAAATGTTAACACGTTGTAAACAAACAACATGGTATTTGCTTTTAACTAGAGATAGAGAAACCTTTAAAGAATTTCTTGACATAACCTACTTAAAAAAGACCGTAAGGGATATGCAAATAGAAACTGACTTATACTTTACATAAAAAAATAACTAAGGAGGCCTTGGGATCTTAGAAACTCATATGTGGGATATTCGCAAAAAAGTGTATCGTATTAATGTTTGGTATAACCTTTCACGAATAGGTCAACTACTTTTATGGTCAGCCATAGAAAATTTTCAATCAATGGTTAAAATTTTTCAAGGTCATATGAGATTTTTATCATTTGTGGGATATTCAAAATAAAACATATATCGTGTGGTAGATCGCTTCATAAATATTTAAATAGTTTCAGTAATTGGTGATTGGTCAGAAATTGATTTTGTTATAAATTACATTTTTTTTTCAAGGTCTTAGGAGAGGTGCTAATATTTTTTTAAATTTTCAAAAAAATTACAAAATTCTCATGCAACTTAAATACGATTACAATGGTTAATTATTTTCCATGAAATGAAATATATTTTTACTCATTTATTCAAACTGACCAATGCATGGTACCTACCAACATCTAAGACTCCGGCATCTAAGCACCTCATATGTGGGATATTTGCAAGAAAAGTACAGTATTTGGTCAAAAAAGATCAACTAAACTATACCTTCAGAAATTGATCAGCTATAGAAAATATTTAATAAATATTTTTTCAAAGTCATCCGAAATTTTTTTCATTTGTGGGATGTTCGAAAAAAAAACTACTTTCTGATAGGTCACTTAATCTTCACAGAAGGTCAAATAATAATTTTAGTAATTGGTCAGTTAGAGATTGTTGAATAAATTTTCAAAGTTTTTTTCAAGCTTGTACTGTACAGTCTTAACACCTAATTTGTTAGATTTTCTTAAAAAAAAACAAAAAACCTGAAAGGTTACAAAATTCTAATGTTTCGATGATACCATTATTTATTTCCCAAAAAATTGATGATACCATTCTTTGATTTAAACTGTCCAATTTAAATACCAATATATAGAGTTCGGAATCTAAGGATCTCATATGTGGGATATTCGTTAAAAAAGTATGGCTCTAAAAGGTAAGTACATATATTGATGAAAAAAAAAAGTAAAAAAAAAAACAAACAAACATAAAGACCTAGGGTCTTATAAATTAGGCAATGCAAGAAAGAATAGAAGGATAGGATAGATTTTTGTTGGCACAGTCGATTAAGAAATTAGGTTTTGATTTTTTCTTTTAATCCCAGGGGTGGCGTTCAGGTTCAGTTGAGGGAATATAGAAAAGAATGCTGCCTAGACTGAGGATCGAACCCATACATCCACGTTAGCAGTCAAGCACTACTTCCACTGCGCCGGTCCACCCCCTAAAAGTTAACTACATATTTTCAAAAATCGGTCGACCATAAATTTTTCAAATTTATAAGAAATAACCTCATGGGTTATTCAACATAATTTTTTTTAAATTAATTTTTAATGTTTTTTTCTCGAGGTCGTAGAGAGGTTCTAACATTTATTTGTGGAATTTAAAAAAAAAGTTTACAATCTGAAAGGTTATTAAATATACGATTATTTTATTTAGTCATTTATTTTCAGAAAAATTCATCCTACCATTATTTTATTTAAACTGATCAATTCAGTAACCATTCCATGGGATCTAAGCACTTCATATGTGGGACATTCGCATCTAAAAGGTCAGTAATTGGCAAACAAAAAAAGTCAGCTACCGGCTGTCAGAAATAGGTCAGTAAAAGAAATATCACTGTTTAAAATATTTCAATATCACCTCATTTAGGGGATATTCGTTACAAAAAAAATCCATTGCATTTTTTTTTTTAAATCTTTTTTGGAAATGTTGCAAATATTGGCAACGCAGATTAATTATATATGACTGACCAAATTTCTGAATTCTTTTAGGAAAAATAACTGAACTTCCAGATGGCACATTTTTTCGAATATCCCACGATTGACGTTTTTAAAATCTCTTCGACCTTATAAAAATTTTAGAAATTATTTTAAAAATCTATTGCTGGCAAATAATTAAAATATAGCTGATCTTTTATGGTGATTTGCTGAACTTTTGCGAATATCCCAAATATGAGGTACATACTAAGAAAATCCCAGAGCCCCCAGCTTCGCATTTGAACTACCAACATTTTGGAGCTGCAACAGGAAAGTAGGGTTTGTATTAGATCAAGGCAAATGAAGAGACTGGAGGAACATGTTATGGTAAAATTTATATTAGTAACAAATTTAATTTTTGAAACCTTAAGAAATTTTAAATTTAATATCAAATGATCAATTCCAGATAAGCATGGGTAATATGAATTTCCTTAAATGCTTCCATTCACCTTCAATGTCGGTATAATGTATAATATACCTAATCCAATAAAAATATACGTGCATCTATTATATTTTTAATCTGAGTCAATCAAAATTCTGAACTACAAAAATTAATTGGATGTGAAAATTTTTGCTTTAACGAATGAATAATATGCGGGTTATGATTTTATTTGAATACCTTGACAAAGAAACATCTTTGTATAATTTGTACAATGCAAATATTAAACGGAACTTAATGTGCTGAATCACCTTTTTGGAGAACCCACTTACGGTTTCTTCATACCGCCCGCATCTTTTCAACATCATAGACATTAATTCTTCCATAACGGCATTCAGGTTAATTGGAAAATTAATTCACTAGAAAAAGAGTATCTGAACAGGGAAAGAATGACTTATCCATCAAAATTATACTATACCTACCCTACCCACTATATTCCCATATGATGCGTGACCGTATAATGTTATATGCTTTCAAAGTCCAGGTTTTGTTGTGTTTCCCTAAAATATTTAAAGTCCCGAAAACGAAACGAAGTAGCTCCCAAACTCCAGTCAGTTCTCTTCTTAATTGATTTTAATTGAATTTGATGAACAATCCGACGACTGACATCAGAGACGAACGACACAAGCTACATATCTACAAATGGGCTACTATGCTGCTGCAACAGGAACAATTTTTATATAATATGACCGTAACAACGCAACCGACTCCGAATCCGACGACGACGACCGGTGGAACTGCCGTGCAGCAGCGTGAAAGATTTCATCAGCAACAATTGGTTGTTTGTTTCATCTGAGGAGATAAATAAAATAAAATAAAATTAAACGTGGGGAACGGTAGTCGTAGTGGTGTGGTGGTACTGATGGCAGGTTTTCGAATTAATTTTTGTTCAGTAAGAAATTCCTCGAAACGGTAGACCCGCTTAATTGAGAATAATGATAGCAAATTCATCGCATCAAAAAAAAAAAAAAAACAAAGTTGAAGTTGACTAAAAGAGGGATTCACAAGACTCGCACCATCAACCACCATTTATTACAAGACAAATCAACATTCAACAGCATAGGTATACGGAACTTGAGAGTCCGCACCGCACTCCGGGTGCAGTATACGAACTTACGATTACGAACCTTATTGGAAAGTTCATTCTTCCTTTTGGTCGATCGTTTCATTACATTTGTACGCCCATCGCCATAGTCATTGCCATCGCCATCAGCTATGGAATCAATTAAGGTGATCATCAAGTTAAATTGAAATGAATTGAATAACGGTTTACATATATGTATGCAGCTCAGAGGTAATTTTGTGAAATATAAAATGAGAAAAGCCAAAGCCCTTATGGCCGACCACATGTGAATGCAACATACTTGAAGAATTTATATATATAGGGGAGATTTATCTTTCTCAATAATATAATACCACCGGTACGCGGCACAACGCTCCAGTGAAATGAACTTTTTTGAAAACCTTGAAATAAGATGCATGTCATGGAACCAACCACATGAAGCTAATAAGTGATAACAAATTTTTGGGCTTATCAGTTTAATGTCGTTGACGTATGATACTTGCTTAACAAAGGAAAAAGTTGATAAAGAATCACACAGGAAACGAAAAGGAGGAAGATTGATTAGATTCTTTAGTAGAATGCAAAATTTGGTGTTTCATGTGGACGATGAACTTAGTCCTTTGTTTCTATCGGTATATAGTCCTTGGAAAGGACTATGACTGAAATTGCTGAATGCAAAATTTGAGCTGATATTGCTTGTAGAGTGGATGGTTTATTATTTATTACCATATAAAACTATCAGTCCAACATCATGCAAAAAATTCGGGACATCCATTCAAAGAATTTTTCAACATTCTAGACTTTTAATATGAGTTGGACTCGTTCAGAGGATTTCTTCTAAAAAACTGAACGATTTTTCAACTACGTGGGTAGGTTTTAACGAAGATAAGGAATGGACAGATTCAATGCTGCCAGCATGGACTCCCCGACCAATATAAGCCAATGATAATGTGAATTTAAAATTCTGGTATTCAAATCACAGGAGATTCAATTAAAATGAAGTTTTTGAAAGACTTCAAAAACCCATAAATCTGGTGCAGTCTGATCAGGTGACCTTGGGAACCAGCGGAGATGTATTAATTTATTACGTAATTTTCATTGCAGCTCCACCATAATCGGACGGCTACGTGTGCAATTCCATCCATCTTGGTGGAACCAAATTCTATGCTGAAAGGGATACGTTTTTGGGGCAGTTCTGGCATGATGGATGAAACTGGACACCACACAGCGACTCTCTCTTTGTGCAGGTCCGTCTCATGGATCATTTCTGATGAGACATATAAACAAACAATTCATCAAATTATTGTCTTCTACGGCCATTTCAATCATTCTTTGGCAAAATTGCAGGCGAACAGGCAAATCTAGGAAATTTAACTTTGACCTTGGACGGAAAAAAGTTTAGATAGATCATCATGAATTATTCGTTGTAATGACCATCTGGCATCATTACAACGTTTCGAATCGTCCTGAATCCGAACATAGGGATCTCGACGGTACGGTCCTCGTGCGATGCTTCCAGATTCGGCAAACATGTTAACCTCTACTTGGGGTAGTGCCATCAAACTCTCCCCTAAATTCCCTATAGACAGAAATGACGGACTGCAAAGTAGGGTACCGACACTATCCTCCTTTCGTTATCTCAAGCATTCATTTTAATAAATGTAAATAGTAACCTACAAAATAAAAAAAAAATAATAAGCCCATTAGGTACTCAGAATCCGATTTAATATGGATATTCTACAAACAATGAAGACAGCAACCTTGAATTCTGTCCCAAGCGAGTAGGTCATCCCAGAAGTGAGATAACAAAACAGATGGCATCTGAAAAAAAAACTGTTAAAACTACTGATTCGCAAATGTATAAGTATCACATGCCCGCCATTTCAAGCAGTTAGTACCAGATCTGACTATCTTAGAATTGATTTATATACAGATCTTTGTGGTCCTATGAATCAAAATTATGTCAATTGAAGATTCACTGCTTCTCTTCATGACCGATTTATCTTATAAAGCAAGACTGAAGTTGCGGAAAAGTTTTTTGACTTAATGAATTTTGTCGCAAATCAAACTGGTAACGAAATAAAGGAAAAAGCGATAATGGGAAAAATAGTGTAATAATTCTAAGATGAAGAAAAATTTTAGTGATTTGAGACTGTTCGATATTCACTACAGCAAAAAAGCAGAATAGACCATAATCGCCAATGTTTTATTAGTTTTTTAATTTCTCTTTTATTTAGCAATGATATTATAATAGAAGTTATCTATCAGACTGTCATGTCATCGCTGTACTCATCCTCTTTTATCTTGATGTGGTGAATATGAATATGATACATAAGACTTGGACTTAAATACATAAAAGAGGTATTTCCAGATGACAGGACAGACTGTACAATGAGTCTTACATTCTAATGTACAATATTAATCTTACAACCAAGGCACGTTACCTTCTCAAAAAACGTTTTCGGCTAAAGCAACTAAAATTATGATCGTATACAAAACTAAAGAAAAAAGAATAATTTTGTTTAAGTCACGACGCAGTCTTCAAACAGTTTTCCAAAAGATGCCAAATACTAAATAGCCAAGTTAAATCATATTTCGTATTTCATATTTCGGGGTTTTGATGAATGAAGACACTGAAGATAAATATCTAAAAAATTGAACAATACATACACCAGTAGGAAGGAAGAACCCGATGTAGAAAAAAGTTTTTCGGATGCTCGAGAATATTTCATTACTGATGGATCTTCCTAAGGTACCATATATTCACAAGAGCTAAGACGTTCAACCAGACCAAGAAATGCACCTGGAAAAGATCGAACAATATTCACATTGAAATAAATTAAATGATTGAAGAATATGCTGCACTAATGAAGTGAAGATGCACTGAAGATAACGAACGATATTCACGTTGGAATAAATTGAATGAATGAAGAATATGCTGTACTAATCAAGTGAAGATACACTGAAGAGTACGAACAATATTTGCCTTGGAATAAAGTTAATGATTGAATAATAAATTGCTGGTATCAAAAATGATTCTAACTTGGACAGTCATTGATATTCAAGACAAAAAGAGAAACAAACGTTAAAAAATGAAAGGCAAACAATTTTTGACCAGTCCCGCCATCCCAACATATTTGGCTCCGGAGCTCTTAAAGAATTTCAAATAAATGTCTCCATATATGTACGCCCTTTTTAACTTAAAATATTTTCATTTTGTTAATTTTATAAAATTTCTCATATCAGACCTACATATATTGAATTAACAACTTAGGTACTATTCACTGATGATATGCTTCAGGCATATTAATATACATTTTCTCCCATCAAGAAAATCAATTCAATTCTATACCAACTTTACATAAGTAATGAGTTTCTAGGAAAATTATCTTGAAAGCCAGTATACCCTCAGCAGCCTATATACATATATATGATATCTCTACGTATCATAGCATTATCTAGTATAGAGGTAAATATACATGCAAAGAAAACTTGACCATTCTCGTATCAATTTGCAGCTCCAATTTCAAGAAATTATACCACACGAGTCGCATATTAACATACTCATAACCGTACAAGTAATTGCCAGTGTCCTTCACATAAATTTTAAAAAGCCCAAAATTCATTGTCAAAAGACACTTGATCTGAATAGAGTGAATATGTTAAACAGGATAGCAATTAAGTTGGGCCTATATGTATATAGCCTGCTGTTACAACATATACTCATACATATGTATATACGAGAGGAATTTTCCTTTAATTGGTAGTTACTTTGGTGTATAAAGCTCTGGACCTCTTGAATTTCTTCATTAATTAATAAAACAGGATAAGCATCCCCTATATACAAATACATACGTAAGAATGTAGGTATCTATCTTTTCATATAAACATACAGATAGAGATACACTCAACAAACAGATATGTCCTGTAAACTGGAAAAGAAAATGTCCGCCAAGCTATAAAGATTTCTATCTTGAAAATCAACTGAAATATACAATTTATTTACTTGTACTTTTGGAATCACCCTTATAACTGCTACCGAATTCTGGTCAAGTATAAATATTCTGAATAAATTGTCCAGTTTCGGAAACGAGTAATTTAAATTCTGTTAACACATTGATACTTAGCAAAAGAAAAAGTTATTGCGTACAAAGAGAAAGGGATGCTAATGTTATGAATTGATGAAATCGTAATGTGGAATGGTTAAAATGGATATTTTGAAGGATATATAGATATCTATAAAATATACGCACATATTATTGTCTTTCTGTTTCAAAATAAAATATTGGTTATTGGTAAGTGAAGAACATTGATTTTTGAAAGCATAGGTAAGATTTTTCAATATGAAAAATTCTCTTGCTTTATGCGCGTTTCTTTACTCAATTATGTAGTAACGCCTTTAGGTTAAGTATAAGGTACAAAAAGTTCCAAATTCTTTTGTCTCGGCATTTTCCTCCAAGAAAAAGCTCCTGTGCTAGGTTTATTGTCAAAATTGAATTTAAATAAAATTGACAACCCATAGCAATCATATTGTGGCACCTTACTTACATTTTCGTAAGAACCTTAATCCAATCGGATTAAATTTACTCCAATTAAAAAAAAAAAAAAAAAATTTGTCTGCTCGACAGCTCGTGTAGAACCAGGGGCTAGTGACCAACAACTTTCAACCATTCCTGTGTGCGTATTATTGGCAGGAATAGAGGGGACTTACAATTTTTTGCCGAATCGGAATGGCTAGGGGAAGAAGCACTTTTTCATGACAAAAGATACTCTTGAAGGATTTGTTAATTCCTCGCAAGAGAGAAAAACGTTTCTGTTTTAAGGTGGCATTGGCTGGGAATCGAACCCAACATTAAGAAAGAAAATAAATCTATGTACTCCACCACTCCGCTCTTTTGAGATTTACTCCTTTTTTCCACACTGAAAAATTCAAAAATTCTTTAGCCAAATCAAATCAAAGGAAATGACAGCACTGGTGATATTCAATTTTTAACCAACTCTGACACCGCGTCTGAAATTAAGTGATTTCTTTTTTTGTTCAAAAAAGAGTTACATACTGAAAAGTTGAGTTTTTCTTTCGTTTTCAAATCTACTCCGACAAATTTCGATCTACTCCACTTTTTTAACAAATCTGCTCCGAAATTTTACTTCTGAGGTTCTAACCCTGCTTACGTTACATGAATTTGGATGGCCCTTATAGTTTAGGATAGCCCACGGACTGAACCAATAAGCCTGGTCCGTAGCAGCTGCCTCCATTTGCGCACACCAAGTTTTTCTATATTTTTGCGTGGCGTGGTATTCATCTACGTCATAGTTCATCAGGGATAGATTTTGGGTTTTCAGGGTTCAATATTTTCTGGATTATAGGGTTTCGGGATTTGAATTTTTTTTTTATTTTTTTGGTTAAGTATTTTTGGTTTTCGAGGTTTTAGTTTTCGGGATTCTGAGCATAACTCGGGTAAGATTGTATAGGCTTTTTTGTATCAGCCTTTTCAACCGCTGTATGTTCAGCATTTTTGGCAAATCTGTATTTCCCAAAGAAGTTGTCATTAAAACTTCTCATTCGCACTCGATCGATACATACTGGACCTAATATCATTTGAAGTATCTTCATCTCAAATCAACAGCCTTGGGGAACGGTTTGAATATTGCTAACTGCACTTTATGTAGATTAGGCGAACAGAAATATTGGCAGTTATCATCCATGTTGACTGAAGTGTTTTATCAAGCAGCGACTATCTTCGCATTATAAGCAGTCTAAAAAAGCGTTCTTTCCAGATCCTCAGTACTACCGTGATTCCACTGTAATGAACTTTTCAACATCAGCCCTATCGTAATAAATCTCATGCTCCTCATAATGTTTCACTGCTCCTTTGCCTTAAAAGTGCCGGGCTACTTCCTTAACATCTCTCCTTTTTGTAAATAGCATTGACTCATAAGCCTCATTCCTGGTTGCGTGCACCAGCCAGAATTCTTCATCGAAGCAGTGGTTTCGTTGTGGTCGCCTAGTGATACCAAGCTCATCAGTGGCTGGACTACTAGTGGCATGTTGGCAGTTCTATGTTAGGTACACTTGATGCTAAATGCGGGATTATTAAGGGATTACAAGAGACGCGTTGAGCATAAGTTTTGGTGGACTCTTGGAATAATGACATCAGATCTGTTGATGGATCGTCAATGGGTATTCGCATTCATACTTCCGCTTCCTACTATTAAAAACGGATCCGAGTTTTTTTGGAGACCTTAAAAGGTTCTGAAATTAAAGACCCTAGAAGAATGCCCAGCATCAGCATTGTCAATTAACTTTATAATCTATTTTCTGGTTTAGAAATCAGGTCCTTGTTATGATGATATCACCTACGCCATAAAGACTATCCAAGTTCATTACATCGAACAATACACTTCGATCAACCTGAAATACATCTAAGATCAATAAAAAAAATGAAAATCGAAGAAAAGTTAGCGGGCACTTCTACACTGTTAGCCATTCCACATTGATTCTATTAAATAATTCAAATTTTCACGCCTGCGGAGTTGACTCTTTGTATAAACTCTTTGATTACACAGTTTGAGTTAACACGCACGCTAGCATTCTTTCAAAGACGTGAAACAAAGTATGGTGCGTGTGTTTAAACAGGACACAGCACACATCTATGTCACAAATCATCCCCATTAAAATGCAATTTCTTCACCATTTCAATATCTCTAATTAATTTATTATCGCTTATCGCGTTTGACACATCTCCCCGAAAGCAATGGCTTGGCGGTGTCGGGTTCGGGTTCGGATATACACAACCACAGCCATACGTACAGCTCTCATCTGCTGCTTGTTGCACCACAACCGACCATAAGTGCCGACCAATAAAAGCCTGTATGACTGTGACTGTGACTGTTAAAAATCAGTACATTAAGAGTGCCATTCGGCTCGTAAAATAGATACGCAGATAAAATGCTTTGTCGTTTTCCCAACATTTTCCCATTCGCACATGTTCCACATACATTTTAGGCCGATAATCCTATCGTTTGTATTCCAGTGTTTAACCGTTAGAGGCAGCGAGTGGCACAGCCACGTCCATACGAAGAAGGTCCATCGTAAATTTGGTGAGTGAGCCTCAACGCCCACCACCATCCATTTCCTCCATCCAGCTTGCAAAACTCCAAACCCCACCCAGTCCAAGGGATATCTCCACATTCTCGGGAATGGTCGGTTTTTCAAAATTCGCAGTGTGTGACTTTTCATCCCTTTTTTGTCGTTCTACATACATTTACACAAAATAGCAATACAGGAATGGGAATCGGGTTTTTGGTGTAATTTAAACGTTATGCATTTTTGAAGGGACAAAGTCTTGTTTGCCATCAAAACAACATCCACGACTCTCAGTCAGGAAGGACGAGCATTTCTATGGAGATTTTTTGGGCATATGTTGGCCAGATAACACACATTGAACTAAATCAATACCAGAAAAACGTATATAAAGTGTGTAGTGTACACAATTCACTATCGGTAGTTGAAAATCTAAATGAATGCCACAGGACACAAATTTTCTGTACTGAGATTTTAGTTTGAAAAAAAGGGGTTTTCGAACTAAATTAAGAGCTTTTGAGATAAAGAAAACGAGCGTATATATACGTAGAACTTGGGAATGCGTAACGAATTGACGAGGCAATTTACGAACTCCTGCATGAAGTTCGAATTGATGCGACGATGACGACGACGATGGAGATTTGATTTGTCTGGAAGAAGAAGAAATTTTTATATAACATTTTCTAAATGGGTTTTAGTTTTTACAACATCTTCTTTATTTTAAGATTTCCTTGAACCGATAAACGATTTTAAAAAGGTGCTGATTTTACATATTTTGTTTTCTTGGTTAGGAAAGAACAGAAATATAAATTAGGGTATGGTTTGGCTATGGGATACATTTTATTGTAAAATAAGAAGTTTGTTTTTGCTTGCTTTGCAAATAAATTACTTTTTAGGGACTTCTATTTTAAACCGATTTTTATTGAAATTATCCAGTTCTACGTCTTTATTTACAAGTAAGAAATCAGGCTGCCTCCTTCATAACCTGTGAAGTGGATCTTTCTGAGACACGGCGGCTTCCTATTCTCTGACATCTACGACAACGAATAAGCTTAAGCTCCTTCCAGTCATCAATACTTACCTTTCTGACACGATAACTTGGTCTTTAAGCTGAAGATTCGGTCAAGTATCAATTTTTCTTTCGAAAGAGCATAGTATCATTCTGTTCCTTCATCCAACACTTGGTGCCATAAAGCATGACTGGACTGGAAGTATATGGATATTGTAGAACATGCACTTCGACGTAAAAGGAGTCTTGAACTCATTTATTTCGCGAAATCGAAGGAGCCAGTGTTTATTTTAATGAATGACACTGGGAAAGAACTACATTAGGAAACTGCACCTCCTTCGATTTCGCGAAATAAATTATTTCGAGATTGATGAACTCTTTTACTACTTCTAAGTTAATGCTGTCAAGTGTCAATATTGACAATTGTCCTAGGAGGTAGATAGGACAGATTTTTGTTGACTGCATACAAAATTTACCTTGTTTTGCCCTCGTAAACTTCAAGGCCAACAAGTATCTATTGTTTTTTCATTCCCTGCGTGCATCAGCGGGACTCTTTTGTTGAGAGCATGGCAGCAGCTGGTGATGGTTGCTAAACCCTGGGCTGAAATCGCGTAAAACCTAAAGCGATCGGCCGATTGAATGATCAAACATTTTAGGTCTCTCCATCTTTAACTGCAGGCTGCAGTTGTAGACCCCAAGATCAACTATATCGCCATATAAGGCTCCTGATATAATGGGAGTTATGATGGTGGGTCTCAACTTAAAATTTGTTGGTTTTTACCAGGGATTTGTTTTAGCGTGAAGATTTGGTAAATGGTGGGTGTTCCGACGCACTGATACTTGCCGATTAAGTTGTTGCAGAAAAAAATAGAAGAGGATCACACAGCTAGTACCTACATTTGGTGGTATGCCATAGCCCTTGGAACCAGGAATTAGTGACTTATAACTCTCAACCATTTGCAGAAACGGACGGGACACACAATTCCTGATAAATTTCAACGGCTAATATAAGAAGCACTTTAGCATACGAAGAGATAATCTTGGAGATTTTTTCACATACTCACAAGGCAGTGTCCTTGAATTTTTACGGCAAGATAATCCATCGCACTAACCAGTACGTCAGGTAGGATCTTATAGTGACATTTAGCATGGATAAGCTTCGATAGTTTTTGCAAGACATAGTACAGCACTGTTCTGCTATCCGATCCTATCAATTTTTTCGATACACGTGGATTCTTCACGTTTCTTATAGTTATTAGCGATTTTAGCCCTAAAGGACTTGTTTCCACTTTTAACTTTGTTCTACGATTTCAAACTCACTTAATTTTATTTAATTTGAGCTATAAATCGTGTCTGTAGACCCAACAGTTTCCAAAATACAGCATCTGAAAGATTAGCAATAATTGCTTAATAACAACAAATAGCAAAAAATCAAAATTATAACAAATTTAGGGTCTTTGGCATAAGATGCATCAAACTACTAAGGCTTGAAGACTGGGTTAAAAGAAGAAAAGAAATGTATGGGAGGGGGTGCCTATCTCACCCTGTTTCGATGGGAAGGGCAATTTTTATAAAAAAAAAAAAAAAACTTGAAATATAAAAAGCACAATACCTAAATAATGGTACAACCTACAAAAAAATCCTACAGCTTTCCTTAAAGCCAGAAATCCATTCTTGTATTTTCTTTTTAAATAAAGTTGTTTTAATCAATAGTTTTTGAAAAATTTATTTTTTAACACAAAAGTAAAAACAACAAAAAAAAGCCATTTTTTAAACTAATTTCTTTCCAAATTTTACGTTACTAAACAATATTTTTTTGTTTAATATACAATGCTCTTATCAATTTATAGTCAAACACCGCGACTCTGATGGTCAGCGTGGCAGTCGTGTAATACTAAAAAGGCAACTCCAGTTTATAAAAAGTTGGTGGTAGCTACCTCAAGTGTTTTTGTTTCATTCAAACTTTCAATGTTAATATGATGGTGCGAAAACATGATATAGTATGTAGAAGGAGTCTTGAATTCATTTACTTCGCGAAATGGCAGGCTTTCTGCGAGTGTGTTATCGCACAAAAATCTCTTTCAGAAGTGTTATGCTTTTCTGTATACCTGAGACTTCCTTCTTGGTGGAACTGGGTCTTCATTGAATGGGAGAGCGGCTTGAATACATCAATCTTCGGTGAATAAAGGATATCTTCGCTGTCTAAAAAAAACTTTGTTCCGATGTTAAAACCAGCATCCAATTGCTTGGCTTTTTTATGAAACCTTATAATGGATATTGCTTCCATCACGAGACAATTCGATCTTATTCAGCTACAGAAAATTTCATTTTGCCCTCTTCTTGTGGCTCGATAGTCGAAACTGTATCTCTGCTGCTCTTGAAAAAGAACGAGCTTCTTCTGCCCACGTTTTCCACCATACGCATTCATCATCTTAACACAGATTTTTTACACTGCTGTTTTGATGCTAACGGCGTAATCATTTCGTGGTTTCAAGTTAGTAGCGCTGGCATTTGACACCTGTCAAATTCAGCTGTCATTTGAAGTATCATAATATTATTTGAATGTTTGCCATTAACGATAATGGATCGCTTAGTAATCGAACAACGCGTTAAAATTATTAAAACTTACTACAAAAGTGGTGATTCAAACGAAGCCACTTTTCGCGTATTACGCGATGATTATGGCAGTCATAATCGATCGACTACGCAAGCAATCGTTAAAATTGCGAAGTAATTTGAAGAGAGTAGAAGCATTTCTGATGTCGTAAGGCTTGTGCCTCATCGTAATGCACGCTCAGTCGAAAATATTGCTACTACAGGTGCAAGTGTTGTTGATGATCCGAATTTATCGATTTCTCGGCGTTCGCAGCCGGCGATTGAACATCATGACTTGGACGATATGTGGTTCCAACAAGACGGGGGAACAAGCCACACAACACGTCCAATTATGGCTTTATTGCAGGGCGAGTACGATTGCGGGCTTCTCGATTTTATGTTTTCTGTAGAATCTGGCAACTCTAGGTGAGCTATTCACAATTTCATTTTATTTGACAGTCGATCATGGATCATTTTGCTGTTGGATTCGACATTTTCCCCTCCAATTTTTTAAAAGTTGAATATTTGGCTTGCATTGATAAGTGCATATGGTCGAATTGATAAGTTACTTAGAATATCTCTTTCTCATTTCCAATTAATGAATCCGATAAAGTTAATTTTATTTAGTTCGGTCATGCTCATATGCGCAGATCAAACTAAAATTTCAACGTTTTAGAGGCATTTTAATATTTGCTATTATGCAGCTTTAACCTAGAAATACAATTAATACAAATCAGTTGACCAGACAGAACTTTTAATCTTTCTCAATATGATTACAATTCCACTAGCTAATTCCTCTAGGGAAAGGAGCAAACAGAAAATAAAGAATATTGTTTTTCTTTTTTGCAAAATCTTTTCAAATTGTTGCTGTTTCACCTTAACTCTCCTGTTCCTATAGTAAAAGATAGACTCACAAAGTTAAATCGTAAATATTCCTCCTGGGGATATTATTTAATACAAATTCCCATGAGCTTTTACAAGACTTTAGAAAATAAATGAGTTCCTTATTCAAATCAACATATTGGCAATGTCTTTAAAATATCTATGTATAGGTGAGCTATCAAACAACCACATTCTCCGAGCTATAAATTCCAATTAACGACACATATTTTTCCATCTATTCGAACAAGAAATTCAACAACAAGGAAAATATGTTTTCTGAGAGCTCAATCTTAAGATCCAGAGTGAAGAAGAAAAATCTCACTCCACCCCTCGTATACATATCTCATATCTTCTTCGACCTAAGGATACATCCCAGAGGAACAAAATAAATATTGTATATCTTTTATCCTTCGTTGGTTGGCTGTTATTTTTTTTTTTTGTTTTCCGTTTTTTTTTTTTTTTTGCAAAAAACCATAAAAGTTAAAATATTTTAATAATGGTCGATTTTTGCCTGCGTCTCTTTCCCTCAGTCCATCCCATAGAAGCCCCATTGTGCATTCATTTTACAATGCACAAAGGTATGCTAAAACGATTTCCATCAACCTCCGCCCGTTCCATGTCCTCAGCGAATAATATCAATATCCTGGGGATAAAATGCTTTTAAGATGCGGTAGTTGTTTGTACATCGCCAATAAACATTTTTATCCACAATAGCTATGCGCTGTAAAATTTCTGTCGAAACAACAACGCATCAAAAGTCGAAGAAAACCAAGTAGAAGCATTATAGAAGAAGAACTCAATGGCTTCCTTCCGATATTACGGCAACAGCGGAAGGAATAAGGTATTTCAGTTGCCTCAAGGATCCTGCTGTTGCCGCTGCCAATACCTATACGATTTAGCTTTGCCAAGATATAGAGATTATATTTTGATTAAATTATTTGAGCGAATTTAATAGTCCTTTCCCCGTGTGCTTATTTGTATGCAAATATTATCCTATTTGGCAGGGATGTTCGCATATACCATCATAACATAATACACCAGCTTTCGATTGATTTAATTCGATTGTATTTCGAGCAACCTTCAGAAAAACCCCTCAATCCTCTAAAACAACCATTTATGTACGCCCTCGAAAAAACGCCTGAAGTGAGAAATTCCACATCTTGTATCTAAATCCTTATAATATGCAAAAGGTACAAAGGATAAACGGCGGCGCGCAAATAGAGCAAAAAATAAAAATCAAATCAAACGTCGAGTCGTTGCTTGTCGTGTAATATATGTTTCGATTTCAATCAATTGGAATTTAAACACTTTTGAATACATACTACATATATTTACATCCTCCCCCGCTACATTAAAGAAAGGGAACATTTTCAGCTCATAGTCTGTAATTGTAGGTATGTGTGTGTATCTCATTTTATTGCCCATCATAGCTTCAAAGTCCTGCAAACAAACAAATTTTAAAGAAATCAGCAATTTTGTCAAGCAAATCCGAATGTGTTAGGATTTTTTTGAGAATTTTAATTTGGACAGGATTTTGTCTACTACGAGTATATATGTAGGTAACGGTGTTTCGGCAGAGAAGCTTATACGATTTATAGGACGGTTGAATGGTGATTGACTTTTAATACCGGGAATGTATGAGATTTGAGACATGTGGAAGGAGATGTTTTCGGTTGAAGCACATTTCAAAAAAAGTGATTTTTATTCGAAACTGTTCGTTAGGGTATTGGTTTGGTGAAGATATTGTTTTCCATTGTACACTTGAAGAATCATCTAGGTCTAGGTCAAAAGCAGCTAGATTCCAGATTCTAGGATCTAGCTCTGCTTTTGATTTTTGTTTCATTGACGTAGACTTTTTGATTTCCAGCTGAATGTTTGCTAGCCGATTTTGCCAGCATCTTCCTAAGGAAAACACGAACCTTTAATAAAATAAATCAAAATGTCTGGTCGTGGTAAAGGTGGAAAAGTGAAAGAAAAGGCATAGTCCCGTTGAAATCGTGCTGGATTACAATTCCCTGTGGGTCATATCAATCGTTTACTCCGAAAAGGAAATTATGCTGAACGTATTGCAGCTGGTGCCCCTGTGTATTTGGCAGCCGTCATGGAATATTTGGCGGCAGAAGTTTTGGAATTGACGGGAAATGCGATTTGCAATTGGCTATCCGCAACCACGACGGAAAGTTGAACAAATTGCTTTCTGGTGTAACCATCACACAAGGAGTTATTCTTCCCAACATCCAAGCTGTTTTGTTACCAAACAAAGGCAGAAAGAAAGAAAATAAATCCTTAAAACCTTATAGCAAAACCTAAGTTCTTAAAAACAACTTATACAAAAAATACAATTAAATTAACGGACTGGTAACCGATACTCATGTTTTCTGGTAAACCAGTGATTCACTCGTTCTACTGGAATCCTGGTAGCAGGTATCTAGTTTCTGATGATCTGCGTTTCTAAATCTCAGTTTAATGACAATTAGTTTTCATGGATTTTGGTCCTGGTATCAGGTAACCTGGTTTTTTCTTGTTTCTGAAAGCACTTCGAACCTAGGGGGACTGTTCAACAGGTACTAGAAACCTGACAATGCAGACTTTCGCTCCGGTAGATCAGCAAATTCTATGCCCCTTGTGGAAATCAAGACATTTATCATCGAACTTAGCCTCCTTAGTAGTAGGAAATTGCTGAACAATTTCGCCTACTTCACCATGATTTTCAATGAAAGGAAAAAAACTAAGTGACCAAAAGAAACTTTACTAACCGAATGCACTGAGAATAACCGGAGATGTAATTTCGTAATTTTCATAGAATCTCTTCTCTTATAAGGGGTTTTTGTGTGATAACACACTTGCAGTTAGGCTGCCAAGCTTTCGTACCATCATATTAATATTGAAGGTTTGTATGAAACAACAACACTTGTGTGAGCTACCACCAACATTTTTAATAGACTGGAGTTATAGCTATTTCACGACTGCTAGGCCGATCAACAGACTCCTTTTTCAGTGGTACTTTGTCATTGTTCAATTTTAATTAAAAACTTTTATGCTCAGCTAGGACTCGAACTTGGACCAAATCTCTTCTTCTCTTATTGTTGACTTGTTTCGTTGGTATTCGGTCCTAATGCATCCCTATGCATATTCGAAAGATCTTCCTCTCGAAAACTGCCAGTTCCTTCATATGTGTGATTTTTTCGTGGTTTATCCAGGGGCCTATTCTGGTTCTATGAAAAAGTGAATCGAATAAATTGTTTTCACTTGGTACAAGAAAATGATTCTTGTTCAGTGAATAATGAAACTCTCCGACGAACTTTATTATCGATGCTGAACCACCTTATCATTTGCCCAGAAGCGCAAGCGCAGTCTCTCATTTTGGCCCTTATTTTGAAGAGAAGAGTGAAACGCATGAGAAAGATAGATTTTTTTCTTCATGAATAGGACAGAGAAGGAGATGTGGTTTAATATTGAGCTTTATTTGTTCGTATTCACCCCTTTCTTTTCAAAGATTCACTTCCAAATGATGACAGGGTGAAAGCAAGTTATTCATATAAAAGTTTTTGACGTTTTATTTCACATTGTTGTAGAACGAGAATCGAAATTAGTGTGAAAGGGTGAACATTTTTTCGATTCACTCCTTCACAGAATCAGAATCGGCCCTCAGATGCGAAAGCAGTAGGTGATGACCAGCCTGATGTCTGAGTCGTTTCTGTTTTCGCATTAGAGGATGAATGCTGTGGAATGCGGAAGTGACTTTCCTTAATACAGCTGCTGTGTGGGGGATTGAACCGGTATAACTCATTGAAGTTATGTTTTTGTTGTTCCTGCAGATTGGGACTAAGCGTCCTATTCCACTTTCCAATACTTGGTCGTCTAAAACTGATCACTTTGTATTTGACCGAGTTGATTTTGAAGCCCTTGACTCATAATACTCATATGCACTTAAACTCTTCTAGCAGCAAAAATCCTGACATGGATTTGGCGTAGGTAAGTCGTCGACAAACAGAAGAGTCTGTGCTTATTCTTCGTGTGGCTGGTCTGAAGGGTGTAAATATCTTGAAGAGGAATGGTTCAAGTTTAGATCCTTGTGCTATTCCGACTCTTGTTGTCCTTGTTGTTATTGTTCGAACAAAGAATGATCTTCTGTTTTACTTTGTCTTCAACGTAGTTCCAGACGTTGCCACCTAGGAGGAAACAAACAGACAAATTTGTCAGTCGCGTTGATGGATTTACTATACCACTGCACCACCACCGGTGCAATAGTTTTGAGTTTAAGGGATCATATCCGGGGGTTCTGAAAAGACAAGTTTTTACCTGCAGTATTTAAGGAGTTTACATAAATTCGACCTCTATTATTTCAATTGAGATTTATGAACCATTCATTACTTCAAATGTGCTACGAACTTATCCCTCATTCCTCTACCTAAACAACTACAAAAAAAAATCAAAATCAAAAATCTTTCGTCCTTTTTAATGTAGAATTTCCTTGAAAGCGTTTAGCATTTAAAGTGTATACATTTTCACACATCAATTTTATTATATGCAGCAGCAGTAGAAAAAGGCCCCGCACGATTTCAATCGCCCGAAAATAGAAAAACAATAAAAAATTCCGTTTTAAAACGAAAAACTAAAATTCACAGGACGCTATATAATATAACGCTATCGGGATCTCAGCACAACCCCAGCAGCATCAGCGTGTAAAACAATACTTTATAGTATCACTGTAGCCAGTTCAAAGAGGTGGGAGACAAAATTTATTGTTTTAGATATTGTCTTTTATGTTGCCATCAAATGACCAACTTTTACTTGGCTCCATTTATAGAGATTTGTGTTATTTTTTTTTTTTTTTTTGAAGGGATGAAACTGTTTCCACATCAGGAGAAGTTTAAATATATCACATACAACAACAACAACAAACGATAGTTATACGTATCTCCCTTTTATATGCTGAGGTGTTTATGACGATGTGTGATCCTGTTTTTGTCACAAATCGACAAATTTCACAAAATTTGATTTCAAAAGGATGATATGCAAATAATAGTCATTTGAATGCTAAATGATGGTATAGACGAACATGATTTGGTCACAAATTTGGTGTATCTATACACACTGTTCTACACCTATACAGAGTTGAAAGCAATATAAATTGAAAATTTTTATGTTTAAGTTTTTTTTTTTTATTACAAATCTACAGTACATAAATATACATACCTCCATGCAGATAGTTAAGAAAAATCTAAGTTCTTCCTAAAATATCGGGTTTTTCAATAAGAGCGCTACAAAAGTTTTTTTAAATAAAACAGAAACGGTTTTGGATATCAATGAAACTCTTTTTTCCTCTGAAAGTACGTTTGATGCCATTATGTATGGAACTCGAACGGGCACGCTTGCAGAAGTCCAGACGCTGAACCCAATTTTTGACGGTTTTCAAGCATAAATCGGCCGATACTGCTGCAATTTCACGTTCGATATTCGTACGAAGTTCATCAATCGTCGCTGGCTTGTTGGCATAGACCATAGACTTGACGTAGCCCCACATGGAAATAGTCTAACGGCGTCAAATCGCACGACCGAGGCGGCCAAGCGACTGGATAATTTCGTGAGATAACACGTTCTCCAAACTTGGTTTCCAATAAATTGATTGTGACATTCGCTGTGTGGCTTGTGGCGCCGTTCTGTTGGAACCACATATCCTCCAAGTCCATATCATCCAATTGGGGCCAAAAATATTCGGTTATCATTGAACGGTAGCGATCCCCATTCACAGTAACGTCAACGTGCCGGTCTTGATCATCACGGAAGAAGTACGGCCCAATGACGCCGCCGCCGGCCCATAAACCACACCAAACCGTAATTTTTTCGGGATGCAATGATGACTCATGGAGTACGTGTGGATTGCTGCCTGACCAATACCGCATATTTTGTTTATTGACTAAACCATTCAGCCAGAAATGAGCCTCATCGCTGAAGATGATTTTTCGATAAAAATCCGCTCTTAACGTTGAGGCCACTGACTCCGAATTTCGGTAGTAAATTTTAATAATTTCGACTCGTTGTTGGCTCGTATATCTTTCCATTATGAAATGGCAAACCTTACTGAAGAGAAATGTCAAAAGAGCGGCAAGTTTGCTGTCCCTGTTGCTCTACTTTTGTAGCGTCCCTGTTGAAAAACCCGCGACTAGAGAATCGACAGTAAACGTGGATATAGGATATAGGGATGGTTTGGCAAATCCTTCTTTTAGGAAAATTCATTTCGAAAATTACTTTATTTAAGGAAAATTCAATATCGAACATATTTATCTACCGAAGACTTTGAATCATGATACCACAATTGTAAGGAATTCTAGATTGACCATTTTTATTTTACACCTTTTATGGGATCCAAACTAAAAATCCAAGCACTCTATCTTAAATATATGAGTCTATGTTTTTGGGTTAGATCTTATTTCCTAACCGAGATCATAAAACGTCATTATAACGGGAAAAAACCGTCTTAAATCTTTAGAGAATGCCCGGATAACAAAGCAAATACAAATTAAATAAAGTGTAAAGTAAAGTAAATTCGGGATGGCTACGAAATCTCGCAAATCAAAATCTCGAAATACGAAATCTTGCACTTTTTAAAAAAAAATCTTTTTTCATAATCTCACAATTGCAAAATCTCGCTTTTTATAATCTCGCAATTATATCTCTCAAATTTCAACCGAAATCTCGCAAAAGAAACTTTGCCAGCAGAGGTTGCAGGGGGCAGCATGCCCCCCAAAACATACCTCACTGATTATACGGCGTAAAGCGGGACTTTTTTCGCGAGTTTTTGTAATTGCGAGATTTTAAAAAGTGAGATTTTGTACTTGCGAGATTTTGAAAAGCGGTTTTTTGTAATTGCGAGATTTCGTAGCCATATTTCGTCAATTCATCAGCCCGCGATGGATTCCGTAGAGGATTTGGTTCTCGTGGTGGTGGTGGCCGTGGACGCGGCGGAAAGAAAAACTCAAAGGAATAGATTCTAGTCACCAAATTGGGACGTTTGGTTCATGATGATATAATTCATAGCTCCGAAGAGATCTACCTCTACTCGTTGCCAATCAAAGATTCCAAGATCATTGATTTCTTCTTTGGCTCTGCCCTAAAGAATGAAGTTCGGAAGATCATCCCTGTTCAGAAACAAAGGCGTGCTGGTCAACGTACTCGTTTCAAGGCCTTCGTCGATATCGGTGACAAGAATATGGTCACATTGGTTTGGTAGTTAAGTGCAGCAAGGAAGTCGCCACCGCTATTCGTGGAGTTATCATCTTGGCTTAACTGTCTGTTGTACCAGTCCGCCGTGGTTATACTGGGGAAACAAGATCGGTAAACCCCATACCGTTCCACGCAAAGTTACTGGAAAGTGTGGTTCAATATCTGTGCGTCTGATTTCAGCTCCTCGTGGTTCTGGCATCGTATCGGCTCCCGTTCCCAAGAAGCTGTTGACAATGGCTGGTATTAAGGATTGTTACACCTTGGCTCATGGTCCCACTGGTACTTTGGGTAACATTGCCAAGGCAACTTACGCTGCCATCGCCAAGACCTACGCTTACTCGACCCCAGATTTTTGGAAGGATAATATGCCACTTGACGTCAACCCATTCCAAGAGTTTGCTGATTTTTTGTCTGACAACACAGATGTAAGACACGTTGAAGCTCAAAATTGATAAAATATAGATTCACGACTCTGTTTGAATGTCTTTTCTTAAGAAAGTTCTCTTACGGCAGAAAATACAAAGTTAAATTGGCTTAAGATACGTTTTGTGCTTTGGTACTTAATTTCAAGGATTCCCTTATAAAATATTGAGTATATGAAATAAAACCTCCAAATATTCAATGAAGTTCAAAATGAATTGTTGAAATATTTTCTAAAATCAAGAAAACAGTTGAAATGTAAATTTTATCTTATTTAACTTTTATTCAAGGTTTATTTTTTTTTATGTTAGCAACTTTATGCTTATTTATTATTTACCCGAATTCGATATCATTTAGTATATCATTAGCCCCCATTCAACAAATCACCTTTTTATTTGCCAAACGCTTAACACCGAAACACAGTCATTGGGATTAATTGACAGCTTAGTCCCTAGCAACATCCAATTACATCCTTCGGCACGCAAAATCTATATAAATGATCTGCCGGTGTCAATTAGAAGGTATTAAAATTAATCCCTCACCTCCGAATGACATCATCCTGATGGTATAGAGCGCATCGAGGCAGCTCACGCTGTCAGGTATTAAATTCCTATATATGTACATAAGTATGTATAGGCGAAACTTCTCTTTCTGCTCCACTTCTAATGACGATACAGTAACTCGATACACCGGAGTGTAATGATAAATTTCTATACCTACCCACAGCGTAAGTTTAGTCACTTGTTCCCTGTTTTATAGCTTCGCCACCGCCGCCGACCGCCACCCCATATCAAAAAGTGTTATTTTGTCAATGCGTTCCCCATTTTGTATATCCTTTTAAAAGATGGCAAAAGTATCTCAACCATACATACATATTTATATATTTGCCGAGGCCGATACACCATCCAGATTCCAGAGACAATATACCCGCGTCAAGCTGTCAGAATGTGAAATGGCCAGCTGACGTGCGACGAGAGTCGTGGACATTGGACAGTGGACACCTCCAGCTTTTCGACTCTGGATCAGTCTTACTTTATGTATAAATTACATACATATATAGGAACAATTGCGTTAATTTACACACCTATACCGTTGTTGGCTGGAAAAAGCCACCGTTGCCACTGTTGCCACTAATCCAATAAAATGTGTATAATTAAATTTCTCTTCATTTGAATACGTCACTTGTGTTTCCAATTAAAACCTGTTGGATGTTTTCCAGAGAGGAGAGCAACACAAAACACGAAAACAACAACAGCGGCTCGGCGTGGTGATGGTTCTTGGACATGGTTCGTATAGACGTTATAGGTCGACTCATTTGGCTTTGTCCAGTCTTGTTTTTTTTTTTTGTTTTTTTTTTTTTGCTTTAGTTTGGTCCTTTCGTTAGGGGGGTGCCCTTGTGTCCTCTGCAGATAATAGTGATGAGGAATCTAATTGATTATCCTGGCGATTTAATGAACCACGTAAATAAATATAAAGCTATTTTTAGTACACCAAATAATCCACCGTGGCGTATAGGAAGGCGTAATTAAATTTTCACAAAATTTGCGATGCCACGCCTACGCCACCATAACAATAGGCAGAGTGATTGCTTTTGGCTGGAGTTCGAGTTTAAAGGCTTGTAAAACATTTACAAAAATAGAAGAAAAAAAATATGTGGGACCATTTTATTTGAAGAAAACTTAAAAATAGTTACATAAAAAACAAAATCTTGCAACAGTGTTGTAAGAATTTTTTTTAATAAATTGGAAATGGTATCTATAATCTGCCTGACACTTTGACATCGGCATTTAATTTTTTATCGTTATTATATAGTTATATTTTGGAGAAATGATTTTCTCATAGCATTAAAACATCAAAAATGCGATTCTACTAAGATGTTCCCATGATCGTCATTGCAGGCTTAGGTTTGTATTCTGGAACCTCGAGAGGTTCCTTTAACGTTTTGATAAAATGTCTGGACCTTGTTCCTGCTATTACATCCATCAATTTTCTTGATCATGCACATCTCATGCTCCTTCATTTTTCTTCTGCTCGTAGAGCTCACGAGCTCTTTTATGCTTGCCTGCCGACACCCATTGTCAAGCCAGTGATTTTGCTGTGGCAGTCATCTTAAACCCAGCATTTTAAGCGGCCTTTAAACGATACAATCGCCATTCAGATATTGTAACAACTTTTGAACTGTTGCTTGTATGGAGTGTATGCGATCTTTCGACGGTTGTAGCGATATCACTTGTCGAACTAGTTTCACCGCCAATTGCTATAATTGTGAGGTTACAGCAAATTCACAGTCGATAGTATACTGTGTAGGTTACATACAATGGTTATACTGATATCGGTTCAACTCTCAGTCGTACGACGATTATATCGTTTAGAGGCCGATTTAGATTCAGTTTTTCTGATGGCTAATTTGCGAAATTTGCAATTGATTTCCAATACTTGATTCTAGTGAAATAGGAGTTTTGGAGAGGTTTTTAGAAAGCCGTTGGACTTCCTCATTTTGCTGGGTTCGGGGAAGCCGCAATTATACCTTGGCAAAAAATGAGTTATAAGTTTGAGTCAAAGTTAGCCCTTGGGAATGTTCGGACATCCATTATACTTAGATTCAATGCGGTCAATATGATTTATGGTTATGAATATGAATATGAGGTTTCCGAATTTTCCTAATTTCGTTTGCTTGGTGCTTCATCATTCAATCCATCCGTATCAAAATGTTATTGTTGGTTCGGAACTTGATACCTTACGCGACCGGGAAGTCAACCCAACACCACTGACCAAGATTAGTACAGTTCCAAAAATGAAGAGCCGGATATATCCGCTCCTTATGTCTACATGGTGGCACATCGCATAAGTAACGTTATGATAAAATTATTAAATATTTTTTTTTTCTTTATGTTTTTTTCAGAATTTACTTTGAAAAACTTGGAAAATTAATGACGCAAAGAAGACTCAGTACAGAACTTAAGTTATTCAATTTTATTTTGAAAGTCGATACTTACCTAATTCTTCAGACACAAAGATCATATCGAAATTTCTTTCTTGTTCGAAATGCGCCCAGTGCCCCAACAATTTAGCGGTTGGTCCAATATTTTCTGTGATCTTCCACGTGCTGAAAGACCTCGTGCAATTCGAAATGATTTGAACATTGCTCGGGAAAAAGCATGTATGTATTTACGAAAACCACGAAACTTCCACTAGGCGCATTCTCAGCAGTTGCTGATGTCTAGGTGGTCTTTACAAAGAATTTTACCGGCAGTTACAAATTTTTCATTTTTTAAATTCAATTGGTCCACGAGTTGAAGGCAAATGATCCACAATTATGGCTCTCTTCTAAGAGAAATTGTTATTGATCGGATAATATGACATTTTTATTGATTTCAACTTGCCACCGCGTTCGCCCGATTTAACGGCTCCAGACTTTTTTAAGAAGAATTGAGAGATTTGGGACCTGAAATTCTTATAAAAGTAATGGAAAATATTCTGTGAAGAGTACCTCAACAGTAGGCACCATTACACCATAACATGAAGTTAAAAAAAGTTTTCTATTTCTTTCCCTTAACGTATGTGTATGAAAGTATGTGCCTACTTCAATATTTCTTATATTATTAAGTTTTTGTTTAATATCTTTGATTCTGTATTAATTTTTAAAGCTAAACAAAAAACATTTAGTTAGAAAACCGTAACACAAATTTCCTTTGAATACTTAACTACGAGCCGCTGACAAAATGCATCTGCCATCTGTCATAATATCATCTGACAATTGAACTAATTCAAACATTAATACTCCCTTGAGTGATATCGGTACTATAAATTTTCTTACTAATTTTTTTTCTGCAGAAATTTCAATAAAATTTTAAAATGAAAGAAAGAAAAAAAAACTCTGCGGCTCGGCTCGTTAAACCATAACCAAATTAGTTTTTAATGCATCCCCAATGTCTAATCAAAGAAAAGAAAGTCATTAAAAATTATTCAAATGATTGCTGTCGAAGTAAAATCTCATTGTTGGTCTTCATTCTACCCTCCTGGCCCTCATTTCATTTTGTCAATTCTAAGAAAAAACAATATCAATTTATATAGCCTACGAAATAAATTAAAATATTATAAAAAAGAAGTCAGTACCTACATTAACCTGCTGTTGTTTCACTTCACTCAATAAAATACAAATAAACATGTTGAGCTAATTTTCCGGCAGAAATAATTTTCTATTAAAAAAAAAAAAATAACAAAAAAATAAAAAAATAAAACGAAGAAGAAATACCCTCAACATGACCAAACGGAAAATTATTAACCATTTGGGAAAAATAAAAAAAAAAATTGTTATCCCAATATAAACCCTGGATGTGCAACCACAAAATCTATCTTTCACTCGCCCCATTGTCGATCCTTGTCGTCGAATAATTAAAATTCTAATTTAAATGGTGGTCCTGGTCATAAAAAAGTATGTGATGCGCCCTTCTTCGTCGCCTCATCATCTATCGCCATTACCCATCGCAACAGGAGCGCAACTTATCGTTTGAGCGCCCGTATGCCAAAACTTTTAGTGTGTCATTTTAGCTGTCATTTGTTTTCTAGTAAATTTAAAAGGAAGTGTTAAAGTTGTTAAAATGTACCCAAACAAAAAATAGTTAGCTTACCACTATAACACTGCCAAATAAAGAAAGAGCATCCATACGCCTGTCTTTCGTACAAAAATCAGTCAAAGTTAAGGATTTTTTGTTTCACTTGCAGCCATCTTGTAGCTCTTTGCCCTCAGTCCAGATACTTTTAAAAATTGAATTTTGAAAATTAAGGCCCCGTTTACGTTGTCGCCTTCTTGTTTGTACGTATAAGTTCTGACGCACCTGTATTAATAGCATCGGTGGTGCACCCATTGGCTTTGTTTTCGCCCGTTCTGTCGCGCCACCATGCCACCATGCCTGGTATAGTATAGATCCTGAAGCTGAAAGGACATACACAAGATGAAGCCATTAAAACATAAAAAATCACAATCACAATTTGTGGTGTTTACAAAGTGCTAGGAAAATTTGAAAATCTGACTTTTTTAGTCGAATTTTGTTTGTCTATTCGAAACCCAAACCAAAACCAAACCCCGAACGGAATCGAAAGAGGGGTCCAGCTTGTCAATGAAAATTGACCCAAGCCTTCGAGGGATGCTGCCGTGCTTGCCGTGGATGATGGGTTGTATGTATATGAAAATATCCTTCTGTGTCGTCGGTATCATGTTACCGAAAATGTTATTAGGATTTTCATGCTTGGTTTTTTGTTATTTTTTTTGTATGTAACTTCGTTTTTGAGTCGCGAAGGCTGGGGTGCGGTTTTTTTTTTTATTTTTTATTTTTTAATGATTTTACTGCTCTTTTGACAGTTGTCCTTATGAGTCGGGCAACGATTGACTGACGCTGGGGTAAATACCGGTGCCATCGAAATAAACATTATACTTTTGAACGGGGTTGGGGTTGAAACAATAATGTTTCAAGTGAAGAGTCTTATTTTTTTTTTGTTTTAATGTTTATCTAGATTTTTATTGCGCTGTCCTCTCAGAGTGGATTTTGTTAGAATGATGAATGATTGCAAGGCAATGAAAATATAAGTTTTGTGGAGTTTTTTTTTTTTTTTACTTTTTTATGGGGCTTTTTTTTTTTTTACTTCGAAAGATGCTTATAGCTGATTGATTTTTTTATGTTAATAGAGCTCAAGTCGTTTTTGTTAATTCTTTGTCTGTCTTTATTTTTGGTGAGCCTGGAGTAAATTATTTTCTAACCTTATATTTGGGGTTTATGTGTTTTCTTTTTATTTTACGACATTTTTCGAAAATAGTAAATATCATTGAAATTTAATAACTAAAATGCATAGAGTTTTAAAAGAAGAATAAACAATCTATGTAGATAATGCACAAATAACATTATATGTAGTCCAGGTATAGTAAGGTCTAAAGTTTTTTCTATAATCATTTCCCTTTATAGACATGGTAATGAATATAATTTCGCTTACAAAATTAAACATTAGTGATACCCACATTAGAAGTGTGTGTTTTTTCCAAACCCTAACAGCCGAATCTATTAAGAAATTTTAAAGCCTTCTTAACTTTAAAATACCTCTAAATAACTCTTAAGTGGGAAATCGGTATCTATAATCAATTTTAACATTTACGCAACGGTACTTAAAGGCCTCTTAACTTAAACGCCATCCATCGCATTTAAAGGTTATTTAAAGCCCTCTTAAATATATTTTGACATTTGGGAAGAATTATTTTTGTTTATTTATTATAGAAATATGTACATACATTTGAACTTATGAATGTAGGCAGAATTTTCAATTTTTTTGTTTTTATTATAGTGGGCAATGTATAAGTATTTGTGATTGTATTAAATAAATTGACTTGTAAAATAAATTTTTGCGCTTTTTTTAAATATTAATATCAAAAGGTTCACAATTAAACAAAAGAAATTTACGAAAAAAAAGACATAAAGCAAAATGGAGTCGGGTTTCTATCTTTTGCTTTGGACTATACATCCAGTTGCTTCTATTTCCCTCTTATTTGGTAATGAGCTCGTTTTTTGTTTACATTTTTTTGGAAGCTGTCAAAAAACAGCCTAAAAGTATGCAATTTGTAGATTCGTTTACGTTACGTGACAAAATCGTTGTTTAGTTAAGTATCAATGCGAAACCGATTATAGATAAGAATTTAAGTGATGTTATTTAAACGCAATTTAAATATTTAAGCGCACTTAACTAAATGACATCTAAGAGACGTTTAAAAAAAATCTAATAGATACGGCTGTAAGTAAATTAGACGAAAATCGAAGTTGGCGTTAAACAACTTAAATGCAAAAAAGTGGTCCAAAAATGTTTTTCCAAGTTTTTGGTATCGATATTTTGTATGGAAATGGAAACGTCAAATTTGACATTTTTTAAGAGAATATGCATTTTCAAAAAAAAATATTTAAACTTTTTAAACATCCAAAAATAATTCTCGAGAAAATTTTAATACACCATACCTATTTTTTAAACTTTTTAAAGAATTCTCCAGAAAAATATTGAGTCTGTTAAACCGTTTTTGAGAAAAGTGAAAATAAAAAAAATGTTACATGGGAAGCATCATGATTATTAATTACTTTTTGAAAAGCATACATATATCGTCGCCCTACGATTGAAGTGCCGTTTATACGCCAAAATGCTGTTATATTTGCCTTAAGTTCATACCAATTGCATACAAAATTCTCCGAAATTGTATACACGTACGCTATAAGGACGTTAAAAATTTTTACAAAAAGTTATAGGTATATATTTTGAAAACTAAAACCGTTTGGGGATATCTGATAACGATGATTTAAAGAGAATTTCCAATTAGATATTGTGTCGAAAAATAAAACAAATCCAATTGTCGGTTTTCTCCCAGTAAACTGCGGAACGTTTAAATGTGATTTCCCAGAAATGTAAAAATGGCGTATATACAGCACTTAAATACTATGGCGACGATATATCTTTTCAAAGTCACTGAAATTATATTTAAGAAATTTTTTTAAATTTTAGAGAAAAATAAGAACTTCCAAAAATGCTAAACAAATATTCTATCGCAGGTACCGTTATTTTTGGTCCTTAAAAAAATTAAAAAAAGGGGTCGGGTTCCGGGAGAATGGATTAAACAATAAACAACGCTAGAAACCAATTTTAAAGAAAATCGAACCATCCCCTTAGGTTGCTGTCGAAAGGACTTCGGACAAACACGATATCTTATCGCTCTTAAAAACGTGCCCACAACTTAAAAAAAAAATAAGTATTTTTTTTTTACAAAAAGGCTTCCATTTTCTAAAAAAAAATTCAAAAAAATGGTAACTCCCATAGAACCATTTATTTGATTTTAAAAAGTTTTAAAAGTTTTGTATATCAAAATTTTCAAATAGAAAAACTTTTTTTTTAACTTCATATTATTTTTTTTATTGTTAAAAAATGGCATCGCTCAAAATATAACAGAACACGATGAGAAAAGGAAACCAAATATTTTCAAAATTACACCAACTTAGTTACTCGGGAAATCTGCTAATAAACTTTCAACATAACATCGCTCTGTCCGGTTATTTATAGTTTTGCGTCCGGTTGTCGGAGATTTTCTATGGATTTGCTCACGTATTTAAAATATAACAGAAACTATACTGAGAAGTGAGAACGGACCTTCTGATTTTTTGTCTGCTTCATTTGTTGATAAAAAATAATCCCAAAATAAAATTATGTACTACATATGTGTCCGCGTATGGGAGGTTCTCTATCTAAAATGAGCAAGAAACAGTGTCCGCGTCCGTTTAGGAGAATGTCCGTTGGAAAGCAATTTGTATGAAAAATTCGAAAAAAAGTTTGTTCCCGAAAATGTGTCCGTTTAAGGGAATTGTCCGCTTATTGGAGCTGTCAGCAAGTAGAGCTTTCACTGTATTATTATTATAAGATTTTTTTTGTTTATCAGTTGCACCGATTTTATTTTTTTTTTTTTGCAAAATAATTCCTAATAAGTTAAAATAATATTGAATAAGTATCCATTTTTTAAAAAAATCTAATTTTTGATAAAAAAAACATTAAATTATTTTTTGAAAACTCGATATTTCGAAAATGGGTTGATAATTTTTTTCTGGAGATGCAACAGCTGTGAAAAAGTGTCGTACGTTCTATTTTTTATGTGGCCACAATCTAGCTGTACATTTTTATATTTTAGAGAAAAAAAAAAACAATCACGGAGACAATGGGCAGTTAAATTAAAGAAATTTCAAGTCTATATAATATGTACATATGTAATCAAAAATTTTTTAGATAAATATGAAAAGATGTTAAACAAATACATTTTTTATTGAAAGAAAGAAAATCATACAAGTGAAACAGATTTTTGAATAAATCAATCTCTCTTAACCATTCCCCCAGATATTTCTTCACCTAAGTCATAAAACAAATATTTCCATTTGCATGTCGTCCATTATACATACTTACCTACCTATACACTTAAAATACGATTCAGTTATATTCAAAATCAATACGCAATAAATCTTTAAAATTAAATCATAACTCCTTGAAGATTTCCACTATAAATCCGTCATCATTCATTGATTTAGAAGTAGAATTATCCACAGACGATTTTTTTTTTATTCATAAATATTTTGTGGAATGGTGATAAAATCGAATATTAGTTTCTCTCTTTTTATACATACTGCATAATAAATAAAACTATACAATTTAACTTTATTTTTATGACACATAAAAAACTCTTTGAAACATAACTTACAACTGCAATAATATAGGTTCGTTCGTTGAGCCCTGAAGTCCCTGTGCTGGGGACTTCAATCAAGCGAGCAAATTCTGTGTTTTTTGATAACTGAACTAGAATTTTTTCTGTGACGAGTTGAGGTAACGAATAAATTGTCAACTTGACATGGGAACGAGTATTTGTGTTGTTGTCGATTCGTAAATAGAAATTTTAATTCATGGTTTACGGCACTTAAAAATCGAAATCAGTGATTATTTTCTTTTCAATATAAAGATTATGACTTTTAATTCATATAAAAATAAAATGCACGACTGGGTCGCATGAACTTGCTCTTATGTGCGATTACACTGTGGTTTTAAAGTCTTAATAATATTAAAAACATTTCGTCTGATAAAAAAAAAATTTTATTAGAAAATTACAAATAAATTGATTAAAAAAATATCTGAAATTGATTTGACACCAACGCAATGTAAACCATGTGATTTCTTACACAAATCTCAATAGCTATTTATGAGACAAAATTTTTAAAAATCGTTGGAGCGGTTTTTTAAAAAATTAATTTTTTATATACATATAAACTTTTGAATATATTTTTAAGAAAAAAAATTGGTACGGCAATTTTTAGTATTTATTTGTGTGGAGTTTAAAAATTAATTTTGAAAAAAGATCATCCACCCATTTTCTAAATATCAAATTTGAAAAAAATTAATTTGAAATTTTTTTAAAGTCCAAAATTTGATTTTTTGTAAATTTTTATATGCTATATTATTCAAACTTATTAGTAGCTTTCGTGTAAAAAATTTCATACAAATTAGTTCAACAGATAATGAGATAGTCGAAAACCCAAAAAATGGTTCTATGAGAGGTACCATTTTTAAACGATAGATACAGTTTTTTTTTTTCAATAATATGGTAGATCGTTCTGATATTAGTTCATAAAATTTTTTAAATTAAAATCGTATAAGTCGTATTTGATAAAAATGAGATTTTCAATACCGGTATATACCGGAGATACCGTTATCTATGTTAAAAAACTGCTGGGTGCAGAGTTAAATAAAAATTGAGTTTCGAATTATTAAGTTCTCAATTTTTTTTTTTTTAAATCCAAACATAAAATTAAAAAAGTTGAAAATTTTGGTACTGTAGATGTTTTTAAAATTTTTGTAAATATTTAAAAAAAAAAAATTGATCACCGTTTTTGAGAAAATCAAAAATCAAAAAAATGTTTCTATTGGGAGGTACCATTTAAAACCATTTTTCTGAAAAAAAAAATTGTATAAAATGGTAGCATTTTTAAAAAACAAATTAATGATTTTTTTTTAACAACTCACATTTTTGAGAAATAAGATTTTCATAATTTGTAAAAAAATTGTACGATACAGGTACTGTTATTTTTGTTCTTAAAAAAATGTACCAAGTTTGAAGAAAATCGATCCACCCGTTTAGGCTACAGCCGAAAGGACAGACAGATAGAATTGCGAGACCCACTTTTTTCGACTTCGCTATCATCGTAATGTCAACTTTGATCAAAATCTCGAGTCCGATTGTTTACGAATGCATAACTTGCAATATATATATATATATAGTAAAAAAGTGAGCCTTACGCATAAAACGTTCCGTGTCACACATTACGTTGTCATTGGGTACGTTTAGTAACAAAACTGCGACTCTTGGATGAACATTGACTGACACCTTAACCGTGAGTCCCGTCACTTACACAATTTTTCAGTTAATTAGTCAGGTACTCATTCAGTAAAATGGACAATTCTGTTACGGGTGTGACACAATCGGGTAAAGTAGAATTTTTAAATTCAATGAAATTTTGTTTCGCAATATTGTTTTGACTTCCTCAAACTGCAAGCCTTATAAAAATTATAAATTTTTGTAGTGATAAAATATAATAGATATTTTTGTTACGGTTGTGACACTTACCATTTTAAAATGTGATACAATGTGATAAGTGATGGAGAGAAGAAAACAAGACGAATTTTATTGTACATTATATAAATATCGTTTATAGAAAGCAGCGCGCTTTTGATCTTCTTTCAACTTAATTGGGATTTTTATATTTTCGGGGTCAAGCTAATTATTTTTCACACACAAATATTATTATTCATAAATGTGAGCTGGGTGTAGCTTGGTCATGCGTTACCATATTTTCCTGGAACGCGTCATTTCAATACGATCTTCCCAAAAAAAATAAAAAAAAAAAACAAAAAACAAGTTGATGAAATTATAAGAAATAACACAAAAAACTTTATTCTTCGTAGTGTTCCAAATTTATTTGATCTTAATTTTTAATATTTATTTTAAAACCATTCCCAGAGCAGCCCCAACTCTCGTCATTAAAATGAAGACAAACAATTTGTAACATTAAATCCTAATATATAAAATATGCCCTTAAATAATAATAAAAAAACTCATACAAACAAAACACAGGACACAAACAATACACAATCCCTTTTTCATTTTAACATTAATAATGTACTTTTTTTTTTGGTATAACACGCTGGCCACTGAGGAAGGCTACACTAATAATGCGAATATAAAAAAAATACATTTTTATTCGCGCCTCGAAATGCGTTTTTTGTTGTTGTTGTTGTTGTTGTTGTTGTTGTTGTCTTTGTTTATTTCTGTGATGGTCTTCTCACTTTTGATGGTATGAATTTTTTTTTTCAACCACAGCGACTTCATATCCTGTATCCTGGTTGGCTGACTCTGATTATGGTATAAGCTCCTTTTGAGTCTGGGAATGAGTTCTAATTAAAATTTCACTCCTTTCGCGTCATTAAAATATATTTCAACGTATACAGACAGATTTTTGTATAATTAGCATCGCACCCGGAACACAATTTTTGGTTGGCTATTTTATTGTTGTTTTTTTTTTTTTTTTTTTATGCTTTTTTTTCAGGGAACTTCCGCTGACGAGACGATTATGACGATGACGCCGCGGCCACGCCGCCAACTGTTTAGGAGTTTAATAGTCATGATGATGGTTAACCACTGTTGCAAAATATGTATTAAAAATGGAAAGTAGAGAGCTTCATATAATGGAATACTATAGGTAGTTATAATGTACATACATAGGTGGTTGGTTCAATTTGAAGCATTGAAGAAAACATTTTCTTCTAGTTCGCGATTAACTTCCACTTTAAGGCCAAGTTTTTTAGTGCGAGATCATCCCAGTTTCGGAGATAAAAATGAGTTAACTTCTGAAAAATGTTCTTCAATAATCGAGTGTGGTGAGTTACCCAGCGACTTAATTAGCAATATTTAAGGAAATAAATTGCCATTGCCTTAAATATTACAAATGGAGACGCCGCCGCTTTGGCAATGCCAAAATGGAAATATTGCTCAATTATTTATTTCCATCGTTGAGGAAATAAATTTTGACGATCACCTTAGCTGTTCAAAATGATTTCTCAGCGATTTTGAATGAATTTTGCTTCATTTTGAAATTAAAGTTGAAAATGGAAAAATGATTGGCGCGCATACCAAAAATCCAATTTTCCATTACTCTAGTGCGTAAATCAAGCTGAATTTGACGGCGCAGGGTCATAATTCTACAGGCCAAAAGTCCACAATGAACTTTTGACCCAATTGGGTGGGTTACAAGTCCACAAATAAATTATGGACTTATTACCCACCCTTATAAGCCAGAAGTCCACAAAAAAGTGAGTTCATATTCCATAATTTTAGAAAAGTAGTGGGTCATAACTCCACAAATATTTTCTGGAATTTTTTTAAAAACATATTCTAGATACTGTTTAATAAGAAAACTGTTGACATTGGCGCCTGCCTCGCGACTGGTCATACCCTGTGGGGTGTGTGTGGCACAGAGCCCCCGAAAAGAGAGTTATAGTCCTTGGAACCCGCGAAGCAGACCAGACAAGGTACTTTTGTCCATAAAAAAACTGTTGGCATAGGCGCCTACCTAGCGACTGGAACTGGACATCAACCTTGAGAGGTTTTCAAATATTATTTTCTACTGAACTCTTAAGTGACACGTTAAGCTAAAAAACAGCAAAATAAATGATTTTTAATAATAATAAAATGAATATTTTTAAAATCACCAAAGTGAGTCAGAAATCCACAATCGATGGCCCATAAGTCCAAAGAATTTCTTGTGGATTTCTGGCCCAGCATAGATTTTTGGACTTTTAACCCACCTATAAGTGGGTTTAAATCCATTATGGACTTTTGACCTATGGACTTATGACCCTGCGACAAATTTGACCAATGGCATGGGCCGCTGTGGTTTGTGGCTTATTCGCATAGACCAGCGGCTTCAGAAAACCCCCTTCAAAAATTAATAACGAGTTCAGATCGCACGATCCCGGTGGCTAGTTCACATCACCTCCACGTGAGATGACCATGCCCTTGAATCGCTCGTGCAGAATTTCCAATGTAGCGTGACGTGAGCTTTGTAGCTCGCAGCACCGCGCCGCCGTCCTGTTGAAACCACATATCGTTGATGTCCATATTATCTAAAATTAAGGCGTAGCGTCGGTCTGACTAACGTCGTTCTCGAAGAAATATGGACCAATGCCGCCGCTATCCCAAAATCCACACCAAACAGTGAATTTTTCAGGAGGCATTGGACGCTCTTGGATCTCATGTGGATTGGTATTGTTCCAAATTCGACAATTTTGTTTATTGACGTAGCTATAAATCCAGAAATGTGCCTCATCACTGAAGATGATTTTTCGATGGAAATTAGGGTCAGTTTCCAACTGCTCCAAATCCGCGAACACACGTCGTTGTCTGTGGTCGTTAAATTAGAGCTCCTGGGTCAGTGGTATTTTGTACGGAAGCAGGCCAAAGTCACGACGAAAAATTCGCTAAGTTGTGGTCTACGAAAGGTCTGAGAGACGCGAAATGAACTGCCTCAGATTTTCCTTCACATAATAGACAACGGCGATGTTTTCAACAGATCTTGCGTTTCGTCAACGTACGGGTGTTGGTTGATCGTTTACTTAGCCAGGGACACAAATTTATCCACCACATAGTCCTCTCGGTAGAACGATTATGGCGATCGTAAAACGGGCGAAGCGTGCGGAACGTTGCCCGAACGGAACACTCATGTTGTTAAAACAATAGTATTATTTGCACGTGTTTTTGAACGATATGTATATCCGCTCATGGAGAGTTGGCAAAACAGACTAAATAAATGACAATCAATTTGACAGATGTAGCTTCAACAATATGGCCGCAATCAAATGTCAAAGTTTAAAGTCCTCATTGGTATACCCTTTATTTCAATTTCCCTTAATAAAAATATTTTTAATTTTTTTGAATGATTAAATAATTTATTAATTCAACAAAAAATATATATTTTCTAAAAACTATTTGATTGCGTATAATCGCAGTTTTTTTTTGGAAAAGAAAACATCCCACGCGCTGGCCGTATGCCCTGAAAGTTATAAATTGCCATTTTTTAAATGACATCATGTCGAGACACTTCGCTGATATTCTCGGATCAAGTCTCCCAGTATTTATTTTTAGGAAATAATTTAATATTAATAAAAATCTTCACAAAAGAATCGGGAACATAAAAAAATAACTTGTGGTAACGGGTGATTTTTTAGCTGGTTTGGTTTTGGCAACACTGGTTTTGACAGCTGACGTGTGTTTAGTACCTTGTGTCACTGTCAAACAGCTTCAGTTTGGTTTGCAATTTAACCATGGATCGTCTTACAAATGAACAACGCTTGCAAATTATTGAATTTTACTATCAAAATTCGTGCTCGGTTCGAAATGTTCATCGCGCGCTGCTTCCATTTTATGGTCGGCATTCTCGACCTTCTGAGCAGTCTATTCGGAAGATTGTGACCAAATTTCGCACCAAATTTACTTTGTTGGACATTAAACCACCAACACGTTTACGTACTGTGCGTAGTGAAGAAAATATTGCGGCCGTATCAGCTAGTGTGACAGAAGACCGCGAAATGTCGATTCGGCGCCGTTCCCAGCAGTTAGGCCTTTGTTACAGCACTACGTGGAAAATTTTGCGGAAGGATTTGGGCGTAAAGCCTTTTAAGATACAGCTGGTGCAAGAACAAAAGCCAGCCGACCTACCACAACGCCGAATTTTTGGTGAATGGGCTCTTGGAAAGCTGGCCGAGGATCCGCTTTTTTATCGAAAAATTGTGTTCAGCGATGAGGCTCATTTTTGGTTGAATGGGTACGTAAATAAGCAAAATTGCCGCATTTGGAGTGAAGATCAGCCAGAAGCATTGCAACAGCTACCAATGCATCCCGAAAAAGCCACTGTTTGGTGCGGTTTATGGGCCGGCGGCATTATTGGGCCATATTTCTTCAAAGATGATGCGAATCGCAGCGTTACTGTCAATGGTGAACGCTACCGAGCGATGATAACAAACTTTTTTTTGCCCGAAATGGAAGTTCTTGACTTGCATGATATGTGGTTTCAACAAGACGGTGCCACATGCCACACAGCACGCGAAACAATGGCGCAATTGCGAGGCGAGTTTGGTGAACAGTTAATTTCACGTTTCGGGCCGGTCAATTGGCCGCCTAGATCGTGCGATTTGACACCATTAGATTATTTTTTGTGGGGGTATGTCAAGGCTAATGTCTATAGGGACAAGCCCGCTTCGATTGACGCACTGGAAGCCAACATCCATGCATTCATTCGTGAGATACCGGCCGATATGTGTGAAAGAGTATGCCAAAATTGGACTCAGCGGATGGGCTACCTGAGACGCAGCCGCGGTCAACATTTGCATGAAATTATCTTTAAACATTAAATTGCAAGGTTCAAACTATCGATTCAAATAAATATTTCATTCATTTTTTCGAATTTTTTGTGTTTTTTTTTTTAAAAAGTTCTAAACCTCTTAAAAAATCACCCATTACTTATACAACACAAAACCACCGCCCAGAGAGAATCGACAAAACTGCACTGTTCCTCTCTCTCTCTGAATTCACAGACAAGGAGCATGTGACAGTTTGTGACAGTTGTTTGTAAAAAAACTATTAAAATAGAGAGGGTGACACTATGAAATTCACCACCTCCTTCCATACTAGCGGAAACAGTCCCCCTTTTCATTTCAATAGATTTTTGATAGCTGAAATATTTATTATACAATTATTCCTACTCGGGATTAAATAACTCTGGTTTAAATCGGACTTATAAAAGGCACTGAAAAACTGAGCTTACATAAATTTCTGTTTAATTTTTTTTTACTGGTGAAAATGGTAGATTTTTCTAAAACACCCTGTAGAAAAAAATGATATTTTATTACTATACCTTTTCATACATACTTTAATCTTAAATGTTGATAAGCATTATTATTATTAACTTTATTATTTTTAATTATATGCATTCGCACACAAATTAAACAAAAACCACTTATAGGTACTGATACCGTATAAGCTGAGCATCACTAAATATTTCTATTATAGTTTGAACTCAGTCGTATAATTTAACAATAATAATTTGATAACATTTTTATCGTCTCATTCACTTTTAAATAAATGCACTTCATATACCTTATCGTTCCCCTGCAGTTTCTACAAAAAAAAAATAATTATGATAAGAACCACATCCGACGACGAGGCAGTTAAGTTGATTTGAATGAAGCATCTTCTTATCATGAAACCAGAGAAAATCCATAATTTTCCTAAAGTGCTTCTATAGACGATTTAAATAATTTCAAAGAGGCAAATAGCCTATACGAACATTGTCTTTGTAATTATCAGCCTTATCAGGAGCAGAAGGTCAAAGTTCGACGATGAATCGAAGATTCGAAATTTCCAGTCAAACACTTTGTCTATGGTCGATCAGTTCCAATTTAGTGTTCGCCATCGTTTGTTCGTTGCCATTTCTGATCGAATATACTCGAATATATAATATTGGCAAAGATGCTCCTCATTCGAAGCATAATCTTATTGATTGCAGTCGGTCTTGCCCTTGGAGAAGTTGTCAATTTTAAGCCATGCAAGGATTACACCGGCAGTTGTGTGGTTCATGAGGTTCGTATCGACCCATGCCCAGAGGCATCTGAAAACAAGGCTTGCAGAATTAAGCGACGCAAACCAGCAAAAATCTCGTTTGATTTTACTCCAGGATTCAATAGTGAGACCGTACATTCATCAGTCTATTGGGCTAAAGAAGACGCTGATTTGGAACTAGAAGACATGGACCACAATGGCTGCAACTACACCTCCTGTCCCTACAAACACGACCAAAAGAACACTCTTAATTTCGAGTTGCCCATCCAATCGAAGTTCCCACTTAACAATTACGAAATTAAATGGAGACTAAAGGGTAGTACAGCTGGAGATGAGTGTTGCTTTACAACTTCTATCAAAATTGTGCGTTAAAGAAATACTATATTAGCTCTTTTTTTTTGTAGCTAATTATTGTTTTTGTTTTTTTTTTTACTTAATACATTTTTATTGAATATTTTGTTGTTGTATTGAAAAGCTTGTGATGAGCAATTTATTTTGAAAAAAAATATTAAATTGACTCAGTTTATATAACACGTGTTTTGTTTTCATTTGGAACACACCTCTTATTATGGGCTAAATTTCGAAAATATAAAGCTTGAGTTTCAATAATTTAATGACCTTTTTGAGATTGTCAACAGGAACAACAATTCGATACTTGTGGATGTTTTCAGAAGCATTATCTTTACAATACACATATTAAAGGTTATAATTATATCATCAGCTGTTTAATTTTTGTTCAGGTCTGCATGTCTAATATCAATATTTTGGTGTTGTTGTAATTAATAAGGCGAAGTGCAGTTTTTGTGGAACAGCCATTTTTATTTTGTGACGAATTCAAATTTAGATTTGTGTATGCATAGGTACTGTGTATTCCCTTTGCTTTTCAGAACAAAAATTAACAATTTGACACCAATAAAAGATCATAAAGCAACGTGATGTTTGGAATTCTGATTTCCATTACATATAAAAGAGAGAGAAAAAAAAAAAAAGAAACCGAAACTGGTGCGAAAGCTTGGCGGCCTAACTGCAAGTGTGTTGTCACACTTTTACAGAGTTTAGTTCAATAAGTCATATACTTGCATGTCAAATAGTTTAAATTTTAAGATGTTCTTAATAAACAAAACGCTTCCAATGTAATCCATTCAAGATAATTTGTTCCGATTTATGTACATATATGTTGGTCTTTTAGAGTTTTCCATTTGAAAATAAATTCGAAAATTTCCCGGTAGTCAGACTTCGAAAAAAATACTAGTAGAATTAGTAGTAGAAGTAGTATTAGAAGTAGTAGTAATCTTTAAATTCAAACTTTTTTCCCAAGAGCGATTATTTACAAGACGTGCATACAAACTTCACTAAAGTGGTTATTCATTCGGAAATCGCTTTACAGATTTATCTTCAACTTTTTCGTTAACGGCTTAGCCGATTTCACAAAAAAAATTTATACAGAGGGTTCTTTTAAGGTACAATAATATTGCATACATTTTTGTGTGTACTTGTTAAAATTTTATCCGGATCAGATCATGTGGATAATAAAATGCAACTGTTATTGAAAAATTGGCATACCAAATTTTTAGTAGGAAAAATTTTTTAAGAAATTTTGTAAAGAAAATTATTTAATTAAGAAAAACGCTATAATTTTAGATTTTTGAAATTTTGTTTGTGTACATTTCTGTTTTTGAAAAAATTCGGACGGCGCACAGTGGTCGATTTGTAGGTCGTTAGATGGACTTAATTCGAAAGTACAATTTATTTGCTTGAAATTCGAGCAGGAATTTTAAAATCTCAAGTGATTGAATTTTGCTGTGCCGTTTTGGGAGTTAACGCAAATTACTTGATTTAAAGATCAGAGAAAATCATCAAATTGTGAGGCAAATCAGTATTTGTAGCAACGCATGCCATTTTCCAGGAAAATCTAGTCCCAAAAGTTTATCTTTTTAACGGACTTCTAAAACATCTTCTAACAGCTGTCCGATAGAAAATTATTTCATTTCGTAATGAAAAAAATTCTTATCGACAGATAAATGGTCGTTCTAAAAAGAGCGTATTGATACATAAAAAAAAAAAGAAAAAAAAATGTTGCGGTTGGTTTCGGGATTTAAATTTACCTTTTAATTAAGGGTAAATAATGGAACTTTTAAATAACAGTAATTTTACGATGGCACATTGCGGTACTTTTTTTTATTCTCCAAGAAAGAAAAAAATTTCCTACATTGCTACCATAAAAACTCACTCAAACAAATTTTATTGTACCTAAGTAAAATCAATTCTTTAAAAAACCAGAACGCGTTGTAAATAACAATACTTACCATTGGCATTCTCTGACATACTTTTTTTGTATAAAATATTTTATTTTCAACTTACAGAATCACCTTTTAAACTCTTGTTAACCTGCACCTGACAAAATCGAGAGTATCAGTAAGGTTCAAGTGGTGATTTTGGGAAGCTGCCACATTTCAGAATTAAAATATTTGGTATTTTTTGTTGTTGTTAGTTGTTGATTTCTATTTATTTATCTCTTAACCAAACGGTATTTCAATGGCAATAACACATATTTTTTTTTTCTCATTTTTTATCACCGTACTAAATCGGCCAGTGTGCGGCGGCGGCGTTCTTTCATAAAAGACTTTCATGTTTGCTTACTAATTTCTCCAATTTATTATATATATGTTTTATAATATAAAATCCCATATTTCATACTATTGACAAGTGGCCGCTTTGCAATGCTACCACTTTTAATTATCGATTAAACAAAACCAATTATTTTGAAGAAGATTTGTAAAGATCGAAGTGATATTTTTAATACAAACAACATTGAAAATAACAAAAAAAAAATCGCAGTGTTCTTTTATAGTAATATAATTTTAATATTTAGGTAATAAAATTGGAAGACATGGAAGACAGGGAAGACCTGTAAAAGATTTCCAAGTTAGTGGAATTCAAGGCCTTATTATAGCAGGCAACCCTTCAAAGGCTGAGATGATCAAAGAAATTGTAATTTCATCTAAAAAGCTAAAAAATAAAAACACTATGAACCCATAACCATATCAAAAAGAAGAGAAATGTTTATATTTATTATAAGATTTTGTAGGTAAAAAATATAGTGTTTTCGAATCATTACCTTTATATACATGACATTAGCCGTGTTTTTGTGAAAATCTATGACAACTCAGCAAAATTTTAACAAACAAACAGAAACAAATCATTTTTTTGTTTTGTATAAAAACAAAAACAATATATATATAATCACTTTTATTTGCTATTTTTTGCGTGTAAAAAATTGCTAAGCTAGATATTCACTTTCACAGGGCTATAATAACAGACTTTATGACAAATCAAGCTACAATCACTACCACCATTTGTCACACAACACTGACAAAATGATAAGCCTACCCCCATGAATTATTAAACGATTTTCGTATTTTAAAATTCTTTCATCTGGTTTAAAAATTTATTTTATATCATCTATTCTTCCACGTACATAACTTTAAATCACCCCCAAGATTCTGTTTTTCAATCCTCATTGGACAGCTGTCAGAAGATTTTTTAGAAGTCCATCAAACAAAGTTTTTAAAACCAGTTTTTCAGTGCCTGAGTGTAGCTGCAGAGTTTGTTAATCCTGCAAATATATTTAACCCGAATAAACTCAAAAGAAGTTTAGGATTTACTTTAACTTCAGGACTATATCGAAATTAAAGTGCGACCCTATGGAAATGCACTTTCACTATCGAAACAGAGAGTGCTACACTATGCGACAGTATATGCGCAAAGCGGTGACTTCCTCTCTATTTTGATAGCTCGTTTTACAAACATCTGTCAGAATATCTGTTCAGTTAATCCAGGCTTTACCCACCAAATTCGATAAGTTAACTTGGGATCTAAATTAATTGAAATACATTTTTCTAGAAGATAACTCGGGCTTAACTTGGAAAACTATAAGATCACGCATTAAACAATTGAGCCTTACAAACACTTCTTGATTTTTAAACAAATACATTTCTATCTGGTCGATCAAATATCCATTTTCGAATTACACATGTCGAACTCCTGATTTTCATATCGACCACTTTACAGCTAATTGTTGTTAAGATTATCTATTTTTAATAGTTCATTTGACAAATTTCGTATTAGACATTATGGTTATCAAAAATTATCCAAAGAATTTTGACACTACCTTTCAAAATTCAAATACTGTTTCATTTTGTCTTAATGAAGTAAAGTGAGATAGAAAGTCTCATTTAAATTTTAAGGTGAGAAGGGTACGAAATCTTCCTGATCAACGGATTTGAGGAGATTGTTTTTACATTCCTATTCACACAATAAATATCTAGTGTGTGTTTCAACCAAGGCGTTTTAAAAGGAAACAGAATATTTCTACGATTTTGTTTCTTCATGTGAAAGGCACCAGAGTTTTTTAAAGCAAATAAAACAAAAAGTAGAAAAATCTCCAGCAACTTGTTTCCTCGTGTGAAAGGGGACTTATTTATCATTTTAAAAGATTTGATAAAAAAAAGTACAATTCGATACACTTTTTTTGAAACTTTTGATACATTGCTGAAAGACGATTTTTCATCTCAAGTAAATGAGACAGTCTTTCTACCGACCTTCGTTGAGTAACATGAGTTTATCCGCACCGATATCCTGCACAATATGACTAACTGGCAAAATGTAACAGGACAAAATGCGTTAGGAATTGCACACTCTTTGATACATGTACATATGTACATATGTATACAAATACGAACCTCAAGTGACATTAATTTATTTTTCCAAAAAAAAAAAAATATCAATAAATCCAAGGACATTTAATCCTTGTAACAATTATAATTACCATATAAATAGAATTCTAGAATTTTCGACCAACAAATAAGGCAAGGAAAGAAAAATAAACGTATTTAACGTCTTAAGACCTTCAAGGCAAATGCACGAAAGCACTTATTACGCTAAATAAAATTTCTACTCAACCCTATGTACCTATAAGACAATACAATATTCTTACGTATCCTTATAATATAACGAAAAAGTATTCTAATGAAATAAAATCAAGCCAGATTAGCCGGATATTTGTGATGTACCCATTCGCACACCCTCGCACCCGCACAGCCCTTCACATCATATAGCATGGAATTGCGATATGGTATTTCCACAAGTCAGCTACCTATATATCCTTGGCACAAAACCGTGTTTCCTTCGCATTCGCATTTTACTTGCAATTACTTCCAGCGAATCAAATCCCCAATTGGAGGTTTGTCCTTGCCAACACCCCGTGTAGCAAATAAAAAGGATATCATTGTATAGAGACGCCGCCGCCGAGTACCAGAACTGTGTGAGCTTGCTCATTTTGCTACTCCCTTCTCCTAGGTGGAATTGGAATCGTAGAATAAAAGAATAGACATACGAAAAAAAAAAATAGAACCAAAAGGACTAAATCACACGTTTCATTATACGAACCGGGATTAATTTTATTTTCCTTTTTTCGTTTTTATTGGTCTTGGCACCCGCCATTGGTCTCATCTAATTTTCGGGAAGACTTATGAAAAGAAATCTGAAACCAAATGCTGAACTGAACAAGTAAACACACCGATATGCGATGCGATGATGATGGGAGTCCTTGGTCCTTGTGTCAGCCATCATGCCAAATATAAGGAGCCAATGAAGATGCTATTTTAAATTGTCGCTCTGCTATATAGACGATTGCTTGGATGCTGAATGCGAATGAATACCTATACAAACTCCGAATCCGAAGGTACTCACGCGAAGGAGCAAATAAAATCTAGATTATCTTTGTGTGGAAATGATTAGGTCCTGAGAGTTGTGTCGTGTGACTGGGTCATTGATTCCATCGTCTTTATATTTTCATCCCGGGGATTATTTCTTCATCTGCGCGTCCTTATGCTGCGTTATTTGGGTTAATTGAAATAAAATTCCTTTCTTTGTCTTTTAGCATTATTTTCTTTTTTTTTGTTGCTGTTTTTCATTTGTTTGTTTTATTTTTTTTTGGTCCTATTTAGTTTATGGGTGAGATTTACCTTATGACCTTAAGAGTGTGCACAGAGTTTTCAAGAGAAATGTGAGCTTTGCGTGAGGAACCTAATTGTTAACGCTTCTATACCCCCAGAGATCTTAAGATAAAAACCTTTATACAATATAAGTGAATGTTTTTAATTGAAAGAAGAAGGACGATCATATATAGAATTAGTACTGAAGATATACGTAGGTATAGAAAATAAATTGCATCTAATATAATTGGTGTGTGAGACGTACCCTGATGGTTAAAGCTTACCTATATAATTAGCAATTTATGTGTATAGAAGGATTAACTTAAATATTAATGTGAATTGTTTGGCTCTTAAAAGACATGGTGATTCAACTTTAATTCTCAAATAAAAAAAACTAAAATTTCATAACTTCTTAGAAAATTAATTCCAACTAAATGATTACATTCAGATAGAGTCAATGCTTCTGAGACAATTTTTAATATAAAGCTGAGAGTTATTTTTCAAAAAGACATGGAAATAACAAAAAATCTATAGGTACAAATCAAAATTATAAAAGGTCGCAAGTTGGAAAATAGACGTTTGGAAAATGATTCACCTTAAATCAGTGTAAACCATTCATTTAAAATAAATCTTACACTCACTAAAATTTAAATTTGGTAACTTGCACTTATGTGCGATCACGCTATGGTTTTAAAGTCTTAAGAATTTTAAAAAAACTTTTCATCTGATAAAGAAATTTATTAATTATTGGAGCCTATATTTTATGCCACCTGTCAAAAATAAAACCTAGTTTAAGGAAGTATTATGTGAATACACAAATATGAACAATATAGGACCGTGCTGTCTTGCGCTTCGCACATATGTATGTATGGAATTTACAGTTTAGACTGAAAAAATGTTAAAAAATCAATAAAATTGGAAATAAACTGATTTAAAAAATATTTGAAATTGATTTGACAACAACGCAATGTACACCAAGTTTCTGACACAAATGACAAATCTGAGAGTGGTTGGAGTGGTTTTTTTTAAATTAATTTTTTATATACATATAAAATTATGAATATATTTTTCAGAAAAAAAAAATTGGTACGCCAATTTTTTTAACTTATTTATGTGGAGTTAAAAATTAATTTTGAAAAAAAAATCATTCACTTCATTCATTCATTTTCGAAATATCGAATTTTCAAAAAAATATTTTGAAATTTTTTTTAAAAATCCGAAATTTTATTTTTTTGTATTAGTAGCTTTTATGTAAAAAAAATAATTAAAATTGGTTTAACCGATAATGAGATAATCGAAAACGCAAAAAATGGTTATATGATAGTTACCATTTTTAAACGATAGATACATTTTTCCCAATAATATGGTTGATCATTCTGATATTAGCTCACAAAAAATTTTGAATCAAAATCGTAGGAGTCGTTTTTGAAAAAAATTAAATTTTCAATACCGATTTTTAAACATTTGTATGGGAGTTACCGTTATTTTTGTTTATAAAACAAAATTTAAAAAGATTTAAAATCTGCTAGATAAAGTCGAAAAACTGTTGGGTGCTAAGTTTAATAAAATTCGACCAAGTTGTTTTCAAATTATTAAGTTCTCAAAAAAAAAAAAAAAAAATTTTTTAATTTTGGTACTGTAGATATTGTTAAAATTTTTGAAAACATTCTTTATGAAAAAATTGATCAAATCAGTTGAACAGCTTTTGAGAAAATCGAAAGTCAAAAAAATGGTTCTATGGGAGGTACCATTTAAAAAATCGATTTTTTCTACGAATGCATAACTTGTCATATAGTACCTACATACATACATATATATCGCAAGTAAAAAGATAGCTATTTAGCTATCAAATTTTTTATCATCTTACGCAGGCTGAATTGGTTGATTTTATCTCTCAATTATCGCAAATCATCTTACCCATCTTATCCACCCCTGTTTTCTGAAATTTCACACTTAACGAATTTTCTAAGTAAACAAAAAATTGAGGAATTGAAGTTAGTAAAATTTTCATACTAAAATACAAACAATAATTATTAAAAAAGTCATTCTAGATTCAAACAATTTCCGTGAAAGTGTGATTTGTTCAGCCAGATTACAATGCAATTTTAAAATTTTTGGTAACAAATTTACTATTTTTCAAGGAATATGTTACCTATAGTTTTTCGGAAATAGTAAAATTCATTCCCCGAATTTAATAATTAAAAAACAGCCTTAGCATTACATTGTATAGATGAAGGACATAGACCAGACTTTAGTAATGTAGAAATTTTACAAACAGAAAAACATTATAATAAAAGAATGCTTATAGAAATCATAGAGTACCTATATTATCTAGAGAACCGACTCGTACCCCCCTTGCCTAAAACACCCGCAAATTTTATTTGAGCACAGTAAGATAACACTCTTCTAAATTCCCTGTCGGTGAATTCGTGTGAATTGTAGATATAGCGCATCTCTCTTCAAATTTCTCTCCCCATCCTTTTAATTTTAAAAGATACATACAAAAATACGAACATTACTGAAAAAAAGAAAAGAAAGATGTGCACGCAGACGTTGTTTCCACCATCGCAGCTCCGATGTGACTGAGGGTCGGTGGGTTTGTTTTTGTGTTTTGTTTTCATCTCAGTAAAAGAGAGATCAAATTCCAGCGATGGACTTTTTTTACAAGAAGTATGAACATGGTTTATAATGCAGTTTTAACAAAAGTATTTCATATCTGGTGGGAGAACTGAGCACTGAGCAAAACTGAGCCAATATCCATTAAATTATCACTAGGTTAGTGCGATTCCATTAAAAATGCGTTGGGCAACTAACACATATACAGCCTTGTGGAGGAAATCCTCTCAGTGCAGCTTGTAGGGTGAAAGAGAAAAAGCGCTGAAGTCGGTTCTCTAGATAATATAGGCAGCGTTGCCGTTTGGCCACTATAGTGGCCAAATGGCCACTATTTTGCGTTCGGGACCCGTGGCCACCACTTTTTTGAAAATGACCCAATTGGCCCCTTTTTTATTAATTCAATAAGATTTACATTCGAAAACTTCTGAAAATTGCATTTCACATCAAAAAAAAATAAATTCCACAAAATTTTGTATTGAACGCTGTCATTTTACCTCGACATGCGCCCAACTTTGCATTCAGCAGAAGCAAACTGACAGAATACACTACACCATATTTTGTTTTCTGTTATTCGAATAGTTTTTGATGTTTTATGTATAATCAGAAGAAAATTATTTTTAATTGAGATTTTGAATAAATGTTTATGAAATGTCTTTATTCTATTTTATTTAATACACTGTGGCATTTTTCTATATGGGACCCTTTTTTCGTCGCGGGACCCTTTTTGGGACACTCTTTAAATTTTTTCAGCGGCAACACTGAATATAGGTACTCTATGATAGAAATGCTGCATATTTTAAAGACTGAAAATACAGTTAATAGATGATCGGACTTAGAAGTTCTTAGTAATATCTATGGCCAATTTATTGATAGATAGTTAATATTTTATGTTTAACTTTGTTTTTATTTATGAGTATTTTGAATAATTTGAAATTGTATTCAGAAATAAATATTATTATTTAAATTTTAATAATTTGAAACGTCTTTTTCATGATATTCAAATTTAAAAAGATAAATATAATTATATAATAGATTACAAAATCGATATAAACACAATTCTTTTTCCAAATACTTTTTAGGACAGAATGTAAGTATTATATATAAAGGGTTTTTCAACAGGTACGCTACAAAAGTAGAGAAACAGGGAGAGCAAACGACGCCATATTTCTTGCCGCTCTTTTAACATTTCTCTTCAGTAAGGTTTGCCATTTCATGATGGAAAGATATACGAGCCAAAACGAGTCGAAATTATTAAAATTTACTACCGAAATCATAGAGTACCTATATTATCTAGAGAACCGACTTCAGCGCTTTTACTCTTTCACCCTACAAGCTGCACTGAGAGGATTTCCTCCACAAGGCTGAATATGTGTTAGTTGCCGAATGCATTTTTAATGGAATCGCACTAACATAGTGATAATTTAATGGATATTGGCTCAGTTTTGCTCAGTGCTCAGTTCTCCCACCAGATATGAAATACTTTTTTTAAAACTGCATTATAAACCATGTTCATACTTCTTGTAAAAAAAGTCCATCGCTGGAATTTGATCTCTCTTTTACTGAGATGAAAACAAAACACAAAAACCAACCCACCGACCCTCAGTCACATCGGAGCTGCGATGGTGGAAACAACGCCTGCGTGCACGTCTTTCTTTTCTTTTTTTCAGCAATGTTCGTATTTTTGTGTGTATCTTTCAGAATTAAAAAGATGGGGAGAGAAATTTGAAGAGAGATGCGCTATATCTAAAATTCACACGAATTCACGGACAGGGAATTTAGGAGAGTGTTCTCTTACTGTGCTCAAATAAAATTTGCGGGTGTTTTAGGCAAGGGGGGTACGAGTCGGTTCTCTAGATAATATAGGTACTCTATGACCGAAATTCGGAGTCAGTGGCCTCAACGTTAAGAGCGCTACGTCCAATTTATGGTTAGTCTTCCGTGATGATCAAGACCGGCACGTTACTGTGAATGGGGATCGCTACCGTTCAATGATAACCGAATATTTTTGGCCCCAATTGGATGATATGGACTTGGAGGGCATGTGGTTCCAACAGAACGGCGCCACAAGCCACACAGCGAATGTCACAATTAATTTATTTGATCTCACGAAATGGTCCAGTCGCTTGGCCGCGTCGGTCGTGCGATTTGACGCCATTAGACTTTTTCCTGTGGGGCTACGTCAAGTCTATGGTCTATGCCAACAAGCCAGCGACGATTGATGAATACGATGAGTACGAATATCGAACGTGAAATTGCAGCAGTATCGGCCGATTTATGCTTGAAAACCGTCGAAAATTGGGTTCAGCGTCTGGACTTCTGCAAGCGTGCCCGTGGTGGCCATGCAAAAGAAATCGAGTTCCATACATAACATACATAATAAATTTTTGTGAAAGTACGTTCGATAGAATTTCATTGATATCCAAGACCGTTTTTGTTTTATTTAAAAAAAACTTTTGTAGCGCTCTTATTGAAAAACCCGATATATTTAGTAGAAATAAATATTAATTTTTAAAAAATTTTAGAGACCTGAAGAAGTACTTAAACAAGTACGAAACGTCGTCTATCTATCGCCCACAGAAATAGGATTCAAATATATTAAATTAAGAATTAAAGGTCACGAAAAAGGAATAATTAATAATTAAAATGAATGCGAACGGGGCCTGCGAGTCCAATTGACTCCCTGGGAGGAGTAAAATATGTTATTGAATTATATTAGTTCCATATTCGGTATGACCAAAACATCAGTCAGATTTGCGAAACATAAAATTAGTGGTAGCTCACCAAAGTATTTTTTGTTCATTCAAACCTTCAATATTAATATTGATGGTGCCAAAGCTTGGCACCCTAACTTCGAGTGTGTTATCTATTACATAAAAATTCCTTTCAAAATGAAAATGATATTAACAGTTTTATAGCACATATCCTGTGGCATATACTTACCTACTTTCAACACTGAGCATACTGCACTGGTGGTCACTTTCAACATTTATGGACCCTCGGTTTAAAAAAAAAATATGATTTTATTAACAAAAACAAAAAGGAAACTCTTATTCCAGTCAGTTCTTATTTTTCTTAAATGTAAAAGACCAACGTTCGCCCTAATTCCTTTAATTCAAAACAATGAGTTCTTTGTCGTTAATTAAAAAATCCCCTTTGTACCGTGTCTTTTTTATTTTTAACAAAGTTAACCACAACGAAATTAAAAACGAAACATAAAAATGCAATAAACAAAAATTACAAATAAAAAAAAAATAAATATACCATGAGCGATGTAAATTACAATTTCATTTTTCACTTTGTCGTGAATATCATATAAAAATATATGTAATACTCCTCGCTTCGTTATCAACACAGGGAAACTACTTCAATGATGTTGATATCTGTTATTCTTACAGAATTTCAAAAAAAAAAAGAAAAGGAAATCACACTGAAACCGCTCTTTGAGATTCCTTGGACCGCCTTTCACGAAAAGGAATGAAATTTTCATATCTGCGTCGCGTTAATTCATCATCACTTCACAAAAAAAATTATAAAAAATAAATAAAAAATGAAATCTCTTCCCGGAATAAGAGAACAAAAAGTGTCCTCTCCTTCCTCCTCAAAGATATATAGGGAACCAAACGTTGTGGTGTGGTGGTGATGGTGGTGCCATATCGCACTCAGCACAAAACCTCAAAAAAGACCGCAAACGTCCAAAGATACACCCAGAGATACGGAGATTTTCGAGTCCATCTCGTGCTTCACAGGCTGAAGCTGATGCGGGAATGCGTGGTTTAATTAACTTTTTATCAGTTGCAAGAGGAAGCCAACTTTGTCGTTGGCTCGCTGCTGGTTATACGAGTATGGTTCTAGTTATGTGGATCTGGCTTTGGTTCTCTGCGGATCTCGGTCCACAGTCCGTTTTCGCCTGTGTCCAGAGTAATCAACCCTTGCACCACATGCAGTTACACTGAGCTGGGCGTATACATTTTTTTTTGTTTATCTACAAACCCTTCCGTGTCTTTCTTAGTTGGGACTTTGTCAGATGAAAGACGAAGTCCGTCGTCAGTTGGACGCTGATTTTTTCGCGTGCTTATCACTTCGACGTGAACTCAAGACCGACTTTGGAATTCTTTGCAAGAGGAATTTGTGCAGAGGAGGGAAATAGAAAAAGTGCAGTAGCATTCAGGCAGTCAGGCAGGGAATTATTGTTTCGAGCCGACTAACTGCAACGAGCGATAACGCCCTTGTTCTGCAGTTCTGCGCCTTCTGCCTTTGTTTGATTATTTAACTCACTATTTTAATTTATCAAGACAAAGAATTAACCGTAATTATGAAACTATATACATATGTATGTGGTGTTTTTTTTATAGGTGATTAAGGTCCCCTGTTATCAAGTACAATGTGTGTGTTTCCGGGAAAAACATTGTTGATCACCGCAATGGCGTATAAGTGACTAATTGTAATGATGATTTAAAAAATGAACATACATAATATGTATGATGTAGGTTCATAAATATGTAGGTAAGGGTGGTTCTTATTTAGGTATGTAAGTTTTTTTGAAAATAAATCTTTTCCAAATATTAAAAAAAAAAATACCAAATGCATTTTTTTTATCATAAAAATTAAAGAAAAAATCATTTTTTATACTTATGATATTTTTAACGTCTTTTTCAAATTTTAGCATTTTCTTGGTGTGAAATTTATCTCCAGAATCTTGAATATATGCTTCTTTATTATTTCGATTAAATAGTTGTTGAAAAAAAATTTATCAAAGTTTTAAAAAGTACATATTTTATATTCATTCAATTCTTTATTAAATTTAATTACAATTTAAATTAACTTATATTAGCTTACTATTTAATTTATTTAACCTTTTGGATGCTGGAGAGAGTTGCTTAATCTAACGTACCTTATACATAGGCTTAGAATTTCCATCAATCACCATATACCCAGCAAACATTTATGTGAAGGTTCAGATTCCATTCACCAAAAATGAACAATTATATTCATTAAACCTTCAGTTTTGTGAAAGAATTATGAATGTACACATAAGACCCATCAAATTCTTACGGAGGAGATGCAAAGAGATTTGTTTTCTGTCCGTGTCCAAAAAAGAAAAAAATACAACACTCAGTTTTCATTCATTTTTCTTCATAAATCTGAATGCAAAGTTGGCCTTGACTTAGGGTTCCCAACCGTACTATAATATATAGTATTGTACTATATTTCGGGTCTCTGTACTATATACTGCTGAAGAAATATATAGTACGAAAAAGTACTATATTTCAGTTTGATTTATCAATCATTTTGCAACATATAAACAAATATCAAACACACTTTAATTGCACCTTAAGGTTCCATTTTATACATGTATCCGAATGAGACTAAGTCTTGCTGTCAAACGTCTATAGTTTTCGAATGTTTTAAAAATAAAAGCTTGTTTCAAATATGGAAAGTGGAAGCGACAGTGGAAGTTCGTAAACTCCAGTGGTAAATTAACACCTAAAAAACGAAAGGTACAAAAAAGACTACAAAAATATAAACATGAATGGGAAACAGTTTTTTAACTGGATTACCAATGATCCCCAAAATGCATTTAATGCAAAATGTACACCATGCAACGCAATATTTACAATTGGAAAAAGTGGAATTGGCCAGGTGAGTTTTTATTCAATGTTGAGTAAGGGTTTTCCAACCCTTTCGGTTTTTGTATGAATTGTCTCAATTTAAATCAATTGTTGACTGATTTTAATACTAAACGAAATTTTTACGAGAATAAAAAATATGAATGAGTTTAGGACAGAAAAACAGACCAAAAATGGCAATATATTTTAAAAAAATCCGAAAACAACTTACCAAATGTATGTAAAATAATTTCTTTTCTACTCTCTATTCCTGCCACTTCTGCATTTACAGAAAGAATTTTTTTCAATTATGAATTCCAAATGGCGAGAAGAAAGGAATAGAGCAAGCATCTCACTAATCAAAAATGAACTTTTAATCTACATACATTTGAAAATTGATTGCGAATGCGATAAAGCCTATGACACATTTATTTTAAATACAAAATACTTAAACGATGCTAAAAGCACAAAAAAATATAGATTTTATAAAAATAAATAATTGCTAATAATATGTTTGGCCTTTTTTAACCTTTTTATAAAATACTATATATTTTTGAAGAGTACTATATTTTTTATAGCTAATAGTGAAAAATACTATAATCGGTCGAAAAAAAGTTGGGAACCCTACCTTGACTTGTCTGAACATTTCAGTTTTCATTATTTTTTTTGTATAGCCTGTGGATCCTTATGAGGATTTTTTGTTCGTTTCTTTATTTATTTTTCTTACAAAAGGATAATGATAACGGGTCATTGTGCCGACAAAAGTTTCGTTTGGGTCGTCGATTATCATTTCGGAAAAGTTTTTGGAAAGATCGGACATATGTAGTTCCTATAGCTAATAACAAGTAAAAGAAAAAGTGAACAAATTATTACCCAAAAGCAAATTCAACTGTTTCAGGTAAGATTATCATAGTTACTTGCAAGATTATAAGGTCATAACACATGTGTGAAAAAAAATTAGGACCTAGTTAAAATCCTATATTTAAACCCTTTTTTAATCTTTTTAAGATGAAAGCTCTCCTGGATTTTCAACACCACACACTCTCTTGCCCTTGGGTAACGAACTCGAGACTCCTTAATGTAAGAGATACTTAAACGTGTTAAATTTTCTTAATTAAATAAATATCATTTCTTTAATTATAGCATTTTCTGAATCATAAAAATGATTCCAATAACATTCATTTTAGTGAAGGAATTCTAAGTATATACCTTCACTTTAATTAATCATATTAGAATCATTCTTATGGTTCAGAAAAGGTTCATGAAATAATCATTAAAATGAATATATAGAACCCTATATACGTTCATTTAAATGAAGGATTTTCAGATCATAAATGAGTCATTAAAATGACTCATGTCGGTGATTAAGAGCGTAGGTGAAAGAATTCAGTTTGCATCATTTCTGAATTCTTTTCTAGAATTTTCTTCACTTTTGTGAATTTTGTATGATTGATTTTTGATTGAAAATGTTTGCTGGGTAATAATATGCTATACAAAGGTGTTGCCAGAACTTAGAATGTAATTGAATATAACAGTACCTATGCTTGGTTTGTACATTACATAGATTTAAAAGCGGTTGTCGACAACATCAACCGACAAGCTCTGTTCCACGAACTGGAAAGCCTTGGGTGTATTAACTAACAGGGCTATATTCTGGCGTTGTGAGACTCTCACAAGTCACAACCTCTTGTGAGGTTGATTTCTTGCGAGATTGTTGTGATTCGATAACATTTTCGATATTCTGAGACAATACTCACTAGAAAACTCACAAAAAAAAAACTCACCACAGCAAGGTGAATTTTTCGTTTTAAATTTAACAGCTGATTACAAACTAAAACTGTTTATGAAAGTTAAAAACAATAAAAAATTGAAATTCGTAAGCGTAAAAGTGAAGAAATAAATAAATGTCAATGCATTATTTCAGAAGAAAACTGTCAATCGAAAAGAACCTCGGTGGAGCGAGCAACTACTAACTACAACATTTTCTGGCGTTTGTGCGAAAATACCGGGAACTCCTCGCAAACAAAAATGATCCGAGAGAACCGCAGCAAGTACAAAATTTGTGGGCACAACTGGCCGAGGAACTAAACGCCATGAGTGGTCCAACAAGAAAACAAAAATACCTACTCGAAATTCGAATGACAGAAGGCAAACTATAGTTGGCTGACCATCATGTGGCTTCAGATTCTGAACAATATCCCAGCACAGAGTTTTTGGATGCGAAAAAACTGCATAAAAGTGGTGTCTTGAAGGGTGAATGGATCATTTTTGTCTTAAAGCAGCCCATAGACTCTACACTTGTGTCTGCACCGGTGTCGGTGTACGGAAATGTGTGCTGTGTGTGGGCTGGTGCGCACACCGATTTTCGGTGTCAGACACGGTGGGAGTAAAATCAAAAGTTTTTGATTTTTGGTGTCGGTGTCTCGATCGGTGTGGCGTGTGTGGCGGAATGCCACACCGGTGACAGTATACCGGTGCAGACACAAGTGTAGTGTCTATGGGCTGCTTTAAAAGATGTCTCAATCTGCCCGATAATCGAACAGATTCAAAAAAGATTTCTGGAATTTGCTCTGTGAGGTTTAGGATGGCAGAATCCATTGAATCTTCCTTCATATGATAACAGGCTCAAACTTATTGACCTACCTAGTCTAGATAGTAGACGTTCTTATTTATGTTTTGTTTTTATTGTTAAACTTATTGATGGTCAAATCGATGCTTTGAACCTTTTGTCTCGAGTTCATTTTAATGTTCCAAAGCGGAATCTAAGAGGTCTACCTGACCCTATTTATATAACGCACTATCGTACCAACTACGAAGAAAGTTCACCACTGAATAATATGTTGAAATTATATAACGTCAACCATAAATTATTAATTAATACTTCTGATGTATCAAATACCCATTTTTTATAATGTATAGTTTTAAGAAAATATTGTTCGCTAGATATTAATTAGCTTGTTTCAAATAAATAAATACACAAACCTAAATATTGAAACTGGTCTCCCAAAAGAATTTCTTTGGGCCCAGAAATGGTCAGGCCTTTACAAGAAACAGAAATAAAAAGGCACGGTGGTGCTTGTTTACAGGATCAAACTTAGGTGTTTTTCAACCCCCTCTAACTTTCGTACCAATGTAGTTAGAAACTTCAAATTCAGAATAATTGCTAGGCTGGCCAAGCAAATTTCAACTCCATAACATAAGTGGTTCCTGAGAAATATGTAACTGACTCATTCACTAATTCATTGACAGATAATCAAAATTATGGAGCGCTTGCCGACACCATAGAATCTTGTAATTTCGCACAGCGGTAAGTCTTATGGCGCATACAAAAGAAAAAATAGAAAATTTGAGGTTTTCGATTTGGGGGGCCACTTTTTCGAAATTGCGATGAACTAAATAAAGCACTTCCGATTGCTGTAGAAGTTTAGTCCGTAATTATTAAATAATAAACAGCACTATTTTGCTATCCGATCCGATCGAATTTTTCGATTTACGTGAATTGTTTACTTCTCTTTTCACAAATTATTCTTTAAACTTGTCAACTTTAAACTTTTTTTTACGGGTTCAAAGCTCTATCAACAATTATTTTTGAAGTTCTTGAGAGAATCTGATTGTTAAAATTTTATTTTTATCACAACTTATATGCATTTTGGAACATTCGTTTTCCTCTGACGGATATCAGAATACGAGAATTCACGCTAACGTTTAGCAGAATAGGGCTGAAATTTCCCTAATAATTTGAAGTTGTTTCAATGTTACTCTACTTTTAATATAATATTAAACCTTCATAAAGAAAGAACTTGGCGTACTTTTAGATCTCACTACTTTTCACGCCTGACTTAAGTTACATGCAGGTTTTTGTACAGAAGAACTTCGCTCTTTTTTTTTTAAATATATGTTTTTTGTCAGATCGTTTTCATCCCAATGCCAGCAACTTCGAATAATGGGAAAATGCTCAACACATAATTTTGGATAAGCTCAAGGAAAATCTGTGCCAGTTTATTACCGATCGTGCTCTCCAATCCCAATTTTTTTATGAATACTATAATTTATCCTTCACAGTTGTAAGCTTTTAATCCTTCACACTCGAATATCTCGAGAAAAAACAAATCTACTGACTCCGGAATAATTTTGAGAATTGATGAGTGTTATAAAAAACTTCAATTGAAAGTTATTTTAAAGCAAAAAAAAAACTACAAAAAAATACTAAATATCGTTAAAAATCGTTTTTCCGGTCAAATATCTTGATTAAGACCACTGATTAGCCGACCTAATTTTATGAATTAATGTAGTCAATAATTGATAAAGTATAAGTATTTAGAAACATTCAATTGACAGTATTTTTTTAAACCTATTATTATTATTCTACACATAATGAATAAATTAATAAGAATTGATAGCATCTGCCAAAAATACAACTAAAATAGTTGAAAAATATAATACGCCTCAACTTTGGTTTTCACTTGATGGCATATTGAACATTTGATAAGGTCTATTAAAATTTTTAATTAGGGATTTTATTATAAAATAACATCAGGTGTCCAATTTCCACGGCCACCATTTTTTTAATTTTTTTAAATCATGTTAGTTCTATTAACAGTTTTCGAAAAAAAAAATTATTTTCAACCACAAAAAAACAGAACCATCTGGTTTTCAGTATTTTATTCAGAATTAGTTGTGGCTAATAAAAGTCCTTTGGCCTTTACCTTGTTACCTTGTTTCACAGTTAACAAAAATTAGTAAAAAACTTTTTTTTTTTAATTTGTTTCCCCAAATTTTGAAGGTGAAAGCAATTTTTTCCAAAAATATTGGTAGAAGTAACTTAATTTAAAAATAAAATAAAAGAATATATTTCTGGCTCTCAAAACCGACAGATGATATACAGAGACTTTGTTGTAAGTGTTGCCGCTGCACTTTCCGCCATTTTGAAAAAGGCACTGAAGTTGTTGTTTCATTCAAAATTTTTAATACATTAATCGATGATATGGGAATGCCTTGCAACTTGTACCTATTGCACCCATGATGGTTTTCAATGTTATCATACAAAAACTTCCTTTCAATTCGAAACGAATTCTTTGAAAAATGCCACTTTAGTAATTTTGTATACTTTTCATGATCTCCAAAATCTCTTAAACTTTACATTTTTAATAAAAAAAATTATTATGTTTCACCGCTGTTTTATACAAATATTTAAAAAAAATTATAATAAAAAATTATTTCCGCGGATAAGACGTCATAACAATAATATTGAAGTATATAACAATAGGGAAATCTAACTTTCACATTGGTTTCTGCAAAACAAAATCCCATAACACTTTAAAGACCCTTCATTCTATTATACAGCTGTGAAAAATTGCCCTTCTTCAAAAGATGATCTTTCTTATAGCAAAAGAATAAAATCTCGCCAAGTCACGCTTTATTAGCTAAATAGCCAGTATAACGCTTGCAAAGAGTAAAACTTTGTTATACAAAAAAAAAAAAAAAACAAAAAAAAAAACCAACAAAGAATCAAAATGAACGGAATTAGTGTTTCACATAATAATATTGTCTCTATTGTCTAAGCAACTGACATTGTAATCTGCAATACTCCCCCAAATAGAAAAGACATCACATAACGCACAAAAACTTTTCTCGATAAAGAATCTTCCGCGTGGAAAACTTTTATTCAGGTTGTTCAACGTCATCATCATCATCAGCATCCTGATTCCTGATACACTATTTTCCATCAACAATAAAACAATGCGTCGCGTCGTGTCTTGTCGTGTCGGTCGTCTCCTAAGCTAAAACTTTGATATCATAGGCCAGAAACACATTAAGGACACCAAATAATTGCGAGCCAGGACAAAAAGTGCGTCATTATACCGGAAGACTGAAGAAGAAAAAGATTCCTTGCATAGACGAAATAGTGAGTGAGAAAAGTATTTGCGCTCCAGTGGACCAATGAATTTCAGTATTGTCATTGAAATAATGGTTTAATGTTCATTAGATTTTGCATTGTTTTCGATTTTTCCTTAAAAAAATAGAAGTCCTTATAGAAGGGGATGCCTCACAAGAATTCCAAAGGCAATAAAAACTTTAACAACTTCACTTAAGTTTTATGAATAAAAACCAAAAAGAAGAAAATACAGAGCATTCCTCAGCAAAAAGAACATCCAACAAACATCACAATCACCCTTGGCACCTTCTTAATCCTTGATTTCTTGATTCAAACAAAAATAATCCTTTGATTAACCTTAATTTTTCCGGACGGATGCTTCAATTTTATAAAAAAAAAATCCTTACCTTAAGTTAAGTAAAAATAACAAAAAAAAACAACCTTTTTTTTGAGTGCAATTAAATTCGATAGGGCTCTTTGCCGTTATCTTCAAATTGCACTTTCTTAAACGTAAAATGACAGAAAAGGGTTGAGTGAACCTCAGCATTCCTTAGGAAATACCGCAGCAGGAGGAAAAAAAGTATAGAAGAGAAAAGTTTTAATTGGCGTGATTTTTAAATGCTAAATACTTTTGGTAGATGATGGCAGTTGGTAGGTAATTTTGGCAGCGGTGTAGAAATTGATTACTGAGATTAAAAAGGAGTAAGGATAAGGACATTAAGTTTTAAGCCTTTTAGATGAATGAAGGTAACATTTGGAAGGCGGTGTTCAATTTCTTTTTAAGAGATATTAGTTTTTGTTTTTTTAAACCTGAAAAGATCTTAAAGGCTTGACGAAAATACGGTTTTTTTTATTTTCAATTAAATTAAATTTAATTCGAATATCTATAATAATTTTTTACGATGGAATTATACCGGAGGGGTTAGTAGATTTTCGAGATGAGTTGACTAAGTACCTCTGCCTTGACTGGGACTGGGACCTATGGCGACCTATGATTCTGTCTGAAGAATTATTTAACTGAAGCAGTCCTCTAGTGAAAAGACCCCTCCTCCTTTTTATAAAAATCCTCCAGCTAAAATTCGTTTCCTCAGATTTAAATTGAATTAGATTAGAACTAATACATCCAAAGTGGAAAAGAGCAGTTCTAGTTCTAAAGTTTCTAACTTAAAAAGAAAACACAATCTACCGCGGTGCATTTAATAAAGTATATGTATAAATATGAATGCGTATATTTCACGCTAATAAGATAGCAAATTGTCGGAAAATCAGTGAAATGCAATCTTCTTTTTTTTTTTTTTGATATTATTTCTCAAAGGAGTCAACCGGATATTTACCATCATCACACTGCATATTATGTCAAACATTTATACCAACTACTACGACGACGGAAGTCGATAAGCAGAAAATTAATCAAAACAAACTGCATTGAGGTCTCCCATATGAATTCGTATATAGTATATTGCCTGGCAGTTTGCTGATTGTTTTTCAACTTTTCCAGAGCAAACTGCATCGAAACCATCAACATCATCAAATTGCACACAAATACACAACAAAATAATATCTAAGCCATATAGAGTCAAATATACAAATTGTAGTGAGTAGTAGTACAAGTACAACTAGTCGCATGCACAATTGAATGTCAATTGCCCCGAGGGAATTAAGTCATCATAAATATCCTGCAGCAGTAGAAACATACCGCGCGCTCACATCAGAATAAACTAAACATATGACGAAGCCAAACATCATCAAATGCTATCAATGAAGGAATGCTGTCAAACGAAACTGTCGGCATGTCATTCGACTTACCAAAACGTAGCAACTCGACGACGATGAAGATGAGGATGACAACGCCACTCTCAGGGGACACCCCTCCGCATAGATTCTATCCTGAAAAAAGAATGAATAACGAACCTCCCTAAATTTATATGTGTGTCGTGGTGGTCGTTACGCTTTTCGCGGTGCGGCAGCGGCGTTGCGTTGTGGCTCACATGCCTGGGACTAAAATTCTCAAACTTCAAAGGAGGAGCTCAGGTCAATCATGATTATTTTGTTCGTTTTTTTTTTTTTAAGAAAAATCACTAAAGGACTTCATTAATATGCTGAAACAATTTTTTCGCTAATTCCAATCCTCAGACCACAAGATTATAAGTTTTTTCTTTCGTCTTCAAATATTAATCGCTCATCAGTTCATATCGATGGAAAAAGAAGGGTGGAAGGGAAGCCATTTTTTATTGTTTTACACTAATTGAACTGTGAGTAATTATTCTATTCATTTATGGATGGGGGTTGAAGCGGCCGATCGCTGCAAGTGATGACGAGGTGACGAAGATGTCCTTTTCTTAGAAAACGATGACATTTTTTGAATATTAATATAATTTCATTTTCATTGATATTCAGATTTTTTTTCTTCTACGGCAATTTTTTCGTGTTTGGTTAAAGAAAAAATATGATTTCGTGGTTTAGCGGGTTATCAAAGATACAGTGTTGTGCGAAAAAAATCACAACCCATTTTTGTATCGAAATTTTGATTTGAAGTTTTAAACAATTACAATTACAATTACAATTACAATTACAATTACAATTACAATTACAATTACAATTACAATTACAATTACAATTACAATTACAATTACAATTACAATTACAATTACAATTACAATTACAATTACAATTACAATTACAATTACAATTACAATTACAATTACAATTACAATTACAATTACAATTACAATTACAATTACAATTACAATTACAATTACAATTACAATTACAATTACAATTACAATTACAATTACAATTACAATTACAATTACAATTACAATTACAATTACAATTACAATTACAATTACAATTACAATTACAATTACAATTACAATTACAATTACAATTACAATTACAATTACAATTACAATTACAATTACAATTACAATTACAATTACAATTACAATTACAATTACAATTACAATTACAATTACAATTACAATTACAATTACAATTACAATTACAATTACAATTACAATTACAATTACAATTACAATTACAATTACAATTACAATTACAATTACAATTACAATTACAATTACAATTACAATTACAATTACAATTACAATTACAATTACAATTACAATTACAATTACAATTACAATTACAATTACAATTACAATTACAATTACAATTACAATTACAATTACAATTACAATTACAATTACAATTACAATTACAATTACAATTACAATTACAATTACAATTACAATTACAATTACAATTACAATTACAATTACAATTACAATTACAATTACAATTACAATTACAATTACAATTACAATTACAATTACAATTACAATTACAATTACAATTACAATTACAATTACAATTACAATTACAATTACAATTACAATTACAATTACAATTACAATTACAATTACAATTACAATTACAATTACAATTACAATTACAATTACAATTACAATTACAATTACAATTACAATTACAATTACAATTACAATTACAATTACAATTACAATTACAATTACAATTACAATTACAATTACAATTACAATTACAATTACAATTACAATTACAATTACAATTACAATTACAATTACAATTACAATTACAATTACAATTACAATTACAATTACAATTACAATTACAATTACAATTACAATTACAATTACAATTACAATTACAATTACAATTACAATTACAATTACAATTACAATTACAATTACAATTACAATTACAATTACAATTACAATTACAATTACAATTACAATTACAATTACAATTACAATTACAATTACAATTACAATTACAATTACAATTACAATTACAATTACAATTACAATTACAATTACAATTACAATTACAATTACAATTACAATTACAATTACAATTACAATTACAATTACAATTACAATTACAATTACAATTACAATTACAATTACAATTACAATTACAATTACAATTACAATTACAATTACAATTACAATTACAATTACAATTACAATTACAATTACAATTACAATTACAATTACAATTACAATTACAATTACAATTACAATTACAATTACAATTACAATTACAATTACAATTACAATTACAATTACAATTACAATTACAATTACAATTACAATTACAATTACAATTACAATTACAATTACAATTACAATTACAATTACAATTACAATTACAATTACAATTACAATTACAATTACAATTTCAATTACAAGTACAATTACAATTACAATTACAATTACAATTACAATTACAATTACAATTACAATTACAATTACAATTACAATTACAATTACAATTACAATTACAATTACAATTACAATTACAATTACAATTACAATTACAATTACAATTACAATTACAATTACAATTACAATTACAATTACAATTACAATTACAATTACAATTACAATTACAATTACAATTACAATTACAATTACAATTACAATTACAATTACAATTACAATTACAATTACAATTACAATTACAATTACAATTACAATTACAATTACAATTACAATTACAATTACAATTACAATTACAATTACAATTACAATTACAATTACAATTACAATTACAATTACAATTACAATTACAATTACAATTACAATTACAATTACAATTACAATTACAATTACAATTACAATTACAATTACAATTACAATTACAATTACAATTACAATTACAATTACAATTACAATTACAATTACAATTACAATTACAATTGCATCAAAAACATGTTTATTTGCATCAAAAAATCGCCCGAAGAGTTTTCTTGGACAACATTACCTTAGCTTGTTTGATTCAAAAGATTTGAACTCCCTTTTCGTATCTTCTCTACCGCTCACGCAACTGTTTCTCCACAGGGTACCTTACCTAGGTTAGCCCGCCCACAAAATACATGGTGGTACAATTCCAGAATGAATTATGAAAACGAAAAATTTCGGATTTTAACTTTTGGGACTTTTGTCCAATCTTCGATAAAAAACGGAGATTATGTCCTTTTTGACTGGGACAAAATTTCTGAAGTAGATGTGAGATTTATAGTTCACCCAAATTGAAAAAATGTGGTTTCAGGAAAAAGGGTTACAATATATACGACCTAATTTTTTTTTATACAGCACTGTAAAGCCGACCCTTTCGTATCTCATACTTCGATAAAGTGTTTTTAATTTTTTCACAGTTTCTTAATTTTGATGAGGAAAGGATGAGATGGAAGATTGGCCGCAAAAGTTCATTAGGGCGATGCGGTGTATTTTTTTTTTTTTTTTTTTCAAAAAAGAAATTCCAAAATGTAATTTGTGTTACAAGCCATCAGGATCAGGATGGTGAAAGAAACACAGGCGTATTTTTTTTTTTTCTTTTGAAGGACGACGTGGGTGATGTTTTAATTTGTTTCTCTTGTCAAAAGAATATTTTTTTTTATTTAATTTTTTTTTTTTTAACTGAGCCTTCACAGGAAGGGTTTGTGGTTGTGAGGGAAGTTACTGAAATGTTTTAATTGCATTTTTTTTGTGTATTAAAAAAATCCGTCATCAAAAGACTCTAAAGCAGCGATGGTGTAGTTCATATACATAAATAAATTAAATTGAGTTTCTATATAGGTGTGGGGTAAAGAGTATATAAGTGTTAAGTTTTACGAAACAAAATAAAAACACTATGAATATACAAAGAATTTGAAAGTTCTATGAACTCCTTTTACTCACAGTAGAAGAATTTTCCACATAATGCATTTTCAAAAATGCTACTTTTTAATAATAAAGTCAAATTTCTTGGATATTTAAAAAAAAATTACATTCGGGCTAAAAATGTCGTACCCATGTTTTGAATTGCGTAATTCGAAAAAACAACAAACAAACAATAAAACTGTGTTTTTGAATTGATTGCAAAATATCGTTTAAAAAAGAAATAATTATTACACCTGCTACGAGTTGTTTGGTAAGAGGTTCACTAAGAGTACTTAGAATATCGGGCTAATCAATAGGTCAAAGATAGAAGAATGATTACAATGTTTTGGCATTTAAGGATGTGTTCGTTGATATTTTTCAATGTTTATACTTTGTTTTCATTAGAACCCAAATGTGTTAATTTGGAAAATTAAGATACGGTTAGACGGTAATACGTAAATAAATCAATGCGTTGACTCTTTGATGTCACAAAAAATTATCTGTACATACGTATAATCTGTGTGAACGTGTGAACGCTTCTGGATTTGGTTCTCGAATTAAATCTAGATGCATATCGAAAACGGTACTTGCACTTTCTGGTGACAGTTTTTATTAAAATCGTAATTCATAAAAGTAAGATGCAATCTGTTCCCTATCTGTCAAGTGAGAGTGGTAATTATTATCACAGGATGGCTAGAATTTAAATGAAAAACCTAATAAAATTGATGTTTTATATTGATGCTAATTCGTCAAGCTGTAAATTGTCAAAATCTATTGAAGGAAACTCTGAAAAATGAAAAATTTTTGACATTGAGATAAATGCAAACGCATGCTACGGTGACAGGGCTGACAATTTTGGTGTGGTAACGTTGAAATTGAAATTCACCTCGGAAATTGAGCGCATTGCTGTTACATTTGGAACAAAATACTTTATACACGTTCAAAGTTCGTACCCTATCAGTCAAGTAAAAGTGTCAAATTCCATTGAAAAATGGGTGTGATGTTTTTCTTCTATATTGAATGTCGAAATATGAAAGTGAAATGTAAGAAATGTTTTAACCAAAAGCAAAGCTTGCCGCAGAAATGACCACAATGGCATTCCCAAAGAAAACCCTAATGGGAGATTTAAACGACCGACAAATTTTTATAATTTCTTCCATTTTATTACGATTAATAACTTCATTATGTTAATGGCTTAACACTGTCATTTTCTTCGCCGTAAAAATTGACAAGTTTAGTGCAATTGAATACCATTTAACAAAATGTATGACCACCGGCCTTGCGTAGTATACAAATTGTGAGAGTAATTTTCTTCATTCTTTCTTGACTTCGTGTAAATAAATATTGTTCATTAGTTTGGGGCAGAAGTTTAGACAGTAGTGGAAATCCAACATAAATGAAAAACCATCTATTTACGTTTTAATTAAGTTTACAATTTTAAGTTGTATTTATAATTCAAGCAACGCAAAAGTAAGTCTTATTACATTGAAAAAAAAAATTGAAAAACGCCGAGATTCAATCTCTCAAAAGTTAGTCAACTCTAATCCAACTCAACCTACATAATGCAACCATTCCCTCTAATTCAACTTCACGTAAAAAGACAATGTTTTTCCAACACATCCCTTAACTTTTTAAAAAGTAAATTAGTTATAAGGACGTTTTTCGTATTTGTTTTGGAAAAAAATCACTTATTAATGATTCAAAATATTAAAAAATGGAAGTAAAATATATTCACATAGTATACTAATTATGTTATTATATAGGCGCAACAATGCCAGTACAAATAAATGGCAATTTATACGCTTTTTAATTTCAATTTTTTTTTTTTTTCAAATAATTTTGCATTTCGGTGACAGCTGATTTTGACAAGCATACCAACTTTCCCTTTAAGCAAACGACTCCACTTTAGATCCACGCACGTAGTTAACAAAACTGACAGCCTTTCTATCGAGCTGTTTAAAATGGTGGGTGATGACACTTAAAACAATGAGGATCACTACGACCTCATCAAATCAGAACACTTTGATCGTTGATGCGACAAGAGCAATTGACAAGAGCACAAAAATTAAATGACATTAACATGTTTATTTTGGGTTCATATAGAATGTAAAGCTATAAAGTGCCAAATTCAATTGAAGGAAAGTCTATACATTGTCAAAATCTATTGAAGGAAACTCTGAAAAATGATAAATTTTTGAGATTGAGATAAATGCAAACGCTTGCTACGGTGACACGGCTGACAATTTTGCTGTGGTAACGTAGAAATTCAAATTCAAATTTCATTTAATCTTTGAAATAGTCCAGATTTATCATTACAGTGTTAAAAGGTTGACTACACGATCACACAAAACAATCAATGCGTTGAAGAATACATTTGGGGCGTTTAGAAAAATGTCATCTCAGAGATTTTTCTCACTCAAAAGGTGAACAGGCGAATCCAAGATTTTTTTTGCTCAGAGTTTTGACAGCAAAACTGAGAAATTTTCCTAAGGAATTCTGTTAATGTAACATGAGATTGCTGAGATCTCCGAGATCTCATTTTCCTGAACACGCTTATTCTTGTCCACGCAAGTGGCAATGCAGAAGTCAACGCAATATCAGTATTCTGCGTTGACGTTAACACGACTTTGAAACTGAATTTTACGTCATTTTGAGATCAGATCATTAACACGCATTGCCCATCTAATTGTAGCTTAAGGCTTTCAAATAAAAATTTATCAAAAAAGTTCGGCCATAAGGGAGGAGATGAAAATATATTTGATAAAAATTGCCCTGTGGATTTGATACACTGTCGTTTAAAAAATAAAAAAACAATTGGTATGCATTTGATATTCCTTAAATCATAAAACGATTAAGCCTTCAACCAAACTACCTTTAATAATTGATAAATTGTATCCAGATTATATGTTTTTTTTTTTTCATCTTAATATTTTCTTTACCTACCTACTTTAAAAAATCATCTATCATCCTTACTTTATAATCGCTGTGGTGAAATGTACCGAAAACACAGACAACAAAAATGTAATAAAAAATTAATCATAGCACAAAATAAAAACCTTCTGACAAAAACAAACAACCATTTTACAAAAAAATACTTATTACTTGTTATTACCATCAGAGTATCCCTCATTCCATAACCACCCCCCCCCACTGCCCCTCCTCAACTCTCCTATCAGTGTGATGTTCTTTAAAAAAAATCGTTTCCGCTTGAAATTGCAACGTTATTACCTACGGATTTACGTTTTCTTTATTTTTTATTCCTTCCTTCCTATTTTGTTTGTTTTTTTTTTTTTTTTTTATTTCTCAATTGGAAACGATGCGAGCGGCAAAAAGCCGTCTTCGTTTCATGGAATAAAATGAAATCAAACAGTATCAAGGTGGAAAGGCAACACTAAGCTCCTTTTCGTTTAACATTCCATCTTTGAATTAATGGCAAACATCTTGAAATCGCATTTAAATACATTTGTATACATTTGCACAGTGAATGTTGGAAAAAATCATAGGAAGGAGGCATTAGGAAGACGACCATGCAGGACGAGTAGGTACTTTGGTACCACCCCATACCCACCATGCCAAAACCCACACGCGCAACATTTCTCCACAAGTGAAATCAAGACGCTCGAAATTAAATTAAATACGCTCAGTTTACTTTTTATCATCAAGGACTCGTCTACCACCGCACCACCCAACGATACCGCCACAACCACCGTCGCCGCGACGTCAATAGCAGTAGCAGAGCACACCTTCAGCCTCGTTTTCAACCTCTCAGCTTCATAGTAAGAGTGCAGTCAGTATCCTTGAAATTACTCCAGAGAATTAAGAAACAGCAGAGATTCCAGTTTTGATACACCATCAGCCAAGAGGAATGAAATAAAAATCCTACTTGCACAGAATGGCACATGATATACCTAGGTAGAGAGATGGAAAGTATTTTATAAGGATTCGTAATTTATACGAGTCCTGCGAACATTTCGAAATGAAATGAATTCGAATGGAAATAAAAGGACAAACTGTAGGAAAATAAAATGTCATGTCTTATAAGTTTGGTCACCCAAACTCGGGAAAAAATTCCAAACCAAAGAGCTACGTGCGACAACAGACAACCAAGGTGAAAGATGTTTTTACTCGTGGCTTGCAATCTCCCTTACCATTACCCCTCCAACCATCACCACACCGGTCGGTGTCGTGTCGTTTCGTGACAATGTTCTTACGGGGATAGAATTTTATGAACTTTTGATTATGTTGGCTTTGGCAAAATGTCTGAATCAGATAAGCACAGGGAAAAAAGACGCGACAAGGCACTTATGAACTTGAGGAATTACTTATTTCCGTTTGTGACTTTTGTGAGTGCCATTTAGGTGCTCAATTGGAGCACTAGGAATTATTTCAATTATGGAAAGGAGATAAAGGAGGATAGAATGGAAGTAAGTTCGAAGTAAAAAGGTGATCAAGGTTAACATAGAATCAAGTATAGAATCTGGGGTTTCTGTTCAAAAAAAAAGGAGGATAAGAAGGAATTTTTGTTTACTAAGTGATTCTCATGATTGAGGTAGATTTTAAGTAGATAAGCTTTCGTAGTGTTCCGATAAACTGTCAAATTCTTTATCATCTAAAGTAACTAACTCTTTATTTTCATATACAGTGGAATCTCGCTAACTTGAACACATACGAAACGAGGCCTGTTTAAGTTATTGGATTGTTCAAGTTACTGGAAAAAATAAAAAAAGGCTTCGTTTTTATTTGTGTTCAATTTATTACTATAAATTTATGTAAATGACACAAAACACAATTGTATTTAAACCAACTTTGGTATTTTACATTGTTGAAAACTAGCAAAACATTTTTCAGTGCACTTTCTCTGAGGTTTTGGAAAACTGTGAATTCTGAGGAATTCCCCTTCAATAAAAACAGTTTACAAACGTTCAAGTTAAAGAGTTTCAAATGTCTTAACTATTCAACTTATAGAGTCAGCAATAAAAAAGTTCAAGGTAAAGAGTCTTAAAAATTCCTGTTCAAGCTACAGAATACATAAAAGGGGAAACATCATGTTCAAGTTATTGGATTGTTTAAGTTATCGTATGTTCAAGTTAGCGGGAGTCCAGTGTAATGAGATGTTCAGCGGCTTAAATAACCAACATGGTATTTTTCGTATATACTAAAATGTTCGGTAGCTTAAATAACTAATACGGTATTTTATAAAAAGTGTCCCTAGCAAGCAACCTGGAGAATAACACGGTCGGAAATCCTCGATGGAGCACCTTGACCAGCGGGATCCTTGAAGAGGAAAACAAAGGAACAAAACGTGTTTCAAAATTCTCGCTTCCGAAGCCACGAAAATGACGTAGGGAACTAAACGGTCAAAATCTCGAAGTAGAACCTTGTGCAGTGAGCTTCTTGAAAAGCAGCCCAAAGGAACTAAAAGATCAGGAATTTCAATGGAAACCCTTGTTCCTAGCACACAACCTAGGGAAATAAATGGTCAGAACTCTTGGAAGAGAAGCTTATCCAGCGACTTTATAGCTCTATACTGCCTTATGAAAATATGGCGGCGAGAAAGAAAATTAATTAAACAGTTTTGTATTTACTTAAAAAAAAAGAAATATATTTATCTACGCTCTGCTCTCACTTAAAATCACACTAAATTATTATTTTTTTTTTTAATAAATTTATTTTTGCTTTGAAAAATGTATTTGTTAAAATGATTAATTTTTGCAGTTATAATTTTTTAATTTGACGGCTTAATATAAAGAATTTCGAAGGCGCGTTGTAATTTATCAAATACTGGCAATACGTTTGTGAAAAAAATTAATTCGCACTTAAAATTCGCTAACATTTAACATAACGGGTCATTAATTTCGTGGTTTCAAGTTGGTAGGGCTAGTATTTGACACCTGTCAAACTCAGCTGTCATTTGAAGTGTCATAATATTATTTGAATGTTTGCCATTTACGATAATGGATCGCTTAACAATCGATAAACGCGTTAAAATTATTAAAACTTACTACAAAAGTGGTGATTCAAACGTAGCCACTTTTTGCGTATTACGCGATGATTATTGTCGTCATAATCGACCGACTACGCAAGCAATCGGTAAAATTGTGAAGAAATTTGAAGAGAATGTAAGCGTAACTGATGTCGTAAGGCCTGCGCATCATCGTAATGCACGCTCAGTCTAAAATATTGCGGCTACAAGTGCAAGGGTTGCTGATGATCCGAATTTATCGATTTTCCGGCGTTGGCAGAAATTATCCGATTTTTTGGCCGGCGGCGATTGAAAATCATGACTTGGTTCCAACAAGAAGGGACAACAAGCCACACAACCAATTATGACTTAATTGCGTGAGAAGTTTCCTGGTCGCGTAATTTTGCGTTTTTGCGACGTCAATTGGCCACCAAGATCATGCAATTTGACACCGTTCGATTATTTTCTATGGGGCTACGGAAAAGACCTTGCTTTACGCGAATAATCCCCGAGCTCTAGACGCATTAAAAACCAACATTACTCAAGTTATGACTGAGATACCGTTCGAAATGTGCAAACGCATGCTACGAATCTACTCGAGACAGCCATTTGAATGATATTTTTTTTCACACTTGATGTACTATGAAACTATTAATTTATGGTCTTATTTATAAACGTTGTCTAACTTTATAGAAATATGTTCAACTTTGGAAAATGATTTTAAAAACTTGTTTATTGTTGTCTTAAGGTAATGTGATATTTATTTTTATTAAATAAAACATATTTCTACCAATTTGAAAATAGATAGACAGCATAGATAAAACTCTAATAAATACGACTGTTATTCTTTAGTAGGATAAAAGCGTATGTTTTTATTTAATATCGTTTGTACTATTCAAACCAATACAATACAGAAATCTTTCAAAAGTAGTTCTTTAGAGTATATACATTATAGATCTATAGAGTCACTTGCCACTAAGAACAAGAGTAAAAAAGTACTCTCAAACTCAATGAATTAGCAAGTGAGCTCTACGTTTGCTATAAAGGCATATCTAGAGCTCATTCCAAAACAAACAAGCTTTAAGATTAGCTCTGGAAGCGCTGTTAAAGCATTTAAAGAACTAAAAATATTTCTTGGAGTTTTGCCTATGAAAAGACGCTTCGTGTACCGAAATTTTAATAGTATATTTTTCATCTTTAACTGTATCTGTATCTGCGATACCGACGTGTGGGTGTACCTACTATCGGATTGAGCGAACAAAATCTTAAAATCTTGCTTTAAATTGATTAATTAAGAATTGATTTTCTATTCTTTTTTTATACTTTTTCTTTGTTTTCGATAATCTACGAAATCAAAGGCAAATTTGTTCTTCTTTTTTCGAAAAAAAAAAAATATTATTTAACATTATGTGAAGGCTTTTTAAAAATTGTTGCGTTTTTTACATGATACATCAGCAACGATAAAAAAAAAACGCCAAAAAAGTACGTATACGTCACAGTGCACAATTTATTCATAATTTATGCTATGAATTGATATAAAAAATTTCAACTATTATTCTACGTATGTAATTTCAACTATATCCTACCAGAAAGCCGTGAGGACCTTAAAATGCAACTTTTAATTGCACGGCACTACAAGCGGGATAGAAGTATAGGAAAGAATTTAAGCTACCACAGAGTGGACTGAGAAATAAAATTTGTATTTTTTATTAAATGGCATCCTTTTGACTTCAGCTCTGGCTAACCCAATAAATAAAAACTCATCAAAATCGCAGGAACGTTTCCGAGCAAAAAAATTAGAATTCACTGTAGAACATCAAAATATGGAAATTCTAGAATGTACCTACCCGAAAAACTTACAATTTTTCGGCTAAATTGGTAAAAGTCCGTAATTTTTTGTTTCATATAACTCATTCCGAAATGTTATCACCATACATTCGTGGAAAACGGGTCAACCAAGGTAAGGTGTACCATAAGCGGACCACCGGAGATCATAAAGAGTGAGTTTAAACACTTGGAACCCGTAAAGCAAGACACGCAAGGTACTGTTGTCCAAAAAACACTTTTGAAAAAAATCTGGAATGAGTTATGAAATTAAAAAATTTTGAACTTTTACCAATTGTTGCTGAAAAAAAATTAAGCTTTTCCGTTGAATTCTAGAATTTCTCTATTTCAGAGTCTTACAATAACATATACATATGTACATACCATGATCAAAATTATCAAAAAAAGAGACGTAACCATATCAATCCTATTTATACAAACCATATTTAATGTTCAACATACATCCTACCTACTAGATCGGCAGAATTTTTATTTTGATAATTTGCCAAAGAAGAGTTTCTTATTTATTATTCCACCAACTCTATCATCCAATTATTATTCTAAGGACATTGTGTATAGTAATCAAATGTGTAGTTTCGTTGTAAGCAAATTGCTGTCATTTGTTCGACCACATTTATCACATCCTACAACCAGGCATTGGGCTCAATCCCAATGATAGACCGACCGACCAAGACCAACTGAATTCCCCTCCTCCCCCATGGCCTCACAAAACAATATCAACTGGAAAATAACTTTTTCCCTAATTACCTCCCAAATAACAATGTCGAAGCATTCTCATATATGTATTGTATGTATATTCATATTATGTATATATCTGGGATATGATTCCATAAAGAACAATTTATTGTTCCGTTATGCCAAAAAGGACAACTATCATCTTCCGCCTTGTTTTATCCACTTTATGCGATTATGGCCAAGATATTCCACATATCCGTTTTAATATTAGCGCCAAAACCATATACATACATATTACATACATACTCGTTACTCGTTGTGTACATAAAACAAAAACCAAGAACAATACACAGAACAAAAAAAAAATTATTATTCAAAGATGAAAACGACACTAATAACAGACAGTAAACTGTGTAATGTTATGTAGTGAAAAATATGACAAGAGTCCTTCGAATAGGATGTGCCAAATGAATACAAAATGGCCCCAACATAGAGTAAGTATATGGAATGGATGCGATGGATGGTGTAGGCAGTATAGAGTTAGCCTACCCACTTCCCAGAGTTGCATGCGCTTGGTCGACAGACTATACCTACATGGTCTTATTCTCTTCCATCTTAAGATTTTATCCTTTTCATTATTATTATTTTTTTTTCGTTTCATAATTTTGTTGCAAGGATAATAATGGATGATTAAGTTTATTATTTCCGCCCATCTTCATTATAAAATATAAAATATTATTATCATCATCATGGGGTCGCTAATATCTGCGTTCATATTTGAAGGCAAAAAAAAAAACAATAGGAAAGCAAAGGCAAACAAAATATACATCGCACATGTGTATCCTAGTTCCTTGATGATATTTCCCATACAAGAGTGCAAGACAATTTGATGTCTGATGTCGAAGTATGCAAGTGTATAGAAAAGTGTGCTTTTATGATAATAGACCTCGATTATGTTTACAATATTATGGCAACAGGATGTTAATTTTATTTTCAATTTACAGCAACTCCATACATGCATAACGGTTTTTATGATAATATAAGCTTAAGAATTGGCGTTATTTATATATTTTATCTTCCAAGATGGCAAAAGAAGATTAAATCCAAATGGTATGATGTACAAAATAAAATGCAGCTTAATAGTTTTTGTAAGAAAAATCAAAGAAATGAATTGCAATCAACGTCACCTATAACGACCAATCGCTTTTCACTTTGCGAATACTTTTAGTTCATTTGGTTATACTTCTTATAAGTATGTATGTATTTTGTATATAAGTGAATCGTTGTCATTTAAGTCAAAAATGGAATTGCAAGATGTTGTTAAACGCAAAGTTCCTAAGTGAAATGTTCGAAAAACCAAAATGAGACTTTTATGAGAAAGTATTTTTTTTTGATAACGCAGTTTGCATCTATTCGATAAATTTATTCGCGGCGGATCTTTGCAACAAAAAATCGCGTTGACGATAAAAATATTAGCGCAAAATTTTAAACGATTTAGTACGATGTTAAAGCCATTTTATCATAGTCAAAATGTTTTAACATCGTACTAAATCGTTTAAAATTTTGCGATATTTTATTTAAATGTTCTTAAACATCAAATGCGTTTGCAAAAAAATTCGCTGACGAAAATCAAACAGATTTTTGCAAGCAGGACGATTGGTGAGATTTTCTCAAAGAGAAGTAAAACTATCCGAAAATACACGAACGCCTTGAACCAAAATTTGTGCCACTTTTTAAACTTCAACAAAAAGTAAACATAGCGAAAACATTAAAATTTCCATCATAACTTGATAATATTATTCTTTCACTCTCCTATCAGAAATTACACGAAATGTGCGTACGCGAACACGTTTGGAATAAATCTGGTAGAAAATAGTAGTTTTGCGTAGTTTCTGGCTAGTACGCGAACGAACTTAAAATCTAGCTATGTAAGTATTTTAGCCGAGTGTTACGCAGCTCTAGCTCTTTCAGTACATCACTTATCTGTCAAAATTAAACGCATCAAAAAATTGTTCGGCACAATAAATAACGACCAAATTTTGACAGATTTGGTAATTCTTGAATTTTTTGTGAAGCTTGCTTAGTGATAATAAAAATTTATTGAAATTTACTTGCGATATACTAGGTTATTCGCATACAGTATAAAAAATAAAATGCATAACTGTGTTGCACAAACTTGCTCTTATGATCACACTGTGGTTTTAAAGTCTAATTTATTTTAAAAACTTTTTATCTGATAAAAGAAATTTATTAGTTATTGGAGCCTATATTTTATGCCACCTGCCAAAAATAAAACCTAGTTTAAAGAATTATTATGTGAGTACATAAATATGAACAATATAGCACAGTGCTGGCTTGCACTTCGCACAAATGTATGGAATTTACAATTTAGACTGAAAACATTAAAAGAAAAATCAATAAAATTTTAAATTAATTGATTAAAAAAATACACCAATACACCAAGTGATTTCTTACACAAATCTTAATTTATGAGAATTTTTTTTATATTTTCAATACCTAAACATTTGTATAAGAGGTACCGTTCTTTATTTAAAATTTGCTAGATAATTTCAAAATCTGGTACACAATATTTTTAAAATTATTGAAAACATTATTTATACGAAAATTGATGAATATCAGTTGAACTGTTTTGAGAAAACCGAAAATCAAAAAAGTGCTTCTATGGGAGGCACCCATTTAAAACCATTTTGCGAACATTTTTTTTTTAAGTTGTAGGCACGTTTTTGAGAAAAATAAGATTCTCATAATTTGGTAAAAAAAATTGTACGGCAGTTACCGTTACTTTTGACCTTAAACAAAACCGTGTGGGGGGAAAACCTAAAAACCGCTAGGTACCAAGTTTGAGGAAAATCAATCCACCCGTGTAGGCTACAGCCAACAGACAGATAGACAGAATTGCGAGACCCACTTATTTTTACTTCGCTCTCATTGTACTGTCGTGTCGATTATGATCAAAATCGTCGTACCTACGTGATATTTTTTATGTGCCCACAACGCAGCTGTACAGCATTTTGTATATTTGAAATAAAAAAGAACAATCACGGTCTCATTAATCATTTTTTTATATCCGATAATTTATTTTTAATTAATAATATTATTCGCGAAACAAATAACCACAAAAATCTTCAATATTTTTTTCTGGCTTTTCATCATACAAATTGAAACGTCAAAAGTGCTGCACGTGAAAAGTTAAAAGTTGCTGAAATCTTGCAGCACCGACTGCAGTTGCGTTGTGTTGTGTTCGTAATATTGTGTGTATTGGATATTTTGGATATTGGATAATCCAGTTGCGCCCCGTATCTTTTTTGTTCAGGCAGTAAATCCACTTACCTAATAGTTTTTTTAGTTAAATAGGATCTTTAAAGCAACTTAAACAACGAATTGAAGTCAATTTAAGGCTTTTCAAAACAAAAGATCCTGATTTTACAAAAGGAAGGTGTACAGATTTTAAAAAACAATCAAACAAAATATTATAAAATTTAAATACCATGGAGTTAACATTTAAACAATTAACAAGAAATAGTTGGCTAAGTTTTACAAAGTCAGTATTTTTTTAAATTAAAAATGTACAAGTTTTAAAAATTTTCATTGCAAAAAGAAACAGAATTTAGGAATGGCGAAAAGTCAGTGCTGGATGATGGTTGTCTTGAAAAACTAAACGCTCAGTTTAATTTCCATTATGATATCATCAACGGTGCAGTGCAATAAAATACGTGGAAATAAAGCCCACAATAAGTTTCGCAGAAATAAAGCATGTGGGTTTTATTTCCTAAAATAAACGGAAATAAAATTTGCAGGCTTATTTTCCTTGTTGGAGTGGCAATAAGACCTACCACAAAAAAGCATTAAGACCAGCGAGAGCTATTAACTTTCTGAATTAGAATAAAGACCTTTACACGAAGTGTGATTTAATAATTTATATACTTTACTTTAACTTTGTACTGTGGTACAAGAAAACTAGTTGACATTGGTGCGTGGCTGATGGCTGAAAATACCCTAAACGAAGCAACAGAGTTGTGTGAGATGAGACAGATGACCCAAAGAAGGAGTTAAAATCCTTGGAAACCACGAAGCTAGCCACCCAATGTACCTACTATATTGTCCAAGAAGATTCTTGACAAAAGTCCGAAATCGTTTTTTGATCTTTAGTAAATGCTTTCTATTTCTCTATGTTCTTTGAATAATTAAAACCTTTAAGAAAAAGGCATTAAATCCCACAGCTTTTGTTTCTATTTCAAAAAGGATAAAATGCCTACGGTTGTTATTGCCTTTTATTTTGGAAAATAAGTCCAGTGGAGCTTGATCTGGATGGGATGGTGGAGGCGTGTACTCTGACAGACTTAATTTAGGTCTATCATTCCGTCTTCCTAATCATTGTAGCGTGTTCCAGGCGGAACTTTTAGCGATTAAGGAAGCTTAAAGAAATTGTGATATCAACTACTGATATCCGCATCTTCTCAGACAGCCAAGCTGCCATCAAATCTCTGGACTCTGTTTCTACAAACTCTATAACAGCAAGATGCTACAAAGAAAACAAACCTTAGGTGGAACAACCTCACCACTTGCTTAACTACAAAACAAATCTGGCCTATGCTGAATCTGAAGCGCTCTAAGCAATTGATATCTTTAAGCAGATTGCACATTAGTTCCGTAATAGGTGTCATAAGCGGACACTGTCTAATAGGTAGGCACGCCATGCGACTAGGCGTTCACTCTAATGATTTTTGCAGAAGCTGCATGGATGAGGAAGAGGAGAAAACAATTCCTCACCTTGTTTGTACCTGCCCTGCTCTGTCACAGAGACGTATGTAGGTAGGCATTTGGGAGACTTCTACTACAAAAAAACGAGTGATCTAGCAAATACTTCTATAAGTAATCCTGCACGCTTCATAAGGAGCTCAAATTGGTTTAATTGAGTAAGGAAAAGCTTTCCTAGATCCATGTAGTATCACAACGGGCCAATAATTGGCCTAAGTGTGTCGGTTTTTCTACCGACAGCCACTTCAACCTAACCTAACCTAACCAGTGGAGCTTATTGCACTGCATCACCATCATCAATAATAGTAACTAGATCAAGCTAGTGCATACTTTCCAGTTATGGTAAAAATGTCGTTAAATTGGTGAACTCCGAGACTGAGAGATTAAGTCATCAATTAATTTTGAATCGTCTGATTTTAGAGTTCCAGTTGGCAACATAACATTTGTATTTGGGCAGCACAACGAAGCATCATTTGTAAAATTGAAATCACTTAAGCAAATAATTTTATGCTGATACTCTGGGAAAAGTGCAATTTTACCATCGAATGCCTTTAATTGTCCGTGAATATTTTTTTTTGTATTTTCAAATAAATATGCTCGTCAGTCTTAGACTTAAATCTGTGAGCTCCACATTATGCTGAATTCTTTTAAAGACTTGGTATACCATATGAATTTATACGTTATTCTTCTTTGTCTAACATTCTTTGGTTGTTCCAAAAAAAAAACTTGTTTAAAACCAATTGAGTCTCAAAACTATCTCATAAACTTTACTGTATCTCTCAATATCCTGTTGATTTGCATTTCAATAGCAAACAAATCACAAGATTTTCCAAAAACTAAAAAGGATAACTCCATTCCACAATATACTAAACCTATATACACAGAGAATAGCTTAAGAGAGTGCAACCTCCTAATGTGTGGTATTTTCCAAAAAGCTATTTATCTTGATTCGTATATAAAGTTTTGCATACTTCCTGGTTCCTCAAGGAAAACAAAGCGCGTCGAATATATGTACCTACACTCGTAGATGTATACAAACCCTTTCAACAACGTTGTTCGAAAATCCCCCATCCGATATTCACAAATCGTTAAGTCCCCGTAATCGTAAATCGATCTTCCTTCGAAGGATATATTACCTGCGAAAATTCCTCCAACAAATCATGATGACGTCGTCGACGTTGTCGTCGTCGTGCATCGCTGTCGTGTATATGCATATAGTGCCATATCGGAGGAAGTGCTCCGCCATACCCCGGAAGTATGCTCGAGGAGTCAATATTTGAGCTCAGAAATAAGCTTACGATGAAGGTGCATCCACCCGAATAGAATGTGCGTTTCCTTTATTTATATAAAACCTTTTGTATATGTAAGGACAAAGTTTTTGTCGAATAAAATTCCTTCCGGAGAAGATTTTCAGCCATTTGTTCAAGTAGTCATATGTATGGTATAGATGATGTTGTATCCTTGGGCGTACGCTGAATCACTCGACTCGATAGGTAGATATAGATAGTGAAGCTCTTAAGGTAGATGACGGCGACGACGACGTCGGAAGACGGCAGAAAAATGTTACAGATGCAAAGATACATCTCAACACACACACACACCCGGCATCATGTTTGCGTATCCTTTACTCTCACTCTGACAAACAAGTGCAAACTTACAATTGAAATTAATGTAAAGTTAAACTAAAGAGTTTGGCTAAAAAGTCTCCCGGGACTAAGGGGATAGGAGGGGGATGTATACAGTGCCGTATTCCCATGCCAGAGGGTTGAAGCTAAAGGATATGTGGATTGGATAGAAAGAAACTTTAAGTTAAGCACTATGATGCCTTCGATAGTTCGAAACGAAGTGCTGAGGCTGTATTCGAAAGGCAGATGTAGCGAGTGCGAGGGATTTATGAATAAAAAGGTATACATAGGTATTGGGATATAGATAGGTACTTGAGTAATTTTAAATATACATAGGGTTGGATTTGGATGTTGCAAGATGAGATTTATATCTCTTTATATTTACTTTGGATGAATATGAAATTGATGAAGTGCTCTTCAGTTTTATTGAATTCAATTAAGCCTCGCAACAGGATGATGAGTTTTCCACATTTTGGCCGTCCTTCCGTACATGGGGATAATGTTTTTATTTATTTTCCAAATTTTTATTGTCTATCAAGTGGTTTTTAATGCATGGCAGGGTTTATCAATTTCAGCAAAAAGATAAAAAAAAACAACCTTTTGTTACTTCATAAGACAAATTAAAAGCACGGCAAACACTGCCGTTTATTTTTTTTTCTTTGGGGTTTTGAGAGAGTTAACGGAGCTATATATGTTCTAAGTACTAAGACCGTTTTTTCGGCTTCCTGGATTTAACTTAAGATCTAAGAATTTGGTTTGATTTTTTTTCTTCTTACCTTATAGCGGTTCCGGGAGCGACCCAAGGCCTATCGTATAGTATTCGCAAACCAAAACTATGTACAACCTAAAGTTCTGCTCCATTGCTTATTAGTACGTACCTATAGCGACCAAAGAGTCTTATCTTCAATAAAATTAAAATTAAAAAAAAAATAATTTGTATAGGTCTCTCTCATTAGTTCTAAATTTTTAATCGCTTCCAGTAACATGATTGCCATATACCTTTTTGTTCAATTATTTATCGCAAGGGGCAGTGAAAAACATTTGTATTCTTTTTTTTAGTGGCATAGGCTGGGGAATCGAACCCACGAGTAATGCCTCGTGATATGATGCGATGTGCTGCGCTGCGGTGAGATCTGCCATGGCATACGATTCGATGGAATGCGATGTAATGTTATGCACTGCCATGCGTTACCTTACAATAAGTTGCAATGCGTTGAAATGCTTTTCTGTGCGATATGATGCTTTGAGATATCATGTGATGAGTTGCGATCCATTGCTATGCAATGCCTAACGATATGTTGAGTTGTGATGTGTTGACGTGCGAGGCAATTTGATGCGATGTGATGTGCTGCTGTGCGACTCGTTGCAAAATGATGTGATACGTTGCTTTCTGAAGTAAAGCAATGGGTTACGATGCATGGCGTTGCGATGCAGTACTTTGTGGTGCGATACGATGTGATGTGTTACGGTAAGTTGCGATGTGATCCAATGCGTTGGAGTGCGATGAGTTGCATTCCATTGCTCTGAAATGCGATGCCTAGCGATGCATCCCACTTCAACGCATCGTATCGTAACACATCTCATCGTAACGCACCGCAATTAAAATGAATGAATCCTGTAGCAACGCATCACATCGCACTCCAACGCTTTTTAATACATCGTATATCGTAGGGCACCAAAACGTAGAGCAAAAAATCTTATCGCAACGTATCAAAAGGCATCGCACATCAACGCATCAAATCGCACTGCACCCCAACGTATCGCATCACAATGTATCCCAAAACATCGCACCTCAATACATCTCATCGCAATGCATAACATCGTATCAAATCGCATTGAACCCCGTATCTCAACGCATTGTATTATAACACATAGCAAGGAATTGCACAGCAACGCATTGCATCGTATTGTAATCATAACAACGCAATGTATCGCATCGTATCGTAAAGCTCTGTAAATCTTAGCACAGTAACACATCGCATTATACAGAGTATAATAGCATCACATTGCAGCATCTTATCGCACCGCAACGCATCGTATCATAACGTCCACCTGCAAAATAAAAAATGTGAACACTATTCTCACACAAAAAAACTTCTTTCATCGCATAGCTTCTTGCACTACTTAGGTAGTTCTTGCAGTACTGATTGCACGAAAATATTATATTTATTCAAAACTGCAGGAACATACAAAACGGGAATAAATATTTAACAAACAAAAATTACAGAACGTCGAATTCGACATAATATATTATATTCAACAAATCGACATTGTTTTCTATTTGCATTCAATTTTTTTTTTTTAATTAATGTCTGAAACCAAAATTAGCATTTTTATTTAATTGATTCAGATATTTCGACACATACTCGAAATGAAGCTGATATACCGTCCGTCCTAAAATACTAAATACTTATGTATAAAATCATAATAAACACATCATCTCTACCTTCAGTAAAAATAAAAACAAAAACAAAAACAAAACCAAACTGCTGATCATGACCAACAAAGCAACCCACTATCGTTGATTCAAAACAAAAATATATAATGGAACGTGTCATATTGCGAAGTTTGAAGTTTTTAAAACCACCAACTGCCGTCATAATATATTTATACTGCCCCTGCCACCCAAATTGATTTCTTCGAATCCGGAGGTGACCGTCAGCCCTATAAGCAACTAAGGTAATCGTTGGACCAAACATGATCATATATATACCTAGTGTCGTTGGTAGTTGACTGTCGTCATATTCTCCGGGTGTGCCATAGATGGGATATTTTTGGATACATGAACTTTCGTCATTCGGTCAGCAGATGCAATTCAGTTTATTTTTTCACATTAATTTTATGAACGCAGAATTTAGTTCGAATTATTATTTTGCTGTCTCAGCGGTGAGACTAATTTACAAAATCAACAGAAGAAAAAAATAAATAAAATACTAACGAAAATTTGGCCTCAATTTCTTAAGAAATATGATGATGAACAACTCAGAAAGTATAGGTACTTGGTACTTATAAAGTTTTGAATTTTAATGCGTTTTTGAATTGAGATTTATTTCTGCTGCAGAAATAAATGATAAATTAGGTACTATCAATGTTTTGAGTCATAACCAAATTGAGATTATTTTAAATTTCTATAAAGTGAACTGTCACTATTTTTTTAATTTGGCACGCTCAAGAAATGAGAGCTCAGAGGATTCTCTCTGTCAAAATTGAACAAGTAGCGAATCTAAAATTTCTTACTCAGTATTTTGACAGAAAAACTGAAAAATGTTGCCAAGTTGCCGAGGTCTTAAAGCCAATTTCTTCACAGAGTTCTAACGATAGTACCGGTACTAGTCCTGAAGAAAGTACTCAAATCAGTATCAGCTCATTTCTTCACACAAGTTCTGGGCTCTAAACCTGTCAATTTGGTACCGAGTATTAGTTAGGACTTGGTACTTAGCTAGCTCCACAAAATCAGCTAGTACCTGGTTATTATACTAGTTGTTAGTACTCAAATCGGTACCAAGTGATTTCTTCACACAAGTACTAAGCTCTAGTCCAGTCAAATTGATACCGAGTACAAGTTAGGACTCGGTATTAGCTAGTACCTCGAAATCGGCAGTCTAGCACATTAATACTTAAATCAGACTAATTAATTTTATTCGTTTAATAATTTATTGGTTGTTATTTGTTTAGAAATAGGTAATAAATATAAATACATTTTTTGTTAATTTTGTTGATTTTTATTTTATTTTTTTGTTTTTTTAATTTTGTACCTATATATACGAAATTCTAAAATAAAATTTTTTGCTCCGGAAAAACGGGTTTTTAGGGTTTTTGGATGACATTTGGATCGAAATATTGAATATGTCAAAATTATAGTTTGTTAACTATCTGTCAAGCCATAAATTGTCAAATTCCATTGATTACGATGCTGATGGATTAAAAACCATGTAAAAAATTACAAATTTATGAAATTCTATTTCGTAGTCCTGAAAAATGGATTTTGGGTCTTTCGGGTGACATTCGAAATGAAATATCCAATATACCATAAAATATAGCTTGTTTTCTATCTGTCAAGCCATAAATTGTCAAATTCCATTGAAACATTTCCACGATGCCGATAGATTAAAAAACCTTTGAGAAATCAGACATTTTTGAAATTGAGATGAAGGTCAACGCAGGTTACGTTAAAACGGTAAAAAAAATATGCTGTTCAACGTTGAGATACAGTTAACCCGCTGATGAGCATTAAGTCAATACGTCCTTACTGCGTTGACAGGGTGATTACACGGTCTAACAGTCCCTAAATGCATGTCAACGCGAGTGCCAATCCATTGACGTTGTTCTGCGTTAAAGATCACACACCTTGACAACTTTGGGAGAAAATTTGACGTCATTTTGACGTCAGAGAGTCAACGTGTTGACCATTTACATTGATCATCTAATCGTAGCTTAACAATGTCGATTGGCAATTATTGGTCTGTAGAGTTACCGACGCGAGCGCTAGACTGCATTAATTGGATGGGAATATTCCAAAACTTTAATTGCTTTTAGTATACCAGTTTTAGACGTATTAAGTTCCTAGTACCGCCTTGTGAACTTAGGTCCGGTGCTAGTGATGTGAAGAAATGCTCAGGTATTAACTTTTCGTTGGGACCGAATATCAGAGCTAGTACCGAGTCTAGCTAGACTGGGTACTATAGGTTGGCTTCGTACTTCTGTGAAGAAATTGGGCGTTAGAGATCTCATTTTCCTGAACTTGATATTTATAGTACTATAATTCTACTCATTTCCTGAACCTTTAATTTTAAAAACACTCAAAAGCTACGGAAAAAACCTTTTCTGCTTTCAATTTTTCACACAAAATTTCCTCCAATCTACTCAAACCTTGTCACAAAATATCAACAATAAAAACAGGTAGATGGCCTATCTACCTTTTTGACATCTTCGGTTCGCTGCTAGTTTGATCAAATTCTATGTCTGTTGTCGAAAGTATTGTGGGAAAGGCTGATGGGTTTTCCTTTCATAACATGTGCCTCCCCACAGTAACTTTATTTCTCAACCATCAAGGAAAAAGCAATGAAGTTTGGCGTTAAGAAGGTCATAACCATTTTACTAACTATGTATTTCAAGAAGTTGGTTTTTAAATCCATTACTATTTAATTCAGCTGACACATTAAGATAAAAACTATTAAGTTAAACTTTATAAAACAATCCAAAATTTATTGACGCATATAAACCGCACTGTTAAATGTCAACGTTAATAGACCATCATCATCAAATATAGCCTATATATACATATACATGCCGAATGTCACTTCTGATGTGATACCTTTTTGGAACATTTTCTCAAATTCAAATTGTCATCTCAAACTGTGCAAACCATTGATAAACCCTTACCTATAGAATAAATAAGACCTACTCCTTTCGTTCGATACACAACACGACCAAACAAGGTCCCTATGGAATAATTTCAACAATACTCTATGAAATATATGCATATCTATGTATGTGGACTTGTACATATCTTGATAGAAGCTGCCCTTAAGAAACTTATCCCATATAACTAACGCATGCCAATTAATCCAACTTAAGAGGCTAATATTTATTAATTAGTTCAACTTAAAACGAAGGAAAAGTCCAGAACCAAGAAATTTATTTCATTAGATAACATGATGTTCCCAAGATGTTGGTTAAGACACCTCACCTATATCTAACAACCAAAAGCGGGTTTTATACAAAGGGGCTGGACAGGCGGATGGCATGGCGATAGTGTGGCGGGAGGTAGCAGATGAAGCTGAGGCTGAGTCCGGGCAATGAAAATTGTGAGATAATTTTACATCGACACCGACTAAATTGCTCTAAAGTATACTTCAAGTTAAATGGATGCAGGCTTATATGTACATAATATCCATACTGTTAGCTGTTGTTGTTGTTGAGCACATGTGTGTGAGCAAAACCAGCCACCATGATGCCTTAAGGAGGTATATATTCATTGTGTAAAAGAGGGAAATTTTGCTTCAGGTCAGAAGACGTCATCACAAAAAGGAAACTTTCGCTGTAGACTGGTTTATAAGAGAGGGGTTGAATAACCCAAGATATAGATTACATTAGAGTATGCAAGAAAAGCTATACAGATCTTTGAAATGTAAACAAAGAAGCAAACGTACAAAATCTGATTATCATACCAGTCGTTCTGTACGAACGTCGAGAGTAGTTCATTATCTTCACTTCTTAGTGTTTAGATCGATTCCAGTTTTTAAGCACCATTCTGGAAACTTATTAATATAATGTTGTAGAAAATTAGAGCCTTTGAAACCATAAATAAACCTCGAAAACCTCAGAATCTTATTATATAAGATAATAACAGAAGAAAAGTATAAATAATATAGGTCCAATATGACTGCCTTGGGGAACTCCAAATAAAACATTTATAATTTTAAGATGAAGTTTTTCAATAAGAAGATTACAGAAAAACAGTTCGGATATAATATAATACTGAGGTTCCACTTTTCTCTCAACCATTCTAGTCACGTTAAATTCATACATTTAACCATTCGATTTGGTGACCATTAATCACGGAGGTATTCAAAATTATATTTATGATTATACTATATTTAAATATTTTTTTTTTTAAATGAGAAGGAGAAAGGCAAATTTCTTTTAAAACGGAAATCTTACTCCTTTAATTTAATTTCCTTTGCTTACTGTAAAATATTAATATAAATTAAAAATAAAAATTCAAAATAGCTTTTAACGGCCTTTAAAAAAAAAACCTTCCTAAAAATAAAAATGTTAAGTTTTTTGCGTAGAATTTAGATACAAGCAAGAGATTATTTATTCAGCTCATCCATTGGTAACTTAACATTAAGAACACCCATTTTTATGACTATGAACTCGTGGATTTTGGAAACTGTTCCACTTGATTTGCAAAATTATTCAAACACCTGGTTTTTGGCTACTTTTCCAAAATACTTTGAGAGCAGGACTCTTGTTGATGGAAACCAGATTTCTAGAAGCTGCAACGGGAAAAGGAAGGCTAAACATGGACAACGGAAATAATATAAGTTGTTGAAATTCGTTGTGGTATATTTTAATACCATAAATTGCGTCCTTCCTACGAAGTCAACTCCCGCTACTTTGGACAATTCAAGTTGGATATTACTTACCACAATCCATGTTGGTTGGCTGGACCATTGACTATCTTTCGCCGCTTTAGGCAAGGCTCTTAACTAAAATAAACATGTGTTGTGTATCTTCTACCATATTCCCACTCTCATTTCGGCAGGCTTCGGTTCTGGGCTTGAAGCATTGACAGACCTTTCAAACAATACCCATGCCGACAAAATCCTCAAATTTCCTTCTTTCTTTTCACAGCATTAACTGGATGTTGTAGTATCATAAATATCGGCATACGTACTTAAGCGACTACTTTAAGTAGTGGTCCTAGTCTGTGTTGGTCCCTCAAAAAGTTTGGACATACTCGACGTTTACCCTACTCCGTCCAACTGTTGCCTAAGTAGACATTAAGGGATTTAATTCTTCTTTAACCCTCTCCATACCACGACATACACTTTCCCTCCAGGTAAGTCCAGGTAACTCCAAGGGATAGAAACCGGTTAAGTCGCTCCTATAGGCCTAAACTCTTAATATGCCGTAGTAGCCGATAAACGTGCTCAACTTCGGTTCTAGAGAATTCTTTTGCTATAATTTTTGCCAGAATGCCTTGCTAAGAACACTTTTTTGTTGTAGGGTAACTATTGACATCCTACTCAACTTCGACAAAGCAAAAATCCCCAATCTCAAACCAGGTAAAGACAAAATTCCCAAAATTAAATCTCTTGAAGGCGAAATCCTCAAGATAAAATCCCAAAAAGAAGATGTGCAATTAGTGAATGAAGCTATAAGATCGCACGCCTTTGAAAAATAAGACAAATCAACATTAACTTAAACAAAAAATCAAACATAATGCAAAATATTTCATTACAAACATAATCATAAAAAAACATTTAGATTCAAAAGTTTTACAGCAATACCCTCGTTTTATTATCTAAGGACATGGACTGGATCGGTGTTACCTATATAAAAGTTGTGTTTATTATATTTCACTTAATATGTTGGGATATTGGGAATTTCTGGAGATTTAGATATTTTTTTACGAAAATATTTATTGGGGATTTTGTACATAGGGCGCCTTTCCCCATGGGGATTTTGTCTTGTTGGGTTTTTTTTTGGGATTCAATCCGATTGAGATTTTGGTTTTTGGCGATAACCTTTGCTTTCCGGTTGTTATAGGTTTTACCGTAGTAGTCAAAGTTAACATTCAAGAATTAAAACACTTCAAATAACTCAAATAAAATAAATAAATTTGGTAGTGCTATAGGCCGTTCAGAAACGGGCCTAGTGTCTTGAAACTCTCACCCATTCCTGTGTTCGTGATATTGCAGTGGAGGGGATCTATAATTTTCTGGCGAATCCGATGCACTTTTTCATGACAAGTTATACTATTGGAGGATTTATAAATTCATTAAACACATTAAATCAGAGGTCAACGTCCATGTAGAATTTTCTATGTGATGTTTATCCAAGTAGAGTAATTTTTTGATATTTATCCAAGTAGTGTAAGCCCCAACAGATATAATGCATCGAGCTATCAGAAATAGATCACCAATTACTACCTACATCGCAGCATCATAGAAACTAATTCTATAATTTGTATTCTTTCTAGCCCTACTGTATTCATATACCTTAAGCAACTATAGTTGTCCACAATCACCACCACCAGCAGCACCACCAACCATATAGTCATCCCAACTACTATACCGCCTTCACTTCATTCGAATAACTTTAAATTAAATTTGTTGTCCTGTCGGTCTTAAGAATTATTATGTGGTTTCCAAGAGTTTAACACGACGTGTTGTTGTCGTGTTCCTTTTTCTGGATTGGGTGGAATGATAGGTAGATATATAGCTGATGGTGGGCGACGACGATAGCGGCCTTTTATGAAAATTTATCATCCCCATGTGTTGCGTGATATGCCTTGCCTGGCTTCAAAGAGTGTAAATGTTACTCACAATCTTGCCTCCCACCACTCGCACATGAAAAGGACAATCCAAGTGGAATAGCTTGAGGTGTACAATAAGATCCTTGTATCTTTCTTGAGTAGATTTTCTTATAGAAAGGAGTGAAGTAAAGTATAGTAACCCTTTTGGGCAAAGCCCAGAGGGGTATAGGTAGGTAGGTAGGTATCCTATACGTAATATGGAGAGTGTCTCAGTCCTTTCGGAATTAAAATGATGAAGGTATTAAGTGGCCCAGGAGTTAAATGAATCGCATAAAGCTACACCCAGAAATAACCCTTGTGTTGTTCAAAAAAAGGACAATAAAATGGGTGTCTTTGGGCTGCAAAACCCCAAGTCAACCCTGAAAGGAAGAGCAATTTTTCAGCACCCACACTATACCTACTCGCTGATATGCTTTGCTCGCTGCTGGGCTGATTTTGATGCTGATGCTATTTTCAATGCGAGCGAGAGAGGTAATTATTTCAAACTGTCAAGTGGCTAATTTCGAACTTCCTGCTGTTCGCTTAGCGGAAATGGTTTTTGTGTAATGGCGATTGCCAATGACATTTCGACGGTTGCCGCTCGATAAAAGTCAATTGCTTCGAAAGTGATTTCGAGTGAAATAATCCACGAAATGCGACCGAAAACAGCCACCGCTAATGTACACCACCACCAATGGTGTTGTGAATTTAAATTCAATGTTCTATATAAGCAAGGCATATCTACCTATTATAGAGTCGACAGGCGAGCCCCAGAAGCCGAAAGAAGCACCATCATCATCATCATAGACATTTTGGGTCAGGACGTTGTTCCCTATATATAGAGCTCTGCATGATATGGTCGAATGGAAACGAAACAATAACAAAACGGTAAAATGTTAATGCCAAATATTGTAGCTGCTGCACCTCTATACATAGTAATATGAGGTATACAGTTGGTTATGTATAAAGATGCATAGAACGCTACCGCAACAGAGTAGCAGCCGCACGCACCGTGGGTGGTCTTGGTCTAGGCGTGCACTACATCCGTCTATCTACCGTTTGACGAAAATAGTTGCAAAAAGATCGACGAGGTGGCATTCAGCAGATATCTATCTACCTCAAACAAATGGATTGTGATGTTTGCATTTTTGACAGGTTGAAAAATTGAAATTTTTCTTGGCACTGATGGTATATGCCATCGCCAACAGCGTGCCACACAGTGGCAGGCTTTATTATTTTTTATTGTAAAAATCATAAATTCTCAACTGTTTTTCCACGTTTCTTTTTTTTAAGTCGTTCAAATAAAGAAGCTCTCAAAATAGGCTAGGCTTTTCTTTTGTCTAAAGCTTTTTCTTAGAGCATATTCTTGAAAGAAGTCTAAAATTGAACCTAGTTTCCTGAACCAAGAACCATGAACATCGTCAGATTGGATGCAACATGCAACATGCAACAGATACTTTTCAACTGTTTGCTACATTACATATGCTGTCCGTCATCCTCGTTCGTAGGTACCCTTTGGCGAATTCTACCCATATGTCCAGGGTTCCTTCCAATTTTATTGAGGGGATTGAATCAAGATAACATCATGCATCGTTTTGTAGTGTGTGCTTAACTTAAAAGGGGAAGGTTGCAAAATATGAGGAACACAGCTTTATTTCTGAAAAAATTAAGTTCAAATCGAAATCTTGAGAAATATATTCTGAAAAGTTGCTGTTATTTTATGATTGAATTTAAAAAAAATTAAAACTTTTTCCCAAAAGGGTCCATAATATAGAGTGATGTTACTGTATATAACTATTGACCACCTTCAACCACCAAAAGGCCCTATAGTAAAATTTAAATGCATACAGAATGTGCAAATAGAAAAATAAATAAATTCGGTTTAAGAAATGTATGAGGATATAATTATGTAGGGTTATTTTTTTTTTCTTTAAATTCATCAAAGGAGCATAAACACACCTTGAAATATACTCTGCCGGTGATTATTTGATTGGCAATAAACATCACTTCTACAAGTGGCCCGAAATTTAAAACAAGGTCAAAGCTTAAAATTTTGTTGACTTTTTTCCGCCAAGGAATTTTTAATTTTATTTTAATTTTATTTAATTTTTGTATCGCTTTTAAGGTTAAATTTAAACTAATAAATATGTAAGTGCACAAAATTTTAATTTTTTTTTCTTATAAATGTTAAATGTTTTTTTTTTTAATAATTCGACGACAAACTTGTGATGATACTACTAAGATCATTGCCTTTTGATGTCAAAAATACAATTGGCCAGTTTATATTCTTGAGAACTCGGAGATCTCAGCAGTCTATTAAATTCATCACTAAGGGCTTAACCAAATCCTATGGAACATGTTTTGTAGAATTTGAATAGAATTCCATCTTCTCCTGGGGCTTTGTTGTTTTTAGCGTTTTTTCCAAAAACTGTTATTGACGATACCTGCCATAAAACCTGGGTTTCGTGACAGTCATTCAGAAGTTGCCCCGAACACGAACACACATCTAACACAGTGCAAATTACCTATCGGACGACCCAGTGCAAACATCGAACAGAAACAAACCTAATAATGAAACTACTGAGTTTTCTTTTGAGAAGGGAGTATTCGAAAAATGCTATCAAATACCAATTGATTGCTGCAACTGGAACCAGCGTTGCCGAAGTGGCACGATCGTGCCTTTTTGACACGAAAATTTTATCATGGCACGGTGGCACAAAAAATTTAATGTGGCACGCTTTTTTTGTTTCCATTTTGTACTCCAAATAAAGAGAATTTTGAAGAAATTTTGTGAAAATTGCTCCAAATGGAGACCAGATGGAGGAAAAACTGGCAGAAACTCTTATTTTTTTATAAAAAAAATTATTTCTACTATTTTTTTTTGTTGTATTTCACCCCACAATTGATTTCTATATTTTTCGTTAACATACGAATTTTTAGTTTTTTCATATAGCACGAAAATGACCCGATTTTTTAAAAAATGTGGCACGGACATTTTTTTTTTGGGCGGCAAGGGCAACGCTGACTGGAACTGGAGCTGGAGGAGCAAGACCTATTTTTTACGTGCCCACAATCAGCGTATGCCGCTGGAGTTCAGGAAAGTGTAACACAATTTAAATAAAATGCACGACTCTGGGTCGAACAAACATGCTCTTATGTGCGATCACTCTGTGGTTTTAAAGTCTTAATAATTTTAGAAACTTTACATCTGATAAAAGAAATTTATTAATTATTGGAGCATATATTTTATGCCACTGCAAAATATACATCCTAGTTTAAAGAAGTATTATGTGGGTGCATAAATATGAACAATATAGCATCGCGCTGTCTTGCACTTCGCACATATGCATGGAATTTAGAGTTAAGAAAAAAAAAAACAAATAATTGATTATAAAAATATCTGAAATTGATTTGACACCAACGCAATGTACACCAAGTGATTTCTTACATAAATCTTAATTTATGAGAACAAATTTTTAAAAATCGTTGGAGCGGTTTTATAAAAAATAAATTTTTTATATATAAAATTTTGAATATATTTGTAAGAAAAAATTTGGTACGCCAATTTTTAGTAGGTACTTATTAATGCGGAGTTTAAAAATTAAGTATGAAAAAAATGTTCAACCACCCATTTTCGAATTATCGAATTTTCAAAAAGTAATTTTGAAATTTTTTTAAAAATCCAAAATTTGATTTTTTGAAAGCTTTGATATGCAATATTATTCAATAGTAGATTTTGTGTAAAAAATTTAATTAAAATTGGTTCAACAAATAATGAGATTGTCGAAAACCCAAAAAATGGTTCTATAAGAGGTATCATTTTTAAACGACAGATACATTTTTTTCCGATTACATATATAATAGATATGTTTGGTATTAGTTCACACACAAATTTTAATCAAAATCGTAGGAGTTGTTTTTGAGAAAAATGAGATTTTCAATAAGTACCATTGTAGCGTTATTTTTGGTTATAAGAAAAAATTATATTTAAAATCTGCTAGATAATGTCAAAAAACTGCTGGGTGCTAAGTTTAATAAACATCGACCAATTCGTTTTCGAATTATTAAGTTCTCAAAAAAAATTGTTTGAAAATTTTGGTACACAATATTTTTAAAATTATTATAAAAAAAACTGATAAAACCGAAAATAAAAAAAAATGGTTCTACGGGAGGTACCATTAAAAACCATTTTTCCGAATTTTGTTTTATAAAATGGTAGCATTTTTGTAAAAAATATTACTGATTTTTTTTTTAAGTTGTGGGCACGTTTCTGAGAAAAATAATATTTTCATAATTTGGTAGAAAAAAATTGCACGGCAGGTACTGTTATTTTTGGTCTTAAAAAAAATGAAAAAAAGGTATGGGGGGAATGCCCAAAAAACGCTAGGTACCAAGTTTAACGAAAATCGATCCACCCGTTTAGGCTACAGTCGAAAGGACAGGCAGACAGACAGAATTGCGAGACCCACTTTTTTAGACTAGCGAAGTAGTAATGTCAACTTTGATCAAAATCTCGAGTTCGATTTTTTTATGAATGCCTATACCTACCTATAATATCGCAAGTAAAAATGAATGCTGTGACTCACAGTTAAAATATTTGAACATCAATGTTCAAGGACCGGAGTTTTTTTCTTGAACGTAGGTACTTAATTACAACGTAATGTGTGACACGGAACGTATCACACGTAAGGCTCACGTTTTTGGTTTATCACCGCCGGCATGGATGTTTGCACATCAAAATTTTAAGAAAAGAGTAACACTTTTGTTACACTTGTAACATGGTGGAAACGTTGCATACAATCCAGCTGCACGGCTTTTTTGTATATTTAAAAAAAAAAAAAAAACAATCACCGGCTCATAATCCTTTTTTTTATTTCCGTTATTTTTCTCTTAATTCATAACTTTTTTCGCGAAACATATAAGCACAAAAAGCTTCAATATTTTCTTACCGGATCTTGTTTTCTTCATACATATTGTTGCGTATATTATTTAAAATTAAATTAATTCATTCTTACACTTCAAATCAATGACATAGGTGCTTAACTGTGAAATAATTTTGACTTTTCCTTTTTATTTTTTTTTTTTTTTCATTTTGTTTGGAATTTGTTTTAAGCTTATTTGGCAGAAATTACTGTAGGTAATAGATTTAAGAAAAGTGAGGGGATTTTGGTAGCAAAAATGCATATAGTAGTTTCCATCCCGTTACTTTTGTGACACGTAATCAATTTTGAATCGAAAAAGTTTAAATTCTTTTGATTTCATTTTCCTTTTAAATTTGTACTACCAAATGTCTAGATTGAATCAAAAAGGCGATAAGCCGAGGGACAAATATAAAGTGAAGGACTCACTCCTTTGGGCGCCCGCGTTGCAGCCTCACATAATAGGCTCCATATATTGGATGGGAAAATGACGAAACAAACAAATTTACATAAGTGTAACAAAATCTTTATCTAACTTTATTAAAATTTCATTAAAAAACGATCTTGTTTTAAATGCTTTGTATGGGTAGTATGTATCGTCTCGTGGTCAGCCACCATTTTTAGGATTAATTAGACTTTAGAACTTCTTAGCTGAACCCTTGAATTGTAAATTATTATATTATTTTTTTAAATCATTATCACCAGGGAGCTCTCTGTGTACACGACTATAAAAGTCAATGAACGTATTTTTTTCTTCTTTTAATCTTGAAGGAACATGATAAGAAAAACACTTCATGGACAAATGTATAAGAAAAATATCCAAACCGCATAACGAACCAAAAGGTATATTAAACTCTTTATCAATCTCAAGTATATATGTATGTATGTTGCGAGTATGTTATCAAAACAAAAAAAAAATCCACAACTCGACCTCAGAAAAGAAAGATATCTCGCCATGCAGTGACCAGATGTTGCCTTAAATCCTTTATCTTTTCATTTCCTTCGGCCACCACCACCGCCTTCGATGGTTTTAATTCAAAGTCTGAAGTTCTGACAAGGCATAATATCTTTGCGGTAAATTTTTTTGTTTATACAATAAAATGCAATGACACTTTATCTTTATAAAAGAGTCGAATGTTACACAAAAAAAAGTGTTATCTTAAATCCAGGTCCATCAGGAGGAGGATGCCGTAAGGCCTGCAGCTTGTATAAACAAATTTTGTAAAAAAAAAAAAAAAATATGATCTTTTCCAGGAATGCGTTTTGTGTCTGTCTTAGAGTTTTCTTTGATTTGTACACAAATACTGCACCAATTGGCAGCTTAAAAGGTCCTTTTATGCAAATGATACGCCTTTTGGCTAAATTGATAACACATATAGTACCTATACACGAAGGTGCTCAATATGTATATGGAGCCTTGAACAAATATAGGGTAGCCCACAGTGTGAAAGCTATATGGTTAGTTAGTTAGTTAATTATAGATGAATTCTCGGTTTGCCAAACACTCTGTGTTTGAGGCAGCAAGGGATATTTGGAAACAGGATTACAATTGTTGCTTATATATTTGATTATAGTTCGTGTGTTGCATGCCCACATGGTTACACATGTGGAAAGGGTGTTAATGGTCAATGTGGTAACAAGGTGTAGAAGTTCTTTTTGAATTTGTATATTTTCTCTTTTTGAATGAAAATTTTTGTTTATATTTTCATAATAAATTGCCGGTAGGAAATGCTTATTTGATTAGGACGTTGGACAATATAGGATTTTATTTTTGAAATTTGCAATTATCGCAGTGTGGACCTTCGTCCAGAAAAAAAGTGTTTATTAACACAGGAGTTTTTTGAAAGGACCTTTTTGGTGAAAATATGTTTACAATGTACGTGAAGTAAGGTTAGGTCGATGAATATTATTTCATAAATTTTTTTGTTAAGGAGTTAAAAAATCTACATTCATTTTAACCGAATATATTTGTACTTTCCTTCATTTACCAACATCTTATAAAATAATAGAGAAAAAATAATGAAGAATTACGAAAAATTAGTAAAAAATATTTATGATTTGCCAATTTTTTACATTTGTCGTACCTACTTTGAAAATTATTTTATTTATAGTTATTAAATATATACCAACCAGAATTTGAGGCAAAGAAAGGCACAATTGCATTTCAAATTCTTTTAAATTCACCCTTGCGTTTCTAAAGGAATGGTCACATTGGTTAATAAATAAAATAAATAAATTGCTCGGGGCCACAGCTCGTGTGGAAACAGGGCCTAGTGACTTTCAATTCTCAACCATTCCTGTGTGCGTATTATTGGCAGGAATAGAGAGGACCTACAATTTTCTGCCGAATCATAACAAGAGATACTCTTGGAGGATTTTTCAATTCCTCGCAAGAGGCAGTAACCCGCAAAAATGATTTCTGTTTTTAGGTGGCATTGGTAACTTCGCAATATTTTTGGAATAACTAGAAAATAAAGCCGGATTTGAGAATTCAGCTCAGAAACACTTTTATATAGAAAATAAGATTTTCTATATCAAAAATTTTATGAAAAAAATTTAAGCAGGAAAAGTAAGTAAGAATAGATTCTTACAGTCATATTTATTAGATTTTTGTCTACTTAGTCACTGTCTAACTATTTTCATATTGGTGGGAATATGCTTAATTTAATAAAAATAAATATCACATTATTCATGGTTAAGACAATCTATTCTTGTGTCTAAGTTAAGAAGCTATAAGACAACAATAAACAAGATTTTTGAACACATTTTCCAAAGTTAGACAGTTGTCTAAAGTTAGACAATGTTTATAAATAAGACCATTAGGTTTTTGCTAAAATTAAAATCCTCATATAGCCCTAAATAAATGATGAATAAGAAAATATTAAAACAGAAAATTTAAAAATCTTTTACTATATTTTATATTTTTTATTAATATTTTCAAAAATTGCCGCCGCTCGGAAAGTGCCCGCCACGCTAAGCTCGCCACTGCCACAGAGCTTTTGCGCTGAGCCACTTGTTAAATTTCAGTAATTAAATACGGTCTAGGATGCTAAGGTAGTATCGTCTCGGTATCTCGCTATGAGACAGAGGCATCAGCCATCTCATAGCCCTACCAAAAATTAATAATTTAGAAGTTAGCATTTAGATGAATTCAAATTACAATGGCGCAAACTTTTAAACAGCATGATAAAAGTAAACTTTAAACCTCTTTATTAAAATGTTCTTAACTTCAAACAATTTTTAACATGTACCTAACTTTTCTTCTTAATAAACTTCAGTTGGAAATGCCTAACAAAGTGACAGTTTTCGTGCAAACAAAGTTTTGTTCAGTCTTCAGTGAGGAAAAAGTTAGAACAGAACAGAGCAGCATAGAATTGTGAAAAACATCAGAACATGTTAGAAAAGGAAAATGGCTACCTAAGCTGTCAGTAAAAAATAACAACAATTTTCCCGTGCATGTACCTATGCATATGCTAGATTGGAACAAAAAAAAACTATCAAAAAAATAAACTATTTTCATTGAAGAAATTAAAACAGCTGATATTAACAGCTTTCACAAATCTTTTTTTTTTACCTAAAAAGCAAGTTCAGAAAATCTTGTTCTAAAGTGTTCGAAACTGTTCTGAACAGCCTAGTCGAACATACCTCAAGTAACCAAACATACCATTTTCCCATTTTTAATGAAAGTGAAAGTGACATTTAGAGTTAGTATCCTATTCAAGAAAACTAGTCCGCTTTGGATCCGCGCACCGCACGTGTCGTACCTAAACATGGATCCACAAAAACGACGCACGTTTGTCAAATCAAATTAGTATGGGAATTAAAATCACCACGGACACGGACCAGTATTGTATGCATATATTGTGAGAGAGAGAGCTTACCATTTTACCATACACAGTGAAAACCGAAACCGATTCGGTACCAGAACGGATCCAAAAAAAATTACGAATTGAGGCAGGAGTTGAATGCGAAAATCGAGTACAGAAAACAACTTGTGACATTTGACAACCAAAATATTAATTATTAATTAATCAAATATTAATTATTAATTAATCAACAAATAAAAAAATATAATATATAGGTACGTATAATGTTCTGATCACTTATAGTTTTGCGATTCCATTTGATGGTTGTTTTTTTTTTTTTTTTTGTCGGTGGATCCTGTTCTTTGAGTTATAGAACCATTTTGTAATAATAACTTGTATTTATAATTAAATAATTCACTTTTAATTTTGAATTGTTCTTCTTTCTGAAGGGAATTTTTATTCAAATGTTGCTCTTGCCTCTATACGTTCACACATTAAAAAAAATAAGATGACTTTTTATGTGGTTTTGTTGTCTTCTCTCTTTATTTTTAGTTCATAAAAAATACTCACCATTAGTGTATCGTCTACACTCTCTTTTTCTCAGAAAAAAAAGTAGGTACTCTAGACAGAGATTATGAATTATAAAGATTGGAAAGCTCGGCTGTCATTCTGGTTTTTAACGCACGCTAGTGCAAAAATATGAACTCACCACTGCATAAATTGTTGTTGCAATTCACATCTATTCATCGACACGAGATGAAATTACAAAAACAACAATGTAAACAAATGGGTTTTGGAGGGTGGAACGTACGAAAGATTCCTATCTTTATAATTCATAATCTCTGACTCTAGATTCTCATTCATTAACACAGAAAATGTAATTAATGTGTGTTTGACACTCCGTTTTGAAAGAATCCAAGAAAGACCGACAAAGTTGGGTCAGTGAATTTCCTTGAAGAGATGATACTAAAAAGATAAAATTACTCGTTTGAAATTTAGAAAATCATGTAACCTAGCATCATACTAAAAATGCTTTAACATGGTACTTAATCGCCTACAATTTTGTGCCAATCTTTTTATGGATGTTCTTTAATAAAATGTTAATAATAAGCACCTTCAACTTAAAACCTTCTCCAATTTTATACTCAAAATAATAGGTACATACATATTTTTGAGTATAGTTAAATCTTTTGTCAATATACCCGACCCGCATCTTAATTTATGCCATTTCCCAAATGCCAGATCCTGTCAATCAACAAAGATATTTTAAAATTTTATTATAAACATCATGCTCTTCAATGACATCAACATTGTATATCTTCTCTCAAAGACAACAAAAAAAGTAAAATTATTACCATTAATATTTGACGCCAACAATCCGAGAGTAGGTCTTAGAAAAAAAAAACATAATAAAAATAAAAACGAAACTATCTGTCGCATGCTCTGGCTGCCTGATGTTCGTATGCTTGATTCCCCGAGATTACCCTATACAAAAAGCTACATATATTGAGGTCTTCTGTTTCCCAGGCACTTTAATAACACTTTGCACTCGGCCTGGCCGTTTCACTTAACCTCGTGAACGTTTCAAATGGAATTGATATGCTGTTGGCGTAAAGATTAGTAAGCTAGCGACGTGGATTATTTAAAAAAATAAAAACAAGAAACTTCTGCGTAGCGCGTTATTTTTATATCTATACCTAATTGGAATACCGCTCTATCTGCACGGAAACTATATATGTACATCCCAGTGGCGGCTGCAGCAATTAGATGACACTGCACTGAGCCGAGTATACTGATGTACACTCTGTCTCTCTCAAAGGGCGTTAATTAGTCCCTATACCAGGCTAAGCATGGGAATCAACGGTGTGGAATCACAAGTAGAGGAATGCCGCTCGGGTTAATAAACTCAAGCTTGGAAAATGCGATGACGGTCGAGCTATTTTTAGATCTGAGCTGTCGCTGTCATGCAAATTGTATATTACAACTGGCAACATCAGTAAAAATATGGAAAATTAAAACTGGCAATAAAATGTGGAAAAATGTGTGCGAATTAATTGCTTATTTGTTGCAATTGAAGCGTGAGAGTTATCTTCTTTTGTATACATTATTTGAAGATGACGGGGGCATTGTTTGAGTTATATGCGCGCGTTGCGCTGGGTTTGATGTTAATTATTGCAGTGAATTCCTGTTGCACGTATAAAGATGAACTTAGTTGCAAGATACAGTTTGAATTAAAAAAAGAAGAATCGAACAAGCATTTGAATCTATATCTGGAACGATACTTATGAGGCTTAATATAAGTTTGCAATTTAGTGGATATGTTCGGAGTACAATGTATGTGCATACCCATTGCCCTCCCCACTTTTTTTTTAATATTTAAAAAAGGTGTTTTGAACTTTCGGTACAATTTGGTGGAATGGACAAAATAGGTAGGTATACCTATGTTATTTGATCTAAACCAACCGACGACGAGGGCGAGGAACTGTGAAATTGTTGGTTTATTTAAAACGATCAGCCTTATTGTGAGTTCCACCCGAAAAATATTACACTTTAAAATTTTTTGTTCGACAGAATTTTAAAAGTATCTCCCGAATGAAATTTCGTTCGCCTACTAAAAATAAATGAAATTTTTGACTGTCAATGTCATTCATTACATTCCACCCGAAATGAATGGGCGCATTCACTAATGTAGTCAAGTCATTCTGATTGGCTACATACAACTACAAAATGAGTTGAAATTTCCCCTCCGACGTAGTGTAAAAATTTCGGCTTCAAAGTTAGTGGAGAATGATTTTGACGTTTCACAATCAGCTATTCGGTTAAAATACAAAAAATTCAAACTATTCAAAATGAAACTTGCCCACAATTAAATTATTTTGCATAATTATGTTTTTATCTTCTTCCAAATCACTCATATTATATCTTATATTTGATATTATTTAATTTAAAAAGAAAATATTGTTTAAATTCTCAAAACACAACTGTTTTTTATTTCGTGTGTGTTTACATCTGTCATTAATATGACAGTTTAGAATTGACTAACTTTGTAGTGTAATTTTGCATTCACAAAGCTAGTTGAATTTCGACTACGTAGTCACTACATTAGTGAATGCGCCCAATGTTCACAATAAGGGGAATTTTTCAAACATATGAAATTTTGGGTGAAGCTCACAATATAGGCGAAGAGTGAAATGTCAAATTTCCCAGGTTAATGTTTTCGGGTATAAACTCACAAAAACTTTTAAAATTCCGGGCCTACTTATACCCCATTACAGAGAGTTTAAACACAAATGAAGTTAGGAATGCAAGAATAAGAATCACAAAAATGATGTAAGGAGTTTTGGCTACCTTTTACAAATATTTTTGGCCCACCCAGTTTGGGTTATGAATTCAAAATTTATTTGCCGACTCACTCCAGTTCGTTCATTGTCCTTTTTGAACTCATGGTCCCTATACGCCAAAATAACACCGTTTGATTCTTTTCGTATGTACATATGTAGGTATTTCAATCATTGAATACATACTTTTTTATTTGGTGCACATGTGCACACTGCACAGATGCTCGTACCGTACACTAAAGATTCGGTTGGTAATATCAATGGTAATAAACGATTTCAGTATTTCGAATCGAAGAGCTGCCTTGGAAGATCCCTATGCAGTTTGTACTCAAGTCCCAGATGCCAAACCTTGTGAAAGACTTGAGAAACATCTTTCTAGAAATAGAGCAGAAAATACTTGTTTTTATTCAAGTAATGCCTTTTCAAAAATTGATCAAAATCTGTTGAACCGTTTTCGAGAAAATCGAAAATCAATAAAGTGGTTCTATGGTATTATTATAATTTATTTATTTATCTGTAAATTTAAATCTGTATTAATACCTATAAGTTCAACTATAAAAAAGAATGCGTTTTCTTAGCACAAACAATTGTTTTTAATCTTCAAATTCTAATGAAAATAGCACAAATTTTAGTTTAAAGTAAGTAATTGATTTATTGAAAACCAAATAATAAAAGAACAATTAAATTTAGTGCATTTTTATCAGCTATTCTGTTGCCTTGTAAACATTAAAAAAATTGTGCAAAATAAAAATTCGTTTTGAAAATCATCAGCGAGTAACAGAATAGCTGACAAAAATCGCACGATATTGTTTTCTCTATTCTGTTACTCGCTGACGGTTTTCAACACGATCCTCAATTTAAAGCATGATAGCTGCCCTTTCAGATAAGTGAAAAAAAACCAATTTCTTCGTCAAAAACAAATACAAAAGCTCGCATCAATGTCGGCTCTGTTGAGAATGGGAAAATTGACAAAAAGCTTGTGCTGTTGAAACTCGTTGCCTTCTGGCTCACATTCTCTGTCTGCATATTCAAATAAAATTGATGTGAGTGTACTTGACGATGTCTCTAATCGAGCATCTGATGCATTTGTTTTAAAAGATTCCATAATTTCTGATATTGGCATTGGACAAGGTTCTTATTTTGATGTTGCGGCAGGTCTTGTTGTTGCTGCTGGAGATGTTGCCGCTGGTGAGGTTGCTCCCTGAAGATATTGTTGTTAATGTTGCTGCTGCCCATGTTGCTGTCAATCCTGCTGCCAGCGCTGCAGATACGATAGTTAAAAATTATAAAGGCTCATTAGTAATACATACTACTTGCAACAAATTGCGGTCAGACTACTTATAAATTAAAATGGTTTCATGTCGGAAGTTTTAAAAGCTCTACAACTGTAGATAAAATCCTAAATTTTATGTAAATCAACTAACCTTGAAATAAATTCATCCCAGATCTTGTGCCATAAGTTAGTCCGACTCGAGGATAACAATTGTAAGCTGAATTTCGTAAATTTTAAGATCGGTGTCCCAGTTGAATTTGCTCAACATTCAATGACTTAATAAATCATAATAAGCAAAATGTAAATTTTACTTCGTTAAAAATTTATTTCTATTATGCTACAGGGCTTCGAACAAAAGTAGTTAAACTTCTTAATAACTCATGCCACATGCATTATGACATAACTGTTATTGTTGAATCCATCCCAACTAACAAACTCTCCAGAGCTTAGCTCTCGAAATCTGAAAAAAAAACTCGCATAAGACTCTTTTATATCCCATTGCTATACATAAGAACTATTGTCTTGGTATGAAACTTAAAATAGTCTCGTAGCATTTTTATTTTGAGAGTCAAACACTTTTCTCTCTTCAAAATACTCATATATTATATCTAAATAAATTTCTCTTCTTGAAATAGGATTTTTTAAACTTATAGTCTTATAATAATCCTTTTGTGAAACTTCAGTTCTAAACATATGTTCGAAGACTTCATGATCCCACAACAACACAATTATAAGAGTTTTAGTCTTTCTATACTTCTATGAAAACGCTTACAGGATCTGAGTATAATACCTTCTATATCAAGAATATCGGGAGTTGAAATACCAAAAGCTTTACAATAGGATGCTAATGAGATCATTAATATTTGAAAATTATAAATAAAATAATTTAAATATGCATTATTTTAGAGGCGCGTTGTTGTTTTTCGAGGTGAAAGCTCAAATTAGTAGATACATTTTTAACCGCATATATATTTTGGTTCCCATGTGTGAAAAATAATAAATATAAAGTTTCGCCATTATAACGCATAATAATATAATAAATTCTCACACAAGCCTATCAGTTTTTTGACATGCGACATACAAACAAAATAAAAAAGTAGTTTGTTGCTCTCTGAGAAAATGAGAAAGACAATATTATTCTAAGAGAAGGATACATAATTTTAATTTTCTCTTTTGAGCGCATCTCATTAGAAGAGACGCATTCTCATAGCAAGACTAAGTTGAGGTGAGAGCCTCCCATAACTAGGCCATTTAACGCTTTTAACAGTATTTTAACAATCTAGTAGTAGTCTTCAAGACTACTTTTAGCTCCCTTACATTAGTCTAGTTAAACTCTTGGAGCATCTTATGAGAGCAAAAATGTTACTTGGGATTGTAAAATGGAATTGCTTCTAGTGAACTCTTTTACTGTAGATTTTATAATGTTTATCGTCGTCATCTCTAAAACTCATCAAAGGAACGTGGAGGTAGAATAATTATAGCTGTCCGGCTTCATTTATAAGTCAATGAAATTATCCTTCCTTTTGGGGAGATTGAACAGTTATGCATAATATCTGTAAGAGTTAATAATATTTCTAATTTAAAAGTATTTTTTATTGTTAGTTATGTGCGTCCAAGTTGCCTCGATTTATATGAGAAACATATTAGTAATATTGATCATACCTTTCAACAATCTTTAACTTTCTATACCAAATTCTTTTGAACTATAGGTTAGGTAGGTACTTACAAACAGTGTTTGATTTCTTCTTTTATGATTTCCAAAACAATGATCTTACCAGCATAGATAGGTAGATACTAATAATAAAATTTGTGCTTTCTACGCAAACTTACCTAACACATATACCAAAGTAATCAGCAGCTGTGACTTATATTGCCTAAGTTTATGCCTAAGGCAAAAGTAAATACCTAAAGTAGGTAGGTCTTCCAAAATTCTATTTTATAATGCACATATTTCCACTATATCTATACTTAGATAAAGGTACCTCTATACCTACCTACCTATAACAGCGTACAAGTACAAAAACCTGAATGCAACCTTGTTATTCCGGTTCGCTGTCTAATTTTCCTTTCAGTTTCATTTTCAAATCAAATATTTGCCAGACATAAATAAATTTATTATTTCCTCAAAACGATGTGATAAAACAGACACGCACACACGTTCGTATGTTCGGTTTTTTTTCTCTCTCGTCCTTTTTACCACCACAATCAACCCAAAAAACTTACCCAACAACATTATCCTGATGATGTAATTGATGCACTTGATCACAATTGAATTTACATAAAACGATAAAAAAAACGGAAAGAATACAGAAAAAAAAAAAAATTAAACCAAAATCCCTCACATTTGCCCGTATGTCATCATCATTCCCCCTTTCTGTCTATATATAGGTACTTTATGATGACACGAGCTGCTACTATTATAGCGGTGAATTTCATACCTGCCACCAGGAGAGGAATTCAGGAGAATATTGTCTCTGTGCAGACTGGGAAATGGGAACTCGGAATGGGAATCCCTCTTTGCGGTGGTCCTTCCTTACTCTCGCATTATATCGGTGGAAGGAAGAGGGTAGGTATAGACGAAACGGCAAGGATGACGATGCGGCACGAACCAGCATTAATCCTTCTGCTCGATTCGATTTCAGCTCGCATATCAAATTCATCGCATCGCATTGTTCGCGTTGATTATTATTTGCTAGAAGAAAAGATCTTAAATCGCCGTGTGTGTGTGACGACATAGAGGTGAAAAAACCACCCCTCCATCATATGACAGATGGTAGTCCTCGCGGGCTGCATTTGGCACACGTTTACTTTGTTTTTTCTTCTTCTTCTTCTGTTTGTTCCGATTGCAAAGGGGACGAGCGACAATAGCTAAATTTGGGCTATAGTATAATAAAAGTCTATATAAAGGTATAGTTCCTGATTCTAATTTCTAGAAACGACAGAATCTATCTCGTCAGGATGTGGTTTAAATTCCCATTTTATTCCCGGCCGGGTCGTACTCCGTACCGTACGCCCGTTAGAAAGAGCATTAAAATTTATTTGTGAGTGTATTGGAGTATAAATCCTTTTTCACCTTTATTGCAGCACATTGCTTATTCATGAGGAAGGATTTTTTAATTCACGTGTTAGATTTTGGGGTGGCAAAAAGGACTATTAGAGCAACCCCGTCTCGTCGTATTTTTTGATGAATTTTTAAATGTACACAAAAATTAGATTAATTGATTGAATGGCGGCTTCTGCGCGCATTGCCTCCTGTCCGTTTTTGTTCTTAATGAGATTTCGTCCTTGCGTGCACAGGATTTTACATTATAGCAAGTGAATGGACGCATATAGCTGTTAAACAGGATGAATATGGTAAACCGATTACCTATACAACGTTATACACTTTTATATATCATTCATTTATAGCTCTCGCACAGATGGGCTAGGTAGGTTACACGATGTGGAAGCCAAATACGTTCCCTTAATAAGTATTAGACTATCCAAGGCAAAGGGTGTCAAATTTGTGGAATTTAAAAATGACTTTGTTATCCTCTTCGGTGAGTTTGTCTTTTCATTGTTTATGTGTGTGTTCTAGTTGCAATAAGATGTCTGGAAAATAAAATTCAAATCACTCATCATAGCAGGGGTTCATTTACCTTATTTGCTTAGTCTTATAGCACTATATCTTCTTCCTCTATACCTTCAAACAGGATCCTTGCTATCATAAATCAGTGTCATCATTGAAGCACTATTATAATGGACGTGAACTGAACCCACACATGATGCCTGACAAGGCAAGGATCACATATATAATATCTTTTCATTCAACATGTGTTGACCAAATGTGTTATAGGTTTAGTCTCAGCTCAACTTGGAAGGTGTGAATTGATTTCGTTTAGACATCAGTCATTTCATTGATCCTTTTTGTTGTTGTATAGCTTAGGTATGGTAGGTAGGTAGGTATGATGTCCTTTCTTTTTTGTATGCTTGTTTAAAATAAAAAGGACCATAACCAAGGAAATTGAAAAACTATTTTGTAAATTCTCATTTTTCTGTTTTGGCAAATGCATTCATTTGTTCAATGTTTGGTTTTTATTTTATTTATTTTTTTTTTTTTTTCATTTTAAGGATAACGCCAGGAGGCGCTAAAATTTTCTTTCATTTAAACACGATTTGGGTGCGATTTTTTTTTTTTTTTTTGAAATTGTAAAGGTGTGATTATAAATTTAATGGTGCTTACATATTATTTGGATTATACCGATGAGGGCTGTTGATCCTTAGCGCCCTTTCTTTTGTTTGGTAGTTTCAATGATTTTAACGTTTTTACGCAGGATGTCTTTGTCCAAAGTTTAGCTGGAATAGTGAACATTTTATGAATGAAAATTTCATTTATTATATAGGTAGGTATGGTTAAAGACTTTTTATACGAATCGTTCTTATTGCATGTGTATGACTGAGTTGCAAAAAGCATAAGATGCGTAGCAGCGTAGCGTATTTGATGCAAAGTCAATAATTCCGAAAGTCAAAAGATAATTTGGTAAAAATTTCGCATAAGTTTCTAAATGCATCCCAAACGTCAGCGAGCCGCATTAACTGTGCTCAGTTAATGTAAATGCATCCAATTTTTGTCCGTTCAATTGACGTTGAACTAAATAGATGTGTTCAGTTTTGCTGTCAAAACTCAGAGGAAAAAAATCTTGGATTCGCTTTCTCACTATTTGAGTGAGAAAAATCTCTGAGATGTCATTTTTCTGAACGCGCCAAATGTGAATCAAAAATATGTAGTTCCATATTTGAAGTAAGTAGAGGACAAATAATATTAGGCGTGTTTTTTTGCAAGCCCGGAGAATTGGACGAAAAAAACGACGTCGTCGGTGCTAAACAATTACCTTACTAAATACAACAACAACTAATCCCCTACGGGCTAAGCTAAACCCAGAGAATTCTCCGTGCTTAACTTAAGCACACAGAAAAACTGTGTTACCGGCATGAATTATATGCTTGTTATCGATAGTTTGTATGAAAACTGCATTTTGTTTCCGTGATGCTGTCGCTAATCCCTGCGGTCGTTTTTTTCGTGCAATTCACCCTGGGCTTGCAAAAAAACACGCCTATTGGAAGAAAAATATTGGAAGAAGAAAATATTTTTATCTGATCGATTTTCTTTCGTCATGAAATCTATGTATGTATGTGAGATGAACTGGACTTAACAAAAAGTATGTATTGACAAAAGGCCCTTACCAGTTAACTGATTAGTCCAATTAAGATCTCCGGGACGAAACCTTAATTTTTGTGGATTAAAGGCAATTAAAATCTTTTTTAAATAAATGAATTTCGTGCAAGCAGAATAAATACATGTACCTACATCTTTGACAGTAGCAATATCGGCGTTAAGAAATGACGATCATTTGACGTCTTACAATCAAATAGACGTTGATTTGACATTTTAGAAAACGGTCATAGGTAAATGGAATCAATTTTGCAGAATTTCACTAAACGCTGAAATTAACGCTTATAAACTCGAATTACAATATTTTCATTTAGTTTTGGATAAACTTGCAAATTAATGCCAGGACTTGGGTATACCAGCATTATCTACTTAGGTAAACATATAATCTAATAAAGGAAGATAAATTAGCATATATATATTTCTGAATAAATGAGTTTTTAAAAGGATATTCTTTTACATAATGGTCACAAATTGCAGCAGAGAGCCCTTATTTTCACAAGTTAAAGGGAATTACGATTGACGTTGATTCAAAATGTACTTACTTATTTGTCGGCTTTTGAGTTCATAACGGCAGCATTGCTAAACCACATACATCCAAATCAATTGCCATTAGTTCCGCCTGGAAAACACCAGCAAAGTTGGGAAGCCGAAAAGATTTATTTATATTCAGAGATTTGGAATATACTCCTGAAAATTAAGGAGGTGAATTTTTACTCCAATAGTCATCCAATGAAATAGTTTTTCAACCTATAATTTTGCTGTCGGGGTGTTATAGTGAGTTAAATTACTTGTACTACTATAACAATACTCGTTTTTTATTTATAGAGCGGAGTGTTTCTATTTTATTTCTATACTACTGGGCTCCGTAAATTTATAGATAAAAAAAGCCGCCATTTTACATCATCTATAGATATTAACTCTGAATATTCATTTATTCGTATTGTGTGATTATTAATAGTGCAACGTAGTTTTGTTTTTTTTTTTATAATGGATTTTTCAACAGGGACGCTACAAAAGTAGAGCAACAGGGACAGCAAACGACGCCATATTTCTTGCCGCTTTTTTGACATTTCTCTTTAGTAAGGTTTGCCATTTCATGATGGAAAGATATACGAGCCAACAACGAGTCAAAATTATTAAAATTTACTACCAAAATTCGGAGTCAGTGGCCTCAACGTTAAGAGCGGATTTTCATCGGAAAATCATCTTCAGCGATGAGGCTCATTTCTGGCTCAATGGCTTCGTCAATAAACAAAATATGTGGTATTGGCCAGGCAGCAATCCACACGTACTCCATGAGTCATCATTGCATCCCGAAAAAAATACGGTTTGGTGTGGTTTATGGGCCGGCGGCGGCGTCATTGGGCCGTACTTCTTCCGTGATGATCAACACCGGCACGTTACTGTGAATGGGGATCGCTAACGTTCAATGATAACCGAATATTTTTGGCCCAAATTGGATGAAATGGACTTGGAGGACATGTGGTTCCAACAGGACGGCGCCACAAGCCACACAGCGAATGTCACAATCAATTTATTGGAAACCAAGTTTGGAGAAAGTGTTATCTCACGAAATGGTCCATTCGCTTGGCCGCCTCGGTCATGCGATTTGACGCCGTTAGACTATTTCCTGTGGGGCTACGTCAAGTCTATGGTCTATGCCAACAAGCCAGCGACGATTGATGAACTTCGTACGAATATCGAACGTGAAATTGCAGCAGTATCGGCCGATTTACCGTCGAAAATTGGGTTCAGCGTCTGGACTTCTGCAAGCGTGCCCGTGGTGGTCATGCAAAAGAAATCGAGTTCCAAACATAATGGCATCGAACGTACTTTCACAGGAATAAAGAATTTCATTGATATCCAAAACCGTTTTTTTTTTATTTAAAAAAACTTTTGTAGCGCTCTTATTGAAAAACCCGACATGAGAAAAGAAAGTGTATATTTTTCAATGTTAAATTATATTCCACATTGGCGAAACGTTTACCGAGCAAGGCTAGCGGTGCGATGGGACCGCGGTTTGACTCTTAGAAATGTAAGTAAGTTTTATAATATTCAATAATACCTAATAACCTCATAGATATCATTTCAGATAAGAATAACGGGAAAAAAACTTAAAAAAACATCAAAACAAAAATAGAATACTAAAAAGAAAATAAAAGGAGAATATTTTTTTTTATTTTTAGAAATACTCCTATACCTAGCACTTTTATCATAACTACTGATAAATTATTCTTCGGGTTAGCTAAACTTATACTCCATAAAGGTGCAATAGGAGTGGTCGCCCTGTTTACTGTTTGGAGTATAATACATAGCTTAAAAGATTGAGATAAGTGGCTTCTCTGGAGGAATATAGGAAAATTGTAAGTTGGAAAAATCTATATTAAGCTCTTGGAGCATCTTATGAGACGAAAAATGTGACTCGGTAGGTACCTATCAGTTTCTGACTGGAATTCAGGGTATTGCTTATTTTTTGTATTCAAAATCCAAATAAGAACAGAATAGGATTAAATTGAGAAAAAAAGCCGGTAACTGTTTCAAATGTAGGTAATTCATATATATGTTTTTAATGTCTTTAATGTTTTAAATAATATACAGAAAAGCAAGTCGAAAATGCTGTGCTGAACTTATTTTTGTGCAATTTCTTTGAAATAATCTGAATTGAAAAAAAAAAACTTAGACCAAATCTGATAGAAATTACACAATTTTTTTAACTTAAATTTTATAAACAAATTTTAGGTACTAAATTACTCAATCTGTCGGAAGAATGAAAGTTTTGACAGTTCATATTCGTAAAACAATTTATATCTACCTAAAGAAGCTATAGTCAGTTCAGCTTTATACAAAATTTAAAGGGACTTCAAATAACCCTTTTCAATTAATTTTTGATATACCTACTCTAAAAATTTTTATAAACAAATATAACAGTCTGAGATTGCGCCATCTATCAATCTAGCAATCCTATTTTTGTGAGGGACAAAATTAGCAGATTTTCAATACTGTGCGTGCTTTTGGTTTGTTAAAATCAATATTTTCTCCATGCCATACAAAATGTAATTTTCAGATAAGTAGCTTACCCATCTACCACTGAAAGTATGCAACTTAGATTTTCATTTTATTTCTAATATTCCGATCAAAATTTCTAATCACTAAAAAACTTGAATGAATCAATAGAAATTAAGAAATTAATAGAAGTTTGACGTAATATCCCACGTTTCCCCGGTTAACTTCTACTATTTTTTTGAATTTGAGTAACTCAAAAGGACTCAAACAATTGTGAGTTAATCCATCTGCAAATTTGAACTAGTCGACTTGGAGTGAATGAACATAATTTCTAAACTTCACAATAAAAACTCCCTTAAGTTCGCATTTGAACTTCGCAAAATAAAAACATTAGTATTTCCTAAGGCTCTGTTAAGTCTCCGACTCTTTTTCTCATTTTTGTATTAAAAATGAGAATCTTGTTCGAATTGATTCCACGTGCGAGCTCGAATTCGAAACAAGGCAAAATTTCGAAACTCAGCAATACCTAGGTACTTCACAATCTTTCCAATAGTATGGTTATGGTATACCTACGGGTGCGTAAAACATCATTTTATTTTCGTTTATTTCATAAGTAGGTAAGCGTTCCCATTCTGTATACCAGTATACCTAGCCATATTAAGACTTCCTGTAACGTAGGCCGTTTCGAAAACAAAACAATTAAAATAACTCATTAAACCACCAACTGATGTCACTCTGGCCATTTTGGATTCAATTACCCTTTCAAATATCATCCTTTTACACAAAGCAAACTCATATCTTTATCCTTCTTTGCACAGAGAGGCAATTATGTTGATCCAAAAGTGTTTTCATTAGACCCATTTTCAGCACTCAAATCTACAGTACCTATGTACATATACCTACATAATATTATCAGAAGTATTATAAGCATCAGCAGGAAGAAGAGAAAAAAAAATATTGAAAAAATAATAACTGTCCTTGGTTGCAAACAAAAATAAACGCACGCTCGCTTTGTGTACACACCTTGATGCCCATAAGGATATAAAACAAAAATAGAGGTACCTATGTAGCTATATGCATGTATATTTGGAATTGTTATGTCTGCCTCTCTGTATGTTCTTAAAATAACAGTATTGCTGATCCAGTGCACACACACCGTGTTTTCAATCAAAACTATATGCGGCACGCGACACACGACCTACCTTATGTCATGTCGCGCTGCGATATACCTATAGCAGCTTCTATCAGCTTCAACTTCCATTCCACTTCGACATCATCACAAAAAGGACGCACCACTGTTCTTTGCTTCCATCACCTTTAATAAGCGTAGTACCATCAGGAAGCGGGTATACTTTGCCTGATGCGCAACCCCTATGCATCGACAATAATCTACCTTTTGGCAATAATACGACTATGTACACAGGCACAATACAAGGATGCCAGCGATAGACGAAGTCGTTGTCCTGATTGCTTTGGTCTGACAAAAAAAAAAAAACGGATACTTCAAGTTGATTACTCTCTAATATCGTGTCGGTGTAGTGATTTTGATTGCTTTCGCAACTCACACACTCACCTATCCAAACGGGATATCCTCGTAACCTGTGTCCTTATCGAACGAAGGATATTTTTGGCACGGGTGCGAATCTAACGAATTCTTTTTTTTTGGTTTGTGTTCCTCGGCATCCCAACATTATTGAGGGTTAAATTGCCGAATGCATATAGCACGGCACGGGCGGAACTCGAAGTCGAAGTCGAACTTGAATTCGGGAATTGGAAACCCCATGTGTGCCAGCCAGTGTGCAAGGATATATAGACTTTTATTTTAGACACACAATTGAAGGCCGCAGTAAATGGCATTTAAATGTGGAAACCAACGTGAGAACAGCTGATCCCAGCGATCAGGGGTTTCTGATTGCAAGCCAAAGGTAAGCCGTTCGGTGTTCTTTTATTTTTTTCGTTGTTATTTGCATTATACATGTGTGTGAGTTTTTATTGTTGTTGTACAGGTTTGATTTCGTCAGACGAAGTCACCCCAATCGCATTGTTATTTGGGCGGATTAGGGTGACTATACCTACCTACCCTGCCTAAAATACCTACTACTGTTGCAGTGCAGCCAGCACCACATCATCTTCATCATCAGGGTGGTGGGATTTTGGGGTGGTGGTATCTGTATATGGTCGGTTTAATGCTGGCTCCTGGGTGATTAAAGGTGAATGAGATTCCTCTTTTGTTTGGTTCTTTTGTATTTTATTTTTTTTTTTATTGTATACATACCTACCTTTCCTAGCTCTACCTTTTATATTGAAGGGTGAATATGAGGTGCGTTATGCATGTTTAGATTCCATTGAGTGAGAATGGTTTTTTTTTTTTAAGGCAATGCAATGCAAACTGCATGATGATTTTGAGTATTTTAATCGATATTTTGTGTGATTTTCAATTTTTATTCATCATGCATGATAAAAGCGCTAATGGCCGTAGAAGCCAACGAAACCAATTTTATTGCTTTTAAGTCAGTTGGATGCAATTAAAGTGCATTTAGGCAACAGAAGGGAGAAGATTTTTTTTTGTATTTTAACTTTCACATTTATTTATGAATAAGAGAATTTTCCCGATTTTTCAGTTCTTATTAAATTTATAGGCTGATATAACAACAAGAAGTAATCTTGATATATAAAAAAAAATATGTACCTTACGTGCATATCTGAAATAAAGGTAGGTACAAAAAGAGTTTTTTTTTAAAAGGTTTAGTTTTTAAGTTGGCAACACTAATTCTAGTGACAATTCATTTGACAGCTGACAAATGATATGTTCTCAGTATAAATGTTGGCTGCAATTTTAACGCTTTCAAATTGTATAGTTGCACCCAGCTCTTTGATGTATTGGTCGAAAATAATACAAACTTAAATTCCATGTTGACTTCGAAAAAATTCAGATACAAATCTGAATTCAGCTGAAAGTATTTATTTTGATGTCTTGGAATGTCATTAATCACTATTTGTTTGTGACATATGTGTACAAACTTTGACTTTTCTCACAATTTGATGAAGTGTTGCCATATTTTCAGTTTGGTAAGGACTGCGTAGAAATCAATATTAGCATATTCATGAATAAATGGAGTCCCAAAATTAACGCAAGATATAAACTTGCCGCTATTTGTGCAGTAAAGTGTTGGCAAACTTAAAAAAATCAATTTGACAGCTGACAGTTAAAGGTAGTTAAAAATGGAGCAGTACATGAGAGAACAACGTGTTTTAATTGTTAAGCGATATTTCAAATATAATGAAAGTTTGACGGCCACAGTTCGAATATTCAAAGTATGATCAGAATATAGATTTAAACTCGTCAACTGTGAATAGGCTGACCAGACGTCCTCTTTTAAGAGGACAAGTTCTCTTTTTAACCTAAGAAACTTTTATCCATGTATCTTTTTTAAAAATAAACGATTTTTTCTCTTTTCTTAAGGTTATTTTTTAATTTTCAATTTTTTGCGAAACAAGACCACAATCAAAAATGTATGTTGGTTGAACAAGGTCTTAAAAGGGATAAAATAGACGGAAATAGATAGTAGACCAATTTTTTAAATTTAAAAATTAAAGATCCCCATATTTTCAATGAAAATAAGGTCCAATGACAAATAAAACAAAAGCTAAAATGATACCTATACTTACTTGAATAGTACTTGAAAAAAAAAGCAATACTACTAAATTTTCATTTGTTAAATTTATTTTAACTATACCTACTTAATATCTGATAGATGTTTTTTTATTATTGTTTTTATTAAATAACACACTAATTTATGAAGTTTTTTTTGTTCGAATAAAAAAAAATATTTTTTTTCGTTTGAGATTTTTTTGGAAGATCTAGTCACCCTAACTGTGAAGAGAGTAATTGAAAAATTCAGGGAGACTGGACCAATAAGAGATGCTTTACACAATGGTCGACCAAACACAAGCCGTTCAAATGTTTATATTGAAGAAGCAGCGGCGGCGGGCGTGAGAGTTTTGGTGAAAGTCGAAAAACATCTATTCGTGGATAAAATTGAAAATTTCGAAGAAAGCCGCTGAAAATCAGCGTCTTCATACCTACAAATTTAAACTGACATAAAAACTTAACCATAAGCTGTGAGCTGTCAAATTTGTTTAAGGGGTTGGCAACACTTTACTATCTACGTAAATGTCAGCAAATTCAAATCTTGCGTAAATTTTGAGACATCTTTAAAAAAGAAGGTATAAAATTTACTACCCCCACCCCAGCTAACAAGTGTGTTGATGCGATCGGATATAGTGTTGTTTTAATAAAAGGTATATACAGGTTTCGGTTTATCTTCAAAGCAACTTGATGATAATGAGTTAGACTCTGAAGACTGAAGGTGGAAGATTGTCGAAAACAAAGTTATTATAGAACACCGATAAAAACCTAATACCACCATAGCTTGTAATCAGTTTGTTATAATAAAATAAAATTTGCTAATATAATTCCATAAAAAATGGTTTACCCACCCTACTTTTTGTAACTTGTTTTATTTAAATACTGCAGAAAATGAAAAATACGGTTCCTCTAATGAAAGATAAAGAAATGGATGTGGTCAACCAGGGGAAAGAATTCGAATATCTTAATTATTATTTTTTTTTGTCATTAGTATATATTTAATGTGGAATGTGGATAAGGTCTCTTTATTGAGGAAACCACAAAAAAAAGCTCAATAATTCACCCAAAACAAAAACCGAGATTACAACATTTTAGCAAGTTTTTCTCAAAATTTATTACATATTGCAAAAAAAAGTACCATCACCTTTTTTATGCAGAGTTGTATAAGCTATAATTTGTTTCTAAATATTTTGATTTCTAAAAAAAAAAAAACCAAACAAACATTTTTCTATTGTCAAGCAAAGCATTCCACATTCGTTCTCTATACTTGACAGTATGTATACGTCCTAAATTGGGTTCAAAGCAAAAGATATTTTGAAGGAGCACCTGCCCACCTTATATATTACAGAACGTTAAAAGAAACTAAAAAAAAAAAACTCAAACAAATTAAGAGTTAATTCATCTGTCAAAATGCAAATTTGAACAGTTGACTTGGAGTGAATGAACACAATTTCTAAACTTCACAAGTAAAATCCTCAAATTGTTTTCAACTTCAAGTGAATAAAATAACTCTTAGATTATTTCAGGTTTGCAAGTTCGCGTTCGAACTTCGCAAAATAAAAACTTTGGTGTTTCCCAAGGCTCCGTTTTGTTTCCGAAACTTTTTCTCATTTTTTTTATAATTATTGAGAATCGTTTTCGAATTGGTTTCACGTGCAGTTCAGAAGTGGAAACAAATGTCTCCTACCGACGAAGGCTAAACACTTTGCAGGCAAATGGCAAATAGTAAAAATTAAACTTGGCAGCTTTTCGCATTCACCCGAAGTCCGAAGACCATACCTTATACCCATGTTTAGATCCTTTACTATAATTGAGGTGGTACTTTCTTATTTATATATTTTGGATTAAATGAATATCAATTTTTGCACAGCTTTATTCATACATATATGAAACATCTGGTAACAATTTTTCCCAAAACCAGTTTATTCCTTAATGGGATGCCTTATTTAATTTTTTTCTAAAATAAAATAAACACAAAGATGCCAATTTATGTTATTGGCAAGCATGAATATAGTGCTAGTACCTATGTATATGTACCCCTTGTGCAAATGCATATTTATTACATTAACCAAAATGCACATTTAAATGAAAGGGTTCATTAATTAAATCAATCTTGTGTAAACACTAATTCAAACTAAAATATTACCACCGCAGAAAAGTAGGCAAGAATATGTAGGTATAGATATATTGGAAGAAAAAAAAATTTTTTATGAAACGTGTTTGTTTCTCTTTTCAAAAAAAAAAAAAAAACACAAAATAAAAGAATCCACTCGATCAAACCAAAAATGTCACTTGCATACGACACGGTGACACCCTAATATTCTAAACGCGACAACATTCCACAAAAACTTATTGTCACAATGTCAACCCCTAGGTACATATATATGAACATTGCTCATATTATATTCTGCACCAAATAACAGAAAAAAAGACCGAAAAATGTGCTACAGACACCTTGTCTTGCTTTTGTTGTTGAAAAACGGTTTTTCTGTGCAGCTATACACCGCTACACCGCATCAAACACCTTTTTTGAAAAAAAATTGTCTCCCTCATTCATATATATGGATGATGTTGGTTGGATTTTGTCGAATTGTGATTTAGATTTTTAATGCTATTGCAATGCTGCCTGCCGCCTGCCTTGATTTGCCACCCCTGCAGAATATATGCCAACACCATTTACAGTTTTATGAGTCCTGTCTTCTGCCGCACATATACACTTTCTATACCTCTATACCTGGGTGACGCTGAAGCTGATGGTTTGTTCTAGCGAAAACGACAATCGGAACGAAAGGATTTTCGAATTGTGATTCTGAATCCGATATTGAAATCTCGTTTTTGTTTTTTTTTTATGTTTTTTCGCTACCAAGGTGACCGTTTTAGGTTTTTTTTAAATGAAATTTCGATTATCATTTATGTGGATGATGATTTGTGTAAATGAGTTTTCATGCCATGCCACATTGGTATTTGGATGCTGAATCCTAGTCTGAAGTTTGCCATTATAATTTCTTGAAGGAACATGGATAGAATTTTTTGACGATTTATTGCTTAGAACTCCTCTATTAAAACAAAAATTATTAACTTTTTCAGAAATTAACTTAAATGTTAATCAATAGTTAATTCACAAATTAAAATTTCTTATTTATAAAAATTATATAAACTACTTACTCACGTTTAGTATTAATTTTTTACGAAAATCTACTACAATCACCAAGAACTCAGTTATTTAACTAAATCATGAAAAACCTTGGAGTGTTCGAGAGAAAAATCTTTTGGATCTGGATGGAACTAAACTTTGACCAACGGTGGTAAAGAAAATATCTCAGCAACCAACAACTCTACGATGTATTCGGAATCAGTGGAGCCGCTGAGAAATTTGAAAAGGTCGTAAAAAATTAGGTTACTAAAAATTCGCAAATTAAACGAAATTCGCATAAATAAACAATATTTTTTGGAGTAATTCTAGTTTTTTTATTAAAAAAAAAATAACCAAAGCAATCCCAAAGAGGGAGTAAAAATCATTTGAACCCGCGAAACAGGCCACCCGATGAACTGATTGTTCAAGAAAATGCGTCGGGCACATCAACCCAGGCGGTTGTCTGGGATTTAAATGAACAAGAATTTCCTGTGGAATTCTGGACTACCGAGGGGGATTAAAAATCCACAGTAGATTTGTGGACTTTTAACCCACCTATAATTGGGTCAAAAATTCGTTAAGGACTTTTAGCCCTTGGACATTATGACCCTGCATCTGTAGAATCGGTAGGTAGAGTTTGAGTATCAAGGGAGAATAGCTAGGTTTCGACTTAACTGAGCGAACACCAAACATATTTCAACTCGATTTCGTTTAACAGATTGTGTGATAAGCACTTTTCGATGTGGAACAGGTATAATGGATTGCTGTTACTTAAACGAAAATAATAATGGAGTCAAAAAAGTCGCAAGATATAAAAAAAGGGTTGCATGAGTCAAAAAAGGGGCAAAAATGCGACTAAAGTCACATAGCGGCAACACTGTTCGAAATGATTCCCCTGTCCCGTCGCTATAAGCCATCCTTACCCCACATCCCACAGCGAGGACAAACCATAGCTATCTTAAGCGAGGTAATATCGGGTCATTCATTTCGTGGTTTCAAGTTGGTAGCGCTGGCATTTGACACCTGTCAAACTAAGCTGTCATTTGAAGTGTCGATAATGGATCGCTTAGCAATCGAACAACGCGTTAACGTGGAAGCGTTACTAATATCGTAATGCACGCTCAGTCGAAAATATTGCTGCTGCAAGTGCAAGTGTTATTTGTGTCCTGTATATAATTGTCTTTTGTCATTTTACATTCCAGAAGGAAACCAATTTAAATTTTAAAAAAATCCTTAGCAGGGTCACCCTGATAATAAACAACTACCTATTTCTATAGTTTAAATATTGCTTCCATCCCCCTGAAGTACATATGAATACATATTTGATCCTGTTATACGAATATAGTTTCCCTTTTAACGATTTGCTAATGCTGCCACTATGATGCAGAATATAGACAGAGGGTCGACTATATAGGAAATCCGATATTATGATAGATATTATTATTACTTCTTTCTTTTCCCAGCTGATCAAACAAAAACCGAAAATTATGATGGATTTGTCTTGGCACAGTAGCTCGTGCCCGCATTTCACCTTTTCCAACAAAACTGCATATAATAAATAAGAAAAAAAAAAAGACACCTACCCGTGCTTAAGATGATTTCTAACATCAAATTCAATAAATGCACTCATTTTGCAAAATATCTGCGTTCCCACAGTAATTATTCCAAATGTTACTTAAATTTCTAAAATAGAAATTTAGAACGTGTAGAAATAACTTCAATGTGCTGGTACCGGTATAAATTTAAAGGATCAACTGCACCATCACCCTTTTGCTGTAGAATGTATATTTCCGATAAATCGAATTTCAAAAACAAAAAAAAAACATTGAAAAAGTCTTAAATTTTAATGAAAATCTAATGTGTGACCATATACAGAACATGGGATTCATGTCAGGAACTCCATGATTCTTCCCTACCAAACAGAAAAAAAACCCTGTATACAATATATCGTGTGAACGGGAAGAAAAAAGAGTTCCGAAACGGTTACATATGGATTAATTAAAAGGACACAAAATAGTGGTTATTTTTAGATAACTCTTAGGACTTTTTTGAATCGAATTGAAATCCGACCAGCAATACAAAACAAAATATATAGTCCATACATTTATCTGGAAGCCAAGGATTAGGTACCTTATTTTAGAAAATTGGGGACTTGAGAACTCTTTTTCCCATGTTTTCTCTGGAACATATTATATCTATAAGTTTTTTTTTCTTTATTTTTGGATATAAGAAAAAGGATTGTGAATTGCGAGGGTTGCATTGGATTTTAATTAGCAGTAAATATAAGTTGAAACAAAAGTAAGTGGCAATGAAAAACTGTGTACATTTTTTTTTGTTTTAGGTTTGGTATATGAAAATGCAAAGTTATTGGGGTCTATGTGGTTGGGTAAATTGGACTAGAACAATTTCGAATTAAATCTTTGAGGTTGTGCTGACATTTTATAACAAATAAAGTGTGGGAGCCAATTATGATAAGAAAATGAAGAAAAAAATAAAAGCACTTAAGTTGGACTCGACCGTCTACATTGAAGGCAATTAAAGGAAAGTATGTATCCTTAGAGAATTTAAGAACTCATCAAGGTTTTAATTCGAGTGTCTGTAGGTGTATTCGCTTAAATTAACTTGTAAAATTGTATGCGGTGTTTTAATATGTTAATATATTATCTATTGTGAGTTTCACCCGAAAAATTTTTTTAATTCGCCCAGAATTTTAAAAGCTATTGTGAGCTTCACTCGGACGAAATTTAGTTCGCCTACTATAAAAATAAGTGAAAATTCAGGATGTCAATCGAATTAAATTCCGGCCGAAATGAATGTTCACAATAAATGGAATTTTACTAAAATGAAATTTTATATTATAAGCTGTCAAATGAGTGGATGCGTTTAATGATTAATAAATAGATGTAAGAACAAACAACATATCAGGCATATTCAGAGAAATGAGATGTCGGAGATCTCAGCAAACTCAGACACATGAACTGCATTCCTCAGCTTTGCTGTCAAAATTCTGAAGAAAAAAAAACTTATATTCCCTTGTGCAATTTTTAAGTAAGAAAAATCTCTGAGATAATTTTTCTGAACGCGCCAATCATGAAGTTTTGATCTATGAATGAGCAAATTCTAAATTCAATTATTTGAAATTAAAAAGTTTTAACACCGTTTTCACACCAGAACCAATTTTTCTATTGTGCTTTTGTTTCACACAAAAATTTGAAAACCTTAAAAAAAGGACAAGTCGCTTATTTTTTTCAAAAAGATACCGGACAAAAGTTTCTTAGATCAAAAAGGACGCCTGGTCAGACTAACGACTAGGGCGCATTTGGGCTACCAAACCTTTCTTTCAATAAATCAATTGTGGTCCGAGCTGTGTGACATGTTACGCCGCCGCCTCCTCCTTGTTAAAACCACAGCTCCTGCACATCATGGTTGTTCAATTGACAAACGAAAAAGTCAGTAATCATGGCTCTGTAGTCTATAGCGGTCAACATTGACTATAACGTTCTGACCAACATCGTTTTTAAAGAAGTACGGACCAATTATTCCACCAACCCATAAAGCACACCAAACAGTCAGTTTTTGTGGATGTAACGGTGTCTCAACTTACACTAGAGGATTGTCATCACTCCAAATACGGCAGTTTTGTTTATTGACGTATCCATTCAACCAAAAGTGAGCTTCATCGCTAAACAAAATTCGCTTATAAAAATTGGGAACCATGAACCATAATTTTCAAAAAAAAAAATGTGCACAATTTGGAAGCGTTGTTCAGGCGTCAGCCTATTCATGTTGAAATGCCAAACCGAACCAAAAATAAATCACTTGACAGCTGACAAAATGGCGGCCAGTTAAAATAGCGTTGCCAACTTAAAGTTCTCTAAAAAAACACCCTTTAAATCGAGGTGGAAACAAGGTAGTTTTCTATACATACCTTGGATGACCATTTGCGGGTTCCAAGATTTTAACTCCCTCTTTGGGCCCTCAGTCCCTCTCACGCAACTCCGTTACTCCGCTTATGGTATGTTTATTGTTCAGTCGTGAAATTAGCAACATTTATAGGTAGACTATAGGAATTTAAATAGTGAAGGATGTAATACTAACTAGTTTTTAGTTTTGTTCAAACATGAAAAAAAATTGTGTGATTGTACCTACCTACCTTCCTAGATACTTAACCTTATAACTTATCTTCTAATATTTTAACATTAAAATAAAAATATGTATCTATGTCCGTTGTTCTGCAAAAATAAAGCAAAAACAATTAGGTATTGATATATCTATCTATATGGACACGTTTTAAATATGCCAAAACATTAAAATATCCAACTTTTCCCCTAAAAAAATATTTCCAATAAGATATTCTACGCCAATGCATTAATTCACTTGTTAAGATGTCTCCCCCATTAATTTAAAAGATACTTCTCTCTTTCCACCTTTGTAACAATTTTAAGAACAAAGAATCAAGAATGGCAGGTGCGCACATTTTGTCTCTAAAAAAAATTAAAAAAAGAAAAAAACAACTTAAAAAAAAAAACTATCTAGAGGTAAGAAAGAGTAATATAGGTAGGAAGAGCTGAAACAAGTATAGAGCAACTTTGGTGGTGTTTCTTCTCACGTTCACGTGGGTGAATATCTGAGGAACATGGCGCATATAAAAGAGAAAACCAAAATAACCTGATGATTGTTGTGTTGTGTTGTGTTGTATTGAGAGAGGTCAAAGACAAGCTCCACCTACTTTTTAAAATGGTAACTTTTGTATAATGGTGGTGGTGTAAAAATTCCTAAAAAAAGCTTTTTTTTATAATTGAGTTTAAGAAGAAAAATAACGAATTCTGGGTTTATCTTTGTTAATGCATAATTATAATAAAATAATCACAAAGAACTACCAAAATAATAGATAAATATGTACATCTTTATATACATAGGTATACAAAATAAATACGAAGAACTTTTAAGGAAAATATAGGTAGGTATTATTTTGTATTTGTTTGTAGGAACATACAGCATAAGTTCACATAATAACAAACCAAAATTAACAATTAAATGCAAAACAATAGGTTTGGTTTCGCGCGATCACGTAGGAGTAGGACACATCCACATCACAGGTGGTTGTGATTGTTTATATTCGCAAGAAACTAACTTTTCAAAACAAAGCTTTTTTGTTTGAGTCATCCAGAGCTGTCGAAAGAGTACTTATTCTTTTCCACGAATCTAGTCTGGTAAAGGCCTATTCACATGAGAGCGACCAACGACCGACGAATAAAAAAACAAATGGAATTTAAAACATTTAATAAGTCTAAATCCTTCACAAAAACTAGACAAAATGGTAGAAAACTTATTTAAATCAATGTTAAGATACTAAAATTTGCGTTTTAATTGCTAAAATAAGTAAAATTTGAGAAAATGAATTGGTCGTCACGAATTGCAATCTGATTGTTACGAACTGTCAAACTCCATTCGCGTTCCACATACCATCCACACTGCAACGAATGAATTGTTCGCGCGCGAATAACCTCAAAATCATTCTTGTTTTTGGTTACTTGGTGATTGGTCATCGCTTAAACAAACATTTAAACGTGATTCGCAACGAATTAAAAATTGCTATGTGAAATAAATGTCAAAATGGACGAATGTACGTTCATTCGTCGGTCGTTGGTCGCTCTCATGTGAATAGTCCTTAAGCATTCTAACTTCGTTGGGCATTATTTAAAACTATAGCAAGCAACAATATTAAACCGAAAGTAAGAACAAATAAAGGTAGAACTATAAAATTTTCAGAGGAGCACATGTAATGTAAGTAGTAAGTACCTGAATTGCACGGCACTAGTTGGAAGGAATAGAAGAAGAGGAAGGAATTTTTACAAAAATTTAAAAAAAAGATATGTAATGTAAGTATACCTACCTAGGTACCTATTTTTTTTTTGTTTAATTCTTCTTGATGAACAATATAACCAAAATGAATTTTACTAATACATAATTTGGGCCGAAGGGCATAAGTAGGTATAAGGCTATTAATTATTATAGTTTAATTTACAGCACCACCATAGGGTTAGTTGAAAGATATTGATAAGTAGTCTAGCTTTTTACGAGTATGTATATTTATTTTAACTTATACCTAACTAACTCAAAAGTTAGGTATACGTTAAAATAAAAATAAAAAAAAAAATAAAAAATAAAAAACAAAAAACACGAACCTAAGACTAGACTTAAGTGGTTTTTAATTGCGATGTGAAAGATCTCCTTTCAAAGTCGACAATTGCTCTTTTGGTTAAATCATTATGTCGGAATAGGTATATAAATATTTCATCTTCTCAGTATGTCGGCCCATATTTCAGTAGTAGATAAATATATGGTGATGATACAGCTAACGCAATGCATATACATAGGTACCGTCAACTCACAAAATAAATAAATAAATAAATAACTTTCAAATTTGACATAAAAGCCTGTTTTTTTGTGGAAAAGATCGCATTTTTCGTCTTTAAATCCCATCTAGAACGCATTTTTTTTAATACAACATTAAAAAAAATGGAAAAACGGCAAATCTTTTTGAAAAAGGTTTGATCCTTTTCTTCTTTTTCTTCTTCTCAATAATAAAAATCGACCGATATTGAGACAATGCCTACTTATTATCACAAAACTGCCATATTTCACCAATTTCATTTAAATTTAATTCTTTTTTTTTAATACAAACATTGATAAGAATTTAGAATATATAATAAGTAAAAATAAGCACGTACATAGTTAGAGCTGGCCACGAAAGGTGATAAACATAGATTTCTGTAAGTCTCAGAAGTCAACTTTTTAGTTTTTCATCTAAATCAAATAATAAATAAATCAAACAGATCGAAAGAGACCAACGGGCTCTTTTTTTAGCAAACTTTTTTTTTAAATAAATAAATAATAAATAACATACCTACCTACCTACATTCTTGTTGTTTCCTCCCTTATTGAAAATTATTGTTCGAGGATAAATAATTTAACCAAAATGAATTCCTCAATTAACTTATGAATTAATGCCAATTAAATAGGATTTACGCGGGAATCTGATAAACACTCTTTGATTAAAAAAAAGTTATTAAACTGAAGATATTGAAAGGTTGCCGATAATGTCCAGATGTCGCAATATCCCTCGACATTATGGATTTCCTACGAGTTTTTAGATTGTTTGAACTTATTCCGCGCTTTTCATCACTGGAATTGGCTTCATATGTACATATGTACCTATGGGTACTAAAATATTAACACCAGAAACATATTTTTCTTATTCTCTTGATAATATGCCTGATATACATAGGTACATACTTAGCCGCTTTTCTGCTGAAAAGTAATTTTTTTTGTGTGTTTTGAAACTTTTCCTAGTATTTTTCTTAGAACGCAGGCTAAACATTGTCGTCACAATCCATGGTGAATTTTTTAAGTTGATAGGTAGGTAGGAAGGTACCTATATACATACCTATGTATGTAGTTTTAAATACCTACTTGATTCATAATTTCTGCTGAATGGCTCAGTTAATAACAAGGTACTTATAGGTATTGCAGTTTATAGAAATATCTGATAGGTGGTACCTATGCACAAAATTATGGATATTTCTATCTACCTACCTTCATAGGTACCTTACCTAGTCCCAAGCTCTAAAATCATCAACAGCCTCCACGAAAAGAACACAACGAAAAAGTTGTGATCTTTTCTTATTTCAACTCAACAGGCAGTCGCACGAAATTGTGCATTTGTAGGTAAGAGACAAAAAAAAGTTTAACACACTTAGGCTAAAAAATAACTACTACCTATATTCTTTCCCCTTTCTCTTTAGATACTCAATGATATGATATTTCACTCAAACTCAAACAATATATAAATATTTATCCCCAAAATGAACTCTGTTCCGCCCCACTTTTATTTAACATAATCTGTTAAAGTTTAAGTAGGTTCCTATCAAAAAATTAATGTTCAAATGAACTACAACTTGATTTGGTACACCTACCTACAAAATCTCTCAAATATAATACTTACTCAACATTATCTCTACTTGCTGCTCCAACTAGTAGAGTCAAAGAGGCAGCATCTCTCAATCTTCCAATTTGAGCTTTTTTATTCCATAAACACATATTTAAATACACCAACACACTCAAACTACACTTCCCCTGAATAAGCACCTTATCAATCCATCCATATTCCATACAAAAGGTGTTTTTCATTTGATTCCAATTCGAATGTACCATACGAGTGAGTATACGAACCAGAGCGCCCCCACCACAATTTGAAACCTTACAAGAGGGTGCGACGAACTTGCAGTTTTTCACTCAAAAAACTAAATTACTAAAGGGGAAATCTGTGTTAAATCCACTCATTTCTTGTACATAACAGAGACACAACTACAATCGCATTATTTAACTACCCCTGTGCGACCGGTGGATGCGAATGTAGACACTCACGAAAAGTTTTCATCTTCAGGTTGTACCTAAGGTAGAAACGAAACATATACGGTACGTACAGTTATTATCTCGAAGCTCGAAACCTCGAAGTATTAACTCAACTCCATACGAATACGCAGTTCATAAGGAGGAGTGTACAGTAAGTACATAATCTACCTACGTGTAAACACACTCACACTACACGCATCTTCTCATAATCATCCCCCATCCATTTCCTTACTTACGGTACTTGTATTGTTGTCGTCATCGTCGTAATCATATCGCATCAAGTTCGACAAAATTTACACTCACAGAGAGAGTACAGTTAGAGTGTATCTTTTCTTTCGCATATATCGCACACATAACTGTGTAGTTGTGTGTTGTTGTCAATCTCAATCCGTCGTAGTCCGCAGCAGAAACTGAGAACAGAACCTGGAGCGCGTTTTCTGTTCTTATAGTTTTCGAGATTCTGAGATGCGATGTTTGTTGTGAATCTCAAGTATCTGTCCTAGGTATTCTCAGTACGTACGTGGTACATAACGTACGTAAGAGGTACACACCGTTATACCAATGAAAAGAAGTCTTCTTTTTAACATCGAGCGAGATACGGGAGTTTTTCTCTGTTATAATACGGTTCTTGGTTCATTATTTTTTTTTTTTGCTTTATTTACGTTCGTTTCTCCGTTCGTCGTACGGAATATAGAAATCATCCACTCTGTGAGTAGTTGAGGGTAGAAAAAGCGTTTTACGATTTTTTTTTTCGTATCGTATTCTGAGTTGTGTGTCGGTGTCCTGCTGCTGGCTGCTGTTCTTTTGTGTTTATTCAGAGATACTCAGATACTTTCGGGGAAAACACACGGTGTCGTCGACGGCGGCGGCGGGCGCTTTTTTCCACAATACAATTACCAAACGAATATAGTAGCGACCAGAACGTCGCGGCATCAACAACGTGCTTTTTCAACAAGCGGTTCTTATACGCAAACGAAAAAAAAAAAGAATAAAAACAAAATAAAACATTTCAAAGCGATTTATCCCAAAACAATAACACACAAATGATAAAAAAATAAAAATCAAAATTAGTAAATACCTACCTTACATATGAATGAATTTTTATTTATTTTCTCAATGGGATTATTGTTAATCGAGCGGTTAGTGAGAATTACAGTGATTAAATCTACCTACACTTTACCTTCCTATTGTGAATTATTGTTGTTTTAATTTGATGATAATTCAAAACGCGCACCTGTCGGATATACTAAATTGAAAAAAAAAATACTATAGAGTTATTGTGAATTAATAAGGATATGCCTAATATATGCATTCGATGGATAAATTTATAAAAGTTTTAACAATAACAGATTCCTTTTGGATAAATCAATGGAATCAAATAAAGAACAACGTTAAGTGATCCTTTATAAAAAAAAAACAACAAAAAAATCAACCTGCTGCACTTCCCCACAAAATAAAAAAACACACGCATCATATTCACTCCTCCTCGATCCAAACACACAAATTTGAGAGATTCATTTAGAACAAAACGCACTTCCCTTACATTTGTATGTATTTTTTGAATCGTTAACTCACTTCATCCATTTTTAATTTTTCTGATACGCACAAGTGTTGTTGTTTGTGTATTTTTTTTTAACTTCTTCGATAAGGTGGAGTGAAACAAAAAATCAAAGTAGTTAACGAAACAGGTTAAAATTATAAAAAAGAAAGTGAAAAATGTGGGAATATAGAAATTAAAAGTGAAATTAAATTGAAAAAGATAAATTATTTAAAAAAAAAATTAAAAGTGGAAATTAACAAAAATTGAGCATTCCAATGTTGTCTTGTTTAGTACCACCCCGTTTTGGACAAGAGGATAAAATCAGTAGTATGCCATCATCACCAGCGTTCTCAATGCAGTGTAAGTGAATAATGTTTTGTTATTTACCTATTTATCTTACCCACTTTTTATTACATCTTTAGGATAGAACATGGTTAACTCCTTATTCATCAGTCTTGAGATAAATAGGCTTTGTGTTATGTTACCTGGCCCATTATCAAAATTAACTCAATCACTCAACTTTCTTTTGTTTAAAGACATTACTTAAACATAGGTAGAACGTAAGCAGTGGCTTTAACAAATATCGCAAGAAATAAGCGATTCCCAATTCTAATAGGTACCTAGTTAGTTACCCAGGTATAAACAGAAATCAAAGAAAATGCTAAAGAAAGTCAAAAGAATAAGTAATCATTATTTTTAAAAATACCTGAGTACACATTTCGAGTAATAATGATGTGCCAATAAAAGAAATTTTTCAATTTTAAGCTTGGTTTACACCTGTGGCTTAGCGGAGAGAGAACAAAAAAAAAAACATTTGTTCCTAATTGTGAAAAATATGTTCCATACAAATTTGAAAAAAAAAATTGTTGGTGAACAAAAATCTTTCTCACCTGTCAAGTTCCATAGGTACATAAGTAGGTATTCATTAAATAAGTATTAAGCTAAGGTTTCTTCCTTTCTGCAGCAGTGATACTAAATAGTGGTTCACTGTGCTTACAGCAATTTTTAAAATTAATGGAAATTAAATGAAGTCGTCAATTCAGGTTTTTGAGATACCTAACTAGAGATTTGAATCTCAGAAATAGGAATGCAATCAATTTATTTTTATTGTCTAAAAGCTGAACTAGAACTTTTTTGGATTCGTTTGATCAGTTTATAAATAAAAAGATGGAAAGTGCTTTTGACTTCTTGTGGATAATCATGTTGAGGTTTATCATCCTTTTCATTTAAAATGATGGAGATCTCATAGGAACTTAAACTGACTAAAATTACAGTTCTTACTGCTTCTTTTATGCTAACTTTAAATATAAAATTATAAGCTATTATCGAAATAGTACCTAATAAGACTTGTACCTACACAGTGTGAGTAGTGAAAATCAAATGTTCGTTGTTACAAAATCACCTGCGTGAAATTTTACATTTCATATCTTCTATCTTTATTCAAAGCTAATCATTCCTTGAAAAATATAAATTTTGTTTTCACGTCAGCAGCGTTTTTCACTTCTATTACGTATGTAGGTAAATACTTAGGTATTTGCTCAAATTTAAAAAAGTTATGGCCAGAATGAATTAATTTTTTTTTATTTCATGAAAGATGTTTTTAGGAAGGTAAACCTACTAGGCTGTTGTAACCTTATTTTGATATTGAATTCATTTCACTCTAATAAATAAATTAATTGAAATTAAAATTTAGTAAAATTGTTAATCACAGGTACCTACGTAATGTGACTTCACTTCGTATTGATCCATACATTTGTCTTTCCATTTAATAATTTACAACTTTTATTTAAAAACAAAATTAATTGATTGACAAAATGAGTTTACCTAATTTAATATTTTAGCTTTGCATTGTTTAACCCCACTTTGAAATTAAAAATATGCCGTGAAAGTGGAATGTGGAATAACGAACCTAGCTATTAATTTTTTCAGAAGTGTGACTTGGTGAAAAGATTTGTCTAAGCTACAAAGACTTACTAAACCATATCTTTCAAAACCGTAGAACAGCCAGCTCTTGTAGCTACTCTAGGTAGGCATGTGTCTATTTTACTATAGGTACTTTCCGATTTCCGAGAATTTTTAATTTTGTTTTAGTTTTAGTTTTTTTTTTTTGTTATCTATTATAGGTACCTACCTACCTTTCGTTCCACATAACAAATGTTTTCACCTACGAATAAATTCTTATTTTTGACGTGATATGCTGAAAAGCAAGCGTAATAAATATTTATTTATTAGTTAATTTATGATCAGTTTAAATGCATTCTGGTTTAACTCCTTATTAACTTAGTTCTGAAAATGCTGGTAGGTACTAATTGCTTTAACTATGTGGTTGCAAAGACCTTCAATCATATTTATTAACGTTGTCTAACTTTAAACACCCGCCTAAGTTTTTAATAAAAATTTTTAATTCTTGTCTAAAAGTTAACTAAGACAATATGGAATTGGTTTTTTAAGGACAGACTAAAAAGACATTTTATTCAATAAATAATGTACCTACATACATATATTACTAGCTACAAATTTCGATTTATAGATATTAAGACCCACGTCTAAATAGTCAACCGCTAAAGAAAATTTAATAAATACGACTGCTTATGTGTAATCAAAATTAAATATCATCTCTGCCATAACAATTTGTTGACAGTCATTTTTGTTTACTTTTTAAAATATTTTGCCAATGAATATGAATCGACAATCAAATAGTGACTTCGTTGAAAATGACTAAAAGGCATGAACATTCGTTCAGTGAGAAACAAAAAAAGCGTGAAATACCTAATGTCAAAAAAATCCAAAACAGAAAATATTAAACCTTAGTTGTAAAACAAACATCTTGAAAAAAAAAACAACCAAGAAAATAAATATTTTTGAGCAAACTATCCTGACTAAAAAATAAATTCCGAATAAAAGAAGTAATCTAATCGAAAAGTTTTATATATTTATCGAAAATATTTAATATGAATATTTTAAATGAAAGTTTAATCCAAATTTTGCCTATAAATATTAACTGAGTCATCGGTTTTATATTGTCATCAAAAAAAAATCACTGATTTTGTTTTTAAAATGTCTCAAAACTTAAAATTAAAATTTTCAATAATGTGTTCCAATAAAAGCTATAACTGGCACTAATATAAATAAAAGTTCTTAATTAGTTATCTGACACACTCAAAATTATATTTGGGTTATTTGAACTTGTAGGGAAATACTTTCTGAATCATCAAAAAGTAAGAATTTAAACGTTCAGATTTTCGACTTTTGGAAATTTAACAAAGCAGCGCAAGCAAGCCTATACTAGTTTAAAATAAAACAATTGGAACTTTCTTTAATCAACTGTATCTACCGACTATGTTTCTTTGTAGGGCAAGTTTTTCTGGATTTTATATTTATCAATCCGTTAGATCGTCTTTGTTCTCTGTGAACGTCGCTGACTGATGGCTGAAAGCTTTTGATCATACTCACACTCCCATATTAATACATTTAATATTTCCATATTAATTCCATTAATTGTCTTTTATAAATAAATGCTACCTACAGTCAAACAACTTATTTTGAAAGTAAAACACAACAAAAAAAACAAATTAACACTTGGTCATAATTTTATTTTTTCAATTTTGTTAAAAATTTATTAATTTATTAAATTTTTATTATTAGAATGTTTCACATATTAAAAAAATTAATTACATATTTAACATTTTACAATATTCATCTACAAATGCCTAGAATTACCCATATTCATTCCACTTTGGGTGGCACATTGATTCGAACCATATTGCAATGAAATAACACCATCTCCAGCTCTTAATTGTTCCTCAGTAAAAATTCGAACATTTTTCGTAGCTTCAATTGGTCCAATTGAAGGCTTTCCAAATTTTTGTGCTTTTCGACCCAACGATTGAAGACAAGTAACAACAGTACTTAAATTTTGTCTTTCCCATAGATCAACACTTTGGAATAATTCTTGAGTATTTACACCGAAATTCTTTGCACAAATTAAAAAATTGCTAATATTTTCCATACATTTGAATGCCATTTTGCCAACATATATTTTTTTAATTGTTCCATCTTGAAGACAATTGACAAGTTTACACAAAACAACACCATCATGTAAAACTTCATAGAAATTATCAGCTTTTCCTGAGGTATTAATTGGTTCATTGGTAATAAGTTTGATCCATTCTAAAGTTTCCTCAGCTAATTGTTCGTTGTATTTTGAATTCATTTTTGCTTGAGCTTCGGCAGCAATTCCAGACTTTTCGGCACGGTTTGATGACATATTTTATTTGTATTTTTTTTATCGGTTAAGATGTATGTAGATATGTATATGTTTAAGAAAGTTTAGATTTTAAGGAGCGTTTTCAGAACACTTCTTAATCCAACGAGATTTGAAAGTTAACTGTTTTTGGTTAGTATCGTTTATTTTATAAAAATAAAAACCACATCAGCATCAGCAGTCTGACCAAAAAAATCTTATCATTTTCTTTGCATTTTTGTGAATCATAATCATTATTTTTTTTTTCTGCTTAAGTTTTATTGTTTAAAAAAATACATTCATTTATAGTCTTGATATGCAAAAACTGGGTACATCAACTTACTTACAAGTACAGTATTTAGTCACTTACGTACAGTTTAACGTAGATACGAGTCATGACGTCTTGAAACGGCCTCTTATCTTAAAACCGCATATATTGAAAGAAAACGAACCATTTTTTAAAAGGGAAATTTCATATGTTTTTTTTTCTGTATCTACCTACACATATAAATTATAATATTAAGGAGCTCTGTGACCCATGGAAGTGGTTGGATAAGATATAACTTTTTTCTGGAAAAAATCAGCTTTAATTGAATATATTTGGAGATAATATCCTGGGAAGACAAACATTATATGGCAGCAAATATTTTTAGTTTTTGTATCATTCGTACCAGATTCAGTGAATTCATAATCTAAGAAAGCGAACTCTATCGTTTAATTAGTTTGGTAGACGAAAGAAAAAGAGAAGATTATGCTGAGAAAGCCAGAAGCTCGACTCATAGGTGTATATATGCGCAACTCAACTACAACTTAGCAGCTAACAATTACTTCAGGGCGGAGTACTCAACCGACCTCATGGCACTCATTTTAAAAGCACGGGGAGAGTTACTCCCCCTGAACTACTTGCCGCATAGAAGTGGTTTACGAGAAACGTGTGAGCTATGTAATCTAGGAGAGAAAGAGGATGTTTTTCACTTTCTAGGTAGATGTCCGATTCTGGTAGAAACGAGAAGAAGTACCTTTGGAAAGAGTTACCTAAGCGATGCTGAAATGGTTAATATTCTCAACGGGGTAACTGATTGGGATGCTTTGTATCACTATATCAAGATAGCTCTTAGCTATAGAAAACGAATTTTTGATGAACTTTTTTAAAATAACTTAAAAACACTTAACACTTATGTATGTACTTATATGTTATATCAATTTATTATAATATTCGCCAAATGGCAGACGGTGTATGCCATGTCATAAAATGAATGGAAACAAAAATTTTGTAAATTGTATTATGAAATAAAATCATTTGAAAATTGAAAAAAAAATTGAATTGACTAAATAAATACATTCTAAAAATTAACTATGTCTTCTGTAGCTTAGCCTCCTGAACACCATCTCATATCTGCATTTCTCATTTACATATAGAAGAGATCGAAAGTAGGTACATCAAAGACCAAATATTTGAGTTTCTCAAATGAAACTCGAAAAGGAAAAAATTAAATAATTAGGTTTAATAAAACCCCAATTTAAGTAACAATTTTTTAAAATTTAAATAGAAAGGGTCCTTAAGGGCAACCTTGAGGAACTCCAATTGAATAAGAACAAAGAATCAAATATACTAGACAACTGAAACTTCTGCACATATCTAATGTATTTTCACGGTATACCTATCAACAAACTGTTCAGCATCATCTACCTTTTTTCTTCCCCAACCCTCTACCGAAAATTTCTTCTAAAATTTTAAACTTTAACCTGAAAGATACCATCAGATTATAGATCTCAAATTATAATCATTAAAATCTTTTGTATCATATTGATTTCTACGAATCGGTTATATTTAACTGTTTCACATCCCAACGAACTTTCTATATTTTTTACTTCTAAAATATAAATCTTTATTTCCTTAAAAAATAAATTACAACAAACCTCCTTGGTTGAAACACTGTCGTTATTTCTTTTGAATTACCTTCAATGCAAGCAATAAAATGAAGTGTGAAAATAACAAAGCGCGCATCCTTGCTGAATAAATTTCGATTAAAATTAAACAATGATTTTTATTTTTTTATTTTTTTTTATTTCCTGTTAAATTCCTTTTACAAAGTAAAAACTTTTTGTAATTTTTTTTGTATTTCAAAAAACAAAATACTCTTCATTCCTTAAACTCTTAATATCATTGCATGAAGAGAAAAAGAAAAGCAAAGCATTCTACCTCGATAGAAAGAAACGTGTGGTTCTATAAAAAAAAAAAAACTGCAGTGCATGCAACGTGCGATTAAACATTTTTTTTTTATATTTTTATATTCTTTTTTTTTTTGTAAATTGTTCGATATTTTTTATATGTGTAACCACCTCTAGTATCCGGAACTCATCTGGTCCAATATATCTCCATCTCTGAATCTAGACATAAAAAATATAAAAAAAATGCCTTCAAAAGGGGGAGTCGAAACATTACAAAACAAAATATCCAAAAATACAGGAGAGTTCGCCACCATCACTAAAAGAAACGAAATAACATCAACAAAAATATATAAAAAAAAAAAGAAAATAGCAAAATAATCCTGGAATTCCTTTGTTTTCCTATCAGAATATATATACAGTTGAAAAATTAAGCTCAAAAAAACAAAACAAAACTTCACACAAAAGCGAGTTTCAGATGGAAAAGATATACCTACATCCAGCAGATGAGAATTGGGCATTCGAATTCGATGTAGGTGCAAAGTTTTTATTTTTTTGTTTTAATTTTTTTTTTTATTTCAATTATTTGTGAAATTTTTGGCAAAAATACTCCGATTCCTTTGTACATATTATATGGTTCCAATTTTCTTCTTTTTTTTTAAATCGTTTTTGTTTTGTTGTTGCAAAAAATTACTTTTGCTTAACATGCAACACCTATTTTAATGAATTTTATTTTTCAATTTTTTTTTTATTTTATTTCCCACACAAAATGGTAGAACAAAGATACATTTTTTTACACTTTTTTTTTACTGAATCAAAATCGCAGTCTTCCCTTCTGCTGCTGCCGTGGGGACTAAAATAAGGACTTTTAAGACATATTGTGGTTGCAGAAACGTAACCAAGTCAAAGAAGAGGTGATTTTTTTCTTCTTTTTTTTTTGAAATTCGTTTTCGGGAATATCTGTCTACCAGATGGGATTGGGTATGGGATTTTCACGAATTTTTTTGTTTTTTTAAACCACAGAAAGAGGCATTGCAATTGATTTATTGTCCTGAGGATGTAAGGAGTGAGTGCTGAAGAATGAGATTTTGGTTTTCACATTGTTCGAGAGAATCGGGTAAATTAAATTGCAAAACGAAGAAAAGTGTATATATTTTCTTTTACGAATAGGTATATGGAAATGGAAGTTGATTTTAGTTACATAGGTATACATTTTTATTTTTTTTGCTGGTGAAACACGAAATTACACAGATGTGAATATTTGTCTGTGGATTACATGCGGTTTGAGATGACAGGCGGTAAATGATAAACCAAGTATTTAAATTGAATTTTAAATCAAAATGAATATTTAAAAAAATTCAAGCAAATACATATGAATGTAACTATAAAAGCTTATACAATATAGAGATACCCTTCTAACGTAAGTAAGTTAGATGTGTACCTACATATATGGTTTTCATGGTCAAAATGTAAGAGGTTGTAAAGTCTGAATTATAATATTTCATCTAGTAAATCTCAATCTTTTATTTAAAGAATATTTAAGCTATAGGTTGTTTAAAGTTTCCATAGAGTTTCTTCATTATTACAATTCCTTTATTTTTATTTAAAAAGTTATATATAAGTTGCGAAGGCTCTAGACTTGCGGGTCTGACGTCAGTATAGTAGGAACTTTTAATAAAAGCCAATAACTTCAGAGGAATAAAACGGAGATATAAACAAAAACAATACCTACATGGCGTAGGATTTAATCTGCCATTAAACCTTATGGATCGTTCTTCTTTCAGCAAATTTATCAAAACCCATCGAAAATTATATTAAAATTTTAAATTTTGTTTATAAAATTAATTATTTTGTATCTAAAGAAATCTATGAGTCAACATTCAATAAGTCAGTTTTATCAATGGATACGTAAACAAAATTTTCCCTGGCTAATGGAATCAGTGATAAAATCCATGGCACCTTTTTTTTTCAAAACACAAATTATAGGTAGGTAAACACGTTTACGGCGTCAATTTTATAAACAAACAAACAAAAGCGTATGCGCCTACCTCAAAAACAATAATTTCTCTTACCTCAATTATCCCACCTACTAACACCTGCACTCTTATTGGTATCACTTCACAGGGAACAGGGAATCAACGACAAAAAAAAAAAACATTGTTCTATCTCAATAGCATGCGCCATGATAAAGCCACATGAGGATACGACAGGTATCCTATACATTAAACCTAACAGGTATATACACCTAGATCCCTCCTAAAAGATAATAACAAGGACAGACCGCCCTATATTATTTGTTGACTCTTTCCCTCTTCTCTTACCAAACCAAACCAAAAAAAAAACAGGAGTTACGGCGCACAAACTGTTTAGACATGCTGTCGGCTTTTTGGGAAAATGATTTGTTGGTGTCGTGCGTCGTTGTTTCGTCCGTAACCTACCTACAACAATAATTACGGTTTCACCTGTATTAACTGTATCCATGACGGTGTTATTGTATTGTAAATTGTTATACTGTTGTGTTACCTTTTTATATCTTTTGAGGGATAGACGTGTCTACCTACGGTTGGTGATGTTGTTGGTAAAAGAATGATTCATGTTTTGTTTTGACGAGACGAATAATTTTATGGTTAACATAAACCTGTAGAAAAACGTGATGTCTGGCGGTTGACATGCAGTAAATAACGACAACGATGATGATGATGATGGTGATTTAGATGAATGGCAGTCAGTAGCAGGTATAAAGATACTTACAGGTGATAAGTAACTTGTTTTCTGATTTATGACTTCGTCACGATTGGTTGGGCTTTGTTGGCTTTGGTGTTTAATTTGTGTTTTTTTTAATGGTGGAGACTGGAAATCCGGTTTAAAAAGTGCATGGGTTATGCGGTCTTGGAGGCAGACTTTGAGAGTTTAACAGCCATATAATAAAGTAAGACTATATAATATGAATAAACCAAGACTATAGTTTGGGTTGCTTTTAAAACTAGGTGCATAAAGACTGCAAATAATTCATCATGTAGAATTATTAATCTATATAAGATACTTAAAAAAAATGATGGCAAATATTTTGTCTCTAGATTTTTTTGACTATGTAAATGTAATTTAATAAAATTACTATATTGCGTTGGGCGCCATTTAAGATCTAAGTAAATGAATTAGTATATACATCAGTTTTAAGAATCTCAGATGAAGGTGCTATGCATAAAATCAAGGGAAACTTATAGAAAATGTAGCTTTTTTGTTTAAATAAATAAAATGAAAATAAAATGAAATCTTTCACTCCAGTAAAAGCTCTTTCATGTAGAGAGTTAAAAAAAAACTACATCTAGTTTTTTTTCCACCCACTTTGATTTTACTTAATCTATGTTAAGATTTCTTCTCGATTTAATGCAAATTTTTTTTTATCGTAAAATGAAATTTAAAAATCACTCAATTTTTTCAAGATTCAATACAAAGCTTGAAATATTTTCTATGGAAGTTAAAAATAAAAATACATATATACATACATTTGGCGTCGGGCGCCATTTACCAGTCAGCCAGAACTAATATGATATGTTCGTAGAAGCCATAAAATCAGCTTGAAGAGAGTTATAAAACAAATTGTACAGTTTTTTTTCAACCACTTTAAAGATCATACTTAATCTAAGCTAGGATTTCTTCTCGGTTTACTGCAAAATTTCCTTTAATAAAAATAAATATATGTAAATTTAACGTACAGCCAGCCGTACAGCCATGATAGAAAATTAAAACATGACTTAAGTTATTGTAAGTTAAAATATGTTTTTTAAGCGTTGGGCGCCATTTAATAGCAATCAAATAAAATCAAGGTAATAAGCAGCTACAGGATTTGTTGGTAGAGAGCTATGAAACAGAATAAACTGGTGTCAAATATTAAGCGTTTTATAGAGTCCAAATGCTCTACTTTCACACAGAAAAAAATACCCACCTCCCTGATTGTATTTTACCACAAAATGATTTAACCATTTCAATAAAAACTTACCCCCAGCTAACAAACAAACTCCAAACGACCAATATAAACAAACCATAAACCTATCACTAAACAGTTCTCATTTCGATTTGTATTTGTATCATATCCAATCCCATTTCCATTTTCCCAAAAGGTGTGAATTTTGATGTCCGTATATATTTATGTATGTACATATATCTACAAAAAACACATAACGCACATCCCTTCTCGGTATCACCTATTTTCAATAAAAACGTGTGTGTATGTTCAAAACAAAAAAAAACTGTTTACATTTGAATTTATTTCAAAAATAACATTTTCCTGCTCATACGGATAGAAATTTCCTATATGTACCTTTATTTCCCTCTAGAAATTTTTTGGTCTACAAAGCACACTACATTTTTTGTTATTGGAGAAGAATATTTATTTATTAAACTGTAGACACCTTCAATTAATATAATTATTTTTGATCACCAATAACTGTTAACATTAAGTTGCTTAAGTTCTTGTTGAATTAAAATTTATGTAACACAACCAGAGATGCCAAATATAAATTTAAATATCTAAACGCATTTTCATTTTTGGTGAGTTTGACAAAAAGAAAAAGAAAATTTAACAGTTTCGGTTTTATTTTTTTATAGAATTTTTATGTGACACAAATTTAAAAAAAGAAATGCCACAATGGTATCAATATATTCTGTTCTATTTGACAATTATTACTACATTAAGGTAATTTATATTTAATTATTTTTTTGTTAAATAAAATGAATAAAATATATAAATTAAAATGTTAACATATCTTTAAGCAATCAACGAATAAATTTAAAATACAACGAGACACTGAAGAAGTCAATGAACGAATAAAAGAAATAACTAACGAGTCAACGACTGAACTAACTAATAAATTAACGAATAATATGATCAAATTAACGATTTAACGAAGAATCTAGTGTTACCAGAGTAAAATTTTTATGTAAAACTTAAATGAATTTTTATAAATTATAATTTTATTTTACTAAATTAAAACCTTTTTAATTTGTTATTTGTTTCGGACAACGAATTTGAATAAATAACCTCACAACACCAATCATTTATTTATTTTCTTTTGTTTTAATAAATTAAAAAAAAAAAAAATCCATGTCACCTCCCAACATAAAATTTGGCAAATGTCTTGTATGTTGTCTTCAATGAAATAGATAACACGTGCTAACTTAAATTTTCAACCAATCAAATGGTTGCTTTTGTTTTTAAAATTAGCTAAAATAAAATATACATACCTATATTGCGTCGTCGTCGTCGTGCCAAAAGAAATAATTATCTAACACAAATCATGGGAGGAGGGAACTAAAACTATTTGCAAATATTTAAATAGGTATAGGTTTTTTTTTTTTTTGTGTACATAAGTAATCATTTGTTAGCAAGCTTGTTTCCTATAAATTAATTCATAAGGAGGAAGCAAACAGTTTAAAAGAAAATATAATAAATTGTTTAAACACGCATTTTTTTTGTATCGACGCGACGCGCCAGCCACCAACACCCTCATTGATTTTCAATCCTTTTTTTTTGGTTTTTGAATTTATTGAAGCAATTAAAAAGAAAAAGGATAAGGTGAGAACAAAGGCGTGTAAAAAAATAAGATGCATTATTATCAACATCATCATCGGGCCCATCATCCTTTGTGTCATAAATGATGATCAAACATATGGATGCAGGCGGCGCGACGGTGATTGTATATGTATACGGTGGATTGGCCTTTTTTATTCTCAGTGCCTTTGGTTTTAAAACTCATGGAAGAAGGTGAACGGATGATTTTTTTTTCCTGATGTGTGTTCTGATGCTGCTGTTGCGGTGTGATTTGATTTCGCTTATTTTTTTTTTGTTAATTATTTTTATTGAAACTGACGCGCGCAAAATTTCCACCGAACGAAATCTGAGCGTTTATCGGCAAAAGAACGATGATGAGCTACGAAGCGGTGCGGTAACGGCGGCACTGCGACGACGTGTGTGTCGATATGGTTAAGAATGGTGGGCTTTTGTTTGCTTCAAAAAAGCAAGGTACACAATAAAAACTTGTGTGGTCTAAACAAATAATTTTTTTTTTAAATTTTAAATTTGATGACAGGAAAAGAAAACATCAACGTCTCTTCATCGGTTCATCCAATTATGAATATAGGGGAGATACGGATGTAGGTATATACATAGGTAGTGTACTTATCCACCTGAAAATATGGGTTGGATATCTGAACACCAGACGTATATCTTTTTTTTGTTTATGAAATTATGAGAACGGTTAACCAGGAAGGTTTGACATTGCATTTTTAGTTGATATCGATTTTATTTATTGCGGGTGGCCATGTTATTGTGCTTAAATTCTCAATCTAGGCATCATTCTTTTCTATTGACCCCTCGATAGAACCCACCAGTGTAGTATAGGGGCTGGTAAACCCATTGATTTTAACCCAGTGGTCCTAACAAAAATAGCCCAGTAAGAGAATTCTGGGAGGCGGAATCTGGAAGCCAACAGTAGATCATAGTATTTAATTTCACATTCGTGAAGTGCAGTTAAATAACTTTTTAATTTCAAGAAGAAGTCGCTAACGAAACCCTAAAATTCAATTAAAGTTCAGGATGGTTCGTAAAAGTATTTCATGATCAATTTTTCTTTTATTTCTTTCCCATAAATTGTCTTTTTTACTTTTCCATCCTCAAAAGATTCAAAGATTAAAACCAAATGAGATAAAATGGTTTACCGTATCATCACCTGCTTCCAACCTAACCTTACTTTCATCATCAAATTGTAGTAAAAACCTCTAAATTTTGTTGAATAATATAAATGATCCGGCTCGAAGGACCAATTTTTTTTTAAAGAAACGAATTCATAGTTAATAAAGGAGCATTTGCATAATATCTTCCCGCAGATGTTCAACAAAAGCCATCCAACCACCGACCTTATACTTAAGGCAAATCAATTTCCATTAAATTTTTTTTTTTATATTTTTTGTTCAACAAACTACATTCCATCAACAGAAGACAAAAAAAAAAAACAAATCCTTGTGCACTTACGTTCCACATGTATCCACTTTAACGCCCGATCCGCAAATGTGTGCACTTTTGAACATCAATCATTTATTCACGGATGACAAGTAGTTGTATTCTTAATTTTTCATTATGAAAATCACTCATTATACACGGTGCAGTTTTCCTTCCTTGAACACAAATACAAACACACAAGGATTTTGAAAAGAGAGAGTGATAGATATACAATACAATCTTCTGTGTACCTACATAAATAAATATACAAGCCATAAGATGATTAATTATACCCGCCCTATATATTTATTCATTTTTATTTTTTTTTCCTCCAAGGAATACAAGAAGCACAGCTAGGTATAATGAATCATATACGCCTTGGCTGAACTGATGGCTGCATCAGATTAATAATATTTCCGCTTAACTTGTAAGAATTCTTAAATAATTAATAAAATGAATTTTTCAAAAAACAAATTTTTGTTAAAATTTTAAAATAATAAACAAGTCGATTTTTTTTTAATTACCAAGTTAACATAAATTTATATACAAATTATTTAACATTAACATTCATAATGGTGGAAATATATTTTTTTTTATTTCGTTTAATCAAACGAAACAACCAGACAAACATAATTAATCATCTAGCAAAACACAAAGTCTACAATCCACACATAATTTTTTTTTTTATTCAAATATTCTTATTGGGTTCTTAAAAAAATAATTATTTTTTATGAGATGAAATGTTTATTAAAATTTAAATAAACAATCTGACATTTAAACTTAACGAATTTTTGTGTATGAGAATTCGATGCAAAATTGATTGCTTGTATTTTGTTTTGTTGATTTAACCAATGAAATAGATAAATCATAAACCCATTTTCTTTTTAGTGTGAAATCCTCTGACTTACGTCATTGAAAAGTTTTTTTTCGTTGTTTATTTAAATAACCATAAATATTAACTGTCAGGTCAGAAGCAGGTGAAGAAAACATTAAACTACAAAATTTCGCATACAAAACCAACAAATTCTATGAAGTTGTATATTCTGCAAAATGGATTGCTTATAACCCTCAATTTATGATAAACAATACAAATCCAGACAGAGAACGACAAAATATACTAAATCGACAAAAAAGAAAAAAATAAATAAAATAAAACAACAACATCAATGACAAATGAAGGAAAGTAAATATTCTGAATGTGGAATTTAGTTTTGATTGATTGGACCACTTGCAACTTAAAATAAAAAAAAAAGAGAGAAAGAGAGGATAACACAACACAACACAACGAAACATTTTCAATGCAAACGAACCATAACGCGCCGCGAACAACGATGATGGCAATGGCGACCACTACCGTTACAATAACCAAAGCGACGCCATATCATCATGAGGGTCGTAAAAACATTTTTATTTCTGAGGTGATATTTGTTAAAAATTCCCATTCTGTCAACGTTTTTTTTTTTTTCAATTTTTTGAAAACAGTGCGTAAGCTAATCGTTGACATTGTTTCCGTTTGGAGTTTTTTTTTTTTTAATTTAGAAAAAGATAGAGAAACGACAAGATAATTTAAAGAACAAAATTTAATATCTTTTGACTTAAATTGTCGCGCTGAACATTGATGTTAATTTGTTTAAAGGTTTAATTTTTTTTTGTTGATTTTGTTTGGGCTATTTTTTGTGGAATGTTTTCAAATGTTAATATTTTTTGAAGTTAAGTTTCTACTTTGAATAAAAAAAACGTTCCGGATGTTGGCTTGAACTAGGATTTATATGTAGAAAGTTTCTTTTGTAAAAGCAAAATGAATTTACAAAAGTATTTTACTAACAGAACAAATATGAAGTGATATTTTTAAGGGAAATTGTAAAATGGGTCTATTTCGATAGTGTCCAAAATGGCCGCAATCTCATGATTGACAACCAAAAAATGGGAATGTTTATTTAGTTCTATGTTCTATCTGGTCTATGTTTGTTGGTTCACTGGAACTTGAATATGGAGTGACTCTTACTACCTTAATCAAAAATAATTGTAATACAAACAAATCTTACCATTCGTATTCGTATTGTATTTTATTGTTTTCCCTAAGGGTTACAAGTCTTCCACCACACTCTCCTCTCTTTACTCCTTTACTCCTTCTCACAACACCTCTAGTGCCTTTATCCACTCTTCCCTCCTCCCTCCTTCGTTCATTATATCCCTCATTTTTCCTGACCTGCATCTTTCTATTACATGTTCCCACGTCTCTTGCTCACCTTCACACACTCTGCACATTCTCTCTTCTTTTTGTTTCTAGTACGATCTTTCTCTCACCTCATTCCCTAGCCTAGCTCTTGCTATTCTCTCTGTTCTGTCTGCAAACAAACAAACAAATCTTACTAATTTGGTCCTTCGCGCCGGATTACTGCTAAAATTTTATTCTAATTTAATAGTGAAATGATTCAAACTTACCTATTTTTAAAGGTTCTTAAATTATAACTTATAGCTTTTCTTTCAACAAATTTTCAAAGATATTCCAACAATTTGATGATACTTTATCGACGTAGTAACCAGGTCTACAATAATAATAAACAATTTCTTATCTGGATTTTTCATTATATTTCCATCAACATATAATGATTCATTTTTAATTCTTTCAATGTCATATTAGCAACAAAAAAAAAAACAACATTTTAAAATCGTCACCTATGAATATAGAAATGTCTCAACAAATATTATAAACTCTTAGATTTTTTTGTTTTCATAAATTAAGCAATTTTTTTGCATCATTTTGCCAATTTTTTATAGTGAAGACATTGTTTTGTTGTTTTGCCCCATAAAGATATCTTTCAACATTACAATCTCCGATGTCAAATTTAATTTCTTTTTTTGAAAATAAAAAATCATGTTCAAAAAAAAAAAAAAAATTATCTTACCCAGCCATTTTCCACCTGACAGCACATCTTTCACAAAAATCAAATTTAAAAAAAAAAAATCAAAAAATTAATTTCCAACCTCTAATATTTTCCGAACTTTTTGTCATCTCTTAGTCTTAAGACAACAATAAAAAAAATAAATAAATAAATTTGAAATCACCTTTCTTTTTACACTTAATTCACAATTTCACACCGTGACACCATGTTCACACACAGTTTACTTTTTATTTATTTTTGTTGTTGCTGTTGCTGTGTTGCTCTCAGGATGTATATTTTAATTATATTAATTCTCACCTACAAAATGACTTGCAAATATGAACAACAACAAAAATTAATTTCATCTTTTTCTATTAATTTGTCGTCTGTGATAATTTTCATGCCAAAATTCTTACATATTTTCTTACCTGGTGCGCCCAAGTGTTACAAATTTATGCAATTAAAATTAATATTCATCGTTTAATTTTACGTCGACAATTAAGGATGCTTTCTTTTGAGTTTTTTTTTTTTTTTTTTTTTTTAATTTTTTTCTTTTATGAAATAATTATTATTTAAAAAAATATTCACCTGACAAAGAATATAATAATAATTTCTCATCATCATTTTTGTATATTTTATAATTAAATTATACCTTTAGTGTAAATGAGGTGGAACAAAAATGCTTTTAGTATTTCAATCTTATGGATATACCTAGCTAGAAATGTATATGATGGTTTTGTGTGGTATCTTTATCTATATGAATGTGTGGCGTCTTTCCATGATCTATCTTCAGTCTCATGGGACCGATCTAGATTGTCCAAGGAACGATCGTTTAAATTTTGTCTTCTCGCTTAAAAGATCATAAATTAAAAAATATATATATTTTATGTATGTATGTATATAATATAGGTACATAAAGAACAAAAGTCAACCATCAGAGAAGCTTTCATATATGATTTTATTGCGTTGGCTTTAGAAAATATATCACTAGAATGGTGGATTTTTTATTTTGATTATTTAAAACCAATCCGAGTGTAATAAATTTCCAGATACTTTATCGTGACAAGCGAAGGATTTAAAACCTATACACAACAGATTATACCACCGTTTTCTTATTTATATCTGAGTAAATGTAGGTATATATTTACAAATATGTGACTATAAGCATATGTTGTGTGTGTTGCAATTGCAATCACAATGTGTGACTATATTGTTTTTCGCAGCTGGAACACAAAACGGCACAAAAAAAAAGATGTATTTTTAGATACTTTACACCTTTTTCCAACTAAATGCCGAACTCTTCTATATTTATATATATAATATTATGTTTCGAAGAACTTTATAAAATCAGAGTAAGTACCTTCAGTCGGTTCCATGACCGGATTGTCAATAAGAAAGATGGGCGCTCACTCCGCAGAAAAGGGCACTTTCTTTTTGAAACTTTTCATTAAGCAAACAGTTTTGAAAATTTAAAAATATGTATATAGTGACATAGTTTTTTTATATTTACAGTTTAATGTTGGGCCTATACTCTCAACTATTCCTAAGGCCCAGTTTTTCAGTGATAAGTTAAATCTGGGTCAAACTAGAGTTGGTTTAATATGACTGTTGGATTCAATCGGACGATGTTTTTGGCACCTGCTCAGTGAACAAGGAAAAATCAATCAGCTGCAATTTTAGTCGAAGATTATCAAAATCAGCTAACTTACCTAGGATGTTCTTGATAAATACACGAAAACAAACACGAACATCGTGTTGTATGTAGTCAGAATAACACTGCATATAAATAATTGAATACTTATTAATTGCTATTTTTTATATCATGAATATTTCTTCAGTTAATTCAGAGTTTATTTATGAATTTTGATAGATTAACTCCAGGTTAACTCCAGATTAACGATATTACTCTAAAAACATCTTTCGCAGTATTTAACTCAAGTTTATTTCGGATAATCTAGTACTAAGGGTCGGTTTGTCAGTAGCTGATTTAAATCTGGGTGAAAGCATTGTTAGTCAATCCTGCAGACAAATTAAACTCGAGTTAACTCAGGAGCAATTTTTCTGTGTAGGATTAAATTTTATTTTTTGTTGTCAAAAATCTATGGAATGAAATACACTATGAAAATGAGCTTTCACTATATCGAAACAGAAAGGGCCATACAAAAGTTTAATTCATGATTTAAATTGACTGAAAACTTGGGCCGAAAAAACTTGTTTTAAAGAACAATTTGCCTTAAAGTTACATTATAGCTAAGTTCGACCATGGATACAGATGATGGCCGGCCGGTGACGGCGGCGACGACGACGACGCAGGAAAAAAAAATCCAGTGTAGCGGCTGCCTTATGCAGTCAATATGCCTGCCAAAGGAAAAAGGTGCATTTCGGTGATATATTTTTAGATTTTTCTGCAGTGTCGGGTCGAAGTGGCATTCAAAGGATGTACAGCTTGGATATACAGTATAGGTATACAGCACATCAGTTATAAATTGTAGATATATACGTATGTATATACATTTATAGAAGACTGACGCACCAATCTATCCCAATAAACTCTCTCAGTCTCAGTGTGTGAGAATTTTATAGCTTCGCTGATGCTTGACTTATTCTCTGATGTCTGGATGTTTGAGGGCTTCAGATGTTGGAGAAACAACACATAAAATATGTACATATATCCAAAAAAAAAACACACAACTTCTATGTCACATGAGATACATTTTTAATGATGATTACCTTGAAAATTTTTCACTCATTTGAAGTTTATTTTAGGACATGCACGCATTTTATTTTTTTTTTTTTTAATTTTATAGATACATTGCGTATCTCTACTACTTATACATAGGTATGTATGAGGTACTGGTGCTGCATCATAAAACAAGGCGAAAAATTGAAAACTATAAAAAATGCATAAATCAAATTGTTCTCAATTGATGATCAAGGTATGTGTATAAACAAAATACCGGTAAATAAAAAATGAAAAATATAATACGATATGGAAAATATAGATACATATGTTTTATACGTCGTCATTGTGTACTGAAGGGGGGAGGACAATTAATTAGATTGAAGAGCACAACATTACACAAAATATATATCTTGTTTTCTCTTAACAAGCAGCCCATCAGAGAGGTAACATTTAGGACTACAAACAAACATCATAACACACAAACTATATAGATATTTACTAGATACATATATACATTTTCTACAAAGCGCGACAATCATGCTGACGTTAAGTTTTATTAAATGATCTATTGAAGAGGGGTGTTGAATTGTGTGGGATGGATGAACATCTATCTGCCAGTGCATCAAAACTAAAACAAAAACAACAACACAAAAAATAAAAAAACAAAATATCTAAATGATGTAGTCGTAAAAATACGATTGATTAGATAGCCTGAATATCAATATGGGGATATGTGGTAGATAAATCTCAGGTGGAATTGGATGGTGCTTTTGATAATTACCTATGCTAGATAATAGATACAAAAAAAGTTATTTTGAGATTGACTTACTTAATCGATATGCAACGGGAAGCCAACATATAAACCTATACCTAGACAAATTTATAGCAGTTTGTAAACCTGTAAATTACGTGAAATTATACAAAAAGATTTTTAATTGGTCTTTCGAGCTGGATAAAATGGTGATTGTGTTAAGTTACTCGTGTTGAAAAGATTCTTTGGATTTCTAATTTCTGTCAAATTCTTTTTTATTGAACTCAGATTGGTTGTGTATTAATACTGCTTTTGAAAGAAATGCAATTTTAATAAAATAAATCTTATGAAACTAACTTTTTTTAAAGCCAAGTATATTTTATACTACGTGGTAAAATAAGGTTATTTTACAAATAACAAAAAAATGTTATCATCTTAAATTTGATAATTTAGTTTGACAGCTCATTACATTTACGTACTTTTTGATTTGTCTCTTAATCACTTGCTTTTGTTTTCATTTTCTATTTCTGTTTTTTTTTATACATACATTGAATTTGGACATTTTCAATGGATTCCATCACCTTGAATGGATTCCACTTGGGTGTGTTCGTAAGCTTTGCACGTAATTTTTTACCGAATTTAGTTGAAATTACCTCATAAATTAAAATTGAATTTGTAAATTCTCCAAAATAATAACTTTGTATCTTAATAAACACTTGTAAGGCATTTACTAAAATTCTCTGTAAAGACCATTAATTTCTTGACCCGTTGCGATTTTTTGATGATATTTGGCGGTACTCAAAGATGACATTAAGACATAGTTAACTTAAATGATAGCAATTTTCAATAAATTGGCAACTGTTGTACCAACTTGTTTATTTTCTTTTTTTCTTAATTTTGGTTCCTCGAGCCGGATTAACAATATGTCTTATTTGTCTGACTGGTTTAATTTTATTTTTAAGTATCCAAAACAAATAGCCATTGTGTAAAAGAAAATTATTTGAAGATTATTTAACATTTTTTAGACTTATGTTACTGAAAAGCTTAAATTTAAAATTTAGAATTTGGTCCTTCGAGCTGGATAATGATGAAATCTTTATGTTTCGTTATTTTAATTTAAAAATAAACCAATTATATTTTAAGAAAAGAATTTTTAAAATAAATTTGATGTAAATAATCTTAATTTTTTGGAAATCCTTCAATATCCTTTGATATCCTTCAAAACAAAACAACACAAATTGTTCTTTATGAAATTTCATAAAAGTTGTTGATGTATAAATTTTTCTAAACGAATGAATTTAAATCGATGTCTATGAGTATTTTCCACAAGTCACATTCATATATATATACCTTGTTCAAACAAACAATGCCTAATCGTCCAAGCTTATGTTTTTTTTTTTATTTTAGTTTGTCGATGACCATACAAAATAATAAAGTAGTCACTGAGCATTCTTGTGTGATATAAAATTATCTATAAATTCATAATTTTTATTATTATTGAGGGCTCAAACACTGTATTCATTAATGTTAATTAAAATCTGCCTATAAGTAGTTCAAATAGCATATAATTTTCACACTACCATATACACATATATGTACGCAAGGCACATTACATGCTGTATTTACTATGATCTAGATCTACTACTGTATAGTTTTTGTGTGTTTTCCAATTAAGACTTGAAATATTTTCATAGATAGAAGAACAATTTTATAGAACAGTTAAAAAAAAAGAATGTTATTTGCTCATCAATTTACGTTAGTAATTATTGTAAATGCTATTTTGAATTAAACGATGATACACTCGAATTCTGTAAGATATCTTAAAGGAGGTATACAACTATTAGGCTGACAGAAAATTTTAATAAATACGCACGATTTTGTATTGACGATTTATCATCACATTTTATAAATATGCATTTTATTACTGCACTAGTAGGTGGATAGGTACTTAAAAAAAATTATGATTTGACGCAACTGAATATTTTAATTAATATTTTTTAATTAGTACAGACCTCAAAAATGCACATTAAATTGTAAATGCTTGTCCCAGAAATCTTCAAAAAGTTTAAATCACATGGAAAATAGCAGCAGCAGCAGAAGCACAAAAAAAAACACATATAACAATATTAATTTAATAACAAAGTCTTAATCTATTAAATAAATCATATGTCACTAGAATTAATTAAAATGCCAGTTTAACAACCAAATAAAAGTCGTTAAAGTTGACAATGAAACCAACAGAAAAAAATAACTTTTGTTACATTTTTAAAAGACACAAAAAAAAATGGCAAATAATTTATCACTTTCACCTAAAAGAAAATTAATAAAACTCATTCAAGTCATTCTCTTCTATAGATACCCATCTATCTACCTCTAAAATCCGTTGTAGATATTTTTTGTGCTTCTGAATTCACCTGTTCCGAGTGGGTGTGATATTTCAAATAGCTCGCTTATGCTTACAAAAAACAAAAACGAATATAAATACCTACATATACATTTTTTTAAGAAATTTAATAATATATATATGTATTTGTCTGGCATGTTGTATAACTATAACTACACACACGAATGCTATTAAAATTTCAACGCAATACTATAATTTTTTTTTTGTTATGTTTTCGTGCGAATAGACGCATACAATTAAAAATGTAGTTTATTGTGTCTTTGAGGAAATTAACATTAAAAATTATGAAAGTTATGTGCCCTATGAACTGTGCATAGTATAAATTTTCTATACCAACATAAGCCTGAAGCCGCCATCGAAAACATAAACTAATAGATACTCATTTAGCAATAAAACTTTGAATGACATCTTATATATTTTATTTGTGAGAAGAAAAAAAAAAAGATTAAAGACAAAATACATTCTTTAGATGTTTATAAGATTTTTTCTTTTGTTTTTTTTTTTTTTTTTTTTTTTTTTTTTTTTAATTTGTTTGTCTTTATCTTGGCATTATTTTGCAAAAACATCTAATAGGTCAAACTTAAATGTATGTTGTCAATGTTTAAAATTAATGTTAAACTTATTAAATTAGACAGCATACACCTTTTGGTTGTTCCGCATTTTACTTGAATAATATTTGGTCTCTAAAATGTTTTACGATTTTATCGTCTAAAAGTTACGACTCACTGGGACTTTTACGACTTGAAACTTTGTATATAAGCTAAGTGAGTTGTGTGATAGGTGGACTAACATCTGGTCGAAATTAAATAAAAATATAAAACGCATTGACGTAATTTTCAAAAATTATTATTTATGATTATTTTTAAGTTAGTAGAACTTTATAGAATTTATATTACTATTTTAATAAGAACAATATTTAAGAATAACAATTAAGTACTTATTTTCTTTGTTTAACGAGCTTTCGTTATTGAACTGGATTTGTGCCTTTTGATCATTGATTTATAATGACAAGTGGTTTTTTTTCTAACTCCTTATTTTGGATCAAGAATGTATACATCTCCTGTTCTAAAGAAGGAAAGGGTGTTTTTTAGGGACGGAGTACATTAAATCGAAATAAAACACAGGCAAATGTTATTAATATCCATAAAATTCAAGATTCTCTTTAGGTTTCTCGAATTGAATCATGTTTATCAAAATTCGAAGAATAAAAATAAATTGGTAGTTCGATCCAGATAAATAGGTACTTTGTCTACATGCATTAAAGACTTTTTTAATTTATTAATTTTTATTTATTAATATTTTCTAAAGAAATGATTTTAAAAAGACTATCATACCTGATTTAAAAAAAAGCAGTAATTGAAAAAAGTATTTATGTTATTAAAATACAACACAGTAAAATATTCACTTTAATACCACATTTCAATACCAAACCATCTATCAACTAAATTTGATTTAAAAAGAAAATAACAATATTTAAAATTTGTTCCTAAAATCTCTCGTCACAAATCCACTGGGGAGAAAAAACAAAAATGTTTTTAATTTTTAAAATTCATGTACCTATATCTTTTCGAAAAACAAACAATTGGTAGTTCGAGCCGGATAATTAATTTTATTATCTCAAACTACAAGTTGAGCAGTTTAATGGATTAAATTCTGAATTTGCAAGTATTAAAGACTTGATGTCATAAAAACAGCTTCATTTTCATTTCACTTATCAATCAAATAATATCAGCTCCCAAATCAACTGAGTTTCGTATTGGTGGAATAAAAACGAAAAAAAAATGTTCAAAATTTTTCCTTAAGCTTATTATTTTTATTAATAAAAATAATAAGGTCTATATAAATGTTTTTAATAAATAAAATCTTGAACTTTTAGGTAGTTCCTAAAAAAAAACAAAGAAAATGGTCCTTCAAGCAAGATAACTAATTTTATCAGATAAAACTACATCGGTTAGTTTCTTTAAATTCTAAAATTCCAAATTTTCTGATAACAATAAAAAAGCAAAATTTTGCACTGATCGATCTGAAGATATAATACTTCCCTTGTGGCTCTTAAAATCAACAAACTATTAGGTACTTTGTGGCACCTTTAACAGCAAGTTTTCGTACTTGCCACAAACTCCCTAATAGTTTGCGTAATCCTTTTAAAATCATTCATTCATTATTAATAGGTACTGAAATCTGAAATCTTACTTAATTTGTCAATAACTTCAATATGAAATAAACTTTATTATTTGATTAAACCTTTTACTAAATATATTTACACTTCATTAACAAACGCATTCGTAAATCAATGAAAACGAATCTTTTTCAATTCTATCTTCCTTTGGTCATTCGAGCTGGACAATTCATCATCATCATTTCCGCATAAAAAATTGATAGACTTCAATCAAAAAAATTCCAATTAAAATTTCCTGTTAAAATCAATTAAGACATTTCCATAAGTTTAGTTCCTATAATCGTAGATAACTACAATTGTCTTCTCAATATGGTTCCCTTTAACACATTTCCTTTTTTTCTTAGCTTCTGAAAAAAAAACGAACAAATTGAACTATCCAAGTGATCTGCTCTTGATTGAAATTGCAGATATTTATTGAATAAAATTGCAACAAAACAAAAATCACTATTAAATAATCATCTTTGTCGTGAAAATGAAAAATGTATCTCTCAACATCACGTATCACGTATTTATTATAGGTTTTTTTTTTTTTTGTTTTCTTATCTTCGAACAAAGTCTCAGTACCTATTTACTAAATTCATATTTATGAAACTATACAAAAGAAACGCACAACTTTGTCGCGACACGACGCGACAGCAAACGTAAATTTATAAGATATCCCAACAAAAACTACTCACCGCAAGTTAATAGACTTCAATTAATTTATATCTTTTCATCTCACTCTTGAATCTTATAAGTACATTACATACATTCAGTTGAGGTACATATACACACATACTCACAATATTTATAATGTGAAAGTAAAGAAGCAAAAATTTATCTCGTAAAATTACACATCCATATAGATACTTTCGCATGAAGATAGATAGATGAAGAAAAATGAAGGCAAGGGATGATGATGTAGCGGTGCGTTGATTGTTTGTATATCTTTACTGTCAACGAACTAAAATCATTGACGATGTCATAGTTTTTACCTTAATAATCATCATCATCATCATCATCAAATTGAGAAAAAGAAACAACAACAACAACAAAAAAAAAATCATAAATTGTATCTGAGGTCTCTTATAGTGTTGTGTACCCGCACGTTCTCAGCCGTTAAAAATTAATGAAACATACAGGCGGTCGACAGTGGCGGCGCTGGCGACGCACTGCACTATATAATGCAATACGACCAACGACGACGACGAGGACGATACGCTACGATGATGATGGAATGAATATTGAAAACATCCCCCTTTGCCAATGTACTTATAGAGTTCGTTTTTATAGCGAAATGAAAACAAAAGTCCGCGTATCATGACCCCTTATGGAATGACATATAGAGAGTGCTGCTTGTACGACGACGTATTGCTCTTTGTGTTTGTATATTTCATAGGTGTATACAGCCCGTACAACCACACATGACAACAACAAAAAAAAAAACAGAAACACACAACAATAAGCGATTAATTGACGTAAATTAAGGTACACACCATGCGGCGCGTATGGTGGCTGTCATGCCTTCAACCCATATATAGTATATATACAATCAAATCTTGAAAATAATAAAAAAAAAATAATAATAAAACCAAGAAATCGGAATTAAAAATGCCCTCTTGAAACCTAAAGAAGAAAAATAAATTGAGAAAAAAGCCCATTCGAGGGTATTTTGTAATCTAACAGATACTTTCGCGAGATAAGCGGAACCTCGAAAAGATTCGTTCTTTTTCGTTTGTATTTTCTTCTTTTTTTTTTAAATAAATGAAAGTTTTTGTATGCTTCAAGTAGAAATATATAAAGATCTCTGTGTAAAGATCTCTGTGTCTTGTCAGACTTTAAGGCCAGACTTGTATGTGAAGATTATTTCGATGAGGATGAGATCACCAAACATATATTATGTATGTATCTATTTGTTTGTATCTTTGTATCTTTTGTGTGATGATTTTTTTTTCATACCCCTTCTTTTTATTAATATATATCTATGTGTGTTTTCAAGTCATTTAATGGAATCAAAAAAAAATATATATACACCGTCAGATATACAGTTAGTTACCCTGATGGGGGATATCTTTTACCGGCATTCAAGTTAATTAAAACCGCGAGGAAAAAATGTAAGCATTCTCAAAAAAAAAAAAATTAATGAAAAAGATAAAATAATTCTGTTCAATTAACTGAAATGTTTCTCATATTTGATAGCCTTTCTGTGATGTGCGCTTAATTGATGATGGCGGTGAGGTTTTTTTTTGTATCTATTGTTTTGTTAAATATTATAATTATCACGAGAAGGTTTTGTTTTTTTTTTATTGGGTTTACAGTTCAAAGATAAACTAATAATTAAGTAGGTACAATATGTTTGTGGTTGGACGCCATTATTTATATCATATGTTTAAAAATTCTGAACTCGTACAACAAACCTTAATTAAGACTCAATGTTGGGATAAACTCAACCTTTTATTCAGTTTATTTGAAAAGCACTAAATGGCGCCCAATCTAGTACTTACAATAAAAAACCTAGAAAAAAAGCCTATAATATATGTTTGCTTTTAATTTTTGGTACAAAATCTATTTCCCACCATTTCACCGATGGAAAATGTCAAACTGGTGAAAAAATTCGATTTCCACGATTTAGACTAAATTAAGTAATACTGTGTTAGGGACTCTCTATCTGATAACCACATTTAATTTATGTCAATCGTTTGTTGGATAATATTATCATGACGATATTGTTTGTTTCAAAGTTGTAACTTCAGGGTTAAATCAAAAAAGTTTTTTGTTGGGCACCATTTAATTTTTATTTTTTTTATTTTTATTTTAAATATTTCAAAAGTCTGAAACAAAACATTTGTAAATGTAGGTACTTTACGAATAGAAAAATAAAAATGCGAGCATTATTTTTTAATTGATTTACATAAAAGTGCACTAAATGGCGCCCAATGAAGGACGACTTAAAATATTAAATGTTAACTTATAATTTTTACAAACGAAATAAAATCTTTCCACCACATCATCGATGTCAATTGTATAGTTTGTATTAAGGCTTATACAATTCAAAGTTTTTTAGTTGAAAAAAAAAAAATGTTCTTGTTGGGCGCCATTTAAAATTTTTTGAATGTCTGGACCGAAATTGTGGGCTTTACAATATATTTTCTTAAACTAAATTATAACTGTAAATCTTAGCATTGCTTTATAATGATTGATGTAAAAATAAGTTACAAAAATATCAAAATTAATTTTGTGCTATTTTTTCGAGTCCTCAAATACTTAACTTAAGGTTAGGTGTCAGAAAAAGGTGACTGGATTTTTTTTATATTTATTTTATTCATGACGTGCAATGAGTCGTTTTGCATTTAAAAAAAATTAAAACCATGACCAATATTTAAAAAATTTATATTAAGTAAGTGAAATCTATATATTTTTAAAACTTATAATTTTTGACTTATTGAAATAATATTTATTTGTGTAACTATTAAAATATGTTATCGCTATTGCTTACACATTACTGAATACCTATTCATAAATAAGGTATTTAAACTTATTTTTGTTACGCACTGCAAAAATATATATATATATATAGTTCATAAGTATGTTTATGTACGTTATGTACATAAAGTTATACAATATAACGGTTTTTAAGTTCTGAATATTAATTTAAAAAAAAATTTAAAAATGAAGTTGAAGGTGAAAACCGAGACATCTGTTCTTTTTAACAATCTGATTTATTTCGGGAATGATTTGTTAATTTTCTGAGTTCCACATAATTTTATAAAAATGAAGTCATGTTGATTTATAGAAATAGGCGCCCAACTACGTATAGTTAAAAAACTAAAATAAACTTTTATTTTCGAATTCAGATTAATTAAAGTAAAATAAATGGCGCCCAACCCAGATTCATCCCTAAAGATGTTCGCTCCTTATTTAAATAAGAATTCTTTATAGTTTCTCATATTATATTTGTTAGACTTTTTTTTCCATTCATTTCTATTCCAATATATATCACAATTTGAGTTAATTTATTTAATGTGATTCTAATATTTTTATTTTTTCTACTCATTACAGTCCCATCACTGGCATCGAGTCTACACCACCATAGTCAAACGAAAAACGATGATAGCAGCCAGGCATCATCGGCCGCCACAGCAGCACAGCAAGGTGGCGGTAGTGGAATTGGTCTTGGTGACTACATAATGAAGTGTCCGCAATGTCATCAACGATTGTCTAGCTTTCAAGTTAGTATTGAAAATCTGAAAAAAAAATAAGAATAAATACAAATATTAACACAAAATTGTAATTTTTGACTTTATCTATATAGCTTTAGAATTTTATACTCAAAACTAATTTTCGTTTATCTCTTTTCTTAAAGGCCCTGCACGAACACATAGAAAATGAACACTCTCACGAAAAGTTCGCCTTCGAAAATCAACCACCAAATGGCTATCACATAGATCGTGAAATTGACTTCAGCAGCCGACAACAACACCACCAACAACAACCACAGCACTTAAAACAAAATCACAATAATAACAATTTAACCAATTGCACAAATAATAACAATAATAACAACAATAACAACAACAACAATAACAACGACAGTAATAACAGCAATAAAAATAATAACGATTCAAAAATCTATAGTATTAGCAACAATTGTCACTTGTCATCCTCGTCCTCCTCCATGTCATCGTTGTCATTGATTCCAACAACTGGTGGCAGTGGTGGCCGAACATCTCCGGCCCCATCGTCGCACTCACCCCTGGCGGGAGCTAGCGCGCAACGCACCACACCACCCACCGATCTCAGTTCGCAGTATCACCATCATGCAATGGCAATGGCCGCCCTGGCCGTTGGCATGTCCAATTCGGCCACAGCCGCTTCCAATGGTTATGATGCGAGTGCAGCTGCTATGGCCGCAGCGGAGGCGATAGCCATGGCTGGTAGTCGGTCAACTACAAGTCCATTGAATGGTCATAATGGAATTGGCATTAATGGAAGTGTTGTTGGTGGTGGTAATGGCAATTGTGGTGCATCAACGGCATCATCATCGTCGTCGTCATCGTCGATGTCGATGGGATTATCATCGTCGTCGGCAGGTCCTTATCAGTGTTCTCAGTGTTCGGCTGCATTCCCAAATCGTGATCTCCTTGATAAGCACGAGCTGTTGCATTCGCCAAATTCATCTGGCGTCAATCAGGTCAGTAAAAATGTAATGACATCTTCAATACTTACTTACTTACTTTAAATTAATAAATAATTATAATATGGAGATGCAAAATTTAAAAAAAAAAAATTAACTGGCGCCCAATTGGAAAAAAATCCTTAAATTTTAATTTCTTTGTTTGCATACTTTTCTTTATTGTCTTGAAAGAAAAATCATTTATCCCTTTTCAAAATGTCTTCAAAGAGCTCCATGTCTCAAATTTCTTTAATTACCATTAAGTTCTTTGTGCGTTCATGACACAAATCGACCGGTAAATTGATTTCTTTTCTTCAGTCCTCCTTCCTTCATACAAAAAAAAAGGTAATTACCCATGTTCAAGAGTTGGAATGTGTTATTCAAAAAAGAGTCAGTGAAGATGAATAATCGTACATAGAAAATTCGAAAATATGACTGGATTTTTTAAGTGATTCATTTTATTTTCATTTTATCCAGACAAAAATCTTTGCGGGGGACGCGTCGCGTGTAAGTACCTTATATTTTTTTTATGAACCATACATTCGGGGCAAGTAATACTGAAATTATTATGTTGTTTTTTTTTTGGAACAATCATGATTCATAAATTAAATGAAGCATTCTAATGAATTTTGTTGGTGCGTATAACTATACTAACAAACTTTTGCTTGAATGTTTCATCACGTTCCGTAAACTATACCTTAAATGATTCTTTTCCAATTGATGTTAAATTTAAATAAAAAAATTGAGTCTTTGTGTATAATATGGATCTAAAGTTAATATGAAAGTGAATTTAATAAGGAATAATATTGACCTTCACATAATTTAAGTTTTAGATTAAATCCGACACCATTAACTTTTCTTAAAAACAAAAAACTTAAAAAAAAAAACATAATTTTGTTCATTTGGACTAAGGACTAAGAGTCCTTAGGTAAACAATTTTGCTGTAGATTTTGTTACTTATGCAGTTAGATAGCTTTATAGAATGATAAAGATATTCTTTATGTTTTTGACTAAAAAATATTTAATTGGCGCCCAATTCGGAACCATGAATTGTTTTTTTTTTACGTTATTTGTTGGCAAAATTATTTTTTTTTTTATTTTGTATTCGCGATTATATAGTATTGTCCAAAGCATATACATATTAAACAAATCTCGATTGCCACTTAACAACTGAGAAAGTACTTGTTGGGCGCCATTTAATTTTTTTTTTTTTTTACATTTCATAGCTACATATATGAACTAAAAATTGTTATCAAAATTGAGCAAACAATAAAACCACATTTATTTCCTTTTCCTCCTAAAAAAAACTTTTCTTTACCTAAACATCAAAAACTAAAAAAAAAAAAAATTATATAATATCTACTCGAAAAATTCAACTTCCCCTAGTTGGTAATAAAATTTGTGTTTGATGATATGGTCAACCTCTTGGGGATTTTCTTCACTTCATACATGAACACTGACTTGAATTATATATATATATGTATATCATCAACTATAAGACCCTTTAGGTTTTTTTTTTTTTTTTTTTTTTTTGTTCCTTATAACAAAAGGTAGACAAAATCTTATATTTTTTTAACATATCTGCCAACATTTTGAGATATGAAATTATTATCTGCACCCTCATTTCTAAACAACCGTAGCCAATTGACCACTCCACCAAGGGCTGTGGTGTGGTGTTTATTCGTATAAGGAGAAGTATAAGAATCTTCTCATATAGTATAGTGACGTTTTTTTTTTTTTTCCTTTCTAAATATCTTTCATTTAACCTGTGGTGATAAAAAACAGTAGAAAAGCAAAAAAAAAAAAAAAAACTTATCTACGCTTTGGTAATAAGAAAAGGGTGTTGTCTTATTTATTAGTTATACCTCTGTAGATATAGCTATATATGTGTGTGTGTGCTTATATAGTTCATAAGACCTGACAAAAAAGAAAGTAGTAGAAAATAAAATGGAGGTCGTCAATGTTTGTTGTTAAGTTATCATATCAAGAACCCAACGTAAAATATGAGACGAGAGGTAAGACGATATAGAGAAACAAATAAAAACCCTCAACAAAACAGAGTTTTTTATGCCTACTTTTTATCAGTTAGGATTGGGGCAGAAACTTCTTATCGGTGTGTGTCTATTTTTTTTTTTTTTTTTTTTATATTCCTCGTGTAGCCTGTAGGCACTTTTCTACGCCTACTAAATCGCAGGCATAACAAAAATATGGAAAAAAATAAATATCCACATATATAGATACAAAAGTATCTATGATGGGCGGCTTTAGGTATGTATAGAGTAGAGGTATCTTGCATATTTTTCGGTAGATAGGATGATAGTTTAATATTTTTTTTTTTACGGATACGCCTGAATGAATATATCCAAGAGGAAATGAATTTTCCTGGTATATCTATGTACATATGTATAGTCTGCATATATAGGTCTCTTTTTTTGCACAGATATCTAGTCTAGGTATATAGATACTTTTGTATCTTTTGTTATGTTTATTTTTGAGAATGATGTGATTTTTTTTTTTTTTCAAAAAATATGGCATAGAAAATATTATACATACAATGCTCGGTAAATTTAGTTTGATAGAGGATATAAATGAAAAAAAAAACTAATAATAAAGAAGTCATAAACTATAGTAGATATCTAGATACAAATAAATAAAAAAAAAATGATTACTTGCTGCCAACAGGAAGCGCGAGGCAGCTTCTACATTTTTATATTTGTTTATTCATCTTCTATTTATCTGTTAATAAGCTATAACAGTGAAACAGAACAGCCATGATGCCGCTCACGTTGGAAAAACAACACATTCGTCAAAAGTGTCAAAACTTCAATCATAATCTCAAGAGATACATTTAAATTTGTATATGCCTACTATAGTTTTTTTTTTTTTTTTTTTTTTTTTTTTCTTTGTGCGATACATATGTACATATATGTATCTAAAGGGTATCCGTTTAAAACAATGGTTATTCTTTGTTCACCTAAATGATACACACATGAAAATACGATGCATCTTCTTTCTTCACTAAGATGTATAGAATTTCCAGTGAAATCAAAGTCGACTAAAAAAAAAAAAAAAAAAAAAAAAAAAACTAAAGGGCAAATGTTATAACGAAGAACCTCGTTCTTCATCCAACCCATTCTTTGCTTTAAATATGCCCATGCATCCATCTTGGATATGAGTGAATTTTTAAAGAAATATGAAGATATTTTTCCTGAGAATCAATTCACATAAAAAGAAATACACTTTTAATTTGATTTTTTTTTTGTCTTTATGATGTTATTTCATCCAGAAAGAAACCGCGACTAACAATGTCCGGCTTTCAGAACAACCGCAAAGTATATCCTATACCCCTTATGCCCTGGATGATGATCTATATAGTGAAGGTATATTAAAGTTTAAGCAAGGAATAACTATCCGACAGATGCTCACATATGTGTGCATGGTCGACGACGGTTTTTTAGTTAGCAAGCATTTTTTTTAGGAGTTAAATCAGACAGTGCTATGAGCGGGAAGTTGTGGATTTAAGTTTTTTTTTTTTTTTTTTTTTATTAATTGTGGTTTTGTTGGTTAGGTGCATAAATATTTGTTTCTTTTGCGATTGTTTTTTTTTAGTTTTAATTTGTAGTGAAGACTTGTTTTTTGAAAACAAATATAATATGTTAGAAAAATATAAAAATAATAAAAAGGATGTGGTTTCAAAATATCCATTTCTCTAGAAAAAAAAAACATAGCTATTAGAGAAGCATCGAGATATTTTATGATGCCAATATCCTTCTATTTTTTGTTAATAAAATTTTAAAAAACTCTAAAAATAGAACACAAGTCTACATAATTCCGACTATAAGTGTAAATCCAGTGTAAATAACAGAAAAAATCACCACAGCTTTTTGATATAAAGCCAGCTGGAGCAACTAGATTTAAATAAACACAAAATTTTGAATTTTCAACATTATCTATAAGAATATTATATTTTTCAAGTTATACAAAATAATTGATTAAAAAAGTTAAATTATACTGACTTCACACATGAAACAATAAATGAATGTTTTTCTTTAGGTTTGAATTTTTATTTTTACTTCAAATTTTAAAATTAAAGGTCAAAGATTATAAAACTATATTTTCTGTTTTATGCCTATCAAAATATTAGTTAGGTACATAATGTACATAACTAAATATATGTAGGTATGTAGGCATTTAAAATTTCAAAATGTGATGAAATAAGTTTTAGTATAGGTGTATAAGTTGATGTCAGGTGGCTCTCTCTATAGAAATTACACAAAAATTTTAAAAAATTAATAAATAATCTCTAACCACAAAAGATAATGGTCGGATGAGGTTAAAAAACCTACATATAATTTTTTTTTTAACTTTTCGGAAATTAATTTTATTTTTTAAACGACAACGCGACGTTTTCGTTTTATTTTGTCAAAGTGAAACGTCTCTTATCAAGTTATAATACCGTTAATGGCAATGAGGTATTGACTTATATACTTTTTTTTTGTTTATTTTCACTCTTTTAATAAACGGATGTGTCGTGGTTAATATAATGATTATTATTTCGCTGAAATTTGCGGTAAACAATGACGAAGGTAATGATAACGTATATAAATGAATTACTTTTGTTATTCATTAATCGAAATAAAATTACATAAATACAAGTACGTACCTACACTAGGTACCTATATTTACTTAAATATATATATGTACATATAAATTAACATATACATTTTTACAACAATAAAATAATTTTCCCTTTATCTCATTTCTGATACTGAACTACGCATTTAATTTTGTACCTTTCTTATTACTTCGTTCAATCCGAAAAAAAAAAAAAAAAAAATATTGATGAAAACCCAATAAACTTTGATTTTCTTACTCATCATGGGTTATTTTCAATATGTTTATCAGTACTGGTTTATTTATAGGACAAAGTATGTACTATTCAAAGGGCCCTGGATTTAAGGGCCTCTCTCCAGGATAAACAAACATTTACTTTATTGGTATTTGTCTTATACAAAATTTGTATGAGTTTTTGTAAGTTTTTAACCAACAGTAACAGTCTTTCATTTCTTGATTTCTAACTTCTAGACATAGAACTTACTTTTCAAAAGAAGTTAACTTCTCTTCTAAATAGAACAATGCTATTTTCGAATTCTGTTCGCATCCCTAGCATCGGCGCGGCGGTTATCTTGGTAAAAACAACTCTTACCCACACCACATTTAATTCATACAATTTAGGGAAGAATAAATCGCTCAAAAACTCTCGATGACGTTTAGCATTTCACAGATTATAGGCTAAACCAAGTTCCAAATGAAATGATCAGCTGTCAAACGAAATAAACAAATTTAAGATGAAAAAAAAATTTTTGTGTAATTTGTAAAGCTATACCTTATTTTGCATTTAAAGAAAACGTACCGACCACTAAACAGAGATTTATGTAGATCTCAGAGATGTTTCTCTCTCCAAAAAGTGACCAAGCGAATCCAATATTTTTTTCCTTAGAGTTTTGACAGCAAAACTGAGAAATTTTGCTGAGGAATCCTGTTCATGTAACTGAGATTGCTAAGATCTCATTTTCCTGAACACGCCTAATGATATTTTTGAACTTTTCGAGATTTTAATTCGTCAGCTGTTAAAAAATGTTTGACTTTTAGAAACATCTGACAGCTGGTCAATCAGAAACTTTAAACAGAAATCTAATTTTTTTGGTGTAAAATTGAATGTTTGTGGAAGCCGACCAATGTCATTCATTCAATGAAAAATCACATTAAAAGAAAACATCAACAAAATCTATTACAATTTCTTTCATAGTTAAAAAGATTAGATCAAATGAGAAAAAACGGCCCTGAAATTGGGTTACCTAAAGGTCTCTTATTCCGGCCTTGGTGTCGCTATAAAGGGACAAATATAAAATAAAATCAGAAAAAAAAAATCTCAGATAAGATAGGTTAATTATTATTATTGCTTATTTGTTATTTGCAATTAAATACTCGCTGGGCGTATCTTTTGCTTGCATAGGTAGAAAAATAAGCTGAGGTAGGTAACAATGATTTTTTTGTTTGTTTACTTAAATGGTAAGCATATCGTTCCCTTTCCCATCACTTTGTTGTGTATTAATTACCTTTAGATAAGAAATTATATTATTATATCGCAAACAGAACCTCAGACTGACGACGACGACGCGACGACACGCCACGCCACTACCTACGCATGTTTGTACATATTTGATATGCTGTGTGGGAAAAAAGAATATCCTGTACTCCTGACATGTTCAACATACTGTATATATCTACATAAATGTACCTATGTATGTACATAATATATTACAGTGATTTATATTGTGCACTTGAGAGATTAACTTCAGTGATGAAAATTTTTGTTGTTATGTCTTGTTGATTTTTTTTTTCTGTTTTATTTGCTGTTGTTCTTCTCATTTCAATCGAATTAATTATTCTCATTAATTCACATTCCCCATCGTACATGCGTGTGTATGTATATATACATTTTTTTATAGATATAATTGTAATAAACAACCCAACTAATTTAACAAAAAAAAAATTAATAATAAAAATAAAATTAAAAAAAAAAAACACCATAAAGAATATTAAATTTCTCATATAATATAAAAAATGAAATAAAGAATTAAGGTGGAATTCAATTGGTAACATCCGGTGTGTTGTGGTCCGCCTCTTTTTTTTTACCGATAATATACCTATTCAGTTTTACTTTTTTATCTTCTGCCCTCCATTTTTTATATACATACCTACAACCTACCTCTTCAGTAAAAAAAAAAAAAAAAAAAACCTGTGGTATTCTGACTTTATGCAGTTGGTAGGCGCAGAGAGTAGATAGGTACAGTTATAATAATTGCAGTAATCACACGGATAAACGAATGAAAAGAAATGGAGAATGTATTTAAAAAAAAAAAAAAAAAAACAGACCTACCATCAATTTTACTATAGCTCTACAAAAATAAAATAAAATGAAAGTGAAGAGTGAAATTAATCAAAAATGAAGTTGAATGCCACAATGGCTGCTTTGTCCATTCCGTTAAATGTTATGTTGTTGTTTTTTTTTCTTTTTCTGTAAGTATCTGTGTGTATTTAGTGGCAAGAAATGGTAACAGTTGCAGCAGCCATATTCGACTTTGGTTATCTTTCATCGGTTTGGTATTTGGTTTCTTTTATGTTTTTTTTTCTGTATTTTGTATTCATTCAGAAACAAATAAGTTTCTTTGTTACCATACAGTGAATTAAGGGGGCGAATAAAATGAAAAAAAAAATACCTGTTTATCTCTTATTTTGTATTTATTTAAGAATCTACATTAATTCAGGTACATACCTTCTTAATACTAGTTAGGCTATTGTGATTGGTTGAGTTTTTGTATACCTATTTTTTAATAGGGATAGGTAAGTAAATAGAATATAAATACCTAAAGAAGAGGGGGGGGGGGGGGGAACAAGGAGGTGTTCTTACCTGAATTGAAAGAAATGGAGCTTGGTGAATATTTATTCAAAAGGTTTCTCGTCTCATATTTATTGTTTTTAATAAGCATCCAATGGCCCTGAGAGCACTAAAAAAAACAACAACAAAAAAACAACTTGTCCCGAAATTCCCGAAATTCTGGTCACGTATGAATAAGTGTATGAAAAATTCAAAAAAGCTTTGTCAGTGTATAGACTCTACCGGGCGCCATTTAACCAACACATTATTTGGTACCGCCCGCTACGTACGTAAATAAAAATTCCCAATATTGTACAATACAAATAAAATAAATAACAATTGCTCTAACGAAGAAAAGAAAATCGAAATTTAATTTTTTTAAGTTTTATTAAATTTAAAATAACTTATATAACGCAAAAATCTTTGAACACTGAAATATTTCAAATTTTAATTTTTTTTCGGGGCAACATTTTTGTTTAGCAACATTTTTTGTGGCAGATCAAAATCTTAAGTATAAATGTCCATTAAGCTTTTAATTAAATTAAGTTAAACTAAATTTAAAAAAAAAATGATGTCCAAACAGATTAGTCAAAATCCCATTAAATTAGACATATACAAGGTCAAAGTTTTTAAGAATTCTCGTGCAAAAAAAAAAAAAAAATCAAGAAACGAAAAAAAAAATTAAATTGTCGTCTTATTTTTGGTTTCATTTCTCAAAGATATCTGAACTTCTCGGCACCACTTAACCAGGTTGACATAAATACATACATATGTACATACATATATACCTACAATACTTTTTTTTTATCTCTATTATACAATCTAAGCCGTATACACTTTAATCTAATTATAAACAAAAAAAAAATGGTTTGCTTACCTACTTAAAAAAAAAAAAAAAAAATTAAGTTAAAGTTTAAAAAATAAAATATTTCATTTTTCTTTGATTTATTACTTTACTTAACAGCTAAATCAATCAGCTAATTTTTTAACACCATTAAGTAATTTATCCACATCAACATCAACAAATGGGCCTAGTGGCGGTGACATTTTCATCATATCTATGTATATTTATAAAATATTTCTATCTGAAATAATGTGTCTTTTGAAAATTAATTTTTACAAGTTAACTTAATGTTGTGTCGAGGCCCATCACCAGCAAGTGTAGGTATCTTTTATACACTGACATCACACTCGTGGGAGACATTCTTTCAAAACCGATTCCTTGAGGGAAACAAAAAAAAAGTTAGATATTAAATGAAACAAAATATATGATGTGATGGTTTTGAAAAATATTAGATAGACGTACCTAACCCATACCTTTGTCAATCTTTTGTTTGTTATTTTTTTTTTAATAATTTCATCCTAGTTGAAGGGCACACACGCATCACTATCACTGAGAGACAATCTGACTTTTCTCCAAACGCCAAACAAAACTAACAGGTGGAATTCCCATTTTTCATCAACAACTGACTGAATAGATAGATATACGGATATCTCTGTTATTCTTTTTTTTATTTTTTTTTTGTTCATTTAAATTGATCATAAAATTAAATAAATATTCAGAAGAATAAACAAAAATTCGTATAAATAAAAAAGCCAACACCAAGTTGACCAATAATTTATGGGCAGTCGAATGTTTACGTTGAACTTTTGTTATAACTACGTATATGTATATGTTTTTTTTTTATACATAATTTTGTGTTCGATTCCTGTTCCTACAGTTGAGGCTGTCTGAGGCATGATTTTTTATTCAACTTTCAATCCTATAGTTGTTTATTCAGTTTATTTGCTGTTTAAACAATGGCTCCGGTGCAAAAAATCCAACCTTTATGGAGGTCTGTCAGTGTGGCGGCGGCATGGTAGGTCATTCCCCATTATTTCCCATCCAAACAATTCAAATGCACTTTATTTTACCGCAAAAAAGCCGTGCATCACGTGTGCCACAAAAGAAGACTACATCTCTCTTTCTCCCCCACGCTGCATCTCTGTTGTACCTTCAGTCTTATACATACATAGATATGTATGTATATGCGTATGGAAATGGAATCCATCTATCTATCCGATGGATATTGCAATTTACCAACTCTCCTGCGAATATACGAAATCGTTTCCGGCATTCGTCTAAAAGCTTCCTCTCAGGACGACCCCAAAATGATGCCCCGTCATACCCGTACCTACCAATCGAAATGATTGTTGACAAAAATAAAATAAAAAGTTTGAAAAAAAAACAGGACGAACTCTGGCTTTTGTAGAGGCATTTTCAGGACTACCTCTATACATACACCATTACCTACCTACCTATATATACGCACGTAAGTAAGTATATGTGGGTCATTTAATGGTTTAACAGTCCAACAATGTGCGGTGACAATTGAATGCAGAACTTATATAGGAAAAATAATATACCTACATATGTGTATTGTGTAACAACAAACACAAAAAAGAAAGGACGCACCAAAAAAATAAAAAAAAAAAAATCCCATCCACAATCTATGGACATGAAAAATGCTTTCATCTGTGAATTTATTATTGTTGACCAACTTTAACCATTTTGTGGAGTCTTTTTGTTTCAGTTTTTTTTTATTTACCTACCATTGAATTTACACAAAGAGTTGAATTGTTATATATGAACAAAAAAAAAAAAATGTCCTCTTCTATAGGTGGTTTGAGAATTAAAATTAAAATAAAAAAATATATATATATTTTAATTATTATCATCAGTGCTGACAAATGGATATGACCTCTTCAATTCCGATTTTTTGTTTTTGTTTGTTTCTTTTAATTGAGTACGTTATTAATCAGAGTTAATGGTAGAAAAACTCTATTTTACCTACCAGAGAGTTTAAAACAAAAATGTTAAGTGACATTTGTTAATTATCATTTAATTGTTAAAAATTATGTTAAAAAAAAAATAACTTCAACAAAAAAAAATAACTACATATTATATCAAAAGGAAAACAAAAACCACAGAGGAAATTTTAACATTAATCCTATACATTACGGTTTTTCATTTAAAAGAAATATACATACTAATAATTTATTTCTTATTCTGATAAATATTTTCAAGTTTGGATTTAAATTATTTTTATTTATACTGAAATAGTTCTTAGCTGCAGTATTTTATTTTAAATTTTAAGAATTCTTAAATAAAAAAAAAAAGAAATAAATCAAAATTAATATTAAAAAAAAAAAAATATCCAAACATTATATTACATTACATTACAAAATTTTGAAAAAAGAACTTTGGTTCTATACAAATATTTAAAAACAAAACTACGTGTTTTTTTATTTGATTATTTTCCAGTTTAACTATTCTTTTCTTTTTTTTTAATTTTCTTGTTGTCTAAATTAAAATTAAGTGTCACATCCGTAACAAAAATAATAAATTTTTGGATTTCTATAAAAACGAAATTTCTATCTGTTGTAATTTTATTGAATTTAAAGATTATATGATTAACCAGAATTTGAAAGTTTGTGTCACAAACGTAACATGGTTATTTTTAAAAACTTAATTTTAAACTAATTTTTTAGCAATTATTCTATCCATATGGGAATTAAGTCCACTTTAAGTTTTTAAACCTAAATACATATGGAAATTTAGTCAACTTTAAGTGAAGTTCTTTACCCTGAATTGGACCAAAATCCAATTCAAAAATTATTTAAAAGACATCAAGATTTCTATTTTAAATTTTATGTGAATTATTCATAAAATGATGATTATTTGTGTCACAATTGTAACAATGGAAATACTGATTGATATAAACAACTACATCTACATCTAAAATATCGAAAATAAATATTTTTTATAATCATTTAGAATATTATGGTGAATTATTTATAAAATCATGAATATTTGTGTCACAACCGTAACAATGGAAACACCATAATCTTTAAATTATTTCATATGGTAGGTAGAAACAAAAACAAAACTTAAATCTAAGTCATAGCAAATAAATACTTTTTGCATTAATGTTAGTGATGTAACATCAATTATATTTGTTTATTTTCTGATTGGTATAAAAATCTATACTAACAAACACTATCTGATAATGATTTTAATATACAAAAAAACATTAGTCAAGGCTGTTAAAAACAATTTTAAATCAAAAAGTATACCAATATATCCTTTATTGACGTTAGACCAGTTATACCATTCATTTGCAAAAAAGTCCAAATATTTAAAATGGAATATTTGATAAGTAACAAACCTCTGCTTAAAAGAATAAAAATACAAGCATAACAATATGCTTATCGCCTTGTTATACCGGTTTATACCAATAAAAAAATAAATTAAAATATATGTTTTAGGTATTCAATTTTCAATACAAGTACAATTTTTTCACAAAACATAAATTTTCTTAAAGTATAGGTACAGTTTAAATAAAAGAAAAACAGTATACTTATCAACGTTAGACCAGTTTATACCAATCGGAAGCAATATAGGTAAATATGTCGTGTTTTTTACGTAGCAAAACACATTTTTATTAAAAAAAAAATTAATACATTTCACAATGAAGCAGCGTTAAAACATTAAAATATCGTATACATGTACTTATGGATATGAAACTAGAATATACCAATCAGATACAAAATAAATAAAAATATGTATGTAACTTTAAATAACGCCTCTATGTTATAAATTTAAATATGTACATATTTACATAAATACGTATGTATGAACAATAAACAGTTATATAAACATTTGAGTAAGATAACTTTTTATACCAATCAAAGTAAAAATAATTAAAATAAACATATACGTAATTTTAACAGTTTATTAATACCAAACATTTTAAATCAATACAAATAAAATAACATAAACATTCCACAGTTATTATGAAATATTATAGAAAATTAATTTTATACCATTCAGTCACACATATGAATAACTGAATTGTTTCTCATTAAATGACATTCTATTCTTTTTTGTTTTTTTTTTTTATTATTTGATTTCTCAAAGGACGTTCCAAAATCAAAATTTAGGTAACCTATATATTATTCCCACATCTTCAAAGATATATATATATACCCAGGTATCTTTTTTTCCCAAAAATAAAACTCCAAGATGTCTGCTGAACAAGTAGATATATCTCTCTTGAGGTATCCATATAGCTTATTTATATTTTTTCCCAATAAAGGTACACAATATTTTACATCTTCTAGGTATCATCTGTCAGAATAAAAAAAAATAAATAAATAAAAATACCAAGAGATATAGGTGCTTCCTGTGTATATTGGTGTTACATAAGATGTTATACCTATATGACTTGTAAAACAAAATAAAAAAGTATCCTTAAAAAAAATCATATTAGAAAAATATAACTTTTTCATATATTATGTATCTTATAGTGCTACCTAAGATTATGCAAAAAACAAAGAAAGGACATATAAAAACTATATAGTGGACCATGATGCGGACACAAAGGGACATATGATGTTTTCTAAAAATATTCTCATGTTCTTTTAGGGATTTTTTTGTTTTTACATTTTCTTAATGTTTTTTTTTTTTTTTTTTTTTTTTTCCTTGCGATATTTTTATATGTAAGCATAAGGAACCCATACCAAGTATAACATAGGTGTCCTTTTAGTCACACATGTGTATATCGATACGAAAAAGGTGATTTTTCTTTCACGTCGTCGCTCGTCGTTGTATAGTCGTATAAGGTACTCGTCGTCATGTGTTTTTGAAGATTCATTTTCAAGAAGTCCCCTTTTGTTTTTGTTTTTTTTTTTTTTTCATTTTCATCTTACAATATAATATGATTATGCTCTGTCGAGAACACATGCAGTTTTATGACCTGAGTGCATTATGTGATCAGCACATTCACGTGGGGGTGCTGCTGCTGCTGCTATTCAAACATCATATCATATAAATTTACAAGGTTATATTGGTCTCATTGAGAATTAGGTATACCTTACCTATACCTAATGCTATATAAGGGCTGAATCATCATTATAAGATTTATTTATACAAAATTCACTTTTATTACCTATGACAAGTCAAAGGTGTTTTATTTTATTTTCTCTTCGTCACTTCCTTTCTTCGTATGCATTAATGTCATAAAACATCCAAAAATTCATTCAAAACAAAACAAAAATTGGGGAAATAAATAATTTTTTTTTTTTTTTTTGAAAAACATCCAAATTTACACAACATAAGACTTGTGTTGTCACATCAACGCTCTGCTCAATTTGTATCTGAATGCAAGAATTGCTTTTTGTCATAAATTTTCGATATAAATAAAAAAAAAAAAAAAAAAACCACCTCACACCCAAATTGATATGTGCGGACAGTCAAAAATGAGATATATTATAACTGTTTAATTGCCCAGTGGGCCTGCGGCAATATTAATGTTAAATATATTATATTTACGAATTTGAGTAATTAAAATTGGATTATATATATATTTTTATATTTAATTTTTTTATTTATCTGGACAGTCCAACATTTAATTAATATTATTATAAGAAACCAAAAAATATTATGTATAATCATCCCTCTCGACAATCGTATAATGAGTTTGATTATATATGGTGTTTCTTAATTTCCGTCGTTTTGTTATTTGTATATTTTTTAAATTCTTTTCTTTTTTTTTCTCACCACATAATTATAATTTAAATGCGAGAAAAATAAAAAAAACATACAAACCCTAGGTATTTGACCTCAGATTTCTCACCGCGTTTTTCTCAAAACTCATCATCAGGATTCAATTTGACCTAAGACTGATAACCTACAACACATTCCTGAGTTTGTTTTTGTTGTTGTTGTCTGTTGTGTCTCTTATAATATATATTAATCGCGCTCACAGCATTTAAACTTCATTCAAATAAATTTTACTATCACAGCACCGCCACTAAGAGGTGACTTGAATAAAAAAAAAATGTTACAAAAAAAAAAAACTAGAAATAATATTAAATATTATTTAAATCTTGCACGAGATTGATAGTGATTTAGGTCGCTAGAAGAGTGCGCGTAATTTTTCATAGTTGAACGTAAACAGAATTTATTATATATATTTTCTAATATGTGATAAGCTCTTATATAGAATTTCTATTGAGAAATATCATGATGAAAATTTATTTAACCACAAAAATTTTAGAAAAAAAAATTGTTTACAAGTTTTAAAATAATTGTGGTTTTTGCATTAAACCACAGAATTTCAGTGTTATTTTTGTTCATGTACTGCATTAAGGTTTCGTTATTCATAGATTCAGATTTTATTTTATTTTATCCTTGAGCCATGGCTTTCAACGTGTTGGGTTTGTGATATCAATTAATTTTTTATTTGGCTCTAGGTATAGGGCAATTTTTTTTTTTAAGAAGTAAGACTAAAATGATGAAGAAATCTGAAAAAGTGGGTTTCTGAACATCTGTGCGTCAGTGCTTCCGCAATAATTATGACTGTAACTTGAACTAAAGTCTCAACGGGTCGACCGATTTCCTTCAAATTTGGTACAGAGCGTTTTTAGGTAATTCCCTTTCAAGGGAAATTGAAATTTTTCTTTTTGCTCACCTTGAAGGGATGATTCCCATACCTACAGTTTTGGTTTTCTCAAATTTTCTCAAAAAACTGCTTTAACGATTTTGATTAAATTTCATAGCTCTAATGATTAAAGATGATTTAAAAAAAAAAAGATGTGAGTGCCATGACTCACGGTTAAGATGTGTAAACATAAAATTAAATATTCAAGTGCTGGTTTTACATCACAGAACTCGACACGAGTTCAAACTGTCAACCAAATTTCAACCCAAACTCAACTCGATCTTTCGATTTAGTTTGAAGTACGAACGAACGTATCCAATTTACATCAACGTATCGTAACGTGTAAAATCACAACGCAATGCGTCACAGAAATTTCCACGTTTTTAGTTTACCCTACTGCCGGCATAAGTGTTTACACATCAAAAACTATGTTTCAGGTTTTTTTTTCTTAAAAAACGACATCAAAGCTAAACGATTCCGCGCGTTCAACACATGACAATTAAGATTTCTGAAATTTTCAAGCTACCTATTGGTCAGCTGTCAGATGTATCTAAAAGTCATCTAACTTTTTATGACAGCTGCCATTGTTGATTGTTTAGCTCCGACGTGCGTCATTTTTTATTTCGTCCAATTCCTCCTGGGCCTGCAAAAAAACACGCTTTAAGTTTATTTTCCTAAGGTTCTCTGGTCTTATTTATAAACGTTGACTAACTTTAGACAACTGTCAAATTTGGAAAATGTGTTCAAAAGCCTTGTTTATTGTTGTCTTATAGCTGCCTAATTTAGACACAAGAGTAGATTGTCTTAATCATGAATAACGTGATATTTATTTCTATTAAATAAAGCATATTTCCACCAATTTGAAAATAGTTAGACAGTGTCTAAGTAGACAAAAATCTAATAAATACGACTTCTCGTCTTTATTTAACAAATAAATAAAAAATATTGCACTTTTAAAATTAAAAAATCGTCTGTTTTTATTTTTGAAAACAACTATTCTTCATGTCACAATGCTTTTTGTCAAAATTCCAAAACTAGTTCATACTACAAACTTCCTTCATACATACATATAATTACATAGGAACATATGTACATCTTTGTATGAGGGTGTTATATTGATATTGAAATGTTAAAAGGTAAATGTCTGTGACATTGATAGATTGTGTATATCTTTCAGTCACCACATTATTATACACCTAATTGTTCACTATACCTTTGTTGTTGTTTTTTTTTTTTTTTTAATTTTTAAATGTCAGACTGTCGAACTATATAGCCAGGTAATAAGAAATTCTTTCTTTAAGATTATGTTGTTCTTTTTTTTAAATATTTCACCTTGTATACCTTGTATCAACAAGATCCAATTGAGATGATGTGTGTCAAAAGTCTTTTAGAAAACACTTAAGTTTTATAGTATATGCATGTGTAGATTTTTCGGGAAATTTGGTTAAAAAAAAAATTCAAACTTAGCGCCACAAAAGTAATTTGTCAATGAGTTTGTTTGGATGAGTTCATTTCAAACAGGGGATATAAAGAGATATATCTTTTAACGGGACTGTACATATGTATAATGACTTAAGTTTTTGATTGACGTTGACATGACAGGTTGTTTTTTTATTTTTTTTTTTTGTATTAGTGAAAAGTAAGTCGGAAATCGTTCACCTGAGAAGAAATTACAATTCTTTTTTTTTTTTTTAACTTGAAAATGTTTAAAACAAAAAGAAGAATACAATTGACGTCAATAACTCGAGATAAGGTTTGAATCATTCATTTATTATTCGATTAACTATAAGAAGTAAACAAAAGAATACAAAGGAATACACATATATTTTTTTTGTCAATTCCAATGAATAATAATTAATAATTTTGTAAAAACTGATAACAAAAGAAATAACTTTTTTCTAAAGAAAGTATTTGACACTGTTAAAATAAAAAATGTAATACTGTACCTACATATACATATTTATATCTATGGCTATTATTACTGTTTAAAATACCTAATTAAAAAATAAACTTATACTGTGAAGAAATTTTAACGTGGAAACGCTGTAATAACGTTATCAAAAAAAAAAAAAAATAGTCACACACATTTTTTTTTCTCATCCTGCGATAACCTCACCCGAAATTGATTAATAAATATAAGAAAAATTAATTAGTGGCGTGACAGCTCTTAGATCTAGATCTATGAAAGCCATTGTCGCATTTTACCCATGACTCGACGATTTTGTCTCCTTTTTTTATTCCATGACATTCTTTAGGTATATTCAAAATAGTCAAACCTACTTCGAATTCCACTATAGCCCTCTTTGGTTTGGATACCCACTTACTTAAACTCTCCATTTTGACCATTTTTAGTTCAAAGACGGTGTAAGTTCATATAAAAAAATAAAGGGCAGGTAAATTAACAAACCTAATATTGCTTTTAAAGTGAGTGCAGGTGACAGAAAACTTAATCAAACTGACATTAAAGCAATAATATTGTCAAATTATAGGAAGCAAACCTAGATCCGAATTTAACCTCTTTCTCACCAGTCTCATCAGAAACCAACTGTCCTGTCAACAAGTCAAAGTCATCTAGAGGCTTCTTCCAGCATAATCAAGCAATAGATTATTGATTAAATATAATTTCAATTTTATTTTTTGGCCTAAAAATGCATACATAAGTAAAGTTGCACACTTTTCCTCTATCCATCCTCACCCCTTCTTATCGTATTAAATTTTTATTTTAAAAGAAAAAATTAGGACTTTCCAAATTTTGTAAAAAATATGTCTAAATGTTATATATTGACAAAAACCACAAGCTCTACACCACATTGACCAACTCACTCGCACCCACCCTAACCATAAAGATAAAGATAGGTATAGGTTTTATAACTACGCATATTTTGTACAATTTATCATTTGCAACTAAACCTATTAATTAATTTAAACCACAAATAGAAAAAAAAAAAAGATTTTAAAATTTCAAAAAATATCAAAATCCACACACAGAATGTTTTAAAGCTGTTTGGAAATTTATATTTTATTTTAATATCGCATTTCACTTTAATATGTGGGTAGTAATTACGCGTGTTGTTAAAGAACAAAAACAACAACAATAACAACAAAAATTAGAACACTTCAATATACCACCTAAATTTAGAGAGGAAATAATAATTCATTGGATTTCCCCCCACACAATCATTATAATTAAATTAATCAAAAATATAAAGACAGATATCTGCCTACATACATTATTTATTTGTTTTTTTTTTTTGTATAAGTATAAGTATATAAAAAGCTATACGAATATTTTTATTTTATAAATATTAAAAATTTTCGCACATAATATTGTACAATAATTTTATATTTATTCGACCACCTTTACAAATTTTAAAATATAAATTCAACAAAAATTAAATACCTACATAAAGATGAGAAGAACAAAAATTTGTGGCGCCCGACAATATGGCCCATTCACTATAATAAATTATTATCTTCTATATATATATATTTTTTTGTAAATAATGTTTCACATGAACAAAAATATTAGTTACGAGTTAGTTTATTTTAACCCAAATAAAACGAATAAACATTTATTTTTCCATTGTCATTTAATTTTTATTTTCTTCTTGTTTTCATTATTATTTTATTTTTTTTAACTAGATAGCCAAACAATTTGGCAAACAAACATTTTTGACTATAAAAAAAATTTCATCGCCCATACGTATGTGTATATATATAATATGTACGCTTAAGTAAATTAAAATTATTGAAAGTAATGAAAACAAGAATCAAAATTGTTTTTTTTTTCATTTTTGTGGTGGTTAATTTCGTATAGGTACACCTCCATTATAATAGATGTAATACTTTAAATCAACAAAACCGCACACGAAGGAAATTAACGATACCTACAAAAAAAAAAAATTAAAACAAAAATTAAAATAAAAATACAAATAACTAAAAGAATTCCACTTTAAAGGCAAATTTCTACTCCAACAAATCTTTTTTGTTTTGTGGATTTCTTTTTGTCTATAATAATAATTGTGCGTTGATTGTGGTTAGGGACAGGGTTACCAACACTGAATATTTTATTAATTTAATTTTTCTTTATATTCATAGTTGCTTAGTACTTTATGATGTAAAAATTCAATAATTCATTAAAAATCATTAAAAAAATATATTTCCGTTGTGGACTTTTATAGCAAGTTAAAATACACCTTTATACTTTTCCTTTGGTAAAAATTAGAGCACTCCGAACACTTTAAAATCATTAATTCAGCTCTGGAGCTTCACAGTGGTAGTTTAGGAATTTATTCTATATCGATTCCCACATTCTTAAAAAATAATACATCGGTGAAAGTATACCTGTCAAAATTATACCTTAATTCCATATTGACATTTAACTATTATTTGAAGCATATGTACTTATTTGTACTAAAAAAAACTTCTTTTTTGGAATCTAAAATGAGTAAAAAAGTAATAGAAGACTATTTTAACTGCAGTCGAAATCTATTAGGTTATAAGTAATTTTTTTTTTTGCTTCAATTTGTTTTACAGCTGTGGATATCTATGTTTTAAAATATCTGGCAACCCTATTTACACAACAAGAATGTCCCCCTAACCCCATCAACATTCCTTCCCATAAGAATGTTTTTATTGTTCGTATAGTTTGGCGAGTTCCCCTATTTTTGTTCAGCCTGTCATAAATTTGCGTTCACCTATAAATGCTTATGTAGTGGTGAGCGCAGAGACGATCGTTTTTGTAAAAACTCCCCGTGCATAAAGACGTGCGCTATTATAATTGTTATTCTTTCTGCTCATCATCATCATCATCACAGGCAGCAGCTTGCTTCGTCGGCAAATCAACATCATTGCCGACGAGACGCGACGTAGCGTAGCTTGCAGCCATTCCACACCGCGATCGTGGACGAACTTGCCCACACTTCTTCTACAATACTATAGGTTAGCTACAGTATATACTCTATATTTTTTATCTTGAAAAATAAATCGCAGACTAGAAGACAACAAAAAAAAAAAATATTATTATTAAGAAACACCGAACTTAGCATTAAAAAAAAATATATTTGTATTATTTATTTATTGAACATTGAAGAGGAAAAAATAAATAAATATTTTTTTTTGAAAGCGGATGTTCCCCCGCATTAATGTCATCATTATAGGAACAGGTAGAATAAACAAAATACATATATGTATGTACTCGTACATATATAACGGAAATGGGCACATTTTTCATTCCGATAGATTGACGGTTTTTTAAGTCTGCATTATTTTTATTTAATGGGGTATAGCCTATATGTAGGTACCTACTTTATTACGATTTCTTAATGACACAAAAATTGACATTTCTGTTTTTTGCAGAGTTTAGATAAAATTGGTTTGGTAACGTGGAATATCTTGCGAATTTGTATAAATTTTAACAATATTTGCCCGAAAAACAACGTTCTGGGAAATTTGTTAAATTATTGACAAACAAGCTTTTTATGTCAGGTTACAATACTACTTACTAAACTGTCAAATTCAATCATTTGATGAATTTGACAGATGCAATATAACCAAGACAAATAAAAAGCTGCATTTGTACCTTTTAAGAAGTTTTTTTGGTATATTCTTACAAATAAATTACTAATTTATCAAAGTCAAAGTTAAATTTACAAAAATAAATTAACATCAACATTGTAATCAAATTCTGAGAAAATAATTTGTATTTTTATGTTTTTTTTTTTTTTGTTTCGTTCTTACAAAGTGTTTGACTATACTCTGCGAGTTAATTAAAACACATCGAGCTGTCTTTCACACTTTTCAGAAGTCATAATTGCCTTTATGACTTTTTTGTTCATATCATAAACCTCAAATGTGACAAAAAAAAAAAATAAAGATGTGAAATGACAAACCTTCCTTTTGTCCATTCGTTTGATATTCGTTAAGTCAAATTCTCCCTATCATCATCATGGCAGAGTTTTCATACATACCATCATATTGTGTATACAGTTCATACATGTATGTATGTACATATGTATATTTTTTTTTTTATCAACGAGTCACACCCTGACTTGAGCTTAATTGAAGTTATTCCGTAAATTTAATTGTATGATGGATGAATCACGAGTGAATCGCTTCAACTGAAATCTAACAACAACAATACTTACCTACAAACAAACAGAGAATTATCTGTGCCGTCATCTTTTGCATCTTTTTAACAATATTCATACCTATCTACAGACATGCCTACATCCTACATGTACGATGAGTATAAAAATTAAGATGATGATATGTGCTCTGCTGCGGCTGCATCCTTGGTTTGTTAGTTTTATTGTTATTTTTTTCGAAAATATATGAATACATAGCTAGGTACCATACTTACTATACCTTCATCATAAAAAAAAAAACAACAACAACGACGGCGATACATACATATATTTCTGCAAATTAATGATTGTTAGTCACACTGTCAGTTAGGGTACTTAAGATCCGCACACATCATATCATCCATCCAATTCATATGATGTGAGAGACAGACCCCAAGCTAAGATTGTTCTGGCATCTCTTCTTTACTCGGCTTCAATATACTCGTAGATACGCAAATTTTATCCCCACATATGGAAAAAGACACTTGAGGTGTCATCCTTTTGAAATAACAAAAAAAAAATAATAAATATGTACTTATACTTGTACATGGTTTTTTTATGGTTTTAAAAAAGATCACAGATAAACAACATCGCACTGAGAAGGAGATACTCTCAATAATTACAAAGTGAAATGACATCATCACCAACTTGTTCATTTTGAATTTACTGTGGTTGAATGCAAAACGTGTATAATCTTACCGTACCCTCTATCTACTGATGATAGTTTTATCTACTTTTTCTTGGATGACTAAGAATTGAATCCATGAATTTCTGTCTATATGTATGTACATATATGTTTAAATTAACCGCCTTTTGGAATGAGGAAGAGAATTAAAATGGCGATAAGATATGCCATATAGATTATGATGACGTTTTTTTAAGAAGCACGCTATAGGCTGATGAATATATATATCTATCTCTTATCTGTTGCTATTGATTAAGTAGTTTTAAATTAATATTGCTTTTATTTCTATATGGAAGTTAAATGGGTTCAACTGTACAATTTTGACCAGTGGAAATATTTTTTGTATTAATATTTAAGACCATTCTTACAAATACTGAAAATAGAAATTTTATAGTAACAGTTCATAGCTACATATATGTAGGTATGTATATTAGATAATATAATAAATGTGGTGTCGCGATAGTTCGTGCAAAACTAGGACCTATAGTTACATACATCACATATCTCAACATTCCTCATTTGCTTGTTGATAGTTGTCCATAAGTGTCAAGTTAGCGAAGCAACATTCACCGATCTAAGAAATTGTTAGAAGGATAACTTGTTATTAATAAATAGTTGAGATAATTTCGATTTTTTCGTTCAATGTTTTCTATGTTTTTTGTTTGCTGATTTGCTTAATTGATATCAAGTAAGCAAAGGACCCCCTCAGAAATTAGTACACACTTTTATATTGTCAATGGTTTACTGGTTAATAATTTGACGTTAGCTAGTATACAATTTTGTATTGCAATTATTTTCTGTTTTTGCTTATTTGATATCAAATAAGCGAAGCACCAACTCTAACTCAGAAAGTGATAAAAACTTATCATTGAGAATGGTTTATTGCTGAATAATTTGCCGTTAGCTAATCTTTAATTAGTTATGACAGTTCAAATTTTGTCGTGCAATGTTTTCTATGTTTTTTTTATCATTTTCTTGATTGATATTAAGTAAGCAAAGGACCCTCTAAGAAATTGGTAAAAAATTGTTATTGAATTGTTAACTGGTTAATAATATACTAGTATTCGATTTTGTATTGCAATGTTTTCTATGTTTTTTCTGCTTATTTGCTTAATTGATATCAAGTAACTGAAGTACCACCTCAGAAAGTGGTAAAAACATAACATTGAGAATGGTTTATTGCTGAATAATTTGCCGTTAGCTCTCTAATTAGTTGTGACAATTTAAATTTTGTCGTTCGGCGTTTTCTATAATTTTTTTTGCTGATTTTCTTCATAGATATCAAATAAGCAAAGGAACACCTTAGAAATTGGTAAAAACTTGTATTTGTTTTACTGTTTAATAATTTACCGAAAGCTAGTAATTAATTTTGTATTGCTCTGTTTTTTGCTTATTTGCTTAATTAATATCAAGTAAGCGAAGCACCATCTCAGAAAACAATAAAAACTTGTTATTGTGAATGGTTTATTGCTTAATAATTTGCGGTTAGGTAATCTTTAAATAATTGTGACAATTTCAATTTTGCCGTGCGATATTTATATATATATTACTATATAATTAGTTGTCTATATTTTTTTTTGGCTTTTCGCTAAATTCATATAAAATAAGCAAATAATCACTCCTTAAAAATATGAACTATCCTATCAAACTCCAACCTAATATGTAGTATTTTCAAATATGTACTTATTTTCAAATAGGTTATAGGCATGTAGGTATATCAAAGATCTACAACACTGACTGGTCTAAATTAATCTACATGCCATATTGAGGAACTTCTCTTCAACAAAAAAAAAAAAAATAGTATTTTATCGCCATTTTCAAATGAAAAATCCCTCCACACAGTTATTTCTTATTAAATTTCTAATCAAAAGAAAATTTCAATTGAATCCACCTGGGGCATAAAGTGGATTCTGATGAATTTCTGGGAAATCAAAAAAAAAAAAAAATATATAAAACTCTTCATTCAGCGCTCGTGCCCTTATGCATATAATTGAATTATTAGCCTTCTCCCCAGTTATTTGTGGTGAGTGCGGTGTGTGTTAGATTGAATGGATGCTGCTAGCTGTGCTGGCTCCCTATTTTTTCCTGGAACTCCTTTTCTCCATTAGTGGCAAGGTGCAACAATGTCGGATCACTCATCTATCGTTCTGGTTTTATGCAGAAAGAGCAAGAGAGATTCGATACGTTGCACTTGGCTGCAGCTGATCCCCTTTTTTTTTTTTTTTCTTCTTTGTTTTGATCTTTTTTTTTCTTTTGTTTTTCTTTGTATTCAAAACACATCTTATAAAATCTTTGCCGTTTTTGTTTGCTGCTACATCACTGTGATCGAGAGAGGTGCATAAGAAGAGGTAATTTGAAGCCCTCTTGGCTCCTCAGCATCAGCAATGATGACGCGATGGCGATCGTCATCGGGCACCTTTAAGTGCCTTCACGTTTAGACAGACGAAAAGAACTTAAAATCAAAACATCTTGTCCTAACGGGTGCTGCTTGTGCTTCTAACACGAAAAGAACGGACACAAAAAAATAATATCCAATTTGAATCAAGTGCTGACATACAAACATATGCTTGGTTGGAGCCGGTGTGTATAGCACACACCTCTCCAGAATTAGTATAAATACATACATATATGTAGGTAAGGTATCCACATTTCCCTTCTTCCTCTTGAAACCATGATGGATAAGAGGAACACATTAGCCGTGTGCACATCCCACCAAACAGTTTCTAGTGCTGATGCTCAATCAACTAAACTCTCTATAGGTATGTACATATGTGCTTGTAAATCCATCTATAGGTGGTGTATCTATCTCCCTCAGTCAACCACATCACAATCACGATGGTGATCGTGTCGATCGACTTAAACGAGCGCGCATCTGCAACCACACCTCAGTTGATTAGTCTCAATGATTTAATGGCGGCGGATGTTTTATCACCGGGGTTTTTCTTATTTTGGTTGAAAATTTATTTCCATACCCCTGTGCATACCCCTCTCTATATAAAAACATACCGTACCGACAATAAACACTCGGACTCGGTTCGTGATAACTTTAAATGGAATTTTTAATTTCGATAGCGTGAAACTTACGTACCTCTACCTCTACTCATAAGCAAAAGTATAAGCATAGCAGAGCTAGCGTGGAACATTTTCGTGTTTCATTTTTAAAATCGCAAATGAATTCAAGTGGAGTTTTTTTTTTTTTTATTATTTAATTATAATTTATTTGATTTTTACTTTCGTTAATGTTATTTGGTAAAAAAGAGTGTTTTAAGATGAAAAGAATAAAGAGAATTTTTAATCTCTTAATGGTAAATATTTTTTTTTTTTATAAATTTTGTTTATTATTGTCGTACCTTTCTTTAAACAGTAAGGTGCAGATTTATGTACCTATTGCAATAGATTTATGAATTATTTTGTATTAAGATCCACATACATTTCAATCACCTAGCCTATAAGTGTCAAAAATGACATTTTAATCTATCTTCCTTTTCATAAATCAAAAATAGAAACTATTGGCCCAAAACTAAGAAAACATACAAATTAAAATCAACTAGGTATACAACATTAAAGTTCAAAATGTAAATTTTCTAAAAGACTTTTTAATTTAAAATTTAAATTAGACAACCTTACCTATACAAGGGATTCTTATAATAAATAAGAACAATTGAGGAACTTTTGACCTGCATTATAAATGAATTTATAAGTTTCAATAAAACAAAACCGCCTGGATAAATGCCAAGTTATTGCCAATTTTATACTCAAGAACCTGAACATTTTTCTGTAGGAAAACTCTAGACGAGGAAAACTTATCAAATACTCGTAAGGCCCTTGCTAGTATAAACTTGTTGGACAAGTTTTGCTATTCCATGATATCATTTGTACTTCTGTATTGCTTATTAGCCCAGTGGTTAGATTTTTTGAACTACTAAGTGAAAAGTTCCAGAATCAACCAATTTTTTTTATGTCCCTCGAGTCAAAATGGAAAATAACTGGCGAGGGCGATTGTACCTATATTTTTGTATAGGTATTCAAGATTTTTCATTCGGATTAAACACTTTTTTCTTGATTTTTTTAAACCAAAATTTTGATATAATTTTTTGACACTGTAGATGAGGTTTTAACAAAAAATCTATCAAAAATAATTGTAGATGTCAATTTAAACCAAGATTTAAACCCAAAAATTGACCTTATAAATTATGAAACTCAATTAAATTAGTTAACTGAATTTTTTTGGAAAAGTTAGATAGATTTTAATGAGTTGTCACGATTCATCAGGTTGTTTAATCTATGACTAATAATAATCATAAAACTATTTTTTTTGTTAAACATTCATGTGCTAATTAAATTATTCAAGGCCGAAAAATAAAAATAAGTCTTGAATCTTTACTCCAGATTTTCTCATCAAGGTTAAATTTAAAAAAAAATGCCCTCAATATTAATATTTACCATACATTCAATGCAGTTAAAAAAAATAATAATATAAAATCTCCAATAACCTCAATATAAAATCATACTAAAACATTTTTCTCCAGTCCGAGGTATGTACCTACATAAATACACCTACTGATTCTTGTGAACCAGATCGTTTTTTTTTGTTTGTTGTTGTTGTTGTTTTTTTTGTTCTTGTTTTATAGATCCCATCAACAAAAACACTTAAAAAATTAATATTTTCCATAATTCTTCTCTGAAGTCCATTAGAATCGGACACACAAGCAAATCCAAATATCAATAAATAAACAAGAGAAAAAATATAAAATAGTATAGTACCTAATCGTATGTTGTTTTCAATAAAATTTATATATTTCTGGCATCTCCATGATGAATATTTTTTTTTTTGTTCTTTGTTTTGTTTACATTGACAGATACGTATAATAATTAACGATCTTTCTTTGTATGTCTATCAACAATTTCATATTTATAACACAAAAAAAAAGGGGCGTATCTTCCAAACACCTGCATTTATTCCAGCGAACCAATTAAAATCGATTTGTTGTTTGCGAAATTTCCTAGATATGATTGTTGAATTTGAAACAAAAAAAAAATACGATATTAATTTATATATTAAGCACAAACATGATTTATAAATTTTGAAAATTTATTTATTTTATTTATTTTTTGTTCTGGCACAATAAGTAGGTGTAAATTTGTAAAGTAAGGAAAAGATTTATATAATTGGCGAGAAATGGAAATTAAGACAGAAGCACGTTTTGTTCCAAATTTAAGCGTTAAATTTATCAAAAATGTTTTTTTTTTTTCAGATTTATTTTTAATTTGTATTATGTCTTCGCATAAATTTCAAATATATGTTAACTGAATTTGAGTTTATTTGAGGGTGTTTGCATTAAATTCATTGCTCACGTAATTAGACCAAGTATATACATACATACATACTTATTTTATTCTTTTTTTGGCGAGAGATAAATTTAAATAATTTAAAAAACGGAAGTTTTGGTATGATGGAGTTAAAATGGTTTAAAGAGCATGAATTTTTATGGTGGTTCTCTTAATATTTTCACCTGAATTTGGCAGATCCGACATTCACTACATCAAATTCACTTCGAAAATTCATCGTAAAATATTTCTGATGGTCTTTCAACAGCATCTTACTTATAAAATGAAATCAAATTTCATTTACTCACTAATGGAATATCTTATCGAACAGTGAAAATATTTTTTCAATTTAAGAAATTTAAGGGAGTTCACGGGGAAAGTTAATTTACTATCGGATTCTCTTGGAGTCCCTAATTTTTAATGGGGGAATTAGAATTTTGCATCTTCTTTATAAATATTCATTGTATATAATATGAGCAATAAGCATTCTTCTGTATCATTATCTAATAAAACTCTTTCTCTCTCTTTCTTATCTTTTCAGATCTGTAAAATCTGCCACAAAGCATTCGCCAATGTATATCGCTTACAACGACACATGATAAGCCATGATGAATCAGCACTGCTGCGCAAATTTAAATGTACTCAATGCGATAAGGCCTTTAAGTTTAAACACCATCTAAAAGAGCATGTACGCATTCATTCCGGTGAAAAACCTTTCGGTTGTGATAATTGCGGTAAACGTTTCTCACATTCCGGTTCGTTTTCGAGTCATATGACATCAAAGAAATGCATAAGTATGGGCCTCAAATTAAACAATAATCGAGCGATGTTGAAAAGTTTAGAAAAGAGCGGAATATTAGGTGGTAGTCCGAATGGTAAGCGTCCTGGTGGCGCACAAGCTCCAGTCGGAACAAATCCTATGAATTACTTTCCACATGGTTTGGGTGTAGGTGGTGGAGGTACTGATGTGGGTTCAGCGAATCCATCGAATGGTAGCAATTCGTTTTACCAAATGCTGCCGAAATATAGTGACTATGGGGCAATGAATGCCGCTTTGTTAGCAACATTCCAGAATCCATTTTACAATATGGCTGCACTGAATCCGAATATCCATCCATATAGTATACATCGGTTGTTGGAACTAACTGCAGCCGGTAATCAAAGACTACAATCGGATCCGGAAGATCTAATCGAAGAAGTGACAGAGGATGTGGCGGACGAACCGAAACTTGTGATGGACTTGGATGATTGTGAAAAGGATACCGAAGAGGATCATACTCGTACTTATAATCGCAGTGACGATGAAGATGATGGTGAAGATAGTCGCAATAGTAATAATAGTTCTCCACCAAAGCAAACTTATGAAGAATCGAATGCCGAAGATGAGAAAATGCAGAGAGTTGAGAGTCCTAGTCCGGTGCCGGAAGAGCGTCCCCATTCACCGGAAATCAAAGTCGAAGAAGAAGAAGAGGAAGATGAGGAAAAGACTCCTGAGGAAAAAATTGAGCAGTCTGAGCCGTTGAATGATTTGCGCTGCAGTCGTTGTGATAAACAATTTAACCACCCAACCGAATTGGTCCAGCATGAGAAGATTCTTTGTGGATTGATCAAACAAGAGCTGGAGCAACAGCAACATCAACAACACCAACACCAACAGCAACACCAACAGCAGCAACAACAACAACAAGAACAGCAACAACAAATGCCACAGCAGTTTCAATCAAATGAATCCGATGCCGGAAACTCATCGTATCTTCATTCTGGCAGTGAAGAAGAACTAGAAGATCGAGAATCAAAGAACGGCAGTGAAGCTGGTGAACGGAAGGTTCGTGTTCGTACAGCAATTACAGAAGAACAGCAAGCGGTGCTGAAGCAACATTATTCGGTAAATGCTCGACCAAGTCGGGACGAATTCCGGGTGATTGCCCATCAACTGTCACTCGACGCTCGAGTAGTACAAGTGTGGTTCCAAAATAACCGATCTCGCGAAAGGAAAATGAACAACGGTTTCAACGGATTAAGTAAATGCTATCCGCCAATGATTGCCGAAACCATTCAAGCCAATACTCCACCACCAGCTATGGTGGATTCGATTAAACTTCCCAGTGGCGAAGATCAACCACTGGACTTGTCGCTCAAAAAAGAATCTCCTCAGCAACCGGCTCATTCTCCCCTCTATGGAAGTGTTCCCATGCAAGTGGACACCAACGAAGCAATCAATCTGAGTCAAAAGCTCTCACCGAGTCCGACCCTGTACAAACAACCTTTGTACTATGGCGCTACAATGCCAGGTCAACGTCCTTCATCAGACATTCCACTGCTATCACATCACATTCGTCAAACTCCATCGCCAAATGAAGCAATGCCACCAATGCCAAGATATCCCACTAACACTCATCCCTACATGATGCCCAATGGCACTGGACCCCGATCAATGGTTCCCATGGAGTGTCTTTTTCAAATGGCTCCCGAATATGCCCGCAGCCATTTAATGGGAAGTATTAAAATGGGCGGAAGTAGTGATCGTGGTACTAGTTTGAGTCCTGGATCGGAGAAACGATCATGGCGTGATGATGAATCAAGAATCTCTCATGAAGATGAATATATTGCGGCTGCAGCTGCTGCAGCAGCGGCTTCGAATCTTATGCCACCACAGCAAAAGCGACACAAGATCGAAACACATGGACATGCTGGTGATCCAGACCTGCCGTTTATTTGTGATCAGTGCGATAAGGCCTTCGCAAAACAGAGCTCGCTGGCGAGACATAAATATGAACATTCTGGTGAGTTGAAATTTTTTTTTCTTTTTATATCTTAAGCTGTGTAGTTATTTTTCTTTGGCGTCAATATTGTCAATCATTCAATTTTAAAGCGAAGTATTTTAAAGCCTGTTTTTTTTATTTTTTTCAGGTCAACGACCATACAAATGCGTCGACTGTCCTAAAGCATTCAAACACAAACACCATCTCACCGAACATAAACGTTTGCACAGTGGTGAAAAACCCTTCCAGTGCTCGAAATGCCTGAAACGTTTCTCACATTCCGGCTCCTATAGCCAGCACATGAACCATCGGTACTCATATTGCAAACCTTATAGGGAATAGGTAAGCGAGGCGTCCGCTCTGCTGAATCTTGATTTTCGAAAACAACATCCGTCACAACAAAATCAACAACAACAACACCAGCAGCTCGGTACCTTTTTCAATAATCGTCATCTCTTAAACAACAAGAATAACAATGGCAGACGGGTAGTACCTCAACAGACGGTACAACAACCACCACCACCACCGCAACCAACGATTCCACCCTCATTCTGGCCAATGATGCAACAACAAACGCATTTAAATAGCTTACACCCGCTTCAACAATTGCAAATGCAACAACAGCAGCAACGTTTACAAGCAGAACATTTTGCTGCTTTAAGCGGTTTCCATCGCAAATTCTAAACTGAGTGAGAGAGTTGAGCAAAATAATAAAAAAAATATTCTAGAAATAGAACGGATTGTGATTAAATATATACAAAATTTATATTAAAAAAATAAAAGAATTTAAAATTAATTCTAAACTATTTGCCAGGCTTTTCGAGAGCGTACTTAAGAAAAACAAAAATTCACACAAAACTTAATAATCAAGAAAGAAAAAAAAAAGAAATGAAAAATAAATCGAGAAGTATTTTTTTTTTAAATTACAAAAATGTGCAGTAAAACGTTTTTTTATTATTATTTAGTTATTTAATATTTTTTGGAATATTTTAATTTATTTGAATTTGGAAATATTATATTTTTTTGTTATGTTTAAGAAATTAACAACAAAAAAACCTTTCTTTAAAGAATTTATCATTTTTTAATTTTGTTATAGTGTTTAGTTTTTCTAATTATTTTATAATTTAACATTAACATTTATGTTTTAAAATTTAAGTTTAACCGAATGTACTCGTATCTTCCAGCATCCTTTGGGTACCTGTTGAAATACTCAAATTTTGCGTTTACTAAGTGCCATATAATTTAATATATATCTACATATTTATATATTCATTTATTTAAAGATATAAAAAATAAACTTACTTTCATTTTAATGAATCTGTTTCTTTTTTATTTATTTTTTTGATTGATTTTGTTCTAAGCAGCCGTTTTTTTTTTTTTTTGTATTATTTGGTTTCATAATTTTTGTTTTATTAATTTAGTTTAATTTCTATCAAAATTTCTTGACAAAGTCAGGCTGGGTCATTTCGCAATTATATTTTCAGTAGAATAAAATAAAATTTATTCATAATTTTATTATTCCAAATATCATTTATATATAATTATAATTTATTTAAAACAAAAAAAAAAAAAAAACATCACACTATCTCAATCATCACTTCTCTTGAATATGAATACAAACAAAAACGAAATTAATACTCAAAATGAGCACAGATATTCTTGGACCACAAGGTGTTAACATGACAATACAATAAATTATTCACAAAACTTGAAATTAAATTTAAGTAAATAAAATATACTTACATATTTAAATATTAAAAAAAAAAATCAATTTATTTCTCTCTCAATAGAAAAAACAAAATACCAAATTTAAAATCTGTTCACATAAAATTCATTAAATTAAATTTGTAAAATTGTTCATGTAAAAATGTATAAATAAAAACTTAAATTAGACAAAACAAAAAACAAACTATAAATTAAATTATTATTAATCGGGCAGTGTTGAGATTGATTTATAAAAATAAAATAAACGACTATGCAGGATTTGACAGGACTCCACAAAAATAGAAGTATTTTGTATTTATATTTATGATGTTTTTTTTACAAAAAAAAAAAAGAAAACAATTTTACGCACCAAAAAATACAATAGATAAACAAAAAAATCAGTATAGCCATTTAAAATAATCTACCAGTATAAAAACTTTAATTTTTTTAAAGATTCATTTTAGAAAAGCCTTTTTCCACCCACCGGTCCTTAGGAAAAATTAGAATCCTGTTAAAAAAAAAATAACCAAACAATTGAAACAAAAATTTAAAAAATCTCAACCTGTGTTACAGTGTCTTTTTCGTATGGTTAGTTAAAAATTATAATAAACACTATTTAATAATAATTATTAAAATTGTACATTTTCTTATCAAATGGAAGCTTCTACCCAAAGAAATTATTATAAATCAAAAAAATAAATCCTTGCATATAGTGTAAAATAAAAAAAAAAATCAATTAATTCGCGTTAAAATTAAAAATTTTTCTTCATTACATGGAAAATATTTAAAAATAAATTTTTAAAAATATTAAACACAAAAACGATCATTCCACAACTAAAAAAAAAATACTAAAAAATATAGTTGTAAAAAATTCATTTGGCCTTAATTTAAATAATTTCATTTAATAAACAAAAACTTGTAAAAAACAAAAAAATATTTAAAATTTAAGCTGAGTTGTGCTCTAAAACATTTCTTCTCTTATCAAATTTGTAAAAAAAAAAAATTTAAAAAATCAAATAAGTTTTGAATGGACAATAAAATTTTAATAACGTTATTAAAAATGATATAAAATAAAAATTGAAAATTTCTCCCTGTCATCTCATTTGAATTACATACAACAATTACATATTATTCAATTTATTAACAATTTTTTTTGACAAATACAAATATAACACAACGAACAAAATTATATTCTACACTCAGCTTTGTTCCATTCGTAAAATAAATTGAAAATTCAGAACCATCGCCATTTTGTGCAATAAAAATTAACACACTTACCTACAGTTATAATAAATTCAAATATATAAGGTTTCCTAAACAACGAAGAAGAGTTATATGAGAAAAACAAAACGAAAATAAAACAACTGAAAGAATTTCCTATAAAATGCATTTACTTTATTTTTTTATTTTTTTGTAATTTTTTTTTTAATTCTTGTAAATTTGTTTCGATAAAAAAAATATAAGAGAAAACTTAAAACAAAAAAAAAAAAGCTAGAAAATCCAAAGACATGTGTACTATAAAACTGAATAATTTTCAGATATAAACAAAAATCTAATTTAGTTATAAGAAATATGTTTTTTTATTAAATATAAAATTTTTGCAGAGTATATTAGGTTAAAGTTTTTTTTTTTTTTTAAATATTATTAGTGGTGTTAAAAAAAGAAACTAAAAAAAAAAAAATGAATACTAAGAGAGTTATATAGATATATTATGTCAAAGATGATGCATTAGGGCCTTACAAACAAATGTTAGTTATAAAAATGACATTTTATTTAATATATTATTTCATTGACGTAAAACAAACAAAAATTAAATACAATTATCTCCCCCTTGTGCTAAGCAATTTTTGTATGTTTTTTTTTTTAATTTTTGTTTTTGTAAATATTATTTTTTATTTGTTGCCATACATAACATTATATAAATACTCAATACACAAATACACACGTTGTTGATGTGCAATAATTGCATACATTTTTTTATATATATGAATAAATATTTCTACATTAGGTTAGTTATATATTTTTTTGCAATTTATTTTTAAGTTTTGTTTTTTTGTATGTTTTATGTAAACTATATGAAAATGATGAAATATTTTTTTAACTTGCCAAATAAACAATATGAAAATGTGAAGAAAATTGTGGGAGATTTGTTTTTTATATAAATAAAATAAATATATATATATAAATATGATTGTAAAATTTAAGATGCATTATTATATTATTAATAAAAAAAATTAAAAAAACGAAATGATTGAATTTAAATATTAAGAAAATAATAATTATAGAAAACAAAGCAGTGTTATATTATATACATTCAATACGTGTATTTTAATCAAAAAAAAAATAAAATAAAATTTAATGATAATTAAAATTAAATAAACAATGTCTTAATTAAATTTACAAAACTTACAAAAATAAAAAAATTGAAAAAAATGATACAAAAATAATAAAATAAAAATTTTATGAAAAATTTAAATCACAAGTATTTTTTTCTATTCTTTTGATTTAACTCTTCTATGCCATTATATTGAGTGGCCGAAAACCAGAGAAATTATCCAGGAGAAAGCTTATTTTAAAAAAATTATGTTATATGCTACATGCGTAACAACATGGTTTGACAACCATCGATATGTTATGTCACATTTTGGCGCACGTGTTTTGACGGCTTTCAATTTTCTTTTTAAAAAAATTGCTTAACCTGTGCAATCAGATATTGGTCAAAACTTGTTTGTTTTTGTCTTTTAAGTGATGAGAGCAAGGGCATGTATCAACTTACAACTCTCAACCATAGTCGTAGGAATGAAGGGGACCTAAGAGGCAGAAGTTACCCCTGAAAAAATTTTTTTTTTGTTTTTCAGTGAAATAGGTTGGCATCCACGATCCTTAGACCTGCCTGTAAGACGTAACCAAATTTTTGAAATACAACCCTTTTTAGAAGAATAGGAAAGATTTTCGTTTACACCGAGGACTGAGACACACAGCCTTATTGTGAGTTTCACCCGAAAAATATTTCACCTTAAAATTTTGTGTTCGCCCCGGAATTTTAAAAGCTATTATCAGTTTCGCGTGAACGGAATTTCGTTCGCTTACTTAAAATGAGTGAAAAATTAGACTGTCAATGGCATTACATTCTTCATGAAAATGAATTTTCACAATAAGAGGAATTTTTTGAACATGAAATTTCGAGTGCAATGTCAAATTTTGCGGTGGGTAAAACTCTCAATAAAGGTGAAGATGTTTATTTATCTCATGAAATCCCACTAATGATTTCCGGCTGGGGGTATATTGAAAACCTCTAAGTTAGCAAAAAACCATTTTCGCTATGTTGGAGCAACACGAAGTAATTTAATAAAAAAGCCTGCTTTTCTCATGTATACTCAAATAAAAATTCTACTAATATTTTCATTTTACTAGGAATATTTAGTTTAAATTTATGAAATTTGCATTAGAATTGAATAGATTAAAAATCCTTACCACTTAGGCCCACAAAAATGATGCTATAATCGTGGGAAAATTGCGATATCAGTGCAGCAAAGTCGACTGTATAAGAAAACTTTGATTCATCTATAAAATGAAGCCCTAGGGCGTATGTATTAACTGTAAAATGTTACTAAAGTGTTTTAATGGAAAATAAGGGTCACGGTGGCGTATACGTATTTTTTTTAAATTTCATTATCCCTCTTTGTTTCGTGGATCCTTATTGAATATTTAATTTCCTATTGGGAAGTTCCCCCATACGTCAATGTGACAATGCGAAACAAACAACAACAAAAATTTCCTAGTTGGGGAGAAAACAATGCAATACAAACAAATATACTTTACATATACAACGATAAATCACAATGTGCACACTAGTCGCGCTTTGGAAAAGTGTTTGGCTGTTTAAGTATGTTTGTTTGTATTGCATTGTTTTCTCCCCAACTAGAACTGCCAAATATAGTATAGTTATAGATATATTAGTTTTTGGAAAAGCCCAATTGTTAGGTGGATGAGATCTTTATTCTTCCTTCGGCTTTTTTGGTCACTGTTAGTTGCAATGAAACAAAGTTTCATTAATTTTTTCCCAACGTTCCCAAAGTTAACATCAATTACAAATTACACTGCCGTATTTATTAGCAGTCTTATTTATTAGATTTTTGTCTTCTTAGACACTGTTTAACTATTTTCAAATTCGTGGAAATGTGCTTTATTTAATAAAAGTAAATATCACATTATTCACGATTAAGACAATCTACTCTTGTGTCTAAGTTAGGCAGCTGTAAGACAAAAATAAACGAGGTTTTTAAACACATTTTCCAAAGTTGGATAGTTGTCTAAAGTTAGACAACGTTAATAAATAAGACCATAGATTTTTGACTAGTTAGACAGTGTCTAACAGTTTCTACCGTATTCGAAACATTTGAAAATTTGCTTTATTTAATTGAATAAAATGTCACATTAGTCAAGATGTAGACAACAGATTCTGTTGTCTAATAGCGAATTTAATTCAAATTTTAAAGAATTGCTCTCAAAATCGAGAAATGCCCTTTTCAATGTAACTTTTTCAGTAGTTTTTAATTTAGCACTAGTCGACACAAGTTCATAACAAACAAAAAAATGTTTATCATTTGACGTTTGACAGAAAAAGCAGTGTATTCATATCGAATCCTCTCACCCCATGAGAGAGCACTTCTATCGTGTTGAGAATTGACCTAGAATTGCTCTTTTTTCCTGCAATGAAACTCTTAAAATAAGAAAATATTTTCGCGAATGAAACTCGCTATAAGAGTAAAATTACTCTTACGGCCATATTATTCACTCGATTAATCCGGATTAAAACTTAAATCCGGATGTAAATAATACAAACTCAATATAAATACATACGGATTTAAGTTTTACTCTGGATGTATCGAGTGAATAATATGGCCGTTAGACAACAATTAAACATGTTTGTCTATAACTTGGACGGCTGTCCAAAATTAGACAACGTTTATAAATACGACCGATAGGAAAGTAAAAAAAAAACTAAGCTTAAAAATCGCAGTCGTCTTAAAACAATCAAATTTTTCTTCAATGAAAAATGATATAAAGCAGAATCCGAAGGGAATGTGTTTATACAGAAAATAAAGTGAACAATCCAATGAAGAAGTAACTTTTCTATTTTTCTTTCAAAATTTAGCTACGTTTGGAGAGCAAAGTGGGAGCTAAAAATAAACTTGATCTGCTAACTAGGGTAAAACAATCATTCAAATATAAAATTCAAATTTTTGAATTCGAATTAATAAAACCTTACAAATGTCCATAAATTTCCATCGCTAAGCAACGCACGTTTAGCTCATACATACACCATTCTACAATACCGACGGAATAGAATTAAAAACAAATTTACCGACAATGGAACTGTCAGTTTCACTTGTCAGAGAAATAAATGTCAGCAAAACGTCAACGCTACTCTTGTGAATAAAACGTTGACTATTTTTTGTTGTTTGATACGCATAAAATTGTGTCTTATATTTAATTTATTTAAAAAAGGAAAATTAAATAATGCTAGGATTAAAAAACTATGGAAACAGTTCGAGTGGAAGTGATTCCGATGATGAGGTATCAGAAGAATCCACCATACACCTTAAACCAGTGACGGATCCAACTAACTCGGTGGCCAAAACTCTAGCTGTGTGTGCAGCACCAGATGTAATACCTCTTGGTGCAGTAGCAGTTCCTCGTGTAGTTGATCCTTCTGTTAAAGAAGTCCTTTACAATCCAAAGTACGAAGAACTATTCACACCTGTACAAGGACCCGAGAAACCCAACCAAACAAACCAAGAACGCGCCGCCAAAAACACACTCGCTGGTTTTCTAGAAAAGGCGCATATTAATGCATTTCAATTTGAAAACCAGAGACGAACTTTCCACACATATGGCTATGCCATGGATCCATCGACCGATGAGACGGCTGATGGTCAGAGCTATGTTGGCGATTTACAAGAAGCCTATAACACAGATGGCAAGACAGTCTTTGAGTCACCTAAACCAAAAAAGAAACGAAAACAAGAGAAAAATGATTGTCCAGAAGATGTCGAAGGATTTGTTGGACCATGGGGTAAATATGAAAACGAACAGACAGTCGCCAAACCCTCGGACGAAGAGAAGGCTGAGTTGGATGAGATTTTAGCTAAACGACACAAGCGAGGACGAATTCCGGAAGATAAGCCACTCGAAGAGAAATCTATTTTACACAGTAAGTCCTTGAAATGTTGCATTTTCTGTCTCAGTATTTTTTTATTTAATTAATTTAAAAAAGAAAGAAATACAAATGTTCGACTTCTTCAAAAATATAAATAAATTCACCAAATTTGATAGTTTTGTATTTGATTTCTGTTCAATTAAATCACAACTTTTATTTTACTTTCAGTTAAAGATGCCGTTGATTACCAAGGGCGTTCATATTTGCACGCTCCGCATGATGTCGGAGTCAATCTACGATCAAATGTACCTCCAACAAAATGCTTCCTGCCAAAAGCACACATCCACACATGGCAAGGACACACCAAGGGCATATCATCGATCAGATGGTTTCCTAAAACTGCTCATCTTTTGCTCTCTGGAAGCATGGATTGTCGCGTTAAACTATGGGAAGTTTATGGTGAGCGTCGTTGCATTCGTACCTACTTTGGCCACAGACAAGCCATCAAAGATGTCGGCTGGAACAATAAAGGAACACATTTCCTTTCGGCATCATACGATCGATACATTAAACTGTGGGATGCAGAGACTGGAGATGTTGTATCACGATTTACAGCTAGAAAAATGCCTTTCTGTGTAAAATTCCACCCGGACAATGGGAAACAGCATTTGTTCGTCGCTGGAACATCAGATAAGAAGATCATTTGTGTAAGATTTATTTTCTTCCTCTCAATTGAATCCTAATATAAAATATTTATTTTTTTCAGTGGGACACTAGAAGTGGTGACATTGTCCAGGAATATGATCGTCATCTGGGTGCTGTGAACACAATTACCTTTGTCGATGAAAATCGACGATTTGTCACAACATCCGACGACAAGAGTATGCGAATCTGGGAGTGGGACATTCCTGTAGATATGAAATATATCGCCGATCCCACAATGCACTCTATGCCTGCGGTAACATTAGCTCCTAATGGCAAATGGTTGGCTTGCCAGAGTTTGGACAACAAAATTGTGATATTCTCTGCCCTAAATCGATTTAAAATGAATCGAAAAAAGTCCTTTTCTGGACACATGGTATCAGGTTATGCTTGCAATTTGGACTTTTCGCCGGACATGAGTTATCTAATATCGGGCGATGGTGATGGAAAGTGTTACATTTGGGACTGGAAGACGACAAAAATGTACAAAAAATGGCAAGCACACGAAGGTGTGTGCATTAGTACCCTGTGGCATCCACACGAACCGAGTAAGGTGGTAACAGCCGGATGGGATGGGTTGCTTAAATTTTGGGATTAAATGTAGTTTTCTTTTGACGATTAAAAAAAATTATTTTAAATAAGTTTCATTTAAATAATATTTGAATGTTAGTATTTTATTAATAGAATGCATTAAGAAGCATTGAATAAAGGAGTGTGGGGTAAGGAAAATACAGAAAAGAACATTTACCAGCGGTGTTCTTGAACTTAGAATAAAATACAAATTAAGTACATAATATTATGTAAGATGGTAAGTATCCTTCTTCGATTTTACTTCAAATCACTCGAGACAGTTACTGTGGCACTTCATGATGATTTAAATCTTTTTTTAAATTGGTGTCTACAAAACAATCTTTTTTTGAATGTATCTAAATGTCAGTCGATGTCCATCTTTACAAGAAAAAATTCAATATTTTATAATAATACCATAAATTAATCTGTGCTTAGTAAGGTAGAAACTACAATATGTGATCTAAGGATACACTTTTCACGAAATCTTGACTTGCCACTCCACATTGAGAAAGTTGTTAATAGGGCCAACTCAATGTTTAGTTTTATAATGCGTTGGAGTAAAGAATTTTCTTGTAGCATTGTAATACAACACTGTTGTTCACCCCCACTTAAGAGTATGCGAGTACAGTCACCACATTACTCTGTACCAAATTCATCTAATTGAATATTATTGTAGTTATTTATATGTATCTTTATTTATTTTTCTGTCTAGTTTGTTCAGGTAGTGTGTTAAGACTAATTTGTATTTTTTTGAGTACTAACAACTAATACCACGGTAAATGATGACTGTGACAAGTTGGTATCTCCCAGTTTCTTAAACTGAAAAAACCCAAAGAGGAAAGAGACAATGTTACAAATACTTGCATTAAGCAGTACTGATAGCGTAAGTGCACTGCGACCTAATGATCTATTTTGCAACCATCTAGAGATGGATTTGATTGCTCCTTCTACTCCTAGAACTCTTTCCCAGTTTAATTTCTTTGAAAAACTCGAGTGTATTTGAAGTGTTTTCAGATACGATAATTCTACCCCACCTGGTGACGACCAAAGTATAATATGGCAATTCAACAATTTATCAAATCATCATCGTGATCAAGGGTGGATAACTACTTTTATACTAACTCGTGACAATTTTTCACTGAAAATAAATTGAAAGCAAGCTATAGCTAAAAATTGAACTCTCTCCGCCCTCTGTTTTTGAGCACGAACTACAAACAAGAAACATTCAGAATTTCAAGCTGAAAATTTTTTATCGACACACTTTTTCTCGTTTTAACTCCCTATTGCGATTATAGTTCAATGTTCGATGCGACAAATAAGACAGATATGATCGTCAAAAAATAGTTTATATGGATAGATTTAATTGCGTTGTTGTAATGTCTTGTTAAAACATAACTAATGACATCTAATGCAACAACAGCTATCTTAAATTTTAATCGACTTTCAACAAAAATTTGTTTTTTGATAAACCAAAAAAAACCACAATTAGGGAGAAACATTAAAATTCAACCGTATATTGACTTTTATCTTATTATATAATCTATCCTTTTAATTTAATTAAAAAAGTGTATTGTGTGACATAATTTCAAAGCGATGAAAAAGTAAAAGCTACTTTTAAAGTATTTTGGCCATGGTATCACAACTATAAAAGCATAAATACATTTTTAATATTTTAAGACAATCAGCCGCAGCCCTATCACAAATTCCATCGTAATCGGAAACTTGTTACGAATTCAGAAGAACGGATTCAGTGATGGTTTTTTTCGGTATCGAAAAAGTTTGCGATTACGATGGATTTTAAAAATGTTTTGTGTATTTATTTAAATTTTACTCAACGTACAGGATCCAATCCGGAAATGCTTTGATAAATAGTTTTTTTTTTTCAAAAATAACGTACGTAAACAAGTTTTACATTATATTAACAGTTGCGCATTGCTAACTCTTTTCATCAAAACAACTCCGTATTCACCACAAATGTAGTCTATTCACCATTCTGTTTATCATATTACACGATTTTTAAAATCGATTTTTTCACATCCCTCGAAACAGAGCACAGTCAAATCTTCACAAAGCAAGTGCAAAAATATTTTCGCTCGTTTTATTTTTTTGTATTCACAAATAAATTAATTAACTTTCTAAAAAATATCGTTAAATTACATTTCAATCGTAAATCTATATTTAAAGAATCTATTTCATTTTTTTGCAAATCATTTAAATAACGAAGAAAAAGTGTAGTGTTAGAGCTGAATGTCCTCTTATCAAACTGTTTACCTACATGTCTATCGAGTGTAAAAAGCAACTGAACCATGTAATTTCGATTCCAATGGAATCCACATACGGAATACCAAACTCCTCTTCTGATAAGAATTAATTTTAATATAAATTTTGATTACTACGAAAAGTGTATTGCAAACGATACTCCTCTAGCTCCTTTGATTAGATAGAGAATAACCTACCCCCATTCCTTCAAAATGTCGAAACCACCGACAGATACCTCTGGCCTTGGATATTCCTACCACATGCCATCTGGTGGCCTGTTTCTACGCCTTAAGAGCTCTCTGTCGCAATTTAGTGATTTGTTTAGCGAGTTCAACAGGTATATTGCTCCTGCTTATCATCATGACCGTTGTGAGCGATCTGTTCATATGCGTCTTTACTCAATGCATAAACGTGAATTCGTTATGGTCTTCCTGGGCTTTTTTACGTGCTTTGGTCTGGGCATTGTTATCGGTTTGGCGGGACCGCCTATAACCAGCACTTCAGAAATAACCGATAGGTCCATCTTAGCTAACACATCACTAGCCAATGATACAAGTATTCTAGGAACGGGGCCGTTCGCTATGAAGACTCCTCTTATGACAACTTACTCACAACAACTATGGCTTATTGCCAAACTGGTCACAGATAATAATGATGGTAAGTTATTAAATGCAATTAAAGAGAAAATTAATTATAAACTATATCTATATTTTTTTTTTAGATGAAACCTATGATAAAAGTTTCCAAATTAGTGTTGGGATCGAAGGTATAACTTCGAAACATACACCTTTAAGTATCCTTACAGAGGACAATGTGAGAAATCGAACGAGACATCTGCATTGTGAAAGAAACAATTGCAAAGAGTTCACAGTTGTTCATTTGGGGTTCATTGATTACGCGCATTACATCATAACAGTAAGGTTCCTTGGATTGGAATCTTTTCATCAGAAATATACCATTAAAAAAATTACTTTTTATGTAAGTTAACTGAAAGATTTACATTTGGAACTGGAGAGGAAGATATTACTTGTAAATTTTAATGGTACTTTATCTGTTTCAGTTCAAGACGTACAGTCCGGAGTTTACACAAATTGAGATTTGGTTTCGTTTCATATTTCTGTTGTTCACATTTATTGTATTTGTAAGTTTGGATAAACCTGAAGTTAGAAAATGTTTATTATTATTTTATATATTTGTTGTACTACTTAAGATCTGGTATGCGCACACATTAAGAAGGTATCCAGCAATGGATTGGTCCATTGAACAGAAGTGGATGTCAATTTTGTTGCCTTTACTTCTCTTTTACGATAGTAAGTTCTTTTAATTTTTTTTAAACACATTAACATATTTTTGATCTGCACAAAATAATTTTTTCTTTATTTTTCCAATGAAGTACGTAATGAATTTAAAATAAGCTTGATTGTTTCTAAATTTTATATTTTAAAGGTTTTTTTACAAATTATTTATTTATTTATGTTTTTTTAAACTTAATTAAACATTTATATTTGTACATTTCTCTCTTGTAGATCCCTTCTTCCCTGCGATATTCTTGTTCAACTCCTGGTTTCCGGGAATGTTAGACGCAGTTCTGCAGGCAACTTTCCTTTGTGCTCTGCTAATGTTTTGGCTTTGTATTTACCATGGACTGCGGCAAAACGAACGACGTTTTATGCGGTTTTATTTACCCAAAGTAATTGTAGTTTTACCTATTTGGCTGTGTGCTATTGTCTTAGCAACGTGGGAAAAATGCAACGAGTTAAGGGATCCAACTTATAGTCATTTTGTCGACACAAAGAACTATAATGTAAGCTTTTAGAAATCTATTTATCTATGACAAAATCTCTCTCTAATCTATTAATATTTTCAGGGATTCAAACTGTTTTTCTATATCGCCGGTGTAATGTACATCATGTATTTGTCTTTGTTGGTGCTTAGAGCGTACACAGAACTACGTTCAATGCCATATTTTGGTAATTTTTATTCCCATTTTCTTAATATCGATCTTTTTTATGTAAGCAAATTTTTTTTTGTTTACTCTTCAGATATGCGTCTAAAATTTTTAACATTACTTATGCTGTTCGTCCTATCAATTACCATAACCGTTACAACTTGTCGTTTCGGTTTTGGAATTTTAGAAGATAACTTTGTAGCCTCATTAAATACTACGTATCACAGTTCAGCACAATTTATGTGCTTTTATGGACTTTTAAATTTTTATCTGTACACCATGGCGTATGTGTACTCACCGAATGGACGTGTTTCTTTAGGTACCAATAATTTCTTTTTTTTTAATTTTCTGTAATTCAACTAATTGATCTGTTTTGTTTTTTTTTTTTAATTTCAGAATTGGCTGTAACTAAAGATAATCCAGCGTTTTCAATGATAAACGATTCAGACGAAGAAGTAGTATACGGTTCGGAGGACGAATCACGGCGGCCTTTAAACTCGGGTGGCAAAAATGACTATGATAGTGACTGAATAGAATGTAAAAGTATTCCAAACGGAATATTTTTTTCTTGGAAATTTCTTCATTGTTACATTTTGAAAAGGAGATTCGTTAGAAGGATTTGAATAACCTACATTTATGCTATTGCGTAGGTAATTTTGCTAATTTGGCGTTTGTTAAATTATAATGGCTGCCAGAAAAGCCAGCTAACGATAACAAAAAAAAAAAAACAATAAAACTAATCGACATTTTGAAGAACTAATAAATAAGGTACAAAACAACTAAATTGAACAAATAATTATATTTCATTTCAGTCTAATTGCGATTTTTAAGATCACAAACATTGAAATTACTATAACAGGCTAGATTTTGGAATTTAATCTAACTGCTTGTTTCAGTTATTCTTCAGCTATTACATTTTCTTTTACAATTTTTAAAGTTTTTTTTTTCAAAGTCATTGGAGATCCGGAGTTCTGAAGAAAAAAAAAAACTGTCAATTGAATAATTCTACAAACCTTATCAGTTGTATGTATAGAATAAAATCAGTCCGGCTTCGAAACCAGTGTTTGTTTTCAAAATATTCGGACCAAAAAAACTGTTTTCAACGATTTTTTGTATATTCTTGTAGTTTTTTGTTCTCGAAATATTCAAGATGAAAGATTTTTTAAAACTTTTTTTTAAACTGAATAAGTAAGATGAAAGGGTTTTATGAAAACCCTTTCTGCATTTCATGACGTTATTATATCTGTGAAATAAAATTTATTTGAAGTCAATGGTCACGTTCGGGGATCAATCCGGATAGGCTTGTATCTGAAATTTTTTAGGATACCATATCTCGAACGCAAGGAATCCAAATGAAAGGCTTTTGGAGTAGGACTTTAATTAGCTATTCCGATTCTCTTAAAAGTCATCTAACTTTTAATGACAGCTGCCCAATCATAAACCAGAAAAATTAAGTTATCTGAAATTTGAAATGTAAATTGTCATATTGTGTTGAACGCGCCGATTACGTTATATAAGCAAAACCTTTTTAAGACTGCTTTAAGACGACTGCAATTTTTATCCGCAATTCTCTTTTGAGTTTCTTTCCGATTGCAGCATCCATTTAAACGCTGTAAATTTTAATAGCTGCAATTTTTGTTAAATGAGAAGGAAATATATCTCCTCACTCTTTACTCCGCTTATGTCTCAAACAATACAAAAAAGCACAAAGAAGAAAGAGCGATAACTCTGATATTATTTCAACCTCTGCAACTTTGTTTACCCCGGCCACCGCATACGTCCCACGTGCTTAAAATTGCAGGGGGTAGTTGCAGCGTTTAAAAGCAGTCTTTGCTCTCTCATTGTGCTTTCTCGTTGCAACTTTTTTGTGTTAACAGACACGAATTTTAAAGAATTTGTGACAATTTGTCCAATTTTGCAAAATAATTACACTTTACCAAACAGAGTTTATATTTCTGAATGCACCCTAATTTAATTGTCAAAAAGTGACAGATTGAAGATGAGATATCTCGAGAGAAAGAAAAAAGCCAACACATTAGCCGTGTTTTGTTGGATTAAATTAAACTAAAATAACATTAAAATAAAAAGAAAACGCATGTAAAATTATTCCTCTTCATAAAATAAAATCAAATAAAAACATAGAATTACAAGTAATTTATAGACAAACAAATTAAATTCCATGAAAATGACCACCATTTTGTTCTCATAAATAAATATTGTTCCATTTGGTGACTCAGATAATTTGACGTTTCCGTACAAAATATCGATAGCAATAATTGCGTTTTTTGCAAACTTATTAATAATATTTGTTTTGTGCAAATTTCTTTATTTCTATTTATGAAAAAAAAAACGAAACAGCGATTCTTGATTCGCTCTCGTCTCGCTTTCTTATTTCATTGTGAATCAGCCATAATATATTTTTATATGACTTTACCTTATGAACACGCCCGGCGGGATTTTCGAATAAAACCACACTTCCTGTCATTTCTCTTCGAAGCGCCATACATATTTTTGACATTCCTCCATGTTCTCTGATTCCATATTTTTTAAAACCTTTTTGAAACAATATTCCATTTCGAATTTTCGCTTCATTCAAGAAATCGAATTGAAAATTCAATATTCAACTTCAGTTTCAGTTGGAGTTTAACGGTTCTCATCGTTGGGTGTGCTGTGCATTGCGGTAGAAAAGATTCTAACTCGAACTTTAAATAAATAAATTTACGGCTAGAAAAAAAAATTTCAAGTGTCGTTCTTAATAAATTTATGTGTAATAATTTAATTTTTTTTGAATATTGAATAAAAAAAGAAAAAAAAAAAAAAAAAAAGAAAATAATAGTGCAAGAAAACCTCATCTTAATTTACTGCCATTGCGCAAAGGGATTATCTACGTGATTTTCTAACAAAAGAAAAAATTAATCTCATCGGTTTACCTTTGTAATTATAAGTTAACTAACCTACACACTCATCGGAGTGGATTCAAGCCTGGGCTTTGTCGTCGTCCGTCATTTTCGCAACAATCAACAGGTAAGCGTAAGGTGTTAAATATTATTTTAGCCGGTTTCTTGATATTTTGCAAACTTGGCGCTTCCACTTCCATATGGAATGTGAAGCTCACACGCAGCAAGTGAAGGGTGTACTAGAACAAAATTCACGGATGATTGACATTTCAATTCAACATTTTTGCATTCCAAAGCAAGTTCCAAGCTGGCAATTTGAAGTTGAACGAGTAGTACGACTACGACAACCACTGGACAATCTTCTGCTTTCAATTCATTCCTTCAGCTGGTTCTTATTCTGGTTCTACTGGTCTTTTCTCTACCTGCATTTGTTGTTCTCCTTTTCCTTGTGCTGTACGGCAGTGCCTGTGGCAGTGGCCAGTGCCAGTGCAATGCCACTTCGTCGCTGTCGCTGCTTGATCGTAGAGAAATAACATTTTCTTTATTTAAAAATTTTGAAATCAAAAATTCACAGGTGATTAATTAATTTCCTTATTGGTTTTGTTGTGCGTTGTGTGTTTTTACTTGGGCAAGACCAACAGAAATCGATTGGGGCTAAATTATGTAGAATGGTGTTCCTTCTTCTATTGAATCACCATAATTACGGTTCAACGAGTAGCGTAGTATTAAAATGCGCTGCTGTTAGTTTGTCGCTTGTTGATCTGTGCGTTGTGTGCTGTCCTGCTTGTCAAAAAGCTTCAAGGGGATTACTTTGCATTAGTCTCTTGCCCTTCTTTGGCTAAGACTATCCACGAGTGAAAGGGGAATCACTCACATAGAACTTAGGTAATTCTGTGATGTGTGTAGTGTTTTGTTGTTGGTTAGTTATTTGTTGTTATGCATTAATTTAAAGCGCACGATTGGAACCCGAAGTTTGTAGGTATGATGGTGTAGGCAGTTTGATTTATATTCCGTGGCTAATGCTTTTTAGTTTAAAAGTAAATAAATACAAAAAAAAAATAATTCGATAGTCTTGATTGCTGCAACTTGATTTAGAGCTAAGTTGAAGAACAAAGCAATGCCGAATTTATTTATTTGACTTTTTTTCCGGTTCAAAACATTTTGGTCGTGATTCAAAAAAATTTATGATGATCGACTTTTGAGGTAGTGGAATGGTAGATAGTTCTTTTTCACCATAGTTAATTAAAGGATGGGAAATATCTACTTTTATGACCTGCTTGTCTATGTTCTCTATGTAATTTAAGATCCACAATTTTAATATACAGGGTCATTTATTTTTCGGTTTCGAAAGTAAAGCTAAATAAAACACACAGCGATACATTTTTTATAAGAATTTTATTTTATTATAAAGTTTAAAACGATATCAGTCAAATGGCCGCCCCGGGAAGATTCGCAGCATGCGATTCTTTTGAGAAAATTTTTAACCACTTTTTCGCGCATTTCGGCGGTATCTCGGCCATAACTTGAGTAATGTTGGTTTTTAATGCGTCTAGAGTTCGGGTATTATTCGCGTAACCACGGACTTTTGCGTAGCCTCACAGAAAAAAATCTAACGGTGTCAAATTGCATAGTCTTGGTGGCCAATTAACGTCGCCAAAACCTAAAATTACGCGACAGGAAACTTCTCACGCAATAAAGCCATAATTGGTCGTGCTGTGTGGCTTTTTGCCCCGCCTTGTTGGAACCACATATCGTCCAAGTCATGATCTTCAATCGCCGGCAAAAAAAATCGGTTAATTACTGCGAACGCCGGGAAATCGATAAATTCGGATCATCAGCAACACTTGCATTTGCACAGGCCTTACGATATCAGTAACGCTTCCACTCTCTTCAAATTTCTTCCCAATTTTACCGATTGCTTGCGTGGTCGATCGATTATGACGACCATAATCATCGCATAATGCGCGAAAAGTGTATAAGTTTGAATCAAAACTTTTGTAGTACTTTCATCAGAACGTCTTGCATACTTCGACAAGAAAATTTTAACGATATACCTAGAAAACAGTAAAAATTTTGAACGAGTTCAACTGGAAAACACTTTAACTTTTTGAAAGATATTTATAAATATAGGAGTTTGTACCTATACCAATTTTCTACAATTTTGTATTAATTATTTGTACATATAAAATAAAATTAGCTAACCGAGCTGATGGCAAAGCCATAGCTTTAAAATTAATATTTTTGTTAAATAATGTAGGTATCTAAAAAATAGCCTCACCTTTTGACTTCCTTACAGCTAGCTGTTTTTGGTAATTCTTCGATTTTTATAATTATAAGGAAATGTAATATATTTAAAGACGTAAAGGAGATTAAGAGAGAATTACAATTCGTAAAATTCTGAGCATTGTTTTGTTTGCAATCACTAAAACGAACATTCTGCTTGTAACATTAGAATAGCCTCACTTGATTCTATTACACATTGCAATCTAAATTTGTCAGCATAGGAGTAATGAAACAGTTATATTTTGTGTTTTTTTCATTTAAAAGTTTTAAATGGGTAAACAGTTACAGAAACTGCCAAACAGAGGCTTATAAGAAGCAAGGGCTGACTAAACGTTTTATAGGTTAGAAAATTGATCGAAGGCCCAAATTGGTGGTATTTTTTATTTTTTTTAAATCCATTATTTTACACAAAAAACTACTACATTTTCAATTCTTTTTTATCTATAAAAAATAATATGATAAGCTTCAAATTTCAACGATTCTCTGAATAAAACAAGACAAGAATGTGGATTAGAAGTTAGCCAACTGACCTTAAGTCGAGTTATGAAAAGTACCCGACACCTAAATCACTTAAGATTGAAGAAAAAACCTCCGTTTAACAATGCTCGTAAACTATTACGGCTTAATTTAGCAAGATAATACATGCCCTGAATATGCTGAAGGCACTGAAGGCAGCTCCAACCAAACGATTGGCAAAAAATTATCTTTTTAGTTGACCAACTTATAGTGAGTGTAATTCACGAAAAGATTTGCTCTTTCTGTCAAAAGATGTACCCTTTTCTTATTTTAAGAGTTTTGTTGTAAGAAAAAGAGCAATTCTAAGTAAATTCTCCACACAAAGGACATTAAAACATTGGAAAGCAAAAATATGCAGCAATCATTCTGACCACGCTACTAATTAAAAAACTCTGGGTTTGTCAAACACGCATGGATTATGGATTTGGGAGGATGTACACAAGAAAAGTAAAGTTCAATGTAGGTATCAAAGTCGCCTGGGCCAACATTTGATTAAACCTTTAAAGAATCGGTGTCGATCGTTCAAGATTCTGTATGATTCCTTAAACGATCGCATTTTTGGTGCAATCCAAAACTAGAGGGCTCTAATAAGAACTTAAATAAATGTGTTAAGTATAGAGAATATCTAATTACAAATTATTTTCTTTAAAAAAAATTAATCAATTCGTTTCTATTTCTACTACATAAATACTGTGAGGGTATTCTAATGTTACAAAAAAAAATACTGCGAGCAAAATTAGTTGAAAAAATTCTTTGAGGTTTGGGAAATTGGTCAAAAGTTCTCTTAATACAACTAAACATGTCCTTCCTTGCTACTCAATGAACATTTTCTAATTAGACTTCAAAGAAGTATCAAAGACAGTAAATTAAAAAGTAAACTATGTGTGAGGCTATCCAAATTTTACGGACTGTATGTAAGTGATTTACAGCCTTTGCGCTACGTTATGCTGTTTTAGATTGCCAATACCAAGGCTTAATGCATAATCTGAAAATTCAGATCTGAATTTATGTATAAGCCCAGTATACAGTTTTTTTCAACGAAAAAAAAAAATTTTTTTTTCTGCAAGAAAAATGTGTGGTGAAACAAAAAAGTCGAAAAAACAGGCGAATATCAAAAAACAATCCTTGCGTTCGAGGAACTATCAGATAAGCTGTCCACCTATCCCAAAAATTTTCAGATACGTTGGGTTTTTGTTGCATCAGCTGTTTTGTCACAAGGGATTACAACAACACTAACATATCCGGATAACTTTTGATTGATCCCCGAACGCGGCCAAATGTCACCAACATTGTTTTGCGCGAAAAAGTATACATGGTAAATTTACATTTTTTTCAATAGGTTCGGCTCACAGTTCGATAACAAAACTTTAAACGTCAAAAAAATTGTTTGCGATAAAATCACTCCCATAAGAAGTACATGTAAATATTTTTGTTTGGGAGGTGACACTGTATAGGTACTAGATTTTAACCAAAAAAAAATCTGTATTTTAGTCCAAAGTCATTGTGCCAAAATCTTGTATTGGTCTATACTCCTATAGGATTAAGATAGAAAAAGAAAAGAAATTTAATTATATTGGTAAATTAAAAGATTTCTATTAAAATAAGATTTCATCCTTAGAGCTACTCATAGAGTAGCACTAATGATGAAACCTTATTAGAAATCTCTTAATTTAACAAAACATAAGAGTTCTACTCTATGAGTACGAAGGAGCTCTAAGGATGAATGAAAATGAAACCTTATTAGAAACATCAGCACCAAGTTTTATAAATTTAATTTAAATTGTTTGTTGGTATGCAGTAAATTATTTTCTTTTTAAAATATATTTTTACTAAAAATTATCACCTTAAAAATAAACTACCTACATTTTTATGAAAAAAATTACTCTTCTAAATCCCTTTTCTTTCACTATAGTTTTCTCTGATTAAACAGGACACGATGTCTTCATTTATTTTCTTTAGTCTAACTTCTAACATATTCGAATTATCCCTGCGCCACTTGAATAAGCGATTCCTTTATTAAAGAGTTCTTTTAGCTACCACGACCTTCATACTGTATGCATGGAAAAAGGTGCACTTTTTATTCGCTTAATACCTCCTTACCTTCATAATTCTTAAAATCTTTGCTTCCCATTATTACATTATTAATCGATTTAAAAAGAAAAATACTACAAAACTAAATATGAACGGTGGTACTTATAGTCTTAATTGTAATTGGCCCATATGCCTGCCTTTTAGAACCTAACTATTTTAATGTATTTCGAAGACAGCAAAATCCATTCTTATTCCCACCCTTTGCATTTAATATAGAAAGCAGTTATAAAACAGCAAATAGGGTTGATTTTATTTTTTGCAAAGAATGACAAATTCCATTGTCATAGGCACGTGCTCAAATTTACAGCTGCTGTCCATAACACGTAACGCTTTTTTTTTTAAATTAAAATTCACAATAATTAGGAGAGAAGGACTAGGGAAACCAACAACCGGGAACACATTTCTAACATATAGTATAGCTTTTGACCTTGATAACAGATGCTAAATCACCTAGTTTGTCGTGATTGCGCGAGTACTTCCATACCTACTACAACCAAACCAGCCAGTCTATAGCATTGATAATTTTGCCAGTTTCCCACTTATATTGTGTTCAGAAAAGTTTTAGGTTAAATAACATAACAATGACACGGCAACGGCGTAATCAAAAGGCAATCCAAGAGCTAGGCTAGATGTGACAGTGAAAGTAGGTTGTGTCATAATAGTAGACGGAAAAATTATTTTTTTTTCCCCATTGTTTATTTCTGCAAAAACAAATACTCGTATAAACCTACATATAATATGTATATGTACATTTTTTTTCAAATTTTATTTGAATAAAAATGCTCCTTCCTAGCGGTGCAATTCAAACAAGCTAACTATGTTTTATACAAACTAGAAAACAAAAACCTCAAGTGAACGTCCATCGCCCTGAGTTCAATGGTTCAATCACACACGGCAATAGCTAGCAGCTCTGATGTCTGCATTGATTGAAACGAAAACAACATAAGGCATAAGGGGAAGTTATTGTTGCTGCCGGAAGTTATGTGCATCGACCGTTCAATTGAGCCTCTGACACCCGTTGGACTAAAATACACTCATGAAGTGGACTTATGCAGAGGCAATGTTTGTTAATTTTTATTTTACATAATTGAGAAATTCTTAGATCTTTCTAACTGTTTATAAAATCTCTCCTTAGACCTTGGAACAAAGACGTTACATTGAATTCAACGACACCCACTATATTGTGGCCAACTAACTTATTTCGTCGTTTAACAATTCAATTGATCTTGGGGAGAAAATTTGTCTTAAGACTAATCCAAACACAGCATCATTCAGTTTTTTTTTTTTTTTTTTTTTTTTATAAATTAATATTAAATGACTCGCTTTATTTACATCTTACATGAGGGGAATAATTATAAAGACGCCTTCATAGATTTTCATCTGTTTTGCGATTCATCATACGACTTTTTCACAGTAGAGAGTACATAAGTACTTATTTAGATAGATGAACGTTCTGTTGAATACAAAAATGCAAACTCACTTGGACACAGGCGTCAGGGAAGTGGGTAGGTAGATAGCTGTTGATTTATTTAAAAAAAAAATTGCATTTGGATTTTGCTGTTTTAGTATTGGAGTATGCTGTGTGGAATAGTTAATTCGATGGCAAATTATTTGGATATCCATAAATCTTATGGATAAATATCTAAATTATTTTTTCTATAACCAAATCATGCGATATATGTAATTATTAAAGGTTGGGGTAGGTATTAAGGTAGAAATGGCGGCCACGAGAAAAATAGCTCAGTGACCCAATTAGTGTTAGAGTACCCCGCCATTCTGATACCATAACTCGTTTGACCTGTGGGTGAAAAACGATTTGAAAAGAGGGATTTGTTCATGTTCCCCTTGTGGATCAACATTAACGTTCTGAGTTCTACTGCAATAATATTCCAAGCTAGGCATATAATATGATCCACTAGGAGGATTATCCAGTTACACGTTTGAATGTGACCATTCAAAGGACTTATGTACGTCTGCTGGCATAATGTCTTAAAAGAGCTCTCTCGGCACGACATAAGTTCTTAAGAGAATGTCTTTATCTGCCCATGAAACCAGATTTTGCTTGCGGTACGTAGCTATAGAGATTCGTCCTAAAACCAATGCGTCACGTTGAGCGTTGAGAAAATAGATCAAATCTTTGGTCTTAAACAAGGTTGTTGAAGATGGCCTTACCACTGTACTCCCATTCTTGCCAGAGCGACGCATTTGTAGAGGACATCAACGACTGTTTCCTTTTCCTGCTGGCCCCCACAGCTACGACAGCGAATGTTGTGGGAGATGCTCAGCTTCGCCGCATGCTCTCCGATTAGCCAGTGAGTTCCTTAAGAGTAAAGATGTTTCGGTCATTTAGCTTATTTAGCCAATATTTCATTCTTTAGGCTTCCCCCACCCATGGTAAGGAGTCCTTAGTTTGAAGATTAGATTAGAACGCCCTAATTGCCACCAGGAGCTTTGGTACCTGCTTGCCACCAGGGGTGAAGTACCTGCCGATCTGTAAGGCCACAAAGGGCGTACTACCTGCAGATCCTAGAGCCACCAGGGGCATTAAATCCTGCTGACATACCTTTGCGAAAGCCTGCAGTTTCTGAAAGCCACCAGGGGCGTAGAACCTGGTGATCATTAAGCCACTAGGGGCATTAAAACCTGCTGACTTACCAGTGTGAAAGGTGGAGTTATAGCTATTTCACGACTGCCAGGCCGATCATCAGAATGCTTTTCGGTGGTGCTTGGTCATTGTTCAATTTTAATTTGAAAAACTTTGATGCCCATCTGGGACTCGAACTTGGGCCAAGCTCCAATGCACTTCGCATTGCGCTACCGAGGTCACATGATCAATTCCATCGCAATTTAGGTTTTATTGTTTGACAATTGAATTTTAAACTAGCATTTTTTACTAGCTACACACAATGTTGCCTGGTAAGCCGGCGAGTTGAACTCCAACTGGAAAATAAATTGGGTTTCCCTATACCCCTGATTGACTTTCCCATCTACTAATAAAATAATTAAATTCTCCTTACATCCAGAAAAAAAAAATTATTATCAAATCGATAAAAGTGTGTAAAACTTCAAGAATTTATGTTGTTTATTTTTGTTTTCTAAAACTGAGAAGAGAACTCATTAAAATTCCTTCCAAATGAAGTTTATCTAAATACACATAAATTTACAAGTATCTGCCACAGTGCACATCAGATGGCTGCATTCTGTTGTGCTCACTCACTTAATCTTATCCAGGTCCGGACCTATCCATCTAATATCACGGGTTACTGCCTCTTGCGAGGAACTGACAAATACTCCAAGAGTATCTCTTGTCATGAAAAAGTGCTTCTCACCTTAGCCGTATTCGGCAGAAAATTGTAGGTCCCCTCCATTTCTGCTAATAACATGCACATAGGAATGGTTTAGAGTTGTAAAGTCTCTAGGCCCTGGTTCTACACCAACTGCGCCAACCAATTTATTTATTTAATTTTTATACTTAAAGCAAATTGTACATAATAATATTGTTCAATAAATTTCCTTAAATCGTTGAAACTTATCAACAAAGGCAGAAAAACAAAATAATTTGCCGGGAAAAAAAAATAAATAAATGGGTTTTTGACAAATTTTGATACTTGTCCAGGGTTAGAACCTCAGTACCTACTAAAATTTCGGAGCAGATTTGTGAAAAAAATGGAGTAAATCGAAAATTTTCGGAGTAGATTTGAAAACGAAAGAAAAACTCAACTTCTATATTTTTAACAAGAACAAAATAATTTTAACAAATACAATAATTATTAAAAAATAAATCACATAAATTCAATTCAATTCAGAATAGAATTTTGGATTCAAACAGTCAAAGTCAGAGTTGGTTAGAAAATTAAATAACACAGCGCTGTCATTTCCGTTCATATGGGTTGGCTGAAGCATTTTTTAAATTTTTTAGTGTAGAAAAAAAGGAGTAGATCTTAAAAAAACCTTTTTTTTAATTTTTCACCTTAGCCGACTCCACCCATGGTGTGAGGTCCGTATTTAGTATCTTCAACTTATAACTACCTAATTTGACGAACTTATTTTTAACTTCAATAATCCGTCCCAGCTTTTATCAGCGATGTTAAAAAAAAAACTTAATTTCTCCAAATATAACTTTAAATACAATCAACATCAACATGTTTACACCACCATATGTTATCAATCATTCGGCACCTCCAACTCGAGAGTATACCATAACTGGAGAAATGAATGCTAGATTGAGTTTTGTATTGTTTGAAAAAAAAAAATCTCATGTTGCACGTAAATTATTTCATTGAAGATAAAAGTAGAATGCGTTCAGATGCAACTAATTTATGCGTTCCGGAGAATGGAGCGACGAGTATCTGCATACTGCCGCCGTAGTGCCTTAGTTTGCTTGTCAAGCGTCTCTATATATGTAAGTGTAAGGTATTCTCTAACACAGGGGGTATTTTCACTTTTACTCGAACTAAATGGTGCACACTCTGAAGCCTCTTAATGACTGTAAATTTGGTGTTATTACCATTTACTTTTTTTTTATTATTTGAAGATATTTAAACGCCTACAAGTTGAGTATCATGTGAGGGAGCTCAAAATGCAAGACTTAAGTGAATTATTGTTCTTTGTCTGTGATTTTTCTTGTATTTAAATTTAACACTTTTAAGAAGTTCAAGCAACTGCATGTGGGTGGTATATATGTATGTAATTACGGAAAACTTATGTGTGAAGAGATTTTATTGTGCGTTAATGCTAAACAAAGCTACGCTAGAATGAATATTGGAATAGTAAATTGTAATTTAGGTGTAATTAGTTGTTAACAAACGAAACATTAATTAATGCCTGCAAGCAACAGGTTCGAAATTTTGTTTTGTTTTTTATTTTATTTTTGTTTTTTGGTTTTTGTTTGTCATTTGAATTGGAGTCTTAAAAAATAAGAGTTTGGAACTAGGGTAATCAAATTAGAGAACAAACACGCGAGGTGTTAGCGAAAGTCAAATAATTTTGAAAGCGGTCGGAGTGAATATTTAATCAACTCCGATGATATTAAGATATTTGTTGGTTTCTGATCCCCCGGTTATATGAGGTGGAGTCGATGGTTCCAATCAAGTCTTTCAGTTGCAAGAGATCACTTAGCAAGATAAACTTAGTAATGTCCAACGAACTTGCCTGTTTGTGCACAAGAGGAGCACTTCGCTCCATCCCCTCTGCTGCACTAAACAGTAAACATTCTTTTCCATCTGATACTCCTAGACATTTTAAGCCTCTTTACAGTGGATCAAAAATGAAATTAGCAACTCGGTAATTCTGAATTCATTCAGATCATTTTCAAGTAACATCGACTACACTATACCCCAAGCACATTTCAACAAAAACTTTCAAGTTACCATCCCATCCAGATCAACTTGGGAGGATGAGACTTTCTTGGAAGATGAATCCGTTCACTTTTATACTAATGGATCAAAAACCATCGTCGACGGGGTTGATAAAGGCGTGTACTCAGAGAAACTTAATTTTGGTCTCTCATTTCGTCTTTCTAATCATTGTAGCGTGTTCCAGGCGGAACTTTTAGTGATTAAAGAAGCTTTATCTTGGCTTGAAAACGTGATATCAACTACAAATATCCGCATCTGCTTAGACAGCCAATCAATCAAATCTCTGGACTCTGTTTCTACAAATTCTATAACAGCCCAAAACTGTCGATCATCTCTCGTTGAGATGGCGGAGCAGTTCAACATTCACCTTTGTTGGGTGCCGGGCCATAGGGACATTCCAGGAAACTGTAAAGCTGACGAACTCGCTCAAAGTTGAACAATAGTAGCTATACTACCAGATAAGACAACCATTGGTATATGTACGACTACATTTAAACATATTCTAAATCAAGATGCTATAAAGAACACAAACCTTAGGTTAAACAACCTCACCATTTGCTTGGCAACAAAACAAATCTAGCCAACGTCGCTGGATCTGAAGCGATCTAAGCTTTTGATATATTTAAGCAGATTGCACATTAGCTCCGTAATATGTGTCATAAGCGGACACTGTCTAATAGGCAGGCACGCCAAGCGACTAGGCAGAAGACTCCAACATAGAGACAAACAATTTGTTTAAAAAAATCTAAATTTATTCCACTAAAATTAAAAATTATTTATTTTTTTGTTATTAATTTTTTTTTCCAAATTTTAAACTCACGCAGCAGATTTTTTTAGAGGTCAGTAAAGTAATAAATATGTTTTCGGTACAAACAAAAATCTGTCCTCTGCATATTGATCGAGTTTCTTGAATTAAAAGTGAATTTTTGTTTATTCCTTCCTAATAGACCGGTTTATTTTCAAATGAATTTAGTTTGTTGCATTTAATTTGCAATATTTTAACATTGTTTTTAAAAGAGGTTATAAATTTTAATTTTATTTCTTTTTTTTATTTCTCTTTTAGAATAACTTGGTTCTGGTAAGTTTTTTTTTTTATTTATTTTTAAATTTTTAAACCAACGCATACAAAAATTAATTAAAAAAAAAAAACATACAAAATGATGTTTATATTTTTTTTTTATTATAAATGCAAATTTATTTTTGTTAAGGCCTTCTGCACACGACGAGTACATAGGGAAAGCTTCGTTGCTTCTAATGTTTGTTTCAATATACAATTAGTTTGTTGAAGAAGTTTTGAATCGGCGGCGGCTTACAGTTACAGGTCCTTAATTCTTTGTTCTTTTGTTGGCGCTACAGCCAGCGGAGCGGGTGCTCCTGGGCTCACTAAGCCCAAAGAAACAGCGATTAGCAAGAGTTATTCTACGCTTGATTTCAGCGCTGAAATCATTTGCAGAGTTTACAGCAGTGTCCAGGTAATTGTCTACCACTGACCACCTCGAAGTTACATCTATCAATAGAACGTGATAGGTCCTTAATTAATGCCAATAAAAAGGAAAATATTGCTGGCTGAGTTCCAAAATGTGCCGATAACGTTACACTTTCAGATCACATCTGGAACGCACTCCGAAAGAGTTTTACTTTGCATCAGTTTGACATTTCGGAACACAATTTATGCATCCATCTTAAAATGAAAGAACGGTTAAATGACGTTTAGTAGTTGACTAATAATTTTAGACACAAAATACAAGTTTCAAATAAATTAATTTAGAATATCTAAATAACACATCTGCACGTTTTTCACTTTGAACTCAAATTTCTTCCAACAAACCTGTCCGAATCAATGCACTTCCTTCAAAAGTGTGCGCACTTATCATTATTGTATCAAATGACACAAAAAAAAAAACTGGTCAAAATAAAAAAAAGAAATCCGTAAAAGTAAATGGAGAAGCTTAAATAAAATGAGAAAGATGATGAGTAGAAAATATCAATGAACTGAATCGACCTTAATAGAAAGCACTTTTTCTGTGATTTTACAAAATAATATAACAAAAGCGAAGAGTTGTAATTTCTGCCCGCGCAAGCAACGTGGGTTGTCAGAATGTGTCACATTTTGTGTGTGTGACAACAACAACAAAAACTGGCAGACAACTACTCGTAGAACGTGCGCATTTCGCCTTGTTAAGTAATTATTTATTATCTATTCTTTTTTTCGCTAGCTGTCTTTTATTGTATTGCTAAATCTACATATATATGTTTAAATGAAACTTGTGTTCATTTTTTTAGTATGCAAGTTTATTAAGCCTGATAGATGGTGTGGTGATTATATAGAGTGCTCCTCGTTCGACTTGACTTTGACTTTTGTTAAATTTAACATTGGTGTTACAAAAACAAATATGTTTTCTTTTGGTTTTTCTTGCAATTTCCTATTAAAAGAAATCTTTTAGGTACAGTGCTGTGCATAAAATGTTCCATAAACTGTCATCAATGTTGAAAATTTGTAACATTCGTAACGTGCGACGTCGCTTCGGGCAAATGACATAAGCTAAGTATGATCAACTGTTCAAATTTAGCCCAAATGTCTTAACTATAGGGTCATTCATTTTGTGGTTTCAAGTTGGTAGCGCTGTCATTTGAGACCTGTCAAACTCAGCTGTCATTTGAAGTATCCGACCATCGATTTTCTCGAGTTGTAGAACCTGAGTAAAGTGAAAGATTCTCGAGAAAAAATCTCCAGATAAGTTCTGAAACTAAAAGGCGCACCCTTACATCATTACCTTAAATACCCATCCTTCAATCTGTCATCCTGTATGACTATGGATGAAGCTGTCTGAAGTTTATTAACGCTAATTAACATGGCCCTTCCATTGCTGGAACGAACCCCATCCCTATTCTAAAGGACCCTGATGCTGCACAAGAGACCGGAGGAAACTCGCAGATTTCCACAAAGATTTACTAGGTGAAAGGAATTCTCACACAGACTTCACGTCAAAGCGGAATAGGTTTATTGAGGGAACCAAATCAGTACACAAACGGCCCCGATTGCTTTACACCCGCACTCCCGACAATCCTGTTTCCTATAGCAACGCCTTAAAGGATACAATTTTGATTGCGTTTATCGACAGGAGCGATATTGATGGTACGATTAAATTAAGGCTCTCGTCTTTTCAAATTTAAAACGTCATGAGGAAAAATCCGGGACGAAATTCAAAAATATATCGAACAGCACTGTATATTGTAAATAAAATCTATTTACTCTTAGGAATAACGCCGAGTCTTGGTCGTCGTCAGTCGTAGCGATCAAGAAATTTTCTTATATGGAAACAAGTTCTTCATATGCATATCCACTTATATAGATGGGCCCAAGCATGAAGCTGATGGTAAAAGCTAGGTACGAAGATAGAAGAAAAACGGTTCTATATTATCTACATGCACTCCTCCGGATTTTAATCTCGGATTCAAGTTCATTGTGTGTGTGTGCGTGTGTAGAGAAAAGAATATGATGTCGACCACGGACTACAGCACCAGCGAGAACTGGAATCTCGAATCAACTATTATAACTTGGTTTACATTTTCCGTTTCTTTTTGGTTTTTTCTTTTTCATCTGTTTCATTAGTTTTTGAGATGGTATATTTTTTCGTAGTTGTTTTTTTTTCGGATCCCATTTCAGCTGCAATCGGCAAAACATGTTTTAACTGTATATGGCTGTCAAAGTTCTTGTTTCGACTGCTGAATCTGACCATGATTGTGGGGTTTCTGGTTGACAAAGAATGAAAAGAGAGTGGAATAAAAGTAAGCGAAGATCAATGTCTCTTTGCAGAATGTGCGTTTTTTTCTTAAATATCTGGAATTCATTATAGTTGAATGACTTGTAAATGTGCTTTTAGAATAATAAATTAGTTTGACACAAAGATGGTAAAGTGATTGTGATCGATTTGATAAGTTTTTTGTTTTGACTGCGGAAAAAGAAGGAGAGAGAAACGTATTTGCGTGGACGATAAATAATAAAAAAAAAAGATCTAAATAAAGTGAATTCAGGTTTTCATAAAACAGCTGCGTTATAGCTGATATTTAGAGCTAAAATTAATTAGGGAATTTAATTCTTGTTTCAGATTGAGATTAGAAATTTAAAAGATTTATTAACAGGTTTCAGATTTGTTTGGTAATGAGTCGAAAAGCAAAAAATTCTTGGTCCCAAAAAGAATATACCCACTGCTTTTTGATAGGTATAAAAATTTAGAAAAAAAATCCTTTTCGTATAGCAGAGAAGATGATTGTTACAGATGTTCATCCTTTAAATATAACTCTTTAAACATAAAAGGATTTTTTTAAATCGGATACAATTTATGTGTGTTCACACCCAGTTTACCCTATATATAAATGTGTTTTTTCCCATTTGACCCTATGAATGATTAAATTTTGAAAAATATTTTACTCTAAAAACCATCATCTAAGTACAGGGTGGGCCAAAAGTGACTTTCTAATTTAAACTGATTATAACTTTTATAGATTTAATTTTTTACTAATAATTTATTTTAGAATCAAAAAGTATGATTTATGGAGATTTTTTGGGCTAAGTATGGAATATAATGTCCCTCAAATGAGCTGCGGGATATATATTATACATAGGTGGGTTTATTTACATTCACTTTACTTTTCAAATAACCCCACAGAAAAATATCTGGTGCAGTCAAATCCGGAGAACGTGGAGGCCAATTAAATCCTGAATTTTTGGAAATTATTCGGTCACCAAAAATTTCCCTTAGTAGCGCCATTGTGGCACGAGCAAATTGCGCAGTAGCTCTATCTATGCTGAAACCACATCTCAGGACTATCAGCAATCTCTGGCCTCAAAAAATTTTCGATCATAGGCCGTTACCTTTCACCATTTATGGTTACAGTATTGGCGACATCGTCTTCAAAGAAAAATTGCCCAATAATTTTTTCTGAAGTTACACTACACCAGATAGTGCACTTAAGTGAACGCGGATGGATCAACCTTGGGTTCTCATATACCGATATACGGCATTTTTGCTTATTAATGAATCCATTTAATGGGAACTGAGCTCCATCACTCATTATGAGATGGTGAATAAAATTATTTTGCTGTCTTGCCATTTCTTGTAAACGAACTGCGTAAACAACACGTTGTAAACTTCTAAGTTTTTAATTTATAAAATTTAGCGAAAAAAAAAACATAAAGATTTGGATAATAAAGAAAACACAACCACTTTGTTAGAAATTTCGTTTTGTTATATTTTAATCATATGACCTATGGTACAGTCAAAATGTATATTAACTTCATTAATTATTTGACATCTAATTGTAATGATTGTTGATTGTTGCTGAATTGTGGAACGTATTTTTTTTTATTTATACGTGTACTTTCGTACAACGTTCTTGAGGATCATTTTAGTAAATCTCCAAAGTTTGTTTTATAAGTATTTACCTTAAAAAAGGAAAGAAAAAAAGGAAATGGGTCATAACACCACAAATATTTTCTGGAATTTTTTTAAAAATCATACCCAAGGTACTGTTTATTAAGAAAACTGTTGACATTAGGCACCTTCCTGACGACGACGGAGATACCCTAAGTGGAGCAACGTAGTTGCCTGAGCGGTACGGAGGATCCAAAAAGGGAGTTAAAATCTTTTGAACCCGCGAAGCGGGCCACCTGATGTAATACGAAAATGCGTCGGCCACATCAACCTTGAGCGGTTTTCTAGGATTTAAGCAAACAATTATTATTATTCCTATTGAACTCTTTTAAGCTTAAAAAAAGCAATATAAATGGTTTTTAATAATAATAAAATTGATAATTTTTAAATCACCAAAGTGAGTCAGAAATCCACAATCGATGTGCCAGAAGTCCACAAGAAAACATACTGTAAAATCAACACCGTTTTAAGGATATATGAAGTTTAATTTCATACACTTACATTTTGCCTTCATTTAGTTACAATTTTAGAACACTACTTTCTTTATTTAAGTAACGCAAACACAGCTAATTTATCAACTGTCCATCAGGTTTAGTTCATCAGTTAAACAATTGTAAAAATAACTATATAAAATGTTTAGTTAACATGCTACATAGTAAACATTTAACTTACAGGAGACCCTGCTAAAATAACATTAACTTGGTAAAAATTAACACAGTGCCCATGTCTAAATCTTGTAATTTTTTTTAAGAAGAATTTCATGTTGAAATAACACGGAATATTATCAGAAATAGTATCATGTGTAACGAATAAAGTGTTATTGAAATTGTCTTAGGTTTTGAGTGCCTATTTTGTAAATTTAATATTGAAAAATAACGACACCTTGTAAATTTAACAAGATACTTCTTTAATTTTTTCCTGATGTTTTACTTTGAGTAAAACCGTTTATTCTGTAATTTTGTTTTGTTTTTGTGATTTCAGAATGAGTTATATTTAAAACTTTGCAAACATTATCTTATCATCAAATTCATTTAGGTATACCTACATTCGTTTTGTTTGATTTAAGATAACGCTATTGTTTGAATTTATAAGTACAAAACCAAAATAAACTAAGGTGGGTATCTTACTAGCTAACTTTTTTATCACAAGAGTACCTAATGAAATGACTAATGATATAGGAAAATCTTTTGAATTCAATGACCCGTAGGTACGAATCGCCTTTAACTGAGATAGGTACGTAAAACATTATTTTAAATTCCAACCCATTTAAATTTTTGTATTTAAATTCCATACTCTTTAATCCTACTGCGATTAAGATACTTTTATTATTAAAAAAGGCTTTAAAAAAAATGACTTCCTTACAACTTCCTTCTGCCATTATTACAATAATTTACCCATAGTATGAACCGAGCTTTTGAACTTTGCATATTCAAATTTCACCATTTTGTAAACAAATTCATATCCTTAAACTCTTCGTCGTCCTATTAAAATAAAAAGAAGCACTGCACTCGCATTCGCATTCATGAAATGCATGTAGGAACCTTTATTGCATTCATGTTTCAGGATCATATTTTGTCTGATGTTGATGTCCTTCTGCATTGAAGGGAATATATGAATCCCGCGCCCTAAGTCTACATATGTACATACAATCATAATAGATATACATTATATTCATATACCTATACAGTTTGGACATTGCACATACACAATTATTATGTAGTTGAGTTGTATAACCCACTGTCAAGGAAACTTAACAAAAATTCGCAACTCGCATGTGTAGGAAAGATATATAACGGATAGTGCAGATATAAATCATGTCGGCTTCACCTACAATACAACAGCAGCGAAAGCAAACAAAAGTTTATGTAGGTATGCCATTCTCTTCCACTTCCTCATCTTCACTATATATGTATCTCTACAGACAAAAAAAATGTGTTTGCAAAAATGTCGTGACATGCATTTCCTGTTTTTGCGCCTGAAAGACGGACAACAAAACAAATTTTATTTTCGTTTTTTTTTTTGTTAACTTGATGTTTTAATTTGGAAATATAAAGGTACGTCTGCAGTTCAAAAGTACTTTTAAAATAAACAATGATATTACTGTGTTGTTATTTAAAGCAAACAAGAATTGGGTCAAAAACAGAATATAGGAAAAGCAAGGAATACAATGTTTAAATTATTCATTCTCCCATAAATCTCCCAAGCTGGTTTGCTAGAAAATTTCTAAAAGTTTAATGTATGTATCTACAAAACACACAACGATAAACTACAGCCGGTGAATAAACTTAATTAGATAGGTATATACAAAAAAAATTAAGATTGTTGTTGGTTTTTTGGTTTAAAATCAAAACCAAATGGACTGTTCTCAATAAATTGTTTCTAGAACGTAGGAATACATATAACATAATGTACAAAGGTATATAAAATGTAACATATTTTAATTGGCCAAGAGAAAATGTAAAAAAAGGCTGAAGAAATCAAAGTAACGTTTTTTTCAACGCAAGTAGGTACATACATAGGTATCTCTATAAAGAATATAATTAAAACCTACATTGGAAAATCACCTGCGCTTAAAATGTATTACTAAAAAGGTCAAATGTCGAAAATATTTGTTTTGTCGCATATAACTTTTAAACGGTATGCAAGTAGGACTTCATGCACAGTCGGGGTATTCCAGAAAGCCTGACGGATTGTATTGAAAGCGATACTTCATTTTCGAACACCTTCGCTTTGGATTATTCCCAAAAGCGAACATAGATAAAAGCGATCCTTCCATTTTTCCAATTTAAATGTCAAATATTTCCAACCAAGTCATCCCCATTTTATTTTTCACTGTTCCCATTTTAATGTCGACTGTTTCCAAAAAAAAAATATGACAATAATTGTTTCCAGCAAAAAAAAAAATGAAATGCACGACTGGGTCGCACTGGGTCGAACTTGATCTTATGTGCGATCACACTGTGGTTTTAATAATTTTAAAAAACTCTTCATCTGGATAAAAGAAATTTATTAGTTATTGGAGCCTATATTTTATGCCACCTGCCAAAAATATATATAAATAAATAAAAATAAATTTGACACCAACGCAATGTACACCAACTGATTTCTTACAAAAATCTCAATTTATGAGAAAAAAGTTTTAAAAATCGTTTTTGTTAATTTTGTATATATAAAATTTTGAAAATATTTTTAAGCAAACAAAATTGGTGCGCCAATTTTAAGTACTTATGCGGAGTTTAAAAATTAATTTTGAAAAAAAATCATCCACCCATTTTCGAAATATCGAATTTTCAAAAAATACAAATCCAAAATTTGATTTTTTAAAAATTTTGATATGATTGTGTAAAAAATTTCATTAAAATTGGTTCAACAGATAATGAAATAGTCGAAAACCCAAAAAACGATAAATACATTTTTTTCCAATAATATGGTAGATCTCTGATATTAGTTTACAAAAATTTTAATCAAAATCGTAAATTCTTTTTGTTTCATTCTAGTTTTATTAATATTATGTACAATAAATTTTTTTAAATTTAAATTTATTTATAATTTTAATTTTCTTATAATAACTTTTACTAAGTTAAGATTGATGCAATCTATTGCAAAAGATTTTTAATAATAAATAAATAAAAATAAATAACTAAAATGTCAAAATACTGCTGGATGCTAAGTTTAATAAAAATCGACCAAGTCGTTTTCGAATAATTAAGTTCTCAAAAAAAAAAATTAAACTTTTTTTAAAAATCCAAAAAGTGCCAAAAAGCCAGAGTGAAAACTTATTTTCGGATCCTTAAAATAGATGTAGATACAGAGCAGGATCCAAACTTGTTGTTGTATTACGTATTAAAAGATGATCCAGATCCGTAAAAAATAAAACGCGGCTATTATTTCCATCATTCTTAATTTTAATTTTTAACGTGACTGTGACAAGTCTTTTATTCTAATTATTGTATTTGCCCAACTTTATATCTTAAAACTAATAACTTAAATTTTAATTACAATTAAAGTCAAGTTAATTACTTAAAACTAAATAAATAAAGCGTTTTTATTTTTAAATTTCAAATTTAAAATTTAATTTAAAATTATAAATCTCAGGTTGTAAAACCTCAAAACTAGAAAAAAAAACATTTTTCATTTTTTAACGGGAATATCTCGGAAACCCAAATGATGGCGAAAAAAGCATGACGGATTTGGGATTAGTACCCAAAAGTTTGCCAATAAACATTCTTATTTAAAAAAACATATAAATTGTGTAATTGAAGAATATAATAAAATGGATAACTAAAGTCTTCTACTAAATTGCAATTGGCTGAAAAAATTAGTTTTATTATAAGGAAACTCAACATACCATACATCTGACATATACCTTCTTATAATAAATTTGTTCCTTATCCTTATGTTAGTCGTTTAAAAAAAAAAGTATTGTCAGATGTGGGGTTCGAACCCACGCTCCCAGAGGGAACCAGAGCTTAAATCTGGCGCCTTAGACCGCTCGGCCAATCTGACTGTTAACATAAAGCAGAACTAACACGTATTTAAACAGCTTTCTAAAGTTCTTATAAGAATTAAATACACAGTTATTCTTATGCCGAACAACCCCCTTTAAAATAGCACAAAGAAGAATTCAATAACAAAAAAAAATAAAGACATGAACTTTCATAAGGCAACAACATGCATAGCGATATTTAAATGAGTCCCAGCACGAGCACTAGCATACATCCCTCTTCTACTCTTCTTCCCATCATAATATACATGATGTTCTGTAGGTAGAATCTACTCACATAGCATAGTAACCAAATTGCTAATTGCACCGGAAGCTGATACAAAAGCACGTTTGGATGATTACCTTTTTACACCCTCTATTCTATATAGCTATGTATATTCTGCTCCAAAATGAACAAAAACAAAGAATGCCGTTTCACAATATTCTCTTCAAGAACTTGTTGACCTTCCTCATCTTCGCATTTGTTGGGATTTGCGAGAGTTGGGAGTTGTTGCTGCGGGAGCTTGTTAAATGGGCTTTTATGTGCGGTAGGACGTGGTAGAGTGGGTTGGTGAATATTTGAAGTGAATCAAGTAGTTTTTTTTTTTATTGCCAACACGTGAACCGAAACTGTTTTTTTTTTTTTTTTTTGCAAATTTCGATTGTGCGCATCGCTGAAAATATTTCTAGTTAGAAGCTTTTATTTTCATGCTCTGTCACTCTCTCTGTCTCAGTTTGGGCGTCATATCGTAAATATCGTAGATAAAATTGAAAATCATTTCGCATCATAGAAATTTTGGGTGCAGTTTTAGTGCAGCTGTTATCTCACGCGAACCGATCCGAATTTGTCTGTCTGCATTCGCCACCATCATTCACCTTCGCCGTCGGGTATTGTGCCTGGTAAAATTTAGGATAACATTACAACCCTTAGAGCTAGAAGGTGTATAGATAATTTTGTGGATATAAAATAATAACGGTTCAAGGAGTAAGTAGAGCAAAGTGTGTTTTTTTGCTTGCGTGATATTTTTTTTTTTTTGTGCTGTGTTTGTATTGCATGCGAAGCAGAAAATCGATGCCACGGTTACTGCAATGGGCCAACTCTTATAATGTAGGTCACCGCGTACAGTAAGTACAACTAAAGCCAGACGCAACAACAAAAGGTGGCAGTAACTGTTTATCTTCATTATCTCCATATCCAACATAATAATATCTTCAACTGCAAACGCGCCATATTAGATCCACCATCATGGTTTTAGGTTTAGCTCCATGGCAATGGGATGAAAAGATACAAGATACTTCACTGTTTTTAGATATATGTACATAACATCTATAAGCATATTATGTGCCATACGCAGTTTAGTCTGTCCGTTTGTTTCGTCCCGATGAAATGAATGTCGACTATACCTATACCACTATCGTAGATACCAATCCAACTCGTATACCTCGTACTTTCTAGTTCATATGAGAAAATTGAAAAATTACGGGACGGGAATTTTTGCATCGTTATTTTGTGCGGTCTTAATTTATTATATCCGTTGTGTTGTGATACGGTGCGGTGCGGTTCGGTACAATAGTTCTTCTATTAGTCTCAGCTCGGGGCGATTAAATTGCTTCATTCGAAACGCATATGGTTGGTTTAGTTATAAGCGGGATAAACGGAATTATTAACCGCATTTGAACTTGATATTGATTGAATTCCATTGTTTCAAACTGGGGAAACTTTGTTAAATGACTGAATTTACCTTCTAAACATTTTATTTCAAAGGGCTGTGTTTATTGGTGGTTGAGGGTGAATACCATATGGATATGTTGTTGACTTAAAATATTTGTGGTATTGACCGACTGACACGCGGTTTTGGTGGTTAATATAAGTAGGCATACCTATCTAATCGGTGTTATGATGTGTTGAATGGGTTGTGTGTGACGAACAGTGGGTAAGCACGTACGAAAGTTGAAAAATTTATTAGAGGAGCGGTTTTGAAAACGTCAAAGACAATCATTCAAAAATAAACAAACTAGGTACATACAAACATATTTTATACGATATTTAAATAAACGAGAACTATGGCATATATTCAATAAAACACCCGTTTCATGAAATGTCAAAAAAATATGATATCTGCAATGACATATGAAACATCATACCCATATCAGCTGATGAACAAACCAGCTATTTTCCAAAATAAATCTAAAAAGTATCCTAACATTTTTCGGATTTTTATGAAAGAAAAAAACAACTGACATCTGAAATACATTTCTCTCCCTTTCTGTGGCAATGGATAAAGAACAAGTGGGATTTCTAGTTTGTGTTTTATTTTACATGGGTTTTGACTTTTACCAAACAAAATAAAATATAAAATATATATATAAAATACAAAATACTTTTTTAAAACTAAAAAATCACTTGTTTCTTGCTGGCCCGTAATTGTTTGTGTTTGTCTTGTCAGCTGTTTTGAATTTTGACAGCAAACCTATCCAATCCGATTTTGGTCGTTCGAAAACATATCCGATGCAAAACGATCTTAGATACCTTATCGGCCTAACACTCGAACGCGGCCATTTACACACAGTCATGGGGTTCCCGATTTTCATTAAATCGGAAGACACAGTTAAAAATGCAGCCCACCTGTCAAATAGTTGTCACAGTTGTCCCAGTTGTTGGGGAGTGTGAGCGAGCCCAAAAGCCACTTTCTCATGAAATGAAAGTTATGATGAGTTTCTTTTTCGGAGTATTTCTTTCAGCATCAAAAATTAGGAACGCGTGAATGATGCTAAAAAGATTCCTTCGGGATTTATTGGTATCGGAAATAATTAATTTTTGCGGTGGATGGCTGTTGTATCATTGGTTTTTTTTTTTTGAGAAAAATTTGTGATAGCAGAAAAATTATCGGTGGAAATAATCGGGAGATAAAATTCTTTTTAAGATTCCCGATAGGACCCAAAAAGCGAAGCAATTTATTGCCAAGTGTGTAATTGACCTAAAAGTTTGGTAAGTTGGTACTCGGTCTTATTGTCTGAACACAATGGAGCTGCAGCTGGAATAGCTGTCAAAATATTTAACACAAGGCAGCTACAAGTGGACCTGCAGTCGGTGCTGCAAGGGTTCACTAACTTTTGACGTTTCAATTTGTAGGTATCAAGAAAAAAAGAGCCGGAAAAAATGTTGAATCTTTTTGTGTTTACATATTTGTTTCGCGAAAAAAAATTGTTATTTTTTCATTAAAATATAAAAAATAATCACATAAGACACTTTTACACATTTGTTGCACCTCCAGTTCCAGTTGTGCCCGTTTGCAGTCTATTGTCTTTGTATTTTAACTGAGGCTGCAACAGTGTAAAAAGTTTAAAAAAAATGCTATTAAAAAAAAGTCCATTAAAAACCCTGAACGATCACAAAAATCAGCAAATGCATTCAACAAGCAATATTGACATATCTACCATGAGGTATGGTGTATGCACTTTTATCAAATTACAAAACAATGACAGTTTTAAATCAATCAATTTTTTTCTTTTCGTTAAAATACCCCAATGTGCAAAAATGGAGGAAACACAATTAAAACCAAATGCGAAATGTAAGCGAAAATCTTCTTTTTTTTTTTGGTATTGGTTTGTTCTGATGTCGTGCGGAAACATTAAAATGCGGGGGTTGTTAATTGGGGTTGAATAGTGTCACATTAAACTCAGTTGGTTTATTGATTACATTTTCGCAAGTGGCTCTTGTTTGTATGTGTGTGTGTGTGCATTCGGAAGTTCTATTTGTTTTTTTATTTATTTTTGTGAGTTGATTTTCATCTACAAAACGAGGACGACGACGAGTGCAATCTGGTGAAAAAGGCAATGCTCCAATTGGCATTGCTCCAGAATGTTCTGAAGTTTTGTTTTGGAAAATCTGGTGTTTTTTTTTTTTGATGATTTCCTTTTTTTACATTGAATGGTGTTAAAAGGGAGAAAATTGAAACAAATGAGTTGTGTACTTTGAAATGAAAAAAATAAAAAAAGTGATGAATATGTATACATACCTATTTGGAATATATTCGAGAGATTGCAGTTTTTTTTTTTGTTTGGGCGACTTTCTGGCGGGGATTTTACCCATAGCTTGAAAGTAATTAGTTTTTGCCTTCTCATTGGTATGCAAAAGGATATGATGTGGTTCATATTATACATGCATGTATGTAGGTATGTAGGTATATCTACCTACAAGAAAATTTCATGCAAGTGAAAATTCCATAGTTCATTGACACATATGTATATATCTACACGTTATAGATACATCGTTTTTTCATATCAAGTTCTCAAATAATGAACCAGGACTGTTGTTTCCCTTTAAGGGAAACAATTGTTTAAAGTTTGTTAAAATATGATTGAGTCTTTATTATGTTTCCCCACTGCTATGGTGTTATTGGTTAACTCTACCGATGGAGTCTATTTTTATGTAATCCAAAATGGACTTTTTCGAAATAGTTTAAAATTACAAAACCAACATACATATATGTATGTACTTCCTGGAATCAATTGAAAAAAAAAAATAACTTAACTTGCACCGTTATCATTCATGAACGTGCGATTAATTTTTAATTTTTAGTACTGCAGTTTCATTCTGCTATCCATCGGCAGCGTCATTCACAGTAGCACAAAGGTCGAAAATACCAAACACTGTGTCATAAATATGCTCAGAAATATGGTCATAAAAAACACTAGTCTACCTAGGGTGACTTAAATATCGATAGTCGGCTGTTTCGATAGTATCGATAATTTAAAAAAAAAAAAAACAATCGATAGTATCCATAGTTTTTTTTTTCAATAAAAACCTAGCCTTATCAAAACCACAAAAAATCATATTTAAACTTCAAATACGTTGACGGAAGTTCCTACAAACCTTATATTGATTATCAAATTATGCCCAGATGCCTTTAATCATAGTATCAGTAAAATAATTACAAAATAAAAAGTTAAGGTTGCTTAAACATCGATATTTTATAGATAGTATCGATAATAAAAAAACTATCGTCTTTATCGATAGTTTTGAAATACTATCGATTATTTTTCATCTCACAAGTTTATTAGTTTAAAAATGCCATTCACATTCACACTCTTCTTATTTTTATGAAAATCAACACCAGATATTCATCAAAAAGCACTAGTATTCGTGTATTCTTGTTGTTGTGACGTCCATAAATTCTTAGAGGCTGTTAACATTGGACTGTCTCCTCCGACTTTTTTTGACGTAAATCAGTCTGCTCTTGTTCAGACACAAAGTAGTGTGAATACTCCGCGACTCACTTTGACGTCATAGTTCTGTCAGAAAAAAATAAATAAATCTTTAAAATTTGTCTTTGTGTTTTTGTCAACTTTGATCAAAATCTTGAGTTAGATTTTTTATACGAATGCATAACTTGCTATATATGTGGTACCTGCACATATAGTACATATACGTATTTACATATATCGCAAGTAAAAATTTGTGAACGGATCTTATATGTAAATTGAACCGACCTTATGTCACATGTCAAAAATTATACCAATTGGAAAGTGCAAGTGTTCATCTTAGAGTTTATTTTTATTGGAATAATATTTAAAAACAAATGTAGTTTTTGAACAAATTATTAATATTTTTTAAATAATATTATTCGTAAAAATCGTAAAATCAGCAGGTAGGTAATTCCGCTTCATTTTACACATCATTTGTCAAAATCGGTGCAGTATGAGAGTTGAAAAAGGGATCCAGTCTCTATATAAATAATATCGGTAGGGACCTACCTATGTATATGATAATTAATTCTTTCAGGTAGGCACTTCTCTATTCAACAAATCAAAAAACGATCTCTGTTAAATCACTTAACCCAAAAACGTTACCATTTATGACGATTGACGACCGTAAACTTACATACCTACTCATTTAAAAATAAATTATTTTCCTCAAACAATTTGTTTATCTTCGTAATTTATCAAGTTAATTCAATTAAATCTAACTAAATTATTCTGGAAGAAACTTCTTTATACCTATATAAATCAAAGACATTAATCTTCAATAAGCTTACAGCATAAGTTAAGTAGATACCTATCTCGCAGAAAAGTTTCAGATTTTGAATAAAAAAAGAAAAAAAGTCCAACACTATGATACTCGACCTCCTTTATCCTGTTTGTTTATTTATTTTTATGAATTTTTGAACTCCATTACATTCCAGATGTAGCTAGGTATAGGTACCCAGGCACCCAAACAAACTTCATGAATTTTTAAATTAATAAACATAATCTAAAACTCTGATTATATTATGTTTATGTATAATCTCTGGAATGTTTATTTTGAAATAAAAAAGAAATAAATTCTATCCTTGGATACCCAAGGACCTGTCTGTTTATCTGCATCAATTTAAATATTATATTTTTTTCCTTTGAAATTAAATTCTATAAAATTTTTAACTTCAATTCTGTGGATATTATGCTTAGGCACTTACTTTTCCACATTCCTGAACTGCGGTACCGGTACTCTGGCACCACCAACTATGTAGTGGGTATGTACATATGTATATAACTGGGATACTGGGAACTAAAGAACCAACAACCATGATGTGCTGAATCAGCATAGCCGGCCTCTAACAACTATAATATTCATCTTTTCAACACTTGTGTGTCGTATAAATTATATAAAGTAAAACCAAGTCAAAACAGCCCCTGCCTGCCTGATGCTTCTATTTCTTATAATACGCTACGCTGTGCAATGCAATACGATCTACGCGTCATTGAAGTTCAATCCCAGAAGTTGTCACTAAAAATAGTCATTCCCTGAAGTTGCTGTTTTGCTGTGCCTCCTAGAGTTGATTTCTTTTCATAAAAAAGGTTTTATTTTCGTTTTATTTTTCTGGTAAAAATAAATATAAATGACGAGACTAAGTCGTACCTACTTGCTTTCATTAGAGATTGATTTGTATCTAACAGCTTAAAATTAATAGAAAATATCATTTAAACGAAGTTATCTCCTAAATGCTTTCTCATGGAAAAAACGACCCTCAATATTTTCTGTGGGAAATTTGTCACCCTACAAATTCGAATATGAGTATTTTGTCTGTAAAAGTGTCTCTTAGCGTCTTAAGCTACTTTTGAGTTGATTTTGTTCCTACGAATCCATAACCTACCCTTCTTCATACAACTTCTATATTGAAAAAGTAAAAAAGATATAATATCTCATGGATATCATGTCTGTCTGGCGATGTCTCTCGCCCTGGCTCGCAATGATGGTCGTGTTAGTACGAGTAGTAGTAAGTAAGTAGGTACTCGTGTGACATATTTGGTGAATGCAAGATTTTCCGCTCCGCTAGTTGTGTTGTGGATTGTGGAAAAAAAAACTGTTGGGGGGGGGGGGGAGGAGGAAGAGACTCACGTTGTTTTTTTTCTGATTAGGAAACTGACTTCGTTATGATCCAGAAGGTTATTTTGGGTTGTTGTTGTTGTGTTTAATCTCCTTGGGGTTTCGCTTTTGCTTTTATGACCTTTAATTGTCGGCACGGCGGCGGCGGCGGCGGTGGCGGTTCATGGTATTGGAAAGAATCCGTGTTGACATTTTGTATATTATGTAGGTAGGTACACTGAGTTGGTTTTACGTTCTATTATCATGTGAACCCTGACGCTTAGGTTATAATGCGATTATGTTTTTTTTTTTGTTATCCAAACTTACTTTAGACTAAATTATTTAACAATGTACCTATGTATATGTACCTAACTGCTATGTTACTTGAGCTTCTGAGGTAATTCTATGTTTTTGTTGGAAAATAAAAAAAAAAAAAAATTATCATGACCTGGGTAAGGAACATTTTTTATGCCAAAATTTCTGCAAACTATAGGTTTGCGTATTTCATGTCGATTATGAAATACGCAATACTGGATCCACAGTGATTCTCAGCACAGTGTTCTCTTTTCTTTTTACGAAAAATGACTTAAGTGAAAAGAGAGCGCTGCATTGCGGATGCAGTATTGCGTATTCCATAAACGACATGATTATTAAATTTTATTGATTTTATTCGAATAATTTATGACTTTTTGAATTGACGCTTCTCAACGCAGGCTCTGATGGGATGCGTGAAGTTGACGTACGTTCATTTTCTGACAGATACCTATAATTTTTTTTTATTTTTATTTAACAAGTTATTTCTTGGTTTAAAAAAAAAAAAATTGGTCGGCGCGACAGCTCGTGTAGAACCAAGGCCTAGTGTCTTACAACTCACAATTATTCCTATGTGCATGTGTGGCAGGAAAAGAGGGGCCTACAATTTTCTGCCGAATCCGTACGGCTAGGGTGAGAAACACTTTTTCATGACAAGAGGAGGATTTGACAATTCCTCGCAAGAGGCAGTAACCCGTAAAAAAACATTTCTGTTTTTAGGTGGCATAGGCTGGGAATCGAAACCAATACCTTCGGCGTAACATTCCAAGGCAATAACCATTACGCCACGGGCTACTACTTTCAGCAAAGGCAATCTAGTCACCGAATGTCAAAGGGATAAATAAATTTCAGCAGCATTTCCAGCAACTGCTCAAAGTTCTTTCATATCTAACTTTAGTATGCGACAAATTTGTAAATTTGTGTGTTAAAAATCTTTTTCACAGTTCAGAGTTCGCAGTACCCTTTACTATAAGAACGTACATCTGGGATCGATATGTTAGTGCATGCCGGTTTGAATTTTATTAGTTTTCTGAATTTAAAAAACCTTAACAGACTATTAGTATAGACGACTCTGTTCGATTTGAACAGTTGCTCGTGTATTTCTTGTATTTTTCCATGCTGTTGGAAGTTAATACCATACGCTTTGAGTTGGCCCTCCTTATAAACAGCTCTGCTCCGATTTTGCAGCTCTCTCCAGTTATAAGTGACAGCGTCATCAGGCCACTTTTCTCTAGGTGCCTGGGTTTAATTTTATAGAAGGTAATGAAAGAAGCGCGGATGCGTACAACAAACCAGAATTAGGCCTTAATTTTAAGGTGATGCCGGCAGGATTCCCAAACTGGTTCTTATGGCTGTTGGCGTTCCAAGTATAGGTAAGCCAGAATCAGCTCATAGTCCAATTCAAGAGAATCTATAAAACTCTCTTTCCCTTACAACCCCAAGCTTAAAAGATCATGAGGCTAAAACTAAAAAACATAAAGAAGACGGCATCTATGACGCCCCACGTTGGGCGCCACTTGTAACTAATCAGGGAATTATCGACAAGATTCTCAAATTGGTTCCTATTGCTATATACTTAAAGTTAAGAAAAATTCCAGTTTTGGAATCCCTGAACTTCTTCTTTTTCTCCTACCATTACCAGCCAAATTGCGAGATGATTCTTATCTTAAATTTTGATCATCACCAGTGATCAGCTCATGGTCCAACTCAAGAGAATCTATAAAAATCTCTTTCCCTTACAACCCCACGCTGAAAGGATCATAAGGCTGATCCAAGAAACATAAAGAAGACGGCATCTATGACTCCCCACGTTGGGCGCCACTTGTAACTAACCAAGGAATTATCGTATTGCTTTCTACTTAAAGATAAGAAACAACCAGTTCATAATCCAATTTGACAATCCCTTCACTCTTCTTTTTCTCCCACCAATACAAGCTAAATTACGAAAAGATTCTTATTTTAAATTTTGATCATAACTGATGAGTCAAAAAAACTAATCATTTGGTATTTTTTTTGTTGGTTACCATACCGAGTAATCCACACTAAAAATATCTTTTATTGTTACCAAGGTATTAAACTGAAAGAATAATATATTTTTTCAGCTTTCTATTAGATACGTGTTTTATGTTATGTAGGTAAATGTTTTCACATCATGTCTTAATTGGTTGTTTAATGCTTGCGCTGCTGATTTGGGGAAAAGTTATCAAAATCTGCCTTCATTTATTTTAATTATATTGTTATAGTTTATTTGACCTTAATGCGCATCGAAGGGAAAAATTAAGAAAATAAAATAAAAAAAAAACACTCGTACCTAATGATTGCTCATTCTAACGAGATATCTTCTTTACCTTGATGAATTGCAAAAACAGATTTATAATTTTTCATAAACAAACTTAATTTTGTGTGCTGTATGTTTTTCTTAATGAATAATGAAAATATATGTATACAATGTTTGGGTATTCCATCCATAGTCACAAAGTGTATACTTTTGCAAAATTAATCTTTTTTTTTGCTTAATTATTTATGATTCCTTTTCGTGTACACCTACCTTTTTTAGAAAGGTTGTTTCTATTTTGATTCAGAATTTAAAAATAGTTTAAGGTTAATCAAATTTGCACAAAATATAGATGGATACATTTTTTTTTTCTTAAAGATTTTCAAACTAAAGTTGTTTGAAATTTTGAGTCATTTACCTACTAGAATATTAAAACATTGATTTGTGGTCACTTTTTTAAGGAAATTAACTTAAATTTATTGCCAATATCAATATGGTGATTAGTTTGGAGAATCTTTGGCGGTTATAGATTTTTGATTTTTTTCGATTGCATCTTTGGGAACTTGATGAAATCGTTGGTATATTATTTTTTTTTATTCGGGTTTAATAGGTTTTTGATTAAGAATTATTTAACTTGCGGTGACAAATTTCAGTAAAATAAAATGCATACAACTGGTTGCCAAGCCTTACGATATAATGGATTTAAATACAGGAGATAGAAATTGCATACATTATAGAAAGAGGATATTCCGCTATTTGTTGAATTATTTTTTTAAGATACTTTTAGGCATATTGTTTGTAGATATACATATATAATATAATGTTATAAAAAAACTAGAGTCGTATAATATCCCTTGATTTTGTAGAGGATTTCGTTTCCTTAATTGAAAGAAAAGTTTTTAAATAAATATTATTACATTTTTCAATCAAAAATTGTGAGAAAAAATATATTTTTTTTTTCTATTGCGTGATTTTGAATTAACAAGTTCTCTGAAAAAGAGTTTTAATTATGAACTCTACACACAAGTATTAACTCTCCACTAATGTTAACTTTTGCTATGTTTGGAAGGACCAACTAAAAAGCTTTAGCACTTAAAACTAAACATACAATTTCAAATGCAGCCTAAATATTTTTAAGCATCCTCTTTAGATTTTTCAAAAAACCAGAATCGGTCCCCTGGTGAGTCTTAGATTAGAAACTTTGAGTTGCCTCAAAATACATTGAAACAACAAAAAATAAAACCTATTAGCGCCTCAGAAGAGTTTTTACACCGCACTTCTCTTGTCTGTAAAAACTGCCTTAATACTCTAGACTAGACAGCGTAAATAGGGAAGCTCCACTTGTATAATAGTTGATTGTATGTATAAGTTTGCCCACATAAACAATGCCATGTCTAAAGTTCTGACCTTTATCGTATATTGCGTATTGACAAGGCCCTCACTAGTCAAACGATGAGTCCAAGTGAGATGATAATTCGAGCAATTAACGAGCTATACGGGAATATCTAAAAAAAAAATGACAATTTTATCAAAATAAAAACGTCATTGACACATTTCCGTGATTATATTTTTTTACTAAAAACTTTAAACGCTATTTTACTACAATTTTTAAAATCTTATACGTCTAATATGAAGTTCCATGTAGACCTCCCTTCTATCAATTACATTAAAAGAAGAAGCAAAATAACTGGGTCTTATTTTGGTAAAGTTAAGCTGAGAAAATCACATATTTCAAGAAAACTGTCGATTTGTTTAGGCTCTTGCTCTTAACTATTAAGATGAATAGGTTTATACTGGAACTTTTAAATCACTAGGATAATCATTTTTTTAACCGGTCGCATCGATCGCGTCGCCCACGAAAACCTGAATGCAAATAAGAATATGACAGACAAGTTGCGGCCAAAAAACTGACAGAGTGACAGATGCGACAAAAATTTCTTTTTCACGTCGTTTCTGGCAGCAGTTTGGCGCCACTTAAAATGTCTTTCGGTTATATTTTTTTCATTTAAAAGGAATTAAAGATATTTCATTCGGAATGTAAAGGGTTATTAATTTTTCGGTTCACTCAGCGATACATTTTTGATGAAAATTTTATTTCATTATAAAGTTTGGATTAAGTGTAAAAAACCATATCATTCAAATGGCCGCCTCGGGAAGATTCGCAGCATGCGATTCTTTTGAGATAATTTTTAACCACTTTTTCGCACATTTTGGGCGGTATCTCGGCCATAACTTTAGTAATGTTGGTTGAGTTCGGGGTTTATTCGCGTAAACACAATCTTTTGCGTAGCCTCACAGACAAAAATTTAACGGTGTCAAATCGCATAATCTTGGTGGCCAATTGACGTCGTCAAAGCGTGAAATTACGCTACCTGGAAACTTATCACGCAAAAAAGCTATAATTGGTCGTGCTGTGAGGGTTGTTGCCCCGCCTTGTAGGAACCAAACCACGTATTATCCAAGTCATGATCTTAAATCGCCGGCCAAAAAAAAATCGGTTAATTGCTGCGAAAGGTTTGAAATCGATAAATTCGGATCACCAGCAACACTTGCATTTACACAGGCCTTACGATATCTGTAACGCTTCCACTCTCTTCAAATATCTTCCTAATTTTACCGATTGCTCACGTAGTCGGTCGATTATGACGACCATAATCATCGCGTAATGCGCGAAAAGTGGCTACGTTTGAATCACCACTTTTGTAGTAAGTTTTAAGTTCGATTGTTAAGCGATCCATTAAGCGATCCATGACACTTCAAATGACAAATGAATTTGACAATTGTCAAATGCCAGCGCTACCAACTTGAAACCACGAAATGATTGACCCTTTATTTCAAGTAAAGTGGTAACGTTAAAAATAAAAGTTAGGTAGATAGGTTAGATACATATTTATACATGTATGTAATTACGTTATTTGGTCATATACTTATACATACATATAACGGGTGATTTTTTAGCTGGTTTGGTTTTGGCAACACTGGTTTTGACAGCTGACGTGTGTTTAGTACCTTGTGTCACTGTCAAACAGCTTCAGTTTGGTTTGCAATTTAACCATGGATCGTCTTACAAATGAACAACGCTTGCAAATTATTGAATTTTACTATCAAAATTCGTGCTCGGTTCGAAATGTTGTTTATCGAAAAATTGTGTTCAGCGATGAGGCTCATTTTTGGTTGAATGGGTGAAGATCAGCCAGAAGCATTGCAACAGCTACCAATGCATCCCGAAAAAGCCACTGTTTGGTGCGGTTTATGGGCCGGCGGCATTATTGGGCCATATTTCTTCAAAGATGATGCGAATCGCAGCGTTACTGTCAATGGTGAACGCTACCGAGCGATGATAACAAACTTTTTTTTGCCCGAAATGGAAGTTCTTGACTTGCATGATATGTGGTTTCAACAAGACGGTGCCACATGCCACACAGCACGCGAAACAATGGCGCAATTGCGAGGCGAGTTTGGTGAACAGTTAATTTCACGTTTCGGGCCGGTCAATTGGCCGCCTAGATCGTGCGATTTGACACCATTAGATTATTTTTTGTGGGGGTATGTCAAGGCTAATGTCTATAGGGACAAGCCCGCTTCGATTGACGCACTGGAAGCCAACATCCATGCATTCATTCGTGAGATACCGGCCGATATGTGTGAAAGAGTATGCCAAAATTGGACTCAGCGGATGGGCTACCTGAGACGCAGCCGCGGTCAACATTTGCATGAAATTATCTTTAAACATTAAATTGCAAGGTTCAAACTATCGATTCAAATAAATATTTCATTCATTTTTTCGAATTTTTTGTGTTTTTTTTTTTAAAAAGTTCTAAACCTCTTAAAAAGTCACCCATTACAAAATGTTTAAAAAGAAAATAACATGTTTTGGTATTCCTAAGAATACCATCTTGTTTTATCATAAGGACCATCTAAAGTGGATATCATCTCACATATAAAATTTAATTTAAAATCCTTTGACATATTTTTTCTACTTCATTCATAAAAGCACCTATATACAACAATGTTGATTATGTGTTGTACATGTACATAAATTATTTTTAATGTGTGTCTTCTTTGAATAAATTTTTTAAATCACAAAAATCTGGAAATGAGACATAAACTAAACACCAACAACAATATTTCCAACATAAAACAAAAGAAAACGGCAACGGGGAAGGGTCCCTAAACTATATATGTACATACGTAACATAAATAAACACCGACTGACGACATTTAGTACACTTACCGTCACTCAAGAGCTTGCTTTCAAAATAAATGAAACAAAAAGTGGATTTCAAATAAGGCAAGGAAAAGAGAAAAACAAAAGAACATATGCTTTGTACGTTTTTGTATTTTCAAGGCCGAAGCCGGATATAGGTGTCATTTCATGTCTGCAACACGCCGCCATCCACCGAGACGTTTCGTTTTTTGTCAGTTTGCTGCCCACGCATCCAACTTCACATACAAAATTACACACATGAATTAATTCACAATGTATGTATTCGTCATTCAACTGCATCCATTAAGCCCTTTCGAAAAAAAAGATCGTATTTGTCAACAATAAAACAACAACAAAAATGTCTGCTTGTTTCCCTTTTTGTTTATATCTACTTATTGAACTACACAGAAAGAAAATAAAAACAAAAGAAACCCTAATTTAAACATATTTTAAAATTGTTTTCATTTTATTTTTTTCGTTAAGGAAAATCAAAATCACTTTTTATTAAAAAAAAATCCTGTCGTGCACTTTATTTCTTTGAGTGTACACATTTATGAAAATAGACTTAATGTAGGTATGTACTTCTATTTAAGTGAATCAACCACCGACATGGGTTTGCTATTGGTGTACCTAATTAATTTAACCTTGTCATAAGTTCTGTTTACGTAGCAGTATATAGCAGGAATATACAGAATAGAGCTGAACTGTCATCGCCATTGATGACTGAAGATTTATTTTATTATTAAAACAAAAATAGACTAGGTATGTATGTATGTATGTATACACAAGTTTGCATTTTTTTTCAACACTAAATTTACCTCTCATGTAATTTTTCTAATTAATTCAAAATGATGTTCAATTACCGGTAACGATGGAATATGATTCAAAGTAATGACGTTGCTGCATGCAATAAAAAGAATTTAAATTGCAGCAGGGTGATTTCAGTCTTACCGAAACTTTAATGTTTACCTACTTCTTGGAATTATTTAATACACAATTTAAGTATTTATTGGAAGTATTATATTTTTTATGCAATGATGTATTACACTTCGTCTCCCCCCCACCGACTGACAAATATAAATTTCCGACATCCCCGACCGTATCACTTCACCCTGGTGAAGTACATATACTAAAATACGAATATTATTTTTTTGTAAAATTATAATTCACACTCAGTTCAAACCAAAATATGTATAAGAGACCGCGAACAAAGTCATGAAAACCGAGCCATTGACAACCGGGATTGAGGACGATTAAGTCAGCCGAGTTTTAATTTAAATTTTTTTTTTTTTACATGTAATTTATATATCTATAATTTGTTAAACTTAAGCCATTGTATAACGTTAGGCCTCTTATGTGCCAACAAATGTAAATTTATCATAGCATCATATTATTTATAAGCCAAATTGTATATATTATGTTCAATAAAACAAAATTGGAATTGAACATGAAAACCGAGCTCTGCCACAGTTTGAATATAATACCAATCTCGAGTACTTGGGTAGTTCCTTTTTGAAAAGCTTAGGCTACAGAAGTGACATGACATGATACGTGAGGAAGATAACCTCGATAACTAAAATTTGTTGCTTCTTTGGTAAAACCCTGGACCGACGAGCATACCTCAGCCTATGATAAAAGCAATATAAATAATAAATAATTAATATGCTCTCATAAAAATGCCGCTTCGAAAACAGTGTAACTAATTGAGCTATAGCATACCATCAAATAAGATATATCCATAGATGCACTTTTGCGGCCATTGGCATGGCTTTTTTAAATGTTTTAAATAAATGCTGTGCTGCAAACTCTTTAAGACCACAAACACAGATTCAGACAGAAAACATTAGTTAATTAATAACCAATTATATTAAATATATTAATATGGTTGATGGAATAGTTACAATGCATATATAGAGGAATAGTGAAAGGCATATCAGGTTTAGAAATTGTAACAAAAAGCAAAAAAATGTATTGTGTGGAGCATGCATCTCACATGCATATTTTCTCTTAATGGATAAGATTTATTTAATATTTTTCATTAATTGGTGAAAGAACCGGATAAACGTCTTACATCTTTATATTCTTCTTCTTACGCCTTTTTGTTGTTCAACTACTACAAAATTAATTGAAACGAATGACAGTTGTGGTACACGTTTATATTATAAAATAAATTACATTTTCCATGTGCATAGTTGTTTGAAGATATCTTTTTATTAAAATTTCTTGGAATTTGTGCACTGTGATTCGAGATGAAACTTCATACTGCAATTCTTTTTGTACTATTTAACAACAAACAAATTTCATTTTCCATGCATATTTATTTAGATATTAAGGGGTTTTGTTTTTGACGTTTAATCATTTCCTCTCAAGTTTGTTGATTTAGACTTAGACGCTGATTACGCGAGTCTTTTTTTCAGTCGTTTCGTCTTTTTGACAGCTCGAGTGGGGGTGTAGAAATGAAATTTTTCTTTTATTTGAATGTAATTGCGAGAATTCTTCTCGCACGGGTAGGCTAGTCTTTTAAAATTCAAACAAATCTAGCATTTTTAATTAAAAAAATAACAACCAGTTAACTTGCTATTTTTAATTAGCTTAGAACTTGTTAACTTTGTATAGCTCTATTTTTTTGTCATAATTTGTTTTTTACTTTTTTTTAGAAGACAAAACACTGCCGTTTATTTGTCGAGAGAGAGAGAAAAAAAAAACAAAAGAAGATATACCTTACATTAAATACGTTATAATGTCTTATGTCCATGAGCAGAGTATGTTGACAAAAACCTTTATCTCTCGTTGCACCGCCTTATTAAAAAAAAAAAACAATGCCAAAAGCCTCCACAAGGCATTGTGTGTTTCCTTTTCACCTTGTCCGCTGTAGATTTGTTCTTCTTATCTTTTTCTAAAAAAAAAGTCTCTTAAGGTACTTTCTCACTTGGTGATATCAGATTTGCAATCATCAGTGCTGTTAAAGGAGTATTCGTAGAATGTGGTTAAATACATATGTATGTTTATTTTTATGAATTTCTTTTTAGAAACCATCAAACTCAATTACAAGCTGCAAAAAATAATTCTTCTCAGAGCTTTTTCATATGATGATATTTTTGTCTTTAACTACTTTTGTAGGTGAGAAAGGCACGAAGCGAGGGGGAGTGGACAAAATCGACCCGATAAATGATTTTGAAGACATTTTTTTTCTCACTTCACCTAGTGTGCGAAGTCGTGCAAAAATCATCTGCAATTTGTTTCCCTGTCTTCAAAGCATCTTAGAGGAATTTTCTTTGAAATTTAAAATCATCTGCTAGTCTCCCAAATATAGGGTCATTAATTTCGTGGTTTCAAGTTGGTAGTGCTGGCATTTGACACCTGTCAAACTCAGCTGTCATTTGAAGTGTCATAATATTAGTTGAATGTTTGCCATTTAACGTAGTGCACGCTCAGTCGAAAATATTGCTGCTGCAAGTGCAAGTGTTGCTGATGATCCGAATTTATCGATTTCCCGGCGTTCACAGCAATTAACCAATTTTTTTGGTCGGCGGCGGTTGAAGATCATGACTTGAACAATATGTGGTTCCAACAAGACGGGGCAACAAGCCACACAACACGTCCAATTATGGCTTTATTGCGTGAAAAATTTCCTAGTCGCGTAATTTCACATTTTGTTGATGTCAATTGGCCACCAAGATCATGCGATTTGACACCGTTAGAGTTTTTTCTGTTGGGTTACTCAAAAGATTGTGTTTACGTGAATAATCCCCGAAATCTAGACGCATTAAAACCAACATTTTTTTAGTTATGGCCAAGATACCGCCCGAAATGTGCGAAAAAGTGCTTAAAAATTACCTCAAAAGAATCGCATGCTGCGAATCTTCCCGAGGCGGTCAGTTGAATGATATTGTTTTCACACTTAATGGCAAAGTTCAAACTTTATAATGAAATAAAATTTTCATCAAAAATGTATCGCTGTGTGTGTTGTATTTAGCTTTACTTTCGAACCCGAAAAATTAATGACCCTTTATTACGACATAGTTAATTTTTAGTAAAAACGAAAAATCCTCAACGCAGAATACTATTATTTCGTTGACACCAATTTTACGATTGAATATATTGTTTGACCGTGTAATCACCCTTTCAACGCAGTTAGGAAACAACGAGGGGAATGACTACTCGTCAGTGCGTTAACTTGTATCCCAACATTTTTTTCATCGTCAACGTAGCCAATTTCAAAAAATTCTGAGTTTTTAGAAGTTTTTTTTTTTAATCAACCGGTATCAAAGCCATTCTTCAAAGAATTTTGACAGTTTCATAGCTTGACAGATAGGGATAAAACTAATAGCGAATATCATTCAAATTTTAATTCGACGTTTGACAGTAAAAGCTGTGTATTCAAATCGATTCTCTCACCCCATGAGAGAGCAATTCTTTCGTGCTCTTTTTCTTGCAATGAAACTTTTGACAGAAAGAGCAAATCTTTTCGTGAATAAAACTTCCTATAAATGTTGACGTACATACATATATAGAATATTTCAAACCAAATGTCATCCAAATACCTAGAAATGATTTTTTTCAGGAGCAAACATTTTATAGATAATTGAAATATTTCGGATTTTTTTTAAGAGGTTTTGTAATGCCTCAACACAATAGCCATCCTACAGTCATGTCATAGTCAAAGTTTGACACAGATATTTTGTAGATATTTTTGCTGACGTTATCATTTTTAACGCGTTGACAATTTACGTTGACTGTCTAATTGAAGCTTAAATTTTATTTATTTTTGTCGCTATTTTCAAACACAAAATATCTACTCCTTTTTGAGAGCATCGCAAGTAATATCCAACTTGATTTAATTTTACATTAACTTTAAATGACAGCCCTGAATTATTACCTGTGTTGAAACATTAAAAACGAAACAGTCAACCACCTATAGCAGCTCTTAATATATATCTATACCAACGAGCCAACAAAAATTATATTCTCTCTCCATAAAATGTGAATTAAAAATAAAAGTGCTCTTATCAGCGCCCCAAGTGAGTCACCTCCTAACTAACTAAGGTGTAGGTAGGTACACGTAAATTACTCTTTTTGTTAAGCTTTTTTTTTATTTAGCTTGACAAGATTGTCAGCGTTATAGTTAGCAATCATTCCACAAGGCATAATATTTACCCAAGCCAACACTTGACTCCATTTGTATCTTGTTGCAGTGAAGTTGTGTTTTATTATTTTTTTTTGTCTTAAGTTCCGCGGCAGACACAAAATTGATAAGATTGTAATAAATATTAGTCAAGCGGAAAATAACTTTTTTTTTGTTTAATTATTTTATTATTTTTGATCAATTGTAATAAAAAAAATTTCTTTTTATATTTTTTAGTGGCCAAAATGGACACACAGCTGGTGTGGGCCCGTGATCCAATCGAGGGCTACATCCAGTGCCGGATCGATAGTATTGGCACAAAGGAATTCGATGTTTCGCCGATTGATAAAAAATTTCCGAAACGTGTCTGTGCAGTAGATGATATATTTTCATCGTGTGATGGACCACAAGATCATGACGATAACTGTGAGTAATTTCATATTTATATTACGTAATGTTTGTTTAAGATTGTCAGAAAGAAACTCTATTGATACCTAATTTTTTTTATAATTTTCTGAGAAATATTCATTTAGAGTGAAAAAAAAATTAAATAGGTACGTGGTGTACCTTTGGACGTACACATGTACATAAATATATGTCCATTTAATCAGTAAATGAATGAACATTTATTGATGCATCCATAAAAATATAATATCGTTTAGAAGATATTAAAGGAATGTATTGAACATTGTGTTAATGGTTATAAAAAAAAAATTGAATTGTGAATTGTTTCGAGTCGAAACGGGTTGAAGGTTTTGCTTTATGAAGTGAAGTTCAGTTTTTTTTTCTAGTATAGGTAATCTAAAATGTCAGTAGCTGGGAGATTTATTGTTGAATCACCTGATTAAATGGATTTAGCGTTTAATTTTAAATTTTTTATATTCAAGGGATAACACTCCTTTCCAATAAGAAATTCCACCTTAAAATATGCCTTACAGATGTTCGGAGCCAATGGAAAGTTGTGGAAGTTACAACTGGTTCTGAAACCTAAAAATCGAAAGTTTTTGAGAGAATATAACTTTTGCCTCTATAGTCAATAATATGAGAAAAACGCTTAATACCTGAACATCAATTTTGTTTTAGAAGCAAATATTCGACTGGTTGAACCTTTTGAAGAAAAACTAAATTCACTAGTCAACTGATGAGTCCAAGACGATATGAGATCGCCGGGACGAAACGCCAAATTTGTATGGATTAAAAGTCGTTAAAAGCTATTTTGGAAAAACAAAATTGTTCTGCAGTCATCTAAGATGTGTCGCAGGATTTTGACAAGGTGTGGCATTGAGGCCTCAAATTGAAATTCAGACAAGTTATGCCTGAAGGACCTTATACGATTCTTTATAAAAAAAAAATAGACTCTTTCGTGTAAGACGTACAAATTAGTGTGTATTCTGATTTTAAGGAAATATGGGCTACCACAAGGAAGTGTTTTAAGTCCAATTTAATTCTTTTTATTTACACAAACAGAAGGCACTTTAGTAGCCAATTTTTTCTGACGACAACACTGCAATGCTAGCAGTGGGTAAAGCGATCAACGAAGCTACAAAAAATTACAAAACGTTCTTTCTTTGTCATGGCTAACAATGAACTAAAATAAACCCAAGCATTCTTTAAGTACAAAAAAATTTTCTAAATTACCTGTATATTTATTAATACAACACGACCACGAGTTACATTTGCAAATGTGTAAAATACTTATCTCGGAATGAATAAATGCGAAGACTTGAATTTTAAACTCAGAGAAATGTACTGCTCGTTGAAGAAATGAATTGAATGACCATCGTTAGCATCAAAGTTTCGGTGAATAGGCCCAAAATCAACTGGCATTGGATCCGCTGTTCAATCGAAAAATTTTATTTAGAGATGAAGCTAATTTTTGGCTTAATAAGGAAAATTCTGACATTCGGAGCCAAGATAATTCACATGAAATTATCGAAACGCCACACAGTGGTCCGTTTTCTGAATTTTTAAGACCAACATTATTCCGCACGCCAATTCTTGACGGAAATTAATGAAATTTTGTACATTTAATTATTTAATAATTTGGAGACGGTGAATTTGGTGGTAATTCTTTTTTTGTATTTGAAATGAGAGTTTCACAATTGAAATCAGAATATCTTACGAAAATTCAAAATTCATAAAAAAGCATTGCCAAAGTTCAAAATTGTGTCAGATTAATATTAGAAATATGTTTTTAAATGTATAGTTTTACATTTCAATGCAGATATGTACCAAATTTAGAAATGGAGTCCAAACATTCCCAATGGATTACAACTAATTTTTGATATTGCTGATATATTTTTTACTTGCGATATAATTATAGGTAATAGTTATAGTTGATCAAACTTAACATTACGATGATACCAAAGTCGAAAAAAGTTGGTCTCGCAATTCTGTAGGTCCTGTCCTTTCGGCTGCAGCCTAAACGGATGGGTCGATTTTCTTTAAACTTGTTTTTTTTCTTTTTTTTTAGGACCAAAAATAGCGGTACCTGCCTTAAAATTTTGTTACCAAATTTTGAAAATCCCATTTTCCTCAAAAACGTGCCCACAACTTTTTTTTTTCAGTATTTTTTTTTTTCAAAAAGGCTATTTTATAAACAAATTTTTTTTCGGAAAAATGGTTATAAATCGCTTTTTATTTTCGATTGTCTCAAAAACGGCTACACTAATTTTGTCCACTTTTTTATAGAAAATCTTTCAAAAACTTTTAAATATTTGTATACATACATATACCAAAATTTTCAATTTTTTTGTTTGTATTTTTAAAAACAGTTTATTTGTTTGAGAACTTAATAATTCGAAAACGACTGATCAATATTTATTAAACTTGGCATTTAGCAGTTTTTTAACATTTTCTTTCAGATTTTAGAAAAATATTATTCTTTTGACCAAAAATAACGTTACCTCCCATACAAGTGTTGGTAAGGAAAATCTCATTTTCTTAAAAACGGCTCCTACGATTTTGATGAAAATTTGTATGTCAATATGATCTACTACAAATCTGAATTGAAATCTTTTTCATGTAAATATATAAAATTCCATCATTACTTTGACTAAAATTCAGACTTTAAAAAAATAAATTTTTAAGAATTTTGAAATTTGGTACCATATTCTGACATTACTTGTGAAACCTGAATTAGGCAATAATGACTGAATTCAACGTTTTCAAATCATTGAGTTTATTATATTTCATAATTTTGGCCAAAATTGCCGAGGGAAATGATTTTTGTCGCCATAATTCATTAAACGGACCATTGTACCCGAAGAATGCGTTGTTGAGTGAGGTCTGTGGGCTGGTGAAGTGATAGGACCTTATTTTTTTTTTGAAATGCTCAAAAAGCATTCTGTTTAAGTCCCTAATGCTTAAACCATTCCCAGAAAATCCAAAGCTGTGAGTTATTCTGTATTCCATAATCCAGCGCATTCATTTTGATATTGCAAAATACAAAATATAGAGTAAATTAAAAGGGTGAAGTTCTCACTTAATGAGAGAATCACGCTTTAGTTTTGTGATGGGTTTTGCAACACAGAATCATAAAACAAATTTAAAAAAAAATTGTTTTTATGACGTGTTGTGAGGAAATTATCAGACAATGTGTTATGTGAAAATTTTCCGAGCTATTGAATGGTTTCAAAGAGATTCTTCTAAATACACAGACTTACTTTATATAGAAGCTCATTTACCTTCAATTGGAAAGCACTTGCAAACATACAATAGATGCTCCATCATCACGAAGGAGTCTCTTGGCTTGGCACATATGAAGCCTTTCAGCATATTATATAGGTAGGTATTATTTTTATATACCAACTTCTTGTACCTACAACACCTCACATACTCTCGTACAATATCTTGTTGTTTGCATTGTGTCTTGTGTGGTCTTTTCACATCATCATCATCATCGTTCCCTGAATCATCATAGCATCGGAATAGGTCTTCAGTGGTTGATGCTGTATATATGGGGAAGCTATAGAGAACTTGTTGGTTCATTGGACGGAAAAAGGCTTACGTGTGGTGCTAGTGCCTGCCACTGGTGCCTGTGCGTGATATTGCTAGGTGACGGATCCTTTGTTTAAGCAAATGAATATCTATTAATAGATGAGTGTTAGGTTTATACATACACCAATATGTGTTAAGCTTATATAGATAGCTCTTGGTGGATTTTAATCAAACGGAAATGTGTATAAGTAATGTACATACAATAATGATGCTCGTAGGGATGTACAATAATCTCTCGGTTTGACAATTTTCTGGAAATGATGTGGAAACATATTATAATGCTTGTGTAGGTTAGGTATTTATTGGATATAAAGCTTTAACAATAAGAAAAGTCAGAAATTTTATGGCATAGAAAGCTCTTGGATAAGGAAATATCAAAGAAAATGTTAGCTTAGTCGAAGACAAACGCTTCAATCTTTTGTAGAGCTGTATGATTGAAAATTAATAGTATATAGGCTCCAGAGCTTGGATTTTTCCATATAAAGAATTTACATTGAAAATTTGTGTGGATAAATTATAAATTGAATATACTCACATTTCTATATGCAAACATCTCTCGAGATACGAAAACAATGATTTTTAATTATAAAATAAATCCGATCTTAAAGAACCGGGGAATAAATTTTACAAATCAGCAGTTTTGGGCTTCATTTCATAAAAATTGACAGGTGACAGTTTTACAAATTTGTTCCAGTTTTCTGAAATTCATTGAACGCAAAATTGAGTAAGGAAAATAGTTATTTCTTAAGATTTCAAAGATATCAAACTTAGAATTTAACTTCAAATCTTTACATTCATTCATAAGACGGAAATTACTTATAATAATCATGTCAATTATGGAATCCGCAAAACTGGATCTGCAGTGATTCGATCTGAAAAAGAAAAAAGAACAATTCTGCGAATCACTGCAGATCCAATATTGCGGATTCCATAATCACTTGACTTGAAATGAATATTTCTTGACTAGCTTTCCAGTCAACTTTCCAATAAAGTTGCCTTAATTGGACGGCAATTTTTTGAAAATTGAAACTTGCCTTACTTTGTAGTCCCTACTATTATGTGCTTCTTTCTGAAACGTACCCATTGTCAGTTGGCCGCGTTCAGCTTTTTGCTCGATGTGTTCGGTCATGTTTTTTCAAGGTTATATTAAGTAAAATAGATATTGCAACTTGAAAGCTCAGAGCGCTCCGAGCTAAAAAAGTGACATAGTTCTTTTTTTGACTGCTCAGTCCCGCTCTGGTCTAAAAAAGAAAAACGTACCAATACCGGTTAAGTGAAGTGACCTCCTCGGCTTGCTGGCACACATTATTTTTTTGTTGACAGTTTCCATGAAAATTAGGCATATATATGGCTGAATATCGTTGATGTATATCTCAGTTTTCAAAATCCACACCAAACGGTGACACATTCTAAATCTATTTGTTTCTCAACAATCACTCGTGTATTTTCTGAAACCCAAATATGATAATTTTGATGATTAATCAAGCCATCAGACGAAAATGAACCTCATCAATGAAAATTATTTTATCAGAAAAATCAGGTTTGTTCGTATATACTTCCCAATGCCAAATGCCAATTTTTACTAATTTTAGTCCAATCTTATTTAATTTTATATGAACTTGACAGACTTGAATTGGTAGAAATTGGCAGTTTTTTGAATAAAACGAACTGAAAACGCACTGTTATTTCGTGTAGCGCTCTGTGTTTTTTTTTTTTTTGTTGAAAAAACATTATCGCAAAAATGACTTGAAATTCAAATATTGCGTGAATTTTGTGTAAAGAAACATTATTGCTCCATTTTCTTTCTTATACAAATAGTTTAATATTGTTCTAAGCTAAGGTAATACTCTTCCTTCATTTTTACTCAGTCTTTGCTTTAAAGTCCAAAGAACTTCAGATCACATCTAGTGTTTCCTGACGAATCTACTTTCCTCATTAAATCGTTGCTCCATTACACCAAATTAACGACTCTTTTTTTACGTCAACATAAGGTAGAACTTCATTTGCACTAATATCAAGCTTTTGTTCCAAACATCATATTGATGAAAGTCTTAGCCTTTTTTAATCACCATCATTGTCGTCATCATCGTCGTAGGTTAAAGAAAAGAAAAAAAACAAACTTCAATATCCAATTCCAATTTTATGCAAAAACAAAAAACTCTTTGGGGGGTTCTTTTTATAATTAACACACCACTACCTTCATGTTCTCATTCATTATAAAGAACTTAATTTGAAAATGAAAAGCATAAAAAAAAACACAAAACTCTTTCTCTCCAGGAAATCCCAGCTTCATTTGTATGCTCCAGAAAAAATTCTTTTTACTAGCAAAAAAATTAAAAACAACAACTATCAAATGATGTTGGAAACAGGAGCAGAAAGTCCCACAGGGAAATGAAATGGAAGAAAAAAAAAAAGAAGAAAATTGAACATGCATATTGACCCGCATTTGAAAATGAATGCTTTTGTATTTCAACCCAGGACTACACGAGTATTGTTGACTTGTACTAGTGTACTCTGCACTTCAAAGGTATACCCCACAGGGTAATAGAGGAGGAAATTGGTGTCATTAAAATGGTCCTCTAGGTTCTGTGCTGCAATCCCTTTCTCTTTCAATACAAGCACTGATACACATTTATATCAACCAGTCGATGCAGTAGGTTCTTAGCACAATTATTCCATAGCATATAAATGACAGCAATTAAAGTGTCAGTTTCAGGTAATTTCCACTGTTTCGCTCTGAACTTCTTTTTTTATGCGGCCATTTAGTTCTCAACTGAAGCTTGAAATATATATTTTCTGTTCCCACTGACAAATGGCCAAGAGGCAGAAAAACTTTAAGAACAATTCATCATTAAAACATAAGTCAGCGATGGCGCCAAAAAGATATCACGGCATCACGCAATGATTACGCTTCTTTATACATTGCAAAAAAAAAACAAACAAACAAAGAACAGGCCGCCGCATCTAGTGTACTTTGTTTTAAATTTCAACCAAAACGCATTTTTATAAAACGTTCAAAACCTATATGGCCTTAACCTTAACCATTTACTTGATGAGCTAAGTAATGACCAGCAAAACGCTTCGGAAGTGACCCATTTTAAAGGTCATCCAACCAAAAATTTGCTGAAAAACCTGTCCGTTGAGTTTCTCTCGAGTCTTTATAGCGATTTAGTGGCATTAGAACCTCTCAATGAGCAACTTTTTTTTTTTTTTATTCATAAATAGATTTGTTCATTTCCCATTGTCTCGCTCTCGCTGAAAGTGACTAATAGCTCTCTTATGCTAAATTACTTTTTGTAAGAAGTCTAAATTTTAAAAAAATCACTAATCTAACTAACGCATAATTATGGAAGAACAAAAGATATTTATCGTTATGTTATTTGAATAAATTATACACCGTTATCGTTAGTTGTTTGTTTTCTTCTTAAGAATTATTTTCAATGCAGAAAAATTCAATTCAATATGACAAAAAATAATCAGGTTAATAGGTTGTTTGATTTTTTCAGCATACATACATACATACATACATATTATGTTCTATAGAAAAATCGAAATTTACACATGTTATATTTGCTTTGTGATTTGTTGACCCTTTTCTATAGAATTATTACTATAAGACCTGCCTGTTGCTACATTTGCCTTGTGTTCCTAACCTGCAATATCACCTACCCTACGAACCGTTACCTTTTTTCCGAAACATAAAATAGCCCTAGAACTCTAAACTCAAAAATTTTCATTGTTGAAAATATGTAAACTGTTTACAGTAACATTCTTATTACCAATTTAATCTATTGAATCTGCAGCGTAAAAAAAAACGAATTTATTGAGAAAATCAGAACAATAATTTTTAATCAACACTAAAAATTGAAACAAGTTATTATTACAATCAAATCAAGCAATTAAATCGGATTAACTAAACCTATACCTTTGTTCTTCTTTTATTGCAGGTGAACTAATGCTCCTCAATGAGGCCACATTCCTTGACAATTTAAAGACTAGATATTATAAGGATAAAATCTACGTAAGTTATATTTATATCATACGACCGAAAAAAAATATTATTTATATAACATATTTATCTATCTACACAGACATACGTTGCCAACATTCTTATCGCTGTTAATCCCTACCGGGAGTTAAAAGATCTTTACGCACCATCGACCATCAAACAGTACAATGGCAGATCGATTGGAGAACTTCCGCCCCATGTGTTTGCTATTGGTAAGTGCAAAAATATATGTCTTCCCTGTAAACCATCCTCAAAAAATAAATCTTTTAGCCGACAAAGCAATACGTGATATGCGTGTCCTCAAGGCATCACAATCCATCATCGTGTCTGGTGAATCGGGCGCTGGAAAAACAGAATCGACAAAATATTTGCTCAAATATCTTTGCTACTCTTTGGATAGTGCTGGTCCAATAGAACAAAAGATCTTGGATGGTAAGTCATATTTTCTGATGAATAGCTGTAGATATATAAATGTACATGTTTTTTTTTATTTTCCTTATAGCTAATCCTGTTTTGGAAGCATTTGGTAATGCCAAAACAACTCGCAACAATAACAGTTCCCGTTTTGGTAAATTCATTGAAGTTCATTATGATTCTAAGTGTCAAGTTGTTGGAGGTTATATTTCTCATTATTTGTTGGAGAAGAGCAGAATTTGTACTCAAAGTTCTGAAGAACGAAACTATCATGTATTTTATATGCTCTTAGCTGGAGCTCCTCAACAATTACGTGATAGATTAGGACTTGGCAAACCAGATGATTATAGAGTAAGTAGTTTTTTTTTTTTTTTTTGATGTATGTATGTAAAAGTTATCATAACAATTTAATTGAATGAAAATCTTGATTTAGGCCTTTTGCTGCGATTGTTTGAGGCTTGATTGCAGTTTGTGGGTAGCTCACGTGTATTTCAATAGACAACCGCAAAAGCGTAAGCCTTCTGCATACGAATCGTCTAGTCATAGATTCGTACAAGATTCGCCATGCAGCGACGATTCGACTACTGCTAGCCTTCTGCACATGAAGCGTCAAACTGAACATTTTCAATCGATTTCACACAATTTTAACATTTGACATTTCACCAAATTGTTAAGTAAATACACCAAACAGTACGCCTGGTAACTGATAGTTGTGTACGTCCGGCTATTTGTAGCTTGTGTGATGTGACGAATAAGTGCAGCTCGGCCCCGTTTGCGGTTGTCTATTGAAACACACAAGCTACATACAATCTGCACACAAGCTGCAAATTATTGAAATACGTGTCTATGACGAGACGCTTCGTGTGCAGGAGGCCTAAGTTGCACTTATTCTTTGCAGCACACAACCTACAAATCGCTTGCCGTAAGGCAGTGTCAGTCGCAAGGCGTATTTGCTGAACATTTTGGTGAAATGTGTGGAAATGTTCAGTGCTATATCTATGACGTGAAGCTTCGTTTAGCAGAAGCCTGGTCGTGTTGGAAATGTTGCTGCATTTCGAATCTTCCACGCGTATATGACAAGGTGATTCGTGTGCAGAAGGCCTTACACGTAGTTCCCTGATGACTACACAGGCCAATCAAATTTTAGCGCGACTTTCTGTCGCCAAAATCATATAATTTTCCAATTTCTGATGTCCGAAATCGGACCTCTGTTGCTTAGATGTTCGATACTCTGATGTGAAGGATCAAATTTCAGGTCGAATTCTTATTAAGCTAACCAAAAACTTTCGTTTATCAAGCATATTGGTACTTCTTTGTAATATTTGCTCATTTGAAAGCATTACCGAAAGCATTACCGTGAAATCTCACAAATAATCTTAACTATTCAAATAATTATCCGTGTGCATCCATAGATTCCTCAAAATATTAAAATTAAAGAATCCTTCTTTATAGTGAGTTAATCCACAGTAATTGGTTTGAATTGAATTATCGAATCAGTAAACTACGAATATCTTCCTTGCAATAGAAGAACTAAGACTAATATAGTCTTGCAATTTCTTGAACTGCAGAAGTTACTTAGTCTTGCAATTTCTTGAACTGCAAAAGTTATTCTAAATTTGGTTGTTGATTTTTATTTTATAATAATCCCTAACTTTATTTTTTTTTCATTTCAGTACCTTTCTGGTTGTACTCAATATTTCGCAAAAGCAAAAACTGAAAAACTCATTCCATCGTCGCAAAAGTCTCGCGATCACAACTCGAAGGGTCCATTAAAAGATCCCATTATCGATGACTACGAACACTTTCAATCTTTGGATAATGCTCTCGGTCGTCTGGGTCTAAGTGGAGATAGTAAATTGGAAATATACTCTCTTGTGGCTGCTGTACTCCATTTAGGAAATATAGCATTCGAAGAAATTCCTGACGATGCTCGTGGTGGTTGTCAAGTTTCACAAGCATCGGAAAAATCTTTGACCATTACTTCAAGACTGCTTGGTGTGGATCCATTTGAATTGAGACAAGCTTTAGTGTCCAGAGTTATGCAGAGCAAAGGAGGTGGTATCAAGGGAACTGTTATTATGTAAGTTAGAAAAAGAAACAGAAAATAAGAAAATCAATTGACATATGCAAATTCTTGTTTTTAGGGTTCCTTTGAAGATCTACGAAGCCAGCAATGCCCGAGATGCTCTTGCTAAAGCTATCTACAGCCGTGTTTTTGATCGCATTGTTTTTCTCATCAATCAGAGTATTCCATTTAAGGCTTCAAGCTATTACATCGGTGTTCTTGATATAGCTGGTTTTGAGTACTTCACAGTGAATTCATTTGAACAATTCTGCATCAATTACTGCAACGAAAAACTGCAGAAGTTCTTCAACGATAACATTCTTAAAAACGAACAAGAATTGTATAAACGAGAAGGTTTAAATGTTCCTGAAATTGAATTTACTGATAATCAGGATATAATTGAGTTGATTGAGTCTAAAGCAAATGGAATCTACACTTTGTTGGATGAAGAGAGTAAACTGCCCAAACCATCGGCAATGCATTTTACCGATGAAGTTCATAAAGCTTGGCCAGGACATTTTCGTTTGGGATTTCCACGTTCTTCCCGACTTAAAGCACATAGAACTCTTCGTGATGAAGAGGGCTTCCTTGTGAGACATTTCGCTGGAGCTGTGTGCTATAAAACGGTAAGAATGACAATTTAATTTGATTTCCTTGTGGATCAAATGCATTTTTTTTTTTTTTAATCTTAGGAACAATTTATCGAGAAGAATAACGATGCTCTTCATGCCTCGCTGGAAGGCCTCGTTCAAGAATGTGAAAATCCTCTTCTTAAATCGCTTTTCCCATCTGGAAGCAACAGTTCTCGTGGAAAGCTTAATTTCATATCTGTAGGTTCTAAATTTAAAACACAACTTGCCGAACTTATGGAGAAACTAGAAAAGAACGTAAGATCAAAAGAAATCTAAAAACAAAAATGAAAAACGTTTTTATTTTGTTTCTTATGTTTTTTTTTAAGGGTACCAACTTTATTCGTTGTATTAAGCCGAATAGCAAAATGATTGATCGTGACTTTGAAGGTGGCCTCGCTTTGGGACAGCTCAAATGTTCTGGCACAATCTCAGTTCTTGAACTGATGGAACATGGTTATCCATCGCGTGTACCATTCGCTGATTTGTATAATATGTACAAATCCTACCTTCCCCCTGAGCTGGCCAAACTACTGCCCAGAACCTTCTGTGAAGCTATGTTACAATCGCTGAATTTAAGTTCGAAGGACTTTAAATTTGGCATAACTAGAGTGTTCTTTAGACCAGGAAAATTCATAGAGTTTGATCGCATCATGAAGTCCGATCCAGAGAATCTAAGAGCAATTGTCGCAAAGGTCAAGAAATGGTTAATTCGTTCGAGATGGGTAAAGTCTGCCCTGGGAGCTGTTTGTGTTATCAAATGTAAGTATTTTTGTTTGTTGTGAGAATTCACCTAAATCTCTATTGATTGACTTTAATCTCAATTTACAGTAAAGAATCGTATTCGATATCGTAACAAATGTGTGCTTGTCATACAGAAAGTTGTTCGTGGCTACTTAGCTAGGAAACAGCATCGCCCTAGACTTCATGGGATTACTAAAATAAACAATATTCGTTCGAGTGCAGCAAAAACTGTTGATATTGCAAAACAACTTAAGGCTGGTAAGGAGAGTATCATGAGTGAAGTTAGTTCCCTTGAAACACAAATTGATGATGCAATTAAGAAAATAAGGGTAATAAAACAAAAAATTCTTGATTTCAACATTGAAGGTTATGTTTTTGTGATTTTTTATTTCTGATAAAGGCTAATCCGAAAATAAAAGCGAAAGAAATAGATGATCTTATGAACAGAATTACAGGCAATATGAACAAACTAACGGTGGCTTTGAATAGCAAGTTAGAGGTATTTATTATTATAGAACCTTTAATAAAACTATTTTTACAAACGCGTTAATTTATTTTTTTATAGGAACAAAAACAAGCTGAAGAGCAAGAAAGACTTAGAAAAGTTCAAGAAGCACTAGAAGCTGATCGTCGTGCAAAAGAAGAAGAAGAACGAAGGAATCGCGAAGACGAAGAGAACAAAAAACTGTAAGTTCATTAAATAAGTTTTATCTGTAGTGGTTTTAAGGTGTTTATGCACTCTGTTGTTGGTCAAAAATGAGCTCTAAGATGTTCCAAAGAAAAATATAATTAATAAACCGTTTTGTTTTTTTTTTTTACAGTAAAACCGAAATGGAATCCCGTCGCAAGGCTGAAGAAATCCAACGACTGAAACAAGAAGAAGAAGACCGTAGAGCGGCCCTCTCTTTACAAGCCCAATTGCAAAAAGAAGCCGAAGACGATGCCAAGTATCGCCAGCAATTGGAACAAGAACGTCGTGATCATGAATTAGCTCTACGATTAGCTAGTGAATCTAATGGCCAAGTGGAGGATAGCCCGCCCGTGATCAGGAAGTATGTGTGGTTATCGATTTGGGTTTTGGTTTGTACATAAAAAATATTTTTATTTTATTTTTACATTCTTATTTTATTTTTATTCATATCACTGGAGAGCACACATTTTTTTTTTAATTTGGTTCTTTTTTTCTTTTTAATATTTATTTATACCTATTATTTTTTTTCTTTTGTACAAATTATTTATTTCCATTTTAAATTTCTTTTGATATTGTATAAAAAAAAAACAAACTTTTATTCTCATTTTTATTTTATTTAACATTTCTTTCTCTCAGTGGTCAAAGCGAAGTTTCGTCCATGGGGCCAAACAAACTTATCAGGTACAGCACACTACGGTTATTTTTTTTGTTTACATTTTTAATTTCTTTACAGGAAGTATTTTTTTAGTTTTATTAAAATTCTCTAACATGTGTTTTGAATTTGATGTTGATCAAAACACAACACTTGTATTTCTCTATAAACACTTATACAGCATGAACAAAGCTATTATGCACTCTAAAATAACTAATAGCTACAAATATTGTAAAATATTCGTAAAAAAAGGAGGAATTGTTAAATGAGATGTACTACGTTTTGAACTTAACAATATTTTAACCGTTTTCAAACTGATGAATTTTTATAAACAATACCAGAGTAATGTAAAATAGTCATTTTTAATTGCAATTTACTATGAAATAAAAAAAAAGTAAATTTTTCTATCTAATAATTTAGCATTTGAAAAGTTTGTGGGAATCCCTAGGAAACCTAGAAACATTTTTTCACGCTAGGGAATAATGGAAAACTAAGCTGTATGCTTAAAACGATGGTGTATTCGTTAAGAAACGAATTTTACCCATCTGTATATTTTATCACTATGCATGTGTACTCTTTTTCAATATTGCTGTAGGTTACTTCATCTGTTATATTTTAATCGCTTGATGAAAACTCGTAGGATGGAAATAGCATGCGCGTGTTCCTAGTCTTGCGGATATGTCTTTTCTTCTCCCTAATGGCTTCTAAAATGAAAGAAGAACTACAAATAGAAAAAGAATATACAAAAAATGCAAACAAAATAACTGAATTCCATTTAAAAAATATCCTGAAATTTTTGAACGGTGGGTCGTTCTCGAGATATTACATTAACATTTCGTCGGTTTATTTTGCATTATCTCTACCATAAAAACGGGACAAAAAAATGAACTTTGGCAACTCTGAACGGGGAACTTTTAAATTTCAATAACTGAAATTCTTCCTGTGTTCTTATAGTAAGACATTTTAGCTAATAGGAATAAATTCCTCTTTCTTAATCGTACTTTTATGGAACTTAAATTTCTTTAAACATCGAAATCTTATGTCCTTTTCCTTTTTGCCATTTGGGATTTTAATCCGGGATTGTGGATTTTTCGTGGTAAAAGGGAAACAAATTGGATTCATTCTTTTTTGCAATTGTGTGTGTGGCGTGTCAAATTTCCTTTATATGATAGCAGTGATAGTATGGGTAGGGAAAAATGCCTACAAGTAATTATTTTTATTTTCAAACTATAGCAAAAAAAAAGCAAAACATGATTCCAGTAAATGCATTTGGCATCTTCAACTGCGAATAGACACCCTTTTTCACCGTCGTTCTTCGAATTCATATTGAACTTAAATACAAATTTTAATTTAATGAAAAGTTCGCATTAATTAATCTAATGGTTGTCACTGTTGACGTTTAAAGATTCCTAAGGTTACCTTTTAAAAGTATTATTATTCAGTTATCCTTAGTACCTATGCAGATATTTTGAAAATGAAAGAAAAACACAGAGATCTATCAATTACGTAATAATTTGTCTCTTAATTTAATCTTTCTTTTGTATTTTTTATTTCCTTTTTATTTAATTTAAATTTGTGCATTTTTTTCCTCAAAATGTATTGAATATTATTGTTACAAACATTAATAATTCGATTTTTTCCTCAGTTTTAGAGGAGTTACAAATTTCGCATCGCGTTTCCATCAAAAGTAAGTCCATAGGATAGGAAAATAGCATTTTTGGAAGCAATTATTACTTTAGTTAAATATTTATTTCTTTTGCTTAGCAAAAATTATTCATCCATTTATTTAATAATTTTAGTTGTTGGTAGAACAATAAATCATCATCTCAGCAGAAGTTCCCATGTTTTAATATTATCATTCACTGTAAATCATCATTTTATAGGAAAACGATATTCCACAAGCAACTCATCATTTTTACGCATAAAAGCTAGTGAACAATTTTTTAAAAGGTGTTTGTATTTTAAGCACCAAACTATATTTATACATAATTCATTGAAAAAATGATTTTATGTATATTTTGTAAAAAGCTTTAAGACGCTAAATTTTGTAAATACTCTTATTTTTTTAAATAATGCACCAGCTATACTGACTTTGTATAAAATATATTTTGATAAAATAATTCTTCCTAAAGGTAATTTAGAATAACCTTATCACAAAATTTAAGTTATCGGAGGTAAAATTTTCATACAAACGTTATAATTATAACGAATGCATGTATTTTGTAACAACTTCTTTTTTTTTTTAAATTCGTTGTTGAATTCTGACTATGATGGATTTTGTGATAATGTATCTAATTAATAGTAAAAATTCTTTAACTTCATAACACACGTGCATAAATACATACATAGATATATATTTTGTATTTGTTTTCAGTTGATTTATGATTTAATTTATTTAGGTCAGAAAATGTTCGCGCTCAACAGCAGCTCTTGGGCAAACAAAAATACGATTTGTCTAAGTGGAAGTATTCTGAATTGCGTGACGCCATTAACACTTCCTGTGATATTGAATTGCTTGAGGTAAGTTGGAAAATGAAATTTATCATCGAAAAAAATGGCCCAAAATTTTAATAAATCTGATGTTAAAACTACTTTCCTAAAATTATATGAATTTTAAACATTTTTTAACTAGATTTGTACAGACTTAAACCATTTTGTTAAAAAATATCAGTAGAACATGCCTAAAACAGTTACAGTTCCGAATGCGAACCTCTTTTGAATATCTCTTAACATCAACAGTTTTATTCCTGAATCCTGACTTGTCTTATAAAGGGCAGAAAATATTTCACGTGTCCACTCACTCCACACTCGCAAGCATATTCTCTTCCTTTCAAAACAAGAACTGTCATATTTACAACAGTCTAATTTAAAATTGTCATGTTTCTTATCATTCTCAGGCATGCCGACATGAATTCCATCGCCGCTTGAAGGTATATCATGCCTGGAAGGCAAAGAACCGCAAACGCACTACTATGGATGAAAACGAACGAGCTCCAAAAAGTGTGATGGAAGCAGGTTATTACGAATTGATTTTTCCTAATATTTCGAAAATCTAGACAAATTTTTCCTTATAGCTTTCAAAACTCCGCCACTAGTACAGCCCAAACAAGAAATTACAACTGCCCAACATCGGTACTTCCGCATTCCATTTATGCGTGCCAATGCCCCAGAAAACAGTAAGTTCAAGATTTTTTCTTTAATCTTTTTTTTTTTTCAATAAAATCAAATCAATGAATTTACATTACAAAATAGCAAAACGTGGTTTGTGGTATGCTCACTTTGATGGCCAATGGATTGCCCGCCAAATGGAACTACATGCTGATAAAGCTCCCATTCTTTTAGTTGCCGGTAAGAATACTTTAAAAAAAAACAATAATTTTTCATTAATAAAATCTTTACACTATTTAGGTGTTGATGATATGCAAATGTGCGAATTAAGCCTAGAAGAGACAGGACTCACCCGAAAACGTGGTGCCGAAATCCTTGAACACGAATTCAACAGAGAATGGGAACGTAATGGTGGAAAACCGTATAAAAATTTGGGTGCTAATAACAACCATTAAACTCAAAACGGCAACATAATATCCACACACCATCGCATAGATTTTTGTTCTTAATTTTGGGTTTCAAATCGAATTTTGCATTTTATACGTCTTCTTTTTCTTTTTACAACTAAATTAAACCGCAGTGAACAGAAATTTTTCTAAAAGAAACAAAAAATCCAGTTAAAGTGCCTTTTAGTTCCCAGATTTTATACCAGTTTTGTCCATTTCGACCAGTTTTTACGTAGTTTTCTGTTTCTGCGAAGTTTAAAAATGTATTAAAAATTTCAAAATTTATGCAAGAGTAGATTTATACATTAAATACAAAAAAAAAAAAACAAAACTAAAATTAAATATAAATACATACACATAGTACAGTATTGAATTTTAAAACTAACCGAATTCCGTAAAGCATTCCCAATGTATTTTACAAAATATCTATCTTTAAAGAAAAATACAAAAATTATTAAATGTAATTCCAACTGTTTAACAACATAAAAATTAATATAAATGCATTTATATACAGAAATTTAAAAAAAATTGCTCTAGTAAATTAATTAAAATTAAATGTTTCCATATTTCAATAGTAAAATTTTTAATGTAAACAAATATTTAAATGAACAACTAATATTATATTATAGTTAACTAGTTTGAAATAATTTATGGAAAATAGAAGAAAAATTATAATTTATAATGAAACACACAAAAAATGGCATCTCTATGTTTTAAATTTAACAGTGTTTGAATATTTGTTTGCGCGAAAAGGATGTACAATTTAAAATTTATTGTAGCATGGAAAATAAAATTAATAAATCATTATTATATTGATGTATGCAAACTATGTAAAATTAAATGATAATACAAAATAAAAGATTTCTATTTATAATAATTTGCGTTTGAGTTTTAATAAGATGTCATTTCTCACACCACAAATGTTGGTTTTGAAGCTTTGTATGTAGGATTGAATAAAATGTAGATGGAAATTCTCACCCCACTCTCATTTTCGGATCACCAACCCTGCCAAAAAAGAAGTAAGCTGTATGCGAAAAGGGAGGATTCTGTTTCAACACGATTAAGATGTATCAATCGCCCTAACATCTTAAATAATTTATTTCAACCTTTTTTGATTCCTTGTTTATAGTCTTGCTCAAATTTTCATTTTCAATATTTTCTTTTGTATCCACCACAAGACTTAACACTGTGTGAAATGAAGAACATTCTGCGGTGTTGGGAAGTGCTACATAATTTTGATGATCTGTCAGTTAATATTTTACCGATTTTCCTATATCTGAGGAAACACTTTGTTGAAATGTGGTGAGGCGCCTGTGCTTGACCAGCCTAAACAATATTCCGAATTTGAATTTAATTGGTACTGGAGTTAGAAGGGGGTCGAAAATCGCCCTAGTTTGTTCCTGTAAAAAGGTTATGTAGTGCCAGAACTTGGCTGGGCTGGGGATTGGTGTATTGCAAATTAGAAGAATAAGGGAAAGACTTTTGATGAATTCAAGCAATCTTGGACATATAAAGGAAAATTTGTATTGAGTAATTGAATACTCTGTACGGGATGAGTTTAAAGTTAGCGCTCGTAAATCCTACTTTAGAATTCTATACTCACAAATAAATATGGGCGAAATGCACTCAAACTACTTTGAAGGTTCATTGAGCTACAATGAAATCTCTTTGATTTTTAAAACAAGATGTTAATTCTTAGGACTTTACGCCATGCCATTTAACGGAAGTTTTAAACCATTCTGTACATTCTGAAATCTTAACAAGAATGCTTCCATTTAATAAGTATCTGCCCTATATTTACTCTACAATGTCAAGCACATTGGTCTAAAAAAAACTTCACCAATGCGAGAAACGATTAACCTTTTATAACGAGACTGAGAAAACTATATTTCTTCTGAAAAGTTATGTATACATAAGCCTAGAATGTTGTTAATATCAGAATTCAAATGATTACCTGTTTTATTATTTTATAGCGAGGGGGATACATAAAATAAATAAAAAGTGTTTACCGAGCCTATAGCAAAGCCATAGCTTTAAAATTCATTAAATTTTTGACCAAGAAATGAATAATTTACTACATTAAGAAAAATCTGAATCAAAACTGTAAGTACAATATTTTATAAAAAAAACTTTTAAGAATCTAAATAATATATTAACATTATTTTTTTCTTTTTTGCATAATCAAAAATATAATAAAAAGTGGCAACACCCAACCAGCACTAGAATTCAACGAAAAAAACAGAATTCAATGAAAGAAATAGGATTGTGTCTACGCTAGTCAAAATAGCAAATTCTAAAACCAATTTTCATTGTATGTGCTTTATGCACCCACCACACAATAAATAGCAAATATATTGTTATAACAGTTTTATAAGACACACCTGGCCAACTGCAGATACCAAGTCAGGTTGGCCGAGCGGTCTAAGGCGCCAGATTTAAGCTCTGGTTCTCGAGAGGGAGCGTGGGTTCGAACCCCACACCTGACAAATAACTTTTTTTATTTTTTTGTTTTTTGTGCAATTACTTATTATTTTAATTTTATTTATTATTTTATTATACATATTTTATTATAAGGTTCATTTTAATCTGCATGCATACATATTATGTTATTTTGTAGGTACATTCATAAGTACATAATGCGTACATACATATTTAGTTTTAAAAGTTGTTTTATTTTATAAAGTCTTACTTTTAGATGTTCTCTGGATTCAGGTTACCCAGAATTTTTGCTGTTGCAGATGTTGTGTTGTAAATGTTGGCATTTGTAGTTAAGGATTTGCATATTTGATTAGTATATAAGGTATCTTTCTTAACGATATGGTGTTAAGCGTAAGGGCAAGTTGGTGGATTTTCCTTTGTTGAGACAAATTATTTCTGATGTAGAATAAAGCTTCAATATATTAAAAGCAACAAAATAAATTTAGTGGCAGTACATCTCTTGGAAAACAAGGTTCTTGTGACTTATAGAACTCTCAACCATTCATGTTTGCGTGTGAACAGCAGGAATGTTTCAAAATATTATGTATAGCCAGAAAACATTTTTCTTATAACTTTTACATTATTTGAATATTTCAAACACCTGCAAAAATCATATTTGAGCTTAGGACATCAAAAACCTTCTAAAAACGTTAACTTGTTTTTTTTTTCGCAACAAAAAAATGATTATGTTTAGGTGGTTGGTGTGTTAAGTTAATTTTGTAAAAAAAAAAAAAAGAAATTTTGTCAGGTGTGGGGTTCGAACCCACGCTCCCTCTCGGGAACCAGAGCTTAAATCTGGCGCCTTAGACCGCTCGGCCAACCTGACTCGATATCTACCCGCCGTCAGATGTTTTATATAAAACTGGTTAAGAAAAGAACATTATATTATACTTTTCGTCAGCTAAGTCCAATTTGACACATTTTACAGAAGAGCAAGAAAAAAATGTTACAGAAGCCTACGTATATTATTTTCTCTTTAAGGTTATAGGTGTCCTCATGAATTTGTATGTGTTCACAGTAAGCTCTCTGTTTCCCAAATTCAGCATTTAAGAAAATAAATATGAGGACAAGGAGTCAAGAAACGATACGAAACAAATATTAGAGCATATATGACTTCTTTTGTAAGAAAAAGAGAATTGGGGGAAAGAGAATGTATCACCACCTGGTGGCATTATTTTTAAGCAAAATTCTTTGCTTGCGTGATAATTGATAAAGCATTTTTTTTCTTTTAAAAAATTGCAAAATAGAAAACTTTTCAAAAATTAAAATAAAAATAAAAAAAAACCGTTAATTGTATTTAATAAACAAAAAAAAATGTGTACCACAAGACCTATATACTGCTGTGTGAAATTACAAGATTCTGCGGTGTCGGGTAGTCCTGCATAATTTTGATAGTCTCTCAGTCAGTTAGTCAGTTACGATGCTTGAAGTATTTTATCTGAGGAACCACTTATGCTTAAGGAGTGAAATTTGGTGAGTCGGCTGTGCTTGGTGAGCCTTACAAATATTCCGAAGTTTCTGAATTTATTGGTACTAAAGTTAGAGAGGGGTCAAAAATCGCCTGAATTTGTTCATGTGAAAAGGGTGTAGTGCTAGAACTTGGCTGGGCACTGCCGTGCCTTTTGATACCACTTTGTAAATTTTCTTTATATTTCATAGTTTACTAAATTTTTTACTATAAAAAAGAGAACTACTCTTAACAAAATTTAAAATTGTTATACAGTTTAACGCAAAACCCCAAACTATTTTTTCAAGGGACAAATCCGCAATAACTAACTAAACTAGGATGTATTTCTTAAGAAAATGGCATCAAAATATCAATTTCGCCCAAAAGTGGACTTAACAGCCTTACGTATTTAGCTGACGAATTATTAATTCATTAACAAATTAGAAAAAGATAAATCTGACTATGGGTATTTATAAATGGTGATAACAATTATTTTTAATGAATATTCTATATTAAGTAGTGTGTATATAGATATTAGTCATTTAAATTCTGGTGGTTTGAGGACTAATATATGTACGTCACTAGATGATATACTTATACTTAACCCTATATAATACCCTGTTTCAGCATACTTGCTTGATGATGGATATAAATGTCTCATATAAAAATAATCGCTTATAATGCAGACATTCAAAAGCCCACTGCATATTCCCATAAAGATAAGTGTTAAATTTAGTTCATATAAAAAAAAAATTGTAAGGAAAACACTAATATAAGACACTCTTTACTCCGCTTATGTATCAAACAATAAGAAAAAGCTCAAAGAAGAAAGAGCAACTTTGTTTACCCCGGCCACCGCATACGTCCCCCGCTTACGTGCTTAAAAATAGCAGGGGGTAATTGCAACGTTTAACAGCAGTCTAAGACATTTGTCCGCCGTGTAAAACGTCTAATTAATGCGTTACAACATTCTTAAAATTTCTGAACTCATCCTTATTGAATTGTCAAAACACAAATATAAGAAAGATTTTTTTGACTTTCTTATATCCGCCATCTAATGTAACTAAATAACATTACACAGGCTGTTCTATATTTTAAAATATATTTTTAATATAATACATAATATTAGTAGATACCAATAATTATTCCTTTTTCGTGACCATTTTATTTCAAAATAGTTGAATCCTAATTTTGTGGGCTCCAGGTCTTTCTCTCTTGTTAATTAATTAGACGTCGTCTATATCAAAATATAATTAACAAGAAAGAAAGACCGGAAACACACAAAATTAGGATTCAACTCAACTACATATGTATGTATTAGTAAGTACATATTAAAAATTTACGCTTATTTTAAGCGATTTATCAAACGTCTATATTTATTTACATATATACGACTTTCTTATATTTTTAAAATCTTTCGCATAAAAAGTTAACTGAATCTTCATCTAATAGATATATGTATTAAAAATAGATTTAAGACTCTTGCCTACCATTGTTTACCCCAGTTAACAAGTATTGCCCTTAATTATGAGAAGTTTATGTTTTCAAGTGAATTAAATTTGCTTTATTGACACATTCTAAATATTATCACTCATTTTATTATTTTCTTTAAACAATTCCAACTTTTATTTATACAGCTACACTTTAACTGACATATCGCATGTTTATTGGTTCAAAGATATTATTACTTTTCAGTTCAGGCCATGTCGTATGTACCTACATTTGTGTAGTATTTATTTTTGTAGTATTTAATATTAGCTTAGCACTTACCTAATTTGCAAAACAAACTTATACTTGTGTGTGAAAAAAATATTTCTAGATCTGTGTTTAAAATATAATAGAATAACAATAAAGTCACTGCCTCCAGGAAAACATTTACTACTGCCATATCTAACTGAAAGTTATCTTCTTTTCGTTTTCGAACACAGGAATTGGGGGCGTTCAATAAGTTACGTTTTTCGTCTGAATTTTTAGAGCTTCAGATTGGCCAGCTGTCATAAAAAGTTAGATGACTTTTAGTTACGTTTAGTTACATTTCATCTGAATTTTCAGACAAGAAATTCTCATCTGAAAATTCAGATGAAAGTTTTTTGTGGTGGGGAAAATGTCATAAATTAAAATAAATAACAATAACGATAAAATAAAATAAGTAAATAATAAAAAAATAATAATAATAAATTAAATATTTTCTTCAATCAACGAACTTTTTGTTTGTTGTTTACTGAGTTTTTAAAAAATTTTCCCACAATTTCCCAAACGATTATTGTTGGACAATTTTTTGATTGGAACTTGGATATTTTTGCATTATTTAGTTGGTCATACATCTCAATAAAAATAATTAATATTTAAACAAAACAAAATAATTTATGGCATTCTATGCAAACACTTTTAATGAAACTAATAAAATCGTTTGCTGATTTAGTTACATTTTACATATAATTTCATCCTAATAACTACTCACGCTGAATGCTTAATTTATGAATACATATAAATGAAAGTTCTATTTTATTTTGATTTAATACCAATCCTATATGTTAATGCAAGAATTTGACACATTGATTTTTGACTGAAATTTCAATTTTTTTTTGCGTTCAACTCAGTGATGTTCAAATCCATGTAAAAAACTATATTTTACCTTTTCTACGTTAAAGTAGGTAAAAAACGCGTAAATAAGTGTAAACAACGTAAAAAACCCATAAAAAACGTAAAAAACTCATAAAAAAGGTAAATACTGAGTAAATAACTGAGAAAAAAGAGAGAAAATGAGAGACATTATCATTATCTGTAAAAATCTAAATAAATAAAAAAAACTTGTCGGTCGTTCAAGTGCCATGTGTTGAATTTTGTATTATGTGTATTATTGTGTTATTACATGATTGAACGAGTACTTTGAGATCAAATTTAATTATTGACATCGACAGAACCGTTCCACGTTTTTTTTTTTTACTTTTTTACCTTTTTTACGTTTTTTACATAAGCATAGTAAAAATAGAGCAGGTAAAAAACTAACGTAAAAAACGTAATGTAAAAAATTCGAACAACACTGCGTTCAACAACATAAATTCAGAAATCTGAAAATTTTGAAGTAAAAACGTAATTCCTTGAACCCGTCCATTCACTTGACTTTAGACTGTTATTTTCCTTCGAGCAAGAAATTGTTGGTCAGATAAATTTGACATATGTCAGGCAGGAATATATTTTTTGTAGAAAAAGTATGGGGTATTTAAATATGGTACACAAAGCAAAGTTTTTTGTTTTTTTTTTTTTTTTTTTTTAATTTTTAAACACAAACCTCGTATGACAATTTGATATTTTTATAAATCTCAAAAAGGGTACATATACATATGATTATTTATAATTTTTTCCTTAAACTGTCACTGTTAAGGAGTGTTCATCATACGTTTTTTTTAAAAAGCCAAAGTATATTAAAAAATGTAAAAGTTTAGAAAATTGTTTAAAATTACGAAAGCCTTAGAAAAGCTCTTGTATTCATATTGTATTCATGTTCCACCATAATTATTTTTCAAATCCAACCAAAAATTTTGTCCCTCAAATAGTATCGGAGTGGAAAAAATTTGGGTGATTTGTTGAAAAGACAGAGACAAAAAAGGCCACATTACCTTTGAATTCTTTAAAGAAATTAACCCTTGGGAACATTTTTTTAAATATCTTTTAGGAGAACTCACAAAAATTATGGGTTAAACTACATATAGTGTAACTAAAAACCTTAAAATGGCTTGAAAGTCAAAATGTTTTAAAAATATAGTTGGTTTTATAAAAATGCAATATAATTATTAGATACACACATTAGAATTACATTTACCGCCGACTTTAAGGTTAAGTTAGAAATGAATGTTAAAATATCGATAACATAACAAAAGTACGTATACGCCCAAGTGTACCATATTTCAAAATTCTTGTGCATATTTATTAAAATTAATTAAAAAAAAAATTGTGTTATCCGTTATTTTCATAGCCTTAATCTATGGTCAAAGAAAGTTTTTCACAGGAAAATATATAATATAATAATATAAATAATATAAAAATCAAAACTAAAAACTAAAAACCCTTTCCATTCGTCACACGTTTCACATTCTTTGCCACATGGTCTAATGGTCCAAGTTTATGTCAATCCTTCTTGCTGGCCGCCACTTCTACCTTACCTAATATTTATCTATAGACTTCATTTAATTTATCTTAAGCATATGTATTAAAATTCATAAAATTTAGCCCTTCATTTTATCAAAGAGACATTAAATATAATAATTTAAACCTAAAAAGAAATCATACCACACTTTATCTCAATCTAATTCCAATGTACACTTACTTGTATTATAAATATTTAAAAGATTAAGGTCACGTTTATACTGTTGCACCTCTTAAAAATAATAATTTCTGCGGAACTATCTGATGTGTCTGACAGAAAGTAAATTTAATTTAAACAAACAATTCATTGGAAAGTTATTGCATTTAGACCTTCCTTAGTTATATTTTAACCATGGATTTTCTATATATCGTGTTTCTATTTGCATTTAGAACACATCTAGGTGGAATAGGTACTTGATAAGACACTAAACCAAAATATTTACGATGAGATAAAATTTTCTTGCTATTTGTTTAGCTATGGCACCCTGTAAAAGCTTTTTATACATACCCCTCTTTAATGCTTATTGAGTAACTGAAAGATACAAACAAAAAATTACTCTCATTCTTAAACCGAAAGCTGGGCTTGGACTTACTCGGTCGGCGTCGCTTGTTCAGGTGGAAAAAGATCATTTCAGTTAGATGGTACTATTCGAACAGGCAAAACGTGTCCGTTAAGATAATTTAAAACAAAAAGCCGTTAAGAAATATTTGTTGTTGTTGTTTCTGCAAATAAACACTCAAAGTTGGCGCGCGTACATTTATATCTTGTTAAGATTTCTCCGAAAATAGTTTTTTAAAAAAATCTACGTGACTTATCTTCTCATAAAAGTTTAAAATTAAAAATCTCTATTCTTGTGATTCGCAGACTTTGTTCTGACTCATCGACTAAAATACTAATTCCTTCAAAGTGATAAGACCGACGCGACGATAAGAACCGCGAAACCGATAAAATAATAATAATTCAACTTATTATCAAAAATTGAATTTAATTCAAAATGACTAGGAAAATGTTTGGGATAATTTTTCTATTGACATTGGCCATTGGCATTGGTAAGTAGTTTATCTTTTTTGTATATTTACTTTTTCCAAGATAAATTTGATTTGAAACTAAACTGTAGAATAGTATTTTGGAATTTTTCTTCCAAACAAGTTTTAACTTACATGAAGTAGGTACCTACTTATACCTCTTGACGAGAGGGTCGGATTTGTGTATTCATGCGTAAGGCCTTAAACTTTTTTGTTGACGTTTTTCATGAACCATGTGCTATTTTACTTTTGTGATTTAAATAGTTCTTTTTGCCTACAAAAATAGCAGAAATCTGAAGTTTTTCAGTGGTAGGAGCATTGTTTTTTCATTTTTTTTTTCTCAACATAATCTCTTTTTATTTTCCTTATATTTCAAAATATTTTCAATTTTTTTTTTGGTTTTACCCCATTACACCCTATAAATAATTTAATTTTGAAAAAAAAACCGTTTTTAAGTAAAACTTTTCAAACGCAAAAAGAACTTTTAAAATTTTAAAATCGAATACTTCTTTTTATTTTTACCAAATAAATAGTAAAATTTTGAATTAACGATTCCAACGTTTCCGAATGCAGCGAGAGCTTTGCTTATTCTACTTTTAACTTGCAGATCCGGGCCACCATTAGCTGGTACTGAATGTACTTTCAAAGTAATTGAATTGTCTGACCTCTTCAATTGGCGTCTTCTATAGAATAATTCGCTAATTAGAGGAGTGGTTTGTGTGTATTATTTTTGTCTTTTTGCTATTAATTTTTAAACCGCTCGGCTCTCCTTTCACCTGCAGTGTTTTTCACATCTCGTTCAACCCACTGATGTGATGAGACATATATCATCGGCATAGTCTAAATGACGAAGCCTTTCAAATGATCTCCATTGAATGCCTTGTCTCTTCGCTTTACCAACGCTGCTCGCCAATACATCGGCTGTCGCCAGCAGAAATAGAATTGGTGACAAAACAACCACTTGTCTCACACCCTGCCGCACTTCGAAAGAGTAGGGATAGGTGCTCAGTGTGCAAAACAAAACACCTATCGTTATTTAGGACTTTTTTATAAATACATCCACGTATATGACTTGGTTAAAGGCTTTTTCTCAAAATCCAAAAACATAAGATAAAGCAGTGATTGAAATTCCGCAGACTGCTCGAGCATTATACGCAGGGTGTTGATATGATCCACGAACGATAGACCCCTGCAGAAGACAGCTTGGTGCCTCCGCTCGAGAATGATGGGTGGCATTAGTTTTGAAAAAAACGGACAAAACGGTAATACCACATCAATTGTTGAAATTCTTTGACAGCTTAACAATCACTCCATCCTTCCAGTCCCTGGGATAGGTCTCGTTTTCCCAAACAGCTTGTATCAACGGATGAAGAATAGTCTAGCCGTTGCAACGGCGTAGTGCAGCCGTTCCAACGGGATCATCTTTCAGGAATTCAGCTGGTATTTCATCAAGTTCAGCTGCTTTGTTGTTTTTGAGGAGATTTATCGAAGTTTGGATTTCCGCTACTAAAGGGGGCTGGATGTTAATACCCCAACAGGACCTGCGCATCTCATTTAGCTGAGGCAATTCAGCATTCTGCTCAGCGGGATCTTCATTCAGCAGGGCACAGAAATGATCCTTCCATGTGCATAGCTGGTCCTTAATTGATACCAAAAGTCTGCCATCCACATCCATTACAAGGTGATTGGTGCTGCTTTCTTCGCGACAACTTCTTTGGATATTTAGTACAATACTCTGATATCTCCTCTCTTATTTCATTTATTTATTTACAATAAATTTATTTTTTCGGAATCTGATCAAAATTCTGAAAATTTGTGTCGGTCATATTTAAAAATAAATGAAAGCATTTTTAATTAGACATCCTTTTTTTGACATTCCAAAAATAGAATTCAAACTAGTTTTGCAACTGTTTCGTTTTGCAGGACGTATCAGAGTCTTCTCTTTCCTGATAAAAAAAACGAAAGAACATTGTAGATGTGTCACTTCTTACATTAAAGTGACTGCGAAATATATGCCGTATTTTTTTCTTATCATATAATATGTATGTAAATGTATGTGAATATTGAGAAATTATTACAAATTATCGAGAACACCATTATTGAAATTTGTAATGAAGAAAATTAATTATTTTCTGACAAAAATATATTTAAGGATGCCTATAATAATTTCGCCCTATGGCAGATGGAGATGTTTATGTTGATTTTTACATAAATCCGCTATTGGTGCTGACGTTAATGCACATATACATTATACATACCTTCATAGTTTGATTAGATAAAAACAAAAATTCCACAAACTGGATTCGAGCGCCTCATTAAAATTATCAATTACTGATCATTTTAACATTTCTTTTTCACTTCTTCAATTTAACCGCTCAATTTATAAAGATAGACAAGTGGTTTGTTTTAAAACAATTAATATTCAGAACGTTAAACAAACGCTAATAAAATTGAAAGCATTTACATAATTTATGTTGAATTTTATTTTATTGTTTATTGTATGTCAGTTGCCTGACTTCTTTCCGTTTCTTTTTTTTCTGTTTTACTTTTATTCTTTGATACGAACAGAGAAAAAAACAGATACAAACAGAGAATCCAGCATCAGCGAGATGCTTTTTTTAGATTACTTTAAGATGCATAACTTGAGTAATAAAATATTTGGAACTTCTTTGTCTGCAAACTTCTTTGTACCTTTCAATTCCAAGCTCTAGATTCACATTTTCAGTCCTAATGGCTTTTTTTTTTTTTTTTTAACATTAAAGAAACCAGTCTTGGGTTATAGTCACTTTTTTTGCAGTGCATGTATATTTGCAATAACCTTTTATTTATTGAGACTTATAATAGTGAAAAAATGTGCTTAAGATATAAACAGCTTTTTATTATTGAGCTGTCTTACATTCACATTTGGTATTTCTTTCAAACGTTTTAAAATTTGATTAGGTATAATTATTATGTTTATACTTCTTTGAGCAGTCAAAAAGATGAAGCCACGGTGCTCATAATGTAGAAAAGGAAATATGATCTTGATGGCATTCCTGGCTTCAAAGAATTTATAAACAGTCAATTCACTGAACAACTGGAGCTTCTATCATGCAAGTAGAGGAATTTAATGCTATACATATATCGCAATCAAGCTTAGAAGAGGTATATAAGGAAGTAAGTAAGTATAAGTTATAAGCTAAACATAGTCTTGGTATATTTCAAGTATTAGGTTTCAAAAATTATGTAAGAAAATGTCAGTTTCTACAAAGTGAAGATTTTGACGTTTGAGAATAAACGAGAGAGAGAGAGAGATAGAGATAGAGAGAGAGATAGAGAGAGAGATAAAGAGAGAGAGATAGAGAGAGAGAGAGATACATTTTGTTGGTATGTTGGTATTTTGTGAAGAGCTCTGTTTTTTACCTTTTTTAGTTTTGAATCATTTGCCAATTTTTAATTAAATGTCAATGTTATTTATTTTGTCCTACACTCAGTAAATTACATTTAAAATGTACAATGTTATCTATAAATATTTATATTCACAAAATAAACATTTTTAAAGGGGCCCGGCGGTGATTGTCTGCAAATTCAAAAGAAAAAAAATCGGAACAATCAAGATCAGTGTTTCAATGACAACCGATCACAGGTTTATTGATTATCAAGTCATGAAACCTATTGACATCGATTAAAAAAATTGTTTAAAAAAATATATAAAATTCCATTAGGTAGCCAAGCCTACATTGTAAACTTACTTGCTTTTTCTTTTTTTTTAATATATTAAAAATGAACAAATTGTCATGAACTCTTTTTAAAAAAAAGTTGATATAAGCTTGCAACTAATTTTTTTTTCTATAAAATATACAAAAGGCTGCATTTTGGGCCTAAAATTCAATTGCAATATATTCTTAAACGCAAACTGCAAAAGTCAACTGTTTGAAACCTAAAATCGATTTTTTTATGGAAAAGAAGAAATGCCATTATTAAATAACGCAGTTTGCTAAAGTCATATGTTCCATAACATCATTTGCGGCACAAATCTGCAGTAAAAAAATGAAGTTGAGGATAAAAATATTGAGCGTGTTCGTAAACGTCAAATGCGTTTGCGATAAAATTGACTGACGTTGACCAAACAGATTTTGTGGAAGCAGGACGATTGTATATTTGACGATAACAATTTCTTCGCCATAAAAGGGTGTGTTTCTTTATTTTTTCGGATACAAAAAAGACAAAAAAGGCAACATATATATCCAAAATATACAGAATAAAATAAATAAAGAAACAAATCAAACTAGGGAATATTCCATTTACACAACCTCTTGTCTGGGAACAAAAAGAATGCATTCCAATAAATCTGGAAGGAATAAAACACTCCCAAAATGACGATCATTTGACGATCAAATTGACCTTGATTTTAAGTTATTGATGACGACAAATAAGCCAATACCATGTGCATACCTTTATTTTCATAGGATTTGTATTTCTCCTTAAAGTTGAGAACCCCGCAACAAAAATAAACACCCTTTAAAGTTTTAGGTTAAGTCACATATTGTGGTCTCGCATAAAAATTGCCAACTTTTTGATATTTTTTGTTTTGTTATTTTTGATTTTGTTTATGTGTTGATATTGAGGCCAATTAATTCAAAATAAATCTTGGTCACAAAAAAAAACACTATCACATCGTGATAATAGTAACTAAGAGAGAAAAATTACATTTTGCATACAAAACAGTAGTGCAATTTAAGTAAACCACATATTGGTTACGTATTGTGGGTATGTTACTGTTAACAAATATATTTTATAACAGGCGCGCATGACCAAATCCACACCTGCCCATAAAAGTTGATTAAGACAAATTTCACGGATTTGTTGTAAAGAACTGCAAATTATGTAATTACTTAGGTTATTAATTTTCATACAAATGTCTTCTCAAAATATATTTTATTGCTGATATATTTCTTTTGGGAGCATCTGCGGATCCATTCTGGTATTGAGATTTAAACGCAAAACCCAAAATTACAGGAATAATTATAAAGTTTACTTTCAAAGAAATCATTCCTTCACTTCGGCCCCTTAGAAATCCTTTGTTTAAGCCAATAGCTACGGCACTGCATTAATTATAGCTAACATTGGTCTACACATGCGTTCCACTATATGTAATGAATGAATGAATTCAATGAGAGTTCGTTTTTATGCAAATTTCAACATCAACTCTGTGAAATAAAAATAATACAAAAAATACTAAAAAGTATTGTGTACATAAACGTACATAAATTATTATGTAGTGCAGATATACGCCAACCTTCTTTAAGACTTTATTATCTCTCTCTACAATTTTGTAATTTAATCATGAAATAATAAAAAAACAATAAATGATAAGATACCTTAAATTTATTTTGTCTTAACCCAGAAAATAAATTTCATGCAATGATTTCATTAAAATAATAAAATATAAGACTATATAGCAAATGTATCCGTAATATTTATCTTAGATACTAATTAAATTATTACGTACATACATAAATACATATGCTTTGCTTAATTAAACAGTTCAAGAGATCAACAAATAACTTGACATGACAATAATATAAGAGACTCAGTATATTTACTCGCAAGACACAACTGAAAAGTGAAAGGAAAAAGAATGAGTAAGCAATATTAGTGATAAACAGTTGAATTTACTTAGTTATAATAATTTAAGTGAATCATTTTAAATATTAGCTGAATAATAAATACAAAAAAAATGTGTCGTATGTATCTCTTATGGTTAAAAGCTATAAAGTGGTTAGGCATTGACGATTTATTTGTTTATTAATAATTACAATGACAACAAGGTCGTTTAAGTGTAAAAAGTGCTAAAAAATAAATTTTTCTTTGATTTATTTTTTTTAATTTTTAATTGTTTAGCAGGAGGTATTATTGTCTACAAAATTTAAAAAAAATCGATAGCACACAAAAAACTTAAAGGTAATAGAAGGAAGTCTTAGACGAATAAACTTACTCAATGCAAAATGGTATAATTTCATACAATAGGAATGACAGCTCATTTGTGAAATCATACAGAAAATATAATAATGCCTTATTCTCTTTGACTTTTTGTTCAGTTCTTTCAAAATCGCAGAAAATAGTGTATCCAGTACCTTATTCTCTTGTCTAATTTAAATATTTTTTTGTTGTTGTCTAATGATGCGGTGAGTAGTTCTTGTGGGCACTTGAACCGCCAATTTTAATTTCTGACACTTTAAAATTTGACAAGCTGCGCAATATATTTCCTTAGATTTGTGTACTGTGGGTTTAAATTAGGTGTGTTTTTTAATACATGTATATTCGCTAAAAAAATAATGTCCATTATGTAAAATATAACAACAATTCCGCCTCAAAAGTGGTGATAAACATCTCCGCTTATGAATTAAACGGATATAAATTATATATTGTTTTTTTCTGAACTTTTATTTTAAGCGTTCTTAAAAAAAAACACCCACAGTCGTATTTATTAGATTTTTGTCTACTTAGACACTGTCTAACTATTTTCAAATTGGTGGAAATATGCTTTATTTAATAAAAATAAATATCACATTATTCATGGTTAAAATAATCTACTCTTGTGTCTAAATTAGGCAGCTATAAGACAACAATAAACGAGGGTTTTGAACACATTTTCCAAAGTTGGAAAGTTGTCTAAAGTTAGACAACGTTTATAAATAAGACCGCCAATCTCCTGTAAAGTGGTCTTAAGTTTAATTTAAACAAAGACCCGATTTCAATTCTATAGAATTATATAAAAATGCTCGCTACCAAATTTGAAGTAATTTCAAAGTTTGTTGTTGGATATGAGCGCATAGGTTGTAATTTTTTTCGACGTGTCCATCGAAAAAAAATTAACGAAACCAATAATTGCCATTTAGAACAAGTGTCTTAATTTGTGCGGAATAACTTTGTTATATAAATTTCACACGATTCACGATTTGTTATAAATACATATACGTGTACATAAATAGTTAAATAAAAATTTCACGATGCAGCTTCAAGGTTAACAATGCATTATTGCGCACAAGTTTTTGGGATACAAAGAACACGTTCAGTTTAAAAAAAAAAAATGCTTTAATGTTTCCTTGTCAAAAATTGCTTTGATCTGGCTAATATTAGTTAAACCTGTCCATTCGATTTTTTATTTGAATATTTATTTCTCAAATTTGTCTAGCCTTAACAACAAAATTAAGAATATACTTAACAAACGAGTTAATTCGAAAAAAATTACAATCTGGAAATAGGCTCGCTCAGAAAAAAAAAAATTAAGTCATATTCATGAATCATGATATTCGGATAACAGGAATCTATGTAAAACAGTTGATAACTTGATACGATTAATCATAACTTCATTTTTAATATTTTCATTTTTTGTATGCTGAAGTCCTGCGATATTTCGAATATACTTTGATTCCAGATACTATGGTAAGTTTGATTTTCGAAAACAAGACGAAGGCTTTTAGATAAAAATGCCAAGATTTAACGCAACTTTGAGGCCCCTCACAATATTAAATTGATGCTTATGTAACGGGAAGTACCAAACTATTTGATATAAATTATTAAATTATTGAAAAATTTGTGTAAAAATATGAATTCACCACCTTATAAATTGTTGTTGCAATTCACATCTATTCATTGACACGAGATGAAATTACAAAAAACAACCAAGTAAACAAATGGGTTTTGAAGGGTGGAACGTACGAAAGATTCCTATCTTTATAATTCATAATCTCTGTTAAAAACCTGGACATTTCTGGAGCACATTACGTTGTGCTGTTACACGTTACGATACTTTGATGTATATTAGATAGGTTCAATATTGGATACGTTCCTTTGTTGTTCAATATTGGATACGCTCCTTCGTAGCTTAAACTAAATCGAAAGTTCGATTTGAGTTTGGGTTGAAATTTGGTTGACAATTCGAACTCTCCGCGTTCTGTGATGTAAAACAAGCACTTGAATATTTAATTTGATGTTTACACATCTTATAACCGTAAGTTCCGGCACTCATATTTTTTTTAACGTTACGTTTTTATCAACCATTCTAAACCGAGATTTGATTAAAAATTAATCTTGTGTAAATCTTCTTTAAATCAAAAATTTTCCAATTTGAACTTATATATGTATGTACTTACATTTAATCTTTTCTTGTTTAAATATAAAACTATTTTGTCAATTGAAAGTCATCCTCCTTTCATTTCATAAAAATAAATGATTGACAATTTTGATTTTTTTTTTCAAACACTTGCTGTCAAAGTTAGGAAACATACTTGTTTATCTTTTTGTGCGATTGACGAAAACCATATACAAATCTTTTTTATTACTTCAATACTTATCTTAAATCTACATTAACTAAGAAATAACCCTGCCAGACTTCTCTATTCAATATCACACGTATATATACTCCCAAAATTCGCTGTCGTCTCTTGAACTAAGGATCAGTTTTCAGTGGTGTGTTAAACCAGATTTAGTTATTTATTTACAGTTAGCTTAAGTTAAGAAGCAGTTTTTCGGTTTAGAGAATGAATGTAGATCGACTTAATAAACTCGAAAAAATTTGGTAAGTTGACATGGGTTTAAAGTTAATCTGTGGTTTTATTATATTTGACCTTAAATAAACCCTGTTATTTTGAAAAAGATATTTATGTAAGTATATATATTTGATTACATTTACAACATGAAGCCAATGACATTCTTATCGTGGAAATTTACTGATTAAAATATTGTAAGGGTTAATCAATGTCCACAAACACCAGCACCAAAATCAACCGCGCTAAATAAGCGCTTCCAATTCAGCAACAAGTCATACATAATATAATATTGTATATATAGATTACAAAAATGTTTATATCTACAATTTCACTGAAAATTGTTTTTGACAACTTAATTACCTGTTTTGTAAGCAATAAAAAATAAATTTCATTTCTATCAGCATTCATACGTATGAAGATACTTTCCGTCAGCTAACAAAAATAATTGCAAAACTACCTGTTGTTCATGCTTTAGCAATATTTTTGTTTACGTTTGCGACAACAATTTGTCATGTTTGTGTTTTGGTATTCGGTAGTAAATTTATTTACCTGCCTTTAGATAAATAACTGACTGTCTATCTGATGAATCACACATTGATTGTGGATAGGTGGATCTACTTACGGTTGGGGTGCTTAGTAGGTTACAAATCTTAAATTGATTAAACCTAAACATAAGTATGTACATAGATAGCTGCTTCTGTTGAAGACGCTGGGTGGAAAATGGTCGGAAATGGTTTCACAAATGCCATACTATTGTGCTAGATGGAATTTCAAATAATTTTTAAGTAAGAAACGTTTTAAAAATAATTTCAATTTTTAGTAAATGTTCGGGTAAATTCTTGCTTGAAAGGAAATGAAATAAATTAAAAAAAAAGTCAAAACCTTAGACATTTTTGTTCCAGAAAAAAGTAAAGAAACACATTTTGGGTAGATTAAGGATACCACGGGATCCAGCAGGCGTGTAAGAAACAGACCTTATATGAGTTTGACACTAATAGCTGTCAAATAGTTTCTTACGTGTTGGCCTTAGCAAAGATAAAGAATTATAAAGATAAGAATCTTACGAACATTTCACCTTACAAAATCCATTTCTTAACATTGTTGTATTTGTAATTTCATTGTGTGTCTATGTACAGTACATATACATATGTAGAAATATGAAATCCAACAATAATATAAAAGGGTAGTGTGAAGATCCCTACTGTCTATGTGCAAGTTATTTCTCAAAGAGAAAATGGGAGTCTCAATCAAATGTCAAAAAACTCAGGGCTGCTCAGGTTTTTATTTTACATTTCAATCGTTGATTCCTCTTTTTTATCGACTAGCATATATTATTTCGTTTATAATAATCTATGAATAAATTAAATTTCCCATCTAATTTTGTCATAATCATTTACTTATATGTACTTTTTAAAACTACACTTCTTTTAAAAATGTCAATGCAGCTGATTTGAATTTTGACAGCTACTGAATCCGAGAAAGAACCTAATAGTGCATTCAGAGCTCGCCCTGGACAGAGAGAGCGAAAAAAGTGTTATATAAAACACGTCAGAACAAGTTCAGGGTGATTACTTTCTAAACAGGATGGAGTGATGATGACCGCTCTGTCAAAATATTAACTGACCTAATAAAAAAATTTAATAAATGAATATTATGAAGTACATACCTACTTATTATTTTTTTACTGCTATTCACCACATATGTATCTGAAAAGATTTCAATTTACTTAACTTGATATTTCATTGTTGTTTCCATTAGTCATACAGCATATAATTTATTAGATAACTTTCAAATTGTATTGCAAAATAAAAACATGTATAAATACATACCTAACTTCTTTTAATTTGTCGGCTTTATAATTCTTTGGTTTTCGTTTATTTTTATTGATCACATTCACAAAATTGTATACCTTACCTGTTATCTTTCTAAATTTTCCATTATAATTAAGTTTCAGTTTCTTTCTGTAATTATTGCTGCGAAAATACACGCGATTATCTTACTTACTTGAAACAGAAACAGCATTGCAATAAATTTTATTTTTCTTTCTTTATTCTTGGAAGAAAAACATGAAATTTCCTTTCACCAACCAACAATTAAATGATATAGAATTAAATTAACATTTTAATCGGTTGATATTTCCGGGCAATTGATCTTGACTAATGTATCTTGTCAGTTTCGTATAGCTAGGTATACATACATATGTTGATTTGCACTGTTTTCAGTGATCCATGGAAAAAAACAAAACACATGAGTCTCATGATGCATGATCATGACAATATGTATTAAAATTACTTTGGAGCTCATATTTATAATGGCGCAAAATTTTAAACGATTTAGTATGATGTTAAACATTTTTAATATGATAAAAAATGGCTTAACATCTTACTAAATCGTTTAAAATTTTGCGCCAATGTTTTTAAAATTAATTCCGAATAAACATTAGGCATGTTCAGGAAAATGAAATCTCTGCAATCTCAGTGAGTGAGAAAAATCTTTAAGATCTCATTTTTCTGAACGCGCCAAGTGAAGTGTTCTATTCCTTTTTTCAATCCAATATGTAGACTTAAAAATTTTACACACACAATACGGAACGCGGCCATTTAACAAAATGGCTTCTTCAAGCTTTTTTTACTTTTGACAAGTAATCGAACGAAAAAATGTGAGTGTTCCGGTATTACCCCATTATGGAATTGGAAACAGAAAAACACTCCGAAAACATTACACGAAACAGCCAATCGATATATTTGGGGGTAGTAGTAGTGAAAAAGGAATGCAAGAGGAGTATTTTCTCCGAACGTCCAAACGACACACGTATAAAATTACCGAGACCATTTGTCAATCTTATTCAAAAACATATTACTTTTTCTTAATAAAATAAATTTTTAATTTACGTATACTGCACATTTATTTTTAGTTCTAAATTTGTATTTTTGGGCTAAATTTACTTAAATGTTGTATCATTTTTTTTTTTTTTGCAGAATCAGCTAGTTCGTTATATATTTTAAACATGAACGGAACTTTGGAAACAGTGGTGAGTAATTATGTTAAAAGATTTAATATACTTAATAGAATTTTTGAGTTCTGTACTTTTTTACTAGCTTTTTTGTCTAATCTTCTTAATTTTGTACAATCTCTGCTTGTTTATGTTTCAGTGATTTATAGGTAAGGTTGAAACGTAGGTTCTTTTCTTTTCTTAATGAAAAAGTTTTATGATTCATTTAAGGACCATTATGACTTATGAGCTTCTTAAATCGTAAAGGCTTTTATTACTTACATGTTTAGGAAAAGTTTGGGAAAAAGTTCGGAAAAAATGTTTGGCTCGAGCTTTTTGGTGTTGTTGTAATTTTTTTTAATTAAAAAGTAAGGAAACGCATTTGGGATGTTTCTGATTTGTTTCTGGGTAAACGTCACATTTGACAACAGAAATTATCAGTAGTTTGACCAGCAAGAAAAAGAAGTAGATAAATTGTTCGGATAGATTCGTGGTGGAGGGGAAATTAAATAAATTTAAAAAAGGAAAATGCTCTGGCATTTTCGTGCCAGAAAAAAAGTAAAAAAAACACATTTTAGGTAGATTTGGGATACCACGAATTCCTGCGGACGAGTAAAGAAATAAACCTTTTATATTAAAATTTTATTTCGAAGCGCAACGCAATTCGAGTAATATTAATAATTAATTTTTCAAATTTACAAATGTATAGTCCTTAATAAAAATTTGTTATAAATGTTAAAACAACTGACCTGAGTCAATAACTTGAAAATAATTTTGTGAGAAAAAAACTCAAAAACTCAAACTAGAATTTTAGTTTATTTAGGAGGTATGATAAACAGTACATGCACACATTTTATTATTTACAATACAAAATATCATCATCATCAATATTTTGTAAGAATTTAAATATTTGCGCGTCTTTTTCTTCTTTAATTAGTGTTTCTATTAAGATTTGACACGTATATGTTTCATATGAGTGCCACCTTTATACGACCTACCTATATACTTCGTGCTCATAACGTAATGATCGAATTTAAGCAGAATATTGATTTAAGCTTCTTTTGCAATAACTTTGTGCAAACAACGTATGGTTATTGTTATTTTTTATCTTTATCAAAAGGTCAATATGATTATATCTTCCGGTTGCCTTAGATTTGCAATGTCAACACAAAATGTGTTAAATTGCTGAATATGCACACACTCTGCCTGGAAGTAAGGAAAATCAGGTGTTTGTGACAGCATAAACATAAAAGCACTTAATAAATTGAAGTGAATTTAATGCAAGGCCGTAGCCAAGAAATATTTTTTTTTTTTACATATGTAAAATTTTTTCTTTGTTATTAAATATTTTCTACAATACAATAGTTACGCATACGCCCGAGTGTCTACTTTTAAGCGGTCTGAATTTACATGATTGATAAACTGGAAGTATTCCTGTCAAAGAACTGTCAAAAGAATAAACAAATTCAGATTTTTGATAGAAATATATTCAGTTTGTTAGTCGTGTAAGTCTACAAGTTTATATTGCTATTTAAAGTGGGTGTGCAAACGCGTTTTGTGTCACTTGACAAAAAAATCACGATGCCTGAAGTATCGCCACCGGCGGTGATGGAGGGCAAACAAATGTACTGTATAATTTCCTCAGAATTTTTACAGCAAAACTGAAAAATTGGCCTATTCATGTGATTGAAATTACTGAGATCTTCGAAATGTCATTTTCCTGAACATCAGTAATTTCTCAATATTTGAATGTCAAAAGTGACAGCCGATCATTAAATGAAAGATTAAATTTTTTTAATATGAATGTTAATCCAGGTTTTTTTTTATTACACAGATTATGCTAAGTACAAGAGATCTTTAATTAAAAATGTTTAGCTTTCTGGGGTCATTAAATAAGTAGAAAATTCGAAAATTAGATAAGTTGGCGTCTCAGTGGGTGGGAGAATTATATACCTACTTAGGTACATGTCATGGCCTGGCTTTAAAAGATTTTAACTGGGTTCTTGTAGCAATTGATAAAAGTAAAAACTTAAATATAAAAGGCAGACGTGATGAATTTTATTAAAACTACTTTTTAAACCTTTCGGCTGCTTATAGGAACAAACTCCAAAATCAGCAAAATCCGTGCAGTAGTTTTTAAGTACATATATATATATATATAATAAACAGACAATTCAAAAAAAAATTCCCCCTCTGTCCGCGGCGTTCCTGATTTTTCGTGACATCTTTTCATTGTGATTTGGCATGATATCCAATTATATTAATGAATGAAGATATGGGTGTTTCTATATATTTTCAATAAACCACTGACTGGTTACCCGCTTCTTAACACCTCTTCTGTTAACACCACCTGACGGATAGAACTTATTTGCAGATAAATTCACCACGCAAACAACTGTTTACTTGTTGACTCACCTGGCTTCAATGGTAAAATGATTTCGAATAAATCCCCTTTTTAATTATGGATTCGTCACTAAAATGTTGTTGTGAATCGGAAGTTGTAAATTCTTTAAATACTTTTCGAAGAAACACGTTGGAGATTCCCATGATGACGCATTCAAAAATAGCTCCTTGACAGTAAGTTAAGACGTCATTATTATCTAGATTCTAGATATTCTTACAGGTATGTACAGTATACATAATATTTCTTAGTGAAAATATATTATGCTATACCAGAGTTTATGCTAATTTAAAAAAAAAGAATAACTATAATAATGTTTTTGACTAGAATTGGATATGTATGTATGTATATGTATGTACACTTAATGAATTTAAATAAATGTCTGTGACGTTATTAAGAGAATATCAATTAGCTTTACTGATCAAAAAATACGGTAATCAAATGGACAATGGAATGAGGTTCGACTCATATCTGTTTGATAATTTTTGTTTGACTTTAATAAATGCATCTAATGATTGTTTTTTTATTATATTCGTAAATCAAATCACGAGTTTCAATTTCAAATAGATTTTGATTTTTATTTTGTGAAATTTATTTGGATTTCGTGAGTTTAAAAATTTTATTTTCACCAGTTGAAGTCATCATCATGTTTTATAAATGAAGATGAACAAAAAAGCTTCGGTCGTGGTAGTGATCATGGACTTTCTTCTCTTTAAAATGGAGCAGGCTGAATAGAATTTTAAAATTTAATGATAAAATGATGTTACTGAATATTAATGAATTAAGCTGATTAAATGATTGAAAAATGTCGTTTTAATAAAAAAAACTGAAACGGGCGAATATTATTGCTTTTATAATTTTTAAATTATCTTTAACAAAACTTTTTGAAAAATCATTATTAAAATCTTTATAAAACACGATTAAAGTTTTAACAAAGACAACTTCTGCATTTCTATAATTCACATACATAAGTGCGTTTGTCAATTTCACATCTAATTTTTTTTAATTACGGCGCGGCGTCCTACCTCTTGCAAATCTTAGAAATCCCTTGTCATGGTAAAATACCCCTGATCTAAGCCGTTCGAACTCCACAGAAAATTGTAGGCCTCCTTTATTCCTGTCAACTATTAACACGAACACAGGAATTGTAAAGAGTTTATAAAAAAGCTACGATTAGACCACAGTACACAAATCTAAGGTAATATATTATAGTTGGAAGTGTCAGAAATAAAAAATGGCTGCTCAAGTGCCCAGAAGAACTACTCATGTATCATTAGAAACAACAGCAAAATATTGAAATTAGATAAGAAAAGCGGTATTGGATCCATCATTTTCCTCGATTTTGACAGATGTGCAGAGCTGAAAACTAATGAAAAAGCAAATGATATTACCTTTAATATTTGTACTGTGCGATTAGATAGTCTGTATGAATAACCGAGGCGTAGACTACCTGATGACAATACTCTTCAATCAAATGAGTTTTCTTTGGAATTTGGATCCGCGCACGTAGTAAACAACGTATGGATAAATTCGTATACGAATCCAAACATGGATCCGCAAAATTGCGTTTGTCGGCTCAAATTAGTATGGTAATTAGAAAAACCACAGACTCATTTTGTGCCTGCGTTGAGAGCTTGCCATATCACCATACTCAGCGAGAACCGAAACCAAATCGGATTCAGAACGGATCCAAAAAATGAACAAATCGAGACAGTCGTTAAAATACTAAAATCGAGTACCGAAAACAATTTGTGACATTTGACAACCAAAATAAAAGTTTGTAATTTTATTTTACATTTGTTCTTTTATTTTAAAGTTTTTTTTTTTGTTCGTTATCAATTAACTAACAAATTTATTCCTAAAGTAAAATTAAAAGAGGTCTTTTATCAAGCCTCGATAAAGTAAAAAACAAAATATTGTATGCAAACAAAAAATACAAATACAAATGTATAATGTGTATTTAATTTATGGTATTGTAGTTGCATTTGATGCGTTGTTTTTTTTTCTGCGGATCCTGTCCTTTGAATAATGGAACAATTTTGTAATAATCAATTGAATACATAATTAAAGAATTTACTTTTGATTTTAAATTGTTTTTTTTATTTTTCTGAAGAGAAGTTTTATTGAACTGTTGTTCTTGGGACAAACAGATTAAGTACTGTTTTTTTGTCTTCTCTCTCTGTTCTCAGTGCATATACAGAAAATGTGTGTATAGGACACACCATTTTCAAAGGATCCAAGAAAGACCGACAAAGTTTGGACAGTGAATATCCTTGAAGAAAAAGACATTAAATTCTGTTCAAAAGCTGTCAAATCGGCAGGGCAGAACGCTGTCAACGCACTTACTTCTGCGTTTACATTCTCGCCGATACGTCTTTTAGGGTCAACACTTTGATTAAATTCGCTGACGGTGAAATCATGCTGTCAAAGCAGTTATATGAAGCAATGAAAGACTTCTCATTAGCGCGTTGAATGTTTTTCAACGATGTCACAGACGATATTTCTGCGTAGTCTGCGTTGAACTTCATGTACGCTCACAAAAAGTGGAATATTCGCCAGAGTCAATGCGCCTTACTAATAACCAAGCGCTAATGTCGACTGTTAGTAAAGTACTAGGTTAAAATAAAGTGCGGAGCTTAAACCGAATCCTACTAAAACTAATATAGCCAATTTAACCTTCTCGTTAACAAATCCTCACACTTTCCATGAATCTACTACAATTTCCAAAATATTAACCAATCACGGCACACAGAACTGATAACGAAAAAAAAACCAAGAATGTTAAGTATTGCGGTATTCTTTTTTGACCACCTACTACGTCAGTACTAATAGTAAGTTAATTGATACAAAGTATTCAAATGATTTTTATTGTACATACCTATTTTAGTTTAGGTACACAACATTTAGTAAGGAAATTTTTTTTTTTTTTTATTAAACTTCATTATTTTTTCATTCGCAAATAATACATAAATTTGAAAGTAAGGAATTCCTTAAAAAATTAATCAATATAATTTTAATGTTCATTAAATTGTTAATTAAATGGGCTTTTCTACTGGTAAAATATAATATTTTAAATTTACATTTAATAAAATACCGATTTTTATGTTAATTATCTGATTTTTCTAAGACACCACCTTTTATTTTATGCCCCTCGCCTTCTTTATAAAAATGCAGATTGAAATTTTAACATCTTGCTAGTGACTAACCTGGAGATTAAATTCGTTAGTAGTATGTGATTTTTCTGAAACCTGGAGATTTTAATTTAACTCCTAACTAAATTTGGTTATAAGTAAGACCCTATGACTGCTTCCATGTAGTTTGATAGTTAATCTCTTGACAGATTAAAAAAACGAACCATATTTTGAGGTTTATAGAGTTTTTCGAATTAAATTTTACTTTACAAAGCCTTGAAATCACATTGATATTTTTTAAACCATCTACATAACTTCCATCTTTTGATGGTGTTTATTACAGTTTAAGACTTTATGTTGTAAATGTCACCGCAAAGAATAGGCATGTTCAGGAAAATGAGATCTCGGAGATTTCCTCAGCAAAATTTCTCAGTTTTTCATTTTAAAACTCTGAGGAAAACAAATCTTGGATTCGCTTGCTCACCTTTTAAGTGAGAAAAATCTCTGAGATATCAATTTTCTGACCGTGCCTAATGATACGAAACCATTGCTGTCATTTGCCTAAATGTTAAAAAATCCGCTGACTCTTAGGGCCATTTTGTTCACGGGTGATTATCTTTAATCAAGGATTACTGCAAATGATAAAAGAAAGATTGGATGAAAACTTCAAATATAGTTATGTATTTAATGACGCATTTAGTGTATTTTACTTTTTCTTCTATTATCTGTTTTAAATTAATATTTAAGACATGATGCTGACTTATCAGCTTTTTGATATGAATGAATAAAAAATTCCAAACTTCAGTGAAATTATACAACTTAGGCTTTTTGTTTTTATTTTTTGTCTTTTACAATAAATCAAAATCTTAGACAAATTAATAATGTATCCAACACAAAGAGCATATTATTCATTATAACTTATAACTATCATCATCAAACTTTTTATCTGACTACTTATTTATTCAAAAAAAAAAAGAAAACATTGCACACGAGACCTTAGATTATTCGCAATCACGGTTGGATTTTTAAATTTGCTAACTTTGGGGTTAAGGAACAAACTGTTCTTGGATTGAGAAAATGACATTATCAGTCGTGGAGGAATCATTACGTTTTCAAAATAGTTTACTTACCTTAATTAAATCATTTGATAAAATGAAATTCAATGATAAAGACACAATCAAGCAAATATACCTAAAGCTCTCAGAGAAGTATGAGGGTTGACAATTACCCATATTTAACACTCTATTCACATCTATTCATCGACACGAGATGAAATTACAAAAACAACAATGTAAACAAATGGGTTTTGGAGGGTGGAACGTACGAAAGATTCCTATCTTTATAATTCATAATCTCTGGTGAACCATATACAAAAAATTGTGTGAGCGTGCGAAACTCACGGTTCAGATGTGTGAGTGTAAACATCAATGTTCGTGCAAGTGCCAGAGTTTTGTTATTGAACTTACCCAATTACAACGTAATTGAAATGAAACTTGTTCTTTATTAGTCCCAATAAATGAATCTCTGAACTTCGGAACAAAATAATAATGATGCAACACACCTTCTCTGCCTGGAATTTGTAATGCAATTTCATGTATTCGAAACACACTTTTCTGATCTGGGATCAAAATCTTTCACAGGGATCGATTTTTTTTTTGGTTGAAAGGAAAACGTCATGAATCAGTCGTGAGCAAAACTGACAGTCTTGACCAATTATAGGTCTGTTCGTTTAGTTCCCAAAACTACTAACTTTAGTCCAACTTTGACAGAGCTCTGAACTAAAATTAAAGTAGGTATGTCAATTACTATTGGAAGTAAACGGACAGATGTAATATGAACTACGCTTCATTCGAATGTTAATAATTGCTTGTGGTTTGTCTAATCTAGTCTTTAATCAAAGTTAACATTACGATAATAAAGAAGTCCGAAAAAGTGGCATTGGTTGTAGGGTCCGTCGGTCTGTACGTATTTGCGTTAGTCCGTTCATCGGTGTATTTCTTATAATACGAGCCAGGTTAGACAGATTTAATTTCATTTAGTATTCTCCAAAATGTCGGATTTCATCCAGAACGTACCAAAAACCTGAGGTTAAGTTTTCTAAAAGCCCTTTTTCAGTTATGAAAAAATCACCCATCTTATATTTTGTTCCAGAATCCAGAAAATATCTATTTTTAGGCTAACTGTAGGTATAAGTACTAATTTGCCACCTGTCTAATTTGTGTTCCCTTAGCAAGTTAAGTAGAGTTTATAGTAAATCCGCAAATTTTTTATAAAGATTATAATCGTCGCAATATTTACATACCTGTACTTCGTTGAAGAGGAGTGTTGCCAAAAAGATAAATATTTTGTTGTTGATAAATAAATCGAGCAAACATAGGAATTCTTCCGAACTTTAGATTATTTTTTTTTTGTTATTATGTTAATTAAAAGTTTTTTAGCACAGACTACACCTACATATATAATATACCATAAATTTTAATGTGTATTTTGGTTTATTTTCGACTTTCATCAAACAAAATCCATCTGCATTTGTTTTCTTTTTTTAATCAAAAATGTTACCTCTTTAACTTCTTTTTTTATTTCCAGAGCAAAACCAACAACAATTTTACGGAAACAAATAATCTTCTTTTAAATGCCACACAAACCGAAACAATCCAGTTCCGTAAAAAACACATCGATGAAGAGGAATCACCAATAAATGATGACTCAAATGAGGATGTTAATAATTTAAAGTATGAAGTAGAGATTCTTCAACCAGGAAGAATCGAAAAGGAAGATCTTGAAATCGAAGAACGTTTCAAGTAAGACAAGAAAATTTGTGAATTAATTAAATTGATGATGAAATTAAAATTTGTTTTTGTTTTTTATTTTACAGAAGTTCTTCACTCAATTTTGATACAAATGAGTTCATTGAAGAGAATATCGAAGTAAATTCACAAACAATGCAGCAAGGACATGTTATACTGACAATTGCGCTAATTGCTTTAGCCATTGTGTCTATTGGAATCTATGCTGGGCTTGTAATGTGGCGGTCGAATTTAGAGTGAGTATTAAATTTAAATACATATGTATACAAAAGTCGTAGGAAGCTCCTTAATGCACACCACACTCACTTTTAGGGTCGATGAACTGTTATAACTGTTTTAAATTGGCATTTCTGTATTCTCTTCGCAAAATAATATCTTTTAGATACATACATAAGTTTCGCTATACATACATAATGATTGTATGTATTTGACATTCGATAATATCTTAGATTCACAGCGGCCTTATTGGCATTATTTGAGGAAAAAAATCGCTTTGGACTGGCAATGACATTACTCAGTAGATGAAAGGCAATTATTAGGGGTATTCATATAACGTCGTAAAGACCTCGTTAACGTGGTAAACTGCGTAAACCTGTCAAATGTTCTTACAAATTTGACAGGCTTAAGCAGTTTACAACATTTACAACGACTTTACGCCATTGCGTGAATACCCCTATTTATTTCCATCGCCAAGGTAATATGTTCAACCTTTTTCAAAATATTTCTCCGATGTTGAATGACTTTTGATTCGTTTTGAAAACAAAGTTGAAAATATGAATAGTAAATTAGCAAATTAAATTTTTCACTGGGTATCTGTATAAAGAATAATGAACTCAAAAAGCAGACACATTTTACAGTGGTCACTATTAATTCTATGCTGACATAACTCACAACTGAAATTACCTGCGGCAACGAAATTCATTGACGTCAAATTCTGTCCGAAAACTGTCATAAGGCGTATGACCGTCAACGCAGAATAATGTCGGTTGGGTTGACACTCCTTAACATTAATTTTTGGGTCAATTTGTTTATTATTCTGTGTGACCGCTTAATCACCCTGCCAACACCACCGATAGAAAAAAGTGGCAGACTAGTCGTCAGTAAGTTGACTGTATCTCAAAATATGTTTAGTACAATTTTAAGAATAATGGCGCAAAATTTTAAACGATTTAGTACGATGTTAAAGCCATTTTATCATACTAAAAAAGGCTTTAACATCGTACTAAATCGTTTAAAATTTTGCGCTAATATGTTTAGATTAAAGTTTCGCTTGTATTAAGCTAATACTAGGTTTTCATTAAAGCCAAAACGAATTAATTTCGTAAATTACAGAAAAATTGTTTTCATTGCAAATTTGTTATTTTCTTTTGACAGCTCATTTCGCTACTCGCTTGTTTTTGTTGTCTTTTTTTTTCTATTTTTAATTTGTATACGTTTAATTTTGTCATTTTCATGGGTTTCCACTTCGATGCGTAATTTCCAATCAAATTTCGTGTAAATTTGGTTGAAATTACTTCATTTCAAAATGTTAATTTGTATGGAAAATGATATAATTTGGAATCGAATTTGGAAATTTTTAACAAAATAACCTCATTTGCCTTAATGAAAACGTAGTATAAATAAATACATAAATAAAACGTTGACACAGCAGAATTTTTTTATCGAGTCGACCTAGCATGTGTTGATCTCCATCTTAATTTCAAAAATGTCTGCTTTTGTATTTTTGTAAAGGTTGTTTAATCCATCGACATCTAGCCATCCTTCAACGGAATTTGACAGTTTATAATTTGGCAGATAAGTAACAAACTACATTATATTTTCTCGTACATATATTGAATATAGCGATCCAAAAGTCAACTTAAAATGCCATTTTTCCGGAGCAAAAATTTAATCTAAAAAATTCCGATTTCTTAGAGGTTTTTCATCCATCAAAAATCCGGATATCCTTCCACGGAATTTGACAGTTTAAAAATTTGGAAATCTATATACATATGTACATAAGCTGCGAAAAAGTCACAATGCTATAATATTTTAACGTCGGCGTCATTAGATCTTAAACTCGAAAAATCGTCAATGTTTCATGCGTTGACACAGTCGACGTTGACAGTATATGTACATACATATGTTGATTTGTTCTCAGAGGAATACATAAAAAATCCATGCGTGCGTTGACGAGTTATGAGTTGATAACATTTTCCATTTCCGTCGGCACCGCTCAAAAATATTTTAGAAATTAAAGTGATCTATGAATTTAATTGAGTGCATTAAAAATCCACAATTTGCGGACTTTTCCCTTTGGTCCTCTGACTCTGCCCAAATATTTAAGTGTTAAGTGACATATCAGAAACTTACTTAAAAATTGCAAAACAACCCCTATATACATAATATATACATAAAATAAGCATACATATTATCGTCAGTGTACAACCCAAAAGCACTAAGTCAAAAAACATAGTTTTGAGTAAATAAATTATTAAGATTCGTTTTGTTGTGAAAATTCAATATTAACTTTTATTTGTCAATAAATCCGATTAAACGCAAAATTGACATTATGACATTTATTTCCAATATTTTTGTTCGTTTTTGACAAACCAATAAGATAATTATCTGAGCAAAAGCAAAAAATGAGCTGACTTAGTGCGTTTTGCTATTTATTCGTATTTAATAATTTTTTGAAATGCGAATAAATGAAAACAACATGATAATAGTCCAAAAGTAAACACAAAAGCTTTATTTTAGGTCTTTCTTCTTGCCTATGCTTATTTAAAGAGGGCATCTTTACTCACTCAATGAAACATACCATTTGTGAAAACCTTTTGAAATTCGATCGCTTTTTTCATAATTTAAAGTACAGCCTCCTGCGTAAGTCATATTTCGAATTCAAAAATGTAATTTTGATAACAGGCAAAATGCAATTGTTAATGCTTTCTTCCTATATAAAAACTTAGTAATTTAATTTGTTTTGCGTAACTGGTAAATCGCACTAAGTCCACTTAGTGCGTTCTTCCAGTATTAAATATGTTTTTTCTGACTTAGTACAAAGTGAGTGTCTAAAATGACTTAGTGTGTTATTTCAGTACAAAGATATCGTCGTTTTGAACCGTTTTGCATTTAAATCTAAAAATCTTAAAAATGTGACTTAGTGCCTTTGGCTTGTAAACCAATGATATATTGTAAACCAAAATTTAAAAAGACAATGAAAATTGTTACATTTTAATATTTTATTTTTTTATATTTATTTCTAGAAAACGCTATGGCATGCGCCAGAGACTTATGACAGAAGATGACTTCTGTGCGAACATTCATGATACTCGGCCATTTTAATTCAGCAATAGAAATAATTACAGACATAAACTTTACAACTTCATCATCATCAATTAAATACAAAAAAACCGTCCGATTGATCAAATGTATTTGAAATCGCTCAGTGGGTTATTCATCATTAAATCGTGGAAATTCCAGCTTTGCATTGTTTAAAACAACCTTTGGATGCTGACTACAATTTAAATTGATGCAACTAGTATCCTACCCTTATTATAAAGGTTTAGTTACATATTTATATGTTTAGGTATGCATTATATGTATAAGTTTGATGTAATTATGAAAATTAATGACAATTAAGTATTAGTAACTATCCCTTTCGGCTTACACTATCTTACATGATAGTAAATAGATTATATTTTTTTAATTTTTATTTATACACATGACTGTGATATTAATAGGTTTACAAATAAATAATAAAAAAATTCGTGACAATGTATAAATATCATTAGGTAATTGTAATTAAGAATAAAATAACGATATGAATAAAATTAAAAGCATTTTTTGTTTAAAATATGTATAACTCATATTATTTCTATCATAAATCTGTCACTTAAAATAGATGAATTGGCATGACTATATTGCCGGTACCCCCTCTTGTTTATTTTTTAAAAGTAATATTACTGGCGATCTATAAAATCGAAGTTAGTAATATGTACCTATGACTAATATCTTTTGTGTGAATTATTTCATAAAACTTGTAGAAAGTTTCACCCACTTTAACAAAAAAATAATAATTGATGAGAGATGGTTTCAAGTTATTTGATGTTTTTCTTAATTTTGTTAATAACGGCCATATTATTCACTCTGGATTTAAATTAATTTAAATTCCAACCATTAAATCCCTAGGTACACTCCCGATCAATTAAGTAGGTAAACAATTTTTGAGAGCCATTTTATAGCTATTTTTTCAACTAAGTAAACGAGGTGTGACGTGAGTTGTCAAACCAATTTCAAGCAATGAAAGTATACCATAGTATACACAATAAAGCGTTTATCGTCGGCACGTCATGTCATGCCAAGAGTTCGAAAAATTGAAAAAAGACGCGACGAGACGACGATTTTCTTCATTTGACAAGTTAGTGACAGAGAAAGATAACAAAAATACAGAACACCACTGGATAGAATAGGTATGTACATAATATGTATCTTTTAATTTTTAACTAATTCAATTAAATACAATAAAACAAAAATGAACAAACATCAAAAAGAATATCAAAAGTGAAGAACTTTTTCGCAAACCGCACTGAAAGCTAACAACCGGATAAATTAACGCTGTAAAAAAAAAAAAACGATTATATATATAACGAGAAAAAGATGACAGCGTTTCACGTCACGCTCTCGTCTGGTTTCCTCGTCGCATTGTGAATCAGGCTTCAATTACTGCTCATGTAAAGCTTTCATTAGCTTTCTTTCCACTTTGTTTTTCTAATGTCAAATCAAAAAGCTTGCTTTCTCACTTTTATTTCATTCTCGTCATTGCGACTGCGAGAGCGAAAGTGAGGTGGAATTCTTTACATTCTTTGCAAGCACCTCACTGAATTTTTTAGCTCAGCAAATATATAATTTTGTGTCAGTAAAAAGTAAAAGTTATGAACAACAACTTAAATGTATATTAACACAAGTTAAAGTGTCATTAGAATATTTATTTTGTAACTGAAAGAATTTGTTTTATCGTTCAACGAAACAAACCTACCAAAACCAATAAGATTTTTTTTTTAGTTTGTTCGTTTTCAGCTTTGTTCCGCTAAAAGTGCAATCAAAAGCAAAGTGAATTTTCTGAAATCAAAATTAAAATAATTCATTTCGTTTCATTCATCTAGACGGAGTGGTTACGTTTATACTTTACCGCTATCTCTTATCATATGGTATTTGTGTTGTTGCTGAACTGTGGCAGCAAATTTTCATAATTTTATTTTCCATTTTGTCTAATTTTTTTCTCGGATATTCTATTCGCAAACATTGTGCTCTATAAAAAGAATATTAAGAAAAATTATAAAAAAACATTTATATTGTCGGTGGTCTCGTTTGTAGTCTGAAGCAAACATACCTAACTGTGAGAATTGAGAACGATTTATTTTGTATAGCTACATAATATTTCTTATAGTAAAGTTTCCCTCTGTCTTCAGTTGAGTGCCCTTTTGCAATTACACTAATTGGATTTGTTTTGTAAAGTTTCGTATCGTACGCACCACAACAATTAAGGTAAATTGAGTAAACGATGACGTCGACTCATTGGGAAGAGTTCTATGCAAAGCATCTACCACCAGCTGATTTCGAGGATAATCGATCTTTGCTCAAGGAATTCTGTGACCGTCATAATAAACTACAAAACCGCATTGTCCTAATCACGGTAAGTACTCTTTTTTTTTTTAATTGTTATAGGTATTTTGTAGGTAATTTCAGTTTTCAATGTGTGTTAAATCAATTATTGCTGCTCATGCTTTTTTCAATTTGAGATTATACTTTGTATACATACATATGTTGCAATCTACATTTCGCCGGTAAAAAAAAACTACCAAATGATTAATGAACAAAAGAGCAAACAATTTGTTGTTACAGTGCAATCAGCAAAATTTAAAGTTTTTTTTCTACTCATACATCAAATGGTGTTGTGAATGTATGTAGTATGTGATGTATCAGCTAATTGTTGGGAACCAAACAAGCAAACAAAAAATGAGCTATCAAATTTCGCAGTGCAAGAAAAAAGTGATAACAATTTTAACTGCGAATTATGAAACATGAAATTAGTTTCATTTTGTAGGTATTCGAATTGGGTACCCATTCCGATCAGAATAGAAAGGAACTGAAAAATGTGTAACAGGCTGAATTTTTGCATGCATACAGATACTGCAGATTTGTGCAGGTGGCATTCACGTGAAACGGTCAACAAAAAACATGGTGGGTCTTGAAGTTCGTTTTCTTTATTTATTACAAATACCTAGCGATAAGTTTTTAATTGGTCTATTACTGGATTTATTGGCTTCTAAGATAATGTTTAGTAATCTGTCTAGGTTATTCGATGAAAAAGCGGTTACAAAATGTATCTTTCTCTATACTTTCTTAGTTTTTTTTAATTAATTACTACATAATGTAGGTATGTAGGTACAAGTTTTGAATGTATGAAATTAAAGTGGAATTCCTTTCATCCAAAAATGAAAAACTCCCAAAATTCAACTTAAAATTTTCGAAATATTAAATCTTTTTAGTTTTTTTTTTAAATCAGTTTAACTGACGTAACTGACGTAACTGCTTTTTTAACAGCTCAGTTTGTGAGATAGGGGACAATATCGTTGTTAAAACTATTTTAAAATTTTTTGATCAATTTAATGGTTTAAGGAAGAACTATAGCTAAAATATCTGTTCGTGAGATGGGGGACGATAAATGTTCCCAGTTGCTCATTTAAAATCTCTCGGTGAAGTAAAATACAAAAATGAAAGTGGAAATGGTTTTCTCGACAACCGATCAACGTGTGTGATTCTATGGGCAATGAATATAGTTCTGGAATCCTTGTAAGAGAAATCAAAATTGCAGTTTGTCGAGTACCACACACACACACACACAAAAAAATTGATTACAAATTCCTTTCAACAACGGGAAAAAATTTGTTTCTATTTAAAAAAAAATCGATTTTTTTGGTTGAAAGGAATTCGACATAAGAAAAAATTCCAATGGGGTTAAATCGCAAGATCTGGATAGCGTAAATTGTATGATACCCTTTTTGTACGTAATAAAATTGTTGAGAAAATTGCATTTTTCTAAAGAATAAGGCGTAGAGTTGTAAAATAAAAATATGCAATGTTTTAATATTTTTAAAAATATGTATACTATTTTAAGAATCTAATAAAATGTCAGAATCAGGGAAACGATATATATTTTCATGTTTGTGTAGGTTAACATATTTACAATTAATGCTAGACAAATTGAAATGGCTTGCAATTAAGCAATTAATGTTAACACGCAAACAACAAATCATTTTTTGTTTTGTGTACAAACAATAACAAAAAGTACCGATACATAATCACTTTTTTTTGTTATTGTACGTTTAAAAATGTTTGCTTAGCTTGCTTCGCAATCTTCCAAAAAACGGATAATAATGTGTTATTTAATTAATCAATTAAAAATTTAAGTTAAATTATCTCCAAAATTCCGTGTTGTCCTGGTTATTACCCATTTTTAGACTTTGGGTTTTTGCAATTATCTGACTCAGCTCATATGGTAGGTTTTAGTGATAAAAAAAGCTTATGTGAAAGGAAACTTAATTTAAAAATTTTATAATCCTACGTGTTTTTTTTTTCTTAATCGAAGTTTCACTGGGTAAATAAGGGTAAACGATGAGAAAGATCTAGATTCTATTTTATAAACGAAAAATATAGACGTTTCTTTAATCAATAAGTCCTATAAATACACAAGAAAGTCATGCATATAAAAGAAAATTCTAGAAAATCTAAAACTCGAGAAATAAAATGAACATTTTAAAGTCAAAAAATGAAAAATAGTTTTTGGAATCACCTAAAATCAGGGGGATGTTTTCTAGATATAAATTTCATATACCTATTTAAAAAGCAAACAATAATAAAAACAAAAACTTTCAATTCAAGTTTTTATATTTTTTTTAATCAATTTTTGTTGGTTTTTGATTTTTTTCCTTTTTACTCTAATACTAATTGGTATTTTAATTTAAAAATAAAGTGAGTGCCGGGGTTCACGGTTAAGATGTGTAAACATTAAATTAAATATTCAAGTTCTGGTTTTACATCACAGAACGCGGCGAGAACGAACTGTCAACCAAATTTCAACCCAAACTCAACTCGACCTTTGGATTTAGTTTGAGCTACAGAGGAACGTACCAAATATTGATCGTATTCAATGTAATCAACGTATCGTAACGTGGAACAGCACAACGTAATGTGCTACAGAAATTTTCACGTAAAAAAAAAAACAAAAAATAAAGGAAAAAGCAAAGATGCTGCACAAGCCAGATATAGACATAGATTTCTAACGGTCTTACTCTTTCTAACATTCAACAATCATTGCTCAGCGTAGTATTTTATTCGTTTCTATTAAAATATTCATATTTTATTGCTTTTCCTTTATTTTTTGTTTTTTTTTTTTTTTCTATTTTTTTAAAAAATTTAAATGTATTTTTGGGTAAAAAAATGGTAAGTATTTTTAAGAACACATATTGGGCTTTCATAATAAAAAAAATTATACTTAATAACGTGGTTTTGTGATCATCAATATCGAAGTCAAAAAAAAAAAAAAAAACAACCTAAAAATGCTTAACAAATGTGTTTTATAATCAATTGCGGGAAAACCGCTATCCTTACAGAAAAAAACTGTATGGTACATACAAATTTCTAACTGTTCCTCCTAAAAAATCGGTTGTAATTTGGCAAAGTTAGAGCCAGTGAAAGGAAAAAGAATAAAAACCGTCGAAAAAGAAGCGAAAACGAGAAAATTAGCTCTTAAGTTTTTCGATTTCAAATGACCTCAGGAACTTTTCTTTTCTTCTGTGGCAGTGATTTCGCGACACTCTGTATAAGTCAAAAGATTACCTCAAATTGTTTTGAATTTTGTTTGTAAACTTGCAAGTGTATCAAAAAGTTGAATATCACATTTTGTATAAGCTGCCGATGATGAAATAAGATTCTGCTGTCGATTTTTTATTATTTTTTTTAAGAACTGCTATATGTATGTACCTAAATATAATAAATATATGGTTTTTAATATCAGTCATTAATAAATTACCATTATGACTCCTATGGGTTACAAAATCATCTTCCTCTCAAAAAATTTTAATATTTTTTTTTATTGCTAAAGACAAATTCAAAAGAAATATCGAAAGGTTGATTTTACTTTGATGAAGTCAAACTGATTGGTATGACGTAAATTGAATCAAAGTTTTAAAGTACATATTTCTTTTGAATTTGTCCCTTGAACCAAACTAACATATACAACATTTCTATGACCTATCCTTCACCTCTATTCGTACATTATTATATCCACCACTGCTTTGAGAGAAAGTATAATACTTCCGAATGGTTTTATGATCAACAATGTCAACAGTACATTTTTTTGTATTATTATTATATCATTTATAGTGTGACGTAATTTTTGTAAGTTTCTTTGTGGCTATCCTTTATGGTACAACTACCCACGGAATAGCATTTGATTAATTTCACTTTTCGGCCTTGGCCAAGACAGATTATCTATTCCACGATATCAGCACCAACCAAAAAAAAGAAGACAGGAAAACTTTAAATGAAATCCTTCCTCCAACTAACAAGAGTATTCATCATGTTCATTCTTCATCGCTACTACTTATCATCATTCGATGCCAGGGGGATTCTTGACACATTTCTTGATTGCTTTTGTTCACAATATTCTCGAAAAGTATGGCTTCTTTTTCTATGGCAGACAATATCCAAAGGGCATTTATTTTTATTTTTGTTCTGAAATTCTTGACAAATCAGTGTCTAACCACTTTCAATTCCTTCGACTGACAAGTGGAAAATCTTCGTGGCTATTAGTGTTATTTTTTTTTTGCTTTTCTGTATTACTTGTGTAGTATAAGACAAGGAAAATTTAGCAAACCACAATCATTGACAAAAATAAGTGTTATGGGGTGCATTTTCTGTGGACTGTGGAACTATAAATAAGTAATAACGACTTTGTCGTGGTTTGTCCCTGACCTGGTGGTGAATTTCAAGGTCAAAACACTCCAATCATCATCATGTACGAATCCGCAGAGCCTAATGCAATAATTTCCATTGTGCTTGAATCTCTAGAGGATTAATTATTATACCCATCCTGGTGAACATTTTTTTAAGATGTCTCAACAATATTATTATCATTTCAATTGAAGCGCTGGCAGATTTAACCCACGGGTCAACATGCTATAACCATCATCTCTTATTAGTACCTATAAAAAGTATGTAACGTGGGCTTACCTTACAATATGAGTAATATGAGCTTGTTAAGAGAAAATCTGACGATAGCACGTCCACGATTGAAAAAAAAAAATCAATTCACTTTAAGAAAATCATTATGGCTATGAGTGAATCTTTATTAATCGCTTAATAAGGGTCATGGGATTTACAACGGAGACGTCTCCACAAAAACATTGAACTGTAACTTTCATTTTTATTAACTTTACTTACGAGATTAGTTTTTTTTTTACCCACTACCCAGTGCATTTCTTAGGACCAGTCATACTTTTCCATTAAATCTTTTATGCAGTTGTTGTATTCTTTAATTTGTTTGTCACTAACTTTACTAGCTATTTTCTTAATTTTTGTTGATTTACGTTAGCAGTTATAGCCATTTTCTGAGATTTGAGTAGTTTTGAAAAAATTAAAGTCAATTAATTTCTATGGCATTAATTATTTAATTAAACAGTTTGACATGACTTTTCTATGAAAAAGTAGTCTTTTAAATCATTTAACTTGGTTGAAAATCAGGGTCTAGTGACAAACAACACTCAACCATTTGTATGTGTGTGTTGTTAGTTACATTAATGGAGGGGACCTACAATCTTCTAGTGAATCAGAAAGACTAGTATCTAGGATGTGCGGCACAAGATATACTTTTGGAGAATTTGTCACTTCCTCGAAAGAGGAATTTATTTTTTTGATGGGCCAGAAATCCATAGGAAATTCTTAATTCTTGTGTACTACGATTGTGGATTTCTGACTTACTTTAGTGATTTTAAAAATATTCCTTTTATTATTATTAAAACCCATTTATCTTAAGAGTTTAATGGGAAATAAAATTTGTTTGCTTAAATCCTAAAAAAAAAACACCGCTCAGATCTCTTTTTATTCACCTTCTGAACAATAAAATTAGTTTATTGTAGCTCCCGATACATGTCTTGTCATATGGTAATGACTTTCCGTCTCGTTCTCCTTCTTCATAACAACCAAAATATCTGTATGAACATTATTTATGGGCTTGTGTTCTACATCTAGACGTGATTTTTTTTGGACATTATTTATTTAATTAAATAAGACAAAATTACAAGCTACTCCAAGAATATCCAAGTAATGCAGACTGCTTAGCCTTTCAAAGCAGCAAATTGAAAGGTATTCACAGTTGATTTATGTGGGCAGTTTTATAACTTTTGTTGTTGAAACGACGAAATAAGAAAACTTTTCACCGCTCTTTAAGTCCCTACTGTTCGTCAAACATTGATTAGTTATGTGCAACATGGAATGTAATTTCATTACTACGTATATCAAATAAAAATCCATACATGCTTTTTATTCTTCAGATTCATTAGATTCCCAATTGTGTACCCGTTAGATGGAAATGGGACTAGACTGGTCATACGAAAGCAATTATAGCGAACAAGTACTTTGTTTGTTGCACAGTTTAGGTATTTTTTCGTGAACCTAGTTGAATAGATAAAAACAAAAAACTCAGACATACATTTATAACAAAACAACTGTACAATCCTAACCCCTAAATCCTTCAATTATATTATATTATATTTTTTCCCTATTTTACCAGGGCCTAATACAAAACTATAATGTTTCTTTTTTGTATTTACAGTCTGGCGGCACCACTGTCCCTCTGGAACATAACACCGTTCGTTTTGTGGACAACTTTAGTGCGGGGACACGTGGCTCCTCGTCGGCGGAATATTTCCTCGATCATGAATACGCTGTGATTTTTATGTATCGACAAAAGTCTCTAGAACCTTTTACACGTCACTTCACCGGTCAGCAGTTTTTCGATATGTTAGACATTACAGACGATGCACGGGGAACAGCGATAACAGTGAAACCCGACTCCGTAGATGTCTTCGCACCAATCCTGGCTAAGTACAAAAATGCCCGCGAATCACAAATGATTTTGTACGTTAGTTTTACGAGTGTAGTCGATTATATGTGGTTGCTACGAGCTGCATGCGAGTGCCTAGCAGCTTTCGAACAAAGGGCGGTGCTCTTCCTAGCGGCAGCTGTGTCTGACTTTTACATTCCACAAGATAAAATGGTAAGTCTCATCAAATTGAAAATTATGTGGGTGCTCTGGGAGTTGCAAATAACGGTGTGGGGCTAAATAATTTAATCAATATTTATGTTTTGCATTGTTTTATGTGATTGACGTGTGGGGGGGGGGGGACAAGAGGAGGTAGTGAGGAAAAGGAAGTTGTACCGTCCCGTTTTTGTTGTCATCTTTGTCGTTGTGGTTGCATGTGCAGTTGAGTTGAATTATCTGCCATGTGCAGATATGATTTATTTAATAGCCATAGTCAATCTGCTTCATGAATTCTCCTTGAGGCACCGGATACAATACAACCACCCGTTTTCTCAACCATTATACATATATAACAGTCATGTTGTCCGTGCATTAGAACATTCTCAAATGAGAAACGATGTGAATGTGGATGAATAGTTTTGTGTCCTTGGTGTCAATTTAAAACGAAAATGATTTGTTGAATTGGATTTGTTTTTGTTGTTGTTGTTGTTGTTGTTTAACTGGGAGGCTCATCTCCCTCCTACTCTTGTTTATGCAAGTGGTGTCATCATCTTAACGTTGGTGTTATTTTAACACGCAATTAGTTGGAGCTCATAAATCAGTTTTCTGTTTTATTTACACTTAACTACATCCCCACTCCTCATGCATACGGTTAAGCTAATAATGCGAAAAGCTTTTGTTATGTTGTGATGAAAATAAATTGCTTTAAAAGCTATTTGGATATTGAATTGGTTCTCCGTAAAAACACATCGTTTTCTAATTAAGTAATCCATTTCGACAGGCTTTAATTAAGCAGAATTTTTCCTTAAAACAACAACAACAATGAATGTTTTATGGACATTTTTTTTGTAGAAAATAGATGATTCTCTTCTCAATATTGATTCGAATACATAAAATATATTCTACTGTTTGCCAATCGATATTTTAAGTTTTATGTTATGTACCTATGTAAATATTTATAGAGAATCATAAAAAATTAATTAACTTTGTCATAAATAGCAATGTGAATGCGAAAGCGAGGAAAAACTTTTTGAAGCTCCTGTCGTACTAAGAGTATTTATTATTTACAACTTTTTATTTGTAAGTTTTTATTTTGTTGTTGTGTGGGTGTGGCAGTTTAGTTGTTTGTTTCTCAAAGAATAATTATGAACACTTTTTTTTTTTTTTTTTGAAGAGTGGCAATATTGTTGTTGAGAAGTTTCTTTTTCTTTTTTGTTCTGAAAATAGTTTTTGTTTGAAATGTTAGTTAATATTAATGGCAATCTGAAATAGTGTGAAAAGTAGTTAGAGAGAAATGGGGTGAGTTTTTGAATGTAGATTATTTTTGCATATTAGAGACAGAGAGAGAACTTTAGCAACTCACCTGTCCACTATAGTTTTTTAAGCACCTGTCTCATTTGTCACAGACAAAATTAATTTAAATAGAAAAATTTGTATTGATTCGATAGTCTTTCCTTGGATCTGTTTATTGGATATTAAATCAAAATTACCAAATATACAAAACGAGACAGTTAAAAGTTTTAAGGAATGTCCATGGACACTTTTTTTAGTTTTGTGGTTTCTATTTTAATTAATTTAGTTAGGTTGTGGACTGCAGGACTCAGCGAAGAGGGTTTGTAACCGTTATACAAAATGTAATAAATTTCTACTTGGAGTTATTGGAATTGCCTACCTTAGTTGTAGCTATCAATGCAAACCAACCCTGTAAATTGGAATTGTCAATTTTGAGGTTTTTATGGGGTCTTCCATTGGTAAAATAAATCAATTTATTTTTTATTTGGATCTGTCAAAAACACGATTTCCCCTCTTTTTACTTTCCATGGGGCAAAATAAATTGATTTATTTTTGATTTTAAATTAAATTTGCAAAACTAAATTTTTCGGCAGATTTACCCCTCAATTTACTAACAACAATACAAATTTAAGCTGTCAGCTTGACAAATGTGGTTTTTTATTTGAAATTTATTCGTTTTGCGAAAAGTTTGCTCAAATTGTTTAATAAATACAATCCTATTGAAAAATGGAAGCAGTTTTATATGAATTATTTAATTCATCAACATCATCTTCTGATTTAAGTGATGAAGAAATAATGAAAATTCTATTTAAAAAGCAAAAAAACACCGCGTAATAGATTTTGTAAAGGATGTTATAAAAAAACTTTTTCTTTTTTATTATAAATTTAACATACACTTTTCCAAAACATAAAAACTTTGAATGGAAATTTGAAAGCTATGCCGCACTAGTTCCACAGGCAAGAAAGTACACCAATACAGTGGCAAAAAAATCAAATTGAATTGTGTTCCATTTGCCAAGAAAAAAATCAATTTGTTTTTATTGAAATCTGAATTTACCAATGGAAAACCTCATTAGAAAGTGACTTAAATTATAACTATATAAAATGTTTTAAAATTTGCAAATAAAATTATTCATTATTTTTTTTTTTCAATTATAACTATAACTGGCGCCTAAACATTAAGATTTGTCAACCAGTGCGTCGGGCCGGGACAGCTGATAAATAAATTAAATGAAAAAACTTAAAGCTTAGAATTAATATTTTTTTTATAAATTAAAATTTCGGAATATTTCAACAAATATCTTGAATTAATTAATTTTCGACAGGGTTGGTCAAATACAAGTTTTTTTTTAAATGCAATAAAATGAACAAAATTAAATTTTTTCCATGTATTATGGGTTTATTAGTAAGAGCAAATATTCACATTAATTATGGAACACAACGTCGTTCAAGTGGATGCCTCGGCTGACTTCGCAGTATCGCATTCTGTCATTCCTTCACGGTTCCCTACAAACAAAAATCCAAAGGGGTCAAATCGCAGCTCCGAGGCGGCCAATTGACATCGTCAAGACGGCTGATAACACGATTTGGGAAATTGGTGCGCAAAAGATCGATTGTGGCATGGGCTGTGTGGTATGGCGCGTATGAACCAGAGGTCGTCCAAATCCATGTCTTTAATTTCAGTAAAGAAAAAGCCAATTAAAATGGCTCTGTAACGCCCACTCTTGACCGAAACGTTATTCCTAGCCTCATAGTCCAATGATGCCACCATTCCACAATCCGTACCAAACTGTTATGCGCCAATTTTGTTTGTTAACGTAGCCGCAGAGATGAAAAAAAACGCACTGTTTGGGCTACACAGCACTCACTTTGGAAATAAGTTTTAAATATTTCCCAACGATGTTCAAGCGTAAAGCGACTCATTTGGTTCCGCGGAGGTATGATACTGACTTTCTGTCAATATTTCGAGCGGGAAACACCTGCCAGTGTCAAAATAACCTATTATTTAAAAAGAAACCACTAGATGGCCCACCTGTTACAAACAAAAGAATTACAAAATTAAAAAAATAAAATAAAATAAAATAAAATAAAATAAAATAAAATAAAATAAAATAAAATAAAATAAAATAAAATAAAATAAAATAAAATAAACGACGAACGACTGAGCGATTGAGCGAGCGCGTAGTCCAATTCAATGTTGTGTCAAAATTTCAAAGAAATCGGTTAAGAAGATTCGGAGATTATCGATTAGGAACAAACGAACATTTACATTTTAATTTATATATGTACATAGATAGTGTTGTTTAGCCAAAATATATACAAAATCTAATTTATGTGATATTAATAATGTTATTGTCTATTTTAAAGTTTGAAACTAATATCTAAATTTCTTTCTTTAACTATTCTATTGCTAGGGACTATTATAGAGTCCAACCTTGACGTAGAAAATGGGTACTCTAGGCCTTGACAACGATAGCATGCATATATACTTATTATTTATTTCAAAACTATTAAAATTCAGCAATGTCATTTGAAGAGCATAATAAAAGAATTTTCTCTAATTCAGTTATTAGCGCCATTAGACTGTCGATTTCGAGCTCTTAACTTAACATTAATGCGACGCGTATTACATAGTTGTTTGGTGACCTCTATCAATAGTGCAATAACCCGTAGTTATTCACAAATTTGATTCTTAAAATTTATTCTTTAATAACATTACCGTAATTTGAATATAAATTTGTATCAAGTTAATCAGCATTAATATAAAATAAAATATGTATATATATATGTATAGGTTAAACTGATAATTAGTAGAGCAGTCGTTTAAAAACAATTCCACAATAAAGAATTAAAAAACAAAAAAGAATAAATTGTGTTCGGGCTTTTTGTCTCATCTTGTATTTATGTCGCTCGGCATATAGTGCGTTTCGCGAGTCTGAGCCAATTCCCCTTGTTTGTTGCGTAATTAATGTATTACCGGGATAACGACCGACGCACATAGGGGTATTTGCCTCGAAAAACCGCTCAAAAATCAAATTTTCAAAATGTAGAGTTGAGAAGTAATTTTGTTCCTAGCTGTAGTTAAATACCTATGGAATGGTGTAGCGTTTTTTTTTTTTATTTTTATGCACACACTTCGCCACAACATCAGTTGAAAGTCATCGATCGTAAGCTTGCACTGTGCATCAGTTGATTTGTGTGAAAAATACCTTCGCTAATTAATTAAGTTTATATTATTTTTGATATTGATTACAAAGTTTTTTGTTATGGAGGATTCATCTGCAGGTATGTTCTTTATTATAAAGCTGTTTTGATGAATATTTAAGCTTTTATTTAAAAGAAAATTAATTTGTTTTAAAATCTATGCAAAAGGGCAGTTTTTTTTCATTTTTTTTTTATTGTGGACCTTTTGTTATATTATTCGGTGTTATTCGATAACGTTTTTGGTATCAGCTCTTAGAGAAAGGTGTCAAGAAGCAAAAACAAAAAAAAAAATGCTGCCCATATCTGCCCCTCGAGATTGTATCGTCCCTGATAAGTGTGTAGTCTAACAAAAATAAAAAAGCTATTTATTACAAAATTAATTCTTTTCCGTGAAGGATCGTCTAGCTTGTGCATTTTAACAAAAAAAACAGTTATATGATGTTATAAATGAGTGTAGTGAGAATGATTTTGATGCCAAATTAGATCATCTTCAGAGCTATTTACTCAATAAAGCATCTTACAAGCATCTTTGAAAGCAGTTCCGATTCAGATGCCAATATCTTCCAAAGTTCATTTGTGCCCCTGCGTTTGTTTTGTAGTTCAAACAACAAAATTATTTTGCAAAATCCAACGCTATCCTCGCCACGATATTGCCGTCCAATAAAAATTAGCTTTGTAAAAGAATCTCTTGATATTACGCAAAGTGAAATAGCTGATATTGAATCCAAGATAAGTAGATTGAACAAAACAGTGATAGAAGGCGATAGAACATTGTTGGAAGTAAAACACACGTTAGCTTTTACAATGGTCGATGGAAAAGTGTGCAACGCGGCAACTAACACAAAATCTACAATGAAGTGTTATATTTGTGGACTTACTTCAAAAGGTTTTAATGATCTTTCTAGAAGAAAAGAAGTTGATAAAGATGCGATAAAATTTGGATTGTCAATTTTGCATGCGAGGATACGGTTTTTTGAAAGCATTCTTCATCTTGCTTACAAGATTCTGTTGAAGAAATGGCAGCTAAGAACTCTTTCAGAAAAAATTATTCTTAAAGAAAGAAAAACTGATATACAAGAAAAGTTTAAATCAAAACTCGGACTCATCGTTGATGTACCCAAACCTGGTTTCGGGAATACTAATGATGGCAATACAAGCCGAAGGTTTTTTAGCAATCCAGAACTAGTTGCTGAAATAACTGGTGTTGATTTGCAACTCATAGTTAGATTAAAAATCATATTGGAAGTTCTTTCTAGTGGATTTGAAATAGATGCTTCAATATTTGAAGCATTTGCTTTTGATACGGCAAAGTTGTATGTTGAGCTTTATCCGTGGCATCCCATGACTCCAACGATGCACAAGATTCTTATACATGGACCGGAAGTTATTCAAAATGCTCTTTTACCTATTGGGCAGCTATCCGAAGAAGCAGCAGAAGCACGGAACAAGCATTTCAGGTTGTACCGGTTAAATTTTGCAAGGAAGTTTTCAAGGACGGAGTGCAACTTGGATGTACTTAACAGGTTTTTAAAACTTTAGTAGAAGTGGGAAATAATATATAATTCTATTTTTCATACTATCTGTAGGTTACTTTTAAGTTCAGATCCTCTAATAACCAGTTTAAGATCTTTGCCTGTTAAAAAATCTAAGGAATTTTCCAAAGAAGCCCTTGAAATGCTTATTTCCCGGATTCCTGATTCATCAACATTAACAAATTTTAATGATACTACAATATCTAATGATAGTGAAGATGAAGAAACAGCTGAGGAATGTACTGATGACGAAGAATCCTGGGAAGAGTTCACTGAATAACTTTAAGTTCCATCTATTCATTTCATCCTTATTGAAGAAATTAATAAATTATGAACCAAATTTATCCAAAATACTTTATTTATAACTTAATTCGATAGAAATAGGCTTTAAATCCCTTTTACAGTTGTTTCAGCCAAGTATCACTTCATTAAAACAAAAAAATATTTTTGAGCGGTTTTTCGAGGCAAATACCCCTATGTGCGACGCACGAACCAAACCTTGGGCCTACTCTCCCGTTCCGACAATAGATTATAAAATTAGAACAGTTAACAACTACCAGGTACTTCAGATTTTTACTCTACCTGACCAAAGGTCCCATTTTTACATTGGGTAAAAATGTTACATTTTTATTTTTGGTCGATTTTTCATGTACATATCTGTGTAACTAAAATAAAGTGTTTAAAAACAGCTTCTGAGCAATTTTTTCAGACATATCAACTTTTTTTTTTTTTGAAAATTAAACCGAAAATTCCTAATCTGGTGTGATTTTCTTTTTATTTGCTAGCCTTTTTTCAAGGACATCTCGGGTAGTTTCAGAAATTTCCTAAACAATTTCAGCAGTAATTTCCGAGAGCTCCTTATTCTAAATCTCCAAATCTGTACCTCAGTAACAACAAATTTTGGATATCCATTATGCCGAAGCCACAATCAAAATATTAATTAATGTTCCTCATGAAGTTATATTCATGTATGCACAATATATTATTTATAAAATTTAATCGTCCAATTTGATTAGTCAAAGGAAAATGTTGGTCTCGATTATAATTGTAATAGTTCACTTAAATAGTTCAATCTGTATTTAAATGCAAATATTTTTCTCTTTACATAATACTAAAGACTTTGCTAAATAGTTTCCTTGCTATTGACAAACAGCCCATTTGCCATTAACATAACCCAAACTTTATTATTTGTTCTTGACCTTTTGCTTAGTAGGTAGAGATACTGAAAATGCTTGTGGTTGATTTCCTCTGAGACCTTTCTCAAACTACATTATAAAGAAAAAAAAAAAAAGGTTCAGGATAAATGAATTACAAAATCATTCTTGTCTACTTTCATTTTTCCATAATAAAGCTACTTTAGCATTCGAATGTCCATGTCACAGTCATTGCTTGAACCCAATTTAATCTAATCTCCATAATGCATAAACTACTGTCACCCATTTTTCACTGTTCTTGAACTTTTCGAAGAATGCCCTCGAAAAGCAGCAAAAGAACAGGGTCGGAGTGTAAAGTCTCATTTTTATAGACCAACTAAGAACCGATGTCTTACAAATATACATAAATAAATATTCAATATCAATGAACTTGAACACGGTTTTTATTATGACAAAATCTTATCCTCCTTAAGACTGTTGTTTTTGTCTCTCCAACCTCCTCTATTTTCATTTTTTACTTTTCTTTTTTTTTTTATTTTTGAATAAACAATTCAATTACCGTATAGAGGAGGCTAAAGCCTTGAGGGTGCGTTATTTTTTATTGTCACCAAAAGTTTGGTTTCCATAAATTTAAGAGCATTATTTTTTTCAAAGAGTGTGTGTGTGTGTGTGTGTAGTGGTGTGTTTTGTTAAGAAAGTCTTTCTTTTTTTTCTTTGTGCTCCATTTGTATTTTTTTTATCAAGTTTGGGATAAAATTAGATATCGATTTGTAAGGTTTCATAGTTTAAGGAGGTGATATTATGAAGTAAGATAATATTTGTTTCTTGGGTTCAGTTGGATAATATGTATTTCTTCTTCATTGTTAGCTTAAGAGGATAAAATATATATAAATATATATGTATGTATGTATACTTGTTATTTAGTGTTCTTCTTCTTGTTCTAGCCAACTCATAAAATGCAGTCGGGAGAGGGAGCGCCAACAATATCCCTGCAATTGGTGCCAAAAATGCTTGCACCATTGGCTAACTTATGGGTGCCACATGCCTTTGTGGTTTCTTTTAAACTCGAGACTGACGAGAATCTATTGATAGCCAAGTCGCGAGATAGTCTTAACAAATATAAACACAAAGTAAGTTTGTTTGATATTTTATTTGTTTTTTTTTTTTTTTTAAATACATAACGTATTTTATTTCTTTTTTTTTTGTCTCGAAAATAATCAGCTAGTTATTGCCAATATACTACAAACGCGTAAGCATCGTGTTGTATTTGTAACACCAACTACATCCTATGAAGTGCATTTAACACGCGAACAAGGTTTAGCCGGACTGGAAATCGAAGAACCAATTGTGGCTGATGTTGTAAGTATAAAGTTTTTTTTTTAATATCATATCACTACCCCACTCAAAAAAGAACAATTCTCGTAAAATCGTCCAACAGGTTGAAATTGTAAACGTTTAGATTTTTCAAATTAAACAGGGACTGATGAAAAAATTCAAAATTTATAAGTCATCTTTCTTTATTTGAAATCTTCCCCTTAATCAAATAAATCTTTTGCAATTTTTTTACAAGCTCTCAGAATTTCTCTGGGAAATTATTGACTGCCTGCGTAACCACGAAATAGCATTTTTTAGAATATTCATTGATTTTACTTTCTTAGCGTCCTATGGTTATAAAAAAATAAATTTTCAATGATTGATTTTAATGCTTTTATAGCTAGCGGAATTGATTGTTTAATAATTCTCCTACCGCTAAGCGAAAATGCTGTTCAAGGGCGGAAAAATATCCCAAACTTCATATATTTTTGAAGAATTTTCAAATGAACATTTAAAAATGTCTTTTATTATTATTATTATTCTGTTAGTTTCTTACTTCTCCTGATTACAAAAATTAATGGGACAGGTCCGATATATTCAGTAATATTCTATTATAAAAAACTTACACTTCAAAGTTGATTATTCGAAACACGTAGTGCAATTACATCGTTTTGTGATCTTATATTTATACTATCCTTTATCTTACTTATTTAAAAGTTTATCCAGTCAGCTTGATCACTGATTAGCTGTCTTCAATTTTCCACACTAATAAATTCCAGGTCCCTTTCGACTTGCATGCAAAACCTCAGTCGCAGTAGTACACTAGTGCGTGTTGGACTCAAGGATTTTCAGGGTAACAGGATTGGTGTCTTTACATGATTCAGCCACATCATTCGTTGAACTTTTACTCTTTTAGCCCGGTCTTCGTGGGTGTTGCTGCCTCGTACAGTACAACTAAAGTGTTGGGAAAATTATATTCAGGTTAATCAATATTAACAGTAGATACATTACATATTTATCCCTTTACCGCGTGGTGGCTCATATTTAAACCAAACCATATTAGTGTGCAAAATTAGTACAATAGACGCTCTAAATTTTATTAGTAAGGACCACCTAAAAACGATTTGCGGGAACAAATTCTTTCGTCAAACTAATCAAACAGGTTGCAGTAGGAGAGAAGCGTGTTTAAGAAATTCAAAATTGTTTAAAAAGTATAAAAATAAAAGTTATTGCTTGAAAAATAAAATGCATGACTGGGTCGCACAAAATTGCTCTTATGTACCACAGCACTGTGGTTTTAAAGTGTGCATGGTACTTACGTTTTAGACTGAAAATTTGTCAATATAATTATTAGAAATTAATTGATTAAACAACTTCTGAAACTGTTTTGACACCAACGCAATATAAACCATCTGATTTCTTACACAAATTTCAGTTTATGAGAAAAAAATTTAAAAATCTTTGGAGCGGTTTTTAAAAAAAAAATATATATATGTATTATTATTTTAAATATAAAACTTCGAAAACATAAAAAAAATATGGTTCTATGGGAGGTACCATTTATAACCATTTTTCCCATTTCTTTTTATAAAATGGGAGCCTTTTTATAAAAACTGCTTTTTTTTAAGTTGTGGGCACGTTTTTGAGGAAAATAAGATTTTCATAAGTTGCTTAAAAAAATTTATGACAGGTACCGTTATTTTTGGTTAAAAAACAAAATGAAAAAAAAACGTGTTGGGGGAAAGCCCAAAAAAACTAAATACAAAGTTTAAAGAAAATCGACCCACCCGTTTAGGCTGAAGCCGAAAGGACAGGACAGACAGACAGAATTGCGAGACCCTCTTTTTTCGACTTTGCTATCATCGTAATGTAAAGTTTGATCAAAATCTCGAGTTCGATTTTTTGAAATCTTCTATTGCGGACAACCCTCTTAAGCGGGCAAATTCTCACGACCGGGGATCTTGGATTTCAATTCCATACATTTTATTATCCCTTAAGCAGACACTCTTTGACCCGGACAAGAATATCAGACGCAATATTTGTTAAATTTATTTCTCTTAAGCGGAAAAAAATGTTTGTTATTTTCAGAAATACTTTTCCATATACCTTCTTTTGCATTAAAAACGTTCCCACTTGTTCACAGCGGCAATAGATGCGAACGATAAAAACAAATGAACTAACTAAAATATAAAGAAACAAAAAAAAAAAAAATTCCAACAATGTAACTCAGAGTGTGTTTGTGGTGCATGCTACTAAATGTCACTGTTTGTGATTTAACGGATTTTATTTCTCCAGCTGTGATCTGTTTTTGTATCTTGTTTCTTGTATAACTATTTTCTTATTTTTTCCGTTGAACGGACAACTCCCTTAGAAGGACAAAAGTGTTTGCGACTGTCACTGTACGTCCAAGGGAGGTTTCACTGTACCTACATATACAGTGTTGGCCAAAACTAAAGCACGAAATGATCTGACATTGAAAAAACTAAAAAAAACATTGAAAAAACTTGTGCTAATTTTTATTTTTTTCTTATCACAACATTATAGTCTTAAATTCACATTTATTAATATTTATTTGTAAAACAACAAAATAATTTAAAACTTATTTAAAAGTAAGTGGATAATTAATTATTATTTTTTTTTTTCAAATAAGTTAAGAATTAAAATTAAATTATTTGTTGCGAATTAAAAACTAACGGGTGATTTTTTAGCTGGTTTGGTTTTGGCAACACTGGTTTTGACAGCTGACGTGTGTTTAGTACCTTGTGTCACTGTCAAACAGCTTCAGTTTGGTTTGCAATTTAACCATGCATCGTCTTACAAATGAACAACGCTTGCAAATTATTGAATTTTACTATCAAAATTCGTGCTCGGTTCGAAATGTTCATCGCGCGCTGCTTCCATTTTATGGTCGGCATTCTCGACCTTCTGAGCAGTCTATTCGGAAGATTGTGACCAAATTTCGCACCAAATTTACTTTGTTGGACATTAAACCACCAACACGTTTACGTACTGTGCGTAGTGAAGAAAATATTGCGGCCGTATCAGCTAGTGTGACAGAAGACCGCGAAATGTCGATTCGGCGCCGTTCCCAGCAGTTAGGCCTTTGTTACAGCACTACGTGGAAAATTTTGCGGAAGGATTTGGGCGTAAAGCCTTTTAAGATACAGCTGGTGCAAGAACTAAAGCCAGCCGACCTACCACAACGCCGAATTTTTGGTGTATGGGCTCTTGGAAAGCTGGCCGAGGATCCGCTTTTTTATCGAAAAATTGTGTTCAGCGATGAGGCTCATTTTTGGTTGAATGGGTACGTAAATAAGCAAAATTGCCGCATTTGGAGTGAAGATCAGCCAGAAGCATTGCAACAGCTACCAATGCATCCCGAAAAAGCCACTGTTTGGTGCGGTTTATGGGCCGGCGGCATTATTGGGCCATATTTCTTCAAAGATGATACGAATCGCAGCGTTACTGTCAATGGTGAACGCTACCGAGCGATGATAACAAACTTTTTTTTGCCCGAAATGGAAGTTCTTGACTTGCATGATATGTGGTTTCAACAAGACGGTGCCACATGCCACACAGCACGCGAAACAATGGCGCAATTGCGAGGCGAGTTTGGTGAACAGTTAATTTCACGTTTCGGGCCGGTCAATTGGCCGCCTAGATCGTGCGATTTGACACCATTAGATTATTTTTTGTGGGGGTATGTCAAGGCTAATGTCTATAGGGACAAGCTTGCTTCGATTGACGCACTGGAAGCCAACATCCATGCATTCATTCGTGAGATACCGGCCGATATGTGTGAAAGAGTATGCCAAAATTGGACTCAGCGGATGGGCTACCTGAGACGCAGCCGCGGTCAACATTTGCATGAAATTATCTTTAAACATTAAATTGCAAGGTTCAAACTATCGATTCAAATAAATATTTCATTCATTTTTTCGAATTTTTTGTGGTTTTTTTTTTTAAAAGTTCTAAACCTCTTAAAAAATCACCCATTATTATGTTGCGATTAGAAAAAAAAATTAAAAATTAAATGATCACAAGTTTTTTTTCAATGTTTTTTTAGTTTTTTTTTTTTTTTTCAAATGAAAGGTTTTTCATGCTTTAAATAAATAATTTTATTTTCATAATAATTTAACAAAAACAGTTGTGCTGGTATTTAAATTAATATGACAATAACTTGATTAAGTTGTCTGTCAGGTTAGAAAAAAAGAAATAAACTTAATAAAGCTAAAGTGAGTGACTTATAAAAATTCATTGAATATTTGAAAGCGATATTTAAGCGCAATAATGTACATATGTACTTATATCGCAAGTAAAAATTTGTTATTGCTTATGTAAATTTTTCCGTTTTTTAAAAGTAATAATTACTTCTTATAACTTGATATAACTGATTGGATCAAATTTGGCACACCATACAGAAATAGATTTCCTGCGTTGGTCGATATTTGAACAAACAAGGCACAAAAGTTTAATATTTTTTTTTCTATCTAAAGTCGTTGTTTTTTGTTACATATTTAGGTGTCTTATAAAAAACAATCGTAAATGGAAAGTAAACCTTTGCTTAAATGAGAAAAGAAACTTTTACACGTTAAGCCTAGTAGGCAGCTGAAACGAAAAGAAAATATTCTGTGGTCTCCAAATCAACAGCAAAAACCTAAACGAAAAGACTACGGATAAATATTAATGGAGAGTTTTATCAGATGATGCATAACGAAATTTATTTGAAGTTTCACTTTTCCGCACACAATTAATGGTTCTTGCAAATAATTCAGTGCCAAAAAGGAGCGGAGACTTCTCTAAATAATCTCTTAAAATGATCGATTTCGCTCATATTTTCGTTTCACTTCAGCTGCGTACAATACTATAATCCCTACTACATAATTTTTTTTTTTTAATTTAATTTATTTAAACAATTTTTGGTTACCTTTCTATAAGGGGTTATCTATATGAAACGTTCAGAATAACAATAGAATGAGTCCACCTTAAAATTGGTGAAGATAAAAAGTTTATGAAGCTATATTTTCGAAATTAATAAATTTGGTGGCGCGAAAGCTCGTGAAGAACCAGGGTCTAGTGCCTTACATATATCTGTGTGCACGTCTGCAGGAGTGGCCTACAAGCTTTCAGTTTATTGCCGATTCCTACCAGATTTATATGAATGTGTTTGAATTTGACATTTGATTTGGTCTTTTAACTTAAATCGACAAACAAATCGCGAAGTGAAATTCGTTTTCTAGTAAACCCATAAATACGGAAAATATATGACAGCGGGTTTTGATTTAGCATTACATTCCGAACTGTGTAAAAAAAACCGTTATATATATGTATTTTACATTCAAAAATAGTTTGTTCTTTAACATATTGCTTTTTCTACGTTTTAGGTTCAAAAACATAGCGAATTCATTGCCTCAACAAGTCGACAATGACCAATGTCGATGCGTCAGAGGCGAACCATCCAAGTTGATTGCCGTGTAACTACTCCTCACTTTTGCCGTCTACTTAATCCAGGTCATGGTATGGGTCGTAAGTACTAAACCTAAGTTATTTATAAACCACACAAAAAAAAAAGAAAATAACAAAAACAATCAAAACAAGAAATGGCTTCCCACATTTTAAACAAAAAAAAAAATGTGATGACTACTAAAAAAATTGTGGCGAAATGAAATCTAAGCCAGAAGGAACCAAAAATCATAAACATGTTTTGATATCTGCTATGATCAAACATCACAAAACGTTAACAACAAAAATGTAATAAAGTCTTATTCTTTTTTTTTTTTAAATCTAAAATCAAATAATTTTTTTTTGCTATAATAATAATAAATGGATATAAAGGGTATTTGTAGTTTTACATAAAAAAATCATAAACATTATAATAACATTATTAATAATAATAAAAAAAATTACTATAAATTTAAATAATACTATTATTAATTTTAGTAATAATATATTAGACCAATTTCGATATTAAAAAATTTATAATTTTAACAAATCGCCAAAAGTAAAAGCAAAAGTAAAAGTAAAAGAAAAAAATAGCGAGTAACATGAAACGATCAAATCTTATAGAAAACCATTTAAGATATAGAAAAAAAAACACCAAAACATTTACAATATTTTTGAATATATTATAATATTAGAAAATGAAAAAATTATACAAACTTTTACCCCGCTATTTGTATTTAACGACTGAGTGATTTCAAATTGAAAAAAAAAAAAACAAATGTTTGATATTGAAAAATTGACTATAATACTTAATTATTTAACAAAAAATAATACATAAAAACCTTTGAGTCAATATCTGTTTGACATTATAAAAGAAATAGGATTATTTTTTCTAAATATTATTTGCTATTTAAATTAATTTATTTAAGTACCATTTACATTCAAGCAACCTTACAACTAAATTTGTAATATTATTAATACTGTATTATTGTTATAAATTAACAATTGAAGTTTGAGGTACTCTATTACCGATGTCGTTTTAAGACAGTTTTTTGTTTTCGCCGTTGTTTCATTTTATAAATGTCATTTCATATTTGTTTTATAGTTGTGTGAAATACTTGCAAGAGTAGAAATTGCAGTTCAAGTTGAAACCATCGATTTAAAAAAGGGGGCGTAACTGAAAAAAAATTAAAGGGCGCCACCAGCTGGGGCAAAAAGTTTTTCAAATTAAAATTGAACAATGACCAAGCACCACTAAAGGAGTCTGATGATCGGCCTGGCAGTCGTGAAATAGCTATAACTTCAGCCTATAAAATCTTGGTGGTAACTCACCCAATTGTTGTTGTTTCATTCAAACCTTCGATAAGATTTTTATTTCCGAATAGGAATTTAAAAACTATTTATTTTAAAACCAATTTGCTTGCGAAACATTGCAATTAAGTTAGGCTAAGAAATATCGGAAATTCGCGATAACAAAATTCAAACGATAATCTTCGGCAGTCGGCGCAATTCTATCATTTTTCTTATTTTTTGAAGAAAACGCATAAGATAGATAGATTTTTTGTTGTCATGATTAGGACAGAGAAGAAGAGAAGATTTGGTTGAATTGAGCATTGTTTGTTCGTATTCACCCTTTCTTTTCAAAGATTCACTTTCAAATGACGTCGTGAAAGCAAAATATTCGCAGTCATTCGCAGCTTTTAATGTCTGAAAGAATATACAGTTCATACTCTATTAGGTTCTTTTTGGTTCCGAATGTCACTTTTACTGCAAAGTTAACCCACATAAATTTTATATCTGGAGGACTAGTCGTGGTCGGCTTCGAATAAATAGTTATAGATAGTAGTAGTTCTGAAACCTTTGTGTATAACTTTGATGTTAGTTTTTCTTGTGGCGACTTTTATCTCCTTTTTGGTATTCTTCAATGTGTCCATTGAGATCTGCACTTGTTTTTGACCACCACAGTATATGTAGACAGAGACATAGATTTTCCATATGTTCGGCTTAGTTAGATATGATTACAAAAGTTTGGTTGCAGTGTACGAGAAATTAAATTTGTTTAACTGCCATATTATTCACTAATTTTAATCGGTTTTAAATGTTAATCCCAATAGTTAAAGCCAAAGCATAATGTTCACTCGTTAAATCTGGAAATAAACCCATTTTATTAAACCTTATCGCGTTTAATCCGATTCAATTTAAACTGGCCTCCTGGGAGCAGTTAAAGTAGTTACACCCTAATATAAGCTTAAATTTCAATTTTGTGCAAATCACAATATTATCACATTGTAATATAAAAACAAAACACAAAAATGCAAATAAATGGTTTCCAAATGTGAAATTATTGACATTGCGTAGATTTAAAAAATCGGTTTAACATGCAGTTGTAACTAATTTTTAATCCATCAAGTTTATTGCGTGTTTTTGAGTGAATATTATGAGCATAAGTTAAAATTTTCGGCTTTAAAAAATGTGGATTAAATGGATGGATTTAAAATTCACTCACTTATACCTGACTTACACCCTCTGGGAATAATATGGCAGTAAGAGTTTATCGCAAAAAATATTTCTCCAAAATTTTTTACCCGAGAAAAAGAAATTTATTTAGATTCACGGCATCAAATACAATACGAAGGATGTCTAGCTTTTGTGGGTTAATGATTCAGAAATGTGTTAAATAGAGTACTATGCGTGGGAAGCTGCCACCTTTGAATGCTACTGCGATCTGGCGTATCATTTCGAATGTACTTATTGAGTTGGTTATTATATGGCTCGACACAATTTTATACAATACTTTGATGTTATTTGGTATTTTTTCGCCACAGAAATATCATCATGGTAGCAAAAAGGGGGCCGATTCCGGTTCTGTGAAAAAGTGAATCGAATAGATTTTCAACCTTTCACTCTTAAATGCGATTCTTATTCTGTGAAAAGGTGAAACCAAACATGAATATTTTGCTTTCACGGAGTTGGTGTCACTTAAGTGATAACAGTTCAATCAGTTGAACGAACAAAACTAATCTGGAATGTTTGTACTGTAATGTGCTCTGATGTTTTTTTTTTTTCAAAAGACTGAATTTGAAGGCTCAAAAAGACTATTATTACTCAACGACGACGTGCAATCGAAAAAGTAACTAATCAAATTTAGTCCTAACACCTTAAATGATTTAACAACTTTTTTTTTTAATTAAAAAGGTTTAGGAAGTACCTTGAATGCACTTCAGAATTCCAACATTCAATCTCCCGCATCATGACTTAATCAAAAAAGGACAAAGTGTGTGCTTTTGATGTGATATCTCCTCCGACTTTTCTGGATTGTGCAGGTTTTTGAATTTTCGATCTTATTTTTTTTTTATAATGTATGCAAATAATTTTATTACATTATATTTTTACAATTTATGAGAGAACATATTTGATTTGATGATAGCCTTTATATCGAAAAGTTCAGCAGTAATATTTTTGTTAGATGTAATGAGAATGGATTGAGTACCACTTGTGTGTAAAATAATACATGTGGGAGGGCCAACTGCCTCGTTTATTCTTAAGCTATTAGCAGATGGTATATAAAAATCGCAAACGTTTTGCGACTCTGATGTCATTTTTACGTCATCACATATCGTCTGAACACTCTTTTGGGACAATCCGCATATGCTCGCAAATTATTTGCGGATTATATGCGACACCCAGGTCGCATATAAGTTTGCGATCTTCTTGCATATCGTGTTAACACCCTTGCATATAATTTGTGATAGTTTACGAGCATATTTAACCGTCGCATACTTTTGCGATGGGACGAAAATCGAACATTGCATATCCCTCACATTTGCGAGCATATCAGTTGTTGAAATTCTTCATTTATAAGTAGCACAGCAAAACAAAATAAGAGTTCTTAAGTGTTACGGAATGCAAAAAAAAAAATTACAATATTTACGTTAATGGTTCGCTTCTTACATGACGCCTCTACTGGACATAAACGATCACTACCACATGACGTAATCCCATGAACACCGATTTAGAAGCTTCAATTGTTTTTTACAAGACATGTAATATGGCCATCCTTCATCGACCATCACAACGTGCTTAACCATCCACTGTCCCGATACAATTTCGGAATTTGCCATCGCTGGTTGAACTCCTCTACTATACTACCTTCCACTCATTTTCGGTTTTTGGCATCGGGTCACTAGAATTAATTAAGTTAAATAATTAAAATATGGTGTAACAACTCACTTTCTAATAATCGGTGACAAGATCTTCGTAGTTTGCGTCCAGCACTTCTGTGATTATAGTTGAAATTTTATTTACTGGAATGCATGGACCGAAAGTTGTCACTGGAAGCCAAAAATCGAACCAAGCAAATGATTCGCTGACACAGAAATGAATATATGATATGATTGAGGTTCGTTCATTCTCGCGCAATTCCAACAACAACTTTGTGCAAAAGCCTTCCTCCTGGCGATATAGAAACTAATCCTTTGACCACACAGTACGACTACGCATTCGTTGTATTTTTTCGACATCTGATGCTTCGCGGCTTTGATTTTCTAATATATCTAATGCCAAAATGACAATAGAAGCCCACTTTCTTTTAGAAATTTTCCTTTTTGTTTAGCACTTCAAATATTCGAGACGACTTTCAAAAAATTATGTAGCATATCGTCTAAACATCTCGCATATAGACCACAACATATCGCGATCACATTTGCGGACACAGGGCAGTTTCTGTATATCGTGTGAACACCCTTATATGCAAGTTTCCGACCATTAACATAGATATAGAATTTGGAACAAATTTGAGCTTTATAAATAATTACATAAATTGCTTACTTAAACTATTTTTTGTTACTGGTGCTTCTTATTTTAATCGAAATAAATTCAGTTTGCGTCAAATGGCTAAATTGTTTCTTAAGAGGTTTTTTTTTTGTGATAATATCTACACTTGCAGTTAGGCTGTCAAGTTTTCGCATTATCATATTAATATTGAAGGTTTGTTTCATTCAAACCTTCAATATAAATTGGTTCTTGTAGTTAATGTTTATAAATAATTATTGAACTTTGGTCATATTTTGCTGGGGACGAAATACAATAACACTTATAATAAAATTGATGAATTTATCTTTCTTAATGACTTGCCCCTATAAAAAAAAATCAAAACATCCTATTGAGAACTATGAAAATTAACATCATCGGCATTATAATTATTTTATTGAATCGCACATCTTCCAAACAAATGGCCAAAAATGTATTTAACTTTTAAAAAAGAAAATATTGTAAGGTTGGCCTTCAGCTTAAAAATATCTTTAGCTTTACTATCTTAATTCATGTTCTCTTAATTCACTACATACGAGAATCATTAAAAACAGAAGGAAAACAAAATTGAACACCTGTATGTTTTTTTTTTTTAATTGTTTACGACATCGGTAATAGGGGGTTTACTCGTTTAATAATAATATTTGAAACAAAATGGTTATGGCTATATTTTTAAATAATTAGTTAGTCATATTTAAGAGATTTTTCCAATTGTTTCCTACGAATATATGAATACATATTATGAATGTACATAATTGTTAACATCAAGTTATGAATGAAATCATATCAAATTTAGCTCCTCTTAATAACTTGTGAGCTTTTTTTTATAGTGCCTCATACACAACTAATACTACAATAGAAGACATCACAATTAAATTGTGAACTTACAAAATTTATCTTGCTGTCGTAATAAGTTTGAAATATATATAAAAAAAAAACATACATATAGATATTAATTCAGACTCTGAAAGTCTTTAGTTTCTGTAATTTTCGATATTGTTTCAAAATTTGTTTAAAATAAATGATGAGAATGTTTAAAAATATAATAATTTTTTTTTTTTTATTATTTTTGCGTTTTTACTTACTACATTTAAAAAAAAAAGAAAAAAAGACATAAAAACTAAAAAGAAAAGAAAACCCAATAGGTAAGTCGATGTACTGAAATAAAATAATTTCATTTCATTTCATTCATGTCATACGACAAAATACTGCTCATTAATTTTTGTATTAATATAAAATGCTTATTTATCTGACAATGCTTACTTGTTACAAAGAAATATTTAGAATAATTTTCATAGCACTAACAATTTTCATCTATTTTTTTCATCACTTATGAACGTTAAGTAAAGCCTAATAACAGTTCAAACATAAAATCAGTGTGTAAACAAAAAAGAAGTAACATTTCTCTTGCTTATTGTTTATTGATGCAAACAAGATTACCAAAGCAAAGTGTTGTGTATTTTAAAACTGAACTCTAAATAATTGCTCATACTAAGTGTGAGGTCAGGAGTATGAGTAATATTAGTAATAGGAGTATGAACATAGTTTTAAGTATCACCCTACCTACGCGGGGAAATTCCAGTTTTCTGATTGGCCCTGGCAGCCAATTACTTTCTTTTGACCGGCCTTACGGCCTCCTGAGGATTGATATTTACCTAATGAATCCTGAGTTGTCTTTTGTGTATAAACAGCAATTATCCTTTTGTATAAATGTGGTAAACTTTTGTTTAGAGTTACTTTACTTCTGTCTTTATTAGAAATTTTACTTATTATTTATACAAAAATCTTAACCTACCTTAATATGGTTTACACCATTCCTATCGTTCTCAGTTTACAATATACTGTAGATAATTTATATCTATTTATTTATATTAGGTACAAAAAAAATATTTGTCGTAACTATTAATTTGACGTGGAGCCTCCACTTCGTTTATAACATTGGCAATCGGTTTTTCTATTTCTGATTGTTCTTGTTCCCGTTGCTGTTGGCTTTTTACAGCTTCAATATAAATAGTCAATATTGCATGAGTAGTTTCAATCCTATTGAACTGACCCCACTGTACAGTTAAGTATTCGTTCTTCACGTTTGTTATAAAAAAAAAAACATTAATTTGTTTTTTTCTTTATTAATATATTTTTATTATTAATACATATATTCTTAAATTAGTTTCCAAAAGAAAGGCCGCTGTCCAAAGCGAGGCTGCACCTTTCAATTGGCTGGTAGAATTAGAACTGATTAACAAAATGATTTTCGTAAACTTTTCAACGTGTATCGCGAAGTGCTTCTCGTGGGAAAGGAATGCACTTGTTATTGAAATATTCATATTTCATTTGAATAAAATGAAATATGAGTATTTTATTTTTCTTTGTTAGTGGCAGGGGAAAAGGGGGTGTATCCGTTTCGGACACGTTTTGCTGTATACGCAAAAATGGTGGGAAACAGTTATGTGAGTGATGTTGGACAAAAGGGGAGTGTCCGGGGTAACGGGATTTTGGGTTCAGGTGGAGTCGAAGATGTAACTCCTCCCCCCTTAAGATTCTGCTCCGGAGAATCCGATTTTTTTATATCGATTATGACATTAGTTTTATTATTTTTAACCTTTTTTCGCAAAATTATAAAAAACACGATACAAAAAATGAAAAGAAGGAGATTAAAACTGTAATTGATACCCGTATTTGTTTTATATTTATATTTAAGTTCTTCGATTAATTTACGATTTTGCATATGTTTTGCGTGTATCTCCCTTGTTGAAAAGTTTACTTCGATGTTTTTTATTTTAACATTACTTAAATTTGGTATGATAAAATTATCGTAGTATATAAAGTTTTCGTATCTTATTTTATTTATTTTAATTATACAATTTTCAAATCTTAGAGCATAGTTTCCTGATATTTCAAGTTTAAAGTCATTACAATTGTGTTCTATATATGTTTTTGGTATATTTTTCAAAATAACAATATTATTAGTTAATTGCTTAATTTCTATATTTGTATTTTTAATAAAATTACAAGTTGTATTTCTTTCAAAAATATTAAGTATACATTTATCATCTATAATTATTAGATCTTCTTTTTTTAAAATTTTATTCTTATCTTGATAGCTTGTTTTTCCGTCAGTTATTAATGTTTTATATGTAGAAGAAAGCTCAAGAGAGTTTAGATTTGGGATTGGTTCAATAAATACACGATGAAATTTACTATCAATATAGTTGGGAATCATTACAATAAATATTATTTGGTTTTCATGAAAAATTGTTGAACTTTTTATATCTTTAAGTTTTTCAAGGGTCACGTTATACTTTTCAATTTCCTTTGGCGACAAAATATCTTTACCTAGTAAACCTAATTGACTCAATAGTATACTTTCCTTTACTTTCCTAACTTGGTCGTTTAGTAGTTGAATGTCATATTGAATCTGAAATGCATGTTGTATTGTTGTTATTTTCCAATTTTCTTTGTCTATTTCATTGCTTAAGGTTGAGAATTGCTTTTTTATTTCTGTTTGTTGTGTGTTGATGTGTTTTGTAACGTTATATATAGGTTCATAAAATTTCGTATTGATCTGAATCTGGTCATTAAGTCCGTCTATTAAATGTTTATTATTTTGTTCGTTTAAACTAAGTCTTGTTTTAATTTCTTGTTCGTCCTCGTAGTCCATAGTCCCTGTTAAATATTTTAAGCCTTTCCCTATGATGTTAAATAGTGCTCGTTTCTTTCTATTACTTTCAGTGAGGCTACCGATTTCATGTGTTAATTGGTTTAGTCCATGAATGATATTTGGGTATTCATTTTTGTCGTCAAGTCTGTCTACATTGTGTTTAATTAGTTCGAGATTGTCCGTCCATAATGTCAAATTTATAACATGTAGAATTTTGGAATATCTTTCAATTATTTTAATTTCTTCGCCTTTTATCAAAATGTATCCTTGTCCAATATTTAAATTCTGAGCGTCTAGTTTTTGTCCTTTTGTTATCGTAGTTAATAGCAAGATCATGAATAAAATCTGAAAGGAAAATGTCTTAAGAATTTTGTTCGAATTTGTAGTTTCTTTTAAGTTGTGTCTTATAGAATGTACGTCCTCTACTGTCAATTACGTGGTCATCGTCTACTACTTCAGGGTTATCTTTTGTATGTTTAATTTTTAGTTTATTGTTTGTTCTACATTTAAGGTAAGAATGGTCTGTTTCTCTAAGATCAATGTCGGTTCTGTCCTTGTTAAATTTACTTATATAACGTTCTTTATTTTTATTAACTAATTCAATAATTTTTGGGTAGTCTTGGTTTGTTATAGTTCCATTAAGAAAGTCAATGGGTCTCTGTTTTGTAGTTGAATGTATTGTCTTATTGTATATTGCTACAGCTTTCAATACTTTATTTCGTAGGGTGTCCTTGTTGTTTTCATCGGCATTAAATGTTCTTATGTGCTCGTTAAGAGTTTGGTGGAATCTTTCGATATCCGAATTGCCTGTCTTGTTATAGGGTGTGGTAATATGAAGGTCGACATGGTTTTCTTTTAGGAATTCCTTGATTGCGATTGATGAGAATCCTGTTTCATTGTCTGTAATGATCTTGTCTGGTATGCCATTATTGGCGAATCTACATTCTAAAGTATTCAATAGTGATGTCCAAGTCCTATGTTTTATTTCTTGTACAGTTACGTGCTTTGTAAATTTGTCGATCATTGTGACATACATTAAATTGATATTTGCGTACCATATGTCACAATGTAAGATTTGGTTAGGTTTGTGTGGTGTTTCTGTTAATTTCAAAGGGATTTTATATGGGTTTCTCTCATATTTTAACTTGTTGCAAATTTCGCAGTTATTTATATATCTTTGAATTTTTTCTTTTAAGTTTGGGCAGTAGTAAGTGTCTTTTATTTCTAGGTACGTTTCATTAATCCCTCTGTGGTTTAAGGATTTATGAGCTTCTGAAATAACAAGTAGTTCTTTTTCTCTGTCAGTAAGGTCTCCTAAAAATTTTGTGCATTTGATGAATTTCAAAAGTTTATTTTTACTGAAATATTTAATGCAAACGTCTTGAAATTTCGCGTACAGATTATCATATCTTGAAAAAATAACCACTATTCCTTTAGGCGGAATGAATTTTTTCATGATGTCAAGGATAAAGTTTTCGTTGAATTTTTTTATTTCTAAAACTATTCTCTTTTTATTAAAGGCGTGATAAATTTTATGATTGTTAATATTTTCAGTTTCGTTTATTATGATTTGTGTTTTGTAGATATTTATTGGAGTTTCTATTATTGGTATGTAGTCGGTGCTATCTTCTCTAGCACTATGGATTGTTGCTACCATTGATTGCGAGTCAGGGATTATCTCTTCAATAGGGTCTATAACATTTTCATTGTGATAAACTTCTATTCTAGACAGTCCATCCGCGACTTGGTTGGCTTTTCCTTCTACATATTCAATATTAAAATTAAATTCTTCTAGCTTAATCTTCCATCTCTGTAGTTTAATGTTAGGTTCTTTCAGTGAACTCAACCAAACTAGAGGTCGATGGTCAGTTTGAATAGTGAATTTTCGTCCAAAAAGGTAAGGTCTGAAATATTTAGTACAATCAACTATTGCAAGTAGCTCTTTTTCGATAGTTGAGTACTTCGTTTCATGTTTATTTAAAGTACGGCTATAAAAACAAATTGGATGACTATCTTGGCTTAAAACACCACCTATTGCATAATTTGATGCGTCTGTGGTTACTGTAAATTTTTTTGAAAAATCAGGATATATGAGGATGGGTGCGGATGTTATTAGTGTTTTTAAGGTTTCAAAACTTTCAATATACTCTTTGTTTTTGGTATCAATTTTAGCATCTTTCTTGAGGAATGATGTCATGGGCTTCGCGACTTTTCCATAATCCTTTATGAATTTACGGTAGTAACCGGTGATTCCTAGGAATGCTCGAATTTGTTTAGGAGTTTTAGGTAACGTATAGTTTTGTATAGCTTTTATTTTATTGGGGTTGGGTTTGATTCCACTAGTGGTTACTATGTGGCCCAAAAATTCTGTTTCTTTCTTTAAAAATTCGCTTTTATCTAATTGAATTTTTAAGTTGACTTCTTTAAGTCTTTTGAAAATTTTTTTAATTGACACAATGTGTTCTTCCAAGCTTGTAGAAAATATGATTATGTCGTCTAAATAGACAAGACATATTTTCCCAATAAATTCCTGAAGTACAGAATTCATTAAACGTTGGAAGGTTGCCGGGGCGTTTTTTAATCCAAAGGGCATTCGAAGGAATTCGTAATGCCCACTATCGGTTGAAAAAGCAGTTTTTTTGATGTCTTCCTCTGCTATTTCAATTTGATGGAAACCCTTAGCTAAGTCCAATGTTGTGAAATACAATGACCTTCCCAATTTATCAAATATATCATCTATATTTGGAATTGGAAATTTGTCATCTATGGTCACATCGTTCAATTTCCTGTAATCGATAACGATTCTCCATTTTTGTACCAAAGAAGCATCTTCCTTTTTCGGAACGACCCATATTGGTGCCGAATAAGGTGAACTGCTCGGCCTTATTATGCCTTGGTGCAGCATCTCATTAATTTGAGATTTAACCTCATTCTTATGTACCTCGGGGTACCTATAGTTCTTGGTATAAATTGGTATATCGTTAGATGTTTTTATTTCGTGCTTTATTGCGTTGGTAAATGTTAAGTCAGTTCCTTTTTGGTAGAATACTGACGAGTATTCACGAATAAGTTTATTTATTTCTCTTTTTTCTTGTTCATTTAAATGGTTTATTCTTATTTGGTCCAATATAGGATTTGTATTTGTTTCTACATGATAAACTTCTTGTAATAAAACTTCCGGTATTGACTTTTCATAATCTTTTAATTCAATCAATGGAACTTCCTTTTTTTCTTCTTCATTTTCATTGAAGTAGATTGGAATTTCTTTATCATTTACATATAGTAGTTTTTTGTCTGCTTTAGTTGGGAGCAGTATATTGTTGCCTATTAATCCATCATAAGTATCGTGGAATTTGTGTTCTAAGAATTCTGCGATTTTATCATCCATTCCGAATTCCTTGAACAGTGGTATTTTCACTTTACTATGTGCAAATATAGGATTACCTGCTGTTTTTATCTGTATTGGTTTTGTCAATTTTGTGCGCCATTTTGGGTGGCATAGTCCTGGGTTTAGAATACTCGTTTCTGACCCTGTGTCGATGAGTATTCTTAACTTATATTTGTCATTTTTTGTTTTAATTACTATATAGGGAAGTCTGCCCCTGGGCTTTCTTCCCGAAAATCCTCAACGTCATTAAGGGTATTAACCTGTCGTTGATGAGATATGGACAAGGTGTCCATTAGTTCAGGGTTATTATTATTAGAATTGTTGTTATAATAATTTCTGAACTGGCCTGAAGAATTTCTCCAGTTTCCAGAGTTGTTATTATTAGGGTTGTTATTATTGTTATTTCGGAACTGTCCAGAACCGGTGTTTATGAACTGTGCAGACCTATCAGTATTATTAAATGGATTGTGCCTATAATTATAGTTATTGCTGTTATTAAAATTATCTCTATGTTGGTTTGTGTTATTGTATCTATAGTTTTGTAAGTTATTATTTTTTTTTGGGATGTTGTACCTATCATACGCATAGCCTGCCTCGTGGAGGATATCTATTGCCTCCTCTAGAGTTCTAGGCTGTCTACACGTTAATATCCCTTTCATGGGTTCTGGTATTTTGCTTGTGAATAGGCGTAATGCTATTTCACAATTTCTTTTGATTTCTACTGTGGTAATTATGCTTTTATCTAGTCTTGTCTTGTTATTTAATCGTCTTAACGCTATTTTGATTCTGTCATAAACATTTTTACAATTATCTATAAATTGTATACCTCTCAATTCATCATATAGTTGCTCTATTGATTTCTTGTCGCCAAAGTACTGGTAAAGAATTTTTTTTATATCTTCCCAACTTGTGGCCCCGTTATTTATTTCTATTGCCTCCCGAGCTTTCCCTACGAGCCTACTTTTTATTATATCTAGGAACACAAATTGGCTATCAGAGTCAAATTTTGCTAGGGAGGGTTGTACCCTATCTAATAATTCTATAAAGCTGTTTAAATTTTCTAGGTTCCCATTGTATGTGGGAATGCTATTTAGATATTTAATAGGATCTAAGTTTAAGGATAATAAGGTGCTTACTCCAGCGTTGTTGCAGTCCGATGTAGGCATCTTGATGAATAGTTTTTCAAATAGCTCGTTCAGTGAATCCTCCTCCAGTTTCCTTTCTTCTTTTAGGCCTCTTTTGTTTATTTTACGATATAAATGTTCACTTGTTAAATCGTGACTTTTTGATTTGTCACTTTTCACAACTGTTCACTTTTTGACTTTTGTCAGTTTTGCTCTTATTCGAACTATGATATTTAAATAAAATATGTAAACATTCGCACTTTTTCGCACTATTCTGTTTGTTCTGGTTCAAGCGTTCTTTATCGAACTGACCGACTGTTCTGTTCAAGCGTTCTTTATCGAACTGACCGACTGTTTTGTTCAAGCGTTCTTTATCGAACTGACCGACTGTTTTGTTCAAGCGTTCTTTATCGAACTGACCGACTGTTTTGTTCAAGCGTTCTTTATCGAACTGACCGACTGTTTTGTTCAAGCGTTCTTTATCGAACTGACCGACTGCGCCAGTTAAGTATTCGTTCTTCACGTTTGTTATAAAAAAAAAACATTAATTTGTTTTTTTCTTTTTTTATTTATTAATATATTTTTATTATTAATACATATATTCTTAAATTAGTTTCCAAAAGAAAGGCCGCTGTCCAAAGCGAGGCTGCACCTTTCAATTGGCTGGTAGAATTAGAACTGATTAACAAAATGATTTTCGTAAACTTTTCAACGTGTATCGCGAAGTGCTTCTCGTGGGAAAGGAATGCACTTGTTATTGAAATATTCATATTTCATTTGAATAAAATGAAATATGAGTATTTTATTTTTCTTTGTTAGTGGCAGGGGAAAAGGGGGTGTATCCGTTTCGGACACGTTTTGCAGTATACGCAAAAATGGTGGGAAACAGTTATGTGAGTGATGTTGGACAAAAGGGGAGTGTCCGGGGTAACGGGATTTTGGGTTCAGGTGGAGTCGAAGATGTAACTGTACTGTAATAGTATGACGAGGCAATTGGAGTTCCGCACACTTGCGTTGGAACTGCCTCTTCTTGCCGCCTGCCTCTCTATTTTTGTTTTGTTTTAGCAGCTTCTGAGACTTGTATTCTCTGGTTCAGACTTGCAGGATCGCCATGTAATAGTATGACGAGGCAGTCTCAAGTTCTTTAAAAATGGAATTGATTTTGTGAGCTTTTATAAAAAGCCGCTTGAGTCTCCGAGCATCGTAATGCACCATTTTAAAGAGTGAGTCGTGGTTAAGGTTTTTAACTAGACCGACTTTATTTTCTGAAATTTCTTCTATTTATACTAGTTTTACAAAAATTTATTTTCATGCATATTCTTATCATAGTTCTTTATTGATTTATTTTGCCTATGACCTACAATACACTACCCCACATGACGTAAGAATTAAATGTCTCCTTGACAAAATAAACCTTCAGTTGTATTTCTTCAAAGGCATTCCGAATGTTTAGTCTATTTGCCGCATATAATTGCAGTCATAAACAAAAATCAATATAAACAAATATTAGGTTATTTAAATGCACTTGGCGCATAGCGACCGAATATGCTAATGTAAATTAAACTATTTTAAGTTGCTTTCGCTTAAAAAAAAATAAATTATTAAATGAAATCTTAATCTAAACTGAATTACAAATATTTTCTTAATAATAATGTAACCTATTGTCGCAGGCAGAAGTTCGTTGTCGCAGACGCTTCGTCAGCACATCTGTTTGAGTTCGTTGCTGGTCAGTATAATGGATCGTATTCGTGTGCAGCGTTATTTCCTAGTCAGCAGAATGGGTTGTTGACCCATTTCCTTTCTCACGGGAACTTGAATTTTATTATTTCGTTTGTCAGCGTAAATAGCGTTAACTCCTCCCCTCTTAGAATAATGCGTCCACTATTGTGAGGAATACGATTACAAATATGATGTAAGTTGTTCTTTGATGCGTGTCCTTTTCTAGTTGTATCTTGGTGAGATGCTGCGTGTTTTTCGTATGCAGTTCTTTCATAAGTTCTAAAGACAAGACTTCTTCTACTGCTAGGTCTGTATAAGTTGGATGTAACGTTGGTGGTAAGTCTTGACGATTTCTTGCGCAACGTACTGTTGGTTATTGATTGTTATTGTTTCGTTGTAGAATTTGACTATGTAGTTTCCGTTAAGCGATTGAGTGTGATTGTTAGCTTCTATTGTACCGTTGAATTGATTAAGGATGATAAGTCCTGGTGATACTTCTTTGACCTGGGCAATGTGATGGCTATTTGTGGAGCTGCATGATGCGTTTCTATTTTCTAGTAAACCTATTATACATTTATTATTACTTAAATCAATTAGATCTGATTGTTTACAGAGAGAAATTTCTTCAATTTTCTTACAATTATTTAGCATTCCATATATATTTTTTTCATTTCTTAACATATTTCTATGAGATATTTTATTTATTAAACCATTATTTTTCTTCATTGGGATTAGGTACAATTAATTTTTCATAAATTTCTTTTTTTGTTTTTGGAATATTAACAATGTAAAGTAAATCTTTTAAATTAGATGCAATTTTTACATCAGCCTGTTCTATATTTGTATATGGTAATATTTCTTTGTTCATTTTATTTAATATAATATTTATCTCATTTTTTGACATAATATTGGAACTAACAATATTTTCTTTAGCAAGTTCAATAGCGTAAATAGTATTCGTTAATTCTTCTCTTATAAGTTTTATCTTAAATAATAATATTACATTAAATTGATATTCAATAGTACTGTCTTTTTGTGTAGGGAGGTGCAACATAAAGAGTATTAAGGCTGAATTGAAGGATTTTTCATTATCACAGACTATTACTTTTGGTATTCCGAAACCAAAGACAATGTCTCTTATTGGTTGTCTTACATCTTCTGTAGCTTTTGATTTGATTGCTTTTGTGACGGCATATTTAGAAAATTTATCTATTGCAGTGATAACTAGTTTTCCTTCTGTAGAGAAAATATCAATTTGTATAATTTCGCCGGTATATTTGGGTATGGGAGCAGATTGTATAGGGACTTTATTGCGGTGCCTATCGTATTTATTCTGTTTACAAATTAGACAAAGCTTAGTAAATTTTTTTAGTTTTTTGCTTAGTGTAGGGAAAAAGTATTTTTCCAAAATTTGGATCTTATTTTCTTTTTGGTTTCGATGAGAACGATTATGCTCTTCCATTACTAGATTTTCTTGGTCCTGTTCGTTTTCCACATCTTGAACTTGTATTTGTGTAAAACGGATCCTGTAAGAACTGAAATTGTCTTTGTAAATATTTTGGATTAAACCCATTGTGCGTTCGCCTGTTTTAATTCCATTGGTTACAGATGGGTTAAGGCATTTTTTTAGAATTTGAATAAGGTTTGATTCGTTAAAAAGGGGTTCAATGATAGTATGCCTGTGGTAAGTTGGGAATATGATTTGGAAATTTTGACTGGGTGGAGTACCTTCTTGAAGTAAAATTTGATTTTTGAAACAATTTATCGGTGATTCTACGCTATAAATAAAACCATGCGACGATGATTCGTCACTATGTATCGTAGGTGTTAGAGAATTAATTTGTGTTACTAGAGGTGGCCTAGATAGTGCATCCGCAACTACATTGGCCTTGCCTGGTTTATATTTGAGTTCATAATTGAATTCTTCTAAAGATGCTTTCCATCTCTTGAGTTTGGCGTTGTTATTCTTTGTGCTAAGCGCACCGGTGAGAGGTTGATGATCTGTAAAAATAAGAACTTTTGCTGGACCGTATAGGTAATTTCTGAGGGAGTCTAGTGCCCATATAATGGCAAGCATCTCCTTCTCATTTGTCGCATAGTCCTCTTCCGCTTTACTTAATGTTCCTGATATGAAGTTAATTGGTTTGTCCTTTTGTGATAGGACAGCGCCTATGGCGTAATTTGAGGCATCTGTTGTAAGTTCGAAGGGACTTTTAAAATCAGGATAAGTTAGTATTATATCATCGGAAATCAAGGAATTTTTTATTTTATTAAATGCTTCGATTGCACTTTCGTCGAGATGAATTTGTTTTTTACTAGAGGTGTTTTTTGAAACACGTCCATTCTCCCCTCTTAAAAGGGATGTCAGGGGTTTAGCGAGTTTTGCATTGTCGCGAAGAAAACGTCGATAGTAACCTGACGGAAAGTTCTTTATAGCTCTTACTTTTTCAGGATTTGTTTTGATGCCTTTGGAAGAGACAATAAATCCAAGAAATTCTATTTCTTGTTTAAAAAACTCGCACTTGTCGAGCTGAACCTTCATATGAGCGTTATTTAGAGTTTCAAAGATTTTGCGGATGTTTTCGAGATGTGTTGCCTCGTCTTGGCTAAAGATGATTATATCATCAATATATGTACACGTAGCATATTTTGCCAATGCGATCGCGAAGGATATCATCTAAAGCTCTTTGAAATATTGATGGGGCGTTTTTAAGGCCGAATGGCAACCTAGTAAATTCGTATTTTCCATGATTTATGGAGAATGCTGTTTTTTCCATATCGGATTCCTTTATAGGAATTTGGTGGAAACCGCTTTTTAAATCAAGAACTGTGATCCAGTTATTCTTTCCTAAATTGGATAAAACGTCATTAATCTCTGGGATTGGGTAGCGGTCAGCTACTGTTATTGAATTCAATTTACGATAATCTATTACTAATCTGAATTTTTTTCTTCCGGAAGCATCAGCTTTTTTGGCGACAATCCACACGGGTGAATTGTAGGGAAATCTTGAACGACGAATAATACCGTCTTTAAGGAGATCTTCTATTTGACTCTCAACTTCATCTTTGAGTGCCATTGGATATGGGTAAAATTTAGAATACACAGGAGAATCTGTTGTTGTTCTAATTTCTCCTTTAACGACAGTGGTGCACGAAAGTTTATTATTTGGGTCATCAAATAATCTAGGGTATTTGCTAACTGTGTTTTGAATATCTGTTTTTTGTTTAGTGGACATGTGGTTTGTTCTTATGTTAATGGTGTTAACTGATTGAGCAACTAGTTGTTTGACTTTAACCTTAACAGAATTATTTATCATCATGAAATTGTCTTTTATATGAATGACAGCTGAAAGGTCTTTCAGACTATCATTTCCGAGAATAGCATGGAAAGATTTCAGTTCAGGCATTAAGAAGAATTTAATTTTTATGTTATTGAGACCGAAAAGGTTTAGAAAGGTGTGTTGTGTAATTTTGACATTTCCTCCTATAGAATTAGCATAGAATGGTTTTTCGTTAGTACGGGGTTTTGATACTAGACAAGGTTGGATGTAATTTTTGTTCGACCCGGTGTCGATCAGAATTTTTATTATTGTTCCACTCTTCGTTTTGCATTCGAAGTATGGAAGAGAGGAACAGCTTAGTCTAAAAAATGGATGTCATTGTATTCTATATTATGCTGTTCAGTTAAAAAATCTGTATTTGATTGTGGAAGAGATTCCGTATGTTCTTGAGGTAGTGCATCAACATATTCTTGTAGAGTTTGTTCGTATTGTTGATCTTCAAATTGGATGTTCTGCTCGTAACCGTCTGAAGGGTTTACTTCGTCCGTAGTATTCAAATGAAAATTTCTTTGTAACTTGTTGGGGTGTATCTGATGTGATAGCGGGTCAACTGCTCTTTTAGGTGCTGGTGGCCAATTTTTTTGTAAGGGTTGATTCATGTAGTTGATATTATTTGTCTTTATTGTTGATGTGTCCATCCGTCTTGGTGGCGGTTGAGGTTTTGGTGCATACTGCATTTGTGGGCGATTAAAATTCGTATAACCTTTATCATCGCAGTTGCCAATAGAACTTCTTTGTTGTATTCTGCCAGTGCAGTTTGGATGTTTGTATTACTTGTATTCTTAGTCAGGGCATCATTGTGTAGCAATGATGATGGCCTTCACATATGCTACAGGTTCTGCGGTTTTGGCAACTTTCGTTCATCGTATGGTTCAGATATTTACGGCAAATATTTTGACATTTCACGGCTTCCAGCCTCTGATTTGTTTTTAGAGCAAAAAATTCGTTGCATCTTCAATATCGGCATCGGGTTTCAATTTTGGTTAGGTAGTTTCGGACTATGTGCTTTGGTTGGTTTTTATGTGTGGAATGATGTTCGTGTTTTTTGTCAACCAAAGATTCTAATGATTCGAAACGGTTCGTAAGGAAGTCGTATAACTGTTGTAATGATGGTATATCCTTTGAATTGGTTAGTGATTGCTCATACAACTTGAGGGATTCCATGTCCAGTTTTTGTGTTATATGATATATAATTATTGGTTCCCAAGAGGAGGTGTCGAAACCAATATTCGATATACCATAAAGACATTTTTTAGTTGTGTCATGTAATTTTTTTAATAACGTACTTGATTCTGATTCAATTTTTTGTTGAATCAGTAATGTATGGAGACATGCGTATACCAACTTTCTTTTGTTTATATACCTCTCATTAATTAAATCCCATGCAACCTTGTAAGTTGCTGTTACTAACCTCCAAATGCGTCAGCAGCTTTGCAGCTTCCCCCTTGAGATGGGTTTTTAAATACTGCATCTTTTCCACATCTGCCAACTTCTTGTTATTATTGATCAATTGATCAAATATATCATGGAATTCTACCCACGTATTGAATCGTCTTTCAAACGTTGGAATCTTGAGTCTTGGTAGCCTAACATCATGGTCTGATTCTTTTCTTTCAGATTTTTTTTCCTGTCTCAAATTGTCTACTTGAGACGATAATTCTTCCGTTTCTTCACCGTCGTCATTAGTCAGCAATATATCTTCAAGTATCTCTTCCAGCTTTTGCCATTCATAATTTAGTTTTTTTATTTGAAACTCTAAACTGGCATTACTCATTTTTTCATATATGTTAATAAGCAATGCAATCAAACCAATTATTGACCTGAAAAAAATAAAATTATGAATAATAATTAATTTATCAATCTAATACTAAATTCGTATACCTACTTGTTTAAAAAATGCAGATCACTTAACCCAACCTTCGAAACTCAGTTGACCCAAACTTCAAGCTCGTTAAATCGCTTTTGATACAGTGTGGGAAAATAATTTGGTGGCAAGTTTTACTTTTTGACGTTCTACATTACACCTCTTACATTAAAATTCGATGCCGATATTTTGTAAGCGATACTCAAATCAGATTTATCATTAGTTTTTGATAGCATCTCTTCAATTATTCTTTTGCTTATAGTTTCCTCATCCAAAATGAAACCATCATTATCGACAAAATTATTTCGAATAAGTTTCATGAGATGTGGCACATCAGCGAATACATAAATCAGCTTGGATTCATCGGATGGATTCCGAAAAAAGGATTCGAAAGATTTGATGTTAAGTTCTCGTAACAACCCTTGGTTTGTTCCTCCGAGATCACAAACTATTGCACACACGTGAAAGCCGCATTCGTGTATAGCTCTTATGATACTGAATAGTATATCCTTGGTCATTCGCTAGTCAAAATCATAATAAATCCTCGTATTATTGCGACCTGGACGTATTTAGCAGCTTTAGTTTTTCATAATGTCTAGTACAGGCTGAATAATCCCTGGATACACCTCTATTTTGGCACACCACTTCTTTAAAGTTATTACAGCTGGGAGTGGATAGTCTTTTCTTAAAAGCAGTCGGTAAGCTCGAGGACCTGCTGCGTGTATTGCTATTGCATTGGCAATATCTTTTGCTGACCATTTTATACGCTTAGGAGGGCATTCCAATTTCTTTAACTGACCCTTTGTAAAAATATGGCCAATGGAGTCGATAGTTGCTTTTTACTTCCAGCATTGCGCTTTTAGTTTTACCATCTCTTCTTGCAATCTAGAAACGATTCCAAAAATGGCAATGTTGACATTGAATATTTTTTTTTTTAATATCGTCTACTCACTGGGAAAATTTTGAAATGGTTTCATCTGTTTTCATCATCTTTAAACGTTTCAGTTTGTGTATTTTCATCAATTATGGATACGATATCTGATTCGAAGGTTATGTGTAGTCCAGTGTCTGTTTGACACACAAATATATGAACAAACAAATTTTTCAACTAATTTAAAATTTTTAAAATTAAAAAAAATTTTTTTTTATTCACTTTTTATATTTTTGTTAATACCTTAGTTCGTTTCGCGACTGCGCCAGTTATATATATGTAGGAAATGTACGAAATAAAAGACTAATTACGCTTTTTCGGTGCAATGCAACATTTACAAGGTTTTTATTTAATTCAAAAAAAAACAAGGAAGAAAACATTTACTTTTACATTTACTTCGAGAAACTCCTTTTCAGACCGCCGCGCCACCGACGAGTGCACACCATAAACTGTTTTCATATCAAGTCCCATACCGCCAACCTGCTAAGCATCTGATACCAGGCAAGCGCCTTGCTTGCCCAGCCCAGCACCCAGCCCGCTCCTAGTATTCCTCCAACCAGCAATAGTACCTTTAGAATTCGTCTTGGCATTAAGTATAACTTATTTTACTTTTCAGCTTCTCATGAATGGCTATTTAAACCCATTTAAATAGGTTATTCATATTTCGTCTTTGCATTGTTTGTTGACTCATTATTGTTTGGTGTATGATTGCTGTCGTCGTCGCGACGTCGCTGTCGCGATGATGATGTCTTTTATTTCGCCCAATATCTGTGGAGGAATGTGCTGATTCGTGGTGCATTGTTTTGTGATGAATTATCGTTTTGTGGCGACGGTCTGAAAGGTAGTCTCTGTTATTAAATTACTTACAATATTATCTTATAAAATACTTATCTAATGATAGACCCCATATATATATATATTAGTGTAGTGTAAGAAAAAACGATTCTACATGCTTCCCGGGTCGATTGCGACTGCCGGTAGTTTTATTATTATTATAACTTAATAATTAAATACAAATGAATAGGTCAATGCATCCACTTTCCGATGGCCTTCAGATATAGACATTTTTCCATCGTCACCGGAAAGTGGTGTTGCATTACTTTATGGGTTGCGAAGCAACACAAATGTTCCGTCGTCAAGTTTGCTGACTTGCATTTGTGTAACTCGCGTTGTATGTTATTGAATGAAATTATTAAATTGCCTTTCGGGGACAAAAAAAAAGAAAACGAATTTTTAATTAAATTAAGGAGCGACAAAAAAATACGACTGCACTTGACGGAGTCCAATATCCGGATGGTTATAGGCATATCGCATTTCGCATTACCTAAAGCAATGCAAGGGTGTTCCCATGAATGCTTTATGACCCGTCATCGATATCCAGTCGGATCACATTTTCGAAGGTCAACGTCTCGCTTGCGTGTGTTAACTTTTGTATTGACAATACGACTCTTCGCTATCTGGCAGGCTCGGACGATTTCATTTACTTCCTCTTTGATTAGTTAGACTTGATGAATGATGTCCTGTTCGAATTTTTGAATGAACCAGTTAATCTTTCTAGTCATGTATTCTATAAGAAATTTTCTCGTTCACTTTGTACTGTTGGTTGTTAGTCTCTACGATTTCCTGTTGACTTTCCAGGATAATATTCCAGTCTGCTGCATCTGGGTTTCCTGCAACCCCTTTAAATGCTGAACCATTCCATTCGATTGACCTCTGTTTCCTCAGGGGTTAACCGGCTGCTTCCTGTCTAAGTCCCGAAAGTTCTTCTTTATCGATTCAGAGACCTTCTCTGGCTCAGGTCGATGACATGGATGAGGTTAAAGTTGCTGTTGATTATCCAAGCCTTGCTCTCCTTAATGGAAACCAGCGGTGATGTGTAAGAAACCATGCAAACCCTGGGCTGTTGCTTGTCTGTAATTTGACTAAAATCTAAGAAATATCTAAAAAAATATCTTAATAATTATTGAAAATATTTATTGATTTTACTTCTTACTGGTTTAATTACTTGTACGTACATATATAAATGTTTGTATATAAAAGTATATAATGTCTACAAAGAATGTATATATAATGTATTGTATTGCAATGTACTGCTTATCCGCGCAACTCATGTTTAATACAAGTGAGTGTTTAAGCTTGAACATCCATTTTTTAGGTGTCATCATTTTTAGGAAGATTCCTTCGATGACCGGAATTACAACGTATTTACATGAATCTTTTGAAGTGGACATATGTTGGAGGAGTTCTACAAGACACTACGTGGATCCTGATGTATAGACTGGCTTCTCGTGACGGCACAATGTAATGCTTTCATCGCCTGAAGATAATGCTGTACTGTAAAGTTGGTTGAATGTTAGTCCTGTAACTGTTGTTCCATTTGTTTTACGGATATACTTGGAGACAATTCGCTTGGCATTCAATGAATGCCTCAGCTCTGACCTCTGGCTAATGCACTCGAGGTTTTGTTCTTAGAATTCCGCCAAGTTAGTATAGTTCCTTTCAGATTCTTTTTAGCTCGCAAGCTTCACAAAAGAGTAATAAAAAGATCTTTCTTTGTTGGTGTTCAGTGAGAGAAGACGACTTTATTTTAAAATGCTATTGCTATTTATACACAGGTCAGCATAATTCTAAGACTAAGGGTAAACGACCAGCTATCTTAAGTGGCATGGTTCCCTCGGCATAATGCTTAGTTGACATATTATGGTAGCCTAAACCGATGACCACTGATCAACCCATTACTATTTTATGTGTATGCACTTTGTTTGCTTACGCCGCCCTTCATGCCATCAGGGTTATATGATACTTATGGTTCTTTTTTGTTTTCATTGACCACGAGTCGGATATATGTATGTGTATCTTTTTATTACCTTGAAGTAGAAGGCAGATCAATGCTTTGCATTGTATTTTGATTGTTGGGTAACTGGTGCTTAGGGCAATGCATTATGTTGGGAAGTAAGAGTCAAGTATCGAAGTATGGCTTGATAAGAAACAATTAATTAAGTGGTCGCTAGTGTGCTCCTTTCACACATATAATAATTTGCTTGAGCCACTCGACCACGAGATTTGGGACTGAACCCAGAAACCATCAGAACAATAGATTGAAGGAATAATGGAAAACAATATTGTAGGTTTGAATAATTACTTTTTTTTAATTTATATGCTAATAGTTTCGACACATTTCTTTTGTTCGGCCAATTTTTGGGTCTGAGCCAGTCTCTTATTTAACTTGAACAGGTATTCTGTTTTATTTTCCTGGCTTTTGCAGTGAGGGCCCGCTTCTCAGCCCCTCCGGTGATGCCGGCCAGGCGGTAAAGGATCCCTAATTGTTGACGCTCCCGCACTTTTCGCCTGCTGGGGAAACCACCGAATGGTTGCAGGGGCAGAGTCAAATTCGCTGCTGGCACCAGCACTGGCGTTTTACGTTGGACGTCTTGCAGTACTTTGGGTTTGGGTCCGGAGCTGGGGTGTTTCGTATGGCAGCTTGGAGGGAGACGGCTACACGACGGTGATATTCCTCCAGGGAAATTGCCTTCCTTCTGGTCTTCTCTGCCTGTTGCTCAGCTGTGGGGTCATCGACTAGGCAAACACTGGGCGAAATCTTGTTGACGGAATAAGTGCTCATACTAGGTATGAGATCAGGAGTATGAGTAACTGGGAGTACATAGCTTTAAGTGTCACCCTACCTACGCGGAGAAATTCCAGTTTTTTTATTGGCCCTGGCAGCCAATTAATTTCTTTTAACGGCCTCCTGAGGATTTAAATTTACCTAATTGCTTCTTGGGTTGGTCTTTTGGGGATAAATAACGATTCCTGGGTTGTCCGTTGGGGAAAAACTCGTAAATTGAATTTTTTTATATGAAAAAGGTAGACTTTGTTTTAGAGTTACTATACTTCTCGCTTTATTAGTAATTTGACTTATTATTTATACAACAATTTATACTGACAATTGCCTCGTCTTTCCATGAACCTCTTCATGGCAGCGATGAACCCGTTAGTTGATAGTTCTGTTACTAACTCTAAGTGAACCGCCTTTATGGAAAAACAGCAAAATTTGGTTTTTATTTTGTAGTGTGTCTTGAATAGCCCGCAGAAGTCAACTCCAAAGTTAAAAAATGGGCGTGTGGGTTGCCCTCTATGTGATGGAAGATTTCCCATTATTTGTGTTAATAGTCTTGATTTGGCCCTTGTGCATGTTACACATTGCTGCACAACCGATCTGGCTATTGTTTTTACCTTTATGGGCCAAAATTTTTGCTTCATTGTGGCTAAAAGTGCTTGAGGTGCTTGTTGTAGTTGATGTTTGGCTTAATATGGCAATGATGATGCTTCTAGACGTCCACCAACTCTCAATGTATCATGTTACTGCAGGTGGCAGACGCTTCGTCAGCAGAATGGGTGTTACCACGGGAACTAAATAATTTGATTATTCAAGCTTTTTGCTGTTTCAACTTAGATGTCGTTAATTCCTCCGTTGTTGAATTAATGCGTCTATCGCAATTTTACATAATGTTAAAGATGCAGCGATATTTTTGAAGAGGTGATGGCTGATTAGGTTCTTCCTCGTTTGTTATCATTATCATAGGTGGTGTTGATATTGAGTTAACATGGGGTGTTCTGGATTTACTATTACATTGCATTACCATTACTATGAAGAATAAGACTGCGAAAATTACGTATGTTGTTATTTGGTAAGATGTTGCGTATTTCTTGTATGAAGTTCCTTCATCAGTTCTAGGGAAAGGACCTCTTCAACTTATCTTATACACAACACTACCTTGTTATGATGTTATGATATTATCTTAGCTCAAGTTCAAGTTAAAAAAAAAAATTGTTATAAATTGACATTTCTGGATTTTTGGACGTAGTAATATCAAAGATTTTTTAAACCTTTAAAACAATTCCACACTTTAATAATTCCGAAATCACATTCAATGGTTAAAATATTTTTTTTTTTTGCTTTTACTTAACGATATAACAATTTTTGTAATAAAGAAAAAACAAAAACTCATATCACTATTTAAAATCGAAATAAAAGTAATGAATAATGAAAATTGATTTATTAAAAAAAAATATATATGTAAATATTTGAAACTAGAGTAAGGTCGGGTAATGTGGTAATATAGCTTTTTTTTGAAGAGGTGAAAAGGTGTTACAGTTCATTGAAACATTGGCAACAGCATTTACTAACCCTTGTGCTTAATTTTCCTCAAATAAAATAAGTATTTGCAAAAGTGTGATAGTAGTGCAAAACTGACCTTTTGCAAAAGTGGCGGGTAATGTGGGCCCCATAGTGCGGGTAATGTGGAGTAGTGCTCCACACTACCAGAAATTGAAATTGGTATAGATTTTTCCTATTTCATGAATGAATTAGATACATTATTATTTAAAATAACATAAAACATTGTCTTGCATAAGTGTATCGCTATTTAAAGCTCTCACAAGGTTTCCGTAGTTTACATTATAAATCGCTGCAAATAAGAGAGAAAAACGCGTCTGCCTATTTGTCCCCAGTCAAATCATCACCCCAAGACAAATCGCAGAACTAACATTTAGTATCTCTTTCTTGAATGCGGTTTTCGACCCAAGGGAGTGGACAAAATATCACTAATAGGCTTACCGGATCGTGCCATACGTTGCAACGTTGTTTTTGGAACGCTATATATTTTGGAAGCAAGCTTCACACCCATTTCTTTATTTTTGATGGCAACAAGTGCCTTTTCCATCACAGCGTGGTCCCACTTTTTCACTTAAATTCCCTTTTTTGGCATTTTTAGATGAATAAGATTAAGATTAGACCTCTACAAAAACAGGTGGCTAATGTGGAACACTACTCCACTTTACCCGCCTGCGCCTACTCCACATTAGCCGACAGGTATATAAAGTAAAAAAAATCTAATTTATTTATATAAAAATAAAGCAAAACAGTAAAATTTACCTTATGTTTATATAAAATAATATATTAGAAACGCGAATAAGAAACACTTTTTAAAATTCAGCCTTTATTTTTTTCGGTATAAACATTTAACGTGGAGCAAAAAATTACATCGACCACACATAAAAACAAGAATCATGGCACTACTCAAAATCAACACGTGGCAATGAAAGATTTCCCTCTCTGTATAAGAGAACTATCGTATATGAGCAATAACAGATCTCTCACTCTCTCAGGAAAAAGAGAAATGCAGGGGTCCACATTAACCACCTACTCCACATTACCCGACTTTACTCTATGCTTATAAGAATAAATAAAATAATATTCTTTGTAAATATGTTAACAAAAAAACCTTGTCAAGACTCATGTGTGCTCTTAAAAAATAACAAAGAAATTTAAAAAAAAAATACCATCGACCAAATAAAAATATAATGTAAATTTAAATAAAACTGAAACACTAAAATAAAAATTAAAAACTAAAAACATTATTTATATATATTTTTGGTTGAAAGAAGGAACAAAATTTTTTCTTTTACGTAAAGGCAAAAGAAATAATATTCGAATTATTTTGAATATTAATTACCATTATTTATTAAGTCCTATTTCATGAAAAGCTTCTATATGTATTAATTTAAAAATTACATGGTTTTCACCAATAAAATTGCTCGTATTTTAATAATAATTTTCAATCATAAATTATTTTATAGAATTTAATGTTGATTTTTTAAAAGTATGGCTATTTTAAATATATTTTGCAAATTAAGCATAATTTTATTAAAAAAATGACTGTATAATGGAATTTTCTTACGTGCATAATAATTAAGATATACAAAAATACTAGATATTTATAATTCAATTAGAAGCAAATTGTTTATACATATTTTAAAATCTGTAATAATTTATAGAATACTAAAATAATAAATATAATAAATGTCGGATTAGTTTAAATCTTTCTTAAAGAATGGAAACGTTATTTCATAAAATTTATGCAACTTTGAATAATTGAATGCTAAACGCGATAGGAATTTTACTCCCAAACAGTAATATAATGAATAGATAGCAGGGTTTTTCTTACTTTGACGATGCTTGAATTTCTTTTTTCGCGTCAACAACCCACACATATAAAACAGTTCGGTTCAGAGGAACAACAGCGTTATTTACCCAACTCTTTTTGTTCCTTTGTTTTGTTTATTTTTAAATTATTTCTCGTCTTTTTTATCTACACTACAATTTACATTTATGTAAGACTAATGCCCACTAAACTTAATTTTTAGATCATGAAAAGGAGATCTCTTGTTGTTAGCCGTGGAGGCGGCGAAGTACTCATGAGTAGATGCAAACGATTATCTAGCATTACCAACTACTCGTTCTCTGCTGTGCAAGTAGATGAAATTTGTAGGGAATTCAAATCTGTGCGTTCCATTGAAAATGGCTAGTAAAGTACTGTTGCGAGGCAAGAGGATGTGCGGAAGAAGTCGGTACAGAAGTAGGATAGAAAAAGAAAGGATTTGGAAAAAAAGAGGTAATGCTAAATTTCGGTGGAAGCGGCCGCTATCAGGCGTGAGCGGAAAAAAATTTAAAATTAAATTAAAACAGCAAAAAAAAAAAAAAAAAACACCAGTGTAAATACCTAAGCATCGAAAATTCTTCACTCCACCCAAAATGTCGAATTCAGATTCGAAGGTCGATAAAATTTCGAAAAATTTTCAGATAGGTACGTTGGGTTGGGTTGGGTTGTGGTTGTATCAGCTGATTTGTCACAAGAGATTACAACAACACAAACCTATCCGGATAGCTTTGAATTGATCCCCGAACGCTACCAATTATTTTTGTCACAATCGATGGTAAAATTCCCAAACAGCGTTGCCACTTTCCTGCGCTTGTAGCAATTTTTTTTTCGAAATGGCAACGTTGATTCCGATGTTGTTAATCTCTTCTTTAATAAAACCCTAAAACCCGTTATACAAGTAAATACAAACTCACAGTACACAAATCTAAGTTCAAAAAATTAAAAACTGCCCACAGGAACTCAACACGCATCATTAAAACAACGATATACCCCTAGCTCTTTTTGACAGTACCGTAGACCGGTATTACAAACATAAAGCGTGTGACAAAGAGGTAGAATGAGAATCATAACAAAACACATACATCTTCAATCTAATCCGTCTTTCTGCATATATCTACATACTAAAGTTTTTCGTCGTAAATAAATTTGATAAGGTGTGAATGTTTGATTGGAAACGAAAAGGATTAGAGCAGTTCAAAAATTCAATGCAATTATATATTACATCCTCAATTTTTGCAGAAATGAAATGAAAGTGTTTACACAGTCGTTTTACTGAAAGGCGCATCAAGTGAGACAGGTAGATTTTATGTGCGTTAAAACGCGAGCGGTAGGTCCCAACTAAAACCCACCGCCGCCGATGCGCCAAATTCTCGAATTCAGCATGAAAGACTTTATTGCGTGAGTGAGAGATACATGGATTTTAAGCACGTGATATAGAAAAGGGGTTTTTCCGTTTTAATTAAACGACTGTGTAAACAGGCACTTTGCATCGTTATCTTCTGCATCTGCACAAATTCCATGAAAAGTAAAGTGGGACACATGAAGAAAGATCTAGATATAATAACAAAACCAAGGAGTATAAATAGGGTGAGACTTCCTATCAAAATTGTATGAAATGATTTTGAACACCAACCAACCTGTGTTTTACGTTTAAACATCGAACTCGCATGTGATATATTTCTAGCACATGTAGAACGTTCGTAATAGTATTTTTATTCAGCGAATCATAATTTACGACAACATGTGGTTGTGTTGGTTGAATCGGTGCATGTATTTTTCTTTTTGTGTGTTTTGTTTGGATTGGAATTTGGTTTTGGATTTTGTAAAGTGTCTGCTGCAAGTTGCAAATTCAATGAAAATAATTAAATGAAAACATTAATTATTATTAATCATTAAAGTTTAAGATACGATTTCCAATTATGTACCTTTTACAGTTTTTAGTGGAAGTAAAATTCATGAATAACAGAAATGCAACATAATTTAAAATGGAAAGCAAAGTAAAATTTAAGTTTTCAAAATCCAATTTTAAAGTGAATTGAATTAAAATCGCCGCTATTCAATCAAAATTCAACTAAGTGAACAAAAGAGAAATCCCCGACATTGTCTTGAAATCCAAAAACAACATTTCAAAAGTTTTTGCGTGAAATCATAAATTTAATGCAAAAATGCAAAATTTTTAAAGGAAAAAACAGCAAAAAAGGACGGAAATTCGGAAAATGTCAAGTTGCTATAATGGGTGAATTTGATAACGTGAAGTTTCCTGTAAATTTGAACAATCTTTTACAGTTTTCTGTAAAAACTCGTAGAAAAAATCGCAATTTGGGAAAACAAACATGTTGAAAAAAATATATAGGTTTTCTCATAACGGGGACAACGACTTGTACCCTAGAAGCAATCTTTGCTTGCTGAAATACGTGTCTTTGATTAAAAGCCGTCATCAAATTTGATGCTTGAGATATTTTTTTGCATGACAACAAAAAGCCTACAAAACTGTTCCAAAAAATTTAAACTAAATATGCGAAACTAATTGGTAAGTATTGATATCTATGCAAGAATTTATTATTTTAAAATTAATACAAATTTCCTTTTTACATTCGCTAATATTAAATCTATGTAACTATAAGTGCTTACTCCGTCGTTTTAATTAAAAATGCATTAAGTGAGACAGGTAGATTTTATGTGCGTAAAACACATTCCAAAAATCCACGGATGCACCAGTTTTTAAATAATTCTCGGCTGACGTCGCGGTCTGTTTCACATTGTCTGATTAAAGTTCCAATTAGACTACATGGAACTTATTCGAAAATTAACAGCCTCATGCTCATCTGCGTTTCACAATATCTGAAAAGGTCTAACTAGCAATTTAATGTTCTTACAACCGATTTCTTCACAGAGAACTAACGCTAGTACCGGTACTAGTCCCAAACTTAGTACTCAACTCATTTCTTCACACAAGTTCTAAGCCCTAAACCTGTCAATTTAGTACAGAGTATTAGTTAGGACTCGGTACTAGCTAGCTCCTGAAAATCAGCTAGTACCTGGTTATTATACCAGTTGTTAGTACTCAAATCGGTACCAAGCTATTTTTCCACAGAAGTACTAAGCCCAAGCCCTGTCAAATTGGTACCATGTATTAGTTAGTACTCGGTATAAGCTAGGACCACATTTTTTCCCCCATACGTCAATGTGACAACACGAAACAAGCAAAAAAAAAAATTGCCTAGTTGGGGAGATAACAATGCAATACAAACAAATATACTTACATATACAACGATAAATCACAATGTGCACACTAGTCGCGCCTTTGGAAAAGTGTTTGGCTATGTAAGTATGTTTGTTTGTATTGCATTGTTTTCTCCCCAACTAGGACCGCCAAATATAATATAGTTATAGATATATAGTTTTTGGAAAAGCCCAATAAACTATACATATGTAGCATCCCCATAGAAGAAAATGTCCCAATTTTTTTTACACCAGGCAGACGATCAACAGGCAACAAAGCTCTTTGCCTGTTAATAGTAAAGCACAGAAAGAAAGCTATTTGTCTTTTGCAAAAAGATCTCTCTTGCGTGCTCGCTCATATGTTTTCCCTCTTACTCAGGATATAGGAATGAAATGAATGGGGAAAATCAGCAACAATCGAGAGGAAGACGAAAGACAATACGATGATTTTTTTTTTTTTTTTTACACTGTGTTGTATCGTCTGAGGCTGACGACAAAGAAAAAAAAGTATATGAACTCTTTTTCTTCTTTGCATTGATCCATGGATATTGGATATATTCTTTATGTGGGTAGGTAGAGATTTTTTTGAGTGGTGGAGGATATTTTTTTAATGACGGAAAAAATATCTTCTTTTTTTCGGTTGTTTAAGGTTTCTTATGAATGAGCGTGGAGTTTGTAGTTTTGTAGTCTATTCTAGATTCGTTAGATCGGAGCATTTTTTGATTAAATAGCTAAACATAATTTTATTTAGATAATTATTTTCCAGTATCGTATATCAACAAATTTATTTATGGGGATTATAAATAGGTACATTTCAACATTTTGAACCTGTTTATTTGTAGAAGAAAACAATTACAAAAATAATTTGAAAATATGTTATTATTATACAAAATTTAAATTTGATCTGATAGGAAGGTTAGGTATACATAACTACAAATGGCTAGAATCTAACGACGTAGTTTTAGAGACTACCGCTAAAAGGCTAGTTATAGCAATCAGGAAAACTAAACAGACCAACCGTTTCGTTCGAACTGCCTTGCCGACATATGCATGTATTTTCTTTTCACACGACCAAAACACCTTGCCGACAATTATGCTTCGGTGTTGTTATTCCTGGGGTGTAAAATAGTTATGAAGCGATTGCTGCGTTTTATTAATTAATTATTATTTCAATCCACACTTAAGCCTCGAATAATTTTCAACACCTATATTCAGCCACATTTTTACTTTTAATATTTCAACAATTATTTTTTTCTAATAGTTTTATTGTTGTTTTTAATTTCAGATTAAATGGACTTTACTACTCATCGCAGTTTTAACAAAGTGATACCAAAGCAATTGAATATAAAATTTAACTGAAAGAATATACAATTCTTGTAGTAAGTACATTATCTGGTAGAATTACTAAAATACACATAATGACAACATCAATTAAAAAGAAAACATTACGAAGTTAAATTAAGTTTTAAGCAATTTTTAATTAATTTGTTTTTATTATTAATAATAATAACTATATATATTTGAAAAAATAATCGTTAAAATTGTTAAAAAAAGTAATAATAATATAAATGCGTATGTAGCTCAAATATAGTAATACTAAGGCTTTTAAGCATTTTAAAACATGAAAGAAAACACGAAAGAAAAATACAAAGTTGTGTATTAACAGAATTAACAACATAATTTGATTGAAACATTTATGATTATAATAGTTTAAGTTAAGTAATAGGACTTGTAGAAAATGTATTAGTTTAAATCCTGTCTGAGATGATATTTTTTTACCTTCCTCAATGAATTATGTCACAATATCTATGCCTTCAATGATAAAACATTTCTATATTACTATTCTAAGATATTGCCATTGAAAAAAAAAAACAGAAAATCAAAATTATCCATAGTAAATTTATTCTTATTCTTTATTTAAAAAAATATTGATTTATTTAAAAAAAAAAAATATTGATTCGAAATTGAATTTTTCATCGAAATATTAACTGACTTGCGCCTTAGTAGCTTATAAAATCTCTTTACAGTTGATAGTGCATCTAGTCCTGATACTCCCAGTCTATTGTAGTATTTTATCGTTATTTTATTTGCTGGTTATTGACCCAAGGACAAAGGAAATAATAAAGAATGATTTCCCATATTACAAGATTCTGAAAACACTCACTGTCTTGTCGCACATCATTTTATATCTCCTACAGTCCTACCTATGGAACCTGTCCCATTTGATAACCCTCTACATCTTTAACCACATATCTTGATGCGCCGCGCTGTAGTCGTCTGGCATGTAGCACTGCTGTTATTCATGATTTGTAGAAGGTATTCGTCGAAATCATCTCTCTGGCAATAAAGTAAGTCCAAGGATTTTTTGCAGTTTTTTAGGTTTTAGTTTTTTCTAGATTTACATAATGAGACATGGTTATTTCTTAAATCTAAAATAACATTATTATGGACAACCGGATAGATACTTAGTAATGGACATATCTGTTTTTTTTTTCAAAATTTCTTTATCGGAGTATACTTTTACATTTGATGCTAACATTAAATCATTTATATTTATGTCTACATCTTCAAGTTGTACTACCTTTGATATTTCAGTATATCCGTTAAACTAATTGGATTTACAATATTTAAACGTGCAAAGGTAATCGAGTAAACGATATTATCTAAAAGAGTTATTGCTCTTTGATTTCGAATTGTTATTAATTGAAATAAATCTGGACTGCTAGAGTCTTCAACTTTTTCATAATGATTGCGACTTAGTGAGTTAATTTGCGTGGTTAGTTCATTAATCTTATTCATAAATTCTGTATTTATTTCGATTTGTTGATTTTCTGCACCAATGAGTCTTGCCTGTCTTTCGCTAAGTATAACGAAATCATCGTGATCCGGTGTGCCGGCGATAAATTTAAGAGTTGATCCAATAAAATCAATTGATCGGGAAGGTCTTCTATGAAGCCGAAGTGCAGAAAGAAGCTTATTTATTTCATTGTAGTCAGCATCAAGTGATGCTACCATGTTCTAATTACTAAACAGTCGTTTCAGATTACTGATATCATTAGCCAGTATTTCAAAATCTGTTAAATTAACAGTGTGAACTAAATATATATAATTTTTAAAAATTGCTACTTCCCCTTTTCGAAACGGAATATACAGAGCAGAAGAGTAGTCCATTATTTTAGAAGAAACGGTTTTTAAGAAGATTAATCTGTAAATATGAAAAATTTAACGAATGTTATCTTTATGTATTCGCTTTCCGTCAACGAGTACAGTTGTACCTAAATCTTCTTGAACAATTTTTTTAATATATTTACTAGATAGCTTGTTTCCTCTTCATTTATCTATTTTAACAAACATTTCTTGCCCTGGTTCGAAATTTCGACAGGTTCGTTTTTCGTTCCGAAACTCGTTTTGTTTATTTTGTGCTTTTCGAAGCAATTCATAAACTTCCTTCTTATTATGTGTCACCTTATGTGTCACCTAGACGAAAAATTAGATCAAGTGGCCTACGCTTTGTGACCGTATGTATAGTATTATTGTACTTATATACTAACATTTGAAGGATTTCTTTGACGATATCCTTGAAATAGGATTGAGGATAGTGATAATATAATCTGGTTTTTAAAACAATTAATAGGTTGTACGACTGAGCAATATACTGGGTATACGAGATCTCACTATGATTAGTACAATATTCGCTTTGATTTGATAGTGAATTATCCGACAAGTGTTGTATGTATAGTCTTGACAATGACAGCGAATTCTTCAATGAAGTTCCTCCAGCGTTTTAATTTCATATTTGGGTTTTTATCAGAGATGGATGGCTGGTGGTCAGTATAAATATGAAGATTACTAACACCATAAAGGTAATTCCTAAGTTTTTGAAGAGCCCACACAATCGAGAGCATTTCTCGTTCATTCGTGGCGAATCCCTGTTCTTTTTCAGAAAGAGTTCTAGAAATAAATGTTATCGGTTTTCCTTTTTGAGACAGAACTGCCCCTATTGCTACCGATGAAGCGTCGGTGGTTAATTCAAATGGTAATTTGAAATCTGGGAATAGCAGAGTTACATCTTCGAATACCAATATGTCCTTTAATTTATTAAATGCTTCTTCTGTTATCTTTGAAAGTGTAATTTTCTTATTTTTTGATTGATTTGCACTTATGTTGCCGTTTTCGCCTCTCAATATTTGAGTTAGAGGTTTCGCTATTTGAGCATAGTCCTGTATGAAACGCAATCCATAAAATGAAGTGATTCTTCACCATTGTTATAAATAATTTTATTAGAGACAGTGTTCAGAGTTGCATCGATTTGTTTTAGGAAAACATAACCTAAAATCGCATCAGAGCTTTCAAGATTAGGTAAAATAAAAAATTCGGATACTACAACAAATAAATCTATAAAGCATTTTTTATTAATATTAATAATTATAATAGTCGTTAACAGAAGAAATATTAAAGGGTTCATTTAAACATTCAATCCCTTTTTTTCGCGTACCACCATACGGGTTCATTTTATTAATGCTTTGATTTCGAGAATATCCAGACGTTTTTGGCCTGGGATTCTGTCTAAATTGACGATGTTGGATCTATGTCCATTGGTTCTTGAAGCGCTTGGAAGATCGGCTGGACGACTGAAAAATAAAATATTCCTATAGGACGGTTAAGTCCAGATATAAAAATACGAAGAGAATCACTTCTGTATTTTTCATTAATTACCCTCAACGCTTCTCTGTTTCCACTGAACTCCATTATAGCCTTATTGGTTATAAGGGTTAGTTGTTTTGAGACTTGGTCATAATATTCGTTAATTGACAATTTACCTTGTCGGAGAGTTGCTCTAATAGATGCAATGGTCTCTTATCACTATAAGTATGGTCAAGCCTTGCTATGATAGCTTCAAAATTTAAGGAAGTATCGGCGTTTTCAACAATTTTGTTCCTAATAATAGCTACTGCTTGATAGTAGCGATTGGAACCCATATACCTTTCAAAAGGTTTTAAAACTGCTTTGGAGGATTGTCTCCAAGAAGGATATTTGTCTGTTGCACCATTAAATTCGGGGACTGTTTTAACAACATCGAGACTTATGTCGCATCTGATTTGTTCGTTAATTTCTATATCCCGATATGGTTCGACAACAGCTTGATTTTGAACATTAAAATTATTTTGTATATCATTTATTGAAGCTTGAATTTCTTGCTTCGTTTGGATTGCGAGCGCTGTTGCTACCCTCGTTACGAGGTCTGTAATTGCTTCAGCGTTCAATGACATGTTTTCTTATTAATTTAAAGCGAAATTTTAATTCTATTCCTATAGTATATAGGGTTGTGTTGATTTTCACAATAAAGCAATCCACAGACAGAAATTTAGGATATAATCTTTTATAAGTTAAACGCGCACTGGTCACACTTTATTCACAATTTTTAATAAAATATGTTTAATTTAATTTATCCTTTACTTGATTACTTACATTAACATTTCTTTAATCTTTCCCATAGTACAGATATTTTCTTCGATATTCTATTTGGTTGTTACTGCTGCTGGATGCTGCTGCGATCGTTACGGCTGGATGCTGCTGGTCGTTGCGGTTCTACCTCTATGAGTTTTTTATTTTATTTTCTATAAAAGTTGTACTTCTTATGAAGTTTTATTTAAAAAATTTACGTTGGGCGCCAATGAAGTTTTGCTAGTGTATACTTTGTTTAAGAACTTCTTATAATAATCAAACATCGATGTATATTTTTATCTTCTTCTTTCTTAGTAAATCCTCGAAAACCCTCTCAATATACTGCTGAAACTCCGAAGGCGCATTTTTAAGCCCAAACGGCATGTATAAATATTCGAATTGCCCCATCAGAGTCACGAATAAAGTATATTTGATGGATTCCTCATGCATACGTACATGATGGAAAGTATTTTTGAGATCCAATAACGAAAAATATTGCTTACCTGCAAACCCGTCCAATATATCTTCTATCAAAGGAAGCGGGTGTTTTAGTTTCAGTGTTGCTTTATTCAATGTGCGATAGTTTACGCACATTCTTATTTCCCCCGTCTTTTTCCGAACCAATACAATTGGAGAAGCATATTCGGATCGACTCCTTCATTTGTTAAATCTGATTTCAAATACTCTTTTTCATATCTTTCTTTTTTTTTATTATCACTCCCTCATTAGCTACAGGGATCAGCTTTCTTTAAGAAATCTTTACCTAGTACCTTGGGTAACTCATAGTACTATCTGGTACTACAAACAAATTTATATTTATATCTTTTCCATAAAATGAAATATTACATTTAATTTTGCCCAGTATTTTTAAAGGGCTTTTATTTATATCAATAAAGTTACATTTTTCATTTATTTTTGTTAAATAAATATGGGTAATACAAAATTGTTTCTTATGAAACTGACTGGACTACCGGTGTAAATCAATAACCCTAGTGTAATAACATAATTATGATTTTGGTTTACAAAAGTACATTCTAAATAACTTACATATTCATCTTCTTCGTCATTATCGACATGATGTACCTGACGAATTGTTTTCCTCTTCGGGCACTCGGCTGCAAGATGACCCATTTCGGCACAGACATGACAGGCCCCTCGTTCACGCTTCGGTTTATTGCATTCGTTTGCCCTGTGCCCAAACGAATTACAATTAAAACATCTGATAATTGGTTTCAGATCTTCGGAAATTGCTGCTGCCTCTGCTCCTCGTGGAACTAATGTTTTTGGCTTCATAAGTTGGATTCTGCTAAATGCCTTCAAAAGCTGGCGTTTGGTTCTGAAGCACTGCATAGCTTGAGAACGCAGATAATGATCAGGGATTCCATCAATTAGGCACTCAAAAAATTATTCTTCTTCCATAGACTTCCATAGGCTAATATAGTCTTCTCATGAGATGATCTACTTGTATGGCCACCGAACATTTCTTTCATTTTCCGTAGCAGCTCCTCGACGGGTATGGTCAGTAAATTTGATTCCGAATGAAACCACTTCATCGCCTTTCCCCTCAATCGGCATGAGATAAGAACTCTAGAATTCTATTCGTTCAAATCATAAGCCGCTATTAAATTTTGAAGTTGTGCTTCCCAATGCAAATAACAATCCTCGTCTCCCGAAAATTCAGATAACAAATCTTTTAGATTTGTAAAATCGATCACGTTCTTTTGTGCACCACTCTCATTTGTCACTCGTTGTTCTTTCCTCAGCCACTCATTTTCTCTTCTCAATATGTAATTTTCTTTTCTCTGTAACTTGATCTCTTTTTTCATCAAATCCATTTCTCTGCACATTAACTTCCACTTATTCGTCTCGGTTAGTTTCGTTGTAGCACTCCTTTTATTTTCCCTCATCAGCATCGTCGTATTTACTGCCTCTTCAGGTTGTCTCTCATCAGTATAGGTATTTCGTTCATCTACATCTGCGTCACTCCTATCCAGCGCTGCCACCCTAAAGATGATTGAGCGCAGTATATAACAGAAAAAAGCGCAGTAGATTGGAATATACCGCAGTAGATCTTACAATATGCATAAAAAATTCAATTCATTTAAAACACATTTTATTTACCAATTACAACAGGAGAATCTTAAAACTTAACAATTCAAAAACGAACTCCACAATAAAAAAAAAAATAACAAAAAAAAACAAATACCTATCTTAAACTAAATTAACAAAAAATCACATTTTATAAAAATCACATTTCATTTGGAAAATATTTTGGCCTTAATTTCTTTTATATTCTCCATTTATGAATTCAAATTCATTGAAAAACTCAATAATACCTGGTGAATTAGAGGGAGACCAACAATTTTTCTTTTTCCGGTCTGTTAGCTCTGGCTAAAATATTTTGAAGCGTATTAATGTTAAGGGTGTTTTTACCAAGTTGACTAGCGAAAATTTCCTTTCAGCAGCTGCACTGCTATGGGCTAATGAGCATAACAAAAGCATACATTTTGATAGCTCTGACAACACAAGTTGACCTACCGCGTTTTTAATTGAACTTGCTTTTGACTAAAACTTTGTTATGTCTAATGGATCATTGTATTTGTTAACAATATCATTATTGCCTAACAAAAACCTCCATTGCATATTTAGCTCTTCGTAATTTTCAGATGAAAATGGAAATTCTTCCAAAATTGTTAACATTGATTTCAAAGTGCCACCTACTATTTGGCTTACATCTAAATACTTAAGCAGTTGTAAAATTTTGTTGTTAAAATCAAACCGTTTCGTAATTTGGTTACATAATTCCTTGTAAAACGAAAGAAAGACAAAACATATAAACTTATTTACATGTAGAAACTTTGCTTTTACTCCAGCAATATTACCGGACATAAAAGATGCATATCTGTCGCTAATCCGATAATACTGGTAAGCGGAATATTTTTTTCTTGAAAAATTAATTTTAAGCTTGAAAATATTTCTTGAGATCCGACAGTTAGAGCTCTACTAATCCAAAGAAATGGTCAGTCATTTTGCTTGTCACAATATTAAAAAATCGAATTACGATAACTAAACACTTAGTAGAAGAGACATCCGTCGTCTCATCAATTAAAATGGAAAACTTTTTATTTCTCAAATGTGCAACAATTAATTACTGAGAAAATGGTCCAATGATGGTATTTATCATTGATGTTGCTTTGGTTCTTCCACACCTAATGGATTTGGCAATAGATGAATCTGGGCATACCGTGCTAATCAAAGAAGGAAGGGCATCCATGTTTGAAACATAGAAATTGCGCTTTATACAAAATATTACACACGTAAGTTCCGCTTTTATCTTTGCACTTTCGGAATCGCGAACACTTGCATGTTGAAATAAATTCGGTATGAACATCATCTGAAGTGCTTTTTATTACTTGTGTTTCGATTATAGTATTTTTTCGCTTTTTGATTTGAAAAATTAGAATAATAATTATTATTAGAAAATTTCGATTTATTATATCTGTTAGACATTTTAAATTAATTTTCTTGATTATTGTTAAAATTTGATAAATTGTTAGTATTCTTAACCACTTTTTTGTTTGTATTTAGCTTTCTAAAATTTGATGTAACAGCATCCACTTAACTCCCGTTTGATGATAATTCTGTTAATTTTTTGTTCTGTACGTCCTCCAGTCTGTGTTTGTCTAGTTCGAACAAACGGCATTTTTTTATAGTATCATCCAAACTAATGTTTCCCACGCCTAACAGTTTCTCTTGACAGGTTTTAGATTTTATACTGAATATGATACGGTCAAGAATAGCTTTATTTAGCTCATTTGATGAAAATTCACACGACGCTGATAGATGTTTTATATCAGTTAAAAAATGATCAAAACTTTCATCTTCTCCGTGAGTTCGGCTATAGAATTTATATCTCTCATAGACCTCATCTTTTTTCGGGTTGCAGTATTATTCAATTTCATCTAGAATATTTTCTAGGGTTGCATTTTCTTCTTTGCTGATGGTCAGCGTATTATAAACTTCCAGTGCATCTTCGCCAATGATATTAAGCAGTATTGCTACTTTCACTTGTTCTTCCTTTTTATTACTTTCAGAAGCAAGCATACAAATCTTAAACCTTTGTTTGAACTTCTTAAAGTTTTCGGATAAATGTCCATCCATTAGTAATGGAGCAGGTGGTTTAAATTCCTTTTTCCACACGCGTTGCTTTGTTTCACTTAACTCACTTGAGGACCAAGAAACAAAAGAACCAAACAAAAACAATTCAATCAAATTTCAAAACAAAAACAAATGACATTTGTGTCAGTTCACAAAAAAAAATTTGTTTGTAATCAAATATATTTTTTTTTTGATAAATGGTTTGACCAAATTACACTATTGAACTTTTTTAAAACTTTTTCGTTTTTATATGGATGTCAATACGATTATTAAATTGGCTTAGTTTTATATAATAGATATCTTGTACGATAGAGTGAGAACTATTTTGTTTGTGTTGTTTTTTTTTTGTGAAACTTATTTTATTCACAAGCACAATTTTTCTTATTTTGTTTTTCGGTTTCTTGAAAAATTTTTGTTTTATATATAGGTAGGTAATTGATTCGAATTGTCCTTCTTCTTCTTTTTTTCGTCGATAATTAATTCGGATTGCTGTTTTTTTTAAATCTTTTTCGTAGATAATTAATCACCAGCATCCTACCGACTGCGCCAGTAAAGTAAAAGACACAATTATGAAATATCTTTATTAAAAGGAGAACATAAAATTGCGACCGCACAAACGATAGATAAAATCGAACTAACTTAATAATTAATGCATTAATAAATAATGTGAAGAGTGCACATTTGGCTTATCTTTTTCTTGGAAATTGAATCAATAAAATGTTTGTGACACAAAATGTGCAAAGTGCACATACGGTATGTATTTTGTGCGGGAAGGTGTAAGGGAATAGTAGGTTCGGTTATGTTTTCGGTTCTTTGAAGTACATGATAATAAATGAAGCGGTGTGTAGGTAAAGGGGGGGGGGGGGGAGGATGTAGGAAATTAATAAAAAAAAAAACGTTATCAGAGTAAAAAACTTTCTCGTTTTACATCTCAGATTTCATAACTCCGATATGTTTTTCCGGATTACCAAACAAAAACGCTATTATAATTTTGTCTTTCTACATTTCAATATGGATTAAATTCTAACATCTATTTTTTGACCACCCATCGGAGACTTCAAAGTACTTTTCATCGAGGCCAAAAGTTATTTCAAGTAATGGAGAGTTTTCTTGTCCTTAGTTCTCCATTCGTCGTTTTTTGTTGCAAGAAGGTAATCCAAAAGAAGCTCCATTTGAACAGCCTTCTACCGACTCTCTCATGGAGCAAAGAGTGAGGATAGCTTCTTCCAATTTGGAAAACTTGAACTCCTTAAAAGGACCTCCTCCGGTTGCCTTTTTCTTCTTGATGTTTTCGGCGATCTTACCTCTAATGTATTTTTTTGTCAAGCCATACCTATTTTATAAATATTTTAACATTAGCTAGCATATTCTATTTATATTTAATAAGGAAAAGAGACACACATATATTTTAGAGAGAGAGAGAGCTTTTAATAAATACAATCGTTGGCTCCGGCAAATATATAAACATACACTTTACGCAATATGTATTAATTTTTAAATAAAATAACGGCAATGCTGAAAATGTTCGCGACTTATGAAACTTGTCTTTTATAGTCTAAAACTTACCCTTAAAATTCTCCTCTTAGATTTTTTTTCCGCACGTTTTGGTTATCTTTTTTTTCACTTTTATTTTTCACTTTTATTTGTTTACAATTGTTCTCATGGTATTGTTTTTTAATATTTTCTTTAATAAAATAGTTTTATTTCACCCACTGTTTAATGGTTTTTTCACTTTTAATAATTATTGTTTTTTTGTACTAAGTCACATCAATATTTTTACGTATTCACTCAACAAAGGCAAGACTCAAACCTTTAGGCAGAGTTTGCCTTTCAAGGGTTGAAATATATTGCTGACTTGAGATAACTAAATAAAATAAATAATCGCGGCCGCAATTCCAGTAAAACAAAAAGTGGCACTATTTCCTCTACTTCTAATTTTTCTACATCAGTTTGTATTTTGTCCGATAGATAATTTATTTCTTTTTTAGTAGTACTTATATATTCTTGCGTAGGTATATTCCCTATTTGGATTTTTTTTTAAATTTTTAATATCTTACTCAGATCTTTTAAATAATCCATTGAATACAGTGAATATATTATTGTTTATATGTATTTGTATATTTTTTTTTTGAATTTGTATTTACAAATCATACATGATTTATTCTACTTCTAATTATTTGTTTTTTGAAGTATTTTTTTTATAATAACTATGTATTTTAGATATTAATAATATTATTAATATTAACAAAATAATTAAATTTAACTTAGTGTGGTCAATCGTAATTTTTGAACTTGAGTTTACGTTGTTTATGACCTGTTCCTTTGAGCTTTGTTGCCGCATTATTATTGTTTTATATTTTTTACTTTTGCGACTTTGTTCAATAGTTATTGGTTTAGGTCCTGCAGTCTTTGGCGTTGGTACATAGATTGGAGCATCTACGTCGACTCCATCTGGAACGTATGACTCGTTCAGCCTCTCGAACAATTCATCTAAATCCTCTTTGTTGTACGACATTAAAGTAAACTTTCGGTCCGCGTCCTGATGGTATGTATAGAAACCTAACAGGTTGGCAGGATCGCCATGTAATGTTCGGTGGGTAGTTCTACAAAGTTGGTCAGTACCCTAAGCTATATAAGGCAAGACAAGGAAGTACATATGATGGGTGTTCTGTATTCGTTATTATATAGTCTCTCGAAAAAGAAATGAATAAAAAGACGACACAGCTTTTTTATGTAGTTTGCATTGTAGGTATGCATGTAACTGTTTTATTTTATTTGCCTTTTGTTGCCGATGCGTTCACGTTAGAATCGAAAAATATACTACCCATAATGAGTAGAAAAAAGTTAAATATATAACAATGTAAATATTTTTAGGTGTCAGTTTTACTTTCTTTATCGCACTTCTGCGACAATGGGAAATGAGTGTTTAGTATCGAATCATGTTGGTTTTGATAATTTACTAAGTGGTCGCTAGCGTAAACCCTTCACACTGTGCAAGTTCAGGCGATCGAATTAATTTGCCAACATCAGCATAATATGTCTTCTCGGAATCTCTAACGAGACCAGACGATGGGCAAATGAACTAGATCATTCATTGTCATTACATTATTCATGTTATTTGCAATATGATTATTGCCATTTGTGGGATTTTCCGTTTCTGCTTTGTGGATCGCTGAACTTAACATACATAACTCGCGAATTTTATATTTGATCCTCCGGGATCTTTTTTTTTTTTATAAAACACATTTAGTATTTATTGATTACTTTATACTTTATTTATTAAAGCATAATATCCCTTGCCACTGGTGGGGGAAATCTTCAGCTATACGTAGAAGTGTTGATATTGAACTGAGCTCTTCTTGCCAACAAAACCCTTTTTATATTTATAATTTTATATTAGTATTTCTAATTCTTAAATATATATTTAGAGTTATATACATATATATGTAGAATTTATTTCAATTCAAGTCTTTATAATTTATTAAGTTAAGTGGTTATAAAAAGTAAAGTAGATATATCAAGTATGTAGTTAAGTATTTTAAGTAGTTCGAATGTGTTGTCGGATCGGTGCGTGGTTGGCAGTCAAAGTAGCCTAGTTCTCTTTTTCGTTCCTTGTCTGCAATCTTCGATATTGCCATCTGTTCGTGATTCCAGTAGTGAATCGGTTCATTGGTCTCTTCGTTCACTTCCAGGAAAGAGTTGCCAAATATTAGTTTCCTACATATGTATATGTGGATACATGCATATCATCATCATATCATGATGATTCAATTTTTATTAGGATGAAAGCAGTTCCATCGTTGACGATCTTTGTTTATATTTATTTTATATTTATGTGTGTGGATATTCTGTAGAATAGAAGATACTTCGTTGAACGAACGATGGAATGCATTTGCCTATGTTTACGTTGGCTTTGCTTAAGGAAATTAATGAATGATGTTATTACACTACAGTTAGCCATGGAGGCACAATTATGAACTTCGCTCACAAATTTGTCACGAAACTGCCTCCACTTGGTATAGTCGCCCTTGAAAGTGATGAGCTTCACGCGACTTAGATTCTTTGTTGATAAAAAAAACTTTTTAAAAAAAGGTAAAACAAAATTTGAACTTTATTATTACAGTATAAGAATCCAACTGATTACAATTTGTTATTTTGGAGTGGACGAAGCTATGCAAGTTCATACGATCGTGTCATTTGCCAATGTCAGCATATCATAATTTCCAAGAATCTCTAACGAGACCGGACGGTTGGCAAATGAACTCGATCGTTCATAGTCACCACTTTGTTTGTAACCTGATTATGGCTACCTGTGGAAATTACTATTTCTTGGGGTATTGAACTTGACATAACCCGCGCGGTTCTTGGCGCAATTGGATCACGCTCGGTGTATCTCGCCCCCAGCTCCAATTGATGCACTCTGCGCTTCTAGCTCTCCGATGCGCTCATTTATTTCAGCCACAGCACTGTGATAAGCATCCTCAGCTGCGGCCAAGTATGTATCCTGAGCAGCCAGCGCCTCAGGTGTAGTTGAACCGTTCACCACACGCATGTGCTCCTCTAGCAGCTTTTCGTATGCAGTGTGTGCTGCTGTCTATTTCGCTCGTAGCAACGCCAGACTCGCCTCCGAAAAATCTGTGGAGTCAACGAATGTGGAAACTCTCATAAGAGACGAGCGGAAAACGTCCCTGCGTGCCACGTCACCCATAGCTCCCGTTAGATTGCACTTCACAGTTATTTTTGCACTTTACCGTAAGACCGCACAAAACCGCAACAATCCAAGTCGACCCTTCGGAAATCGCAACAATTTTGTACGGAATCAATGCACGATTTGAAAATCTTTTTTTTTTATGTTATTTGCGCTCTGCAATATAATTAAGGGACACAAGATAGTTTAAAGCTGAAAATGCACACAATTATTAATGCGCGACTCAAGTTTTTTTCTCTTTAATGGGTATTATCTTAGCACAGAATAAATTCAGCCCTTTGTAACAGCACAATTTAAAGTTTTTTTTGTATATTGTTCTTAAGTACAAAGAAAGGCACAGCTTTTTTAATTATCCACTGGTAAAATTATTCGGCTCGATAGGATCAGTATGTTAAGCAACGGCTTCTTCATAATGAAAAAAAACGACACCGAAACTTAACAGAAATTAAATTTTATTTCTCAACAAATGAAACAATTGAACGACGAAAATAATTGACTGTATTTTAAAGATGCACGTTGTGCTCTTGCCCAACAACATCTGCTGGACAAAGAATGATTTCTTGTTGGCGCCGTTGCTCCGCTCGTATAGCTAATATGCAAGTAGGTTTTGCACTTAGCGTTGATGTGTTAGGGTGGCTCGTTGATATGTTAGGGTGGCTCATGTATATTGGTCGCCCGGTGACTATAAGTTTTATTCTTGTGAATCTGTAACAATCATAGAGTCGCAAATTTGCTCTCCAGCATCGGCCAATTGTTGCACAAGCCCTTGCAATTTAGAAACATGTGTCGCCATATCATCTGCTGGATCCATCGAGAATATGTAAAATCTTAGTTGCAGCATATGAATAGACCGTCTCGAGTTTTTCCCACATGGCCCTAGAAGTTTTGCAATTTACTATATGCAAAAGAGCCTGCGTTTCCATGGAAGTCACAAGAATCTTTTGTGCCTTACTGTCACCCCGCTTCCAAAACTAATTCTACCCAACTGTTTTACAAATACATAACTGGGTCCATAACCTGTTAAATAAAACTAACCGCTTCGTTTAAGTGCTCAACAATGACTGAAGTTTTATTTAAATGATTCATTAAGAGAGAGAATTATTAATTACAGTTTAAGTTTACACAGTTTTATTAGAGAAAAGTTCTGAATAGAGAGTTAAAAAAAGAAACACATTATTTATATACTGAAATATGATTGAATGACACTGGAGCTAATAACCTGGGTAGCTTAAGTAGATTGGCAGCGCATATGCACTACACTATCTAAATTTGGACTTCTATAAATAAAACAAGTTAGGGCCGTAGTTGGGGCTCCAAAGCCCATAGTCACAAAACAAGAAGATAATGTGGATGATGATTTGGAAGAAACGCTTCAAAGAGTCGTAGAAAGTCCAACTCCTATAGACATTTTGCCTGTAGCATGCAAACGGTAGGTTGCATTAATAAATTAGTTTATTTGTACACTAAACTTGCATGTGCTCTAGATCACCGACCGACACCATTAACACCATCCACTAGTCCTTCCACAAATAAACGAGTAAAAATTAAACAAAATGATGAAATCGCAAATCCAACAAAAATCTTAATGGATCGAATTCAAAATGATAAACTTTTCCAAAAACAAAACATTTGCAAACATTTAGTTATGAATTTTGATTACTAAAAATATCATTACTGTTAATATGATTATGATTTGTATAAAAATTTGTTCTAAATTTAAACCTTCTTTAATTTTGTTTTCTTTTGGTTTGGTTACCAAAGGTGTTTTCCAGTTCATTTTAAAACAATATTTCGAATTTAGACTGTATTTATATTATTTATTCTTACTTTGTTCTTAACATAGTTTTTGTAATAATTATTAATTTTGTTTGCTACGTATAAAATAAATAAAATTATTGCTGCTGTATAAGCTGCGATTTTGAAGGGATCTTCTTTGTCATTAAGTATGACATTCTCCTTAACGTTATTATTTCCCATTATATAATTCCTAAAAATGTATTATTTATCTATTAATTTTGTTTTTTTTTTATTTAAACTTTATTTATTTCCCTTATTATTTTTTTTTTGTTAGGGTATTTTACGACAAGCATTTTGAGCGTTTCAATTTCCTGCCATATTTCGTTTGCTGCCTCCCAAGGTAGTGGACTAATTTCCTGGTCCTTTAAAAGATATTTTAGATAGGCTAATCTTTTGCGGTCTCTGGATATTTTACCGCCCCTTTCCTTTTTTTCTTTGTGTCTATTTTTCCAATTTGTGTTTTCCTTGCCTCTAGGTTGCTGATTTGCCTTCGGGTGTACTCCTCAATAGTAAGTCGTTTCGGACCACTTATTTTTGGAGTAGGAGTGTATTGTGGTGGTCCCACAACTGGACCTGGTATGTATTCTTCAGACATTCAGAGAATCAGATATTCGAATCTGGACAGGATCGCCATGTAAAGTACCTTCTATGAATCGATGGGCAGAGCATAAAAATGCCATAGGTATTCTGCCATAAAAGAGAAACACTTTGTTTGTACAACTAAATGAATCTGATTTTATTTACAATTTGTACATGCTTATATACTAGTTGCTTACAATTACTTTATTGCTTACAAATACTTTACTGACAAATAATAGTAATAGAACTTAATATTGTATCTTAATATCTAGTGTCATATGTTACACATTTGGGTGAACTACTTAGAGTTCAATACTGTTAGTCATTGTTTGTTTGTGTCAGCAGTTTAGGATTAGGTGGGTCAGTCATAGTCATCGTCGAAGTCATTGTGTGCATCGTGTGCAGGTTTCGTTTTCGTTTGTTTCTGTTTTTATTTTATTTGTTTGTAATGTTTTCGTTTAGGTTGTCTCGTAGGGTTGAGGTAGGTTAAGTAGCTACACTACAAATGGAGTATACAAGTATATTTTATAATTATTTAAATGATAACTGCTGTAGCTAGCACCGAAGAGTCTTACCCAAAGTGGATTGACTCATTTACTTTGATGAGCTGAGGACCGTTGTTGTCAACGATGACCTCCTTTAATTTTTACTTCCTTTGGTGTATTCCTGTTTCTATTTGAGCGGCTACGTTCATTTTTCTCTCAGCTTGACCTGCTTCCCTCCTCTGGAGCGGCTGGTGCTTGATTCGATTTTATTGTTATTTGCTTCCGATATTGTTCTATCGATTTTGGCCGTTGGCCAGCCTTCAAAACGTTTTTTAGGATTCCACTTAATGTGCCGTCTGGAGAAGCTTTGGTTTCGGTAGTTGCTTCCCGTCTCAGCAGCGCTCGATTTTGTTGTGTCATTCAACGTCAATGTTTTGTCTGATTATAGCAGAGTAGTAACATTGAATAAAAAAAATTAATTAATTAACTAACATTCAATATATAATTAAGGGAATAGATAATTGGGTAGAATAGTTAAAAATACTACGTTTTTATGTAATACACTTTGTTCGGCTACATGAATTGAGTATTCTTTTTCATTAAGCTCAAGTGAGATGATTGGTTGCACTCCTTGGAAATTGTAGCCAATCTGGGTGATAGTGGAGACTGGTGCTGGTGGTAATCCAACCCACGTTCCATCATGAAAGAGTAATCCAGTGACGTTGCAGAATTCCACTAGACATAATTTGCGTCCGGAAGGAACATTAAAGTCGGGGCTCCAAATGTCAACTAAATCAGCATTATCACTCTTTACAAACAATATTACTTAGTCTAGATGCTTAGAAATGCATTTCGGTTGCTAATGATGCTTAGCGATCCGTAACAAGCCTTTATGAATTGTTTTGCAAAGATTAGTTCTACAAATTTCTTTAGGAAATAATTCTGATACTGCCGAATTTTTATAAGGATCATACATCATGGAATGGTAAGTGATCTATATTTGTTCTATTACCGAAGAATCTGTCTTCAAACATGTACAAGAGGAAGGAGGATACGTAACAATATTTTCAGTATTCTCAACAAAGGATCGGATGTGAGATATACAATCATTTTCTGTTGGTTCATAATGTTTTTCCAGATGCTCAATATTATTTGATCCCAACCATCCAATTCTCAATTCCAACCCTAGACATAAATATCCCTCGACTAAGTAGTCATCTTTCAGTATGGGAGCCAAATCCACTATTTTGGTAGCGGTAATCAATTTCGGGACTGATGATAGATAATCGCATTCAATATGATCTGGATTTAATGGAGTCCATACTACGTTATAAAAGATGTTGCAAATACGATTATTAAGGCCTGAAACAAATATTAAATATTGGATGGATCGATTTTGTTGAGTCATTCAACGTCAATGTTTTGTCTGATTATAGCAGAGCAGTTACATTCAATTAAAAAAAAATAAATTAATTAACATTAAATATTTAATTAAGTGAAGAGATAATTGGGTAGAATAGTTAAATATACGTTATTTCTTATTTCGTTGGTCCTGAATATAAATTTGACTTGACTGATTCTTGGTGGTGCACTAGAAAATTTTAGTGAAATCACGTTGAATGGACAGTCTAACAAATGATCCCAAATATAATAAAATCAAAGAATTATTTATATTTTGAAGAAATCATCTGTGACAAACTTTATTTAAATAATAAGATAAATTTAATTTCGCTTATGTCAATTCCGTATGTGATTCTTTATTAAGAGAAAAAAAAATCAATATCAAAGAATTATATCTCAACGATTTGTAATGGTTTTCTGTGGATGGTCGTGGGACCTTCGCACAGCGAAACCACCTTAAATGCTAAACATTGGGATTCGGAAAAAGGAACAAAACTTCGGCTTTTTGTGAAATAAAATATAGTTTTTTTTTTTAATAAAAAAAATTACTAATTAAAATAATAATATGTATACTACATATGTTTTAGACCTCTTTCTTTAGAAGAACCTCGAGGCTGAGTTCAAATCCTTAGAATATCGCCTTGGTAGATAGACCTTGCAATCCTCCAGCTCTACCATTATCTGCTCTCGAATTTGTTTTATCTTAAAATTTGATATGGCAAAGATAGATTCAAATGAATTACAAAAACTCTTGGATCCGCGCCCAACTGCCCTTCCGTAACTTCCTTCATTTGTTTCAGACTCCAAATAGAAATAGGTTGTTTCATACTTGATCGATGAATCCTCTTTAAGCATTTGGGCAAGGGATTGTTTGTGTTCGGCACAAAAAGGCCAAACGATGTGAAGTGTGGATGCAGCGTGGATGCAACAGCAGCAGCGACAAAAAAACAGCAACGAATTGAAAAAACAGCAGCTTGTGAATACAAATTTTATTGTTTAGTTATTGTATTTATATATAGTTTTAAGCTTTATTTTTTCTCTGTAGGTTAAGTTACTTTTAGTAGAAAACTCGCCACAAAGTCAAAAAAAAATAATGAATAAATATACCAAAGAAGGGACGGCTGTCTGCAAAGTTATGAAAAAAACATTGGAAAATATTTGCTAGTGCCATCCACGATTGTAATAGATCGTGGGTGTTGCCGAGTCGGCTTTTCTGCTACTATTATTTATTTATTTAACTTACCACAATCGTGGATGGCGCAAACACGTTGACTCTAGCCAAACTCGATATTATTTTTTCTTTGGATGATCCTCTGTAAACGAAGTTATCCTTTTCTTTGGTAATCAACAACTTGAGAAACTCTTTGCAAATCAACTCTTTGGTTTACCTTTCCAGAGAATATTGGATTCCTTTAAATTTGACCTTTAACTCCAGCAAAGTTGTTTGTGAGTCTGATGCTAACTTAAAAACGTACTTTTATTTTTTATAGGCCTGATTTTGATATTTTATATATTTAAATAATTTTTATGTTATATAATATGTTATTTATTTAGGTTTATTAAGTTTTTTCAAAATAAAAATATATTTATCACAATTTAGTTATTAAGAATATCTACTTATATTTATTACAATTTTAATTTTTGGTAGAACAACCGCACTGTACCTCGCACTCAAACCAATTGCTTGGTCCACTCATGAATTAGAACCTCAGTGGAACAGTTTAAAGTGGCTGTTACACTACTTTAGTGTGCTAGATAAAACGTGGGAAGCGTAGTGTACTGACTTGCACATTGCACTCATAGTGAGCAATACTCGTTACCCGATACAAAGCTTGTAATTTGCAATGGCAAAGTGAACACACTAAAGTAGGGTTAAAAAAAAAAAAAAAAAAACAAGCCCTTTTCATTTGAGCTAGAAACATGAGTTGTGAAATAAATTCTAAATTGTAGGTTTTTAATTGTAAGTAGGGTTAAATGGAAATGCAATATTTAAATATATGTATTTGTTCCGCTAATATACAAGATACATAAAAGAATTTCCATACCTTCTATCAAATCTTTTTTGCTCTTAATATGTTGAAGTGCTAATTTGATTAAATTATCTAAGAGCATTTTTGAATTGAATTCATATGAATAGTCTGCACATTTCTTCTCTGAGTCTGAAAAGATTTAAGTACTTCAGTACATCCAATCTTTTATTGGGCTTAGGTGCAAATTGACTTCGGAGCAAGGTTATATTCTCAGTAAATGACTTTTCACTTGGATCTGCTGGATAAGTGAGCTTCGCCAACAGTTCATACATTGACTTTCCCATGATTCCGATGAAATAAGTGTTTTTGTTGACATCACTTATCGCATTTAATTTAAAAAAATTAATTAAACGATTTTCATAATCTTTAAAATTATCTCCGATTTCGTAGGGCTCGACGTGACCAATTAACTTTGACATTTCGGCACACGTGTTTTATGACTGATGACAAAAAATGCAAAATGCTTTTATGTATACCTTATACTTTTTTTCTTTATTTTTTTCTCTCGTCGCCAGAAAATGTTCTGTATTGAGAACAAATAAGAACACGTATCGTATAATTCAGAAATATAATGTTTATTCAATATGATTAATTATTATTCCAAATGCTTCTTAACTGGAGGACGACTTAAACTTGAGTGAGGAAACTTTCGCTAGCACCATCACTAGTTGGTAATACTTGCATATATGTAGTTCGTTATGTAAAACTCAACAGTTAAATGACATGATGTTAATGTTATGTTTAGGATGTTTATAAGATGTATGTAAATACATAACACAAATGATACCATCAAGCCGGGTTATCTGCACGGCAAAATATTCCCTCGATGAAAACAGCTTTTCAGCAGCAACCGCACAGATCAATTGATTAAATATTTTTTTTTTTTTAATTTCAAATAGGTTGAGCCCCCATGTAGAGTTTAATTCAATTTAAGTTTTTATAATTTATTGATTAAAGTTAAAATTAAGGTAAGTTAAGTAAGTTGGTTAAAAAAAGATATAGTAAGTATGCAGTTAAAGTAGTTCGAATGTAGTTTTAAGGTGTTGTCCGATCGGTGGTTGGCAGTCAAAGAGGCCCCAGCCTAATTCTCTTTTTCCTTCTTTGTCGCCACCTTCGATATTGCCAGCTGTTAGTGATTCCAGTAGTGAATCGGTCCTTCGTTCACTTCCAGGAAAGATTTGCCAGATAATAGTTTCCTACATAAATATGTTAATGTGCCTCATATGTATGTAGGTATGTGCATAGTCTCACAAAAATGTAAACAACAGTTTTTCTTCGTTTTTATAACACAATTTCCAATATTTATTTTTAAACTTCAATTATAAATTTAATCGTTTTTATTTTCTAGGTGTATGAAATAAATGTGATAAATGAAGTAGGAAATGTATGTTTTTATTTGGAATTCCTCGATTATGAAAATAAAAAAGAAACAATGATATCGTATATAGTCTTAGCATCCGCCTTATCTAAAGTGAAAAGATTATAAAAAAAATCAGATATTTTATAATCTTTACATAATCGCACAACAGCATATACATTTTTATGTGAACTCAAATCTGTAGACTCATCGATAATAACTGAAAATTTGTTAGCTCTCATTAATAAACATAGGTCTTCAAAGTTTTGTGCTTCTGTTATTTAACTATAGCTGTTGATTTAGTACGACTACATTGTACTTACTTTGCGATTTCAAAAATCGCAGCAAATGATTTTTAAAAGACTAGGCAGGTGTTCCATAACATTAAAAGCTTAATTATGTTCTGCAATAAAAACACTTAACCTTATCTCTGCCACAGCCACTTTTCTCTTCAAAGAAACTTTAAAATTATCCATTTGTGTTATCCATTTGTGTTGATTTCTACGCTTTCTTATATTTGTCGGTGTCCGCATGTCGTGTTATGCACCAAATAAAAATAAAAGGCTTATAGTTTCGTAAGTCAACCGTTTATTATTGAGTTAATATCAACCACAGATTTTACTTTTACATATACATATATCTAGATAGACAAAAGCATCAAATATGAAATTAATATTGGATGCTTAAACGAGATAAAAAAGTGATGTGGTATGCAAAAACATTCTGTCTTCAATTAATAAGAATTTAATGATGAGACGTTTTGGTCTCTACTTGAAATATAAACAAAGTTGAAACAACATTTGAAGAGTATAGTGTTACTATAGACAATGGCTCTATAGCGATGATTTAAACAAAGAAACTTTAAGATGAAGAATAAACATTCAGAACGAAGAATGTGCAGACTAATTAAAAATAACGAAATTCATTATCATGCTTATGCATAACACCTCCCCTCTTAAAATGAAAATTATATTTTTTTGTTTTTAAACAAATTAATTTTCTTCAACTTTAAAATCATTTACTTTAAATACATTTGAGTTTGGTCTTCTCAATACAGTTTTATTTTTTCTATTATCATAGTAATGTACAATTTTTTCTCTTTCAATTACAGGTTGTTTATTCTTTTTATTAAAACAGTTGCGAAAGATGGTGATACCACTTCCCTTAATACATTTTAGAAAACAATAAATTATAGTTACAATTATTATTATTCCGCTTATTCCTAATACGGTACCTTGTACATGAGGAGGTATAGATTTTAATTTCCTTGCGATATATGTAATTTTGCTGGTTTTTAATTTCTATGGTTAAATCTTGTAGTTCGTTTAAATTTTTAAGTTTTATTTTAGACAATGTTATATCTTCAACATCCAAATCATCTAATCTTATATTAAAACAACAGTCCTCAGGTGCAGGACGATAAATATCTTTATTTTCTATAAAAACTTCTTTTTCAGGAGATTTAATTCTCGTTTCTATAGTCTCAAAAATACAATTTTGTTTCAAATTTAAAATTCCAATATTATTAATGAAACCTTCTTCATTATTTTTCTTTTCAGAGCAGTTACATTTAAATTTAGTTTCTTCGCTCAAGCCAAACAAGTATTTGTTCTGTGTAATTTTTTGGAAAATTTCTATATGATTAGGTACTTGTTTAAGTTTACAATTATTGTTTCTTCGATTCATGAAAATTACAAGTTCACAATCGTTATTCATAACACTATTCTTAAATTCTAATTGATTACATATAAAATATTTGTCAATTTTCTTACAATCTTTCGTAAAATCGTTACTCAGAAAATATTCTTCTTTGTTGTCTTTAATTACAAAGAATTTATTTTTTTGTTCGATTACGTATAAAATTCATTTCGTTCTATAATGCAAATTTATCATCTCGTAAATTTCTGATTTTGAATTTTCAATTAAAGGAATCGACAAAATAACTACTAGTCTTTCTTCTTTTATCTAAGCTATTGGATTTATTTCTTTCATAATATAACTATAAGATTCCAAAGCATTAAATTTTCTTTGTCACTAACTTTCAATAATTCAATAAAACGTTTTGGTTCAATAATAATCGGATGTATTACGTTATTTTGTAGAAAAAGGATTGCTTCGGTTATTTGATTTATAATTAGCTCAGTATGATTTATAAGAAAGTAAATTCTTATCTTATATTCAATAAAATATTCTCTTAAAACAAACCGTTTCCTGTCCTTATTTACTGTATTCGACATCTGTTCTAATGTATTCGTTAAACTGTTGGTAAGATTTCCTAATTCAAAATATGCTTCTTTTATAATCAAATTTTGTTTATTTAACCCGTCCAAAATTTTAATTTCCTCCTGTTGACTTTTATGGACATATTCACTATTCTCTTTAGTAATCCGTATAGCTTCCTCGTAATGTTCAGCATCTTTACTATCTAATGTTCCAAACAACATTTTCAAGCCTGATCCAATGATATTTAAGAGACCTCTTAAATCTTCTATCAACTCCTAATAAATGGTAAATAACTCTGAAGTCTTTCCTTAAAGCTAAGATTTGTATTTTGGTTTTCTTAATAAATTCCACACATTCAGGAATTTCTACAGTCATCTTTAACATTGGTTATAAAATTCGTTAATACGTTTATTTTATCAGCTATTTGGTTCAGATCAATATTGGTAATAATAGAAATTTTTCCCTTTTGCTGTCTTAATTCTCCAATATTGTTGTAATAAATCCGTTTGATGGGAAGTTTTCCCATATTTCTCCCAAAACACCGTTCAAAATCAATAAAAATCTGTAAATAAAACTTATCAGTTCTTGTAGTGTTTTATTTTGCCTTTATTATATTTCATAGATTTATTATTTCGTCTGATTATAACAGAGTTTTCTAAAACTTTTATAATTTTATATGGACCTACGTACTTTTCGCTTGATTTATCTCTCCTATCATTTTCAACGAGAATTAAATCATTTTTCTCAAATTCTTTTATATTAGAATTTATTCTTTTGTCATATCTTTCTTTTGCTTTTGTTTTCTTACCTAATATAACCCTTTTTGCTTCTGTTTCCATTCGTACTAGTTTGACCTGTAATTCTTGAGTATAATCTGTTGTAGTTTTAAAGCTCAAATTTTCAAATTCACTTGGTATATTAGCTCTTCTTCCAAATATCATTTCATATGGAGAAAAACCTGTACTATTATGAATGGCGGTATTATGACAAAATGCGGCGTATCTGAACAATTTTGCATACTCTGGTTTTGTTTTTCCCTTATTAACTAACCTCAAGTATTCAGCTAATCTAGCATGCGATCTTTCCGCTAAACCATTCGATTGTGGGTATGCATTACTAGTACGTAGATATTTTATACCAAACATCTTACATAATTCTTTCATTAATTTACTAACAAATTCACCAGTAAGAATATATTCTGGTATACCAAAAGTAAGTATCCACTCATCAGTAAAAGCTCTAGCTACAGTTTCACTTCTTTTGTTTTCAATAGGAATATACTTAATAAATTTGCTTAGATCGTCTTGAATCGTTAAGGAAAAAATAGTTTTGTTATTTTCAATGTATGGGCCAGTTAAATCCATTGCTACCTGTTCAAAAGTGTGATCTGCTGAAGTCACAATCTTCATTGGGTTCCTACATGGATGTCTATTAATTTTTTGTCTCTGACATTGACTGCATTTTTGGATGTATTCTATGACATCTTTATTTAAATTTGCCCAATAAAATTTTTCTTTAATCCTACTGATTGTTGCTTTTTGTCCACCATGACCTCCAAATAGGCCATCATGGTATTCTTTTATTATTTTTAACTGTTCGTCTTTATTGTCTATAGCTTGAATGTTTTCTGAAAATTCTCTGTTTATACTTTCTTTATTTACGTTTCCTTCAATTACCTGATTATCAGATATTTCCCTTTCACGTGATAAATTTTTATTCAGTTTTTCCCTAACCACTTAACTAGTACATGGTTCTTTTAACCCACATTCTTCTTCATATATCCGTCTTAAAACATCTTCATTTTCTTCGTCTGAGGAATCATTACCAAAAATTTCCTTAATTAACTCTTTAGTTCTTTCATCTTCTCTAGTCATTACTGGGTAAGTATTTTGTTCGTTTTGAACTATATATACATTTCTACTTAGGTCATCGGCTACAACATTATCAACACCTTTCTTGTATTGTATTGAGTAATCATACTCTTCTAATTTTAACCTCCATCTAATAAGACGACTTCCTGGATCTTTAACGTTGAATAACCATGTCAAAGGACGATGATCAGTTTTTATTTTAAATTTCTGCCCATATAAATATGGCCTAAAATGTTGAATTGCCCATAAAATAGCTAAGCATTCTTTTTCCGTTGTACTATATCTACTTTCTGCTTGATTTAGATTTCTGCTTATGAAATGAATTGGTAAGTCTTTATTTTCTTTTTCTTGAGACAATACTGCCCCTATGCCATTATTACTGGTATCTGTAGTTACGATAAAAGGTTTTTCAAAATCCGGATATTGTAGCATTGTGAAATTTTTCAATTCACATTTTAATTTATCAAACGCGATTTGCTGTTCATTGTCCCATTTCCAAAATGAATTTTTCTTCAATAATTTATATAATGGAGAAGCTATTGTGCTAAATCCTTTAATGAATTTTCTATAGTAACCTATCATACCCATAAATGATTTTATACCTTTAGCATTTTTTGGACTTTGTAAATTATTTATTGCTTCGACTTTGTTTAAATTCGGTGCGACTCCGTTACTCGTTATATTATACCCCAGGTAATCTACCTCCTGTTTAAAAAATTCAGTTTTATCAATTTGAATCTTCAAATTACTTTTCTTGAGTCTATCAAATATTACTTTAAGTCTTTCAGAATGTTTTTCTATTGTTTCTCCAAAGACCACAATATCATCCATATAAACAAAACAGTCTCTTCCCTGTAACCCATCAAGAACGTTGTTCATTAACCTCTGAAAACAAGCTGGAGCATTCTTAAGACCGAATGGCATCCGAAGAAATTCAAAATGTCCATAATGTGTAGAAAATGCAGTTTTCTCAATACTATCCTCATCAAGTGGAATTTGATGAAACCCAGACTTCAAATCTAAGGTTGTAAAGAATTTCGCATTTCCTAGCTTATCTAAAATGTCCTGTATGTTGGGAATAGGGTAATTATCTGAGACAGTGATTTCGTTCAACTTACGAAAGTCTATCACCATCCTCCATTTTGGAATTTTACTGGCGTCCAACTTTTTCGGAACAATCCATAATGGACTTGACCAAGGTGAAATACTATGTCTTATAATATTTTCATCTAAAAGTTTCTTGATTTGTTTATCAACCTCTGCTTCATGTACTTTAGGATATCTGTACGTTTTTGCATTAATAGGAATATCATTAATAGTACGAATATTAGGTTTTATGGCATTAGTTTCAGATAGACTTTCGCCTTCTAAACTAAAAATATCTTCATATTCTCTTATTATTTCTTTTAAAGAATCTATTTGTTCTTTTTCTTTTAAATGTTCAACCTTTACTTGAATCCATATTTGTTTAAATTTTTCCGATCCTTTTTCTTCATTATAAAATCCACATTTAGTATAAGACATTGACATTCTAGGTGCACTTGAAGAATTACTTTCTTCAATCTGTTGGCCTTTGATGTTTGAAATAACTAATGCTTCACTATTATCTTTGATACTATCAGAATTCAGTGACGTTATAGATGCGCTTAAAGAATTATATCCTTCAATCTGTTGGTCTATGCTGTTTGAGTATTCTTTCATATTATTTTCATCTTTATATAATAACTTTGTACACTCATTTTCATTAGGGAGTGTTTGTTCTCTACAATTAATTATGTATTTAAAATATTGTAAGAAATCACTATCTATGATTCCATCGCAGTAATTAATCACATCTATGGGAATTATGTGAAAATTAAACTCATTTAAAATACCTCTGGTAAATTCAATTCCTATAGTAGCAGTACCTATACTGTATCTGCTACTTTTACCTATTTCTTTTAAGGTTAAACTTATATCTGAACGTAAATCCCACCGCTGCCACCAATTTTTAATATGCGCCAAATAAAAATAAAAGACTTATAGTTTTGTAAGTCAACCGTTTATTATTGAGTTTCACTTAAGACTATCTTACAGAAATTAAATGTGGAAATATCAACCACAGATTTTACTTTTACATATACATATATCTAGATAGACAAAAGCATCAAATATGAAATTAATATTGGATGCTTAAACGAGATAAAAAAGTGATGTAGTATGCATAAACATTCTGTCTTCAATTAATAAGAATTTAATGATGAGACGTTTTGGTCTCTACTTGAAATATAAACAAAGTTGAAACAACATTTGAAGAGTATAGTGTTACTATAGACAATGGCTCTATAGCGATGATTTAAACAAAGAAACTTTAAGATGAAGAATAAACATTCAGAACGAAGAATGTGCAGACTAATTAAAAATAACGAAATTCATTATCATGCTTATGCATAACAGTCGCTCAAGACAATTTTTTACCTAAACTTTTACTTAGACTAGAGAGTTGAAATACACAAATTTAGAAGGAAACAAATACTTTTAATTTAGAATAAAATGTCTTTATTATTTTTGTCTACGTGAGCGCCCTCTTTCAACGGCGACTTGGTTTCGAATCGACTTATTCTATTTGAATCTATTCCGCGTGAAGTTGGTGCTCGTTCATTTTCTTAGATAGTTCATGTGGTGACCGCGAGGTGGCATAATAAAGTAGCTTAAGGCTTATATTACATTTAACATTTCTTAGTATAACAAATTACATTACATAGTACAAATAAATACATTACAGCTCGGCCAATCTGACTATGATTGACCTCAATCATTATTTAATCTTAAATTGATAAAGCTAGTTGTCATGATATCCCGAATCACCCATCGGTGTTACCCACTTTCGCAATCGTACTGCCTCAATGACTCCATCGTACGGTAATTGCGTCAGCTGACAGTTGTCGACGTCCCTGATGACGTATATGTCGTTTGGCAAAACTTTGTGTATGACATAAGGTCCTCGGTACTTAGGTATAAATTTTTTATTCGTCCCTACAGTGGTGTCAATGTGCCTCATCACTACAAAATCGCCGACTGAATATAACCTCGCCGGTACACAGTGTTTTAGGAAATATTTTTCGTTATGCTCCTGCGACTTTTTAATAGCATCCGATGCTTTTTCCCGAATTTCGCTAAGATCAGTTCTACTTTTGCTATTTATTTTATCGTCTAAGTATTCAGTAAGCTCGACGATTACCTTGCCGCGCTGGTCAACTCCAAAGAGCAATTTGAAAGGTGATTCCTTCGTAGAGCTATGTGTTGTATTATTAATAGCGTACTCGACTTCAGATAACTTATTGGACCAGTCTGAATGGTGGATAGGCTCGCTTAATTTGCTTAGCATCGCCTTAATCACACGGTTCACCCGCTCTACTTGACTGTTAGCTTGTGGTGAGGCCACTGCTAGCTTTACGTGGTCGATGTTATGTTTCAGGAGGTAACTTGAAAACTCTAGAGAAGTGAAGCAAGTGCCACGATCTGTTATAATACGCCTAGGTCGACTGTAGTAACTAAAATATTTTTCCATTGAGGCACAAACCTCCTTGGTGCTAGTTGAATTGAGGTCCGTCAAGCTGGAAACACCACAACTGATTTTCGAAATTCTAATGATGCAGGAATTAAGTGCTAATTTGGTGCTAATTTAGTGCCGCAATCCTAGCTTGGCACTAAAATTCCTTACCCCTCAAACCTGTGGTGTTCCCAGCTTGACGTCAAGCTAGGAACACCACATCTCCAAAAACGAAATTTCAAAAAACTAATGATGGGGGATTTAGGTGCTATTTTGGTGCTCCTTATCTGGCGGAACTCCAAATTAAATACTCCTTCCCTTACCCTTCAAACTTGTGGTGTTCCCAGCTTGACGTCAAGCTAGGAACACCACACCACCAAACGCAATATTTCAAAAAAACTAATGATGGGGGAATTAAGTGCTATTTTGGTGCTCTTAATTTCTCGAAAATCCAAATTATATATTCCACGATTTGACCTTGAAATTTAGTACCGAACATAAAAAGTCATGGAGACTTTCTATACTAAATCATTAAAAAAATTCAAAAAATACAAATTAGATGAAGAATGAGTTAATTAGAAAAAATAAACAGTTTCGCCCTTCTCCTCCCACTGGTTTGGTTTTAAATGGTCCTGCACTAACCCCCTTATCTGTGGTGTTCCTAGCTTGACGTCAAGCTAGGAACACCACATTCAAATTTGAAGAAACTAATATTGAAGGATTTAAGTGCTATTTTGGTGCTCCTGATTTGGTGGAATTTTAAAATATATAGTCCACGCTTTGACCTTGAAATTTGGTACCAAAGTTAAAAAATCGTGGAGACATTCTATACTCGATAACTAAAAAAAAAATAAAAAATTTGTTTAGACGTAGAATGACCTAATTAGAACAAAAAACAAGTTTCAGCTTTCTACTCCCACTGGTTTGGTTTAAAATACTCCTGCACTATCCCCTCTAACCTGTGGTGCACCCAGCATGGACATTACACTTCCAAACACGAAATTTCAAAAAACTAATGTTGAAGGATTGAAGTGCTATTTTAGTGCTCCTGATTTGGCGGAATTCTTAATTAAATAGTCCATGATCTGACCTTGAAATTTTCAATCCAAAATACAAAATCGTGGAGACTTTCTATTACAGATTAGGAGTAGAATTCGGTAATTTAAAGCAAAAACAAATATAAATTGTCTTTCTTAAAAAGTGATATGCATAAATATATAGACAAATAAAGAGTTATACTATTTAACAAGCTGTATTACCCACCCAACCCTTCAAATTCTTTGCCGAAATAAAATTTTTGGAGATCTCATATGCATTAATTGAGTTTGTGAGTTTTTATATAGGCAACATTGTTCTTATTCCTCTACAAAATAATTTATAAACCAATCAAGTGATAAGTTTTTTAAAAAACATATAGCCGCCACCGTCTCCTACGAAAATTCAACTAACACAATCAAATAACAGATCACATATATTCTTTTAATGAGCAATAGAATTTAAGTATTAAAACTAACCACCGCCTACTCCACCATTTTAAGGTTAAAGAAAATCATGTAATATTATAATATGCATACTGTGTTCTCGTTCTATTCAACAGAATTAGTGCAGTCGCAATTAATAGGTTATTAGGTCAGTGGGTTTCAGACCTTTCAGATGATAGGTTGTATTAACGCATCTTCTTTTATTGCTCTGCATCAATATGATATGTTTTAGAAGGGAGGGAAATTTTTGAAAAAGTACTTCAAATAGAAAAATAATATTAAAAACAACTGCTTCACCTACAAGAAAGTAGTTATGAAAGGTACCAGTTTTGAAAGCCAAAAGTCTGTTCTATTATATTTCTAAATAAAATTATCAATGGTTTCTGAAAAAAAATGTATTTCAAGATAGAAACTAAAAAAAAATTAAAAACAAATGTACCTACCTAACTTTTATCAGAAACTATTGATAGCTTTATTTAACAATATAATAGTAACTACATTACTTTCTTGTAGGTGAAGCAGTTGTTTTTAATATTATTTTTCTATTTGAAGTACTTTTTCAAAAATTTCCCTCCCTTCTAAAACATATCATATTGATGCAGAGCAATAAAAGAAGATGCGTTAATACAACCTATCATCTGAAAGGTCTGAAACCCACTGACCTAATAACCTATTAATTGCGACTGCACTAATTCTGTTGAATAGAACGAGAACACAGTATGCATATTATAATATTACATGATTTTCTTTAACCTTAAAATGGTGGAGTAGGCGGTGGTTAGTTTTAATACTTAAATTCTATTGCTCATTAAAAGAATATATGTGATCTGTTATTTGATTGTGTTAGTTGAATTTTCGTAGGAGACGGTGGCGGCTATATGTTTTTTAAAAAACTTATCACTTGATTGGTTTATAAATTATTTTGTAGAGGAATAAGAACAATGTTGCCTATATAAAAACTCACAAACTCAATTAATGCATATGAGATCTCCAAAAATTTTATTTCGGCAAAGAATTTGAAGGGTTGGGTGGGTAATACAGCTTGTTAAATAGTATAACTCTTTATTTGTCTATATATTTATGCATATCACTTTTTAAGAAAGACAATTTATATTTGTTTTTGCTTTAAATTACCGAATTCTACTCCTAATCTGTAATAGAAAGTCTCCACGATTTTGTATTTTGGATTGAAAATTTCAAGGTCAGATCATGGACTATTTAATTAAGAATTCCGCCAAATCAGGAGCACTAAAATAGCACTTCAATCCTTCAACATTAGTTTTTTGAAATTTCGTGTTTGGAAGTGTAATGTCCATGCTGGGTGCACCACAGGTTAGAGGGGATAGTGCAGGAGTATTTTAAACCAAACCAGTGGGAGTAGAAAGCTGAAACTTGTTTTTTGTTCTAATTAGGTCATTCTACGTCTAAACAAATTTTTTATTTTTTTTTTAGTTATCGAGTATAGAATGTCTCCACGATTTTTTAACTTTGGTACCAAATTTCAAGGTCAAAGCGTGGACTATATATTTTAAAATTCCACCAAATCAGGAGCACCAAAATAGCACTTAAATCCTTCAATATTAGTTTCTTCAAATTTGAATGTGGTGTTCCTAGCTTGACGTCAAGCTAGGAACACCACAGATAAGGGGGTTAGTGCAGGACCATTTAAAACCAAACCAGTGGGAGGAGAAGGGCGAAACTGTTTATTTTTTCTAATTAACTCATTCTTCATCTAATTTGTATTTTTTGAATTTTTTTAATGATTTAGTATAGAAAGTCTCCATGACTTTTTATGTTCGGTACTAAATTTCAAGGTCAAATCGTGGAATATATAATTTGGATTTTCGAGAAATTAAGAGCACCAAAATAGCACTTAATTCCCCCATCATTAGTTTTTTTGAAATATTGCGTTTGGTGGTGTGGTGTTCCTAGCTTGACGTCAAGCTGGGAACACCACAAGTTTGAAGGGTAAGGGAAGGAGTATTTAATTTGGAGTTCCGCCAGATAAGGAGCACCAAAATAGCACCTAAATCCCCCATCATTAGTTTTTTGAAATTTCGTTTTTGGAGATGTGGTGTTCCTAGCTTGACGTCAAGCTGGGAACACCACAGGTTTGAGGGGTAAGGAATTTTAGTGCCAAGCTAGGATTGCGGCACTAAATTAGCACCAAATTAGCACTTAATTCCTGCATCATTAGAATTTCGAAAATCAGTTGTGGTGTTTCCAGCTTGACGGACCTGTTGAATTGACCGGGTACAAACGTACAAATTTTGTAAAAGCATCAATGATAACTAGAATATGCTTTCGTTTTGACTTCAGGGCCGGTAAAGGCCCGAAATGATCCATATGTATTGTGTCAAATGGGATAGGATTTTTGGGGATACTATACATGTTATGGTCGTTAGTTCTGGCTGGCGCTGAAAACATAATACATTTTACGCAGTTCTTTATAAATGCCTCAATCTTATTTCTCATACTTGGAAACCAATAGTTTTTTCTTGCTTGATTATAGCATTTATCTATTCCCAAATGACCAACCTTCTCATGGATTATTCTAATTACATTATCCTCCATTTCGTTGGGCACATAAAGCAACAAAATATCTGTATCCAATTTGCGAAAAACAAGACCGTCCTGCAACTCATAGTGCAAAAGCATCTCAGTTTCAAGTTTTCTTCTGAGTTTCCTATTTTTGACATCCCTATTCTGAGCTAGCTGAATATGGAAATCTACCTCGTGTCCATTAATGGTAGCGACTAATGGGTTTCGACTTAGTGCGTCCACGTGACCCATGGACGTACCGCTTCTATGCTGAATAGAATAGTTATAATTCTCAAGTTCTAAAGCCCACCTTGCTATTCTTGCATTAACTTGCTTTTTATTCAAAGTGAGAGTCAGGGAGTTACAATCCGTGATGATCTTAAAGGGTATGCCCTCGAGGTACACCCAAAATCGTTGGAGTGAGTATATGATTGCTAGTGTCTCGAGTTCAAAGCTGTGGAACTTTGCCTCAGAAGCGGTTGTCGTCTTTGAAAAATAGGCGACTGGATGGAATTTTCCATCATCCTGGCGTTGCATTAAGGCTGAGCCAAACCCATGGCTACTAGCATCACAATGTAATTCGGTTTCCCTTTGTGGATTAAAAATGGCTAGGACTGGGGCGGAAACCAGTCTACTTCGTAATTCTTGGAAAGCTCGCAAACATTCGTCACTGAAATCATACCTAACTTCTTTGCGCAGCAAGTCTAACAATGGTTTGGCTATTTTCGAAAATGATGGTACAAAACGCCGAAAATATGAAAATAACCCTATGCAAGATTGAAGCTCTTTCTGATTTTGTGGTACTGGATAATGTTCTATAGATCGGATGTGGGCGTTTGTTGGTCGTATGCCCGAAGCGTTAACTACATAACCTAAATATTCGATCTCGTCATACCCGAACTTACATTTACTTATCCTAAGTTCGAGTCCTTTCTCATAAAGTCGTCGCAAAACTTCACTAACTATTTCTAAATGCGAATCAAAATCAGCGGTCGCAATAGCTATGTCGTCCAGGTATATAATAATCTTCCCTGCCTCTATCAGATCTTGAAATATTTGATGGACGAACCGTTGGAAGTCAGCCGGGGCATTCTTCAACCCGAATGGCATTCGCAAATATTCGTACTGTCCATCTGGGGTCACAAAAGAGTCACAGAGTCATCTTCAACACTAACCTGATTGAAACCGTCCTTCAAATCAAGTAACGTAAACCACCGCTTACCTTCCATGTACTCAAGGCAATTTTCTATCAACGGAAGGGGAAAATTATCGCGAATTGTTTTCTTATTCAACGCGCGATAGTCTATACACATACGTAGTTCACCATTTTTCTTTTTTGTCAATACAACTGCTGAGGCATATGGTGACTTACTTTGCCGGATTATTTTTCGTTCAAGCAAATCGTTTATCTTTTTTCGCACCTCTGTCCGTTCATATACTGATAATCGCCTTGGCGGACAATAAAATGGTGTGTCATCGGTAAGACGAATCTTCATTTTGTAATTGTGGGGATTACGTTCTGTATTTATAGGTTTTAAATAAGCCCTATCAATAACTGCTGTCAATGCTTCAAATTGGGTTTTCCTCAACCTTGGAAAAATATCCATAACAACTTCTGAACTAACTGTATCTATAGCGCACATCTGTGAAATACACTCATCATAACTATCTACATACTGTATCGGCGGAACAACATCATTCGGCGGGACGGCGACACACTGACACCTTATTTCATCCCCGTCAAGCAATGGACTCTCAACACTATCAGCCTTCCCAATCACACTTTCACTGGAGACAATATTCTCAACATCCGATGGGGTCATCGGACTACCATGACAACCAACTACTTTATCTGAATCAACCAAATTGAACGCATGAACATACGAATGCTTTGAAAGTAAATCTTTATTTATATGTAAATTCACATTTTTATTTTTAGATTCATCCTTCCTTAAGTGGATGTGAAACATGTGCAAAAAGTCGCGCCCCAGGATCAACGGTAACGTCATCGAGTTGTCTGGAAGGACATAAAGAGATATTAGATGGATTCTATTTTTAAACATTATGTGGGTTTGTATAATACCATATGACTGGATTTTTATACGCCCAATTCCCAAATATCTCGTTGATCCTGGTACGTTCGACAATCTGACACTATCAGGCACAATAGAACGTTGAATAATACTAATTTCGCTACCGGTATCCAATAAAGAAAAAACATTCGTAAACTCAGTACGTCGAAAATGGCTATTACAAAAGGCTACACTTACCATTTGCATGACACTTAATGGACCTGCCACCTCGTCTTCATTATCTGAGTCTGTTAATAGACGTGTAACTGCTGCTACAATCTTCTGATGTCTTCGTTGTGCTTTCGGGCAGCTATAGTGCATGTGCCCGACTTCGTTACAGATGAAGCACGCATTTATTGGTCTAGGTGGCTTCGGGCAGCTGCTCTTGTAGTGCCCAAAACGGCTACAGTTGTAACATCTGACTTCGGATAAACTTTGTTGTTTAACGGCGGTGTTTGACTTCGGTTTGTTGGCAACTGGGGTTGTTGTAACAACGGTGGTCTTCGGTTGGCATGTCGAAAATCACTTTTGCTCATAACGATCAAGTCTCGACAACAGCTCGCTGAATGTCCTGCTATCGTTGATTAGCGTGATGTTGGGACTCTCATCGTTGAATCCATCGATGATGAATGTACACAACTCTGCCTCAGGCACATCGATTTTGGCTGCTATGGACTTCATGGCGATGACAAATTCCAGGCATGACTCATCTGGACGGATTTTTCGCTGCTCCAACTGTCGATAAATGTCACGGTGCGTGACTTGTCGTCCAAAAGTTTCGATGAGGGATGCCTTCAGCTGTTGGTAATCAACAATACCTTGCGCGTTGATAAAATCTCTGGCTGTCTCTTTCATCAGCCGGCGCACACCCAAGCACATATCGTCTGGCGTGAACGAACGTGTTGTGGTGTACTGTTCATACTCCTTGAACCACTTCCTGATGTCGTAATGGTTCTTGCCAGTGAATGTATTGAGGGAGTTCTCCATATGCTCGAAATTGACTGCTTGGTGGCGACTGCTTTCGGGTGCGCTCTGTATTGTTCGGATTTGTTGCTGCAAATTTACCACCTCATACTGCAGTTTTAAGACCTTGAGTTGAGCTTCCAGCTGGTCTGCCCTTGGTAGATCTGTCTCGTCGTCTTTGTCGACAGGCTCCTCAGAATTGCCTTTGACTGTTGGATCGATGGGTTGATCGTGAGTCAGCTTCTGGTATAAAGTCTTCAGTTGCTGCATTGTAGCAGCTGCCGGAATTTCCACGTCGGCTGCAATAAGGGCGTCGACCATCGTCTGCTTATTAGTCTTTGTCGAGATGGACATGATGCGCTGTTCTAAATTTGTGTTTTTGTTCTGTTTTTCTGTTTTTTAGGTTGAACCCCACACCTGACGTTGAAATACACAAATTTAGAAGGAAACAAATACTTTTAATTTAGAATAAAATGTCTTTATTATTTTTGTCTACGTGAGCGTCCTCTTTCAAAGGCGGCTTGGTTTCGAATCGACTTCTTCTATTTGAATCTATTCCGCGTGAAGTTGGTGCTCGTTCATTTTCTTAGATAGTTCATGTGGTGACCGCGAGGTGGCATAATAAAGTAGCTTAAGGCTTATATTACATTTAACATTTCTTAGTATAACAAATTACATTACATAGTACAAATAAATACATTACAGAGTGGTAGTTGAAATAAAATTTTAATGATTTAAATCTAAATAGCAATTACAAAATCTACCTTTTTCGCTTGGTTGGACCCAGTTTTTATATTTGGCCTTTGGTGGACTTTTATTGGGAGGATTTTCTCTTTTCTTTCAAATGACAAACTTGTCCATTGTGAATACTTTAAATATAAATATTAGATACATTATTAATAAATATGCACGACAAGATAACAATTGCTTACCTTTTCTTTTCGATGAAATCCAATGTTTTCAAATTAATGTTTTCAAAAAAACAGTTGAGAGAAACAAATTTGACCAATTTTAAAATTTGTAAATAATATAACAAACGCCAAATAAAAACAAGAAACGCAAAAATCCGAGCGAAGGTAATGCTGAAGCTGGTTGTTTGTAATTTTCACAAAAATAGTGGAAAAAGAACAGTTAAGTTTGCAATAACTGTTGGTTTGACGTTGGTATACATACATTGTTTTAGTTTTCTGTTTGAAGTTTGACATTTTCTAAATAGGTATGTTCGTTCGCTTTAACTTAAACAAAACATTTCCATGGGCCAAAATGAAGAGCAATAGATGTGCCTGTTTTGAAGTTAATTGCTAAGGGTATACAAAAAAATCATGATTTGAGACAAAAATCATGATTTCATGATTTGATTTCAGAATTCATGAAAACTATGATAAATCATAGTTTTTTGCAACACTGGTTGATTCATTGCAGAAATCATTTTTTTAAACTGAGCGTCAGTTAATTCGGGCATTTTAATTTTCTTCAAATTTTATTAGTGTCCCTTTCGTTGGGCGTCAATTTGTAGCGTCAGTGTTGTATGGTAGTGGTTTGTTTAGTTCGGTTTTGGTATTCGGTGTGGATTTACACTATAATAAAATTCGTTGATTAGTAAAATGCCGCTTTGCTAAATTCTCAACCACGCATATACTACGTTTTCACCAAAAAATAATCCGGGATTTATTAATCTTTTGTGTTTTCACCAAAGAAAAAGAGATTTATTTGACTTTTTCATTCTAAATGACATTTGACAAGAAAAAAATGTTAAATGTTATCATTTGTTTTCAAACTAAAAAGGAAAAAATTATTTATTGGATACAAAATTTAATAAAGAAATGAGTGTTATTTACTTAAACCTATTATTGTCACAACATTTGATTCTCCATAACAATTTGAAAGTGGTTTTAGCTGCATTGGACAAAAGAATTCACTTTTGCAGAAAAAAACGCCAGAAGTGTTTGTTTAACATCTTGGTAGCAAGAAAGAAAAAAAATTGGATGCAAAAGAATCTCTTAAGAAAACATTATGAAAGAAAAATCTGTGTTAAGGTAAGTAGTACAATGTACAACCACAAGATTTATTCTATTTACTATTTATATTTACGTAGAGACGTACAAGTACTTTTTGGGAAGAGGATGTGGTAAAGAACGATAATGACTTTTTCAAGGAAAATTTTCGAATGTCTCGACTAAATTTTGAAAATCTTTGTTCACATCTTAAAAAAAAAAAAGACACCAAATATACAACTTGAGAAGAGAGTTGCAATAGCCTTGTATGCTTTTGGTTCTTCAGTAGAGTACCGAAGTGTTGCAAATATCTTTGGAGTGGGAAAGTGTAGTTGGAAATATCTTAACAGAATTTTGTGAAGAGGTGTGGAATGTGTTGTCACATATATTTGTCTGTATACCCACTTTCTGAAGATAAAGTCGAACTACATAATTCAATCTCAACATAACAGAAACAAAAAAAACTTCAGTTAACAAAACATAAATAGCATATAATTAACACAAAAATATAGCAACATAAATAACATCACAAAAAAGAAATTTATTTTCACTGGCGTACCTATCTCACAGCTCACTTAAAATTTTTCGCTCCAGCGATTCGCAAGAATTTGCTATTCTTTCAAAAATATTATTTCTCTGTTCTTCAATCTGAAGAAGTCTTTTATCGTTTTCGTTAATATTCTTGAAATTCTCTATACCTAATTATGTCATCAATTCTTTTTGATTGTTCTTCATACTTCGTATTTCTTTTCCTTTTCTTTGCAGCGGTAGAATTTGATGAATTACCTGATGTATTGGACAATACGGCTTCGGCGGCATCGATGAAATTTGTTTCCGTCTCCGGAAACTTATCCGAATCTGGTGAATTGGGAGACTGTACAGAAGAAATAGAATCTGAAATTATAACAAATTAAAAGTTTATAAATTAAACTTCTTTTTTTTTAATAAATTATAATTAAATTTTTTGTTACCTATCAAACTATCCTCTTGTATTCTCTTCAAATTATGTATTTGGAGATCTCCAAGAATAGAATTTATTCGGAGATAGAGCCCCCAATCCGAAGGAGAACCTCCTGAAGGGCCCACTTTTTTCTTTTCACGCCTGTTATAGAAGAGATTTTTTGATCAAGTATTTTAATAAACAAAAAATAAGGGACTTACTTATAGTAATTCGTCAAATTATGTATTTTAACTTTAATCTAGTCGGGAGTATAACCTACCATAATCTCCGCCATCTCCTTATATATATGGGAATTTTTTCTTGGGCCGCGCAAGTCTGCCTGCTTGTCGACCCATAACTCCACCAACAGTGCCTCATCCTCCGCCGACGGTAGAGAATGGTGGTGGAAGCTCTGAATTTTCACGTTGTTGAGTAGCGACGAAGATGCGCAGTCGTCAATGGAACGGCAGTGGTTGGCTCTTGGCTTTGATGGTCGTAGGTCGTAGGAACGCAGATGCTTCGTCGTCTATATATAACGACGGGGGGCTCGTGGAACCGCTGTTGTTGTTTTTGGTGGTTGCAGTCGGTATGTACCTGCCAATTTCTTTTCTCGTCCTCACCTGTCTTCCTCCACGTGTCCGGTTTCGTTTTTTTGGGTTGTTCTGCAGCCTGTTCTCTAATTTGCCTCGTATTGCTTTTCAGATTTTCTTCCCTTTTTCTATACTCTGCAATAGAGATTGGCTTTGGTCCGGCGTTGATTGGAGTCGGTATGTATATGTTTCCTTGTTTGTAGTTAGGGATTCATGTACGTATTCCTCGGACTTCTTTTCTTTCAAGTCGAGACAATATTTTTCCCACTTCTCTATTATTTTGTCAATATAATCTTTTTTTGGCATGGAGCTTGATAACTTGATATATTTTTAAAAAGATTTGGCAAAAACACTAGATTTACTTTTTGAAAAGATTTTGCACGATCGCCATATAGTGGTTTCTGATGGTTCTATGCGTTATGTGTTAGATATAAAAACGTACCACGCTATATTGGTAAGGCAATTGCTCGCCGTAAGGTTAGTGAGAGGAGATAAAACAAAAGCAATATTGCTTATATGAGTGTGTTCTATGCTCTGGTTTATTTTGTATAGATCCATTCCTTAAATTCTATTTCCTTAACTGTTATACTTATTTTCAATCTTACTTCTACAAATAATATTCTTAATCAAAAATTATTCTATTTTCCTATTACCTACAATGTGTTTAATACGTGGACCTGTAATTCCATAGGGTCAAGTAAAACACGGTGGTGTTTTGAGTCGGGAAAATAATAAAAAAAAAACGACTAGAAATATCTTTTATTTAATGAACTCGAATGCTGGCTGTACTGTTAGAAGTTACTTTTACAACTTAACCATTACAAGAAGTGAGTGCACATATACATGTGGAATGCATCCGCTTGCAAATGGTCCACAAACGACTTCAGCAACACTTGCTGGCAGGGATTCGAACAATTCTTGTACCTTACGCCCAGCCAAGTGCAGCAACCTTACGCATTTTTCAGATTCGTCTTCGATTTGGTTGGCTTTTAGGTACCATTCGAATGAACGGTGCCAGTTTCTCCATTTCAGACCACAATTCTCTTCATACAGAGTGTAGTCGAACGGTGGTAGTTCTAAATATTTTGATGCCAATAAGTGGTCTAAAAAAAACGACACCAACAAAATAGAACATCAGTAGATATTTTTTTTTTCTATACGAAGAAATATTGCTCTTGCTAAAATGTCGATTTCTATCTGAGACTTTGGGTTTAAAGATAGGATAGTGCGTAATAGCGGAGTCATTTTGTGACGAACTGCTACCACACATTAAAAAAAAAAATAATGACATTTCCTTTGACGGGAAAAAATATACAAATTTAAATTTTTCACAAAACTACTAAAGTCTCAACTGTAAATTTTTCACGTCGTTGCATGCTCAAAGCCAAAACAACTCAATCCACTTTCCACCCTCACTTTTTGTTTCTACTCGTTCACAAATTAGCCATTATTATTTTACATTATCCCTTTATCTCAAATAGTTTTCAGATAAATGAGAGTATTTCATGAAGAATTTCCACTTACCAGCCATTATACGTGTAGGTTTCCTTTTTAGGTTTTAATCTTCATCGCCAATGTAGAGACAAAGCGACCGTCCTAGCTAACTTTCAAGTGTCCTATTCTCCTTGTGTCTTCCCTGTTCTTTTCTTCCTTTATTATTCTTCTTTATTTAGGTTGGTATTGCCAGATTCACCAGTACATGAATATGTTAACAAACTTTATAAATGCTGCCAGATATCCTACATATCAAATACTACAATATCTGCTGTAAACGTAATAAGATTGCTTATTATTACGTATTAGAACGTCCGGTTTGCTCGATGGTTGACAAAGAAGAGATTTTTATTCATTATATCTTTGACATATGTTATTACTCCGAATTTATAGCAATAAAGCTGTATACACAATGAAGAATGGTATTGGAACACTAATAATCAAAATTATTTTACAACAATAGCAGATACTACAATGGCAGCGGCGGTGCACATGTGGATGCACTACATTTGGTCGAGATACAACGGTGATTGTTCCGTATAAAGTGAAATATGCTGTAACGTAGCCTGTCGCGGCATCCTCATGACAGACGAAATATAGTTTGGTTTCAACCACCAGCTTCCCAATCCTACCCAACAAACACAAAGTTCGGAATACTTACCGACAATTAAAGCAAAATCACTTTTGCTAATTCCAAATATAGGGTGACGTGGTCATAGATGCACCACCCTTTTTTCAAATCATCATAACTTTTTCAAAATTAATTCTTTTTGCTTCATATTTTTATATATCTTTAAGTGATTAGTTACGAAAATATGTACATTATTTAATTTTCGATATGATCTAAATACTTTGTGTAAGAAATGCATTTTCGAAAAATGTCAAATGGTGCATGGTGCACCATTGTATGTACTAAATGCACCAGGCGTATGTACACAATGCACCAGGAGGGTGCTTAATGCACCACAGATTGATTTAAATAATTAAAACAAAATTTCAACAATATAAATAGTTTTATATTTTATTAGAACAAAAATAGCATAAAAAACTTATAACTAAAAAGTAATGGAGACTTCATATCACAAAAAAAAGAAAAAAAAACTTAAAAATACATAATAAACCTTAACGAATATTAAGTTTACCTAGACATTCAGTAAATTTATATAAAGATTGCTGCAGTTTAGTTGGCCCCAATACTGTAGGATCCTTCAAAACGTATTTATTATCCTCTTCTTTGACTAAAGCGAAATCGGGGACTTGTGGCATACAAAAAAGCTCATTTGTTTTCGATTTGAGTCGCAAAAATGAAACAAACCACTCATTATTGTTGTTTTTGGGTTTCAAAATTTTTCCAGCAAACCTCTAATTTTTTTGCTTTAAAATTTAAATGTCACTAAAACAAAATTATTTAGTGATGGAGATTCATTTAAAGGACGTTCGAAAATCTTATAATTTTAAGTAACTGATGAATTTGTGAGGATGTCTTCTTGATCAGATACATTGAAGCTACTGCCGTCTGAATCATCCAAGTGGAGTGAAGTATCAGTATCACTGTCACTGTCTTGAAGAACTTTACGCTTAAATACATTTTTCATTGTCTTACCTTTATTGACTTGTTTTTTTTTTTTTGCCGCTTTTTCATTTTTTTCGGGAGTATCGGTGGCAATTAAGCTGCGGTACGTTTCTTAGTGTTCTTACGGGGATCCGCTTTAATTGGCTGTCTAAAATTAAAGAGACTCAAGAAAGGTTTCGCTTTGCTGCAATGGGGTTGGGGTTCTCTTTCGATAATTTGTCGAAGTTGCTGCTCTGTTGTATTTTCAATAGAAGTTGTAGTTGCGTTTGACTCGTCAGCAGCGTTTGAGCTAGCAGGAATTGCAATTTCTTGATGGTCCAAAGGAGCTATTTCCAAATTGGTTAAGGCTGAAGGATCTGGACGGTCAGTTACAGAACTTGGCAGAAAATGTTCATCTGTAAAAACGTTTCTATCAAAAGGGAAAATTCCTGTTTTTTTAAATGCGCTTATAATATTCACTGGTGTCATAGCTCTGTTAAAGGATTTTCCGATTATTTCGGCTAGATGGTAGATGGTTATTGGCTGTCCTGGCATACGAAGCATAAACGAGTCCATTTCGCAGTTGTAAAATTTTTTGAAGAGGCCGAACACACCAACGTCTAAAGGCTGCATCTTAGAAGTTGTGTGTGTGGATGAAAAGTTAGAATTGTAACGCCTGATTGTTTTGCCAAGTTAAGAGCTTCTATTGCTAGGTGCGATTCATGGTTGTCCATGATTAGTAAGCTCGGGTTAGTGTTGCTGCTATTTGTGTGTTTTACGAAATGCTTCATTACCTCCAAAAACAGTTCAGAGTTCATCCAGCCGGAGGGTGAAGCCAATCCCAAGGGTCCTGGTGGTGCTCCATAAAGCATATGGCTTTTAAAGTTCTTCCGTGGGAACACTATGATTGGAGGTAAAGCAGTGCCACTAGCACTGATAATGCAGCATGTTGTTACTAACACACCTCTCTCCCCACTTGTTACTTTGGATAAGTTTTTTTTTATTTTTTGGCGCAAGTACATTTTGTGGTTTCTGAACAGTTGTTGTCGCAGTTTCGTCCAAGTTGAAAATTCGTGTCCCACCGGAAAACTCGGGGTGCCTTTGAAGAACTTTGAGCAAATTGTCAAAAAATACCTGCACTGAATTCTTATTAAAAGATGTGGCTCGTGCTAAGCTGTTGCCTTCCCCGGAAGCCCCGCTGCCAATCCAAGCCAGCCATTGAGTGTATTTTCCAACATTTGAAAGAGGTATACACCAATACAGTTGCCCGTTTGGTGAATATAGCTGTGGTGCATTTTGCACCACTGGTGCATCTATGACCACGTCACCCTATAGATATACTTCATTTATACGAACTTGCACCCTAATCAAACTATTCCCTATACGAACCCTTAGATTTAGATTTAATCCATAATCCATAATTCACAATCCTCTCATGGAAAAAGTTCATTCAAAGATACCTACTAGTTTCTTATTGTTTATAACTTGGGGAATACGTTAGGGTTTAGTACTACTTAATTTTCAATTGAAACAAGTCTATTTGGATACGATAAATGCAGGAATCACACCTGAGATTGACTTCTTTCCTGGATCAGCTCGGTTTCACAATCATCATATAGATTATTGTTACTAGATAGAGAAATGAAAGGGGAACTACGATTGTTATCAATTATAAAGTCTTTGTACTTGCCTGATATGTGGCACTCTCTTTCGCTGCGCCTCCAAATCGGTGATGGTGATGCATTTGAGTTTGGTTGTTGACAGAGCGCTTCGTAATCCTGTATTAATTATGTAGGCGTTGCTGCTTTCGGTTGCTATAGATGAATCATCTTTAAAGGATGTTGAATTGATGAGTACAACACATTCTTCGTTTGCATCTTTCTCATTTTCATTGATATCGTTGTATAGATTCAACTAAACAAATCGTGGCTCACATACCGTCTGTCTGTTCTTAGTTTATTTTCTTCAACATTTTACTACTTTGCGTCTGCGAAATTTAAAAGTTCTTCGAAGCACCGACATGCTTCCTGCTTAGATTTAGTTTTCAAAAAGAAAAATGTCTCGTGCATAGTCGTCAACGAATGATAAAAAAATATCGGTTATCTCCGAGAGACTTATGCCCCATCGGCCTACTAATGTTCGAGTGCACAATTTCTAAAAGCTCTCTTACCTTGCTTTTTTATTAAACAGAAGGTGCTGTGTATTTTGAAATAAAAGAACAATTAATAAAGATTTGCTTTATTATAATAAATACAAGAATTCTATCTATCTAATTGATACAATTAATTAGTGAAGAGATTTTAGGTCCGCCCGTGTTCGCTGTTAAATTAAAATGGAAGAAGAGATGATAAGATATATGTGTTGATATGACAGGTAGAGAAGGGTTTACATTGGTGATTTACACAGGTCGTTTACACATGCTATACCACAACAGAAGGGTTATTTGTTTACCAATGGGACATATTTTGCATTCCCCTTCGAATTGGTTTGTAAAATTGATTCCGGCTGCCAAACCCTTGTTTAAGATGTTGAGGCAGTCTTTGAAGTGGCAAAGGGTGTTGGAAATGATAAGGGAAGGTTGTGAAGTACGCACTTTACAACAAGCTGATCTACTTTCGCGATCACGGAGTCCTCTCTGTAATGGGTAGAGGTCATCACACAGGAAATTGGAATTGATAGTCTTTATCCATCCTGGTGAAGCTAATGGCGCGTTATTGTCATCTTGGATTACAAAACTAAATCGAGGGTCGTCTAGCGATCGTTCTCTTTTATTAGCGAAGTGTTGTGCTTTGTTTGCAGCTGACGTTGAAAAGGCAAAAGGTTGTCTTAATACAGTTGATACACTTTTTTATCATTTTTCACATTCTTTAACATTGTGTTCACTTCAACATTTTAAACAATCTTTTTTATTTTTATACGCAAATCATTTATGATTGTAACTTTGGCAGTTTAAACAGCATTTCAAATTGTAAAATTCTCTTACTAAACATATAAACTATCCTACTTTAATTTTACCCATATTGAGTACTTTATGGAAACTTTCACTAACTAAATTTAAATTTCTCCAATTGTTATTGTTTTTTAAAACCATTTAAGATCTTCATTTCACTGTTTTTTAGTTTTGGTTTTTGTTTAAGAATTTTGTTTAATATTTCATCATGACTCATCTTTTCCCAAGTTTATCACTCAAATTTTTGGTGTCATAATTTATGGCATTTTCACTTGATAGTTTTCACTCATTTTGCTTTTAATTACACTTTTAATTTTTCTGTTGATTCTTTGTCTGCACATTTTATGGCAACTGTAATAATTGTGTCAATTATTATAAATAATAAACTAAACAAGTTAATATATTTAAATGTGTTTTATTCAATTAATAACAAGAATGAATATTCATAGTTCAAGCAAAGACTATGTGCCTACTACGATAGATCACAATACAATATGTTGGGGGGATTCCTCTCTTGAATCCCAGTTTATCAATTATAAACTATATATATATGTTTGTGTTCTGCTGCTATGGGTTGGCAGCTTGTAGAATAGCGCTATGGGTAGGCGGCTAAACAACAAAATGTTCTTTCCAAAGGAAAACCAAAAGTGTGCTGTGAAATAAAGTTTCTTTGCAGTACCAATAATAATATAAAAAACCAGTTTTGTATTTTTTACCTTTCGCTTTAATTTTATAACTTTAACCTTTTACCTTGAAATTTACTTAATAACTAATTTACAATGTTAGACTTATATTTAATATCACCGACCGATTAGCTCGGTGGTGAAAGCTTTTCTTAGAATGGTGGATACATACATAATTGAGTATAAAACATTTAGATAATAACTAAGTTTAGCATGTATCACTCAACTTAGTATCTACATATACTTAATTAATCGCAAGGCGCCTAAAGGTAGGCAATTTAATTTATTATTTTACAATTTTGTATTATTGTATATTATATATTGTGGCGTAAACACAATAAATATATCGAACATAGATGCTGGAAGTATATTCAAAGTAGTCAATTGACATGAATGCATTCAGTTATGATATTCATAGGGCTTAACCCTGGGCTGTGTTCAGCCTTACATTATTACACTACACCACCTTTATTTATATTTATTACACCATTAATGTTTAATTCAGTAAGATCAATATTTAATTTTAATTCTTTTCTGGTTTCGTTCGATTCTTTATCTTTTCTTGGATACACAATAACAGACTGTTGGTTAAGTTTTAAAACTTCAGAAAATAATGTACTATTTTGTTTTAGTTGTGTTTTAGGAGGCTGAGTGGTTCTCACATTATTAATTAAAACAAACTTTGTACTTTATTAAATTGTACTGTGACTTAAAGAATTATCTATATAATATATGACATTTTTTGGTTTAGTTTTTAACGTCACACTGTATTTATTTAGCAAGCAATTTTCAGAGATTCTAACCTTTCTTGGTAACGTTTAACGTAACTACATTGATTCTAGCAACTGTAATACATTTTACTGGCGGAATAAAAGACAGGCTTATAGTTGATATATACTGATTTATTTATTATAGATTTCACCTTATTTATACACAATTAAATTTAAAAGAAAGTGCAAGCGTAGCAAGTAGACCCGACTTCAATTGTGTCACACATTACCTGGGCAAAGCACTTGAAAAGGTTCAAGTGGTGCGATATGAATCGTCACTATTTAAGTTGGCCACTGAGTCATGCTGTCACTGGCATTTCTTGCCATACTACACATTTTTATTTCATTATTTATTTTTCCTGAGAATCTCTTGAAATTCTAGTTTATACTCTTGTAAATAACAACTGTTTTCTTTTGACTGATGTAAACAAAAGACATATTTTACATTTTATTTACTTTAATACATTTTATTTTTTTTATTTTATTTTACACTGTCGTTTTCTACTTCGTTTGATACAAATTTTTGAACTTTTTGTTTAGAAAAATGTATAATAATTTTATAAAAAAGACATACTATCAGTATTATTAAAATAATTATTACAATGTCTGCAATAAAAAATACGTTATTATTATTATTGTTGATCACTACAACCTCATCCTTAGAGGTTTTTCCTCCCATTGTTTGTGAAAAGAAATTTTTTTTTTAATTTAATTTAATTTTTTTTTTATTTTATATTTCCTTTCAAGATATTTTTGGTTTTGTAGTTGTAGGGCGTATCCTGACCTTTCGCCCGCCTCTTTCTCTCTTAGTCTTTATTTCTTTTGTTTTTGTTGTATTTTTAAGATTTTGCTACCTCCGTTTATATTCCTCAATCCTCCAGCGTTCTTGGGTGTTGGGATATATTCGGGGACTTCCTCTTTCGGTTCTCCCGGATTGTATGGGCTGTTTAAATAATCAAATAATTTATTTAACTCCTCTGGATCGTATGACATTATATTAAGGCAAGATCGCCATGTAAACAAAAGACCTCAACTATAAAGCTATGAGGGATATTATACGGGCTTCCCTAAGCCTAAGAATCTGGAATGGCTAAAGTGCCGATCTTAACTGGAACAAGAAAATTAAGCGAGGCAGATGCCAAGTGTGCTCATTTGATTCATGTTCAAAAGTGATTTTATTATTATACAATATACAATATACCAAACGTTCTTAATATCAATATATAATATGCTTATTTAGCTGAGTAAGTAATTAGACGTACAATGCCTAAGTCCCATGCCCCTTTGACGACACACGAATAAACTCGATCATATTTCGATAATTGATAAAATAATTGATTAAATGTTCGATTAATCAACCGGCAAAGTACGATGGCAAACAACGAACACGCGAGTACAGAAAACACCGCAACGTTTCAATGTAAATGTACAATATTTATTTGGGATAATAATAATTACCAAGTTTACCAAGAGGTGTTGGCTGCTTGCTGGTTGATTAAGAAAAGAGAAAGATTTCTATTGCAAGTTGTTGACAACAAGCAAAAAAAGTATGTATGCGCAAACATATAACAAAGAAAAAGAGATTATAACATTTACAGCAATTTAGCAAGTTAGAATATGAAAAGTAAATTTGGTAAACAAAAAGTAGGGTAAATTACAAATGTTTGCCAAAATGCCGCACATTTTACAAAAAAATATTTAATTATTAATAAATGCAAAAATTGATTAAATTAACGAATTTCAATAGAAAATTAAATGAATTCAAACATTTTAAATATTGAATACAAAACAATAAGCAATGCACATCGCGGAGGACATTGAACCTAGACGAATGCACTTGACTATGGAAATCTTAAACCTCAAGTGGCATTGACCGTATTAATGAATAGAGTGGACATAGATGAAAACTGAGTATTTATAATACTACAGCTTGTTGGCTATTGCAGTATGAAAGATGCCAATGACCCGTGATAAAAATAGAATTTCATATTGTTAAGTAGATTGTGCTTATGCACTACACTGATTCGTCAACATCTTTTAATAATAAGTCCACATTGTGAATGTATTGTATAGAATCTTCATACTTAAACTTTATGGGTTTATTAGAAATGCACTCGAATAAGCGTCAACACCACTGTACTTAACCGCACTATGATAAATTTTACTACACACACCCGCGAATAAATTGTTATCACTCGGATTTTATTTTTTTAAAAATTCTTTATTTTATATCAATGATCTTAATACTAATACAATGTTTTACTTAACTACACGTGATTTGTGAATCTGCTCGATCAGTCAGCGGTAGGCAAAGAATGTGAGTTCTTCCTTAATTTTGGTGCTGTATTTACATATATCAACGTCAAAATACGCATTGGTATATGGTATCCTTTGTTATCTGCGATGCTTGACTTCGGTATCCTGCTGTGTTGTGTGTAATAGGTTGTCTATCGATATCCTGTTGGTCTGTGTGCATTAGGTTATCTATAGAAATGCTGGCATGATAATGTGTTGTTCATGTTTACTTAGTGGTTCTAGTGATTTTTCTTTCTCTGGAATATGTGGTGGCGAAATGATTTTATTTTCGTTAGACAAGGTGTTTCATTTCTTAACTTGGGGAAATCAATATTACACATATTATATCTCAAAACTAAATCAATTTCGAACCCTTTCCTAACTTCCTTAACAATGTTTATATTTTTTTAACTGCAGCCGAACTGCCATGTTGATCAATTCTTTTCAATTCATTAAAAAATAATCGGTGTCAACTAACCTTTTACTCTGTATTGTTAAAAATGGATCAACTTTTGGAGGGTTGTTGTCAATAAAAAAGCGGTCAATACTCGAAAATAACAGAAAAGAATTCTAAAAATCCAAGAAATCAATTAAATTGAAAATAAAAATAAAATTATGTACGTCCAAATCTAAAGAACGAAAAGTAAACAATTCAATTTTCTAGCTTGATAGCGTGTCACTGTGCGTGGGCCGGTCGTCTACGTAGAGTTTATCTACTTTTTGTTAACTGAAGAAATCCACTGCCTTATACAGTGTTGAAAATGATTTACTGTCCATTACGATAAATTTGATTGCTTCGGTTATTTTTGTTGACTTACCACCGTCCTTAGAAGAAATGCTTTTTACTTGCTCGAAAAAATCTTTCACGTTTGGCTGAAGCAGAGTGGTATTTAATTTCGATTGAACTGTTGATGTTGACGAAGATGGAGCACGTGTCATAGGTTGAGGTGAATCACTATCAGGGTCAAGGATAACAATTTCTATATATTTTTCCTTTCTCATAGATACATCAGTATCATAATGTGAAGATGACGTTCCAGTCTTTGATGCAATGCTAATGCATTCGGAAATTTTTCGCTGTTTAGGTTGAGTAAGTGGAACATCAGTTTCCTTTTCTGCGTTAACAGCAATCGGTTCATTATCTACCAACAAATGCTTTGTACCTTCTCAATGTGGCAGCGAAGGTTAGATGTATTACCTGAAGATTTTAATTCTTTGTTGCAGAGCTTAAAAGTGGCGGAAAACATCCGAGTTTATTTTAAAGAAGCTCCAGACCTTGCTTTTTATTTTTATAGGTGGCATTTTCAAAACCTTAATAAAAAAAGATAATATGTAAAAACGTAACATAAATTCGCAAATTCTTGCAAAATCAGGCAATTTTAAAAATTCTGCGTGACAAAAGAGCCAAAAAACATCGCTCCAAATATTTTCATATCGGAGATATGGGATTGGTTGGCGAAGGCTGTGTGTCTCTTGTCGGGTGATTGCCAGTTAAAGGTCGAGCCGGAGTTGTGTGGGTCGAGCTGATCGAAAGGATTAGGCGGATCGACGGGGATGAGACACTTCAATTTCTCAAATCTCAAGTTTTCCATTTTGTTGTTGTGGCGTTTGATTTCTTTATATTTCTGTAGCTTATCTTCTTTCATTTGGATGTTATAACGATAATTTCTTTTAATAGAAGTAATAGCCTATCTATAGTGCGGTAAATTTTTTTTATACTTTGAGACAATTCTTTTTGATGACTTTCCAGAAAAACGACGGTTTTCCCTATTTCAGCGCAAATATTTCAGGCTCATCTTTGTTGGGCGTTGCTGTTAAAATTTTTGATTTTCCCTTCTTGGATCTAACATTTTTGAAGTCACGAGCACTAAGCAACTTAGGAAATGGACGGATTTGTTCTGGTGTTTTTTGTAGTCTTGACTAATTTGGAACTATTTCGTTTGAAGGAAGCTCATCTGAATTGGAATCGCCAGTGACATGGACATCCTCTCTTTGTGATATAAATTCACTTTCACAAAATACCAAATTATTTAATGGAGATATTCCTGTTGAACTGAATTAGTTTTTAATTAATTTTGATTTCATGGGTATCTGTGTAGGCCTATAGTTTTCAGTTTGAAAAAGCGAAATTTTAATAATTTCTAAAAAAATGGAAAATATTTTTTACTCACCCGATCGCCTCCTCGCCGAAGTGCATTCCCCGTAGGTAGATGACCATTAGTAAATCTTAACAATTTTATGCTGTTCCACTAAGAGGCAATCACTCTATGAATTGGCGTTGGCGTGACCGAACCTTTGGCAGCGCATGCATTGAAGCATATCGCCGCGCCTTTTTAATTTATCCCAAGTTACAACCTGGTTGTTGATGATGGAGATACTCGTCAAACTATCCAGTTTGCTGTTGGGTGACAGCTGAACCAGAAAGAACGGCAAATTCCGCTTCTCCCGTCTGGCCCTGACTGTGGCAAAAGGCTTGACCTCGATGAAGTCGAGATCGGCGCTTGCTTTTTGACGGAGCTCATTTAGGAGCTCATTCGGTTCCGTGTAGGAATCTATAACCTTCAACAGGAAAGTTTGAAATTTTTCAACTTTCGGCTTAAAGCTGAAGAACTCAGTCGTGGTTTGCTTTAATAAATCTTTAACAATTTTATGCTGTTCCACTGTGAGGCAGTGGATAGCATATCTATCTACACCTTATGTTTTAATAGTAAAGTTTTTGCATATGGCCGACTTACAGACCTACATATTTCTATTGTCTCTTTTAGGTCCATCTTGTAGACATTGATTTGGCACTTTCTCTTTTTTATTGATCTGTGGCGGCTGTGGCGGTGCAACAAGAGCTACTTTAGGTTTATTTTCTCTGAGACAAACACGTTGGGCGCCAGTTATTACTTTTCTTATTGGGTTTTCATAAAAAAAAAAAAAACACTTTTATTTTACTACAATAGATGTTGTTTATTTGAGCACTGAAATCGAACTAACTTAAAAATACAAACTTAATAATAAATTACATGTAAGCTTAAAGTATGTAGACATGGTGCAGTATTTTCCGTTCCCACCTTTCTTGTTGTTTCAAATTCTGATGAACTGCAGCTTGTCAGCAGTTTGGTGTGTCGTGTGTAGATCCATCCGGTGTTTGACCTTGTTGAACTTTATGGGCACTAACTTGTACATTGAAATCGCCCGTAACAACGATCTCACTGTGCGGAAAATTGGAAACAATTCTCTGGATAGAATCGGACAGGGCATCGAATTCATTAGAAGTCGAATTACTATCCAAACTTGGACTGCGATAAATAAAACATGTATGAATGATGCGCCTTTGAACAGTGAATTTAAACCACATATAATTGAAATTTGTATTAACACAGGGTCCATACTGTAGTAGGAGCTGATAGGCAACATCATTACGTACGTATACGGCTAGACCATGATAAGAAAAGAATAATGGCACTTAACTATAACTATGTAGGTTTAATTCTGTATGATCGGTGTTTTCAAAACCTGGGATTCACTTAGTGCCGAAACTGCTGGCCTGTACAAAACAGTGTGAACGTATACGTGAACGTATAAAGCACAGAAATTGTTAAGTGCTTGTACCATTTTATCTTTTAAATCTATTTTTGAAGTGTTTCCTTTGCATAGTAAATAGTATTCACTACAGTCTTCTAAAATATGGTTCATTTCTCCAACTGAATGTTGTTCTCCTGTTAAAAAAAGACTCGCCTTAGCACCTACATATATTAGTTTTTTCCAATGTTTTTTGAGAAGTCAATAGTGCAAAATTTTAAACGATTTAGTACGATGTTAAAGCATTTTTACTATGATAAAATGGCTTTAACATCGTACTAAATCGTTTAAAATTTTGCGCTAATGTTATTAAGTGCTGAGTCATCTTTAAAAAAAGACTACAAAATTGTGTAGAAGAGTTTTATAATACATCTTAGCTGTTGGAAACAGAATATATATTCTTGGCTCCTTGGCGGAAGTATCTTTTGGCACAAAACTATTTCTCCGTTTTTATTTCCCATCATGACTGATGCATTATCAGCAGCGAATCCAATTATGTTATTAATCGGTATCGAAGATTGATTGTGCCTTTAAGCTTTGGAGCTCATTTAACCCGAAAAAGCGGTCGGTTACTTTTTGTCGCATAAAATCAAAATACCTCACTACAAGAACGAGACATTTTTTTCAGCTTGTGTCTGTTGTTTCTTCTATTATTGGAAAACTTTAGATTTTTTAAAATGTTCGCAATCGAGCTTTCGCCTTCAGATAAAAGGACTGTGTTAGTTGCTTGCACAGCTTTGGTATTTACACATTTCAAATCTTTTGCTATTTCAGAGTTTTTAGCTATAGATTTAACCAAAAATATAAGTGGAGTTATTAAAATAAAAGTAAGATTATGTTCTAGGAGAAACATACACCCAGCGACAAAAAAACCCTCGCAGTAGATCTGTTCAGCAAAACCTTGCCTGTATTCAGAATTCGTGAGATATATTTAATTTTTTTTCTTTATTTTTTTAATTTTATAAATTTTAATTAAAAAAAAACTTTATAGAGCTAGCTACATTAATTTTCAATATGTTACCCAAGTCTTGTTGGCATTTGATGTAAAGTAAATGAACCGGACGGCCATACGTCACAGCCTCCGGTGATTAAATGTCAAATACCAAGCAAGAAAAAGATATATAAGTTATCATGTATTTTTCAAATAGAAAAGAAAGACTCAATAAATATACATACATACATACATACATTGGTTTGACAGATTTTGGATGACAATTCATACTCCTTACTCCAAATTATGTATATTTATTATAACAAATTATATTACTTGGATTTCATTTAAAAATTCAAACTTTATTTTCGATTAAACTTAAGTTTTTTCTACAAAAATTTGTTAATGTCGTCAGTGGCCGTTGGTTTCTCAAATTTTTTTGAATGCGTTCGCCTTCGTTCTTTTACTTAAAGTTGGGTGCGGTTGTTTTTACAATTGCGCTCAAGTTGGCAGCAATTCTATCAATAATGTGTAGCTGCCATCGTTTAAGCGTAAACGAGGCATAATGGTCTTCTTACACTTTGCATTTTCAATTTATTATTTTTTTGAATGAGCAAATAAAAAACTTGTGCTTTGCTTTGGAATATTTTGTATAGCTAAATTTTAATATAAAAGTGTATACCTCACAATTCTGAACTATGTATAATTATACGTTCTGCGCAATGCGCTTTCGACAATACAAAAAATATATCTAAGAAATTAAGTAAGTTCAATACAAACTATTTGTAATTAAACGAAAAATACAAAGAAAAATAAAAACAACTACTTTTTTCACTAAAGTTTAAAAGTTTATAAAATATAATTAGTTTTAAATCTAATAAAATAATAACTTTGTAAATATTAAAAACATTTTTGTATTTAATTATTTCTTTCTTGTATATTTTATTTGTTTTTTAAGTAAAATCTCTCCAGAGGGTTAAATAATTATTAGTGTATGTAGATTTTTTAAACATTACCTATTTTGACGTATACAAACAAATAGAATGTTTTTATTATATTTATGTAATTAAATCTTAAATAAAAATTTTTTTAAATTCAATTGAAGATAATATTGTTTTCGAAATTTGTTAAATGTTATGGATAACCATGGGATCCATAGATTAGATTAATATTTTATTATCTTAAGCAAAATTTAAATAAAATAATTTTTTTTTTAAATAATTATATGTACGCATTTTATTTGTTTTGGTTCATCGGATAAACAAGCCTTATTCTAGTGGAAAGTAAGTTTACATTTTGAAAAAGAAGTATGAATTTTTACCGCATAAGTAAAGTTTAGTTCTCACTTCAGTAAAAGTAAAAACATAAAAATTTAACGGAAAGTAACTTTCCGAAACGTTAAATGCACAAGTAGTCACCATTAATCAAAGATAATCCAACGCCAAACCTTGGTTATCATTCTGATTTCGCTTTGCGTATACATGCTAATAGTCAGCTATATTAACCGCGCTTTTTTATCTATGGATCTGGATCATGATAATTTTTTAACACGTAATACAACAAAAACTTAGGATCCTGTTCTCTACCTAGATCTATTTTAAAGATCCGAATATAGGTTCTTACTCTGGTGTGTAGATGGCGTTTCAGTTTTGAAAATCGGTAGGGTAATGTAAACTGTATTGTAAAAAAAATAAAACCAATACATGAAAAATAAACATGAGAAATAAGAGAGAGCATACAAGACTGTCATTAGGATTCGTATCGTTTTATTTTCATGGAGTGATCCATGTGGATCTTCGTGGTAATAAAATGCGTTAAGCGTCCCCTTTCACACGAAGATAAAAAACTCAGTTTCTGGGTGAGAAGGGTACGAAGAATGAAGAGTAAACTAAATCTCCCCGGTCAACGTTTTGAGGAGATTTGTTTAACATTCTTCTTCACACACGCGGTATTTAGTGTGTTTTCAACTAAGCTTACTTGAAAAGAAACGAAAAAATATTTCTACGATTTTGTATCTTCGTGTGAAAGGTACAAGAGATTTTGTAGGAAATCAAGCACTTTCAGAAAAATGAACAAAAATACAGATAATATTTACTCTCGCCTTTTTTCCACTTTTGCTTTTTTTCTTTTGGTTGCACATTCTATCGATTCTATATTGAAAAACAAAACGAAGAGACATAATTTTTTGTGTGAGTGTGAACTATTTTACAGAATCTGTGTCACACAAACGAAAGTGCGCGCCTGGCCTTAGAGATTTCATTCCGTCAAAAAGTGAGCAAGCGAATTCAACATTTTTTTTCCTCAGAGTTTTGACAACTCTGCCTACATTCTGTAACTCTCACATCGATAAAATTGGCCAAGGAACGATAAAAATTGAAACAAATCGAATGAGTTTTATTCCATTTTTCACCGTTTTTTTTTATCAATTGTATCGATGCGACAACGTATTTATTTATTTAACTGAAATTGCTAAAATCTTCGAGATCTCATTTTCCTGAGTTTGAATATTAAAAGAAAACGTCAAAAAAATCTCCAGCAACTTGTTTCCTCGTGTGAAAGGGGACTAAGAAATAAAACAAAATCGGTAGTGAAGTCAATAGTAGTACTTAATAAAACTTCACACGAGGAAAGTGTGAAAAGGGACTAAGAAATAAAACAAAATCGGTAGTGAACTCAATAATAGTACTTAAGCGGCTTTTAGACGATACAATCGTCTTTCAGCCTAGTTCCTATAGTTTGAAACTCTGTGCATTTGTGTAAATTTCTACACTAAATTCTGTTAAAGTTCATAAAAAAAAAGTATTAGTGCCGGGACTCACGGTTAAAGGCCTGGTCAAACAGAACGCGGTCTGGCGGGACGGAAAACAATTCTGCCCGTCGCGTTCCCTGTCTTCAAAAGAATTATACGTTGTTCTTTAAACAGAACGCGGTCAATGTCAGCGATTAAAAATGGAACGCAATGGTCAAATTGAAGTAGATTTTTACCAAGAACGCGGTCAAACGTCAAAACAGAAAGAAAAACAAAAAAACAAACAAAATTATTCCATCGCTCTATGCTCTTTGCATTGTGTTGAATGACTGAAAAACATACGAAATATTAACAAAAACTCTTATTTTATGAATTCTTGTTAAGAAAATCAATAAATAAGTTTCATTTTTCATTCAGATGTTTTAAATTTGAAAAGTATTTTCGTTGTTTGTTTGGTGAAAGTACACTTGACGTGATTAGATGGACAATACGAAAAACATAAATCAAGAGCAAAAGGAGATTCAATTTATAGTATCCACTTGCTCGGCGGAGGGAAAATCACTTTAGAACTGGGTCAATAGAACACCGAAAGCTGGCGCGTTCTGTTTGACGTTTAAGAACGCGGAGGGCATTGGCGCGTTCTGACCATCCCAGCGGACCGTGTTCTGTTTGACCAGGCCTTAAGATGTGTAAAAATCAAATTAAATATTCAAGTGCTGGTTTGACTGCACAGAACGTGACGAGTTCGAAATTTCAACTCGATTTTTCGATTTAGTTTGAAGTACGAAAGAACGTACTCAATATTGAACGTATCCAATTTACATCAATATACATAATCATGTTGATTATGGAATATGCAATACTAAATCCGCAGTGATTCTAAGTACAGAGAAAAGAGAGCACTGCACTGCGGATGCAGTATTACGTATTCCATAATCGACATGAATATCATAACATCATTAAAAAAGTTTACCATTTTCATTTACGATGTTTTCGACACAAATTCTTGTGAGAAAGTTTAAAGTTCGTTTACGACATCGTAAACTTTCCGACGTTTACCACGTTTATGATAGTTTTCCGACGTTGCATGAATACCCTTAACAATATAATCTTCACGTTCTTACTACTTGTCTTCATTTCTGTTTTATTTATATCCCTCCATCCAGCCTTTTTATTTCTCCAATGTCAGATTGTGCCGATTGCAGCGCCAAAAAACAAAAGTGAACCACTTTGCTGAATCGATGCTGACTCCTTTGATTCACTTTTGGTTTTGGCTCATCTAAACTTTCTGTAAATAATTCAGCAATGGATTCAGCATAATCAAAAAATATGCTGAATTGCAACTTACGTTTTTCTTCTCTTTTTTCGATATTTGTTTTTGTTTGGGATTTAGGGATTCAGACATTCAGTCTGCTTGCATTTGCAATTTGCATCCGAATCCGTGCATCCATCTGCCTGAAAATGTGATTTCTCAGTTTTGTATTGATGGTTCAGAGTTTTGAAAATTATAAAATAAAGAAACATATTATCAAGTTTTTAAAAAATTATTATTCATGAATAAGAATTTATAAATGTGTGGTGCAACAAGTCATACAAAAATCAATTTAGAAAGTGTAGCCGGCAGCAAGAATTAAATTGTAATTTTTTATCTTCCGAAACAAAATTATAATCATTTTTTCCAGTTCACAATGAATTATTGGTCGATTTTAAAAGAAAATCGGGAATCAGTAGTGCTTGCCACTTAAGTTGCAAACTTAAATCGACCAAAGTAAGTCTTCTATTTTCACCCTCTTGCTGTTGATTAGATTTATTTATTTTTTTTTCTTTCAGAATAAGATACAAATTTACAACAACGACTTGCTGCCCATAGCTAAAAGAAGAGTGCTCTGCAATATCAAAGTAAGTTTTTGAAATTTTCTCAATTTAAATGCAATTTTGAGTAGTTTTTTTTTTCAATTTTTTTCGTGTTTTATTTTCTATTTCTACTGACCTGTATAAGGATCATTTTTCAACACGTAATACAACAACAACTTTGGAACCTGCTCTCAATCTGATTCCCTAGATGTTGGTGTATACGTGTTGAAAAATGATCCTGAGCCAGATGGATAAGTTTTCCACATGGATCTTCATAGATAATAAAACGGGGCTATTGTAAAAAAAAAAAACAAATTTTAAAATGAAGTAACATGGGCAACTCTAAAAAGGCTGAGGGAAATATCCGAAAAATACAGCGTCGCAAAAATGCCAATGCCCAATAATTTAGTAGTAAACTGGACAAACTCTGAACCGCTTAAAAATTTGTCTGCATCATAAAAAATAAAGTTTTGTTAAGCAAAAGATGTGTAAATGTAACATCAACCAAAAATAAAAATTGAGTAACACATGTGTTTTGAATTTCTTTTCCTGGAGCCTTCTGAAAAGAAAACACTTCTGGATCTTAATTGAGAATTCATTAATTCAAACATAAGCACTAACAAACCTACATAATCTAACTAACTTTGTTTGATGTTATATCCATTGGATAAAAACCACTTTTCTGCAAAAAAAGGCAACTTAAAGATAATTGACTGCAAAAACTAGGTAAATTGAAATTTATTCTTTTAACAGGCCTTCACCTAAATTGTGGAACTATATGCAGAACTTATTCATCATCTCAGATTCTCACCCTCATCCACAATCCACACAAGAAAAAAAAAAAAAAAACCACCAATTGCAATCATCCTATTTCCAGGTCAGTAAAACCCACGCAACGGGTGATCTTCGCATTGAAGAGTGTGTGTGTGTGTGTGTTGCTTGTGTTTTTCTTCTTTGTAGCACAATAGAAACAAAAAACGATCGAGTACGATCGCTGAAGAACCAAAGAGTAAGCCCTACATTTTTTTTCGTTTTGATACAAATGCTTTACTTGTGTGTTGTTTTTTATGCAAAAAAAAAATAGTTTCGTTGGCGGTACAGGCATTTTTTGTTCTCTAGCTTGGTGTAACCCAGGTACCCTTGTTAGATTGGTTTTGGGTTATCTTTTTGTTTTCTTGAAAAACTTCACATCAACTGGTCGTACTGATTTAGTGTTGTCTGGGAATTGGGATTTGTTTAGCAGGTACCTACATTTCCTGCATAGATGTCTTTTCAAAAGGATCGTTAAAAAATCCATATATGTACAAGGAAGTGTAAAACAATAGAACTAACAATTTGTCAAATTTTGAAATTATAACTTCCAAATAGTAGAATTTTGAATTTTTTTCTTTTTTCTGAAATAGAAAGAGACTTATTTTTGTATGCATTTTGTTTGGCTTGGCTTGATAATTTAAAGAAATTTTTAGAATAAAAAAGGAAACTTAAGTTATGCTATGTGTACCTAAATTCTATGATATATAGGTATGTGAGATTACATAGGTATTTATTGTGATTGAAAGTTCGTGATTTTATTATTGCATAACTTTAGTTTCCTTTTTTATTCTTCTCTTTCAATTATAAAGCTAAGTCAAACGAAATGCAAACAAAAATAATTCTCTTTCTATTTCAGAAAAAAGAATAAATTATAATCGTGTTTTCTTTCAACACACTATTATTTGGGAGTTAAAATTTCGTAACTTTTTAAATTAATTTCATCTACACTTATCAAAATTCGAAATATTATGAGCACGAGAACGACCGTACCTTGTTACCATTTTACAACATACACTCTACATATGATTTTTCGATGACCTACCTAAAATAATTTCAGTCTTGATTTTATTTTGGTCTATAGAAATCAAATACGAATTTATTGCCATTTACCTGCAATAAAAAAAAACTGCAATTTATGTCATTTTGTGACTTGAAATTGTTTAATTTGTATAAAGAATTAAAACAAACGATTTGTGTCTGAACTAAAAACTTGATTATTTTTTTTTTTAGATAGAGATTTAAAAAAATTATTGTTTTATATAAAATACATTGTAATTGATTCATTTTTTTGATTGAATTTAGAAATATCAATTTGTGTCAGCAAAGATACGAACAAAATTATTTAAATAATAAGAAAAAACGACTTGAAAAACGGTACTTTTACTGTTTTTTAAATCAATATATTTTCGGAATCATACTGAATTATGATTTTTGGCTACGTCACACACTGGGGCAAAAGACCCCTAAAGCTGGCAGAAAATCAATTTCTGAAGTTGAAGGTTCTCTATAAATCCCGTTGAAATTTTATAGAAAATATGATAGAGAATAAAAAATAAGAAAGAAGAGAGTCATTCGCATCACGTGATCGTTGTAAGATCATAACGAATCGAGCATTAGTTGACTTGTTGCACTGAAATTCGCACGTGTTTTGTTGTTTTGGGTGACGAAATTAATTTGTGATTTATTTTTTTTCTGTTAAATATATAACGATAAAACTTTCTGCAATGGAATAAGTAAGATCAGGTGTATTTTTTGTATATTTTATTTTGTATTTACATATTTGTTTCTTATTTGAGTCTGTAGTTGAAAACACGTAAAGTGTTAAAAAATGTGTTTTTGTTTGCCTTTTTCTAAAATACCTAAGCGTTTAGTTGTGTTTCCCGTAAGATGCCGTTAAGTTTTATACCTTGTTGTGTTCAGTGATTTGTCTAGTTTAAGAATCTGAAAAAAAAAAAATTTGCCCCAATTTGCCCCCCTTCATATGGTAAACGTTTATGTTGGTGACGTCATTTTCGAAAGAAGTGTAAACTGTTCGTAAATTTTTTTTTTTAAATTAATTCTTTGGCCGAACAACATCCAAAACATTGTCTTTAACAAGGCCAGGGCTTTATAATATAATGAAGAGTTTAAGTAGCCAAGGACTTGACAGTCAAATATTGTTTTTGAGAGAAGAAATTATAAAATTAACCCAATGCACTGGTATATTTGAAAAAGATGTAAATACCAAAATTAACGTTTTCAAATCAAGATTTTAATCTCGTTGTGAAAAAGCTAACTGACCGAAAGTGAGATTTTTAATGTCCAATTTTTAAAGTCCAATAGCTAAAAACGCATGTTCTGTTTACTTGCCTTGCACAACCTAAACGGGGTCGCCCAAGAACTTCATTTGAAGAAAGTGCGGACCGAAGAAAACGGCAAAAAACTGAAGAATTGAGGAAGTCTACGTCTTTGGCAGAGTTGACATATGCAACTGAAATGAGTTTGAGAGCTTCTGGGCAGTCAGATGCAGCTAAATTGATGCGAGAAGTAGCAACCATTCCAAGTCAAGCTTAACAGTGTAGGAAAGCTATTAGGGAGCCTCTTAAACCTAGTTCATGAGTGTAAAACAAGCATTAGCTATGACTATTGAAGGAAATCTATTCCGTTTTCAGTGCGAAATTATTCGATAGAAAGCTCCAAAAATATTTCCCTCGCAGTTTCGAGAGCGTTTGGGTTTGATCGTAGACAAACCGAAGCCGGTGTTCGGAAACTCAAATGATGGGAACACAGCCAGACGATTTTTTGAAAATGCTGAGATTTCTGATGATATTACAAAGATTGATGTAAGCTTAATCAAAAAAATGAACATCATAATGATAGTCGTTTCATGTGACCATGAAGTTGATTTCCAGAATTCTCGCATGAAACTGCGAAGCCACCCCTACCATTCATAAGTACTTAATCCATGGGATCGAAATAATATCAACTGCCGTATTACCTATTGGACAGCTAAGTGAAAAAGCTCAGGAAGCCCGCAACAAAGACTTTAAAAAATATAGAGAACATCATTCCAGAAAACACGAATGCAGATGTATTCAATTTTTTTTCTGTTGTCATCTGATGCTGTTTTGACAAGCATGTGCAGAATTTCAAAAAAAAGCTACAACATCTACCCCAAGAAGACATCAGTTTGCTTATACCCATCTGCGATAACACAAAACAAAAGTGCTGAAGAAAATGTACTTAATGAGAGTGATATGAAGAATGCTAATGCTGTAATATAAAATCGTTAAAAATATATTGTCATATTAACTATTTATTAATAAACGTTTATTTAAATGAACAGGCTTTTTTAAAATGTTTATTTCGAATTGTCAATTAAAACATATGTACATATTTGGATTTATAATATTTTTTTCTAACTTTGTTTTCAAAAGTCATAATTTTTTTTTAAGTGGGCGTTTTTGGTGGGCGTGTCCATAAGTTGATTCAAAACTATACATAGATGGATCTCAAGAGTGTTCATGCAAAATTTCAAGCCTCTAGCTGTATTAGTTGATTTAATGCCAGCTTTAAGGGCATTCTGCCCCATTGTGCGTCAGTTGGAAGATATTTTTAATACCTTTAAAATGAGACCAAATTTGTTTCAATCAAATCAATAGTTTTGCTAGAAAACGAATAAACAATTTTAGCAAAAATCTGAAAACACAACGGTACACTTTTGAAAATATCTTTTGCTGTGTTCCAACTACCTAAAAATCAAGCCATCACTTGAAAGACAATAATTAGTTCTTTTATAATGCTTTTTTAAAATTTAAAAGCAAATCAGCATTTTTTCGTTTTTTCTTCAAATATAAGGAAATACCTCTTAATCCTGAATATAATGACGTTATTACCAAGTACCAAGATCAAAATTTTATTATTTTGGATTATTATCTCGACGAACATAAAATATTGCTATATCGGAATAAAATTGGACAAAATGAATGGGTCTACAACGAAATCTAGAAAACAAAAATCGCGAAATACAAAAATCTGTTCCTGAAAATGAGATCTCGGCAAACTCAGTTTCCTGCATGAACAGGATTCCTTCCTCAACTTCAGTCAACAGGATTTTTATGCACGACAATGATCCAAAACATGCTGCCAAGGTGGTCAGGGATTGGTTTACCAATGAAAATATTGATCTCCTGAGCTGGCCAGCCCAAAGTTCCGATCTTAACCCGAAAACTTGTGGGGTGATGGTAAGAACTAAGATCAGGGAAAAAAAAAATCAAAAATTCGGAAGAACTTTGGACTGGAGTTCAGGAAGCATGGTACTCTATTCCCCAGAGCAGATGCCAACAATAAGTGGAGAGTTTACCACGAAGGTGCCAAGCTACTTTAAAAAATCTTTGTCGTTCAACGAAGTATTAACTTGGTAAATAGAGATACGTTATGAAAGTTAAGTTTTATTTTCGAAAACTTAGTTTTTCAACAGATTTTCAAATGTGTGCTATTTCTACATGAAATAATGCCATCACAAACAAAACATTTTTTTCTAATTTAACCTGAAGGAATTTAGTTTAATTTTTTTGTTTTAAAGAATTTAAAATAAATATCTGAGTTTCCTATAAAGAAATATAAATGTTTAATTTATTAGGTTAGAAATAAACTATACTTTTACAAGAAAATTCATGAGTGTGCTATTTCTCTGTCCATAGCTGTATATGTGGTACTTATAATTGAAAAAAAAAAATAATTAAACGTAAATAAAAAAAAAATAAAACAGACACATCGCATATAAACTAACGTAACGTGTTCGAGGATTCACGATAGAAGCAAAATTCTATATTAAAGCTGATTTTTGGTATTGTCCTCATGACCTTCATCATTCTGTTTGCTGAGCAAAAATCAAAATGATAATTTCCCAACTAACAAACTCTCTAGAGGAAACAATTAAATTAAGGTTGAATTTCTGCTGAAACTCGACTTAATTGAGTTGTGATCCATAATAAGGACATTATGTAAATGAAGGTTGATTTTCTTTGAAAATTCTAAAGAAGCAGAATGTCGGAACAACAAACAATACATTTTTTTTTAGACAATTTAATACTAAAAAATATAACGTAGAGTTTTCTTTTTTACAGCATATCAAATTGATGAACAAACTACAAAAGCATAGGAAAAGCTGATTACATATCGATGTTTCTGGTTCAACACACAATATTTATCCAGATGATTAAGTTTGATAAAATAAAAAAAAATCCGTTTATAATAGTCTTTAAATAAGTAAACACATCACTCGAGAAAGTATAAAAAATATAACAAGTTTTGTCGGTTAAAATGTGTCGCCTTACGAACCGTTTTAGTGGCCTCATAAGTGAAGAAATCAAAGTTTGAAATAAAATTTTTGTGGATAGGCGCATCAGTGTTGAAAATATATCGCAAAAATTCGGTGCCAATGTTGGTACATTCCATAAAATTCAACAAATGGGTTAACAAATAAGGATTTTACATCCTTGATTTATAAAAGAACCAAACGCCAACTTGAGTTAACCTAACTATTCGTACGGAGAAATGAAACAAGTCTCTTGTTTATAATTTTAATTTATGCTTCTTTATTGTGTGAATATTCGCTTTCGCGTCTGCCAAAAGTCTGACTCCCTTACCCAACTATTGGATATCTGCCCAGCCAATCGAAATGCTGAGTGAGCTATTTCACCTACCGGATGGTTATAGGCATATCGCATTGCGCACTACTTAAAGTGCAATGTCATGTTCCCATGAATGCTTTATTCTCGGTTCATCGACATCTAATCGGATCACCACGTTCCCGAAGGTCAACGTCGCTGGCGTGTGTTAACGTTAAGGTAATATTTTATTATTATTTATTAATAAACAAGATACTAAATTAAATATGTACATACATACATACATTATAATAGGTGATTAATTTTTCAAAATAATGAAACAATTCAATTGAGATTGAGTCTTTATTTTTATCATACAAAAGAACCATTCTTTACATTAATTTTTTTTTAAGGTTTATGGCGCAAAATTTTAGACGATTAAATAACTATTCACATAACGACCGACGAATGAACGAGATTCAGATTCAGATTCATTTATTGAGACTTAAAAAAATTTAGTTGCATATTATGACAAAAGTTATATGATAAAAGTTATAATATAAATTACTTTATAAGGAGTAATAAAAATTAATTAATAAACTTCACATTGTTACATGAAATAAACATGTTCGCTCAAAAAAAACATGACAGACAGTTATATGACTAAAAACTAGGTAACAAAAAAAAAAAAAGATGGCAAAAAAGAAAGAAACAGCGCAACAGTCATACCAAATTGTATGAAAAATTAAAGCTATAAATTAATTGTTTTAAAGTTTTCGAACTTAAATAATCAGCCCAATTCTAAATGTAAATTCCCGGGGAAAAATTTCCCTCTTCCCTTCTCCCTTATTCTAAAAGAAAAATTCTCGGGAATTTTATTCCCTTTCGCCCTTTCCCTTATTCTAATTAAACTTCGAATATGGAAAAAAAATCTCCCAGAAAAAGTACCTATTCTAAATGTTAAAAAAAGGGAAATGTCAAATTCATTTGGCGCGAATTTTGTCCCCGTAAAGTTGCTGGAGAGTTCACACAAAAATGTAAGATTTTCTTTTATCCTTTAATAAATAAGAAATATAAAAACACCTTACTGAAGCTAGATTGAGCCATACCAACACTATTGTCGTTTCCGACACCTGTTTGATAGCCTACTTCAGCGAAGAAGCGTAAACATGCACTCAATTTGATTACAGGTGGAATTCCAAAGCTCTTTCTAGTTCGTCGACTAGAACCGCTGAGTACATCCAACAAATATTTAAACGCAGCTTTCTTAACTCTGTAATACTTTTCAAACCTATAAAAACCAAATAAAGATAATTATAGAAATTAAAGTGGGCTTTTACGGTTGTGGCAACTTTATGGGATTTGAAATGTCTCTTAAAGATTTTATGATGGCCCTTGGCTTTTGGCTATCGCTTTCTTAATTTTGATCTTCACGTAAAATTCCTGCCGCAATTGAAAACATTTCTTTTTACCGAAATCTTTTTAACTTAAATTCAATTTTAATTTTGTTCGTTCTTTTACCTGTCAAATACTACGAAACAGCTGATTCGAAGATTCAAATTTCTCATTCCCCATTTCGAAGGGAAAATTGACTTCCCGGGGAATTCGGAATAGGGGAATTTTACTCCCGGGAGATTGGATTTTCCGGGGAGTTTTTTCCCCGGGATTATTTAGAATGGGGCTGAATATGAAAGTAAATTACATGTTGTTTTAATTTTAAATAGGTAAAGTTGAATAAGTACATTGACAAGAGAAATAGTAAATAAATTGAAACATAAGTCAGTGAATTCATGTGAGTATATTAATAAGTGAAAAAATAAAAATAAAAGTATTATATACATATTTATATATTATAATGTAGCTCATATGAGTTGTTATTTAAACAATGTAATTTTGAAAATAGACTAATAATTTATAAAATTATTATATTAATTAAATTACATATTTATTTTACTGAACAGATTGAACTTTTAATAAAAAACTGAATTACATATTTTTATTTACATTGTTGTAATTGCAATTTTAAATTTACATAGTGTTAAAATATAATAGCAGAGAAACAAAGATTACATTTTTGAGTTGATAGATTTAGTTACATAGAATTTGTTAATCGATTTGTTTTTTAATTGCTTTATGTTTTTCTTTTTTAAATTTTTTTATGTGTACTCTTAATGAGATGAAGGAATTCAGCCCCTATAAGAAAGGGCGTTGGTTGTTTTATAAAAACTCGAAAGAAAGTGACAGTCATCATCCATCACGATGATAGGGGACATGTAGTAGTTTTCAAGAATCGAATGATTAATATTGTTATTGTAAATGGTTTTAATTAAGGGGTTTGGGTTTTGTCTTAAACTGGTAAGTCTACGTTTGGCTAGGTTGGTTAGATATTGCAAAAGAGGTTCAACTTCAGAAACATCATATAGAACCTCATTTCTGAACCATTTACCCGAAGGCCGTTTATATTTTTGGATGCATTTTCGCAAGATAGACCTTTCGAACCTTTGGAGTTCTTGAGCGACCGTTGGAGAGATTTGGAACCAAATCGGAAAACCATAAGCAATTATTGGACGAATTAGAGTCTTGTACATTAGTATTTTATTTTTCAATTCTACATCGCGAGAATTGAAAAGGGTTTTAAGCTTGGTACTAGCAGCTTTGCATTTATTTAAGGCCTGCCTGGCATGGGGATTCATTTTCCAACTTTTATGCAGGGAAATTCCAAGGTATTTAATGGAATTCCTCTGAGGGATATTATTTGCTTCTATTTTGAGTCTAAGCTGTTTAATTTCCCTTACTTTCCCTTCCTTTGGTGGTATTTAAGTTGATGCCACATCTTTTGTAATATGGAAGTATTGACGACTCAAGATGTTCTTTGATGCCATGTAACGCATTGTTACATGACTTGAACCTTCAGTGAAGGGTCCGACCTAACTAAATCCCGTGTTATAATTTCAGATGTGAAGCCGTCAGACAGTCCTTTCAGCAATATGGAAAATTTTGTAAGCTCCTTTGGGGCAAAGGAGAAGGCGTTAGCTTTCATAAAGTCTTAATAAGGCACGAATGCAAATTAACATCCTTAACATAAATTTTTAATCTACCGAGACCTTTGTTCTCGAATCTAACATTATCTAAATTATGTTTGTAATTGTTGGAAAGAAATTCTAATAAATTCTTGGAGCTTACCCCCTTTGCAAATATTGGAGGGCATCCTTCTGCAATGGTGTTATATGCTGATCAGTGGTTCGTTGATTGTTTGCATTTGATGTCATCGCTGGGATATCTGTACCTTAATCGGTGTTGTCTGCCAGAATGGAAAAACGGATGTTTGACAAACTGTTATCTCTACTATCAATGGCTACTTTCTTTGAAGTAGATTGCGGGTTTGGGGCAGTTCGCTTTTTTCGGTGATTTACGACGTGATTAAATTTGTTAACGTCATTTTCTAAAATGCGTTTCAAGTCTGTTATGGCAATGACATCATCACCCCAGATTGAATTTATTGTTTTAAAATTATTGTTCGGAATTAATTTTTGTACATTATTTGGCATCACTGATTTATCAGAGAAGTACATAATTAGAAGCAGATGTATTTATATTTACCCTTCCGCAAATTCATAGTTTCAATAATTGAAAAGTTTATTAGTTATTTATTAAGGTTCACTACTACCCGATTGGGAATGGAAATAAATAGGACCAGTTCGGTTTTTTTTACATATTTAGGAAACGGAATGATTTTTGTCTCGCTGTAAAAATGACCATTAGAGTATCTCCTATTTAAATATGTGTTTACTCAATGTCCTCAGACATTCTTTCATAGGCCCCTAGCTCACCCATTACGGTGGGGGGATAGAAAACCAAACAGAAAAACCATAACAAAGTATTGGTCTGATCATGACATTGAAGAAGAGAATCTTGCTTTTAAGTAGAGGCTTAAGTTTAAACGTGTCGTTCCTGGCTTTTGCTTTGGTGCCCCAATTTTCGTAAAACTCTGTTATGATTCGCAAGTGGCTTTTGAGATGTCTTAATGCGTCCAAAGGTTACTCGGCGCTAGCATGTAGGAAGATGTCGTCAGCGTATAAAATGGTTCGGGATACAATCGTGTTAAGGGTGAAATAGGTGTGGGTAAAATCGTGCATGAAGATGTTGTACAACCTTGGGCCCAAAATAGAGCCCTGAGGGACACCACTATAAGAATTTGCGGAGGTGGAAATTGTATTTTTTATTTGAATGTAGAACTCTTTTTCGCTGAGGAAGCTAATATTAATATTGACAATATGTCTAGGGTAGTTCAGTTGGAGGATTTTGTAAATCAGACCATCTCTCCAGACACCATCGAATGCCTTTTCCACATCGAGGGATGTTGTGTCTTTTATTGAAATATGTAAAAATACGGTGAATTCATTTTCATATTTATTTATTTATTAATAAAGACTTCATTTATATTTAGTATAACATTATCAAAAATACATTTAAAAAAAAGGCAATTAGATTTAATATCGCAAAGAATAAAAGGGTTGTACATCTTAACCACGTGAACGATCGAAATCGAGTATCAAGTTATGTCAAATAAGTTATATGTATATATATTTACAAGAAAGAGACAATTATACTAATTTATAAAAAGAGCTGTTCATATAATTGAACAATTAAGGATATGACAAGGGAGCATACTGTGGTGCATTTTTTTTTTTCTTTGAGGTTGTCCGCAACGTCTTTGTATACCTACTTTGAGGAGGGCGTTGACTGTGAAGTGTCCTTTTCGAAATCCGAATCGAAGGTCCGGGAGGAATTCAATGTTTTCTTTGACGAAACAGTCAATCTTCTGAAGAATTATTTTTTCTAGATTTTGCCGATGTTTGGGAGCATCGAGATCGGTCTGAAATTTTGTATGTCAAATTAATTTATTCACCAGTAGTTGTTTTTAAAAAAACTTTATTTAAATCTCAAGTACAACTATAATTACAGAATTAATAACCTATGTAGGTACTGCTGGTTGCGGGGTCGGAATCGGTCTGCTGTTGCTGCATCCTCTGCTTGCGCTCCTTGGTTCGGTTGGTGGTTAATGTTGCTGTGTGGTGGTGGTTATCTGTTGCTGGATGTAAATTATTGATTTTATGATCGGCAGGTTTTGGGTTTCTAGTTTAGGATAATATTGTTTCTAATGGGTTTTTACTTGATGGGTCGTAAATCATCGATTTTACGACAATCTGTTCATTTTATTAATTTATATTTTATCTGTCGTTTGTTCGAGAACCCTTGATAAGAGTTCTTAGTATTTCGTTGGCGTGCGATCGCCATGTGTTGACTCATGTGGTCACCATGTGTTAACTCTCCCCTTGGCCGGAAAAAGATTGCCCCAATCTTTCATTCAACAGTTCATGCACCCTTGTTCTCGAATTGTCCACGAATTCTTCCCTGACCTGTTCGATCTTGCTTGTGCGATAAACTTGAATTATTTTGATTACTATTTTAATACTTATTCCCCACAATACTAGATGTTCTTTGAAATCGGATATAAATGGTTCTATGTGATCAATGTTTGTATACATAAGGTTCTCGTCTTGTGAAGCAATGTATTCGAGAATTTGAATTTGAGTTGGCTTATTTAACTTAATATGTTCTAGTATTTGGTTTTTTGAGTTAAAATACATTTTCCTTTTAATAGACACATTCTTTTCAAATTGATTCCTGATAATTCTATTTCGTTTACAATATGGTTTCTCGTTAAAACAATGTTTCTTTCATTAATTATTTCTATTGGCTGAATTCGTTCTTTTATTTTTGTACAATTTGCTTTATATGTATTCAAGAGGTCTGTTAAACAAGTAGTTTCTTTGCTGATTTAACAGTAATCGTAGTGGAGTTCTTTTTTACATTCAGTCTTAAAAAATATTTTCTTATACTTAACAATTTGATTTAATATAATAATTCTCCCACCATTTACATTATTTTAATTATTATTAAATGCTTTAATGGCCTCCCAAGAAAGATCTTAGTTGCCGTAAAGTCTCCGCTTGTGGGAATTCTTCTATACATTGTGTCTTCTTTGCGTCCATTTTGATACAATTAAATGATACGATGTACCCAAGAAATTCTATTTCTTCCATGAAGTATTTTGATTTTCCGCTCGATATTCTCATGTTGACCGTGCTTAAGGCTTTTGTTATCGTCTTAATATGTTCGAGGTGTTCTCCTTCCTTTTCTGAAAATATAATCACGTCGTCAATGTAAATGTTAATAAATTTGCCGATGTACTCGCGGAGGATATCATCCATAGTTCTCTGGAAAATTGACGGTGCGTTTTTGAGTCTGAATGGCATTCAAAGGAATTCGTATTTGCCATTGTTAACGCTGAAAGCTGTTGTCTTCCTATCGCTCTCCTTCAGTTTAATCTGATGGAAACCGCTCTGTAAATCGAGAGTGGTGAAATATCCAGCTTTGCCTAAGTTAGCAAAGATGACGGACGTTTCTGCCATCGGATATTTTTCCGTTTTGGTAAAAGAATTAACCTTTGTATAGTCTATGACTAGTCTATGCTTCTTCGTACCGTCGTCATTTAAACCCGTTTTGTCTACAACCCATACAGGAGAGTTATATGCACTTCTGCTAGGCTGTATTATATTGTTGTCGGGTAGATTCTTGATTTCTTTGTTTACGAAATTCGCCACTGATTGTGGGTACGGGTAACATTTTGTCCAAACAATTGTGTCAATAGTAGTATCTATGTTGTTGTACGGGTGTTGTATCCTGGTCCGTTATTATTATTATTTGACGTGGTCTGTCTCGCAGGCACTATATTCCCACTTATGGTGTCCATCCTTTCAGGGCGGTTATAATCGTCACTGTGATTGCTATAATGGCGATTTTGTTGGAATGGTCTATTCCGTTGCTGGAAGGATTCATTCGGATTATATTACCTATTTTGGTGGAATGAGTCAAGCTGATTGGATGCCCTATTATATGTTACTGGTAGGTTGATTTAACTCCGTAACGAAGATTCGAAGAGCGTTTTGTCTTGCCCTATCAGTAAGACATTCAGTTTCGGCAGTTCTTGGGCCGTAACTCATTATCGTTTTGTTGATAATGAGCGTCAGAACTTTCGAGACACCATCATATAACTCTTGTAGGGTTCCTCTGTCTTGCCTCATAGTGCTAAGTTCGGCTTCCAACATATGGACAGTCCTTTTGTCGCTATACGTATAAGATGTGTTCAAAGAAACTAAATAAAAAAAACAGAAAATTATTATAAGGAATACATTTATTACTGATTAGTGTATTATAATATTTTTCATTTATCACCATCCACTGGCAACTCAGTTTCTGTAATTAAAGAAAAGGAATACTTCATGAGAAAGAGACATACATAGGTATGCGTGTGAAATACTACGAGATAGTATATACATCAAAAGTATATTTAAAAAAAAACACAGGAGTGAACAAAACAAAGCTGGTGATTGCAAAAAAAATCTACTAAGAGAAACTAAGAGTAGTTAGTCGACACCATGGCGGAACCACGAAGTTTACCACACGCATCTTCACACTCAAAGGGGAACCGGCAAATACCTCGAACACACAGCCAGGCGATGTACAATGGCAAATACTCCATTAGCTAAGAGACGGTACCGCAAAAATGAAAGTTCACCATCACCACACACTCCTTCGCATACATTTGCGAAAGGGAACCGGTGATGGCCTCCGCACACATAGCCACGTATCATGAGTCCCTCCCCAATTATTCGAGTAGAGCATCTTTCTCTTTCTACTTAACCCACACATGCGCAAACTCATGCGCGAGTGACTTTTGCCTCACACACCTTCAGATCTTAGTTATCTTCAGGGGAACTGGCTCTTTTTACCAACGCACTCACATGTATCATGTGCGAGCGGCGGCGGTTTACTCACACATGGTCAGACATCCTCTGTCTTCAGGGGAACTGGTATACCACTGTCTCACTCACACTGCGGGAATAGATTTTACAGGATTTTGCCACAGATCAACCACCGTATGAAATCTATTCTACTCATATGTATGTAGGTTTATAATTTACAATTAGCAATTACGAAATATAAAAGCAATCAATATAGCAATACAATAAAATTATTCTATATAACACTTTACTGCTATTTCTCAGTGATTTAACTCACCTCGTATTTTTATTTAACTTATTTAATTGTTTTCACTCACTAATTTATTTACCACTAACTAACTGTGCCCGTCCTCTTTTCACAAAGTCCAAACCTACACCGTACAGTAAACGTCAATAAGATTAGAGAGAAGCGCTAATTTTACAATAATTTCTACTGGAAGTTCTAAGTTTTATAAATACTTTTTATAGCTGCTTACCATACTTTCTTAAATACGTAAGGGCTAAACGACCTAAAATTGCGTCTACATTCAATGGTGTTCCGTGACTAGTGAGGATATCATTGGCTTTCCCGATAATTTTATTCCTAACTATATTAATGATAAGTATCTCGCTCCACCTTTGCAGGGCTCGTATACTTTCATGGAATTTATTAGCGCTGTTCGCCAAGAAACATAATTCTCCCCATCAAATTGTGGTAAGCATTTCGCTACTTTTAATCCCTCTCCACCTACTATCGTCGGGTCAATTGTTATGTCCTTATAGGGTCCGATATCGTCCTTTGTCGTTCTTTTTTTAATTGTTTGTTGGCGTCTGCCACTAACCTAATCACTGCTATTGAGAGCTCCTCTGATGTAATTGCTTTTTTGCTTGTTAATTGTTTTTCTTTCCTAAATCTTAACACTATGTCTACCACGATAATTATTTGAAAAAAATTTTTAGATTGCTTCCTATTATGTTTCCTTCTCTTTTTTTAATCATTACACTTTGTTTTTTTTTCCCAACTACAAATTACAATTCTAAATATTTTCACAAAATTTAAATTAATCAGCCAAACTTAAAATGCATACATATACAGGGTGTCCGCTGGGAAGGTATACTACTTTGTTTGTTTATAATTTTTGATTAAATGAAAGAGAATGGATCTTATATTGATAAATGTTCACGTAACTCTCTCATAGTTGTTGTAATTTCTAAATTGGCCTGATTTATTGTAACGACTACCATTGTTATACTGATTATTAACATGTCTGTTTCTCGTCTGATCATTTTGGTTGTTAAATTGATGGAAATTATTATTGTTAACATTTTTGTTATTTGAATTTTGTCTATTAGATCTATTTTTATTCATTTGGATTAATCCTGTCTTTTTTAATATGTAAAATGCATCTCTTAAATTATTTAAATTATGCCTACTTATAACAACACTGGCTAAATTTGGTTCTTATCAATTAATAAAAGTTTTTACCATCATTGCTTCATTCGCTAAAGGCGAGAATTCACAAGGTTTTTCAAAATCTAATTCGTATTCAGTATTTAATTTATATAATATTTCCTTTAAATTTTCAAAATATTCACTTACATTATTATTTCTTAAGCTTAACGCTTGATGATGTAGACTGTAGTAGGTCTCTCTTACTTCAAAGTTTCTTATTAATTCCGCTTTGATGCTATCCCATGTTGTGTTTGGTCCAAGGGTTCTAATAAAGGGCCGATGTTGATTTTGAATAAAACACAAATTATTTAGGAAATTATTGTCATTTCTTTTTATTATGATAATATTGGAATGGTTCAATTTATGTATGGAATAAAATATCGGCTAAATGGCCGCCGCGACCTCGGCGGCACACCTCTATCCGATGCAATGATGACTCATGGAGTACGTGTGGATAGCTGCCTGACCAATACCGCATATTTTGTTTATTGACGAAGCCATTCAGCCAGAGCCTCATCGCTGAAGATGATTTTTTTTGCGTCAATTTAATCTTGTAAGGATGTAAGAACTTTTCGCAAAATTCGCCACAACGACGTCACAGAGATGACCAACGCTTGAGAACGACGTGTGAGAGACACATTTGGGCTTTCTGCAACTGAAGCCTCAGCGGCAGCAACATTCTCGACACTACGGGTACTTCTTTGTCTCACTGGCACGGGAACATTTTGTACTGTGCCTGTGGATTCAAATTTGTCCACTAGACGCTCAATTGTTGATCTGCTAGGACGATTATGACGACCATAAATTGGACGTAGCGCTCTTAACGCCTCAACGTTAACTCACTGACTCCGAATTTCGGTAGTAAATTTTAATAATTTCGACTCCTTGTTGGCTCGTATATCTTTCCATCATGAAATGGCAAACCTTACTGAAGAGAAATGTCAAAAGAGCGGCAAGAAATATGGCGTCGTTTGCTGTCCCTGTTGCTCTACTTTTGTAGCTTCCCTGTTAGTTTGCCGAAGATCCTTGAATGAGGCTAACAATTGACGTTCGAGCTTCGCCAGATATACATGATCGCAAGTGATTTAATTTCACTGAATCTGGCAGATCATTATTATTGTGCACCACATCTATGAACAGGTCGGAGAACATTTTCCACTCTTCAATTTTTCCATTGAATTTCGGAAGTTCAATTTTAGGACTTCTTGTTAATACATTTGCACATGCATCAGATTCTGTGGCCTTATTTTTTCCTTCTAGTTTGTTTAGAAGTAGTTCCACATCATCTTCCAGCTCGATTATATAGTTGTCTTCTCTGAATTTTTCCTCTTCGATTGGATTCATCTTAGACAGCTGTGTTTGTAACCGTTCATTCCATTGCTTAACTTTTCCAATCCATATATTTTTGTTATGAGGATAGTAAAACGCCTCTGTATTTGAATCTTTGAGCGTTTTCTTTAAGTTGTCCATTATTATGTTCTACTGTTATCTGGGCAGGAGTTTGTGCATTTGTTGTAATTTCTGCAAAGGTCGTCTTCATCAGTTTGTCACTTATTTGTTTTTTCTGTAAGTACAGCCCGCTGGTTGATTGCTGTCTTAATGTTTTTATTTCTTCTAATTTGTTATATGAAGCTGCTTCATCTCTGTTCTGTTCCTCGCTTTCGAGATCTTTGTTTTCCAGGGATTTTTTGATTATTTCGAAGTAGCTTTGTGCTCCTCTCATCCATTGTTCATTGGAGTAGGGAACATCAATAATTCCAAGCTTATGTAGCAGCTTGTCATTTTCCGTGAATGCGTGAAGGTTATTTTCCACATGAGCAAGAATTTCTTGATTTTTGTTTCGCGTTGTTACGCTTTCTGCTTCCTTTTTCAAGTTTCTAAGGATGTTCAAGATTCCAACTTGTTTCTCAATAATTTTTAAGTGATTTTGACGACATTTTTTTTTTACTTGGTCAGTATTTTTGCTCTGACAACACTTCTTTCACTTTTTTTTAATTTTTTTTTTTTTTATATTATGCGTGCACACAAGGGGTTATGAATACCCTTATAATGTTAAACACAGTATTTTCACTTTGTCAGTATTTAAGCTCTGACAACGCTTTTTCACTGTATGTGATTCGTTTTCACTCTGTCAGTATTATAGCTCTCTGACAACGCATTTTAACTTTCTTGTTTTAGTTTTCACTTTGTCAGTATTTTAGCTCTGACAACGCTTTTTCACTGTATATGATTCTTGTTTTTGTTTTGTTTTTCTACCAGTATTTGTAGCTCTGGACAACGCTATTAGGTAACTAGTTCGTTTTTTAAAAATCTCTTACTACTGGTGGGGGATAATTTTTAAAAAGTACTCGAAGGACCAAATGTTGAATAAAACTCGGGGTATAAGTTCCAAATAATACTTACTTTATTTCATATAATATCTCCCTTAAATACTATTCCATTATTTACAATCTTATTTCTATTTATATACTTATCATAAAAATACATATACAGTGGATGGCCACGCTGTTCCGCGTTGACCCGTGTCTTATAACAATAAATGATCTCGCAGATTGTGTTTTATAACTCACATCTGCTTGCATTATGCTATGACCAAGGGATGCGTCACACCGCATCATCGTTATCCACTTTACAACCCGTAGTGTCAGTATGTGTGCTTCGTGACCTGTATTATCTTATTCACCAGCACACATTGGGTTATATCTAAAGAACATTTACATGTTCATGTTTGAACAATGTATATTATTTAAATATTATTATGCTATTATTCAATTTGTTTCCGATTTCAGACTTCATAATTCAAAACCTCGCTCAAATACTGTGTCCACAGATAATGTGTTTTACAAGAAAAAACTCAAAATATTTCATCAGGAACCAATCATTCATCTTTTCATCGTTCGTGAGTAATAGATCTAAGTTATCAAAGTAGAAGTCGAACTTATCTTACACCATAGCCCAAAGCAAAAATGAACAAAAATAATTGTAATAAGCTTAGGTTATGTAACTTTTTAGATATACTTTTATTTTTAAGTTTTTTTATTTTATTTTATATAGTAATTATTGTATGAGAAATACTGAGGTCGAATATTTTTCAAAACTTAACGAAAATTATCTCTATGAAATATTTTTAAGTGTGTGATTTCAAAATGGTATACTTTACTTTTACAAAATGTTATTAAAGCGATAGGCTTGTTTTCTTAAGAACAATGAAATCAGACTAAAATTTTTTCGAGAAAACAAAGCGTCTAATTTAGTATTAAAGCTATTTTTGTACGTGAATCTGATTTTTCTTTTCAAAACTGTTTCAAAATAATCATCGCAAGTCATATTTGGCTAAATATTCAAGTAGTGGTTTAGTAAATAATGTTAAGAATCAAGAATTATTTCAGGATAAGTTACTAAATTTTCACACACTCCGAAAGTGACTTGAATAATATGGTTCTCCCACTTCAAATCAATTTAACTGGGAGTCGAAGTTGTAGGTTTTGGAGGAAAATGGATCAATGGTATATCTGTAGTTAGTTCCTTAGGGGGCCTGGCCAATTTTTTTGTTGCAGTTTTTATCTCTTTGACAGATCTTTTTAATATATGATGTGACATGACTTTGTAAATCCTCGGAATTTTGAACTGCAGTGTCAATTGCTCTTATATTGTGGTCTAATGCCTTCTGCTGTTATTTTTGACATTTAAGAGATTCTGTGTTTTTGCAGAAGCACTTTTTATTTAAGCAAAAAACCTTAGATGTAATGTGCTCCTTAGTCCAAATGATTATGCAAAGCACTTTTATTTTTTTTTATAATTGATTTGATTTGGTGGTGGGTCTTGCATTCGAACTTCTGGAACTGTACCATTTTAACAGCACTAGTTCTATTACAAGCCTAATGAATGATATGAATGAGTACCGATGGACATTAACTTCCAATCGCTGACTGATCCCACTCTTTCTGTTTTTCAACAGGTTTGCTTCCAATTTCAGATCCTCCAACGACTTCTTCCCTTCTACCAAACTCGCGATCATATCGCTGTGACTGGCTAACGATTAGAGTGGTCGCTTTGAAGAGGTCCTCACTGTAAGATTGCCATATTTGATCGTAGAAAAGGTAGATACAGTCTTAGAGGAGTTACTTTGGAAGTGGACCTCAAAGTCTGTTCGAAGAGATTTAAAATTAGTGGATGTATTAGTATTGAGCACAACAAACGAATCATTAATAGAGTCTGACAGTTTTTGAAAGGAGTTGAGACGTTTATCAATGTCTGAAACCTTAGAAAGACATTGAGAATTATTTAGATGACACTGTTGGTGAAGTTCTTCAACACTTTTTACAATGACATCAAATTTTTTGGAGACATTTTGGATTTTTTTTAGACAGTCATTGTTGTTGTTAGCAGTTAAGTCACTTAGGCATTTGAGGGCAAGCATAATATGGGAGTGGGATATGCATTTATACTCATCACAGTAAAAGAAAAAAGTTTTTTTTTTTAATTTTTTAAATCCTCCTTTAAGTAGGCGAGTGGTATCTTACGTAAAACATGAGGGTGAAAAGAATGACCACAAAAAATAGAATTAATTATTAATCAAGAGGGAAATTGGTTACGAAGAGCGATTTGAAACACGTCTGTACTTGGCGGCGACAAACAGGGCTAGGCTAGGCTATCGGAGCTTCCACTGGTATGAATGGGTTTTTGGTGCCTACATACATACCTTTATCGAAATTAATGAATTGAACATGACATCGGAACATTGCATCAACGCTTTACGGGACATGCTCACAAACAAATATCATGTGCTTCTGCGATTAATTCAGTCTTAATGTCGTACGTACTGGAGTAAACAGAGAAACCGTTTATGATTAATTTTAAATTAAGTATATTTTAAGTTTAGTCAGTGAATAAAAAAAAAAGATTTTGCCAATGCACAATTTAAGTCACGTGACTATCTTTTTATATGAATCGTATATTCGATTTTTTTTTTTTTTTTCAAAATGTTTAAGCACACACTGCACTGCACACACTTATCAAAATGTCTATTTGTTCATTAAAAAATGGTTATTAGTTCGTGGTTCGTATTTTAAAAATGCACTTTTATTTAATTTTCATAAAAAAATAGCCAAAAAAATCATAATTTTTTAAATTCCTTAAAATAAAAAAAAAACACGACCTTTTGTTAGAAAATATATTTTAATTGTAATTTTATTTTGTCATATGACTTCGTATATAGTCGAATTTGTATACTTAGGACATAAGGTATGACATTCAATACCAAACGATCATTTGTGGATCGTATCAATTGATCTGTTTGTTTGCGTTATCTTTTCTTCATTTAAATACTTGTACTCTCGTACACCCTCATCAGTGTTTTCCAATGGGTAGGTTTCAACCTTACCTTGAAAGCATTGCCTTATTTTTGGAAAGGGGATGGCAAAAACTGAGACTCTACTTTTCTTTTATGTAGATTAGTTCTAATGTGATCCATTCAGCAGTACTCACATCTATTTCGCAGCTCTCACATCTGCGTTAGTAGTTGTAACTAGCGGGTTTGGGAACACCGGCTCTCACCAGCTCTTACCGGCTCACCGGCGCTGTGGTCTGGGGTGGATTTTTGTTGTGTTTTTTTTCCCCGTTTATTACGTTCGGAACCCAAAAGATTACGTTCAAACCGAAGAACAAGAAACCAAGAGGAAAACAAGAGGAGAACAAAGTTAAAAGACATGTTTTAATTTTTATATTTTATTTTTATTTCATTTTTATTCGGTTTATTTATTTTTTAAATTAATTAAAAAATTAACAATGGCTGAAAGGGGGTCTTCATCGAACGTCAGCATCACTTATGTATGTGTGCATCATGTATGAGGCTAAGGGCTCTTTGGGTTCGAATTTTTCCAATGTCTCTTCTGACTTTTTCCTTTAGGTTGTTTTCCTTGTCGGCATATACTTTGCCCACAACTAAAGCCCGAGGCAAAAATAAATTGTCATTATTTCTTATATTTATTATTCCTCGCCGCTTATTAGATTCCTCAGCGAATGTATTGTATTTTCCACTTTGGACTTTTCCTGTTCCTGAAGGGAGTTTAACTGACATTATGGTGAGAGAAAAATCATCGGTGCTCAAACCTTTCGAATTGATCTGAAAGATTTTTGCAATTATTTCCCATACGTCGCTGAACTTCACGTTTGCGCAATCCTGAAAATTGATCCACTCATTTCCTCGCTCAGCAGCAAAACTCTTCCCGGAAAAAGTAATTCCTACTTTATCTGCAGGGTCTAAGCCCGTTAGAGAATGTTTAAACATGTCGTTTACTGCTTCCCTGATCCATGACGTTGGTTCTTCTCTCCGTCATCGTCAAATTGCCCCACACATGTTTCGGCAGGTAGACCGAGCAATCTTCGAGTTCCAGCAAAATTTACGGTCCATAGCGAGTTGTGCATCGCTTTGCCTTGTAAATATTGTAACGCTTTTTCAGCGTTAATTGCTTCATGCTTTTGATTGGCTTCGCTTCGGCAGACATTTGCGTTTGCGCGGATTTTCTTTAGTATCGATGACATCTTTTTTAGTTCTTTAAAAAAAAAATTTTACAAATTATAATCGTTCACTTTTTTGTGTTGGAATACAACTGAATTAGAAAACTAAGAATGAACACTGTTCTCTGAACATCCTAACATACAACGAATTTAAAACCGAACGAGCCGAAGAAGGCAGAAAAAACACGTCCTTCTTCTTTGAAGACTAAAATTGAAATGTTTTCTCAATGGTAGTCTGATCTACCCCCCAAACCCAATCAAGATTTCTCCTTTTAAGCAAAAGAGAAGAAAAACACAAACGAATATTTGAGAAAATTGTACATTTTTTAATCTTTATCCTTATCCGTTTTCTCCCATACGGATGTTGTTCGGGGACTTCTTCGTCGTCTTCGTCCTCATTCCTTCCCCGCTTGGATGGCTCAGAAAAGGTTATTTTGTATGCCCCATAAGGCTCGGGTCGTTGGTTGCACGACTTTCATTCTGCATCCTTTCAGTTGGGCCATGTCTTCTTTCGTTTAATCAGTGAATTTATTTGGCAGGAAACATTCAAAGTCTTCTAATTCGACCAAAACTTTGTCTCCAAATTTGGTGGTATGCCTCGAAGCTTTAATTATTTCATACTGATCCTAACGTCATTAAAACGACTGGTCTAATTAAACATATGATGTACAAATATCTTAAAAATGTCGAAGTCCTACGTTCTCATTATATGATTTCATGACAATTAAAAAAAATCAATATTGTCTTGAGTTATTGTTAATGTATATTATCGGATCACTTCATCCGTATGTCTTCAGATATCAAATTAACTTTAATAGCCATGTGGCCCATTACGGAATTCTTTTTGAGAATTATTATTTTCATTATTTGATTTCCTACATTTGTATGCTATCCTCCGCAACGACATACAACATTACGCAGTCTTACTAACCGTTTGAATGAATTGAATTGGCTTCAATAGGGTGGAGAGCTGATCTGCCCCTTTGAAGCAGTATATTTCATTTTTCTTTACATTGATACAGGCCTTTTTCAATTCGATGCATTTTGGTAGACTCAAGTAACTTGATCCTCTTAAAGGCCTGTATTCATTAATATTCACTTCTATATGGTTAATAGAGAATCTCTCTCCTGAAACTCTTCACTTTTGCTTGTGATTACCCGCTCCATGTTTTTCAGAATACCTTCCAAATCGTCATTATCCTGAGCTATTTGCATCGGACACTTAAAGGATTTTATGCTAACCTCACAATTTTCCGCTTCACCAGTAGGTGCTGTCATAAATTTAATAAACTCGGCAAATAGCTCAATACTGATTTTGACGCTCCCTTTCGTTTCCAAGGAGTTTTTAAGCAAATTGTGTAAATCACAATTACATTTTTCCATAAATTTCGTGATGTCGATTAGACCCTCATCATTGTTTTCCAATGAGTAGGTTTCAACCTTGCCTTGAAAGCATTGCCTTATTTTTGGAAAGGGGGTGGCAAAAACTGAGACTCTACTTTTTCTTTTATGTATGTAAATCAGTTCTAATGTGATGGGGCCATTCAGCAGTACTCACATCTATTTCGCAGCTCTCACATCTGCGTTAGTAGTTGTAACTAGCGGGTTTGGGAACACCGGCTCTCACCAGCTCTTACCGGCTCACCGGCGCTGTGGTCTGGGGTGGATTTTTGTTGTGTTTTTTTCCCCGTTTATTACGTTCGGAACCCAAAAGATTACGTTCAAACCGAAGAACAAGAAACCAAGAGGAAAACAAGAGGAGAACAAAGTTAAAAGACATGTTTTAATTTTTATATTTTATTTTAATTTCATTTTTATTCGGTTTATTTATTTTTTAAATTAATTAAAAAATTAACAATGGCTGAAAGGGGGTCTTCATCTAACGTCAGCATCACTTATGTATGTGTGCATCATGTATGAGGCTAAGGGCTCTTTGGGTTCGAATTTTCCCAATGTCTCTTCTGACTTTTTCCTTTAGGTTGTTTTCCTTGTCGGCATATACTTTGCCCACAACTAAAGCCCGAGGCAAAAATAAATTGTCATTATTTCTTATATTTATTATTCCTCGCCGCTTATTAGATTCCTCAGCGAATGTATTGTATTTTCCACTTTGGACTTTTCCTGTTCCTGAAGGGAGTTTAACCGACATTATGGTGAGAGAAAAATCATCGGTGCTCAAACCTTTCGAATTGATCTGAAAGATTTTTGCAATCATTTCCCATACGTCGCTCAACTTCACGTTTGCGCAATCCTGAAAATTGATCCACACATTTCCTCGCTCAGCAGCAAAACTCTTCCCGGAAAAAGTAATTCCTACTTTATCTGCAGGGTCTAAGCCCGTTAGAGAATGTTTAAACATGTCGTTTACTGCTTCCCTGATCCATGACGTTGGTTCTTCTCTCCGTCATCGTCAAATTGCCCCACACATGTTTCGGCAGGTAGACCGAACAATCTTCGAGTTCCAGCAAAATTTACGGTCCATAGCGAGTTGTGCATCGCTTTGCCTTGTAAGTATTGTAACGCTTTTTCAGCGTTAATTGCTTCATGCTTTTGATTGGCTTCGCTTCGGCAGACATTTGCGTTTGCGCGGATTTTCTTTAGTATCGATGACATCTTTTTTAGTTCTTTAAAAAAAAAATTTTACAAATTATAATCGTTCACTTTTTTGTGTTGGAATACAACTGAATTAGAAAACTAAGAATGAACACTGTTCTCTGAACATCCTAACATACAACGAATTTAAAACCGAACGAGCCGAAGAAGGCAGAAAAAACACGTCCTTCTTCTTTGAAGACTAAAATTGAAATGTTTTCTCAATGGTAGTCTGATCTACCCCCCAAAACCCAATCAAGATTTCTCCTTTTAAGCAAAAGAGAAGAAAAACACAAACGAATATTTGAGAAAATTGTACATTTTTTAATCTTTATCCTTATCCGTTTTCTCCCATACGGATGTTGTTCGGGGACTTCTTCGTCGTCTTCGTCCTCATTCCTTCCCCGCTTGGATGGCTCAGAAAAGGTTATTTTGTATGCCCCATAAGGCTCGGGTCGTTGGTTGCACGACTTTCATTCTGCATCCTTTCAGTTGGGCCACGTCTTCTTTCGTTTAATCAGTGAATTTATTTGGCAGGAAACATTCAAAGTCTTCTAATTCGACCAAAACTTTGTCTCCAAATTTGGTGGTATGCCTCGAAGCTTTAACTATTGTATACTGATCCTCACTGAGTTTCCTCAGGGATACCAGTGGCTTCTCCTTGGTGATGGTATTAAATTTAAAAAAAAAATCCATTTCTTGTTCTCGTGTGTATAGTGTCTAGGTATTCTAGACACTATACACACTACTTTAAATTCAACAAACTTAGATGCCTTTTATATGAATAATTTTCTTCAAACATTATGACAAAAAAATTGTGGTAACTGTATTTCTATTAAAACTGTTTTCTTTCACTCAACGTCATTAAAACGACTGGTCTAATTAAACATATGATGTACAAATATCTTAAAAATGTCGAAGTCCTACGTTCTCATTATATGATTTCATGACAATTAAAAAAAAATCAATATTGTCTTAAGTTATTGTTATTGTATATTATCGGATCACTTCATCCGTCTGTCTTCAGATATCAAATTAACTTTAATAGCCATGTGGCCCATTACGGAATTCTTTTTGAGAATTATTATTTCCATTATTTGATTTCCTACATTCGTATGCTATCCTCCGCAACGACATACAACATTACGCAGTCTTACTAATCGTTTGAATGAATTGAATTGGCTTCAATAGGGTGGAGAGTTGATCTGCCCCTTTGAAGCAGTATATTTCATTTTTCTTCACATTGATACAGGCCTTTTTCAATTCGATGCATTTTGGTAGACTCAAGTAACTTGATCCTCTTAAAGGCCTGTATTCATTAATATTCACTTCTATATGGTTAATAGAGAATCTCTCTCCTGAAACTCTTCACTTTTGCTTGTGATTACCCGCTCCATGTTTTTCAGAATACCTTCCAAATCGTCATTATCCTGAGCTATTTGCATCGGACACTTAAAGGATTTTATGCTAACCTCACAATTTTCCGCTTCACCAGTAGGTGCTGTCATAAATTTAATAAACTCGGCAAATAGCTCAATACTGATTTTGACGCTCCCTTTCGTTTCCAAGGAGTTTTTAAGCAAATTGTGTAAATCACAATTACATTTTTCCATAAATTTCGTGATGTCGATTAGACCCTCATCATTGTTTTCCAATGAGTAGGTTTCAACCTTGCCTTGAAAGCATTGCCTTATTTTTGGAAAGGGGATGGCAAAAACTGAGACTCTAATTTTCTTTTATGTAGATTAGTTCTAATGTGATTCATTCAGCAGTACTCACATCTATTTCGCAGCTCTCACATCTGCGTTAGTAGTTGTAACTAGCGGGTTTGGGAACACCGGCTCTCACCAGCTCTTACCGGCTCACCGGCGCTGTGGTCTGGGGTGGATTTTTGTTGTGTTTTTTTTCCCCGTTTATTACGTTCGGAACCCAAAAGATTACGTTCAAACCGAAGAACAAGAAACCAAGAGGAAAACAAGAGGAGAACAAAGTTAAAAGACATGTTTTAATTTTTATATTTTATTTAATTTTTATTCGGTTTATTTATTTTTTAAATTAATTAAAAAATTAACAATGGCTGAAAGGGGGTCTTCATCGAACGTCAGCATCACTTATGTATGTGTGCATTATGTATGAGGCTAAGGGCTCTTTGGGTTCGAATTTTTCCAATGTCTCTTCTGACTTTTTCCTTTAGGTTGTTTTCCTTGTCGGCATATACTTTGCCCACAACTAAAGCCCGAGGCAAAAATAAATTGTCATTATTTCTTATATTTATTATTCCTCGCCGCTTATTAGATTCCTCAGCGAATGTATTGTATTTTCCACTTTGGACTTTTCCTGTTCCTGAAGGGAGTTTAACTGACATTATGGTGAGAGAAAAATCATCGGTGCTCAAACCTTTCGAATTGATCTGAAAGATTTTTGCAATTATTTCCCATACGTCGCTGAACTTCACGTTTGCGCAATCCTGAAAATTGATCCACTCATTTCCTCGCTCAGCAGCAAAACTCTTCCCGGAAAAAGTAATTCCTACTTTATCTGCAGGGTCTAAGCCCGTTAGAGAATGTTTAAACATGTCGTTTACTGCTTCCCTGATCCATGACGTTGGTTCTTCTCTCCGTCATCGTCAAATTGCCCCACACATGTTTCGGCAGGTAGACCGAGCAATCTTCGAGTTCCAGCAAAATTTACGGTCCATAGCGAGTTGTGCATCGCTTTGCCTTGTAAATATTGTAACGCTTTTTCAGCGTTAATTGCTTCATGCTTTTGATTGGCTTCGCTTCGGCAGACATTTGCGTTTGCGCGGATTTTCTTTAGTATCGATGACATCTTTTTTAGTTCTTTAAAAAAAAAATTTTACAAATTATAATCGTTCACTTTTTTGTGTTGGAATACAACTGAATTAGAAAACTAAGAATGAACACTGTTCTCTGAACATCCTAACATACAACGAATTTAAAACCGAACGAGCCGAAGAAGGCAGAAAAAACACGTCCTTCTTCTTTGAAGACTAAAATTGAAATGTTTTCTCAATGGTAGTCTGATCTACCCCCCAAACCCAATCAAGATTTCTCCTTTTAAGCAAAAGAGAAGAAAAACACAAACGAATATTTGAGAAAATTGTACATTTTTTAATCTTTATCCTTATCCGTTTTCTCCCATACGGATGTTGTTCGGGGACTTCTTCGTCGTCTTCGTCCTCATTCCTTCCCCGCTTGGATGGCTCAGAAAAGGTTATTTTGTATGCCCCATAAGGCTCGGGTCGTTGGTTGCACGACTTTCATTCTGCATCCTTTCAGTTGGGCCATGTCTTCTTTCGTTTAATCAGTGAATTTATTTGGCAGGAAACATTCAAAGTCTTCTAATTCGACCAAAACTTTGTCTCCAAATTTGGTGGTATGCCTCGAAGCTTTAATTATTTCATACTGATCCTAACGTCATTAAAACGACTGGTCTAATTAAACATATGATGTACAAATATCTTAAAAATGTCGAAGTCCTACGTTCTCATTATATGATTTCATGACAATTAAAAAAAATCAATATTGTCTTGAGTTATTGTTAATGTATATTATCGGATCACTTCATCCGTATGTCTTCAGATATCAAATTAACTTTAATAGCCATGTGGCCCATTACGGAATTCTTTTTGAGAATTATTATTTTCATTATTTGATTTCCTACATTTGTATGCTATCCTCCGCAACGACATACAACATTACGCAGTCTTACTAACCGTTTGAATGAATTGAATTGGCTTCAATAGGGTGGAGAGCTGATCTGCCCCTTTGAAGCAGTATATTTCATTTTTCTTTACATTGATACAGGCCTTTTTCAATTCGATGCATTTTGGTAGACTCAAGTAACTTGATCCTCTTAAAGGCCTGTATTCATTAATATTCACTTCTATATGGTTAATAGAGAATCTCTCTCCTGAAACTCTTCACTTTTGCTTGTGATTACCCGCTCCATGTTTTTCAGAATACCTTCCAAATCGTCATTATCCTGAGCTATTTGCATCGGACACTTAAAGGATTTTATGCTAACCTCACAATTTTCCGCTTCACCAGTAGGTGCTGTCATAAATTTAATAAACTCGGCAAATAGCTCAATACTGATTTTGACGCTCCCTTTCGTTTCCAAGGAGTTTTTAAGCAAATTGTGTAAATCACAATTACATTTTTCCATAAATTTCGTGATGTCGATTAGACCCTCATCATTGTTTTCCAATGAGTAGGTTTCAACCTTGCCTTGAAAGCATTGCCTTATTTTTGGAAAGGGGGTGGCAAAAACTGAGACTCTACTTTTTCTTTTATGTATGTAAATCAGTTCTAATGTGATGGGGCCATTCAGCAGTACTCACATCTATTTCGCAGCTCTCACATCTGCGTTAGTAGTTGTAACTAGCGGGTTTGGGAACACCGGCTCTCACCAGCTCTTACCGGCTCACCGGCGCTGTGGTCTGGGGTGGATTTTTGTTGTGTTTTTTTTCCCCGTTTATTACGTTCGGAACCCAAAAGATTACGTTCAAACCGAAGAACAAGAAACCAAGAGGAAAACAAGAGGAGAACAAAGTTAAAAGACATGTTTTAATTTTTATATTTTATTTAATTTTTATTCGGTTTATTTATTTTTTAAATTAATTAAAAAATTAACAATGGCTGAAAGGGGGTCTTCATCGAACGTCAGCATCACTTATGTATGTGTGCATCATGTATGAGGCTAAGGGCTCTTTGGGTTCGAATTTTTCCAATGTCTCTTCTGACTTTTTCCTTGTCGGCATATACTTTGCCCACAACTAAAGCCCGAGGCAAAAATAAATTGTCATTATTTCTTATATTTATTATTCCTCGCCGCTTATTAGATTCCTCAGCGAATGTATTGTATTTTCCACTTTGGACTTTTCTTGTTCCTGAAGGGAGTTTAACTGACATTATGGTGAGAGAAAAATCATCGGTGCTCAAACCTTTCGAATTGATCTGAAAGATTTTTGCAATTATTTCCCATATGTCGCTGAACTTCACGTTTGCGCAATCCTGAAAATTGATCCACTCATTTCCTCGCTCAGCAGCAAAACTCTTCCCGGAAAAAGTAATTCCTACTTTATCTGCAGGGTCTAAGCCCGTTAGAGAATGTTTAAACATGTCGTTTACTGCTTCCCTGATCCATGACGTTGGTTCTTCTCTCCGTCATCGTCAAATTGCCCCACACATGTTTCGGCAGGTAGACCGAACAATCTTCGAGTTCCAGCAAAATTTACGGTCCATAGCGAGTTGTGCATCGCTTTGCCTTGTAAATATTGTAACGCTTTTTCAGCGTTAATTGCTTCATGCTTTTGATTGGCTTCGCTTCGGCAGACATTTGCGTTTGCGCGGATTTTCTTTAGTATCGATGACATCTTTTTTAGTTCTTTAAAAAAAAAATTTTACAAATTATAATCGTTCACTTTTTTGTGTTGGAATACAACTGAATTAGAAAACTAAGAATGAACACTGTTCTCTGAACATCCTAACATACAACGAATTTAAAACCGAACGAGCCGAAGAAGGCAGAAAAAACACGTCCTTCTTCTTTGAAGACTAAAATTGAAATGTTTTCTCAATGGTAGTCTGATCTACCCCCCAAACCCAATCAAGATTTCTCCTTTTAAGCAAAAGAGAAGAAAAACACAAACGAATATTTGAGAAAATTGTACATTTTTTAATCTTTATCCTTATCCGTTTTCTCCCATACGGATGTTGTTCGGGGACTTCTTCGTCGTCTTCGTCCTCATTCCTTCCCCGCTTGGATGGCTCAGAAAAGGTTATTTTGTATGCCCCATAAGGCTCGGGTCGTTGGTTGCACGACTTTCATTCTGCATCCTTTCAGTTGGGCCATGTCTTCTTTCGTTTAATCAGTGAATTTATTTGGCAGGAAACATTCAAAGTCTTCTAATTCGACCAAAACTTTGTCTCCAAATTTGGTGGTATGCCTCGAAGCTTTAACTATTGTATACTGATCCTCACTGAGTTTCCTCAGGGATACCAGTGGCTTCTCCTTGGTGATGGTATTTAATTTAAAAAAAAAAATCCATTTCTTGTTCTCGTGTGTATAGTGTCTAGGTATTCTAGACACTATACACACTACTTTAAATTCAACAAACTTAGATGCCTTTTATATGAATAATTTTCTTCAAACATTGTGACAAAAAAATTGTGGTAACTGTATTTCTATTAAAACTGTTTTCTTTCACTCAACGTCATTAAAACGACTGGTCTAATTAAACATATGATGTACAAATATCTTAAAAATGTCGAAGTCCTACGTTCTCATTATATGATTTCATGACAATTAAAAAAAATCAATATTGTCTTGAGTTATTGTTAATGTATATTATCGGATCACTTCATCCGTATGTCTTCAGATATCAAATTAACTTTAATAGCCATGTGGCCCATTACGGAATTCTTTTTGAGAATTATTATTTTCATTATTTGATTTCCTACATTTGTATGCTATCCTCCGCAACGACATACAACATTACGCAGTCTTACTAACCGTTTGAATGAATTGAATTGGCTTCAATAGGGTGGAGAGCTGATCTGCCCCTTTGAAGCAGTATATTTCATTTTTCTTTACATTGATACAGGCCTTTTTCAATTCGATGCATTTTGGTAGACTCAAGTAACTTGATCCTCTTAAAGGCCTGTATTCATTAATATTCACTTCTATATGGTTAATAGAGAATCTCTCTCCTGAAACTCTTCACTTTTGCTTGTGATTACCCGCTCCATGTTTTTCAGAATACCTTCCAAATCGTCATTATCCTGAGCTATTTGCATCGGACACTTAAAGGATTTTATGCTAACCTCACAATTTTCCGCTTCACCAGTAGGTGCTGTCATAAATTTAATAAACTCGGCAAATAGCTCAATACTGATTTTGACGCTCCCTTTCGTTTCCAAGGAGTTTTTAAGCAAATTGTGTAAATCACAATTACATTTTTCCATAAATTTCGTGATGTCGATTAGACCCTCATCATTGTTTTCCAATGAGTAGGTTTCAACCTTGCCTTGAAAGCATTGCCTTATTTTTGGAAAGGGGGTGGCAAAAACTGAGACTCTACTTTTTCTTTTATGTATGTAAATCAGTTCTAATGTGATGGGGCCATTCAGCAGTACTCACATCTACTTCGCAGCTCTCACATCTGCGTTAGTAGTTGTAACTAGCGGGTTTGGGAACACCGGCTCTCACCAGCTCTTACCGGCGCTGTGGTCTGGGGTGGATTTTTGTTGTGTTTTTTTCCCCGTTTATTACGTTCGGAACCCAAAAGATTACGTTCAAACCGAAGAACAAGAAACCAATAAGAAAACAAGAGGAGAACAAAGTTAAAAGACATGTTTTAATTTTTATATTTTATTTTTATTTCATTTTTATTCGGTTTATTTATTTTTTAAATTAATTAAAAAATTAACAATGGCTGAAAGGGGGTCTTCATCGAACGTCAGCATCACTTATGTATGTGTGCATCATGTATGAGGCTAAGGGCTCTTTGGGTTCGAATTTTCCCAATGTCTCTTCTGACTTTTTCCTTTAGGTTGTTTTCCTTGTCGGCATATACTTTGCCCACAACTAAAGCCCGAGGCAAAAATAAATTGTCATTATTTCTTATATTTATTATTCCTCGCCGCTTATTAGATTCCTCAGCGAATGTATTGTATTTTCCACTTTGGACTTTTCCTGTTCCTGAAGGGAGTTTAACTGACAGTATGGTGAGAGAAAAATCATCGGTGCTCAAACCTTTCGAATTGATCTGAAAGATTTTTGCAATTATTTCCCATACGTCGCTGAACTTCACGTTTGCGCAATCCTGAAAATTGATCCACTCATTTCCTCGCTCAGCAGCAAAACTCTTCCCGGAAAAAGTAATTCCTACTTTATCTGCAGGGTCTAAGCCCGTTAGAGAATGTTTAAACATGTCGTTTACTGCTTCCCTGATCCATGACGTTGGTTCTTCTCTCCGTCATCGTCAAATTTCCCCACACATGTTTCGGCAGGTAGACCGAACAATCTTCGAGTTCCAGCTAAATTTACGGTCCATAGCGAGTTGTGCATCGCTTTGCCTTGTAAATATTGTAACGCTTTTTCAGCGTTAATTGCTTCATGCTTTTGATTGGCTTCGCTTCGGGAGACATTTGCGTTTGCGCGGATTTTCTTTAGTATCGATGACATCTTTTTTAGTTCTTTAAAAACAAAATTTTACAAATTATAATCGTTCACTTTTTTGTGTTGGAATACAACTGAATTAGAAAACTAAGAATGAACACTGTTCTCTGAACATCCTAACATACAACGAATTTAAAACCGAACGAGCCGAAGAAGGCAGAAAAAACACGTCCTTCTTCTTTGAAGACTAAAATTGAAATGTTTTCTCAATGGTAGTCTGATCTACCCCCCAAACCCAATCAAGATTTCTCCTTTTAAGCAAAAGAGAAGAAAAACACAAACGAATATTTGAGAAAATTGTACATTTTTTAATCTTTATCCTTATCCGTTTTCTCCCATACGGATGTTGTTCGGGGACTTCTTCGTCGTCTTCGTCCTCATTCCTTCCCCGCTTGGATGGCTCAGAAAAGGTTATTTTGTATGCCCCATAAGGCTCGGGTCGTTGGTTGCACGACTTTCATTCTGCATCCTTTCAGTTGGGCCATGTCTTCTTTCGTTTAATCAGTGAATTTATTTGGCAGGAAACATTCAAAGTCTTCTAATTCGACCAAAACTTTGTCTCCAAATTTGGTGGTATGCCTCGAAGCTTTAACTATTGTATACTGATCCTCACTGAGTTTCCTCAGGGATACCAGTGGCTTCTCCTTGGTGATGGTATTTAATTTAAAAAAAAAAATCCATTTCTTGTTCTCGTGTGTATAGTGTCTAGGTATTCTAGACACTATACACACTACTTTAAATTCAACAAACTTAGATGCCTTTTATATGAATAATTTTCTTCAAACATTGTGACAAAAAAATTGTGGTAACTGTATTTCTATTAAAACTGTTTTCTTTCACTCAACGTCATTAAAACGACTGGTCTAATTAAACATATGATGTACAAATATCTTAAAAATGTCGAAGTCCTACGTTCTCATTATATGATTTCATGACAATTAAAAAAAATCAATATTGTCTTGAGTTATTGTTAATGTATATTATCGGATCACTTCATCCGTATGTCTTCAGATATCAAATTAACTTTAATAGCCATGTAGCCCATTACGGAATTCTTTTTGAGAATTATTATTTTCATTATTTGATTTCCTACATTTGTATGCTATCCTCCGCAACGACATACAACATTACGCAGTCTTACTAACCGTTTGAATGAATTGAATTGGCTTCAATAGGGTGGAGAGCTGATCTGCCCCTTTGAAGCAGTATATTTCATTTTTCTTTACATTGATACAGGCCTTTTTCAATTCGATGCATTTTGGTAGACTCAAGTAACTTGATCCTCTTAAAGGCCTGTATTCATTAATATTCACTTCTATATGGTTAATAGAGAATCTCTCTCCTGAAACTCTTCACTTTTGCTTGTGATTACCCGCTCCATGTTTTTCAGAATACCTTCCAAATCGTCATTATCCTGAGCTATTTGCATCGGACACTTAAAGGATTTTATGCTAACCTCACAATTTTCCGCTTCACCAGTAGGTGCTGTCATAAATTTAATAAACTCGGCAAATAGCTCAATACTGATTTTGACGCTCCCTTTCGTTTCCAAGGAGTTTTTAAGCAAATTGTGTAAATCACAATTACATTTTTCCATAAATTTCGTGATGTCGATTAGACCCTCATCATTGTTTTCCAATGAGTAGGTTTCAACCTTGCCTTGAAAGCATTGCCTTATTTTTGGAAAGGGGGTGGCAAAAACTGAGACTCTACTTTTTCTTTTATGTATGTAAATCAGTTCTAATGTGATGGGGCCATTCAGCAGTACTCACATCTATTTCGCAGCTCTCACATCTGCGTTAGTAGTTGTAACTAGCGGGTTTGGGAACACCGGCTCTCACCAGCTCTTACCGGCTCACCGGCGCTGTGGTCTGGGGTGGATTTTTGTTGTGTTTTTTTCCCCGTTTATTACGTTCGGAACCCAAAAGATTACGTTCAAACCGAAGAACAAGAAACCAATAAGAAAACAAGAGGAGAACAAAGTTAAAAGACATGTTTTAATTTTTATATTTTATTTTTATTTCATTTTTATTCGGTTTATTTATTTTTTAAATTAATTAAAAAATTAACAATGGCTGAAAGGGGGTCTTCATCGAACGTCAGCATCACTTATGTATGTGTGCATCATGTATGAGGCTAAGGGCTCTTTGGGTTCGAATTTTTCCAATGTCTCTTCTGACTTTTTCCTTTAGGTTGTTTTCCTTGTCGGCATATACTTTGCCCACAACTAAAGCCCGAGGCAAAAATAAATTGTCATTATTTCTTATATTTATTATTCCTCGCCGCTTATTAGATTCCTCAGCGAATGTATTGTATTTTCCACTTTGGACTTTTCCTGTTCCTGAAGGGAGTTTAACTGACATTATGGTGAGAGAAAAATCATCGGTGCTCAAACCTTTCGAATTGATCTGAAAGATTTTTGCAATTATTTCCCATACGTCGCTGAACTTCACGTTTGCGCAATCCTGAAAATTGATCCACTCATTTCCTCGCTCAGCAGCAAAACTCTTCCCGGAAAAAGTAATTCCTACTTTATCTGCAGGGTCTAAGCCCGTTAGAGAATGTTTAAACATGTCGTTTACTGCTTCCCTGATCCATGACGTTGGTTCTTCTCTCCGTCATCGTCAAATTGCCCCACACATGTTTCGGCAGGTAGACCGAGCAATCTTCGAGTTCCAGCAAAATTTACGGTCCATAGCGAGTTGTGCATCGCTTTGCCTTGTAAATATTGTAACGCTTTTTCAGCGTTAATTGCTTCATGCTTTTGATTGGCTTCGCTTCGGCAGACATTTGCGTTTGCGCGGATTTTCTTTAGTATCGATGACATCTTTTTTAGTTCTTTAAAAAAAAAATTTTACAAATTATAATCGTTCACTTTTTTGTGTTGGAATACAACTGAATTAGAAAACTAAGAATGAACACTGTTCTCTGAACATCCTAACATACAACGAATTTAAAACCGAACGAGCCGAAGAAGGCAGAAAAAACACGTCCTTCTTCTTTGAAGACTAAAATTGAAATGTTTTCTCAATGGTAGTCTGATCTACCCCCCAAACCCAATCAAGATTTCTCCTTTTAAGCAAAAGAGAAGAAAAACACAAACGAATATTTGAGAAAATTGTACATTTTTTAATCTTTATCCTTATCCGTTTTCTCCCATACGGATGTTGTTCGGGGACTTCTTCGTCGTCTTCGTCCTCATTCCTTCCCCGCTTGGATGGCTCAGAAAAGGTTATTTTGTATGCCCCATAAGGCTCGGGTCGTTGGTTGCACGACTTTCATCCTGCATCCTTTCAGTTGGGCCATGTCTTCTTTCGTTTAATCAGTGAATTTATTTGGCAGGAAACATTCAAAGTCTTCTAATTCGACCAAAACTTTGTCTCCAAATTTGGTGATATGCCTCGAAGCTTTAATTATTTCATACTGATCCTCACTGAGTTTCTTCAGGGATACCAGTGGCTTCTCCTTGGTGATGGTATTTAATTTAAAAAAAAAATCCATTTCTTGTTCTCGTGTGTATTGTGTCTAGAATACTTCTACTTTAAATTCAACAAACTTAGATGCCTTTTATATGAATAATTTTCTTCAAACATTGTGACAAAAAAATTGTGGTAACTGTATTTCTATTAAAACGTTTTCTTTCACTCAACGTCATTAAAACGACTGGTCTAATTAAACATATGATGTACAAATATTTTAAAAATGTCGAAGTCCTACTTTCTCATTATATGACTTCATGACAATTAAAAAAAATCAATATTGTCTTAAGTTATTGCCACCATACGGTCAACAAATGCTACCACAAGAATTTGATACGCATAACAATTTGTCTTAAAAAGAATATTAAAACAAATCTAATCGTGTTTATTCATGACCATTTGAAACGAGAGCTAGGCACTACGCGACGCAATGCTTTTATTACCCAGGGGCAGCGAGTGGTTAGGGATAGTGAGTTATCAAATTTTAAGTGTCCTTTATTTATAGTTTATGCTAGAAGATTAAAACTCAATCTCAATCGAGAGAAACAAATCCAATACATCGGATCACTTCATCCTGAAAAATCATCTGTCTTCAGATATCAAATTAACTTAAATAGCCATTTGGCCCATTACGGAACTCAAATTTATATCTTTTTGACAATTATTATTTTCATTATTTGATTTCCTACATTCTTATACTATTTTTCGCAACGACATACAACATTACGCATTCTTACTTATCGTTTGAATGAATTGAATTGGCTTCAATGAAGACATATGTTTTATACAAACATAGTGGTTACAAGATCCCTCTTGTATGAGTAGCAAATTTACATATATGCTGCTCTTTGATTAGCTTTGAATTAAAGTACGGGCCCCAACTCTATATTTAGATTCACTCTCACTTTTTTCGATCCCGAAGCAGAAACGTCTTTAACTTTAGTACAAAAAATTAAATTTGTAAAATTCAGGAGAGTTTAATTTCCTAGAGTAATCACATCGTTTTCCACTTTGCTTATTTGATATTTTTGAGGTCGATGAACATCTTGATCCATTGGGTGGAGAGCTGATATAACTGCCCATTTGAAGCAGTATATATCATTGTTCTTTACATTGATACAGGCCTTTTTCAATTCGATGCATTTTGGTAGAATCAAGTAACATGATCCTCTTAAAGGGATGTACTACAGATCCAAAAGGATATTTTTTAATGTTATTTTCTATAAGAAAATTAGCAATTATTCAATAATTATATTAATTATGATTTACCTACTTACAACTTTGTTTTTTATTTATTAAATAAATGATGAGCAACTAATTTGATAACTTGATGTACTGTCTTTATTTTTAACAAAATGTGTTTTTAAAAAAAAGCATGAGTTATCTGCCAAGGAATATATATATATATGAGCTCCTTTAATAAAGGGAGACAAAACTATATGCCTATAATGATTTTTAAAATGGCCTAGTTCAAATAATTGAAGTAAGAAGTTATGGACTTGATAACACCACACAATCCTGAAGCTCCACCAAAATTTGATCCCCTAATCGTGTGGTGCATCTATTTACGTATATGGTTGGGAATTTTGTTTTAAATGTTTATTTCGAAATGCTGAAAATAGGCTTCATCTCTTCGGATTGCTTCAATACAGTTTTGATCTTCATAAGGAAAGACATTTTTTTTTTTTATTTTAAGTTGGAATGTTCCTAATAAAGATTTCTTTCATGAACATTATCCCAACTCAAATTACACCACAACCAACGGTAACAATTTTTTTTTATTCAACCACTCCATAATTTACTCACCCCCGAAACAAATCAACAAAAACCAGCCGCCTCGTGCCTTCAAAGAAAAGGAAAACACTAAAAAAATATAAATAAAAATGCAATAAACAAACAGCCACAAAAATAATTACTATTAAAAATGTCGTAAAAAAAATTTCCCACGCAGTGGTACCGCATTACCATGGCCATTCCATAACATTGGTGCTTGAGATTTGAATGAATGTTTCGGATCGTTATACTGTTGAAGAAGCAATATGAGAGGCATATTCTCTTCAGCATAAGAGCATCGTGTTTTTTATGATACGTTTATATACATTACCTGATTCATTTTGGAAACTTTTCATTAAAATACAATTGAAATGTAACATTTACTTAAATTTTAACTTAACAATTTGAATTCAAACTAATTTCTTCCCAAATCCTCAAATGCCCGATGGTTGCTTTTATCGATAATAAAGTCTTCAAAATTGAGTTGCTCACATCACTCATGACGACGATAAAGTTGTAGCTGGACAAGAAGGCTGGCGCGTTTATTTCCAGCCGCTTGAACAGAATTTTGTCTATTTCCACAAAATAAAAATATTCCCAATGCTTTTTGGGCAGTTGCCACCTGTGTTATTGTCGTCTTTAAATTTTTTGTATTTGGTTTTCAATCCTTTCCATTCCCGATATATTTGGGTTCCAAATATTCCGAATATTCGTAATAAATAAATAAACACACCCAACATATGAACGAGAGAGTTGTATCGTCTTTTTTAAAAAAAAAAAGCTTAAATTAATTTTACATTTTAAATTGCAAGAAAGAAATTTGTAAAGTATGCAAATTTTGAAATATAATTATTTGATAATGTTTCAATGTTATCTAATTTATACAAATTTATGTTCAAGAAATTAAAAAGAAAACTATAAATAAAATTTAAAACTACGTAAATGAACAAATTAAATTTTTTGTAAATACTTATCAATAGATAAATTTAAAAAATATCAAATCTATGTATCAAATTAAAATTAAAATTATGTAATCAATAATTAAAACGAAAAGTAAATTTTTGAAATAAGAATTTAAATTATTAAAATTTTGTATACCGCTTAAAAGTAGGCAAATGTATTTTATAATTTAAGTAATTTATATATTTATACAAACACATATCCATGTATACAACGTATACTTAAAATTATTTCAAATGTATCCCAAATATTCATGAGACCATTCAAGGTATCTATTTATTTATAAATTAAGGACTCTGTAATTTAGTAAAACAAAAAAAAATAAACAAATTTCTTTTTATAAAAATAAAAAAAAAAAAATATTTTATATAGATACACATATATGCTTATTAAAAAATTGTAATAGTTTATAGAAAACTTCCGGTTAATAAATATCAAGAAAATTTAAACTAAAATTCATTTAATTGGGTTGTGTTTTCCTTACTACTAGAAAAAGAACAAACAAAAATAAAAAGTAAGTATCATTTGCCATTTTGTATTATTAGAATTGATCCATATAATTATTATATGCAATGCAACAACAAGAACAACACGAGATCATGCTCCGGAATCACATTTCATGTTCCATAAATAGCCTAGCCATACTAAATCAAACAGTCAAACACTTCTATCACTTTAGATACGATATATTTGTGTGGCGGGCAGATCAGAACAATGAAATCTTAATTTCTAAAAAATCCGAAATTTTTGCATTCAATTTTTTCCCTCGGAAAAAGACGTTTTTAATACTTTTGGATGACATTTGATGACATTTGGATCGAAATATTCAAAATACGTCAAAATATAGTTTATTGCAAATCTGTGAAGCTATAAACTGTCAAATTCCATTGAAGGTTGGCTACATTGTCGATGGATTAAAAAAACCTCTAAGAAATCTTCGAAAAAAAAAACATTTTTAGGGCTATTGGATGACATTTGGATCGAAATATTTAATATACGACAAAATATAGTTTGTTGCCCATCTATCAAGATATAAACTGTCGAATTAATCCGAATTCGAATTCTTTTTAAATAGAATTTTCATTATTTCAAAAAATTCTTCATCACTTGAATCAGAAGAAGATGATGTTGATGAATTTAATAATTCATATAAAACTGCTTCCATTTTTCAATAGGATTGTATTTATTTAACAATTTGAGAAAACTTTTCGCAAAACGAATAAATTTCAAATCAAAAACCACATTTGTCAAGCTGACAGCTTAAATTTGTATTGGTATTAGTAAATTGAGGGCTAAATCTTCCGAAAAATTTAGATTTGCAAATTTGATTTAAAATCAAAAATAAATCGATTTATTTTGCCCCATGGAATGTAAAAAGAGGGAAAATTGTGTTTTTGACAGATCCAAATAAAAAATAAACTGATTTATTTTACCAATGGAAAACCCCATTAGTTTCTTCGTGTGACAGGAGATGAATCTATGGGCCCTATCGCAAACGACATTTCCCGGGAAATATTTCCCACCTTCGAAAAATTCGTATCGTGAATGGTGTTCGAAATTCCCCTCGGAATTTATTGCTATCGTGAACAATATTTCCATGGGAAATTTGTTGTAATTTCTCTGGAATTTTTTCCCATTTATTTTGGTGGAGAAATTAAGGCGAGACGGAGGAATTGAAACTTTTTTGATAAATAAACACAATTTTTGAATTTTATTATGGGCCGAACTCAACAAATCAAATCAAATTAGAACCTGCTGGTCAGTATTATGGAAAAGAATACTATAGAGACTGGATTGACTACCTACAGGGTAAATAAGATTTGGCAAAATTTGGCCGAAATGCATCTTCATTTGGATTACCTTCTTGCAGCAAAAAACGAAAAATGCAAAACCAAGAAAAAGATCACTCAGTTTATATTTTTGGAAAAAATATAAATTTTTCTTTCTTTGCTCTTCCGCGGTTTGATTTTTGATCTATTCTGTACAAAGCTTTTCCTCGAAAATGTTAAGGAAGTTCGACAAAACTTCACAGAATGTTGACTGGGCAAGACCTCCATCGTGGTCCTTGCCGACTCCTCTTTGGTACCCACCTTTAGCAAAAAAAACGCAGACATGCACTAAGCCTGACGATGTGTGGACACTGGGCAGTGTTTTCAGATAGAGGAATTTTGTTCTTCTGCGAAATTTAACACCTCGTTCAAACGGAAAAATATAATTGGCAACATGAAAAAATTCAATTATTTTGTTTGTTATACCCTAGCAAGGTATCGAAGAGGACAATTTTATGCAATTTTATAATTACAATTCAGTTGAAATGATCGCACCCAATATTTCTTTCTTCACATGGATGGGGAATTTGTTTGGGATATTTTGTTTTATTGTAAAGGGAATTTCAACTTAAATTTAATTTTTTTTAATTATGATCCTTTGATAACACTGCACACACTTCGAAATTGATCTCCGAAAATAATTTTGTTTTTTGAATGTTGGTAGTTTTTTCCCTGGGAAAAATTTATTCCGAGGGAAGTTCACGATAACTAGAAATATTTCTTGGGAATGAAACTTTCCGTGGGAACTAAAATTCCCCGGGAGATTCCCGATAGGGCCCTATGAAAAATAAGTAAATGCGTATTACTGTTATATAAAATATGAAGCATTCATTAAATTAACCATTTAATTTGTATACAGAAGATGGACAAAGAATATTATTTTTGTTTTTTTTTATTTGAAAGGTCTACCGTAGGTACCTACGTCAGTGTTAAATAAGCAAAAAAAAACTATAGTTTGACAACTGTTATAGAGAAAAAACAAAACTTTTTCAAAAGAGCAAATAGGCAAACATTGTAATTTTTTGTTGTATGGTAGATACATATGTCTGGTATCTTTTTTCAATACATTTCCTTAAACCTATGGGGTTTGAAAGAAAATATAGAAAATTTGTGCAAATTCGCAAGAAATTTCACGTTTCCAAACAGATCTTTTATACTCATTGATAAAGTTCACTAATTTAATGGAGCGTGAATAAAATAAAAAATAACGTGTTTTTAATCCAATTCATACTTGCTGGAATCTTAGTTTCCTCGTGTGAAAGGGGACATAGCTTTATTTTTATTACCCATTAATTGACTCATGTAGATGCTATGTTATTTATGTTATGTTACGTTTACGTCTTAAGTCGCCAAGTCTTCGGCAGTCAAAGTGCTGAAATGCGGAATTCAAATTTCTGTTTTGTTTGGTGATTTGATTTTGTTTTTGCGTTCAATTCAAAATATGCAGCAACAGCATTTTGCAAATTGCAATGCATTCCAAGTTCCAAGATAGAGTAAATTAAATAGTCCAAGTTCAAGGAAACGAGGCAAAAACCGAAAAGCGTACATACACCAATAAAAAAATCAAGCAAAAAACAATTCGACACATTGGTTTAGTATATGAAACGAAATATTTATCTATGCTTTCTTCATTGTGAGTAGGTATGTACTATTTATAATTTTGTAAATCATTCCATATTGTTAAATGAAAAACTAAAATAAATTGAAATATATTATACTATAGTTGGAAAATGAATCCATGCAAGTGAAAAATCCATTTTTAAGAACTAAAATATCTGGCACGAATACATATGGTATGGAGTTCATTGGTAAGTACGAAATGTTTAGATTTGGTTGGGAAATTTTAATATGGATGTAGATTCGATCAGATTCATTTATTTCATCAGCTTATAGGTATTTCAGAGTCCTCACTAAAGTTGCTCGGTCAAAAATTGAGCAGGCGAATCCAAAATTTAGTTCTCTCGATATAATGTATGACAAAAAGTGAGGAATTGTTTATATTTGTGAGATTGCTGATATCTCAGACACCTTTAAATTATGTTTTTTGGTTTCAGCAAGTGCATTTAAAAATAATATACATTTAGAGGCCTTTTCCAAGTAAAAGCTTAACTCTAACCTTATTTTAAAAACGTATTTTGATTGCTAACAGATCAGAACAATTTTTTGTAGGAATCTACATGGGATTTATTGGAAATAAAAACAATTATGAATTTATCTACATACATATGTACATTCCTAACTGGATTTTTTTTTTTTGTATTTAATGATTCAAATATGAAGAGTCTCAGAGGAACTATAACTTTATAATTCTGCATAATAAATAGTTACATATGTATGTACCTACCTAAAATTTGTTGTAAATTTATTATTTGCATTTCTTGAGTTATTTAAAATTTTCCGGACCCTCTAAGAATTATATTGTGGTTTTCCATTCAACCATTTCAGATTTGCCAGTCAGACCTTAGCCCAATCGTAGTAAATAGAACAGAAAACAAATCAAGCTATCCTAAAAATTCTAGTATTGCGTTCTGATAGGAACTATCAGATAGGCTCCATCTATCCCAAAAAATTTCAGATACGTTGGGTTGTTTTTGCATCAGCTGTTTTGTCACAAGGGATTACAACAACAGAAACCTATCCGGATAGCTTTGGATTGATCCCCGAACGCGACTTGAAAATTCCAATTTCAGAATTTTTCAAACTTCTGATTGGTCAGCTATCAGATGACATTAAAAGTCATCTGACTTTTTATTACTCCTGCACAATCAGATCATGTTGTGAACGCGCAGAATCTCATTGTGTACAAAATTTTGATTTTCGTGTTTGAAATTTAGAATTGATCCATATGGCCTTTTTAACCCCAATAAGTCGCTGATTACACGATTCGTTTTTTCGTTCGTATTGTCTTCCGTCTTTTAAAAGAAAGGCACGTATCGTCGTTCTCTTTTTAAATTTCTCTTTTACAATCGCGAAGACTTTCGTTTTGTTAATGTTCAAAAACTTTGCGGTGGATTTAGTTTTTTAGATTTTATTTGAAAAATAAGATTAATATTACAAAAGATTAAGTCTTATTTTATTTATTTATTAGAAAATAAACAGTAGTAATAATTTAAAATGTTTTTTAATAACTTCTTATCCATATGTACATCTTATTTAAGTGTGAAAAATTGTTTTACAGCTCGAAATTAAAAGTTTATAAGTTCTTCGAACAATGCTCTGATTTAAGGAATGGGCGATTAAATTATTCGGTGTTAAAATCGGTGAGAAAATTAATCGAACCTGAAACATGGAATGAATTCAAAATCGATACAATTCTTTCTTTTCTATTTTGATAGCTAAATACGTTTAAATTTACATCAAATTATGGATTCCTTTTATCCTTGATGAAATTAAAATTCGATTTTTCCCTCTGTCTAAGAAATTGCATTAAAATGTTCTGTGCCTACGTTCTGTAACTCACATCGATAAATTAGTCGAGAAGTGATGAAAATTGTAACAAATCATGAGTTTTAATTTATTTTTCAACGTTTCTTGAACCATGTTATCGATGCGAGAATTACTGAGCGTACAACGTACGATATTTGGAGCAAATCGGTCCAACTGTTTAACCTTTATCTCGATGGACCGTATAGTGCACAGACGTAGAAAACAACGAACGGTATGGTAGAACTACTTTTTTTAGACTTCTCCATGTTTACACGAAACCAATACTTGCCCCATAGAACAGGTAAAAAGAAACACAAATTTCCAAACCATTTTTATCAACTACGTAATGTAATTATTTTTGTCCTGTGATGTTTTAAAATTATGAACTTCTTGAAATTACCTTCTAGCAAAAAGTCCTAATATTTATTTTCGCTTATTGCAAATTATTCTTAAAGTAAAAATGGTTAACTGAACTTTCTTCATAATTCTTAAGCACTGACTGATATATATGAAAAAGACGGATTGTTTTTTGTATGCCCTTGGTTGATTTAATTTTTATTATTATTATTATAATTTATTAACATATAATTAAAATTATAATGCTAACATACAAACGAGCTCAAGTTACTAAGACTTCCGGCTCTTAGGTAAATTTAAAACTAAATATAAATATTTTTTTTTTATAGTTTATGTATGTACATTATTAATATTATTAAAATTATTATCATGATTAATATATATTTAATATAATCTAAAGTTAAATGTCAATTTTACATTTTATGAAGAAATTATGAATGTTTTGAATGTTATCATGATTGAGTTTTTTTAGGGCCTCGAAGATGGAAAAATTTGATGTTAAATTTTGATTAGATGTAGTTGCACAGCTGTTTAAAAGATGTTTAATGTCGATGCGAGAGTTGCAACGAGGACAGGTAGGTGGATCTTCCTTACGAAGGAGGTGTTGGTGCGTAATGATTGTGTGACCAAGGCGCAATCTTATAATGGTTGTATTCATTGCCTTTGAGGTGGTGATGGGGAAGATAGGTTTAATTCTCTCCATGTTAATTGCTGAATAATGATGGTTATAATTTTTCCAATCGAAGAGTAGTTTTAATGAAAGTTTTTTACTAATGTAACGCAGTAGATCGAGTTTGGTGGTAGGTTCAAAGTAGTACACTGGAGCACGATGGGCTTGTAAAGCGCACTCATCTGCAAGCTCATTCCCTTTTATCCCCATATGGCTGGGTACCCACATTAGTTTTAATTTGTTAGGTTTGCTGATGAGATAGTCCCGGATCTTGTTAATTATGATTGTATTATGGTCAGGATTTTTGATTGCATTTATAACTGATAGGCTGTCTGAAGATATAATAAGTTTTTTGCTATATGAAGCGTATGTTGTTATGGTTTTGAGAATGGCAAAAGCTTCTGCAGTAAAAATGGAGGCTGCTTTATTAATTAGGCCTACACATATCAAAGAGCCATTTTCGTTAACAGATGCAAAGGACGTACTTGTTGCAGTTTTTGAACCATCTGAGAAAACGAAGTTCCAACCATCTTTTTTTAATTCTGATGAAACACTCAAAAAGATTTGGGAAAAAACTTCTTTAGTTGTGTTGTTTTTGTTGAAATTTGACAAATCCATGATGAAGGATTTAGTTTGTATATTCCATGGGGGGAAACGTGGCATATATTTAGCATTTTGTTTGATAGTAATCCCAAGGTCTATAGCTGATTTTATTGAGATGGATATTGCTGATGGTATTCGTTTTGGAGATTTAAGTTTTATTGCAGAGAGTACGTCCTTGTCAATAATTGAGCCATTTGGGAAAGCGAGTTTGATGGAGAGTTTTGCTTTTGTAGATGTTATTCTTTCGTCTAAACTGGGAAGACTAGCTTCAACGAGCATGTTTTTTACGGTGCTTGTTGGGAATGCATTTAAGCTCCTTCGTACACATTGGTGATAGGGTGATTTAATGATGTTAATTGTTGTTTTTGGTGAGTTTCCATAAATGATGAGGCCATAGTCAATCTTACTTAAAACTAAAGATCTGGTTATATTACATAGTGTGTTTACATGTACATTACATTTTTTGCTTGCTAAATAATTAATGATATTAGTTCTTTTATTTAAGTTTTTTTTTAAATTTAAACAATGAGTTTTCCAATTATATCTACTATTGAATGTTAAACCTAAGATACTTAAATTATCGACATTATTAATATTTATATTGTTCACAGAAAGAGGAATATTATTACATGTTGTTTTACGGCAAATATGTAAAGTCTTACATTTGTCTAATGATAGTCTAGCTCCGGATCGGGACGACCAGGATAGAATATCATTTAAAACATCTGTAAGCAGTAAGTTTGCAGTGGTTGAGTCAGTATGTTTACAAAGAATATAGAAGTCGTCAGCATAAGCGGCGTGTTCTAGTTGTTTGTGATTTGCAATGATAGCACTTAAGTCGTCAAATGCTATAATAAACAACACCACAGACAATGGAGATCCTTGAGGAATTCCATTTGACAAGGGGTAAAAAGGTGAATAGCAATTTTGTGTCCTAACGCAAATTTTTCTGTTGGTAAGAAAGGCTTTAATAAAGTTGAAAATTTTCGGACCGATGCCCCAATTTTTGAGTTTTTCTAGTATAAGGTGAATACCTATCCTGTCAAAGGCTTTTTCAAAATCTAATGAGAGAACGGTTACGTGGTTGCGTGCAGATAGGGCATTAGATATGTAAAAGTCTAGGTGAAGTAGTGCATCTGCGCACCCTTTGTTTGATTGGAAGGCTACTTGATTTGGTTTTATTAGATTTTTTGAGTTAATAAACCAAAGCAAACGTTTGGCTACAATTTTTTCAAGAACTTTGGCGACGCAAGGTATGAGGGAAATTGGTCTGAAACCGTTTACATTGTTTATGTTCTTCTTTGGTTTGGGCAGGGGAAATAATGTAGCTTGTTTCCAATTTTGTGGAATAACACCGGTATCAAGCACATTGTTATACAGTTGTATAAGCCTAGATGTTGCAGAGGATGGAAGGTTTTTTAACATAGGATATGATATCCTGTCTCTGCTGGGTGTTTTGCCTTTCAGTTTATGTAAACAGCTTTCTAGTTCAAGAAGTGAAATCTTATTTTCTATTAATCTTGCGGATGGTGAAATAGAGTTATTATTTATAGAAGAAAGAAAACAAAGTTCTTTTTTTGAGATGTAATCGGGATGAAAATTTTCATTTTTAGAATAGTTTGACCAAGTAAGTGCAAAGTGGTTACTGATTTCGGTGGGGTTGGAAATTGGACCTGTGGAGGTTTCAATGACTTTTATATTTTGTAGAGTGTACTCACCAGTCAAACAACGGATGTTATGCCAGATTTTAGTAGGAGATGAATTTGGATTAATAGACGAGGTGAAGTTAATCAAGCTTTTTGCTTTTGCAAATTTAAGTTCTCTGCGAAATTTAGCATTAGATTTTTTAAAGAAAATTAAATTTACCTGATTGGGATATTTTTTGAAAAGCCTCCATGCTTTTACTTTTTCATTTCGTAAAGCATTAAGTTCTGGGTTCCACCATGCTACAGTTCTTTTGGATATTTTGCTCCTGCTTTGGGGGATGGATATGTTTGCTGCTGTACGAATAGCTTTATGGATAAGAGCAGCCTCTTTATTGATGTTGGCTGAAGGGCTATGAACTGATAAGTATTCTGATATGTGATTGTGAAAGCAATCCCAGTCAGCAAGATCAGTTTTAAACTTATGGTTAACTACAGATTTAGCGAAAATTGATCCAAGGGCCAGTTTGCAAATTATAGGAAAATGATCGCTATTGTGGAGATCATCCAAAATTTGCCAGGAGGTTTTATTTAGTAGTTCCGGGGAGCAGCAAGTTATGTCGACGTGTGTTAGGGTGTTGTGTGTGGAAAGGTGGGTAGGAGAGCCGTCATTCAAAATTACAAGATGGGAGTAAGACACAAAATTTTCAAAAATTGCACCTCTATGGTTGGTAATTGGGGATCCCCAAAGAATACTCCACGAGTTAATATCGCCCATCAGGAGAATGGGTGTTTTAATTTGAACGAAAATATTAATAAGGTCATCTCTCGTGAATTTTTGGTTAGGATGTATATAAATTGAGACCAAAGTAAATTTATAAGAGAGTTGGACTTCAACAGCTAATACTAATATATTTGAAGTTATAGTAGTTATTAAATGTGGGATGTTTTTCTTAATAAGAATTCCAATACCTTGCTTCGCTGTCATATTTTCTTGGTGATTATGGAAATAACCTATATACGCTTTGGGTATGTAGGGTGTGAAATTGAAAGCACAGTGAGTTTCTTGAATTGATATGATATCAGGACTGTATTGCTTAATGAGGATATTAAGTTCGTCATAGTTGTTTTTAAATCCTTTTATATTCCATTGCATAGTTATTATATTTTTTTCATAAAAATTTGGTTGATTAGGCTTTGGTCGCAGACATCTCTGGCCAGAACTGGAGTGTGAGTCGCTAGACCCCACTCCCGCTCCCGCCAGCAATGCCTGCGACCTTGTGTTGGGAGCAATTTTATTAGTTTTATACATTGTCATCCGTATCGGAAGTATTCATATAATATGTTTGGTTATTTATTAAATTATTGGTTATTGAAGAAATAGGCGAGTTTAGTAGTGTGTTTGTGTTTATTTTCCCTGCGGTGGGGAGGGTTGGTGGAGAAGGAAGTGGGCGATTGATAGCTAAGTTTTTGTTTACAGTTGTTTGTTTAGTTGGAATTTTAGGTGGAGAAGAGATAAGTGAACTAGATGAAGAAGTTGTGATTTTTGATGTTGATGGAGTATTTTCTTGTGATTTACTAATGGTTGTGGTGTTTACAGGAGCTATTGCAAGGTTATATGCGGATTTTTTAAAGACAGGGTTATTGTTATTTAAGGAATTATTCTTTTCGTTTGTTGTTTGTGGAATTTGTTTAATTTTTTCTGAGTATGTGTTTGAAATTGTTTGAGTTGGGTGCATTAGATTGTAAGTGCGTTTGGCTTCTGCCATGCTGCACTTATTGCGCGTTTTTATGGTTATTATTTCTTTATTTTGTAAATATTTGGTACATGTTTTAGCTGAAGATGGATGGTTATCAGAACAGTTAGCGCACATAATTCGAGTGCATTCTGTTTTTTCGTGTGGTGGAAGGCTGCAGGTTTCACAAATTTGTGGTTTAATACACCTTTTAGTTGTATGTCCTAGGAGTTGGCAATTTCTGCATCTCATAGGATTAGGTATGTATTCTTGCACCTTGGTTTTATACCAAGCAATGTCTACTGTAGATGGTGGTTGATACCTATCGAATGTGAAGAGCATCAAACCAGTTGGAACTGGTGTTTTTTCTCCTGGTTTTACAAATTTATATACTCCAATTACACCTTGCGGTTTAAGTTCACGGACTATTTCCTCTTCGTCGATATTGCATAAACAGGGAGCATAAACTACGCCTTTAGAGTTATTGAGATTGGAATGTAATTCAATTTTCACTGGGCATTGATTTGCAAGGTTAGTTACGCACAAGAATTTGTCTGCAATTTGTTGGGATTTTGTTAAGATAAGAATATTTCCATCTCTTAGTTGCGAAATATTTTCATATTCCGTACTTATAGAATCTATCGCTTTTCTAAGAACAAAAATGCTTACCGAAGACAATTTTTTATCTTGATCAGCAGGTTTTATAATTATAAATTTAGGATTTTTAATGTTTGAAATATGGGGTAGGCTTGGAAATTCTACGTTAGACCTTTTATTCTTTTTTGATCTAGGTTCGAAATCCAGAGACTCCGCAAGGATGTCAAACCTATTCCCGGGCTTAGTTGGCCCCGGGGCCATCTTAACCTCAAAAATATTAACTACGCGCGTAAAAATTAACACACGTTAGAAAAGAAAAAATATATATACAAAAATGGGAAAAAGCTCTGTTGAAAGAGCAAAAGAGAAAGAAAGACTATGGATGGGTAGATAAGAAAATACTTCCACAGAGATAGGTCAACACGAAGTTTACGCTACGAGAGCTAGACGGTGACTCTTTAATTTTTATTTTTGTCAACAGGGCGCAACTTTATACGAATATCGCTTAGTTGAAACCACATTCTGTGTCCAGATATAAGAAAGTAAATGATCTTATATGTATGTCACTAACACAAATATACTAAATATTTCTTCGAGTTCACTGAAAGGAAACTTTTTTAAAACTAAAATGGATGACGAAACAAAAGAGGTAACGACAACAACAACAAAATATTAGTAGAGTCTATGTAACAAAAAGGTTTTTAATTACAGGTCTTATTACAGCTTCTAGACTCAAGTAGTGATGAGGATGATTTAATTTTTGAAGAATTTTTTACAAGCGTTATAAGTTCCGATGATTCTGCAGAAGAAGAAGAAGAAGAAGTAGAAGAAGAAGAGGGACCCGACGTTAGCACTACATTTTTCATGGATTTTATTGAGGAATTGAGTGAGGACGATTTCAAAGATAACTTAAGTTTAAAGCGCTCAACTGTAGAACTGTTAATAAGTAAGTAATTATGTCGTTGCATTGCTGCAAGAAATTCCACTATGTGAGTCTCTTTTTTTTTTTTTTTTTGTCGTTCTACTATATCAGGAAATTACTCTCAATCTAATTTCTATAAAACCTTGAAGCAAAGAGGCAAAGCAAAGATTGGAGCGAGAACAGAAATAACATCATATACATGGTATATAAGCAACACAATATCATATAGGCATTTGGGACATCTGTTTGGAATCTCAAAGTCTGCAGCTCGGGCTACAGTTGAACGTGTGAGTAATTGGTTAATTTCGCAAGCTAATGTATACGTCAAGTGGCCCCAAGGAGATGTAATTTTGGAAAACTGTCGGAAATTCGAATCCAAAAATAATCTACCGGGTATAATTGGTGTCATAGATGCCACACATATTACTATAGCACCTCCCAAACAAAACAAAGCATACTATTTCAACCGCAAACAAAACTTCTCACTGATATTGCAAGCTGTCGTTGATGCTGATCAAAAATTCATCGACATATGTTGCGGTGAGCCAGGATCCCTGGACGATAATAGTGTATTAAAAAGATCTGCCTTGTACAAAAGAGCACAAACCAATTACACCCGGCTTTTTCCAGAAAATACATTTCTTCTAAGTGATTCGGCATATGCTGCGACCAATTGGTTAGTGCCACCTTTCACAACAAACTATGACCAACTTACAGATCAGCAAAAATCATTTAATTACTTACACTCAGCTACAAGATTGGTAGTTGAAAATACTTTAGGGTTGCTTAAAGAAAGATTCCGGAGGCTAAATAAATTTACCGAACAACAAAACCTGAGCGCAGTGAGGAAAATTATTGCTGGTGCATGTGTATTACACAATTTATGTATTATCCATGATGATCATTACACCGTTTTGAATGATGAAGGAAGTCCCGATCTTCCCTGGGCCCATAGCGAAAATACTATAAAAACTGTAAATCGCCGGGAGATCTTGTTTGATTATCTGTGTCAACAGAATATAATATAGGTGAGTAATTGTTGAAGAAATAAAATGTTTGAGAAAAAATTAACTCAGTATAATTGCAACCGAATATTTCAGATGCAAAGTTCGAGAAAAACAAAATGAGGCGGAAAAAGTTTGCGATTTTTAACTTTTTGAAACTTTTGTTTTTCAATACCGTGATTCGCATAAGATGCCAACTTCTATCTTCTTTGACACTAAAATCACAGAATTTTTCACAAGAAAAGTTTCAGAATTTCAAGCCTTGTTGTATTCAAAAACTATTTAAACTATTTATTAAAATTAATTCTTAAAAAAAAATTAAAGATATCTTAAAGCTTTATTAATCTTTAAATGCTGTTTATAATTTTGTTTCGATTTTAACTCAATTAAATACTAAAAAAGTCTGATAGGGGGAATAGACCGATTTTTTTCTTGTCTTGGCCCAACCGAGACTATCTAGCTTTTTGTTGCATGTTATGCGTAATTCAAATTTCCCTGCCTATGTTGTATAAAGCTAGTCCGCGAAAAAAATCAATTTATATGCCAAAATTCAACCGTTAAGTGTGATTAAAGAATTATCATCAAAACAAACACGTTCAAATTTAAATTATGTATACAGGGTGGGCCAAATACAAGTTTCTTTTTAAAAATGCAAATAAAATGAACAAAATTAAATTTTTTCCGTGTATTATGGATTTATTAGTAGGAGCAAACATTCTCCTTAATTATGGAACACAAAGTCGGTCGCGTCGTTCAAGTGGCTGCCTCGGCTGGCTTCGCAGTAGCGCATTCTGTCACTCTAATTTTCCAAGACCTTCATGATGGTTTCGGGCTGTATCTCATGTTTTGCTTGGATGATATTGACCTTAGTGCTTGAACCGCTTCCGGATTGTTGGCATAACATCGGTCCTTCACGGTTCCCCACAAAAAAAAAATCCAGCTCCGAGGCGGCCAATTGACACCGCCAAGACGACTGATAACACGATTTGGAAACTTTGTGCGCAAAAGATCGATTGGGGCATGGGCTGTGTGGCATGGCGTGCCATCCTGCATGAACCAGAACCAGTCGTCCAAATCCATGTCTTCAATTTCAGTAAAAAAAAAACTCGGTTAACATGGCTCTGTAACGCCCACCGTTAACCGAAACGTTTTCGAAGAAAAATAGTCCAATGATGCCACCACTCCACAATCCGCACCAAACTATCACTCTCTCTCTGTGGATGCATTGGCTTCTCGACAACAACGTACGGGTTTTACGAACCCTACATGCGGCAATTTTGTTTGTTAACTTAGCCGCGGATATGAAAATGCCCCTCTTCAAAAAAAGTACTGTTTAGGCTACACAGCACTCACGTTGTTCAAGTGTAAAGCGACTCATTTCGATTGAAGTAAAAAAATAAATTTGATCAAAGTGTCACATTAACACTAATTTTGTGAAAAATGTTGCAGGAAATACAAAATATTTTAGTGCAAAATTTGCCTTATTTTTGTCCAATAATCTGATGAAAAAAAAAAACAACCGTTATTCGTAAACCGTTATTCGCTACGGACAAGTAACTTTATTCTAAGAGGCCATGATTTGGGCTATCACCTGTTTTAGTTTGGACAGTTGATTATGGGACATATTGTATACAGGTTGAATCGCATAAGGTGTTACAAAAAGCTAGAGCTTGTGGAACGAGACCACACTGTGGTTTCAAAGAGTGTTTTTTTTTAAATAATTTTTTGAAAACATTTTTAAGAAAAAAAATTGGTACGCCCTTTTTTAGAACGTATTAATGCGGAGTTAAAAAATTAATTAAAAAAAAAAATTAACCACCCATTTTTGAAATATCGAATTTTCAATAATTCATTTTGATTTTTTTTTTTATTTAAAATTATTTTTTTTTGGAAATTTTAGTATGCAATATTATTTGATCTTATCAGTTTAAAAAATTTCATTAAAATTGCTTGAACAGATAATCAGCCTTATTCTGTAAGGCGTTGAACGCCAAAAAAAAACGACAGTGTGAATTTGGTATTACGTAAGGCGTTCAACGCCAAATAAACGTCAATTTGTCGATTCTCTCTTGTGGAACGCGTTCACTATATTTTTTTTGTATTCCGTTAGTCGTTTTCATACAAAAAACGTCGGTAAAAACGTCGAAATCTGTCGTCGAGAAATTTGTTGACGACAGGAGTAAAAATGTAAGATTTTTTAAACTTATTTTAGTTTTTATAATTTAAAATTCTTTGTTTAGGGTAAAAATAACAACCCAAATTCAAATGCGACGACTGATCGAGCTCATGGAGGAGAATGAGCACCTCGCCAAAAACTTTAAAAAAGGTTCTATGAAAAATTTTGGGTGGGAGGATGTTGCTAAGTGTCTAAACAGTCTTGGGCCACCAATGAGAAATGGCAAAGAATGGCAGAAATTGAGTGAAATTCAAATTTTTTCCTTTAGGTCTGGTTTGACGCCAAGTTCATAGTCAAACAAAAACTATTGTTCAAGAAAAAAAGAAGATGAAGCAACAGGAGGAGGACCTTTCAAGAAAAAATTTTTAAATGACTTGGAAGAAGCCATAGTAAGGCTTCTGTCGTTGGACCAGGTGGTCAATCCAACAGGATACGCCGCAGGTGGCTCATTCCATTTTGCGTGTCGGAAACCTACAGCCATTGCTTCATCTACCCCGCTTAAGTCTGGAGATTTGCCATCATGTCCATTTGCCACAATTGCGATAAAATAAAGAGTCAGAACCATTGTTAGAATAACGTAATGCATATATTTTTTTCATTTAATTACAAACTTTGTGTCAGGCAAATCAAAAGGATTTGCTTTAGATCGAATGCACCCCCTCTGCAGTATTAAATCTTTCTTTTTTCTTTCTTCCTCTTCGCCGTCACTACTGCTCCAAGAAAAAATAACTTGCTACACTATACATTTTTCCGTTTTATTCTTATATTTAAAACAAATTTATACAAATATAAATTTCAAAAACCAATTTGAAATTATTCAATTTGTTATTTTGTTAACAATATGATATGTCAAATGTCAGCTGTTTTGGTGGATCGTATTGTGGAATGTAAGAGCGAGAAAAACGCTGGCGTTTTAGTTACGGAATACCAATAAAAAAACGACACGACTCAGAAAACGACAGTTAGCGTTTTAGAAAAACGCCTATCGGAATAAGGGTGAATGAGATAGTCGAAAATAAAAAAAAATAAAAAAGGTTCTATGAAAGATACCATTTTTAGACGGCAGATAAAATTTTCTTTTTAATAATATGATGGATCGTACTGATATTAGATCACATACAAATTTTAATCAATATCGTAGGAGTCGTTTTTGAGAAAAATGAGATTTTCCAAACCGGTTTTATAACATTTGTATGGGAGGTACTGTTATTTTTGGCTATAAGAATAATTTGTGTTTAAAATCTGCTATATATATTTTTTGGGCTTCTGAATAAAGTTTTAAATTTTTTTTTACCTTACATGAGTTTTTATAAGAACTTTACGATCATCAGATCCCTTTAGTGGTTTTTAGTCTATTATATTAATTTTAATTTTAAAAACTCCTCGACTAAATATTGAACCAAGTGTCTTCACAGCTATATCAACTACGCATTGGGCTACTAAAGTCACATTTTAAGGTTCATCACACTGAAGGTTTTATTTTTACAGCAGCTGCATTTGAATCAACTAGCATTTTTACACACAAGTTGATTGTTTTACATTCGGTTTCATTAATTTTTCTCTGTAGTCGATTTATAAGCCAACAATTATTTATTGAACAAATAAGGAGAGAAATTGTATTAGTTTAGTTATTTGACCAGGTACCATTTAGCTTTTATAGTCGCCCTCCGCCACTTAATACGCCCACAAAAGCTCCACCCACTTGCACGCCTCCAAAGCTCAATACCCTGCCCTGACGCTCACCTATCCTGCCACGCCATACGTCCATCTTAGCCTCCGAGCCGCTGCTCCAGGACCCTCTAATCACTACTCCTATCCTAGTGTCTTTTATCCCGTAAGCAATCGCTAGATTAAACGATTGTCGTTTTGATGATTGCTCTATCTCTATCTTTCTCTTTAGACATGTGTTGTAATGTATATTCCAATCTTTTATGTTCAATAAACATCCAGCAATTCAAAAGTTTCATTCGATGTTCAAATTCACAATGATCTCCTTTTTATCGTTTATTTCAGTTTTACATTTTAGTACATAAAATTTCCTTATATGCTACTCAAAACTAATATGTAAAATAGGTATAGTTTGCTTAAGGCCAATGTAACACTGCTAATTTAAAATTTATTTATTATATAAATATGATAGAGACAGCTATCTTCAAAACGATATTCAAAAAAATCAACAACCATCTAAATATTAGCCGATACCTTCATTCATCCACAATTCATACCTACACTTGCCAGCAGAATTATATGGTTTGCCTTTATTAGCGGCCACAGTGATTGCACTTTTATTAGAATAAAATGCTCTAATAATAAGTCAACTATATAAAATTTGGATTTTTTTAGTCTCCGTTTAATACTTCGCTAATTTTCTTTTCTTTACAAATTTAAATAAATTATAAACAAAAGTTTCTTCGGATTTTGTTTAAAAATTACTAATTGGGATTTAGTATCTAGTTTCTGTTGCATCAATTTTTCAAATTTTCTAAACAAGATTTAATAAAATGTGAACTTCTTACTCATATAACATTTATTTCATTGCAGCGTTTCAGTTGATGATAAATAAATTAACGAAAACGAACATTTCAACACATTGATGTATCAGCTTTAACACAAAATACTTAATCCGAAAACTGAAAACTGAAACAAACACTTTTGTTTCACCATGAAGATCATCAACATCATCAATTGATAAGTTGATCAAGATCGATTCCTGTTTCCCTAAATACGACAAGGACATTAGTCAATAAAGTAGTATTATAGAATTAATAATAAACATTACTTTAAAATTATTTGTTTTCAGAATTCAAAATAAAAACAAAAAAACTCTTAAAGATGCTGAGTCTACAATTTGCAATTTGTTTTATAAGAAAAAAAGAAAAGACATAAACATCTCTTAAAATCAACCACAACGAAACGTTATTCATCTTTTCATCGTTCGTGAGTAGTAGATATAAGTTATCAATAGTAAAAAGTGGTGATACAGTGAATAGAATATTCTGTTAGAATTCAAAAGCAAAAAAGGATGAAGATATGTACATAATTAAGTTTGAGCTTACTTTGAACGTTAGACATACATATATGAATTTATTAGTTTTATGTTTTAGATTAAGTGTTTTTTTGGTTTGTAATAATAAGCAATTAGTGTATAAGATAGACAGAGGACAAATATTTTTCTAAGCTTAACAATAAGTAACTCTATGAAATATTTTGTAGGTAGGATTTAAATTTGCGTATTTAATTTACCTTAAAAAAAATTATTAGTCAATTTAAAAATATTTCAGCATCCTGAAGTGTTTTTTCTTTTTTTTAGTGTTCATAATTTTATAAAATATTCAACACTTTTATTAAAAAAAATATTTTTTTTTCATTCATGCAGATTGATTGAACAAAATAAAAATACAACTTAACTAAAGTGTTCAACTGAACATGAATTTATAAAATTAATTAACAAAATGAAACAGCTGCATTAACTATGATATATTATGGGTTCATGTTATTAGTTTTTATCATAAGTTCACTTATTCTTATTCTATTATTCTGGCGATGATGTTTTGATTTTTCAAAGTTTTCCTTGAATTTTGGTGATGCAGTTTTAACTCGTTAAGTCTTCGCCTCTTAAATACGATTGTCCCCAATCGCTTAGAACTGTAGTAGGTCATGAAACTCTGTCTTAAGTGGGGGTCCAACAGGAACGCCATAACCATCATTTGTTATTTTATGAATTTATTTTTCTTCTCAGCGCTATGTTTAAAAAAAATACTTACTTTTTAATGATAGGTCTCTAGGGCGCCGATAAAATTTTGTTATATCTATTTTCTTTAAAATGTAGTTGTTTCAGTGGAACACTACAAATTAACTTAATTTAATTTACGCGTTGTCATGAACAGGGATCGGATTTTGTTGATCTAAAAATTAAAAAAAAAAGGCAAAGTAAAACTTCCAAATAGGTAAAAAAAGCATTTATTCAAACAAGAGGGAATAAAATTAAAACTTAATTATAGTAATGTTGTAGCTTGCTGGAATTAACTATTTGCTGGAAATTTTCTATATAGAATGAATCCAATACTCCTCCTTAAGATAAAATGTTGTTCTGTATTCCCATTGCCTTTCTGAAGATTTCTACTTTGACTTTGTTCAAAGGCTTTTTGAGAATATCTGCTACTTGTTGCTCTGTACTGATGTAGTTGATTTGAATTTCACCTTTGCTGAGAGTGTCTTGAACAAAATGGTGACGAATGTCAATGTGCTTGGTTTGAGGGTAAAATCCATTATTCTTGGAGATGGAGATGGCTCTTTGATTGTCACACAGAATTTGAAGTGTGTTCTGTTGTTTTAGAATTTCGGTTTTGAGTCCATTCCACCAAATAGCTTCCTGCATCGCAGCTGAGAGTGACACGTGATGATAATGCAACTGTGTGTTGCCTTTTAGAGCACCATGATATGGCTCCTCCTTGAGCTAGGAAAACAAAACCGGTTGTGGACTTCCTATCATCTATGTTAGCTGCCCAATCAGCATCTGTAAATCCAACGATGTCATGATTGTCACTTTTCCGGAATTCCAGCTTCATTGATGAGGTTCCATGAAGATAACGAAATAGATGTTTAACAGCGAGCCAGTGCTGTAGGCCAGGTTTAGAATTAAATCGACTTAAACTGTTTACGGTGAAGCTTATCAGTTAGGTTCCAGAAATCGAGTGAAATGATATCGAAATCGAAATTGAAAATCGAGTGAATTTATTTTCCGTGTTCCATATTTCGATAGATTTCATAATTTCGAACATTTTTCGAAATCACTTCAATTGAAATCAAAAACAGCTGACATCTGTCATGTAGGACAATACATAAATTTGTTGATTGATATAAGATCTTCAATGACTATATTGTTTAATTTTTGTTTACATTAAATTAAAAAAAATGAGTTCCGTTTTCGTTGCTGCGGTATTGGAACTTGAGAAGAAAAGATTTTCAATTAAGAAAATTAAAAGACGTACGTTGAGACGTTTCTAATCCATTTGAAATTGCAGATGCAGCGTAAGTAATGGAAATTTGCAACTAAAAATTTGTATTGAAATTTATAATTTAATTCTGGTTTGTTTCATATTATCGCGTAAATAAAGATGCCTTCCATATGTTGCTGCAAACTGTTGCGCCGCATCTAGGAAAATCTTCGATTTCAAGCACATTGCAGCTGGCTGTTGTTTTGCGTTTTTTTGCAGAAGGGAACTTTCAACGATCGGTTGGGAAAGATGCTGATGTTTCTATGCCGAAGCACAGTGTCAAAAGACTTATCAAGATACCATGGCTGTTAAGATCATTTTTTAACTCGTCCCAAAGATCCTCAGCTACAACTCAATCGCCTTTAATGAAACCTCTTGCGAGGTCTTTATGCTTTTCCATGAAAGTCTGAAATATTTCGTCATGGGCAGTATTTTTATGCTAATCCCTGTTTAAATAAATTATTTAAATTGAATACTATTAAAAAATATAATAAAATATAAATGCATCGCTTACATTTTAGAAAATGTCAGCTTGCTTTCACAATTCCACACTAACTAGATCTGGTCGAATTGAAATCACGAGAAAATCGATTGAATCGAAATGTGGAACACGGAAATTCGCTGCATTGAATCTTCGAAAAAAAAAATGAAATCGATATCGATAACAGTGAAATGTGGAAAACCAAACTTTATTTTAGATCGATTTCAATTTCATTTCTATAGAAAGTGAAATGTAGAACCTGGCGGTATATCTGGTCGAGTACATTGGGATAGGTACATGAGGCACCCGATTGCTTCCTGATACGGAATGTTTTGAAGTTCATTGTCTTGAACTGATAACTTTAGATTGGCGTTCATTGGTGTTTTCACTGGCTTTGAGTCTTGCATGCCAAATTTATTTAAAATTGTTTTAATATATTGCTCTTGGTCCAGAGCGATGAGAAATCTTTACCTTTCGTTATGCACATTCCAAGAAAGTGTGTGGCTGGTCCAAGTTCTTTCATCTGGAACTTTGTATGCAAACCTAATTTTATTTTTACAGCCAATCGTTGTTGTTTGAAAATAGCAACATGTCATCCACATATATGGCTAATATAAGGATGCTTCCAGCTTGAGTTTTATGGTACACACATGAATCATACCTTGACTGCGATAATCCAAACTTTTTAAGAGCTTGATCAAGTTCCATGTTCCATACGCGACTTGACTGTTTAAGTCCATATAGTGCTTTGTTTTGGATTTGTAAGAAAATCCTGGCGTAGAGTCATGTGAGATGTTGCGCCTGATTCAAAGTACCAATTGTTGTTGTTTCCAAGGCCGACTGAGGAAAGCACGGCACCAAATGCTTGAAAATTTTTGCTGTCGCTGGTCGGATGCGTAGATTTTATTTTGCAGTTCTTTGCAATGTGCCTGAAATTGTGACATTTTCTGCAATTTGGCCTTTTTCGCTGTTCCACGTTGCTTGTTTGTCGCTTTTGGTACTTTGTGGTATAAAAAGCTGAATCTTCTTCACCAGGTTGCATCTCCTGTAGAAATTTCGTTTTAATGGCATCACCTGTGATCTTCGTACCTGAATTTTCTAAGGCCATAATCATTTGACGGTACTCCTCCGATAAACCTGCTAAAAGGAGTGTCCTAATCCACTCTTCATCAATTGGAAAACCTATTCCGTTTAATGACTGTGACGTAGAAATAATTTCCTTGACGTAGCGTTCCATTGAACCGCAGTTCGATAGCGAGGTGGTTATCAGCTTCCGCAGTAGACCTACTCGACGTGTAAGACCATTGTCTTCGTAGACATCTGCTAGACTTTGCCACATTTCCCTCGCTGTCTTTGCACTTTGGATATGGATGTAGCAAATCGAATCTATTGCCAGGGTTATTTTGCTTCTTGCTCTTCTGTCCTTAATCACGTCAATGTCTGTTTTAGGATCTCCTTTTTCATGTGCCTCGTATTCGATGATTCCGCACCAGAGATTGTCAAGATCGAGATATGTCTGCGCTGCAATTTTCCAACCATAGTGCATTCCCCACTAAATTCTGAATAGCTGACACCCTATTTGCAACAAAGGTCTTCAGATCCCGGGTGAGTTTTTGCATCCAACCATGGAATCCGTCCATAATGTATACTCAACTTCTACCCAATCCATAGCTTTCTGAGTCTCGACTAATAAACGACTCAATAACTCTGCTGCAGCTAGCTCTAAACGTGGAATTGTTATGCTCTTAAGTGGTGCTACTCCCGTTTTAGCCACAACCAATTGACTTGTTATCTCTGTCCTTGCTGTTGTGACGCGTATGTATATAACGGCGCCATAAGTTGCTGCCATGTATCTGCATCTTGACCTTGTAGCTCGTGTGCAACCATCGGTCTATGCGCAATTTCCCCAGATGCTTAATTTCTTTCCATAATTTTGCCCATCTAACTTGCAGTTCTGCTGGCAATGCTTGATCCCATCCTTGACTCACTCTCCAGATATCTTGTATAAGGATCTTACCTAAGATCACCACTGGCGCAATGTATCCATTCGGATCATATAATTTCGCTATCAGTCTTAACACTTTCCGCTTTGTTACCTCTCCCTCTAATACTTCACTTCGAACTACAAATGTAAATTGATCAGTTTCTATCATCCATTGTAGTCCTAATACTGTCGCTTGTTCCTCATTCTCGAACATTATAAATCTCGCACTATCAGTTTGAAGCTTGCTTGTAACACACTCACTATTCGATTTCCATTTTCTTAGCTCAAAACCCGCTGTACGTAACACTGTATCTAACGATCGAATGATCGTAACTCCTCTTCTACACTATCGCATCCTGAGACACAATCGTCCATGTAAAAATCACTTGCTACCACTTGATCTACATTTGGGAATGTAGATTTTAACTCTCGAGTGCACTGAATAAGTGCTCGCACTGAATTATACGCAGATGAGGTCATGCCATAGGTGACCACTGTCAGCCAATACTCTTCGAGAGTTCTTCCATTGGAGATTCCCGCCAGAATATTCTCTGCAGGTCCCATTGCTGTCGTGCTACTTTCACTTGCCTAAACATCATCTTGATGTCTGCACTAAAGGCTATACGATGTCTGCGGAAACGCATAACAATCTCGTAAAGATCCCGCTGTAACTTCTCACCAAGCTGTTGTACTTCGTTGAGGGATATACCCCTGTCTGTTTGACAGCTACAATCAAATACCACTCTAAATTTCTTGGTGACACAATGGTGCGGTTCATTCACTTGCTGCATATGTCCCATTTCAGCATATTCTCACATAAAATTGACATACTTCTCCTTCACTATCGGATCCCTTGCTAACTTTCGTTCGAGATACATAAATCTCTTTAATGCTGTTGGAACGGTTGGCATGAGTACATCTTCTGGCTTTGTTGTGGAACTAGAAAGTAAATCAAAACTATCTGAATAATTTGTATCCGATTGGATATCTTTCATTTTATCTTGGTACCGCTGGCTACTTTCCTTCTTTTTGCTGGCCGACTGCTGGATTGTCAACCGTTCTTGGGCAAAGCACACTGTTGTGCATCTGTTTGTAGGGACATCGTGGACATGGCTGTTGGAAACTGGTATCCACCTAATGTCCTCGCTTGATGCAGTTCTCGCACAAACCTCTCGATCGTACAAATTCCAATCGGGCTCTCATGTTCAGCTCCTTGAACCTTTGACAATTGTATAGCTGGTGTCGCTCTTCACTCATCTCACAGTTGTGATATCGTGTTACTGGCTTTACGCTGACTCTCACTGCTGGCTGCTTCGTTCACTTGCAAAACGATTAAATTTTGCTCTCGAGGTGCTGGGGCGCAATGCACTGCAACCGGCTGCTGCTTGTTTATCAAGAAATTCCAACATTTTTTTGCTGGTTGGAGTTTCTGAGCTTCGTTGTAGCTCCCACTGTCTGCCTGTCCAAGCGTTCGTGAATCATTGGAACTACGAACATATCCCAATGTTCCACTGGTAGGTCCTGAGCCTTTAGCTGTCGTAACATCTCATGCGTAATGTTGGATATATGTTGCAGGTCATCCGCATTCGGATTTACTGGCAATCCAGGCAAATCGGTGAACTGGCGGAGAAGCTGTCGGCAAGTTTGATACTTTCGATTGTAGAGCTGGTTTAAACGCTCCCAGGCTTCCTGCTAGTTTTTGTCCGTGAGCTGCCACTCTCCTATAGTTTTAGCTGCTTTCCAGTCAAAGACTTGCTCAAGTAAGAGAACTTGTACGCTGGCGAAATGCTGTCGTTTTCATGAACAGCTACTACGAAACGATCGTGGAATCCTTGCCACTTAGTGAGCGAACCATCAAACTCAACCCACGAGTTTCTTATTTCATGTTGCTGTGCTGGCATCTGAATTTGAACAGCAACGGGTGGCTGTAGCTGGCTGACTGTCCTTGTGACTCTTCTTTGGTTTGTTGTTGTGGATTGTGGAATGTCGTTGAATCTTGAATGAAGTATGAAGATACAGACGAGAGGTAGAATGAAAATATTAAACTTATTCGATAGCCTATGTGTGAGTGTGTAGATTTTATTTTATAATTAAAAAAGGGACAGGTTTCATTTTTCATATTTATTTGGCATATAGTGCTTACTTTTGGTGGATTTTTAAAAGGGAAGACGGTAGGAATCGTGTTATATGGACGCCACGCCACTGACTGGCACTGTTATACTTTCGGTTCCACTGTCGAATCACATTAGAGAATTTGCTGACCATAATAAAGACTTTTTCCTACCTAGATTGCGCTATAAAAGGAATAAACAAAATAAGCAAACACTGCACTATCACACTTTCGGTTTCACTATCGAATCACATTAGTGATTTTGCTGTCCATAATAAAGACTTTACCTACCTATGTTGCGCTATAAAAAAATATGCGAATATGTCTACTCGCTTGTTTTGGTATTTTCATGTTGATTTTTGTGATGTTTGTAACTGGCTTGTAGGATATGCATATGTATGTACATCCTAATGCTGGATCTCGTTTACGGCTGGCTTATTGAAATCGTAACGGTATGCTGTCCGCAAATTCTAGCTAGGGAGGAATAATAATGTATTAAATTTATACCTTTCGAATGTTTTAGACGCTGGACACTAAAGAGCTGTGCTTTCATTTTCTAACACTTGACAATCACAATCACTAGCGGGGTTATTTTATTATTTAAAATTATTTAAATTTTAACACTTTCACTCTCCATTTGTGGACTGTAATTTACTTTAACCGTAGGTCGCTAATTCATATTCGGGTCGCTATGGACCTTATGTTGCGAGCCAAGACTGATTTATAGGAAGAAGTAGAATTCCAATTGAAATTAAACTCACTAGAATTTTATTTGGGAAAATCTTCACGGTAAAAAGCCCAACTTTATTCTTTGTTGTCCGAAAAAGTAACTAACTTACAATGCTGGCTGTTTATACTGGCTTACAATACACTATACAATAAAAGGAAATACATGGCAGGAAGGAGAAATAATAAATAAGATAGTATAGCTGTCCCTTCTTAGGTTTAGTCGTTGCTTCACTCGTATAGCTCCATACGATACAGGTGGAAAAACAATTGACATATTTGAATCGAAATCTAGCCTAAAGTTTTCCCAATTTGTTTTTTTTTTTATCGAAACGAATTGGCTCAATAAGAGCCATTTCTAAATCCTGGATTTTTATTTTGAGCAGAACCGGTAGATTATATGGTAGATTTTATAGTCCGCTTTCAACCCTTTAAAAGCTCCTACATCAGCTGGCTGGATATGTGTGTAGTGTTTGGCAAAAGTGCATATAGAATAATGCCATTATTTCTACAAAAGTCACTTAAGTCTATTGTCAGATGAGACTTGTGGCAAGGATTCTTCGGAGACGACCGCTCGTCCTTTCGATAGTCCCTCTGCTGTCCTGAGGAACAATTCCGGTTGGCGTTTTAGAAACCCATAATACCACGTCTTCCCGGGTAAGCCATCTTTGAATGGGTTCTTTCGTTTATCCTGTAAGATAATTTTTTGGACGGTATTTAAGAAATCTGATGGCTTTTGTGGGAATCCACATTTCGCCAAGTCTATGAGCCACTCCAAAAGTTTATGTTCCTCGGCCACAGTAAGGACTGTGTCAGGACCCTCTCTCTTTACGTTAACGGGCGGCCGACTACGGAAACCACAGATTATTTTTTGGTTTTGTTGGTGTGAATAAAAAGAGAATTAAGTATTTAGTAGTTGGCCTCAATTCGACAGTTCATATTTTCATACTATTTGCAATAGTAGAAAGTATCTAGGAAGCATTTTAGCATTTAATAACTATCAAAACACATTTTCAATTGAACAGGAACATGTATTTTAATCAAAATGTTTTGAAATATGGCTTTTTAACTTAACAAAACAAACAACTTCAAAAGCTATGTTTTTGAATTGAATAAATAAATATTATTTATAAATAAATAAATAAGTAAATAAACTATAACAAAACAACTTCATTAGCTACATACTATGTGTATAAACATATAATGTAAAAAAAAATAAACTTATTTCATAGTAAACAATTATTTTATGTACATTTTTTACTCTTTACAACTGTTACATATAAATGTTTTATTTTCAATTTCTTCAAAGATTTTTCCTGCATTTTAAATGAAACCAATTTACGCAAGAATCGCAACCAACGTTTTTTAAATCGTTGTCTTCAATGTCCGAAACTAACTCTTCCTCAAAGTTTGAGCACATTATTATTTTCTATTTGTTTATTTTTTGTTTGTTTTCCTCTTCCAGATCGTTTCTTTTTTTCTGCTTCCAAACGCTTCTCTTCTCTGTTTCGTTTTCGTTTTCGAAGTTCAAGTTCCTTAGCTTTCTTGTTTTTTTCTTGTTCCCTTTTATTGAAAAATTCTTTCCAAGCTAGTGAGGAAATGCTAGACGGTGGTGAACTGGTTTGTGGATTTTGCAAAGTTTTCTGGATAAAATAGATGTTTGCTGAAAGCGTGGCTGACTGAAGCTGCAGTAGATGGTATGCTGCACTGAGCTGAAATATTTTTTTAAGTTGAAACATTACTTTTTTATCATTGAAGTAGGTACAGTGATAAGGCAGTAGTTTTTGAGTTAGAAACCCACCAATTTGCTTTTCTTCAGTTACGTGACTTAAGTTTTGAATAAAACTTTGATGAAAAAAAAATATTTTTTTTAATATTCCTTTTGGAATATTCTTTCGACTTTATTTCTCAACGAAAATTTAAGAACTAACTCTTGATACAAATATTTTATTTAATGCGCTTAAGGTGCCAAACAATATTTCTTGGAAATTGCACAGAAGGTGCAAAACAAAGGTTTTCTATTACAATGGAATGTGCATATTAGATGCACATTAAGAAAAACTATGTGACATGTGCACAGAAGGGTCATATTCAAAGATTCATGTTACGTTCATGGAACGTTGGCAAGTTGCAAAGCTTGCACATTCGGGTTTATAATTCCTCCCCCCTTAGCGGAGCGACTGTCAGATGGTGTTGCCTCTCGAAGGAGCGTTTTGAATGTCTTCTGTCCTTGGAGCTTCAATTTTGGGATTCTTCTGGGTCTTGATTTGAAAATAGATCAATATCAATATTATTGTCAGCGGAATTAAAAGGACCCAAATTGATGCGATGTGGGCTGTTAACTTTATGGTAAGTAGATGGGTTTTTTCTCTAATTTTAAACTGGTCCAGATGGAGTTTGTTTAGCGAAAGATGCTGGTTTATAGTGGATGAGTTGATCTAACTGCGGGTTGGAGGATGGATCACAATGCTGTCCCAAAAAAATATCTGCTTTTGATCATAGGTTATATTATTAATAGTTATGGAATAATTTTGGTAATGTAAAAGTGCGCTGCCATATATATTATATTTGTTGATGCCGCATGTTGTTTTGATTTCGACACTAATACTTCGAACATCATCGGTTAGAAGTATGTTGTTGACAGCTCGTAATGCAGCAAATGGACTGTATTTCTTATCTTTTGTCGATTCCTTTATTTTATGTTCTACCGAACTGAATTGTTAATAAAAAGCGAATATATGTTTTATTTGTTTTAACTTTTTATTAAATGGTAGAAACTTTATCTAATTGATCAAAAAAGAAAACCAAAGAAATCCTTTTCCTCCTTGTTTCCACCATTGCCAAAAGTACACAGCCAACTAACAAAACGTTGTTGTTAAAAAAAAAAAAACTATTACCTATCATTAAATTGATCTCACTCTCGAACACATACATGTGCGCGCCGTCTCTCCACTCTTGCCGGCCAGACGCCCAACCACTCCTCATCGCCACGCCTGCCGTCTCCCTCTATGTCGTTGTCGTTTTTTTTGGTTTCCACATATGTAATTATTTTCGGGTTGAAGTATCTGGTTGGGTTCCAAACCATTGGACAGGTTGCATGTAGTTGGGTGGTTATTTATGATCTTTGGTACGCATTCAGGGAATTTAATTTTTTTTGCTTGTTTTGCAGACCAGTAACGCACACGCACTGCTCACCTGCTCCATCAGCTTGCACAGAAGTTCAGCTGCACATAGTTCCAGCCTAAGAACAGAAATTGTTTTGATTAAAGCTACCCTGGGGTGGAATCGGCTAAGGTGATTTGTGATAGTTGACAGTCACAATCAACCAATTCGGTCTGTGTAAGGTGATAGTCACCTGTGACAATCACAATTTTGTGACTATTTTCCGTGACAGCTATTTAGGTGTCACTTTCATATGAAATTGACTTTATTTTTTTATTGTCTGTTGTGTCTAGTCAAAATGATTGTGTTTCTGCCTTTGTCATTGGTTTTTCCATCTCGAAATGCTGAAAATGAATATATAAATCGTAATAGAAACGTCCAGATTTTGAAAATAAACCTCCTGAATAAATTTGACGTACTTGATATTCCAAATCCAAAGTAAGTGCACATTACATATATATTCCGTAACACTCAATTTTCTTGGAAGTGGTGCCTACCAAAGGCAAGTTGGTGCTGACTGGTCAGCTCCCAGAGTACAGTCTGTGAAGTCATCTCTTCTACATTGAAAAAAAAATGGAGAGGATATTCTGTCCCCTCAAAATAAAATTTACTCTATCGAATTCGGAAGCAACCAAAACGTACTTTTATGAGAATACCTGGAGGTAGGTTTTTGTTAATTGTTAAAAAATATATTTAATTTTGCTATTTTCCTAGTAATAGGCTGCATAGATGGAAGTCATTTCTTCTAAAGTGATACCAAATTTAAAAAATATTTTGGTGATCACCTTACACAGATGCAAAAATTCTTTTGATCACATTTGATTGTCACAAACGTGACAGTCACAAATCACCTTAGCCGATTCCACCCCTGGTTTTCGATGCGATAATTCTGCTAGTTGCCTTGCCAGTGAGTGAAGTTGCACGCATGTACACTACTGCAGCGTAAGCTCTGATGGATGCCGCTCGGTGCTGCCAAGCCATCTTGGAATTTTTATTGCTTCCAAGTTTGACAGATGGTCTTTGTACTTCTTCCAAGTAGGCAAAATGGACATGAGTATTTGCTCGTCCCATGTAACTCCGGAGCGCCATAGGTCTTGTATGAGGATTTTGCACTGATTATCACTGGCGCAAGGTAGCAATTTGGGTCGTACAACCTTGTGATTGCACTAACAACTGCTCTCTTGGTGGTAGAAACACTGCCATCGCTCTCTCTGACTTTGAATGAGATCTCGTCTCTTGCACAGTCCCATACAAGGCCCAACATCGAAGCGCTATTGTCTTCCGGAAATTTTAGCTCTCCTTCGCTCGACCAGGTGCTACTAAGCTTCGATAGCACGCGCTGACTTGATGACATGAATTTGCTCAACTTGAATCCGCCTGCTCTAAATGAAGAAATTATTTGTTTGCACTTACTAACCGCCTGCTCTTCTGTGTCTGCGCCGGTTAATATGTCGTCCATGTAGAAATTGCTCATAATGGCCTTGTAGGCGAATGGATAGGGCTCCTGATGATCGCTTGCACACTGATGCATTGCTCGCACTGCATTAAACCCACTGGATGCCATGCCATGCTGTACTTGACCACTGTCAGGCAGTATTCTCTCATTGGCTCGTCTGGGCTCTCCCTCCAGAAAATTCTTTGGAGATTCCACTGTTCTGGATTCACCTTCACTTGGCGGAACATTTTTTCGACGTCCGCCGAAACTGCAATCTTGGAGCTTAGCACCAGAAAATTGCACATTATTAAACGACACTCAACTCACGCTCTTGCAGGATGCGTCGAAGACGACCCGAAACTTCTTGGTGACGCAGTGGTGTGGAATGTGGTACGCCCGCTTGCTCGTACTTGGTCCAAACACTTGCTTCATGTGCCCGAGCTCCTCATATTCGCGCATGAAGTCGACGTATTTTTGCCTCAGCTCTGGCTCTGCACATAATCGCTTTTCGGTTTGTAGGAATCTCTTCATGGCCACCGCTATTGTGGAGCCCAATTCTGGCGCTCTGGTGTAAAAAGGTCGTTTCTAATAAATACTTGGGCATTATTTTGTGACTCAATAATATGGTCAATGTGGAGTACAGTGTAATCAAATTATTATGTGCCACTTCAAGTGCATAGTCATCAAAGTGGTGCCAGTGCCCTGAGCACAATACTCAGTTACGTTGGCCAAATCAAAAATATGAATTTGAATTGAAATTTTACTATGGTTTCGGTGTAATCTTACTAACTCACTATGTATTTTCAATGGATTTGTTTTTGGTTTGTAAATTTATGTCAAAGCCTTTTTAAAATCAGGAAAAACTTTTGGTTTGTTTTCTAATGTTAGAAGTCTGTTTCTTACTTTATCAATTATTTTTGTTGCTATTACAAATTTGATAAATTTTTTTTTCTAAGTCCTCACTTAATTTATCATTATAGAATTCAATAAGTCCTAAAAAAATTGATAAGTTCTTTCACTCTCCATTGAATTCTGTTATAAGCTTTGCAGCTACTAATATTTCAAATTTTGCCATTTCCATTTGTTCAAACTTCTCTGTTTTCGGTTTAATTAACTTAAAGATTTGGTTCTCCAAACATTATATTCCTGGAATTGTTTTGCTGATTCTGGATTAATGTGTCATTAATTTGTATTCTTGAGAATACTCCCTATTTGGATTTTTCTTTAAATTTGATAATATTTTTGAAACATCTTTCAAATGTTCCATAATTTAAATCATTATTATGTGTGGAAAACATCATATGTGATTTATTCTATTTCTTATAACTAATTTTTTATAGTACGAATGGATTTTCAAAAACAGAAAAATTATTAATATTATCAAGATGTAAATGTTTATGTTATTGCTATTGAATATTTGATTTGAGGCGTTACTATTGAGGTTATTGTTAATGACCTCTTTTGAGTTAGGTTATCCCATCCTTGTTCAAATTCTTTAATTTTTCAATTAATTCGTTTTTTAGTTTTCTGTCGGTTGTTATATTTATGATTCGATATAACTCGACTTTTTGCTGTCTTTTTTTAACAGCGCGGCCTCTTTTCTTTCTTCTTGGTTTTTTGTCTTCAGCTGCAAATTGATTTTGCTGTCTTTTATTGCCTTCTTCTATACTATTCAATTGTCAGTGGTTGAGGGCCAGCGTTCTTAGGAGGAGGGGTGTATTCTGGGGCTTCAGATGGTTCGCCTGGATGGTATGGACTGTCCAAAGATTCAAATAGTTGATCTAGGTCTTCTTTGCTGTACGACATAGCAAGATGTTATGTCTTTCTTGGAGTTCTTGTGGTCCGCTTGCCTGTTGTTTTTTTTTTTTTTTTTGAACCCTAACAGGTTGGCAGGATCGCCATGTAAAAAGGTCTTTTCTATATGCCCTAAACTATTGCGTAGCACGCTTTATAATGCTAATTTAAGCGCAGCTCGCTGATAATAAAGGCAGGATGCCTAATTTTTATTTACAAATTGTTACAGCTATTTATACTACTTATTTCTATTACAATTTTTGGGTTATCCCCACTTATCAATTATAATTCTTCATACCTGTAGTTAATGCATCAACATTTTACATCTTTTCTTAATAGTCTAATGTTTCTAATAAATACTGGGGCATTATTTTGTGACTCAATAATATGGTCAATGTGGAAGTATAGTGTAATGTTACTCCATTTATTAACTTCTTTTCCAATGTAGAAATCGATCTTTTAGTTCGCAAACGTTTTTGGTGCTTGAACTAAATTCATTTTAAGTCATTATAATAATGGATTCGTTATCAAATCTTAACATGTTTTGAGCTTTCTTCAAAGTGTTATTCAAAATATGACAATTACATCCCATTGGAATAATAAAATTATTTTCTTTTTTTAATTCTGTGAAAACCGATTGATTTTTACCAAAATTTACACTTGCGTTATCAGCTGAATATGCTGTTATATTTTTAATACATAAATTGGAAGATATTATAGCTCTCTTGAGAGATTCTGCAATATCTTTAGATTTTTCAGATTCCAAATTATAGAAGTTTAATAACTTGGTGCAGACACAATGGCTACTCTTGAAATAATGAACAATTAAGGGAAATGTTTTTATATTATTCTATATTATTATCAGTGCCAATCGAAAATGGTTTATCTGAATTTTTCGTCAAATCCAAAATAACCATCTTTCTGGAAGCAGGGGCTAAGATGTTCTGCGCAATTTTCGTGCATTTTGTCCTCGCGCACGATATTTTCAATGCTAACTTGGAATCAGGAAATAAGCACGGCATGAGCTTGAAGCTACAATCGGCTGATTTGTAGCTATGTGAATTTTTTACTGTGTGATATACTAATGCATCAGAAAACTATCGCTATCTCTGTCATTGACAAATTCGATACTCGAATCTCAACAAATGGTTGCATTCAGTGAACCAAATGAGAAAAAGTTCAGGAAAATGTGAAATTTAAGGTCACTTTACACATATAATGAAAAAATGAATTGAACTGAAAAACATTTTAGGATATTTTCGCAGGATTTCCGGGACATTAAGTCTCCTTGCGGGATAAAACATAGCGGCGGGACAATAGTCATTTTCCGAGACAGTCCCGCGCGTGGCGGGACGTCTGGCATCCCTAGTCATGTGGCTGTTTTTCAGCATCTGAACGGCTTTGAAGTATTTCGCTAGAATCGAATCAATGATTTTAATTCGCGTGAATTTTCCCCACTGAGAGCTAAGCTGGAAACTGACCAGACTAAAAACCTCAGGATTTAAAATATCTTTGAGTTGTGATATTAATAACTCATTTATTTCATTTAATTGCCGTCGCACAGTGTGTTATTTTGCACATCTAGCGGAACTTTATTCCCGTCGCACTTAAATAAAAAAAATTTGTATTTACCTGTTGTATAATGCTATATATCAAGTTCTATTTAGTTTTTTTAAGTCTATAAGCATTTTATATTCAGATACGAGGATATAACTCTACTTCACTCTTTGTGCGTTCTCTTCTTGGGTTCAAATGTTTATAACTCAAAGACTAATGGATCGATTTTTTTCAAACATTCACCAAAATGTTTATAGAAATATATCCTATAGACCTTACAAAATATATTTTGACAATATTAATATACACTCTTTAACTTTTAATTGCAAAAATATTTTTTTTTATTTCAGTTTAATTTTTGAATTTATTTATTTGTTTAATATATGTACATAATTTTGTGAATGTTTGATTACCTAGTTGTCATCATTATCATCTTCACTAGAACTGCTACCAATTGGATTTTCCTCGGGTTTCCTTAAAAGAGCTATACTCTCATGAGGGAGTGATTTTCTTTTTATATATGGATCCGAGGAAACTAAAAATCTGTTTAGTACATCTCTGTTCGTATTTTGTCTGGAAGACTTTCGGCTGTAATGCTCTCGGAATCGTCTATATTCTTTATTGCTCGCTTCTTGTGCCTCTTCGGACAACTGCCCAAGTGGCAGTATACAAGTTTGAATGATCAATTTTAAGTGTATGAGAAGCTTATGTTTGCTTGCAGGCATATTATACCACGCATAATGTTGCAGATAAATATTTTTGGTTTCATTTGCATAACTTTCAAACTTATCCGGATCGATTTCATATTCACTCGATAGTACTTCGAGTAAAATAAGGAAATGGTGGATAAGATCTATGTGGATGCCTGTTATATCTGAGCTTGTTTCAAAATTTCACTAATTTTCATTTTACTGTATGCCTAATAAGAAAAAAAATTGTATGGGGGTGGCACCCAAAAGCAAAAACTTTAAATGGATTCTGACAAAGAAAACATTGGAGAAGGGTCACACAGAATATCTCGACGTACATATACATGAGGATACATTTTTAAAAGCCTTCAGAAAGTCACAGAACAAAATAAAAAACACCAAGACGTAGAGTTTTAAACAAAAGGAGATTTCCACTATGTTATAAGCTCATAGGAATTTATTTCTTACCTTAAGCAATTCGCAGATAACACAAAAAAATAAGAAAATATTATTTAGGGGCTAGCACTACTAATAACTTAAAACCACAATGATCAATTCGACCTACGATTTGCAACTGATCTTTAATATTTGTTTCCTCATATTTCACGTTTGTTTCTGATGTAACTGTACAGTTAATAACGTTTTCATTATTTGTTATTTGTTGGCATGCTTTGGTCTAGGGTTCTACCTATCATGTCACACCAAAATATTTTCATTCTAACAACTTTCATATTTTGAATAAAGTTCCGCTAGATTTGCAAAATAACACACTGTGCGTCGGTTCTCTTTTTTTCATGTTTAAGGATTTATGTTTCCTCAGTTAAATCGGTGAGTTGGGCTTCAATAGCACGTATAAAAAAAGTCTTTAAGCCTTTAATTAAAATAAAACGATTCGAGTATTGCTCACGAACATCGAATACTTATTCGAAAAAAGCGAGTTTAAACAAACAGAGTCAACACAAGGAAGATTAAATGGGTTCGAATAAAAACGAGTCAAGCACTCGTGTGTGCACGATCAATATACTCGAATGCGCTCGACTCAAAATATGTACCAGATCAGCTATGGGTGCAGGGCTGCTTGCTTATAATCAATAGACGTGTTGCTGATTTGTTTGAAATGGTCAATCAGCTGAGGCCCAAGGTTAGGTTCAATACTGGCGACTGTTACAGGACTGAATAGATACTATGATTCTCCACAAACTACGCATCACATTCTCCAGAATGTCCAAATCTTTGACGGCATATGTAAAAATTCATAATGTCCTTGAAAGCTAAAAGCTGTTTTTTCTGTCTTGTTTAACTAAGCAGTGCTATTTACGACCTCTTAGTTTGCGCTTGTTGCACTTTTTCCGACGAACCGAACAATTAATTGAATTATTTTGTTTTGAATAAATTCACGAACGACCGACAGTAACGAAACGAAACGACTTATGATTTGGTTTGGTTAACAGAATGTCAAACCAAAGAGGAAAAAGGAAAACGAAGGTAAGTTCGAATTCGAAGGAGAAAAAAAAAATTGCAACAGGAGGTAGCACTTGGATGCTACCACCACGGCTAGCTCAAGTAAGGGGTGGATTTCACCAATTAACTTTATTAAGCCGATTAATTATTTCGTTGATCAATCAAACGCGAATGATCAACTTTTTGTTGCCACAGGGGCGAATTACCTGAAAATATAAAAAAAAAGGGCGCCAGCAATTTTTTTTTGAAGAATAAGGAAATTGCAAACCTTCGAAGCGGAACCGACGGTGAAAGCAATCTTTAAATAGAAACTACAAAATTTAGATTCCCGAATTGGGATATGAAAAATCTTTAAATTTATTTGTTTGGGAAACCTTTATGAATATAGGGAGAAAACCCAAAATCTTTTTAGTACCTTTTTAAAACAATAGTGTCAAGAGAAATAAAATGGACCGTTATCGCTTTGTCCCGAAGAAGAAAAGGAAAGTCTAACCGGGTCGCGTGTCCCGAAATTTCAGGGATAACTGTTCGAAACAAAAGCCAACCGATTTAATAAAATTAGTAACAAACTTTAAAATGCTTAACGCAAACGACTCAATTAAAATTCCAAATCACTTTTCAATCACTATACTTATCTTTTCTTTAGCCACTGCCAACAATTCCTTTTTCTGAATTATCCTTCCTCTATCCTGCCTCAAAATCTCTCCTTGATCCTATCCCAAAGACACAATTTGTCCCTTTTTTCCAAAACTTCAACTTTCTTTTCCAAAATCCAAAATTAAATTCTTGAACTTCAACACTTTTTTTCTTCAAATTTGCTCTCTCTTCTTTTTTTTTAACCCTCTATCAAGCTCTTCAGTCAAGAAGTGTTCTTCCAGATTTTTTGATGTCTGTCCGAACCTCTTCTTTTCCTGACAACCTTGTGCTTTCGGCCAATGGGGATCCGCGGACTTCGATCACGGCATTTGTCAGCTACACTCAGCTAACTTGCTGAAGTGCGCCACCGTTGACGAAATCCAGCGGTCCTGCTTACTCGCCCCTACATATCACCCTGGTTTTGCAAGTCATCATGGAATTCGCCGACCGCTGGTTTCACTTCCAGGGGCGGCGAACACGATGAACGCATTCAGCCATTTTCCCCCTATTTTCTTTTGAGAAAGGCATATCGAAAACCAAAATGCCAAAACTCAAGAATTCAATTTCGAAATACTACATTCATTTGTCCCCTCCAAATAAATAACCTGAACCAAGGAGAAATTAGTGGCAGAAGTAACCCATGTCGCAATATTTTGAAGGGATTGTTGGCAGTTATTTCCTTGATCGCGATTTACAAAAAAAACTACTTCGGTGGACTTTTGTTAGATTTTTTTGGGATAAAAGATAAGCCTATAACGTTCCATTTTTTACAAAATAAAGATTTAAAAGAATTTGAATTATGAATCTAAATTATGTCGGGCACTCGGCCATTCTCAAAATGAGTAACATCTAGTATTTGGGAACCGAGTGTCATCTTCCACTTTAGATTCAACAGACCGACCGTCTGTCATTTATTGGAGGGCGGATGTACCCTTCACTTTGAGTGTCAAAATTTATAACATCGATATTTGTTTCCTCAAGGTACTGAAAGAGTGAACCAATGGCTGATGGACCATGGCTGCCCTTCTCTCTCTCAGTAAGTTGAAGGAAACACCTGTAGGGGAAGAAAAGGAAAGGGAGAAACAAGGATGTGGATGAATGGAAGAGCGATTTTTGTCGCGGTAAATTTTTATAATGCGGGCATCTGAAGATGAAGTTGAATTACTTCCTGACGCTGATTATTCTTCACCAGAGCTGTCCGGCACATCCTCATCATCGTCAATAAATTCGTCTTCAGTATCACTCTGCAAGTCAGTCTCTAATAGGATATCTTCACAATCACTTTCACATTTTGACGATATAACTTCTTCATTTTCCATCAACAAAATTTCAATTTCACTGTAATTCGACACTCCTCGGTTCGTCATAACGATAAAATAAAAATAAGCACCAACAACTTGTAAAACGTATCTGTAAATAATAATTAACGATTTTTTCCAAATCTCTCACAAAAGTTACATAAAAGATAGCTATAACTTGTCAACACAGGAAGGGCCCTACTATGTATCTCGATTCTACTTTTTATTCTATTTGAAAGTCATTTCTGATTCAACTTTCAAATGGTACTATCTATGAAAATAGAATCGAATGCCGATACTGCCAACTATTTTCCACAAAACTTCCGATTTTCGAACGAGTCTCGTATTATGTTTGATATACTTAACTACTGCAAAAACAAAAAAAAAGAAATAGGTTCTGTGCAAACAAGAAAATTTAATAAAAACAATAATAAAAATCTCCATTTTCAGTTCCAATTTAGCAACTGTATTAGACTCAAATTTTTGTTTCTTAAGTTCGAGTTGTAAAGTTGGTTGAATGTTAGTCCTGTAACTGTTGTTCCATTTGTTTTACGGATATACTTCGAGACAAATCGCTTGGCATTCAATGAATGCCTCAGCTCTGACCTCTGGCTAATGCACTCGAGGTTTTGTTCTAAGAATTCCGCCAAGTTAGTATAGTTCCTTTCAGATTCTTTTTAGCTCGCAAGCTTCACAAAAGAATAATAAAAAGATCTTTCTTTGTTGGTGTTCAGTGAGAGAAGACGACTTTATTTTAAAATGCTATTGCTATTTATACATATGTAAATTGAAACGTTATCGAAATTAAGTCTATACTTCGGTTATTGGCCCCACTTACAATCGATATTCACAGGTCAGCATAATTCTAAGACTAAGGGTAAACGACCAGCTATCTTAATTGGCATGGTTCGCTCGGCATAATGCCTAGTTGACATATTATGGTAGCCTAAGCCGATGACCAGTGATCAACCCATTACTATTTTATATGTATGCACTTTGTTTACTTACGCCGTTCATGCCATCAGGGTTATATGATACTTATGGTTCTTTTTTATTATTGATTGACTACGAGTCGGATATATGTGTATCTTTATATTACACTGAAGTAGAAGGCAGATCAATGCTTTGCATTGTATTTTGATTGTTAGGTAACTGATGCTTAAGGCAATGCATTATGTTGGGAAGAAAGAGTCAAGTATCGAAGAATGGCTTGATATGAAACAATTAATTAAGTGGTCGCTAGTGTGCTCCCTTCATAGAGTTTTCTTTTTTTATTTTGTAATTTTTCTCGTTTAGTTCGTAGTTCCTTCGTTTATATTTTAAAATCCCCTTTAAATTTTCACTAATTTCCTTCATAACATCGTACGAATTCTTGTGGTACAATATATGATGCTCCACTTGTTTTTCGAGGAGTGAAGTTTGACATTTTTTTGTGTTATTCGTGGCTGTGGGACATTTTCTTTTTCACTGCTCAGAATATCGTTTAAACTTGCTTCGATTTCTGTGTCAGAAACCACGGCATCGGTCATGCACATTACATCTTCATTGTCTACATGTTGTTCTCTAGTGCAGTTCTTATCGCTCAACCCAAAATATAGAGTACCATTCATTCCATCGACGGATTGACCTAAATCGAGCAACTCACTGACCTTCTCTTCCAGTGGAGTAAGGAAATAGTATTTAGGCGGCCCACCACCAGTTCCGGACAAACTAATTTTATTTTTCCGCAACTTGGCTTTTGTATGTACTTTAAAATCAGCCCAAACCCAAGAGTAAAATATAAAATAAAAGAATGTCAATGTTGAAACTTTGTTTACCTTTTACCATCCGACGACGACATCACCCTGCGGTGGACCTTCAGCTTTTAAGTCATTTGACAAATTAGTCCATAAATGCTTGGATTTTTGTCTCGCTACGGGTGTTTGTAAATACCCCTTGGACAATCCCCTTGATAATCCATTTTTTGCTGTTGTTGCATTTTCCTGCAATTTGGAGTGTAGAATAAATGTTGCTTTTATCACAGATAATAAATTATACAGATGTAGCATCCATATGGGAAAAGATGTCCATGAAAACGAAATTCGTCCAAAAAAAAAGCTTTCTTAAAAGTTCAACTTCTTTGAGAAGGGACAACATTTCAATTTATTTTCTCTACTACTCTAACATATGGGAGAGCTACAGACAGAAAAAAAGGCACAATTTTGTTCTTGTTTTTTTTTTTATTGCTTCTACCCCTTCAAGAGCTATGAGAAAAAACGAACCGAAAAAACCTGTTTGGGTGACTCTTTTTAAGAATCGTGTGTTTATTGTTTTTGTTTTCATGATCCTTACTTGCTATGTGCTACCGCAGGTCAATTTGTGACTTTCTATTGAAAGTAAATACAAAAATCCGAGTCTGGTATGCGGTTTTCAAATCGAAGATGAAAATCGTCATAAGATTTATATTTACATACATATGTGTGCTTCATTATTTATGCATATTGTTTAAAAAATATTGAAATTGATTTTTTGATTTTTTCATTTAAGGAAATTTTATATCAGTTTGCACAGAGAAGACGTTTTTTGAATTATGTATTATTTTTAATACATTTAATGAGAGTAGTTAAGTGGAAGTCGGTTAGCTATTGATTTTGCATATTTGCAATTATTTTCTTCTAGATTTGATGGAAGATCGATTAGATATTGCCTAGATTCAATTCATTATTCGCCATATATCAGGGTGATGTTTGATTTAGGTAAATTTGTAAATTTTATTTTAATTTATATTTATTTTAATTTGGTGTTGTTTTGAAAAATATTTAGGTGACGTGAAATAACGCCAAACGAAATAAAACCAAATTTGAAATTTGGTCTTATTTCGTTTTCAAAACGAAATAACCGCAATTTGGCTTTATTTCGTTAGCCATAATAAAATAATACCAAAAATAAAAAGGAAACAAGACAAAATTAAAAAAAATAGATTATTTTTGGCACTATTATGCTTTCAAAATAGAAATAAAACCAAATTTTAGTTTTTTTCGGCTTTATTTCGCTTCGATAATGGAAATAAGGCCAAATTGATCATAATTGTGTAAAAAATAATTGAAACTTTACAATTTTACATACACCCAACCTCGCACCTACACCAAATCCTATAGTGTGCCCAAGCAGGGGGGTTACATACCTCACTGTTTATACCTCGTAATGCTGGTTGCTAAAGCACTATATTTATGTAAGAAAAAAAAAATTGGTACGCCAATTTTTAGTACTTTTTTATGTAGAGTTAAACATTAATTTTGAATAAAATGATCCACCTATTTTCGAAATATCGAATTAAATTGAATTAATTGTTTTTTTTTAAATCCAAAAAATGTTGATATGGAATATTTTTTAAACTTATTAGTAGCTTTTGTATACAAAATTTCATTAAAATTGGTTCAATTGGTAATGAGATATTTGTATGTATAGGTAAAGAAAAAATCAGTTAAAATATTATTTTATTTGAATCACTCAAAACAAAACAAAACAAAATCACTTAAAATTTCGAACTTTGTACTAGCTTCGCTGTCAATCAGTAAATGCAATGGATATATATATTTTACGCAGTTTCAGTTTGTATTTAATTTAGATCAAAAACATGCTAACATTTTGTGAAAAACGTGTTTCAGTTGTAATATTTTGAGAACAAACACCAGCTTAGAAGCCGGGCCAATTTTATTCTATATATAGTAACTTAGTCAATAACTGATAAGATTTGTAGGATTATTTAATTGGCCTTTTTTTTTAAATCAACAAATTTTCAAACTCAAACCGAAACCACTAAAAAAAAAATCTCGTAAACAAACAAAGCTATCGTCTCCGGAATAATTTTATTTTACACAAAATGCTGTAGCTATGAAATGGTGGGGTTTGTTAAAAAATTAAGTTGATAGTTTTTTTTTTTTAAAGCAAAAACATTTGCCAAAAATACAACTTAAACAGTTGAAAACTAAAATACGCCCAACTTTTGTTTTCACTTGATCGCATATTGAACATTTGATAAGGTCTTTTAAGATTTTGAATTAGGAATTTATTTATAACAAAATAACATTGGGTGTCCAATTGCCACGGGCACCAATGGGAAGTTACCAGTGTGGGTAGCACCCAACCTCTTTTTTATATGTCTATCTGTGTTAAAAAAAACTTGATTTGAAAATTACTTAAACGAAAGCGTTTTCTTAAAGATTTGACCGTTGTTTTTAAACAATAAAAAAAATTATTAGTAAATTGCTCATTCCTCTTAAACCGTTGAAAATAGAACCTCCGTCCCATAAGTTTTTTTTCTTTTCTGGTCTTAAACTACTTAAAAAAGTTCTTCGTTTTATGTCGCATCTTGTGCGAATTACCCTTTTTAAAACAAATCAAAATTACAAATAACACAAATACAAAATATAAAATATAAAAATCAATATTTACAATATCCAATTTAATGTTAGTACAGGCAATGGGGAATAATCTGAGAAAAGTTTTGAAGTGGTCCAAGTTTGAATGCAGTTTTATAGGGGGGTTGATTCTGAGTATAAATCTGAGTTTGCGGGAAATTCGGCTTTGTGGGGGTCCCGTTATCTTGAAAATAAGACTTTTATTGGTTTTCTGCGTTTTTCTCTGTTTGTTATGCTTTTTATAAAAAATGTATAAAGAACTTTTTTGTTCCAATTAATATTATCTACAAATCCCTATACAACATTTATTTTTTCAGCAAGTAACTTAGAAGTTATAAGCAAAAAACGAGTGAAAATTTGGCCATGATTAACTTTATTTGCGATTTTCTCGGAAACCGTTACAGTTAAGAAAAAAAGTATTAAGTACTTTTATTTAGACAATATTCTAACGAACAAAATGGTATATTGTTTATTGAATTCCGATAATATTTAACCTAACTACGAAGATTTGAAGTCCAGCAAAAATCTTTTTTATTAAAAAAAGGCGAGTAATTTCAGATGCAATATTTGGGGAGAGTATGATAACTGTGGCGCCAAGAAATAATAAAGGTAGAACACCTTAATACAAGCATTTTTTACTATAGGAGGGTGGGTGTATCTCCCCCCGTTTTGGCAGGAGGGGCAATTTCGTGAAAAAAAATATTAAAAATAGAAAAAAATATTAAAAAATAACGGTAATATCTACAATTAAGTATTATACTTTTTTTTAAAGCCAATAATCTGTTCTATTATCCAGTTTTTAAATCAAGTAAAATCTTTGCACAGTTTTTGAAAAAACGAGTTTCAAACTCAAAATTTGGGAAAAAAAACATTAAAAAAATGTTTAAAGCAAAATTTTTCAATACTTTCAGATTTAATATTATTTGTTTTCTTACAATTCGTTGCTCTTATTAATTCTTAATCAAAAACTGAAAACTAGATGATTTTATGTCTTCTAGTTTTCGAGAAAATTGAAAATTACCAAAACTACTATTTTAATTTAATTAATTCTTCGTTTGCAAAAGAAACTATGCATACACCAAACTTTGCACCTACCTCGAATCGTATAGTGAGCCCAAGCAGCATGCCCCCCGATAGATACCTCACTGTTTATACGACGTAAAGCTGGATGCGGGGAGAGTATGATATTGAGTCAATTTGTATAAGAATTAATCACATATTCTATTATTTCTATTCAACGTAAATACTCAAGCAAAACAAAATTTTATTAAATAAAAAAATTGGTAATTTACAATTTTCTCGAAAACTAGAAGACATAAAATCATCTAGTTTTCAGTTTTTGATTAAGAATTAATAAAAGCAACGAATTGTAAGAAAACAAATAATATTAAATCTGAAAGTATTGAAAAATTTTGCTTTAAACATTTTTTTTAATGTTTTTTTTCCCAAATTTTAAGTTTAAAACTCGTTTTTTCAAAAACTATGCAAAGATTTTACTTGATTTAAAAACTGGATAATAGAACAGATTATTGGCTCTAAAAAAAAGTATAATACTTAATTGTAGATATTACCGTTATTTTTTAATATTTTTTTCTATTTTTAATATTTTTTTTCACGAAATTGCCCCTCCTGCCAAAACGGGGGGAGATACACCCACCCTCCTATAGTAAAAAATGCTTGTATTAAGGTGTTCTACCTTTATTATTTCTTGGCGCCACAGTTATCATACTCTCCCCAAATATTGCATCTGAAATTACTCGCCTTTTTTTAATAAAAAAGATTTTTGCTGGACTTCAAATCTTCGTAGTTAGGTTAAATATTATCGGAATTCAATAAACAATATACCATTTTGTTCGTTAGAATATTGTCTAAATAAAAGTACTTAATACTTTTTTTCTTAACTGTAACGGTTTCCGAGAAAATCGCAAATAAAGTTAATCATGGCCAAATTTTCACTCGTTTTTTGCTTATAACTTCTAAGTTACTTGCTGAAAAAATAAATGTTGTATAGGGATTTGTAGATAATATTAATTGGAACAAAAAAGTTCTTTATACATTTTTTATAAAAAGCATAACAAACAGAGAAAAACGCAGAAAACCAATAAAAGTCTTATTTTCAAGATAACGGGACCCCCACAAAGCCGAATTTCCCGCAAACTCAGATTTATACTCAGAATCAACCCCCCTATAAAACTGCATTCAAACTTGGACCACTTCAAAACTTTTCTCAGATGGTATAGAAATGACTCCCTATTGCCTGTACTATGTAGGTAATTTGGGACCTAATAACATTGGCGCAAAATTTTAAACAACCTTTTATTAGAGGTTTAGCATGATACTAATTAACATTTTACTAAATATAAAGTAATCTACTAACTTTTTCCCAGTTTTAAACACCAATTAAGGTTTTGTTAACTAGTATCGTACTAAAACCATTTTATTAAAAAATGCCATCTGAACACACCTAAACATTGACAGTTCGTGGAAACAAACATACCTTTATTAAGATTTACAAAAATGTCAAAGTGAAAACCTGCAATCTGAATTATTTTTTTAAATTTTGTATTTTTGTCCTCAAGAATTGTTTATTAAAATCAGTGCGTCGTGATGTAGTTGTAAATATTTAGTTATCTTAATAAGTGTATAAAAAATAAGTGCACAAATTAGTCGTAATAATTAATAAAAAAAAACTACAAGAAGAGTTTGAAATTCAAAAAATAAACGCCCTAGGAATTGATTAAAAAAATTAGGCACGAAGACAATTTGTTAATGTCTTACAGATGAACTAATTGTATAATTACAAACTATGTAATTGTATTATTGGTTGACGTTTTTCCCAAAAAAAATGCAAAGTTACGATTAATTGCAATTCTGGAGATACACGGAAGCCCACGGTTTGTAATGGGTTCTTGGATATGAAGGTTTTCAACCAAGAACCGAACAGTAGTTTTGTCAAACCTGTATCTGGAGTAACATTCATTATCTTCCAGCTCTTCAAGGGGATTTACTCGAGTTTTAAAAGTTTTCAGTTTCCTACATAAAACTGAATCATAGAAAATTTCAAAATCTTCGTTTTCCGAAAAAATTTTGCGTCTTTATATATTTGCTTCTCAAATTAATTTCATTTTATGAAGAAAATGACAGATATCTTATGCATTTAGTACGGTGTTAAAAAGATAAAACAGCTATCTGGTGATTTTAACTTTAGTAAGATGTTAAGAGATAGTACCATGTTAAATTCGTTTAAAATTAGCAAAATCTTCTTTTTAACGTAGTATCATACTAAAAATGCTTTAACATCATACTAAATCGTCTAAAATTTTGCGCCATTTTCTTTAAGATACCTACCTAGGTCTAAGCAGTTATTTTTCGTAATTATTTTTTTATTTTTGCAGATATGTATACCTAACCTACCTATCAGATCAAATTTAAATATTTTATAATAATATCATATTTTCAAATTATTTTGTAATTGTTTTCTACAGGTTCAAAATGTTGAAATGTATTAATAATCCCCAGAAATAAATTTGTTACAACAACCGAAAAAAAAGAAGATATTTTTTCCGTCATTAAAAAAATATCCTCCACCACTCAAAAAATATCTACCTAGACCTACCCTCATAAAGAATATATTCAATATCCATGAATCAATGCAAAGAAGAAAAAGAGTTCATATACTTTTTTTTCTTTGTCGTCAGCCTCAGACGACCTTAAAAAAAAACCGACATATACAACACAGTAAAAAAAAAAAAACATCATCGCATTGTCTTTCGTATTCTCTCGATCGTTGCTGATTTTCCCCATTCATTCCTATATCCTGAATAACAGAGCAAGAGGGAAAACATATGAGCGAGCACGCAAGAGAGAACTTTTTGCAAAAGACAAATAGCTTTCTTTCTGTGCTTTACGATTAACAGGCAAAGAGCTTTCTTGCCTGTTGATCGTCTGCCTGTTGTAAAACAAAATTGGGACATTTTTTTCTATGGGGATGCTACATCTGTATAGTTTATTATCTGTGCTTTTATGATGTAAGTTGTCCCCTTTATTTTGCTTGTTAAGTATTCCCCCGTTGAGATGAATTGTGCCAAATTATCTTCTGGCGTTCGCTTTAATGGGTTAATTCTCTCCAACTCCCTTATTAAAAAGTCCTGTTCCTTTTCTTCAGCGGCTGTATTTAGTTGTTCCTCTGTTGGTTGATTTGATAACGACATTGTTAATGTTTGTTCTTGTTTTACACTTCACTTTCATTTTTACTTTTGTCATATCGAGTTCAGTTCAACTCACTGAAAAAAACACAGTAGTTGATGGTTGACTAAAAAGTGAAACTTTATTTTATTTTTCTCTTCTTCTTATAATAAAACAATAATTGATTAATCAATAAAATTTCCTATTTGCCAATAATTGCTTAATCAATAATGTTTTATATTTGCTTTATTAACAAAAGTAAAAATAATGTTTTAGTTTCCGAGAAATGCAATTTATTTGAATTACTGCTTTTTATAATATTTTATATTTGCTTAATTAACAAAAGTAGAAATAATATTTAGCTTAATCAATGACATATCAGATTATGTTGCATAAAAATGAGTTTATAAAAATTATTCAAACAATTCTTGGAATTGTGAGTTGCACTTAATCGCCCACCTTATTCCCAGGTGGGTTATCGCCAAGGTAGGAATAAGGTGTTGTGTTAACTTATATGTATAATATATTTACACCTTTTTTTATAAACACTCTCTAAGAGTCATGTTCTTATACGGATCTTGAGTTACTTTGTTTTTCACTGGATAGTGTTACGTGGGTAAAAAACATTGAATAAAAACTCGGCAATTAAAACAGTTTCTTTAAGTTCCTTTATTAATGTGTAAGATATAAAAATTTCGTATGACGAATGGTTTAAAAATTTGTGATTTTAACAATCTAAAGTTGCGACCGCTGCCTTTCACCTTTTTTTTTTTTACACTCAGAGCTCGTCAGTTTGAATGTTAAGTTATAGTGTGCTTTCGATAGAATGGCTTTTCCTATTGGTTGACCAATGAAATAAATTCTTTTATTTTGACGTTTTATGTTTTAGGTCTGTTCAATGGGTGTTGAAGATACAATTCGGCGATGAGATTGACGATGAAAGATAGTATATATTCTTCCTTTTTTTTTCGTAGGTCCTCGCGTTTCAATTTGCGTTTGGAGATTGCGTTGATTACGATCACTGTATAGGATTTTTTTTTTATTAATTTACGTTTAATCCGACTGCGCCTAAAAAAGTCTTTAGTTAAAGTTAAAGGTTTTAAAATAGTTTTATTCTTTTAAAGGAAAGGTATTTAAATATTACAAGGCAAGAGTTTGAAAGCGCAAGATTTTCAATTGAACTCACTGATGTTGGGATTAAGATTGATGATTACCTTGGCACTCGTTGATGATTTGCACCTTCTCGTGGGATTTTCTTCATATTGTGTGTTCTAATAAAACATCGATTGTTGTAGTTTTCGATAGTATCGATTGTTTTTTTAAAAAACAATCGATTAATCGATAAACAATTGATAGTGTTTTTAACATTAATAATAATTAAAATGAGTTTTGCAAAAAAAAAAAAACAACGGGATGAATCCTCACCTTCTTCTTCTATATTTATGTTATCACCATGTTTTCTTTTTAAGTGGTCTCGTAAATTTGACGTATTGCCAGAGTGTTTATACTCCTGGCCACAAAAATTGCAAAATTGCCCTTTTTTGTTGTAAAAATTCCAAACCGACAATTTGTTTTTTCTATTCATATTTATTTACTATTTATTAAACAGGGAAAGAAACTGAAAATACGGACAACACAAAAAAAACTGTAGTAGAAATTCCACAACACGTCAATGTCACAATCTGAAAAAAAGCAACAAAAAAAAAACAGCCCTAGTTGTAGGGAAAACAAACACTTTTTCAAAGGCGCGATTAGTGTACACTGTGATTTGTCGTTGTATAGTTGTAAGTATGTATATTTTTTTGAATTGCATAGTTTTCTCTACAACTACGACCGTCAAATTAGAAAGAGATAATTTTTTGGAAAAGCCTAATTGCTATTGCAATGAAGTGCCGATTTTTTTCCAAACTATCGATACCCTCGATAGTTCAAAACAATCGATTAATCGATTAAACTGTTAAATGTTTTATTTCAAAGACATCAAAATTTTAAATAAAAAAAATATTTATTTATTAGAAGCAAAATTGCACTTTTAAGAGTGGAGCTTATAAAATATTGTCTAAGGTTCTTTATCTAATGACTTTAATCACGCTTAAATGAACATAAGGTGCAATACGTTGATGTTTTCATTTCCCGCTGCAAAGTTCCCATTTACCCCATTTTATTTTGAAATCAGGGGTAAATGGAAACTTCTTTCTGCTTTCCCTTGCTTGATATAGACTTCGGGATGGGAGAAATGTGAACAAAGATGAATTTACTATGAAACACAACCTATTTTATTAATTTTGTTTAATTTTTCCTTTTACCCCATAACTCAAATTAATTGTATTAAATTGTTAAGAAAAGGCGTTTTGAAAAACTTTTATTAAAAATTTGTACATATGTAGTTGGTATTTATGTTTTATTTTAGAGGATAGATTAGTTTTTTATTTTTACAAAGCGAACTTTGAGTAAGCTATTTTTCTCTTACATTTACTTTTTTTTTGAAATTTGTAGTGAACTCTGGTTCCCACCATAACCATAGTTGGATTTGAGAGAACACCAACGATATCTTCAATACGAATAGTCTTCTTCGGATGGAATCAATGCAAAAGTCTTTTGGGTGGTGTCCAAACTTTTAAGAAGAATTACTTAAATCATATCAATTTCCTGACATGCTTCAACTACGCAAACATATTTGAATGTCAATGTAAGCCTGCTTCCTCCTTTGAACTTCATCAAAGCAAATTGACCTTCTTTAATATTCGATTGGTCCACAGAGTTTAAAATTTCGTTTTCCTCATCTTCAAATTCTTCGTTCCATGGACTATCTTCATCGTAAATGATATTGGTTTCGTCTTCGGAGTCATCTGAACTAGAACTTGAGGATCTTTTTTTCTTAAGGGATTGCTTGGTTTGACTAGCTTGTTTAGCTAGTTTAGTTTGTTTTACCTTAATCTTAGGTAGTATTTTCGCTTGTTTTTTTTCCTCCGTTAGGATTTTATATTTAAAAAAAAAGTATTTATTTATTAAGAAACCAACTTAAAACTCTGGATACAAACTTAAGCCTAACTCTGGAATATATTTTTGTTAATAAGTAAATGTCATTACAGTGGGTTTAACAAAGAACTTCTGTTTTCGGGATGTATGAATCACTTATTAGGAAAGCAACATGCTCCTACGTGATTATACTGAAATTTAATCTGATATTTTATGATCGAGACGATCGTGCCATACTACTAATTGGTGCACTTTGGTGCATATTCTATAATTACATTTACATGTAAGAGGCGTGTGTTAACTCCCGCCTTTGTTTAAGAAGAGCGTCCCGCTTCTTCTGTCAATTCCTCGACACGTTTCAACAGGTTACTGAATCTGATTTCGTCTTCTTGTTTTAAACGTAATTGATATGATGATCTTATTTTTAAATAATACATTACACATATTGCTGAAAATATAATTATAGTTACGAATACAAATGATGTCATTATTGGCCTATTGATTGCTTCTTCTTGAAGAGATTCTATTAAATTAATGTTTTTAAATTTCAGTTCTTTGTTAAATGATTCAAAATAGTTTTTAATTTCAAATGTGTCTATAGTATAAGTCTTTAAATAATTCTGTATAATAGATGTGGGGTTTTCATATAATTTTTCATCTATAATGGTTTTGTTCACAAAATTAATTAAATATGTTCCATTTATAATAGTATTGTTTATAACATGTTTTCCCGATACAAGGATTGATCCATCTTTTATTATTTCTAGATCCAAGTTCTTTTCTTTTATTTTATTACATTTAGCTTTTACATTATTTAAAATATTTGATAAACATGTTTCATGTTTTGACAGTTTACAAAAGTTGAATCTTAATTCTATTTTACAATCTTTAACATTAATAAATTCGTCATTACATTTTGCAATTTCTTTATTAAGATCTAGTTGGCTTATGGTTCTAGTTTCATATAATTTACAATTTTGATTAACAATAGGATATTTTATCAAAACAACAATTACTTCTTCATTTTGTAATATTTTAAATGTTGATACGTCCATCAAGTCTGTTATCGTCATGCTACCATGTTCGTGTTCTGTTATCTCTTTTATGTCTTGTAAGTTTAGAATTGCAGGATTCTGGGTTCCTGTTTTAGCTGATGCAATTGTTTGAACGATATTCTGTAATTCGATTACAATCAATTTGTTATATCCAAACGACACCTTTAAGTTTTGAAATCGGACTCAGCCATCATTCATGTTTCCGATCGACACTTAGCTGCTGCTATCCAAATAGCCCACTCCGCATTTCAAGGTAGTTTCCCTCTTGGCCTAATTGCAAAGGCGAAACATTATTGATGAGTAAGATTATGCACAGCAATAATGTTTCGACACAGTGCAATGGGCTGAAAGGGTTCAACTCAGGTTATACGCAGTGAACTGAATGTAGGGCGCAACATTTCCTCCCCCCTGAGGGAAAGTTTCGACCGGAAACACCAACTATGCTGCGTTACTCTTTATTTATTAAATTATAGTTAAATATGATTTACAGTTTAATATGATTTAAATTTACAGTATTATATTTGAACTCGGGCAAATGTCGAACTGGAGCTGTTGTTAACATGAGAACCGGGATGACGAAATTCAAACACAGGCATATGTTACATCGCTATTGTGATGAGGGTTCGGAACAGTAGGCGCCTCCCTCTTCTTTTTGCTGGGGGTCTCTCTGAGTACGAACTCGCAGGGAAACTCTGCCTGGGCTTCCTGGTGGACGTTGAACATCTTGCTACCGTTCCCTCCTACCATCACTCTAGGTGTTTCGAGGACGATAGGCGATGAAACGTTGAAGACTGGTGGTGGTACACAAGAGTCGCGCATTTTTCTTGAGCAGTAGAGTTTTAAAAGGCCAATTATGATTGTGGCTAATACAATACCGCTGATTGATATCATAGAGTACCGGTGAACTTGTATTTCATAGGATTGATCATTGGCTTTCCTACTGGCTTCCACAAGGTCTGCTTCCTTTTCCAAATCGTTCAGCGCTTTCTTCCCTTCCAAAAGTGTTGACAGCATTTTGGCGTGATTCCCAATCTTGAGCGGTGGTAGTTTGTGAGGGGCCTCCATTGGCGAACTTTTGTGTTTTATTCTAAAGGCTTCAATTAAATCGGTGTGATTTATTTTTAGCTGCTGAATTTCTAGGCCCGTTTCCAATGCTTCTTCGTACGGTATACGAAATTCTTTTGTGCTCACCTCACAGGATTTTTGAATCTAAAGAATCCCAAGATTTTGAAGGGTTGGAGCGTAGTGTGTACCATCGCAGTTGAAATTCAACACTAAAGGTTCTCTTAGAGTTAAAAGCCATTGGTTGGATGTAGACATCTTTATAATCGTCCCTTTTCTGGCCGGTATGGCGACGTATTTGCAGTTTTCTGATGATGTTGTGGCATGTTGAAGTAATTCCACTACACATTCTGAGCTGCCGCTGGTATGTGTCTGTCTGTTGTGTTTGCAGATTTTCGCTAAAGATGAAGAATTTAAGCTAACATCAATGCATCTTTCAAACTCTTCATTTGACATATCCACATACAGCCCCTGATTCTCGGCAATGTATTCAGTATTTACTTCAAGAACGAGATCCCATTTCGTGTTGAGTCTTGTGGCAATGGGGTAAATTCTACGGATGTCAAACAGGTTAACTTCTGGCAAGGGTATTGATACCCTTATTATTAGCGAATCCTTTTCGGGGTATGTTGACAGTTTAGCTGCTTGGTGTAGTACAGATAGATCTTGGAAAACCATCTTAGATTTGGATGTACGTGTTATTTTATCCAGGATCTCCGCGATATTACTGATATCAAAGATGAAAGGATGTAACTTTTGTTGAAAAAGGTCATTCACAATTGATAGTTCGGTCATTTGCCGGTTTTGTATTTCAAGCAGTTTGGCTATAATGAATAATATCAACTCGTTTATTTTCGTTTTGATTTGGAGAGTAGCAATTTCATTATTTATAGCTCCAGTATACTGATTCGCAAATTGTTGGTGATTACTCGCACTTCGTTTGTCATTAAAGCACAGGACTGTTGAAAAACGTCTGAGCTAAGAGTTGCACATAGCTTTAGTATTTCCTTGTCACATATGTCCGTGAAATTCAAAACAGTAGTGGAATCCATAGGCGTCATTTTCGTGAATATCGTCCAGGTATTTTTCTCGGTCCTTTTTGTCTATTAGGACTTGATGGTATCCATTGGCCAAATCCAGAGTAGTAAAGTATCGACAATTTCCTAGCTGGTCAAGAATATCTTTTATTCTTGGTAGAGGAAAAACGTCTTTTACAGATATCTCGTTCAGTTTTCGGAAGTCCACCACGACTCTCCATCTCTTTTGTCCGTCAGACCCTGCTTTTTTAGGGACGACTAAAAGAGGGGAATTCCATGGCGAAATACTAGAGGAAATAACTCCATTTTGAAGCATTTTCTTAACTTGCGAGTTTACATATTTCATCTCTAGCAATTTGAGGTAATCTGTACTGCTTTTGATTAATTGGCCCTTGATCTACTTTTATTGGTATTTTATGAAAAAGAACTTCCGTATTTCCTCAATACAAGCTCTTTCCTCCTTATTTAGGTTATTGCCAAGGTTTATCGCGCTAAGTAGTTTCAAAATTCTATTAAAAGGTTTTAGTTCTGCTCGAGCTGGCTTATCCGAGGTTTGAAGGGCACAGTCAAACAGTTCTGGCTGCGCCCACTTGCGTTTTCCGATTTTGTCTTGTTATAATTTCGCTTCAACACGCAATCATCCTCTGAATGGCCAACTCGACCACACCAAAGACATTTTACCCGGTTCGGCGGGGTTTGAAATGCGAAGACTCTGGACTTAGGACACACATCTATGCTGTGCCCATAGGAAACACACTTCTCACAATACGGTGTGCTCTTTCTCTGTCGGCATTCTGCGTAAGTGTGATTACGTTTACCACAGAAACCGCATTTTATCTGAAAGTCTTGTCTTGAACGCATAGGTTGTTTACCCAAATGTGGATCTGGGGGAGTCTGAAAATTTAGGCTGTCGTTGTGCGAAGGGATACCACCGCCTGTGAGGGTGTGGGGTACTTGCTGGGGTACTTGATTGGGTACTTGCTGGGGTACTTGCTGAGCTAAGGTGTGTGGGTATGGAAATGTTGCGGTGTATATACTGGGGTGTTGAGGTTGAGGTAAGGTAGGTACAGGTGTGTAAGTGTTTGTCAGGCTATTGCTAAGTATGGCTTGGTGATTTGCAGGACTTTGCTGCATAGGACTAACGGAATTATTCAACAGAAATGGTACATTTGGTGTTGTTACAACTCCCATCCTACCTAACAACACGCAACACCCCTTCCTTCTTTGGAATTGGTGCCTCACCAATTGGTATCATTTGTGGGTGTCTATCATACTTATTTTTATTGCATATTTCGCAAATTCTAGAAAATTCTCTAAATTGTTTTGCCATTTCGGGCCAATAGTACATTTTGTATATTTGTTTTAAATTTTCCTGGTAGTTTCTATGTCCTCTGTTGTGTGTTTCTCTAACAATACTAGCTTGGTCATCTTCGTTAATGACATCCATTGGAAATAGTCTTGTATACAAGAATTTGTTGTTAAATGTTTCTGTTAATTTTCTCTTAACTTCGTAGAGGTCTTCACTTGCGCAATGGATTGCACATACTCCCGGTTGAAGATATTCTTTTAAAATAGCTATTAAATTATCTACGGTATCGTATTCTATTATGTGTCTTACTCTTCCAAAATTTACAACTCTTCCGTAAATAGTGGAAGTATGTTTGCTTAATAATATCTGTTGCTTGAATTGATTTAGTGGTTTTGATGTTTCTTTTATTTCTTCATCATCACTACTTTCAGCCGAGTGTTGCGTTGCGTCCGTTGAGGAAGTTTCTGAAATATGATTCAAATTTTGTCTTGAGAGGGCATCTGCAACTACGTTCGTTGTTCCGGGTTTATAAATTATCTTAGGAGCGTACTCCTCAATTATAAAATGCCATCTCTTCATTTTAGGGTTCGGGTTTCGTGGGGAAACCGCATACGTTAAAGGTTGATGATCAGTATGGATTTCTAAATCTGTAACACCGTATAGGTAATTTCTTAAATTCTTCAAAGCCCAAACTATTGCATAAAGTTCCTTTTCATTAGTAGCGTATCCTCTTTCTGTATCGTTGAGAGTTTTTGATATAAATGTGATGGGTTTATCTTCTTGGGATAACACTCCACTTATAGCATCGTTCGAAGCATCCGTCGTTAAGACAAATTTTTTATCAAAATTGGGTTGTGCTAAAACTATTTCATTTATCAAATGATTTTTTAATTGATTGAAAGCTTTTAGTCCGTTTTCATTAAGACTTATATTCGTTTTTTTAGAAATCACCTTTTAAATGTATCGTTAATGGTTTAGCAATGCTAGCATAATCTTTAATAAATTTTCTATAGTACCCCGTTAGGCCTAAGAAGCTCCTTAATTGTCTTAATGTTGTTGGGGCTGGAAAGTTTTTTAATGTTTCTATTTTTTTGGGATCAGTCTTTATTATATTATGTCCTACTACATATCCTAAAAACTCTACTTGTGTTTGGAAGAATACTGATTTCTCCAAAGATATTTTCATATTTGAGTTTTTTAATAATTCTATAATTTCATTTAAATGTTTTTCGTGATCTTCTAAGCTATTTGAATAAACTATTATGTCATCAATATATACGTGACATATTTTTCCTACGTAATTTCTTAAAATATCATCCATTGCCCTTTGAAATATGCTCGGAGCATTTTTCAAACCGAAAGGCAACCTCAAAAATTCGTATTTTCCGTTATTTACTGAGAAAGATGTTTTCTCTATATTTTCAGTTTTCATTTCAATCTGATGAAATCCTGATTCTAAATCTATCGTTGAGAAGTACTTCGCCTTCCCTAAATTTGATAAGATGACGTTCGCATATGGTATCGGGTATTTATCCGACACTGTTTTTTCATTTAATTTCTTATAATCTATTACCATTCTCATTTTCGTTGTACCATCTGTATTTTTCCCTTTCTTTGGCACTACCCAAACAGGTGAATTATATGGACTTTTCGACGGTCTTACTATACCATCTTTTAACATTCTGCAAATCTCTTTATTTATGAACGCGTTGGCGGATAAGGGGTAGGGATACTGTTGACTCCATATAGGGGTTTCAACAGTTGTACGTATTTCCGCTTTTATGTCCGTTCTGAACGGTAGATTCATATTTATATTAGAATGTACATTTTGAATTCTCCTTTTTATTTTATCTATTAAAACTTCATGATTATCTTTTCCCTTTATTTCTGTTGAGAGAAAGCAAGAATTTTTGTTTCTCTGTTATTTAAGGTCGAAGCAAAATACGATTTTGCTTGATTATTTATTAAATTAGAGATTTAATTAAAGACACGGTCTGTACTTAATTACAACCTTAATAAGAAAAAGAATATAATGTTTGACAACCGGAAAGTGATTACAAAAAAAATGTATTTTGACATTTACATTGTATCTAATAGTTCTAACGAAACAAAACATAGAATGCATTACAGGATGCTTCTATTAAGTTTAAAAGTTAAATTCTTTAGTTTTTAGATAGTTTATATAGCTTAGATATAAAATGTTCATAGAGTTTTTAAGACTCAACAATTTCTATCATGTTATTGCATTCTTCCTGTGGAATGTAAATCTTTTCGTATTTATCTTTATATTGTAAAATTCTTTTTTCAAAATCTATTTTAATATTAGCACTCTTTAGTAAATTTCATCCTATTAATAAATCTGCATCTAATTTATTATTTATTTCAGAACACGCATAAAAATGGGTTATTAAAATCGTACCGTTGATCGTTCTTACTTTCTTATTTAATATTAACTTCTGTCTGTCGTTTAGAGAATTGGGTCTACAGTAACAACATGTAGCGCCTGTGTCAATTAATATTTTTAGTCTATGTGGTCCGTTTCTATAGATATAGGGTAATCCGGGTGCTGTCCTAAAAAAGCATCCTCGTTAAGGTTATTTACTCGCTCAATCTTGATAGGTGGCTGTGCACTGTGTTGTGCACTTTCATGTAAACGTTTGTCGCCTTGGAATTGATTCCGATAATTATTATTCCTATGTATGGGTTTAGCATATTGGCGGAAATTGTTATTATTTTGGTTATTCGCGAAAGGATTGTAATTACGTTTCTGATTTTCAAAATTCCTTTGATCATGGAAAGTGATTGGTCGATGAGCCGAACTTCCTAGCTCCATTGGTTCTGGTCTACTTTGTTTATGTTGCATTGGATTCCGTGTAGAAAAACATAATTTATTATGATTAACATGATTGTTCGTTGTATTTGGTTGTTGTATTATCTGTGACCTATTGAATTGTAATGCAAAGCTAGCTCTTAAATTGTTTGACTCGAGCTCTTGTGCTCGAGAATAAGATGTATGAGAGAGGTAATGCGTTTCTCCTATTAGCTTGGTTTAATTGTCTAGTTATGTCAGTATCAGTACCATGGGTCATGATCGTCTTATTAACTAGTAATGTCAATTTTTGATTGACTAAATTATAGTAATCAACAAGATTCGTGTGACCTTGTCGTAGTACGCTAAGTTCTTTTTCAATTATATGTATTGGTCTCTTATCGGCATATGCGAAATCGAGACGTGATATTATTGCGTCAAAATTAAGCACTGTACCGTGGTTAGTTAAAATGTCGTTAGCACTGTTTATCACTTTATTTCTCATTATTGTAAGTGCTGCAAAGTATTTGCGGCTACCCTTTTTATATAGCGAGATTGAATTATAGGCGGCTTCACGCCAACTAACGTATGATAATGAGTTACCATTAAATTCGGGTAAAGACTTTATAACGTCTAATGTCTCTCTGTGTTTCGTATTCTGTTACAACAGAATTCTTTGTAACAAGCTCTAAAGCTCGTCTTAGGGAGGTTATCTCTGTTTGGAGAGATGCCGTATTTGCTGCAATGAGCCTGGTTACTGTATCTTCGGTAATAGGCATTGTTATCTTAAGGGTTTTAAATTGTTCTAAAATGTCCTCCAGTCTTGTTTATATAAAAATTTAAATGAAATTCACAAGAAATCGCTCGTTTACACTTATGCTCTTATTTCTATTTAACTTTTATTATGCTTATATGTTTTTATTTGAAAATATTTCTTTATTTAATAATTATCAATGCTTATATAATATATTCGTACTTAATTTTAAGATGCTCAAATTCTGGAATATTGCTGTCAGGTGTCCTCTTTGTCGATTTGTTGTCCTTGTTGTTAATTTGTTTCGCAGGATGGCAGGAATGTCTTTGTTCTTAGTTCACTTTTATAATTGTTTTTTTTTTTTATTTTTATTCACTTTAAGTTTTTTTTTTTTATTATTTGTTATTCACATTCAATTTTTGTAAACTATTATTTATTATTTGTTTGTTATTAACTTTTGATTTATTACAAATTATTATTTGCAATGTCTTCTTGTGCTTCTTTAAAAACTTTTTTTTTGTTTTCGACTCTTTCTAGTCGCTTTTTATTTTCATCACTAATTTCCTTTGGTGGATTGCAATTTGGCATTGTAATTTAAATCACTTAGGTATTATTTTATTTGTGCACTTTTTCCTTTTAAGGATATTTGGCTTATTTATTTTTTTCTCCTTTCTTTGAAGGATACTTATTTTTTTATTTTTCGCGTAAATTATTTTTTGCGAAGACCTTTCAATTAAAAAGCATACTTTATTTTTTCTGTCCTGTCACGGTCGCCAATTAAAAGAATCAGTTAGGATTTTATATTTAAAAAAAAAAAAATATTTATTTATTAAGAAACCAACTTAAAACTCTGGATACAAACTTAAGACTAACTCTGGAATATATTTTTGTTAATAAGTAAATGTCATTACAATGGGTTTAACAAAGAACTTCTGTGTTTTCGGGATGTATGAATCACTTATTAGGAAAGCAACATGCTCCTACGTGATTATACTGAAATGTAATCTGATATTTTATGATCGAGACGATCGTGCCATACTACTAATTGGTGCACTTTGGTGCATATTCTATAATAACATTTACATGTAAGAGGCGTGTGTTAAATTGCATGGTTTGCCGTCGGTGATTGCATTTGAAAATTGTAATGCCATCGGTAATTTGCATCTTGGATTTTCGATATGCTTTTATTTTTTTTTTATATATATTTTTTTTTTTAGTTTTTTTTTTTAGACACACTACTTTTTCACTTTTTTCTGTGTATAGCCCCCGCGATAGGCCTCAAAAGGAACGGCCTTTTGCACTTTGGAAGATTCTTTTTTTTTTTTTTTTTTGTGGATTTTAGAACTATCCCACCGCTACCACCAAATGTTACGCTAGCTCATCGTGCTTTTGCTTACTCCAGCGAGAAGAGTGAATAGCGGACAGAAAGAAAAAAATAACTTAGTTTTATTTGTTTAATTTATTTCTTTATTTTTGTATAAGAGGCCCGCTGTCTTTAGCTTCGCTGCGACCTTTATTTAATTTTATTTATATTTATATTTGTTAGAAGGCCCGCTGTTCTTAGCTTGGCTGCGACCTTTTTAGTTTTAGTTATTGATTCTACCTGGTTCTTCAATCCCTAAAACACTCCATCTCCACTGTCGTCCCTATTTCACCTAAATCCAAAAGTGGTTCCACTCCAACATCCTCATATCCAGAATGTACTGCTGAAGATAGATTCTGGAAAATGATGAGCTTGAGATTGCGAATCAATCTCCGAGCCGAAGGGTTCCACTTGTTCGATCCTCGGTTGCATCTCAACATTGAAAACAAATTCTCGGCAACAACCATGTTTAAATGTGCAAATGGCTTTTTTTATGTTCCCACATCTGCACATAGTTTGTTTTAATCCTTTAAAACAAGGTGGTATTATATAACTGCTCGTTGATCTCCTTTTCGATATCCATATTATAGCACTCTTTAGTCTTTGAAGAGTCTCTTTGGTATCCGAAAGAGCTTGCTTGTTTGGATTTCTAGAATAGAGTCGGCCCGTATGCAGATTGTCAAACAGATCATTGAGCTGTTTGACAAACCTGGACGTTGCCTCAGCTCTTCTTTTCTCATCTTCTGTTTTGAAGAGATCCGTTGTCTTCAAAACATAATCTATGCCAGTGTACACGTTTTCACTAAAAACCTGTGTTACAAGTTTTGGTTGCCCAAGTCTTCTGTAAGCTGACAAGTTGATCGCTCCCTGGTCACAGCTTATTGCAACCACTGTCAGACCACAATTTATTACTTCAGTAATAATTGCGTGTTTCAAACACGTTAAAACACGACACACGACCAGTTTTGGTTCAAGCCCCTCAGCGTGAATACCATCACTTTAGAGGCTGCCAAGTCGTTCCTTCCATATTTTCCAAAGTCCTACAATCCATAAATAATGTCATCTTTTATGTTGTACTCCAATTCTTTTTTGATGGCCATTTCATCAAAAAGGAGCACACACTTATTTTCCATTGCACTCATCCCTAGAGCTTTGCTCGTCAGCATGTCCCTCGTAGGTTTACTGAATCCTGCAGCCAGCCGAATCTTCGAATACCATCGGTAAGTAGTGCTTCAGCATGTATTTGTAGCATGCTGGTGATTTATAAAAAAAATTTAAAAATAAATCCCTAGCCTCAAAACCCCAAGTTACGTTTTCCTTATGGAAAAGTTGCGCCAAAACAAAAGTGCTCAACTCTTCCTTATAGCCTTCCATTTGTTTCTCTAAATTCTTTTTCAATTGAAATTCCCAGTTTTTCCTAAGCCTAGTCGGTGTATTAAAAATATATCTCGGAATATATTTTACCTTATTTACTTTTCACGCCGATTTGTAAGAAAACCGCCTTGGGGATGGAAATTGCGAAGAGGAAATATGCGATGATGGAGTATCTTTAAGAGAATAATTTATAACATAGGTATTTGTAGTGCTTGCAGCCAAGTTTTCCAAAGACATAGGTGGGCTGCAAGCGGTGGGAAGAACAACAGCCCGAGCTGAAACCAGAGGTGAAGGTGGAGGCGCAGAGGTCATAATAGCTGACGTTACCGTAGAGGTAGGTGGCATAAGGATAGCCGACTTAACCGTAGAGGTAGTTTGCATCCGGGCCCTCGCAGTATCCATTAAACTAATACATGAAATGTCATTAACTATTTTACTGCACTTACATATAAAAGCAAGACTTCTTGGCGCCACTTACTTTTTTTGTCTTTGGCATAGAAGTGTTTTTCACACATCATCGACCTGGGTTTCAAATCGTCGATGCGGGAAAAACCTCCATGTTTAACCCAAACTGACATTCTATGATCTTTAGGTACTAAAAACAAAACACCTCCTTTGAAGACTGTATTGACAACAGTTCTGAATTTAGTTGTAATCAAGCTTTTTTGATTACCTTATAAAATTAAAAGACTTCATTTTTAATTAACAATGGTTTTTAATAAATCTCTTTGGAGTACAAGTTGTCAAGTTTTTGTACAATAATGGCGAAAGGAAATTAACTTTTCAAACAATGTGTTTTTTTGACAGAAAAAATGTAAAATGTAATAAATAAATGTAAATAGTCACAGTTTTTGTTGGCGGTCCATTTATATTTAAAGATCTCGCCAATTGCTCCCATTGTTGCCTTCGTGTGGTTCGTCCAGTGCTTGATAGAACATTGTATGACCTCGCTAGTTCCGGATGAGTTTCCATATGGGACGACAGCATGGAAATTTGTTCTTTCGTTGGATGCGACCTTTAAGAAAACATTATTGAATAAATATTTCATTACTTCTTTACTCAAAAGGTAAAATGGCTTAAGTCGATTTTTAACATTTTTCAAGAAAGCAATTTTAATCTTAAAAATTATTCCGAGAAGATTATTTTGAATAGGAGACTGAAACTTTAACCAAATATCAATTATTAATCACTCTTTTCGAATTATATACGGCATTTTTAAAATCAGTTAAGTTACAGTTTTAATAAGCAAAAACCTCACTTAAGCTTTTTTGACTTTTTCCAAGGTTTGTTTAAAATTGTCTTAAGTCACTTAAGTCGTTGTTCTATTTTTTTTTTAATTTATATTTGGACTTACCTATACATAAACCATTTTTCCTTTGCATAATTTGAAACATTGAATTACTTATGTACATAAATATTTCATTTTATTTATATGTTTTAAAATATTTTGTTTTAAATAAATAATATAAAAATAGAAAAAATTCATGAGACAACGTATTAAAGCCTTGATCGTGGTATAATCATCTATTGCGTAGCATCTTCCTCAGCTTCTTCCGTCAAATCGGGATGAAAATCTGGCTTGTCTTCTGTGCATAGATTTCGATAAAAATCATGGAATTGCTCATCGATCAGAGGGAGTAGGTTTATTAAGTCCTGCTTTTTGGCTTCACTTATTTTATTCGGTTCATCGTAAAGCAACTCTAAGCATTCTGAGTTCACTTGGTTACATCCTCGTTTTTTAATATTTAACACTTGAAAAGGCTCTTTTTCATCCAAAGTATTTTTATAGTAAATATTAAATGGAGTACCCATTGAAAAACGGAGCCATCTTATGTTTTTCCAATTGACCTTGTTGTTGTCGTCATCAACTTTACGAAAAATGTATTTGTTTTTTACAATTAATCCAAAGTTCCAGAAAGTTGTTTGGGACATTTCATTTACCAAAAACGTTTTTTTGGTTCCAACTCCCCTTATGAATTGATACCAATCCCTTGGGTGATGAATTTTGAAGGATGATTTTTTTTTCTTCCTTTCAATGATGGAATGATCAATGTCACATTCCATGTGTGTATGACCAGGAATCAAAAACTTATGGTTTAAATTATTGTTGTCAGCACATATGTACATGCATTAGCATCATAACTGCAAGCATTTTGTTTTTATTTTGCCCGAAGCAATTATCGCTGTAAAAAATGACATGATCAGTAGCTGGTGATAAGACTGATATTGAATTAAGATGCTTTTACAGACAAGATACAACTTCATTGCCACCTCTATTTGCTATGCCCTCATGCCACATAAAGCAATGTGGAGTTCCTTCGACACAGTCATGTACTATAATATTGAAAGACAGTTGTCTTTTATAAAAAGATATAGACGATAGCAGGTATGGAGTAGGAAGGCACTGCTGAAGATCAAGGGTAAAAACTTTTGTAATTTGTAGATTTTTTGCAGTCTCAATATCCCTTTTCTTAGATTCGTATGCAGAACCGGCATCTTCATGATGTTGTTTCTGCTCCAATTCTATCTCAATAAGATCATTTCCTGTGGCTACTGATTTTCGTATAGCCAGTTTGTCACATTTTGTGCAGGTATCTACCTTCGGTTTTTGAATTTTATGTTTAAATTCTTAAAAATGTCAGTATATTTTGTTATCGATATTGGACTTTCAGTTTTTTCAGTGTAAAGTTTATACAATTGGGCTAAACTGAGATTGCTGTCAAAATATTTTTGAGAAGAGTACTTACGAGTGTAATGGCTCTCATACGCGGGTATACTGTTGATATGTTCCAGGACCTCATTCCGTTTTATATCTGATATTTTGTTAGTCCGAGTTGATCTACCTCGCATATCACCAGCCTGGAACTTCTTGTAGAACTTCCAAAATGCATTACTCAGCTTTGACCTACTGAGTTGCATTCTGGAAGTTGGCTTGACCTACTGAGCGTTGCGTCACATTAAGTGTGACACAAAGCTGCGGTTATGCATTACTGTATGTATTGAATTCATTATAGTGGGTCAGCTCTGGGTGATGTAATATGGAAATATGGCATAACATCCCTCCCTCCTTGGGAAGTTCAAGCCAGGTGTCCAAAAACTGGTTCATCTCTTTTTATTTAGAGAATTCTCTTATAGGGTAGACTTGCCAAATTTAAAAAAAATAAAAGAGTTTTTTTTTTAATTTTGTTTATTAACATTAGGAAAAGTTTTATTATACAGTTATTAAGAGAAACAAAATGTTACTCTACATTAAATTCAACTTTTTTATTAACATTAGGAAGAGTTTTAATCATACCTACAGCTATTAAAAGAATATAAATTTTACTCTATATTAAACTTCCTTAAAGACTTTTTAAATTGAAGTAAAGGAACTCGCTTGGTGTTAGCTTTGATTTCTGCCTTTCTGGTGCATTTATTTTTTAATGACTTGGTACCTTGCTATTTCGGAAATATCTTCCTTTAATGGCCATTTAAAAGTGTTGTTATTGATTTTTTTAGCAAAGCGTACCTACCCAAAATGACCATGGACATTATGGAGTAACGGTGTAGTGATAACTCCCAATCTTGATCTGCCACTTTATGTTCTGAATTCTGTAGGTTCCAACTTTGTTCCAGTTCCTCTATACTCTTTTTTCCTATATTAAGGTCGTTGGCAAAATGTTTATGATTGTGGTCTGTTTGCTGGTCAGCTTCTTCGGCTACTTTCTGGAGTTGCTTTTCAGCCTCCTTACGTAGTGGCTCGCTTTTTTGAAGTTTCTTGACCAGCTCTTCTGTCTAGTTCGTGTGTCTAATTTCGGAATTCTGTACGGTTTTAATATATTCCGTCAGAATCGCGTCTGTTGTTTCAACACGCTGAAATTGACCCCACCGAGAGCTGAGCTGAGTCTTGACTAAGCTAAAAACTTCAGGATTTAAAATGAACTTAAGTTCGGAAAGGAGTGTTTAGTTTAAGACTTTTACCTGTCGGTGTTGCTCTTTTTTATCCTTTTTGAGCGTCTCTACTTCCTCCATCAAATCATTAAGCTGGACCTGAATTTCACTGTCAGACATTACTTTAATACTTCACATAAAAGGAAATTCTATATTCAACAACGATTAAAGGAACCTAACAAAAATAACCAAAGTAAACTTAAAGTTACGAAACCTATCCCAACAGTTTAATGACTAATTGCCCACAATGTGCCAAACAACCAAAATAACCTTGAAATTACAAGACTCATCCCATGAGTAATTGCCAACAAGTTATCAAATAACCAAGATCAATTTATAATAAAATTAATAAAAAATTCTTACCACTGATATTCAATATTTGCTCTCTCTGGGTCGTCCGTCGTCAATAGTGCACAAATAACACTTTTTATCTTTTTTTTTTTCTTCAATGGGGTTTGCTAGACAATAAATTACTAATACATTCATCATTACTTATGTATGTCTAATACATTATTTTGTTTACAAATAGATAAAGAATTAAAAGTTTTACATTTTTCAATTATACCATATATTTCGTAAAATTCTGTTTTAACAATATTTTTCCGTAATCAACAGATTGAGGTTTTAACAATATTTCTAGTTTAAATTTTAAATCTAACATAAATTCAATTTTAATATTTTCATCCGATTTTAAAGTTTTCAATATTTGATTTTATCAATTTAAAGTCATGCTTATTAGGTGTTCCTGCGATCCACTTCCAGGCAGAGCCGAGGAAATTCAAACACCTTTTAGTTTTTGATTTGGGAACAAGCCGGTCGATGTGATGTTGTATCTCCCTTAAGTCGTCGTTGGATAAAAGGGGAACGATGGGCTTGGTGGTATTTTTTATCCGTAGTATCATTCGGTTAAAATCTATTAGTGCTTGTTGGTATTCTTGGATATCGATGACGTGTCATCGATATCCAATTGCGATCAATTGATAATTTGTATAGTCAAACATTTTGACGTCGCAAATGAAGGGTTTGACCCAGAGTCTAGACTAAAATTCAGTTTCGTATTAGAGATTTGTGGACTACTTTACCGGATTTTGTTAAAATTGTTGTTGTTCTGTTTTCAGAAACTGTTTCCTTTTATTTTTCACTTTATACTCTTAAATATCTAACTTACAATATTAGAAGAAGATTCTTCATTCCTCGGGTGGTGCGGCTAGCTTATGTATATCAGCTTCCTTGTAGAGAGTTTCGGTCCTTTCACCACAACACGAGTTCTTTGGACCACGGAGAGTTTGTTTTAAGCGCGCACTCGCGGTACACCGTCAATCCTTGTCAGGACGGGCGATACCGTCAGTCCATGAAAGAATTTTATTAAAACTTAGTTTTCGCAACAACGCACAATATTCTCCGCGGTCCCTGCTCGGGCGCCAATTAACTTATTATGCACAGATTTTTATTAAAAAAAGAAAAATCTTTTTTTGGAAGCAAAAGCTCTTTATTAAATTAAATATTACTTAATATATTAAATATTAACTACACAAAATATTATCTGCATTTCTGGTTTGGTGTTTTGATGTTCCCACAAGTGTTCTCCTCTTACAAAGCTTCTAGGTGCCGGAATGCGCTTTTCTGGACTTAGGGTATATGGCCAGATGCTTCGTCAGCGAGAATAATCCAGCGCGTGGGAATGATAATAAATCATTCGGTATTCTTATGATTTATCTGGTGTTAACTTATACACTTTGATATTATATAATTTTTAACTAACTGCATGGACAGGCCGAGTTCTATTGTTAAATTGTTTTTGGCTTGATGCTGCCATGCTAAAGAAAAAGAAAACATTTAAAATATCGAATACATTCGTACTTTAACTTAACTTTTTACTATTTTTCTTGTGGTAATTGTTGTTGTTGACGATGGCGAAAGTAAAAACCCTTTTATTTATTCTTCCTTCTCACTTATTTAATTTATTTGAAATAAATTGTTTTGTGGGCTATATAGAGCCAGACAAAACACCGCCATTTATTTGTGTCACGAACTCACTTCAGTTCCATTTAGTTTTGTTATTAATTGAAAACGACCGACACCTTTTACTTATTTCTTTAGACTCGTTGTCTTGGTGTCAAACAACCGCTCGAGAACCCAATCAACACCATCGGAAATCGACACTCGTTGACCATTCAGAACAACTCAGTTGTTGTGATATTGCATTTTTTTTTTGATTGACCCAAATCGATATCCATAATGTGATACCTTACGGATACAATTATGCAAAATAAGGGCAACCTGAACAATTGAAAGTGTTTTAAGTTCAACGCACTACGATTTCCTCAGTTAATTATGGGAATACAACAGTTTAGATTGTTGGCCATCATATAAAACGATCTCCGTTTTCACGTACAGATGTCGTGAAAGTCAGCATGATCTACACGTTAAGAGTTCAGGTTGTTAAAGTGTGATACACACCATGGTCTATAATTTGCACCTTCTGAATGATGATTCGTCACGCAATTTGAATTGAAAACTTGTTAAGATCATTATTGACATGTCGTGGCTGTCAGTCATGATCAATAGATGTCGTTAACGAAAAAAAACGAATGTTTAAAATTGAGAAAGTCAGGCTCAAGAAACTAAATCGCACTTGTTAGTAAGTCCAAATATAACTCTTTTTATGGATATAGGTGTCGATATTGTAAACCTCCAAGAAAATTTAGTTAAAATGAATTTTAAGCTCCAACCACTGAGCTATTAATAACACATGTGTTTTAATTTATTATACTTTTTATTTTGATCAATTTTATTTGCACAAACTTTTTAGTTTGATCATTTGATTTACTTTTACTTTACTTTTTATGTTGCTGAAAGATTTACTTTACGATCATTACAATTATTTATTAATTGTATACTGTCCATGTTTTTACAAATTACAGTGTTTTCTTTTAGTTTACAATTGATACTTAAGATACAATTATTTATTGGTATAAATTCTTTTTCATATAGAATAGTTGTATTATATTTATACATTGTTTCGTTAATTTCTATAACATATTGGTCTTCGATTATTAGTTTAGTTTCTGTGGGAATAGCTATTATCAGTTTAAAATCGACTAACTTGTAAGTATTTGGTATTTTCATAGCTATTATGAGTCTATTTTTATCGTATTTTAAAATTCTTACACTTACGATTTTTAATTTATGAAAGTCCAATCTTGTTTCTGTTATTACTGTTGCTGGTAATATGTTTGGGTGAACCATTCCTAATTTTATCTGTGCTATAGTGTCTATAATTTGTATAACTTTATCTTCTTAAAACCGTTATTTAAATATTTGATCAGTTTTCAATTGCTGTTTAATAATGAGTTTCTCATTAATAGATAATTCTTTTTATGTTTTAACCAGGGGTGGAGTAAGAGGCAGTGGCACCCGGGGCAATAAAACAAGCTTACACCCAATAAAAAATTTAAGAAAAGCGGTAGTGGCAGTGGCAGTGGAAGAAGATGGCATTGAGCCTTCGACATCGGATAGCTCTGGAAAAGATGTAGAAGGCAAGTCAGGAGAATTTTCCGGTGGTGTAAAAAGTTGATCATCGGTGTTGAATTCTAAAAAAAAATATACATACATATGTACATATCTTGAAATGGCAAAAGTAAACAAAAACGAAATGATTACTTACTGCACGCGGATGTGCCAAGCGTGATTGTGTGGACATTTTTCATTATGGGCTTGCTCCCAGAAAGCTCATCCATTTTTTCTATGAATGGAGCATTGCTGTCTATTACACTCTTGTAGGCCCGCAAAAACGTTTGGATTTTTATCTCCAAATGGGAGCTGGTCGTATTCAAATCCTAAAACAAAAAAGTAATTTTATGTATCTAGGGAGGTGTAGGTACTTAGTTTTCAGAAAAAGAGTCAAAATACTTACGGCAAAACCAGCGGACAGCTGGTAGCCGATTTTTTTTTTGCGGCTATGCTGGAACTCGTCAGCTCTTGCCGGCTAAAAATCCAGCAAAGCTTCTGTGGATTTCTTTGTCCAATTCTTCTTCACAATCCTCTTGATATTTAATTATTTTATATGTATTTTATAATTTATATTTAATTTTTATTTACCTTTTTCCTTTTTTTGTTTTCCATTTTTTCAATTTTTAATGATGCGAAACCAAAACAAAAAAAACTATAAATGAAATACACATAAATGAAAACTGAAGGAAAGGGGTTTGTTCATAGATTATGGTCAAAGTAAAGTGGCGCGAGTTAAATAATTCAAGAATAAAAACAAGAACGCGAAAACAACGTAGTTTTTTTAAATTTGTTTATTTCGGGTCGGTGGTTCTTTTTCGACTACTCGAATATATTTTTTATTAATATACATTTAAATTGATATACATTTATAATATGGTAATTGCTGATCAGTCAGATATGTACATTAAACATTGTATGCATATTATTGCATATTATTGTTTTCATCAAAAGTTTTTAAATGACGTCATAATGTTTTACATGGTGAACATTACGATCGCAGCCATCGAGAATCAAAAAAGTATCAGACGTACCAACATCTATGAATGAAAACCCCAAAATTGTTTTCGATACTCGAATAAACGTCAAATCTCAAATATCAAATATTTTATATCATATTGGTATTCTTGTAATATTAATAGCCATCTCTGTGTTCTTTGACTAAACTCTTATCCTCTGTACTTTTTATTTAAGTATTTAATGGGTAGGTGATCTGTTATAATTTTATGTCTTCGACCCCATAGATAAGGTCTGCAGTAGGTAACTGCACATACGATTGCCAAAAACTCTTTATCAGTGATGGAATAGTTTTTTTCATGGTCATTCAATAACCTAGAGGCATGGCATACTGGTTGCCCTTCTTGCATCAGTCAGTAAACACTGTAAACGTTTTTTCGAAGTCAAGGAATTTAAGAATAGGATGTGATTATATATTTTGTTTAAGAGTTTAGAAGGCTTGAATGTATTCGGGATCATTCGTGTTAATTTTCATGCCTTTCTTTAGATACCTACCTTATTATCGAATAGGCTATCTTAGAGTAGTATTTCACGAATTTACTATAATATCCTGTAGCTCCAAGGAATCCTTTTATTTGATTATCGGTTTTGGGAAGTGGGTGATCTTCGATAGAATTGATCTTGTTCGGGTTGGATGGTTTCATAAAGGAACATTTATTAAATTGTATTTTTAATTTGTGTTCGGCTAATTTTTTGAAAATCAGTGTCAGGAATTCTAAATGCTCTTTTAGACTCGTACAAAAAATTAAAATGTCTGTAGTACACACATTAGTAGTACATAAATTAATAGTATACAAATTATGTTTTTTTAGCTTCAAAATAAGTACAAAAGCACAATTTATCAATTATACCTTAATTATCAATTATACCTTAATTAGTCCACAGTAGACAGTAGCACAACCGTACCGCACCTCGCACTCTGACCAACTGCGCTTGGTCCACTCATGAAGTGGAACAGTTTGAGGTGGCTGTTACACTACTACATGTCATCTAGACAACACAAATTTTATTTAAAAAAGTAAATCAAAAAGAAATATAAAATACATAAATGTTGTCTTATAATCTCCCCCTCTGGCGCTGAGATCGTCTCGATGATGTTGTGTGATTAACTTTGGTGGTCGCCCCTGAAATAAAAAGACGTTCGTTTCGTTTGGAGATACTTTTATTAATGATCTTTCTTAAGAATATTCTTATGCGGCTGTGCCGCTAACTTTATTATTGTACATAGTTGTAATTTTTGATGACGAGCAAATAAGTCGTTTGTGAGAAAGCGTCAGTTCAGCATAAGGCTGGCTTGGCTCACATGAGTGGTGGTTTCGGATGACGAACAAATTATCTGCTCATGGGAAATCGGAATGTTTAATATGATCAGCTTAGATTTATATACAATATGCATTAAGTATACATATTCTGTACCGCCGTCGGCGAAGAGGCATTATTAGTTCTTTATCTAGCCCCGATGCTGATGGTGCATACTGAGTAATTGCTGATGCGTGATATGTGAATAATTATTTCTGAAGTTTGAACTATTTTGTCTATTTTGCTGAGAATTATTATTTCTGAAGTTTGAACTATTTTGTCTACTTTGCTGAGAATAATTATTTCTGAAGTTTGAGTTATTTTGTCTTTCATATTGTCCTGTATTATAAGTCAATCTATTGTTATAATTATTACTAAATGTAGGATTGCGTTGATAATTTTGATAATTTACTATTTGGTTTGGACCCAAATTGTTATAAGAATTTGATCTGTCAAATCTTGTTTGAATTGTTTGTGTTCTGGTTGGACATTTCTCTTGATAACTAAAATTTTTCCTAACATATTTCAAATTAAAAATATCTTGCCCTATATATTTATTTACAATTTCTCGTATTTCTGCTAGCTTATACATATTACAGATCTCTGATAGTAATGCCCCTGCTGTTATTTCTTTGATTTTTAATACAACAACACTACTTAAACTATTTACTACATCCCCTGGATGCTCACTATAAATGCCACATGCCACAAAATAAACAATACTCGGGTGGAGGTGGGGTTGTGGATGTTAAACACAAAAATATTTAAAAGTTTGTTTCTACGCTTAACGCTTCGTTTTCCTTATAGTAAAATAATTTGTATCACTTGGGAGGTTGTGGCCTTGTGGGGTTCGTCGATGGAAATACAAAAAAATTAAACGTTCGTTTCTACGCAATTTGCTTCGTTAACAGTTTTTCTTTTTTTTTTTTTCCGTCGCTGCCGTTCGACTGCGCCAGTTAAGTTTTTAATTCTTCCGAATAATAAAACCACAATCGTTCTCTTTGAGCGTCCAAATGCAACTCCACTCTTTTTTTTTTATTAATTAAAAATATTATTCTCTAACTTATAACTAAACAAAATGCTTACTCAGTAGAAGCGGAAATATAAAATATGCTTAAAGTATAATTGGTGTTGAGTTACAATAAATATATTCTTTACCATGATAATGGCTTGAATATTGGTTGTTCACCTGAAGACTCATTCAAGGTTGGGAGGTTATTGGCCATAACTCGCAGGAGGTCATCTTTGGAGACAACTTGGTATGCAGTTGAGCTAGATTTTTTGATTATGACATAGGATCCGTCTCTCTTTGGCATTAAGTTGTCAGTTTCGTTTTTTGCAGATCTGCTAAGAAAATGGGAAGTTATTAGTAATTGGTCACTCATTTTAGGAGCAGGTGGTTGGTATGTTTTGTTAGAATCTTGCATCTTCTCTTGCGTTCTTCATCACATCGGATGTTTTTAGCATTATGGGATTAATCTGCGGAACGAAGTTTTCAGATTATGCAATGGTTCGTAAATTGTGATTTATGTAATCTATGGTACGGAGTTCACGACCAAACGTAAGATATGATGTAGTTTAACCAACGCTCTGACATTTGGCGTATTAATGGCAAATCTTACTGACGGAACATCATCTCCCCATAATGTGTGATTAAGACCTACCAATATGGCGATTTGTGCCTTCATTTCTCTATTTTTTCGTTCGACGGGGTTTGATTCAGGATGGTAAACTGGCGTAAGCGTTTGTTGGATTCTGAGTTAGTGAGTCAGTTGTTGCATTATTGCGGATATAAACTGAGGTCCATTGTCGGTGTGCAATCGTCTTGGGATTCCATAACGTAGGAATATCTCATTGATAAGGGTAAGCGCACACTTGTCAGTTGTTGCTTCTATTAATGAGAGTATTTCAATCCATCTACTGGAAAGATCTTCAGCGATAAAGATCCACTTAAAACCTTCTTGTGTTACAGGCAAAGGGCCAAAACAAATCTACTGACAATACTTCGAATCGTTGATTACTGGAAACAGTTTGGAGAAGTCCAGTTGGTTGGTGGAAATTACCAATGAATTCGGTGATATCCTCCCTCATACTAGGCCAATAGTATCTTGAAGAAATTCTAGCAATGGTGCGCTCAACACCGTAATGGCTTGCTGTAGCAGCATCATGATATTCATATAAAATAGATTTTTGTTCTTTTGATGGTATGACCAGTTGAGCATTATCGGAATCTCATTCAGAGGAATATCTGTAGAGTATTCCATCATTAAGGAGATATGCACGGGATGTCCATCTAGTAATGTTCTCATCATTGGTTTCGAAAGATTCGATGATCGTTTTTAATTGGTCGTCTTGTAGCTGTGCTTTTCTGATTGCATTAGGTCTTTTAGTAGGCATGTCAATTTGAAAATTGCAGATTTCACATTTTGTATCCGAATGCTCATTGTTTTCGCATGGAGGTCTCGATAACATATCAGCCACAATATTCGTCCTTCGAGATGTGTAATCGACTTTAAAATTATGAGGTTGAAGCTGTAGTGCCCAACGTGCAAGTTTTCCAGTGATTTAAGGCTCCTAAGCCATTTTAATGGTTTTATGTAGCCTCTAAACTGGTTTGCAGCCCATACTATTGCCAGAGCTTCTCTCTTCGTGGTGGAATAGTTTCGCTCGACTAATAATTTGCCAACGGCGGCGTAGCATTATATTCTAGTATTCGATACAGAAAATCTTTTTCCTTACCCTCCTTAAAGCACTTTTTAAAAATTCGTTTAGCAATCGCTAATCCTTTCTCTGCTAAGCCATTGCTCTGAGGATAACGTGGACTAGAAAACACAAGTCTAACATTGAATTTTTCCGTAAAATTCCTGAACTTACGGCTGTTAAAGGGATTGTTGTCCGATCGGATTTCAAGTGGAACCCCAAATTTCGCAAATATTTGAGATGTGATTCTATTTATAATGTGATCAATTGATTTATCTTGAAGCTTTTCAACCCACAACTAATTGGAATACGCATCAAATACACACAAATATGATTACCCTCCATGCTCGAATATATATCAATTGAGATTCATTCTCAAGCAAACTCTGACGAATCATGCTGTTTAAGTGGCTCTTTTGGATTATTATATCTAAAATTTTCGGAAATGCGACACCTTTAAATACTTACTTCAATGTCTTTCGATAAACATGGCCAGTAGAAGAGTCTTTCCCGGGTCGATTGCAACTGCTGTTGATTTATTGATTCTTATTAATTCTTAATCTAAATATTTGCTAACATGATATAAATATAGTACCTAGGAATGATTTTAAATCCTTTTCCTTTACTTTATCTGGATTAGGTTTCATACCCTCTTCAGTCAAAACATGTCCTAAAAATTCGGTATCTTTTTGCCGGAAGGTACATTTGTCAAGTTTAAATAAAAAACAGATTTCAATCTTCTATTTTATAATTATTTGTCTTTCTCACTCTGTTTAGTAAATTGTAAGCTTTAGTCATGTATATATTTTAAATGTTTTTAGTCAATAAAAAGAAATGCTGAGGATGGCATGTAAAGTGCCGAAATGCGTACAAGAAATTGACGTTTGTTTTTATTTTTATATTTGTACGTTTTATAATGGAAAAGTAAGAACGGGCGGAAAAATAAAGTGAAGTCAATAAGGCGTTTGACTTAATACTCATTGTTATTTACATTTGTCAAATTGGAGCTTAAGATTGTGTTTGTGATTGTGTATAAAAGATTTCGGTGATGGAAATTAGATGTTCTTCTAAACAAGTGGAAAAAATGAGAATATCATCAAGATACACAACACAGATCTTGGTAATGTGATGCCTAAGTATTTCATTCATAAGCCTCTGAAACGTCGCTGGGGCGTTTTTGAGGCCAAAATACATTCGAGTAAATTCATATAAACCATTTGGCGTAACAAATGCAGTCTTATGAATATCCTCGGGGTGCATTTTTATTTGGTAGTAGCCTTTGGCTAGATCCAATGTTGTAAAATACTGGGCTTTTCCTAACTTGTCTATATAAGGCAAATTAGTTAAAAATTAGTTAGGGGTTTAACTATTTGGGCAAAATGTTTGACAAAATGCCGAAAATATCCCGTTGGTCCTAGAAGTTGTCTAATGTGATGAACAGTTTTAGGTGCAGGAAAATGTTCAATGGCTTTAGTTTTGTCTGATCCTGGCTGAACCCTACCACTTTCTACCTCAAACCCTAAAAAACTTACACTTTTCATAAAGAACGTACATTTTTTTAATATTTAAGGTTAATCCTTCCTGTTTAAATATATCAAGTGTAGTTCGAAACATTTTAATCAATTCGTCGGGTGATTTTGCGTGTAACAATATATCATCGAGATATACTGTGGCTGTATCTAGTTGTCTTGCAAATATGTTGTTAATGAGAGTTCTAAAAGTTCTTACAGGTAGAGGAAAAATAAATGAAACAAACAAAAAAAACAACGTGAGCAGATTCACTTCTCAAAAGGACTATTATCAAAACTCAAAAGTAGTCTTTTTGACACGCAGGACTATCAGGTAAATAAAATAACTCCCTACCTTCGAAGAGCTCTATGGAGGTGGATAGATAACGCGACAATTACGACAAACAAAAGAAAGGAATAACCTAAATGACAGACCTAGAAAATTAGAACGGTTCACTTACACTTTATATTAAATTACGTAGAATCTAGAAAATTATGAATTAAAAAAAAGAATATAATAATAATAGTAATAATAATATGAAATATGTAAGAAGTTTAGAAAAAGAATAAAGCAAAAATGTTTTTAGATTAATGAGATAAAACTTCAACGTCTCGTTTTAATTACTTTTTTTTTCTAGGAATTATACAATAATTTCTGTGGCCACAAGCAAAAACTTAAGCGGTTTTATAAGTCCGATAATTCATTTCTATAGAAAAGCACTGTGAAACTTCTTTTAAATTATGGATAAAACTGAAGTGTTAAAGGAACAAAAAGTATGCAGATTCTTATAGAGGGCTTCAACCGTATTTGTTTAAACTATTTTTCATTTTTTTAATTTGTTTATTTTTAGTTTAATTGCTAAAAATGTCATTTAAGTTGTTCTTGCAAAATCAATTATTCACCTTGTTGCTTACCTATGTCACTTAAGCTCTTATTGCAAACTGAAAATCTCTATTCGTGTCTTCTTAAATAAGATAAGCTGTTTTTGATTATCGTTTTTTTTTCATTTTTATCTATCAATTTAAGCTATATTTTTTTATTAAAACATAAAATTTAATGATAAATGATAGGGGAATTCATAATGACAAAGAAGAAAAAAACACTTATTTAATAAAAAAACGTCAAATAAAATTAATAGAATTTCATTACAAAACTTAAAAATAAGAAAAAGAATTAAAACTCTTCATTTTCGTCTAAATCTATTAAGTCTGGATGAATTTTAGCTTTTTGCAGGTTGCATTTCTGTATCCAAGTTGTTATAAAATTCATGGAACGCAGGATCAATAAATGGAAACAAGCTTTGAAGATCAGCTTTTTTTTTTTAACTTATTAAATTTTTGGCTGGTGAGTTGGGAATGTCACTCAATTTAAGTGAGTTAATACCACGTTTTGCAACATTCAGTGTTAAAAAAGGCTGATTTTTATCCAACTCTGGATTTTTTTTGTATTCAATCTTACCAAAATTGGTTTTGTTGTATCTCAACATCTCACTTTATTCCATACAAACTTGTTAGAATCTTCATCCCGGCTCCTCCACAAAAGTTTTGTTTTTGAAACAGAACCAAAGTCGAAGAAATCATGGCTGTTCATTTCAATTACACTGAATGGGTTTTTTATACCCACTGCTCGGACAAAATTAAACCAATCGTGAGGATGATGGATCCGTACCTCTGTTCGTTTCTTTTTTTTTTTTTCTATAAGTGCATGATCTACGTCACACTCCATATGAGTGTGACCTGGCTCTAAGAATTTGTGATCTATAACCTCAATGCTAGAGTTAGCTTCCAAAAATGTTAAAAACATCGTGCTCACAAATGAATTCTTATTTTGACCGCCACATGAGTCACTATAGAAAATCAAATGTCTTACTTGTTGATCGACCCTTACATTTTGCATATGCTTTAGTAAACATGATGCAATTTCATTGCCACCTCGCTTAGCCATTGCCTCGTGCCACATAAAACAATACGGAGTGTTTGAGGAAAAGTCATGCACGGTAAGGTTATACGTCCACAATTGCCGTTTGTAAAAACTTACTGAATTTCGGAGGTATGGTGTCGGTAGGCACTGTTGAAGGTCAAATGCAAAAACCTTGGTTCCAGGATTTCCTTTGGCCAGTATTTTGTCTTCCCTCTTAGTATGCCAAGTCCGTCATGCTATGGTGTTGATCTAAATCCCTTTGAAGGCTTGCAAGTTCTTCGACTCCATCACGTTTTGCTGTTTCTATTTTGGTTTTCAGAGTGGCACACCTATTACATGTGTCGATGCTGGGTTTCTTAAATTTTATATTCATACCTATCAAATTAATACAATATAATGAAAGTTTTTATGTATGTACATGTACAAGTAGATAAGTACATATTACCAGAATACATTTGTGTATACATACCTTTAAATATTTGTGAAAATTTGCTCAAGCTTACGGAGACAGTTGGATTTTTTTCGCAGAACAGCTTGTACATAGTAGCCAATGTCAGATCCGCATGAAAATATTTACAAGATGTGTCACGTCTTGAGTAGTGACTTTCGTATGCAGGAAAGCTGTTTATATGGCCCTTTACAACTTCTACCATTTCTTCAGACATTTTATTCTTTCCTCCAGCGGAACCACGATGATCTTTAAAAGGCATATTGGGTTGCTCCAATTTTTTTTTTACCAATGATTTTAGAAAACTTTCAGTTTCATTGAAGCATTGTTTAAAGCACTTTTGGCAGACACGAATCTTTTCTTTCTCGTAGTTAATAAAGTACTTTATATGATGCTGTCGGTTTCGGGGTCGAACCTCACTTTTTTTCAATGTCTGTGATTTTTTATCTTCTATTTCTATCAAAGCTCCGATAAAAAGAATTCTTTGGTTGAACGTCCCCAATTCCCAATAAGATTTGAAGATTTCCTTCTGTTTTTGAAATGAAATTTTGTCCTTGCAATTTTGCCGACAGCTGTTAAGAGGCTCGCGTTTTCTTGCCTCAACCAATCCAGTTTTTCGAGCGTATGATTCTCCTCTGTTTCTTTTTTTTGCAATAATTTTACTTGAATCATATTCCGCTTGATTTTCAACTGTTGTTTGTGCAGGAGAATCAACCAAATTTTGTTCAAGTTGCCTACCCATTTGCAATAGATCTTCGTCAGGAGAATCTGAAGAAACGTCCATGTCTGAAAGCTCGAAATTAGGATCACGCACCGAGTCATCTGAACTATAATCATGTTCAGATTCTGTGTTTATATTGTTACCAAACTGTTTAAAAAGTATATCCAGATTTTCATAATCGACTCCATTTAGAGATGACTTTGTTTCGTTGATTACGGGTTCAGGAAACAATTTACCATCAGATCCTAGTTGGCCAAAAAGCACATTTTATAATTTTGTTTTTACCATTGTATTCATCAATATGAAAAAGATTAGTGCGCTATAGGACCACCTATATTGCACTTCTCATTTACATATTCAAAAGGGACAATCTAACAATACACATTATATTTATTTATTTATTTATTTGAAACAAGCTAATTAAAATCTAGCGAACAATATTTTCTTAAAACTATACATTATTAAAAATCTTTTTAAAACTGGTATTTGATACATCAGAAGTATTAATTAATAATTTATGGTTGACGTTATATAATTTCAACATATTATTTAGTGGTGAACTTTCTTCGTAGTTGGTACGATAGTGCGTTATATAAATAGGGTCAGGTAGACCTCTTAGATTCCGCTTTGGAACATTAAAATGAACTCGAGACAAAAGGTTCAAAGCATCGATTTGACCATCAATAAGTTTAACAATAAAAACAAAACATAAATAAGAACGTCTACTATCTAGACTAGGTAGGTCAATAAGTTTGAGCCTGTTATCATATGAAGGAAGATTCAATGGATTCTGCCATCCTAAACCTCTGAGAGCAAATTTCAGAAATCTTTTTTGAATCTGTTCGATTCTGATTTTATGGCAAGTATAATAGGGAGACCACACCTGGCAAGCATATTCTATGATGGGTCTAACAAATGAAATAAACAGTTGTTTGATAACGTAGGGGTCGGAAAACTGACGTGATTCTCTTTTAATCCATCCTAATATTGAATTAGCCTTATTGCAAATCATATTAATATGTTGCGTGAATTCAAGTTTTTTGTCAAACAAAACACCAAGAATAGACACTTCATTCACATTTAACAAATTAACGCCATTAAATTTGTACTCAAAAGACAGAACAGACATTTTACGTGTAAAATTTATTATAATATAAATAGAATTGGGCCCAAATGGCTTCCTTGCGGAACTCCCGAGTTTACAATGAAACTTTTTGAATAATGTCCATTAAAATTTACAGTGTATGATCTGTCAAGCAAGTACGATTTGAGCCAAGCGATGAATTTAATGTTAAAGCCAAGTTTATTCATTTTTTGAAGCAAAACATGATGAGAAAGTTTATCAAATGCCTTACTAAAATCTGTAAGTACGCAATCAATTTGTTTTTTACTTTTGAAGGACTCTATACAAGTCTCTACTAGCTCCACAAGAAAAGTGACAGTCGAACGACCTTTCGAGAAACCATGTTGGTGAGGAACAATGAAAGATTTGGTGTAAAAGCTTAAAGTTTTGCAAATAATTTCTTCGAACAATTTTGGAATAATTGACAGTTTAGCTATGGGACGATAGTTATCAATTTTGTCTTTTCTTCCTTTCTTATGAAGGGGAATTATGAAAGATTTTTTCCATGCATAAGGAAACTTTCCCGAAGACAATGAACAATTAAAAAGAACAACCAGTGGCATAGACATATGACTCACACACTTTTTTAAAACAGAAGATGGTATTCCATCTGGACCAGATGTGTCATTATCGTCTAAATTAGATATAAATTTTTTAATATCGTCAGTACTTATGCCAAAATTTATATCAGTCAAGTGAGAATATGATTTCAAATGACCAAATAATTGATCATTTTCGTCAGTATTATCACAGATTAGGTTATCACAGTTCGAAAAGTTATCACAGTTGGAGTAGTTATCACAGATGTATGCACTTTGAAAAAAGTCAGAAAAAAGTTGCGTTATTATATGAGGATCATGGTCAGAGATATTATTATACTTGAAAACGGACGGATACGGACTAGATTTTCTTTTACTATTTATAAAACCCCAAAAGGATTTGGGATTCATTTTTAAATTGCTTTGAACCTTTTCTATATAATTGAGATATTTTAAACTAGATACTCTATTTAAAATATCTCTGGCAACACAATAATTATTGAAGTCAGATTGTAAATTAGTTTTTTTGTAATATAGCCATAACTTGTTTCTCCGGTTTTTCAATTTTCGAACTTCACTATCATACCAACTCGGTGAAAATAATTGAGCTTTTATAGAAATAAGGGGTACAGATAGTAGAAAACAATCAAATATTTTATCATAAAATTTAAAAACCATAGAATCAATGTCAGTACAAGTATATAAACATGACCAGTCAATTAAAGATAATAAGCTATTCAATTTAGGATAATCAGTTTTTTTGAAGTTAAATTTATAAACTTTGTCGAAATCTTGATTACTACTCATTTGGGAGCCCTGAATAATAGATATGATGAGTGCTGGATGGTGAGAGTCTTCGGTGACTAAAGGTTCAGTAGACCTTTCAAGTTCAATTTCCTTATCCATTGTTGTGAAAACTAAATCGAGGATCTTGCCATTTGAGTTTAGGATGTTGTTTATTTGGTGCAGTCCAAGAGATGATATATTATCAATAGTCTGAGAGTCGTCCATTGAGAGATTTCCTGTTGGCACCATAGCGTATGTTTCTGGACAACGCCTCCAGGCCACATTAGTTAAATTGAAATCACCAAGGCAGATAATTTCGTCATTGTCATTCATTATGTTTGAGATTAAGTTTAAAAATTGGAAGGCTTCATTGTATGTATTAATTGTGCTACTGGGAACAATATACATGGTGACAATATATACATTTTTTGTGGGAAGAACCATCTTCACACATAAAAACTCTTCATTTAAAGAGACAGGAACGTTGACTAGAGACGTCACATAACAAGATTTAACAGCAATGAGAATTCCACCGCCGACAGTATTAATATTTAGATCGGAATACCTATCACGTCTAAATACATTAAACGAAGAATCAAATAATTCACAGTCTTTTATTCCGCCAAACAGCCATGTTTCCGTCAGGGATATGACGTCGTAAGAACAGGTCGAAGAATTATAGAAGACTTTATTCGTCTTTGTCCGTAATCCTCTTACATTCTGATAGAAGATGTCTATTAATTGCGACGACGATGTGATTGTCTTGTCAAATTCTTTTGAAAAGGAGTATTCATTGCTTTACGTTTAACGAATTCATGAACAATTATGTTTTCCGGCCAAAAATGTTTATCCAAAAGAAGAGAAAAATTTTCTTGTGGTACAAAGAGTTTAAAAGATGTGTAATCAATTCCTTTGGTTGGTAATTGCTCTATTTTCCATTTGGTGTTGATGAAATGTGATTGAATGTGCGCAGAAATATCGTTACAAGTAGTATTTGCATCAAAGTTCGATAAAAAGATACATTTGAATCTTTCAGCGGCTCTTAATTGAACTGCAGGTAGCAAATTTGTATTAAGATTTTCTTCTGGTTGAGGTGTATGGTGGAAGTATGGTGAAATTGTTGAGCATTTTTTGGAAGTTAAAGTTGAAGCTGGTAGACATATTGAAGAGTTGGTTGATGTGGATGAAGATGTTATTGGTATAGATGAAAAATGTGGTGGTGAAGTTGGTGCATTAGTAGTAGTTGAAGTAAAATTTGGAATTGAAGTAGATGAAATTAAAGGTGGTGAGATTGAAGACAGAGGTAGATGATTCGTTAATGAAGCAGAAGTTGAAGTTGTGGATGATGTAGATGATGATGCAGGTAGTTGTAACGATGAAATTGTTGAAGTGGTTCCATAAGGTGATACATTCTTTGGTGGTGTTGAAATTGGTAAAGATGAAGGAGGTAGTGATAATGATTTTTGTGAACAAGATGGAGTTACAGGATTCACTAACGAAGTTGATGACGATAGTTTGGGAGGTAAAGGAGAAAGGTTGGTTGATAAGGATGGAGTGTGAACTTAATATAAGCAATTTACCTAAATCACTGGCTTTTTCACAAATATTGTTTTCTTTCTGCCGTTGTTCAAATAATTTTTCTTCACGTTTACGAAACATATTGTAGCACTTTTTTTTTATTATTTTTACTTCAATAATTTTTTTCAAAACACTTTTACTTCAATAAAATTCTTTGACTTTAATATTTTTTCTCAAAACACTTTTACTTTGATCAAATTCTTTGACGAAATTCACATTCCAAAGCACTTAAGTCAACTGAAATTTCACCCTTGCATTTTAAAAAACGCCTTAACTCAACTTAATTCTGCAGTTCCTAGAATTTTAATTTTGCTCAAACCTCTAACCCTACATAGTCTTCTGCGAAGTATCCAACGGAAATTCGCAATAACGACTTATCTCAGTTTGGCTATAGAGAAAAAACTTATTTAAATTTGAAATAAACGCTTAAGTCGAGTTAAGCCGTTTTCATTACAATATGTTTGATTGATTTGTGAACAGTTTTTTTTAATTTATAAAAGTATCTTAAATCGACATAAGCCATTCTTTGGTACCGAAATTTTATAATTCCAAAATTCTTTTGTTAGTTAAGCCGTTATTGCAAATGCTTTTAACTATGAGAATGACTTAAGCAGTTTTTTCTTGTTGTTTTTTTTTAACAAGAAATAGGGTTAAAAATCCAGAATTTTTTTCTATGACAGAACAAAGTATGTAGATTATGATGGAACAAAAAACTGATTTTTTTCTTAAGTTGACCTAAGCGGTTATTGCTTGTGGCCACAGATTTAACAAAAATCCGGAACTAAACGGCAATCAAGAACAAAAAAAAAACGGAGTATTTTGGTTGGACGTTGATGGTCCTTTTCTAGACATTCGCTCTTCGCGAAGTCTTAACGATATTTTCATAAATAGATTTATCGATGGAAACTTTGTCATACAATTTTAAGACGTTAGTAAAACTGGTGAAAGCACCCAAAGATTTTTAAATTTATAAAACTTCGATATATTTTCTTTAGGCTTCTTGAGTCAAACCTGGTAACCTATAGGAGAGGGTGTTCTGGAGGTGGAAGATCCTGTCCTAATCCGGTTTTAACCCTCAATGTAGGACTTCAGAAACAGCTTCCGTTTCAAAAAATCAAAGAAAGCGGTTTTGATGTTGTTACACCGTATGGCAAGGACTTCTAGGACAACTGGAAGTTAGATGGGTATCCTGATGGACGGTCATCCAATGAAGATTCAGCGCCACAAAAACGGCACTAATTGAATTGAACTGAATTTCTCCAAAAAAGTTGTAAAATCGGAGCAGTCTTATAGCTGAACCAAAAAAAGGGTTGCGACAGGTCCGTAACTCCACGCCGTGCATTTCTTAAGGATCTTCTTTTTTCTTTACTTGCTGCTCTTTACTCATATCTTTTTGCTTCCAAAAATAGTGCTATGCTGTCCATAATTATTTCAATGTGAAGATTTTCATTTATAAATTTAACACATGTTTCTTGGCAACTAGGTAAGGGTCTATTTTCTTTTAACAAAATAAACGTTCCGATCGGAACTTCTCTACGATCGGAGATATCTCCGAACGGATACAATGATAGGGCTGATTATAACGTTTTATATACACGGGGTAACCATTGAAAGCATCGCGTGTAATTGGACAGAAATCCTTCGGATATTCCTTTGAACACTTTCCATCTCTCATGCAAATAGCATTTAGATTCAAGGGACCACATGGAGCATGCATCATATGTCGTTTAATGTACTCATGTGACTTTGGATGAGTGTTCGAATTTGGAATCTCAGCACTCACAACCATATTTATGTCTTCAATAGAAATGATTTTATCATGTTCAGATAAAGTGAGCAAAATATGTGCATGAGGTAATTAACGCTTTTGAAATTCTATTGTATAAATGATTCGAATACGCCGCCGCCGCCGTCCAAGATTTGATTAATTTGATTGGTACCAAAATTATTATACAGTTCACATCTCAAATTCTTCGATCGACTCTTTTCAAGAGGGTCATTCGCACTCAAACCATCAAATTATTCATGAAAGAAAGAGTTATGACTTAAAGGAGGGACCGAAACTTTACCTTTATAACAACAGGATGTAAAAGAATTTTTATAATTTTGAGTGACCTCTGAACTAAAAACTACAAATCAAATTCAGTGGCCCACAATCAAAACTATCGAAATTTCGAGGTACAATATTTAAAGCACATTTAAAAGTATCAACCAAAATCTCAACATTATTTATCCTTTCATCATGATCAACATTCATTGGAAGATTATTTTGAGAATTTGAACATTTAAGTTACTACTTCTGCTTCGTAATGAATATTGTCTCGTAGTATTTCCTCGTCTTTCGATACGTCCTGTTAAAGTTCTACGACGATGCGGCATTTTAACACATGAACTAAACCTTTGCACAAAATTGAAAAAAATATTTGTAATTGTATTGTTAACACAAAATCGAAACAGATTAAGACTAAGAACCCGCAGCCATTTTGGGGCTGCGAATGATAGATCTTAACTTTATATATTTAAGTACAATAGTACCTTTGGGCTTAGATTTGTTATCTTTTTTATGTACTTCGGTCAGCTCGCAAAGCACCGCTTGCGCACGTGTATTTTTGTTTTGAGGTTCCATACTTTTACTGAAAATGGTAAGACAAAATTTTGTTAAGCCTATTTAGGAATCAAAATCAAAAAGTACTCACTTCAACTGTTATTGCGGTTCAATGACTGTTGGTTTCTTTGGGTGGCTCACCTGTTTTGGCTGTTGCCTTTTTCACCGCTCTTATTGACCGCTCAAAAAACTCCTTTAAGCCGCACAACGGTACCTTTGGGTGGTTGACTTAAGGTTTTGGGCTTTTTGATGCAAATCAGTAAAAAAAAAATGCAACACTGAAACTCTTTAAGGTTATTTATTTATATTCAATAGAAATTAAAAAGTATAGGCACTCACTTCCGTTTAACTGGGGATTGGAATTCAAAGATGGTTTCTTTTTTGGGTGGCTCGCTTCGGCTCGTGGTCTTTTTAAGAAAACCTTTTAAAACTTTCAATTTCGCAAACAATTTGTTTATAAATATTGAAGGAAAAAACATATGTATTTATTTAATTTTTTTTTTAAATATGCACAGTGTTCCGACAGTGCAAAAACAAAAATGATCCACAGTGTGTAAATACGTGTCTCTGAGTATATTCTGCACATCTCCGCAATTGTGGCTTTATTTATCGAAATCGGTCAAATACTTTTTGAGAAAATGGTACCACAAAATTTATACGATTCGTTTTTTTGCTGTCATCAATTTGTAGAACATTGCTATGTTAACGTTTGTTCCATGGATCTGTATGATAGGACCAACTCCAGATAAGGTGAGGCATCCCCAAACCATAACCGATGAGCCGCCATGCTTGATGGTTTTTTTTTGTGTATTTGGGATCCAATTCTTTTAATGGAGGACGCCTGACGTGTTTCATCATTTCCAAAAACGTTAAATTTCGATTCATCGCTCCAGACGACCAAATTCCAAAATTTTGGGCTCTTTCGAAGATGTTCTCTTGCGAACCGTAGTCTTCGTGCAATATTTTTTTTTCGATACGTTTAGTTTGCGTCTCGCGATTCGTCCATTTAAATTATTCCCTTTAAGGCGTCGTCGTACGGTTTGTGCCGGTATTTTTCGTTGTAGTCCGTCTCCATTTGGGATCTTATTTGTACTGATGTCAAAAAAGGATCCGCTTTGCTTAACCTGGTAAGTTTCCTATCTTCAGCAGGAGTGGTTTTACGCGTCTTTTTCGGGACAAATTTTCAAAGGTTTGGTTTTTTCGGTAATATTCAAGCACGTTTCTTACTTTACCTCGAAAAAATCCTTAGGCCTGGGTTACTTTCATAACGGTTTGGTGTCCTCTAAAGGATTCGCATATTATTCTTCTTTCAAATGGAGTGGAGCTTTTATTTTTACCCATTTTATGTAGTTAAAAAACTTAACACTTCCGTTTAAATGCACATAAAGCGATTACAAAATTTATTTAAACAAAATTCAATACAAAAGCGGCAGGGAAAATAATCAAATTACCTGTTTTTAATGAAATGGCTTAAGTAAATGAGCACTTGCACTTTGACCGCATCAAAAACAACTACTCCAATATGTAAAAACAAGAAAACTATTTATACGACTGGGATGCGGTTTTCATACAGGGATAACGGAAGTTATTACCGGTTCAAAGAAAACAGAAATAAAGTGACGCAGGAAAATATTATTGGAAACAAATATTTTTGTTCGTTTTGTGGATTAATTACTTGCGCACAAGTGTAGGTGTTGCACGCTTTTGCTCCAACTTACGAATAATTATTTTAGGAAAATTATTATTTATATTTATATCGTACTCTATAAGTTAATCAAAGTCTTACTTGATTTTTTAAAAAAATATTTTTTTGGAGCAGATTGTTTCAACCTTTATTTGTCAACACTTGAATTAATAATAATTTACAAAAATATAGAATGTCTCGAAGCTACTTGCAAGTTATTATTTGTAATTCCAAGAATCACCTACGTGGGAATGGCAAATTGTAAAATTGTTTATTTCGCATTTTATTTCATGGAAATGCGGTGGTATTTTATTTCAATTACACACATGTATAAATATTTTATTATTATTTTTTTTTTGATATGAACTTAAAATGTAATTCATTAAATTTAAATAGGAACTTAAGAGAAAAAAGGTATTCATTACCAAAGAATTAAAAAAAAGTAGTTCTTATAACTAAATCAAAAACCGGTTGTACATCTATTGTGGAACATTTATAGTTTTCAAATGTTCGCGCCATTTAAGAGTGGCTCGGTTCCCTCTTTTGTTGAAGCGGACTGAGATATTTCCCCATGGGCGCTTAATAGAGAACGCTCGGTAATGCTTCTTTCCCTTTAATGAAATTCCTCGAAAAGGGTCGAATTTGGCCTGTGTTGCTCTTTTATGAGGCGGTGGAGTATTTTGGATCGGTTTCTGTAGAGGAGTGTCAGTTTTTGCTTTCTTCTCTACGGTGAGCTTCGAGATGTCGGGTAATCGGGATTAGTTTTCTACGGGAGTCAGAGTGGTGGTGCTGGTAACCACAGTTTCTGTCTTAGTGGCTGGTTTCTTCACGGACACCTTTCGTGTGGTAGTGGCTGCTGGTTTGGTAGTGGCAGCAGTATATTTTCGTTTGCGATTGGTGGAAGAGCTGCAGGATGGTTTTTCGGTTCCAGAGAAAGTCGGTATAATCTCTGAATCCCTGGTGAAGGCGACGATCGGCGTGACTTCTGCTGATATTTTATTTTCCATTAGAGGAATCAATGGTGTCCATTTTTTTTCCGCTTCTTGGCGACGACTTCAGCCATCTGCGCTGCTATGTTTCGTGGTGGTAGTACTGCCATGATCTTGGCGTCATAGAAGCTAATGGGCTGACTCGTTTCATTGGTCTTATTTTAAAGAAAACCTGCGAATCTCCACGAGCGGGAGTAGCTACTTTTGCCGGTGTGGTCCATTGCGTCTTACATGGCGCATAATCAGCAACACGATTTTTGCGTTCGCCAGTGGCGGACGATGCTTGTTGCCTGTTGTGCTGCTTCTCCCTTCGGTTTGCTTGCTCGGTTGAGGGTTGCAACGAATTGTCTTTCGACGAGGCTCCTCGTCCTTCGGAAATTCTTCCATGACGCGTATATCTTCTTCCTCAGGTAGTTGGTTGTTGAGGGAAGGCTGCTGATTGCACCGGTTCAACGTGTCGGCCTATGGTTGTGTTTGGTTGTTGTTATGTGTATTTAAAGGGCTGCTTGTTGCTTTAGTCGATGATGTACACGTGTCGGTGGATGGTGGTAGACTGATGATTTGCTGGTTGGGTGGACGTTCTCTTATGCTTGTTATGGGCGTAAGTGACTGTGAATTGTAATCTTCAGAATAAAATCCATTCAAATCTTAGACGTGAGCTCGAGTTGTTTCCTTTCTATGACTTTTGCCAATTTTTCGGCAAAATAATTTTCGCCTTGCTGGTGCGTTGGCAGCTGCACCTTCACCTCAATCGGCTGGCTGACTGGCATGGCGTTGTACTACACGCTTTCTCTTTGCTGGCGCAGACTTGCTAAACGGCACCTGAAGCATATCTTGGGAGTGCAATAAAGCTCTTCAGCTTGCATCATCATATTCTCAATGGTGGCACCTTCGCTCGCCTTTCCTACTATGACTTTTGTATGCACCTTATCGAAATGTGCCCAAGCTTCATCCAGCCTTTTCAGATGGACCTGGAGTTCTTTGAATTCTTGGAATTATAAAATTAAACTTGCGCACTTTCGGAAAAAAGGTAACAATTTGATTTGATTTTTAAATAAAAAATAATAAGAGTTATTATTTTAACCTGCACGCCATTTTAAATAATAATAAAATTTATTATTGTGCTTGCACATCTTTAAAAACTTTCTTAAACTTACTTGGTCAATTGTAATATTTCCTTCAACTTTAATAAAACGATCTAATCACTTTGAATATTAAACATTGAATGAGAATTATAGTATTCTCTTTCTTCCGTGTTTACTGTTGCCGGCAGTTATGTGCGAAAAAGAAAATATATACTTCCCTTTGGTTGCCTGTTGCTCAGGCGCATCACTACATGTATTAATTATTGTTCGTGTTTATTCTTGCTCGTTCGTGTTGAACATCAGGACTCGCGACTTATGATATATAGTTATGGTTCTAATTCCGGGGTTAACGAAAAAAAACCATTTTACTCCCAACCACGGAGTTTATATTGAATGAACACAGAAATAGACGAACACAATATTATTATTTAATTTAAAAAGATCTTTATTAGTAAATGCTTTTAATGCTTAAATTATTACTACTTAAATTGACACATAGAACCGCTGAGACAATTATTCTAACGACCGAAGACAATTATTTATATTGACCTTTAATGTTGAGTGCTACTTAAGAACTGATCTGATTCTTTCAATAATCTGCGTAGATATGTTTACAAGATGTGACAGGAATTAAAGGGAATTTGATCTTGTTGAAATATGCAATTAAGTAAGAAGTAAATTATGGACACTTCGCACCTCCGGTGCAATAACGACGTAAGTGCAATTTTCCTAAATGTTGAGAAATCACGTTTAAAGTTTTCTTATTATTCAAAATACAATAACGCCCTTAAATAGGCCTACAGGATCGACTTCAAGAGTCCTTAAAATAGCTGACGATTCTGTGAGTTAGAATTAATATTATAACTATTTATATCTTGCACCTGCTTCTTTTTTGAGCTTTTGAAGGGTTTGAGGAACGTCAATTGCGTCATTTTTAACCTATGAATGAATTTTTTTCGACAGTTGAGACTTTTATACACTAAATTAAAGGACATTTTGGAATTGAAACACTCTTGTTTACTTTATTTAAAAATCGATAATATTTAGAAAAGACCGTTATAAAAGGTCCCATGATACTGAGGAACAATATTTGTTTTTAATAATTGAAGGAGGTCTTCTTTCTTTCTGTTAGTAATGGCAATTTTTGATGTGTAGGCTGGCATCAGCTTAATATTTTCGATTGGCTTAATTTTTACCGCTCGTCCACGGTTTCGAATTGGAGCCAGGATCCACTCTCCTTCGAAGGAAGTCTTGTATTGATATGTATCCATTCCTTTTTCAAATTTAATCATTTTCAACTCCGCAATTTTTATTTGGTCGTTATTTGAGTTCTTTGCGAGGTTAAAGGACATTTCATCCGTCAACAACTTTAGATCTAAAAAGTCATTGTAGCCCATCTCAACTACTTGGTAAGGAGGCCCCTTCTTCCGAGCACTTCGGATGAGCGATATATATGTGTCTGGGACGTATATAGGACCAGATTTTTTGGCTCTTTTAATGTTCTTTTCGATGACGGAATGGACAGAGTCACCTTCGTTTTGCGTGTGACCTCTGATTAAATATTTATGTGTTATGCTTTTGATGTCAAGTGTGGACACAGCAAATAAATACATCGCAAGAACAAATCTGAAAACATTTATGTGAAAAGCTGTTAACTTTAATGATGAATTTTTAATTTGAATAATGAAAATATAAATAATAGTTAAATGATCTGTATCACCAGAATGTTCTTGACCTTATATACAACCTACTCTTTCTTACCTGTTTTTTTGCTGGTTTGTTTCCCCTAGGGCGTTTTTGTATGCTTCACACTGATCGCACGGATCCTTTTTTGGGACGAAAAACCCCAAGTTAAATTCTTCATTAAAAACACGAGAGTATGAATCATAGGTAGCTGCTGGTTTCATTGCTAAATTTCTTTGAGCTTCATAATTTCTATGCATCTCAGCAATAGTTAATCCACCATCTATAAATTCGCGACTAGATTTAGCTCTCAAGTAGTGACTTTCTATTCTAGGAATAGAATTTATGTGTTCACGAATGGAGTTGAGAACTTCTGCCTGTAATTTGACGTGATGATTATGCTTTCCTCTTTTATCTTCAGGAACTACCCCAGAACCTGAAGACTTAGCATGTATGACTGTTCGGAGTGTACGCTCTTTTATACCTAAAGTATTCAAGAGAAAAGGTTTGCATACTCTGATATTGATCCCGTCATTCAACAATGAAAATGAGCAGTTTTGTTTCCTTGCCTCTTTTGGTGAAGGACCTCGTTGAATTCGACGAAAAATGACTTTTAGAGGAGCAATACACGAAGCCAAAAAATCACGTTTCCTTTGCAGTGCTCCTAGTGCCCAATACTTATTAAATAGTTGTGTCCTCTGATCCTCTGTAAATTTTGTTGAGCATGAAAGCTTACAGTTACAAACTTGACCCATGACTCGCTCTTCCACAGTCTTGCCAGATACGGATATATATTTGTGTCCAGTATTTTTTCGAATTTTTCTTTGGTTGTTTTTCCATAGTTGGGACTTTCGAATTCTTTTTTTTTCCCTTTTTTGGTGGTGATTGGTCAATTTTTGGTGGTGATTGGTCGATTTGTGGTGATAATTGGTCGATTTCTGGTGGGGATTGGTCCATTTCTGGTGGTATCGTATCGATTTTTGACTCCTCAATGTTAGAAGAATAATCTGATGACAAATCAGAGGAGGAACTTTTATCGCAATATGGATTATATTCACTTTCCTCCCCAGAAAAATCTTCATCTGTTGAGCTTTGCACTTCATAAGTCTCAGAAGTTTTCTTTCGTTTCAGTCTTAAAATTGAACCTGATTGAACTCCAGAAGCTAAAAAAAAAATAATGAAAAAAAAGATGGAGAGTTAGAATTAGGTAGGTACCTACATACATTTTTTGTATAGATAAACTTACCCTCTGAGGTCATAAGATTTGGTTGATCGTCTTGCACATCCATATTGCCAGCAGTTTCTTTATTTATGTAAAGTTAAGTAAATAAGTATACTTAAATATAAATAAGAAATAAATGTAACTCACCTTTGTCGCTTAAATTTGTGTTTAATTCACATTGACTTTCCGTTCGTGAAGAGACTGTCTGTCTTTCTTGTCCAAGTGCTAAACGAAGAATTTTTGATGCACGGTTCTCCATACTTAATGCTCTTGAAATCATAGCACTTTAAAATTCACTTTAGCTTTTTTTAAAGTATAGAAAATCACAAATTTTTTTGTACAGCTATTTCAAAATTCAGTTTTAGAATGACACAATTGCACTTTACTCACGAAAAATGTGAATATAAAAAAACAGACAAACAGTTAAATAGAGGGCTAAAATGACACAAAGACAGTTAAGCATAAAAAAGAAAACATTTTTGGAATCATAATGACGCAAAACTCCTTTGAGCACTTAAAAAACTAAAAAAAAAAACAGCAATAACGACGCAAAGTGCAGTTATGTCATTTTTACCCTAGATATACACTCATTTACTGACCTATCGTACGTTACGGCTTTTTAATGATTTTTGGAGAACCACCATTTATGAAGTATCGCGCGCAACTGACAATTATGACTTTGTTGCATCGAAAAGTTTTTCGTTTGAGCTTTTGTGGCGCGGAAAGTACATTATGACTTTGTTGCTCCGAACATTTTTTTCGTTTGAGCTTTTGTGTCAAACAAAAAAGTGACCTCTTTTGGGCAATAGTAAAGGTACAATCACGTCGATTTTACCACATATAAAACTTGACATTTAGGTAATTATGGCGTTCTTAACTCAATTTCAGAAAAAACTGCATTTACGTCGTTATTGCACCGGAGGTGCGACTTGTTTGTGTTATTGTCTTTTGGCTTCATGGCCAACGGATATTAATGTTTACTTAATTGGTCGACGGCTATATCCGTTCATAATATCTAAGGGTAGAGTATCTAATTGCTTGGTGTGAGGTGATGTCTCTGACATAACTCCCCCCCCCCTTAAGATTCTGCTCCGAAGAATCCAAATTTTTAAATTCAATATTAACTGTTGTATCAAGACTTTGTTTTTTATAGTTTTTCCTTTTATAAAGGATAAAAAATATTATTATAATTATGAATAATATAGCCATTAGGCTGAAGGATATTTTCGAATTGACCGAATGATATTGTTTTACTTCTTCAATTATTTTCCTGTTCTCGATACTTTTATAATGCAACTCTGGCATTGAAATATTTATTGCTATATTTTTTACTTTTATTTCATTAAAATTTGGTATTATAAAATTTTCGTTCATAGATATGGTCTCGTAATTGACTTTGTTAATTTTTATTTTACAATTTTCAAATTTTATTAAATTATTTCCGGTTACGTATGTGTCATATAAATTACAATTATGTATAATTTTTGTTCTTTTTAGGTTTTTTACAATAATAATGTTATTTGTAACTTGCTTTATTTCGATATCTTTATTAACTTTATAATTACACTCCGTACTTTCTTTAAGGAGTTTTGATATGCAATTTTCTTTTATAACTTTTAAATTTTTCTTAATTATTACTTCGTTTTCTTTGTATTTAAAGAATGTATTATTATTTAATATAACATTATAATATTTTGAATCTAATTCTAATTGATTCTTATTTGGTATTGGCTCAATATACGTTTTATAAAATATTTGGTTAGAGTAATTAGGAATCATAATCACAAATATGATTTTCTTTTTATATAACAATACTGAGCTTTTTATAAACATTAAATTTTTAATTGTTATATTATTATTTATCATTTCCTCCGTTGTAAGGTTGTAAGTATGTCTCTGCTTAAAACACTCAGTCTACACAACATTAAATTTTCTTTTACTTTTTATTGAATCTGAAAGACATGTTGGATATGCTCGATTTCTGTTAAATCTGAATTTATTTTTTCGGATATATTTGAAATTTGATTATTTATTATATCTTGTTGTTTATTAATATAATCAGTTACTGATTTCATGTCGTTATTAAGTTTGTTATTTATTTTAATTTGATCATTTAAGCTTTCTATAATATTCTTATTATTTTTCTCGTTTATTTCTAACTTTTCCTTTATTTCTAACTCATCATCTGAATCCATAGTTCCTGCTATTATTTTTAGTCCTTTTCCTAAAATATTTATTAAACCTCTTCTTCTTCTGTTATGCGGAATTAAGCTTAAGATTTCTGCTTCTAAAGAATTAAAATTATGTAACATTGCTGGGTAGTGATTCGAATAGCTCATATTTAAAATGTTTTGTTTAATTATATTTATATTTTCTTCCCAATTGTTCATATCTATTATATGTAAATTTTTCTTATAATTTGTTATAACCTGTATCTCTTTATCCCGAATTAAAATATAACCTTGTCCGTAGTTCAAGTCATGTATTTCTAGTCTTTTGTCTGTCTGTCCTGAATTTTCTGTTTCTAGTCTTTGTCCTGTTACTGTCCTTATTGTCAATACTAGTATAGTATGCTTCTAAATATCCTTTTTCCTCAGGGATTCTTCTATAAAATAACTCGAATGGTGTATACCTTGTTATGCTACATATTGAATTGTTATAAGCAAATATTGCTCTTTGTAATGCTTCATCTGTTGTAATATTATTATGATTTTTTAATATTCTTAAGTGTTCTAATAAGGTTGAATGAAATCTTTCTACTGGAGAATTAGAGTTGGAATTGCTTATTGTTGTAAAATGTAGTTCTATTCTTTCATTTCTTAAAAATTCTTGAAAATCTATTGAAGTTGCCGCTTTTTCTTGATCTATAACCATAGATTTTGGTTTTTCAAATGTACTTATATATTTTAGTATAGCATCTTTGAGATGTATAGAATTTCTTGACTGAAGTTCGTATGCTTGTGCTAAAGTGTCCGGGTCTCTGGACATTACGATTGTCCTAAATGGATCTCTTAATCCTTTAACGAAAGTTTCTAGACCTTCTCTGATATTTCTACGTATCATTCTGGTACGCACATCAGCATCATTTTCGTTTTGTTTGACTCGCGCGTTCAGCGCTGTGATGATTTCTAAAATATCATCATAATATTTAGATAAACTACCTGTTTGTCTAATTAGACTTATTTGGTTATATAGAGTTCTTTCATCCCTATGATCTTGAAAATGTCTATAAAGTATTTCTTTGATGCCTTCCCAGGTATCTGGGTTTCCATAAAGACGTAGTCTATCTGAAGCTCTATCTTTTATTTTATTTTTTAATATTTGAGCCCAAATTTGTAAGGGGCATTTTCAACAGTTTTTAGTGCATTCCACACTAAATCAACGGATTTAATAAAATTTTCCAGTTCATTGGATTTTCCATTAAATTCTGGCAAGGATTTAAGCAAGTCAGGTGTTTTTAAGAAATTCATTTTGAAATTTTTGGGGAGTATAGAAAAAGATAATGGTGTATAAATTGTTGCTTATTTAGCTTGGAACTTTTTTTTTTTTCTTTTTTTTTTGAATTTAATAAAGTAACAGATTTTGTATTTTATTCATTTATTATTATATTTTTTTTATATATAATATTAACTTAATTACTTTGTGTTATAGATGATTCTGCAGTTTTATAGCTGACTTCAATTATTAGAGTTGTCTTCTGATTATGCTACAGATGTAATAATGCTGCTTTCTGCTTCTATTGTTGATCACTGGGTATAGTTTGTATTGTATTACTGTCTATTGTTATTATTATTATAATATTTTTTATTTATTCGGTATCTTCCGAATCTGAATATTGTCACATAATGAAATATGATGGATAGTATTTATGTTCTCTTAACTACATAACCTTCACCCATTAAGTATAAGAGGTCACATTTTCCAGCACTTCTTATCGTATGCTGCACATACGTTAAGAGTGCTTTAGAAATTAGGAACTTATGTAAATTTCTCTCTCCACCATTATCTTCTTAAGAAGATAATGCTCGAGAGATCAATCGTCATATCGTATCATAAGTATTAATGTTTATCGTAAGTCAAGTTTGTTAATTAGTCTTTAAGTCTAATAAGTCAGTCGACACTATTCATTTGTCTTGTGAACTTGTTTGTTCTATTTGTTTAATTAAATAAAGTCTTTAAACTTAAATTGGTTTTTTTAATTTAAACTTTATCAAATAACCAAACTATATATTTCCTGGGTTGCTCTGCTTGAAACTGCATTTCTTTCTTGGTTTGCAATTTTTACAGTGTTCATTGGATCTATTTCGGTAGATTCTGTTTCTTTTTTAATTTTTTTTATTTATATTATTTTTCCTATCTTTTTCTGAAATAGGTGGTGGTGGTTCCGTAGGATTTAAGCATCTTAATGTTTGTCTGGTCATTGACATTTGGTTTATGAGTTGGTTTTATTTTCACTCTTTTTTTTTTTAATTGTTTTTACACTTCTTATTTTTGTGTATTTATGTTATTTGTTATTATTTGGTCAATTTTGACTACGTGATGTTTTATTAATTAATTATTAATTATTTTATTTTCATCAGTTTTATTTATTATTACCAGTTTTTGGTTTTCACTTTTCTTTTTGGTAATTATTTTTTTTTTTATTTTCAAAAATTTGTTTTTTGATAAACTTCTTTTTGTACTTTTTTTTTATTCAATCGTGGCTAAAAAGGAGCCCGTTTTCGACTGCGCCAGTTATGGTTCTAATTCCGGGGTTAACGAAAAAAAACCATTTTACTCCCAACCACAGGGAGTTTATATTGAATGAACACAGAAATAGACGAACACAATATTATTATTTAATTTAAAAAGATCTTTATTAGTAAATGCTTTTAATGCTTAAATTATTACTACTTAAATTGACACATAGAACCGCTGAGACAATTATTCTAACGACCGAAGGCAATTATTTATATTGACCTTTAATGTTGAGTGCTACTTAAGAACTGATCTGATTCTTTCAATAATCTGCGTAGATATGTTTACAAGATGTGACAGGAATTAAAGGGAATTTGATCTTGTTGAAATATGCAATTAAGCAAGAAGTAAATTATGGACACTTGTTTGTGTTATTGTCTTTTGGCTTCATGGCCAACGGATATTAATGTTTACTTAATTGCTTGGTGTGAGGTGATGTCTCTGACATAACTATATATTTTCTCCTTGCGTTCACTATTAATTTCAAGTTATCATTGGTTATCATTGTGGTTTATTTTTTAATTGTTTAAATATTCTTTTACTTTAATTTTTTTAAATCTAGGTTGTAACTTATTTCTTACTGTAGGTTCCTTTTGGTATACTTGAGCGATAGTTAGTTTCAGCGGAGTGTCTTCATGAAAAGTTTTGTTAAATAAAATGTCGGAAGTGAATGCTAGGTCTTGGTCGCATGTTCATATATAATATATATATGTTCATTCAGTTAATGGCTTAGCTATACTAGAGTAAAGAGCAACTTGGCTTCTTACCAACACATCCGGCCGACCGAAACTATTTTGTGGCTCTAACATGATGGTATTCAAACTGCTTGAATGTATAAGAAGGCTTTCTACTTCCTGTTTTGTAACACTCTTTAGAGCCTTTTGTAAACGCGTTAAATTTTCTAAATCAGTGTATCCGTAAGTCTGCTATTACACTATGAATCTATGAATGAGTCTTTGTTTTATTTTTTATTATTTTTTATAAAAATAAACTTTATTAAAAAAATAACTTATGCAGCCGAAGAACTACTTCTTGTGGATCTCCATAGATGATTAACAATAATGAAAAAAATGAGAAATAGTAATAATTCAATTCACAATACCTACATTATAATGGTGATAGGTGGTGGTAGTGTTGGCTGGTTAGAATTTACATTACAATGTTCTAATACATTATTACAATGACCTGGGCTTCCGCTGGTGTCATTGACTTTTGAAGTTGGTCTTGGTACTAGAACTGGTTTCCGACGGAAGGATAGAGAATTGTGCTTTTCCTGGTAACGTTGGTCAGCGCGGGTGGCAGTGCTTGTGGGATGGTAGCAACCCTGCACGATACGTTTTGTCTTTGATTTGCACAGTTTCGTTAGACATCTGTATAAGGTACCTTCTAAAGGAATAGATGCATTTTTATTTAATATGGTTCCATTAAAGTTCGATAAAAATATCGTGTTCTCGCTAATCAGCTCAATTATCTCGTCAGTATTTGTCTTATAGTCACAAAGAGCATCGCCGACCTTAAGTATTCTAGGTATATATGAGTCCTCTTTTAATTTTTTTAAGTCACTATCCCGACACACAGAGCTATTTCCAATGTTTATACAATGTCCGTTCAGTCCGTATGTTTTGTCATGAGTTATGAGGAGTTTTGAGAACTCTAAGTTAATTTGTCGTGTTTCCTTAATTGCCGCTCGGGCGGTCACAAAGTGAAAGCATCAATGTCCCGTTGCAATAGATCGAGGGTTGACCACACTCGACAGCTTCTACTACATTCTGGTAAGGCAATGACTCGAGTTCGTTAATGATAGTATTAATTTCCTCCGAATCTAATAGATTACTATTCACGATACTATTTTTAGCCATTTGGCAAGCTCTTATTAATTCGTTTATTCCCTCTTTTAAAATAAATACCTTGTTGAGTAAGTCCTGACTAACCTTGTCTGTTTCTCCTTTTTGTATGAAGTTCTTATAGCCTTCTATTACTTTATTTAGTTTGTTCAAACCCCAGCTCCATTTTGACTGGGGGTTTCAGTCCTGTTGGGTTGTGGTACTGCTTAGAATTACAGCTAGAACCCCATACATTGTTATAGCCAGGACCCCGACTATTTTGCCACTGCCTAGACTGCATGGATCCGCCCCTGCCATTAGAAAATCTATTCGTATATTTGTTTGGATTTCTAATTGGCGGAGGAGGTTTCCTATTTGTTCCAAAGTCATAGGACACAGGCGCAGAAACTATATTTGGTGCTTGTACGTGCACCGAACTGTTTCGCAAATTTATATTTTGCATATATTTTCAGGAAGAGATTTCGGTTTCTAAATCATCAGAATCCGCGGTAAATCTCCGCTCAGACCCCTGACGAATACGTCCAGAGCCCTGTCACGGTATGCTTCCACAAGAGCATCGGCGGTCTCCGTAGAATAATTCTCCGTGCGGATCTTATTAATTATTAGGGAGAATTGGTGATTAACGTTGGCGTAAAAATCATCAACTCTCAAACTGCCCTGTTTCAGCTGGTTGAGTTGATGTTCAAGTGTTCGTATGTCCCTTTTATCTGCGTAGTGGAGACACAATACTCTTTTAATCTCCGCCCAGTTGTTATCGAAAGGGCGGAGTCAGCCTTCCCACGAATCTTCTGTCGTATGTGTTGAAGGATCGCCCTGTATATTGGTTTGGTGCGGACTATCTCATAGTCCTTCAACACGGTTTCCACACAGTGCATCGAGACATACTGGACCGGGTTCCCATCAAATACTTGAATTTCCTTGACAGGTTACGGAAGCTTAGAGATTTCTCTAAGCTCATTTTCGTTGCTCGGCCCTCTAAGTGGCTCAACAGACAAGGGAGACTGAATATTGTTAACCCCGCTAGTCCTACTTTCCTCAACTGATTTTATTTAATCGTTGATGGAACCTAACTGCCCTAATAATGTGTTTATGACTTCTTTTGTACCTCCCTGTTCTAGCTGAACAACACGGGTTTCAAATCCTCTTAGTTGGTCAAGGATGGAGTTCATAGCCCCCGTAAGATGGGTAACAGATACCTTCAGTTCTTCCATAGTGATTTTATGTTTTATTTAGTTAATGCAGTAATTCTTTGCAATAATGATAGTCACTCTTATGTATTCAATAGAGTGATTCCCCAGAAGAAGGATTTTTATTACCAAAAAAAAAATGTTTTCATCTTTTTTTAAAACAGAATATTTTTACCTTCCCTTTCACTTTACAGAGTTGGTTTTGAAATTAATTTGTTTTATTTCTGATTTCTTGCAGGGTTATATTTAATTCTACTTATATATGTATATAAATGTATATTTGTATGTAATGTAAATTTTAATGTTATATTGATTGGAATGATCTTACATGAAAAAATACATCCAGCTCATTTTGTAGAATACAGCAATTTTTTAATTAAACCAGCTTCTTCTGCTCCAATGATGAACGAACAATTTCTTCTAAACCAACACAGTTGAAGTATCTCTTCGGCTACACAGATTTGTATTTCGTTTTCCTTTTTTTTAAAGTTTCTTTTTGTTTTACAGATTTGTATCTCGTATCACTTTTTATTCAATTATTTATATCAATTCGATTGATTTGGTTGCACTATTTTATCTATTTTATGGAAATAACTTTTTGATATTTTTTTTTCAGATTTTGGGTAAAATTTACTCTTTATTTTTTTATTTTGGCAGTCAGGTCCCTGCTCGGGCGACAGGAAAGGATTTGCGATCCTTTGTGTTCAAAAAAATATATTTAGGTACCTCAACCACCGGTACCGTTGTTGACGATGGGACTCTTTTGTCTCAACGAATAGGAGCCAGGGTACAATACCGTGACTATTTTAATGCTGGAGGTGAAATCGGTTCATGTACCAATTCACAATTAGCTCAGTTGAATCGTTTTAATATTAGCCACCTTACCACTGGTGGGGGGGATAGCTAACACAAAATAATAACGATAAGTCTGGCGATTCTTATTGGAGTCATTTATTGTCCCAAAATCTGGAATATTTATACTTAATAATAGCTTACGTTAACAATAACTATTTTACAAACGATTCTAATACAAATTATGCTTGTTTGACAAAATGCATTAATTTATTGACGGTTCGAATGTCGCATACGCGAAACATATGCCATTACTACACCATTAGTTTGTTAACCTGCAGTGGCAGTTCAAGGTGAATTTTCTTTTTGGTTGGGCATCATGTTTCGGGTATCCGGAATTCTTGTCGTTTAATGAACTTTATTTTGCTGTTGCATACTGAATGTATTCGCATTGTGTTTATGATATAGAAAACCTACACTTATTTTGAGGTAGGTCGCAATTAGATTCAGTATGCATTTTGATTATAATGTGCATAAGGTTTTTATTCTTTCTGTTTGTGAACAACCGTTAAGAAATGAAACAAAAGTTTTAATTATAAGTTACGTTTATTGTGCTCGGTGGTACCCAGAAGTGCCATTACTAATTCCAGTTTACATTGAAGAAGCTTATAATATGATATTCGATAAATGCTACGGATGCTTAATGCAGTTCCCATGCATTAGCTCGCTTAAAATTTCCCTGTGGGAACGACTGCCGACGATCATGGCTCGTGTGGAACGTATGCACTTTTTTACAGTTAGGTCAATGCCTAACCGTGATAACTTACATAAAAATATTTTTTTTTTTTTTATTATTGAGTGCATTTCGGTTGAACAACTGTGAAACCATCATCAGCAAGCGTCGATTACCTATACACTAATCAATTTTAATTTTATTGTTATTGTATGATTCTTATAATGCCTGTTTGATAACTTTTGCAACAAATTTCCCCAACCCTAAATTTTCCTTATGGGGTTTGACAGCAAACTGTGAACATTAGTGAGATTTTGTGCAAATTTGCAAAAATTTTCACGTTACCAAACCGACCTACGAAGATGTTATTGTGGACAATTTACTAATATGCCTGCACAAAAACACCTTTAATTCTTCCCAGAATAATTCTCAAGTCCTCTAGAGGAAAAAATGTAAATATCAAGGTACTCAATTTGCTGCGCAGAACACCTACCTCTTTGCTAGCTAGACTAACTCTTAAAATCTCAAAAGAGTTTATTCTCCAAATGTGTTTGCGATCTAAGCATCCTAAATGTGCTACGCTAAACACATCCCTCCAAAGAACCAATCTAAAATATTTCTACTCCAGTACCTACGCATTATCTTACCCTAAAAGAATCCACTGAATGCCTTAGATTGTTTCGACTAACTATTGCCGTACATTAATTTCTCCAGTATTAGATATTCCTACACCTATTTGCCAATTAATATTAACTATATCCGAAAGATCTTTACTCCTAGGTAAATAAAAAAATAAAAATAACATTTGTCTCCAGTTTGAACTTCACATTTAACTGTTTTCCTCCAAAATATTCCAAAGACAAATCAGTTAATTCTCCATATTGTATAAAGGGATTCTAATTATGGTGAATCAAAAGTTTTTTTTTTTAAACTACCTCCAAAAGATCCATAGTAAAAATTCAAGTAATAGTACAAAAAACGGCGGCGCCGGCGCGGCGTCACCATAAAAAGAAAAATTTTGAGTATGAAAATTGTAAAATATTTTAGATAAATTATAATAAGTTTTTTGTGGAAGGGCTATGTATATCATTATGCGCAGTTTGCCTTCATCTCTAAACCTTTTTCTCCAGAATCCATTCTCCAACTCCTGGTGAAAAAAAAAATGTTCACAATTTTACTCGAGAACTCCGTTTTTTTTTTTTTTTTCTTTAATCCGGCTCGAAGGACCATAATGTTAAAGATCCAATATAAATAAAAATATAACGAATTTTAATGTGGGAAAAATTTTATAAAAAAAAAAACACTTTTATTGTTCCGTCCGCGGATCTTAAAACATTTGCTCACACGGCGAAATACCAATTGAGACTGATTAATATATAATTCTCATTTTACAATATATTTTGTATTTCATGGTTGGCATGAATGGCCAGTGTTGACATTCGTAACAGGTGAGTCTAATGTATCTTCAAGTAAAAGCAGATTATTTTCTATAGATCCTGATGTATTATTAAAATTTTCTGGTACTTGATGGTCAATGGGTAGATCTGATGTGTCTTCAAGTAAAAGCACATCATTTTCTATAGATCCTGATGTATTATTAAAATCTAGCTGTATAATCTGGTGATCATGAATTTCAACCACTGATCCCACATCAAGAAACGATTCAGCAGTCATTTCATTGTTGCTGGGAATTGTGGAAGCTGGCTTAATGGACTTTTCGTTGGTACTGGAAAAGATGCTAGTGTTATGTTTATTTTTTCGTAAGAAGTAATAACAAATGTTATGTTTGTTTTTTCGTAAGCAATAATAACAACCTTCTTACTTCGGGTTTAAAATTGGACTCACCTGAGTTTCGGAGACCAACCTGGAACTTCTTGAAAAACTTCCAAAATGCATTACTCACTAATCAGCTTTGACCTGCTGAGTTGCATTCGCTCGGGAGCTCATTTTACTTTTAAATAATAAATTAAAAGAGCATTCTAAATCTGTAAATTAGAAGGGTCTATTTAAACCTTAATTTGTTGTAAGACAAGTAATTTATTTATTTTGTTGTAAAATATGCAGAGCGTTTTAGAAGCCAAAGAAAGTTCGAGTATAAAAAAGAACACGACTGGTTTGATCAAGATATGAATAGCAAGTAAAATGGAGTTTTATTACAAATAATAATTATACATAAAATAGGGTACATGTACGAAGTATGGTAATGTGTTACTAAAAGGTGCTTGCACTAATGTTTGGTATTGTACATTCTATATTTCAACACCCCCACTGAGTGTACATTGTATTTTAATTCTTGAATTTTAGTCCAACATGTAAAGAGCAAAACAAATGTTTCTGGTGATTAACTGTCTTTGTCAGAAAATCGGCTGGCATCTCTGATGTACTGATGTAATTGAGCTTGTTTTCGCTTTTATTTATTTATTAGATATTGTCGAATTCAAGAGTTCCGATAAACTGATTTAGCAATATTACATCTGGTGTTATTTCGTCTATGGTTGGAATGTGGTGATTATTAACTGTATTGCAGGTAGCTGGTAGACTTTTTAACAAATTGGGAATGCAAGAGTCGTTTGTAATGTTTACAATATTTTTAAAGTTACAAATTGAAAGATTATTAAATGTTTTACATTTTTTTTATTGTTCCATACAATTGCTCATTATTTCTTAAAACTACATCATATAAAATTTCAGTTACAATATTTTTCTTTTTTATTGGTTTAATTAATAGATTTTCGTATATTTCTTTGTTTGTTAAGGGAATATTTATTATATAAAGGATTGATAAACTATTACTTATAATTTTAATTTCTGCGAAATCTAAGGCTTCTTCTATTGTTGTGTAAGGCAATTGTTGTTCATTAAATATTTTAGTGGCTAAATTTATTTCGTTTTTTGACAATATGAAAGAGTTAATTGTTCCTTGTTTAGCCCAATAAATGGCATAGATTATGTTCTCTAATTCTTCTTTTACAATTTTAATTCTGTATTTAAGATTTGTAATGATTTCAAAATTGATTTTATTATCATCTTTAAGTAAATTTTGGATTTCATTTTGTATTTTTGTAATGTTATTAATTCGTTCATTGTATAACTCGTTAATGATAACTTGTTTATTATTATTTTTCAAAACATCTGTAATTTTTTCTTTTATTGTTATAAAGTCATCATGATCTGGATTGCCAGCAATCCATTTCCAACCTTTGCCTATAAAATCTAAAGAGCGTTTACTTTTAGTTTTAAGGTTATGTAAAAAATTGCGGATTTGTTGAATTTCGTGTGATAGTAAGGGAAAAATGGTTTGGTTTTGGGTTGTTTCTAGGTTAAGGATTGGTGATATGTCGGAAAGGAATTGATCGTACTGGTCAAGATTAATAACATGAATTAACTTAAAATGTCCGTTCTGTATCTTCGTCAGTCTTGTATGTAAAGAAACGATTTGTGAATTTGAAAAGTCCATGATTTGAATTTCAGCTTGGCAAATGTAAAAAGTACATCTGAAAAAAAAAAAAGAATAATTAATTTCTTATGTTGCTTTTGTGGACTACTTTTCCAGATTCAGTTAATATTGTGGAGTTCTTATTTTCTTTCACAATTTCTTGTCTATATCTATTAGTCAATTTAGAGCCTATACGTTTGTTATTTTTAGCATAAATAACTTGTCCTATGTCTTTTATAGGTTCTTTCTTTTTGTTGTGGTACTTAGTGTCTTTTTCCTGTTTTGTCTTTAGTTTTTCTATGTTGATTTGTCGTGTTTTTTCAAACTCGTCAGGGTTTAACCTAGGAATTCGTCCATTAAATAGATCTATAGGTTTTTTGTTTGTGGTTGAGTGAATGGTAAAATAGTATTCGTTGACTGCTCGTTCTAAAAGTTCTTCAAAGGACCGTGAGGGTCCATCCGATTTCAAACATCTCATAATTTCTGATAGAGTAGAGTGAAAACGTTCGACTTGCCCGTTCACTTCACTTTTATATTGTGGAGTTTTGAAGATTTTGATCTGTAGATCATCTTCTAACATTGAAGTTATAGAGGCTGAATTAAGAGCTTTTTCGTTGTCTATTACAACAACTTCGGGTACACAGAAGAAAAATAGTATGTCTCGTAAGGGTCGTCTTATGTCTTCGATTGATCTTGATGCAATTATTTTTGCTTGGGCAAATTTAGTGAATTTGTCTACTGCAGTAAGGACCAAGCATTTTTCTGTGGAAAAAATGTCGATATGTAGTGTGTGTCCGGGGTAGTTTGGAATTGGTGTCAGATTTAAATTTGGTTTGTTAGGATGTCTATCATATTTGTTTTCCTTGCAAGTTATACAACGGTTAACAAGAGCTTTGATTTTTGAAGACATTTTAGTAAAATAGAAGTTCTCTAACAGTTGAATTCGGTTTTCTTCGGCATTGCGATGAGCACGCCGGTGTGTCTTTAGGATTTTTCTCCAACAATTTTTTGTGTGAATCGTATGCGATAGTCTTTGAAATGTAATGGGTAGATTTCTTGTACAAGTCCCATTGTCAGTAGGAATGGGGCCCCTTGGGCATGGGAATTTTTTGGCTGTAATTTGATACCTACTTCGTCGGCGGCGGCGCGTGCCAAAGGCGGCAGGTTTTGTGATGGTTCGTTGGGAGGTCGTCATTAGCTTGGCTTGACAGTATGGTGTTTTATATTTATGCTTAGATAGGTATATATTTTTTTTTAATAATGCTTAGTTGAGTATTTGTGTGATATGGTTTCTAAGTTTTATGACTCGTTGTAGTTTGTTGTTTTTTTTTGTATTTTGTTGATGATTCGTTTAGGTTGGAGTACTTTAAAGCAGAGTAAAAAAAAAATTGATATATGAGATATATGGTTCAATTTGAATGATAGCTGTGGCGATGATTGTTGCATTTGTGCAAATGCAACTGTGGCAAAATAATTTGATGATGTACCTACGTTTTTTTTTTTAATTGGAATTGTATTTTATGAATGAATTTATTTATTTCCAGGTTTATCATGTTTTTTTAATGACTCGTGTTAGTTTGTTGTTTTTATTTTGTTGGTGCTTTGTTTAGGTTGAAATACAGAGCAAACAAAAATTGATATACGAGATTCATGGTTTAGGGTGAATGACAGCCGTATTGTATTAGATTGTATACAACAAAAAAAAAATACAACTGTGGGTAAATAATTGGATGGTGTGCTTTAATCTAATAGGTATCTTAAGAAAATCTTAAGAAAATGTATGTAAACATTTTTGTTATTAGCAAAAAATAAAGCTTCTTATTTAAAAAAAAAACAATAGGTATATATTTTTTTATTTATTTATTTTCCGGAATAGCTATCCAAGAATTGTGATCTGATGCAAAGCCAAGCCATTTTACAAATATTCGATCTTTTTTCCTTTGTATAACTTTTTCGATTAGATATGTATCGGGAAATTTTGTTTTTTGTAGTTCCAACTCATAGATTCCACCTTTAATGGGGTGTCCTTGATAATCTTCTAGTAGATATGTAACTGGATTTGTATGTTGCACTTTTATTATTTTAAAGATTTCTGTAGTCCAATTCGGTGTGTATCCTTTTTCAAATACATGTTTATATTTGCTAATTCTAACAAAATCCCCAACCTTGAACTTAGGAGTAATATGAATTTTAATGTGATCGTAAATTTTGAAGAGTATTTTTTTTTCGTTTGTAGTATTGACTTCGGATGGCTTCATTTTTATCGTACGATGTTTGGAATTATTGTATGTTTCTAATAGTCGCTCTATAATATCTATCCATTGATATGAACCATTGAGACTGAATTCTTTCCACATAAGAGTTTTCAACGTGCGATTAAATCGTTCTACAATGGATGCTTTGAGTGGTGTAAAAGTCGAATAATGATTGATTTGATATTTTTGCATAAGCTTTTGAAAGAAATTGTTAAAAAATTCTTTTCCATTGTCTGTTTGTAAATTCTTTGGTTGTCGACCTTTATTGAATATATCCTGCATAGCGCCAGTGACACTCGTTGCTGTTTTATTTTTAATAGGAACCACCCAAGCGAATTTGGAAAATGTGTCAATAACTGTAAGTAGATATCTATAATTTCGGTTTTCTGATAAATACGGACCCATTTCTACAAGATCAGCTTGCCATAAATCATCTAGACCTTTGATAATCACCTTCCTCTTAGGAAAATTCCTACGAGTAGGCTTATGTAGCTCTTCGACAACATCTCTTTTACTCATTTTTGTATATAATGATAAAAACAAGAAAGTGTTTAGTATTTTATATGTATGTTTTTATTATATTATTTATAAGTTTAAAATCTACAATATTCACACAAAATTATATTATATCAATTTTTTATATAATAACAACAATTTTTTTATTCTTTTCAATTTATTGTCAAGCATGAAGCATGCACACGTATCAGGTCCTTCTTTACATAAATTTAATGACCAGGGGCAGTTTATAAAGTGACGACCATAATTAGAATTTCTGCAGGATACATTATCAAATTTTTTCAGGAACATTAAATGGTTCACAAACTCCTCATAATGTTCATCAAGAATTATATCTCTATGTTCTTTAAGAATATTAGAGATTTCATCCATTATTATTTTATTATTATTAGACATAGTAAATAACCTTTCAGTTGTACATTCCAATATTGACTAATTGTGAGTTAAAATGAAGTAGGTGCATATGTTTTTTGTATAATATTTGTTTCTTTTGTGGGATATTTTATAATTTTATCAATTTCCATTTCAATATGATTCCTTATTTCCCCAATTTGTTGATCAATATAGTTTTTGGTAGCAGCGTCTCCCTGTTCTTGAGGTTCCTGGATGTTTTTTAACCGTTTCCAATTAATATTGTAGTCACCGCTTTTTGTTTTGAGAAACCCTTCACCAGGTGGTCCGGGCAAGCCTCGCTCTCCCTGTACACCAGATGGACCCTGCTCTCCTTGTTTTCCCCGTGGCCCTCTTAATGGGGCTCGGTTTGAAAAACGACCAAATTTATCAACAGTCATTTTGTTTTATTTAATAATGTTAGCCTCTTTAAGTTCTTCAATAATAGAAACAATTTCGTTAGAGTGATTGTTATGTCCAGCTTGGTGTGAAGTAATAAGAAGTCTCATTCGATCTATGAGCTCATTAGGATCATCCCAAAATATATAGTCTTTTTTCATTTTTGATAAATGCATTAATCCACTACCTGATGTTGGTGCTGGTATTGATGGTGATTGTGATGAATCATTAGAAGTATTTACAGTAAGTCCTAATAATTTACTTATTATTTTTTTATACTTATAACCTCGATTGCCACGTACTTGTTTCTGTGAATCATGAGAGATCCTATATGCATTTGTATCATCCAAAATGGATTTGTAATTTTTTAAATCTTCATTAGTGTAAATGGTTTTATCTGGGTTTTTCTTAAATATAAGTTCATATAAACCATTTGTCCCTTCAAAAGTTTTATTTTTGATTTGTATATCTTTTCTGAGTATGTTGAACTCTCCATTGCCGATAAACAATTTCCCATCTTTGGAATATATACCATATGTTTTATCAAGACTGTTGGAATTATTTATAAATAAAACTATATATTTTTTGGGTATTTCTTCGAATGGTTCTTCTGATAATCGTTCTGCAAATTTACGTTGACTAAAGCCTGTTTCCTTTGTTTTTTCTTGACCATTTCTACCTGTAAAATTGAGTGAATTGTCAGTAGAAGAGTTGGGAGTACAGAATTTATCTTTGAAATATTTTTTATTCATCGGGGTTTCAAAGTTATTTTCTTCAAGTTCATGTTCATGTTGTTGTTGTTCAAAGTTGGGTTTTGTTTTCTTTATAGGAGTTTCAGCAAAGTAACTTTGGTCTTGTTTTTCTTGTCTGATATTTGATTTTTTCACCAATTCGTTTAGTGGCTTGGTAATAGGTTTCAGAGTTTCCTCTATTTGAGTTTCGTAAGCTTCTCTACTGCTCTTAAGAGCTTTGTATTTCTTTCGTAGAGCGTCGCTGGTTTTAATAAGCTCTTCTGTTAGTTTAACATCTATATTCATCATATTGTAAGATTTAATTTTGTAATTTAAGGCAGAACTTGTTCAAAAAAAACTTTCAATAGACTTTAAATAGAATTCAATATTTATGTAACTGGTCTTAACTGATATCTCAAACTGATATGAACCGCTATTTATCGCTATTTACCGCTATAATCTTCTCGCTGAACTGCTCAGTACTGCTCTCATAGAACATTACTATTCAAATGGAGTAAAATTAAAAAGCTAACTGTTTTATAACTTAAGAAAACAGTCGAAGCCTTTTCTGTAACGACCTTCATTCAAAGGGCTGTCTTTGTCAATTACTATAAATCCGTAATTTGTGTTCCAGCATTCTGCACATACATTTTTAAATGTATTAAAAGTCATATCGGAGTTGACATGGTCATTGTAAATGTGTTTTAAATTCATATCGTCCTGTTTGAAGATGATTAGAAAATTCGCATTGTCTCGAATTAAGTGTTTTGGTATTTTTGTATACGTTTGACACAAATAAAAACTATCTATATGATGATGTCGCCCCATACTAAAGTAGACTCGTATGGTGTCTTGCTTTTCACAAGCAATGTCATCAAAAATAAATATAGAATTTCGTTTAGCCTCCTCGAGAGGAATAATATCACTATTATTGGAAAAGGTAAAAAAGCCCATACTTTTTATTGGTTTTATGGCTTTCCTTAAAAACTCATACTTTGGCTGATGTAGAGATTTAGAATATATGTATATATTTTCAAATTTCAATCCATTTAGATGTTGTAGCAAACTCATCATGACATTTGTTTTCCCACAGTTTGAAGGACCAGTAATTAATCCTTTTATACTATTTGGAAAAAGTATTCCATGCTTTTTTATTTCGGCATTTGTAGACACTTCAACATTTTTGACTGGCAATTGATATTGTTGTTTAATGAATCGCATAATGATAAATACTAAATAAAGTCCTATAAATGCGAAGTTTATATTAAAAAAAGTGTCATATCATATCTAGCCATCCTATTGCAAAGATGATCATATAAAATGATTGATTATTCAAAACAATCTTACAGTCAGCGAAAATATGTGAAAGGAGAAGGTTTATTAAACTCTGTGATAAACAAATTACCTGTTGAATTACATCTACCTGGTTATCAATACTGTGGACCTGGAACAAAACTCCAAGAACGTTTATCTCGAGGGGATTCAGGAATTAATTTGCTTGATAGCGCCTGCAAAGAGCATGATATATTTTATTCTAAATTTAAAAATACATCTGATCGACATATATCTGATAAGATTTTATCTGAAAAAGCCTGGCAGCGGGTTAAATCTAAAGACGCCAGCATAGTTGAGCGAGCAAATGCACTTCTGGTTGCTAATCTTATGAAAGCAAAAATAAAATTCGGGATGGGGTGCACAAAGGATAAAAAATCTAAAAACATAGAACAAAAACTAAATTGTTCAAAAAATAAAAAAACAATGAAAAAGTCTAAAACAGATAACAAGACTAAACCACTCTCTTTTAGAAGAGTAATTAAAAGTATTGGAAATTATATCAAACGTAAAAAACCCTTCAACTTAGAAAAGGCAATTAAAATAGCACTATCATCTGCTAAGAAAACAGTAGGGGAAAACAGTGGAAACATTAAGACACCCCGAGTTATTTCAGTACCAAAAATTGGTGGAGTAATCCCATTCCTTGTTCCTCTATTTGCTGGACTTTCAGCTCTGGGAGCTCTTACAGGAGGTGCTGCAGGTGTAGCCAAAGCTGTCAGCGATATTAGTATTGCGAAAAAAGATCTTGATGAGAAAAAACGTCATAATGAAAAAATGGAATCAATTGCAGTTGGGCATGGATTAAACCTTAAACCTTATAGAAATGGTCTTGGACTTTATTTAAATCCTCAGACAAAAAACTTCTAAAATCACTACCCAATCATGCAGTGAACGAAATAGACTTGAGAAATTTTGCAAAAGAAATAATTCCTCATTTTCGAGGCGTTTTCATGCGTGATAATTTACCAAAGAAAAAACCTTTGAAAAATGAGTGTGGAATTGTAAATCTGGATTCCTCATCTGGTCCTGGAACACACTGGGTAGCGTATTATAAAAAAGGCAGTTATATTGAATATTTTGATAGCTTCGGAAATCTTCAACCTCCTATTGAAATGATTAATTATTTAGGTGAAAAAATTCATTATAATTATACCAAGCATCAAGATTATGGCTCTTTTAATTGTGGTCATTTATGTTTAAGATTTCTATATGATTGTTATTTTCAATAAATAAAAGGTTTCATGAAAAAATCATTTTATTGTGTTTTAATCATCATGGCGATGACACTTACCTTAAGTGGGAAAAGTTCACATCTATCAGCTGAATATTTTCCGCCTCTGAACCTAGATCAAGACTATGTTTGTGGATTGATTGATTTCCAAACATACAATTCTATACCGAATGTTGATGAACGTAATAATATGTTCCACGTAGGAGAATATGAAATCGAAATCCCCACAGGATCGTACGAAATTGAAGACATTGCAACATTTATTTCCGAAGAATTGTTATTACGAAAATCTACTGTTGTTGTTAGAATAGAAGCAAACAATAACACAATGGTATCTACAATCCGAAGTAATAAGACAATATATTTCAATAAGGATAGAACTATTGGAAAATTACTGGGTTTCAGTAAATGTGTTCTCTCTCCCGATAAGTTACACTTGTCAGATTTACCAGTTGATATAAATAAGGTAAATGTAATACGAATTGAGTGTAATATAATTGCTGGCTCTTATTTAAATAATACCCGTGTGCATACTATACATGAATTTTCACCAGAAACTGGGGCAGGGTATAAAATTATAGAAGTTCCCAAAAATGTTATCTATTTACCGGTGAATGTCAAACGAATAAGTACTCTCACATTAAAACTCGTAGACCAAGAATTCCAAATCTGTTTGTAGATTGTTTGGAATTCGACCTTTTCTAAATATATTTTCCATAGCTTCAGTGACACTTGACCCGGTTTTATTTTTAATGGGGGCTGTCCAAGCAAATTTAGAAAATGTATCAATTACCGTAAGAAGATATCTATTATTTTCATTATCTGCTGAATATGCCCCCATTTCAACTAGATCAGCTTGCCATAAATCATCAAGCCCTTTAATAATGACTCTCCTTTTTTTTGAAATTTCTTCTTGCGGGCTTATGTAGTTCTTCGACAACGTCTCTTTTACTCATCTTTTCTCAGAATGATTAAAACAACAAAACATTTTACATTTTTATTAGTTTATTTATTTAATTTTTTTTTTTTATTTTTGTACATTCACACTAAGTTGAAAATTATTTTTAAAATATTTATTTTAATCTTTCATATAACAACATTAATTTTTTAATTCTTATTAACCTATTTTCAACCATGTAGCACGCACATGTATCTGGTCCATCTTTGCATTGTGATGCTTTTTCTTCACGGCTGAGGTAGACTCACCGGTGTCCAAGATTCTTCCCAAAGAAGCAACAAAACTTGGGATTGAAGGGTCTGGTAACTCCAAATAAAATAATGGTTTTTGACTCTTTTCTTTTAGATTCCTTTTATAATTTTCGTTTATTTTATCTTATTGGTTTATAACACGGTATTTCATATAATGGTCTTTTACAAAAATGATATCCTTAATATAAACTAACACGGTACTTCATATACCACAATGTTCGGTAACTTAAATAACTAACACGGTATTTCATATACTTCAATGTTCGGCAACTTAAATAACTAACATGGTATTTCATATACAATGTTCGGTAACTTAAATAACTAACATGGCATTTCATATACTACAATGTTCGGCAACTTAAATAACTAACATAGTATTTCATATACTACAACGTTCGGCAACTTAAATAACTAACATGGTATTTCATATACAATGTCCTCAGCATACAACCTGAGGAACAAAACGGTCGGACACTCTTAGAGGAGTACCTTGTCCAGCGGGCGCCTTGAAGAGGACCACGAAGGAACGAAACGGGTTCGAGGATCCTTATCGGAAGCTCTAAATGTCCCTAGCATGCAACCTAGGGAACTAAACGGTCGGAACTCTTGTAGAGAACCTTTGCCCAATGGCTTCTTGAAGAGGAGACCAAAAGGAACTAAACGGTCGAGAATCTCAAAGGAAACTCTTGTCCCTAGTAAGCAACCTAGGGAAATAAACGGGCGGAACTCTCGGAGGAGAACCTTTGTCCAGTGGACTTCTTGAAGAGGAGACCAAAGGAACTAAACGGTCGAAAATCTCAAAGGAAACTCTTGTCCCTAGTAAGCAACCTAGGGAAATAAACGGGCGGAACTCTCGGAGGAGAACCTTGTCCAGTGGACTTCTTGAAGAGGAGGCCAAAGGAAATAAACTGGCGGGATTTCTTATGGAAAACCCTTATACCCAATAATAATGTAATAATAATAATGTAATAATGATAAGCGTAAATAAATAATACTACTCAAACTGTTTGCCCTACTCTAACTAATGTCCCTAACAATTTTTATAAAAAAATTAGATTAGCTTCTTCAAGCAGAGTGAACTCCGCTAGATAATGCTTATCTGCCACCGAGACACCTGAGTAGGATTTTACGTCACGGCCCGATCTTGAATTCTCTATACTCTTGATTGGTATCCAACACTGGACGAGAATAAAAGACAATTTAGTCAACTTCTTCACTTCCTCTTGTTAATTTCTGGGGTGAAAGACAGTGTGAACTGCAAAAGAGGAAGTGTAAAATAATATGGGATTTTTAAGTATTTGAATTCCATTGACTAACTGCCTATAAATGGTTGTGCCGTAATTATGCACAATATGCATCATAAGGGTGCGTATAGGTGTCGCATGCTTTTGCTTAAGCTTACGAATGATTATTTAATGACATTTATTATTTATATAAATATCCTACTATATATCTTATTATTAAATTAAGGTTACTGTAGAGGTTGTAACGCTTCGTTACAGCATAAATTTGAAGATCAAGGGCAGTTGGCAAAATGGCAGCCATAATCAGATATTGACGAAGATACATTAATAAATCGTTTCAAGAAGATTATGCAATTCAAAAGTTCAGTATGATGTTCGTCTAGTAAAATGTTCTTATTTTCACTAACGAATTTTAAGATTTCATCAAAAATCAATGTGGGCTTTATGCTAAGCATCGCGAGATAATGTCTGATCACATACATATATATTTAAGTAAAGATTAAATTGATTTTAAGTAGATATAACATGTTTTCCCTTATTTAAGTATTTTTCAATTTCAATTTGAAGGCTTTGTCCTAATTGACCAATTTTCTGATCAACATAGCTTTTGGTAGCTGCGTCTTGTTGTTCTTCAGGTTCCTGAATATTTTTTAATCGTTTTCCATTTATGTTGTAATCACCGTTTTCAGTTTTGAGAAATCCCTCGCCAGGTGGTCCAGGCAACCCTGATTCACCCTGTGCACCAGTCGGCCCCGGCTCTCCTTGTTTTCCTCTTGGGCCTCTGGGTGGGGTCCTATATGAATAACGACCAAATTTATCAACACTCATTATTATTTTCTATTCGATAATATCAGCCTCTTTAAGTTCTTCAATAATTGAAACAATTTCGTTAGAATGATTGTTATGTCCAGCTTGTTGTGAAGCAATAAGAAGTCTCATTCGATCTACAAGCTCATTAGGATCATCCCAAAATATATAGTCTTTTTTCATGTTTGATAATTGCATTAATCCATTTCCTGAAGCTGATTGTGTTGTTGATGGTGAAGGTGTTGGATTATTAGAAGTATTTGTGTTAAATCCTAATAATTTCTTGATTATTTTCTTATACTTATAACCCCTATTGCCATGTACTTGGCCGTGTGAATCATGACCAATCCTATATGTATTGGTGTCATATAATATAGTCTTATAATTTTTTAAATCTTCATCGGTGTAAATGGTTTCATCTGGTTTTTTCTTAAATATAAGCTCATATAAAACATTTGTTCCTTCAAAGGTTTTATTTTTTATTTTTATATCTTTTCCAAGAATGATTAATTCGCCATTTCCGATGTACCACTTCTCATCTTTTGAATATACCCCATACGTTTTATCAAGAGTGTTGGAATTATTTATAAACAAATCTATGTATTTTTTAGGTGTATCATGGAATTCTTCTTGTAATAATAGCTCCGAAAAGTTACGGTGGTTAAGGCTTTTCTTTGGTCTTTTTGGGGTGATGGTATCATTAAATTCAGGTGAATCGTTAATGTAAGTGTTGGGTGTGATGATTTTAAATTCATTTGTTCTTTCTTGTTGTTTAAATTTGCTTTTTGTTTTCTTTATAGGACTTTCAAACAAGTCATTTTGACTTTGTTCTTCTTGTTTTGTGTTTGCTTTTTTTTACTAACTCATTTAGGGGTTGGGTAATGGGTTTTAGAGTTTCCTCAATTTTAGTTTCGTAAGCTTCCCTACTGGTCTTGAGAGCTTTGTATTTCTTTCGCAAAGCATCGGTGGTTTTAATAAGCTCTTTTGTTAGCTTTACATCTATGTTCATCATATTGTAAGATTTATTCCTTCTTACAGTTGCAGTTGAAAAATAAGTCTCGAAGTTGTTGAAAAAATCTTTCGATGGTTCTTAAACCGAATTTTATATTGCGGTACTGGTCTTAACTGTAGAATACTGGGTCTTAAACTGGATTGAACCGTTTTTTACTGCTATAATCTGCTCGCCGAACTGTTCTGTACTGCTCTCATAGAACATAACTGTGTATATGATTCAAAAATCAAAAATTGTATCTATTTTATATCTTAAGAAAGCAGTCAAAACCTTTTCTATAACGACCTTCATTCAAGGGGCTTTCCTTATCAATTACCACAAAACCGTAATTTGTGTTCCAGCATTCAGCACATACGTTTTGAAACATTTTAAATGTTATATCTGAATGGACATGATCATTATAAATGTATCGCATTATCTCGAATTAAGTGTTTCGGAATTCTTGTATATGTTTAGCATAAATGAAAACTATCGATGTAATGATGTCGCCCCATACTAAAGTACTCTCAAATTGTGTCTTGTTTTTCACAGGCAATATCGTCAAAGATAAATATAGAATTTGGTTTAGCCTCTTCGGGCCGAATAACATCACTTTTATTGGAAAATGTAAAAAAACCCATATTTTTTATGGGTTAGAGTTTCCTCAATTTTAGTTTCGTAAGCTTCCCTACAGGTCTTGAGAGCTTTGTATTTCTTTCGCAGAGCATCGGTGGTTTTAATAAGCTCATTTGTTAGCTTTACATCTATGTTCATCATATTGTAAGATTTATTCCTTCTTACAGTTGCAGTTGAAAAATAAGTCTCGAAGTTGTTGAAAAAATCTTTCGATGGTTCTTAAACCGAATTTTATATTGCGGTACTGGTCTTAACTGTAGAATACTGGGTCTTAAACTGGATTGAACTGCTTTTTACTGCTATAATCTGCTCGCTGAACTGTTCTGTACTGATCTCATAAAACATAACTGTGTATATGATGTAGTATGTTTAAGGGCGTTCTGGCACAGTGGCTCACAGGTGAGAACAGGGTTTGTATAAAGAGCTATGGGTGTGGTTTAGGGATGGTGTTGGCGGTGAAAGATTGATTGTGGAGTGTTGCTGAAAAGTGGTATAGCGATCTCAAGTAGACCTTGATTCTAAAGCTGAAAAAATACTTATACCAGAAAAACCAAAGTGAAAAATCAACCCTTGATGAAAAATAAAAACATGAGAATTTTTGTTTAAATATATACAATTTTATTATTTTTTTGGTAAGGTTTATTAGTCGTCTGTTTTTGAATAACCACCTTCATCGGTAATTGGTAACTTCACCCAAGTATTTTCGAAGCCTGGCACGCCCGTCCATTGTCGGTTGTATTTCTCTGGAACTTTGTACCAGGTGGCTGGAGGATAGATCATGATATTAATATCATGATCACTTATGCTATCATCTACATTTATTTCCAATGGTAGTATTGCCCGTTGAAATGTGTCTTTTCGAAGACACGGTGGAACCGGTTTTAAATAAATGGTGTGTTTTACCGTGAATGTAGGATTTTCGAACGGTCTATCAAAACAATGCTCATTTATACCTAACCCAATCTCATCTCCAAACTGGAGTTGGTGCGTTACCATCGGAGGTATTTTGCTTCCATTTAAATACACCCCAAGCGTATTAATATAGCTTTGTATATAAAGCCTTCTATCATCCGGAGTAATCCTAATCCTCGCATGGTAACGGGCCAAAAAAGGGCATTGGATGCCAATTAATGTTGGGGTACATTCGCCGTACCCAATATCCGATTCTCCTCTTTTGAAGGAAATTAATTTTCCACTCACAATATTTGTAAATGTCCAATCTGACCTGTACATTATTATTATATTTTGTTAATATTCTTTGTTTTTTGAAATGAAAATAAAGACTTCACTTCTACAGCTAGTTTTCGAAAACTATTGAACTGTAAGCATATGTTGAGGAATTTATAGTAACATAGAATACAGAATTTTTTCAATTTAAGAGGATTCCTATACCTAAGTAGAATTATCAGAAAAAATATTTATTCCTAGTAATAATTTCAAGACTTTACTAACACGAGTCATTTAAAAAAAAAAAAAAAAAAAAAATCATTCATAAAATACAATTCCAATTAAAAAAAACGTAGGTAGGTACATCATCAAATTATTTTGCCACAGTTGCATTTTTTTTTTGCTCTGCTTTAAAGTACTCCAGCCTAATCAACAAAATAAAAAGAAAAACAACAAACTACAAAGAGTCATAAAACGTATAAACCATATCACACAAATGTTTCACATTTCAAATACTCAACTAAGCATTTAAAAAAAAAAAAATATATATCTAAGCATAAATATAAAACACCATACTGTCAAGCCAAGCTAATGACGACCTCCCAACGAACCATCACAAAACCTGCCGCCTTTGGCACGCGCCGCCGCCGACGAAGTAGGTATCAAATTACAGCCAAAAAATTCCCATGCCCAAGGGGCCCCATTCCTACTGACGATAGGCGATGAAACGTTGAAGACTGGTGGTGGTACACAAGAGTCGGGCATTTTTCTTGAGCAGTTGAGTTTTAAAAGGCCAATTTTGATTGTGGCTAATACAATACCGCTGATTAATATCATAGAGTACCGGTGAACTTGTATTTCATAGGATTGATCATTGGCTTTCCTACTGGCTTCCACTGGCAACACTTCTCTCTTCGTGGTGGAATAGTTTCGCTCGACTAATGATTTGCCAACGTCGTAGCATTATATTCTTGTATTCGATACAGAAAATCTTTTTCCTTACCCTCCTTAAAGCACTTTTTAAAAATTCGTTTAGCAATCGCTAATCCTTTCTCTGCTAAGCCATTGCTCTGAGGATAACGTGGACTAGAAAACACAAGTCTAACATTGAATTTTTCCGTAAAATTCCTGAACTTACGGCTGTTAAAGGGATTGTTGTCCGATCGGATTTCAAGTGGAACCCCAAATTTCGCAAATATTTGAGATGTGATTCTATTTATAATGTGATCAATTGATTTATCTTGAAGCTTTTCAACGCACAACTAATTGGAATACGCATCAAATACACACAAATATGATTACCCTCCATGCTCGAATATATATCAATTGAGGTTTATTCTCAAGCAAACTCTGACGAATCATGCTGTTTAAGTGGCTCTTTTGGATTATTATATCTAAAATTTTCGGAAATGCGACACCTTTAAATACTTCAATGTCTTTCGATTAACATGGCCAGTGGAAGAGTCTTTCCCGGGTCGACTGCAACTGCTGTTGATTTATTGATTCTTATTAATTCTTAATCTAAATATTTGCTAACATGATATAAATATAGTACCTAGGAATGATTTTAAATCCTTTTCCTTTACTTTATCTGGATTAGGTTTCATACCCTCTTCAGTCAAAACATGTCCTAAAAATTCGGTATCTTTTTGCCGGAAGGTACATTTGTCAAGTTTAAATAAAAAACAGATTTCAATCTTCTATTTTATAATTATTTGTCTTTCTCACTCTGTTTAGTAAATTGTAAGCTTTAGTCATGTATATATTTTAAATGTTTTTAGTCAATAAAAAGAAATGCTGAGGATGGCATGTAAAGTGCCGAAATGCGTACAAGAAATTGACGTTTGTTTTTATTTTTATTTTTATATTTGTACGTTTTATAATGGAAAAGTAAGAACGGGCGGAAAAATAAAGTGAAGTCAATAAGGCGTTTGACTTAATACTCATTGTTATTTACATTTGTCAAATTGGAGCTTAAGATTGTGTTTGTGATTGTGTATAAAAGATTTCGGTGATGGAAATTAGATGTTCTTCTAAACAAGTGGAAAAAATGAGAATATCATCAAGATACACAACACAGATCTTGGTAATGTGATGCCTAAGTATTTCATTCATAAGCCTCTGAAACGTCGCTGGGGCGTTTTTGAGGCCAAAATACATTCGAGTAAATTCATATAAACCATTTGGCGTAACAAATGCAGTCTTATGAATATCCTCGGGGTGCATTTTTATTTGGTAGTAGCCTTTGGCTAGATCCAATGTTGTAAAATACTGGGCTTTTCCTAACTTGTCTATATAAGGCAAATTAGTTAAAAATTAGTTAGGGGTTTAACTATTTGGGCAAAATGTTTGACAAAATGCCGAAAATATCCCGTTAGTCCTAGAAGTTGTCTAATGTGATGAACAGTTTTAGGTGCAGGAAAATGTTCAATGGCTTTAGTTTTGTCTGATCCTGGCTGAACCCTACCACTTTCTACCTCAAACCCTAAAAAACTTACACTTTTCATAAAGAACGTACATTTTTTTAATATTTAAGGTTAATCCTTCCTGTTTAAATATATCAAGTGTAGTTCGAAACATTTTAATCAATTCGTCGGGTGATTTTGCGTGTAACAATATATCATCGAGATATACTGTGGCTGTATCTAGTTGTCTTGCAAATATGTTGTTAATGAGAGTTCTAAAAGTTCTTACAGGTAGAGGAAAAATAAATGAAACAAACAAAAAAAAACAACGTGAGCAGATTCACTTCTCAAAAGGACTATTATCAAAACTCAAAAGTAGTCTTTTTGACACGCAGGACTATCAGGTAAATAAAATAACTCCCTACCTTCGAAGAGCTCTATGGAGGTGGATAGATAACGCGACAATTACGACAAACAAAAGAAAGGAATAACCTAAATGACAGACCTAGAAAATTAGAACGGTTCACTTACACTTTATATTAAATTACGTAGAATCTAGAAAATTATGAATTAAAAAAAAGAATATAATAATAATAGTAATAATAATATGAAATATGTAAGAAGTTTAGAAAAAGAATAAAGCAAAAATGTTTTTAGATTAATGAGATAAAACTTCAACGTCTCGTTTTAATTACTTTTTTTTTCTAGGAATTATACAATAATTTCTGTGGCCACAAGCAAAAACTTAAGCGGTTTTATAAGTCCGATAATTCATTTCTATAGAAAAGCACTGTGAAACTTCTTTTAAATTATGGATAAAACTGAAGTGTTAAAGGAACAAAAAGTATGCAGATTCTTATAGAGGGCTTCAACCGTATTTGTTTAAACTATTTTTCATTTTTTTAATTTGTTTATTTTTAGTTTAATTGCTAAAAATGTCATTTAAGTTGTTCTTGCAAAATCAATTATTCACCTTGTTGCTTACCTATGTCACTTAAGCTCTTATTGCAAACTGAAAATCTCTATTCGTGTCTTCTTAAATAAGATAAGCTGTTTTTGATTATCGTTTTTTTTCATTTTTATCTATCAATTTAAGCTATATTTTTTTTATTAAAACATAAAATTTAATGATAAATGATAGGGGAATTCATAATGACAAAGAAGAAAAAAACACTTATTTAATAAAAAAACGTCAAATAAAATTAATAGAATTTCATTACAAAACTTAAAAATAAGAAAAAGAATTAAAACTCTTCATTTTCGTCTAAATCTATTAAGTCTGGATGAATTTTAGCTTTTTGCAGGTTGCATTTCTGTATCCAAGTTGTTATAAAATTCGTGGAACGCAGGATCAATAAATGGAAACAAGCTTTGAAGATCAGCTTTTTTTTTTTAACTTATTAAATTTTTGGCTGGTGAGTTGGGAATGTCACTCAATTTAAGTGAGTTAATACCACGTTTTGCAACATTCAGTGTTAAAAAAGGCTGATTTTTATCCAACTCTGGATTTTTTTTGTATTCAATCTTACCAAAATTGGTTTTGTTGTATCTCAACATCTCACTTTATTCCATACAAACTTGTTAGAATCTTCATCCCGGCTCCTCCACAAAAGTTTTGTTTTTGAAACAGAACCAAAGTCGAAGAAATCATGGCTGTTCATTTCAATTACACTGAATGGGTTTTTTATACCCACTGCTCGGACAAAATTAAACCAATCGTGAGGATGATGGATCCGTACCTCTGTTCGTTTCTTTTTTTTTTTCTATAAGTGCATGATCTACGTCACACTCCATATGAGTGTGACCTGGCTCTAAGAATTTGTGATCTATAACCTCAATGCTAAAGTTAGCTTACAAAAATGTTAAAAACATCGTGCTCACAAATGAATTCTTATTTTGACCGCCACATGAGTCACTATAGAAAATCAAATGTCTTACTTGTTGATCGACCCTTACATTTTGCATATGCTTTAGTAAACATGATGCAATTTCATTGCCACGTGTCGATTCATTGCCACGTGTCGATTGTGTCGATGCTGGGTGTATAGTGCTTTCACAAATACATTCCTTTTTTTAACAAGAAAAAGCACCTTTTATTTTTTATTAGAAAATTAACGACCTTAGTAAATTCCATTCATACGACGTTGATAACAGGTATAGCGGAACAAACACAAAAAAAAACCAAAGCACCACAGCAATCTCACTGATAGATTATTTAATCTTACGCTTGTTGTACAGATGTTGATGGGTTGGTGGTCCGACAGAAAAGAAAGATTTCGCATAATACATAAATTAACAAGTCAATAAGAATACAAGAATAAAGAAAGAAAGTTGATAATTTAAGAGATAATTAAACAGTTAGAGAGTAATTTTCCAATGCAACTGGAAATGCAAAAATTACAAATTTAAATATAAGGTAATTATATCAATGTTTGGTAACATGTGGAACAAAAACATAATTAAGTAAATTAAATTGAATAAATAAATTGATTATAAGGAACAAATAAAACAAATGATTAATTAATTATAATAATACTGAACATTCAGCCCCCCCTGAAAGGCTCCGGTCTTTCAGCAAACGGTAGTGGGGCAATCTTAACCACTGGGCGTGTATACTCTCCATTCACGGTTCGTACGGTGACAACTCTGACCTTGTTGTCCCTTCCTGGATAGGTTGCGATGATTCGACCAAGGATCCATTTGGATGGTGGAAGATTTGGCTCTTTCAATAGAACCACATCATTAACAGAAAGATTTGGTTGTGGTTTCTGCCATTTTTGCCTTTGCTGAAGAGATGTTAAATATTCTTCGTGCCATCGTTTCCAAAAGCCTTGGTGGAGTTTCTGTAAAAGATACCAATTATTTTGAATTGAGATTTTAGAATTTACCAAATCAGGATGAGGAACTGAGGTGTATGCCTCCCCAATCAGAAAATGAGATGGTGACAGAGCACTTGGTTCTGTGTCTGATGTCTGCCACATTGGACGCGAATTCAGGAGAGCTTCAATCTTGGTGAGAAGTGTGTACATTTCCTCGTATGTCAAGATATGTTCCCCGATGACTCGTTTTAAGTGCTGTTTTACAGACTTCACACCTGCCTCCCATAAACCTCCGAAGTGAGGAGCTGATGGTGGGAGAAACTTCCACGATATGTTGTCCTTAGCGAGATGATCAATGACGATGCGTTGATGTTGTTCATTTAAAACCTTTTGATACATCTCGTTCAGCATACGTTTGGCGCCATGAAAATTGGTTCCATTGTCGCTCCAAATTTCCGCTGGTTTTCCACGACGTGAACAGAACCGATCTAAGGCTAGAAGAAATGCGTTTGATGACAAGTCACCAACCAATTCCAAGTGAATACCTTTTGTAACGAAACAAACGAATAAGGCAATATATGCTTTTACGAATTTGGGGTTTCTACCGCGAGAAAGTCTTAACGTTATAGGACCGGCATAGTCACATCCTACTTTGCTGAACGGACGCGAAAACCGAATTCGTTCTATAGGAAGATTTCCCATTAATTGCTTCGAAGAATCGCGACGTTGTCGAAAGCATGGAATACATTCGTGAACTACCTTTCGCACTAGATTTCTGCAGCCAACAATATAGAATTCTTTCTTTACTAACGCGATCATTAGTGTCACACCGGCATGTAAATATTGTCTATGAATATAATTCACAATTAATTCAGATAAACGATTTGATTTACAGAGTATGATGGGGTGCCTTTGATCGTATGAAAGTTCAGAGTCCTGTACACGCCCACCAACTCTAAGTAATCCGTCCGAATCGATAAAAGGAGTGAGACTTAAAAGTTTATGTTTTTGGGATAATTCCTTTCCTTTTTGTAACGCGAGTATTTCTGATGAAAAAACGGTCATCTGACTATATCTTATCAATGTTATTTTAGCCTTTAAAAGTTCTTGAACGCACAATGGTTGAAAATTACGAAGCAAAATGTCTTCTTTATGAATGCCACAATTAAAACGAAACCGGAACATTGTTGCAACTATTCTTATGCATTTATACCATTTCGAAGAGTTGTTTAAGATAGTTTGCATTACATTTTCATCGATAGCATTTGACACAAGTACCTGCATTTTCGGGTTTCTCCTTTCTTCCAACTGTTTACTTGAAAACTCCTTTGTACAAGGGTTTGAATACGGCCACTGCTCCTGCTCCTGGCAAAAGAGATGGTGAAATTCCACGAGTTGCGCAGTCGGCTGGGTTGCTTTCAGATCGAACGTGATTCCAAAGTTTCGGTGGAATTGAAGAGATGATCTCTGAAGTTCGATTTCCAATAAACACCGACCATTTTTTCGGTGGAGAAGAAAGCCAGTGGAGCACGATTGAAGAATCTGTCCAAGCGAAAACTTTCATGTCTTTATCCTGTAAAGATATTTTAAGTTTATTTAATAGACGAGTTAATAAAAGAGCCCCGCAGAGCTCCAGTCTAGGAAGAGACAAAACCTTGATGGGAGAAACCTTACTCTTTGCAGCTACCAATGCTATCGAAAATGAACCATCTTCGTTCTTACTTCGACAATACACCACTGCTGAATATGCATCCAAAGAAGCATCACAAAATCCGTGGAACTCGTAATGGTTTTTGTTTGTCCAAATAATTCTCGGAATTTGAACATCTTCAATGAGGGGTAGTTCCTGTCTTCCACTTATCAGCGACTTCCTTCGGGAGTTCGTCGTCCCAATTCAGTTTTTCCTTCCATAAGTCCTGAAGAAGAATTTTCACTGCAATAACTATTGGAGCAAGGAATCCCATTGGGTCGAAAATGCGAGAAGCATCTGACAAGATTCGACGCTTGGTACAAACAGCAGTTTCACTAAATTTCACCTTATAAGAAAAGCTATCTTTTGCAGGACACCATTGCAAACCTAAGACCTTAATCGAATCAAAATCCTCGAATTGAACTGGTGACATCTCGCGTTGGTCTTCAGGAATTGACATCAACAGAGGCCAGCAATTTGTTGTCCACTTACGTAGGTTAAATCCCCCTGTTTTTAGCAGCTCTACCAACTGCTTCTGAAGCAGAATGACTTCCTCGATTGTATCTGCACCAGTGATTACATCATCGACGTAAAAATCGTTAAGAACGGTTTCTGATGCAAGAGGATATTTTTCAGAAGAATCCAAAGCCAACTGTTTCAACGTCCTAACAGCTAAAAACGGAGCACATGCAGTACCATACGTAACTGTTAACAATCGGTAATGTTTGACAGGTTCCTCGGGAGTTTTACGCCAAAGTATTCTCTGGTAATCACAATGATCAGAAGATACTCGAATCTGTCGATACATCTTCTCGATATCTCCGGAGATGGTGTACAAATGCCGTCTAAACCGAAGGCATACAGAGAAGATGTCACGTTGTATGGATGGACCAACAAGAAGTGAATCGTTTAATGAAACAAACTGATTTGTTTTGGCAGATCCATCAAAAACTACTCTCACTTTTGTAGTGCTACTATCTTCCTTAAACACCGCATGATGAGGAAGATAGAACGACCTATAAGATGGCGAATATATTTCAGCAGCAGGAATTTCTTCCATATGGCCCAACGACAAATACTCATCCATAAATCTATGGTACTGTTCCTTTAAAGCAGAATTCGACAAAAACCTTCGTTCGATTGAATGAAGACGGCGAAACGACATAGCAAAAGAATTTCCAAAATCTACGTTTTCATTAGATTTAAAAGGCAGCTTTACCATATATCGACCATCAGGAAGCCTTTCATAAGTCGAAGCAAACATCTCTTCAGCACGCTGGTCTTCAATCGAGAGGGTGGGCTCATTAGAAATTTCTTCTAAACGCCAAAATTTCTCGAGGTCAAATTCTTGAGAATGATCCAGCTGCGTACAAACAAATGTCTTGATACCATTATCAATATTAAGAGAAGTTTGTGCAGACCTTCCTGCAATAACCGAACCGAAAATCGTTGGAATTATGTTGGGAACGCCAGCTATTTGTACTGTAGGTGGTCCTGAGATGATACTAAATACCTTATCTACCCCAATCAAAACATCGATATGACCTGGTTTGTTAAAATAGGGATCTGCAAGCTCAAAAGACACAAGATTTCTCATGTCGATGTTGTCAATCGACTTTTCTGGCAATAAAGATGTCAGCTTTGAAAGAACATGACAATCTACATCAACAAACTTTGAACTATAACGAGAAGATAGCCTTACTGTTACAACTCCGTTTGTAACACCTGCTGAAGTGTGAGCAACTCCAAACACAGGAACACGTGATTGACTTCGACGAAGACCCAATCGCTGAACAGCCTGTTCAGTGATAAATGAAATTTGTGATCCAGTATCAAGAAGAACACGAAGATTATGGAACGACTTTTCTCTATCCTGAGTTTTAACAACTGCAGTAGGAAGTATAATCTGAGAACTACGACTAGCCTCACACGAATGATGATTTACAACCGACGACGGACCTGGATTCGAAGATGTGACTGGAACAACAACTGATGACTGGTTTTGACTTAAGCTAGTATGCGTAGATGTGTCACTAGCAGCTACCTCCTGATGAACTAAAATATGGTGCCGAGATTTACAGATTTTACAACGCTGTTGCAGGAAACATCTGTTTGCAGAATGTCCTTGTCGCAAACAGTTAAAGCACAATGAGTTTTCCTTAGCAAATTTCCGACGAGCATCCACATCTCGTGCTAGGAACTTTGTACAACTATGTAGGCTATGGTTTCCCTTGCACTCTAAGCAGTTTTGTACAGATGCAACAACATGAGAACGTATGCTTCCTTGGGCCTTGTTCTTAGGTTTAGAAGGTCGAATAGGAGCTGAACAAGATTCCAAACAAGCACAACGATTTTGCAAGAACTCAAGAAGTTCGTCTACTGTAGCACCTTCCTTTGACCCAAGATGTTCTGCCCAAGCTTGCTTCGTATCTGAGTCAAGCTTTTGAACTAATAAATAAATTACCCAAGGATCACGACCATTTGTGTTGAGAGCGTTTAAACCCCTAATCACCTCGTCTGCACCATCCGTGATTTTCCTAAGCAAAGCTACGTTGGAAGTATTCATCGATGTCAACGATATGAAAGAATGAATATACGATTGTATTATGAGCTGTGACCTATCGAATCGTTTCTCCAACCTATCCCAAGCTTCAAAATAATTACTGTCGGTAAGCTTCATGTGGCTAACCAAGTCAGCCGCTGTACTACTCAAGAAACTTTTGAGGTAGTAAAACTTTTGCGATGGTGTGAGTGACGCATTTTGGTCAACAGAACTGAGGAACATATCCTTAAACGAAGGCCAATGTTCATATTCGCCCGAAAAAGTTGACATGACAATTTTAGGTAGACTAACCGATGCCTTAGCTGGAGTGGCGTTCAACTTCTCCAAAAAGGCAGCTTGTTGCGCAGCGAGCTTTTCACTAACCGATTTGTCAGCAGGTTCCGACGACGACTGCTTAACCTTAATGAAACTTGAATAAACCGAATGAGCCACAAAATATTTAGCCTCATATTCGAAGAACTCTGGTTCAGGATCTACAAACTCATCCTCATCGATGTGCAAATACAGTTCATCCTGGAGCGAAACGAAATCTGCCCAGGCTTCTTCCAGTTTATCAAAACGAATTTGCAACATGGGCAGTGGAGTGTTAATGTCCACTGTTGAAGCGAAGTCTGCGGCTTTGGTCAGCCTGCCCTTTGCACGACCACGTTTTGCTTTGATGACATTCATATCGAACCACAAGATTACAATTAAGTAATTAAATTAACGAAATCAACAACAAAAAATGAGCTGGTACTTGAAAATATCTTTGTAACACGTTCTGAAGATATTTTCACAATGCGTTTAATTGCTGGGAATCATTCGAACAATGTCTATATAAATTGTATATTCCCAGCAAAAATATCACGTGACCACGTATATCCAAAAAGAAAACTATCCGCAAACGGCTCAAATAATTTGGCAAACGAAGGACCAATATGTATAGTGCTTTCACAAATACATTCCTTTTTTTAACAAGAAAAAGCACCTTTTATTTTTTATTAGAAAATTAACGACCTTAGTAAATTCCATTCATACGACGTTGATAACAGGTATAGCGGAACAAACACAAAAAAAAACCAAAGCACCACAGCAATCTCACTGATAGATTATTTAATCTTACGCTTGTTGTACAGATGTTGATGGGTTGGTGGTCCGACAGAAAAGAAAGATTTCGCATAATACATAAATTAACAAGTCAATAAGAATACAAGAATAAAGAAAGAAAGTTGATAATTTAAGAGATAATTAAACAGTTAGAGAGTAATTTTCCAATGCAACTGGAAATGCAAAAATTACAAATTTAAATATAAGGTAATTATATCAATGTTTGGTAACATGTGGAACAAAAACATAATTAAGTAAATTAAATTGAATAAATAAATTGATTATAAGGAACAAATAAAACAAATGATTAATTAATTATAATAATACTGAACACTGGGTTTCTTAAATTTTATATTCATACCTATCAAATTAATACAATATCATGAAAGTTTTTATGTATGTACATGTACAAGTAGATAAGTACATATTACCAGAATACATTTGTGTATACATACCTTTAAATATTTGTGAAAATTTGCTCAAGCTTACGGAGACAGTTGGATTTTTTTCGCAGAACAGCTTGTACATAGTAGCCAATGTCAGATCCGCATGAAAATATTTACAAGATGTGTCACGTCTTGAGTAGTGACTTTCGTATGCAGGAAAGCTGTTTATATGGCCCTTTACAACTTCTACCATTTCTTCAGACATTTTATTCTTTCCTCCAGCGGAACCACGATGATCTTTAAAAGGCATATTGGGTTGCTCCAATTTTTTTTTTACCAATGATTTTAGAAAACTTTCAGTTTCATTGAAGCATTGTTTAAAGCACTTTTGGCAGACACGAATCTTTTCTTTCTCGTAGTTAATAAAGTACTTTATATGATGGTGTCGGTTTCGGGGTCGAACCTCACTTTTTTTTAATGTCTGTGATTTTTTATCTTCTATTTCTATCAAAGCTCCGATAAAAAGAATTCTTTGGTTGAACGTCCCCAATTCCCAATAAGATTTGAAGATTTCCTTCTGTTTTTGAAATGAAATTTTGTCCTTGCAATTTTGCCGACAGCTGTTAAGAGGCTCGCGTTTTCTTGCCTCAACCAATCCAGTTTTTCGAGCGTATGATTCTCCTCTGTTTCTTTTTTTTGCAATAATTTTACTTGAATCATATTCCGCTTGATTTTCAACTGTTGTTTGTGCAGGAGATCAAGTTGCCTACCCATTTGCAATAGTTCTTCGTCAGGAGAATCTGAAGAAACGTCCATGTCTGAAAGCTCGAAATTAGGATCACGCACCGAGTCATCTGAACTATAATCATGTTCAGATTCTGTGTTTATATTGTTACCAAACTGTTTAAAAAGTATATCCAGATTTTCATAATCGACTCCATTTAGAGATGACTTTGTTTCGTTGATTACGGGTTCAGGAAACAATTTACCATCAGATCCTAGTTGGCCAAAAAGCACATTTTATAATTTTGTTTTTACCATTGTATTCATCAATATGAAAAAGATTAGTGCGCTATAGGACCACCTATATTGCACTTCTCATTTACATATTCAAAAGGGACAATCTAACAATACACATTATATTGAACTTAATATAAGCAATTTACCTAAATCACTGGCTTTTTCACAAATATTGTTTTCTTTCTGCCGTTGTTCAAATAAATTTTCTTCACGTTTACGAAACACACCTTTTCAAGCCAGATTTAAAATTTGTAAGGCTCTTGAACTCATATTGTAGCACTTTTTTTTAATTATTTTTACTTCAATAATTTTTTTCAAAACACTTTTACTTCAATAAAATTCTTTGACTTTAATATTTTTTCTCAAAACACTTTTACTTTGATCAAATTCTTAGACGAAATTCACATTCCAAAGCACTTAAGTCAACTGAAATTTCACCCTTGCATTTTAAAAAACGCCTTAACTCAACTTAATTCTGCAGTTCCTAGAATTTTAATTTTGCTAAAACCTCTAACCCTACATAGTCTTCTGCGAAGTATCCAACGGAAATTCGCAATAACGACTTATCTCAGTTTGGCTATAGAGAAAAAACTTATTTAAATTTGAAATAAACGCTTAAGTCGAGTTAAGCCGTTTTCATTACAATATGTTTGATTGATTTGTGAACAGTTTTTTTAACTTATAAAAGTATCTTAAATCGACATAAGCCATTCTTTGGTATCGAAATTTTATAATTCCAAAATTCTTTTGTTAGTTAAGCGGTTATTGCAAATGCTTTTAACTATGAGAATGACTTAAGCAGTTTTTTCTTGTTGGTTTTTTTTAACAAGAAATAGGGTTAAAAATCCAGAATTTTTTTCTATGACAGAACAAAGTATGTAGATTATGATGGAACAAAAAACTGATTTTTTTCTTAAGTTGACCTAAGCGGTTATTGCTTGTGGCCACAGATTTAACAAAAATCCGGAACTAAACGGCAATCAAGAACAAAAAAAAAACGGAGTATTTTGGTTGGACGTTGATGGTCCTTTTCTAGACATTCGCTCTTCGCGAAGTCTTAACGATATTTTCATAAATAGATTTATCGATGGAAACTTTGTCATACAATTTTAAGACGTTAGTAAAACTGGTGAAAGCACCCAAAGATTTTTAAATTTATAAAACTTCGATATATTTTCTTTAGGCTTCTTGAGTCAAACCTGGTAACCTATAGGAGAGGGTGTTCTGGAGGTGGAAGATCCTGTCCTAATCCGGTTTTAACCCTCAATGTAGGACTTCAGAAACAGCTTCCGTTTCAAAAAATCAAAGAAAGCGGTTTTGATGTTGTTACACCGTATGGCAAGGACTTCTAGGACAACTGGAAGTTAGATGGGTATCCTGATGGACGGTCATCCAATGAAGATTCAGCGCCACAAAAACGGCACTAATTGAATTGAACTGAATTTCTCCAAAAAAGTTGTAAAATCGAAGCAGTCTTATAGCTGAACCAAAAAAAGGGTTGCGACAGGTCCGTAACTCCACGCCGTGCATTTCTTAAGGATCTTCTTTTTTCTTTACTTGCTGCTCTTTACTCATATCTTTTTGCTTCCAAAAATAGTGCTATGCTGTCCATAATTATTTCAATGTGAAGATTTTCATTTATAAATTTAACACATGTTTCTTGGCAACTAGGTAAGGGTCTATTTTCTTTTAACAAAATAAACGTTCCGATCGGAACTTCTCTACGATCGGAGATATCTCCGAACGGATACAATGATAGGGCTGATTATAACGTTTTATATACACGGGGTAACCATTGAAAGCATCGCGTGTAATTGGACAGAAATCCTTCGGATATTCCTTTGAACACTTTCCATCTCTCATGCAAATAGCATTTAGATTCAAGGGACCACATGGAGCATGCATCATATGTCGTTTAATGTACTCATGTGACTTTGGATGAGTGTTCGAATTTGGAATCTCAGCACTCACAACCATATTTATGTCTTCAATAGAAATGATTTTATCATGTTCAGATAAAGTGAGCAAAATATGTGCATGAGGTAATTAACGCTTTTGAAATTCTATTGTATAAATGATTCGAATACGCCGCCGCCGCCGTCCAAGATTTGATTAATTTGATTGGTACCAAAATTATTATACAGTTCACATCTCAAATTCTTCGATCGACTCTTTTCAAGAGGGTCATTCGCACTCAAACCATCAAATTATTCATGAAAGAAAGAGTTATGACTTAAAGGAGGGACCGAAACTTTACCTTTATAACAACAGGATGTAAAAGAATTTTTATAATTTTGAGTGACCTCTGAACTAAAAACTACAAATCAAATTCAGTGGCCCACAATCAAAACTATCGAAATTTCGAGGTACAATATTTAAAGCACATTTAAAAGTATCAACCAAAATCTCAACATTATTTATCCTTTCATCATGATCAACATTCATTGGAAGATTATTTTGAGAATTTGAACATTTAAGTTACTACTTCTGCTTCGTAATGAATATTGTCTCGTAGTATTTCCTCGTCTTTCGATACGTCCTGTTAAAGTTCTACGACGATGCGGCATTTTAACACATGAACTAAACCTTTGCACAAAATTGAAAAAAATATTTGTAATTGTATTGTTAACACAAAATCGAAACAGATTAAGACTAAGAACCCGCAGCCATTTTGGGGCTGCGAATGATAGATCTTAACTTTATATATTTAAGTACAATAGTACCTTTGGGCTTAGATTTGTTATCTTTTTTATGTACTTCGGTCAGCTCGCAAAGCACCGCTTGCGCACGTGTATTTTTGTTTTGAGGTTCCATACTTTTACTGAAAATGGTAAGACAAAATTTTGTTAAGCCTATTTAGGAATCAAAATCAAAAAGTACTCACTTCAACTGTTATTGCGGTTCAATGACTGTTGGTTTCTTTGGGTGGCTCACCTGTTTTGGCTGTTGCCTTTTTCACCGCTCTTATTGACCGCTCAAAAAACTCCTTTAAGCCGCACAACGGTACCTTTGGGTGGTTGACTTAAGGTTTTGGGCTTTTTGATGCAAATCAGTAAAAAAAAAATGCAACACTGAAACTCTTTAAGGTTATTTATTTATATTCAATAGAAATTAAAAAGTATAGGCACTCACTTCCGTTTAACTGGGGATTGGAATTCAAAGATGGTTTCTTTTTTGGGTGGCTCGCTTCGGCTCGTGGTCTTTTTAAGAAAACCTTTTAAAACTTTCAATTTCGCAAACAATTTGTTTATAAATATTGAAGGAAAAAACATATGTATTTATTTAATTTTTTTTTTAAATATGCACAGTGTTCCGACAGTGCAAAAACAAAAATGATCCACAGTGTGTAAATACGTGTCTCTGAGTATATTCTGCACATCTCCGCAATTGTGGCTTTATTTATCGAAATCGGTCAAATACTTTTTGAGAAAATGGTACCACAAAATTTATACGATTCGTTTTTTTGCTGTCATCAATTTGTAGAACATTGCTATGTTAACGTTTGTTCCATGGATCTGTATGATAGGACCAACTCCAGATAAGGTGAGGCATCCCCAAACCATAACCGATGAGCCGCCATGCTTGATGGTTTTTTTTTGTGTATTTGGGATCCAATTCTTTTAATGGAGGACGCCTGACGTGTTTCATCATTTCCAAAAACGTTAAATTTCGATTCATCGCTCCAGACGACCAAATTCCAAAATTTTGGGCTCTTTCGAAGATGTTCTCTTGCGAACCGTAGTCTTCGTGCAATATTTTTTTTTCGATACGTTTAGTTTGCGTCTCGCGATTCGTCCATTTAAATTATTCCCTTTAAGGCGTCGTCGTACGGTTTGTGCCGGTATTTTTCGTTGTAGTCCGTCTCCATTTGGGATCTTATTTGTACTGATGTCAAAAAAGGATCCGCTTTGCTTAACCTGGTAAGTTTCCTATCTTCAGCAGGAGTGGTTTTACGCGTCTTTTTCGGGACAAATTTTCAAAGGTTTGGTTTTTTCGGTAATATTCAAGCACGTTTCTTACTTTACCTCGAAAAAATCCTTAGGCCTGGGTTACTTTCATAACGGTTTGGTGTCCTCTAAAGGATTCGCATATTATTCTTCTTTCAAATGGAGTGGAGCTTTTATTTTTACCCATTTTATGTAGTTAAAAAACTTAACACTTCCGTTTAAATGCACATAAAGCGATTACAAAATTTATTTAAACAAAATTCAATACAAAAGCGGCAGGGAAAATAATCAAATTACCTGTTTTTAATGAAATGGCTTAAGTAAATGAGCACTTGCACTTTGACCGCATCAAAAACAACTACTCCAATATGTAAAAACAAGAAAACTATTTATACGACTGGGATGCGGTTTTCATACAGGGATAACGGAAGTTATTACCGGTTCAAAGAAAACAGAAATAAAGTGACGCAGGAAAATATTATTGGAAACAAATATTTTTGTTCGTTTTGTGGATTAATTACTTGCGCACAAGTGTAGGTGTTGCACGCTTTTGCTCCAACTTACGAATAATTATTTTAGGAAAATTATTATTTATATTTATATCGTACTCTATAAGTTAATCAAAGTCTTACTTGATTTTTTAAAAAAATATTTTTTTGGAGCAGATTGTTTCAACCTTTATTTGTCAACACTTGAATTAATAATAATTTACAAAAATATAGAATGTCTCGAAGCTACTTGCAAGTTATTATTTGTAATTCCAAGAATCACCTACGTGGGAATGGCAAATTGTAAAATTGTTTATTTCGCATTTTATTTCATGGAAATGCGGTGGTATTTTATTTCAATTACACACATGTATAAATATTTTATTATTATTTTTTTTTTTTGATAGGAACTTAAAATGTAATTCATTAAATTTAAATATGAACTTAAGAGAAAAAAGGTATTCATTACCAAAGAATTAAAAAAAAATAGTTCTTATAACTAAATCAAAAAACCGGTTGTACATCTATTGTGGAACATTTATAGTTTTCAAATGTTCGCGCCATTTAAGAGTGGCTCGGTTCCCTCTTTTGTTGAAGCGGACTGAGATATTTCCCCATGGGCGCTTAATAGAGAACGCTCGGTAATGCTTCTTTCCCTTTAATGAAATTCCTCGAAAAGGGTCGAATTTGGCCTGTGTTGCTCTTTTATGAGGCGGTGGAGTATTTGGGATCGGTTTCTGTAGAGGAGTGTCAGTTTTTGCTTTCTTCTCTACGGTGAGCTTCGAGATGTCGGGTAATCGGGATTAGTTTTCTACGGGAGTCAGAGTGGTGGTGCTGGTAACCACAGTTTCTGTCTTAGTGGCTGGTTTCTTCACGGACACCTTTCGTGTGGTAGTGGCTGCTGGTTTGGTAGTGGCAGCAGTATATTTTCGTTTGCGATTGGTGGAAGAGCTGCAGGATGGTTTTTCGGTTCCAGAGAAAGTCGGTATAATCTCTGAATCCCTGGTGAAGGCGACGATCGGCGTGACTTCTGCTGATATTTTATTTTCCATTAGAGGAATCAATGGTGTCCATTTTTTTCCGCTTCTTGGCGACGACTTCAGCCATCTGCGCTGCTATGTTTCGTGGTGGTAGTACTGCCATGATCTTGGCGTCATAGAAGCTAATGGGCTGACTCGTTTCATTGGTCTTATTTTAAAGAAAACCTGCGAATCTCCACGAGCGGGAGTAGCTACTTTTGCCGGTGTGGTCCATTGCGTCTTACATGGCGCATAATCAGCAACACGATTTTTGCGTTCGCCAGTGGCGGACGATGCTTGTTGCCTGTTGTGCTGCTTCTCCCTTCGGTTTGCTTGCTCGGTTGAGGGTTGCAACGAATTGTCTTTCGACGAGGCTCCTCGTCCTTCGGAAATTCTTCCATGACGCGTATATCTTCTTCCTCAGGTAGTTGGTTGTTGAGGGAAGGCTGCTGATTGCACCGGTTCAACGTGTCGGCCTATGGTTGTGTTTGGTTGTTGTTATGTGTATTTAAAGGGCTGCTTGTTGCTTTAGTCGATGATGTACAGTACACACGTGTCGGTGGATGGACAGAGTCACCTTCGTTTTGCGTGTGACCTCTGATTAAATATTTATGTGTTATGCTTTTGATGTCAAGTGTGGACACAGCAAATAAATACATCGCAAGAACAAATCTGAAAACATTTATGTGAAAAGCTGTTAACTTTAATGATGAATTTTTAATTTGAATAATGAAAATATAAATAATAGTTAAATGATCTGTATCACCAGAATGTTCTTGACCTTATATACAACCTACTCTTTCTTACCTGTTTTTTTGCTGGCCACAGCAATTGTCTGAATAGAACACGTATTCGTAGTTTGGGTGCGTTTTACAATCTTCCTCAAGAAACTTGAGAACGCATGTTCCAATCTCGATTGCACCTCTGTGCCCCAATCCTTCATGCCAGAAAAAACATTTTGTAGAATTTTTCGTTATGTTTGTCACCTGCAATGAAAAAAGTAAAAAATTACAAAAATGCTAATTACTTACTCAGAAAAAATTACTCACCGTGAAATTGTAGCAGTTAAGTTTCGATTTGTAAAAAAAAGCTGATGATTCACCCAAAGGTACTGGCAATACTGCTTGTAGATCGTATAATGCTACTATGGTCATATTTTCTGGATATTTTGCCTTTTCAATATCTGTTGCTTTTTCTTTTCGGCTCAGTTCCTTTTCTGCAATATGCTTTTTGTAATTTTCTTCTAAGCCTAGTTTTGTTTCCCCTAGGGCGTTTTTGTATGCTTCACACTGATCGCACTGATCCTTTTTTGGGACGAAAAACCCCAAGTTAAATTCTTCATTAAAAACACGAGAGTATGAATCATAGGTAGCTGCTGGTTTCATTGCTAAATTTCTTTGAGCTTCATAATTTCTATGCATCTCAGCAATAGTTAATCCACCATCTATAAATTCGCGACTAGATTTAGCTCTCAAGTAGTGACTTTCTATTCTAGGAATAGAATTTATGTGTTCACGAATGGAGTTGAGAACTTCTGCCTGTAATTTGACGTGATGATTATGCTTTTCTCTTTTATCTTCAGGAACTACCCCAGAACCTGAAGACTTAGCATGTATGACTGTTCGGAGTGTACGCTCTTTTATACCTAAAGTATTCAAGAGAAAAGGTTTGCATACTCTGATATTGATCCCGTCATTCAGCAATGAAAATGAGCAGTTTTGTTTCCTTGCCTCTTTTGGTGAAGGACCTCGTTGAATTCGACGAAAAATGACTTTTAGAGGAGCAATACACGAAGCCAAAAAATCACGTTGCCTTTGCAGTGCTCCTAGTGCCCAATACTTATTAAATAGTTGTGTCCTCTGATCCTCTGTAAATTTTGTTGAGCATGAAAGCTTACAGTTATAAACTGGACCCATGACTCGCTCTTCCACAGTCTTGCCAGATACGGATATATATTTTTGTCCAGTATTTTTTCGAATTTTTCTTTGGTTGTTTTTCCATAGTTGGGACTTTCGAATTCTTTTTTTTTCCTTTTTTGGTGGTGATTGGTCAATTTTTGGTGGTGATTGGTCGATTTGTGGTGATAATTGGTCGATTTCTGGTGGGGATTGGTCCATTTCTGGTGGTATCGTATCGATTTTTGACTCCTCAATGTTAGAAGAATAATCTGATGACAAATCAGAGGAGGAACTTTTATCGCAATATGGATTATATTCACTTTCCTCCCCAGAAAAATCTTCATCTGTTGAGCTTTGCACTTCATAAGTCTCAGAAGTTTTCTTTCGTTTCGCGCAATAACGACGCAAAGTGCAGTTATGTCATTTTTACCCTAGATATACACTCATTTACTGACCTATCGTACGTTACGGCTTTTTAATGATTTTTGGAGAACCACCATTTATGAAGTATCGCGCGCAACTGATAATTATGACTTTATTGCATCGAAAAGCTTTTTCGTTTGAGCTTTTGTGGCGCGGAAAGTACATTATGACTTTGTTGCTCCGAACATTTTTTTCGTTTGAGCTTTTGTGTCAAACAAAAAAGTGACCTCTTTTGGGCAATAGTAAAGGTACAATCACGTCGATTTTACCACATATAAAACTTCACATTTAGGTAATTATGGCGTTCTTAACTCAATTTCAGAAAAAACTGCATTTACGTCGTTATTGCACCGGAGGTGCGACTTGTTTGTGTTATTGTCTTTTGGCTTCATGGCCAACGGATATTAATGTTTACTTAATTGGTCGACGGCTATATCCGTTCATAACATCTAAGGGTAGAGTATCTAATTGCTTGGTGTGAGGTGATGTCTCTGACATAACTCCCCCCCCCTTAAGATTCTGCTCCGAAGAATCCAAATTTTTAAATTCAATATTAACTGTTGTATCAAGACTTTGTTTTTTATAGTTTTTCCTTTTATAAAGGATAAAAAATATTATTATAATTATGAATAATATAGCCGTTAGGCTGAAGGATATTTTCGAATTGACCGAATGATATTGTTTTACTTCTTCAATTATTTTCCTGTTCTCGATACTTTTATAATGCAACTCTGGCATTGAAATATTTATTGCTATATTTTTTACTTTTATTTCATTAAAATTTGGTATTATAAAATTTTCGTTCATAGTTATGGTCTCATAATTGACTTTGTTAATTTTTATTTTACAATTTTCAAATTTTATTAAATTATTTCCGGTTACGTATGTGTCATATAAATTACAATTATGTATAATTTTTGTTCTTTTTAGGTTTATTACAATAATAATGTTATTTGTAACTTGCTTTATTTCGATATCTTTATTAACTTTATAATTACACTCCGTACTTTCTTTAAGGAGTTTTGATATGCAATTTTCTTTTATAACTTTTAAATTTTTCTTAATTATTACTTCGTTTTCTTTGTATTTAAAGAATGTATTATTATTTAATATAACATTATAATATTTTGAATCTAATTCTAATTGATTCTTATTTGGTATTGGCTCAATATACGTTTTATAAAATATTTGGTTAGAGTAATTAGGAATCATAATCACAAATATGATTTTCTTTTTATATAACAATACTGAGCTTTTTATAAACATTAAATTTTTAATTGTTATATTATTATTTATCATTTCCTCCGTTGTAAGTATGTCTCTGCTTAAAACACTCAGTCTACACAACATTAAATTTTCTTTTACTTTTCTGACTTGCTTTCTTAAGAGCTGTATATCATATTGAATCTGAAAGACATGTTGGATATGCTCGATTTCTATTAAATCTGAATTTATTTTTTCGGATATATTTGAAATTTGATTATTTATTATATCTTGTTGTTTATTGTTACTGATTTCATGTCGTTATTAAGTTTGTTATTTATTTTAATTTGATCATTTAAGCTTTCTATAATATTCTTATTATTTTTCTCGTTTATTTCTAACTTTTCCTTTATTTCTAACTCATCATCTGAATCCATAGTTCCTGCTATTATTTTTAGTCCTTTTCCTAAAATATTTATTAAACCTCTTCTTCTTCTGTTATGCGGAATTAAGCTTAAGATTTCTGCTTCTAGTGATTCGAATAGCTCATATTTAAAATGTTTTGTTTAATTATATTTATATTTTCTTCCCAATTGTTCATATCTATTATATGTAAATTTTTCTTATAATTTGTTATAACCTGTATCTCTTTATCCCGAATTAAAATGTAACCATGTCCGTAGTTCAAGTCATGTATTTCTAGTCTTTTGTCTGTCTGTCCTGAATTTTCTGTTTCTAGTCTTTGTCCTGTTACTGTCCTTATTGTCAATACTAGTAATAGTATGGTCCTAGTTACTTCCATTTTGATCCTGAAATTTTCGAGGTTTCTTTATTTTTGATTTATGATATTGTTTATTGTTAGTAGCTAAAACTGTGACTTTGTTATTTCTATGAGTATAATATTTTCTGAATCTTGGTTCTAATTTTCTTGAATGTCTTACTTTATGGTATATTTTGTCTTTTTGTTTATATTCATTTGGATCGATCCTTTTATTATTTCGTTTATTTATTATTTGATTTTTCCTTTTACATGCTTCTAAATATCCTTTTTCCTCAAGTGCCTCAGGGATTCTTCTATAAAATAACTCGAATGGTGTATACCTTGTTATGCTACATATTGAATTGTTATAAGCAAATATTGCTCTTTGTTATGCTTCATCTGTTGTAATATTATTATGATTTTTTAATATTCTTAAGTGTTCTAATAAGGTTGAATGAAATCTTTCTACTGGAGAATTAGAGTTGGAATTGCTTATTGTTGTAAAATGTAGTTCTATTCTTTCATTTCTTAAAAATTCTTGAAAATCTATTGAAGTTGCCGCTTTTTCTTGATCTATAACCATAGATTTTGGTTTTTCAAATGTACTTATATATTTTAGTATAGCATCTTTGAGATGTATAGAATTTCTTGACTGAAGTTCGTATGCTTGTGCTAAAGTGTCCGGGTCTCTGGACATTACGATTGTCCTAAATGGATCTCTTAATCCTTTAACGAAAGTTTCTAGACCTTCTCTGATATTTCTACGTATCATTCTGGTACGCACATCAGCATCATTTTCGTTTTGTTTGACTCGCGCGTTCAGCGCTGTGATGATTTCTAAAATATCATCATAATATTTAGATAAACTACCTGTTTGTCTAATTAGACTTATTTGGTTATATAGAGTTCTTTCATCCCTATGATCTTGAAAATGTCTATAAAGTATTTCTTTGATGCCTTCCCAGGTATCTGGGTTTCCATAAAGACGTAGTCTATCTGAAGCTCTATCTTTTATTTTATTTTTTAATATTTGAGCCCAAATTTGTAAGGGGCATTTTCAACAGTTTTTAGTGCATTCCACACTAAATCAACGGATTTAATAAAATTTTCCAGTTCATTGGATTTTCCATTAAATTCTGGCAAGGATTTAAGCAAGTCAGGTGTTTTTAAGAAATTCATTTTGAAATTTTTGGGGAGTATAGAAAAAGATAATGGTGTATAAATTGTTGCTTATTTAGCTTGGAACTTTTTTTTTTTTCTTTTTTTTTTGAATTTAATAAAGTAACAGATTTTGTATTTTATTCATTTATTATTATATTTTTTTTATATATAATATTAACTTAATTACTTTGTGTTATAGATGATTCTGCAGTTTTATAGCTGACTTCAATTATTAGAGTTGTCTTCTGATTATGCTACAGATGTAATAATGCTGCTTTCTGCTTCTATTGTTGATCACTGGGTATAGTTTGTATTGTATTACTGTCTATTGTTATTATTATTATAATATTTTTTATTTATTCGGTATCTTCCGAATCTGAATATTGTCACATAATGAAATATGATGGATAGTATTTATGTTCTCTTAACTACATAACCTTCACCCATTAAGTATAAGAGGTCACATTTTCCAGCACTTCTTATCGTATGCTGCACATACGTTAAGAGTGCTTTAGAAATTAGGAACTTATGTAAATTTCTCTCTCCACCATTATCTTCTTAAGAAGATAATGCTCGAGAGATCAATCGTCATATCGTATCATAAGTATTAATGTTTATCGTAAGTCAAGTTTGTTAATTAGTCTTTAAGTCTAATAAGTCAGTCGACACTATTCATTTGTCTTGTGAACTTGTTTGTTCTATTTGTTTAATTAAATAAAGTCTTTAAACTTAAATTGGTTTTTTTAATTTAAACTTTATCAAATAACCAAACTGGCGCAGTCGGCAAAAGTCGGGTTGAATTATAATTATTATTAGAAGTGGTTATAATAAAAAATAATAATAATCATAAAATTTAAACGCGTCATAACAGAAAAAGAAAAAAAAAAAAGAAATATGTGCAAAAACTAAAAAAAAAAGAAAAATAATAATAATAAGGAAAACTTGTTTGAATTTAAAATACCTACAAACGTAACAAAAAAGTGTTAATAGAATTAATAAGATTAACAAACTAAAGTAACAAATTTCCTTAAAACCATCAATTAGTACAGTCATCATTGCATCAAAAACATTAAATACATTCATCAAAAGACGCGGGAGTCTTCAAAAGATCCAAAACAACCCGTTATAAATGCTTCCCACCGCAAAGCTTTTTGTGTAACATTAAATAAGAAAATAGTTCGAAAACAAATTCATCAAACCAAGCCAGAAAAGCTTTCGATGATAAAATAAGTACACCTTGTGATCTTATCGAACCAAGTTTAATCAAACTTTTCAAAAACTATTGAAATCACTTAACAAAAATCCTAAGAAAAAGCTCATCTTGAAAAAAAAAAACATAATAAGTTTAAAAAAAAAAAAAATAAGCTTTTATAATAGTTACACAAATAAATATTGCAACAAAAGTAAAATAAAAAACAACATTATCAACCTTTTAAATTTAATTAAATTTAATTAAAATTTAAATAAATTTAAATAAAAAACCAAAAAAAATAGAAGGAAAATTATTAATTGAACACTTAAAGACAAATAAATAAAACAATAAAAATCATTATCCATAAAAAAAGTAAATTAACAATAAAATTCTTCTTAAAATAAACAACACAAAACCCAATTCAAGGAAAAATCTAAGAAGAAACAACTTTAAGCTATCCTGTCCAAGAAGAGAAACAACACCTGTCAACAGTTCAACATGGATGCCCTCAATGCTGCAGATAAGTTTAAGGTAGTAATAGATCTTATAAGTAAAATCCCAGAGTTTAACGGGAATTCCAGTAGCCTTCTTTATTTTTTAGACAGAATAGATTCATTGGTACCTATTTTGTCAACATTTGACGAAAATACTTTGACAATTCTTTCAGGTTTCATTGGGGATAAAATTGTAGGTAAAGCTAGAATTGAGCTACAAAAACATGGGAGAATAGGAGATTGGGTACAAATTAAGCAAATTTTGAAAAATAGTTTTGGAGAAAAAAAATCAACTAACACTTTGATTGACCGAATTCGAACTGCAAGAGTAATGACAAATATTGAAGACTATTACAATCACATCAATAATTTACTGAGTAGGACTAACAACTCTCTTTTACTTAAAAATGAAAATGACCCTACATTAATAGAATCTAATAAAAGAATTGCTCTTGATTCTTTTAAACATAATCTTCCTGAGCCTACAAAGTCTATAGTGCTTAGCCGAAATCCGAAAACACTTAACGATGCTTACAAGGTGATCCTCGAACTTGACCACCAAACTTATGGACCCAATACGTCTCAAAGTTACTCTCAAAGTCTACGACAAGAATCGAATCGAAGTAATCGAAATTTCAATTCTCATACTCCATCTAGTAGACAAAACAATTTTTTTTCAAATAATATAAACAACAATAGGTCATACCAAAATGCTCAAAGCAATCAAAGTAGACAAAATAATAATAATGCACTTCAACAAAACCAAAATAGACAAAATAATAATAATGCACTTCAACAAAACCAAAATAGGCAAAATAATAATACTACAACTCAACAAAACCAAAATAACACTAGAAGTGGTCAAACTGCAAACAACAATAATTTTTTACAAAGTGACCAATCGCGAAGGTCAAATAGAAATAGATTTCAAAATACTTCTTATGAGCCGATGGATATAACACTTAATGAGGGTGGTAATGGAAACGACCAAAACGGTCAAAATTTTTCCACACTTCCTCGAAACAACTACCCTATATAATCATTCAAACCCAAATTCGACCCTTAAGACTAATTATAGATTGCGGCGCAGAGTACAGCATAATGAACAAAAATGTATGCAACCCAAAATGGCAAATTCCATCTAACAATCGCGTCTTAAAAGTACTTGGTCGCAATGTCAATACAAACGTCGAATTAAGAATTCCCCTATTCAACGAATTTAACGAAAAAAATCATTATGTAAACTTTTTAGAATATCAATTTCATGACCATTTTGACGGATTAATTGGTAACAATATTCTTGTCGGCCTTAACCCAATAATAAATTATAAAACAAGATCTCTTATCACAGATAACGCAACCATTCCCATATATTTCAATCATGAGGAAGAATTATATGCGAATATTTTACGCCAAAACGAAGAAGTTTTGAGTGTATTTTGCAGCGAATCTTTCATATCAGAAATTCCCAATAGTCTTTTCGCAAAACATTTAAGTAACAATGATGTTTCAAAACTTAAATCCTTGTTAAATTCTTTTAAATCAATATAATTTATAAAGAAGGTGATGCTCTTTCGTTTACAAACGAAATAAGACACCAAATCATTACGAAAAATGACATACCCATCTATAGCAAATTATATCGTTATCCGGAGATCCATTCAGATGAAGTAGATAAGCAAATTTCTGAAATGTTGCAACAGAAAATAATCATCCCCAGCAGTAGTCCTTACAATTCGCCTATTTGGGTAGTCCCTAAAAAGGACGATAGATACGGACAAAAACAATGGCGGGTTGTAATCGACTACAGAAAGCTAAACAGTCAGACTGTGGAGGATAGATTCCCTATGCCAAATATAGATGATCTTTTTGACAAACTAGGAAAGTGCAACTATTTTTCGACTATCGACCTTGTAAAAGGTTTCCATCAAATCGAAGTCAACCCGCGTGATAGGGAGAAAACTGCCTTTTCAACGAAAAGTGGGCATTACGAATTTCTGAGAATGCCGTTTGGACTAAAGAATGCCCCAGCGACATTTCAGAGGCTTATGAACCATGTTCTTAGAGAATTTATTAACAAGATTTGTGTAGTGTACTTAGATGACATCCTCGTATTCTCTACAAATTTTGAGGAACATCTACAGTCACTCAAAAAAATTTTTCAAAAACTTAAAGAAAGTAACTTGAAGATTCAAGTTAATAAATGTATTTTTGCAGACTTTTCAACCAATTATTTAGGCCATGTAATAGTAAATAATGGCATTAAAACAAATGAGAATAAAGTAAAATCCATCACAGAAATGAAATTGCCATCTACTATAACAGGAATAAAACAATTTCTCGGTGTAACAGGTTATTACCGCAAATTCATCAAGGACTACGCAAAAGTTGCGTATCCTATGATAAAATACCTGAAAAAGTCTCAAAAAATTAACACTTCAGATTCCCAATACATAAATTCATTTAATACGCTTAAAACTTTACTAACTTCCGACCCAATACTGCGTAGCCCCGATTTTAGTAAGAAATTTATTCTTACCACGGACGCATCCGGTTATGCTCTAGGTGCTGTACTTAGCCAAGACCACCACCCTATCTGTTATGCTTCACGTACGTTGAATAAACACGAGCTGAGTTATTCCACCATCGAAAAAGAGCTGCTTGCTATTGTGTGGTCTGTGAAATATTTTAGGACCTATTTGTACGGCAGAAGATTTGTTGTTCAAACAGACCACAAGCCCCTTGTGTGGCTCGATGGAATAAAAGAGCCAAACATGAAACTACAACGGTGGAAAATTATGCTCAACGAATATGATTTTGAAATCGAGTACCTAAAAGGGAAAGAAAATTGTGTAGCAGATGGACTTAGTAGATACATTGACAAAATTGAAACGAAAGAAACGTCAAAAGATAAGTACGAAATAAATTTAGTTGACCTTTTCAATAATGAAATGGTTTCGAGTGACGAATGTAATGACGAAGAAGTCATTCCACAAGTTTCTTTGGCCAGGAACCATAATGAAGAATTTATGTCCACTGATGCCACCATCCATAGCGCAATGGAAGATGAAACTCGTCACATTTACATAACAGAAAAACCCGTAAATCTGTTTAAAAACCAAATTTATTTATTTTATGGTTCTAACGAAAAAGTTTCAATGAAAATTGTACATAAGAAAATTCATAATCTGGTTCAAATTAAGAAAGATAGTAGCGATTTGTTGGAAATCATGAAAAGACTCCTCATTACAAAAGGACTCATCTGTATTTATTGCGAAGATTTGCCTTTGTTTTTACTTTTCCAAAATCTGTACGTTAAATACTTTTCAATGAATAAAAACCTAAGAATATTAAAATCTAGTTTCAAGTTAAAAGATATTTCAGACAGAAACGAAATGATTTCAATAATAAAAAACGAACACATGAGTAAGAATCATCGCGGTATAAATGAAATGTTCATGGAATTGAAAGTTTTGTATTTCTTTCCAAAATTGCAAATAGAGATACAAAAGTTCATCAACAATTGTGAAATTTGCAATCTTGCGAAACACGATCGACAACCACCAAAGATACAAATGCAAATTACAGAAGCACCTACACATTTCAACGACATTATCCACATAGACATTTGGTTTCCCGAACGAGGGAAAATGTACCTAACAACTATTGACAAGTTTTCGAAATATGCCACTGTTCACCCCTTGCAAGACAGAAATTGGATTGCTATACTAAGTGCAATGAAGCAAAGAATCCAATTTCTTGGAAAGCCGAACAAAATAGTCTCAGACGGAGATACTTGCATCTTGCACTCAGCCGTCGAACAGTTTCTGAAGGAAAACGTAATTGCCTTTCACAGAACTACGGCATCTTTGAAAACTGGTAATGCAGATGTTGAGAGGTTACATGGTACACTGAATGAACATCTCAGAATTATGAATGTAGCCAAAGATAGTTCTGAGTTGGACGAAAAAATCTTTAAAATTATTTCAATTTACAATAATACAATCCATTCGACGACCAAGTTGAGACCGATGGACTTTATTTCTAAAAACCTGACCAAAGAAGACATTTAATGTCTAGCTAAAAAATTTCAAGATGAAAAAACAACAAGAATAAATAAGATTAATCAAAATTTAGAATCTAATCCAAACCAATGTACCAACATTGTTAGAAATCGAACAGTTTTCAAGAACAAACCAAAATATAAAAAACTTTATAACATTGAAGAAGATGGTAACTACGTTGTTGATAGATCAACTAATCGAAATATAAAATACCATAAAAAACAGCTAAAGCGCAAATATAAACATCAAAATTCATAAAACTTTTGCAAATACCTTGTTATTTTGTTTTTGGTTCATCCATTTTTGCTTCAAGTATTTTTATTTTTGCTGATCATTCATTTTATTACCATTTTTTTTTTTTTTTTTTTCTTAACAAATTTATTAATTCTGTTTTAAGAAACCACATCTTACATAATTTGTTTAAAATTACAACGGTTAAATATTTTTGTTGAATATTTTTATTTCCTTCCACCATTGTTGTTTATAACTTTTTGATTTTCGAATTGACATTCGATAACAAGACCAAAATGACATTCGGTGCGCGTTCCAGGTTGCAGTATAATGTTCTTCTAGTACAATTCTTTATCCTGTTCGATCAGTTTACACGGTAGTGTGTAAGGAATGTTTTTTTTCTCAGGGAAAAAGATGCCGATCGTTTTCTTTGAAAATTTGTTGCGTATTTGAGTAGAAATGTATAGTTTAGACAATTTTGTTATTTGCCGGGTTTAAGAGATGAAAATTCAGAAGGGAAACCAGCCCATTGAGTTACAAGAAAAGATTACGAATGCAAGTTCTAAGATAGTTTCAAAGATGATCGGGAAAAATATTAGTATGGTATGGGAATATTCACAGGCAAAAAAAAAATTAAATAAAAAAAATAAATGTCAAAATTAAATTAATAAAAAAAAATAATATTTTCAAAACAAATGTTGAATCTTAATAGGAATTAAAACTTAAAAAAAAATATTTCGCCAAATTGAAATATTTTCGATTAAATACAAAGTAAATTGAACAAATATAAAAACAAACAAAGATTTTGGCATAAAAGTTGTATACATTTGTAAATTTAAATAATAAAATTATTAAAATTATTTTGTTAAAATACAGCAATAAAAAAAATTAACCTTTAATTTAATAAGTTATATAATGCAAATGTGAAAACAAAATTAGTTTAAAATAAATTGAAATTGTAATATCAATGTCAAAATTTAAAAAAAAAACCTACAAAACAAAAATAAAAAAAATATTAAAATCTTTTGAATTTATTAGGCTTCTATTTGATTAATAAAAATAATTATTACTTAAAAAAAAAACTATTTAAACTATACAAAAAAGTAAAATGAAAATTAATAATTTGTTAAATTTAGATAAATAGAAAAACTAATTTGACAGAAATGTACGTTTTGAGGAGTTATGTTTTGAGTTATGTTTATTAACAAATTGTTGAAATTTTTGGAGACCAAAAATACTTATCGGGGGAGGTGTCACATAATGAAATATGATGGATAGTATTTATGTTCTCTTAACTACATAACCTTCACCCATTAAGTATAAGAGGTCACATTTTCCAGCACTTCTTATCGTATGCTGCACATACGTTAAGAGTGCTTTAGAAATTAGGAACTTATGTAAATTTCTCTCTCCACCATTATCTTCTTAAGAAGATAATGCTCGAGAGATCAATCGTCATATCGTATCATAAGTATTAATGTTTATCGTAAGTCAAGTTTGTTAATTAGTCTTTAAGTCTAATAAGTCAGTCGACACTATTCATTTGTCTTGTGAACTTGTTTGTTCTATTTGTTTAATTAAATAAAGTCTTTAAACTTAAATTGGTTTTTTTAATTTAAACTTTATCAAATAACCAAACTATATATTTCCTGGGTTGCTCTGCTTGAAACTGCATTTCTTTCTTGGTTTGCAATTTTTACAGTGTTCATTGGATCTATTTCGGTAGATTCTGTTTCTTTTTTAATTTTTTTTATTTATATTATTTTTCCTATCTTTTTCTGAAATAGGTGGTGGTGGTTCCGTAGGATTTAAGCATCTTAATGTTTGTCTGGTCATTGACATTTGGTTTATGAGTTGGTTTTATTTTCACTCTTTTTTTTTTTAATTGTTTTTACACTTCTTATTTTTGTGTATTTATGTTATTTGTTATTATTTGGTCAATTTTGACTACGTGATGTTTTATTAATTAATTATTAATTATTTTATTTTCATCAGTTTTATTTATTATTACCAGTTTTTGGTTTTCACTTTTCTTTTTGGTAATTATTTTTTTTTTTATTTTCAAAAATTTGTTTTTTGATAAACTTCTTTTTGTACTTTTTTTTTATTCAATCGTGGCTAAAAAGGAGCCCGTTTTCGACTGCGCCAGTTATGGTTCTAATTCCGGGGTTAACGAAAAAAAACCATTTTACTCCCAACCACAGGGAGTTTATATTGAATGAACACAGAAATAGACGAACACAATATTATTATTTAATTTAAAAAGATCTTTATTAGTAAATGCTTTTAATGCTTAAATTATTACTACTTAAATTGACACATAGAACCGCTGAGACAATTATTCTAACGACCGAAGGCAATTATTTATATTGACCTTTAATGTTGAGTGCTACTTAAGAACTGATCTGATTCTTTCAATAATCTGAAATCTCTCAAATCAAATGCGTAGATATTGTTTACAAGATGTGACAGGAAATAAAGGGAATTTGATCTTGTTGAAATATGGAATTAAGCAAGAAGTGAATTATGGACACTTGTTTGTGTTATTGTCTTTTGGCTTCATGGCCAACGGATATTAATGTTTACTTAATTGGTCGACAGCTATATCCGTTCATAACATCTAAGGGTAGAGTATCTAATTGCTTGGTGTGAGGTGATGTCTCTGACATAACTATATATTTTCTCCTTGCGTTCACTATTAATTTCAAGTTATCATTGTGGACTATTTTTTCATTGTTTAAATCTTCTTTTACTTTAATTTTTTTAAATCTAGGTTGTAACTTATTTCTTACTGTAGGTTCCTTTTGGTATACTTCTTTGGGTTTTATATATTTTGTCTTCCTATTTTATTATTATATTCTATTATTTTATCTTGAGCGATAGTTAGTTTCAGCGGAGTGTCTTCATGAAAAGTTTTGTTAAATAAAATGTCGGAAGTGAATGCTAGGTCTTGGTCGCATGTTCATATATAATATATATATGTTCATTCAGTTAATGGCTTAGCTATACTAGAGTAAAGAGCAACTTGGCTTCTTACCAACACATCCGGCCGACCGAAACTATTTTGTGGCTCTAACATGATGGTATTCAAACTGCTTGAATGTATAAGAAGGCTTTCTACTTCCTGTTTTGTAACACTCTTTAGAGCCTTTTGTAAACGCGTTAAATTTTCTAAATCAGTGTATCCGTAAGTCTGCTATTACACTATGAATCTATGAATGAGTCTTTGTTTTCCTCCCAATTATGGTGCGATGTTGATGGAAGGGAATCGTCTTGACTCTGTTCAATAATTTTGTTTTATTTGAATCATATAATTTGTCACAATTTGTTCAATAATTTTGTTTTATTTAATTCATATAATTTCTTCTTCACCAATGTCCCAACTTGTTTTCCCAGCCAAACGTAGGGAGGTTTGGTTGCAGCTTTTTCCTGCAAGAGACCAGATATTTTTTTTAAACGTGTGGTGGACTGCTGCAGAAGATTTTGCCTGAAATAAATAAAAACATCATAAAAAAGTTAAAAGTAAAAATTTTAATCACTAAAATTAAAGCCGGTTTGTGGTCAATTTATTATAACGTTTCAATTTGATTCCTTATAGACCGCAAAATTTGTAAATAAAAATACTTAAATTACAAGAAAAGGATTTGTGGTCCTCTGTGTTCAAAAAAAATATATTTAGGGACCTCAACCACCGGTCCCGTTAAGAAATAAAACAAAAGTTTTAATTATAAGTTACGTTTATTGTGCTCGGCGGTACCATCAGAAGTGCCATTACTAATTCCAGTTTACATTGAAGAAGCTTAATAAATGCTACGGATGCTAAATGCAGTTCCCATGCATTAACTCCCTTCAAATTTCTATGTGGGAACGATTGCCGACGATCATGGCTCGTGTGCAACGTATGCACTTTTTTACAGTTGGGTCAATGCCTGACCGTGATAACTGCCGCCCTCTCAAATATCTGCGTCTCGCAGATCGCTTGTTGAATGCGGGTTATTACCCGGGCTTCCGCTGGTGTCATTGACTTTTGAAGTTGGTCTTGGTACTGGAACTAGTCTCCGACGGAAGGATAGGAAATTGTACTTTTGCTGGTAACGTTGGTCAGCTCGGGTGGCAGTGCTTATGGGATGGTAGCAACCCTGCACGATACGTTTTGTCTTTGATTTGGACAGTTTCGTTAGACATCTGTATAAAGGAATAGATGAATTTTTATTTAATATGGTTCAATTAAAGTTCGATAAAAATATCGTGTTCTCGCTAATCAGTTCAATTATCTCGTCAGTATTTGTCTTATAGTCACAAAGAGCATCGCCGACCTTAAGTATTCTAGATATACATGAGTCCTCTTTTAATTTTTTTAAGTCACTATCCTGACACACAGAGCTATTTCCAATGTTTATACAATGTCCGTTCAGTCCGTATGTTTTGTCATGAGTTATGAGGAGTTTTGAGAACTCTAAGTTAATTTGTCGTGTTTCCTTAATTGCCGCTCGGGCGGTCACAAAGTGAAAGCATCAATGTCCCGTTGCAATAGATCGAGGGTTGACCATACTCGACAGCTTCTACTACATTCTGGTAAGGCAATGTCTCGAATTCGTTAATGATAGTATTAATTTCCTCCGAATCTAATAGATTACTATTCACGATACCATATTTAGCCATTTGGCAAGCTCTTATTAATTCGTTTATTCCCTCTTTTAAAATAAATACCTTGTTGAGTAAGTCCTGACTAACCTTGTCTGTTTCTCCTTTTTGTATGAAGTTGTTATAGCCTTCTATTGCTTTATTTAGTTTGTTCAAACCCCAGCTCCATTTTGACTGGGGGTTTCAGTCCTGTTGGGTTGTGGTACTGCTTAGAATTATAGCTAGAACCCCATGTATTGTTATAGCCAGGACCCCGACTATTTTGCCACTGCCTAGACTGCATGGATCCGCCCCTGCCATTAGAAAATCTATTCGTATATTTGTTTGGATTTCTAATTGGCGGAGGAGGTTTCCTATTTGTTCCAAAGTCATAGGACACAGGCGCAGAAACTATATTTGGTGCTTATTATTTTATATTATTTTTTTTTTTAATTTTATAAATATGATTTAAATAGACTTACATAAAAAGTATGAAGTATTGCTTCATATTACTTTTAGATTAACAATATTTGTTTGTAGTGGCTGTTGTCCTTATTCCAAGCGGCTGCAATCTGGAATTACTCCTTTTTGTCCGGTTTCTGGATTACTAAGGGACCTCTTTTCTCGGAATTGTTTTTAGTCTTTGTGTAGTGGCACTGGTTAGCTCACTTGCACAAATTTTTCTTACACGCACTAAGTATGGTGGCACTGGTTAGCTCACTGACACACTTATTTTCCTATAACGCACTTAGTGTGATGGCAATGGTTAGCTCACTTCACACTTATTTTCCTATAACGCACTTAGTGTGATGGCAATGGTTAGCTCACTTCACGAACCCGATAGATAGGATGCGTTATTGCGGTATTTATTAATAGTGGATTACTTTTTGCCACACGAGTTGGGCGCCAGTTAATCAAAGTCTTGTTTTAATTTTTTTAAAAAACATTTTTTTTTTCCAGAGCAGATTGCTCTGACCTTTATTTGCTGGAGTATAATTATGAACTGAACTTAAAAATAAATTTACATTAATTTGTTTCTTACTTGCTAAATGAACAAATGCAACCTTGCATTATTTCTTAATGCTTGCATTCCCACAGTATTTGTTACCTAGTTGTTTTTCTATGGAATTTTGTTGCGTGTTAACTTATATAAACATTTCTATACAAAATCTTAAGACTAGGAAATTTTAAACCCATTTTATTATACAAATATATCAATACCTTCCATCATCTTGCGGGCATCTATGTAGAACTAAGAAATCGGCGCATTTGAGAACGCATATGATTCCCTTTGCTGGTGTCATGGTTTGTGTTGTTGTGGATTCTGTTGATTTGATTGTGTTGGCGTGAATTATGTTGGCGTGCTATGTGTATGTGTTGGCATGTTGTGTATAGGTGTGAACTGTGTCAGGGTACTACGTGTTGGTGCAGTAGGTGTATGAGAAGTTGTAGATTGTGTTGGCTCGCTGCGTGTTGTGTTAACTGTAGGCGTGGATTGTGTTGGAGTGTATAGCATTGCAGTGCTATGTGTTGGCATGTTGTATGTTGGCGTAGATTGTGTTGGTGTGGATTGTGTTGGCGTGGATTGTGCTGGCATGTTATTTGTATGTGTTGTCGTGTTATATGTTGGTGACTGGGGTCCATAAAAAATATGCCATTTTCTGGTCACTGTAATAGTTTATAACGTTAAAGAATTTATACTATTTGTCTTTGAAATAAAGCACTCACAAATATTATTTTCGTCAGTATCCATGTTCATTTTGTTTTTTTTTTTTAAACAAATCAAAAAAATAAAATATTAAGCTTTGATATTGTTTAACATAATAGTATTCTATAATCAATGGGAATGGGAGTTTAGAACGATTCTAATTAGAATCTAGGGATGTATAAATTATTGTCCTAGGATAAATACTTTGGGAGTTACACCCAAGGTTATGTGTGAATTTTTTCATGTTCTCACTTAAAAAACATACACTTCAACCAAAATTCAGATTTTGATCCACTAGCTCGAATTCAAATTGGTAAACGCCACTTTCAGGAGGATTCCAATTAGAATCTAGGGATATATCAATTATTGTCCTAGGTTAAATACTTTGGGAGCTACACCCAAGGATATGTACCAATTTTTTCATGTTCTCACTTAGATAAACATACACTAAAACTCAAAACATTTCCTAAAAAATAGAAATAATAATGAAGACTGAACCTTATTTTGGAATGATTTTTTTTTTATTTTACTTAAAAAACGTCTTAAAATTAAACATTAAAATTGTTAATGATGAGTTGCAATGAAAGCTCTAATTGGCGCCTAATAGCCGAGGAAAGCATTAAAAAAGGACTAATAGGTACCAACCAGGTGTTATATTCCCGCTCATTTGGCCTACAGAAGCCAAGACAAACCAGCGGAAACATAACACTTGCCCTATAGGGAAGCAAATGTACTTAATTATACATTAATTATATTAAGAAAACTTAAACGCACAAATGCACTTTAAAATAAAAAATCACAAACTCATTGACAAAATGTAAAACCATTCCTAGGGAAAAAGTCCAAGCCTTAAATACACTTAATTTTATTTACAAAAACTTACAAACTAGATTTTCTTGTTTTAAAACGATTTGTTGTTTTCTAAAATCCAAATATCCACTATAGTTTTAATTTTAAAAATCAAAATTCACGAACTCCGTGGCAAAATTGTAAAATTTTTTTTTTTAGTTTCTTTCATCTGTCAAAATACTTCGTGCAAAACTGGGCTCAACTGGGCTACCGAATTTAATGGATTTAAACTTAAGGGTGATTCTTAGGGTGCGCTGCTACTATTAGATTAAATTTTTTGTTGTTTTCAGTATTTATTCAGATATTTCACTCAATTCATATGCTTAAAGCAACAGAAATATTTAATTAATAGATATTTTTATTCATAAGGACTCAAAAAAAGTAATTTTACTATAAACTACTTTTATTGTTCAGTTTTTGAATTCAACGGATTCATTTTTTGAATATATTAACATCCTTTCAAATTGGTTTGAGCACAACTGAGCAAAATCCATTAAATTATAACTATGTTGATGCGGTTCCATTAAAAATTCATTGGGCAACTACCACATACTCAGCCTTGTGGAGGAAATCCTCTCAGTGCAGCTTGTAGGGTGAAAGAGAAAAATCGCTGAAGTCGGTTCTTTAGATAATATAGGTACTCTATGTGCATGGTGTTGAATTTTCTTTCGTCCTAATTGGGTGTTTTATATGGTTTGATGATAGGGATCGGGTGCAGACGACACGCGTATCCACTATCTCCGAGTAGGTGGTAGGGCTCCGTTGGATAATTGCCACTTTTATATAATTGGCTGTTTTTCAAAACCTAAAATAGAATTCTGAATTTATTATTCCCTTGTTAAAGAACGATATTGAATATACTTACTCGATTGTCATGAACAGACTCAGGAAATCCAACGAAAATGTCATTAAACATAAGTTTACTATCAACAACAGCTTGGCACTGTATTGAATAAAATCTCTTGTAATTAAGGTACTCGTCGTTTTTGCGTAGTGGGCAAAGAATCCTTATATGCGTGCCATTTATAGCACCGATGCAGTTTTCAAAAATGTTGCATCTTGCACGCCTGCAAAATTTTGAGCCGATTGCTTCACAGTTATCAAGTTGGATATGTCTTATAAAATTTCGTGTATATAATTTATATATCATATAGATAATTTATGAACAAAATAATAAAAGCGAACGAAGATAATTAAAACACTTCTTGTCTTGTTGAGAGCTCTTTATTCAATGATTCTTAAAACTTAAACTGCTTAAAACTATGTGACTCCATATTCATACATTTGTGAAGTCAGCAAAATGAATCAAATGAATCGTGGGAAGATTAAAGATTATAGTATGCTGATATGTACATTGTCGCACATCTGCGTCGCGACGTATCAAGTTACGAGCAGTATTCGTCACTCGATACGTGGCATAAACGATGCATACATAAACACACTACAGTCGCATTGATTTACAAAAGAAGTTCAGCATTTTATGAACAATATACATTACAGTGGATCTGGTCATCCCAACGAATCCACCAGCTCTCTTTTTAATTACAGTTTCTCTAAAACTTCAATTAAATGATATACGGTTAAGAAAACACTTACACTTTGGGTTTATACCTTGTTTATACTTTTTGAACACACCCATTAAAACTCATGAAATTTTTAAAATAACTGTCAATTTATTCATGAACAAAGGTGAGGTGAATTTCTATTTTTGCATTAGTGTTCGTTGAAACAATCTTTATAATTCAACTGAGATATTGATTTTATGTAATTTACAAATAATAATTGAATCCATAATAAAGTCAAATGTTAAAAAAAAGTTGTATAATTTTATTCAAATAAAAATTTAATGAATGAAACGAATTCTTAAATCTTTAAAACTGAATTAAAAAATACTAACCATGCATAATTTAGGTATATGTAGTATTTCAAAGCGTAGGTATTTTTAGTTCTTATGTTTAGTTCTTAAATGTAAACAAAATTGTACAAACATATATAAGAAACATCGAGAAAATAATGAATTGTTTTTTTAACAAATTGCATGTGATCATTAAGCCCAAATTCTTAATAATAATAAGATTTTATTTACTTACTCAAACAAATTTGTTAACCGAATATTTAATAAATAATTGTACTTGTAAATTTTATTTCTGTGATAAATAAATAAATGTATTATAAAATTATAAACTACTTTTTCATTTGATATACAAAATAAGTTTTTTTTTTATACAGGTAAGTATATTTTACAGAAAATACTATTCAACAAAGAGTTTTTTTTTGTTTCAAATCTTCAGGCCAAGTAAAGAATATGAAGACAAAATGATCAACTCATGAAATGTATGAATATGGTGGGTGAGTGTAAGAATATACGCAAGAAAGAGAAACAACTACAAATCTTTGAAGTGTCTAACTACATATTTATAAACAGATAAGATAATTATAAGGCGCTTTAAATTATTAAGCGACTGCTATGCGACAGCGATTTTTAAGCTTCGTTTCTCCTTTGATTTCCTTTCGTTTGCAAAGTTGGTCTTAAACACTGCGATTTTTAATAGATGTTAGATGAAAAGGAAACATCAGGTGTGTTCCTTTGGGACTGACACAGTACGTTTTAGTACTTGCCAGTAGATGATGAATGGAACGCTATAATTTTGCCAAAAGAATCTAATCTTTAAATAGAAGTAATTTTTGTTGTTTGTATTTTCTTTTGGACATCGACAACAATAATTTACTAAGTAATTTCCTTTTACTGATGGTGTTGCTTTCTTGCGTGGATTCATTTCATTGACTGGTTTTAAACACTGCAATCCCCTGTGATTTCTAGGCACGTATGCGGTGGCCGGGGTAAACAAAGTTGCAGAGGTTGAAATAATTGCAGATTGCAGAGAAACGCCCTTAAAATTTGCAGTCGTCTAAAAGCAGTCATTACTACATTATTGAAGTGCTTTGAACAACTTTAGTATTTAACTACAGCCAGAAGTAATTGGCAGTAGATACTGTAGCCCAAAGGAACGCACCTATTATTGTCCACACTCTTTTTCACTTATGTATTTCTCCAACAATAATAAAAAGCGCAAAGAAGAAATAGTGATAACTGATAGCACTGCAACTTTTCCAACCTCAGCAAATTTTGTTACTCCAAAACACGTCATCAACAAGTTTTAAAAATCGCAACATTGAATTGCATCGTTTAAAAGCAATCTAAACAAAACAAATCTATTTTTAAATTTTATTTCATATTTTACTCATGTAGAGCGCTAGTAATAACCTGCATTTTTTGTTGTTTGACGTTGTTGGTACTATATACAGCTGTTGCTGTTCTGTGTTTTCAGTTTTGCCGCTAATTTGCCATTTTTATTTCAAGATTATTGAACTGCATGTTGCATTTCTGCAACTCGGTATTTTATTTATCTTTTCGAAGTCGTTGGTTGTGTTATTCATATTATATTGTGCACAAAAATAAATATTTTAAGAACCAACGTTTTTATACATGTCATACACAATGATATACCTTGACAGTTTTTGCATATAAATTTCAATAAATAAATTTATAACAAACTGCAGCAGAAAAGAAATTTTTTTATTACAAAGAAAAAAGTGCATTATCCATCAGTGTTTCCCAACAAATTATTTGATTCCTATTTCAAAATAAATAAAATCAAGTGTTCATAATTTATTTAAATTGGCAAAATTTTCCACTGTAGCATAAAATGACGGTGAATGGCGTCCGGTGTCCAGTGCGTGAAAAATTTTCGAATTTGTGAAATTAACTCATTGCCATAGTTATTGAATATTAATATTCATGAATTTTTGAATTTAATAATAGCGGTTGTGATTGGTCGGCCTAGAATGTAAGTTGCGATTGCGGGTGTGCAAGTTTTGTATAATAATTGAACAACAGTGAACAGAGGTCCTGTTGGGCAAAAATGGGAATAAGGAAACCACATTAACCACAACACGAGACTTAAGTTTGCGTAAACCGTTAAAGAATATTGCAAGGATCAAAGACAATAGACAAGAAAAATGCTCAGTATTTCGACATTGTATTCAAATTAGATATTTAAAAAAAAATACAATTTAATTGTTTAAATTGTTCCGTTAACATTTTACTACCAACACAAAATAAGATTCTATCCAATAATACTGAAAATCGGGCGAATAGAGGTGAGTTTTTTTAAAGAATAAAAACGTACCTTTCAATGTACACATTTTTGAAATGTTAAAAAAAACGAATTTGCCTACATTTTCGATAGATTGGTCAAAAAGGAACAACTTTCCAAAGAAATTAAAAAAATTACAACTTGGGATATCAAGCGCGTGTTTCTTGAGTTTAAAAATTAAAGCCATGTGGTCAAACTTGCTGCCTATTGGGGAATAAAATAGGTACTCAAGACTATTCTGAGGATTTTCGCTTCTTATTTCCAGTAATTCACTCAAAAATGTATTTTTTAATTTATTATAGTGACACCAACCGAAGACGACATCAATCAAAGTCGATCAGATTAAATTCCAATTTCTTGACAAAGTTCTAAAATCAATGTACATACATATGTAAAACTTATCTTTGGAAACTTAAAAACAGCTAGAATCCCCATGGTCGTTTTTTTCGTCCAATTCCCCTGGGCTTGGAAAAAAACAAATACGAAATTAATATTTACTTCACTTATAATCATTTCGGTCACTAATTATTACTGCGTTTTAAGTAGGCACATCTGTTTTTTTGATAAAAAAAAATGTAAAGCTGAAAACTGCTACTAAATACATTAGGCGTGTTTTTTTGAAAGCCCGGAGAGACTTGCATGAAAAAAAAGATCACAGGGATTATCCACAGCATCACAGAAACAAAATGAAGTTTCCATACAAACAATCGATAACAAGTATACATATATGAAATTCACGCCGGTAACAGTTTTTCTGTGTGCTTAAGTTAAGCCCGGAGAATTCTCTGGGTTTAGCTTAACCCGTAGGGGATTAGTTGTTGTTGTATTTAACATGGGGATTGTTTAGCACCGACATTGTTTTTTCGACCAATTCCCTCTGGGCTTACAAAAAAACACGCCTATTAAGTGACAGCTTTTTAGGTGTCGTTTTCATACATATATGTCATTTTCATAAAAAGTTTGATGCGGTCGGCGAACTTTTCCCACAGCTGCCGTTGAGTTGTTCGTCCAGAGCTTGAGCTAGCGTTGTAGGATTTGGTCAGCTCCGGGTGCTTTTCCATAAATTCACAGAAAATGGCAATTTGTTGCTTTTACAAACCAAAATTATTATTTTTAACATTTCTAAAATGTACAATTTTTATACTTACATATTTTATTTATAAATTAAAAATTAGAAAAAAACAAAAATCCAAACAAAACCAACACTAACAAAAATGCAAAAATGGCATTTAATTCTTGACAGAATTGTAAGTGATTCCAAAGCACAAACAATTTTTGGCGATCGATTTGCACAGAGCAACGAATAGTTGATAATCAAAACCGACAATCAACCAACTATTTCTTTAAGCGATTCCACCCCTGAACGGACGTTAATCAATGGCCGCGTTCGAGTGATAGGCCGATAGGGTATCTAAGATCGTTTTACATCGGATATGTTTTCGAACGACCAAAACCGGATTGGATAGGTTTGCTGTCAGAAGTCAAAACAGCTGAAAAGACAAACAAACAAAAATTATGGGGCTTACAAGAAACAAGTGATTTTGTAATTTTAAAAAAGTATTTTATATATACCTACCTATTTTATGTTTTATTTTTTCAATAAAAATAACTAGAAATCCCACGTGTTCTTAAATCTTTTGACACAAAAAGTAAGACAATAGACAGCTGAAAATCAGCTGACACATATTTCAGATGTCAGCTGTTTTTTTTTTTACAAAAATCCGAAGAATTTTAGGATACCTTTCAGATTTATTTGTGAAAACAGCTGGTTTTATCATCAGCTGTTTTTTCCTATAGGAATACAACAACACCAACCAATCCGGATCGCTTTCAAATTTTACTCAAACACGACCAATTTTTGTCTTGCCTTTTTAAATAAAAGTTTTTGTTTAATTCTAAAGTCTAGCACGCAAAAACAAAATTTATCTCTGCCATATACCTACATATAATAAATATTCGTGTAAAAATATTGTTCGAAAATTTTGTAGTAGCAGTAAACTTGTGAGTGGAATTTAATTTTATCAATTATTCATTTATCAATTAATTCAAAATTATAGTAAAAAGGAATTCTAATAACTTTATTATTAATTAATAGTGTTATTTGTCTTTTCCAATTCGAAATTAATAGAGAAGAAATACATTTTCTTTGGTTTTATAGATTGAATTGAATAAGAAAATACGTAAAATAACATACATCGGCGAGGAGTTTTTTCTTCATCAAATAGAGCAAAAGAAATACTACTAACAAACCATCATCTCGGTTGGTTTTCATTACTTGTGATCTGAAGAAGCGGCACAAGCTGTTCTTCCCTACTCTACGGAGCGGAACTGTATAGTTGACGAGCGAAAAGCGATCATACATACCTTTCGAGTAGAAAGTCAAAAGAAGAGAGAGCCAATAGCACATCGACAAATAACATCTATTCCGTCACTTATTGCACCAAAACCTGGTGTACCTCATGGATACACTTGTGACTTGTGATACACGAGCTGGTGTAACCAATGTTAAATCGATAATCGATGGCATGCGTTCGACTAGAGATATACAAATGTCGGAAATGAGTCAACTTAAAGCCAGGATAAAAGAAAAGAATCAAAAGTTATTACAACTTACCCAGGAAAGGGCTAATTGGGACGCAAAGACTAAGTCAGTACAATACACAAAGGCAGCACATCAAAAACAAATGAATGCTGCTTTTGCAAATAAACAAGTACTACTTCTTTTAATTTTATTTATGGGTTTCAAGAATTTATCTAAGTTTCTTATCTTTTCAATAGATTAATATCAAAGCGCTAAAAGGAAAGCTCGGAAATATTTGCCAGGAAATTGAGTTTAAAAAAGAAGATATCAATTCAACAAAGACTGAGCTGAAAGAAATAATAACCAAGTTTGAGGAATTGTACACTAACTATGACAAACAGCGAAATCAAGTGCTCAAAATGAAGCACAATAAGCGAAATGAAACGTATTCAACGTCAAATGCATGCAATACCAACATCTCCATGGGGTGCCACAGACACCATAGCATAACAAACTGTAGCTTCTTTTGTTGACACATCGGCACCAGCTCCAGAAGGATTTGTTAAATATTGCGCAATCTATGAATTTAGTGCTCGAAATTCGGATGAAATTTCATTTGTACCAGGTGACATTGTGCTGGTGCCACTCGAACAGAATGCCGATACTGATTGGTTGGCTGGCGAGATAAATGGGCATACCGGATATAGTCGAATCGTCTGCCCCTATTTCTAGTTATAATGCTCAGGACACATTCAGTGACAATAACCAACAGTTTAGGTAAAACATTAACCAATGTAATTAACGTTCAGTGACGAAGTTGCAAGTTTTTGTTCTTTTTTGTTTAGCGATTATATTGATACTTCCTCGACGACAATAGAACCCGAAGAAATAAAAACAGAGCCACAATGGTGATCGCAGCGTATCCTTATGAATCAGCCGAAGAGGGACAGGAATGTTCCCATCGAATTATGTATAAAAGGCTGACGTTGGAACGACAACAGCAACAGAAGCATCACCAGTGGCGGCAACCATTGATTCCTACAAAGAAGAACAACAAAGGGTAATTAGCATACACCATTTATATGTGCTTTAAAAAAAATCACCATAACATCATATACAATTTTTTTTTTTGTTGATTTAAATGTTTGTTTTTTTTTTTTTTTTTTTTTTTTTTTTTTTTTTTTTTTTTTTTTTTTTTTTTAAACCAATTATATGCGTGTGCCTACTAAGCCTCCGCATTTATCAAATTTACTAAACTAACCATTTTCTAAGCAAAAACTCTAATTTTCCTGTATTACTCTCTATCATTTAGGATAATAACGTAAATGGTAACGCTCAAGCTGAACAACTAAAAGAGCGAGTTCTCTGAATAAATTGTTGCAAACGATATTGATTCAAAGCAAATGCCTTCTGCTGTTGCAGCTACAACTCATGATTCAACTGCCACTGATGAACCCCGAACACAGGAGGAACTTGATACGGAGGTCTCTCAGATAAACACCCAGCAAAAGAGTATTGAGCATTCGGATACGTTCAGTCGGCCCATGTCAAGAACATCATCAATGACACCTGTAATTTTCAAAAAAAAAATACTTTTTTTTAATAAGCTTGACATTTTTTTGTTTATATTTTTTTTTAACTAACTTAAACATTTCCATCTTTGAACTAATGAACCTACGTGTGCTGTCATTTTTTTATTTTTGATCATCCCTCCTCTCTGTTATGTTGTTTTCTTCAAACATTTAAACATTTGATCAATTGATTATATAGAGTTTGTGTTTATTGAACTTTAATTTTTTAATAAATAGGTTTTACGGCACTTATACTCGTTTTGGAATTCAAATAATTTTTTTTTTTATCACGTCGATTTTTGTGTCAGCTGACTTCGAAATGTCACTGCACATTACCCGTTTATCCGGTGCTGCCAAGTTTTTCATAAAGCCCCGAAGTCGTTTTTTTCGTCCAATTAACCTCGGGCTTGCAAAAAAAAACACGTCTACTTCCTCGAACGCAAGGAATTATATTGAATATTTTGTAAGCGCTCATAAAAGTTATGACCAGCGTTGCCAAAGTGACACGATCGTACTTTTTTGACAAGAAAATTTTATCGTGGCACGAAAAAATTCAATATGGCATGCTCTTACTTCAATATTGTACTCCAAATAAAGCGAATTTTGAAGACATTTTAAGAAAATTGCTCCAAATGGAGTAAAAACAGACAGAATTTTTTTTTTGACAATACGAAAAGAACAAATTATTTCTTCTAATTTCTTGTTGTATTTCACCCCACAATCGATTTATATTTTTTTAATATAATTTAAATAATATAATTCGCGTATTTTTAATATGGCACGATTTTTTAAAAAAAAGTGGCATGGACATTTTTTTCTGGACGGCAACGCTGGTTATGAGTGTTCCCGGTCACTCCCTGAAAACTTGTTCGAAAACATTCGAATAAGGGAAGTTCACACGGTCGAAATTTGTATTTTAGTTTGATTTGTGTTAAAGAAACTTATGAGAATATGAGGGGTTGATGTCTCATAAACTTAAAAAACATTTATGGATCTTCGGTGAATACCGCCTTCAATAATTTAGAATTCTGAAAATGAGTTTATTTTACTTACCAATGTTATATAATACAGGGTGTCCGCCGGGAATGTAAACTACTTTGTTTGTTTATAATTAAATTAAAATGATTAAATGAAAGAGAATGGATCTTATATTGATACATGTTTTATTTAATTACGGCAATTATGTATGCAATACAATATCAGGTAAATGTCCGCCTCTGTTAGTCTCACAAATGATAGATTGTTTTGAACACTTCCTTGAGCAGCAGTAATGTTTTCAGCCGATCTTGCAGTACGTTGGGGTCCATGCTTGGGCCTATCACCTACAGACCCTCTTTCTTCGAAATCATTCACTACACTACACGATAAATAGTGCGTTTTGTTGGCACGTTGTTTCTCCCAAAAATTTCAGGTAACTTTCTCATCGTCACAGTAATCGATGATTGATTTTGATAATTAAAATGTTTTAACAATTAAAACACGTTGGTTTATCGAATATTTTTCCATAATAAATTTGCCACGTGTCTACATCACGACTGCCAAATATGAACTGTCAAGACTAATGTTTACCAAAATGGCGACAAAACAAAGTAATATACCTTCCCGGCGGACACCCTGTATATAGGATTTTAACTTTTAAGACTTAAACCTTGAATTTCAGATTCCTAAGCCCAAACTCGTACAGTCCCTTAAATTAATAGCATAAAAAACTGAAAAAAATATATGTGGTATAAAACAAAATTATTACTCCTAAAAAAAACCCTTAAATGAAAATGTTGATAAACTCTCTTCGTGGTGAATTTCCTTTCAAACGTTTAATTTTTAAACTGCCATTTATCTTCGCCTAGAATTTTGGTCTTGGAAATACAAGAAAAAAATCTATCCATTGCTAAAACAAAAAAAAAATAAACTCGAGTATCCTTTTTATAAATGAAGCCCATTCTCTCTACCTAAATAACATATAACAACATATGCTGCGTATATGAATTCAGTCCATACAATTGTAATTAGATCTCAAACATATGTACATCAAGGAATTTATGTATAAATAAAAACGTTTTTTTTGTTGCTATTGTTTCTCAAATCACTCAAAAAGTATTCGAAAGGGAATGGGGTTAGACAGTCAAACAAACAATTTGTTTATCCTATTTTTAGAAATTCCCATTCGTGTCCCTTTAAGAAAACCTAGTTTAGCTGACATTTCTACATGTGGTGGTCCAAATGGTGTTATAAGAGATTCAGTAAAAGATTGATTCACTCCAATTTTTTTATAGTTAACTTTTCAAAAGTGGAAATAAACAATTTTATTAGTTTCTCAGAAAATAAAAACAAAAATGAGAATTCTTTTACGGTTTCGAGTTAAAGCCAAATTCTATGGTTCAATTCTTCAAAATGCTAAATTGAAAATACTTATTTAAAATAAAATAGCAAACTTCGTTTGAAATAAGTTGAAAACTGTTTATTCATTCCCCTTTTGAAATACCTATAATAGGGTGGTAGAAAAATATTTTTACACAAAATATAATCGTTTGTTCTCGGCTAAATTTGTTGAGGTTAAAAGGTAAAAACAAATTTACCGAGCTAGAACTTTATGGTATGCCTAGTTTATAGTTCCTATGTGAAAAATAAAATGGTATTAAAAAGTTGTAGTATGCCAAAACTATTGAGATTAATGCAATTATTTTTTTTACATAATAGTCGGGAAATTTAAAATATTAACTTTGATAAAACTCGAAAATCTTATTTCAGTAATCTACCCTTATCGGCAGGAGGTCCTCGAAAAATTACTATTAATTGTGTAATTTATTACTTATTAATAAAGTTATAATAATAATAATAATAATAATAATAAAAAGAAAAAAATTGTATGATTTCATCAAAATTCCATATACTTACACAAGGAACCCCCGACCACCCATATAAATGAGGTGGATGAAAATTAACCCGCAGATGATTTTTTACGGCGTTCTTAATTGAGTTTTCGATCGCGTGGTTTAGAAATTTAAAACTTTACCATTATATTTTTTATTATTAAAATCATGACATATTTTTGAAAAGATTAAAACATTAATTCCAAGAAAGTTTATAGAAAAATCCCTTTAGTTTACAATGCGGAAAAGCAATTAGCATCACTCCGATGGCAAAAACTCAATTAAGGTACATACACAGGCAAATATTTTCAAACAGGAAGTCGTTAACTCTATGTATGAATGTATGTATAACCATATTTATGTATAATAATTTTGTTCATGTGTATAAAAACATATGGCACTTGAATTGTCTCTCAAAATAGTCTTATTTTTTCTTGATCGTGATTTTATTCACAATTATTTCTTTAATTATTTCAGAAAATAGATTGTTATCATCGAGAGTTTTTCTTTGAATCTTTAATTGGAAATACCCATACGAAGACCGACCATAAAGGAGGCATACATTTATGCAATGTTAAGCTTCTTTTTTTATTTCCTAATATTTATTACCCTTATGTTGGGTTTTTTTTTCTTTTTATTTTACTGGGAGGTATGATATGTTTATTGTTCATACCCATAAGAAGGGATATGTATGCATGTCATTTATAATAGTATAGGTATGTTATGCCATATATTTTTTCTAAGGAATTGAAGAACAAAAATAGAAACCTTTTTTTTCCTTAAAGCCGATATACCTGTAGATTTTTTAAGGGATGAAGTCTTTGTATGTTCAAACACTTAAAACGTTCAAACCTTATAGATTTGTGGTCAGTTGTTAAATTGTTATACATCAGTGAAGTATAAATCCCATTCAAAATATATCAAAGAAATATTTCAAAAACAAATTAAATTAAAACTATTAAAAAAATGTGATCTTGTGTAGAAAGTCTGATCTAGTGATGTTGTGCTGTTGGTTTTGGTTGATTGTTGATGTTTGTTTTTTTTTTTATTGAAATTTTATGTTGTTTTTGAAGATTTGTTGATTTCTATCGAAGAAATTAATTATTTTTATTGGAAAGTTAAAATTTAAAAAAAAATAAAAATTTAAAGTACAAAATAAGGGATTTTGCAATTCAGTTCTTCGACAATATACGTGAATAAAAAATATTTTAAAATACATAGTTATGATAGTCGATTACGAAATCCACAACAATCAACCCCCGGGAGTCCGGGATTTAAAAAAAAATTGTTTTAAGACTCTTGCGTACCAAATATTTGTAATTTTTTTGGATACACAACAATTTTGGAGAGGATATGAATAGATTATCTGCAGTCGTGAATATGGGAAAACTGAGTCACTCACATAACCAGATTCGATAATTCATAAAACAAATAAAATGAAATATCTGTGTTCGTTAAAAATGAGTGATTGTTTAGTAGCACTTGAAATAATTTTTCATAACGCAATGTATCGAAGAAAGTAATAATGTGTTAATAATAATCAAATGATTTTTGATTTCAATAAGAAGCATTTCATTTAGTAATGAAATGACATTCGAATTGTAAAAAGTTTTTTTTTGTTTACTGAGAACAAAAAACAACAATAACGCGGCATAGTTATAATTGCGATGAATAAATCTAAACAATTAATATTGTTGCTGCAAGTTTTAAAAAAAAATATGTTTGATAACGTGTTAGTTTGTTTAATAAGACACAACAGTTTGTTTTTAACAAATCCAATGGTGAAAATAAGGAGGTACGTACATTTTGTAATGATGCTTTTTCAAAATAAATAAATAATAATAATGATTTATGTCCAAACTATTGTTACGGTACTATGACGCGATTAATTATTATATATTAAGCCATTGAAAGTGCGACGAAAAAGCGACTTTGACGTGACGAGATCTCTTCACAGTTTTCCTTTCATAATGACAAAACTTAAAAAAATTAAATAATACATAATAAAGCAATTCTCGTCGTAACGTCCCATCCTTTTTTTAAATTTTTCGAACTTCTGGCGACGAGAAATGCTTTATTATGTATTATTTCGTTGTTTTAAATTCGTGATCGAAAGAGAACATTCGCAAAGAGAACTCGTCTCGACGAAGTCTCGCTTTCTGGTCGCATTTTGAATCAGGTATGACTTTGTTTTGCAGTTTTTGGTTGTTATTACACAAATAATATTGGCGTTTTATTATTCACTAAAATCTAAGAATCATTCCATGAAAATAAAACGATACGGAACGAATCCTAATGACGAGAGTGTTGTATGCTCATCTCTATTTTTTATGTTGTTTATTTCTCATGAATTGGTTTTCTTTTTTTTTTTTAAACTACAATTTACACTACCTTACCGATTTTTGAAACTGAAACGCCATCTACCTATCAGAATAAGAAATTATTTTCGGATCTTCAAAATATATCCACATTAGCAAAATCCCAAGTTGTTGTACACTTTAATTGCACTTTTTTATTGTACTTTTTAAAACACCTTATTCATTAGATTTGTTCGATGTTCTCTGCTCCAGAGCGACCTTGGTAATGTCAATCAAATGTCAAAAAACCTCAAGGTTGCTGGGTCTTTATTATTTTACATCGAACTACTCAGAGCTACAAGTTTCACAATCTGATTTTTTCATTAATTTTCCCTTCTTATATAATATAGCCTACTGTATATTTTGGCATTTCGTCTATAAATACATGAATAAATTTACTTGTATTTGCATAAATGCCAATAGCTGATTTGAATTTTGACAGCTCTGAACATGAGGCGAAAAAAAGTGCTACGTAAGCACTTCAGATCGAATTCAGAGCGACCCAATGAATAATAATTTTATATCTAAGATAACGCTAAGATATTTATTGTTTGAAATGATGAGAATTTTTAGGCAAAATCCCGAAATATAGTATTATTTCAATTGTTTTAGAGATTGCATGTACAAAGTTTAATCAAAATTGTTTTAGCCGTTGTCGATATAATTAAAAAAAAAAACGTTCGAGACACCAACAATGCAATGCACTCAACGTGATTGCTTGAATTTTGATACACTAATTTTAAAACATCTTAAAACTAAACTTTAAAAGTGTAAACTAATAAATACAAGATTGGAAACGTTCTTGATCGTAATTCGCAAGTATTAGTTTAGCCTTTCTAAGCCTTGCAAGTTCTTCAATCATTTTAATGCTTGGGGGCTACCCTATTATGCTTTTATTTTGTTCTTAATGACGTTTCTAACTATTCTGCAATAAGACTGTGATCCCGTTAAGGATATTGTTGTTGTTCAAAGCCCACACTATCTTACTCAGTACTGTTAGTTAAAAACATTATGATCCTGAACAGTGTTGCCGCTGAAAAAAATTAAAGAGTGTCCCAAAAAGGGTCCCGAGACAAAAAAAGGGTCCCGAGACAAAAAAAGGGTCCCATATTTCTATGCCATATTTCTATGTCCCATATTTCTAATGCCACAATATATAAAATAAAATAGACTAAACCCATTTCATAAACATTTATTCAAAATCTCAATTAAAAATTATTTCTTCTGATTATAGTTACATAAAACATCAAAAACTATTTGAATAACAGAAAACAAAATACGGTGTAGTGTCTTCTGTCAGTTTGCTTTTGCTGAATGCAAAGATGGGTTCATGTCGAGATAAAATGACAGCGTTCAGTACAAAATTTTTTTTATGAAAAATGGAAATTTTCAGAAGTTTTCAAATGTAATCTTATTGAATTAATAAAAAGGGGCCAATTGGGTCTTTTTCAAAAAAGTGGTGGCCACGGGTCCCGAACGCAAAATAGTGGCCAAACGGCAACGCTGATCCTGAATACAAAACGACATTGGTACACAGAGAAGTGTTACAATATTTTTCTTTTTACTCCGGTACCAGTTTTTCATTGTAGTCACTTACTGGGGTTTGATGATCTGCAGGTAGGTTGGGTTTGAAGTCTTCTTCAAAACATTTATAACTGGTGAGCACTTTCACTTTATTCTCTTTTGATGTTTTGTCTATGTTGTTTCTGATGTTTTTTTTTCGAACGATTCTCTAAATTTTCTAAAAGGCATCCCGGTTAAGAGTGAAAGGTGGAAACGTTATGTCGTCTTCAATGTTCTGTAGCTGATATAAAATATACCTATAAATGTATATTAATGAAATAATACGAAAATTGTGACAAGAATCTTATAAAAATTTAATTTTTCTTCATTTCAGATAAAACCCCAACAAACGCAAATACAACTTCAAAACATTAAAAAATATGCTGTGGAGCAGAAAAATAAAAAGGAAAACATAATCTTTATGAAAAACAATTTTTGTAAGTTATAAATTTAATTTAAGATATTTTTTAAGTAACAGTTAAGAATAATTTTACGATTTCTTAAAAAAAATCTAACTAATGTACATAATCAGCTAGGTTTTACATTCCACTCGAAATTAAATTGAAGTCAATCTAATTTCGATTGATTTCAATTCTATTTCGAGTGAAAGTGAAATGTAGAACCTGGCTGTATGTACATATGTACATTTATGTAAAAAAAAACTATGAGTAATTTAAGTTAACAAAAAATTCAACACTCACTAACTGCATTAAAATGGCATATCTGTTGCTGATAAATTTAAAAAAACATAAAAAACAATTGCGAAAAAAAAAAATCAATTTGAATAATGATTGGATAGAAATTAACAGCATATACCTTTTTATAGTTTTCAATATTTTAAACTTGTATCTCAATTTCGCACAATGAGCAAAACGGAAAAAAAATACTTCATAGATTGAAAATAATAAGCTATCATAAATGTACGATTTCATATTTTTAAGAAAATTATGGCATATATTTTAGAGTTTGAAAAAAAAAATTATAATGAAATGCTTGTGCTAGTTTTAGGATTTCATTTTGTTATGACCTTGGGTCATACAAAAAAACAACTAATCTAAAACTTTATAAAATAAGTGTATTTGGGTTTAACCGCCAAAATGCAAGTAAAGACGCCATCACGTATCTATATATCCTATGTACATATTGAAGTATGTATCTTTTTCTTATTACAGTCCATGCATTTGGTAATTGTCTAGGGATGGTTATTTAATATGGCAGTTCTGCTTTAGCAGCATAATTATCCTTGTTCTCAACACACTTCATCGCTTAACTTTAATTTTTTTTTCATGAGAAAAGAAACTGATTTCTTGCAAAGCAATTAATTTGTTTTGTAATTCAAATTATTATTTGTGCCTTGTTAAAGGGCCAGTTTTAAATTGCACATTTTACAGATTTCCCAATTGCCACTTTAGGGCTAATCTGAGTAAGTTGCGCTAAATACGGCCTTTGTCCTCAACATTGGCCGCTTAAGTGCCACTTACATCGATTGGACCTAAATATTGGGATTTTTTTGTGTTTGTTCATTTAAATTTGTTTCATAGCTTTCCCTTGATTAATTTTTATGTTTTTTTTTTATCAGCCTTATTCCGCTATCTGTGAGAAAATTTTTCAAAATCAGATAAAATGTTTATTTTGTAAAAATTTAAATTGAAAAAGCTTTTTTTCTACGAATATGGTATTAACAAAAAAATTTTGAAACATTGCCCAACCATACAAATTACATCCTTACATCCTTAATGAGTCGCAATGTTGTGAATTGGTTGCACGAATGGCAACTTATTCGTTAATAAAATGTTAAAAACAACTATTAGAACAAAATTTTTTATCCGCATCTATCCAACATTTGGCTTCGGATAAACTTCCAAATTTTCCTTGGGTTACCAGTAGTTGTCAGATCTTTATCGATAATCGCCATCAAATCATTCCAATTCATGGAATGGTTCAAGAATTCGTCCCAGGCGAAATCCCGGTCGAGGTTGCAGATATGATCCATACGGTATCTACTCTGTAACAGTAGATTTTAGCTCGTAAACCAACGAAATCTAAAATTATTTTCGAGTTATTTTTATCTTTAAAATGTCTTTTTCACCTTACCACTATCCAATGGAAAATTATGAATATTGTTAATAGGGTATTCGGAAGTATCAAACCCAAATCTCTCATGATTTATCACAGCGAAATGATTTTTATACGCACTACATTCTGAAATAATTTTTACATCCCTACGCTTCTCACCATTCTCCATAGTTTTACCATATGAAATGGTTACACTGCACATGTGCATGTCCTCTATAAACACCGGTGAGGTGACCGTGGTCCCTAACCCTAACATCATTATCCTTAAAAACTAACTTACTTATATGGCAGACTGGTTCTCTTATTTGATACAAATACTGAGCACTCGTCAATTGATGCATGGGCCTTGGTTTCTCCAACACGTCCTTGTACAAAGTTGTTAAATCCTTCGTCAGCATTTCGATGAACTTATCGGGTGAGTTTTTTTCCTATAAGAAAGAAAAAATAAAAACAATTAGTAAAATTATGAAAAAATATTGTTTCTTTAAAAATTAATGAAAAAAAAACAGAAAAATTATGAAAGTTCTCACCAACAAAAGTCTTCTGTTTGTTATAGTTCTCATCAAATGTACACTTAATAAAATAAGAGAAGGCACAGGGTATATGTTGTTTAAGAAACCTCTGGATTCGGTTTTTGGTGACTAATCGGAGCTAGGATGGACTCAAAGTCGGCATATACCACAAATGGAACAAATGGAGTTGTCTTGTAAACTTTTCAAATTTAATGTTTGCTTTATCTCCCTCTGGCATAATTGTAACAAGTCTACAACATTCGCTTTTGTGATTTTCCAATATCTGCTAACTTTTAAAACGTTGTAGACATCCGTTGCAGAGCTGTATTTGGTGACCCACTCTCGAAATTTGACTGCTCATCAAACGAGAAATATTTTTAATATACACATAATGTGTTCTACCTTCACTATTTATGCAAAAGAGTAAATTAATATGAAGATTCTGCTCCTTTCGGGTATGATACAATGGACCTATGATTTTAATATCATCGTTTTTAATATCATATCCAAACACATTCACGCTTATATCAGGATTGTTTGCTTCAGATATCTTGATACCTCTTAATGCCAGAGGGGACTCTAAATTTTTGAAGTTTATCAGTTTACCGCACACCTCAATTTCCTCATTCGCGATATTGTTTATTCTGTATGAAGTTGTCCTCGAACAATTCGTGGCTACTTTATCAAGAGCAGATATAATGCTCCATTTAAAACAGTATTCATCGTTATTTTGAACGTTAATACACGCATTTCTTTTGTATATTTGAGGAGGCAACTTCATATAGGAGGATCCAGTGATTGGTCTATATTTGTTTATATTCACCTCGATCCTTAAAAATGATAGTAGAATCCATCCACTATCCTATCCTGAAACTCCTCCAATTTTGTTTTTATTTCATTAAACATTTCGCTCAGATGATCTTCCAGCTCATCCTCTGACACTAAAATACACATTTTGGTCTGCATGCTTTTAGTAGCGAGTATTGCAGTGTGAGGATCATCTGATCATCTTCTAAAAGTCCTATGATTATAGGATTCTTCTTTTCTATTAGATGACTTACATCTAGAATGCTTTCATCTATATTTTTAATAGAGAAAGTCTTAATTCTATTTTTAAATGCGGAATCAACCAAACTCACATTTTCTGCTACGAGATGTTTGACATTGTTCTTATGCGTGTTTTTTCGTTGATGATGAGACCATTTGGTTGGATCAACATCCTCTCCGCAAATCAAACATCTCCTACAGCTAATTTTTTCTTTTCTTATTTGCTCCTTCAGATGAAGTTGGAGCACTTGGTGAAAGATCGATCTCTCTTCCTCGAAATAGTCACCTTCATTCCTTCGCCAGTCATTACCGATGAATGTCCAACACCAGCAGCAGATGACGTCGATGGTTTTGGACTTTCCTCTCTAGTCCTTACAGATAAACTCGCAACAGCAGCAGATGATGTTGATGGTTTCAGGTTAAAGTAACTTCCTTCCCCACTTATCGCTTTCGACACATTAGTAACCATTGAATGATTATTTTTAACTTGTCGAGATAGCGCATCTTTTCGTGAAAAAATAGTTTCAAATAAATTACATTTAAACTCACTTTTTCGCGCACTATGGAGACACTTAATATGCCTTACCAAATTCGATTTTTTTACTGGTGAATCTCACGATGGACTTTCTTAGAATTAAACCGTTCTTTAAAGCTCGTTTTAAACTCTCTAAATGAATCACATAGTTGAGTTTTGGTAAAAAGCTTGCCACCAACTTTTTGGATTTCGAGACAAAAAGATATCGTTATGAAGATTATGAAGACTTTCAGGAGACTCTTAAGTCGACTTCCAAAACATATCCTACATCTGTGCTATTTATATTTATTATAAATTCCAAAGAAAATAGAGCAGAATTCTGCCATTCCAAAACCTCCACAAGGAAGATTTTGAGACATTACCCAACCATACAAATTATTTGCATCCAAACAAATTAAATACGATGATGGTTTTTGAGAATCATAGGTTTCAATGAATTTGTTATTTGCTTTTGAATATCTGTGACTTCATTGAGCTAAGCCACCTCTTATACCTTTTTGAAAGAAATTATGTTTCTCAACAGTTCGAGCTCAACACCAGTCATTTTAAACATTGCATCCCAGGATAAACTAGGTGTAGTGTAATAATGACAAGGATCTAAACTGTATGCATGCGTGTAAACTTTTCTAAAATTTTCAAAGATATCCGCAAGCAGTACAACATCACTTTTCAAATAAATTTCCAAATAATCTTTCAAATTCCTACAAGTGAAATGAGAATATTTTCAACGCTAATAGTCCTCCAACGAACATTCCTCATTGGAAAGTTTTTTTGAAAAACTTTGATCTTGGATGAAGACATGGCTCATTCAATTTGTTCCAGGAATCCGAAAAATCATAAGGAAAAACTCCTTTACTTTTCACTAATTCAAGACTCTGATCTAACAAAGTCCTTATCAACTAAGTTCCTTGCTAAATTATCAATACTTTCACTCATAAATCGAAAGGAGTCTAAGAATCTAAGCTCAATGAAATTCTTTTGATCAATGGCAATTCGCTTTGAAATAGAAATGTATTTTTCCTTATTGATAGCAATTACTTTGATGTCACAATCGAATTCGTGAAGCGATTTAAAAAAAAGATGTGAGTCATAACCAAACAGATTATGAAGAAAAATGGGGAAAAATTTAGGCAACTTATATCTAAGATTACACAAATTATGGGCACAAATTATGGGCTGCTCCCCTATAACTACCTGTCAAATGACAGTGATCTCTTACCTTCAATTCACCTTCGATTATTTTCTTTCAGCATATCACACATACTGTTGCTTTGTTGAAATAAAACTTCTCATCATCGCGGAGGGTCTTCATGGGTGTCACATTTTTTAAATGTGTGTGGTATTTGTCCAAAGCATCGCTTAGCAGGCTATTAACAAATTCGCTTGCACAGTTTTCACACGTAAATAAAATAAAATCATATTATAGAAAAGAAACAAATAATAATTGTAAATTTTAATTTCCCTATGAACGTTCGCATTACATCTTCTGAAGGATCAAATGAGCATTTCATATAGTATGAAAATGCACAGGGAACTTGCTCTTGTACAGCTGTGGTGGAAGACTTTGCAGGATTCGTATATCCAAAGGTTTTAAAATGCACTCGAAGTCTGTATAGGTTGCGAAGGGTACTTTCAGCTGCTTGTCAAAGTTTTTGAATTTGATTAGTTTGTTTTCTCCGGTTGGAATTTTTGTTACCATCTTCTTGCATTCTTTTTTATGGTTTGTTAGCTTTTTTTCATTATAAAAATGTTGTAAAAAACTATTGCAAAAGAATAATTGCGTCCTGGAACTATGCAAAACTTGGCTTCTTATGAAACGACTCATATTTTTAATCCATACATAATGTATATTCGTTCCATTCGTGCAATACAACAAGTTTATGTGTTATGTGAGCTTCTACACGGTTTTCTCCCTCAGAAAATCCAAAAACATTGATACTTATGTTGTTTTTTTCTTCGAATATCTTTATTCCTGGAAGTTCTAAGGGAAATGTCAACCCTCTGAAATCCAACAAATTATTTTCCGGGGCAATTATATTGCTTGATATATCTCTTACTGCGTACGATGATGTTCTGCACAGATGATCTACATTTGAATGTAGAGCAGATATAACTGCCCACTTAGAGACTTTATTCTGGTGAATGTCCATCCACTATCCCTTTCTTGGAACCCTTCCATTTTAATTATTATAGCATCTTTTATATCGTTGAGCAAAGGATTAATTTCCACTTGGAGAAAAACTGGCTTCATTTCAGTTGCCATAGATTTCGTCTCAGATAACATAGTTTCATCTGTTATTTTAATGTATTCAGCAAAAAGCTCTAAATTGAACTTAACAGAATTATATTCTTCTATTTTTTGATGCAGAATTTCCTTAAGCATAGCGTGTTTTTTTTAATAAATACTTTGGGATCCAGCTGACCCTTTTAATTTTGAAGGTGCATGAAATCATCCCAATTGATTGACCCCAATCGAAGTCGGGATCATGATTGCAGTTGTGATCACTTGCACATTTTTGTAGGCAATCTTAGCCTAAGTCGCTGTTATAGCTTACACAAAATTCCATTTGTTATTTTTTTTAAGTTTATTCTTAAATTGTTGAATTTTATTTATGTAATTTTCAGAACACGCAGGCCTTTTTATTCTATGGCGATGAAGAAATGCACGACCAGATTCGTCAACAGACTATGGTAACCGCGTTGCGCGAAAGAAGAAAAACACAGTTACTGTTCGAACTTTGGAAAATGAGTGACTCTGACTCCACTCGTCATTTCCTACGTTACCTATTCAATTGCCTAGATCGCCAAAATTTCTTATTTGATACAAATACTGAGCACTCGTCAGTTTATTCATGGCCTTTGGTTTCTCCAACACGTCCTTGTACAAAGTTGTTAAATCCTTCGTCAGCATTTCGATGAGAAAGAAAAAATAAAAACAATTAGTAAAATTATGAAAAAAATATTGTTTCTTTAAAAATTAATGAAAAAAAAACAGACAAATTATGAAAGAACTCACCAACAAAAGTCTCCTGTTTGTTATAGTTTTCATCAAATGTACACTTAATAAAATAAGAGAAGGCACAGGGTATATGTTGTTTAAGAAACCTCTGGATTCGGTTTTTGGTGACTAATCGGAGCTAGGATGGACTCAAAGTCGGCATATACCACAAATGGAACAAATGGAGTTGTCTTGTAAACTTTTCAAATTTAATGTTTGCTTTATCTCCCTCTGGCATAATTGTAACAAGTCTACAACATTCGCTTTTGTGATTTTCCAATATCTGCTAACTTTTAAAACGTTGTAGACATCCGTTGCAGAGCTGTATTTGGTGACCCACTCTCGAAATTTGACTGCTCATCAAACGAGAAATATTTTTAATATACACATAATGTGTTCTACCTTCACTATTTATGCAAAAGAGTAAATTAATATGAAGATTCTGCTCCTTTCGGGTATGATACAATGGACCTATGATTTTAATATCATCGTTTTTAATATCATATCCAAACACATTCACGCTTATATCAGGATTGTTTGCTTCAGATATCTTGATACCTCTTAATGCCAGAGGGGACTCTAAATTTTTGAAGTTTATCAGTTTACCGCACACCTCAATTTCCTCATTCGCGATATTGTTTATTCTGTATGAAGTTGTCCTCGAACAATTCGTGGCTACTTTATCAAGAGCAGATATAATGCTCCATTTAAAACAGTATTCATCGTTATTTTGAACGTTAATACACGCATTTCTTTTGTATATTTGAGGAGGCAACTTCATATAGGAGGATCCAGTGATTGGTCTATATTTGTTTATATTCACCTCGATCCTTAAAAATGATAGTAGAATCCATCCACTATCCTTATCCTGAAACTCCTCCAATTTTGTTTTTATTTCATTAAACATTTCGCTCAGATGATCTTCCAGCTCATCCTCTGACACTAAAATACACATTTTGGTCTGCATGCTTTTAGTAGCGAGTATTGCAGTGTGAGGATCATCTGATCATCTTCTAAAAGTCCTATGATTATAGGATTCTTCTTTTCTATTAGATGACTTACATCTAGAATGCTTTCATCTATATTTTTAATAGAGAAAGTCTTAATTCTATTTTTAAATGCGGAATCAACCAAACTCACATTTTCTGCTACGAGATGTTTGACATTGTTCTTATGCGTGTTTTTTCGTTGATGATGAGACCATTTGGTTGGATCAACATCCTCTCCGCAAATCAAACATCTCCTACAGCTAATTTTTTCTTTTCTTATTTGCTCCTTCAGATGAAGTTGGAGCACTTGGTGAAAGATCGATCTCTCTTCCTCGAAATAGTCACCTTCATTCCTTCGCCAGTCATTACCGATGAATGTCCAACACCAGCAGCAGATGACGTCGATGGTTTTGGACTTTCCTCTCTAGTCCTTACAGATAAACTCGCAACAGCAGCAGATGATGTTGATGGTTTCAGGTTAAAGTAACTTCCTTCCCCACTTATCGCTTTCGACACATTAGTAACCATTGAATGATTATTTTTAACTTGTCGAGATAGCGCATCTTTTCGTGAAAAAATAGTTTCAAATAAATTACATTTAAACTCACTTTTTCGCGCACTATGGAGACACTTAATATGCCTTACCAAATTCGATTTTTTTACTGGTGAATCTCACGATGGACTTTCTTAGAATTAAACCGTTCTTTAAAGCTCGTTTTAAACTCTCTAAATGAATCACATAGTTGAGTTTTGGTAAAAAGCTTGCCACCAACTTTTTGGATTTCGAGACAAAAAGATATCGTTATGAAGATTATGAAGACTTTCAGGAGACTCTTAAGTCGACTTCCAAAACATATCCTACATCTGTGCTATTTATATTTATTATAAATTCCAAAGAAAATAGAGCAGAATTCTGCCATTCCAAAACCTCCACAAGGAAGATTTTGAGACATTACCCAACCATACAAATTATTTGCATCCAAACAAATTAAATACGATGATGGTTTTTGAGAATCATAGGTTTCAATGAATTTGTTATTTGCTTTTGAATATCTGTGACTTCATTGAGCTAAGCCACCTCTTATACCTTTTTGAAAGAAATTATGTTTCTCAACAGTTCGAGCTCAACACCAGTCATTTTAAACATTGCATCCCAGGATAAACTAGGTGTAGTGTAATAATGACAAGGATCTAAACTGTATGCATGCGTGTAAACTTTTCTAAAATTTTCAAAGATATCCGCAAGCAGTACAACATCACTTTTCAAATAAATTTCCAAATAATCTTTCAAATTCCTACAAGTGAAATGAGAATATTTTCAACGCTAATAGTCCTCCAACGAACATTCCTCATTGGAAAGTTTTTTTGAAAAACTTTGATCTTGGATGAAGACATGGCTCATTCAATTTGTTCCAGGAATCCGAAAAATCATAAGGAAAAACTCCTTTACTTTTCACTAATTCAAGACTCTGATCTAACAAAGTCCTTATCAACTAAGTTCCTTGCTAAATTATCAATACTTTCACTCATAAATCGAAAGGAGTCTAAGAATCTAAGCTCAATGAAATTCTTTTGATCAATGGCAATTCGCTTTGAAATAGAAATGTATTTTTCCTTATTGATAGCAATTACTTTGATGTCACAATCGAATTCGTGAAGCGATTTAAAAAAAAGATGTGAGTCATAACCAAACAGATTATGAAGAAAAATGGGGAAAAATTTAGGCAACTTATATCTAAGATTACACAAATTATGGGCACAAATTATGGGCTGCTCCCCTATAACTACCTGTCAAATGACAGTGATCTCTTACCTTCAATTCACCTTCGATTATTTTCTTTCAGCATATCACACATACTGTTGCTTTGTTGAAATAAAACTTCTCATCATCGCGGAGGGTCTTCATGGGTGTCACATTTTTTAAATGTGTGTGGTATTTGTCCAAAGTATCGCTTAGCAGGCTATTAACAAATTCGCTTGCACAGTTTTCACACGTAAATAAAATAAAATCATATTATAGAAAAGAAACAAATAATAATTGTAAATTTTAATTTCCCTATGAACGTTCGCATTACATCTTCTGAAGGATCAAATGAGCATTTCATATAGTATGAAAATGCACAGGGAACTTGCTCTTGTACAGCTGTGGTGGAAGACTTTGCAGGATTCGTATTGCATATATCCAAAGGTTTTAAAATGCACTCGAAGTCTGCATAGGTTGCGAAGGGTACTTTCAGCTGCTTGTCAAAGTTTTTGAATTTGATTAGTTTGTTTTCTCCGGTTGGAATTTTTGTTACCATCTTCTTGCATTCTTTTTTATGGTTTGTTAGCTTTTTTTCATTATAAAAATGTTGTAAAAAACTATTGCAAAAGAATAATTGCGTCCTGGAACTATGCAAAACTTGGCTTCTTATGAAACGACTCATATTTTTAATCCATACATAATGTATATTCGTTCCATTCGTGCAATACAACAAGTTTATGTGTTATGTGAGCTTCTACACGGTTTTCTCCCTCAGAAAATCCAAAAACATTGATACTTATGTTGTTTTTTTCTTCGAATATCTTTATTCCTGGAAGTTCTAAGGGAAATGTCAACCCTCTGAAATCCAACAAATTATTTTCCGGGGCAATTATATTGCTTGATATATCTCTTACTGCGTACGATGATGTTCTGCACAGATGATCTACATTTGAATGTAGAGCAGATATAACTGCCCACTTAGAGACTTTATTCTGGTGAATGTCCATCCACTATCCCTTTCTTGGAACCCTTCCATTTTAATTATTATAGCATCTTTTATATCGTTGAGCAAAGGATTAATTTCCACTTGGAGAAAAACTGGCTTCATTTCAGTTGCCATAGATTTCGTCTCAGATAACATAGTTTCATCTGTTATTTTAATGTATTCAGCAAAAAGCTCTAAATTGAACTTAACAGAATTATATTCTTCTATTTTTTGATGCAGAATTTCCTTAAGCATAGCGTGTTTTTTTTAATAAATACTTTGGGATCCAGCTGACCCTTTTAATTTTGAAGGTGCATGAAATCATCCCAATTGATTGACCCCAATCGAAGTCGGGATCATGATTGCAGTTGTGATCACTTGCACATTTTTGTAGGCAATCTTAGCCTAAGTCGCTGTTATAGCTTACACAAAATTCCATTTGTTATTTTTTTTAAGTTTATTCTTAAATTGTTGAATTTTATTTATGTAATTTTCAGAACACGCAGGCCTTTTTATTCTATGGCGATGAAGAAATGCACGACCAGATTCGTCAACAGACTATGGTAACCGCGTTGCGCGAAAGAAGAAAAACACAGTTACTGTTCGAACTTTGGAAAATGAGTGACTCTGACTCCACTCGTCATTTCCTACGTTACCTATTCAATTGCCTAGATCGCCAAAATTTCTTATTTGATACAAATACTGAGCACTCGTCAGTTTATTCATGGCCTTTGGTTTCTCCAACACGTCCTTGTACAAAGTTGTTAAATCCTTCGTCAGCATTTCGATGAGAAAGAAAAAATAAAAACAATTAGTAAAATTATGAAAAAAATATTGTTTCTTTAAAAATTAATGAAAAAAAAACAGACAAATTATGAAAGAACTCACCAACAAAAGTCTCCTGTTTGTTATAGTTTTCATCAAATGTACACTTAATAAAATAAGAGAAGGCACAGGGTATATGTTGTTTAAGAAACCTCTGGATTCGGTTTTTGGTGACTAATCGGAGCTAGGATGGACTCAAAGTCGGCATATACCACAAATGGAACAAATGGAGTTGTCTTGTAAACTTTTCAAATTTAATGTTTGCTTTATCTCCCTCTGGCATAATTGTAACAAGTCTACAACATTCGCTTTTGTGATTTTCCAATATCTGCTAACTTTTAAAACGTTGTAGACATCCGTTGCAGAGCTGTATTTGGTGACCCACTCTCGAAATTTGACTGCTCATCAAACGAGAAATATTTTTAATATACACATAATGTGTTCTACCTTCACTATTTATGCAAAAGAGTAAATTAATATGAAGATTCTGCTCCTTTCGGGTATGATACAATGGACCTATGATTTTAATATCATCGTTTTTAATATCATATCCAAACACATTCACGCTTATATCAGGATTGTTTGCTTCAGATATCTTGATACCTCTTAATGCCAGAGGGGACTCTAAATTTTTGAAGTTTATCAGTTTACCGCACACCTCAATTTCCTCATTCGCGATATTGTTTATTCTGTATGAAGTTGTCCTCGAACAATTCGTGGCTACTTTATCAAGAGCAGATATAATGCTCCATTTAAAACAGTATTCATCGTTATTTTGAACGTTAATACACGCATTTCTTTTGTATATTTGAGGAGGCAACTTCATATAGGAGGATCCAGTGATTGGTCTATATTTGTTTATATTCACCTCGATCCTTAAAAATGATAGTAGAATCCATCCACTATCCTTATCCTGAAACTCCTCCAATTTTGTTTTTATTTCATTAAACATTTCGCTCAGATGATCTTCCAGCTCATCCTCTGACACTAAAATACACATTTTGGTCTGCATGCTTTTAGTAGCGAGTATTGCAGTGTGAGGATCATCTGATCATCTTCTAAAAGTCCTATGATTATAGGATTCTTCTTTTCTATTAGATGACTTACATCTAGAATGCTTTCATCTATATTTTTAATAGAGAAAGTCTTAATTCTATTTTTAAATGCGGAATCAACCAAACTCACATTTTCTGCTACGAGATGTTTGACATTGTTCTTATGCGTGTTTTTTCGTTGATGATGAGACCATTTGGTTGGATCAACATCCTCTCCGCAAATCAAACATCTCCTACAGCTAATTTTTTCTTTTCTTATTTGCTCCTTCAGATGAAGTTGGAGCACTTGGTGAAAGATCGATCTCTCTTCCTCGAAATAGTCACCTTCATTCCTTCGCCAGTCATTACCGATGAATGTCCAACACCAGCAGCAGATGACGTCGATGGTTTTGGACTTTCCTCTCTAGTCCTTACAGATAAACTCGCAACAGCAGCAGATGATGTTGATGGTTTCAGGTTAAAGTAACTTCCTTCCCCACTTATCGCTTTCGACACATTAGTAACCATTGAATGATTATTTTTAACTTGTCGAGATAGCGCATCTTTTCGTGAAAAAATAGTTTCAAATAAATTACATTTAAACTCACTTTTTCGCGCACTATGGAGACACTTAATATGCCTTACCAAATTCGATTTTTTTACTGGTGAATCTCACGATGGACTTTCTTAGAATTAAACCGTTCTTTAAAGCTCGTTTTAAACTCTCTAAATGAATCACATAGTTGAGTTTTGGTAAAAAGCTTGCCACCAACTTTTTGGATTTCGAGACAAAAAGATATCGTTATGAAGATTATGAAGACTTTCAGGAGACTCTTAAGTCGACTTCCAAAACATATCCTACATCTGTGCTATTTATATTTATTATAAATTCCAAAGAAAATAGAGCAGAATTCTGCCATTCCAAAACCTCCACAAGGAAGATTTTGAGACATTACCCAACCATACAAATTATTTGCATCCAAACAAATTAAATACGATGATGGTTTTTGAGAATCATAGGTTTCAATGAATTTGTTATTTGCTTTTGAATATCTGTGACTTCATTGAGCTAAGCCACCTCTTATACCTTTTTGAAAGAAATTATGTTTCTCAACAGTTCGAGCTCAACACCAGTCATTTTAAACATTGCATCCCAGGATAAACTAGGTGTAGTGTAATAATGACAAGGATCTAAACTGTATGCATGCGTGTAAACTTTTCTAAAATTTTCAAAGATATCCGCAAGCAGTACAACATCACTTTTCAAATAAATTTCCAAATAATCTTTCAAATTCCTACAAGTGAAATGAGAATATTTTCAACGCTAATAGTCCTCCAACGAACATTCCTCATTGGAAAGTTTTTTTGAAAAACTTTGATCTTGGATGAAGACATGGCTCATTCAATTTGTTCCAGGAATCCGAAAAATCATAAGGAAAAACTCCTTTACTTTTCACTAATTCAAGACTCTGATCTAACAAAGTCCTTATCAACTAAGTTCCTTGCTAAATTATCAATACTTTCACTCATAAATCGAAAGGAGTCTAAGAATCTAAGCTCAATGAAATTCTTTTGATCAATGGCAATTCGCTTTGAAATAGAAATGTATTTTTCCTTATTGATAGCAATTACTTTGATGTCACAATCGAATTCGTGAAGCGATTTAAAAAAAAGATGTGAGTCATAACCAAACAGATTATGAAGAAAAATGGGGAAAAATTTAGGCAACTTATATCTAAGATTACACAAATTATGGGCACAAATTATGGGCTGCTCCCCTATAACTACCTGTCAAATGACAGTGATCTCTTACCTTCAATTCACCTTCGATTATTTTCTTTCAGCATATCACACATACTGTTGCTTTGTTGAAATAAAACTTCTCATCATCGCGGAGGGTCTTCATGGGTGTCACATTTTTTAAATGTGTGTGGTATTTGTCCAAAGCATCGCTTAGCAGGCTATTAACAAATTCGCTTGCACAGTTTTCACACGTAAATAAAATAAAATCATATTATAGAAAAGAAACAAATAATAATTGTAAATTTTAATTTCCCTATGAACGTTCGCATTACATCTTCTGAAGGATCAAATGAGCATTTCATATAGTATGAAAATGCACAGGGAACTTGCTCTTGTACAGCTGTGGTGGAAGACTTTGCAGGATTCGTATATCCAAAGGTTTTAAAATGCACTCGAAGTCTGTATAGGTTGCGAAGGGTACTTTCAGCTGCTTGTCAAAGTTTTTGAATTTGATTAGTTTGTTTTCTCCGGTTGGAATTTTTGTTACCATCTTCTTGCATTCTTTTTTATGGTTTGTTAGCTTTTTTTCATTATAAAAATGTTGTAAAAAACTATTGCAAAAGAATAATTGCGTCCTGGAACTATGCAAAACTTGGCTTCTTATGAAACGACTCATATTTTTAATCCATACATAATGTATATTCGTTCCATTCGTGCAATACAACAAGTTTATGTGTTATGTGAGCTTCTACACCGTTTTCTCCCTCAGAAAATCCAAAAACATTGATACTTATGTTGTTTTTTTCTTCGAATATCTTTATTCCTGGAAGTTCTAAGGGAAATGTCAACCCTCTGAAATCCAACAAATTATTTTCCGGGGCAATTATATTGCTTGATATATCTCTTACTGCGTACGATGATGTTCTGCACAGATGATCTACATTTGAATGTAGAGCAGATATAACTGCCCACTTAGAGACTTTATTCTGGTGAATGTCCATCCACTATCCCTTTCTTGGAACCCTTCCATTTTAATTATTATAGCATCTTTTATATCGTTGAGCAAAGGATTAATTTCCACTTGGAGAAAAACTGGCTTCATTTCAGTTGCCATAGATTTCGTCTCAGATAACATAGTTTCATCTGTTATTTTAATGTATTCAGCAAAAAGCTCCAAATTGAACTTAACAGAATTATATTCTTCTATTTTTTGATGCAGAATTTCCTTAAGCATAGCGTGTTTTTTTTAATAAATACTTTGGGATCCAGCTGACCCTTTTAATTTTGAAGGTGCATGAAATCATCCCAATTGATTGACCCCAATCGAAGTCGGGATCATGATTGCAGTTGTGATCACTTGCACATTTTTGTAGGCAATCTTAGCCTAAGTCGCTGTTATAGCTTACACAAAATTCCATTTGTTATTTTTTTTAAGTTTATTCTTAAATTGTTGAATTTTATTTATGTAATTTTCAGAACGCGCAGGCCTTTTTATTCTATGGCGATGAAGAAATGCACGACCAGATTCGTCAACAGACTATGGTAACCGCGTTGTGCGAAAGAAGAAAAACACAGTTACTGTTCGAACTTTGGAAAATGAGTGACTCTGACTCCACTCGTCATTTCCTACGTTACCTATTCAATTGCCTAGATCGCCAAAATTTCTTATTTGATACAAATACTGAGCACTCGTCAGTTTATTCATGGCCTTTGGTTTCTCCAACACGTCCTTGTACAAAGTTGTTAAATCCTTCGTCAGCATTTCGATGAGAAAGAAAAAATAAAAACAATTAGTAAAATTATGAAAAAATATTGTTTCTTTAAAAATTAATGAAAAAAAAACAGACAAATTATGAAAGAACTCACCAACAAAAGTCTCCTGTTTGTTATAGTTTTCATCAAATGTACACTTAATAAAATAAGAGAAGGCACAGGGTATATGTTGTTTAAGAAACCTCTGGATTCGGTTTTTGGTGACTAATCGGAGCTAGGATGGACTCAAAGTCGGCATATACCACAAATGGAACAAATGGAGTTGTCTTGTAAACTTTTCAAATTTAATGTTTGCTTTATCTCCCTCTGGCATAATTGTAACAAGTCTACAACATTCGCTTTTGTGATTTTCCAATATCTGCTAACTTTTAAAACGTTGTAGACATCCGTTGCAGAGCTGTATTTGGTGACCCACTCTCGAAATTTGACTGCTCATCAAACGAGAAATATTTTTAATATACACATAATGTGTTCTACCTTCACTATTTATGCAAAAGAGTAAATTAATATGAAGATTCTGCTCCTTTCGGGTATGATACAATGGACCTATGATTTTAATATCATCGTTTTTAATATCATATCCAAACACATTCACGCTTATATCAGGATTGTTTGCTTCAGATATCTTGATACCTCTTAATGCCAGAGGGGACTCTAAATTTTTGAAGTTTATCAGTTTACCGCACACCTCAATTTCCTCATTCGCGATATTGTTTATTCTGTATGAAGTTGTCCTCGAACAATTCGTGGCTACTTTATCAAGAGCAGATATAATGCTCCATTTAAAACAGTATTCATCGTTATTTTGAACGTTAATACACGCATTTCTTTTGTATATTTGAGGAGGCAACTTCATATAGGAGGATCCAGTGATTGGTCTATATTTGTTTATATTCACCTCGATCCTTAAAAATGATAGTAGAATTCATCCACTATCCTTATCCTGAAACTCCTCCAATTTTGCTTTTATTTCATTAAACATTTCGCTCAGATGATTTTCCAGCTCATCCTCTGACACTACAATACACATTTTGGTCTGCATGCTTTTAGTAGCGAGTATTGCAGTGTGAGGATCATCTGAGTGCTTAATGAATTCTCCAAACAGCTCCATACTGAATTTGAATGATCTCAAATTTTGTACTTCCTCTTCTAAAAGTCCTATGATTATAGATTTCTTCTTTTCTATTAGATGACTTACATCTAGAATGCTTTCATCTATATTTTTAAATGCGGAATCAACCAAACTCACATTTTCTGCTACGAGATGTTTGACATGTTCTTATGCGTGTTTTTTCGTTGATGATGAGACCATTTGGTTGGATCAACATCCTCTTCGCAAATCAAACATCTCCTACAGCTAATTTTTTCTTTTCTTATTTGCTCCTTCAGATGAAGTTGGAGCTCTTGGTGAAAGATCTCTCTTCCTCGAAATAGTCACCTTCATTCCTTCGCCAGTCATTACCGATGAATGTCCAACACCAGCAGCAGATGACGTCGATGGTTTTGGACTTTCCTCTCTAGTCCTTACAGATAAACTCGCAACAGCAGCAGATGATGTTGATGGTTTCGGGTTAAAGTAACTTCCTTCCCCACTTATCGCTTTCGACACATTAGTAACCATTGAATGATTATTTTTAACTTGTCGAGATAGCGCATCTTTTCGTGAAAAAATAGTTTCAAATAAATTACATTTAAACTCACTTTTTCGCGCACTATGGAGACACTTAATATGCCTTACCAAATTCGATTTTTTTACTGGTGAATCTCACGATGGACTTTCTTAGAATTAAACCGTTCTTTAAAGCTCGTTTTAAACTCTCTAAATGAATCACATAGTTGAGTTTTGGTAAAAAGCTTGCCACCAACTTTTTGGATTTCGAGACAAAAAGATATCGTTATGAAGATTATGAAGACTTTCAGGAGACTCTTAAGTCGACTTCCAAAACATATCCTACATCTGTGCTATTTATATTTATTATAAATTCCAAAGAAAATAGAGCAGAATTCTGCCATTCCAAAACCTCCACAAGGAAGATTTTGAGACATTACCCAACCATACAAATTATTTGCATCCAAACAAATTAAATACGATGATGGTTTTTGAGAATCATAGGTTTCAATGAATTTGTTATTTGCTTTTGAATATCTGTGACTTCATTGAGCTAAGCCACCTCTTATACCTTTTTGAAAGAAATTATGTTTCTCAACAGTTCGAGCTCAACACCAGTCATTTTAAACATTGCATCCCAGGATAAACTAGGTGTAGTGTAATAATGACAAGGATCTAAACTGTATGCATGCGTGTAAACTTTTCTAAAATTTTCAAAGATATCCGCAAGCAGTACAACATCACTTTTCAAATAAATTTCCAAATAATCTTTCAAATTCCTACAAGTGAAATGAGAATATTTTCAACGCTAATAGTCCTCCAACGAACATTCCTCATTGGAAAGTTTTTTTGAAAAACTTTGATCTTGGATGAAGACATGGCTCATTCAATTTGTTCCAGGAATCCGAAAAATCATAAGGAAAAACTCCTTTACTTTTCACTAATTCAAGACTCTGATCTAACAAAGTCCTTATCAACTAAGTTCCTTGCTAAATTATCAATACTTTCACTCATAAATCGAAAGGAGTCTAAGAATCTAAGCTCAATGAAATTCTTTTGATCAATGGCAATTCGCTTTGAAATAGAAATGTATTTTTCCTTATTGATAGCAATTACTTTGATGTCACAATCGAATTCGTGAAGCGATTTAAAAAAAAGATGTGAGTCATAACCAAACAGATTATGAAGAAAAATGGGGAAAAATTTAGGCAACTTATATCTAAGATTACACAAATTATGGGCACAAATTATGGGCTGCTCCCCTATAACTACCTGTCAAATGACAGTGATCTCTTACCTTCAATTCACCTTCGATTATTTTCTTTCAGCATATCACACATACTGTTGCTTTGTTGAAATAAAACTTCTCATCATCGCGGAGGGTCTTCATGGGTGTCACATTTTTTAAATGTGTGTGGTATTTGTCCAAAGCATCGCTTAGCAGGCTATTAACAAATTCGCTTGCACAGTTTTCACACGTAAATAAAATAAAATCATATTATAGAAAAGAAACAAATAATAATTGTAAATTTTAATTTCCCTATGAACGTTCGCATTACATCTTCTGAAGGATCAAATGAGCATTTCATATAGTATGAAAATGCACAGGGAACTTGCTCTTGTACAGCTGTGGTGGAAGACTTTGCAGGATTCGTATATCCAAAGGTTTTAAAATGCACTCGAAGTCTGTATAGGTTGCGAAGGGTACTTTCAGCTGCTTGTCAAAGTTTTTGAATTTGATTAGTTTGTTTTCTCCGGTTGGAATTTTTGTTACCATCTTCTTGCATTCTTTTTTATGGTTTGTTAGCTTTTTTTCATTATAAAAATGTTGTAAAAAACTATTGCAAAAGAATAATTGCGTCCTGGAACTATGCAAAACTTGGCTTCTTATGAAACGACTCATATTTTTAATCCATACATAATGTGTATTCGTTCCATTCGTGCAATACAACAAGTTTATGTGTTATGTGAGCTTCTACACCGTTTTCTCCCTCAGTAAATCCAAAAACATTGATACTTATGTTGTTTTTTTCTTCGAATATCTTTATTCCTGGAAGTTCTAAGGGAAATGTCAACCCTCTGAAATCCAAAAAAATATTTTCCGGGGCAATTATATTGCTTGATATATCTCTTACTGCGTACGATGATGTTCTGCACAGATGATCTACATTTGAATGTAGAGCAGATATAACTGCCCACTTAAAACAATAAGCACCATTATTTTGAACGTTGATAACAGCTTTCTTGCTTTCAATATATTTTGGCAACTTTGAAATATGTTGATACTCTCAGTGGTTCGTATTTGTTTATATTTATTTCAAGAGACTTTATTCTGGTGAATGTCCATCCACTATCCCTTTCTTGGAACTCTTCCATTTTAATTATTATAGCATCTTTCATATCGCTGAGCAAAGGATCAATTTCCACTTGGAGAAAAACTGGCTTCATTTCAGTTGCCATAGATTTCGTCTCAGATAACATAGTTTCATCTGTTATTTTAATGTATTCAGCAAAAAGCTCCAAATTGAACTTAACAGAATTATATTCTTCTATTTTTTTATGCAGAATTTCCTTGAGCATAGCAATGTTTTTTTTTTAATAAATACTTTTGGATCCAGCTGACCCTTTTTATTTTGAAGGTTCATGAAATCATCCCAATTGATTTGATATTCGAAGAATTGACCCCAATCGAAGTCGGGATCATGATTGCAGTTGTGATCACTTGCACATTTTTGTAGGCAATCTTAGCCTAAGTCGCTGTTATAGCTTACACAAAATTCCATTTGTTATTTTTTTTAATATAGTATATGTAGTGTTACATTTCACACCGTGCTTCCGTGCACCGTGTTTTAATGAACGGGAAGAGTGGATCCGGAGAGTTAACTTTGTTTAAAAAAAGAAATAGATTTTTTGTTTTTTTTTTAATTATATTTATTTTGTTCATAGAGAAAAGCCCGCTGTCTTTAGGCTGCGACTTTATCTCTTCTATTTCAGAATATCAACTCTGCCCTTCTTCCCATTTGGTTCTCTATTTATTAGTTTTTTTTATTTTCCCCTACCACTGCTTACCATCACCAAAACCAAAACCAGTTCACTTGCAATCAATTAAGAACGAAACGAGAATTATGCCTGGTTAATTGGTTGGGTGACTGTCCGATGTGAATTGGATTCAAATCAATGGTGTATATTTTGGGATTTATTTGGGGTTTGAGAATGGCTGTAGCTCTCGGGTCACAACAGTATCGAGATTTTTCTATTTGCTTTGTTGTCTTCACGTTCCAGGTGTGATGGTCAGAGCTTGATAAATGTTTTTAACAATGTCGAGAAGTTCAGCCTTTTCAGGTTCACTGGTGGTCTTTTTAGATTGCAGGTCTACCAACTGAATGAATCTATCTATATTTTTTGCATTAGCAACAAACTCAGGTATGAGTTTAATGGCTTGAGTAACGTTAAAAGTCATTGTGATTTGTTTATTGTCGTACTGGGAAAGGATGGAGTCTGAATTCTTTGACTTACTTTGTGCGGGTTTAGTAACAACAGTAAGCTCACTATCTATGAAGATCTACGGGGATGTGGGATCTTTCTATTTCTTAGCGAAATATTTAGATTCAAACCAGACATATATTACCAAAATACGTATAGATAACTTAACAACCCTGTATCGTATTAGTGTATTGAATTGTTTTGGTTGGCATAGTTCGATTGCCGTTCCTATGGTATAATAATGCATGACACATGCGGAACACTTGGTCGTAATCGAACTATGTCAAAGCGATTCATGGGAATTGTGTGGGTTCTGTGTGGTCTCTTAGTTTTAGGGCAATCATAAAATTATTTGCATTTATAGATTTATTTTCATCGAATCTGATGTTACGTTAGCTCACCGTGCTTTCGCTTATTCCAGCGAGAAGAGTGAATAGCGGACAGAAAGAAAAAAAAGTAACTTAGTTTTATTTGTTTAATTTATTTCTTTATTTTTGTATAAGAGGACCGCTGTCCTTAGCTTCGCTGCGACCTTTATTTAATTTTATTTTTATTTATATTTGTTAGAAGGCCCGCTGTCTTTAGCTTGGCTGCGACCTTTTTAGTTTTAGTTATTGATTCTATCTGTGGTTCTTCAATTCCTTAAACACTCCTTTTTTTCTACAAATGTTGAAGTCAGTCTTCATCCCCACCATGCATACACAGTTTCTTGCGTAAAATATTAAATTCTATAAAAGAGATAACTCTGACTCTTCAACCATTCTTGAAAGTGCCAAGAGTCTTCACCCATATTTTCCCAGTAATAATTTTTTTTTCTGCATACGACAACTATTTAGTATCTGTTCTAAAAAACAAGCTATACAAAAAACTAACACAAAAGCATAATTAATTAAAAAAGTAAAAAAAAAAAATATTTTATGAAAATATGAAATCAACACATAAACAATATTATTGATTAAAAAAATACAATGTTAAAAATAAAATTTAAAAAGGTATTTGTTATTTTGTTGAAGAAAAACAAATAAAAACAATTAAATATTTTTAAATCTTCGTAAACTTGAATTTATTAAAAACTAATAAAATTTGTAAATTATTTTTTTTTACACTTTGAACAATAATATTATTTTAGTTAACTACTTTAATTCACTATTTCGATGTTTCATCATTTTTAATTGTAAATACACTATTATATGTAAATGTTTATCATTCAAAATAATTATGTACATATTGTTTTTAGAATATAGATATATGTAAAATAATAAAACAAAATGTTAGAAATTATTTATTAATAAGGAAAATAGTTTTTAAGATTTTTTGTTTAGCATTAATAAGATAAATTAAAAATAAATAATATTAAAAAATAATAAAATACTTAATTTAAATAAATTTTTAAATTGATTTTTCATTTAACTTTTATGGAAGATGTTAAGAATATTTTGAACCAGAATTAAAAAATTAAATCTGAAATGTAATACAAATATTGGTGTTTTATTTTCCTTTATATGTAGCTTAGGTAAGAAAGATATTTCTTGTCAAGAACATATTTTTAGTCATTCGACCTTAGTCGCATAAACTCTTTCATCGATTTTCATTAATTGTTAATAAATAATAAATTGTTTAAAAACATCAGCATATCTTACAAAAACATAACACAGTTGTAGCAGTATTAATCAGCCCTGTCGAGTTATCCTTTGGGAAGAACATTTTCTCCAATTTGTTCAAATTCGGAAAAAAGTTAACGCACTTTACCGCAACGCGAGACAATGCAATATGTAAAGAATGTTTGACAACTTGTTGAAAAATTTGTACCGACCAACGATCTCAAGAAAGTTTGATTCTCTACCAATTGTGATTTTTTTTAAATAAAAAATTTACTTAAACAAAAGCTCATTGAATTTTTTTTTATTTTGTTTTTATTTATGTACATAGGCAAGCTATAAATCTTTAAGAGCATTTTATTACAACTTTTAAGGAACAGAAAATATAGTGAAAAGTACTAAATCTCGAAAACACGGTACTGACACTGTTTTTTTTTTAAATTTTGGTACCGACATAAATAGAAACACTTTAAAAGAAATGCAATATTATAAAAATCACCCCAAAAAATTCCAAAACACGCTTGGATAACACTACCATGGTACTGACAATTAATTTTGTGACACTTCGTTAGAATAAAAGAGCATCACTTTTACGGAGAAGGGAAAGTAAGCCATTAAACTTAAAAACAAACAGTCGAATTTATTAGATTTCCTTCTTTGACAGTTGTCAATTAGCCACTGTCTATCTAAATAGTTGGACATCTCCTTATTTATAAACGCATTCCAACAGTGGCCTACAAATGTTCTCATACACTCGCTCACATCCCTGTAATCTGTCAATTTCGTGAGTATTTGGATACGTTCAATGAACATTTCGTTCATTTGAAGATTATTTTTCAATTTTTTGTTCATTGAACGTACCCACTTTAGAATAGGTTTGGACAACCAATTTCAGTGTCTAAGTTAGACACTCGATGGAACATGTTTTTAAATAAGGTTTTGGACTTGGACAGCTGTCCAAAGTTAGACATACTTTGGAATGGGTTTATAAATACGACTGTTTTTGTCTACAGATCTGTCAGTGAAATAAGTAGAAACCAAATCATTGGAACGATTTGTTCCATTTTATGTGAAATGAAATAACCCTTTAACGAATAAGCCAAAAATGAAGAAATGGTATAAAATGGAACATTTCGGATATGAGACATGACTGCTCACTCCAATCTGTATGTTTTCTTCCTGAGTGTCACCTCCCTTTCTACCTCACCGATTTCACCACCAAACGGTTCTATAAACAATTACAAAGGGGGCGTGCAATCCATTACGTATGTCATCTGAATTTTTAGAACATCTGATTGGTCAGCTGTTATAAAAAGTAATATGACTGAAGTGTTACTCAGACCCCAAAAATGGGCTGGAATTGCCAAAATGGATGTCTGCAGCACTTTTGATCTTTCAATTAGCATGAAGAAAAAAAGAGCCGGAAAAAATAGTGAAGCTTTTTGTGCTTATTTATTTCGCGAAAAATATTATTAATTAAAAGAAAAATATCAAAAATAAAAAATTGAAAAATAAGCTTGTGGTTGTTTTTTTCTTTAAAATATACAAAAAGTGTACAGCTGCGTGTGTGGACACATAAAAACTAGCACGTACGACACTTTTACACAACTGTTGCAGCTACCGCTTCAGTTCCAGTTTCAATTGCATCATTCTATTGTTTTCAGGCAGTAAAAAATAGACGCAAAAAGGCATAGTGTAATAGGTCGCGTTCGGGGATCCATCCAAAGCTATCCGGATAGTTTTGTGTTGTTGTAATCTCATGTGACAAACTGACAAAACAGCTGATGCAATAACAGCCCAACGTATCTAAATAGGTATAACGTATTGGGATAGGTGGATAACCTATCTGATAGACTGCTGTTAAACGCTGCAATTACCCTCTGCGATTTTTAAGCACGTCGGCAGGGGACGTATGCGGTGGCCGGGGTAAACAAAGTTGCAGAGGTTGAAATAATTGCCGAGTTACCATTCTTTCTTCTTTGTGCTTTTTCCTATTGTTTGACTCATAAGTGGAGTAAAGAGTGTGAAGAGATGTTTCCTTCTCATTTAACAAAAATTGCAGCTATTAAAATTTTTAATTGGATGCTGCAATCCGAAAGAAACTCAAAAGAGAAACGCCGTAAAAATTGCAGTCGTCTAAAAGCAGTCATAGACTGCTTTTAAACGCTGCAAATATGCTGCAATTACTCCTGCAATTTTTAAGCATGTAGGCGGGGGACGTATGGGGTGTCCGGGGTAGACAAAGTTGCTGAGGTTGAAATAATTGCAGAGTTATCGCTCTTTCTTCTTTGTGCTTTTTCTTATTGTTTGAGACATAAGTGGAGTTAAGAGTGAGGAGATATATTTCCTTCGCATTTAACAAAAATTGCAGGTATTAAAATTTGCAGCGTTTAAATGGATGCTGCAATCGGAAAGAAACTCAAAAGAGAATTGCGGATAGAAATTGCAGTCGTTTAAAAGCAGTCATAGTTCCTTGAACGCAAGGATAGGCGACAGCAGATTTTTTTTAGTTTCCTTTTCCTACTCATGTAGAGGTTTAGTTACTCATTCAGCATTCAGCATTGCTGTCATTTACTTCGTTATTTGCTCGTTCAAATATAAAGATGCCAAAACGTTTAACGTTGGATTTGCAATTTCCGAAAATTTGTAAGAAACTGAAAATGTACGATTCGATGTAAATCTCTATTTAAAACTGAATAAAATCAATTCAATTTAAAATTTCCCTGTGCGTTTTTTACATATCCTTTCTCATTTCTAACGAGAAAACAACTCGTTGAAAAGCCCTTTCTTTGCTTTAGTCTTTGATTATGCATTTGTTGCATCTGATTTGAGTGTCTTGCCGTGCCGGAATTTAAATTGTGAATTATTAAAACTGCAAGTTTAATAAAATAAAGTACCATGTTGTCTATTAATCTTCATTTTTTGAAGTAACTTTATGTTGTGAAGAAAATAGAAACAAATTTCATTAAATTCAATCCAAATAGCTAACAATGTACATAAAGTACAAATTAGTCATATTTACGTATTTGTAATTTATCAAAATGGGATGGATATTTAATAGAAAATCGAGAAAAAACATTTAAATCTTTTATGAAGGAATGAAATTTTACGCAATTTTAAATTATTTGACAAACAACGGCCTAAAAAAGGGAACCAAAATTTCAATAAAAGTCAAATAAGTCTTGGACAATGTTAATGTTTAATCAGCCATGTAAAAAATTCTACAAACCCGCACACATTAGTTTTGAAATGGAAAAGACTATTGGGATGCGAAATGGAATCGGGTGAAGATGAAGGTATGTACTTACATATATTTTTGTATCCAGTATTCAAATTTAAATAAAGAAATGCTTTTTAGAATATGTACAAAGTTAAATAACTGAAGAAACATCAACAACTATCTAATTTCCGTGGTCGTTATGCGCCTCAATTACATTTGTGTTTGTGATTGAATAAATAAAATCCAAGTAAGAGTTTCTCAAAATTTATTGAATTTTTGTCTAATGAAGTAAAAACGAATTTCCTTAATCATCGACAAATAAAATTATGTTCAACAAAAAGGTTTTATGGCATAACATAATAGACTGAGCACCACTAAAGGAGTCTGATGATTTACCTGGCAGTTGTGAAATAGCTATAACTCCAGTTAATAGGCACTTTTAACGGGTTGTCTCATTTTAAACCAAATTTTTAGCATTTTCTGAGATGCAAGTATGACAGGATCTCATACATTTGATTGTACTGCTGAGTCGACATCGTTCCGGTCTCAAATTGGTATTGTTTTACAAATTGAACGGCTGAAGGATGAACTTCAGACACTTGCAATTCCTAATCAGACACATATTCACTGCACATTTTGAAGATGAAAACCATTGCATCATAAATCAGTCTTTGTTTATAAATTTATCCACTTTAAGTATTCGAGCATAAATTTAATAGGAGTGTAAATAGAGAAAAGGAATGGAATAGGGGATCATTATTAATCGCATTGGATATTTTATCATTCACTTTAGTTCTGTGGCCAATAAGACTCAAGCCATTCCAAATCGCGACCACTAACACCATACAACCACAAGTTTTTGATCAAGATCAGTCTATCCATAGTTTCAAAGGCGTTGTTTAAATCCAAAAATACAGTTATCACCGAATTTTCACGGTCAATTTGTCTTTTCCACAAAGTGGCAACCCTTTTTTTAATTTTTTTTTTTTTATATATGCAAATGCATTACAATCAATTAGAAAACACCTAGAATAATAATCACTTAAGATACACAGAGTTTTGTTAACATTTTGGAGCCGTTTATGAGGAATTTCGAAATCTTACAAAATTTTTGTATGGTTGGTAACTCTAAAAATGGGCGTGACCATTAGAATCTTTGACTATGTATTCACATTGGTATCAGTAGAATTTGTGCCAAATTTCAGGTTTACTAGCCCTGTTGGTTGATTTAATGCCAAATTTTCGAGATTCTGCCCCATTTGCTGTTAAATCCCATAGAAAATTTTGACAACTAGCAAATTGTAACAAGAAGTTGCAGTTACCAAGCAGACTTATTTTATCACACGTAGGTAACATATTCACAGGTCTAAATTCCTCCTATTAGTTACTTTTTCTACTGGATTAACTATTGATTCTTTCAATATTTCAGGAAATATTCCTGTATACAACAGAGGTATTCATGCAACTTCGTAAAGTCTTCGTAAACGTGGTAAACTGCGTAAACCTGTCAAATGTTCATACAAATTCGACAGGTTTACGCAATATACAACGTTTACAACGACTTTACACCATTGCATAAATACCCCTAATGATTTATTGATTTATTTGTTATTGAAAATTTGAACTTTACAATGGAACATATAAACCGCAGATAAGGTCAAAATTTTTGCTTTTTGATCTATACACGAATTATCCATTATTAAATTGGTCATTTACCCAATTCAAACCAGAAATTAATGAGAATATTTAACATTTTTATATATTTTTTTAAGAATTTTAGATTGTTTGGTTTTTTCATTAAAAAATATTATTCTCTTATTTTCAGAAAGGATAACAGAACAAACGAGTAATCTTTGGACAAAAAATTACACCTGCCTCCTACAAAAAAAAAAAAGCATTTCGTTATTAACAGACATCATGTCGTAAGTAGTTAATATAAGCTTATGCCCGTTAAGGAAATGAATATTCAATATTAAAGCATAGCTACAACAATAATATAATCTGTTTTGACTGCTATTTAATTTATGTCAATTTAAATTATTTGCAAGAACTTACTATAAAATATTAGCACTTTAAAAATATAAAATAAGTTGCCTTAAAAATGTATGAACAAAAAATCGACTCAAAAGTGAAAATAAGCAAATGTTAATTTGTTTTATGACATTTATAAATTTAAATATTTAAGTATTTTTAATGTTTAGTTAATGTTTGTAAAAATTAATTTTGAATTTAAGTTGTGTTACTTTCAAAAAGATTAGGCAGATGTAGTTAGTTGATTTTTATTCCATATGAACTTTTATACAGATTTTTATAACACGACTTTCTAAAAGATTTGAAGTCTAAAAGAAAATAATTTTAATTTTCCAAAAATTCCTAAGACTGCATTTATGAGGAAAAAAATATTTTAACTTTTTGGTCGGTATGAAGATACAAATGTATGATAATTGTTAAATACATATCGGACGACAAATTCTGCGCCAAAACTTAATATGCGAAACAAAAAATCTTTTTTTAGTTAGAATTATGAAAAAAAAATTCACATTGGGAGTTACTATTTTCGACGCCCTCGATTTTTGATAACATTTACCTGCGGTGTTATCTTGTATTGTTATTATTATTTTATTATTGAAATTGTATTTAAGTGTAAATTCAAAATTAATAATTTCTTAAAACTAGAGCCAGCTCCCATAGCTTTCAACCAAGTTATAAATTTTAAATTATAAAGCGTGTAAATAAAAAAAAATCAAGATTAAGAGCTCCCTTTATGCCTTTATGGTCTATATAGAATGTATAAATTGCATTATTAACTAGAGTTAAAAAGAAAACGTGACTTGACACCGAGAGAGATACAGATAGAATTTTTCAACTGAATTTTTTTTTATTGAGACTTTAAGACAAGTTACAAAATGAGTACAATTCAAGTATGATTGCTATTGCTATGTTTACTGCGGCTATTAAGTATTGCCTGCTATATCGCGTTACAAAGATTGCCTCGTGGCTGTCGGTTGAAAATTTGATCTGCTCATGCTCAGGAGCAATAATACATTGAGTTGTGACTTTAGTCATTATATATACATTAATAACTTAAAAACTAAGGGAACAAGAGAGGCGAGTATACACAGTATACATTCGAATTCGAGTTCGAGTTCTCAGTTACAAAACACCAGAGTTTAGGTAAAAAGAGAATTTAACACTTAAATGAAATGATGTTGAATCGATGTTATTTTTTTTTTCTTGTGCTATGTTCACATAAGAACTGTGAGGCATAAAGGTAACAAGTTGTTTACATCGAGATGAGGTAAAAATACTTTTGGTTATTATAAGGAATAGATTTTGCAAGATCTTAAAATAGTTTTCAAATTATATTCTAAATAAATATTTATCTTTCATTATTTTTTTTTTCTTTTTTTTTTTGTCATTTATTCTTTTGATATTTTAAGCGATTTGAAATGATGATGAAAAGTAGGTACATAGGTAGATATCATGTCAATTTTGGTAATAAATCATATGAGATCAAAAAAATAAAATAGTAAAAGACAGCTAGGAGATACCTAGTTAATAGGGACAAAAAGGAGGGCTAGTAAAGTTAGTGAATAGTTTAAGAAAAAAGAAAGTAATTTCTTTGTTATTAGCCACGGTTTTGGCCCGGAGATGCCTTGGAATAAAAAGAGGTAGGTAATTCATTCCATCAGGAGTGCCAGGCTGGGAGGAGAAGATTTCTCTAATGAGATCATTGTTCGAGAGTCGCATTTTATAAATAGAATTTTTAAGAAGAAATAAGCAATATCTCATTAGCGGAATGACGTTGGAGTCGTTATATAAGTCAGCATTGGAGAAGCGTTTAACTCTTGATTGGAAGTTTTTGCCAGTACAGAGACGTAAAATTTTCCTTTCGAAACATTCGGTTTCCAGAGCAACCGAGGGAGAGACGGCAAACCAGACTGGGTATGCATATGTAATTATGGGCCTTGTAAGAGATTTGTAAAAAAGCTGTTTGGAATTTTTACTTAAAGATTTATGCCTTAAGAAACGCGTTAGAGCATTTGAGACTCGCCGGGCTTTGGTGAGAGAGGCTCTAGTGTGTGAGTTGAACTTAAGGAGTTTGTTTAAGTTCACTCCAAGATATTTAATGTTATCTTTGGCTTTTAAGACATGTCCGTTAATTTTCAGGGATATATGTCTGCTTTCCAAGACAGCGTTAGCGGGACCTTTTCCGCTGGCATTCCTAAAGCAGATCATTTCAGATTTCAGGTTGTTAATGGCGATCCCCCAGATTTTGTAATAATAGTTGATAATGTCAACATGGTTTTGGAGAAAGTGCGCTGCTGGAATAGAGGAACTATGGCTGGTGTACTCGATGGTGTCATCAGCATAAAGGAGGCTGGTTGAGTGAAGGTTTTGTTCATGGAAATTGTGGGGGAAGTCAAAGAGAAATAAGTTGTAGAGGAGAGGCCCCAAAATAGATCCTTGAGGGACTCCTCTGTCGCTTGCACATGTATTTGATTTTGTGTTTTGGATTTGAATGAAAAATGTCCTGCCTTGGAGGAAGCTATAGAGGAGGTGAATAATGTGAGGAGGAAAGTCAAGTGCAGCAATCTTAGAGAGTAGACCGACTCTCCAAACGCTGTCGAACGCTTTCTCAGGGTCTAGACAGCAGGCTTCTTCAGTAACGGCAGGATTGTGTGCAGGGATTTTCTCAGCATAGATATTTTTAAAATGATTCTTAAATGCTTCTGTGGTATTTTTCTCATTACTGAGAGTAGCGTTGTTGACAATTAGTTTCTCGCAAGAGAACCTTTTTTTCCTGCCAGTCAGTCTGAAGACCTCTCTATATGCATTAGGTCCCGGTTTTATTTTCTCTAGGCTAGAACTTAATTGCTTATTGAGCCAGATAGAAATTTTCTCATGCCAACTAGCTCTTCTTTTAGCCACTCTTGAGCATTATTGGCATTTTAGTCCGAACCAAATGCCGTTTTTTTAAGTCGTGGATCCATAAGGGTTGCCTTCGCTGAAATTTAGCTTGTTTCGAAAACACTCAAACATCTATGGACAGCAATTGATAAATCAGTTTGGAGTTGTTTTCCAATATCAGTTTTAGGCATTTGATCTCTCAGTTTTACTTGAAGACCTCTTATAAGAGGGATTATGAGTGAGAGTGTTGGAAAATTTTCGACCGATAGCTCTTTTGTGAGCTTATTGAAGGGTTTTATAAGGACAATACAGTCCTGCATTGTTTCCCAATCAGATGGAGCCAAGAACTCTGGTGCTTTTGGCAAACAGTTATTGCCACTGAAAGTGGAATTTTTAAATCCAGCAATCTTTCCATCATTATAAAGGAAGAGTTCCATCTAGTAACAACATCCTGTTTGATTTTTATTTGTGGGAGCGAAAAGTTTTCTTGAGTTTTTCTAAGCTTTTCTGTTGCCATTATGCTGTGTTTGAAATGCCCCACCAATGTCCTGCATTTTTTCAACAAATCCGAAAATCCCTTGTTGGCAGTAATTGCATCGTTCACATTCAAGTTAAGGGTATGGACTACGCAGGGATGGTGGTGTTTTTTTAGATCTTCGCTGACAGCTTTTTTGACGTTTGCAGCGTTATCTGACACGATTGTCATAATTTTGTCAGCAATATCCCATTCGACGAAAATTCCACTCAACACATTGGCAATATTGAACCTGTATGTGATTCACGCATTTCCCTTGTGGCAAGAACTGTATGTGATTCACGCATTTCCCTTGTGGCAAGAACAGGCGAATATAACTTATCATTAAAATTAAAATGATATGTCAGAGTGTAGTACGATTTGCTATCTGAACTCCACATGGAGGTACTTCTACAGACTCCAGTTGAGAAATAAGAACGAAAAAAAAGGAAACTCACATAATCGAGAACTCGAGAACTCGAGACGTTGATTGTTTGTGTTTTGTGTATCTGTAATCTGTATTCAACCATTCGACTAGCAGTGAGAGCTCGAGAGCAGTTGTGTAGTGTGTACTCGAACAACATAAATGGTAAGCGTCCACTGGAGGTGTGACACTTTGTACGCTATTACTTCTTTGCCTTTTAAATTCTGGTCTTGGGGAATTATTGTATGTATTATAGTTTGGTCTTTGCCATTGCGGCTGATAATTATTAGTACGATGATTATTCTGTGGACTTCGGGGATGGTTTCTGGTATTGTCTTGTCTATTAAACGGATTATATGTTCATTTAATATTGTCAAATACTTTTTGTTCATATTTAGTTATAGGTCTATGTGCTGAACTTCCTAATTCCATTGGTTCTGGTTTTTGGTACCTATGTATGTTGATTTTGATTCCGTGTAGGAAAGCTTAAATTGTTATTATGTAAAATATTGTTTGTAGTTTGAATGTGTGAGCATTGCGATCTATTAAATTGCAATACAAAATTTGCTCTCACATTATTAGATTCTAGTTCCTGCGCTTTGGCTAAGGCAGATGGTAAATCTTCTGGAGATAATTCTTAAAGCGCTTCGTCTGTTAGCTTTGTTTAACTCATTAGTAATTTCTGATTGTGTAACATGGGTAATGATTGTGTTATTAATTAGTAACCCTAATTTCTGGTTGACTAAATTGTAATAGTCTATCAGAGTTGTATTACCATGTTGTAAGACACTTAGTTCTTGCTCGATAATATGATCTGGTCGTTTATCTGCAAATGCAAAATTAAGTCTTGATATGATTGCGTCATAGTTTAGTACGGTTCCGTGGTTTGTTAGTATATCGTTATCACTGTTAATTATTTTATTTCTAAAAATGGTTAAGGGTGCGAAAAATTTTCGACTTCCTTTTGCGTATAGAAACAATCAGCCTTATCGTGAAAGAAATTTGTTATCAGGAATCATCTTCAAAATTATTAGGGAAAATATTCCTTTAAGCAAAAAAAGGTATCGTGAATAAATTTCCAGGGAACTTTTTCCTTATATCAATGCAAACATTTCCCAAAGTAAGTTTTTTGGGGAAAAATTATTTCTTGGGAGATTCGCGATGGAAAACATTCTTTCCCCGGTATTTTATGTTTTTCCGGGGAAAAAAAGTTCCCATTAATTTGACGATAGGGCTGTATGAATTATTTGCCGCCTCGCGCCAACTAACATACGATATTGCGTTACCCGAAAGTTCTGGTAAAGACTTAATAACGTCTAAGGGTTCGTTGTAGGAAATATTTTCATCGATCTTCTGTAACTCGTATTTTGTTACTAATGTGTTTCTTGTAAGAACCTCAAGGGCAGTTTGTAACGTCTTTATTTCTGATTTAAGAGTAGCCGTGCTAGATGCTATAAGCCTAGTTACAGTTTCCTCGGTAATAGACATTTTAGTATTATTTCTTAAATTAATGTTTTCAAACTCTAACAGTAATTGGTCCAGTCTTATACGTTTCGTTATTAATTAAATAAAAATTTAAGTTTGGATAATTTTTATTTATTCTTATTTGTAATAGATATTTATGAAACAAGATTTTATTTATATATTCTTTAATATGGGATTTTTATTTTCTTACGCAGATATTTTATCTGTGTGTCATTCAACGAATAAATCAATTATTTAATATACTTAAAATTATTCTTAAGAAATATGTATTTGTTTCCTGATCGGCAAAATTTCTTTGGGTTGCAGCAGGTATTTTCCTCTTGGCTACAGATGTATCTTCTTCAGATTGAATAGTAGTTTTTTTCTCGATTTCTTTTTAGAATTCACTTGTTTTTTATTCACTGCGTATTTATTTTTAAGTTTTTGTATCAACCAACCGCTAATACCTTTCAGTGGTTAATTGCCCGTGTTGATTACTTAAAAAGGTATTTATCAATGAGTTGTGATCGTTGATTTCCTACGGCTGTAAAAATGTACTTTAGATCAATCTTCTCACAGGTGAAATCAACCATATAATGGAACTGAACTTTGGAATCGAGCTTCAGCATAAATTGCTTTTAACACATTGAGGCTATGGTAATCTTTTCTGTTGACAAATAAATGTCCTGGTTGAGGATTATTCCGCATAAAGGTGGAGCGACAGTTGTTATATGGGTACCATCAATAACTCCATTCCTTTAATACTAGGCATGTTGAATTTTAATAAAAACCTTAAAATAAATTCTGCCCTGCTGTCTTATTTCTTTTGAGATAGATTTTTTTTTTAATTTTGATATAAGACTTATATAAGAACTCAGAACCGTTTCAATCATCCTAATAAAGCAAATAGTTTTGAAATTGCTGCATTTATTAATATGTAAGCCTCACAAGAAATCAATTGTTATGAAATCCATTTTCAATTCGAACAAAGATTAAAAAAAAATTCATGTGAAAGTTATCCTGCCTTTTTTTTTTGAAGGCGACTTATCATCGAAATGAAGCAAGTAGTTTTAAAATGACAAACATTTTCTAAAATAGGTAGAAATTTCTAGAAATTTGTAGATATTCCAAATTTTCATTTAAAAACTATTTGCTTCAGGGCTTACCAAGAATTTGAGTAGAACTCCTACGTTTTCGTTTCGGTTTCGGCTCGTCAAAATCTCGAAATCGTCAAACATCTACATCTTTGTCAATATGACATTCGGGTTGTTCTCTGGTAGATTTTACAAATTGGTAATGGGGGTCAAATTTGGAACAACCTGCCACAGATACATTTCTGTGTCCATGCGGCCCCAGCAGGCCATCGCCCTCTCCTCCAACTTCTCGATGACTTTTTTTTTATTTTTGGCGATCCACCACTTGTCTGCTTAATTGCAGCTTTTTGTAGGCACCGTTTGTAACCGACGAAAGTTACTTTCCTTTTGATCAAATAAAATGGTGATACATTTACGAAGGCCAATTTATATTCATGTAACATATGGAGGCGTGTTCATATTCATGTATTATGGATTCTACACCGCCAATTGTCGAAAATCTAAATAAAAATGTCTTAATTTGGAATACTTTTAATACTATTCCGCTTACTTTATGTTCGGCACAGAATTGGCCAAAAGAAATATCTTGAACTTACCACCACACCGTTTAATGCTCGGACGACTGCGCATGAACAGGAGCAGCCAGCAACAACTCCAACAACAGCAATCACTTCAGTAAGAAAAAAAAGTTCTCCAATTGTTGGAACCAAAAACTCCAGCATTTAGTTTTAAGAGTTTCATTCGTCTTTATTGCAATAGTTTTAAGTAGATTTTAGATGTATTTATATAACAAAATTATTCTTAAGTTAGGTTAAGTTTACTTTACGTTATTTTAAGTCATTTTATTTGTAGGTTTAGTTAATTAAAAAAAAAAAGAATTAAATTTTAAAGCCGACTTCGGCGAAAGACAAAATTAGAATGAATAGACATTGTTCTGTACTCTCGAAAAAGAAATGAATAAAAAGACGACACAGCTTTTTTATGTAGTTTGCATTGTAGGTATGCGTGTAACTGTTTTATTTTATTTGCCTTTTGTTGCCGATGCGTTTACGTTAGAATCGAAAAATATACTACCCATAATGAGTAGAAAAAAGTTAAATATATAACAATGTAAATATTTTTAGGTGTCAGTTTTACTTTCTTTATCGCACTTCTGCGACAGACATGTTTTATGATGTAGGTACCATTCAGCCATATTGTTTCATTGTTGACTTTGACGGGACCCTTGAATTGGTTGAGGAATAGGACGTCTGTGGAAATTTCTTCCACGGATGGGATATGTTGATTGTTGATTAAAGGGCATGTTGATATTTGACTATATTGAGCAGCTTGGGTATGCATGTAGTGTTGCTTAGCTATATCCATTTCCACGCGCTGCCTATGAAGTCTAATGACCTTTTTGGCCTTTCTTTAATTCTAAGTCTGCTTACATAATTTTTAAGTCGTTGGATCTCAAAGGGAAGAATGGGGTATAAAGGATGATGCATTTTGACGTTGGAAATGATGATCTTTTCCAACTGGTCTATTAGCCTTTCGTAAACTTTTGTATCGATGATATGTACTATTTTAAAGGTTCCATTCTGAATCTTAGCACTTCCTGTGCTGATTTTTATTAGTTGAGAGTTTGAAATATCCATGATCTGGACATTAGCGGTGCACAAATGCAACAGGAGCATGAAATATAGGTTGAGTTGCATGATGATTTACTTATCGTGTTTTTTTTTTCATTATTTTTGCTTTATCCAATTTTTGGAATAATTTTGATGGTAATGACCGGTTAGTACGTTTTAATGGATTTAAATTACCACGGCGGCTTCTTGAGGCGACTGGTTAAACTTATTTTCAAACAACAACGCATTAAACCGATCCCTGCTCGGGCGCCAATTAAACTATTTAAAGTTATTTAATTTAAAAAAAATATTTTTTCTTTGAGCAAACAATTCTACAATTTACCTCGAAACACATTAATACTTTCAGACTGTCAGTGTTCTCTTCTTTTTTCCTGTCCTCTGCTACTCGTTCTTTTAGACTAAATCCCAGACAGCCAGTCTTGGCATTGCATATTATGACTGGATATTTAAAGGAATTTGAATAGGTCATGTTTCCTCATCGTTGTCGTCTTCTCATTAGTATAGTCTTTGTATTGACTAATGGTATGTGGTTTTTCATTCGGTTTAAACTTTCAGTTTTAACAGGACAGGTTTTTTAAATATTTCTTAAATCGACACATACAACCATTAAATTGGCAATTACTTTTACGACCGAAAGAACCGAAGGCTATTAATAATAATGACCTTATATCCTTCAATAATCTGAAGTATCTGAAATAAAATGTAAATCAGGAACATTGTTGTTTATGTTATTGTCTTTTGGCTTCAACAGGTATTAATGTTTACTATTTGGTCGACGGCTTTATCCGTTCATCACATCTAGGGGTAAAGAAAGTATCTAATTGCTTGGTGTTAGGTGATGTCTCTGAAATAATTATACATATATTAAGAGTTCTGAACCTTTATTGAAAATTTATTTTGGCCAGCATTTTTCGTCTAATCGGTTTGAAAAAACTCTCTCCTAGACGTGTTGGTCTGTAAGGCGTCTCCTCTCATCGTACACGACATCATTTAAAGACGAAACTAATCTTTCCGAAGCCACAGAACTTCCATCTACTGTTGAGTACTTCTTTCCAATCAATGAATGCTAAACCAGGCATACATGTTTTGAATCACTCCATCTTGGTAGTAAAGGTTGTTGTAGGTAAAGTTTGAATTCACTTGGAAATGAACTTTCAGCTTCTCATGCGAAAACCGTTATTGTCTTCGTTTTTTTTTTGTCAACTAAATTTCTATCTCGCGCTGGTTTGCGTTATTTTTTCTCAACACTAGGCATGTTGAATTTTATTAAAAACCTGTGGAGAAATATAAATCAAACCAAAAACATAATTAAAATAAATTCTGCCTCAATGTCTTTTTATCTCTGCTGCGTCGTTTAGAAATTGGGCGTTAATAAGGGCTTTAAAGAAATTAATTTACCTCGACGTACTGGGCTGCGACAACCCAAAAATGTAGCTGCTACTAATGATTGATATAAACAGTATCCATTGGGATGATTGAAACGGTTTTGAGTTCTTATTTAAGTCCCCTTACTGTTTATGAAATCCATTTTCAATTCGAACAAAGATCTGAAAAAGAAAAAATTCACATAAAAGTAGGGTAGAGCGGGGCTAGTTGCACTTGAAGCCTCATAAATATCAAACTGTTCAATATTCATTGTACAACTATAAAGAGCTTATGTCAATAGAAATAGTGGACTTCTAACATGTTAATGAAATTTGAAAACATTGAAAATATGTAACCGCCGAAGAATAATGGTGCTTTAAATGGATCAAGTCCAAGTGGTCCAACTAGCCGCTATAGCGGGGCAAGTTGCACCAGTGTATGGTAACCCCACACACTGGTCCAAGTCCCAAAAAGTGGGAAAACAAGTTCCATAAAGGACAAAAAATTCAAAATTTTATAAATAATTTATTTAAAACTATAAAAAAATAAGAAAAAACAAAAAACACTTCAAATAAACATTCTCATCAGATCTGTCAACTTGGAGTACAAATCTCTCTGTTTAATGGATATGTTCCAGCCTTTTTGAATCCATTGATAATATTTATTGGAGATGTAGCTAAAAGAAGAGACTCAGCTGAAAGCACAGTTCCAATGTGCTGTTCATAAATAGTTATATAGGAGAACCTTCTCTTAGGAGAAAGTTTGAACAATATTTACTTAAAGGAAGAAAGCTTTCATAACATTTATGTAATAAAAAAATGATTAATGACTATCTGTGACCTTAGGAAAGGCACTGCACAATGCACATTATATTAATAACATTTTAACAACGAACTTAATGAAAAACCAATTTTCTTTAATTATTAACTTTCACTTATTTTCTTTACAAATAAAACACTTGATTTCACTTTTAATCGTTTTATTAATCACCACTCGTAATTGTATGCGATTTAAAATCACTACATTTTACAACGAAATTTATACAATTTTTGTCAAATGTAAACTGTGTTCATTCGCTCTCAAACATCGCCTTTTATAGCGAGTTGAATAGTTCTTGAGTGAAACCATTTGAGCGGACTGCCCTTTAACCGACATGACACCAATATCCTTGCACTTTTGTCGTAAAAATATAGGGGGCAATTAAACTTTTCAGTCACCAAATAGGAAAAATATTCTCAATCGAAATCGGGCAGCAATCCTTTCACCCCACTACTGTTGAAATAATCGTTTCGTTTAATTGTTTCACCTTATCTCAACAATTCCTTCTTCAAAGCTTCTGGTGGTGCAGTTGCAGGTGCTTCTTCAGAGATTTGAAAAGTATTTGCTGTTTCTTTGCAATCTGCTTCAATCGGTACCTCTTCTTCAAGTATTTCAAAAAGTTAAAAGTTATTTTATAGAAAATTGAAGTTGCTTGGAAACAAACCTCATATAGGTCGCCTGGAACACCTAATTCTCTCACCCCTGTATCACCATCAACCGACTGAGGGGTTAAAATGGTTAAAATTCTCTTTTCTATTTCAGTTAGTGGTTCCAAAATTTTTGTTCCATTAATTCCACTTCTTACAAAGCTGTCGTTAATTTGTGAATTTCTTCCCTTTGTATATTGTCTTAAAAAAAACTTAATTAAATACCTACAACAAAAATAAATGATTGAAATAAATTTACTTCAAGTCCTGCCAAAACTTCTTCCACTTTTGGCCATCTTTTCTGGCCCCACCTAAGGCGTTAAGTTCCTCACCCAACGACCTCCACATTGCATCCCTCGTCCGTCCACCATCAACGCATTCCAATCTGTAAAATCCAATGCATTTGAATACTTTATCGATGAAAAGTTTTATCATCGCTTTTATCATAGAACCGGAATAGGGGCCCTGGAATATAGTTTTCATGTGTTGAGATTGTCGAATAGGTTGTTCATTCCTTTGATGAATTTGGCTGTTGACTCTGCATGTTTCTTATCCTCGTCAGTGCTGAAAAAATTAATGCCCAATGCATACATTATGCCCGAGTCCACATTGGCGCTGAAAACCTGCGTCGCTAACTTCACCGATAACTTCTCAAATGGGGCTGGTTTGATATGGGCCCTAGAAAGTTTGAAGAAAACTTGAAAGATTTCTTTCGAGTCCTCCTCAAAAATCTTTTCTAGGATCTTCCAATCAACCATATTATCCCCGATAATAATTGGGTGCTTCAATAAAATGTTCCTCACGCTATTGAATATAATATGACGGTAGTCATATTGTAAGAAAACTCTTTGACTTTCTATCTATCTATCTATTCCTAGCTTGCTATAGGCTGACACGTTGCTGGTGCCCTGGTCGCAGCTTGTTGTAACAACAGTTAATCCACATTTTATCACTACTGCGATTATAGTGGTCAACATCTTGACTAACGGTGATCCAACATAGTAAACTATGGTCTGCTTCCAGTTCCTATTAAGTCCTCTTAATTTGAACACCATTCCTTTTTACGCTATTTTTTCATCTCTGCCGAACTCTTTAAAATCGGTATAGCCGTCGTCCTTGATGTTATATTCCAGTTCTTTTTTGACAATCATTTCGTGGACGTAATGCCATTGCTCCTGTTGTGGGGTTTCGAAAGGGCGTCAGAAGATACTTCTTCAATGTGTACTCACTAACTCCTACCAAACGCCATATTGTGGGATTTATTTATTTATTTATTTTTGTATGCTTGCATTCGACGGCCCCATACAATAATCGTCCAGCCACTGCACATCAATTCATTCTATGGTAACAACTTTCTAGACTTCGTTTTGCGCTGCGCTGGCCAGCTGCATCTTTCTTCTTTGATATGCTCCTCTATTTCTATTGTAATGAAGCGTCTATTTGTCACCTATAGGCAGCTGCTTGTATAACTACGATGGGGTTTTTATCGTCGTTACAGTATGTGTAGGACAATTAACCATTTGTCCTTTCCAACATTAATTAAAAAAAATAACAAACATCTATATTTTAGTAGGGTTGAAATTTAAGTAAGTTTATTATTCCAAACATAAATCCTTTATAAGCAATAAGGCAGCAAATAAAAACATGCCTGATCGCATTCACGCTCGACAACGAATATTTTTACTCTACTCTTTTAATCTCTAGCTAAATTTTTCGGAAGGGACGATCTTCTTTTCTTTGTCTTTTATGTACAAAGTATAGTAAGTCATGTGTATATGTTATAAGACGCATAAGTCGTTTTTTCGTTTTTTCCGTTCGTTTCTTTATTTGACCTTTTTATAGATCGAATGGTTTCGGAATTTCTTTCCTTGTATGAAGATTCGTTTTCCATTTCTTTTCCATCGATGTCAGCTACCTGCAACAGTGGTTAGGCTACAGCGTCCTCGTATCCGCTGAAGACAAGTGCTGGAAAATAATCTGTTTGAGATTCCTAATGAATCTCAAAGTCGACAGGTTCTTTTCATAAGAACCTCTATTGGAACGTACCATGGAGAACAGATTTTCTGCTACATCTTTATTCAGAAGTGCCAGCAGAAAATACGTTTGCTCATCGCTCTTGTGATGTTCCCACATCTGTTCGATTCCCAACAAAGTTTGCTTTAATCCTTTAAAGCAAGACGGGATTGTCATGCAACTGCTCGATTTCCACGTAGAAATCCAGTTCCGTGCGCTCTTCAGTGAATCTAGGGTGTCTGTTGAGTCCGATAAGACTTGCCTATTTGGGTTCCTGGAATAGAGTTTTCATGTGTTGAGATTGTCGAATAGGTTGTTCATTCCTTTGATGAATTTGGCTGTTGTATCTGCATGTTTCTTATCCTCGTCAGTGCTGAAAAAATTAATGTCCAATGCATACATTATGCCCGAGTCCACATTGGCGCTGAAAACCTGCGTCGCTAACTTCACCGATAACTTCTCAAATGGGGCTGGTTTGATATGGGCCCTAGAAAGTTTGAAGAAAACATGAAAGATTTCTTTCGAGTCCTTCTCAAAAATCTTTTCTAGGATCTTCCAATCGACCACATTATCCCCGATGATAATTTGGTGCTTCAATAAAATGTTCCTCACGCCTTTGAATATATGAGGATAGTCATAGAGTAAGAAAACTCTTTGACTTTCTATCTATTCATTTGGGTATCCTAGCTTGCTATAGGCTGACACGTTGCTGGTGCCCTGGTCGCAGCTTGTTGTAACACATCCACATTTTATCACTACTGAGATTATAGTGGTCAACATCTTGGCTAACGGTGATCCAACATAGTAAACTATGGTCTGCTTCCAGTTCCTATTAAGTTCTCTTAATGTGAACACCATTACTTTTGACGCTATTTTTTCAACTCTGCCGAACTCTTTAAAGTCGGTATAGCCGTCGTCCTTGATGTTATATTCCAGTTCTTTTTTGACAATCATTTCGTCAAACAGTAAAACTTATTTCCTGTCTATCGATGTCATGTCCTTGGCTTTGTCGCTTAGTTGATCCTAGATCCTTAATCCTTGGGCTGAGTCTCCTGTTGACAAATGAATCTATGAATGCCATCGGTAGATGGTGCTTACCGATGACAGATGGTGCTTACCGATGGCAGCTTGAAACCGGCTCTGATTCCTGGATTGCAGAGGTGACCGTAGAAGTCGGCTGCTTCTGGGCCCTCGAGGCTTCCATAATACGAAGACATGCTACATCATTGGATACATCAGAACAGACGAAGATATGGGAAGGGTGTATCTGGACAGACCTTTAAAAGTGGATTTTTATTGGATATCTTTGGCATAGAAATGTTTTTCGCACATGAAGAACTTTTTCGGTTAGGCCTTGAGGTTCGTATAATTTCCATATTTAATCCAAACTTCCTTTCGATAATCCGATGGTACCTGAAAGAATGAAACATGACATAACAAAACTCGCTGCTCCCTGCAGTTTGCATAGCAACAAAAAAAAAACATATTGAAAAAAGTTATGTTAATGAATATTATTCATTAATATAAAATAGATTAAATAATAGAAATAACAATATTTTATATAATAAATAAATAAAATATTGAATATATTATGTAGGGTGTGGGAATTTTTATAACACACGCACCACAAATAAAATGTATAATTTTCTTTCAACTTGTTTAGGAAATAAAAGATAGACGAATTTTTGTTTTTGAGTTACAATTTATTTATTCACATTTAATAAATTTAGTTTTAATCAAGGAATACATTAAATGCTTAATTATTTTTTAAGGAAGGAAAATTCAAGATGTAAGGAATTTTCGAATTTTCGAATTTTAACTTTTATTTTTCACGTCTTAACTCGTCAACTGCAAGGCAACTATTCAACTCGATTCATTCGTGTTCTGGTTCTCGTTTTCGTTCTTTCGTCGTGTATTCGTCTATGTTCTTATTGTAAATCCGTTGTGGTTTGTTCGTTTTATATTCTTATCGTCATCTTTGTTTGTATGTGCCGTCGTCTTCATTGGTATGCACCGTCATCGTTTGTCACGTAGGCCATCTATAATTTTATAATATTCTTTATATTTATAAGATTGTTTAAAGCTATTTTTTTGTTTTTCTAATTTGTTTATTTAATCAGAATATTAATTTTTTTTAAATTTTTGTCAACTTTTTCTTTGAGGTTGACACACGTTTTCACTTATGCGTCAAAACCTTTTGGATACTTGATAATATTAGAAATTGTTTCAAAAAGTCAATATTTAAACGCATATTTTAAGGCGCATATTAAAGGCTGAAGATAAAAGAAAAAATATTGAAGTTGAGTCGATTTTGGATTTACTCTTCCTCCGACATTTTCTTTCGTTTTTGCTAAACTTCCTGATTCCACTTAATTGTTGGCTCTTTTTTTTTTATAAACAGCGTAGCGCAGTAGGCAGGTACGTAACGTATATTCGTTTTTGTTCTTCTGCATACCTAAGTGAAGAATTATGAGCGCATTAGGGCTATACATTTTAAAGATCAATCAAGTTAAAAAAAATTTAACGGGAAATAGCAATCGAACATGACATCGTTGCGCTGATAAAGAAAAGAAAAAAGGGGGTGTAAAGATTCTGTTCGTCTGACGAACAAAAACCTTCCTAACAAAAAAAAAATATGTACATATGTACCTACATACAAATTATTTTTTTAAAAAGGGGATTGATTTTTCTCAAAACGTAGGCATAATAAACTTTTTTTAATTATTTAATATACCTACCTACATAAATTAAGGCTATTTTGCGAAGAAACGCGAGCCTGACTCTGCTAGTATAAATATAAATAATGTAATGAAATTAGATAAAAATTAAAGAAGTTTTTTTCAAAGTCAAAAAAAAAAAATCTGTGTTGTAACACCCTATAAATTTACGATCTTAAAAAAAAAAAAAACTTTAAATCTGAAAAAATCCAAAAAAAAACTTTGTTGTAACACCCTATTGCTTCAAGATTTAAAAAAAAAAAACTAATAAACAGGCACTAAACTCGCAATGGTTTTTATTTTTTTCTTAATTATCAAACAAAATATGCATAATGCACAATGCCCGCCTTTCAAAGTGTCGCCGCTAATCGTGACCTTCCGCTTCGCGTGCTGATTTTCGACTCCCTGCTAAATCCACTCTCAAATATTCCATCGTCTCAGAAGATTGCACCAGGACATAACCCTCGTGGCCCAATTCCACAGATATCCCAGTCCCACGACTGTTCCCACAAGTAACATCAATATGTAATCGCCTTGGCATCTTGGTATATCAACGCTTCGCTCTTGTTTACCTTTCAGTCTTTGCATTACATACAAATTTAGGTCATCACATAACATATCAGACGCTTTGTCACCGCCACCTTCATTGGCCGATGGGCTATTCGCTTATCTCTCGTGTGGGTGTCATCATGCTGTTGACGAGTCGACGACTTTACTTGTCCCCTCACGGTGGTGGGTAGATCTCGTTGCACTAGCTTTAGTGGTGTCAGATTGTATTTTTATTATCACGATGGTGACGATAGTCTGAAAGCAATAACATTTTAAAGCAACTATGCATATTTTATTTGAAGGTAAAGGTACAGTATACTTAACTTAATGTAATGGATTTCGGTGGATCCCACTTGTATAAACAAATTTTTTTACCATGACCGGTTGTAAAAAGTCTCAAGTCTCCAGAGACTGAGTATATCGTACACTTCTTTTGTTTTTTTTTTTTTGTTGTAATCGTCAATGTCGATAGTTTCAGAGTGGCCACCGACATCTGCCAGGCCACTGATATCTGGCTGCCCACTTGACTCAACATTTGTTTTGTCTGTTTTTGTTTAATTCTAATATAATATTAATAATTTTAAAAATGACAAAAATAGTAATTGATAAAATGATAAAATTGATTATAATATGAATAGTATTAAATATATTTTCATCATTATGAATTGCAAAGGGTTTTAATAATTCTATATTATTAAAAGCATGATCATTATTGACTCTCAAATATACTTTAATATTCATAGTATTATTACCTTTAATTATACAAAATATTGTATCTCCTTTTTGATATTTTCTATCAACTGTACCTTTATTTAGTGTTTTCAACACTTTCTCTGATGCTTTAGTCAGTTTTCCTATAGTAGATTCATTATTATTATATTTCTCTTGATTGAAATAAATTTCAATAGGTTTTAAATTTGTTACGATATGAATACTATTGTTTAATTTTCTTACCGTACTTCTTCAATGAAGTTTGTACAATTCTGAATCATGTAGATTCTAACTAGTTCACTTATGGCACTATGAGTTCTTTCAACTTGACCGTTCGACGTAGATCGGTATACTGGCGTTGAAACTTTATTGATTTTGTGTTTCCCGCACATATTCTTCATCATGACCGAATTGAATTAGTATTGTTCGTTATATGTCATCAGTCTTTTACAATTTGGGAAAGAATTTATTAATACTTCCTCAACTTTTGAATACAACTGTAATCTGTTGTCGAGATATCGAGCTATCGTGTATTTCGAGAACTACTTATCTTTAGCTGTTAGCCATATGTCGTTCTCATTGAAGTATACGTCCATATGTATGAGTGTCTACTTTATGTGGATTTCACTGTCTTTACATATGTAAGTGGTTGTTTGTTGGGATTTCTTTCGTATTTATTATACAAACATGCTGTGCATTTTTTATTGAATGCATTTGCATCCCTTTCTAACTCAGGCCAGTAATATTGGCTTAATATTTCATTTTTCATTCTAATTCATTTGTTGTTAATCTATGTATATCTATTCAACTTCTTAAGATATAAAACACGTGCCCATGAGAGGACAACAATATTGTAACTATAAGATGCAAGATTTATAGATCGCTTAAGATTAATATTATGAGCAGAAAAGTTCTCATATGATTCATTAATAAGCGTGTTTATCAAACCCCGTAAAATTGTTTAATTCTTCAGTTATCGGTCTTAACTCTTCGGATGAACTTGGGAAAAATGCCTCCAAGTACGATGGATAATTCATGGAGCCGCATCTGTTTGTATTGCGTTGTCTTTTTATTCCTTAAAAGATCTTAGCAGAGTTTGCATTTTTTACTTCAAGTTGTGTATTGTGATATTTGATTGCTGAAATACAATAACATGGTTTTATATTCATGGTCACACAATAGATACAAAATATACTTTCAAATCCTGCTGAGATCATGTCCTCCACAGCATGCCCGAAGGCATGTCTCCTCTTACGAGGCACCTAAAATTCATTTTTTCTTGCATTATAAAAATTAATCGCCTTCTTTTCGCCCTTAGTTTTTTTTTTATTTCTTCTCACTAAAATTTAATGGATATCGATTTTTGTTCTTCTCCCTCCAATTTAATGGATATTGATTTTCTTTTCCTCTTATCACTCCCATTAAGTGGAATCGTCTTTGGGTATGCCAAGAGTGCAAGGCGCACTCAATTATTTTTGTTAAATTGAGAATATAAAATATAAAATATAAAATAAAAATAAAAATAAAAATAAAAATAAAAATAAAAATAAAAATAAAAATAAAAATAAAAATAAAAATAAAAATAAAAATAAAAATAAAAATAAAAATAAAAATAAAAATAAAAATAAAAATAAAAATAAAAATAAAAATAAAAATAAAAATAAAAATAAAAATAAAAATAAAAATAAAAATAAAAATAAAAATAAAAATAAAAATAAAAATAAAAATAAAAATAAAAATAAAAATAAAAATAAAAATAAAAATAAAAATAAAAATAAAAATAAAAATAAAAATAAAAATAAAAATAAAAATAAAAATAAAAATAAGAATAAGAATAAAAATAAAATACATTATATCCAAATATCAAAAAGATAAGGTCGCAGCGCTGCCATAAACAGCGGGCCTTATTCTTTTAAACCTAAATAAAAATAAATATATAGGACAATAAAGAAAGAATAAAAAAAAGACTATTCTGGATTATAAAGAAAGATAATAAAGAAAGAATAAAAAAAAGACTATTCTGGATTAGTAATAGTATATACTAATTGAAGCAACGCCAGAGTCAATAACACCAGTGATGAGTTGATGGATAATGGTAATTTGAAAGGGAGACCATACTTGACTTGCATATTTATATCACAATATAAAAGTAATCGAGAAACTGGATCGGTGTCGCTGTAAAGCCCGTACAGGTCGTTGTTGTAGTTTTTCCTCCACTCGTTAACGCAGACTGGACAAAAAATATAACGGAGAATCTTGCTCTCAAAACAACCTAGTGTTATGAGAAGCACTATTATCAGTTACCTTTTTTACTTTATTTAATTTTATGTGTGGAATATTCTTATGACCCCAAGCAGGGTTGCTGATGTTACTATCATATATATGTATACCTTTTTGTATCTTTAAAACTCAATGCTGATCAAGTCAGCATACTTTTCTACTTTCATTTACAAATTTAAAAGAAAGTTTCAGAGAGAGAGGCCGCAGATGAAGTAAGAGTGTTGATTTATATTAGTAACTCAGGATATACTATATTAGGAGTTCGCTCATTCGCTGACAAAAAGAATATGCTGTGCGTCTCTTCGACGACCAACCCGTAAAAGAGCAACATACAGCTGACCATCACCATGCGAGAAACATTCTTCTCTGAGATCAATCCAAGTTTTTTTGTGTTGCATTTTTTTGTTTCCAATGTCGCTCTTTAAATGGAACCCATCTAGGCAAACGATGCACTGTTCATTTGTTTGCTTTATCCATTAGGTATAACTAATTTGTTCAAGCCACTGGTGTGTTTTACCAATTTGTTTTTTCGTTGGTTTGTCTTCTTTCTCTCCTTGTTGTGTTATGTGTCAAAACATTAGGGTTTAAAAGGTTACAATTGAAATCTCCACAGAGAATTATATTAGGAGAGATCACAGAGATTTCCTCTAATACTGAGAACAGGGGTGAAAAGTCAATGTATCTATTAGGCCTATAGATAGCACCTAAAAGTAAATTACCATCATTGCCTTTAATATCAACGAACAATATTCGAGTGCTATTAGCAACGGCTGAAAGTTTAAGTTTGCATTTTATTGTACTCTTAACATAAATCGCAACGCCTCCCCCAACACGATCTGTTCTATTAAAGCGGAAAACACGATAACCCTCTAAGCAACACACCTTGTCATTTAAGTCATCCCTCAACCAAGTTTCTGTAACACAGATAACATCTACATCAGAATCAACAAAGTTGTCGCGGAATTAATGTGACAAATCCGGAGCCCGCGTTCCTGCTTGCTCAGAACTCTAATCATCGAACGCAATGCTCTGCTATAATTCATACTTAACTACAACAAGGAAATCAAAAAAGTTCTAAAAATGAGGAAAAACAAAATAAATCAAATCAAAGAGAAATTAATAAAGCATATAAAATAAGTAGGTAATGAAAAAAAGAAAAATTATTTAAAAATAAAATAAAAAAAGAAATATTTAATTTAATTGAAATAAAGAGAAATTTATAAATCATGTAAATTAATGAATGAAACAAAAGATAAATTATTTAAGAAATAAAATAAAAATAAATATTTAATTTAATTGGTATAAAAAAGAAGAAAATTTAAGAGGAAAAAAAATACAATAATATTAATTTTCATTTGAAGCTGATAATCTGGCAACGTCTTCGAGTCCCTCGATGCAGTCAATACGCTGTGTCATTCGCTTTGCATTTGACATAAACAACACCTCTTGTGAGAACACAGTATTTGTTTACTCTTCCTTAATTCAAGTGCACGTTGCATTATAAATTTGTTGTGTTGTGTCAAACTCTCGCGTATGTGGATGGAAGGAGATGACGCGGAGGAGGAAGTTTTATCAATAACAAAATGAATGTCATCAAGACAAAACTGTTTATTGTTTTCTTTGCGGTATTTCGCCATGGAAGTTATAAAAAAACTTCTTGTCGTACGGTGTGTTAAATTTAACTTTAATCGCAGAGTTTGGTGAGTTAGGTTTTGGGCGAGTGCGGAAAATATTGCTTAGATTCGGTGGCTTAATATTAATGGTAACACAAATTAAGTTGAAAATTGATTTTAAATTTTCATTAAGCAGGAACGAAATACCAAAAATAAATCCATCTCACGCGATAATTTGATTTTCGTATGTGTTATAGTGTATTTCAATTTATTTAATTCATACACGGTATGGTCAAAATAATTATTAGTGTTGTTGAGTTCAACAATGTTTTCATTTAACATTACTTTAGTGTTAGTACACTCAGAAGTGACATTAGCGAGGGAAGTTTTAAGTTTGTTTACTTCAGTATCGAGTGCACCAATGGCTGATTTTATATCAGAATTATAAGACTCTAATTGAAAAACTCGGTTATTAATATCACTTATACTGTTTTTAATATCCTTGATTTCCCGGCCAAGCTCCGCAGTCATTCTTTTTTTGGAATCTTCAAATTTTTGTGATAATAATTTTGCGAGAACTCACTTTGTTGTCGAAGTTTTTCATCCATCCAAGAGTTATCATCGAGTTCCATGGATTTTGCAGTGGGTGTTCGGAGGGGGGAAGGTTTGCTGCTGGGTGAGTTTACGGGGACGGCAATTTTTGGTGCGGGAACGTCACTCAAAGTTATGTATTTGCTCAAATAAGCAAGTTAAATTTGAACAAAGAAAACAAAATAACTATTTAATTTAACTCCAGATTTTATAAGAAAATATCACTTGTTTCCGAAAACAACAGCTTAATTAAAGTCAGAAAGTATACGACCATAAGCACATATTTTTATATAAGACTGAATGTTCTTTTGATTAAAAATATTTAAAACACTGTCGCCAGAATCAAAGCACGTCCACTCAGTAGCTCATGTTATAATACATAATATTAGAGGTTGTTTCAAAAAGTCAATATTTAAACGCAAATTTTAAGGCCTACATCTTTTCTTAATTACACCTACAAACAACTTTCGGATTCCACTCAGTTGTTGGCTCGCTTTTCTATATATTTTAATTTCGAGGATGTAATGGCGGTGGTCAGGATATTGATGATGGCGTGGTTGGTTAAAGAATGATAGATATGAATGTGAAACAAAAGAGAATGGATATATACATTCGGATCGGGAGGAAATGAAACAAATAGGAATGGCTCCGAAATGGAATTTAGTTCGATAGGACGAATTCATATTAGGCTGCATTTGCAATGTGCTGCGCGGCTTTCAGTTCTTCTAAAATATTTTAAGATTTGAATTGAACACAATTTATCATAATAATTTTCGGTTTTTTATAATTTTTTTTACTTTGCACTTGCACGACTGCAAGTTTTGTTCAAGGGGCTGTTTAATTTTCGATAGGAAGTATGCATAACTTACTTCCCTACATCAAGTGGCCGTAATGAATTGTGCCTGATACGCAGGCAGCACGTTCGTCATAGTAGGGTGGAATCTATCCCGGATCCGCATGTCTGATCATCCATGTTGCTTCGCTGAATACCCTGAAGCATCTGTAGGTTCCAATCAGCACCCTTGTTGATATGAGCGCCGTAAGCTCCCTCTTCAGCCGATTGATGTCCAGTAATTGCTGCACACTCTGTTGCGACCATACACCCCTCCAGTTAAGTGTGGCCGATGTCAACGCCAGTTCACTCACCCCGAGGAGTGCCTGCACCTCACGACGAATTGTTGGTGTGTTGTACTTAGCAACCTTCTGTCGGTGGCTCTGGTCAAGCGTGTAGGAATCACTGATAACTTGAGCATCCACTATAATGGCTCGGTCACCATCTTTGATTACCAGATCAGGTTTCCTTGGGCCATCCTCCGTTTGCAGGATAGGCTCCTCCAGCGTCTGGGGCCCAAGTTGATTTGCAGTTCGTCTTATGAAGTTTGTAACGCAGTCATGCCGCTCAATGCGGGGCCCATGTGATCTGGGGCACTGTTGAACAACATGATTAAGATTCTCAGATCTCGGACAACCAGCTCTACACATCCGATCGATGTTTGGCCTGCCACGAGTCGTCCTCGAGCGAGTAGGGAGCGCATTGATTCGAGTTTTCACACAGTGAAGGAAATCCTTACCCGAGAGGAGTTTTGTTGGCTCACGAACCCAACGGTGCGCCTGTTTACAACCCGGGGCTTCCTTCAAACCTGCACCATCAACCGATGAGTGTTATTTTCTTGCCCAGTATGACTCAAGGTCCGCTTTCGTTCGAATAACATTATCTCCTATCAGCAGTCTTCTAGAAGCTAAGTCTATCTCTTTCGCGAGAAAGGTATTTGCAACTAGCACTTCTTCCAAGTTCGGGCGGGTGATGTTACTTAGTCTATTCAGTCGGGTAAGTGGCGCCGTCAATCTGACCGCTGGAATGCCAAGAGCTCCTTGGTCAATCGGAACATGAAAATAGGGAACGGGGGTGTCGTGAGGCAAATCAAGCCATTTCCTTACTTCATTTCTTACTCTTCTATCAATTTTGTTAAGGGCTCCGATGTGGGCATTCCCTAACGTAATCCTATGGGAGAGCTGGGGGATCAACACTGATCTGAGAATATGCAGGCGCTGCTGGGGTTTTAAAGGAGCCGCAGTAACGCGCTGTAGCTTCGGGTCAAGTATTTCATTGGAGTCGATTTTACACTTCCCATCGGGGGAGAACTCTAGGCCTAAGTACTTCAGCGTATCTGAGAGCTTCATAGCTGGAAGGTTCTGGTTATCTAATTTGAAACTTCTCTGTTCCACTACAGATATCTTATGTTTTCCCTGACCTTTGATGCTGATTGTTCTGCATTTGGAGGCATTCAGATGCATGCCACAAGACGCCAGGAAAGAATGTAGGGAAGTAAGTTAAGCTTTTCTTTTGCGAGCAACCTGTTTTTCTCTTACATTTATAACGTTTGCAATGAAAATTGCCCTTCTATCGCGGTTCCCAAGCGACCAGTACTCATCAAAAATAGCTTTCTTAATTTCGTCTTGAAGGAAAATACTGCACTTCTGTCTGTACTGTTTTAAATTTTGTAATTCCCTGGGTTTAATACCTTTCCGCTTACGCTATTTAAATTATTTCGTTTTTCGAAAAAATAAAAAGAACTTTATTTTCAAAAACTTAAAAATATTATAATCAAATCAAAATCAATCTTATGCGCTACGACGCTGACCGGAGTATCTCAGTATCCTCTTTCGGGGTGGTTTATCGTTGTCTGTTGGAAGTCGATGCACATTTTGCATTCCGATCTTCAAGTGCCTTGCTTGGGTGATAAATATTTTTTATCACTTCCAGATGGTGTGGTGTGGTTTCGTTGGCGTGGGTCATAAATAATAGTAATAAATATGTACTGCTCTTTGTCTTCGAGGTTCAGAGTGTTAACTCGCTCACGTAACTTTTGCCGCCATGGATTTTTTAGTTCTTTCTTTCCTTATGCGCCTGGACCGCTTCTTACCATTATTTTTCTATGTTATCTATCAACTGCTGCCATTTCACTTACTTGAGCTTACTTGAACAGATGAAAAATAAAATAAAATAAAATAAAATAAAATGAAATAAAATAAAATAAAATAAAATAAAATAAAATAAAATAAAATAAAATAAAATAAAATAAAATAAAATAAAATAAAATAAAATAAAATAAAATAAAATAAAATAAAATAAAATAAAATAAAATAAAATAAAATAAAATAAAATAAAATAAAATAAAATAAAATAAAATAAAATAAAATAAAATAAAATAAAATAAAATAAAATAAAATAAAATAAAATAAAATAAAATAAAATAAAATAAAATAAAATAAAATAAAATAAAATAAAATAAAATAAAATAAAATAAAATAAAATAAAATAAAATAAAATAAAATAAAATAAAATAAAATAAAATAAAATAAAATAAAATAAAATAAAATAAAATAAAATAAAATAAAATAAAATAAAATAAAATAAAATAAAATAAAATAAAATAAAATAAAATAAAATAAAATAAAATAAAATAAAATAAAATAAAATAAAATAAAATAAAATAAAATAAAATAAAATAAAATAAAATAAAATAAAATAAAATAAAATAAAATAAAATAAAATAAAATAAAATAAAATAAAATAAAATAAAACAAAATGAAATAAAATAAAATAAAATAAAATAAAATAAAATAAAATAAAATAAAATAAAATAAAACAAAATGAAATAAAATAAAATAAAATAAAATTGAGACTCGACCATCCAATGAACGCCAGCAACCAGTTAGAAAATTCAATTCGCTTTCCGAAATCGTCGAGAAGCAGTTCTTGCACAGGGTTATAATGGTATGGATGAAGTGGTTTTCCATACAGTACATGAAAAATTTTACTTCTGGAAACATTGAATTGCAAAGTTAAATGTGTGATGCTGATTGTTGGATCAGTTGAAACATCTTCCAGTATTCTTTCATCAACCGAAATTCTTCTTATGAATTCCGATGAAGCTGCAAGCATGTTAAATAGGGTCTTCCGAATCCTTGAAATCTTGCACGTGTTTTGATATCTGTATTTTTATAGTCTTTATTTTTGGATTCCTCAGCTTCTTCTGACAAAGTGGTAGCGATTGATATTCAAAAATACTTTGACTATGGGCCAGAATTTTATGAAGAGTAGGTGTAAGTTGTTTTTCTGGCTACTTTTGTTCCAATTGCTTTGCTGCTTTTTGGGAGTACTCCCCAAATTTATCCGCATTCACCAAAAATATTGAACTATATCAAATTGGTTGAATTATTTCTGTCAGCGGACCTTCAATCCACAGACGTAATTTGAACAATTAAACAATCGGGAATTAAAAGAAAGCTAATTAAAAATAAAGAAAACGAAACATATTAAGTCATTTGGTTAAGAAAAAATGAGTAGGAAAAAAGTTATTGACATTTTTCTATTTGAGGGGTTTTTATGTTGTACTGAAATTAAAAAAAAAGTCTATTTAATCTACTATTTTACAGATTTTTATGAAATTTGGCATACATGTTAAGATTAGTCTTATACACTACAGGCCAAAAGTTTGATTCCAGTCTCATTTTTCGAAGGAAAGCTAAATAGGAATTTAGTAAAAAAAGCCGAAAAAGCCTCCTTTACATTTGATAACTTTTTTTTTTACAATTCTTGGCAATCTAGCAATACGTTTTCGAATTTTTTCATGTGTTATATTGTTCCAGCAATCCTGTAATGTATTCCACAACGCAGATTCCGATGAAGGGCATTGATCTCTATAGAGTTTATATCCGGTAATTGCGGCGGCTATGTCATGACTTTTAAAATCTCTTCATCTTCTCTCTGCTATACGTAATCCTGGCAAAGTCTAAACGTGTGTTTAGGGTCGTTGTCCTATTGGAATACGAATTTTTCACTAATCAATCTTAGTCAAGAGATCAAAGCGTTTTCTTATACGCCTCCTTGTTCATTTTTCCAATAACTCGAGTCAAATCTCCCACTCCACTTGAAGAGAAACATCCCCAGACCATCACAGAACCACCTCCATGCTTGACGGTAGGAACCATACAGTCGGGTAGCATCTTTTGATGCGCGCTGCGTCGAACGATAACCCTCCGTTTTGTGCCAAATACTTCGAACTTGGAATCATCCATAAAACTCTATTAAAATCTTCTTCCGTCCAGCCTCTATGCTTTTTGGCCCACTCTAACCATTTGAGCTTTTTTTTGTGGTCAAAGAAGGGGTTTTCGAACAGCAACTCGTCCAAATAGTCCAGCATCTCTTAACCTCCGTTTGACCGTTGTCAAGGATTGATTTATAAATATCTTGTTTCTTAAATAATTTCTATAATTTCTTAATTCTATAAGGGTCGTTTTGGTAATTTTAAACTTTTCCGATAAAACAAAAGTTGAGATTTTCCGTTATTAGACTTTATTAAAACTTCATTACGTCCGTCTTTGACAAAATATTAATATCGACTGACTGCTTATAAATACTTATCTACTCACTTCACCGGCCGGCAGCTCCATTTGTCTCTTTGTTTTACAATTTTTCTTTTCTTTTTAAATACAGAGTTGCCACAATTCTAAGTTATTAGTTATATATTTTTTTACACCTTTTGCTCTTTTCGTTACTTCAGCGGTATCACACATCACATCATCATAAAATAAACAGATAAAAGAATCTGTGTTCATATAGTTCAATCGAATTCTATTGATGAATTTTGGTTTTATATATTTATAATGAAAATCGAACATTACCCACTTAGAGAGTTCTAGAACGACAAATCCCAAGTCAATAGGTTTATCGAGTTTAATACTCTCCTTCTTCATTTCAATAGCATAAAACACATATTCAACGAAAATATGTTACTACTATGAAAATTGGGATGAGCAACTAGTTTTTTTTTTGCCGCAGATTGATTTTTAAATGCATTCCATTCTGAAACAGTTTTCACATCCATACGCTTTTCAACATTCTCCACTTTTTCCATAGATGCTATTATTCATTAACTTAAAGAAATCTTTTTCAACCCTATTTTTGGCTACTTTTCTGTGTTCGGTGTTAAGTGGGATATATTTCAGAAGCCATTTTGATTAAATTAAATAAATTGTAAATGTTTTTCTAGAATTTAAATGAGCCATCGGCTTAGGTATTCCACATCGCGGCGTAGTTATGTTTTCAGGGCAAAACGGAAGACTATTATGTGAGTCATGGATACTCGATGGATAATCTAAGTCTACTTTCAATACATATCCAACATCATCATCTTTAATGTTGGAGATGTATTCGGCTGTATAAATCTTAGGATTGTCCCACTGAAAATTACCATAGGGGAAGGGGTTGTGACATAGCCCATCCATATAAATTGTTAGCATCAAGATACATGAGGTATTCTGATGTCACGTTTGAATCGTAGTTGGACATATATTTATTATTGGCTACGGCATCTCTGTGACTACACTGACACAACCCACCCCTAATTCCAATTTTAAAAAAGTTGTACATATCAACATCAGTTAATAATTCCAACTTTATTTTGGTTTTTTTCAACATAACATTCCATGACTGCAGTAAAATAATGGAAAGGGTCAAGTTCATATATGGAAATACAAACTTTTCTAAAACTCTCGAAAATATCAGCTAATATTAGAACATCGCTCTTTAGATAGAGAATGATATAGTCTTTAAATTTATCACATTTAAAGTGATTCCATACCTTTAGAGCGTGATTATAATCTTCATCCAAACATGCTTCATCTATCATCTTATTATAGAATTTAGATTTAGATGGAAGTGAACGTTCTTCAAATCGTTCCCATGAATCTAAATTATCTTAGGGGAATACACCTTTTCTTAACATTAAATTAAAAGATTCATTGTCTTGAAAAATAGTTTTAGTATTTTTCAAGTCATCAACCGATAAATTCTTTGCTCAAGAAGCAAGACTTGATTGAAGAAATCTATTTGAATCGAGAAATCTAATTTCAAAAGATTTGTTTTCACTCAAATAGATTCTTTTAGATAAAGATATATAATTTTCTTTGTTCATCGGGATTATGCTGATATCGCCTTGAATTTTAGCGAGAGTGTTTATAAACATATGGCAATCATAACCCGAGAAATTATGGAAAAGAACAGGGAAAAGTTTCGGAACACGAAATTCTATGTTACACTGCACATGTGCAGGTCCTCTATAAACACCGGTTAGGTGACAATGGTCCATAACCCTTACATCATTATCCTTAAAAACTAACTTACTTATAAGGCAGACTGGTTCTCTTATTTGATACAAATACTCCAACACGTCCTTGTACAAAGTTGTTAAATCCTTCGTCAGCATTTCGATGAGAAAGAAAAAATAAAAACAATTAGTAAAATTATGAAAAAATATTGTTTCTTTAAAATTAATGAAAAAAAAAAACAGAAAAATTATGAAAGAACTCACCAACAAAAGTCTCCTGTTTGTTAGAGTTTTCATCAAATGTACACTTAATAAAATAAGAGAAGGCACATGGTATATGTTGTTGAACAGCTTTTGTCGAAGAAACCTCTGTATTCGGTTTTTGGTGACTAATCGGAGCTAGGATGGACTCAAAGTCGGCATATACCACAAATGGAACTTGAAGTTGTCTTGTAAACTTTTCAAATTCAATGTTTGCTTTATCTCCCTCTGGCATAATTGTAACAAGTCTACAATTCCAATATCTGCTAACTTTTAAAACGTTGTAGACATCCGTTGCAGAGCTGTATTTGGTGACCCACTCTCGAAATTTTACTGCTCATCAAACGAGAGATATTTTTAATATACACATAATGTGTTCTACCTTCACTATTTATGCAAAAGAGTAAATTAATATTAAGATTCTGCTCCTTTCGGGTATGATACAATGGACCTATGATTTTAATATCATCGTTTTTAATATCATATCCAAACACATTCATTTAAAACAGTATTCATCGTTATTTTGAACGTTAATACATGCATTTCTTTTGTATATTTGAGGAGGCAACTTCATATAGGAGGATCCAGTGATTGGTCTATATTTGTTTATATTCACCTCGATCCTTAAAAATGATAGTAGAATCCATCCACTATCTTTATCCTGAAACTCCTCCAATTTTGTTTTTATTTCATTAAACATTTCGCTCAGATGATTTTCCAGCTCATCCTCTGACACTACAATACACATTTTGGTCTGCATGCTTTTAGTAGCGAGTATTGCAGTGTGAGGATCATCTGAGTGCTTAATGAATTCTCCAAACAGCTCCATACTGAATTTGAATGATCTCAAATTTTGTACTTCCTCTTCTAAAAGTCCTATGATTATAGGATTCTTCTTTTCTATTAGATGACTTACATCTAGAATGCTTTTATCTATATTTTTAATAGAGAAAGTCTTAATTCTATTTTTAAATGTTTTTTCGTTGATGATGAGACCATTTGGTTGGATCAACATCCTCTTCGCAAATCAAACATCTCCTACAGCTAATTTTTTCTTTTCTTATTTGCTCCTTCAGATGAAGTTGGAGCTCTTGGTGAAATATCGATCTCTCTTCCTCGAAATAGTCACCTTCATTCCTTCGCCAGTCATTACCGATGAATGTCCAAAATCAGCAGCAGATGACGTCGATGGTTTTGGACTTTCCTCTCTAGTCCTTACAGATAAACTCGCAATAGCAGCAGATGATGTTGATGGTTTCGGGTTAAAGTAACTTCCTTCCCCACTTATCGCTTTCGACACATTAGTAACCATTGAATGATTATTTTTAACTTGTCGAGAGAGCGCATCTTTTCGTGAAAAAATAGTTTCAAATAAATTACATTTAAACTCACTTTTTCGTGCACTATGGAGACACTTAATATGCCTTACCAAATTCGATTTTTTTACTGGTGAATCTCACGATGGACTTTCTTAGAATTAAACCGTTCTTTAAAGCTCGTTTTAAACTCTCTAAATGAATCACATAGTTGAGTTTTGGTAAAAGGCTTGCCACCAACTTTTTGGATTTCGAGACAAAAAGATATCGTTATGAAGATTATGAAGACTTTCAGGAGACTCTTAAGTCGACTTCCAAAACATATCCTACATCTGTGCTATTTATATTTATTATAAATTCCAAAGAAAATAGAGCAGAATTCTGCCATTCCAAAACCTCCACAAGGAAGATTTTGAGACATTGCCCAACCATACAAATTATTTGCATCCAAACAAATTAAATACGATGATGGTTTTTGAGAATCATAGGTTTCAATGAATTTGTTATTTGCTTTTGAATATCTGTGACTGCTTTGAACTAAGCCACCTCTTATACCTTTTTGAAAGAAATTATGTTTCTCAACAGTTCGAGCTCAACGCCAGTCATTTTAAACATTGCATCCCAGGATAAACTAGGTGTAGTGTAATAATGACAAGGATCTGAACTGTATGCATGCGTGTAAACTTTTCTAAAATTTTCAAAGATATCCGCAAGCAGTACAACATCACTTTTCAAATAAATTTCCAAATAATCTTTCAAATTCCTACAAGTGAAATGAGAATATTTTCAACGCTAATAGTCCTCCAACGAACATTCCTCATTGGAAAGTTTTTTTGAAAAACTTTGATCTTGGATGAAGACATGGCTCATTCAATTTGTTCCAGGAATCCAAAAAATCATAAGGAAAAACTCCTTTACTTTTCACTAATTCAAGACTCTGATCTAACAAAGTCCTTATCAACTAAGTTCCTTGCTAAATTATCAATACTTTCACTCATAAATCGAAAGGAGTCTAAGAATCTAAGCTCAATGAAATTCTTTTGATCAATGGCAATTGGCTTTGAAATAGAAATGTATTTTTCCTTATTGATAGCAATTACTTTGATGTCACCATCGAATTCGTGAAGCGATTTAAAAAAAATATGTGAGTCATAACCAAATAGATTATGAAGAAAAATGGGGAAAAGTTTAGGCAACTTATATCTAAGATTACACAAATTATGGGCACAAATTATGGGCTGCTCCCCTATAACTACCTGTCAAATGACAGTGATCTCTTATCTTCAATTCACCTTCGATTATTTTCTTGCAGCATATCACACATACTTTTGCTTTGTTGAAATAAAACTTCTCATCATCGCGGAGGGTCTTCATGGGTGTCACATTTTTTAAATGTGTGCGAGTATTGCAGTGTGAGGATCATCTGAGTGCTTAATGAATTCTCCAAACAGCTCCATACTGAATTTGAATGATCTCAAATTTTGTACTTCCTCTTCTAAAAGTCCTATGATTATAGGATTCTTCTTTTCTATTAGATGACTTACATCTAGAATGCTTTTATCTATATTTTTAATAGAGAAAGTCTTAATTCTATTTTTAAATGTTTTTTCGTTGATGATGAGACCATTTGGTTGGATCAACATCCTCTTCGCAAATCAAACATCTCCTACAGCTAATTTTTTCTTTTCTTATTTGCTCCTTCAGATGAAGTTGGAGCTCTTGGTGAAATATCGATCTCTCTTCCTCGAAATAGTCACCTTCATTCCTTCGCCAGTCATTACCGATGAATGTCCAAAATCAGCAGCAGATGACGTCGATGGTTTTGGACTTTCCTCTCTAGTCCTTACAGATAAACTCGCAACAGCAGCAGATGATGTTCATAGTTTCGGGTTATAGTCACTTCCATCCCCATTCATCGCTTTCGACACATTAGTAACCATAGAAAGATTATTTTTAACTTGTCGATATAGCGCATCTTTTCGTGAATAAAAAGTTTTACATAAATTGCATTTGAACTCACTTTTTCGCGCACTATGGAGACATTTAATATGTCTCACCAAATTCCCTTTTTCGGTAAAAAAAATTTAAACAAACTTCGCACTTAAACAGTATTTAATTTGTTTTGCTTACAATAAATAGATTTTTAGTAGAAATTGAAACCACTTGCCTTGTTTACTCACAAATTAAGAATGGATTTTTAAAGATATTGTGAGTCCACTTATTTTCATCTAAGATTAACTAATTAATTCATTATTTTATTAATTTATCAGCTTAATACTTAAAGTTTTATTAACGAAAAAAAAAATACAAATTTTTATTTCGGTAAAATTGATATGAACTTTATTCAACGGAATCTTTCTTAAGACTATTAATTTTATTTTATGTATATTTTCATTCTGCAATACAATTATGCTTATTCAGTTAAGCAATAAATTCAAATTCTTGAGAAATAATATGTTGTGAGAACGATTGCAAGAAATCATTTCTTCGAATGGTATTGCACAACTATTGGAGTGTAACGACATTCAAGATATGTTTCTTAGAATCGCTTGTTTACTTAACAATTTTATATTATGTTGTTTTTTATGTCGGCTCGTGTAACAATGTCGGTTCTTGTAGTACTTAATCTATGCTTATGTAATATTTAGTTATAAATTTGAGATCAGAGCTGTTGTGGTCTGAGTAGATGTGGTTTTAAGACTGCTGCATGTTCGTTTCCCTTATTTATATAATTCCTAATATAATATATATTTTCCTTTATTTTCCTTATCAATACATTTATTTATCAAACCAAATTGTTCGGCACAGAGTTTGCCAAAAGTTGTTTCCTCTGGTGACTTACCCAAGGACAAGGACTCCAACAGCAGCAATAACTTTCACCGTCCTTCGATCAATCCGTAATGCAATTTTTTGTCCCAAAAAATGAATCGGCACGTCTGTGTTTTTTTTATTTTAATATTATAAAATATAATTTAAGTTTTTTTTTATACTTTTAAAGTAAAAGGAATGAAATTTGTATTTATAAAGGAATTAAATTAATTTAATGGGAACCGACTTGGGTTGGGCGAATGACAATTTTAGAATGAATGGAGTTTACTCCTTTTGCTACATTTAATATTTCTTCATATGTTTATTTAATGATCGTGGGTTTTAACCTTTCTTTATCCACGTTTTTTAATATTCTGTGGAAATTATTATTAATAACTTGTTTGTTATTATTATTTATTAACTTGTTGATAGCTGTTTCTATTGATAACTTTGCCTGCGGAACTTGAGAGAAGCAGCGAGGAGCCGGGACAGGTAAAGGGGTTGAACGGCTCTTATCTTTCTTTCCTAGTATATCATACCTACCTTTTAACAGGTCATTTTCTGAAATGAGCCTAACAATAAGGTCCACGTAGCTCGCAGCTACCTCAGCAATCATCCCTGCAACTTTGGGAGCGTCCTCACCCACACTAATTATTGAGATAACTTCTCTCTTAATCAGACTGAGTCTTCTATCGACTTGGCGTTAGAGGAGACGGCATTGAACCCAACACCGCGTCCTACAGCACCACTTACTATTCCACCTGTAGCTTCAATTTTCCTCACATTCTCGTCAACAACACCCTCAAGAGTACAACCATCAGTATCAACACTGGAACCTGCCTGAACGACATCCATGTCGGAACCCCCAACAACAACGACTGCTTCATTTCTTGAAGTCCTAAGACTAGAGACAAAGCCTTGGTTCCTCTGGTGGCAGAGTCCGAGTCAAGCAAGCAGCCTTTTTTCTTCGACACAAAAGTTACTGGGATTGAAAGAAGATTTTTATTTAAAGATCTGTGTTTAGAGAGTGATTTTTATACAGGCTACAAAACTAAGATTTTTGACTTTCTGGCGGTACCAGTTGGCCAACGGAGCGCGACTTAGATTCTTTTTTGATAAAACAAACTTTTTAAAAAAGGGTAAAACAAGATTATGAACTTTATTGTTGCAGTATTTAAATCCAACTAATTACAATTTGTTATTCTGGAGTGGACGAAGCTATGCAAGTTCATACGATCGTGTCATTTGCCAATGTCAGCATAGCATAGTTTCCAAGAATCTCTAATGAGACCGGACGATTGTGGCAAATGAACTCGATCGTTCATAGTCATCACTTTGTTTGTAACCTGATTAAGGCTAACTGTGGGAATTACTACTTCTTGGGGTATTGAACTTGACATAACCCGCGTGTTGTGTTTGAGGTGTCCACGAACTTTACATATAACACACACAAACGTTTTGTAGTAGCACTGCTCACTGTTGTGTCCTGCTCGACCACATCGATAACATCCATCGTTCTCGCGAGCTTTTTCTACCGTCCGTGTTCCTTTTGTTTTACCCGTTGCAGCTGCAGAGGTTTGACCGTATGACTTGGTGGTTCGACGACTTCGCTTATTGTGATCATTGTATTGTGTATGTGTGTTCTGAGTATTTACCTTATTTACAATTAAAGTGCTAGCTTTACGACTATTTATCAATGTTTCTTTTTTTATCGCTGCATTCCATGCTTTGTCGATGGTGATCGTTTCATCCTCTTCTAACAATTTATCAAGAATGATACCATCTTTAAGACCACTCATTTATGCTTTCGCTTGCCATCTGTTTTAGGTCATAAAAACTTCGCCTCTCAAAAAATATTGCCACCTTTTTTCCGTAAAAATTAGTTAAATTAGTTTTAATTTCGTCGAAACTTAATTTGTTGACGTTCTTTGGATAAATACTGTCTCTGAGGAGCTTGAAGGTTTCATGATGCAATTTGGTTAACCGAAATGATGTTTTTCTTTGCTCCAACACTGAAAAAATATTGTTGTGTAATAGGAGATTTTTGAAATACTTTTCAGGGGGTGAGGTTACGTCCAACTTCTTGACTTTCCAACAGATGAAAAAAAACGCTGTGTTTAAAATTTCAATTCAAAGGTATAACTGTTTTATTGTCTTCGTAAGTATAGTATGTTGTATGTAATATAATTATTGATAAGACTGTTAGCTTAAGCCAAGCAAGGTAATATTTTGTTTTATCCTCCACCGTAGAAAATGCGAAAAGACGCAGTTCCCCGCTGAATGGGCGATAACACACAATTAAAAAAAAAATGAATGAAAGAGCGAAAGAGAATAAAGTTTAAACCAAAGAGGCGAAATAACTCCGTCAATGGGAACAGTGAATATAAAAAAATAATCTCGGTCTTCTTATTGTAAAGGCTAGGAGGGACAGAAGGCAGTAGTGTACCACCATCGGTTGTAAAGTTTACAATAATTGAAAAATATTTTGCTTCTTAAAGCATTGAAACAATTTTTTTTTACAAATGGTTGTGGCAAAAATACTTATTATTTCATTTTTTATGTTTTTGCTTCAATACCTATTTTGGGTTTATCCTTAAGTGCTCTCCTAAAACCAAATCAAATAAAGCTATTTCCTCTACGAGTTGTAAAAAATTACCATTGTTGAGCTCAAACAATTTATTTGAAGAACCGCGAAAAGCTAATGACTGAGAACAAAGAAATTTTACAACACTGAAAAGCCTTTGTAAAACCGCCCTCCAATGCTTTGTTTCAGCAATTGACACAAAGTTCAATCGAAGGAAGTTTCGAATATTGTGTCAATTGCTGTGCCTGATGTCAAACCTTTTTCTAAAAATGTTCATGATTTAAAATTTTCGAAATAGAAAAAAACTAACCTCGTGACTTTTTAAAATTGCACTTAAATGTAGCCAATCGGAACTACCTGTACTTGACAAAGCATGATAATTTTTATTTTTTGCAAACAAAAAACAACAGAAACAAAAAACCGAATCCTTCGATTTTGAATAAATTAACCAAGCCCTGGGAACTACCTTGCCATTGGATAAAGTTGATAACTTGAAATTGAAAATTTTCTATTCTTTGTTTTAGGAAACTGATGATTCTGAATATGCATTGGACCCTTTAAAACTATTTTTTTTAATAACCTCATCAGATAAATTTCCCCAATTATTGGGGTCATCAATAAGTTCATCCGTTAAAATTAAAGATACCTATTCTCCTGGCCCCACTGAGTTTCCTACGTGGCTTCAGTTGGACGTATGGAATCGGTGTCGGCAGCGGTTTCCACGGCTTCATTATTTGATTTTATTGCACCAGTAGCTATGGCCTTCAGACCTTCGTGCATCTGTCTCAACTGAGCAAGGGTAATGGTCGAAGGTTGGAAGAATCTGTCATTGTTCTGTCTGTGAGTTGGGAAAAAAGGTCTGTTGTTGTTCGGTCTGTATTGTTGGGGTTGAATTTTGTCCATGTTTTGTCTTTGATTGCTTGGGAAAAAGGATCCGTTATTAGTTGGTCTGTGTTGTTGTATCTCATGTCGATTATAAAATATATTTTGTTCTGTGATACAAAAGGAAAAGGCTTGACTTAACGAATCATTTTGGTTTTTTTGTCTCCGAGTTGTGATATAATTTAAATATAATTAATAATTATGATTAAATCAAATAAAGAAATAAAAAAAATCAAATTAAAAATTAATTTTTTTATTATTTTAACTTTTATTTTTATTATTAACAACTTTATAAAATAAAATAAATTTATATCAAATTTACGCTACGCGTTTCGGAGTGTACTCCATCTTCGGGCGTTAAGCTCAGTATCGAGTTCGGTTTCATGGCTCTGATTGTTGATCCTAAAGGCTCTTTCAAGCCGGAAAGATAGGCGTTCAAGCGAATCTCGTTAAATAGTGTTGTCTTAGAAAAAATAACGTTCTGATTTGTTTCGTGAATCTGAAGTTACACATAGCAGATAGTATTTCTACCACTTGACTATAGTATTTCTCTACAGATTTATAGCCTTGAGAGAGTCCGTGAAGGTCTCTTATGAGCGAAGTCTCATTTCTTTTGTCGGCATAATGGACTATTAGGTTGTTTTTAATATCATTCCATCTGAGTTGAGTTCCGACCATATTTAAGACTACATTTGCGTCACCTACAATTTTATTACGAATATTTTCCTTTGTGGCGTGAAATATAATATTTACTTTTTTAATGAAGAATATTAATTGCTGACTTTAAATTTACTGTGGGAAGAAAAATGAAATATAATATTTACTTATGTGAAGAAATGAATCGCTGACTTTAAATTTACTGTGGGAAGAAAAATGAAATATAATATTTAGTTATTTAAAGGTATAGTTATATGCTGTGTTATGTTGTAGGGTTCAACGTAACTCGCGCAATGTGTCCCAAGCTTAAACAAAACTAGCATTCGTTAAAGGAAATTGATTAACAGTCCTTGAAGCATCGTCTCTTGTTTTACAGCGAAGGCGGAACAGTTTTTCAACTTCAGACAACTTAGTATGTTGGATATACACCGCTTCAAACATATCCTGAAATGAAGGCCAAGAGAGGTAATCTTCATGGAAAATATCAGTATCGCATGGCGGTAGCTTGATACAGAATCGAAACATTGCTTAACGTGAGCACCTGCCTATTAAGGCCTAATTTCACGGTGGGCCTACCCACAGTAACGGAGTCAAATTAGACGTTGACCAACGCCCTGAGATAGTAAAACTACCCCAGTAGCAATTTTATGTACATGTTGTGGCATGCACACACCCCTTGCTGAGGAGCGGGGTCTATCTAGCACCCCTTGCATCCAGGCCCCTTAAAAGAGACGCTGAACACCATATGCTGCCGCGAATTGGCCAACCACAGCCACCACGATACTCCCACGAAGGGGGCCTACCTCATAGATAGTCCCGAGGGACAGAAGCCGACGCCAAAGACGCCAGAACAACTCCCCCCCGGGGGGCTCTATCTCCCGTGGTACCAGAATATAGCTTCCGGTGGAGCTTCGCAACCGTTGAAGGTCACTTCTGGATGAGCTCCGCAACGCTCGAGGCCCAGCAACCTCAGATGTGCACAACCAACTACCAGCCAAGGCAGAAACAAGCAGCCGATTGCGCACACCTTACGCCCACAAACACAAACACCACCCTGAAATCTCAGCAAGAGAGGATCAAAAGCAGGCCCTACAAGAGTGACCCACTCAGTCCACCGCAGAAAAATCCCTACGCGGAGAGTATGAACACATGACGCATGCACTCATCTCTGCCGTGAGCCCGAAAACACGACAAGACAGCTATAAAACAACAAGGACACACAAACAAATACCACCAGTTGTAACTAGTAAGTTCGCGCACGAGCGGCAAGACACTATGCACCCCCAGATCGACGTACCTATAGGTACGTGATCAAGTCATCTGAACATAACATGATAGGCACCCCAAACCCCACGCCAACCCCAACCACAGGTCAGACCCCAATGCCACCAAGTAAAAACTTGGGACAAAGGGCCCCATTACTGTGGCAGGAGGAAACGTTGGGGAGAGCACATGACCGACTGCAAACAAGTCAGGATGGGACTTAAAAGCCCCCCTCCCGCTCGATCACAATCAACCATATACCCTAGGGATTGCAGACTCGAGCCCTACACCTCAAAGAGTGCACGACTAGCAGTAAACGAGTCAGGATGAGACTTAAAAGCCCCCCTCCCGCTCGATCACCACCAGCCATACACCCAAGAGGTTTCAGACTCAAGCCCTGCCTACCAGCATGAACAGCGACCCCGGAAGCACATAGCCGCCACCCGCACTAAGCCCCACGCCAATCTCAGGCAATCAATCCCGAAACCGTGTGAACACGGATTCAGGTCATGCCAAAGACCAGCAATGGGTGAACCCTAGCTACCCAACAGTGTCTACAACAAGGACAACAGCAGCCGTCATTGTCGGCGAGTTCGGAAGACTCGTTCGGCAAAGATGGCTAGATTGTCAGTCGTCTCCCTTGTAAAAAGGACACGACTGAAATCCCAAGCACCATCTGTCCACACTACACCCATCGCAGGGAGATCCCTGAAGTGAGCATATTGCGGACACTCAAGCAACACGAGCCTCCAATCCTCCCTCAGAGCTCCACACGAGCACTCAGTCGAGCCGGCCAAAGTCCTCTTATGCAAAAAAGCATTTAAGGAGTCATGACCAGTCAACAGAAAGCCCGTGAAGAGTGAGAAATCAAGGCCTCCCCTCTCACCCACCAACACCCTCTCAGCCGCACCAAGAACCTCAGGGAGAAACTGGAACGTCGCCCTACCCTTTTCACTCTCCGACCACCGAACCTGCCACCTGGAGAAGACACACTCTTTGAGGAGTGCCTTCCTCTCCAGGGTCCCCAAGCCCTGTGCCAACATACACTCGCTCCAATCAGATGCCGGCAGTTGCAGCTGCCTCCTTAACCTACCAGCAATACCTTTCGATATCACCAGCAGGTCAAGAGGAGGTACACCCGCCAACACCTGAAGAGCGTCAGTTGACACAGTCTTGCACACTCGAAGTGAACCAAGGAGCATGATCCTCTGCGAACGGAGAATCATGCTACTTCCTGTCACAGACTTGACAGCATCGTACCACACACATGCACCATATGTTGCCGAAGCAACAAATAGCCCATTGTATATGGTACGAACCGCACGCATAGACAGGCCCCAGTTACACTTCAGCATCCTACTCACCGCTGGCACGAGAGAACCAATCTTTGCTCCCACCTGTTTAAGGTGAGGAACAAAGTTCATCCTCTCGCCTATGGTAAGTCCAAGGTACTTGACATTCGTCGAGTACTTCAGACTTACCACGCCAGCCCTTACAACTGGAGGCCGACTCAAGGATAATTTACCCTAGCATCATGTTGGTCTTCTCCGCAGCTACCTCCACCCCAACACTCGAGCTCCAGGCACCAACTACACCCATAATCTCAGTGCCCCTGGTCTCTAGCACAGCACGAGACTGGCCTTCGACAAGGACAAGGAGATCATCGGCATAAGCGACGCACCTGTAGCACAAATGCCAGGAAGAAAGACGCTGCAGTAGAGGATCCATCATGAGGTTCCAGATGTAAGGTCCTCCAACCGACCCCTGGGGACAACCTCTCTCCACCCTCACACCCAAGAGGTTTCAGACTCAAGCCCTGCCTACCAGCATGAACAGCGACCCCGGAAGCACATAGCCGCCACCCGCACTAAGCCCCACGCCAATCTCAGGCAATCAATCCCGAAACCGTGTGAACACGGATTCAGGTCATGCCAAAGACCAGCAATGGGTGAACCCTAGCTACCCAACAGTGTCTACAACAAGGACAACAGCAGCCGTCATTGTCGGCGAGTTCGGAAGACTCGTTCGGCAAAGATGGCTAGATTGTCAGTCGTCTCCCTTGTAAAAAGGACACGACTGAAATCCCAAGCACCATCTGTCCACACTACACCCATCGCAGGGAGATCCCTGAAGTGAGCATATTGCGGACACTCAAGCAACACGAGCCTCCAATCCTCCCTCAGAGCTCCACACGAGCACTCAGTCGAGCCGGCCAAAGTCCTCTTATGCAAAAAAGCATTTAAGGAGTCATGACCAGTCAACAGAAAGCCCGTGAAGAGTGAGAAATCAAGGCCTCCCCTCTCACCCACCAACACCCTCTCAGCCGCACCAAGAACCTCAGGGAGAAACTGGAACGTCGCCCTACCCTTTTCACTCTCCGACCACCGAACCTGCCACCTGGAGAAGACACACTCTTTGAGGAGTGCCTTCCTCTCCAGGGTCCCCAAGCCCTGTGCCAACATACACTCGCTCCAATCAGATGCCGGCAGTTGCAGCTGCCTCCTTAACCTACCAGCAATACCTTTCGATATCACCAGCAGGTCAAGAGGAGGTACACCCGCCAACACCTGAAGAGCGTCAGTTGACACAGTCTTGCACACTCGAAGTGAACCAAGGAGCATGATCCTCTGCGAACGGAGAATCATGCTACTTCCTGTCACAGACTTGACAGCATCGTACCACACACATGCACCATATGTTGCCGAAGCAACAAATAGCCCATTGTATATGGTACGAACCGCACGCATAGACAGGCCCCAGTTACACTTCAGCATCCTACTCACCGCTGGCACGAGAGAACCAATCTTTGCTCCCACCTGTTTAAGGTGAGGAACAAAGTTCATCCTCTCGCCTATGGTAAGTCCAAGGTACTTGACATTCGTCGAGTACTTCAGACTTACCACGCCAGCCCTTACAACTGGAGGCCGACTCAAGGATAATTTACCCTAGCATCATGTTGGTCTTCTCCGCAGCTACCTCCACCCCAACACTCGAGCTCCAGGCACCAACTACACCCATAATCTCAGTGCCCCTGGTCTCTAGCACAGCACGAGACTGGCCTTCGACAAGGACAAGGAGATCATCGGCATAAGCGACGCACCTGTAGCACAAATGCCAGGAAGAAAGACGCTGCAGTAGAGGATCCATCATGAGGTTCCAGATGTAAGGTCCTCCAACCGACCCCTGGGGACAACCTCTCTCCACCCTCACGCTGACTGAATCGGTTGGGCCGTCAACGCGGGCGGCTCTATCGGAGAAGTAACTTCTCCAGAGACCGGCCTCTTGACAACCCACCTCAGTCAGCCTCCTCCCGACGCACGCCCAATCGAGGTAGTCGAAAGCACCCTTAAAGTCGATGAAAATGCCAAGCAAATATTTGCTGGCACAATCATCGACTGCGTACCTTACACAGAGCCACGCATCATCGGCACTGCGACCTGGCCTAAAACCGAACTGAAATGGAGACGGCTCAGGGATGCACTCCATCAGTCTGTCAATCAAGACCCTTTCCAGTACTTTTCCAAGTACTGGAAGGAGACTGATTCCTCGATAAGACCTAGGACAAGTCCTGACCTTATCGTTAGACTTCAGAAGTATCATCACCCTTGCACATCTCCATTCCAGGGGGAAATAATTCTCCCTGAAGCAGCACGAGTAAAGAGCCATCAGGTATTCGGGGACCGCTGCCCAGATGGCTTTCACCATCCTTCCAGTCAGTCCGTCGAATCCTGGTGACTTCCTCGATTTAAGCCTAGCAATGGCACAACCTACCTCCCCCTCATTCACCATGGGAGCCAACTCAAGCAAGTCCACGGATGGAGCCGCCTGTTCAGCACCCCTGGGGAAATAGGAGTTCATGAGCGCCGTCGTACAGTCCATCCATGATGTGAGTACTTGACCCCCAACATGGATGGACCCCACCTCAAAGGATTTCCTTCCCCGACAAACACTATAGAGACGACCCCAGGGGTCATCTCGGTGTTCATCGGGGAAGGACCTCCACTCCTCATTCTTCCTGTGAGCAAGCATCCTTTTGTATTCAGACAAGCCCCGCCGATAGGCAAGACTTGCCTGATCCAAGTCTGCAAGCCCACACTGTCTGCAGATCTGGAATCGCTTCCGCAGCCTCCTCACCTCAGCCCGTTTCACATTCAACTCAGATGTCCACCACTTCACCCTTTTTCGATTCACCTTACGGCTCCTCTGAAAGAGTTGGTCGTTGACATCCCACACACATTCATTCAACTTGGCAACCTTGTCATCAATCCCCAGACGCCGAAAAGCGTCAAGTGACATTAACATGACCCTTCTAGCAACTTCATTCTGATAGAAAACCCAATCTACATCCTGAAGGAACCAACGCTTCTCATCCTAGAACTATGATCACTTACTCCTTCCGCTCTCCGAACAGACCAATGAAACTCAAAACTACGAAGCGACGACACATTACCCAGGGTCACATCAATGTCACTCTGGCCATTCGGACCGTCGAAGGTGAAAAGGTCGCTAGGCTCATTGAGAACACCCATGCGATTCACGGCAATTAATTCGCTTAGCAGCTCACCCCTGTCGGCCCTGTGAGACTCAGACGTACTGTCCGTCATCTTACTGAACCAAACAGGAGAAACTGCATTAGCGTCAATGCCAAAAATCGCAGGCACATTCCCAGCAAGCTGAAGCAACCTATCAAGGTATACCAAGTATGAATCAATGCCTGAGGAGTGCTTAAAGTACAGGCTACATAGAAGCAGCCTACCAAAACACCCCTCGACATTAACACACACTCCCCATTCACTCGAGTGTATTTACGTCATTCACCACAACAGCGGCATTGCCACTGCTGTCCGCGAACGACCGCATGCCATCAGGCAGGCCCCTCACCCGTCCATGGACAAGATAAGGTTCCTGCAAGAGGGCAAAGCTACACTGTGCCTCACTCATCAACTGTCCCAAATCATACATAACGGCTCGCGAGTTCTGACAGTTAAACTGGAGTAGTTTTACTTCCATTTTAATGTCTAGAACCCGCCCTGGCCACTGCCTCAGCATAAACAGGACAGTCCATCGTCAGCATGAGATGTCCAGCCCAAGCTCCTCTAAAGTCACAATCGCGACATTGGATTGCATTTCTACAATCCCATTTAGAGTGCCCAGACTGGCCACAACGCAGACAGACAGGCTGACTCTGCTTACACTGCCTAAGCACATGGTCCAGGCCAAGGCAACGGAAGCAACTCCTAACCAACGGCCGTTTCCTTATGGGAAAAGACAGGTGCTTGATGTAGCACCTACCCTCACCCACAAGAATACCGGCCACCCTCGGGCTGCACTCGAGCGTCGCATCGAGACGCCCATCTCCCACCGACCAGGAAGAGCAGAGGCGAACCTCTTTCCCGAATTCCTCACCGGAGAGCTTGCCTAAGTTTAACTTAAGCAGCTCACCCATGAAGTCTTCGGAAGAGATCCTCCTCTCCACCTCCCGGACGCTGAGAGACATGCCTCTAGCAGCCTCCGCAGACAATCCGACCTCCTCAACTTTTGAATGCGTAATCAGCGCATTCCTCTCCGCCTTGGAAGGTGTGCGAACCAGTACGCCGCCGCGCCTATCAGGGACCACAGAGTGGATCCTGACACCCACGGCAGGCACTAGCTCCTCCTCCACCTTCCTCCTCACCTGCCCAGGGTCTCATTCTTCCCTCCCTTGAGAACTATCGACCAGGTTTCTACCAGTTTGGCCGACTTGACCTTCGGCAGTGTCACCAGCGCCTTCCCTTTAAGGCCACCCGAGACAACAGCCGAGTTTGCTATTTGGGCAAACGAAGGCCGTGTCGCTACCGGAATGCCGACAGGAACACCCAACGATTTGACAGACCTAGGCCCGTCAACACCGCTAGGCACCACCGCCGACACACCAGCATGCGACGAAACAGCGCCACTCTCCAGCTTCCCCCTCAGTCTCTCGTTGAGACCGCTCAGCCCTAAAATAAGGGCCTCAAACTTGGCAGCCAGACCAGCAATCTGACCTCCAACATCAGGATGATCGGAAATCATCCTGACGACCTCCATCCTGATCTCATTGGACCTCTTCATAACATTGGAGAGGCTAAGATCACCATCAAAGCCCTCCAATGTCCCCTTATCATCATTTCCTCTGGTGTTGCTAGAGGGTGCCTTTACCTTTTTGGCCGGAGCCAATGTCCCCTCAGGAATCTTAGGACCCTTCAAGGGTGTACCTGATCCCTGCTTCAAAACCTCAACAACCTTGCCACCCAAGGAAGATGCCACCGACCCCCTCCCTGTTGAAGCCCCAGGAACGGCCTTACCCTTAACCCTAGATAGCTAACGTTCCAAAACTACCATGAAAAGCTAATCATTCGACTTTTTGACGAACATTAAAAAACTTTTTTTTTTTATAAATTATTAATGTTTATTTAAATTTATAGTATTAATAAGAAAAATAGTTCATAAATTAAGGATAAATATCATAAAATAAATATTCCTTTCATTTTTAAATACTCCAATCACATTTTTAATGGCACATGTTTCTTTGAGATCATTTTAGCACTTTAACATTAAGATTAAATAAAAAACTATTATTTATCAAAAAAAATAAAAAAAATTTTCAAATATTATAAAAAAAAACATAAAAATAAATAATAAATACAAAATAATTTAAATATTTTCAGCGCAGGTTGGACAAAAGTCAACCGTATGTTCGCCACAAATAGGAACTTTGCAACTATTGCAACAATTCTTCGTCATGCGTCTTTTTTTGTAAGAACACAAACCACAGCTCTTTCTCTTTGCAGTTAAATTATTCTCGAGAATCGGACTACTTCCAGAATGAGACGGTCCAGAAATTTGACCTTCATGTTGGCCTTCAACTCTTTCTTTGCTCAAACCGAACACATCCCTTATTATATTCTTGGTGATTCGAGGCATTGTTGGGGTGTCTAGGCGATGTTTGAGCCATGGTTCAGCAAGATTTTCGTGCAATTGCATCATGTAGCTTCTTCGTGATAGCGGTTTACCTCCAGATACACTGACATTATGGCAATAGATTATATAAGAGTTTATGCTAGCTATATTGAGCATATCATAGAATATGCTCATAGGCCACCTGTTTGTTTTTCGGTTGCATGACATGTTTGAACACATCTGATCAAATGTATCGACTCCACCTTTTGTAGCATTGTAAAATTCAATCATATTTGTTTTTTTTGATAATGGGTTTGCATTTGCTTGTTCATCACATGACGAGAGCAAATAAACCATTTTACTAGGCTTCGGTTTATATGAAACAAGAGTAAGCAGCCCATCAAAACAAAACATCGAGGTCCCAACGGCTCTTCCACGGTTATTCTTCATTTCTTCAGGAATTTCTCTTTTGTTTGCCCGCAAAGTTCCAACTATTGTCAACTTGTAAGGTTGTTGCAGCAGCTGTTTCGCTAATGGAACTGACGTAAACCAGTTATCGGTGGTAACGTTCCTGTTGGAACCATGAATACTGCGTGTTATTTCCTTTACAACGTATTCAGCAAGAGGCATACCTTCCGTGTTTGTTCCTTTTCCAAGGTAAGGTATGGCATCAACCATGTATCTCGTTCCACTATCACACATCATTTCAATTTTTAAACCGTACTTAGCCGGTTTGTTTGGTATGTACATTTTAAATTTGCATCGACCGCGAAATGCAAGTAAATGCTCATCTATGGTAAGGTAGCTTCCGGGGTTGTAATTGCTTCGACATTGAATTATAAGTAGGTCCCATATTTTCCGGATTGGTGTAAATGGATCAGACTGCAAGGTTTGTATTCTCATTTCTCTGTCATCAAACCTTAGGCATCTTATAAGGAAATCGAACCTTTCTCTGCTCATACACGCAATGAATCGAGATCCACAGAACGATGTGTTAAACAATTCATCACTTGTAAGGTGATTATCCTTTAAAGCAGCTGCTAACAATAAGACACCAAAGAGAGCCTTGAGTTCCTCCATGCATAAGTCCTTTTGGGTTGATGTTGTGATATCGTAGGTACGTTTTTTAATGCCTATTTCGACGTTGGTCCATTTTAGAATTTCTTCACAAATTTCTCTAGTGAAAAACGAATCAAATAAATCGAGAGGTTTTGTTATATTTTTGAGTGAACGGGCTGGCCCTCTAGCCATTCGAACAATATTCCTGGCAGAAGATCGAGAAGAAGAATGTCCTTTACGCGTAGCCCAAGCGTGGCGATTTTTACCTCGAATAGTGGCCTGAGACAAATTCACGATGTAATTGAATGCTGACGAATGTGTATTCTCTTGCTCATCTTCATCAGAGTCGGAAGCTTCGTCCTGAACATCACTTTGCACGTCTTCAGCCAACAAACCGTCTTCACTTTCACTATCAGAAAAATCAGCATTTGAGAAGTCCTCATCATCCGCACGAACTGTTCCATCATCACCATTCAATTACATTGCAGCTATTGTTCAAAATCAACGTGCTACATAATAGGAAAAAAATAAGAAGCACAAACCAACACAAAAAAAAAATTGTAAAAGTTACACATAAGCTAATCATTCGTCAAAATGACGAGCATATTGTACATACATATATCAAAAACAAAACAACTTACAAGCAAAACACATCAACCACGCGAGACAGATCACCGGCAACTGAGTTGGCGCGAAAGCACAATTACGTTAGTAAAAAAATAAAAGAGAGAGAGAGGAATGTTTGTTGCATGCTCGTCATTTTGACGAACGTTAGCTATCTAGGGTTAAAGACAGGTACTTTCGTCGAAGGCCTGGGAGAAGAGCTTTTAGGCAAAACTACCAGACCATCCGATTTCTGCACCTTGTCCATTCCAGGCACCACCGCCGGAGGCAACATCAGCAGGGGAGCCACCGACACCTTCCCTACATTTACAGCAACAGCTCCCACATTAACTTTTTTCGTGGCAACAGAATCAGAGGCAGAGGAGTCCACCTTAGCGGTCTTCTCCACCTGCCGCTTCCTTGCCCTCACCTCCTCGGGGATGTCCTCGGCCTCCATGGCAGAGTCATCTACCACAGAGCTCGAGTCCACGTCACCCACCTTTCTCCCCTTCCCCTTCCTTTTCTTCTTCAAACACTTGGTTTGCACCCTATCCTCCTTATCCTTTAGATAAAAAGACCTCAAAGAGGGTTTCGCTTTTAAATCTTCCTCACTCTCGAAGTCCGAGGTGAGGCCGACATATTTGTCTGGGGGCTTAACACCCTCCATACACCCACCAAACGCAAACTAGATCAAAAGAGATCAAAAATATCAATTTTTCGCAGTTGGCAACCACGAAATCAAAAATTTTCGAATTTGACCTCAGTTGGCAACCGTGGTCACTAAAATTTGCCAATTCTACCTCAGGTGGCAACCATGAACTGCCAACAAAAATCAAAAATCAAGTTTGTCCTTGAGCAACTTCCCAAGTACAAAAGTACAAATGCACTTGGCAAATTGTAAAAAGGTTATTGACCCCTAGTTAAATGCAACAACAATTTAGAAATGGAAAATAAAATTAAATCGCAATGCAAATTGCAACAACAATTTAGAAATTAAATTCAAATTGACTCACCCAAATGAGGTACTGCCGTACCAAAAACACGATAAAAACCGTAAAAAACGACCGAATCGCGTGAAATAAAAAACGGAAAAAATTTCCACAAATCCCGCACTACACTCCTGTCTCAAAAAATCACTGAATATCCACTAAAAATGTCACTGCTAAAAACCACTAAATCACCACTAAGAAAACACGTCTATACACCACGAATGCTATAATAAAAGTCAGGTAGCTTGATACAGATATAATAAATGTGGTTTTAAGATGACACCTGGCAGTTAGCCTTAATTCATCTAGTAGCACACTACTATAGGGTCCCGGGAAAACGCTGAACCAACGTTCGACTGTTAAGTCTGGTTTATCCACACCAAGCTTTTACACCTGATGCGAGGAAACCACCCCTTTCATAATTTCAATTAAATGATCCCTAGAGATCATATATCAGGATCCAGAAGGGTAATTACCACGCTGCTGTAACTCCTTCAAGATCCATTTACCATCTTTCGTTCTCACTCAATCAAAACTATTACCAATTGATCTCTACCCTCTAATTCAAGATCATCTTGGTTTGATTGTTTTTATCTAACTATTGGTGCCGCCCCTCACCAATAGCCATACGCATGCATGGTCAAACCACAGCCCCGGCGATGCTCCCACAAGGGGGCCAACTCCGCGTACAGCGTGATCAAAGACCACCGGGCAACTGTACTCCGCCGTACCCAATTAGGGTGTTTTATTTTTCGGTAAGGAACTCTAAACATCTCTGGTTTCCCATCAATGCAGTCGAAATTCCAAACCTTGTCTTCTTTCATTAGAGGAAATTGGGACGACAACCCAAGAAGCTACTTCCAATACAGAGGAAGCGGGGAAGTTGGTAACTCCGCACCGTTGGTAACTTCGTTTTTATCTTTCATGCCCTAAGGATGAGATATTCCTTGATCCGGTTGGCAAAGAGAAAGGCATCCTACCATGTGGATCTAATAACTCTGGTTAGCAAAATCAACCTTCCACTTCCGCTTCCAATCAATCTACTATGTAAGGTGTTATAACCTTGGTTAGCAAAATCAATCTTTCACTTCAGCTTCCAATCAATCTACTATGTAGAGTGCTTCGCAGAAGATAGACCAACTTGCGCCAATCTATCCCCTTTGTTTAATAACCTTGGTTAGCAAAATCAACCTTCCACTTCCGCTTCCAATCAATCTACTATGTAAGGTAATATAACCTTGGTTAGCAAAATCAATCTTCCACTTCAGCTTCCAGTCAATCTACTATGTAAGGTGCTTCGCAGAAGATAGACCAACTTGCGTCAATCTATCCCCCTTGTTTAATAACCTTGGTTAGCAAAATCAATCTTCCACTTTCGCTTCCAATCAATCTACTATGTAAGGTGCTTCGCAGAAGATAGACCAACTTGCGCCAATCTATCCCCTTTGTTTAATAACCTTGGTTAGCAAAATCAACCTTCCACTTCCGCTTCCAATCAATCTACTATGTAAGGTAATATAACCTTGGTTAGCAAAATCAATCTTCCACTTCAGCTTCCAGTCAATCTACTATGTAAGGTGCTTCGCAGAAGATAGACCAACTTGCGTCAATCTATCCCCCTTGTTTATAACCCTGGTTAGCAAAATCAATCTTCCACTCATTAGTACTTTCTTGAACCCTTTATCATTCGCTTAGACCATTGCTAATCTATCATGCTAAAACAGTCTCCTCATCATTAAGTACTAATTCGCTTCCAATCAATCTACTATGTAGGGTACTTCGTGGTTCTGAACAGGCAACAGAACCACGTTTGAGCCTTATTAGTTAGCCGCCCACTAGCGGCGTTACCAGGACGAACCACGAGGAGGTTAATATAGGCATATCTAGTCAATAAAGAAGTCCACCCCACCATTGACCTTGCTAGGAAATCATATGATGGTTGCACCTGGCGGACCCCTATCTATCTACTAGTTCTCGTCCTGGTAGCTTGATACAATGAGAAGGCCCGGCTTTCCAGAGAGAGTTGTTCAAAGAGAGATCATTTTTGTTATCCATACGATAATGTACAATGGATTCATTCGCCATATTATTTTGTCATTTTAACCTTATTAAAATGATTGAATTTTATCGCAAAAGTTATCACCTTTGGTTAACTTTGGTTCTTAGCATTAAAAATGTATTTTGCAATCACCCTTATTCCGTAAGGCGTTTTACGAAAACGCCTATAAAACGACAAGGCTCCAAAAGCATTGATTTGCGTTTAAGTAAAACTAAAACTTTACCGTCTCTTCTTTCTCCACCCTTCTAACCATTAAGACGAAAATCGGCGTACTAAGACTCCAATTGTCGCTTCTAGAGACGTGTTATTATATAACTTCATATAACTATATAACTTCTTTATCTTTTGGTGAAAATTTTGATGTAGGAAATGTTTTTTATTTCTTCTAAAACATTCGTATTTTCTTGCCCCAGGAGAAAGGTTTTTTTATATTTATCCATCCATGTAAAGAAGATGGGTGTGCTAAGTGCAATCCAAGTTGATCTCGTAAAAAGTTGTAGCCGAAAGAAGAAAATGCACTGGGATCCACTTTTCTTTATTAGTGTATTCTCTTTTAGTCTTCGATAAAATAAGTTTCGCAAAAGTCTTCATTTACACCTGGCAATCAATTTTTTTAATACTGCTCTTCTCATTTGTTCGTAGCCTTTTTTTTATACCTTTGTAAACACATTTAAAAATTACTCATTTTCACAAATAAAAAGTTCGTGTCTTAAGTGATAAATAACTAAAGATTATTTATTAAATTCTTTATGACAAATGTAACAGCTAAATTCACAATAAATTCGAGATACAGTCTACTGTACCTAAGTCGTACTCTCCCTGATTCAAATTTCTCTCTAACTCGGTTTTTGTCGCCATTTTTTAATTTGATATGTTGCAATTTAATTTTCGTGTTTTTACACTTTGGTATAATGATAATGATTATAATAACCATTGTTGCAGACTAGGCGACTATGCACAAATAACGGCTTTTCAAAACGTGCTTGCCTTATAAAAAATTCCTTGTTTGATTAGAAAATCTGCTAGCGAAGAATATAAGGAAAATTGGAAAATCTCAATTGGAAAATAAATAGGTTATTTCATATTTACATATTATAATTTTTAATATATATTTACTCTTGGTCTGCCACTGATGCCACTCGTTTTTATTTCTTTAATTTTAATATTGAACTCCGTTGTGCTCGTTTTTGTTTGCCAAGTAAAATTTCAAATCGTACTTTTACAAAAAATGAACGCGTTCAGATATCGAAAACGAGCAGCATCCACGCACAGCCACAGACCACGAGTAGATTTACACATCTAGTTTAAACGCCAATAATTAAATGTACAACGCAAGTATTTAAAAAAATCTTTATTTAAATTCAAAAACTTACGATGAACTTAATTTTACGATTTACACTTACAAATATTTCTGCTTATAAAATTATACTTTTCTAATTATCTTACAAAGCAGGACGTTTCCTTCGGACCTTGTTGCCTGTGATACCAACAGATATTCACTCAGTGCGATACAACTGCCGAATTGACAAATTCTGATGTCAACGACGTGACGGTAGCGTTAGACTGCCGCGATACTGATCCTTGAATTCAGTATTTATATGATTGTTTGACAGATAAACTTCTTTGTTCTTACAATCTGGATTCTGGCTTCATGTAATTACCTTTTATTGGAATATCTAGGCGTTACTTTCTTATATACCTTCTTATTATATGTTCAATGTTTGAACGGGACTACGTGAACTTTCTCGCGTAGATGTGTAGAACGAGACAAAAATGTTTATTTCGCTGTGACTGACCCTTAATCAGCGGGGTGGGCATTGTGTGGTTATGTTACAGATTTTAATCACTAATTATCAGAGCAATCCGTGGGTAAAAAAGAAATCCTCGTCGCCACTGTTGAGTTTGCGGGTGTGAAAGATAAAAAGAAACAATATTTTTATTTTAAAGGAATCTACTTTAATATTACTTTAAATTACTTGGATGGAACAAAGAACTCTTAAGACTAAGAATAGGAAATAGAAAAGCTAAAATGTCAAAGTGACATTATATAACAGATATAGCAGACTACAAATTATATTACAACATGAGCCGAAACATGAAAATATGCTTGAGGCGTCTTTGCCAGAGGTGTTTAGTTTTAAATAGTTTTTCAATGTCGGCAGGCAAATTGCTGTATTTTTTATTGGAGAACGTAACGCTGGAAGAGTGTGCGTCAAGGCAGTTAAGAAGCACTAGGTTGAAGTTAGAGATGAAAGAGTCAAAAATGCACGGAAGTTGAGATTGTCTTGAATCCCAGTCAATGACTTCATATTGAAAATTATTTCGAATGAGGATGGCAACACCTTGAAAGTTGTCATCTCTTAGGATGTTATAAGACTTTAAAAAAAACTTTATGTTTTGTATTTAAATGCGTATCTTGAATAAATACAATGTCAATTTTATTCGCCAGGAGAATTTTAAGAAGCTCAATTCTCCTGGCGTGACTTACTAAGGACGAAATGTTGAAGGTTGTAAGTTTTAAAATCATGGTTTGTCAGAGAGGAGAATTTGGTTTATCAGATCAAGGTAAGCTAGATTTTTGTTAAGCGGAGAAGTGAACTTGAGGATGTTGGACATGAAATACTCTATCTTAGAAACTAAGACGTTCATCTCAAGACCGAAAAAATCTTTGGATAAATCCATAAACTGATAAATAATGCTGTGATTACGAAAAATGTTATTGCGTGGAGAGGGGATTCCAGGTTTAGAGCCCTTAGAGGAATCAGCAGAGTCAAAGAAGTGACTTGCGTACGAGATTCCTGGCAAAAGATTCGCGTTGTTCGAGACGGCTTTAGACAATTAGTTTTCCTAGATTTAGCTTCCACAAGGAGTTTATCCTTTCTGCTTTTAATTTCTTTGTAGAATTTGCAGCTCTAAAGTTGACAGGATGGTCCTCCCCGCAGTTTACGCAACATGCCTTACTATTTGAAGTTCTAGCAGTGGGGCAGCTTCCCGGATCGTGAGTGCCAGTGCACTTCACACACTTATACATTTTTGCACAGTTTTTGGCCAGATGACCAAATTGTTGGCAGCGTCTGCACTGCTGAGGGCCAGCATTACCTCTGGGTTTCTCCAGGAAACTTTTGTGTTGAAAAGGAACTTAAAATTCAGAATAGCGCCGGCACTCACGCCAGGAAGCAACCGCACCAAAAAGAGGCTGTAATGGATTTTAAGCTGTCTTGAGCGAATGGTTTCGAAAATGGAAACCCTGTCGACAGTGTTAGGGACTCGAAGATTGAGCTCCTCAAGGACCTCAGAATCAGGATTGTCGAGCGTAAGTCCCCTGAGGACAAGATTGGAAGTCTTATCAATTCTCCTGGTAAAGGAGTACGCTTGAACTTCTTTGTTGGACCTAAGATGTCTTATCAATTCCCTGTGAATATCGTTGTTATCAACGTAAAATCTGCAGGTGCCCGATTCACAATCTTATAATTAATTGCCACGGATTTTTGCTTTAAATCCGAAACTAATTTTCTAGTATCTACATTTTGCATAATGATAGGAGGACAGTACTTACCCCTAAGCAGTTTTTGTTGTACATCAATATTAGTATAAGTGTTAGAAGAAGGAATGTAGATTGAAGAGTCCTGCGTTCCCACGTTGTAAGCTCTAGTAGCTGGAGAATGTCTCGGTTGACTGATCAGGAATGAAGTACAGTCTTGACTTTTTGGCAGCCTTATTGCTGGCCTGGATTTTGAGGTCCTGCAGGAGCGAAAATTGATTTCCACTCAGAGGCAGACCAGTGTCCATCGCCGGGTGGCCGAGTTTGCTCGAAGCCGAGTGTCTTTTATCAGGAAGTTGCCAATCGGAGGATTGCGAAGGTGATAGGCAAGAGTTGCGGCAAGATTGGGTCAAAACTCACCATCGGCAAAATCCCTGGCAGAGGGAGTCAGATTGCCCAGAAGATGACACGAGGTGATGCTAGTATCCTGGGAAGTGAAAGCGTTGCTGGTTGAAGAGCCGGAGAGGTGGTCGTCCGTATGCGTTTGGCTGAGACACAGGAGTTGCTGCGCAGCGTTCATTTTCAGAAGAAGATTGTTGCTAGAATTGATTTGCGGTTTATTAAGTCCCGACTTTTTTGCTTTATGCGATGATTTTCTTACATCTTTTTACACCAAGGCCCCTCCTGGTCAAAATCGCGGCTAATATTATTGCAATTAGCACTGTTGCAATATTTACTTCACGAATTGTAGGATGAATATTAGGAAGATTACGAGGACGGATTACTGAAAAACTACGACTTTGGATTATGCGAATCCAACAATAATAATTTTATAAAACTTAAACGAATTAGGAAATTAAACTGTGTAACCGGCACACGCGGAAGATAAGATCGATATGACGAACTGTCAAATCGATCGACGAAGAACGAGAGATAAATGGGAGAGACAAAATATTGCAACAACACTGCAACTACGATGCAGCCAACCGGCTAGTCAGCTGGGGGTGGGTTCGTCGAATTAATAAGACGAACAAAAAAATTGAAATAAACAAAACGAACCAGAAACGAATTTGGTTTATTAAAAAAAGAAATAAATAAGAAAAAGGTAAACACAGGGGCGTACTTACGCTGTAGGGTGGGCGCCAGGAAACTATTGAGGGTCGTTTGCCCTGACCGTGTAGCTGAAAATTCTTCTTCAAAAATGAAGGAAAACACAATGATTTATATTCCCAAAGGGAAGTTAATCAAATTTTATTTAAAATATCTGGGAAACCTTGGCTTGCGCCTGGATTAAAACCCAGAATTTTTTCGATTTAAAATGAAATATACAGATGGGTTTGAAATGGTAAAACAAGGCAAATGTTAAAAACAATGAAACAAAGAAAAATCCGGACTGCACTAGGTCCCGAAAGAAACGGACAAAAAAACTACGTTAAGAAAAATGGGGTCGCGAGTCTCTCAATTTTGAGATTAATAAAGCGAATTATCAAAGACCAACCGAATCTTATATTTAAAAAACAATTTTTCACTAACGAATACGAAAACACTAAGACACTACTCTTTTTTTTTTTAATTTTCCTCCCTTCCTTCTTCCTTTCTTCGATTTGTTCGCTCGTTCTAGCGACTATTTCCTCCTCTTCTTTTTATAAACTCCTGCTTCAAAAATTTTCTCACAACACCTATTTGTAAACTATAAACTTTTTTTCAACTTCTTGTTTTCCTTTTTTCCTTTCCTCAAAAACTTTCTTTTCTTCTCATTGCTTCGCCAGTCAACCAAGAAGTAGTTGCTCATGCGTAGTTTTTTTTTTTTTTTTCCTCTACCGGCTTCCTCTTTCACACACACATTCTCACTCTCAGTCACAAGCTTTCGTGGAACTCGGTTACGGTACCACTTCGAGGTTAAGTTCCAACGAAACTCTCTCTCTCACCCACACATTCACTGTATTCCCAAGTTGTTGGTGCTGTCCCAAAACTTGAAGAATCCAAAGCCGTATCTAAACCTATTCACAATATAAAATCTTTGAGAAAAAAACTATAAAAAGTTGAAAATATTATCCTGAGCATTCTCTCAGCTACTCTACTAAATTTTACTTTCTGAAAATTATTCGAAGGAGGAGCAAATACTCTAATTAAATTTTTTAATCCTTTTCGAGGAATTGAAGGAGGAAGGCAAATACTCCAAACAAACTAGATAACGCGCAATCTACAATTCGGTGGACCTTTGTGCAGAATTGGGGGATTGAGGGAATAGCGTTTAGCGTTCCAATCTTTTATGTCGGTCGATATTATAAAAATTAAATTTGATGTAATAAATTTTAGGATGGGCTTAATTTTAATTTAATTTATTTATTTATTGGCATGCTTATATATTAAGATACAATATCTTATAAACTAATACAAGCATTGAATTGTTAATTTATCATAGCTTTATATACAAATGAAAAATGATAATTGAAAAGTGAAATAGCTTCAAAAAAGGAAAATTTACAAGTAATAATTATCTGAAAACTAATTTATTCAAAAATTGATAAACTTACTATAAAATTCTTTAAAATTAATAATTTACATTATTATTCATAAATTTATCATTTATAAAAATTTATACATACTATTTATAAAAGACATTTATAAAAACATTTATATTCTGCAGGTTTATTGTAAGGAAAAGTGTGTCTTAAGTTCATTTTTAAAACACTTCAAGGTTCTAATTACTCTAATTTTTCGTGGTAAATTATTCCATAGCCGCGTTGCATGGATGAAAAATTGTCGTTCGGACGTTAAACACGTGAAACGAGATTGCAAGATTTGTTGAGATCGAATTGATGAGGTCATTTGTATTCTGGAGAAAATGTATGAAGGCTGAAGCCATATTTAAAAGTGAAGTTTTGTTACACTGGTTTAAAATCCACTTGCATGTGTAAGTGTATATTTCCGTCGATCCTTAAGTGTTGTTATACTTCGAGAAGAGCTTCCTCGCTCTATGCATAGATGGCGTGTGAGTTTCCAGCCCATCCGTTGGGTCAACACGATTGTAGTGTAATAAAATGATTCATTCATTTTATTAACGTAAAATTATTTCTCATTTCTCAAACGTAAACAAAGCCACATGTCTTAGCATTTTCATTGATATTTAAAACCAACAAAATTCAAATTCATTTATTTGTTTGTTTTTGTCAAACGAAACTGAGTGTTGTGCTCAGGGCATTGCCACCACTTGGGTGACTATGCGCATGAAGTGGCATAGAAATATTTTGTTACACTTTAGTCCAGATTCATAATTGTATTGAGTCATAATTAGACTGGCCCAATATTTTGTTTAGAACTACATATAAGGAAAAGTAGAATGCTGATGCATTTGTAATTTGTAATATAGTTAGCATAAGTGGGGATAACCCAAAATTTGTAATAAAATTAAGTAGTATAAATAGCTGTAAGAACTGGTAAATAAAACCAGTCTTGAATTCTCTAAATCATTGGACTCATATAGCGGCATCCTGCCCTTACTATTAGCGAGCTGCGCTTAATAAAGCATATAATAAAGCGTGCTACGCTATAATAGCTTAGGGCTTATAGACAAAACATTACATGGCGATCCTGCCAACCTGTTAGGGTTCAAAAAAAAAAAAAAACCAACCAACAGGCAAGCGGACCACAAGAACTCCAAGAAAGATATTACATCTTGCTATGTCGTATAGCAAAGAAGACCTAGATCAACTATTTGAAACTTTAGACAGTCCATACCATCCAGGCGAACCATCAGAAGCCCCAGAATACACCCCTATTCCTAAGAACGCTGGTCCTCAACCACTGACAATTGAGGAGTATAGAAGAAGGCAAAAAAGACAGCAAAATCAATTTGCAGCTGAAGACAAAAAACCAAGAAGAAAGAGAGGAGGCCGCGCTGTTAAAAAAAGACAACAAAAAGCCGAGTTATATCGAATCATAAATATAACAACCGACAGAAAACTAAAAAACGAATTAATTGAAAAATTAAAGAATTTGAACAAGGATGGGACAACCTAACTCAACCTAATTAACAATAACCTCAATAGTAACGCCTCAAATCAAATAGTCAATAGCAATAACATAAACATTTACATCTTGATAATATTAATAATTTTTCTGTTTTTGAAAATCCATTCGTACTATAAAAAATTAGTTATAAGAAATAGAATAAATCACATATGATGTTTTCCACACATAATAATGATTTAAATTATGGAACATTTGAAAGATGTTTCAAAAATATTATCAAATTTAAAGAAAAATCCAAATAGGGAGTATTCTCAAGAATACATAACAAAAATAAAAAATGAAATAGGCAGAGTTTGGGAAGAAATTTTAATAGAATTAAAAAATAGCAAGGAAATAGAGGAAACTTCAGTAATTTTTAAAAGTTTGGAGAACCAAATCTTTAAGTTAATTAAACCGAAAGCAGAGAAGTTTGAACAAACAGAAATGGCAAAATTTGAAATATTAGTAGCTGCAAAGCTTATAACAGAATTCAATGGTGAATCAAAGAACTTATCAATTTTTTTAGGACTAATTGAATTCTATAATGGTACATTAAGTGAGGACTTAGAAAAGAAAAAATTGATCAAATTTGTAATAGCAACAAAAATAATTGACAAAGTAAGAACAAGATTACACCAAGGAACTCAAGAAGTAAATAGATTTGCAGAAAAGATAGAGTTACTGATATCTCAATTAAATGAGATACAAATAACTAAACAAGGCGAATCAAATAGAAAAGTGATAATAAATTTAAATGACCAGTTGGGATTAAATGCTTTCAAAAACGGATTAAATGAAGCCAGAAGACAAGTTATACAAGCATCTAGAATTACCACATTCAATGAAGCTGTAAAAATAGCTACTGAAGTTGAAGCTTCTTCTCGACAAAATATTGTCATGCAGTTTCGAGCAAATTTTAGAGGTAAACACCAATATAACTACTCCCACGCAAGATATAATAACAATAATAGATACAACAGTAACAATAGACATTACAATAACAATAGTCAGAGCAATAGCTATGAAAGAAACAACAGTAATAATAGAGTTAGAGCTAGAGGTAGAGGTACTATAAGAGGATACCATAATAATAGCAATAGGTCAGAAAACATATGTAGGTATCCCCGGTCAGCAGAATCGGGGGAATCAAACAAGGTTTTAAATTTTTATGGGGAATATGACACAAATTTCGTTAGCATAAGAATAAAACATTAAATAAATGTTTGAAATTTTTAATTGACACGGGTGCAGATATTTCTGTTTGTAAAGAATTTCTGGTAAAAGAATTAAATGAAAACTCAGCATGCCAAATAAACGGCATTACAAACAAATTAATATTTTCTAAAGGTGTATCAAATTTAGAGCTCATGGTAGGAGAAGTTGATATAGAACATCAATTTCATGTAGTTAATGAAGAAATAAATATAAATACTGATGGGATACTGGGAAGAGATTTCCTTAAAACTTATAATTGTAAAATAGACTATGAAACTTGTGTGCTCGTTATCTTAGTAAAAGATGAAGAAATAATACTACCATTAAACATGTCAATAAAAAATCTCAGAAAGTTAACAATTCCACCAAGATCGGAAATAATAAAAAGCATCAATTAAGATATAAATGAAAATAGTGTTCTCATCGGAAATAAAATCAAAAACGGAATTTTCTTAGCCAACCCAATCTTACCATCCAAAGGAGTAGAGCATATTAAAGTATTGAACACTACAGATAAAGAAGAAACAATAGAAAATTCCATGATTGGAATAGAACCTTTGCGAAAATACAGAATATTATCGAATAATACAAAATTTAAAGACAAACGAAAATTTAAAAATTTGTTAGAGAAAATTCAAATAGATAACTTAGATAAATCTGCTGTAGATAATATGATAGTGACTATCTGTGAAGAATTTCAAGATGTTTTCCATGATGAAGATGAGAAACTAACCATGAATAATTTCTACGAACAACACATCGATGTATCAGATAAAACTCTAGTCTTTATTAAGAACTATAGACTACCAAACGCCCAGTTAGACGAAATACAAAAATAAGTGTCTGAGTTATAAAAGAATGACATAATAGAAGAATCAGTAAGTCCATATAACTCACCATTACTTATAGTTCCAAAGAATAGCCTAAAAGGACAAATGAAATGGCGATTAGTAGTAGATTTCAGGTCGTTAAACAAAAAAGTTATAGATGATAAATTTCCACTCACGAGATTAGAAGATGTATTAGATAGATTAGGTAATGCTAAATATTTTTCCACTTTAGATATGATTTCAGATGTCACTAAACAAAAATTCGAATTAAAAAGGTACCTATATTGCTATCCTCTCTGAGCAACTCTCCAGCTCCATGAGAACAACGGACTCAAAATTATGGGTCGAAAAATGGGAGTGTTTGGGATGGAAGGGAAACAGATAACGAGAGTTAGACTATGACCAAACAACATAGTCAGGAAGAGGTTTTAAGAACCGAGTTTAGGAATGGTTTTTGTTGCGGTAAATCTTACCGTAACAGCACTTCCGCTTTTTTTTTATTTTTTTGGGGTGTTCCTAGATTCACGATTTTACGGTCTCATAAAACACTTTTAACTACTACATTTGCATTTTTGGTTGGACGGTACTTACCCTCCATATTATTTATCTTTTATTCAACTTTTAGATACTAACTTTCTTTTTGTCTATGTATGTAGTTAATTTTTCCTACATATGATTTTCTCCAAAACTGAAAAGATAACTACGTCATATTTCAATTAAATCATACAAAACTCGTTTTTTAAAATTAACTCAGTTATTTATTTATTATATTATAATTCAAAATAAAAATATAAATAATACTAAATCAAAATATAACATTATTCAAAAGATATGTATATCTCTCATAATTTAACCATTTGATCTGGATGTATTTTGATCTATCTTATAAACAATATAAACAATACATATATGTATATATGTATACGTACATTCTTTGTACGTTTTCGCTTTACTCGAAAACATGTTAATCTTTTTCAAATTTCATATCAAAAATTTTTTTATATAAAACACTCTGGTGTATTCGTACCTGAGAACCTGAACTCGAATGTATACTTTGTATATTCGTTTTTCTTGTTTTAAGTTAGCTTTAAGTTTTTTTTTGTATCATATCGTGACACTTAGTCACACTAAAATGTTCATATAATTGCTCCTGAGCATGAGCAGAAAAAATTAAAACCTCCAATCGACAGCCACGAGGCTGGGTTTTTACAAGGGGAAACCTACGCCGCAGGAATTTGGCAATGGGCAGGAGGTTATTCATCCTTCTACGCGTGTTGTATGGGAGATCCTGTACCTTTCAGCTGTTTAGTGCAGCACTACGTGTTTTAAGTTTCACAACGATCATTGCAGTACGTTTATTCAGATTAGATATGGAATGCGCATATTCTATTCCATAGTTCGAATCGGTATTGCCTAATAATTCAGCACAAACAGACTTTGCTTTCTCCTTCATGTCCATATTTTCTTCTGCAGGCATATGCACCACAACAATAGTCTCTTAACTTTTTTGCATTAATTTGTCGACATGTTCCTCTAATGTGTTGTTACAATTCTCCAGATGAGCAACATTAGCCGAAATTTCGTCGTATTTTAAGTTTAAACACACTTACTGTTTAAAGAGTTAATATTTCTTTTGGTTGAATGATTAAAACAAAGACACCGTTTACGATTAATTTACTTTTATTTAGCACGTCCAAACACTCAGACTGCTTCTTTTTAACTGACTTGACTTGCGCTTCTTAAAAACTAGCTTATTGCAAAGTATAACGAATACACAAATTATAACATACTCGGATAAATGCAAATACTTAGATACCAAAGAGGAATATAGTACCGGCAACCCATATAAATTGACGAATACAAACTTTTAAGAGCTTAATTCTTTTCTTCGCTTACAGTATTTCAATTTCAAGCCAGAAAGCTCTGCATGAATAACCTACCTGAAAATCGGCTTTTGAAGGGAGTTCATTGACGAATTTTTTGTTGCTATCCTCAAGAATTTGCTTCATCGAATTAAAATATATTTGAGGGTTTTATTTGTGTATCATTTGGCGGAGGCGTACAAGCTGGCTCTGATATAACATATATAAATAATAATATTTATTTAAATGTTTAAGTTTAATTGAAATTTGATATAATCAAAAATTATTTTTGTTTTTACAAAATGTATAGTCCAACATTTTAAACAAAAACATGTCATGTTTACAAAAAAACTAAATTAGATTTAATTATTTTTAAATAAAACTATTACGAATTTCAAATACAAAATAATTTAGAAATTTAAAATATTCTAGAAACCGTTTAAAATTTATTTCAAATAATATGTTATGCAAAATATAATTGATTTATTTATTGTTTTTTAATCTTTTTTCCAAAAACATTACCAAATCAGAAATTTAATTCTATAAGTAGGTACTTCTGACATTATTTAGCATTTTCTTATAAAGTATAATTATGTGTATGTTCTATTTCTATTGGTTGTTAAATAATATATGTTTATTATGTAAATTTAATTAAATATATGTTTCGTTTTATTCAAAAATAATATGTCGTTGTTTTTATTTAATCGCAAGAATAGAAGTTTTTCCAGTACAGGTGAGTAACCCGCAAAGATTTTGTTTTGTTCTTTTTATAAAATAACTAGGCCCAGCTCCGAAGATAAAGCTTTAAAAACGAATAAGGTTCCAACTTTGGTGTAAAATTTTTTAATATGAAATTATGTCAGATTCACAATGCGACGAGAAAGCGAGACGTCAACAAGATCCCTTCACTGTGTTCCACTATTAATGACGAACTTAAAATAGTGATATAATACATTCGTATTGTATTTTATTGTTTCCCCTAAGGGTTACAAGTCTTCCACCACACTCTCCTCTCTCTTTACTCCTTCTCACAACCTCTAGTGCCTTTCCCCCTCCCCTCCCTCACTCCTTCGTCCATTATATTCCTCATTTTTCCCCCTATTGATTTTCCTTCATCTCCGCCTGACCTGCATCTTTCCCACGTCTCTTGAATGAATGAATGAATATATTAAGGGGGTACTTGCACTGCGACCTATAGATCTATTGTGCCCCCATATGGAGCTGGACGAGGTTTTTCGTCTTACAGCTCTTCCTCCAAACCTATTTCACTTAGGAATTTGAGTATTTGGGGTATTCTCAGAGAGGATAAGTTGTTTTCCTCCACCTGGTAGTGTCCCAGGTGTTTATTTCTTTGGTGCATGAGTGCATCGCAATCTCCTAATATGTGATTCGGTGTTTCCTCATGGATATTGCAGAATCTGCAAGTGGCACTGCTTACTAGGCCTAGAATATTTAAGTGCCTTCTGAGTTTACAGTGGCCGGTGAGGAAGCCCGTTATAATTCTTAGGTTGTTCCTACTTAAGTTGGTGCAGTCCTTGAAGCGTTCTTGGTTATAGTTTCCAAGAAGGAGTTTGGCCTGCCTCAGTTTTGGGAGTTCTTTCCAAATTTTGGATCTTTTGGTCTCCTCTTCTTTTTTGATTCTATTTTTGATCACATTCTCTCCTAAGCCGCAATAGGGCTCAGGTCCCGTTAAGGTGGTTTTTGCTCCTATTTTAGCTAGGGAGTCTGCCTCTTCATTTCCCTGAACACCTACGTGCCCAGGTACCCAATGAAGTGTTACATTATTGTTTTTGCCAAGTTCGTTTAGCCTGCCTACACATTCCCATACTATTTTGGAGTTAATGGTATATGAGCTCAAAGCTTTGAGCGCTGCCTGACTATCCGACATAATGGCAATGTTTTGTTTTCGATAATTCATTTCGAGAATACGATCTGCACATTTTCCTATGGCATTTACTTCTGCTTGGAAAATGCTTGTTGACTGTCCCATCGGGATGGAAAGTTTGGTTCTAGGCCCAAAGACTCCTGCCCCAGTCCCTTCAGATGTTCTCGATCCATCAGTGTACCACTTGATGGCATTTGCTTTCAGTGTGTAGTTAACTGTTTCACCTACCCACTCTTTTTTGCTACTTAACTTCGTTTGGAAGTTTTTCTCGAAGTTGTATTTCTTGAGCATGCTATCTCTAGGAATGTTAATAAGGTTTGTTACTGTGGACACATATATTAATCTGGTCGAAGATAATTAAGTTCAAAATTAAAGTTAAAATTAATGAATAAAAACTGGATTAAAAATATGAAGTTTAAAAGTTAAAGATTATAAATTAAAAGGAGAATTTTTGTCCAATAGAAAGCAAATTTGGATCAGAAGGTAGAACTTCTTTTTGCTGTTCAATTTGGGCTCTTACAGGAGGAATGAAAACAGGAGCCACAACCGAAATACTAGGTTTGCTGCTTCCCCCAGAGATCAGTTGGATCTCTATGTCTTTTAATTTCTTTAAGACTGAAGATATTTGATCCGAGATTATAGGAGTAATATTAGGACCAGATATTTTTGCCTTCTCTCTTTCTTCTATAAGGTCACAAATTTTATTAACTAAATAATCTGATTTTTCTTTATTATCCTTAGAATAGTTAGATCTTCTAACATCTAATTGAGGAATAAAAATTGTCTTATCACAGTATTCCCATGCTTGTTGAAAACTCATATTATTGATTTTTATTATTTCTTCTCCAAAGCAATGGGATTTAAGTAGGCACAAAAGGTAATCTTTCTTTATAATATGACAAAATAGAGAGGAATCAGGTTCTGTGACTAAAAAATCAAAACCACATGCGTTAAAATCTCCAGTTTGACACATTGTGGGGGAATCTAAAGGACTTTGATATTCGGGAGTACCTCTTCCAGAATATGCAGAATCCTTAGAAGATGTAGGAGATGAGACAGATGGGGAAAATTCTTGTATTAAGCTGTCTATCTTAAATAGTTTCGCTTGTTTTGGAGTTAAATTGTTTTTTATGTAATCAACAACTGAAATAAATAAAGTATCATTATTAAATTTAGATGGATAATCCAAGATCAGAACTAAATCTAGTAAGCTTTTTGCTTCTGAAGGCTTAAGTTTTTTTAGATCCCAAACCTTAGGATTTGCCTTTTTAATACTGAGTAGATAATACATCTTAAGTAATGCAACCTCTCCGACATTAAAAGGCTCTTTACATCTATTATAAAAATCCTCCCAAGCTTCTATTAGGTCATTTACCTTCTTTTCTTCTCCTGGTTTAGTAATTTTGAGTACAAGATCAATACTCTCTTTAGAAAAAGTAATATCGCTAACTAAATTAAAAGTATCTTTAGTATTTATATACCATTTTTTTATTTCATTTAAACGAGGATTAGAAAGATCCATGATTTAGGGAATTATAATATGATTGTAATTATATTAAAGTGATAATTCCTCTATTGGCAAACAGTCTCTAATACTGAGACTTATGCATTTTCCAGTAACAGTTCCCTCTTTGGCAAATCTCATGATAGCTCCCTTTGCAGCGCTTCCAATAACCTCGTGTAGAGGAGACAGGTGAAGGATTACCTCCATAGCTGCTGTAGGGCAGGTTCTCATTGCTCCAGTGATACATATACACGCGAGCCTTCGAACTTTGTCTAGCGCTTTCCTAGTTGTTAATAAATCGGTTCTTTTATGCCATACAACTGCACCATAGGTAATGATGGGTCTTACCATCATGGTGTACATCCATCTGAGGATGTCTGGTTTGCAACCCCATGATTTGCCTGCAAGTCTTTTGCATATCATTAAGGCCTGTGTGGCTTTCCCGACTGTTATTTCTACATGCTTTTTCCAGAGGAGTTTACTATCTAGTGTAATTCCTAAATATTTTACCTCTCTCTTGGTTTCGATTACCTCGCCAGCTAATCGAATAGGCTTCATGCGCGGTAGAAGTCTTTTCTTGGTAAATGGTATGATTGTCGTCCCACGTCTCTTGCTCACCTTCACACACTCTGCACATTCTCTCTTTTTCTTGTTTCCAATACCATCTTTCTCTCACCTTATTCCCTAGCCTGACTCTCGCTATTCTCTTTGTTCTGTCTGCCTTCCATCCCGCTTTCAGATATTGCGGGATCCCCTCGGTCATTACTTCTTTATACCACCTGTTATATCTGGATTCCTTTATTAGTTCCCGTCTTTCCTTCTCCTGCTCTCTTCTGTCTTCCTATTCTACTCTCTCGTATCCTGTCTCACTGTCCTCTCTTCCTTCCCTTTTCCTCTTTCTTTTTCTCCCATGTTACCACCGTGATCCTCTCTCGCTTCCATCCCCCTCTCTCTCATCTCCTCTAAACATTTCCTCGCTATCTCGCTTCCTTTTCCACCTGTTCATTTCTCTTCATAATTCCACGCCCTTTTCCCTGCTCTTATCGTTATCTTATCAATGAAATAATTCATAATGAAGCAATTCTCATCGTAACGCAAGAGCGATGTGTTCGACAAACAGCTTAATTTTTGGGGCTTATTATCGCAACGACGAATATTACGAAAGTGTGCGTATAAGCGGCATTAAGCGAAGCATTTTAGCCGAGAATTGATCGGCACATTAATTCTCTAGCTAAATTTTAACAGATTCTGCAAAAAAAAATGTCAGTCAAAGGAAAAATTCCACATTGATAGATTAAATTCATTTCAAATAAGGAAAACAACTTCTTCGGAATGGTTAGATATAATTTCGCTTTTATACTTTTATATAAGGGTACCGGCCACGACTATAACGGTTCTTCAATTTGCTTCAAAAATTTTGTTTGTATACACTATCCAGTGTATATAGAGATCAGTTGACTAATTAAGTAAAACGATAACGGTCGAATGATATCATTTTAACAATCCGTCTCTATCACATTTGTAGAGAAAGATAGCTATTGTCGAACGATAACGTTTGATCGTTTTAGTTTTACGATATTAGGCCCCAGCTGACATAGATAGATATTTTTTTAAAATGGATTGCAACAATCCGAACAAATCCGACTTACCTCTTCGGTTGTAAACTTATTCGACTCTTAAATCTCGGCAGTTTCATCGTATAAAAATGGTATAGATTTGTTATAAAGATTCGCCCATCTAGAACTTCAATTATGTATTCAGCAAAAAAAAACAAAGCTTGAGTTCGAATTCCGAAAACAGCTGTGGACTTGTTGCCGACCGCCGCACCGAATGTCATTTCATATTTGCCATTTTTTCTAAATAGTATTCTGTCTATTCTGTTCTGCTCTAAAGTCTAAATCACACAACTTTAACAAGAATTTTGGTTTAACAAATAAACAAATTAAACTCGTTTGGCTTTATTTTTACAAAAAAGAAAAAAGAAATAAATGTGAGAATTTGTTCCGTAACAAAACGTAGAAGAGGTGCTGCCACTTTTTATTCTTCGGAAACAAAACATAAAAAAGGTGTTCATTTTTTTGTTTGTTACAAAAAAACTATTGACAATTGGACACATTTTAAAACAAATAACATTTAATTCGTTGATAAATCTTCAAATAAATATAATATGTTTTTGTATTATGTACTTTTTTAGATTGAAGTAATTCTAAGAGTATTCTAACTAAATAAAAATTCTCGGAGGAGAACCAACAAAAAAAGAGTTCGACCTCACTTTGGAACAGAAACATCATACCAATCTTACCAATTGGTAAGTGCATATTTTAGTTTATTATGTTAATTCAAATTTAGTTTGGTTGCGAAGTTTAGATTACGATAGCTTTCTTCAATGAGAGAACATCAGAAATTTAGAACAGAACAGCATAAATTCGTGAAAAAACAATTTAGAACTAAAACAGGAAATTTGTACATTAGCTGCTTTATATTAATTAATAATAGAATCAGATATTCTTAAAATGCATAAAATTTGACATAATGGAAGTATGTACATAATATTCAGAAAAAATCCAAAACAAGTTCGAACAGGAAATGGCTACCTTAGCATCAGTATCGTCAAAAAAATAGAAAATTTTTTAAATCCACTGATTATTCCCTTTTTTTTATTTCCAATAATTTTCTTTTAATTAATAATATTTTTCGCGAAACATATAACCACAAAAAGCTTCAATATGTCCGGCTCTTTTTTTCTTCATACAAATTGAAACGTCAAAAGTGCTGCACGTGAAAAGTTAAAAGTTGGTGAACTCTTGCAGCACCGACTGCAGTTGCGTTGTGTTGTGTTCGTAACATTGAATTTGTGTGTATTCAATATTTTGACACCTATTCCAGTTGCAGCTCCGTATCCATTGTGTTCAGGCGGTTAGGTGTTCGCCCTTCAAATTTAATTTGGTTTATCGCAAAAGAGAACCGTTTCTCACTTTTTCACATTCCAGTTAATGTGTGTCTTGAGAAACTCCAGTTTTGCCCGTCGATTTTTTAGGAAAATAAATGGCTTTTTATAGCTCGATAAGATTTCAAGCCACTATCCTCTGCTCTTAACTGGATCGTCCTGCTTGATATATCTAGGTCTTGATTCTTTTAAACATTGTTCGATCATATGAAGAGATCCTTTTGAATTAGCCTGATCATATTTTATCATCGCAACTTGAAGTTTTTCGGGTTTTTCTACCACCACTATGCACCGTTTAGACATTTACTAAAGGCATAAATACGGTGCATGTGCTTTAGTCCACTTACTTTTTTTAAATTATTTTTTTGTTTTACTAATAATAAGATAAGAATTAAAGTAAAATTAATGGTCGCAAACTAAAGACTATCACTTTGTGATTATAAAAAAAAAAAAAAAATTATTGATCACAAGTTTTTCCAATGTTTTTTCAGTTCTTTTGAGTTCTATGAGATTATTTCGTGCCTTAGTTTTGGCCAACACTGTAAATTAAATTATTCAAACATTTTTAAGAAATCCTAATTTGGATTGAAAAAAAAAAAACAAATTTGAAAAAAAAATCGTCTACCCATTTTTGAAATGTCGTTTTTATTTATTTGTAATCCAAAACTGAGCAAAATTAAAATATTAGTTACCATTAATATTTGTGTATTATGCACTAAACCCATCTTTACCCTTAACAAATCTTTTTTGAAATCTTTGTAATAAATATTTTAATTTTCTAGGCGTTGCACATCACGGATGATTGCATACATGCTAAACATAAAAAAGATTCAACTCTGGCTTTTTGCTCTTGGTGTACTGAAATAATTCCGACTGATCAGAAAATAAGTAGAAGTTATCTGTCATCAAAGTCAAATAAAAACTATTTTTAATAGGTAAGTAAATAAATGTTAGTTAGCTTCATAAATTGTTAATTCTAAAGTACGCGTTAATTTACACAGGTTTACAAAATATATCGGTAAACTTTCGGACACGAGAACCAAATAGGGTTTTTTTTAGCGCTAAACTTAAATCCGCCGCCGGCGGTAAGTAAAATTAAGATTTTTAAATTTAAATTCAAAATTAAAAGTATAAAATATTTTTTTTTTATTTATTCGATAATAAGCTTAATGTTAAAAAAATCACAAGGCACTGTAAACGTAGACGAGTGATAAGATAATCCATATACCTTTATAAACTTATATTTTTACTTATTTTATTTATATTTGATTATTTATTATTATAATTTAAACCTAAAGATGATTTCAAATTGGTGATAATTTAAACTGAAAATTTATTTTTTTATGTTTTGTGAACAAAAAAAAAATTTAAGTAAAGAAAGTTTTATGAAACATACACGCATACAAAAAAAACTACCAAACACTGCGCTTCCATTAAGTAGAAACAACTTTTATTTATTTTATTAATTTTTTTTTATTTAAAGTTTCTCTTTGATGTTGATTTTTTTTTCAAACAAAATTTAATGGAATCGATTAATTCTCATACTTCTGTCCCCAGAGATAAATCTCTTAATTTAATTCATTTATTAAACGATCGTGAGCTCGGCTTCGATCGTCGTCACTATGTTCATCGTCGAAATTCAAAGAACTTTAGCGTAGATTTTTTCAAATGTATTCCACCAAATCTTACCATAGCCAATGTCGAGAAGCACACAAATTTCATACGAAAATTCAGTCCCGATGGCAAATATTTGATTTGCTTTTCCAGAGATCAACAATCTTTTGAAAGTTATAAATTTTTAGGCACAACAAATGCCTCTGAGATGTTATACAAATGGAAAAGTGAATATGTGCCACCTGATTGTTCCACAGGACTGGGTAAGGAAATTCGCCAGAATATATTCAATAAATTGTTTCAATTACATTGGTCCATTCAGTTGACATCGACATTTATGCGTCCCTTGTACAGAGAGTTTAGTATTTTCACCGATGATGGAGAGTATATTATTATAGCTAGTCATATGCCTATTCATGAGGAACATCTTCCATCATATTACACGTTGAATTCAATAGGTCGCATGCATTTTGAATATGATTTGTTTTGGTATCGGTTTTATATGGTTAAACTTAGCGATGGTTCGGTTAGCGACACAATAGAGTTTCCCAATGATTTTATCAAATTGTCCCACAATCATGGGGTTTCTGTTAAAGGAAACTTGATGGTTGTAGTTTCATTGTTCCACCAAACTATAAATGTTTTGAAACTGAAAGATGGCAAATTTTTTAGACTTAATACAATCGGACGGTATCCTCACGGAACCGATGAATGCATTTGCAAACACGTTCCAGAGTACGAAAGTTGTTGTCAAATGCTTGATACAGGACTCAATGGGCTTAAGCAGAAGATCTTAATTTTTTTGTATAGAAAAGTTTTGAATTTTCAAGATGAAAAGCGCACTGAAATGATTCAATTATTCTATCGAAGATTGTTTATCTACGAAGCCATGCAAATCTATAAATTGCAATTTCTCGATCAGGATCACTTGCTAATTCGCTATGATTTACACAAACATCCAAATGTTCAAACAACTGAGTTGCATAAATTATTTGTTGTCTATAATCTTGTCGATAATGAGATTTTAAGAGTCTCAGCTGAAAATGCATCTGATCTATTGTGGTATTTTGTGTATTACTGTGATTACTTTCGAGATACACGTTCGATATTCACCGGAAGAGCACCATCGTCGTCGAGTAATAATGTGCAAATACGATATGCTCAAATGAGAATAATAAATGCATTTCCACGGGGTTATTATGATGCTGCATATCGTTTGTTGCCACAAATACCGTTGTCTGTGCAAAGTTACTCTGTTTCGCCATATTTAGATTTAAATGTTTTTCAATATGATACGCAATTAGTTTCGGCCTTGGAAAGACCCAGATATTCAAATTGTCAACCGATACGATTTAATGATCGTGAGACAAATTTGCTATTGTTTCGCATGTATCTTGGAATTTTTGATCAAGAAAATACCGATCAACAAAATCGAGTAGCAGCAGGGGGGACTCCAAAGGAATTAATTGCTTATGTATTTCATCCATTCGAACCGTTTTTTATAAGTGTACAAAAATTAAACAATCGCTATGTAACTAATTTTCATATTCGAAATGAAGGAACGATTATTAAGAAATGATTACGTCGATTTAAAATTATTAAACTCCGAACAAAAGCTCTACATTTTTAGGCACAATTAACAATCACAATTCTCTGGTGCCTGTATTTAAGAATTATGGATTTTTGAAAATAAATAAAAAGGTGGTCGTTAGGAAACGGTTCATCATGGCTGGGCATTCTAATCCACAAATAAAATAAACAATATTCTATAATTTTTTTTCAGTTTTTTATTTTCACCCCCTATAGTCGTATCGTGGGTTATGGGTATAATAAGAGCGTTTTGTAACTCGCATTTCTCTCAGTGCGACATTGTAACTAGTTACGCATGACGATAGGCCCAACGTGACCCACCGCGTCTTTTAATCTTCTGTTAAACACCTCAGTACAATTTCTCTGTGAAGACAAATTATTTTCAATCTATTTTAAGTCAAAAACGGTTTGTGGGTGAGATGTAACTGACTTCCCAAATCAAAGGGGAAAAAAAACTGGAAAAATAATGGACGAAATAAATTTATAACTGTCAAAATTGAAGGTGCGTCCATGTTTAATTGTTTTTTTTTTCAAGTGAAATTAGTGAAATTACTCTGCAGATGAATATGGATTTTTTATTATTGGCGTTTATAAGGAAAAAAAGGAAGCTGAATTCTAAAGAAAAAATAAGATGAACTATTTTGCGAGAAAAATCTAATATATTAGATTTGCCTGACATAGCGTTAGAACCTAAATATATATCATCACCCCAGTATTGGAGTGATCTAAACGACAAAAACCTACATAGTTTCGAGAAAACGGCGTTTGAATTCGAATATCAGAAAAACCTTCAGTAAATAAGCCATTAAAAAAATTTTATAAAATAGTGGCTATTGGGTTCTACTTACAGTGGTGGAAAGATAAATAGTACTCATACCTATAAATGTTTATAAAACGTTTTAAATTAAAAATAAGTCGAATTTGAACATTATTGTTTTTTTATATATTTACATTTTGAACGTAAAAAGATAATTAAATACAAATTTTCAAAATTATGTAAAAGATAATAACAATAAAATAAAAAAAGGAATTCAAAAGTTCAAAAATGGGTGGAAATGTTAATAGTACCATAAGCAAAAACACCATAACTGATGAGAAATTAGCACATTTAATAGTAATTTTTTTTAACTTTAAAATTGTTCTAAGTTATATTTGTTGCAAACAGTGGATGAAACCAAACAAAAACACAGAGAACGCGTTAAGCTTTTCGGCTTGTGGTCGCGTAAATATACTTATAGTTCTTGTAATAATATCACCTTATTGACCACAATTAATAAAATTAAAATAAAAATATAAAACCACTTTAGTTATTGAACATTTTTACATTTATTTTATTTTAAAAAAGATTTATGCATTTCGAGTCATTTGCGACTCATCATCAGCAATACACAAAATAGTTTACAAAAAGTCAAAATAGAAAAAGAAATCAAAACAATGTAGAAGAGAAAAAAGAAAAAACTATTATTATACAAAATAAGAGTGACAAGTAATGAAAACAGACTTAACAGTTAGTCAAAAAGATGTTTATACAATTTTTTTTTTTTTTTTTTTTTTAAAGCAAATTAAATAAATTTGAAACAATATTTCCATTGTCGCTGTTCATTAGGTTGCTTGTTTTATGTATGAACATACTTTCGTAGGCGTCGAGTTTTTTAGCGATGTTGACATTTTTTATAATTTTAACTTGATCAATGGAAATATTATTTATATGATTTTCTTGAAGGGTATGAGCAGCGATGGACGATTTTTCAGGTCTGTTATGTTTAATGTGGCTAAAATGTTCGGCTATTCTAACTTTAACACTCCGAATAGTTTGTCCTATATATTTTTGTTCACATTCACTGCACTCGTATTGGTAAATTCCAGACATTTCAAAGGGATTCGTCTTGTCTTTAGAGGAGCCTAATAAATTTTTAATTTTTGTGTTGTTAGAGAACACAACGTCGATATCACAATGTTTTAATTTTTGTTGTAGTTTTTTCAGCTGAGCAACTTGCCGTTTTAAATAAAGGTCTCAATTTTACACCAAAACCCTTACACCTTAACCTAATGGACACCATTGCGGACATCGAAATTTAAACCACAGTCAACGAAAGATTTAGTAAGAAATATTGCAAGACCCATAATTTTAAATGCAAAATCCAATTTTAAACGTGACATCGATACTAAAAAAATACATAACGTAATAAAAGAACTTAAGCAAAGGAATGTTTACTATATGAAAGCAGACAAAGGAAACAAGGTTGTGATCATGAATAAATCGGATTATGATGAGAAAGTTCTTAACACAATAACAGATAGCAACTTCAAGACTTTGACAAAAACACCCTTGCCAGGAATGATTCGTTCCTCTCGAGATCTGATAAAAGACATTAGTTCTGTTTTTGGCGTCCCAACTTGGAAGCTAAATGTCTCGAACCCGGAAGTACCAAAATTATACGCATTACCGAAAGTACATAAACCTGGCGGAAAAATGCGAAACATAGTTTCAAATATTTCTTCTCCATCAGTAAAAGCCGCTAAATGGTTGGTGAATGAACTAAAGCAATATCCTGTTGAGAGTCTATCAGTACAAAATTCGTTTGATTTTGTGGAAAAGATAAAAGATACAATTATTGAAGATGACGAAGTAATGGTCTCTTTTGACGTGGAAGCTTTGTTCCCCAGTATTCCCATCCCAGATGCCATCAATGCTCTACAATCTCACCTTGAAAGGTTCGACATTCAATTGGAGAAAATGCAAGTCCTAATACAAACAGTAAAGGTTTGCATGTCACATAACTTTTTCAAATTTCGTGACAAATTTTATCAAATAGAATTTGGCACCAGTATGGGTAACCCAATGTCGCCTCTTATAGCGGAGATATTTATGTCAAAATTTGAAATGAATTTGAAACAAAATGGATTGCTACCACGAATATGGTACAGATATGTTGATGACGTCTTTGCTATTGTGAAAATTTCTGAAATTACAAAGATTTTTGATGCAATTAATTCGCAGTTTGATACCATAAATTTCACAATGGAACAGGAAAAAAACAACCAACTACCCTTTTTGGACCTGATGTTAAAAAAGACTGGAAAGAAGATAGTTTTTTCAATATATCGGAAACCAACAACCACGAACCGATATATAACCAGCGATTCACACTGCCCGATACAACATAAGTTAGCTGCTTTCCACTCCATGGTACACCGTTTGTGCAAGCTTCCACTTTCTACCACAAACTTCCGCACTGAATATCAATACCTCAAAGATGTAGCTAAAATCAATGGTTACAGTGACTTAATAATTGACAAACTTATAAAAAAGCATATGCAAAAAATAAAAAAATCCGAACTCTCAACGCTCTTCTCACAACATAAAAAGTTATTTAATAACAACACCAGTGTACGTAATTCAATGACATATGCCCCTTTTATCACGAATAAACTACAACAAAAATTAAAACATTGTGATATCGACGTTGTGTTCTCTAACAACACAAAAATTAAAAATTTATTAGGCTCCTCTAAAGACAAGACGAATCCCTTTGAAATGTCTGGAATTTACCAATACGAGTGCAGTGAATGTGAACAAAAATATATAGGACAAACTATTCGGAGTGTTAAAGTTAGAATAGCCGAACATTTTAGCCACATTAAACATAACAGACCTGAAAAATCGTCCATCGCTGCTCATACCCTTCAAGAAAATCATATAAATAATATTTCCATTGATCAAGTTAAAATTATAAAAAATGTCAACATCGCTAAAAAACTCGACGCCTACGAAAGTATGTTCATACATAAAACAAGCAACCTAATGAACAGCGACAATGGAAATATTGTTTCAAATTTATTTAATTTGCTTTAAAAAAAAAAAAAAAAAAAAAATTGTATAAACATCTTTTTGACTAACTGTTAAGTCTGTTTTCATTACTTGTCACTCTTATTTTGTATAATAATAGTTTTTTCTTTTTTCTCTTCTACATTGTTTTGATTTCTTTTTCTATTTTGACTTTTTGTAAACTATTTTGTGTATTGCTGATGATGAGTCGCAAATGACTCGAAATGCATAAATCTTTTTTAAAATAAAATAAATGTAAAAATGTTCAATAACTAAAGTGGTTTTATATTTTTATTTTAATTTTATTAATTGTGGTCAATAAGGTGATATTATTACAAGAACTATAAGTATAGTAATTTTTTTGTTTAATATTTAGTAGGGTACCCTTTATTTTCCAAAACTGCTTTAAGTCTCCTTGGTAAACTTTCTACAAGTTTTTGGCAACGAATTGTTGGGATGGAATACCAGGCTTCTTGAATTGATGTCCATAAGTGGTCTAAATTTCTAATTTGTTTTTGTTTTAAACCCTTGTCGACATCGTTCCACAGATTTTCAGTCGGATTTAGATCCGGACTCTGGGCTGGCCAACTTAAAACCTGAATTTGGTTCTCTTGAAGCCAAGTCTTGACTGATTTGGCTGTATGATTTGGGTCATTGTCATGGACAAATCTTTAAGTTAAGGGCAAATTTTCGAACGCAAAAGGTTCCATATTATTTTGTAAAATGTCCCTGTACTGATACTGATCCATCCTGCCAGATACTCTTACTATCGGTCCAACACCGTGCCATGAAAATGCTGCCCACACCATAATGTTGCCGCCACCGTGTTTAATCGTCTTCATGGTATATTTTGGATTAAACTCTTGACCTTGTGGGCGACGAACGTAGATTTTGCCATCAGACCCAAATCTGTTAAACTTCGATTCGTCACTCCACAGGACATGTTTCCAAAATTGAAGCGGCTTTTGAAGATGTTCCTTGGCAAAAGCTAAACGTTTTTTTAAGTTTGTTGTTGAAACAAGCGGCTTTCTTCTCGCAATGCAGCCATGTAGTCCTGCTTCTGCTAGGCGATATCGCACAAGTCTAGATGTTATTTGTACGCCATATTCTTCTTCAATCTGATGTTTTATTTCAGTAGAGCTCTTGAATGCATGCTTTCTACTTGTGGTTACCATTGCTCTATCCATGGCTGTTGTTGTTTTTTTGGCCCATTTTTTTCGTGTAGTGTTCTCAAATGTCTGTTGTTGAACATGTTTGATCGCATTATAGACCATCTTTTTAGAACATCCCAAATCATTTGAAATGTCAAGAATACGTCTTCCATGTTCAAACATGTTGAAAATGACAATTCTCTTTTCTTTTGAACAATGAATACCTCTTCCCATTATTAAATCTAATACAAAATTATTAAAAATCGGTTAAGTTAACTAAATAAAATTGAACTTACAAAGAAAAAAATGGTTAAAATTATTTTATTTGAAAAAAACGCAACTGGTGCTATTTATTTATCCATGTGATTTCACAGGTTGCACAACTAAAACGACGCCATATTGATTTGTGCTTCACTTAAATGATAAAAAAAGATACCGTTATGTGCTCAGGGATGTCACATGTGGTTGCTGACAAATAAAATTTAAATCAGTTTTAATTTAGTGGAAAATATGTATGAGTTATATGGAAGCATAATGGTGCTATTTAGTTTTCCGCCACTGTACACTTTAATTTTTGTTTCGATCGGTTCATTGGTTTTTTTTTTTAAATCACAAATTAAAAAAAAAATGCATATGTGGCATAACTTTATTTCTCAAATAATGCGAATTTGTATGGTATGAGGCACTTTTTGAAATACGGAACAAGATTGTATTTTTTGGATGCATATAGAGCATATTTTCATACAAAAGTTAGAAAAAACGCATTGTTTTAAACCACTGTTATTTTATTTTCCTAATTGTTTTTTGTGTTAAACTTTTTTTTTTAGCTAAGGCAATTTTTAAATGAAAAAAAGTTTTCGAAAATGTCCTTGTTCGTTCATAACTGATATCTAAAAATCAAACATTTTAGCTTTTTGAAATTTTATGAAAAAATAGTTTACCTCCTATAAAAGGTAAAAAAGAGTAAATATAAAATAAAAAATGTATGTTTTTAATAATATATTATGAACACACAACAACAACGTTATTTCCAAAAAAAAGTCATAAACTTGTTTTAGATATTTATCCAAAAAATTTTTATATTCAAAAATTTAAACTTAATAGGACCGCCTGCACGAATATTTTGATCTAAATCGGTTAAGTCGTTGACGTGAAAGTCGAAAATTCAAAGGTTCTATGACCGGTAACGTTAATAGCACTTTTTCATACAATTTTAAGGAATTGCAGACCATAGTACAAAAAATAATTGTTATCATAAATCGTTAGAGCCGATTCAGATATAAAATACTTTTATTTACGGTTTGTTGCTCCAAGTTTGAGGAAAATCACTTCAGTGGATAAGATAATAGACTGTTAGTCGGGTAGACGACAGGAAGACATAGTTACTTACAGATATACAAACAGAAAATCCGTAATATCATGTTTGATTGAAATCTCGAGTTCTCTTGTTTTGACGAATCCAAAACTTTCTCTATATTATATTGCAATATAAAAAGGACAACAATTTTGTATTTTATCAAACTATTTATTTCAGTTCACAGTTAGAATTTAAAAACATAAATAAATATAATGTATGAAAACACGAACATAAATTAAAAAAAAAAAAACACAAAAACTACAAAACTACATTTAAAACACTTCAATAACATTGTTAAAATAAATAAAAAAAATAAATTAATACTGTTGATATCAGACTTTTGGATTATATTATTTTTCTTTTGATTTTGCGCAAAGTTCTCCTTGGAGTTATTTCTTTTATTTTTTCGGCCTCCGGTTTGACATGTTCATCTTTTGAAAGTTGGTTTTTTGCAAAAAGCTCGTTGTAATATTCCACGTCAATCGACCGCATGTGCTTATGCATAGATTTTAAATCTTTTTTTTTTCTTCCGTTAAAAGCCACTGCGATAAAAGTGGCCTGAGAACAAAAATGGAAGGAGCTGGTCCATTCCTAGGATTTTTAAACAAAAGAACCTTGTTAAATGGAACATCATTTGAAAGACTATTTTTGTGTTCTATTACAGAAAGGTTCTGTGAGCTGTATTTTAAAATTTTTAATTTGCAGAATGGTGGCATAACTAAGTTTTTTGATGCTGCAGCAAAGTCAAAAAAGTAATGGTCTTGCATTTGCATAATCCTCATGAACACTATCTACTTCTTGCAGCTGAGAGTTGTTCGGCTCCGAGTACTTATGTGTGATATTTGAAACTTTTGGATGCCTGTACAAAAAATTTAAAAGCATGGTATTGTCGACTGTATTTTTATTTTGAGCAACGCAGCTGTCGGACCACAAAACAATTTCCGTAACGTGATCAAGATCTTCAACGACACTTTGAAGTATTTTATACAGAGCGCTTGCAAGGTTGTTTCCAGACCGACCACTCTGTGCCTCAGTCCAAATGCAACTGTAAGTTATTTTATTTAAATTGCAGTGGCCGGTTAAATTATAAACTGCGAAAAGCTAGAGACTTCAGCTTTGGGCAAAGCGAAAACATTTTCAAGATCATAGGTGATTATCGCAGTAGTAACTGCTTCACTTTTCCGATCTGAGTCTCTTTCATTTTTGGCCAAAATTTTATTCTCAACGTGTATTCTCAGTTTTTCCGTTTCTATTTCGGATATACATATACATATCTATTTTATTTGTAAGCTCTGTCCTGAGCAAGTGTCGCATTGATCCTTTTTTGGCATATGAAAAGCTAAATTAAAATCTTCATTCAAAATTTTAAAGTACACATGCTTTTTAACGGGTATTCCTTCACTACATTCTCGATAGAGGTTATACATTTTTGTTATATTTAAATTTGTTCCCAGATATTCTCTATTTGTGCTGGCTCTACAGTAGTGAGATTCAGCACGAGGAAAGCTCTCTATGTGTTGCTTAATTTCATTAATTTTATCATCTGGTATCTTTTTTTTTTATATTCTTTCCTTTCCTAGGGCTTCGAGGAATACCCGTTACCTCATCTAACTTTTTATTATAAAACCACTGGATTCTTTTTCCACTGATGTCATGTGTACATAAAAAAAATGTTTGCACACCCTAACTAGCTCTTCCTCATACAAAAAAAGAACTCAAAACTAAACTGACGTTTTTTCAAAGGACTTTTCTTTGATTTCCGTTTAACAGGGACCTTTTTCGTGAATTGAGCATAGACAAAATTTTTGGATTTATCATCCAAAGTCCAAAAGGCACTGTGAATCTTTTGCCTATCAATATTGTTGAATTTTTTGTCGCATAAAAAAAACACAAGATTTACAATCGATTTCTTTTAATATTTTTGCAGGTCGTACTACTCCATTGGAATCAATCAATTTAATGTTAACCTCTGGAATTTTTACACTTTCTACAAAACTCGATCTAAAATAAATGGTGATATTTGAAACACTTTCTGTCCGTTGCACAGTGTCAAGAGTTACTTCAGGGGACATGGCTTTGTAGGGTGTATCAAGTTTTAATAGACCTGTACCTCGGATAGGCTGCATTTGTTTCGGGTTTCCTTTATCCGGCTAATAGTCTTATAATGCAATTTTTAGAGTTTTCACTTTTGACGACTAAATTACGTTGGTTAAGGTAAAATCCTTCTTTATAATTGTTAAGTTTATGAAAATTTTCAACACTTATGAAAACATATTCGCGTCTGTGAGTGCTGATAGCCAAAAAAGGTTCGTCTACTAGAACGTACCAATGAGTGTAGATTCCAAAGTTTATCGGGATCGGAGTGTTTTGGAATAAGTCATAGTCTGCAGAGATTAAGGGCAGTTCTATTATAATCATAAGTTCATAGTTAGGTTTTACTGTTGTTAACTTGTCTAAATCTGTTGGAAGGAAGGAATTCATTTTGAAAGGTAGTCTAAATTGGTTAATGGTTTCGAGTTGAATTTCTTGAAGAACACCTCTTAATTCGGGTGACGTAAATACAATACGGTGCAGATGGCCCAGTTTCACGGAATTAATTATATCTAAAACTTGGTTTTGCCTAAATTCCAAACTCGATTGTTCAATTTTGAGATAGAGGACTTGTTTGTCCACATATTCACCTGCGTTAGAGGATGCAACGTTATTTATTTTAAGCTGTAATTTGTCAAGTTCTACAGAAATTCTTTTAAAGTTTGAGTTAATTCTGTTCACTGTAATATTAAAACTTTTACCCATGTTGGTAACAACTGAAGTTTGTTTTTCCACAACATGAGCAATGGACATTTGGCTACTTTTTAACTCCTCTAGGGAAGAAGTAATAACTGTCGCATCCCTATCGTCCATTACACCAAATAAAGCATTTGCTATTTCCCCGGCAGCATTTATAATTCTGCGTTTTTTTTTCGTAAATGTAATTTGGTAATGTTTCTAAGTATATCGTGATTCTGATTTACTCTACCTTTTATTTCTGAAAGTATTTTTGTTCCTAAGTTACAACAATGTGCCGCTATGTTTTCAGACCTCAGATTGTCGTCTTGTCTTAAACAAGTCTTATCTAGGTCATTCATAGCATCTATTAAGAGCTTTTGTTCTTTAAAAAGTTCTTCTACTTCTAATTGCAGGGCAATTTTCCAATTACTTGGAGAATGCTGCATCATACCTAAGGTACCTGTACCAAATAAGGGCCACCTAATATGTTTTCCCTAATAACTTCCTTATTGTATTAGATATGAAGGAAAACTAAATGGATTATAAAAATTAGTTCAATTATACAAAATAAAACGGGAACTTAAGTTCAAGAATAGCTGCTGATGATTTAAAAAAACCTTAAAACTAAAAATTAACATAAATAGAAATTCATTTTGAAAAATCAGCCTTTAAAGTAAAAATAAGTAAATCAGTTCATTTTGTAATTAAATTAAAAAAAAAAAACTTAACAATTGAAGAGTTTAAACACATCCACCTGGACATTCAAAAGCCTCGTCTTCTTCAGTCAACCCGACGCATAGTTCATGATACCAAGCGGCGCAAGCCTGGCATTGCCTCATGTCTTCCATTCTATCAATTTTACAGGCGTGACAATACCACGCTCCTGTCCCTTTCGTTTAGGTTCTCTTTTGGATGTTGATGGTTTGGTTTGAGAAGCTGTATCCAGTACCTTTTGTTTCTCTTCGAAAAGATGTTTTGTAACTTCTTGGCCTTTGAAGTTCAAGGCCTTTTTTCGATTTGTTATTCGACTGACCTTAGTTTTAGGTGTGGGTGCAGCTGGCAGGCCCAACTATAATAGGCATAAGCAAATATAAACTAATGTCAAAAAGCTAACGAAAATTTGATTATGTTTGCAAAACTGACCCGCATAGCCATAATTGACTTACGCGAGTTATATATATATATATTAGTGTAGTGTAAGAAAAAACGATTGCGACTGCCGGTAGTTTTATTATTATAACTTAATAATTAAATACAAATGAATAGGTCAATGCATCCACTTTCCGATGGTCTTCAGATATAGACATTTTCCCATCGTCACCGGAAAGTGGTGTCGCATTAATTTATGGGTTGCGAAGCAACACAAATGTTCCGTCGTCAAGTTTGCTGACTTGCATTTGTGTAACTTCACCCCCCTTTAATTCAAGATTCTCCTGAATTTTGTTTTCTATGTTTTTTATTATTATTTTGAAATTTTTGTTTTTTCTTTTAATTAAAAAGATGAGAACTCCAATTACAATTATGGCTATGATAACAATGAAGGCTTTTTCTTTTAAAATTTTAGATTCCGTTTCCACTGCCATATTTGGACTCATTTCAAGAGTGGAGTGGTACCTATTGTTATATATTTTAACTGCCTTGTGAAGTTTTTGGTTAAATCTTTATTTTTGATAGTTAATAAAATTTCAAGTAGCGTAGAATGAAACCTTTCAATATCAGAGTTTCCTGTATGAGAGTTCGGCTTAGTGAAGTGAATTTGAATATCTTCTTCTCGGAAGAATTCTTTTATGTTTTCTGAGTTGAATTCATTATCGCAAACAATTTTCTTTGGGTTTCCGAACTTAGAAAATTGCTCTTCAATACATTCAAGTTTGTTTACCCAATTTTTACTAATTAGGCTATAGATATAAGCTTTTTTGGTAAGTTTATCCAAGAAAGTAAGATAAAAAAGTTTATTAAAATGGTTGTATAATTAGAAAAATAAAACACGACGATTTTTAATTGTTGGGAAAAACATAAATGAAAAAATCCAACCTTGCCCGAGCTTGCACAAAAACAGAATGAATTGTAAATCGTATTAACATTTTTCTTTACATGAGCTTGCTTGTTTGCTATATATAGGGAAAAGAGACATGCATATATTTTAGAGTGAGAGGGATTCTTATAAATACACTCGTATGCTCTGCGTACGATACAGTCCCGACGGAAACGACAGTTTCCCATTAGGTCCTTGAAGTGATTCTTGCTCTTTGGTTCATCTCTTGCTGGCAGTTCAGGATGTCTAACTCTTGCTGAAATTCATTTGTATATGGATTAGTTATTGGCTAGCGCTGTTTTCTGGAACTTTTCTCTTCAGACCTTTGGGAGAGAAAAGAGGTTAATGAAAATAGAAATAAGTTTTATATATATATTGAGGTTTCGCTGTAAAGTAAGGCTTAATAATAATAAACGCTCACCCCAATTTCTGCCCTTAATAGCTAGCTAAGCTCAGATATCTTATATAGCTTTCACAGTAATTGCACCCTTTATTCATGACTGGCAGTATCAATGGACAATATGCAAATTTTTTGCACCGGCCTAACCAGCTGACCTGTCTCTGTCTGTAAAACTACAGACCGTACCAAACCATCTCTGCTCTTAATGAGCTCGCACATTCGTCCCATAGACCATTGAGCTGGAGGGAAATTTTCGCTCTTCGCTTCTTCAATACATGTTGCTGTGTTGAACCATGGTATTATTTTTACCCTTGCTTGTCTGTACAACTGAATGGGATTACCATCAATTCCAATAACCTTGCGCGCTAAAGTACTTGTAGTTATGCCTAGAGCTTGCACCGTGCTGCATAACAAGAAATTTGGGTGTGCCCCTGAATCCAAAAGAGCTCGCACTGGCCCAAAAATATTATCGTGTACCTGTAATCTCACTGAAACTGTTGGCATGAAAGTGGTGGATATGTCACAAGCGGAATCATAAATAGAATTAAACACATTTAAATACGTGGTAATTAAATTCTTATTTTTATTTAAAACTAAACTGTTTGTTTTGTAAAGCGGTTTTGTATCCTCGCATGAGTAGGTGGAATATAAATTCCCTAAAAATGGTCTCTTAGCTGGCAGAGCTGGCTCTAGTCAGGCACCTCTTCGTTTGTTGCTCGCTCCGGCTGCCACGTTAACTGGCGCTGCCAATCTCCCTTGCTCATGTGATGAACATAATACGCTATTATGCATCATCCTACCCGGACATTTGGGGCACGATCTCTGGAAGCATTCGTCCTTCTGATGCCCTTGCTTCAGGCAATTCTCACAAAGTCTTTTGACTCTTACAAAGTCTAGCCTCCCTTTCAAGCCCAACTGCAGGAAGCGCTTGCACCTATATAGCTGATGATCTTCTTCGCACAAGTCGCACCTTCTATTATCTTCTCTGGCAACTGGCTTGGGTGGCTTAAAAACCTGGCCACCACCTCCTAGTTGTGGCTTAGCTCGCTCGCTATCATAGCGACTGAATCGCGCAATTGGCTGTCCTTTAGCTGGCGCACTGCCTCGCATCTCCAATGACTTACCTTTCATGTAGCATGAATACCACCATCATATCCCATCGTCTGGGTCACATTTGACATAAGCTGGATGTCATCCGCCCTTGGATTAGCTTGCAGTACTGGCAGCTTGGTGAAGTTCCTGAGCAGCTCGCGACATGTCTGATATTTTTTGTTGTATAGCTGATTCAGTCTATCCCATGCCTCTAGATAATTATCGTCTGTCAGCTGCCACTCACCCATGGTCTTTGCTGCCTTGCCAATAAGCGACTTGCTTAGACGCTGGAATTTGAACGCAGGCTTCACATGCTCGTTATTGTGAATAGCCGCTACAAATCTGTCGTGAAACCCTTGCCACTTCGTCAATGAGCCATTGAACTCGCCCCAAGTATTCCTAATCTCCTGCTGTTGAGCTGGCATGTTCACCTGCACCTCGATGGGTGGGTTAGCTGGCGCTTTAGCCTGCGCACCACCTGTTTGAATTGTCCCTTGCAAACGACGACGAAGAGCACCTTTTACATAGAAGTATATTTCTTCAGCTTTCACCATTTGCTCTTCAGCTTGTTCAACTTGATCAGCTTTCCCAGCTAGCGCCTTGGTATGTGCCGTACACATCTGTGCCCATGACTCCTCTAACCTTTCCAAACGTATTGTTAGCTCCTCTCGATCAGCTTGCTCAAATTGTTCTGTCTTTATGTAGGCAGACTGCCTCTCCATCGCAGCTATGCACGCTGCATGATGCCGTAAATTGTTCATTTCACTATAATAAGGAAAAAGCAAAAATAATTAGCTAAAGCTTGCTGTTTTAATTCTGTAAATAAATGTAGACGTTTTTGTTTTTCTTTTGACGAATCATGCGCCTGACACGTGAACATGTGCTGACTCTCATATTATCATCTAGCTATCAACTTGCACCCTTGCGCTAAATATTACAATATAAGTTGTATAATATAAGCGGGAATTCATATATAAAAGTTCGCTACCTTGCGCCCTTGCACCCTTGCTCTTTTCATAATATCATAATATAAGCTTGTTCATATGCCATGTATCATAATACCTTTTTTTTTGTACTATAAGCTCGCTCCCTTGCGCCCTTACAAACAAATATATGAACAAACAAATTTTTCAACTGATTTTTAGTTTTTAATTTTTTTTTTATTCACTTTTTATATTTTTGTTAATACTTTAGTTCGTTTCGCGACTGCGCCAGTTATATATATGTATATATTAGTGTAGTGTAAGAAAAAACGATTCTACATGCTTCCCGGGTGGATTGCGACTGCCGGTAGTTTTATTATTATAACTTAATAATTAAATACAAATGAATAGGTCAATGCATCCACTTTCCGATGGCCTTCAGATATAGACATTTTCCCATCATCACCGGAAAGTGGTGTTGCATTACTTTATGGGTTGCGAAGCAACACAAATGTTCCGTCGTCAAGTTTGCTGACTTGCATTTGTGTAACTCGCGCGAATTTTGTATTTTGATCCTACGGGATCTTTTTTTAAAAAGATTTTAAAATAAAACGCAATATTACAATTTAGACAAGTATTTTATTTATTAATTTGAGCATCGGATCCCTTACCACTGGTGGGGGGAAATCTTCTGCTAAACGTAGGAGTGTCAAGATGGAACTGAGCTAATCTAATCGATATGGAAATATTTAATGGTATTTTTATTAAGCGATATGGAATACGCTTGGTATGGTTTGGTTGTTATGATTGGGAAGCAATTCTATAAGTCCTCCCCCCTTTGATTTTTGTTTCTCCTGGAACAATTTTTTGTATAGAATTATAAGTATAATACAAATTATAACAATTACAAATAAATTTACACCAAAGTGAATAAAGGATTGGTCAGAAACTTTTTCTACTATTTCTTTAATATTTTCAATGTTTGTTATATTATAATCTTCAATTTTTAAGTTAATGTCTGTTAAATTATAATTATCTTCCACATAAATATTTATTGGTTGTTTTAAAATTGAATGTTTGTTAACATATTCTTTTTCGTTTATCTTGATTTCACAGTTTTCAAAATTTATTAATACATTTCTTTTTATTGGAATAACTTTTCTTTCATCACAAGAACTTTGTATTTTAGAGTTGCTATTTTAACAATTAGTATTCCATTTTGAAGTTCTTTTACAATATTTTTTTCTTCATTCTTTCTTTTAAGACAATTATTTTTATTTATACAATTAGTATAGGTTTTAAGATGTTTTAATTCTTTATTTTCAAGATATTTATAAAAGGTATCATTTATTTTTATAATATTTTCATCATCTATTTCTAATTCAATATTTTCCTCGTTGGGAATAGAAGTTATAAGATATTTATCAAAACTGTAAATTCGATCTGGTATTTGAATTATAAAAATTAAAAGATCATTATCATATTCACTTATAGAGAGTTTAATGTTTTTTAGTTTGAACAAATCAATATCGTAATATTCTATTTCTTCCGCCGTTAATAAGCTATTTGTCATTATTTGTAATCTACTTGCTAAAATGATATTTTGTATTTTTTCAATGATTTCTTTCAATTTGTCAACTCTTCTAGTATATTCTAGAATTATAATTATTTTTTCCAATTGTTTAAATTTCTCTTCAGAACCGGAATATTTTTTTATTTTTGTATCAATTAAATTTTTTAATGTTTTTATTTCATGTTGAAGTTAATTATTTATATCTACCTGTTTATTATTATTAATTATTAACTCGTGATTATTTACGGTTAGTGTTTTTAATCGATTTTCTATGTCAAATTTGTCTTCGTCATCCAAGGTTCCGAAAAGGAAATTTAATGCTCTACCTCCTATATTTATAAGACTTCTAGTTTTTCTTGTAATAGGCTTATGTATTTCTTAATACTTCTTGTCTGGGATTCCTATTATTGTCATAATTGTTATTCCTATACTGTCTTGAATTTTGGGGTCTTTGATTATTATTATTAAAATTTGCCTGGTGGTTATTTCTATTAAATCCGAATCTAAAATTATTTGGATTTGCGTTTCCAAATATTCTGTGATTATTTTGTCTAACTTGTTCTGAAGATATTCTATCATGTTGCGGCCTAAAATTGTTATTGACATTATTTTGTCTAAATGAGTTGTTGGGATGCAAATTATTTCTAAAAGGATTCCGATTTAGATTTTGATTAAAATTATTTTGATTTGATTTTGGTATATTTTGATATTTAATTTGTTCAGGGATTTTTCTTATCATATTATTACTCTCTAACAGGTCAAAAGCCTCCATAATATTATTTGGTTGGCTTGCAATCACTATTGCCTTTTGGCTAGGTGACAATGTATTTTTAAATAATTCTAAAGCTATACATTCATTATTTTTCTGAGTATAAACATTATCGGGTTCAAGTTGAGTTTTTGTTTGTAACTCTTGCAACAAATTGTCAATTTTATTATAATTCCTAATTGTGTCGTTCTCATTGACACTATTTATTTCTGTCACTAGCTTAAGATATGATTTTATAACACCAAATTGTCTTACCAGCTGTATTTTACGTCTGTCCAAGGTGCAAGATGTTTTAGACTATTTATTGCTCTCAAAGCCTTGCCTTGAATTTTCTGATGCACCACAAAAACTGCTTGTTCCATGTAAGTTGGATCCCGGACTCTCTCAAGTAAATACTCCATCGATGATATAAAAAGAGCCAGATTGTCTGATGATCCTTTAAATGGGTTAATCATCCTTAATTCTTTTAAATAGAATTTTTGCTGTTCTGCCCAAACTGCATGTTGAACTGGATCCATCGGAGCTTGTGCTCTTGCTTGAGCTTGAACTTCGGCTTATTGCGCTTGCTGATTTGCAAGTGCAGCCTGTTGAGCTTGATGTTCTGCGGCGTTCATTTTATTTATATTTTCCTCTTGTATTTTAAAAATTCTTTCCCTTAGTTTCCGCAAGTTTTTCATTCACTTATATTTTTATTTAAAAGTTATCATTTTTTTTTCTCAATGCACTTCTTGATTTATTTTTTTTTTTCACCTGCTTGTCTTTTGCATAGACACTTTGTCTTTTTCGTAGACACTATGTTTTCCGTTGACACTTAATTATTGTTTTGTTTACTTATCTCTCTACGAAAATGCGTGTATTAAAAAAATTTTATGAACACTTAAGTATACAATAATTTTGTTTTTCTGATACGAAATTGTTTTGTCCACTAAAACACTTCAGTGTTATTAATTTTCACAAAACACAATTTAATTTCGATCGTTGAATAATGTTTTAGATAATGTACGTTGTACTTTAATCCGCACCAGAATTCTACCGGTTAAAAAAAACTTTTTATTTTCTTTTCGGTCCGATCACTGAATCTCATCTTTTCATTAATTTTCATTTAACTTCTTAGTGAGATCCTACCGACTGCGCCAATTTTGTATTTTGATCCTCCGGGATCTTTTTTTTTAAAGATTTTAAAATAAAACGCAAGATTACAATTTACACAAGTATTTTATTTATTAATTTGAGCATCGGATCCCTTACCACTGGTGGGGGGAAATCTTCTGCTAAACGTAGGAGTGTCAAGATGGAACTGAGCTAATCTGCAAGGAAAAAACCCTGCTTATTTAAGCCGAGTTCTTACGAATTTACTTAATTGTATATGAAATTTGTATTATAAAAAACCTTCGTATTTTAAGCCGAGTTCTTACGAATTTATTTTCGGTCTGCGTGTTCCGAGCGTTGGTTACTAACTGACTCAAAAACATCGCTGCACTCAACGATGTGCAGCATAAATACTAATAACGGGTGATTTTTAAGCTGGTTTGGTTTTGGCAACACTGGTTTTGACAGCTGACGTGTGTTTAGTACCTTGTGTCACTGTCAAACAGCTTCAGTTTGGTTTGCAATTTAACCATGGATCGTCTTACAAATGAACAACGCTTGCAAATTATTGAATTTTACTATCAAAATTCGTGCTCGGTTCGAAATGTTCATCGCGCGCTGCTTCCATTTTATGGTCGGCATTCTCGACCTTCTGAGCAGTCTATTCGGAAGATTATGACCAAATTTCGCACCAAATTTACTTTGTTGGACATTAAACCACCAACACGTTTACGTACTGTGCGTAGTGAAGAAAATATTGCGGCCGTATCAGCTAGTGTGACAGAAGACCGCGAAATGTCGATTCGGCGCCGTTCCCAGCAGTTAGGCCTTTGTTACAGCACTACGTGGAAAATTTTGCGGAAGGATTTGGGCGTAAAGCCTTTTAAGATACAGCTGGTGCAAGAACTAAAGCCAGCCGACCTACCACAACGCCGAATTTTTGGTGAATGGGCTCTTGGAAAGCTGGCCGAGGATCCGCTTTTTTATCGAAAAATTGTGTTCAGCGATGAGGCTCATTTTTGGTTGAATGGGTACGTAAATAAGCAAAATTGCCGCATTTGGAGTGAAGATCAGCCAGAAGCATTGCAACAGCTACCAATGCATCCCGAAAAAGCCACTGTTTGGTGCGGTTTATGGGCCGGCGGCATTATTGGGCCATATTTCTTCAAAGATGATGCGAATCGCAGCGTTACTGTCAATGGTGAACGCTACCGAGCGATGATAACAAACTTTTTTTTGCCCGAAATGGAAGTTCTTGACTTGCATGATATGTGGTTTCAACAAGACGGTGCCACATGCCACACAGCACGCGAAGCAATGGCGCAATTGCGAGGCGAGTTTGGTGAACAGTTAATTTCACGTTTCGGGCCGGTCAATTGGCCGCCTAGATCGTGCGATTTGACACCATTAGATTATTTTTTGTGGGGGTATGTCAAGGCTAATGTCTATAGGGACAAGCCCGCTTCGATTGACGGACTGGAAGCCAACATCCATGCATTCATTCGTGAGATACCGGCCGATATGTGTGAAAGAGTATGCCAAAATTGGACTCAGCGGATGGGCTACCTGAGACGCAGCCGCGGTCAACATTTGCATGAAATTATCTTTAAACATTAAATTGCAAGGTTCAAACTATCGATTCAAATAAATATTTCATTCATTTTTTCGAATTTTGTGTGTTTTTTTTTTTTTTAAAGTTCTAAACCTCTTAAAAAATCACCCATTATATATGTATTATTAATAAATTTATTTCACGAGGGGGTTTACTTGTCGCACTTCTGAAGTTGTAAGCTAGTATATTTTGTAAAATAATAATCAACCACTCTCATTTAAACTAAGTTTTTAACCTTTTCCTCGCTCTCTAGATTCAGAAGATTTATCCAAGTTATTTTGAATCTCGGATGAGTAATCGCAGCTATTGCGGCAAATTCACCTTTATCGGTTATTTCGAAAAAATCTTTGAAGCGCGTCGTAAGTGAACTTTAAACTTTTTCCACAATTATAGCGCTAAATTGAAGTTCATTATTGGATATAAGTAAATCCCACTTGTTTTTAACTGTCAACAGAGTCGGCAAAAGATACCCTTAATGGCAGTTATCCTCTCCTTGTAGAATGTCGATGGCTTTAGCTAAGGGGGCAGACCACTTAAGATAATCAGCAATATACTCAAAATAATTACTGTAGAATAATAAGATTTTATGGGATATTGCCATTAGCTCGCAAGACAAAAGTTTATCTTTTAATTCGTATATTTGTTTAAGACAATCGTAAAGGCAGTTCCATCGAGTAATGATTGGTTTTTGTAAACTCCACCCTAAATATTGTTCTCGAACTTTCGGCGACCCCAAGCATTTCCAAACGGCTTCACATTTTTTTATGACACCTGAATGAATTAGTTTTACAGATAAACAGTCATTGATTGCTTTGTTTGTGTCGGTGCTTGCTATTAAATTTAGCGTGTGACTTGCACATCGCAAATGATGAGACAACTGTAAATGCCTGGATTCATTTTCGACCGTTTCTTCCTCTATATCTGCATTTTTACTGAGGTCACTATCGCTATCGCTTTCATTAAGATTGGATTCGTCATCAACTGAAGGTAAATTAATATCGTCTGAAAGCAATGATATTTTTATAATGCAAAAAATGTCTAATCGAACTATATGAATTGAAGAATATAATAATTTCTATAGAATGTAATATATTTTATTATAGTTCATTATTTTACGGATATAACAAAACTGATATATGAAAAATACGCTTATGAGTTATGAGAAACGCAATCCAAATGTTTTTCAATCTAAAAGTCTAAGAAACTCTGAAAGTGAAGAAAAACGGGTATTGACATAATCTCCAAAAACAAAAAATAAATAAATAAATCCAAAATACCCACACTTTTAAAAATCCACAAATCTGAAATCTCCAGTCACAAAATCCCCGAACCAAAATCCTCAAATTCAGAATTCACAAATCCGAAATCCACAAATCTCCAGGATCCCCAAGATCCCAAAAATTAAATGATTAAAATTCAGATTCTTTAAATGCAAAAGAAACTTTGCATACATCCAACCTCGCACCTACTCCAAATCCTTTAGTGTCCCCAACCAGGGGGGTTGCAGGGGGGCAACATGCCCCATATACATACCTCACTATTTATACCCGTGCTTATGAATTAAAAAAATTTCAAATCACAAATCCTAAAGAGCTTGTGAATTTAAAGTTTTTTCAAATTCATGAGCCCATTACTGACTTTTGAATTGAACGAGGGCTTAAGCTAAAAAAGAGCTTAAGCTTTTCAACCCTGGTTATACTATCGAATAACTGAACATTTAGCTACTATCGAATAAATCGATAGTTTTCATTCGATAGTTCCCATCACTGCCAGCCATGTGTTTCAGCCTGTTGGAAGAATGAGAATGCTGAAGTGATTATAGCTTTTTCAAAATAAGAGACTGTTCAGTTGCTAATATTCTTCTTTTCCTTTTTGCGTTTTCTTTTAATTTAAAACACTTATGTTTTGTTTTTCTTTAATTTTATTTATTTTAATTTCCTCAATTACTTTTTATTTTATTTTAACGTGATGGCGGCGGTGGTGGTGGCTGATGGGTCGACTTGAATAATGAGAATGAATAATAAGATTAGTATGAGTGTATATGAGATCTTGCATTCGGACCGGGAGGCAATGAAACAAACAAATTGATCCCATCAAGGGATATGTTCGCGGAGTCGGATTTTATTGGTCCTTTTTGTAAGGGTTTGTGTGTTTTATTTGCCTCCGCGGTTGTTCCCTCGATCATAACATTAAATTGAATTGAACATTACCGCCCGCCTTGCAACATTGTTTGCAAATTAAAGAGACCTAGACCACCAACCTAGCCAAAAACAATTAATTCAAGTTAAGTTAATTTTTATTTTTTATTTTTTTCAATTTCAAAGGAAATTTTAAATTCAATAAATACATGAATAATTTTTGTTAGCAAAATTTAAAAGTACTAGATACAAAGTTTTATCCATGTGCTTGAATACTTACATAAAAATTATTAATAATAGTTGATGGTGAAGAATTTGCAATTTTCTCCATCTATTCAAAATACTTAACGAATGATCTATATATGATGGTTCTGGCAAACCTACTAATAACCCACCTGTGAGGAAATGACCAGGAGTCAGAGGAATAATATCTGATACATTCTCAGACATAGGTGACAAGGGACGCGAATTTAAAGTGCACTTAATTCGAGTGAGTAGAGTGGTGAATTCTTCAAACGTGAATTTTTCATTGCCTGCAACTTTTCTAAAATGACTTTTAAAACTTTTCACTCCCGCTTCCCATAACCCACCCATATGAGGTGAACCGGGGGAATAAAATTCCACTTTAATTGTAAAAAGTTATGGGCGGCTGCAGTAGGGCAATGCACTAGCGATTTGTGAAAGTCTGATAGCAGCACTTTTGAGGCACCCACAAAATTCGTTCCGTGATCGAAAAACATTTTATCCGGAGTTCCTCGCCGAGAAACAAAACGCGTAAATGATGCAAGAAACGCTTGCGTTGTCAAGTCACTGACAAGTTCTAAATGTATGGCACGTGTTGCGAAACATACAAAGATACGTATGTACCCTTTATATAATCGACATTTTCGACCATAATACGTTTTTATAAAAAAGGGTCCGGCAAAATCTACTCCCGTGTTCGTAAAAGGACGACTAATAACAGTTCTTTCTTGAGCCAACGCACATATCAGTTGTGTTCGAACATGATTTTTGTACCGAGTACAAACTGTATTCAAAATTTCCGCTGTTCTATTGGCCACAAAGGTTTTCCACGAACTTGGATGTTTTTGAGTTATGTCGTCGACCTAACGTTTTTTATAAAAAAAAAACTTAAACGTTTTTTTCTTTTTTTTTTTTTTATTTTTATTTTTTTTTTTTTTTATTACTTAATTATTATTATTATTACATTATTCTTATTATTAATATTTGTTTACTTAAATTTAGAATTTAAACGGAAAGCCGCTGTCCAGAGCAAGGCTGCACTTTCCAGTTTAAATGAATTAAGACTGATTAACAAAATGATTTTCGTAAACTTTTCAACGTGTATCGCGAAGTGCTTCTCGTGGGAAAGGAATGCAATTGTTATTGAAATATTCATATTTCATTTGAATAAAATGAAATATGAGTATTTTATTTTTCTTTGTTAGTGGCAGGGGAAAAGGGGGTGTATCCGTTTCGGACACTTTTTGCTGTATACGCAAAAATGGTGGGAAACAGTTATGTGAGTGATGTTGGACAAAAGGGGAGGGGGATTTTGGGTTCAGGTGGAGTCGAAGATGTAACTTTTGAAGCCAGGCTAATACAATCGTGGAATCCGTCCACAAATTGACTGATGAAATACTTTGAATTTGAAGAGAAGTTGATAGTAAACTAATCATTTTAGATAAAAGAACTGCACCTTGCAACTCTAACCTTGGTAACGATATAGTATTCACTGGTACAACTTTTGATTTTGCCCACAAAAGATGGGAGGTAATTTTATCAGGATGTTGCACTCGTAAGTAAATACATGCCGCATAGGCTTTTTCCGATGCGTCACAGAACACGTGTATCTGTGAAACAGCATGTGGTGTGTATTCCACCCATCGTGGAATACGTATCTAGGTTTGCAACTTCGGGCAAACTTGCCACAAATAATTTCCATCTCTGTTCAGTGGCGGGAAGTAGACAGCTATCCCAATCAGACTTGTCCTTCCAAATTTGTTGCATCAGTATTTTTGCTGTGATCACAATAGGGGCCAACCACCCTATGGGATCATAGAATTTGGCAGTAATTCTATGATCAGAAAATCTTCTTTAAACGGTAGCCTTACAACATACCTACCCGTTGTATCACGGTATGTCGTTTCTTTAAAAAGATTTTCACAATGTTGCTCTGTGGCTGTTAAAACTTAGTTTTGTGGAAACTCTTCAAGCTGCCAAAATTTTTGGATTTCATCATCCAACATTACTTCATTGTAAAAGTAAGAAGTGAGAAGAGTTGGGTGTTTCTAAAGGGCCAATCAAACCCCATTCGAAAACTGTGTTTTGAGCCATAATTTTCTGAAACACATTGGTTTTAATCCATCACGGATAATAAACGGATATAAATCCGCACCAATCAATAAATCAATCTTGGCACCTTGATTGAAACACGAGTCCGCCAAAGGAAAGTCAAACGAATTTCGAACATTTTCCAACTCTAAAGATACGGAAGGCAAACTGTCTGCAACCGTTTTGAGGACAAGTGCCTGATGGAAAAGTGAAAATTGTTTATCTAATTTAGACCTTAGAGTGAATGAACACATTTTGGAGGAAGTTGCTGTTACCGAAGAATTAACACCTGCAACCGTTGCTCTCACCGATCGAACGGGCAACTTTAATTTTCTTTGAACTTCTTCGGAAATAAACCACACTTCCGAACCAGGATCAATAAGAGCCCGCCACTCAAAATCCGTTTGATTTTGATAAATTCGAATTATTGCTGTAGCTAAAAGAGCTGTGCGATGGGTTTTTGCAAAGAATGCTTTGGCATAAACATTGGAGTTTTCATCCGTATTTGAAAACTTCGTATTTCTACTGTCCCTTGGTACAGAGAAAAGCAACCCGAAGCATTTTTTTCAAAATGTAGAAGTGACTGATGCTTTCCTTTACAGTGAAAACACGTACTCTCACTCTGGCAAGCAGTTACCAAGTGATTAAATGCTAGACAATTATAGCAATATTTAAATTTTAGAATAGTATTTCTTCTTTGAGATACATTCATTTTCAAAAAATCTGGGCAAACACGTAATGCATGAGTCCCCTTGCAAACCTTACATTGCTAACTGACTTGAGCGTGGGTGTACGAACACGAGGAATAGTGAATGAAGACTGCTGTTTAGGAACCGAAACTTTTGATAATTTATTTTCCTTGTGCATATCTCAAAACAAAATTATCATCCGCTATCTCAAATTTAGAGACAATGCTAAAGGCATGATCTTTAGTCCGAGCACGCAAGTGGAAAAGTTTTTGAACGGGACTTAACTTTGCGTGTCGAATGTAAAGTGCCGTAAACGTGTCTCTAAATGCTGGCCATTTGAGAAAATCACCCCTGAATATTTCCGTTTTGTTATACGCTTTTTTAACGTCTAGCCAAAGCTCTTGAAGCTCTAAACGATATGCTTCAAAAGCAGATTTTTTAAGCCCTTTACTTGGTTTTTCTTTAAACGATGCATGAAAATCAACAAGCGCATCGCATGCCAAAATTAAAACCTCCAAGCTCATTTCAAATGAAATATAATAAAGGAAAAATTCCGCGTATATTTTCTATAAAACAAAGCAAAATGCTCACCGCCCCTAGCGTACCAATTTTACCGCTTCACTATATATATATATATATATATATATTTATAACGTACCAATTTTACCGTTTACTTAGATATATATATAATATAACGTACCAATTTTACCGATTATATATAAATATCCAACCCGTTTCTTATTAGTTAGAAATTTTCGCTTAAAAATACCTTTCGTAATTGAATATATTCACCCTTATTCCGATAGGCGTTTTTCTAAAATGCCAACTGTCGTTTTCTGAGTCGTGTCGTTTTTTTATTGGTATTCCGTAACTAAAACGCCAGCGTTTTTCTCGCTCTTACATTCCACAATACGATCCACCAAAACAGCTGACATTTGACATATAAAATTGTAAACAAATTGAATAATTTCAAATTTGGTTTTTGAAATTTTTATTTGTATAAATTTGTTTTAAACAAGAATAAAACCGAAAAATGTATAGTGTAGCAAGTTATTTTTCTTGGAGCAGCAGTGACGACGAAGAGGAAGAAAGAAAAAAGAAAGATTTGATACTGCAGAGGAGGTGCATTCGATCTAAAGCAAATCCTTTTGATTTGCCTGACACAAAGTGTGTAATTAAATGAAAAAAACATTAGGTTATTCTAAAAATGGTTCTGACTCTTTATTTTATCGCAATTGTTAACAGATTCAAAATGTTCTTTCGTCTTTCTTTATGTATGTTTTAACATTGATAGAAAACAGTTTTCCTCAGCAACGTTCTGTGGCAATTCCAATGGTTTTGAAACTAGCTGCTACCCTTAGAGTTTTTGTCGAAGGGATTTACCAAAAAAAGAGTTGGGAACGACTTCAATCTTAGCAAAATTCTTAGGAAAAAATTAATTTCATTTTTTAAAATTTTAATTTCACTCACTTTTTGCCATTTCTCATTGGTGGCCCAAAACTGTTACACTTTGCAACATCCTCCCACCCAAAATTTTTCTCATAACCTCTTTTAAAGTTTTTGGCGAGGTGCTCATTCTCCTCCATGAGCTCGATCAGTCCTCGCATTTGAATTTTGGTTGTTATTTTTAGCCTAAACAAAGAATTCTAAATAATAAAAACTAAATTAAGTTTAAAAAATCTTACATTTTTACTCCTGTCGTCAACAAATTTCTCGACGACAGATTTCGACGTATTTACCGACGTTTTTTGTATGGAAACGACTAACGGAATACAAAAATATAGTGAACGCGTTCCACAAGAGAGAATCGACAAATTGATGTTTATTTGGCGTTGAACGCCTTACGTAATACCAAATTCACACTGTCGTTTTCTTTTTGGCGTTCAACGCCTTACAGAATAAGGCTGATTATCACAAAACTCAAGCAAATGGTAAAAAATTGTAAATGTACCTGTACAAATCCAAAAATGTATGATGGCGGCAACGCTGCTGACTTTGATGATGATGATGTTTTCTGACGACGAAGTTGATGATGATGTTGAAGATTGCTACTACGATGCTTTCTTATGATGAAGATGATGATGATGTTGAAGATGCGACTACGATGGCTTTCTTATGACGAAGATGATGATGATGTTGAAATAATTGTCGACAATATATTTTGTAATACGCCACGCTGCACAGTGGAATGACTATGGGAAAAACGGCAAAATTAATATCTTGTAAATAAAATAAGGAATTCAACCAAATATGCTTGAAATAGTATTTTAGCACTTATATCTGTGATTGTAACCTAAAAATAAAGAATTTGATACACTAAAACTTGTAAATCCAGGATATTTTATTTGAAAGTGTTAGGCAGCGAACTTGTTTTTATTTTTATTTTTATTTTTATTTATGATTGTTTGCTTATGTTTTGTTATATAGATTGGATGAATTTAATAGCTAAATGAATAGTTACACTAATTAATACTAATTAATCACTATCGCTTTCCGAAGAAGTATGCATATTACTATGGTCTAATTCGACTGGTAATCCTGAAATTTCACTATTGTTAACCAAATAAGGATCTATATTTGGGTCACTTTTTGATTGAAATTTAGCACTAGATCGGATGTTTGAAATATAGGGATCTGACGTTATTAGCAAAAAGTTAATCAAGTCGGTAATTGACTTCACCCTTGAACTCTTTCGAGTATGATCCAACTTAGTTTTCCTTATTTCTTTGTGCCTTGCTTCCAACGCTTCTTCCGAAAGCACACCTATAGATATGTAGATCAAAAAACCTTATTATGTTTTTTGCATGGAGCAAAAGTTTATGTACACTGCTAGGCATATAGTACCAGCTGTACTTCGAAAGGTATAGGTTTTTTGTTTCGAGAATTAGTTCTTCAAACTTGTCCATAATTATTTCTCGACCAACAGCGAAGTGTTCTCAAAATTAAACCAAATTTGAAGATGAGATCCTTATCTCAACTCTGGATTCGAAAAAAAAACGTCGCGCAGTATTGCCATCATTTGTTGTACCAAAACCAGGTTGGGAGTTTGAGGTTTAACTAAACAGAAAAAGTTTGCTTTAGAATTTGGAATGATTTTTCAACTGAACTTCGAAAATAGCACTGGTTTATCAAACAAATCTTAACTTCATACGGTTGTATTGTTACTTACGGAATTTGAAAATCCGTCTAAGTCACCATGCTTGATGAACGCAGTTGAACCTAAAAATATCAATTTTCTCAAAAAAGCGCAAACTTGCGGAAGATTTTTCTCGTGATTCGGTTTATTGACACATTGCTAATGATAAAACGAAAAAAAAACCCAAGACCCATATTTGACCACTTTTAGAAAACTCCACTTAAAATTTGGAAATATTTTTTTTTTTCTTATATCGCCCTAACGCTTTTAAAATCGCAATTAAAAAAAAAACACACGGAAAAAATCTCTTTTTTAAAAAACCATTTTAATTTAAAAACCTTCATTATTAATATTCTCCATTCTTAATTTAATTTTCACACGCGAAATATATTTGCACAGCAATTAAATGTAACAAAAAATCACCTTATAACTCTTTATAAAAAAAACGGAAGAGAGGCTATGTTCACGTGTCTATAACTTATGGACCAATAAATAAATGCAAAAAATTTTATTGCATTTTGAGCTTTCATATATTTGGGATGACTTACCAATTAATTTAAAGTACCGCTAAAATAGTTTTTTTTTTTAATTTTTACCATGAATCGTCCCACTGTGCGCTGTAGCAAATTTTTAAGTAATGTGCTCTGTATATTGCAGCACAAAAAAAACTACTACAATGATGTGCGCAGTAATATAACGGACCACACACCGTCTGATGTCCACTGTCCACGTTTGGTGTGGTTCACCCAAAATGGCGATGTATCCACATAATGGACTAGTTTTCTAATCGACGGGCCACCGTCTTGAAAACTCGGGTAGTTTCTCTTTAAGTGGACTGTCGAATAATGCCTCTATTGCCAGCCACCGTACCTTCGGCGACAGAGCGGAAAAATCTTCTTTTTTTTCGTAGAAAAAACACACAAAACAAAACTTTTTAACCGGCCGATTTACCAAATGTTCGGTTGCTAATATTCTTCTATTCTTTTTTGCGTTTTCTTTTAATTTAAAACACTTATGTTTTGTTTTTCTTTAATTTTCTTTATTTTAATTTCCTCAATTACCTTTTATTTTATTTTAACGTGATGGCGGCGGTGGTGGTGGCTGATGGCGAGGTCGACTTGAATAATGAGAATGAATAATAAGATTAGTATGAGTGTATGAGATCTTGCATTCGGACCGGGAGGCAATGAAACAAACAAATTGATCCCATCAAGGGATATGTTCGCGGAGTCGGATTTTATTGGTCGTTTTTGTAAGGGTTTGTGTGTTTTATTTGCCTCCGCGGTTGTTCGCTCGATCATAACATTAAATTGAATTGAACAGAGACTATCACGTCTGGTCGCAAATGAATATTGTTGTAGGAAGCAAAGAGCGTTAGTCGCAGCCAAAACTCTTCGTATGCCTCTGCTGACTTGCTGCTCATTAGGAAGTATATCAATGGAACTACAATTCCATTGATATATCCATGAACCGAAAACAATTAGCGCATTATGGAGGGAACTACAGCAAAAGTTCCATCAAGGAGCCAGCATTTTGATTGGTCCAGGAGTTCGATGGTGCTTCTTGTGCCCAATAAAATATTTTTTCCGTCGAGTAGGTTGATTCTGCCAGCACAAATAATTCGCCGTCGATGAATCGAAATCGCTCTGGAATAGCAATTTCGTTGAGGCTTTTCGGTTCTTTTATTTGGCTGGCTCGTACTTGGATTTTCTTATTTTAGGCTTTTTTGGACGGCAGATATGGGCGGCATACGGGCTCTACTCCCACCGTTGTGTCCCTAATTATTACGCTGGGTGGTAGAGTTCCTTTTGCATTTTCCTTATGATGCACATTAGGGTCTGTATTTAGTGGACTGTAAATCTATAGGTTAATTTAAAGAAAACACGGCACTTGTTTAGAGTCGGGAAAATAGGTAGCAAAAACCCGACTATTTAATATACTTTATTGTTCATGATATTTAATTACAGGAATGCTATATCTATACGGACTATACAACTATTATTTTACTATACCATGCGTGCGCGTACCGATCTTCCCTGTACGATGGTTCTGATCAGACTGACTTTTATTCTTATGAGCGGACGCTCGTTTTAGGACTCGGTCTTTTCCTCTCACCTATACATTAATATCTTAGGTATTTATTACAAATGCAATGATTATGTTATAGCATTCGATACAGCGTCAGATATATCCTTTTCGAACAAAAGTGGAGTATGGCTGTGATCATTGGTGGCTTTTTTTATAATATATATTATATAGTTCTCATCCGATTGTATATTTAATGTTCTGGCTTTGCAACGTAAGGTTTTGCGCTCTGCACAGAACAGAATGATTTGTCTTCATATTTTTTTTTTTCAAAATGGTAAAGATAACCGTTTTTTTTCCAGTTTTTGCTTGCCACGTTTGGAGAATGTTATCTGTAAATAGAAATAGAAGTTGAAAAGTAAATAATAAGACTATAAATTCACAATTTATTTCATAAATTTCCTAAGAATGCACATATGTATAAATTAAAAAGTAACGTTTACTTTATTAATAAAAAAATAATTTTATTTTAATTAAAATACTTAAATTACTAAATTAACATTAAATTCTTATTCTATGAAAAACGACACGCAGCATAACCGAACCGAGTTCATGATACAAAAAGATGGAAAAGTAAATCTTAGGAATTTAGATTCGTTGTATCGGATGTTGAATCTTATGTTTATTTTTGATGTGATGGTGATGGTTGGTTTGCTGCGTGATTTTATGACCGCAATTTTATGACCCCTTCATTAAGATCGATGTCGACTCCAATGCTGAAGTGGTTGAAGATGCTGTGGTGTTGGGTAATGTTCAACATAGAGCTGACTCTGCTGTATTTGTGTCATACACTAGTGTTTTGGCTTTGTTAGAAAATAATTAAAATATACAACTTTAATAAAAAAAAAGAACACGACACAATTTTTATTTCTTCGAAAAATTAAACTTTATTTTGCGAGTTGTAGATTGGAATGAATATTGACGTTGACGTCGTGGTTGACGTTTTGACGTAGATGGTAGATGGGCATTTTTTTATGTTCAATCTCTTCTGGTTGCGTTCAACATTCTCCCCGGGCGAAACAGACGTTTCTTAGTCCTCATTTTGTAACCTTCTGGCATGTATAAGGTGTTAGAAAGTTAAAATTTTCTCGTGTTTGACATGAAAAGAAACAAGTTTCATTAAAACATGAAAAATAAAACATTTTATGTGAAATATATTTTGACAAAAATTACAACATAATCGAAATGATTTGGTTTGTATCTTTGCTAAATGTTTTCGCCTCTTTCTACACCCAAGAATAGGCACATATCGATCTTGCACTAACTCGTTCCTTTTATTGATATAATCAACGATTAAGACGGCGGCAAACAACAACAATTTGCCTGGCTTGTGAATGGAAAATTCCATCAATTACCGCGTTGTTTGTGCTTCACACACTACTTGCGTGTGTGTGTTTACGCTTGAGTTGTTGATTTCTTATATTATATTATATTATATTATTATAGCTTCGTTACCGGTCTTTTAAACTCTCCTTGTTGCGTTTTCAGCTTGACAACTCTGGTGATGTCATATTTTCCTGGGAAATTTTCTAAAATTCATCCTAAATTCCATTTTGTCGGGGGAAGTCTCTCATCTTTAATTAAAACCAGGTCTCCAATTTGAAGTTGAGGTTGCGGTTTGAGCAATTTTGGTCGTTGTTGCAGGCGGGCTAAATATTAGGATTGCCAGCCAGTCATCAGGATTTTCTGTTAATGCACACAGAGGTCTCGAATTTAAACATGCTTCAATTTGAGTTAAAAGCGCGGCGAGTTCCTCAAAAGTTAGTGTCCAATTTCCAACAACTCTTTGGAAGTGGTGTTTGACACTCTTCACACCATCTTCCCATAAACCTCCAAAGTGAGGAGAAGCAGGAGGAATGAAATTCCACTTTGTTTCTTGTGACGACAAAACTTCAGCAACTCTTTCCAGTCATGGGTCATCCTTTAAAAGTAGATATAATTCTGTTTCAGCTCCTCTAAAATTCGTGCCGCAATCACTGTAAATCTGACCACAGACTCCTTGTCGTGATGTAAAGCCCCGAAATGCTGCGAGAAAAGCTTGATTAGTGAGATCGCTTACCGCTTCTAGATGAATAGCCTTTGTTGCTAGGCAAACGAAGATGGCTAAATAACCTTTATAAGTTTTTGCTCCGCCACCTTTCCAAGCCCGGATACTAATCGGTCCGGCGTAATCAACCCCGGTATGTGAAAATGGACTGGAAGCAGTAACTTTGGGCGATGGTAACTCTCCCATTAGTTGACAAGCTAGCTTAGTCCTATACTGATAACATATGGTGAATTTGTGAAGATACTGTTTCACTGCTCGTTTGGTTTGAAAAATCCAATATTTTTGCCGAAGATAACCCATCATCAATTGAATGCGTCCGTGAAGAGTTTTTTCATGTGCTTCCTGAATAATCAATTTGATGAAATGATGATTCGAAACCAAGATGATTGGATGCTGTTGATCATAAGGCAAATTGGTATTCTTCAGTCTTCCACCAACGCGAATAATTCCATCAGTATCTACGAAGGGATTTAGAGATGCAATGCCTCTGGACGTCAAAATACCATCAGGAAACATTTCTAGCTGAGCTACTTTTACTAATGCTTTGGTTGGATACATAACTAGCACCAGTATTACCAAAACGCTTAAAATGCTTTTTGAGCGTGAAATGCAAATCCTAAACACTTCACAAAACATAATGATGGTCCTTGTGTACCCGACTATATTGAAAAAGTTAATATTATATCTCTTTAAAGTAAGAATTTGATGGACTCCCTACCTCCATGAATTTTATTTCGGAACGAATTTGGCAGCATGCCCCCCCCCCCCCCCCCCATACATCCTCACTGTTTACACGCCTTAATGCTGGCACTGAATTTATGTAAACAAGCAAAAAATTAAAATCTCATACAAAAGTTGTTTTAGTAATTTTCAATTTTCTCAAAGTGTAAAAATCTGTTTTTAGTCAAAAAAGCACCATTTATAAATTAAAAATCGCTTAATCAACGTTTTAAACTATATTGACAAATTTTATATCTCTTTACAAATTTTTGTAGTCCTTGATAGAAATTTTTTAGCAATTTTCTTGAAAAAATGACCTACCTGAAAACGCTTCAAAGCGTTCCTTTACATTTGTAATAATTAAATGTATTACCTGTTCGACCACCAAAGAAAGCATCTCGATGATTTAACGGCATATTTTGTATTAATGAATGGGTATTTAAGAAATTTAATTCATTATTCAAAAAACTTAGCTGGGTTTGAAATTCACAGTTTTATTTTTTCGATAACTTCATAATTAAATGATCTTAATCATGCTGTTTTGGCCAAAGTTCTCTCATATCTATAATTAAGGGTGTCGTATTTTTCTTTTCCAGATAGAGAGAGGATCGTCTCTTTTATGCTTCAAGCAGATAGGGTGGCCGTTATAGTAATAACCATGGAATTCAAAGATCTGTTTATACTTTCTTCACAGAAACCATCGACTTTAACTCAATTAAATACCGCTTCTCGTCCTTTAGTAGCATGCTTTATATGAATTTTTCGATTTTTTTCCTCCAAAATCAAGCACATAATAGCTTCTGCTGACTGATTGTCGACGCACCTAAGTATTGTAAAAATTATAATTAATATAAAATAAATACAAACTCACCTTTGGGTTGAAGAAAGTTACGTCTATACACCAGATTACATGATGATGCTATGGATGTTGCTTCCAAGAATGGCTCAACATAACTTTGAATGAGAAAAAAATGTCTAAACTTAAAACATGTCTCTGTCAAATTTTAACATTGCTGTTACAATACTCCAGAAGTTCACGCTGCATATCAAAATCGTCGTTTTGACGTTCTGCAAACCATTTTAAAAACACTTTACGATCTTCTGTTTTCATTGAATCTGGACTGTAATATTCCATTGCCGGTAGCTTCCCGATGTATTTATTATTTGCTTTGGTAATAAACAAATGTGAAAATAGCCTTTTTTCAATGCGGGTGATAGCTGGGGAAGTTTGGATAGAGCCATTGGAAAATAATTTAAAGAATCTATAAACTTGACATTTGCTATTTCCATTAACCCCCGTATCCTTTTTTGTTTAAAAATGTTAATGATATTTGTTTAGATTGTTCCTTATAATTATATTAATTATAATTATATTAATTATAATTATATTAAATAATTATAATAAGACCTAGGAAAAATAAAAATTAGTACCCGCAATTTCATACATATACCCGATGCCATATGACAACGCTGGCTAAATCGCTAAATACCCTCTATGGGTTTAAGCTAACAAATAAAATAGAAGAATAGAATAGATCAGCCGGAAGAACTTTCAATCAAAATAAAGTTTATTTTTCAAAAGAATTTTTTTTTAAATAGGTATTTACATTTTTGAGTGAAAACCTATAAAACAATCAACACATAAGCCGACTGCATTTATAGCACATTGTTCTTGTTTGAGATTTGCAGTTTGGCGCAGCACAACTCTTCATTTTTTTGTCTGTTGTAGAAACAATCCAATGATCATTACGATCAAATCTTATATCGTCCAGCACTCGAAATATACCTTCCAGAAGGTCCGGGGTTTTTCTTTGAAACTGCATATTTTGTAAGGTACGTCTCTACGATTGCGCGCTTGAAATTAAGTTGCATTATTTTGTTGTTGTTTTTCGAGTTTTGGATCATTGCATCGATCATCCAAGAAAAAATCCCATACCACCATTTTTTGTTACGTATGCTGGTCCGGTAAACGTTTATATTTTGATCCATGCGATCTGTTTCACCCATTCCATTGTTATAACGGTGGATCATTGAGGGCATTTGAACTATAACGTTTTTTTTTGCTATCGGGGGAGTAGCGTTTTACTGGCACAGTTGGATTAACTCCAAATTCTGTAGATCCGGCAGTCACAACATTATTATCCCTCCAACGGCAATAAAAGACTGACCAGCGATGCCTCATATATATATATGCTTATCCCAATAGCACAAAATTTAGTAAACTTGGTATTGAAAAAGCAACATGTTTTTATGGTAAAACAATGAAAATAGTTACAAAAGATAAAAATATTGGTAACTTACACCAATGAATTTCGCAAAGACTCGAGGTCCACAAATTGTTCCATTTTTAAAAACACTTAAAATTTTACTGAATAAATTTCAAAGCACTACTGCCCGGAATAATACTTCTTACACAATCAGCCGATGAAAAAATAACGGAATAAAAATAACACAGTCAAAAATATTGGCAAAAATAATGGATATGTTACTGCTGATATGCCATTTGGCATCGCCGCACAGTGTGTTATTTTGCACATCTAGCGGAACTTTATTCCTGTCGCACTTAAATAAAAAAAAATTAGTATTTACTTGTTGTATAATGCTATATATGAAGTTCTATTTAGTTTTTTTTTTTAAATCTATAAGCATTTTATATTCAGATACGAGGATATAACTCTAGTTCACTCTTTGTGCGTTCTCTTCTTGGGTTCAAATGTTAATAACTCAAAGACTAATGGATCGATTTTGTTCAAACATTCACCAAAATGTTTATAGAAATATATCCTATAGACCTTACAAAATATATTTTAACGATATGAATATACACTCTTTAACTTTTAATTGAAAAAATATTAATTTTTTATTTCAGTTTAATTTTTAAATTTATTTATTTTTTTAATATATGTACATAATTTTGTGAATGTTTGATTACCTAGTTGTCATCATTATCATCTTCACTAGAACTGCTACCAATTGGAGTGAGGGAGTGATTTTCTTTTTATATATAGATCCGAGGAAAGTAAAAATCTGTTTAGTACATCTCTGTTCGTATTTTGCCTGGAAGACTTTCGGCTGTAATGCTCTCGGAATCGTCTATGTTCTTTATTGCTCGCTTCTTGTGCCTCTTCGGACAACTGCCCAAGTGGCAGTATACAAGTTTAAATGATCAATTTTGAGTGTATGAGAAGCTTATGTATGCTTGCAGGCATATAATACCACGCATAATGTTGCAGATAAATATTTTTGGTTTCATTTGCATAACTTTCAAACTTATCCGGATCGATTTCATATTCACTCGATAGTAATTACTTCGAGTAAAATAAGGAAATGGTGGATAAGATCTATGTGAATGCCTGTTATATCTGAGTTTGTTTCAAAATTTCACTAATTTTCATTTTACTGTATGCCTAATAAGAAAAAAAAATTGTATGGGGGCGGCACCCAAAAGCAAAAACTTTAAATGGATTCTGACAAAGAAAACATTGGAGAAGGGTCACACAAAATATCTCGACGTATACATGAGGATACATTTTTAAAAGCCTTCAGAAAGTCACAAAACAGAATAAAAAACACCAAGACGTAGGGTTTTAAACAAAAGGAGATTTCCACTATGTTATAAGCTCATAGTAATTTATTTCTTACCTTAAGCAATTCGCAGATAACACAAAAAAATAAGAAAATATTATTTAGGGGCTAGCACTACTAATAACTTAAAACGACTATGACCAATTCGACCTACGATTTGCAACTGATCTTTAATATTTGTTTCCTCATATTTCACGTTTGTTTCTGATGTAACTGTACAGTTAATAACGTTTTCATAATTTTTTTTTTGTTGGCATGCTTTGGTCTAGGGTTCTACCTATCATGTCACACCAAAATATTTTCATTCTAACAACTTTCATATTTTGAATAAAGTTCCACTAGATTTGCAAAATAACACACTGTGCGCCGGGCTGACGGCCACGCATGATTAATTCAGGACTCAAATTTGTTTTCTCCAGTATAAAGTTTAAAATGAATTGGTGATCATATGATTGACCATTATGAGCTATTACTATTACTTTTTAAAACTTTTTCCGAAAATTTAGAATGTGTTTCAAGAATTCTGGAATAACATTTCCGTCTTCTCCTTCAGCTTCCTTAATGATATTCAATGATAGCCCGCACTTATTACAATAAACCAAATTTGGAATATCAAAACAGTGATCACACTTTTGTTGAAAAACACATAAATTTGGCTGATATACTTTTACAGGAATGTTATATTTTTCGTTTTCAATGGTAAGAGAGTCGTCATAAAATATGTAAAGAGTGTCTTTGCATTTAAGAAATCTATTATCGGGAAGTATGTAGCACACATGATCTTTTTCTACATGTTTTACAGTAGTAATCACCAAAGATGTTCTCCCTGCTTCCACTGTATGTTTTAAGGCAAATCAATTTGCGATCAAATTAAAAGATGCCTTTTAATTTGATCGCCTACCCAATTTTGTTGAAACGAGTAAGAACTGCTTGATTTCTGCTGAATGTCTTTCACGTTTCACCTCACGTGCCGTTAACTGTAAATTAAGCGCCAATTTACAGATGTCTTCAAACTTTTTGCTCACATGTTCATTAATCAATTTTCGTTGCAAATTTTCATCTGCGACTGCAAAAATAAATTTGTCACATAATGCTTGATCGAGGTAATTCTCGGCCAGGATTTTCAGCTCCACAATAAAATCACTAAGCTCTTCGTTGTCTTTTATCTTACGAGACCAGAATTTAAACCTTTCAGCTCGAATATTTTTTTTTTTGTATAAAATATTCTTTAAGTTTTTTTACAAGCGTGTCGTAAGAACTAATTAAATCTGGAGCAATCCACGATTTAAGAATCTTGTATAAATCTGCACCGGCGAAGCTGATTAGAGACGACACTTTATTGGTGGATAACGGAGTATTAAGTATGATTTCGAACTCCGGTACTATTTGTTCATAGTCTTCGAGTTTGGGGTGTATATTGGATTCTAAAACTGAAACTACTTTTTCGTAGTTATCTGTTGTCGGTTCTTCTTCATTTCTATTGAAGAAGATCGGAATTTTCGTTTCCTTTAGTCTCAAAATCGAGAACAGCTTTGATTGGAATTAAAATATTATTACCAATCAGACCATCGAAGCAATCGTGAAATTTATGTTCCAGGAATTCAGCAGTTTTGTTCAACATGCCGAATTCTTTGAATAATGGAATTTTCACTTTGCTATATGCGTATATTGGTGTACCTGCAATTTTGATTTCCATTGGTCTTTCTAACTTTGCCATTTTGGGTGGCATACCTGCAATTTTGATTTCCATTGGTCTTTCTAACTTTGCCATTTTGGGTGGCATATTCCAGGATTGAGGATACTAGTTTCTAACCCTGTGTCTATTAGTATCCGCAATGTAAACTTATTATTTTTTGTTTTTATGATAATATAGGGAAGTCGGCTTGTAGGCCTTCTTCCCGAAAATCCGGTAGGTCATTTAGAGTATTTATTTCTCTTTGGTAGGATGCGGACAACGTATCCATTTGTTCTATAGGTGTATTTTGGTTTTGAACGTTCCTTAACTGCCCTGAATTATTGTTACTATTTCTATGATGCCCTGAATTATTGTTAAATTGCCTAAATTGCTCTGAGTTTGTGTTAAAATTTCTGTACTGCCCAGAATTATTATTTCGAATATTCCTGTATTGTCCAGAATTATTATTTTGATTATTCCTGTACTGTCCAGAATTATTATTTTGAATATTCCTGTATTGTCCAGAATTATTATTTTGAGTGTTTCTGAACTGTCCAGAATTATGGTGTTGGAGGTTTCTATTTTGTCCTGAATTATTACTTTGACTATTTGTATATTGCCCTGGGTTATTGTTTCTATATTGACCTGAGTTATTATAAAGATGTGATGTGTTATTGTGTTGGTTTGAATTCTGATTGTAAACTCTAAAATTTGTATTTATTTTTAAGTAGGCATATCCTGATTCGTGCAGGATATCCATAGCTTGTTCAAGATTTGTAGGTTGTCGGCAAGTTAAAATACCTTTCATTGGTTCTGGTGTTTTACTCATAAAAAGGCGTAGTGCCATTTCACAGTTTCTCTTAAGTTCAAGTGGGGCTGTGATACCTTTACTTATTTTAGTCTTATTATTTAATCGCCTAAGTGATATTTTTATTTTGTCATAGAAATTTTGACAATTATCTACAAATTGTAAACCTCTAAGATCATCATATAATTGTTCTACCGATCTTTTGTCGCCAAAATATTGATAAAGTATTTTTTTTATTTCTTCCCAATTGTGTACAGTATTATTTATTTGTAGGGCTTCTCGAGCCCTTCCTACAATTCTACTCTTAATTACATCTAGGAATATTGCTTGGCTATTTTCATCGAATCTACTTAAGGCTGGGTGAACCCGATCCAATAATTCAATAAAACTATTTAAATTGTCTGCACTCCCATTGAAAGTAGGGAGGCTATTTAAATACTTAATGGGATCTAATGTTAATGAAAGTGGGGCTGTAATTACCGTTGGTGCGGCTCCTGCTGTTTGGTTTGGCATGTTGATTGTGAGTTTCTTGAATAGCTCGTTCAGTGTTTCCTCCAGTTTTTCTTCCTTCGCTTGTTTTGGTTCCTTTTAGGTTTCTGAGGGTCTTTGTTTGTTTTTTTTTTAAGAATTACTTGTGTTGATTCACTCTTGTTAATTTTGTGTAAAATTTTTTTTTTTATTTGTCACTTTTCTGACCACCATTCACTTTTGTTCTCGCATTGGTTTGTTCTTGTTCGAACGTTAGTTATTCTTACTTTTTCGCACTTTTGTTCTTTTCTCGAACGGTATTGACTTGTATTTTTCACGCTTTTGTTCTTTTTCGAACTATGTTGATTTATATTTTTTCACACTTGTTCTGTTTTGAACTATGTTGATTTGTATTTTTTTTTTTTCACAATTTCTTTTTTTCTTTTTCGAACTATGTTATTCGCACGTTTTCTGTACTTTTTGCGATTTCATTTGTTGGTTTCAAATAACGGCACGTTTTAAAAGGTTGGGGAAAGAGGGTGTATCCGTTCTGGATATGTTTTGCTTATGTAAACAAAAATGGTGGGAACCTGTTATGGAATTCTAGATGTGCCGTTAGGCGAAGGGGAATGTGGGAGGTGGGTAAGGGTTTGGGTGACGTCTCAGACGTAACTTTATCAATAGCCTGTTTAAAAGATCTGTGATTGTGTCCAACCGCGATGTTTTTCTTGTGAATACTTCACGATATTTTCGATTTTCTTTATTTCTAGCCTCTTGCGCTTCCTCCGAAAGTTGGCCAATCGGGAGAATGCATGAAGCAACCACTTGCCTGCCATGAAACAATATTTTATGAACGCTTACTGGCATGTAATACCATCCATACTTTTCAAGATATAAAGTCTGATGTGTACGTCGAGTGAAACAAATGTTCTTTATGATTTCACATAATATAAATCCAATTTTATTATCTTAAAAGACTAGATCACAATTTTAATAGGTACTTATAATTAAGACTTTAATTTATTAAGTTAAGTGTCAGCAGTAGGACGAATCATCAACGACTGAATTAAGAAATCTGTTTAGTTAACTGACTAGGTATATAGTGGGGATAAGAATAGATGGTAACTGTGCGTGTGCAGACTGCAGAGAGTTAATTACGATATTGTTCATAAACTAAGACTTGATGATCATGATGATTGAGGAATCATAGGGTGACCACTACAAGTCCTAGTAATGTTAGCACATGTTTCAAAAGCATCCAAATTAATAGGAAATCCAGACGCTAGAGCTTCTAAAATAATGTGGAACCCTTTTATGAGCTCTATATCAATTCCTGTTATCTCAGCAGTTTTATTTTCGTCTCAGAAGAATCGTCTTGCCGTATTGCCATCGTTTGTGTTACCAGCTTGTTGAGTTGGCACATCAATGAGTAAGCCAGTTTCCTTTCTAAATCTATCTTGTATAAGCTTTTTCCTGGCTTTGAACTTTTCTTTACATTCTTTTTCTTTGACTTGCCAAACTTTAACATCAAGCCTGTATGCTATGTGAAGGATACATTCCATGGAACAAATCCATGAATGGAGTGGACTTAAGTTATAGTTTAAAACAGACGAACATTTTCAATAAAAATATCTTTAAAAGGCAAAATCAAGAAAAAAGAGAGAAAACCTTTTAAAATCATTTTTTTTTGCAAGTTGTGTTTTTATTGAATTATAACTTTTTTATTTTCAGTTCTACAGTAAAAAGTTTCTTTACATAATGTATAGAGAATTTAATCATCTACAAGATGGTGTAATTATTTTTTGCAAAAAATTTACCGTTTTCAAAATATCACGTAAAAATTTGTACACCCCAAAGATGGGATTGACTTGTATTGGTTGAGTAATTTTTGTTTTGATCTACCAACCATCCCAAACAACATATCGCTCATTAAAAAGAAGACCTTCGTAATTCAATTTTTTTTGTCACATTTTGTACATTTCTCATATAAACTAAATAATACAATGCAAAACTATTTAAAAGTTGGGTCCTTATCATATTTAGTAAACAATTTAAGTTGATGGATCATATAGATGTAGTTTATAGAGTTAAAAAAACTACGGAAATAATTTTCAAATAAAGTGACGTAAATGAAAAAATGCGCGGACTCGCGCAAGTTAATAAAACAACCTTTAGTTCTCAGTGTCAAATCGCAATTCAACTTTTATTATATATATGCTGACTCACTTGAGTAGCGCCAAAAAGAAAATACAAAAAAAATGATATTCATTCATGAATTAAAGTGAAATACAAATAACTCAATTTACCATGATAGTATTTTGAAGTTACTTGTTTTTGTCGAATTATCATTCAAGGTTGGAAGGTCATTGTTCGTAACTCGCACGAAGGGTTCCGTACCATTATCTATCAAAATCACGTTTGTTGTATGAAAGCCCCCTTAAAAATTTATTTATTTATTGTTGTTATAGCGGCAAGAGAAATACCACATCTGTGAAAATTTTAACTGGCTATCACGGTTCATGAGATACAGCCTGGACAGACGGACAACGGAGTCTAAGTAATAGGGTTCCGTTTGGTACAGAACCCTAAAAAGGAACTAAACATTTCATTTGAATAGATAAAAGCTAAATGAAAAGTGAAATTCTTAGGAGAATAAAATGCGGGCATTTTAATATAGAAATTTCTTACTTGTTATATGATTTCTCTACATCTACGACCACTACACTTGTACTACTACAAAGAAAGACGAACAAAGAAAATGCACACTATAGCACGAGAGAGAGAGTACAGGGAATGAATATTCATTTGGGGAAAAACCGTCCTGTGTTGCCGTTGGTCGTTTTTTTTAATTTATTTTTTTTTTCATTAATGAGATTGAAAAAATTATTATTAGATATAATTATTGACGCTGCGAAGTTTGTGCACAAAATTCTAGCTGGTCACTGACGAAGGGCATGTTATGACTATGTTGGCAAGTTTTTTCGTAGACATTTATTTTTTTTTTGTTGGCAATGGATATTTAAATATTTTATTATCCGTATTTTGTATGGATATTATTCTCCTACCTTTAATACATTTCTCTTCAATTGTATTTATATATGCTAGAACTTGAACTTCCTGATGTTATGGTCGTTCAAAAACCATCCGTGCTAAAACCAGTTGAACTGCTTTGAACAATTTTTGTGATCATATCCCACATATCACTGAATTTAAATTCTGAAAAGTTTCGAAAATTTACCAATCCATTTAATCGTTCAGCGGAAAAACTCTTTTCACTAAAAGTAATTCCTACTTTATCCTGATGACTGATATTTTTCAAGGCAACTTTAAAAATATCGTTTAAACATTCTCGTATCCAGGAAGTTGTTTCTTGTTTCTCTGGTACTTGCTTTATTTTAAACTGTTTTTACGTCCCTTGAAATCGAATCTTTTTATTTTCGTCTCCATATCGCTCAGTATTTGGATTCGCTTAATATTACGATTAAAAAAAATAGAGGTGAAAAGCTTATACCTTCATTTCATACAAAAACGAAGAAGAAAAAAACAGCAGAATTCCCAATAAACCATCGAAACAAACAGTTTAAGTTTAAAACATTTTTTTTTTAATTCAAAGCAAAACAGTAGATGGTTCCAGAACTACTATTACCTCCTCTTCTTTTTGTTATTACTGCCATTGGTTGCGGACTCCTTTTCGTGGAAGTCCAAGATGAAAGTTTGTTCGTAGGGTTCCACAATTTCTAGAGCTAGTTTCGGTAACTCTGCCACAGCCTCGTCATCAAATTGTTTTGAACATCTTTTCGGCAAGAAAACCGAACAGTCAGAGAGCTCCAATAGGATTTGCTCTCCAAACTTGATGTTACATCTCCTCGCTTTCACTATGTCGTACTTTTTCTTTAGCGTAAGGTTTTTAATGCTCACTAACGATTTTTGTTTTTCATTGAAAACATTGGCTATATTTTTTATCTTTTTCAGGATGACAACATTTTTTTTTTTATTTTAATTTGAAGAAGAATCAACCATTCCAGGCGCCAATTAATAAATAAAAGTGGGTTTTGAAATTAAAAAAAAAACTTTATTAAATCACTTTTATACATTCACTCCTTAAACCTAAGTAGTTCTATTTGATACAATATATGTTCTAAAAGTAACCATATCATGCATAGAGCGTGATATTTATACTTATCTTAATTCTATGTAAAGAAGCGGAAGATATCCTGTACTTTGTGTACGTGACCATATGCATGTCTGTTCTTATCTTTATTTTTAGACATTGCATTGGACATGTGTGCAAGGTATGTACTATCTTTTGCTTTTTATTTGTTTGCCTGTAGTTTATATATTTTACATTGTATGGTCATTATGATCATTAACTAAGGGTTTCTTTATATAATTTGTATAATGATCATTAACTCGCGCGTAAAAAAACTCTAGTTTTTAGTAATTTTCACTATTAATATTCGTATTTTCGATGATTTAGCTGTCACTCGCGAACCACCAAATACTCTTGTTTTTCTCGTCTTTTACAGGCAACACAAATGCCCTTCACTCCGACAGCTCGGCATAACTCCGGACACAATTCCGGTTGAGTCCCCAATTTGTGGGAAATAACAAGGCTCAATTATTATTTATGTTTAATTTTAATTATTTCCCTTTTAAGTTTAATGATAGATTCACAATGACTTATCAATAAGTATTATAAATATTATTCGAGTAATTTCTAGCCAACCACACTGAACAATCCTTTAACGAAGACTGACTCCAATCTCATAATAAAATAGGTAAATGAAAATGGTGGGGTGAAAGGGACGCACATTTCGCTCGACGTTGCACGTCCGCTCGCTATTTTTACTTTTTCCCAACTAACTAATTCTCTTTCTTTCTCGTCTATTATGTGTAGTGTTGGTGTCGTCGTCGTTGTTATGTATTGTCGTCGTTGTTATGTATTGTCGTCGTTGGTAAGTATTGTTCTTGACTTGTCGAGTATCCTACACATATTACACTAGTCGTGTTTTGGTGAAAATTATAGCCAGCGCAGTAATGAAATCTGAAAAAAACATTTAGCCATTTTTATATTTACTTTTCTTTTTTTAATTTGAAAATTAATAAACGTGATTAATTCAATGACATTCCATGTCATTGTCTCTTATCTGTCCCAAACAAATTTCTTTTACGTATCCATAACTTGCCATATAGTACCTATGTATGTATATATCGCAAATAAAAAACAACAAAAATGTTTACATAATGTACACATGGATGTATTCGAAACTTTTGTCTAAAATTCTTTCCATCATCTCGAATTTTCTTTCCTGCCACATCTCAACCTGCCGCCACCAACGTTCGCTCATTGTCTTTGTTTGTTTTCTTCTATTTTTTTAATATTCGGAACGGGTGAGCTTTGATATACGATTAGAAGATGAGCGAAGTGGAGAGGATGGAGATGTGACAGGCTGTAGGAGCTGTTGAGCTGCCAGATCTATTGCTGGATATGATGTTGGAGCTGTTGCAATTGTTGTTGTTGGAGGAGCTGATGCAGGAACATCTACTTCAAATGATGACTCCTGTTAAGAAAAATATTTAGTTAAATTGAAAAAGAAAAATTATTTCACACTTCGAATAAAAAATCCGCACCGAAACTAATCGTTTCACTTGTGGAATGGATCGGCTTGTCCCAGAATATTTCCTCCATTTCTTAGTGGAATAGAAGGGTGCAAGGCGCTGCACCTGTTTGTTTGGCGTTGTCTGTTGCTTCTTTGAAAGATCTCAGCAGGGTCTGCATTTTCACTTCCAGGTGGTGAACTGTGAAATTTGCGTCCTGAAATGGAATAACATGTTGTTTAATACTCATGATCACACAATAGATACAAAAAATACTTACAAATCCTGCTGAGATCATATCCTCCACAACATGACCGAAGGCATGTCTCCTCTTACGAGGAACCTCAAATTCTTTTTTTCTAGCTTGATAAAAGCTTAGAAACCCCTTTGTTTCTTCTTTCGTCCAGCGTTTTGGTTTTTTATAGCTAAGCAGAATAAAGTAAATTTTACAAATTATTATAATCTTTAATATAAAAAATAAACTTGAAAATATTTTTTACTTACCTTCTTGGCGGCATTCTAATTACTTGTACAATATTTTTACATTCGTTTTATGTTTTGAAGTTTGTTTGGGCGCGTTCGAAGGTTCCTTATTTACACGGGTCATATTTAATGTGCAGTGAACATCAATTTTGTACGTGTGAACGCTTTTGTTTCAAATTGAATTCAGAAGAATTGTTTCTTCTTTTTAGAACAGGGTTAATAGTTTTGACACCAATCGAAAACATTTTCGTGACAGCCAACGTCAAGGAATAAACTGTCAAATTTCATAAAAAGAAGCCTACAATTTCGATGGATTAAAAATGAGAAATTTTTTAGCTTTTATTTTTTGAAAAAATAAATAAAATGCCAAATATTCTGCAGATGTCCAAAAACACATTGTTGCCTATTATATTGTTTCGAAAAAAAAAATGCAATTTTAGAGCGTTTGGGTGTATTTTGAAACGAAATATTCTCAATTCAATTTTACGCCTAGTTGATAAATTATTGTTAATCCAAGGTTTGATGTTAGCCACTTCCCATATACCCTCATATGGGATTTGCGTCAATTGGAAACCTTCAACATCTTTTAACAAATACCTATCGTTTTCTAAAACCTTAACCACCTCATAAGGTCCTTTGAATTTAGGAGCTATCTTCCTACATGCACCTGGAGTAGAGATAAAGTTCTTCTTTTTATATTCTTTATGAATCCTATTTTTATCTTTCATCTTTTTGTTGTATTCCTATCCTTTTTGTATCTTTTGCCTGGCATCATCTCTTATTTACACTAATATGATGGAATGCTCTCTTCAGGTCTATCAAAGTAAAAATCTTTTTATTAACTAACCCATCCAGCAAGTCATCTATCAATGGGATGGGATAGTTGTCTTTTTGCGTTACCTTATTTAAAGTTCGGTAATCTACGCATAGCCTAATGTCTCCTGTCTTTTTCTTCACTAACACAACTGGTGGGGAGTATTCCGACCTACTTTCTCGAATAACTCCCTACTCCATATTTTCTTGGTAGTAACTTTGGAAGGTCTCACCTTGTAGCCACTTTCTGACATCAAACAATCGTTTTAGTCTTAGTTTCGAGGGACGGTCATAAAAAATTTGCCTCATTTCTGTCATTAGCTCATCAAATATTACTGTCGTCATGTCCTCTCGTGAGTGGAACCATTTTTGTGCTCTATCTTTCAACCTCAATGATACGATTACCCTCATGTTGTTGTCGTCTAGCTTGTACATCATCTGAACATTTTTCAATTGACGTTCAAAATGTTCAAACGACTCCCCTACTCCGCCAAAATATCCAACTAGCTCTTTAATTTGATTTATATTTTCGCCTCTGTCCTCATTCCTTTGTCGCTCATTCTTTTGCTTCTCACAATGGTTTCTCTTCTTCAGCAACTCATTTTCTCTCTTTAGTAAATTCTTCTCTCGTTCGTTTAATTTTATTTCTTTCTTCAATAAATCGATTTCCCTCTTCATTTGTTCCATTTTATATTCTTTCTCTTCAGTCTTTTGTGCTTGTCTGTTCTGTCTTTCACTGGTTTTCTTCCCCAACTTCCTCAGCGACGCTTTTAGCTGCGCAACAGTATAATTTTTTAGATTTTCTGCACCTGCCATCCTGGTTTGGTTTTGTTTGGTTTTGTTTTTTTCTCGTTACAGATAACGAACACAAACAGGTATAGCTATGAATATAGGAACCGCGTACACAGAACACACAAGCGCCGATGGCTAAAACCACGCACACGTAGCACACACTGATGTTGGTTGAGTTTCTTTATTAGCAAACGGGGGTTGTTTTGTTCTTTTTTTTTTTACTCTTTAGGTTTTCCTTTCTTTTCCGTTAGATTTATATTGAATATTTTTCGTTTGATTTGACTTCTACCTCCTACCTACCGGCAGCTCCATTTTTATCTTACTCTATTTCTTTTTATTCTTCTTTATTTTTGACCGTTACAGTACCTAAGAAATCCATCAACTTTTATGCGTGAAACAGATTGGCACAGCAAAGCATGGACATCGACATCAACGTTAGAAATTACCCTAAATTCGATGTCGCTGTGTTAATGTATTCAAAGCCATTTAAAACCATTGGCTCTAAAAGGTTGTCAAAGTTGCTGTGCCAATTTTGTTTCTCGCATAACTAACGAATTTTAATTTCGAAAGGTAATGCCTTAACATAATATATGTCTTGGAAAAAATTATATACTACGGACATTTTTTTTAATCGGTATGCATTTGAAAACGCATCCAACTCTCAAGTCAAAAAATGTATGGCTACCAACTTTAGCGAAACGAATATTTTTCTGAAACCGAATTTAGCGCCATCTATGCATCTCAACACTTCAAAAATTTATATTCACTCTATGTTCATTCTCATTACTGACCTAAACTATATTAACTCTTTGATTTGTTGTTGTTTGCGTGTAATAAATATTTACTAACGTGGCTATTCACTTTTTCAAAAAACACGCCTACTGACATAACTGACCGTAAGCTTTAAAAAAACGAACTTTGTATTTACAAAATAAAATAATCAGTTATTTTTGTTTGTGTTGCGTTATGGAATCTGATTTTAATCATTTTTTCTTCCAGACGCTCGATTTCACCATCATCTATGTTGTTATGCTCAATAAATCTTCTTAAGATCGTCAGCGCTTTTAAAGTTTCGGTAAAGCTGGGTGGGTCTACCTCTTCTTCATTATTGTCAACAGCTTCCTCATCTTCTTCTTGGTCTTCATTATTTACTTCTGCTACTATTTCTTCTTCCGATAAAACTCCATAACATTGGATATTGTCATCGCACTGGACATAGTCTTCAAAAATAGTTGATTCTATTGGAATGTCCCATATTTCTTCAACTATGGCTTCACTGCCTTCACTACCTTCAGCAGAATCTACCTCGGGAATCGAAAGGAATCCAGCCTATGAAAATAAGAAGATAAATAATGACAAAATTCTTTAAAAAAATATGATTAATTTAGTTAAATCTTTAAACATAAAGAGACTTACCTTTTGAAAACAGTTTCATATCGCATCACGTTTCACAACCCACCATGCTCGTTTGACGTATATGAGAGCGTTGAGAATTGTGAATGATTTGGAAAATTGTTTTATTGTTAAACCGTTCTCGATTGCAAGCAAACAATAAAACCTTTCTGTTTTGTCTTATCATTTCATTATCAAACTCTTTAATCAATTTAGTCCATAAAGAAGACGTCATCCATGCTTTATTTTGGGAATAATAGGGAAGTGGAATCGTTTTTCCTTTGAAGCAGTGGATACTTTGGTTTTCCGATGGTAAATACTTTTTTGAATTTTCCATCGGCATTGCAAGAAGAGTGAGTCGGGCTTTATCAATTTTTCCACCTGTTGGGATGCTACCCTTTTTTGTTAAAGTACCATTTGGTAAGGCTTTGAAACAAAGGCCACTTTCGTCAGCATTAAAGATGTTACATAGCTTGTACTGGGAAATCAGATTTGGCAAAACTTCTTGGCGATATAGATTAGCTCCCGATGCATCTGCGTCAGCCACCTCACCTTGAATTTTCTTGTACCTTATATTTTCTCTTCGCTTCCAGCTTTCAACCAGGCGGAGGATTTCAAGTTTTGTTTTAATTGAAAGTGAAGTAAGTTTTCGGCCTTTTCCAGGCATTCTTCCACAATTCCTATGAATACAATTTAAATTGAAAATGAAAACAATTTTATACATTGCGTAGTTTTACCTTACAACAGATTCAGATTCAGATACCCTATACCAAAACAAAATTACATTTCAAATTTTGACATCGACAACTACCCAGTTAGTCTGCTGACTATGACTATGGTCAGATCCAGGTTGAAAAGTGGCTAAACGAATGCGTTGCACTCCTTATCGTAGATAAGTTGATTTTTTGCCCGCTTTAACTCGATGGCCGAACGCTCTTTATCCAGTTCAGCTCGTTCACATTCAATTGCAGCTCGTTTGAGGTCTAAGGCAGCTCGTTCCCTTTCGAAACTGTAACATCTTTCTCGCCCTCTAAAATCTCGACTTCAATTTTCTGTTTTCTTGCTGAATGTTGCTGCTTTTCTTTACACAATTTTGGAATTTTTCTTGAGATTTCTTCAGGTTCCACTTTGCGTCGACACCGGTTGATGTTGTTGTACAATAAAGCGTTTAAAGGTTTTCGCAATTTTGCAGGATTCACCCTCTCCCAAGTACGGTCAACAACAGTATTTTCGTTTGGCAAGTCGTCAATTTCATTTTCATGCGCCGTTACCCCACTGCTGTAACATAGCTTATCGTTCGTGTTTTCATGCAAAATCCCATCGCCATCATTCAAACAAAATGCCATGTCATCGACTACAATCTCTACCATAGAAGTTGGTTGCATCTGGCCATCAGATGAAGCAATTTTACAAATAGCGCTTTGCAATGCCGACCGATTGGCCGATTGGTCGCTATCACCGGATATAGCAGCAAGACCCAAGGTCGAAGGTATCAAAAGCACCGCCAATTGCTGCATTGGTTCGCTAAGTGCAGGCAGTTCCTTTTTGGGCGGACCACCACCAGTCTTTTTGGCGTCTCTGGAATAATAAAACGCTCTATCTTTCAATGTTTGTTTTAGTTTTGCGTATTTCTTACGCAGAGATTTTAAAACTCGTTCCTGCAAGATAGAGATACAGAAAAATTGATGTAATTAAAAAAAAAAGTCTTGCAAAGCGTCCTACTTAGCCAGGCGTTGCAACATTGAATGCATTTGTTATTTTTTCCCACGCTTTGTCTTTATCCCGATTGGTAGCACCCTCCGTCTTTTTTTTTTCAATTACTGAACTATGCTCCAACGCAGTTCTCACCAGCCAGTCCTCCTCTTCCGGTGTGTACACAATTTTTTTTTTTTTTAATTCTTTAGATTTTTCCATTTTTTTTTTTACTTTTTTGCAATGAATTACCTATTTTAAAAAGTTTTTGACGTGTAATAACCAATTATTGAATTACGGTAAACGAAAGTGTCAAATCCAAAGTTGAGACTGACATTTATGTGTCATTTATTCCAAATATCCCAGGGAAATTTTCAAAACTTAAAGTTGGCCAACCTTTGAATTTCAACTTCTAAAGTGAAAGTTGAAATAGTGAACAAAAAAAACAATTTTCAACTTGCTGATCAAATCTCAAGTTGAGGCCAACTCCGGAGTTGGCCAACTTTAGATTTTCCGGCAAGTTGAACAATAGTGAACAAAATCGCCCTTAGAAAATCGGCTGCGCAATTTTCCTCTCCTTCAATGTACTCAATGTCGAAATCGAAGTCGTTTAGTTTTATTTTCCAACGTTGTAATTTTATATTCGGTTCTTTCAAAGAAAATAACCACACTAATGGTCGATGGTCAGATTGGATTTTAAATTTGCGTCCAAATAAGTATGGTCTAAAGTATTTGGTTGCCCAAACTATAGATACAAGTTCTTTCTCTATTGTGGTGTAGTGTAATTCGTGTTTGTTTAATAACACATTTTTGTTGACTTTGATTAAAATATAACTTTTTTTTTCAATCACTTTTTGTTCGTAAAAACATACTTTTTATGGCACGGTAGTTCTTTTCTTTTGTTGTATTTTCACATTAACTAGTTTAGTGTAGGTGCTACTCAATTAAAGAAGATAGACCGTTTCAATTTTTTTATATTTTATTTACTTATACTTATTATTATAATTACTTATTCTAGTTCGAATTGAGAAGCCTCAGCACTGGGTACTTATTTGATCGAGATCACAAAATTGAAAGAATGAATAATGGAAAAGGAAGTAGGAAGCATAAAAGTTTTCTTACTCGGCAACTTAATAACGTGTCGTGACATTTCGATTTTGATGTAGAGAGGGCGCGATAGGTTGCTTCACAAATATTCACAATGAAATATTCGCGACTTATTTATGTAAGTTTTATCCACTACAACTAGTTTGTAATGAACCTACTATTTGGATTTGTATTTAATACATTTTTGTTTCGATTTTTTTTTTTTTTTGGAACCATACAACCCATTTGTGTTAACCGACTGCGCCAATAATGTTTGTTACCATTTCAAAATAAAAACCACCTCGTTTCGTTGCTTGCATTCGACTACTTTATTGTTTTTCAATCTTATTTAAACTGCCTGTTTTTCTATCCCGATCATGACACCAAAACATGATTGCGGAGTCAAAACCGACAGCATAAATGCGGACGTATTGTCTCTTCCCACGAATGCATGGTATCATGATCGGATAGAGAATATCGAGTATATTATGCTCATAACTATAATTCGTTTTTTTTGCATTCTGAGAATGCAAGACTGTGTATTTTTACATCAATTGAATTTGAAGGAAGTAAAAGGGTTTCCTTTTACTCAAGGTGTTGGAATTATCCCTTAATTCGCGTCTTATTGACCTGATTTCATTTTTTTGTATTTCTTCTACCTCCACCGCCAGTAATACAAATCCTATGCTATGCATTTTAAAACTTAAAATTGTAAAATTTTAAAATTTGATCCAGCAAAAACCAAATGTATTCCAAACAACAAGAAATGTTACTGTCAAAAAAGTGTTTCAGATGGAGGGATTTTGCTCTTCTGCGAAATTTAATGTTATATTAATTTTACCTCTTCGGTGAAGTTATATGGTATAGATTTGTATATATAATTTTTCTATAAATTCAATTTTAGTTATTATCTTTTTATATTTCTTAATTTCGCTTATAATAGATTTTTTTTTTATGTCAGGAAAAAAAACAAACTTAAATATTAACTCACATTAAATACCAAACTATCATGCTGTTGGCCAATGGGATGTCTTCCTTTTTACCTATGACGGGTTACTAATGGATCCCTCGTTGACCTTGGTTTTTAGTTTAGACGAATTTAATTTATTATTGTTTTTTATTTTGGTTTTCGGAACACCGATTATTTTATTAATATGTTATTTTATTAATATGAGCACGGGGCTACTTAAGATCACTGGCTCGATATTATTTTTATTATTATTTTAACACACGGAACGGGTCCCTGCTCGGGAGCCAAATAAAACTGCTCTTTTATATTTTACTTTTTAAAAAAGTTTATTAGAGGCGAGAACCTCTTTATTTGCTTGCTAAAATTCAACTACTAAAGATTTTCTTAAAATTATCTAACCTATGCTGCTGGCGGATGTTCCCACAGGTGGTGTTGTGTTGTGTTGTGTTACTTCTATGCTACGTGCTGGAATGTAGCTGTTGGTTCGTTGTCAGATGCCGCGTCAGCGAAATTAAGTGTGGGAATAAATCATTCTCCACAATTGCACACCTTAACTTATATAAATCGGCAACAAGTTTCACGAGTTTCTCTATTTGCTCTTCAGCCATTTTAACACTAGTTGAATTTTTTGGTTAGAATTTATTTTACTTTTTTTTAAGCTTTGTATTTATTTTCTCGTCGCCATTTTATTGTAAATGAAATTCAAATAAACTTTGTTTTAATTATCTTTATAACTTTATTAAAAAAGGTAAATGATTATTTTACAATTGACTGATTATTTAGCAATAATGAAAGAATAGAATGAAAGAATATTGAAATGTCAAAATTGAAAAAGGTGCGTTCGATATACAAGTATGAGATAGAATGAATGTTGTTTTTTAGACGTTGTTTAGATGTTGAGATGTAATACTTGGAATCATAAAATTTTGTTGAATATGTCTGCACTGAATTTATCGTTGATACTGGCTGTCGTAAATTTTTTATACAAAATTTTAGATTCACTTAAAAATGGAAAATAAAACATCAATGAGAAACAAAGAAATTACAATATTTTAGATCTTTTTTAAAAACATTTAAGTGATTAATTTTCATTCTTGATTAAAGTTTTTAATATTTATTGGGAGAAATGTTACAAATGTGCAGTTTTGTTTTTTTTTTTTTTGGTGAATTATAAAAATTATTTTTTTTAAACATTTATGATTTTCTTATTTAATTTGAATGTTGCGTTCTAAATGTTTTATAAATACTAAGCAAAAAAAATTATACATGAATACAAAAAGGCTAGCTTCTTTTATATGACAAAGTTTGCTAATTCTAAGGCAGTTCTAACTGCCGAAAGAATATAATTTTTTTATAACATATTAAAATTAGTAATAATAAATATAACATATTATTACATAATGCATACGCCAATTTGAAATCATCAGGAATAAATTAACTAATCAATTAAACCAAACAATAATTGTAATAATGATTATTTATTAATATTTCACTCAATTATAGTCAACTGTACTTTTTATAGTTTTAAATTAAATAATTATCTTATATTGATTTTATGTATTTTATTTAGGTCTGTTAGATAATTTATATCTGATTGATGAAAATGAACTGAATTTAACTAATAAGATTTTTTTTTTTTTTTAATATTTATATTATTTTAAATCAGTTCGTGAAAAAAAAGTGATTGATCTTATTTATTTTCTTAAACTTACAACCAAAGTGGCCTTAAAAAATACTTGTAAACTTTTTATATCTAGATAATGTTAGAAATACACAATTATTTATTAAATAAATTTAAGATTATTTTTAATGATTTTTATTTAAACCATTCAGTGATATTCGTTGTGAAAATGATATATATATTTTATAAAACTATTTGTAGGTACTATATTATATATTGTATTTGTTAAAATAAAATTTTGTATTTTGTATTCTCAAAGAAGAAATCTCTAGTTTTTATTTTTCGCTGGATATACAGTGGTTGTTCAAAAACTTTCCACATTTGTTGGGTCAAATTAATAAATTAAATTATAGCTATAAATACAATTATCATAATGCATAGAAATTGAAATTAGGGGAAATGATAAGGCCTGACAATCGATAATATAGTTGTATAGTTGGTCGGACGGTATCAACTATTTAGCAGGAATCTCTTTCTTTTACCTACCAAGTACATAAGTACATCGAAAAAGTAAGATAATTTTAGATATTTGTTCGATTCACTTTTTTAGAGAACCAGTAGGCTTATTTTAGAGATCGCGGCGGATCGTATTGAAAGTGATACCCTAATTTCAGAATGATACTTGGAAAGTGATATCGTCGCTTTCCAATTTCCTTTGGAAACAGGAAAATACTAATTCGTTATTAAAAGCGATCTGCATCGTTTTCAGGAATATGGCTACAAAGTCCACCAGTTCAAATGAATGCGAATCTTGTTAAATATTCAAATTTAAAATTTTATCTTTTATAGCTTATATTATTTAAAGATGCTAAGAAATGGGTTTTTTTGTTGGCTGAAATGTATAAAGAATCGTGTAAGGTGATTTGCGATAAGTGAGAGTCACAATCAACCAATTCAGTCTGTGCAATATGATATCTATATCACATTTGATAGCTAACACAGCAAAAGTTATTTTTCTTCAAATTTCACGTTTCTAAATTCTGTCGCAGTACGACCAGAGTTACCACTAGTCTCCAAAAATTGTACAATTTTTTCTGAGTTCTTTTTTATGGCAATCATTTTTTTGACAAATGTCATTGGAAATTATTAACTGCATTAAATTGAGTTGAATCACGAAAAGGAACCGGTGGGGTGATAATGTCGAAGATTTAAAAAATAATTAGTCTGGGAACCATTCAAATTTATTTTTGTGTCAAGAGATTTTATAGTCAGACACATGTTTACTATTGTATTTCAATTTTGTTTTTGTCATAGCTCATAGGATAAAAAGGAATTCACAATTTAACAGTGTGTTAGGAGCAATCAATCTTGGTTGCTGGTTTTCATTTAATTTAGCATAATAAGGCCAAAAATCTTATTTTTTCAATAAAAAAGTTAATTGGTAAACCAAATAGTCCTTTTTTGGCTCTTCCAAAAAAATCACACATATTAATAGCTTTTGGGAGAAAAACGGAGGATGTAACAGAGGTCCAAAAGATCCTAATTCATTGGATTAAGCTTAAATTAATGTAATGTTGAAACGAGATGCCGCTTACAGGAGGCGGTACAAATTGGAGTACTTTCATAAATCTTATTGCAGACTTCGCAACCAAGTCGTCGTAATGGTCAGAACGTCAAAAAGACTTTACGAACAGAAACTTGGTCCATTAGTTTCTGGCAAAAAGTTATAGAAAAACCTGCGTGAAATCGGTATTGAAAAACAATCTACAAAGTTTGCTGATGATATCGATTGTGATGCTCTCAACAAACAGTTCACCTCCAGGCCGAAATCCATTAAAATTGTTGCACTAATTGATTCCCGTTTTGAAGAGGAATCAACCAGTATCAACTGCTCGCTCAGCTTTTATAAGAATTCGAGAGGAAGACAAAGTTGAGGTGATAATGCCTTGAACTAATGGAACCTAAGTTCGTAAAGTTATTGATCCCTCATATACTGTGCCTCTTAACTTATATATACAAAATCTGTTGACTAATTGTCAGTCTGGTTCTAGACTAAAGCGCAGCTGCAAATCCGCATTACTTTTTGTTACTGACGAAGTAAGAACTGCAATAGACAGTGATCACATTACAGTTCTAACGCTCCTAAACTTTTCAAAGGCTTTTGACAGTGTTTACCATTCTATTCTATGTGGAAAACTGCGAAATTGCTTTGAGTTTTCTTCAGAGTCCTGTAAGTTGATTCTTTCGTACCTTAGCATATCCGATGGCAACAATGCGTGGAAGCAAACGGTCACTCAACTTAACTGGAGTGCCTCAGGGGTCCATCCTAGGCCAAATTCTCTTCTCACTTTTTTAAATAAATCAAATCAAAAAACCTTCCCATCTACCGCAAAATCTTTGATTTATCAGTCTTAAGCCCATTGAAGCTTGAAGATGAAACCATCGAATATGTCAGAAACCTAGGAATAGTTCTCAATCGATCCCTCACATGGAATGACCACTTTATTAAAGTGTTCTTCAGGTCACTCGAAATTTCATCCCTACAAAAACCAAACTACTTCTTACCAAAACGCTTTTACTGCCTATTATGTTATATGGATGCGAAGTTTTTTGCAACTTGGATGTCGTATATAACAACATTTCCCGCTATGTCTATAATTTACGACCGAAGATAAGACCACGTTTCCTACTTTGCGTTTCGTATTTCCGGTTATAGCCTCGACAACTTATTAAATTTTCGCTCAATTAGCTATCTACATGAAATCATTCAAACAAAACAGCCTGATTTTCTGCACTGTAAGCTGAATTTTCCTCATTCAACCAGGTAATAAATACTTAAATACTACTAATGAGGACAATAAATCCCCAGATAGAATCAACGATGGCGGCGTCTTCAGTTTCAGTCGAGCTGAGCTACTCAATATGAAAACCTTAAGAGTATACATATACATATGGACTTCGAAGGTCGTGGAATCTGTTTTACCTTCCATCCACGTGAAGTAAGTTTAATTACGAAACAACAACAAGCCCCGTATAGGTACAGACGGATTTAGTCCTTGTAAACAAATTAAGGATAACAAACTACAGATGTGCATACATGGAATTGGAATCTTTGTTCTTTTCTTATAGGCTAAGTTCTACTACACGAAAACCGTAATACCTTATTCTAAATAAGATGCCAAAGTCATTCGAATTCGGATATTTTTATTTTATATAAAACTGAAAAATCATAATGAATTGATATTTTTCTGAATAACATGAATAACTTTTCAATATAACTTTAATTCGTAGAAATTAAAAATAGGTCTAGAAGTCAGTAGTTGATCAAAGCGACAGTGGTGCTATTTCAACATTGTTTTAGGGTAAATCAGAATATTTTTTTTTTTTTTTTCATAATTAGTTTTTCAGTGCGAGATCATTCCAGATTCAGAAAAATGTTTTTTCAGTCAATTTTGTAAACTCATCGATTTTTTGTGATTGATTTTTGATTAACTGAATTTCTGACAGATGTGCGTCAAAATACTATTGAAATAGATTGGGCGATACTAGTCGTGTTTTTTTGCAAGCCCGGGGGGAATCGCACGAAAAAAACGACCACAGGGATTAGCGACAGCATTACTGAAACAAAATGGAGTTTTCATACAAACTATCGATAATAAGTATATAACTCACGCCGGTAACACAGTTTTCTGTGTGCTTAAGTTAAGCCTGGAGAATTTTCTGGGTTTAGCCTAACCCGTAGGGGATTAGCTGTTTAGCACCGACGCGACGTCGTTTTTTTCATTCCTCCGGGCTTACATACATAAAAACACGGCTACTATTGATTGGCCTCGCAGTTTCGTACAATCGGAATCAAAAATAAATAGAATTCTTTTAAGTCCTTTTAAACCTACAATCAATAGGGATTATACCGTTATGACCTATACTCTACAGGAATATAGGTCAATCCGGGCAGCAGGAGTGAAGGGTGTCCTGAGTGCTCCGGTTCGGCATGCTTGCTTTAAGACAAAGCTTTACTCGTCGGATTTGGGTGAGTTCTTGTCATTGAAAAATGCATTCCCGAATTCGCTTTCAATTATTACTCCAAAACAATCTGCATTATTTCAACTGACGGGCTTCTGTACTCTGTATGTATGCATTTATTGTTTTCCATTCCATTGTTTTTATGTATACTTTTAGGATTTCCTTATTTAATTTTAAACTGGGAATAGATCGTATGGTTCATGTATTTAATATAGAATTTCGATAATAAACACCAACAAATAAAATCTTTAAACACTTACCGAGCTTTTTCGATCGTAATATATGTTTTCTTACTCTTGCGGTTGAATATTTTTTTTTTTTTTTTTTACATGATTGAGCTGTCGAGGTGGTGCACCTCTCCGATGTTAGCTTGGAACTTTAACTTTTTTGTATTGATTAAAATGATTATTTACCCATTGCATATGATCAGACCTAAAACATAAATGTCAGCCGTGAAAAGTAGTGAGATCTAAAAGTACACCAAGTTCTTATTTTGAAGGTTTAATATCAAATATAAAAAGTAAAGTAATATTGAAACGACTTCAAATTATGGGAGAAGTTTATTATTTAATGATTTTCCTTTGTAGGCGCCACAGGCCAACCGCTATGCGAAATAACAGGATTCGGCGGTGTCGGGAACTACTCCATAATTTTGATAATCTGTCAGTGAGTAGGTTAGTGAGTGAGTCGGTTACGGTTTTAGCGATTGTTAAAAGCCTATTTCTCAGGAACCACTCATGTTACGGGGTTGAAATTTGGTGAAGTGTCTGTGCTTAGCTAGCCTAGCGAGTATTCCGCATTTGAAGTTTTTAACTTTATTAGTACTGAAGTTAGAAGGCGTCCAAAAACGCCTGAGTTTGTTCCTGTTAATAGGGTGTAGTGCCAAAACTTGGCTGGCCACTACCGTGCCCTTCGTTTAAATTTGGAAGGATTTAAAATTAAAATGTTTGTCGTACATTGGGGCTAAAATAATAAAACTTATTTATGCTATAACATGAAAAACATGAAAGGCAATTTGCAACACTTTTTTGAATCTTAAGTTTGTGTTTCATTGCATTTTTGTGAATCGTCAATTTAAATTGTTTTAATTTTTGATTATTTGTAAATATGGCCAACACAGATTTGGAGAATTTTGATTATATTTGCGGAGAAATTGGAGAGATTACATGTGTAGAAATATTATTTCCAAAAAGTAAATATAATAAAGTAGGTCGAATTTAGTTTCATAATTTATAAATAAATTCTTTAAAAAAGCACAATTAAATTAAATAAACAAAAAAATATATTTCATGATTTTGACGCTAAAAGTGTGCACGTGTTTGTGCCTCTGGTTTGATTCTTTCTTCAAATCCATAATCAATTACAGGTTTAAACTCAGAGTTAACTTCAATATTTTGTACGCACTTTCAAACTGGAGTTAAACAAATAAAAAAAAATATTGTTTCTAGACTACTACTATTCAATCCCCACAATTTTCTCACCACCAGCCACAGTACAATGAGAGAAGTCTTAAATGTGTAGATTGGGCATCTGAGCATGCACTCCAACATCGCATTACGCGGATCAGAGGTGAGTGTACATTTTGGAATTAAAAAAAATTATTATTCTAACTTGTCGCATAGTTTTTTTTAATTTAAAAATAATTACCTGAGTCATTCATTGTGGCTTAAGCCAACAAACTGATAAGCTTGATAAGCTTTGACTTTGTTTTGTCCTTCGTAATTTCCACGCATGTCTCATCAAATACCTATTACGTACAGGACTAAAGTTAAAGCAATATCAAAACTGTGAATTCCAGATTTAAGCCCAACTACTGCATCTTACAAACGGTCCGTACATTATGCGAAGCATAAAATATTGATTTATAATGCAATTCAGCAAAATTTACGACAAGACATATTTAAAAGTACGGTAGAAATAGTTTATATAATAGTTTTTTTTTATTATGTATGTATGTATATAATTTGTTCATCAAACACCCAAACAATATGAATTATATTTTAACAATAAAATAAACATAAAAATATAACTGCATGTATTTATAAATATTTACTAACATACGTTCTACATAAGTAAGGTTTTTCTACAATATATTTAAAAAAAAATTGTACAAAGAAAAATATAATATTTCGATTTATCTATCTGCTTTAATAAGATTTTTTTTACAAGTTAAGTTATTTTTTTAATTTATTTTTTACATGAAAGCAAACATTTATTGAAACTGAATCCAGCAAAAAAACAAATTGGCACGCGAATAAAATTTATTAATTTCTTTAGTTTTGTGAAATAGAAGAAAATCAATTGCTCGTTATTCTTTGCCGCTTTGATAGTTGGAGACAATTTTTGCCGCATCGTTCATCATTTTTGCATTTGATCGTACTAAAAACATTAAATGACATTCATCGTAGATTGTGAGTTCAACTCGAGTTCGCACCAAGCCGTGAAGAACAGTTGCTCTTTCTAAGTCTAGCCAGCGTTGGAGGGCGAGTTCACGTTCTTTTGTCGATCCAGAGAGGATGACATCTGAAGGACCCCACAATACAAATTCCAGCACTGATTTTGCCTTAGACAAGGACTCCGAGCGCTCTTGCAGTAAGATGTCAGCCAGAATTGAAGTCATTTTTGTTGAAGGAAGCATTTCACTGAGGGCAATATGAGCACAACGGCACAAAGTACCCATAGGTTCATCTTCTTCGTTGTTGCTGCTTCTTAAAAGAAAAAAAAAAAAAAGAAATAAATTTGTTATCTCAATCAAAAGTTTTTTTTTTTCCAAACACATACCCTTGAAGAACACAAAGTCTTGCCTGAGCATCTTTATTTTCATTATCCTTAGCCAGCACCACATTCGACAAACTTAAAGGCATCTCTTCAATGGCTTTAGCTTGCAAATTCTTAAGTCCATTGACCAATTGAAGCATAATAAATGCAACTTCTCTTGACATCACATCATCAAACGATGGCATTCCAGGGACAAGCTGAGATTCCTCCAACTTCTCTGTTCCAGCCTTGCCGTCTTCACTTAATGAACTTAGATTCTGTACTGAGCATACATTTCTCAAGCTCATGCCGTTCTCTTTCAGACCCGACAAATTCGGTATCGAACCACGGAAATTATACATTGACTTGTCTAACATTTGTGACTTATTCTTGAGAATAGTTCCAATTGATTGTAAAGTTTCAAGCTGCAAACGAGGCAACACTGATATTGTTGCTTGCAACATGCGCACTTCAGTAGTTGGCATTAGAGGCAGATGATAACTCGGTACAAGATCGCAGAATTCTGTTATTGGATTAAGGACACCGCTGACACCACCAGTAAGTTGGCATAGCTCACCACCAACTCCGGAAAGTTGATTACAATCACCGGAAAGAGCTAATGTGACCGGAGCTGTTGTCCAAACGGCTGCATGGAAGGCCTTTTTTCCAACGACAAATGCTTGGACACCTTCAATGACAGTGAAGTCTTCGAAGCGTAAATTTATGGCGTTGGCAAGAGGACGAAGTGCTGGAGGTATGATGGGAGTTTGTTGCAGCTGAAATAAAAAAAAATTGAAAATTTTAGGTTTTGTGTTTGAAACATTACTTATTTAAAAATGTTTATAATCAGTAATTCGTCATTCGTTAAAAAAAAAAAACAGAACTTTTAATTTGAGAGTACTGCGGAAGTTTTTTTATTTGAATTCAAATATAGCGACAAGCTAAAAAACTATCATAAATACATACATACATTAAAAATAAATGTTAAGATATTAACAAACCTGATCTAAGACCTGTGCTAAAGCCTCGTGATTCGCTACTACCACAGCAGTGTAATTATCTTCAATGGTTTTGTGTACAACACTTCTGCCTTTGCGCATACGCAGACGGTTTGTTGCTTTGGTTCGATTCTTAATGGCCTTTAAAAAAAAGTACTTTGATTAATTATTTCATAAAACAATAAATAATCAAAACAACTTACCGATGGTACGCCCCAAACACTATCATTAATATCCGTAGCAACATCACCGCCAGCCTCACTACCATAATAGCTATATGGTGAATAAATATCGAATTCGCCTATTTCACTGCCGCAATATGACGCCGATATAACCCTTGGAATGTTAGCTTAAAGAAAAAAATAAAATTTAACATTAACCAAGAAAGAAATTAATAGAGATTACGTAATAATGTAATTCCAAATCTAGCATCTATTTGAACCAACCTAGACTATTATTGAGGCCGTAACGTGGAGATGGAGACCCATATTCACTGCGTGTATAACTAGCACCCGAAATCGAAGCATTGTCCGAAAATGGTTGTGGCCGTCTTGCCACAGCACGAGCCATTGCTGCTGCATCCACTGATCTAGCTGGAGGTTGTGGAGGAGGTGAAGATGATGCCTCTACAGTACCCGGCCCACTCTTAACAAACTCATACAAATTCTCATATTCTCGCTTGTCCTTTAAGTAACTATCAATAGTGCTATTGATCTTTCGGACTGAATCTTTTAAGCTGCTTGGTCGTGTCGAGTCTAAGGTTGAAGTTGCACTTGGTATCTGATCGGTTCTTTTGAGTCTTTCAAATGAACTAGTTTGACTGTTGGTGTCGGATTCTTTGGAATAGCCTTGAGTTAGCGTGGTGCCGGAAGAAGATGATCTCGCTTCGGCGCTTGAAGATGTTTGAGAAGTATTTTGAATTGGTGTACTTGGAGAAATATCCGCCGTGACAATGTCACCGTTTGATGAACAAATGGAGATGTTATCGGCATTTTCGTTATTTCCCTGACGTTTACGTGCCAGCTCAAGTTGAGCTTCACGTTCACGCATACTAGCTGTACGTTCGGGCTTACGAGGCGCTATGGATGAGCGAATTTCACCTATGCAAAAAGTAAATAAAATTAATAAATAAGTGAACAAATTAAATCTATAAGGTAGCAATTAAAAGAAATTAAAAAAAAAAAATATTGTTTGGCAATCGTCTGTCAATTTGTGTGTCTTTCTGGTGAAAAGACTTTATGGGATGAAATAATTTTATTTAAACTTTCAACATAAAATTTTGATGGAAAATCCCTGGATAAGTAATAAATATAATTGGTACATGGTACCAATTTAGCTTATATGTACTTTCAACTATTCCTATGTTCGTATTTTCGACAAGAACCAATGGGGCCTACAATTATCTGGTAAAATGAGAGGCACTTTTTCATAAAAAAGATAGTCATGGAGAATTTGCCATTTTTTTTAAAGGGGCAATAGACCTGAACATTTTTTTTTGTTTATGTGTGGAAAAGGCTGAGATTCGATCCCAAGACTTCCGGCGTGACAGTTCAACGCAGTAACCATAACTCCAACAAGTAGGTACTACTCTTTGAGAATCCTCATTTTCGTATTCTAACCTCCTCATAATGTCGATTTGACACATTAATGACATTTTGTTCGAATTTTTCCTAAGGTCTGCTTACATTTCATCCATTTCGCGTTATTTTTTTTAAGTTTTACAAAGATTAACGTTTGGACAGTTGTCCAGCTAGCCATTGTCTGAATAATTGGACATCTTCTTATTTATAAACGCATTCCAACAGTTGTCTAAATATCTTCTCATATCCTCACTGACATACCTGTAATCTGTAAATTGCGTGAACATTTGGATACAATTCTTTGGTCATTGAACATGCCCGCTTTAGAATAGGTTTGGATTTGGACCACAGTACACAAATCTAATGTCGAATTTCTTTCGACCAAAGTTTCGATTCGTTTTAGAAAAAGAATAGAATTTTTTCTGTCACACAATAGCCAGATTTGACATTTATAGAATCTCAAATTGAATTTCGCTGTGTTTTAAGAAGGCAAACTGTGTTTTTGGTTGCAATGAATTTGAATTTTTAGTGAATATTTTAATTATGTATGAATATTTTAATTATGTATATTAAATGTTTGTGCGCTCTTTTTCAATAAACAAAAAAAAATATATTTGGCGATAATAACACTAAGTTTCATTTGATTAAGCTGTCAAGCACCATACACACAATGACAAAAAAAAATGGATTCTTTACACTTTCGATTCTGTTTGGAAAAAAAAAAGATTTTTTAGTTGAAAGGAATTCGACATAAGGTAATATATTGCACAGATTGTGAAAGTTGAAAGTGTCAAAAAAAATTTAAAATTTTTGTTCGAGTGCCCACAGGAACTCAACACGCAACATTAGAAACAACAAAATATTAAAATAAGACAAGTAAAGGGACACTGGATCTACCATTTTCCCACTATAATACCTCAATTTTGACAGATGCGCAGAACTGAACAAAAATGAAAACGCTAATGATATTACCTTTGTTATGTGTAATGTGGATTTGGACAGCCAATTTCAGTTTCTAAGTTAGACAGTCGAATTGATGGAACATTATAATAAATACAATTTTGGAGTTGGACAGTTGTCCAAAGTTGGACACACTTTCGAATGGGTTTATAATAAATAAATAAGACTTAAAGTAACCAAACACCGAACACAGGGCTCTTTTAAATATTGTGTGGTCTTATGATTCTGCTTAAGTATAAGTATAACCCCTTGTTTACTTGAATCAATAATATAAACTACAATTTTATTGTTCAGATGGAGCATTAAACTTAACCTACATTGCATGAACAAATACCACTTAGTTTCATCCATTTCATCAACCTATAGCTTTTGTTAAGGTTATATTATTATACGTTAACGTCTTCCTATATAAACCATGCGTTATACCAATAATTGAATTCCTCTTTTTATGGTATTTTGTATCATTTCTTCTTTATGGTATTCTGTTTTAAATGTAATGTAGGTACTTGTGTATTCTGGCCAACATTCACATTGCACCAGAATGTTTTTCAAGAACAAATAAAATTTGGGTTAAATTATCATGTGTCCCAGTTAAGACCGGTCCCGGTGTTCATATACGTTTCTTTCATGGCTCATGTGTAGGAGGAGTAAAAAGATTCCAAATCAATATTCTATGTATAACACTTGAAGGTGATTTGAGTTCAAACAATGTTTGACTGGTAAATGGAAGGCGTACAAAATATTAACAAAAACTTGTAGCTGTCGTTTAGTCATTTAATTGTCGTTAGTAATTTTTTGTATAAAAGATATACGTGTATAAGTCCAAGAGTGATCGACCTTTTCGTAAACGGTATTTTTGCACATTTCGAAATTTTGTGCAAGTGACTTTTTTTTTGATAATTTTGCAGTAAATATTTTTCGAATGTTGAGTGTTAAAGTAAAATCTATTGTTTGTTGATGTAATTTATTGTTTCTTCTCAATGCTAATTTTTCTTAAAACAATATTGGTTACAACGGGTTACGGCGGGTAGTAGTTTCAAGTTGGTAGCGCTGGCTTTTGACACCTGTCAAACTCAGCTATCATTTGAAGTGTCATAATGTTAGTTGAATGTTTGCCATTTACGATAATGGATCGCTTAGTAATCAAATAACGCGTTAAAATTATTAAAACTTAGGTACTACAAAAGTGGTGATTCAAACGTAGCCACTTTTCATGCATTACGCGATGATTGTGGTTGTCATAATCGATCGACTAAGCAAGCAATCATAAAAATTGTGTAAAAATTTGAAGGGATTGAAAGTGTTACTGATGACGTAAAGCCTGTGCATCATCGCAATGCACGCTCAGTCGAAAATATTGCTGCTGCAAGTGCAAGTGTTGCTGATGATGCGAATTTATCGATTTCGTTCACAGCTATTGAACGATTTTTTTTTGGCCGGCGATTGAAGATCATGACTTGGACGATATGTGGTTCCAACAAGACAAGGACAACAAGTCACACAACGCGATCAATAATGGCTTTATTGCGTGAGAAGTTTCCTGGTCGCGTAATTTCACGTTTTGGCGATGTCAATTGATCACCAATATCATGCGATTTGACATCGTTAGATTTTTTTCTGTTGAGCTACGCAAACTTATGGCGCACACTTAATGGCAAAGTCCAAACTTTATAATGAAATAAAAATTTCATCAAAAATGTATCGCTGTGTGTGTTTTATTTAGCTTTACTTTCGAAAACGAAAAAAGAATGACCCGTACTTTTCTATCGAGGATCCAGAAATTAGTTTTTACTCTGACGGGTAGATGGCTTTTTCAGTTTTGCAAATTGTAAGGTAGTGCAAACTTTAGTGTAAAGAAAAAAGACAGTACCTACCTACATTTATTTTTATAACTACATAATATATTGGCCCTTTTAAAAATTTATCAAAATTAATCTACATAACCAGATAAAAGGAATTCCATAGGACAACGCCACCCCAAAGTCGGACTAAATGCGGTAATCCTTAATACACACCCATATTAATGGCGATAAACTTTTATAATAACCGTTAGGTTCACTAGGCTCGCCCTAAAAATCCAATCCACCGCTTACTTACTACATGTACCTTTATTACTGTTTTAAGCGGAATTGTTGTTTTATTTTACATGAAAACTACTAGTATGATAAATTTACAATCAAATCTGAGATGTTGTTTTACCCTTTTCTTGGACAAACATACAATTTAAAATGCTAATGACTTGCTCACGCATTATTTTTAAACATTAATGTACATACCTAAATTCGCATAGACATTATCCACTTTGCACTTGACTGATCCTCCAGCACCAGCACCGGTTTTCATATCAAAACTGATCTTCTGCTGTTTCCGGCGCAACTCAGCACTCTTGGGTGGTGGTGGCCTGGCTGGTTTATTGGCCTCATGATTCTTTTGCCCTCCTCCAGAATCGGTCTTACGCAATGGTGGAGCTGGCGGTTTGCCTGCCCCGCTACCATTGTTGCTATTGCTGCTAATATTACCATTGCTGCTATTTCCCGTGCTATTCGTTGTCACCACAATCGTCTGTGATGGGACATTGTCATTAGTTTTCGTTATATCCTTAACTACTTCGACAGCCGTGGGATTTATATCGATGGGGTGTATGATCACAAGACGAGGCTTACCCATGGCAACCACTCCCGATTCATCGCCCGTCACAATTTCCGAATAAATGCCGTCCTTCTTATGTAAATTGTCTGTGGTTTTGCTGGCTCCCATGCGAAGGAATTTCCTAATGGAGAATTTATTCTTCTTTTGCTGTTGCTGCTGTTGCTTCTTCATATCATCTGTCATGGTTAAGCATTCTTCAGAAAGGGAGAAACTCTTACGCGATTGTTGGCCTGGCGTTGTGGATGGCTCTGGCGTAAAGGTGATAAATTGACCTGCTGGCGAAGAGGGAGGTGATGCCGATAGTTGCTGTGTCAGCTGAGCCTTACGATGGGAAGAAAACGTATTTAAGGACCGGAACTTGGGATTAACTGTGGCGCGTTCACGTTTATCTTTCTCTCGTATTACAGGCGACGCTGTGCTCTTGACGCCTACGGTTATGGATGTCTGTTGTTTTCTTGTGTAGATATTATTTGTGGCATTAGCAAGTTGCTGCTGGGGGGTTAATGATGCAGCAGTTTCGTCTGCAGGAATCTTGCATTCTTCGGCTGGAGCCTTTTCTGGATCTGGGGATAGTTCAACGGCAATGTTGTAGTCCCTTTCCGGAGTCGGGGGTGCACTGGACTTCTCGTCGGCTTGAGGACGACTTGGTGCTCGCCCTTTTTTCAGAAGCTTTGATTGTTCCTCCAAGGCAGTGTCGAGTGCATCAGCTGAGTTTGGCATTGTCGATGGCTTCATTACTTGTTGCAACTGAGAGATCACCTGCTGTTCGGCGGATGTTGGCTGACGCTTCGTCGTGAAGGTTTTCATCACTGATGGTTTAGCTGGTAGCTCAGGTTTTTTTGCTGGTGCATTCTTTTGCAAGCCATGTAGGAATGATGGCCTAGCCTCATGTGACCCCGCTGTTGGCGGTGGTGATTTAGGTAATGCTGGCAGTTGTTGCTGCTGATTTTCTAAACTACCGTCAGGATCAGCACTGCCATCTGGCTCCCCAGCCAACTCTCGACTCTTTTCCAGCGAGAAATTCTTTGCTGTCACTGTGTTCACTTGATCCGTCACCTGAATGTCCTCGTAGTCTGAATTATTTGTGCTTGCGCTCAGCTTCTTCTCGACGCCAGACTTTTCGTTCAGATTCTTGTAATCATTTCCGATAGAGATACCAATCCCTGAATCCGATTCACTCCTGGTCATGTTGTACGAAGACGTCTCCTCATCGCTACTCCCGTCAAAACTAGATCCTGTGGAGTCGAGTGCGTCATCAGAACTACACTTTGTCACAATCAGTCCATCGGAAGTGATCTTGCTGGTCATAAAGTTTCCTTCGTGCAGGGAGTACGTAGCTGATCGAGTCTTTGATGACAATAGAATATCAGTGATGTACTGAGAGCTCGAATACACAGAGTTGGAATCGTCAGAATCAAGTTTGGTCACAACTTCACCACAATCGGTTTGGTCTTCTTCTTTGATGCTCTTGCCATCGGGAACATTTTCATAGCTCATTTCAGTTTCAACCACATCATAGTAAGCCGAAACACCATTTTCACTGTCCGAACAATTGCTCTCGGAGTCCGAATATTTCTGCATCGGGCTAACATTTATTTTTGGCTTGATCTGGTCCTTGGTAATGGGGGAGTTCCTTGCAATTGGCTTTTTAAGGTCGAGAAATGGCTTATTCTCTTGTGTGTCAGCAAGGCTGGTGATCTCGAATTTGATTTTTGTATCAGTCGGGGGAGACTTGTTTTGAAGTTTTTTCTTCTGGTCACTCTTGTTCTGTTCCAGAGTCTCTGATATTTCTTCCAACAGTGACTTCTCCATTGCTCTTTCGATTGGCGGACTATTTTTACCATCTGGTGGAGTTTTTGACTCCAATGAACTGCTAGGCGGCATCACACTTATTTTAGAGATTGTCTTTTTTTGCACTGTTTCCTCTTTCACTTCGAACTTAGCTTTTGAAGCAGAACTTAATTTCTTCGAACTACCAAAGGGTGTCACATTGATCTTCAATGTCTGTTTTTTGCCTTCCTTATCAACTTGTGGAGCTCCTAGCTTAAGAGCTGCAAACGATTTCTTGATATTCTCTTGGGGATCACCCAGAAGATTACCATTGTTCATATTAAAGTCTGTATTGGCTTTTGTCAGTTTCTTCAGCTCTAGATTTTCTTCTTCATCCGCAGCTGCATTCGATTGATCATCATTGCTGTTCGAAATGTTCATAAAATCATCATCATCGCTATTTGTGTCTTCCGACCAATCACCACCATATCCAATGACTTCAGAAATTTGTTTAGGAAAGTATACTTTATTCGACTTCTTGGATTTGGGCTTGGTGCCTTTCATAATGCTTCTAGCAGGCACTTTATTTTTATTGGGGTAATCAGTCTTTGTGGTATCTACAGCAGCTGCTCGACGACTTTTTGACGAAGATACTGCAGATTGCTTGTGTTCTTCTTTTGATTTGAAACAATTTGAGCATAGATCTTTTTTCCAAGCATTTTGTGCAAAATGCGGACAAATTGAAGAAGACATGTTGTTTGTTGTTGTAGGTGTTGTTATTGATGAGTTAACTCTGGTCTGGTGATATGAATTATTTTACCATTTTCTGTAAATAAAAGAAAAAAAAATAGGTTAATGCTAGGATTAAAAAAAATTCATTTTAAAATCTGGATGATTCAATTCAATTCAATTCAATTCAATTCAATTCAATTTAATTCAATTCAATTCAATTCAATTCAATTCAATTCAATTCAATTCAATTCAATTCAATATCCAATTTATCTCCAACCACAAGGTCCAATAATCAAAAATAAACTGTCTTTTAGGACTGTCAAACGTTAGTTAATTTTTTTAAGTTTTATAAAAAACAGTAACAAAAAAGAAAAGAAAATTCACTTTATTTTATTTTATAAAGTATGTAGAGTGCAGTTCCCCCACCCTAATGTTTCTTCTTATTATTCTGTGCAATTTCAGAAACGCCCTGTTCCATAAAACTTCATTAATTTATCATCATCTTTAACTTAACACATAACATTACTTGAATAACATTCCAGATTTGTGTGCTGAATTCCAATCAAGTTGTAGGTATAACTGACCTACCTACCACATAATTCCTCGATAATCTACTTTGGGTGAAATGCAACGTTCACATTTCACCTACTGGTTTTTTTTTTTAATAAATTCTTTGAAGAAGGATTTAAAGTTCCATTAAGTTATTTTATCGTTGGTGCACGTAGAGGAATGAAGCTCTATGGTAAAAAAAAAGCCGTCCCCATTCTGTGTTGATTATTATTATATGATAATAATAATTCTTATGCTTCTGAAAAGCCTGGTTTAGATTAAGTTTTACATTTATTACTATTGCATTCCGATGTTAACATATTTTATGAATCCAGTCTATAAACTCTGAATGTTATGTTAGAAACTTTTTTGATGTATATAAAAAAACAAGCTAGAAATTCAAGATTTGACAATCTCCTTTCTGTAGATATTCAGCTCACAAGGAACGTGACATAATTTACTTAATTTTTTTTTTGAAAATAAGAGTCGTTTGCATAAACGAATCAGAAATGAGGAATTTGATAATAAGTGGATTTGTCCAAAGTAACTTTTTTTCGTTTGCTGTAATAATTTTGTGCTATTTAAATTCACATGCGTATATAGAACGCGTAGTAGTCCATGGGGTAATTGTCAGTGCGTTGGACTGTCATGCCGAAACTCTGGGTTCGATTCCCAACCTAAACAAAATTGTTTTTATAGGGCTACTGCAACTTGTGAGGAAGTAAGAAATCCTCCAAGAGTATCTTTTGTCATAAAAAAGTGACTCCTATCTTAACCGTTTGGATTCAGGAAAATAATTGTAGGTCCCCTCCATTCCTGAATATTGATTTAAATGAATATTTCTTAAAAATAGATGTATACATTGTAGTCTGCCTACATTTCAGCAAAAACTCTTTTTCAAACAAATATCATAAAACTGGGACAAAGTATATGCTGTCATCGAGAAAGGAATCAATATATCGTCGACTTAGGCAAAAAGTCATGATCGATAACTAAATTAAATTGAATTGGTCGGAGCGACAGCTCGTGTGGAACCAGGGCCTAGTGACTTACAACTTACAACTCTAAATCATTCCTGTGTGCGTGTTATTGGCAGGAATAGAGGGATACCAACAATTTTCTGCCGAATCCAAACGGCTAGGGTGAAAAGCACTTTTTTATGACAAGAGGATTTGTCAATTCTTCGCAACAGGTAGTAAACCATGAAAAACATTTCTGTTTTTAGGTGGCATAGGCTGGGAATCAAACCCAAGACCTTTGGCGTAACAGTCCAACGCACTTACCACGGGCCACGGGCTACTACATGATCGATACCTGCAACTTCTAAATAGTCAAGGAATTTGTCTATCTGGACTTCACTATTAACTCGCAATATAACATCAGTGAATAGATCAAACAAAGAAGGTATTTAGGTAGACCACTCTCAAAAATTCAAGCAGAATCTATACAGAATCTTGGTCATCCCGGTCCTCTTGTACGGCTCATGAATTATTCAAAAGTGGATGAAAATTAGCTTGGTCGCTTGGAAGATTTGTCAGGTATATCGATAAAGTGTGGAGGAGACAATTCACCGACGGGCTATAATGTCGAACACTGCCAAAAAATTGAGAATACATCAGACACAATAATTTGGACATTATGGAAAGCAACGAACCGGGACGGTGAGTATTTGAATGATCCCTAGAAGGGGAAGATCCCACGTAAGGTGCCGAAGCAACAAAAACAAGCAAGGACAGAAATGTTTTTCACGGGTTACTGCCTCTTGCGAGGAATTGACAAATCCTCCAAGAGTATCTCTTGTCATGAAAAAGTGCTTCTCACCCTAGCTATTCCTCCCAATAACACGCACACAGGAATAGTTGAGAGTTGTAAGTCACTTGGCCCTGTTTCTATACGAGCTGTCATGCCAACGAATTTATTTATTTATATTACTTCCCAAGGGTCTTTATAGGAAACACTTGTCCTTCGCGCACAACCGAATAAAATTTTTGAGTAATAACCGAACCGTCGTAAATATTTTTGGGCAATTTAAATTAAGTCGCAGTGATAAAATAATATGCAGAGGAATGCAATAGGTAAGAATCAGAGTGTGTCGTACATTTTAATTGTAACTTTTAATTGAGTTTCCCTACCTACAACTGAAAATAACTTGATTTGTGTCACTTTCATTTCCAAAATATTAAAAAATGAGCATCAACCATCATGGTCTGATGGAGTTGCTAATAACAAGAAACTTATCTGTGTGTCTACATGTTGCAATTAAATTGATGCCTCAAACTGAGAGTAGTCTTTGTTTTGTTTTGTTTTTTTTTGTGCGAAAGCGACCTCGATAATTTCACTTGAGAAAGTGATTTATTTTATTTTCATATTTTATTTGTAGGCAATTTTGTTTTGAAAAGATTTTATTATTTTTTTTTTAAATCAGTTTTTATAAAAACAATGAGAACAAACATGTTATTGCGTTTCATTTGTATTATTTCAATAATAAGTTCATTTGCGTTTATATTTATTGTGGAAAATGGAAGCACTACTTATTAAAATAATTGAGGTTAAGAAGCTACTGATATATATTTTGTGAATGAAGACATTAAATTTGTTTAATTTTTGATAAAATGCAAAAACAATAAAATATTACGATTGTTGAAAAATTAAAATGAGAGCTCCCTTATGGGAACATAAAAAAAAAAAACTTGTAAAATAACTCGAGACTTTTAAGCGAAACTTAATTAAATTCAATAATTGAAAACTCAGCTATTATGCAAAAACAGAAAATCGTAAGTAGGAATTGGAAAAAACCATGTTAGAAGAAATCTTTGGGCGATGGAGATCTAAAAAATGTTTGCTAAAACACTAGAAATAATTTTTTACAAGTAAGCAAAATCAAGTTTTTGTATACAAAGAAACTTTATTCCCTTGTTAAAAACTATTTCTTGTATAAGACTTGCAGTTTGGTGGTATAGGTGTTGGTAACTTCATTAATGCAATCAACTACAACTGGAATTTAAAGATTATACTGTCTAAAATTTTGGTGGAATCACTGGTCAAGTTTTCGAAAAGTTTTTATTTTTGTGAGTAATAAAAAGGAAACTTGCCAAGTAAACCCCTCAAATTTTAGTCAGTAATCATTTAATAATAAGTTTCTATCATAATTTGTAAAGTTGTTTCAAAAATTACTCTACTTAAAATATTTGACAATAAACCTGCATAAAGAAAGAACTTGGGGTACTTTTAGATCTCACTACTTTTCACCCCTGATTTGTTACATATATATGCAGGTTTTTGTTTAGAAGAACTTGGCTCTCTCTCCATCTTTTTCATTTATGTTTTTGGTCTGATCTCACTTCTTTTTGCAAAGATTTTTTATTTTTTTCCAGGTTAAATCTCGGAAGATATTAGTAAAACCATATCCCCATTCTACAGCAATCGGAAGTGCTGTATTTCCCAAATATTCTATTTTTTCCATTGTATGTACCTTAAGCCCTACCGTTCTAACAGGTTTCATTATTCTGCGGTGTCAGGAAGTGCTCCATAATTTTGATGATCTATCAGTGAGTTTCGAAAAGCCTAGCAAATATTCCGAATTTGAAGTTTCTAACTTTATTGGTACTGAAGTTAGAGGGGGGTCGAAAATCGCCTGAGTTTATTCTTGTAAAAAGGGTGTAGTGCCAGAACTGAGATGGGCACTACCGTGCCATTTGTAATCTATAAAACTATTCTGTCGAGTTGTTGGCGATTAATTGAGACAAATTGGATTTACATATATTGAACTATGCCCTCAAAGCATTTGAGTACACTGTGGCGTATGTGTAACATTTTTATTTATTTATTTTTCATTTCAGAACATTTGCACCCATGGATTCTTTCACAAAAAATTTTGATAATCAAACACCTTGGATGGTTATCAGCTGAAATAGTTTTGATTAGTGTATTCATTACAATGAAGGCTTGCACATTAGAAATTATCTTTTAAAAGTAAGTGTCAAGCTTATTATATGTATATGAAAATAAAATAAAAAATAAAAAGGGCTACTAACTTAACAGGATTGAAGTTCATATATCTTAAAATCAATATGAATTTAAACTTAATTTAAATAGTAGATTATTAGAAAAAGGAATTTAAGAATAATATAAAAATGATATAATCTACAAATTTATAGTTATATATTTTGACAAAAAAAATAAAAAGAGAAAATAAAACAATAAAATACAGACGTTCATTTATATTTCTTCTTTTATAAAAGATTAATTTTAATTTAATGAAAAAATCATAATTGGTTTATGAACATTGATATGTAATCCTCTACGAAAAAGTGCCTCACCAACCGCTTTCTTTAAATGTCTTGGAATTCTAAAATCAGATGGCGTTGATAAAAAATTGTCTCTCTGAAGTCAAACAGGAATAACGCGGATGATTAATTTGTTGAGATTGAGAATAACCAAACTTTATAATCCTATTGTATAAACAGCAAGGCTGATTGATCTGGATAACATGAAACGGCAGTAAAAGAGTTCGAAAGCGCATGAGGATATCAAATGAGATGCCATAAATTTGCTTCGAAATGGTCAAATCTACACAAACCGAATATATAGCGGGGTGTATTATTAAATGCTACAATGCCTTGCGCAAATGCAACAAAAAACAATTTAACAACACATTGAAACTTCAGTAACACTAATTTGAACATTAACTTTCCAATGAATTTCATTTTTATGTTGCTATCTTTGCGTGATTTCCATGAGTATGTTCAGTGAGTATTTTAGTTTTGCAGTTATGAAGATTTAAAATTTACAACAAATTATTTTATCAAAAAATAACAAAATACAACTTCTGTGATGTAAATAAAATTATTTTCATAAAAATTATCCTCCACAATTAGCAATGCGAACAGAATTATGTTGGTTTTGTTAAGTATACATTTTTAATGAACGCATCCTTTTTTCAAATAAAATATTGTGATTTCTACAAACACAAATGCACTGACACATGATCATGCAGTGTTACTTTATGTGGAAAATGAAACACAAATTGTATACTTCTTATTATTGGTGTTTTTAGCACCCCATCGTTACCAGAGCTGCTTTGTGAGGGGTTGTTTTGTTCTGCTTGAATCAACAATGCTGGGGACCTAACAACAACACAAAAATTTTAACATCTGACTCCGATTTGCAAAAATTAAGGCACATTCACTATATTATTATTCATTTCATTATAATAATAAATCGATCTATGTGAAACCACTCAGTTTTCCAATACTATCTCCCAGGTCTTAAACATTTATGTTTAACTAAATAATTGACATTCATATAAGTGCACATTTAGATATAAATATTTTGGAACACAGATCTTCATGGAGAATTTTTTAATTTTGAATTCTTATAATCTGTTGGAAGACACGAAAATATAAAAAACATTCAATTTAAACCTAGAACCAAAGGAATTTATGAGAATTATTTATAACATTAAGTTCCTTCTTCACACATTCGAAATCTGTGTCTAGACATGCCTTCATGCGTAGCTTTATTTTTGAAAATAAAAAAAATACCTTGAGGCTCAATCAACCGCAGATAGATTCAACATAGTTTCAGTAAGTTGGTACGTACCTATTTTTATATACGTAAAATAGGTACATATGTATATTTCATGCATTCAAATATTTTTTTAAGAATACTTCTTTCCACGTTATAAGATTTCAGGCAACCTCTTGTGACATCACTACTTTGTCAAATATGATCATTCAAACAAGAAATAAGCTTATCCACAATCAGAAGGGACTAATTAATTGAAATAAATACAGAACATTCATTAAAAACGTATAAAATTTCAAATTCCAGTGGGTTGATACTCCCATTTGGAAGCAATCGGGAGCTGACATCGTTTTGAACAACAAAAAAATCTATAAAAGTGTGAATAGTACATAAAACGCATGTTTAATTGATTATTTGACATTTACTGCACGAACAATCAAAAGGTTGTTGTGGGCTGTAAATATCACACTCACATTTCAACAGCACATATACATATGTATATTGATGCTGCCCATATGATGCCCACCCAGAGGCATTCCATTTATTAGATGCAAATATGAAAACCGTTAAATTCAATGTGTTACGTGCATTTCCTTTGGAAAAAAAGCAAATGTCAACGCATTTGACAAATCGATTTGAATGTGGCTTGCATCGGGGGCATCGAATTTACATTCACCTACTTTGGTGACTTCGTTACATTAAATTTATTGAAATACCGGTCTGTGGATCGACAGTGTTTGGTAATAAGTTTTATAATTTTTCAGCTTTAAGTGAATTGATTGCGTTTATGGAGAAGCAGAAAATCAGAAAGTCGCTTCTATGGAAACAATTAAATTACAATACAATTATTTCAACGCTAATTTAAACTGCAGTTTGTATTTTTTTTTCGAGAGCATAGCATTATCATCATTAGATAATATTAAGCAATTTGTTGTAAAAGACAAAGAAGTGACAATTTTTATATAATAAAATTTTGCAAACCTCCAATTAGTAGTGGTTTGAATCTGGCTTGAGATCTTTAATGTCTTATAACTGTTCTACTTTTTGGTCATTATATAGCTCAAGTATTTATGTATTCGACTTCACTTATAGTAATGTCCATCACGAAAGAAAATTAAAAACAAAAACAATTCACGCTAGGAAGCTTGAATATCAAATAAGTTTTGATCTACTACCTTACAAGCGTTCACTATCAAGCACTCTTTAAGGCTTAGTGCATATTAAGGCACGTACAACGCGTGTGACGTGACCTGATGCTTATCGCATGACACGATCCATGGAAATATATGTTGATATACGCACATTGATGCGCGTGTCTCCATTATGTCTATTTGACTGTAGCAGATAGGAAGTAAACTGTCTTTTAATCACTGCGCAATACGCAAATACGCGCATCATGTCATGTCGCGACATAAATATGAGTTTTCTAAATTGTTTACAAAAATTCGTGCAGTACTACTTCGCGCAGCACCCGTCGGAAGCGTCTCAATATGCCTCTAGTGAAAACAGGTGATTTATAACAACATACATAACAAATTTTTCGCACACAATATTAAATTTATAAGGGTACTAACGCAATCGCCTCTAGCGATTGTGTCAAAAAAAAACTTCTACAAAATTCGAAAAAATTAAAATTTCAGTAGGTAATTGCTCCTGAAATATGTGAGCAATATTTGGAATGATTAAGGGCCAGTTTTACAGTGCACACTTACCAGAATCAGTGCTACTTAAGATTTTCATTCTGGCACTTTCAGCCTAGTTTTGAAGTCTAGTAAGTGACACTTAAGTTACCAATACAGGAGACTTAAGTGTCACTTATTAATGTTAGTTTGCACTGTGAAATTGTTCTTAATTCTTTCACGTGGCCATTTAAGTGCGCCACTTACTACAACTGCAAAACTGGGCCTAACACGATATGTATCAAAACATAATTAATATTTTATCTGTCAAGCTAACTAAAAAATCTTCTGAAAAATATATATACATATAAGGGTGGTCGTTAATGTTAAAAAAAAAAACATATATATGATTTTTCGCTCCGGAGTTTTTGTTTTTCTGCGTCTTTGATTGTGAATAGTTTCAGAATTGTGATTTACAGTCATGAAGTCAGAAATCTATTTAAATTTTAAATCAAGTACAATTGGAAATGGTCAGAGACTGTAACATTTCACGGTATGTCGATATTGATATGGTCAATGCAGGGTACCTCGACGCTGTCTTAATGATGACACGCCGCCGCCGTGCTGATGAGCATACCTACTTTCAGAAATGGTCAGAAACCGCACCAAACATTTCATGTGCTATACCTTAACGCAATATACAATTTTGCTGTGTTAACGCGATGACACTCGCTGGAGAGCATACTGTCAACGTTGCGTGATTGGAGGGACATGTGTGTTGAACGCAACCAGAATAGAGGCCAGAATAAAGGCCCATCTACCACCTACGTCAAAACGTCAACCAAGATGTCAACCAAGACGTCAACGTCAATATTTCATTCAAACTTGGCCATCGAAAAATAAAGTTGACTTTCTAATAAATTAAAAAGTGTGTCGTGTTCTTTTTTATTAAATTCAATATATTTGAATCCTATTTCTGTGGGCTTTAGGTCTTTCTTTCTTTATCTACTTTTTGATAGACGACGTTTCTTTTTTATTAAAGTTTTTATATTTAATTATTTTCTAAAAAAATAACAATTTTCATGAATGTAACGCATACATTAATTTGGTGACAGCGTTGACGCTCACCAACACTTAACAGCTTTGGAACAGAATTTTACATAATTTTGACGTCAAGGAGTCAACGCGTTGACTGAAAGTTTTCTTACCATTTTTTTATTTCATAATGTAAATGGTCTGGAAGGTTTATAAAACAATTTTCAAACACAAATGACTTTTAATAATGTAATTATATTGACATCGTATAAACATTTGTCTTATTTATAAACGTTGTCTAACTTTAGACAACTGTCCAACTTTGGAAAATGTGTTCAAAAACCTTTTTTATTGTTGTCTTATAGCTGCCTAACTTAGATACAAGAGTAGATTGTCTTTATTAATGTGATATTTATTTTTATTAAATAAAGCATATTTCCACCAATTTGAAAATAGTTAGACAGTGTCTAAGTAGACAAAAATCTAATAAATACGACTAATATTGTTCAGACCATTTCGAAAATTACATAAAACCACAATAATTAAAGAATGAACTTGCTCGGTGCTCATTCTTTTCTGGAATATCAGAAGTACATATATCAGGGCACCACTATTTCAGTTTTTGGAGGGTCAATTTATGTGATTAATGAATGAATTGTAGATATTTGTTTTTTTTTCAGTTAATTTTGTGAATGAAAATATGACAACTGCTTAACCAAACATTGGTTTCAGGTTATATGGTAAAAATATTCGAACTAAGCAACTACGAGCGTTCCAAATAAACTACAAGGTAACATGAATTATTGCCATAGCACGACTTACACCTTCGGTTCTATTTAAGTCTTAAAATAACTATTTCATTAAGGAATAGGGGTAATTATCTAGCAAAAATAAAATTCTTCTTGATTTTACTCTATTATCATCATCATTTTTGTATATACATACATATAAAATATCAAACATGAAAATAAGAGAATAATTGTTATTATGTCAGAAGCATTCATTGAAAAGCAGCAGCCGGCCGGTCGGTTTTTTTGTTTTTTTTTTTTTTTAACCCTGTCCAAGTTGGCCATCCAATGAAGGTCAAAGAGTGATATGGGTGGCAGCGTTGCGTGTCAATTTGAATACAATAATTATAATTTATAGGTTTCGAATTTAGGTAAGTTTTATTAAAGTAAGACATTCAATCTGAATGAATGCGTACAATCATTAAGTTTTCGGAAGGAACTTTAAATTAGATAAATATCTATAACCAAATATGTGAACCTTAGCATTAACATCAGTTTCAAATAGCATGAAGGTTCTTTTTATAATTTTAATAATAAAAAAATATTGGTTGAGGTATCATCTTCAAATGATCTGAAGGTAATGTTTTTGTTTTAATTTATAAGACAGTGTAGGATTTAAATAGATTCATACACTATGTGTTTGCAATGTTTTCATTTAAAAAGGCATTTTTATTCCATAAGCAGTTGAAAAAATAAAAAAAAGCAAACATGATAATTACAAAGTAACTTACATTTAGTTAGACGTTATTTTGAGCTATTTTTTTAGATCAAAGAAAACGGTGCTGGGATTTAATGTGACCTGCAATTAAAAAAAAAAAAATAATAATAATTAAATACCTGTTTTTTTTAAGGAAATAAAAAAACAAAAAAGAGATGTTTTCAATTGCGAAAATATTTTCATATTAAAATGTAAATGTAATAAATGGCGCAGGTTCATAAGTCCAAAGGCCAAAAGACCACAATGGACCAAATGGAAATATTTGATCCGCGCATCGACGTTCAATAATTTTTGCTCACTCATTTTGGCGGATTTACTTAGGTTAAAGGTACAAATATTTTAAAGTAGACAATTAAATGATTGAACTCTCATTTAAACTTATGTTAATTCACCAAAATCGGCTCATTAAAATAGCTGAACTACGGTTTTGATTCAGATTTCTAGTCAGCTCAAAAAAATTAGTGAGTTTTAAATCGAAAATTAACTTATTTCTGGCGGATATTGTCAAAAATCTATATTATAATCAAAGTGGTGTACTATAGAAAGACCTATTTTCATAGTGCCGCACTTCGACTTCAATAGATTTTTTACTACTAAAGTTGAAGTTAAACTTCAACTGAAAACCTGCGTTCAACACATGACAATTAACATCTGAAAATTTAGTTTTCTGAATTTTTCGGGCTTCTAATTGGGCAGCTGTCAAAAAAGTAAGATGACTTTTAGAGTTGTCTGACAGCTCACCAATCATTAGCTTGAAAAATTCATAAATCTGAATTTTCAGATGTAAATTGTCATGTGTTGGACGCGCGGAATATCTAGCCCTTCCATAAGTTGCGTTCGATATCTTTTCCAAAAAGCAATTCAGAAAACACAGCTGATCCAACAAGCCGATAGCTACGCGGGCAATACAAAGAATTGCACCACGATTACATCAGGTTTTTGAAATTAATAAATTTGCATAGCACTAATCTAAAGTAAACATTACTTTAAGCTTTACTTCCTATTCAATGTCAAAGTTGAGCACGTTTTGTTTTTACAATAAAATTCAAGTGAAACTTTCACCATAAGATGGGTGCATCTGCTGCACAACAAAAAATGCAATGCAATGACTTCTTTGGAATTTCCATTTATATTATGCTTGTGAAGAAGAGATGTGCTCTTTATTACAACGACCATGACGATATATGTATGTACGTACATTGTACATATTTATCTACTTCTCCATATATGTATGTGGATATTTGTGATCAAACTTCTCAGTATTCAATTCATGTACATTTTATTTAATTAAACAAACAATGTGCATGCATTTGACGTCCAACAAACAACAACAACTGACAACACTAACCAATGCAGCAAGCAACAAACATGTGTATGGATTCTTTATTATTTTTTTCACCATCCAACGACCAAGGTCTGAAGTACTCTGAACTCTAAGAAGTGAGGTTATGTAAAAATGTCAGCATGTTGATGATTTCACACGAGCAAACACATTGACAACAATGGTAATGAAAGTGAAATTCAGGGTAAAAAAGGCAAGAAAAAGGGTTAAAGAACTTTAATTTGGTGAATTTTGTAATAATTTTTCTTTTACTTCTGACATGTTTCTAATCGTCGTCGTGGAATTTTGGTCTTACCGCTAATATTTTAGCGGTATAGATATATCTACCGAACAAAATCACTATTCAAAAATGAGTCAACGAACTATGGTTTGATATTATATTTTGCCTTTAGGTTTAATTCTATTAATCAAGAGGGATTAGTGAATTAAATGTTTTGTTGCTATAGAATATTAATATAAACAGTTAGGTAATTTTGAATGTATAATTTCATAAGTCTTTACGAATGATGGCATTAAATTTTAGCATTTTTTGTTTTTGGTTTTTGGAAAAATGTTGCTAATCAATGGTAATAAGATCCCAAAGATACCAAAGATCTACAGGATCTCTGAAATAAAATTCAGGTAAATTTTTGAATTTAATTGTCACATACCGGTGGAACAATTTAAATTTGCTTAAGAGTAGTTTTTCAGTGCGAGACCATCCCAATTTCGGAGTTAAACCCAAGTTAACTCCTGAGGACCTAAGAGGTCGTTAACAGGCCTGAATAGAACACGACCTCAGCCAACAAGCTCCTTCAGCCCACACACATATTAAATGAAATACACATATTAAATGAAATATCATTAGCGTTTTCATTTTTGTTCAGTTCTGGCCTCTGGGCATCTGTCAAAACTTAGGACAATGGTGGATCTAGTGCCACTTTTCTTGTTATATTTCAATATTTTGTTGTTGTTGCTATTTTTAATTTCTGACACTTCCACTTTGACAACCTGCGCAAGATATTTGGTGTTTTTCTTTTTTACCTCAGTGCAGATCACTGAGCTGTCAAAATAAATTCTGTTTCTTTTTTACCTCAGACAAATCAGAGCCCATTAGTCGTGTTTATTTTTTCGATTGGAGCTAGCTCGAAGCATGCTCTGTATGCTCGGAATAAAATGACCGAGCAAATGGAGCAAAACGTTGAGCGAAGCCAACTTCACTCACAAGTGGTTTGACAGACATGAAATGAAAAAAAAAACGAACGCCATAACGGTATTATACTGCAATACCAAAGAGCGGCGTTTTTTATCAACGCCGCGGTTTGTTGAAGCTTCCTCGTTTTGTACATATTGATAGCGATCGTGGTTTTCTAACACATTCAGCTAACAGCTCTATATTTGACTGTATAACGTCAATTGAAAATAGTCTAAGACCCGCGTAAAATATTGATTGAGAAGAGTGAGCCTTCTATAGATCTCTGCGAGTTCAGTGGATCCTGGGTAGACAAAGTCCTTGACTACCTTGAAGCTTCACTGCTTCATCGTGACGTTTTGTCAAAGTCGAACTCGCAAGTTGCGTACAATAATTCTAAACCGATGTTAAATAAATGGCTGGATAACGCGTTCCCTTACATAAGACCTTTTAATCTTTGGTTAAGAATAAGCGTTGTGGGAATTAAAAATAAATTTCACGCTAACGACTTTGTATATAAACATTTTATGTATACACAAATTGCACTAAGCTTAAATAACCATTATAAATATTTTAAACGTTTAGAATTATAATAAATTAAAAATACGACAGCTCCTGATTAAGCTCCCCTCTCCGGTCTATAGAGACATGAAATTCTCTACTCTACCACCTACTGAATTATTTCCCGTTCTTGAGGTCAAAATATTTGCGGAATTTCTTAAAACTTGTCAACCTTGAAAATCAATTATTGTCACCGTTAGTATAAAAAAAAATTATCATTTATTACACTAACCTTATTTTTAGAAATGATCTTACAATTTCTTTAAAGTGAGAGTTGAGTTAGTTTTAAAACTTCGCGCTAATTATATTCGATATGTCAGTGCAAGCTGCTATCATTTATACGCGATTTAAGTCATTATCTATGTCATTTTATTCAGTGCTGTCTAATTACAAATTCAAATTGTCGTGTAAAATACGGCTGGCACTGGTACTTGGAAAATAAAATCAAAAAAAAAAAAATTCAATAGACTACTACATTTCATTTCACACAAAAATGTATCAATTGTGATGTTAAGTTAGAAGAGCTATACAATATCACATCACATCTCACATCGCGTGCTAAAAACATTCAACATGCATCTACCATCATCTATACCCATCTGGGCGTATCTGTTTTAACACGCTTTTATGGTAACAACTGGAACTATTACTATTTTAGTTGCTTACTTTATTTGCGGTTCTACGTATATTATGCGCACGTGAGTTAATTTCACTTTTCACTCTTGTCATTGAATCCAAAGCATGGAATTAAGAAAAAATCAGAGCAGCACTATACATATATTCCAATTCCACAATAATCAACAACAAAAATAAAGTATCTTTCCGCAAATTTATCTATGAAATTGCTTGTTTGTCAGATCTGTGAATCATCTTTATTGTAACTTCACGCAATTGAACGATACACAAAAGCACGTTTGGATCTCAATCCGACATGACAGTGCTGTACGGAAAATTCTATTGAAGTTTGTTTTTTTTTCTCGCAAATCATTGGATTTACTCGTACTACATGAATCTACTAAAAACTTCGTGTATTTTTAGATATTTATTTACGATAAAGTTTCTGTCACAAAAAAAAAGGCAAACTCAAGCTTGCGGAATTGACAAACATCGCAATCATCACGTAGTTTAATTTCCACAGAGAAAACAAACGTTTGTTGGTTTCCCCTTGTTTAGCAAAGTCCGTTTTATAATGTAACAAATTGTGTACATATGTTGATTTTTTTTTTAAACTTCGAAAGAAATATTCTTAATCGGAAACTTTTAAGAGATACCAATGTCATATTAATGACATTTGTCAAAATCATGGTTGCCATAATGATCTCTTCAAATATTTTCAATGAGCTATGGAATTTATAGAACCAAAATTCATATAATTTTGTCTACTTCTTCCAGAAAGTAGTAAAATTTTTTGTTTCAAGAATGTTTGTTTTTCTTTGTTAGAATGATTAAAAAAGAACCCAGAAAAAGTTTTAGAATTTTAACAGCATGGTGGTAACTCTGGTAACTGCAACGTAAACGTCAAATTCGTTTAGAAGTGACATTTACATTTTTGTTTTGATAGCTTTTTAGCTACATATTTGATTATTAATTAGATTTAATTCATAAGTTCTTGCGTAAGGTTTATTAATCTGTCAGGGCTATCCTGACAGGAAAATCCAGAGAAGCTTTAACTAGAATTCTGAGGATGGCGAAAGATCACGAATATAATACCAGAGTCTTACAGGCCCTCCTCGTACAGAAAGAATTTCGTCAATCTGAGTAACATCAAGTATCTGTTGCTGTAGCTTACAACCTATGGTTTCTTTAAAATAAAGTCAACATAATATGCCCGAAGAATGATCCTCAACTGGTGAAAGTGAAGTGAAACTATCTGAGTTATGAGCAGAATGGAAATGGAGATCAAGCGCTGTTTAATCAAGGTCTATAAAGAGCCCAACTAAAATGAAAAAAAAAACGCTTGTAGGAAAATTTGAAAGGTTTAAACAAATGTTTGCAAACTTTTTTCTCCACATCACTGTATAACCCTTTTTAATTTTTTGGAAAAATAAAACTAAACCAAATATATAAACACTCAAGTGAAATGGAAATAAAAAGATGCAACTTGATGCATTTTAAAGTCATAAAAGGAAAAAAAACATACACAATTCAAGTGGACACCAAATAAGCCCAAGAAACACCATCAGACCATATGCCACTCGAAGAAAAAAGGAAATTGTCGGAATGCCTTGATGTACATAAATATAAGCAAAAAGCCTTTTGAACACAATAAATTCCAGACTCCTTTTCTACATTATATTAATGTAAGAACGCACAATAATTTGCCCATAAAACCACCACATTCAATTGAAACACAACGCCCAGCTTCCGTTCGGGAGTCGTTGTTTTTTTTTTTTCGTCATCCGTCGTCGTCGTCATCATGATCTTCGGTGTGGAACTCAATTTTGTAAGTGAGACGATTCATTAAAATTTTTTTATGAAAATGTTTTTTTTTGTTTTGTTAAGTTTTTGCTCAAACCAAGAAGAAATGCAACCCCGCAGCCACATAGGAATAAGTTAAATGTCTTCTGCCTATATATAGTTGGGGTTTATGGATGTTTTCAGATTTCAATAAAAGAACGTGCTTGGAAATTAAATACTTGGCGGAGCAGATAATGTCGTAATTTGAATAATGAAATTTCATAAAATAGGTTTTGTGTGTCGTTAAAGAATTTAAATCATATATATTTTATTTTTTTACGCAAGTACATTGTTCAACAAAAAACTGTGAACTATCGAATTTTTAACAACTTTTTACCACTTTTCAAAAAAGAGTAAAATGAACTCAGAAAAGAAAAAGATTGAGTGAATAATTGTCGCCATTTTGCCGCTGAGTAGTGAGGGCAATTTCAAAGAAATTTTTTACAAACAAAATTTTGAAATTTTTTAAAATGGCTTCGTTATTCAGCGACAAAAAAGTGAAACGTCATCCACCGAGCAATATTATCATTGCTATTGCCAAAGTGTTTCCATTGGCCATATTCAAGGCAATGATAGTGATCCAAATAATTTATTTCTTGAAATATTTTAATGGAACACTGGGTAAATCCCAGTTTTAGTTTTAGTGTCCCACCATGACGGTTTTCTTACTTTTTATATATGTGCCATATTCGATCATGTCCTATGCTAAAAAATTGTGGGGATATCTGCAGTATGAGGATTGAGGAGGTTGAAAAGCTATTGCGGTACTTTATCAAAAATATATTTAAACGGCGTTAGGTTTCGTCCAAAACTATAAGGCCGAAACCGAAAAATGTCATAACGCCAAAAATGGTCATATACCCCAAAAAGTCAATAAAAAGTGCCAAAAAACCTAAAACGAAAAGACCTAGCGCACTTAGAGAATGGTGTTTCACTTCACCCCCAATATTTGTTCGCTGAAATTACATCTCAACTATACCTATTAAAAAAGTAAATTTAAAAGTATTTCTGACAAGGATCGAACAGACAAGTTTTTCAAACTTTATGGACCTGGCCCAACGGATGATGTTTCTAACTATTTTAACTGAAGTCTAATGCTTTGAAAACTGAATTTTTTGTTTATAAAATTTAACTATTGTTAGCTTTAAGCCTTCATTTGAAATAAAGATTGAAAAAAAACAACCGAGTGAGATCAGAAACACGTAAAAACTTCTCCGCCACAATCTCCGCGTCAAAAATTACTTTGATGATCGGTAGAACATTGATAGAATTTCTACTGTATTTAAAACTAGAAGGGAGCTGCTCCGTTCAAACTTCCGAGCGTATGGACCTGAAGAAGGATTGGAGTGCATTCTCTGCAACCTCAGGAAGACGGAAACTGAATACCACCTCCTGGGTAGTTGCCCTGCCCTAGCATCAACTTAGACGAGCACACTTGGGAAGAAGTATCCTTAAACTAAACGAAGCATATAAGATGTTCTAAACGGCCAGGATTGGAATGTTTTATTTAGTTTTTTTTAAACGGCATTGAGATATCGCATCCAAATATTAAATTAAGAATATGCTGTTCATATATGTGGCTTATAGCCAGTGTTGCCGGGAAGAAATATTTCAAGGTAGTACTGAAGCCAAAAAAGAGGAGTATTTTGAAAAAAATAGTAGTACAGACATTTTTTAGTCTTCAAACTTTATTAAAAAAAAATCATCAAGAAAAAAAATCAGTTACAAAAAAAAAACATAAATAAATAAATTATTAATTCTAAGAACAAAAATAAGTAAATATCTTTTCAATCACACAAAATCTGTCTTGTGGCAGATAGCGTAATGCATAGTTATATTTGCTTTTTTTGCCTTTACCTGCTCCAAGGAATCCAATTTCACTAAATATCTATACAATAAAAGTTTACTTTGAATTTTTCTAACAGGAATTACAATATTTCAAACAATAATTAACAAACCTTTTCATTTTATTGAACTATACATACAAATTTACGGAGCTCAAAAAAAAAAAACAACCACCAAACCAAAATTTCAGGTAATGAGGTAACCATAAAATAAATACCGAACTGACAGATGTAAATTGAACGTAGACGTCCACGCCAACGAAAAACAAAAGAAAACAAAAAAGAGGGAAATTCCCTTTTTGACGACAGTTTGGAAGATTAAAGTGCTGCCAAATTTGATTTAAATTTGAAGTGAATTAAATTTATTAAGGTTAACATTACACTTTGCTGCAAGTGTAAGATATTTTAGGTCTTTAAAAAAAATAGGAGTACGAATGTAAAAGGAGGAGTACAGGAGTACGGAGGTGTTGAAAGGAGTACAATACTCCTATGGGAGTACTTTCGGCAACACTGCTTATAGCCTCAAAAACCCTGTATTGAGTTTTTGAGGCGGTTGTTGAAGCAATAATTTTCTATCAAGCACAGGTCTGGGAAGGCAAGGAATATGAGACAGTAGAGAAGCTTCTTAGATTCTACATAAAAAGGACTTTTCACCCAACTCACCATAAATTGCCAAAAAAAAATAGCGTTACACTTACAAGTAATTCAAAAGAAAACTAGCTGGTATTTTGAGCTAAATCTTGATGTTAGAGAAATATGGTCCTGAAAAACAACTTAGTATCAACTTGTCACGATGTTCCGTCTAAGGGGATAACTTTTAAGGCTCAATTATATGCCACACCGAAAAAGTCTACCTATTTTATATAGTATATGCATTATGCAATTTACATGTATATCACATATATACCATTCTACGGGAGAGACGTGAAGAAATATACTGGGTGATGATTTTATACCAAAAAATGAAGTAAGACAGATTTTCAATGAGGTAAATATGAAACAACTATTCAAGTTCTGTAGGATTGCTCTTTCTTATCGATAGAAAATAATATCGGAAAACTTTTAACTGAGCACTGAGAACTTTTAACTGTGAATGAAATTGAATTTAAAATTTTGAAGTAATTAATAAATCTAAATCTGAATGAACTATGAACGAATCAATTTCAAGATCAGTTTTGGAGTTCAACCAAATTATTAGATAAGTAGTATACTGTATTAATTTTGTTTAAGAACTTGTTTTGTATATATTGCTTAATTTTAAGTTAATCTATTATATATTTGCACTGTAATCTTTTGACCTGAAGTTCGTAGCTTAAATATTAAATAATTAATTTAATTACAAAACCAGTTATCCGAGATTCAATTAAGGGAAAAACCCGGTACGTGGGTTTTACAATACATTATACGTACTGAGTACTGACTGGCCCCAAAATGACCAGTTATGGTTGAGTATTTGTGGTTTTATATTTTTAAACTATTCTAAAGTAAATACAGGGTGTTTCTTAGTTAAACATCAATATTTTGGAAAATGATACATTCTTTCATTTTCATACCAAATCAAGTTGTTATAGTAAAAAGTTTTAGAAAAAAATAACTTTTAAACTTAAAATTTGGAAAAAAAAATTTTGTCAAAATTTCACTTTTTCTTTTAAGTTAAGTACCATACAATACAAAATTGTCATGAGGCCATAATTAGATATGGCCTTAAGTCGCAAAAAAATAAACCATTATAACACTTCATCAAATCGTCAAAAGGTCATTTGTTCGAATATGGCTCTATGTCACTTTGTGAAAGTGTCATAAGACCATATTTTATAATATGGCCTTATGACGCATGGCCTTGTGCCACACCGCCGGCGGCGGCGGCGGGCGCCCCTAAAATCGAAATATTTTTTTGTCTCTTGTGAGGAAGTGACAGATCCTCCAAGAATATCTCTTGTAATGAAAACGTTCCTATCATCTTAACTTTGGATTCAATGGAAAATTGTAGATTCCTACATTCCTGCCGAATAAAAATACCCACACAGAAATGGTTTGTGAGTCGTTTTTTGTTTTTTTTTTATATATATATTTTTAACCCCAACCTACACGCTCTAACATTTTTATGAATCTTATGCAAATCACCCTGTATATCAAAAATAAATACATAATCGTCTTTCTTTAAGAAGAACGATAATTCTTTAAACAACTCTTTTTTTATTGTTGTTAATTAGCTGTGGGAAGCAGTCAAAAATATTTGCATGATGTGTAACATGTGTGTTTTATCGTCAAAATATTTTAAAGTTAAAGGACAAAAAAAAAACACGTTGTGAATCGCAGAATAAAGATGCATTGAATTTTTTTTCTGTGAAGAAGAAAATAAACAATCATGAAACATCATCTGTTGCTCGCTTGAAACGTTTGATTTAGTTGCATGCAAAAATAACCAAACTATTGATGCAAAATGATGCATTCGGATGCTAACGAAACATTTCACAATAGATAGATAAATACTCGTTGTGTTGCAGATGGTTTTGTATAGATACGATCACATATCACAAACCCCATTCAACCAAAGAAGACACTTCTCTTTGAATTTTGCTTTAGAGATTCAATCATTGTATCTTTTCCAATAGAGTTCGGGTAGTCGAAGTATATATACATACACCTATGTTTAAGTTTAGCTATGTATGTACATATATTATGACAGACCTTGGAATTGCTATAGCTTAGAGATTTATTGCGATTTCGCAAGTTGATGCGAACATGACACAGCAAAATAAAAGAAGAAGTTTCGCATCAATTATGGCATTGGGAGTTGCATCTATAGAAAAACAAAACAGAAACAAAGGAGACTCCAAAGTCCAAGTAACCGATGAAGTGTGATACCCATCAATGTACGAGTATATTGGCATCGGGATGAAAAAAGAAAAATAATTTAAAGGCACAGCGGAAACTTATTTTTCGTTTCTAAAGGCAAGATATAGATTCGTAATAAATCGTATTCGAGTATGAAATAGGGGATTGGATGTTAAAAAAGACTTGTTGTGACAACATTTGCAACAAATGTTGTTCTGTTGCCCAGAAATATCGCTTATCAGAGTCGTGTTGCTCATAAATGTCACTTTGCCCTCGTGGCCGTAGAAATTCCAAAAGGCAAAATAATTAAATTTTAAAAGGCGCTTAAAATTTTGTATATTAATTTTCTACTTCTAAACAAACATCTTTAAATATACAAAGATCATAGAAAGTAGTAATATATATATTTAAATCGGTTCACTGTGTACCATATTTTGAAGTTTTTCCTATTTTGTAAAATGTTCCTATACGTTAAAATGAATTACACCGACATTTTTTTATCGAGTAGTAAGCAGCTCAAGTGCAGATTAAGACACGAATTTTCGCACTGAAATAAATTTTAACATTTCGAAGTAAAAAAAATACAGAGTTTTGGAATACAAAATTTTTAGATTCAGAACTATGGATACAGAATTTCGAAACAGAGAATTTTGATTTTAGAGAATTTTAAATAAACAGACTTTTAAATTAAAGGGTTTTATAAACCGAATTTCCGCATTTACAGAATTTTGAACCCAACCCACAAAAATATATATTACATTTAAAAAAGCCAAAGTCTATGGCACATAATAGTAAGAACAAATACGTCCGACCTGATGGTGCATTTTATTATTAATCGTCTTAAGATTGCAACCGCACCCATCATTTATGCCCTGATGTTCATGTCCAGCAGCGGCCAAAGTAGGTATACAACACAGTATCCGGTATCATATACAGACAGAGGGGAATCAGTTTTCAATGAACCTGGAAATTGGGATAGGTCCGTATAGTTTGTTTATGAATGGTCTTACTGATTTTGATGAAGACACGAAAAACCTTTTAACCGGATGTTGTGAATTAAAGGCGGTCTCTCAAGCAATTTATCTTCTCTTCCTATACTTTTTTTTTGTGGAGAAATTTTCTTTTGTTATAAAACGATAATTTTTTTCGGATTTATTGAATAAGAAATAGCGTGTTATACAGCAAGTTTTGTTAAACATCAACGGTGGTGTCACTGCAAACAAAAAGAGTTGTCCTTCATTTTTATATATTGCACAAAATTTCAATGCCATTCATGTTGACACATTTTGTAAATTAATTTTCGATTACAATAAATTAATATCCACATTAAGTGGGTGTTTAATATAATAAATTAAAAAAAAGTGAAAATAAAGTATTTGGTTAGTTTAAATTAATTTCTTTGTTAAATTAAATGAAGTGAGAAATCATGTTTATAATCCATCAATGTTAAGTCAAAAAAGGTTTGATTGGCCTATTATTTAAAGCTACCTATACCTACCTATATGGTTATAAAATCATGTTGACCTTTAAAATTTACTAAATTATCAACATTTTCGTTATTTTATAAAGAAGAATAAATAAAAAGTTGAGGCACAGCGAATTTAAATTTCAATCACTTGATTTGGCAAAAGAAATTCCACAGTTACTTGTAAAAAAAAGGTCTTAGGAAAAAAGCAACATCAATGTTATTAAAGTTTAAGTCTTCTTTCTTAAAATTGCAACTTATTTCTCAAAACATATAAAATGTAAATTACACAATGGAGGGAACTAACTTCACGGAAACTTCCTTTACATGGGAAATAACTTCACCTCTAGCGGGAAACAATTTAGTTATTTCCCGCGCAAAATAAGAAGTAATTTAGTTATTTTCCATGCTAGGGGAGAGAAATACTTTCACTTTTTAATACAGTACGTTTTATGGCCAACTTCAAAAGATTTTAAGGGCTTGTGTCAAAGTGCAAACTTACCAGAATAAGTACCACTTAAGATTTCCATTTTGGGGCTTTCATCCCAGTTTTGAAGTCTGAGTAAGTGACACTTAAGTTGCCAATATGGGAGACTTAAGTGTCACTTATTAATGTTAGTTTGCACTGTGAAATTGATCTTAATTCCTTCACATTGGCCACTAAAGTGTCACTTACTACAACTGTGAAACTGGGTCTAAAACCCTTCCTGTTCAGTCAAATCCGTTGCTCCGCTAAGGGTATGTTCACTGTTCAGTAGCTAATCAGACGCAAATTTTGACAGGTTTCTTGAACAACCCTTCAAGCAAATTCACTGACCAGCCAACGTTGTCGGTCTTTCTTGGATCATTTCAAAACGGAGTGCCATACACACATTATCACATTTTCTGTTTATGCATCATGCACAAAAAAAGAACGAGAATCGAGAGTAATTTTTTTTAACTGAGAAAGAGAGAGCGCAGACGATAAACTAATGGTGAGTATTTTTTATGGACTGAAAACAGGGAAAGAAGAAAACAAAAAACAGTAATCTTTTTTCAATGTGTAAATGTTAGGCCAAGCGGAACAGTTCAATAAAAATTCCTTCATAAAGGAAATAATTTAAAATCAAGTAGAATTATTTAATTATGAATTCAAGTGATTATTACAAAATGGTTCCATTATTCAGAGGGCAGGATCCACAAACAACAACGCATCAAATGCAACTGGAACACCATAAATGATCGGCTCATTATGTATATGCATATATTTTTTTTTTATTTTTTGTTTACAATATAATAAGAACAAAACAAATGAAAAATTAAAACTACAATTTTTTATTTTGGTTATAAAGGGTGGTTAAATTTTAAGGGCCTATGTTGAATGTGAACCACACCTAAACGTCAAGTTTTTTTCTGTATTTCATTTGACATTTCTCAATTTCAGACTAACTCAAATTGAACCATGGTAATTTAAACAATCGTCAATGGTCAGAATGGTGGCAAGAAATGGCAACAGTGGATGATCAATTTTCGAAGAAAATCATCTTCCGTGATGAGGCACATTTTCACCTCAGTGGATTCGTCAATAAGCAGAATTGCCGCATTTGGGCGAATGATAATCCAAGAGTGATTGTCCAAAAACCAATGCACCCACAAAGAGTGACTGTTTGGTGCGGTTTATGGGCTGGCGGCATCATCGGGCCGTATTTTGTCCTAAATGAGGCCGTTCAGGCAGTTACTGTGAATGGTGTTCGCTATCGTGAGATGATAACGAACTTTTTATGGCCCGAATTGGAAGATATGGATGTGGACGATATGTGGTTTCAACAGAACAGTGCCACTTGCCACACAGCTAACGAAACAATGGCTCTTTTGCTCGACAAATTCAATGGCCGTGTTATCTCACGTGGTGGCGATGTCAATTGGCCGCCAAGATCATGTGATTTGACACCGTTGGACTTCTTTCTTTGGGGTTATTTGAAAGAAAAGGTGTACGTCGATAAGCCAGCAACAATTTAAAAGCTAAAGGATGAGATAATTCGGCACATTGACGGCATAGAACCTCAATTATGCCTCAGCGTCATCGAAAATTTGGACCATCGGATGGAGGTGTGCCGCAGAGGTCGCGGCAGCCATTTGGCCGATAATTTGTTCCTTAAATAATTGAACCATACCAATATTATCATAATAAAAAGAAATGACAATAATTTCCTAAATAATTTGTGTTTTATTCAAAATCAACATCGGCCCTTAAAATTTAACCACCCTTTATAATGTTACAAATTGTTTTCGGTACTCGATTTTCGCATTTCAACGCTTGTCTCCATTCATTTGTTTTCGGTTCTCGCTAAGTATGGTGAAATGGTAAGCTATATCTCTAAATACATGTACGAAATGGGTGCATGGTGATTCTAATTTCCATATTAATTTGAACCGACAAAAGCAGTTTTGCGGATTCTTATTTAGACCCGTATACGGAACCATACGGTGTTTACTACGTGCGCGGATCCAAAGCGGACTCGTTTACCAACGCGAACAGTATCTTGGCACTGAACTATCCTGACAAATACTATTAGTTTTTTCCTAAATTATTTTACCTTCTTCACTAAAGCAACCAGCCTTTTCCGTTATTTTTATTGTTTTGACAATGAAGTTTTTTTTTAACTTCCCGCCTTTCAAATGTCATTTCGGTTTTGTTCAGCATTTTACTCCGTTTACTCTGCTTTTTTATTCTAAGCTCGCAGAGTGTGCTCTGAACATGCGCAAAAGTATAACAGAAACACAAATTTGAAACTTTGAGCTTAAAAAGAAACACAATAATTTTTTTGACAGTTCAGGCTCTGCTCTAAACTAAAAAAGAAAAACGCCTTTTAGAGAGGAACCATAAAGAGCTTTGTTTATGGCTGATTTCCAATGGCGTGTTCGCGTTATAGACGTTTAGGTATACATTTACAATAATTACGAACGCGTTGACATGACAGGTGAGTTTAACAGAACCAGCTGATAAAAAACAATTGAAGTGTCATTCTGCAAATCAACTTAAAATGAACAAGAATAATCTATTTTCGACAATAGAAATAGTTAATAAAGCAGCCTTTGCTGCTGTTTTAGTATATGTATGAAGAGGTTGACGAAGAAAAATCGAAACGGCGGCGTTGGTGGGTTCGAGAGATCAATCTTCGAAGGGATGAAGAAGGATTCTATGCCTTAAATTTTGATAAAATGAAAGCAAAAGACCCAGAATCAACCATTAGGTTTGTTGACATCTCTCCATCTTCAGTTTATGAAAGATGAAGATCAAGCACGCAGACTGCTCCATCAAGGTTGGCAAAGACCTCACCAATACCTTTGGTTCGAAAAATGTGACTATTTTAACATCGTTGTGCAAAACTCAAGCATAAATACTAGATGCATGATCTTTCAAAATCCCGTTCAATTATTCGCATACACGCCTCAACTATTGTAATATAATATGTCTCCAGATATTGGGAGCCAAATCCGTTATTTAATGCGTACTATGGTCAAAGAAATCAATCAAACCTTAGATTCGAAAAAAAAAAATTTAAAAGGTCCAATGCCATGTTCTACATAAACGCATCCAAAAAACGACAATAACTTAAATGGTCAAATAAATCATTCCACATTGGCACATTAACTGGCCAATTTTACCTCTAAGTTCTCTTTTATACCCCAATCATTACTATTAATTAAAATAAACTTATGGAAACACTGGCCAACGACAATTTGTCCAAACTGAATGGATAAGTTTTTTTTTATTTTTTTTTTATAAATAAAACAACATATCGAACATGGAGGTGGTATGAAAACTGACAGACATAATATGAATGACCGTTAACAAATGGAGTTTTACTTTTTTGTCGACTTCTCTCTTCTGTACCAAGTTTTGTTTGAAATGAAAGCGAAAGTTGTATCGTGTGCAAGATGGTTTGTTTGTCATCAAAAGAGTATACCTAGCTATATTCCTCCTCAATGACAGATGGCAAGTTAAGCTAAGCAAACTTGAAAAACAAATTAAAACCATCTAAGGAATTTTAATTCGCTTTGAAAAATTTCTCTTTTTTTGTCTGGTTTGAAAAATTCAATGTCGATCACCCATACACTATTAACTTTAATGCAATATTTATCAGCTAAAGTAATTAACTGTCAAAGCAGATACGCTTTTATGTAAATTTGCAAATTCCCTTTTCTCTGAATCTGGTATATACATTGCTTGTCCAAATGAATACGTAGTGCACCTAATTAGGGCGAAAGTCATCAACAAAATTCACTAAACAGCAATCAGTAGGTATACCGAATACCTATAACTTTTTACAAAAACAAAAAATGCAAATGATTATTATACGTTTTGCATTTTAAATTATGACAGTGAAAATGAAAGTGACAGTTCCAGCAAAAGTTAAAAGCTAATTTAAATTATAATTGACAATCGCTTTTGCGATTAACATTCAATGGGCAACGGTCACTTTTTTTATGACACTAGCTCGCTGAAGTGCTACCATTTCACACGCATAACGGTGATTTTGGAATATTTAAATGGATTTTCGTGATAATTTGTCATGATTACGAGTATACTTTTGGTGGATGTTATAATAATTTAATATATACTTCTACAAGCAAAATGCAATGAAACAAATTAAAATTCTTTGCTGGTAACGTTGAACAAGTCAAACAAGACCGACCAGGTGCATGGTGCATTTGATTTTGTTTACAAATTCACCACGATATGCAGCAGCATTGCAGGCCAAGTATTTCTTCTTGTTTTTTGTTATTTATTTTTTTTTAATATAAATAGATTGTTGGCTTGTACTAAATTAGATTGCAATTTTCTCATGCGTTTGCTTGCTTGCAGATACAATAATAATTAAGCATTCTAATTGGCCTCAGAGTAAATTCTTATTTATAGCAAGCTTATAGTTGCTTAATGGCAACTTGTTTGGTGGAATTCATATATAATTTTGAATAAGCAAACATTTCAAAGGAGTGGTTAAAATGAAATACTTTATAGAGGTACACTTACATGAAAATTAATATCAATTAATGTTGGCTGCCGGGTTCCTGAAATGAAAAAAAATGAATGATTTATTAAACCAAGATTGTGATTATTTTAAATTTTCATATAAAAAAAAAAAATATTCAGAGCACATGCACTTGCATGATGAACAGACAAATGAGCTACACAACAATGAGCTAGCCTTATTCTAAGCTTGTTTAATATATGTACAACAGCAGAAATTATCTGATATAAAAAAATGCACAGTGGCAGCCCGGGAATATTCATGATATTTATAGGAAATGCTTATATAATCAATTCTACAGCACAGCCACGTGAGAATACAAGCCAGATATTTTTCAGATTAATGTCAAAGAGTAGCGTTAGAACCTTACTCAAATGGGAGTAAATTTACTCCAATTTTAAGAAAAAAAAATCTACTCTGCTTTTTTGAGATCTCCTCCTTTTGTCAACACTGAAAAAATCGATAATTCTGTAGCAAAACCAAGAAAGAAAATGACACCACTGTGTTATTCAATTTTCTAACCAAATCTGACTCTAAATGCTTGAATTTCAAATTCTATTCTGTTATAAAACGAACGGAATTTATGTGCATAATTTATTCTTTTTATATAGTTTTAAAAACTACTCCGGAATTTTTTTGATTTACTACACTTTTTTTGACAAATCTGCTCCGAAATTCTAAACTAATTGTCTTGTCATAGAGAATAAAGATGTTTTAATTTTGCAGTTTTACATGCAGTAGTAAAATAGCACCGTGATTTAGCATGTTTACTTTTACGAACTCGGGGACTGTAAGAATGTGTATGCAGGATCATTAAACTTTATTGGCTACTTGGCCACGTTAGTATACAGGGTAATGAGCTGACAGACTCTGTTACCAAATAAGAGCAACGATCCCCTCAGCCTGAGCCTTATTGCGATATGGGACAAAATTTGATTGAAAATCAAACGAACTTTGACAGTTGATAGCGGCCATATTGTTGAGGCTACATCTGTCAAATTGGCTGTCATTTATTCAGTCTCTATTGCCAAATCTCCATGGACGGATATGAGAACACGTGCAAAAGATAAAATTATTTTACCAAAATGGGTGTTCTGTCGCCCATTTTAGGGTCGCAATAATCGTTTTACGGAGTGTGGTGGATAAATTTGAGTCGATTTCGTGTCGCTCACAAAAACTTGGCCTTTCGCAAACCATAACCTGGCGAATTTTGCGCCGTGACTTGGGCCTGCACCCGTACAAAATTCAGCCCATTCACGAGTTAAAGGTTAACGACCATAGACAACGACGTGTGTTCGCTGAATGGGCTCTGGATTATTTGGAAACTGATTTTAATTTTTATCGAAAAATCATCTACAGGGATGAGGCCCATTTCTGAATGAATGAGTAATAAGTCAATAAGCAAAATTATCGAATTTGGGACGATATCTACCAATCCACGTGAGATCCAAGAGCGTCCAATGCATTTCGGTAAAGGCACTGTTTGGTGGGGATTTTGGGCTGGCGGCGTCATCAGTCCATATTTCTTTGACAACGACAAGGTTGATCGGGCCATCACCGTCAATGAGGTGCGCTATAGGTCGATGATTACCGACTTCTTTTGGCCTGAATTGGATGACATGGATACCAACGCAATGTAGTTTCAGCCCACCGCCATATTGGAAATTTTGCACGAGCGATTCGAGGGCATGGTCATCTCACGTGAAGGTGATGTGAACTGCAACTGGCCACCGAGATCGTGCGATTTGACCCCGTTAAACTTTTCTTGTGGAGTTGTCTGTAGTCGCGAATAAGTCACAAACCACAGCGGCTCTCAAAGCCAACATAACCCATGACCATCGCATCGGTCAAATTCAGCCTGATTTATGCGCCAGAATCATGGAAAATTGGACATTTTGGATGCGCTCCACCCAGAGAAGCCGCGGCGGACATCTGGACGATTTTATATTTCATACATGATGGCATCAAATGGCATTTCAAACGAACAAAAATTTTCGATTATATCTTACAAGACCTCATGTCATGCGAAAAAAGCATAGAAATGGGAGGGGCACTTGGGCAATCATCAATATAATATTAACATAATAAATAAATTAATAAATGACCCTAAAACAGTCAACAAATTTCCTAGCTTGGCATTTTTTAAGCTTCCAATCGTTTATTGATTTGAGCTAAAAACTTTCATTGATATTTTATTGGGTCATTTTAACAGCATTATCATTTAAAGACAAACAATTAAATAAGAGTTACCACAAAATCTATTGCAGGTTTTTCATTAATTTATAACAAATATTTCGAACGATATCAAAATAAATTTGTTCATTGAAAACGATAAAACTCATTTGAATTAGGCAACCAATTTGATATCAACAAGTCAACAAAACAACTTTTTAAACATGCTTAAGTAGATAAATTCCTCAACAAAAAGTAAGTCAGCAAACTGACGACCTATTTCTAAAATAAAACCAGTTAAATCATTACCCCAAATTACAATCTTCAAATAATTAATATCGTCATGAAATAATCTCGAACGATTTATTACTTGTATTTTCATTGCATTTCAAGTCCCAACCTGATGAGTATATTTTGTTGTACTATATACGAGACGCATGGAATAAGATGAATTCTATTCGCTCCAATGAACCGTTCGATTACTGCATTTAATTTCTTCTTCTTTAAGCAATTACCTCTTGGAACCGTGAGCACACTAACCTGTCCTCTCTGTCTTCTATACTGTAGGGGATTCTAGAGTGCCTATATAAAGTACAGAAGCCCCTAAGCATTAGAAAAAGAGACTCTCAAAGCCAGAAAATGTTGTTTTGTTTTTACTCATTTATTAAAGTCATCAATTCTGTAGTAGCATATCCAATTGGCTTACAAAATGATATCCCACAGAGGAGAAAAAATACCACGTCAAATTGATTGGGGGATACGGTCTTTTGCATCTCTCTATATTTGCAATATTTTTCTATAGCTTCTTTATATAAACGAATTGCTTATGTGTGTCCTCAAAAAAAAAAAAAAAAAAACTTTTCTCCAAGCATAAATGCGTCAGTCGCCTCAACGCTAACTGTGGCAAACATTTCTCATTTAACTGGGGACGATAAATCGGCAGCACACACGAATCTAACTTAAATTGTTACATTTGCTCCGTTTTCAGCTCGCTGCGTCATCTGTGTCGATATTCAGGGCTGGATTTGAAATTGTATAGGTATAAATCTACAAGAGTTTCATAGACTAATCACATTTTCGTATACTTTTAGGTAATTTTGGTTTTCTTACTTTTGTGTTTTTGTTTAATGTTCCGCACTGAGTAAGGTTATCTGAAATGAAGTTACATAAGGCTGCATTCTATCACCTTTACTATTTATATTGATTAATTCTTAACAAAAACGATTTCTGTCGTGAAAAGAAAACCAGAATAGGAGCATGTAGGTAGACCAAGCAATCGCAAATATTTAAAACTACCTATTTTTCTAGAGATTTTGAAATGATAAGACATCTATACTTTTAACAACAGAGTCTCGATCAACTAGCTTCCAACGTCAAACGATTATTTAATCGATAAAAATGAAAACTTATCAGTTTCAATGTGAATAAACGCTTATGATAACCAAAAATCAAATTGCTTAAAATAGTTCATGGTGGATTTAAATTCATCTTCATGCGCGTTCTGCAAAAAAAAAAAGGATGTAGGATAGAAAACTTACATTTTTGTTGAACAGAGAGACAAGACCAAAATGTATAGATCTTCATTTAAGGATGATTATAGGAAATCCTGTAATGCAGGTATAAAGACGATCATGTTCATCTCTCTTTCACACATTTTCGTATTCTTGGCAATAATCTCTCATCAATTTATATAAACGAGCCTACTTAGAAAACATCTTAGTTATTCCAGCACTGTTTATGAAAGGAGCTTAGACTCTCATTTACACAATGCAGTTTGAAATGAAACTGGTTGCTGACATAGAGCTTACAAATTCAAGATACCAGTGCCACAGCTCTCGGCCTGTTTGCTATTTTATAGGTCGATGCATATTGAATACTGTTGTTAGGGTGAGGTATATGTTCTTTTTTTCTTTTTTTTTTGTTGTCTTCTCCTGCACTCCATTTAAAGACTTCCTTGGCAAAAAAAACCACAGATAGATGTTTGGTACGACGAATATATGAAAAAATAAAATATTGAGCAATGAGATTGTAACGATCGTTACGAAAGAATATAAAAGCATGACAACATTGATTGTTGTAGCACAATTATTGTGGAATTCACCAGATCTCTGTGAATTTGGTTAACCGTCGCCATTACCGCGTCGAGCCAAGCCGTTGTTGGCAGCAGTTATTAGTTGTTGTTTTTTTTTTTGGAGAGTTTAAGAGTGAGTCACTCTTGGGCACCCAGCTGTGTTACTCTGGGAAAACTTTTTTTTTTTTTTCTGAGATATTTATATATATTGTAACTTTGTAAGTTATGTAAGTTTTTTTTTTGAAGCATTATCAATTCTCAAATGACAATATTGTTTAAGAAAGGCGTGTGTGAACTCATAAAGTGCCGTTCTCATATACGTTAAGCTGTCTATTGGTTCAAACGTTTTGTTTGTCATTTTGTTTGTATTTTTCCTTTGTTTATTATAGAAAGTAACTTAACATTAAAGCCATCTCTTTTGAATGAACATTTTAGGATTCAAGTCATAACAATTGATCAAATGATTATTTTACAGATTTTCTATATATGACATGTGTTTTGTGGGTTATGCAATCAAAGGTGCACCATCGAACAAAAAAAAGAAATAATATTAGCCCATATGAATACAAAATGAGTACCTTCTGCATAATAATGATGCCTTAGTATACCACTAACTTTTTTATATTTGATTGAAAGAAAAAAAGTAAAACCAAAGTGAATATTGAATAAGTTAACAAAAACGATTCTTCAGCACTTTTTTTTACAACATTTATTCAATCGTTGCTTGGTTTTAGCACATTCTGCAATTTGATCTGCAGATATTACAAACAAAAAAACGAAAATAAAAACATATAAAAAAATGAGTTTGCACGACAACTCTTTTGTTTTGAAGCATTTATGAATAAAGATTAACTCATACGTTTACTGTTAGGTTTCTTGTCGCCCCAAGTCGTGTTCAATATGCGTTGTATGGACTTTTATAAGTTACAATTAAACAAAAAAATTAGTTGCTGATGGAAGTGGTATTTTTAAATGCAGAATGTTTAAACATCCCATCTGTGAACAAATGCTAACGAGAAAAATCAATTTTCATTTAAAGCCTTCTAAAATTTGTTTTTTTTTTTTTTTTTGTTCGTGAAAAAACAGGCCCTATTGAAATATACTTATCTGATTTTTTTATAGAGCTTAGCAAGCAGTGTAAAACACTAAGATCAATTTTTTCTTTTCAGGTTTTACAAAGGTATTCTTACAGCTCCAAAAATTGGACGGAAAAGTAATTTCTTGTCCAAATTTGTTGTAGAATTGTTCAAGCCCAAAAAATTATACATACAACAAAATGGTCAAATGCAAAAATTCGAAAAACTGAATTTTGTTTTAATTTTTTGTATTTGACGTCTTTTGGACCAAGGTTAAAGTTTTAATGGAAATTGGAATTCAGAATATCTTAAAAAATATGATTTTTGTTTTTATACATATGTCATGTCAAGGTTAAAATTCTATAATATATTATTAAAATGTAACTAACTACCAGACCCGTGATCGCGTTGCTTCGCAAAGTTTAAAGCTAGAATTTCTAAACATTATTTGAGAAGGTACACTGCTAACTATCATACTATACTAACTATATCTGAATGCCGCAATTCGGTATTTTTTCTCTTTACAGATAAGCCCAAAGCAGTTCGTTAAGAACCTATTAAGTTCCATATCAGTGTGGCTTTAGGCCAGTTCACCAACGAGCAAATATTTATAATAAGCCAGATCTTGGAGAAAATCTAGGAACTTCCAATCGATACCTTTTCATCGAATTCTAGGTATAGCGTATTACGACATTAATGAAAACAAACTTTTTCTCTTATTCAGGATGATGATGGAAAACGCAAACTCCCCCATTCAGGTCGGCAAAGGGCTTACCGGTAAATTTGATGTAAAAAATAGAATTAGTCAAGGCGATGCGCTGTCATGCGACTTCTTTAACATCGTTCTTGAAAGTATAATAGTACCAAACTTTACCGTTAACACCGGGAGCTCAATTTTTCAAAGGCCCATTATATAATACTCACATGCGATGACGTTATTGACATAAGTGGAAGAACAAAACTTTTAGTCAGTAAGTCAAGGAAGTAAACCCAACACCGATGTCTTAATCTTAGACAGAATATTACTAAAGAAAGCAATAACTTTGAAGTAGTTAGTTACTTTGCCTACTTAGGCTTTACTATCAACTCGGAAAATCGCTGCTTTATCAGGCTTAGAAGACAACTGAGCAGCAAACCCCTCTCTCGAGCAACTAAGTGCTTCTTTATAAGACGTTTTATATGCCAGTTCTGTTACGCTGATGTGTGGTGCAAAGGACCTTGTCTGTAAAACCTAGAAGTGGAGGAGAATGTACAATAGCAAACTGTACGAGTTGTGGAGCGACACTGACTTAGTAAAAAAAAAAGTACAAAGTAAAGGACTGAAAATGATACATTTAGAGCGAAAATGAACACCAAAGCTCCGACTCGACTAGTCTTTCAATCCAAACCGAAGGGATGACGCAGTTAAGAAGGACTACGACTTCAGGTGACACACGCAATTGGAAGAGCATCTCAACCAACAACAGCTAGCTAGAAACCGAGTGGGCTGGAAGATAAGTTTGGTAGTTGAGGCCCTGATCCACTCCAGACTGTAGCGCCACCTGAAAACTGGACCATTTTCTCCATATGCAACACGATTACACACGTAAACACGATACTCCCTTTATAAGCTCACATCGCGCTTTTCTTTGGAGGTTTGTGAAGCGGAGAAATGGAAGTGCTTTGTTGCACCTCCTCGTGGTAGTTCCTGAAAACAAATGGGATGGTTGGGAAGAGGGTATAGACAATACCCGAATTTCATCCTGATCGCCTGGCAAATGCAACAAGCTATTTTATAAAAGCCATTAATATAACCATTATCCATTCGATCATAGAAGCTTATAATGACCTATACTAAGGATACGCGCTCCTTACCTTTGTGGAGGGAAGGTATGGTATGTGTGACTTCCATTCCCTGAATGACATTCCAAAAAACTTACCCAAGTTTGAAAGGTTACAGTGGGGGATAAATATGCCTGTAAAAATGTATCCGGTTGAGGTGGGCACCCTTGTGGGAATTCATGGGGGATGTAGTCATGTTAAATGTGGTAACATGTGGTATCAGGGTCTTTAAAGAGTTCTTGGTGCAAGGAGTGTTAGGTAGACCTCGTTCCCTAGCAAGAGATGTAGACATGCCACAAAATGTTACAGAATTTGCAGCTTCTAAATACCTGTACTAACCGCGTGGTGTTTCAAAAACCTCGACTTTTTCGTACTTTTTTCAGTGTTTGGCTTATAACTTTTAAAAGGTGCATACTAGAAAAAATTAACCTTTACATCCTATACCTATACAAAATGATTAAAATAATAGAGAAATGACTTATATGTGTTTTATTTAAGCTTTTTAACAATTATACTAACTATATAATTAAAAATTTCTTCTCACAAACTTCAGCTAAATCGCATTCACATAATATAAAATTAAATGTGTGTTAAAGCTTGACAGTATACATATTTCCTTAAAGAATCTTGAATCTCTAAATAAATGTTACCTAAGTTTCCTCCAAGATCAATCTTTTTTTTTTACTTTTTCTACATTCATAAGACTTAATGTTAATCAGTTAAAATAACTTCTTTTTTTTTGTAATAGCTTCGTTCTTTAGAAAACGCGTAGAATCTTTGTTAATTTAACTTCTAGCGTCAAGTGCCATCACTGTCAACATTAATTGCACTTCAACTAGTTTCTTCCATAAAAATGTCAAAACGTGCTTCAACACCTGAAGCAAAAAAAAAAAATAAATAAAAATAAAAGAACTTATATGAACCGTATAGTGACATACTTACTATATCCCATAAGCCGTTGTTAATAAACATAATTTTAATAGAAGATGTACCTTATGTGCTAGGTCGTCAAGATCGCACCACTGCTGCTGCTGCTGCTGCTGCACCACAGAACACATCGCCATAATCATCATGGATGGCATGGCACAAACAAAACTGTTAAATAGCCGCTACGACGGACGACGCGTTTTATTCAAGTAATGACCTTCAGATAATAGTATGAGTATGGAAGAGCTCAACGATAACAACGAAGACACCGACGACGACGCCGACGACCGATGCCGATGAAACGGACGGTAGTCGGTAGCACCTATTTCCAAAACAAGATGCCATTAAAAATGTACGGAGTATGAACTACGCCGCGTCGTCGTCGTCGTCGTATGTCCTCCATTATACTTGACTGTCCGGATTATGCGGCATCATCTGGAGGAGGAGACCCACTATTTTTAAGTGTGGGTATGGGGGTATCTTCATCTTCCGCCAGAATAATGCATTCCGGTGTAAAGTGGAAATTGCGGTCTCTTGTCTTTGGCCTGGTGATGATATGCGTTACCAGGAAAACCGGTTGCCTGAAGCCTCACCACACAAAGACCATACGATGCATGGACGGACGACGACGACGGCGGCGGTGGCGGTGGTGGTGTTGACCATTCACTTGTTCGTCGTTGTCGCTGGCCAAGTTTTAGAAATGTTGGTTCTGTTTGTGTGTGGAAAGTTTCATGTTTTATTTATTGTTTTTTTTTTCTTAAACATTTTCTGGTTATAATTTTTTTTTATTATTTTCTTAGAACAACTATTTACAATTCAATGTGGTTATCAAGTACTAAGTAAGCAAAAGTAAGAGGTGAACGTTAGAAGTTACAAAGAAATATTCGAGAACAGGTTGATAGTATGGTAGAATGGCATTTGAAACTAGGACTTCGCAAATGTCAGTGGAACTAGATTTAGAAAATAATTTATTATACCATATGTATATATGTGTTAGGCAATGTCGAACTTGTAACTGAAGTTATATAATTTCTTTTTGATTTATAATGTGAAAAACTTGGAACTATTCACTGGTAGATTAAAATGTTAAATTCATAGCTCAAATAAGCTTCGTTGAGTGCTTAGAAAAGCAATGGTCACACAATTTTTCTCTCCAACCAATGGGGGATCAAAATATGAAAATGGTATTTAATAATATTTTGTTTGAGTGCTTCATTGAGTGAGTTATTTGAATTTTTTACATCTCTTGAAAAATGGACTCGCTGCAATTTATCGAATACGTTAAAATGAAAGACTGAACTAAAGACTTACAGGTAAAATTGAAAAAATCAAAATTTTGCCATTCAATAAAAAAAAAATATTAAGATCAAAAAATTTTTGGGCAGGCACAAATTAAAAAAAAAAAAAACAAACATTACTTTAGTTTTAGAAACAGCCAAAACTAGTTAGCAAACCATACTCGTAATAATCTAAGGTCTTAACTTCTATAAAATGAAGAATGAATTATTTTATAGCAAAAAAAAAAAGTATTGGTCCTAAGACCGAACCTTGTGGAACTTGCAAATTTATTGAGTTTAATCTCACTCTTTATATCATAAAACTTTTCACATTTTACCAATCAATATTTCGAATTCTTGATTCACCGTGTGAAAGGCTTTTAAAATGTCAAGAAATACTGGGTCTTTTTTTTTTAACCAAGATTAACAAAGATTTCATCAATTTTTAACTTTTTACGTACAACACTTTTGACGTTTCAATTTGTATTAAGAAAAACGAGCCGGTAAAAAATATTGGAGCTTTTTGTGCGAAAATAATTATTAATTAAAAGAAAAATATTAGAAATAAAATACACAAAAAGCTGCACATCTGCATTGTGGACACGTAAAAAATTGTGTTCAGGTAATAACTCAGAGTTAACTGCAGTACTGAAAAATGATCAAATATTAAATCATTTTATGTGTAAAGCTTGGGCCAAAATGAAATCTATATATATAAAATAAAGTTTTGTTTTGTGTACGTTCGCTAACCAGCCAAAACCGGTTGACCGATTTTCTTAATTTTTTTTTTTTAAATTAAAGAGGAATAAGGGTAGAAGGTTTAGGACAAAAAAAAAATTATAAAAAATAAAGAAAATCTGTTAAAAAAAGAAATTAAATTTCAATTGGTCACAAGGGTCACTGATTTGAATTTTTAGAAATAATAGAGTTCGTAGTGAAATTGAAAGATCTCCGCTTTAGACGTGAGTTAGACATGAGTCTCAGGTTCGATTCCTGTCACCGGCAACATTTTTTTTTTAAATTTTTAATAATTTTCTCTTTTTTTTCAACACATTCGCTGCAAAAAAAAAAATAAAAAAACAACATTTTTTTAACGCCCTGCGAAGCGGGCGGGGGTTTTACTTGTAGAATATAAAATTCGAGTCAAAAGCTTTATTTTGACATCAAAAAACATGTCTGTTCGTTTAATTCCCAGAACTGTCAATTTCTAACAATAGGTCTGTTCTCAAGCTCAAGCTGTTGTTGTAATTTTTGAACAAAAATGAAACGTTAGGAAACGCATTCGCCATTCGGGATGTTTCTGATTTGTTTCTGGGTAAACGTCACATCTGATAACAGAAATTACCAGTAGAACAAGCAACAAAAGGCAGTAGATAAAATGTTCGGGTTGGATTCTTGCTGGAGGGGAAATGACATAAGTGAAAAGCTCTGGCATTATCGTGGCAGAAAAAGGTAAGGAAACACATTTTGGGTATATTTGGGATACAACGGGATCCCGCGGTTCAGTAAAGAAACAGACCTACTGTCTACTAATTTGTGTCCAATTTTATTTTATTTGTATATGAACTTTGACAGAACTGTGATTGAAACTGTCAGAAATGACATTTCTGGAAAGTAAACAAACAATAACATTTATTCAACAAATTTCCCAAAACTGAGTTATTTTCCTGTGTTTTGACAGACAATTGTAAAAAATTGTGATAATTCGAATTAATTTTCACTTTAACAAACTCAGTATTAAATTTATTCCATATTTAATCCTATCATTTCGGCAACACCCACAGCAAAGTACACACGAGTTACTATACAAAAAAAAACAAAATTCAACTAAAATATTGTAAGAAACAGACAGTTTTGGAAAGTAAACGAACAGATCTATTTTCCGTTCATTTAAAAATAAAAAAGTGGAGTTAAGATTCGACAAAGCATTCTTTTTGGGTTTGAGCTTTAAGTTATCACACATCTTTGTATGGTTGTGCTCGTATATTTAAAACATTTCCAATATGAACAATAATTTCATATGGGATTATTTTTCTTCAAAGATCTTTATAAAATGATCGAAACAATATTTAACATAATCTTTATGTCTTAATGAATCAAAATTCAAGAATCATTACGGTTCTAAATATATGACCAGAGTAGAATCTAAAGGAATACAAAAAAAACTTGTTTTGTATAACTAACTCAAACAAAGGTCTAAATCTTACCAAAAGCGGCCCACCGCGCCGGCTATGCCGTTAAACATTAAAATATTAATTTGAATATGAATAACAAGTTGAAGGTTAAAACACCGCTCAAATTTAATTTTGTAATATACCTTTCCAACATGGGAACAAAGTCAAGACCGTTATAGCTGTCTCTTCACCAACAACGTTTATGTGTCGCGTCAAATAAAATTTGATGACATCAGTATGTTTGCATGCACAAGTAACTTAATGGCTATATCTATCTACACTTGTCCATGAACTATTCATTCAGCAAACAATATAAAAAAATAATGAAAAATTATTATTGCAAGCTTATCAAGTTATTTTTGCAAAACGATTTGAATCTGTAGATAATTATAATTTCCCGCGTGCTTAATAAACCTTCAATTAAAGCTTAAGACACTGAGCTTTTCTTAAATCTATAATTTTGTTTTCTTATGAATAACATTGACAGAGCCATATGCGCTTAAGCAATGAAATAAGAAACCTTTTTTGTCCGAATCACGTTTTTTTTTTTCAAGCCCAATGGCTTTTACAGCTTGACTAGAGCGGTTGAGACTTTAAATAAAATCAGATCAATTTGAAAATAATTCCCACTTAATGATTGGACATAATATAGGTACAGTAAAGATATTTTGTATACCTTGTTTGAGAACTAAGTGAAAGTTCTTTGTGAGGTCCGAAACAAGCACCTTAAGGTGCGCCATTATAATCGAGTATGCTAACACCTGTAACAGAGTCGCTGTAATTTGCATGCCCGGCAAGAATGTAATTTAAATAAATTTACCTCGGTAATGTGTAGTGTATAGTATATAATCTTGATTAAAGAACAATCTCAAATGTCCTTCGAGGGTTAAAGAGCAGTTAACCTTGAATGGACTGTTGACTGCGAGGCTGTGATTGTTCAGGTGTGTAGCATGGCATGCTGCACTAATTGTTAAACAGTGCATGGATCTTGGAATACATAAATTGGTAAATGTCTTGCTGTTGCTCCGCCACCACCACCGCAGCAGAAAACCTTGATTAGGTTCGTTTTTTTTGTACATATATGTGACAACTATACCTGATTATAACCAACAACTTATTGCATTCACGTCGAAGACTTAAGAAATCAGAATAAAACTTTTTTTTCGAAAATTAATACAAAATAACAGAATACAGGTTTTTGCGTTACGACTTATTTTAGTAAATTATTATTTTCTGTGGTATTCAACTAAATATATATGAGTCAGCTAGTTCTTGGTAAGTTATTAAATTTTTGATGAGTGATCGTGCAAACTTTGAAACTTGTTTTCCATTATTAAATTTATGACCAAATAAGTAGAATGTGATGGTAATGATAAAATAAACTGAATTATTCTTAGATCTAAACAAAAACAATTAAATATGACACAAGGTTAAATCTTTCTTATGTCACTAAATAATATGTTATGATGACCGTGAGATTTCATTTTTTTTTGTTTTTATATAGTTGCATTTACGATTCGAAAATTTTCAAAATAAATGGAAAGTATAAGTCAACTTAAAGTTTTATAAAATGATAATAGGTCTGTTTCTTTATTTGCCCGCGAGACTCCGTGGTATCCCAAATCTACCCAAAATGTGTTTCTTTACATTTTTCTGGCACAAAAATGCCAGAGCCTTTGAGTTTTTAATGTGTAAACACTTAAAACGTGGAAATTTTTGTAGCACATAACGTTGTGCTGTTACACGTTGCGATAAGTTGATGTACCTCAACTCGAGTTGAGGTTGAGTTGAAATTTGGTTGACAGTTCGAACTCGTCGTGTTCTGTGATGTTAAACGAGCACTTCAATATTTTGGGTATGTTCATTCGTACCTCAAACTAAATCGAAAGATCGAGTTGGATTGGGTTGAGATTTAGTTGACAGTTCGAACTCATAGTGTTCTGTGACGTAAAACCGGCACTTCAATATTTAATTTTATGTTTACACATTTTAACCGTGAGTCCCGACACTCACATTTTTTAAAAGTTTATTTCATTTCCCCTTCAGCAAGAATTTACCCGAATATTTTACCTATACTGATTGTCAAACTACCGATAATTTCTTTTGTCAAATATGAAGTTTACTCAGGAACAAATCAGAAACATTCCAGATGCTTTTTTTTACTTTTCATTTCTGGTCAAATATTATAACAAAATCGAGCTTTTTGATATTGTTTTTTTCAAGAACATTTTCCCAAACAGTAAAGAAACATACCTAATATTTCATCAGGGCTGGGTCAACCAACTGTAGATTTCTGTTTGTTTTATTTTAATTGTTCAAACACTTACATGTAATTTATGCCTGGTATAAATATTTAAATACTAATAACTCATTTAGAAAAAATAAATTAAATAAGTTGCCCGAAAGCTCGTGTATAAGCAGGTTCTAGTGACTTACAATTCGCTATTTCTGTGTACGTGTTAACGGCAGGAATGGAAGGGACCTTAAATTTTCTACCGAATCCGAACGGCTAAAATGAGAGGCACTTTTTCTCCAAGAAACTCTTGGAGGCAGTAACGTGAAAAATATTTCTGTTTTTTTTTTAAGGTGGGGTGGGGTTAGGCTGGGATTCGAACCGAAGATCTTCGGGATAGTCCGTTGCTGTATAATAAGACAACAATAGGTTGGTAGATTGACTGCCTCCAAGTACTTAAATTTGTTTTGATATTTCGTCCGATCGGGCGATTCAAGGCAGGTATTGAATGTGAAGTCTTAAAAGGCATAAAAGACAAACTATATTTTGAGGTATATGAAATATTTAGGTCGAAAAGTACTGACTTTTTTCGGTGTTTTCCGGTTTTTCACAGGTTTATTTTTCCATTGACGTCGAAAACATCGTTTTATAAAATTTGATACTTTGTGGTTTGACAGAAAGGGTAGAACTATATTTTCACGTGCATATATAGAGTATTTGATTCAAACTTTAGCTGCGAAAAATATTGACATTGTATAGCCATTCTCCAATGGAATTAGGCATTTAATGATTAGACAGATAGGAGAAAAACTATATTTTTTAAGTTTATAGAATAACACCCTTACAGTGAAAATCAACCAAATCTTATTTTCTGCTGTGAAAAATAATAAAGTAAATAAAATATTTTTATTTTCAGAGATTTTAGAAGAATTTCACAGTTTTTAGCTGAACGGATACATAGATAGAAATTTGGTAACAAAATAAGTCACCCAAAAACACCAAAATATTCTTTTTCTCCCAGTAAATCATTAAAACTTGAAGTTTTTCTTACGGTTTGTTTATTCATATTCATTCATGAAACCAACTTAACCTTTGAAAAAATGCAATGCTTACCTCTTTAACATCCAATTTAGAGGCGCAGCTACACCACTCCTGAAATATAAAACAAAATAAATACATCATTAGTGAACACGATTTTAAAAATACAGAGAAAAAAAAAAACAAATCTCGACTAAATTGAATCTTAATTAACTTTAAAATTAATTAAAGCTCGTACTAAGAGTCAATGTTTGAAAAAAACCAGTCCTTGACTTGTTTACTATTTTTTTTTTGTATATTTTGGTTGCATTTCATTCAGTTTTGTTACAAAATTTTCAGAGTAACATCAAAACAAATCAGAAAGCTAAAACGTATATATATGTATATATGCATACATATATAAATACAAATATCTAACCTATAACAACTATACGTTAGTTGAATAAAAACCAAACGCAAAATACGCGAGCTAACCAAAACAAAAATCAAAATAATTCGCAATAACGTGATTGGAATTTTGAGATTTCATTAACATGAATTGATTGGGATCTATGTATACTAAGAAAGGCTGCGCCAAGACACCAAAACCAGCATCGATTCAACAAAGAAAAAAAAAACTTATGCAAGCATTTCAAATTGGAGTCAAGTTGTAGCCAATTGCATACAAATAAGGCAACTTCTATAGGGCGTAGATTGCACAACATTTGAAGAAAAGCAAAATTAAAATTCATTGCAAACTTATATTTTTTCTAAAGAAAAGCAAAACAAAAAATTTAAGATTTTGAATAAAATAATTAAAAATCAAAATTCATAAGTGCAACGTTAATTTTGAAATAATATTATAATTTATTCCAATCAATTGATCAATTCGTAAAAATAACTTAAATGTTGATGGGGAGTTAAAGCCCCAAAATTGCCCATAAGTGATCACATCAATTCAATGTGATTTTTTTAAGAGTGTATAACCAGTTAAAAAAGTCTTTAAAAGCAATTATAAATATTTTTTCATTGTTTTCGTGCAGATGAATAGCTGATCTTTCTATATGCTTTTCCCAAAAACACGCCTATTATAGGAATATGATTTTATGTAAAGGAAGATACTCGTGCTCCTACATCGTATTAAAATAATTTTTATATAAATACTATAAATTAATAATAATAATAGATTAAGGGTTGGTTCCACACTTGATTAACATTAAAAATTTAAGAAGATCAAAGTCAGTTGAAAGAACTCGACAGGATCGATCCTGTGACAATAAGCGTGTTTTTTTAGCCCGGAGGAAATTGGACAAAAAAAAAGATTTCGGGGCTAAACAATCAACATGTTAAATGCAACAACAACTAATCCTCTGCGTGCTAAGCTAAATCCAGAGAATTCTCCGGGCTTAACTTATGCACATAGAAATACTGCGTTACTGGCATGAATTACATAAATACTTCTTATCAATAGTTTGTATAAAAAATCCATTTTGTTTCTGTGATGGTATCGCTAATCCCGTTGTCGTTTCTTTCAACAATTTATCCCCGGGATTGCAAAAAAAAAAATACACTAGTATTACGCAGGTTAGGCAAATGTCATATTTGCAAAAATAAATCACAATTGTAGTGAGACACCTCTTCTCCACCCGTCTGGGAGGACATTACTTTATTTTTCTCTGAGTGAGATGAAAATTACTGTGAATTTTTCAATGAGTTTGATATTCGTATCAAGTGCTTTGCAAAAGACACCCTAATAAGCTTAAACACAATCCCGAATAAATTCTCGTCATCCAATGTATCTGTAGATGTAGATTCATCTTAAAAGAAAACACCTGCATGGTTGATGCTAAAATAAAGACACACAATTAAAATTAACCTGATTTCTGCACTTGTAATGATTTATGCAGATGAAACATTCATCTACAACTAATCCCCTGCGGGCTAAGCTAAACCCAGAGAATTCTCCGGGCTTAACTTAAGCGCACAGAAAAACTGTTCTATTAGCGTGAATTATATACTTGTTATCGATGTCGCTAATCCCTGTGGTCGTTTTTTCGTCCACCTCCCTTTGTAAACCAAAAATGGCATTAAACCTTTAAAACCCCAATTTTTAAAAAAATTAAAAGAAAGTTAGTGAAAAAATGTAAATAACAAATGACCAAAATGCAAAGAAAATTGAATTGTCCTAAGTCCGGCCCTGAACAACGTATACAACAAAAAATTAAGGAAAACATTTTTTTTCAAATATTTGTTGTATAAATATGTGCAATAAAGAAAGCCTCAAGACTTCAATCTTCAACCGTATATTATGCGAAAGATGGATAGACAAAACAAACGTGATTAATTCATTAACCTCAACAGTTATTCGTGATTTAAAAACAACACCGTGGTTCATGGTCTTCTTCCGCTTCCACACACCGCTCTGCGCGCTCATATACTATAATATTATCATTTGACTTGGCATCAATTTTATGTTTATTCGCATATTTCTTTTTTCTTTTGTGTATATTTGCGAGTTTTTAATGTTTCATATTTCTCAATAACCATGCACATGAATGTGAAATTCAAGCTCTTTGCAATATTAAGTTTGTACGATACATTTTTTGCCAAGTAAGGTGATAAATTGATATTGCTCCACGATGAATTTTAGACGGGGCTTAATGCACGCTTTTGAGGTGAATGCAATTATATATATGTAGGCTTTTTTTTATTGAAGTCTTGCATTATTATATGCAGAGAAATTTTGTTTTGTCAGTTGAAATTAGTTGTCACTTATTTTCTTCTTTAGGTTTTCATATTTGAAATTGACCTTAAAATTTTAATTAAATTAAAATAATATAAACGATGTTAAAGTTCAAACACCTTTAAAAAATTTACCCGATTTGCCATTCCAGCATAGTTGAGGAACATTAGAAATGAAAAAAGCTTTATGTATGCACATTGAATGTCAAATTTAAATGTTGAGCAACTTTTCTCAACATAGGTACCAACATCATAACTTTCCTAAAAAGGGTCAAATACATGTGGTTTAAAAAATTATTGTTTTGTATTAAATTTTTGTTTCTATTAAATACGCAATTTAATAGGGTTTTTCATATATAGTTTTATGTGACTGTGCAATGATATAATACAAAAAATGTAGTCCGATATTCTAGCTAAATTTTAAGACCTTAATGAACGGATTATTAGAACCGAAGTTATAAGCAAGCCAAACCAAACACAATGTATCTTTACAATTATTATACCGACTACAAATTTAGGTAGGTACATATGAACATTTAGCATTTTTTTTCCGACGCGAAGCAAATTTGCCACGATTGTGGTTTTTTATTGCACAAACTCCGCCGCCGCCGGCTTTAGAATACTATATTCCTCTCGCCAATTGGTGGTTGAAAGTATTTTAATGCTTTTTTTTTTAATCAACTTCCTCGTTGAATTAAATTATTTGTCCGATATTTATTTTCATGTTTTTAGTATAAAATTTTGAATGATTTTAAAATTTTTTGGCTCTAACACGCCAGTCATTTTTCCTTTAATTATATACCTTAATAATGAAAATCGGATAATTGGATCGAAAGATATAAGCATTTAAGTAAACGCAAATCGGATATTTTTCGGATTTCGCAAAAATCATCATCAAAAACATACCCATTTTTTTCCTACGAACATTTCTCCTTTTTTTCTGTCCGTTTTATCATCTTCTTCGTTTTCTGTTTCCTCAAACTAGTAACAACAAAGCATGAACGAAATAATTTTGTTTATTTTGTTTAGTTTGTTTATTTTTTTATTTTGTTGATTTTGTTTATTTTGTTTATTCCCCTCACGTTTCGCCCCCTTTGTCTACTAGGCGTTTCATATTTTTTTGATTTTTTTATATTGTATGCCTCCGTTTAAACATTTCTAATGTTAAAACAAAACAAAAACTATAGTTGATGGTTTCCGTTAAGAATTTCCTGAATTTGGATCTATAAATCTTGTAGACATTTGGTGCGAAAAAATAAAATTTCCATGCGAAAGTATTGTCTGTTTTTAAAGAAAAATTCATTGGAATTCACAAGAGATCAGTGTTCCCAAACTGTTGAATAAACATCTCATAATCTTTTTCGCCCCACTGAATTTTTCTTTCTTTCATTTTATTTTGCATTCATTAAGGTCATAGATAATAGATATCTCAATTTAAATACTTATGGAAGAATATACCTATAGTTTTGAGTTTAGATGCGTTTTGTTATTTTGTATCAAACAAATTAAAATGAGATACCTTATAAGGTCATTACCTTGGTAGGTATAGATAAAACCATGATGATTCGTTCAAAAAGTGACCTAACCCACTGACCATTTGCCTTATCAGCTATTCATAAACATATTACCTAAATCTATAGTAGTTACATATGATGGTTATAAATGTCCAAGTCTGCAATTTTGCTTACTTAAGGCATTTGTTGTTAATTTTTTATACTGATCTTTCAAATAAATCATGCTTTATATTTTTGATGGTTTTAATTATTAAAAAAGTGGTTTAAATTTTCAGCAAAATACTTCTCCCATTTCTCGAGATGTCCCTCATCGAAAATTAAAAATTAGTCTTTCATTCGCATGTGATTTGTATGTACATTATTTATAATATACTCCGTAACTCTTGCTAGATTCTCTCTTCTGCTCGAGTAGTTGTAATGGGCGTAGGGGACATAACTACACAGAACATAATTCTATAATGGACGTGTATACCGCGCCGAGGTGGGACATAAGCCCCAAGTGGCCCACAAAAAAGCTATGTTGTTCATCAAACTTAAAACACCGCCAATCTCAACAGTTTTTTTAATAAAGTATAAAGTATTTTGAGTGGCCCACTTGGTGCAGGGTCATAAGCCCACAGGCCAAAAGTCCATAATGGATAATTGACCCACTTAGGTGAGTTAAAAGTCCACAAATCTGTTGTCATTCAAATTGGTGGGCCAGAAATCCACAGGAAATTCTTATGGACTTTTGGCCCATTGAATTTGGATTTCTGACTCACTTTGGTTATTTTAAAAATATTAATTTTATTACTATTAAAAACTATTTTGCTTTTTTTGCTTTTATTTTGCTTTTTTTTAAGCTTAAGATGCGTCTTAAGAGTTCAATAGGAAATAATATTTGTTTGGTTAAGTCCTTATAGAAAGCCGCTCATGGTTGATGTGCCCGAAACATTTTCTTAGGAAACCAGTGCATCAGGTTTCCCGCGGTTTCAAAGGATATTAACTTCCTTTTTGGGTCATCTGTCCCGCTCACGCAACTCCGTTGCTCCGCTTAGGGTATATCCAGTTGTCAGGCAGGCGCCAATAATCGTGTTTTCTTGGGAAAGCTATTCACAGTACAGTAGGATTTTACACAAGTTACAAAAACAACATCCACAGTAGAATTACTGCCAATAAAAGCAGAAGTAGAATCCTACTGCGGATAGGTTTGTGACGTTTATTCGAGTATCGAATGGAATTTTGGTGGTTTTGTTTTCAGATGTTGGTGCGATTGACTATCATTTGCATCCCGAATGGAATTTTGGTGGTTTTGTTTTCAGATGTTGGTGCGATTGACTATCATTTGCATCCCGATGGCTGTGTTTATAAAGTAGTTGTGTGTTTTTCATGGCTGTTTTTCCATTGACCAAAAAAATCAATCTATCATTTTCGATTCAACCAAAAAAATCAATTGATTTTATTCGTTATCGGTTTTTTTAAAACTTGATTTAAAGAAAAATGCATTTAAATGCACTTCTGATTGAAGAACTACATAGAATTCAGTTAAAAAATCATTATATGATCTAACAAAAATTATCGCCGACGACGTCATCTACTACATGATACATAAACGACAACTTACTTCGACCATAATCTACGAACAAACCCCTTTCCTGAAACATATGTTTATCGCTGCCTTTTCCTGAAGAATTTATTTTTATTGCTGAACTGAAACCGAAATGTCTGACAAAGGAAAAAGGTAAAAAGAAAATTAATATAAATTATATGATTAAACAATTCTTATCAGTAGGTAGGAAGGTTAGAACGAACTGGACAAAAGAAAGAACTGAAGCGTTATTGGATTTTTATGCGGCGAGGGCCGAAGAGTTTCAGCTTCGTTTCCACTTTCACTGGACTCCAACAGTTCACGCAAAATCTACAATTATTTCATGAATTATTTAAGAATATCTTTTTCTATGTTTTCTTACCATATCTTCTGAAAAATTGTCCATTTTATGTAACTATAATTAATTTTTGGCTCAAGTTATTTTTTGTTTTCCTTTTCATTTGTAGCAAACTTTCTTTTATTTGTATTTTTTTTAATTATTCTGACAGCTGTTATTCGGTAGTGCCAAAGTGAAATATAAAAACCAGGCTACTGCCGATGCGTTTTTTTGGGAATTTCTTACTGTACTATATATAGATTCCCAAAAAAACACGGCTAATGTCAACAGTTTTCTTAATAAACAGTACCTTTGAGTATGATTTTTTTTAAATCCAGAAAATATTTGTGGAGTTATGACTTAATTCCTTTCTAAAATTATGGAATATTGACCCACTTTTTCGTGGACTTCTGGCCCATAAGAGTGGGTTATAAATCCACAATTGATTTGTAGACTTGTAATCCACACAAGTGGGTTGAAAGTCCATTGTGGACTTTTGGCTTGTGGACTTATGATCCTGCGCCACCCGCTTTGTTAATAATAAATATAATCGAATTGTGGACTTATGTCTTAGATCAATGGCTTCCTGTTGAGGCAGGCTCTGTGATGCTGCTAACTTCTTTAAATTATTCTAAAAAAGTGGCCCTTATTTATTATTAGTATAGTATTAAACACACTAATCAATCAGCTTTTTTGGACATAAATACAATTTACTTGGTGTTTTTTTTTTGTTTGCTTACTTAATAAGTCAACTCTCCAATGTTGCCTTTAAATTTAGATTCAGTTTAGCTTTTTTTTTTGGCTTACTTAATAAGTCAACTCTCTAATATTGCTTTTAGATTTAGATTCATTTTAGTTTTTTTTTTTTGGAACAAAAAAGAAGAAAAGAAACGTGAAGATTGATTGTGGTCATTGATTGGATACAGCATTTATGTAAAATCAATCCAAGCACAAGTATTAAAATGATAGAATACAAAATAAAATTATACTTTAATTGAAGATACAAATAGCTCAGTTTGAAACCAAAAATAGAAATTCCATGTCAAATATGTACGTACACTCATATAGATTTCTATTCAACGACATCAACCCTTTTAATAAAAGATCCGGAACTAAACTCTTTAGTTTGAATTTCCCCTAAGTGCACATGTCAAGGTACATTATTTTTTAATTATTTAGGGCTCTTTTTCTACACTCTATATAATAGTCTATACAGACATCAATAGCACTAAAGCCGCTCGACAATGCATTCATTCAGGAATCTTAACCTATTTTTAAAATTCCTCGTCCTTATCAGATTTATATATATAGTATATAGGCACAGGCTATATATAAAATAGATTCAATGCAGTCGTAGACCTACATATTATAAGCATCAACATTCAATAGAAGAACATTAAAAGATAAAAATAATTACCGCATCCATCTGTATTCTAATGGCTTTTGATGGAAAAAATAAATATTTTCTTCAGAAACTCCGAATTGAGGAAGAAAAAAATACTATAGATACTTTTAACGGTGCAGTGGTGGTAGAAGGCCCTTTATTTTTTTTAGAAAGTCAATGCAGTTCTGCAGGGCTTGAGATATACAACACTTTAAATTCAAAAACCTATGAATAAATGATGAAAAAAGAATTTTGGTAATTATAGATGAAATTATTACCTACACTTAAATTGATAATAGCTACAAATCAGGAGCGCACCTAAGCCGACACTCAAGGTAACGAAAAAAAAACGTTGTGACCAATGCCTCACCTACCTAACTATAATATTACTGTAAAGCTCAGAAATGTGGCAATTCGACAATTTAGAGTTAAATAAATACGTTAAATGATTTGTTAGGGATAATGTGTCTTGTGACAAATCCTTCAAGAGTATCACAATGAAGTCCCTCTCATCTTAAACCTATCCGTTCGGATCCGGCAGAAAACTATAAGTACCTTGCATAACAATACGCACAAAGGAATGAATAGAGGAACGTGTAAGTGACACAGCACTGGTTATCTAAGGGCCAATTTTTGAGTTCCCGAGTTAAACCAGAGTTAGTTGATCCATAAATTAATTGAATCAGAAGCAACTTTTTAGAGAAATATTAAATTTTACTTTTGGTTGTCAAAAATCTATCGAAATAAAGGGTGAAACTGTGTAAATCCGCTTTCATTACCGAAATAATAGAAAAGGGGACAATATGTAGCACGCACTGTCTTTAAGACCTATCATTATTTTGATTTTTTTTGGGCATTAATTGTTCGCATAGACCTGCACCTTAATATAGACCATTAAGTATAAGAAGTCTTAAGGAGTTAAATTGCATGATCTTGTCGCCGCCACGCCACGATAACCATATGCCCTTAAATGGCTCGTACCGATTTTTCATTGTTGTATGTACTGTGGTGGCACGTAGCGCCATCATTGTGAGCCACATGTCACCGGTATCACGGTAATCATCCAGTTAGGTTCATAAGAAGCAGCTTATCATCGATCAGTACAGTAGCTGTCACCATTAACGGTTAACATATAGCCGTGCCAGTTTCGTATTGATGGAAGTGATTCGATGATTCCGTGAGACAGAAATTAGTATTGGATTGGTATCATCCTAAAACTGGGGTTTAATCTGCTATGGTGATAAGTGATTGTCATATGAACCACAGTAACATGTGATTGTTGTTGAGTTTTCTGTCTCGGTAAAGTGATTCAACTCAATTCAATTCAGTTAAATACTTTCCAATGAACATTTGTAAAACTTGATTGCCATAGTGAATTTTTCAAATATTTGTAATAAGCTATCGAAATTATAGGTATCGCAAATCATCTTACATGATTCCACTTCTGATAATTTTGCTTATTCACACATCCATTTATCAAAAAAAAAAAAAAAAATGGGCCTCGTCGACGATTTTTTTTTGACGAAATTTGAGTTACTTTCCAACTACTCCATAGCCCAATCACATATATATTCAAGATAGCGGCAACCCTGCGAAGAGTTAATGTTTGAAAATTCGGATTTAAGCATTCTATAACGAATCCTTATGAATTGAAAACAAAAATAATATAAAAACAAATATAATAGACTGATAAAATATAATATAGACCTTTAAAATTATCAATATATCATTTTTAAGTGATGTCATAAATCTGCACCTTGTTTTAGAGTGAAAGTTTTTGTACACAAAAAAAACGAATAGATTAATTATTATTATTAAAAATTGGCAAGCGTCTACACCTGCCTTTGTGTAATGATAATAATTGTCTTTTGTTTGTTAAGCAAAATAATGGGTAAAGTTCTCATATTGTATATCTGACCGCCGCCGCGCGCCGGTCGCCGCACAGTGCCAACTATAATATATTTAAGGTGAAAGATCAAACCATTTAATGTGCTGTAATATTATATAGCGAAGATGTAGTTTCTTTTTGCACGTGTGTATACTAGACGGATGGTTCGTTTTATGCATTTTTTTAACTAGTTTGTATCTTTTTTTAACGACCCAAGTGATTAAAACATCTCGTTGAATAGCTAAATTGATTGATGTCTTGGAAGCAGTTTTAAAGACTAAGCAAATTCTTACAGACTTTTGATTAGACATTAGAAAGTAGCAACAAGAAAATAAATATGAGTTGTGTGTTATTTTATGGAAACACAAGAGTTGATTTATTATGGTAGATTTATTTTAAGACGAGGATCTAGACTAATGGCATAGAACTTTCAAGAAAAAACGTTGGGGAATTAAAGTATGATGTCTACCCTGATGGGTACGTTTTTCACTTCCAACATATCCTTGCGTAGTGAAAAGTTTTACTTTAATTTAGCCAATTTATTTCTATACGAATTGCATGCATTTGTCAAAGAGCGAAACAAGTGAAAATGACTTGAGCAGAAGGCTGTCGCAAACACGCAGATTTTCAGTCAACGTTAAGTCAATATTATGATTATGAACAACTCATTGTCTTGCTATTTCATCGTTTTAGAAAAGAGGTCATGTGTCTTTGATTTTCAGTTTCGAGTTCAAGTTTGACTGCTTTTAAACACTTCTCTTCTCTTTTAACAAAAATTGTAACTATTACAATTTGCAGCATTTAAATGGATGCTGCAATCAAAAGAGAAACGCCGCCGTTAAAAATTGCAGTCGTCTAAAAGCAGTCTTTGTTAAAATTTTCAAAAAATTTCCTTCAGGAATTTTGCAAAATTACTGTTTCTTTTTCTTGATGGTTCATACAACTACGACACAGTTACAACGAACAGAGCCCTCTATCGGTGTGCCACCTTGAGGGACTGAAATACTCATAGCTTTTCTTTATTTGAAGAATTAATATTGTTTTTCAAATTCAGCCTTAATCAAATATTTTTCTGAAATTCTGCTTTTATTAAATTTGTTTTCAAAATTATGTGAAAATTGGATTTAAAATTCGATTAATTTTTATCCGAGATTAAATTTTGACGTTTCCACGTATAGATTCACTTCATTAGTGTCGAGAATTAGACTTAGAAAATTAGAAAAATTTTACCTCGGTTTTAATCAAATTCACACACTGTCTAAGATGAAAATTCTGCTCGCAAAATTTAAAAAATATATTCAGCTCTTTTTAAATTAGTTTTCCAACATTCAATTTCTTTTAAAATAGTCTTCCAAGGCCCTTCACTATGATGGGACATCGAGACGAACCCATTTAATTTGTTAAGTTAAACGCGAACCACGTTATATTATGTAGCATTCTTTATATCTAAGTGATGGCGTTGTTAATCCTCGATGTCGTTTTTTCAACCGATTCTTACGGGGATTGGACAAAAAAACACATAAAATTAATCTTAGAAATTTCATTTTTTAATCTATGCGCAAACCGACGATGATGGCGGCGACCATCACGATAATAATTATCGCGCGAAAAAAGATGCGATCAAAAACATGCTCTCATCAATGCAATATATTGTGTGGTGGGCAGTCCAGAAAAATGATGACGAGAAAGCGAGACGTCGACGTGACAAGATCTCTTCACTGTTTTCCTCTCATAATGACGAACTTAAAACAATAAAATAATACATAATGAAGCAATTCTCGTCGAAACGCCGCGTCTTTTTTTCAATTTCTTTTGACTTTTGACGCGACGCACGTGACGACGAGAAATGCTTTATTATGTAGTATTTCGTTGTTTTAAATTTGTGATTAAGAGAGAATATCTGCGAAGAGATCTCGTCACTTTGAATCAGTCGCATTGTGAATCAGGCATGAGATCCAGGAAAACTTTTGTTCGTCGAAAATTGAGGAGGCGAATACAAAATTAAGTTTACTCACTTGTCTTATGTATTTATATTTTCCAGATGGCTAGGATTTCGATGGATTAAAAACCACCATAAATATTCGTAATTTTGTGCTTACATTTGGATCAACATTTTTAATAACGCCAAGCAAGTTTTTTTCCCATCCATCAAGCTGTAAACTGTCCAATTCCATTGCAGGATGGCTACGATATCGATGGATGAAACCTCTATAAAATCAGAAATTTATGAAATTGAGATCTAGGCCAACGCAGGTTAAGTTGACGCGGTATCGCGTAGATGTGTGCCTCTGCATTTATTCACAAGTCCGGCATCCATTTTGCTATCGCGTTCCCTACCATTTAAACTCAAAACTCTTTTAATCAAAATGTTCTCATAAAGCAGTGAAATATAAAAATTAGATAGATTACTTCGTCTACTTTGCAAAACTATCAAATTTAAACTTTATTTTTTTATACGAACTTTAACTAAACTTTGAACTAAAATTGGAAGAAATTACTAGTTTTGGGAAGTAAACGAACAGAAGTTTGTATTATTTGATCTTGTCGTATTCGACTTGGCTAGTTTATTAAATAATTTAATCAAATAGGAAACATAAATTTATTATTTCGCTGAATGAACTCATAAATACACAATTTTTTAACTGTGATCTTGAGGAAAATATTTATTTACAAAAAAGACAACATTAATTTTGATAGGTATAAAAACAATTTAACAAAGTAATATTCTTTTGTTTAATTAAAAACAAAAGTCTCTCACGATATTTTTAATATCAAAGCAAGATCATCTTTTAACTTTATCTATTTTTTTTTTCTTCAAAACATTGAATGTCTTCCGGTTTTCGTTCAATAAAATGTCTTCTTTTTGCATCAATTTGTCATCGCTTGACATAAACAAAAAGTAATAGAATATTATGTTTAGTAGAGAATCCCGCAAACGGGTATCAAAGTGAGTAAGGGGAATTATCTCCTTTTAAGTCCATCGACCTCAGATGTCTACTTGAGAAAATATTATTGAATTTGTGTCTGTTCTGTTCTGTTATATACTATATATAGATATACCCACTTATTTAATATCAGATCTCAGATCCATTACAAACTGTGACAGCGTGGAGATATTTAACTGTCAGACAAACGAGCTCATTGAATGAAATGATTTAAGATTTGTCAAATTGCATTCATAGTATGGTGTGTTGTAATTTTTCAAATGTCATATAATGCTACTAGGTTAAATGAATTTGTAGGAAATAAATGAATACATACATCGAGGGTTATATTAATACATATTGTTGCAGTCTGTTAAACAGGAAAGAGTAGGTATGACAATTATTTATTATTAGATTTTAACGAAATTCCAAATCCCACTTCAGTTGAAGGTTTTTTGTTATAGTGTTTGAAAAAAATGCAGTATATGACTTTCTAGACCTACACACTTTTGAATTAGTAAATATAATTATGAATGAACAAAAATTGAAAGAATGTGATTAAGCTATTGTTCACTGTGGTGTAAAGTGACTTTTTTCGATAAGATATTGTCACAATTTAGATTAAATCAAAATAAATCCTCATGTCTTTAAAATTAGAAATCTGTTAAAAAAGTATTATTACAGGGTGTTTCAATATCTTTAAAATTTTATTTTTTTTAATCAAAGAATTCAACAGAATCTTTATAAACCTTGTAAAAACTTAATTTGAGGTTGGATTAGAATTAAGGCTATAAAAACCTCTTGATGCCAAATGAAATGGCACTACTAGATCGCAACGAACTTGATCTTGTGGTTGACAACTACATATAATATAAAGAAAAATTGTTATAAAAGTCAAAAGTAATAGGTATCTAATAAAATATTGATTTTTGCATGTTTTTTTTTAAATGCAATATTGTTTGAATTTTTAAAAAGCGCCAGATTGCAAATTAAAAAAAAAAATCGATCAATCCATTAAAAAGCTATATCTACGTGAACAACTCAAAAATAATGCAATTTTCGCGAAAAACGTCAAAGTCTTATTTCCGTAATACCAATTATTTTTTGGAAAATCCTGAAAAGAAGATTTCCTACATTTAGGTGCTCTATCATTACATGTATACAAAGTTTATTCAAAACTGGTAGAGCAGTTTCGATAAAACTTAAAAAAAAAACTGAAATTGTTTTACAAATTTCACATCTATAGATCCCATCTATATCTACAAGATTTGAATGAAATCTGTTCAGATTTGTCTGTTTAAGCTGTTTATAGTGGACGCAAGGATGCACAGACGTACAGGCCGACGGATGCTATGAAGAAACCTGTACTTTTTCGGACTTCTCCATCATCGTAGTGTTAGTTTCAATTACAACCTCAAAATTTTGTTTCTACACCAATCCAATACTTGTTTCATATAGCAAGTAAAAATTGTTAAATTTTGTTGACCATGTTTAGTTAAAGTTTAATTCCATAAACTTGTTAGGGTTACTCGAAATTATGTTCGTTTATTAAAGTCGTTTTTTATGTTTCGCGAATGATTAAGGCAATGTTTGGTTTTCTAATAATTATTGTCATTTATTTATTTTCTTCCTTTTTTTATCATTAATCTTGTTGCTTTTCTTGCGAAACATATTTATAAAGTTTACATTATACAATATATATACATATATACATACTTTAAGACCACGACCATTGAATAAATTCCAAAACAAAATACTTAAGTGTGGATCTGCGTATGCCAGGAAGTGCATCCAATTTTCAATCATAGACTCCGGTTTCTCTTTCTCTTAATAATGGGGTCTGTTCATATAGCTGCGTTGCAGCAGCACCCATTATCCCATTACGCACAGTTAGTGGTGCTGTGCACTATATGTATGTACATATTATGTTGTGTATAACGTTAAAACGCATCATTTTTTTATTTTATTTTATGTGCTCCAGCTTGAGAGTTGATTGATTTAAAGACACGGAAAATGAGAAAAAAAAACAATTTAAATTGTATTTCCTACATGAACAGCATTTTTAAGTGTTTCCACTCTGCTGTGTCTGTGTCACTCTCACAATGTGCTGTCAATGAAAATTAGAAGCATTAACTTAAACTGTCAACTTAATAATGATTGTCTTATGTCTTAAGCTCCTGACTCCGTTAGAAGACAACAACAACAAAAAAAAACTATTACCCAAATCAAGGTAAAAATTTGATTACATCAACTAAACCATCACTTGATTTTACGAATGAGGGACTGTTGTTACATAAATATACACACAATGAGTACCTACCTAGGTATTTACTTTAAGATTTTGAATAATTGTGGAATGGGGTCTTTTCTTCTTCTATCTCGCTGGCGCCACCACTCTTGAATCATCTTTTATAAAACGTTATATAAGTAAGTGACTAAACACAGACGAAGCTAATTATAATTTAAAATGAATCTAGACGAATATAGTTATTTTGCAATTAAGGGTATTTTTCTGAGTCACAGCGGGTGATCTTGAAACACTCACTCCAGTACCTACTCAGATACTCAGAATCATTAATATGTATTAACTGCGGTGAATGATCTTCACGGAGACAATCAATAAAACAGGAAAAGACGAAAACAACAACATCAAGAAAAGTTGAACTTGCCCATGGCGCCTATTCTTGCTACGCCTATATGGGAGAAAATGCGCGACGACAACGACATACAGTCGCAAATTAGTATCTGTCAACTAATTCCAATCCGATTCTACCTAAGCTATGTACGTTCAAATGGGTGTCTGTGTGCGGGATGTGCGATGCAAAAATACATAAATTATAGAATATAATCTTCCGGTCGCCTTTAAAATAAAAAAATGCAATTTTAAAACAAAGTGCTATTGAATTGATTATAGGGCTTTGCAAATGTGTGATCATCTGTTAGAAATATAATGCACGGAAAGGAGATTTGTTGTACTTGCACAAATATTTTATAAATGATGAATGATGATCATATCATCATAATATCATGAGGTCATATATGACTAATAAAATATTTATTCTAAAATTGCTCAGGTAAAAAAAAAAATAGGTAAAATAAAACTAACCTAAATACACCAAAGTTCTTCCGCCATTTTGAAAAAAAAATAAAAGATGAGACTAATGCAACTAGTTCACGAAATGTCAAGTTCTGCATGTCCATGCGCACTGACGTCATTTTGACGTGTGTGCTCAGTGGACTTGGAGACGTCAGTGACACGTCATGTAGTACATGCGGCTTTTCACATGTCGTGTACTCTTAGGATTAGACAACTAAAAAATTTAAGCTGTACCTCAACAACTGTAAAAAAAAATGGCGAAAACTAAAAAGACAAGTGCTTTGCCTTGCATCAAATGAGACAAGACCAGTGAAGTGAACTACGAATAGTGAATGGTCGCAAATTTCGACATTTGTGAATGAAATCACATAAGTGGTGGCAGATAACTGCAAATTTAAACAAAACTTAACCAAGTAAAATGAATTTTAGAGGTTAAATTCGAACAAATTTTCTACTCGCTGGTTTGTGGAATGTGTGCTAATATTGTAGATTGCGAATCAATACGTGACAGTTCGCAGAATATAAGATGTTTATCGCGTAGAAAATATTAAAAGACAAAGTTTTTCAGTTGTAATAAATTTTACGCAGTGTTTTCTATGAAAATTTGCTGATGTAATCATTTATTCACTTTATCGACAAAAATTTCATTTTGTTTTTTGACATTTGTACTTGCCCTTAAATAGGATTATATGTTTTAGAAAAATATGTTTTAGAAAAATAAGCAACAAAAAGATAATCGTTCAATTATGTATGTAGGTATGTATTAGAAAATGCTTTTAAATTTTTTTTAGTTTAGTTTTTTTTTTTAGTTCTCTCTCTTCTGAACACGCCTAACTCTAAAAGTTAGAATGACGTTAAGTTGAGTTTTCGCAGCAAACTCATTTGGGGAATTTTATAAAATTTGAGTAAGTCATTTCCTTATCAAATTCGACAACTACTACTTTATTTAGGCGTGCATTTTATTTTTTCTGATACAGTTTTTTTTTTTTACCTTATAGAGCAAGTAAAATGTCTCAACACGACGAACTTTAATTACTCAGCAGTGCAGCTTATATCACAACAGTAAGACTGAAAGCTGTTAATGAATATAAGATTTAAAATTTTGACTATCAAAAATGTTTTACTAAAGTATTTGTTATGCAAATGTATGAGTACACTCGGGCGTATGAGAAACAAAATTCTATTTTTACTTTGCGAATGGTTTCATATACACTGGACGTTCAGTATAATGAATCACCATTTGAAGTCCATTAATTTCTCTTTATAACGAATATCGAAAAATTTTACTACTCTATAAGTAAATAAAAGATCTGTTATATACCTAACTAAGGCTTTTTAATTTCAATGAAAAGGAACATAAGAAAACATGAGACGGGTTCTTCATTTTCAATAGTTTTTTTTTTTTGCGTTTACCGTTTGCCTGCACCACAAAACGAAATAATGTAATCTGTTGTTTTTGTATTGGTAAACATTTTGTTTTCTTTTTGTTTTTTGTTCGAAAAAACTGTTTCGATATAACGAATTTTTCGATATAACGGATATTATATCTTTCGTTATACTGGACGTCCAGTGTATTATCTTCAATATTTTATAGCTTGCGAAAACGCTTTGTTATTTAACAAATCAAATCCACTTTCTTTAATACATTTAGACTTACCTATTTAATTTTCTCAAATAAAAAAGCCTACACATAAAGCTTGTGAGACACCTTCATTTTTTCAAAATGGTTTTGTTGGTAATTTTTTTTCTGTCCCGTAACAACTAACGATGTCACCACCATCATGTCTTTTTAGATATTTTTTAGATATAGTAGAAGATGTCTATATTCAGATCACTATAATTAAGATCTCTGAAAATAACGTTCAAGACAAATCAAGACAAACAACAGAAAACAAATCGCTTTAATCTTTTTGTATGAAAAAGTATATACATATACATATGTACATAAATCAAAACCACAAAACATCACAGTCGACGTGACTACAAGCTACAACTAGTGTTATATCATTCAAACTGTAATTATACAAAAACAAAATTCACATATACATTTATAAGCAATTTCATTTAAGTAAAATCATCTGAAAAAGGAAATGCTTTTCTATATTCCCCTCGGCTACTATATAAAGAGAAATATAGAATGGCCAGTTGGAATGGAATAACTGCAACTAAACGAAAAGTTTTTGCGCCATATATAAAGGTACTGGTTCTTCATAGCCGGCTTTAAGATCACGTAGAAGGCAGTGTGGGTTAGTTTAAAAGAATAGACTAATAGTTTGCGATTTGCTATAAAATTTAAATGAAAACAAACACGAAGAAAAAAAACGTGCATAAAACATTAGTTTATATTTACATATTAATTCAATGGCTTATATTGTACGAGTGTAATCAATCATTTTAAGAAAAAGCCTTTCTTTAACTTTTTGATAGTTTCCTTTTTAGCAGAAAAGCATGTAACGAAAGAGAAGTTCCAGCTAACTTTTGTTTGCCATATTGTCTTTGTTTTTTTACTTACAATATTTTTTTTTTTTAATATTTGCTGGTTACTGAAGCTAAACATTATGATTATCTGCAATTATCTTTGCATTTTTATAAGTATCCGTATCGATTTCTTAAAAAAAAAACAAGGAATGTTATGAATAACGTGAAAAAATGACACTGCCTTTCATGTTACAGAAGTAATAAAATGCACGAGAAATTGTGAATAAAATTGCACTACTGGATTGCACAAAATTGATCTTGGAATTTAAACATAATATAAATTAAGTAGATATTGAAGTAGGCTCCATTAAATCACGCCAGAATTTTCCGTAGAGAAAAGAACAAGATTTTTTTATGTAATTTTGTATGAAAAAATTGTTGGTTTTTTTGGTATTTTTCCCGAAAAAAAAATACAAGCGTAATTTCCGGGAGCCGAATGTAATAGTTCAATAATGTAATGTTATATTTGCAACGAGAAAGTGTGAAAAATATAAAAAGTACTGCCATTATGTATTTTTGTCATGAAAACGCAGTAAACGCACTGCTAGTGCGTTTCGACCAAAGTATCGAAAGATATGACGAAAAATACTCCTTTGGACTTCTCAATAATTTTAATACTCCCTTCTAGTAGACTGCATACTGAAATATGAATATTAGTCTTCCTGTGAAGTAAAAGTTTAAAGTAGCTAGCAAGTGATGTCTGCAATCTCGGACTGTTATTTAATGGTGTCTGATAGCAGATGACTTATCACAGATTTATAATTTAGCGACGTCTCTTATTACGCCTTATTACGCACTGTTATAATTTAGCGGCATCTTTTAACTCAGACAGTTATATAGCAACGTTTGATATCCTAGATTTTTAGTGAAGTATGTCATCTCAAATGGTATCTCATACTGTGCTAAGTGATGTTTGCTCTCACATAATTTTGTGACGTCTCCTGACTCATACGGCGCAGGGTCATAAGTCTTTACATGACACAGGCCAAAAGTCCATATTGGATTTTTAACCCACTTATAGATGGGTTAAAAGTCCAAAAATCTGTTGTGGATTTTTAACCCACCTTGTGGGCCCGAAAATCCACAAAAAATTCTTGTGGACTTCTTGCCCATTGATTGTGGATTTCTGACTCACTTTGGTGATTTTAAAAATAATTAAAGTAATAGTTATAATAATAGTAAATTATGTAGAAAATATAGAAATTAGAGAAAACTTTTATTATTCACAACTCACACAAATTTAAGCAATCCTTACCTGAAATTAAAAAAAAACACGATAATGTTAATATAATTTAAAGCAAGAATCTTAACTTAATTGTTAACTAATATTTTATATCATTACTTGAAGATAAATCTAATTATTTTAATTAAATCAAATCATAAAAAATACGTGTTTATTATATTCAATCAGAACAATAGTATTATATTTACGCGACAATTAACTAAATTAATAAACAAACGCCGTTCCAGAATTTTTGAAAAACATGTCAAGTATAAAACTGATTTAACCTTGAAGATCTTATAAAGATAATTACTCAAAGCTGCAAAAATACCGCTAACAGTTCGTCATAAGCTCATAACATAACACAAGGTCAAGTAAAGTTCCTCTCTTGAACTGAACCAGTTTTTTTTTTAACATTAACTACTCATAACTACTTTTTCAATCATTACGATTGTCAAAAGTTGAAGCATTGTAACAATCCTGGCCTGCAAAAAAAAAAAAAAAAAATTGAATGATTTCATGGACCTATTCAAATTCAAGAGACAATCTTTCACATATATGGTAGCTGGGTTTCAAGTAGGTATCTACTTTTTAACAAATTAATGAAGTTCAAACCTACTCCCGATTTCATAATAATTACGAAAGTCAAAGAAAGACTAACATTTTATAATGTAGGTGATGTATATTGTATAGTATTAAAAAAAAACTGTATATTAATGATTACACATAAAATTCATACACGCGGAAGAATATAAACAAAACAAAAACCTCGTTATGAACCTTTTATGTCCCACTAATGCCATCTATTCCGCATTCAACTGATACTTCATTGTGTAGAGATATCTAAAGTAAATCAGTCCAAACGCCACGACCAGTTATACTTAAACGCGATTCGCAATTTAAACAAAAAATATTGCAAGCGATATAGCTTCGGTGGGCGCAGGCGGGGAGGTGTCAGCATTTGGAACTAAACAAAAGTTAAGAACAAAAATCTGATCTAGCTACTTAATTTTATTTAGCTGACATCATTGACCACCATAAAAGGTGTGATTGATCTTACAAGGCTCTAAATGTCGTAATCGCATCCAATAAATTCGTCGTGAGTGGGCGCTGACAGGTTTTTATTAATCAAAATTTTTTTTTCTATAACTAACAGTCAACACGATTACGTTTTTTTTTAATTTGATCAGATTTGGGATTTTTATGGTTTCCACATGGCTAATATCACTATTACCTCAACACGCAAGGTAGAGAAAGATATGCAGACGAAACCATCAAAAAAAAAAAAAACATAAATTCAGAAAAAAAAAGTGCCAAAAGAAGCTCCGTGGAATGAAAGTAAAAGTATTTCGTTCCAAGTCACACCCGTCAGACGTGGCGTCGTCGTCGATCGTCACCGTCGACGTTGTTTCTTTGGCGTCGCAATCAATGCGCCCAGCGAAAGTTGAAAGAAAGTTTGTTTTTTTCTTTTTTTCATTGGAAAGCAATATTATTTGTTTCGCGCTCATATACGCCAACCGATCGCAACCGTTTGTTTTTGAATTTGAACCATCACCACTGATCGAATTGTTTAGTTTAAAGATCGACTAACTTAGTTTTTTTTTTCTTACGTTGCCGGCATCATACATTATTTTCCATATTAACATTACATCTAAGAAGATGCGGCTGCTTTTTCATCGCGAAAGGATTAGTCTGATGAGAGATTTCCTTATTTATGTGCGGCCCAGAAATTAACAAGCTTAAAGACTGCTGCGTGATTAACCATTCCATTCCCGTTGCTAAAATTAGAAACTTAAACTGGACTATTTCTGGATTTTCTTATTATATGTACTAAAGATTGAAAACTATAAGGATGAAGTGCAGATATTAAAGGAAAAATCAATGAAATATCCGCTTAAATAAGATCAAAAGATTCTGGGTGAATATTTTGTACATAATTGAAAGGTTCAACTTGATTTAACCTTTCTTAAAATAGAATCATTAACTTTTTGAATAAAAGAACGCAGCTGTTATTGGATGGGCATTAGTTTGGTGACAGCATTTAATTAATATTCAATGTTAATGTATTTCTCTTATGTAATTTTTGAGCCAAACACCTTAAATAAATTTTGTATTCTATTTTTTTATATTATACAGATTAACGGCTTAAAACCGTTGGAGGCGTTTTTGTAAAAAAAATCGAAAAAAGTTGAACTTTTGTAAATTTTTTTTAAAGTTAACAATTTGTATTTCACGATACATCACCGAGTTTTGTGATCTGCTTAGGTAACAACTTAAATTATCTGCAAATCGTTTTTCGTTTTTTTCAAAAAAACAAAAAAAAACAAGCCTATGTTTATTCCTTCCACAAACAATTGCAAAAGTAAAGCTTTAAAATCTCTTCAACCATTATCTTTACCTTCATAAATAATTCACATGAACTACAGATGGTAATCATAACGAGATCAGCAATAAAACTATCTGTCAACGATGAGCAATTTTATTCGCATCCGGTAAAATAGGAATATTTTCCATTAAAACGCACATTTGCCAACGAGGGAAAACAAAAATACTATTAGGTTCAGAAATATAAAAACAAAATAAATTCCACTTCAACGTGCTTGTTAAGATCATTGGCCTATTCCGATTTCCATAAATTCAATCAAATTGCAAACAAAAATTGATTTCATCAATTTCCATCAGCATCGATCTAGATCATTTATAATTTATTATTGCGATCTCAGTCAAGTTAGATGCTCACAATAATTTGTTTTCATTTGATTGAATTTCTCCGATCAGTGATTTTTATTCTCTTTATTCGAAAGAAAAACAAACACCCAGACTACAGACAAGCCAATAATTTCAAATTGAAGTCTTAATGTTACTGACACACTTATTACTCCACTCGAGTGATAATTGAATTATAATTCAATTGTTATGCCGCCGCCCCTGACGATGACGAGTTGATATTGAGAGAGAGAGAGAAAACGAGAATTCTAGTTGGGAATTGGGATTAGTCAATTCAATTAATTAGCGTAAATGAAAAATCTAGCAGAAAGCAACAAAAACATCGTGAGTTCACTGAATCGCAAAATACACTTTTACAGTTGTTGTTTTTTTTTCTTACATTAACCCCTCAACTAAACATGATTAACTCATTAAAAATAGTCTCGTGTAAGTTTTGTGTACTTTTCGCGGCAAAGTAATAATGATCTAAATCTTAAGACTGAACCACAGAACAGAGGACTCTACGAATTACGAGTGTAGGTAACCAGTAACCACACCATCGCCGCAACGTTCTGGCTTATGGTTTATGGAACTTTCATTTACACCTTTTAAAAACTAGCTCGTTTTTTAAAGAAAAATAGTCGGAATAACATTAAGTAATTATGAAACTGTACCACGGAAAGGTTGGCAAAAAAGTGTGCCGATTTTTAAGAAGATATAAATTAACGTATAGCGTTTTCATTTGGTCGTACGGAAGCGTCTAAAAGCATTCCGAATACTTCTGCAATCATACGTTTTGCACTAAATGACAGTTCTTTTTCTGAAAAGAAGAGCAAATCGATTGTGAATTTTAATAAAGAATAAAAACCAGAAAAAAAAACACATACACCCTTTGAAGGTCAAAATATCATTTTCTGGTGTTTAATTTAATTGTGCATTTATAAAGAAAGTATGCCTGAATGTAAAATATTAAAATGAATTCGACCTACTTTATTTTATTTACTATTTGGGAATATAATAATTGTAGTATATAAACATGTAACTAATTTCTTAATTTTGTTCGCAAATAGAATTAAAATCTTACAAATTTATTGTTCGCCATATTTTAAAATGATGAAAAATGAAAACAATTTTAAATTCACGATTTACAAAAACAATTAAATACAAACTTCAGAATCAAAAAAGTGTTCGATTAGCGTTCTGTATCGGGGGGTTATAGAGATTTCTTACGGATTACCAAACGAGTAACTGTTATTATAATAAACAAGCTTTGGACAAAGTGGAAATTAGAAGTTCTCACCTTAATTATACATGGATAAATCCAGGTTGCACATTTAAAACTTGAAAGACCTCATATAACAAGCATATAAAGGGTTTTCCAATAAGAGGTTTCATTTTGAATGGTCCGCTATTTGGGCAGCTGTCATCTTTTGACATTTGACAAGTAAAAACAACGCCATTACTAAAAATGGAACGATACACGCTTCAACAACGCATTAAAATTGTTAAAATTCAATATAAAAATGGCGCTACGTGTCCCACAAGCAACGAAACAATCGCAATTTTGAAAAAAAAGTTTCCTAACCGTGTTATTTCTCGAAGAGGTGATTACAATTGGCCACCGAGATCTTGGTCATGATTTGATTATATTTATAGCACAGTATAAAGAAATTTCCAAAAAAAAAAACCCATTCGCAGCAGTCTAGTTTTTACATTTCACATTTTGTACTACCAAATAACAGCTGTCAGAATAATCAAAAAAAAAAAAAAAAAACACAAATAAAAAAAAGTTTGCTACAATTAAAGAGCAAAACAAAAAATAACTTAAACCAAAAATTAATTTTATTTAACTTTATTAAAAGGCTCATTTCAGTAGTTGTGAACAATCAGAAAACCTTTATGTTATCTTGTATTATGGTACAGACACTTGGAACCTTTCAAGATCGAATGGAAACATGATGGGTTGCTTTGAAATAAATTTTCTTCTTCTTTCTTTTTAATTTCAGTTAATTAATTTTTAATTTTCTCCTGATTGAGAAAGGGGTAGGAGGATTGACATTCAAGAGTTTTTTGAAATAAAGCTAGAGTACGGAGTTATGAAACCGAATATTTAGTAAGAGCAAATTCGAAATACATACATATTATGGTATGTCATGTATACAATGTACATATGTATGAATGTTAGAAGCCAGTTATTATTAATGGTTTAACAACATTAACGCACACTGAACTCCGTCTCTTGGAGATAAAAATCACTCTTCTATTCGGTTTATACAGATACTCTTTTCATTTAGTAAATTTAACGCGAAGACAGCGCCAATAATGACAGATAAGTTACTATTTGTGAAAATCAAAAAGTTGACATTTTTAAATGGTTGATTATATAAGGTGTTTATAAAATGAAAAGTTGATATTCGCATACCGTTACATTATTTCTACTAGCATCAGCCAGTGAGGAAAATTCAATGGCATTTACACAGACCAGTCTTGTTAAGAAGGTGGTAATATTGCATCTAGCCAAACAACTGACAGTTGCGGCAGTTAAGTCACATTGCAACATAATCACCCCTGCTTTCACGATTGCAATTTTTCCTGCGTCATAATTCCCCAATCCACCATCACGTATGTATGTACGTACATATGTACTAACATTATAATATGGTATTTATCTACCTACTACTTTATGCCTTTAAAAGAAATAAAACTTGAAAAATGCATCAGAGTGTGATAAAATGCGTTCGCCGCACCACTGAATGTGTTTAGATTCAGAAATAATTTTTAATAAATTTATTTTGACGTAACGTATCGAATGCATAATGAAGGACCTCCTTCCATGTTCATAAAAATAAAATTTAAAAAAAAATATAGGTATAATACAAATCTTGGTAACAACAACGAGAGAAACCCTATTTCAAAGGAAAATTAAAATTATGAACAAAAATCCAATAAATCTAACGAATCTCAAGAGACTCATTGTTATTCGTAATTTGTTTGACAGGTTTCGGAAAATACAAGTCTGGCTTGACTTGACGAAAGTGTCACGTTATGTCAAGAAATATTTACTGTATGGCTTGGGTTGTATTATAAATATGCATTTACACCACTCACTGCTAAAGGAGAAAAAGTTGTTTGTATTTTAAATATTATATACAAAAAGAAAGCTCCGGCTTGTAGGCGTGGAAGGTAGTTTCGCAATTAGTTATAAGAAATAAAAAGCAACTTTTGTCCAGGTATTTGAAATGTCACTTTAATTGTTAGATCGCACTTAGAAAAAGAAATATAGAATTTATTCAAATTCATGATAATCTTTAAATTCAAAAAAATATTTAAAAATAAATAAATAATGTAAATTAGTCTCTATTACTTACTTAATTTTACCAAATACATTTAATTAAGGCTATACCCGAGTTTCATATATTTGACTTTGTGGACTTATTTTGTTCAGAATACAGAGTAATGCAAGCAGGCTCGGAATACATGATACATGATACTCTAACGAAATCAAAATAAAAATTCCTCACCATGAACTTTAAATTACAAAGTTAAAGACCTCCAACATTTAAAATATTTTGAATAACTAGTGAAAGCTAGCAACAAAAATCACATCACAAATTTTGTGTGGCTTTTCCTTGCCACCTCAAGTTCATTACACTAGAAATATGTAAATGCACCTGTCTAACCGACAATTAATTACATCTTCCTAAATATCACGGAACTAAAAATGCACCACGCCAAGCAATGTACGTAGTATCGTTAAGCATTGAAATTATATGGTAGCGAGATCTGAAGATTTTTTCTTTAGCTAAAAATCATGTTTGTCTGTTCACAGGTTTTATGACAGGGACAGCTGCTGAGTGCTGCTTAGTTGTCAATACTATAATTTTAATTTATTTAGTATTAGATAAACCTAAAAATTTTAGGCACATTTTATGTAATCTTTTTTTTTCTTTGTTTAGATGCGCTAAGGGTAACGGGGTTATTTTGAAGCTGAAGTGTGCTTTCTCTGCCGTTGGCATTCATGTGTTTTGGTGCGTCAACTTACCTATTATACACACATTATGAACTTGTCTCCATGTTTGCATCAGTTGTTAGTATGGTGGGCCTGGGCGATTATGACATTGAATTATGCATACAACACAACAGACTCTGGTGGTTTGTTGGAGAAGATAATAAATGTCAATAGTTAAAATGAGAAGATGTACGATGATGGATGATCTTTGAGCTTTTACGTAAATTTGACTTGAGGCATTATTTGAACTTTCTTCATAAAACTGACATTTTTTCGTCAGAAAATTTTACTTATTACTATCAATATCACGAAAAACAAAATAATAGTAAGAGAGATATGTGAGAAGAAGCATATAATTAAATGCAACAAAAGTTTCGTTCGTTGAACTTCACTCAGGGTTAACCCAGACTTTCTTAAAAACCCCATGAATTGTCAAAAAACCCTGGGTTTTATGGTCTTCAAAAAACACTCGAGGGTGCAAATAGTGTGGTTGACATTTAAAGCAAGAAACAAGAAGTTCTGTGTTTAATTAAAACAGAAAATTTGTTATAAATAAATTAAACAACTTCAAGCGTTTCCCTTTTCTATTTCTATTTATTTTCTTTTAATTCTTTTTTTTTATTTCTATTTCAAAAATAAGTATGTAATTACCTGCAGCAAGCCAATTCACAACAAAATAATTGCCTCACATCACAACTCCTGTCGCTTTAGCATTGTAGGTATTCGTATACCGCAATTCGCCACAGCAAAATAACCTAGGTCTACTTCAGGCGAATTCAGGGCGACCCTAGATCTCAAAAAATACAGAATTTGATTGTTAGAGCGAGTTGAGGTTTTTCAAAAAACGCTTTGGGGCGACCAATCCCAGGATGTTTTCAGGGCTTAACGAACAAACCTTAAGTTAAGCATATTGCATTTTTAGACCTTAAAATTATTGATTTATGTTGTATAATTTAATTTTTGTAAGTATACCTAAGATTCTGTGCACTTACGCTTGTTCGCCAACTTACTTATAGTTTCTTGACTTTCCAAAATTGTTATGAAGAAACAAGAAATGAACACATTTCAAGTATAAAAGTAGGGTGTATTCATAAACGCACAAAATCTGAACTAGTACAATCGCAGTTCTTTTCTAATGCATTTGTGAACGCACTCACAATGCAGAATGTCTGCAGTAAACAAAAAGGCCTGACTTAGTCCGATTTGTATGTAAACAAAGTTCATTAACGTCAAAGAAAAATAGCTGCCAAACAAATTTTGTTGAACTTGATTTTTGATTTGCTTGCCGAAAAAGAAAAGAAAATTATAATTGGCACAAATATCTGGCAAGGAAAAAATAAAAAGAAAATTATAACGAAACAATTTCTGAGCTTAAAAAAATATCGCATATTGCCAAAAAATGCATTCTTCATGAAGGTGATTTCAGAGTATCCCGACGCTGACGACAGTCTGACGTTTATGAACGGTAGGTACTGCAGTTGGGCTAGGTTAGTTCGATTGAAAATCTGACTTTATGAACGCAGATAACGCAGTTCTTTGTTAGGCTGACGATTATGAAAAGTCACCCTACAACTGTAATAGTTGGAAGGTGACGCTCGTGGTCGTACGAAACCAAATGAATACAATTAAGGATTCATATTACGTGCCTATAATTGAGGTTTGCTTCGTTTCTTCCAGTTTTTGTTAGCTTTTGCTTTCGGAAGTGAAGAGAGTCACCGACCCCTCTATGCTTAAGTGAACTGGGAGCTTTTGTGTACCTAAATACATGAATGGTCATGTGAATTAGAACAACACACCACTTAAGGAGTACGCCGATAAAAAATGTCTATGTGTGCGTTGTTCAAGACACACATTCTCATTTCTTATGAGAAAATAGCTAATTATTAACTTGCAGAGAAGGCTTGGCATTATTTTAATATTGAGTATCTTTGATTATGGATGACTTGTGCATTTGAAGTTTCGCAAGGTAACTTTTCGTAAGGTTTAGGCATATGCTTCCGATAGTTATACCTTAATCCTTAACTATAATAGTCATATAAGCAAACGAGCAAATAATTAAAATCCCGCCTGATAAACTATAATGGAAGCTCCGCTTCGTTCAAATCCTCTTAGATTCGTTCACTTCAGCAAACATAAGCAAGAGCGATTTCAGTTCATAGTTCTCAGATCATGCTCATAAATTCTATACAAAAAATAGTGTTTCTTAATTTACTTGACGAAAACAAGCTTCGTCTTCATTCCAAATTCGTGATAATGATTTGTAAATCTCTAAGTAATGATTTGTCAATCAATGCTGAAGATAAATGTCAAAGAACTGTCACAATCACAAATGACAAAGCGATTTTAAAGCTATCCGCATTGGAAGATCTATCTATCTATCTAAGAAAAAAAAACAACTATATAATATTTTTACTTTGAAACTATGAGAACCAAAGCCTTTAGCAAATAATATCATCAAGAGAAAGTAATCAAGCAAGCAAAAACTCAGGTACCTCTAGTGAATATACACTGCCAGACAAAATAAAGTGCAAAAGTAGTTTATTCATTTTCAAATTACCGCTATTTCAGAGCAAAGAGCATTTATCGCTCCATTTCGCGTTCTGACGTCACATATTCTTATTTGCTTACACTCTACAAAAAAAACCATGCATTATTTTGTCTACTCACTATCAGTTGCGGTAATTCTGCAATATAGTCAATATTTAACACGTGACAAAATAAAGTGCATTTTTGATTTCTCATACAATTATTGCCAAAAAGTTTTAAATTATAAATTAAAATCTATACAATCGATAAAATATCAAAAGGTAGAAGGACAAAATCTTAATTAATAATCGTTTCAGAGTTAAATTTTATCTTTATTGGTTAAGCGTTTAGAATGAAACCGTTAACATCTGAAGTGAAGGAATTGCTTGTTTTGGATCGTCAACGTGGTTTGACATTCCATAAACTAGCCGAAAAATATGGATTATCCATTTCTGGGGTAAGAAAAATCTGCCTTAACTTCTATGAACGAGGAACTGTTGCCAGTTTTAAAAATTCTTGTGGAAGGAAGCGGAAGACCACTGTAGTTGATGACCGCAGAATTAAAATTGAGGCTAGGAAGAACCCTTTATCTTCGGCCAGAAGTATAAAAGAAGAACTGCAGTTAAACATTACACCAAGGACAGTACAAAGGCGACTCAATGAAAGCGGGTTAAGAAACTTTTTTGCGAAGAAAAAGCCCTTGCTTCGTCCAATTAATGTAAGAAAACGGCTAGCTTTCGCAAGAAAGTTTTTAGTGAAACCGCAATCATTCTGGGAAAACATTATTTGGTCCGATGAGTCCAAATTTGAACTGAAAAACTGTAAGGCCAGAAAACGAGTTTGGTGTAAACCATCCGAAAGACTCAGCCAAAGGTGCATACAAAAAACCGTAAAACATGGAGGTGGGTCAGTTATGGTTTGGGGATGTTTTTCTTTTAGTGGTGTTGGAAATATTGTCAAAATCGACACCAAAATGACCGGTTCTGGTTACGTCAACATTATTAGGGAAAACTTAGCTTCATCTGCTTCTAGAATGTCTTTGGAAAGCTATATTTTCCAACAAGACAACGATCCAAAACATACAAGCAGAGTAGCTAAGCAGTTTTTTGCCGAAAATAATGTTGACGTAATGGAATGGCCACCTCAATCCCCCGACCTTAACCCAATTGAGCACCTTTGGTCCATTTTGGATGAGAGGATTCCATTAGATCATCGTCGTAACTTGCAAACTTTTTGGGAAAGCCTCCAAAATGAATGGGAGAGGATTCCAGATCAGATCCTAAAGAATCTGGTCTGCAGCATGCCCAAACGCCTTGCGGCAGTTATTCAAAATAAAGGAGGAGCCACTATCTATTAATTTTTATCTTTTCTGAAGCTGAATTTTGAATTTATGTGAAGATCTTTCAAATTTGCACTTTATTTTGTCTTTTCTATTTTCTTTCAAAATTGGAATATTATTTAATTTCTAGGCTAAGTTTTGTAAATAATCTTAAACGACTACTTTTATAGACGTGAAATAATCTGAAAATAAAAATTTAATACATTTTTTGAAGAAAAATGAATTAAAATATTCCATAATAAATAAGATAAAATTGGACTTTGGTTTTGCACTTTTTTTTGTCTGACAGTGTACAAATATTTACGTTTTTTATTGTTAATTTTGAAAAGCATTTCAATCTTTTTCTTATCCAATAGCATAATCTCTTTTTTATGCTTTAGACAAATGATACAAGCACGTATCTTCTTCGGTTTCAATTTCAGCACCAAACACAATAATTGCAATCCATAAACAAATTAAGTCAAGACCTCAGCCTGTCTAATAGCATTGAATAGACAGAAAGTGGCGGCATTGCGACGGCAAGCAACCGGTGTAAAAGACGCAAAACATACCTACTGCAAATAGTATTTCGTCTTTTTTCCTTCTTTTTTTTTGTTCAAGGCATTTCAAAAAATTCATTGCATTACATATTGTATTGGATGCTTGTGTTGCTATCTATACATAGAAGATGCTGAAAGATCTCTTGAACATATACTCACAAAAAGGTGAAGTTTTGCACAATGCCTTTTGCGCTATGTAACAATAAGCGCAATTATCGCTATAGGCACATTATATATACATACATAGACAGACATACATATACATTACATACAGACACAACTCGCCGTTCGCCGAATAGATATATTTTATCTTGTATCTAACGGAGCGCAGGTTGCAGCATCCGTTGTGGAACATAAATTATTTAACAAATAACCGGGGATACTTGAAACGTAATGTGCCAAGTACTTTTAAAACTGCCGGAGGGTTTATAAAAATAAAAAGTTTGACTGAAGGAAAGGAAAGGTATAGTGCAGTGGGACTAATTTGTATATGCAAATCTTTGGATAAGATGTCACTTAATTGATAATTATGGCAAAATGTTATTAAATTGACGTTCTAGATTGGAGAGATTATAAATATTGTGTCGTTATAATTAAAAAATATAGTTTACTTCTTTACATACATAGATTATTATATGTTATACCAGCCACTATAATTACGTTCCTTGAAAACTAAAGATATAGGTATTTGTAGCCAAGGATGAAATTGAGATAAAAGCGATTGTCAAGTGTTTCACCAAAATTCCCCGCTGCTAGGAAATTCAATTCGATTCAATTTCATTCAACGATGAAATTATCAGAAATTAAAAATCGCTGTTCTAGTGCCCACAAGAATTGCTCACCACATCATAGCTCTGTTCCAGACTTATGGGGTTTTCCATTGGTAAATTCAGATTTCAATGAAAAAATTTATTTTTTTCTTGGTGAATGGAACACAATTCAATTTGATTTTTTTTTTGCCACTGTATTGGTGTACTTTCTTGCCTGTGAAACTACATCCTTTACATTTGAATCCTATTTCTGTGGGCTTCAGGTATTTCTTTCTTTATTTACTTTTTGATAGACGACGTTTCGTACTTGTTTAAGTACTTCTTCAGGTCTCCAAACTACATCCTTTACAAAATCTATTACGCGGTGTTTTTTTTTTCCTTTTTAAATATAATTTTTCATTATTTCAAAAAATTCTTCATCACTTGAATCAGAAGAAGATGATGTTGATGAATTAAATAATTCATATAAAACTGCTTCCATTTTTCAATAGGATTGATTGTATTTATTTAACAATTTGAACAAACTTTTCGCAAAACGAATAAATTTCAAATCAAAAACCACATTTGTCAAGCTGACAGCTTAAATTTGTATTGATGTTAGTAAATTGAGGGGTAAATCTGCCGAAAAATTTAGATTTGCTAATTTGATTTAAAATTAAAAATAAATCAATTTATTTTGCCCCAAGGAACGTAAAAAGTGGGGAAATTGTGTTTTTGACAGATCCAAATCAAAAATAAATTGATTTATTTTACTAATGAAAAACCCCATTAAAAAATTGCGCTATTTCTTGCAAAAGAGAGCGCTCACGAGAGGGCCAGAGATTTCTGGCTATTTTTGGCTGGTTGTCAAATGCCAGGTTGCCTTCTTTTAGATGACAGAATTGGGCAGTTTTTTTTAATTTGTATATATTTTATGAATTTTGTGTAGGGAAAATGCAGGGATTTATTGTCTATGCTGTAGGTACTTCTTTTATTTTCATGTGGCATCGCTAGGTGAGTAGTTATATTCTTTGATGTTTAAAAAGTTGTCCGAATTAGTGCGAAAACGGTTCCCGACATTTTGACAATTTTCTTTCTATTTCAGAGCATTTCATCCCCACTCTTTAAATTTGACATTTAAGCAAGATGTGCGAAAATTTTATGAAACACAGCTGTTATTAATAACAACAGTTTTCATACAAACTATCGATAACAAGTATATAATTTACGCCGGTAATACAGTCTTTCTGTGGGCTTAAGTTAAGCCCGCAGAATTCTGTGAGTTTAGCCTAGTTCATTAAAAATCTATTCATGCATTAAAGTTCTAAGTGATGTCAAAACCCCGTCTTCAATATCTGAGACAAAATAAAAAAATAACAGACATTTGGAGTTCCAACAAAAAGATTTCAAAAACAAAAGTTTTGAAATTCCCTATACATTCAGGCAGTGATCTTACAAAGAAAAATATTTACAAGAAAATTATGTATGTATGTACATATTCAACTACACATGTAGGTATTTATATAATAAATTATGTAAAGATAAACTTACCTTAAATTCTAAAAATTCTCAAAACTATCCCAAAGCGCTTAATTCACTCCTAATCAACCCACATAAAGTAAATTTTTATGTTTCCTTCTTTTATTTTTTTTTCAAAATTCGTTTTTCTTCAACAAATATAATAAATATTTATGCAAATGTGTCTACCAGAAAAGTCTATCCACAAAAAAAAATATTTTTTTTTTCAATTCGTTCCACAAAAAAGTCAACTTCTTTTTGTTTGAAACTTTTTTTTACTAGACGGGACTCTTCGATAATGAATGGAAGGTGTGTTGCTTTAGATCATCGAGTAGGTATCTATCCAAGTAGTTAGTATAGTATCCAAGAGATAAATCGTTGATCACTGCACTTTTACACTTCAAAACAAAATAAAAAGAAAAACGATTAAAACCATACGGTATATTTTTTCTGCTTCTTTTCTTATTCACGATGTAGAAAGTAGGTTAACTTTTGCAATCTTTTTTTTTTTTTTGATTTATATTTTCTTTCACAATATCTTTAGAGATGAAAAATAAAAAAAAAGAATTAATAAATTTACCGGAAGAAATTTTCACCAAAATCACGATGACACTTCTGATTGAGCTGATCGTATTATACTTTGTTAATATAAATAGGTATAATTGGAAAGTTTATTTACTTGTTTCGTTGGTCAATGAGTGTGTGTTAAAGGGAAAACGAAGGCGAAATATTCCATGAACTCAAGAAAACACAAATTTCACAACTAAAAATAACTCGAATGAGCAATATAATTAATAACTCACACGATCGGAAGAATCGAAATCGGGTAAATCCAATAAGATCTTAAAAATTATCTCACTTCATTTTTTTTACTTTTTCGAGTATCTACTTCGATGAATTTTTAAGTTTTAAAATTTAAAAAAAAAAAAACACATTTATTGGAGTTTTTTTTTCGTTAAGCAATATTTTTTCCAGAGAAAAATATCCTTGGCTATATTGATCGCGAAAGAATTAAGACGAGTTCCGTTTTCCGAGTTACATATAGTGGCATTCGCAAGTCGATCGTTACTAAATGATTGGGAAATATTTTCCTTAGCTGGAGATGGAGTCTGTTAAGAGTATCGACGACGACGACGACGACGGATCTCCTTCTTCATGCCTCACCATCAAACAACACAAGAAAACAACTTGAAATACAGTCTTCAAGAGAGATAGAGAGAGATGTGTTGCGATCTTGCCAATGGGTGGAAGGGGAGAAGATACCAAAACCAACTGTTTCTACTTTTTTGTCTTCTATTTAAAAAGAAGTTTCCGTTTTTTTTCGTATATTTTATTAACGACCGATCGATGATTAATTCATTAAAAAAAACAGTGTAATTCAATCAAACACGATCCACAATTTTTGATCAAACACAATACAACGAACACACAATTAACGTATTTACACGACAGGGTCTCACAACGTACTGTGGGCTGTGCATATGCAGTGTTGTGTTGGGGTCGCGATCGCGAGTTAGCCGTTATATGGTGTAAAGTGTTTCACTCTAGTTAGAGTGGAGTTATAGTGGTTTTTTTGAGTGATATCTCTTTTAATTTAATTAATTTACAAGAAACTATTTAGGTATGTAGCATGTACTGTACACATTTATACGCTCAAGCGTTTGAGTTGGATTTTTCAAAGTCAAAATTCGGTTTTTGTTGGATATAAGGGATTGCGGTAGCCTTGCATAAATCTATAAAGATTTTTATTTGTGTTTTGTTGTGAGAAAATTATAGAATTGTTTTCTTCTTTTCTCGTGTTTATACCTACTTTTTTCTTTTTTTATTATGCGTTTCAATTTTGTTTAGATTTAGCAATTTTGTTAGGTAGTTGAGTAGAGTAGGTTTAATAGATATATATCTAGAGTGCCGGTTATAATGATGGATGTTTTCTATTTGGAGATAAAAAGATACATAATTTTTGTATTGATATTCTATCTACCAGTATATTTTTTTTGAAGGGATGATTATTTATTTGGGTAAGAAAAATAATTGTTTTATTATCGTACCGGGCATTTTGTCTTATCTGTTTCTAGAACTATGTTTAGTCTTTTTTGTTGTTGAAAAAGAATACAAACTTATTTTAATATTATAATAATTGTAATTTTATTATGTTTTTTTTTGATAAATTTTGTAGGTACCTACGATTTTTGTTTATGCTTTGAATTTTTTGTAACGGCCATCATATTTGTTTGTTTTCATTCTTATCGGCATTAAATGTAAATAGGTGAATATATGTAACTTCCTACAAATCTGACATTTTTAAAGAAAAGAAAGAAGTGGCTAGTATTTTATCATATCTTAAGACATTTTTAATCGGTGTCCGGTGATATGATTTGGAACCGGCAGAAGCGTTATTGATTATTGTCAAAGTGAAATTAAAACTGCATTTTATTTGTTGCACTCAAACCTAATCATATCTTGCCTATAGCCCGCAGTTGAAAGAAACATAAATAATTATTTAATTATACGTAATGTAAAAGAAGTAGAATAAGCTGTACCTACCTATTATGTGTATTAAGTTGTATGATTATAACTGCCAACTATTTTGTCCCTAAGTACCTACCAACATAATCAAAAAATGGTGCGGCTATAAGGGGCTATGATTAGTAATCATTTTGAAAAACGATTTCAGCTAAAAATATCACGGAATGACTCACCGTTGTCTAAGTTTAATTGCATTAATTATGGAGTGCTAGTCAAATTCTGAGTACGTAACTAAATCAATATTAATGAGTGATCATTTTAAACGTTTGCAGTGCTTGACTGCTTACTTGCTGGTGTGGGTTAAACCCCCCTCCCCCCCGCCTACTTAACATACGCACCTTTTTTGTATAATATATCTCCACGCATTAATTCATATTGTAGATACATATGTGTCAAAAAATCGTCACTTCAAAAAGGGTATTCTAAAATATAGAAGAATAGGAAACCAATTTTTGTCGAGTTTCCTTATTCCGAACTTGTTTTTTTTTTTAAGTTTAATGTAGGAATTGGTGGGAAAATATTGAGTCGTTGTTAGAAGCTGCTTTAAGAGATATACGAAGCAATTCTATGAGCATACAAGCTGCTAGTTGGGAGTTCAGAGTTGCTGTAACAACTATTCATGGCCGAATCAAGGGTAGAGCACCTGATAAGCTTCAAAGGCCTGGACCATCAAGTGTTCTCACAGACTTATTGGAAAGGAGGATATTGCCAAAAGTGGGATTTCCTAGAAACCAAATGAGCTGCTAGATGTATTAGGGCAGAAAATTATTCAAGACGAAGAGAGACCAACGCCATTTAAAAACGGTAGGCCAGGTAGAAAAGGTACTATACATCCCTATTACGATTGTGAATTATCAATTGATAATTTATAAATATTAAAATTTGCTAGGTACTCACAGTTTCAACTGGATAAAATAATAAACACTTTACTCTCAATCATTTTTATGAATTCGAATCCGAATCCCAAAACGTCTGCATCAGACGTTTTCAAGATACTCCCGTTGTTCCCGTTTGAAAATGAAAACAATTTTTTTATATATCTACCTATGAGGTTATAGCATGCACCTTGTAACGGCATCTGAACGTAGATAATTTTTTTAGTTTTATAAAATACAGTTAATATATCAATTCTTCTTAAAGACATCTTTTAATGAAATCTATGAGTTTTGTATGAATATTCAGAAATTAAAAAGAACTGAAACCAAATGATTTGAAAAACTTTGAAACGACAACGAAACTTTCACCTGTCTAAATTAATTTACATGGTTGCTAATAGACATGCTCAGGAAAATGAGATCTCTGAGATTTCAGCAATCTCAGTTTAATTAGTTTAGTTAAAAGAAAAAAAAATAATTTTGTGTTTAATATTTACGAGAAACGACGAAAATTGAAACCAATCGACCAATTTTATCGAGAGTTAGAGAACGTACTCATTGGATAAGATACTATTTAACGATACATTGATTCAGTAATGCGAATTCCATAATCGACATGAATACCAAAACAGAAGAAAATGTTCAATTAAAATTCTCAAAAGATATTCGGGAGGTGGTGAGACTAGGCAAGCTTAATTGCTTCAAGGCAACAAAAAGTTTCGTAGTGGGTGCCAGGCCTTAAGGAAATGATGTGAATTCTTCCTTAATATGCACCATCATCGATATCACCAAAACTATCGACTCTTTTACACATCCCTAGAATGATAGAAACATAAATGTCAAATTTTTGACAACTGCTATAAAAAAAACAAAAACACACGAAAATGACAGATCAAGAATTTTGTTTTGTTACTCGAAAGAAATGGTTAGCCAGAAAAAGTTTAAATAAAAAGCAACCAGTGTACCGAGTTCCTACCGATAATGTTTTTCCTGAAGTTGATGTTCCAAAGTTTCTCATGTATTTATTACTTCGAATCTGATACTTTTCAATATATTAAATTTATTGTTTCTAAAATAGGCGACTGCAACGAGTCCGCGATCAGATGGAATCCAGTGACTACTTCCAGCTTTGCCTGACTACGATCAATGATAGTCTTCAAGAATTTGTTAACAACAAAATTGTTAAGCTAGTTTGCTTTGGTATTGGCCCTTTTACAAGAAGCATTCAAGCCCTACATCAGTTTGGGTTCATTTTGGAATTGCAAAAGAGTTTGCAAATCAAAGATTCTCTCTACTTTGATCCCGTTTTTCGAGAGCCGGAGAAAGAAGTGCTCAAGACATTGGAATGTTCCATTATGAAAGAGAATTGTGAAGCTAAATTTCCCTCAGATGCTGTGACTTTGTTTTACTTGCCGCATTGTCCGAACGCACTCACAAATAATCTTCTCTGGAAGAATTGGAATCCAGACATGTTAAGCCAAGTAGTATTGATAAATAATAGCTTCGAGAGTTTGACGAGTAGCACAACAGATGCAGTGCTTCGTAAGGATTCGAATTATATCCTTGATGTGCAACCATTCGTTAAAGAATTTCCTTTAGACGATTGCTACAAGATTCACAACATCTTTAACGACTTGTCTGTTCATCTGTTTCCAATAAGTGCCTTGCCAGAAAATAGTTCTGAATTTTGGACAACGAAAGATGCTCCAAAGTATGAAGAAGGAGAAATGGTGACGACAGTTGAGTTTAATAAATTAACTATAGATTGAGTAACTTTAAAATATTATTTATATTTTCTTTGTATGATAAGAAACAAACAAATGTTAAATTTCATTTATTATACATTACTATTACATTGTCGAAGTGTTAATCGAAAGACCATTATATAAGAATTTTTTTAATTAAACTATAAATCTATTATAATTTTTTATGTATCTTAAGGTTTAAAATTTTAGCAGGAAAAAAATCTTAAAGATTTCGCTGCTTCATTGTATTAAGTTTTGAATTCTTAAATGATTTATCTATCCGCGGATCTGCAGTTTTCTAATCCAAAAAGGTATTCGATACCCATTAGATTTACATATATAGAAAGCGAAAACGCTTTGCGAATATCATTTTTTTAAAGCGGTAGGTGTCTTGTTCATAGATTTTTGGTGAATCGAAAACGATTTTATGGTGAAAAGGATAGATATACATACTTGGTCTTATTTATAAACATTGACTAACTTTAGACAACCTGTCCAACTTTAGAAAATGTGTTCAAAAACCTTGTTTATTGTACTTAAAGCTGCCTAACTTAAACACAAGAGTAGATTGTCTTCACCGTGAATAATGCGTTATTTATTTTTATTAAATAAAGCATATTTTCACCAATTTGAAAATAGTTAGATTGTGTCTAAGTAGACAAAAATCTAGTAAATACGACTGACTGTTTTTTACAACTAACATTTGCTTTTTATGGGGTTAAATGAGGTTAACACAAAAATATAGTAATGGACTTTAAAAATTGTTTTTGCGTTTCATTATGTAATATGTACTCGTATTTACAGGATGAACTTCGAGGTTCACATTAAAAGATACACATTTTTCAAAATTTATTTTGGCTCTCATAATCAAAATACAGTCATGGTGGAAAATAACATGTAATTGGGACAAAACCAGTTTATGCGTTTGTGTTCGGTGCAATAAAATTCCAATTTTTTAGTTTGTATATTTTGCGCACTTTGGCAAAGTCGAATCTTTTGAGGTTGGTAATTATCGAGCACTTTTATGTTTTGGGGATTTATACCTTAACTATTTTGGACACAGATCAAGTCCCCTTTCACACGAGGAAACTGAGTTTAAAGCAAATTTCAGTTTTAAGGTGAGAAGGACACCAAGTAAGGGTAATGAACTGCCTATGATTGGTGGAGGTTGGAAATTAAAAGAAAACGTCAAAAAATACCCAGCCACTTGATTCCTCGTGTAAAAGGGCATTAAAAAGGCAAAAGTCTTCGTGTAAAAGCATCGCCAAAATTCAGACGGCTGCAGATGTATTCAAAACAAACAGTTCCAATATTCGATACTCGTTTCACAAACGTCATTCGTATTTGGATTTTAGAACAGATGCGATGCAGATCAAAAAGTTATAAATAAGCAAAGTTAAATTATGGTGGTTTTGTTAAACCTACAAAAATTTCATTTTAAATTAACTTAATCATTAAGAAAACATGAGTTCCAATATCAATAAAGCTTTTGTCCAACCTCCCTTATCTCATTTCGACAAATCATTCAGTGACAATCCGTGGGATGTTCTTTTTTGTTCACTTAACGAAATCGAGCCAATCTTTGCCGAGAATGAATTCCATGAAGAAAAAGCCTTCCTTCAAGAACAAATCGTTGATCCACGGAATAAATTACCCGTAACTCAGTCTTTTTACGATCACACAATCTATATGAGACCAGAAATATTCAGGTGCCCCAATAGGTCCACATTAAATTACAAGGAACATGCAATCTGCTTGGCATTTCTTCAATCACTAAGAGCAAAACAACAGGTTTTTCGGCATCAGGTGGTATGCTTTGACAAAACAGGCCCACGACGACATGCAGAACAAGAGGCTTTCTTGAATTTTTTATCACAGTACAATAGTGCAAACTATGAGAAGATTTACTCTCCAAACGTGATGTTCGTGGAACTCTATCAAAAGTTCTACCAGCGCGAGGTTCAGCTGCTAAGAGAGAAACATCAGGACGGGATTTTTCAAATCCACACAGGTTTTCCGGTTCCACAGAAGTGCGGCAATTCAGAGAAATTGGGTACCATATCGAACATAGAATTTGTTGATGACAATCACAGTTCTTCTTCTAGATTAGATCCAAATTTGGATCTTTCAAAAATGAAGCACCGAATTGAGACCTATTTCGATCTCCATTTAAATGAAGTTGCTGTTGATGTAGAGAAAGAAGTCGACCATCAAGTACAATACAATATTTCTGAAGAGTCACTTGTGTTTCTTCTTTGCGCAGGAGAGTACGTAGACATTCCTTCGGAAGTTATAGTTCAAGTTATGATTGGGGAGGACGGGGAAAATGTGTATCACATTAATGATCTGCTTCCGTCCAGAAACATCGGGCCACATACTGCTGAACTTATAACCAGCATTAGTACTGAAGTTTTTCTAAAAATGAATGCTGAAGAATGCCCACCAGAACTCCAAGCCACCGACTTCAAAGGACCTTACCGGTTACAACCAATTGATGACTTTATGAATTCGCTAGGCCATCAAGATCATGCGTGTTCATCTCCACCAACGCCAAGATTTGCCCATGTAAAATGGAATCTGAATCTAGAGAACGACAACAAGCAAATCCGCATTATCTCTCGGATAAAACCTGGCCATAGAGACAGCCAGAGGACGAAAGAGACATTTCACATCCTCAAATTGGAGTACAAACCACAATTCGGTTGTGAAATAATCAGCAAAGCGAATCTCATACGAGAATGGCTGAAACTGGTTCTCTCTAAATCACCAGATTCAATGATTAACAGACATCGCATCAACTCCAATACCTTCAAGACAGTCCTACAGGAGAATCTTCATTTGGAAGAAATCGAACTAGAGTTGGAAAGATGTTACAAGCTGAAAACCTCCCGTCTGCTTGGCTGTCTAGGCGACTTCCTTGGCCTTCTAAGCAATGTCGGTCCTGGTAGATATATTTTGCGCTACAACCCCCGTTTCCAGGACAAATTAATGCTCTATGCTGAGGTCAACATATCTAGTAGCAAGTCCAGCATCAGTTTGCATAGCCTGCTCCAAGAACCTCCGAGCGATTTGGTGTTTATGACACTGCGACAACTAACTCCCATCGATGACACCTTGTGCACCGCAATGCATGACTTCTACAAAATCCTGCCATGTGCATTCCCAGCGGGACGAAGCGATTCAAAGACCACAAGAAGAATCATCGACGACAAGAAATTCATTCAGAAAAAGGCTAAAGCTAAGATGGACATCATGCAGATCAAGTTGAAGCGACTTAAGACGAAAAGAAACATCGTAAAGCGAACAAAGAGAGCTCAAAAAAACAAACAAAAATCCAAAGAGACACAGGAACAACAAAAGGAGACCACAGAACTGGAGGCAGAAATCAAAAACGATCGAATTTTGTTTGGGCTTGATTGAGTTTTTCGTCTTCTTGTTTTTTTGGGCTTAATTTATTTGCAAAACTGTTATTAAATAAATTCCATTTCTATTTCCTCAAAAGCATTGATTCTTACTTTGTTTCTAATGTTACCACAGCTGACGCCTCTGGGAGTGCTGCCCCACTGGTTGCACCATTGCTTTCAACCAATCCAATATCGACACACGTGCTTTTGATTTCGTCCCAGAAACTTTGCTCGTCTTCAGACATGTGGTCTATACTCTCATCGTCATAGTGATCATCCTCGCTGGAGCTATCGTCCAATTTTGACTGTAATTCCCGAATAGAATGCATTAGCAGATAGAAATTTTTTTTCCTATAATCCAGCTTCCGATTGAGACGAATTTCTTCCTCCTCGAGATTCTTCAATTCGGTTTTAAGAGTTTCCAGCTTCTTGGAAGTCTCCTCGCGGTCTGGTTGGGTTTGTATAACTTTGGCGAGAACATCATATTCCATGCGATTTTTGCGGATTTTCTTAGCCAACACTAACTCAGCCTTGCTCGTTTCGATTTCCTTGTTGGCCAACTCGATACTGGTCTCAATGGTGTTTGATAAGGTTTCGTAGTTTTTCAGTTCTTGTTGAATCATTTTTTCGATTGTTTGTGATTTAGTTGCGGCGAAAGTGCATTGAGCCAACTGGGCAAGCAGGCGATCATATATAATTTGACTGTGGGACAATACCGGGGTTAATAAGGCTTTTTAAAAAGAAAGACTTTCATAATTTTTGTTTACTTATTCTCTGGAGTATCATTTTTAGTGGAGCACCATTTTATGAAGGTTTTGAGGAGGATGTTAAGTCGTCGATCATCGCCAGTGCCATCGCCATCGATTAATAAACGACGTTTGATAACATCATCTGTTTATGAGATTAATAATAATATTTGCTTGTAATTATTGATGAATTTAATTCAAATTACCATCAGTCATTTTCACTTAAATGATTTATTTTTTTTTTGTTAGCAAAATATGAAAATTCTTTTAACTTTAATAAAATTTGACAACAAATTAAATTTGACATTTGATTTGACATGAGGTCTGTTTGACAACTTTTCTTACAAAAAACTTGTTTGTGAAAATGGGCGGGTTCAACAAATCAACTTGTAGGTTCGTTCGCGTACTCGACAGAAACTAACCAAAACTACCATTTTCTACCAGATTTAGTCCGAACGTGTTCGCGTACGCACATTTCGTGTAATTTCTGGCAGAAGAGAGCGCTCATGAGAAAGAAAATTATTTCCCGTCTTGCCAGTTTTTACCCGAGAAATTTCTTCGGGCACAAACTGGTAAGATAGTTCTGTTAAAAGTAAAAGAACAACAACAAAAATACAAAATGACCTTGTTTACTTTTTTGTTTTGTTGAACTAGTTCAAAGTGAACTTTGTTTTCGTTAAAATAAAAAAAAATCATTTTAACTAAAAAAAATTCAAATTCGACAAAATTAAAGTAAATAAATAAAATGTTATTAAATAAATTTTTGAAGTATACTTGTGAATGTATGTTTTTTTTATTCAGTGCTGTGCTTCAGTTGATTTCTAATAAAATACGTGATGTTCCTGTTAAGTGTGTATTTTCTATTTGTAAATATTTATAACGCAAATTAATTTTTTTTTGTAATAAAATTAAATAAAGAATATTGGTCTTATTTATAAACGTTGTCTAACTTTAGACCTTATTCATTGTTGTCTTCGAGCTGCCTAACTTAGACACAAGAGTAGATTGTCTTAACCTTGAATAATGTGATATTTATTTTTATTAAATAAAGCATATTTCCACCAATTTGAAAATAGTTAGACAGTGTCTAAGTAGACAAATATCTAATAAATACGACTGTATGAATTTATGAGGGAAATTTCAATATTTTCGCTGTGTTCACTTTTTTGCCTTTGTTTACTTTTTTTGCAATCGGAAAGAAACTCAAAAGAGAATTGCGGATAGAAATTGCAGTCGTCTAAAAGCAGTCTATCATTAAAAGTAAGACTGCTTTTAAACAAAGCAATTACTGCCCTTTGCGATTTTTAAGCACGTAGGTGGGGGACGTATGTGGTGGCCGGACAAAATTGATACGGTTGGAAAAAATTGCACAGTTATCGCTGATTCTCTTTTGTTCTTTTTCTTATTGTTTGAGAAATAAGTGAAGTAAGGAGTATGTTTCTTTTTCATTTAACAAAGTTACCATCTGTTAAAAATCGCAGGGTTTAATTTAAAAGCATCCTTGACTGCTTTTAGACACCTGCCTTTTTTAACTTTGAGTTTGAGTTTCTCTTTTGAGTTTCTTTCGGATTGCAGCATCCATTTAAACGCTGCAAATTTTAATAGCTGCAAAATTTGTTAAATGAGAAGGAAACATCTCTTTACACTCTTTACTCCGCTTATGTCTCAAACAATAGGTAAAAAAAACACAAAAAAGAAAGAGCGATAACTCTGCAATTATTTCAACCTTTGAAACTTTGTTTATCCCGGACACCGCATACGTCCCTCGCCTACGTGCAGCGTTTAAAAGCAGTCCTTGCAACCAAAAAAAGAAAGCAAAAGAGAATCGAAGCTTAAAAACCGCGTCATCTAAAAAGCAGTCTAAGACCCTGTTTAGATTAGGCGTTTTTTTTTGCAAGCCCCGTGGGAACTGCAGGAAAAAAATGACCACAGGGATTAGTGACAGCAACACAGAAACAAAATGGAGTTTTTATACAAACTATCGATAACAAGTATATAATTTATGCCGGTAACACAGTTTTTCTGTGTGCTTAAGTTAAGCCCGGAGAATTATCTGGGTTTAGCTTAGCCCGTAGGGGATTAGTTGTTGTTGTATTTAACATGGTGATTGTTTAGCACCGACGTTGTTTTTTTCGACCAATTCCCTCTGGGCTTACAAAAAAGCACGCCTATTGTGACTGCTCACTACTTAGTGACGGCAGTTTGTAGGTGAAATCGGCTACACTGAATTTCTTCCATATTTTGCAACTAATTATTTATTTAATATTTAAACCCAGTGCCTACGTTCTGTAACTCTCGCGTCTAAAAAATTGATCAAGAAACGATAAAAATGGAGCAAAACTCATACGATTTGTTTCAATTTTCATCGTTTATCGATTTGTACTCTCGTTAGAGAACACCACCGAATGAAAAAAACTTTATTTATTTTAAAACGGATATCTTTATTATTTAAGTCAAAGCTTCAGATCCCTTACCTCTGGTGGGCGGGAAATCTTCAGCTATACAAAGTGACTACTCGAATCAACTCTAAATTAGAATGAACTCTGTTTGAGATCCAGCGATCCCTTTTTATAATAGGTATTTAATTGCTAATGTAGCATTTTGACTGCGGATGATGACATCTATATTTTTTACATTGATTGGAATGCATCATGAAGATGATGAGATAAATTTAAAGAGCAAAGTGTCATAGAGATTTCTTAATATCGTATTTCATTTTGTTATTGAATTTAAAGTCCAGAATTTGTGTGGGCTTATATTGGGCTCTGATATAACATAACATATATGTGAATCTAACCGCCATATTATTCACTCGATACATCCAGATTAAAACTTAAATCCGGATGTATTTACATTGAATTTGTATAATTTACACCCGGATTTAAGTTTTAATCTGGATGAATCGAGTGAATAATAGGCCATAAGATTTCGAAATGTGGAAATTCTTGAATATAACGGTACATCTTGTGCAGGTTAATATGTTTAAACAACATTAGTATAAAGTTTGAAAAGTTTTGTTTTCATAATTCGTTCATATAGGGCGTTTACAATCAAATATTACCTACCAATTTATAAACTTGTCCACTTTTACAAAAATTCCAAGTTCTAAAAATTCTAGAATTTCTACATTTAGGGGCTCTACAGTAACATATGTTTTTTTTTTGCATAGAAGGTACGATTAGGTAGGTACATAATAATAATATTGTTTATAATTGTTAAAGAATTGATAACCTTTTGACTTCCACAGTTCAATAAAAAATGTTTCACTTCAATTTTTCTTTGTGCAATAATCATCAAACTATAGATTTAGCTTTGCCGTTAGATTCTAGAACTTCCACATATCGTTTTTAGCTTTAACTTTAACACAAATATTCTTTTCTCTCGTTTGAAGTACAATCACCATCAATTTCATAATAATTGGGAGATCAAAACGAAATTCTCATAAAAATGGTATTTTAGTCTTTTACTTTTGTGCACAAAAAACTTTAAAAGACAACGAGGTTCTGAAAATTTGAACACACTTTTGTATTATACGAGTTCAGTTCATATAAACAATCTTACTTTATTAAAATGAAATACTTTATTGCAGTAATTGTTATGTTTTTCACTTTGGTAAGATTCTATGTACATATATATCCAAAAATCGACATTGAGCGTTTTATTCCGGTATATAAAATAGTATGATTTTTATTTTATTATATTTCAGGCTTCAGCTGGCCCTCGAGATCTAGGTAAGGCTGGTGTGGATAAGGTCAACTTTACAGACGAGTGCGCTGAGGAATTAAATATTTCCATATCAAAAATTGTAACAAAACTCAAGGAACACTCAACATTGCCCTACGACAATGCAGAAGGTCACTGCTTCTTAAAATGCTATTATGAAAAGATAGGCTTTTTCGATAAGGACAACGGTTTCAAAATGAAATACATGTACAAAGTAATGAATAATAATAAATCTAAACCTCATCCAACTGGTGAAATTCTTGCTATGTTGGAAAATTGCAACAAGGATGCAAATCATGAATTAAATGTCTGTGAACGTGCTTACCGCGGATTCCAATGTTTGATTAATAAAATGGGTAGTTTTCAGAAATTTTAGAATAATTAAAGTGCTCGTTTCTCGTAATAAATAAACCAAAAGTGAGATATACAAATAAATTGTTGTTTTTTTTTAGCATCAGGCGTTCCTTAGAGCGTGGTATATAAATTATTAATGCGATGGATTTATTGATTATCTCATTACATAGATACTAACGCAGAAATTTAAATTTCTGATTTTGTAGTTGTTTTTTAAAGCATAGTACGCAGCTGAAGCGAGTCGAAAATTTCCATACATTGTTCTGCAGTACGCTGTAATAATTAGCGTAATTAATAATTGTTTTTTTTTTTAGTGACACTTTTAATTGGTATTTTTTTGTTTTGTGGTCTTCAAAAGGATATTACTATAGACTCGCTTTAAGACAACTGCAATTTTTAACGACGTTTCTGTTTTGAATTTCTTTCGGATTGCAGCATCCATTTAAATGCTGCGAATTTTAATAGCTGTAATTTTTGTTAAATGAGATGGACATCTCTTCACACTCTTTACTCCACTTATGTCTCAAACAATAAGAAAAAGCACAAAGAATAAAGAGCGATAACTCTGCAATTATTTCAACCTCTGCAATTTTGTCTACCCCGGCCACCGCATACGTTCCCCGCCCACATGCTTGAAAATTGGAATAAAACTATATTTTACTGTAAATTTTTTATTATCAGAATTATTCTATATGGATCATCAAATAACATACATAACAACAACAACACATGAACCTGCTCTTTATCGGGTTCACGTTTCATGATCCGAAAACATCCTTCTATTTCTCTGCACTGTGAGGCTGTTTTATTTTGACACGATGATCCATATAGATCATGGAGCATAATAAAAAAAAATCTAATGTAGCCATATCCTTCAATGAAATTTGACAAATGTCCTCCAAAAGTCTTAAGCTAAGTACAGACGATTGTCAGATCTTACAATATTGTCAGGTCTTTCAGTGAAAAAACTGTTCCAAATATCTTACAATCGTCTGAACACACAATTTTGTCTGACAATATTGTCAGAAACGTCATTGTCAGGTAATTCTCAGACGACAATCTGACAAATTATAGCTAATTGTTAGCTATTGTCAGACCATTGACAGTTCTGACAATATTGTAAGATCTGACAATCGTCTGTACTTAGCTTTAAAAACGCTTTTTTCCGGAGAAAAGAATGTAATGCAAAAATTTCGGATTTTTTAGAGATTTAATTTTTCTGAACTGCCCGTCGCACAATATATCGAATTGATGTGAACAGTTTTTTCACAGCATCTTTATCGCGCGCTAAAAGTTGTTGTGATCGCCACCGTCATCGAGTCGAGTCGGTTTGCGCGTAGTTTAATTGAACGCAGCGGTGGAACGTTAATGCAATCCACATCGCGTAGATTATGTCAGTGTGCCTCTCCAATGATTCAAGGTGCAAAATTTCTAGTTATCAAACAGACCTATTACGTTCTCTTATTTTTTAAAGACAAATGTCAATTTTTTCGCGTATCGTGTTCTTGTTTTCATAACACTCCCAAAGTTATTTAACCATTAAATACAAAAAACTAAATTGTTTTTCTTTTAAACGAATAATAGAAGTATAAACAAAGAATGGCATCGAAAACCCTTCGTTCTTTGTTGAGTGAACTTCGTCGAGCATCGCCAAATGGCTGCATTAAAGACAATCTTGCTGCCCGCTACATTTTGGCACACTACAAAAAATACCAAACAACCGACGAGCAACTCTGCAAAGCACGCGAAGAAGTTCATTTCTTGGGCAAAACATATCTCACATATTTGTCTAGTTTAAGGAAATACAACGAGTTGCATAAGGAATTCCATGGGAGAGGCGAAAGATCAGTGAGAGAGACCGCCGATATGGTAGGCTTCAAGCTACCAACAGACCCCAAATAAAGAAATAAAACGAAGTTGTGTTAAAACTGGAACCCGGCAGAAATTTGTTTCATTTGTTTCGGTAAAATTGTGTACAATTATTCTTAAACATAAACTCACGAGATTCAGTTACTAAACACAATAACTTGACTTGGATTTCTTTTTTTTTTTAAGAATTGACTTAATTATATTTTTCAAATATGAATTGACTTAGCAATGAGTAAACTCATTCTGGTGTCGCTCCTGCTTCACATACACATCGACGAGAGATTCTGCAAAGTTGGAGAACGATAGTAATGTCTCTCGCTCGGCTAGTAGCATCGTCAAAGCTGTCGCCGGGTTGGAGTTCTGATTCGATGCCAAAGCTGCAGCCCGCCGCACTCGCTTTACAGCACAAATCTTACTCTCTGCCTCCATCAACATCGTTGGTATTGTCAGAATTACATGTAAGAGTGCTGTTGTCTTCTCGAATACCGAAACCAGCTTGTACTTATGGAACACCCACAGCAAATCGTGGGCATTCCTACAGACCATCAAATCCGTCCGCGTGTACAAAGTCTGCAATTCCACTCGCACTTTGTCAGGAAACTGAAATTTAAAATACTCGATGGCATTGTGCAGAATGTTGTCGGGAAAATTCCCATGGAACTTATAGTACTGCTCCGATTTGAACAGAATGTGTGCCTCCCAGTGATTGGTGAAGCTAAAGCGCTCCTGGATTTCTTTCAATATTACATTGCAGACCTCGATCTTTGCGAATGCCCTCATAAAAGCTTCACTCGTCTTGTCATCGTTGTCGCTATTCTCCACAGCGATGGCATCTTTGGTTTTTCTTATTTCGTCCAAGAATTCATTGATACCCTCGGCAATCTTCACTGAATCCACAAATGAGTTCTGCAGACTAACATAGAATACGTTAACATCGGCCATTAGGTAGTAGAAGAACGACAGGAAGTACATAAATCCATCGTTTGTCAGCAGTTTCTCACAAACATCCGCCTCTCTGATAAACTGAGGCGCCGAATCCAAATCCGTATGGAGAACGATCATGAAATTAAGGATTTCGCATTTGTTTTCGTAGATAAACACCAATGCGCCCTTCTCAAAGCTTCCCTCGCAATAAAGCGTTGTTGCTTCGAAGAAAGCTTGCAGGATTCTTGGGTTCTTTTCGAAGAATCCATACATTCCGTAGAGATTCGCAAAAAAGTCTCTTACTCGACTGTTCTGGCAGACTGCCCGCTCCATCACTTCTGTTAGCTTGTAGGCGTGGTAGTGGACATAGATAGCATTCTTGTATTGCAATGTTATAAGTCTGTGGAGATCAGCAATGAGAGGACTGAAGACCACTCCACCGATGTGAGACTGTGCGATAAGCTTTTCCTTGTGAGTTGGGAGGATTATGTTTAGCTCGGCCAGAATGGATTCAGTTATCGCCTTGGGTTTTCTCTCCGAAGGCTTTAGAAGCGTCCAGAATCGTTCTACAACTCTATTGTCCAGCATGTATCGTACGATCAAGACCATTTGGTCTTTCTGGACAAGGTCAGTTGTCTCTTCGGTGATAATGGAAATGAATTTTGCTGCATTGACCTCTTCCAATACTCTAGATTGATACAAATGCAGGGCAGCTTTTAAGATTTGCTTCTCGAGATCCTTCGAATTGATGGTGCTGAAAAACGGCGAATACTCGTAGCGCTCCTTGAGTGTTGTGTCCACTTTAAAAAGGACTTCTATTAGACTGCAGGGTTCTAGGTTGACTTTGTAACTGCTTTCGCCATTCAAGACGTATTCGTACAAATTGGAATGCTCTAAGAAGCCTTTGACGATTCGAAGCAGAAGCTGACGGTTTCTTCGGACATTCTCATTGTGGGTTTTGTGGACTCCGTTTTCTAATGATTTGTTTATGCTGACTGTCTGTAGCGAGAGTATTTTGTGAATTAACACGAAAGAAAAACAAGACCTCACTACTTACCTTGCCTAAAAGTGCTACATCCAGGGCACTCTTGATATGGCTTTCTAACCTCGAATGGCAACGAATGAACTTCTGATTAGGATTGGAGGTGCCCTTTTGAGTACCAGCCGTACTCATAAGCACACATGGATAACAATAGAAAGCCTTTTTCTTTTCGCAACCGCAAGCCCAATCGATTTCTTTGTATATCTTTGACGATTGTATCATTTGGCAGGATTTCTTAGAAGAATTTTTGTCATTGTTTTTGATTTTGCCATGTGCTGGAGCTTCTCTGTCTAATTTAACACAAAAATTAGGTCGGGGTGGACCTAGTTCGAGAATTCTTAATTTTTCTGATAGTGGAAGATTTGGGAAGTCAAGTTTTATCAGTTCACGGACGTTGAAGGGTTGACGACCATTTATGTAAAGGCAATTGACGGCGTTCATTTTATTTCGCAGATATATGAGACAGATGATTTATAAATGCTATTTTCAAATTAATTGATTGGATAGTTTTGTAATTTTTATCACATACAAAAAATAGAAGAAAAAAATAAAACAAAAAACAGTTTGCATTTTTCTTTCACTTTTACTTATACTACGGCTATTATTTTTGAAGTTTCGATAAGCGGTGAGGTTTGTTTGTTTTGAGTCATTTTTGTTTGTTGTTGACATGAGTTATACAGTTAGGGTGAAAGCACAATGGCCGAATTCAGATTTTTATTCAAAGCGCTCTGCATACGTTCTGTTTCGCGATCGATAAAATTAGTCGAGAAACGGTGAAAAATGAAACAAGTCATTTTAGTTTTTCTTTTTGCATTCTTCAACGGTTCTCGACCAATTTTATTGATGCGGTGAGGTGTATTTAAAGGTTCACATTATAATGTAATTTTCGATTGGATATTGCTTTAGAAAGACTTTAGCGCATTTTATTATCCACATTATCTGATCTGGATCAAATCAAATTTATGTTAGAAACGTTCTATTTAGATATAGAAGGCGTGTTTTTTTTGTTAGCCCAGAGGGAATTGCCCGAAAAAAAAACGACCACAGGGATTATCGACAGCATCGGGGAAACAAAATGGAGTTTTCATACAAACTATCGATAACAAGTATATAATTCACGCCGGTAACAGTTTTTCTGTGTGCTTAAGTTAAACACGGAGAATTCTCCGGGTTAAGCCTAGCCCGTAGGGGATTAGTTATTCTTGTATTTAACATTGGTGATTGCTTAGCACCGACGTCGTTTTTTTATCCAATTCCTTCCGAGCTTACAAAAAAACACGCCTAGATATATATTGTTGCATTCTTTTTGATTTGTATAAAATTGTGTTTGCTTTACACATAAATTTATAAAGAATTTCAGTCGTATTTATTAGATTTTTGTCTATTTAGACACTGTCAGTCGTATTTATTAGAATAGAATAATAGAAGTAGGTACACTAACACACAAGCACACAAGAACGCAACTATTTTTGTATAAACTGGTGGCCAATTATTTTTTATCAGAAAATTATTTTTTATTGGGGACTTCAACCAACTAAATACTCAACTCATGAGAAGATGTAAATTAATGATAATTTAGTTCCAGTACACTAGTGCTCTCATGTACGAGTAGATAAGATTTGTGGGCAAAGCAATTCTGTGCGGTACATTGAAAATGCCTAGCAAAGTGCTCATGGGTGCCTCCAAGAAAACACGGCTTACGATACCCAAGCAACATGTGATTGTCGCTGAGTTTTCCGTATGGGTGTTATAATTCAACTCGATTCAATTCAGTTGAACAAAAAATGGAACCAAAATGATGTGTTTGAGATATAATTCCAATATTTGCTTCATCTTTTCTCGAATGTAGTATACTCTTTTGGTCACAGGAATATTTGTTTTGGTTTGTTTGAATGATTTTAAAAAAGGAAAACAAAAAAATTTGTAGAATTTTTAAATTCGTTGGGAAGTGACAACATTTTTTCTATCAAATATGATACCATTCAAATATGATACCATTCCTTTCCTACAAAAACTGAATTTGTTAAATTTCAAATATCACAAATTTGTGTAGCTTCTCCCGATTACATGTATAGGTGAATGAAGATCAAATTCCCCAAAACTGAAAAGAAACTCGTTTGGGTTGAGATTTAGAACGCATCTTTGTGTTTGAATAAAACTTGAAAAAATGGAAAAAGGGCAAATCTTTTCGCAAAAATATTAAATAAAGATAAAAAAAAAGATAAAATAATTCTCCCACAATGAAAAACGACATAATTATGCAATTTTACTGACAACATTCCAGACATCAAATCTGACGACTGAGAAACATTTTGACATTTTGAGACTAAAATCTATAGATACCACGACAAAGATACATACGATTTTATTTAAAAAAATATTAAGACAGTAGACAAAGGTCAGCTGCAGTCATCAGTATCTTCTTTCACCCAACAGTACAACCAAGAAAACAACTACGAGTATACGTGACGAAGTAGCAACATATACAAACATATATAAAACTCAATTAAAATTAATTGATGATAATTGACTGATATGCACACAGGAATGGACAAGTGAATCAATACACCAAAGTCTGCTTTTGAGAAATTAAAAAAAAATAAAAATGATGTTGTATTGTTTTCAAGTTTCTTTGTACAACTTGATCAAGACATTTTGCCACCCTTTTTGCATTCGTTATTTTATATATCTATTACATTGTGAAATGTATCCCCGCCAGAAGATGCTAGTTTTTAGCTTATCATATTCAATTTTTAAAGAAGTAACTATACCTATATAGTTTTCCAAAGACCAAGGTTTTAAAAAAATAAGTTGACTGAATTCTCTATAACCAGTTAATCTTTGTTTTGACGTCGACGTTCTAAAATGTACTCAATTTTAGCTTAAATTCTACACAGAAAAGATTATTCTTGGAAAACCAATATATTTTGAAGAAAACATGCGTAACCTTACGAATGACGCTTTTTTCTCTCTCAAAATCTGTGGCTCTTACAAAAAAGGATCATATTGAAAATTTTATAAACTATGCAGTTTTTCCTTGAAGTTTTAAAAAAAATAAAAAATAAAAGAATAAAATATTAAACACAAATCTTTAATGTTCAAGTTACGTGTTATGGCTGCAGGAATTTTGACTGTAAGTACATTTTGTTGCCCAATTACGGCTAATATATTGGGTTTTTCAATAAGAGCGCTACAAAAGTTTTTTTAAATAAAACAAAAACGGTTTTGGATATCAATAAAATTCTTTATTCCTGTGAAAATACGTTCGATGCCATTATGTGCGGAACTCGATTTCTTTTGCATGGCCACCACGGGCACGCTTGCAGAAGTCCAGACGCTGAACCCAACGACGGTTTTCAAGCATAAATCGGCCGATACATGCTGCAATTTCAGAAGAAGAAGAAGTACGGCCCAATGACGCCGCCGGCCCATAAACCACACCAAACCGTAATTTTTTCGGGATACAATGATGACTCATGGAGTACGTGTGGATTGCTGCCTGACCAATACCGCATATTTTGTTTATTGACGAATCCATTCAGAAGTTCATGCAAAAAAGTAAACAAACATACCATTTTCAAGTTATTTTGAAGTTATATGATACTAAAAATATAAAATAGGTGATTTTAACTTTGATAAAATGTTAAAAAGATAATACGATTCTTTGTTAAAAATTGGGAAAATCCTGTTTTAGACCTATAGAATTATACTAAAAATGCTTTAACATCGTACTTAATCGTTATAAATTTGTGGTTGTTTCTTAATAATATTTTTCGATTTTGAGTATACATATGTACATATGTACATATATTTTATGGAAAATTGGCCTGAAATCTGATCATTTTGCAAAAAGATCCAAATTGGATCTGAACTTTAAAAATTCAAAGCAAAAAATTTTATCGGCTTGATTAGGTCACTCGGGCGTATCAGCAATATTGAACATGAACAAATATATTTAAAAAAAAAGAAAAAAAGTTGTATATCATTGCGTCAAAATTTCAAAGCAGTCGCTTAAAAACTTTCGGAGATTTGCTATTAAGAACAAACGAACATTTATACATTTTTATTACATAGATAGCCCGCTGAAACAACACCAAAAACAATATAATTTCTAAGCTTGAAATTTAGAACAAATCAGTTTCATGTGAAAAATAAAAGAAATCAAATATTTGATTAAGCTCATCTAGACCCGCGGGTATAGGTTTACTTGTGTTTTTTTTTTAAATGACTTATGTACAATTCTGATTAAACTTCATATATGTCATTTAAAGCTATTGAAATAATAATAACGTTTTTGCCGAAAACTTCGCATAGCAGACTAATTTGTATATGCATACATATATATATATTTTTTAATAGCTTGACTCAAATAATCCAAACTACTTTTGAATTTTTCAACATTTTCTTATTACATTAATTACCATTATCAGACATCCTCTACATTAAAGTTTTTAACCACAAGAGCAGTTCCGTGTGATCCAGTCAATATTTCATTTTATTGGTGCTCATATTAAGTGTTTATAATATTTTTGCGATTTAAAATTGATTTAAATATTATGTATAATTAATTGTATATGAACCAGTTCTGGACACTGATCATTAGGAGAGCATGCGGTGAAGCTAGAAATCCTTCACAATACTCACCGTCGTAGTTATGAGAACCAACAGGAAAGGGGTTAAACAGTTGTTCATTTCCTCTGCAATTGCCCCGCTCTGGCCTGGCCAGTATGAGATTACAGTCATTTGGAAAACCATTCTTTGATGACCTCAAAGAACTTTCCGAAATGAAGATCAATGATTTGATTTCTTTCCTAAATATGACGAAATAGCTCTAAGATGACTTTCGACCACGAGTAAGATGATTTTCAGAAGTTTATATAAATTAAAATAACTGAAACAATTTCTTGTATGAAAAAAATTTCAATTAAAAAAAGCGTTCATCATAATTCGAACCACAATATCTAGTGCTCAAACCAGGGGTGGAATCGCGTAAGGCGATAGTTGACTGTTGTTTTGCTAGTCAATTTTGATTACCAACTTTTCTTTGTTCTGAGTAAAGTGATCGCCAAAAATTTAAAGTTTGGGAAACTTGATACAAATTTCAAGTTGCTAAACAGGCATAAATGTCATTTCGATCAGCTGTTGTATTTTAAGGTTTTGAATTTGCAATAAAAAGTTTCGTTTCTGCAAAAATGTAAGTTTACCTACATAACTTGTAACAGTTATAAATTAATAAAAATGTTTGATTTTTTAAGGACTGCCAAAAAAACAACAAATAAAAATGATTTCCTCTTACATGGAAACAAATCCCGAGCTGGCGAGGTCTTACAATGCCCTGTCAAGCTCTGGGCGAACATCCCAAAAACTTCAATGGGAGCTTAAAAAATTCGTCATTGAAGTACTATACATAATCGTTCACTTATTTTAATTGTAACTATCTTTTTCACTGAACTTTCGATTAGTGGAGAATCTTACACAACCTATCTTTCTCAAAAAATTAAACAAAATGTGTGAAAGTGATACCTGTCACCTACAAACCATATAGCAAAAAGTGATAGTCAATTTGATAATCACCTTACGTGGAGCAAAATCATTAATTTTGATAATCAACAATCAACTGTCGCCTTTTGTGATTCAACCCCAGCATTCTTTAAGTTGTACTTGAGATAGGTATGTTTACGCTCCAGTCGGTACATATAAGAACAGTATAAATATATGTTAGTTTAATCTTTTTTGATTTATTAAAAATTTATGTTTCAATGAACAATGTTCAACATTGTACATAAGTTAAAATATTAAAATGAAATGGTCATAAAAATATTTTACTTTATAACACTTAAGTAAACTAAATTAAATGTAGATACTTTTTCTGCGATTCAAAAAATGATTCACTAATAAAGCATTTAGCTCCTATGTAAGCACGTTCACAAGCACTAATTTCTTTATGTTCTAGTGCTTCTTTTGCACACTCTTGAATTGCCACGAGAAAATCACCAGAGGGATCAGCATCAGATCCACCAGCCATTTTATTGTACATGTATTTTACATTAAAACCGTTATCCTCGTCGAAAATGCCTATTTTCTCAAAAAAGCATTTTGTGTAGCAGTGACCCATGGCTGTGTCGTCAGGCAAGCTTGCTTTATACTTATAGTATTTTTCAACATCTGAATCTGGAATTTTAAGTTCTTCAATACATTCCTTATTATATTTGTCGCGATCTAGCCGTTCTTTGTCTACATATAGCATACAAGTTGATGCCTGTAAATGATTAAATATAAATTATGATTGTATGCTCTTAAAATAACTTTCTAATGGAATCTTACCAAATTGGCAAACATCAAAATAATTGCAATATAGAATTTCATTTTAACAAATCGAGAATTTCTATGAAATTAACTTGTAGATATGGACAAGAAAAAAGTATGAGAGTTAGATAATTAATTAATTTGATTTTCAAGGCAAGATTAAAAAGGAAGACTTCTTTATTGAACCACTTCTGCTTAAGAACTACTTACAAATTTGAGACTCAATAATATCTATAATTCCTTAATATTTTTTTCTGTGTTGCTTTTTGTTAGATGGATGTTTTTAATAAGAGATATATGTACTTTAAAAGGATCGTTTGTCGAATGGATAGTCATTCCTTGGGCACAGGGTCATATGTTGAAGCCACAGAACACAAAAGGTTTTAATCCAAATGAATTGTTAATGCATAATAGGCGTGTTTTTTTCTCTCTAATCTATAAAGCCTCTAAAACATTTCACTCCAGCAAGAATCTACCCAAACATTTTACTACATCATCATGTCTTTTCTTGCTTTTCAAACTACTGATACTTTCTTTTCTCAAAGGTGATGCTTACCCAGAAACAAATCAGAAACATCCCAAATGCGTTTCCTTACTTACTGGTAAAAAATTACAACAACAACAGTAAAAAGCTCGATCCAAATTCTTTCCTAAACTTTTCCCAAACAGTAAAGAAACAGACCTAATGTTAGCTGTCAAATTCATATAGAAACCAAAATATGTTTATATCCTCACACATAAGTTGGGTCATAACACATTTTAGACTTTTGGCCTGTGGACTTATGACCTTGTGCCTAGTTTTCTTGTGTTCTTTTGATGAAATCGGTATGCCCCTTTTCTCTCTCTTTTTTCTAAAGAAGGATTTTTTTTTGAGAGTTCTTGGAAATTTTTTTTAGTTTAATATTATTTAATCATTGTCCTATTTTTGGCTGCGGATTTAAATCTGGTTTTGGTTTTGTGTATCTTACTTTATGTATGATATTATAACGGGTATTTTATTTTTAAGTGGAGAACCTTAAATTAAAATAAATATGAATGTTTTTAATATCCATGAAATTATGTTTAATATTTATTTATGTACATATCTAAATAATTTACAAAAAAAATAAATTTAACAAAAAATTAGCTTTATTTGACAGATAAATTTTATGGAAGGCGTGTTTTTTTGTAAGCCCAGAGGGAATTGGTCGAAAAAAACAACGTCGGTGCTAAACAATCATCATGTTAAATACAACAACAACTAATCCCCTACGGGCTAAGCTAAACCCAGATAATTCTCCGGGCTTAACTTAAGCACACAGAAAAACTGTGTTACCGGCATAAATTATATACTTGTTATCGATAGTTTGTATGAAAACTCCATTTTGTTTCTGTGTTGCTGTCACTAATCCCTGTGGTCGTTTTTTTTCTGCAATTCCCACCGGGCTTGCAAAAAAACACGCCAGGAATCAATGTTTGAATAATTCGAGCATTTGGCAATCAAGCGTCAAATGTTGGCACCTTAAGTGCTCAACTATCGGCGGCAGCGTAGACATGTGTGGTCTTATTTAGGTATAAACGTTGTCTAACTTTAGACAACTGTCCAATATTGGAAAATATGTTCAAAAACCTTGTTTATTGTTGTGTTATAGCTGCCTAACTTAGACAAAAGTGTAGATTGTCTTAACCGTGAATAATGTGATATTTATCTTTACTAAATAAAGCATATTTCCACCAATTTGAAAATAGTTAGACAGTGTCTAAGTAGACAAAAATCTAATAAATATATTTAATATCCTAATAAAAAATAATCTATTGGCGTTAAATCGCACGAACATGGTGGCCAGTTACCACCTCCATTGTTGATTATTATAATCGTTCCAAATTATGTTTATTGACATAGTCATTTCATCGAAAATTTGCTTCATCATTGAACTAAATTTTCAAATAAAATAATGAAAAGCCTTATGAGATTCGCGAATTTAATTTAGATTTTCAAAATAAATTTAAATAATTTGCAAACGTAATTCTATTTATGATGTATTGCTAAACCAAACTAACCTCAAACTTAACCGAGAACTGTCAAATTGGATGTCACTGAAAACAGTGTTTCTAATTTCAAGTTAATCTGCCTTAAAAAAACACCCTTTACATAGACCTTTTGTTGTGGTCAACCATATCCATGGTTCATTTCTTTGGATTCATATACGGAAACTTGATTTTTTTTAATTGAACTATAGGGTATGTAATGTATTGGTTTCGTGTACAAAAACAACATATATCTATCGACATTTTAAACAAATCTAACAACACGATGATGGAAAATTTTAAAAATGGGTTTTCGTCATACTTCGTTCAATGATCAAGTTTCAAAACGTTTACAATTGTGAACACTTGTCAAGTGTTCCTGACCAAATTTTCACAAGAACTTGGCGTACTTTTATATCTCACTACTTTTCACAACCAACTTGTTGCTAGAAGAACTTGGCTTTTTTTTTACCATTTATTTGCCAAATCAAAATCTTGAAAAAGATTGTAGGATCATTCTACAGCAATCGTAGGAGTGTATAATTGATAATAATTGATAACAATTCTGACAAAGTGGGAGAATGCCACGCCCCTGAATGGAAAACCTCAAGTTGTTTTTATTTTTGTATGCAATACAAAACCTCCCGCTGTTGAAAATAACAAGATTCTGCGTTGTCCATATAATTTTCTCCATAATTTTGATGATCCGTCAGTGAGTGAGCCAGGCAGTTATGGTTTTAGTGATTTTTGAAGTCCTTTATCTCCTGTAAATATGCTTAGTAAATATTCCGGACTTAATTGGTATAGGAGTTTGTTCCTTAAAAAATAGTGTAGTGCCAGAACTTGGCTAAGGTAAGACCGTTTGATTTCATATATTCCTTTCACACCAAACAAATTACTTGCACCATTACCTCAAAATTTTGAATAGTACTATTATAAGGTGTGATAGTTTTAGAACTAATCCCACGATTTTTTATGTATTAACACGTTCATGCGTATTGAGAACCATCAAGTCATAATTGGCTGATATTTCAAATTTTGTTTCCACACTATTTACCATCAGTCTTATTTTTAAACCCATTTCAAAGTATCTCTAACTTTGGACACCTGTCCAACTCCAAAACCTTATTTATAATAAACATGTTCTATCGGTTGTATAACTTAGATATTGGAATTGGTTGTCCAAACCTATTCTAAATTGGCTATGTTCAATGAGCAAAGAATCGTCAAATGATCTTGAAATGAATGAAATGTTCATTGAACGTATCCAAACGTTCACGAAACTGACAGATTACAGGGTATGTCAGAACATATTGTGACAACTTCTGGAATGCATTTATAAATAAGGAGATGTCCAACTATTTAGACAGTGGCTAGCTGGACAACTGTCCAAGAGTGTTCTAAGGAAATGTAATAAATACGACTCCATTTGTTCCCACTTTTTGATATAGGTTTTTTAAGAGGTTTAGAACTTTAAAAAAAAAAAAAACACAAAAAATTCGAAAAAATGAATGAAATATTTATTTGAATCGATAGTTTAAACCTTGCAATTTAATGTTTAAAGATAATTTCATGCAAATGTTGACCGCGGCTGCGTCTCAGGTAGCCCATCCGCTGAGTCCAATTTTGGCATACTCTTTCACACATATCAGCCGGTATCTCACGAATGAATGCATGGATGTTGGCTTCCAGTGCGTCAATCGAAGCGGGCTTGTCCCTATAGACATTAGCCTTGACATACCCCCACAAAAAATAATCTAATGGTGTCAAATCGCACGATCTAGGCGGCCAATTGACCGGCCCGAAACGTGAAATTAACTGTTCACCAAACTCGCCTCGCAATTGCGCCATTGTTTCGCGTGCTGTGTGGCATGTGGCACCGTCTTGTTGAAACCACATATCATGCAAGTCAAGAACTTCCATTTCGGGCAAAAAAAAGTTTGTTATCATCGCTCGGTAGCGTTCACCATTGACAGTAACGCTGCGATTCGCATCATCTTTGAAGAAATATGGCCCAATAATGCCGCCGGCCCATAAACCGCACCAAACAGTGGCTTTTTCGGGATGCATTGGTAGCTGTTGCAATGCTTCTGGATGATCTTCACTCCAAATGCGGCAATTTTGCTTATTTACGTACCCATTCAACCAAAAATGAGCCTCATCGCTGAACACAATTTTTCAATAAACAACATTTCGAACCGAGCACGAATTTTGATAGTAAAATTCAATAATTTGCAAGCGTTGTTCATTTGTAAGACGATCCATGGTTAAATTGCAAACCAAACTGAAGCTGTTTGACAGTGAAACAAGGTACTAAACACACGTCAGCTGTCAAAACCAGTGTTGCCAAAACCAAACCAGCTTAAAAATCACCCGTTATAATGTATGAGATAATGTGGAAGAACTTTTTAAGGCAAGATGCTCTTTTTGATTACAAAATGATGATCTTGGGGAATTTTAAAAGTTCTCGGAAGACGCAGTTTAACTATAATATGCTTATTCTAAACCTTATTGTATTTACTCGTATAAAATACAATATATGTACATACATATAAATATGTACATGCTCGACGTTCGTGCTTTTAGCATATTTAAAGAAAATTGCAAACCACACAACAAATTCTGTCAGTTGTTCAAAATAAATGCAAAATGATTTTTTTATTCCAGGTGTTTCTTGCTGATTAAAAAATATGTACATGCTTACGAACATATATGTATTGTATACATTTATCTATTTATTTTGGGGAATGCTTATAAATTGCCTATTTATCTTTGGAAAATATTTTGATATCTCTTCTTAATAAATTTATAAATAATAAACACGAAATAAAGAATCACATTACAAATTGATAAAAGTTTATGATGATACCTAAGTAAGGTATAAATATTATGCCAATCAGTCAGATGATTAATTTCAGATAGCAGACATCAACAAAAAAAATCTGATGAACCTGGTTTGCGAAGAGAAAGTGTGTTGATTTTGCTTCTTTTTTTTTTGTCTATGCGACCTAATTGAAGATTGTAGGTTTGTTTGGAATTATAAAGTTTACAAGAGCTAACTTGTTTATTGAAAATATGATGTCATATCTAAAGTGATTGGGTAACTTGTATTTTATTTATATCTGATACATTTACCTTATTTTATAAATAATTAAAAAAAAAACCAGAAGTGGATAGAATATTTCTTAAATTTTATTTCATTATATCGATGTTTAGATTTTTTTTTTTGCTAATATTCATTTTAATTAAACATAAATTATATTTTAGCAGTGAAGTAACCGTGCAATCTTATTATGTTAATTACAAAATTCACCCAACTAGGTAAGTAATTATGTTAAAAAATGCCTAAGATGTTTTTGCGACCTACCTATTGATAAGAAGAAAACAAACGATATTCTTACATTATGTAATTTGCAAGCTGAAATAAACAAGTGTGTGTGCATAAGATCATAACTTTGTAAGAAATTGTACGGCAGACTTATGTAAAATTCCTTTCAACCAAAGAATCATTTCTGATAAGAAATTTTTCTAAAGAAAATCGAATTTTTACTGTCAAATAACAAATCTTGCATGCAAGATTTCAGAAAGATTTTATACATCGATTCGCACACACACTAGCATGATTTGACATTTCAAAAATGTTAAATTCAATTTCGCAGTGGTTAAAGAAGGCAAATTCTGTTTTTAGTTGCAACGAATTTTTATTTCAGTGAAAATTTAATTATATGTAGTTATATTAAATGTTTCTGCGTTCTTTTTCATTAAACAAAAAAAAACATTTCGCGATAATAACAAAAATAAATTTTCTTTAAATTAAAAAATAAGGTACATAAATTAAGAATTTTCGTAAATGTATTTTTAAACATCCCGATCCCAGTGTTCATGTTAAATCTCTCGGTAAAGTGAAATCAATGCAAAAATGCGTTTCAAGAAAGTGGAAATGATTTTTTTTTTATGATTTGATATTATGTACTTCAAGCGTGAATAAGAAATTAATTGTTTACGTGTTAATAAATATTTTAAGTCTTAAATTAAGTTTTGATCAACATTGATTTGTGAATAAAAAAGAATTTTTTTATTAATTGGTGGATAATATTTTACTTGATTTTGGTTTCTGATTGAAAATATGTAATACCAGGAGAATTAGATTGTATCAAATCCACCAATAACACAAAAACAAGCAAATTAGTTTTTTGTTTACTTTTGTACCCAAAAAAACACAAATTAAATTTTGGTTATCCTTCGCCAGACAAAATCCTACTGAAACAGGTTTACCATGTTTTTTCATTTCATTTCATTTCATTTATTTATTTAGAATCTTTTACAATGGGCTACGAAGCCTACAATTAATAGTAAAAGTTAAATATTGAATAATTATAATTAAATTACAATCTTATATATTATTTAATTCAATTAACAAATTTAATTATTTATCTTTAATCAAAATGACAAACTTGATATTTCATGTTTTTCAAATCCTTATTTCAATCAACTAATTAACTGCCAAGTACCTGAATAAAACCGCCTCAAACTGCGTGGTGCCGCGAAGTCTTCTGATGGAAAAGGGTAAAGTGTTCCACTGTCTTATGACATAAACGAAAAATTGACGTTCAGAGTTTCTGCAATTAAATCTTGGTTGCAATAATATAAAAGACCGAGACGAGTTCAGAAAATTATTTTTTTCAAAAAGGTAGGAAGGTTCTTTGTTCATTATTATCTTGTTAAGTGTTTTTAGGGACAAATACTTAAGATAAGTGTATAAAGTACACCCGAGAATATTCTTTGTATAGTTTGATATGTGGTCGTATCGTTTGAGGTTGTATACATATCGAGTCACATTATTGAACGCAACTGACAAATTTCTTTTCATTTCCGAATTATGGCTGGTAAAAATTTGGCATCCATATGTTATAATTGGAAGAATTAAAGTTTTTGCTAATCTAAGCCGGATGTGCTGAGGTGTAAAATGCTTCGATAGTGAGAGACTGCGTAAAGATCCATAAATTTTTCCAATAATTGTTTGTATATGATCTTCCCAAGTTAGAGTTGAGTTAAAAAGAATACCTAAATTTGTAGCTTTTTCGACATACTCAAGTTCTTCATTTCCAAGATACAACGCAGGAAAATAGCTAAGATCAAGTTGGGTTTTGTAAATTATTAGGCATTTTGACTTTCTTGGATTGAGGTTTAGTTTATTTTTGACGGACCAATTAAGTATTTTGTTGAGATCGAAATTCAGTTTATGAGCTCCATCTTCAATTAACCCCAGCTTGCAGCTAAGTTGAACTTGAGCATCATCAGCGTACAGATCAATAGATGAGTACGTAGACTGAATTGGAAGATCATTAATAAAAATTGTAAATAACAGTGGGCCAAGAATTGATCCCTGTGGAACTCCTGAGAAAAGTTTTAATGGGCGTGACATTTTTTCACCAACGACAACAGCTTGGCTTCGACCACTTAGGTAGGAAAGAATCAGCTTTAAGGCTGTGTTCGAAAAACGAAATTGATCTTTTAACTTGACTATGAGTCTATTGTGGTTGACGGTATCGAATGCCTTTGAAAAATCTAAAAGTACTAAGAAAGACACTAGATCTTTATCCATTGCATTTCTGATGTCCTCTGAAACCTTTAAAGTTGCCGTGATACAGCTGTAGCTTTGCCTAAAACCTGACTGTTTATCACTTAAGAGTTTGTTAGTCTTTAAAAAAACTGACATTTGTTTATGTAGTATTTTTTCCAGTACCTTGGAAAGAAACGACAAAATTGAATTGGGTTAGTTCGCATGCTTTATTCGTGATTCAGCAGAAAACTTTAGGTTCATCCATTCCATCGTCCCTGAGCTTCTTTAAAAAAAAACCATCATTGCTTTAAGTGCTATAGAGCCAGCATTAAAAAAAACGCATTTTATACCGTAAAAAAGGAAATTTAATTGCCTTTATTTTTTGTTTACAGCTTATAGAAGAATTATGTAATGTGAATTTCAAAAAAATCTCCGTGGAGTTTTTTAAAACAAATTTTCTGAGCTTTGGTTGCGTAACTCAAAATTTTATCCAGACGCACGGATTTATTTCCCTTTTTTATACAATTTAATCTATTTAGCCTTTCAGAAAATGTACATACATCTACGTATTTATCATTTATAAAAAAATCTTCAGTCCCATTTCTAACGTACCTATACCTACAAACTTTTATTTATGTACCTACATAATGTATGTACATAACTATTAAACAATATTCTAGTAACTTTTTTTCTTCTTCGTATTAAAATTTTTAATAAAACTCTGCAAAAAAAAAACAAAATATCCAATAATCTTATTGTTAAAATAAAATATTCAATTGCCTTTTCAAACAAAGGTGATTGCAGTTCCATTCCATTTTTATTTTGAAATGAGTCTAGTCGCTTTGTCGACGTCAACCTGAACGACAACCACGTCGATGACGATGACGATGACGACGAAAATAAAAAGAAAATAATAAAATATAGTTAGAGTGTCTGAGTGCTTATGTTTGCACATTTAGCCTCGATCCTACAGGTAATATTAGTGCCATCGGGGCCACTCTAACTCTTACCTGTTCTTTTTACATGTGCGGCTTGTGCCATATAAATCAACCAGTTCCGATTCCATGGAAAATATTAACAAACAAAAAAATAAAAAAAAAAAATATAAAACACAATCCCATAGCTAAGAAAGAAACCTGTATCTGTATCTTGTAGATGCAATCACAGTGAGAGAGGTAAAGTGCATAAATATACAAACCACTCAAATAACTTTCCACTCACTTTCAGGGTGTGTGTTTTTTGTTTTGGGTTTCAGTTTAGGTATATGCTTTTTCTTGTTTTTTTTTGGAGCCTTTGGGTTGTTTGTTTTCTTGCCACCCACCCAGACGACATTAGATTAGATTTGTGAAACACCAACCGACACGTTTTTAAAGAAATGCTGTTACAGTTGATGTGGGAGGTGACGGCGGCGGCGGCATGGCCGGTAATGTGCATACGTGGTTAATCTGTGGAGTCAGTAAAATTGAACTCAAACAAGGTTTTGTGTTAGTGGCTACATATAATAGTAAATATAGACCTATTGGATTTTTGTTTTCATAGCAATTCATTTCAAAAAAATTGTTTGCGAATAATATCTACATATAAATTCAAAATTTTAGTTCATAAAGAAAACTACAATTAATATTCATTGGAACAATTCATTTCCTAAAGAGAGTATAATTTTTGAACAAATCTATCTACGTTACGTATAATATGTAATTTAAATTATTTAGGGATTAGGGATAGGAACAGCCGCGATCCATGAGTAAGTTCTTCTTATTTTGAAAATCGGTAAGGTACTGTAAACTGTAGTGTGAAAAAAAAGAAAACTAATTCATGAAAAATAAATAAACATAAGTAAAAACGAATGTCTGGATCCATAGCTAATGTCTGGATCCATCTAGCTGCCAGAGTAAAAACTAATGTCTGGATTCATAAAGGAAACTCCCATAGAAACCTAGATCCAATGTTGTTTTTGTATTATGTGTTAAAAGATAACCCAGACCCGTAGATAATAAAACTCGGCTAATGTTAGAACCTAAAATAAAATTATTCAAGTGGCAATATCGATTGCCCTTTGCGGAGTAAAGACTCGTGAAAAATGGCCCTATAATCTTTTATATGAAACACAAAAAACATAAAATTTTTTCCGAATTTTGGAAACAATTTTCGTTTTTTGTTTTGGGAAAAAACTTCGCAATGAAAAATGAACCGACAATATTCTCTGAAAAACCGAGTTGACACAACATTTAATCACAATTATTTTGATGCCAACGTTAAGCTGATGGTGCAAAATTTTAAACGATTTAGTAAGATATTAAAGCAATTTAAGTATGATGCAAGGTTAAAATAATGACTTTCCAAATTTTAAAAATATATTATATTTTTCACATTTTATTAATGTTAAAATCGCCAAATGCCTATTTTAACTTTTTAGTGTCATACAAACTCCAAATGTCACTTTGAGAGTTAAGAGTGTAAAAGCGGTATATTTGCTTACTTCTTTGTGGGAACTGTCACTTTTTTGAGCGTGTTCAACTAAAGTTTATTAAGGAAACAGGTCTAGTATGATAGTAGTTAAAAATATTGTTTGAATCAAAAAACATTTTAGCAAAGATCTTTAAAGTTTGTACATTTTTAAGTAGTAACATGCTAATTCCTTACTATTAGGATGACTCAATTATGAAGGGGTTTTAGTGTGATACTGAAAACACACTTGCAGTTAGGCTGCCAAGCTTTCGAGTCCATTATTATTTTTTGTGGACAGTTTTCGTTATGAAAAATTATCACATTTTTTTTTCAGGGTTCTATGTATTTAATTTCATAGTTTTCTCTTATTTTTTGTACTTTCATTTTACTTTTAGGGCATACTTTCTTCGGCTCTTTTTTAATTTTTTTTTAAAAAAGGTTTTTTTCGCTTTTTTATGTACTCATTGTTAAAACCGTTATTCAAGTTCCGTTTGGAGCGACTTTTTTAATTGAGACTAATTTCACATAGCAGCAACAAATTCGTGTAGATAATCCTTAAATCAATAATTCAACATGGCTGATTTATTTCAGTATATGAGAATTTACAGTAGTTACGCACAAACAACAATAAAACTCATATTCACAAAATATTCAAATATTTGGCAACCATCTTTTAAACTGCATGTTCGGAAAACTAACTCCACGCACACTTTTAAAAGAACACTGAGAAATATTGAGATTGAATAACGATATAAAAAAAAAACTCACTTCCAATTGAGTGCAGTGCAACAAAAACAAAATAAGAAACGACGAAATCGAACCACCACTCATTCCGCAATACCGACCGACATTCGGTTCGTAGCGCTCTCTCCAAACGTTTGGTGTAGCGGATAAATTCGTCCATTTGTATCTCTTGTTTGTTCAACATTTGCTTCGCATTCGCATGTATCTCACAGAAATTGTGTGTCTTTTTTTAAGATTTAAAATCGTTCGGAGTTCATTATAATCCGGTTCTTGTACAGCCGCAAGGTGTGTAACACAGTTATCGGTAGTGTAGTGTGCCGTCGTTTATAGTGTTTAGTTTGTCGAAACGACAACAACAACAACAATAATAACCAAAAGATAAGTCCAAAACAAAAGATCTTATATACATATACATACGACGCTGTCTAGTTCGTTGTCGTGGTGTCGTATTTATGCTAGCAGTTCTGGATAATTTAAGAAACAAAAATTCAAATATTGCAACATTTTATTTTTGCTAATTTTACACTTCTACACGGGGTCATCACCAGTCACCGTTAATTTTAGTGTGGCGAGCAACAACAATAATTCGATTGTTGTCATCGACCTAATTTAACAATATTTTTCTTTGTGTAATTTCTAACTTGTGTGTGCGGCGTTAACAATAAATTCGTTTTAAAAAAAAGTTATTAACCGAAGAAAAGAGAAGAATAAGAAGATAAAAAGCTTAAACAAACAAAATTTGTGAAAGTTATTTTCGTTCGTGCTTTTTCGCAGCGACATCAAAAATTGTCTTGTGTTTCCAACCAAAAGTGAATGTGATTATCCATAACCGCAAAGTTTGTGAGTTAAAAAATAAAAGATCAATAAATAATTTCTGAGAAAAAAATAGGTACCTATACCTACCTAATAAATAATTAGGTAAACAAAATGTGATTGATAAGTTCTTGCACGACGTAATTTATTTTTTGTTTTTGAATAACGTGTAACGTCTTGTTTGTTTAACGGTAAAGAGATACCATTTTGTAAAGGAAATGTGGTGGCAGATTGTTAAACGTCATTTTTAACTAAATTTTATTGTTTGAGATATACAAATCAACTCACTGGATTTCAATAAAATTATTGCGTCATTTGGACATCTAAAGGATACTCAGTTTTATCAATTGGCAATGGGTTTCTCAACGGCCCTACAGGGTCGTGCAGCTCATGAGGCGCTTATTATGCGTCAGGATGCTGAGCTGCGTTTGATGGAAACAATGAAACGTTGCTTTCAGATGAAAGCAAAATGTGACAGGGAGTATGCTGCTAGTTTGGCAACAGTAGCCCAACAGGGATTAAAAATTGATCGTGCTGATGATATGCAAGGTAACTGCTAGTTTTTTTTTTATTCACAAAATGCATACAAAAAATTGGATTTTTTTTTTTTACGGATAAGATGAATAATTCTCCACTTAATGCTATTTTTATTCGTGCCAGTTTAAACATTTAAATAATTAATTAATTAATAATTGGCAACATTCCTATTAACTCCAGTTCTCAATTTTTAATATAGTATTTTTGCCAAACTATATATCCGTAACGTGTTTTCTCCTCGTTTCAGCACAGTTGTTTTTGTCCTTAAACGAAAAAAAAAATATATTTATTTTAAATAACATTTATTTAAAAGCTTATACACATGTTTATAAGCTTCGAGTATATGTCCATGATTTCCGTAAATAATATTAAAATTATTTTAACTAACGACATTTGTGCATGCAATATAATTGCATAGAATCAATCACATTTTCTTTGATGTTTATACATATTCTGTTTAAGGTGGAATTAAAATATTAAAAAATGTAATGTGATCTCTTTCTCAAGGAAAACTATTTGCTTATTATTTGACTATACAATTGAATCTAAACCTATTAATCGAGTCTCAAGGATTAACGATTTAGGTGTAATACTTGACTCTGCCCTTTCTTTTAAATTCCATTTTGATTACTTGATCCCTAAAGCTAATTCGTTGATAGGCTTCATTAAGCGAAATGCTATAGATTTTAGAGATCCTTACGTTCTTTTATCATTGTATATATCTCTTGTTAGATCGATTCTTGAATATGCAGATGTTATTTGGTGCCCCGCATATAAAGTTCACTCTGACCGGCTTGAAAAAGTTCAGAGACCGTTCACTAAATATATATTCCAACAAATGCGTTGGAGCTTTTGTCCAGAATATAAGGCTAGGTGCCAATTACTGGGTATAAAATCCCTGGAATCCCGTGGAAAAGTTCATAGTGTAATGCTTATTAGAGATTTACTCTGTTATAACATAAAGTGTCCATCACTTCTTGCATTGGTTCCTATTTATGTTCCAGCTAGAACACTGAGAGCTAGATTTTTTATATTTCAAAGAGCACATAATACTAGATATGGCTGTAATTAGCCTTTATCCAGGTCCATTGTTTATTTCAATGAAGTGTCGTTAAGTATTGATTTTGTATGTCTTACTCGTGAAAAATTCAAATCAGAAATCTTATATTTATTAAAATTTTAACTTTTTATTGCAGTGCCACATATCTGTTAGCTGTAAAATGCTTGTAGATGAAACTAAATAAATAAATAAATAAATAAATAAACTTCTTGTTTAACTTAACGTGTTCAACAATTGATATTCAACTCTGTAACACAATATAAATTGTTATATGAAGGTCACAAGTGAGATCGCCGGGACAAAACGCCTAATTTTTTGTGGACTAAAGACCGTAAAAAGCTATTTTGAATAAATTGTTAAAAAATAAAATTTCTCGACTTGTTGGACAAGTAAATTTTACTTGTTGAGTCGTAGAATAACCAAAGTTGAATTTTGGTATAGCTTTGCGAATGTACAAATTATTGTTTTATAATTTCATAATTCTTTAAATATAGGGAGGTATACAATAATCAAAAAGAATATTAACGCCAATTTTTTTATACCTACATATATGTTAATACTCGACTATCATTTTCTTCTTGGAATAAAAAAAATATTTTGTTTAAAGAACGATCAGAAATTAAGATATAATTTTCGCAGTGCTTTATAATCTACAGAACACATTTTTATACGAAAAATTTTGACAAACAATTAGGGGATATAATATATTCAGCATACATTAAGAAAGCACTAAACAAACTTCACCATAAAATTCTTATGCAAAAACATAAGATCAAAAAAAAAAACAATACGCAACTTGAAAAATATTCTGGGAACGAAGTATGTAGCAAAAAATGTGAACGCATTCATATAAGGTATACCTATGTATTGTTTTGACCATTCCAATCTAACCCACCAAAATTTTGAGGTAAAATGTCTAGCTCAAGCAAGCAACATTTACTATACTATAGTATAGGGGATGATAATTCAGTCGCTTTTTTAAAAATACAAATAAGTTGTGATTTTTGTTTTCTATTTTTGAAACGAAATTTCATCCAAAACTAAGATTTTGTTCAAACATTTTGTATTATTTTCCATATAATATATATTTATAATAATTATATTATATAATACCTATAAATAGATAAACACTTTATAAAAGAAACTTAATCCCAACTTGTTGGCTTCTAACAATTTTGAAATCGTCAGTTAGAATTTATTAACTATTCAACAATTAAAAGCATATTTATTTAAACATACATGTTGTATCCAGTTACAGTTGAAAGACCTAAAAACAATTGTTATAATTTGCGAAGTCTTGTTGATACGTGTTACACAAAGTTTTAACACGAGTTGAATTTGGCTTGTTAAACAAGTACTTGTTGTATTGTGTTATAGGCCCCAGATGATTTTTGATTAAATACAAGTTTGTGGATATAGATTTTTTAACGTTCTAGAGAAATTTCTCCGTCATTTCAACAAGAGGTTTACCTAACAATTCACCGAAATAATGTTTCATTTTAGATACACTTAAGCTTAACTTCAACTATGTGTTATGGGAATGAAAGAAAATCGAATACTAAAAATAGTACCTACTTTTGCAATGTTGACAGAAGTATGTTGTGTTCAAGAATAGACGAAACTGGTAACAGACTGTGAGTTCAACTTACAGATTACACAAGATGAGCAACTGCAGTCTATAAAACAAAAACTCGAATTGCAGAATGTACGACAACTTTATGGAGCTCAGATGTCTCGCAGTACAAATTATAATTCAGTAAATCACAACTTAAACGAAAAATCATACTTCTTAGCTAACAATTCCACGGAACTTATAAGCACGATCTTTAGGTTAGAAGGAGAAATGTTAAATCTTAACTATATACCGCATCGGTCAGAGTAACAAATGTCTTTATGCAACAGAAAAAGAGAGGATTTTTTCTACTTTGTAGCTGTCTATCCCCTTCTAAAAGAATTTTGAGTTCATTATTTTGGAGCACAGTCAATTAACTTGGAGAAAAAATTAAGAATTTTAAATAGAGAACTAGGCTGGGACAACAAACTAAACTGTAGGTACTTAAAAGAATTTACGAGACTTGAGAAGTGCCAATTAAATATGAGTTAAAACAGTTTAAGTGAAATAGCCGATTTCATTTTTCCCACAAAAAAAAATTCAATTCAGATCACTTATGTATGTGGAATGCTTTACCTTATTACCATTTTATTTAAAATCAAGAATTTTTTATTCAAATTTCGAGTTTTGTAAACAGCATTTTTAAAAAACTGTCTCAAAAAGTAAAAACAAAACACATTTTCTAGAGTTCCCCAAAAAAATTAAACATTCCAATATAATTTACATCTTTAAAACAACTATATTGCAAATAAAGGCGCAACATTTCAGACGATGCTAGGTTACAAACAGGATTTTTAAATTATAAACGAGTTTTATTAAGTTAAGTTAAAATCAACGAATACCTATTTTATCTTTTTGTTATCAAACTTACTCCAAATGTCACTTTAACAATCCGCGCGGAGTTAAAAATGTAAAAATGGTTTGTTCGCTTACTTGTTAGCATGAACTGTGACTGTTTTATGCGTTTTCAGCTGAAGAATATTATGAAAATAGGTTTTATATGATACCTACTAGTTTACAAAAATGTAAAACTAAGAACATTTTAGTGAAGAGCTTTAAGGTTCATCAGGCTTAAATTTGTGCTAACTTGTTTTTGTTCCCTGTAATTATTTTGTTTTGGCCTAATGTTTTATTGAATAGGTGCAATTTTATTTAACTGTAATAAATTTAAACAAAATTAATTCATTTTCGCGATCAAAACACCCATTTTTTTCCACATGAACATTGAACAAAACAAACAGAAAAAAAAACAAGTAGGCAAACGGTGATGCTGTTAAAAGCAATTACCATCACTTTGTAGAGTTGGCCAAAGCTGACAGGCGTAAACTCCAACTCCGTTTCGATGGAAACTCTGAAAACCACTAACCATGTAATTGTTTTTTAAAATTAAATTAAGTAGTGTTACATCAATTTATTCTTTATTTTTTTCTTTTATATATAAACACGTTATTTCCTTTGTTTTTGGCTCGGCTTTTTTTTTGCAATTTATTTGCTTAGTCTGGTGGAATGTGCTCAACTACATCTTTGTATTTATATATTTATTGGTATAAATGATGTTGATTGTCATGTTTACTGCTGATGCTTTAAAATACAGAGACAGAGGCATATTATTCGAGACACGAAAGAAATTTTTCCAGAGATTATACCCTCAACTCTTAGTGGCATTTTGATTGAGGTGCCAACGATCCGAGCCACACACAGAGTGTGAACAATTTAAATTAATTACAGACTTTATAAGTGAAGGAGCTGAGTGATGTGCACTGGGCATCATGGTATTTTATATCATTTCAAATAATAATAAGCTTAATTTTCATTGCCAAGTTTAATACAAATACAAAAAAAATAAAAGAAACCATTGGCACACGGCTGCTGCTGGGGATTTCCAAAATTCTATAAATACTTATGTTTAGTTTAGAAATCGAATGTTATCCATGATGATGGTGTCTGTTAGATGGATAGACGTTGTGTATTAGAGGCATGGAGGTCTGGAAAAACTTTTTCAAACTAAATTTTCTATAATATCAATCAATGCTAAATGATGAACATTTAATTCGAAGAGATATACAAACATAGCTAGTATAGAACAAGATTATCGAATTTGAAGAAAAATAAGAATGGAGAGTGGATTTTTGCAAAGGTGTAAGGATGTACAGTCGTAACCGTTGTGTGAAGAATTTGATCGAATTTTGCGTCGAAAGGGGTATCAATATTTGAGTATGAACAAGAACATTTTGACTATGAGTATAAGTAAAAATAGAAGGGCCTGCTATAATTTTAATTTTTTTTTTGTTTCTTGTTTTTGTATTAAATTATTAATTTATTTATTTAAATTAGAATAACGGAATCGAATAAAAAAAAAATACATTGAAATTTGATCCTTTTAGTTAAAGAAGAGAAATTATTTCTAGATTCAATTTAATCTGTATAAAGTACAGGGTATCAATAAAGGAACAGAAAAAGCTGAATATTTCCATAGATAAGATATTTTTCAAAAAGGTCAAGGTCATTTTTGTGGTAACTGTGACAATGAGTAATTGAATTGTTCCTTCAAAGTTTATTCCACTGTTGGAGTGAGACAAGAAAAAATTGTATGGGAGAGGGGTGAACTGTGAATTCACCAAGATAAAATTAAAAGAAAAAACACAAAACAAAATTGCGTTGGCAAGGCGATATTATTAGAATGGCAGCGCAAATGGCCAACGCATTGACCCCCTGATGTCAGGAGGAAAATAAACCGGAACATCTCTCCGATAGCTAATAATTGTGCAGGCGAGTCGAAAAAATATCAATCTTAGCTTTTTGAGAGCAGAAGTGACGAATCTTCCTGAGGAATTACGTTCAGATTTCTTAGATATCAGTGGAGAACTCTGAGATCTCAGTGAGCCTAAGAAACCTGAACTGGCTAATTGCAAATTTACAGACTGATGCTCGTATCCAAATTATGATATATCAAAATGTTCTGCCATGTCACGGCAGCCTACAAAAAATATCTCGTCCCAAATGTCATTCAAAAGCCCTAAAATATTATTTTTGACAACTTGATGGCTTGATCGATAGGAAGCAAAATAAATTTGTGAACGTCATCCCGGAAAAAGAGTTGATTTTTGATCTTGTCAACTTCGTCTTATAACGCTCAAAGTTTATCACATGTGGTCAAATTAACGGTGGTCATAATATTATGTGTCAATGCGTTGACACCAAAGTCCAAAAATTGTGTTGATACAGATAAAATGTCATCGAATTTTGGTAGATATACAACATTGACCAACGAGCGTCATTCTTGTGGTCGCCAACATTTCATGCGTCTACAATATTTTTGGTGACGTCAAATAGTCAACCGCATTGATATCATTTATGTCGATCGTCTAATAGTGACTTTATTCGCATAAAAGTGAAGCTTAAGAACAAATGACGCGAAGGACTATTTATATTAAATAAAGGAATAACTTATTAATTAACGTATTCACAATTTTTTTTTTTTGATATCGTTTTATATTTTTTACAATTTTTATATATTTTTAATATGTTCTGTTTATATTTTTACAACTTAGTTTAAACTGATTTCTACTTTATTTATCTAAAACCAAAAGAACGTAAAATTTGAAGAAGAAATCAGAATGATGTTTTTGTCATCTCAATACGACCACTTTTCACATCAGAGATACAGCTCTTCACAAAAAAAAGTGTGAGTGCCAGGACTTACGGTTAAGATGTGTAAACATCAAATTAGATATTCAAGTACTGGTTTTACATCACAGAACGCGGCGGGTTCAAACCAAATTTCAACCCAAACTCAAATCGACCTTTCGATTTAATTTGAGTTACAAAGGAACGTACCCAATACTGAACGTAATCAAAGTCAATATACACCAAGGTATCGTAACGTGTAAAAGAAATTTCTACGTTTTTAGTTTACCTTACAGCCGCCGCCAACATAGATGTTTACACATACAAAACTCTTATCTTAATTTTTTGCTTAGTACGATTTAATACAAAGTCAATCTAAAAGTGAACAGCTTATTTTCTTAACTGCATAGTTGATCACTTTCACAAAAACTAAATCCATTTAAGGGATATCCATTTTTGTAAAACGACAATGAACGTGTTTAGTGGAATTGTTCATCCGAGAGTGAAAGCGAATTGCCTATTGTATCTTTAATTGATTCACATTTAACTTCATGACTTTTTTATCCAAGTTATTCACATGTATAAGTAAAATATTATACGAAGCTAAGCTACACAGTTAATATTTTTATATGTGTACTTAATTTCCTCACAAATAAGATATTACCGGCTACTTGGCTTAAGTGAGTAAATATAGCTTTTGAGTGATTCCCCCGAAAAAAAGATCACATCATCGTTTGACGCAACACATATTATATTGTCGTACAATAAACTTAACATTGATTTAATATGTTGTTGCATTTTTGAGTAGATAACAAAAAAAAATAAATATTTATTTAGAAATACAAAAGAAATAATAATAATATCTAAAGGAGGAATTATTTGGATCACGTTTGGTAAATTGATTGAACGGTAGAGATTTCAAGTAAAGAGTGAGTGACAAACGTACAAATGCTTATGCATTTAAAAAAATCTTAATAACTCAAAAATTAATTTTAACTTGATGAACCGCATTTGTATAACTTGTCCTTAATCATTACATTAAATTAAATCCAGATTTAACCCGCGAGTTTATTCAAGATCTAAATTGAATGAAAAACATGTGGCAGAAGTTAACTTTGGCTTAAAACCAAAACTAAGATTATATCGCACTGAAAAACTCGGTCTGAATTATTATTTGAGTGGATGTCATATTTGAGATCTGAAAAAAAAATAAGATTTTCATATTATACTCATTAAAATACCGTTATATTTAGATATACAAAATCAATTCAATAATAACCTAAAAAAATATGTATATTTATATTTATTTATTTTATTACAGGCAGCCTCATAACAAAATCCTGGCGCTCCTACATGGACGAATTAGATCAACAAGCTAAACAATTTCGCATCAATGCTGAATTATTGGAAGTAATATGTGAGAAATTGGCTCATCTTTCCCAGGATAAACGGAAAGCACGCAAGTCCTATCAAGAAGAGCACGCAAAAATTGCAGTACGTTTAAATCATGTAAGTTGATACGCATTAATGTGTGAATATAAATTGTACCTCGTACAAAACTTCTATAATATCTAAAAATAATTTAAATGTCTCGAGACTATATTTTAAGTAGGTAGGTAGGTATATACAAATTGATATCATAAAAAATCTTAAACAAACTTCTATAAATAAAATAAGCTATAGTGGTTGGTATATACATAAGAATGCAAACAAGACAATACGGCTCTCTATTTGTAGTGATTGAAGTGTAAATATAGTAGCTGAAGTGAGGCATTTTGTAAACAATAAAACAATCTAAATAATTTGCCTAAGCCTATATATCTATCAGATGCCGACAGATGAAAATTCCCAGTTCCTTTGCTATTGCTATATTTACATATAACAAATGGAAATATTTTGTTTATTTAAATAGAGTTTTTTTTGTAAGAGTTATATACTTATTGAAATAAATGGGCTATAAAGTTCTTGGTACATTGACCTGTGGTTTATGTATAAGGCTTGTAAATAATTAAACAATTATTAGTTTTTATATCGTGAATATAAAAAACCTTCCCAAATTTATCAAATACTAGATTTTTTTTTTTTAAATTGCGCCGTAGGTTTTTAAAACAAACATTTTAATTGTTTATTTACTTTATCTAACAAGATACCAGTTTACCGCATTATTGAACCAATAAATGTTTCAAGTATTAAAGAGTAGGTAGATTTCATTGAAGAGTCTTATTCATTGTTGTTGGTCTATACTTCAACTGCGAATGTATGTACATATGTACAAATATCAACAATCTATTTATTTTTCCACACCGTAGATGTTTTATAGATAAGAAACACAAACGAAATACTATTTAAAGTTTCTAACTGTAAAAACTCGTATAAATAAAATAAATTCAGCCAATTTCGTATTATAAAATCTTCACCAATTTCATGGAAAAGTAAATGTACACATTTTAAATTTAGTCTGTAGAAAATTACGCATAGAAATATTATTTATGAAATTAGTATAGTTTCGTAAAACTATATGCAAACTTATGTTTGAAGATAAAAGTCTCTAAACTCAGGTATTAAGGGCTTATCTAAGTCACAAAATATATAGCAGTTATTAGGATTGATTGGGTTAAATTTGGCTATTCGACTTTTTCACAGAGAACTGACAGTACTTTTGAGATAGAGGACTTATGTATTAACAATGTAATATACATAATTCGATGGGGTGATAAAACGCGGATTAGAAACGTGTTATGTATGCTTTCCAAATTCTTACATGTTGCGAAAACCCTCACACAAAAAAAAAAGAGATCAAATTTTAATAATTTTTGCAGTCCCAAATACATTAAGATAGAATTCTTTTCAATTTTCAAACAAATTAAAAATTGGTGCATATTCAATTTTGACAGTTGGAAGTGCCGAATTTTAGGGAATAATTGCAACGGAACTGCACGACAGAGCGAATACATTTCACACAAAAGAGGTGTTAAGCATTTTTTACCCGCTTTTAAGATTAAGTTTTTTAAAAATAAAAATTTAATTTTTCATAAACTGTTCACAAAACAATTTGATTTAAAAAAAGATTCTGGCATTAAAAAAATAATTTAAGTGTTCAAGTTGATTTAAAATATTTTTTTTTTCTATTGTAAGTAAATTTTTTTTTTGAAAATTGGCCTTCCCACCTAAACGTGGGTAAATGTAATAGACCTCTCTCTTTCAAGATGGTGGCTTAAGCTCCATTTCAATTTTCCCGAAAAAAACTTTAAATATGCTCCTAATGATCTATTCCAACGAATCATAAAAGAAAAGTGAATAATTATTTTTTTTTTATTTTTCAAATGTTTATTGCAAGCTGCGATTGAGGAATCGGAAGCCAAACTTTACTCGCGCGTCATTGACCAAATACTGAATGCCCGAACGCGAAATAAAACTTCAGAATGGAGTACGGTGTGCGGCAGAAGTTATTTAGGTATATTTACTTTTAGGAAAAAAAAAAACCGTAATTTGAGTTCTGCAATAGCTGCAATAGCTGTTAAAAAGTGTCGTACGTGCTATTTTGTACGTACCCACAATGCAGCTGTACAGCTTTTTGAATATTTTAAAGATAAAAACAAACAACCACGGGCTTATTTTTCACATTTTTATTTTTAATATTATTCTTTTAGTTGATAATATTTTTCGCGAAACAAATAAGCGCAAAAAGCTCCAAAATTTTTGTCTGGCTTTTATTGACTATTGACGTTTCAATTTGTATGAAAAAATCATATACAAGAGTTGCAGCAGCGACTGCAGTTGGCGCGTTCAGAAAAATGAGATCTCAGAAATTTTTCTCAAAAAGCGAGCAATCGAATACAAGATTTTTTTTTCCTCAGAGTTTTTACAGCAAAACCGAGAAATTTTTCTGAGGAATCCTGTTCTTGTAACTGAAATTGCTGAGGTCTCCGAAATCTATTTTCCTAAACACGCCTAATATTTTGACAGTTATTTCAGCTGCAGCTCCAGTTCGCAGCTTTGATTCCATTGTATTCAGGCAGTTATACTGCCGTACCGATTGCGAGTAATTATTGACAAATTCTCGAAGAGTATCTTTTGTCATAAAAAAAGTGTCTTTCACCTTAGCCGATCGGTTCTGGCAGACAAAATTGTAGGCTGCCATTCCTTTAATTACCAAAACTTCCAATTCCAATTTCTACCAACTTTTGTCCAAAGTTCTATCAAAGTTCAAATAAAAAAAAAATTAAATTAGACTAAATTTGGTAGTTTTAGGAAGAAAACGAAAAGACTTTCATTGAAAACATTTGTCGTTTTGTTCAAGAGACTTTTTTAATTAGTTTTTGTAACAATTATGTACTCTTAGGTGGAGGAAAGAAATTTTAATTTATAGATTGCATTGCTTAAAAGAATCAGTATACGTAATTACCTGGATAGTTGGACAAATGAACTAAGACCTGCCAACTTTTCACTTTGTGTGACATCAATTCCCTCCTACAAATCTACGTGTAAATAATGATATTATTCGTCTTCGTTTATGAAAAAAGCCTTTATTGTCGTTTAACACTAAATTTATTTTGTTGAAAATGTCTATTTCTATGTATGTATGTATGTATGTAGTTCCAAACAACTTCAAAAAATTTACTCCATGCCAGTTTTAGTATAAAAAAAAATAAGATCCAAAATAAATAAGCGTGTAATACGATAAGTTGATTATGATGACACTGATGGCAATATTAAAAAAACTGACAGCATAAACGTCAACAACAACAAAAAAGACAAGACAAGACATGAAACAAGAGGAAGTCAACAACAAGAAACAGGTAGTTAAATTAAAATATACAAAACAAAACATAAATTTGTGTGTGTGTTTTTTTTGTTGTGTTTTTAAACAACAAAACCAACAAGAAATCCATTAGAACATCAAACAAAAATATTCAATACATACCACCATAGATAATTTATCATTAAAAAAAAATGATGCTTCTATAAATAGGTACCAACGATAGAGACGGACGAACATCATCAATTTAGCGAATTAACAAATAAACGTCTGTCATTACTGCCACATGGGAAAATTAGGTGTTTCAAATAAAATTCCTTAACATTTTTTTTTTTTCAAATCAGCTTTCTTACAATTATTCTAACATGGTGTGCGCACATTTTCGAAAGTATGAAGGTTATTGTGAAAAGAAAAACATTTTATTTGTTTCGTGAATATTGCTGCAGTCCTTCGAAATAAATGAAATGAGTGTTTATTTTTATAAAATTCACCAACTAAACTCATATCCTGTCAGTCATATGTTGTTCACCAACACTCAGTGCGTGTGTGGATTTTAATGAATTATATTTTTCACAAAAAAAAAACATAAAATATCATTCTAAAACGGATTTCTACCGAAATACTTCTTTTTTTTTGTATATTTAGACAGAAACCAAGAGAAATAAATGTATAGGCAGTGGGGTTAGATCGTATAAATATCTATACAAACATATATGTAGGTGTGGCACGATTTGTGTATAAACAAATAAAGTTTATTTTTGTATCATCATAAATTTTAGTCTAATTTCACGAAGCTTGTAAAAATGGAACTTTATAATAATTTCGTGCAAAATTTTTGATAATGTTAAATTTCTTTTGAAAAAAATGATATCTTATAACCAGTTTAAGTAAAATTAACCTTTGAGCAGTGAATATTTAAGATGTAGATATATTGAAACTAAAATTTAATTCTTCAAGGGGAAATTTATTGTACATTAATATACATAAATATGGGTGATTCCATATAAACCGGTTCTCGAATAAAAAAATACAAAATATGACTTTAAATTGAAAACAAAAATGGGAATACATATTATTGAAAAAATTCTAATGATTCATATCCAGAGCAAAATTATAATTAATTTAATTTATTATTAATTATTAAGCAAGTTTATAATTTATCAATTTACTGTTCCATGAGTAATTTCTATAAGGTTTAGCTGGCAATTTTTCCGGTAGTACATTTATAACGTGTCACATCCGTAACCAGAATGTAAACATACACAGAAAATGTTGAGATTTTCCCAGACAAAATTGTATTAAATTTAAAAGTCATAACGAGTTCAAATTTATATTTTAAAGTTTTTAAACATTGTCCCGAATATTTTAAAGATTTAGTAAAATGTTAAAGCATTTCTAGTATGATGCTAGGTTAAAAACAGGGTTTTCCAAATTTTAAACGGGGTAGCATCGTGCTATCTTTTTAACATTTTATTAAAGTTAAAATCAGCAAATGCCTATTTTAATTTTTTAGATCATACTTACTCCAAATGTCACTTTGACATATGAAAATGTAAAAATGGTATGTTTGCTTACTTGTTTGGCAAACTGTCACATTTTAAGGCGCATTCTGCTGAAGTTTATTAAGAAAATAAGTTTATTATTAAACTAGTTAAAAACTGTTTTAAACTAAGAAAATTTATGTAAAGAGCTTTAAAGTTAGAACATTTTTTAGTAGCATCATTCCAATACCTTAAAATCAAGCTGTTAGAAATTATTATTAACACATGAACATATAAGCAAATACCTGTGTTCTCTATTAGTATTCACAAAATTAAAAAAATCCTCACAGAGTAGATGACCCTTTATCAAATACCTCTTTGTTTTTTTAATCTTAAAGCTAATATTTTCACGTTGTGACAATTTAGGCTCATCATAAATCTTTTTAAATTTTATCTTAACAAAAAAAAAAACATAAATACAAAAATAAAAACCTGAAAACATTCAATTCGACCTCCCATCTTAATAGTTGATAATCACCAGAGAGGTTTGCCATGTTAAATACGGTGGGCGTGAGATATTTATACAAAAAAAGACTTCCACAACAGAGCTATTAAAATATTTCAGTTTGAAATTAACAAAAAAAAAGAAACTAAACGTTAAAAACAAAGCTTATTGTTGAACGATCATCCATACCAACACCGAAAGGCACACCTCAAACATCACACCATTATTATAACCACACACGTTGGCGGTGCGGCGGCATTGTCTGTGAATCCAAATTCCTCTACCTGAGTTCACCAATTAACCGCTTTAGCGCTTGGATGATAATAATAATTAAAATTATTGTCTTCGGGATGGTTAAACGTTTGACAGTAAACAAAAAAAAATTAAGTTGTGAATTTACATATAATAATGTTTGATAATAGATTGACACTTCCAAAAGACTTAGGTCAATTCAAAGGTCAAATGGTAAAACTAAAAAAAAAAGAAACTATTCTTTATATTTAAGTAGATTTTAGGTTCTCGAAAGAAGGTTTCTTTTAATACCTAACAAAGAATTTGATTATAGTTTTTGAAAGCTTTAAATTTATTTTTTTATAAACATTTTATTAAATGCAAATCTTTATTTATGCAAAAATCAACAAAGAAAAAGTGACAGTTTTTATCCGAATAAATTAATCGTAGCTTTTAAACAAAAACTTAAATTATAATATTTTTGCTTTCCTTTATGCTGAGTTATTACTTTTACAGTAACCTTGAACTTCTTTTAAAAATATGTTAATTCATACGATTTTATCTTATAAATTGGTCAGTTATGAAGGTTTCTGGGAACTCAAAGATCTTCCGTGTTCTCTGCAATAATTCTCAATTTTACCATAAAAAGTAAAACAGTTTTTTTATAAATCTTCTTCTTTACTTCTACATCAGCGGTTTTTAATTGATGTTTTTCTGGGGGTCCTCGAAGCTTTCATAACGGGTTCGTGGTATCTCTTTCTCAAAAAAATTTAAGTTCAAAAATAGAACTGCTATAAGCTCCCTTCATTATCATCTGAAACTCATAAACTTTATAATAGCACTCTTCAAGACCAAACCAACATTATTTACCAGCAAATTACAATTCATGACACACACAATTCAACGAAGTACACGTCATGACTCAAAATAATTATATTTATTTCTTCGTTTTATATTTATCTATACTATGACGTACTTGTATAGGAAATTTAAACAACAACAACAATTCAAAGCTTATCGACTCGTGATTTTGTTGTTTTTGAATTACAAGAGCAGAAAATAAATTTGCGGTTGATTTCAGTTTGTAGCTTCAGCTTCAGGTTCCTTTTCTGTCCTAAAAAGATTCCTACCGAAAATATTGTTAGTCCTCTCTCACTTTCGTGAGTTGTAAGCTTAAATTCTTACAGATATTTCCCTCTTACTTTTAAGTAAACAACGGGCCTAATTATTTTTTCCGTGGACTAGCCTTGGACTAGAACTAAATTGCTAACAAGGCTAACTTATTTTTCCCTCGGATTAGCTTAAATCAGATTTATACAGTTTTTCCTCGGTTCACTTCTTCTAAGTGAATCACATGGGCTGAGTTCACTTCTGTAACTCAAATTAAAATACCGTGTTATTTATTAGATAAAGTTTTTAATGAAATTTAAAGATTGTAAAAAAATCTTGAACCATTAGAGTTCTTTCTTTCTTTTCCCCAGTTTTATTTGCTTGATTAACCTGGAACCTGACGAGGATACCTCAGCCTCGAGAAAAAAATCATCACAGTATAATATTTAAGGATATACATATATTTCCTCGTTTCTTATTTCTCGAAGCAAGTAAATAAATGCTACGATTGAGAATATATACGTAGGTACAAAAATATTGTAGGATTGCCACACAGCCTGTGCAGTGGTGTAGGCAACAAAGCCGAATTCTAAATAAATTTAGCTTTGCCGATGTGTCACTATCCTGTTTTTTTGGAATGGAAATTTCCCCATAGCATAAAAAATGGTTTACTGAGATCAAAGTCAATTGTAGGTAATTTGTGATTAAAAACCGCAATGTGTATATTTTGTGCAATTGTTAACAGTAATGAAACGATAAAACCATCAATATCGGAACGACATTAATTTGACGAGAGTGCACATTTAAAATTTGTCGAAACTGCAAAATTTTAAGAAAATGAAGACAGGACCAAATTAGCTGGTTCAGATTTCTCAGGCTCACTTATAGTGAGACTTCTTATTTTGGATTTGCTTGCTCAATTATTTTTTGTCGCAGTTGATCAAATTAAAAAAAAGAGATGATGAGTGCTTTTGAGTTTTGACTTCTAGCAGAGAAATCTTGTTCAGGGTTCTCTTTCTCCTCAGTGAAGCTGACAGAAGTTTGCTCAGTGTGTACCCAGAAACGTGAACTGGCTTGCAAAATCAAAAATTTACCCGATTTGCTATTCCAGCATAGTTGAGGAACATTAGAAATGAAAAAACATTTATGTATGTATTTATGTATGTACGTTGAATGTCAAATTTAAATGTTGAGCAAATTTGCTGAACATAGGTACCAACATCATAACTTTCCTAAAAAGGGTCAAATACATGTGGTTTAAAAATTTATTGTTTTGTATTAAATTTTTTTGTTTCTATTAAATACGCAATTTAATAAGGTTTTTCATATAATTATAGTTTTATGTGACTGTGCAATGATATAATACAAAAAATGTAGTCCGATATTCTAGCTAAATTTTAAGACCTTAATGAACGGATTATTAGAACGGAAGATATAAGCAAGCCAAACCAAACACAATGTATCTTTACAATTATTATACCGACTACAAATTTAGGTACATATGAACATTTAGCATTTTTTTCCGACGCGAAGCAAATTTGCCACGATTGTGGTTTTTTATTGCACAAACTCCGCCGCCGCCGCGCCGGCCGGCTTTAGAAAACTATCTCCCGCTCGCCAATTGGTGGTTGAAAGTATTTTAATGCTTTTTTTGTTTTTATCAACTTCCTCATTGAACTAAATTATTTGTCCGATATTTATTTTCATGTTTTTAGTATAAAATTTTAAATGATTTTTATTTGCTCTAACACGCCAGTCATTTTTCCTTTAATTATATAATATATACCTTAATATTGAAAATCGGAAAATTGGATCAAAATAATAAGCATTTAAGTAAACGCAAATCGATTATTTTTCAGATTTCGCAAAAAATCATCATCAAAAACATACCCATTTTTTTTCTACGAACATTTCTCCTTTTTGTCTGTCCGTTTTATCACCTTCTTCGTATTTTGTTTCCTCAGACTAGTAAGAACAAAGCATGAACGAAATAATTTTGTTTATTTTGTTTATTTTGATTATTTTGTTTATTCCCCTCACGTGTCACCCCCTTTGTCTACTAGACGTTTCATATTTTTGAAATTCTGTTGATTTTTTTACATTGTATGCCTCCGTTTAAACATTTCTAAAGCTAAAAGTTTTAGGCCAGTATTCACCGAGCACTCAGAACTTATGAGCACTCTCTTCGAAAAATATTCCGAAACTTTCGAAACTATTTACTTCCACAACTGACAATCTGTCACTATCATAGTTTTTTTCTTGTTTTTTTTTTTTTAATTGCGATTATTCATTTGGGGAGCTGCTACGTTATTCAATTCGCACGTATGATTCTTCGGATCGGTGCACAAATTTAGTGAATATTATGAGCACTATGAACAATTAAAGACATTACTATTATATTTCCTATTTAATTATAAACAACGACCAGCTACCATCAAAAGTATCTATCGATTTGCGTTTGACAAACAGCTGATGTCAGCTGTCAATCGTTTTTTCGAAAAATGTTTAATTTTAAAGTTTGGGAGTGCCTGGTTGACAGAGAGTGGCTCTCTTTTTTGAAATTCGAAACATATTTATGAGTGGTCGGTGAGGTGAATAACCCAAAATTATGAGCCTCATAAAGTTATGAGGCTCATATGAGCGCTATGTGAATACAGGCCTTAGAAATTTAATCTTTTAAATAATATGTAATGTAAAATCGAGAATTCACAAAATGTCAGCTGATGTTGAAGAACAGTTTCTGAATAAGTTGAAACGATTTCTCTTTTTTGGTTTGCAATGTGAAAAATCCACTGATATGTGCTATTCTACGTTAGATTTGTTAATGAAAGTTGGCAAAGAACGTCGCTAAAGTAATCAGCGGCTTCTTTCAAATTAGTCAAATTACTTACTCACTTTTGATGACGCTACAAAGCATGGTAATTCTTGGCTTCAGTTAATAGCCGACTCAATCTCTAGCCCGCCTCGCCGCCATCTCCAATTTCGTACACCAAGCTCATAAAGATCATCTTCTAAGATGAGGACTGCTTTGCTTTCTTGAACCTTCCGGTATAGCGTTGAAGACTTTACGCAATGAAGCTTTGGTGTTTATTCGCTCTACGTGACGCAGGCAACTTTAGCGTTTTGAACTTATTCCTTTCACTAGGCTCATGTCGCTGTACAAAACTCTTGGTTTTATCTTCTTCAGCAAGGGCAAGCAAGAGAGCTTTCAAGGAATTGAAAGAGTAAGAATCCATGCTTCTGCACCATACAGCAGGACCGGGATGATGAGTGTTTTGTAGAGCGTCACCTTGGTTCTTCTCGATAGGGCCTTATTACTTAATTGCTTTCTCAACCCAAAAAAACAGGTGTTAGCAAGAATTATTATTTTGTTATTTGCTGAGTTTACAACGGTGCCCAGATAGACAAATTTCCTGACCACCTCAATATTATACTTATGACTTGGGCATTGCGTACTATCTTTTCAAGCACAATATTAAAGCAACTGCATGAATGTGCGTCTCCTTGTCCTAACGTCCTGGTGGTTTCAAAGGTTTCAGTAAAATCCCTTCCAATTTTGATGGAACAGTGACATTCTTATTAGCATCAGTTTGGGAGGATATTAAAGCTGGACATGGCACAATACAGTTCTTCTCTACTGACATAGCCATAAGCGGCTTTAAAATCGATGAACGGGTGGTGGGTATCTTATCTATATTGAATTCTTGGGTCTTCTCCAAAATCTGGCGCAGCGTGAACATTGATAAGTCCCTATCAAGTCATCAACAAAGGGCTTTACACGTTTACAAGGCTAATACCTCTGTAGTTAGAGTGCAGAGAAGACGATCGCTTTTTTTGTGGATTGTACAGATTGTACTGAGGTTCTAATCGTCTGCCATACTTTCCTCCGACCATATCGTAAGAATATTTCGTGTATGCTTTGTTCAGGGGCAGTAGGAAATTAATTTTAAAAAACAATAAACAAAAAACTAAGCGGGAAAATGATTATTTTAATCAAACTGCAGAAAAACTCTGTCGCAAAAGTTCTGCAAATATCATGCACTTATTTCAGAAAAACTATTTTAAATTGCATCCTTGCCGTTTTTTATAAATTATATATACATCATACGTTTTTAAACTATCTGTGAATTTGTGAAGAAAAAGAAAAAAAAAAAAAAATCATTCTCTATATGTACGTGTAAAATATTCAAAAGCGTGTCCACTTTCAAAACAATTTTACACAAACAGTATCGTGTAGTCTTTCTATACCTATTAAATTGGGCGTTGGCCAAAAAATTCCTCTCCCTGTATAGGCACATATATATTTTGGCGAGATAGTAAGAATCTACATTTTAGTGAAGGAAGAAACAAAAAATCTCACAGATTTTTGTAACAAAAAAAAACCAAATAAATTTATCAAACGGAAAAGTCGTAAAAATAAATAATTAAACAGCTTGTTTCGCATTGTGCCATGCCCAGCCTATGCCTATGTAAGCAGGCAGCAGCGTCTTGTCAAAATACATTTTAAGTTTAGGGAGTTAGGGAGAAAAAGTCAAAAGATTGGTGGATTTCTTGCTAATTTTCGTGTCTTTCAATATAGTGGCCACCAAAACGATTAATTTGCAACCAAACTCTCTAACTTAAAAAAATGTTCAAAGATATTAATTTATTCATTTTTATTTTTTCATTAGCAATTCTTTTTGAGAAGAAGTATACTTTTATGAAAACAAATATGTCCGAACAATAATATGCATAAATTATGAAGAAAAAAACTGTCAAAGAATATTATTTCACCATTAGCGAAAAAGAAGCCATGCCAGGCATCATGCCTTCGGATTCATTATTATGAATAATGAATTGAATATTATTTAAAACGAATGATGCAGTCGTCGAATTTAATTTTTCTTGTATGAACTGAACTTTTACGGTTGATGACTTCAGTTTTTAATAGTCTTTGGCGACAATGGGTTCAATTCAATTGAATTTTAGTTCGGCCTATATGCTTTTGGTGCTGGCTGGCTACAAGCCCAGTCGTTAAGTCGTAAAATAATGTCTTAAGAGGCAATTTATAAAAAAAAAGATGATGCATGGTTAATTATGTATGATTTTTATTTTGTATGTATTAGGGTAGGGATAATGCCTATATTTGCCATTGAACAATTGCTTGGTCATTTTGATTCAATATGAGGTTTTATTTATACAAAGATCAAGATAAATAAGGAAATAAAACGCTGTAAAGTTTTCAGTGGAGTTACAGAACTTATGATCTTAATTTTTTTAGAAAATAATTGCATAATCCAATCCCAGAAAATTTATATTTAACACAAGAATTTTGTGATATTCGCTTTTAACTATCTACGCAATATTTTGACTTAAATCGAAGGAAATAACTGGGAAATTTTAATCGAGATAGCAATCCTGGAACGTTGGTTTTTATTACTAGTTTTCTTTAGAAAAGTATTAAAGCAAAATAGTTTATGAGACAAAAGTCCCTGTTTTAGAGAAACAAATATTTCTATAATAGATCTGTAAACTTTTAATTCTTAGGGGAAACATGACTACGTAATCCTCAAAAACCAAATTCTCAATCGGACGAAATCCCTAAAAAAATCGAATCCAACCAGAAAAAATCCCTATGGGAAAGGCGCACTATGTTTTGTAAATAGGGCGCCTTTCCCCAATAAATATTTTCTTTTGCTAAAATCTCTGAAAATCCCCAATAATTCCAAACATATTATTGAAATATATATAACAAAACACAATTTTTGTATTGATAACAACGCTTCAGTTCAGGTCCGTAGATAATAAAAAAAATAGCGCGATTCACTACTTGCACATCTTCTTTTAGGGATTTTACCTTGGGGATTTTATCTTCAAGGGATTTTATCTTTCGGGATTTTGTCTTTACCTGTTCTTAGTTTGGGGATTTTGGCTTTGGGAATTTTCTTTTTGGGATTATGGCTTTTTGACAAACATCACTAACCCTTTTAAATACATATAGTAGGTAAGGTACAAAATCCGAAATACCGAATGCTCAATCTCAAAATTCTCAACACCGAATCCCAGAACCTCAAACCCCCGCAATTTAAATTGGAAAAAAATATTTGTAATTCATGTGTTGCCGCTTCTGCTTTGTACGCCAGCGTTAACAAGCTGACCCGACAAAACAACACGATCACATACACCAACCACCGTCCTATCTAATCCACCCACCAGACGTTGCATGGAGCCACTGCTCCTACGGGCCTGGGGAGGGATGATTTACTCTGTAGGGGCTAAGGAGGGGAGCACGCCCAAGTAAGACATTGGTGCGTTAACCCCTTCTCACCCAGGTGACTATGTGCCGACAGACACTTCCTAACTAAACTAATTTGAGGGCACGCTCCCACCTTACGGGCAACACCCGCTGAAACTTCAACTACGCCCATAACGGGCCCTTTTGTCATAGGATTTTTATCATAGGTTTCTTTATATGGGGATCATATCTCTAGGGGATCACAATGGATCTACATTGATCTAAGTGTGACAGTAACAAGATCAACTGTCAGCCCGCCTAACCTAACCTAACCTATATAATAGAAAGTATTGAAAATCGTACTTAAAATGTATTGATGAGGTATTTTGATATTCGGGACTTTTAGTGCTACTCTTTAAAGTAGTAGGTAAGTTGCTAAGTATAGGGTGTATTCATAAACGCAGTTCTTTTCTAGTGCATTTGTGAACGCACTCACAATGCAGAATGTCTGCAGTAAACAAGAAGGTCTGACTTAGACGAGTATTTTTTTCGTTCGTTTCGTCTTTCGTGCTTTTGACAGCTTGGGTGAGGGGCGTAGAAATGTAGGGGGAATGAAGTAACGAAAGCAGGAATGAAAATTTGAAGATTTTTTCTAGTTGAACATTGACGTTTATGGTTTGACAACAGGGTAGAGATGAGCGATAGCAAGTTGTCAGCAAAAATCGTAGTTGAGAGAAAAATCATCGATATCAGATATCGATTTTAAAATTAAATACATCGACTACAGAAAATTAAAAATATGCAAATAAAGCAACTTCAACTATGTGTGCTTTCTACAAAACTCATCATTTATATAAATATTAAATATAAAAGTAAATTTTTCTTGGAAGGATTTTAGAAATCGATTATTTCATGGGAGAGGAATATAAATACTTTGCATGCTACAAAGGGTTTTGCAAGGTCTCAGCAAAGAGAGTGGCTTCCCCAATAGTTACTAGTTACAAATAAGGTATACACAATCATGTTAAAATCTACTTTCCTTTCTCTTTTCTGCTGTACACATTTTATAAAAAGTAATTCTCTTTGTATACAATTTTTGTTTTTAAAATTTAGAATTCATTTACGTGGTCATTTAAGATTTCATCCCGATGAAATGTTCACACCACGTAAATTTAAAAATGTACTCGATAAAACAATATGTGATGTAGAAATTTTTATTTCTTTTTACATGTTCTATAGGGCAAGTATTGGTTTCGTGTAAACATGGAGAAGTCTAAAAAAGTAGTTTTAACATACCATCCGTTGATTTATACGTCTGTGCACTATACGGTCCATCGAGATGGAGGTTAAACAGGTGGAACAGTTTGCTCCAAATATCGTATTGTGCACGTTCTGTAATTCTCGCATCGATAACATTGGTCGAGAAACGTTGAAAAATAAATTATAACTCATGATTTGTTTCAATTTTCATCATTTATCGACTAATTTTATCGATGTGAGTTACAGAACGGAGGCACAGATCATTTTAATGCAATTTCTTAGAGGAGAAAATCGATTAAATGAATCCTTAATTTGAAATTTTAATCATCAGAACCAGAGTCAGAACCTTTATTACAGATTTAACCTACCATAAACAAACGGCTTTAAGTCAAAAACACGTTTTGATATAAATTTAAAAGTATTTTGGCTATCAAAATAGAAAAGAAAGGAGTACATCGATTTCGAAAAACATCGATGTTTCAGGTTCGATAAATTTTCTCATCGATTTTAACAACGAAAAATTTAATCGCACATCCCTAAAATCAGAGGATTGTGGATTTAATTTCGAGCTGTAAAACAATTTTTCACACTTAAATAAGCTGTACATATGAATAAGAAGTGATTAAAAAACATTTTTAATTATTACTTCTGTTTATTTTCCAATAAATCCACCGCAAAGTTTCTGAACATCAAAATAACGAAAGAGTCTTCACGAATGTAAAAAAGAACCATGTAAACACGACGATACGTGCCTGTCAAAAAGACGAAAGACGAAACGAACGAAAAAACGAATCGTGTAATCAGCGTCTTTGTCCGATTTGTATGTACATAAACAGAGTTCATAAATGTTAGAGAAAAATGGCTGCCAAACAAATTTTGTTGAACTTGATTTTGGATTTGCTTGCCGAAAAAGAAAAGAAAATTATAATTGGCACAAATATCTGGCAAAGAAAAAATAGAAAGAAAATTATAACGAAAATATTTCCAAGCTTAAAAAAATATCGCATATTGCTAAAAAAATGCATTCTTCATGAAGGTGATTTCAGAGTATCCCGGCGATATATTCCGTAGTCATTTTAGGATGTCGAGATCTACGTTCAATATAGGCTTCTTTCTGATTCTGACGTTAATATAAAATCAGGTTGTGGTTGCACTCTTTTACATTTTGCTGCTAAAATATTAATTTCCATAGTTTGTTGAAGACGAGGTGGAAAAATTGTGAAAAACAATTCTTTACAAGTCAGTGGCGCTTCGTCCTTCTTGGTGACTGTAAAATTAATTTTACAAAATTAATTTTTTTCTGCAGCCAAAAAAAAATCTGCTGCACAATCTGCCCGACGCTGACGACAGTCTGATGTTTATGAACGCTATAGGTACTGCAGTTGGGCTAGGTTAGTTCGATCGAAAATCTGACTTTATGAACGCAGATAATGCAGTTCTTAGTTAGGCTGATGATTATGAACTCACCCATACCGAGATATTAATTTCCAGAATTTTTGTATCTAATAACATATAACTTCAACCCCACTTATACGTATCTTTAATTTTTGTATACGATCAAGGGACACCAGTCCAAATCATCAAATATTATATGAATCTGTTCCAATAATTTTTATCTTATTTTTACTTATAAAATCATTTAAAGTACACTTGTATTGCATCACTTAAAGTATAAGTAAGCTTCTATATTTATGACACATTCATTCTTAAAAGTAACATCAACCAATTTGTTTTTATGTGCCTCTCCTCAATTTAACCTCGGTATTTATATAAATTGAAAGAAATTTTTCTCATCTTCCAAAAGATCAAAGCTCAAGTGCCCTAAAACGATCCGCAAGGGTTAAAGTTAATTGGTATCTTAAATCAAACGCCCTAAGTTTTCATTTTACGAAAGAACATCAGAAAAGATAAAAACAAAGAACAAATATTCAAAATATTTAGGTCACCGCATTATCGTCAAGAGAGAAGTGAGTGCATCGTATAATTTTTTTTTTTTCTTAAAGAATTTATTAATTTCAAAACACAGCAACAAAAATTCAAAAGTTCCATCACAAGTCTATAAAGATTCTTTATGTTTTTTGTTTCCTATATAAGTATTATATGGTGTTGCATAAAACCAAGAAAATCCCATTAAAAATGTTGAAAGATAGTTAAACTGCATTTATATACAGCTAACTGCGTGGAGCAAGATGATGTGAAACATCAACCTCCTTTATATGCATATATTCTTTATTTGTTGCCATAAATGTACCCAATGATGGTCGTGGGGGTCGCTTCGAACAGCAGGAAGAACTTTAAGAATTTTAAAGTGGAATTATTGAGTTTAAAGAAGTAGTGACCTACTCCTCGCATTGTTTTAATTTTAATCGAAACAAAACAAAAATCGGAAAACATGAGAAAATCTTTTATATAAAACTGATAAATTGAAATGTATAAAAATATTTCATGACATAATTTGATTTTCAGTATTATGTATTTACATTTCTTTTGAGGAACATAAACAGATGTTATTCTCATCATCGTAGTTTGTGTCGTTTGTTGTAAATATTTTGAATACCAGAGCGAACGACACGCTTTGATATTATCACACCACGGTGCATGAATACGAACGGATCGAGACAAATTATACAAACCTATATATATATAAGTATTATGTAAGTTAACCATGAAAAGAAAAATGCAGCAAAAAAATTAACAAATCTTTTACAAATACGACCAAACGTCATTCACTTTACATAGCGCGTGGGTGGAAAATAATCGGATTGGAACTTTTCAATGGAATTTCATTGTGAGAAGATTTGCAGGTGGAATGTGGAAGTGAACTTTGGTCAAAGGTCAGTTTCATTTATTGAAAATAAAAAAATTGTTTGTTTGAACACAAAAAAAAAAATATTGGAAAATGGTACAAGACAACGCTAGGTACGGATACATATATTTAAATATAAAAAATATAAAAAAAAGTAATCTTGTTAGTTAGGCAAATAAAAACTTTGAAATGATTATGAGCTTAATGCTTGCAATGCAGAAATATTTCCAATAGAATAATCTGCTAAAACGTAATTTGAGAATTAAAAAATTAAGAAATCAACGATTAGCAGACGATTTCTGCACAGAGTCCTATTACTAGGACCAGTACTTGTTCTAAAATTAGAACTCAAAAGGGTATCAACTAATTTCATCACAGAAGTATTAAGCTCTTTTCCTGTCATATTGGTACCAAGTTTAAGTTAGGACTACCTAAGTATAAGGTAGAACGTAGGACCTTGGAATCAGATAAATTTATTCGAGTTAACTCATCGAATTCGACTATCGGAATAAAGAGGGCGACTTTATCGCCCTTTCCATAATGCCGCATGTTGTCGCCCTCCTTGTTTCGATATCGTAAGTACATTTCCATAGTTTCGCCTTTCATTGGATAGAGTTTATTTTGTAAAAACAGCAATCACCAGTCGAAACACATAGGTGGATAATTTGAATTTAATTAGTTGGTGATAAATTCAAATTTGCCTATTAATATTTGTGTACTACTTTGGTAAGTTGACATCAACCTGGAGGAAAAACCAAAGAATAGCATAGAAAACATTTCACGACAAAATTGTTATTATCACTAGCAGTTAACACAATAGCAAGTTAGTGCGATCCAGTCCCTTATTTTATTCTAGTTTTCCCTTAACTAGTCGACTTTTTGATGTATTTTCATGCATTCTGTCTACAAAAGGTTTAACAACCTTTCGGCAACATCAAAATACTCAGCTTATACCAATCAACAAATTATTTCTCATTAAACTGTTGGAAATGTAATAAATAAAGATTTTTTAAACACCCCTCGTGTCCGAGTCCCATCATACAAGTCCTTCTTTCATTCTTTTTTTGTTTTGTTCCCGAATCCGGTCTTATTGATAGAAAAATAGCAACATTGATTGTCCATGTCTAAAGTAGCCATTAATCTAGCGATAAAACTTAGGTGTACGAGTCGAGTAGGTACTTCAAACTGTACCTACAAGACAGAATATAAAAAAACCAACCATTAGAATGGGGGTTTTGACTTATATGAAAGATTTTAACTCATTAACAAGACAGACAAGAGCTACAAATCAAATTTCTCTTGAAATTGACGTTACCATACCATCATGTTGTGCATCACCATTACCATCGCCAACGAAACAAAATGAACAATTTATTACAACGTGTATTTTATATTCGCGTTTCTAACGAGGACGACATCCTTTCTCAGTTGAATATGAAATTTCATTTGGAATTCCAATATACTCGTATGCATCAGCAGACATATGCGCCAGCCAAATGGGAAATGATTCTGTCAGAAATTTAATTAAAAGAAATTGTTCAATTAACTTCAGCAAGCATTCGGAATACATGTATGAGACAAGGAGTTTGCTGTATGCAAACAGGATTTAGAGAATTATTTCAACTTTCCATAAACCAGACAAATCCCATCAATTTCACTAAAACTGAACTTTTTGAATTAATATCCAAAACATCTTCTGGGATTCATGTTCACATAATAGGTATGTGGATAAACTCATAGATCTATTTGCTAATTTCAAATGTTAGGGGGGGCAATGAAACTTCATCACATTTCGAGTGCAATAACAGCAGCGGGGCAGCCCGTTTGTTTGGCCACTCTCACCCGCACATGGGATTTTCATTAATTTTCAATGTAATTTATGACATTTCATAAATTATTTCAGAATAATATACAAATACATATGCAATACGAACAATGTACAGTTGGGGTTGTTTTATTGGTGAGTGTTGCAGATATTGTTGCTTAAATATCAGACAAATTGTTATGACTCAGCGCTGTCAGCAATTTTAAAAGAACCATAGCTAATTTTATTTATGGTTCGATACTGATAATAATCGGATTGAATTTATAGTTCAATATATTTTATAAGGGAGAAATGTTGTGAGCTCCTATCCCGGAGGAATGTAACATGTTGTTGTAATGTTAGTTTGGAGAGATTTTCATTTATGAGAAATATAATTTGCTTACAACATGTTTATCTAATAGCTATAGGTAATGATTTATCCTGCGAGAAAAACTGTTTGGAAGTTAGGAAGATGCACTATATCGTCGGCAAATGAAAGCTTTTGTTTCTTTTCGAGTCGAAAATTCATAACAAAAAATTCTGTAGATATATAAACAAAGATTTAGGGGTGGTATCGGCTAAGGCGATAAGTTATTGTAAAATCAACGATAGTCACATATTATGCTTGTCCCTGAATTTTTCATTTCGACAATATTAGCTGTATTTTATTTTCCCCCCAAATCTGTATTCCCTCGCGAAAATACATGTATTGCAAAAATAACACAAGATCCAACTTTGTTTTGAACTTATAGATTTCCAAATCCATTTTGAACAGAAACCCCTAATTTTCAAATGGCATCAGTTGTGGAAGCTTTTGAAGCTTTTAGTGCAGAAATTAGAACTTCAACATAAATGTGTGGCTCATATTATTTAAACTGGCAGGTTATTGCGTTTCGTCAAAATTTGATAAAGAGTCCATCACACTAAACCCAAAATGGTGGTTTTGGCAAAAAGTTAAGCAGAATCGTAGCATGAGCTCAGAGCTACATGCCGCTAGATCCATGTATGAAAAAACTAAAATAATATCACATGCCAAAATATTACGAATTGAAAAGTTGAAGTGTTTATTTTAGGGAGTTCATTGTTATTGGAATAATATTTAGCAAACAAATGCAGTTTTTGAACATTTGTCAGAATCGGTTTAGTATGAGAGTTGAAAAAGGATCCAGACTCTAGAAATAATGACTACAAAAAATAAAACAAAATATAATGTTACAACATCTCTAGAGTGTTTTGAAAGGTGTGTTTATTTATTTCAACTCTGAATTGCAAATAGTTTTCGAGACGTTTGATCAAAAACATGTGGTTTACCAAAATTGTATTGGAAAACTTTTGTATTGATGTTAATTTCTCACCAAAATCTGATTAAGTACTGCTTCGTCTCATAGTTATATTTTTTTTTAATCTACTTTATATTTATGACACACCCTTTTGACAAGAATTTTAAAGCTGCAATTTATTCTACTGATTATAACATCACTCATAGAAATAAATTTGAAAATATATTCGGAACAAACCTAGGGTGCTTTAAATTAATGTTTTACTCGCTTAACGTTATGTTATATATTATAATAAGTGACCTTTTTTGTTTGAATATTTGAAAAAGAAATTAGAAAATGTTTATAAACATGTTTATAAACATGCCCACAAATTAACAAACAAATGTACTCGCCCAACATAAACAGATCAGACCTATGAATTAAAAAATTAAAAGTTAAAATCGATTGAAATAGAAATACATACTTCCTAAAATGCATCGCTGCTTACCAAGATTTTAGTTTCAACCTACAACTTCATGCATATATGTACCTATTATGAACTAAATCAGGCTTCTTTTGTTTAAAAAACAGCAAACTCTGATATATGTATATGAATGGCATGTGCCATCATGATCTTTTCTTTTTTTATCCAAAGATAATCCTTTTTGTATACATATGCTTATATTATGTATGTACTATATAACTCTTACTTACATCCGGCTATGACTTCAATTTGAACCTGTTAGAGAGTTTGCCTTGTTGCGTTCTACATTCCCGCACATCCGCATACACAATATACATATATAAATTACAGTCATGCTACAAAAGTACAAACTCTATATAATATTGCTTAGAAAAGACAAACTTGCTTGCTGACACAATAACGATAAAGAAAACAACAAAGTGAATGGAAAATTGAGGAGTAATACTCCTCTGCACAAAATACTGTCCATGTTTATAAATCCGTAAAAGTAAAAACCATCTTAGTACATAAAAAAAAAATAAAAAAAAAGGTAAACAGGAAAAAAAAGAAAATCTTTATAAAAAAGTGATTCAGAATAATAATATCCATGTGAACGAACGTGCTGTACAGGTTATTTCTTACTAAGTAGAAACTTATAATAAATATATACCTACTTATAGTTGTTAGTTGTAAGTTGTAGATGTTCATAAATTGGCTCACGTAAGTCGTTCGTCGTCGTTTGAAGTTCTTTGTAATTTCTCTTCGTCCCAAGGAAAAGATTAAAAATGTTGTAGTTGGTGCAACATCACTCGAACGATTTTATGTTGCAATTTTAAGTTATACCCCTTCGCAAATATTACAATGGCAGGCAGGATAGGAGGTATAGGGATCGATTTGAGTAAGAAGATACTTTTGCAGAGCTGACATTTAGTATAGTGACTTTTTTTCTTCATCCTACAGTACTGAACAATGAATGCCAACTAAATTGGTTGCGGAAGCATAAGTCACAAGCCCCTCAAAGAACAGATACAAATCAAGCCACCCAAGAACTACATATATATAAGTATAGACAACCTCATCAAGGTTAAACAATATTCAAAGTAGCTAATTTATTAAGAAAACAAAATTTTAGTAAGAATAAAACAAAATTTTAGTAAGAGTCTGTACCATAGATTCCTATATATAAAAGCTTCTATAAAAGCAGACAAAAAAATCTCAACTTAGGTACACCAAATTCCTTTTGGACATCAAATCAAAATTTCGGAACCAACGTAACCTTTGCAGTGGTAAAGTCAACGGTCTCATAATTGCATCGTTTTTAAAATCTTTAACGGCTACAGCGCCCCTAATCCGCTTTTTTGATCTCACACGAATACCTTAAAATTTTTTATCAGAACAATTTTTTTACACCTCAAATTGATTTTCATTTAATTTTTTTTTATTTTCACAATTTTTTTTTTATTAATAAAAGCTTTCGACAGCAATTAAGTCCCAAATATAACATCGCTCAAGTGGCCGTCACATTCGTGTTTGTTTTACAGCATTTCGCATAGTAAATGTATCTATACACTGATTTTGGTTTTTAGTTAACTTCTTCCAGTTTCTTACTTACTTTACTTTACTTTATTTGTCGCTTACAGTCCAGGATGGACTACGGCTTCAACTGATAAGCTCTTCCAGCTAGCTTGGTCTCTAGCTAGCTGTCTTCAGTTGCTCACACCAAGTTGGTTGAGGTCGTTTCTCACTTGCGCGTGCCACGTAAGGTGGGGTCTTCGTTGTATGTACTTATCCATTGTGATGTTTTGCCCTAGTCGAATATGCTGAGATTCTTTTCTCGATGACAGCATAGAGCTTCGTCTTGTCCTCATTAACAGCCAAACCCATTTTCGCAGCCTACGCTTTGATACTTGCAAATGCGACAGTAACAGCTTGCTTCGTTCTCCCGACAATATCAATATCATCTGCATAAGCAAGTGCTTGAACGAATTTTTGAAAAATTGTACCTCTGTTGTTAGCTTCTGAGTTACGTCCAACATCTTCAAGAACAATTTTAAAGCGGTAGTATTATAATGCGTGGCCTTGCCCTGAGCTTTTCTCTACATCAAAAGAATCGTTATTGTTTTTTCCGGCTTTGGTAGTGCATCGTTTCTAGTCGCATATTGGAAGAGTTTTTGAACTGGATCACTCATGACGTCCACCCCCTTTAAGGCGTTCAAATCAAAAGTTTTGACTCCCAAAACTCATTAGACCTTATCGGGATGCTCAAAAATTGTTCTGCTATCATGAATCTCCCCCGGAATAAATTTCCTTCGAACAATATTCCAATTCGAATATAACCTAATTCCCCAAGAAATTTTATTCGCGCTACAAATTAATTTCAAGGAAACTTTACAATTTTGTACTCGATAACTCCTATTTAAATTTATCATATCTTCCACGATAGCCAAGAGTTTTCCTTCTTCTATAAATTCCCTTCTTGATTTTCAATTTATACCTTTTCCCTTTTTACTCTTTTACCTTTTTCTTCCATTCTGATTCATCACGCTTTGAAATAAGTGTTGCAAGAATTCACTTAAATGAAAACTTTTCTATGGCTGCGCCCTTTAAGAGTAACTTAGTTCACAATATTGCTTGAAGGTAAATTAAAAAAAATTATTAAATTACCAGTGACGAAAAAAAAACACAAAAAACAACAAACAACCTTGCCAATTTTTGCCACAGCTAGTGGATACTCATCAAACCGCAACTTGGAAACGAATTTGATATTAAAACAAAATTAACTATAATACACAGTGGGAAAGTACGAGGCTTTGGAAAAACTGCTATTTTGGTATAAAAACAACCTTGGAATATTTCAAACTGTTTGTAGAACTTCCCATAGTCAAGACCAAGAGTTCCAAGACAAAAATAAACTGATTCTAGTGGCTTTTCACGAGTCAATTTTTACCGTGCGGTGGGGTAAATCAACTCATGAGAATATAAATTCGACAGACCGCCCCCGCCGCGGCTTGCCGGTGACTTAAGTCGCTAGTCCCAAAGTCAACCCCAAGCCGGCTTTTTCCGTGCGCCGATGACAGGAAATTTTCCTATTTATCAATATAAGTCAATCAACAACCGCTTTAAGGGTATAATGTGTCTGAATTATTTTCGTTATGTTGGTGTAAACTCTTCTCTTCCAATGTATCTAAGTAATACAAGTATAAAACAAATGTATAGCTGTCTGCCTTCTTGACTATTTCAATTTCATTTTTATAAAAAAAAATACTCCCTGTCCCACTGTTCAATGGACATAAAAAAGTGTCATCACAACTTTTACCGTCCACTAAAAGTCATAAAACATTCCAACGAGCCCACCACAAGTGAAATTTTTCCCTGGAATGGCGCCAAAGTACAATAAGCAGTACCTAGCAGACAATTATTAAGCTGTGTGTCTGTATTTTTACCCATACAAACGCTCATCTGAGAAGAATAAAAATAGGAATAACAAAACAATGCCAAACCAAAAGGGGGAAGCAGGAAAAAAAGCAATCCTGGCATGGTAGACAGATTAAAGTGCATGTGGCGACCTAAAACTTTCGCCCCAATAGGCCATTTAGATTGAACGAATATAAAATCCTCGTATATGTGCGCTAACCCATCACGCTTATAATGTCAATGCTTTTGCTGTGCTGCTGCTGCTGGTCCATTTGCAGACAGCAATCCAGCTTTTCTGCCCAAAAACTTATTTGTTCGGATTTCGGAATTTATGATGGAACGCAGTACGATAAAAATGTTGTCTTTGGTTTGGGTGATGACGATGGCAGCCGCCCTCCATCACCGCCGCAGCCGCTTAAAGCTAGAGGGTATGTGAAGAAATTTCATTTGTTTGTCTGGCATTTTTATATAAACGAGGGGATGCAAATTTACGAGCTCTGCTTTTTGTTGTGCTTTATTATTTGATAAATAGTAAAACAACGGGGGTTTTATAGAAGCGAGGGAGTGAGATTGAAAATGTTAGTGGTTCAAAGTTTCTTTTCACGCTAATGTCAAGAACCCTTGGGCTGAAGGGTGTTCTTGGAAAAGTTTTTATCGATTAATTAGCAGTTGGTTCATGAATTCGAGGAATGTGACTATGAATGCAAATGGATGAAACATTCACTGAAATTTAATTCTAAAGCCGACCATCATACTCGAGCAAGCCATTCTAAATATTCTATCTTACGGTTCTTCTTATATTTCTGGGTAGACAAATTGTAGAAAGTTGCAGTGAAATTTATTTTAAGAAACGATTTAAAATGAGTTGCTTGTGGTTGATTTACATGCATGTATCTCCATGGCGAGTTCTGCAAAAATAAAATAATAGGGGATGTAAGATATAAAATTTACATACATATGTTAAATAGAGAGAGAAGAGCCAAATGTAAAAGATCTTCACATATAATATGCAGATTTTAGAAAATGCCATAATGTAAATATGAACACGAATATCTACACATTCATAACGGTACTCTTTCACAATTAACATATTAGTTTTTTTTGAGTCATTATACCGCAATTACACGAGTTGAGTAACACACTGTAATAATTTCTTCCATTTCTTGCCATAATTCACCTAATCTAAATGGTCCAAGATTTTCCAATCTCATAAGAATAGTGGCATATATTGGAAGTGAAATTTAATTCTTCCTTTTCATTGGAATCGTTTTAATATTTTGCTGACACGATTTTTAAAATACAAAAAAAAATAAACTATAGAGAGTGAGCCTGATCATTCATGCTACTCTAATACCTGTGTATAAGACCGCCATTATTCGACTTTGTTTAGGTAATTAAATGTCATTAATTGTATCCGTTATTTTGCCACTTTTTTGACAGAAATTAGGGAAATTGGTCCCTCGTGTAAATGTGACATTTTTTTTTACATATATTGATTTTTTATTTTCAGAATTGATTCATAATCAACTAAAACAATGATAAAAAATTAATTAACAAATTAAAAATCTTTCTAATAAACAATTATAAGTAGCTGCTAATTAATGTAAATTATCAAATTGTTATGAACCAGTCTCCACAACCGAACAGACCCAACAGCAGAATATAATGTAGCTAACTCCTTATGGCTAATAGCTCAATATGTATAACAAACGTCATACTAACCCGCTTAATCTTCTTCTACTTTTGTATATAGATCAAAACTAATCGTATATTCTTCAAGTGAACTACTATTAAAATAATTATCATCTTTTATTATTAAGCCGAAATATATTAATAAGACACTGTAAGCTCAGCTTAAAAAATTACTTGAAATTGTATCTAACTGAATAAATTTAGGTTTTGAAATCTCATCTCAAGAATCAAATCGTTCTTTTTTTTCAACATTGAGAGGATTTTCAAAAAGTCTCCGCATTTCAAAGTACCGCAATATATCTATAATATCGGCTGTTGCTAAGGCACTGTAACATTAAATATACCTGCTGTGGTAAAGCACCGTAAGTTCCACCAGCAACGGTTTATTTTCGCGTTGTGCAGCAACACAAATCTTAACAAAAATCTCATACATTCAAAATGAACTCAGTGTCGTCGAAGAGTATTATTGAGTTCACAAATGATTTTATAAAGTGTGAACTTTTGTACACACACAGTCGTTATCTATCCTAGGTATTTTTCACTTAATTATAGGTAGGTACTTTTAGTAGTATATAGAAAAGAGAAAATAGTGCCAGAAACATAAAGAAATACAAAAAACAAAGATTTCTTCGAAAAATAATTCTTTTTCCTTTAAATCAAATGTAGATATTATCTACAAATGTAAGTCAACACGAAAAAGGACAATCAAAATATCGAGAAAGATTGTTTGAAAGATTTAGATTTTACTTATCGACAAAAAATGCTGCGTTTTTCCTCATTTTTGGGAAAACCAAAATATCATGTTTTCCGCATGTTATTGTAATTAATGAAATAAAATAAATTTAAAAATAAATTGAGAACAATGTTTTTTTCTAGAATTTTCCACCAGTGGGAAGGCAACGCTGGTTTCTGATTTGTACCATTCCAGTTTATTGACTTTACCCATAGGTATAACGTTTTATTTATTGGTGTCTATGTATACAGGTTATAGAAAAACCACAATATGAAATTCCGAGAATTTCATAATAATTAACAATTCCACTTACATATGTACATATAAAGTCACACGTAATTCACACCCAAGCAAAAAAACATTGCGTGTTTATTTTCACTTCCGATATCAGAAAGTGGTCGGTCGTTGGAATTTAATAAACAAAAAAAAAATATTGTCTTTTTCCATTTTGTGGTGCAAACATAATAATATTGCCAATCATTGCATTCAATTTATAACATTACTTGCAGTGGATGGATTATTCCAGTGAAATGTGAAATGCAATATCAACTTTGCCATGAAAGAATTGTCATCATTTAATAATTTGCCACAAGCCTACATCTTTCAGTGCCACAAAAATGCACTCACTTATTTTATCTCTTCTTACACTTTTGTTATTTATCATTGCACTTTAACACACTCCTTTAGGAAAAGTGCAAAGCGATTAAAAGACTTCAATTTATCACAGCTTGAAACTTAATAACCGTGAAACATTATGATGTGGAATGTGATGCATTGTTGATGTTAAATTAAAAGAGGACTGATGATTAATGTCAATCTCTTAATAAAGTGACTGTCATCAAAATAATAGATAAACATATTTGCCATGGGAAAATAGTTAAATATATGGCAAATAATTGCAAATTATAGACAATTTTGAACTGATTGTATTGTATATCGAAATACTTGCATTTAAGTTGAAACTATAATTATGATATCTATCATATTTTTCTCACAAACTGTCATTGGTTAAGGCTTGTCCAACTTGATTTTCTTTAAGCGCTAATTTCTAATAGCGAGTTTCATTCAAATTTTAAAGAATTGCTCTTAAAATCAAGAATTGCTTTTTTTAATTAAACTTTTTTCAGTAGTTTTTAATTTAGCACTAGCCGACATAAGTTCACAAACAACAAAATATTTTTTATTTGACGTTTGACAGAAAAAGCTGTGTATTCAGATCGAATCTCTCACCCCATGAGAGATCACTTCTTTCGTGTTGAGAATTGACCTATAATTGCTCTTTTTCTTGCAATTAAACCCTTAAAATAAGAAAAGGTACATCTTTTGACAGAAAGAGCAAATCTTTTCGTGAATAAAATTTGCTATGAGCGTGAGTAAATCGGGTTTAACGAGATTACACGAGATAAGTGTGGTTCCGGCTTTAAGTAAACTTTTTCCTTCACACTGATTTCAGGCTTAAGGCCGTGATACCACTTTTGTAAACATACCTAATAAATATTATTTCTTCTTTTATAGTAATAGTGGTAGTTATTTCGATGTCAAACCGACTTAAACTGTGTTTTTATTAAAATTTATTTCTTAAGTTCTTACTGATGCATTTTTTTTTTTGATAAATTTAAATTAAAAATGTATGAGTAAGTTTAAATTATTAACATTTTATAAATTTAATTTGAATAAGATGTAAAAACATGTTTTTTATTTTGTAGATAACATACTAAGTCCATTTGAATTTTACAAATGTCAAACAGGGTATTTTTTTCTACATTTACTGTCACTGTTTTTTATGTTTATGTGTTCAGCTGCAATTCACTAAGAAAGTAGATTCATTATGATACTACAGTAGATGACGGATATAAGGGTCTCATATATCGTCACCTGAGTGCAAGAACCAGCTAACTCGATTTTTTCATTTTTGAGATATCTGCTTCGTTAAATCAATTTGCTTTAATTGAAATAAGCAGATAACTAGTTTTTTGCACCTGCTGCCATCTATTTTTTTAGTTTTATCAGTATTTTCAGGAAAAAAAGGAGTGAATACGTTTTTTGCAATTTTCTCAAAAATACAAAAATCAAGTTAGCTGGTTCTTGCATTCAGGTGACGATATGATATAAGAAAACAAAAAAGGTTATAAGACAGAAATTCCAAAACATACTAGATAAGAAAAACACCGATATAAGAAACTTATTCTGATACAACATCTTTTCCGCTACATAGAAAATTAAACGTTTATAAGAAATTTTCCGGTGTAAACATCCAAATGATGCGCCGCCATCTAATTTTCACAAAATTTCTGAACTCCTCATTGAATTGTCAAAGAAGTGACAGATAAAGATGGTCGGAAAAAAAAAAACGCCAACAAACTTTCACACATTCCACAATATCTTTTCGCAAACGCCGGGTAAATTTTGTTTATTGTTTGTTGTGGTTTATTAAAAATGTCGTCTAAGAAAAGAAATAATTTTATATAAGAAAATGTTCTTTCTTATAAACTTTGTTTATATAAGAAAGAAATTCTTTTAATTTTTTGACTTTATCTATTGAGTATTTAGTTAAAAATAGTTTAAAACTAAATTTTATTTAAGAGCTTTAAAGTAAGAAAACTGTTATGAATTATTATTTTAATACCTTAACATCAGACTGTTTAAATTTGTGTGTCAATTAATTTAAAATTTTTAAATCCACCTATCTTCGCAAGATTCTTTTGTATCAATTGTCTTAATGTGTGCTCAAATACTCACTCTAATCTTTTGATCTGTCAATTTTGGATACGTTCGAATAACGAATACTTTTGGATCACCAATTGCAGTGTTTAAGTTAGACTGCTTTTAATCGCTGCAATTAACCCCTGCGATTTTTAAGCACATAGGCGGGGGACGTATGCGGTGGACGGGGTGAACAAATTTGCAGAGGTTGAAATAATTGCAGAGTTATCGCTCTTTCTTCTTTGTTCTTTTTCCTATTATTTGAGACATAAGCGGAGTAAAGATTGTGAAGAGATGTTTCCTTCTCATTTAACAAAAATATCCAGCTATTAAAATTTGCAGCGTTTAAATGGATGTTGCAATCCGAAGGAACTCAGAAGAGAAATCCCGTTAAAATTTGCAGTAGTCTAAAAGCAGTCTTAGATAATCGATGGAATATTTGTATAAATAAGGGTTTTGGAGTTGGACAGATGGTGTCTAAAATTAGACATACTTACATACAATTTTATAAATAACACTGCAAGGGTATAACTTAACCGCAAAAATAAAATCCATTTAAATAGTGTGAACATAACGGGTGATTTTTAAACTGGTTTGGTTTTGGCAACACTGGTTTTGACAGCTGACGTGTGTTTAGTACCTTGTGTCACTGTCAAACAGCTTCAGTTTGGTTTGCAATTTAACCATGGATCGTCTTACAAATGAACAACGCTTGCAAATTATTGAATTTTACTATCAAAATTCGTGCTCGGTTCGAAATGTTGTTTATCGAAAAATTGTGTTCAGCGATGAGGCTCATTTTTGGTTGAATGGGTACGTAAATAAGCAAAATTGCCGCATTTGGAGTGAAGATCAGCCAGAAGCATTGCAACAGCTACCAATGCATCCCGAAAAAGCCAATGTTTGGTGCGGTTTATGGGCCGGCGGCATTATTGGGCCATATTTCTTCAAAGATGATGCGAATCGCAGCGTTACTGTCAATGGTGAACGCTACCGAGCGATGATAACAAACTTTTTTTTGCCCGAAATGGAAGTTCTTGACTTGCAACAAGACGGTGCCACATGCCACACAGCACGCGAAACAATGGCGCAATTGCGAGGCGAGTTTGGTGAACAGTTAATTTCACGTTTCGGGCCGGTCAATTGGCCGCCTAGATCGTGCGATTTGACACCATTAGATTATTTTTTGTGGAGGTATGTCAAGGCTAATGTCTATAGGGACAAGCCCGCTTCGATTGACGCACTGGAAGCCAACATCCATGCATTCATTCGTGAGATACCGGCCGATATGTGTGAAAGAGTATGCCAAAATTGAACTCAGCGGATGGGCTACCTGAGACGCAGCCGCGGTCAACATTTGCATGAAATTATCTTTAAACATTAAATTGCAAGGTTCAAACTATCGATTCAAATAAATATTTCATTCATTTTTTCGAATTTTTTGTGTTTTTTTTTTTTTAAAAGTTCTAAACCTCTTAAAAAATCACCCTTTACATAAGAACATACATCCAATTGAAAAAGTAAAATCAAGTTTAACATTTCTCTTAAAAAGCTTAGAACTCAAGAACGTTCTTGGCAGTTTGCTTGCACCAGTGACAACAAACAAAAATGTTGAATACTTCAATCAGAGATTAACAATTACCCTTGCCTATTGCCTTATTCATGCCCTATTAGCTCCGGCAGCCCTTGGACACACATAATTTAATTGTATTGCGTGTCAACTAATTAATAGAATTAGAAACTTTAGGAAAAGATTAAAATAAAAACATTTAACTTTGCAATTCGTTAGCCGCTTCTTTGCATTGCCAATGATTTGTTTTTTTTTTTTTTTCATAGCCCCATTAGTTCTGATTGAACGGTTTTTCTAGCAAGCATTTCTTTTATTTAACAGTCTGAGTTGTATTAGGATTTGCATTTAAATTTTCTGTTGACGTGAGGCTAAAAGCTTTTCTAATTTAAGTAAAAGATTATTTGCATACGATACGATATCTTAGTCAAGAATTGATAAATCTTTGTATTTTCTCTCCGCAACCCTTAAGACCGTATAAAAGTATTCACCAAAGCCTGGTCATCTTTCAAGAACATATAAAAATATTAATATTTCTTATGCTAAATAACTTGTTCCATAACACAATGGCCAAGTTAATATTTCGTGTGACAAAACAAGACCTTAGAATTACCATTGACCTTTATTTGATTCTATAAGATAAGTCTATTGTTCATGATATTTTAAAAAGGGTAGGGAAAATGGGTAATAAACTTTTTTCTTCTCATACATCTGCGGGTTCCTGTGACCTGTAACTCAAATTCAAAACAACAATCTATTTTTCTAGTACCTAAGTAACTTTTGAAAGTTAACTTTCTTTTTTCCAATTTTTTGTATATATAAATCTCATTTTAAATTTAATGCAACACTTGTTTTTTATTGATGTTTAAACAACTATGCCAGGGGTAGGGTAGATTGAAAATGTGTGCTATACGTGTAGCACGTTACCTGTTATACGTTACATGTCACATGTACATGGCACGATATTTGAACCGAAAACTGACACTCGGATGAACATTAATGGTTAAATATCTTAATCATGAGTCCCTGCACTCACACATTTTCATGCATATATGCTGTCTCTTTTCTTTACAGTATTAAAAACTTAATACTCATCTACCAGGTATCGTAAAAACATAATGTGATCCCGGTAGAGAGTAGAATGTTGAATGTTCTAATGCATGATTTTTGTTGATGATCTATATGAAATCTATTCTGATGATAAAAAACGGATATTGCCGATCATGACTAGTAGTTTTGGCAGATGTCAGTAATTTTTATGAGCAAATTTGACTAAAAAAAACTTTAGTCAGACTGTCCACACTGTCAGTTGTTAGTAAAACTGTCAGTCATGATCGATACAGTATACTATCTAACACAGACACTATATACGTGTATTTATGCAATGGTGGTAAAGTCGTTGTAAACTGCGTAAACCTGTAAAATTTGTATGAAAATTTGACAGGTTTACGGTTTACACAGTTTAACACGTTTACGAGGACTGTACGACGTTGCATGAATACCCCTTGTTAGGTTATCTAGCAATATTTATTTGTTTAGGTATTTATATTTATTTAGTTCATAAGATAAAAGTGGACGGCGACGCTGTGCCGCGATGACCTTTTTCATAGAAACAGTTTATGGTGTTATTTTATGACATACATCTGTGAACATTATGTTCTATGAACAAGGGATGCGTCGCATCGTCGTTATCCACTTTACAACCCTAATGTTAGTTTAGTTTTATAGAAAACTAGAGATAAGATAGGTTAAGAAATGTAAATGTAGTTGTAAGTTAGGTATAAGAAATTATAATTAGAATCTTAGTGTAGTTTATGGAAAATAAAGACAGAAGTTATTGTACCACGAAACAGTGCGGTTCGCAGTTTACTCTTTTAAACACTTTTACTTTGTGGCGGTTAAGTCTTTTTTCATGGTGACCCCAAGTGAAAACTAGAATACAGTTTTAAATTTTTTTTTCAGTTAAAAAAAATAAAATAAAATAAAATATAGTTCAATATTCGTTTTTTTTCGCGAAAAATAAGATAAAGTTGTTTTACATAAAAAAAAAAAAATTCAAATTTCAAATAAAAGTTATGATGTCAACGATGGAGGATACTATCAAGGAGCAGAACACCATTGGTCAGGATGTTGTGGATTTATACAACCATATGGTGTCAGCTTCCTTCGATGAGAAGAAGGCGTCTCTGCTCAAGTGGAAGGAGAAACTGGAGCAGTTAAGTGCCTTATTTACATTGAATGACGTCCAGCTTCAGGAGTTCAGTGAAGCCAACAAAAAGAACGAGTATTTTAAGACGAACTACGCCGGAAAAGTGAAGAACCACATAACGTCAGGTAAGTCTTTAATAGATAAATTATGTAGAGTGATAGGCGATCCCGTAGCTCCTCAACCAAAGCAATCAGTGCCTAATACTGCTTTAGTTAAAAGGTTTCAGTTCGCACTTCGCGAACTTGAGGATGCCCTTGAGGACTACAGTGTAGGTGCCGAAACTGCTGGATCTATTCGCAGACTAAAAGACCATTGTCAAAGAATCTGCGAAGAATATATCGAGCAGTTTGAAAAGGATGAGCTCACCGCAACGTACTATTCACTTAAAGGTGAACTTAAAATTTTGTTGAGTGGTGCATCGAAGGAGAAGGCATCTTTAGAAAGCCTTCCTTTCAGTATTCCCAGCATCGAAATTCCAGAATTCAGAGGTGATTACACCAAATGGAATACATTCAAGGAATTATTCCTTGAATTAATAGATGCCAAAAAAATTTCTAAAACACAGAAAATGGTTGTTTTAAAATCCGTCATAAAAGCTGACGCAGAAACTACGATTGCAAATTTGCCTCCATCAGAAGCAAACTATGATATAGCGTGGAAACTTCTGAATGAAAAGTACACGAATAAAAGAGCAATAACTACCATTTATTTCAGAAACCTGGTTGATGCTCCACATGTAGATTCTACAGTGGAAAGTGTGAAACAATTCAAAGATAACATTCAAGAAAGCTTACAAGCGCTCCAGGCTGCAGATTTGTCACCTGATAAATTGCTGCAAGCTTTCATTAGTTTTTTGTTAGTAAGGAAAATGGGGGATGACTTAAGGATGAAGTTTGAAGCTTCATTAAAAAGTTCCAAGGAGTTACCACAAGTGGGCTCTTTACTTTCATTTTTAGAACATCAGTTCTATGTCTTGGAGGCTTTTCAAGGACCGTTAAGTGATGGTCAACGCTTAGAAAAGTCTATTAGAAAGACTTCCGAATTAACTAAACCAAAATGTATAATGGGATGTAAAACAACACATTTAACACATCAATGTCTTATATTTAAGAATTTAAACATGAAAGAAAAATGGAACAAAGTTATTGCCTACAAATTGTGTGTCAACTGTCTTAAGGTTGGGCATTCAAACAAAACGTGTAGTGAAAATAAATGCAAAATTTGCAATCGTAACCATAATACACTGCTTCACAAAGAAAACGATTCTAATGAAGCAAAGAGTGTAGTTGTTAACAATGCAAATATTCAACAGAGTCAATCTGATAAAAAATGTGTACTGCTTTCAACTGCAATTATAGAGGTTTCCGACGCCCAAGGAAACTGGATCAACTGTCGAGCACTGCTTGATAACGGTTCTCAGGTTTGTTTCATCACGAAATCCTTGCAGAAAAAATTAAATATTAAAAGTGTCCCGGCAAATGCTACCATTGAAGGTATTGCTAAAAATATTTCAAACATAAAAGAAAGACTAAACGTCTGCATAAAATCTAAACAAGATGATTATAAAACAAATTTAGATGTTTTAGTAGTCCCACAAATCATTTCAGATTTGCCCGCAAATAAAGTGGTTGCAGGAAAGTTACCAGACTATATAAAACTAGCTGATCCAAGTTATTTTATCCCAAGTGGCATTGACATGTTAATCGGCGCTGAGTTGTTTTATGAAATTCTACTTTCTGAAAGCCTTCGTATAGATAATCATAAAATGGTATTACAAAATACACTACTTGGTTGGATTGTAAGTGGTCCAGCACTAATAGAAAACCCTATTTTATGCTGCCAAGTAGCATCTTATACAGAAAACACTTTAGATGAGCAATTGCGAAAATTTTGGGAAGTAGAAGAAATTAATGAAGGAATTAAACTAACAAAAGAAGAAATTCAGTGTGACGAGAATTTTGAAAAAAATGTTTGCAGAAAAGAAGATGGAAGATTTGTTGTGCAGCTTCCATTCAAAATCGAGAAACCCGACTTGGGAAACTCAGAAATCATTGCTAAGCGCAGATTTCTTGCAATTGAACGCAAACTAAAAAAGAATCCTGAGTTAAACAACCAATACCACTCTTTTTTACGAGAGTACTTGGAACTTGGGCATATGGAGCTAGCTAATAATATTTTAGGCAAAGGGTATTACCTTCCTCATCATTATGTGCTGAGACCTGAAAGTACTTCAACCAAATTGAGAGTGGTTTTCGATGCTTCATGTAAAACTAGTTTTAATACTTCTTTGAATGATTTGATGCACACTGGACCTCGACTTCAGGATAATTTATTTGATATATTGTTAAGGTTTAGAAAACATAAATATGTTATTTCCGGTGACATTGAAAAAATGTTTAGGCAAATATGGGTGCACGAAAACCATTGTAACTACCAAATGATATTTTGGCGCTCGAATCCATCCCAGCCCTTACAGACATATCGTTTGAAAACCGTTACATACGGAACAAATTGTGCTCCTTATCTAGCCACTAAATGCTTACAAATAATGGCAAACTCGGTAAAAGAGAAATTTCCAAAAGCTGCTGAGATAATATCGTCTGAATTCTATATGGACGATTTATTGACTGGTAGTGATTCCTTGGATGAGTTAAAAACCCTTCAGTTACAGGTTTACGGCATTTTGAAAGATCATGGATTCCATCTGAGAAAATGGTGCTCCAATAACTCAAAATTACTGGAAAATTTCCCAGAAAAGGATCTTCAAATTTCAGTTGATTTAAACAGAGACAGTTTGAACAATATTAAAGCACTCGGTATGGCCTGGAATCCATCATCAGATGAAATCTTCGTCAAATCAAATTGGGATGAAAATTATAAGATATCAAAACGAAATATTTTGTCTGATATTGCTAGGCTCTTTGATCCGCTTGGACTTTTGGCTCCTGTGACAGTAATGGCCAAAATTTTATTGCAAGAGCTTTGGAAATTAAAAATAGATTGGGATGCAACAGTGCCAGATGAAATAGCAACCCCTTGGAAACGATTTAGAAGTGAAATGATTGAATTAAATAAAATTAAAATTCCAAGACACATGATTTGTGATCACCCAAAGGTAATCGAATTATATGGATTTTGTGATGCATCAATGAAAGCTTACGGAGCTGCAGTATATATAAAGTCCATAGATAGAACTGGAAAAGTAGTAGTCAAATTAGTGGCTTCAAAATCTAGAGTTGCTCCAGTAAAAGTTCTTACAATTCCCCGCTTGGAACTGTGTGCAGCAGTTCTTTTAATTGATTTAATGAAAATAATTGTTGATTGCTTGAAAATAAATTTTAATAATATTTTCTATTTTACAGATTCCACTATAGTTCTCAGTTGGCTGAAGCTGGATCCTGCTACACTGCAGGTGTTTGTCTCAAACCGAATAAACTATCTGCAAACCCATTGTAACCTAAAGAGTTGGAGATATGTTTCTACGAGGGTTAATCCGGCAGATATAGTTTCAAGAGGAATCTATCCCTCTGAAATTATAGGCAATGCCTTATGGTTTGAAGGTCCTACATTTATTAAAGAAGAACTAATAGAGAAAAAAGAGATTCAAATATGGTCTTCGCCGGAAATAATTCCGGAGGTAAAAAATCCCAAATTTATTTCACTCCCTTCCATTTTTAATCCAATTTGCGAGACTATTAATCATAAAAATAATTTTGAATTCCTCCAAAATGTTGTAGCATATATTTTAAAGTATATAAATCTAAAAACTAAACGAGAAGAAAAAACATGGTTGGCCTATAAAAAGGAATCATTAGTTGTTCTTTTAAAAATAATCCAAAAAAGAAATTATCCTTTAGAAGTCAAATTATTGAAATCTAAAGCCTTAATATCTTCAAAGTCTAAACTTAAAACTCTTTCACCATTTCTTGACAAGAACGGTTTATTAAGGGTAGGGGGAAGAATTCAAAAATCAAATCTAGCCTTTGATGCTAAGCACCCAATTTTGCTGCCATATGCAGACGAATGGGTATACATTTTAATAGAAAAAATACATAGAAAACATTTACATATAGGACCGCAAGGATTGTTAGCAATCACAAGGCAACAATTTTGGCCTCTGCGAGGTAAAGAACTCACCCGGAAGGTAGTGAGAAAATGCTACAGATGCTTCATGGCAAAATCCATCAAATAATATTCAAGAGGGTGCCTTAGTACTTCTTAAAGAGGACAATGTTCCCCCAATGAGTTGGAGAAGGGGGAGGGTAGAAAAGACATCTCTTGGAGAAGATGGTCTTTGTCGTATAGTAGACGTAAGGACTAGCAATGGAGTTTCCAAAAGATCGATTCACAATGTTTGTCCTTTTCCTATTGATGAAAAAATTGATGAAAAAAGTAATAAAATTATTGTAAATCTAAGTATAAGTAACAAAGATGTAAATGAAAAAGGTAATAAAGCCATAAATCAAAATAATAAACATGTAAAACACTCTTACACTCACAAAAACTGTAAAAAAATAAAAAACAAAAATTGTTTGTTAACTATTTTAAGCCTATTATTAGTTTTGCCAAAAGTTTGGAGTTTTGACCTGAAAGCTTTGACGGATCGATCGGGAATTTTCTTCGAAGACCAAGGGGTTGTCAAACTGCAAAAATCTACATGGTCATTGGTAGCCTTCATCAATCTCACCACATATATCAACCGATATGATGACGTCAGCAAAACAATAATGCAAATACGATGGATATGTGCGCATAAGGAACTTAACCAAACAAGCGGATGCCAAAAAATTCATGAACAATTGAGCCGAAAAATGGTCGTCATAACCGACAACAACAAATTCATCATTGGTGATCGTTACAAAAGAATAAAAAGAGCACCCTTAAGTTTTATCGGTTCAATTCAACATGCGCTTTTTGGAATAATGGATGAAGAACACGCTCAAATGTTAGAAGAAAAGGTGAAGAAAACTAGTTATAGCGAAGCGTATTACCTGCAGCTACTCAAGAACATGTCGTCAATACAAGATGTCACATCGAACGTTCTAAAGAAGCAAAGTGACCATTCACAGGAACAATTTGTTAAAATACAAGCAAATTTTGAAAACGTAATGGAACAGCTGAAGCAAGGTGAAGATTTCCAACAACTTAACTTCGCAGTTCTGTATGCATTTCTCATAATGGATGAATTTGAACATTTTCAAGAAGAAATAAAGCAAGGTATGTTGAAGGCATACGGCAACGGTGCTCAGCAACACATCATCACAAGTGACCAACTTCAAGAGCATCTAGACAAAATCAAACTTCAACTACCATATGATTTAAGACTACCCGCAGAAGAAGTCAACGAGCTTTTTAATGTTTTGGAAACGACCGCACAGAATACCCGAGAGTTTATTTTGTTTGAAATAAGAATCCCTCTAGTGCACCGCGAAGCATTCACCATATTCGAAATTCACCCTTACCCAACAATGCATGAATCACGTTTTGTCAGCATTCAAACAAGCTTCAACCATCTTCTCTTTGGGGAATCAAGGAAAAGATATTATAACCTCAGAGACGTCGACTTCCTGAAATGCAAGGGGATGAGAGCCATCGATACGGTTTGGATATGTCCTCAGACTCAACCAATCTACAATATTGGAAAGCGTGCTCCTTGTAAAGTGGAACTGCTACTAAAGAAGACAATACTACCTGGAACTTGTGTAGTCAAATTTCAACCACCGGCTTCAACATGGATTCAATTGAACGCTGCAAATACTTGGCTCTATTCAGTGCCGACCGAAGAACCAATTGAAATCGAGTGTCAGAGTTTAAAAACGACACAGACAATTGAAAACCAAGGAATTATTCGCCTGGATTCTGGTTGCCATCTTTATTCTCCCGATGTAACTCTTGTGGCATTTACTAAGGTTCAACAAAATGTCACTTACGTAAGCCCCGCAGTCAACATAACATTTCAACTCCCAAAACTCAATGTCAGAATGCTCAAGGACGTATCGACAACGATCGCTGTTGAAGATATTCCGAAGATGCCACCACAGTTTCTCGGAATCCCAATTGACCTGGACATAGATACGCACCACATAACTCATTATGGAATAAGCGCATTAACATGGATAGCACTGTTTATAGTCATCATCATAGTTTTCAAACTCCTGCATCAATTTTGCCAACTACCAACGAGGTTCCTACCTGCCAGTATCGCGCTTCAACCGCTTCAACATATAAATTGACAACTTGCCATGCTGTCAATGGCGGGAGTATGTTAGGTTATCTAGCAATATTTATTTGTTTAGGTATTTATATTTATTTAGTTCATAAGATAAAAGTGGACGGCGACGCTGTGCCGCGATGACCTTTTTCATAGAAACAGTTTATGGTGTTATTTTATGACATACATCTGTGAACATTATGTTCTATGAACAAGGGATGCGTCGCATCGTCGTTATCCACTTTACAACCCTAATGTTAGTTTAGTTTTATAGAAAACTAGAGATAAGATAGGTTAAGAAATGTAAATGTAGTTGTAAGTTAGGTATAAGAAATTATAATTAGAATCTTAGTGTAGTTTATGGAAAATAAAGACAGAAGTTATTGTACCACGAAACAGTGCGGTTCGCAGTTTACTCTTTTAAACACTTTTACTTTGTGGCGGTTAAGTCTTTTTTCACCCCTAATATAACATATTGGACTAACTCAATCAACTTATTTTGACGTTAATCCGACTTCTATTGATCAGACACAAAGTTATGTGTAGTGCACACCACCGACTCACTCTGACGTTCAACAGTCGTTGATTAACAAGAAATCTTTTAGTTACCAAATTATATATTAAAAAAAATGTTTCCAAATGAAAATTAATTCTGTAGTGTCATCGTCAAAACAATAAAAATGAAAAAGCTGATATAATTTAGGAAAAAACTTTAAAAAAAACTAATAGTATATGTCATGACAGTTCAGTGCTCAAGTTGTTTCATAATCAGATCTCTGAACATACACTGCTTAGAATATTACTCTGTTCGCTCAGACTCTGTTCAGTGCTCAGCTCTGAACTAAAAAAGAAAAACGCCTTATGTAGATAGCGTGAGATAAAGTACAAAGACGTCAACAAGCAAGGCCCCTTAAGTGGTCAATATTGTAGATTTAAGTGCCACTTTTTTTTTAGGAAAGTATGGACTATGAAACTGAACTCCAAGCAACATAAGGGTTAGCGTTTAAAAAAAAATAATATTCCGTGAGACGACGACGCGACGTCGCCGCGCCGCCGCCGGGCCGCCAACAGGCCCATTTTTTTATTAGCTCTGTTAAAATGCATTATGCATATAAGACTATAAAATTGATGGCCTTAAAAACCAGGTTTGTGTAGTTTTCAATGTTTTTCGTTATTTAAAAATTTCTGGAAACAAACCGCTTCTAATGTTTTCTGGAATGTTGTAAAATCGTGTAAGTAATATTTTTGCCTTCCCTTAAATTGCAAAGTAGTCATTTATTATCGATTGAAATCCAACGCAACAGGGAAGCGATATACATATATACCGTAAAGAATAGATGTACTCGTATCTATATAACTACCTATTCGCTTTTTACTGCCTATTCGATGGTCAATTTGTAAAGGCCTTGAGATTTCTTTTATGTTTTGTTTTGCTTCTTGACCAAATTAACTGACATATACTATAGTATATATAAATAAAAGAAAAATGAAAAGATACAAAACAGTTAAGTAAGTACATGAATGGGACTAACATAGTAACTACTTGAAAGTTTTCATAGCTCAAAATTTGTTGTTTCGAGATATTTAAGTGCGAATAAAAAAATTACTTTTAACGAAAAGGCAAACGGTAATAAATAAGAACCTTTTGTGTGAACATATTAATAGATATGTCGATGAATATTTTGACAAAATAAAAAAGACGAAAAGTTTTATTTTAGGTACTTAGTCGAAAGTTGTAAAATTTGAAGATATCGCGGTATTAGTTATGTATTGATTTCGATCATGTCTCTTTTATCTAACGAACTCTCGTCCCGGACTCAAGCTTATGTCATTAATCGAGATTTGCGGTCTCATTTGACCGAAACAATTATTGAAATTTTACGATTAAATGCCAGAACACAATGGGTACGGAGCTGCACCTAGAATAGCTGTCAAAATATTTAATACACACAAATTCAATGTTACGAACACAACACAACGCAACTGCAGTCGGTGCTGCAAGAGTAAGTTCTGCAACTTTTAACTTTTCACGTACAGCACGTTTGACGTTTCAATTTATGGAATAGCGTAAAGTCATTTTAAACGTTGTAAACTCAGAACGCAATTTGTATAAACATTTGACAGTTTACGCAGTTTACCACGTTTACGAGGACTTTCCGACGTAGCATAAATACCCCCTCCTATTAAGGCTTTTTGTGCCTGTTTGTTTCAGGAAAAATATTATTAATTAAAAGAAAAGAATATTAGAAATAAAAAAAAGTGCAAAATAAGCTTGCATTCCTATTCTTTAAAATATATACAAAAAGCTGTACAGCTTCATTGTGGGCACGTTTAAAATAGCACGTAAGACACTTTTTCACAGCTGTTGCTGTTGCAAGCTCCGTTTCTAGTTGCAGCATTCTATTTTTTTCAGGCAGTTAAAAGAGAATAACAAAACCTCATCTCGGTCTCGTTTTTAACCTTATAGCTGCTAAATGAAAGAAATTTTACTGGAGACTTTGACAAATCGCACCTCAAATATCTGTATGTTTTTTAATGGAATATAATTAACCTATTTATTAAATTTTGTCGCCAAAGTTTATAATTTTAACAATCCAAAATGGATCTTCCCTTGAGCAAATTTTATTTCCACTACGCATCAAGAGGTCTAGTTAGTTAACGAATATTATTTTTTTAATAGATCGTTTTATATGTACTGTTGTAAAACTTCACAAAATTACACAAACAAATAGCATCAGCTGACCATATGGATGACATTTAAAGCACATTTTACTATATATTTTTTAGTTTGCAATTATGTAGTTTGGGGTACCTAAAAGTGCTAAAATTTTGCTAGATATTAAATAATATATTTCGTTGTTGCAGTGCAAGAGAAAGTTACACTTGTCAGCAATGTTTCAACGTAGAACATTAATTATATTCACTTTTGGCAATACTCTTATCACAACATTGTCGAAATATTTTTACAATTAAAATTTATAACAACCCCGACGCTAAAACTTTAGATCTGTGTAAAAAAAAACTACCACAGCATTAAAATTTAATAAAATTTCCTTTTACTTAATTGTTTTCCTAAAATAAAATCGTGTTTTATAAGGCGTTTTTCTATTTTAGTTCAGAGCAGAGTCTGAAGTGTCAAAAAAATAATTGTATTTTTTTTTTAGCTCTGATCGTTCAAACAAAGATAATATAATACAAAGATGTCGCGTTCCATACAAACAATGTGAACCCAAAAATTAACGGCTGGGACCTCTCGAGAGGTCCCCAACATATTGCTAGATGTTGCATTGGCAAAAATAAAGAGCGGAAACGAAGAATCGCTCTGGATACAATTTAAAATTTGAATTCTCTTCAAAATGTATATCTCAAAGGCAAAAGTATTTGTTTTTTGTCTTTAGCAGGAACGGTATGAATGACGTATAGATTCAATTCTTTATAAGGCTAGCCTTGTTGTAGCGGTGGCGAGTTGAGAATACTTGCGTTTTTTTTTTTTTTTTGTTTTTTTTGCTTATCCTTTATTTATGTGATAATGGTGTGTATCTGTATAGTAGATAGACATGCAGTATATTTTTTTTCGTTCGTCGAGATCTTCGATCGAAGGGTAGTAAGGATTTTCTTTTGGTGCTGTTTTTTTTTTTGTGAGGTAGGTTAGGTAGGTATACATTATTATGTATGTAGGTTCGTACATAGTTGGTTATTTTGTATTATTTTGTATTCCTAAAGAAAATTATTTTGCATTAATTTATTTACGAGATAATTTAAAAGGTAGTTATGTAGGTGTGAAATGTTTGTACTTCGATTTAAGGAATATGTTATGACAAGGTCATTTTGCAAGGGTTTTTTTGTATTCTATTTTTATTTTTTATTTTTCATTACTGTGATTAGGATTCGACTTTTTTTTAGTGTTTTTTCAACAGCTGTATCTTTGTGAAAAATAGTCGTACTGAGATGAAACAGATAGCAATCTTATTATTTGTATTCCTAGTTTTAAATAAAAAAAATTGAAGAGCTAGGTTTTCACCAAAACAAATTTTTAGTTCATTAAGTTAGTAATTTTACAACTTTTTTATCCTACGATTTTTATGTTTAAAGATTTTCTGAATGAAAAAATTGTGTTTTGTGTTTGATTACCAATATCTGGACAAATAATGATGACACGTAAAATGTAAGGCCAGTTTGAAAAGCCAGAGCTTAATTTATACATGATTTTGTTAAAACTTTATGAAGAACATTTGTTTACCATTTGTGCGAATTAGAAAAAAGGACAAAAATAGGTACCTATATGTAGTGTTTTCATAAATCTACTCCAGATTTACCAATATCGATTACAATTCTAAACCTGTAACTCGTGTAGAACCGTTTTTATGAATGTTCAAAATCTAAAAAAGGCTTCATTTTAAAAATTATATCAGAAATTAAAAAACTTTGTTTGGTACGAAATATAGGTCGTTTTGGAGGCTTGCAATTAAAAAATATCTAACTTTATATTGTAATTTTCGAGTAAAAATGTGTACAAATGTAACATTTTCAGCCCATGGCCGTGACCATATTACATAATGTGACTACATTTAAATAAAATTATAAATTCACCAATTCATCAATTATTAACATTAATAGCTAAGACTTTGCAGGTATTTTCTACCGATATTTCTGTATAAAAAAATATACGATTATTTTTTCTAAAATCTTTTACATAGAGTGTTAAAAACCTATAATTAATGCCAAATTTCAAATAAATCGACAGTAGCTTTTAAAATATTTTTAAAATATTGAACATCCAAATACCTATTTATTTTAGAAAATGTTGGTACATATTTATTAATTTAAGTTGGTTTAATTAAAGTTTTTGAAAAATAAATATTCTGCATAAATTGATGTGGTTAAATTTTGATCTATGGCGGCGAATTTTGTCGAAATTTGAATACCTATATGTTGTGGCACATTTTAATGAATCTTACTGCGAAAACTTGCTTAAAACCAATAATTAGGTACACCATCTTCATGCATTCATTTGAAAAGTATCTTCTCTGGGGATATTTCCTCACCATCAGGATTAAATTTTAAAATCAATAAAAAAAATACAAAATAAAAAAAAAAAACATCGACTTTGCTTTATTATAAATAGGTATTTGGATGTTCAATATTTTAAAAATATTTTAAAAGCTACTGTCGATTTATTTGAAATTTGGCATTAATTATAGGTTTTTAACACTCTATGTAAAAGATTTTAGAAAAAATAATCGTATATTTTTTTATACAGAAATATCGGTAGAAAATACCTGCAAAGTCTTAGCTATTAATGTTAATAATTGATGAATTGGTGAATTTATAATTTTATTTAAATGTAGTCACATTATGTAATATGGTCACGGCCATGGGCTGAAAATGTTACATTTGTACACATTTTTACTCGAAAATTACAATATAAAGTTAGATATTTTTTAATTGCAAGCCTCCAAAACGACCTATATTTCGTACCAAACAAAGTTTTTTAATTTCTGATATAATTTTTAAAATGAAGCCTTTTTTAGATTTTGAACATTCATAAAAACGGTTCTACACGAGTTACAGGTTTAGAATTGTAATCGATATTGGTAAATCTGGAGTAGATTTATGAAAACACTACATATAGGTACCTATTTTTGTCCTTTTTTCTAATTCGCACAAATGGTAAACAAATGTTCTTCATAAAGTTTTAACAAAATCATGTATAAATTAAGCTCTGGCTTTTCAAACTGGCCTTACATTTTACGTGTCATCATTATTTGTCCAGATATTGGTAATCAAACACAAAACACAATTTTTTCATTCAGAAAATCTTTAAACATAAAAATCGTAGGATAAAAAAGTTGTAAAATTACTAACTTAATGAACTAAAAATTTGTTTTGGTGAAAACCTAGCTCTTCAATTTTTTTTATTTAAAACTAGGAATACAAATAATAAGATTGCTATCTGTTTCATCTCAGTACGACTATTTTTCACAAAGATACAGCTGTTGAAAAAACACTAAAAAAAAGTCGAATCCTAATCACAGTAATGAAAAATAAAAAATAAAAATAGAATACAAAAAAACCCTTGCAAAATGACCTTGTCATAACATATTCCTTAAATCGAAGTACAAACATTTCACACCTACATAACTACCTTTTAAATTATCTCGTAAATAAATTAATGCAAAATAATTTTCTTTAGGAATACAAAATAATACAAAATAACCAACTATGTACGAACCTACATACATAATAATGTATACCTACCTAACCTACCTCACAAAAAAAAAAACAGCACCAAAAGAAAATCCTTACTACCCTTCGATCGAAGATCTCGACGAACGAAAAAAAATATACTGCATGTCTATCTACTATACAGATACACACCATTATCACATAAATAAAGGATAAGCAAAAAAACTAAAAAAAACAACCAACGCAAGTATTCTCAACTCGCCATCGCTACCAACAAGGCTAGCCTTATAAAGAATTAAATCTATACGTCATTCATACCATTCCTGCTAAAGACAAAAAACAAATACTTTTGCCTTTGAGATATACATTTTGAAGAGAATTCAAATTTTAAATTGTATCCAGAGCGATTCTTCGTTTCCGCTCTTTATTTTTGCCAATGCAACATCTAGCAACATGTTGGGGACCTCTCGAGAGGTCCCAGCCGTTAATTTTTGGGTTCACATTGTTTGTATGGAATGCGACATCTTTGTATTATATAATCTTTGGTTCAAAGCTTCAAATTTGAGTTTCTTTTTTTAGTTCTGAGCATGTTCAGAGGCACTCTGTGAGTTCAAAATAAAATAGCAGAGTGAACGGTGTAAAATGCTGAACACAACCGAGTTGAAATTTGAAAAGCGGGAAACTAAAAAAAAATCATCGTCAAAACAATAAAAATGGCGGGAGGCTAGTTGCTCTAGGAAAAAACTAATAGCATATGTCTGAAATTCGACATTTCTAATCATGAAAGCTTAGTGCTCGAGTTATTTCCTAATTAAATCAGAGAGCTCTGAACGTACTCTGCTCAGAATTATACTCTTTTCTTTCAGACTCTGATCAGTGCTCAGCTATGAAAAGGAAAACGCCTATAGCCCAGCTATCACAAATTCTTTGCATTTTTACCAGATATATTATTTAAAATTTTCAATTCTTCAGATAAACACCTACCTACATAGCAAAAACTATAATCTCTGCCTTCGACAAAGTGTTTGGCAGAAAGGAGAACAGCACATTGAGATAAGCGCCTAGCATTTGCCAAACATGCATCCCAAAAGTCCGCAGTATAATAGAATATGAAATAGCTAATAAAATATTTTTTTTTCAATTCTCTGACTGACGTTCGTGAGATAAGCGCCTTTCATTTACCACATATGCATCCTAAAATTCTGCAGTAGAAAGGAATATGAAATATCGAATAATATTAATTTTTAAAATTTTACAATATCTCTGAGCTTGAGGTTACCTTAATGATTGCTATGATGTTGACAAATCCCGGGGGCTTGAACAAGTTACAATAGCATATCAATCATTAAAACTTGAATACGCAGGAAAATTTCATTCTCGATCATCCAGAGTACATATTATATTCACTGAAATGTGTTTAAAAATAAGAAACTGGATTCTTTATAAGATCTTACGATAACCTTATTTTTATTTGCACAATAAGGCAAGTATTAGTTACGTGAAACGTGCAGAAAAAATGTTTCGTGATGCTTTAAAATTTTGAACTAAAGCCTAAACTGGCAGTGAACGGGTTCTTCCCGGTTAAATAAAAAAATCAATGCTAAAGCACATATCTGCAGCACATAATATGTTCGATATCAATGCAAATGCAAAACCCTTATTGATATTTTCTGGAAATCTATATGGAATATTTGGATAAAATCTTATTACTATAATAACTTTCATCACTTGCGATTAATGTAAGTACATACATAATAAAAACATCATATGCATTGTAAGAAATGAGAGTTTACTTAGAATGAGTAGGTATAACAATCTTATTTAATTTGTTTTAAAACAACACTTGAAAAAGCATTAGTTAAGCTATTTTATTTTTTGCATTCCTACTTTGTAGAATTACGGGATGATTAGTTTTAAAAGCTGAGTAAATTTCCATTTACCACGTGAATAGCTTAAGTTTTCACAAGGTTGACGATTTACAACAAAAACATAACCATAAAACTGCGATGGAATTGACTGATTACTTTGACTTTAAAATAATTTAACATTGAAGCGAAAAGGTTTCTTTGAGATATGATACAGTAGCGTAGATATAGATAACCAAAAGCCATAAAGTCGTTAATAAACTGGGTCCCAAAATGCTACACTGAATAATTGTTTAACATTTTGGTTTGAGAAACATTTTTAAAATTATATGGACTTTTTTGCAAAACAATATTTCCGGCATTATCATTGCACGATAACCTTTTGTCTGTTTAAAGATGAATTTTGATCGCAGCTATTTCATTAGAAATTCTTTTTCAATATTATGTAGAATTAACATTTAGAAAATATGTAAGTATGTAGGTACCTCATGTACCACACATCAATAATTCGGAGATTAAAATAATATACAAGACAATTGGCTTTTGCTTTTATATGAACTCGAAGCTGCTGTTGCACAATCTTTAAAAGCGGGTGATGTTCTGAAAATAAGCACATACCTTTGGTTTGTACGTACGAGTCCATTTCATTGAAATTATTGTCTTGTTAAAATGAAATTCTGTATTGCAATTATTTTAATATTTGTCACTTCGGTAAGTTTAGAATTAGATGGTAATTAAATATAAGTATTAATAAAATCAATTATAGGCATTAGGTAGTCCGTTTGATCGACAAGTAAATATAGAAGAAGTAATAAAGGACTGCGCTAAAGAATTCAAGATTTCAATTTTAGAGAACATAGAAAATTTGTTTAAATCGCATTCAAACAATTCCACAAGTCACTGCTTTTTTAATTGCGTTTTAGAGAAGGCAGGCATTTTTGACAAAGACAGCGGTTTTAAAATGGATGTCATTTCCAATAATTTGAATAAATCTAACACTCCTTCTACACATACGTATCTGAATGCAATAGTTGAAAGGTGCGCAAAGAGTACAAATGAAATAGCGGCTATCGATGGTTGTGAACGTGCTTACAGGGGAACCGAGTGCTTTGCGACAGCAGCAGCTAAAGCTTCTTTGAGACTAAGTAAAGTACTCGTAACTAAAATATTAAAGAAAATAATTAAGTTGGAAAGTTGTTTTTTTTTCAGATAATATTCCGGAATATTTGAAATATAAAAAGGAGTGCGATAAAGAATTCAAAATCAATGTGTCGGAATCGGAAAAGAACTATACAGACAATACGTCAACACTTCCCTGTTATGTAAAATGTCTTTATGAGAAGGCCGGCATTTTTAAGAACGACAGCGGTATAGATATGGATAAATTATTTGGTGATTATGAAGAAAATATAGACGAGAACCTTGGTGAAATTATGAAACATGCTAAAAATTGCGTCAAAGATATAGAACAAGGACTCGATAACTGTGAACGTGCTAACCGTGAAGAAAATTGCATTATTAGAGCAATTATTAAGCAAAAATTTGAATAATCACGTGTACATATCTATTTAATGGCTTCGCCAATTTAGTTGAAATATAAAAAACTATTACTTCTAAATATTACAAAGTTAAACCCTTTTTAATATAATAACAAACACATTTCTGTTACCATAGTAATTGTATCTATCAATAAACTATGAGTTATCTACAATCATACCTCGCTTAGCGGCCCACCAGATAAGGCCGTAAAGATATTTCCATATAAGGAGTGCTTTTTTTAATCATATGCAAGTCCTTTCAACGAATGAATAAATTGGTTCATTCAGATCGGTAGGAAGACGAAGCCCACACTTTTTGCACTTCTCTAGCATATTTTGATAAAATAATATATTCACAAGGCCCTATAACTTACTCTTATAGTAAGTACGCTAGTAAAAACATCGTATATACGTACATATTGTTTTAGGATATAAGCCCGTAATCAAGAGGGGGGGGATAAATGGTTTTGACCCCCCTCCAATTTGTTAACTTTTTTCTCATATTTTTCACTTCAAATATGAGTTTTTACAAAATATGGGCAATAAATTAGTAATATTTACGATTGGCAGAAATTTTTTTTACCATATCGGCAAAGCGTATAAACATTTGTTGTAGGAAAATATTTAAAAAAAAATTATCCGGAATATGTGCCGTGAAATAAGCCTCTGTGCGTGAATTTCATTGGGCTTGTGCGCTTTTGCTTTCCTTGTACATCGATTTCACCTTCTCTCTCTTTCTCTAAATTCACGATGGATGGATCCGAGGGACCGAGTGTGTTGATATGTGTTGTAAAGTCCTCATCGTGTAATCTTGTCAAAATTGAGTCACATAAGAAATCCCTGTGAGGACATTTGAATGATGTTATATTCCATTCATAATACCTGGATCCAAAAAAATAGTAAAACAAAAATTAAATCTTTATCTTAATTATAAATTAATTTTTTTTTAATTTACTTTCGAAAAAATAGATGACCCACTGTATTAATAAACTTATATCAAGTTGATTTTATATTTTTATAAAAAGAAAAATTTCTTTTAACAGCAAGATTGTTTTGTTTATCGCAACTGATTGATATAATGGCTCAAGGCTATAGAATTAATCACACCTACTTAATAATTTAAGAAGGCGTTACAGTCCAGAATGGACCAGTGGACATATAGGGCCGGAGCTTTTGTGTCGATTAGTTCTAATTAATGATCTAGCTACCTCAGTCGTTGGCTTTTTAGTTTTTCAGCTACGGTCGGTGTCACTGTATAGCCCGTGCCTTTAGTTGTTGTATATTTTCTCCTCCACTTACCGTTTGGAGTTTAAATGACTCGAAGAATATACCTCTCAAAACAACTTAAAGCCACATTTCTACCATATAGCAAGACCAAAATGATAAGCGTCTCATTTACATGGGACACTCGATTGCATTCTTAGCTCGAAGAGGCAAGGAACTAGCGGCAGCAATTAGCGAGACTTATTCTTGGTTAGCTCTTAGTGCTGATATTGTTGTCTGATTTGATATATTCGAGGCTAGATACAGCATATACAATTATAAATAATTAGACTTACCATATCTTATATCCTTCGTTTTATATCTCAAAACTCAAAAAATTTACTTGTCCAAAACAATCAAATACAAAAATACATCATTGAGGTCTTTGTAGACCTTGATGGAGTTCTTCATCGTCATGCTGCCTAACGGGTTGTCAAAATGACTTTTATGAGGGTTTGAAATCATTGAAAAGGCGGTGAGTATCGATTTAGAAATCGATGTCTTCAACAGACTTTCTCGTGAATAGCATGCATATTCATATCCAAATTTTAAATCTTAAAATTAAAATTAACAAACTTACAAAATTTTTGTGGGAGAACTTTTTTTATTAAACAAAAAGCATTAAAATAAAAACTAAAATTAAAAAACTAAATAAACTTATTTTAAAACAACTTAAAAACCTAAATTTTCTACAAAACAAAACAAGTACATACAACTCAGTCGTTTACTTTATGATTTTTATTTTTACTTTCATTATTTTTGCCTGGCTTGTTTTATAACTGGTCCAGAGTTCTCAGAATTGTGTTCTTTTGACCGACAAACGATGATAGGATGGATGCTGCTGCTTGAGCAGCAGCAGTAGCATCAAAATCAGCAGCTAAAGGAGGAGATGAGACCCAACACCATCAAGGAGATGTGAGATTTTAACAAAGAGAAGCTCTGCTTAGCTAAGTTACCTAAGTGTATTTGTATAAAACCTTAAGGCTACGTAGCCATAACATCTTTGATCGAAGAAGTGGTAATCTTGTAGATAATGTTCTTTTATTTGTACTGGATTTTTGAGTTTTAATTCTGGTTTTGGTGAAGGCAGGAAGAAGGCAAAGGTGATTAACAGAAAAATTATTTAAATTAAGATGCAAAAAGGCGAGGATGAAAAATAACGTTACTATAAAGTAGTTTAGTAGCAATTAAAGGCATAAAGCAATTTGCATAAATAATATTTAATATGTACAAAAAAAAAACAATACTCTGAACTGTGCAGTGCTGCTGGTGTAAAGAGAAATTTTACTAAATGAATTAAGATCTCAATGCAAGAAATAAGCTCCTTTTTTTTTTGATAAAATTTTTTATGGATTTTTAGTATCAACACGGTTTTTAATTCTCAAATAAAAATGCAAACTTATTTGAATCAATAACATTATTTAAGATAAGATTTATTTAAGATAAAAAAACGAGTAGGAAAAGTATAAAGATAAATGTCAAATTCCTAAACGCAAAACTTGCGCAAATTATGCTAAGCAGACAGTTTCAAAATGCAAACGTAAACATCCATGCCAAGCAGTTTGTCACAAAATGTAATAGATTGCTGTTTTCTTGAGGAAATGCGTTTGGGAATTTGGCCTGGTTCTCTCGAAGAGATATACCTTAGTTAGAGGCCACATGAGTAAGTTGTTCACTTTTTTTAATAATACACAGAAACTCCCTTGCTGCTGATCAACTGGGTTGCCTTTTTGGATCGAGATATTTTGAATTTCAAAAATACACATGTGTGCTGTCATTGTGTTGTTGATATTCAAAGCAAGAAATAAAATGTTCTGTGTTCGGATAATCAATTTTGGTTATAATTTATAATAATTATAATTTGTTAATTTTAAAAATTAATGAAAATATATAATATTTCTTATAACATAACATATCCATTTTCAATATCCATACCTATTTTCCATTTCTGTATTGTATTTATTATAATTAATTAATGTACATAAATTGAATATTCTCTTAATTTATATTTAAAAATAAACAATTACAAGCACCACACGAATAAAATAAATGATTCGGGACCGCTAGGATAGCCTATCTAAAGTCAAATTCCTTCATTTCAACAAAAACAGAATCGATTTTTTTCTGTTGTTGAAAGGAATACCTATGCATAGAATTGGTTAAAGGAATTCCACATAAGATACTCGAGTATCCGTGTAAGTTTCTGAACGCAATTCAGCTGTTATTGACATTTCTCATAGGATAGATGAGTATACCAGAATTTTGAGGATAGCTTTAGATTTCTTTTTTGCATTTTTACTGCATTTATGTACTATCCCGCCGACGCGTGCCATAAAGTACATTTTAAATTGGTCAGTTTATATTTAAGAGCCCTCACTAAGTTTGCTCCGTCAAACGTTGAGCAGGCGAATTAAAAAATTCTTTCTCAGTATTTGACACAAAAACTGAGAAATTTTGCTGAGGAATCCTGTTTATATTTTTGAGATGGCTGAAATCTCCGAGATCTCTGAAATATAAACTGGCCAAAATGTATTATGTATCTGACAGGCGTTTTGAGTGACGCTAGACATCTGACAGGACTTTTAATAACCGTTATTTTCGAATGAAAAATTTCTGAGCGCTCAGAGATTTTTTTAAGTACAAGACCAAAAATCTTATACCTACCTCCTTTTTGATGTGTAAAGATCTATGCCGGCGGAGGGTTAACTAAAAACGTGTAAATTTCTGTGACACTTACGTTGTGATCTTACACGTTAAGATAGTTGATGTAAATTGCATGCGTTCAATATTGGGTACGTTCGTTCGTACTTCAAACTTAATCGAAAGATCGAGTTGAGTTTGGGTTGACATTTGGTTGACAGTTCGAACTCGTCGCGTTCTGTGATGTAAAACCAACACTTGATGTATATACATCTTAAGTCCCGGCACTCACACTTTTTTTTACGAAGAAACATTTTTGGATTATTTTATCCCCGACATTGTTTTATATTTTACTATAATGTATCTTAACGGAAAGGCCATGTCCTTGCCTTCTTAAAAATGAAAATGTTATTGAGAGGTGTAGGTATAATTCAAAATTGGTAAGTAGGAAAGTTAACTAAATCTGAGGTCTTTGATTATAATTTGTTTAATGCACGTAACGTTTTTTTGTTTTGTTTTCCCTAAATTCATAAATCTTACATGAAGTAACTGTAGAAAGCATAATCAACAAAAATATACCATTGAACATATAGTATACATTATGTAGATACATATAACGGAATTTTTTTGACAGCGCATGCTCTATAAAGTAATAAATAATTGCATTTTTGACAGCTGTAATTATTTGATAACACCTATGACACTTAATGATCTTAGTCTAATTTAATTCGCTAAATCATTAACATTATTTATATAAATAATTTATTCAGCTTCACCATCACCACTGCGACGACATAATGGCGGTGGCGGCAGTGAGGTGACGCGTACCGTGAACAGGTCACTCCAGTTTGATTCCTTGTTCTTGTTCGGTCATCTGGTCTGCTCATATTATCATCCGCACAAATATTTATAACAATCAGTTTTAAATCTTGTGGAGCTTCCAGCACCACCTCACAACAAGCCATACGACGAAAACTTACATATATTGAATCATCACAGAAATTGATTATTATTATTGCGGCAAGGCCTTTTATTGGACATTTCCATAAATAAAATCAGAAAACCCAAAAGAAAGAGAGAGCTCTGGACGCCAATGGAGGGCGATCAACTTTTAGAAGTTGGATCGAAGCAGCAGCGACGCAGCGGTGGTGGTGGCACGGTGCGATGAAGTGAGGTGGCAGCGCAAACATAACCGCAACAGAGTCACACACAGTTGTTTCGAATTCGAGGTCTTGAAGTTGGATCGATGCTGGTGGAACTGGTTCACAATATCAAAAAGAATATAACGCCGAACCCGTCCACCGGGCTCGCCAATGGTTGTTAAAAACTTGATTTGAAAATTCGCCATGCGACTCTCTGCCCTCGTCGTTTCGTAGTCATAGTCGTCGTTAAATATGTGTTACATTAAAGTTAAAGAGGAAAAATCAATTTCAGTCGAGAGATACAACTTTTTATGTGATCCAATTTTTTTTTCCTGTGTATCACACTATAGTGGTAATAATGAGACCTGTTGGGAATACCACTATATAGTCATTGGTGTGCCAAATTCGAGCTAATTGATAACCTAAGTGCGATGAAGTGAAACTTGATCTTGCCAATTTTTTTTTCCCATTAATGATGAATAATTTTGTAATCAAAACTTGAGAATGGATTTTTTTTTTTTGAACCTGAATATTTATTAGCTGAATGGCATGCGGCCAAAGTAGGGTTACTTTTAGTTTGACGCAAGAGTGACATGACGTTTCATGATATCACGTACTACACGATCACATGATTGACACGCATTTTTATCCTTGCACCTCACTTATACTGTGGTAATATACTGATTGTCAAAATTGAAACAAATCAAAAATGGCTGTTTAAGAGACACAGTAATTGAAATAACGACAATTATTGACATTTGACAAGTGAAAGGCAGGGGACACTGGATCCGCTATTTTCATTCGATTTTAAAAGAAGAGAAGATTTAAAAACTGAAATGATATCAAAGTATAAATATTATTATTTTCTGTCCAAAACTAAACATTTTATTTTTTTATATGAACTTTTACAGACTTCTGTGTAGCTTAGGGCAGAAAATCGCAGAGTTTCAATGAAAAGGAACACACTTATCATAAGTTACAGTACACATACTAAAGGTAATATCATAAGCGTTTTCATTTTTGTTCAGTTCGGCGTATCTGTAAAAATCGTGGAAAATAGTGAATCCAGTGGCAATTCTCTTGTCTAATTTCAATATCGTGTTGTTGGTTGTTGGTTTTAAAGATGCGTTGAGTAGTTCTTATGGGCCGTCGAACTGTCATTTTGAATTCCTTACACTTTCAACTTTGACGACCTGTGCAATATATTACCCTAGATTTGTGTACTATGCGATCATCTAGTTTCTATTTCATAAGAGAGGTATCTCTTTAAGGTCATAATAAAGTAACTGATGACTGATCTAAAATCTAAGCCATCATTCCCCCATTTTTCATGTAATTTGACATATTTCAATAAATGACAGTTCAATGATCAAGTATGTTTCATAATTAAATTCGAAAGCTCTGATCATCTCTGCTCAAAGCTTTATCACCTTCCTGTTGTAAAAGTGTAAGATTTTGAGCCATAGTGGACATGTTCCTTTCAATTTCACACGATTTTACCATTAAGCAGTCAGTAGTTCAGCTATGACTTACAGAACTTTAATATTTTGACAGATTATTGACAGTAATTTAAAAATGTATTTAGTTTTCGTTTATCTCTTTTGGAATTTTGTGGAACAAAAGAAATGCAAAGTTTTAAAATTATTTTGATGTCATAACTTAGTAAAGCCGAAACTACACCTATTTTGGGTGGTGTGTTGAAGAGTTGAAAGCTTAAAAACATAACTTAGGTGAAAACATACAAACGAATATTTGTAAAGTTTTGCTGTCCTCTAGTTTTCAAGGTAATTTAATTAAGAGAATCAGAATTACAACTACAACGAAAATAATTCAAGCATTCCGATTCTGTAAATAAATATTATTTCAGTGTCATAGATGTGAGTCAAATGGGAAAAACTTCACAATTGTTATATGATCCACTTGAATAATAAGTTACATATCACTCACAAATAAATCATTTTTTATAATAGACTTCTAATCTAACCCCAAAATGTATGTGTCACATATTATAAAATACATATAGAAGTACTACAAACATATATTTGGCTCAAATTTTACAAATCAATACCTATACGATTTACAAATAGATGCGTTGTCTACTTGTTTATCTTATAGGAATTGATGGCAAAAAGTAAGTTACCCATTTTAATTAATTTTTTTGATCAAATTACAAGAAAGTAAATTTTTTGTTTGTCTTTGTCTTATTAATTTTAATCAGGCCAACAAGATCTTTTTCTCCAATTTAACAGATCATTGTTTAATCGTCTTGGAGGTTTTTTTAATATTTCATATTTTATCTTGCTGAACTCTTTTCTTTGTGCTACTAAATTGTGTCCCAATCTTATAACTTCACAAAACTGCATATTTAAAATATTAAATAAATGCATATTAATGTAGAGAAACTACATATGTATGTAGGTATGTATGTACTTACTCTATCTCCTGATCGACTTGATGTAAAATTTTCTGTAATTGAACGAAATAAGTTTGCCAATAATTTGACCATTTTTAATGTTGTCCAACACTTTATGTCTCTTTGAATTTTGGTTTATATTTAATTTTATTTTTAATTTAAATTTTGACTTCAAAATCTAGCAAGAGTTGTTGTCAAAATACTGAGGATAAAATTTATATAATTTATATTCGCTTGCTCAATTTTTGACGAAGAAATGAAATCAGAAATACGAACTTATCAATTTATTAAGTAAAAAGGACTGAAATGATTTCTACGATTTCTCTAGCGAAATGTAAAAAACTTCTGTAAGTTTTAAAAATTTCGATATCAGTATTTGAATGAAACTTTGTAAAAAACAGGAACTATCAAATTTTCAAGAGTAAGGTTAAATTATCTCGAAAATAAAATCGAAAGCTACGAGAACGCAAATTCCCTTTTTTTCGTATTACCTTAAGTCTGCCAACTGATGGCAAAGTCTAGTCGTACCTTATCAATGATATATGTACATATTATGTATGACATGAATTATATGAATGATGTTCTGTTTCAAAAATGAAATTGCAAGATGTTCATAAAAGCAAACTGTAAAAGCCAACTGTTCAAAAATCGAAAACCATGCAGAAGCATTATTTTCAATAACGTAGTTTACTAAAATCATATGTTTGATAACATCATTTACTACGGAAATCTGCATTGAAAAAAATCAAGTTCACGACAAAAATATATAATGTGCGTTCAGGACGATTGGATATTATGTCTGTTTGGTAACTACAACTCTTTGCTACAAACGTCGTACGACATTGCAGACATATTTAATGACGGCAGCAATATCTGCATCAAGAAATGACAGACATTTGAAAATTGACGTCGTTTTGACGTTTTTGAAAACGGAATCATTCAAATGTCTTGAGTATCTACTTGGACCGCTTTGGACACTGGAACAGTTCAATCTGAGTTAATCAAAGTTTGTAGGTAAATGTATAGAATTAAATGGGTAAATTGGTCTTCCTTTTTTCCATTGGAATAACAAAGTTAGAAACAATCTGCTCTCATGCGCACTTCAATTGTTATTTATTTTTCTAAAAACGAATTTTTATTGTTCGAAGTGTGAAATTTATAAAAAAAAAAAAAATTATTAATGGCCAAATTTTTTTTTTTAAACACTTTTCCTTAGTTATTCTTATTGATACTGAACAAGCCTAAAACATTGACAGTACGTACAAAAACCAAACAAACATACCTTTTTTGACATTTGTGAATGTCGGTCAAGAGTGTCGTTAATTTTTGGAAACAAAATAAAAAAAAACCATTTGTCCACCTATTATATTCTTTAATTATTCATTCCCCGTTCCGCTCAAATTGAATTTAGTTTAAACGCCAAAAAATTTTCCGAAAGCTTTCTTTTTCAGCTGGAATAGCTGTCAAAATATTCAACCCACACAAATTCAATGTAACGAACATAACACACTGCAGTCGGTGCTGCAGCTGCAGACGCTGCTGTAAGAGTTGATCAACTTTAATCTTTTCACGTGCAGCACTTTTGAAGTTTAAATTTGTATGGAAAATAAATAGCCGGAAAAAAATACTTAAGCTTTTTGTGCTTATTTTTTTCGCGAAAATTACTATTAATTAAAAGAAAAATATGAGAAATAAAAAAAGTGCAAAATAAGCTCGTGGTTATTTGCTTTTCTTTAAAATATACAAAAAGCTGTACAGCTGCATTGTGGGCACATACAAACTAGCACGTATACGACACTTTTTCACAGCTATTGCAGCTCCAGTTCCAGTTGTAGCATTTTACTGTGTTCAAGCAGTGAAACAAAATTTACCTCTTAATGACCTCTGTTAGTTGATTCATATTTGGTAAGGAGGGGGGAGTTGATGTTCTTTCAAAATGTTTGAAAATTTGGGATAACGCTTGCAGAAAAATGTCTAGTGTCTATTATAACCTGTCGTCATTGTGGATCTCATCAAAACTCAGACGTCAAACTTCATACTGAGTGAAAGTGAGTCAGAAGAATTCCATTGCTTGCTCACATATTCTGTCAAAATAAAATGGAAACGAGTTATTAACTAAAACAAAAATTACATCATTTTTAGGACAGTTTTGCCTAATCCATATCACCAAAACAACTTGGTTTTATGGTGAAGAAATGTTACCAAACACGAAATCGAAAGGTCGAGTTGAGTTTGGATTGAAATTTAGTTGACATTTCGAACTCGCCGTGTTCTGTGATGTAAAACTAGCACTTGAATATTTATTTTGGTGTTTACACATCTCAAACACTCACACTTTTTTTTTAAATAAATAAATAAAATGTATAATAATAATAATAATAATAAATAAATGTATAACAGATTATTGAGAATACTGAAACCCTGATAATCCTGAAACTGAAATACATAAGGTGTATTAATTTACTTTGAAACTCTGTGCATTTCTGTGAATTTCTACACAATTTATTTTTGAACTTTGACAGACTTTTGTTAGAAATTCACACAAATGCTCAGAGTTTTAAAGTAAGGAACTAGGCTATAGTTATTAAATCGTTTTTTTTTTCAATAAAATTGATTTTTTATTAACTTAAAAACCTTAAGATTATTTTACGGTCAACGTCAACAATAGGCCACCATTGTTATACATTGCAAAACCACATTTACAAATGGGTGTATTCTGCCAGTCAATTTATATATTTTCTAAGTTAACTTGAAACAATGGGTATGATCCCGTACTGTCCAAAACTGCGAATTTTTACGAATTTAAAAAAAATAGTATTTTTCGACAGAAAACCACATAAAATGCTGATCTTCAAGGTTAGATAAATCTTATTTAACTTCGGTAATTATATATCTTCTCAGATTTATATTTTCTTTTCACTTTTCCAGAAGTGCTTTTTAATAATTTTTCCGCTTAAAGAAATCGAATTTTCTAAAAAATTGTGTTTTGACGAAATTATTTAATTATTTTTATTATTTTTTTTTTTTTTTGTGTCTAATGTCAAAGTTTGTCTTTCCAAACTCTGACATCCGACAACCGACAATTTACTTTACGTAGTTTAACTCATTTTTACCAAAGTAAAGATGAAAATGACCAATAACGACGACGCACGTATGATTCACCTGCAACAAAACAAAACACACCTGATGAATTATCGAAAACCCCTGCTATATGATTTTCCACAATATAATACATTGCTAAAGTTCCACTATAGCACAGTGCATTCCAATCCAATGAAACTAGCTCACCTATGAAGCTTTCACTCTCCTTCGTAACTTCAACAGAATTATACCTCAAAAGATTTATACGATACCCCATACTGCCCACATTTATTTTTGTTCCCATTATTTGTGTTTCACACTTAATTAGAACATGATAACGATGACAGCTCCACATGAACTACGATATTACAACAAAAAGAAAAACAACAACGACAATGTTAACTTTCATTCTATCATCTCATATAAATAAACATTATGTCTTATTGCACCAAATAAAATTGCCAACAACTCGTTTAGGAATCGAATCGAGATCGATGTTTTCAGGTCGATTTCGCGGGCAAACAGGATGAACTGACACATAAATAAAACAGTAGTTCTCTGCATTTTCTTTGACGTTCTGGGTGTGCGTTGCATAGCCAAAGATTTATAGATAAATTGTATACATACTGTAAAATAATTTCTAGAATTTTGTGTTCTTACTAATTTTGTCTAATGTGTGAAAATTTTTAGTTAGTCCCGAGTTAACTCCTGAAACATTTTTTTCAGCCAATTTAGATGTGGAGTTAACTTGATGAATTTAGTGACTCAATTCTGGACTAACTGAATAAATATTTTTTGCAGATACGTGATTTTGACAGCTTTCCATATAGCCGCATAGTTTAACCCTCTCTATTTCAAGAGCAAAAGCGCTTGTCTACATATAGTGTCGCACTTTGATTTCGATAGATTTTTGACAGCTTAAAGTTAAAGTAGGATTACACTGAGTAACAGGTAAAACTGTAATAAACTACATAAATGTAATTTTCTTGTTAACGCATTTATCAATGTTTTCTTTTATTTTATTACGAAATAAGCTAAATTTAAAAAAATCATAATTTTTCTATAAACAAAAATTCACAGCTCATTAAAATTCATCACTATCGCTAGTGGATAGAATGAATACAATTTATTTGCTCTATCACTAGCTATAGTTACCAGCTACAACCAAGTGCATTTCAGCCTTAACCGAAACATTGAAACGCACCTTTCAAAAATATTAAAAAAAAAACTTTCAATGGACAAACGATACAAAATGCATTTTTTCTTTTAGTAATTAATTCGATTTGCATTTCATAAAAAAAATTTAATAAACTTAATATGTATATAAACGTGTCTACATGAGACAAACAAATGCATACCTAAATATGACGCACCCTGGTTGCGCTTTATTTTGCTTACAAGCGTCAGTCATCCTCCATGACATAAAAGAAATCGAAAGTTTTGTTGATTGTTTTATTTTTTTACACCCTGGGTCAATTAAATAAGCACAATATAATTTGTAAAAAATTTTATTCACAATGTGCTTTCTCTATTGAAGCATGCCAATGCTGCGAACTTTAAGCCACTGTATGTAATCAGTGCTGCCACCCTAAAAATAAATGTCACGTTTTCTGAAAAGCCGTGCCATTATTGTGTCATATAAAAAAAACGCAAATTGTTCTATAAAAAATAAATAAATTGGGTGGCCCGACAGCTCGTATAGATCCAAGGCCTTACAACTTTAAACCATTCCTATGTACTGTTATTGCAGGAATGGAGGGGACCTACAATTTTTTGCCGAATCCGAACGGCTAAGGTGAGAAGCACTTTTTCATGACAAGTGTTACTCTTGGAGGATTTGGTAATTCCTCACAAGAGGAATGCGTGAAACACATTTATGTTTTTAGGTGGTATAAGCTGCAAAACCCAAGACAGTCCTACACACTAACCATTACCACTCGGGCTACTACTACTTTTTCTTCTATTTTAATAAAAAAAAAAACTATAATGCAATATATGACAGGGTGTATAATACAAGACAAAATTAAAAGACATAATTTGCTTTATTTTCGTGTCAATAAAAGGACAATTAAACCACATCGACAACGCTTTAAGTATTCAATCTATTTAAAAATTAAAAGAAAATTGTTTAAGGTCCAGTACTTATTGGCTAAATCTATTTTGTCTAAAAAGTATCCTTATTGTGTTGAACTCGGATGTATTAATGTAAAAGCATAATAATATTATTTGACATCAGTATACTTAACCCAAAAGAAATCGTTTTCTTTTGTTACTACTTACAACTGCAAATGAAGGCGTTATTTGATTTGTAACTATGACAATGTTTTCATTATAGATTGACATTTTGCTTTACATAACTTACAAAAAAAAAATAATGAGCGGTTATTACGAGTGCACAAACGTCTACACTCCCCTTATATCGCGTAACCATTGTCATACATTAAGCGTTAAAGAATTGTTTGACTATACTGTTATGTAGGTTTTAGCATTCAAATGATGTCTTAAACAATAAAAGCCGGGACAATACACAAGTTAAACCGAAGAAATATTCAATGGATTTTTTGTATTAATAAGAAATATAAAGGTAGCTGCATAAAATGCGGAACTGTTTTCTAAATGGCCACGCAATTGAATGTTAGAATCGTCGGAAAAACACTTAATGCTCATTAGAAAATCAGATAGCGTTGATAAACTAACAGTTAGATTAAATAATAGAACTATAGGTCGATGACTGATACAACAGATATTTGTATGTGTATGAGTAATAACTACCTCAGAAGTCTTGTTACCGATTTATTGTCATAAACATCATCTTAAAATCAACAAATTTTATAACAAAAATATATACTTACATATATAACAAATATATAGGAAAGAGAACTTAAAAAAATACACTTTCACTTCATAAACATTTACATACATAAATAAAAAAAAAATCTTAAATCTGTTTTAATTAAAACAATCCAGACAAACTGAACTGGAAGATAAATGAAGCTATTTCTTTCAAAATTTATAACTCTGATTCCAAATTATGCGTATCTCATTTTCCTTATCATTTAAAAGTTCGAAATGAAATAATTTCAATCAAATTTATACGTCTTGAGTGAAAACTAAACGAACTTATAGCCGAGTACCTATCGCTTACTTTTCAGATATCTTTGAATTATGAGGTTACAATTTGTTGTCAAAACACACACAGTTCTGGGAAATTTGTTAAAAAAAAAGTTACCAAACAGGCATGTTGTTACATCAGCTGTCATCTGCTGATTTTAAGAAGGGGTTACAATAGGCGTGTTCAGGAAAATGAGATCTCAGCTATCTCAGTTACATGAATAGGATTTCTCAGTTTTGTTGTCAAAACTGTGGGGAAAAAAATCTGGGATTCACTTGCTCACCTTTTGAGTGAGAAAAATCTCTGAGATCTCAATTTACTGAACACACCATATAACACAAACCTATCGGAATAGATTTGGATAGGTGCCCGGACGCGTGCAATGTCAAAACTCGATGTGTGAAAAAAAGAAACAGAAACAAAAATAGTCGATTAAAGGCGCGTTCACATTCAATCATATGTTTTCATCAACACTTGTCGTGTCGTTAGATTTTTGTAATGTAAACACCAGTCGAACGACCGTAAATCTAACTAGCTCTGTAGTTAAAATTTTTTGATAATCAACTTTGTCGAACGACCGGTGTAGTAGATGTGAACACCAGTCGGACGACCGAAAATTTTATTTTAAATCTTCTTTATATTTTTTCGTAAGATTAAAAAGGAATGGGTTGAAATGAAAGTAAAATAGTTAAAAGAAAGTGAAAACCAATGAAATTAACGCGCTAGTATTGGTGCAAATAATGAAATTCGCACCATTTTTGCTCTTTGAAAATTTATTTTCAAATAAAGTCGGTACGACAGTCGTTGAATGTGAAATACGCTACCAAAACGACTCAGGTCAGGCAACACGTCGTTGAATGTGAACCCCCCTTAACGGTCAATTTTAATTCAAAAATTAAATGAGCTGTCAAACAAAAATTCTTAGTTTTTGCTAAATATATGCATATGTTCTTTTTCTGTTATTTGAGACGAGTTACTCATTTCGAATGTACGATTTGTAATCCTGAAAAAAAAACAATTCGGTACGAGTAAAACAAATCCAAAAGCTAATTTCTCTTTTTTTTTCAAAAGAAGAGCTATCATTCCAATACCGATGTGCATTAACGCGTTTTGCACTATTAAACTATCTTTATCAATAAAACTGTTATAAATTGGCATTTAACTTCCAATTCGAAAAGTAGTACTACCCTTAGTTTTCAGTCAGCCTCCGCAGCCGTTGGCTGAAAATGGAATAAAAATCCATACGATTATTTTTTTTAACTGCATTTATTAATTCAAAATGTACTTTAACTTAATATAAATTATTAAAAAAATCATTCAAACTTCAGTGTAAAATGTTATATTGCATTTAATAAACACCTTCCTTTTCCGATCAGATTTGGATTTATGAACTGGCAATACTTTACTTATATTTGATTTTTTAATTCTCTAGGGAATATAATTTTTAAAATTTTGCAAATGTTTTTTTCCATCGTCGTCATCTTGGAAGAAAAATAGACCAATAATTGCAATTCACAAACTTGGGTATAACAGCTGCATTGCATTGTTTTGACAACCGAGCATCCTCTTTAAAAGTAACTTTGTAATATTTTCAAACATTTTTCAAGCGAAAATCGATGCATTTCGTACCGCGGAAATATAAAACTGATTTTCTGTAAATTAGTTGAATACATAATAGTTGTCAGTGTAAAAATGACGTATGATTTTTGACAATAATAATTTCAAATGAAATAATTACATATGTTTAAAAAAATTTAAAAAAAAAGATAATTTTTGTCTGTCCATTTTTAATGCAATATATAGTATTTCGAAAAGTATTCTATGAGCTTACCAGCTACATATTTTTATTTTAGAAAATTTGACTAATAACGCTATCTTAATTAAATTTAGCTAAAAGAACATTTTTCATACAAAATGACAATCATTGTTTGGCGGCCATTCATAAATACTTAAAATATTCAAAGAGCTCATACAGTAATAACAATAATTTTTCTTAAGGATATTCAAACTTTTGATTAATATGCACGGCTTTGATTGATTTTCAATCCAGACACATTTCCGGTTTACTATAGTTCAATAAGCTGTATGATTGTCAGCAAAAAGAGAGAGAGAGAGAGAAATAAAACAAAAATCAACAATCTGTATAGACAAAACTTTATGCGAGTGTATTAGCCAAAAATAGAAATGCATTAACATGAATCGAGTCCGTTTATGCTAAAAACACAATGTGCAAGTTTTACTTATAGTAGGTTTCTAAGGCTCTTTTGCTTATTTTTTGTTGTATGTTGTTGTCTCCTTTTGCCGTTTACTACAGAAATGGACCAGTGCCGTATTATAAATATCTTCCGATGGGCGCAATTTTCCTTTGAGTTTCTTTCGGATTGCAGCATCCATTTAAACGCTGCAGTTTTAATAGCTGCAATTTTTGTTAAATGAGAAAAAAACATCTCTTCACACTCTTTACTCCGCTTATGTCTTTAACAATAGAAAGAAGCACAAAAAAGAAAGAGCGATAACTCTGAAATTATTTTAACCTCTGCAACTTTGTTTACCCCGGCCACTGCATACGTCCCCCGCCTACGTGCTTAAAAATCACAGGGGTTAATTGCAGCGTTTGAAAACAGTCTTACTCTTAAATCAAGATTGTTGCTTGGTTTTATTATTCCCAATAAGATATTCTAAGAGATCCGAGTAACAACAGCGTTATACAAACACCCATTGACTTATTATTAATAATAACAGATGCCAGTAGTTTCTATGGCAAAAAAGCTTGTCCAGACCAAGTGACAACAGATTGAATTGAAAATAATTATTTCTGTTTGCCGCGTGTTCTACACAAGGTTTAATGTCGCTAACAAATAACAAGAGGTGGAACCAATTTTATTGAGGCTTTTGATGGAAATGAAACTTAATTACCAGTCCATCTATAATAGGTCAATGCCTTTACCTATACTGAACAGTTAAAAACTATACATCAATCTTATAAGGCAACAGAGATTTAAAGTTTTAAGAACTTAACATTTTTTTAAGTTTAGAGCTCTTCATCAAAATGTATTTAAGTTTTAACATTTTTTAACTAGTACCATCCTGAACCTATTTTCCTAATGAACACCTGCTGAACACCCCTTAATCAGTGACAGTTCATGTAAAAAAGTAAACAAACATACTATTTTCACATTTGTAAGTGTCAAAGTGACATTTTTAAATGTTAAAGAGATAATACAAAATCTTGTTTAGCATCATACATAAAAAAAAAGTTTTAAAATCTTACGAATTCATTTCAAATTTTGCGTCATAGTGTTTAAAAATTTGAAAGTAAAAGGAAAAGGCAAGATTTTGTATCGTACAGAGGATGGGATGGGGCTCTTAATGACACAGTCCGTCCCTACGTTAAGACTTTAAAACATGAAGGTTTTCTTTGGAGGCATTTTTAAAGCCTTATTGCCTACTTCTTCACTTGAAGTTGTATATACATACATACATCCATATGCGGTCTAACGAGTCCGACTGGGCCTCAGGTGTGCACCATAGCACAATACCGTCACCGGGTACGGGTATACTATATTACAAAGCACTCGCGCCATCATGGTCATGATAATAAACTCTATATAGTAGGTACTGCACCATAAGTGCAGGTAATTTCATATACAAATAAATAAATACACAAATACACTGGAAAATGGGATCTGCACCTCGGAAATTATTGCAAATGAACAGATAATGTCTCTTCGGTTTCTCGTTGCTCATTTGTTAGGTAGGTTAGGTATAGCTATTTTTTTGTTTTATTTTTATCTTTTTCACTTAATCTTTGTGGTCTGGTCACACAACAGAGTATATAGAAGAGAGGGCATCTGGCGGCTAAGTCATACAACTGACAAAGATGAAGATGATCACGACTTTGATGCCGAGGACGACAACAATAATCATGATGATAATGAAGACGATAATGACGATGATGGTGAACGAAAACAAAAAAAAAAACAACGACGACAATTGAAGCTTTGTAATTGTTACAGTTGCGCTTGCGCCTCTCATCTTGATTTAGCAATATTGTGGAGATGGAGACAGACTTTTTACAACACCAAAAAAAAAGAAGCCAAGTCAAGATGAGAGGATTATAAAAAAAATAGGATTGTAATCAGTATGGAGTGGCAAAGAGGTCAACGCATGCTAGCGATGCACACTTGCTAATGCGTTCTTTGTTTATTTTTTTTTTTTTTTTTTGGTTTAAAAAAATCAAGATTTAGATTGTCGGATGGATTTTTATCTTTATCTTGGGCTTGGGGTTTGGAAATTTGTTTATTTTTGTATTTATTACATCACGTACGACTTGAGATTTGATGAGATTTCTGGTTATTGTAGTTGTAAAAAGAAAGGACATTCTGTTGGTGGAACCAAGAAAGGATTTGAGTGGAGTAACAAGGTTGTAGTTTTTACTTTTTAATAAGATTAAATATATTTAAAGAAAGAATAAGAAAATTAAATTGAATAATCCTTTCTTCGCCTTTGAATTTGATAAAGCTTTTCAAACTTCGTTGTACTGCCAAGTGCCATTGTTCAATTATATCGAATGGACTTAACTCAATTGTTAAGGCCCAGATTATTATTCTAGTTTCGGAGTTAACCCGAGTTATTTCCTGAGAAATGTTTTTCATTTAATTTAGATCCCAAGTTAACTCATAGAATTTTGTGAGTTAACTCTGGATTAATTGAATATAAATATTTCTCGGTACGTGACTATTTACCTCCGCCGGTTTACCTCCGCCAGTTTACCACCGCCAGTTTACCTCACGGTTTAACTCGAGAGCAGGTCAGGTAGGTGTGACGTTGAACTACCTATTTTTTTTGCTTCTTTCGCAGCGCAGAAATTTACTCTGAAAGTGCAATAATTCGGTACCAATAAATAAGAGGTAGATAATTTGAATTTCACGTCATTCTTTTTCAGAGCGACTAATGGAAAACAAAATTTCAAGCATTAAACTTAGCTTGTTGTACTTGCTGTACCGGTGGATTTGTAAGGCTCTGATATCGGATTATCTTGAAAAAAAAGTACTAGAAATTCTATGGTCTATAATTTTTATTATGGGATCAATTTACGTATCCGCTGGTAGAACTATAAAATTAACATGAAAAAAAAATCAGTTTACAGCTTTTATCTTCTTTTGTTAAGTTTATTGCATAAATACAGAATTATTTTTCACATAGTATAAGAAAATCCAAGGCAAGTTAAACCATACAAAATCGTAACTCCATTAGTTTACAAGAGTTCTTAAATATAAAACTGGCAAGATGTTCTTTTTATGACCTATTTAAACTAAAAATCTACATATTTAAATAATAAAATATGAAAAACAAATTCCCATATTAATCTTCTTTATTTTATTTTTAGCAATTTGCCACTCATTATTACCTTCACCATAATTAATCACTTTTCTATGGGAAAATATATGTACCAACCTAACTTAACCAAATAACATCTTGTTTATTGAGTATCTTAAGTGTAAGATACAATAATATTAAAGACAAAAGATAAATTTAGCTAGATATTTAGGAAAAGTTCCAAATATATAATTAGTATGTAAATATTTATTCATAATGGTCAACAGGTGGTCAAATAAGTTTAATTTTTAAAATGACTACACACCTTCTACCAACTTTTGTCGAATTAAATAAACAAATAACCTCTAGATCTATTTACCTTATTTTTACTTGCGTAATGTATGTATAGGATTCATAAAAAAAAAAAAAACAAACTCGAGATTTTGATCGAATTTGTCATTACGATAATAGTGAAGTAGAAAAAATTGGGTCTCGGAATTCTGTCGGTTTGTCTGTCCTTTGGGTTGCAGCTTTAACGAGTGGGTCGATTTTCTTTAAACTTAGTACCTTCTAAGTTTCCCCCCACACATTTATTTAATTTTTTTTTAAGACTAAAAATAACGGTACATGCCGTACCCATTTTTTTTTATCAAATTATGAAATTCGTATATTTTTCAAAAACGTGCCTAAAAAAGTCAGTATTTTACAAAAAATGCTACCATTTTGTAAAAACAAATTTTGGAAAAATGGTTATAAATGATAGATACCTCGCATAGAACCATTTTTTTTAATTTTCGATTTTTCAAAGTTAAATAATATTCCATATACTTATAGATAGAAATTGAAATCAATATTTTAAACATAACATGCAGGCAAATTTATAAATACCCTCGATAAAAAAATAAAACCATACCAAAGTAGTAACTTTTTAAAACAATTATTTGGTACACTCGGACGTATACGTAATTTTTTTTATAATTGCAATTTTTTTTTTTTATTGAAAAATAAATCTTTATTTTGAGATTAAAATATTAAAGGAGTAGTTTTAGCAAATTAAAAAACCGAGCTTAGTATAGGTATGAATTATTTATATGTAAGTTTGAATGTATAAGATACCAATTTTAAAATTCGAATCCACTCGAACTCCAAGAGGAAGTCGTTCATTTTATTTATCATAAAACACAAATATGTTGTTTTTTTTGTTTTAAATTCGATTTTTATAAATTTTAACTTATTTTAATATTGATTTAAGTTTTTCTATTTTTATTAATTTGTTCTTTATATTTTTTTGTTTACAGCTCACTGATGAGGTACTACGCAAGAAGTCGGAATACCAAAAACACTTAGAAGGATACAAAGCGCTAAGGACCAGATTTGAGGAGCATTATATAAAATGTAAGTTATATAATATTTTAAAATAAATTGAGCTTGTTTTATTGGGAAATGCATAGCTTAACACAGTAAAATCTTCGTATGTAAAACAATAACATTATTGTTATTTTATTTATCGACATTTTCTTGTTTTTTTTTTTTTTTATTTTTAACCGATGAAAATGTTACTGCGTTATTAATAATACTTTTCAATAAAACACGCCTATTTATAAGTTTAAAAAAAAACATTCAATACCATTTTATTAAATTTGAATTCAAAAATGCTGCCTGTTTGATGTTTCAAAATGTGTATTGACAAGATTTAAAAATAAATAAATTTTATTTCAAAAAAAGCTTAAACAAAACAAAATGCTAAACGTTATTATAACCATGTTTTAGTGAAAGTGTATAAAAACTTAGCAACATTTTTACACGCAAATAACAACAAATCATTTTTTGTTTTGTGTACAAACAATAACAAAGTATATTTATAATCACTTTTTGTTTATTATTTTTTGCGTGTAAAAAATTTTGCTCAGGTGACCATAGACTCTCATTAAAACTTGGGTAATGTATGCCACCATTTTTTTTAATTTAATTTATACAATTAATTTTATTTAAACAAAGCAATAAATTTTAATATTTAGTATTAATTTCTTTATTATTTTATATATATAGGTGGTCGCGGTGGTCGTAAGTTAGACGATGTCCGTGATAAATATCAAAAAGCCTGCCGTAAGCTACATTTAACACACAACGAATACGTTCTTTCAATAACAGAAGCCGTTGAGGTGGAAAAAGACTTTCGAACTGTACTGTTGCCTGGTTTGTTAGAACATCAACAGTCCGTACAAGAAAGCTTTATTTTGCTATGGTAATTTTTGACTTTTCTTTTACACATATTAAAATATCTGTATTAAAATATTTTATTTATATTTTATTAGGAAGAATATCCTCCAAGAAGCCAGCCAACATGGTGATCTAACATCAGAAAAATTTAATGAAATCCAAAAGCGTATTGATAATGTGATAAATAAAATAAATCCCAACGAAGAATACAGAGAATTCACAGAAAAGCATAAGCAAGTTCCTAAACATCAAAAACAAGAAAGTCTATCTAAATATCAATCATTCCTCAGGACCTCACCCAGCAGCCCAATAGTCTTTCAATTCGATGAGACACTCATTGAAGATATACCTGGCAAATTACAATCAAATACATTGACTGTTGATAATTTGACTGTTGATTGGTTGCGATCACGATTAAATGATTTAGAAGGATCTGTTAAAGAATGTCAAGAGAAACAAATTAAAATGATTGGAGATCTTAATGGAGGGTCACCGATTACATCAAATGGTGTCAATGGAATATCGAACATAGATAGTCAAAAGTAAGTTATTATGACTTATAAAGAGTGTGAGAATTATTGGAAGAAGTTTTTTCACTGAACGATAATATGAGACATTCAATTTAAAAACTTCAACCATTCACATTGAACTTGACTCACATTTTTATTTTGGCAAAATGTATGTAAATTAAAAATTTTTCGCTAAAATGCCTTGAAAATCATAAAATATCTTTATCAAATATTGGTACCACCTCGTCATATTATTTGTCAAAAATGACTTATGTTCACAGCTTAATTTTAATTTAGCCAGTTCACGTTTCTGAGATCTCTTTCTGAGCAAACTTTTGCAAGCTCTACTGAGGACTGAGAAAAAGTAGAAACCTGAACAAGATTTCTCCGCTAGAAGTCAAAAGGACTCGCCATCTATTTTGTATAAATAAATCAAGTTTTTGGAATAGCAATTAACTTTATTACTTTTATAATTTAATGCATATTAATAAGAATATGAAGAATGAAGAATATGAACAGAAAAATCTATAAAAACCCCTGATACAAGCAATTGAAACACTAAACTTTATGAAACAATGCTGTGGGATACTCGGGCGTATACGCAATTTTGTATTTGATTTAATTTTTGTTGTTTTGTTTAACTGTTTTTTGGTAACCTTTGTTTAATAGGGTTTTGACTTTCTTCTTTCATAATTATGATTTTTAATCGAGTAATGAAGAAAAGTTGTGAAACCTCTCTTATCTCAAAAAACAGTTCTGGGGTGGAATCGGCTAACGCGATAGTTGATAGTTGATAATCAAAATCGACAATTTTGCTCCATGTAAGGTGATTATCAAATCGACAATCGTTTTTTGTACTGATATTAAGCGACAGCTTTTTAGGTGTCGCTTTCATACATTTATGTCATTTTCATAAAAAGTTTGATGCGGTCGGCTTAAAATTGGTTGGTTTTTTAATAATAAAATTAATTAAAACCAACACAATAACACAAATGCAAAAATGACATTTAATTCTTGACTGAATTGTAAGTTATGCCAAAGAACAAACAATTTTTGGCGAACGATTTACACAGAGCAACGAATAGTTGATAATCAAAACCGACAATCAAAAAAGCGACAATCAACTATCGCCTTACGCGATTCCACCCCTGATTTCGATGGTTTCTATTTTTTCATTATTTTGTATTTGAAATCAATAAAGGAATGTTTATTCTTTAAATAGAGAGTTTTTTGTTCATATGATAAATTATAACTCAAGAATAAACTGCAGGTAAATTCAAAAATTTATAAATAATTCACTAGAAATCAGTTTGATGGTTAATTTGGATGAATTTTGTATTTCAGAAAATAAAATGCATGACTAATGGGTAGTTGTAGTTCAAGTTACTTGAAATTTTAAAGATACATATGTACATACATAAAGGTACATCATATTTATCAATGTATTTAACTGTGGGTGTTGGCTACATAACGTTTGTTCGGGTTCATTCCGAACTTCAAATGACATTCTGTCAAATTTTAAGGAGAGGGGCCACTTTTTTAAACGTTAACAAAAAGTAAACAAAGGCAAAAAAAGAAAACAAATCGAAAACATTGAAATTTCCATCATAACTTCATTTATTCTTTATTAAATTTTATTTCCAAATAATTAAAATTTGCGTTATAAATATTTACAATTCGAAAATACAAACTTCACAGGAACATCACGTATTTTTGTTTTTTTTTTTCTATACAAAATTCGATGAAAAAGAATCCACTGAAGCACAACACTGAATAAAAAACACACAAGTACACTTCAAAAATTTCTATTTAATTAATAAATTTATTTTTATCAAATAGTTTAATTTTTTTCTACTAAAACGATTTAATTTTTTTTTATCTGAACGAAATAAATTCACTTCTAACAAGATCAATAAAACAAAAAAGTAAACAAGTGCCATTTTGTATTTTTGTTGTTTTTCTTTGACTTTCAAACTGGCTTCTGACAGAACAAAAAACTTACCAGTTTGTGCGCAAAGAAATTTCTCTGGCAAAAACTGGCAAGAAGGCGAAATAATTAGGTTCGTTCGCGTACTCGCCAGAAACTACCCAAAACTACCATTTTCTACCAGATTTAGTCCGAACGTGTTCGTGCAGAAGTGAGCGCTCATTATAGAGAAAATTATTTCCCCTTCTGGCCAGTTTTTACCACAGAAATTTCTTCGGGCACAAACTGGTGAGTTTGAAAGTTAAGGAACAACAACAAAAATACAAAATGGCTGTTGTTTACATTTTTTAACATTGAAAATGTTTATAGGGTCGTTTTGATAAAAGTATAGTGTTACCAAAATGAACAAAGATAGAGAATGAACTCTAGCGTATAGGGGGAGAAAGATTGAATTTTTGGTTGGTGTTACCAAAAAACTACCAAAATGAATAAAATGAAGAAAAAAACACAAGTGATGAATTTCAGCCAGCGTACCTACATGTTGATCATTGCCAACGGACGAGATTCAGTGGAGGAGTGTATAAAATTCGAAAAATGCTCGGTTTGAGCCCACTTAGAAGCCTATAACTTTAGTTATAATTATTGGATGTTCAATATTAAGCTAGATAATTCAAGTTTAAATGACAGGCTACAAATCTGCATAAAAATTTTTGCAAAATCGTAAAAAATTTCATACTAGAAACTTGAAAAATTGTCTTTTTAGAACTATATTTCATCACGGCAAAAGAAAAAAAAAAAACAAACAAAATATGTATGTATGTAGGTACGTACCTACAAAGAACATATTGATAGAAGGGAGAAGACGGTGGAGTGTGCAATAAAAAAAAAATACGTGGCAAACAAAATTGGCTTTGCAGCGGGTACAAAAATGATATACATTATGTTTATGTAGGTATGTATGTATGCATGTAGGATATGTGCATGAACTTGTAAAATAATAAAATCGTAAAGGTTGGAATTGGTTGGTTTGTTTGGATTATAACTTCTGTTCTAATAATCGGATGTTTGAGGTTAAGGTCTTAAAATTAAGGTAAAATGTCAGTCTTTTAAATCAATCGATTGTTGAGCCTAGAATATGCATAGTTTGGGTAAAAACTTAACTAACTTCTAAATCAATTTGGTTGTTTAACCTAGAATATGCATAGGTACCTACTTGAACTTCTTATATAAAATTATAACTTAAGTTCTAAGGGCTAGATGCTCAAGGTTAAGGTATGTTTAGGTAAATCAGGAAAGAGATAGAATTAACTTAGCTAAACAATTGAAATATTATAATCGAAAAGAGTCGATTTTGTAAGCTGATATATTCTGTTCTAATTATCGGATTTTTGAGATTACGGTCTTAAAATGAATGTAAAATGACAGACTAGAAAATGCTTTTGACAAAACTTGATTTACTTCTGAATCAGTTTGATTGTTTAACCTAGAATGTGCATAGGTACCTACTCGAACCTCTTTAATAAACTTATAACTTAAGCCCTAATGGTCAGATCTTCATGGTTAAGGTCCTCAAATGCAAATAAAATTTTAGGCTTTATCTTAAAGTAGTCCATAAACTATTTAATTTGGTTGTCAACTAAATTGATGCTTGCCGCTCGGCCACACATTTCATAAACTCAGTTAAAAGAATACAGCTCTAAGTCTCAAAAACATTATTTTTGTCCAAAATAAATTACGCGACTCGATATTGTTAGACATTTAATCAAACACACGGGTTGATTCAAAAACAATCAACTGAGTCGAGAACTAAGTTGAACCGAATATGATGTATGCTTTAATCGATCTGTAATAATTCAGTTAACTTTCTGCAAAGCTTAGCTAGGCAAAAATGTCAAATACCTAGATATACGTTAAGATAGATGGTACCTATATGTATTTTTAATTTCGTGTATAAGTGCTGTACCGGTGCGGATGAAAATGAGTATGATTGTGTAATTGCGAGATAAGCCACAATTAAGACTAAGATTCACCTTATTAAAAAAATTAACAAATTAATTTAACCACCAACTGGGAAGTGACATTAAATATACAAATTGGTACTTCAGACTGTAGAATGGTTTCTAAGATAATTTGTGAAGTTATAATGTAACAATAGTAGGTATACAAAATAAAAATCTCTAAGATTTGGAATGACTTTGTTTTATCGACGTAATACAAGTCATTTTCAATGTCCCCATAGTTACTCTATGAGTGAAATCTGTAAATTTTTTTAACTTAAAACAGTGAATTTTTTTCTTGTTCGTTCATGTAAAAAAATTAAATTATTTTAATAAAAAGAAAATAATTTTATGATAAAAAGAAATATATTAGTGAAATGTTTAATTTAAAAAACTGTGTTTTTGAAGTGTTTCAGTGCTTTTTTAATTCTGTTCTCATAAATTACGATTCTTCATGGAATTTGGGGATGTTCTTGTTAAGTGTTTTTTCATTTCTACCTAAATTGTTATAACGCAAATTTTAATCTATTTACGATTAAATTTAATAAAGAATATGAAGTTAGGAAAGGAATTTGAATGTTATGCTTTGTTTTGTTTTTTTGCTTTCGTTAAGTTTTTGTTGACGTTTAAAAAAAAGCAAATATTTTGGTTTTAGACATTCGTTTATTTTCGGACAGTTTCACTTCTCTTTGAGAGAATTTTACCCCCACTCCTCAAAATTTGACAGATTGTCATTTTTAGTCCGGAAAGTACCCGAACAAACCAGAAATTAGATTAATAAATAAAAAGCTATGCCGGTGTGTAGCATTTCTATTTATAAAGGTATTGTTTATGGAACCCACGGCGGAAGGGAATACTTTGGACACCCATTTTTTTCAAGCTGACGAAAGGATAGTGAATTAACAGCAGATATATACAAAACTAAAATTGTTTTTTTTTTTCGAAATTAGTTACATTTACATTATTTTTTAATTTTATTTATGTTTTTTAAAATTCATGCAAAGCTCCTATTGCATGAATTTTGAGTTTATCGTTTAGTAGGGAAAAATGCTAATTGTTTCTGTTATTTTATTAATTTAAATTTATTTATTTATTACAGTAGAAACTCAAAGGAACTTAATTCATTGCGATGTCAAGAGAAACAGAAACAAAAACTTCTCGACATGATAAAAAGCGCTCTGAGTGAAGTTGGCTGTGAAGAATTACCATCAGGATGTGATGATCACTTAAATGTTGATCAGAATTTTATTGAAAATTCATTTAATAATGACAATCAGGTTGGTTTTTATTTAAATAAATTATTTTTGCATTTAGAAAATTTAAAATGTTTGTATTGGTATATATGTAGGTATTATTTAAGGTATTGTGGGACTGACTTAGAAATATAGAATGCCTTTAAGCAATTGAAATATAATAGTCGAATATTTTATATTATAAAATAATCTGTACAAGATAAAAAAAAGTTATATTTTATTTGTTAATGGATAGGAAAAAATTGCATTTAACATATTTATTATTATTATTTTTTTTTAGCAATCTATTTATAACCTCTTATTCATAACCTCTTTCCCGGTTGTTTAAAAGTTCATTGTAAACTCATAATCATAACCGTAGATCTTAAAAAAAAACTATAATGAAATATTCGACAATTATATTTCCGTAAAAACTATTTCGTAATATTACAATATTAATTTTAAATATATTTACTCCACTATGGTGTTGGGTTTTTTAAGTAAATAATTTAAATTTCTTCTATTTTCTATTTGCTTTTATTCTACTAAAAATAAACCATCAAAAATATCGAAAATAAAAAAAAAAAAAATATGAAAATATAAACAACAAAAGACCCGTCCATCAGGCAATGTAAGTATTATGAACGACCTCATTCGTCGCGGTGGAGTTCTAACGCTCCTGCGAGGACCCTTTAAAAGAAAAGCGGCAACACCGCAACCAACAACTCCTACTTCTACAATCCGCAATCGAAATCGTTTCAACAAGAATATGCAACCCCGTTCACAAAGCCTTGGATCCTTATCGGTAATTAATGATGAGTGTAAGACTAACCTTAGACTATCGGCCAGTGTGGAAGCTAATAATAATTATGACAGTGATGATATTATTGTGTTTGATCCCTATCCCAATTCGCCAAAACCTGTCTCAGCAGCGAGACATAGCTCAATGCTTTGTGTTATTGAAGAGCCCTTTACTAACATCTATTCCGAACTCGAAGTAAACGATAATCAGTTTGCTCCTATTATCCCTTCTAACACTAATCCAAGCTCTTCAAGTCAGCAAAGTGTTCAAATTGAAATTAATCATGTTGCCGAGGAAGATTGTTCTTCCTTAACGCTTATACCTCCGCTGCCGTCCACAGATGAAAGTGAAAATAATCCACCAGTTGTCAAGAGCTCGATAGATGCCCACCTAGATAAGATCGATGAAATCAATCGATCGTTAGACGATAAGCTCAAACGATCACTGCCACAAACTCGCTTCCTTCAAACAACAACCCCTTCGGATATTAATGCAATTGAATCTAACGCTGTAGAACGAAGAATATCAGCAAGTGACATTCAGGAATGTAGCTCAAAACGAACCTCATCGTCTTCATCAGACACTCGACCATCGATCACAAGAAAACAGTCCACCACTCCTGTTGGTAAAAAGCGGTCAATATCATTCTCACACAAGTCCATCAATACAATCTTGAGCAATATTAAAGATTTCAAATTCCCACGAAGTCCTTTGACTCGAGGACTTCGCAGCAATCCATCCACCGAAGATCGTGAGATCAATGAAATTCTTGAAGGTGTAACAGTGCTAAGCAAAAAACCCGCCTCCATCGAAGATACCACATTGCCAATGATTGAAACTTCCACAACCGATTGTTCGGAAAGTGAAGCCTCCTCAAAGTCAAAGACAAAAACGCCCAAAATGAAAAAGACCAAAGCTATTCGAAACACCTTTCGAACGAAGCTTATAAGTTTCCAGATGCGACGAGGGAAGACATGCAAGTCGTGCGCAAAGAAGCGACGAATACATCCGAGCAAAAGCGTGTTTGACTTTGCAAAAGACTTCAATTTAGCCAGTTGGAATGAGGATGATTTTTGTGCTTGTCCAGATGATGCGAATCATTTGCATACGGTTTCTACAGCGACCAACACAACTAATGATCTAATTGAAGGATCTGGTGAGGAAAGCAACGAAGAGGATGTCTTATCAATTAAGGATCATAAATACTGCGAACCAAATATTGCGGGTGTGAGTAATTTGAATGCATCGATCCTTCAAATATATAAAAAAAGAAATCTGTACCAACTTAATCGCTGGCTGCTGCTTAAGAATTGCTATTTAGTTCCGCCTTACACGGTCAAATGATTTATTTAATAATTTGCATTTGTTGGCTAAAAATAGGATTGCATGCATTTCACTAATTTTTTTTTGTACAAATCTGATTGACAAAAATGAATCTTTTGTAATCCTCAATAAAAATCAATGAACAAATCTTTGTCTACAAACAATGGTCTAAGTGTGTCAAGTCAACCGCTTCCGTTTGACAGCTACATAGACCTTATATGAAAGCGTCAAAGTATGTTGATAATTTAAATTCAATAGTGTCAAAGATTCACAGTTATAATAAAATTAGTGTCAATCGATTGACCGTGCAGTGGCCGCTTCAAATATCGATTTGACCAAATAATGCTTTGATTTTAATTTTGATTTGTATTGTGGTTTTGTTGTGTTTCTATACTAATTTGGATGCACATATTTTATTTTTAGATTTAATTTTGATGTTAAAATTAGCACTATAAATTTTTGTACATATTAGCAGTTTTATTTAAAAAAAAAAACAGTACGTGATTGTTTGCTTGCTCCGAAAAATTGTAAAACTATAGCTGTTACTCGTACCACTCTACATTTGATAATTTTACAACAATGGGAAATGTTCCATTTAAATAATAACAATTCGGAAAAAGTGGGTGGACATCACGCCTCCTAAATGGAAAATTTCAAATTTTTAATTTTTCTCTTTGCATGCATTTCAATTCTTATAATTTTTTCTACTACATTCGAAAGTGGTCCATATATTTAGTACAAGCTCAGTGAATATCGGCAAATGCCACGCCCCCTCCTCAATAAAAAAACAAAGACCGAGTATTCAGCAAGATTGATTAGTATAGTATTCCATGACTTTTCGATGTGTATATAAGATCTATGTATTTATTTCACAATTTTCAAAATGAAACTGACAGTTGCCGTCATTTGCAAAATGTATAGGGTGGTAGTGTTATGCATTTTGGGTACACATTAGACACGTTCAGGAAAATGGAGATCTCAGTGATGCGTTCTTTTTCTCTAAAAATTTTTCAAAGCAAAGTTGAGATCTGCGAGTGTCCCAGATCTCATTTTTTTGAACATGTTATACCTATTGGACTAGATAAACCGAAACCGTCTTATTATGACGTGAATCGGCCTTCTGTTGTTCAGACACAAACGAATGTAAACATAACTTACTCACTTTGATATATATCAATCGCCAAAACAAAACATAAATCATGCTCATTGAAGAATTAAATAGAAATTTGTTAATTAAAATATTTAATTTAATACTGTTTTGGTGCATACTGATTCCAGAAAAATGAGGAGATTAGTTTCTGTAGGCCATTTTTAATTTGAATTTTGCACAACTTGTACAATATATAATCATGTATGTACATCAGGCGGGAATACGATTATTATTGTTCTGCTTAACATTTTCTTTACATTAATTTTTCTTAAATCTAGATACATATGTACATACTTTTTATATAATTTAAATCTGAGTGTGGGAAAGTTACTACTCCATTTTTATGTAATTTGTAAATCTGACTGTGGGAATAATAATTTAGAAAATGATAAGTAAAGTTTATGCTGATGCAAACAATAGTTAATAAGGGTCTAATATGGTAAGGAGCGTGTAGATGACTTAACTATATTACCCTAGATTTGTGTAGTCTGTTCTTTTAAGCACATATACTATTCACGAACTTCGTTGTCAATGGGTATGTTCAGCATAAGGGACTTAAAGGTAAGCCAAGTTTCTAGTCTCTGATTGGTCAAAATGACTTCCAATTAAAGCACTTTTATTGGAAAGTTGACTGGAAATTTAATCGAGAAATATCTCCTTTCATTTCAAATCAAGTAACTACACTTGTCAAAATATCAGCTGATTATATTTGATCACTAAATATAGTTAGCTTAACTTCTTTGTCCTGTAAAGTGTTTTGTTCCAGTTTGTTACAATAAGGGTATTCATGAACATCGGAAAACCATCTTAAACGTGGTAAACTTGCGATGTCATAAACGAACTGTCAAAATTTGTATGGGAAATCTTTTCCGACAAATCGTAAACTTTCCCACAAGAATTTGTGTCGTAAACATCGTAAATGAAAATGGTAAACATGGTTAACTTTTTTTTAATGGTATTATGACATTTTAGTTGAATCAGCCGATTGGTTTATCACAACATTTTCACATAATATTAAAGGGGGTGCTCATGAAACGTGTGTCGGAAACTTTACGATTTTACGACGTCGTAAAGTTTCCGACGTTACATACCTTTAATGTTTTGGTTGAAGCGGTTCTTTATCATATATCGTGGAAAAGATTTAATTAAAAATGTAAGAAATATTTATTTTTGCTTTTCTGTTAGGTGTTTTTCAGATAACGTATATAATTATAAGTATTTTCCGTCTTATGACTGAATGTAAAGATTTAAAATTAAGTTTCAAGTTTAACATCTTTGACATCTTAACAAATAACTAGTTTCGTTAAGATAAGTACAGACGATTGTCAGATCTTACAATATTGTCAGAACTGTTAATGGTCTGACAATAGCTGACCATTAGCTCACAATTGAAATATTTCTTACAATGAAAAATTGTTCGTTCACACGGTTGATAGATTTCATCCCAAAGTCTGACTATTTTATTGTCAGCTCTTGTCTGACAATTTTCGGACAATAATATATCTGACAAAACTGTCAGATTGAAAATTTTCTGTTCAAACGGTTGGCAGATCTATACAAAAAAGTGATTGATTGTTTACATCTTTTGGGGGGAGGCATCATTACTTGGGCGGGGTTCTGCAGCATTCCCATCGATTTCCTCTACATTTAATAAAGAATATTTTTCTTCTGTGATCGATGGTTCGTCGGGTTTTTAAAGAATTGGTGAATTTCCGTTTTCCATGGTAACATTTTCGACCATTGATGTCTCCATTGTTAGATTTTGTATTTATTTTTAGTCAGAAATGCGACAAAAATTCAACAACATGCTAAAAAAAATTAAAAAAAAAAACAAATGGCGGCCGAGCTAAGCACTTAATTTATTCCGAATAAAACTACACAACACAAGGAATTGATATAAAATATAATTGAATTGAGTTGCTTTATAGATATTTTCTTTTTGATTTTATTTATTTAGTTGTGCAAATTTCCAACACAAAATTGTGTGTTCAGACGATTGTAAGACATTTGGGACAGTTTTTTCACTGACAGATCTGACAATCGTCTGTACTTAGATTTACTCAATTTTGCGTTCAACTTATACAGTTGACTACATTTATGTAGTTCCTTGAGTCTGCTGAAAGTACCTAATTCATTCGGTTGTTGATTACATCAACCCTTGATGAGTAGGATTGTCATTTGATCAATTTGACAGTCGATTTGAAGAAAATCAATTTGTTAATAAAACTGTGTGCAGACAAGTCACTTGACTTACTGCCAAACCAAACCCATTCAAACTCGTCGCCAGATGTACAAGTGGGTGGATTTATCGCTAGTTCAAACTCATTGCAAACCTTATACACCCTTTTGTTTTTATTCTTAAGCCATTCTTTTTTCCAAACTTTCTTTTTTTAATTGGTATTTCATAATAATATTTTTATTATCACTTGACTGCAATAAATATTATGTTTTTTTTTTAAATCTAACGAATCTTTAAAACAAATTCACAAACTCAATTCGTTTAACTTCTTTAGACAAAATGATGTTTTTGACAGTTGAACCAAAAGTCTTTCAACTGAGTTTATGAAGTGTGTGGCCAGACCATGCATCAATTTAGTGGACAGCTGAGTGACAACTAAATTGAATCGTTTATCGGCTGTTTTAAGCTAAGCAGACCTCAACTGTCCCCCTTGGTTAGAATTAGAATCCTAATGGGTGACAACTCAGTAATAATCCACATTTTTTAGTAAATTATCAAATCTTATGATTTATGAAGCGCTGGAAGAAAATATTTTAGTGAACACTATATATTACCCATGACTAGAAAATTTACGTATAAATCTTAATTTTTAATTTTGAAACACCTTTCCTCTCCAGAGTTATTGAACTTGAAAAGTTCGTTATACTGTTAGTTTCCTTGTCACCCCAACTCAATTAACACACATATCTCCATCAACTTTTAACTTAATTAGAAAATTATAAACATTATAGCTCACCATCAGGCCCCAAAATACCCTACAAATAGATACATCTCACAGTATACATATCCGACCTTTTTACCTTCAGTGTTTGCTAGTTTGAAAATAAAATACAAAAATATATTAAATAAATCCATTGAGAAATTTTCGAGAGCGAGCGGTTTATCTGAAAATAGAACTTATCTTTCTCAGAGCGCAGTGGCTGGCCGGCTAAAAACACACATTTCCTTGGCCAACAACTACTCTTACTCTATACTAACACTGATCGAGAGATAGAGAGCCATTATAATATTCCGAATGGAAAATTGAATTCGAGTTGAGAACACTTCGGTCCGCCAATAAGTTTTGTTTGGAAATTTTGTTGCTTTATTTTCAATTAGCGTCAATTCTCGAGAAATTATTTCATTGATTTTTTTTTGCTACTAGCTACATAATCGAGTTATAGTAATCCTATATTTATCAAATAGACAAGTGCATTTTCCTGCCGATGATGGTGTCTTTGGAAGTTTAAATAAAAAAGTTGACTAATTCACTTGCGGAAACTTGGAAACGACGTCATTTATACAATTAATTAAAACAAAAATAGAATTCAAAATTTAATAATTTTTTTTTGTCATTTGTTTTTTTTTTTTTTTTTTATGAGAGAAAGTGTCTGTCAGAAATTGAAAAAGCATTCCAGTCATAACAACATAAAATTTTGTATTCGCGTTTTATTTTTTGTTTTGTTTTCACGCACAAAGAAAAGCACACCGGTGTAAAGTGTTTTTAAAAAATTGGTTTTTGTGGACTTATGGACTTGTTCAACAATAATAATTAACAACTATGAGCGCATCCGGTGCAAGTAGTAGTAGTTCTTCAAATTCTAATTTTGCACCTGTTGCACCAGCCAGAAGGAAAAGACCAAAATCCATGTTGATGGTTAGTTTCATTAATTTTATAAGCAAAAGTGTTTAATTTGTGGACTGATAGCCGTTTATTTTAAATTTTGAATCAGTAATTCAACAAGTCCAACTAAATAGTGCTAAGTCTTCTACTTGGATTATGTATTTCAGTAGTATTATTAAAAAAAAACAATCGTATCTTAAAATTTTTGTTTGCTTGTCTTCTAAAATACCTTCCAAGTGATTGTGACGAGAGTGCTTGTTCGTTGGATCTCTACACTTGGTGTCATGCTTCGAAGTTTAATCTTTCCAATCGTTATCGTTACATTTTGTCTGAATCGATGATCTTAAAAGTTATTCTCAATAAAACACGGCTACTATATTTAAATAAATTTATATTAACGGCAACACATACATAATAACATCCAAATCCATTATGTCAAAAATATTTCTTTAAAAATTAGCTTTAATGTTTTTTTGAATTATATTTTCAATTCTGAAATATAAAAAAGACAGCTAGAAGCTGCTAAATGTAAATCGAATCAAATTTTTAATAATTTTTTCTGTAACATTTACACAGAGCCACTCAGAAATTAGAAAGTTATCTGACTTAGTGACTTAAGGGACTTAAAGCCCTTATGTCTTCTTAAATCTAGTTGGGCTAAATTTGAGAGATGATGCCGGTATTTAGAGAGCACTTCTTTCGTGTTGAGAATTGACCTAAAATTGCTCATTTTCTTCGATTTAACACAGCCAAATTCCTTATGAAAAATACTGTTAGAAAATTATATCACAACACCAAATTAAGAACCTTTAAAAATAGGGCTTTTTTCAGTTCGGCCCCACTATTCACCATCCTCTTTGAAGATGCATTTCCACTTGGTCATTTCCTTCAATGCTATGAAATTTTTTTAAGTTTATATTTGATATTTCTTAAAAATGTTGGTTTTTGAATTTAATTTTTTTTTTTTTTTTGTATTCAACTTAGGAAAATACTAATTACAAATTTGTAGCTATACAAGGCTTAGTTAAGTAACATAAGAATTTTTAAAAATGTAAATAGTTGATACTTTACAAACTTCGAACAACCCCTTGTTTTTTATTTTATAATAATTTATTAAGATGTATTTCACAAACGTTTGTTGTTTCTTTCTCTTTATCTCTCGGCTGGCACTTGAGCACGTTTTAATAAGATAAGAATAAAGAAAAAATGTAATGTAATACGGACTTCAGCATTTGATTTTTAGTTTTAACATCTCACCATCACCGTACCTTTAAATTAATGTTTGAGCATGTTGTTTTAAGATTACAAACACTTAAAAGTTTTGATTTTTTGCACTTTTTTTGTAAAGCTAGCCCTAATCTTGTAAATATAAATTCTAAAAATAAAAAGAAACTGCTCTTCTAATTTTTAATAAATTGTTCACAGATGTCTCTCTCATCGAATCGTCCACTTTACGAAGAAGAATGGTTCCATGGTGTTTTGCCTCGTGAAGAAGTCGTTCGTTTACTCAATAACGATGGAGATTTTCTGGTTCGTGAAACAATTCGTAATGAAGAAAGTCAAATTGTTCTCAGTGTCTGTTGGAATGGCCATAAGCATTTTATTGTTCAAACAACAGTTGATGGACACTTCCGGTTCGAAGGACCACCATTCCCGAGCATACAAGAACTTATTATGCATCAATATCAATCGGAGTTAGCAGTGACAGTTAAATCAGGAGCAATTCTTAGACGACCAATATGTCGGGAACGCTGGGAGCTGAGCAATGATGATGTGGTATTGCTTGAAAAAATCGGAAAGGTAAATATTATTCAAAAGCTATTTTAGTACATAAGAACTAAATACAAAATATATTTTCTAGGGTAACTTCGGGGATGTCTACAAAGCAAAACTTAAGTCTACAAAACAAGACGTTGCTGTGAAAACCTGTCGAATGACTTTGCCTGACGAGCAAAAACGAAAATTCCTTCAGGAAGGTCGTATTCTTAAACAATACGATCATCCAAACATCGTTAAGTTAATTGGAATCTGCGTACAAAAGCAACCAATTATGATTGTGATGGAACTTGTGCCTGGCGGATCACTGCTAAATTTCCTGAGAAAGAATTCAAACTTCCTGACGACAAGACAGTTGATGGGAATGTGTAGGGATGCTGCAGCTGGTAAGAAAGAAAATTCATTTCACATGACACGCATTCTTTTTTTTTAACTTGAGTGCTTCTTTTAAGGCATGCGATATCTTGAATCAAAGAACTGCATTCATCGAGATCTAGCAGCAAGGAATTGTCTTATCGATCTAGAAAATTCTGTTAAAATTTCTGATTTCGGAATGTCTCGAGAAGAAGAAGAATACATTGGTAAGTATTAATTTCTAAATTGTATGGAAGATTTATGTAAATATTTTCTAAAATGTTATTCTATGCTTTTAATAGTTTCCGATGGAATGAAACAGATTCCAGTTAAATGGACTGCCCCGGAGGCTCTGAACTTTGGAAAATATACTTGCTTATGTGATGTTTGGTCGTATGGCATTTTAATGTGGGAAATATTTTCAAAAGGCGATACACCTTATTCGGGAATGAGTAATTCAAGGGCAAGAGAGCGCATTGATACAGGTTAGTCGAATATTTATCATGAAACATCAATTTTTCTGTAATGTTTATGTCAATATTGGGGTCAAATTTACAAGCAAAATATTAAATTTGGTTGAAATCTATGGATTATGGAATATTTTGATGAAAATCGTCGCATTTGGGCATCAATCCAAAGCTATCCGTATAGGTTTGTGTGTTGTGTTGTTTTAGCGAGCCTATCTGATAATTCCTCGAACGCAGGGAATGTTATTTAATGTGATCACGATTTGCAGCAATTTATGATACAAACTACGGAGATCCTGTGAAAGATTTAAAGATGTTTTGAAACCAATGCAACTAGAATGGGAGGTTAATAAACGATCTTACGTGCGCTAACAATTTCTCAATCAATTTGAAAAGCTATACCGCACCAAAAGCTGGTTGACCAATGACTGCAAAAATTTACTGTCGCTGACTCTTTGTGGCGACTTGAATAGTTGGCTTCCCAAGTGCCTTATATATCCCTGGATATTATACAAAAAATTTCGTTCTCGTTCAACATTAAACTTTTAAAAACTCTATTAAGTGCTCGTTTCACGATCTCTGAGTAAACAAATCAGAATTTTACTTGATAGTTTTCCTACAATTTTATGTCAAAAAAGTTCTAATTTACTATCGGTAGGTGTAATTAGCAATTAAACTTCAAAATATTTAACTGGCTAGATAAAGTGCCGATTAGCAAGTTAAGCTTACAATTAAAACATTCAAATATGTCTTCACTCACACTCATACTTCGATTCAGCACACTGACCTGTTATTAAATTCAAAGCTATTACTAGATACTTTTAACACGCACAATAAGACCACCGTAACTGCAAAATTAGCTATTTGATGACTTTAAATAATTTTGTCTTAATATTTGACATCAGTTAAATTTAATTTAACTGGAAAACTAGAATAACCAACGAATAGCTAATTGATCATTGTGAGACGAAAAGTTTTTTTAATGGGAGGATTTTATTTTAGGATTCAGTAATTTCCGGATAGCTAATTAGAACTTTACTCAGACATTGTGAAACATGACCCTTACTCTGCCGCGTGACTGCTGTCCGGGTTCAACTGTTAATATTTAATTTTAATTCAATTTGGCGGTACCTTCCGAAATAATTAACACATATAGGCCGTAGAGAAAAATAAAAGCAAACAAAATTTAAGAGGAGACCATGATTAAGTTTACACGGGCGTTAGTATAGGTATGGTAACAATAAATGAACTAATGAAGGCCCCCCACATATTTTAGCTGTTGTCATTTCACAAAATGTTGCGTAAAACGTAACAGTCGTTATGTCCAATGCTATTCTTTTCTTTCTTAACCTATCTCGAAAATTTAACATATCTTCGAGCGGTGCTTATTAAAATATTTGCAGGTTTATTCATAGAGTACGTACATTATATTATAATATAGGTACTCTATGGGCTTTTAATGATTAAAAATATGTTCGAAACTCTGAATTGCAATTTTCACTTGCTGACTCTTTTGTATTCGCCCATAACATTACATATTTCATTCAATATTTTAATATTTCATTTATTTTATTAACAGGTTTTCGAATGCCAGCTCCCGAAAATACACCGCCAGAGATGTATCGTCTGATGCTTAAATGTTGGGCTGCCGAAGCTGAATCTCGTCCACATTTTGACGAAATCTTTAATGTCGTCGATGCACTGATTATACGATATGATAACAATAGCAATTAATACACATATAATTTATGCTTTGTTACACTGTGTCTTAATTTATTAATAAACCGTCTCTCAACAATCTATAAAATAAAATAGCAACATAAACTTATAATCTTATATAAAAAAAAAAAAAAAAGCTAAAGTAAGTTAAATAAGCCTTACAAGAAAATATACTGTCCGCAATAAATTTTTCTTACAACGAACAATTCATTATAAAATCATTAAAACGTATTTCATATTCAATTCATATATAATAGTATTAAATAATGTATTTGCATTTTGTATTATAAAGCATGAAATATTTTGAGTTTTTGGCTTTTTTTCTTTTGGATTTAAAGCTCAATGTGCCAAAAAAAAAATAATAAATAATTTTTGTGTGATTTAGTGCTATGTTGAATTGTTATTTTTGTATGACAATTAACAATTAACATTTTTTTTTTGGCTTTGCTATGTAAGTTATAATAATGTTTAAGTTGTATATTAAAGTTTTCTTTCCATTTTATCGAAATGAAGACTTTATGTAGGTTAAATAAAAATATTAAATAACTATTAATATCTACCTATATCAATGTCAATTAAAAAGATAAGGAAAGCATTGTTAGCGATTTATAAATCTATGTATGTTTTATTTAAAATTTGATCGATGTAAAAATATTGTTTTAAAAATTATAAATATAAAATTATATGTCACGTACTCGTAGAGTATTATTTATTAAGTTAAATTCAATTAAAATTTACATTTATATAATTTCACACTTTTGAGTTTCAAGTCCAACGAATGAATTTTTTTTTTGAAGCAATGCTTATTTTTGATTTTATAAAAATATACATACGTAAGCTTAACAAATACATAAATAAAAAATGATTTTTTAACTAGTCCTGTAAGATGTGTACATTATTATTTTTTAATATTCAAATAAATCAGTAAATAAATATATTCATTTGTGTATTTTAAATCTATACTGTCAGTCGTGAATATATTGAAGGTGGTGAAGGTGTGATGAAATTATGATTAAATACCAAACCAGACAATATAATATAAAAATAAACTTCGTCAAGAGCTATTAATATTGTTGTAGTAATTCCTGGTAGTTTTTTTTCTAATCAAAATTAATTGATAATATGCTGAGTTGTATCTTTTTCTTCAAAGCCGATAGTTTGTTAAGTTTAGTAAAAAGAGGCTAACTGAAGTGAAATAAGATTTCTTGCAAAGATATCATTGATATAAACATACATATATGTAAGTGCTATATATTCCGCTTTAAATAACAATCTTCTCGGATTATTCTTGCAAATTTTCCTTTTATAATTTTTTCCACCATCTCACGATTTTCTCTCTTAAGTCGTAACTCCAATGTGGGCTCATCAGGCATAACCCAGCCAGACCACCTTGTTCCAAAGTGCTTCCAAACCAGATCTTAACTGTTTGTAGCGTACTGAAGGATAATTCTACGATTGCTGTAGTACTAGGAATAGTGCTTAAAATTTTTCTAATAGCCTTTTATTCTTCTGGTAAATTCTTCTTTACCCAAAAATTAAACCAAAGTCCAGTTCTCCGAATATCTACGTTCTATCTACACAAATTTAATTTGATCTCTAAGTTCAAAAAGTTACAACCAGACTGATACAACCTTTCGAACATACGAAAAACAAATAATTTCGTAAAAAGAGCCTTTCATCGATGTAGATAGAACTCTCTTGCTACAATGTATCTTCCTGTTAGAATCAAATATAAAGTTCAATTTATAAAAAACCGTGACACACCTCCATGTCCTATGTCTAAGTGCCTTATAATCAAGCGATACGGTTCTATCGAATTTTTTGAACTTGAATCACTGAATAACTTAAATTTTTTGGTGGACAATATTCTGAGAAAAAAATGTGGGTACACATTAGCAAATTTCAATTAATGTACAAAATGTTTACAATACGAAATATTCTACCTTATCTTTCTCGAAGTTAGAACCTCTTGTCTAGGTCACGATTTGTGCAATTAGCTCGGACCGACATCAATTTAAAAAACTAAATAAAAAGATGAAATTTAATTTTAAAAACAAGCTTTAAGTATTTTTTTTATTATTTTATTAATTTTATAACCATAAAGATGAAGCGTGGTATTGCGATTGCTGTGTGATTAAGGATGGCTGTTACATACTTCTTTTTTAATAAAATTCTTCTTTTAAAATATTATATTATCATAAATAGGTAGGTTACTACCACAATAGTCACAAACTTAACAGTTATTTATTTTTAAAATGGAATGGTGCATGCTTTATTAGATTATAAATAAAATAATACGAGTAAAATTAAAGCAGTTTAATAATAATAATAACATTTGAATTGAAGAGTCGTAGGTTTAGTCGACTTCTTCTACTGTTGGACCGCTGCGGTTACCAAATCCATTTGCTGACTGTGGTCCTCCTCCGGCTCCAGCTCCTGTGTGTATTTTAGTCATAATTGGACTGCAGATTCTTGTAGCTTCTTCCATTTTGTGTTCGAATTCGTCCTTTTCGGCTGTTGTGTTGTTGTCCAACCACTTGATTGTTTCAGTGCAGCATTCCAGAGCCCTGTTTTTGTCCGACTGTTCTAGCTTGCTACCAGCTTGTTCCACGGCTTGTTTTACGTTGAAAACATATCCTTCTAGGTTGTTGCGAGCGGCGATGCGTTGACGCTGTTTTTCATCTTCTTCTTGGTACTTCTCAGCCTCAGATACCATTCGGTCGATTTCAGCTTGTGATAGTCGACCCTTGTCGTTTTTGATGGTGATGTTCTTGACTGCACCTGAACCCATCTCCTTGGCAGCAACGTTCAAGATTCCATTGGCGTCCAGGTCAAACGTCACATCAATCTTTGGAACACCGCGAGGTGCTGGTGGAATGCCAGTCAAGTTGAAAGTACCCAAAAGATTGTTGTCTTTGGTTAGTGCTCTTTCCCCTTCAAACACCTGGATGGTTACAGCTGGTTGGTTGTCAGCATACGTGGTGAAAGTCTTCGATTGTTTGCAAGGAATTCTGGAATTACGTTCAATGAGCTTGGTCATCACACCTCCGGCTGTTTCGATGCCAAGTGACAAAGGAGCAACATCAACCAATAGCACATCCTGAATTTCGCTACTTTTATCACCGCTGAGGATTGCTGCCTGAATAGCGGCTCCATAGGCAACAGCCTCGTCAGGATTTATGGAGAGATTTAGTGCTTTCCCGTTGAAAAACGTTTGAAGCAAATTCTGCACTTTTGGAATTCTAGTTGAACCTCCAACCAACACGATGTCGTTGATTTGACCCTTATCCATTTTAGCATCCTTCAAGGCTTTCTCCACGGGGTCTAGAGTCGAACGGAATAAATCAGAACATAGCTCCTCAAAACGAGCTCGACTGATCTTTGTGTAGAAGTCAACTCCTTCGTAAAGAGCATCAATTTCCAGAGTGGCCTCAGTGCTGGATGAGAGTGTACGCTTGGCTCTTTCTGCAGCTGTTCTCAAGCGTCGAAGAGCTCGTGGATTAGATTTAAGGTCCTTTTTATACTTGCGCTTGAATTCTTCTGAGAAGTGATTAACCAAACGGTTATCGAAGTCCTCACCTCCCAAGTGTGTGTCCCCAGCTGTCGACTTAACTTCGAAGAGGGACCCTTCATCGATTGTGAGGATGGACACATCAAAGGTTCCTCCTCCCAAATCGAAGATGAGAACATTTCGTTCACCAGACAGATTCTTGTCCAAACCATAAGCCAAGGCTGCTGCTGTTGGCTCATTGATGATCCTCAGCACGTTTAACCCGGCAATGGCTCCAGCGTCTTTTGTTGCTTGGCGCTGCGAGTCATTGAAGTATGCTGGAACTGTGATCACTGCATCTCTGAGGGTCTCTCCCAAATAGGCCTCAGCAGTTTCCTTCATTTTCGTAAGAACCATTGAGCTGATTTCCTCTGGAGAGAATTTCTTTTGCTCCCCCTTGAACTCAACACTGATCTTTGGCTTTCCTGAATCATTCACAACTTTGAATGGCCAATGCTTCATGTCATCTTGAATTTTCTGATCGTCGAATTTTCGTCCAATCAATCTTTTTGCGTCGAACACGGTGTTTTTGGGATTCAGGGCAACCTGGTTCTTGGCGGCATCACCGATGAGTCTTTCTGAATCTGTGAACGCCACATAGCTGGGCGTTGTTCGATTGCCTTGGTCGTTCGCAATGATTTCTACCTTGCCATGCTGGAAGACTCCAACACAGGAGTAGGTCGTACCCAAATCAATCCCGATTGCTGGCATCTTGTAGGTATGAATGTACGGATTTTTTTTTCGTTTTTCACCAAAAATGTCTTGCTTTAACAAAATTTCAATCAACAATTCACTTTATGTACTTAAAATTTGTTTATTTTATGTATTTTACTTTATTACGATTTAAATTCAAAGTTTTCACTTGTTTTATCTTTTGCGTTTAATTTTAATTCAATTCAAATCAGAGACGAACTGCAACTGAATACTGAATAGTAAATGATACTGATTACTGAATGAAATGAAAGAGAACCAAAACGGCTATTTATATGATTTTTCGCAAAAAGAGAAATTTCTCGAATCATATTCTAGGGATTTGTAGAATAATGTGGAAATGGAAAATAAACAAAAATAACAACAAACATAAACATAAAGTCATAAACATAACACAAGTAGACGCAAATTAAAGAGTATGAACTTGGAGAAGTCGAAATGAAGAGATACAAGAATACAAAAAAAAAAAACAAGAAACTTAAAAAGAGGAGAAATATAAGAGAAACAAAATATCCAACTTCAAAGCGAAATCCAAATGAACAGAGAAGTGAATGTATTTCTCTTTCGAATATGAAATAAATAAATAAACTAAAATTGGATAAAATAAATAGCGTTGCCAGTCCATCAAAATTCCAATAGTTAATTATTTATCGTATAGGGTTCGGTTATTATTTTCAAAATCATTCAAAATTTCATACTAAAAACATGAAAATAAATATCGGATAAATAATTTCATTCAACGGGGAAGTTGAAAAAAAAACATTAAAATACTTACAAACACCAATTGGCGAGAGGGAGATAGTATAATAAAGCCGGCGGAGTGTGTGCAATAAAAAACCACAATCCTGGCAAATTTGTATATAGTATATAGTTGGTATAGTATAATTCTAAAGGTACACTGTGGTTGGTTTGGTTTGCTTATAACTTCGGTTCTAATAATCCGATCGGTAACATTAAGGTTTTAAAATTTAGCTAGAATATCGGACTTCAATTTTTTTTTTTTTTTTATAAAATCGTCGCGCAGTCACATAGAACTATATATGAAAAACCTCATTAAATTGAATATTTAATAGAAACAAAAATTTAATACAAACAAATTTTTTACACCACATGTACTTGACCCTTTTAAGAAGAGTTATGATGTTGGTATGTTGTACATTTTGTAGTTGGTTGGTTGGTAAAAATAGAAAAGGATCAATTAGCTTGGCTTGCTTCTGTTCTAATAATCGTATCATTAAGATTAAGATGTTAAAATAAAGGTAAAATGTCAAGCTTTATTATTAAGTTAAAAAAACATTGTGATCACAAAAAAGTGTATGTGAAAAACTTTGTGATTTGATTGTTTTTCAATAAAATAAAAACTTAATGAAAATTATATACCTATGTATATTCAGGTACATTTACTTTGTACATGTACATTTATGGAAAAGGGTTGATATCGTTGGCTTATAATGCCTGTGCTAATACTCGGATCTTTAAGATTAAGGTCTTAAAATAAAGGTTAGATGTCAGGCTAAATTATTGAGTTGAAAAATCATTGCGATCACATAAAGTTGTGAAATACGTTATTACATATTTTGAAAATGACATTTTTTCTCAAAAAAGAATGTTTTTTTTTTTAATTTTCTCATTATCAGCTGAACGGATTTAGATAAATTTTTTCATATACAAATTTCAAATAATATTTAAATTTTCAAAAAAGAAATTTTTGAATTTTTGAACTCAAATTATTTTTTTGAAAATTCGATATCCCAAAAACGGGTTAACAACTTTTTTAAAATATTATTTTTATATGCACTGCACATAAATAAAATACTTAAGATTTGCATACCAAAATTCAATCGATCTACAAAACAGCTTGTTGCATGTTTGGTGTGTATGTATTTGTATAAAAATAAATACACACTCTGCCGGCTTTAAAATACTATCTCCCTCTCGCCAATTGGTGTTTGTAAGTATTTTAATGTTTTTTTTCCAACTTCCTCGTTGAATGAAATTATTTGTCTGATACTTATTTTCATGTTTTAGTATGAAATTTTGAAAATTTTAACACGCCTGTCATTTTTCCTTTAATTAATATATCTTTATATTGAAAATCGGACAATTGGATCGAAAGATATAAGCATTTAAGTAAACGCAAATCGGGTGTTTTTCAAATTTCTCAAAAATCGGCAAAAAAATGGATAATTTCCACTGAAGCTCGCTGTATGCCGATGAAAATAATCCCCATTTTTTCAATTTTTGAGTGGTTTTTTAAAGCAAACTTTTTTAACTATTGTCATTGTATATAAACTTGTTTATGTTTATTATCAACATCAGCGAGCACGAGCGCCGCCACCGTCCAAATGTCGCGTAATAAAAAACGACTCCATGAGATTACTGTAAAGTTTATAAACAATGAATAAAGTACAAATACAAAGTTTGCAACATTAAATTCTGCTAAGGTGGTAACGCGACATGCTTCATCTTCATTTACATATTTTTGCATTTATAGAGTATCGTAGAATAGAATGCATTATCCGTATCCCTTTTAATTGTTTCTCTTAAATTTCCCCTCTTTGTTCACTTTCTATGTTTTTCGCTCTGGATACATTATGAAATAAGAGAACCGTTTTAATCTTAACTTTTGCCAAATCAGCGACGCCATAGCCATTTGACCTTCGGCATTCGGACGCAGAAATAAGAAGAGGCTGGGTGCGACCCACACTGGTAACTTCCCATTGGTGCCCGTGAAAAGCAGACACCTAACATCGGGTTTGTTAAAAGGAAATAATCTAGTTCAAAATTTAGAAGACCATATTATCAAATATTCAATATGCGATCAAGTGAAAACCAAAGTTGGGGTGTATTATATCTTTCAACTATTATAGTTGTATTTTGTGCAGATGTTTTTGCTTAAAACAAACTGTAAACTTAATTTTTTTACAAAACCCATCAATTTTTAGTTACATTATTGTGAGGAAAATAAAATTATTCCGGAGTCGGTATAGTACAGCAACTTTATACATCAGACCTTGCGTCAAATCGAGTAGTTCTGATTTTTTTCTGAGTTGTTTATGATGTTGGCCTATTGAAGAAACCAAGTTTTCGACCTCGAGCGCCAAATGCATCATTGTCAAAAATCGAAAAAACCACGAAGTTTTCTCGTGTTTTAGAGTTATTGGTGATTTTAACCCTAAAGGACTAGTTTTCGATTTTAACTTTGTTCTACTATTTCAACTCACTAAATTTTCTTTATTTAAAAAGAAAATACAAGAATGGATTTCTGGCTGTAAGGAAAACTATAGGATTTTTTTTTTAGGTTGTGCCATTATTAATGCATGGGGCTTTTTGTATTTCAAGTTTTTTTTATAAAATTGCCCCTCCCAGCGAAACGGGGAGAGATAGGCACCCCTTCTATACTATTTTTTTCTTCTTTTAACCCAGTGTAATTATTCTGTTTTTTTGCTACTTGTTATTAAGCAATTATTGATAATTTTTGAGAAGCTGTATTTTGGAAACTGCTGGGTCTACAGACACGATTCATACCTCAAATTAAAGAAAATTTAGTGAGTTTGAAATCGTTGAACAAAGTTAAAATCGAAAACTAGTCCTTTAGAGTTAAAATCGCCAATAACTCGGAGCTCGAGGTCAAAAATTTGGTTTCTTCATTAGGACAACATCATAAACAACTCAGCTAAAAATCAGAACTACCGGATTTGACGAAAGGTCTTCCTCCTCTGAGACGAAAAAGATACTATTCTAGTAGCTTTGTTTGGTTTCGAGATATTCGAGTCGAAAAACATTTTAGTTAATTTTTTTGAGTGGTTTTAGTTTTAAAGTTTGAAAATTTGTTGAAAAACAATGTCAATTGAATAATTCTACAAACCTTATCAGTTATTGACTATACCACTATACGTCACTATGTATAGAATGAAAGTGGTCTGGCTTCTAAACTGTGATGGTTTGTTTTCAAAATATTCGAGCCGAAAAACGTTTTTCAACGATTTTTAGTATTTTCTAGTAGTCATTTGAATATTTTTTTAAATTTTTTATCATTAATCAAATATGGCATCGTGTATAGAATAAAATTATCCCGAAGTTAATATCGTTGTTTTTTCTCAAAAAATTAGGACCGAAACGCATGTTTTTCAGTAAATTTTAGCATATTTTTTATTAAAAGAAAATTCTTCATTACGTTATTCATTCTGTGTAAAACATTAACCTGAAGTCGATGACAATTCTTGCTCTCGAAATATTCGAGAGGAAAGATTTTTTCTAACTTTATTTATAAAAAAAGAATGTAGTAAGATAACCGTTAATTGAATTTTGTTGAATATTTTTCCTGCACTTCATGATGTTATTATCTAAGAAATAAAATTTATTTGAAGACAATCAGTCGTATTTATAAACCCATTCCAAAGTATGTCTAACTTTGGACAGCTGTCCAAGTACAAAACCTTATTTATAAACATGTTCCATCAAGTGTCTAACTTAGACACTGAAATTGGTTGTCCCAACCTATTCTAAAGTGGGTATGTTCAATGAACAAAAAATTGAAAAATAATCTTCAAATGAATGAAATGTTCATTGAACGTATCCAAATGCTCACGATGACAGATTACAGGGATGTGAGCGAGTGTATGAAAACATTTGTATGCCACTGTTGGAATGCGTTTATAAATAAGGAGATGTCCAACTATTTAGACAATGGCTAGCTGGACAACTGTCCAAGAGTGTTCTAAGGAAATATAATAAATACGACTGAATATCTCTATCTGTTCTCGAGATATAGTGAACGATATAATGGCTCACGAACGTACGAACTTACATACACACACACATACAGGATTCGGATTCCTGGGACCTCGAAACGTCGAGAAATGTAAAAATGTTCAATTTGACAAATCGGACAAATTACAATAACTTCAAATATGGGAAGTTAATAATAATAACTGCTTTTTGTTTTATATTGTTTTGTTTTTACTATTTTATTTATTTTAGAATTTAGGCCTTTTTTAAATAAATTTGAAATAAATCTACCCAATAAGCGTGTTGTATTTTAAATATTTCGATCCTACAGACTTATATACTACGTTTACATGAGCGGATTAACGGTTCGGATTCAATCTGAATCCTTTGTATATAAACTTTATAGTAGTCTCATCAGCATCGGCGATTGGTGCGCCAATTGGTGTCCAAATGTCTAACTAACTCTCAACATTTTCTATCATCTCAACATTGAATGTCAACTTTTAATGTTGAGCAACTTTGTTCAAATATTGATAGAGTTGAGATAAAAGGCAAAATGGCAAGAATAAGAAGACTATACACTATACAGTATACAGTATACATGTAGGTTTATATACAAAATATATGGGAGTTCGAGGAGAAAAAAAATAGAACAGAATAGTATTTATAAAAATGACTGATAAATTTAAGTGAAAAATGGCAATCTGTATGTTTTGTGCTTTGTAATTTTATATAGAGAATAGGTATGTAAGATATTATTAAAAAAAACTTTTCGATGTTTTTTTTTCAACTATGTAGGTATTTTAAAAGTGATACATTTTTGTTTAAATATGCCACAGAAGTGTTGCTATCACAAATGTCAGGAGAGGCAAAGTGTAGTATATATATGTTTATTGGTATATAAGCCCTATTTTTTGCAAGTGAATAGTCAGCTCAGTAAAATTTTTACACGTAAACAATAACAACAAAAATTGATTATAAGTTTATAAATATTTTGTTATTTTTGCGTTTAATATTTTTTTGTTTGCGTGTAAAAATTTTGCTGAGTTGCTATACACTTTCACGGCTATAGTATAACGTAATAATTTATCTTTATTTTAAGACATTAATCATTAAAATCTGACCATTAGAACTCAAGTTATTTATAAATCTAACTAAAAATATTTAAAAAAACTAAACCAAATATTTGCTTATTAGACAAAAATCGATTGCGGGTCCTGTCCCGCTCACGCAACTCCGTTGCTCCGCTTAAGGCGCTAAAAATTGGTAACGGATTTTTATAGAAGGGTTCAAATACAAGCATTTTTTACTATGGGAGGGGACCCGTTTAGGAGGTAAAGGCGACTTTCGAAAAAAAACGACTTAAATGGAAAAACAAATATTAAAAAGTAACGACAATACTTAAAATGCAAAACAATAACGGTTTTAAAAGCCAGAAGTCTGTTCTTCAATCCTACATTTAAATTATATTATTTGTGTCAATAGTTTGCATTCAAACTCAAAATTTTGATAAAAAAAACGCAAACAAAATATTTGGATCAATTTTTCTCAAAATTGTGAAATGTAAAACTACATTTCCGGGTGAGATAGACTCCCCCTTCCATATAGTCTAAGATCCCGCCATAGAACGACCTACCCGCATCGAGTTAAGTGGTATGCAGTTTTTTAGATAATATTTTAACTAACATTTTGCTCAAGTGTTGCCTGGCGAAATATGGTCAAGGGCATAGGGTTGCCACGCTTTAAAGGTCGATTTTTGGTTTTTTTTTCAATTATGTGGTTGGGTTCAGTGCTAAAAAAAATATGTGAAAGGAAATTTTATTTTAAAATACGGAATTTAAATAGGGTAAATTAGAGCTAAAGAAGATCATGACACTTGTACCTATTTACCCATATACTCACATTTTGGTTATACATAGTTTCTGTCCCAGAATTTGTTGACACCTCTCTGAGACTATTAAAATTGTATTCTTTAAAGCTATGAGTAATTCAAAAACGTCGATTATTAAAATTTCGGCAACTCTAAAAGTAGCCAACAGTTTTAAAAACAACATAGTACCATCGTAATGATAATAAAATTCTCTTTATGTTACTGTTTTTTAAATGAAAATATTAATTAAGGTAAAAAAAATCAAAAACCAAGAAAAATTGATTTAAAAAATATAAATTTTCCAAAAATTCACCTAGCCATAAAAAAAGCTTAAATCAAAAATTTTGCAAACACGGAACTTTTCATTTTTTATCGGCTTCTCAGAAATATTTCTAGAAAACATTTCCCTGATTTTATGTGATTTTTTTTCTCCAACGTCCATTTTTCATTTTTTATTTTTTGAATTTAAAACGTTTTTATCTCGAATTTTAGATTTTCTAGAATTTTCTTTTATATATGTGACTTTCTTGTATTTACATGATCTATCGATAAAAGAAAAAAAACTCTCTATCACTTTTCGTTTAGAAAATAGAATCTTGACCTTTCTCTTCTTTTGCCCTAATTTACCATATTGAAATTCCGATTTAAAAAAACACGTATTTTAAAATTTTTAAATAAAATCTCCTTTTATGATATTTTTTTTAGCACTAAAACCTACCATATGGACTGGGTCACATAATTGAAAAAACCCAAATATCGACCGAAATTAGTCACTTCACTTACAATTCTACCTCTAGTCTGATAATTTACCTAAACTTAACCTTAAACTTGAGGATCTGATGCATAATGTACCTACCTAACCTAAGTATAATTATTTATTTTGTATTCAATTTTTTATTAAAATTTTATTTTAATTAAATTATTATAACGATAAATAAATAACGATCAACTTTTTTGCCTACACTTGTATGTAATCACAATGAATTTAATTTAATTAAAAAATTAATTTAATTAATAAACTTGACATTGACATGATCTGATTATTAGAACCGAAGTTATAGGAAAGTCAATCAAACAAACCAATCGACCCTTTTCTATAAATGTACATAGGTATGTACATACATACATATTATGTACCTACATATCATTTTCATTAAATTTTCAGTTTAAATTGAAAAACAATCAAAATTATGAAGTTTTTCACATACAACTTTATGTGATCGCAATGATTTTTAAACTTAATAATTTAGCCTGACATCTAACCTTCTTTTTAAGACCTTAATCTTAAAGATCCGAGTATTAGAACAGGCATTATAAGCCAACAAAACCAACGATATCAACCCTTTTCCATAAATGTACAAACTATATGTAGCTATGTACCTATACCTACATAGGTATGTTTATTATTATCATTTCCATTAAATTCTTAGTTTATATTGAAAAAACAATCAAATCACTACGTTTTTCACATACACTTTTATGTGATCGCAATTATTTTTTAACTCGATAATAAATCCTGATATTTTACCTTTATTTTAACACCTAAATCTTAATGATCGGAATATTAGAACAGGAGCTATAAGCTAAGCAAATCGATCCTTTTCTGTTTTTACCCACTAAACCAACCAACAAAAATGTGCAACATATACATACCAACATCATAAAACTCTCCTAAAAAGGGTTAAAGTATATGTGGTTTAAAAATTTTTTTTCATTAAATTTTTGTTTCTTTTAAGTATTCAATTTTATGAGGTTTTTCATGTATAGTTTTATGTGACTGCGCCATGATTTTATAAAAAAAATGTGTTCCGATATTCTACCTACATTTTAAGACCTTAATGTTACCGATAGGATTATTAGAACCGAAGTTATAAGCTAACCAAACCAACCACAGTGTACCTTTACAATTATTATACCGACTACAAATGTAAAAACAGCATTTTTTCCGACCCGAAGCAAATTTACCACGATTGTGGTTTTTTATTGCACAAACCCCGCCGCCGCCGCCACCGGCTTTATAATACTATCTCCCTCTCGCCAATTGGTGTTTGTAAGTATTTTAATGTTTTTTTTTTCAACTTCCTCGTTGAATGAAATTATTTGTCCCATATTTATTTTCATGTTTTTAGTATGAAATTTTGAATGATTTTGAAAATTTGATTTTTGCTCTAACACGCCTGTCATTTTTCCTTTAATTATATACCTTCACATTGAAATTCGGACAGCTGGGTAGAAAGATATAAGCATTTAAGTAAACGCAAGTTTTCAGAATTCCTAAAAATCGGCACTGAAACTCGCTGTTTGCCGATGAAAATTCCTCTTTTTTTCAATTTTTGTGTGATTTTTAAAGCAACCTTTTTTAACTATTGTCTTTGTATATAAACTTGTTTATGATATTATACTCTCAAATAAGAAAATGTTGCCCGTTTTCCTGCCAAAATGTTGCAAATTTTATTTTCAACATCAGCGAGCACGAGCGCCGCCACCGTCCAAATGTCTCGTAAAAAAAAACGACTCCATGAGATTACTATAAAGTTTATATACAAAGCTGAATCGAAATTTCGATCCATTTATATGACGATGCCGGATCGAAAGATAGAATTGAAATGGAATCGAAGTGACAGTCTTGCTTTTATGTGTGCGTGCGGTGTTGTGTGGAAGAATTATGAAAACAAAATGCACTAGCACACACACACACCAACAAGCCGCTGTAATTTATAATGTAAATGTATTTAAATTCACCAAAAAACATTTCCATACATGATTCTGTCAATCTCATAGTCAAAAATTTTGATTGGGCGGCAACGCTTAGTGATTCATTCGATTTTTGTTTATTTCTATCACACTTAAAAAGGAAAGAAATTTACTTTGTATTTACTTTCACTTATTCCAGTCTACTCCTTCTCCTTATTCATTATTTATTTTCCATAATATTTACATAGGTACTGCTAAGATATTAATTAAGTACCTACAAATATAAAATTTGCAGCATGAAGTTCTGCTAAGGTGGTAACGCGACATGCTTTATCTTTATTTATATATATTTTGCATTTATAGAGTACCTTAGAATAGAATTCATTATTCCTTTAAATTGTTTCTCTTAAATTTCCCCTTCTATCTTATACTTTGGATTCGTTATTTTGCAGCTCTTATATTTCTCCTCTTTTTGAGATTCGTTGTTTTTATTTGTATTTTGTTTATTTTAGTCTTCTTATCCCTCCCCCTTCTCTTTCTTTTTATTCATTATTTATTTTCTACAATATTCCACAAATCTCTAGAAGATGATTCAACAAACTTCTCTTTTTGCGAAAAAACATATAAATAGCCGGTTTATTTCTCTTCATTTCATTCATTATTCAATATTCAGTCTGATTGGATTAAAACTAGACGCTGAAGTAAACAAATAAACAAGTGAAGTCTTAATTTTTAATGCGTAATAAAGTAAAAAAATTAAAAAAGTGAATTTGTTATTAATTGAAATTTTTTATAAGTGCGAGTTTTTTAAGTAAAAAGCGAAAACAGAATACATATTTGCATACCTACAAGATGCCAGCAATCGGGATTGATTTAGGAACGACCTACTCCTGTGTTGGAGTCTTCCAGCACGGCAAGGTAGAAATCATTGCAAACGACCAAGGCAATCGGACAACGCCCAGCTATGTGGCGTTCACAGATTCAGAAAGACTCATCGGTGATGCCGCCAAGAACCAGGTTGCCCTGAATCCCAAAAACACCGTGTTCGACGCAAAAAGATTGATTGGACGAAAATTCGACGATCAGAAAATTCAAGATGACATGAAGAATTGGCCATTCAAAGTTGTGAACGATTCAGGAAAGCCAAAAATCAGTGTTGAGTTCAAGGGGGAGCAAAAGAAATTCTCTCCAGAGGAAATCAGCTCAATGGTTCTTACAAAGATGAAGGAAACTGCTGAGGCCTATTTGGGAGAGACCCTCAGAGATGCAGTGATCACAGTTCCAGCTTACTTCAATGACTCGCAGCGCCAAGCAACAAAAGACGCTGGAGCCATTGCCGGGATAAACGTGCTGAGGATCATCAATGAACCAACAGCAGCAGCCTTGGCTTATGGTTTGGACAAGAATCTGTCTGGTGAACGAAATGTTCTCATCTTCGATTTGGGAGGAGGAACCTTTGATGTGTCCATCCTCACAATCGATGAAGGGTCCCTCTTCGAAGTTAAGTCGACAGCTGGGGACACACACTTGGGAGGTGAGGACTTCGATAACCGTTTGGTTAATCACTTCTCAGAAGAATTCAAGCGCAAGTATAAAAAGGACCTTAAATCTAATCCACGAGCTCTTCGACGCTTGAGAACAGCTGCAGAAAGAGCCAAGCGTACACTCTCATCCAGCACTGAGGCCACTCTGGAAATTGATGCTCTTTACGAAGGAGTTGACTTCTACACAAAGATCAGTCGAGCTCGTTTTGAGGAGCTATGTTCTGATTTATTCCGTTCGACTCTAGACCCCGTGGAGAAAGCCTTGAAGGATGCTAAAATGGATAAGGGTCAAATCAACGACATCGTGTTGGTTGGAGGTTCAACTAGAATTCCAAAAGTGCAGAATTTGCTTCAAACGTTTTTCAACGGGAAAGCACTAAATCTCTCCATAAATCCTGACGAGGCTGTTGCCTATGGAGCCGCTATTCAGGCAGCAATCCTGAGCGGTGATAAAAGTAGCGAAATTCAGGATGTGCTATTGGTTGATGTGGCTCCTTTGTCACTTGGCATCGAAACAGCCGGAGGTGTGATGACCAAGCTCATTGAACGTAATTCCAGAATTCCTTGCAAACAATCGAAGACTTTCACCACGTATGCTGACAACCAACCAGCTGTAACCATCCAGGTGTTTGAAGGGGAAAGAGCTCTAACCAAAGACAACAATCTTTTGGGTACTTTCAACTTGACTGGCATTCCACCAGCACCTCGTGGTGTTCCACAGATTGATGTGACGTTTGACCTGGACGCTAATGGAATTTTGAACGTTGCTGCCAAGGAGATGGGTTCAGGTGCGGTCAAGAACATCACCATCAAAAACGACAAGGGTCGACTATCACAAGCCGAAATCGACCGAATGGTGTCTGAGGCTGAGAAGTACCACGAAGAAGATGAGAAACAGCGTCAACGCATCGCCGCTCGCAACAACCTAGAAGGATATGTTTTCAACGTTAAACAAGCCGTGGAACAAGCTGGTAGCAAGCTAGAACAGTCGGACAAAAATAGGGCTCTGGAATGCTGCACTGAAACAATCAAGTGGTTGGACAACAACACAACAGCCGAAAAGGAAGAATTCGAATACAAGATGGAAGAAGCTACAAGAATCTGCAGTCCAATTATGTCGAAAATACACACAGGAGCTGGAGCCGGTGGAGGAGCACAATCAGCAGGTTTTGGTAATGGTAGCGGTCCAACAGTTGAAGAAGTCGACTAAGTGAAGTCTTCAATTTACATAACTATGATCTCTTAACTTTGCTTTTAATCTTATTATATTTATATAAATAAAACTATGTTATACTATATTTGTTAAAAATTAATAAATACGCTCGAAAAGAGTTTTTAATTAAATTATCTTGGCGTCTTTTAATTAAAAAAAAAAGCATTTAGATCTTTTATATTCATAAGGGTGGACGTTTTCGGTGAAACAAATGAAGTCTTGTTCTCAAATCTTCTGTCGAACTCAATTCAATTTGATTCGTGTTGATTTTGAATAGGTATATATATCTAACAATAAAAATTTTTTCACGGCGCCAACAAAAATTTCAATAAGCTTATTGAAGAAAATTACATATTTTCTTTATAAAAATCGCTCATTTATTGCCAACAATTTACATTCAATATCATCCAAGCTCAGCTTACATATACAACTTAATCAGCTCGTCACTCACTGCAGAGGGTGTCAGTATTCCCAAGTCAGTGAACAAAAGTGTGATATAAGCTGGTGGGGTATAATCGACTAGTGGATGGCTTTTGGAAACATCGCTGAGGTCCTTAGCTCGATACTGAAAATATATTTTACAACAATAATATCCGATATACATAAAGCAACATACTTTGTATTCGTCCGGCAGATCTCTCTGATTCAGTGGATAAAGTCGGGTGAACTTGAAACTTTCGGCAAGCACATAGAAGGGTTTCTTCATTTCACGGGCGCATAATCCCATCGTGAAGCTGCCCACCCGATTTATGATGCCACCACTTTCGACAACTCCCTCTGCTCCAACCATGACTATGTCTACACTTTCCATAACATATCCAATTGCGGAATCTAGAATCAGTGTTGTTTCGATGCCAGCCTTCTCAAGATCTCGACACATCTGGGAACTAAAGACTTGCTAGTTGATGTTTGCAAAATGCCAGAATATTTGTAATCTTACCCAGAATTATCTGGCCCTCCATTTGTCACGTAAACATGAAACTGTTTGTTCGACTTGGCAGCTGTGATGAGAGTCTGCAGGACGACCCTTGATCTGGAGTGTGTCAGTACACGGCAACCGTCCGTTACAAATAGTGCCGCCTGACGGGCGATTACGATTCGCGATTGTTCCAGGTTCGCTAGAAAAATCTTACCTCGATGCAACATAATTTGTCGGCATTCTTCCATGTGCTTGTCATCCAAGCTGAGTGTGATGAAGCGACAGAATAGTTCTCCACCAGACACGATGGCAGCGATGGAGATGTCAGTCCTTCGCATAGCATCGACGGCTTTGCGCATGGTTTCGTGTAAAATGTGAATAGTTTCAACTGCAAAACGAGAGGGTTTAACTGAAATAACTATAATTAATAAGAGAGATCGAGATGAAACGAACATTGTTTCTTTTCCAAGATCATGAGGAGCGTCTTGATAGCTGCGATGCCAGAGTTAAGATCTTTGTCCTTTTCAATGAGATTGAGAAAGTATTGAACGACATCTGGAAAAGGGTTCTTTAAATAAATATATACTGAGAATTTCAATTAAATTATTTTACCAAAATCACCGGATTTATTAGTTTTATTTTTAGGTGGCATTTTTAATGTTGGAAGAAAGGGAGCAAATTCAGATTTCACAAATATTTAGGTAAATGTCGTCGTTGACAGGTAAATTTCTTTTGACATTTCTGTAGGACGGCTTACGGCTACCTTGTTAAACTGTCATGGTAAGGTGAAGGTTTGCATGCATCAGTAGGTTTCTATGTTATTTGATTGTTAAATCGATAACAGTTGATCACACTAGCATGGAAACAATCGCTTTATATTAAGGTAAGACAGGTGGAACTGCACTTCAGCGGAACTGAACTTCACGACTTATTAGTAGGAAATTGTATGAGCTAGGCCTACCTATAATACGTTATCTGCATTTTCATTTCTGACAAATGCCGTGCGTTTAAACATGACAATTTACATCTGAAAATTTAGATTTCTAAACTTTTCCAGTTACTGATTGGTCAGCTGTCAGATTAATCTAAAAGTCATCTTTGACAGCTGCCCAATCAGAGGCTAGAAAAATTCAGAAATCTGAATTTTCAGATATAAATTGTCATGTGTTGAACGCGCTAATGGTAAGAATTTATATCACATAATTGCCAAATAATGGACAGAATGAAATCCTAATGAAAAATATTTACACAAAGTCATACAATGTGTTGCCTTGAAGATACCTACAAAATTGGTCAGAATTTTCATTTTAATTTTTATTTGGAATTTACGTTGTGAGCCCATTGGCAATATTTGACCACTTTAAAACTTAAACTCACTTACGGCAAGTTTGTTCACTACTGATCATCTTTAATGGATGATTATTGCAACTGGTAAATCATCGAATGTGCATGGTAACCAAAATGTTTACTAAGGAATCCAAAATTTGAATTCTTAACCATGGAAATTGCTAATCACCCGATTTTAATTGATTAGTGCCATTTAATTAGAACCTTTTAAAGTCATGGCACATATTTAACCTACTTTTAACAAACTGGACCTTAATTTCTCATATTTTCAACTATAAATTTCAAAAAGAAGTAAAAGTCATTCAAAATAGCGGAGAAACCATTTTGAATTAAGGTTTAACGTCAGCGAATTTACTGCCTCAGCGCTGGAAATCAATAATTGCCGTTCATCTGCCGAGCAATATTGCCGTTATCATTGCCAAACCATCTCCATTGGAAATGAGACAAGCAATTTATTTTCTAAAAAAATTGTATGGATTCGCTGGGTTAATCTTTTGTCTTAATTGTGTTCGTTTAGATTTGCAGCGTACTATCGCACCGCTGCATTTCAATTGCTGTGTTGCATAAAAGCGCCACCAGGAGTTGTATATAAATTTGTCAGTGTATATAAAGTTCTGGCAGTTGCTGCTGAAATCAATCCTTCCTTAATTTTTAAATTTTGCAAACGTACCATTAACTATTTTGATCACTATATACCTTTATGACAGTTTATGGCCCATCTAAAATCCATATGTCAAAAAACATCGCTTGGTATCAAATCAAAGAAAAAAACAACTTACGTTCTTCATCGAGATTACGGTAAATCTAATATCGTAAAACACAAAAAAAGTGAGTGGTGAAGTTTGATATGCTGTGTCATAGTAATTTGGAAAGAAATTCGACATTTTGATTGATTTCAATTGTTCATTTCAAATTATTGTAAGTAATAAATACAATTTTAATATCTTCTCAATTGATATTCATCGAGTATCTATGCATTTTCCTCAAAAATTGTTGTAAAATCTCCAAATAAAGTTTGGCGCATCGCTCACTTTTATATGTACTGTGTGTGTTAAAGGTTTCACTTTTGGAATTGGGATGAGTCCCTTCATCGAAAAATGCAATTTGCAGCGAACGACGACGAGACACCATTGTGGCGGCCATTTTATTCGCCCCCCCCCCTCTCCCCCCCCATCCGGCGTTCATATTTGACTTGTGGACAAAATAAAAGTTTTTAAACAAATTTTTTTCTCAAATGAAATTGTATTTTAAATGAATTGGGTTATTGAAAAATATTTTGTAAATAATTTGTAATTTGTACAACAGAGATCATCCACACACTGCAAAAACTTTAAAAAAGCCTACATATACAATTTATTGAGAAATATGTTTAATTTTTTTGCTATTTTTTGTTGTTGTTTAAAATTGAATAACAGTTGAATCAATTTGTACTTATTTCAGGTGGCCAACTAATTCAAGGAAAATCAATCGTTGTCGATTTTATTATTTTCGTTTCTGATTTAATTAAAGTGTGTGCAAAACTTATCAAGTAAAAAACTAACATTACAAATCTGTGAACCGATACAGGGAACAATCTTGTTGTGAATTTCACGAATCTTATTGGACTAAATTGTTTTAAATTCGTGATTCGTGCACAGTGATAGATCATCACTCAGAGCAGTCCTCATCAAATCAGGTGAGTTGTGAATAATTTCAATTATTTTTGTTTTTAATTATCAGTGAGTTTATGCGTCAAATAAACAGTTTTTGTTTGGTATCCCGAAACCGTATAGCTAATAATTAACAGTTCAGTTTCGGCTGCAAGGAAATGGCAAGCTCTTTTTAATATTAAGGATATGTCATGAGAAACAAAGAAAAAGCTAATAAAAAAAAAATAAAACACAAAGCTGTTGAAATACTGGGTGTGTAATGATTTCCTAAAGAAAAACTTTGCCTCCCACTCTTTTGGCTTATTGTTAGTGTATCTACTGCTCCTAAGTACCCTCCACAATTGAAGTTCAGGTCTGCTAAACTCTAACAATTATAATTTTGATTCCTACTTACATACCCACAAACAACATCCAAGGATGTTTTGAATCATTGCACTAACTTGTTTAAATGATCTTTTATCAAACAAATATATCCATGAATCGAAAATTTGGAAACCAGAGTTGTGCTTTTTAAAAACCCTAGCGTTAAAGACACTCAATGGTTTATTAATGGGAACATTTGGGTGTTGAACCATGCACCGAGAAGTGATGCTCCCGTTAATTTGTGCATGGTGTTATTTTTTTCATTTTCATTTATTTAGTTGCAATATCCTTACACAGTAAGATACAGAATCTTCTTAATTAGTATAAGTTGCAGTGAATAATTTGATACATGTTATATTACCAAGAGAAAAAGAAAATTAACAACATTTCACAAAAATATTTCCAATATTTCATTAAAATGATATTATTTTTAAGTATACATCATGATGACATTTATTATTAATAAAAAAAAAGGAAAAAATCGAAAAACAAATAGAAATAATAAGAAAAAAAGAAAAAGCTAAACAAATCGAATCATCATCAAGAGAGTGTCTCTAAATATTGCCTAAGGCTAGCTTTGAACAGGGTTCCCGAGTCCACCAATCTAATAGATCGGGGAAGGGAGTTCGATAGTTTGATGGCATATACAAAGAATTGACGCTCAGACACTAAATATGTATGTCTTATTGGTATGAGATCACAACGAAACGGAACTTTTTAAAACAACTGCTTGATATCTATTATTTAGATATGAAGAGATAAGAGGCTAAATTATTGAATTTCGTGTGATCAATCCTCTGATCTACACTTTGCTGACCACTTCATTAACGGTAATACCGCCTTCGTTAAACCACTCCCTAACAAGTTTAGCGGTATGTTTAGGATCGTTTTCATGCCGGAAAATTCATCGCAACAGCATATTCTCCTTGGCATGAGGAAGCATGACGTTTTGAATGATTTCCCGGTACATGAAACGACGCATTATAACACAAAATATATGAATTGGTCGACTCATTGACTGGAAAATATCCCCAAACAATCAATTTTAAATTGACCTGATAATTTTTTACCATCGTTACTGGTAGTTTTTCCACTAATGCATTCACCGTTTAATTAGACATTACCACTAGTACGAAACCGAGATAATATATGGAAAATTGCCTTATGAGTTATGCCGAATTTATTCACAATAAATGTTACTGGTTTATCCTTTTTAAAATCGTACACTCTTTGTTTTTATATTCGTTAGAATATTTATTGCGAGCCATTTTAATAATTTTCTTGTAAAACGTCGCCATTTTTTGTTTGCTTAAAATATCTTGAGAAACAAAAAACAATTAACTTTGTAGCATATTAGAAGAAAACGCTAGAATTTGTTACTTAAGGCATAAATAGGCTGCACTTGTTTTAGTTTTGTCCACTTAATTTTTAACGTGTACCTACAAATTAGTTAAACCATCTCTTTTATTTCTTACAAGTGACAACTGGCAATTGTTAAATTTTCCCTTGTCTAAATCAATGAATTACTAAGATTTAATCGTTTTTGAGTAACTTTTGAAAATGGAGAAAGTCCCCAAGAATTGATGAAATTTCCGTTAAATTAAAAAAAACAAACAAGGCTTTTCGTATGATAATTCGCTTTCGGCCATTTTTAATAAAACTGTTTTTTTTTTTTTTGTTAATTAAATATTAAGATGGTGCATACCTTTCTAAAAATTACAAATGCATTTCCATACTGAATCCAATAAGAAAAAGTATTCACTAGAATCCAGTGTAACAGTTTTCCCAGCTGACAATAGTCAAGTTAACTTTTCAATCGCTTATCTCTTAGATGTTGGGGTAAATTGTCCTCAACCAACAAAAAACCTAATTTACAAGTATTTTTTATTCATTAGTCGTGTTTTTTTGGGAAAGCTATTGACATTACAGTACCTAGATCTTTACAAAGCTCATAACAGACAGTAGATGGTTTCAAATACAACATCCACTGTAGAATTACTGCCAATAAAAGCAGAAGTTGAATGAAGTATGGAACGGAGTTGTTTTATGTAACTAAAATAAATTTTTGGTTCAAGTTTTTATTGTTTTGCTTTTCCTTATAAAAAAGCGAAATATAAAAACTAGGCTACTGCGAACGGTTTTTTTTTGTAAATTTCTTACAATACTATAAAATCCCCAAAAAAAACACGGCTATTGAAGGTATCTACCTAAAATAAAATAAACTTTCTAGACCGAAAATTAGATCGCAGAAAACGAAAATGGCAGTCAACTTGTTTCCAAAAAAATGGTTTCGAAATATCCGCAAAACATGTTTTTTTTATCAGAAACTGCAATATATTTAATTAACTGTTTATCTGATTGACATATACTTCATACATGTGTATGTATCTTATTATGTTTGTGTGAGTCGGACTAAAGTTAGTTAAGTTGTTCGTTAGGTCTTTGTCTATAAAACATATTTTATTTTAGAAATGAACCAAAAATATGTAAATTAGTGAATTAGGCATTAGTTAGCTTACTGCCTTCAGTTGCTCACTTTATACACTTTTCGCCGGCATTAACCTCTTCGAGTCGCTTTATATATTAATAACTCAACCACAGCTTGTTAGAACGGAACTATTTTCAAGGAGACTATAGCACCCAGCAAATAAGAATTATATTCAAAACTAAAGGAGAATTGGTGGCACTAAACTTCAGAACACATAGGAATGATTTATCAACACTCTGCACTCTATGCAACATACGAGAAAAGGAAGATGTCCACCAATTCTTAGAAAAATGCCCAATTCTGCAGGAGATTAGTAGATTACATTGGAATCAATCCTTTCTGTCTATGGAAGAAGTACTAAAGATACTAAACTGATCGAATTGGAAAATACTCGGTGATGGTCTTGTTTATAGAAACCAGTTTTTGGAAATCTAGAGAAATCAAAATTTATGTTGCAAATTATTAAAATTGCATATCCTTGACACAATACCTAAAAACTATTCTATTTTATGTTTCAAATCATTTAAAATTGACATATGCTGCACAAAAAACAAAATCCACAAAGCATGCAAAACTGATAAGCTGCTAAACATCGACAAAAATCACCAGTATTAATCACGGATTTGAATACATATATGATTTTTCATAATAACAAATTATTCTACGTAAGCGATACTCGGCCCAGGACGCTATTTTTAATAATTGTAATTTACTTTTGGTCTCACAGACAAAATGCAACTTGTCTTCTTCTTTTTTCTCATAACTCAGTCTGTTTATAATTTTAAAATAACTGCCTGGTTGGGTAAAATACAAATAATATCAGTTGGACGCTATGATTTTTGTGTATAGGTAAACAAAATGTTAATTGATCTTTTAAAAAAACACTATTTTTCAAAACGAAGGGGGCTGTATGTAACTGTCTATCTATCTAAATACAGTCTTTTATTTTTTATGATCATAAATTTATTTTTTATAATCATAAATTTATTTTTTATAATAATAAATTTTAAAATTTGGTTCACGTATTCGTTTTAAATCTTACAAACCCTAATTGGTTAAACTCATTACATTAACCTGTCAACATCGTTACAATTTAAAGTTATGCCCAAACCGACGCGATGGCGGTGACGATCACGATAATGTTGCGATATAGATGCGATCAAAAACCTGCTCACATCAATGCGATATCCAGAAAAACCTCTAAAAAATACGTAATTTTTAAATTAATTTTTTTGCCCAGGAAAAAGGCGTTTTTAGAGCTTTTGGATAGCATTTGGATCGAAATATGCAATATACGACAAAATATAGTCAGTTGTCCATCTATCAAGCAATAAACTGTCCAATTCAATTGCAGGATGGCACGATATCGATGAATTAAAAAACCTCTACATAATCAGAAATTTTTGAAATTTTGATGAAGGCGAAGATGACGCGGTAAAAAATGTAGTTTCTTAATTTCTTGTATTAATTATCAAATTATTTTCTCAAAAACTGAATGCTCACTTCGTGCGATATGACGAGCAAATGGTGCTTGCTGCGTTCAACAAAAGTCGCGTAACAAAACGCAGCAGTGGAACGTGAACGCAATCCTCATATCGCGTAGATGTGTGCCTCTCCATTGATTCACATATTGTTATCGCGATCGCCACCGCCATCGCGTCGGTTTGCGCAATGTTTAAATAGTTTTTAATAGTTATCACCGATTTTATACATAAATGAGAGCCTGGTGAACAAAATGACACCTTTTAAAATACACGAAATATTTTTAGAAGATTTTTTTTTTTTAAATTAATAAGTCCGGTTTTAAATAAAAGTCTTGACAGCTCCAACTTTGTTTGAAAAACTGATGGACAAGTTCTGTTATTACAAAAATAGTTTTTATACAGAGTTTTGTATACATATATCAAAGTCGCAACAATCACACTATTCATCATTGCCATCACCAACCTCTGCATTATTGTTTGCAAATGCATTAATAATAATCAAAATAATTTTAACTAAATTACTAAATTACATTTTCAAGTTTAGAGGCATTACAAGGAGCAATCGCTATAATGCGTGTATTGAATAAGATCAAAAAATGGAATAACCGAAATGCAATTGAACACATGCCTCAATAAAAATAGATGAAATCAAGTTAATCCAGTTTATTTTTTTTATTATTTGCTAAAAACCTGGTGGTATGCAATAAAAAATAAAAAAAGGGATAATCTGCTAATTTAATAATTGACCTGAGCAGATCAAACTGGTGAAAACAAGAGTTTTCTTGGAAATTTTAATTTTGAATTTTGACAACAAATTCAAATTTTTTTTAAATTTTTTTTTCAAAATTTCGAGTTTGAAAATTAATTTTTCAAAAACTATTCACTAACACAACTTAATTTAAAATGAAAATTAAAGAAGAGATTTCTGGCTTTCTAAAAAGGTATAGCATGGCATTTTAAGTTTTACCGTTGTTTTTAAATATTTTTTTTTATGTTTTAAGTCATTTTTTTTTTGAAAATTGCCCCTCCCACCTAAACGGGGGGAAATAGACCCCCCTCCCATAAAATGTGTTTCTTGTCTAAACCTAGCTTTAGCTTTTTGGTGCATCTTATACCAAAAACCCTGTATAGATTCCCATTTTCAAAATTCCAATTTAGCATTTCTATCGAATTTTGGAACACACAATTTAGTCTTTCATTTTTATGTGAATTCTCAATAATGTGAGTGGCAGGATTTCATTCTAACCTTAAACAAATACATTTATTTAGAATAAGAAACTTTGTACTATTCATCACATTGGAACACGAAAAATTAAAAATTAAAAATAACAGTGGATTTAACAATGCTATCTTGTCTTAAATGGTTGAACATCAAACAAAGGATAATGATTAATGCTTTGTTGTTTTTAAAATGAAAAATGACCTGATATACATACATAACTTAACCCCGAACTTAACTTACGTAGAAAAACTGATTTTAGAATTCAATTTTATAGAGACACCAGAACTCAAAATATGCTATATCACCGTGGACTTAAACTTTTCAATGAATTATCCTTTGAAATAACAAACGAAAAGGTTTTAAGTAGATTTACAAAATTTCTTATATCCCATATAAGAGAAACAATTGTATGAGAAATGTTAAGTTTTCTATTTGTATACATATAATATAATATTGTTACTATTTTATTTATTGAATTGTAATAGTTAAATTTAACTAAATAAAATATGCATACATACATACAATATAATCCGACCGTTTTAATTATCAATACATTAATTACAAAAATTACAAATGTTGACTACATTAAAATTCGTTGTCATGTCCCATACCAATCACTATAAATGTCTACACCTAGAATTCTGAAAATTCCCTTCAATACATCTTTATTGAAAATAATTCAAGGTGCTTCTGTTAAAAGCAGATTTACACTAACAATTGCTGTAATAATAATTGTTATATAAATATCTCTTGTAATTTCCAGAAGAATAATTTCGTACAATTGGCGACAACAAGCACTCAGACATAAAAAAAAATATTAACATCGTATTCGTATCGTTTGTAAATACTACGAGAAGTGACCAAGAACTTTCTATGGGGTTTCTATCTACTATACGCTAAAAGGAGCTATATTTCAAAAGTACGTATTATTAAAATACGCCATGCCAAACAAATTAGTCGTTTCTATTGATTTTCATTTTAAGTACTATTATTATCGGTTCAAATTTCAATAAATTTCAAGTTAAACATCGACTATTTAATTTGATGTGATTATGTAAATGGTCTTTTGAGTTGAATTTTATCGCAAAGAATTATTTTATATACTCTTCTGGAGTCTGAAAATAGCAGCTTCTATACGGACATTGTAGACTTTTCATATTCTATGAAATTTTATAGCAAAATTCTATTAGATGATTATGAGAGTGGAAGAAAATCAATTTTTACATTTACATGGGAAAGAACATTTATACGGAATAAATTTTCTGAAAAAAAAAAGAATGTTATTAAATTAAAGAAAACACTTAAGCTGCAGAAGGTACTCAAAAGTTAATGAGTGAAGCAACAGATGATGTAAAGTCGAACTCGAACTGTTTATTTATTTATTAATCAAAATTTACCTGGCGAATACTACATTTGCAGATCGAAAATATTTAGCAATGAATCATCAGTTTTTATGGCTTGAAAAATGGAAAAATACAGAGGATCTACGAATTTCTGCTCAAAAATGTTTCTGTGGATAAAAAAAATGTTTTTGTGTGTTTTCGCCTATTGACATTCAGTTTGTTTTCTGCATATTTTTCTAACGGTTTATTACGTACTATAGGACAAGTTTTGCATTTGTAAACGAAATCGAAAACTTGTTCCGTAGAGTAAAACTTCGAATTATATATAAAATAAAAAGATGCTTATTTAATGAAATTCAATTATGAAGTGATTGACAAACTAGAAATGAAAAATACTTTTAATTTGATAATTTGCTTTAGATACTAGATACATTTATAAATAGCAACGTGTTTTATTAGTCTTAGTCCTAAAAACACTTTGATAGGAATTTCAAAATAAGTGGGTCCCGCAATTGGGTCTGTACGTACAACCAGAGCTATTTTTACATAATTTGCCTCCCTGGACATTTATTTTTTGCCACCCCTAAAAATTTTTTGGTCACCGTTAAAAAAAATAGTATGTGAGCAAGTGCTGCAAAACCAAATAATAATTTTAATGATTACAAAACACCCGTTATGTATTAAAGGTACAGAACTTTAAGTTGGCAACACTATTTTAACTGGCGGCCATTTTGTCAGCTGTCAAGTTATTTATTTTTAGTTTGGTTTGACATTTCAAGAATTGAAACCACAGGATCACCTAGGAAGACGTACATAGATTCGGTGAATGGGCCCAAAACAAGATTGTCGTTGATCCCAATTTTCATAAGCGATAAAGCTCACTTTTGGTTGAATGGATACGTCAATAAACAAAACTGCCGTATTTGGAGTGATGATAATCCTCAAGTGTATGTTGAGACACCATTAAATCCACAAAAAACGACTGTTTGTTGTGCTTTATTGGTTGGGGGAATAATTGGTCCGTACTTCTTTAAAAACGATGCTGTCCAGAACGTTACAGTCAATGGTGACCGCTATAGAGCCATGATTACTGACTTTTTCGTTTATCAATTGAACAACCATGATGTGCAGAAGCTGTGGTTTCAACAAGACGGCGCAACATGTCAACATGTATCTCCGAAATAATTGTAATATACTCTGATATGGTACAAAAATAAAAATAATAACGGGTGTTTTTTTTAGAGGTATAGAACTTTGAAATGGAATAAAACAAAGATGATTTTTTTTTTTTAATTGCCATAAAATTTACTTTATTATCTAACTTATCGCATCGACTTAAAGACACCCAATTTTTTCCAGAAGCCATAGATGCGGAGTGGATCGTTTCATTTTTTAACGATGCGAAAAGTTATCGCCTGAGAAGCCCGACTCTAGGCAAAATTCTTTTTTTTTATATTATGTTCATACATACATTTAGTTAAAATTATTATTTAAGGTATTATTAAATTTAATAAACTTATCATTTCTGGGAAGTAAGTATTGATCTTTCACATATTTGTAAGTTCATTTTTAGTTAATGTTTTCTAATGGAACTTCTTACTAAATTTGTTCCTTTTTAACTCATTCATGTTTCATTTTTGTATTGTTCCCCCACTAACCTTTCATTTTACCTTCTAAAGCAATAAACAGAATATAAGTAAAATAATAAAATTTTATATGTACAATGTACTTGTAATTACATACAAAGAAACCAATATGAATTATGGCTTATCATTCCAAAAACAACTTTTTTTATGGCATCTCAATAAAGGTACCTGCACATAATCTATCAATAACGAAACACCCATAAAATCTTTATGGCAAGTTCCAAAAACAAATTTATTCAAACCTTGCGGGTGGCAATGGCTCAGTGGATGTATTATTTGACTGTTTATTAATAATTATTGTGAATTCAAGCAGACTTTTTTATATATATCTTAGGTCTTTAGGCATATGCATATGTATGTTGTTAAAATTATTATAAAGACCTCTGTAGCACAAAATGATGTAAATTAATCGTAACTGGGTTTTTGGTCAAATGAACCCAAACAAAATGTTCTCAACGACTGATGTAAATAAAACACATTACTTAACAGGCCAAAAGTTCAAAATCACTAGAAGTATGTGGTGCATCAACGCATTGGGTGCCCGAAGTATAACCACTTATATCCACAGAGCGTTATAAACAAGCATAGCATAAATCGCTTGGTTCCTAATTTAATAAGAATAACTAATCAAATTCTATTTAATTGTGTAATTTTGTGTAGTGGACTTATGACCATGTACTAAAATAATAACGTCTGTTCTTTTCGTACCAGTTGTTGACAACTTTTCTATTTTGTGCATACATATTTCGTTGAGAACATTTTGGTTTGGGTACCTACATTAATTGAGAGCTAGTGTCAGGTTCTCCTCCATAACGTGTAACGAGTGGGCCATCTATTGGTTTCATAGGTTATTTTGCCATTGCCAACTGTTTCCCGCTCGAAATCTTGACAGAAAATCAGTAACATACCTCCGCAGAATGAAATGAGTCGCTTTAAGCTTAAACAACGTTGGGAAATATTGAAAACTTACTTTTTATTGCATTTTTAAAAAGAAACTTGTATTTGGCCCACCCTGTACATATTTTGAAAGCATTAACCGCTCTTTCGGAATACCCATACATTCATTATATTTTTATTTTGTAACGGGCTTAAACGCATCCAAAATTCGTCGCACTCCACGCGGCAATGTTTTTGACGACTTTCATGAAATCCGAATTCAAAAAATCAGCCAAACACGGCTGTTCGATATTGTTTCTCATACAAAAAATCCAGTCAATATCAGGTCCCTGCTAATCTAAAAAAAAAAATAAACCTAGTTGAGTTCGTTAGAAAATTCGATGTGAACTTTTTCGGGTTTTACTGTTATGTAAATTTTTTTAAGTTTTTTTTTGTATTTTTTTCCATGACCCTTTATTTTCATAGGTTTTAAAAACCTTGCTTATCGAACAAAGTCCTTTGCTTTTAATCCAATCTCGGGCAATGACACATTCAGCAGCATTTGCTATAATTGAGGGCGAAAGAAGACCCACTTAAGTTGTATACAAATTATACATACATCTGATGCACCTAAAAAAAAAAAAACAAGTCAAAGAGACAAAAATCAACAGGACAAGCGTATGTGAGATTTTTTGTTGTATACCTAGAGCAGTTTGTTGTTGACTTTTATTTACGACAAGGGAATGCTGCTTTTCTCTTTCTGCAATATGCAGAAGCGGGCACTGACCTTAGGGGTGGTTATTTTACAAAATACATTCTGGCTGAAAGTAATTTTACTGCCGATTGTGCCAAAGCCAAGACTATAGACCCCGACCATAAACACAACAATGACAACGAAATCAAATACCTATGTATGTATACGACTGACTTACATACCTATAGTCTTTTGCTCCCCGTCGATCACGGCAATCGAGACCGAGAATCCCAAGAAGAATGGATAATTTCTTAAGAAGCTTTCTCAAGACTACCAAAGGATTGAGCAAATTACATACATACATAATATATAAAAATGTATTTACTTACATATATAAAGAATTATTTGTGGCCGCAACATGGATGAAGAGGATTTGAATTGTGGGAAATTATTCCCACGAAGTGCAAAATCCTTTCTTTCTTCAATGTTTCTTGTTTCTCGTGTATTTTTTTTTTTGGTTACCTAAATCTACATGGTGTGTGTGTGTGTAGTGTACTCTAAGAATACTTGAAGTGTACACACTTCTGAGTTGATTAATTTCATTTCCTTAGAGCTAGAAAATAAATACAAAGAATATGAGGGTCTCGAATCTCAAAGATGATTATATTGCTGTTACTACTGCTGCTCTTTGTTGCAATGCATTGTTAATGCTTGGTTTATTGGAAGCAGCACTACCAGGCCAGTCAGCCAGTCGAGCGATACGATAGAAGTCAGTCATTTCACTGGATGACTGAGTTTAGATTCTTCGTTGTCCATGCTGGATGATTTGATGTCTAAGTTTTTCTTAAAAAAATTTCATAGCTAAAGGTAAGGTACTACACTTCACCAAATTTATAGAAAAATAAAATTTCAATGCTTTTTTTTTGAAGAGATATTAAGCAAAAGTTTCCCTGATTTATGGCCCACCACCGTGTATAGTCTTTGATTGTTAATTCAAAGTAAAGTACTTAATATAAAACGGCGGCGCCGCTGCGCAGCGGACAACGAAGTACAATGACTGAATTGAATACAATTGAGATGTAATTTATCAGGAGGAGGAACTCTTGAAAATATTCTCAAAATAGGCTGTAATTGGGTTTTACGTTTTATATAGTAACAGATCAATATGGAGCTAATTACAAACATGATTTATTATTATATTTTTTTTTTTTGTACTAGCAGACCCGTGCTCGCGTTGCTTCGCAAAATACCCTTATTTATGTAGGTATATTATATTATTAAAAAAAAAGTATATATGCCTAGTTTAGTTTAGTTTAGTTTATTTCAAGTAAATACTAACACAGTAAGATAAATCTTATAAGCTAGTGATAGTTTATGAATTTACATGTTTTATAAATTTAGTAATTCAAAAGATACAGTGCAAAAACTATATATAGATATCCATATATAAAAAAAAAGATATAAAAAAAAGAAAAAAAAAAAAAGAGTAAATATGTAAATATATAAAAAAAAGAAAAGTTGGAAGATAAAAGGTATAGATGGATGGTGAAAGATTATAAGGATAAAGTAAAGAAGAATAAAAAAAAAAAAAATAAAATAAAAAGAAGTTAGAAAGAAAAGTTTCAATTTCAAACATGTTAGGTAGGTTCATGTTCGACAGACAAACAGAATCTTTACACGCCTTTTTTTCTTTTCTTTATCATCGTAACGATGCCATTTTCGATTGCTATTTCCCGTTAAATTTTGTTTAACTTGGTTGCCCTTTAAAATGTATTGCCCTCATAATCCCAAATATACGTTACGTAGCTATCTATTGAGCTACGCTGTTATAAAAAAAAGAGCCAACAACTGAGTGGAATGAGGAAGTTTAACAAAAACGGAAAAAGATTTCGGAGGAAGAGAAAATGCAAAAACACCGGAATGATAATGAAGTGGAACAAAGCAGCGACCGCTTGATTGCGCATAAAACCAATAATTTCTAAATTAAAAAATACAAAAAGTTTTAATTTTAAAATTTGTTTAAGTAGGTACATATTTCTCAGCTTGTAGGTGTAATTAAGAGAAGATTTAGGCCTTAAAATTTGCGTTTAAATATTGACTTTTTTAAACAATCTTTATTATTTTAAAGTATCTAAAAGGTTTTTGGCGTATAAGTGAAAATGTGTGTCAACCTCAAAGAAAAAAATGACAAAAAATAAAAAAAAAATAATATTCTGATTAAATAAACAAATTAGAAAAACAAAAAATTGTCTTAAACAATCTTATAAATATAGAGAATATTATAAATTTTGTTTCAAGTAAATCAATTTAATACTTTATGAGTTTACGCCGGACATAAAATATAATAGCAATGATATAGTATAATAAGCTGTCACAGGAATTGTTTGTTTATAATGATATTTGCTCGCGATGGGTATAGGTAAAGCGACAAAGAAGCCAAGATCGTACTTCACATCCCCAATGACAAAATATTTTATGAAAAAAATAACACAAAGAAAGATGTCAGGAGACATTATGTACATAGGTAGGTTAACTTCTTTAAAGTCACTATTAATTTTTGAAAACATTTTTAAGTTTTTAAACAACAAGTTTATGTCATCTTAAGACGCATCATCAACAAGGAAGTCCATTAAACTTTCAACAATAAACCACTGTCTGTGTTAAGTTATAAAAAATTTATCGTGTATGTATGTGTCTCAGCCTTTGAAGTCGCATAGCATTCGATGTTGTCTCTCATTTGCAAATTTTATTTTAACAACCTTCGAAAATTACTTTATTAGCCTCAAAGAGCAAGAAATTCACAGAAAATGAATAATTTTTTGCCTTAATAGACAACTCGTAGAATGTTGCTGCGCAGCAACAAACAAATCAGCGCTCATAATCGTGATTAAAAAAAAATAGTCTACATGAGTTATTCTACCATATTATAGGCACATACATATATCTGCTTCTTAATAATTATTTTATTATTTAAACAAATACGACAGCAAAATAATTAAATTCACTCTATTGAGAACCACTGCAAAATTAAACGACCTTTACTATTTGCGTTAAACTTTATTTTCAATAATACAGGGTGGTGCAAAATTAATCACCGGGTCACTGGTTGCAAGTGGCGGCAAATGTCAATTCTACTTTGACATTTGTGAAGTAAAAAAACACAAAATATTCGTCAACAAGACATGAATCACTATATACTCCAAAAAAACGCGGGATAATTGTTTCAATTTTGACATTTGTCGCGATTTGAAAAACTGAAAACTTTACCACCCGGTAATAAATTTTGCGCCACCCTGTATGTATATGAAATTTCATAATGTTCCTTATCTTATCATTTCGACCCAAACATATGTATGTATGTGCGGCAATAAATAAGGGCACCGCAAGTAAGGAAACTTTTATTTTTAAACGAATTGAAACTTTTTCTTTTGGGTGACGGTGATTCTCGAAGTCTCCTCACTCAATAAAAAAAAATACAAACCAATGTCTTCAAAGGGAAACCGTCTACTTTAATTCCTGTGCAAATCGATTTTTGTATTATTTTCGCCATAAATGGAGCGAAAATTTTACAAAATATTTATTTTTCCTTGTTCTGGGTTCGTGTTTCTGATCGGTTGGTCTTGTCCGCCATTGCCAGCCAGCCAGCACACCAACAACGGCTCATTTTAAATTGTGTCATGAACGCGAAAAGTTAACAACCTTTAACTTGACACGAATCAGTGGAAGTGGAGGGAGCAATGCACAAACAAACAATCAGCAGCATAACATCGGGGTTACTTTGACCTTTGTATTTCTACGTCTTGCCGTTGTTTGATGTTGTTATTGTTGTCCATTATTTTTGTCTGGTGCTAGCCATCAATGTCATTTGGTAGAGCGCTCTAGGTACACACATATAAATATACTATGTCCATAGAAACACCACTAAGCCAAACGACCCGTGAACGTAAACAAACAACAATGAAATAAATGCAGGTGGGTGTTTTCAAACCGATTCCTCTCTAAAGTCGCAATTTTGAAAATGCGTTTCGTTTAAAAATGTCCATGTCCACCACCATAGAAGGGTGCTGTTGTTGCCACCCATCTATTCACATTTTCCAAACAATCGAACACAGATTTTGCCTAAATGTTGAATAAATTAGGAAAACGCGGCAAGCAATGAGTAACCAGCTGTGGTGTAAGCTTTAAGGTAAACGGCGCGGCGCGACATTTACAATAATTATTATAAACGTTTAATACTTCGTTGTTAAACGTTTTTGTTATCTATTCACATAGAGTCAACACATCATTTATGTGTTTTCTTTGTGTCACTCTGCGGCGTAATCAACTCTGCGACTATATAAACTTGTTTTCGAGAACAGAGGCACTCAATTGGATTGTATAAATTTTATCAGATTTAAAGAAATAAAGTACACTTGTTTTTATTTAAGAATTCGTGTGGGTATACAAAATTTGCGAAGATGACCCAAATAAATTTAATAAAATATATACATATGTACATACATATGTATAAGTAAAATAAATGATCTTTTGTAACTTAATGATTGTAAATATGTATATATACACAGACCAAAGAAATCATGAATGAATTACATGCCTATGCGAATATTGGTCATTGTTTTTTAAATAGGTACATTTTGATTTCCAGAAATTTCCAACATTTTCGAGATCCTGATTTGGTAACTGTCACAAAATGTACACACCGTTAGTGTAGTAAGAGTTTCAAGATTTTTATTTTAAAGTGTGAATTGCTGCGACGCACACACCTTCTTTATTTATTTTAATGAACTGAAATTAATTTCCGGGTAAAAGAGCTTTATACATACACACAATATTCACCTCCACCCACCCGTTTTTAATTCACCACGCGACATCAAATCAAGTTGAAATATAAAAATGGAAACAAATTTGTACTTTATATACACGTACTTTGACGTTTGACGTCCTTCAACTCTCCTCCATTCGATCAACAATATTATTTGTTTGTCCTTCACAAAAGAGGAAATCAAAAAGAAAAAAAAAAGTTTCATTGTGCTTTGAAGTCGAGAAGCATGTGTTCATTGTTGTCATCTATCAACTAGGTATGCCTGCTGATGATTATTACGATTATGATGATGATGATGATGATGATGATGATGATCACTGATCAACCAGCTGCGGGGCGTGCGAAGTACGCCTCTGTTTATAATGATTCTGCTATTTCTCTGTTGAATTTAAGTTGGAAACGCAAAAAAAAAAAAAAATTGTTTCTGTAGTGTGTATACGTTGTTGTAGTTGTTGTGGCTGCTGTTCTATGCCTGCAAACGAACAATGATCGTCATCACTTGCGGTCAGTGAACGAACGGAAAAGCAGGAGCGTGGAAGATAACAGATAGCAAAGTCTTGTTTATATTATGTAGGTTCGGTTTTATGACCTCAAAATTAATGTACTTTCCAGGTAAGTAAGTAAGCAACAGTTTTTCCGAGAAGATACACATTTGTCTTAGCTATGTTAGGTACAGTTCAAGGGTTAGTTTTTGTTATTTTTAATATTTATAATACTTATGTATGTATATTCATAGATATTAATCCATAAAACAAACGACTAGCTTCATCTTCTCACAGACAAACATATTATGAGCCGTTTAATTCTCATTGAAACAAAAAAATTTGATCACGGTAATACAATATTAACTGCAACTTAACGATATAATTTTGCATAGGTATATCTAAAGTTATATATTCCTGACAAATAAAATGTTTCTTTATTTTGTGATTTGTAATTTTGCTTTGTATTACACCAAGCACCAAGAACTAGCAGTCGATAAAGTTATCTGCTTCATTTGAGAAAGGATGAAACTTTGGCCAACGGAACGATTGGTTTCCGTTATAGAAACAAAAAAACCAGTTTCACACTCAGGTTCTTTCAATGAGACCTATATTTTATGGCGTTGAAAAAATGTTTATCCTATTGCATAATTTGTTTATTTGTTAATATGTTGTCGATACATATGTACATATGTATGTATGTACCTATTGTATGTACATGTGAGACAAATATACGTCAACATTTTTTTTTTGTTGAAAGAATATTCTATTTCTATGACATTTATGTATGGTATATAATATAACGTCGTCGCACTGTGGCTCGTCTATGGAAAAGTAATTAATTAATTTTTCGGGTGGCTCTATAATATACAACTTCAATTTGAATTTCCAATTGTTTGGAGCATTAGAAATTGAAAAAAAAAAAATGGTTTCGATAAATTGTTTTGATTATAGAGCCGTAAAAGTAGGCAGATTTTTATGGTGATAATATTTAAAATTTTAAAATACTTAATTCAATGTTTTTGAAACAGCATTTTAACCAGAATTTGATAGATTGAGTTAAAAAATGTTGGAATTTCACGTCCTAAATTAAACGGAAAAAAAATTCTTATAGCTACATATATTACTTATACTTTCTTATAATAATTAAAAATTCAGCCGCATAAAGTTACATAAAGCTGTTGTAGAGATATTTAATTGGCAGAAGTAGGTAATTCTATTTCGTTTTTCTTCAAGTTTAGTAGTAATCTAGAGAAAAATCTTGTAGCTGATTTTTTGTAACCCATTATAAAATAATATATTTAAGCATGTGTTTTTTTTTGATTATTATCAATGTTTTACCATCTAACTTTAAAATGACCCTAAGATCGAGACTGAATTTCAAATTGAATAAAAAATGGTTGTCAAATTGGCTCCATATGTACCTATATACCGCCCAAACAAAAGAGAAATGTGTGCTATACCAACTACATTGAAATCATCAAGAGCAAAGTAAAGGCGGTTATTAAAAACCAAAACAAAGAACCAATAACTGAACTCCCAAGAAGTCTGACGTTACAAAGTAAGTATAGTAAGTAAGTAGGTACATATATAACAGACAGCACATTAATGAACCAATTTGGTTCAAAGAGGCACAAAAAAGAAGAAAACAAGAGATCGAAATGCATTTTTGCTATAAGCTTGTGCTTAATGTGGATAAACCAAACCAAGATTTGGAAACATATCAATGAGATTTTTTGAAGAATCAACGAGACAACTGCTCGAATAACTGGAATCAATAGAGAGGTACCTATAATAATGAGGCTTAAAGTAATAATTAATGTTTTGAATTGCAGGGAAAATTATATAGCAAGAAAATAGCGAAGCTATTGGCCCATGGTCAAAGTATCATTGAATATCAATTACTAACACTTGGAGAATTATTGGAAGAAGCCCAAGAATCTAAAAAAAAAGACTACAAAAAATACAGATGTCAAAACACGTGTAATATTGCAAGGATTCGACAGAAGGCATATCAGAACTCAAAAAGATCTCAAAGCACAATCCTCTCCGGAAATGATTAATTTATTACTCATCACCCCTGACTTAAATGATAGTTTTGAACATTTAAAATTTCGTATACACATTAAAAATGAAAATACTGTCTCTTCTATGTCAATAGTACACCAGTAGCGGAACACGTATGTTCAAAAGTTGAACGAACCAAGGCTTAGGAAGGGGAGGGCTGCTCATCAGCGTCGATATTTAAATGTGATAATGTGAACGAGCCTAGCACCTCAAATAATCCACTTACGAATTTTTTTTTAAATTTTGCATATAAGATCTTACGCCAAACTGACACATTTTGATGAAATTTTCAGGCGTTATAGTGAACGCCAACTCATTAACAAAAATATAATATCGTCGTCAAAATTGATACAAATGAGGGCTGTTGTCTTAGAGCCCCCGCACACTACATACTTCTTATCGACCGATAATTTGGTCAGGTTGGTCTACTAGTGCGCACACTGGCCGGATTAAATAGCTGATTTGGCAGTGATTGCGCACACTAGACGACAGCCGGCTAACTTTTCTTGAAAGATTTGTAAATCGATAAACAGATTCTGCAGTCGCATAATCTCAGTCAATAAAAAATTTGTCAGGAATTTAATTACAATTGGCACAAAGCTGATTCCAATCAGGAACAACTGCTTCATTCCTCAAAAGGACTTAATCTAAATAAAATATGTATAGAGTACCTATTGTGAGGTAGGTACATATGTACATACTATTGGTTCTTATAAATGGCCTTATTTTACCATATTTTTTTCTTTAAGTTTACATCAAAGCACTCTTTCAAATTTTTTTTATAAATCGCGGTCTTTTTTCAACTTCTATCAGGATTAAAATTGAGGTTTCGACAAGAAGCGATGGACATCTAGGCAGTTTTATAATGTCAAATATGTACGTACAAATATCCAGAACTGAAAGTTCATAGCAAACTGAGGTATCAACAAAGTCGGCCGACTAAATAATCGATAAGTGTGCGCGCGTAGAAAAGCTCCGTACTTATCAAGTAGTTGGCCGATATTTTGCTGATACTTTAGTTTGAAGGCAATCGTGTGGCACATCAAACTTATTTATCGGCCGATACTGAATTGTTGTAGGTACTGATTAAGAGCCCGACCAAACTGTCGGTTGATAGAAAGTCTGTAGTGTGCGGGGGCTCTTAGTCAACTTACATATTTATTATTTTTTGGCAAATCGGGCTTGTAAATTTTTTCTTATTTAGGTCTATTTTTTGGGTTTTTAATAAGACTTTAATAAGAAATGACAACCAAAAACTTTTAACCACTGACAGGCCTACATAAAGCTCATCTTAGTTTCCAACATTTTGTGAACTTTTTAGATCTTTATCCAAACAAAAATTATAGACTTTAAAGTTTTTTTTTGTTCATTACATTAGGTACATTAACATGCCTATTTGAATTTCGAGGTTATAAATGCTAAGTGTATTGAACTTGAGAGCAGGTAATAAATGAAATAAAAAAATTGTTTTGTTCACATCTTGGTTTCTTCTAATTCTACTTAAGTGGGAACCATCTTTTTCGTTCTAAAAAAAGATTAAAAAAAATACTAACAAAATTCAAGAATTACTTTGCACCAAAGAACGATAAAAGATGCCAAGAAGTGTCAACCGTTAGGTAGGTAGGTGTACCTACCTATTCATTCAACCATTGAAACCTTTCAAGGAATCATTTTAATTCATTTGATGTTTAAGGTGAAATAATTTTTCAAGTTTGATGGAAATGCTTTCCAAACATTGCCTTCGCAAATAATATTAACTCAAGTGGAAGAATCAATTCGGTACTATATTTCCCATGGTATTAGGATAACATTACATTTAATTAAATTGCATGGAATTGGAAAATTTTGTATTTATTCAAACATTAGGTATTGCGAAATCAATTAGTCACCATAGATTATTTTATTTTTTTTGTTCACGTCATTATTCCCCAAAGTCTACCATAGAGAGTCGTAGTACATATGTACCTATTTACTTTAAGGCAAAAAATATATTATAAATGACTAGACATAATTTTGACATATTCTCCATAAATCACATGTGGGTATTGGTGTGCTCACGAACGATATAAATCTCAAAAGTGAATGAACATCAATCCAATTGCTTCACCTTAACTTCATCCATCCTTGCTTTGCTCTCTCCCGTGTCCCATCCCATTGGGATTTCCTTAAAAAAAACGATAACGTCGAGGATAAAGGAACAGGATGAGGAGGATTCACGAGGATACAAGAAAAGAAATCTGTTACTCTTCTCAGACACTTTCGAACTTGAACAGTAATGCGAATCGACGGCAATTATTATTATCGTTGTTAAGATAGATGGTGGCTCTGACTACATTTACGTAGTGTGTAGAGTTCAGCAGACAACCTTCATCCCCATTCCCATACAACTTTTTTTTGTATTTTCGTTTTGGTTGCTATATTGTTTTGTCTTCGTCTTCTTCCTTTCGATTAAAAACATCAATTTCTGCTTATGTGTGTTCTTTACTACTTTGATGATGACGCGTACTCGTACCGTACATTCACCAACAACAACTATTATTTGCACTGCGTTCAACACCTGACTTCCGATGATGTGTCCGCCACAAGACCACAACACCTTTTATACTCTTGGCTATATATTTATTTATTTTCTCTATTAATTCCTTTTTCTTTCTGCCTCGATTACCTTGGAGATACGTGAACGTTGTTCGTTGGAGCGATGTTGAGCTAAAGTGTACGTCCGTCGTACGTATAATGTTGAAATTTAAAATTTATTTCGATTAAAAACACACGTTTTTTGTTCTCTCTTTTTCTTTATACACACATATAAACAGATCAACTCTAATACCAATGTGAAGTAGGGGAATTTTGTATATAGGTGTGTTTTAAGGGGCTCTGAGACTTCGACACCCCTGCTTCCGTTGTTGAATAATAAGAAATATTACTCGATCTGCTTTTAAATTTTCGTCAAATTTGTTTTAAATTTCTACATAGGTATAATAAAAATGTTATTTATTTTTAAATATATGTATCAGTTTCATTTTCTTCTTCAACAATTCCAAATTTATACGATGACCTAACTTCAAACTTCTCGAATGATGTCGACCATTTACATTTTATTACGAACATTGAATTCAATTACTGGTAATCTCTAATTCTGAATCATTTCATTTAACATCAAACCACACAGCTCCAATTCCAAGCTCCAACCCCAACCATTCGATTCGCTTCGCTCCCATTTAAATTTTGTTTTTCACTCTTTATTGGATTTTTTTTCTCTTTGGAATTTCTCCTTCAGCTAAATAATAATGTTTATACTTATGTGTGGATTTATACACACGAATGTTTTGGTATACCTAGTTTAGTTTTTGAAATGAATTATTCAGATCCAATTGCCTTGTTCGTTCGTCTCTCTCTCTTTCTTTGCTCTATCTGTCTAGTAGAGCCTTAATTGTGTACGTTCTCCTAAATTTTGTTGTTGAACAGTTGAACATTGGTGAGATGAGATAGCAAAAATTTTGTTATTTCAAAATATTTTCAATTTCTCCTGAGAGCTGAGATATAATCGCTGCTGGTACTTTTAGTATCAGTTTTTGCACTTGAGATTAAAATTATTATTGAAATAATTTTTTTTTGTTTTTTTAGTTTTATTTTATTAAGTAAAGTTCGAAGAAAAAATTAGAAGGTTTTTAAATTGTATTTTTTTTCGTGATAGGTATGAGTGATCTGTTTTGTTCGTAAATTATATAATTATATGTAGGTATTAATACTTTCTAGAAGGTTTATGAATACTTTAATATATTTATTTTTCTTCTCAGAAATTCGCAATGAGTCAGTATTGGTTGGTTGGTACACACTACACACATCAGATAAAATAATGAGGTGTTTGTTTAGCTTAGATTTTTTCTTGTCTTGATATACAAATTCATTTTCTATAAAAAAATAAATGACGTTGGTTTTAATCACTAGTTGATAGTATGTACATTGGTAGGTACTAAGTAGGTATAAAATTTATTACGTAAGCTAGAGATAATTATTTTTAAATGTAGGTGACGAACTTCTACTTCTACGATAAATTTTAGGATAATGTTAAACATAATTGGCGCAAAGTTAGCGTCTGATGATAATAAGGTATCTATTTTCTTGCTTCTATATACAAAAAAATTCTAAATTTACTAAAATTTTCATAGTTTTAAACCTATTTTCTTAATGAACTCCAGATAAACACGTCTTATACAGTAAAAAACTAAGAAACTTTGTATACCTTTTTGACATTTGTAGGTGTCTGACATTTGTAAATGTCAAAGTGGCATATGGAGTTATTATGATACCTACTAAAAAGTTAAAAAGTTAAAATAGACATTTTAGTTATTATTATTATTTCATCAATTTTGGTGTTAACATTTTGTTATTTTAACGGTGAAAAATGATACTTCTTTTAACCCAGTTTCATACGAAGAAGATTTAACATCATACTAAATGCTCTAAATTTTTTAAAGAAATTATTTTTATTTTTTTTTTTTTAATAAAGTCGGACAATGTACCTAACGCATTTTGTATGACTACTTTTCCGCTGACCACTAAACCGAGTGTAATACACATTGGCGCAAAATGTTAAACACCCTGAGTCCTTGATGTTTAATTATATTACCAAGATACTCTTTAATAATATGTTCTTAGTTCTTAAAATTTTTTAACTAGTTTAATAGATATCAAACCTATTTTCTTCATAAACTCCAGCTGAACACGCCTAAAAAAGTGACAGTTCATGTCAAAAATATAAGCAAACTGGATTTTCACATGTTTAACTGTCAAAGTGACATTTAGAGTTGATACCAAAAGGATAAAATAGACATAAATAATGTTAAAAAATCAGAGGACCATTAGTTTTACAAATCGAAGTAACTTTTAGTTATAAAAATAGATACCCATATCCCACTAAACGCATTCGTTCGAAAATCGAAATATTTTTATTTCGATGATCACTTTTTGCATTTAATATCGCGTAAATGGTCGCTGTCGGAGCAAATACCTAATAAAATAAGCTGGCTTTCGTTGAAAATTGTTTTTGACCGAAAAAATAATAGGTATTAGGGACATTTATGTATCACCTGTTATGATATTCGGAATCGAATAAAAGGGGGCTTAGAATATGAAAGTTGTCATTAGTTCCAGAAATTTCTACATTGTACCATTGATCCTCAGTGGGTATGTCAACAAACAGAATATGGGTTATTATAGTGAATATAGTTTCAGGTGGCTTCAACAAAGGCATACACTACACATTACACAAACGGGATGGGTGAGAGTGCAGCCTTAATATTAGGGAAAATTATCGAAATTATGGTCAAGGTATATTGACCGTACATAACTATGATTCAGGATTTTAGCTTGCCTGCAGCTTAAGGAGGTGTGGTTTCAACAAGGAGGCCATACATTGCGGGTAACGTGTGACCCAGACACATAACATCCGGACAGAAAACGGCCATACGGGACTTTGGGTTAAATCTGTACCATACTTTCTAAGGTTCTAAGGTTACTAAATGTTGCTTAGGTAGTTGATCAAAACACTCTACTTTACTTTCCTCTGGCATGAACCCCATTGAAGAAGTTATTACAACCAAAGTAAGTTATAGACAAATTAGTAGAGGTCTGGCACCACTGCTCTGCAATTATAGAATGCGCTAAAAAGTGCATTAAGAGCTTGATTTTTTTTTTAGTTTATTTTGATTAAGAGCTGGTTTTAAATATTATTAATTTAAAAAATATTATTTAACAACTTATTTTGATGTAATAATAACTAATCTTAATAAAAAATACATATTTATCAATATACACATAAGATTTTTAATTTGATACAAAAACATACAATTCACTTAAAATCCATGAGTGTCCCTATTAATTTGGCAACCCACTGTATATGTGCTTGGATTTCGTTAAGATAGGTACCATATAGGAATCTTAAATCCAAATTTTCGATCATCAACCCCTTGCAGGATTGCCGCTTTCTTCAATTGAAGTTTATTTTTTTTTTAAATAGAAAATACAAAAGTGTTACAATTTGATCTCGAAACATGAGCCTTATTTTATTATTTAACTAAAAATTGAAAATTTATCACAAAAAAATCATCCTAAATAAATGCAATATTTTCTCTTATTATTATTTTTTTCCCATTGACTTAATTTACTTTACTTGCCTATACTTGGTCTTGACATTCGACAGTTTTTCATGTAACAATTTATATGCCCTTTATATTTGCGAACTCAATTAATAAAATTGATTCTATAGCCTTAAAACATATTATTTACCTATTAAAAAAAAATAAATATGTAACGTTTAAATAATTTATTTTTTTAAATATTTTTTTCAGGTAATTTCTTGCAGAGACATAAGTCATTTTTTAACCGTTATTGTTAAAAGTATAAGATGTGAGTAATATTTGTTCATATGTATACATACATATATACATAAATATAGTGAATTTTGTTTTTTGTCGGTTTAATTAAAATGTGTATTAAATAATCATTTCCGCCATAATCAACACGCATTAAGAATGTTTTGAAATTTTATTTCACGAGATAAGGATAATTTTGCGTTAGCTTACGTTTATTAATATAGAGGATAAAATTTAAGAAACTATTTTGAATTAAATTAAATAGCAGAATAATGCTGAATATTTTTCTCAAACACAAAATTATTAAATGCCCCAAGAACAAAAAGTCGTAAAAAATAAAATTTTATATATTTTTTTCTCCATTTTTCTAGTTAAGAGATAAATTCAAAAATCTAGTAGGTATTTTGATATTTTTTCTTGTAATTCTTGTAGTTAGTAATCGACACTTAAAAATTTTAATCAACAAATGGAGGAACGGTATAAGCGCTAAATTGCAGAAAATAAAAAAAAAATATTGTTTTAATATTTTCAGTCATAACTTATGAGCAATCTTCTGCATAACCAGTTGCTAAAACTTAAATTATTTCGAATGCATCTAAAATGAAGATTATACACCATAAAATTTTGTAAAATTATCATTATTTTTAAGCGAAATTTGAATTCATATCTGTTTTTCTTATAACATGTTAAGTTTTGGTTGTTTGATAACAAATTTCAATGTTTATCAATTTATCAATTAAAACAATTTCAGTAAATCAAAGATTGTACCTACGAATTGATGTTTTAATGTTTATTTACTATTCTTCTACTATCAGTTTGTTCAGATTTAAAAATAAAATATGTTTACAATTTCGATAACAATTTCTGTAAGAAACAAAAAACAACTCCCTTAATTCTCAAATTTCAAAGTTCAATCACTTTCAATCTCTCCATTGTTATAAGATGATGCTAAAATGCACTTGTATTGGAATGATTATTATCATTTTTTCAGCCAGCGACCAGCCAATACATACTCTACCATCGACGAACTACGCACAAAAGGTCTGTTTTTGTTTTCTGTGTCTGTCGTCATCTACTTCGTCGTCGTTCGTTTCGTCGCATTTAATAATTTCGGGCCAGTTCCAGTATCCACAGTAGGTAGGTAGGTATACAGTATACAAAAATACACTGTGTTCAATGCTGTTCACTTCTCTGTGAGTTTTTTTTTGTGTTACTTTCTTTGTTTCTGCTGGAAACGACGAAGATACCTAGATACTTTGTTTTATTTCCAACGCAACAAAGAAAATAAAATGATGTAAAATATTGAGAATATTACAAAAGATACAAAGTAACTGCGAATTAATGTGAATACAAATACAAAGTTGTTGGCCTTTATTGGGTATAGTAAAAAATATGTTTGAGCAAAAACACTGGTTTTCCTTAAACATTAAACAATAAGTGTATCTATTAATGTCGATTCGTAGTTAAATATATAAATTTTGTAGATAGGTACCAACTTTTGTTTCTAAACGTAGGATGGGAAATTAAATAAATGCACGACACAAGGCGAACTGCAAGAGTAGGTATGACGTTCAGACAAAAATAATCAAAGAGTGATGCATACATAATATCTACCCTTAATTGTTGTGTTTCGAAAAATCAACAATCTTATAAGTTTATTATACGCTCTTACCAATGGGTAGACTGTTATTTGTCTTTGAGGAAAAAGCAGTTCTTCAATATAATAAAACACTAACACAAAATGCGTAGGTATACTTTCAAAAACCTTCTCTCTAAACAAAAAAATTTCTCCTAATCGTAATTTTATTCACCCATCCGTCAATCACAATGAAAATGAGGGGAATTGCTAGCATTTCACAATGGTGATGGTGAATACTAAATATCTCACGAAAAATTGTAATGATCACGAAATATGTAGTGTACCTATACTACATACAGAACAGGCATGAAATCCAACCGAATTGATTCAACCGCAAAAAAACAAAGAAAAAAAAACGTGTGCTGCTGCGACACAAATAGCTTAAAATCGCATTTTATAACAACTTTAATTTCCCCTATCTTTTTTGTTTTGTTGTTTTTATAAGTAATTCACCACTACAAACATTAAATTCCAATGATATCAACTATAATCTCAACAATTCCTTTGTGATACCATATATACAAGCAGGGATGAAAATGCTTGGTAAAGTATTTTCTCTGTATAATCGTAGTTAAGTTAAAGAGTAGGTACTATTGATGTTGATTTTTGTTTCTAATAATTTTGATAAGATGTAGAAGCAATAGTTTTTGATTTATTTTTAAATATATAAATCAAAAACAAGTGACAAAGTTTAGTGAAAAGTTGATTAGTTGAAGTTTTAATTGGCCCATAAAAAAAAAAAGATACCTGTCTAGTTCTTAAGAAAAAAAATCGTATGGAACGGGATTCACTTTCCTCCGTATCATATAGGCAAAAATCGTATGGAGCGGGATTCACTTCCCTCCGTATCATATAGGCGGGAGGGGCAATTAAAAAAAAAGGATTTAAAATATAAAAAAAAAAGAAATATTTATATTTTAAATAATCTTTTTTAAATAAATTGCTTTAGTGAATAGTTCTTGAAAAATTGAAACAAAATTTCGGAAAAAGAACAAAATGCTTAAGAGAGATTTTTTTTGCGAAATTTTATTTATTAATTGATGATTGATGCTTAATAGTATTCTAGTTTTTTTAGAAAATTCATAAGTACTAAAATAGTATCTCCAACTATCAACCTGAAAACAAACATTTTTCTAGGATGTATAATTCTCATTGAAAAAAGAAAAAAAAAAACAACAACAGCAAGCGTGAAGGGAATTTATTTTTTCACATCATTAATCCAAACCTACATAGCTCTTAAAAACACAACTTAAAAATCTCAGTAAGAAATCTCCGAGATTTCAGCAATCTTCTTTCAACCTTCATGAATTGAAACTGTCCCAGGAGAGATTTTTTTTTAAATCGATTTGAAACAAAGGGGCGTGTTTTTATTGTGTTCACTCAACCTACACGCCCCAGCTTTTTGTCCCATCTAATGTTAATTACCCGTATATTGTTCACTGACAAACCTATAATCTGTCAATCTAGAATGAATTTGCGTAAATTTTTGAGTATATTCATTTAGGGTCTCTGTGTCTAAGTGAATTCCGATATAACCCAGAGTTAGTTAATCCTACAAATACATTGGATCAAAATTTTAAATTTTAAGGTATTATCATGATACTACTTAACAATATACTAACTTTAAAGATCTTTATTAATAAGAGATCTTTTTTTTAAACATTTTGTAACTAGTATCACACAACCTATTTTCTCAATAAACTTCAGCTTAGCACGCCTAAAAATGTGCAAATAGTTAAGCAAATGTACTATTTTCTCATTTTTAATTGTCACGGTGACATTAGAAGTTAGTTACATATATTCGGACGAAATCGAATAGAACATCAATTTTCATTTTCGAAATTTCAATTCACAATAAGCATTTCGAATGAATTTAAGAACACCCAAATTCACTCGCCATGTGAATTCACAATAAATGGAATATGTGTTATGTATTTGTATTCAGGGATTTTTTTTTTTACCAAAAATTTATTTATAACTGACATAAAAAAAGAGGTTTTCGACCACTTTTGTGGAGACTTGCAGGGGTAAATCTCCATTACTATGAATGCGGCTCAATTTGTTCATATTAACTGGACTCTATAGGCCTTTTTCACAATATCTAATTAAAGTTCTAATTAATTACTCGTCATATTATAATAAGTAAGGGTCATAAGCACACAAGAGAAAAAGTTATAGTTGTCTTTTCTTCCACCAGGTCTATGAATCGAAAAATATTTTTCATGTGTTAACATCCATGTCGGTGGCGGCGGCGGCGGTAGGGTAAACTAAAAACGTTGAAATTTCTGTAGCACATTACGTTGTGCTCCTCTCACACGTTACGATACGATGATGTATATTGCATACGTTAAATGTTGGGTACATTCCTTCGTAGCTCAAAACTTAATCGAAAAGTCGAGTTAAGTTTGGGTTGAAATTTTGTTGAAAGTTCGAACTCGCCGCGTTCTGTAATGTAAAACCAGAACTTGAATATTTAATTTGATGTTAATACATCTTAACCGTGAGTCCCGGCACACTTATTTTATTTTTGATTGTGGACTTTTGACCCTGTATATTTAGGTTCCGAGTAACTTATCGGAAATTTAATTTAGAATTGTGAAAAAGACAATAGACAAACTTCATGATACCCCGTTAAATATTCCGTAAACCCTTCAATTTCCACAGAGCTCTCAGTTTTTGGATAAATTTAGTTAAAACTTGGGCCAGCGTTCTTCGTAATTAAAATGAAATAATTGTGTTGCTGATCAAATATCAGATGATTCACTAATTTAATTTTTCAAGTTTTATGTGATGTTTATATCTTATGAGTAAGGCAGTCTAAAAAAATTAATATATTGGAACGCTTTCAAAACATTTATTTATTGTCCTATTTTAAATGACAAAAAATAAATGAGTAAACAAAAAAATAAATACATATCAACAAAAACTACGTAGTAGGCACGTATAATATTTACTCAATACAATAAGTGAATTGTCATCCCTGATGACACGACGAGGCACCAGCACAATGCACATCACCAAAAATGAACCAACTAGAACGACACGATGATGGCGTTGTTGAATATTGAAATTTTTATTTTATACACACCACACGACGACAAGCGCTGGGTTTTTTTTTTGTTCATGGTTTCCCCTGCCAAGAGACTCATTTATATCCGCCTTTATGTGGTGCGGGCAAACTTCTAGTTCATAGTCAATTTTAGTCTGAATCGAGTGCTTGGAGACTTCACCAACTTGGGAGGATCAAATCCACGTTAGATAGGTTTTTTTTCAAATTTAAAGAAAAAGAAAAATTGTCATTGTTAAAATTTAGTTTTTGCCTTGTTTGTGCCCCCACTTTATACATTTCCATTATTGAAATTATTAAACAAAAAGGGAAATTTGTTAGAAAAAAATATATACTTGAAAGTGTGATTGTTTTTTTTTTCGTTAATTTGTGAAGTGCGATTTATCACACAAAAAAAAAATAATGTGCAATAATTATACAATAAAAAAATAAAGCAAAAAGTGCAATCTATAGTGAAAATAAATAAATTTATTAAAAATTTATGTTAAATTCAGTTTTAAAAATGTAAGTGAAAGCTTAAAATAGAAAAGAAATAGTAATTAAATTATCTACGTGTGTTATGTGAATAACATTTCTACAGAATTTCCTGTCATTGTCAAAATAAAAAAAAAAATGAAAAATAAATGTCAAAAAGAAACGTATGATTGAGTGTTCCCCCTGTGTTTAATTTTTTTTTTAAACTGCTATTTAATACCTTTACAGGAAGTCCCCCATTTTGTTCGTTATTTTTGTTTAAACAAATTTTCGATTTTTAAAGATTAAAATAAAATGTTAAAACAACACAATAAAAATCGTCTTGAATTTTAAAATTAAAAATAAAATAAACTCATTCGCCCAGAATTTAAAAAAAAATAAGTACGACGTAGAAAAATAAAACTTTGGTCGTTTTCGTTTTTTCTGTGCCGTACATAATTTTTCTTTATCTTCAGTTTTTTTTGTTTAAATTTATTTAGTTCGATTATTTACACATTTATTTTTTTTATTTTATTTTACTTCGAAGAAGAATTTCTCTTGAAAAATTTCAACTTGAATAAATTAACGATTTAAAGTGATTAATGAATTAAAATTCAAGTAAAAAAATAGATATACCTAATTTATTTTTTTGCTCTTAAATTGTTTTGTGTTTTCTTTTTTTATTATTAATTTCTTCTTAAGAAATGGTCTTTTGTCAATTTTCTTTGTTTCTCTGTTTTCCCTGATAATTATCTTTTTTTTTTCCTTCGTTTACCACGTACCTACCTACATTCTGTCTGGTTAAAAAAAAAAGTAAAACAAAATATACAAAAAATAAAACGAAAAAGCGTGGTTGTGTGTGTGTGGTGTACTTGGCTTCTTTTTGTACCTTAATTACTTATTTGCTGCTTTAAAAATAAGTTACATTCTAAAAAAAAAATGTATCTAAATTAAGTGATTTTTTTATTTTGTGTTTTTGTGATAAAGTTTTTTTTTATTCTTCTTTATTTCTTTCATTGCGACGTCGCCGTGTCATTCTTATGGGATTATTTTTTCTACAAAATCAAAAATAAATCAACAAACATATGTTTTCTCCTCCGAATTATTGTGGATTAATCATCGAAACTTAATAGTTGGTGAGTATAATGCAGTAGTTATCAGCTGTTTAATTAATAAAAATAAATAAATATGTATGTACAAGATAAACCTGGATAATAATTTATGTATATTTGCAATAATAACGCAAAATTAAAATGTTTTTTTATTGTTGAAAAAAAAAAAAAAAACATGGTGACTCACCAGTTCCCGTAGTGAGTCTTACTTCATTTTCACTCTTCTTTCATTCGGTTCCATTTGAATATTTTTTTTTGTTTGTGTCGTTGGTGAAACTTGCGCTGTGTTTGGTCATTTGGTGTACTTTATGGAGAGTGCAGTATACACCATCATAAATAGGAAATGTCACAAGAGATAACAATGAATGAATGACAGACAATTTGTGTTTTTTTTTTTTTTTTTTTTTTTTTTTTTTTATTTTCTGTCATGCTGGCTGTCATTTATGTAGTGTGCGGGTTGCTGTCATAATGACATTTCTTGTATTATGTATTCAAATTTCGTGTATTTTTTTTCTTTTTTTGTACTTTGTTGAATATAAATATGTAGGTATAATAGCGTCATTATGAGTCATTTTTATTATTATTATGAAACTCAATCTCTGATTAGAGAATCCATGGCAATCGGACTTTCGCTATGAATTGCAAAAAATTAACACAAGGATAGCGGGGAAAACCCATACAAATTTCTATTACACATCGATTATTGGATAATTTATTTAGGCACGTTTCCGTCGTCGTTCAAAACTTATTTAACAAACAGAGCTTACGAATCTGTCAGCAAATTTAATGTCAAATTTTGTTTTAGAATTTTGCTTATTGTTCTGAACAGTGTAAATAAATTATAAATAAACTGTATTTAAAACCAATAAAACGATGTTAAAGCCATTTTATCATAGTAAAAATGCTTTAACATTGTACTAAATCGTTTAAAATTTTGCGCTAATATGTTTTTCGCACAAGAGCAGAATAAAATCTTGCTCAGGAATCTTTTATGCTGTAGGTTATCTCAATTCTACAGTGTGTGTAGGTACTTTGGGTAATTTTGAAGTTCTCAAAATTTCAGTGATCAGTGGAAACATACCATTAATTGAGGAACGAAATTGAAGAGATATGAATCCAACAATATTTCGCCTGGTATTATCGGCCCTGGCAAAAAATAAAAAGTGAGAGGTTAAATAAAATTTGTTGGTCAATTTAAAAAATATCTGAGCGTCTGAGTATTCTCTTCGTGTTTAGGACGATGGCCTATTATTTCATTAAAATTAAGTTTTAGTGCCTAATCGAGACTGATAAAGATAATGAGGATTTAAAAATGTCTATCAGTGAACTGTCAAAGTGCCAGTTATAGGCAAAATGTAATTGGAAATGACATGGCATTTTGCCTAATTGTATCAATTCAAAGGCAAGTATGAACTATGAATTTCTACTAATTTTAATCCAAAGTTGTGTCAAAGTTCATATAAAAAAAAACAAACCATCGAAATTGGACTAAAATTGGTAACTGGAAACTGGCAGTCTTGCGGATTAAACGAACAGACTTGTTATATGTTCTAATTTATTCTGACGTTTTTCACGAATCTCTTCTGCAAGGTGACGTAAAATTAATCACCGTGTGCTAAAGTTTTCAGTTTAGCAAATTGCGGCAAATGTAAAAATCGAAACAATTATTCCGCGTTTTTTTAGAAGTATAGTGATTCATGTCTTGTTGACGAATATTTTGTGTTTATTTACTTCACAAATGTCAAAACAGAATTGACATTTGCCGCCATATGCAACCGGTGACAATTTTTGCACCCGGTGATTAATTTGTACCACCCTTTATGTACTCCAGTTCTGATCTGACTTTGTATAAAAAACAATTAAATGTCTTCCTTTTTTTCGAAATTAAAAAGAAATATCAATCCCTACTTAAAAAGGATTCTTTGCTGATGAAATACCCACCCTTTTTAGAAGTTAGATAACATAACTCATGATACTACACCAACATAAGGGATATTTAATACCTTTACACCAATATAAGGGATGCCATATAAAAATATGTACATGAGTATGTACATATGTATGCATAACGTGTTTGATTAAGTTTCTGGTTTCTTTTTCAATAAAAAGTGACACATGTTAAAGTATAATTTGCTTAAGTCACTGACCGCTTTTTTCTTGATATTCCATACAAAAATATCGATAAAAAACGTGTTAACATGTTTCCTCTTATGGTTGCAAATTACTTCCGATACTTTTTTTTTACTGTAGTGTACAGGAAGGGTTTATTTTTCATCCTTGCGGAGTAGAAGTTGTGTTTTTATTGGTCTTTAACAAAAGCAAAAAAAACTATAATACAACTTGGTAGTTTCCGAACATGTTGCTTAAAATAATATATTTTGTACATAATACCAATTCAAAAACTAATTAAAAAAAAAACTTTACTATTTTGAATGAATTAAGCCAAATTCGTAAATGAATATCTTACACAAAAAACCTACAAACATAATGTTAAACAAACAGTACCAACATTTCTAAAAGCTCTCTTTAAAACACAGATGATGGATCACATCAGAACAACGCTAAGTTATAAGTTATAACAACACCATCAGTTTAAGTTCAACATAAAATTGTAAAAATAATTAAGGTAAACATGCTGTGTTAAAATAATACACAATTGGAAAAAATTAACATTGTGGTAATGTCAACATGTTGTCATAATTATTATTTACAATTTTGTTAGAAATTATTTATATATTGAATCAACTGGATTTAAAAATGAAATAAAAAGTATATCTTAATATTTTTAGTAGATATTGTCGTTGTTTTTTTTTTATGAAAATGCAACTCCCCCGCCCAAAAAGGAATGTGCAATGTGCATGCATATAAATCAGCTCAGTCGTCTATATGTTTATGTTAATGAGCTTAAGTTTGACGCTCTCACAATTATTTTTTTGAAATTACAAAAGTGTTGTCAGAATGGGCTCCTCTAATTCCAACTTAGAATTCACTACTTTTAATTGCGATTTATCTTAATTTAAGTTTTTAATGTGCGATTTTATATTGTAAGCTTCTTAAAAATAATCATAATCATACTTCTTTATTTTCCATTTTGATCAGAACCTGAAATTCTTGGAAAGTCTATTGTGAATGGACCTATGTAATTCAATTTTAATATATTGCTTTTAACTTACACACTCTCAACTCGCAGCAGTTAATTCAGTTGTAAAAACTATTAACTATACGTGTGGTGTAAGCATCAACATACATTTGTTCGTGTAGATATACATATTTATATATATACATATATGTGTTTTTTCCAGTAAATCTAGATTTTGACATTGGAAAAATGAAAAGAAATAAAGTTCTTGATTTTTTTTTTTTTTACACTTGAAGATTCCAAAATTTTTCAAAGTTAGCTCCAATCCGATTAATTCAGCCCCATGCCACAGGATAAAAACAGCTTTTTTTGTTTAACGATGGCTTTTGTTAAATTGACACGTTGTTGGCGCAAAATAAATGACAATATTGTTCATGAGTCCAAGAAGCCAGTCAACTCTTATCAAATCACCCTTGACATAAATATGCGAAAACTTATCAGTTCCACACGATAATACTCGCTTATTTATTTATTTTTTTTTAATCAAATTTAAAACCAATTACAAAAAAATTCCTTTCTGTTTTTATTATACTCACAAAAATAGTATCCCCATTTTTATCAATTAAAATACAAAGAAGGAATATACAAAAAAGATGCTTTCATTTAACACTAAAAAGATACCTACATATAAACAAAACAAAATGAACAACATTTTTCAATAATATTATTCTCAATAGGCATTTTTATTTTTAAATTATTCTCTCTCTTGATATTAATTTCTTTTAAAACGTGTTTTTTTTTTCTTTAAATAAAAATTCAATAAATTTGTATTTTTTTTCTACTAAACAACATCGATAATGATGATAATGAGATGAAGCAATTTGCTTTGCTTGCAAAACATGTTCTGCATTTTTCCAGTAAAAGAGAAAAAAAAGCTGAATAAATACACAAAACAACTCACACCAGCCAGCCGTGTGACCTAAAATAACTTAATAACATAATTTATATCTCCCCTTCTCTTATAGGTAGGTTTATTAGTTGACTAATAGTATACGTTCCTCAAATCTTTTTTTCTTCTCCGTTATTTTTTTTTTTTATTTTTTGAGAGGGAAAATATTTTATTGGTCTTTCTGATTAGATTTTCAGTTCGATATAATAAATAAATTATATATAACTTTCGATGCACTTTCATTTAGAAAAGAAGTTGGAATAGATTTTATGTAACAATGAGATATATCATAAAGATTTTTTACCTTTTTTTTAAGTTCTTTTCTTATTTTTGCATAGAAAAAAATATACGTTGGTATAACATTTAAGACAATAAAAAAAGATTTTAGAGTGACGCTGATGTTTTTTTTTTGACGATAGAGACGTGTGATTTATTATAATCATATACGCGTGCCGCTTTGAAACTAGCATTGATTGTGATGAAATCGAGTTGTTTATTGTTTAAAACACAACCAGTTAAACAATAAGTTTAACTGGTTGTGTTTTATGAATTAAGTTTGAATTCTCAAATGATAGTAACTTAAGTTTTTGGAAAGTTATAAACCTACTTTGGCTTTGTAAAACCATTTATGAAATTAAGAAATCTAATCTAATCTACTCCGGCTTTAAAACCAGTGTTATCGTACGTTATATGTAAGTGCAAGAACTGGACTTTATTATCTGATTTGCTTCCATTTTTATTTAAACACTTGCTTTAAAAGTTTAACTGCTTGATAATTAAATTACTATACACAGATTAATCTCATTTTTCTTTATTGTTCAGAACAGAATTATTTTTAAACGAAAAAGAAAAAAAAATAGAAAATTAGTATTTTTCAAAAACAATGTTGAAAGATCTGACCCTGTATAAAGCCCACAAAAGAGTACGATTTTAAAAATTAGTCACATACAATTCTGTACTCTTTAAATATTATTTAAGTAACAACGCATAATCCCTCGTGTGTATGATATGACACGATTAAAAAGGAATTAATATGAAAACAAAAATGACTGAAAAGAATTTAATAAACAAAATATAACTTACTGAAAATGTTGCAACTTCCGGTGTTTTATCATTAAGAGAAGACTTGGTTAACTATAATTGTCAAAAAAAGGTCTTTCTGGCTGTGCACTTTTCTGAGGAACGAATTGTTGCGCTTTTTTTTTTTTTTTAAACGGTTGGTTCTTAGTTTTGATAGGTACTTCTGTCCCATTAATATCTCGATTAATTCATCAACATTGTTGTTAAGCATGTTTTTCATGTTTAAACGTCAAACATTATAAATCTTATTTAGCCAGTTCACGTTTCTGAGATCTCACTGAGCTAACTTCTGTCAGCTTCACTAAGGAGAAGGAGAAACTTGAACAAAATTTCTCCACTAGAATTCAAAAGCATTTTCCATCTTTTTTTTATAATATCATTAACTGCGAAAAAAAATAATTAAGCAAACGAATCCAAAAAATATCAGTCTCAGCTTTTCAGATTTTTGAGATTGCTGAGATCTCAGTAAGCCTGAGAAACCTGAACTGGCTTATTTACAAATAAGGCTTGTTCGATTTTTTTGTCAAATACTGAATATCTACTGATTTAAATCTCAAATTAAAATTTCAATAGAAAAATTTTGAATTTTTAGCAACTGTGATTTTCACAACATACATATACAAAACAAAAATGGATACATTTTAATTCCTTATTTTAAATTTAATTGATGACGTAATAATAATATTTCCTAGATATAATTCACAGGCGATTTTTTTTTAAATACAAAGGTATATTTTGGTAATTTCTATAAAATATCTTTCATTCTCTTGGTTAAATCATTTACAAATTTGATGAAGATCGGTTGAGATTAAAAATACCTAAGGTTTATAACTTCAGATGTTTAATTAACAATGTTTTTTTTTTTTTAATGGGGCCCAGTTCCCAAAGTGTGAATAATTTTCTTTGTAAATTTTCTATTCACGCTCAAAATATTCCTTGTACAAGGATATTTGCAAATGTATTCATCCATTAAAAAATTTTGTAACTAAAGGCCAAACTATAATACGCATAACTCGCTTATGCGCACATAAGTAATCGACCGAATATACACAATCCTTATTTGGCGCAGTGTAATAAGTCCACAGGCCAAAAGTCCATAATGGATTTGTGACCACCAAGGTGGGTAAAAATCGACAGGAAATTCTTGTAGACTTCTGGCCCATCGATTTTGGATTTCTGATTCACTTTGCTGACTTTAAAAATATTAGCGCAAAATTTTAAACGATTTAGTACGATGTTAAAGCATTTTTAGTATGATAAAATGGCTTTAACATCGTACTAAATCGTTTAAAATTTTGTCCCATTCATTTTATAATTGTTAAAAATCATTTATTTTTTTTTTTTTTTTTAAGCTTAAGATGTGTCTTAAGAACTCAGTAGGAAATAATATTTGCTATCTTTTGTCTGTGGACTTATGACCCAGCAGCGCCTCCTTATTCAATACCTTTAATTTAATTAAGTCCAGCTCCGATTCGTTTCGTTGAATTAAGAAAATTCAAGCGAAAATGGAAATATATTGAAAAGGTTTAAATTGAAATTTAAAGAATATCAGTATCTACTTTCAGAAATCGTTAGAAATTTTTTTGACAAAAATTCCCTCGCTGATGGTTACATAATCACAAAAATTGCAACGTGAATTTTATCTTGAAAACATCACATGATGAAACAGTTCTGAGCTCGAGTTCGAATTTAACATAAATGTATAAACAAAAATTATTCGAACCATATTTTATGACAGTTCGATTTTTCTCACATAATACAAAAACTTTGTTCCTTTTTCCTAACTAATAAATAGAATAATTATTGTATTTCTTAATATCATTAAACGTGTTGTGTTTGTGAGGCACATTTTCTCGATTTTTGAAATTAGGTCAAATACAAAATAATTTAAAATAAAAAAAAAATACACAAAACAAAAAAAAAAATTTAAGTATTTTTTCTCCCTTTAATTTTTTGTTTTAAGTTGAACTGTAAATCTATTTTTGTTTGTGTGTGTACACCACACATGTGTTTTAAAAACACTTGTAGATATCAAATAATTTAAAACATCACACGCAGGCAATGACGTTGTTATGTTGTCTTACTACGCAAACTACAGACCTCGTGAATATTAGATAGGTACACATAGATAATAAAAAGCTCTACCAGCATGGGTCATATCATACATCTGAATATTTATCATATGTTCATTGTTTGTTTATTTTTTTTTTTACTTTGTTTTTGATTCAAGTACAAGCAAAAATACTTCCTCCTATATATGTATATTAATATGTATGTATGTATATTATTTAAATGTTATAAATATTTTTCCTATCCTAGATGGAAAAATAAATAACAAAAAGCTTTTTTTCTCCCACCACATTCGAACTAGGTATAGGTATTCAGCTACAGACGCAACCTACGATTATAATAGTATATCGAAGTTTATTATATTTTTTTTGTGCTGAACTATTCCCTCTGTTGTTATGCAATATTTTACGAACGAACAGTTCCCCCAGTTGTCATTGTGTATCATTGCTGCTTATCTGTTTTTTTTTTTGTGTTATTGCTGCTGTCACTGGGTTTACACAATAACTATTTTCGTACAGCAGTTTTGTTAAAAATAATAAGCGTAGGTAGGTAGGTATGATGGTTTTATTATTTTGTATATGTTTGCTTAACTTACGTAACGTAACCAAGAGAGCTTTGTTTTTGACATGAGTTTGCATATTATTTGTTAGGTTTTGAACGCAAAGATACAGAAAACTCACTTCATGACCTTCGTTTAAAAAAAAAAAAAAATGGCAAAAGCAAATTATATGAAACACGACTTGCTTTTCACATTACGTACGAACACATGTGTACGTATTATTTATTATGCATGTACATAGGTAGGTATATTTTCATGTATTAAGCGCATTGCCAAAAGTGACAGTTCAGTGGATTTGGTTTTCTCTTCTGCTTTAATATAGTTTTTTTCGATTAGTCCAAAGGGAACATGATAAAACTGAACATTTATTTAAAAACTAAGTTTATTATTTTTATTACGTGAAAATTTTCATTTATTAACCTCAATTAATAACAAAGATAACATAGGCAAGACACATACTGAGATACTATGACGACAACGAATGGCGACGTGCGACGGGCGCGTCTTGCAACAATATTGTTGGTGATGGCATTTTTGTCAAGGTTATCTTCTTTGCATTTTACTTTCATATGTATATGTTGTTGCCATTACTGAAATAGGACGAATGCAATGGGAAAGATGGAACGTGAATTTTCAATTCATTTGGTGCAGTTAGAAAATCGATCACACGATGACATTGAAAATTGAATTGTTTGTTCGGGAAATATGGGTTGACATATAGGGTACCTAGTGACATTTTTTTTTTATATATGTATATATGTATTATGCCGTTGTTTGGAAGTATCTCGAACAAGATACTACCTTCTACTTAGTAGTTGGTGGTTGTACTATAATTATTGTCGATTATCTTAAGTAAATTTTGATACAGAGGGTAGAAATGATGGGCGTTGTCTAAAGAATATTTTTTAAATTGACACATTAACAAATCAATTTCATTGTTTTATGAGTTGTTATTGCTTAATCATGAAGACTTTAAAAAGTCATTATTAATTTGATAACGTTAAACAAATTCGTACACAATGTTTCTTTTGACGAACTTCCACTACCTATGTAGATACATATATATATGTAGCTACATAGGAGAATAACAGCTATAATTTATGTCAAATTTAAAAATCTTTACTCACTTTTCGTTGTATTTTTTTTAGAAATGTTTTTCTTTTGTCATAATAACAGGTCATTCATTTCGTGGTTTCAAGTTGGTAGCGCTGGCATGTGACACCTGTCAAACTCAGCTGTCATTTGAAGTATCATAATATTAGTTAAATGTTTGCCATTTACGATAGTAAAACACTTAACAATCGAACAAGGCGTTCAAATTATTAAAAAAACCGGCAGACGGCAGAATTGCCAAGTCCGTATTCTTAATCGAACATTGTAAAACCATTTATGAAATAAAGAATCTAATCTATCTATCTATCTATCTTATTAAAACTTACTTCAAAAGTGGTGATTCAAACGTAGCCATTTTTCGAATAACATTTTCTTCAGCGATAAGGCACATTTGTCACTCGGTGGGTATGTAAACCAACAAAATTGAAGCATATGGGTCAAAGTGACAGTTTGGTGTCATGTTTTGGCGACACGTCAAGATCATGCGATTTGACACCGTTAGATTTTTTTCTGTGGGGCTACGAAAAAGACCGTGTTTACGCGAATAATCCCCGAACTCTAGACGCATTAAAAACCAACATTACTCAAGTTATGGCCGAGATACCGCCCGAAATGTGCGAAAAAGTGGTTAAAAATTACCTCAAAAGAATCGCAGCTGCGAATATGCCCAAAGTCCAAACTTTATAATGAAATAAAATGTTCATCAAAAATGTATCGCTGTGTGTGTTTTATTTAGCTTTACTTTCGAAGCCGAAAAATGAATGACCCTGTATATATGTACATATGTATGTCATATATATATACTTTAAAATTTCGGTGGAGGATTTGACGATGTTCATATAAAACTCCCTGTGTTGATTTTAGCTCAGCGATGAAGCTCATTTCTGGCTTAATGGCTTTGGTAATACTCAGGTGATTCTAAATTGGTATACCTACCTACGTCAATAAATCTTAATAATATAACGTAGTAAGTGAGCGCCACTGGCATCATCTGACCTTATATCTCTAGGCAGGAATGCGTCTTTTTTATGTAAATTTATAGTTAGGTACAGCTTTTATATTCAAAACACGTCTACTTAACATTTAAAGACGAATCATTAATGTCCTCTAATCTAAGTCAAAGTCGAGAAGGAACATTTTTCCTTTCATATAATGCATCTAGCTTGGAAAAGATTAAATCCGTAACTGACATATTAAACTCAAAAACTAGGTCCATTTTTTTTTTTCAACTTTAAAAGAAATTTCAAACCCATTGAATTAAACAAAACCAACGAAGAAGAAAAAGAGGGAAAAAAAATCAAGCAGCCTGAAGTAATAATCCTCGCAAACAAATGCATACACGTGCCCCAGAAACTGGGGGCTTTTTTTTGTTTCATTTTTTATCTATTCCCACGGCTTAAAGAAAATCAATACATTCATACTCGCATACATACATACAAAGTGGTTGTTGCTATAGAAAAAATTATTTAAACAAGGGTCTGGCAAAACTCATCAGCTGATGTCCTTTTGTTGTTTTCTAATATTTGCTGTGCTATTTTCAACTACAACAACAACTACCTACATGCCTACATGCTATACCTACCTATTGTCTTCCTTATTTCTCCAAGTCATGTTCTTATACATATATTGTATACATATACATTCGTACCTTTTGTAGTATGACAATCTTAAAAATTAGAGAAGAACAGCAGGGGTTAAACAGGTTCCTGTTTATACCCTTTATATTGAGAATAGAGCAAATAGAAATTGAAAGCCCATGGTGCGAGAAGCAAGACTTAAAACTCCCCTGCTGACGTGTTATGTAAAAGGGTGGTGAGAAAGCACCAGGCATATGACGACATATTTATATCTATAAGTTACAACCACACGCGAAGCTACTAAGGTGCTTTTGCTTGGAAAAATCATATACAAAACAAAATGAAAATAACAGACACACTTTGAACTAAGTTTTTAGGATATTTTTTATATTGCAGTAGACCGAGCACAACCCACAGGGTAACCACGGACCGCGCGAGGCTTTCCATTTCCTCGCCCTATTCGTGAAATATCATCTTTTCTGACTGCTATCCACCCCCACAAAAAAAAAACTAACGTCAAGGTGGTTTGAAATGAAAACGTCAGGAAATCTGTGATTGTTGACATTTACTTTTGTTCCCCTTATTCACTCTACTTTCCCCCATCTCTCAAAACAAAACGAACAAAACATATGTTATCGACCTAAAACTGAAGAAAGTGGGCAAAAAGAAGAGTATAATAATACATAATTGCAATTTGCCTGCTATGCTATATCAGGCAACCGGAGTTGCTCCGACAATAACTTTTTTTAATTCTTTTGGAGAGTTCTGTTTTTGACAGTTCTCCAAATCTACACCACAGATTTGTTTGGTGTTAAACTAATTTTCTTTGTTGAGTTTTGCGTCGCACAATGGGGCAGAATGCCCTTAAAGTTGGCATTAAATCAACCAGCAAAGATAAAAACCTGAAATTTGGCATGATTACTCTTGGTACCAATGTTAATACATTTTCGAAGTTTGTTATGGCCACGCCCACTAAAACGCCCAAAAAATTGTTTTTATGCATATGACATTATATGCATGAGTTTCAAAGTCAAAATTAAATGAAATTAAATTAAAGAACACATCAGACAGTATTTGCATATATTTTTTACTAATTAAACATTTATAATAATAATAATTTAAGTACATAAAACAGTTTAGAATTCTTCATCACTCTCATTGATTTCAAAGTCACAACCACTTTGGTTTGTTAACGGTACAGGTGGGGGCATGTGCAAATCGATAGCTTCTTGAGGTAAACTTTGCTTTTTTTTGGAATCCTGCGCATACTTGTTAAAACCGGATCTGATGACAGCAAAAAAAAAATTGAAAATGTCCGCATTTGTATTTTCTCTGCAATTTTTGCGAGAGACATGCTCTCTATATCTTTTGAAGTCCTTATTACTATTGTTTTTCAAAAATCGTGCTTCTATGCGACAAGCTTTATCCCAGAGTGATTTAAATTTTAATTTAAAATCTTTAATTTTTATACTAATATCGTGTTCAAAAGCACCACTTTATTCAACCCGTCTTTCAACTTCTTGGCTTAAAATTTCCATTTGGCTATCCAATCCCTGGCAATTTGAACTCTTCATTATATTGTAAAGGTCTTGCCTTGTGATAGACAAAGTTTTTGAAGTTTTTCGGCCTGAGAAGTAATTATAATACAAATTTTACAAAAAAATTTCAATTTTTTTTTAAAGTGACGTCACCAACAGAAATTTATATTACACGAAGAGGAGCAAATTGGAGCAAAAAACAATTAAATATTCTGAAAATAGACAAAACACTTAACACAATGATATATAACACTTTGCAGCACCTCACAGCCATCACAACTAAAAGTTTAAGGATTTTTCGTTAAATACAAAAACAACACATTTTTTTTACACTTTTTCTATTTTCAACCACAAATTAAGAGAACAAAAAATTATTTTTTTTTTCTAATTAAAAAATAAAAAGTCACACCTGAGCTTACTGATTCCATGGCAAAAAATTTTATTTTGATCCAAACAACGAATAATAAATGGCACACAATTTACTTAAACAAGTCAAAACTGAAAAAACACATGTGCACGCGATGCAAAAAGTGAACAAATGCTCCATTTGTGACGATCTTCTGAACATCACGTGATCCAAATGAATCTTCTCTCTCTGATTTCTAATTCTCTATAGTATTTAAAAGAGAAATAGAATGTAAGTTTGAGACAAAGCTCAACTTTAAAATTTGATTTTCTGCCAGCTAAACAGGTATTTTGCCCCATTGTGCGTCGTCGCGTCGTTGTCGGTGGTGTCGTTTTGCGGCGTTGGTGTAATTTGAATCTCTTTGGATAGTTAAACTGCGCATGAATATACTTTTTTGGATGTCTGTTTTTTTTTGGTTAATAATAATAAACATCCTCGAAGAAATCCGCCCATGTTCTTTACGTCTTGACAGTTCATTTGTTTGTCTTCTTTTTTTTTGTCGTCATCTTGTACTCATGTGAATTCAAAAGAACACCACAGCACAGACATAATGGAAAGAGAGTTAAAAAAATGTATTTATTTTGATGTGGATGCCTTTGTTTTGCAGATATTATGTATGTACATATGTACGTACCTATGTACATATGTATATTTTATATGAATGTGTGAACGGAGTTCAATAAAACAAAAGAAAATAAATAAAAACTCCTCTCCCTTTCAAAATAAAACGTCATACCCACTTATTAGTGTAAACAAGGTCAATACCCTACTCTCATGGTAAAACGCAAATTATTTGCGCTGCATTGATTTTAAATTTGTTTTGAACAAATAATATATGATTCGTCATTGACAAACATGTTTACTTCCAATTGACACTGTGTAGTTATTAATTTGGTTTTGTTTTATTTTCAGCGAGTACCTAACTATTTTTTTAAAACATTTACTTTAATTCAACTTTGCTATGTAGTAGGTATGTGTGTACCATACCGCCTACTTGTAGATTTGCTATTTTCTTTTAGAACAGACTATTAATTTAGAAGTGATCTCAGAATTAAATAACATAGATTAATTGCCAATACTTTTTTAAACACTCCGTTTTCAACAATTCTCGTGTTGCATTTTAGGTTTGTTCCTTATTTTTTTTTTTAAATAAGAGTTGTCAAAATGTTGGCGATATTATATAAGCCGTGTCCCACGAATGAAAAATCTTTTTTTTTATTTCATTTGCCTTTCAACTTAAGTAGATACCTATCAATTTTTCAGCAAATTTTTTTGATCTCAGATCAATTTTCAATTTCCTTACTGAGGTCAATTCTCGATTTCAAGAAAAATTCACACAAGATAAAATATCGGTATTTTTATTATAGCCGTTTTTTATTGGTAATTCTATAGGCAGCGCAGTAAAATTTTACATAGTAAACAACAAAAAAGCAATAGTGTCGATAAAAATAGTGAATGTAATAGTTGAGAAAACATTTTGGAGAGTCTGGAATAGTTTGACAATCAATCAAATATTTTTTATTGAAGGTTGGCATTTAAGGATGCGTTCGTTGATATTTTTCAATGTATATGCTTTTGTTTTCATAAGAACTCAAATCTTTTGGTTTGGACAATTAAGCGACGGTTAGACGGTCAACGTAAATAATTAATGCGTAATTATCGCAGGATCGCCACGATGTAAATGGAAACCCCAACAAAAGTGAAGTTTTATATTTCGCCCCGGAAATTGGGCGGGAAATTGCTGTTATTATTTGAACAAAATACTTTATACACGTAAGAAGTTCGTCCCCTATCAGTCATGTAAAAGTATCAAATTCCATTGAACAGTGGTTGCGATGTTCTTCTTCTATTAAATATCAAAATATGCGTTTAAGAAAAAGCGAAGCTTCCCCAGAAATGACCAAAAGTAAACACTAATGGCAGACCTAGACGACTGATAAGTTTTCATAATTTCTTCCATTTTCTTAAGATTTATAACTTCATCGTGTTAATGGTTTATAATCTCTCATTTTGTTCATCCTACAAACTGACAAGTGAACTCGGGTAAACAAGTCTTTCATTATTTCGGGACATAATTTCGGACAGTAGCCGTGTAAATCTAGCATAAACGAAAAAGAATTGATCGAGTTTACAATTTTTAGTTGTACTTATAATCCAAGTAAAGTGAACTTTTTAAAAATATTATTTTTCACTAATTTGTCTAATTATATTAAAAAAAATTCACCCCGAGATACATTCTTTTTTGTTATTTCAATCTTTCAACAATTACCTGACACTAATCCAACTCAACCTGCATTTAACCATTCCCTTTTATTTAACTTTACATAAAAAAGACAATATTTTTCCAACACATCCCTTAACTTTTTAAAAGGTGAATTAGTTATAAGTAGGTATTTCGTATTTGATTTGGAAAAAATTGGCACAGTGGTGATCTAAAATAGTTTAAAATGGAAAGAAAATATACAAAAACATATATATTAATATAATTAGTATACTATTTATGTTAATATATAGGCGCAATAACGCTGGTCCAAATAAATAAATGGCGGTTTTAACCCTTTTTAATTAATTTTTTTTTCCAAATACTTTCGCATTTCGGTGACAGCTGAAAAAAACACCTTATGTAATTTAAGTTTGGCAGATTTAATAACTTCATACTTTATATTTAAAAGAAAAAAAACGTGCGAATTTAATAAATCTAGTACATAAAAGTCCACTTCAATCCTTGCGATCACGAACCAATGGCATATTATTTTGTTTTCTTGTAATATACGATGAATATGTCACGTCTTCGAATTTCATACAAATGTCTCTTAAACAAAATGGTAAATCCTTTAAATCTTCTTTGGTCACATGCTGACACAAATAAAAAACTAAACTGAAAACTAAAATCAAACCGCCACCTTGTGTTGTTTTCCCTCTCAAAAAAAAAAAAAAAAAAAAGAAAACGTGCGTAAGAAAGCATGTCCGCATGACGTGCCATCTCCGTGCGTCTTTGCAGACAGAGATGAGAGAATTCAAAAATTCCAAAAAACGATACAATTCAGGGGACACAATATCATTTTACACAGAGGTCTTTACCTCCTACGAAGGATGATCCACTCCTGTACTGTATTGCGTTTTATTCTACTAATTTTTTTTAACGACCAAGTGTTTTTAATGATTCCTTTTTTTTATATATAAATCCACAATCTCAGGCTCTTGTTGTTTTTCTTTTGTTCGTTGTTGTGTAAAAGAAGAACTTTGTTTTATGACGGAGATTAAATTTCGTAATTTTTTTTTTCATCACTGTTCGTCTAATAAATTGTAGGTACAGAAATATGTGACTAAATCATTTTCAACCAGAGGTGTTCTAGAAAGGAACGTAGTATTCGAAGATTTTATTATTTAGGACCTGCCGATTCCAAAAAGGAATTAAAATTCTTTCGAAAGTATAAGTACTCGTATAAAAGTTATTTACTTTTCAAAGGGTCCTCGAACCCTCCTTTGTATAAAAGTAAGTTTACTACCGTTAAGCTCACTCCAGAGAATCTTCTTCGATATGGCTTATAATTATATCATAGGTACCAATGAGAAAATGTTTTACTTCCTTATTTTGTGTTTTTAAACTTGCTTCTTTGGTACAACATTAAATTTTAATGGCTATACGTAGCTTTACCACCTTCTCTAACATTAATAATGAAACAAAATATTAAAAAAATAATGTGGACATTGATGATCTTATATTAAAAATAAGGTTGTAACGTAGGTAGCTCGGGGTAAATGCGTGGATTAGTCAGTTTTCTGAAAATCAAAATCATCATTAAACTCTTTGTTGAACTCTCCACCACGCGCATGCTGTCCGAGAACCGCAGTACACGTTGAGTGGGCAGCCCAATAAAGGAAATCATTTCCATATAAGTAAAAGATTAATTTATTTTTGGGATAATCATCTGTGACAAACTTTATTCTTAAAAAATTAAATTTGAATTAACATTAAATATTTTAAATGAAAATTAAGCATGGCAACGCTATCTTAATTTATATTTATTTTACAAAATATTTCTTAAAGAAAAAAAAACAGATATGGCAACACTATTTTTAAAAAAAATGCAATGACAGTGATTTTGTATGTGAACGCATCTTATACACATTTATAATGATTTTCTGTGGACGGTCGTGGACCTTCGCACAGCGAACCACCATAAACGCACAGTTATGCTTATATATATATATAGGAAAACAAAATACTTCTGCTGCTCACACCACTACCCCGTGGACGGTCGTGGACCTTCGCACAGTAAGCGGAATGATCAACATCGGCATATGCTTCCGTTTGTGGCATAAGGGAGGGAAAAGAAAAAAAAAATAAACAAATCAAATACTTTGGCTGCTCATACCGATTCCCCGTGGACGGTCGTGGACCTTCGCACAGAGTGAACGGAATGAACAACCTCCGCATATGATTCCGCTGTTGATACCTTCTCATGGACGCTCTGGCGAACTTCGCAGTTGAAGATATCAAAACAGAATGATTTCCACGATCTGTGCATGTCCTTTTATACTGCTTCAAAGGAGCTTTTGTTTGTGTCATTGAGTTTTTCTTACAATGCTTTTGAGTAAAATATAATTGAGTGAAACTTTTGTTGCGCTTTTGTTTTTATAGGGTAGTATGTTTTTGTTTTACCTTAAACATTTCATAGGGTATTCGATTAATTTAAAATTAAATGTTTTGTTCAAAATTATTTAATTAATGGAAAGTTTAACATTAAAAATAAGATATAAAATAAATAATAAAAGAATTCAATTTTAATTGTAATATATAGTTATGTTGTTACAAGGTCTGGTATTTTATATAAAAATGCTATATCTTCCTGTAGTACCTACGTTCAACAGTAAAATATAGATAATGATTGACATTTTAAATATCAGCTTAACACTTTCTTTTCTTTATGAAATATTTGTTTTGATTTATTTCTCAGTGAAATTTGTTTGGTGGGACACGGCTATTCTTATTGAAAATAAAATATTCAATTAAGGTGTGTTCGATTTGTTTTTGCATAATTTTAAAACTAATTTCGTGCAAATTTCATTTTGAAATGTTAATTTGATTTAGAGATGATATAATTAAGTATCGAATTTGTATATTTTTTTCGTTTAAAAGCAAAATGTTGGAACAGGGTGAAATACAAGCCAGAAAAAGTGTCACTTATGATTTCTATATTGGCATTTTAAGCCCTGAGAAAGTTGACAATATGAGAGACTTAAATGTAATTTATTGAGGTAAGCTTACACTTTGAAATAGGACATTAGACTTTCACTTAAGTGCCACTTGTTTTGACTGTCCTTTGTGAAAAAAATTAATTAGAAAGAACGGAGAAGAGAGCAACTCGAGTGAGTGAAAACTGTCAGAATGAATTGGAACAGAACATTGCAACTTCGAGTTTTACTAAATTAACAGTGGTGTTTCGAATTGGAATAATAAAACGTTTGAGTGGCTGTTGTTGGATAATATATATGGCTATCCCAAAATTTGTCAGATACCTTGATTTGTTGTTGCATCAATGGCCATTTCCAACATCAAAACAAACCATCCGAATAGGCTTTGCTAAAACACCCGAAAGCACCAGTTTTAATTGTTTTTGGAATGACATTCAATTCGAATTTAATTTATATCTGAACTTTTTTAATTAAGTTTTATGTATTTTTGTTTTTGGATTTGTTATTTAAAATCTATAAAAAGGGTTCCTTATCAAAGTATTGACTAATTGTAAAAATTGGTATAGATTTAAGTGAGTTTTCCTAAAGTTCGAAAATTCGAACTTAGCCTTTATATGAAATTTGACGGAAAAAGCTATTGAACTTTTTCAATTAAGTTTTATGTATTTTTATTTTTTGGATTTATTCTTTAAAATCTAAAAAAGGGTTTTAAATCAAAAGCATTGACTAATTGTAAAAATTGGAATAGATTTAAGTGAGTTTTCCTAAAGTTCGAAAATTCAAACTCTACCTATATTTGAATTGTGACATTACAAGCAATATTGGATTTATGTTAACAACTCATGTCGAACTCGAGAATAACTTATCAAGACGTATGTGCACATTAAATTAACTTGGAATCACTATTTATCTATAGAAGTCCCAAATCTACGCTCGTGAAAGATTGTCAAAGAAATGTCAAAAACTAAAATTAAAAATAATGTTTTATGTTTTTAGACTGTCTAAATTGGCCTTATACCTGGTTTTCACTGAGATCTAAGTAGATTAACCAGTTTAACAAATCATACTTATCTATGCTCATATCGTGCTGAACGCATTCATTTGAGAATCGATATTTGACTTGACGCAAATGAAATTATTTATATCAGTTGCAGTTTTAACTCATAAGAAAAACTGAAACGTATTTGCATTCTTGCTGTCAAAAAATATCAGCCAAATTTTTGCCTTGGAATAACTGTTTAATTTAAAATTAAAAACTGTTCTGTGGCGTTTTTAAAACATATCAAAATTAATCAAATCAATGTTTAGAATTAATTTTATGAAACTAAGCTATTCCATAAAATTGTTTTGCTGGTAAAAACAATTGGTCTGGTATATCTTTGGTGCTTAACTGGGGGTTGAACAACTTCTCATGGACTACTAAGTGACAAAGTGCAAATTTATGCTCATGGAACAAAATACTTTACTGTTCAGCTCAGGTTAATTGAAAACACCTAACACCTCGCTTTTAGTTTCTGAGATGTCAAAAATAAATAAATAAATTGGGTGGTGCGACTGTTCGTATGGAATCAGGGCCTAGTGACTTACAATTCTCAACCATTTATGTGTGCGTGTTATTTGCAGGAATGTAGGGGACCTACAATTTTCTGCGGAATCCCAACGGCGGTGAAGTACCCTTTTATGACAAGATTTACTCTGGAGAGTTTTGTCAATTCCTCGCAAGAGGCAGTAACCCGTGACTTAGGCTGGGAATCGAACCCAAGGCTTAGCAGTTCAACGCACTAACCATTACGCCACGGGCTACTTCTACTATTTTTTCTGAGATGTCAAGTTCAGTATATAAACTTGCTTTGGAAAGATTAACAATAAAACTATAGGTAGATTAGGAATTTGTTAAAGCACTTATGTACTTTAGCCCAAAGCTATGAATGTGTAGTCTTAAAGTATTTTTTTGCTTTTTTTTGTTTTAAATTTTTAATTAACCTTCGTTAAAAGTTTAAAAGAAACAAAGATATAATACTGACAAAGGAGAAAACAAGAAGAACTGAAGCACAAGTTTATACCTTACCTATACTATACCTACTTCACAATATCAATGCATATATATCATTTATACGACAGAAAGAACTTTTTAAAGGAACATTTCGGCCATTATCGCATTTCTATGTGGAAATAATAATAGTGGTGGCAAGCAATGGCAAGGTTCAAGGAGAAATACTTCCACAGCACACCACCGATTCGAATTCTTATGTTATATTTTGTTGGGTCGTTCGTCTTTTCTGGGGCGTAGGTTGGTAGGTAGGTAGGTAAGGTACTCTGCTGGGGTCTTTAAACTAAGCCATACATACACAAACACATTCAAATTTCAGTATAGGTATATGGGTATATTTTTGTTGTTGTACAACAACAGCCCAGACATACAGTCAAGTTAAAAAAAAAAAATAAAATAAAGGGAACACAAAAACACATCAAGCAAGGGAAACCAAGAACGAACCAAGCAAATCCAATGAGTGATCATCTATTACACATTTACGAAGAATATTGCAGAGCATGGCATTAAATAAATGTCTTTGTCAAGGATATGCCAAGCCAAACAGAAGGTTCGTTCCTTAGTGTTCTTTGCCTTGTCAGTTCACAATTTGAGTGCATACCAAAGTGGTGGCTGGAGCTGGTTGGTTGGATTGGATTGGATTGTATTGGAACGTTGAATTGGAAGCTGTGTTTGTTGTTTCTCTGTCTTTTGCCTCATGCTCTCTATATTCCTACCTGTCATATGGTTTTAAATTATATGGTATTCTATACAAAAATTTGTAATTTCAACTTGAAAGGAGCACAGCATTGTTCGGAATCGGAACAGGTGGAACATTTCTTGGGCAATTATTATACATATATGTATGTATTTTTTGTTCTTGTTTATTTATACTCTAAGGCATAACGCACGAAAGTAGGCGTGATTTTCTCGTTTATTCGTTCTTTATTATAGGTTGTTAAGCCTGATGGGGATTTGTAAATAATAAAAATAAAAAAAAAATAAACGCAGATGCAGTTTAATTTATTATCGCTTTTAAATAAATTTATTATTCACATAACTGCTGATTTTGTTTCCTTAAATTAATTGCTTAAATAAAATTATGGAATTTCCAAGCCTCTATTTCCTGTTGATTTATGTGGATATTGCAAGCAATTTTTTATAATACACAATACACATACCTAACTAACATATATGGTTGTGCAATGCTAGTATGTATTTAATATGTGTGTAATTTATTGCTCGTAGTCATGATTTATGGAATATAGAAGGTTTTTATTTTATAATAGATTTTTGGATTTTTCCGGTTATTTGCCATTTTGATTTCAGTCAGTATATAAAAATGTATTTCTAAATGGAGGCATTTGAGAGACTTTTTTTCTTTTGCTTACAAAAATCGTTACTTCAGAATGTAAAATCTATGTAATATTTGCTATCAATGAGGGACATTTTCTCGTAAAAGAAATTCACTTCCACCTTTCTTAGGTTATGTCAGTTAATACCTACGCACCTACTTACTTTGAAATATGGTATTAAAATTTGATGAGGGTTTCATTTCATTTAAATTCATTTAATTTACATGATTGGTATCTGACAACCGCGAATCGTCATAAAACATAAACAAGTAAAATAAGTGTTTGAGGTTAAATTCGAACTAATTTTCTATTCCCTTGTGTGTGTGTGTGTGTGTGTGTGTGTGTGGAATGCGTCCTGATGTTTTGGATTACGTATTTAGTTTTGACAGTTCGCAGAAGATAAGTTGTAAATAATGTACAAAAATTTTCAATTTAAACTAATTTAACGCATTGTTTTTTTATTGATGTGTAAACATCTATGTCGGCGGTAGGGTAAACTAAAAACTTGAAAATTTCTGTGAAACATTACGTTGTGATCTTACACGTTACGAGACGTTGATGAAAATTGGACACTTTTAAAATATTGGGTACGTTCATTCGTACTTCAAACTAAATCGAAATATCGAGTTGAGTTCGGGTTGAAATTTGGTTGACAGTTCGAACTAGCCGCGTTCTGTCTTCTGTGAAGAGCATTTGAATATTTAATTTGATGTTTACACATCTTAACCGTGAGTCTCGGCACTTATACTTTTTTAATTTTAGGGTTAAATCATTTACATACATATTCACTTTACACGAAAAGTCACTGTCTAAAAAACAGTTGATATTTGCTTGCTTTAAAAGGGCGAGATAATGACCAGCCAAGCGTGCTGGCGCTACACCCTATTTAGAGGAAAAAACTCAGACGATTTTCGACCCCCATTTAACTACAATACCAATAAAGTCAGAAACTCCAAATATGAAATATTCACCAAATTTCAACCCCTTAACATAAGTGGTTCCTGAGATATAAGACTTCAAAAATCGCTAAAACCTTAACTGACTCACTCACTGACCATCAAAAATACTGACCACTTCCCGACACCGCAGAATATAGCGGTTGGTCTTGTAATGACTGCATACAAAGGAAAAAATCGAAAATTTGAGGTTTTCCATTCAGGGCGTGGTATCCGCCCACTTTCTCAGAAATGTTATCAGTTATAGAGAACACTTCCAATTACTGGAGAATGATAAAATTTGGTAGAGAGGTAGGATAAGAAGATTTCCATTTAGAGGGCGTGTGTCGGTCCACTTTCTCCCTAACATCTTTCCAGATTTTTGCCTAGCAAAAATATGAATCTTTGTAAAAAGTGAGATCAGACCAAAAACATCAATGTTTAAAAAAGCCAAGTTCTTCTATACAAAAAACCTGTGTGTAACAAGTCAGCCGTGAAAAGTAGTGAAAATCTCAAGTTTTGAAGGTTTAATGTTAAATATCCAAATCAGGAAATTTATTATTTAATAATAAATTATTGACTAAAATTTTGCGGGTTTTTTTAATTACTCTTTGTTTTTAAAAAAAATACCCGCACAATTCAGTGAGCAAAATAAATTATAAAAAAACTTATATATCCTGTTTCGACTCAGAAAAGTGTAATTTTTATTCTCACCATATCCCATCAACCTGTTTGGTTAAAGGTATTTCCGTTGCCATAAAGTATTCCGCACCATTTTTGTTTTTTATATAGAGAAACAGTGCCCCAATTTCAGCTATACCTCCAGCAAGCAACTCACCCATCTGACGAAAAGACTCGTCCTTCGAATGTTGTTTGTTTTGTTTTTACTCCATGACTAATAATTTATAGTATTTAATATTTGACACTTGTGTCACACATTGCTCTTTCCATGATACACACTTATCCGTTGCATCCACACTTTATGGGCCCGCAACATTTTTGTCAAATTATTCCCACGGAAGATGGAAAACTAACGGTATGTAGGTATATATGTGTATTTTTCATTATGATGATCTGTTTCTACTCCCCCTCCATTCTCTTCTCTTTCACCTTTAGTTCGGTAGACGCACGGCAGCAAAACAAAAAATACTCCATAAAGTTGTGTGTTGATGATAAAGTGGTTTAACATGTTTCTTGTGTTTTTGTGCCACACCGCATATTCACCGGTTTAAAATATGCTAAACCTATAACCACCAACACTAAGAAGGAAAATGATAAAAAATACGGATAAAAGTAGCTTAAGCAAGATCATAGCATTGAGAAAAACAACAATAAGGCAGGTAACGTAAAAATATAGAGAGAACAAAAAAAAAAACAACTATTTTTGTGATATGAGGCGTTTTTCCACTTCGAAATAGTGGTAGGTATAGGTGATAGTATTTTATCTGCGGGCGTCAGTTCTCTTTGTTGTTGTTTGTACATAAAGAGTGTTTAATAACTTTCAGAGGATGCATTGTATTGCAAAGTACAAATATAGTTGATACCTACCTTTATGTTGAGAAATTTGCATGCATTTTCCACTTCATTAATCTTGTTTACGTTTTTTTTCGAGTATGAGCCTCATAAAGTATACAGAGGGAAAAAAAAAGAAGAGGAATAAGAGTTTTTGTCTAGAAATTTTCATTTAATAGTTCAAATAGTTTGGTAGTTATCGTCTCAAATTGTCCGGCTTAAGAACAACCCCTACAGCCGCGCTATTTTTTTGTCTATACTTAAGCGTTTATGAGCGTGATTCACTCGTCTTCAATAAACGTTTAAGTTTAATTTTACTTTCTGGTGCAAGAATAAAATTAAAATCCATTTAACTCACCAAATTTGAAAAATTAACTCGAGTTTAACTCTAATAATTTCGTGATCTCGCACTGACAAATGAACAACTGAACGTGTTTTTTTTTTTTTTTTTAATTTGTTCTTTCGTTCGAAGGTTCTTGAAGAGATTTTTAAGTTTTCCCAGTCATTTTTGAGATTTGAAAATGTAGTTTCCACTGCCGCCGTTAAAGGTTATTGCTCTAAATGCCATTATATTGAATCCGTCTTTCAACTGACTCAACTGATTTATTTTGACATGAATGATACGAATTCATTCATGTGTACACAACCGACTCACGCAGTCTTTAAAATAAAACAATAATCTTTCTCGTTGAAGGATTGAATACAAATCTTTTAATTATTACAAAATTAAATTAAAAAAGTGTGTTTCCAAATCAAATAAAAATTTGTTCTGTAGTATTTACGTGTCAAAGAAAAAATTACAGACAAAAGAAACAGTGATGTCAAAAAAAAAAACGTCAAAAAAAAAATCGAAATTCTTTGCCTTCTCTTTCTAATTATATATTATAATTATAAATAGGTGTGTGATGTAATTATAAAATGGGTGTGTGATGTAGTACAGAGACGTCAAAAAAGTCGGACACGATAGTTCAATATAAAATGCTCCTATAGGCGTTTTTCTTTTTAAGTTCAGAGCACTGAGCAAAGTCTGAACAGAGTATTTTCAGAGCTCTCTGATTTAATTATAAAAAAAAAAACTTGAACACTGGACTGTCATGATTAGAAATGTCAGACTTTGAATTAAATTTTTTTGTGAATGGGTTTTTTTTTTTAAAGCACTTTACGTTCAAAATTTTGTTTCATTAAAAAAACAGTCACGCTATTTGTCAATTTGACGCCTTAAATCAATTTAATCCCTAAAAATGACATATAATATTAGTTTTTTCCTTAATAATTTTACCTTCTCCACTAGCCTCTTCCGCCATTTTTATTGTTTTGACGATGATTTTTTTTTTAATGTCAACTCAGTTATTTTCAGCATTTTACTCCGTTTAATCTGATATTTTATTCTAAGCTCACAGAGCGCGCTATGAACATGCTCAGAACTAAAAAAATAAACATAAGTTTAAAGCTCTGAAAGATCAGACCTAAAAACAAATTATTTTTTTGACAGTTCAGGCTCTGCTCTGAACTAAAACAGAAAAACGCCTTATAATGTGTTTTTAACCCAGTACTTACTGCAAACAGATACTTATATATTGTGTATATGTGAAACCAATTGTCAGATTGCTCTTTTTATCTTGATGACATAAAAGCTTCAACAATGTTACCAAATTTTAAATTTGGTTCCAATCTTATGGTTTTGTACACGAAACTTATAGAGCTTTTTAATCGAAAAATTGTGTTAAGTTATTAGGCTCTTTTTTGGCTCATTTGGGTACGTCAATAAGACAAATTGTCATATCTGGAGAGAATATAATCCACACCCCTTCTCACATTTTCTTAACTTCTTTTTCCAAGTACAAATCATATCTACTCTATACGTAGGCACATTCTATAGGTATATTGGTGACAACATCTTTCAAGTCCTATGGAAACTGTTTATTTTTATCAAGAATATGAACAAATTACTGAATTTTTTTTATAGGTAGGTATACCTACCTACTTATTACTAACCTACTTAAATTAGACATCCTACGTAGAAGTACCAACCTACTAAAAAATAATTACTGTTCAGCTTTTTTTTTTGGGATAAGCAAAACAAATGCAAGTGGGTAGGCTATTAATAAAAATATTATCCACACCTTTTTTTTAAAGTTCTATGTGTCATCATCACTCTTTACTTATGAGATATTTTTCGCGGAAATCCATGTTGTGTGGCAAAAAAAAAAAAAAATACTGACGTCACACTCCATTAGTAAGAATGTCTTTCCAATGCCATGCCACGCCAGACAATATCCACATACATATTTTTTTTTTTTCATGACGTCATAAAAGTCTTGTTTGTTTCTTTCTTAAGAGTGTTTCTTATTTATTTTCACATTTTGCTAAATTATACGAGTGCATTTCGTCACTATATAATAAGCTTACATTTGACAAAATACATTAACTAACACTACAATACCAGAAATCTCCACTTTTTATTTTTATTCTGCTCTCTTTCTGTCTGTTGTGGATTTTTTTTTTGTTTTGCAAATATGTATGTATAATAATACTCTTTACATTTTTTGTTGATTTTTTTCATTCATTATTCGCTCCTACGTCCTCACACTTTGCTTGGATATTTTATTAACTTCAACAACATCTTTGAAGTTTTTGTTTCTTGATACATATGTATATTATAAATAAGTTTCTAGATGCTCAATATTATGGTATGAAAAAAAGAGAGAGAGAGAACGCCAATAAGGTCTAATAGAAAAGCTTTTAAATTAACTTCTAAGTAAATTGGAGGGGCATTTATTTTACTCGTGAATCGTTATGTAGCACTATAGTATAGGGTATAGGAACCTAAGGATTAAGGTTATTTATGGATTCACAGAAAAATAAATAGTGTGAAATGTGCCTCATAAAAGAAGAAAATTGTCTTTGTAAAATCAACATTAACTTCCTGCTGCTGATCCAATCTGGATAAATTCTCCTTTGTATACATGTTATCTGTGTGCTTAAATTCTTGTGTTAACTGAATTTTATTTGGATGTAGATTTAAATACATTTTCTATTGCTATCAGAATGACAGTTCTTGTTATGAAAAAAAAGAGAAGTGTTCACACCTGTCAAATCGTCTTTTCGGATCGAAGAGGCCATTATAGAGAATTTAGAAGGCCGAAAAGGACGTTTTAAATCTGACAGTTTTGACAGTTATCTAATATAAAGTGCTGCCAAAATAGGACAATCGGAAAACGCTTTATAAATAAAACGCGAAATGGCAACCGGATGTCAACAACTCATGACAAGAAAAATCAAATAAATCATTATGTATATATTATTTCTATAGTGAATATAAATCAAGCGCTAGTACGTACGACAGAGTCGCACACACTATTTTCTGTCCAATTTTAAGCTCTTATCAAAAGCTTTATCAAAATAATCCGCATTTAAAATTTGTTTTTGTTATTTTACAATCTTTGAATAGCAGCAGTCAGTTTTGCATTTTTCGATACAAAAATTGAGATCATTAACAAATTGAGACCGCGACATGTCGTCCTCAAAAAAAAAAAAAAAACAAAAACGCAGACATCGCACACATAACCTTAAATGTCAATGACATAATTGTTACGTTTTGATTATATTCGTATTATATTAGTATATCTTTTGAAGGGCATGTGTAAATAATTTTAAAATTCTTTTATTGATTTCCGCTCACAAATAATAATAAAATAAAATAGGAAAAAAAAAGTTTCTATTTATTTTAAAATTAAAAACACATGAAAAGTCATGTGACGAAGTCACTTGGCAACTATTTTCATACAATGCTTGGGGTAAACAGCGCATTGCAATAAAAATTGTAGATACCTATTGGGTAAACATTTCAATTAAAATCAGCTTTGCTTTTTGTACAAAAAGTTAATGATTATAATATGTAGAATGTAGATTATACAATATAATAAAAAAAAGATCATGCACGTTTGGTATGAATTAGAAAAGTAAAACAGGGAAAATCATTTGCGGAAAAAACAAAATAAAATAAAATGAAATAATAAAGAAAAAAAACATTAATTAGAACATTCCGAATGTCAAGTACATGGCTAGGCCAGTCATATGACGTACATTTCTGAGGTTTAATTTGTTGTTTTTTTTTTTAAATTATTTTCTGATAGTCAAGATAAAGATATTTATATGTATGTATAAGATTTTATGCAAGTATTTATTTAAATGGAAAATTATCTGAATGAGACAAAAATTTTGAATTAATTACATATATTCACAAATTTTTTTTTTCCATTGGTTGTCCAGAAAAAACCCTCCTTGGATGTCCTTTTGTTCGGAGTCAGGATTTGACAATAAAGTGCAAATATACCATCTTCACTGTGCCCGACAAGCAATATTATTGAAAGGATTCTACTAGTTTCAATCCTTTAAATTCGCCATTTGATAAAAATGCAATATTATTGAAAGGATTCCATTTGACAAAAATGGCCTTCTGCACACGAATCGTCTAATCGTACAATCATCTCCATGCAGAGACGATTACACTACTTCTAACCTTTTGCACATTAAGCGTCACGTCATAGAAAAAACACTGTTTTTGAACTTTCACTAACGTCAACAAATAATGCTTCAACTGTTTGCTGCTCCGATTTGACATAGAAAATGAACTACACGAATGTAAAATTTTTCGTCCGACTAAATTTCTTCCAATTTTAAAATTAAAATATCTTACCTTTATGAATGTATGTATCATAAATTCTTATTCAATCTTCCACATACCAATTTCTTATTTTTTTAATTGGTATCTTAACACCACAACCACCTTTCAGGTTGTAAGTTTAAAAGAAAAGGAAGCATATGTATTGTATACATATGCTGTGCAACGTTCATCAAATTCTTCTCCACCCGAAAGTGAGGGTTCCATCGTCTTCAATAATAATTCACTCTTCTTCTCTTTAACCACAGAACCTATACATTCAAAAGTTTTATCCCAGTCACTATAGCACTCCCTTTTGCTGTTTTGTTGACTTTTTTTGTGCATAAGTAAGTAGTGGGTGCATATCTGGTGAATAAGTTTTTATATTTAGAGTCCAAACAATATCTCAACCACATTTATACTCCTTCTTTGAAGAGGAGAATTGGCATTCAAAACAAAATGCGCAGATAATATTTCCCCTTTCCGTGTTAAGTTTGGGGTTTCAGATTTTTTTTAATTATATTGTAAGTTGGAGAATTGTTTAAAAGTGGAGGGGAAAGTCAATCTTGGTGTATTGTGCCTTTGCGTAGCAGCAGCCATGTTTTTCTGGCTCTCTTTCCTTGCTAGCAATTTATCACCGTTAGACTGCACTTAACCACAAAAGGGGGGAAGAGCAAAATGGAAGTTGCCAAGACAGCCTTGAGAAGAAGAGTACCCGAGCATTTCGTTATTTATTTAATTTTTTTTTTTATCCAATTATGTTGTGGTCCCTTTGGTCATCGCTTGGTACGGTTTCAACGACCCATTGGAATTACACATACTTCTCTTCCTCTACTGCTGCTCCTTTAGATTCCATTTCTATGACAATGACAATGCGATTCAGTTGAAGTCGATGGTGATAGTGGTGCGGTGGTGATCTCTGCTCCACCTTGGTTGTAGCTTGGAAATTGTTTGTGTAATATATCTTTTGATGTGATATGGTCATGTTGATGATGGCGTTGGATAGGAATTTAAATTTAAGGTGAATGATGTTTTTCTTTCGAGACTCCTCTATTCTCTTCAATTCACCGTTTTTTCTTCTTTCTTGAGCTTTTTGGATTATGGATGTGTATATTCAGTAAAATGGGTGGAAACCGCTTCATTGTTGCTGTTGCTGCTCACGTCGTCGTCGTCTTCGATGGCATCATCAATCCATTTTACTTGACAGCACAGAGTTTTTTTTTTTCTTACTACACTATAGTTACCTACTCCTCTATATACACTCTTAGTTCCCAGTAAAGGCAACAATCAACAAAGAAAGAAAATCCCAATTTATGCAGAAGAGGACTCTGTTGCAAAAGGGGAATAAATACCACAAACAACAACAGCTACAGCAACGTGTGTTGATTGTGTAGTATCATCCAAATGGAACATTGTATAGAAGGTTCATTTCCTTTGTAAGGAACATGGTATCCTGTACTACGGTACGGACAATGTTGATGATTATGATGGTATCTGCTTGGTGCAAAAAAAAAAGAAAACAATTTCTATTAAACGTTGTTCTCGTTCCTACCATATTGACAAGTTCAGAGTATTTTTGCTCATGGCGACTTTAAGCAAGGATATATGAATTTGAATGGAGCAAAATGTGTATAGGTATAAACCACAAAATACAAATTTTAAATGAGCTCTAGCGAGCTGTCGGGGTTTTTTTTTCTTAAATAAAGGAGTGTTTAGCCGTTGATGATGATGATAAATAATAAAATCATGCTTTGACTTTTTCCATTAATAGTCTTTTTAATTAGAAAAAGTTATAAGGAATATTTATCATTAATCAAGACAGTAATCTCACAAAATGGATGCTATACATAATTGATAATTATACAAATCTATATACTATTGATATACCTACATGTCCAAATCTTGAATTCCACCAATCTAATAAAGAAAATTTTGGACAATGTTATATCGACCCAGTAGCTTTACATGACGATCTTGACCCAACCATACATTGATCCACAGTGTTGTAGTGCACTTGGAGTCATTTACCTGCACCGTCAAATTTCACTTTAAATTTTCTTGTTATAAACTTAACCTATGCACGACTCAGTTGTCCAACAATATGCCCAATAAGTTTATTTCTCGCGGAATTATTTCACTGGACCCAGAAATTCCACTTTAAAATGTTTTCTCATACATTACTGCTATGCAAGACATCTTTTAAATACCTTTTTAAATATATGTATATGTAGATACCTATCCTCGATATGAGTATACCTTTCGTATGTAAGAAAAGACAATTTTTCTTCGAACTTTGAAATTGTTCTATAAAATCATTTCGAAATTTAAATCCATTTTAACCTCTTCATTCACGCAATGGTCTGTAATTTTAATATTACAGCAGGATAAATCAACGACAAAACTTGCCTCTCCATCATCATCAGTATACATCTTCTTTACTTACTTTCAAGATTATTCTTGTATGTATTTATATATTTTATTATTGCTATCTATTTCATTAAAATATGTCCTTAACTACCTAAGTATACTTTTTTTTCTTTATTTTTCAAAACATTATATCTTCAATTAATATCAATTCTCTAACACTTTCATCTTGTTTATTCTATTTCCAGATTGATATCATCACAGAATTACACTGATAGTCCAGTAAAATTTTATTTATTTTCTTTCTGCGTGGCACTGCATAGCACTCACCACTCATCCACAATATCGATCAATACGCTTGATTCGACACAAGAAAAAAGAAAGAAGGTTGCTTCAAAGGAGTATGCAGAAAAAGCAGCAGCACCAGACAGCGAGCTCTATAGAGCAACTCTACATATAAGAAAATAAAAAAAAAAAAACAAAACAAAATAGGAAAGAAAAGAAAGGCACAAAAGTTCAACGTGTGCGTCATCTTTAAGACGCATCTAAATCTTAAAAAAGAAATTAAAAAAAAAAAAACCTAATCTTTCTGCAAATATCAGTCGAAGATTCCAACTTATTGAGTTGTAGTCATCGTGTGATTATTTTTAATGAATGAGTACGTTTCCTGTGACGGATTGTTTCACAGAATAAAACGTCAACCTAAAGGATTTTTGTGACATACAAAATCAAGAGCAAATCAAAAACCATATATATATTTGGATAAAAAAAAGATTGTGATTTACATTTATTATTTCAATCGCATTCAAACAAAAATTTAAGAAAAAAAGAAAAAAAAAAAACTATAAAATTATTAGTATTGCTAATTTTCTGGGACCCTTACGTATTTCCTACAATTTTGAACAAAAATAATAATAGTTATAATATTAAAATAAACAAAATAAGTCGTTTTGTCGCTGTGCGAAAAGAACATAGAAATATATTTTAGTAAATCTAATCGCTTGACTGTCTGCTTCAACATTTTTGAGTAGACAAAAAAAAAATTAAATTGATTTCTGAATCGATTATAAAAAGTCACTAAAATATAAATAAAAAAAACAAATAAACAAAAAAACAACACCACCTCCTCAGCAACACATCTATATATATATTTATAATAAAAATGGAACGCGAATCAAATCCAATGCAACCCATGTGCCGCTCTGGATGCGGTTTCTATGGTAACCCAGCCACAGATGGACTCTGTTCCGTTTGCTATAAAGTGAGTTTGATTGTTGTTTCATATAACATCGATATAAATTTAAATATTTAATTAAATTTGTATATATTTTTTGTTTTTCCAAAAAAGGATTCCTTAAGAAAAAAACAACAGCCACCAGTCAGCAGCACGCCTGTGTCAGTTCCAAGCCCACAACCGAGTCCCACATTTAGTCCAGTCATTACAGTCACCAACACAGCACAACCAACAGTACAGAGTTTACAGCAACACAATGAAATAAAAGAAGTAAGTTTTTTTTTTATTTTTTATTTGATCTTTTTGATTAGTAGTAAATGTTATTTTTTTTTTTCAAAATTATTCTGCGAATAAAATACAAATTGTTGTTCATCTTCTCGCTCTTCATTAAGATATGTTCGAATGTATTGACAAAATTTACTTCATGCTTTTTCAAAATAATATAACAATGATTGCAATAAGATCCTGGCGGTAGATAGAACTTCGATAAATGTTGATCCTCAAAGCCGGGGGAAAGCTAACTTAACTTAAAAAAAATCTTCAAAAACTCGCTGTTGTCACCAAAGATTATTTTTTGTCTGCTGATACATTACCTCACCAAATGTTATTTTTTCTACACACACTTTCTCACGTTATCGTCATTTGAGCTCAGTTCTGATTTATTTCAAGACCTTCTTACACGCTATATCAATTTTTTTTAAACAGTGATTCAATAGCATCAGTCAGTGGTTTGAAGTCACTGTTTTACCCTGTCGTACTCTAAGCTCCAATTTTGTGTTTGAGGTCTTGATTTTGTTTTTCAGATTGTTGGCTTAAAAGTTGCTTTTAAAATAATAATCCCATAAAATGAAGTTAACGGTTAAACCGACATGATCCTGGTGGCCAATTTACTTATAAACGAAATAATTAATTCAGGCTGCTAATTGCGTTAGCAAAATTTTATAAAATTTCGGGAAGAAAATCTCTCGATAACATTCAGCCTTAAATTTAACGGTCTATCCATCGTAATTTCTATTGGTTCAATTCTTATTTGATTTATATAAATGTCGATTAATAATCGAAGTCCTGCTTAAAATGGTTTAAGCAATGGCTTCAGTTTTGCAAAAATTCGATCTGCTAAGATCAATTTAAGTATTTAGACTTCTTATTGTGCTAATGATTTGGGGTGCACGCATTAGTCGTTCATAAATACGTTTAATCACCAAATTAGCGAAATCCATTTTTTGCAATAACAAAAGAAGCGTGGTTGTGTTGTAAATAACTACTCGACTAAAATAATTGCATTAAACTGAACTTGACATCTGTCATACAGATTAGTTTTGATGAATTTGTATCCCATATAAATCACCCTGTAATTATACAACATACAAACATCACAAATATGAATTTCTTAAGAATAGTCTATCGTTAATCATTTTGTAATTGTTTGTATGAAGGTATATTTATATTTGATTGCAAATTAATTGTTCTTTGAGTTAATATTTATGCTTTGTTGATTTCGACCTAAAATTCTAACTGAAATATTTTAAAGTAGATTAAATAAAGGTTTTATAATATATACTACCGAAACAAATTACCCACACAAAAGACTTAATACTATTTTGTTCGAAGTTTAACAGATAATTTATATTAAATAGGTATTGTTTCCTTTGAAGTTATCCAATGTACCGAACATATTCAAATAATATTAATTCAAGGCCATATAAACATCTGGAGTCGCGTCATTAACTAAAAACAATAGTCGTTCCAGAGTTGATTTTTGTTTATTTTTTGTTCATTGTTGCAAAATTTTTTCTTTAGAAAACTGAATTTGAATTTAAAAATCAGACAGATAATAATAATGTTAAATACAACAAAAGTAATTACTCGTAAGTAGTAAAAAATAAGATTTTTTCGACATCTCCCACACTAATACGTCATTGTATTATACATTCTTATGATTCAATTTATAGCGCAATGGTTGAATTTTTAAAACATAAAACGAATTTATTGGAATCTTGAAAAACGAGCAAATGCAATTAAAGTTTAGTTATCCATTGAGACTTTAGCTGTAGTAATTTGAACTCTGATTCAATATTTGCTCTTTGAACGGTAGTCTCGTCTATTGGAACTCTCTGATTCTATGTTTCAAAGAACTTGAAACTTAAATAATATGTTGCATACAGGAATCAAGAAAAGTTGAACAAATGAAAAAAAGGATTGAAGAAGAAAAACTAGTTGAGACATATGAGGTATAAGGAAAGAACATTCTTCTAAATAAATTCATTTGAATATCGTCGGCGATCTGTGAAAACCTCGTAAGTCGAAAATAAAGTCCTTATAACCTAAAAGATTTTAAAACCGAAAGGAATACAGTTACGAGCTTTTAATATTTGAATCCAGTATTTCTTTTTTTTTTAAATCTAAAATGAATTCAAATATCATTTTTGGACTAACGAAATTTAAGCAGATCACTGACGATATAAAACAAGTGGAACATTCCAAATATCCAAGAAAAGAGCACAAAACCACCGTTTTTATAACTGAATAAGGTTCATATTCATATATATGTAATTCGACTAACCTAAAACTACATAGAAAGAATGTTGAATGTACAAACAATGGATTTTCAAACAATTGATATCCTAAATTATTGTAATGGTGAAAATATTTCGTTCATCTTTCTGGGTTATTAATCTTATGAATAGTGCATTTCTCTGAGATTGTACTTTACTCATAATTTAAACAACGTTTTTCACCATTTCTACTTGAACTAATAATATTCTCTAATAAGCTTTTTTCAAAACAAAGTGTCCGATGTCTCATCCTTGTTCTACGGATGTGGAACTACATAGAGTGGCAGCTTATGACTAACTGTTTAATTGGCATAAACATAGCATAGTCCAGAGGGAAATTAAAATATGAATAGAATTCAATGCTTCAGTAATTTCAGTGAAGTCGATGAAGCGAAATCTATATTTAAATTATCTATCCAAAGAATAAAGGCAAACTATGCAACTATCAATTCTCAGTATGTGTAACACTTACTGCCTTTTGTAAGATAACAACATATTCGACAAAATCGTTGCAAGGTATTTAGATTGCATTTCGCAGATTTCAGACAAATAGTTAAGAAATTACACTATTACTTCGTACTATTATTACTATAACTTCTTACTCTTTCTATTAGTTGGTATATTAAAATACGTTCTTGTGATACTAATCGTTTGATCTTCTTCCAAATGTCTGGAACCAATAAGAACAATCTTAAGCTTAACTCATTGAAAAAAATATTTAAATCGAAAAACAATTTCCATGAATTTTACTTCTAAGATATTAGTTTCAGAAATGTATCTTTAAAAATAAATAGTCAAGATATTTTGTATTCTTTAAATAAAAAAAAAAAGAAGAAAAAAAAAGTTGAATCTTGCCTCGAAAAATCAAATTGGTATTATTGCTGTTGTTGTTACCATGTTTGGTAGAAACTATCTTAATAATGATGGTGAAAAAAGCAAAACAGAAAAAATAAAATTAATAAGACTGTCCAATGAGAAAGATGCAATTCTCGAAGCACCCATCGAGGAAGTGAACAATAAGAGCACTGATCTACAACAAGTAACCACCCTATTGGTATCATATCTGCAAATTGGTTTCCTGCAATTGCTTAGTTCAACCGCCAAAGCTGAGGGTGATGATTAGTTGAAAAAAACTCTTTAAAGTTAAAGTAATCTTAGTAATTTGGAATTAAAAAAAAAATTCAATTTAACAAACATCAAAAAGCACATAGAAAAGCAGACAAAACAAAATATAAAATTATCTAAAACGAAAAATTTTTAAAATAAAATTAAGGCGGCCTGTGAGTCAACATTCTCCCGATCATCATCATCATCACCAGCATCTAATTCGAAGACAACAACAACAACGGTGGCATCAGTGGAATCATCAGCATCGTCAACGGCATTGTCATCATCATCATCACCATCACCTTCAGCAACTACAACTACCATTCGAACAGGAGTGACAAGTTGTTCTTCCTCAGCGGGTAATATCCTCAATTGCTCAACATCCTCCTCCAATTCAAACTCCACAACAAAGTGCTGTTCTACTTCCGTTTCCGCTTCGTATTATTCAACGTCATCGAATTTGATTTCGATACGAATTATGGACTCCAAGGAAGCACATAATAACTCAGCTAGAAAAAGGGTAAATGTTATTATTATTTTTTTTTTTTTTACAACTACTATATCTACTACTAGTACAAAAATTTTGTTATCTTATTTTCCCCATAAGAAAAAAGATTAAACAAAATATTAGTGATCAAATAATTTGGCTTTTTCTTCATCTCATTTGGCTTTTTAATTAGTTTGGCGCAAAGTTAAACAGCGATAAGTTCCTAAATAACACAAGAAGCATGAGCTCTTTGAATTGATGCGCGCCAGGAAAACATAAATAGCTAGCTAAAACTAGCGTGCGTTTAGTTTTTAGTTGCTTTGAGTTTGTTTGTGCAGGCTAGAAACCTACTCTGCTCTGTTGCATTTCAATTTGAAATGATGCTGGCGTATGGCCAGATTTATAATAAGGCAGCCAAGTCCAAGTTCCCCTTTATAAAATGTCATATCTAAAGCATACAATCGGGGAAATGAAGAGAAAGAATTTTGTTTCCTCATTTTTCATTTTCGATGAAGAGAGGAGATGATGAACAGCAAAAAATTTGTTTTTATACAATTTTGTTCTTTTATGTGCAAAAGTAATTTGTATGTGAATTGCAACTTTGTTAGAAAAGTATTTAAACGAGATTTAATTGTTTGTTGTTGAACTTATTTTATTTATTTTTTGTTTTTTTTTTGTTGTATATTACAGAAAATAAATGAAGAAAACACAGTTAAAGACAGTGCAACAACGGCAGGTCCATCAACTTCCACAAACGACGAACAAGACGACAAGGAAGGTGATAAAGATGCAAAAAAGAAAAAGAATCGTTGTGCTGTCTGCCGCAAGAAGGTTGGATTAACAGGTGAGAAATATTTGTCTCAGTTTGTGTGTTTTTGTTTTATTTCATGAAGGCACACAGAAAAAGTAAATTTCACTTTACTCAACTGCTTTAATTTCAATTCTATTGAACATATACATACACAAATTCAGACCATATGGTCCTTTTTTAATCATCTGATGTTATGTTATAACCCCTGTTGGGCCAAAAAGTCATATCAATTGATTGAATATTTTTCATTAGCATACTCGTAATGAATTTTTATAAAGGATTTATTTCAATAAAAAAAGAAGTTTGAGTACCGGTACTCACGGTCAATATGTGTACACATCTACATTAGTCCAAGAGCTGGATTTTCGTAAATGAAGGTACCAAATATACAAAATCCAACCATACAGTAACTTGTACGTGTGACAAGTAACGTATAACACTTAAAAGTATTATGCGTAACGTGTTACACGTAAGGTTCACATTTTTATTCTTTCCTACCGCCAGTATAGATGTTTAAACATCAAAAAACTCTTATATACATGTTTCAGAAATTCTTGAATTTAAGATGAACTAATTTATTACAAAATATGTATTTTGGCGTGTAAACATTTTTAAAGATTGTTCGAATATTAAAATTCGTGCTGAGAAGATTACACAATTATTTATTACTTTCCGCAAACCTAATTTTTGTTGTTAAATAACATAAAATTTATCTACAATACAAGCAATATAATATAACTATACAACTCATAATATAATTTTTGACTAATTTAATTACGATTCGAACAATTTGGATAAAAAAGTTTACAAGGACACTAAAATGTAAAAAAAAAAAAATTAAAAAAAAAACAATATTACATTAATTTATATCAACATTATGTTAGCGTACTTTTCAAAACTGTGAGTTTCTACAAATTTAATTTTTTGTGTATGAACTTTGACACACTTTTAATTAAAATTCGCAGTTTTGGATAATACGGGAACAGACATGCCATTGGAACTATTTTATAAAACTAAACGGATTTTAATAAGATATTTTATGAATTCATTAAACATTTGCAGTCGTATTTTTTAGATTTGTGTCTACTTAAACACTGTCTAACAATTTTCAAGTTAGTGGAAATATGCTTTATTTAATAAAATAAATATCATATTACTCACGGTTAGGACAATCTACTCTTCTACTCTTGTGTCTAAGTTAGGCAGCTATAAGACAACTAAAAACAAGGTTTTTGAACACATTTTCCAATAAGATCATTGCTTTACAATGAGCATACTTAAAGCAGATATTTTTAATTTTTTTTCTATATATAACTATTTTTCTCAGATTTTACTATTTTTGTTTTCTTTTTTATTGCAGGTTTTGAATGCCGATGTGGTGGATTATATTGTGCTGTACATCGGTATAGCGACAAACACGACTGCACATTTGACTATAGGGAACACGGGGCCCAAGAAATTAGACGCAATAATCCTGTAGTAGTTGGCGAAAAAATACAAAAAATTTGAACTTTTGTGCCATCAGTTTTATAATATACATATATATATATATACATAAAAAATTAAATTTAAATAAATATAATTACAACAAAAACAAAAAAAAAAAAAAAAAAACATGAAACAAAAAACAAACAAAAAGGAAAAATACACATATAAAAAGAGGAAAAAAAACATTACAAACACAATACACACGCCCACATATAAAACAACTACAATTAAATTTAAAAAAAAGATTAAAAAAATGGAAAATAAGTATAGTACATAATATAATTTAAAACAAACAAAAAATTAAGAAAAAAAAATACTAAAAAAAAGCGGAAAAAACAATACAAACATAAAAAATCGTGAAAAATTACCTAGTTTACTATTAAATTAAAAGAAAAAAATATACATAAATAATAATGCAAGTGGAATATTAAATTTTTTTTTGTTCTTTTGTTTTCTTTCGAATTAATATTGATTATTATTATTACTTACTTATAAATATATAAAGAGAAAAAAAGTTTTAGGTAAACAAAAACAAAAACATAAACGCATATATGTGTATGTAATATGAAAACAAAAAATCAACTTACTTTTATTAATTATCACTCTTAAATATAATAAAACAAATTATTATTATGATTATTAATTATGTATATTAATTCTGCCGCTGCAACCAATTACTCTCTCACCACCAAACAGACAGGCGAATACAGTTTTTTCTTCTTTCTTTCTTTACTTCCCTTTTTAATGTTATTTAACAAAAAAAAAAAAAATAAACAAACATCTATTTAAAAAAAATGGAAAACAAGTCTATGATCTTAGATTATAACGAAATATTCACTCCTATCCAGAATCTTTCGTAATTAGAAGAAATTCTGCTACACATCAGGAATGGAATATCATTCGTTATATGATTCATGATTCGTAGTATAGTTTCATTTGATTACATTTGATTTTGTAAAGAACAAGAAGCAGCCACTTGATGAAAATACAAAGAGAATAATCTGCAATAGTAAATTAGAGAAATTTCACATATTTTCCTTGCATTCATCTTTCTTCCCTTGTTTTCGCTTTAAAAGTTATTTTCTTAAATTTATTTTTTTTTTGTTTTTATTAAATTTTTCGGTCGTTTTGTAGTTAATTTTCTATTTTAATTAATTATTACTCTTTTACTTTATTAATTAGTTTGTAAAAAAAATCAAATTTAATATAATATTTACTGAAAAATACAATTTATTATTTTCCCTAAAGTAAAAATAAAAACAGATAAGAATAAAGATTAAACAAATACAAGCGTGTCTATATAATTATTATATCATTTTGCTTTAAAAATTAAGGGAGTTTTGTTTCTTTACTTTTCCGACTATAGTTGAGTATTTTGTTTTAATTATTTTTTTTCCGAGTTAAATTAGTATGGATATATATGAGTTGTACTTGTAATTATTATTAGTTTTTTAATTAGATAAATTTTAGTTGTATTTGAGTATAATAAATAAAACAAGAAGAAAAAAAACATGTTTAAAATTAAAAACAAAAAAAGTAATTTTGATTTGCAAAACCAACATTCACCAATATACAGTTGAGAAAATACCAATCATTTTACTAACTATGTAATTACAAAAAAAAACAAAAAAAAAAAAACAAATGGTATGATAAATGAGTAACATTTTTAAGAACTTTAACTTTATTAATTGTAAGCTATTATTGTAGTGGAAATGAAGTGAAAAAGTTTTTTTTTTTTAATCTTAGTGCACCAGCTTTTTAGAGTTAAAATACAAAAAGAGAGATAAAATATAATATTAAATATAAAAACAAAATAAAAAAATAATTAAAAAAAGATTACTTCAAAACAAAACAAAGAAGTTAGTAACAACATAAAAAAAAGTAAATAAAATAATAATTCTAAAAAAAATGATTACATTTTGCAGTTTTTATTTATTTAATTAAGTTAATTTATTAATACATATTATGTTTTCCCCGATTTGGTTTCTTCTTTTTTTTTTTTTTTTGCAATAAATTCAAATTATATATTGATGGTCTATTGATATTTGATGGTCGAGGGAAGTATGTGATATTTGTATTGTGGTTTTCGCTGCAATGTATCATTTGTTAATAACTAGTATCACAAAAATTAAGGGAACTACGCTCGTTCTCTAGATATTTTGTGAAAGAAAAAAGGTACTGTTTAATATGGTAATAAAGAGGGAATACAAACAAAATAAAACTGATTTTTTTTATGAAGAACTGAATTAAAAAAAAAAACGGTGCGGATCGCTTTTAATGGCGTATTGGTATTTTCCTCTTCTTAGACACTACATATTTGCTTTTCCTTAGACTTTGCGAAAGTTGTTTCCAAATGTTATGTTGTGTTTGAAAGCGATAGTAATTCATTTAGAGGTACTTTTTTCTAAAATAAAAACAAATATTTAATTTTGTTTAGAAATTGAGTGTGGCTTAAATTGATACCACTCGTTTTGATTCCCATCTCCAATTGATTCGTTGAAACGAAATATGTTCGCCTCTGTTTTAAATGAACATACCTTATATGTAGTATGTTTGTGTATGAAGGTATGTACAATGTACATGTAGTAAAATAAAGTCCGAAACATGAAAATAAAAACAAAATTTTGTTTTTACTAAATCAAGAAATGAAAATTCATTTTTATTAAACGGAATAATTAATCGTTCAATCGTGTTGCATTTCTTCCGAATTGAATGCTCCCAATAAGAGGGATTTTTCAAACATGAATTTTCGCCCGAAACTCATAATAAGGAAAAAGAAAAAAGGACCCGAAAGGGTTGAATGATGTTCTCTTCCGTCTTCACATTCAGCATTTAAAGAACTGCTTTAGTAAAAAAAAAAAACTAATCCGCCTAATTGTGAGTTTCACCCGAAAAAATATTTCGCCCGGAAATTTTAAAGCTATTGCAAGCCTCGCCAGGTGTGGAATCGCGTAAGGCGATAGTTGATTGTCGCTTTTTTGATTGTCGGTTTTGATTATCAACTATTCGTTGCTCTGTGTAAATCGTTCGCCAAAAATTGTTTGTTCTTTGGCATAACTTACAATTCAGTCAATAATTAAATGTCATTTTTGCATTTTTGTTATTGTGATCGTTTTAATTATTTATATTATTAAAAAAATAACCAATTTTAAGCCGACCGCATCAAACTTTTTATGAAAATGACATAAATGTATGAAAACGACACCTAAAAAGCTGTCGCTTAATACCAGGGGGGTCATTCCGTAACTCGATTATCGTCAGACGATATCGTTTGAGCGATAGTGTTGCCTTTATTGGCTTCACGTAAGTCGATAATCGTCGAAACGCTATCGTCAAAACGATAGAGTTTCGACGATAGCTAATTTGGTATCGTCTTGCATTAATTTTGTACTTGTAGGTGACTGTAGTTGAATGATGGAGTTGCCACTGTAATTAATCATCATGTGTTATTATTGTTGCATTTACAAATTAAATTTAAAATGTTTCGGCGAATCAATTTTCTTATTGTAGAAAATGAAAATGAAAAAAAATATAACTTATGCGCATGCGGCGACAATTGAGAGATAAATCAAATCCCTTATCCCTTCCGCTCATATCCCCTACCCTGGCCAAATCAGGATGTTCATTCATAAACGAAGTTAAAATCGCAATTTGAGATTGCATGACTGCCATATTAAGACGTATTTACATTTACATATATTAATTTGTAAAAAATTTAAAAACAACTTGGATCTCAAAATGATTTCCCTGTAGTTTCAATCGGCACCAATTTTTCATCACTTTTTGGCAAAACTTGTGATGCCGGCATAGATAAAAACTTTATAAATCAAAAAACACAAAACAACAAACACTAAATTACATTTTAATGGCAATTATGACAGCCAATTTGATTTTTAAAATTCACCAAACGCTCTCAAACTGCGAACGATAAACGAGACGATAGTGGTCGATAGTGTCCGACCGAAGCTTCGGCTTCGGCCGAATTCGGCCAAAAAACAACATTCGGCCAAACCTTCGGCTTCGGCATTGTAGGCCGAAGTTTTGGCCGAAGCCGAAGAATCTGTTTATTATATCGAGCATCGTACTAGGCGCCGGAAAAAATTTCAATTTTTAAAATTTTTTAATAACGAAGAAAAGATTGCAATCTTTTCTTCGGTAGGTATTCAAAAATTTCAAAACACATGGTGTGCCATCATAAAAATTATTACTAAAAATGAATTATTTATTTCTTTTTTCTTTATAATTACTAATTAGTTATAAGTTATTTTTATTTTATTTGTCTTATGTTTTTTAAGTAATAAATTTTAATAAAAATAATATTTTTATCCAATTGGAAAGGAGAATTCTTGACTTTTTCAACCTTAGGCTTCAGCTTCGGCCGAAGATTTTCTTTCAGCCTAATAATTCGGCTTCGGCTGAAAATCGACCTTCGGTCGGACACTAGTGGTCGAGTTACGTGAAGCAAATCATGGACGATCTCGTCGACGATTATCGTTTTGACGATTATCGTTTAGAAAATTACGGAATGACCCCCCAGTACAAAAAACGATTGTCGATTTGATAATCACCTTACATGGAGCAAAATTGTCGATTTTGATTATAAACTATCAACTATCGCGTTAGCCGATTCCACCCCAGAGCAAAATTTTGTTCACCTACTTAAAATTAGTGAACAATAAGGCTGTCAATCGTATTACATCCCGCCGAAATGAATGTTCACAATAAGGGGAATTTTTCGAATATATATGTAGGTGAAACTCAAAATGAAACTCAATATTTCGTTCGTAATGGCAAATCAGATTACAAACAAAATTCGTGATTATATTGATTCTGAAAATAAGTAGACGGAAGTAGAGGAGACAACTCAAACAGCTTTTTTTGTAGGGAAATCGAACAGTGCTGCTGATATAAAACGAAACTTCTGTGATATCTAACCTCATAATCATACTAAAATCCTTATGAAAAACTGCAAAAAAATTCCGTATGTACATTATGCATACATATATATGGTCTCAACCAAAATGTCCGCTTCTTTTTCTTAGATGTCCCATTTAACGATATTTTTAAAAGTGTGATCTTTTTATTGGTGTGAATTTTTTCAAATCCTATTATTTTTTTAGTTTAAAATCAAAAACAGTAAATAAAAAAAACTCAACCAGTTTCAAGCAACAAAACACAATGAGTATTTATTTAATAAAATTTTCAGCAACATATCAACATCAATTATTTCTTAAATGTTTTATATAAAAAGTAAAATTCTTAACAAGTAATTAATTCCAACAAAAGCGAAAATTGATACGATCTGACCGTATCAACTCACGAGTGTGAGCAAATCTTTTAAAACGCATTTTAAAAAAATCCATCATGGATTTATGTCCTGTGGAGTTTTGTCCTTGCACCCGTGTATGTACGTCATTAATAAAAAATATTCTCTTAGTTCTAAATGTCAGACACTGGTCACCTAGTCCTTTCTTAAACAAAACCCATAAGTCATATCTAATTTGTCATTCAATATCTGCTACAATAATAAAGTGTGCTTAAAAAATAATCTACGATAACAATGACAATTATTTTCTATATTCATTGCCACCAGATAGTTCCTTCTTACCACATTTCAAGTTGTTACTTCTTTATAAAAATAAAAATACAAATCAAAGTGTTGATCAATATATTATGTATACCAAAAACAAAATTCAGGGCAAACTTCTCATTATCAATGAAGCTGTATGTAATCTTTAAATAGCAAGACAATCTTTGTAAACCAACAATGTTCTTATCACTTAGGCCCGTGCCTAACATATTGATTCAAAAAATAGTCATCAAAATTGTTATCATCTTAAATAGTTTTCAAAGATCAAATAAAAACATTAAATAATTCCCTTATTGAACACTATCGAGCTTCAATGTTATTATCGGGTTAGCAAGGGATCAGTTCAAATAAGCATAAGAATAAGATTAATTCAGACATTATTAAATTAGCTACATCAAGTTTTATTCAGAAAGTATTGAACCAGTAACAATCAAGTCGGGAGAGTGACAAGACGCGAATTCTGTCTTTGGAATATTCCTTATCTTTTTGATATTTGAATCTCACATTCATATTTACAAAAATGGAAAGTGCTAAAATTGGAATTAATCAGGCTCTTAAAAACAGCTCCGAAGAAAAACTTACTAAATCAATCAATAAATTGCAAGTCAATGGGGATAAACTTAGTAATGGACATGTATCTAAATCTAATCAGGAATCAGAGGAACTACTTGATCCTTATTGTAATCCGGAAAACCCTCAAAAAATTTCATTTCGCGATATTACTTCAGCAGCGTTTCTTATTAAAGGAGGAATTGAAAAAACACCTTGTCCAGTGAGGATTACTATTTCTATTTTATAAATATGCATTTTAAAAAGTAAATCATTTTTTTTAAATTAATATTTTGCATGTAGAAATCAACATCATCTGAACTTTATGGGATGGATTTGTATTTAAAAAAAGATTTCCTTCAAATAACCGGAAGGTGAGTTTTTTTTATTATATCACCCTTATTTTATTTCAATTTAATTATTTTATTTTATTTGATTGTGTAAACTCTCAACTGAACTTCCTACTTCTACGATCCCCTACGAATGTTGTATTGGAAAAAATTAAAAAAAAAAAACGCTGAACAAAAATAAACATGTGTGAGGTAATAAAAACGTTAGTCGGTTTTATGCAAGCAATAAAAATGGAATGGGGCTGACAATTTCTCTTCAGTAGCACACGCGTCTTCGACTCGAAACCACTTGGTTCCGGTTCAAATCCTTTCATTGGCACAAACCGCTTTTAAACTAAATTGAATAAACATGTCTGATGATTGGGTTGGTCCCATGTAATAGCTATATTTCTCCAGTTTAAATAACACTTCATTTCAAAATCTAACCCTAGTGGTATCTATATTCAGCTGTGTACTTAATAACCTTGACCGACCTATATTGGTTGACATTTTGTGCATACCATAAAAACTGATAAGAAACCTATACATATCGACTGTCTGTCTGGGACTGATTGTTATCAGTAAAAGACACGACGAATAAGTTTTTTTTTTGTGCTTCTAAATGGGTCAAACAATATTGCATTTAAAAATTTATAAATTAAAAAAAATAGTTTTTTATACTTAAACAAAACCAAAGAACAAATTAAATTATACTTTTGATTTTTTTTTTAATTTCTCGTTAAAATAGCATTATATTATTAAACCATTACCTATAGGTAATATTCATCTTCAATGTGGAGCTTTGATACATTATAGAGTTTTAATTAAACCACATGGACAAGTTCGTACAATCAGTCGTGCATACAAAATTGTTATCTCCTCAGCCTCATTCATGAAAGATCCCATAATACAATGAGGAACACAGTGTGAAGATTTAGCTAAAGTCTTATCAAAAAGTCAATGAACTAACAATAATAATACAAATTATCATTGTTAATTATTGTAAATTCAACAAATTTTCCATGGAAAATAAATAAAATACAAGGAAGTAATTGCATATGTATGTATATAATTTAAAGCTGTCAAAATGTATTGTCTTTTTTGTTATGAGCCAAAAAAACATAACCGAAACTAATTTGCGCTGGACTATCCTACCGGAGGAGGTCAGCTATCAAGTCCCTAGCCTATTTTACTAAAAAATAATTAGCAGGTAATGCATCTTAGGGGGAAGTCACAAATCCTCCAAAAGTATCTTTTCTATTTCCCCCCGTTTGGGCGGGAGAAGACATAAAATCATCTATAGAAAAATGAATTGTAAGAAAAAAAAATAATATAAAATCTCAAAGTATTGAAAATTTTTACTTTAAACATTTTTTCAATGTTTTTTTTCCCAAATTTTGAGTTTGAAACTCGATTTTTTTTTCAAAAACTATGCATAGATTTCGCTTGATTTAAAAACTGGCTAATAGAACAGAGTATTGGCTTTAAAAAAAGGTATAATACTTAATTGATATTACCTTTATTTTTCCATTTATAGTACTTTTTTCATGAAATTGCGCCTCCCGCCCAAACGGGGGGAGATAGACCCCCCTCCCATAGTAAAAAATGCTTGTATTAAAGTGTTCTACAAGAAACCGTTATCATTTCTTGGCGCCACAGTTATCATACTTTTGCCGTTTTTTTTTTTTTGGTAAACACATTATCGTTAAATACTTATAAATTGATATTTTATAGCATTTTGCTAAAAAAAAAAGCAAATAGACTAGCTGCATGCCGTCCCCGTGTCAACTCACTTTTATTTGTGTAACTCATACTATTTTGAAAAATGCTTCACTTTTTCCTCGATATGCCCGTTGCTATATTTCTTCTTCTTAGATCGAAAGAAAAGAATACAAAAAATTCATATGACGTTCCCATAATTAAGGTTTACTTCTTTTCGTCCAGTTTTCGTTAACTTTTCCTTTCGGAATTCTGCAAATTGATGTACATATGTATCAAAGATCTTCATATATTCGTACGTTTCACCCTCCAAAATCCATGTGTTTTTACTGTTATTTCTTGTATTGTCATTTCATGTACATGAATGTTCATGTGAAACAGAACAACAAATTTAAGGAGTACGGAGTTAAAAAATAACTCTGTGTGTATCGTTTGACTAATCCCTTTTCATTTCTCATGAGAAAATAGGTACATATCAACTTGCAGAAAAGGTTTGGCATTTTTATATTCAGCCTTATTGTGAGTTTCAACCGAACAACATTCCACCCGAAAATTTTGACATTTCACTTTTCGCCTATTTTGAGTTTTACTCAAAATTTCATGTTCGAAAAATTCCCCTTATTGTGGACATTTATTTCGGTCGAAATGTGATTCCATTGACAGCCTAAATTTTCACTTATTTTTAGTAGGGGAAATCTGGCAGAATCTTTTATAGTTTGACAATATACGAATAGAGCAAATTATTTCTTCTAATTTTTGTTGAATTATATTTTTTTAAATATAAGAATTTGTTTGTTTTTTTCATATGGCACGAAAATGGCACGGTTTTTAGAAAATGTGGCACGACATTTTTTTTGGCCGGTAACGCTGATTTGAAGGTGAAATATATTTCGGGTGAAACTCACAATAAGGCTAATTGAGTAGATATGTATCTTCGATTGTGGCTGAAGAATTGACAAAAAAAAAAAAAATAAAAAACAACGATATGACGAACGATGAAACTCAAATACCACAAATAATAAGAAATAATATATATTTCTTCTTCTAAGGCTCGCTCAAAATGAATAGTCCAGTAATAAAATAAGTACAAAATAAGCAAGAAAAATGAGATATCGGTAATTTCGCTGCGTCAAAATTGAGATAGAAAAATTAAGTTTTCCAATCCTCGCTTTCAGCATGATATTGGCGTATAGGTTTGTTCGATTTGTTAAACTATTGCATCTAATTAATTTCTAATCTATACTAGTTAAACGTAATAAATTTGTATGGTTAATCTTCGAGATTTGAAGCACATTAAGGGTAAATCTCGTTACATAAATTATATTGCTTAGAATGGGCCCCTTACTAAAATGTTTTACATTCCCTTATGGATTAGTGATTGTTTTTTTTTAATTTAAAATGTTTTTCATATTTCTTTTTTTTCTTCCTCAAACTTAAGCTTTAAAGAGAGAGGTGCCCGATATGCTTTACTTTCCCTTTCAGACGAACAAAAAAAGACTGGCGTTATTTCTGCATCATTGGGTAACCATGCCCAGGTAAATTATCTTATAAATCAAATGACAATTACACTGAGTAAAAAAAAAAATATTGATATTCAATAAAGGGCCTCAGCTATCATGGATGGAAGTTAAATATTCCAGTAACTGTTGTAATGCCAACAGCAGCGCCTATTATGAAAATACAAAAATGTCGCAACTACAAAGCACGTGTCATAGTCAAGGGCAATGATATGGGTGAAGCTAAGAATGTTGCGTTAAAAATGGCACAAGAAGAAAACCTTATGTACATCAATGGCTACGATCATCCTCTTATAATGGCAGGTCAGGGAACTATTGGTTTAGAAATATTAGATCAGGTACCAGAACCAGATGCAGTAATTGTTCCTGTTGGAGGAGGAGGACTCATTGCTGGTATTGCTACAGCTGTTAAAGCTCTTTCGCCAAAAACTAAGATTATAGTAATATATCTACACACTTTGGTAAAAAAAATTCCAATTAAATTAATACAAAAATTAACTTTCAACAGGGTGTGGAATCTGAAAAATGTCCAAGTTTCACTAAGGCATTGGAAAATTCTGGTCCAATATATATTCCAATTAAAAACACCTTAGCTGATGGTTTAGCTGTACCCAAAGTAGGTTATAATGCTTATGCTACTGCAATGCCTCTTATCGACAAGATGGTGGTAGTGAAAGAAGAATGGATAGCTTTAGCTATTCTGCGGCTGGTAGAAGAGGAGAAATGTGTCGTTGAAGGAGCTGGAGCAGTGGCATTAGGTGCAATTCTTGCTGGACAATTAAATGATTTAAAAGGCAAAAAGTAAGTTCAGTTAATTCTCCCACTGTAAGAATATTATTATATAATTTTATTAAAATGTAAAAGGGTCGTCATTTTGCTATGTGGCGGAAATATCGATACAACTGTCTTAGGAAAATGTTTGGAAAGAGGTTTAGCTGCAGAAGGCCGATTAGTGAAATTTAATGCACAATTGTGTGACAGACCTGGTGGAATTCATGAACTATGTAAAATTTTAGGTGATTTAGGAGTATCGATTAAAGACATAATGCATGAGAGAGCATGGCTAAAAGATATACATGCTGTTGAGGTGAGTAAGAGATTTTTGAAATACGATTTAATATTATTGTTATTAATTTCAGGTTAAAGTGGTTTGTGAAACCCGTGATTGGTCTCATAGTTTAGAACTGAAGGCAGTACTGAAAGCCAATTATGAAAATGTTCAATTTACCGAAGAGCCTATGGCTATTAATGAAAATACCTTGAACAGAAAGTAATCGAATAGTCATGTACATACTCATACTCATATACTTTTGTATATAATAATAGAATAAATTTATTTAATCATAAAAACTCTTTATCGAAATTATAATAAATTGTGTAGCCCAATGTTTAGTGTCTAGTGTCTATTTCAACATTCTAAGAATACGTGAAGTATGTGTATTTTGTTGTGTTAAACGTTTCTCCTTGTTTTACCTGGCCTTATCCAAAAAAAAAAACGAACCAAGATTGAAATTAATTTAATTTAATAATTATTGAAAAATTCCTTCCTTGGGCCACTGTATACTTATTTTTTTATTAGCCCATATTTTAAGTAATAGGTAGATAGGTGATTTTTGTTGGCTTAATTATTATTTTTGGTATTACATCTTTGGCGACATCTTAAGTTTAAGATTGGAAGGAGTTTATAGTATTGGAAGTTTTATTTTCTACTCGATTTTATAAAATCATTATGTTATTTTAATTTGATTTTGAGCACATACAATGTACGCGTGTAGTTACTAATATTATCAAGACTTAATGCAAATATTGTTTGCTTGCATTCCATCGCGTCGGTTGGTTGGCACACTTATCAAAAGAACCAACAAAGTTGATATTCCAATAAATGCGGTCAGTGTTATAGGTTAATTCGATTTGTTAAATTATTGGCCCTATGAAGCTTAAATAAGATTAATTTCAAAACTATTGTCAAATCGCCGAGATTTAAAGGAAAAGATTGAGGTTAAATTTCAGTTGAGATGGTCGATGGAATCGAAGTATTTATTAATATTGCTTGATGAAATAATGCCACGGGGTATAATTTTTTGATCGCGGGCTGATTATTCCACTCAGTCCATTCGTAGGTTAAAAACAAAATAATTGGGCCTTAAGTGCATCGCACACTATTCGTACAGATCATTCCAGAGCCTTTACCACAAAACACTTGTACTTTTTGATAAGTACCTAATCAAATTTTTGTATAAGCAAAATGTGAGACTGGTAGTTTTGAATTATTGCCCATTTAAAAATTAAAAATAAATAAATTTGGTGGTGTGACAATTCGTGGACAATGCCTAGTCCGAGTGGCCTTCAAATCTTAACCATTTCTGTCTGCATTTTGTTAGTTTGCAGTAACGCAGGGGACCTACAATTTTCAGCACGATTCAAACAACTAAGTTAAGAGTTACATTATCGTAAGAGTGGAACTGAAAAAAATTCTAGATTTCTTAATAAATAAAAAAAAAAAATCCTTAACTAAGTGTTTGTTTATGATCAGTTAAAATTTAAATGAGTATATAATTTAGAAAACAAAACTTAACATGATTCTTCATCTTCTTCTGTTTCTATTGCTTCTTCATTGATTTCTTCAATTAGTTTTTTCTCATGAAATAGTCGCAATGCTCTCTCCATTTCCACAGTAGGATCTGATACTTCATTAAGACCCTTTGTATCATTGTCAGCTTGTATCGGTGGAATTTGTGCAATTGATACATTTCTGGCAGTGTATTTTAATCCCCAACCAAAGTAAATAGAATCAGAATACTTTTCAAATGTAAAAGAATACGCTCCAGGCCACAAATTTGAACGCAAAATAGTCAATTGATTTATTTTGTTATGTGTGCTTGAGTTTCGCACGGTCCAACTTTTAACATCTTCTTTATTTTTATCCCCATGGCATGATGTAAAAAGAGATGGGCCAAATTCGTAGATTGTGCTTTCATCGGCTTCAAAAACTTCATTTTCTTCTTCTGTGTTTATTTCTTCGATTTCTTCTTCACTTCTTTCATTGAAGCAACTTCCCTTTTCTAAAGCTTGGAGTGCTTTTTTCTCATCAAAATAAGCTATTCGCCCTTGTTCGAGAATATTCGGTCTAACGTGAACCCAGAATTTCGAAAATATAAGTTTTTGTGGACAAGGTTTGTAATTTTCATTTTCTATAATGTTGGCATCATTGTCTAACTCCTCCTCTTCACCTTCGACATCTGATTCATCTATTTCGTCATCGTCTGTCGCATTCATACCCTCACCATAATCTTCCATTACTTCTTTTTTTGTAAGTCTTCTATAATAATCATTTGGCGCCACGTATGTTCCCGAAGTGATTCTAGCTATGATTGCTCTTAAATAGTGTTTTTCAAATCCTGGGAATGTTGGGTAACTAACAACGTCAGCATCTAATTCTCCTGTTAAAAACTTTTTTATCTTCCTTGATATTTGTATTTGTTGTGGGTCAATAATAGGTAATTCAATCCATTCGTCATTTAAAGAGTTCACAACAAAATAAGTTCGTCGATTCAAACCAGTGCCTATGGGTTCTGGCGGGATATCGAAAATTACATTATCCTTCGAATATGGAATTGCCTCACATGGGTGTTTCATTTTTTCAAGGTCTTCCTCTAAACTATTTTGCCATTGTGCTCCAGGAATGAGATTTACATCTTCTTCTTTATTCGCCCTTTGGGCTTTTCTGTCTTGAAATATGCTTATCTTTTTCATTACTTCTTCTCTCATTTTATCAAAGCGAATATCTATCTCAGATTGCGTTAGTTGAGCTTCAACAATGTAATAAGACTTCTTAAGACCATAGACTATACCCCAGAAACGGGCATTCTGAATATTTTGATGACATCGAACATTTTGCAAAGCAAATGAAAGCCTGCAAACTTCATCGTTTGATATACCAAAACCACAAAGAGCCCAGTATAAGTGAAGTCGTTGAACGTTTTCATTTAGTGAGAGTTTTCGTTGTATTTTCTCTATCGGATAAATAGTTGTTTGAGTAAACTTAGGTGATTTTTTAGCATGGCGTGGGATATTTTCTTTGCAAACATTATATTCGTTATCATTTGGTTGATAGGGAAGCTGAAATAAGTAGGTATATATATTTATAGTGGAAATTAAATGCATCTACCTATTACTTTTGTTTTATACTGGATGTCCCAAAATTAATAGTCCATCAAACTGAAACTGTTGAGAGACCAGAGTGTGACCTCTGTTATCGATTAATAGCTTTTATTGAAATAACTATTGACTAGCCTACTCGTGTGAGAATTCTCGTAATTACATAAAAATAATAGACGCACAAAATTACTATATAAAATGAACGGACCTAATAAATTGAACCGACCTAATGTCACATGGCAAAATATTATCAATTGGAAAGTGGAAGTGTTCATTTTTATTGAAATAAGATTTAACAAAAAAAGGCAGTTTTTGAACAAAAATTATTAACATTTTTAAAATAAAATTATAATACTTCAAATCAGGATGTAAGTCCGATTCGTTTGACACCTTATTTGTCGGTGTAGTATAAGAGTCGGAAAAGGGATCCAGAATCTAGAAATAATATATGTATTGTATATATAATTGATGATTGATCAGTATTTTGCTCACCCTGTAGGAAATTGATTTTTGTTTTTTTTTTTTTACGATTTTTACACTTAACCATTGCCTTCCTGTAAACATTTCTTAACCATTGTGAAGTTACATTTTGTTATTAAAATATTTTTGATTTCCTTCAAAATTAACATGCTTTAACATACATAAAAATTCAGGAAGCCAAAAAATCAGCGCCAATCTTTCATTATTTTTTAAAATTATTATTCTTATTAAAAATTGTTTGAAACCATAAATAAATTTTATTAACAATAATTAAATATGTATACTGCTAGGGCTAGCTACCAGGACCTTACGCTGTGAATTATGTTTTTTAATGCTGCTTAACTCTAAAAAGCGGTACATTTTTAAATGTCATTAAAATCAGAGATTATGAATTAGAAAGATAGGAATCTTTCGTACGTTCCACCCTCCAAAACCCATTTGTTTACATTGTTGTTTTTGTAATTTCATCATTGCAACAACAAAATATGCGGTGGCGAATTCATATTTTTGCACTAGTGTGCGTTAAAACATGGACACTAATGCAAAAATATATGAACTCACCACCGTCCACAATTTTGATGTCTTGAAGGCAAACCAGATTGACAGCCAAGCTTTCCAATCTTTATAATTCATAATCTCTGGTTCAAATGTTGTTTAAATTTTGGGGCACCCTTTATAAAAATTTTGAAATTTCTCTCAAATTAAATTTATTTCGTGGCAAATGGATTAAAATTTCAGATTTATTATTTGTTGTTAGGCTATTAGTGTATATTGGCGTCGATGGAGCTGGCATCTGTCAAGTCAATTGTATTGTTGTTAGTAAAAAGATTGGTAAATCTCTCCAAAAATCCAAATCTGCATAATTGATTTTGGATTAAAAAAAATCTTATTTGCCCAATGAAAGACCAAAAGTTTGTTAAGTAGTTGTTTTGACAGATCTGGATTAAAACAAAACAATTTCTTTACCATTGGAGCACCCCATAATTGATAATAATGAAAACATTTCTTTTTGAACAATTCTCTTACATTCATAAGCTTCATAAAAAATTTAGCTCTCTCAACGTCTATTGGTTCAAAATGAGTCCAGGGGAAATTTTCTGGAATTCTTAGCTTTTGTTCACGGATATTAAAACTTAGTTCTTCAAAATAATCCACAATATTTTCGGGACGTTCTTTTATTACTATCTTTATTATATCAGCCAAATGATCGAACCTATATATCAATACATTATATTATAATTTTATTAGTTTACAAAAAAAAAATAATACTCTTACAAATTATCGCCTGTACTTGAACTACCTTGTTGAATAATCGATTTGGCAACATTCAGCTCATGTTCAATATTAGGTGGTTCGAGTTGTTCACAAAGTTGAGTACTTAACGGTTGTTGGTTTAAAGATCCCGATTGTGAAAAGCCGAGAGTGTATATTTCTGAAGGACATCTCGTAGGCTTTTTGTCTTCATTATTTTTTGGAGTCGAAGGTGATAAGGATCTGCAAATTGACATCTTATCAATAAATTTAATTAAAATTGGAACAAAATTTCTACGTTTCCTTTTAAAATGTTGATCTTTCCGTTTAGAGTTTGAGTTATAATTTTGAGAAAGTACAAACTTTTATTACTAAAACCTAAATACATACCTGCGCTGCTGATGCGAAATGAAAAATACCATACAAAAATGACACAATGAAAACATAAATGTAAAATTTGGTTCTGCTTGTCGTTCAGTTTTAGCAGTACGCTGTTCGATGAGTGAAATTAATCATTATAGCGCATTATTTGGAGAAGTCTCCAATCTTTTTCCGCGCTGAATTCCTTGGTCAAAGCAAATAATTGTGTTTGGAAAATGACATTTCAGTTTTATTAAATTTGTTTTTTGTTATTTCCTTAATTGTTCGTTCATTGTGTGTAAATTTGCGTTTGATTTTGCAATTTTTTAAAATCTATATCACAGATATTTTGCGTTCTGGTTTCGGAAACATTTCGCTGTCTTTTTGAAGTTTAAAGAAAGTTTTGCTTTGCATCATCACCGTACTTGGGTTAAAATTTGGCAAAATTATTTTAAGCTTAAAATATAAATATCATAGAATTCTATGAGGTACTTGTAAGACTACATAAAAAATCGGTATTTAAAACAACAAACAAAATGGCTAATTACTGTGCATCTAGTAATGAATATCCCTCAATATTGTCTCCTGTTAATTCAAAAAATGAAGAAAAATCAACATGTAGACATTGTAGATGTTCATCAAATTACAATAGCTCTGAAAGTTCTTCAGAATTTCACTACCCAACTGAACATGAAGAAGTAAAACTCGACTATGAAAAATTTAAAAAAATCCTTCAACAATCGAGTTCGAAAAGTGGAGACAACTTGTAAGAACAATTTTCTAATAATTTTCATTATACATATCAATTTAAGTTTTCTATTCGATCTGTTTAGGTATGACCATTTGGTGTTCGTTATAAAACGCATAATTGATGAACGTCCAATAAATGTTGCCGATTATTTTGAGCAATTTAGTCGGATGGTTCGAGAAAAGAAACTACCTAGTATTGATTCAATTGAAGAACCGCAATTTTTTGAACATGCTAAATCAGTAATAGAATTTATGAAGGTTTAGTAAAAAGTTCTAAACTATATACATATTCTGCACGTATAGATACTTTAAATTCATTTCAGCCATCCGAACCACAAGATGGAATTAGTTTTATTGAAGAGTTTGAAGACTTTGGGGAATCTGAAATGACAATTTATCAATCTTCTGATTCGACGAATATAAAAATCCAGCGTAGTTTTTTAGACAGTGAAAATGTTCTTCAAACTTTGCACTTTTTTGCATTTTGTGGCTTAGGATTTAATATTGATGAGGTCTTTCAATTATCTATGTCTGTTCAAAAAGTTCAACTTCATCCAAATGTAGAAAATGCCCGTTTTTGGGGACGAATTTTTGGCTTGCACGGATCTTTTTATGTTGTGGAAGCTGAACTTACCAGAACTGAACTAAAAAACCGATTTAAAGCTATGGAGTTAAGCTTATTGAATGAAATGAAATCCTTTATATCGAAAAAAGAACGTTTTAGAACTTTTGACCCATCCGATACACAGCTTATACCTGGTTCTAAATGGCAGAGCTTTCCAGAAGAAGATTTAAAGAAGATGCAGCAGCCTACTGCGCCAATTCCACAACTTCAATTTGAAGAAATTTTCCATGAGCTCGAAGAACCAGTCGGATCGGGATTAAATCGTAAAACATACTTTGTAACAACTTCGTTGAGTGAAGAATGGCAAGAACTTCCTACAGTAGCACCAAGGCATATAAAAGCTTCAAAAAAAATAAAAAAATATTTTACTGGAGATCTGAATGCGAGTCTGGAACCTTTATTCCCAGGAAGTGAGAAACACTACTTGAGGGCAATGATAGCGAGAATTACTTCAGGAACTTTTATCGCTCCCAAAGGCTTCTATAGAAGAATGACCCGAAAAGAAAGAAAACTAGCTGAAGATAATGATGAAGTTGAAGAAGAAGAATTTGATTCAGGAGAAGAAGATGATCTTGATAATGATACTTTGATAACACAAAATAATGATTATGAACAGGTTTCTCTGAAAGAAGCAGCTCTTCCAAGTAGTTGGGTTCATGTTAGACCTAATATTCTAAATCAAGGACGTATCCTTCATATAAATGAGGAATTGGCTATCAAAGACCTGGAAAAGAAAACCGTTTTGAGCATAAATGACAACGACGGTGATGAAGATGTTGGCGAACACGAATTTGAAGATGAGGAGCTCCAAGAGGAAGAACTGGAACATGGAAATTTGCCAGAAATAGGTCCTGAACTATTTAAAGCATGTAATGAAGATAAAAATAATGAAGGAATTCCATCTTGGACATCTCGTTACTCAAGTGTGTACAACAAAGTAAATCAAATGATTATGATGTGTTCCAATTTATGGCCCGGTGCATATTCACTAGTGTATGAGAATTTTTGTGATTGCATTTATCTTGGATGGGGTTTTAAATATGTGGCTCGATGTACTTCATTGCAAGAACTTCCAGTTATTCAAGAAGTAGACTATGCTGATATTGCTGAAGAAAAAAATGATCCAACTGTTGAAATGGAAGAAAAATGGCGGAAATGGCACATGAAGAAAAATCTAACCTCCTTGAACGATGAAGAAGAAATGAGTGATATTAGTGTTGAGGTAGATTTTGACGATGAAGATTAAGATTATTAATTATTTTGTAAAAATATCATTTTGAGTTTAATAAAATTTAATTAAAAAAAATATTTTCGAAAGAGATACTTTGTTGAGGGAAATGTTTATATGTTCACAAATATTGAACGACTTGACTGGCATATGCATAATTTTTTTTTTAATTTTATTTAGTTATTAACTTTTATCTTAAATTTCATTTTTTGAAAAATGATTCAATTTATGTTGTGAACATATGTAAGTTCAATTTTCACACAGATATAGCCGTCAATGCCACTGACGTTTGTACTTTTTAAAATTTACGAATGTCAAATTCCAATGAATCCCAAAACGACTCGATATAGGAATACCTCCGAAAATTTCAAACACTTCAATATTTGTTTCAAAAAGCCTTACATTTAAGTTTTTGACCAATTAATATCGTCACAGAAAATCAGGTTTTTCAAATTGTTGGAAAAATTCGCTATAGGGCGACAGCAATGTCAGATTAAATAAGATTACAAAACAAAATAATAAAAAAAATAGTACGTATACGACACTAAAATTCTCTTGAATTAATTTAAAATAAAATTGAAGTTGTATCAGAATCAGAATCAGAACTCCTCTTTACCTTTCTAATATCCGATCTATGACAAGAAAGTGAACATTCTATAACATTCTATACACCAACCTACTTTATTCAACAATTCCGTCCGACCGACAACGACAACGTAAAGATAGCTATATATTTAAACTTAAGTACATTAAAGCTAGTTGGAAATACTTGTTGTTTGAACCTCAGGTACATAAGAACTATAGCCCCACCTTAAGTCAGATTCCTAAGCTAAGTGCTTAAGAACCTAGACTACTAACCTATATTGATAAGTAGTTTTTTTTAATGAATTAAAATAAAATGCAAACCCTCATTATTTATAGTAAAGGTATTCATACAACGTCGGAAATTTTCCAAAAATCGTGGTAAATGCAATGCAATCAACTTGTTCAGCCATTGTCATAGTACCATTAAAAAGTTTTTGTAATTTACCATTTTCATTTACGACACAAATTCTTGTCGTAAAGTTTACGTTTCGATAAAAAATGTTTTCCATACAAATTTGTAAAATTCGTCACAAACTTTTCGAGTTTTACGCTGTTATCCATGCTTTTGAAACGTTGCATGAATAGCCTTATTTATTAAAATATTATTGGTTATTCCACGAAAAGTACAAAATTAAAAACAAATTTCTTTCTATATCGATTTATGTATGTACGTTTTTATTGCGCTAAAATATTTGTACACAAGTAAACATCAGAATATCGATATCCCTTAGTTAAATTTAAATTCTTGAAAGAATATTTTATCGGAGCGATAACGTCGTTAATATAAGTACGTCACGTTATATGGCAAAAGATTTGTGCAAAAAATCTACATCAGAAGGTATCTGTATCTACAAATAAAAAAGCGATTAAAAAAATACAATTTATTGGACTGCTGTCGGCACCGCAGTTATATGTTAATAATTATAAAGTTAAATACGAATCAACCCTAAAAGTTACCGATTTTTTATAAACTGTATATTACTACTTAATGTTTTAAATAAGTAAAAAGGTACTTAAATATTTTTCCCAGAGATCATATTTTTTCCTAGCGGATGGAGTAATTACATCAGTAGTGCTTCTAATGCATATTTATTTTAACTACCACAACAACACCAACATCACTTCTTTTGTATTTAAATGTGATAATTGGTGTTGAAGTTAAGAACATGCTAATTTTCAGTGAACGGTACTTTATTTTGATTATACTAAGGAATTTTATATTTTTCTAACTGAAAATTAATTTCATGAAATCTTTTGTCGAAAGCAGAACTTAATCTATAAACAATATATGTACATATATAAAAATAAAAAATAAATCCCTGTTTTCCTTGAAGGATGGAAGGTGTCTATATCTGAAATTCCATTGGTCCTATCCTAAATAATTACAAACACTAATTGAAATTGAAAATCAGATTATTTTGTTCATCATGAAAATGGGATCCTCAACAGATGTCGGTATGCTCCCAGACTGCTACATTTGTTTACATAAATTATTGAAGAGATGCTTCATTGTAAAGGTTTGTTTTAAGGCCCTATTTTTACTTATTTTGAAAATTATAAAATTGATGAAATTCTGCTCGAGTATTGTTTACTTATATTAAATCAAGTCTTTTAATAAAAATAATAATAACATAAAATAACGTGACATTTAATGGAAATAACATTTACATATCTACATATTATAGTACCTAACACAGTACATTTGTTTAATAAATTTCAGAAATTTTAACACAAAAATTCTCCCTTTCGCGTTAAAAAACACTGAGACTAAAAAATATTTTCGATTTGTTTGCTCATACGTAATTATATGTCTTATATGAAAGAGTGGTATAAATATGTTTGTATGTAGATCTTTGATCTTTACTTCAAATGATAATTCATATTCATTGACAATCAATCGTTTTTAGACCCATTTGTTGAAACATAATATAACATTTATACTAAGAAGTTATGATAAGTTTAAGAGAAGAAAAGAATAGAATATACAATGTACATACGCAACTAAGTTCAACTTAAATATTTGAGTTTTGGTATATCGTATCGTATTTCAGTTTGTGACTCTGTGGTAGGTACGATGCAGTAGGTATAATATGGATAACTCATAATACTACAAAGCCAAAGTAACTCATAAGCAAATATATTTTTCCACTGAGGTTCTATTATACAGGTTATACACAATATAATATGTTAATTACATATTGTAGGTTGATAACCTATTCAACTGAATATTTAGTACTGGTTGTATTATCTATCTGCATACACACATGCAAATGCTCTAGTTATTCAAATGATCGTCAAAAATTCTTGCAGACTCACAAATTTTATATATGTACATACGCGTATAGATTAGATAAATATTATATTTTGTTTGCAGATTATTCTATTTAGACTGAAACTCCAGAGGAAAGTTAAAATGAATTTTTTTTTAGTCTAATACCATTTCGCTTCGTGAATAGATTGTAATTGTTTCTTGGCATCATAAGTTTATTGTTGCAGTTGGTATGCAATTAATACAAAACATTATAATAATAAAAATTATTTCAATGAATATCAGTGTATAGATACTTATAAAAATATTTGTTGTTAAATCAAAACATTGTGAAATACTTTTTCGATAATTCAAAAAAATAAAACGCGTAATGTCTGTTGTGCAAACAGGTAAGATGTAAATATGTATGTAATATCATTATTATTTTATTTTGTTTTGAGTTTGTATTTGTTTTATATAATATGTAAGTGTTCACACAATTAATATTCCGGACAATAAATCCTGTGCGAAAAAAGAATACTCAAACAATAGATATATACGTAGTAATCTGTAAGAGAGTATACGATAAATAAGGCCAGAATATTGCTACCTCAAACAAAATTAGCGTATATATAGATGCGTAAAAAAAGCGAAAAAAGGAAAATCAGACTTGTTTATTTCGGAAAAAAAATAACAAAGTTTAAAGCTTTTAAAATAAAAATTATTTTTACTATCATTTTCTTTTAGTTATATAATGTTTTTTTTTTGTTAAATAATAACACAACATCTGGTGGATTTTAAAGTTAAACAGATAATGTAAAAACCTGTTATTTTAAAGAGAGACAAGACAAAACAATAAAAAAGTAAAAAAATGTTTTGTTTTAAATTTTATTTGGGTGCATTAAGAGAAAATTGGATGCATTCACAAAATAATTTGATTCTTAATTTTGGTTCAATGCGCTTTTTGAATTTATTTTTTAGTAGTAGATTTACTTGTTTTGAGAAAAGTGTAGTTTACTTATTGCAATTGTAGTATAGTGGCGTTCCTGCTTATCAGCCGCAAGTTAATAATAACTTCTGTATAGTATAAAATTAATACAAACAAAAATATTTACAAAAATAATATTTCCAAATTTAGGCAAGAGTATGATAACTGTGGCGCCAAGAAATGATAACGGTTTTTTGTAGAACTTTTTAATACAAGCATTTTTTACTTTAGAAGGGGGGTCTATCTCCCCATTAATTCTTATACAATGAGATCCTCTATAATATATTGATTAATTCTTATTTGATTTGATTAATTCTTATACAATGAGAGACTCTATAATACTCTCCCCGCATCCAGCTTTACGTCGTATAAACAGTGAGGTATCTATAAGGGGCATGCTGCCCCCCTGCAACCCCCCTGCTCACTTTAGGTTTTGGGGTAGGTGCTAGGCTGGGTGTGTGCAAAGTTGATTTTTCCAAACAAAAATTAATTAAATTAAAATAGTAGTTTTGGTAATTTTCAATTTTCTCGAAAACTAGAAGACATAAAATCATCTAGTTTTCATGTTTTTGATTAAGAATTAATAAGAGCAACGAATTGTAGGAAAAAACAAACATAAAACCTGAACCTCTCCCCCAATTTTAATTTAAATCATCTTATTGCTAATTGCTATCAATGTTTTGAAACAAAAAAATTAATTCCCAACATTTTGAATGAATAAAATTTTAAAATATCTATACCATGCTTTTTAAAAAGGAATTGAAAAAGTAGAATTTATACTTCTCATACTTTATGTTTTTTCCAGAAATACTTTTCTCATTCTTAGAGTTCGCATTACAAAAAAAACGAAAACGATCGATTTATATTGTTTTGAGAAGAAGCGCTATCTTTAGTTTTTTTTTCTACATATATGAAAGAGATAGCAATGGTGGAAACGACATCGTTATCGTCCGATCGTTTTCGTATAAAAAAAAATTATATATATCTAGTTACCAAGTTTTTTTTATGTCCATTCTTTCTTGGTGAAAAATAAAACCAATAATAAATTTAAGCATAAAATTAGTTTTTTTAAGGCCAAAAGGCATAAGTATTAAGATATAATATATAGTTTAACTTAGAGCGCCCGCATTGGGCCAGTAAGTTAGTTGTAAATTATTGATAAGTAGGCTTGTTTTTCCTGATTTTTTGTCTAGCTTTAAGATAATTATAAGTTTTTGGATAAATAAAAATGAATTTAAAATGTAAATCGTTTTCGTTTCGTAGATTATAATAGTAAACGTAGTAAAGTTAAGTAAACATAGTTTCTGAAATCAATCGCTCTAATGGAGGATTATGAGTATCATAAACTGCACGTAATGACCCACAATTACTTTCTAGAAATGAACCATATTTTTCAAAATAAATATGAAATGGTGTTTGGAAGTCGATTAATGATGAATTTATTGCCAATTCAAACTAACCTTAAAACAAACGAGGCTGTCAAATCGGCTGTCACAGAAAACAGTGTTGCCAATTTAAAGTTCTCCACCTATTAAAAGTATAGTCAGAGTTATAGTTTAAATCAACTTTTTTTTCAATTACAAAATGTATAAATAAAATTTTTAAAGCTAATACATTTATCATTTCATTCATTTATTTAAATTTTATAAAAAAGCTGATTTTTAATAAGTCTTCTCTTTAAAAAAAAAAATGAAAAAATGAGTAAGGCCATATATGGGGACTATAGGGTAGACCTTAGAATTTTTGGGACTAACTCTTAGATCGCATAAATAAGGTGCTACCAAAAACAAATAATGACACTTTTTTATCGATAACTTGTATGGAAACATAACAATATCTTCATATTTGGGCCTATTCGGCAAGATCTTTTATTCTGTTATGAATTTCCATATAAAAGTTTGAGCTGTCTAAAAATCTTTTACTAATTATAATTTTGGTATTCGGCATGACAAAATCTGTTATGAAATCTGCTAAATAATCTCTTATGAACTGTCAACAGTTCGAACTTTAAAAAAAATCTTATATTAATAATTGTAGTTTTGCTATTCAGGGGTGACATTCTGTATGGGAAAAGCGATGAAAACGCTTTCGTTTGTGCGAAAGATTTACTTCAAATCTATATGCAAGTCTTTCGCACAAACGAAAACGTTTGATCGCTTTCCCCATAATGTCACCCCAGCATGCCAAAATTTGCTATGAAATCTGTTATGAATCATTAAAGAAAAAAAGACAAATTTTTGTGACTTTTATCATAAAAGACTTCAAGTATGTATGTATATGAATTTTAAATGGTTTTTTTATTTATATTTTGTTTCGACAACAAAATGTTCTTAAAATATAAGAAAACAATATTTAAATACATGATAAACAAATAAGTATATTAAAATAGAATTAATTTTTTGTATGAAAAAACAGAACTTTTGTTGGAGCTAAGGTGTAAAACGTAGTCCCCTTGCCTTTTGTGTTGGTCTTCCCGATGTGCGGTTCTTGCAGCTTTTTAGCATTGGATCTGTTGTCGGCAAAATAAATATACAAACTATCACTATAAATCCAAATTTTAAAATTTAATTGTAATTCCCCAGTTTCAATTTATTGGTCAGCAATAAATTATTTTTAAAACAGCTGATTATGACAACAGATTTTAGATCGTTTGCTAACATATTTCGGTTTAGAAGTTTCATTACATAATTTTATAACAGATCGAACATCTGAATACCAATTATAAAAAAAATCTTTTATAGTGAAAATCCTTATGATTTATAACAGAAAATTCATAGCAAAATAACAGATAATGGCAGAATAAACCTAATTATCGAATAAAATAATCTTTTACATGTTTATCAAATGGTCAATCAGTGTCTTGGAATTTAGTTTTATATTTTTATAATCAGATAAATTGTATTCCACTAACTTCGGGGAATACTTTTCTAAATGAAATTCATGTTTAGCTTAATGTGATTTGTCTTGATTATTTTTTGTTTCACTTGAGTTCCATACAATTATTGAAGGGTGTGATTACTGACTTATAACTAAGCTAATAATTTAATAAATTCTAAAATTTAATTTTCAGTTCTTGGTCCCATCAGTCCAAATCTTCTCGGGCGTACATTAACGCATGAGCATTTCGAACTTGATTTTGAAAACTTTTACTGTGCCCCACCGACCGAGTATAAAGAATTCTTTGAAAAAAAGATTTCTTTAGAAACCGTTGGCTTCGTTCGGCAGTATCCATATTCAAGTTTAGAAAATCTCAAGTTCTGCGATGATGCGACACGATCTGCTGTCAAAAAGGACGTTGAATTATATAAGAAATTTGGTGGAGGTAGCATTGTTGAGAACAGTTGCCACGGTCTTAAAAGAAATCTAGAACTGATGGTTGATATCCAAAAAGCAACTGGTGTGAATGTAATTGCTGGAACTGGTCATTATGTTCATAATCTCCAGACTCCAAGTCATCTAGCGATGACTGTGGAAGAAATGACTGATTTGTACTCTAAGGAGATAATCACTGGTGTTGATGTACCAAATATTGGTCCGGTTAAATGTGGATATATTGGTGAGGTTGGAAGTGTTTATCCTATTCATGGTGAGTCAACAATAAATTGTAGGTACATAATAGCTTAAGAAAAGAATAACCACTATTGAATGTTTCAGAATTCGAAAAACGAGCAATCCGTGCAACAGGTGAAATTCAGGAAGTTCTTGGCTGTGGAGTGTCTTTTCATCCAGGACGTTATGCTAAGGCTCCATTTGAAATCGTTCGAATGTACTTAGAAGCCGGTGGAAAACCTGAGAAATGTGTAATGTCACATTTAGAAAGTAATAATTTTTTGAAATGGTTGCTAAATTCTGAAATTTACAACTTTTTTTTTTTTTTAAGGAACAATAATGGACATGGAACAGCTTTTTGAATTTGCTGCTCTTGGAACATACATGCAATATGATCTTTTTGGTGTCGAGTGCTCATTTTACCAACTAAATTCTTCAGTTGACATGCCATCGGATGCACAAAGAATAAATAATTTGATGGAACTTATTGGAGAAGGTTGGGTAGATAGGATACAGATGTCTCATGATATTCATACTAAACATCGATTAGTGAGTTTTTTTTTTGTTTTGCTCAGTTCATTGTATTTAATATTTTGTGGTAAATTTATTTGATTTATTTCTTTCAGACTTCTTATGGTGGACATGGTTATCACCACATTCATATGAACATATTGCCAAGGCTTTTTGATAAAGGACTGACAATCGATCAAATTGAACAAATCACAGTTACTAATCCAACAAAGTGGCTGGAATTTAAAATTTAGGCAATAATAAAAATAACAATATATGTATGTACCTATTTGGCAATTTTGAAGTAGCCTATTAGGAATACTCTCACTCGTCTGCTCTTTTTTGTGCATTTAAAAATAATTTTGGTATTATAAACTAACGGTATATCTACAAAAATTTTAAATAAGATGTGAACAAAAGTTAAAGAAATACACACGAAAATTTAAAAAAGTGTTGATTTCAAAAACTTAATAGTTTTACGTTAAGGGCGGATATTTTTAAAGTTCTTACTTTCAATCAAATTTTGTTTCGCCCTTTCTAAAATACTTTTCAGATTTTTGTATTAATTCATAATTTACAAATTTGACTACAAAAAAAGAAATTATATTTACATGTATAAAGAAAGGCCACTGAAATCATTAAAGAATTTGTACCTATGTGAACATTGAAATTAAATTGAATTTTTGACTTGACATGGTTTAACAGTACATACATATAGTTACAAATAAAGAATTGACATTGAAATACATTATAAATTTAATTTATTATATTGAAATTATTTGCATAGGGTATAGTCCAACCGATAGACGTAGAGAAAATTTTTTTATTAGATATTATGAGTAGGGTAACCTTTAGTCAAATATTAATATTCCATTTTCATAACAAAATTCTCTAAAGGAAAGCGGAACATCTCGAATAAAATTACGAATCTAAATTTAATTAATGACCCTTATTGCGAAGGTTAACTATCAATTAATAATTGATATTTATCAATCAATTTTATTAAATGGTATTGTGACTGTCAACTGTCAATATTGTTGATCCATTGTGATTTTTTTTTTGATAATGTATTGTGAATGAAAAAAATCGGTATTGTGAAGAACAATTTTCATCGATTTTCTTGTCAGTTGTCAATTTTTCTTTCAATCGTAAATTTGCAGTTGATGAGTTCGTGCTAAAATAACTAAAAAAATGTGAGTTTCGAATTAAATAAGTGATAAAATTTTTGATTGTTTTATTTTCAAAGGTCTCAAAAACATTTGACTTTCCAATTCCAAAGGATTGGATGCATCCCTCAAACTTCTTTTCAGCATAAGGGACTTGTAGGTAAGGCATGTTTCCAGTTTCTGATTAGTCAAAAAATTATTGGAAACTTGACTGGAGCTAGTCAAAAAATATCACTTAACAGCAAGTGAACTTCATTGTTCTTTAACTTGTTTTTTTTCACGTTTGTTTAGGCGTTTTTTGTTGACCTTCTTATGTGAACATTAAGAAATATTTCACATTAAGCTATTGTTCAACACGCAAATGCAAAAACAACAAGTTAACAGGACTTCAATCTAATGTGAACATTAACTTTCCACTAACTTTTACTCTTTTACTTTTTTACTCAAACAACTTGTAACTCACAAGATTTGAGTAGCTGTATTATGTCTTAGTTTCCTTCTCCTTTGCACTAGTTATGCTTCGAAAAAAGTCATCGTATAATAGCAGACTTATCTAAATACATACTAGATAATTATATTGTTCCTATAACTTAATATAAATTCCTTAGCGGCAACCCTATTTTGTGATAAACTACATACAAAAATATCATCGTTCTTTAATTCAAATCATAAATTAGATTAATTTTGATTTTCTGATAGACAAACAACATAAAAAAATACATTATTGTTGCTTGCGCCAGTGTAATTGAAGTTTGCGCCGTGAAAAGTTTAAAACTCTCCATTTATAGTGTTAAGCAGTATTAAGTTAATAGTGGACAACATTTTGAAACAAAGAATTATATTTAGTAATAAACAATTTTGGATAGAAAATGTCGATTGTACAAACAGGTATTCGTTATGTTGAAGAAGGTTCATTTCAATTTGAAAGTAGTTGTGACTTTTGAGACCATAAAAAGAAATACCTACATTTAAGCTGTGATGCTTTTGCGCGACTTTGTTTTCAAAAGTTTCGGGAAGTAAAAAAAAGACGCCTATTACAATTTTATCTCTAAATAGTAGAATATTAAGACTTTCCTTTTCGCAGTTTTTGATTTGCCATATTATACTAGACGTCATTGTTGTAGACCATGCAAGAGCAAGAACCCACAGTAAATTTATAGGTGCGAAAATTAATTAAAAAAATAAGCATATGGGTCGAAGTAGTGTTAGTTAAACATCGATAGTCAATCGATAGTATCGATATCTAGTATTTGACAATAGTAGTGAATGACCATAGTAAGGATAAAGTTCTACACCAGTCACAGTTTGTAAAATGTGTAATCTGTGGCAATGAGTACAAATACTTAGGCAATACAACAAACCTCAACGACCACTTGAAAAGAAAACACGCCGAAAAAGCGTGTGAAATAATGACAAAAAAAAGAAATCGACTTAAAGATAAAAATTTAAATAATTTGTTATTTATAGAACAAAACTCTAAAATTTTTGAAGTCTAATTTGATATATAATTTTATGAACTTCATGGTCATATTTAAAATAAGAATATAAAACAAGATTCAAAGAATGGATTTTACTTTTTAAATAAAATGTCGAAAATATGACTTCGGATTTTACTTATGTTTGTATGAATTATGAAGAGACTCGTTTTATTTACCTAATCCCTATACCCCCAAAAGTATTTGAAAGGTAATCAATGCATAAGGCTTAAGCATCATTCAGCATCTTTTATTGGTAATCAGCTACCAAATTGGTGCTGTTGCACCCAAGTTCAGTGCACTCCATGAAAATAAATATATGTACATACACTTATAAATCGAAAATTCATCTTTCTGTTGATTTCGTTTATCTAAGAAAATTAAATGCGAAACTATCGATAGTATCGATCGTGGCTTTAGTGAGTGATCGTATATGCTGGAAATCTAAAACATCAACTTTGGGTATAATTTTGTGAATAAATAGCTTCAAACAACTAATCCTCCCCTGATCATCGGAAGCATGAGACTATTTTTGAATCTAAAGATCATATTTATTTATGCACCATATTTATTTTATTTTTACATGTATGTCCAACTGTTCTTTAACAATGTATTTTTTTATAACACAAATTTTATATACTATAGTTCTTGGTCCAATCAACCCAAATCTCCTTGGGCGTACCTTAACCCATGAGCATCTTGAAGTAGATCTTGAAAACTTCCATTGCTCTCCACCGATCGAGTATACAGAGTATTTTAATCAAAAGATTTCTCTAGAAACCATTGGATTTGTTCGTCAATATCCATATGCAAGTTTAGAAAACATTAAGTTCTGCGATGAGGCAACACGCTCCGCTGTCAAGAAGGATGTGGCACTGTATAAAAAGTTTGGTGGAGGGAGCATTGTTGAAAATAAATCTAGAAACTATGGTTGATATTCAACAAGCAACGGGAGTCAACATAATTGCTGGAACTGGTCACTATTTGCATGATCATCAGACTTCAGGTGTTTTAGCAATGACTATTGAGGAAATGACTGATTTGTACACTAAAGATATAATGACTGGTGTCGATACAGGAAATATTGAACCAGTTTTAGTGAGATTTATGGACATAGAACAGCTTTTCGAATTTGCAACTCTTGGAACATACATGCAGTATAATTTATTCGGTATTGAGTGCTCATTTTTCCATCTGCTTCCTTCGGTTGACTTGCCATCAGATGCACAGAGGATGAAAAATTTGATGCTTCTTACTGAAGATGGCTACTTAGAAAAGATCCAGATTTCTCAAGATATTCATGCAAAGCATAGATTGGTGAGTTTTTTTTAACTGATACCAAGATAAAAGGTTAATTTGCATTTACATCTATTTACTAAGACAAATGTATATGTTAGGGTGGGCTACGCATTTCATTAATGACTTCAATAATAAGATTGGCATTTAAGCAAAAAGATTGCAATCATTTTTTTCTCATTCATTTTACAGCAATCCATTGAATGAAATCTTTTGCGAATTCATGCATTCTTTTACATTCTTTTGCATTCTTAAGCATTCTTTTGCATTCTTTGCATTCTTTTGCATTCTTTTCATTCTTGTTCTGGGGTTAGATTTTGGCTATTATGCTTTTAGAAATGTCGGGAAAAGATAAAAAATAATCATGAAAAATAATAAACACAAGTTAAAAAGAGATAAGAATGCAACGCTTTTTTCCTCCTGATCTATATTGTTTCATTTTCATGAGGTTTTCTATAAAAGGATTATACACGATAATAAAGTACTTAAATTATTGTTATATTTCCATACATTATGCATTTATATGGATTATTATAAAATACGCGGTTATTAAACGTTTACGGCAATAAACGTCTTAAAGATGGCTAAAACTAATACTTTTTTTCAGCTCTACTTAAAATTTAATCTTTTATTTTCAGACTTCTTATGGAGGCCATGGTTATCATTACATACACATGAATATTGTGCCAAGACTACTTGCAAAGGGTCTTACAATCGATCAGGTTGAACAAATAACAGTTACCAATCCAGCTAAATGGCTAGAGTTTAAAATTTAAGCTGCAAAAGTTAAACTTCGTTGTAATTATGTATGTATTAAAAATACAAATAAAAATTTAATATTTTTAATACTTAAAAAAAGAAAATAAATGCAAAAACCATATAACTACAGATTTTTATTGAACCATATTTTTTTCAATCGTTTATGAACAGGTACAATATTTTTAAAACCATTGGTGCAAAATTTTAAACGATTTAGGGTCAGTTTGTTCAAGTGGGTTAAATCGGCACCATGATTCTAACAGACTCTAATTAAGTGGCGCTAATCGATCGATCAGCTGATTAGCGATTTCCATGATTAATTTCAAATTTTAAAATTAAATCTAAATTTTGAATTCCTTGGTAAAAATTTTGGTTAACATTCACATTCGATGTGGTATATGTGATATTGCTTGATTAAAGATGATCAACTGTGAACAATCTGATCAGTGAAATTTTCGCTGCTGATTTGCAGACCACGAACTTTTGTTTCGATTCAGGTGCGTACTCTGAACCTTTAAAATTAAGCTTGAGAATACAGATTATAGAGATACCTTTAGTTTTTCTCGGGCTTTATACTAGCTTTTAACCATGGTTCAAATAGCTACTTGAACGCGAGCAATATTTTTAACCATCAATGTTTCGTTTATTACTGTACATATCTTCTGTTACCACCCAAATGCACAGCTGATTAATCAATGCTTATTCTACTACAATTTAAATTTCTATACAACTACTACTGTCATCTGTCTGCAGATAGGATGTCAAAAAATCTGGCAAACAAAAAAAATATCAACAAAAATTAAAATGACGGATCCTTGGTTGGTCCGTGAAAAAACAATTAATCAACAATCATTAGAAAATTCTCCAACCGACACAAATTCCAACGAAAGCAATTTTTATCTAAACGAGTCGCAAACATCTTTACAATTTGAAGATAATTTTCTGCCAACGCATAACACTTCGAACGCTTCCAATAACGAAAACTCGGAACACTCTCGACTTCCGGACTCTGACGATTATCTTCAGTCTTTAGGTAAAAACACTTGAATATAATTAAAAGAGAAGAAATAAATACAAATCATGATCATTCACAAACTTTTACAGAGAAAAAATTAAAGAAAATCAAGAATAATCCAAAAATTCTAGAAGCTTTGTCAGAAAAACGGGCTGAGTGTCTGCGCAATTTGCTCGAAGACAATTTATTCATTAATAAGGACGAAACTCTTGAGCTTGACGCACCAATCTCGTCTGGTGATTCAGCAGTTCAAGAGCTCTATCGTCATATTCAACCAGTGCAAGCGTTGTCTGTAGGAGAAACTGTTCATATTGTAAAGTACGATCAATTAGAAGCAGAAGAAGATATAGAAGGTGAACAAGAAGCACACGAAGACTCGAATAGTGAATCAAACAGTCGTTAAGAATATAGTTTTATACGCACTTATTATCTAACTCTAAAAAACCAATAACTAAGCAATGAATTCACCATTTGGAGAGGTCTTCCTCTTTCTCACGGATTTGGCTTGGAAGAGTCGCATGACCATTCCAGTGCTTGTCACAACGGTCTTCCTTATCATGGACATTCGTCTTCAAATCGAGATAAACATTCAATCGGGACAGGTAAGGAAATTAGGTATTTCTGGTATTGTAGAAACAAAGAAGTAGCCAGGTTAAGTTTCTGTGATTTAATTTTCTTATTATTCCTTGCATACAAAATACCTATCAAACTACTAGACAAGTAATGTTCAACTAAATTGATCTTTTTGCGGCATTCGCCTACGGATTTCCATATATAACTGCTTTGTTTATAAGAGTTCTGTTTATGCAGGCCCAAGAACCTCTCCTGGTGGGCACACTTCAGGAACCCAAAGTTTCCTACATGTTTCGAACAAAATTTCCTTAGCCAAATTGAACAAATCGAAAGAGAAATCCAAATCAAAAACTAATTGATATTTTCACCAATATAAGGAAGCAGACTTACGCCTTCCATGGACGTTTTTTTTATCGAATAAAAGATTTGATCTTTTTCATCCATCCATTTTTCATGTATGTATATATTTAGGTCTCTATCACGAATTCCATCGTAATACGAAACTTTAACAAATCCCTAACAAAAGTATCAATCGTGGGGGAAATAAAAATCTTATACAATTAAATTGGATTCGGAAAAGTTTCCATTCCATAGATGAGGTTTCTGCATGAAGGATGCGCTTCCAGTAGAAAATTTTATAATGAATAAAGTGGTTTTTCCTTGAGTAAAAGAAGCATTTCTCGATTGCGAGAGGAGACAATGCATTGCATTATTTTAAACAGAATTTAGGAAAAGACAAAATGTACACACCGCGAGTGAGTATGGCACAACACCTCAAGATCGACGGGTCATGCTCCGAGAAGCATCTAATTAAATCTTTGATAGACAAAGTACTCTTGCCGTGGGCGACATACTCACCTGACATGAATGTTACCGGAAATATTGGAAGTTGGCTCTCACAAACAGTTTACAAAAGAAGAAGATAGTTTGAAAATAAAAAAAAAACTTAACTCAAGCCATAAATTCATCTTGGACATAGATTTTACTCAACTATTTATGTTTCTTCTATGACTATAAGCACTGCTGGTTTTAGAATAAATCGAACAGCTTATATAAAAGATAATGTCAATCAATAAAGACAAAATTTCAAACAGAACTATTGAAAAGTTTTTTTTTTCTTTTTTTTATAACACATATTTCGGGAGGTGAAAAGTGAAATGTCAAATTTTTCGTGTGGAATGTTGTTCGGGTTTGAACTCACAATAAAGCTGGACACGAATGATCAGTTTTATTAGTATGACGATAATTTCGTAGCAAAAGGTCAAAGGGTTATATCTGTTTTGTCTCGAACTCTTGTCGTTTATTGATGATTATTCTGTCTATAACTTATAATCCATTAAATTGTTTTGTAGATAACAAGTACTTTCGTTTAAAATATTACCTCTGTATGTGGAACTACGTCAGCGAATGATTGAGTAAATCATCACTCTATTATCACATTTTGTTCTACGATCCTGCCATATAGAGTTGCCCTAACTTTGACCCGCTTCTTGAATCATCATACATTAAGATCTAAACAGAAGTTGTCTAAACATAATTCTTTATATTTTTCAGCCAGCAGTGGAATATGCCGATTTGGATGATGATTCCCTGGAAGAGTACACAACCGAGAGCGATGGCGACACCGAAGATGAAACTGACGACGAAGACAATGATGACGATGATGGAGAAAACGACATTTTAGCGGATTTAGAATGTTCACATTGACACAAAATCGATAACATAATCTCATTTCATTAATTTTTTTAACCATAGGCATATTAAATTTATCGTTCTGTTTTTATTGTTAATGTTTTTTTATTTATTTAAATATTCAAAAAAAAAATATATATAGATTAAAGGAAAATTAATTCTAATACAAAAAAGACAAACATATAATAAAATCTAGTAGGTACATAACTACGAATTGGTACATAATTTTTAAAAGTACACCCGGTGCACCTGATTTAGTTTTAATTTGCAATTGCAAAGAGGACATTTCTTTGTCAGGCGGATGGCCTGCATTATGCATGACTGACAAAAGATGTGTCCGCACGAGGTCGATGAAGGCTGTCGACTGATCACGCTTTCCATACAAACGGCACAAGTCAATGCTGGCATGCCACCATTGGGTCCTGGTGGGGTTGTTACTTTTTTTCCGTAGGCAGTAGGCGAATCAACGTGAACGACCTTCACATCTCCTTTATCAATCGGTTCGGGCTTTGGCTGCCGCCGACGTGTTTTCACGGCATAATTTGAGCAATTCGGCGCAGGGTTGAAGTCTGGGAATTCGATCGGTGCTATGCCATCTGTTCTTCGTCGTCTACGAGAGGCGCGTGTGTCGGGAGTGCCCTCGTCAGCTGTTGTCGGGGTGCAAAGATCTACAACAGCAGTTGTCCGGGCGCTGGCTGGCGGGGCATTTCCAGGACGAGCTTCGACGAATACGACGTCTTCTTCTTCCTCCGGTTCTCTTATTGAACTTAGAAATCTTTGCACTGAAACAAAGAATTGCATAAATGTATAATCTGGTGGGTCGTACATTACAAGATTAGCTTACCTTGTTGCATGGCATCCTCACGAGGACTCAGTGCTGAATTTTCAGTTGCTGCCATTGGCCGAATGCTGTAGACTTCTTCAAGAAGTCTCGAGGCGCTGTTTAGTAAATCGTCAACTTCTATCAGGTCGACATCAAGGAAAGAATCATCCTGGGTCAACTATTAATAAATTTTGCTTAGGTAAAAGTAAAAAACATATTTAGTTATTTGTCTCACCACATCGTCTTTATTGTTAGTCCCATCTAGATCAGACATTTTTGATTCTGATGATTGTTTTTAATTTTTGATGTAATAAACTTATAATTTAATAATGTAGCTTATTTAATTTATTAATTTTATCGGAACAAAAAGGATTTTTTTTAAACAGTTTACAAAATGCAGACAGGAGACAGCAAATAAAAAAGCTGTTATCGCGCATTTCCTTACAACTTCAAAATGTTTTTGTTTGTTTCAGTGATGTCAGACGAGGTTTTTTAAAATGTTATTCGGTCTTGGCATATTCGCTCTGAATGTTTCATGCCGGTTTGGTAGTCTTTAAGCGAGCTCTAATAAATAATGCTGATAGCTTTTAAACTAGGAACGAAATAACAATTTATAATACATTACACGTACTAGCAAAATCAACCAGTCTTATTTATTAGATTTTTGTCTACTTAGACACTGTCTAACTATTTTCAAATGGGTGGAATTGTTTATTAAAAATAAATATCACATTATTCACGGTTAAGACGTTCTTGTGTCTAAGTTAGGCAGCTATAAGACAACAATAAACAAGGTTTTTGAACACGTTTTCCAAAGTTGGACAGTTGCCTAAAGTTAGACAACGTTTATAAATAAGACCAAACATGTTTAACATAATTTCCCTCTATCCAAAACATGACCACCAAATGGTTGTTCTTCCCAATAATTTTGGGGCAAAACACCAATCTGACAGTACTGGTTCTTTTATTCAAGAAGTACTAGAAATAAAACAGCGACCCTCAAACACAGCAGGGTCGAAAGATCTAGTTGGATTATGGTTGGATTTGAACTCGTTATGCTTTTTTGCTAACTTTTTTTCAACTTACTTCCCTAAACTGAGTTTTTTCTATGAGTTTAAGAAGGAAATTGTGGTAATTTGCAAGAAGTTTCACATTGGAAAGCAGACCAATTGTATGTTATGTATGTTCCTCGTCATAATTAGTAGCTTCGTTTTATTTTCCGCCAGACCCACTCCAGATCAGATCATGAAAATGAAACAACTCAGAATGTCAGTGTCAGCATCTTTTTCCACTTTGTTTTTATAATTGTATTTACCCGTTTTCTTTTTTTTACACTACTGACGCCACATTGTAAATTAGGGGTGTGTGTTCAAAATGAATTTGGAAATCCAAATTTAAAAATAAAGTTGGATCTTGTGTTGCTTTTGTAATACATCCATTTTCGTAAGAAAATTCAATCTGGTTCAGATCTGGGGAAAATAAAATGCAATTATTGACTAACCGCCATAATATTTAATCGCCTAATCCAGATTAAAACTTACATCCGGATGTAAACTAAGGGAATTTAAATTAAATTACATCCGGATTTTAGTTTTAAACTGAATTAATTGAATGAATAATATGGCGGTTTGTGAAATTTGTTATTTTTAAAAAACTTATGTGTCAATCAAAAGTTTAAAAAAAAAAATAAATTGCACCCACTCATTTGGGGAATTTTTAAAATCACATACATTTTATGTGATGTATGAGATGTACCTATGTGCTGTGAAATAGGGCCCAGTTAAAATGAAAAGTACAAAATCTCTAGCATCGTATTTGCTCGTGTGGAACGAAAACTCACAGCTTTTCAAACTGTGAAAAATAAATTGTTGAATATTGGTTACGTTTATCGATTGGTATAGCTTACATTAGATTCACGTTGTGTCATATGTCATAATTATTTATTGTCAAAAGACAGACAAAGCCGCGTTTATAAATTTTCATCACTTGTTTACCTTTTTGTTTTAATTTATTTTTGTACTTCATCCATAAACTCAAAAAAAGGAAAACCAATTAAAATGGTATTGTTTACTAACATGCAAGTCGATACGAATGAAGTCACTGATGAAATCCTTATGCGTCCCATAAACTGTGAGCTAAACCCCCTTACAGGAGCTGATGGTTCCGCTCTTCTTTCGCAAGGTAATATCAATAAAACCATTCTGGGTACCTATATAAATGATTAATTACACCTAAGACTCCATTTACTAAAGAAAATGTTTTTTTTTTCTTTTTGTAAAGGTGAAACAAGTGTCGTAGCCTCAATGTACGGTCCAATCGAGGCAAGAACACAACATGCAAAGATTGAAAAGGCAAACGTTGAAGTCATCTTCAGGCCCAAAGCTGGGTTGCCCACAATCAAGGACAAGTTCAGGGAATGCGTAATCAGAAATACGTGTGAAACGGCTTTATTGACGGCGCTTCATCCCAGGACAACGATTTCCATTCAACTTCAAGAAATGGATAATCGGTGTGGGGTAAGAGTTCAATTTGTTTCTGTCACTCTGATTTTAAAAAAACGTAAAATTGTTCTCCTTTCAGTTAGAAGCTTGTGCTATTAATGCAGCCTGTTTAGCTTTGCTAGCCGGAGGTGTCTCCATGAAGTTCACGATTGCCGCAGTTCACAGCATAGTGGACCGTGATAATCAACTTGTCCTGGATCCTGATCACAGACAAGCTGTGGGCTTGGTAGCAAGTTTCATTTTTGTTTTCGACAGTTTGGATAAGAATTTAGTAGCATGCAACACCAATGGGCGCTTCAATTTGGCTCAGTACAACGATGCACTGTTAATGAGCAAGGCAGCCAGTGAAATTGTTTTTAAGTTTTACAGGAATATTATTGCCAAATTCCATAGCAAATCGAACGGAGATGAAATTAAAGAAGAATGAAACTATTTATTGTCCATGGGGAGGTTTTTTTGCTTTGCTTTAAAACAACAAAAAGGTTGCTATTTGCTTTTGACAGAAAAATAGTTTCTATCGTTAATACCGTGGCGTGAACTTCTATTGTAGGTTGTAGGTAGTTGTCTGACATAATAGCAGCATTTTATTCAACTTTGTTTTAAGGACATTCACAAAAGTAAAAAAAAAAATGGAGAAAGAAATGCTGCCCTCTTGAATCCCATTATTTGGATATATAGTTCATGTAAGAAGTATGTAGCTTAGTAGTTCAAAACAACAGTAGACTTAAAGCATATATGAATTCCATTCAAAGAAATCTTTATGGTTTTTGACCTTTGTTCTCAATTATTGCTCTTTCCATAATTTCAAGTTCCTCGCAATTCTTCAATTCCTTATTTTTTGAATATAGACAAGAAATACGAAATGCTGGGACATTTTAATACTTTTTAAAGAACTCGTCGAAAGAGGGTCTATTCCTTACGTATATATACATAGGCACCTTCTTGTATAGAGGAAGCACCGAAGACAGCTAAAACGAAATTTTAATATTCAGCCTTATTCTGTAAGGCGTTGAACGCCAAAAAGAAAACGACAGTGTGAATTTGGTATTACGTAAGGCGTTCAACGACAAATAAACGTCAATTTGTCGATTCTCTCTTGTGGAACGCGTTCACTATATTTTTTTTGTATTTCGTTAGTCGTTTCCATACAAAAAACGTCGGTAAAAACGTCGAAATCTGTCGTCGAGAAATTTGTTGACGACAGGAGTAAAAATGTGTAATGTATTTATTTGTACTATGTAATGTAATTTGTTATACTAAGAAATGTTAAATGTAATATAAGCCTTAAGCTACTTTATTATGCCACCTCGCGGTCACCACATGAACTATCTAAGAAAATGAACGAGCACCAACTTCACGCGGAATAGATTCAAATAGAAGAAGTCGATTCGAAACCAAGCCGCCGTTGAAAGAGGACGCTCACGTAGACAAAATTAATAAAGACATTTTATTCTTAATTAAAAGTACTTGTTTCCTTCTAAATTTGTGTATTTCAACTTCAGGTGTGGGGTTCAACCTAAAAAACAGAAAAACAGAAAAAAAAACACAAATTTAGAACAGCGCATCATGTCCATCTCGACAAAGACTAATAAGCAGACGATGGTCGACGCCCTTATTGCAGCCGACGTGGAAATTTCGGCAGCTGCTACAATGCAGCAACTGAAGACTTTATACCAGAAGCTGACTCACGATCAACCCATCGATCCAACAGTCAAAGGCAATTCTGAGGAGCCTGTCGACAAAGACGACGAGACAGATCTACCAAGGGCAGACCAGCTGGAAGCTCAACTCAAGGTCTTAAAACTGCAGTATGAGGTAGTAAATTTGCAGCAACAAATCCGAACAATACAGAGCGCACCCGAAAGCAGTCGCCACCAAGCAGTCAATTTCGAGCATATGGAGAACTCCCTCAATACATTCACTGGCAAGAACCATTACGACATCAGGAAGTGGTTCAAGGAGTATGAACAGTACACCACAACACGTTCGTTCACGCCAGACGATATGTGCTTGGGTGTGCGCCGGCTGATGAAAGAGACAGCCAGAGATTTTCTCAACGCGCAAGGTATTGTTGATTACCAACAGCTGAAGGCGTCCCTCATCGAAACTTTTGGACGACAAGTCACGCACCGTGACATTTATCGACAGTTGGAGCAGCGAAAAATCCGTCCAGATGAGTCATGCCTGGAATTTGTCATCGCCATGAAGTCCATAGCAGCTAAAATCGATGTGCCTGAGGCAGAGTTGTGTACATTCATCATCGATGGATTCAACGATGAGAGTCCCAACATCACGCTGATCAACGACAGCAGGACATTCAGCGAGCTGTTGTCGAGACTTGATCGTTATGAGCAAAAGCGATTGTCGACATGCCAACCGAAGACCACCGTTGTTACAACAACCCCAGTTGCCAACAAACCGAAGTCAAACACCGCCGTTAAACAACAAAGTTTATCCGAAGTCAGATGTTACAACTGTAGCCGTTTTGGGCACTACAAGAGCAGCTGCCCGAAGCCACCTAGACCAATAAATGCGTGCTTCATCTGTAACGAAGTCGGGCACATGCACTATAGCTGCCCGAAAGCACAACGAAGACATCAGAAGATTGTAGCAGCAGTTACACGTCTATTAACAGACTCAGATAATGAGGACGAGGTGGCACGTCGATTAAGTGTCATGCAAATGGTAAGTGTAGCCTTTTGTAATAGCCATTTTCGACGTACTGAGTTTACGAATGTTTTTTCTTTATTGGATACCGGTAGCGAAATTAGTATTATTCAACGTTCTATTGTGCCTGATAGTGTCAGATTGTCGAACGTACCAGGATCAACGAGATATTTGGGAATTGGGCGTATAAAAATCCAGTCATATGGTATTATACAAACCCACATAATGTTTAAAAATAGAATCCATCTAATATCTCTTTATGTCCTTCCAGACAACTCGATGACGTTACCGTTGATCCTGGGGCGTGACTTTTTGCACATGTTTCACATCCATTTAAGGCAGGATAAATCTAAAAATAAAAATGTGAATTTACATATAAATAAAGATTTACTTTCAAAGCATTCGTGTGTTCATGCGTTCAATTTGGTTGATTCAGATAAAGTAGTTGGTTGTTATGATAGTCCGATGACCCCATCAGATGTTGAGAATATTGTCTCCAGTGAAAGTGTGATTGGGAAGGATGATAGTGTCGAGAGTCCATTGCTTGACGGGGATGAAATAAGGTGTCAGTGTGTCTCCGTCCCGCCGAATGATGTTGTTCCGCCGATACAGTATGTAGATAGTTATGATGAGTGTATTTCACAGATGTGCGCTATAGATACAGTTAGTTCAGAAGTTGTTATGGATATTTGTCCAAGGTTGAGGAAAAGCCAATTTGAAGCATTGACAGCAGTTATTGATAGGGCTTATTTAAAACCTATAAATACAGAACGTAATCCCCACAATTACAAAATGAAGATTCGTCTTACCGATGACACACCATTTTATTGTCCGCCAAGGCGATTATCAGTATATGAACGGACAGAGGTGCGAAAAAAGATAAACGATTTGCTTGAACGAAAAATAATCCGGCAAAGTAAGTCACCATATTCCTCAGCGGTTGTATTGACAAAAAAGAAAAATGGTGAACTACGTATGTGTATAGACTATCGCGCGTTGAATAAGAAAACCATTCGCGATAATTTTCCTCTTCCGTTGATAGAAAATTGCCTTGAGTACATGGAAGGTAAGCGGTGGTTTACGTTACTTGATTTGAAGGACGGTTTCAATCAGGTTAGTGTTGAAGATGACTCTGTACAATATACATCTTTTGTGACCCCAGATGGACAGTACGAATATTTGCGAATGCCATTCGGGTTGAAGAATGCCCCGGCTGACTTCCAACGGTTCGTCCATCAAATATTTCAAGATCTGATAGAGGCAGGGAAGATTATTATATACCTGGACGACATAGCTATTGCGACCGCTGATTTTGATTCGCATTTAGAAATAGTTAGTGAAGTTTTGCGAGGACTTTATGAGAAAGGACTCGAACTTAGGATAAGTAGATGTAAGTTCGGGTATGACGAGATCGAATATTTAGGTTATGTAGTTAACGCTTCGGGCATACGACCAACAAACGCCCACATCCGATCTATAGAACATTATCCAGTACCACAAAATCAGAAAGAGCTTCAATCTTGCATAGGGTTATTTTCATATTTTCGGCGTTTTGTACCATCATTTTCGAAAATAGCCAAACCATTGTTAGACTTGCTGCGCAAAGAAGTTAGGTATGATTTCAGTGACGAGTGTTTGCGAGCTTTCCAAGAATTACGAAGTAGACTGGTTTCCGCCCCAGTCCTAGCCATTTTCAATCCACAAAGGGAAACCGAATTACATTGTGATGCCAGTAGCCATGGGTTTGGCTCAGCCTTAATGCAACGCCAGGATGATGGAAAATTCCATCCAGTCGCCTATTTTTCAAAGACGACAACCGCATCTGAGGCAAAGTTCCACAGCTTTGAACTCGAGACACTAGCAATCATATACTCACTCCAACGATTTCGGGTGTACCTCGAGGGCATACCCTTTAAGATTATCACGGATTGTAACTCCTTGACTCTCACTTTGAATAAAAAGCAAGTTAATGCAAGAATAGCAAGGTGGGCTTTAGAACTTGAGAATTATAACTATTCTATTCAGCATAGAAGCGGTACGTCCATGGGTCACGTGGACGCACTAAGTCGAAACCCATTAGTCGCTACCATTAATGGACACGAGGTAGATTTCCATATTCAGCTAGCTCAGAATAGGGATGTCAAAATTAGGAAACTCAGAAGAAAACTTGAAACTGAGATGCTTTTACACTATGAGTTGCAGGACGGTCTTGTTTTTCGCAAATTGGATACAGATATTTTGTTGCTTTATGTGCCCAACGAAATGGAGGATAATCACCCTTATTCCGATAGGCGTTTTTCTAAAACGCCAACTGACGTTTTCTGAGTCGTGTCGTTTTTTTATTGGTATTCCGTAACTAAAACGCCAGCGTTTTTCTCGCTCTTACATTCCACAATACGATCCACCAAAACAGCTGACATTTGACATATAAAATTGTAAACAAATTGAATAATTTCAAATTTGGTTTTTGAAATTTATACATATTATTTGTATAAATTTGTTTTAAACAAGATTAAACGGAAAAATGTATAGTGTAGCAAGTTATTTTTCTTGGAGCAGCAGTGACGACGAAGAGGAAGAAAGAAAAAAGAAAGACTTGATACTGCACAGGAGGGGCATTCGATCTAAGCTAATCCTTTTGATTTGCCTGACACAAAGTTTGTAATTAAATGAAAAAAATATATGCATTAGGTTATTCTAAAAATGGTTCTGACCCTTTATTTTATCGCAATTGTTAACAGATTCAAAATGTTCTTTCGTTTGGACAAAGAAGCCTTTAAGTATGTTTTAACATTGATAGAAAACAGTTTTCCTCAGCAACGTTCTTTGGCAATTCCAATGGTTTTGAAACTAGCTGCTACCCTTAGATTTTTTGATGAAGGGAGTTACCAAAAAGGAGTTGGGAACGACTTCAATTTGGGACTAGCCCAGCCTACTCTTAGAAAAATTCTTAGGAAAAAATTAATTTCATTTTTTAAAATTTGAATTTCACTCGCTTTTTGCCATTCTTTGCCATTTCTCATTGGTGGCCCAAAACTGTTTAGACACTTTGCAACATCCTCCCACCCAAAATTTTTCTCATAACCTCTTTTAAATTTTTTGGCGAGGTGCTCATTCTCCTCCATGAGCTCGATCAGTCGTCGCATTTAAATTTGTTTTGTTATTTTTACCCTAAACAAAGAATTTTAAATTATAAAAACTAAATTTAGTTTAAAAAATCTTACATTTTTACTCCTGTCGTCAACAAATTTCTCGACGACAGATTTCGACGTTTTTACCGACGTTTTTAGTATGGAAACGACTAACGGAATACAAAAAAAATATAGTGAACGCGTTCCACAAGAGAGAATCGACAAATTGACGTTTATTTGTCGTTGAACGCCTTACGTAATACCAAATTCACACTGTCGTTTTCTTTTTGGCGTTCAACGCCTTACAGAATAAGGCTGAATGTAATTAGAATAATTCATGAGAATGTTGGTCATTTGGGAATAGATAAATGCTATAATCAAGTAAGAAAAAACTATTGGTTTCCAAGTATGAGAAATAAGATTGAAACATTTATAAAGAACTGCGTAAAATGTATTATGTTTTCAGCGCCAGCCAGAACTAACGACCATAACATGTATAGTATCCCCAAAAATCCTATCCCATTTGATACAATACATATGGATCATTTCGGGCCTTTACCGGCCCTGAAGTCAAAACGAAAGCATATTCTAGTTATTATTGATGCTTTTACAAAATTTGTACGTTTGTACCCGGTCAATTCAACTAGCACCAAGGAGGTTTGTGCCTCAATGGAAAAATATTTTAGTTACTACAGTCGACCTAGGCGTATTATAACAGATCGTGGCACTTGCTTCACTTCCCTAGAATTTTCAAGTTACCTCCTGAAACATAACATCGACCACGTAAAGGTAGCAGTGTCCTCACCACAAGCTAACGGTCAAGTAGAGCGGGTGAACCGTGTGATTAAGGCGATGCTAAGTAAATTAAGCGAGCCTATCGACCATTCAGACTGGTCCAATAAGTTATCTGAAGTCGAGTACGCTATTAATAATACAACACATAGCTCTACGAAGGAATCACCTAGCAAATTGCTCTTTGGAGTTGACCAGCGCGGCAAGATAATCGACGAGCTTACCGAATACTTAGACGATAAAATAAATAGCAAAAGTAGAACTGATCTTAGCGAAATTCGGGAAAAAGCATCGGATGCTATTAAAAAGTCGCAGGAGCATAACGAAAAATATTTCCTAAAACACAGTGTACCGGCGAGGTTATATTCAGTCGGCGATTTTGTAGTGATGAGGCACATTGACACCACGGTAGGGACGAATAAAAAATTTATACCTAAGTACCGAGGACCTTATGTCATACACAAAGTTTTGCCAAACGACAGATACGTCATCAGGGACGTCGACAACTGTCAGCTGACGCAATTACCGTACGATGGAGTCATTGAGGCAGTACGATTGCGAAAGTGGGTAACACCGATGGGTGATTCGGGATATCATGACAACTAGCTGCCAGGGCGCACTTTATCAATTTAAAATTAAATAATGATTGAGGTCAATCATAGTCAGATTGGCCGAGCTGTAATGTATTTATTTGTACTATGTAATGTAATTTGTTATACTAAGAAATGTTAAATGTAATATAAGCCTTAAGCTACTTTATTATGCCACCTCGCGGTCACCACATGAACTATCTAAGAAAATGAACGAGCACCAACTTCACGCGGAATAGATTCAAATAGAAGAAGTCGATTCGAAACCAAGCCGCCGTTGAAAGAGGACGCTCACGTAGACAAAATTAATAAAGACATTTTATTCTTAATTAAAAGTACTTGTTTCCTTCTAAATTTGTGTATTTCAAATGTAAGATTTTTTAAACTTAATTTAGTTTTTATAATTTAAAATTCTTTGTTTAGGGTAAAAATAACAACACAAATTTAAATGCGACGACTGATCGAGCTCATGGAGGAGAATGAGCACCTCGCCAAAAAATTTAAAAGGTTATGAGAAAAATTTTGGGTGGGAGGATGTTGCAAAGTGTCTAAACAGTTTTGGGCTACCAATGAGAAATGGCAAAGAATGGCAAAAAGCGAGTGAAATTCAAATTTTAAAAGAAATTAATTTTTTCCTAAGAATTTTTCTAAGAGTAGGCTGGGCTAGTCCCAAATTGAAGTCGTTCCCAACTCCTTTTTGGTAACTCCCTTCAGCAAAAAATCTAAGGGTAACAGCTAGTTTCAAAACCATTGGAATTGCCAAAGAACGTTGCTGAGGAAAACTGTTTTCTATCAATGTTAAAACATACTTAAAGGCTTCTTTGTCCAGACGAAAGAACATTTTGAATCTGTTAACAATTGCGATAAAATAAAGGGTCAGAACCATTTTTAGAATAACCTAATGCATATATTTTTTTCATTTAATTACAAACTTTGTGTCAGGCAAATCAAAAGGATTTGCTTCAGATCGAATGCCCCTCCTCTGCAGTATCAAGTCTTTCTTTTTTCTTTCTTCCTCTTCGTCGTCACTGCTGCTCCAAGAAAAATAACTTGCTACACTATACATTTTTCCGTTTTATTCTTGTTTAAAACAAATTTATACAAATAAATATGTATAAATTTCAAAAACCAAATTTGAAATTATTCAATTTGTTTACAATTTTATATGTCAAATGTCAGCTGTTTTGGTGGATCGTATTGTGGAATGTAAGAGCGAAAAAAAAGCTGGCGTTTTAGTTACGGAATACCAATAAAAAAACGACACGACTCAGAAAAACGACACGACTCGGAATAAGGGTGATTATTTTATAGTAGACTGGGTGTTATGCATAAGATACGATAAAAGGTAGGGCTTAAAGGTTGGGTAAAGACAAGAAAAAATTTATGTTGCTATAAAGATCCTATTGGGGTGGTGTTTGTCAAAAAGTCACAATCCCAAAAAGAACATCTCCAAAGCCAAAATCCCCAAACTAAATAAATGAAAATAAGACAAATCAACATAAAATAAAACAATAAAATTCTTTTACATTGAAACTATGGGCCCTATCGGGAATCTCCCAAGGAATTTTAGTTGCCCACGGAAAGTTTCATTCCCAAGAAATATTTCTAGTTATCGTGAACTTCCCTCGGAATAAATTTTTCACAGGGAAAAAACTACCAACATTCAAAAGACAAAATTATTTTCGGAGATCAATTTCGAATTGTGTACAGTGTTATCAAAGGATCATAATTTAAAAAAAAATAAATTTAAGTTGAAATTCCCTTTACAATAAAACAAAATATCCCAAGCAAATTCCCCATCCATGTGAAGAAAGAAATATTGGGTGCGATCATTTCAACTGAATTGTATAAAATTGCATAAAATTGTCCTCTTCGATACCTTGCTAGGGTACAACAAACAAAATAATTGAATTTTTTCATGTTGCCAATTATATTTTTCCGTTTGAACGAGGTGTTAAATTTCGCAGAAGAACAAAATTCCTCTATCTGAAAACACTGCCCAGTGTCCACACATCGTCAGGCTTAGTGCTGGTCTGCGTTTTTTTTGCTGAAGGTGGGTACCAAAGAGGAGTCGGCAAGGACCACGATGGAGGTCTTGCCCAGTCAACATTCTGTGAAGTTTTGTCGAACTTCCTTAAGATTTTTGAGGAAAAGCTTTTTCCAGAATAGATCAAAATTCAAACTTCGGAAGAGCAAAGAAAGAAAAATTTATATTTTTTCTAAAAATATAAACTGAGTGATCTTTTTCTTGGTTTTGCATTTTTCGTTTTTTGCTGCAAGAAGGTAATCCAAATGAAGATGCATTTCGGCCAAATTGTGCCAAATCTTATTTACCCTGTAGGTAGTAAATCCAGTATCTATAGTATTCTTTTCCATAATACTGACCAGCAGGTTCTATTTTGATTTGATTTGTTGAGTTCGTCCCATAATAAAATTAAAAAATTGTGTTTATTTATCAAAAAAGTTTCAATTCCTCCGTTTCGCCTTAATTTCTCCACCAAAATAAATGGGAAAAAATTCCAGAGAAATTACAACAAATTTCCCATGGAAATATTGTTCACGATAGCAATTAATTCCGATGGGGATTTCGAACACCATTCACGATACGAATTTTTCGAACGTGGGAAATATTTCCCGGGAAATGTCGTTCGCGATAGGGCCCAATTTTTTCATGTTGCCAATTAGATTTTTCCGTTTGAACGAGGTGTTAAATTTTGCAGAAGAAAAAAATCCCTCCATCTAAAAACACTGTGCACACATCGTCAGGTTTAGTGCATGTCTGCGTTTTTTTTGCTGAAGGTGGGTACCAAAGAGGAGTCGGCAAGGACCACGATGTAGGTCTTGTCCAGTCAACATTCTTGGAAGTTTTGTCGAACTTCCTAAACATTTTCGAGGAAAAGCTTTGTCCAGAATGGATCAAAATTCAAACCGCGGAAGAGCAAAGAAAGAAAAATTTATATTTTTCGAAAAATATAAACTGAGTGATCTTTTTCTTTTTCTTTGTTTTGCATTTTTCGTTTTTTGCTGCATGAAGGTAATCCAAATGAAGATGCATTTCGGCCAAATTTTGCCAAATCTTTTACCCTGTAGGTAGTAAATCCAGTCTCTATATCTGTATTCTTTCCCATAAACCATAATACTGACCAGCAGTTCTATTTGGATTTGATTTGTTGAGTTCGTCCCATAATAAAATTAAAAAATTGTGTTTATTTATCAAAAAAGTTTCAATTCCTCCGTTTCGCCTTAATTTCTCCACCAAAATAAATGGGAAAAAATTCCAGAGAAATTACAACAAATTTCCCATGGAAATATTGTTCACGATAGCAATAAATTCCGAGGGGAATTTCGAACACCATTCACGATACGAATTTTTCGAACGTGGGAAATATTTCCCGGGAAATGTCGTTCGCGATAGGGCCCAATGTGGAGGTACCTTCACATGTATCTTCACATATATCTGAACATGTGTGCAGGTACCACCCGAGAACAAACCCTAAAAATTTCATCCAAATCTTTAGAACCTTTCCCTAAAACTAAGAAACAATAAAAGTGAACGTGGCAGTGGGCGAATTTTTCCAAAACTATTTTCTAATTTTTTTCTCGTTCATCTAAACAATCCCTGTTGATTTCATTCAAATCGTTAGAGCTATTTCAGAAAAACCAAGAAACAATAAAAGTGGGTGTGGCAGTAGGCGCATTTTCCTAATTTTTTTTCTTGTTTATCAGAACTCTCCCTGCTAATTTCATACAAATCGTTAGAACCGTTTTCGAGAAACCAAAACTAATAAAAGTGGGCGTGGCAGTAGGCGGCTTTCACTTATTTCTTTTTAAATTGTGTTCCTACCTATAAAAGAGAACGCTCTCTGAAAATTTCATCCAAATTGTCGGAGCCATTTCCGATAAACTAAAAAGGAAAAAGGTAGGCGGAAAAGTGGGCGGATTTCACCAAATTTTTATTCACTTTTTTTTTCTTATTATTTTGAAAAATTCATTAAAATAGATAGTGCCGTTTCCGAGAAACCAAGCAATAATAAAAGTGGGCGTGGCAGTGGTTGGATTTTAGTAAAAGAATTTTAAAATTTTTTGTTATAAGATAATAAACTATAACTTTTTTAAATCGTTGGAATTTTTTTCGAGAAAATAAGAAATAATAAAAATGGGCGTCGCAGTGGGCGGTTTTTACTAAATATATTTTTTTCTTTTTAATCAGAATAAACTCTGAAAATTTTATCAAAATCGTTGGAGCCATTTCCGAAAAACCAAATATATATATATATAAATATGTATACATATATACCAAGAATACCTCGTTTAAAGTAATAAGATTAAGTTTAAAAATTTTCATTTGGGCTTTTACTTACGATTATGTATGAATATATGTATGTATGTGTATGTATATTTCAGATATTGGTTAATTATTTTAGTTCTTATTATATTATGTAATTTGTTTTTGACAATTTTTCACTGTATAAGTCTCATGCATGTGTGCAACACATTTCTATATTGTTTATATTTATGTTCCTAACTCATATAATACTACCTTGAACTAAATAACGTTTTTGGGAAGCTTCCATGATTATAATTTCTTTCCTTTATCGGTTTTTAAAATGTTAAGACTTTAAAACCACAGTGTGATTGTACATAAGAGCAAGTTCGTGCATTTTATTTTAGTAGTAAAAATAACTATAAATTTTTGTGTTCTATAAATGTAAGCCTTTCTTCAGGTGATGATGGCAAAGGGCAGAAAAACCTATATTTTCATAAAGGATCTACCTTTTCTCTCTTGTACCTATTCCAATTTCTAAAGAATTTATGGTCTTCTGTTAAAGAAATTTTAAATTAACATTATTCAATTACGTAGGTAGGTATACCTACCTAAAATCCATCGATTCCATTTTAACATTAACAAAACCCTCGAACCCAAATTTCCATCATTCACAACCCACCTTCCGCTTTTCATTTTATCTTTTGAAAAACGACAATATAAAAAAAACGAAAGAAAAACAAATTAGCATCAACACGCGCAAAAAGGACCAACAAACGATATAAATTAAGTAAATGAAAAAAAAAAAAAAAATACACCCATTAAATCGAATCAGATCAATATCAAAAGAAACTTTTTTCATTTCCAACCAAAAGCAAGCTCTTGAAGGTATAATAATTTTGTATGTAGTATATTCAAATTCCCATTAGACCTGACTCTAAGACCCAATATTCAAGGAGTAATAATTATCCTGTGCACCTTTCGATTTCTGTGTTAATTTATTCTTCATTGCTGGCTGCGGTGTGATTTTCATTTGAAAAATTCGATTAGGAATGTAAATTTCCAAACAAAGGATAGTGGAAATGTAAAAGGGAATACAGAACTTGAAGAAATCGGAACAATCTAATCGAAGTCATCCCGCATCGAAATAGCAGCATTCGGAGCAACAGCCGATATACAGGAAGCAGTCTTGTTGGCCTTTCTTCTTGTTTTCAATTTTCTACTTGCGACTTGCCAATTTGGGTTTAAAGTTGCTATGGATAAGGGTAGGTTATGGGTTCGTAAAAAATATAATATGAAAAAGTTTGTCCGACAAACAGTTTGTGGATATCGATATGATTTAAGCAACATTTTTTTTTTTATTCTCGTCAATCACTTTACCGATTTTGTTCAAATTCTGTTAAAAATAAGTTTCTTCTTTAGCAGCCAATAGTAGTTTACAATACTTTGCAATTAAAAAAGAGTACAACGTTATTAAATTTTCCCAGATTCTTTAAAATCTTCTTGCCATTAGGACATGTTCATTCGACGTAGTTCTACATTTTAATTTTTTTCTTGAAATTGCTAAATCAAAATAGAATCTCTTACAAAAAAAAAAATAGCAAAGGAAGTTTGCATCAACTTGATGGTTGGATATTGTTCCTTTTGTGTTTTGGGCTAATCGAATCGGATTGGCTATTGTTATGTAAATTGGAGAAAAGGAAGCTAATTTGAGTGTATTTTTGTGCCTGTCTTAGGATATGTCGGAGCATATTGCAATCGAATTGACATTGGTTAATTGAAATCGATGAAGCAGATTTTTCCATTAATTTTTTTTAGAACCTGAGTGTTCTTTGCCACGCTTTATAACTGTGCATAGGTTTATTTTGTTAATTTACCTACATATATACCTACCTACTCCTCATTGACCTTTCTGAAAGTTTACAATCATACTGGGATTCCTTGTTCTTGTGGTTTCATTTTGCGAAATAAATAACTTCAAACGAAGGAAAGTTATTTTGTTAAGCTAGCTATAGCTATACATATTATGTACATACCTTCATATTATACTCACATGTACATTGTACATATATAATGTATGTTTGTATAAAAGAACACTTTTTTGGTTTTGCTCCTGATGGACGATGCCCATGTGACTTTTGAACCGTAATATCTCAAACTGTCACTATTGGGCTTCTTTTTCTTCGAATTAACTTAAGATCATGATATTTAAGGCAGGATGTGTTCCATAAATGCACAAAATGTCTGATTACATATAAAATTTTCTAGCTGCGGCAAATGTCTACATAAAAAGGTATAGGTATACCAAGAAATTTGCTATTTCAGCTAGAAAGTAAATAATCCCAACTGAAATGTAGTTGCTGTATAAGGTAACTACTTATTTATGAACATGGTAATAGAATATTTGGGCGGATTATAACTTAACCTGAAAGAATTTATTATATTAGATTCACAGAAATTCAACCCAAAAATATTAAAAAAAAAGATACTATGGATGTCTCAAGGTTGGTAGCTGGAAGATGGATCTTGTTTGTTGGGGTTAAATCCACCAACACAGTACTTCAAGAAATAAAAACTAATTTCTATTAAATAAAAATGTACTTACTAGCCATATTTTACTTTTATCTTATACAGGTTTATTTTCTACGGTTTTATCAGATCGTTGAACTTCGAAATGCTGGTTTTCATCATGATAAATAAATTTATGTAACAAATAAAAAAATATTCCAGACTGGATCGCAGGGACTTTGCTGTTGTGGTTATCTATAAAATTGTGGCTAATAATATTTAATTAAACAAAATAATGATAAAAAGGTCGAAAGTACTAACATACAAAATTTTTCGTATAATTTGTGTTGTTGTTTAAAATAATATAATTTTAAAATTACTATTTCAACTTATTTCAACTTTTTAGAAGCTCCAAAATTATTCAAGTCGTTGAAAAATTAAACGTGAATAACTTAAAAATAAGTCCATAATATTTTCAAAAAAACGTAATGCGATTTTTAGGGCAAAAACCTGAAACACTATTTCCTTGCAATTACTTTTGTTATTACAAAAATGATTTTTTTTTATCAAAATCGTTAAAGCCGTTTTGTTTTTAGAAAATTAAAAAAAATAAAAACAAAATTGTTGATTTATCTGTTCACTGATTCAAAAGCAATCATGTCGATTATGGAATCCGCAATAATGGATCCTCAGTGATTCGCAGTGCAGGGCTCTCTTTTCTCTTTACTCATTTGTCGTGAAAAGAAAAGAAAATACTATACCTACTGCAAATTACTGCGAATCCAAAAACAAATTGTCTTTCAAGTTGATCGGACGTGTTTTAAAATTGCTCCCTTGTCTATTAATTTTTTTTATTTTCGTCCATACCGTTTTGTGTACCCATTCGCAAGTTCGAACCTCACAAATTCTTTTTTCCGCGACCCCAATTAAAGTGTATATTGACTATTTATGCATTTATTTTGACTGTTGCATTTATAACCGCTAGTCTGCAAAAATTACTTTTTTTTGTTGTTGTTTCGTTTCTTCTTTTTCGCCAGCCTACATTCACATTTTTTTTTTGTTTTTACAATAACCTTTTTAAATATGTCGTGTGCCAAAGATATTTGTGTCAACGTTGATGTTAACGCGGATCTTTTAAAATGTAGTGGACTTTGTGGTAAATCTCTACACCCTTCATGCGTCGGCCTCAGTAAACGTGCATGTATGTACTTAAATGACTATGAAAACAATTTCGTATTTTATTGCGAGGAATGTAAAATTATTTCAATTTCTGATATAATGCTCGCATTAAAATGCCTTAGAGAAACTCTTTTAAACGATAACGCTACGAATCTGAAAAAAATGCAATCCCTGTCAAAAAAAATTCGATCTCCTATTTAAAAGTGTTGAAGAATCTAACTCTCAATCTCAACATTCAGCTACACAATGTTTGTCCAAAATGTGTTCGATCGAAAAACAATTTAGTGCATTTAAATCCCATATCCCTCTTCCTGACAACGCGACCGTATCCTCTAATGACTTTAACCTGCTTCGCTCGGATATAGACTGTAAGCTTAATTCCTTAAGCAGTTCCGCGAAAGAAATAAACAAAAACTTAGTAGCCAATCTAAACCAAACCAAATCCGATCCGATATTGATCTTCACTTACAAAGCTCATCGTCTTGCTTATCCCCTTCCTCCCCTGAAATTCTAAATGAAATAAAAAATATGAACGACATGCTTTCGCGAGTTTCTTCCGCTCTTATAGCTATTGCTTACAAAGTAAGAGACCAAGATCAAAAGTCTTCGTGTGTGCAAAGTGATATCCAATCACTAAATGAACACTCACGAAAAATAGAATCTCTTCTTAATTTAGTGATTGATATATCGAACGTACCTTCTTCTAAAAAAAACAATTTATCAATTTTGGATGAAATTCTGTCCGCCGATGCGACTCCTCCCGCTATTCACTCTGCCACCGTGAACCCAATCCCTGCTACGTCTGAGAACGCTATTGACTCCGTTGTTACGAACTCTACCTCTGCTATACCTTCAAATAAACCACCGCCTAGCACCACCCCTTCCGAAACACGGTTTACAAAATTTGGTACATCGTGGTCTACGAAAGAATGGAACCAAAGACTTGATAAACTAAAAAAAAACAATAAATCGTCATTCTTCCTAACCAACACCCCTAGAAATGCCAGTTCCGCATGGGTCCAATCGTTTTTTATGAAGTATTATTCCATCCCAGATGTGGAATGTCATCGACTTCTCCCCAAAAAATTCAAGGTGTCGATACCAATTAACTATGATTGGCTTTTCCATCGGCCTGGAAAAAAGATTATCATACAAAATATGAAGATATTAAAATGGATAGAAAACACATCCTACGATACATCTCGCTCCACTCAGAAGACTAAAACGCCCAGAAGACCTGCAACAACAAGCGCCTCACCAAGTTACACCCCAAAACCTAACCGCAACTGGACCTTCAAAATGGGTGTATTTCCCAATTTCTCTAATAGTATTTTTAAAAAACTTAATGTAAATGCCCCCGATTTTAAACCTCCCGCAACCTCCCTAAATGTTCCATCAACCTCTCACAGTGCTTCCGGCCCATCTAAAGAAACAAAACGAGTATCTTTTAAACTCACTCCAACCCCATCACCACCTCCGTCTCGATCTCCCTCTCCAATTGTCCCCAATTTCGACTTAAGAACAGGGGCTAAATATCCTAATTTCAAAAGCTCCCATATTTTGAACCCCACTCAGTCAACTACTCAACAAAATTCAGATAACTCTTTTGATCCTCTTTTACCGCCAGTAGTCAAACTTACCCAGCAAACTGCAGATTCCACTAAATGTCGCTATGCTCTCTCTAGGCTTAGAGACAAGAAGATTTATGAGAATGTCCGTATTTTCCTAGCATTTCTGCACGACAAGTCAGATTCTGTTTGCTACGAAGGGAAAACCAGAACAAGCGTTTTGGTTTCCATCCAACAGGAAGGTATGCCGTCTTTTTGTCGATCATTTAACAGATTCAAGCCTTAGTCAAGTGAGTGGCGTTCTAAATAATATGAGCCGACAACTTGACCTTATTTTCTCAACCAACCCAGATAACTCATTAGTCACTCTCTGACCCCAAATTCTTACAGCTATGGATAATTTTCACCCTCCCTTGTTACTAACGTTCTACCTCAACTCGTACCCAGAAGTTACACCCACTTTACATCCTATTTTGTATGATTTTCATAAAGCCCAATTCTCCCAAATTAACGATTATATAAACCGAGTTTCATTTGATTTTGAAAATATGTCTGTTGAAGAAGCCACTAACCTTTTTTACAATGAACTACACTACTCAATTTCCTTGCATGTCCCTTCCTACCGACGTAGAGTTTCTCCTTCATCACCGCCTTGGTATAATCGAAGACTTCGATCGCTGCGTAACCAAAGGAACAAACTGTGGGAAATTTTCCTATGCTCTCAATGCGCAACTGACTACTCTAAGTACCTTGGTGCTTATCTTCATTTCAACGAACTGTACAGTTTTCTCTACCAAGAATATTTACACAAAACTCAATCTAACCTTATTAACGATCCCAAATCCTTCTTTCAGTTCGTTAATCACAAAAGAAAGTCAGATGGGTATCCATCCTCTTTGTCCTTCAATAATGAAACTTCCAATGATAATCTAACTATAGCTAATTACTTTGCATCATTTTTTAAAGATTCATTTTCCAAGGATTCTTTTAAACCAGATCGGACCTATTTTGAGTATTTACCGAATTTTTCGCTGGGTCCATTCTTACCCGATTGCATTGCTCCATCGGCCATTGAAAACAAATTTTCTCAACTTAATGATGAGTTCACTCCTGGCCCTGATGGTCTTCCTGCCATTTTCCTAAAAAAATGTTCTTCTTCTCTTTCAACTCATCTATATCAAAGATTTTTCATTTATCCTTATCTCAAGGAACATTTCCTAAGATATGGAAAACATCTTTCATAACACCAATTCACAAGAAAGGGCCGAAAGGTGAGGTGAAAAACTATCGTCCAATTGCTAAACTTTCTCATATCCCAAAAATTTTTGAAAGCATTTTATATGAATTCCTCAGTTTTCGTTGCAGGTCCCTAATTACCCCAGCACAGCACGGTTTCTTAAAAAACAGATCTACCACCACAAACCTTGTAGAATTCGTTTCATTCACTCTAAGAGCCTTAGAAAACGGAAATGAAGTTGATATGATCTCCACTGACTTCAGCAAAGCGTTTGACAAAATTTCTCATAATCTTATAGTCTTTAAACTCTCCTCTTTAGGTTTTGAACCCCTTTTCCTGAAATGGATTACTTCTTACCTTGAGAATCGTGAATATTATGTCCGGTTTAGATCCGCATGTTCAAATCCTTTTTTAGCCACTTCTGGTGTCCCCCAAGGTAGTCATTTAGGCCCTCTCCTCTTTATCCTTACAATTAACGACATTGACATGGTCATTAAACACTGTCAAATATCTCTTTACGCTGACGATACGAAATTTTTCAAAATCATTGCAGCACATGAAGACATTTCCCTCCTCCAAACAGATCTCGACAATTTCTCAACCTGGTGTACCAAAAATTGCTTAGAGCTCAACATTAGCAAGTGCCAGACAATGACCTTTTCACGTAAACGCATTAAAACAACTCCCCGTCTTTACTATCTTCATAATCACCCCATACAGATAGTAGAAAACATAAGGGATCTTGGTCTGTTATGTGACCGTGAACTTAAATTTCTACTTCATATTGATGAAATAATTCATAAGGCCAACTCAGCTTTGGGTTTCGTTAAAAGATGGTCTAAAGAATTTTCTAACCCTTGCGTGACCCGTTCGCTTTACATGACGTTTGTCCGACCTCTACTTGAATATACGTCTCAAGTTTGGTCTCCATATCAAGATATACATATATCAAGAATTGAAAGCATCCAACGAAGATTTCTTCGTTTTGCACTTCAATACCTTCCCTGGGAAAATCCTTTGATCTTACCCCCTTATCGTGACCGCCTCCAACCTCAACTCATTACAGGAACGTAGAGAAATTGCTGACATACTTTTCATACATCGGCTTGTCTCTGGTTCAGTTGACTGCTCCTCTCTCTATAACTCGATTTCTTTCAACACTAACACCCGTAACCTAAGAAACCCTCGCCTCTTCTATTTCCCAAAACACCACACCTCCTATGGCCTTAATGAACCTCTGACCCGTATGCTTCGGTTGGTCACTTTGAATCCAAATTCATTTGATTTTAACATCAGCACCTACAACCTCAAAATCCTTTTGACCCATCCCCACTCATAGTTATAAGTTTAGATTTAAGTTAGTTTTTTAAGTTATACTTGTAGCTTGAATTAAGCGGAATAAATGGGGGTTAAGCCCCCACTAAAATTAAAAAATTAAAATTGCGGATTCCATAATCGACATGAATGTCTACTTTCCCTAAAAAGTAAGTAAATTTTCTTATACATGCTCTGAAATTACAATAGGTATACTTGCCGCTAATAACAAAAAATTAAATTTTCTCAAAAACATAAAGCATCTGGCTTTATTTACGCCAAAAATAAAAAAGAACCATGGTAAGGAACACAATAGTAAGTAAAATGCACGACTGGGTCGCACGAACTTGCTCTTATGGGCGATCACACTGTGGTTTTAAAATAGGTATTCATGGTACTTACACTTTAGACTGAAAATTTGTTAAAAAAGCAACATGTTACATGTTACATGAGTAATAAGAAATAAATTAATTAAACAATTTCTGAAACTGTTTTGATACCAACGCAATGTACACCATCTGATTTCTTACACAAATCTCAATTTATGAGAAAAAAAAAATTTAAACTCTCCCTAAGTCGAACTCCCTCTAAGTCGAACTCTCTCTAACTCGAACACATCCTCTCGATTATTGGTATCTTTTTCATCCTCTAAATCGAATTTTGTTAAGCAAAAAACAAAAACAAAAAAATTACCCCTTCGGAATTCGTACCAACACACTTCAACACCCTTAAAATGTACATATGTGTAGGATCGCGTGCGCTATTATCAGCTCTTCGTGTTTCTTTTTAAAAACTTGCTACGTAAAAAAAAAAAAAAAAAAAAACACTTTTATACTTTTTTTGTGTTGTTCGTTGCATTTGTATAAAAAAAAGAACTTGCATATGAAAACAACATTTTAGTAAAATTGTATAATATCTATGTATGTATACCTATCGCAAGTAAAAAAATGGTGGGTGAGGATTTCTTATTGGACAAATTTTGTCATTTCATTTTAAATTCATTTTTATTTTTCCAAAGACTTACAACTAACTTAAAGCTAGACAAAAATTCATAAAAACTGGCCTACTTATCTAAATTTTGTCATATATATGTATATGTATGTACATATATATGACATTAGTCGCTGTTTAGACTGGGAAGATTGCGTCTTTCCAATCTAAACAGGGTCTTACATATACATATCTACAATCTACATATCGCTCACCACCTGCAATAATCGCACAACGCATTTTGTCCAGTTTCGAGATACAAGCGATTTTAAGCCTTTTTTCAATTTGGATTTCTGTTCCTATAAATAATGCTATCCTGACACGGATTTGCCATTTTGATGTGAAAAGCATTATTTATACTTATAACTTTTTTTCCGCGATTCAAAAGTGGGCGGCATCTGCCTTTTTTTGGGAAAGTGTCAGCAATGTACATCGAAAGTCTTTAAGCGCTATTTTCGAAACCATAATGACACTATCTCCATCTCTCGTAATTGAGAAGAAGTATCAATGTGCCGATATTACAGAAATGTAAAGGGTTTAATTTTAATCATGGAGCCTCAAAGGAATGGAGATGCATTAGTTCATAGCGAAACGTATATCGTCTTACCAACTTTCAATTTTTGGTTGAGGCCTTGTCTATCGGGGGGGTTAGTTCAATTTATTAAAAACAAAAAATGGAAACAAAACTTTTAAAGTTTCTTAGAAGCTTATTAAAGGTTTAGTGTGGCTTAAAAATGTGGAATATATTTGTAGTCTAGTCTATATTTTGATTTATATTTTTGTTTTAATAATTATGCAATTTTACTATTCCGTTATTCTATATATATACAAATACATATCGTTGGCTTAATACGTAAAGTTGCTATTTCCAAAATTGATATTTTGATGCAATCTTCTTAAAAAAAAACATTCTGTACAAATTGCTTTAATTACTTTTGGCTGATGTATTGTAGTTGTTGCAGAATCATAAGCTTTTATATGGAAATTTATAAATTTTTGTTTTGTTTTCCTCCTGTAAAATTGCCAAAGTGGAATTAGCAGTTTTACGTTTTGACGATATGTATATTATTTGTCTTTAAACAAAAATTTATATTTTATACAATTTCTTTCTACTTTCAACTTTCAAGCTTAATAGGTATACGTTATTTTTTGCATGTTTTCGAATGACTCTATTACACAATGAAAAATAGCACATACATATTAAAATAACCAGATTACAGAGAATAAAGTTAAAGTTCAAAAAGCACCTAACCTCCTCCAAAATGAATTTCGCTCTAGGTAATCTTATCATCGGTTAGATATGTTTACCGATACATGCATGAATATATGTACATATTCTGAATTTTATTTTTCTAAGGAAATTTCGGTAAAATTCAGATATTATATTAAGTATATTCTAAACCACTAAAACCAATGAAATATTTATAAAATAGCCATAGGAACCTGACTAACAATATTGGACTTTTATTTATAAGCCTGTAATAATCTTACATACCAAGCCAAATACAAACACAAAACTCGTGAACAATTTCTAAGAAAATTCAATCACTTATTATTATGTGCAGTGCGAGTTACATATATAATATTTATATGTGTATTCACAACTCACAACACTTTAATTATATAGAATATATAAGATATCCAAACAAACAAGAAACTAAGCTATCAATGTGCATTGGAAAACTGCTCCAATCGACTACCATGAAGAGACAAGGACCTATAAATAAGCAAGCTATGACAATAAGATGCCACCACCACCAACCATATCACCTTCAAGAAGGGAAAGAAGTTTAAGTTGAAAAATGGCTTACCATTCCACAACGGTTTATATCTAAATTACATGCACAGTGAGTGGAGTCATTTGTCACTTGGTAACTCGCCTCTGAATACACCTTACGTTTCCAGACGGAGGCATATAACTACATAGAATATGTATACAGGCTTTTCATCTATTCCTCCCACACAGTCTTCTTAGCCCTTTGTCCTAGGAACACGAAATGAAACCACATCACATCGTACAATTCCGCATTCCACAAATGTGGCATATCTCTTCTTCCTTGGTTAACTTTCAGAACCTTCGTATCTCTGACAGTTTGCAATTTCCTTTTCAGTTCCGCAAACATACATTCTAACTAAATATAAAAAGAAAAAAAACAAAAATAAACGAAAAAGATGTTTTAAATTTTATTTTATATCAATGCTTTTACTGAGAAAAGAAAATGAATGAACTTACTATTAAAAAAGAAGGTCGATATAGTTTTCTACTAAATATGTAGTTCACAGGATATTTACACCAAAGTGCAATCTACAATGTATTGTTATAGTTAGACGGATGTAAATACTTATTATTTAATGTAAAGGGTTGATCTCACTTAAGTCCGAGTACTTCTTACTTCGAGTGGCAAATGGGACCTACTGTCGACCATCGACCTTACCTTTTCGGTCCAGAGGGAGTATGTATCTTTCGAAGTTTAATGCTACAGTGCAAGTGTACCGCCACAGATTTTTCTCGGATATACTAGCCTTTAACCGTTGTTGATCTTAAGCTTATCCTTAACGGCCAGTTTGTTCACAGTGGGTTAAACCTGCACAGGCTCCTATTAAATGGCACTAATTAATAAAAATCAGCTGATGATTAAGTAATCAGACTTTGGATTCCTCATTAAAAAAATTTGTAAACAAGGACATTCTAGGATTTAAAAGTTGTAGTAATCCTTGATTAAAGATGATTGTCGTCGTCAATGCCATCGCCGCCTAAGAATATTGTAACTAGAACACCCACCGAATAAACCTAAAATATAAAACGTCAAATTCAACCAATAGGAAGAGCCCTTCTATCGACAAAAATTACAACTGAACGTTAATTAAAACCTACGAGCTCTGTTTGAAGACTGTAGTGGTAGTGTGTTGTGTACGGATGAAAGTGGAAGGCAGCGGTCGCAATTCAGCCGTGGTAGATCACAAATTTTTTAATGTAACATTACAATTTTTATTCCAAAAACATAAACTTTTTATTCAATGTTTCTTGACCACGTAACAATGATCAACTAACTGGCTCTAAACTAAAGCACACACAAAGGAAAAAAATGCAAACAAAATTTCCCCCAAGAGAGCCATACCTACGTTTTGACGAGCTATATGATCTGTGGCTCCATTTTGTTGGAATCATAATTCCGGTTAAAGCTCTGGACTTTAAAAAAATATCAATTCATTATTGAATACCATCACCATTAAACGTACTCATATATCCTCCTCGTCTTCCAGCCAAGTGATTTTTTCTGCTGCAGTTATTCCAAATTTAACTGTCCATCTGTTGTTTGAGTTGTTACGAATCAATACCATTACCAATACCATTCATCACACCCTGTTTAGAGTGTAGAATTCGAACTTCGAAGTGCTTAGCTTAAACGCTTAAAGTCACTGAAGGAAGCAGTTTTTCTGTTCCACCACAAGCCGAGCAGGAGTTTCATCTTAAAGAGTTCCTTCCATCCATACAAGAACAAAGTAGTGGTCATACAAGGAAACAAAGAGACCGGAAAAAATATAAAGTTTCTGACAAATAAATATTATTTAAGGAATTGATCCTACAAATTTCACCGGACACATGTTCTGTCAAATATTATCACTATTGCGTCGATGTTCCAGGGTCACAAGAGCCTAATAGGATTCGTAGGTTGACTTTATGCTAAAACATAACGAATTCGCGAGAGGGCAATGCGTTGGCGGATATGTTGGAGTCATTGAGCCTCCTCAGTGGAAAAAGATAATGATTACTATTAATAAAAGTGAATAATATTGTATTTAGTTTTTTAATTTTTTTTTTTGTAGTGTTGGACAATAGACTGACCTCTTCTTGGGTTCGAAGGTGCTGCAACGAGCGGGAATCTTTTATGCAGAAGATTGGAGGTGGGAGTTACAGTAAAATTTCGCGTGAGCTTAATGAAATGGAAGACCAAATTGTCTTCAGATAACAAATTTAATTTAAAATATTGGCATACAAAAAAAAAACAAATAAAATTGGTGTTTTTTCTTGTTTCTAGATGAGAAATAAACTCGTTATGGAGTTTACTCGGAGTGCGCCGCCAGATACACTAAATGACTAAGATTGATTGTTGACTGCTTTGCATCCCGAGTGTTAAATTAACAACTTCATTCTTTTTCATTCTTCTTAATGGTTAAATACTTAATATGAAAACTTTCGCCATTTCATGATAAATATAAATTAATGAATTGTATTTTTATTTAATATTTAAATTTAAATAAAAACTTCTAAGTTTCAAAATTAATACATAAATGTATGTACATTCACATGTTTGAATAAAAAATAACTTAGGTGGATATGATTTTTTTTTTAAATCTTGAGTTTAATTGAAAACGGTTTCGAGAACCACTTAGGGGACTCAAATCAGCACTTGGAACCGTTGCAATTATTAAAATGAAGCAAGTCGTTTGGAAGCGGCAGCGGGTGTTACATTAAGGCTTACCGAAAAAACAGCGGCAACAGCACAACGTGCGTCGTCAGCAATAGCAATCAGCAGAACAATAATGTTGAAATCAATTCGCCCAGTGAGCAACGACGATTTTTTTACAGAAAAGATTATATCTCTTATTGTTGATTTCTCTTCCTTATTTAACAATTATTTTCTTGTTAAAATACCTTTGTTCTAATTTTAAGTTTTAATATCAAAGGAGCAGCTAAGATATCGACTCGACCACACAAAATTAAAGAATAATTTAAAAATGGCTTTTTATCCACCCATGAAGGCAACCAATAACCGGTATTATTAAAATACCGGGAGACGGGCCGCGTTCATCGGTGGTGGAGGAAGTGAGTAAGTTAGTGAGCGGCGGACAATCGCGATATGCATAAATATGCACAATAAAATGCAGATAATATGTAATTTGTTATTATCTTCTACAAAGCTCGAATTGAATCGATTTAAATCAATTACAAATATTATTACGATTCTTTCCCTATAAGAACTATATTGACGACGCGACGTTCAGCAAACTCTTGCTATTATACCGTTGTCAACAACATTCGATGATGCAAAAAAAAAATCCTTATACTTTTTTATTGAATCACTTTCAAAAACCTTATTCCTACAATGTTATCATGTTCCTCGTAAATTGACAGAAGTCCTGCCAGCTACCACACCCCCGTTTTCTCGAAGCCCCAGTATCATTGCTCATAAATTGGCCAACACAATACACAAGCCGTACAGAAAAACCATTAATTTTTCTAGTTGGCTGCTGTTATTATTATTTGCCGTCTGTTGCTTCTACGCGAGTATACCTACTGCGGCTTAAAAATCTATAGGTATCCTTTGCAATGTGCTCTTTGTAGTTCTTTCAGTGCACTAGTTATGCGTTCATGATTATTTTCTCAGGACGGACGGTGCGACGCACAGTATTACATTTTCATAGTCGGAATAGTCTCAGCATCTCCTGCATGGACATGAACCAATAGACAAAAATACTAAAGAAACAACAACAAAAACAAAAGCTGTTAAAAGTTCGTCCTGGAAAAATATCCTCTGCATGTGTTGTATATGCATGTGTATATGTGTATGTACATATATGGAGGGACATCGCGACGATAAAGATCATAACAAAACAACAAATTTTAAATGGAAAGGAAAAATGACCAGCTAGGAAAAAAAAGAAAAACAAACAGGAAGAGCGGCGCGGCGGTCTTTCCTATTTCAGCTCTGCAACTTGGCAATTCACATACACGTGCGACTGGTCAATATATGTAATATGTCTGTACGTTTATAGTTTCATAGTTTATTCTTCTTTGTATTGTTGGTCTTATGAAGGTATACAGCTTATGGTGTTCTTTTATTTTTTTTTGTTATTTTTTCCTTTTTTTCTGCTGAAATTGGTTTTCAGCTAATAAGGACAAAGTCATTAGAAATAAATCAGATGACAAACAATGGAAGAATAAGTTTTAACGAACGCATGTATATGAACCTTTCTCTTACACTACCATTTTTGCTGGGTAAGCTTTAGGTATATAACTACAGAGGGCTTCTGTATGATAGCAGGAACTTGGAAAAAAAGGACTATTGAAGCAGACGAGAATAAAATTAGGTTTTGATAAACATAATTTTTTTCCACACAATTTAGAAGGACAACGGATTTATATATGATAGAAAAATAAACTCTGAAAGCCTTTGTATTAGGTAGGACCTGCAAAGTAATCACTTGACTGTGTAATTTTTAAGATAAAGCCATCATATAATAAAAATGAGGTCAATTGTTGTTGAGTAAAAAAGATTACCTAGGTATATCAAAATCTTTAGAATAGAGTTTTTACAGAAAAATTTAAGACTATAGTGTTTTCATACAGCCTTTTCGAATCTTATTTGACGTGAAATGAAACTAATATTTTGTTTGTGGCTTAGAATCAGTTTTATTTTTTCTTTTTAAACGGGTTTATAAGTTTTTGCCCTTTAGCTTGGTTTTATGTTCAACTTTTTTAGCCTCTGTTTTATTGCTAACGTCACGAATGTTCAATAATTTTATATACCTTTTAATAACAATAAATGTATTTCAGGAGCAAAAAAATTAACACTTTTTTAGTAGGAACTTTTTACGAAAGTCTTCATCTAGTGCATCACATTTTTCCAAATCAAGTTCATAATTATACGCAAAATGTTTCTACATTTTCCCAAACTATTGTTTTTTCCAAGTTCATCCAGTGAAAAAATATATGTATAGGACTTTGCGATTATGTGAAGTGTGAAGACAGAAAAATTACAAATATCGGTTATTTTGAATGATACTTTTGTTTACTTTATAAATAAGTTTTTTTTTTTTTAATGTAAATATTAAGTATTATTTTTATTTTTTTTCTCAATGATTATCCACAAGATTTTTGCGATTTCCTGCTACTGCTTCATCCCGAAATTATCCCTGAATTACCGGCTTCACTAAATTTGGTTTTGTTATACAAATGATTTTGCAGATCCCTTATGCATTTTCAATAGATTTGTGTTCTAGTCATTTTGGTGGCCAATCAAAAATATTAACCGCCTTTTACGAAATATTTCGCCATTGTCCACTATTACAGGATGAAATAGGGGTAAATCCTGTTGAAAAATGTGTATCCTAATAGATTCAGAGCTTGTATTGTAATAATGATATACAATGGGAGAACATTCTCCTCTTTTCAAAATCTTCTCTTTACTTCATAACCAACAAATATGCACGACCAAATCGCACGAACTTGGTCTTGTGCTACATTTTAAAGACAAAATGTCGTAAAAAGTCAAACATACATACTTAGCTACTAATAAAATGATTCTAAATAAAGGGTGTCTAGCGGAATATTTTCAACTTTAAAATTCAATATAAAAAAGACTACAACGTTTTTATTTATTTTTATTTCAATTAAATGCAGAGTAACAATGCGGATTTTATTTTTTAGAAACGATATCATCCAAATGATGGCCTTTTTTTTCAATGCACTCTTGCAGTCGGACCCTTACATTTGCGATTACGCGACGGCAAAGCGCTACGAATAATGCTTTGAATTTCATGGCGAATATTTTCCTGCAGGGTCTAAATTGTCCGGGGATTGTTATTGTAAACCTTTGATTTGAGGTATCCCCATAAAAAGGAATCGCAAGGTGTGAGGTCTGGCGGCCGAGGTGGCCATGGAATGTCTCCGTACTTGCTAATTAGTTTATTCGGAAAAACTGTCCTTAGCCTTTCCATCGACACCCTAATTGTGTGCGGAGTGGCAACGTCCTGTTGAAATTGTGTTCGATTGTTGTACCCTGAATACAGGTACAGCTGCAATTGCGGTAACAGAAACTCATCTATCATACGGCAGTACACCGGAGCAGTGACTGTCTCACCTTGGTTAAAAAAATAAGGGCCTAATTGGCCCTGCTCGCTGAAATGGCACACCAAACTGTCGTTTCTAAACAATGTAAACGTTTTTGATGACATCCTCCAAGCTTCAACAACATGTCCATCAATATGGAAATGCGCTTCATCACTGAATAAAATGTTTCCAAGCGTAAGTGCTGTCCGAAAATGTTCCAGCATTGTTCTTGCGAAGGATTCTGGCAAAAGATATTCACTTTCGTTGAGATACTGAACAATTTGCCTTTTTTTACGGGTGGAGCTTTAATTTCTTTTTCAAAATAACATGCACCGTTGATTTTTTTATTCCTGTGGAGGCCGCAATCTTCCTTATCGATTTACGTGGATTTCGAATAATTTCATTTCGAACTTGAGACACATGTTCTGGCTTTGTTGCTGACGTTAATAGTCCAGGAATAGGTCTATTGACCATTGTGCCTTATCTTGCCCGAATCTTTGTACCCACGACCAGATAAGTTGCGTGCTCGGCCCATCACTTAGTCGTCGAATATTAAAATGAGTACAAAAAGCGTGACGCGCACGTACCAATGATTCACCGCACTTCAAATATTGCTCCACTGCAAATGCGCGGTGCGCTCCCGACCAGTGACTCATGGCGACTAACAAATCCGCAAATCCTGCGCTTCGAATGATACCCCTCCTGCTTACCTCAACCCGCTAGTATTTCGATAATCGCAATTTAAAGTTGAAAAATTCCCGCTGGACACCCTTTACTACTGAAATACATTAGCCAAGTAGCAGACTTAGCACTATTTTAATTGGACTTGCTACAGTTCAAGAAATGCTAAGTCTTATTATTAAAAAAACCTTCGTAAATAAACAATGCCAGGCTACGGGCATAAAGACCTTTAAACGATATTTTGAATCAATTATTATTTTTTTTAAAATGAGTTTAAAACTAAAGATTGGAAAGCTTTAATGCCTTTTGTTCTATTCATTCAATCTTACAGGTTTAACCCAATCATAATCTTAAATTGAAAGACTGCGAAAAAATTTAAATAAAAAATGTTCATGTCCACTTTTTGGAATGAATTTTAAAAAAGTCATAAAATCTTTATTCGAAAGACAACTCTTCTCAAATTGTCCAGAACTCTGTGCTTCTTGCATAATAACTCACCCAATCCAATACTTTCGCACCTTTATAAAAACTTATTATACTTTTGCCATAATTCTTTACTCTTTGGCAGGCAGGTACCTACGTATATAATTTTTGACAATTAATTAATTCTACCAAGATAAATTAGGAAAGCAAACTTACTCCCTTGTTCCCAAATCAGACATCACCCTCAAAAGTCCAGTGACTAAAAATTTTTTTATATAAGACTTCTTTTATTAACACATTCATCTCAATTTTGCCTTTTAATTAATTCACCTAAATTTCAAGAATCGAGCTCTCAGTCCCCCAGAGAAAGAAAGAAACAAAAATTTAGCAGCTAAACTCACAAGAGACTGGTAGTGTAGATATTTCTTATTGCATTCTGTTTCCACCTAAATACAATTAATGGTTGAACACTCTCATACTTGTACATGGTGTTCACGCATATTCTATCCAACAGCAAAAAAAAAGTTCTCCTTTTCCGAATTAACACCCGCACCACCCTTCTCTTCGATATATTCCATAAGGCCTTCAAAAAATCTCACTTATTTTTGTTCGAAGAAAATTACAAATGTGTTTCAATATAAACGTCTTAGCCGTCATTGGTGTCAATAAAATGGCAAAATCTCAAGGCCCTACCGCCCGCCGCCGCACCGCGCCACCGTTGTGTCATTGCCACCAAAGCATGGACCATGAAATTAATTTATGCCTCCAATTACCCTTCGATATCAATAAAACACATTCATCTCGTTAACTGACGCCACAAAATTGCCTCTAGCACCTTCTTAATATCCTTTTTACACCCCCACCGTCATCGAAGCCAAACAGAAGCAGTGATGAAGGAACGCTCAAAGTACCTCCTGGATGCCGCAGGAAGCTGTTGGCATCTCAGGCAATCGCAACGAAAAAAAATTTCCATAATTTTCCGATATCTATGCAGGCGGGCAATTACGCCATAATTAGCGTGCGCCCTCTCGCGTGCTGCAAAGGCAATTTGAACGTCATCGATTGCTAATTGGGTCGTTTCGATTTTTTTTTATTATTCGTTTGCTCTACTGGTTTTGCCTTGGAAGAAATCCTATACTATAGCGAACACACATAGGTACTTAATACGCATTGAGTGCGACTCTCTGACTCACACCTGATTGGCGATTTTATGTAATAACTGTAAATCATCCCTGCCGACGAAACGGTAGACAATTTAAACAGTTTCGACACGCCTTTTCTAATAAGAAAAGCGATTTTCATCACAGAACTCAGGAGCAGGACAGCATAGACGGTCTATATAATAAAGCCAAGCCAACACACATGTTATGGCATAAAGTTCAGCGTTTTTATTTCGGTATATGTATAAGAATAAGGACAATTCTGTTTGGGTCCCGCTTGTTAGATAAGCCCTTTGGTGCGGTCATCTCATACATTTAAACGATGCCACAATGCGATGGACTGCGTAAAACATAATAGTGTCTATATATTTGGTAGATTTAAAGAAGAAAGGGGCCGCCACCCGATACGAAGACGCACGGGCCGAAAGTACATCATATCCTTTTTGTTCTTCGGGGGAAGATTGCTAGGATTAGATCTCTGGGAATGGTAGAAATATGAATTTACTGCATATTAAAGGATATAATATAATAATGTCCTGGGTGAAAATATGAAATTGCTATAGGAAGTTAATTTCTACGATGGCCGTTGGTATTATTGTTCTTGTTTTTCCGAAAGAGGACCAACATAAGATAGGTGGAGCAGCACCATCAGACATCATAGTAACAAAAGGATAATGGGATTTCTTATCTCGGATTTGAATTGGTTGTATCTCTCTTTCTAAATGTCCGGGGTTGTGTTGTGTGTTGCTTTTGGTTGTCTTCTTTTGAGTCGGATGAGCTTGAGGATTTCTTCTTATTTTTGTTTTATTTAGGAGAACGAGTATATAGGTAGAAATTGAACATCTCTTTATTAGTTCTTTGACAAAGTACGGAACTTGGGGAGGGGGCGAGGTGCGATGTTGTATTGCAATTTCGTGAAATCAAATCAGAAAAATAAAATTGATTCCCTAACTAGATATTAAAATAAAAACCAATGACTCACGGGTTGATTGAACAAACTCACTCTTAAAGTAGAAGGAATTTACGTAGCAAAAAGAAAGTATAAATAGGACAAAGTGGGTTGAATAAAATACGAGGTACCAGATATACTTAGGTATTAGACCTATATTTATAATAACAATATAATAATTTTAACTAAATAACAGAAATTGCCCCTCATAATCTTCCCAACTTAACAACGGTGACATTTCCAATTCAAAACTAAAACTCTTAACTCACTCTTAAGTTGATAAAACAAATTGAACTAGGACCACAACCCACTCAAGTCATATTATGGCTACGGACCTGTTGTTGAAAACATAAAAGATTATGAAGTCATATTCCAATAGGCTTTGAGATAAAGAAAATAACTTAGAACATAGTTATGAGAGGATTCTAAATAAATGATTTTTGTATTTAAATTAAAGATTGAATCTATAGTTGAGGCCCTAAAATGCATAGGTGATTGAAATTTAATTTTATTTGAAAGCCTTAAGCAATTGAGTTCTTTCATATACTTATAAAATTATAAAAATTTAATAACGAAATTAAATGAAATTTTGACATTGAAAATTAAATTAAAAAAACTGGGACTGATAGCATTGCTACTTAAATGAAGTCTTAGGCCTTGTTTAAAAAAAAAAAAAAACTAGAATAAATTACTTCACCGTTAATAGTGGAGTAGACATTATAAAAATGGAGAACTAGCTTCACGAGGTCCATTATTCTGCCCATAACAGCAGGGCAGGACTGAGATGATAAGGATCTTGTAAAGGGTCTCCTTGGTTTCCTTGGTTTTCTGAGAGAGGGCTTTACTATTTAAATGTCTTCTTAGCCTAGTGCCTACGTTTTGCAACTCTCACATTTGTAAAATATGTCGAAAAACATTGAAAAATAGAACAAAACTCATATGAATTGTTTCAATTTTCATAGTTTCTAATTTTATTGATGCGAAAGTTAAAGAAGAGATACACAAAGTCCCTGAATACTTTAAAGTTTTTCTCAAGTCGAAGTGTTGAGATTCTTTTCTTGATGACATACATTACGTACTTCATCATATTTTCATTAACAGCCAAACCTATTTTCGCCGTCTCCGCTTCAATAATTACAAATGCACCAGAAGCACCTCGTTTCGTTCTCCCGATAATGGCGAATTCGACTGTTGAAAAATTTGAATTTTCGTGTTTTATTATGGGATTAGTTGGTTTATGCTCCCTGCTAAATCAATTTACGGCTGCTTTGAACAGTTCGACTGGTAGGCCATCCACATCAGCAGCCTTGTACTTCAAGTTGAATGAATAGCTAGACAGGGTTATCAAACATGTTGGCTATCTTCGATATTTGACAGTCTAGAAAAGTATTCTATTCAGATTTTCAAACGACCGACTGTCTATATGTATCACCTACCTAAATATTCCCAATCTCATCTTAGCAGGTTTTTGTTCTGGACTTGTAAGCCTCGGATTAATCGTTTGATAGAATTTTCGGACATCACCCATGCTATTTTAACTTTCAATAGACTCGGCGGCCCAATTCTTTTTCTTTCTGAAACGTCCCGTCGACGTTCCTCTCTTTTTTTTCCCCATAGAGTTCTCAGGCTAAACATCCTTCTGTATTGATTGGTAGATCCCGTTCCTGCATAAGCCGATATATATCATCGAAACAGGGCTTCGTTAAGATCACCTAGATCACACACTGAACATCAGTACTGGAATATTTTGGATGACATATTGGCAGTGTTTACACTGGTCCTCTGCAATTGATGCAGCGATGATGTGTCGGGCTTCCTGAAAGGTTAAGAGAGACCTGGTCGGCAAAAGTCCTGGAAATACATTGTTTGTAACTTTTCAACGTCTAGTCTATTCGGAGGATCCGTACTAAGTATTGGTCCGAGTCTATGTTGGCCTCTCGGAACGTTCTGACTTCCAGAATAATAGAAGAACCATATATCTGACATCCATGACAGCATGATCAATTCGGTTAACGTTTTTGTTGATCTGGAAATCGCCATGTCCCTTTGTGAGTATATTGAGGTTTTGGAATCAAGTGCTAGCTATGATGATGATTCGCCCTACCACCTATGAGCCTTAGTTCGTTATCGTTACCAACATTTTTGTCATGCAGGCTGTGTCCTCCGATTATAGAATCATATTTTTGTGTTGAAGTCGCTAAGAATAATCTTTACGTGCGTCGGACATTTAATAAAGGTGTTCTCGAAAAGATCGTAGAATGCTTTCTTAATTCAGTCACCTTTTTTTTTTCTAAGGGGATAAAATACATTTTTTTACTTTTATTCCTTTTTCAATGTACGTACTTGTGAAAAAAAAAATAAAAATATATTTCCAAAAATAAGTAGGAGCTTATACAGAAGATATGCTAGAATTGAAGTTTTTTTCCTCTTACTCCTTCCAAAAAAACAACGTAAATCCATTCAAGAAAAAAAACAGAAAAAAAACCTTCACTAGACTTTGGCCCGAAGAACAATAAATCAATCAATCCAGCTTAAGTGAAATACCCGAATTAAAAGCGAGAAGGACTAAACCACAATTCTCCTCCTTCTTGATATGGGCTTAAAAAGGATTCGTGTAATGTAACCATTTACACTAACATCAATTCCTAACATCATTTCGTTTTCACGTAAACTTCGTGTGTCATGGGCCAACATCGCAGCATCCCAGGATATGGGGGATTAATTTTTATCCCTGAACAGGGTGCATTAGATCACGTTATGTGGTTGCATAATTTATGGCGACAAGTGACCCCTTGCTAAAGTGTCACCTTTAGTTCTCTCTCTTTCTCTGTCCGATGTGTGTGCGATACCTTCATCTATGTATTTATATATTTTACATTATAACTCCCACAAATGCAAACCCACATTTACTTACGCCTTCGAATACCCGAATGAAACATGGCCATTAGGCATTTATCAACCTATATACCAGAATCACATGTCAGGAATAAAAGAAAAAAAGTCAGAGTTGAATTTAATTGTCGCAATAGTCCAATTCCAATTTCTTCTTCCCCCATCACCGCATAGTTGTTCCTCGTCGAAGCTGCTGAAACTTTGAAGAAACAACATCGGACTCCTTATAAGATATGCATGGGGCTTTTGGAGATATGTGAAGTGGACCAGTATTCAAAACCTTCGGGGAGCATTACCAAATTGAGTTACATTTCTTATAAGTTTGGAGACCTTTGCAACCAAACCAACCGGCCGTCTAACCGACCGACACCGACCAAACGAAAATGCCTATACGACAGTTTGGGGAGTAATTAAGAAGCCCCAATTCATTTATCATGGACAGCATTATATAGCTGTGGAATTATATACACTGTGGAAAGGGCATCAGACCCAAACGGATACATACACCTTTATAGGACAATGAATGTCGTTGGGAGTATAGGTACACATTTAATGACTTTTGGGGAGGCTGAGTCTGCCCTTGGCCTCCACTAACCATCATTTTAAGTAGTTTGGTGATGGTATATATAGTTTCTTTTTCTCTTATACATCTCTTTCGACAGACAGGAAGACACTTCTGTCAAATGTCAAAATGGCGCCCGGGTGAGAGGGTCTGTTTTGCAAAACATTTCCCATATTGAATTTCTCTTTACTCCGGCGCTGCTTTTTGAATTACAAGACCACCACAGTCTTTCATCGTTTTTTGATTGCTTTAAAGTACCTTGTGGATTCATTGCGTACATACTTATCCAATGTTTAACCTTTAATTTCTTACTACACATTCACACGGTATGAGGTAGGTGTGTAACACGCAAAGCGGAAAGAAAATGCGAGAGCTAATTAAGTTTCCGTTATTTTTTTATGTTTTCTGTTTATTTTTGGTTATATGTGTTGCATGTTGAAAATTGGTTTATTGCGGTTAATTTAAGATGTCGAAGGTTAAAGGTCTAAAGGGAGGTTTCTAAGTTGGATAGCAATGATAAATAGCTTTTAAATTCATGAGGTTTCTTATATTTAACATAATTGATCTTTAAAAAGGCTTTTTAATATTTTAAGTGGACTGTCATCTCGCAAAAAATCCACCAGCTAAAAAAAAGAGTAGGTACCTATTATATATATCAATTAAATTCATCTGGTTCATTTCAGTCTAACTGCCTGAACACAATGGATACGGAGCTGCAACATGAACTGCAGCTGGAATAGCTGTCAAAATATTCAATACACACAAATTCAACGTTGGGAACACAACACAACGCAACTGCAGTCGATGCTGCAAGAGTTCACCAACTTTTAACTTTTCACGTGCAAACACTTTTGACGTTTCAATTTGTATCTATGAAGAAAGAAAGATCCAGAAAAAAATATTAAAGCTTTTTGTGCTTATTTGTTTCACGAAAAATATTATTAATTAAAAGAAAATTATCGGAAATAAATAAAGTGGATAATGAGACCGTGATTGTCTTTTTTCTTAAAATATACAAAATGCTGTACAGCTGCATTGTAGGCACATAAAACGTACGAAACGCACGTACGAAACTTTTTCACAGCTGTTGCATCTTCAGCTCCAGTTCCGGTTGCAGCATTCTATTGTGTTCAGGCATAAGATAAGAAAAAAAAATCGAACTTGTATACCTAATCTTTTGATTATATTTATTAGTGAGGCGAACCATCTAAAGTACTGGGTGGTTCGTTCGTCGCTTTCTACATAAGCACTAAGCAGCTTTATTGTGAGTTTCACCTGAAAAATATTTCACATTTCTGTTCACGCGGAATTTTAAGAATTATTGTGGGTTTCGCGCGAACAAAATTTCATTCGCCTACTAAAAATATGTGAAAATTTAACCTGTTAATGGCATAACATTCCGCCCGAAATGATTATTTACAATAAGGGAAAACTTCGGGTACAACTCTCAATAGGAGAAAAGTGAAATGTCAAATAATTTTCCTGGGTGGAATGTTGTTCACAATAAGTTTGAAAATCTTTTTCCTGGTTCCCTTTCTGCTCTGGGCCTCTGGTGGCTGGTAGCCTACGGTAATTTTGGCTATCCCTTAAATGTTGTCACGGCCGATGAGTGCAGCGTTTATGTTGAAAGGTCGCCAGTTTTCAGTTAAGGTATAGCAAAAGTATACATATTGGCTAGTCCTTAAAAAAAAAAAAAAACAAAATGGAATAATTATTACTTTGTCCAATGTAATATTATGTGTGTATGTGTATCCAACAAATCCCACTGTCCATATTATGACTTACAATATAACCATCGTGTTTCTATATCCGGTTCCTGTTCATTGAAATTGCTATATTATGTTTGTTGGGTTCTCCATTCAAACAGTTTCTCATAAATTACACCTTCTGCGGTGGAGCGATGCTCGTGCTTGCCAAGCGGATAGATAGTTATAGATATAAATATTTGTACATTATATGAACGTGTTCTTGCTTGGCTGAATGGCTATATATGCGCTATATATCGCCCCGATCCTTATGTCGTCCACCTAATTTGAAAACCAAAGATTGCTCCTGAGGGGATAATAATCACTAATGAAAACGACATTTAATGGCAGCACAACAGATATGTATAAGGACACCTTGCGTCATTTCCTTATTAAGGGACACCATTATTATATCAAAACAACAAAAGCAGGACCTCTTGGACTTGCTATATTATACATTTAGAGGATGTTCAATGTTTCATTCGACATTTTATATTTTTTTTTCTTCTATTGGACTTTTGTCGATTTAGCTTTGGGATATAGTTGATATTATGTGTGTTTGTTTGTTTTTATATACATATATGCTTTTAAGTTGACCATTGAAGACATTACAATCCCAATTGGACAATTTATATGGTGGACTATTGTTTGGTTCAATGATATGGTGCTTTGAGTCAATATAATTGCGTTGTTAGTGCGTGTATATTAACGGATATTTGAAGATTTATTTGTCATAGATAGGTTTTTTGTTTAAAGATTCGTGAACGATATCATTGAGTTGAAGAACATACAAGCCTTTTTTTTACTTCTTAAAGGATTTTAAGGATAAAAAAATTAAATTTGAGTTTAATATGGCTTTAATATGGTTTCTCAACTAACAAACTCTCTAGAATTAAGTTTTTGAAACCTGAAAAAAACTCCCATAACTCTCTTTTATATTCCATTGCTATGAAACTCTTGTTATGGAACTTAAATAGGTCCGAAAACTTTTTTTTATTTTAAGAGACGCATTCTCATAGTAAGATTTAACCGAAGTGAGAGCCTCTTGTATGTTCTATTTTATAAGAATAAGCTAGATTTTCCTTATGTAGTAGTCCATGGCGTATTGGTTTATGCGTGGGTCTGTTGCGCTAAAGTCTTGGGTTCAACTCCCAGCCTATGCTGCACCTAAAAATAAAAACAGAAATGTTATTCACGGGTTACTGCCTCTGACAAATCCTCCAAGACTATCTTTTGTTATGAATGACCTTAGTCATTCGGATTCGGCAGAAAATTGTAGGTCCCCTCCATTCTTGTCAATAACATGCACACAGGAATAGTTGAGTTGGGTTGTAACCCTGGCTCTACACGGGCTGTCGCGCCACCAAATTTATTTTTTTGTAAGCTATTTCAACGTCTGTGTTCTTATAAAACTAAAAACTTCAACATGCAACAAACATCCTTGGTTTAACAGCTAAATAAACATTTTGATAAATAAACGCAAAGCTTGGAAATATTTTAGACTCGAAGCCTATGCAGACTTGAGGAATAAAGTCGTCCTTGAGATCGGGGAATCTAAAAGATGTTTCTTTACTCCTCGAATGAATTGGGTGGTCATAAGCTTTGGAAAAATTTAAGAGAGTTTGGTATTGGTAAGCACGTGAACAATATTTCCACTAATATCGATTGCTGGACAAAAGTTTAACATCTCTATCATCACTGAGAGTTCAATGATAGTTTCCAGAAAACGTGATAAAATTTGCGCTGACTATTTTTCGACACTGTCAATCAAACCTTAGAATTCATTTTAATTCATGTCATCTTCAGTAAGGCACTTTATTCCTATCTTAGTTCCAGATACCAAGCATTTTTTACATGAGCTCCATGTAAAACCCCAAAATCTGCTTTGCCATGGTTGTAGGAATTTGACAGATGGAACAGTTAGGTTATGTTAGGTTAGGTAAGCGGGCTGATAGTTGATCTTGTTACCGTTACACTTAGAACAGTGTAGATCCATTGTGATACCCTAGGGATATGATACCCATATAAAGAAAACCTATGATAAAAATCCTATGACAAAGGCCCGTAGATGAAGTTGCAGCCGGATGTATCCCGAAATGGCGGAGGGTGCCCTCAAGTTAGTTGAGTTAGGAAGTGTCTGTCGGCACATAGTCACCTGGGTAAGAAGAGGTTAACGCGACATTGTCTTACTTGGGCGTGCTCACCTTCTTAGCCCCCACAGAGTAAATCATCCCTCCCCCAGGCCCGTAGGAGCAGTGGCGTCATGCAACGTCTGGTGGTTGGTGTATGTGATTGTGTTGTTTTGTCGAGTCAGCTTGCTAACGCAACAGCTGGTGTACGGGCGAGGTGCCCATTCTCCGCTAGTTGTCGCCACTGCAATGCACACTCTTGCGTTTTTTACAGTCGTACTTAATCGTTCTATCAGTGTCATCCTGTATCATTTTATGTCTTTGGACTATGGCTGAGGAGGCGATATCTGCCTGTTGGTCGGCTGGATTGATAGGGAATACGAATCTACAAGCCATTTTGTAGCTTTAGTGAAATTTAAGAAGCTTTTGCTAGGAATATCGGAGAGTTCCTCTAAGTCACCGAAGAAATGCCTTCCTAGGAACTTGTTTCTTATATGGCATAGCGCAGGGCAGTGGCACAGGTAATGAGTAGTGTCCTCATGTGTATCCTCGTCACCACAACCTCTGCATAAGTAATCCATACTGAGTTTCAACTTCTTCTTATGATAACCTAGTTGGTTGTGTGCAGTGGTGATGCTTACGAGATGAGAAAGAGATTTCTTGCTCAGTTGGATATGATGTTTTTGGTCTTTTGTTTGTTGAAGCTAGGCCATAGTTTTCTAGTTGTAGCAGAGGTATCAAGCGATTTCCACCTCCTGTTCGTTAAGGCTTTGCTTTCGATTACCTATTTTAGATTACAGGGTGGGATCTGAACAGTTGGGTCTGCCTGATTAAGATCAAGCGTTGATCCTATTCTTGCCAGTTCGTATCAGCACTTTCATTCCCTGGGATACAATTGTGACCAGGAACCCAATAGAGCCTTAAGTTGTGCTGTGTACCAAGAACCTTTAGCTCTTCGCGACAGCTAGTCACAAGCTTCGATTTGATTTCAACGGCAGAAATAGCTTTTAATGCCGCTTGGCTGTCAATGAAAAGGGTAATATTAGTTTGTGGTATTGCAGTAAGTCGTGTGTTGAGAAAAAAAAATCAAGTCCTTGATCTTTGGTACAGATAAAGTTTTTTTTCAAATGGTTGTATTGTACCCTCATTCTATATTTCGAGATATTTATGTAGGTAATGCAATTAGTTAAAATTTTCGACCTACGATTGGATACAGAAAGAAAAATTAGAATATGTATATTGACCCTCATAACTTTAAGAAGAATTTTTACTCTTTCCGCAAGTTAGCTATTTTATTAGGACTGAAGAATGTGTACATGCTATTTTTGTATTTTATTTTTCAAAAGAAAATATTTTCAATATCGCGTCAACAAATAATAAATTTCCGCCAAACAACACAATTTCATTTTTTCGTCGGCCACTATACGTCCTTACTCTGTTTTTTTCCGAATAACAGTGAAAGTGAACATCAGATGGTCTTTCATATTTTCCCTTATTAAACTTAAGCCCAGGATGCATTTTAAAATAACCATCAGCCGTGCCCAGGAAAAAATATTCCTTCCACACTTGACTCCCATATTCCCGAGTTGAGTATAAGGGGTTGACAATATTTGAATGAGAAGCAACCCCCTTCTGGTAGGTATATTCTTCTGTGTTCTTTTTTTCAAGGTTCTAAAAGATTTTGTTGGAATTCTTTTTTTTTTATTTTTTCCTTAATTGAAAATATTCCTGGAGCTACCATAACGTCTCAGGTGTTTAGTCAGTCTTAGCTTAAGCCTTTCGCAAGAAGCTATTTCCTAGCATATGGCCACGCTGCCACCGCACCACCCATTGTTCGATTCAGTGGATGAGTGGTTGTGCCATACAATAATACAAAAATGCAAAAGGGACTCCGCAAAATGTATCTTATCAAAGTGAAACTAAAGTGTTTTCAAGAATTTCACTGTGGAATCTTTTATATCCATCCATGTTATATGTATGTACGAGGAGGCTACCCACAACCGACCCGACGACGACGACGTATAGAACAGCAAAGCTGGTTCGCAATTAAAATTATTCCAGGAATGCGTGTGCAAAGAAAACAAACTTTATCGCTCCGGTTAAAGAAAAACGAGGTTTAGGACTTAATGAAGAAATTCCCTTGAGGGTTAAAGACGATGAATAAAATAGAACACAAGAACTCTTATTTAAGGGCGAACAAAAAAAAAAAAAAAAAAAAAAAACTAGAAGCATGCATATACGTTTTGCTATTTGCAAATAAAAGGACATAAATCTTTCCGGGCCGGGACAAAATCACACCACAATTAAGGAGTTTTCTTTTGAACAAAAACAAGAATGGAGATATTTACGAGGCTCATATGGTGGAAAAGGAGCTGTTGCTAATTGGAGATGGAAAACATAGAAAATAAGAGAGAGTAAAAAAGGATGAGAGGTGGGTGTTGATCAGAGCTATCCGTTTGGGGTATTAGCAATGGTGAAAGGAGCTGGATCCTTTTCTCTGTGGTTTTGGTATATCATTCGAAGAGGTACCAGATGAAGATGAGTAGGACACCAAAATAGTGGATGGAGAGGGATTGCAAAGACATCTGAGTATGATGCAATTTATCAAAAGGACTTATTCATTGTTGTTGTAAAATTCCGACACAAGTCCTTTTCTATAGTTTTTTTCACATATATAAACAAAAGAGGTTTAATGCTGTTTTAATTGCTTTAAGAAACTTATATAGGAAAAGAATTTTATTTACGACTTTGTTCCTTCTTCTTAGATCGATTTTAAATAGGAAAGTGTGGAAAGACACAAAATCAAATTGAAAGTAACTTTTTGTCTTCACACACTTCGTTTTTCAGGCTGTTGAATTAATTTTTGGCATTTTATAAATAAGAAGATGGACCCAAAGGTTTACGATTATTTTAATTTTAAGATAAAAATGTTATTGGTATAGGCGTTGACAAAGCAAGTGGCTTTTGAATGAGGTATAGTTGACGTAAGGGGAGAAATCTTTGAAAAATCTTTAGAAAATCAATGAGGAGAACAGAAGTGACCAGAAATATTTTCAAACTACTTTGACATTGCTTGATGTCCATCGCAATCACAAGTAATCTTAATTTCGAAAAACAGTTCTTTATCCAATCTGATTTCTTTTAGAAACATTTGTATTTGAAGTACATATTTTACGAGAAGGCAATTTGCCTACGCTGTTTTGAATCCAGTATTTGTCATACTTCGCACTTTGCACCGCTCACTTAAAACTATCAGTTCGCATTCGACAATTTGCGCACTCGGCACTTTGAATTCAGCACTTCCTAAGACTATCAATTCGCAATCGCCAATTCGCATTCGGCACTTCGCACTTGGTACTTGATATTTCCCACTTGGTACTTCGCACTTGGTACTTAAAACGCAGTACTTCGTATTCGGAACTTCACACTTGGCACTCTCACTTCAGGATAGAGATGAGCTAAGTCGTGATTTTTCAATCACAGGTATACCTGTGAATGTGATTTGCAATTCACTGTGAGTTTAACCTGTGATTGTGATTTGTAAATTCAAAATATTATTATGTCCGTTTCGTTCTCAAGACTTCTTATTATTTCTAAAAAAATTTACAGAAATGTCTGCACTAAAATTGTTAGAAATTCCCAGTTTTGGGCAAGAAAACGAACCAAGCATGAAGATCTCAAACGTTTTTGGTTTCGTTTAAAATATGTTATGTTGAATGTTTAATTGTGTATGTATGCATTTCACATTCTGTGAATAAATCACAACCACAATGACAATGAAATATGAAGTGAAACGACTCACAAAAATCACGACGATAACAACTGTTCTTATTTGCATGTGTTATTATTTTGGCATTATTTTTTTACTGATTAACTAACCACTAACACATGCACTTATGATGAACCTCTGATTGTAGTTTGCAGCTTGCTCTTAGCTCACTACAATAAAGAATCTGAAGTGTAAAATCAAACGTATATACAAAAACAACATGTAATCCTGCTTTTAATCCGGATCTATTTCAATACTCAAAAAACTATTACTTTTTTATTATTAGTAGATATGGTAAGGTAGCGTAAACTGTAGTTCAAAGAAAAGGGGCAACAATCACCTGAAAAATATACAAACACAATGAAAAAAAGAGATGGTTATTTAACACTGATTGTCACTGTGATCCTGTTTGTTTTATTATGAGGATGTGATCCAGATCAGATCATGTGGATGATAAAATGCAGCTGACGATTTCTTATCATCAATGGTAAGGTAGTTCAATCATATAAATAAAGAAATTCATTTCTTGTGAAAGGTTGGACCAAAATAAAAAAATTTGGTCCAACCAAACCATTTTTGGTCATCAGCTTGACATATGTATATATTGGAAACAAAAAAATCACAGATTTTGCCCCAAAACTTAAAATTAAAATGCTCAATTATGAGTTTCAATTAAAGCTATAACTGGGACCTTAGGTACTTATGTACTCGTAATATGTTTGTTTAAAGTAGTTCCTTTTTATTTGATTATGAGTTAGTTTATTCAGCAAATAATTTAAACCCGAGTAAACTCAGGAGCAGTTCTTCAGTGTAAACGGTGAAGATTTCACACCGAAAAACTGGACTTATATCCTTCCATAACACTAATACGTTGCTATATAGTGTTCCTTGTGTTATGATGTTGTTTAAAGTAGTTCCTTTTTATTTGATTATGAGGTAAACCTGAGTTAAACCAAGGTTAGTTAATCCACCAAATAATTTGAACCCGAGTAAACTCAGGAGCAGTTCTTCAGTGTAAACGGTGAAGATTTCACACCGAAAAACTGGACTTATATCCTTCCATAACACTAATACGTTGCTATTAGTGTTCCTTGTGTTATGAATCTCTATTTAATAATTAGTTTAATAAGTGTAAAAAATCGGTCCCATCATTATAAATACAATCGTCATCAATGTCAATTTTTCCCCATTTAAAAAAAAAACATTTATTTTGTGAAATTAAGTGGTGCATTGGGATGTGGAACACTACTCGTACTTACTACTTACCAACGGCAACGATGACAACGATGATAAAAAAAAAACGATGACGCCCTACATCTGGCAGCGTCATCAAAACCATCACCGGAAACGTCCTCCATTTCAAATGAACAAGAAAAGAAAATTTGCTGACAGATAATATTTTTACGTTGCGTTGTTGTTTCGTGGGTTTTTTTTTTGTTCTGTGGAAGCTTATTTTTTCCTGTTTCAGCATCAGCTATATACATAAATATATATGCAATATAGGATGAAATGCGGAGTTCAATCTCTGACGGTCTCCATTCCAAAACTCAACCCTATAGTTTATATTATCTATGTATTGTATTTGTATATGCTTTATAATAAATCCAATACAGTATGATTTGGTCTTGTTCTTCTTTTGAGTTTCGGTTCATTTCTCGGATATAACACCGCTTCAATATTTAGAAATAGCGAATAGAGGATGTGGTCTTTGACTTTATTAGGTTTATTGTAAATACATTTGTGGGTGAAGAATATAATAAATTATTAGTGTGTGTATAGTGACCATCCGTTCTGTATTAATAACATTTAAACATGAATATTACTTGTTCTTAAGGAAGCATGTAATGGGTGATTTTTTAAGAGGTTTAGAACTTAAAAAAAAAAAAAAAAACAAAAAATTCGAAAAAATGAATGAAATATTTATTTGAATCGATAGTTTGAACCTTGCAATTTAATGTTTAAAGATAATTTCATGCAAATGTTGACCGCGGCTGCGTCTCAGGTAGCCCATCCGCTGAGTCCAATTTTGGCATACTCTTTCACACATATCGGCCGGTATCTCACGAATGAATGCATGGATGTTGGCTTCCAGTGCGTCAATCGAAGCGGGCTTGTCCCTATAGACATTAGCCTTGACATACCCCCACAAAAAATAATCTAATGGTGTCAAATCGCACGATCTAGGCGGCCAATTGACCGGCCCGAAACGTGAAATTAACTGTTCACCAAACTCGCCTCGCAATTGCGCCATTGTTTCGCGTGCTGTGTGGCATGTGGCACCGTCTTGTTGAAACCACATATCATGCAAGTCAAGAACTTCCATTTCGGGCAAAAAAAAGTTTGTTATCATCGCTCGGTAGCGTTCACCATTGACAGTAACGCTGCGATTCGCATCATCTTTGAAGAAATATGGCCCAATAATGTCGCCGGCCCATAAACCGCACCAAACAGTGGCTTTTTCGGGATGCATTGGTAGCTGTTGCAATGCTTCTGGCTGATCTTCACTCCAAATGCGGCAATTTTGCTTATTTACGTACCCATTCAACCAAAAATGAGCCTCATCGCTGAACACAATTTTTCGATAAACAACATTTCGAACCGAGCACGAATTTTGATAGTAAAATTCAATAATTTGCAAGCGTTGTTCATTTGTAAGACGATCCATGGTTAAATTGCAAACCAAACTGAAGCTGTTTGACAGTGACACAAGGTACTAAACACACGTCAGCTGTCAAAACCAGTGTTGCCAAAACCAAACCAGCTAAAAAATCACCCGTTATAACGACGTTCTGTATTTCAATTTACGTTTTGTCTTTTTTATTTTTGTAAACTGAATAAAATGTTAAAATTTAAACAAGTTACAGTTAGAATATATTTAAGATATATGTATATAAGAAAATTAGGTACTGATGAAACAAACATGTTAAACAACATCTAGGTACTCTTTACTCAAAAATGTGGAAATTCTAGAATTTACCGGTAAAAATTAGAATTTTTTTTCAGCAACGTTGGTTGGTATAAAGTTCGAAATGTTTTGATTAAATAATAATTCATTCTAGGCTTTTTTTTAACAGATTTCTCGGACAAAAGCATACCTATGCTCAAAATGAATTATACGAAAAGAGAATATTTCTTACTTTTACCAATGTTGCTGAAAAAAATCTAGTTTTACCGAGAAAATCTAAAATTTAGGGGTTTAATATAGTGACAGGTTAATTGGAATCAGGCTTCCTTTATGTAAATTGAGAGAGTTACTTAGTAATTTAATGAAATGACTATCGATTAAGTCATGTTTCAAGTAATCAAGGTTCATAAAAACGAAGTAAAAAAAGAATTGCTCTAGTAAAATTTTTAGCATTCGACCAATTGACAGAAAAAAATTAAAAAAAAAGTGTTTCCATCTTTTTGTTCCAAATTGTATAAGCCTTAATTTGTGCCTCAACATTAATTTAAAAAAAATGATAGTTAGCGAGCCAACTTCACTTTGCTCCACTAAGTTTAAAGCCGTATTCCAAATTAACGATACTTTTTTGGAAATAAAAACATAATAAGTAAAATTCTTTACTAAAATTTGTCGTAATTTTTTCGAAAAAAGTTAAAATATTTCGATTCCAAATATTAAAATAAAGTGTTATAGCGTTCAACTAAACCTTCTTTTAACTAAGCAACATTTTAAAAACGATACGGCCATTAATTTCAAATGTGTATTTTGTCATGCATGCGTTTTGTTTTTGGATATATGGTCACCGAATTTATAAATATTATAATATATCGTAGCAGGAATATTTTCAGCATAAAATGAACAAATTTTTTATGAAACTTTTACCAAATCACGTTCGCTGTCAATTTTTGAGTAAAGTCCCCGCTTGATCGTTTGCGGAAATGGAAATATATAGTGGATATATATTAAAGGCAAATGTCGATTGCTGATGGGTTGTTAATCTTTTTAACCAACGTGATTTTGGTTTTGTTATATGGATTATAGTGGTGGAATTTTTTCTTGAAATGAATTAAGCTCCTTTGTTGACTAATAGATACTTATAAAACACGCTAAGTGTTTCGAAAAATGTGAAAGAAGATGGTTACGCTGTTGGAGATAAAATATCTATTTTCGATAATTATAACAAAAACGAATTATAATAAATGAAATTCTAATTTGATATAAATATACCTATTGGAGCATATTCATATAGACATAATATTTTAAACCTCAGATTAACTGAATTGGATTTTAAATTTTAGACCCACATTCATAAATTTCATTTAGAACCATGTCTAAGGTCATTCTACGACAATTTCCTTGAATCTGTAAAAAAAACACTGACCGCAAACGCAGGTGTTGTCTTGTAATTTTCTTAATGTTGTACAGTATGTTTGTAAAGAAAAACATATACAATAAATAACCATTTTTTTTTTAAATAATTAAATACAAAATTAACTTTAAAATAAACTTTAATAGGAACAAAACTAGTTGAAGTAAGAAAAAGAAATGCTAGTACTGTATGACACAAAAGCGTCACCGCGCGTCAAAATGACGCAAGTGTGCACCGCGGTTAGTGAATTGTTACCAGGATATTTAATGGTTGTGGATGATAAATTTCCAGACCTTAGCAAGCCTCTATTTGATGGTTGATCTTCAATATTTATTGAATCAATAATAAATGTATGTGTAGAAACACAGACAAAAATATAACTGTGGCCAATTGACGTGTCGACGCCAAAACGTGAAATTACGCGACCAGGAAACTTCTCACGCAATAAAGCCATAATTGGTCGTGTTGTGTGGCTTGTTGCCCCGTCTTGTTGGAACCACATATTGTCCAAGTCATGATCTTCAATCGCAGGCCAAAGAAATCGCTTATCATTCGACCATATCGCTCCGAATTGACTGTAACTATAATTCAGATCATCAGCAAAGCTTGCACTTGCAGCAGCAATACGTGCATTACGATAATGCACCAGGCCTTACAACATCAATAACGTTTCCACTCTCTTAAAATTTCTTCACAATTGTACTGATTGTTTGCGTAGTCGGTCGATTATGATGACCATAATCATCTCGTAGTGCGCGAAAAGTGGCTACGTTGGAATTACCACTTTTGTAGTAAGTTTCAATAAATTTTAACGCGTTGTTCGATTGTTCAGCGATCCATTATCGTAAATGGCAAACATTCAACTGATATTATGACACTTCAAATGACAGCTGAGTTTGACAGGTGTTAAATGCCAGTGCTACCAACCTGACACCACGTCGTGTTTGTTGTAAGACTTCAGGATATCGTTTAACATTGGATTTAAATTGTCTACGAAGAACATAAACAGGCATTTAGTTTGGAGAAGACAAAATCAGAACTTTTCGAAGAACCATAAATGCTCCATATTATCTTAGAAGTGTAATTATTTTCCACATGTTTCTATCCCCTTCTCTTCTTATAAAAAGAGAAGTTCTAAAATAATGGAATAATTTTCCATTACAAACTTTTTTTTTTAAAGTGAGTAAGATATATTCATCACTGAAAATTATATTAGTCAACCACATGCATCAAATTTCCATGAAACAACAAAATTTAAAATAGCGTTCAAAATCGGAAAGATTAAATTTTAAAATTTTAACCTGTGTGTGCGTCCAAGTGTGATATAGTGAATTAAAAATTTGAGCTTAGTATATTTTCTAAATTCAATTTCAATGAAATTTTATCTTATGGTACTTTCCCATACTATCAGTTTGATAAAAGTTTTTATTTCTTCGTAGTAATAAATTATATAGGTTAGCTTGTTTTTGATAAGCGGTGTGTGACTTACCACTTAATGAATTAACTACCCATAAAACTATAGTTTTTATTTAGATATTACCTACCCAATAAGTCAATTTTACCCATAAGTTAAGACAATGGAAAAAAGTTGGGAATGAAACATAGATGATTTTTTTTAAATACACTAGTCATGTTTTTTGAGAGTGGTGTAACCCAGCTCTATAATAAATAACAAACCCATACGGTTATCAGTAAGATCCAACTTGCAAAAGAGAAGACTTGTCAACATTAATTTCATGACATATTATCATCTTTCTTCTCAAAATAAATAAATTGAATTTCTTCATTGGTTAAAAAGTCGAATTTAATTATTCAATTCAACGCTGCAAGTGCAGTAAAATAAGTGACCAGGAACTAAGTCCACTAAGGGACTTGCTGTTCACTTAGGTCCAATTTTGCAATGCAAGATCTCCCCAGTTTCGAAAAATGTTTTTCTGTCAATTTAAATCTCGAGTTAACTCAACGAATTTGGTGAGTTAACTCTGGATTAAGTGAATAAATATTTCTGACAGCTGTATGTTCAAAATATTACTGAATAAAATATTACAGTGACAGCGTAAATCACTCTCTCTATACTGCTGCATAAGTGTCGCCCTCTCTGTTTCGATAGTAAAGGCGCATTTCCACAGAATCATTTCATTTCTATGCTACAGTCTGAGGTGACCTTGGTCCTCAATCAAACAAACATGAAGAGTTTCCAGGTAGAACTAAAATGAAATGAAATTAGCACGACTTCACATGAATGTTGGAGAGGGGATATACTTGTATATAATACGTATACATAGCTCACTTAGCTGGGCCAGGCCCTTGATGGATTAAATAATGTATAGCACATATACGAGGTTTTGACTGTTCATGTTCTAAATTTAATTTATTCTAAATATCTATTTCATCCAATATATTTGAATCCTATCTATTTCATCTTTCAACTTTCTGCGTTGTCTTTGTAGCTGTTATCGTCAGCGCAAAATAAGTTAAGAGATTTTAACCGGCTTATCTAATCTGTCAACAACTTATAACTGGCAGTTATCAGTTTTGTTATGATTATTGCGCACCGTACTCTTTTTTAGACTTTTGTTCAAAATAATAATCACAACTTCAACACAAAAAAAGCAATAATCATTCAATTTCAAATTAACAAAAGGCTTGGTGGTGCAAACTAAACACTTTCCTTTTACAAACTCAATAAGACTGATCAAATCAACAAATATGACCTGCAAGACGTGCGAGGCTGGTAAGTTTTTATCGATAAAATAAAATTTAAATGATTCGTTATTTTTACATTTTTTTACTTTCTAGAAAAAGCTCGTAATGTACCTTTAACTTGGCACTCAAAATCTTCCATGGTTTGGGATAAATATAGTAAATGCGGACCACCAGAGAAGGCAAACCTAGAAAACCAGAACTATGGCAGTTGTTTAGCTTTAAGACTAGTTTTTCTCAAAAAGTAACAAATAAATTTAGAAGCTTTATTTTTAATCCGGTTGTCCTTCAAGCGATTATTAAACAAGGAATCTCAGTGGGATGTGTTTTCACATGACGGTTTTGTCCCTTTTGGTTTGCATATACATACCTACCTAAATATACGAAGAATCCTTCTGTGCTGGCTTGGCCACCCTTCGGGATTTCTTTTTTTTTTTTTTTGTTTTGAATTCAGAATTCTCTCTCTAACGGTGGTGATGTCACAAACAAAAATGTCTGCATTTGATGTGATTGAAATGAAGAATCCCTGATAAAAGAGGTCGGGTCGTTTGTCCTGTGTAAGAGCCAGAGTGTGCTGCTGCTGCTGCTGCGGTATCCTTATGCGCTAGTCCTGGAGATTGGATGAATGTGCAAGAGAAAGGATAGCATCGCAGCTGTGCGGACGTTTGCTGGACTCGACCAAAAGACCAAACGAACGACTATACCTATACCTACTTGTATATATGCTCAGTTTTTTGTGAGATTTTTTTTTTGGTTTCTCCTTTTCATCCTGGCTTTGTTTTTAAATCCTTTTTCGGCTCGGAAACTAGAGATGTCGTTTCTTCATCAGAGATGAGATTGGATGGTTTTTCTTTGAGAAGAGCTTTTTTTTTCATTCAAAGTTAGACCGGCAGCGCCAGCGGGCGGTTATTCTCGTATATCGTTCATACCTACATATATACATTTATAGAGACACATCCTTTCCCTGATGGCGGATGGATATAAATGGATTGTGACTGCTGCGGCCATATTGGGAAATGCATTTGGGGATACTTTCAAGAGTCTTCTTAGAGTGTGCATGTTTGTGTCATAAATAAATCACAATGCAACATATCGAAATGACCATTTGGGTTAAAGAAGAGCCCCATTAAAAGTCTTTTTTGGGTGAAATGCCTTTTCCGAATGGTAAGAAAGAAGAAAGGTGTCTCGTTCGTATATACTTAAGGGGACTCTAAATCTTAATAAATTGATGATTGGACTTAGTTTCTGGCTCGTCGTCGTCGGTCGTGTGTCGATGGCAAAATGGCAATGGAAATGGCAATTTTCTAGACTAAATTCTGAATTTTCTGTTGCGAAGTTATGGTGGTGGTCGAGTTAATGGTCAAAATAATTCCAATGTCTTAATGTATATATAGACAAGTAATATATATTCTTATATATGGTGTGGTATGGTAGGTACGTTATAGTGCTGAAGCGAATGTTGGTTTGGATAAATTAGTCTAGAAATGTGTATTCGGCTTCTAATGGTGATGGATGAGAAAATGAAAATGTTTGAGAAGTTTTTAGTTATAGGTACCTAAATGGTAAAGCAAAAAGTGCCTTCTACTAAAAATAAAGCAACAAAATACAACCATAGTTGAGTTTGTACCTATGTATATCTACGTTTATTCATTTGAGAAAATTCATAAAAACGCTAAAGATGAAAAATAATCGTAAACAACATCTAGTCTAGCTTTCTATTTGTGTTTTTTCAACGAATGAAAAGCCAAAGACGTGTTTTAATAAGAGGCAAAATAAATATAATCTTATCTAGATAATACAAAAAAGAGATAATCTTTTCTTTGTTCTTTTGATGATGTAGGTATGAACTTTGTTTTCGACTCTGGGCGCATAAATCAGGCAGAGTTTGATCAATGGTATTTTGGCTTTGAACACCGCTGTGGTATGTGGCTTATTCGCATAGACCTGCGACTTCAAAAAATCCCACAAGAGAAATTCTAACGCGTCAAATCGCATGATCTCGTTAGCCAGTTCATATCATCTCTAGATAAGATGACCATGCTCTCGAATCGTTCTTGTAGAATTTCCAATGTGAAACCATATGTGTTGATGGACACCAACATCATCCGGTTCAGGCCAAAAGAAGTTCCTAATCGTCGACCTATACCGCTCTGCGTTGACGGTAATGACCTGGCCACCATCGGCGTCGTTCAAGTGGCTGCTTCGGCTAGCTTCGCAGAAGCGCATTCTTTCACTCCAATTTTCCAAGACCTTGTTGATGCTTGCGGTGTGTAGCTCACGGATTGCTTGGATGATATTGGCTTTAAGTTTAAGTACTTGAATCGTTTCCCGATTGTTGGCATAACATCGGTCCTTCACGGTTCCTCACAAAAAAGTCCAAACGGGTCAAATCGCAGGCGGCCAATTGACATCCCAAAGACGGCTGATAACACGATTTGGGAATTTGGTGCGCAAAATATCGATTGTGTCATGGGCTGTGTCCCATGGCGCGCAATCCTGCATGAATCAGAGGCCGTCCAAATCCATGTCTTCAATTTCAGTAAAAAAAAATCTGTTAACATAGCTCTGTAACGCCCACCGTTGACCGAAACGTTGTTGAATTCAGTATCACACTCTCGGCTACAGCAGCCACATTCTCGTCTGTGCCCACCGTACGATGACGGGGACCATGACTGTTGTCCACTAGCATACCAGTCTCACGAACTTTTTGCACAAACTTGCGTACAGCAGGCGCGGTGGGTGCTTCATTTCGGCCAAAACTTCTTTTCAAAAACGCACTGTTTGGGCTACACAGCACTCACTTTGGAAAAAAGTTTTCAATATTTTCCAACGTTGTTCAAACGCAAAATTAATTATTTTGTTTCGCGGTGGTATGATACTGACTTTCTGTAAAAATTTCGAGTGGGAAACAGCTGTCAGTATCAAAATAACCTATAATCTAAAAAGAAAACACCAGATGGCCCACCGTTTACATATTCAGTAACGGGTCAATCGTTTCGTGGTTTCAAGTTGGTAGCGCTGGCATTTGGCATGACAGCTGTCATTTAAAGTGTCATAATATTAGTTGAATGTTTGCCATTTACAATAATGTGTTGCTTAACAATCGAACACCGCGTCAAAATTATTAAAACTTACTACAAAAGTAGTGATTCAAACGTAGCCTCTTTTCGCGCATTACGCGATGATTATGGTCTTCATAATCGACCGACTACGTAAGCAATCCGTAAAATTGTGAAGAAATTTTAAGAGAGTGGAAGCGCTACTGATGTCGTAAGGCCTGTACATCATCGTACTGCACGCTCAGTCGAAAATATAAGTGTTGCTGATGACCCCGGCGTTCGCAGCAAATAACCGATTTTTTTTTGGCCGGCAGCGATTGGAGATCATGACTTGGACGATATGTGGTTCCAACAATCGCAATTATCAGTGTTAAGTAATAAATATGAATCTAGACCAAAGAACACAATTAGCAGTATTCGGCAATATTAGCATATGTTGCGTTATATGAACTCCACACAAGTCATGCTAAAATAGCTAAATTGCACAAGGTGTTGCAACTAGCCTAGATGATTATTAACTCTCGATTATTTAATGTTTAATGAAGAATCATTATAAATTTAACAATCAAGATGATCGGTTGTGTTTCGCTTTACTGATACCAAATTGGTAATTCTCTAACTGTTATGTTAAAATACGTGCTTCATAAATTGAAAAAGAGAAGTGGAAACTGAATACAAAACTATAGGCTTAAAAAAGTTTGTTTTAACTTATCTATATGACTTTAACTCTCTTGAAACAAAGAATTGAATATATTTTTGTTTGTGCGTCCAATTTCTGTGAAGTTTAACCCTTATTACCTACTTATAATTTAAATAGACATCTAAATTTATCTTCAAATTCTTTTATCTTGCACATCTGCGTCATCTGCATCATCCGCCATTTTACATTATTAAAATCCACTAATGCATCACATTAAGTCTCTCTCAGTTCTGCATCAATATTATCTTTAGGGTTTTTTTCATCTTATTTTTTTTTTCTTGAAGTTAAAAAAGGCAAAAACTTTAACTTTTTCGTTGTTAAAATCATACAAAAAAAAGAAGAAGAAATGGTTTCCAATACATTACCGCACTTTTCCTTCTTAAATGTTCTTAAGGGAATAAAAATGCATCTCATATATAGATAGCTATGAGTAAATGTGGTTGTATATATGTAGATAGTGGGCGGAAGTTTGAACTATTGGACTCTAATCAATGAAGAGCCATCACACAGGATCCAAGAGGCCAGAACGAATTCCAAAAAGAAAAAAAGCCAAACAAAGGAAATAAAAAAGTCTAAACTGACTGAAATTTTCAAAAAGTCAATAGTTTCGCCAGGGACAAGGATGCTCAGAAACTTATACAAAAAAAAAAAAAAAAAAAAGAAGAAGAAAACAAGGGAGGAATATCGGAAAACTATTCCATCCATACATCCTCCGAAAAGATATCGAACGAGAAAAAAGGAATATTATCGTCAAAGTATAAAGTTTTCCCACAGCACAACGAGGAATGCATAAATATAGCAGCTGGCTGTAGGATCTGCCAGGATTCGATGGATCTTTGTATCACCCAAGCCAGCAGCTTCCACCCGCTTCTACACATATATACATATAATATATGTACATCGATATCATCATCATCACCAGCAGAAACAGCAGCGTCCTGCATTCGAGGAGCTGCAGAAGCATCACCAGCATCTCATAGGATCATAGAAACCCATTGAACCAATCAAAATACTGCACAAGGATTTGCGACCAGGCTATGCTTCAGTGATGGCTGGCATTCTTGTTTTGGTGTTTGTTTGTGCTTGTGTCGTCCTAGTCGACGTTTGGTCGGTCAGAAAAAAAATTTTTCGTCATCCCTCGGGTTGGGAACGTTTGGTTATTTTTTCTACCATCTCGAGAAAGAAAATTGCAAAAAGAAAGAAAATAATAGAAAAAAAAAAAAACATGCGAATGGGAAAACGATTTTTTATGTTATTATTTGAGCCAAGGACATTTTGTTCCTTTTCCAAGCAATAATGGGATGGTTGGGTTGGTTTTGGTTATCCCTCGCCTCGGAAGCATTTCTGGAGGAGAGTGCGAGAGAAAATAGGAAAATTAAAAAAAAAAAAAACTCCAGGAAAATCGCATAACTTTGCTCGCTTGTCGTACTTTTTTTTCAAAAAGCTTCATGTAGAGGTTACTTTTTTTGTCGCTTCTTGTGTTTGCTCCTTAGATGCCCAGGATTGTGGTTTTTTTTTTTTGAATTTTTTGTGCTCACTTTTCCAATTTTCCCGTTTGCTTTTCTTCGAATACATAATTTTTTTTTCGGTTCACTTTTGTCCCAAAAACTCATTCTTTCGCGGTGGTACTAGATGGGTTTTCTTTCAGCTGTGCACACACAGAGAAGCAGTCGTGTTTTATATTTTCCTGATGGTTTCTTATTTGTTGTTTTTTTTTTCCTACTACTTTCGTTTAGTATGAAAAGCATGGTAAACGAAATGTCGTCCTGTGAAAACTTCTCTCCAACTCTAGTCCTATAGCACTCACAGTGTACCACCTTTATCGGAAGATTTATTGCGGGATGCTGGAATTTAATGAAATTGCAAAACGAAAATCCTTTGTTAGTATGGGTATGTACAGAGCTCGCAATTATACCAAAAAGTATACACACATACATGAATAATGTAATATTGTATACCTACTACCAGCACACTTGTCGATTGTCGACTTTCATTTCGGTTCCTAATGCCATGTATCGTTAGTGGCTGGAGAGACATTATTAGATAGGAGCTAGTGGCAGTTACTTGAACATGTTTTAATCACAAATGTCACAAAGTTGGTTCAAGAAATTAGGTTTTATAAATATGTATATGTGACTACTTTAAAAATTTATAACAAATTTGGTTTCATCATAAAAAACTTCTTAAAAATATTTTGTACAAAATTAAGGAATTATGTCCAAGCGCTCTCTTTAGATTTTAATTGGGGAAAGTTGGCAGTCTAGATTTTGATATTTTGTTTGAATTTTACACGAATTTCAGTCGATCCGCTTACCGGGAATTCAAATATTTATTGGTAGTCTTTCACAGAAGAAAGAAATTTCCCCTGTATTTCGAAGTTTTGTAACCATTTTTATCAGCTGAAATACTTGCATATCATGTTTGCAAAATTCAAGTTCCGTAGTCAGCCTCAGCCTTGGAATTTCATAAATAAATAATAAATTCTCAAAATTTGACAAGAACGGGAACGAACCTATTTATTGAAACGAAATTGCCATCAGCTTCCTATAACTATTTAGTGAAGCATTGCCATAGACTTGATAAATTTAAATATATAACATAACGGATGAGTATTTTTCGAAGATGGAAATTGAAGTTAGAAATTTAACTTAGCGTAAACAGCGCTACCTATTTTCGGTAATGTTGCGGTATTTTGTTCAGCAGGAGCTATGCGTACTTTATTGTACCGCTTGCTGTTTGGTTATTTCAGAACTCAAGCCCAAGTTGGAGTTGCTGTTCCAAGTTCAAGTAACCTCGATTCTGAAGAAGCATTATTTGTAGTAACTGTTCGTTGTTGTCACGTGACGCTAATTACCGGTGTAAGCGACTATAATATTCGATTTAATGCGAGGGCGGAGGCGCGATATAACATATCAAGGGGTTTTTATTCATGGGATTGGTAAGAAGACGATGTTGTTGTCAATTTTGTTATACGTCGAGAAAGGAGTTGGGAATACCAATTTATATAAGTTCATGTTTCTCCTAATACAAAGCAGAATATCTCCTTTAAATGTGGTTTATTTTAATATTTAATTTAATTTGGTTTAATGTTAAAACAATAAGTTAAATACCGTAGGTACTTGGTACATTACTTTATGGTAGGAAGGTAGTAGGATATGTTTATAGAACGTTTTATTATTTAAAAAACATTCCACTAACGCAACAACAACTGTGATGAGATTAAATCATTAAATATTATAAAAATATATTAAGAAAAATTCCTACAATGCACTATAAGAACTAAGACATCATATGAGTCCAAAAATGGGTCGTTTACGATGCATTATTTTACACGGATTTCCGCCGTGTATTAAATTTTAAAGTGACTAACCAGGAGATTAAATTCATTAATAGTATATGGAGGCGTTCAATCCATTGCGACTGTCATCTGAATTTTCAGAATTCTGAATTTTTAGAGCTTCTCAATGTAAATCCTATAGGTAAATGCAAGAATATGACACAATGATTTTTGACTGAAATTTCAGATGTTTTTTGCGTTCAACGACATAAATTCAGAATTCTGAAAATTCAGATGACAGACATAATTTATTGAACCCGCCCTATATGTGATTTTTCTGAAATCTGTAGAATATTACGTTGTGATGTTACGCGTTACGCTACATTGATGTATATTGGATATGTTCAATATTGGGTACGTCACTTCGTAGCTCAAACGAAATCGAAAGGTCAAGTTGAGTTTGGGTTGAAATTTGGTTGACAGTTCGAACTCGACTCGTTCTGTGTTGTAAAACAGCACTTGAATATTTAATTTGATGTTTAGGTACACAACTTAAATGTGAGTCCCTACACTCACAAATTTTGTGTATTGCTTTCCGCTGATAGCAATCCATATACGAGTCATTTACGTCAAAATATAGTTCTTCTCATATCTGTTAAATTACAAAGTATACAATTTTATTTTCGCTAAGAAAAATCCAAATTCATTGCTTCCGTTTATGAATTCTTTATACATAAGAACAACGTAGCTGCTTTTATTATTGTTGATCGTACGAAGATTGAGAACTATAGTATGAAATCTTCAATTGAATCGTTACCATAAACAATAACATCGTAGGATGTGTAGTTAGCTCAATGTTAAGCGTGAAGTTTCACCTGAATACGGGAATGAAAGACATTTAATATAAGTTACGGAATTAATAATAATAAATTTGAAGAAATATAATTAAAAAAAAAACTCATATCTACTGGTTAGAAATTGTAATGGGTGATTTTTTAAGAGGCTTAGAACTTTTAAAAAAAAAAAACACAAATAATTCGAAAAAATGAATGAAATATTTATTTGAATCGATAGTTTGAACCTTGCAATTTAATGTTTAAAGATAATTTCATGCAAATGTTGACCGCGGCTGCGTCTCAGGTAGCCCATCCGCTGAGTCCAATTTTGGCATACTCTTTCACACATATCGGCCGGTATCTCACGAATGAATGCATGGATGTTGGCTTCCAGTGCGTCAATCGAAGCGGGCTTGTCCCTATAGACATTAGCCTTGACATACCCCCACAAAAAATAATCTAATGGTGTCAAATCGCACGATCTAGGCGGCCAATTGACCGGCCCGAAACGTGAAATTAACTGTTCACCAAACTCGCCTCGCAATTGCGCCATTGTTTCGCGTGCTGTGTGGCATGTGGCACCGTCTTGTTGAAACCACATATCATGCAAGTCAAGAACTTCCATTTCGGGCAAAAAAAAGTTTGTTATCATCGCTCGGTAGCGTTCACCATTGACAGTAACGCTGCGATTCGCATCATCTTTGAAGAAATATGGCCCAATAATGCCGCCGGCCCATAAACCGCACCAAACAGTGGCTTTTTCGGGATGCATTGGTAGCTGTTGCAATGCTTCTGGCTGATCTTCACTCCAAATGCGGCAATTTTGCTTATTTACGTACCCATTCAACCAAAAATGAGCCTCATCGCTGAACACAATTTTTCGATAAAAAAGCGGATCCTCGGCCAGCTTTCCGAGCACGAATTTTGATAGTAAAATTCAATAATTTGCAAGCGTTGTTCATTTGTAAGACGATCCATGGTTAAATTGCAAATCAAACTGAAGCTGTTTGACAGTGACACAAGGTACTAAACACACGTCAGCTGTCAAAACCAGTGTTGCCAAAACCAAACCAGCTAAAAAATCACCCGTTATATAAAAGCTTTATCTGGTAATCTTGATAATCGAATTAATTTTTAATGTTTTTCGATGTGTAAACATCTAGGTATGCCGGCGGTAGGTTATCTAAAACATATGGGCCTTTGGTGTAGCACCTAGGTATAATATGCTTCGCACTTTTGTGATATTTTAAAAAGAAATTAATTGGATAATTGTCATAATACTCTACTACCCACATTGTTTGATCAACTATTTTTTCTCGCAGATGCCACCATCCCTAAGTCATTAGTAAGAGAACATTTCAAACAACTTTTACGGATTTTACTAAAAAAAAACAACATTTTACGAAGTTTTTTGAAGAAAATCAATACAAGAAGATTTACACAACAAACGTAATTTATTTTAAATATTAAAAATAAACTATTTAAATTTAAAAAAGGACAATTTTGTAAAAAATTTAAATTTCAGTTACATAGGTAGATATACGTTACATAATTTATATATATATTATGTATGTATTTTTTCTCAAAAGAAGGAAACCTCATACCCAAAATGAGAATTCCGCATAAACATATACACATTCATATATAAAATGAAATTCCTTCGTATTTTTCTTCAACTGGTTCTATTTTCATCTGATACTGTGGTCTGGCCTGGGGCAGGGGTTGAATTACCATTCCCATCACAAAACCCCTCCCTACTCTGTTATGGGTATGTTTTTCCAATGCGTCGTGCTACATCAGCGCCAGCAATGTTATTTGCTAGCGCGTTGTTTATGCTTGTATTAAATTACGCTTAATATGTTTGTTTATGCTGTTTAAATTTTAAAGTCAACTCTTGGTAATTGGGAAATTCCTTTCTGTGCTCTGCGGCAGCTATATACGAGCTCCAGCAATGATATGAACATATATATACGGAGCGGTGGTGGAAGAATGTCACCCTCTACAAAGTGTGGGCAATGGAATGCGAGTAATGTGTTTAACTTCCTGGCTAGATATACCCGGGCTATAATATAAAGAAAGAAAATTATACAAAAAAAACTATACATTTTATTATTTTCCCTTTTACAACTTTACTGATGATGGAGGTTGGTTTGGGTAAATTAAGGTGATCTAGATGCAGGAATGCTGTGTGGAGCGTGCGGAGGAGTGAAAAATATAATATTGTTTGAAAAATTCAAACATTTTCATGACAATAGGTTAAGAGCTTAATTACGTGATGTTGAGTATATTTTTAATTGCGTGCCTCTGGCAAACCACATTCACCTATGCCAGGGACTCCACATTGCCACAATTTGTCCACCTTCATCGAAACCATTGCCATTAATTAAAACCAAAATTAAAAAAAAAAAAATTGCACCAAACCAAACAAAACCAAACAGAGAGGGAGAGAGTTTCATCCGACTAATTAGCCTTGCTCAGCTCCGGGGCAGGTTTTTGGTTGGACACGACACAAAATGTGAAATATGGACCCATTGCCATTGAGCTAAAAGATAACCATGATGTCACCAGATCTCTCTCTCTTTCTCACTCTGTCCGCATTTCCATTTTCTGTAATAATCCATTTGGGATCTCCTCCAGCTACTCTACTTAAAAAAAAAACGGATTAACCATATAGAGGCACTTGGGGCATTGAAGCTTTGGGGCGAAATAATAATTATAAGTACATTTTATGAAGACTATAAGAGTTGTATATTTTTATTCAATTTCAATTTTTTATTGTTAATTCTATAAGCAGCTGAGTAATTAAAAACAAAGGAATAGTGTCGATAACTTAGTCAGTAAAAATAGTGAATATAATAGCTGAGATAAAATTTTAGAGTGTCTGGAATAGTTTGACAATGAATGAGATTACAAAAAAAATTTGCTATTGATGGTTGACATTAAAGGATGTGTTCGTCGATATATTTCAATGTTCATGCTTTGTTTTTATGAGCGGGTTCAATGCATTACCTCTGTCATCTGAATTTTCAGAATTCTGAATTTATGTCGTTGAACGCAAAAAAACATTTGAAATTTCAGTTAAAAATCATTGTGTCAAATTCTTGCATTTACCTATAGGATTTACATTGAATGGAAATAAAATAGAACTTTCATTATATTCGTAAATTAAGCATTAATCGTGAGTAGTTATGAGGATGAAATTTCATTAAAAATGTTTGCATAGAATGCCATAAATTATTTTGTTTTTCAAATATTTTTATTGGGATGTATAATAACCAACAAAATAATACAAAATAAAATAATTTAAATTTCAATATAAAATTGTTCCACAATAATCGTCTAGGACATTCTGGGAAGATTTTTGAAAAACTCACTAAACAATAAACGAAATTGATTGAAATAAATATTTAATTTACATGACCAAAACATAACAAAAATTTACAGATTTCACTCATAGAGTAACTATATGGGACATTGAAAATGACTTGTATTACGTGAATAAAACAAAAACATGTCTAATCTTAGTGATTTTTATTTTGTATACTATTGTTGCATTATTACTTCACAAACTGTCTTAGAAACCATTCTACAGTCTGAAATTCCAATTTGTATATTTAATGTCACTTCCCAGTTGGCTGTTAAATTAATGTTGTTAATTTTTTTAATAAGATGAATCTTAGTCTAAATTGTAGCTTAACTCGCAATTATACAATCTTACTCATTTTCATCCGCACCGGTACAGCACTTATACACGAAATAAAGTTACATACCATCTATCTTAACGTATATCTAGGTATTTGACATTTTTGCATAGCTAGGCATTGCAGAAAGGTAACTGAATTATTACAGATCGATTAAAGCATACATATAATACGGTTCAACTTAGTTCTCGACTCAGTCGGTTGTTGTTTAAATCAACCCGTGTCTTGGCTTGTTATTTGATCAATTTGACGGTTGATGAGAAAATCAAAAGATTTTGAAATTTTTCAAATTGATTTACAAGTATTTAAAATCATTGAACTACCTTAAACTTGAAGAGCTGACCATTAGGGCTTAAGTTATAAGTTTATTAAAGAGGTTCAAGTAGGTAGCTATGCAATATACATGTTCTAGGTTAAAAAATAAAATTGATTTAGAAGTTAGTAAAGTTTTTACCCAAACATTGTCTAGCATTTTCTAGGTTCTTTAGGTTGACTTAGTAAAAAATCAACTTTTGTCATATTTTACCTTAATTTTGAGACTTTAACCTCGAACATCCGATTATTAGAATAAAAGTTAGAAGCTAACCAAGACCTTAACCTTGATGATTTGTTCCTTAGAACTTAAGTTATAATTTTATATGAGAAGTTCAAGTGAATACTTATGCATATTCTAGGTTAAACAATCAAACTGATTCAAAAGTAAGTCAAGTTTTGTCAAAAACATTTTCTAGTCTGACATTTTGCCTCAAAGATCCGATAATTAGATCAGAATATATCAACTTACAACATCGACCCTTTTTGAATATACTATTTAAGTTGCTTAGCTAAGTTGATTTTCCATCTAGCCTGATTTACCTTAGTTTAAATACCTTAACCTCGCGCATCTGGCCCTTAGAACTAAAGTTATACATTTATTAAAGAGGTTCAAGTAGGTACCTATTATGTATATTCTAGGTTCAACAATCGATTGATTTAAAAGAAAGTCAACTTTCGTCACATAATTTCTTTAGACTGACATTTTACCTTAATTTTAAGACTTTAACCTCAAACATCCGATTATTAGAACAGAAGTTATAATCCAAACAAACCAACCAAATCCAAACTTTACGATTTTATTATTTGTAAAATACCTACTAAAAATAATGTTCATGCACATACCTACATAATGTACATACACGCATCATACCTATATAATGTATATCATTTTTGTGCCCGATGCAAAGCCAATTTTGTTTGCCACGTGTTTTTTTTTATTGCACACACTCCACCGTCTTCTCCCTTCTATCAATATGTGCTTTGTAGGTACGTACATACCTACATACAAACATATTTTGTTTTCTTTTTTTTTCTTTTGCCGTAATGAAATATAATTAGTTCTAAAAAGACAATTTTTCAAGTTTCTAGTATGAAATTTTTTACGATTTTGCAAAAATTTTTATGCAGATTTGTAGCCTGTCATTTAAACTTTAATTATCTAGCTTAATATTGAACATCCAATAATTATAACTTAAGTTATAGGCTTCTAAGTGGGCTCAAATCGAGCATTTTTCAAATTTTATACACTCCTCCACTGAATCTCGTCCGTTGGCAATGATCAACATGTAGGTACGCTGGCTGAAATTCATCACTTGTGTTTTTTTCTTCATTTTATTCATTTTGGTAGTTTCTTTGGTAACACCAACCAAAAATTCAATCGTTCTCCCCCTATACGCTAGAGTTCATTCTATATCTTTGTTCATTTTGGTAACACCATACTTTTATCAAAACGACCCTATAAACATTTTCAATGTTAAAACACCAACCACAGTGACAATTATAAAGTTCAACTTTATGTGTAGTACTTCAACTGCATTGACATTTTCCTCACCACAAATGACTTTCATCTGAATTTTCAGATGAGAATTTCTTGTCTGAAAATTCAGATGAAACGTAACTAAACGTAACTAAAAGTCATCTGACTTTTTATGACAGCTGGCCAATCAGAAGCTCTAAAAATTCAGAATTCTGAAAATTCAGATGAACCAAAATGTGTTGGTTTGGAAAATTAAGCTACGGTTAGGCGTTTTACGTCCTTGAATGATTATATGCAGGTTGAGTTGGATTAGCGTTGAATAACTGTTGAAAGATTGCAATAAAATGATAAAAAAAAATTTTTCTAACATTTTTTATTTTTAAAATAAAAATGACTTACTTTTGCGTCTATAAGTAGTGAAAAATAATATTTCTTAAAAACTTTACGTTGCTTTAGTTATAAATACAACTAAAAATTGAAATCTTTATCAAAACTTAAACAGACAGGATTGTCCAAACTTCCGTCCCAAAACAATGAACGGCATTTTTGTACACGAAGTCAAAAAATAATGAAGAAAATTATTATAAAAACCGAGGCCAGTGTTATGTATACATTAAACGTCACACATTTTATTGAATAGTATCCAGTTGCACTTGCCAGTTTTTATGACGACTTTAAACCATTAACCATTAAACCATTAAACCGTTAACACGATGAAGTTATAAACCTTAAAAAAATTATGAAAACTTGTCAGTAGTCTAAATCTGTCATTAGTGTTTTCCTTGGGAATGACATGTTGATCATTTTTGGGGGAACCTTTATTTTTGCTTAAACTATTTCTTACATTTCGCATTTGACACTTTTACTTGACTGATAGGGGACGAAGACGAACTTTTAACGTGCATGAGTATTTTCCAAAACGGATTATAAAACATAAATTTTGTTGGGTTTCCCATTTACATCGTAGTCATCCTGCGATAGTGACTAACACTCTTACTTGACAGATAGGAAACGAACTGCATCTTGCTTTATTCAGTACATTTTTAATGTGAACTGTGACCAGAAAGGGCAAATAGCGTTTTCGATATGTATCTTTATTAAATTTAGAACCGAATCCAGAAGCGTTCACTCGTACGGTTGACAGTAAATAGAGCATCTCAGTCGTATTTATTAGATTTTTTTCTACTTAGACACATCTAAATATTTTCAAATTGGTATGGAAATATGCTTTATTTAATACAAATTAATATCACATTATTCACGGTTAAGATAATCTACTCTTGTGTCTAAGTAAGGCCGCTATAAGACAACAATAAACAAGGTTTTTGAACACATTTTCGAAAGTTGGATAGTTGTCTAAAGTTAAACAACGTTTAAAAATAAGACAATCTATTTTTAGACTGATTGGTGATTCATTTTCAATTCAAATTCATTTGACAATCCTACCTTATCCTACCTCATCCTAAAGTTTGTCAAAATTACTTGAGCTCATTAAATTTGAAAATCCGTCCCTGTCTGCTACTCACCTGTATCTATCCCAATTGTTAAGCACAAAACAATTGTCCCAAGCATTATATGCCTGTTGTTTTATGAAGGATTGAATTTTCAATCCCTACCTGAATGAGTGCGCGTTTTGGTTAGTTGGTTGGCAGTCCGAAATTCAGAATAAAAGCAGCAATATAGAACAATGAAAAACGGCTCTGATTTCAAAAATCTCCTTCTCATTATCATCATTGCCGTCATTTCTATGAGTAGGTATATGCATGGATTGCATGCGGTGAGAGTGTAGACATCTCCGAGCCTGAGTTTTGTTTTAGTCCGGGAATTTTAACTACCTTGAAGGTCTCTAATAAGTTGCACTAAACTTTGGTATATGGTGTGGGAGGCAGCTGCTGTGATGACGCCTTCGGCTATGTTATCGTTGCTTACCATTGTTTATTTGCACCAGAATTAAGCGTAGACCTGTGTAAATATACCATTATAAACACATGAACAAAGTAACAGGGGTTAAGGATACTTCTTTCATTTCGGTTGAATTCAGAATATAAGAATGAACATTTATACGAACAAAAAAAAAAGAAGTACTTTTGTAATAGAAAGGATACACATTGTGACTGAATGCGCCAACATTATATTATAGCTTTATAGTGAAATTGTTTGCTATTGTTTAGCCGGGTTTAACATCTAAACAATAGCATCACTGCAGAAAGACCATATACATAGATTACTCGTCATATAGTTACATATAGTGCGATTTTGTTTGAAGTTAGAGTTTCCACATATCCTTGCTCAATTGTTTTCCTGGTTATTGTTTGTTTTGTAAAAGATTGTTGGTATATTGTTAAGAAAAATCTCTGACTTAATTAAGGATAAAATTGTAAAAAAAAGAAAAGCAAATTTAGACAATATACCTAGACCTACCACAATCAAGCTTTTGCATATTCAAATAAACTAAGCTGAAATAAAAACGAAACAAATGATCGACGTTATTATTTTTAGCTTGTGAGAAACCAAGGAGACAACATTTTAAAATGATGTTCTTTCCAATTGTTTCAAAATTTAACGTCCGAAACTTTCTACTACCCAACTCGCGATGAGGATGAATGTAGAAACCAGTTTAAGGAGATTTTGACCAGACTTTGAGCTGCTGGTGATATAATTTCTCGGATTTGAAAAAAAAAAAACATTAAAAACTACCCACCAGAGTAAGAACTTATTTTCGAATCTTCAAAATAGATTCAGATAGAGAGCAGGATTCCAAGTTGGTATTGTAATTGTTACGTGTTAAAAAATGACCCTGATCCAGATCCGTAGATAATAAAATTAGGCTAATATCCGCGAATTGGTCGGGGATCGGGTGCTATCCGATCCGATCGAATTTTTCGATTCACGTGAATTTTTTAATAATTATTTTTGAAGTTATGGAATGATGATGAATGAAGAATGGAACATTCATTTTTCTCCGACGGATAGCGGAGACGGATAGAGTACGAAAATTGACGTGAACGTTTGGCAGAATAGGCCTGATAGTCTTTCATCGGGGTTTCATTTATGGATCCAGAAATTAGTTTTTACTTTGGCGGGTAGATGGTTTTTCAGTTTTGGGAATGGTAGGGTAGTTCAAACTGTATAATGTAAAGAAAAAAGACAGTATTTTCATGAAAAATAAACAAACAAAAATAAAAAAAAAGATGAGCATTGAGCATACAACACTGTTGGCGTAAGGATCAGTTTTTTTTTATTTTTAAGTAAAAATTGAAACAAAAATCGCATTGAAAATTTTCTCAGTAGAATTATAAATTTTATTTTTCACGATTAGTTCAATTGATTTTTTTTTTTTTTTAAACAAAACAAAAAAAAAATATTTTATTATTGGTTACATGCTAACTCGTTTGCGCTTGCGGTATGCGGTAGTTTTCAATAGTGTTTATTGCGTGATGATAAAATGAAATAAGAAAAAGAAAGAATCAAAGAGAATTAGAACTGCAACATATGTATACCTACTAAGCCGACAATGCTTGCACCTTTCCAAACGTTTGACAAAATTAGAAAAATTGTAGAAATAGCGCATTGGTGCGCAGTAGATTTTATGTGGAAAATCTAGTTTGAACAATATCCAACAAGAAACGAATTTCTAATCATTGCTTGAACGTTTCCTTTTTTTTATGAAGTCCCTTTTGGGAAAATAATTGAACTTTTTGTGGGAAAGTATTTCAATTTTTGAGTGAGGATTTTTTTCATTTGATGTGGAAAATATTTTTACTTTTCGTTGTCATTTTGGTCATCTAATGCAAACGGAAATGTTTGTTATTCGTATTACGGATGAGGTTCAGGTACCTGCCGGACAGTGAAACTAATTTAATTGGGCTTTGCGGTCGCCGTTGAGGGCCGCGAAGGTGGCAATGGATACGAATAAAATAGATTATTTTCAGGAGATAAAAACAAAGACAAACTGCCCCAATTTCGATTCTAATAATTCGGAATTATTTCCCATTTTAAAATGAAACAGCCAATTTTTTTTAATTGGTTTTATTTCATGTGGCGTTGTTTTCAAGTCGTCCCAAATAAAATCCTTACAACAAATTCTTCTTTTTTGTTTTATTTCACGAAAAATTCTTATTATTATAGATGGAAAAAAACATTCACTTCTATACAAAGTGAAATTATTTTCCGCTATTGATTTTATTATTTATCGTGTGAAGTTATTTCCCTACAGCTCCGAAACTATGGAAAACCTCAACCAAGATTCATAAATTTTACTGTGTTTACAATGACAATAGTTGACCGATTTTTTGACTTGTTTGGGTAGCTCTTTGAAATTTTTTCTAGCGTCTGTTTTAATACATAAAAAAGCTTATGGCTGAAAGCTATATCTAAAATGTTAAAAACAATCAGTCGTATTTATAAACCCATTCCAAAGTATGTCTAACTTTGGACAGCTGTCCAAGTCCAAAACCTTATTTATAATCATGTTCCATCGAGTTCCATCACTTAGATACTGAAATTGGTTGTCCAAACCAATTTCTTTTTTATCATTCAATTATTTTTATAAAAAGTATACTTATACTGAATCTTGCACTAATTTAAAAGATGTTGTACCTTACTGTGTAAGAAATTATTACCAATAAATGAAATAAATAAAATAAATAAATAAATAACCTATTATAAAAATGCTCTAGAAATTAACAGATTACAGGAATGTGAGTGTATGAGAACATTTGTAGGCCACTGTTGGAATGCGTTTATGAATAAGGAGATGTCCAACTATTTAGACAATGTCTATTTGGACAACTATCCAAGAGTGTTCTTAGGAAATCTTATAAATACGACTGAATTTGTCCTGAATTCCTAAATAAATATATAGTTCAATAATTTTTTATAAGCTACTACCTGACCTGACAAGCATTGTCTTGTCTTAGAAATGTATGAATATTTAATTCGAACTGGAATAAATAAATAATAAAAACAAATTTTCAATAATATATTGAAAATTGTTAGTTTTCAATATTGTAGCGCGAAAATAAATAATGTTGATGAAAAATATGGATTTTCAATATTGATGCCACAAACACTTAACGACTGACCTTGCGATTTATTTATCGATATTGCAAATGCAAGCCGCACTGGAAATTGTAAACGTTTAAAGCCAAATATGGTATGTCGTGTGGAATTATAGGGATGCATGAATAAATTAATTTTTTTAATAGATGTCCACCGATGCAGCTGTTAAACGATATTTGGTGCAGGCGAACAGTCAAACGCTTATGTTATTTTTTAATTTAAACAAAAATTCATAGACAATTCTTTTGTTACAAAAAACAGTTGCGAACTGTCCAATTTTCATAATTTTTTTTTCACAAGAAACTTCTTCAAAGTAATAGAAAACTTAAAAAAAAAATATGAATGAAATCGGTAAAGTCGTTCTCAAGTTATGGCGTGACTAAGGGAAACAGGGATTCATTTTTATATATTTAGATTTAAATATTATGGCCTTACTATATTATATCTGTTAAAATTGGTCACTAAAGAATTCTCTTATGCCATATACCTATAAAAAATAGAAAATCTAAGTTTTAGTTTTTTTTTCTCTCGAGATCACTGAGACTCTAAATAATTTTCAGTCTTTGTGTTGGATGCTTTAGAGAAAGTGTCATCACAGTTTTTCCAAGATGGGACGAGAGGGGAAATTAAAACCAACGCTTAATCTTACTTTAACTAACGCTTAAACCACAGTTTTGATTAATGAAATTGGTGTAGCATTTCATCAAATCATGAAAAAACCCTGGTATTCATAGTTTTTTTTTTATTTGGCCTGTTTTATAATTTTCAAAATTTTTTGAAGCTCTAATCTACAGTCATCAGCTGTTTTGAAATATTTGCGCTTTACTGGGAAATATACATATACATACAATATACGTAATACTCGTATATGTAAATGGTGTAAACCTAATTTTTAAATACGTCATCCCATTTACTTTTAAATCTAAAAAAACTGGTAGGTATATTCACTCAAAAACAAAGCCCTAAACATTCTACAATAAAGCTATTGGAAGAAAAAAAAAAGAAGTCAGGCTTAAACATTTTCCTGGTTGACATCTCTCTATGGAAAGGTAAAGAAAATTCTTAGAATCGCTTTCCCATCTGTGTATCCGACCTTTTTCCCCCTCCGCCCCTTCTTAACGCCTGGAATTTCATAGTGGGAGTGGTGCGTTTAATTTAAATTTTAATTTCGATCTTAATCTCTTAATGCGAAATAAAATTGCCGTACACTGGTGGCATGTTATTACATTAGAATGAAAGCGGGTGAGACCACCCCCCGGCCGACAAACAAGAAACGAGTGAGGGTAGAAAATACTGGCATCATCCGCACTCTTATACTAAACTAACTCGCACAGCCTCCTTTCCCTCCTTTGGTTGACACATTTATTTTTCTTTTATTTTTCATTTTGTTCTTACCTCCTGTGCTTTTCAGTTTTTTTTTTGTTTTTAAGGGAAAATGGCGTCCTGTGTCACTGTTTTTTTTTTTTTTTGTTCTTTCTTCATCCAGGGCTATATCCTTGCCCCGGCATTACGGTATAACGGTCTATTAAATTTGACCTTTTTATAGGATACTTTCTGGGGGCATTAACATTCATTTGGGCTTACAATTCCGATTCCGACAGAGAAAGAAAAGAGAAACTTTTCGATTGTCACATTATCCGAAAGTAGGATTGGTAAGGTGAGGATGAAAAGAAGCACGGGCGCCACTTTGCATTTTAACGCCTGTTTGCAAAAATGCTAAATTCAGTAAGAATTTTCTGTTCAAAAAGATAAAGAATAGTAAAATATAAAAAAGTAAGATTTATCTTAAATATTATGTTTTTTTTAAATTTCTCTAAAACTGTCAACTATTTTCTTTAGTTTAAAATATTTTTAAACACACGCCCAATTTATCGTTCTTGTAATTTGCCGCCCCTTATTCAAGCTGCCCATATGCAACATACACGACCAATACACCTTGAATACTTTATTTCGCTGCCACTATGGTGTAAATGGGACAAGAGGGTCCACTGAGCTGTGACCCTCTTTTCTTCGTCCCTGCGTCCCTGTGTTCGACTAGAGATATTTTAGCGGTTGTCTAAATGGGAAAATTTATCGGAGTAAGGCAAAAGTGCCTAATTTTCACTTGAACGCAGCTCGATGCGAAACTTAGGTTACTGCTCTGTCAACCGAAGGAAGGAAAGAACGGTGTTGGGGCGTTGGGCTACCTTGCGTCAGTCGTCGTTGGTTGGCCGGAGGGGGTAATCCAATTTTAACTAACATTAAACTACCCCTCGGGGTGAGATTGCTCTGATGTAAGTGAAGAGATTTTTACACTTTTTTTTGTAGGTATTATTATTTTTCAGTGTTGCTGTGGAATAATTGAGCCCTGCGTGTACAATGGAAATTTATGTCCTGTTTATGTTGTTTTCGTTTTTTTATGTTTTGTTCGCTGGTGTTTTTTTTTTTTTGTTTAACGACACTATTGAGGATAATTTTTGACAAAAAAAAAAAAAAAAACAAAAAGGCAGAGCACACAGGATTATTTGCATATTCATTGTTGCTGAACAATCAAACATACACTATATAATATACATACATCCAAATAGATAGTGAGGATTCAGGAAGGCTTTCGCTTTCATTGTTTTCATTGCGAGAAGGGGCAGAACGCTATGTTCCTAGTGTAATTATTTTTCGATATAAGCCTGTTGAAAGTCAGTGATTTAGTAAATGAGGATTTTTTGTTTGTCATTTTCTATCCTGGTTCACTGATGATGGTTGCAGGGGAATAGGTAGATTTTTTTTTTTAGTGTCTCTTGATATTATGTGGAGAATGTTCGTGTTAATGGGTGATTTGGGGAGAGCGCGAATGCACATATAACCGTGGAAATCGGTTACCGTCCTTATTATTGTGGCTTTGAATTCTGAAGGATTTTGCTTGTTTTCCGAAACAACAACAATATATGATTTTTTGTAAGAGTAGAAATCTTACAAAAAATTATTAAAAAAAACCCAAAGGAGTAAGACTTATTTTTCATATTTTTGCGGGTTCTTTAAAGTACAACCTACATAAATACCTATACGTATACCTACCTACATACTTTTAAACAGGTAAGGCTTGAGTAAATATCATTAACATTATTGTTTGAAAATTAAATATATTAAACTAATTAAAGTCATCCACGTTTTTTTATTTATATTTAAAAGAACAAGGCATTAAATTTACGAGAATAAAACGGCACAACTTTTGGTTTAAGGAAAATCGAAAATTAAAAAAAAAATGCGTTTGCAAAGTTGCGATATTTTTTTAAATTTATTTTATACTTAAATTAACATCATAATAGTTAATTTAAAAAGCAGGGGCCCTTAGTTACTTTCCTGAGGAACTCCCAATTTGCAATGAAAGGATTAGGGAAAGAAGTTCTGAAATAAAATTGGTAGAGCCAACTGCAAAATTGTTCGTATTAAAATCCACAATACAAAACGTTAATAATTCTGTCAGGAGTAAAATAAAAATAAAGGAGTGGAATAAATAGAAATCGCAACCCAAATCATTGCAACGATTTGTTCAATTTTCTGTGAAATGAAAATTAGGCACTACTGCTAAAGTTAAAGAACCAACTAAATAATTAGCGAGGGCCGGATTTAATACCTCTGTATTGCTTCGCCACAACTTGATTCAGGAGGTCTATAGGATCTGACGTATATTTTTTTTAGTTAAAGGTTTAATTATTAGAAATTTGGAAAACAAAATGAAGTATGTGCCCACACCAGATTAAGTTTTTAAGAAAACACTTAGAGTCATTTTCTTCACTATTTGTCAACTTGCCGAAAACTCTCAACTCTCTCTAAGAGTTGACATAAACTTGAGAGTTAAGTGAATTTTTTTTCTCCACTATTTTAAATCATCTCAACTTAAGAGTTGAAGTTTAAAAGTAAGCCAAATTGCGTTTTTAAAAATTTCCCTGGAAAATTTTTGACAGATATACCTACTTTAGATTTGAATTTATTTTTGTTCTGTGGGATTATTTGAAAATTAAAGTTCCGGTTGTTTTTGTTCATTGAAAAATAAAAATAAATATATAAATGATGGCCGAAAAAATAATTTGCAAAAAGTGTTATATTGTCATTTGCTCTGAAATTCAAAATCGGTAGATAAAATCATGGTGGTCCCATTTTTCGAGCCCGACCCGTGGGCACATTTTATATTGTCTTCTTTCAATCGCCAACAATAGGTACTTCTTCTTCTTCATCTTCGCTTCCGGAAGCAGACGTTGGGTGATTTCCCCAATTATAATTTCTCGGAACATTTTGTTTTAAAAGTATTTTCATTGAATCCGAAACCGAGAATAATTTTTGACAGAAGATGCAACAAAACATGTGACAAATTTGAATTTGACAGAAAACTCTCAAGTTTGCTCTCTCAACTTCTATTATTTTCGGAAGTTGAGAAAACCAGAAGTTGATCAACTCGAGAGTTGAGAATCGAAAGTTGAAACTGTCAACTTTGAGTGAAGAAAAACAAAATCACAAGTTGAGAATAAAAGTTTTCAACTTGTAGTGAAGAAAATGGTTCTAATTGTTTCATTTAAAATTTAAAAATCTTTTTCTTTTTCAAAAAAAAAAAAAAAATCAAAATTCACTCATAAAAAATGTTGAAAACATAATCATCAAACATAAAACAACCAAAAGTCCATTTGCCACACGACTGAACACAATTTTACACCTTTTTTATGTCCACAACAGGATCATCACCATCATTATTATAATATAAAAATAATTTTACATGCGCATCGTAATCGTGCGGTTTCGTCTTTTGCTTTGTGTCGTAAAAATATAAAACAACATTAAATTGCGCTAGCAGAATCCACCTTGTAGTAGTGATAAAATAAAATATAAAAAAAAAAAAAAATTATTCGCAACCCTTATTGATGGATCAAAGAGTCATCGTGGTGGAATATAAAAGAACGAGAGGGTTTCCTGAAAAAAAAAAAGAAACATAAAAATCAAAGCGGTGATAATCATAATCAGGAATTTGCTGTCTGCGTATTTTTTTTATAGCTCGCAGGACAAGAGCAACAGTATCATTCTCGAAGCTGTGTCAAGTTTAGAGTTGCCAATGTCTGCAATATAGGTATGTATTGACACATTTTGAAGCCTTGTTGACTTAACAAAAATTAGAAATATGTTGAAATTATAATACCGATTTTAAACTAAGAATGAGTTGAAAGTTGATAAGTGAAAGAGATTTTATGGACTTAAATAAAAGTCCTAAATACTACGTACTGTCAAACTTAAAGACTATGCTTGTTAAAAGCTAAAAACACATAGCCCAATAGGGTCGTAAAAATGTTTCCCTTAGAGAGACTATCCACTAATAGAGCGATTATGTAATTGGTGTCCTTTCTAAAAAGCCCTATTATTTGATTTAATTTTTTTTTACGACTTTCAAGTGTGAATCCTTCTGTTATCCTTTTGTCTGATCTCGATTTTAAAAGCAACACATAATGCGCTATAACATCTGCTAAAACAAATACTCGTAAAAGTCAGCCAACTTGATGATGTTTGTTTTATGTATATAAAAATATCGTTCCAAAAGGTTTAGCTGCTTGTTCAAAAGCCTGTGCGAAAAAAAGGACGAACCGAGTTAGTTTATAGCATTTTTATGAACATTTTTACGATCTTTTCTAACCTCAATTTAATTGTTTATCCGGTGACAATCATTTTATTGATGTGCGACGACGATGACGATGACGACACTCAAGCTCATGCTCCAACCACCCCTAAGGCAGGGTTATAATATTTAACCATCACCTCTTGCATATATAAAGTCATCGACTCTGGAATTGGAATGGTGTATCCTTTTGGCATATGCTCCCATCATTTGTGTCAAAAGACTGTCATTGCGGTTGTAAAAATTGACACTAAATTTCGACGAGATGTCCGTTCGCACGCCACGATGTCAAGACGATTTTTTTCAGCTTATAAGTCGTATGAAGCGGCTGTTGATGATGATGATGCGGCGAGGGGTGATGGGAAAGAATTGGGGAAGTTGTAAAAATTTGAATGACATCCGACCCTATATAGAGAAAGTGAGATAGCATATAGAAGTTGAACCCGCCACAGCAGCGTGCGTCGGGATGAGATTTTTACGATCGTCATCAAACGAAGTTGACAATGGGGATGATAATGATATGTTGATGGGTCGTCGCTTGATGATGATGATGGCGATGTTATGTTTAAGGTTTTATGGTGAAATTTTACTACCAAATTATTGCGAATTAATTGAATCGAGTGCCGTCAGAGTAGATATAGAGTATTATTTATATTTGGCATACAAGTTTTACGACATTTACATCCTCGGCTGCGAATGAAAATGGGATTATTGTCTAAGTTTTGTTTAATGCGTTGTTGGAGTACTTGATCCTTATGGAAGGAGGTTATAGTTTGATGTACTCGAATTGAATAGAATCGTTAGATATGTTTATGAAAAAAAGAGGATTAATTTCAATCAAACAGTGTATGGATGGGGAATGTGGATGTTTTCTTCTTTTCTTTGGGATTTATTTTTTAATTTTTTTTTAATTTGGGAGTGAGTTTTGTTCCATTCTTAGCAAGTTTTCCGACTGGGACTTTTAGGAGAAGTCTGTTTTTTTGCTACTGATAAAATATCAGGAGGTTGCTTTAATTTTTACTCGGAAATTAAGGAATTTAATGGCGTCATTGAATGGCAATACAGGAGAACTCTGAACAAATGTCAAATTCCACAGAAAACGGTTACCGTGTCGATGGATTTAAAATATCTAAAAATTGAAAAAAAAACAAATGGCAAATGACAAAATAAGAACTGAGAGATTTCGTTTTGTCAAAAAATTAGAAAATAAATCACATTTTGTCAGAAAAAAATGAGATTTTGCTAAAAAAACCCCGTTTTTCTATATGCGCCAAAATTTAATTCTTTTTCCTTCTATCAAGTTATAAATACAAAGAAGGGTGATTCTTACTGTGGAGTTGTACGCAAATGATGTTATCAGATATATGACTTTAGCAAACTGCATTTTCGAAAAATAATGGGCAAGTTCAGCAATCTAATTTAATTCATCGATTCCTCAGTAAAATTATTCCGTTTTGCTGTTAAAATGCTGAAGAAAATTTCGAACGTGTCTATTGGTTTCATAAAGCTCAGATTCTTATGACGACCTAGGAAACCGTTTTTTTTTTTAATATTAAAAAGATGGATACAGTTATTTTTCTTAGATAATTTAATTTTTGTATTTTATTTATGCGTTCATGTCAAAAAGCTTCCATCCCTCCATTTATATTTTTTAAATATGCTATAAGACCACAAGTTTCAGTTCCTGGGTCATCGAAGAAGGTTTTTTCATTTTTGTTAAGACCAAAAATAACGGTATACCTACCTACCGTACAAAGTTTGTTACAAATTAATGAAAATCGTATTTTTCTCTTAAAAGTAATACGTGTGCACAGCTTTTATTTTTAAACTCAGTATTTTTTTTTTTTTATAAGAAGGCTTGTCACAAAATTTTCAGAAAAATGGTACCTCCTATAGAACCGTTTTTTTTTATCTTCGATTTTATCAAATCTGGTTCAAATCAATTAAGAAAGTTTTATAAGTTTAGTACCTATACTAAAATATTAAAACAAATTTTTTCGATATCTTAAAAAAAATTTGAATTTTTTTTGAAAGCTTAATAATTTAAAACGACATGACATTATCTACCAGATTTAAAAAAAAAAAATAACGGTACCTACCGTGTAGAGTTTCTAAGAAAGAATTGTTAAGGAAAATCTCATTCTTCTCAAAAACGAACCCTACGATTTTGATTAATTTTTTTTATTAACCATAGTACCATTTTTTGGTTTTCGACTTTTTTAATACCTATCAAGAATGCAATCTTTTTTGAATGCAATCTATAATGACTTCAATAATAAGATTGCATTCATTGATTTATTTATTTATTCCATCTATCGAGTATAATCTCTTATAGACTAACATATGTACTTAGTAAAATAACAATGTTTATATAAAATAACAATAAATATATTCTTAAAATAGTTAAAAAAAATTACAAAATAAAAATGCGTTACATCAATGAATAATTTAAAGCATTTCTGAACTTAAGTCTACTTAATTGTAAGTTCATTACATCGGATACAGAATTAAATAAAGCACAAGATCGAGATATGGGATCACTTTTTCCATAATTAGTGTAATGACGCGGGACAAAAAAAAAGATATTTCTTTCTCTAAGAGGTCTTGAAGGAGCATAAATTGGGTAAAGGGCGAGAAGCATAGAACAATCAATATGGTTACATAAAACATCTCTGGCTAATAGAACAAGACTATGTTTTCTTCGTATTTCAAGTGTTTTTATCCCTAAAAGTAAGCACCTCTGATTATATGATGGCATAATATTGTCGACCCAGTTCAATTTACGAAGAGCATATTTAGTGAATTTCCGTTGAACCGCCTCTATTCTATTAATGCTTACTGAATATATTGGGCACCAAATCCAGCAGGCATATTCCAACGAAGATCTCACTAATGAGTAGTATAATACTTTCAGAGTATGTGGATCAGTAAATTCCTTCGAATTTCTCATTAAAAAACCGAGCATTTTATTTGCCTTTGAAACCATATGATCATAGTGATCATTAAAAGCTAATTTTGTATCAAAAAATACACCTAAATCTTTAAAAACGGTAACTTTCTCAAGAATTGTATTATTTAGCTTATATTCGAAGTGAATAGGATTGCGGGACCTCATATAAGATATTTGCTTACACTTCGAGATGTTTAGGTGAAGGCAGTTATCTTCACACCATTGGAAAATACTATTGAGATCAACTTGCAAAAAATTGCAGTCAGCTAAATTCTTGATATGTTTAAATATTTTAAAATCATCTGCGAATAGTAGGTTTTCAGAGAATTTCACACAGTTAGGAAGGTCATTTATGAATAGAACAAACAAAAGTAGTCCCAAATGGCTTCCTTGAGGAACCCCCGATAAATTATAAATCATCTTTGAAGTTTTACAACCAATTTTCACAAATTGTATACGTTCTTTCAAATATTGATCTAACCATTTTAACAATTGAGAGTGAAAACCTAGGTATTCTAGTTTTTTTATTAACACATCGTGCTGCACTCGATTTCACTTTGGGACTTCAGACTTCAAATTATGCAATCACCATTCACTCGTAGCAAAAAGATTGCAATCATTTTTTCCTCCCATTCATTTTACAGCAATCAATTGAATGCAATCTTTTGAGAATCTATGCATTCTTTGCATTCTTTTGCATTCTTTGAATTCTTTTGTAATCTTAGCAGTCTTTTACATTGCATTGTAGTCGTTTTAAGTCACATTAAACTTTTTCCATTTCCAACCGCTTCAACGATTTCAAACATTTTTTTCTCATAAATTGTGTATCGCTTTAATTAATTTCAAAAGTTTTTTAATCAATTTATTTCTAATTTTTAAACAATTTTTCAGTCTAAACCGTAAGTTCCATGCATCAAATGCGCAACACGGTGCTATATTGTTAGTATTTATATATATTTCATACAAGGCCGTAGCCAGACAATTTTTTCGGGGGGGGGGGTATAATTTTTCGGAAAGAAAAATTCACCAATTAGTAATCAAAAAAAGCCGACACAATTTTTTTTTAAACATTTGGGCATGCAGGTTTATACATATATGTACATACATAATATGTACATACATATATATATATCATGCAGTTCCGTTAAATAGGTACCTAAGCAGAAAAATTTACGAAAAGGTATTTTTTAGTTTAGTTTAGTTTAGTTTAGTTTATTGTATCAATTAGAGAATTAAACTCTTACAGACTTATATGTTTAAATATGAACAAAGGTACTTTGTAGGTGGGTATATACAATAAATACATTTACATTCTTTAATTAATACTATATAACAATTAAAAAAAAAAAAAAAATACATAAAATAAATAAATTAATAAAACAAAACAACAATTTCTTAATTAAAATAATTTAAATTTGGTTAAGAACAATAGATTTAAAAGTATCTCTTGTACAATTCAAATTGAAATCAATTCTAGAGCATACTTTGTTAGCTTCTCTGATGCAACGTGAGATAGGCTCATTTCGCCCATAATTTCTTTGATGAAAGTGTTCATAAATAACAAATCGTTCCCGTGTAACTCTTGAAGGTGCATTGCCTTCATAAAACAAATCAATTAGTGGGGGGCATTGTATATGTCTACTTAAAATATCTCTGACAAACATTACTGAAAAGTATTTTCGGCGAGTTTCCAGTGATTTCATTCCAAATAGTAAGCATCTGGTTTCATAAGAAGGTTTAGGAATTCCCCATCTTAATTTAAAAAAAGCATACCTTGTAAAATTTTTTTGAACATTTTCGATTCTTTTTACTGAATTTGAATAGTATGGATTCCAAACTGTACAGCAATACTCCAGCACAGAACGTACTAATGAATTAAATAAGGATATTAGTGTGTATGAATCATTAAACTCTCTAGTGTTTCTTTTAAGAAACCCTAACATCTGATTGGCTTTATTAATGATATAATCATAATGAAAGTGAAATGACATATTAACGTCCAGAATAACACCCAGATCTTTTTTTTGTATTACTTTTTCAAGTTTAATATTATTTATGCTATAATCAAACATTATTTGATTATGGTGTCTGTAACATGATAACACTTGACATTTAGCTACATTAAGATCAAGGAAGTTGGTGCTGCACCAAGTTGCCAATCTGTCCAAGTCTGCTAAAAGTAGACTACAATCTAATGTGCAGGAAATCCTCCGATAAAGTTTTAGATCATCCGCAAATAGAAGACAGAGCGAATCTTGAAACAAGGTCGGAATGTCATTGACAAAGAGGAGAAAAAGTAATGGTCCCAAATGACTACCTTGTGGAACACCTGATGGGACATATATATCATCAGATTTAATATTTTTTATTTTTACAACTTGCACTCTTCCAGTTAAATATGATTTTAGCCACATTAAAATCGATGAATGAAAACCAAAAGAAAAAAGCTTGCGAAGAAGAATTTTATGATTAACTCTATCAAAAGCTTTCGAAAAATCAGTAAAAATAATGTCAGTTTGATGGCCTTTTTCCATATTAGATATAATGGCATTCGTTAATATCGCTAAATTCGTTGCTGTTGATTTACCCGCAACAAAACCATGCTGAAAAACTGATATTTGGCCTTGTATCATAGTTGAAATTCTATTATATACTATTTTTTCAAATAGTTTTGGTATAGCAGAAATCTTACAGATTGGTCTATAATTTGTTATTTCCTGTTTGCAACCAGATTTGAAAATTGGCGATAAAAACGAAATTTTCCATGAATTTAAGAAAATACCTTTAGACAAAGAAAGATTAAAGATTAGCGTTAGCGGTTGGGCTAACGCGATTGCACATTTTTTTAGGAGTATAGGTGGAATATTATCTGGACCTTCACTTATGTTTAGATCTAAGCATAATAAAGCTTTCTCAACCTCTGCATTTCATTTCATTTTTAATTCATTTTTATTTTTTTCAAAACTTATAACTAACTTAAAGCTAGACAAAAATTCATAAAAACTAGCCTACTTATCATTAACTTACAACTAACTTACTGGCCCCATGCGGGCGCTCTAAGTTAAACTATATAGCAACTTAATACTAATGCCTTTCGGCCTAAAAACTAATATAATCCTAAAATTCCTTATCGGTTTTGTTTTCTACCAAGAAAGAATTTATACAAAAAAACTTGGTCTCATATCATTTTTTATTTTATTTAAAACTTACAATTACCTAAAAACTAAACTAAAGCTAACGCTAACGCTAACTAAAACTATTTAAAACTACTTTAAACTTAAAAATACTTAAAACTACTTAAAAACTAGAACAGCCTTCTTAACCTCTGCCTGACATAGAACAAGTGACCCAAGATCAAAACATTCACTAGCAACTGGAATGTCTTGTATTACAACAGATTCTGATGAATAAACTGATTGAAAGTAATTCGCAAATAGATTACAAATAACGAAAATATCACTTGTAGTGGTGTCTAGGTACTTCATACAGCTTGGTAATCCATATGACTTTCGTTTCGTATTTAAAAAATTCCAAAACCGCTTGCTGTTACTTTTAAGATCATTTTCAATTGAAAGTATGTAATTACGATATAAAAATTTATTTAAATAATTAAATTTACGTTGGCAGTCAAGATAGTTGTTACGAAGGCTTAAATTTTCTTTGTTTTGTTTGTATAGTTTGTATGCTTTATTTTTTCGGTTTTTGAGATTACTTAACCTTCTATTGAACCATACAGGGTTAGAATTCTTTTTTAAATATTTTTTAGGTACATATTTTTCAATTGCACTTTTTAAAACTGATGTGAAAATATCGTAGTCATTTTCTAAATCAGAACACGTAAAAATATTATGCCACGAAAAAGACAATAAATGCTCAACCATTGCATCAAAGTTAGCTTTTTGATAATCTTTAACAATCATGTTATTTTGGTTTTCATTATTTCAATAATTATAAAATATAATATCACCCTCAAGTCCAAGATGGTGTTGAGTATGATCTACAACTGGAAACTTAGACTTTTCTATACAAATATGAAATTCTTTGTCAACAAATATTAAATCAAGAATACGGTTAAGATCATTATATTCATTATTAATTTGGATCAAATCATATTGGCTTAAGAAATCAATAACGGAAGTTTCAATTTCACTGGTAATCTCATAAGGAATTAAATATTTATCTTCTAAATCTAAAACCCATTTAACATTACCAATATTAAAATCGCCAGCAAAAATTACATGTTGCATATTATTTAAGCAATCTAATATTTTTTTTGAATTTAATAAATGCAAATTATAAAACTCTAATGAGCTCTTAGGTGGTATAGAGCTTGCTATGACATATAATTCTGAATTGTCTATTTTAACAGAAATAATAAGTTGATCAATATCTTAGGAAGGAGCTGAGGAGTTTGATTGTAATTCAATTTCCCTACATGGCAGAGAAGCACGAACCGCAACCATTACTCCTCCCCCCCTTTCCATTTTTGTTTTAATTTTACATCTATCCTTTCTGAATATTGTATAATTATCTGAAAAAATTTCAGAAGTTAAATGATTTTCAGACAACCAAGTCTCAGTTATAACAATTATATCATAATTACATACAGAAAAAGAAACAAATACATTATCTAGTCTAGTTCTTAACCCACCTACATTTTGATAATAAAAAGATAGGCTCCTTTTTCCAAAATGGGTAGACGTTGATGTGGTAGTCGAATTTAAAGATGAATGCGTAGGCGGATGAGCAGTAGATTAATTAATATCATTAGATGAAAAAAGAGTAGTATTTCCAGAACTCTGAGAATTAACGTTTATTCGTTTTTTGGAATATATACAAAAGGGCGTATAGTAACTCCACTTGGCCAAAAATCAGCGTCATAGACCGAACTGGAATACTCGGTTGGGACAATTATTTTAAAATTTATGAAATTTTGTTTTTTTTGTTGTTTTTCCTTGTTATGGTTTAGCAAAAAACAAGAAAATCCTGAAGGATTTGAGTAAGCACACAAATTTGAGGTAATGTATTCAATAATTGCACCAGTTGTAGTGTCAGGATGAAAACCAGAGATGTGAAAGCATTTAACTTTGCGCATTACCTTTATACTCTCACATTGTTCCCTGTTACCAACAAGGCCTTGTGGTCTTTGATTCGGTTTTTTTGAGGGATGTATTACTTCTTCAACAACAGGCGCCTCACCAATTTTATTAGATTCAACATCGGTTATACGCTCATGTAATAAAGCAACTTCAGCAGCATAATTTTCAGCAACAACAGCAGCAACATTAGTGCCAACATAACTAACATGAGTAACATCAGCATCATCAGCAGCATCAGTATAAGTATTAGCAACATCGTCTTCAGCAACATCAGCATTCGCAGTACCAATAGCTGTACCAAGAACCCCACCAACAACAACAACATCAGCATTTACCTCTCTCTCATTGACAGCAGAAATTAAGCTTTTATCAGTTCTGTCAGGACCAGCGGACAGAGAAGATGAAATAACATCTGCAGCAAACGAAACCCCAGCACCATCAACCATATCATTCCCTTTGTTCGATGCTTTCACATTACACATAGCTTTAGCAAGATCGTCACTCTGCATGGAAGAGTTCGAATTGCATATTGATGCTTTTGTGCTGGATTTAGATGACGAAACCGTTTTTTATTATTTATTATTTATACAAAATATAATCGTACAGTTATTATTTATTGGGTAGGTACATAATTAAATAGTATCATTACAAAAGTATTACATATTTTAACAAAACTTAATTCAGTCTTCTGGCCTTCTTAGCTGCAAATACATCGATAACTTCCTCATGCATGGGCCGCTTTAGATATACCGCATGCAGTTGAAGCAAAAGGGTTTATGTCGTTTGCGGTTGTATTTAAAAATTGTCAGGGTAGGTACCTTACTATGTTCATTATAAATTATGAAGAAACCCAGAAATAATTATACTCTTTATGCTCAAATCAGAAAATTTTGAACATTATTAATAACTACAGCAGAAATTTGAATAAAATATCATACCTACTGAAGCGAAAAAGTGTGATTTAGAAATGCACTCCTCAAACATTTCGGGGGGGGGGGGGGGGTTATCAAACCCCTGTGATCCCCCCCTGGCTACGGCCTTGATTTCACATAATTCTACCTACCTAATTTATTTCTTTTATCAGATGAATTATAAAATATTAAGACCTTAAAACCACAGTGCGTCCGTACATAAGATCAAGTTCGTGCAATGAGTTGTGCATTTTATTTCTGACTTAAACTTCGGGGAAATATGTGTATGTCATCTATGTAGTCTCACTTGTTTTTATTGAATTAACGGGATAGAAAATTTGAATTTGCCAGTCTTGTATTTTTGGCATAAATGAGAAGTCCAATTTGAATATCGAGTCAATATTTTTCCCCATGGACGTTATAGATCGTTGAAAGTTATGACACTGCACCTCTTCCATGGCAAGGCCACACTTTTAATTATGTTAGTTTTTAATTAATCTTTAAGAATTTGTAAATGATTTTAATTTGTTTCCTATTTCAACCAAAATCTACATCTACGTTACCATTCTGCTTCCTTATATACTTACATATGTCTATAGCAACAACAACACCACAAGAGAGTGCAAAAGACCCTATTGATGCGGTTACTTTTCAAAAGTTGATACAACAGCGCGCAGCATTTGGTGCAAAGTTCTGTGGTTTTCATTGATCGTCGAACTGAGCTGTTTGCCATAGATATACGAGTATAGAGGTATCCCAATTTGAAACAGTATAATTTCCATGTGCGTCTAGAGTTTCACCACCATAGAAATTCAGCGCCAACCAATATTCAGGCAGCTGCTGCAGCTGGTTCTGGTTCTGTTATGTTGTATATACTTCATGTCGCTATTCCATTCCTGCCGAAGGCGTTATCCACAAATGGATAATGCCGGCATCTGTGGCATGAGCTGGAGCTAAAGCAGGAGCAGGAGCAATAGCAAAAGCAGCAATGGCCAATCTTTCGAAATAGCAAACAATTCCTTTTTCATTTCTGTGTGGGCATGGGTGAAGGATATATACTACTATAGAGTGGGTATCGGTAAACCCTTCTCAATTTGTTCCAACGGACGAACGCAACGACAACGACGACGATGGTCGGGTGGCAAAAGTGTGCTGTGTACAGCATCAGTGGTTGTGTAAATGTTTTCAAGCCATTAATCACCCCATTTCAGGAATACATCAGAGCTCGAAAAAGATATACAATCTTCTGTGGCCCGTCGTCATCGCCTCAGTATCGTTTTTAAAGGGAGCTATATACATTAAGTAGGTATATTGTATTTTGTATGTGCAGAAACAACGACAACTCCAGTGCGGGTGAGACAGTGCATTAATGACTTGCAACCCCTTTCATTTACGACGATGCCATTCACAGGATGAGATACTCAGGGAGGTTCACAAATTTTGGATCGGTTTCAAAATCGCCCTAAGCCATATTTGGATTCCTATCCATCCCAGCCCGGGCGCCATCCAATCCAAATTGTTGCGATATTGTTTGGCTTTAGGTTTGGGTTTGGGTTTGGGTTTTTTGTCTCTCAGGGTTGGCAATATAGAATAGGATGCTTAGCTGAGTCGACTTTACTATACTATACTGGCGTTATGCAATACCGAGATACTGGGATCTAGTTGCTCCTTTTGTTTTGTGGAAGCCTTGGATTCATATCCTCGGTGGATGATTATTTTTAACTGGTTAAATGAACGTAGTGGTATTTTTTTTTCTATTTTACTGTTGAAGATATCTTCAGCCATTATCCTTCCATTTAGAATTGTGATATGTGCGTCTGTTGCTCTCTGGTTTATTCGAAGGTATACATACACAATGTAGATACAGCGTTCGAACTGGATTCCTTGACTGGTGCTATGCTGAATGTTTATGAATTGACTTTGGGGGTTTTTCTGAGTGAGCCGGAGATAAGGATTTTATGCACACACGCGTTATTCGATGTCAGATTATTATAATGACAAATTACTGAAAATTATTCATCGCCTTGATGGAGAGATATGTATGTGCATGAGAACGAAATAACATTTTTTCTTTATTGGCAAAGCGTTTTTAGGTGCGATGGATCAGGTTTTGGCTTTGTTGTGGAGATGTTTAGCTAATTTGTGCTTTTTTTTTTATTGGTATACTAGTTTTAGGTGCCCTAAATTCAAGTTTAGCTTTTTCGTTTGATTATTGGGGAACCAAGCAAAAGCTTCGCTGATTCCGAAAAAACAATTCACTGTGGATAAATATATCTAACAAAATCAAATCCGTAACCTACTCTACAACGGCAATTAAAAAATCGAAAGATTTATAAAGTTTAATAAAGTGGTTGAAACTTTAACTGATGGATTCACGAAGGATGGCTGTCGTGTTGTCAATTGATTAGAAAACGTCTAAAGAATCAGAAAAGTTTTAGTACTTTGTAACAAAATATGACTTAAATTCGATATCAGTGATTCAACGCGTTGACCATTTGACCTACCATCTAATAGTTGCTGTCATAGGGTGTAGAGCTCCTCTTTATTCGACTTGTCCATTGAGAACATTTGTTAATCTACGACATAACGAACTTTCTACCTGTAAAGTATCAGGTTTTAAAAAATTGGTACACTACAAGAAATATAGTACGAATAGTCTTGAAACGTTCCTAAGAGCGAGAAATTGAACCTAAACTGTTCAACCTGTTCCAGCTTCATTTTTAACCATTATTTTTCTAATAAAAGTGCTAAAGAAGGGAAAGGAATGTATGGGAGCGAGTACGTATCGATACTATATCGGTCGTTTCATCAAACTATCATCAATTAAGGCAGACAATCATAATTCCTCAGCTTTTCACTTTATTTATAAACAACCTGCCATATGATTAGAAGAAATATTTACATATGCGTAATGGCAGAGTGCTTGGTATATATTTGCCAATTAATTCAGACCGCCCTCATATTTCTCTCTTCAGCCGATGTTTATTCTTATTCATTGACCTGAACGGTCTTGACACAGACCTACTTTAAAATAAGCATGTCTTCTGATTTTTCCAACAGAAAAATTCTACTTTTTTAGTTTTCTTGCAACTCCCGTTATTTTTTTTTCATCCATCAATGTCTTATTTGCAAAAAAAAAAAGATGTTACCTCCCATCAAAGACAAAGACGGAACCAGCACAGACGTCTAAAACAATTTTCAAAGATTAAATCAAATTAAATCTTTTGTCGGAAGCCATAAAATTCGTCTGGCAGACCCAAACTATTAAACCGCAAGGCCAACAGCGAACCAAAGAGAGAGGAAAGGGCTCCTTGTAAAAAAAAAAAAAAAATCATTTCAATATAAGAAAACCCCACGCGACTCCAAAAGTGTCCATTAAAATTCACAACCATCCTGGTTTTCTTGGGCATAAAAAGGTCGAAGCTGTACACTTTTGTATCCTTATAGTGACAACCACAGAAGAGCATCTTGCGTGATGATTTTTAGTGCAAAAAGGGATGCTGTCACTTGGTCCTTATTTTTGTTTGTTTGTTTTTTTTTTTTTTTTGCTGCTACTCGTCTTTATCCTTATACTGCTTGCTGATTGGGGTTGAGACATTGACAGATACCAGTTATAGTGGTTGGGTGTTACCGTCAGTATAAAAGCGCTCAGAGTCGAGTCTGGAGTAACAGATATAGTGATGCTATGGTTAAGATAGTCGCAGGGTGAGTGTCAATGGTAAATATTAAAACAACCCCCTTGCTAAGCTAACACAGAAAACGAGCTCGCCAGAGCAGAAGTAGCAGACCGAAGGAGCCATCAAACAAAAAGTGATGTCATAAAATTATGCTTAATGTTGCCGAAATTGCTGTTTTCGGGAGATAAGTCCATAAAGTAAATTACGGTGTAATTGAATGTGCGGGTTCTCTATACCTATACCCACTATATACATAGCTATAGCCCTCAACGAACGGTTCAGGGCCCTTTATGGTTTGTTTTGGTTAGAACATGGGTTTGGGTTTGGGTTTGCATTCGAGTTTGGGTTTGGTGTGTGTATATTATAGTTTTCCATATTTTTTGGGAGCGGGCTAAATGAAAATGGAGTATGTCAGTTAGGGTGATTGTTCAAGATTGTTAGAGTTTGAAGGGCGAATGGTATGGCATTTTAATGTTTTTATGTGTTTCTTTTCTGGTTTAGATCGATATAGATTTTGTATGAGATGTTGTTAAGGAAATTGCAAAAATGTTTGTGCTTTAACAAATATTGTGCTGTGGAAGGTTCGAATATTTGTTGACAAAAGGATTTCCTATAATAAAAAACATAATTTCAAACTTAGTCATTCAGCTTGACCCAATATAATTGGAAAGGTATACCAACTTTAAGTAGAAATAACAAAATAATAGCAAGCATAGTATTGGAGCGAATAGACTACCAACTTGAAGGCACCCTCGACCCCGAAAAAGCAGGATTCCGCAGTGGATCTTCCTGTATGGACCATATCCACACCTTGCGAATAATCGAACAGTGAGTTGAATATCGATCAGCACTCCACCTGCTGTTCATTGACTTCGAAAAGGCGTCCAATAGTGTCAATGGAGAATTTATATGGCTTGCTTTGCGCAGGATGGGCATCCAATTAAATTGATTGCTATTATCAAGGCTTCTTGTCATGAAAAAGTGCTTTTCACCCTAGCCGTTCGGATTCGACAGAAAATTGTAGGTCCCCTCTATTCCTGCCAGCAACACGCACACAGGAATGGTTGAGAGTTGTAAGTCTCTAGGCCCTCGTTATACACGAGCTGTTTCGCCAGCAAATTTATTTTATTTTTTTATCAAGGCTACATATTATGGATCCAAATGTCAGGTTTTTTACAAAGGAAGGTTGTCAGAGGTGATAACCCAACTAACAATTTAACTTGTAGTAGGTCCAGTTTTTAAAATTTGGAAAGCTATAGCTCGCATAGAATTTTTATTATGCTTAATTATGCAAAGCAATTTAAATAGCTTATTTAGGACCTTCAAAAATTAGTTCTATAGAAAACTATTCCGATGGAGCTTACTTAAGACCTGTTAAAAGCCTCCCGAAGTTAGAAAAAATTAATAGCTTTCATAAAGCATTCAGCTGAAAGTCATAACAAACATCTTCTATATGACTTACTTAATAAAGCCATATGTATGAAAATTTCGATTTAAGTCTGTGATTTGCCGGCTTTTCACGAGTCGATTTTTGCCGTGCGGATTTTTTCTTTTTAATTTGAATATTGTTTGAGTAATAAATTGATAGTTTTTAGGACTTGTCGGGTGCGATTTTAGTCATCAAGATATTGTAGTAAATGCTGTAGCTGTGCGCTGTACCGAGTAGCATGATTCAAAGAGGCGACTTGCTGCAATTCAAAAATCGACTCATGAAAAGCTGACATTATTATTACCTATACATAATTTCGGAGAACCGAATCTTAACTGATGAAAAATGTAACTATGTAAATCTGCATTAATATTTTTTTTAGCGAACTTATATAGTAAATTGTCTTTATCTAAAATCTAGTATAAATACCATTTGCATTTTGTTCAAAGCAAACTTTCACAAATGTTAGGTATAGCTTGCACATTTTGTTAATAGCAAACTTACACAAGTGTAGGTATAGCTTGCGTATTTTGTTAATAGCAAACTTACACAAGTGCGTAGATATAGCTTGTGTATTTTGTTAATAGCAAACTTACACAAGTGTAGGTATAGCTTGCGTATTTTGTTAATAGCAAACTTACACAAGTGCGTAGATATAGCTTGTGTATTTTGTTAATAGCAAACTTACACAAGTGTAGGTATAGCTTGCATATTTTGTTAATAGCAAACTTTCACAAGTGCGTAGATATAGCTTGTGTATTTTATTAATAGCAAACTTACACAAGTGTAGGTATAGCTTGCGTATTTTGTTAATAGCAAACTTACACAAGTGCGTAGATATAGCTTGTGTATTTTGTCAATAGCAAACTTATAAGTGTTTAGCTCGTGCATTTTCTTACCATTTACTATAACATATGCCTAGGTATATTTGTTTGTAAAGCTCATTCAATTAGAGAGAGAATGAGACAAACTATTTTAAAATATGCTACAATTTTGAATGTATTACTTCAAAGCATATGTTTCTAAAGCAAATACCTTAAGATTCAACTGATTACCAATTTTCCACTCCCCAATTGAGTTGTGGATTGGCGTAGTTGGTTGAGTGCTGGACCAGTAATCAGAGGGACGTGAGTTCAAATCTCGAAAAATCATGTAAGTAAAAGTAGGTTTTTTTAAAATTAATTTAAATTCTATACATTTCAGAATAAATAAAAAGCAGTACAAAACCCCCCTAAGAAATAGAAAAATATAGATAAAATATAAATAATAAAAATTAATTTGGAAGGCAAACACTTTTCTTTTTTCTAATACAATTTCATTTTATAGTTGGTATAAGGCCTTAATGAAACATCTAATGCAAGCTATTTTTCTTTGCATAGTACCCGCAAGTGAAGGTCTTATCGGAGTCTATTTGTCCTTCATAAGGCATTCATAAAACTGTTCGCGGAAAGTTATTTAATTGCATAACACTTTTGATTAAAGGTCTTAAGGGAGTTAAATAGCTTCTGTAATGTGCGCCAAAATGATTTATATAAGGCCTTCTTTTGTTACTATACAAGCCAGAAAATAGCTTGCATTAACCCTACAACAAGTTAAATTGTTAGTTGGGAAGTTATGTACTGCACGCAGCTTTGTCGTCTGGAAATGGGGGAATTTAGTAGACTCTGAAATCACACCTCCAACATCTAGACTACGCAAACGATGACGTACGTATGCTTACTCTCTCATAGGATCATGGATCTCCATCAAATGATAACAAGGGTGGAGAGAGAAGCTGAAATCGTGGGGCTAAAGATCAATACGGCAAAAACTAAAAGGATCATCCAGGAGACAACCAGTAGAGATGGCACGGAATTTCCAATATCATATCTTGGGAGTTTTGTCTCTTTTGATGGATCTGAACTGAATGTAAACAGTCGAATTGGGCAAGCAAAAGCTGCGTTTTTCCAAAATTTGGAGAAACAACCCTATTAGCTCAAAAAACAAGCTACGACTGTTCTGCTCCAATGTTGAAACATTTCTGTTTTATGGGTGCAGCATTTGAAAAGTCACATCCGTTGTCACAAGCAAGCTGCAAACGATTGGCCATAAACTTCTAAAAGGTGAAGAGTGTATTGCGAAACAAGCGATGAGGAATCAGCACAATTGGGGAAAAGTTAAAGAGAGCTGAGATACATCTCCAGGAATCGTACACGATGTCACGTAGGAGCAGTGGAGTCCCTATGTCGCACGGACCAAAGACCTAAAAGAAACGAAGCCAAACATTTCACTGAAATGATTTGTTTTAATATCGAAAACATCTTTAGTAAAGTTAAGTTAAAATTTGTTCAAAAACCCAATTTTTATTAAAAAAACCCTACTCAGTTAAATCAGTGAACTTAAAATTAAGTGGAATAGCCGGAGTATTAACAAAATATTGCTTAAAAGCATTTTCCGCAGAATAATTATATTCGATTTTAAAATTCCGAATAAGTTTAGTTATGCAAACTTCCAATTCAATTTCAACTATTCGTTTACCCACACAAGTTCTAGGTCCAAATCCAAATGGCAAGAACCTAAATGGATGACTAGTGTCATCAATCATAATTTCATTGCCGGTATTGCTATTTTTACGCAGCCATCGCTCCGGAATGAATTCTTTCGGTCGGACATAGTAATTTTCATCCAAGAATAACAAAAAACTATTTAGTATAGCATTTGTACCCTTCGGGACTTGGAAGCCACCCAAGACGACATCTTGACCAGCACTTCTAAAGCTACCCGAACCAACCGGGTAAAATCGCATAGATTCCTTAATGCAAGCTCTTAGATAAGGCATGTCATCCATTGATTCGACAGTCAGTGGTGAATCTTTGTTGGGCATGATTTTGAAGACTTCTTTTCGAAGAATTTCCTGTTTTTCTGGATTCTTGGCAAGGGTCAGAAGCAATCCAGCTAAAACTGAACTAGTCTGAAAAGAAAATATAATTTATTTAAAGTCATTCATAAGTGTAGGTATAATAGAAAATTTGTATTTACCACATGAACTCCTGCAAGTAACATATCTATGGCCATTACAATGGCAACTTTTTTATCAATCTTCAAGAGCTTCTCAAGAACACTCGGTTCTTGATTCTCATTCAATATTCCCTTCGACTTTTTATTTTCCAGTTCAATCATCGCATTCGATACAAATTTACTTGTTGTCTCGAAAATCTCTTCTTGACATCTCATCATTTTCTTAAACATCGGCGTACTAAATGTTTTCCACATCGATGGTTTCATCTCAAGTTCAAAAATATAAATGAAAAAATCACGAAGATTTTTAAATAACCGCAAGGCCTCAGGGTTCTCTTTTTCACGACGTATTAGTCCATAATTTTGATTTAGAGCAATCGACATTATCGACTCAAATGTTAGTCTGTTTAAGTCTTCTACAAAGTTAACCGGAACTTCACAATTACTTGGATCTCTTACTTCTCGGATTCTATTTAAATAAAGTTAAATATTTGAATCTGGGTTTAAAGGTTTCTTGAGATTTTATTTTATATATACCTTTGTACAAATTCATCATTTACATCGATCAAAGAATTTATGTAGAGTCTAACGTTTCGTGGTTGCATCATCACGGGATTAACAGCACTTCTTTGCCTTCCCCAGTTCTCTCCTTGGCTATGAGAAAAACAAAACAATATAAATTTAAAATCTGCATCACAAGTTATAAGTTTAACGGGTATCCAATAACTCACGATGCAATAAGACCAGTAGTTTCTCCAAAAAAGTCTTTTTTGAGAACATTTCGAAAATATCCTACTGTTTCGAAACCATCCCTTATAGGCCAAATTCCTTCAAAACGATACATTTTTTCAATGTGTTCTGGATTGAGGACCATCAATATATCAGATCTTCCGAAAATACCGGGAATCACAAATAGTTCACCGAGTTCTTTTTTTAATATAAAAGCAGTTTCTGTGCTTGATGTATTTTGAAGTTTTCCTTAAAAGTTCAAGTTAATAATTTGATAATTATAAATTTTAAAAATGAGATTTACCTCCGGGTAAATATGAACGAATGAAATCGAATTTTGTTTGTCTTGGTATTTCAGAGTAAGGTCGTGCATTAATCCATTCTGCTTGTTGAGCAGAACTTGGAGCTTCTTCTTGGTTCACCTGTAGATAAAAAACAAAAAGATATATGAATGAAAATACGATGAATTTCACTAGTAACTGCCACATATATGAAAACGAAATGATAAATGATAAACTGGACAAATTCATAGTCAGGTTTTGCCTTAGTACCGTACACGCAGAAAAATTTCACTTAACCGAGAGCGATTTTGGCTCGGTTAAAAAAAAGTATGTTAAAATTTACCACTTCTTATTTAAAATTCAATAAGTACTCGACTTTAAAATCTACCAAGCCAAATTGATTAAAGATAAACAGTTAATAACAACCAACTATAAAAGTATTATAAACAACTAATTTGTTTAAAATTAAATAAGATACTGAATTGTATTGTTGGTTAAAATCAGTAGAATAATTTTGTTAAAAACAACCCAGTTAGTTGTGGTTTTTCAAATACCTATTAGTTATATTTAAATGATTTAACTATGGGAATTTAACAAAATTAGGTTATTTGAAATATATCAATCTTTCTGTTGCAAACAATCAAACAAAACAGTTTAAATACAACCAAAAGCTTATTAGTTTTCAATCAATTTTATTATCAAAGTCGATAATTTTTAACCAAATATTATTTTAACCACCTAAACGATTGATTTTAACAAAACAACTTTGTTTGATTCTTATCAATTCGAAGAACCAACCTGTTAGTTCTTTTTAAACAATCTAGATTTCAAACTTAATACTTTTAAACCAAATAGGATTTTAACCATTTAACGATTGATTTTAACAAAATTACTTTGTTAAGTTGTTATCAAACTGAGGATATATCTTAATTTTTTGTTTTTTTATTTAATTAAAACTTTCATTTAATTTTTTCATCACTATTTTCTTGAAAATTTTGTCTGTGAAGTGAATGGAGTATGAAAGGTTTTTAACTGAAGAAAATAACTTATAGTTGTACATGAAACACTAAGTTTATTAGTTATTAATTTATCAGTGAAACTATAAAGTTAATGATATTTCACAGCACTATGTTATTAACACACAACAAGTGTCGTTAAAATAAAACCAATCACTTGGTTCTTTTAAACTGACTTACTCATTAAAATCTAAACAAGTTACGTGTGCTGAAATCTTACTAGCACTCTGTTATTAACAACAAACAAGTGTCGTTAAAATAAAACCAATCACTTGGTTCTTTTAAACTTACTTACTCATTAAAATCTAAACAAGTTACGTGTGCTGAAATCTCACAAGAACTCTGTTATTAACAAACGACAAGTATCGTTAAAATAAAACCAATCACTTGTTTCTTATTAACTGATTTACTCTTGAAAATGTAATCAAGTCAAGTGTGCTGAAATCTCACTAGCACTCTGTTATTAACAACAAACAATTGTCCTTAAAATAAAACCAATCACTTGGTTCTTTTTAACTGACTCACTTATTAAAATCTAAACAAGTTACGTGTGCTGAAATCTCACAATAACTCTGTTATTAACAAACAACAAGTATCGTTAAAATAAAACCAATCACTTGTTTCTTATTAACTGATTTACTCTTGAAAATGTAATCAAGTCAAGTGTGCTGAAATCTCACTAGCACTCTGTTATTAACAACAAACAATTGTCCTTAAAATAAAACCAATCACTTGGTTCTTTTTAACTGACTCACTTATTAAAATCTAAACAAGTTACGTGTGCTGAAATCTCACAAGAACTCTGTTATTAACAAACAACAAGTATCGTTAAAATAAAACCAATCACTTGTTTCTTATTAACTGATTTACTCTTGAAAATGTAATCAAGTCAAGTGTGCTGAAATCTCACTAGCACTCTGTTATTAACAACAAACAATTGTCCTTAAAATAAAACCAATCACTTGGTTCTTTTTAACTGACTCACTTATTAAAATCTAAACAAGTTACGTGTGCTGAAATCTCACAAGAACTCTGTTATTAACAAACAACAAGTATCGTTAAAATAAAACCAATCACTTGTTTCTTATTAACTGATTTACTCATGAAAATTTAATCAATTTACGTGTGCTGAAATCTCAACAGAACTCTGTTATTAACAAACAACAAGTGTCGTTATAATAAAACAAATCACTTGTTTCTTTTTAACTGACTTACTCCTAAAAATTTAATCGAGTCACTTGTGCTGAAATCTCATAATAACTCTGTTATTAACAAATAACAAGTGTCGTTAAAATAAAACCAATCACTTGGTTCTTTTTAACTGACTCACTCATTAAAATCTAAACAGGTTACGTGTGCTGAAATCTCACCAGAACTCTGTTGTTAAGAAACAACGAGTGTCGTTATAATAAAACCAATCACTTGTTTCTTTTTAACTGACTTACTCTTGAAAATTTAATCAAGTTATGTGTGCTGAAATCTCAATAGCACTATGTTATTAACAACAAACAAGTGTCCTTAAAATAAAACCAATCACTTGGTTCCTTTTAACTGACTCACTCATTAAAATCTAAACAAGTTACGTGTGCTGAAATCTCACAAGAACTCTGTTATTAACAACCAGCAAGTGTCGTTTAAATTAACCAATAATTTGGTTCTTATTAACCAACTTATTCAGGATAAGCTAAACAAGCAACATGTATGAAATCTCACTGTTCAATTCATGACTTCATTGAAATTTTTTGCCAAATGTTTTTAGCTTGGTTTTGATTTAAGGTTGGAATATTGTAGTCCTCAAGCTCAAAAAACTTTAAAATCTTAAAATCGTTTTCTGGTATCCGTCTCGTTCTTGAGATATCAGCTGCCAAAAATATAAAAATTTCTTCTGTCAAAAATGTTGGACTACAAATTTTAAACGAAATCATGATTTGGTATCGCTTTTTGGTAGCATTCAAATCGCAAGTAGAAACGTTTGAAACAACTTTCGATCAAAGTTTTTAAAATGGCTTAAATCCCGAAACAAAAAAATATCAATTTTAACTTTTATTTACATCTTATTTTGAGTTATTGTTAGTTTAATTGCAATTTTTGTAGGTAGCTACCTACTTGATTTAAATGTTTGACAAATAGTGATATTTTCTGCACAATTTTTGTGTAAAAAATAAATAAATACAATAATGGTTAGAATATGTAATGTGTTAAAACGAGTAAATTTTTGTATTGTATAAAAACTTAGGTATTTTATTTTAGTATTTTATAGATTGGCATGTGTTTCATACAATTTGAAGTTGATTTAATATTTAAAAAGAATGAAATATTAAAAGAAATATTAAATAATCTTCAAATCGTATGAAACATATGCTAATCTATAAAATACTTCATAGTTCCAAAAAATGCCAAGACGGCAACCCTGATGGCAGATGTGATTTTCAATATTGTTTCTGCGACGAAATTCATGTTTAAATCGAAATGTAAAGAAAAAGATTGCATCATCCATGTACCTACTGTACCTTCATGCTTTGTCTTTTTTCCCAAGCACAAGTTTTTTTTTGGGTTTTACCGTTCATTGAATCATTTTGAGCGAGCGTCTTCTCAAACGAGTAGCATACATGCACACACAGGTTGATTAATTTCAACACACACTTTGTTATCTGTTTACATATTAATCGACTTGACTTGATTGTATTTTACCAAAGCAAATTGAGATGGTGCATTTTTTTCACTCATACTTTCGCACATAAACATGTACGTCTGTCGGAGAAATACTATTAAAAGCCGCCATCTGGGGTTGTGGTTGCCGTTTAGGTATTTTTTCAATGCCGATGTTCGTATTATAATAGATTAGCATTGCCTTTTGCATAAACTTTGAAATTACAAGAAAATGTTTTAATAATTGAATGGTTAACAAAATAACACATTTCGGTCATTTGCGGCCTTGAAATAATAATTATCTTCATTCAATGGTAGAAAATAACACTATTTGGCAAACGTTTAAATCCAAATAAGAATAATAACCCAGAATAGGTAAAAGATAAAATTGATATTTTTTGTTTAAACTTTTATTAAAACTTTGACAAATGATATCTAGAGAACGAGACAGAATATCAGACCACTGTTTTGTTTTTGGTGGTGTCAAATCATAATTTCGTTAGTAAAATTTGTTTGCCGTTGGGTAAACATTTTTGGCGGGTGTCATTTTAAAATTTTTGGCAGCTAATATCTCAAAAATTAGAGGGAATTTATGAAAACGGTTTAGGGGTCTTTTGTTTTTTGTTTTAGGGCAACAAAATGTCATTAACACTTCATAACTCTGTTTAAATTTGTTGACCAAATATTTTCGGTGGGATGAACAAAATTTTAGTTGAAATATGATTTAAGATTGGAAAATTAAAGTTCTTAAGCCAAAGTAAAAAGCTTAAACCCGATTTTTAATATTCCGTCTGGTTCTCGCAAAAAAGTTATGAGTTATTGCCAGAATTTTGTAACCGAAAAACTAAAACTTTAAAATATTAAAATCGTTTTCTGGTATCCGTCTCGTTCTTGAGATATCAGCTGCCAAAAATATAAAAATTTCTTCTGTCAAAAATGTTGGACTACAAATTTTAAACGAAATCATGATTTGGTATCGCTTTTTGGTAGCATTCAAATCGCAAGTAGAAACGTTTGAAACAACTTTCGATCAAAGTTTTTAAAATGGCTTAAATCCCGAAACAAAAAAATATCAATTTTAACTTTTATTTACCTCTTATTTTGAGTTATTGTTAGTTTAATTGCAATTTTTGTAGGTAGCTACCTACTTGATTTAAATGTTTGACAAATAGTGATATTTTCTGCACAATTTTTGTGTAAAAAATAAATAAATACAATAATGGTTAGAATATGTAATGTGTTAAAACGAGTACATTTTTGTATTGTATAAAAACTTAGGTATTTTATTTTAGTATTTTATAGATTGGCATGTGTTTCATACAATTTGAAGTTGATTTAATATTTAAAAAGAATGAAATATTAAAAGAAATATTAAATAATCTTCAAATCGTATGAAACATATGCTAATCTATAAAATACTTCATAGTTCCAAAAAATGCCAAGACGGCAACCCTGATGGCAGATGTGATTTTCAATATTGTTTCTGCGACGAAATTCATGTTTAAATCGAAATGTAAAGAAAAAGATTGCATCATCCATGTACCTACTGTACCTTCATGCTTTGTCTTTTTTCCCAAGCACAACTTTTGTTTTAGGTTTTACCGTTCATTGAATCATTTTGAGCGAGCGTCTTCTCAAAAGAGTAGCATACATGTACACACAGACTGATTGATTTCAACACACACTTTTATATCTTTTTACATATTATTACGCCGAAGCAATCTTCTTCACTTATACAAAAACAATGTGATGTACATGTGTGTATCGAAACCAACGCTCGAAAAAGAATGATCATTTCATTTTATCATTCAGATTCAGTTTCTGTTTGTCGTTCTCCCGTGGTGTTTGGTGCGGAATTAAAAAAAAAACATTCAATAGAAAATAAAAATTTGCTGAAACGTGAAATAAACCAGGTGAGTTTTATTTGGTTATTTATTATTATAAGTTATTGAGTTATAAGTATCATTTTTGTGTTTCAGTGTTAAATAAAAATTTAATTAATTTAATACCTACTGCGTTATTCGCCTAATGTATTTCAAAAAGCTAGAGCGTGTTGCTTGATTAAGAAAAAAAAAATTATTAAAAATTAATGGCAATTAATTAATTTTTTTAAAGTCAGAAATCCATTTCTCATCCTATTTTTAAATTAAAATATTTCATTTTTTTACATTCAATGCTCAATTTTAAGTCAAAAACTAAAAACCACATGCTAAAACAAATACAAGTAGAAATTTAACCATCTGTTTCTAGCTTGACTAAAAATTGATAAGATCATTGAATATTAAAAAAAAATAGTTTGAACAAAATTTTCAATTTTTTTTTTTTCAACATACAATTTTGAGTTTGAAAATAAATTTTTAATTAACTCTTCCCTTAAAAATTTAATTTCAAAACAGGATTATTAGATAGTTTAAAAGGTATAGTTGCCATTGATTTTTAATAAGCTCTTTTCTTTTTCAAGTCGATTTTTTTAGAAAATTACCCCTCCAAGCTGAACGGGGTAAAATCGATCCCCGATTTTTTTCTTGTCTTGACCCAACCTATACGTTTTACTTTTTTGTGACACATTATGCGAATCACCCTGTAAATAAAAGTTTTGTTTAAAAAAAACAGGCGTAATATATATTTGGAGAAGGCTTAATGAAAACCATAATTATTGACACAACCAACAAAATCCTAACTATTTGCATTCTTTATGCAAGAAAAATAAAAGTTATTTCAATTATCGGTTTTTCGATTGCATTTACCTATATATTCCATGCAATTTTTCGTTGTTTTCGTAACTTGTTATAATAAAGAACGAACAGTTTTCATATTCGAACTTAAGTAATCGTTGGGTCTACGAAATAAAAAGAATATTTTAAATTAAAATTTAATATTATCTACTTTTATTGAAATGAACATTGTTCATGAAAGCTTTCACTAAAATTGAAACAAAAAAATTTTTAATAAATTGTTTGTGGAGTCAACGAAAATCCATCTTAAATATCTAATAACGTTTGAGTGTACTATAATCATTGGCAGTATAAAGCAGTTGAAATGATGTGGTGCATATAATTAAAAAAAATTGGGGTGTCAATAATTCAAGTCCTTAACGCTGTCTAGCATTTTATCTAAAATCTTCTAATACCTATTTCATCTTTTTAGCATCAAAATAACCAATAAAAGAGAATCGACTTGGTATTACGTGATATTACGGTGGTGGAACGGTGGTGGAATACAGGTGAGTTATATTAATTAACATTCAACCGTATTATGAGTTTCACCCGAAATATATTAACTTCACCTTAAAATTTTTGTTCACTCGGAATTTTAAAAGCTTTTGTGGGTTTCGCCCGAACGAAATTTCGTTGAAATTAAGTGAAAATTTAGGCTGTTAAGGCATTAAATTCCACCCGAAATTAATGTTAGCAATAAGAGGAATTTTTCAAACATGAAATTTCAGGTGAAACTTACAATAGGCGAAAAGTGTAATGTCAAGTTTTCCGGTTGAAATTTTGTTGGGTTGAAACTCACAGTAAGGATGATTATGTTTTACCGTTATTTCTTTCAACTAAGTTCATAATGCGATTACATCATTCTTTCTCTGAAACATAATTAACTCACGTTAAGCTAAAGCCAAATAATTAACTTGATTCTGTATTCTGTTTTCAAAAGCATGGAAACTGGCGATTTGATTTTCCTTTTTTTAAGAACAGTCCCAAATTTATAACTACTACGTCAAACTGACATAATACTGTCGTTCTATAACGCAAAATTTTAGTTGAGTTACTATTAATATTTTTTTGTTGTCATACTTAGTTCAATAGAGGATACTTTATAATAATAATTATAGATAAAGTCATCGAAATCCTTTCGATTTTGTTTCTAATAAATGGATTGCGATTTCAAACAGCTTTCATTTTCATTTTTACAACAACGGGTGAGTGAGTGCTTACACGAACTGTCATTAATTAAGGCTTTTCGTTTTCAAACGATATTAGTTAAAAACTGTTTAAAATAAATAATATCAAATCTTAAAAATTATAAACAAGGGGTATTTTAATCAAATGTTTAACTTTTACAAGATACATAGGTCGTTTTCAAAAACGTCAATTTGATCAAGTTACCGTAACTTGTTGATGTAGATTTACTATCGTCAGACATGCAATCGTCCTGCTTGGACAAAATTTGTTTTATCGACGTCATTCAATTTTCTTTCAAACGCATTTGACGTTTTATTATTTTTATGGTTGAAAATTGCTATCGGAATTTAAGTAATAACTGTATTTAAAGAATAAAAAGGAGGCAATTTCGTTAAAGTTCCTATGTTCAAGCCGTAAGATTCCAAAAGTGCATAATTACACCAAAACAATCTAAAGGTTTTCAGACGAAGAGTTCTTCATGCATTCCGAATGTCTTAAAAACAAGTCTTGTAAGTACCAAATGATGAAATGATTTTCATTTATAAACGGAAATTTTCTTAATGGTTACTTAATATTAGGAATTAAAGAAAAAATTAAACCCTCTGAAAAAATCTGGCAAAAACATTAGGATTGAAATCGGATTCACTATCACTTTGTTAGCGTTTGTTACATAACGTTAATAAACCACCGACATAAACGGTTTGAAACTTAGGAACAACATTTTAAGCATTATCGAAAATAATGCTGCATTTCGTTTTGGGTATTCTAACATCTGACTATTTCAAATTTTTGTTATTTATACGTTTTCGAAAACGGCCATATGTAGATCTTAGAATGGACAGAGAATTCTAAAGGGTGCAAAAAAGCTCATCTAAACGACATAACGAAATATGAAAAATGAAAAGTAAAGATCTATATAAAATATATATAACGAAATATGAAAAATGAAAAGTAAAGATCTATATAAAAGTACCAGTAAATTTTTACTATAATTCGCAAACAACATTTCATGCGGGCTCTCGGTCTATACATTTTTTCAATTTATCATGCAAATTGCAATAAATTAGGTTCTTGCTTAATCAGTATTTATAGATGGATGACGATGTCCAAAATCTACTGAGGGAGTGGGATCTCGAGAGCTACATAGATGTGTTTAAAGGTTGGTTCATTGAAAGTAAAACTCTTCAAACTAAAATATTTTCTTAAAAGATTATATTCTATCCAATTTTCCAACAAAAAAAACTCGTCATTTTTATATTTTTGAGAAAACGTAGATCTCAGACATATAAATATTTACAAATCAAATCTTAAACAGCATTTTGGTTGTTATCTTATAAATAATAAAAATTTAATTTTAATTCAGTACAAATATTTTAAATTACTTTTTGAAAATTTGATAATGTGTAGTTTTTGAAAATTTGATAATGTATAGTTGCCACTAGATTATAATATTTCATAACTGATATCATCTGTCATCCATAATGCTATTACTTGAAAATATTTCGCAATCATTTTTTCTTTATTTTTTTACGAAAAGATTTCTTATACCTATACAGTATACATACCTAATATTTCTTTCTATTCTAACTATATCGTCCTTCGTCTCATAAACTTGTTTTTTTCACTCCTTAATAAGAAATCTGCTTCAGCATGATAATTATTATATCATTAAAATTTTTCTTTTTTTATAGTTTTTACATTTTTTAACAGCATATCAAATCTCATATCGTCCATAAAAACCAGCTATTTTGTATATTTTTATATTGTATATTTTATTATAAACAGTACCTAGTGTTATTTTTTCGAGATGGGGGACGGTTAATGCATCTTTGGATAGATCGATTATTCCAGACGTAATTGCCTAAATATGTAATTATGTATTATAGAAAATGCTGTCTCTTCAATGACTCTGGCGCTACTGAGCACGGTTGATATCAAGGAATTGATTCCAGTCATAGGACACCGGGTTCTTTTCACCCGAAATTTGGAGGTATGGCGAAAAGCAATACATCCCAATGCTAACCCTTCGGTTAGTTATATATATATTGAATCATAATTTTTTCCTGACTGATTGATGTTATGAACTTCAGGTTTATGTGCCTCAAGAGACTACAGTTTTATATGACTCAAGCTTGCCTAGTTCCCCACACCAGACAGGAAGTATAAGTTTTGCATTAAGCGATATTTTGCCCAATTACGAAATCAATAATGCACTTGAATCCGCCTCAATTGTACTGCAAGATAATGCAAGTAAACCTATAAATATTCACGAAAATATCCTTAGCACAGAAAATTTATATGTAAGAAAAATAACGTTTCTAATTTTAATATTTTTTTTTTAAATTGTTTACAACATTTTCTTTTTAGAACCTCCAAAAACTTCTTGAAAGCTCTCTAGAAGGGAAAGGTCTCTTGACACTAGATAGAAGTAAAATACTTGAAAACGTTGCTAGGCTTCGATTGGTGCGTATTGTGTGCACGCATATTCTTAAAAACAACCCGGAACGAAATATTACTGCTCAAGTTTATGGCAAGTGGACAAATGATATAGTTCACTTATTCCCTGCTGAAAGCAAATCTGTGTATTTCCACAACAAATTAGTTGATTCTGGTCGCGGGGTCGTTAATCGATTAGCTGGAAAATTGCCCGACCATATTCACAATTTGAAGAGAAAATATCGCGAAACAGGTATAATTGCAAAACGCAGTCGTTCTTCATCATCGTCACCTTGCTCAAGTCGGGTATCATCTCCGGTACCAACATCTTTGAAACGGTTGGCATTGGCATTGGAAATACCAGAAGATGAAGAAACTGCAGAAGAACATTTGCTATGGTTGAGAAATTCTAGTTGCCCTTGGACTACGACAGAGGAAAAGTGGGAAAATACTACTCATACTCGTCTCCAGCTTCTAAAGGAGATGAGCATATCAAAATATTATGAAGAATTTCCGGCTTTAAAAAAGACTTTAGGATACAAGTTGGTAATGACTTATTTATACTAAAAATTACCTCTTTTTGTATTATATTATATTATTTTATATTATATTATGTTTGATGATAAGCTGCCTTAAAATGTTTCCATTTCTTTGATTTTTGTTGGTCTGTTTTTCATTACTGCATTACAACTAATCAACATTAAATCCCAACAAAGAACAAACGTAATAGTCTTACTTGGTTTGATCAATATGTACTTTTATTCGCATACTTATGTCCTTTTTAGATAAGTATTTAAATCATGAACAAAATATTTATTTAAAAAAAAATAATTAAAAGCTACTATGTATTACTGAAATCCCGGAGCGGTACCTAACGATTCAAAAATTGATAAAAGTTTAAAAATTTATTTTAATCCATGTTCAATTTCGGACTTTTACGATAAATTTATTCGCGATATTTTTTAATGTTTACACTACAAATCGATCTTTTCCTGGGCAAATGTAATTTTCAATAAACTTTACGGAAATTTTTAACTATTCTAAATTTTGTAGTTAAAATTATGTGCATAAATTATTTTGAATTAATTTTATAAAAATAGATATTGATCATTGTCAAAAACCATCTAACTTTTCTAACAAAACTCCTTTTTACTACATATGTATACTTTAATCATCATACATATATTTGCATACGTTTTTTTTTATCATCTTTTCACTTTATATTTAAGTATATTCTGAATTTAATTAAAATATTGTAAGATATAACATAACTACAATTTTACAAATTTTTTTAACAGCTTGAAAAAGACTTTAATAAAGTTTACAACGAAAATTACATGGGTTTATGGGAAAATTTTCCAAGCCTCAAAAATAAGCTCTTTTCAATTGCTACAAAAAGGGGGAATACCAAGGACAAACACATGCAAGAGCTTTTATCTCTTCAAAAGTGTAAGTGATAATTTTATATTTACCTCTTATTTATTTGATATATCTACAAACTACAAAATATATAAATCGTTGACTTTTTGTTTACTAATTTGTTTTGTTTTCATTAATTTCAGTGTCTGAAGAAATAAGTAGCATAGGAGCCTTTCTACTTATACCTTCACTCTTAAACACCTCTAACATCCGGCTAAAGGGAGTCAACAAAAAAATTTGGAGGCCATCGAAAGCAGAAGCTCGTGAAGGCTTTGTCACAATAGTTTGCAGCGATGCCGAAATAGATCAAGCTATATCTTTAAGGCGCCAAAAACTCAAGGACTTGGGACTCACTCTTCAGCCATTCATAATTATAGTAGGTTCGTCTTTAAATCATATTTCAAGTTACTTTGTTGTAGTAGATGATACAAAATATATTTTAGGTTCTATTTTAGAAGCTGTAGATATTTGTTTTAAGATTATATTTATGGTAAATGCGGAATATCCCGCTGAAAGTAGGTGCACATGGATGTTTATCCAAAAAGCTTTTTATAAAATAAAAACAAGTTTTGACAAGGAATCTACTGCGGCTAATACTTTGCTGATGGAATTAGAAATTAATGAAAATTAATCTGTAACCAGCCAAACACATTTGTTGCTGTCACGACTTTCCTTAATTCATTAATAATACTTTCCGAAGGAAGTATGTAATACGAAAAAAAAATTCTGTTCCTATTTACTAGTCACAGATACTTTGAAAAAACGTTTTTTTTGCTTTTATGTCTATCCTTGTAAATACTTTGCTACGGCAGTTATGAATTCGAAAATTAATCTGTTCCTAGTAAAAAATTAGAAAATTTTTACAATCGTTTTTTTCATATAACAGCTGGAACAAGACTTCAAAAACTTATGAGTTTTCCTAACTTCTACCCTTAATTCCTTTATACAACTTCGCTTCGAGAGTTATGAAATTTTATCTATTCTTACTCTCTAGTCACAGACATTTTTTAAAATCGTTTTTTTGATTTTATATCTTTAGTTATTCAATAAAACTTTTCTTGAGGGGTTACGAATTTATAAAAATTTATCTGTTCTTACTCAATATCCACACTTATTGTTTTTGATTTTAAACCTTTCCGTTTCTCCTTGATAATACTTTGCTATGGGACTTACGAACTTATGATAATTAATCTGTTTTTATTCAAATATATTTATTTTAAACGTTATTTGCTTTCATGCCTATTCCTTAATAATACTTTGCTAGTGAAGTTTTATAAAAATTGATTTTTTGCTACTCACAATGCCATATATTTGATGGCCTTACTTACTATTGTTATTTTATTGTATGCTTATCTTTATATCTTTAATAATAATTTGGTAGGCAAGTTATGATTTTGAAAGTTAATCTGTTCTTAGTTAATATTCACATAAATTCTTAAAATGGTTATTTGCTTTCTGTGCCAATCCTTTCTTAAAGACTTTAAAAGCCTTAGGCAACATTTTTCATATAACCACAGTGATCACGACATCAAACTTTATAAGTGCCAAGAGGGAGATTGTAGGCGGACATTCTCCATTTTTAACTCATTAAGGAGGCATTTTCAGAAAGAACATGATTCTCAATGTCAAAATAAACAATCGATCTCTGAAACGAATTCAAAAATCGAAGAAAATCAAGCTACAACTTCCTCGCAAAATAGCGAAGGAGTAAATAACATTAAAATAAAGGAATCGCAAACGGTTGATGAGTCACTATCCATTTTTATTGCATCTCTATATGCGAATACTATTTTACCTAGGAATGTCGTTCAAAAAGTTATTGATGGATTAGCAGAATTTTTCGGATCAGTAAGCCCAGCTCTTAAGAACTGTGTTGAAAGAGTTTGCCTTGAACGCTCTCTGTCTAATGATATTTCAAAATCATTAGTCGAGTCAATCGTGCCTTCACTTCTTTCCCCCTTAGAATGTTTTTCAACTGAACGAAAAAGAATAAGTTATTTCATGAAACGAAGATCGTACATCGAACCGCAGGGAATTGTTATTGGCCAGAGATTTGACAAAGTTAAAACACAAGGCAAAATACGCATGCAACCAGTCGCATGTCAAGAACATTTTATACCCCTAAGACATGTATTGCAACAATTTTTTTCACTTGAGAACGTACTCACTGAAACATTGGAATATATGGACATTGTTCGAAATAGGAATGCTATGGAGAATTTCATTCAAGGTTCTTTTTGGAAAAGCAGAGAGAAGCATCATTCCAATCGAATAGTGTTGCCTCTTTTCATGTATTTTGATGATTATGAGATTGGAAACGTTCTCGGAAGTCATGCTGGTGTTCACAAATTAGGAGCAGTATATGTCTCAATTCCATGCCTTCCTCCTTGGCGTTCATCAGTTCTGTCCAACATATTTCTCGCATTACTTTTTCATTCAACTGATCGAGTCGCTTTTGGCAACAATGTTATTTTCCAACCCCTTATTAATGAATTTAATTTTCTTATTCAAGAGGGAATACAGTTAGATATTTCAACTTTTAAGGGGACTTTATATTTTGAGCTTGCTCTGATTCTTGGTGACAATTTAGGAATACATTCTATGATTGGGTTTGTGGAGAGCTTCTCAGCAAATTTTTCCTGCAGGGTATGTAAGGTTACAAAGAATGTATTAAAAAAGCAATTGTATGAAGATACAACACTTCTCCGTACAGTTGAAGGCTATGAAGCTGATCTGGCATTGAAAAATGTTTCCTTAACCGGTATAAAGGAAAAGTGTGTATTTATGGGGGTAAGACATTTCGATTTGTTCCAACAGGTAGGAGCTGATATTATGCACGACGTGCTTGAAGGTGTAGCAAAATATATTTTAAATTTTATTCTTTGGAAATATACAGAAACTTTTCAACTGTTTTCCTTATCAGTTTTCAATGACAAGTTATTAGCATTCGACTTTGGACCTGATAATAAAAACAAACCTCCCTGTATTGAAAGGGAACATGTTAAGAAGGGAAATATGCGATTATCTTCTGGAGAAACACTTACTGTCCTACGTTTCTTTGGACTACTTATTGGTGATTTTGTACCAAGGGGCGATGCTATTTGGGCCATGTTTATAACGTTGAGAAAAATTCTTGATATACTTCTTAGTGCAAAAGTTTCAGTTGGAACAGAAGACTTGTTGCAAGTATTGGTAGCTGAACTTAATGAGCAATATATTTCACTTACCAAAGATTCGCTTAAACCAAAGTTTCACAATCTCCTTCACTATCACACCGCTCTTAAAAAATATGGTCCATTATCATCCCTATGGTCAATGAGATTCGAAGCAAAGCACAGACAATCCAAAATGTCAGCTAGATCATCTTGTAATAGAATGAATGTCACTTTAACCCTAGCTATGAAACATCAACTTACACTATGTGAAATGTTTCTTAGAGGAAAACTTTGCAAAATACTTGAGGTAGGACCCATAAAATGTATCTATTTGTCTGAAATTAAGTGTTTGCAACGAAAGTTAGCACTAGATCCTGAAAAAACATTAAGTAGAGTAAAATGGGCAGCAATGTCTTCCGTACATTATGGAAACGATACTGTGTTAGTGCACGGATTGAGTTTAGACAGTTATCTTTACAACTTCTTCCTGTTAAAAAAACTATACTTATATGACTCTAATCGTTTAATTTTGGTTGGCATTTTGTTAAAAACCTTATATTTTGATGAACATTACTATGCATACCTAGTAGAAGTTCCGTCAGTAGAGGAACAAGTTACCATGTTTCTTGAATCTTTTTGTTCTCCAATTCCAAACAAAATAAATATTTTACCAAATGGTAGGCATTACGTAATCCTAAGAAGCCCCTTATAAAATTAATTTAATGTATTTCTAAACTTACATATAAGTTTCTAGATCTTCATATGTAATATGTCCTTTTCATTAATTCACTCCGCACTTTCCGAGTAGGTACCCATTGAACACTCCCAGTTTAAGCCTAGCCTCGGCCAATAACCAGTTGTAAAATCATGTTTTTTTTTCGATAAGAAAGTCCAATTGAATTTAAATTGCGAAATAGGTTAAGAACGTTTAAAGAACGGAATCAAAATTTAATATTTTTTAATTTGAAGGTAGAAAGCTATTAAGTACTCAAATGTTTCAGTAAAATAATATTTTACTAAATAAATTATGTCATTTAATTAACTAATATTCATGTCTTAAAAATTTTAAAATATAAAAAAAATAAAAGATGGTTGTTGTCCCAGAAAAAAACATCATCTGTAATGTATATTAAATGTTATATACGTATTCAAATAAATAATGTATTATAAATTGTTCTAAAAATTTAGTCTTTGGAGCAACAAAAATGTGTATTAATTTATTTTATTTGTTTTTACGAAAGTATTTAAATAATTTATAAGATAGAACTAAGAATGTTTAATTTTTTTAGTTTTTAATAAAATATGGACTAAAATTTATTTTTTACTGTTTATTTTTTTGTTTTGAATTTGTTTTCTCACGGATTATTAAGATTTCAGCTTCACGGATTTTGGATCGCTGAAAATTTGAAAAGGTAACTTTTGGTAGGAAAAAAACATAGCTTTTCAAATATTAACCAATTTATTTGATTTAATTTAACCAACCATTTCAGTGATATTACCCAGTACAATTGGTTTTAAATAACCAACGATATTGGTTAAAATAAGCTAAAAAATTTAGTTGAAATTAACTAACGTACTTGGTTCAATTTTGCTTAAACATAAGCTAAATTGAACCAAGTACGATGGTTAATTACAACCAAATTGTTTGGCTTAATTCAACCAAGTACGTTAGTTAGTTACAACTGAGTGTACCGGTTAATTTTAATTAAAATGGTTGGTTACATTTAATCAAGTAGGTTAGTTAATATCAACCAATTACGTTGGTTAATATCAACCAAGTAAGTTCGTTAATGCCAACCAAGTAAGTTCGTTAATACCAACCAAGTAAGTTGGTTAATATCAACCAATTACGTTGGTTAATATCAACCAATTACGTTGGTAAATATCAACCAAGTATGCTGGTTAATATCAACCAAGTACGTTGGTTAATATCAACCAAGTATGTTGGTTAATATCAACCAAGTATGTTGGTTAATATCAACCAAGTACGTTTGTTAATATCAATCAAGTAAGTTGGTTAATACCAACCAAGTATGTTGGTTAATATCAACCAAGTACGTTGGTAAATACCAACCAAGTATGTTGGTTAATATCAACCAAGTACGTTGGTAAATACCAACCAAGTAAGTTGGTTTATATCAACCAAATATGTTGGTTAATACCTACCAAGTATGTTGGTTAATATCAACCAAGTACGTTGGTAAATACCAACCAAGTATGTTGGTTAATACCTACCAAGTATGTTGGTTAAAATCAACCAAGTAAGTTGGTTTATATTAACCAAATACGTTGATTAATTACAACCAAGTATGTTGGTTAATATCAACGAAGTAAGTTGGTAAATACCAACTAATTATGTTGGTTAATATCAACCAAGTAAATTGGTTAATACCAACCAAGTATGTTTGTTAATATTAACCAAGTAAGGTGGTAAATTCCAACCAAGTATATTGGTTAATATCAACCAAGGGAGTTGGTTAATACCAACCAAGTATGTTGGTTAATAGCAACTAAATATGTTGGTTAATATCAAATAAGTATGTTGGTAAATACCAACCAAGTATGTTGGTTATTATCAATCAAGTACGTTGGTTAAAAAAAAAATATAAAACAAAATTCAACAAAGTAAGTTATTTAAAATCAACTAAATAAGTTGGTAAAATTCAACCAAGTACGTATTCTCAGATCGTGTTGGTTGGTTAAATTTAATGAAGTATGTTGGTTGATTTCAACAAAGGAAGTTATTTAATATTTAATAAATAAGTTGGTTAAATTAAATCAAGTACTTTTTTTGAAATTTGTATAAGTTGGTTAAATTTAATCGAGTATGGTTGTTACTTTCAACAAAGTAAGTTAGTTGGTATCAACTGAATAAGCTGTTATAATTTAATCAAGTAAGTATGTTAAAATTGTAGCGGTTTGGTTGAATTTAATCAGGTGTGTTTGTTAATATCAATAGATTCAATTGGTTAATATCAACGAATCATTTCGGTAGCGAAAACCAGTATTTCGGAAAATTTAACCCATTTGGTTTGTTATTTCCAGAAATATAGGTTTCGGTATGTTGGTTAATTTTAAACGATATTTTTTAATCGAATAGACTCTGTTTATTTGTACCAACTAACTCCGTAAGAGCTATATTAACAGTATCACTCTGCTGTTTTTTACCGAAAGTTGATAGATTTTCAATAAGTGGTTTTTCTGCGTGTAGTACTGAACTGACGTGAAGCGACTCAACCGATTTAGCTACTAAACCGATCTAGAAAATTTCGTTAAAGTGCAATAACTTAACTAAACTTAAGGTTATTTATCTGGACTTTAAAAAGAGTGCTTATATTTTTGGTGAGTGTAGTGGAGGGCGCTAGGAGTCAACTAGCAGAGAACTCCATCAAACCTTAATATTTTTTTTAGAAAAGAGTGCCTGAAATTTGTTTGTTAAGAAAACTTTATAATCTAAAAACGCTACATACACCTTGTTGTTCGAAAACTGTCCCAATAAAAAAAAAGCAAAAAAAAAAACAATTACTTTTGACTTTTGACTAAATTAAAAACATAATGATATCTTTAAAATTAAGGCTTTTAGAAAAAATTAATGTACAAAAATACTGTCAAGATCGTACTTATTTCGGTTTTTTTTAAAAGTGACGAATAACTTTTTTACGTAAAAATACACCAAAACAAAGTTATAGGCAAATGACTGAAAAAAGTATCGATTTTCGACGTTTTTTTCAGGTTCGTGAATGGGGGGGATGGGCGTGGTTGTGGGTTTGTTATTTCATCTATCAACCATATTTAATAAAACATTATTTTCCAAATTTTGTATAAGTTAGCATAGTAATATCATTTTAACATTTAACTAAAGTTACAATCACCAAATACCTATTTTATTTTTTTAATACTAACTCCAAATGTCACTTTGACAGTAACAAAAATGTAAAAATAGTATGATTGCTTACTTATTGGCAAGAACTGTCATTGTTTTAGATGTGTTAAGATGATACCCAAAACGAAGAAGTAAGCAAACATACCATTTTCATATTTTCAATTATAAAATTGACATTTGGAGTTAGTTTGATAATTAAAAGTTAAAATAGGCATTTGGTTTGATTTTATTAAGAAAAGAAGTTTGGTATGATACTTGCTTTAAAATTTTTAAAATTAAGAACATTTTACTAATGAGCTTTAAAATGGAAAATTATTAGGTAATACCTTAACATCAGGCTATTTAAAATATTGCCATTGTTTTTTTTTCCAAAATGACTATCATAAGTTTTTTTTCGTATTTTATTTTTAAAATTTTAAGTTTGAAAATAATTTATTCAAAAACTAAACACTGAACTAACTTAATTTAAAAACAAAATTGAAGAATGGGTTTATAGCTTTAAAAAAAAAAGCTGTAACATAATAATTGTGATTTTAAAATTCCGGGGGAACAAAAAAATTTAAGGTGAAGTATTTTTCGGGTAAAACTCATAATAGGGCCGAATACTGAAGATGTTGCCGTTGTTTTTTTTTTTATATTTTTCTTTTTTATTTTACGTAATTAAAAAAAAATAGATTTTGAATTAACTGAATAACTTAAATGTAAGAAATCTTTAAATGTTTTAGGAATCTGGGTACACTTTTAGTCTTAAAAGTAAGTACCTACATCCCCCGTCAAAAGTTTGAAACCACATTAAAATATGTAACTGATTTTTTGTTATTTTCTTTTACCATAGACGATTATATTTAGCACAGTTTGTATGCATATATATTGAAAATAAATATATTAAAACAATTTTTTGTATTCTTTTCATGTGATTTTGACACATTATATGTATATTTTACGGTGCAAAAAATTTCGATTGAACTTTAATTATCTACTTAAAAATATACCTACATCAAAACTATGGCGAAGAGTCCTAAAATCACGTGAAAAACAAGTCAAATACAAATTTTTTTTTTTTAAATGGTTAAATTTTTTCCATGTATTATGGCTTTATTAGTAAGAGCAAACATTTGCATTAATTATGGAACACAAAGTCGTTCAAGTTGGCTTTACAGTAGCGCATTCTGTAACTCCAATTTTCCAAGACCTTGTTGATGGTTTCGGGCTGTAGTTCACGGATTGCTTGGATGATATTTACCTTAAGTGCTTGAATCGTTTTCGGATTGTTAGCATGGTTCCTCACAAAAAAAAAAAAGTATAAAGAGATTAAATCACAGCTCCGAGGCGGTCAATTGACTTCTCCAAGACGACTGATAACTGCACGATTTGGGAATTTGGTGTGCAAAAGATCGATTGTGACATTGGCTGGTTGGCACGTCTGTGCGTGGACGACGACACGGGGACAATGAGTGTTGTCCACTAGCATACCAGCCTCACGAACTTTTTGCACAAACTTGCGTACAGAAGGCGCGGTGGGTGCTTTATTTCGGCCAAAACTTCTTTTCGAAAAACGCACTGTTCGGGTTACACCCCACTTACTTTGGAAATAAGTTTTCAATATTTCCCAACGTTTATTCAAGCGTAAAGCGACTCATTTCTTTCCTTGGAGGTATGATACTGATCAGTTTTTTTTATAATATTCTTTGAACTCTAAACAACTGAGTTCATAATTATTGTATTTAGTTATCAAAATAGATTTTACATTCCCGTTGGCATCAGAGATCAGGGTTGACTAAAATAAATTTCAATATTTTTGTTTGCTTATCTTATAAAAAATTTTAAGTAATATTTACCAATTTTAACAACGCAGGCAGGCACGTAGCCAGAGGGGGGGCTTGAGGGGCTGAAGCCCCCCCTGAAAGTCTAAAATAAAAACTAAAACTTTCTAATATACTAATATACAGTATTATTTCCTTTGTAGAGCTCTTCAAATGCATGTCAATAAGTCTTGAAGAAATAACGAGCAGAACGTGGGCGATGTCTTCGAAGGCATCAACACTTTTGGCAGCGGTCCAAAAAAGTGATTTCCTAGTAAGCCTCATTGTATGCGAAAAGCTGTTAAGTTTAACGCTGCCCTTATCAGTATTCCTACAGAACAAATCCTTAGATTTCGTTTCTGCAATCGGCCGCACCAAAGAAGTTCTGAATTCTCTTGAGAACATCAGAGAAAAAGCCGAAGATTTTTTCAGAGAGGCTTTTCAATCCGCATCTAAACTTGCCGAGGAATTATTTAAAGTTGAATTTAGAGCTCCAAGAACTTCATTGAAACAAACAACGCGTTCCAATCCAGAAACCTCTTCTACTGAATCCTATTTATGAGTGTCTGTATTGATTCCTTGCATTGACCGCTTCCAGTGACCACAGCTAGTGTTGAAAAACCTTTTCAACTATGAAAAGAATTAAAACAGTGTCCCGAAGCGTTATGGGGAATGCAAGATTAAGCTCACTTGCTATGATATCTGTTCATTCAGATATTAATGTGGATCCAGAAAAGGTGATTGATCTCATGTCAAAAAGAAAATCAAGACGTCTTCTGCTTTCAAAAAATGTGTGTATAAAAAAATAATTTAAGTATATGTTCGTTTGAGTACATACAATTTAAAAACTAATAAAAATCAATAAATTGGAATATATATAGTTTTTTGTTTAAAGAATTCCTCGTAAAATTTGGAAGCAAGCCCCCTCCGAACCAAAATCTTGGCTACGGCACTGAACGCAGGCAGGAGACAGCCGATATGTTTTTATTTTTTTTTATTTTAACAGTTTTTGATGATGTCAAAACCAATGGAGTGCGTTCAGGACAAAATAAAATTATACTAGATACCTTGTTCGTTCGTTCAATCGGTAACGGCATGTTAGCATTGCTATTTTTTTTTTGTCAATGAATTTTGCCTAATATTTATCTTCAAATACAGAACTGTTCATTATTATAATGAACGGATGGACACCGTAGGCATTAGATACTTCGAAATTCTTCATAAATTTTTATGGCCTGGTAGTTTTCTGGTTATTGAAATGTGGTTAGCATAAAAATTCGAAAATCAGTTTTTTTTTTATTATTTTGTTTCTAAAATTTTCACAGTGGGTGTGTAATAAAAAAAACAAAATATTTATTAAATAAAAAAGCACACATTTTGTACAAAGCTTTAAATATCAATATTAATAAATTCTGAAAACAATTTACACTACATACATACATAGGTAAACTAATGTTCATTGTTCTTATACACATTCTACTATAATAATGCACATACATACACTTACATAGGTAGGTACTTATGAACGTAATATTATTTTAATTGTATATTTTTATTGTATGTTATCACATAATGCCATGAATATGATACGTAGTTCATATAGCTTTTCACTAACCTTTAAACCTCGCTGCATTGAAAGTAATCTTAAAACGCAAAATGTCTGGCCTTGATGCCGAAAAACTTTGCTGCTATTTTTTACCAAAAACATTACAAACTTTTGAACAGAACGATCTGTGCAAATCAACTCACGACTGATATTAAATTTAAGTTATGACTTTGGTTTACTTTATATTATTCAATGAATATTGTTAAATAATTGAACAAATACAATTATGAAAAGTTTCTTATCAGTAAATAAGAAGAAAGAAAGAAGAAAATTTCTATGTTTCTATTCACTATGCGAGGCAAACGAAAATCCATTCCCCCCAAATCTTGGATGTTTCAGCATTTTCAATCTTTTATAATTATAATTTTATATTGTTTTTTGTTCAATTCATGGTGATTTTTTTGTCGGATTCGTATTGAACCAGATAAAATACACTACGGAGCCGAAAATTACATACTTTCAGGGAAAACCTGAAATTGCATACTCCCAGGATAGAAGAGGTTCAGTATTATTTTGCTTTGATAAATGGCTAACAATCTATGAAGCGGTGCGAACAATTGACTTAACATGTCAACCAATAATGCGTCGGGTAATAGTCAGTGCGACAAATGAAAAATATTCCTCAACTAAACAAAGTGGCATCAACGGAAATGTTAGCGTGTTGGGGTTTATGCTATCATCAACGTGTCTTACGTGTCAAAGCCAAAGACAAGACACCCGAAGATTTATTACACGTTAATGTGGTATTTTGGTAAAAATTGATTGACTGTATATAGGATTTTATTTGACGCGTTACCTTGACGTTGCGTTAACAGTGCCGATGTGTTGATCAGCGCAAGCGTTATTCACTTAGCGTAGCTTAACGGCCTGACTTATTTCACAATTGGTAGAAATAGGTAGTTTTGGGAAGAAAACGAACAGAGTAATATTAAGCATATGAATAAAATAAATTTGAGGAATTTCGCTGAGGGATTTTCTACAATTTGCTGGGATTTCAGAAAACTCAACTCCATAAGTACGTTTAATATAAAGTTGTAATTATACTTACACAAAATTAACCAACAACATAACAATTGAAATTTATGCTTGTTTATAGGTATAGAGAAGGTAAACCAGCAGGCCTAAGGACAAGATGCATTGTAAACACAAATTCACTAAAACGATATATAAATCCTGAAAATAGGTAATTCATGAAAATTATCCCCCCCGCATCAATAAGCGAAATCATTCAGGGTAACCTTAAAAGTTTTTATGCAGCTTTGTATAGAGGTACCATTCTTCGAGGCAAATTTAGATATTGCTTTTCATAAAAGTTGTTAATTATCCTTGTCGATCTTTTAAACTCAAATTAATTTAGTCTATTTTCCAAACAAATTTCTTTTCAAATGACTTCAACTGTCTTCTTATCTATAATAAAAGTTTCCTTAAATAAAGAAGGTAATTTAAAACTATGGTATGAACGAAACACCTTATTTTGCCATTACGAATCCACCAATCTTCAATTCGAAACGGATATTCCAAACAGCAGTTATACTTTAATTTAATGCGCCTTAACTCACCTTAACTGTTATCTGCTACACCATTCGCGAATCTCTAAATTCTCATTGTTTTGAGGGTCCACGTCCATCCAATCCAATATATTTTTGTATACCTACTCTTCTATATCTCGTTCTTAATTAACTCATTATTCATTAAAATTATACGAAATTCCCATTCGGGACGACTTGACTAGTATATGCCTATCTATGCGGGCGCGCTTTCTTATCTGGAAAATCTCAAGGGACGAAATTAATCCTTTCGAAATAGGCTCTGATAACCGCGAAATTTCGCACCACCTTCTTCACGCATCTCTTTCGGGAATTAATCCTACCGTTGAAACGATATAAGTGAGTGGGAAGTGGGAAAAATATCCTCTGACAACCTTAAAGTCAAACATTACCATCGCAGGCTATGGCAATTTTCAAACCCCATCCCCGTTAGCGATGTTCGCTTTTTAAAATATTAGCCTAAGAAAGGTAGGTATTATCACTAAACGTCAAGTATATTCCAATTCCAAACCAAGGACTCATGTTTACTTAGGGTTCTTAGTTGTTGTTTTTGTTGGGGTTGCTGTCAAGGAAGCCCATCGTATACATACCTACATAATATATACGGGCTTGGCTTGGGAAGATTAAAAAATTCCACAAGAAAAGCGATTCCGAGCGCGATAATTGGCGTCAATTTTATTTTGCCATGTTTGCCACTATATATATAAATATATACCTATACAGATATAATATTGTCGCCACCCGCACCCTCGTCCTTTTGTGAAATTAAAGCCATAAGGGATGAGAGATTTATACATCGAACAGAAAAATAAGGATAAACAATACTATACCGGAGTAACCGGAGTCCTGCACGCGCATAAAAGTTAGCCAATTGGATGGTGTCATATAGTTTGTGTCCTTGCGCGTATTATACGCAAGTATAAAAGGACTTTCTTTTTTGCTTCGGTGCTTTTTCTTGGACAACAGCAATATTTTTATTAATGGCATAACAAAGCAATTTCGAATACTTGTCGTTGTTTTTGTTAGGAAAGCATGGAATTTCATTTATTAGATGAATTAGGGATAATCTTGGTAAAAATGCTGTAGAGCAAAAAAATAAAAGGCACTCTCATTTCTTTCTAGCTATACATATAAATATAAGGAATTCTTCGTAAGGGAATCTGAAGAATTTCACTGATGTGGGGAATGAGAAGTTTTCCTTATTATATTTATATATGAAAACTATTCTAATAGCTCATTCTAATCGGATTAAAGTTTTTGCTTTTTGGAATCTTGAAGGATTTCGCAAATACACTTGTTTTGGCAAAAGGCAGAGATTTTGGTAAGGATAAAATAATACTTTTTCTATTTTATTTTCATATAGCATTTCATTTTATTTTCGTGAAAAGGGAGGAAGACCAAATGAAAAAGGTATATATTTATTAATAAAAACTACAAGAATTACTAAACTTGCCGCTTTTTAAATAAAGGAACCAATCCCCAGTGTCTGACGTTTAAAGTAACGCTTAACAAAACACAATTAAAGTTACGGTATTGAATTCATTGTTTAACGAACTTGGAAACATCTGCCTTTTGCATATTTGTGTATACTAGAGGTAGATGTTTTTAATTTCGTTAAACTCTCTCTAACTTTTCTGCAGTTGCACTGATTCCTTTTCTACTGTTCTTCGCCAAGTACTTCAAGGTCTGCCTCCCTGTGTGAACGGGTCCCATTGCATCGCTTGTCTCGCAATACACTTCACCTTTTAAAACTTATGGCCAATCCATCGCCACTTGCGTCTTCGTATTATAGAGTCTATTGGTTCCTGACCTGTTCTCGTATGAAGTCCATCGTTGAAGATACGGTTGGGCCAGAAAATCCTCAAGATGTTACGGAGACATCTATTAACGAACTTTTGCAGCTTTCTTGTGACAACGGATGTGACTTTCGAGGTGCTGCACTCATAAAACAACATTGGTTGAACATTGGAACGGAACAGTTGTAGCTTGGTCTTTGAGCTAATAGAGTTATTTCTCCATATTTTGGAAAGCATTCCGAACGCAGCTTTTGGTTTCCTGATTCGGCTGTTCATATCCAGTTTAGTTCCGCCATCAGTAGAGAGATATTAGAATTTATCAACCATCTCTACTGGTTGTCCCAAAATATCGACTTAAATAGATGAGGAAGTTCCAAGGCTGTTCCTCTATTCCTTCCAGCTTTTGTCGTATTGATCTTTAGCCCCACGATTTCAGCTTCTCTCTCCACCCTTGTTATCATTTGATGAGAAAGTAAAATAGTACGCGTTGTCCAGCAATCTTATTTATAAACCCATTCCAAAGTATGTCTTACTTTGGAAAGCTGTCCAAGTCCAAATCCTTATTTATAATCATGTTCCATAGAGTGTCTAACTTAGACACTGAAATTGGTTGTCCAAACCTATTCTAAAGCGGGTAAAGTTCAATGAACAAAAAATTGAAAAATGATCTTCAAATGAACGAAATGTTCATTGAACGTATCCAAATGCTCATGAAATTTACAGATTTCAGGGATGTGAGTGATTGGATGAGAACATTTGTAGGCCACTGTTGGAATGCGTTTATAAATAAGGAGATGTCAAAATATTTAGACAATGGCTAGCTGGACAACTGTCCAAGAGTGTTCTAAAGAATTCTAATAAATACGACTGCAGATGTTTAAGGTGTGATTGCAAAGTCCACTGAATTCCTCAATTTCTAGACGACAAAGCTGCGTACAGTACATCACTTATTACCAATAGGAACAATATTGGTGACAGTATACAGCCTTACCTAGCCCCAATTTGGATTTCAAACTCGTCTGATAACCTTCCTTTGTGCAAAAGGTGACATTTGGATCCATTATTATGTTAGAGCTCTACGGGAATACCGTCAAGTATGACCGCTTTGTTGTTTTTCATTGCGAAAGTTAACTCTTTTCTACTAGGGAATACAGTGCGTGTTCGGGATTTGTTACTTTGGACGGACGTTGGTTCACTTCACTGGCAAAAATGCGATTTGAAAACGCAAAAAAGTTTTCCTTCCACCTTTTGACCTGGTCCTCATCCGAAACTAGTGGGGATGCGTCTGTGTCTTTTACCAGGTGTTGTTTGGAGCAGTGGAAAAATGTCGAGTGGGTTTTAGTACCCACACTACCCATATTATCTACCGGGCCTGCTCTCTGTTGCAATGTAGTGAAAGTGAATTTACATAATATAATGTCGCACTTTTATTTCGGTAGATTTTGGACAACGAAAAAAAGTTAAAGTAAATCCCACACACAAAAAAACACGTTCTTATTTAACACGGTTTCAATTTATTTGCAAGAATAACTAAGTCTGATTCAATTCAAAGGTATCTTAAGCACTGAAAAACTGGTTCCAAAAGATCTTTACTTACTGAGAATTACAATACAAGTTGACAGGTGACATACCTGTAACATTTTAGTGGAATTATTTAATTGAACTTCTATAATTGGTTTTATTTAAGACGTCATTGACATATTTTGAATAAACACAGTGTGATATCATTAGAACAAATTTCCAATTTTTTAGTTACTAAAGAATTACTTACCTTAATTTCCACTTATAATTGGTTAAGGTGAAATGTTTTTGTTAACTGAACATCAATAATAATTAATCGAATTTTACAAAAAAAAACCTCTCAACAGTGGGACTTCCCAGTTTATTAAAATAATAATAAATTTGTTTCTTTCTTGTGTCATAATTCAGGAACACTTCCTATAGTCGCAATATGTGTCAATGACTCATCTCTGACTTAATTCTTTATATGCCCAAAATATCACATTTTATGGCAAAGAATTTGTATATAAAGGCTTCAAATTAGGATATAAGTTTCGCATTAGCAAAAGACTCGTTGATAAAAACGGATGTTAAAAGTTAGACATTATTAATATATATAAAATATAATTCAAGATGCCCTGTAAAGATATTATTCGAGGTAGTTATGATTTTTAATTCTTTTAGATCTCTGAAATTATATAAAGCAACTGTAATAATATCTATTTTAATTTAAGATTGGAAGTGTGACAGTGACAAATGTAATGTTAATTGTGCCTGCTTTAATACTCCGAGAAGTTCATATGGGATAAGAGCGCTCACTATGCCATTGGTGAGAACTCCACCGGTTAATATACCTAAAAAAAACTACAAATAATTTCAAATTGTTTATAATTATTTGTTCATACATATGTAAAGTAGGTAAATTATGTTAATTTAATGTATTATAAATATGTATAAAGAATTTTAAATGTTCTATGCTATCTATTTAAGTAAACAATTTTTGTGCATATAAGACATATTTTATTGAATGTATCTCTTTAGAATTATCAGCACTGGACACTGGGGTCCGCTGTCAAAAGTTTCATTCAAAAAAACAGTGCAAACTTTCAAAACAAGAAGTTCTTTGCCCAATAATTAAAACTTAAAATTTGTTTTAAATTAATTTTAAAAATGAATTAAAACGACTTCAAGAGTTTCCCTTTTCTATTTCTATTTACTATATTTTAATTTCTATTTCAGAAATAAGCAATTACTTGCAGCAATGAATCCACAAAAAATAATTGCTTCACAACTCATGTCACTTTGACAGTTTATTCGTTACCTCAATTCACCGTAGGTTTACTTCATGGCGACCTTATAGGTTTCAAAAAAAACGCGGAATTTGATTGTCAGGGTGCCGATTCTGATTCTGTGAAAAAGTGAATCGAATAAATGATTTTCACTTTCGCTCGCATGTATTGCTTTTACTTTTTCGATTCACTTGGTGCAAAAAAGCGATTCTGATTCAGTGAATAAAATTCTCCGACGAAATATGTTATCGATCTCGAACACCCGAACCACCTTATCATTTCCTCTGAAGCGCATGCGCAGTCGGCGAAATTCAGATAGAAATATTTTTTTCTCCGCATGAATAGGACAGATGCCTGATTCACAATGTGATGAGAAAGCGAGACGTTGACGTGACGAGATCTCGTCACAGTTTTCTTTCTTAACTACGAACTTAAAACATTGAAATAATTAATACATAATTAAGCATTTATCGTCGTCACCTCGCGTCTACTTTTTCAATTTTTCGAACTTATGACGTGACGTGATGACGAGAAATGCTTCAATATGTATTATTTTGTTGTTTTAAATTCGTGATTAAGAGAGAACATCTGCAAAGAGATCTCGTCACGTCAACGTCTCGTTGTCTCGTCGCATTGTGAATCAGGCATAGTTCCCATTTTGCAAAAATCCCGTCCACCTACAGTATTTTTAAAATTCTTTGTTCTAAAATCCCGCTTAATCAAAATACCGATTTATTATAATCCCGCTTTTTAAAATCCCGCAAAACTCAATACGGGAAATTTTTGACTCTTTGCGGTATCAATATCAATGAGAATTTGTCTTAGTTACTTTAAGTTACGTTTCATCTGAATTTTTGGACAAGAAATACTCATTTGAAAATTCAGATGAAAGTTATTTGTGGTGGGGGAAATGTCAAGTAGTACTACACATTAAAGTTTAACTTTATAATATTCCCTCTGATTGGTGGTTAATTTGTTTTTGTTATGAGAATTCAATACTTAATTAAATGAATGAACTTTTTGTTAATTGTTTAGTGAGTTTTTATATTATAAGATTGACTATTCGTAACAACAAAAATTTTACCAGAATTTTCCATACGATTATTGTGATATGTACCTTTTTTATACGTGAAATTAGAATAGTTTTGCTATATTTTGTTGTTCGTACTTACTTAGTATGTAACATAATATTTGAAACACATTATTTAATCCTAACAACTGTTAACGCTCAGTCGTATTTATTAGATTTACTTAGAACGCTCTTGCACAGTTGCACAGTTGCCCAATTTGATGTTAGTCACTATCTTAATAGTTGGACATCTCCTTATTTATAAACGTAATCCAACGGTTGTCTAAATATGTTCTCATATACCTCCTGACATCCCTGTTATCTGTCAATTTTGTGAAGATTTGAATACGTTCAATGAACATTTCATTCATTTCAAGATAATTTTACAATTCCGCAATAGCAATTACGGTATCTGAGTTAGACAATCAACAAAAACATGTTTATTAATAAGGTTTTGCAGTTGGACAGCTGTAAGACATTTATGTACTTTGGAATGGGTTTATAAATAAGACTATCAATGTTTAATTTGCGAATATAATTTAAATTCAACGCAACGGTACAAGGTACAACCCCTCAAATCGACTTATCTCATAATTGTAAGACGCAACGATTGTATTTAATATATTCTAGCTAGACTCTGAATTTTACGCTCAACGAACAGTCATGTAATGAAAGAGAGGTCGAAGATACACTTTACAAGCTCTTCGCAAAAGTAGATGAAAAATATAGGCTTGAATGTATCTATCTATCAGGTAAGTCCTTCAATGTATAGAGACACTTATAACATTCTTCAACATAACCTCTGTGAAAAATATTATATTAGAAATGAGTTTAATCAAAAATTAATCGCAGCGATATTTAAGATGAGAGGAGAGTTGATAAGGCTGCCGCACCGAGAGGTTCTGCCATTAATTTGCAGTCTTTGTAAAATGTCAGCGAGAGGATATTATAGGTATATTTCATCGGAAAATGTCCAATCCTAAATGAAGTAAGTAGAACCTTTCTGGGTAGTAACGTTATGGGCACGACAATTCTGTCACTCGTACTCCTATATTCTGGGGTGGAATCGACTATAAGGTGATAAGTGATTGTCAAATCAACCATATAGTCACATGTGATTGTTATTGAGTTTTCCGTCTGGGAAAGGTGATTCAAATCAATTCAATTTAATTGAATACTTTCCAATGACATTTGTCAAATACATGGTTGCCATAGTGAATGTTTAAAATTTTTTTATTGAGCTCTCGAAAAAATAGAACGAATATCAAGTCTTTGCGATATAAATCTTATATTTTTTGTCTTCTTCTGGAATGTAGCAAACTTTTTGGGCCACGGGAATGTTTATTCATTGATTGTTGGCACGATTTGGTGACAACAGACTAAGTTTATAACCTTCAAATTAAACACGATAGTTTGTTTGAGCTATAGGTTATAAAATCCTTTAATAGAGAAAATTGTTTATATATATGTACATATGAATTTTTAATCTTACTTACATTAGTCTTATTTTTTTAGTTTTATTATTTAGATAATGTATTTAAATTAGATTTAAAGATTTAAATATCTACAACGGAGTGAATATATCAAGGAAAACTTAATGTGGATGCCAAACGTGATATGATAATGGCGGACACTTCCGGTATATATATTTAGCCGCTAGCCACCAGGGAGGTAAATACGTTGCCATTAACATAATAACCCGGTCATACTTGGCCAGTGGCAGGGTTGTTAACATTGATTATATAAAGGGTTGAAAAAAGAACTAAGTTTGTTGTCTGGTGGTAACTCTAGTCGTATTGTGGCAGAAATGTCAAATTTGTTTAAAAATGACAATCATATTTTTGCTGCGATAGCACTTTAGCTATCAAATGCGATATCATCTTACACAGACAGAATAAGTTAATTGTGACTCTTACTTATCGCAAATTACCTTACGTGACTCCGTCCCTGGGTATCTTGATTAATGATCTGCCTTATTATTCAATATTAAGTTTAGCACCTATTTACGTACTAGATGATCGGTGTTTATTTAATATCTATTCTTTCTTCATAACACAAGACTTTGAAACTAACGTCTAAATCTGCCTTGCCTTGGCTTGAAAAAAAAAAGTATTCCACCCCCCTTATATAATAGAAATTTAATTTTTCTTCTGCGAAAAATTTCTCTTAAGATCTTATTTTATTCAAAAATTATGTTTTGAAAACAAAGAAAAGCCAAAGTAATGAAGTTCAAAACTTTTTCTTTTTTTCCCTTTTTTGCAACAATTACAGCAAAACTTATTTAGCATCAGCTACATACATACTTACCTAGTTATGGATTTTGGTTTCCATCACTTTCTATGGTTTAAAAATAACAGAGAATATTTTGTAGCATAAGACCTTACTTAGTTGCACAATGTAATATTCTCTTGTTTTTTTTTTTTTTTTTTATTTGGAAGAAAATTTTAGCAAAATTAAGTTTTGTAACATTTTCCCTTCTTGTACTTCAAACTTCTTCTATACCCTATAGATGCGAAAAAGTTTTATCCGAAGTGTATGGAAACTTTCTTATTTCTCATGCATTTAATCGTCTTCGGCGGCAGAGATGTGTCAGAGTCTCAGAGTTTACAAAAAGAACTTTGTATTATTCTCTACGATAGGATGATGGGGGTGAGAAGATAGCATGCATAGGTGGTACATAGATAGACATGGAGTTCGTGGAAGTCGAATAGATAGCATGTCAGAATAAAATGTTGGTGCAAAATAATAATTAAAAGAAGTATGTTTCCTTGTATAGTTAAAAAAACTTTTTTAATTTTCTTGTTTTTTTTTTTTTTTTTTTTTTTTTTTTTTAATAAAAGTCTTACTTGTCATAAAGTTGAAGCCATCAAAATGCAGAAATGCCTGTCAAAATGAATTTTTAAAATCTTAAAAGTTTGTAATAATTTTAGAATTCTAAAGAAACTCAAAAGTTGACGGCACATATGGGGTTTTAACTTTAAGTCAAGCATCATAATAAATCAGTTATTCAAAAGCAAAGTTATTATGGCTAAAAATATACATATTTTAAGATCCAAAAATATTCATTTGAAATACTTAAGAAAAATAAATAAATTGGTCGGCGCGACAGCTCGTATAGAACCAGGGTCTAGTGACTTACAACTCTCAACCATTCCTGTGTGCGTGTTATTGGCAGGATTAGAGGGGACCTATAATTTTCCTCCGAATCTGAACGGCTAAAATGAGAAGCACTTTTTCGTGACAAGAAATACTCTTGGAGGATTTGTCAATGTTAATTATTCATATTTAAAATCTCTCTCATTCTTATACTCATATCATTCTAGAATCTAGATACATAAGTAGTACATAAGCTAAATCACTCAACCATTGTTAATTATTTGTTATGTAAGTTAGTCATTTAAGAACCATTGAATAATAAAGACACTGAAACATAATAGTCAATTTCTCGAAAGAGGCAGTGACTCGTGCAAAACATTAAGGTAAGGTTTAATCGTACTTTTTCCTCAGAAGCCTGAGAAGCACTAAAATATCGAGGGAGCTGAAATGCACCTTCGGATTCCGAGATCTTTTAACACGATTTAAGATAAAAAGAATGATTGTGATTGTGAAGCTCCTGCAGAGAGAAGTGCGAAAACTGGAGAAGAATGTGTATACTTTCTTGTTAGTTGCGTTCTCTCAAGAACTACAAATAACGGCGACGGCGCGTGGTATTTCCGAATTTGATGGCAACTATTATATTCGAGAGAAAGAATTCCAATAGTCTACGCTTTGGTGGTGTTTGCGTAGATCACATTATCACATTGCGAAATATATTTGAACAATTCTGTCGGAGTATATCAATCGCTTATTTTTCTTGCCCCTTGTTTGACCAATTTCAAAAGGCCTCTTTTTGCAAGAGCGTATATAGGCGTATAGCCAAAAGTCTATTGGGTTCGATTCCCTGACGCCTAAAAAACGAAAATGTTTTTGCACGGGTAGTACCTCGAGGAATTGACAAATCTTCCAAGAGTAGGTGTCTCTCTCTTATCATGAAAAAGCGCTTCTCACCTTAGCCGTTCACAATCAGCAAAAAATTGTAGGTTCTCTCCATTCCTTCTAATAATATACACACAGAAATGGTTGAGAGTTGTTAGTTACTAGGCCTTATTTCTACACAAGCTATTGCGCCACCAAATGTATTGTATAAATTTATAAATGCTGAGCCTATTTTTGTAATCTTTATCTGTGTATAGTACTTTCACAAATACATTCCCTTTTTTAACAAGAAAAAGCACCTTTTATGTTTTATTAGAAAATTAACGACCTTAGTAAATTCCATTCATACGACGTTGATAACAGGTATAGCAGAACAAACACAAAAAAAAAACCAAAGCACCACAGCAATCTCACTGATAGATTATTTAATCTTACGCTTGTTGTACAGATGTTGATGGGTTGGTGGTCCGACAGAAAAAGAAAGATTTCGCATAATACATAAATTAACAAGTCAATAAGAATACAAGAATAAAGAAAGAAAGTTGATAATTTAAGAGATAATTAAACAGTTAGAGAGTAATTTTCCAATGCAACTGGAAATGCAAAAATTACAAATTTAAATATAAGGTAATTATATCAATGTTTGGTAACGTGTGGAACAAAAACATAATTAAGTAAATTAAATTGAATAAATAAATTGATGATAAGGAACAAATAAAACAAATAATTAATTAATTATAATAATACTGAACATTCAGCCCCCCCTGAAAGGCTCCGGTCTTTCAGCAAACGGTAGTGGGGCAATCTTAACCACTGGGCGTGTATACTCTCCATTCACGGTTCGTACGGTGACAACTCTGACCTTGTTGTCCCTTCCTGGATAGGTTGCGATGATTCGACCAAGGATCCATTTGGATGGTGGAAGATTTGGCTCTTTCAATAGAACCACATCATTAACAGAAAGATTTGGTTGTGGTTTCTGCCATTTTTGCCTTTGCTGAAGAGATGTTAAATATTCTTCGTGCCATCGTTTCCAAAAGCCTTGGTGGAGTTTCTGTAAAAGATACCAATTATTTTGAATTGAGATTTTAGAATTTACCAAATCAGGATGAGGAACTGAGGTGTATGCCTCCCCAATCAGAAAATGAGATGGTGACAGAGCACTTGGTTCTGTGTCTGATGTCTGCCACATTGGACGCGAATTCAGGAGAGCTTCAATCTTGGTGAGAAGTGTGTACATTTCCTCGTATGTCAAGATATGTTCCCCGATGACTCGTTTTAAGTGCTGTTTTACAGACTTCACACCTGCCTCCCATAAACCTCCGAAGTGAGGAGCTGATGGTGGGAGAAACTTCCACGATATGTTGTCCTTAGCGAGATGATCAATGACGATGCGTTGATGTTGTTCATTTAAAACCTCTTGATACATCTCGTTCAGCATACGTTTGGCGCCATGAAAATTGGTTCCATTGTCGCTCCAAATTTCCGCTGGTTTTCCACGACGTGAACAGAACCGATCTAAGGCTAGAAGAAATGCGTTTGATGACAAGTCACCAACCAATTCCAAGTGAATACCCTTTGTAACGAAACAAACGAATAAGGCAATATATGCTTTTACGAATTTGGGGTTTCTACCGCGAGAAAGTCTTAACGTTATAGGACCGGCATAGTCACATCCTACTTTGCTGAACGGACGCGAAAACCGAATTCGTTCTATAGGAAGATTTCCCATTAATTGCTTCGAAGAATCGCGACGTTGTCGAAAGCATGGAATACATTCGTGAACTACCTTTCGCACTAGATTTCTGCAGCCAACAATATAGAATTCTTTCTTTACTAACGCGATCATTAGTGTCACACCGGCATGTAAATATTGTCTATGAATATAGTTCACAATTAGTTCAGATAAACGATTTGATTTACAGAGTATGATGGGGTGCCTTTGATCGTATGAAAGTTCAGAGTCCTGTACACGCCCACCAACTCTAAGTAATCCGTCCGAATCGATAAAAGGAGTGAGACTTAAAAGTTTATGTTTTTGGGATAATTCCTTTCCTTTTTGTAACGCGAGTATTTCTGATGAAAAAACGGTCATCTGACTATATCTTATCAATGTTATTTTAGCTTTTAAAAGTTCTTGAACGCACAATGGTTGAAAATTACGAAGCAAAATGTCTTCTTTATGAATGCCACAATTAAAACGAAACCGGAACATTGTTGCAACTATTCTTATGCATTTATACCATTTCGAAGAGTTGTTTAAGATAGTTTGCATTACATTTTCATCGATAGCATTTGACACAAGTACCTGCATTTTCGGGTTTCTCCTTTCTTCCAACTGTTTACTTGAAAACTCCTTTGTACAAGGGTTTGAATACGGCCACTGCTCCTGCTCCTGCCAAAGCCACGAGGGTCCCTTCCACCACAGCTCATTTGAAGGCAAAAGAGATGGTGAAATTCCACGAGTTGCGCAGTCGGCTGGGTTGCTTTCAGATCGAACGTGATTCCAAAGTTTCGGTGGAATTGAAGAGATGATCTCTGAAGTTCGATTTCCAACAAACACCGACCATTTTTTCGGTGGAGAAGAAAGCCAGTGGAGCACGATTGAAGAATCTGTCCAAGCGAAAACTTTCATGTCTTTATCCTGTAAAGATATTTTAAGTTTATTTAATAGACGAGTTAATAAAAGAGCCCCGCAGAGCTCCAGTCTAGGAAGAGACAAAACCTTGATGGGAGAAACCTTACTTTTTGCAGCTACCAATGCTATCGAAAATGAACCATCTTCGTTCTTACTTCGACAATACACCACTGCTGAATATGCATCCAAAGAAGCATCACAAAATCCGTGGAACTCGTAATTGTTTTTGTTTGTCCAAATAATTCTCGGAATTTGAACATCTTCAATGAGGGGTAGTTCCTGTCGAATAGTCTTCCACTTATCAGCGACTTCCTTCGGGAGTTCGTCGTCCCAATTCAGTTTTTCCTTCCATAAGTCCTGAAGAAGAATTTTCACTGCAATAACTATTGGAGCAAGGAATCCCATTGGGTCGAAAATGCGAGAAGCATCTGACAAGATTCGACGCTTGGTACAAACAGCAGTTTCACTAAATTTCACCTTATAAGAAAAGCTATCTTTTGCAGGACACCATTGCAAACCTAAGACCTTAATCGAATCAAAATCCTCGAATTGAACTGGTGACATCTCGCGTTGGTCTTCAGGAATTGACATCAACAGAGGCCAGCAATTTGTTGTCCACTTACGTAGGTTAAATCCCCCTGTTTTTAGCAGCTCTACCAACTGCTTCTGAAGCAGAATGACTTCCTCGATTGTATCTGCACCAGTGATTACATCATCGACGTAAAAATCGTTAAGAACGGTTTCTGATGCAAGAGGATATTTTTCAGAAGAATCCAAAGCCAACTGTTTCAACGTCCTAACAGCTAAAAACGGAGCACATGCAGTACCATACGTAACTGTTAACAATCGGTAATGTTTGACAGGTTCCTCGGGAGTTTTACGCCAAAGTATTCTCTGGTAATCACAATGATCAGAAGATACTCGAATCTGTCGATACATCTTCTCGATATCTCCGGAGATGGTGTACAAATGCCGTCTAAACCGAAGGCATACAGAGAAGATGTCACGTTGTATGGATGGACCAACAAGAAGTGAATCGTTTAATGAAACAAACTGATTTGTTTTGGCAGATCCATCAAAAACTACTCTCACTTTTGTAGTGCTACTATCTTCCTTAAACACCGCATGATGAGGAAGATAGAACGACCTATAAGATGGCGAATATATTTCAGCAGCAGGAATTTCTTCCATATGGCCCAACGACAAATACTCATCCATAAATCTATGGTACTGTTCCTTTAAAGCAGAATTCGACAAAAACCTTCGTTCAATTGAATGAAGACGGCGAAACGACATAGCAAAAGAATTTCCAAAATCTACGTTTTCATTAGATTTAAAAGGCAGCTTTACCATATATCGACCATCAGGAAGCCTTTCATAAGTCGAAGCAAACATCTCTTCAGCACGCTGGTCTTCAATCGAGAGGGTGGGCTCATTAGAAATTTCTTCTAAACGCCAAAATTTCTCGAGGTCAAATTCTTGAGAATGATCCAGCTGCGTACAAACAAATGTCTTGATACCATTATCAATATTAAGAGAAGTTTGTGCAGACCTTCCTGCAATAACCGAACCGAAAATCGTTGGAATTATGTTGGGAACGCCAGCTATTTGTAATGTAGGTGGTCCTGAGATGATACTAAATACCTTATCTACCCCAATCAAAACATCGATATGACCTGGTTTGTTAAAATAAGGATCGGCAAGCTCAAAAGACACAAGATTTCTCATGTCGATGTTGTCAATCGACTTTTCTGGCAATAAAGATGTCAGCTTTGAAAGAACATGACAATCTACATCAACAAACTTTGAACTATAACGAGAAGATAGCCTTACTGTTACAACTCCGTTTGTAACACCTGCTGAAGTGTGAGCAACTCCAAACACAGGAACACGTGATTGACTTCGACGAAGACCCAATCGCTGAACAGCCTGTTCAGTGATAAATGAAATTTGTGATCCAGTATCAAGAAGAACACGAAGATTATGGAACGACTTTTCTCTATCCTGAGTTTTAACAACTGCAGTAGGAAGTATAATCTGAGAACTACGACTAGCCTCACACGAATGATGATTTACAACCGACGACGGACCTGGATTCGAAGATGTGACTGGAACAACAACTGATGACTGGTTTTGACTTAAGCTAGTATGCGTAGATGTGTCACTAGCAGCTACCTCCTGATGAACTAAAACATGGTGCCGAGATTTACAGATTTTACAACGCTGTTGCAGGAAACATCTGTTTGCAGAATGTCCTTGTCGCAAACAGTTAAAGCACAATGAGTTTTCCTTAGCAAATTTCCGACGAGCATCCACATCTCGTGCTAGGAACTTTGTACAACTATGTAGGCTATGGTTTCCCTTGCACTCTAAGCAGTTTTGTACAGATGCAACAACATGAGAACGTATGCTTCCTTGGGCCTTGTTCTTAGGTTTAGAAGGTCGAATAGGAGCTGAACAAGATTCCAAACAAGCACAACGATTTTGCAAGAACTCAAGAAGTTCGTCTACTGTAGCACCTTCCTTTGACCCAAGATGTTCTGCCCAAGCTTGCTTCGTATCTGAGTCAAGCTTTTGAACTAATAAATAAATTACCCAAGGATCACGACCATTTGTGTTGAGAGCGTTTAAACCCCTAATCACCTCGTCTGCACCATCCGTGATTTTCCTAAGCAAAGCTACGTTGGAAGTATTCATCGATGTCAACGATATGAAAGAATGAATATACGATTGTATTATGAGCTGTGACCTATCGAATCGTTTCTCCAACCTATCCCAAGCTTCAAAATAATTACTGTCGGTAAGCTTCATGTGGCTAACCAAGTCAGCCGCTGTACTACTCAAGAAACTTTTGAGGTAGTAAAACTTTTGCGATGGTGTGAGTGACGCATTTTGGTCAACAGAACTGAGGAACATATCCTTAAACGAAGGCCAATGTTCATATTCGCCCGAAAAGGTTGACATGACAATTTTAGGTAGACTAACCGATGCCTTAGCTGGAGTGGCGTTCAACTTCTCCAAAAAGGCAGCTTGTTGCGCAGCGAGCTTTTCACTAACCGATTTGTCAGCAGGTTCCGACGACGTCTGCTTAACCTTAATGAAACTTGAATAAACCGAATTAGCCACAAAATATTTAGCCTCATATTCGAAGAACTCTGGTTCAGGATCTACAAACTCATCCTCATCGATGTGCAAATACAGTTCATCCTGGAGCGAAACGAAATCTGCCCAGGCTTCTTCCAGTTTATCAAAACGAATTTGCAACATGGGCAGTGGAGTGTTAATGTCCACTGTTGAAGCGAAGTCTGCGGCTTTGGTCAGCCTGCCCTTTGCGCGACCACGTTTTGCTTTGATGACATTCATATCGAAGCACAAGATTACAATTAAGTAATTAAATTAACGAAATCAACAAAAAAAATAAGCTGGTACTTGAAAATATCTTTGTAACACGTTCTGAAGATATTTTCACAATGCGTTTAATTGCTGGGAATCATTCGAACAATGTCTATATAAATTGTATATATAGATTTTGAGAATTTTTTTTTTTTTTTTTTAAGAAAAGAGTTCTCATCGGCTTTGTTGGTCGTAATGATGATTAAATGAAAAGAGTATATTTCATTTCCTTTTTCCCAACGTTTCGACGGTGGTTGCCGCCTTCTTCAGGGGTGTCTTTATTTACAAAAAACGAGAAAAATTATTATACATAAAACAAAAGTATGGTGTATGTAGCTTACATGCAAGTTGTTAACAATACAATTAAAATTACAATACAATATAAATAATATTTTAGTTTAAAGACTTAGATAAGTCACTAATGTCAAGTCTTTGATTTGTTATCGGACACTAAGGAACAATATACCGCTGAGATGTTCTGTACGTCCTGTTTGCGGTTCATATTGTTTTTGTTGTTAATTATGTGTAGTGTTTCTAGTGTGTAACGTTTCGATGTATTTTTTTCTGTTGCAAGGATTTCTACTCCTTCAAAGTCCAGTTTGTGGCCAGTCTCAACACCGTGACAAGCCAGCGCCGTCTTCGCAGTACTTTTTAACCTAATATCCGACTTGTGGTTTGCCATTCTCTGTCGAAGAAGCTGTTTTGTTGTGCCGACGTAGCAGAGGTTACATGCCTCATCCGGTTTTCCTTGGCAGTTTATTTTGTACACTACGTCTGTACACTGATCTCTTTCTGTCTTCTTCTTCAAACCAGTGAAGATGGAAGCCATGGTTTGATTGGGTTTGTACGCTAAGTTGACATCTAGGTTGTTTTTGTCAACTATTTTCTTAAAGTTTTCGGCAAGTTTAGGAACATACACAACACTCTTGTAAATACCTTTCCTTTCTTCTAATATATTTTCCGATGGGGCTTTGTGTTTTTGGCGTAATATTAAGCTCCTTATAACATCAATCGGAAAGCTGTTGTCTAAAAGTATCTGAGTAACTTTTTCTTCGTTAATGGGATGGAATTTTTGGTCACTCAACGAAAAGACTTTGTTAATGAGATTGGATGCAGTGTTTACCCGAATGTGTTTTGCTTGATTGGATCTGAAGTTCACGAGTCTTCCCGAAGCCATATCTTTTTGATACCAGTCAAAAACGAGCCGGTTGTTATCGCGATGGACTTTTACATCTAAAAACGCTATGGATCTATTGTTTTCTCTTTCTACAGTGAACTGGATTTTTTTATGAAATTGATTGAGACATCGCAGTACATTATCAATCTCTTCCGCATCCACAATCGCAAAAATGTCATCAACGTATTTGACGATGAACTTCGGTTTGTACTCTTCTTTGAAACATTCGTCAAGTAAGAAGTCTAGCACTAAATCAATATTACGCCAAAAACACAAAGCCCCATCGGAAAATATATTAGAAGAAAGGAAAGGTATTTACAAGAGTGTTGTGTATGTTCCTAAACTTGCCGAAAACTTTAAGAAAATAGTTGACAAAAACAACCTAGATGTCAACTTAGCGTACAAACCCAATCAAACCATGGCTTCCATCTTCACTGGTTTGAAGAAGAAGACAGAAAGAGATCAGTGTACAGACGTAGTGTACAAAATAAACTGCCAAGGAAAACCGGATGAGGCATGTAACCTCTGCTACGTCGGCACAACAAAACAGCTTCTTCGACAGAGAATGGCAAACCACAAGTCGGATATTAGGTTAAAAAGTACTGCGAAGACGGCGCTGGCTTGTCACGGTGTTGAGACTGGCCACAAACTGGACTTTGAAGGAGTAGAAATCCTTGCAACAGAAAAAAATACATCGAAACGTTACACACTAGAAACACTACACATAATTAACAACAAAAACAATATGAACCGCAAACAGGACGTACAGAACATCTCAGCGGTATATTGTTCCTTAGTGTCCGATAACAAATCAAAGACTTGACATTAGTGACTTATCTAAGTCTTTAAACTAAAATATTATTTATATTGTATTGTAATTTTAATTGTATTGTTAACAACTTGCATGTAAGCTACATACACCATACTTTTGTTTTATGTATAATAATTTTTCTCGTTTTTTGTAAATAAAGACACCCCTGAAGAAGGCGGCAACCACCGTCGAAACGTTGGGAAAAAGGAAATGAAATATACTCTTTTCATTTAATCATCATTACGACCAACAAAGCCGATGAGAACTCTTTTCTTAAAAAAAAAAAAAAAAAAAAAATTCTCAAAATCTAAATATCAACTTGGTCATAAACTTCATTAATTATAAATTGTATATTCCCAGCAAAAATATCACGTGACCACGTATATCCAAAAAGAAAACTATCCGCAAACGGCTCAAATAATTTGGCAAACGAAGGACCAATATGTATAGTACTTTCACAAATACATTCCCTTTTTTAACAAGAAAAAGCACCTTTTATGTTTTATTAGAAAATTAACGACCTTAGTAAATTCCATTCATACGACGTTGATAACAGGTATAGCAGAACAAACACAAAAAAAAAACCAAAGCACCACAGCAATCTCACTGATAGATTATTTAATCTTACGCTTGTTGTACAGATGTTGATGGGTTGGTGGTCCGACAGAAAAAGAAAGATTTCGCATAATACATAAATTAACAAGTCAATAAGAATACAAGAATAAAGAAAGAAAGTTGATAATTTAAGAGATAATTAAACAGTTAGAGAGTAATTTTCCAATGCAACTGGAAATGCAAAAATTACAAATTTAAATATAAGGTAATTATATCAATGTTTGGTAACGTGTGGAACAAAAACATAATTAAGTAAATTAAATTGAATAAATAAATTGATGATAAGGAACAAATAAAACAAATAATTAATTAATTATAATAATACTGAACAATCTGTGTTATATCAAATCTTATATTATTTGCGGATCAGAACTGCATAAAAAGACTGGATAAGTTGACTTACAATTAAGAAAATGGCAGTAGATTGTTCATACATTGAGGAAACTAGATAACAAAATAGAATCTTTAAGGTGTAAAGTGAGTTGACAAGCCTTACACAACATAGAAGTCAACTGTTATGATTGCAAAGAGAGATCTGAGTCGGACGTTTTTCCCGCCTTCTGCTCCAGGATAACGAATAACAGCGCTCTAAATAAAGTCTGCTCCCTGCCTTTTGATCAAAATTGAAAGATTAATCAAAGAGCCGAAATTCGAAAGCTACTGACTCGTAGAATCAAAAAAAAATTGAGGTAATAAGCGGTCGCTGCACAAAACTAGAGAAATAAACAGTAAGCTGCCATCGAGAACTGGTCGACACTGACTTGTTTTTTTTTCGTAACAGCAAGCAAAAACTATGAGTATCTACTGTCACTTGAAAGAAGTGTGTTGGCATACATATTTTGATGAAAGTATCTATAGAAATTTAAAATCTAGGAATTTCCAGGACAACAATGAGGACATTTCTATGTAAGGTACCTACATTAACCTTATGCTTATGCATAAATCATGATTAAATTAAATTAAAATTAACCAGAGTAAAGAAAATTAAAAACATTAACTTACCGCAAATCCAACTGACATCTCGTAGTTACATAAGAGAGTATTTTGAAGTTTGACAGTTCAAAAATTCTGTTTGTTTTAAATTTCATTTTCTCAATTACTGGTTTTGTTTGTTTCTTTAATTTGAGTAGCCCCTATTAGATTTTAAGAACAGGCAACAAATAAAGAATAATAATAAGAAATTACTTTGAGTACATATTATGCCTAGAGGATAATCCCGGAGAATTAAGAAAAACTATACCAGACCTTCCCCGGATAGACCAAAAAAAAAATACATTTCCGAGAAAATCGGAACAGATGGACACGCTAGAAAAAGTGTTAGAGAATATTTAACAGCGATACACTTAAAAGAAAAGCTGATAGCAGAAATAAAGTATTTGAATCAAAAGATTTAAAAATTTAAAATACATTTAACTGGTATACTACACGCCAAAAGGTAAGATAGAAGACTCATTTGACATTTCTTAATAAATTTGACTTCCCCATATAAAGTTTTTGTTAAAAAAAGGAAAATATTTCTCACCCCTATTGCGATTGTCAATTTTAAATTGAATATTGACTTTTATCAACAATTTTCTTTAATCCGTATTGTGATTGTCAAACTTTTCAATATTTTTGAAAAACCTATTGTGAATGGTTCATTTTGAATTTAAATCCATATTGCGAGTGTCAATCGTTGACAATCATTTTTCAATTTGTGAGAAAATTCTAACAATCAAGAAATTTTAGTTGATGCTGATTAAAAATGTAAGGTTCTTATTATTTCCATAAATAAATAAATTAGTAAATTTAAATATGTTTTATTTCCCAAAAAAGGTCTAAAATAGTGAGCAACAAAGCGCAAATCTCCAAACTAGTAAGTCTAATGGAGGAAAATTTGGACGTAGCCAAGGGACTATGTTCTAAATTGAACATGCAAAGAAAGTGGGAGCAGTTTGGTATAATTTTAAATGGCCTAGGTCCACCTACAAGAGAGTGGAATAAATGGCAACGCGTAAGTACTTCAATGAATTTCTTTAATTTTTTTTATAACTTTGGTCAATTGAAGGTCTGGATTGATCTGAAATGTAAAACCAAAAAAAATAAAACCGAAAATAAGAGTGAAATTTCTGCTACCGGAGGTGGGCCAAATCGAATTCACCACTTCACTGACATCGAAGAAACAATAATCAGAGTCTTAAAATTGGATACCTGCGTGGATCCACCCGGTCAAGAATTTGGTTTGGTTGACATTGTTGTGTAAAATACTAATGAGAAATCTGAAGAAGTTGGTTTCGAAAATAGTTTTTTAAGTGAAGAAATTCCGTGCGCTTCACAAAAACGTGGTTCCTCAAACAAAGAAAATCTTAATAAGAGTTCAAAAGCTGAAAAACTTCAAGAAGAAAGAAGGGCATTGTTACATTCTTCTCAAAACAATTTTTACGAGAATATGACAGGATTCATAAAGGAAATCAAAAGTAGTATGAAAAATATAGAATACTAGTCCAAGAAAAATGCACGAAATGTAGAAGAAATACTAAAATTAAAGAAGGAACGTGAAAAACAAAAGGAAAATTATATGGATTTTTGAAATGCATTTTTACTCAGCCTTATAACGAGTTCCATCGTAATCGAAAATTAGTTACAAAATCCATCGTAATGAAAAAATCTCATCAAAATAGTCATTCCACAAGGATTTTGTAATCGTTTTTGGAGGGACTCGTAAAACTTTCCGATTACGATGGAATTCATGATAGGGCTGACTAAAATATGTTTTATTATTGTGTTTTATATTTGTGTGTAATGTTAAACATTATTCATGTGCTTTGATTATTTTTATTATAAATCCTGCTGTGAGTTTGTAAATGTTATGTTACGTTATGTTATTAAAAAAAATGATTTTGAATTTCTTTGCTTTATTTTTGTTTTCAATGATTATTGATTACAACGTTCTTAGAATACAGTTTCGAATTTCTTCTGCTGCGTGATTCCCTGAAGTTACGTTCAAATTTTCAGCTCCTTCATTGTTTTCATCGCCGCCGCCGTTGGTATTTCCATCTTCAATTAACTCTTCAGGTTCAGGGATATTGAACTCAATGCAAATATTATGCAAAGCGGAGCAAATATTTGCAATTTGAGTAGCCTTTCTAGGGCTGTAGTTTAATTCACGTGCTCTTAACACACACCTAAACCTATTTTTTAAAACCCCTATTGTTCGTTCAACAATATTTCTTGCTTTTGCATGCTTTTTGTTGAATAAACTTTGCATGGATTCTGATTCTGCGTCCCGTCAACGCAACCTATTATGCCAGGAATACCACTTCTCTCAAAGAAAAACGCCTTTGAACGAACGTCGGAGTAGTGGTACCTTATCCATTTGGGACAAATGAAAGTTTCAAGAATGTTCAATGTATCATTCATTCTATCTATCTATCGTTCGGTTTATGCAAATTTTTTTTACTTCAATTATGCACTTACGTTTTATGTATTTATATTTGTTGCATATTTGGCAGAAAAATTAATGCCAGTACTGGTAGGGATTGCAAATTCGACCATTTGTTACATGTAATCCATATAATGTTTTTATTTTAACACGACTCAAAATGTCATGGTGTTCTGCTCAGAAACATTCAAACTGGGGTGACGCAAGGTTATGTATTGCCACCAGTATTTGTTTTTAATAATGTTATTTACCTTTTATACATGCAATTTTAACCAACTGGAATTAGAAGAAGTCAATACTCTTCATAGGTACATAACTCAAATACCTTGACTGTCTCACAGTATCATAATATCTGATCTGAAGATTAATTTTTCTAGACAACCGATATTTGGAGTATTGTAACTACTGAAGGCTAAACCGAACTGTTTCAACAGTTGAACCGGGAAAGCAAATGCTCGGCTTAAAATATTCAAAAATACATGATGATGTTTTTTTATAAGCTTTTATATTAAAATACAGCTAGGCATATGTCAATTGGATGGTCACATCCCCTGTCAGAAGAAAGCTCTGGATTTTCTGGTGAACTTCCAATGAAATCTTGTCAGGGGACCCCATGTGTTTGACCACTTGGTGCCGTGACCCACGAAATGACTACGCAATAAACATCGAGCCAAAACTACTGATAATATGTTAATATTAACAGACATTTTCCCTGTTTCTTGAATATTACCTATATTTACATTAACTTTAACTGTTGACTTCACACAAATATCAAAGTCACGTTGACTTTGACTTACGAAGCAGCACCGCTTGCGAAAATTGAGGTTATTTTCGGGCCCTATGTTTGCTATATTCCTTTTAAGTATTGTCGATGTTAATTTCTAAAAAAATAGGGCCCTGGTTGAGAAAATTAATTTTTATTTTCAAAATTCAATCAACACTCTATTCAACTGGTTTCTATATCAACTCATCAATTTCATAATCCTGATGAAATCAGAAACCTGATTAATAGGTCGCGTTCCAAATATGTCAGTCTATACATCACCACCCTTGTCAGTCCTTGTTATATATGTATAAGCTTAGGAATAAAACTCAGTACTTTGACCTTGTCCCGTCACCGACACTTTCCATTCATTGTTTGATGGCTTGACATTTTGTCATAAAAAATATATATTTATCTTCCCTCCTCCTATTAGTACAGCCCAAAGTTGCTACGTCATGACGTCATTTAACGATCAGATAGAACTGACCTACACTAACGCTGGCTGGCTGGCTCTGCTATATATAGGCTACGGCAACCCCAATGAGGAAGCAAAACCGACAGCAGTATAAAAAGCATAAACTTTTACGACTTTTCATGCAGGAATCTCTGCTTCGTCATCAGACAACCTCAGAGCCCCGGACAAATTGTTTCAAACATTTCACCTATATCCTGGGCGAGAGCATAATAAATGTCTGAATGTCAGGGTGACAGGCTCACACACAACACCCCCGCGCCCGCTTCATAACATACATACCCATATTGTATAGATATAGACTGACAAGCGAACGAGTGGTATATCCGAATGACAGAGCGTGTGGCAGTGACATAAATTTTATTTTTATTAACAAACTGTCGCTAATAACAATAAAAATGTCCGCCGGTTGTAACGGAGCGTATGAAAATTTTCAAGGACATCGATTTTTTTTCCAAAGTGTGTTGGTTTTTTTTTTGTTGCTCCCAGATTGTTTTTTTAAGGCGACGAATGATGATTCGGCGAGATGCGGAGAATGAGTGTGCACAAAATTGTTTTTGTTTTTTTTTTTTTACATTTTTGGAATCTGATGCCATAAATCCACCCCTGCAGAGGATGCTATAAAAATGAACGCTGAGCACATAAAAAGGGGATTCCTTTGAGTGGGAAGGATATGGTTATATAGAGGTATACCTACATGGAACAATGGAGAGATATTAGATATAGCTTGAAGGTGAAAAGTCCAATCATCGTGGTCCTGGTTGAGAGGAAGATGAAGAGGCTGAGCTTAGTAGAAGAATATAGTGGTAGATTTGAGAGCGCCCAGGATGAATGGTCTGCGTGTGACGTCAAATCATTTTTTTGTATCTTCACCCTCCTATGGTGGTGGAAAGAATGAAGTTTGTATATGGTGGGGAGTTTTCAAGAATGCTTATTTTCAAAGACGAAGAAAAGAGATGCAGCAATAGAGTGGGTTTTTTTCCGAATTGAGTGACATTTGAGCGATTGTTGGTTGGTTGTCGTTTATACCGGAAGACACTAATGATGATTATGCGCGTTTACAATTAATGAAACATTTCGATATTAAGGAACATAGCGATAGTAAAATAATTCAAAGAGCGAAACCGAAATTTTTAATTTCCTGGGACTTTTAAAGAATGTCCTTTTCGACTCTAAATAAATCATCACTGCATTTATTGTTGTTATTGAACGTTGACGTTTAGTTTTTCGAGGTCTTTTAACCATCTTTCGTTTTTGAATTTTACAATATTAAAATTTTACGTTCTGCTTAAAATGTTTATATTCATATACCTTAGACAGAAGGCTGACATCAGTGATTTTAGTTATTTTCAACATAAAGAGCCTTATTATGCCAAATCGCATTTCATCATCAATCACAAAGTCTTTTTTTTATTTTCAAGCCTCGACAAAAATCTATTAACCTTGATGTTAAAACTTCTTTCTAGACGCTCGAAAATTGAATACAAATATATTTATAAACATTTTATAACCACAAGAAAATGCCATCAATTTTCATGTCAAATGAGTCTGTTCACCCTCAAGTCTCGTCGTTGTTTCTCTCGCCTCTCTAGAAATGTCATCTCATTTTATGCAGACAAACCCCTTTCTTTCATGTCTTCGTCATGTAATTCGCAAAACTTTATTATATCTTTGATGTCACTTCGAATCAATTCCAATCAATTCCGAGTCCCTGAATTCCTGTATCGATTTTTTTTATTATTTTTTTTTTTATTCATTGATGTTCATTCCGGGTGATACCCAAAGCGGAAATAAAAAGGATGTTCGAAAATAATGTTAAAATAAAAGTGTAACGATGGAAAATAAAATGAGCAGAAAAACTGTTTTGTGGATTGGTTTTCCTGTTGGCAAGAATTTTTGGCCGAATTAAAGGAGAAAGGATGTTGTATACTTTAATATACTGTCTATATCTATTTTTCAGAAACTGTGGTAAATGTATGTATTTTTTTTTATTTTAAGCAATAATAAAAGAAGAGGTTTCCATTTTGTTTTTTTTTTTTTTGTATTTATTTACATTAGATTTTGTCTGGCGCAGTGTTTCGTAATGACTATGTATCTACCCTTGCGCTATACGTATTAGAGAAGGAGGTGCGGCCTTTGGATTATAAATTGCAAAAAAGATAAAATCCGACATTTATGATGACATTGGCATTGAATTTTGGACGAATTTAGGACGATTTCTGAAAGTAAACATTATTTTCTTACACTAATACAATGACCTTGCAATGCGGGATTGCGGTAGTTTTGTGTTTCTATACCTAATAAATTATTTTTGCAACTGTAGACAGAGAGACTATTTCAAACTTTATTATTACACTCAGAACGCCGACTTTTATGGTAGGTACAGTTATTTTTGGTCACAAGAATAGTATTTGTTTAAAATCTGACAGATGATGTTAAAAAACTGCTGGTTGCCAAGTTTAACAAAAATCGAGTAATTTGTTTTAAATTATTAAGTTAAATTCGTTAGAAATCCAAAAGAAAAAAAAATCAATTTTGTTATGCAAAACTTTTAAGCTCTTAAAAATATTCTTAATAAAAAATTGATCAAAATCAGTTGAACCGGTTTTGAGAAAATCGAAAATCAAAAAAAAATCGGGTAGGTTTATAACTATTATTCTGATTTTCTTTTTTTAAACTGGCGTTTTTTTTGGTCTTCAAATGAAGTGAAATGAAAAATAGTGTCGGGGGAATGCCCAAAAAGCCCTGGATACCATGTTCAAAGAAAATCGACCCATCCGTTTAGGGTGCAGACGAACTGACAGAAAGACAGAATTGCGAGACCCACTTTTTTCGACTTCGTTATCATCGTATTTATGTCTAGTTTGATCAAAATCTCGAGTTCGATTTCTTTTTATAGAGATTTTTAGTAGGGTATTTGTGTATAAAACTGATGATGAAGCACTCCAAAAGTTGATTTGTGCATCTGTTAGTTAGTCCGTACTTCCGTTGTTATTTGAGCTATTTGATTCAAATCTTCTCCAAAAATTTTTGGCCAAAAATTCGAATTTTGTTTTGATGAGATTTTTTTTTAAATTTATTCGAAAATGACTGTTACGATTTTAATTAAACAAAACTGTTATAACTGAAGTGATTAAAAGAAAACAGTGTTTTTTTTGGCAATATAAGATTTTAACGATTTTGAGGCTGCCTTATTTTTTGATAATCGCCATAGATTTCGTATGGATTCACCTATTTTGTTTCAATTTTGCTTACAATTTGAAAGATTGAGCAACCCTTTTCTGAATGTCACTGCAAACGCAATGGTAGTACTTAACGTTTGCCTTAACATTTTCAAACAAACTGTTTTGAGTCAATGGTAGAATTAACATTAAGAATTATATTCATTATAAAGAATTATAGTACCTATCCAAAATCGTATTCCTATTCATTTTAAATTCTTTTCGTCTTTAATTTTTCTGCTTTTTCAATTATGTTGGTTATCAGTTGACGTGAGGACCTTGTCAATACGCAATTCTTGTCAAGTTCATTTGATCTTACATAGATTAAAGTAGTGCTAAGTCTTCTACTTGGCTGATTTTTCAGTAGTATATAGAATTTGTATTATTAAAAAAAATATAATATACAAAAACCTTTTATACATTAAGTAGGTAGGTAGGTATATGTCTGATTTATTTTAAATTAAAACAAAAATTAGTATAAAATTGTTTAATTTAATAAGCTTATTTAATTTTAGGAGCGTATTGGAATCTCGGGTTTTTAAATCAAATTCTACAATAGATACATATATTAAAATAAATAACATAAAGTTGTTAGAACATTTACAAAAGAAACTGTGAGTGCCGGGACTTACGGTTAAGATGTGTAAAACTGTAAACATCAAATTAAATATTTAAGTGCTGGTTTTACATCACAGAACGTGAAGAGTTTGAACTGTCAATCAAATTTCAACCCAAACTCATCTCAATATAATAAATAAAAATTTTCATTAACGTATCGTAACGTGTAAGATCACAACGTAAGTAGTACAGAAAACGTTTTTAGTTTACCCTATCCGGCGGCATAGATGTTTACACATCAAAAATAAAAACTATTACTGGACTGGACGTTCGATTTTTTTCAAATAAAACAACTAGCTTTGATTGCAAAAGCGGTTTAATAAGAAACTGGATTAAAAAACGGGATTATAAGAGACGGAATTATAAAAAGGGGGATTTAAAAAAGCGGTATTATAAAAACCAGGATTATAAAAATCAGGATTTAAAAAAAAGGGATTTTAAAAATAGGGACTAGAAATTTCCCCTTTTTAATTTTATATTAAAAGTATGGGATTTCAATAAACCTTATTTGTCTGAAAAATAGTATTTTTTTTTCAAGTTATATATTGTTGATTTTGAAGTCAACTTATTATCTTTTCTCTTGGGGAATTAAATTCCTTTTATTCCTATTTTTCTATTCACAACTGAACTTAACTGATAAAATTTAATTATAACGGGTCATTCATTTCATTGTTTCAAGTTGGTTTCGCTGGCATTTGACATCTGTCAAACTCAACTGCCCTTTGAAGTGTCATAATATTATGGTTTTATTGAGTGAGAAGTTTCTTGGTCGCGTAATTTCACGTTTTGGCGACGTCAATTGGCCAACAAGATCATGCCATTTTTGACACCGTTGGTTTTTTTTGTGGGCCTACGCAAAAGACCGTGTTTACGCTAACAATCCCCAAACTCTAGACGCGTTAAAAACCAACATTACTCAAGTTATGGCTGAGATACCACCCGAAATGTACGAAAAAATGGTTAAAAATTTCGTTTAAAAATTATAATTTTTTATATGTACATATATAAAATTTAAAACTATACAATTTATAACCTTGTTTAAAGATTGTCAATCGGGCAGACGGCAATGCCATGCTTATATCTGAACTTTAAGAATTGTAATTATAAATTATTAAATAAAAATCAATTGAACTTGAACCTGAACGTTAAAAATTCGCATGCTGCGAATCTTCCCCCAGGCGGCGATTTGAATGATATTTTTTTTCACACTTACTGGCAAATTTTAAACTTTATACTGAAGTAAAATGTTCATCAAAAATGTTCCACTGTGTGTGTTTTATTAAGCTTTACTTTCGAAATCGAAAAATGAATGACCCTTTACATAATTGAATTGTAAAAGAAAGAAAATACGAAAAAAACCGTTTGTGAAATAACATTAACTTAAGTTAATCCATAGCGAAACGTTAAAGAAAATAAGTAAAAATTAAAAGAATAATAGTGAAGTAATAACGATACAAAATGATGACAAAACAAATTAAGAAAAAAAAAACAACTATTCGAAGTCAACAAAAATATTCGTGACCAAAACGAAAAAAGCAATGAGCGAGAAAAAAAGACAAAACAATAGGAACCCAAATTTAACATAAAGATCCTCTTTTTGTAGATCGAAGTCAATAAGTCTGCCGATAGCCTATTGCCACGTGGAGTAATGTTTTTTTTTCACCGTTCGGGTTTAATGAACTTCTTGTCAATGAACAGCAGCTACGAGATATCTGTATATAGAGATCTCGTTCTTCAACAATATTATTATACCTGAATGTAGTTTAATGTTATACAATTGGAGGATTTCTTTTTTTTTTGTTGTTTCTTCTATTTATGACTTTGTTGCTTGAAGTGTGGAGAGTTGTTGTTATATTTTCCATTGAAACATTGAATATTTTTACGATGGCTTGCGGGAAGATCTTCAACATTTTATTTTGAACAACCTCAATCTTTGTGTAGATATTCGTTAATGATGCAGTTTTATTTTAAACGTTGATATGAGTGCTCGTTTATTAAGTAAGCTCCGCGGGGCAGCATCAGATTGTCCAAGTGTGGGCACTCGTTCGATTTTAACACAGACACAGGTAAAAAAAAATCTGTGATTTTCCCAAGAGTACATTTTAAACGCATAATATTTAAACAATTAAATTTGTTTTTCTTATTAAAATTTAAGTCGACAGTGGAAAAATTAGAATCTTTTGAATCAGAGGAATGGGCTAATGCTCGACCATTTGAATCCATACCGGGACCAACAAAATACGCATTGTTGAAGGCATTTATGCCTGGAGGTAAATATTTTTGTTCTCATTTCGATGTTTTTTTTATGTATTCGTATTTTGTGTTTTTAAAAATACATAAAATTCAATATTATGATTTTATGTTAATAAAGAACAGTTTATAATTCATGCTTTGTGTGCAAATTAAAGCATTTAAATAAATAAATGAACATTAAAAATGTCCAAGTTTCGCAATGCAAAAAAGTGCCTTTTGGAATATAAATTTAAAACATTTCTTAGTTAATTAATTTTATAAAAGACGAAAAAGAAAGCTATGGTATAAATAGTCCATGGAAGATTAGAAAAACTGACAAATTCTCAAATCCTGTGCACCTAAAATTTTAAAGCTATACTGAAAATGTCAAAACAAAGTTTGTTGAAATTTTATGGAAGCCAAAAATCGATCAGTTGTTTTAAGCCTACCGCAAACGAATCATCTTGCTATAGACACGTACAGAAATTTACCAATACTAAACTTTACTATCAATTTTTTTTTTTTGAAAACTGAAAATAAATAACTTAATTAATTTTTCCTTAAACTGCAAGTCCAAAGCGGGGTGTGTAATGGGAAATGTATTATTATTATGAATATTATGGAGGAAAACAGTACTTTAACAATAGGCGATGTATATAGACCTCTTACTAATGTTGTTTTAACCCCATTGGTTACGCTTTTGGAAAATATTTCTTTGCGCACTTCGAAAGTGCTTATTTGTGTTGGCTTTTATTTAATAGCAACCTTCTAATCGATGATTAGATTTTTAATTTGTTTCCAGGTAACACGACCATTGCAACGCATTATGACCAGTTGTTAGCACCAGCTTTTTCAAAACACGATTTAATTTACTTAGCGTTCGATTTTAGGATAAATAGCATTGAAACCACATTTGAGTATCGAGATTTTAGCAGAGTAGATTATTCTTGTTTGGAACAAGATAATACAGAGTATTGAATGGGATAGAGTTTTCTATTTTGCCTCACCCGATGATTAAGTAATTAGAATATCTGAACTCTAGTACTTTAAATCTGTTTAATAGAAACATTCCAATCAGAACAAGAAATTACAATTTTGGACAGCGTCCCTGGTTTTCAGATGAAATTCCAAGGCTCTTATTTCAGCGGGATCAATCTTATAGACTGTGGAAAAGATATATGTATAATCTAAAGATTTGATGTGAACTATCCATTTTGGATTTAATATAACAATTATGTTTATATAAACTTTTTCTATACATGTGGCTTTTTCTCCATTTATTATAATGTATTTAATTAGCATAACACTAACTTATAAGATTTATTTCTTACTGTGTATGCAATAAATGAATAAATTAAATCTAATCTAAAAATCTAGGCTTCAAGGCAAAGTGTTATCATTTTCGTTTAAGAATATCCCATAGCACTCACACTTTTTGAATTAAAAAATAAATTAAATACAGGAATTTAAGCCCCCACCTCTTTTGCAATCACTTGAATGGAATGGGCAATGGGCATGCATCAATGTACTTACTTTTTCCGTTATTTATCGGTAAATTGACCAAAATGCATTAAAGAAGATGAGCCGTTTTTCTATGGAGCTTGGGCTTTTTTTTATAATTTCTTCACCTATGTAAGTTTAATTGGGTATAAAGAAAAGTAATTCTTTAAATTATTCCTTTTATTTAGAAAATAAAATAATTTCAAACCAACCGAAGGATCACGATTTTTATTTGGGCGAAGAATCTTAAGTTGGCTTAGTCCGCGGGCCAACAATTATCATTCAATCGCAGGGTTCGTAGCGGTTTTTAACGCATTTATGGTCCATTCACGATAGATTCTGTCAATCTCTCATTTAAAATATATTTAAAACTTGTGACCTTTCCTACCACCGTCTCAACGTGATGGAAACCCATCATTTAGTTTTCCTAAGATACTCTCATCAACCGTACATGCAACGGTTCATCATGTGTACAAACAGAAATTAAAAAAATCTTTCAAATACGAAAACTAGGTATACGCCCCAATTTACAATTATTTCATAATATTTGTTCTGTGATATTGCTGTAGTGATTTAAAAATCTTAATCAAAGATTGGGTAACACTTTTTGACCCTCGTAGTCTTTGTAACTTTAACTATTTCTTTATTTATTTTTGGTTTCCAGGGCGCTGTTACAAAAAACCTCTTCCCGAAGTCAATCGAATATATCGCAAAGACTTTGGTGAAATATTCATGCTACCTGGTTTATTTGGCAAACGAAATGTTGTATTCTCTTTTGATCCTGAAGATTATCAGAAAGTTTTTCGCACCGAAGGCATTTGGCCAGTTCGAAGAGGTCTTGACATAGTTCATTATTACAGGAAAATACTTCGATCACATATATTTAAACATGCCGCTGGCTTAGTGGCTGAGTAAGTTTCAAGATAAAATAATTTTTTGTGCTTTTTGAAAATAATTTAAAAATATTTTTGTATGTATAGACAAGGTGAAAATTGGGCTCATTTTCGAAAAATCACCAATCCTGTTATGATGAATCCAAAAACAACAAAGTTTTATGTTCCACGCATGGATAATGTTATGAAAGAATTTATTGAAAGGTTTGTGAGATATTCAAAATATTCATTTATATTAAAAAAAAATCAGTTTTCCGATGTTTTTTTTAGAATCAAGTCAATAAGAGATCCAACAACTTTTGAAGTGCCTGCAGATTTTGAAAAAGACCTTAATCACTGGGCAATGGAATCAGCATGTTTGGTTGCTTTGGACACAGAACTTGGTTTGATAAATCATGCAGAGAGAAACCCTGAGGCCAAAGAAGTCATTGATGGGTCAAAGTGTACCTTTGAACTTATGTACGAACTAGATTTTGAACCGTCACTTTGGAAAATTATACCCACGCCAAAGTACAAGAAAATTATAGAGAACTTCGACAAAGTTACAGAACTCACTATTAAATATATAGATGCCGCAATAGATAGACTTAAAAGTGATCCAAATCCAGCGAAACCGGACTCAGAAAAGAGTGTTCTTGAGAGGCTCTTAAACATTGATCGAGAAGTAGCAATTGTAATGGCCATGGATATACTCCTGGCCGGAGTGGATACAGTAAGGGGATCATTATATTTTGTTCGTAAGAAATTGTCATACAAAAAATTCTTATATTTCTTTAGACATCTTCTGCATTGACTGGATGCTTAATAACTCTCTCTCAAAATCCCGATAAACAAGATATTCTGCGATCGGAAATTTTAAAAATCCTCCCCGAAAAAGATACTTCTCTAAATGCAGATACAATGAAAAACCTGCCTTACCTACGAGCCTGCATCAAAGAAGCTTTTAGACTCTATCCCGTATCGGTTGGACAATTCCGATCAACAGGACGTGATCTTGTTTTAAATAACTATCGTATTCCAAAAGACACAGATATTGCCATGCCATCACAAATTTTGATGCGCGATGAAAAATTTTATCCTCGACCAAATTATTTTATACCCGAAAGGTGGCTGAGAGATTCTAACAAAGCTGAGTGTCCAATGGCAAAAGATGTTAATCCTTTTGTTTTTCTACCATTTGGATTTGGTCCAAGGACATGTATTGGAAGAAGAATATCTGATTTGGAGTTAGAAACTGCACTTTGCCGATTAATTCGAAATTTTCATATTCAATTTGATTATTCAGAAGAAATTTCATTTAAAACGACTATTCTTAATTCGCCTAATTTTTCACTAAGGTTTAAGTTTAAGGATGTCAGGGATTATAAGTAATACTAGAAAAAAAACTTGTAAAAATTTTAGGTCAACGACTTAATATACCAACTTGAAATAATCAAAAAAAAAAAAAAAATTGAAAGCGTGGCTATTTTGTTGGTTTTTGCATTTAAATCGTACGTCAATTTAAACAATCTAACAGTTTACATTTTTTGCATTCCCTGAACACAATAGTACGCTGCAACTGGAACTGTTGATGGAGCTGCAACAGCTGTGAAGAAGCTTTTTGTGTATTTAAAAAAAAAAAAAAAACAACCACGAGCTTATTTTCACTTTTTTGATTTGTAATATTTTTTCTTTTAATCAATAATAGTTTTCGTGAAACAAATAAGCATAAAAAGCTTCAATATTTTTTTTGAAGATTTTGTACACATGAACATTTAAAAGTTAGTGAACTCTTGCAGCACCGACTGTAGCTCCGTTTGCAGCTGCGTTCCGTTGTGTTCGTAACATTTAATTTGTGTGAATTGAATATTTTGACAGCTATTCCAGCTGCAGCTCCGTCTTTATTGCGTTCAGGCAGTAAGATATACAATTTTGACAGCTGCGAAATAGATGAATTCAGTACCCACAATATTATTGTGTTATGAGATCATTTCGACAGTTTTATAAATAATGGCATTTTAAAGTGTTAAATTTTTCGAATCCCAGCCTTCTTTTTCTTCTACAGGGTTATTGCTTATTTCAGTAACAAATTCTACAAGAGTAGCTATTTTTGAAGTACATACTTCTCATCTTCGGCTGCAAGCAGAGTGTTGATGCGAGAAGTGAGCAGAGCGTTAAAAACAAAAACATGCTTTCTCAAAAGACATGATTCCTCGTCGCTAGACGCCTCAGTATGAAAGCTCTCATAAGAAAACCTTTGTTTGTTTTCTTTCGCATAAACGCTCTGCTTGCAGCTCCAGTATGTTTTCAGCCTTAGACCTTAGTCATTTGGATTGCGGAGAAAATTGGGGGACCTATCCATTCCTGCAAAGTTACAATTCACATATAAAGAAATGGTGGGGAGTTGTAAGTCTGGAGTTCAATTTAATAAGCAGACATACCAAACCTTATTTATTTGCCAGCTAATGTCAAAACGCATGAGGTTAATACTATAATAATTAATGAACTAAATATAGACATAAACAGAAACAAAAATGACCTTCCAACACAAGCAATAACAACAAATATTATATGAGAACTTATAAACAAAACAAACCAGTCTAATGCACATGGTGATGTAAGCTATCAATCGGTGACAGCAGGCGTGCCCGGCAAATTAAACAAACATGCGAACGAATTTATAAATGTTTATTGTTAATACAAAATATTCATCACATGTTTATAATTAAAAAAGCTTCAGTAAATTTATTTATTAAAAAAAAAAAACCAAAAATAAATAAAAACAGTCAACAAGTTCTTATACTTAGTAATGATATTTTCTCTTAGTCTGTTGTATAGGTAGGTAAAAGCTTTAAGAGAAAACTTTCAACAAATTAATGTATCTATTCAAAATTTACAAATGTTAATTAATTCAATTTCTATTTGATACCAAATTAAAAAAATAAATACTAATTGTAATTAAATGCAAAAATAAATGGTATTGCTCTAATATTATGCCTTTGCTTATTTGTAATTAGTTCTTCACCAAGATTTGGAGATGATAAAATTGATGGAAGATTTTAATTGGATGACAGGAAATTCGACATAATCTTATTACTTCAAACGAGCTATTCTTGTATATATATTTATATATATATATTTGGTTTCTCGGAAATGGCTCCATCCATTTTGATAAAATTTATTACGATGAACGAGAAAATGCGCAGCATAATGATAAAAGTGCCGACTTTGAGTTCCAAATGGTGCAGTGTTAGACCAGGTAGATCCAACGATTTCAAAAATTCAATTGGATAGCTTGTAGCTTAGTCATCATTTGTGATACGATCAATCAACCGATTTGAACCAATACATTTTGTCTACTATTTGATTTTGAATAGGAATTAAATTCAAATCATAGACGTTCTTATTCTTCGTAGGTAAAATCGCCATACATTCATTCTGATGTTTTCATCGGCAACAACTTCTTTTAAAACTTGTATTGCACTGGATATTCAACTAACGTTTCACATCGGAATGCATTACGCTCTTTCCTTTACATTTAGTTTAAACAATGAAATAAACTTAACTCTAAAAGAATACAACACTGTATGATAATAATGAAATTGTTGAAAGCTTTTTTCAAATCATCTCTATAGCGATGTATTTATAAATATTTTAAGCATTTCAATGTACGTGGTTGAGTTTTTACTTACATCATGCTGACTTGCAATATTGTAAAATAAATTGTAAATATATTTATGAAGTGCAAGTGCAAGTGCAAGTGCAATCAAGTTAAAATAATTTCGTTTTTATTTTGAATTTGTTTGTATGATATGAAGGTTATTTTTTCTTATCGAAGTTATTAGTAACAGATAATCCGTGGACAAAAGGCAAACAAAAATGAGTCTCGCAATTCTGTAGTGTAAATCAAGCGACTTTAAGAGGATTGTGCTTTGTGCATCATCATCAAATTTTACAATTTACTTATAAAATGCTTCGCGGAAGCATTCACTCGATTCATTAGATAGACTGAAATCCACTTCATAGATACCAGCAATATAGTTCAATGATGGACACGGACACTGTATATAAATCTATAGTCTATTGGTATCCCCGATAACTCATGAATGAATACTCCTAAACCTGGGAACTCATCACGCATGAAAGTAAATGCATCCGATATTGAGTTAAACAGCCTAAGTGGCTGGTTAGCTTGGAAACGTGTATTTAAACATTTATCAAGTGCAATATTCAGAAAGTTCATTTTAACACCTCAAAGAAAGCTTTTCTGTTATTTATATAAATTAGCTTCTCATAAAATATTGTTTGAATTGTGAATTTGAATTTAGTTGTGCAAGAACTATTCATAAAGAAATGTTGCAACAAGTTAGTGTGATCCATCGTTCCTTGCGAATGTGTCAATGCAGTCAGCTGCGTTCAGTTGCGCAGCTAAGTGTCAAGGCAAGAGGATATTTCACGCAATACCTAATCATTTATATTTTTTAAATAAAAATTTAAATATTTAACTTATTGAACTATTTGTTATTTAACAAGGAATCAGAAGAAATTCACGAAAAAGGATACTCTCAAGAATGGTTGAATGCAAAACCAACAAGTGAAATACCCGGACCGTCTTTGTTCAATATGGTACGGGGTTTTATGCCAGGAGGTATGTTATTAGTTTTAGGATTATGTTTCATTTTTTGTTATGTTTTAAATCTTAATTTTAACAGGTGAATATTATCAAATGTCAATCACTGATTTCTCACTGGCTGGGCGGAGAAAATACGGTGATATTTTTATGGTTCCAGCTATGTTCGGCAAGCCAAGTATGATAATGTCTTTTAATCCAGATGACTTTCCGATAATGATGCATGCCGAAGGAATCTGGCCTTCTCGTCAAGGACTAGAAACAATGAATTATCATAGAACAGTTCACCGAAAGGATGACTACGGGGATGTCATTGGACTTCTTGGATCGTAAGTTGGTAGAAAAAAAAATTTAAAAAACTGTGAACCGTGAGTTAAAAAACAAACCTTAATATATTTTCCAGAAATGGTGAAGCTTGGGGTAAAATACGCAGTTCAGTTAATCCAATTTTAATGAAATCTCAAAATACGCGATTGTATCTTGGTAAGATGCAAGAAGTCAATAGTGAGTTTATTGAGAGGTAAGCATTTCAACTGCAATATACTTATGTATAATCGCAAATAACATGCGTAAGCTTATTATTTTTTGCTTTTGATTTTTTTTAAAGAATTCGTGAAATTCGAGATACCACTACGATGGAAGTACCAGATACCTTTGAAAATGAAATTAATCGCCTAACATTTGAGTCAGTTGCTGTAATTGCACTTGATCGACAAATTGGACTTATACGAAAGAATCGTGATAATGAAGATGCCCAGAAGCTTTTCGAAAGTCTTCGTAATATCTTCGATTTAACTTTGGATCTTGATATGAATCCTTCTGTCTGGAGAATTATAAAAACCCCAAAATTTTACCAAATAATGCAAAGCTATGACAATATATACCATATCATTATGAAATTAATTAATCAAGCATTGGAAAGAATTGAAAATGAAAATTCTTCACTAAACGAAGATAGAGAAAAAAGCGTTTTGGAGAAGCTTTTGAAGATTGATAAGAAAGTTGCTGTTGTGATGGCATTGGATCTTCTTATGGCTGGAGTTGATACAACATCAACGACATTAACTGGAAATCTTCTTTGTCTTGCCAAGAATCCTGAAAAACAAATTAAACTACGACAAGAAGTCCGTTCTGTTCTTCCACAAAAAGATTCTCTTCTTACAGTAGATAGTATGAAGAATCTTCCTTATCTAAGGGCGTGTCTTAAAGAAGGTTTACGAATCTATCCCATAGCTTCGGGATTTCCAAGACCAGCAGGTGATAATATTGTTATGAGTGGATATCAGGTGCCGAAAAATCAAATTTTCTTACTTAACAGCAATTTGTTGCTGTTAGAAGATAAACATGTTCCAAATGCAAAGCAGTATCTTCCAGAAAGATGGCTTCGAAGTGAAAAATCAAACAGAGAAACAATTAATCCATTTATATATACACCGTTTGGATTTGGTGCCAGAAGTTGTGTGGGTAAGCGACTTGTTGAAATGGAATTGGAGACAACAATTGCACGACTTGTGAGAAATTTTAATATTGAGTTTAATTATTCTACGGAGAATGCTTTTAAAAATCGTCTAATTAATTCACCGGCGATACCACTTAAGTTTAAATTTAGTGAAGTTGAAAATTAGATAGTGAAGTTATGGCTTGATTGTTTTGTTTTTGTTTTAATAAAATTTCAAAAAAATAAAATACATACTCATGGTTTTTGGTTCCCCTTTACTTGTACCAGTACAGAAATGATAGGCTTGCCCATGAAAAGCTTAAAGAAAACAAGACTGTCTGTGGGATCTGATGGTTTACTGTTGGAAGTATGGTAAAATGTTCGGGCTAATATTTTTCATCTACAAAAAGGTGACCTTATGTGCCCATCAACCATTTTCGGGGTATATCTTTTCTTAACATCATATCATACCTAAAATACTGTATATGTTCTGCAACATTATCATCAATAATGGCTATAGCCTTGCGGGTCGACCGTAGACCAAATTTTCACACTGAAACAAATCCTGGAAAAGGTCAAAGAATTTGGATTCGATACTTCTACTTCAAGGCCGCATGTCGACAACTCTCAAGGACGATGAAAAAACTAGAGATCCCGAAAAACCTGATCCAGCCAGCTGCGATACTGATTTGGAACGAAGAAAATAGGACCTCCAAACTATTCAGACTATGTCATAGTTTCCGTAAGAAGATGAACTTACACATGATTTCTTCAATTTCGTTGTGGAACATATAGTGCATATCGGGAAGGCGATAAACAAATGGGTTCAAAATCCCTCACGAAGTACAAAACTCTTTTCCTACCAGTCATAATTTAGGGCGATTGGTTTTGACAATAAGCAGAAAAGGAAAGCTCTTCGAAAGAAAAATGCTCTTGCTACGTAGGCCATTGGAAAGTATTTTAAAATTTTTAAATAAAGTCTCCTTTCATATTATATTTTTTTTTAAGCACTAAAACCTACCATATGCGCTGGGTCACATAATTGAAAAAACCCAAAAATCGACCTTTAAAGCGTGGCAACCCTATACCTTGACCATATTTCGCCAGGCAACCCTTGCGCAAAATGTTAGTTAAAATACTATCTAAAAAACTGCATACCACTTTTCTGGTAACTCGATGAGGGTAGGTCGTCCTATGGCGGGATCTTCTACTATTACCCCCTTAGAATAGGTTTGGACAACCAATTTCAGTATCTAAGTTAGACACTCGATGGAACATTATTATAAATAAGGTTTTGGACTTGCACAGCTGTCTAAAGTTAGACATACTTTGGAATGGGTTTATAAATACGATTGTATGTATTTATAATTTCCTCATCTGCATATTAAAAATATCAAAATCAGTTGAAGTAATAAAGATAAACAATTTTTCCTATTTTTTACAAGCAACCTACATGTAAAAATCGCAAGCACAAATGAAGCCAATATTGTAGACTATAACTAATACAATCAATGAAGAAAAAATCACACAAATAGAAAAATAATGACAACAACGCGTTCATTAATTACTAGGCAGTAGACACACTTGATGAATGATAAAAATAAAAACAAAAAGTATAACAATAACACAATAAGCAAGCATATTATAAACAGCTACTAGCTATACATATGTTGTGGTAGGTATGGATAACAATAATCATTCTCATTCACTAAAAAATATAAAAATGAACTTGTGTTTACATATGAAAGCTCTTCTTTTTAGCACAGTCGATAGTCGAATCATTTCTTCAAAGTGTAGTTAAAGCTTTTATTTACTGAACATATGAATGAAACTGTCATCAAAAGTTCAAATAGGTATCTGTTCCAAACAAGTGGATAATAATGCAAATAATTTTTAGTATGCTCCTGATCTTGGTGCAAAAATGTTGTCCAAGTGTGCATTAAATAAAATTCAATTTCGTCCAATTGTGATTAAATCTTTTAGAAGAGATTTAGAAATTCAAGTGAGTTTTTCAATATATGACTGTGTAATATTTTAAGATTCTAATAAATATCGTGAATATAAGACGGCGAATTCTGCAGAGTGCCCACATAAAGTTTCCACAGAAAATGGAACAGTAACATCAACTGATTGGAAAAATGCACGTCCATACAAAGAAATTCCCGGGCCAACGAAGTTTGAGCTTATTCGAGGCTTCTTGCCTGGAGGTACATATGATATGGTTGATTATCATTAATATTTCCTTAATTAAACACATTTATTATAATAAGGTGCATTCTACAAGAAACCCGTAACTGACTTCTTCGATGGTTTGCGAAAGAAGTATGGAGATTTTTTGATTCTTCCAGGTGTCTTTGGCAAAAAACCTATTATAATGACCTTTGATCCTAATATATACCGAGAAGTTTTTCGAAATGAGGGTATTTGGCCAAGTAGGAGAAATTTTGATTCAGCTTTTTATTATCGAAATGTCTACAAGAAGGAATACTTTCGTGGAAATGAGGGGCTAATAATGACGTAAGCTGCAAATTGAAGATAATAAAGTTCTGGTTTTCTAATTTTTAGTATTTTATTTTTTTTTTTCAGATCTGGTGAATCTTGGGGTAAATTTCGAACAGCTGTCAATCCGATTCTGATGCAACCTAAAAACGTTAAACAATATCTCACCAAAATGATACCAGTTAATAATGATTTTTTACAAAGGTAAGACAATTTTAAAACAACAAATCATTTTTTTCTCAATCATTTTCTTAATCAACAGAATTCGAGAAATTCGTGATCCAAAAACTCTCGAAATGCCCTATAATTTTGTAGACGAAATAAATCGACTTACTTTCGAGTCTGTAGCTGTTATTGCCCTTGATCAAGAGCTTGGTCTGATTCGACGCAATCGTGATGCTCCAGAAGCAGAAGAACTCTTCCGGAGCTTACGGGATTTCTTTAACTTGGCCTATGAATTAGATATTCAGCCATCGATTTGGAAAATCATAAAAACTCCAAAATTTTACAAAATGATGAGAGTATCCGAAACAATGTTTAACATTACAAAGAAATACATTGACGATGCTTTAGAACGTTTTGAAAGAAGTCCACACTCGGCAGAGGACGGTTATCAAATGAGTGTTGTTGAAAAATTGGCTGAAAAAGATAAGTCAATAGCAATTGTTATGGCAATGGATATGATGTTGGCAGGAGTTGATACGGTAAATTATTGAAGAAATTTATTTAAAAAGAAAATTGTATATTAAATATTTTCAGACAACCACAACTTTAACGGGAATACTTCTGGGAATTGCCAAGAATCCTGAAAAACAGAAGAAACTTCGTCAAGAAATCAATTCGATTTTGCCTCAAAAGGATGCAGTGCCGACGTTGGAAAGCATGAAGAATCTTCCTTATTTAAGGGCTTCTATTAAAGAAGGCATTCGAATGTATCCCATTGGACCAGGAACAGTTCGTTCAATGCCTAAGAATATGGTTTTGAATGGATATCAGGTTCCAATGAATACTGATGTTGCTATGGGAAATAATATTATTTTAAGAGAGGCCAAATACTTTCCTAAACCTGATGAATTTATTCCCGAACGTTGGCTTAGAACTGAAGAGGGAGATTCATTCAAGGCAGATGAAATTAATCCGTTTGTTTATTTACCATTCGGGTTTGGACCTAGAAGCTGTGCTGGAAAAAGAATTGTTGATTTAGAATTAGAGTTAACGATTATGCGGCTTGTTAGGAATTTTAATATTGAATTTAACTATTCCATTGAAAATGCTTTTGATACTCAATTTATAACTCGTCCAGCCATTCCTCTGAAATTCAAATTTAGTGAAATCAGTAACTAGTTGCATTAATAATTACTTATTAATTTTTTTATTTAAATTTTAAAGATTTTCCAAAGGAAAGGTTGAAATTTTAAATTTAATTTTTTTAGAACTTCAGTAGAAACTGCATTTCTTGTACAACCATAGCAGTTTTAATAATATTTAACGATGTTAATATAAAGAAGCTTGATATTGTATTTTAATAACAACTTATGCTTACTTGTACGAAAGTTTATTTACACCACTGATCACTGATTTACAAGTTTTTAATACACAGAATAAAAAAGAATCGGTGATTAATGCTGCCAAAAGACTTTCGGACATTTGGATCATAGTTACATCAGAAATTCAATTCCATTAAACTTTTTTATACAAAATCATATATATAGAGAAAAATTGTAAAACACGAATACAAGTCTCTTTCAATGTAAGCTATTTATGAATGAGTCTTTTCTTATATAGCTACTTACAAAAAAAAAAAAACCAGTTGGTTTTGTATTATGGTGGTTGCCAATTAAAGAGAACGAACATTACATTTGACTTGATGACCATGGTTGTAAATTGGATAATTAAAAATCACGTATGTAAAACAAAAACAAAATAAACTATTGCAGTGTATGGACAGGGACATCACCTTTAATTAAAAAAAAAAGAAATAAATGATATAGGGGAGCTTTATTCATTAAAGTTGAAATTGGTTTTTAGAAAAGATACAAATATTTGATCTCATTAACCTCTCTTAAAATAACATTTCTGAGAAATAAATAAATGTGTATTTTTAAATTTTAAGCGTAGTAAAAAACTAAAAGAAAAGCTATTTATAAAAAGTACTTATATACTAACTAACCTGTCCTCATTATTTAAAGAGTTTTTATTTCAAATAAAAATATAAAGAAAATAATAACTAAATATTTACTTTTAGTTAATTTTGTACTCTTATTAATAAAAAATTATATTTTATAGGCTAATTTTTAAATGCTCATTATTTTTATATTTGTGTTGAAATAAAAAATTCGCGAGAATGATTTCAATGGGCAAGCTCGTCGTGCAAAAATCATAGTTAAGGAGCATGTTCTGAAAGACTCTATTTTAGTAGACGAATCCAAGTTCCCTTTCAATTTTCCCTACTCCTCCCATTTTTCTTTAAAAAAATTCGCACACATAAAAGAAAACATGGGGTGATATATATATAACCCCAGTACCTACGTTATACTTTCGTATTCAAGAACCACAGCCTACTAATTACAAGGACTGCTCATCAGCAATTGATACCTGATATATTAAATAATAAGAGCATAGAACAATAAAGAAAGATAAATGAAACCAAAATTACAGTTACAGTAAAATTGCTTGTGTTTGTGGAACACCCGATCGAATCCCTCAAGAAGTTTTTTTGCATAGCAATATTTCCACAATTGACCATTGTAAGGATTGTAAGGTGTTGCTGTTCAAAGTCTTTCTAAAATTTAAAACTAAAAGCCTCGTAAGAAGCGATTATCTACAAAAGTCTATTTCGAATCTTCGAAACCTTCGGAACTATTCCTAGTCATCGTCAGTCAGACCAAAAACATAAATTTAAAAAGTGAGCCAAGTTCTTCCAAACAAAACCTGCATGTAACTTCTTTTTTCATGTGTCGCAATCCTATTTATTTTAACTATTCGATCTTGAATTCTGAACTCACAAGAGTCAGTTTTTTGATAATAAAATTAGCTTTATACATCACAATGACTATATAATTGCTAAAGCCAATGCCATGTTAGGATTTCTTAGAAGGAACTCTCATGCTTTGAAATCTATGTACACATCATTAGTAAGATCAATATTGGAATACTGCTGTGTTATATGGGATCCGTATTATATATGTCACACTAAGAGAATTGAAAACGTTCAAAAAAGATTTACGCGTTTTGCTATTGGAAAGCTGGATTGGAATTTTTCTCCATCTTATATAAGGCGTTGTAAGCTTCTTGGGTTGATTGAACTTCAAACCCGAAGAAAATATTTTTTTAATAATGCTGGCCAGAGACGTCCTTATGAGCCGTATTGTGTGTCTTCCTCTTCTATCTCTTTTCAATATTTATGCTCCGCTTAGATCTATAAGATCTAGTATTGAATTCCATAGAACGAATTATGTCACTACACTACTATTTCTTAATCTTGTACTGCTTATAACTCTATTTGCAATGTAATCGACCTCAGTGAAACTAGATGTAGTTTTAAACAAAATGTCCTTAATGTGATTTAAATGCATACATATTTGTACATATGTATGTATGTATACTTTAAAGTAACTCAGGCGCGGATCCAGGATTTCGTTCAGGGGGGGGGGCAATTTTTGTGATATTTTGCTTAACTTAAAAAAAAAAAATGGTCCATCGAATACTTACGCTTTTTTAATGATTTTCTGCATTTATGTCTTAAAATATTAAAAAGGTATAAGCACAATCGGATATAAAAATTACATATTATTTAATTGAATTAAGGAAAGCATGTGCACTGTGCAGGTACATAATATAGTTTGTATGTAAATAACTCTTAAATAGTAAATCAAACATCTTCGTTTACATTACTTTATCCTCTTTCAATAATGCTCTGTATGCATGTCTTAAAGTACTTAATAAGAACTCGTAGGTACGTATTAAAAAAATAAATAAATTAATTAATTTAAATGAAGGAATTATAGTGTTGTACATGATATGGATAGTTCTTAAATACTTAATTCTAATCTTTTTGGGTGGCCGGTTTTTGAAAACCTAATAATAACTTTCTCAACATCGATCGGGATTTGCCTATGGATGTGCATGAGTGCCAGACCGCGGAGGCGGTTTTCAGCCATTGTTGATCTTAAATATGTTTTAAGATGCCGCAACGAAGAAAAAGATCTTTCTGCCGAAGAATTTGTAACTGGAAGCGTTGCAAGAATAAGATCATAAAGTCAAATTTGTTTTTGTTGACACATCACACATAACACATCATCCCTATTCCTATTCTCATTCTTCATTCTTCAGTCAGTGAAAAAAAAAAACATAAAACCATAGAAGGCATTTCAACGACCGACGCATGCGACAGGCGGGCGCCGGCCGAACGCAAATAAAGGAAATAACTTATGGAATCGTAAAATATATACATATATACATACTTTCATATAGAGAACTTAGGTATATCTAAAATGAGTAGTTGCAGGTTGCACTCCAAACTTCTCTTCTGACTTTGGAAAAAAAAAAAGAAAAAAGTGTTATGGTTTTTTGTACGCAATTTCAAGAATGTGAATTGAAGTTGATAGTGCAATAAATTGGAAATAAAGGTACCTACATATGTAAATGACATGAAAAGTGATGCGTAAGCGTTTGTATGTTGTTATAGGTTAAGGCTAGGATTGAAAAAAATTTACTTTATAATTGTGAAACGAAGAATTGCCCAGGGGGGGGCAATTGCACCCATTGCCCCCCCCCCCCCCCCCCCCCCTTGTATCCGCGCCTGAATTAACTTATATTAAAATAATGTCTATTTAGTTCCATTTATTTATTATTATTATTGTTATTATAGTTATTATTATTATTAATTTTATAATTTAGGATATTGGCAGTCTGATAGAATTAATCGACAGATGAATAAATATATAAATAAAAAATAGTTGAATAAACAAATTGGTGACTTGACTTACAACTACTCTAAACCTTTCCTGTGTGCGACAGGAAATTTTAAAAGTACTTTAAATATGTCAATAAAATCTAGTGTTTCTTTTTGAGTTTTTTTTTTCGATTATAGCGATAAAAAATTAAACGTATGAATGACGAAATTTGTAATACAATTACTGAAATATTTAAAAGTAATCGTGATATAAATATTTGTATCATTTGTAAAAGTTATCGATCAGATAACACACAAACCTTAAGTATTGTCTAAAAAGTGAATGATTTTTCGAGATTTTTGTCATTCTACATTTTGACTTTCGGAATATTTATTATTCCAGATTACCTATACATTCGTTCGATATTAAATTTTGGTTTTAGAGATTTAAGTAATTTGAGATTTTGACATTCGAGATTATATGTTACGAGCTTTTTGTCTTATAGATTTCCTGGTAGACCCATCCATACAACATAAAACCCATGATCCCGGCAAAATCCTACAAGTTTTTCATATTATATAATTTGTAGGGGTTTTGATTTTGGGGTAGTGGATTTTGGGTTTTATGTGTTTTTGGGTTTTTTATGGATTGTGGGTTTTCGGAATTTTTTGTTTTTGGGATTCTGACCCATCTATTTTATTGATAATGTATATATAGTAAGTATAGTATATAATAATGCCGATTCGACTTTATTTCCATAAATTTTGGAAACAAAGTCGAAATCCGTCTTTTTCAATGCTTGACTTGCTGTCCATAACGGAAGTGGCAATAATGTACAAATGCAATGGGAAATAAGTGCTAATCTGTTGGTAAAAATGAAGACAAAATTTGGAAAATAATGGCGAGGCTGACGATCCCGATTTATTTTCCACTCGTTAATCACACCTTATCCTCAGTACCCGGGCCGTCATCCAGTGCCACTTGTACCAACCCTTAATTAATCAATAAAAATATACGATATATTTATGAGTTAACTAAACGAGGAAATTTTTTTTTTCGATATAAATATTATTAGATCAATACTTTAGCAAGGCCAGGATTTTTTTTAATTCTTTGAATGGATATGTTCAAATGTAAAAATCACGAAGAATTACATGTGACCGTCATTTTGTCATAAACAAAACACTCAAAAATTTAAATGATAGAAGATTTTCATTAGTTGACTTTTTCAACCAGTTGACTCAGAAAGAAACTTCTCTTCTGACCAAAGTGGCAATCGTGAATGAGTGATGTGTATATTAAGCGTGTTTTTTTGCAAGTCCGGGGGGAATTGTAAGAAAAAAATAACATAATGGAGTTTTCATACAAACTATCGATAACAAGTATATAATTCGCGCCGGTAACACAGTTTTTCTGTTTTTTCTGTTTTCAGTTTTTTTGTCCGGAGAATTCTCTGGGTTTAGCTTAGTCCGTAGGGGATTAGTTGTTGTTGTATTTAGCACTAACGTCGTTTTTTTTTGTCCAATTCCTTCGGGGCTTACAAAAAAACACGCCTATTATACAATTATACACTCATGTAAAGGGTCTTCCAGTAGAAACTGACAGTTGATAGCGACCATATTTTTTAAGCTGCATCTGTCAAATTGGCTGTCACTTATTCAGTCTGTTTTGTTAAATCGCTATAAATATATGTATATGATAAAATTGTGCTTTTCGGGCAACGTTTCGCGTGCTTTGCCAATTTTACGGTCGCCATAATTGTCCTACCGAGAAAACTATTCGCACTGTGTTAGATACATTTGAGTCCACTGGTTCAGTAAACGATCAACCAACATCCGTACGTCAATGAAACGCAAGATTTTCCAAAAACATCGCTACTGTCCGTAAGAGTGTGCAGGAGAATCCAAGAGATTTGATTTCGCGTCGCTCACATGTACTTGGCCTTTCGCAGACCAAGAACTTTGCGAATTTTGGGTCGTACAACTGCCCCAATTCAACGACCAAAGACAAATGAAGTGTGTTTCCTGAATGGGCTCTGGAGCATTTGGAAACTGACACTAATTTTGATCGAAAAATATAAAAATCACAAAATGCAATAAAATAGAAATAAAACTCTGACAGTTTATCAGTTGTGTAACACATCAGATCAGTTAAAAGATCTGCATTCTATAGATAAATATGTATTTTGTTTCGCCTTTTTAAGTAGGTACTAATTTATGAATACCTATTATTGTATCAGAAGTCAAAATAAAAACTTTTTGATTAGTCCGGAACATTATCATTAAAAAAATTAATTTAATATTCAGATGCGTATCTTACAGAAATAACCTATACAAATATCTTTAAAACAAAACAAAAATTTTGTTTATAAACAGATTATAACTGATGGACTTAAGTTCGATATGTTTATCATTGATAACTTTTGAACATGATAATGATGTTAATCACGAGTGCTTTAATTAATTAATAATTTTATTGAAAATTTCGTCATTGATGAGCCTTGTGGTTTTTATCGCATGAGACCATTGTGAAAAGCTAATTGATAAAATCATCAAAAAACCACCTGATCTAATTCAAATATTTTAAGCATATCATGTACATATGTATAATTTTGAATAATTTGAATAATAACATTAATAATTTTGCCGACTACATAACAATATGTGCATAAGTATGTGTTGGAGATTTTTGTATTCGAAAAGTTCAGTTCAGTTTATTTTCAATTAACATATATTTTTTTATTTTATTCTACATTTTAATTAATTACTTGTGAATTAAATCAGAAAATTAAAGACATAAAGTTGTTTTAAGATCTCCATAAAATAAGCTTTTCAAAAATGTACGATACTTTATATTTATTCCTACAAAGTTTTATAGAAAACTAATTTTCAAAGTGACATGAATTGAAAAGCCAAAAAAAAACATAAAAATAAACAATAATAGGTGTGTTTTTTGGAATTGCACAGAAAAAAAAAAAAACGACCACAGGGATTAGCGACAGAATCACAGAAACAAAATGGAGTTTTCATACAAACTATCCATAACAAGTATATAATTCACGCCGGTAACACAGTTCTTCTGTGTGCTCAAATTAAGCCCTGGGTTTAGCTTAGCCCGTAGGGGATTAGTTGCTGTTGTATTTAACATGTATTTTAGCATCGACGCGACGTCGTTTTTTCGTCCAATTCCCTCCGGGCTTACAAAAAACACGCCTAATGCTTCAAAAATTTGTTTCTTACATATATTATGTAAAATTCTTGCATTATCGTAGACGCAAAGAATGACTATTTAGCTTTAAAATAAAATTGAATTGCAAATACAGTAGCGTAGGTATTTAGTAAAAAATATTTATGATCTGCTATTGTTCTACCATTTTCCACTTTTTTAAGTAGTCAAATGCTTTATTATGTCTCGACTGAAAAGGTAAAGTATCTTAAGTCAATTTCTTACATTTTTCAGGAGAGCAAAAAACTGTTGAAAGAAGCTTCCCAAAAAACCTTTAAAACATAGACTTCTTAGAATAAACTTTTTAGAGGTCAAATTTTATGAACTTTTTTTTTTAATTTATTGTGAAATTGTTAATATTTTTTTGAGTTATGACTTAAGATAGTTTGCCTTTTTTAATTTATTTTAAATTATTGATTTCAAAAATCTTGAGTTGAGATAAGATACTTTGATTTCTTAAGTTTGGTATTTTAAGTCCACTTAAGATGTTTTACCTTTTCACAATTATGACAAACTCATAAGATCAAATAATCTTAAGTATACTTAAAATTTTGTAATTCGCTTCAACACAACATCTTATGTGGATATTTTACCTTGTGTCACCATGCTATTTTCCAACATAAGATGATTTTTTTTTTCCTTTATAAATAGGAAACGGAGTGAGATAGAAAAATTCGGATGAAGCAGAACTGTGCGCCTCTGTTTTGGTAATAAGGATCATTAAAAAAAAAGCAAATCATCTTAAGACGACTTAAGATACTTTACCTTTTCAGTCGAGAGTATTATTTCATTGTTTCAAATTCATTTTTAAGAGAAAAAAAGCTTTAAGAGTTCTCGTTACATTGACGTCCTATTGTGAATCATTTACGATTTACTTCATTCATAACATATGCATACACCTATAGATACATTTAAAAATTGTTGGCCTTTTTTTCTACTATTTCATATTTTTATTACCTAAAGAAAACTTAGGGGTTCGTTCTCTTTCACCCTACAAGCTGTGATGAGAAAATTCTCTTGAATTTTCTGAGGATCTATTAGTGTTCCAGTGCATTTCAAATAGGTAACCTAACTAGTACAATCGAGTTCAAATAAAAAACGCAATTCATTAAATGCAATACAATTTATTTCCTTTCTTTCCCTTATTTCTGATGGTTTGTATCCATGCACAGGCATACAAAGGGAACAAATGAATAAAGTTAAGAGAGGGTTATATTTATAGGAGAGAATTGTTTTTTCTGGCAAAACATTGAACTAGTTCTCAACTTCGCTGAACTTAAACTTAAGTGCTATGGCTGGAACATTTATTAGCCGATTTTTAAAGGCATTCTCAATAGAATAATTGAATTCCATATAGAAATTCCTTACAAGTCTTCCCACCGTAGTTTCCAATTCCATTTCGACTATTCTTTTTCCCACACAACTCCTCGGACCATGGCTGAGCGGCATGTATAAAAATGAATGCACAGGTGCATATGGAGAGTCTTCATTTCGAAGCCATCTCTCTGGAATAAACTCTTTGGCTTTTGGGCAATATTGCTCGGTGGTTAAAAGTAAATTATGATTTAATACTATTTCTTGACCTTTCGGGACCTTAAAGCCACTCATGACAATATCCTCATTGTTTGTCCGTAATGTACCTGTCCCAATTGGATAAATTCGCATACCCTCTTTTATGGAAGCTCTAAGATAAGGTAAATTTTTCATATTTTCAATTGTAAGAAGAGAATTCTTATGAGGGAGAATTGTACGAATTTCTTGACGCAGTTTTTCTTGCTTATCAGGATTCTTAGCAATACAAAGTAAAATGCCAGTCAAAGTACTACTTGTTGTATCTACTCCCGCCATAAGAAGATCTGATGCCATGACCTTGGCTACATTTCTATCTACTTTTAGAAGTTTTTCCAAAACACTCTTTTCTTCGTTTTCATTTCTTGGAGTTTTGTCATTTTCAATTCTGTCAATAGCCTCATTTATATATTTTGTGCTGATTTCTGACAGAATGTCAAAATTTTTCATCATCTGATGGAATTTTTTTGTCTTGAAATATTTCCATATAGGCGGACCCATGTCTAGAACGAGTGACAATTCAAAAAAGCTACGAAGAGTCTCGAATATCAATTTAGCTTCATCGTTATTTCGATTTTTACGAATTAGACCAAGTTGTCGATTTAATGCAATTACGGCAACCGATTCAAAAGTGAGGCGGTTAATTTCGTCTTCAAAAGTTTCAGGTACTTCAAATGTCTTCGGATCACGAATCTCTCGTATCCTTAAACAAATATTATGTACACATACATACATATGTTCAAAATGTTTGTATATTATTCTTATAATTTTACCTCTCGAGAAATTCGTCACTGACTTCCAGCATATTGTTAAGATATAATTTGGCATTTTTTGGTTGCATCAAAATTGGATTAACCATACTTCGAAAGTTTGCCCAAGTTTCTCCGTTCCTTATTTAAAAAATTAAATGTGGATCAACATTTTGAAATCATTATATTATCTATAACTTACGATCCCACAAGTCCAATAACATCTCCAAACATATTATCTTTTCTATGAACTGTCCTATAGTATTTTAATGTTTCAAGTCCCCGTCGCTGAGGCCAAACACCTTCAGAACGTAACACAGTAAGAACATCATCCGGATTAAATGACATCAATAAATTAGGTCTTCCAAGAAATCCTGGTATCACATGCAGATCACCATAAACCTCACGGCTTTTATGAAGAAATTCAGAAACTGGTTTTTGGTAAAATATTCCTTTGCATACGAAAAAGATGTTAAGTATAAAAATATAAATATAAAATTCAGAATGGAAACTCTCACCGCCTGGTAAAAAGCTACGAATAAGTTGAAATCTTGTTGGACCTGGAATTGATTTGAATGGTTTCGCTTGTTCCCATTCCTGATTTCTAGCTGTATCAGAATCATCAGAAATCTACATATAAAGTGGCATTATCACTACGAAATACACAAATTCTTTATACTTTGAAGATAAAAACGTTTTTAACCTTTTCTATAGTTTGAGAAATCCAACGCAGTTGCTGATGCAATTGGCATGGTTGAAAATTGTTTTTCAAAACGAAAACTTGTCGATACATTGCTAAGAGGTAAAATGTGACTAGACTAACTTATAAAACCAAAACAAACTTCTTAAATAAACCTATAAATTTTTAAAAGCTTTAAAGCTTTTTTGTTTTTGCAAAGTAGCTATCAGCTGGCTATGGTAGTGTTTTTTGATTTGTCTTTATTTCAAGACCACAACAAAGAAAAAATTTGTACAAATAGTAAACAAACTAACGGTTGATTATTTATTAAAATTTACTGTTTTCAAAGATATAGATAAATTAACCACAATTAATAATTATTTATATGAAATAGAAGATTTAAAATTTCAATTTCTTGGTAATAAGTTAAATTTAAAAGTTTTCTAACTTTTAATAACTAAACTAAAACCAATGGATACAATTAGAAAATATAAAGATGATAACATTGAAAACACAATTTCGTTGGTTGATCATGAGATTAAATGCCTTAGGCATAAAGTGGTTTGGTCTAAAAATGTAGGTTTCGTGAAACGATCTATTGTGCGTCATGGTCGGTCAGGTGTAAATCATTCTTATCGGCGGATTTGCTTTCAATTTGGTATTTTTAATCAGTTTTTTGTAGACAAGACAAGATATTCAAATTTATTTTGTATCTCATCTAGAACGGGAAGTAAATAAAATGATTTTTGCCTTTTTTCTTATTTCAAAAGATTGAAAAGTAGGTACATACATATATCTAAAGTGGTGTATATAAGGGAATGGGGGTCAAGGGGATCAATCCCCCCTATGAGCCTTCAACTTAATTAGGTATCTGCAAAAGTTTACTCTGTTTTAACAGATGAAACGCAAGATACAGCTACTATCGGACAATTACTCGCACAAAGTTTGTGCCACATGCTTAATACGTTAATTTTGCCGAGAATTCCTAGAATCTTGCCAGAAGAGTACCAGCCATTAATAACTCCCTTGCTCTATAGAAACCATTTACAATTTCTTCCTTACTCCTAAAAGAAGGTTCATTCTGAAAAAAAAGCTATCAAAGAATCTCATGAAACTTCAAGAACAAAAAGATATTGGGCGCATTCACTAATGTAGTCACTACGTAGTCAAGTCATTCTGATTGGCTACATACAACTACAAAATGAGTTGAAATTTCCCCTCCGACGTAGTGTAAAAATTTCGGCTTCAAAGTTAGTGGAGAATGATTTTGACGTTTCACAATCAGCTATTCGGTTAAAATACAAAAAATTCAAACTATTCAAAATGAAACTTGACCACAATTAAATTATTTTGCATAATTATGATTTTATCTTCTTCCAAGTCACTCATATTATATCTTATATTTGATATTATTTAATTTAAAAAGAAAATATTATTTAAATTCTCAAAACACAACTGTTTTTTATTTCGTGTGTGTTTACATCTGTCATTAATATGACAGTTTAGAATTGACTAACTTTGTAGTGTAATTTTGCATTCACAAAGCTAGTTGAATTTCGACTACGTAGTCACTACATTAGTGAATGCGCCCATTGAATCGGTTGATGATTTTTGTGAAATATTTCAGTTTGTTTACAAAATTCTGGATGAAATGAGAACCTGAGAAAGTGACGTTAAAAATTTGAAGATTGCTATGGACTTGGAATATTTGATGAATTTATAGGTTATGAATATGATTTACCAAATTTTTTTTGCCTTTAAGACACGAGTTTCAAAAGGTAAAATTAAAGCTTGCACAGCAATGAATCTCGCCGAAGATTTTAAGCGATTAACTTAAAAGGATTCGAGCAGAAGAAGAGAAGTTTTCTGGAATTTATGAAGCTGGTGAAACAATTTACATTGAGACCGAACACATAAGAATAGTTGGGCAGACAGAAGTCTCATTCGAAAACACTGAAGATAAAAGTTCTGAAGATTACTTCTATTTCATGATGTTCAATCCATTTCTGGATTTTTATCCTGAATCTTGCAGAGAGATTTGCTAATCATCAGAAATATTTGAAGTATTTTCCGCGACCTTTGCGCTTGGGTCATCGCTGCTCTCATCCAGTCCAGTTAAAAACGTGGAATACAAATTTCATCCGTATGAGGTGATATCAAGCCTAAAAATTCAATTGAAGCGCTAGATAATAGCCCAGAGCGTGTCTTCTGCCGATCAAACGTTTTCTTGTTTTTACCGAAAAAAGAATTGAGTTTGTTTCCTTCTGATCATCTGGCTTTCAATGTTAAATAAAAAAATTAATTTTATCTTGTTTTGTTTTTGTTTATAAGAACTTCTAGAATGGTTTCTCTGCTCATGGTAAATCATCATCACATTGGAATCATAGCGGGGATGAATTCATATAAAATTTAATGTACGAAAGTAAATAATTTGTGTACTTTAATTTGTTCCACAAAAGTCTTCCACCCACCCCCCTGCCATCGTGAAAAGCTATCTATGCCACTGTATAAGCTGCCATTTTATCACTAACGAAATGGCTACACACTTTCACCAAAGCAGGGCTAATATTCGTTACGTTGGTGAGAATAAGAAACAAATACAAAAAATGTTATGCTTTTATCACAAAATGCGCAATTTTTTAACTAAGCCGCCCCAAACTATTTAGAAAAGTAAAACCCTTAACTCTTTCGATTGGTTTATTTCGAAAACGGTAATTTTTACGAAAAAATTATTAGCATGTTTTTTGTAGGAAATTTTGTAAGCTATAAATAAGTTCTTTACATTATGTCCGTACAACTAACCATTTGGATGATATTCATGAAAAAAGAAATTTGGGGGCTTTTAACCCCCCGTTAAATTGTTACTGGCGCTCATTTCGATGGGTACTTTTTACAGTTTCTTAAGGAAACCATTTTTTCAGAGTCCGAACTGCAGTCATCTAAATGTTTGACCTTTAACTGATAGCACTCTATTAGTTAGCATTCACTTTTTAAACGTAGGATACACAAACAATACAATTTTCGCTACAATTAAATTTTAACTTACGAATTTATTATTTTATTTTTAATAATGCGTTAGGTATAATATATCACAATAAAACTTAGTTTTCAACTTCACTCATTTTAAACTTAAGCGGTATAGCTGGGACATTAATCAATTGATTTTTGAATGCATTTTCAATTGAATAATTAAATTCAATATTGAAATTTCTCACTAATCGTGACACAGTGATTTCTAGTTCTAATTCAACAAGTCGTCTTCCCACACAACTTCTAGCACCATGTCCAAACGGAACATACATAAATGGATCGACAGTTCCATGATTAGCTTTTTCATCACGCAACCATCTTTCTGGAAGGAATTCCTTTGCCCTAGGAATATATTTATCTTCCATAAGCATCAAATTATTGGCAAGTAAAATATCGGTATTCTTTCCGATTTGATAGCCACTCAAAATGATTTCTTCTTCATTTGTACGCATTAGACCCAATGAAATGGGATATACGCGCATTCCTTCTTTGATGCAAGCCCTAAGATAGGGTAAATTCTTCATGCTATCTAGAGTTAGCAGAGAATCCTTTTGAGGGAGGATTGTACGTAGTTCTTGACGTAGTTTTTCTTGTTTCTCAGGATGCTTGGCAATGCAGAGAAGAATACCTGTCAAAGTAGTACTGGTTGTATCGACTCCAGCCATGAGAAGATCTAAAGCCATTACTACAGCTATTTTCTTGTCGATTTTGAGGAGCTTTTCTAAAACGCTCTTTTCTTCATCGGTATTAGCACCAGAAGTGTCACTTTCAATCCTTTCAAGGGCTTGATTTATATATTTCATAATGATCTCGTACATTTCGTCATATAAATTCATTAATTTATGAAACTTTGGGGTCTTGATGATCTTCCAAATTGAAGGATTTATATCCAAACTGAGTACAAGTTCGAAAAAGCCGCGAAGAACCTTAAAAAGCCTTGTGGCAACTTCATTATCACGATCTTTACGAATAAGACCTATTTGTTGATTAAGTGCTACAACAGCTATTGATTCGAAAGTAAGGCGATTAATTTCATCCTCAAAAGTTTCTGGCATTTCCATTGTTTTCGAATCTCGAATTTCCCGAATTCTATACAAAATAAAGAATATTTTGTCAGTCAGTGAGCTTAATTTCGAAATTAATGAAATTTACCTCTGCAAAAATTCATTATTGACTTCAAGCATTTTATTGAGATACAATCTAGCATTTCGAGGTTGCATCAAAACTGGATTAACAACTGTGCGTATCTTACTCCAAGCTTCATCATTTCTAAAAATTATTCAAGAGTTGGAAAATAACATAACAGAAATATTTAAATCTTATACTTACGTTCCTAGAAGTCCTACTACATCTTCGAATTCATCTTTTTTGTGGATTTTCCGATGGTAGGACAAAGTTTCCAGGAGACGACGTCTTGGCCAAATACCTTCGGAACGAATCGCTGTTCGAAAGTCATCTGGATTGTATGACATTAAAATGTCATTCTTGCCGAATACCCCTGGAACCCTTACAAGATCACCATACATTTGTCGATTCAACAAAGCAAAATCATTGAAAGACGTTTTATGGAAAACTCCTTTTGAAAAGCAAACAAAAAAGTTATCTTTTGAAAAAAAGTTAAAACCAATTTTTTACCGCCTGGTAAGAATCCACGAATCAATTCAAACTTAGTTGGACCTGGAATTGCGCTAAACGGCTTTGCTTTTGACCATTCATGTGACTGGGTTATATCATTTATGGTTTCTACGCCCTTTTTTTATAAACAAATATTTTTTTTGTATAAATTTCAAGTATATAGGTACTTAAATAATAATGAACCTCTTCACCTTGATATTTAGCTGCGCAATTGCTCGCCTAGCTTGGCTGGCTACCAATGACCGCTGGAAAATAGTTGCTTGATTATACATTGCTAAGCAAAGATATTTCTTTAACTAAACAACGTTAGCGCAGAATAGAGTGCGTGGGGCTTATTAAATTGTATTTTTCTAAAAAAAAGCTTTCTAGAATGTAGCTATAGTAGATAGCATCATCATAATGATATGATGTGTCTATAAAAGCCAATGATAGCTTTTTTAAGTTTTTCATTTTAATTTATACAAATAAAAATTCAATTGCAATGGAATTATCTTTAGAAAAGCTTATTTAGATAGAAAGTCTCCATCTCCATTTAGATAGACAATTGTATATTGTCTATTAATAGTTTTACCTATTATGACTCCATTGAGGGACAACATGACGCACGAAGCGTTGTTTGGCGTATCACTTAAGATTGCAAAAATTATTTTAAAACAATATTTTGAACTTTCACATTTTGAACTTAACTTAGACGCAGCACAGCACGAGACCATTTGTTAATCCAGTAGAGTATGATAGGCGTATTTTTTTAGCAAGCCCGGGGGAATTGCACGAAAAAACGACCACTGGGATAAAGCGACAGCATCACCGAAACAAAATGGATTTTTCATACAAACTATCGATAACAAGTATATAATTCACGCCGGTAACACAGTTTTTCTGTGAGTTCAAGTTAAGCCCGGAGAATTCTCTGGCTTTTGCTTATCCCGTATAGGGGATTAGTTTTTGTTGTATTAAACATGGTGATTGTTTAGCACTGACGTCGTTTTTTCCGTCCAATTCCCTCCGGGCTTACCTACATGAAAACACGCCTGATATAACTACATATTGTTTTACTGTAAGGATTAGCAAATGGTCTCATGCTGTGACTAACTCGCCGTAACAGTTAGAATTACAGTTTTTTTTTCTAAATAAATACATATGTCGAAAATTAATTGTAGATCATAAAATTCTACTCAACAAATTTTACATATTGCGTAGGGCCGATAGATTCTGTAACGTGACTCACATTACGTGAGTTAATTTATAAATATAGGTTGTTTGTTTTAGGGTCCAGTTATAGCTATCATTGAAAACCATCATTGGAATTTTTGTTTTTAAGTTTTGAGGCATTTAAAAGACAAAATCAGGGATTATTTTGATGCCAATATAAAGCTGATAACTTAAATATTAATTTTTGCCAAAAAAAATAATTAATTTTTGTCCCTTCGACAGGAAATGAATTTTATTATTTCAATGATTGAACTACCTTACCATTGATCATTGAAAACTTAGAAGGTTTAGAAGTCACTTTACGTGAAAATTTGAGCTAAAATGAAATATTTTTTTTTTTTAATAGAAATAATAATTGAGTCATCTGCTTATATTGGCATCCAAATAATCAATGATTTTGCTTTTAAAGTGTCTCATAATAAGAGATTACATTTTTCAATGATAAGTTTCGATCTATACTTTATTTCACATCTACGTGATGTAGAGAGGGAGCAGGACGCACTTCCATACATACGTTTTTCTCAAAATCTATTGTTCCCACAAACAAATTATTCATAACTTTTTGTGTTGAATCTTATGAGATATAATTGTTGCGTCCCACTAAGCTACTTGTTAAGAATAAGAACTAATCGACCGACGTCGATTTAGTTGAAACAACCAACACCATCTTTCTGTCTTTCTATGATTTTTATAAAAATGGACTTACTTTGGAATTTGTTTAAACTTCGATGTTCTATACTCGAGTTATTATTATTTCTTTATACAAAAATAAATAATAATGACAAAAATTTAAATTTAAATAAATTAAAATAAAATTCTTTAATTATTTATTTATTTAACTGAAATGCAAATTGTCTTTTTAATGAACAATATCCTTCAGACTTAGATTACAAAAGCGATTATGTTTCATTTGCAGCACTTGCCTTCGGCTCCAGGAGTTTTACAAGCACATTTACAGGCTTCAGAACAACCACAAGATTCACCACATTTAGCGCTGGTGCACTTGCAATCTTAAAAGAAAATTAATACAATGTAGATTGTAAGGATATTTAGTTGTTTAAATTTCTGTAGTCTTTTAATATTTTTTTTAATTTTTTTACCTTTACAACAATCCTTGCAGGGCATTTTTATTAATATTTTTTTTTATTATTTCTGGATAAAGAGTCTATAACTTCTACGAATTAAATTTCCACTGATGAAATGATCACAGACTGTAGGGTTATTTTATAAGAAATTCGCGATCAGAAAAAAACCTTAGGGAAGTGCGCAATTTCACGCTACAAAGAATTACTTTTTTTTTTGCACCCCATTTTTTGCAAGCAGCTATATGAGTATTAAAATTGTTTGTTTACAAAACAAAATATTTTCTTCTTTTTTTTTTTAAAGATAAGTTATGTTATTATGATTAAATGGCTTTGTGCTTTCTTTTTTTTTTTGCTATAGGATGAGCTTTTTTGCAATCTTTTCGAGTACCAGGATTATTTATAGCTTTCAAAAGATTAGATAGTGATTTTAATCAGTTTTAAAGTTGTAAAGGTGGCAGCCAGACTGGCGTCATATCAAAAGACTTTTTGATAAATTTTAGACAAAAAAAAATCTAGGGAATAAAGTGACGATGATTTTACTAATTTTAGAAGTTTTTTAAGCAAAGATTTGATTATTCAGCTTAATTTATGCTCAAAGATATTATAGCAAGTTGTACATTCATAAATAATAAAAAATGAAATCAAGACTGTTGTTACTGTGATTCATCCTTACTAGGACTAGGGCTGGCCACAAGAAGCGTCAGATAAGACTAGATTTTTGTTAATCTCATCTGGGTCTAGTTAAAAAGGGAAAATTTTAATAGTACCTATCGTTTCGGTTACGATCGTGATTTCGTGTTCCTAGAAGTCTCATCACGACCTTGTCGCAGATTCTTTAGAGCTTGGGAAACCTGAACTAACTCAACACAGTTATCATCTCGGCCTTGTTGCAGATGCTTTGGAGTTGGGGAAAGCTGAACTATCTCAACACAGTTAGCTTATAATGATTTTATCAAGGCTGGATAAGCTCTGGTAATCCCGAAGAAAGCAAGTAAAGCTGAAGGTAAGAAATCTAACCATTTAAATGATTTATTTCAAGATCTTTGTTACAGCAAAGATTTTACAATTTTATCAAAAACTTATTCTAAATAACATGAAATTTCATATATACGTAGTCGTAATATAAATCTATTTTATTATGAGCTACAGGAAACAGGTCGAGTAAACTCAACACACAAGATTCACTTTGAAGAAGTGAACCGGGTAAAATTGGTAGAAATCTTTTTCTAGCCCAAAGTTAGCCTGAGGGAGCCCGCTGCGTATTAAAAATTAAAAAGTAGGATTCGTTAGGAATCTTATTCCATCCCACAAGACACTTAAATGTGAGGGGGTAATAATATCGCCGGCTAGAGTTCTTTTAGGACCGATTCTTTTTGCCTTCCTGGTACACGAATGAACCAAAAAAACGAACCTTAAGCTATTGCAGTTTGCTGCAATCTAAATTCCCCTGAAAACTTATTCTCTTCCTTTAAATTGAAAACAAGAAAATCATGAGTCGATAAGCCTCGAATTGTTAAAATTTCTTACTTCCTCTTGTTATATTTTTTGCAACGATATAGTGTGAACTATAAAGGCCTCGAAATTAACATATCTATTTATTTAACATATTTTATTTTGTTAAATTGTTTATATCATGCATTGCGATAACGATGAGTGGCTGCTATATATGTTTTTTGGATTTAGGGTGCTGGTAGTTGGTTTTTGATGTTGGGCCGGCAATAAAATAAAATTTAGGTATTAAGTAAGTTTGAAGTGCAATGCTTCGTTACATACCTAGATATAAAATTGAGGGAACAACAAAATAATTTGTAATAGTGCATCGTTCCCCAAAGCTGTAAGCATAAAGCAATATTTTAGAATTCTCCTCCTCCCATAGCTTCCCCTAAATTTTGAAGTTTTTTTTGCTTAAATCGATTTATTAAAATTCTTCTTGGTTGGAGGAAAAATGTTTAGGTCTGCCATTTTGAACAATTCTTTTGTTGACATGACACTATGTGAACAGTAATAATTGCTGTGACAAAGTTTCCCAATATAAGTTTCCTCATGTTTCGAACCGATTTTTGAAAACTAATATTAAAAAAATATTTCATAAGTTTAGATAATAAAAATGTAAAATTTTTAGTTCCATCGATTTTAACCATTGCTCTTTTTCTTAAACGGTATTTACATAGTCAAAATTAAATACTTGCCAGTAATATGTATTTGCAAAAGCATAGAATCAATTTCAGATTTCTATCTTTGATGTTGATATGCTCAATCTGTTGAAACCCTGCTGTGTTATTGTTTTATTCTTTTTATCAAAAAGCTTTTCAATTATCAAATCAGAAAATATAGTAAGAAAAATCGCTTAAAAAATATTTTCATAGTATCAGTATTCAACTAACTGTTAACAGAATAGGAACTTCAAAGCAATGCTCAAATCATCAATCAGTTCAACATGCTTTAAGCTATCTCTATCAACGCGCTCCGCAGCCACCTCTAGTAATAGCTTAAAGGTCAGATAAATAAATTCAATTAATGAAATTTGATAGTAAATAAAATAATGTAATTTTTTATTATTTTTTTTTGTAAACTCAAAAGCTAGATGTTTTGGACTCAGCTAATTGGACTAAGGCACGAACTTATAATAAAATTCCAGGACAAACGAAATACGAACTTTTTCGAGGATTTCTACCAGGAGGTCAATATCATAAGAAATCATTTACAGAATACATTTTAAAAGCTCGAAAGCAATATGGCGATATATTTCGAATACCAGGAACATTGGGAAAGGCGGATGTTATAATGCTCTTCAATGTCGATGATATACAAAAAGTTTTTCGATTTGAGGGTGTTTGGCCTTCAAGACCAGGAATGGATTCGTTGATATATTATCGAAAGAAATATCGAGCTGAACTGTATGATCAAGCCGAAGGACTAATGGCATCGTAAGTTGGCTTTTTTTTCGATTTTTATTTTAATTTATATTTTTTTACACTTTCCATTTTAAGAGAGGGCAAGGCATGGTCAACATTTCGAACAGCAGTGAATCCAGTTTTAATGCAGCCTCGTAATGCAAAGAGCTATGTTATTCCAATGCAGAAAGTCAACTCAGAGTTTATACAAAGGTAAATCAAATGAAATTTAAAAAAAAATGAAAATAAAATATCATGAATTCCTAAAGAATCCGCGACATACGTGACCCAAAAACAAATGAAATGCCAGATAATTTTGTAAAGGAAATAAATCGACTTACCTTTGAATCAGTTGCAGTGGTTGCTTTGGATAAAGAGCTGGGATTAATCCGAAGGAATAGGGACAGAGCAGATGCTAAAGATCTCTTCACAAACTTAACTCTATTCCTCCAGTATTTGTATGAGCTAGATTATCAGCCGTCTTTGTGGAAATATATTTGGACACCGAATTTTGCTCGTTACAAAAAAGCTCTGGATAATATTCATGAGACTATAATAGGCTATGTCGAAGAGTCAATCCAGCAAATGGAAAAGAGAAAGCAGACGAATTCATCAGAAGAAAGAGAATTAAGTGTATTGGAGAAACTTATTAAAATCGATAAGGCTATTGCCATTGTAATGGCAACAGATATGCTTATGGCTGGAGTTGATACGGCAAGTTTTTTTTTTTTTTTGTAATAAACCTGCTTTATTAAAGTGTAAATTTTCAAAATAACAGACATCTACCATTATGACTGGTATCCTCCTTGAGGTGGCGACACATCCAGAGAAGCAGGCAAAATTACGAGCAGAAGTCCGTAAGGTTCTGCCACACAAACATTCTACATTCACTGTGGAATCTTTGAAACATTTACCATATTTGAGGGCATGTATAAAAGAAGGCATTCGAATGCATCCTATTGGAGCTGCATTAACTCGTTCTATTGCTGACGATATCGCTTTGGGTGGATATCAAGTTCCAAAGGGAAGTCGAATACTCTTATGTATGAATTTATTGTTGAGAGAGAAGAACTTCTTTCCAAGGCCGAATGAATTTATTCCCGAACGCTGGATACGTGATGGACCATTGGAAACTATTGTCACACCTTTTTCATATCTTCCATTTGGTTTTGGGCCACGAATGTGTGTTGGCAGGAGAATTGTTGATCTTGAATTGGAAGTAACAGTGGCACGTTTGGTAAGGAACTTTTACATGGAATTCAATTATCCCACTGAGAATGCATTTAAGAGTCATTTTATCAATACACCTGCTATTCCATTGAAATTTAAATTTACTGAAGTTGAAAATTAAAAATAAATTTTTTGTTTGTATATCTACTATTTATTTTTTCATAACATCGTAATTATTTCTACAGCCGAAAGTTTGGTTTGTTCCCATTCTTTTTTCGTTCGATCCGTTATCGGATTGTGTTAAAGATTATGGGAGGAATTCGTTGAAATTATAATTATAATACTTTGAAAGTTTTGTTCTAGTACCAGACATTTTACGGGAAATGGACAATATAAATGACTTTAAGTGTGACCAAAAATACCTGCATAATACATGTCAAGTCATAGACACGGGAAACTGCCCAGAAGCCAGAATCTTTAATCCTGAAAAGTTATCGTTATCGTTAAAGCTCGTAGGCTGACCGATGCAAAATTGATTATGAGGCTAAGGAACTAAAAATCCAACGGAGAATTTAGTGATTTTGGTTAATTTTGTTGGTCTAGTTTATGCTCTAGTATATAGTTTTCTAAAAAGAGTTATCCTTCTTACAAAAATAGTATGCGCCACTTATAAAAAATGATATGGATACCTCGATAATTGGATCCAAGACCAAAAAAATTATTGACCCTGTTATACAATGAAATTTATTTTACGCCCATCCAAAAAACTAAAGACTCAAGAAAACCGATTCGTGAGCCAGCACTTATAGAAGATTGATGGAATCAGCTTAACACTCGAAAGTTTTTAGTTCCTACAATAAATTACGAGAGCCTCTTATTATTTAGATTTAATCGACTGGCAGAACGTTAAAGTTACTGAGCCTCTGGTAACGAAATTTCTCACTAATAAAGAAATTTCAATTTTTGTAAGTAGCGCAGATATCAAAAGTATAACTTACCCTCGATTCCCATATCATACTTAAAGCGTGATGCAATGTTTGAAGGTGGTAAGTGGTAAGCTTACTGTGGAAGTTTAAACAGAGATTAGGCTTATAAGAGCTAGAATCGCCTTAAGGAAAGTAATGTCTGAGTTTATCACTAAAAAGAGTTTCTTAAGAGAAACAGAAACTGAGTAAAAAAGGTAAACGATTTTTGGCGGAACTTAAAAACAGCTACTTCCACCTGTTCTGGGTGATTTTGTATAAAAAAATCATTGAAACGTTTCAAAATCACTATTATTCTCTTAAAATTTTCCATGGATACAGATATAAATTTTCAAGAGCATTGTGAAGACACGAGCTGAAATTTGGTGTGCATTTTTCTATGTCTAATGACATCAATCTCCGCTATGTATAAGAAAAAATGGAAAAAAAAAAATAAAAATATTAAGTTTCAATCCAGCCCCACCCCACTACATAAAAAAGTGCTCCGATTTAATTTTCGAGATTATGGAATCTCCCCAATGGTTTATTGCAGCCAGGGCCGGATTAAGACATGTGGAGCCCCAAGGCAATGTTAGCCTCGGGGCCCCCTCCTCTCTAAAAAAGCAATTGTTTTCAATTGAAAATTGATGAAAATTGTCAATCCAAAATAATTTTTTGAGAAAAAAGCAATCAATGAGAAGTCAACCAGTTTTCAACCTTTAATATTTTATTTTTTGTATTTTTTGTTTCATTCCGTCATTTTCTTTTTTCGGTTTCTTTTAATTTATTTATTTTCTTAGTCGTTGACCCGATTTTCTTTTTATTTTCTTCCTATAATTCTTTTCTTATTTGTTAATAAACCCAAGGAGGAGATAGGTTGCAGATTTAATAAAAAAAAACGTAAGTTATTCATCTCTCACGTTATTTTTGTGTTCACCAGGATTATTATAGCAATTATAGCAAAGACTATAACGCCGAATGATATCCGCCTTCTGTTTGACTTTACATAACGTGGCGGGCAGCTCATGGCTCTGACCTCAACGCCAGCCCGCTTTATGTTTGAACAAGCCTTTATCAATAGCCGCGTTCGGATACCTATCAAAAGCTAAACAGCTGATGCAACAACAGCTCAAAAGTACCTACATATATTATCTTTTTTGCATTGCTAGATAAACTACATATATGAGTTTCGAACAAATAACCAGCAACCAATTATTCGTAACTGCTATAATCGTTTACTCGATATCATAAACCCTTTTATCATCAGGAAACCAATTGCTGGAAGTTTTTTTGACATAAACTTTTAATGTTTTCTAAAATCTCTTGTTCTTTTCGCACGAAAAATCTAAACCGTAAGAAATTTTTTTTCTCTTAAAGTCCCTTAGGTGAACGCCCACAGAACACTTAGGCCCAGTTTTTCATCGGAGTTTAAACCTGAGTTATAACCTGAAACATGTTTTCAGTTAATTTAAATCCCGAGTTAACTCAATAAATTTGGTGAATAGATAATTCTGTCAATTATATGGAAAGTTGGAAACCGAGTTACCACACTATAAATAAAACGTAATTTTCTTATTGGCACCATTTCGATTTTGTGGCACTTTGATTTCGATAAATATTTGACAGCTACAGTTAAAAAACTGCTTTTGAATTAACTCGGGTTCAATTTATTCCCAGAATTTAACAACACTGAAAAACTGCCCCTTAGAGCATGATAACAATTTGTTTTTGCTTTAAGCAAGTTTTTCTTCCGCAAGAAGAATGTTTGTGGTAAACAATAAAACTCGAAAAAAAACCTGGCGAATATCAAAACAATTATTATTAAAGTAAACACTACCGACAAGCCGAACAATCAAAACCAATTCAAAAACAGAACCAACATTGTTTTGCGCGAAAAAGTATCCGTGGTGAATATAAATTTTTTTCAACAGGTTTGGCTCACAGTTCGATAGTAAAACTTTAAACGTCAAAAATTTTGTTTGCTATAAAATCACTCCCGCTTGAATTAAAATATTAGAAATGTATAAAAAAATGTACAGAGCCCTGCGTCGTGACTCTTGTGTTCGGACTATAAAGTCGAAAGAAATATTTCAACACGAAGAAGTTATTCAAAGAGGTGGAAGTGTAGTTCAAACACGCTTCAACTCTGCATAGTGACCAGTAATTTCTCAAAGTTATTTATGTTCTGTTACTTCACAATAATGAAATTCAGTCACAATGAATGTCAAACTCAATTTATTAAAAAAAAATTAAGAAGCAATTTAATCACATCTATCTCAAGCACCGCAGGGCCCTTAGGTGAAACTGGGCCCCTAGGCAGTTGCCTTTTTTGGCTCAGGGTTAATCCGGATACGATTGCTATGTATGTAAACACACTCTATTCAAACTTGTTTTTTTTTTTTGTGTTTGTGTTTATTCGTAACTCATGCTTGATTCATAATCTCCCAAGTACCTACAAATAAAACAAAATAAAATACATACATATATAGTTTTATGCAGGATGTAGCTTTTCGTTTAGGTTTCAGCTGAGTTTACCCCCAAAGTTATAAATAATCTTAGTCGCTACATTACATATTTATACATTATAAATGTTATAGCCATTGGAAAATATTTTCATTTGCTTAATAATTGAAAATTGATTTGTTTTCTTTTTATTTCTTTTGCCTTTTATCGAGTACAGTCGCTTTTTTTGGTCGTATATGGTTGTGAATGAATTTTCCGATTAAATTTTTAAACTTTGTGTCTTAAATAAATAAAATTTCTTAGTTAGTTCATTTCGGTAAGATTCTTATCTTTATTATTATCTTTAATTATAAACAATTTTTAGAGTAATGAAATTAAGAGAGCTTAAAGTAAATTGTTTTTCAAAATATATTTGAAATATTGTATGGGATATTTTTATTTAAAAATAAAACGTAAAAAATAATTACTTAAGGAAAAGCCCAAATATTTAAATTTTTCTCACAACTTCACACAATGATAATTATTCTATGTAGGTTCAAATGACCGCTATTCAATTAGAACTATGAAAATCGATTAATCGATTAATTAATAGATTAATAGATTTTTACATTCTTGCATTTTATTTAAGAAATAAACATTTTTGTATTTAAATTTCAGTATTAAAAAAGTTTTCACTTACGAATTTCTGTTTCATCTGAAGTAAAAAAAAATGGATATTGAAACCTTAAAAGGAAAAATTATCGATTTTTTGGATGATTTCGAAAAAAGAATGCAAGCACATTCCGAAAGTCAGAAAAACATAAAAAGGATGCGGATGTTGGAAAAAATGTACATCACCAGCTTAGATGAAGAAGACGATGGTATGTATTTATTATTGACAATAAATTAGCACAATTTTTCATGTATATAATATGTATGTATGTATTTTTTATTTAACAGGAGTAGCACACAAATGTAAAAAGTTAAATACTTCCTCAACAAATAAATCATTAGAAATAAATGAAATTATGAAGCAACAGGAATTTTTAATACCTTCAACTTCAAGTGAAAAAACACCCATTGGAACTCCGATCAAAAGAAGTTTACAAACTATTGACTTAATCTAAAATATGATTACTCACAATTTTTTTCTTTTTTAACAGAAGCGGTACGAAAAATTAGAAAGGAAAACGGTTCATCAAGAGTTAATGACGTGTTAGAAGTATCACAAAACTTCCAACCGCAAGAGGTTTTGCAATTTAAAACATTACAAAAGTCATCGGTTTCAAATCCAAATGAAACTGAAACAAAACCTGGAACTTGGAACTTAGCTGGCTTACAGCCAAATAGATTTTATAATAAACAATAAATATTATGTACATACGTAGAAATTTAAGGTACATATTATAGTGTTTTCCATTTCTTTATTCATTATACATTTATGTAATAATAGGGTAACGCTATTGAGTGAATACACCATTTAATAAAAATTGTATATTACTACTAAATTTGCCCATGAGTTTAACTCGAAAACAAAGGCAAATTTCACAGTTCTACGAAAACATTTTTTGATAGTTTTAAAAATGTTTTAAAAATGTTATATCATTATCCAGATAAGTTTATGAAAATTAATACAACAATAAAAAATGAATTGAATGTGTTAATGTGGGTTGACTAAAGACACTGAAGTCGAGCTACAGACGATATTATTTCACCCGTAAGTTCTATATAACGAGACCAATCTAAACAGAATAGATAATATTTTCTTGTTAAAGCGATGTCCTCGGCAAACAGCTTAATTTTCAGGGCTTAATATACTTACTATCCTCCCTATCCAATCAAAAATTTCCCCAAGCTGAGACAAGCCAAACTCCTCCTCAGGAACTATGTATAACCAAGAACATTTCAAGTATTGCACCAGCTTAAGTTGAAATAACTTCAGAATCATAACGGGCCTCCCTACCGACCACTCGAAATTCAGAAGGCACGTAAATAATCTAGGCCTATAGTGAGCAGTGTCACATGTAGATTCTGCAATATTCATGAGGAAATGCCGAACAACATATTATACAATTGCGATGCATGATGCACGGAACAAATAAATACCTGAGACATTAGAGGTAGAGAGTGCAATTTATCCTCTCGGAGAATACCCCAAATACTCAAATTCCTCAGTCAGAGAAAAAGGTTTGGAGGAAGAGCTGTAAGATGAAAAACCTCATCTAGCTCTAGGTGGGGGCACAATAGGTCGATAAGTCACAGTGCAATAAACCCCCGCAGTATATTAATTTGTTCAACCTAACAACAAGTATTATAAGGACTGGTTCTACCACATTGGCCGTAGAAAAGAAATGTGGATAAAAGACTCTTTTAAAATCGAGATGTCCTCGCACAAGGCAGAGTAGAGGGCCTATAGTAGGGTCATTTCCGATCGAGGCCAAGTAGACAGGGTGAAACTGGAGAAACACTTTTTTTAAACACAAACACAAACATATACAGATATGCCAGTAAAACCTACGGTCTTATAAATTAGGCAATGGAAGCAATAGAAGGATAAGATAGATTTTTGTTGGCACAGTGGATTGAGAAATTAGGTTTTGATTTTTATCATTAAATCCCAGGGGTGGCGTTCAGTTGAGAGAATATAGAAAAGAATGCTGCCTAGACTGAGGATCGAACCCACATACCCAAGTTAGCAGTCAAGCACTACTTCCACTGCACCGGGGCCACCCCCACTTATGGTGGTTGAACATGGAAGATTCTGATCTTCCTATTTAAAGTCCTTTATATTAGTCTTGGCCGACTGACAAAGGTTTTAGTGATTGAATTTTGAGCAGGGACACGTATACCCGATGAATGGACCGTTATTGTTATTTGCCCGACCCTGAAGAAAGAAAACACAGGAACGTCAATTTGACACCCAAGACCTTTTCATGAATTTTAAGTCAAGTTCGTCGATCGTTCTCTATTTGGAAAACGATATTACCAGCCTGGGCCCTGGGCCCAAAACTAATCGAAGCTTCAATATTAACACCACATATAAAAGCTGCTTCTCGAATCGTTTATTGCAACTAAAAAACACATAAGCATACTCTATTGTTTATTTTTTTGTATGTGTGAGGCTACGTCACAAATGCAATAATGCACAAATTAATACGTCGTCGTTCTAATAAATAATATTAATCGAGTGTTCCATTCAGTTCTAATGTTATCATCTGTATAATTATTATAAAGCTTATTACAAAAGGCATTTATACTCTTATCGTCAAAATAAACTTCCTTCTCTACTCAAATCATCAAACGAATCAAGACGCTTTTCAATTTATTGGATAACTAATCTGCGTACTTATTATTAAAGAATTAATTTCATAATAATTAAGTTTATGCAACTATTGGTGCACAATTTAATTGAGTTTTTCCCCGTTTTATTATATTAAACTTTATGAGCTAATAATGAATGGATGTGGTACGTATCATCAGTATGAAAAACATTGTCAGAAGCTAAACACTTAAGCCTGTTTCACAATGCGACGAAAAAATGAGACTTCATCGCCAGCATGAAGAGATCTCTTCGTAGTTTTCCACATAGTTTTAACAGTTTTAAAACTATGAAATAATACAAAATAAACTAATAAAGAATTTTTCGTCGTTGATCAGGTAATAATTAGTTAGAAAAATTAAAAAAAAAATACAACATGACGACGGGAAATGCTTTATTATTTAATAGTTTAAAATTTAAGAGAGAACAACTGCGAAGAGATCTCGTTAATCTGCCGTTTCTCGTTTACTCGTCGCATCTAGCATTGTGAATCAGGCTTTAGGTATTCATAATATATTTTATTTATTTTTATTTCTTTTCCGTTTCATTGAGCGTAGTCAGTTTTTTTGGTCATTTGGTTGTGAATTTTCCGATTACATTGTGTCTTAAATTTGGTAAAAATACTTAAATTACATCATATCGGTAAGATTTAAAAAAAATCCGCTTTAAATCACTTAACATTTGCTGAATACCGGAGGCGGGAGAATATCCATAACAATTTTTTTTTTCATTTACGAATGTCAAGAACCTAAACAGATGCCCTGTTTTATGTGAATGAAAATTGATTTTGAGTGCTTAAAGGCAAAAGTTAACGAAATTTTGGATGATTTCGAAAAAAGTCTACAAAGATTATCCGAAAGTAAGAAAAACTTAAAACGACTCCGGATGTTAGAAACAATATACGTCGCTATCTTGGATGAAGAAGATGTTGGTATGTACCTATAGATACTAATATTAACAATAACTACTAATATAATATAAACTATTAATATAATTTCTAATTTAATAGATCTGTTAGAAAAAAGGAGAAAAGTTGAAAGAAAAGATCAATTGCTAGACACTACTCAAAGATATAATAAACTCTTAGAAATGTGTCTCACTAGCAAGTCTGCAGCTTCAAATGAATCAATACCCAGGAATCCGAATTATACAATAGGTTGACAGCTATTTAAACAATTAATAAAATATTATTATTCACGTATTTTTTACTTAACAGTACCAATGCATAAAGGAGGAAATTATTCTTATCAAGTAGTTGGGCCCAATGAACCACAAGAACTTGTGAAATCTTCATCAACACCAAGAGCAGAGATTACAACACCAACTGAATTAACACCAAAGACTTCATACACTTTGTCCAGTTCGAACTCAGTTGGTTTACAGCCAGAAAGATTGAGTAGAAAATCTTAAGTACATATTTATTCCATCACTTTATATTTATACACACATATATTATGTATATGAATACATATGTAATATGTTTGTCGTAAAAGTCTAGTGAATAAACCACATAGTAAGGAAAAACTGCATTTCGGGGTTCTTATTATTAGTTGATATGATACCTCTAATTTGCGTGACCCAAGCATGTCTTAACCACAAAATGCATCTTTTAATCTTTAGAACGGTTACACTGAAGACATTACAATGTGTTTTCTATAACTCTAAAATTATGCTAATTTTCAAAATTTAACTCATCCAAATGGATGGGTTTATAATGTTTATAAAAACTGTTCTATGAGAGGTAGATACCGACTTACTGTTAATAATAGTTTAATGTTAAATTCATTTCTGTTAAATAGTACACCGTACCCATTTATATCAGTACACAGACAAATTTTCAACAATATCAACATTTTTTGCAAGAAAAATAATATTTTTCTTTATGATTTAGTTAGTTTTGAATATAATGGCAACAACAAAAAAGATCTGCCTCAATTTATGGTTTTATTATTATAACAATCAAATGTTAACATATCATAATTAAATATAAAAATGGACCAAGAAGTGATCCTTGTGGAACACCCCCCAAGAATTTCATATAATTCGGAGAAACAATTTTTGACAGGGACTTGAAAATATCTTTTAGATAAATAGGAATGAATAATTTTTATAATGCCTAAATGGTGAAAAATCAAGAGCAACAAGATTGTGTAACAGGCCTTGATGCCATATCTTGTCAAATACTTTTATGATATGACTTCTGAACCCAAAAAGGACGTCATGTGTGTTTAAATGCATCAATTCTATTTTAAGTAAGTTTCTTAAGACATTTGCTCGAGGAACTAAGCAAACTAATCGCCAATCGGTCTTTAACTGCTAGGTGCAGAAGGACTTTTCCCAGGTTTATGAATTCCGAATATTTTTGCTGTTTTTCTCTGACCTTAAAACATGAACTTGAAGACATTTCACATCCGTTTTTGGGAGATTTTTCAAAATTATATATTTTTTTTTTTAAATCAAAGCATGGATTTTTGGAAATATCGGGTTTTCCAACAGTGACTTGACAACTTTGAATTTAAATTTAAACCCTTTCACTAATCGTCACTGTCAATTTATTCAGTAAACTCAACATTATTTTCATCATGGTAAAGTACACGAAGGAGCAACGTCTGCAAATTATAAAAATATTTTACCGAAATTCGGACGAAGCTAATTTTTGACTCAATGGGTTCGTCAATAAGCAAAATATGCGTTATTGGTCGGGTGAAAATCCACATTTGCTTCATGAATCACCACTTAATCCACAAAAAATAACTGTTTGGTGCGGTTTGCATGCCGGCGTTACTGTGAATGGGCAGTGTTATCGCGCCACGATTACCGATTATTTTTGGCCCGAATTGGAAGATATAGACTTGGACGACACGTGGTTTCAACAGGACTATTTTCTTTGAGGCTACGTTAAGTTATTGGTTTATGGAAGAGCTCAGAGCCAACACTGAACGCGAAATAGCGGCCGCTTCAGCCGAAAAGTGTGGCCGAGTCATCTAAAATTGGGTACAACGAATCAACCGCTGCAAACGTGCCCACGGTGGCCATATGAACGAAGTCGAGTTGCATTCATAAATGTTTTGATTGTACTTCAAGCCGATAATAAAGCTTTTGAAATATCTCAAATGGTTTGCGATTTATTGGAAAAAAAGTTATCAAGTCCTTATTGGAAAACCTTGGACTACCTTGTAAGTTTTTACATCATTGTCCGCAGTTTTAAAAAACCCTATATATGTACGAGCTTAATGATGATATCATCAGTAGGTACATATTAGAAGTATCTATTTATTATTAGAAGCTTTTATTCAAATCAACACAATAGTATAGTAGTTCAATTAATAAGTGCTTTCTGTATTACTGTTTCTATTGCTTCAATAGTTTCATGGAGTACAGTCGTATTTTTTTGTTCAGCTTGTTGTGAAGTGTGCAGTGCCTTGCCTAATGGTAAGTAAGAGTAGGTATGCATTTTTATAAAAAAAAAAATATATAAAAATAGATTTGCATGTCTTATTTTGAGAATACCATATAACAATAATAAAATATAAAAGCTAACAATTTGTATTTATTTTTCTATCCGTGATGCATATTAAAGTTCGGGGAGAAATTTATATTTTTTTTAAATTTCTATTTCCTTTGCATTATTAGAATTGCATATTGATCGAAAAACATCATTGTTTTAGCTTTTTATTTGTAAGTGTACAGTATTTTACGGATATAAGAAACGCTCCTCATATAAGAAAAACTCGCTTATAAGAAACGCAACCTAAAACACCATGTCTTTTTCTTAAATTTCTCTCTGAAATTTAACGTATATAAGAAACTCGCATATAAGAAAAACACGTTTATAAGAAATACCTTTTAATGCACAATACAAATTTTCAAGAACAAAAAAGTACGCATATAAGAAACTAACTTCAGCTTTACTTTGATTGAAATAAACATTTGTTTACACATACGCACCAATATGTTTCCACCTTTAATAACAACTTCCAGTTTTCCAATAAAAATGACAACGTCAGATTGACAAGAGCGTAAATACTCCGTGGTCTATAAATTGTGACATTTTGATTTTATATTTGAATGTTTGTTTTTGTTTTCGTTTTCGTTTAACTTTCCTGTTTTGTTTTTATGTTGTGTGTTTAAAATGCTTAGAAAAAAAAACACGGTATCCGTAAAAATAAAACTAAAAATTTTAGAAGAAATAAAAAACTTTTTGCATTGTTTTTTTTTCTTAAATCCGTTGTTCTTTATAAGAAATTTTTTTTCTTATATCCGTGTTGCGTATATAAGAAATTTTCTTTCTTATATCCGTTGTTTGCATATAAGAAAAACTTGGATATAAGAAAGAAATGTCCGGGATTTTCAGACTATCTTATAAGCGTGTTGTACTGTATATGAGTTGACATTGTTTGATTCATTTTGACACGCCAATATTGCGTCCAATCTCCTAATTTAAGGACTGTATTTTATAATTTTTCTCTTGACTTAAAAACGAATTAATCAAGACTAATATCTCAGTATAACATCTATCATTATTGTCTCTGGAATATTCCTTAGCATATAACATATATTTACAATATTTGTCCCAAGACATCTCCTTGTGGTACATCGGCTTCAATATTCTTAAGTTCCGAATAGCCTTTTTCGTATACCTACGTAGCTCTTAAGAGTCGGTAATATAAAATTTCAGTATTTCGTAGAAGTGCCTTGAAAGATCCCTGTACAGATTTTAGTCAAGTTTCAAATGCCAAACATTGTCATTAACTTCAGCAACATCTGGAAATAACCTGGAACATACTCGTTTTTTTCAAGTGCCTTATCTTATCATCAACATTCGTATTTTTATTGTGTGAGGTCAGTCTTATTTATTTATCTTAATTTACTTTTTAGCTGCAGTTTTTCGAATACTTTAAAGTGCTTCTTATTTCTTTGATTCGTCGCATGCTTCCATCAGCAAAGTGTATGTTATTAGCCAATCGAATTACGGGGAATAGCTTAAAAATATTCGAAAGATGTTCGTGAACAGTTCGGCCTTCTGTTTCGGGTTCGTCGTCGATTTTTCATCTTGTTCTTTTATATGGGTATTTTATATCTTCCGTTAATTCAAAGGGTTTATTGAATTATATAATTATAATTGACATACATTATTCTTTTGGCTTACCTACGTTGCAAAAACTTGTCGTAAATTTCCCCGAACACTGGAAGTAGACGGTTTTACAATTTTTTTTTTCTTCCAAATTCATCTAATTGATCTTATTACGGAAAGCATAATGGAATTTCGTGTTTCTAACTCAATTAGAACTAGTAGCTGCACTTTTTCATGAAATAGATTTTTTTAGACTTTGGTTAACGTTATTAATAGCAGAAATTAAAAGGAAAAAAAATATTAAAGAAACAATGGATGATTTAAGTACATCTAGGTAATAATGTAACTGAACACATCAGAACCCTAAGCAACAGAAAATAAAATAATCAACAAGTCAACCAGTGTTGCCAAGAACATCGATTTATCATATTTCTCTCGATTTTCATATTCATCTACTTTGATATAATAACTCTTGAATTCCTATTAAATAAAATTTTATTAAAAATCTGTCTAACTTAAAATATCACATTTGTGATTTCCCATCGCCATTATCATGAAATCGAGTTTCTTTTTTCAACTGCAGTATAAAAATCAAAGTTTAGTGTTTCCATTGATGGCTCACTTTATTTTATCGATATTAAATTTACCTAATTCTTTAGAAAATGTTGAGAAAACATTTTCTCAAATAAATTTAAATAAAACAAAACTCAGAAATTAACTTAATGTTGAAACCTTATGAGCCATGCCACATTAAAATAAAAAAGGAAACTTATATAGAAAATTATTTCGCTTAGTAAAATAAAATTAAATAAAACCATATATGTAACTAGAACTTATTTTCTAGTCTTGATAGGCAAACAAACTAAATTCCATGACAATGATCGCCATTTTTGTTTTATGAAAAAAAAAAAAAAAAAAAAAAAAATGTTTCATTCGGTGACTCAGATACAAACTATCTAATCGATAAACTGGTATAAACATGTATTACAGTTTTTATCTGTATCAAATTTGATACCCAAAAATTATGTGAACTTAGCTATTTAAGTCCACACCACAGGCGTAGGGTCATAAGTCTACAGGCCAAAAGTCCGTAATGGATTTTTGACCCTCTTAGGTGTGTTAAAAGTCCACAAATCTATTGTGGATTTTTAACCCACCTTGGTGTGCCAGAAATCCATGGGAAATTCTTATGGATTTCTGGCCCATCGATTGTGGATTTCTGACTCACTTTGATGATTTTAAAATATTAATTTTATTATTATTAAAAACCATTTATTTTGCTTTTTTTAAGTTTAAGATGCGTCTTAAGAGTTCAATAAAAAATAATATTTGTTTGCTTAGGTTGATATGCCCGACGCACTTTCTTGGAAAACCATTACGTTCTTTTTGGGTGTTCTGTAACGCTCACGAAACTCCGTTGCTCCGCTTAGGGTATGCCCAGTCGACAGGCAGGCGCCAATGTCAATAGTTTTCTTAATAAACAGTATTTTCATTATGATTTTTAAAAAAATCCAGAAAATATTTGTGGAGTTATGACCCACTTTTTTTTTAAATGGTGGAATATTGACCCACTTTTTTGTGGACTTTTGGCTCATAAGGGTGGGTTATAAGTCCACAATTGATTTGTGGACTCAAGTGGGTCAAAATTCCATTGTTAACTTCTGGCCTGTGGCCTTATGACCCTGCACCCACACCACTTAAGTTATTGCTGTATTTACGTGTAGATCGCTTTACTCCGATGTCATGTTTTTCGTCCAATTCTTTATGGAGTTGTTAAAACACACGCCTAATATCAATTTACAGAACTAAAAAAACTTTGAAAAAAATTAATTCTCCGATTAATACCGATTTAAGTATTTTCCCAATTTACAAAAATATTTTAGGGCTACAACTCTTTAAATAACAATGCTATAACCTCTTTGAAATTTTAATTGCGCGACTATTCACTATTCAGTCACTGTTAAAAAAAATACTATGGCAGAATTTTATTAAAATAACGAACACATGTAGGTATAAGAAATGGCGCTTGATTGCGCCGTTTTGATAATTCATGTGGTCTCATATGATTTCATTTGATCTTTTAATTTTGCGGCTAATAATACTCTAAAAAAATAGAACCCTTTTCATTTTTAATCCACGGGATTTTTCAACCATATGTTTTTTTTCTTGTATTGTGACTGAAAATCGTGATTAAAAAAATTTATATTGTAGTTGCTTACCACAAAATACTCTCCTTATCACGTCCGCTTGACATAAACTAAACAACAACAAATTTAAAGAAACCTTATCTTCAATAGCCTCGCCATGGGTCGACTCAAGCATAACAATACAAGTTTTTTTAGTTCTAAAACTCATACGAGTGGAGGAACATATATTCCAAGTTTAACCGCAGGAAGTAAAATTGAATTTTGAATTTCATCAACCTATGTTGGGAGCAATCTAAAGTTTTTTTAATCGATCTGAAATTTTAAATTCAGGGTCTGAATGGTAAGTAATAATATTAAATGGTAAAAAATATTAGCAATAGAATTGTGCTGCTTTGACACATTTCAAAGAGTTGTTGATAATAATTTAAAAAATAAATAAATACAAATTTGTTCACTCCACTCAATGTAGGGGAGAGTGGGGCAAGAAGGACCACGGGGCAAAAAGAACCAAACCGATTTTCACCATGCTTCTTAACTCTTTCTTATATTCAATAATTAGAACTAATAAAAAACCTACTTTCGCAACACATCCCTTAGTTTCATTGAAAAACTGAAGTTAGTTGCGATTTAAATGATGAAAGTTTGAAAATGGACTATTTTTTAAAAAAACTTCCAATTTGCAAAACCCATCCAAAACGACAGGTTCATAATCCCGAAAATTTTGTTTATTTTGTATTGTTTGTGATGGTAAGTGCTATCTTTAACTACTGAAAATAAAGGTAAGTAAATAATATTAAGAAACATAAACATTTTTTTTTGTAAAAAACTTCTTATGGGGCAAATGCAACCAGTACGTAGTGGGGCACAACGGACTACCAGTCGCTACGTACTGGTTCCACTTTCAAAGCAAAACAACAACCTAAAATAAGTCTGTTTTGCTCCATGTTCCTCACGAAGATGTTTTTCACAACTTATTTTATGTATTACCTATTTACCTAGGTACTTAGCTGTAATTTAACCTTTGTGTCTTTGAAGATGGTTCGAACTTACGTTCCAAAAACGACTAGGGGCATCCTTGGACCAAAAATGACTTAAAAAAAGCTATCGACGCAATTAAAAGGAAAGAAATGGGCTATCTCAAGGCCAGCAAGGCATTTAAGATCCCGAAATCCACAATAATTCGTAAAGTTTTATATAATTGTTATAATTGTATGATGAAATCAGTGGTTCGTTTTGCCCCATTCAAAGGTCCTTTTTGCCCCGATAGTGGGGCAAAACGGACTTTCGAGATAAGGTTGTATAATTGTGTATATCTCTATACACAATTGTTCAACTATATTGATTGTTCACTTTGATGAAGTTCTAAGGCTAAAGTATTATTTGAAAAAATATTTGCTCCTCTTTTAGGAATAGAAACAAATTTAGGAGTGTCTAAAGTTTAAGTGGTCCTTCTTGCCCCACTCTCCCCTATGTCTTGTTTTAACTTAAATATTGATCTGAACACTATTTTCAAGGTTTAAAGATTTATAGTGTACCTACCTGATGAACAACTACCAAACGAAAACTTGTGACAATATTTTTCTAGTTTCTGCAACACTGGTTCAATTTACTCTTTACTTCTTTTTGCAAAGAGACGATACAGATCACACAGGACTCACTCACTCAACTCATTATCCAGATTCTTTTAAATTCAACATTTCTCGTTGCTGCTGCTAATTATCGCAATATAAGAAAATCAACGTCAAAACTGAACAAAATAGGTATGTATCAGATAAAAAGATATGATATAAATATGTTGTCGTAATAAGAGCTATTTATTTTTTTAAGGAAGTGCTCTAGTCTGAGAGGAAAAAGTGATTAATTCTATGTTCACTTGAAGTCAAGGATCGTGTTGTGATATATGCTGCAAAACGGAAATCGAAAAGTTCTATTCTAAATACAAAAAGCTCTGAAGATCTTCACATTATTGCTGCTAACTGGCGATTATACTAAACCATTAATCATCATATTGTGTTTTTTGTGATATTCTTGTGTGAATCGTTTATATTTTGAAATTATTATTGATCTTCTACTCTTTTTTTCTAATTTTTCTCTTCTTCTCCTTTTTGTTTTTAATTCTTTTCTAAACAATGGCTTTCATTTCTTCTTACAACTGTGATCGAAATTCCACGAAAAATAGGATCAAAAGACTATGTAATCGTCGTGATGGTTTCAAGATTTGTTATTTAAATGGACGTAGCCTTTCTGATGATAAATTAGACGATATAGAGGATATATTTGCAGATTCAGGTGTTGATGTTATTTGTGTTGTTGAGAGTTGGTTCAATAGAGGTACACCTGATTATTATTTAAATATAAGAAACTATAACATAATACGTCATGATAGGAAGACCGATACACACGGTGGTGGTGTAGCAATATATTTTAGGTCCAATCTTAAGTGTAATGTTTTTGTTAAATCGAAAGGTTTTAATACAGAGTATTTAATTGTCGAAGTACGAGATGGTTATGCTAAATGTTTAATTGCTTGTGCTTATGTTCCTAATAGACGTTACACACCTTATGCTTTCTTTAAGAAACTTTCTGAAGTGGCTAAACCATATCAACATGTTTTTGTTTTTGGTGACTTTAATAGGGATTTATTAAGAAATGACTCACGTGCTATTGAAATGTATGAATTTGCTGGATCCTCAGGACTTACCATATATAATACTAGAAATCCAACACGATTCGCCGAAAATTCTGAACCCAGTCTTCTTGATCTTTTAATTGTACGTAAACCTTTCTTGGTTTGTCTTTTTGAACAACTTTGCTTTGAATATAATTCTGATCATGATTTGCTTTTTTGTACTTATGATATATAATTTTCACTCAATCGATTGTTTATTATTTTATTTTTAAACTATTAGAGTTTCCGATTCAAAGTGTCTATTCCATAAAAGTTGAGCTATTGAGCTAATGTAGGTTTATCAATGATAATTCAAAAAATCCAATGCTAATTATTTTACTTGGCTGATTCATTTCATTTAATTTTTATTATAAAAATACCTTCCTAAACCTATACAAGTTTAGAAGTGAATAATATTAAGCAATAAATTTTGAAAATTTTCCAAAAGTGGAACAGTTTTATTAGTACCTACCTATATTTTTTTAATTTTTGGCCTTCATCTAGAACTTTTTCCACATTCCAGCTAGGTATTTAAACTCACCGTCACCACACCTTTTCTTTTTATCTTCAATTAAATTAAGGAACTTCTTTTCATTCTCACACAAAATGTATTGAGGAACAATTTCGAACACCAATTATTTAAAATGTCCAATGCTTTTTCATACTCCTACACAACTGTAACCTGACACATTTGTTTTTTTTTTTTTTTTTCATTTCTATAAAATCAATATTAAGGTAATTTAGATTTTAAGTTAAAACTTTTCATTTATGTATAAGCTTTTAAAAAACATTAACCTTAATAATGTATGTCTCCTTTTGTATTATTTGTTTATATTAAAATTTAATTGAATTAAAATGCCAAAATAAAATGAATCATCCGATAAAGAAGAAATAGTATATGGTGTTATTTTTATCAGCTTTGTAATGTTCGACAACGCATTGAACATGTGGTAACATGTTTATATTATATATTTATAAATTCCTCAACACAGTAAGTGTTTTCACAGACTATGTGAAATAAAATAAAAAGTGCAACTGGGTCGCACGAACTTGCTCTTATGTGCGAATACACTGTGATTTAAAATATGCATGGTACTTACACTTTAGACTGAAAAATTGCTGAAAAATCAAGATAAATAGAAATAAACTGATTAAAAAATAACAACAACAAAGACATGAGAAAGAAATTTTAAAAATCGTTGGAGCTGTTTTTTTTTTTAATTTTTATATATATATATATAAAATTTTGAAAACATTTAAAAACCAAATTGGTACGTCATTTTTAAACCTTTATTATTGCGGAGTTAAAAAAATAATTTGGAAAAAAACGTATATCTACTCATTTTCAAAAAATCGAATTTTCAAAAAAAAAAAAAAAATAATTTTGAATTTTTTTTTAAATAAAAAATTTTATGTTTTGAAAATTTGAATAGGCAATATTACTCGAATTTATCAGATGCACTTGTGTAAAAAATTTCCTTAAAATCGGTCCAAAAGATAATGAGATAGCCAAAAACCAAAAAAATGTTTCTATGAGAGATACCATATTTAGACGATAGATACATTTTTTTTCCAATAAAATAGTAGAATAGTAGTTCACATACAAATTTTAATCAAAATCGAAACGACTCCTACGTTTTTGAGAAAAATGACATTTTCATTGCCAGTTTTTAAACAGTTATATGGGAGGTACCGTTATTTTTGGTCATAAGAATAATTTTTATTTAAAATCTGCAAGTAATGTTTAAAAACTACTGGGCACCGAATTATTAAGTTATCAAATAAAACTTTGAAACTTTTAAATAAGCTTAAACAAAACGATCAGTTTTACTACTACTGGGCACCGAATTATTAAGTTATCAAATAAAACTTTGAAACTTTTAAATAAGCTTAAACAAAACGATCAGTTTTCAGTACATTTATGAAAAATTATCTATGTGACATTAACTGTTTCCTTAACGTTGAAACAAAAAATAAATAAATTCATTATCATAAGAAGTTTTTTTTTTTAAATATAAAGATAAAGTTAATTTGAAGGAATTATTTTATAGAATGCTTTTGATTATTTTAAAAGTAGGAAAAGACATTCAGCCTTATATTGTGGATTTTACCCGAACAACATTCCATCCGAAAAATTTGATATTTCACTTTTTCCCTATTCGGAGTTTCACCCGAAATTTTATGTTCGATAAATTCTCTTTATTATGATAATTCATAATTAGAGGAAATTTATGTCTTGACAGCCTAAATTTTTACTTATTTTTAATTTTTAGTATATAGGCGAACGAAACTTCGTTCGGGTAAATCTCATAATCGCTTTTAAAATTTCGGGCGAACAAAATATTTTGACTTGAAATATTTTTCGGGTGAAACTCACAATTCTTTACTGTAATTTTATATATAAGCTACTCCTGAAGGCTTCCAACGATCTAGAGCTTGTTATTCTAAAATATTTAGATACTGCAGACAAAATTGCTAGATCCACTTTTTTCGACTTCGCTATCATCGGCAGCGTAAAGTTTGATCAAAATCTGGAGTTCGATTTTTTTTTACGAATCCATAACTTGCCATATATAATATTTAGCTTTATATAAGCATCAAAATAATTAATTATTTTGCTCTCTAAACATCTCAAAATGAATAGTTAAAAACTTCAATAATTGTTTTCAATAACATGGCACCTAAAAATGAATATTAAAAAGACAACCTAAGTCCGACATTTGCTAAAAATGTCATTATAGGTCAAATACCGAAAATACCGGTTTTTCGTATATAACTTTTAAACGGTGGATACTAATACAAAGTATAGGTTATGCAATTTTTTTATAGGTTATGTTATCACTAAAAACAAAATAATGTCATTTTTTGGACCGGCAATTGTTATTCTAAAAGAAGAACATATCTATTGCGTGTGGATATGTGAAGTCGCTAGTCTACGCCGATAAGCCCGAAACGATTGCCCACTTGGAGGACAACATTCGCCGTGTTATTGCCGATATACGACCACAAATGTTGGAAAAAGTCATCGAAAATTGGACCTCTAGATTAGACTACGTCCGAGCCAACCGTGGCGGTCATATGCCAGAAATCATATTTAAATTATAATGCCAGAAGATTATTAAAAAGTAAATTTAATGTCAATTTAAGAAAAAATTATCTTTGTTTTATTCCATTTCAAAGTTCTATACCTTTAAAAAAACACCCTTTATAAACATATAAATATGTACTACTACTCCTTTAGCCTTTAGTCGTGCACTTTCAAAATTATTTTATCTCGTTTTTTCTTTTTTTTTTGTTGATACTATAAACAATATATCCAAAGCTGCGGATTTCAACTATATCGATCATATTCATCCTTAATCTTATTTATATCTACGCGGTTCATTAATACATTTTGAAACAATGTAGCAAGTGCAAAAATAACCTAGTCATTAAAATTCCGCCAATGATTCAAACTTCATTGTGATGATGATGTTCGTCTAGTATTCTAGCCCATGATTCATACCTGCAAACTATTAGGTTGTTTTGTTACAAACCCTACGAGCGGGAAATATTATCAGAAGCTTTAATTCAATGTAACCTACTCGTATAATAGTTTATACAGAAAGGGGGTTTTTAATTTTCTAGGTATTTCAATTGTTTAAAAGGTTTCATGGAGTACAGTCGTATTTTTTTTAGTGAATTTTCCTAATATATTTTCTCTTGAATTTAAAAAAAAAACACGTGGTAGTAAATTTCTAATATATCGTGATTCGTGTCTATTCTTAAAAAAAGAATCCGTCTACACCTTAAATCACTAATTTACCAGTACCTTCTTCATATAAATGTAAATAGAAGCTTTTATATAAATAAACAAACATAATAAAATATTCGCCTGGCATGTTTTGTTTTGTTAAAAATATTTTTAAAACTTTCTTATTAAAGGTCAAGAGTTTTTACTCTGTTCAGATTCAATTCGCTTGATATCAGCAGTAGGATAATGTGGAAAATGTATTGATGTAATTGAAAAATAACTCTAAAAATTTGGAGAAATACGATAAATCGTTTTTCCTGGCAACCTTAATTCCCAAAATGGATTTAGACGAGCTTATATTGAAGGTTTCTGAATATATTAGAAATTACCAGAAAACCATATTGCACCTTCCCAATAAAATACAAAATATTAAGAGATTAGAAATGTTGCAAAAAATGTATAAATGTACTGTCGAGGATGAAGGTAAGACGTAAGGGTGTTTTGTTTTTACTCCAACGTAAACACACCCTAAGTTATTTAAATAAATATTTAGTTATTAATATGTTTCATTATTTTATATAGACTCGGATGTCAAAAATCAGAAAGTAACCTTAACGGATGAAGAAATGTTAGAAGAAATACAGATTTGTAAACTATTTGAAAACATGGAAGACGGTTTTAAGCCTACATCACCAAAAAAATCATTGATGGAAAACTCCTCAAACAAACGCTTCGAAATAGCGGAATTAACACGGTAAAATATTAAAAATGCAATAAAATAAATTTAAAAGAAACTAAATAAACACAAGTCGTTTGTATCTCAATCTTCCACCCAACAGCTGCCAACGGTAGCTGAAAAATTGAGTCTGATGAGATCAGTTAAGCGAACCCAACACTACAAATAATTCAGATACAGCACACAATTATTGTATGTGTAAGTATTCACTCAACCGCCACTCAAACGCCACTCAACTGCGAAACTAAAATTAAAATACTTATTAATTTGTTTTAATTATTGGATAATATGCCGTACAAATACCAACCCAATGCCCCTACAAGGATTTGAATATATCTACCAACAGAAGCTTCGTCATCACAACTCACAAGTGTTGTCGACATTAAAAATGAATTGTAAAAGGTCTCGATAAATCCCACATCTGATAAAAAAGTAATTCCAGGTTAAATGTCGAAAATATCGGTTTTTCGTATGTCACTTTTAAACGGTGGATAAAAATTACAAAGTTGTTTATGTAATGTTTGTACAGGTTATGTTAGGGGCCAGTTATAGCTTTCAATGAAACTCATCATTGAAAATTTTAATTTCTTATTTTGAGATACTTGAGAGGCAAAATCATTGATTATTTTGATGCCAATATATATGTATTCATTATTTCTAGTCAAAAAAATATTTCATTTTGGCCCAATATTCCGCGTAAAACGACTTCTAAGTTTTCAATGATCAATGGTAAGGTAGTTCAATCATTGAAATACCTAATGAAATTCATTTCATGTCAAAGATTGGGCTAAATGAAAAAAAAATGTTGGCAAGAATTAAAATTTGAGTTATATCAGCTTTATATTGGCATCAAAATAATTACTAAGTGCCTCAAAAAAATAAAAACGAAAATTCCAATGATGGTTTTCAATGAAAGCTATAACTGGCCTTCTATTTTCTAAAAAAAAAAAATATGTATTTTTTTTTTTTCGTACGAGCAATCATTTAGAATCTGTTGCGATTTAAAAAAAATGTCATACATATATCGAAAATAACACTTTTTCGTTTATAACTTTTAAGAGTAAGTGATATCGAAAAGTAGTACACCAAATAATTTCTCTACAAAATGGCATAATTTTTTTCTTAGGGCCTAACAAAAAAAAAACTTTAAATAAATTTAACTTGGTTAAAACTCAGTGATTGCTGATTTTTGTACTTAACTCTTAAAAATGGGAAAGGGATTTCTGTGTGATCACACTCGCAGTTAGGACGACAATGCTTTCGCAGCATCATATTAATATTGAAGGTTTGAATGAAGAACAAAAACTGAAGCTTAAGTAATTTTTAACTATTTCGCGACTCCCACGCCGATAATCAGCATCCTTTTAATGGCGCTTCGTCATTTGATCAATTTTATTTGAAAAACTTTTTGCCATTACTGAGAGGTTATTGTAAAATATTTTCAATTGTCTTCGTAGAATATGATGTTTTCTACGAAACACAATAATTACGATTTCGTACAAGCTATGTTTAGAAGATATTGCGTTTCAAATAAAACATCGATAGCGAAAATATCGGTTTTTGCCTATAAATTGTTGTTAAACGGTAAATGCTGCCAAAAAGACGTTTCCTAAGTGTTTATAGAATATGTTTCCCTCTACAAAATAGCATTCACTTTTTTTATATGAGCTATCATTAAAAAAATAAATTATTTTAAAAATTTGGTCAAAAGTAAAAAAATTGTGGGTTTTCGTACTTTTTTTATTTTTGTTCAATTCTGAGCATCTTTACTTGTTCAATTTTTTACTTGTCTACTTTCAATATTTTGTTGTTCTTTCTACTGATGACTGATGTGGTCACTGGATTAGCCATTTTTTTAATTACTGATACTTTTTAACGGGTGATTTTTTAGCTGGTTTGGTTTTGGCAACACTGGTTTTGACAGCTGACGTGTGTTTAGTACCTTGTGTCACTGTCAAACAGCTTCAGTTTGGTTTGCAATTTAACCATGGATCGTCTTACAAATGAACAACGCTTGCAAATTATTGAATTTTACTATCAAAATTCGTGCTCGGTTCGAAATGTTCATCGCGCGCTGCTTCCATTTTATGGTCGGCATTCTCGACCTTCTGAGCAGTCTATTCGGAAGATTGTGACCAAATTTCGCACCAAATTTACTTTGTTGGACATTAAACCACCAACACGTTTACGTACTGTGCGTAGTGAAGAAAATATTGCGGCCGTATCAGCTAGTGTGACAGAAGACCGCGAAATGTCGATTCGGCGCCGTTCCCAGCAGTTAGGCCTTTGTTACAGCACTACGTGGAAAATTTTGCGGAAGGATTTGGGCGTAAAGCCTTTTAAGATACAGCTGGTGCAAGAACTAAAGCCAGCCGACCTACCACTACGCCGAATTTTTGGTGAATGGGCTCTTGGAAAGCTGGCCGAGGATCCGCTTTTTTATCGAAAAATTGTGTTCAGCGATGAGGCTCATTTTTGGTTGAATGGGTACGTAAATAAGCAAAATTGCCGCATTTGGAGTGAAGATCAGCCAGAAGCATTGCAACAGCTACCAATGCATCCCGAAAAAGCCACTGTTTGGTGCGGTTTATGGGCCGGCGGCATTATTGGGCCATATTTCTTCAAAGATGATGCGAATCGCAGCGTTACTGTCAATGGTGAACGCTACCGAGCGATGATAACAAACTTTTTTTTGCCCGAAATGGAAGTTCTTGACTTGCATGATATGTGGTTTCAACAAGACGGTGCCACATGCCACACAGCACGCGAAACAATGGCGCAATTGCGAGGCGAGTTTGGTGAACAGTTAATTTCACGTTTCGGGCCGGTCAATTGGCCGCCTAGATCGTGCGATTTGACACCATTAGATTATTTTTTGTGGGGGTATGTCAAGGCTAATGTCTATAGGGACAAGCCCGCTTCGATTGACGCACTGGAAGCCAACATCCATGCATTCATTCGTGAGATACCGGCCGATATGTGTGAAAGAGTATGCCAAAATTGGACTCAGCGGATGGGCTACCTGAGACGCAGCCGCGGTCAACATTTGCATGAAATTATCTTTAAACATTAAATTGCAAGGTTCAAACTATCGATTCAAATAAATATTTCATTCATTTTTTCGAATTTTTTGTGTTTTTTTTTTTTTAAAGTTCTAAACCTCTTAAAAAATCACCCATTATATGCTTGCTTGGATGACGTTCTTCATCAGTTTCTTTGCCGTGAACCTGGTTCCATTACAAAGTTTCGGTTGGTTCAGATTGCGCACTGCGCAGCATAATGATGATAGTGCCGACTTTGAGTTCCAAATGGTGCGGTGGTAGACCACATACATCCAGCTTTTAGCTTAGTCAACATTTGTGACACGATCAATCAACCGATTTGAACCAATACATTTTGGCTATTATTTGATTTTAAATAGGAATTAAATTCAAATCATCGACGACGTTCTTATTCTTCTCAGCTAAAATCACGCCTTCACTTTCATTTCATCATTCATTCAAATCATTGCTCAAATAATTTTGGCCGATGTTTGAGAATACTTTGCTACAAAAAGTCGACGGGAACGAAATCAGTCGAGCATCAACCGGAATTTGAACATTTCCCAATGCCAACAGTTGTTTTTGAGAAATAATCGGCTGATTGATTGTTCTGCAATACAACTCGCATGTTCGTCGTCAATTGTATCTATAACTTCTTTATGTATCGCCATAAAAATGATAATTTCAGGTAAGCGTTAAGTTCATCTGCAGACGTTGATCGCGTTGTAAAGTTTGACGGAAGAAGCCAGATGATCTATGTTGACCATAATCACTGAATCAACGCATTGGTGTTTCACTTGCCTCTTTTTTATGATCTATACTCTTTATATCACCATCATTAACCCCTAAAAATATGCAATTTAACTATTTTCCAATTTTTCTGGTCTAAATTTTCAATTTTCGGCTCCGTTGTGTCCTTACCTTACTTAATACTAATCCAAAAAAAAAATCCCTATGCAATAACAAAAATGCCTATTATCGACGCCAAAAATATCGTAGGCGCCAAAAACGTTAAAAAAAACGTTAATTTGTTAACAGCAGTAATTTGTTTTTAATTCTTAAATAACGTATAACTACAAAAATATAACTGAATACCTACTGAAAATAAGTTTCTTTCATTTTGCAGCTCAGGAAAAACAAAAAAAATATATTTTCTGTAAAATTTACATTTTGTCGCTTACAAAAAATTGGCGATTAGGGCTCGATATTTGCGGATTCTTGTGTTAATATTATAAGTGTTTTTGTGAGAATATTTATCTATAAACTTTAAAAAATGTAGGTATATCTTAATGATATATGTATAGGTAATACTTTTTGTATTATTTTAATATTAAAATGAAGAATATAGGCCGCGCTGTAAAGAATAAGTCTTTGTTGTTTGTTTCTTTGGACTTGAAATTGATAAAAATGTACATGTATTTTGAGAATGACACAATGTATTAAAAGTCAATGCATCTAGCTACATATATCATAGAATTAAATAGTGTAAGTGCAAACTTAAGTATAAGTACTCTTGCATGCCTGGTAAAATAAGCTCTATTATCATATTTTACATGATTCATAAATACTTATTTGTTTTTTTGTTTTCTAAATACGTAAGTGCTTTAGGCAACCATTCACAAATCATTACGATCATTTAGCTTCATTTGCACATTTAAATTGAGGTATTATCTTCAGTGCTAAATAATCCTACGAGCTACAAACTACGAGCTAAGATATACATAGGCATTATAACTCTTGTTTTGCCTGACATATCTTCTCAATGAAATATTTTAAGTTACATATTTAAAAGCTTTAACTGCACTTTCAAAGCTTATCAATCTTATCATATTGCCATCACCAGTGCCGTAGCCAGGATTTTGGTTCGGGGGGGGCTTGCTTCCAAATTTTACGAGGAATTCTTTAAACAAAAAACTATATACATATATCCCAATTTATTGATTTTTATTAGTTTTTAAATTGTATGTACTCAAACGAACATATACTTAAATTATTTGTTTGTACACACATTTTTTCAAAGCAGAAGACGTCTTGATTTTCTTTTTGACATGAGATCAATCACCTTATCTGGATCCACATTAATATCTGAAAGAACAGATATCATAGCAAGTGAGTTAAATATTGCATTCCCCGTAACGCTTCGGGACACTGTTTTAATCCTTTTCATAGTTGAAAAGGTTTTTTCAACACTAGTTGTGGTCACTGGAAGTGTGGCCAAAACTGTAAGCAAGAAGTTTATACCTCTAAAGTAAATGTTGTCACATATATCAAGCAATTTTAAAACTTCGATAGAAGGATCAATCGACGATATTTTTTCGCACCAGAGAATATACTCAGCTTTCACAGCTGACAACGAAATTGCATTATCAAAGTAACATGTTAGCTTTTTCAGTTCGTTGACTCGCCAAACTGCAGAAAAACCTGGGAAAAGAGCTTGAAACGATGGTAGAACGTCTTCGTTGACCATGAACCTGTCCGTAAGATTTTGTATTATTGAATCTATGCAAGGAATCAATACAGACACTCTAAAATAGGATTCAGTAGAAAAGGTTTCTGGATTGGAACGCGTGGTTTGTTTCAATGAAGTTCTTGGAGTCTTAATTCAACTTCAAATAAGTCCTCGGAAAGGTTAGATGCGGATTGAAAAGCCTCTCTGAAAAAATCTTCGGCTTTTTCTCTGATGTTCTCAAGAGTATTCAGAACTTCTTTGGTGCGGTCGACTGCAGAAACGAAATCTAAGGATTTGTTCTGTAGGAAAACTGATAAGGGCAGCGTTAAACTGAACAGCTTGTCGCATACAATGGGGCTAACTAGAAAATCACTTTTTTGGACCGCCGCGCTGCTGCCAAAAGTTTTGATGCCTTTGAAGACATCGCCCACGTTCTGCTCGTTATTTCTTCAAGACTTATTGAGATGCATTTGAAGAGCTCTACAAAGTAAATAATACTGTATATTAGAAAGTTTTAGTTTTTATTTTAGACTTTCGGGGGGGGGGGGGGGCTTCAGCCCCTCAAGCCCCCCCTCTGGCTACGTGCCTGGCAATCACTATTTGAGAAATATGTTGTTCTATAAGAGCAAACGTCAAACTAGCATGCAGCTTCGAGGTAATTCACTGCGTTTCTGTTTAGTGAATTTGAAGTTCTAAATAAAATATGCATTTGATAGATTTTCCCTAAGCTCCTTTACTTTTCATGGCACTAACTACCTTTTATTTTTATTTTAATATCCACAGACAAAACGTCGTGCACTTAATGATGGTTCATCGAGACCTATTACAGATTTTTTCACTCCCAGGTGTGAAACTATCACTTTCTCAACAGCTCCGAGAAATTCTAATCCAGACATTGGAGATTATATTAAAAGGAAGAAAATAAACGACCATACAAAGGCTATGTTACTTGAAAAGCATTGGTTTCCACCCGAAGATTATGTTTTCCCATGTAGTGGGAAGAAAAATAGAGGACAACAAACACAAATAAATTTTGACAGTTCGCACCTTCAAAAATTCGGCTGGCTGGTTTTATCCAATAAAATAAAGGGGCTTTATTGCAAATATTGTGCAATATTTAATTTAAACAAAGATTCACAATCAAAATCGCCTCAAAAACTCGTAAAAGCACCATTAAAAGCTTTTGATAATTTAGTTGGTGCTTTGGAAAAACATGAACAAGATCAAAACCATAAAGATGCTGTAAAAGATGGGGATACATTTCTAGAAAATTTTCATAAATCTTCAGGTGATATTAGTAACACCTCAGATAATAAAGAAAGGTTAAGGCCAATAATTAAAACAATTATTTTTTGCGGTCATCAGAATATACCTTTACAAGGTAATAAAGACGATAAGAATCTAATGGAGGATGAAGAAACTCCAGAATGTATTACTATAGATGACAGCATCGTGTCAAGAGCTGAAGGAAATTTTAGAGCTCTTTTAAATTTTCGTGTAGAATCTGGTGACACAGACTTGCAGAGCCATTTAGAGAATGACGAATCCAATGCCACATACATCAACGAAAGAGTCCAGAAGAAACTGATAAATATTTGTGAGGAAATAATTCAGCATAGTGTTTTAGAAAATGTGAAGAAAGCTAAATACTTCTCAATTTTGTTTGATGAAGCAAAAGATTTATTTCATAATACGCAGTTGTGCCTGTCTGTTAAATATCTTCAGAATAATAGCATAACGGAAGACTTTCTGACTTTCTGCAATATTAATAAAGGCTTTACATACAACGAAGCGCTAGGCAATGGGGAAGCCGTTGGAGTAGCTTTGGCGAAAGTTGTCGAGGATATCTGTAATAAATTTGAAGTAGATTTAAAATGGTGTGTCGGGATTAGTATTGACAATTGCTCGGTTATGAATCCAGAGACAAAAACAGCTGTTGTGCAACAGCTGATAAAAAAAGCAGTACATGCCAAACGTTGCCCGTCAAGCAATTACATTCTCAATAATTCGTTATCATTAGTTTCTTGTCGAAATACTACCGTCGCAATGAGAAAAGTAATCCAATTCGCCAATGCTTCGCATGAGAGGCAAGAAATTTTCCGAAAAGAACTTCCAGCGTCAGCGCAAGATATCTGGAAGAAGTGTTGGGATACGATGCATGATGGACATTTGTTATTTGAAGGAGAAAATCTTATACAAATCTGTAGTGCACTGGAATGGATTTCCAAATGGAACAAAAATGAAATTGCAAACGACGCAAATTTTTTACTGCAGATACTACGCAGTTCAGATTTTATTATTTCATCGATCAGGTTAAGTGATGTTTTAGGTAAGTTTAAATAAATAATTTTTTTTTTATATTTTTCATTTGCACCAACACACAAAACTTGCTTAGTAACATAAATATATTTTAGGCATAACTGTAACATTGAGCAAAATACTACAAAGCCCATCGAGTGCAATCGAATTTAAAAGAGCTTCAGAAGCAGTAGAGAACGCAAATACTGTCCTTCTACAAAAAAGGGAACAGGTGGACGTACATTTTCTGCAACTTTTTCAACAGGCAGAAGAATTAGCGAAGAACCTGGGCGTGGAGTTGAATTATCCTAAAACAAATACAGAAAACAGTCTACTTGATGCTGAATCAGCTCAGGAACATTACTGCAAGAAAATTTACATTTCTATCTTAGATTCAGTGATGGAACACATGTCGCCGGAAGTCACTGACTTGTTTAAGCTTCGAGTATTTCTCCCGAAAAAGGAAGAAGAGACAGAAGAATCTAACAATAGTGACTTGCTTGATGTGAAACAACTTGCTTCTAATTACGCGCCGTTAATAGGCAATTCTGTTGAGAAGGACTACGAACTATGGATGGCTAAATGGCAGAACACTGAAACTATTCCGCAAGCACTTTGTGAAGCGATCGATCAATGTGATGAAAAATTGTATCCAAACATAAATTTATTTTTGAATATACTTGCTGTATTGCCTGTAAGTAAAATAAGTAGAGGAAGGTCCTTCTCCACTTTACATCGATTGAAAACTTGGCTGCGTTCATCAACAGCCAAAGATCATCTAACTGGGCTAGCATTACTTTATATTCATAAAAATGTGAAAATCGACGTGGAAAATGTAATTGAGCTATTCATGAAACACCAGTAATCTATGTTCATATGTATTAAATACTTAGAGTCGTATTTATAAACCCATTCCAAAGTATGTCTATCTTTGGACAGCTGTCCAAATCCAAAGCCTTATTTATAATCATGTTCCATCGAGTGTCTAACTTATACACAGACATTGGTTACTTTTGGGTCACACAATGTTACTCACCAAAAAGAAAAAAACGTAATGTTAGATATTAGGATGAATGGAATGAAATACTAATGCTTTGTATTAATATAAAAGAATACTTTAATTCAGTTAGGTTTCATAATTCAGTTAGTTTTATATAATAAAGATAATAATACAAGTAAGTAGTAGATGCGAGATGCTTATTAAAAGAACTGGTTATTTCAACTGGGACTTTATATAAGTTTACAGATGACGTTAGCAGATGACGTTTACAGATGACGTTTACAGATGATGTTCATAGTTGATTGATGGTACATTTACATCATTTCCCCTTTCATATTTCAGTAAATCAGCCTTTCCGGGGGTCTCCGAATACGATTGGATCTTCTTGGACTAGTGGGAGCTGGTGCAGCAACATTGGTTGTTTTTCTGAAATTAAGAAGAGTATTATTAGTATTGTTTACTGGAACAACTGCCGTCTGGTTCGATTCCGAGATATCAAGCTGGAGTTCAGATAAAGGTGTTTGATGTAAATCTCGTTCATCGGATGATAATAACGGTTGAGGCTGAGAACGTTCATTGAATAAATTTGATGGTTGGTTTGGCTGGGCAATTTTATCGTTAGACGATATTGAATGTCGAGTTGGAATAAAGTTTGTACTGCCGAAATTGGTATTTTCAGAAGTTGTTGCATTTGGTAAAATTTGATGACTTTCTTCATGGCTTGGCTTTGGAGTAGTTCTTGGTCTAAGTTGATTTTGATGACGTCTCCAAGTAAATCTGTCGCATTTAACTGTATACATCATTCTTCCTGATGTGTTTACCACAGTGCCTTCCTTCCATTTCGGACCGCGACTATAGTTTCTAGCAAGAACTAATTGTCCGATGGCAAAACGAGGTTGTTGTTTGATTATTTTTTCCGGTTTATTGCTGTTTGAAGTTTGTTTGAGCAGAGAAAGTAAGTTTCGGGGCTGTCTCCCATGTAAGATTTCGGCTGGGGACTTGTTAGTGATGGGATTAGGAGTTATTCGGTAAGTGCTAAGGCAAATAGACAAAGCATTTTCTGCGCTGTTCGGATCGTGAAGAATTTTTGATATCGAAGTTTTAAAAGTTCTAACGAATCGTTCTGCTTCGCCATTGGAGGCCGGATGGAATGGAGCAGTGGTAATGGGCCCTATCGCGAACGACATTTCCCGGGAAATATTTCCCACGTTCGAAAAATTCGTATCGTGAATGGTGTTCGAAATTCCCCTCGGAATTTATTGCTATCGTGAACAATATTTCCATGGGAAATTTGTTGTAATTTCTCTGGAATTTTTCCGCATTTATTTTGGTGGAGAAATCAAGGCGAGACAGAGAAATTGAAACTTTTTTGATAAATAAACACAATTTTTTAATTTTATTATGGGACGAACTCAACAAATCAAAAACAAATAGAACTGCTGGTCAGTATTATGGAAAAAATACAGATATAGAGACTGGATTTAATACCTACAGGGAAAAAGAAGATTTGGCAAAATTTGCCCGAAATGCATTTTCATTTGGATTACCTTCTTGCAACAAAAAACGAAAAATGCAAAACCAAGAAAAAGATCACTCCTGGAAGTTTATATTTTTCGAAAAAATAGAAATTTTTTTTCTTTGCTCTTTCGCGGTTTGAATTTTGATCCATTCTGGACAAAGCTTTTCCTCGAAAATGTTAAGGAAGTTCGACAATACTTCCGAGAATGTTGACTGGGCAAGACCTACATCGTGGTCCTTGCCGACTCCTCTTTGGTACCCACCTTCAGCAAAAAAAAAAAACGCAGCCATTCACTAAGCACGATGTGTGGACAGTGTTTTCAGATGGAGGGATTTTGTTCTTCTGCGAAATTTAACACCTCGTTCAAATGGAAAAATCTAATTGGCAACATGAAAAAATTCAATTATTTGTTTGTTGTGCACCCTAGCAAGGTATCGAAGAGGACAACTTTATGCAATTTTATACAATTCAGCACCCAATATTTCTTTCTTCACGTGGATGAGGAATTTGTTTGGGATATTTTGTTTTATTTTAAAGGGAATTTCTACTAAAATTTAATTTTTTTTTATTATGATCCTTTGATAACACTGCACACAATTCGAAATTGATCTCCGAAAATAATTTTGTTTTTTCAATGTTGGTAGTTTTTTCCCTGGGAAAAATTTATTTCGAGGGAAGTTCACGATAACTAGAAATATTTCTTGGGAATGAAATATTCCGTGGGAACTAAAATTCCCCGGGAGATTCCCGATAGGGCCCAATGTGATCTATGCCGTTCGATAAACAGAATTGTTGAAATTCCTTTGCGGTAAACTGCGCGCCATTATCAGACACGATCGTTTTTGGCAATCCTTCAATCGAAAAAATACTTTTCAAACCTTTAATTGCTGCAGATGTAGTTATTGATTCATTTTGATAACAAACGGAAATTTTGAGAAAGCGTCGACGCATATGAACCAATAACTTCCGAGATAAGGGCCGGCAAAATCGATATGCAACCTTTCCCATGCTTCTTGTGGCTGCGGCCATGAATTGAATTGTTGTCTGGGAAGCGAACTGCATTGCTGGCAGTTTTCGCATGTAGCTATTTTAAACTCAATGCTCTTATCAACTTTTGGCCACCAACAATAGCGGCGAGCTGGCTGTTTGGTGCGAATAACACCCCAGTGGCCTTCGTGGAGCATGTTTAAAACTCGGTTTCTGAGAGCTGTTGGAATGACAACACGAGTAAAACCAGTTTGCAGTAAAATTACGTCTTTTTCTACACTTAATGAAAGCCTGCGATTGAAAAAAGGTGCAATCTCTTTTTCATTATCTTTAAGCTTGTGTGGCCACCCTTGTAAAATATATTTTTTTACGCATTTTAGAACAGGATCACGTTTTGTATGATCTGCTACCGTTGTGGCAAAAATGGGAAAATCTTCCAAAGCAGTTTCAATTTCCGTGTCTAATTGCAAACAGATTTCACTGTCAAAATCAGGATCAGGTCCAACGGGGAGGCGGGACAATGCATCAGCATTGCCGTTTTTGTGAGTAGGCTTATAGCGAATGGTATTTTTATAACCTATAAGTATCATTGCCCAACGGAGTAGACGATTGGCTGTCATCACCGGTAAATCCTTATTTGGACTAAAAATGGCGGTTAACGGTTTATGGTCAGTATATAGGATGAACTGACGTCCGTATAAATACTGATGGAATTTAACTATTCCAAAAACAATAGATAGGGCTTCTTTTTCTAACTGACTGTATCTTTTTTGATGAATATCTAAAGTCTTAGAAGCGTGCGCAATGGGTCTTTCAGACCCATCAGGAAAAATATGTGAAATTACGGCACCTATGCCGTAAGCTGAAGCATCGGTGGCTAATACAATTGGGAAGCTGTCATCGAAATGAACTAAGTTCGTTGTAAAAACTATTTGGTTTTTTAATTCTTGAAAAGCTTGATCTTGTCGCTCTTGCCATTTAAATGCTACACCTTTTTTTCGTAGCTCATTTAAAGGAGCACAAATTTCCGAAAAATTATTAATAAATTTATTATAATAATTTACCTTACCAATGAATGCTTCCAATTGTTTTAAGTCCTTAGGTCTGGGTAAATTTTTAACAGCTGCTACACCATCATCAGAAGGGCGAATACCGGATGCATTTATTTTGTGCCCCAAATAGGTGACTTCTGGCTGCATAAAAACACATTTGCTTCTTTTACATCGAAGTCCGGTTTCCTGAAGACGCTTAAAAACTTCTTCCAAATTTCGGAGATGCTCCTCATCGTTCCGTCCTGTGATGATTATGTCGTCAAGGTAGTTGACAACATGGTCTACTCCTGAAAAAATTTGCTCAAGTAACCTCTGAAATATCGCAGGTGCTGAAGCGATACCAAAGGGCAAACGCTGGTACTGGTACAATCCAAGGATAGTATTCACAACTAGCAATTCCTTTGCATGATCATCGAGTACAACTTGCAAGTAGGCATCAGATAAGTCTATTTTCGAAAATTTTTGACCGCCTTGAAGCTTATAAAATAGCTCTTAGACTCTAGGAATTGGATGTTTATCTATAGCAAGTTGCGCGTTAACAGTCACCTTAAAATCTCCGCATATACGAATTCCTCCATCCCTCTTCGGAGCTATGACAATCGGCGCTGCCCATTGACTGAACTTAATTGGCTTCCAGATTCCGGCATCAACAAGGCGCTTGGCTTCGGCTTTAAAAGCTTCCATTTGAGAGAATGGTAATAAACGTGGCTTGTAGAATTTTGGTCTTGAGTCTGGTTTTAGTTGCAGGCTTGCAGTGAAGTTGAGACATGTGCCTAGGGAAGAATCAAAAATTAATTTATATTTATCACAAAGTGAATTTTTTTGTGGATGTTGAGATAAATCAGGAACAGCTAATTGGTTAACATAACAAGCGGTCTTATTGATTCCTAAATGGAAAGCGTTAAACCAATTCATGCCAAAAATATTTCCACCTTGCTTTGATTTGGTGACTAATAGCGGCAACATCTTTTCTTCACCACTGAACTCTACGCACACTTCACTTAGGCCTAATATGGGAACTGGGTTATTTCCATATGCTAGAAGTTTTTGTGTCGTTGCTCGACATGGAGGGCATCCACGTTGGTTGTAGCCATTCATACTTATGATTGAACAGGTTGCTCCCGTGTCCAATTGAAAATCCATGTTAGTTTGGTTCACTTTAAGGTTGATAAAAAATTTATTGTCATGCTTACCGCTTTCCGTTGAAATCGAATTAATTGTATAAATTTGCTCAATTAACCCAACGTTATTTATATTTTCTCTGTTTCGCGGATTAAATTTATTCCGGTTATGTATGTAACAAACAGGAGCGATATGGCCTATTTTTCCACATTTGTTACACCTTGAACCTCGAAATTTGCAGTACTTTTGTAAATGGTGTAACCCACAACCTGAACATGATTGTAATGTTAACTGATTGCTCTCGCCACTTTCCCGGTTGAGATTACAGTTTTTATTTTGCTGTTTGTTAGGTAGATGCATGCTGTTTCTGTCTTTGTTTAACTTGTTCTTACTGTTATATCTGCTTTTGTTTTTTTCTTTCATAGAATTGCTGTTACTATGTAGATGGTTGACTTCTAATACTGTGGCTTCATTTGCTATAGTGCGTATTGTTTTTTGGGTAGCTTCAAAAGCTTCCGCAATTGCCAAAACGTCAGCCAACGATGGATTAGCTTTTTGAAGGGAAGCGGTACGCACGGTGTCATGTGGTGTGTGCAGTACCACTACATCTCTTATAAGCTCGTCTACATATTCATGTTTACATGAATCAATACTACATGCGTACTTACATTGCCTTGCTATGCCCCTTAATTCTGCTATCCATTCACCATAGCTTTGGTTACTTTTCATTTTTGATCGGAAAAATTCACATCGTGCTGCTAACACATGTGTTTTTGACTCGAAATGTTCCGTCAATTTCGCAACTAAATCCGTATATACCTTTCCATTTAAGTCGTTGGTTCCGTACAGTTTTTGGAGAAGTTCGTATAGCTCTGCTCCGATCCATGACAGAAAATATGCTTTGCGAGATTCTTCCTTAGTAACCTCATATGCTTTGAAGTGCTGTTCTAATTGCGATTGATACGTATTCCAATTATCTTTTGATTTATCAAAATTATGAAATGCAGGAACGGTTCCAACTGCGATCATAGATGAAGATCCCTGTGCAAAATGTGAATCCATCCAACTCTTTTGATCAGTTAGCATTTTCTCCAAGAAGATCTTCTGACCATCGAGTGCCTCAGAAAAAGATCGTAAAAAATCTTTCATTGCGGAATGAATACTAAAAATTATTTACGCGGGTATTTTAATTATCTCGTCGCCAGAATGTTAGATATTAGGATGAATGGAATGAAATACTAATGCTTTGTATTAATATAAAAGAAAACTTTAATTCAGTTAGGTTTCATAATTCAGTTAGTTTTATATAATAAAGATAATAATACAAGTAAGTAGTAGATGCGAGATGCTTATTAAAAGAACTGGTTATTTCAACTGGGACTTTATATAAGTTTACAGATGACGTTTGCAGATGACGTTTACAGATGACGTTTACAGATGATGTTCATAGTTGATTGATGGTACATTTACATCACGTAAAATATAAGATTACCTAATCGCTTAAAATTCCTAAATTTCTTTGTCTAAAGTTTTCAAAAAGGTTTTTGATGAGATGAGACGCCCGCCAATCTGGCTGTCACAATGCTTCTGAAAGTTGACATAAATCGCAGTGTGATCGCTAATATGCTAGAAACCTTAATACCACTCGAAAATATTGGTATATATTGTATTGTATACATTTCTTATACACAAAAAAGCTCACACTAACAAAGATAATATTTGAAAAGCACAAAGTAAATTCGTCATCATAACCGTATCAACAATAACAAAAAAAAACTTTTGTTTTGTAAACAAACAATTTCAAAAGCCGGCAAAAAGTGGAGTGCAAAAAAAATTATTTATTTATGTAGTGTGAAATTGCACACTTCACTAAGCTTTTTTTCTGATCGCGAAGTTCTTATAAAATAGCCTTACATTTTTAGATAACTTCATCAGTTGAAATTTTGTTCTAAGAAGTTATAGACGCAATATCCCAAAACATTAAAAATATCAAAAATGCCGTGCAAGGATTGTTGTAAAGGTAAGAAATTAGTGAAAAGATTAAATAGGCATTTGGAATCTAACGAACTTATTTAATGTATTTTCTTTAAAGATTGCAAATGCACCAGCGCTAAATGTGGCGAATCTTGTAGCTGCTCTGAAGCTTGTAAATGTGCTTGTAAAACAGCTGGAGCCGAAGGCAAATGCTGCAAGTGAAAGATAATCGTTTAGTTATGATTTTGAAGGAAATTTGAAGTGTTAATTTGCATTTCGGTTTAAGACAGAAATAAATAAAGAAAACTAACAGTTGATTGAATTTTGTTAATAATTAATTTTTTTTATTAAAAGAAATCGAAAGTTTTTTCACAGAGAAGATGGTGTGGCTTCCAAGTTTTGGGAGTTCTTAACAAGCATCAGTTCAATCGGCAGTGTTTTATGCTTGTAAAAGTAAAAAGTGCGATTTATAATTAGAATTGATAGGTAGGTTTTTTCTGAGTATTCAAAAATTATCTGGTCCATATGAGTTCTTTCAGGATCTCAACTATAGGTTCATCAGTTCATATTTATAGAAATGATATGGGCGGGACGGGGAGAAATGAATATGTTGTTTTATTTCTTCATTTGTTTTTAGTTGATAGTAAATTTGACAGGTGAACGACGATTTTAACAGGAACGGGTCTTTTATCTGTATTCTAAAATTCTATATGACTTAAACTCTGTAAATGGATTGAAAATTCTGTATGAACAAAATTCTGTAAAATCAGAATTCTGTGTTTCAAAATTTTGTAAATCGAAAATTCTCCAATAAAATTCTGGAAAAATTTAAATACCGTATGGTGATGTAAATAGTGTGGATGCGGTACTTTTCTTTTACTGTTTTTTTTTTTTTTATAATTTCAACAATAAAACACATAATTTAAAAATTTATTCGCGAATTCCAAAAATGTATAAATAAATTATAAAAGAAAAAAGTGTTGTTCTTTAAATGAGTGTGTTTAAAATTTCCAAATTCTACTCTAATTTATTTAAATTTACGTGTTGAAATACACCAATTTGTACAGAATTTTGGATTTACAGAATTTTGGAATACAGAATTTTAGAAACTGAATTTTTGGTGCATACAAAATTATGACCTCAACCAGATTTTTACTTAAGCTAGAACAATGCTTGTAACTGCCGATATACAGCCGATGTGTTCGGAATCGCTAAAGTGGGCAAAATTGGACATCCAGTTTGGACTAGATCCAGGCCAGTCGTAACGATGAATCTCAAATAAGCGAATAAACATTATCCGAACGGAAAGTGATGAGGTGTATAGATGGTAAATTTGCCGTTAAATTTAATTATTGCCATTAATTTTTTTTTTTAAACGTATTAGATTGAATGGCTTATTCCTCGATAATTTGCCGTCAGCTTAAATTAGTTGTAATAATTTCAAAATTTTGTATTGCAATGTCTTCTATGTTTTTGTTATTTTTTTTTTTTGAATTTACATATATATGAAGTTAGGATTAGAATTAGAATTATCTTTTCAATAAAGCCAATAAAATGACTATTTCATTGTTGTTGGTTTTAATTGCATTAAAGTTGTATATCTTTAAAAAAAATCACCTTTTTATAAATGAAAACGACATAACTGTTATTAATTTAATTTTTTTAATATAAAATAATGTTATTAAGCTTTTGAACTAAGAAAAATATTAATCTTAACGTGATAATACTGCACCTACCTAGCTATACGTAAAAAAAGCTCAAGATAACAAAGATTCAAATTTATAAAATAAGTCATAGTCAAAGTCAAGTCATAATCTTATTACGTATTAAACAAGAAGTTAAAATATATGTATTGTTTCGTATACAGAGTATTTAACCAACCAGCAAAGTGAGTGCAAAAAAAATAATCGTTTGCTGTGCGAAACTGCACACTTCACTTAGGTTTTTTTCGATTGTGCAGTTCATATAAAATAGGCCTACAAGCTGAGATCATTATCTTCAGTGGAAATATTGAACTTAAAAGATACAAACTTTTAATTCTAAAATTAAAAAAGAAAAAAAAATGCCCTGCAAGGATTGTTGTAAAGGTAAAAAGAAATAGGATTACAAGGTACATTGTGCTTTTTCTACAGCTAGTTTGTTTTTTTTTTTTTTATAGATTGTAAATGCAGCAGTGCTAGATGTGGGGAATCTTGTGGTTGTTCTGAAGCCTGCAAATGTGCTTGCAAAACTGGAACAGAAGGCAAGTGCTGCAACTGAAATTAAGGAATTAATGTAGGCCGTTTTTGACAAATGTTGTGTTAAAATCAATCAAGCAATTTAAGATCAAAAAAATGTTTTTTTAAGTTGTAAGATAAAAATAACTTATCATATATTTGTAGTCTGCAATGACTTCTTATATTGTAAAAAATGTTAATTCTAAGTGGACACAATAAATATATCTTCTTTTTTAATTAAATAAAAGCGACAACAACCTATGAAAGTTTTGCTGAGCGATGGGTTCCACCCTGATCATTATCCCTTTTTAATTTTTTTTTTCAGACATGCGAAGGCACGATCTAAAAAAAAAAAACAAAAATTAATAATAATTAAATAATTCACTTAAAACTGGCAAAATTTTGTAATCTTAAAATATCTATATCTTGCCTTGCGATTCTGTATGTCATGTATAGGTATGTCTGCTCGGGTATAGCTTAACCTTATACTACATGATTTAATATGCAAAGAGTTAAAAATTTAAAAATGCTTAAAATACCACTTTCTAATCATTCTGAAGTTATCATAGTTAAAATAAAAAAAAATTACAATAACTAACAAAGCCAAATTTAGGTTGGTATGCATTAAGGCGACGTACATATTTTTCCCAACTTTTCTCATACAAAGCGCTCGTTTATTTTAAAATTTGAATGAGTTTTTTTTTTTTAATGAGTTTCTCTGTTTTTATAGCTAAAAGGCCATGTATGAATACATTTTGACATGAAAGTTAAGATTTTGTAACAAACAGGTGTCAAGACTTGATTTTTTTTGTACTGAAAAATAGCCGTGGTAACAGTTATTGTATAGAATTTTGTATAACCCTCTATGTTGGCAACCACGATAATAAAAGCTCCGCCGATAGCCACGTTGCATGAACGAAAGCTCATTGAAAATTGGTATCAAACGAGCAACCATTAACTAAATCAGTAGAAGATCATTCTCGTTTGGTACACCACTTAGCGCGAGTCGGGTTTCTCCACAGTCCCCAATAAAAGTACAACAATTATTATTTTTATTTATTTACAACAACAATTATTATTTTTATTTATTTATTATTATTATTTTAAAACTTTTGAAATAAATTAAAGTTTATTTAAATTCAAGTTGTTTCCTCTTTAATATTTCTTATTCAGTAATTTATTTTCTTGTTAAGTTTTTTTTTTAAACATAAACCAATGTGTTTTCCTTTTTGTTTAGATTTTCTTTTTTCTTTGTTAAACGAAGATAAAAATTTTCTTATTGCCTGTTCAGCGTCTGCGGTAGTTTTCGAAAATCCCAGAAAGCGGCAGAAAATCAAACAAAGCGAGAGCATTGAAATACTCAGAATGGTTGTTGCACGTTAAGAGGACTGTCACGTATCCCACAACACTGAAAGATAAATTCCCCCCCGCCCCCTTTATACTAATATGAGCATACAGACAAATTTTATTAAAAATCCAAGAAGTCGTTTTAAGAAATGAAATATTCTAAATAGTTTTTAAACATTTCTATGGTGTACCTATAGGTACAGAATGCCAAAAAAAGTTTAAAGAAATTTGACCCATCCGTTAAAGCTGCCGTCAAAGAAGGGGATAGATGGACAGAATTGCGAAATTCACTTTTTTGTCTTCCATGTGAACGTACTTAATATTATCAAATTTGATGAAAATCTCGAGATTGATTTTTACAAATCAATAACTTGCCATATAAAGGGTATTTTAATAGGGACTTCCGAACTTTTATAGTTGATATAGCGGCCATATTGTGATTTATTCAGCCTGGTTTTGCAAGCAAATGATTTTAAAATGTTTTATCAAAATGGGTGCTCTGTTCGGGCGACGTTCAGTGCGCTTCACCCATTTTACGGTCGCCATCATCGTGCGTCGTTACTTGGGCCTGCACCCGTACAAAATTTAGCTGACCCAGGAGCTGAAGGTTAAACGACCATAGACAACGATGACGACGCGTGTTCGCTGAATGGGCACTTGTTTTGGCCTGAATTGAATGATATGGCCACCAAAGACATGTGGTTTCAACAGAATGACCGAGACGTTGCGTATACCACACAGCTCAAGCCACATTGGAATTTCTGCACGAGCGATTCGAGGGCATGGTCATTGGTCAGGTCATCTCACGTGGAGGTGATGTGAACTGGCCACAGAGATCGTGCAATTTAATTTAATCCCGTTAGGCTTTTCTAGTGGGGTTTTCTGAAGTCGCAGGTTTAAGCAAATAATCCACAAATCACAGCGGTCCTCAAAGCCAACATAACCCAATATTTTATCGGTAAAATTCGACCTGATTTATGCGCCAGAATTATAGAAAATTAGACATTTCGGATGCGCGCCGCGCCGCCCCGCAGAGAACGATATTATATTCCATACATAACGGCATCAATAGGCCTTTCAAACGAATAAAATTTATTTATATTATTTTATTTAAATTTAAATTTAAAGATAGGAAACAAAGCGCTTAATGAAAGACCCTGTAGTAGGTTTCTTTTAATAATTGGTATATTTTAACAATATTATGAACACATTTTCATCAAAGCAAGACGACTGCAAACATGGCTTTGTTATTGTTCTCATACGTGTATTTAAGTCATATTTGAGGCAGGGTAAGGGCAATAAAGCTTGCAATTACGTACTCAGTCTATATCACAAGTAAAAATATACCTATCTTGATTCCGACAACAATAAAATCGTATCGTAGAGAGCTGCAAATCACCTAACTATTGAATTTTAAAGTAAGAAATAAATACAAAGTTTCAAAATAGCTTTTAATACAAAGTTTATTATATCTGAATGCTACATTTGCAATTATTTTCTCTTTCCACTTGCACCCATACATACATAATGCATAAACAACTTAAAAGAGTTAGGTACCCAATACAGAAAGACAAATCTATCAATCTAGAAAATAAGAATTAAAATGTTTATAATGACTTGCATTTAATAATTGCATTGCTATATTTGTTTATAAGTAGAAAATAAATAATATCTGTTATTATCAATACCCATGATTACAAACTACTTTATAAGTTTAAATTGTTTTGTTTTTTTTTTTTACAAAACCCCGTTAATTATATTATATAAAGTGATATAGAAGAACTCTATAGGTAACTCAAATAATTTAATTAGTATAGAAAATCTCCAATAATTTTGTACATATGTATGTATATTTATTTTATTTTGAAAATAGTTTCATTTATTAAACCTAATTTTATTGATCCACACCTTATTCAGGGGTTATCTTTTGCAGCCATTTTAATTGGATGCTATGAAAATATAAAAGTCTAAAACTTTCACTTTTGCTATAAGCCTAGTACGTAGAACACACTAAATTTTAGTTTCTCTCCAAAATTAAGCCAAGCTAAGCAAAGCATTTTATCCAAGAAGTACGCAGCTCCAGCTAAAAAACCAAATGTTTCTTTCTTACTGTACATCACTTATTTGTCAAATTTTAACGCACGAAATAATTATTCGGTACATTAATTCTCAAGCTAAATTTTAAAAGAGTCCGTAGTTCTTGAAAATATGTGTTGTGAAAATATAAAAATCGAAATGTAGAAAATTTGGGAATAAACAGTGCATCTCAGCCAAAGAAAAGAATCAATTTTATTTGATTCAATGTACCTACTTGAAAATTTAGCGCGAACTGCATACTAGGCTCTGGAAGTAAGCAACTCCAGCAAAAATATCAAATGTTTGTGTCTTACTGTACACCACTTATCTGTCAAAATTTATACCACGAAATAATTGTTCGGCACATTAAGTCTCCAGTTTAATTTTTACAGATTCTTTAGTTCTTTAGTTCTTGTGTGAACTCATAGAGTACGTATATTTTCTAGAGAACCGACTTAAGTGGTTTGTTCTCTTCTCGATGAACATGTATTAGTGGTCCCGTGCATTTTAAATGGGACCCGCTCCAACACTACTTAACGAGGTAGTAGAAACGCTTCGTAACCCTTTTTCATTTAAATTATGATCAATATCATTTTTTGTTGCTTCTGGCACATAAGTCGATCATTCACATGGATTCACCGATAGGAAAAAAAAGAGTGAAATAAGAGAGTTTTCTCTTACTGTGCTCAAATAAAATTTGCGGGTGTTTTAGGCAAGGGGGTACGAGTCGGTTCTCTATAGATAATATAGGTACTCTATGTGTGAAATGATGTTTTGTAAAAATAAAAATCGAAATGGAGGAATGTTTGTGAACAAACGGTTTATCTCAGCCAAAGAAAAGTATCCATTTTATTTGATTTTATTCACTTGAAATAGTGTAAACAAATTCTTTGTTATGGTTGAATTTAATTTCTTCCCAGAAAACAGCTGTTTTATATAACATATTCCTCCAGGGTTCGTAAAATATCGCTCGCAAATCATAAAATACGGATCTTTATCATTCTTTACCGATCTTCTCACGAACCATAAAAAAAATAGTTCGCGAACGATAAAATTCTCGATCTATAAAAATTTATAGTTCGCTCACGAACGAACTATGTATATCCATTTTTTTTCTGTATCTCTCGGTTGTGAGAGATCGGAAAAATAAAATTCAGGTTGATTATGGTTCGCTCGCGATAAGGATCCGAAAAGATCCGTAAAAAGAATCATTCGTCATCAAGTATCCATTCAGTGCGGATGTGAAGTGAGTTATTTTTTAAATGATTTTTGTTGAAATGGGGAAAGTAAAAACATTTGAGTTAGATAAATATGTTTCTTGTAATGAAGAAGAAGAGTGATTTTTAAATGTTGTGTGGGATTAGTTACGATAAAAAATATCCCTATTTACTGCAAAATATGATATTTATATAAAATCTAAAATGACATTTTTTTCTTATTCGAACGGTTCGCGAGTGGATCTTCAATAGTTCGTACGTGATAAATTCGCGAAGGAGCCATATTTTACGGATCGCAACAGATATTATTCGTTCGCGAAAACGAATTTTATTTTAAAGGAATCAAAAAATTCAATATCGAGATTTTAAAAATATTAACATTTCTGCTATTGAGCACAATGTTTCAGTGATTGAATGGGATAGAATTTACTATATGTCATCTCCTAACGAACAAGTTGATTTCTTTCAAAGTAAAATTGAGTATCTTTTCAACACACATGTTCCCCTTAAACAGAAATGCTTGACAGATCGATCTCGATCATGGTTTACACCGGAGATATCATCGCTCATGTATCGCCGAAACCAAGCCTACCTTCGATGGAAAAGATACAGGTTAGAAGAGTTTCACAGATCCTATCTGGTGCTACGAAACCAAGTTGTTTGTAAGATAAGAGCTGAAAAAGCTAAAGCTAATTTTTTTTATAATCGCCTTAATTTATCGATGGATAGTCGAAAACTGTGGAATAATCTTCGCGATGTCGAAATTGGAAGGCAAAAAAGGTCTGACTATTCTAATATTAATATCAACGAGTTGAACAAGAATTTCTTAAAACTTCCTACTTCATATTCGTTTCATCAAAATGGACAATTGAACGAAGCATATTCCTATGTCTCTGAATCTGCCTTTGAGTTTTCTGGAATAGATTGTACTTCGGTTGTTGAAAGCTTTATGATGGTAAAATCTAATGCAGTTGGAATTGATGATATACACCCTGTTTTTATAAGAGCTTTACTGCCACTAATTTTGAAGTACGTGACATTTCTTTTTAATGCTGTACTAACTACTGGCATATTTTCTTTGCTTTGGAAGCAAGCCAAAATAGTCCCTGTTCCAAAAACTCCTAATGGGAAAGAATACCGTCCAATCTCTATTCTTCCTTTTCTTTCTAAGGTCTTGGAAAGAATAATGCAATAGCAAATCAATTCGTATCTAAGCAGAGCCAATATTCTAACTCCTTTCCAGTCCGCTTTTCGCCCAAAGCATACCTGTACGACAGCACTAATTAACGTGACTGAATATTTAAGGCAAGCTGTTGATCAAGACAAGGTGAGTTTTTTGGTTCTGCTGCATTTTTCGAAAGCTTTCGATACAATTGACCACTCGATTCTCATATGTAAGCTACTTCACCAAATTTTTCATCTTCCGCAGCAAATTTGATACTATCCTATTTGAGTGAAAGAAAACAAGCTGTAAGTGTATCCAATACACTCTCTTCGTGTTCCACAAGAATCGATCTTAGGCTAAATCAGCTAAAAATCTTGGAGTCATTTTTAACAGGTCCTTAACCTAGGAAAATTACATTAATTCGACTGTTGGCAAAGCATACGGAGCCCTTAGAGTTCTTAGAGAATCCCAATACTAAACCCCGATAAAAACTCGAATGATGTTGGCAAAAACCTTAGTTATTCCTCTTCTTACATATGGTTGTGAAATTTATTGTAATTATGATGCTGAGAGTCGACGAAAACTTATGGTTGCCTTTAATACCACGATAAGATATATTTATGGTCTTAAAAGATATGACTACATATCAGGCTTTGCCTCAACTTTATACAACATGCAGTTTAAGCATTTTCTACAGTACCGAACGCTTCTTCTTCTCTTTAGTATAAAACAGACGCATCAACCTCAGCACTTATATTATAGATTACAATTTTCCGCATCAAACAGATTGAACATGCTTAACGTCCCACGGCATACCTGCCTTAGATCCAAGCGGCAATTCTTTGTAAACTCAATACGCCTATGGAACTCTTTGCCAAGTGATATAAGAAGACTTGAAAATGTTAAAATATTTCAAAACAAACTAAAACATTACTTTCCTTTGCTGTCAACGTGAGATTTTACCTTTAATAAATTAATAATTTAAAGCAACCAATTCTTGAAGTTCTTAAATTAAATTAAATTAAATTTGTTGTCTACTCAGTTTTCCTTTTCCTTTTAATTCTTATTGTATTCATATTTGATCTTAGCTTGTATGCTCAAATTAAAGTTGGCTTTTATTCTCAAATTTGTACATCTTAAAGCTTTCACTCTTTAAAAGATATTGTATCTTACTGTGTATAGCTTATCAATGAATTAAATAAATAAATAAATAAAATAAATAAATAAAAGATTCGCGATCGAATCAAAAATAAAATTCCCTTACGAATTGTTCGCGAGAGAACGAATCATATTTTATCGTTCTTCGAACCTTGTATTCTTCATAACGCTCTTTTGTCCAAATTTAACTATGGCTTTAGTTGATGGTTTGGAGTAAACAATGGGAGCTAAAATTAAAAGCAATCTGCGTACTATAGGGAGGCTACTAACTTCATAAATCTTTATTATTTGTCAAATCTCTCCACAATTTTAATAGTGGGAAGGAAGTATAACAAGAAAAGACTTCAACTTAATTTTCCTCCATAATTTCCACAACCAATTTGTATAAATTTTAAAGGTGAAGTTAAGTATTTATTTAAATATCTATATTTAAGGTGAAAAGATGACTTTAAAAATATGTTAACCCAACAACTTTTGTTTCGAGAATTGTTTTCTTTAATTTGAAATACATATTTAAAAAGATTAGGACAATGTTATAAAAATAAAAATTATTAATACGTTTTTTTTTTTACTGATAAGGAATGGCTGATAAAATTTAATATATATTTCAACGCAAATACGACTATGATCCGATTTTTTACTAAGCGGTACATCAAACATCTTGGTAAAGTCTTACCCTATTATATTTTGTTAAATAAATAATTAGTAATGTAAAATTATTATTGCACACGAATTGATTATAAGTACCTATGTATATGAAAATTCAAATAAAAGCAAAGTCATGATTTCAAAGTGATTTCAGTTGTGTTTTTATTTGCATATCGTACAGTTAGAAAATTGAAAAATGTTTTGTGTTAAAAATACTAGCATAGTTTTTCGGTATAATTCACAAATAGTTTATGCTTTAAGGAAGCTTGCCACACAGGCAGATTTAAAGGTTAGTGCGAAAACTTGCAAGTTTATTAAAGTGTCGATTGTTGATGTTATTATAATTTTATATTCACATATTATTCAAATATTATATGTATTAATGAAATTGTAGCTAAATTATAATGTGCATATAATTTATAGGTACACTGTTTAATTGCTTTATAAAGCAAAAGCTCATAATAAAAACATTTGATATAAAAAACAATAATTAAACAATTTACAATTTACAATTTTTACAATTTACATGATTCGTTGTAGGTAAGCGGTTATTAGAAGCGTATTTGACGTTTTCTGTGAAAATTGGTGTGAAGCTTAAACCGTTATATACGATTTAACGAAGAAGTAGTTTTTAGAGATAAACTTTATCATTTTTAAATTTTAAAAAAAAAAAACCTAAACTGGAAGTAGGTACATGTGATTGTATTCGACTTTAGCTAAGCTTATGCAAGTTGGGGCAAGAGGGGCATTTGTCATCCCTTGATGTACTCTAATAGGTAAAGGGTCATTAATTTGTCGGTTTCGAAATTAAAGCTAAATAAAATACACAGAGCGATATATTTTTGATGCAAATTTTATTTCATTATAAAGTTTGGGCTTTGGGATTAAGTGTAAAAAACAATATCATTTAAATGCGATTCTTTTAAGGTAATTTTTAACCACTTTTTCGCACATTTCGGGCGGTATCTCGGTCATAACTTGAGTAATGTTGGTTTTTAATGCGTCTAGAGTTTGGAAATTATTCGTGTAAACACGATCTTTTGCGTAGCCCTACAGAAAAAAATCTTACAGTGTCAAATCGCATGATCTTGGTGGCCAATTGACGTCGCTAAAACGTGAAATTACGCGACCATGAAACTTCTCACGCAATAAAGCCATAATTGGTCGTGTTATGTGGCTTGTTGGACCGTCTTGTTGGAACCACATGTCGTCCAAGTCATGATCTTCAATCGGCGGCCAAAAAAAAATCGAAATCGGGAAATCGATAAATTCGAATCATCAGCAACAATTGCACTTGCAGCAGCAATATTTTCGACTGAGCGTGCATTACGATGATGCACAGGCCTTACGACATCAGTAACGCTTCCACTCTCTTCAAATTTCTTCAAAATTTTACCGATTGCTTGCGTAGTCGATCGATGATGACGACGAAAAGTGGGTACGTTTGAATCGCCATTTTTGTAGTAAGTTTTAATAATTTTAACACGTTGTTCGATTGTTAAGCATCAAAATATCGTAAATGGCAAACATTCAACTAATATTATGACACTTCAAATGACAGCTGAGTTTGACAGGTTTCAAATGCCAACGCTACCAACTTGAAACCACGAAATAAATTACCTTTTATATTGTAACCTCTTGAAGTCGAACTTCGGACATTAATGATGCATTATCATAGAATGTTGCTTTCTTGGTTGAGTGGTCTTTTTCTTCTGTTAGGGCGGGCGTTGGCACATGTCAACGTAATTTGTCTTTGACTTTGATTCGGATTGTGGCCGCACCCTCACATGCATTTTTAACTTTTGTTTCGGAACTAGAGGGTTTCTTCGGTAGAAAAGTTACAAACGATCCACAAGCCCAAACTAAAGGTCTAGATCATTGATTTAACTTAGGACGTATATTTCCAATACCATAACCATAAAAGACTATAGTTTTGAAAATTCTCAATGACCTCACCCTTAATTTAAGGGTTAAGAGTTTCTCGTGTAAGGTCTCTTTCTTCAAGAATGTATGAATTTAAAATTCATACGCCAAAAATATGGAATTTTTTAATTGCAATTTAAAAAAAAAAAATCGGGCTAAGTGTAAAATTTTGTCAGAAGTTTTTCAAATTTGTATTTTTTATTCTATATTTCCCATTTTTTTTTTGTAGATCACAAACGACGAAGTTCCAGGTTCAGCTTACGAATTAGAATGGCTTAGTGCAAAACCTTACAATAAAATCCCAAGATTATCGAAACTCAATTTAATTCGTTCCTATTTACCCGGAGGTATGTACATTAACATAAATAGTTATCTGATAGTTAAGTTAAATTAACTTATCATTTCTTAAACTTTAATAGGAAGATTTTACGATACATCACCAACAGAAACTGCATTACACTTAAAAAAAGAGCTCGGTGAGCTCTTTGTGATGCCTGGAATTTTCGGAATGCCTGACGTCTTGATGGTTTTTAGTCCTGATCACATTGAAAAGATTTATCGTACTGAAGGAATTTGGCCTGCTCGTAATGCTTTCGAAACAGTAGCATATTTTCGGAATGTAATTAAAAAAGACTTTTTCGGAGAAAATTCTGGTCTTATTGTAGCGTAAGTAATTGAAAAATATTTAATCTATGGTATTGTGGATTAAATATTTTTTTAGACAAGGAGAAAGTTGGGGAAGGCAGAGAAAAACAGTTAATCCCATCATTGTTCAACCACGAAATGCCAAACTCTACATAAATTCATTGATCGATGCTAATGATGAATTTGTACAAAGGTTTATAATAATATTTCAAAAAACCATCAAATAAAACAAAATAATATATTCAACTTTATTCAAATAGAATCCGTGATGTAAGAGATTCAAGTACCTACGAAGTGCCAGGCAACTTTGAAGAAGACTTAAACAGACTGACATTTGAGTCAATAACCTCGATTGCTCTTAATCAAAATTTCGGAATGATACGGCGCCAAAAAGAGAACCCTGATGCTCTGCGATTGTTTAAAAATGTTCGAGATTTTTTCATTTATGTTTTTGAACTTGAGATGAAACCATCGTTGTGGAAAACATTTAGTACACCGACGTTTAAGAAAATGATGAAATGTCAAGAAGAGATTTTCGAGACAACAAATAAATTTGTATCGGATGCAATAATTGAATTGGAAAATAAAAAGTCCAACGGGATATTGAATGAGATTCAGGAACCTAGTGTGCTGGAAAAGCTCTTGAAGATTGATAAGAAGTTTGCTGTTATAATGGCCATGGATATGTTACTGGCTGGAGTTGATGTGGTTTGTAACTAAGTTTATGATACTCTGTCGAAGAATTGAAAAATAAACCTTTTTTTTTGCAGACTAGCACAGTCTTAGCTGGATTGCTTCTAACCCTTGCCAAGAATCCAGCAAAACAAGAAATCCTGAGAGAAGAAGTCTTCAAAATTCTGCCCAACAAAGATTCGCCATTAACTGTGGAATCAATGAAGAATATGCCATATCTACGAGCTTGCATCAAGGAATCCATGCGTTTCTATCCGGTTGCTGCGGGAAGTTTTAGAAGTGCTGGTCGTGATATCGTCTTGGGTGGTTATCAGATACCCAAAGGAACCAATGCTATTCTCAATACTTTTTTAATGCTCTTGGATGAAAAGTACTATTCCCGGCCAAATGAATTCTTACCGGAACGATGGTTGCGTAAAAACAGTGGTAACGAGATTATTGAAGATAATAGCCATCCATTTAGTTTTTTACCATTTGGATTCGGACCTAGAATTTGTGTTGCCAAACGTATTGTTGATATTGAATTAGAAGTTTGCATTAGTAAACTTTTACGAAATTTTAAAATCGAATATAATTATCCTACGGAAAATGCTTTTAAGCAATATTTTGCGAATATTCCCGCAATACCACTTAAATTTAAGTTCACTGATCTAACTTTGTAAGTTTTTTTTTTTTTTAATTTATTGAAATGAAATAAGAAACAAAAAAAAAAACAAATTGTTTGTATTGGAAAATATGTAAATAAAATTTTTAAATTTGAATCGAGTTATTGGTTTGATTAATTTTACTTCTATAGGGCCAATTTTTTAGTCCGGAACTCATGTTATCTCTCATTGAAAAACTGAGCCCTACAAAATAGTCAACTACATATTTTATAATTTCCGATAGGAATTTCAGATGAGCTTGCGAACAGAGAAATGTTTCCTTAACCGAAAGGAAACCAAATAAGAAACGAAGCTTAAAAATCAGTGTCGTCTTAAAGCAGCCTATAAGGTGACATCTAGGATACAGATTTAACACTATATTGGGTTGCTATGCATGCAATTTTGTATACAAATGTGTTTTACCCATTTTTTTTTTTAATTTTAATTTTTTTTTTACGATGACTTAACAAATGAAGCTACCGATGGCAAAATATCCATTTCAATTAATTTAATTCTCCCCACATTTCTTATCAATTTTTTTTTTAGAATCATATTAGCACTGTTCTTTTCCACCACCGCTGCTGCTAGCTCCTTAAGTCGTTATCCTCTTGAATAAATTGAATTCCCGTTTTCGATGCCATTAACACTGCATAGGTTAACATATCGCGAGCGTTGATATTCTCTCATTTAATTTGTTTGCGCTGAGCGCATATTATGTATATAGCTTGTGAAATCTATCGAATCCTCCACAGCTTTCAAAGAATTGTTTTGTTGCTACTTTCCTCAGGCTTTTAATCAAAAAAAAGCAGGGTTGTTTGTTTTTGTTAGTTTTTATAATATCCCTTGTGCGACATTGATTTTTTTTTCTTTATTTCATACTCTGCATTTTATTTTCTCTCCACTTGGCTGTATATTGCTGGTTTAGCATCGTCCTTTTTCTATGGTGGCGTCCTGTTTCTTGTGTTTCGGGAGCAATTTCCTCTGACAGCCATTAATCATGTGCTGTCACTTAAATGTATGCATGAGTGCTAAGGGTGAGGAATGTTATTCTTTCCCTCTCGCTATTTTGTATTTTCATTTTCATATTTTTTTTTTTGAAAATTTAATGATTGAAAAAAATATATACATATGTATAAGAAAATAAATAAATACAACGAGAAGGAAAATTAGGAAATGCCCCACAGCTTTCTATATAAAAGTTATGGGTGTTCAATGTTCATATTCTTGTATTTTTATAATGGACTTTTTTTTGAAGTTTTGCATAAATATTTTTTTTCTGAGCCAAATAGATAGAAATTGATAAAAAAATTCAGTTTTTTTTCCCTGCAAACCTGCAAACTATATTGAGGTAAAATATTGTACAAAAAATTATTTTAAAAATATGTACTTGTAAACTTTCTTTAAAATAAAATCTCAATTTTTTTTTTTTTGCATCGCAATTTCATAAAGGTAGCGTGAAGAAATTATGGACGATTAAGAGATTGAATGTTTTCCAAATATCGATGTAAGTTGAACTGAAATAAAAAAAATAAACACCAACTTTTGTGGAATGAAGGGCGAAAGAATTTTCCATTTTTTTGCAACCACTAATTTTTTAAAGCAAATTAAATGGGAGGTGTCATTTAAGTTATCTTGTTTGGGGTGGTGGTAATGACAATATTAATAAAGTATATGTATGTATTAAGAAATAAATTTGAAAAATTCTGATTTTTTTTTTTTATTTTTAAAGTTCTATTTCCATTTTTTGAAAGTTTTACTAAGTAGGTATGTTCCTACAATTTCTTTTCTAACAAATAAACTTTTAAAACTTTCAAAAACGAAAGTATTTTTCAAAACAAGTCTTTGAAAATTTCAAAAAGTAGCTAGAAAAAAATTGCTTCATACAATTCTTTTACTTAACATCATAATTTTCAAACACGCCTTTTGAAAAATTTAATTTCGAATTCACGCGAACTTTTGACTAAAGAATAATTTTAAACAATTCGAATTAGCCTTAATTTGAAATAATTAAATTCATTTTAAAAAGTAATTTTAATTTTTTTTTAATTTTCAAAACTTCTTTTTTAAAATTTATTACGAAATGATTTTTAATTTTTTTATGTGTTTTGAAGAACATGTAAAAATTATTTCCATATACGACTGTATGTACCTACATGTACATTTTCATCTCTTTTATACTAATTCTTTGGATGAAGAATTTAAGCCTATTTGAAACGTTGGACACCTGGATTCATCATTCACACGTTATGGGTGCGTTATGGGTGCCGTGAAATAAGGTGGATAGAAATAATGTCGATGTCCATAAATATTGGAAACAAAGTCGAAATCAGCCTTTTTTTTTGAATGCTCGACTTTATTTCCATAACGGAAGAGTGATGTTTTAAAATCTTTGAATGGTTGTGTTCAAATATACAAACACGAAAAAAACATCATCATTTTGCCATAAATAAAAGACTGCAAAATTTGGATCTTCATTAGTAAACTTCTTTAACCAGTTGACTCAAAAAGAACCTATAATCAAAACAACAAAGTGTAATGATTTTCATCATGAGTGATGTGAATTATAAAATTCTACATTTATGTATAAGAATTTTCTAAGTTGAAAAATTGATTTAAAAAATTTGTCCGTGTGCGTTTATTTCATTTCGTTTTTTTTTTTTAGATATAAAAAACAATTTTTGTATTTGGAAATAAAATCGAATATTGCTAGAAATAACGTCGAACTTTAATTTTTGCGTTGGGAAATCATACTACTTTTTCATACTACTACACAGCCACGTAATCATACTTCTTACTACGGCCTAATTCCTCTCACACTGAACATAACCTTGAGTTCACTTAAAATTTGGTCGCTTTTTTATTTTTTAACATTAAATTATCCTTTAAATTAAAGTTTCGCTGGAAAGTTATCCATTGATCTTAGATCTTATTTAATAAACAAAAGAGCTGAACAAGAAACTCTAATAAAAAATGATCAGTGAAAAACTGATGCAAATGATCAAATAAAAAAGTAAAATTCGTAATAAACAGTTACTTCTAACAGCTTTATAACTTAAGATCTTCTAAAGCCATTTCAATGTAGTGTGATGGTCAACAAAATTTTCTTATCTTATTCGTCTTACATTTGCCGCGTTTTATTATATCTACGGATCTGGATCGGGATCATCTTTTAACAAGTAATACAATAACAACTTTGGATCCTGCTCTGTATCTGGATCTATTTTAAATATCCGAAAATAAGTTTTCACTCTGGCGGGTAGACGGCTCTTCAGTCGGTAGGGAGTGCAAACTGTACTGTAACGAAAAAAAAGACAGTATTTACATGAAAAATAAACAAACATAAGAAAAAAAATGAGCATACAACACTGTTGGCATTAGTATCCGTATCGTTTTATTTTCATGGGATGATTCTGATCCGTAGAAAATAAAACACGGATAGTAATCATGTAATCATAAAAATAATACGAGTACCTATACCAAATATATTGAAGAAAATGAAAGGAGAGTGACAACTAAATCACTGTTACTTTTGTCAGCAATACATTCAAGTATATGTAATGAAAATTCTTTATTTCTACAGTCAAATAAAAAAATGATGCATAATCTTGACCAGTGCTTTGAGATTCTCTTAAAAGTATGCAATACTTCCAACAAATAATAATTCAAAGAGTTGAAATTAAATTGATCGTAAATACAACATATACTCTCAAACTGTATGAAGTTTTGAAATAAAATGATGTATACGTCTAGGCGTTTGTTTAGAATTCAGCCAGGTTAATCAGGCACGGTAAACTGGTTGTTAAAGCTAAGACAAATTGTTTGAAAAGCTTGCAAAGTATTCGAATCATAATACAATTGACTCCTCAACATAAAGACATTTTAATCTCTCATATTCCATCTGTTTTCAATCCGTAAAAAAATTAATTTGAAAATGTATACAATCGGTACTCGTGTCAGTATTTGCATTTGCCATATAGCACTTTACAAAACCGAAGTAAAATCCCTAAAATGCACATTTGTCAAATTCTGAACCTAACTTCTATATTATATATTAAACCATTCGACAATCTTATACATGACACTTAACTCGCCAGAGACTTGCACAGACATTTACCACCTATCCTTCGTTATATTTTCATTGTTCTCATAGCCATATATGTATGTATAGTTAAGGTTAGATCCTATTTAAACCATAAACTCCAAAGACACATACAAATTTGTCAGTTCTCCAATAAATCTATCGATAATCACTTCCAAATGAAATCCGCACACAGAACAGGCCAAATGAAGTCAATTCTCTTATGAGCCAAATTCGCTGAGCTATATATTATATTGAGAAGAACAAGAAGAAGAAGCATTACATCAGCAAATGTAGATCCACCTACAAAACAAGGACATTTTCGTTTGATATCTCTTAACCCAAACCGAGAACTGTCATCGTCATCAGAACAAGGACTTGATATGAATGTAAGACTAAAAAGTCTTTGTCTTTGCTCCTAAACGTGGTTGCCACTTAAATTAAAATTATGAAATTCACAGTGTCTATAACGGAGATACTAGATTCTGAGAAAAAATCAATTCAGATTTTATAAATTAAATTTCGGGGACAGGGTCATAAGTCCACAATCGAATTTCAAAAAAATACTATTCTTAATTGATGAAGAAAGAAGAAAAGAAAAAAGAAAGAAATAATGAATAAGAAAGAAGAAAGAAAAAGGAATTCTGTATACCTATCAAATAATTCAGCAATGTAATGAAATGCTTCCAAATTTAATTAAAGTGATCAGGAGAACTGACAATAAAATTCACAATTTCTCTTTTCAATAAGTTGAAAAAACATCGTGTTCAAATTCGGTGCAGTGCAATAAGACCAGTGGAAATAAAAACCGCGGGTCTTATTTCATAAAATAAAAGAAAATAACACCCGCGGGTTATTTTTTCTTTTTAATGTGGCAATAAGACCCACCATAAAAAGCATTAAGGCCCACGGGAATTATTGCCTTCAATAATCGATATACTTTACTTTAACTTAACCTGTCTTGACATTGTCGCCTGCCTTCGCGACTTAACATAACCTTAGCGGAACATCAGAGTTGCGTGAGCGTGTGAAAGGAGCCAAACCTACGAAGCGGGCCACCCAAGGTACTGTTGTCCAAGAAAAGTTTTTTTTTTGTTTTTGTTTTTTAGTGAATGTGTTTTATTTTCTTTTTTTTTTAATTGAAACCTACCAGAAAAAGGTATTAAAATCCACAGATTTTATTTCCATTTTAGAGAGGAAAGAAAGCCCACGGGAGTTATTTCCTTTTCTTTTGGGAAATAAGACCCACGGGCTTTATTTCCGTGGTGCTTATTGGATTTACACCTTCAAAATCACTAATCAAAATGTAACGCTAACCTCCCAGTCTATTAACATTTTTATATATAAATGTATTTATTTTGTAATCGATTGTCTTTCATTCTTGTGATAACACTTCAATTTCAAAATAGAATTATTTGAATCTTTTTTTTTTTTTTTTTTTTCTCAATCAAAACGATATATTTTTCAGAATTCAACGATATACATTATATACTGCAATTGAGTGGCAACCGTGATGTATAAAATACAGAACAGACAATCGGCCTTCGCCTTTAGGCTAAATGACTTTTCATGTCACGTGTCAAAGGAGGTGTAACCTCATGTGTATTGTGTGTCCGAAAATTCACCCGAATCCCGCCCAGACAACATGCACCTTCTCCTAGCTTCATGCAGTGTGATCCTTGAGCTCAGTTGGAAAACTGATAATGGGGAGTTCCATACTAAATGCAAAGACACTAGCAGCAGTTCCAAGCGGGTGGTGGATGGATGGATAATACCAGAGTAATGTTGACGATGACATAACAGAACGTTGACGATGTCGATGACTTTCCAACTGTATATATGGATGACTAGAATGATGACGCCTCCACCACTCCTTGCTTATCAAACGATGGGAAGACAGAATGAAATTCGCTGCTATGCCAGCGCCACCGTGCGTTGTCGTCGTTGTCGATGCCGCCGCCGCTGCCGCTTCCATCGAGCGAGAGGATATAAATTCGTTGTCATTAATTTGTTGTTAAATTGGATAGGTAAGCATTTATTTTGAGCAAATGGCTGGTTGCATGACTTTTGCTGGCATTGGGACTTTTATTTTTTTTTTGCTGTAGGTAGTATAGTTGTTTTACTCACTCGTTTATAGCTTGTTATGAATCCGAGTTAACTGTATAGGTTTATAAGCTACAGGCGAAGTCGTCGTTGGATGGCGGCATGGACCGCTTTCTGATGGGGGCGGGCTGGTAGCCGGTTAGATATAATGAGTCCGATTTCCAGATCAATTTGTTATACGTGCCATACTGAGACTTTTTTCTTTTTTTTTTTTTTGGGACAAAGTATCTTGTGCGTTAGGTTGTATTAAGCTGCAGGCAATATAAATATGGCAAATTAAAAATGTGCTGTGATAATATGCCAGCAGATATCCATTAGTGGGATGTACAATGTACATAACATAAGTACATACATAATATCCGTGAATGGTTTAGTGGATATTTATGCAAAAAAAAAAAAAAATATTTAAAATAAAAATATGAATGTCAAATTAGCAGCCCGTCACAAAGTGGTTAAGAGTTCTCATATCACATATGATTAAATGCATGATAATTCATCGTCAATAAGTTTTGAAAATTGAAATGTTGCCGCGAAAGGTTTTTTTCATTGCTTAATTATTTACCCTTAACTAGCTTTAAAAATTTCGAATTTGTCGTTCTATGTTTTTTAAGTTTTTATAACTTAGATATTAAGTAAGCAAAGCAGCCCGTCTCAAAGTGGTTAAGAGTTCTCATATTGCATATGATTAATTACCTGATAATTTACCGTTAATAAGTTGTGAAAATTGAAGTTTTGTCGTTAAATGTTTTCTATGTTTTTGTTTTGTTTGTTTGTAAGGACCCTCATGAGAAGTATTTAAAACTTTTCTTTCATTGCTTAATTACTTACCCTTAACTAGCTTTGAAAATTTCATTCTATGTTTTCTATGTTTTTTTCACTTTGATATTAAGTTAACCCTCAAAAATTTAAAACTTCTAATATTGAATGGCTTATACTGCTTCAAAATTTGCTATTAATTAGTTGTGAAAATGTCGAATTTTCCATTCAATGTTTTCTTTTTTTTTTCCAAATTCATATAAAGTTTGAAAAGCACCCATCGTATCAAAAATATGTTACAACTTCTTAATTAATCGTTAATTAGTGTTGTGATAATTTAAATTTTGCCATGCTATGTTTTCTATGTTTTTTTTGTTGGGTTTATCACTAAATTAGTATTATATATATATTAATTTAAAAAAATCATTTAAAAACATAGAAAACATTGCACACAAAAAATGAACTTGCTGTAACTATTTCAAGACATATAACGACAAATTATTAAGCTATAAACATTATCTTTAACAAGTTCTTACCGCAAACTTTTTTACTTAACAAAGCAGCAAAAAAAAAAACATAGAAAACATTGAACAATGTATATGTAAATTGTCGAAACTCCATAAGTATTGACACTGCAGTTCCCCTATAAAACCTGAGCACCTATTTTCTGTTAGACACTTGAAAGGATAAATTCCACCACAATATCTACAATAGCTACAACCGCTTGTTATAAAGTGTATTAACTTATTCTGTCACCACCAGGCGCGGATCCAGGATTTCGTTCAGGGGGGGGGCAATTTTTGTGATATTTTGCTTAACTTAAAAAAAAAATGGTCCATCGAATACTTACGCTTTTCATGCCTGTCACAAAATGTGCACAATTGACTATTTTGATGATAAAAAACCTGCTCACTACTTCAGCTATTTTCGCCAAATAAATAAGTCTTGATAATCTTTTAAAAATTGCTTAGATACTCGTATGTACCTAGATACTATTTTTCAGTCATTTCTATGTATTTCTCAGTTTATTTTCTAAATAATTCACCAATATTTAAGAACTTAATTTAAGAAAATATTCAATAAACATACCATGATTTGCTGCGTTTTGAAACACAATAGGTAGGTTTAATTATAATCTGGTCTTCGTTTAATGCTCTTTTAATTTATCTAATGTACCCAACACTTGTTTACAGTTGATTACGCACAAATATTATTTTATAGTAGGTATATACTGACACTTTCGGCACGCGACAAAACACTGTAATTAACTACACACAGGAGCCAAACACGCGTCGACTGTCGAAAAGAAATAGCAAACAGAATATGAAGTGAAAGGATGCAATTTGAATTAGATGCTTATATTTTCGAGTATATTTCTTTATTCTTTCTACCTAAAACTTGAGACACATTTTCATCACTTGTCACGGTCGTGGTTGGGACTTGCAAAAGAAAATAAAAAAAACATTGTCTTTGCCTGAAAAAATAATGTGGAATTTATAATAGGCAGTGAAAATGAAGACATTATGGTTTTATTGCGCTCCTTTTGTTTTGCAATTAACGAGTAACCTAGATCATAAAGTCAAATTTTTTTTGTTGACACATCACACATCACACATCATCCCTATTCCTATTCTCAATGCTTGCAGGTTGAGAAAAGGGTTCATTCTTCAGTCAGTGAAAAAAAAAAACATAAAACCATCAACGACCGACGCATGCGACAGGCGGGCGCCGGCCGAACGCAAATAAAAGAAATAACTTATGGAATCGTAAAATATATACATATATACATACTTTCATACAGAGAACTTAGGTACATATATCTAAAATGAGTAGTTGCAGGTTGCACTCCAAACTTCTCTTCTGCCTTTGGAAAAAAAAAGAAAAAAGTGTTATGGTTTTTTGTACGCAATTTCAAGAATGTGAATTAAAGTTGATAGTGCAATAAATTGGAAATAAAGGTACCTACATATGTAAATGACATGAAAAGTGAAAAGTGATGCGTAAGCGTTTGTTGGTTGTTATAGGTTAAGGCTAGGATTGAAAAAAATTTACTTTATAATTGTGAAACGAAGAATTGCCCAGGGGGGGGCAATTGCACCCATTGCCCCCCCCTTGTATCCGCGCCTGGTGACCACATAATCGCCGATTCTTAACCTTTATTCTCAAGTGCCAGTCGTTGGCTCTTGAATGCGAAAGAGCCTTCCTTGAAAAAAAAACTCCTTCTTTCTAGCTACACATATATCAATTGTCATCGTCTATCCGTCTTCAAAATGTTGTTCGGTGACTGCTACAGTTGAATTGAATGAAATAAAAACCGCACTTGACATACGATTCAGGAGGCCATTTTCAGGATAAAGCATCACTCAACCAACAAAAAAAATCCAGGGTTGTTCTTCGAGAGCAAGAGATATTCCATTGACTTGAATTCACGAGGGGGCGTTCGTTTCTATATTATGTAGGGTATTGTTAATCCTCTTATGTCCTTTCTCTGCTCAAGCTTTATACAGTCACTGCATATACCTTAGGCATACCAGACGTAAGATAATCTTGCTGTTAAAAGTGCCACTCAAATGGCATATTTTTTCCACAAACACGGAAATAACTGACACTGTCAGACAACAAACACACATCCTTGAAACAGGACACTTGACAACACAAAAAAAAAGAAGAAACTCTTATACTATCTCTTCACTGTGCTGAGATAACTTATTGAAATTCAAGCATCAATATTTTGTCACACAAATAAGAACATATCCTTTTTTGGAGTGGAGAAACCCCTTCTACCCGAAGGAACAATTTTAATGCTATATAGGTAGTTGTTCTGCAGTTTTCCTGGAATTCCAGTAAAGGACAACTTTCATTTACATTGCATGAGATCTTATCTCATTCCGACTCCGCTTCGATAGAATGAGAATAAGAAAGAAGCCCCAAGTAGAATTATTCTGGAAACTGTTTCTTCTTCTCGTGCCTGTCCTTCATCTTGTGCTCCATTTGCATTGCATTATTAAAGCTCAGTTGGATGTCAATTTTCATGTGTAGCGGGTGTAAAGTGTGTTCTTACCTATATAAATATATGTAGGTAAGTGCACCTAACATAGAAGCAGGAGGATCTTTCATGGTACATAGATAAATAGATATACCTATACATACATATTATATGCATGCATAAATGCACAGACAGCATTTATAGAAGTGTCTGAAAAGTGTCATCTACTTGCTTCTAAAATATAGAGCTTGCATCAGAAGAAGGTGGCACTCTTCTCCATATCTTATACTTACAGGAGCAGTTCAGTAGAAATTCGTATCTATACCGTAAGAAGGTGCTCATTTATTCATTGGAACAAATAAAGTCCTCGTTTGATAGTGTTTAATTTGATGTTTCATTTGGAAATGTCAGAAAGCAATGAAGAAGTCAAATATTGTAGGTAGGTAGAATTGAATTGCTTTTTTTTTGGGAATGTATTGGATGATACAACGTGTTGTTTTCATTTCATATTATTTATTTAATTTTAAAACAATCATATGTTTCGTATATAATATTTTTTTAGATAAAATGAAGAAGCAACAGCAACTGCAGTCAGCCATATTATTTAACCATCACCATCCTTATAAGTGAAACAAGGGCGAAATGAAAAAGTCGGTTAAAATAATTTATTGTAGGTATATTGGGCTTGAAAGATCTGTTTAAATTGATTGATAAAACACCTTTGTTAACTTTTAATGTTTTATGTCGCTCGTTTCGTTATTTTACTGCACCTTATCTAAGTTAAAAACTCCCAATGTTCTGACAAATGTTTAAAATAAATTTAAAACTTCCCTTAAATAATTTAAACACATTATTGGTGCTCCCAGTAATTTCCATCAGTCTACTCTTAATTTAAAATTCGGACATGCGTAGATTTCTTCTTTAACCGTACTACACGAATGTGTATGATAATAAATATATTGATATAATATTCTCTGTTTTATTCTTATTCTTCTGTTTTCAAGTCGGTAGCGATGGCATTTGACACCTGTCAAACTCAGCTGTCATTTGAAGTGTCATAATATTAGTTGAATGTTTGACATTTACGATAGTGGATCGCTTAACAATCGAACAATGCGTTAAAATTATTAAAACTTACTACAAAAATGGTGATTTAATAGTAGCCACTTTTCGCGCATTACGCGATGATTTTGGTCGTCATAATCGACCTGCGTAGTCGGTAGCAATCGGTAAAGTTGTGAAGAAATTTGAAGAGAGTGGAAGCTTTACTGATGTCGTAAGGCCTGTGCAGTGTGCACTATCGTAATGCACGCTCAGTCGAAAATATTGCTGCTGCAGGTGCAAGTGTTGCTGATGATCCGAATTTATCGATTTCCCGGCGTTCGCAGCAATTGAACGTGTCGTACAGCTCACTATGGCGTATTTTGCATTTGGACGATATTATGTGGTTCCAATAAGACGGGGCAATAAGCCACACAACACTACCAATTATGACTTTATTGCGTATGAATTTGACGACATCAATTGGCCACCAAGATCATGCGATTTGACACCGTTAGATTTTTTTTGTTGGGTTTTCTGAAGTCGCAGGTCTATGCGAATAAGCCAAAAACCACAGTGGCTCTCAAAGCCAACATAACCCGGTCAAATTCACCTTGATTTATGCGTCAGAGTCATGCAAAATGAGACATTTCGGATGAGAGCCACCCAGAGAAGCCGTGGTGGATATTTGAACGATACATAATGGCATCGATAGGCCTTTCAAACGAATGAAAAAAATAAATAATTTGACATGCAAATCCACCAGTAAAACAACCCTCACAGAATAGTGACATCTTGATTTTGCTACTGGAATTCGTTCAAAACTCAAAATGGTTCAAGAAGCCACTAAGCTTCGACATACTCCTCTCTTTATATACTTTATCATCCCTATCCTTCTAGATCCTATGGAGAGCACATAATGGATCCATCGAGATCCGAGTGAGTTGATGCGGATTATCTTATCATAACCTCTTCTATAACCTATCTTAACCTAGTCCCTATCCCATCTACTTTGAAAATCTATCCAAAACATCTATTTGATTGTAAATTTTGAAAACGATTAGGCGATTTATAAAAAATTACTTTCACAATCAGTTTTTGAGACATTGATCAATTGTCTTTTAAAATGATGAATTTCACCACGGGCATATGGTCTCCCGAAAATCTGGCCTATAGTTTTTTAATAGATTTCAGGTATACATAGGTTATGTAGGTATCCACCAAAAGTTTAGTTCGCTCGGGAATTTTAAGAAAAAATCTGTCAGACTTTAATTGAATCAGTGAAGGCAAACCTACATTTTAATTTTTTTTTTAAGTTTAAAATCGATAGCACTTTACTTAACCTATTTTCAAACTCAACAGCCGTATAAGACTAGGACTTGAAATAAACCATCTTCCCTCCGTTTAGCCCATATAATTTGGCTAATTTAACTCAGTTTTATCTCATAGTTATTCGTCTATCACCTAACACAAAAGTCCCCTACACAAATAAAAATAAAAAAATAAAAAAACAAAAATACGTAGGTAATAAGAAATAATAAAAGCTCACACATTATACTTATACACAGAGATGACAATCCATAAAACTCAACGTTGCTGCACAATTTCTCTAACAGGTTGCGGAACACACGAATTAATTCGCGAACGAATATAAATGATATCCCAAGGTGGAAAATAACCCATCGAGCGATGCTATCTTTGATCCTTAAATGTGCTACCGCACGCAATAAAAAGAATCCTCCTACTCTCCCATGATGCCATATATATACTATACACATTATACACAATCAGGATACGAGCCGGTTCCTGTTTTCTCTGTATACAACAGCGCAGCGCCTCCCCCGTCATCGAATATACCAGTGACGCGCGGTACGGTGCGGTGGCGTGTATACTGGCTTGGCGCGTCACATTCAATTTCATTGTTGTCATAACAATAACATAAAATTAAAATAACATAAAAGGGAAATTGCTTGCGAAAACATCATAGCAGCAGAAGCAGAAGCAGAAGCAGAACTCACCTCTTTGTGTGGGCCATGTACTGGCTAGAAATGATGGGAGAAACCCCACCCTTCCCGACACGTTTGCCTGTTATTTTCTTCTTTTTTCTTTTTTTTTCTTTTGTTGGCCTAGCCCGGATCTGATGAGCAGCGAATCCCATCCCTATACATCTCACAACACCGGAAGAATCACTATGAGAATAACGGTTATTTGCTTGTTGTTTTGAGCTTCTTTTTGTTATCCCGAAATATTTTTTTAAACGAAAGACAAAAAAGTTTTTACGACGTTGCCGATGTTTGTCGCCCCCTCCCCCCTCCTCCGGAATCCAAATACGAATCCAAATTCTAGCTGCCATTGTGCTTAAACGCGAAGTGGTAGATATACGAGCGGATAAGCTCGTCTAATAACCACCCCTTATAGCTCTAGCATCATTTTCAAGGCAAGAACAAAACTAATTTTATAGTACCTCTTGTATGTGTTGTTGGCTTATTTTTTGAAAAAGAAAAACAAACAAAAAAATCGTTTTAGAAGGTTCAGTACTGTCATCGCAGGATATAGACATGCTGTCTGCCATTTTTGCGTCTCCATATAAGATGGCGTACCTATATAGTGGTGGAATTGGGTTGATGGTTGTTGGTATATCTTTAAATGGCTCTCTGACGGCTTTATTGGCCATTGAGATCGCCTATCTGGAATGTAAAACGACCCCATCAAGAGATTTGCTTTGGAATTGATATTATTCGAGAGAGATGTATACAATTTGGTGGCGCGCGCGAAGCCTTTCGAAAATAATGAATGCCAAGAAGTTATATATGTACATATCTAAGCACCTATAATGCCAGTGCGTGTGGCTGCGAGACTTTTTGATGATATTACATTGAATGTTGTGCTTTAGTGGTCGTTTTGAAACAATTATGTCACTGATGGTGCGTATTTTTGAAAATGTGACCTCTAAAATAGATCCCACACATCAGAGAAATCAGATTGGTGAAAATGTCGGTTCAGCTAACTTACTGGGTATAAAAAGCCATTCATTTTGAAATAGTTCATTAAAATATGTACCAACATATTATGACATATAGTAACATATAGTCTAGGCCGGATTTCAGGGGATCGAGCCTAATGCTTTCCCACAGAATTACATTCTTGCGGAATCCGATGATGGCTTCCGAATCAGGATTTTCGATGACCCCATGATCATTTCCTTTATTTTTCGAGAACTGAATATCAGGCTTGAAAAAGAATGCAGTCTTTAAAAATCATTTATTGAATTCAATTAACAAAATTGCATTTATTAACTTCACTTTGAGACTTCAGACTTCAAGTTATGCAATCATCATTCACTTGTATAGCAAAAAGATTGCAATCATTTTTTCCCCCATTCATTTTACAGCAATTAATTGAATGCAATATTTTGAGAATTCATGCATTCTTTTATATTCTTTGCATTCTTTTGCATTCTTTATACTCTTTTTGCAATCTTTTTCATTTTTTGCATTGCCATTTCCCTGCGCCTATTAAACCTTTTAAACTATTAAACCTTTTCCCCAGTTTCCCCAGGAAAATGGCAATGCAAAGAAAGAAAAGTATGGAAAAGAATGCAAAGAATGTAAAAGAATGCAAAAGAGTGCAAGAATGCAAAGGAGTGCAAAGAATGCTAGAATTCTCAAAAGAGAACATTAATAAACTAGATATCGAGGTATAAGTTTATTTTTTGTTAACATTTTATTTTCTGGGGTTGTGTTTCATGAAAATGTTGATTAAGATTTATCGGTGATCTACGGCAACTACGGCTTTAGTATATTTTTTGAAGTTAAAGAGGTGTCCAAATACTTCGAATTAGTGGGGAAACCACTCCTGACATTTTGACTTCCTTCTCTATGTGAGCATTTCATCCCCGCTCATCACTTTTTTGACATTTAGCTATGAAGTATCTGGGAGACCGAGCTTTTTTCTAGTCGAAAAAATTGGAATATGTATGAGAAAAGTAGACATGGTAGTTAGTGGAAAACAACATATGCCATCCATTAAATTTGTTCACTTTATTAAAAAAAACCCCATAATATAACAAATAAAAACAAGTTCCTAAACCATCTTCCTGCTAATTAGTTATGAGAGAAATAAATGAAAGGCTCGAACGATTTGCATGAAATATTTGGAGTTTATTCATATGAAAAATTTATGAAAAGTTATGAAAAATTTGAAAATTGTATTCTGTAAAATACGCCCACTACCACTCCTTCTTTTCTTACTCCTTAATTTCTCAGAAAAACTTCAAAAGATTTGGATGAAATTTTCAGGGTGTACCTATATGGTTGGAAATGGGTCTTTTTCTGAGAAAGGCATCCAATATTTTACATGAATTTGTTTTGATGGACTAGAAAAAAATATTGAAATTGGTTTTAGTTAAATCTGCCCACTTCCACACCCTCTTCTCTTATGTCATCGTTCCTAGGAGGGGATGCCAGAAATCGCTGAGTGCCATGTATGAATGCTTTTTGTGGTTGATCCTCGAGACATGCTAAGAGTGTGATAGTATCACAGTATGCAGGGCATCTTCTACTCTGATTGTGACATTATTAAAGTGGTAAATTTGTGGTATTTCCTGTTTTAAGAGCAAAAGTGTATTAGTGTGAAAGTACGGAAGTGTGGCAAGTTGACAGGGTTGGGTGGTATTTTCACAACATGTCAAGGTATGCAGATACACGTGGACATAATGTACCTTCACCGAAATAGCTACAGCAATAATAAAAGTGGGCGTGGAAGTGAGCGGAGTTTAGTAAAATAATTTTTAGATTTTTTTAATAAGCATAAATTCTAAGAAATTCATTTAAATCGTTTTAATTTTTCTGAGAAACTAATAAATAATAAGTGGGCGTGTCAGTGGGCGGATTTTACTAAATCAAATTTTTAATTTTTTCTTGGTCACAAAAATAAACTGAAAATATCATATACATCGTTAGAACCGTTTTCGAGAAACCAAAAACGAACAAAAGTGGGCGTGGCAATAGGCGGATTTTACTTTTTTTTTTAATTTTGTTCCTACCAATAAAAGAAAACGCTCTCTGAAATTTTCATCCAAATTATCGGAACCATATCCGATAAATTAAAAACGAAAACAGTAGGCGGAACACTGGGCGGATTTCACTAAATTTTTCTTTGCATTATTTTTTTATTGAGGAGAAAAAATTTATTAAAATAGCTAGAGCCGTTTCCGAGAAACCAAGCAATACCTAATAAAAGTGGGCGTGGCAGTGGGTGGATTTTAGGAAAAGAATTTTGCAATTTTATGTTATAAGTATAAACTCTTATAACCTCATTCAAATCGTTTGAATAGTTTTCGAGAAACTAAGAAATAATAAAAGTGGGCGTGGCAGTGGGCAAATTTTACTAAATATAAGAATAAACTCTGAAAATTTCATCCAAATCGTTGGGCCCTTTTCGAAAAACCAAAAACTAATACAAGTGGACGGAGCAGTAGGCGGACTTTAGTAGTTTTATTTTTTTAATTTTGTTCGTACCCATAAAAGTAAACTCTGAAAATTTCATTCAAATCATTTGAGCCGTTTCCGAGACATAAAGACATTTCCGACCGTTTCCGTCATACTAAGAAGTAAGAAAATTGGGCGTGGGAGTGGGCGGATTTTGCTCCATTTTATATTTTTTTTTTCTGGTTCATCGTAATAAATAATATCGTTGGAGCCATTTCAGAGACACCAAATATATATAAATATATATATTTATAAATAGCTCGTTTAAAGTAATAAGATTAGTGCGTGAAATGTTATGAACAAACTTAATTTTATAACAAGTAGAAAAGGAAAGAAGACAAACAATAAATATAGTACATAACAGCAAATGGCAATGCATGTCAAATTTTGCATAATGGAGTTGTAAAAAAAATTTTCTAACTGGTTAAGAAAAAAATTGAAACTGATTTACAAACAGTTTTCACATCTCATCCACCGAGTGAAATACGTTTGATTGAATATTATGAGCGTAATTTTATATTTTTGTGTTTAAGAAATGCGGATTAAAAGAACCGCTTTAAAAATCACTTATATTTACATTTCGAGTGAATAATATGATTGTTAGTGTTTGAAACTTTTTAACAGATTGCACTACTTTAGCTCCGTTAAAGCCTTTTGTCGCACTACTATCGAATGATTTTTGCGGAAGATGCAGGAACGAAAAAGGTTCCTTAACTTCAATTGTAGGTACACGCCCAGAACTCGCTAGCCATATTGGAAGATTTATATTACAGACAGTCGTATACCTAATATATATATGTAAACCTATTCCATATATCTATATTTAATGTAAGACAGTTTTTCAATTTCACGAACTTATTTATTTTCAAATTGGGTATCCAAACCTCTTCTGAAGTGTGAAAACGTGCAACAAGCACCGCAATAATAGTTTCTATTTTCTGATTGACACACATTGAACACACTCAAAAAGTTCCCTCAAAGTCATTCAATATTGACAGATGAAATACCTGTCTAAAGCATGTCCAAAGTCAACATCTAGGTGGAAAATTGCAGTTCAAGGGTGTTCTAAGAAATCTTCAATCTTGAAGGATTTTTAGAAAATGACAAACAAAAGATTATCATATTCCGAACTTTTTATCATGAATTACCAGGCATCTAGAAATTCAATGGACCAATTTCAGAATGTCTTTGAACCTGAAAGCTAGAAATACCCAATTTTCCTTAAAAATTTGTAAATCTAATTTTTTTTAATTAACAAAATCTTAAAGTTTTAAATTAAAGGAATTTAGGCTATACCTTTTCAATAATTAATGAAAACAACATTTGCGATAAATAGCCTAAACTGGCAGCAACATTGGCGCAAAGTTTTAGACGATTTAGTACGATGTTAAATCATTTTTAATATTATGCTTGGTTAAAATAGCATTGTTCAATTTTTTAATTTAGGATCGTACTATGTTTTTAATATTCCATTAAAGTTAAAATCACCAAATACCTATTTTAACTTTTTAGTACCTATCATACTAAATGCAAATGTCACTTTGACAATTAAAAATGTGAAAATGGTATGTTTGCTTCCTTGTTTGCACGAACTGTCACTTTTTTAGGCGTGTTCAGCTAAAATTTATTCAGAAAATATTTAACTTTAATATGATACTAATACTATATAGTTAATAAATGTTTAAAACTAAATATTTTAGAAAAGAGCTTCAAAATTAGTAAATCGTTAAGTAGTATCATGCTATATACCTTAATATCAGGTCCCTTGGCGAATTCAAATCTAAAATCCCTACAAAGTTAACTTGTCAAATAATGAAATGTCAAACTCTAAAATTATGCCACCCCTTGTTCCATTTTGGAAATAATTTTTTTTTTTTACTACAAACATAAAGTGTCAAAACACAAATATATTATTTTCAAGATCTCCTTTTGCAAAACCCACAAGTTAATATAAAAATCATACATACATAGTACATACATCCCTTGATGCCCGGATATAGGCTCACGGTCCGACCAACGCAACGCGACGAAGGCATAAACAAAATCCGAAATCCCAGCATCTTTATTTTTCCTTATAATAAATCTTAATAAATTAATATAAGAAAAATTAATAAGAGCGGCGAAAGTATTAAGTCCCTGAATCTTCTGTTAACTGCTAAGTTAAGATTAATGACTCTAATAAATCCTAGAAGGGATAGTTTTTCATGTATATCTACCTACCTACCTACCTATACCTATTTCCTGATGGGTAAAAATAAAAGCAGGTTTAAGCTTATATAACACACAACAGAGAGATAAAGAGCAAGAGGCTAAACTAAATCAGGAAGAACAACATCAGACAGTGTTCACATTGCGTTGATTAAATTTAATTTTTGGCTTTAGCTATCGCATCCCTTAGAAGGTATAGAGGTATATACACGGTGGTGTGGCAGTGTTTCATATACGCAAGACAATGCAACCCCTTAAAGTAGTTCATGTTCATTATAATACATATGAGAGGGTGGAAAAATAATAATATTCTCCAATCTAATTACGACTTAATCAGGTACATGCGGACTGTGATTAAGAACAACGAAATAAAAGGCTAGCAGCCAAAAGGTTTTTCATTTGAACAGCAACACCAACAACCCCAACGCACCACGTAGAATAAGGGTTTATCTTTGATTATGGGGTGTAGATTGCTTTACTGTCGCAAAATTGCACATCACCCATTGTCTCGCATTGTTGTTGCGTGTTTTTAATCTGGTGCGGATGAGGTAATTCCAATATTGCCATACACAGCACCCAATACCCGAACCAAAAGGTTATATACATATGTAGTTGTATGATGATGTGCAATGCATTTCGTGTCCAATTTTTTGTGTGTTGCGCTGAATTGTCTTGGGCTTTATTTAGAATGGAAATTGCGAAATGAGGCAAATGACAATAATTCAATGAAATGCGTTACATGTCAATGCGTTAATCATATAATCCCATTAAAACACTAGTAGAGCAGGGTAAAGTGGTTCTTCCCTCTGATATGTTTGAACAATAATATTCGGCAATGGTAAGACATTAGAGATATAAGGCGGCTATTGTGGTGGCAGATGGATGAGGAAGTTTTTATTACGAAAGGATGGACAAAGCTGATAATTTTGATCAAGTTTGAATAAATCTGATATATTTATTTAGACGAAAATAAAGGTTTTTCTTTTGTTTAAATAAATCAACTGATGGCCATAAAAGATTGTCTTTTTCTAACTTGAGTATAAATATGATCAATTTGTCGATGAAGGGTTAAATGTTAATAAGATGGTTTTATAATAGGAATCCAGATTAATAAGGGAATTCTTATTATTCCATTTATATAGATTCGACATACTTATATGCATATATGTGTATGTACTATAGTCTAGTCAAAGTTTTATACCAATTTTAATATCGTCTGAATAATCTCATATAACGGGTCAGTTATTTCGAGGTTTCAAGTTGGTAGCGCTGGCATATTTGACACCTGTCAAACTCAGCTGTCATTTGAAGTGTCATAATATTAGTTGAATGTTTGCCATTTACGATAATGGATCGCTTAACAACCGAACAACGCTTTAAAGTTATTAAAACATATTAACAAAAGTGCTGATTGAAACGTACTAAAATTAGACAACATTTATAAATAAGACCATTAAAATTTAAATAAGGAATTCAATTATTAGCTTTTGTTTTCTAGCGAACAATATTTTTCAAATATAATATCTTCTGAATAATCTTATGTAACGGATCATTCATTTCGTGGTTTCAAGTTGGTAGCGCTGGCATTTGACACCTGTCAAACTCAGCTGTCATTTGAAGTGTCATAATATTAGTTGAATGTTTGCCATTTACGATAATGGATCGCTTAACAACCGAACAACGCTTTAAAGTTATTAAAACATATTAACAAAAGTGCTGATTGAAACGTACTAAAATTAGACAACATTTATAAATAAGACCTTTAAAATTTAAATAAGGAATTCAATTATTAGCTTTTGTTGTCTAGCGAACAATATTTTTCTACTATATGTATTGTATGTCCTTTTAAAAACGGCATTTGATACATCGGAAATATTAATTAATAATTTATGATTAATACTAAAAACTTCAACATATTAATTAGTGGTGAACTCTCTTCATAGTTGGCACGGTAGTGAGTTATATAAATAGGGTCAGATAGACCTCTTAGATTTTGCTTTGGAAAATTAAAATTAACTCGAGACAAAAGGTCTACAGCATCAATAAAAACAAAAAATAAATAAGAACGTCTACTTTCTAGAGTAGGTAGATCAATAAGTTTGAGCCTGTTATTATATGAAGGAAGATTCAACGGATGAATTAATATTTTATTATTTCTTTTATTAATAAAAACTATATACACGTTCCATTCCAATTAGTTCCTTATTGCCTATATTTTGTTTTTTTTTTTCCTGATTATTTTATTTGAGAAGTCAAAAAATCATTTCTTGTTTTCTACAGCGTAGGACGATTTCCAAATTGAACCAACAAGTTTTAAAAAGTTCGAATGTGTATAGATTCACATCGGGTCGGGACATAGATTACCAATGTCAATATTTGGGAAAAGCTTCTTTAGGGTTAGAATACCAGGTCACATGATATTATGTGTGCTTTAATATTGTCTCTAAGTAAATATAGGTTCGAGTTATTACGCTTTGAGGAATCTTCTGCGAATATTTTTCCAACCTTACCTATCTACTTTCCAACCTCATGCTATATTTCAATCAAAATTGAAAGTGCCCTTTTAACATTTTTGGGATATGTCTTTTTTTTGCTCGCCAAAACAGCGCGCAGCTCCAGCTGATTTTTGCATATTCTTAACTACAAAAAAAAAACACAGACCTTTCCATCCGCCATCACAGATGATATAAATAATAAATAAATTTAACAGATATAATAAGCAAACACATCCGCATCCCTTTCTAAGGAGAAAATATTATACTTAGAGGTTATATTCGTAGAATTTATATATTTTTTTTTTGGATGGCAAAAGGTTCTTTTTTTCCATTTCAGGAAGTGCTTCGTAGTTCTGATGGAAGAGCACAAGACACAAAAACAAAAAAAAAAAAAAAATTATATAAGTTTACTTTTTAATATTCATCCCGAATGCTCTTCTGTGCTTCCACAGTGTTGGTGGTGATGCTGCTGCTACTGCTGCTGCTTCTGGGCTAACAGATAAGAGAATTGCCCTGTCAACCCGGATGATATATTCGAGGGAATTTAAATTGGGCCAACAGAATTTTCTACAGAATGTCGGGCGAAACGAGAGCGAGAAATTGTAGGGCACAGATACACTTTCTATTGCAGGATAATATAGAATGGTTGTCGTGGAGGGACATAAGACACGTCGTTGTCGTCGTGGTGGTGGAGAAACGTGAAAAGTGCTGAAGGAAGAGCAAGAAGTGTCAAACGGAGATGTGTGAATACATTTCTTTTTTTTTTTTCATTTTGTTTCTCATATCGCACATCCAATCTCGCAGAAATAACTCATTTCATCTTTTTCTAGCTAAAGGATACGAAACAGGGTGTTTCTAATTGGGTAAGTACTTAAATTGATTCAAATTATTCAACTCAGATTATGGAGCGAAAGCTCGATTAGAATCATGGCCTAGTGACTTACAACTCTCAACCATTCATGTGTGCGTGCTATTGGCAGGAATAGAGGGGACCTGCAATTTTCTGCCGAGTCCAAACGGCTAAAGCTAAACAAATACTGGAGCTAGCAGCAGAGCGGTGATGCGAAAGGTGCGCAAAGCGTATAAAACAAAGAAATGCTTTATTCCTATTAGAGCTTCAGTATGGAAGCTCTCACAAGGAAACATTTATTGGTGTTCGTCCGTCTGCTCACCTTCGCTCTCCTCGCAGCTCCAGTATGTTTTCAGGATATTTTGCTGTGGGGTGCCTCCCTGAACCATCTTGAATTCTGAATAAATTTACAGATGTTTCACAGTGGCCAAAACGAAATGTCCCCCAGATCATGGAAGAAGAATTCTTCAAGGATTGTCTTTCTAGTTCTTGCTTAGCAACTGAAGTATATTTTAAAATGTTGACCATTTTTAACAGTTTTTCCATTTTGGCCTTTTGCTATTTGACAAAAAAAAATTAAGTGTAGAAAATACTCTAAGCTAGAAAAGGTCTATCTTTGTCTTATATACATACTGAAAGTTGTTTAAACGACTTCAAATTTGAATATAACGGCATTCATCGCCAGGAGCTTCGGCCATCGGCAGACTCTGGGACCTTGTCACGTCATATTAGAAAACATATCAGGGCAGTTAGTAACGAGCGAATAGCTCTTCCGGCAAAGGAATGAGTTTTTATGTGACTTCTGTCTGTGCTTGAGGTATGCGGTAACACGGAGGGCACTTTTTTCAATAAATCCTTCCAACTTTTACTCTATATTTGGAGTTATTTGCAAACAACATCGAAAAAATCGGTCGGTCAAAACATGGCGCTAAACATAAGAATTCTGTTCGTCTTGGAGCTAACGAGGAAAATGCCAATGCATCATTATCATAGCACGAAAAATTAGTTCCAGCACCTGAACTACTGTAAAAGAACAAATGACCTACCCTTATTCTGTTTAAAGAAAAAGTCTTTAAAAAGATTAAAATATTATTTAAGAAATTGGTGTTTAATTTAATTTATTTTTTTTATTGATGGAAACACCCTGCATAAATTTTCAAGTTTCTATGCGACAGATGAAGACGTGTCATATGATTGCACGACAATTGCTTTTCCCATCTCTCTACTTCACCAAATATTTCTAGCGCCTTTTCTCCCCTTTCACACGGTGAGTAATTGTTTCACTATCAATCAAAACAAACACTCTTTCTGTGTTGAAAAAATACCTATATAGGTCTTTATAAGACTTAAGGGGTGGGTGATGGTGAGACAAGCTTCAATGCAAGAGGCAGTTATCTCAAGCTGTCGATGTCATTATAACTCAATTGCTCATATGGTCTGCTCATATACAGAAATCGTTTCGCCCCATTTTCTTTACGAAAGAGTAATATAGTAGGTATCTAGTACATAGTTGTGTTGCCACCAACTTTATATGAAATTGTAACCCCTTATGCCAAGTTATAAGCTATAGGGTTTCAACGAATTCCAAATTGCTTTATGATTTTTTCGTGATAGGTCATACACCCTTAATATACATACATATCTAAGGTATAGAGAAATATATGTGAAATCACTTTGACCCTTGATACTTTGAATGGTAACAACAATTGCTCACCAGGATGTTACAACCGGCAGAGTGAGCTATTAGCAGTTTTTTGGCGTCATATTGTGCTTTGGAAAATTAGAAGAGTGTTTTTTGGTGTTTTGGAATGGTTGAAGAAGAGATTGTGTCAAAATGAAGCCATCATTATCATCAGGGGATTGTAGTAGTGTCAGAAGATTGTTATTGAAATTTGAATAAAAGAGACTTGAATGGAGTTTAGTTAAATTTTGTTTTTAATATTAAAAAAAGTTCCTAATGACGTATTTGAGGAGATTGAAGGTAACTTAGGGGTTAATGTCAAAAATCTTAATTGATAAAATGGATCAAAGTTGATAGGCACCGCGAACGCTTTTTGCATTACAATAGTTTATCACTTCAAAAAACGTCAAATTTTCGGATAATGTGACCTCTACCATTTCTAGAATTTCTAACAAAAAATTTGCAAGGCCAGAAATACGTTCAGTTAATTATTGGTCTATAAGAAACGAAAAGTGAAGGAACTTCTCAAAACAGAAATCGAGAGGAAATGTCGTTTTGTTGTATGAGTCAAGAATTCGAATGACCAGTTCTCTCAAGTCAGCGCATCAAGACCAGAAAAAAAGAGATGAAAAAGAGAAACTCGATTCCATTGGATTTCGTGACGCGGTCATTGCTGGTCTCGATAAAACTGAAGGCGACCTGGAACAAATTTATTTAGATCTTCCTGGTAACAAACTTGACTATCGTCGTTACGGCGAAGTACTTTTTGATATTCTAATTGCTAGTGGTTTATTGTTTCCTGGTGGATCGATTTTATAGGATGGTGAGAAACCTCGTACAAATTATTGTATTTTCGAGGCATCCGACCGAATACATATGAAGATTGAAGGCCGTGCAAAACATGAGCAGGTATTCATCAAGCTCATGCTAAAGCGAAGATATAAGTAGGTAGGTACTTTGGAGAAGATGTTCGTTAATGAACATCATTAAAGATTTTTCTCCTATAGCGAGCGTGTTAAATTGGCTCGCTTTGGACGACTAACGGCGCAATACCTCCAACTGTTTTGTTGATATTAAATAACGAGCTACATACTACTTAAAGATGACATCGCGCTTGATATTCTCGTAGAAGTGCTTTTAACATTCAAACGAAAGAAGGAAATGGCATATCTTGCTCATGCTTTTAAAAAAGTAAACCAGAAAGCAACTTAATGGAATTTTCCCACCAAACAAACGTAGGTACTGAAGAATATTAAAACAAGTTTTTCTCGAAAAGGAACTTGCTGAAATAATTTAACTACACAAATCTCAGGCTAGTCAAGAAGTCAAACGGGAACTATAACTTGATGATATAAATAATGAAAAACCACACACAGATATCGCTGCTGACATTAAAAAAAGTTTGCACTCAAATCAAACATTCCTGAACATGAAATTATTAAAATTATATGTTCAACAGTGTAATGTCACACGGTGAATGGAACTAAAAAGAAGAACTAGGTACTGATCAGGCAGTTGGACACTTAAAATTACTGTCCATTATTATAAATTATTATTTATAAAAAAATAAATAAAAAAAAATAAAGGCATTTCCTTCAACTAATAGTTCTGAACTGCCATTGATCCTAAATGTTCAAGAATTCTGCTATGAAAATATGAATTTTATGCGTTCCAGAAAATTATTTTATTGTTCCACAAAACTGAAATGCTATCTAAAGTGGTACAAGGATGCACATTCTTTTAATAATTTCTTAGAATAAATGAAGAAACTTGTTGAGTGGCTGATACTGATACTGAAGAAGAAACATATTTTGAAGATGAACTAGCAGAAATGCCGAAGATGCAGAAAATGCTGAAGAAAACGCGAGTCAATAGTTCTGTAGGATACAAAAATGATAATTTTTTTACAACAAAAAACTTAAATAGAACAAACAAGAATGTTTAGATATGGATTGTCGGGATCGGGATTGTTTTTCAACAGAACTGTCATCGTCAGTCGCAGAAGGCTCTTATTTGATGGAGATTGAATGATAGAGTCAATATCCTTGTTAAGTTAACGAAAGCAACAGTCACGTGGATAATTTGAGGTCAATTATTCTTTAATTAGTTGTAATAATTTCTTCTTTTTTTTTTTTCTTAATAGCTCCATTATAAGGCCGGTAAAGATTTCCCCAATAACTTTGATGTCAAAAATGTTTCTATGTATGTAGATACGGTGATGCACTTTCTTTATCGATTATTTGTCTAAACTTTGAAGAAATTAAAGTACAAAACCTACCTCCTATCAAGTTCTTCATCAAAACCTTTCATTAAGGCAGCCAGCTTTTCTTGGGTTTCCTCCTCATATTTACCACCAAAAATAGTATATATTACACATACAAGTATATGTACATATATATATCTATGAAAAACACTAGGTATGTACTCAAACTTAAAAGACAATTAATCTTTTTTCCTAAGTCAGGGATCTCACTACCTAAATCAGTCTCGTGTATTTCGTTCCCATCTGAAAGATCCCTTAAGAGATTGCTTGTTTATTTTTTTTGTTTGTTGTGCTTTTTTTTCCTTGTTGATGCCAAGGATTTGTTTCCCAAACTCCACAGTACAGTTGTTTTCTACTTTATATGTTTATATGCCTAGAAATTATCCCCTGATTCATTATTTTCCTTTTGACATCCAGACGAGACGATGACCCCCTTGCAGCAAATTGTGATTCCATTACATTAGTCATTTGGGCTAATAGAAGAAGAATAGAATGAACATATATATAAATTGGAGTGACTTGCATATGGTGCTTTTGTTTTGATTAGTCCCATGGGAGAACTAATAAGCTCTGCTCAGACGGGGATTGTTGCTTTTGGTCTAGTAATTTTTTGTTCGCTATATAGAGTTTGAATTTTGTATAAATTTACCTACAACACCGATATTTTCAACCCTTCTAATGTAAGAAAGAAATTTTGAAAGTAATGCCCGTTTTATATTATTAAAGGGGTCTGAATGCAGGTAGGGTAGGTGTATGTAAAAGGTGTCCCATCAGAGATTCCAAGTCTTAATAAAAAGAAACATTTACAAAAATATTTTAAACCTCTATAAAATTCCAAAACTAAGAACATCTTATACTTAAAGGCATCTAAACAAGTTCTACTCATTCGTGTTACTGAAAAACAAAAAAAAATAAATTCATGTTGACTTTTAATAAAACAAATTATATCCACCTTCAAACAAATTAATTATTTAAGCCTTCAATCAACCTCAACCTACATAATTGATTAACTTCTGCAGGTATTCCCATGCGATTAGCGAAACGCCAACAAACATTATTTATGTATTATTTTCTTTCGTTTTTTTTTTAAGTCCACTCCACATTCGTTAAACCAAAAAAAAAAAAAAAAAAAAAACAATGAAAACTATTTTGCAATCAAAACACGAAGTCGAGGAATTTCACCCCCTTTATACGAGTTCGCATGTGGGCAATAATATAATGACACATTTTTCTTTGAAAAGGTTAAGTGGAGTTTTTGGCTTATACATCACCTAATATAATTCGTGCCCTTTAGGTTTTTTATTATAGAATCATAGAATCAAGCCACAGAGTGCATAAGTAATAAATTGGTGCATTATGATGGTTTGCGATTGTATATGGCACAATCTAATATTGTTTCTCCTTCCTGGCGCTAGAGTTGATATAATAGATATATGATGAAGCAAACGCGCATTCATTTCACGTGGAAAACAATGAATTAGCGCCATGCATCCTGGTTTGATTGGCATGTGAAGCCTGCCAGGTGGATTGCAGTTTGCAGCTTTATAATTATCTACGGTGCCAGTAGCTACTTGCACAAAATACAACTGGTGGTGGCGGCGGCGGCGGTGCGGTGTAGTGTTTCGAATGGCTTCGAGCCAATTAGTGTCGCGTGCGCTTATCAATGCGGCCACAATATTGTTGTTGCTGGTATGGTGTTTCAATAGAACGGAATGCCATGGAGTTCCAACTCACTCTTTTCAATGCCCCAGAGGCACTATCTTCTTGGAGCGATATAGGCTATACACAGCTTGGAATTAGAAATATGGTTATGGACACATTGTTTCAAGCTGCTCTCTCTCCTCAAAGCAATTTTTGTAATTAGTTTGAAATTACTTTCTGATGATTGCTCATGTACTTGCTTACTAACCTAACAGCTTTGCAATTCATGACAAGTGCGTGCACATGTCAAGATTTATTTTTAAGTGTAATTTTTACAGAATATCAAAAGAATATCTATTCTTCTATCGCATATACAGTACTATATACCTAAACCTGCCTCCTGGCATTTTTCCAAGTTATCCTCATTGTTGTTAAGGAAATTCTTGAAAGTATAAATATATTTTGGGATCTATTGCAGGTGTTAGTCTTTTGATACCACACATGCCTTGATTTGGAAATATTGGCAGATAAAATAGATTCGTAATGACAGTTCTGCATTCTTCATATCGATAGCAGTTGATGGGTTTTCCGCATTGAAGAAGAAGAAATAAGCCCTAGAGCAGTGTTTTCCAACGTGGGGCTCAAGCCCCGTGTGTACCAGCACTCATACATTTTTGCAATTATCCATCCTATACAATTTTTTTTTTAAACACTTGTTTGTCTACTCCAGAATACATTAAAGTTAATTTTTCAAAAAAAAAAAACAACATTGACAAAAATAAAAAAGCAACTCGTATATAACATATATGAACAAGCTAAAAGATTATTATACGAATATAAGAGCCCAGCCTGAGCCTAGACTAATATGAATTTCCACCTTAATAAAGTATGAAAGCAATCGTTCCAGAAAAGCACGCAATTTAAATGCATAACACACAAGACCCGGCCTAATACCAATAATAGAATAGGAAATCCCCGATAGATCCTGTGGAATATTTTTTCATGCTGCTGCTGTTTTTTTTTTTGCTCTCATCTCGCCTTAATATTTTTTCTGCCTGTAGAGCTGTTGCCGTATAAATATAGAGAACATGTTGAGCTTAGATGAAGTTATCTTCATCCCACAGGATGAGTTACGCACATAAATTGTATTGCATAGGTTAAGGAGAAGAGGGGTTGAACACATTATATGTGAGTAAAGTAATATGTGTTCATATGCTAGTTACAGTGGTGTGAAAAAATACAATGGTAATCTTTACGTATTTTTGGATCTTGACACTTAAAAGCCTTTCATTTAAAATTTTCGAAAATTGGCGAAACTTTTTTTTAGGATACAAAAAAAAATCAATTTTAGAAAAAATTAAATTAAATTTGTAAGTCAGAAATATTTGAGCTTTTAAATGGGATTTGGCCTCTTAGAACCCCATATTTGGGATATTCAAAAAAAAGTGTTACCTCAATGGTTAATTATTATTGTTCATTAAGTTAGTAATTTTGTAGAAAATTTATACTAACCTAGAGTTATACTTAGAGTTTTATAAAGAGTTTGCCGGGGTAGTTAGAGTTTTTTAGAACAACATTTGTGGGATATTCGCAAAAAATTAAATATGTTCATAACCATTTATAAGGCCACTTAATCCTCATAAAAGTTCAACTAATTATTGTTAATGGCAAATCTTTCTTAGTGAATTAAAATTTTTTATAAGGATGGATTTAAAGGTTATTAGCACCAAATTTGTGGGATTTTCAAAAAATACAATTTGAGTCATCTCAAAGGACACTAAATCCTCACAAAAGAAATTTATCTTATTAATCATTCATTTAAATATGTTCAACTCAGGTACCAATACATATTTTATTTAATAACTAGGTATAAAAATTTAGGTTTTGGTTTGGGAAATGCATACAAGTTTTGTCCCCTTTTCATTCGGAAAATCGGGGAATGTGTAGCTCATTCTCTTGAATGTCTACTACTACTTTCAAATCAATAAAAACTATGGTGATGACCCTCTATGACGACTTAGTGACCTTTTAGACGGTATATTTTATTTCAAATATCCTCAAATGAGGTGCCAAAAAAAACCCTTTAAATGATGGTTTAGTGGATTTTTGTGAATATCCCACATATGAGGTTCTTAGAATCATTAATGACTTTGAAAATAATAATAATGACTTTCAAAAACTTAAATCATTAATTTTAAATTTAGCGACTTATTTCTGAAATTAGTTGACCCTTTTATGACTAATTTGGCCTTTTTTGAATATCTCATGCAAAGAAATCTACAGGATACTGTTAATTGTGAGACAGTAGTTGTTTTTTTTTTTTTTGGTACAAGTCTTCCACTGCTAAGGGGCTTTTCAGATTTGTTTAAGAAAAAAACAATAAAACGCATTTTAAACAATACCTGGATTTTTTTTAAACATCACTGTAAGATATATTTAATCTGTATCCATACATATGAGTAAAGTAATCCCACTCTATCTTCATACTTTTGTGTTTATCCTTGCGAATTAGTTTTTCGTGGATATATATAAAAAGGGAGAAAGGGCCTTAGTCCTGTGTCGCATACGAATATTAATAAATTCTTTCCTTTCTCTTATAAATATATGTATAGTCGAGCACTGAGAATGTCATCCTGAAAAAGAAATATGAAAATGAAAAAGAAATGAAACAAAAACCTTTTTTATTTTACGACCTTAAATTCCATTTAAACAAGTTCATTTCGTCTGACCAAAGGTCCTGATTTTGGTTAGAAAATAGCGCTCCAAATAGACCAGTACCCAGACTCATTGGACTACATATATACATATATATAGAACTAATTACACACACAGACGGGAATTATTATGACAACTGGCTGCAATGGATGTAGCATAGATATGGCAAAATTATGGTAATAATATTTTTGAACTCAATCTGGACAAAAAGGAAATTCTTTTAGGGTATATTTTAGATGGTTAAGTTAGATGCTTTTAGAGGAATATTTCGCGATAATGTTTTGAATTAGTTGTGAATTTAATATTAATTTGATGAAAACTGAAAACAAATCATTTTTTTATAAACTTAATGGGGCATATTCATAGATGTTTGCTAAGCTCTTGCTAAGTTGTTTCTAAGCAATTCCAAAGCTAAGGCTATTCTTGTACTTGTTCTAATTTAAGCTTATAAAGCTCTTCTTTTTGGCGGTTTTCACTACAAATTTGTTCGCTGCGTTGGTGAAGGACATCCAATGCTGGATTTTTTACGTTCTTTTTTGGCACGCTTTTTTTTGGCAAGTGCCTTAGTTAGTCAACCGGAGCCGATTCGTTGGGAACATCATAGGGCTTTTCTGTAAATGGTGGCGAGAGGTCTTCGTCTATAGAGGTTGGTTCATTTTCATCATGAAATTCGATCTCGATGGCCTCCGTGTTACTGTCTATCGAAATTGAGTCCTCCTTAAAATCTTCTTTTATCATGTCCTGCACGATCAAGTCCTCCTGGGGTGGTTCTGGAACTGCAACCACATTCCCAGTGGTCTGAGAGCCTTCTTCATTTCAGCATTGCTTCTTCTGCCTGCAACTTTCATCCGATGCCACTGCTTCTTAAATTATTGTACTGATCTATTATAGCGATCCTCATATTTTTGTCGATATCGGATCAAGCTGCTTTCTTTTTTGCTATACCTAATCTTAATATCATTCCTCTTATCATCGACAATGTTGATGTGCCGGCGAACCAGTTCCTCCACAAGTTCCTTCTCTATTTGGATTAGGTATAGCATTCCACTATTTATGTACACGTGGAACGCATCCCGGTTTGACATTTCGGAACGCAGTTATAAATTCTGTGTTGATTTAATCGTTAGAAAATGTGAATTGCGGGTTTATTTTTTTAAATTCTTTGCCGCACTCCTTGTCCCAGAATATTTTGGTTTCTTGCACTTGCTGATTAATTATTTTTCTATTTCCAATCTGCAATTCAGGAGCAGCTTTTGAAGCTCGTTGTTCCCAAATATTTCACTGAAATAAACAACAATTATATTTATCGAGTAAGAAAATTATAATAAAAATAATAACCTATCATTTACGAATAAACACAATAAACTAACTTTGCTCGAAATGAGAGCATCCAAACAAATTTGGATGCGTTTGCTAATCGCTTAGGTAATGCCCGTCGCCGACATTTTGGATGCGTTTAGAAACTCATGACTTTGACCCCGTTTACATTGTGACTTTTCACTACGCCATGACGATGATTTTGTGGGTGAGAGCGGTAAGGAGCTCTGTTCTTTTCACCGATGTGTAACTAAAACAATTAATGATCTATTGATGCAACTATTGTTTTTGTTAATTTATAGCAAATTAAATATACCTAGCATTAAATTGTTTTTGTTCTTTCAGCTTGTGAAAATCCTCAATCGCCTATCGTATATACCAAAACAACAAAAACAAAACAAACTAACTCGCCTTTAAACCACATCTCGATCACATAGATATATTGAATTCATTGGGTTTCTGTTTCTGTCCTTGCCCCACAAAAGAAGTATTACGATGGGAAGCACATTTTTTATGCGCTTATGCGATTATTATACGCTCCTGGGGCATTTTTTGCACCCACCTCGTCACATTGCGGTCGGGCCTTTGGTAGAATCCACCGACAAACGAATTATAAACTTGCGGCCTCAAAAAACATCATGTTTTCAAGTCGGATTTGAGAAATATAGTTACATATACCTATATAAGCCAACTTATCAAGCATCAGTATTATTTCACATTGTGCCATCATCATCATCTGTAAATCTATGTATAGATAAATACCTATAGATATATACTCTTCTCATCGAAGCCATCCATCGGATACGTCCGATTCGTCCCATTTTATGCACTCTGCCACTGATATGACGCAGCAGTGCGACCAACGATGACGACAATTTCTGGATGATGATGATGATGGCAGCAGACTCCATCATGCTATATCTTTACCTCCGATGTCCACTTTCAGTTTGCACTAAAATATATTAAACAATGACACCAGCTTCGGAAATCACGACATCTTGAGAGTTGAGCTTATTGTGGTTACAATCAACCAACCAACACTGTTAGAAATAAATATTGTGATTTAAGATGTTGGCTTAGGTTTTCGCATTGTGGTAGCACTGTCACAACTTGTTAACCTCACAAGAATACTATCGCAATTGTGACCATCTTTTGAGTCAGTAGCTTACAGTCACAACTCAGAAGTTTGACATATCACATCACAATCACGATAAAATAATCATTCAAGGGACCCATTTTAAGCCTAGTACGCAGATCGCCCACAATTTTAGTTTCTATACAAAATTCTCTCGAAAATTAAGCCAAGCTAAAATTGAGCAAAGCATTTAAGTTCATGCCAAAAAATCAAAGGTTTGTTTCTTACTGATCATCACTTATCTGTCAAAATTAAGCGCACGAATTAATTGTTCGGTACATTTCTCTAAAATTATGTAATTCGGGAATTTCGGGTGGACTTTGATTTGTGAAAAGTGGAGGAATATTTAGGAACAAACGATTTATTTATAGTGAAAACAAATTCTTCGGAATGGTTGAATATATTTATTCTCAGAGAACAGCTGTTTTCTATGACACGTTGTCCACAAGGTTCTTGTGTCAAAATTAAAGTAAGGTTTAAGCTGATGTTTAGAGAAAAAAACAGGAATTAAAATTTTGCGGGATTTGCGTACTAGGCTTCAGCAAAAAGTCAGAACTTAACAATCACAATAAGAAATTCACCTTGCTGTGGTCGTGGTGAGTTTTTTGTGGGGTTTTTCTATGAATACCAAAATGTTATCGAATCACAACAAACGCAACACGACTTGTAAAGCAGAAGCCCCACAACGGCACAATAGGGCTGTAAGTATTGAATTTACGTTGTTCCGTAAGCTGCCATGGTCATATGACTTCAGTTCCAGGTTCCACCTCCTTCCCAAACTGGTGTATCTTCCGCCTAGTGAATCGACTTTCCATCAGGTGAAATTTTGTTCGGGTAAAACTAACAAAAAGGCTGATTATTATCTAAAAGTAAAATTTCGAATATTTTTAATTTAATCTCAATATTATTTTCAACCGTGTATATAACACTGATCCGGCTGAATGATATAAAAATTTACGACAAAAATCTTCACCAAAGCAAACACATGCTCCACATACTTGCCGGACATTTATTGGAGATAACTTCTTAGGGTACCATAAATAAAACATAATCCTCGCGCGGCTTCGGACTTGGACTTCTTTTATACTTAACTGAACAACTAAAAAACCCCATCGCACCGTTGTTGCCGGAACAAAGGAAGAAGAAGAAGAACAAATATTTATTAAAAGCAAAACTGGTCCAATGATGGTTCCTTGAGCCTTCCCGTCCGATTGATGGTAGACCGTTTTGTTCTTGTGGCATAATTTTCCACCATCATCGGACAATGATGTTGCACTGTGGTGCGGTGGCAACAAGGTGGGCGGCAGGCGTAGGCACTTGCACGGTCAACTCAGTTTAGTGCTGGATGAATTGTGCCGCCACCGCTATATATTGGCCGATTTTCTTGTACAACAAATCGTTTGAAAGCAGGATGCATCTGAGAATTTGCAGAGAATACTTCATAATAATTTCTAATCAGCAAAAAATTCCATTGAATCAACTGGAGAACCGATCGACTGGGCAACCCATCATAATCGTACCAGGAATCGTAAATCCTTTTCGAAGCTATAGTAGTTGTTGCAAAGCTGATACACTGGGGTGAGTAGATAATATATATACAGGATTGTTTTTTGCTTCCTCAGATTTCATAAATACATATCTAAATATGAGTCGGCTCTTATACACACATATGTACATATATAGGTATAATGATGGAGGGCTGAGAAAAAATGTCCTTTTGTATATTATATTCAATTAAGGACAAACATCGTTTGGGGGGAAATAAGAGACAATCTGAATTACAGTTGAACTCTAATTAAGAGCACCGTAAACCTTTTTTAAGTACACTTGCCGACAACGTTGTTGACAACATATTGACAATGGCCAGCAGCAGCAGCAGCAAGCGGTGGTGGTAGCGGCAAAAGTTAAGCTGCTTCAACTCGAAACGGCCGTCAACCCTTTTTGTTTTGTTTTGGTTTATGACATCGATGACACTGTACGGATGTCCTTAATTGACGAACTCTTCTTACTTCTTCGGGCACGCACAAGCAATGGGGTATTGGGTTACATTTTTATGTACTTCTGCTGAATATGAAACTACATATATGTACATACATTAACATATTATATATAAGCATCAGTCGCAGCAGATGATAATTTGTATAATGACTTATATGAATGTATGGAAGGAAAGCACTTTACAAAGAAGATTAATAATAATTGGTGGCTTAAAGCTTAATTGTTAACTAAATGTGTTATTATTTTTGGGCTAAATAGAATGATGCTTTTGTGAAATAGCCAAACAAGCAATTAAGGGCAATTAAAGCTTTTAGGAAATAATTTAAATATACATATGTAGGTTTTGTTTTTATGGGCTATTCGAAAATTTAAGGAATAGTTAGAAGATGCTGATTTTTAACCTTATGATGCCATTTATATAAGAAATTATTGTACTTTTAAACGAAAAATAGGCCATAAAAATTAAATTTTCAACGTAAGCTGCTTTCTATTAAGTTCTTAATAAAAGATTTATAGATAAAAATAAATTAAGAGATAATTAACAGAAATTCACGGGTAATTCCACATATATTTCACTCTCTCTTAAATAATCGACTCTATTAGATAATAATTTAAATATTCGAAGATCGCGCTTTATTTTAACTCCCACTTTTCTCCACAAATATCAGCTTAAACCCTACCTACATTTTGACAGAAGAGTCTTGTGGAGAATATATCAAAGAAAACAACTGTTCTCTGTGGAGCAATTATATTGAACCATTTGTTTTTATTATTTTCAAATAATTAAATGGATCTTTTTTTAGGCTAAGATAAATCGTCCTGAGATAATAATCCTCCACTTCGATTTTTATTTACACAAAACATAATTCACAAAAAAATTCAAGAATAATAGAACGTTTTAAAAATTATAGCTATGTGCCAAACAAATATTTCGTGCTGTAAATTTTGACATAATTATAAGTGATGTACACTGTGCACTGTGCAGTAAGAAACTAGTATTTGAGTTTTTGCTTTGCTTAATTTTAGCTCGGTTAAATTTTGGAGAGAATTTCTTATAAAAAAAAAATTATTGTGCAATCTGCTTACTAGGCTTAAGCAGGAAGTTCAGAATTACTGCAGTGGCCAGTGTAGTTAATACAGTTAATACAGTTGATGATATAAATTGCCAGACCATCTTATAGCTAATTATAATTAATCTTCTGAATATTTTGCATAAGATACGAAAAAACCAACACGAAGATTGGGTCAAAACAAAATCGGAGAGGTTAAGGAAAATCTATTTCCCCTAATTATTTGTGAGGGGCAATTTTCTAAAAATACGACTTTAAATTGAAAAAAAAATTCATCAAAAACCAATGGCAACACTTAGAATGTCATGTTATACCAGGAATCCATTTTTTAATTATATTTTTAAATAAAATTATTTTAATGAATAGTTTTGGAGAAATGAATTTTTAAACTTAAAATTAAAAAAAAAATTAACATTATTAGTAAGTATTTTTGTATATAATATTTAATGCTATTATTAATTTTAAGTCAAGCACTAAAAACTTGTTTGAATATTAAAAGCAAAAATATACTACCTAATAACGTAAAATTTTGAAAAAAAAATGTTTGGACAGTTTTTTTTTTTTTTTTTTTAATTTGGAGTTTCAAAATTAATATTTGCAAAACTTCTAAAACAATTTTATTTAAAAACATAGTTAAAAAATAGATTTAAGAGGCATAAATAACATGACATTGTAAATGTTGCCGTCGATTTTTAATTTTTGTTTCTATTTCAAGTCGAACGTTTAGAAGTATGTGGTTCCTACGGATGAGCTGATTCTTATTTTGTCTATCAACTATGTACATTGTATTGTATTGTATTTATTACTTATAATCTTGCTTACAAATTAAATATTTGCTTATAAACTAAATAAATTAATAATTTTATACAAGATAATAGTGAGTAGCATTTGTATTAAAATTTAAATAGAGATAATGCTACATTTTATTAAACAAATTTACAATGTGGGGTGTACAGTTAAATTGACGTTTTAGAAAAGAGTTTACATTTAATTTACATATTATACATAGATAACATTATGAAGAACTAATTAAGATACAAATTATATAAAGCAACATTCGATGCAAAAACAGTGATTACAATAAGATAAACAATAATAAAGCACAATAAAAATGAATCAGACAGTGTAGTTTAGCAAAGTTTCGATTTCAAGAATGTTACATTGGAGGAGCCACGATTTAATACATTTTAAAAACAAAGAGCTATTTGTAATGCTTCGTATATTCTCAGGGAGTTTGTTGAACAACCTGTGAGATACAATGGTGTATGAGTTTCTAAAAAGTGTAGTCCGAAAAGGTAGAGTAGGAACAAAACGATAGTTACTTCTTAGGTTATGTAAGTCGCTTATAGGACTTTGCATATAACCACCTCGATTAAAAAACATTTTTAGAACTTTAAAGTAAAATAAGTGTCTTACTGGTAAAATTCCTGTTAATCTAAATAGTTCCATAGTATGAGCTAAGCGAGAAGAATTGCATATTTTCCTTATGATGCACTTTTGAAAGATAGTTAATTGTTTTAGTTGGTTGAGATAAGCACCTCCCCAACAGCATATTCCATATTGAAGCCGTGAGGGAAATATTCCATAATAAATAGTTTTTAATAATTTGTTAGAAGATATTTTTCTCAGGCGGTAAAACCATCGAACAGTTGAGAGGAATAACTTCTTCAATTTCAAAATGTGTTCGGTCCATTTTAAATGCTGAATAATAGTAACACCAAGATACTTTTAATCTTTAACCATTTCAATATTAAAGCAGGTACTATTACACATGGCATTGGAGTTAAAAGTCAAATGGGAATTTTTTATCAAGCAATTGCAACTAAAAAGACTAAAACGCTCACACACAGGAGAATGAAAAGTGATTTTGATCTCTTTGAAGTAATTTGATTCAAGGCTGAAAAACATTAGCTTAGTTTTAGTACTAACGACAAGTTTGTGTTCTGCGAACCATAACCTTAGTAAATGCACATCATGGTTCAAGTTAGCAACTAAATTCAATGGACTTTCAGCGGTATATCCAATTGCAAGGTCGTCAGCGAAGGCTTTAACTTTTCCAACAAATGGTTGTTCAAATAAAGAATTTATATAGATTAAAAAGAGAACCGGACCTAGGACTGATCCTTGGGGTACACCCAAGTTAATGTTCATAGAGTCACTTAGGACATTACTCACTTTAACTATTTGACTTCGATTTCTTAAATAAGATACAAACCATTTGTAAATAAAACCACGAAAACCAACTCTATGTAACTTGTTTAAGAGGATGGAGTGATTTACCATATCGAACGCCTTGGTTATATCGACGAACAAAGCACCACATTTTTGTTTGCTATCAACACCTTGCTGAATAGAGCTACAAAAATCCAGCAGAGCATCTTCGGTAGAAAAACCCGATCTGAAACCAAATTGAAGGGGACTAAGAAAATTTATGTTAGACAGATACCGGAGAACCCTAACTTTGATAATCTTTTCAAAAACTTTTGAAATAGAAGAAAGCAAGGATATTGGTCTGTAGTTACTTATATCTTTTTTGCTACCTTTTTTAAATAATGGAATCACTATAGCAGATTTTAAATCATCAGGGAAAATTCCTGAGAAAATACTCAAATTAAAAATATGTGCCAAAATATCTACTATGTTTAAAGCCGTCTTTTTTAACACAATGTTTGAAATACCGTCTATACCAACAGAATATGAGTTTTTTAGGGACTTTATATTTTGCAGGATTTCAAGTCCAGATATGGATTCAAAATAAAAACTATTTCTGTTTGAAGTAATAGAACTTATGCAGCTCACACAAGATGATGCATCGTTGAAAAGCGAAGTTTGTCCAATTGAAATAAAATAATTATTGAACAGATTTCCTATTTCACAAGGATCATCAACAACCACGTTACCATTTTGAACTTTCATAGAGCTAGGAGTTGTTTTCACTTTTCTATTAGTAATGCTGTTTATAACTTTCCACTCGTCCCTAGGATTTCCGTTCGCATTTCTTAATTTGTTGTTGAAGTAATTATCACGATTTAGTCGGACTTCTCTACTGACTTTTCGACAAATGTTTTTAAAACGTATTTTCAAAATTGTGTTAAGTGGATGTTTTTGGCATTTGATGCGCAATTTATGCTTTAATTTTATAGTTTTAATAAGGGAACTGTTTATCCACGGTTTGAGTCTGATTTTTGATTTATTTCTAAGAATAGTATAAGTAGATTTAGTTATTAAATCTTTAAAACCTTTAAAAAATAAACTATAAGCTTTGGACGGGTTTTCTTCAGCAAATACTTCTTCCCAATTAGCATATAGTAGCTTATTATTTAATTCACAGAAATTGATTTTAGAAATTAAACGTTCTGGAATAAATCTATCTTGTACCACATTTTGTAAACTAGTAAAAATAATTCCTGTCATGCAGTGATCTGTTATTTGAAGGTCAAAAACAATAGCAGCGCAGTCGCATAATTATGTTCATAGTGTAATAATAAAAATAATGACTCTTTTATTTCAGTTTATTCGATTAATAAACGAATACAAAATACAGAAAGCTAAATAAATAGACATACAAAAAAATATATATCAAAATGTACATTGATATTGTCCAATTATACTGCAACATTAAATATATAAAAAAATCATTTATTAGATCAAATAAATTTGAAGATTTAAAATCATCGGAATCGGAGGTGTCTCATTTAACAAATAATTCCCTTATTTTAAGTCGTATAAACCAATATTTTCATTAATTAATATTTCCACAGCAATTAATTAATTTAATATGATTAAAGATACATAGGTCGATTAACTTAAATCGATAAGGTATAAGTTATTTTCCGAAAAATTTTATGTGGCTAAGCAATCGTTTTTTTTTTAAGGTATACGATTCTAGTCCATATCTTAATTAGTTATAAGCTATAACATAATCTCATCGTAAAAGTAAACAAATCAAAAATACACAAATATTTTGATTTATTTCGATCTCGAATGGAAATATTTTACCATTATCAAATGGTTTTTGAAGTATATACTTATATCTAGGTAAATATAATTCATTAATAAATATGCATAGCCGTCATGTATGTTTGTCGGTTACCTTAGTACTTAACTGATTTGAAGAATACGCAATTTTTAAGTGTTTGACGGGAGATTAAATAAAGGTTGTCAGTTTGTTGTAAAAAAGTGTTTTATGATTCTCAAAAAATACACAGCAATCGTTGATGTGCACAATGCACGTAGATACAAATACAAAGGTTGTAAAGTTTTTTGATAATGTATAAAACTTTGTAAAATACCTAAATAAGGTTTTCTTTTGTAATAACACACTTGCAGTTAGGCAGCCAAGCTTTCGCAGCATCATATTAATATTGAAGGTTTGAATGAAACAACAACACTTGGATGAGCTACCACCAAGTTTTTATAAGCTGGAGTTTTAGCTATTTCACGACTGCCAAGCTGATCATCAGACTTTTTCTTAGTGGTGCTTGGTCATTTATTGTTAAATTTTAATTGAAAAACTTTATGCCCAGCTGGGACTCGAACTTAGACCAAGCTCGCCTCAGAGCCAATGCACTTGGCAGCACGTGATCAAGTCCATGTCAATTTAAGTTTAATCGTTTGACATTTGCATTTGATACCAACTCCACAGCCTATAAAAACTTGGTGGTAGCTCACCCAAGTGTTGTCGTTTCATTCAAACCTTCAATATTAATGTGATGGTGCGAAAGCTTGGCAACTTTAAAAGCAGTTTCCCAAAATATTTTCCAGACATCTTCCCCCTTCAGAATTCCCTCCAACGAAAAATCCGTGTGAAAAAAACTCCTAGATTAGCAACTCTAAGGCCAATAATTTATGGTTTAATAGCCTGATTTATAAAGTTGATGTCTTAAAATAAAAATAAAATATAAAGTATTATTGAGGGTTAAGTTTGCAAAACGACTGACTCGATGATTTATTACTTAAGTCCTACTCTAAAGATCAGATATTCAAGGTAAAGGTTTTGAAATTTGTATTTATTTATTTAAGGTAAATTATCGAGTTTCACCATCTATTTATATCTGTCAAGTGAAGCTCAGTAAATCGTCAAGTAAAAAGTAAAATAGACACACATTTTTTGTTTGATAAAAATTTAATTTTTAAAAATTTTAAACGCAATAATATTATTAAAACTATTACAAAGCACAATAAAGTCGTTTAGGTTATTAAAAATCAAAAATAAAAGGTAACACAAAAATAGAGAAATTTTCTCAAGAAACATCATAACAATTATTTCCCGAGTGCTATTTTTTGGCAAAAACCTGAAATGAAATTTTTGTAAAATCCCTTTGTTCATTACATCTACGAAATTTAATAAAAATTGTAAGAGCAAATTTCAATAAAATAAAAAAAAAATTAAAACGCATTCTTTGTATGCCAACTACTAGTTTATAATTCTAAGAGCACCATCAACCATACCTTTCAAAGCTAACCTATCGGCTTTAAAACAAGTTGTCTTTGGTAATTCTTCTATAAATTTAAAATATTTCACTATCTGTAATTCCTCTTTTGTTAATTTATTACTTAAATATTCTCTTAAATTATTTTCAATATTAAATAAACTTGTATTATTTTTGAGAACAATAAAAATCGTTCCACAATCTTGATTAGGATTTTCTTCACTAGGATTCCCAACCAACGTTGATGAATAAACACCTTCAAACTTATTAACCATATTTTCCACTACATTTGGCATTAGAATCGTTCCATTAGCATATCGTAAAACATATTTTTCTCTGGTGAAAATATTTAACAAATTATCTGAATCCATCATTCCCAAGTCTCCTGTATTGAGCCAACCTCCTTCAACGAAAGTCTCCTTATTGGCAATATCATTTTTTAAATATCCCAAAAATGGTGCTAAATTTTTCACATGAACTCGTCCAATTTTATTCGGCCCGAGAGCGTTTTTATCTTGATCCATAATTTTTACCATGAAACCGTCCCTTAAAACACCACCGTTTACATTTTGTCTGCTAGCCATTTCTGAATTAGAAATTTCACCCGCCGTTTCTGTCATTCCGTAACCTCTTCCGAATTTACAATTTGGAGTTATCTTTGCAATATATTTTTCAAAGGCTTCTCCGACATTTTCACCACCAACCGAAGCGAATTTTAACGAGGATAATGTCAATGGGTCATTAGAAAGTTCTGCAGATTCAAATACGGTTCTAGAAAAACTGGGAACGTCAAAGTAGTGTGTAACTTTATGGGTGTCAATCATCTCTCTCACAAAATCGGCTGTCAACTCTAATGGTGGAGTTGAGCTGTAAACACGCGTAACATCGAGAAGAGCCGGTTGTATCATAATCGATACCTGGCAACACCAACGAATTTCACTTAATATCATTACTACACTTCCTGGCTCTGCATGCCATTGGTTAAAGACACTATGTCTGATCATAGCGTGGGAATTCAATATAATTTTTGGCAGCCCAGTGGATCCGGATGTGAATCCCAGGATTGCCGGTAGTGCCTTTGGATCTCCAATATTAGGTGCTTGAAAGTTTTCAATATCAACAGCTGGTTTAAAAAGTAACTCGTCAACAGATTTATGTGCCCCATCCAAACTGAGAATATGTTTCAACTTCGATAGATTAAGCTTTTCAAGTGCTTTGAAGACCATGAACTTGAATTTGTCTTCATAGATTATCACAGCAGGATCAAGCATTTCCATGTAACCGGGTGTATGTTCTGGAATGAATATAAAATTGAAAATTAATATAAATAAATTTTCATAGAAATTGTCTTAAAATATAAGATCAAAACAAAACTTCCTTACCTTCATCCATATATGTCTCAAAGAAACACACTGGTGCCCCAATTGTGTAGCAAGCAAATGTAAGCGGTGTTATTTTTAAGTTCAACATTGAGAAGATCACAACATTATCGTTCTTTTTCACACCCAGGTTCAATAGGTTCTGTGCTACAGTTATTGTTTGATGACGAATTTCCTTAACTGTGACATTTGTTCCGCTATCGTGAAGTACTTCGAATACTCTCTCAGGATCACTTTGCTTAAGTTTTTCCAAAATAGCTTCACCAAGTCCAGAAGATTCAACTTCAAACTCTGGAGCTCGCCAAAACTTCTCAGATTTTACGTACTCAATTTTATTCATTTTTTTTTTACTTTTATTTAGTTAACTGCTGCAATACTGTTTTCACATTTGAATAAAGTTATCAAAAGTTTCGTTGGTGCATTATATAGGGACGGGTTTTTATAAATACAAAAAAATAAATTGAGAGACATAGTCGATTTATGGTAATTTATTTCAAGTGGTGTTGATTAAACGCAAAACGATTTTGCTGTATAAGTATTTACTAATACAGAGGATGAGTCATTTGTTTTGAGTTGTCTTTGATAACTGCTGCCTTAAGCAATTTGTATCTCTTATTTTGGTGTGGTGGTCGAACAGCAAAGAGATTTTGTGCAACTTTGACGATATTAGAATTATTATAAGTTAAGTATCTATGTATGTATAGTTGTAGGTATTTGTTAGGTATTTTAAATGCAAAAGGTCATTAGATTATAAATATGAGATTATAACAGAATAAAAAAAATAAAACAATGAAAATGAAATGTTTATATTATATGCATAAAATAAATATAAGGTGTCTTGTGTTTGGTGTTTTTTTTTTGTAGCACATTTGTTTTTAGAAACATATTTATGGAAAATCCCTTTTGTTGATTTTGTTCGTTGCATAAAGACTCTAAGGCCGATACACTTTAATATTAAAATACTGCGATCAGGAAGAAAGAACATTTAAACAACAGTTAGTTTTATAATTTAACAGGATAATAAGATGACGTGACTTAAATAAACAATATTTTTAGGTTATATGAAGTTTCATTTCAAATACTTTAAATTTGTAGGTACAATACATTTAGACACAGACAATTTTAGAACATTAACGTGATTTTACGTTTAAATAAACATCCACAGAGCTCAAATAACTCAAGAACAATTTTAGTTCATCAGGTAAACATTTTAGATGCAATTAAATTGAAAAAAATACAGTGTTAAAATAAAACGGTGACGTGACGGTGACGGTGACCAAATTCGGAGTTTGGCTTTATTTCAATTAACAAATCGAAATAAAGCCAATTTCGCGTTACCTATTTCGTTTTCAACTACAGTAAAAAATCACCATAACTTGTTAAATCTTCCGCAAAAACACAGAAAATAGAGGAATAAACATGTGATAAAATAATTGTAAAAAGTCGCGCGATTTTATGAGATTTTTTAATCTCATTTTTCAAAATTTTCAAAAATCTGATATTATAAGATATGTGATAAGGGGAGAGTAGGTACGATAACTCAGGAGCCAAGAAATGATAACGGTTTTTTTGTAGAACCGTTTAATACAAGCATTTTTTTACTATGGGACGGGGGGTCTATCCCCCCCCCCGTTTGGGCGGGAGGGGCAATTTTATAAAAAAAGTACTAAAAATTAAAAAAAAAAAATTATTAAAAAATAACTTTATAAATTGAAAATTTGCATACACCCGACCTCGTACCTACCCCAAATCCAATAGTGTGCCCAAGTATGGGGGTTGCAGGGGGGCAGCATGCCCCCCCCTTACATACCTCACTGTTTATGCGTCGTAATGGGGTGCTATAGCACTATATTTATGTAAGCAAGCAAAAAAACAAAAATCTCATAAAAAAAGTATTTTGAGTAATTTTTAATTTTCTCAAGAAGTAGAAGACAAAAAATCATCTAGTTTTCAGTTTCTGATTGGGAATTAATTAGAGCAACGAATTTTAGAAAAAAAATTAATTAAACTTTTTTTTATGTTTTTTTCCCCAAAATTTTGAGTTCAAAACCCATTTTTTAAAAACTATGCATGCACTTGATTTAAAAACTAACTAATAGAACTGAGTATTGGCTTTAAATAAAGACCTAAAACTTAATTGTAACTCTTACCGTTATTTTTTAATAATTCTTTTTTAATTTTTAGTACTTTTTTTTATAAAATTGCCCTCCCGCCCAAACGGGGGGTGATAGACCCCCTGTCCCATAGTAAAAAATGCTTGTATTTAACGGTTCTACAAAAAACCGTTATTATTTCTTGGCGCCTGAGTTATCGTACTGATAAATATTTTTTTTTAAATCTCACATAGGTACATATGTATGTATGTATATTATGTCAGTTTTTTGAAAATTTTTAAAAATGAGATAAAATAATCGTAAAAAATCAACAATAAATTTTCTTCTTCTTTAAACCTAATAACATTATTTTGCATAAGCAAATTTCCAATAGATACACAATTATGATCAATTTGGCCTTATTTCCATTATCAAAGCAAAATAAAGCCGAAAAAAAACTAAAATTTGGTTTTATTTCTATTTTGAAAGCGTAATAGTGTCAAAAATAATCTTTTTTTTTTAAACTTGGTCTTGTTTCCATTTCATTTTTGGTATTATTTCATTATGGCTAACGAAATAAAGCCAAATTGTGGTTATTTCGTTTTGAAAACGAAATAAGACCAAATTTCAAATTTGGTTTTATTTTGTTTGGCGTTATTTCACGTCACAAAATAAAACACTGTGGTCTTATGAAAATCTTGAAAATTGTTATAAAGGGTGTTTTTTTTTGGAGGTATAGAACTTTAAGTTGGCAACACTAGACTTTAGAGAATTGAAGCCACGGGATCACCTAGTAAGGCGTAGTTTCGGTTAATGGGCCCAAAACAAGATTGGCGTTTTAATCCCAATTTTCATAAGCGAATTTTGTTTAGCAATTAAGCTCACTTTTAGTTGAATGGATACGTCAATAAACAAAACTGCCGTATTTGGAGTGATGATAATCCTGAAGTGTATGTTGAGGCACCGTTCCATCCACAAAAACTGACTGTTTGGTGTGCTTTATAGGTTGGTGGAATAATATTGATCCGTACTTCTTTAAAAACGATGCTGGCCAGAACGTTACAGTCAATGGTGACCGCTATAGAGCCACGATTACTGACTTATTCGTTCATCAATTGAACAACCATGATGTGCAGGAGTTGTGATTTTAACAAGACGGCACAACATGTCACACAGCTCGTGCCACAATTGATTTATTGAAGGAAACGTTTGGTAACCGCATAGTTTCACGTTACGGACCCGTGAATTGGCCTCCAAGATCGTGCGATTTAACGCCGCTTGACTATTTTCTTTGGCGATATGTGAAGTCGCTAGTCTACGCCGATAAACCTAAAACGATTGAACACTTGGAGGACAACATTCGCCGCGTTTTTGCCGATATACGACCACAAATGCTAGAAAAAGTCATCGAAAATTGGACCTCCAGATTAGACTACGTCCGAGCCAGCCGTGGCGGTCATATGCCAGAAATCATATTTAAATTATAATGTCAGAAGATCATCTTTCGAATAAAGTAAATTTCATGTCAGTTGAAAAAAATCATATTTGATTTATTCCATTTCAAAGTTCTATACCTCTAAAAAAAAAAACCATAATTTACAAGAATTTCATGTCAAATTAACATGACAACAATTTTATAAAAAATAAAGCCTTAAACTAATATAATGTTATTCATATCTTGTAAATTTGTGTGTTTTCTGCATCTTTATTTGGAAAAGTGCACTTAGTTGATTTAACAAGATACCTATACTTGTTAATTTTTCTCTGTTTTGTTTAAGAAAACATTGGAACAAAAAATAATCTCAGACTTCATGTTTGGCAACTTTAATTATTCTTTTTTCTATAAATCAGAAAATTAAAATCAATGGCGCAAAATTTTAAACGATTTAGTACGATGTTAAAGACATTTTGTCATACTAAAAAAGGCTTTAACATCGTACTAAATCGTTTAAAATTTTGCGCTAATAAAATTATTTATGACTTAATAAATCAAAAAAAGTAATAACATAAAAATAAATGATTTTGTTTACATAATATTATTGTAGATTGTTTAATTAAAAATCTAATTAGATTTTTTGATCTACCTTAGTAATTATTTTGTTGTTATTAAAAAAAAATATTAAAATAATTTTGCTATTAGTATGTTGTTATAAAAATTAAAACACGTCTTTAAAAATAAATGAAAAAAATTTCAGGATTCGAAAAGTCTTTAGGATCAAAACAAAAGCTAATCTTTAAATTGGCATTGGTATAGGTTAGTTGTTTTTTTTTTTTTGATTTTGTATTTTATTGGGCTAGCTTCATCCTAAAGTGAAATATAGAAAAAGAAGTAGATTTGGCCTTTTCTTTGTATAGTTGAAATAGAAATTTTTAAAATGAATTAGATTTCAATATTTTGGTGATGATGCGAAGTAGGAAGTAGATTTTAAATTTTTTTAGAAAAATAGAAATACTTCAATTGAAGTAAAGTGGTACCACTGGTTAGCATCATACTATCTTTTAAACATTTTACTAAAGTTAAAATCACTAAACACTTATTTTTTAGTATAATAAACTAACTCAAAATTTCACTTTAATAGTATTAAAAAAATTAAAATTGTACGTTTACTTACTTTTCTACATGACCTGTCACTTTTTTAGGCGTGTTCATTTAATCTGAAGGTTATTAAAAAAATAATAGGTTTAGTACGAAACAATTTAAAAAATGTTTAAAATTAATAACATTTTAGTAAAGAGTTTTAAATTTAGTAAATTGCATGCTAATACCTTAATAACAGGCTGTTTAATATTTTATGCCAAGGTTAATAATTTCCCCGTTGGTTATTTTGTTTTAAATACAAAAAGAAAATATCAATTACTTCACACGATATCTAAAAATGATTATATGCATATATGCGTATACCTTTACCTAGTTTAAAAAATAAATTACTCAATAAAACCGGAAAACATTGTATATTTTTTATTTATTATTTTTATTTATAAAATATCATGGATCAGAATATTTGTCCATTTTTTTAGGATTACAAAATTTGGAAAATGTAGATCGAGCATTAATAAAAAGCTACAAATCGGGCTGATATACATAGCTGGTTTATATACACAATGTGATGGTTCGACAGTGTTGTCTCTGAGGAGAATATGATGCTAACGTCGGCAAAACATGGCTTACAACAAAAGATAAGTAAAATTCTGTATTCAATCGAAATGTTTATGTTTTTTGAAAATAGAAAGAAAACAAAAAATTAACGATACATCCATTATTATTTATTATATAAATACTTTATTCTTAAAAATAAACATAATTATTTTTTTGTTATATTCTATAACCACCATCAAACATTCCTTTTAAGGCTATCCTATCAACTTTAAAACAAGTTGTCTTTGGTAAATCTTCTATCACTTTTAAATACTTAACTATCTGTAATTGTTCTGGTGTTAATACTTTTCTTAAATAATCCTTTAAATTATTTTCAATATAAATTGAATGAGCATTATTTTTGAGAACAACGAAAATAGTTCCATAATCTTGTTTAGGATTCTCTTCACTAGGTTTCCCGATTAACGCTGAAGAATGAACACCTTCAAACTTGTTTACGATATTTTCCACAATATTTGGCATTAAAAGCGTACCATCAGCAAATCGTAAAGTATATTTTTCTCTGGTGAAAATATTTAACAAATTATCTGAATCCATCATTCCCAAGTCTCCGGTGTTAAGCCAATTTCCTTCTAGGAAAGTCTCCTCGTTGGCGATTTTATTTTTTAAATATCCTAAAAAGGGAGCTGACGTTTTCAAACAAATTCGTCCAATTACATTTGTTCCCAGGGGTTTTTTATCTTTGTCGATAATTTTAACCATGCAACCCTTCCGCAATACACCTCCATTTACATTTTGTCTACAGGCTAATTCTGAAGAAGCAATTCCGCCAGCCATTTCAGTCATACCATAGCACCTTCCGATCTTACAATTTGGAGTTATTTTTGCCAAATAAGCTTCAAAAGCTTCTCCAACACTTTCACCACCAAGCAAAGCAAATTTCAATGAACTTAAGCTTGACGGGTCATTTGACCTCTCAGCTGCTTCTAATACGGTTATATAAAATTTAGGAACTTCGAAGTAGTGTGTTACTTTGTGGGTGTCAATTATTTCCCTCACAAATTCACCAGTTAGTTCCATTGGTGGAGTTGAGCTGTAAACACGCTTAACATCGAGAAAAGCTGGTTGCATCATAATCGAAACCTGACATAACCAACGGATTTCACTTAGAATCATTACCACACTTCCTGGCTTTGCTTGCCATCGGCTATAGACACCTTGTCTCATCAATGCGTGGGAATTCATTATAATTTTTGGCATACCAGTGGATCCGGATGTGAATCCTAAAATCGCTGGTAAATCCCTTGGATCACCAATATTAGGAGCTTGAAACTTTTCAATATCAACAGCTGGTTTAAAAAGAAACTCATCAACAGACTTTTGTGCCCCATCTAAACTGAAAATATGTTTCAAATTCGATAGATTAAGCTTTTCGAGAGCTTTGAAGACCATGGACTTGAATTTTTCTTCATAGATTATCACAGTAGGGTCAAGCATTTCCATATAACGAGGTGTATGTTCTAAAATATAAAATTAACAAAAAAAAATAATGTTATACACAATTGACAGAGTTTTTTTTTACGAAATTAAGTCTTGCAAAGATAAAAATATAAGAACTTACCATCTTCAAGATACGTTTCGAAGAAACACACTGGTGCCCCAATTGTGTAGCAAGCAAATGTAAGTGGTGTTATTTTTAAATTCAACATTGATAAGATCACAACATTATCGTTTTTTTTCACACCCAGGTTCATTAGGTTTTGTGCAACAGTTATTGTTTGATGACGAATTTCCTTAACTGTGACATTTGTTCCGCTATCGTGAAGTACTTCGAATACTTTCTCAGGATCACTTTGCTTTAGTTTTTCCAAAATAGCTTCACCAAGGCCAACGCTCTTAACATCAAGGTCTGGGGCACGCCACAACTTCTCTGAATTTACGTATTCAATATTATACATGTTTTTTTTTTTATATTGGTAAACTAATTTTATTTAAATAACTAGTTGTTTTCACTTTCGAATACAATTATTGAATGATTCGAATATTTATAGGAAATCATTTTTAAATGGAACTCTTATAGCATTTTGAAAGATAAAGGTTGATTTGTATCTTTATACACAAAGTTTGTGATAAATAATCTTACTGATATTTATTGGGTTATTAGCTAAGACATTTTAATTTATTTTATAATATAATCTAATAATACATTATTATTTGCATATTTTGTATATAATTATAAGAAAAAAATACTAGATATACCTACCTACGTGAATATGAAGTAAAGATATTAAATCGGCGGTGGAGGCGGCGTACATATAATTAAATGTAGTATTATTAGTTTATTAAAATTTTTTCAGTTTCTGCTTTCTTATTATAAAGCTTAGCACATCTTTGGGTATATTCATTCGTTCTAGCTGTTACTATCAAAAATGTGTTGGATGTCGCTAATGCTACTTGTTCTTAATTCTCGTTTAGATTTTTTTTTTAAAGTGAATTTTAATTAAGTGAGTTAATTGAGTGAAAATCATTGACGCAGTGGATAAAGTGTTTGACTGCTAACTTATAGAGTGAGTTTAAGCCCCACTCTTGCCTTTCTTTTCTATATACCTATGATTTAAACTATCACTAGTGGTGATTTGATGAGGTGAAGAACTTAGTTTTGTGCCAGTAAAAATATTTGTTTATGCTTATATTCCTTCTAACTTTATATAGTGCCGTGCAATTCAGGTTGGGATTTAGATCTAACAGGCACAGATATATAAAATTATTTTTATAAGGCTGAAAATAGACCGGGTTACTAATACGTTTTATTCTGACGTATAAAACAACGATTGGTATAGGTATCTTTAGTTCTGGTGACACAAATCAAACAGGTGAAATATATAAAATGGTTTCATATAAGCTGTTTTGCCTAAAGTTTGAACTGATACGAAGTTTGAACTGGACGACTGACAAATTTCCAGAATTTCTGCTACCAACATTGATAAAAAAAAAGGACCGGCTGGGTCGCACAAACTTGCTCTTAGGTGCGATCACACTTTGGTTTTAAAGTTTGAATAGTTATTCATCTAATTTAAATACAAATAAATTATTTATATATTATTAAATTATTTATAAAATCAGTTCTTAATGACAAATAAATATTTGAATTTATTTATTTATAATGCAGCTAACAAGTTTTTTATATTGCCGGTTCAAAGAATTTTGAATACCAATTCGTAGTAAGTTTCGCTTACTCAACTTCATTGCACCACTTGAGGTTTGATCAGTCTTTTATAGCAAGCACAATTACCTAGGTCGAACAGTTTGGTGTTAGATACCTAATTAAAAAGAACAACATAATTAGCTATTTCTAATAAACCTATTATAAATATAAAATGAAATTAAACAATTACCTAACTATAATTTTATATAGTAAATATTTTTCATTCCCATTAAATTAATCTTAATTAAATAATTCGTTATAAATATTCTATATAGAATTGTTAGTTATTTGATTCAGATAAGCCACTATTTTGTGCGGGTTTTGGTTAAGCATAATCACCGGTATTATAATATCTTAAAAAACGAATTTGGCAATGACATTAGCCGTGTTTTTTTGGGAATCTATACATAGTACAGTAAGAAATTCCCAAAAAAACGCATCGGCAGTAGCCTGGTTTTTAGATTTCACGTTTGGCACTACCGAATAACAGCTGTCAGAATAATTTAAAAAAAATACAAATAAAAGAAAGTTTGCTACAAATGAAAAGGAAAACAAAAAATAGCTTGAGCCAAAAATTAATTATAGTTACATAAAATGGACAATTTTTCAAAAGATATGGTAAGAAAATATAGAAAAAGATATTCTTTCTTAAATAATTCATGAAATAATTGTAGATTTTGCGTGAACTGTTGGAGTCCAGTGAAAGTGGAAACGAAGCTGAAACTCTTCGGCCCTCGCCGCATAAAAATCCAATAACGCTTCAGTTCTTTCTTTTGTCCAGTTCGTTCTAGGTTCTAACCTTCCTACATACTGATAAGAATTGTTTAATCATATAATTTATATTAATTTTCTTTTTACCTTTTTCCTTTGTAAGACATTTCGGTTTCAGCAATAAAAATAAATTCTTCAGGAAAAGGCAGCGATAAACATATGTTTCAGGAAAGGGGTTTGTTCGTAGATTATGGTCGAATTAAGTTGTCGTTTATGTATCATGTAGTAGATGACGTCATCGGCGATCATTTTTGTTAGATCATATAATGATTTTTTAACTGAATTCTATGTAGTTCTTCAATCAGAAGTGCTTTTAAATGCATTTTTCTTTAAATCAAGTTTTAAAAAAACCAATAACGAATAAAATCAATTGATTTTTTTGGTTGAATCGAAAATGATAGATTGATTTTTTTGGTCAATGGAAAAACAGCCATGAAAAACACACAACTACTTTATAAACACAGCCATCGAGATGCAAATGATAGTCAATCACACCAACATCTGAAAACAAAACCACCAAAATTCCATTCGATACTCGAATAAACGTCACAAACCTATCCGCAGTAGGATTCTACTTCTGCTTTTATTGGCAGTAATTCTACTGTGGATGTTGTATTTGTAACTCGTGTAAAATCCTACTGTACTGTGAATAGCTTTTCCAAGAAAACACGACTATTGCAACAATGGGCTTTCTGCGCAGTGCACAAGTGATTTAGAGGTATGATGATTATTTCTCGTGGCAGCGGTCTAAACCCAGCGTTGCCGCCCAAAAAAAAATTTCCGTGCTACATTTTCTATAAAATCATGACATTTTCGTGCCATTTTAGGAATACGCAAATTCGTATATTACAAAAAATGATCTCACTCAATTTTGGGGTGAAATGCAAACAAAAAATTAGTAGAAATAATTTTTTCTATTGTCAAAAATTAAAAGTTTCTGCAAGTTTTTAATCCATTTGGATTAATTTTCCTAAAATTTCTTCAAAATTGACTTTGGATGCTTTCATAAATGCATGGTTGCTTTTTTTACATGCGATCAATTGCAATCATATTAACGTCATACAAAATATTTGCGCAAGTGTTTTACGCTGCATTTTTGAACAATTTTTCTGATTTGCGTCATATGTCAAAAACGATAAAGAAACAATAAAGGAAAGGAAATCGTTTAAACTATACCTGTCTCTTTCTTTAAGAAGGGAGTTCAGATTGCATGTGAGTTTTTATAGTTGCACATTTGCGTTTTGCTTTTATGAAAATCGGACATTTTGCAGAATTTCGTAACCATGCATTTATAAAATTTTCGTGTCAAAAAAGCACTTCAGCAACTCTGGCCTGAATTAGCCAAATATTCTGTGGCCGAGTTCCAAAAAGTCAAACAAAAAGTTTTGATTCAGTGGCTTTATCACTATTCATGGGCATCTGGAACACATACCGGATGCTTTGCCCACGTTTTAGTTCGCATTGGTTTGATATTTCGGAAAGTATTGTATGTAACTTAAAATGAAACAGCGGTTAGATGTCGTTTTATTAACCATAATTTACGAAAGAAAAAAGTGTGAGTGCCGGGACTGATTGTTAAAATGTGTAAACATCAAATTAAATATTCAAGTGCTGGTTTTGCATAACAGAACGCGGTGAGTTCGAACTGTCAACTAAATTTCAGCCCAAACTCAACTCAACCTTTCGATTTAGTTTGAGCTACGAAGGAACGTATCCAATATACATCAACGTATTGTAAGGTGTAACAGCACAACGTATAGGTAATGTGCTACAGAAATGTCCGCGTTTTTTGTTTACACCAATAACAATAGAAAAATACACTTTGTTAGCTAATTTTGTTTCATTTTCAGTTCAAACGCCAAACGACGTTTGGGAATTGGGATGCGTTTAGAAACACATTTCTTTGTCACCATCTCATTTTCTCTTTTGACTTTCGGAACTTATGACTTTTCATCAAATACCTAACGCGCATCTGATGCGTTTTTGAACTCGGCCTATCTTACGTTATGCAATTAAATCAAAGTTATAAATTTTTATTGCAATTATTGCATAGGCGTACATACATACATATGTATTTAATAAATAATGTTTTCCCAGATTAGCAGTTTTTCAGTGTATGATTCAATTTTACTTTTATTTGTCAAAAATCTATCGAAATTAAAGTGTGACACTATTCACTTTCACTATCGAAACAAAGATGGTGAAAGGGCCCCTCAAAGTGTTACATTTCAGCAGATTTAATCAGCATTTATCTATACCTATACCTTTATAGATAAATGCTGATTAAATCGTTAGCGCCTATTAACTATCGACCAATTTACACACATAGTGCTTTGACTTGAAAAGTTTTGAGTGTTCAATAAAACCCGCTTGAGAGAAACGGAAAAATGTCACAGTATTCCTTTCTCTTCTTGTCAGAAAGATGTTTTAAGGTTTATGTTGACTCTGGTGTTTCTTCGTTAGTGTCGTCCAACTTTGGTGTCCCTCAAGGATCCGTCCTTGGCCCACCGATATATAACATTTACACATCGGATTTTCCAACTATTCCACAATGTGAATCAGCTATTTTTGCTGATGACACAGCAATTTTTCATCAGACAAACTCGCTCTCAATATAGAGAGGAGTTTAAAACTGGCTGTTGAAATATTGCAAAAATATTATACCAAATGGAAAATAAAATTAAATGAGGACAAATTTCAAGCTATCTTTTTCTCGCGGAAAAGAAAGCCTTGTTATCTTCCCAGCAGACAATTTCATATTAATGGAAATGAAATAAATTGGGAAAAATCCGTTAAATATTTAGGGATACACCTAGACACTAAACTCACGTTCAGCTTTCATGTCAATAATACACTAAAGAAAATAAGTCTGGCAATTAAACTACTTTATCCTTTTATTAATCGCAATTCTGTATTAACAAATGAAAACAAAATCATCATATTTAAGGTAATCTTTCAAGCAATACTGCTGTATGGTTCCCCTATATGGGGAAAAGCTGCTATTTGCCACATTAATTAAAAAACTCCAGGTCGCACAGAACAAATTGCTTAAAATGATGCTAAATCTACCCTGGCGTGATTCGACTCAAGATCTCCACCAAAGAGCGAATGTTGAGTTGATTTCTGAACGAATTCAAAAACTCAATAATAACTTTGTTTATAGCTGTGATAGTTCTGATAACCCACTCATTAACCAAATACATGTATAAAATCCGTGATAAATATCTTTTCTTTTGTTACACAATTTATATGATTATCATATATTTTTTAATTATTAATTTATTTACTTTTATTGTACTGCTGTATTTATTTACTTATTTATATATTTAATTATTTATTTACTCATTTATGTATTATTTGTTTGTTTGTATATTTATTTATTTAATTATTTATTTATTTCTTTATTTATTTTTTTTTATTTATTTATTTATTTGTTTATTTATTTACTTATTTATTTATTTATTTATTTATTTATTTATTTATTTATTTATTTATTTATTTATTTATTTATTTATTTATTTATTTATTCATTCATTTATCTTTTTACTTATGGGTTTATTTATTTATTTGTTTGTTTGTTTATTTGTATATTTATTTTTTTTTTTATTTATTTATTTATTTATTTTTCTTTTTTGCTTATTTATTTATTTTTCTGTTCACTTATTTATTTATTTACTTACTTACTAACTTATTTATTAAATTACTAACAATTACTGATTATTCGTGTGTATGCTTTCTAGTCACTTTATCTTTTATTTCTTTTCATTACATTAATTCAAATTGAAGGTTTTTAAATGCATTTCCTTCAGGAAAACAATATTACCAAAATGTATAATTTTTAATAGTATTACGATAATGTTTCAGATGTAAGATAAGTAAAATCGTATCTCTGAATTGTAAAATGTGCGGTTACATTACCTTTGAAATTGATTTGCAAAATAAAATACATCTATCTATTCCTTTCTCTTAAGTGGGTTTTTCACTTAACCAAACCCTGCGTATTCAAAAATTCCATTAAGCGGAAATTTAAAGCTATACAAAATTGAATTTATCTTTTGGAGTTGCCTTGAAAAAATTAAAATATAATAGATAATAGATAGATTAAATAAAATGGTTGTGACATATCAGAACTTCAAATGTCATTTTTTTTGGTGAAAATGTTGGTGGTGAAAAATAAAAAGAAATGGAAGCGTTCAGCAAATTTTTTGTTCTGTTCGATTCACTTTTTTCACTCAAGAGATTTTTTTTTAAATAAAAAATATAAAATTTAACTGAAAATATGTTTCAGGTAAGCGTGTTTTTCACTTAAGCGAGTTTCGCTTATAAGCGGAGTGTTTTATAGCTAATTGGTCGAAAAGTGCTCGGGGATGAAAAAAGTGTTTCAGATAAGCGGGTTTTTCTCTTAAGCAGGTTTTTCTCTTAAGCAGGTTTTTCTCTTAAGCAGGTTTCTCTTAAGTGGGATTTACTGTATATTATAAAGTCAGAATCCCTAATTTGAGTCAATAGTTATCTGATTTTTTTGTTAATGCATCAGAAATCTCAGCTTTTCATATTAACTTAACATTTTTTTTATGAACAAAGAAGTAAGATTAGATTATCTGCTTAGTAAACGAGAAAAAAGCGAAAAAGGAAGAAATTTAATTTATATCAACATATCCTTCAAAATATTTCCTCGCAGAAAAAATAATTTCGCACAGATAGATGATATTTCGTTGCCTTTATAAGTTGTGCTTTTCACAGCTTTCCTTCTTTCGCGTTTTCAAAACACCATGACTTGCATTCTGAAAACCTACATAACTGCCATCTTTTTTAGTTATACAAAAATCAGTCCTCCTGAATAATAATGAAATATTATACTTATGGCTTTTATGACTTTTATTGTTTAGATTAAAAACTTTCCTTGGACTCAATTTAAATATACAAAAAAAAAAAAAATAATCTTCCAAAAATATATGTAATTTTGTTGGGTATCTACGCAAATGAAATAAAACAATTAATGATAAATTTTCAAAACAGGTTATTTATTTTGAAGTTATGTATTTGTTTAACTTAATTATAATATGGTTTATAACGTAATTATCTCTGATATCAAACCACTTAAATCGACGAAAGAAAACGTTTCCACTATAAAACTGATAACAAAATTATTTTTAGAAAAATGCTAAAGATTGAATTTTGGAACTTTGCAAAAAATTGGTCACCATATTATGTTGGTATGTGTTCAGTAGAGTAATTGATAACAAATTGGAAGAGACAATTGTTTTTGTAAGCGGGTAGAACACGTGAATTTTAATTTTATTTATTTATTTATTTATTATTTTCATCAATTGATACCAAAGATCTGCTGATTACAAAAAAGTTAAAAAAATAATGCCTAAAAATAATAGTTTGGTATATATGTACAAAACATATACAATAAATTTTCATACTTATATAAAAATCAAAAATTTAAGAAAATTAATTATAAATTACAATAAAAAAGAAAAACCAAAAACAAAAACAAAAACAAAACTAAAATAAAGAATCAATTACAATTTTGTAAACATTTGAACCAGGTCGTCTAAAAATATAGAGAAGTTTGGTTAAGCTCCTTGCGAATAGCTTCACACGTATTGTATATACATCTTCTGTTTGTTATCACATCCAAAATTTGCATCGACAAAGAAAAATACAGTTTCGAGCCAATCCAAAGTATGTTTCGACACAAAAGGTACGTTGTAGAGTAAGTTCGGGGAATTTGGTATAGCCGGGTAATGTGGTACAGGCAGTTCTTCATCGGTTTTTGCAATTGCTCAACATACAATTTGGGTAGTGGGTTAGGTATTGGATTTCGTTAGGTGCGAGTGGAAGTGTAATGCTTCGTTGCAGCACATACATATTTTACTCGTCACATGTGTACAGTTACTTGTATACATTTATCCTCACATTGAGATATCCTAAGTTAGCTAGGTTCAATTGGTATATTCGGGTATCATCTCAAACAAACACACTAAGAAGATCATTTATCAAAAAATAAAAACAAATTGTTCCCAAAATTGATTCCTGAGGTACTCCAGTTAACAAAGCTTCAAAGTTAGGTACTAATGCCAACCATTATGTACAACTCTTTGGTAACGATGAACGTAGCAAACGAACAGATCTTTTACTTACATAAGCCAAAATATAACCTCAGCTTCTGACAACAAATATTTTATGATCCAGATTCTTAGGGAAGTCAAACAGGCAAAATACCGTATGTCATCAAGAATTTTATTGATAGAGGTAGATCAACCGTGACGTGCTCGAAAACCAAACTGCACTCGAGATAAAAAATTATGCTGATCCAAATAACATGACATTTGATTAGCAAAGAACTTGTCTAATACCTATAATAAGATAGATACTTTTAGGTACAGGAATACTTTTATTTTACTTCCAAGTAAGGGAGAAATTTGATGATGTTATACAAAAACAAGCAATAGCAATGTGTTTAACACAGATTACAACTTGTAGTAAGATTATCTTGACGAATCGAAAAGATAAGACTTTTTCACCGACATGATTCGATTTTAGTGAAACCATAGTGAAACAAAGCATCATGAAGGAACTATCTCACCTTTAACTATTCTATTTATTGCAAATCCTCTGCTTGCGAGATAAGGGAATTTTCGAATTCAATAACAAGAATAAATATAAGCGAATAAATTGTTTTGAGAGGTGACCGAACTGTCTCCAAGAATATGGCGATATTACGGTTCTTGGTACTCTTAACATATCCATCTTATCTTACAGGATTTAAGATTTACATATTTTACTAGCCAACACCGCAATGAAAAAAAAAACTATTAATTATCATCGATTTGGGTACATAGATACCATATCACTAAAATATTTATGTCCTAAAACTTTATGCGAAAATAAGGTAAGTACCTACTTAGTGCTTTCCTTTATCTCTCAAAAAACAAAGAGTTTTATTTACAAACTAGTTTCTAATCGAATCATTCGATTTCTATATTCAAATCTGCAAACAAAACAACAAAGCTATTGAATTAATTGATCAATATTGAGTAGATAAAGGTGTAGGTACGTAAAATTTGAGGAATTCTGGCGTCTCGTCATCCCTCAGATATGTCAATTGTTCTAATCTCAGTGAAGTTAAAGATAATGTTGATTACATTAAAGCAAAGTGATCGTGAGAAAAAAGTCAAAGTGGGTTAATGATATTAGAAGTCACGTAATAGTTAAAAAAAAAACCTTATCAAACCATTATGGCTAATACCTATAAACCCGTTTAAGAAAAAGGACGATATACCGTTGTGTTCTTCACATCCTTGAACTAAAAAATAACATCATTTACAATTTTTTCTGATGAGTTTAAGAAAGAAAAACCTTATTTACTTTAAGTTGAACTAAACTTTGGCGCCATATTTTGCGAAATTTCTCCAAATTCACTGGCACACATTTTGGAACTTGTATATTTTCAAGGTAAATAAAAGTTTTTCATCAAATCAAATGGTTGTTAGAATTTTTATTTTATTAATTTATAATTAATAATGATGATTAAATATGACGATTCTATTCCTAATTTGTTGAGAGTAGTTCGATGTTTTATGTTATTTGGACAGAAATAGGCATCACCCTTTAGTCCAAATCCTTGTGTTACTGAGTTGGATTTTGATGTGCACATTCTTTTTCCTGACCCATCAGTCCTTCCCAAGACTGTAAAAAAAGTTTAAATATCTCAAATATATGTCCACTTCCACTAGCAAAGCAAGTGGACAAAAATCTAATTTATGAGGGAGCATCTCTAAGTTGCAATGAAGACTCCGATCCTCATTTTCATTTAAGCAACCAGAGAACTCACATTTCTTTTGAAAGGCTTACAAAGGTCCACTGCAGGTAAAAGCAAATGCAAAGAAAATTGCATTTAAGGACCATTCACATGAGAGCGACCAATGATCGACGAACGAACAAACATTCGTCCATTTTGAAATTTTGTTCACATAGCATTTTTTTATTCGTTGCGAATGACGTTTAAATGTTTGTTTCAGTCGTGATCAATCACCAAGTAAACAAAAACAAGAATGATTTTGAGGTTATTCGCGCGAATTTATTTGTTTCACGGAGATTAACATTAAATTAAGTAAAATGACAAAAACAATTTATTATTTTTTACTTAAACTCTATTGATTCTTCGGAGAACTTAAATGCTGTTCTTGGTGATGTGCCACCGTACCTCTCGCTTTGGATTCGGCAGAAATAATTGTAGGTCCACTCCATTCATGCAAATAAAATTTACACATGATTGGTTGAGAATTTAAAGTCAAAGTTTGGTTATGGGAGTTTTTTTATTGGAGAATTAGTTGACGGAGCCTGCATGCATATATCTAGATTCTAGAGTACTTTCGTTTTGGCTTCATATCGACAACACTTATTTTCAGTCAACAAATTTCTACCGGCTATTATACAATTAAAGACGTGCCTGATGTATTGGAACTATTGGAATGTTTGTAATTCTTCTGGCGTTGACATTTCCATTGTATTTTCCAAACAAAACAATAACACTAATTTTATTCTACATATCTTTCATTTTGTCACGTCTTTCTTATTGATAACGCGTTTTGTACTGTATCTTACACTTCTATAGGTTTTTTATTTTTAAGAAAAGGAAACTTCCATAATAGGTATACCTTATCATTTCTTCTATTATTAGATATTCTATAAATATGATAATCAATTTCTGATAATGGTGAAATATTTCCATTAGGGGGTTAAGTAAATCAAAATATTGTTTTATATAAATTTGTTTACTTTTATGATATGATTATGATTAGTTATATAGTCATCTACGTTATACGTATAGCAGACGTCAATAAACGATGGCCAGTCACGTTTTCTTTTTTGACAATGACTAATTTTATCGATTTCAAAAGAAATGGAAGTGACCATAATGATAACCTATCTCATAGCAATAAAAGTTATTATTTAGACTAAACGATAGCTTTAGGCCAAGAATTTATAATAACCGCTAATCGGAAATGTTTTTTTTGTCATGTTGCATAGATGGAAAAATGACGCTTCTAGAGTATCTCCTATTGAATTAAGGTGATTTTTCGAGTAATTCAACAAGTGCATCACACACAACGCGCAGTCTTGGGTGACATAGAAATTGTAAATCAAGAGCTTGGAGGGCCACATCATCTCACCTCTACGTAAGATGACCATGCGTTCGAATCGCTAATGCAGAGTTTCCAATGTGGCGTGAGCTGTGTAGCGATGGTGATGGATGGTGTTCTTGAAGTCATTTTCAAAGAAATATGGACCGATGACGCCACCAAGCCAAAATCTACACCAAACAGTGACATTTTTGGGATACATTGGACGTTTTTGAATCTCATGTGGATTGGTGTCGTCCCAAATTCAACAATTTTGTTTTTTTGACGTACCTACCCATTTATCCAGAAATGGGCCTCATCGCTGAAGATAATTTTTCGATGAAAACAAAAATACCCATTTGTTAGGTTAGGTTATGAGGGGCGTGAGCTCGGAGGCTACTGCGTAACGAGGGCCTATTAGTCCATTGTGATCCCCTGTAACAGAGAAAATTCCTAAACTAAATGGTTGACATAGGGTGGTTGTGCTTTCTATAAATTTCTTCATGTTTGCCATTGAGACCTGCGCTAGATCGTCCAGTTCTCCAACATTTGTTTTGAGGTTTGGACACTCGCAGAGCAGGTGTTTAATGGTTTCTATTTCTTCAACATCTTGACAGTTCCTACAGAAATGGGGTGCGTAAATACACAATCTAGTGGCCATTATACCAGGGTTCTAATATACTTTTTACTCAGTAATAAAATATATCGAGATTCTTTTTCATTAATTCTAGGCCATAAACTTCTAGAGATGACGCAATTATTTCTGGATATCCAGGTGTTATTGATTTGCTCTTTCGTTATTAGGTCTATCTTCCTTTTGATGATGACAATGGGGACATCTGGTCCCGTATCCATTTGACTATGTCCTATTTGATATTGACCCTTTCTTGCATCCAGTGCATCTGCTATGTCATTCCCTTCTATATTGCTATGTCCAGGAACCCAGCACAGTTTGACTTGGTTAGAGTTACAAATATTGTTCAGTATGTCTCGACATTTTGTTACTGGCTTAGATCTTATAGTCTCGCTGTTTATTGCTTTGATAGCAGCTTGGCTGTCAACAAAGAATGTGATCTCTGACGAGTTCAGTTTTTTCCTGTTAACAATTTCGGCTGCCTTTTCAATAGCATAAATTCCAGCCTAAAAAACATTAGACTCATCTGGGAGTTTATATGACTTTCTAGTATTAAGAGCTTCACAAAATATTCCAACTCTTGTATCTTCTTCCATTTTTGATCCATAAGTGTAGAAGGGGATACCCTGTTCACCGAGGAGTGAGTTGGGTTCCCATCCATGCCTTTCGGTAATTAAAAACGAGAAGTTTCTCCTAAAATCGATTACGGGTGGTATGTAAACAGTGGTCACATCGAGTCCGACATATCTTTGCTAGATAGACCCATGACCATAGTGACTGTGCTTCCAGAGTCCATTTCCTTAAGTCGAAATGTACTTTTGACTGCTGTACACCTTATGTACTCGTCCAGGGCTGGAAGGTTAAAAAAAATCTCCAGGCCTGTTTGTGGCATAGACCTCCGTATCCCCGTTATTCCTATACAGGCTAATCTCTGTACTTTGTTCAGGTTTTTAATATAGCTATCCTTCCACCATACAATCCAACCGTAGGTAAGTATGGGACGAACTATCACCGTGTACAACCATTGGATGACCTGCGATCGCATTTCCCACCATGTACCGAAAGTTTTTTTGCATGTGTAGAAAGCTCAAAGTGCTTTCTTCATTAATTTCTCTGTATTCTGTTTCCAGGTTAGCTTGGAATCAAGGATTACGCCAAGATATTTAGCTTCTTTGGAAAGTTTCAGTGGAATTTTATTTAGTTTAGGAGAGGAAAAGTCCTCTAATTTTCTTTTCTTCGTGAACAGAACAGAACTAGTTCAGTCTTTGCAGGGTTAACCCCGAGACCGTTTTATACTGCCCAAGAGGATAGTTCTTTAATAGAAGATTCCATAATCTGTTTGATGGTGATAAGATATTTACCTGATATCAAGATTACTATGTCGTCGGCATAGACCACAGTAAGAATTTTGTTAACAACGAGGACCCAGAGGAGAGGTGATATTACTGCTCCCTGTGGTTTGCCTCTTGTAGCTGTTTTCTCGACAATAGTGTCTCCAAGTTGGAAGTTTTGGATTCTACCGTTGAGCATAAAATAAATTCAGTCCACACTGGCAGGTTCTACTCCAACTTCTTCCAGCGTAGATTTAATGGATTCCGTTTTTACGTTATTGAACGCACCTTCGATGTCTAAAAATGCTGCCAGGGTGTGGTTTTTGTACTCGAGGCTTTTCTCAATTTGTGAAACGACTTCGTGCAAAGTAGTCTCCACTGTTGAACGTTATATCCATCCCTGATGATTTGGCAAAACAGACTGAGCTTCAACAATATGGCCACTATCAACGGTCAAAGTTTGAATGTCCCCATTGGAAGATCCTTTATTTAAATCTAAACTACCTTCCGCCAAAGGTTTTTGTTTTGTATCTACTTTTTGCTTTCTTAAGGGCTTCTTATGGAGAGAAAAATTTTCATCATGCGAATGGCTCTCCTCATACATAAATCATAATTATATTTAAGATTTAGAACTTTCTATACACACGTGTTCTTTTTTAGTATTTTATTATGGTCATTTTTATAAAACACCACCTTTAATCGCATATGTGGTTAAATTATTCCTTAAACCGCTCCAAAATGAAACAAAAAATGAATCCACTGTTGGATATAAGTAAGTCCATGAAATATAAAAAAAAGATAAAAGAAAGCCGATGAAATGTGTGACATACGCACATAAGAATATCGTATATAGTCTTATCCTCCAGCCACATCCGATCGTTGGAAAAACACAAGAAAAAATAAAGTCAAAAGCAAAAACCAAAGTGGACCAGACCAGAGCAAAGCACAATCAATCCCAGAGTCAATCCATCCGCTTAAGAGTATCTCTATAAAATTCAATGTCCAGAATCCCGATCTATATACCTAGTGGAGAGTGTTTCAACCTCTTGCATCTGAATTGGTCTGTGGTGTGGTGTGCTGAAGCTGATGGTACTCTGCTTCCTGCTCCACAATAATTGAATTACTTGGTTGGAAACGACAAATACTCGTTGTTTATATGTCCGGTGATGATGTTGCTTCTCGCGATATGGAGCTGCATCATTGCAGCCTCATCATCTATATACCTACCTACCACTCTTTATACTCAACTCATGGACGACAACTCTCATGTTGCAGACTCGTCGTCGTAGCTTTTATTTATACATCGACCAAGTCGTCGGACAACTAGAAAACATTCTGTGAGACATTTAGCTGTCGCGTTATTTATGCATTGCCAGAGATTGTTTCATAAATCGCATATTCAACCTGGAGGAGCTCTGCTTTGAGCTGTGTTGAATTCAGAAAAGGATGCGAGTGTCAGTGTTTGTGTTCTCTAAAAATGAACAGAGAGTATGGAAACTGTAGAGCTGGTCCGTTTATATAGGCTTTTCGGTCTTATTATACGGTATAGGTATAGGGTTGCCATTAATTAAATTTGAAAAAAAGAAACGAAATTGGCGTATGGACTTCGTCAATGTGGATGTATGTCAAAAATGGATTTTATGTATTTCAGATAATGAAAGCATGAGAAACTAAAAGATGACGCAAAAGTTTTTATCGGAATTGAAGTTGCCATTTTTTTTTACAAATGGTGGTCAATTCTACACCGACATTTGTGAAGTAAATAGATACAAAACACACGCAAGCAAGACATGAATCATTATACTCCTAAAGAATGTGCACTAATTGTTTCATTTTGTTTTTGCGGAATAATCTGCAAGAATAATAGCATATCTTCCGATATAGTGACTGTGATGACTTTTACGCCATCTTATAATTTAATGAATAATTTGCGATGCTTTTTTGACGCGAAAATTTCATCGTGGCACGGAGCCACGAAAAAAATCAGTATGGCACGTTTTTCTTATTTCAATTTTTACTTCAAATAAAGCGTATTTTGAAATTTTAGGAAAATTTTTCCAAATGGAGTAAAAGACGGCAGAATCTATTTATTTTTTGACAATACACGAATAGAGCAAATTATTTCTTCTTATTTTTTATTGAATTATATTTTTTTTTAAAAGGTTTTATTTAACTTAAAAATAACAAACTTTGTAATATATATGTAATATATTTTATATATATAATTCGTTGCCTACTTTGAGAAGTCGCCCGATTGGTTGCCCTCAATTGCATACATATATGTACGTCGCTTGCAGCTTGCTCGTTGCCTACTTGGAGGAGCTGTTAATATGGATGCATTCTTATGCTTATGCTTATGCTTATGCTTATGTTGTGCATATGGTGCCGGTATTAAAAAAAATACTAACTGGAATGAGCCTTAAAGGCAAGTTAACTCTTCCAGGAGGCAGGTTAGTTGGGGGGGAATGTTAAAGATGTAATGTTTCGATAGAAATTATCAACTTAAATATATGTATAAACATTTTTATACAAATCGCTCAAAAAAGTAGCTATATAATAATATAAAACTATAATAAAGAAGAAATATTTTAAAGTCTACTCGGGCGTATGCGTACTTTTTTTTAATTTTTATTGAATTTTAAAAATTGTATTTTATATAAAACTTTGTATTTTGTTTATGGAGCGCAGTTACTGTATAAATATTTAGCTACATTTTAGTTGTAAGTTCGTGCGATCAAGTAGTGAACATTTTTTTCTCAAACTATAACCAGAATGAAATCGAATGAAATCGAGTCAAGGAAATGGCAATAAGAAGGTGGCAACCCTAGTAATCTGGAGACAATATTGTATATGGAAGTTCACTGTAAATTGTAGAAAGATGATGATGAGATGCACAACGTTTAGTTTTGTTTTTGCCAAAGTGTGAATATATTTGCTTTGGATTTATTTTTCGAGAGGGGTTGGTTAACGCGGTCGAGACAGTTGATTGCTTTATTATTCCGTAAAACTGTCCGGTCTGATCGTTATGGTCGCGCACATGGAATCTGATATCTGAATATTGACGGCTAGTTACATAAATATGTACCTATGTCCTGGAAGTTGGCTATAAGTTAATATGCATGTTGAGTCCGTTTTGTTCACATAGAAAATGTAATTTTTTTTTGTATTGTATGTCAAATCATAAATATTATATGAGACACAATATTCAAGGAATAATATTTCTCAAATAAGATGGTGTCATGTGTGTCAATATTATTGATTAGTATTTATTTAAATATACATTTATGGAGATGGATAATTATCGAGAATCATAATTTATAAATAAAGCAGTATCTGTAAATACAGGTAAATTTTTTTTTTATGTATTCGAAATATTGAAACATAGTTATACGTAATTTTTTAAATTCCTTGTGAAACAAGAATCAATCAAATGTAATTAAGTGCTCTTTACCTAAAGAATTTTACCAAAGGGAAGACTAGATTTTGAGAATTCATGGTGACTGATCTGTTGTCAGTTTCCCTATTTTTTTTATTACAGGTACTAAAAATGCCACTATGAAGGCAAACAGCGTTAACACGGCGTTAAAATGGTAAACCACTGGGCTCCTGAGCATTTGAAAATAGATACCTACTAATTTCAGCAAAAAAGAATCATCTTCAATGACATTTTTGGATGAACGATTCAACAAGCAAAATTTCCCGATTTGGGATGATCCCATCAACACGAGGTCTACCAAGTGTAAATTTATTCCCAGAAATTCATTATTTGGTTGGTGGCTTCATTGGTTCATAATTCCTCGAAAACGAGGTTGACCTTGGCATCAACATCAACAAAGAAAGCTACAAATCAATGAAAACTAATCTAGCTCAAATTAGATGATATGGATGTAAGAAATATGTGGTTCTTATAGGACGGTGCTAAATACCACGCAACTGATGCCAGAATGAAAATTCTGTACGAGCTATTTGAGGGACATATCAGGTCAGAATCCCGAAAAATAGAATCCTAAAAAAAAGCAACATTCGAAAAACGCAAAATTATTTTTGTTTTTGAAATCCAGGAAATCAAAAATCCCCAGACCAAAAACCAAGAGCACTTAAAATCTCCAAAATCCATTTTTCCGAAAACCTCAAATCTCTAAATAACATTATTCTCCGAAATATTTCCCGAAATCGAAATTTTTTATTCTACATAATTTTTCGAGATTTTGATTTTCAGAAAATTATAAAGAAACCGAGAGTTAACAAGAATACACCTCAATAATTGTTGATTCCCATCAACTTTTGATGCTTTTTGATACATGTTGTAATTTCATTAAGAGTGTTTAAAAGCTTAAAATTGTCTAAAAATTTTAACATTTTTAACATTGCATTTTAGTTTAAATTTTATTTAATAATTTAATTTCACCAAGAAGACGATTTTGAAGATAATTTGAAGTTTTTTTTTTTTAAATTTTAATAATGGGATTTTAGCCTTTCGGGATATTGGGTAATTTGGGATTTTGGACTTTTTGCATGTTGAGTTTTGTGGAATTACAATTTCTGGTTTTCTGGGCTTTTTTAATTTTAGGTTTTCGAATAAATGGATTTTGGAGATTTTAAGTGTTCTTGATTTTTGGTCTGGGGATTTTTGATTTCCTGGGTTTTGAAAACAAAAATAATTGAAAAACCTTGAAGTTAATAGTTGATAAATACAAAATAATAACGGGTCATTCATTTCGTGGTTTCAAGTTGGTAGAGCTGGCATTTGACATCTGTCGTTATAATCGACAGACTACGCAAGCAATCGGTAAAATTGTGAAGAAATATGAAGAGAGTGGAAGCGTTACTGATGTCGTAAGGCCTGTGCATCATCGTAATGCACGCTCAGTCGAAAATAATACTGCTGCAAGTACAAGAATTTATCGATTTCCTGGCGTTCGCAGCAATTAATCGATTTTTTTTTTGACCAGCGCGCGATTGAAGATCATGCACTTGGACGATAAGTGGTTCCAACAAGACGGGGCAACAAACATGACCAATTATAGCTTTATTGCATGAGAAGTTTCTTGGGGGTCGATTCTCGTTCTGTGAAGCTGTGAAGTGAAAAATTTTATCACGCCTTCACGCCGAATGCGATTCTCGATGTATGAAAAAGTGATGACAAATGTCAAAATTTGTTCATATGATAATTTTTTTTATCACAGTCAAATGATTCTGTGAAGTACTGTGAAGAGCGATGGAAAGGAAAAAAAAACGAGGAGCGAAAGCATCGGAGACCCAAAAAATATTTTTAGTGGAGTTCTTAGAAGAAAGACCGGATTTGGAAAATGACAAGTAAGTAATAATATACTTTTATATAATATATTTACATACAGTCATCGGCATAATTATTTTCACAGTAGTGTGATCGCTCTTTTGAGTGAAAAATTGGTAACGGTAAATGTCATTAAGTTACGGCTTGTTAATCAGTGCAAGCATATAATATTTCTTATTTACTGACAGTATAATATAATCATTTGAGTCATGTCTTTCGAGAGTAGACATCAATTCGTGTTAACAGTGCTCGTTTTTTAAAGGCATAAGTATTTTGACTAGAAGTCTAGGTAAGATTTTTTTTATTCCTTTGTTTTTTTTTGTTTTTTTTTTTATACAAATTTTGTTATTTTATTTATTTTGAACTGCTCTTAAAGAAATATGGGTAAAAAGGCAGAGTTAAGCGTAGAAATTAGAGCAACTATTGTGGCAAGGTATAACAGCGGTGAAACGGTGAAACAAATTGGTACGGAATTAAATTTACCGAGGCAAACAGTGCATTACCAGATAAACAAATATAAAAAAATAAAATCTGTGCAAAATTTGAGGCGTACGGGAAGAAAAAGAAAAACTACACCAAAGGATGATAGAAAGCTTCTGCGTGAGTTTGTTAAAAACCCTGCTTTAACACCAAAAGCTCTGGAGTTGCAAATGAAGAAATATACTCAAAATCCCGTTAGTGAACGAACAATACGTAGGCGTCTTGCTGAATCCAATTTTGGAACGTATTCTGTGAGAAAAATACCGTATATAACCCCCAGGAACAAAGAAAAGCGATTACAATTTGCTAAACAATATCTCCATAAGCCTCTGAGCTTCTGGAAGCGAGTTTTATGGACTGATGAGAGTTCATTTGAGTTTCATGGATCCCATAAAAAAAAATTTGTTCGATTGCCAAAAGAACAACGTAAGAAAAAAGTTCCAGTTTTGCAAACGGTGAGTCACGGTGGAGGTTCAGTTATGTTTTGGGGTTGTGTATCATCAAGTGGTCAGGGAAACTTAGTCCCAATTGATGGAACAATGAACCAGCATAAATATTTGACCGTCTTAAATGATTACGCATTTCCAGCTGGTGACACACTCATCGGGGAGTCGTTTATTTTTCAGCAGGACAATGCTCCATGCCACAAGAGCCGAATGATCACTAAATTTTTGCATGACATCGGAGTAGAGACACTTGACTGGCCACCGCAAAGTCCCGATTTAAATATAATTGAAAATGTGTGGGCGTATGTAAAGGGAAAAAGGAGTTTTTCTCTGACACGAACCAGAGAAGACACGATTTTGGAAGTAAGAAGGCTTTGGAAGGAAGTTCCTGTAGAAATGCTTCAAAAACTTGTAGAATCCGTACCGAAACGTTTGCAAAAAGTCATAGCAGCTAAGGGAGGATACACATTTTATTAAGAAGTGCTAATTTTATTTTTATTTAGTAAAAATATTTTGTAGTAAACTTAAAATGTATTGTCAAAATAATTATGCCTAAAGGCAAATTGAATTTTTTTTGTTATTTAAAAATCCAATAAATTATCTAATGGAAAAAACTTCAATTTTTTTACAAATTGGCACAATAACAATTTCCCATTTTCAATTTATTCGATTTTTATCTTTAACTCGAAATATATACATTTTTCACTTGTCAAAATAATTATGCCGATGACTGTAAATTAATATTTACATATGTATATATTTTTATTGTTAAAAAAGATTACTGCAATGACAAAGACAAATATTTTACAGATTCATAATAGCCGACGGTGCCCATTTCCGTGATAACGAATGGAAAGTACTTAGCGAAAAATTGAATGGCTTAGGAGGCGCATTGAAGGATGGATTCAAGTAGAGAAAATACTTAAAAGATTTGACGTCAGCTAAAAAATAATTTTTAAGTGATTATATCTATTATTAACAATTATTTGAATTATTATTCCGGACATTTTTCGCAAAAAAGAAAACGGAAATAAAAAATATTTGCTTTTACACAAAAAAGCAAACACAATACTGACAGAAAACTGACAGCATTTATCATTTAGTACTTTTTAGTACATTGTTTGGCAGATGTTTTTCATAATGAATTCGTGAATCGCCTTAGGCCCGTTCATGAAGTGATAAAATGAAATGATAATTTTTTCATCACTTCACAGCTTCACAGAATGAGAATCGACCCCCTGGTCGCGTTATTTCATGGTTTGGCGACGTCAATTGGCCACGAAGATCACGCGATTTGACACCGTGGGGCTACGCAAAAGACTGTGTTTACGCGATTAATTTCTGAACTTTAGACGAATTAAAACCAACATTACTCAAGTTATGGCAGAGATGCCGCCCGAAATGTGCGAAAAAGTGGTTAAAAATTACCTCAATAGAATCGCATGTTGCGAATCTTCCTGGAGGCAGCCATTTGAATGATATTGTTTTTCACACATAATGGCAAAGTCGCAAACTTTATAATGAAATAAAATTTTCATCAAAAATGTATCGCTGTGTATGTTTTATTTAGCTTTACTTTCGAAACCGAAAAATGAATGACCCTGTAAAATTCATTGACTGATTAGATTTCCTGGACTTTGGAATTTTTAAATCCTGGGCTTTTCGGATTTTATGTTTTTGGAAAAATAAATTTTGGGGATTTTAAGTTTTCTTGATTTTGGGGATGTTAGGTTTTGGGGATATTGAGAATTGGTTGATAGTATACAAGGGGCTGTATTGAATTAGATTATAACTTCGCAATCGCTGAATTAAATTATTATCGTTTTCACGATTATATTCTCTATTTCTCCCCATAGATAGAATAGAGCACCTATCATCGAAGGGATTATCTAAAAATTGGCAATCAACGCTATCACGTTAGCCGATTCCACACCACAGCTTTTTGGCGTTACTACGGAATTTCTAGTTTTTGATTTAGATTTACAGTCATCAATTTTCTCATCTTTTATATTTTGAATACGACAACAAAGTGATTTTTTTTTAAGAAAAAAAAAATGCTCCAACCTTCAAAGCAGTCGTTGACATTTACGGTGGGTAAATTTGCCACGTCCCTAATTGCAATCTCAGTAAATCTTGTCAATTAAATTATTAAATGGATATATATGATGACAAAAATACACACACGCAAATACACACACACACACACATATCAGATGACTTGTGATTTTGCAATTATCGGGCATTTTATCACCTTGACTATGTGTATGATGTGTGCTGCTATACCGTACCTTGCCTTCCTCTTGCGGGGTGCAAAAAATGTGGTGGCAGTACTGCAGCTACTGTGGCTGCGAGTGTAATTAAAATGTCTGCACTCACTTAGTGCATTCCATTGTGCCTGTTGGAAGCAGCGTCCAAAGATTTTTCGACCCATCCTACCCCCTCAACTTTTCTCTCTATATACCCCACAAAGATGCAGTACCTATAGAACAAAACAGATGAATGAGTAGACATGAGACGCAAATTGGTATGCTCCTCTGCAAGCTTCTGCTCTTCCTCACCGTCCGACCGACCGACGACGACGTGCATCGGCCAAGAAGAATCCATAAATTTCCACCTTGTCAACTTTTGATATTAATAAATTACTAAAGCGCATAATTAATTAGTCCTGTACTCGAATAAGTATATGTTTCACTCGTATAATGTTTGTATGTAGCTTGTTTATGGATGGGTGTTTGTGTAAAACCTATGCAGTTCGAGTCCAATGGCGTCTTCGTTGTTGTCCTTTAATTTGGCGCTGCTGAATTATTCTGATGCTGGTACACTGCTGTCGCTGTCGCTGTGGCATGGAACTCGAGGAGTCTGTATATGCCTCAAAAACCGTTGACAACCGGCGGCGGCTATCTGTTTGGTTGTAAAATTTTCACTTACGGTACTTAATGCTTAATGACAAATTAACACACACCCAGGTGCAACTGTTGCTACCACCCCCGATGCCAATGGGTACCTTATAGTATGATGCACGATTGTATATACGGAAGCTGGCTTACATGGCTTGGCCGTATGAAATATGAAGTCCAAGTGGCTGGAAGCGGTTTTTGATCTATGAGTTGGCACAGTTTTATATCTGTCTGTGCCTGGAATGCCATTGGTATATCTACAGTTTGTTGTCGGTCGACGGAGAACTCTAAAGGTTTCTACGGAATTCGATAGGACAGAACACTCGAACGGATAGATCTACAACTATATAGAACTTTACACAAAATACCTATGGATGACAGATATGTAGATATATTATGCGGTTATTAACTTTCAAGGTGGTAAAATGATGTGGGATGAATCATTATGTAGACGAAAAATATTAGATTTAAGTATGTACGAGTAATTGTAATGCGCAAAAAATAAAGGAATAAAGAGGTACAATTAACATAGAAAACAAAATTCATGTAGCTAATTTTAGTTTGGTGGCAGGACAGCTTGTGAAGAACCAGAGCCTATTAACAACATTAAACCATTCCTGTCTGGGTGGTGATAGTCGGCAGGAATGGAAAGAACCTATAATTTTCTGGCAATGGCTTAGGTGAGAGATACTTCTTATGACAAAATATATTCATGATGGAAAAAGTTTTCTCAAAGTGGGATTCAAAATTTTATTAACTTCCCATCCTTCCTTCCTCCTTATGAACATAGGCTTAAACTTTTTCAGGTCCAGCCTTTGTCAGAAAGGAGGATTAATATGGATATTATATTTATTCATCAACTTATAACTGGCGTTATTGATGCACCTGATTTACTAAGTTGTATTAGTTTTAATTACCGTGGGGGAAACTATAATATTCGTAATGTGGAATTAATGCATTTATCCCAACACCGAACTATTTATGGCATGCATGAGCCTCTTACCCGCATGTGCAGGCTTTTGAATTTAAACTCAAACGTCTTTGATTTTAATATTAGTAAGATTAGTTTAAAACATACGTTAAGGACCAGTGCACCACGATCTTAAATGTTTATAATTACAGTTTAGTTTCTTATTTTAATTGTATTTTTTTTTATGTATTTATATTTATTCGTATATAATAGTTCTGTATTAATTGTTTTTAAGTGTATGTTTTGTAGTAGTTGATTTTTGCTTACTAACTACTAACACTGCACTAAGTGATGAGCCGGATAACACATATTTTGTGTTGGCAAATCTTTGGCCGCAAGATGTCGCTTGTACTAAGCTCTCTTCGGCAAAGATCTGATAGTGTGTAAAAAAATAGGAAGTTATTGGAATTGGTGCGACAATTTTCACATACCTCGACGTTTCTAGGTCCCAGGAATCTGAATCCGTCATTTTTAGAAAGATGTCTGTATGTGTGTGTGTACGTACTTTCGTACTGACACATTCTATAGTTCACTGTATTTCGAGAACGAATAAAGTCAATAAGACTTTAAATAAATTTTATTTCATAGATAATAACGTCATGAAGTGCAGATAGGTTATTCATCAAAATCCAATTAACGGTTAGCTTAATACATCAGTTTAAAAAATCTTTCATCTCGAATATTTCGAGAACAAAAATTGTCATCGAACGACAGAATGACGTAATGAAAAATTTAAAAGAATTTGAAAAAAAATTAACGGATTGTTTTTTAAATAAAAAAACTTGCTAAAATTTGCTGAAAACGATTTTCGGTTTTAATATTTTGAGAACAAACACTGATCACTTATATGGATTTCAAAAAAAAAAATAAATTTACGTTTTTTTTTTAAGCAAAAAAAACTACAACACAATCCTAAAAATCGTTGAAAAATCTTTTTCTTTCGGATCGAATATCTTGATTACGACCACTGCTTTTGTAGCCGAACTTGTTTTATTCTAAAAAAAATGTCGCAGTCCATAATCGATAATGTTATTAGTAACATTCGATTGACAGTATTTAAAAAAAAAAAAAGTGCAAAATGAGACTATTAAAAACTCGGCTCAAATATCTCTAAAGTAAACGACTCCGCGATAGTTTTATTCTACACATAATGTATAAATAACTAAGAATTGATAGCGTCTGCCAAAAATACAACTAATAGTTGAAAAATAAAATACGCCCCAACTTTGGTTTTCACTTGATGGCATATTGAACATTTGATAGGGTATTTAAAGATTTTGAATTAGGAATTTCTTATAATAAAATAGTATCAGGTGTCCAGTTTTCATGGGCACCAATGGGAAGTTACCAGTGTGGTTCGCACCCAAGCCTCTTTTTTTGTTTTTGATTTTTTATCTGGGATTTGATCGCTAGCTCTCCGGTGTGGCAGTCCTGCTCAATAATCTCCCTCCACACCCTATCTTCTGAGAAAAAACATTGCCAGACTTTGGAATTTAATATCACGTTCTATGCATCAGTTCCCAAAAATTTGGTGCCGAGGCCGACTTTTAGGCTTAAAGTGCCAGTTATAGATTTAGTTAAAAAAAAAATTTTTAATTCAAAACAAAATAATAATAAAACATAAGAAAAAAAAAACTAAATTGGTCGCCGCGACAGCTCGTGTAGAACCAGGGCCTACTGACTTACAATTCTCAAACATTCCTTAGTGCGTGTTATTGTAAGGAAAAGAGGGGACCTACAATTTTCTGCCGAATCCGAACGGCTAGGGTGAAAAGCACTTTTTCATAACAAGAGATACTTTTGAAGGATTTGTAAATTCCTCGGAAGAGGCAGTAACCCGTGAAAAACATTTCTGTTTTTAGGTGGCATAGGCTGGGAATCGAACCCAAGACCTTCGGCGTAACAGTCCAACGCACTAACCATTACGCCACGGGCTACTACAAACATAAGAAACCCCTTTAAATATTTCAATGATTACTGCTAAAGTGGTAAGGTAATGGTTAGTGTTGCTTGTCAAAAAGCCAAAAGAAGAAAATCACCAAAACTAAACCCAGGTAAAGACAAAATCCCCAAAATAAAATCTCTTGGGATATTGTACTATAGGGCACCTTTCCGCATATATGGATTTTGTCTTTTTGGAATGCAGTTTTTTGGGGATTTGTTTCCCTAAAAGTTTAAATGAAGGCTATACATGATACCTTTTAGACTCCCGTACATCGCATTTTGTTCGTTACTAATTTTCAATTTTACAGAAATTTTTATTTAAATAATGCAAAAAGTTATTCAACTGAAAAATGTTAACATTTATTCATTTGTTGAAATAAAAATTGTACTGGCATAGTTTTGATATTCTATTGCATTGAATACAATTAACACAAGAAGGTAAATAATGGGAATTATTGTAAATGTTCCATATGCAATTAAGGATATTGCTTTACGATTCGTGTCCTTTTTCTTATATTGATTGGTTCTTCTATTTCTAAATCAAATAACAAAATAATATTATGAGCATTTTAATTATTATTTAAATATAACATTTTTTTCCATACCTAGGAGAATTCATAATAAATTCTTTTATGGAATAGGTATGTCACTATAACTTGAACCTTTAGGAATTTGAAAAATTTGTAAACAAAATTTTTCAGAAACTTGACATATTTTTCAATGTTAAAGAAACTAAAATGGACGCTGAAGTGAGAGTTTTACTAGCTGAATACAATGGTATCGCAGGAGCATTACCTTCTGTCAAACTTGAAAGGTACAAAAATAGTGGGTATTGTGAATAGTTCAATCTTTCAGGCCAGCAGCTCAACATTCAATTAGTCGAACAAAGTAAATATAACTATATGGAAATTGTAGGAGAAAACTTAACTTTGGAGAGCTAACCTTGAGAATTTACTGTTAAAGGTTAATACATGAAACGTTTAAGGTATACAAGCTCAATGAAGTCAATATAAAGTAATCTATAAATTTCTTCAACATCACCTGGAAGAAAAAAAAAAACTAAAAAGACCTTTTAAAAGCTAGAAGTATAGTAGGTTCAAATTATACACCACACAGACATAACAGAAGTGATTATTGCACAATGTGCAACTTAAATGCAAAGGTGGATACCGCAATCATTTTATTGGATTATGCCCACTTGAAGCAGTTGATTTTACGTCGCTCACAGGAACTCGCGGCCTTCCGCAGACCACAACTTGGCGTATTTTGAGTCGAGACTTGGGTTTGCAACTGTAAAAACTTCAAATGACCCAGGAGCTGAAGGTAAACGACCATAGACAGGTACGTCAACAAACAAAACTGTCGGGGCGACTAATCCACTCCACATGAGATCCAAGAGGGTCCAATGCATCCCGAAAAAAAAGTCAATGTTTGATGCAGATTTTGGGCTGGTGGCGTCATCAGTTCCTATTTCTTGGAGAACCATCACCGTCAACCGATGATTAGGAACTCCTTTTGGCCTGAATTGGATGATATGGATACCAACGACATGAGATTCTAACAGGACGGCACATTGGAAATTCTGCATGAGTGATTCGAAGCCACCGTGCGATTTAATCCCGTTAGACTTTTTCTTGGAGGGTTTTCTGAAGTTAAAGGTCTATGCGAATAAGCCACAAACCACAGCGGCCCTCAAAGCCAAAATAACCCATGCCATTGGTCAAATTTAGCCTGATTTATGCGCCCTATAGAGTCATGGAAAATTGGATAAAGAAGTCGGTGTGGACAAATGAACGATATTATATTTCATACACAATGACATCGATAGGGACTTTCAAACGAAAAAAAATGTTTATGATATCTCACTCACACTTTGTTTTATTTAAATTTAAAGACAGAAAGAAAGAGAAAAATAAAGAGTCATAAATATTATGTTGAATTCTCTTTTCGGGCTGCCGGTAAAAATCTATAGTAATTAAGAAATCATCCGGACAAGACATCATTTCCAATATACATCATGAGAAAGTTTTCCCAAGTACAATATCAATATGTCATAAAAACTGTTTCGATCTCGGATACAGAAACCCTCACATTGAGGTTCCAGAATGAATTAAATCATCCCATGCCTCCCCTAGATCCTGCTCGTGCTGGGCTCCAATTTCACCGAGTACCACGGTAAGTAGGTACGATTGCAAGTCATATCGGAACTTATTTAACTAATTTTTATGGAAAATATGAGCATCATCGGAAGTCAAGAGACGGGGTATCTGCTTAATACAAGCATGTAAAAATATATAAAAAGTTAAATCTTTGAAGTGAAAATTTATAAAAAAAAATCTTAAATTAAAAAGTCGAAACATTTCCAAAAAAAAAAGTCGGGCCAACCTAAAATCAACAGTGCTATTAATTTTTTTATGTGGACGATTGCTAACATAACACTTTAATTATTACAGCCGAAGAGTGGAAGGGGACCGTAAGATGTCTGTTGGATTCTAGACAAGATGGTAATCTGTAAAATCCGAGTTAACTTTAATAGAAAGTTTGGTGACTTACCTTCACTTTTATCTTTTATTTCTATCTGCTTAAAGCTCAACTCTTAAAAGATCCAGCTGGGTCTGATTGAATTTAGAATATTGCATAAAACCATTATTTTCATTATGCCAGTACTTATCTACCTGTCGCTGTCATCTTCTCCCGAGCAATTCAAATCAATTTGACATTTCATGACCCATATACCTTTTCAATAAAAATATAAACATTTTCAGTAATAAAAACCCTTTTTTTTTAAATTCGCCGCACGTGTTGTTGATGAAACTTTATTGATTCCATAAGATCTGCGCTTGCCAAATTAAAATCCAGTGATACTCCTTGTCTCTTATTTCCATAGACCTATTAAAAAAAATTGAAAACATGCACTACTTCGAAATTAAATATTAATTTTAATTTCACGATAATAGAAAAACTTTTGTCTCTAAACTTCGTCCGCACCAGTATAGCAGTGAAATGGTTATCAAAGGGTTTTTCATTTGAAAACCCTCTTCCATTACTTATAGAGACTTATAGAGTGGGTATGCGTAAGCACCGTATATACGGTGCGTAACTGAAATATTAAATATTCACGAGGCGATGGCCATATTAAACCATCAACTCCCTTCTTTTCCCATCACTTGCTGGCCGCCATTGCCACCACCATCAGGCTCGCAAAGGATTCCTTCCTTTTCACGGACCAAGGATTTCCTAAATATTCCCGTCCCGTGGCAAACTGTTGCGTGAATTTCTTTTGCACAGAATCAAATGTTAATTTAGTGGATTTGAAGTTGGGCCTTGCGTCGTCGTCGTCGTGATGGTATAGTGGTCGTCGTTGTTGTCGTCATGGTTTGTGGATTGCGAGTGCTACTTGGCGCTTCGGTGTGGTGTGGCAATGATGGTGTGTCCCCGTTCGTTCGGTTCATGCTGCTGCTGCTTCTGCTACTCAACTGATAAGAAGCAGCCGATGACTGGTTATTAATGAGATTAGAGTCGCCTTTGGACAGCAACTCCCGATAGTGGAACACGCACAATGGCCACACGATGCGATAACCAGGATGGGAACCGTTTTTTTTTTTTTTTTTTTTTCCATACGGCAGCAGGGCCATCCAAAGCTATGGCATTTCGTGTTTAAGTAACGAGATGAGGGGTTTGTTTGGCATTTGCGTGCCAATGCATGCAAAGTGCCAAGTAGACGAGGAGGATATTAATTTCAAGACATTTGCACTGGGTGTACTTTCACATATAATTAAGTTGTACTGATACCATCAACATGGATAATGATGTTGGCTTAAAGGTTTGCTTTCTTTTTCTTTTTGTTGTTGTAGTTGTTGTATTTTGTTGTGATGTGGAATTAATGTTTCAGGAATTCGAAATGTCATTGTTTTGTTAAGGTGACACACGTTCAACTTGTAAGGACCACCCGTGGACAGAAAAAAAAAAGAAACACAAACCTTACTAGCCGCTATATCTCGAGTAAATGACTCCGTTTTTTGTTAAAAAGATATGGCATGTTGTTATTAGTATTGATGTGAGCATTACAGTATTTTGTATGGGACGTTTTACAATCGAGTATGAAAAATACAAACGATAAACTTAGTCGTATGTATGTTTTATTTAATAATTATTATTCTTTTTTCGTGACCTTTAATTCTTAATTCAATATATTTCAATCCTATTTCTGTGGGCTTCAGGTCTTTCTTTCTTTATCTACTTTTTGATAGACGCGACGTTTCGTACTTGTTAAAGTACTTCTTTACAACCAAATGTAACACAGTTCTCTTATAAAAGTTGTTTATATATTCCCAATCTTTCAAATCGAATATTAGATGCTCCTATAAGAAATAAAGAAAATGTTCGTATAGCTTTTAATTCAGCTAATACTTTAAGAACAAATTTATTTTCAAATCTTAAAAGTAAAATAATAAAAGAAGAAAAATCTAATATTTTATACAAAATAAAATGTTTAGGTGATGGAATATTAGGTTGTCCTTCTGTTTATGTAGGAACATCAATGCAGAAACTAAAAAACCGTATATCAGGTCATAAATCTGATATAAATAATGGAAACTCACAAAAAACAGCCTTAGCATAACATTGTATAGATGAAGGACATAGACCAGACTTTATACATTATAATAAAAGAATGCTTGTAGAAATGCTGCATATTTTAAAGACTGAAAATACAGTTAATAGACGATCGGACTTAGAAGGTCTTAGTAATATCTATGGCCAATTTATTGATAGATAGTTAATATTTTATGTTTAACTTTGTTTTTATTTATGAGTATTTTGAATAATTTGAAATTGTATTCAGAATTAAATATTATTATTTAAATTTTAATAATTTGAAACGTCTTTTTCAAGATATTCAAATTTAAAAAGATAAATATAATTTTATAATAGATTACAAAATAGATATAAACACAATTCATTTTCCAAATAATTTTTAGGACAGAATGTAAGTATTATATATATATATTTATTAGAAATAAATATTAATTTTTAAAAAATTTTAGAGACCTGAAGAAGTACTTAAACAAATACGAAACGTCGTCTATCAAAAAGTAGATAAAGAAAGAAAGACCTGAAGCCAACAGAAATAGGATTCCAATATAATATTTTATTTAATGTGATTGAATAAATTGAATGTGGACTTAAGCAATATTTATGAGTATTATATTAAGAAGAGCCAGAAGATGTAAGAAGCAATTAAAAATAGTGACATTCAATAGTTTTTTCAAGCGATCTTCGAATGTGCGTGAAGTTAGCACCGCCATTTTTGATTTTTGTAAAAAAAAAACAGTTGTGCTGCAATGTGCCGTAATAAAAAAAAAACGTAGTAAGCGTAATTCGCAAACCTGCTAATTTTACGGATGAAATTTTTTGCAAAATTGCGAATTTTTTGTTTATCTCTTTGGTTCTTAGTATCATTTTTGAGTATTATTCAGCACAACTTTTTGAAAATCGGACTTTTGCAAAAAAAATGTATTCGTAAAATTTGCAATTTTTTAAATTATAGGTCCCCTCCAGTCCTGCCAACAATACGCACAGCAGAATGGTTGAGAGTTTTAAATCACTAGGCCCTTTTTCTACACGAATCAGCTGGCCACCTAATTTATTTTATTTATATATTCAAGACAAATATTCAAAAGCCGCTTGAAGTATTATTATGCCAAACATTTTCAAAAATAGTTTGTTAAGAAGCAGATAAAGATATTTTTTCTTCTATCGTGGTTTAGGTTTTTTTAATGGCGTACCTAGTTGTGTATATTATGAAGATTTTGTACATTTGGATAGGTTTAATTCTCAAATTCGGATTTGTTTTCGAGTTATACCAAATCTATTGAAAAGTAACCATTCTCTCAGAAATAGGTAAATAGGTGAATTTATTAAAATTTAGTAATCTGTGCATTGGTTAGCGTTTTTACTTTATGTAAGAAATAAAAACTTGTGCATACAATTATTCACAACTAAAAGGTATGTCTATTCATTGCCCTAAAAACTCCAATACATAAAAAACCCATCCCTCAAGCTTTGAAATGTGGGATACAATTGGAAAATTGAAAAAGTCATTGCTATTCATGTGCAAGATAAGCCACAAACAGAAGTAACTTATTGCAGGCCAAGCGATCTGTGGCAAATTTTTTTCAAAAAATTACTCCTAAAAGGCTTAGCTTAAATAACTGGAGCAAGAAAAATAATCCCAAGCCATCAATATGGTTCAAAAATAAATATTCCACGATAGATCAAGTGTATCGAATTACGGATGTTGTTGAAAAGGAACTTGAAGAATAATAAGTATGTTGCTTTACTACTGTTGCTCAAGGATTTGACAAGGTTTGACATTTGCGAATTAAGTACAAACTGATGCGTTGGGATCTTCCAAGGCAGTTCTACGAAATATTGAAATCCTATTTTACAAATCGATATTTTATAGATTTCGATACGAGCAACATTAATTGGAACTTAATAAAATCGCCGGCGGCGGTGTACCACAAGAAAGTGTCCAAGGGCCAACACTGTATTTTTTATAGAGAAGGGATATTCCAGTGAACAACAATGCTATTATAGCTATCTTCGACGATAAAACTGCCATTTTAGTAAAATGCAATCCATAATGTAATGAAACAAAATCAACTTTACAAACAAAAACATTATTAATATTCTAATTTTTATCAAAAGTATATAAAGCTATCAAAGTGCCTAAGCATATCAATAAGGTAATATTATTGGCGTTTTCATTTGTGCTCAGTTCTGCGCATCTGTCAAAATTGAGAAAAATGGTGGATGTAGTGCACAATTTCTTGTGTAATTTTAATATTTTGTTGCTCTTGCTAATGCAGCGGTGAGTTGTTCTTTAGGGCACTCGAACAGCCACTTTTAATTACTGACACCTCGAACTTTGATAACCTGCACAATATATTACCTTAGATTTGTGTCCTGTGACACAACGTGACCTACGAATATGAAATGGTTACAGAAGTGGTTACAAAAATACTGGATCAAACAGTCTGCAAATTCATACTAACTCCGAAATTAAAACTGTCTAAAACTGTCGAGACATTTAGGTCTATTCTGAAATATCTGTTATTCTGCTATGAATTTTCTTTTATAAATCATAAAAGATTTTCACCATAAAAGATTTTTTACAATATATTGGTATTCAGATGTTCGATCTTTTATAAAATTCTGTAATGAAACTTCGAAAACGAAATATGTTAGCAAACAGATCTAAAATCTGTTGTCATAATCAGTTGTTGTAAAATTCATTGCTAGCCAATAAATTCAAATGGTTGCTCGCGAATTACAATTAAATTTTTAAATTTGTATTTATAGTGATAGTTTGTATATTTATTACAACAGATCCAATGCTAAAAAGGTGCAAGAATCGCACATCGGGAAGACCAAAGGCAAGGGGACTACGTTTTACACCTTAGCTCCAACAAAAGTTCTGTGCTTTCACACAAAATTGAATTCTATTTTAATATATGTACTTAGAGCCATTTTCTTAACTATTTGTCAACTTGCCGCAAACTCTCAAGTTGCCCAACTCTAGAGTTAACACAAACTTGAGAGTTCAGTCACAAGTTGAAATTTGTTTTTCTTCACTATTTTAAATCTCAACTCGATAGTTGAAAAATTTCCCTGGGAAATTTTTGACAGACTTTAGATTTGAATTGAACTTCATCTTCGCTTCCGGAAGCAGACGATTGATGATTTTCCCAATAATAATTTTCTCGGAACATTTTATTTTAATAATAATTTTATTTTAAGAATAATGTTTGACAGAAGAGGCAACAAAATGTATTTCAAATTTGAATTTAAAGGCAACTCTCAACTTCTACTATTTACGGAAGTTGAGAAAACCAGAAGTTGATCAACTCGAGAGTTGAGAATCGAAAGTTGAAACTGTCAACTTTGAGTGAAGAAAAACAAAATCACAAGTTGAGAATAAAAATCCTCAAGTTGAGTTCAACTTGTAGTGACGAAAATGTCTCTTATAGGTATTTGTTTATTATGTATTTAAACATTGTTTTCTTAATTTTTTTTTCATTTCGCTGTCGAAAAAAAAATATAAAAATGCATTTAAAATTCATAAACTTGAAGTCTTTTATGATAAAAGTCACAAAAATTTGTCTTTTATTCTTTTATGATTCATAACAGATTTTTGCATGCTGAATAGCAAAACTGCAATTCATAAAAGATTCTTTTTTAAGTTCAAACTGTTGTTGATAGTTCATAAGAGATTTCTTAACAGATTTCATAACAGATTTTGTCATGCCGAATACCAAAATTTCAATTAATAAAAGATTTTTAGATAGCTCAAACTTTTATATTGAAATTCATAACAGAATAAAAATATAACAGAATAAAAGATCCTGCCGAATAGGCCCAAAGCGACACGGGAAAGTATTGAAACTTTAAACGTCCACCATTATGATTTTTTATGTAAGATGTTCCGCAGATTGGTCATAATTTCCTGGTCCAAGGGAAAAACAGCTGTTTACATAAAAAGTATTGATAGGAGTCTAATACCAGCCTACAACTTACTATACTATGTCAACAGAGAAAGGGCGGCGGTAGGGATGTTTTTATGAGCAAAAAGGTTTAACTTTACTTGTTCACGAATGCACACAGACAAAGAAACTGGATCCATTACATTTTGGTACAACCTGAAATCATCTGGAAATTTATTGTCGGTCTTCCAATTCGAAAACAAGAAAATCATAAGTCAGTGAGCTTCGAATTATTGAAATTTCTGAAATTCTCTTCTTAAATTTCCTGTCACCACATAGTGTGAACTATAAGACGACAAAAATGTGTTTATAATGCATTGTAATATTTTGTTATATGGTTTAAAAATTATTGTAATATAAAAACCAAGTTTGATAGTACTATAGCTAAGCTATATATATGTATATAGTATATATTTAAAATAGAAGTGAAAAGTATAAAATAATTTCTACTAACACAATATTTACTCACTTACTCAATATCTTTTGCTATAAATATTATCTATTGGATGCACGCCACGTTCTTCGGTTTAAATTATTGTATGAAACTACATATTTAGAAGAAATTATTTTATACTTTTTAGTTTATTTTAAAAACGTGTTATATTATAAATTTATTTTCATTAAATTATTTATTTCCTTTATAGTCTCAACCTATAACCTAGGCTTAATGTATTATGTACTTAGCATTCAGCTGAACTTTGGCAATAACTCTTGCTTTCCTTTAATAACTATACAAAATTTAACAAAATCTAAAAACAAAAATTTTAAAGGATATTTCAACAAAAAAAAAAAATCATCGCACGAATCATTTTCTTTGGATTAAATATTTAATCTGCGGTTCGTTGACTTTATACATTTAATATATCTACCGTGCAGTCATTTAACCACACAACAACCGTGACACGTAAAATGACAATCATCCATAATATTGCTGCAATCATAGCCCATAACCCATGAAACACCTCGTTTCTCATTTTTTAATTAACATATCGCGCCAAACGAACCCAAAGATACTGCATAATTAAAGTAATTACACGCAGTGTATATACAAAGCATCGCTCCATTGTGTTTTGTATATGTCGAAACGCTAACAAAACTCATCAAGATTCGCCCTCATACTCTATTGTATATGTAGGATACTCCCTGCAGTACCATACCGCCAAAAACCACAAACTATCCGTCTGCGCGAGACGAAGCCCTACCTTGCGAAACGCGCCCGTGTAGTACATACATAGGGATATATACTTGTATATACACCTAATGCAACATTCTGGAGCAAAAATTGCGTTTACGTTTCCCATTAACTCCAGAACTTCATCATAACGAAAAGTTATACCAAAACCAGGTCTTTCTCACTCCATCCCTTCTGGGTATCGTTTTCCCGTTCGCAAATTTTCATATAATTCCTCTTCTCGTTCTCATTCTTATTCACAATCAAAATCAAAATCCCTTTGGAAAGTCGAAGGAGGTAAAATGGTTTCTAGCAACCACATTCAGGAGCAAAATCGCAGGATCACAGAAGCACACATTCAACATGCGGCACAGCACTTTGCTGCCATAAAGCACATCGAACCAATTTCTTTTTTAAGAAGAGGGAGGGGTAGGGGGTGAGTAAGACAGGGAAGGATCCCGATTCTTTCAGCATTGTATACCTACCTACAGCGTTATACAAAAAGCAATCTAAGCTTGGAACGTGTGTTGGCGAAGCACGAGCGTCATTGGGTAAGAGCTGATACCGCCTGCCCACCCTTCCTCACTCTCTCCCTGCAGTCTTGCGTCCTCGCCTCATTTGCTACACATCCTGGTAGAAGTAATTTCTTCTGCTCCAAAACCAAATTCGCTTCTTCGAAATTCTGATCACACGCACGAAAGAGTTCCCTCGTTTTAGAGCCTTTCTATAACATTTTTTTGTTTGTTCGTTATACCAATTTCTTTGGCATGGTCTTGTGCTGCCTTGAAGTTGCTCTTCGAAGTCACTGAGCAAATAGGCGTAAAAGGATAATTTTCCACATCGAGTGGTGGTGCATTCGAATGCACACTCTGCTGATTGGGGGTGAGTGGAGTCGGAGTGTGCTTCTAAATAGATTACGTGGAAAATTGTGTTGCTCCACATTTTCCAATCCAAAACGTATATATAAGAAATGGGGATGTTGCAGGGAGTTGATGGGTGAATTGAAAAATATGAGCAGCTCTTTGGAGTCCTTGTGAATTACAAATTTTGCGCTCTGACGTGATGCACTCAACGTTCCTTGTTTGGGTGTTCATGTCACGTCCTCGGGGGTGTGCACACGTTCCATATCCAGCTCCAGCAGCACCAATATTCTTGTAGTTCTCCTTCCCTCCCGCACATATATACCAAATAAATTAAGTTAGATGCTTTGCTGTTGCCTTAAAAAGGGCTTCTCTGCATCGCATCTAAACCTCTACATATACTAGTATGTATGTAGATAGTTTTGTTGAATTTTCCTCAATTTTCTGCAAGTGTTATTTAGATACGTTGCGGATTTGTGCAGAAAACTCAAAACCGCTAAAAGTATTTTTACCATTTCTATAGTTTTTAGTATGTGTGTGTGTGCGGGTATTTTTTTTTTCAATTTCGTGGGTAACCATAAAATTGTAACTAAAACAAAAAATACAACACACACTCTAGATTTTGGATTCTAGAAACGGATACAGAGTTTGGAGTTGGGCAAATCTTCGTGGGAACATATATTTTCAATTTACTTGCAATCACCCTTGTGTTTACTTGGAAGAAATGGCTTAGATTTCATCCTTGCTGTCAAGGATTCAGTTTTTCTCTTTCTGTGTTTAGTCTCCTCTGAAAATATATTTGCTGCACGTATAACATAAAGAGAAGACTGACATGAAATTTGGTTTTGTCAAATAAAAAAACAAAAACCTCTTTCTATTTGATGTCTAGCATGGTGTTTTTTAAGCTGACAAGATGATCAAAATATCAATCTTTTATGGAATGAAATGAATAAACAAGTTCCTGAATGCTGCTCTTTTGAATGGGTTTATTTTTCATATAAAATTTTTAATGTCGGTAACAGTAATTATGTAGTTACATACTTCAAAGTAAAAATAATTTAATTCTTACCATAAAGCTTCGAAAAGATAAAACAAAAATTATAACTTATAATGTGAATGTGCCAAATTTTTACAAATGGCGTCAAATTTCTACAGACGTTAAGCGAGTTTGGTTTGCGCCAAGTTTCTGAATTAGCTTTCAAGTTTTGTAGATTCTCACGAACAAATTTTCGTAGTTACTAAAGTTGAGTAGCTTATTTTTATTTATAAATAAAAGAAATTTATAAAAAAAACACCATATAGCAAAATGGACTCTGGTTAGTGGTTTAGACTTTGGACTATACAATACATACAGTTGCTTCTCTTTCCCTCTTAGGAGCTTGTTTTTTTGGAAGCTGTCAAAAAACAGCCTAGAAGTATGCAATTTTTAAATTTTTGAAAGAATGGTTGTATCAGGGAAAACGATTTAAGACAAGAATTTAATTAAGGTCATTTAAAGGTAATTAAATATTAAGCACACCTAACTAAATAACCTCTAAGAGACGATTTAAGAAAATCTAAAATATACGAGTGTCAGTTTTTAATTTTTTTTTGAAATATTTTCCTCTTTGGAGCCAGTTATAATTATATAGCTTTCATTGAAACTCATCATTGAAAATTGTAATTTATTATTTTGAGACACTTTAAAGGCAAAATCACTACATAAAATGACTTCTAAGTTTTCAATGATAAATGGTAAGGTAGTTGAATCATTGAAATAATGAAATTCATTTTATTTCAAAGGTTGGGCTAAAATTGTATTATATTAAAAAAAATTTAAAATCGTTTTAAATCGTTTAAAATTTTGCGTCAATGTTATTATTTATTAATATCAAAAGGATTACATATAAAAAAAAGAAATTTATGAAAAAAAAGCAAAATGGAGTCTTGTTTCATTTTTCTCGCTATGTACATCTAGCTTCTTCTCTTTCCCTTTTGTTTGGTAATGAGCTCGTTTTTTGTTCGAATTTTTTTGGAAGCTATCAAAAAAGCCTAAAAGTATGCAATTTGTAGATTTGTTTGAGTTTAGTGACACAATGATTGTTTAGTTAATTATCTATGTATCAATGGGAAAACGATTATAGATAAGAATTTAATTTACGTCATTTAAAGTTAATTTAAATATTTAAGAAAACTTAACTAAATGACCTCTATAAGATGTTTTAAGAAAATCTAATAGATACGACTACAGTATTTTACGGATATAAGAAACACTCATATAAGAAAAACTCGCTTATAAGAAATACCTTTTAATGCACAATACAAATTTTCAAGAACAAAAAAGTACGCATATGAGAAACTAACTTCAGCTTTACTTTGATTGAAATAAAAATTTGTTTACACATACGCACCAATATGTTTCCACCTTTAATAACAACTTCCAGTTTTCCAATAAAAATGACAACGTCAGATTGACAAGAGCGTGAATGCTCCGTGGTCTATAAATTGTGACATTTTGATTTTATATTTGATTGTTTGTTTTTGTTTTCGTTTTCGTTTAACTTTCCTATTTTGTTTTTATGTTGTGTGTTTAAAATGCCTAGAAAAAGAAACACGGTATCCGTAAAAATAAAACTAAAAATTTTAGAAGAAATAAAAAACTTTTTGCATTGTTTTTTTTTTCTTAAATCCATTGTTCTTTATAAGAAATTTTCTTTCTTATATCCGTTGTTTGCATATACGAAAAACTCGGATATAAGAAAGAAATGTCCGGGATTTTCAGACTTTCTTATAAGCGTGTTGTACTGTATCAGTTTTTAATTTTTGTTTTCAATATTTTCCTCTTACTTAACGTGACATTTAGTCTTTTATTGGTTTCAAGTGCAAAAACTTACTTTCTGGCTGCCCGGTGATAAATCAGGCTTAAGGAATAGGGCCAAATAAACTATTTACTTGCCCAATAAAGTGTTTACAAGTGTTTTTCAATTTATAGTCGACTCTTATTCACAGTAAGTTTATGCGGTGATTTTAATAAGAGGTGGTAAGCATCGACCATAATTCGGGTCTTAGAAGGGTGCGCAAGCATCGTACTTAGGCGAAACGTACTGTGGAGTTGAGGTCACTTGAATTGAATTAAAAAGTTCAACTGACCTCAACTTTGAACAATTTGTTGCGACAATAGATAGAAAAAGTGAGTATAGTAAAGGTAAGCTAAAATACAAATGAAAAACTAATTTTTCCAATTTAATAAATTATTCCATTGATCAACAAATAAGTTTGCTTGAATCAACGAAATAATTTATTGCCATAACAAACGAAATTGGTCAATTCAATAAACTATTTATTATCCTAACAAATTCGTTCCTTCTAACAACAAAAAATTACATTGCCGCAACACACTAATTTTGTAAAAGATAAATAAATTAATAAATAAATATTCGCTTGTAATAATAAACATTTATTGGGCCAATAAACGTTTTTTTATTGGCCAAATAAACCAGTTTATTGGATAATAATTGATAAAAAAGCATTCGCAAAAATTTCATCGTGGCACGACGACGGTGGCATTACAAAATTCAATATAGCGCAACTCTTATATTTTGACAATATACGAAAAGAGCAAATAAATTAATGAAATTAATAAATGAGTTAATGTGAAAATTTGCGTTTTGTTCATATGGCATGCAAATGCCACGGTTTTTTTTAGAAAATGTGGTGATGTAATTTTTTTTTTTTTTTGCGGCAAAGCTGGTCGAGGTTGATTCGATAGAAGACGTTGTAGAGATACGGTTCCAGTTATTATCCTTGGGCAACTTCTGCCCTGATGCTTTCGGTTCTTGACTACCTTCAATCTAGGCGAAGAACGATCTGAAATTGAGAAAATTTGAAAAAAAAAAAATTCAACCTTGTTGCAAATCTATTAATCATAGCAAACCTAGCTGTGCGTCATGCGTGCATATAATGTATGACTATCTTGATATTTGCTTTGACGTTAATTTAAATTTGTGTACTTATAATTATTGTATCTACTTATGAACATCCTAGGTTCTATGAGTATCCTAGGTTTAAGAATATTTTAAATGAATTGAAATGAGAATTGAAAGAAAAGTTATTTATCTTGTTTCTCTTCTAACTTAGGTTTAAAAACTATCTATTATTTAGTTTCTTCCTAGAATCCTTTCCTATTTCTAATTAATCATAAATTGGAGATAATATTTTGAAAATAATTATTATCAATCTGAGATCTTAAAATTGAGACCTACCTTTTTGGAAAAGTCAAATATACCTTCCACTAGGACAATGGAATTTATTTTTTAATTCGCATTATCTGGGTAATTCCTCTTCTTTTTGTCGCTAAGGAGCACACTTCATAAAAAAGGACACCTCCCATTTGATCCCCATCCACATCGGCATTAAGCTAAAGCCCCCCAATTGTGATTAAATAAAATAAAACCCCATTCCGTTCGTTTACATGCCCTAATACTAGCAACACGCACATTATTTGTTTCTATCGCTTCGCCATTTTAATTTATTTCTTTCTCATCCTTCGCCGCGTGTTGGTTGCTCTGGCTATTCCTATTTCCGTTATTGTTTTTGTTGTTGTTATTAGGGGTTGTATCTACTGAGAGACGGTGGATGGAGTGAGGAGGAGGACGAATTGTTTTGTATTTTTATTTTTAATTTTCACCGTTGGAACTAAAACGCCTGAGGACGTGTACTTCGTTCGTATTCCATTCATTCATTCATTCATTTCGCAATCATCCAACCAAACCAACCAAAGAGGAGCAAAACGAGAATGTAACTCACCCCTTAACATCGCGAGTTAAAGTCGCAAATCGCAATCATCTGCGAAATGGTTATGTTTCTCTCGCGACGACGACGGCGACAACGACGACGATGACTACGACCGAGTGACTGAGAGACCGACACTATATATACGAGGATGACAATGATGGTGGCGACACGGGAACATTTCAAATTAAAAGGGAGCGAGATAAAGAGCACAGGGATGAATAGAGATAAAGAACGGGGGTTTGGGGGAGTTAGAATCGCCTTGCACTTTAATTTCCCATTCCTCCCGCAGGCAAAGTCATTTATCATCCTGCGACTCAGAGTGTTATCTGAAATAAGATCGCAACGCAACGGTAGCGTTTCGTTGTTTTTTTTCTTCTTTTTTTCTTTCTTGACTTAAAGCTAAGCAAGGATAACAACTAACAACGGTGCGGTGCGACTGCCGTGCCTCTATGTTATCCTTTCAACCGAGCGTTCATATATATACAGGGTGCGCGCTTGCGACGCGCGTGTTTTCTTATGCTTCTTTTCTTCTTTATATAAAGGAGAAGCGAGGTCTTTTGAGAGCTCACGGGTGTTCATTATAAAATTCGCTTTTGAGGATAAAGTGAAGTCGTAAGATTTCCCACAGCAGACTTGCTCTATAGCTAGATTGAATGGAAGCAATCGTCCTTCTAACAACCTGGGCGTGAGTTTTTCCTTTTCAGTTTTTTATATCTCATCCTCATCGTCATGTGTCTACAAGACTCTATTTTCTGGGATCGTTTTATCTCCATGAAAGATAGCTTTACTCCTTTTGTCTGGCCGATTGTCATTGTTATATGTATGTATGGATATGGGTGGTGATGTGAAGCCTCAGCCCAAACTCTCCATTCTCTTTCAGATTTGTCACTTAATATTGTTAGGTAGGTACAACAAAAAAAAAGTGCTTACATCTTCAAAAACACTAGAAATTATATTCACTAAAATTAAATTTAGGTAGCTAGGTACCCAAAATGATCCTGTTCAGAGAGGGTGGTATACGCGAGGTCTCCTTAGCACATTGACCCCCACGAGATAGGTATTACAAAAATTCTCATCTTCACAATCACCTAAATAGCTTTGAAAAGCAATTAAAAAGTCCTTTTAATGTTTGCCCTCGCACTTGTATCGGCGCGAGGATTTTAAATATACACAAATATCTTGGGGATATTATATGAATATGCGTGTTAAGAGTATGACCATACTATCTATGCCATTAGCTTAATTGCTTCAATTTTAAATTAAATTGTTCTCGATATTTATATGCATAAATAAATGATATAGGGTAAGGGTATAGAAAAAAGCTAAGTTGAATATTCAGTGTTGCCATCAGATAATTTTAAAACCTTTATCTCGAATTTCAAACGTCTACATTTTGACATTTGAGACAGAAAAAATGCATAGTAAATAGGTTATTTGTTATTGGCAACAGTCATGCATAATTTTTAAACGTCATCTCATTAAGGTTACAGAACGGGTAAAAGGGAAACCTTAGGTATAACTTTAAGGTAAAGAGGCGATAAAGAGGATCTTAGCACTTCATTTGTGGGATTTTTCGACATTGGTATCGCTTTCAAATGAAAGCACTTATTTTAAGATACTTGAGACCTACATACATTTGACTAAATTCCTGATTTAGACGCAGTGTTTCTTTTAATTTTGAAACTTCGTATAATATTGTGGCCTAAATTTGGAACCTTTTTAATTTAACTAACTCCTTAATACATATTCCAAATATTATAAGAGCGTGTTCCAAGCGGTAATTTGAGCGTATATAGGCTTTTTTTTTGGCCCACCAGAACAATTCCAAAATCCTCATGTCCCTATAACATTACGCATTTTTAGGAAAATGAGATCTCAGCAATCTTATTTAAATGAACAAGACTCCTTAGCGCAAAATTTCTCGGTTTTCTGTCAAAACTCTGAGGAAAACCTCGAGATCCCGTTTTTCTGAACTCACCTATTATACCTTAAACAATTTTCAACATACAAAATCTGAAATGTTCAATAAAAAAATTGAATGGCTCGTCCGACTGCTATTCACATTTACTACAACTGTCGTTCGACAGAGTAAATTATTAAAAAAAATTGAACTACAGAGCTAGTTCAACTGGTGTTCACTCATTACAAATGTATGTGATATTTAAGTTTATTGAAATCCTGGCGCTAGATGCTAGATTTAAATAACACACAAAATACAGAAAAGCGTTCGACAAAGGGTTGCCCAAGTGCTAATTTTATTTTTATTTTAGTTTTGGGTTATGATTCTTGAAAATGTTGAAGGTTTGATTTTGAATGAAACAAAACAAGTTTCTATAGGCTGGATTTTAAGCTATTTCATGACTACTACGCCGATCATATTTGATCAATTTAATTTGAACAACTTTTTGCCGTCACTAAGAATTGATCCAGATTAAGGTATAATAAAACCCGCTTAAGAGAAATGGCAAAATGTCACAGTATATCTTTCACTTCAACGGGTTTTTCACTTAACCGAACCCCCGAAAAAAAAATTTTACCTAAGCAGAGTCCGCATAAGTTGAAAAATAAGTGAAAGCGTTCAGCAAATTTTTTGTTCTGTTCGATTCAATTTTGTATACATTTAAGAGAGTTCTTTCAATGAAAAATATAAAATTTAACTGAAAATATGTTTCAGGTAAACGGGTTTTTCGGTGGGATGTCATAATGTCCGCGGACGTAATGTCCATGGACATTAATTCCACATAAGCAGACATAAGGTCCATGGATACTATGTCTTCCTCATAATGTTCATGCACTTAATATCTTTTGAAAAAGAAGATAATGCTACATTTTGTCAACGGACTTTATGTCCATGAACTTTATGACTGTTTTTAATAGACATAATGTCCATGGCCGTTATGTCTTTGTTTTTTTTTTTATCGGTCAAAATGTCCATTTGTCCTTTATGTCTTTTTAAAATGGACTTTATGTCTCCTGTCAAAGGAAGTAATGTCCAAATGGAAATTTTGTCATTCTTAAATAGAAAAAATGTCCAAATGAACATTATGTCTTTTTTAAACTGCCTTAATGCCCAAACGGACTGTATGTCTTCTTTAAACGGACATAATGTCTATTTGCATTTTCATCTGGTAATAATGTCCATGGACCTAACGACTTTTTGAGATTGGACGTTATTTCTCGACATAATGTCCATGGTCCTTATGTCCGTTTGTTCGGAATTAATGTTCATGGACATTATGTCCGCGGACGTTATGTCATCCCACCGGGTTTTTCACTTAAGCGAGTTTGGCTTATGCGGTGTGTTTTATAGGTAATTGGTCGAAAAATGCTCGGGGATGAAAAAAGTGTTTTAGATAATCGGGTTTTTCTCTTAAGCAGTTTTATCTTAAGCGGGTTTTACTGAACTTTCAAAGCCATATGCACTACGTATTACGCTTTAAAAGTCATGCGATCAGGTCCATCCCAATTTAGGTTTTATTGTTTAACAACAACATTTAATTCAATTAGCATTTTTCTTCTTACATTTTTCTTAATTCTTGAAAAAAAAATTAATTAAATTCGTCGGCGGGACAGCTCGTGTAGAACAAGGGCCTAGTGACTTAAAACTCTCAACCAACCCTGTGTGCGTTTGTCATTGGCAGGAATAGAGGGGACCTACAATTTTCTGCCGAATCCGAACGCGGCTAGGGTGAGAAGCACTTTTTTATGACAAGAGATAGTCTTGGAGGATTTGTTAATTCCTCGTAAGAGGTAGTAACCCGTGAAAAACGTTTCTGTTTTTAGGCGGCATAGGCTGGGAAACGAACCCAAGCCCCTTGGCGTTGGTTAAAATATCTCAATTATCTAGTCGAGGATATTTTTTGACATTTAAAAAAAGTTATCCAAATTATTTATGTAGTTTATTAAGAATATAGATTTTGTATGATACTATTTAAAAAAATGTTTTAAATTAAGAACATTTTAGTAAAGAGCTGCAAATATCTTATTATCAGGCTTATTTTGCGCCGATAATTTTAGCTAAACATTTGTGAACTATTCCTTTTTTGGAATTCTTTCAAACTTCTCGAATTTATTGAAAATTTTACAAGGTTCTGACAGAGTTGTTTTTTTAGATACATACTTAGGCAGATTAACTGAGGTTCAACGCGTGTAATTGTTTATTATCACATATTTGAACCTTGAAACTAAATTAATTCACCGAAATTGGTGGGTTAAAATTGCTTAACAACGGTTAAATTATTTGTATAAGTTAGACTCAATTTTTGAGTAGGTACGGAATTAAACTTAAACTTGAGTTAAATCACCAAATTTTTAACTCTAGATTTACTAAGCAGATGTTTTTATGTTTTATCCTCTAGTAAATATTTGCGTCTTCAGTCAACTATAAATACCTACATTCATGCAAATGCATTAAGTCGGCATTTGATGAATGACAGATCCTGGATGCGTTCAGAAATATATCTCCAAGGGTGGAAACACAAGAAGCATAGATTTTCGGAATGAAGTGTAATGCAGCATAAGTTTAAATTGTCCCCCTATAAAATCAAATTGCCCCCTGTAGGGCGTGGGCCCCATGTTGGGAAATAATGGGCTAAGACAGCGCTTAACGAGAGAAAAAATCATTTAACTATATAGCTCTGGTTTAGTTCACCACTGAAAAAACATGGCCATAAGTATTTTATGAGCCTAAAAATATCACCTTAAGGCTTTCTTCCCTCTAACGAAATCTTTCCCACCCTATTACCAGATTTTTGTACATACATACTTATACTTACACATGTAGGGCAAATTTTTATATTTTTTTGTATATGTTATGTATAATGAAAATAGTAGGTATAAAGTTTGTACCATGGCGCCACATTTAAAGGTCTGATGTTATAGCTGCTTATAAACTAACTCGCTTTTTCCATTTTGAAATTCACCTAATGATCTAATAATGCATTTGAAGATGAAGGTCTTAAATATTTACAAAGGGTTGGATAAAAATATACTCTTTGGTACCTATACCTTACCTATATAGAGAAGAAATCTCTTGAAAACTTTATCTAAGATCTTCTTGTATCTTAAGACATTACAATCTTTGTAAATGCTTCTTGATTTCGTTTTGTTTTAGCTTAGAGTATGGTTGTGTCATTTCTATAAAAATCTAAAGAAAATGGGTAGCAGTGCATTTCCTTCGGCACACAATATTATGTTGGCTGTGGTGCGGTAGCAATATAGCAACTGCTTAAACTCTAGCACAATTGAAAGATCTCTAACTTTGATTGCAAAGGTATACTTGCTGAAAGAGAAGATGAAGGAACAGTGCCCTCCATGCAGCCACACCAAACCTAAGCAAACCAAAACCACAACCACACCGCAACAGAGAGTGATTTTTATCAAAAAAGTGTATCTAATGATATCCCCCGTGAACAACAACCAACAACTGCAGGACTCGAAGCTGTAAAGATGCGGAGCTTCCTCGTCTGATCTTGCAGCAACCAAAAGAACTCTTGATCATCGCGGAATAAAATCGATATTATGTGTGTGTTTGTCCATAAAAGCAGAACAGTATTCCAGACCAGAAATCATTTTGGTTGCCATTGCCACAACAACACTGCCGCCGAATTGACTTCCCGCTGTAGTTTGCCTATAAATCTTGCACTTGTTAGCAGATCGGTCTTTGGGTTTGTAAATTCTGGCTTCTGAAAATTGTATACTTTGGCAGCAATGCCAGGCTCAAATGTTTTTTTTTTTTCTTTTTTAAAGTCAAACGAGAAAACAAATCAGCAGTTAGGGGTGCATTCTCCAGCATTGAGTCAGAATCAAAAATTAAATGGGTCTTGGCATCAATTAGGAGAAGACGAAGTCTATGCTGTCATCAAATAGATTCCCCTCACAGACTAGGTCAAAACTTGACTATTGATAGATATAACTTTGAGGTGGTCAGTGAATTTGTCTATCTGGGGGTCGATTCTGGTTTTGTGAAAAAGTGAATCGAACAGCTTTTCACTCTTTTACTCTTAAATTTGATTGTCGTTCTGTGAAAATGTAAAACCAAACCTAAAAAACATTCACACGAATATTTTGATTTTACGCCGTCTTTTGGATGTGGCTCAATGAAGTGAAAGGGTGGATACGAACAAACAATGCTCAATTCAACCACATCTCTTTTTCTGTCCTGTCTATCTAGGCGTTTCTTTAAAAAAAATAAGAAGATACAGACTACAGTGTATTGCGCTGAATGTGCATACGATTCAGTGTTTATCGGTTCATCGGAAAATTTTATTCACTGAACCAGAATTGCTTATTTGCACCAAGTGGATCGAAAAAATGAAAGCAATGCATGCGAGCGAATCTGAAAACCATTTATTCGATTTCACTTTTTCACAAAACCAGAATCAGTCCCTTGGCCACTGCTGTGAACTCTGCAAATGACATCAGCGCTGAAATCAAGCGTAGAATAACTCTTGCTAATCGCTGTTTTTGGAAATTACTAAGCAATAGAGGAATAAAGCCCAACCGAGGAGTATCAAGGAGACGCTGTACAAAACTCTAATCATCTCGGTCTTGCTCTTTGGTGCAGAAGCATGGACCCTCTCTCTAGCGGATGAAGCTCCCTTGGTGTCTTCGAGAGAAAGGTATTACGCACGATTTATGAGCCGATTTGTATTGATAGGCAAAATAACATCTGGCGAAGACGATATAACCACACGGTCAAAAAACTGCGTGTTCAACGGTTACGATTTTTTTAGTACTATTGCCTTTTCTATAATTTTTCTTTAAGCATTATTGAATTTTTCTTTAAGCATATTGAAATATTAAAAAAGTTAAAGTTCATTTTCGAAGAAAAATGGTCCAATGATGCCCCAACTTTACACAATCCGCACCAAACTGTCACTCTCTGTGGATGCATTGGCTTCTCGACAATAACATGCGGGTTTTCCGAGCCCCAGAAGCGGCATTTTTTTTTTAACTTAGCTGCCGAGATGAAAATGATTTTTGGCCCAAAATCTGTGTTTAGGCTACACAGCACTCACTTAGGAAATAAGTTTTCAATATTTCCCAACGTTTTTCAAGCGTAAAATGACTCATTTCTTTCCGCAGAAGTATGTATGACTCCTACTTTCTGTCAAAATTTCGAGCGGTAAACAGCTGTCAGTGTCAAAATAACCTATGATTTAAAAAGAAACCACTAGATGGCTCACCCTTTATATTATATGTATAGCTAGATTAAAGTTTTGAGCCACATCATTAATTTCTTGAGATTCAATTTTGTTATATTTTAAAATTTAACTCTGACATTGATGGCAATGCCAAATCGATGGTGACGATGAATGTAATGATCGTTTTGCTTGCTACTTTGAATGTGCTTGAACTGCCTTCTTCTTCGCTATGCCAACTCTGTAAATTATCTCACAATATTGTTGGTGGACTCAAAATAGTTCGTTTAAGCAGATAAAATGAAACGCAACAAGACTATAGGAAACTCTGCAATGCTATGCCATACCATGCCGTCCAAAAAAAAAAAAATCCGAAAGGTATATCAATTTTGTTTGGGTGATTCTTCCCGTATAGCTTTAGTCGAATGATATGCCTTTTCCAGTAGTAGGTATACCTATACTTAAGCAGTGCCCGTCGACGTCGTCGTCGTCGTTGTCTTCGTTGTCGACAACATAACAGGAGCTGCTGAGGATGTGTTTTCCGCCCTTTTGAGATGCCGCTTCTGTATGTTTATTGCCAGAATTAAACGATCGATTTCCTTCTCTGATATCAGATGAGGATCGGCAGATCGGCTGTCGGGAAAAAAGTGTATAGCGAGAAAGTTGGATTTGCTATACCTACAATTCAAGTCATTGAAATCGTCCCTTTCGTCCACATCGTCCCATCGAGTTGTTTTCCTTCAACAGAAGTAAGTTTTTATTTTTCCGAAGGTTAAAATAATCATCAAAGGATAAAATTATAGTTGGGGTAGCTTGGTTAATGTACATATATCATAGACAGTACAAGTGTACATTACAGATATATGTTTAGTGCCGTGAATGACCTCGAATACTGAAAAACTGAAATTGTTTCAAGGTTTTGGAACACCTCTTGCACAAAAAATTGGATTTTAGTTTCCCATTACATAAAGCTCTATGAATTTACTTGAAGAAACAAAAAATCTATAATTAAAACGTCTTCAATCATTGCGATAATCTTGCTGGGGGTAAAAGAAGAATTTCTTTTTTAATGAAACGAAAAAAAAAAAACAAAGGACGAAGAAAAAGAATAAAAATTAGAACGGAAATGAATTTCATTTCCTGACCGAACCCCATTTCGAATTAAATAGAGAGATAACCTGCAGAATAAACAAAGCGATATGGCAACACAACAAAAGGATACAAGAAAGGACCTTCTTCGTATTATTTTATTTTTTTGTGTTTTGTCCCAAATCAAAACTTTTACATTTCCTATGTTGTTGTTTTTTTTGTTTTTTTTTGTTTTGTTCTCGACTTCTAGAATCTTGTATTTAGACTCTGTCTTCTTCATCAGATCGTTATATAGCTCCTTCTTCTCATTCTACTACTGCTACAGATATACCTACCTTCAAAAAGATATCCTTAACTTTTTCCAAAAGGGCAAGACGCAAGTATAAAGGAAAAGAATACAAGAAAAATTAAAACGAAATGTTTATCAGTTTAGTCGAATAATTAATGATTTATTTGCTTATCTCCCCCTGTTTGTGCGATTTCTTTGTCATTATTTCGAAATAAACGAATAAGAAGAAAAAAAAGGCAATAAGAATAGAAAATGTTAGGATTCCCTAAAAAGAATCTAATCCTGCAGGGAAATGGAAACGAAGCGCAATCATAGCTCAAAATCAGTTTAATTTAAAATTGTGTTTCTATTTATTTTTTTGTGTTTTTTTTTATTTGATTTTCTAAGGAAGGATGTTGCACATCCTTGCGAGAACATAAATCAGGATTGATGTGTCGTAATTGAACTTTTTTAAGCTAGAGGTTCAATGCGTATAACGTGTGGGTGATGTCGGTTCGTGGATCACGGGCGGGTGTGTAAAATAATATTGTTTCTTATAATTTCAAAGAATTTATATAAATTCTCTTTATGATAAAAACAATTCAGGTATACAATTATACATACATTTAAAAAGCAATAGCCCTTAGATTCAGTTGGAATCTAAAGTAAACGATGACTTGTTTTTTTATTCTAGTTCGTGACGCTATATTTCGTTACTGAAGATACTCATATAGTCATAATCATGAATCTGTATATTAAGCTTCCGAAATTATACTACAAAATATGGAGTTAATAAAAACAAATAATTCCAATATCTAAGTTTAAGAGGTTGGAGCTGATAATAGTACCTAATTTAGATGTACATTTGCATAATATGTATGAGAAAATTAGAAAAAGGCTAACCAGTAAACTGTTTTTTATTTTTAAGTCTGAACTCAATTGAAATTCCTTGATATATCCACGAATCTAACGAAAATGACAGTTGATGGGTGATCGAGTTGAAACTGAAACTAAAAATTGGTATAAAACGACAACGGGAATTTTTCAAGTGAGTATTATCAAGCTAATTGTTTTTTCTCTATTTCCTTAAGACCTACATAGAAGTCAAAACCTTTAAAGTTGGAAACTTAAGCTATCTGCAAAGTGGAGCTTATACGTTCTTTTATAAACTAACGTAGGAAAGGACGTATAGATGATGATTCCCCCCAAAATTCTTAATAAGAGCACTTTTATATCATATTTACAATTCAAATATGTTTCACAAAATATGGGCTTAGTAAAATCGACACATTTGTTGCTGAAAAACAAACAAAAATTATCCGGAAAGTAAATAGAAGAATAAAACGAAACTGTGTGAAACTCAAGGTGTTGAAAATCATGACGAAATAATATTAATTTAATTTTGGTGGGGACAAAACCGCCATTTATTCGACTTAATACAAGCTAAAATTGACTTAAAAACTAAGAACTTAAGCTTAGATTGGGATGAGGGAGGGAAGTTAAGAAAGCGGAGTTTTAGGCAAGGAGTACTGAGGTTAAAGAAGAAAAAGTTCTTGTTCGAATTAACACTCCGTAGCATGCGAGAAATAGGTCCATTGGAGCCATGGAAAATACAGTGGGAGGGTTGATAAAATATTTCGTATATTACGGATCCGGAAATTAGTCGATAAATGAAGAGAATGTCGGATATGTCTCTACGTTCTTCCAGTGAATTCAGGTTAATTAGTTTAAGGTGGTCTAAACTGTAGGATCCATGGCAAATGGAATTAGACGACGTTATACGCTTTCGATTCTGGGATATGAATATCTTGGTAAGGAGACCATATTTGACTTGACATATTCAAGGAGGGGCGAACAAACGTTATACTTGATCACATATAGGGGTTGGAGAATTAACAAAGCCAAGTGCTGAATTAACTTTAGGAATTATTTCGTCTATATATGAGTGACAAACTTGAGCTAGTGGTCAAATAATATGCCATGGTCACGAAATAAGGTACAGGCATAGTTCTTATACTTTGGAGGAATTGAGTACTGATAAAGACACTAAAACCTCATTTAAGGCGAATTGTTTTTTTTTTTTTTTTAAATCATCTTCAGTCAGTGATTTCTTGATAAGCTTGTGCTGATTTAGCATTTTGTTTTCGTACACACTGCTAATGAGTTAAATTTTGCAATCCCCTTCTACCTAGTTTCAGCTCTGGAACACGTAAAGTCGGTGATACAAACGGTGATGAAAACAGATGAAAACAAAAGAAGTACCTACAGCAGTTTGGAAAGAAAAATGTTTTGCAAAAAATTACTTTAGGGTACGATTTTAAAAATAAATATCCTCCACAATGTTCACATGTTAAAATTTACCGAGGGTTTTAGCTGAGAGGGTTTGTGCGATCCGAGATCTAGGCTTTATTGCAGAACTTCACAAAAGCTTTCTTAAAGGGAAAGAGAGAATTAATTTTACATTTAAAGCGAAATATCACTAAGTGAAAGCGAAATCTTTCAGTGGACCTTAGTTCCTGGGAACGTATTTCCTTTCTTTATGCATCGGAGAAAGGCTAACTAGCACAGGAACCCCTTATGAGAATCGATTTTTAATATCAAACGCTTAAAACGTTGTTTTTGTGATAGTTGGCAGAGTGAGAACCTATACAACACAGTGTTAAATTTTTTATTCTTCACTTATGAAAATATGTATTTATTAGTTTTTCAATTCACCCCAAATATGCAACAAAAAATTCCTTCCAACATAATATGGGCATCCAAACCAATGACACTTATAAATTATTGCATATCCAAAAGGCGTCAACTTTCTCTCATTTCGTTTGTGGTTTCTAGTATTCAATAAATAAGGTCTAATTGCAAATAGTGCCTTCCACTTTACATAATATATCGTGTACCAATCAAATGTACCTAATGAAAAGGTAGAATCCTTTACGCAAACACACTTCATGGTACTGAACTTCATTTAGAAGTTTCAAAATATTTTCAACTGCATTCTCTATTTCTGCGATCCACTATATACAAGGTGGCGCAAAATTAATCACCCTATCGGAAGATGTTATAATTTTTGCAAATGGTGTCGTAAACTCGTAAGTCAATCTTATTTGACATTTGTGAACTAGACAGCTCCAGTGTCCAGGAAAAAAATTGTAAATTGTAATTTGTATGACTAATGTTGCGCCCGCAACCTTGTATATAGTGGATCGCAGAAATACAGGATGCTGTTTAAGAAAACCAGCATACCTTAATAAATACAAATCAATTTAAAAAACATCATTAGAGTCTGGATTTTTTTTTAAGTTTTCAAACGAAGCGGAATTGCTTGCTGATTTGATGAATTTATTTCAAAAATTTTGATAATTTGATCAAAAACTGCATTTGTTTGATATTATTCTAATAAAAATGAACTCCAAAATGAACACTTCTACTCTTCAATTTTTCACTTCTCCTCCTCCAATATTTTGGCATATATGTATGTAGGTCGGTTCAATTTATTAGGTCCGTTCAATTTTAAAATAATTTATGAATATTTTTTTTTTTTTTATGTATGTAATTCGAAAATTCTCGCACGGGTAGGCTTGTTCTTAATTCTTCTGTAAAGTTTTTTTTCACTTCTCTGTTTATTATTTTAGTTTTGTTGAATAGAGGTACATATATATTTCTGCGGATATACTTCTTATAATTGAAGCGTCTAGAATGAGAAGGTATTAGGTGACATTGACTGATATTTTTGTCTAAAACATAATTTTAATTTTAATAAAAACATCAGAAATTATGCATTTTTCTCTAGTTTTATGGCCTTTTTCAAAATTTTTCTAGCCTTAAGAAAACATTTTTAAACATTCTAAGAAAAAAACAAGGTCGTTTAAAGACCATAAATCAACACATCAAATTTTGTTACATAACACCTTCTCATTCTAAACGCTTCAATTGTAACCTGCAGTGTTGTTCCTCTATATACGTGCTGTTCATTTTAACTGTCTACATTTAAAAAGTAAATAGTTTCGACAAATTTAATTATGTCAATAATGCCAACAAATTTGTAGACAATCTCAAACTAGTCAAATTGCAAATAAATATAAGTAAGATTACCAAATATCAGTTTTCAATAATAATCAATAAACTAACAGAATAATTTATTCAGCATTTTAATACTTTCAATTTCTTATAAATAAATTCCAAACTCAGGAACAGAATTATCTATTGATATTAGAAACCAGATTTAATTCAGTTATGATATTTCCTCCTAATCATTCGCTTTCAACAGGAGAATTTTCAACATCACATTGCTCAATGTCACGAGTTCTAGGAGTTGCCTTTTTTTCCCTTCTTGACATTATTGGCAGAAAAGTGCAACTAACTGCCTGAACACAATATAATGTTTGAACTGGAACTGGGACTAGAGAACAAATAGCCGTGAAAAAGTTTCGTACTTGCTATTTTTTAGTGTGCCCACAATGCAGCTGTACAGCAGCTGTACAAACAATCACGGTTTCATTATTCACTTTTTTTATTTCAGATAATTTTCTTTTAATTAATAACATTTTTCGCGAAACAAAGAACCACAAAAAGCTTCAATATTTTTTTGCGGCTCTTTTCTCTTTTCTTCATACAAATTGAAACGTCAAAAGTGGATGCATGTGAAAAGTTAAAAGTTGGTGAACTCTTCTAGCACTGTCTGCAGCACCGACTGCAGTTGCATTGCGTTGTGTTCGTAACATTGAAGTTGTGTATATTTAATATTTTGACAGCTAATCCAGCTGCAGCTGCAGATGCTCCGTTTCCATTGTGTTCAGGCAGTAAACAACAAACAAACAGAGGTGCAACTGGAATAGCTGTCAAAATATTAAATATACACAAAGTCAATGTTACGGCGATCACAACGCAACGCAGCTCAGTCGGTGCTGCAAGAATTTACGAACTTTAATCTTTTCACACCGTGCAGCACTTTTGACGTTTCAATTTATTTGAAGAAAAAATGAGCCGGAAATATATTTTTCAGTCCTGAGTTACTCAACAAATTTTGGCGAGTTAAATCTAAGATTGACTAAACAGACATTTCTGACAGATTGATGCTGCATGAACCCATTGAATACAAACAGAATGAGCTTTGGCAAATTCTAAAGTTAATTCTGCAACGAAAAACTACTTCCTGAGTTATCTCAGGTTTAATTTTAGTTTTTCGCAGAATTAATTAACTTTAATTTTACTCCTAGTTAATTTTGCATTGAAAAACTGTCCCTTAAAATTTTTCTTAATTTAAACGGAAATAAGCGGAGATCAATACTAGATAAATAATGAAAGTTATATTAGAGTATCTAGTTGTATATTATCTTTTTAAAGATGTTTGTCTATTCCCAAATTTAACAAACTTAAACAAAAATCAACTTGATACAAAGGATATCTGTTACCTCCTTGAACTTGCATTTTTGTTAAGCTCTATAAATACTTTCTGTAATTTAACTCCATAATATCGCTTGAATTATACAATTTCTTCTTTTAATCCCACACACCATAACCTTTCTGAAAATTTCCAAATACACAACTCGCTTTACAGCCATCATTGTCATATTGATATGCTGATCACGTTTGTCAAATCAATAATTGTTTTCATTCCTTATATACCATTCAGTCTTAACTTTATAACCTAAATCCAAAATCACAGTGCTCCAATCTCCAAAACGGTCTTTGCATCGTCGACGATGATGATGACGACCACGACGACGACGACGAGAATGTCAGTCTTTCGGTTGATTTTTCTTTCTCCTTTCGACACTGTCTTGTCATATCAATGATAATTAAAGTGCAAGTAAGGTATATTATGTATAATATACGCTGTGGTAGGAGAGAAGCCAAATCCTGGAGCCGCACCGTCACCGATATAATATACCCTTTTGCCACTGCAGATTTTTATTATAAAAATAAAATAAAATGTCATTTCAGTAGTAGGTATAATGGAGGCTAGATATAGGTCCCGCTCTCACTTTACAAATTGGGACCTCGGAGACTTCGATCTTTTAACCGCGCTTTTGATACAAATGTCCAGCAATTGCAGTCATCATTTGGATTGCGCCAAGTCTACAGCACTAAGTTTCTGTACATATATAGAAAGGGTGAAAGGAAGGTGAATTTCACAAACACCAAATAGATAAGAAAAAATGTTAAATTACGAAAAGTTAAACTATCAAGCTATACTTATTAGTTATTACTTATATGTTGAACTAAAAGGTTTAGAACTAAGAATAGTTGGTTAAAAGTTGTCGATATGTTAGTTGTGGCGAGACTGAAAGGAATGAATGACCTGTGACCTCTGCTTCTGGACGATAATGGACTGAAGTTTTCGTTCCTCTGATGTAGTTGGCCATTTGGTTGGTGGCTGAGGGCAGTGAGATCGAATACTGCCGAGGGTTTTTCCAAAGCCAAAGAGCTCTATGGATCTCCATCTTTATCTTTAAGTTTGATTCTAAGAAGATTTCCCTTAGTTTCTTTCTTAGCTACGCCATCACGCCAGCGGCGGCGCCGCTCCCACCGCAGCCCTTTCCAATCGTACCTACCCGCCCAGTCCTAATTCCCAATTTGAATCTGTTTCAAAATCATGTCCCGTTTCTAGTTTTCTAGTTTATTTAAAAAAAAAAAAACAACTCGCTCATCTGGTGAAATTCCTCGAAGAACACATTTTCCCTAAGGATATTTTGTCAATGGTCCACCAAAGTATATTTTTGATGGGTGCTGCAGTGCTTCTTTATAGCAACTTTAACTCTCGCCGTCTGGTGCTCTCAAGTCCGCTGCTGATGCCATCGAACGCGCAATGTCTTCTTTCGCGGCACCAAATCGAGGTAAATACCAGAAGATCATTAATGTCAGGCAAATATATTAATGTCAGCCATAATCCAATATGGAATCTAATTATGTGTTGGTTTTGCCCGGAAGGGTACGAGTATATTTATATGTGATGCCGTATAGATTTTGTTGGGCCTCTTCTCTGATGGGCTTCTGGACAACAGAAATCAGAATCGGGATCGATGGTGTGTGTTTGTGTGTGTGTGTTTTTCGGTTGCGGTCAACGTCAGCTTCTTATATTTGTTGTTGCATCTATACGTCCGTGGTCGCGTTGGATGCTACTGCTTACTACTGCCACAGTCACCACCACCACCACCGCCGCCGCCGTCATCATCGTCTGTCGTCGTTGTCGTTGTCGTCAGTTAGTATCTTTAATTCGAGTTAATTTATCTTTTTTGAGGGCACAAATCGAAACATGGTACGATGACACTGGGACCGTGCTCCGGTCAGATATGGTCATTTCTGACAGCTTACCGTCTCGGTTTGGGTATCATGATGATCGCCGCACCACGAACCCAACAACAAACTCAATTCTAAACCAACCTCAAGGAGCTTTGTATACCTACAGCTCGATTCTTTTTATTTGTGGTAAACCAATAATTCGATATCGTTAAGTTTCTTTCATTCCTTTTGCATTTGAATGATCCAAAGGTGATGCAAAAGAAAAAAAAAATTAATTTATAAATCAAAGTGTTAACTATCTATAAAGCGATGAAGTCTCCGAGTCCCATATGTAGACCATTTTTTCACTGTCAAATGAAAACCTTATATTTCTATAGTTAGTCAATAAAACTATAGTCAATTTCTAGCCAAGTTTGGATGACACATTATACTGGACAAAGGGTAATTAGTCTTTGAGGTGACTTTAGTAGGTCTATATGCGGTGCCTTTGGGAATTTAGTATAAAAGGCTTGGTTGACAGTGATTAGCAAGCACAGTTGTTGAATAATAATGAGGTTAGTAATGGGTGATTTTTTAAGAGGTTTAGAACTTTTTTAAAAAAAAAAAACACAAAAAATTCGAAAAAATGAATGAAATATTTATTTGAATCGATAGTTTGAACCTTGCAATTTAATGTTTAAAGATAATTTCATGCAAATGTTGACCGCGGCTGCGTCTCAGGTAGCCCATCCGCTGAGTCCAATTTTGGCATACTCTTTCACACATATCGGCCGGTATCTCACGAATGAATGCATGGATGTTGGCTTCCAGTGCGTCAATCGAAGCGGGCTTGTCCCTATAGACATTAGCCTTGACATACCCCCACAAAAAATAATCTAATGGTGTCAAATCGCACGATCTAGGCGGCCAATTGACCGGCCCGAAACGTGAAATTAACTGTTCACCAAACTCGCCTCGCAATTGCGCCATTGTTTCGCGTGCTGTGTGGCATGTGGCACCGTCTTGTTGAAACCACATATCATGCAAGTCAAGAACTTCCATTTCGGGCAAAAAAAAGTTTGTTATCATCGCTCGGTAGCGTTCACCATTGACAGTAACGCTGCGATTCGCATCATCTTTGAAGAAATATGGCCCAATAATGCCGCCGGCCCATAAACCGCACCAAACAGTGGCTTTTTCGGGATGCATTGGTAGCTGTTGCAATGCTTCTGGCTGATCTTCACTCCAAATGCGGCAATTTTGCTTATTTACGTACCAATTCAACCAAAAATGAGCCTCATCGCTGAACACAATTTTTCGATAAACAACATTTCGAACCGAGCACGAATTTTGATAGTAAAATTCAATAATTTGCAAGCGTTGTTCATTTGTAAGACGATCCATGGTTAAATTGCAAACCAAACTGAAGCTGTTTGACAGTGACACAAGGTACTAAACACACGTCAGCTGTCAAAACCAGTGTTGCCAAAACCAAACCGGCCAAAAAATCACCCGTTATAACTTTTTCACAAGGACCATAGAGTAAATGCCATAATAGTGGGGGACAATATTAGTTTTTAATATCCACACGATAAAGGTTAAACTTTGTTATAAACTACATATGTATATAATATGTACTTCGAATGCAGGAATGTTAAAAAAACATTATTTGGTGCTAAGTCTTCTTCTTGGCTGATGTATTTCAGTAGTATATAGAATTTGTATTATTAAAAAAAATATTCTATGATTTTTTTTCGCTTGCGTGTAAAAATTTTTCTGAGTTGCTATACACTTTCACTAAAGGCGTAAACCTGAAAAATTAGTTCAATTGTTTTCCGATCAGTTCACTTTGTGTTTTCGGAGTAAATGTTCGCCATATTTCAGTGCAAATTTTGCTTCCTTTAGTCGAACAGCACATTTCTTGCGATACTTCAACAAATACGCCAGGGTAATGAAGTGGCAGGGTCCCTAGCAAAACTCCGAGCAACAACACCCTTAACGGGTCCAGAGCCCTATTGTGGAATAGGAGAAAACGTGATTAAAAATAGAATCAAAACAATAGAGGAGACCAAAAGACATAAAATTTGGAATGAACTCCCCAAACTGAGACAGGCAAAACTGTTACTTGGGAATTACAACCAAGAACGTTTTACATCCTGTATCACCTTAAGTAGGAACAATCTAAGGATAATAACGGGTCTCCTCACTGGCCATTGCAAGCTTAAAAGACACCTTAGTATCCTTGGCTTGGAATAAGCAATGCCATCTGCAGATTCTGCAATAACCATGAGGAGACACCAGACCACATCCTAGGTAGTTGTGAAGCACTTGTGCATCAAAGACATACATATCTGGGCCGTCACCAGATAGCACAAAGCGATTTATCCTCTCTTAAAATACTCCAAATACTAAAGTTTCTCAAAGTGACTAATTTGGAGGAAGAGCTGTAAATGAGCACTCTCAACTACCTCTAAAAGGGGGGCACAATACATCTCAAGGTCGCAGTACAATTAATACCCCGAATATTCATTCATTCATTCATACTCCTATCTGCCTACTGAGCAACACCATCTACATAAATCCTGGAATAACCGATACGCTTATAACGGGTGATTTTTAAGCTGGTTTGGTTTTGACAACACTGGTTTTGACAGCTGACGTGTGTTTAGTACCTTGTGTCACTGTCAAACAGCTTCAGTTTGGTTTGCAATTTAACCATGGATCGTCTTACAAATGAACAACGCTTGCAAATTATTGAATTTTACTATCAAAATTCGTGCTCGGTTCGAAATGTTGTTTATCGAAAAATTGTGTTCAGCGATGAGGCTCATTTTTGGTTGAATGGGTACGTAAATAAGCAAAATTGCCGCATTTGGAGTGAAGATCAGCCAGAAGCATTGCAACAGCTACCAATGCATCCCGAAAAAGCCACTGTTTGGTGCGGTTTATGGGCCGGCGGCATTATTGGGCCATATTTCTTCAAAGATGATGCGAATCGCAGCGTTACTGTCAATGGTGAACGCTACCGAGCGATGATAACAAACTTTTTTTTGCCCGAAATGGAAGTTCTTGACTTGCATAATATGTGGTTTCAACAAGACGGTGCCACATGCCACACAGCACGCGAAACAATGGCGCAATTGCGAGGCGAGTTTGGTGAACAGTTAATTTCACGTTTCGGGCCGGTCAATTGGCCGCCTAGATCGTGCGATTTGACACCATTAGATTATTTTTTGTGGGGGTATGTCAAGGCTAATGTCTATAGGGACAAGCCCGCTTCGATTGACGCACTGGAAGCCAACATCCATGCATTCATTCGTGAGATACCGGCCGATATGTGTGAAAGAGTATGCCAAAATTGGACTCAGCGGATGGGCTACCTGAGACGCAGCCGCGGTCAACATTTGCATGAAATTATCTTTAAACATTAAATTGCAAGGTTCAAACTATCGATTCAAATAAATATTTCATTCATTTTTTCGAATTTTTTGTGTTTTTTTTTTTTTAAAAGTTCTAAACCTCTTAAAAAATCACCCATTACTTGTCAAATGTCAATACTAGCTTTTTCTTTTAATATGGTGTTCAGTCTTTGGAGGTAGGTACTCGAAAATAATTTTTTTATTCATGACACTTTCAATTTAGTCAACCTACCCAAGATTTGTGTAAAATATAGTCTGCTAAAATAATACGCTCCAATGAGGTAATTTCGTTTAAGCTTTACTTCAAATCAATGCCAATTCATCCCATTCCCCATACAAAATTTCATTTCGAAATAAGATAGTTTGAACCAAATTTGCATGAATATCGGTAGGGAATTACTTTACTAATAAATTGATACTTGAAAATCCCATATGATTTTACACTTCCGCTTTTTGCAGTTCACACTGTCTTTTACCCCTGAAATTAACAAGAGGAAGTGAAAGAAATGGCTAAATTGTTTTTTGTTCTCGTCCAGTGGTGGATAACAATCAATAGTATAGAGAATTCATGATCGGGCCGTGACGTAAATCCTATTCAGGTGTTCCAGTGACAGATAAGCATTATTTATCGGAGTTCACTCTACTTAAGGATATAATTTAAATTTTTCATAGAAATTGTTAGGGACATTAGGTAAGGTAGAGTAGGGTGACCAGTTTCAGAAGTATTATTTACGCTTATCATTATTATTATTACATATATTATTATGATTATTTTCTTTATTATCTTCAAGTAACTCATTGGACAAGGTTCTCCCCCGAGAGTTCCGACCGCTTAGGTCCCTGCTATAGACATACGGCCTCCGATAGGGATCCTCGATAAGAATCTTGGGCACCGGTGAGTTTACCTCAGCCGTGAAAAAAAGGCATCACAGGATTACGTTTCAACCCAAACCTTACGGCCGTCCTTAAAAATGCGAAATTCGCTATCCACCATATTCAACTAGGAACAGAAACAAAAATGTAGCCAGCAGACAAAACTGCAGATATTTTACTTGCCTTCTTTATTAACCATTTCTGAAACCAGCATATGAGGAAGTGTTCGAAAGTAAAATCCACCGGATCTAAACAGGATTACATTTTGTCCATACAACAATTGCACTTCAGAAAAAAAAAAAAACTTTACTCTAGAAATCATGAATTACTAATCTTGACAAATTCATGATCATTGCTGGAAAAAGACTAACGTTACCTGAACAACAATCCAAACCTACTGATAAAAAGTATAAGAAGCGAAGATAGACAATCTCGAACTATAGTTTTGACCCCACTACTGGACGAAGGAATATTACTTCACTCAATCCGATTCTAAGAGCTCGCAGCGTCAATCAACCCATATTCCAACTGGATTTGAACAACTCGAAAAGAATTTACTAGAATTAAAAGTTGCAATGCCTAATCAGCATTTTCGAGGGGAATATTTTATTCCCCAAAATGTTTTCTGTTATCAGAGATCGGCCACGAAATAAATTCCCCGCAAAAAGTAGTAGCCCGTGAGTAGGTACATTTTTTTTACGATTCCCAGCCTATGCCACATTAAAAATAAAAACAGAAATGTTTTACCCAAGTTTTTCATCTAGCAAGGAATCAAAAAATCCTCTAAGAGTATATTTTGCCATGAAAAACTACCATTCACTCTAGCTGTCGGATTAAGGAGAAAATTGAAGTTTCTCCCCTCCATTCCTGCCAATAACAAGCAAACAGGAATGGTTCACAGTTGCAATTTACTAGGCCCAGCCAGAAAATTAAATTATTTATTTATTTTAATAAAAATCCAATGAAAATTCTCAAATTCTCCCGTAAAATCTATTTCCGAGATAAAATATTAAGCATCATTGACGTTCCAAATTTTTGAAAGAAGGAAAGCATTCACAGGGATATTTTATTTGTTGAGTTTCAGCTTAATACACTTTCTTTCTTAATTTTAACCGTCCCAAATTTCTTCTAGTGTGCTAGAGACAGGATACGCTCCAACATAAAATGTCTTTGTTAAATCTGTATGGTCAGTTATTGTGCCTTATAAATCAAAACGAATGTTGCTTTCTCCAAATGAAATTTTTCATTATAGCAAGATTCTAACTTCTCAATCTTTTTATGTGTAAGCATAACATATGCGGGAGTAGGGTGAAAAAAAGCTGTGCCTTACGTGTAGCACGTTACGTGTAATACGTTAGTGTCATAGGTACACCGTACGATATGTAAACAAAAATCTGGCACTCGGTCGAACGTTTGTATTAACACATCTTAACCGTGATTCCCGGCATTCACACATTTTTTTGTATTACTATCCGATGGAGTTCTTTTTTACAAAGCATACATAATATACATAAACATATTTAGAAGTCAACAAATTTATTCATTGCAGTTCCAGCAAAACTAATTAAGCAAGTCCAGATTTCATAAAATACCTAATCAATGCCAGCAACATTTTAAGGAAAATCGTTTCCCACACGGATGATATTTCCAATATATAAAGTGCGAACCCAAAAGCCTACACGCACAGCAGGAGACCTGGCCGAGGACCGAGGTACTGTAAGACTTAGCCTTGCATCAAGCAAGTGCAATTCTCCATCATTGCGGCAGAACGCTTATACAAGTAGGTATACCTTGCCACTTTAGCGTTGTGTCTTTGTCGTTGCCTATGTCGTCCTGCCAAATGTCACGACACCGTAATTCTATGCTTTAGCACACACAGAGAAAACCCAATGCAACTCAAGAGCTGTCTCTGTATGTTCTTTCAGAATAGTGCAGCTGTGTCCCTATGTCCACAGCAGAGACAGTCCACCATCATATTATAATACTCTTGCAAGGAGGCCTGCTGTTTCAAGTCCTATTATTATTGCAGGTGACTTGTAATGATTTTCTTTGGGAAATCTAATAACCTGACCAGAGATGGAACATTCGTGCCTAATGGGAGTAAATTTTGGGGATGTCACATGCAACTGCACAACTCTAGACTTTGGTTATTAAAATATCACCCTGGGATATGGTTACAATCACTGACGCTGGTGCTGCCACTGCAGCCGTCACTCTATACTCGTACGAATTTGGTGGCACAAACAGTAGGAGCTCCAGCACCTCATGACCGCTCTCTAGCAGATAATTTGAATATTTGTGTTCCATAAGGTTTAGCCTATTGGTGAGCGGAGCCGGACGAACAAAATGTGTAAGCAAACCTGATGGTCGGTCCGACCGGCCGTTGGCATTGTTAATTATGCCACGCAAATATCCAATTTCGTAAGAGTCCATTGCTTTACCTCCGTCTGTCTGTGCTGCTGTCCAGCAACATCGACTGCAATATAAATGACAGGTACGTACGATTGCTATTCATATGGAGTTGGAGTTGGGTGAGCTAAGGTGTCATGCTGGGCACTGCTGCTGCGTGCTTGCTTACTATAGGAGGGCGGTATAGGTATGGGCATTTATGTGCGCTCGGAAATGACTAACACCCATGAGTGAACGGGAGGTACAAGCAAGGGTCACACGTGGTATGGTCAATCTATGGGTGGTGGAAGTATATCCATCAAATGTTGTGCCAGAGAGGGTGACGCTTGAATCAGATAACTTAAATTATGCGTAACTAAAGAAAAAGGTTTTGTCGTTGGCTATTGGTGGCTTGACTCTATAAAATGCTGCGTCCAATACATGAAAGGGCCCATGACACGGGTTCACTTGAGGAACACAGAAATTAACAACAACAACAAAAAAAAAAAATATCTCAATGAGTAGCGAATTTTATGAAATGAAAGCTACATAGAACTTGCAACGGTTCAAATTTTGACGTTTCCTTGAGATTTAGGTCAGCATATCAGCAAAGACATGGTTGTGTTTTGTTTGATTTATTTATTTACGCAATTGTGGGAGCAAAAGGTAACTCAATGATTTAAATTCAACAAGAAGTTGGAACATAAAGTTTAGTCATAAAAATAACAAAATATTCGGTGGACGATGAACAAACAATTATTGTAAAAGTTTAATTTTCTAATTCTAATTTTCATGCTTCTAATAGAGTGTAATTAACAGCACTGCACTAAAATCTTAAATCATGCACACAGAGAAATTTACGCAATAAAATTTACAAAACCGTGCAGTAAATTTTACAAAAGGCCCTTGTAGTGAAATTTACAACAAAAACTATGAAAACGTAGTACTCGTAATAAAATTCACAACAAAAACTCCGAGAATGTAGCGCTAGTAGTAAAATTTACTATGATTTTAAAGAAATTTGCAGCGAAAATCATTGCAATTGTAATGAAATTTACTACACTGATAGTACTACAAATGCAGTCTAATTTACTTCAAAAAAAGTAGAATTTACTATCAATGTAATAAAATTTACTATAATGATTTTGTAAAATTCACTACAAATCCAGTATATCATGTACCCGCCGTTTTTGCAAATACTTTTATTGTATTTACTACAAATACAGTGAAATTAACTGCACATACAATAAAATTCACTACTTTGCTGTGGTGAAATTTACTAAGTGATTTTGTAAAATGTATTGCTATTGTATTTAGTACAAGTACAGTTAAATTCACTACACATGCAATCAAATTCACTGCTATAGCGCAGTCAAATTAACTACAAGCTTTTGTAAAATTCATTACTATTGTGTTTAGTACAAAAACAGTGAAATTCACTACACATACAATTTAATTTACTACAAGTGTGATGAATTTTACTACCTGATTTTGTAAAATTTACTACTATTATATTTAGTACAAATACAGTGAAATTTACTACACATACAATATAATTCGCTTCCTTGGTGTGGTGAAATTTACTTCCTGATTTTGTAAAATTTATTACGAATGCAGTATCTCTTTTTCCCCCCTTTTTTGAAAACACTTTTATTGTATCTACTACGAATACAGTGAAATTCACTACACATACAATAAAATTCACTATTAAAGCGTAGTCAAATTTACTACGTGATTTTGTAAAATTTATTACAAATGCAGTATCTCCTTGCCCAACTTTTTTAAAAACACTTTTATTGTATTTACTACGAATACAATGAAATTCACTGCACATACAATAAAATTCACTACTAAAGCGTAGTCAAATTTACTACGTGATTTTGTAAAATTTATTACAGATGCAGTATCTCCTTGCCCGCCCTTTTTAAAAATACTTTTATTCTATTTACTACGAATACAGTGAAATTCACTACACATACAATAAAATTCACTACTAAAGCGTAGTCAAATTTACTACGTGATTTTGTAAAATTTATTACAGATGCAGTATCTCCTTGCCCGCCCTTTTTGAAAATACTTTTATTCTATTTACTACGAATACAGTGAAATTCACTACACATACAATAAAATTCACTACTAAAACGTAGTCAAATTTACTACGTGATTTTGTAAAATTTATTACAGATGCAGTATCTCCTTGCCCGCCCTTTTTGAAAATACTTTTATTCTATTTACTACGAATACAGTGAAATTCACTACACATACAATAAAATTCACTACTAAAGCGTAGTCAAATTTACTACGTGATTTTGTAAAATTTATTACAGATGCAGTATCTCCTTGCCCGCCCTTTTTGAAAATACTTTTATTCTATTTACTACGAATACAGTGAAATTCACTACACATACAATAAAATTCACTACTAAAGCGTAGTCAAATTTACTACGTGATTTTGTAAAATTTATTACAGATGCAGTATCTCCTTGCCCGCCTTTTTGAAAACACTTTTATTGTATTTACTACGAATACAGTGAAATTCACTGCACATACAATAAAATTTACCATTAGTGTGGTAAAATATACTACGTGGTTTTGTAAAATTTATTACGAATGCAATATATCATTCGCCCATTTTTTTTTTGCAAATACTCTTGTGGCAATTACTACAAATGGAGTGGATTTCACTATACGAATAATAAAATTTACTACACATACAGTGAATTTTACTATCTGTATAGCGAATTTTATGAAAATAACAAAAAATAATAGTGCTCAAAATGAGGTCCAGAGAGGTCGTTTTTGTAAGTTTCGAGGGTATCATATCATTATTAGTATTAATGATCTCCCAAACCAGAGACGCAAGACATTTGGAACGACCGACGCAAAATATATTTACCGACCGATATAGCAACACTAACACGAGTGGTTAAGCGTTTAAAATATATTGACGGCAGAAAGTTTCGTCATCGTTCCCAATGTTTCGCATTTGTTTGGTAGAACCATAACTAAGGTTTTTCTTGGCGTTTTCGAAAAAAAAACAATCAGAAACAACATCAAATAATTTCAGAAACATAAAATACAAATTACTTAAAGATCAAATATTTCGCGGGTTAGTTAAATGGTTGATATTCAAACCAGATTGTAATTAAACCCATTATAATCGGGAACAAAGAGGTATTTCGAACGGCAAATTGTTAAGAACAAAAAAAAAAAAAATTTACATTTATTCCTAAATTTTAACTTAAATACCAAAAATGTCATTACTGTGGCGTGTCCCAAAATGTACTTTCCCTCATAAAAAGCAAAATATTAATATTTTGAAATACTAACCCACCCGGAAAAGTCAAATTTTAATCTCGGATGAAATTTAATCGAAACACATTGTCTAAGACCTTGACATTGTCTATTATATATTTTTTGACTCTTAATTTGGGATTTGTACATTTTTGTGATTTTAATTTGTATCTAGTGTTGTGCCGTAACTTATTTCAAAACTAAGTTCTTTTAAATATGTATTTAATTTGTGGATACTAAGTGGGGTTTTATAATAATAACAATACAAATTGAATATATCTCATATTTTCATTCTTCCATTGAACTCTTCATTTTCTTTGCTTTTTTTGGCAATTAATATAATTTCAACAAAAATTAATGAACATATTTTTGTATAAAGAAAATGAAAAGCTTGTGCAATCATTAACGCGTGAAAATTATCTCCTTCAATATTAATTCAATTTGCATGTAGTCTTGTGGCAATTACTACAAATGCAGTGAAATTTACCATAGATATAATGAAATTTACCAATAGTACGGTAAAATTTACTACGTGATTTTATAAAATTCATTACGAATGGAGTATTTTATTTACCCGCCTTTTTTGAAAACACTTTTATTAAATTTACTACAAATACAGTGAAATTTACTACACATACAATAAAATTCACTGTAAGTGTGGTGAAATTTACTACCTGATTTTGTAAAATTAATTACGAATGAACTATATCATTTACCCGCCTTTTTTGCAAATATACTCTTGTGGTTACTACCCATGCCTTGTAATTTGCCTTTTACAGTTTTACGCTTTTGTTTTTAAACTTTTGTTTTAAAAATTTATTTAATTTTTGTGTACATCTGGTTATAATAATAACAACTATAATAATCATGATATAAGAATAGAATATATCTCATATATTTATTCTTCCACAGAAATTTTCGTTATGTTATTATAGAATTTTTGACAATTTATATAATTTCAAACAATTAAATATAAACTTAATAAAAATTCTCAAAAAATGGTAGTTTATATATTTTTTCTAACAAACGTAAAATTCTTTTAATTTTCTTTTCTTCTAAAAGTCACAATGACGTTTGGTTAAGTTTTTTAAAAAAATTGATTAATTTTCCGCAGCGAAATCCTTGAGGTTTTTTAACTACCTATAAATTGTGTAAATCATTTCTCATAAAAAATTTGACAGTTCATTAACCAAGTAGTAAACTTAAACAAATTTTAAACTTATCTTGTGTTTTACATCAGTGTATGAAAAGTTTTAGGTTTACTTCACCCATTAAAAAATATATCCTCTAAAATTTGCTTGTTAGTCCTATTTGTTGACAGTCAGGCATATTTATTAGATTTTTGACTAGTTAGACAGTGTCTTGACAGTCCGAAATATTTGGAAATAATATATTTTATTTGATTAAATAAAATGTTACATTAAACAACCGAGTCTAAGTAAGATAACGTTTAAAACATCAACTAAAAATGTTTATCTATAACTTGGATGGTTGTTCAATGTACTACTACGTTCATAAATAAGATCGAATGTTTCTTTACCAATGAGGTAGATAGTCTCATAATTTTGTGTTCCTTAGTTCAGGATTTGTTATGCCATACTTGAAGTTTAAGTGAACCATCATACACACATGTGAACACTGGTTAACTGTTTTTATGCCACAACATGTTATTTCACCTCACGGAAAATTTTTAGCAAGAGATGTTATTTTCTTGGCATGGACACAATTGTCGTTTTAATAGTACCTTATTGTAAATAAATTGTAAAGAAATAAATATCATTTGCAAAAAAAATCTCTTTATTATCACTCCAATATACTACCAATGAGTAGCTACTGCGAAGTGTATAAGCAGCTTTATGAGACGACAGCACTGGCAACCATACCAAACACTAAATTCAAAATGGAGTTCTATTTCATTCGTTTCAGATTTCGGCGTGGCGCGGTGCGTTTAGTTTTAAACAGTTTAACTCGGCATCGGTATTTATCAAAAAAGTGAAAAAAGAAAAATCATTAAAACTAATAAATTCAGTGAATAAAGGTATGTATGTGAAATTGTGATAGTGTTTATTACATTGTCTAGAGCTTCTAGAAAAATGATAAAAAAATGTGTAATGAGAAAAAGCACTCTTAAAATACATATATAGGTTCGTACATATACGCAAATTCCAAAAGAAAATTTTTTTTAATGGTGATTCTTTTTTATCAAGTTTTGATGCTTGCGTTTGAAGCATCAATTGCTGATTCCAAAAAGGTATCAACCATCTCTGTACGGCTTACGGTTGGTCAGATATACTCCAAAACGTTTTTGATTATTCTTCATGATGGCAGAAATTAGGAAAATTGAAAAAGGTTTTGGAGTGTATTTGGCCAACGGTAAATCGTACCTTTTTGGAATCAGCACTTGATGCTGTTAAAATAAACATTAAAATCTTTTACTTAAAATATCTAATGAGAAAAAGCACTCTTAAAATACGCATACGGGTTCCTATATGCGAGTTCCAAAAGTAATTTTTTTTAATGGTGATTCTTTTTTAACATATTTTGGTGCTCGCTTTTGAAGCATCAATTGCTGATTCCAAAAAGGTATCAACTAGCTCTGTACGGCTTACGGTTGGTCAGATACACTCCAAAACGTATTTGATTTTTCTTCATGATGGCAGAAGTTAAGAAAATTGAAAAAGGTTTTGGGATGTATCTGACCAACAGTAAGCCGTACAGCGATGGTTGATACCTTTTTGAAATCAGCACTTAATGCTGTTAAAATAAACATCAAAATCTTTTACTCAAAATATGTAATGAGAAAAAGCACTCTTAAAATACGCATACGGGTTCCTATATGCGAGTTCCAAAAGTAAATTTTTTTTAATGGTGATTCTTTTTTAACATATTTTGATGCTCGCTTTTGAAGCATCAATTGCTGATTCCAAAAAGGTATCAACTAGCTCTGTACGGCTTACGGTTGGTCAGATACACTCCAAAACGTATTTGATTTTTCTTCATGATGGCAGAAGTTAAGAAAATTGAAAAAGGTTTTGGGATGTATCTGACCAACGGTAAGCCGTACAGCGATGGTTGATACCTTTTTGAAATCAGCACTTAATGCTGTTAAAATAAACATCAAAATCTTTTACTCAAAATATGTAATGAGAAAAAGCACTCTTAAAATACGCATACGGGTTCCTATATGCGAGTTCCAAAAGTAAATTTTTTTTAATGGTGATTCTTTTTTAACATATTTTGATGCTCGCTTTTGAAGCATCAATTGCTGATTCCAAAAAGGTATCAACTAGCTCTGTACGGCTTACGGTTGGTCAGATACACTCCAAAACGTATTTGATTTTTCTTCATGATGGCAGAAGTTAAGAAAATTGAAAAAGGTTTTGGGATGTATCTGACCAACGGTAAGCCGTACAGCGATGGTTGATACCTTTTTGAAATCAGCACTTAATGCTGTTAAAATAAACATCAAAATCTTTTACTCAAAATATGTAATGAGAAAAAGCACTCTTAAAATACGCATACGGGTTCCTATATGCGAGTTCCAAAAGTAAATTTTTTTTAATGGTGATTCTTTTTTTAACATATTTTGATGCTCGCTTTTGAAGCATCAATTGCTGATTCCAAAAAGGTATCAACTAGCTCTGTACGGCTTACGGTTGGTCAGATACACTCCAAAACGTATTTGATTTTTCTTCATGATGGCAGAAGTTAAGAAAATTGAAAAAGGTTTTGGGATGTATCTGACCAACGGTAAGCCGTACAGCGATGGTTGATACCTTTTTGAAATCAGCACTTAATGCTGTTAAAATAAACATCAAAATCTTTTACTCAAAATATGTAATGAGAAAAAGCACTCTTAAAATACGCATACGGGTTCCTATATGCGAGTTCCAAAAGTAAATTTTTTTTAATGGTGATTCTTTTTTAACATATTTTGATGCTCGCTTTTGAAGCATCAATTGCTGATTCCAAAAAGGTATCAACTAGCTCTGTACGGCTTACGGTTGGTCAGATACACTCCAAAACGTATTTGATTTTTCTTCATGATGGCAGAAGTTAAGAAAATTGAAAAAGGTTTTGGGATGTATCTGACCAACAGTAAGCCGTACAGCGATGGTTGATACCTTTTTGAAATCAGCACTTAATGCTGTTAAAATAAACATCAAAATCTTTTACTCAAAATATGTAATGAGAAAAAGCACTCTTAAAATACGCATACGGGTTCCTATATGCGAGTTCCAAAAGTAAATTTTTTTTAATGGTGATTCTTTTTTAACATATTTTGATGCTCGCTTTTGAAGCATCAATTGCTGATTCCAAAAAGGTATCAACTAGCTCTGTACGGCTTACGGTTGGTCAGATACACTCCAAAACGTATTTGATTTTTCTTCATGATGGCAGAAGTTAAGAAAATTGAAAAAGGTTTTGGGATGTATCTGACCAACGGTAAGCCGTACAGCGATGGTTGATACCTTTTTGAAATCAGCACTTAATGCTGTTAAAATAAACATCAAAATCTTTTACTCAAAATATGTAATGAGAAAAAGCACTCTTAAAATACGCATACGGGTTCCTATATGCGAGTTCCAAAAGTAAATTTTTTTTAATGGTGATTCTTTTTTAACATATTTTGATGCTCGCTTTTGAAGCATCAATTGCTGATTCCAAAAAGGTATCAACTAGCTCTGTACGGCTTACGGTTGGTCAGATACACTCCAAAACGTATTTGATTTTTCTTCATGATGGCAGAAGTTAAGAAAATTGAAAAAGGTTTTGGGATGTATCTGACCAACGGTAAGCCGTACAGCGATGGTTGATACCTTTTTGAAATCAGCACTTAATGCTGTTAAAATAAACATCAAAATCTTTTACTCAAAATATGTAATGAGAAAAAGCACTCTTAAAATACGCATACGGGTTCCTATATGCGAGTTCCAAAAGTAATTTTTTTTAATGGTGATTCTTTTTTAACATATTTTGATGCTCGCTTTTGAAGCATCAATTGCTGATTCCAAAAAGGTATCAACTAGCTCTGTACGGCTTACGGTTGGTCAGATACACTCCAAAACGTATTTGATTTTTCTTCATGATGGCAGAAGTTAAGAAAATTGAAAAAGGTTTTGGGATGTATCTGACCAACAGTAAGCCGTACAGCGATGGTTGATACCTTTTTGAAATCAGCACTTAATGCTGTTAAAATAAACATCAAAATCTTTTACTCAAAATATGTAATGAGAAAAAGCACTCTTAAAATACGCATACGGGTTCCTATATGCGAGTTCCAAAAGTAAATTTTTTTTAATGGTGATTCTTTTTTAACATATTTTGATGCTCGCTTTTGAAGCATCAATTGCTGATTCCAAAAAGGTATCAACTAGCTCTGTACGGCTTACGGTTGGTCAGATACACTCCAAAACGTATTTGATTTTTCTTCATGATGGCAGAAGTTAAGAAAATTGAAAAAGGTTTTGGGATGTATCTGACCAACGGTAAGCCGTACAGCGATGGTTGATACCTTTTTGAAATCAGCACTTACTGCTGTTAAAATAAACATTAAAATCTTTTACCTTTTTGAAATCAGCCCTTAATGCTGTTAAAATAAGCATTAAAATCTTTTACTCAAAATATTTAATGAGAAAAACAAAAAGATATTTTCTATTGTCTTTAAGTAGATACGTACAATGTCTGACCCTGAACTTAAAGGAAGCCAACATTCAGAGGGTGATTTAATTGAAGAAGTTTTAGAAGACTCAAGTGAAGTTGATTTGGGTGAAACAAATGAAAACTTAGATTTCAATCAGCAAATATCAAGCAAACACTCAGTCGCTGTAGAATATGTTTTCTCATATAAGTTGCAAGATGAAGCAATTAGCGATATATTGAAGCGATGGGGACTTTCAGAGCTCTGTGAGTTGTTTAATGGTAAATCATTATTAGTTTAATTTTTCCCTCCAGATTGTTTAATATCAGTGTTTTAGAAAAAAAAATTGATTCAGATTGCTTGGAACACATAACAGTTTCTGACATAGACAATTTAATTCCTCTAGAAATGATGGGATTGCGGATCAAGTTTAAGGCAAGGTTAACTGAATGGAGATCTTTAAAGGTAAGATGTCTGTAAAAAGAGGAAGTTCGTTTTATAATACATAGGGCTCACGATGTTTAATAACTTTTTAGAGCTTACCCTTAACTTCAATATCCGAAAAACTTAGTGGGTGTTCAAGTAGTGCTGTATCTGTATCAAGCGACATTATGGAAGCATTTCCCAAAAATTTACGATCTGATTCCGAAAATAGTTTCAACCAAGAAGTACAACACATGGTGAGTCATAATACCATTGAAATACTGAAAATGGAGATCCTTATTTTATTTGTTAGTACATTTTTTAAACTTTTCACCACACACAAAATTTTGATTAATGTAAAAAGTTATCGATAACAGAATTCGACAGCTGCTGTCTTTATAAGTATACATACATATAAATCTATTACACGAACAAAAATAATTTCTTCCTCTGACTGTTAATTGAACGTTTAAATTATGATTTAAAATTCGGTCCTAAATTAACATTTTAATGATGTGCAACGTTTTGAAAATATATGTAGGTTTCCACTTAGTTCGAAATTTCAAATTATTATTGTCTTAATTTTACTCATCAAACTAGAACGTATGTGAAGATTTTAAAATAATTGAGATTTGAGGCTTACATTAAATAACTGTCATCAATTCACACAGTATAAGGCGTATGTTGTATAAATAGCGCGAACCCATTCACTTGGCGTTTTCACTGCGCAGCTCTCTTTAAATTTCTCAGCTCATCTATTTAATTTTGAAACAAAGATACTGACTTATAAAGATGTGAATCCTAGCAGCAATCTTAATTTGCCTACAAGCTACAACTGTCAGACTACGGATAATAAATGAGATAGTAGACATACTTAAAAACCCCCACACATAGACAGTAGGGATCCGCACAACCCCTTTTATATTGTTGTTGGATTTCGCATCTATTCATAGACATGAAATAAAATTATATTATGTTGGATTTTTTTATTATAAGCGAGTCAAAATTTATCAACTCTATAATAAAAAAAATTAAAACAAATAGTACCTACAGTGATACACAAAAGTTTGCGTACAGCGATAAAATAACGAAAAAGAGAACTACTGCTCGTGAACGGTAAATGATACATTTTTTTTGTTAATATATTTCAATAAAATAATTTTCAAAGGATCGATTCAGTCCAACATAAATTCAATATTTTTATTTTTATTTAAACAATTAACAAAAAAAGAAAAAATAGTTGTTAAATTCTTTCCACAAAAGTTTGCATACAGCTGTAAGAGAAAGGAAAAAAAATTTTAAAAAATTAATAAGAATAAATTGCACTTTATTACTTTTGGTATTAATATTTCGTCGGATATCCTTTCAATCTTATTACTTCCTTTAAACGTGTTTGCATTGATGCAACAAGTTTCTCGGTGTAAGAACTACTTATATTATTCCATTCGAGTAATAAAGCGTCTTTTAATTGGACCTTATTTTGAATATCGTGGGTGCGGATTTTTCTTTCCAATGCATCCCACACGTGTTCGATTGGGTTGATGTCTGGGCTTTGTGCTGGAGTTCGTAGTTGGTGTGGGGTATTATATAAGAGCCACAAACGCGCGTTATGTGCGGTGTGTTTGGGGTCATTATCTTGCTGGAAGTAGTAGTCGTTGGAAATACCCAGCATCTCGGCACTTACTTTTAAATTTCTTTTAAGGATATCAATGTACACAAACTGATTCATAATTCCTTCAACTATTTCCAGCTTACCTACCCCTGAAGACGCCATACAACCCCATACCATAAGACCTCCACCACCATGCTTCACAGTCTTTACAGTGCATTTCGGATTAAGGGCATCATTTGGCCTTCTCCACACCCTAATGCGACCGTCAGACCCGAAAATATTATATTTTGACTCGTCCGAGAAAATAACCCTGTGCCAAAATTCGGGAGGCTTGTTAACGTACTCTTTGGCGAACGCAAGCCGTTTCTGCCTATTGACTTTGTTCACTAATGGCTTTTTTCTGGGTGTGCACGACTTAAATCCATTTCGAACTATGGTTCTTCGAACTGTTTCTGGGTGCACTTTAGTGTTGTGATGCGTTTCTAGTTCCAATCTGATCATCCTAGCTGTTGTAAAATGGTTTTGATCCACCATACGCTTGATCACCCGCTTATCTCTTACTGAGAGCTTCGATGGTCGGCCGGATCTTGCCTTAGATTCTACCTGTCCTGAGTTCCTGAAGCGATCTATGGTTCTCTGGATCGTTGATCGACTTCTGGAAATTTGTTTTGAGATTTCACTGTAGGACATTCTTTGTTTCACGTGAAGATTAATTATCAACTCCCTTTCACTCACGCTTAACTCTTTTTTCGACATTTTTCTTGTTTTAATTTCGCGAAACTCAAAAAACAATCAATTTATTAATTTCTCGCACTCGAACAAACAACAATGTACTGCGATCAAAATGTACCGCTATTTGCACAGTGTGTAATGAAAGTTTTTTATCATCTGTACGCAAACTTTTGCGGAACGAATTTTACAACTTTTTTCCTTTTTTTTGTTATTTGTTTAAACAAAAATAAAAGTATTAAATTTATTTTGTACTTAATCGATCCTTTGAAAATTATTTTTGGAAATATACTTACAAAAAAAAATGTATCACTTACCGTTAACCACCTACTGTTCTCTTTTTCCTTATTTTATCGCTGTACGCAAACTTTTGTGTATCACTGTACATGTCCTACATGCAATAGCATTTTAATTTAAAAGAAAAATAAAGTTGAGTTAGGCATTGTACAATTTAGGAAATAGGACCTTCACTCATTAAATTGCGCACAATTTTTGTTTTCTTCAATCCTTTCTCTGCGCAGGCGATTGTTGGCCAAGTGATTTGATTCAAGCTATATTATACATAATTCAATTAAAGTAAGTTACCTCAATCGCTCTACCTTAACAGAAGTTATCATCATCTTCGTTATTATTATACCATACATACATAACATACATATACTTGTTTATTGATGTATCAATGTTTTTTTTTTCAATAGAACGTTCAACAGATATTAAAATCAAACTCCAGAGGGAAATTGTTGCTATCCAAAAAAACGGCGTTCAATTCTTCAGACAGAAAAGATCTCATATATTTAATAGTAGACTTTGCTCTATTTAACGAGATTTTACTCGGAACAAAAGAAATAAACTCATTAACGGAACAAATCATCAAACTTTTTCCGTTTGAATCCAAGGTCTTATATTAAATACTAAGAAATATAGTTAACTAACGAAAATTTCTTATAGACTTCTTATTACGTGCCTAGTGGAAGTGGTGGTAGAGCTAGAGGTCAACTGTATTCAGCTTATAACAATAAAATTAAAGCCTTAAGAAAAAGAGGAGTTTTATCAAGGCGCTCAAAACATCATGTTTTTTTAATGTCTGAAAATTCATCTTCATCATCACCTTCATCGCCATCATGTTCACCGCTGGTAGATAACTCCCAAAGTAAGATGTAATATGATATAATATACATAAATAAATTATTTTATAACTATACAATTAAATGCTTTATTTACAAGTTGGTGGAAACCTAATGTAAGAAAAAAATTAAAATGTAAAAAATTGTTTTCCAAATCTTTGAAAAATATTTACGTAAAGTAAAGTTTCAATTGAGCTACTTGCAATCTATTCGCCAAATTAACAAATTTCAAATCCATGAATCATGATTCTTATCATATTCCTGGAAAATGTTGCTGTTTCAATAAAATTAAAATGGTTCCTTCTCCAATTGAACGAAGAGCAATTACAAGTTATAAGCTGAAAAGCACTTAAGTTGTTCAATTAAATCTCCTAGCCCAATACATTTATAACAAATATAAATCTCATAGCCCAATACATTTATAACAACACTCTTTTTAACAAACACTCTTTACTATTATCTGTTGCATCCACCCCACGAAGGGCTAGGATCGAAGATAAAAACGTTTAAAAACGTATTTTCTTGTTAAATCTGAAATAACTTGAAAAATTGAAACCAAAGGAGCACCAGTAAGCTTTATGAAGTTCTTACTTTGTATAGTTTCTGGTATTTTGTATAATACGTGTGAAATTGAGAGATTTAATTTTTTTCCAATTTTCAAAAAAACCAAAGCTGATTTCCACTGTTGTTAATTTTATGTAACCAAAATGTTTAATTAACTCAACTGAAAACAGTTTTTTTCATAATACGAAAAATGTATTTAGTTTAAGTGATCTAAAGTCATCCATAATATGCACAAAAACTTATTGTTATTTTAATTCCTCAGGTTTAAATGAGAAGGATTGGCTGAAATACAACTCACAACCAATAGAGTTAGTAGTTATTAAATGGAAAAACTGCTTTCATATCAGGAGGGCAGAAATTTTAGAAAAGACCGCAGAGGAAATTTTTAATGACTGGCCACTTTTCACGCAATCTATCGGCCTTCATTTGGTATATTTTTTTTTTGTTTTAATTTTGGTAATGTTATTCATATTAATTATTCTTACAGATCGATTTAGACTTTATTTTTCTTTTCGGTGAAGAAAAATCAGTTTGCTTGAAAAAGAAATGGGATAGCTTTCAAAGAACCTTCTTGCAAAGTGTCGAGAATCAATCTGAAAGTGCAAGCAAACCTGTTAAGCAGATACTCGAGCAAATAAATGGTATTGATAGTAGTCAAGGTAATAAAAAAATTGTTTAAATAACTTTAAAAGCATACATTTTTGTCTACAATAATAAATACATTTCACCATTTTTCACGTATACTAACATATACAAATTAATTTCTTTACAGATTATAAAAACTTATTAACCTACAAGCTCATCCATTATAAATTGCCTCCATTTCAAAAAATTTCACTTCAAAGTGGGAAAAAGTGGCACGCTTCAATCCAGGACTCAATCAATAGCACTATATTAGAAGCCGAAAACCAGGCAGATATCCTGGTTAAATACCAACATATAAAAGAATCGTACAAGGGCTTACATTTCAACATTCAACCAATGGTAGTGGCAAGTGAAAAATTATATTATGTAATATCAGATAACATATTCCATAAAACAGAAAGCTTTTTATCGGCTCTTGATTCGGCTTTTAAATTAATGTATGTATTTAATCTTAAGTATCCACTTCAAAGCCAAAATGTGTGGTTGTTTTTAGAAAACTTCTTTTATGATATTAATTCAAGTCCTCCTAGCTCTGCAACAACAGCCCTGATTAATGAGTTACGAGATAAGCAAAATTAAGTTTTTTTTAAAAACAACACAAATTGTAAGACGTTCTTATAAACCTTATTTAATTGCTTTGGTAGACTGATAAACTTGATACGACTAAGTTTCTAAAGACTTTTTTAACATCCTTTTAGACGTTTATTAGTGCTTAAGGGGATCAAGCTTGATTCTGACTTTGCTACTTAAGACTTTTTTAGCAGCTCTTTTAACAGTTTACTATTTCGGATCAAGCTGATAAACTTGAAACGACTTAGCTTCTTAAGAATATTTTTAACAAAATTTTAATCGTTTATTAGTGCTTTAGGGGATCAAGCTGATAAACTTGATTCTGACTTTGCTACTTAAGACTTTTTTAGCAGCTCTTTTAACAGTTTACTATTTCGGATCAAGCTGATAAACTTGAATCGACTTAGCTTCTTAAGACTTCTTTAACATCCTTTTAAACAGTTTACTAGTTCGGATCAAGCTGATAAACTTGAAACGACTTAGCTTCTTAAAAATATTTTTAACAAAATTTTAATCGTTTATTAGTGCTTTAGGGGATCAAGCTGATAAACTTGATTCTGACTTTGCTACTTAAGACTTTTTTAGCAGCTCTTTTAACAGTTTACTATTTCGGATCAAGCTGATAAACTTGAAACGACTTAGCTTCTTAAGAATATTTTTAACAAAATTTTAATCGTTTATTAGTGCTTTAGGGGATCAAGCTGATAAACTTGATTCTGACTTTGCTACTTAAGACTTTTTTAGCAGCTCTTTTAACAGTTTACTATTTCGGATCAAGCTGATAAACTTGAAACGACTTAGCTTCTTAAGAATATTTTTAACAAAATTTTAATCGTTTATTAGTGCTTTAGGTGATCAAGCTGATAAACTTGATTCTGACCTAGCTTCTTAAGACTTTTTAACAGTTTTCTAGTTCGGATCAAGCTGATAAACTTGATTCTGACTTATCATCTTTAGACTTTTTTAACATCCCTTTTAACAGTTTTCTATTTCGGATCAAGCTGATAAACTTGAAACGACTTAGCTTCTTAAGACTTTTTAGCATCTTTTTTAACAGTTTTCTAGTTCGGATCAAGCTGATAAACTTGAAACGACTTAGCTTCTTAAGACTTCTTTAACATCCTTTTAAACAGTTTATTATTGCTTTGGCAGATCAAGCTGATAAACTTGATTCTGACTTATCATCTTTAGACTTTTTTAACATCCCTTTTAACAGTTTTCTATTTCGGATCAAGCTGATAAACTTGAAACGACTTAGCTTCTTAAAAATATTTTTAACAAAATTTTAATCGTTTATTAGTGCTTTAGGGGATCAAGCTGATAAACTTGATTCTGACTTTGCTACTTAAGACTTTTTTAGCAGCTCTTTTAACAGTTTACTATTTCGGATCAAGCTGATAAACTTGAATCGACTTAGCTTCTTAAGACTTCTTTAACATCCTTTTAAACAGTTTACTAGTTCGGATCAAGCTGATAAACTTGAAACGACTTAGTTTCTTAAGAATATTTTTAACAAAATTTTAATCGTTTATTAGTGCTTTAGGGGATCAAGCTGATAAACTTGATTCTGACTTTGCTACTTAAGACTTTTTTAGCAGCTCTTTTAACAGTTTACTATTTCGGATCAAGCTGATAAACTTGAAACGACTTAGCTTCTTAAGAATATTTTTAACAAAATTTTAATCGTTTATTAGTGCTTTAGGGGATCAAGCTGATAAACTTGATTCTGACTTTGCTACTTAAGACTTTTTTAGCAGCTCTTTTAACAGTTTACTATTTCGGATCAAGCTGATAAACTTGAAACGACTTAGCTTCTTAAGAATATTTTTAACAAAATTTTAATCGTTTATTAGTGCTTTAGGTGATCAAGCTGATAAACTTGATTCTGACCTAGCTTCTTAAGACTTTTTAACAGTTTTCTAGTTCGGATCAAGCTGATAAACTTGATTCTGACTTATCATCTTTAGACTTTTTTAACATCCCTTTTAACAGTTTTCTATTTCGGATCAAGCTGATAAACTTGAAACGACTTAGCTTCTTAAGACTTTTTAGCATCTTTTTTAACAGTTTTCTAGTTCGGATCAAGCTGATAAACTTGAAACGACTTAGCTTCTTAAGACTTCTTTAACATCCTTTTAAACAGTTTATTATTGCTTTGGCAGATCAAGCTGATAAACTTGATTCTGACTTATCATCTTTAGACTTTTTTAACATCCCTTTTAACAGTTTTCTATTTCGGATCAAGCTGATAAACTTGAAACGACTTAGCTTCTTAAGACTTTTTAGCATCTTTTTTAACAGTTTTCTAGTTCGGATCAAGCTGACAAACTTAAACGACTTAGCTTCTTAAGACTTCTTTAACATCCTTTTAAACAGTTTATTATTGCTTTGGCAAATCAAGCTGATAAACTTGATTCTGACTTATCATCTTTAGACTTTTTTAACATCCCTTTTAACAGTTTTCTATTTCGGATCAAGCTGATAAACTTGAAACGACTTAGCTTCTTAAGACTTTTTAGCATCTTTTTTAACAGTTTATTATTGCTTTGGCTAATAAACTTAACAAATTAAAATAAACATAACAAATTTTTAAGTTAAAAAAAACCGAATCAAGGGCCGATACAATTTATTTTATATTGTGAAGTATTTTATTGTATATACTATTTACATATATAATATATTAAACTTTTAGATTAAATATTAACTGTAGTCAATCATGTTCAGTTGTTTTGCTTGTGAATTAATTTTTTTAAATTTAGATGATTACTATTCACATTTAAAATGCAAGCATAAATATGAAAAAGAAATATATTGTAAACAAGGGGATTGTCCTCAAGCATTTTCCAATCTTTTTGTCTTAAAACGGCATTTAAAGAAAGTACATTTTGATTTAAATAGCAATTCAAACACCTCTACCAATACCACAAATTCTACCACTCTCCTCCCTGCGGAAAATGTAAACAATTTGAATCAAGACTTAAATTCAACGTTTCCATCTCAAAAATCAGAGAGTTCATTACATGCTTATAGTTTCGATCAAAAGTCTACTGAAAATTTTGAAGAATCGTTTATCAATAAAAAGGATGTCGACCTCTCAGAATGTGCTTTAAGATTTGTTTTAAAGTTGATGAATCACAATTCCGTTCCAAGAAATTTAGTATTCAAAGTTGTGACAGAAATTCAAAAACTTTTACTTGACCCTATTAAATGCGTTATTGAATTGAGCGATTCGAGCTTAGCAATTCAAAAAATAAGTCAATTTTGTGATACAGCTTTTTCTAAAATAGAGACTGAACATAAGCTTATAAACCATTTGTCGAAAAAAAAATTACTCGAATTACCAATAAATAGTACAGTTTCATCTGAAATTCAAAATACAATTGAACGGGGTAAACCAATTTTAAAATACAAGGAAATAAAAGGAACTATTCTATCTATTCCTTTCATAATTAAAAAATTTTTTGAAACTGAAAATTTGCTTAAAAAAACTTTGAAAGAAATGGAAGATCTTATGGCACATTCCGATGATATAAAAAATTTTGTATGTGGTTCTGTTTGGCGAGAAATTCATTCAAGATTTTCAAACGAAAACAAAACTGTTGTCCCATATTTTCTGTATAATGATGACTTTGATCCAGATAATGTGTTAGGCTCGCACTCCGGAGTGAATTCAATTTCTGCATTCTACATAAACTTTCCAACTTTACCAGAGCATAAACGTTCTTCTTTGACCAACATTTTGCCTGCTATGCTAATAAAAGCCGAGTATTTTAAAAAGTATGAGCGCCTCGATGTTCTTCATAACCTTCTGAAAATTTTATTAGATTTAGAACTGAATGGCATAATGATTCAGACGGAAGGTGTGGAAAAAAAAATTTATTTTGTTTTAGGCTTAGTAACTGGTGATAATCTTGGACTTAATAAGATTCTGGGCTTCAGATCATCCTTTTCGGCTCTGCATTTTTGTCGAATCTGTAAGGCTTCTAAAGCAGAAACGCAAAATCTTAGTTATGAGTTAAAGAGCAGTTTAAGAACAGTTTCAAATTATGATTCAGATCTTTTACTTAATGACCCAAAACATACTGGAATATCGGAAGTATGTATTTTCAATAGACTTCCGTCTTTTCATGCGGTTGTTAACGTGTCAGTTGATATCATGCATGATCTTTTCGAGGGAGTTTTGAAAAATGATATGTGTGCTATTATTTTATATTTCATTAAAACAAAGAAATATTTTTCTCTCGAAAATTTGAATGACAGAAAACAACTTTTTGATTATGGAAGCATAGACTCGAAAAACTATTCCCTTCCTATAAAACTTGAGGCTTTGCAAAACAAAAATTTGAATATGCAAGCTAGTGAAAGCCATTGCTTTGTACATTTTTTTTCGTTAATGGTTTGGGATTTTGTACCTAAGGACGATAAATGTTGGCTTTTTTTTTTAAATCTTCAAAAACTTGTAGATCTATGTTTATGTACTTCATTTAATAAAAATGATTTAGAAGAATTGAAATCTCGAGTAGCTGATCATAATAAAACTTACAGAGAATTGTTTAATGAAACTCTTAAGCCGAAAGCACATTTTTTGACCCACTATCCCACTGTTATTGAGAGGGTTGGACCCTTAAAAATGATTTGGAGCATGCGAAATGAAGGCAAACACAAAGAATTAAAACAATATGCACAGAGCATAACATCTAGGAAAAATTTATGCTACTCCGTTGGAATGAAGTTGTCTTTAAAACTAGCTAACTTTTTTTATTTAAATGAAGAAGACATTAAGATTAAAATTTTAAAAAGTAAAAATGTATGTATATCTCAAAAACCATATTTCAAAGATCTTCAAGAATTTGGGCTTGATGGTATTCAAATATTTTCAGAAAACATACAATTTATGGGAACACCATACACTTCCGGTTTTTTTTTGTTTCATAAGCAAAGTAACTTTATTTATAGAATTTCTGAAATAGTGATAAGCAATAAACGTGTAATAATTGTTTCCACTAAATATATGTTTCAATACGATGTAAATATAAATGCTTTTATTATAAAAGATAATACAAATATTTTAAGTTTGAAATTAATTACGGAATTTCAATATTATCCTGCTTTGCCACATAATCTTTCTGATGGTAGAATGGCCCTTAGGTTTAAAAATTTATAAAATTTATATTATAGTCATTTTAATTGTCATTACTTTTATTTAAGAGATTTTGATATTAGCTTGTATTAAATATTACCATAGTTATCAAAAATAAAATAAAATAAAAATACATATGAACATTCAAAATGATACCTGCTTTTAATTTCAGATATAGTATTCCACTAAAAAATGAAAAAAAAAAAAAATAAGAGAATTTTATTTCAGGAAGAATGGTTTTGACATAAGAAAAAAATCAGTACTCTAAATCTCTGTACAAGTACCTACATATGTAAGTATTCCTACATGCCTACATAATATTTAATTCATCCATTACTGTTTGTATAGGACTAATAGATCTCTGTAGAAAAACTCATGGTAGATATACCATTTTTAATTGTATTACAGATAAAAATCAAATCCATTGCATGAAACAGTGAAATTTATTACATAGATATGTAGTAAAATGTATTACAGATTAAAGTTAAATTTATTGCATGAAACAGTGAAATCTATTACAGATGTAGTTAAATGTATCACATCAAATAGGGGATAATTTACTGCAGTTGTAGTTAAATTTACTACAACTACAGTTAAAAATCCACTATTTTATGTTATACATTTTATTACATCTGCAATAGATTTCACTGCTTCTATGTAATAAAATTTACTACCATTGTAGTATATTTTACTACAACTGCAATAGATTTCACTGTTCCATGTAATGAATTTTACTACGGCAGTAGTAGATTTTACTACAACTGCAATGAATTTTACTACAACTGCAATAGATTTTACTACAACTGCAATAGATTTCACTGTTCCATACAATGAATTTTACTACGGCTGTAGTAGATTTTACTACAACTGCAATGGATTTTACTTTTCCATGTAATGACTTTTACTACCACTGTAGTACATTTTCCTACAACTGCAATAGATTTCACTGTTCCATGCAATGAATTTTACTACGGCTGTAGTAGATTTTACTACAACTGCAATGAATTTTACTACAACTGCAATAGATTTTACTACAACTGCAATAGATTTCACTGTTCCATGCAATGAATTTTACTACGGCTGTAGTAGATTTTACTACAACTGCAATGGATTTTACTTTTCCATGTAATGACTTTTACTACCACTGTAGTACATTTTCCTACAACTGCAATAGATTTCACTGTTCCATGTAATAAATTTTACTACGGCTGCAGTACTATTTACTACAACTACAATTAATTTAATTTTTTAATGTAATAAATTTAACTACCACTGTTGTAGATTTTACTACAGCTGTAATAGATTTCATTGTTTAATGTAATGAATTTTACTACCACTCTAGTAGAGTTTACTACAACTGCAATAATTTTCACTGTTTTATGAAATGTATTTTACTACCAATATCGTGGATTTTACTACAACTGCAATAGATTTCACTGCATCATTAGTGTATTTTATTACTACTGTTCTAAAATTTTAGAACAATTACAATATATTTCACTGTTTATGTAATACAATTTACTACAACTACAATAGATTTTAATGCTCATGTTGGAAACTTTTAGTACAATGACAGTATATTTTACTGTTTCAGTAGTGAATTTAACTATCATTGCAAATCTTATTTTTATTACATTTTGTAGTGAATTTAACGACGTGTGTAGTAGGTTCGGATTTTACTGCTTTTATCGTAGATTTTACTACAGTTTTTCGTAGATTTTACTGATTTTTTCTCTGTGTGTGATAGATATATAATAATCATAAAAAACTGTATAGGTTCTTCAATTAAATTTGTGTATTTTCTGTAAACCTCTTATTTTTTAATAAATTTTCTAAATCCAGGTAAACCATCATCGCATGAAAAGAAATCTTATTGACCCAATTTGCTTGTTTCTATTTAGAAATTTCTTAGCGAATATTACTTCTGTGCTTACAGCCAACGCTTAGTCCCCTTTCACATGAGGAACAAGTTGCTGGAGATCAAATGCAAAGGATCACTATGACTTTATCGAGAAAGCTTTTGAAGAACAGAACATTTTTCAGCAGTCTTCTTCTAAGACGTGTTGCAAGCCTTTGACAAGGTCAGGCACGTAGACCTCAAATTAAAACCAGCTCTGCCTGAAGGACTGTATTTAATTTTTTAAGAATATTAGGAGAATTGACTTTTCCATGTGAGACATGGTAATGAGTATTCTGATTTCAAAGAAATAAAAGCGGAGTACCACAAGAAAGTATTCTAGGTCTAATTTTGTATACCTTTTATTTACATGCGATATTCCTCAAACAGAAGACAGTATTTCAGCCACCTTTGGTGACGACACTGCAATACTATCAGTGGGTAAAACCAAAGCTTACAATTAAATTAAATACAAATCGCTTTCAATTATGACAATAACAAACTCAGATAAATATATTGGTTACTCAGGAATACATTGGGCTTATTATACAAGATGGCTCACGAATCGCGCTACAAAAACTACCCTGTGTGAGTAATCGGCTTATTTGTTTTATTTTGTAGGTTAGATACTACGTATTTAGATTTATTAAATTGAATGCTTGGGATAACGAAACGAGGATTTGGAAAGTGCAGCGGTACCATGCTTTGCAATCCGTCATTTCCGTCCAAAGCAGGGTTGCCATGTATTGACCTAGTTTGATAGCCCAATTTAGAAATTTTTGTAGCCCAAAATCGGAGCTGATAAAGTAGCCCAAATACAAGCCCAATACCAATACAAAAAATGTTCTCATAACTTCAATAACAATTTATTTTTATTTTAAAAAACAACGAAAAATAAAAAAAAAAAACATTTTTTGTTCATAAAAAAGAAGATTTAAGAATATTATCACATATTTTTTTTAAAAGGAAATTTCGGAACTGATGAAATTAAAGTGAAGATTGTTGCAATTGATTTGAAATGTCAAATCCTATATTCAGAGAACAAAGAGTGATGCCAACTTATGCAATGAATTAAGGGTATGTTTAGAGAGCGAAAAGTTTTTTATTGATATGATTTATTTGTACGAAAAAATATATGGCCCAAGATTAGATTTGGCCTATTTATAGCCCAATTATGATTGGGCTGTCATAGTGAAATTGTTGTCGGCAATTTTGGAAAAAGATAAACCAATTTCCGATAAATTAGCCCAATCTGGCAAGCCTGGTCCAAAGGGATTCTAGGGTGAAGTTTGGCGGCACTCCACTGAGTAGATGAACCATTATGAGGCTAGGAAACATGCCGAATTTGGAAGCATCGCACAAAAACCGTACCATCGAGATCCCTATGTTCGGGTTCAGGACATAATCGCGGCTGTAGCCTCGGCAATACCTACATGCAAGTCCAAGCGTTTCGACTCTTAACTAATACGCGCAAATGGAAGTTGGGAGACGGTCATTAGAATGGATAATTCATGATAACTTAAACTTGTTTCCGTCCAAAATCCAAATTAGAAGCAAATTATACAACATGGATTTGCTGCTTCGTCTGGAATTCTGCAATTGAAATTCCGAAATAAATTCATATATACAGAGACTCCACTTCCCGCTGCTCACCAAGCTCATCCGGATCCGAGCACCAAACCAACTAAACCAAGGAATTTGACTGAATTCAAGCAGTCGATTAAAACGATAATTGAAGGCGATTCCGCGACTTCAACCCTTCAAACCGAAATGAATAATTTTTTGGTCAGGTGTCGCATTTGCGTGAATGAGCGTGGATGTCAATTATGGTCTATAATCTTCAAAAATAGTTAGATTTATAAAAAAATATGAAATAAAAACTTAGAAAACGGCTTTTGAAATACTCTAATAAAACGATTATCGAAATAATTAACGAGAAAAAATTAGCACTTCACTTGCACAAACCTTCTAACCTCGTGCGGGAAACAGGATACCGTGCGAAAGTTACCTGTAAAACGTTATAAGGGTGATTTTTTAGCTGGTTTGGTTTTGGCAACACTGGTTTTGACAGCTGACGTGTGTTTAGTACCTTGTGTCACTGTCAAACAGCTTCAGCTTGGTTTGCAATTTAACCATGGATCGTCTTACAAATGAACAACGCTTGCAAATTATTGAATTTTACTATCAAAATTCGTGCTCGGTTCGAAATGCTTTTTTATCGAAAAATTGTGTTCAGCGATGAGGCTCATTTTTGGTTGAATGGGTACGTAAATAAGCAAAATTGCCGCATTTGGAGTGAAGATCAGCCAGAAGCATTGCAACAGCTACCAATGCATCCCGAAAAAGCCACTGTTTGGTGCGGTTTATGGGCCGGCGGCATTATTGGGCCATATTTCTTCAAAGATGATGCGAATCGCAGCGTTACTGTCAATGGTGAACGCTACCGAGCGATGATAACAAACTTTTTTTTGCCCGAAATGGAAGTTCTTGACTTGCATGATATGTGGTTTCAACAAGACGGTGCCACATGCCACACAGCACGCGAAACAATGGCGCAATTGCGAGGCGAGTTTGGTGAACAGTTAATTTCACGTTTCGGGCCGGTCAATTGGCCGCCTAGATCGTGCGATTTGACACCATTAGATTATTTTTTGTGGGGGTATGTCAAGGCTAATGTCTATAGGGACAAGCCCGCTTCGATTGACGCACTGGAAGCCAACATCCATGCATTCATTCGTGAGATACCGGCCGATATGTGTGAAAGAGTATGCCAAAATTGGACTCAGCGGATGGGCTACCTGAGACGCAGCCGCGGTCAACATTTGCATGAAATTATCTTTAAACATTAAATTGCAAGGTTCAAACTATCGATTCAAATAAATATTTCATTCATTTTTTCGAATTTTTTGTGTTTTTTTTTTTTTAAAAAGTTCTAAACCTCTTAAAAAATCACCCATTAATAACTTTGTTTACAATAAATCAGTAAATAAAATACAACTTAAATATTTGCAATCGGGAAGAGGTTTTAGTGAAGTGAGAATAAACATTTTTTTTTTTAACATTTCTGATAGATTTTAAACAAAAACTTTCCAGAAACATTTGTATTTTCTTCATATTCTGTTCTGTTAAACCGATCAAATTTTTTATAACAGAGCTTCTAATGAGTTAAAATAATTTAACATACCCAAAAACTAATTGGATTAAAAAAAAAAAATTAAAATAATTTGCTGAAATTCGATGTTTAAAAAAAAAAATAAGTAAATAATATTTTTAAGCGTGTGCAAAATTTTTCATATAAGTAAATAATTGATTAAAAAAAAAAAAAATTTTTTTTCTGCTTAAATTATAGATTCTATTCATGTATAAGATGAACACAGTTTTTGTATATAATTCTGACTTAAACTTAACTGTTATTTGGTAAGTGATATAAAATATATGCTCCACTCCCATATCAAATTCATTTCTTAAAAATAAATTATAAATAAGTTTACAATTTTCAGACTTTAAAATCACAGTGTGATCGTTGCATAAGACCTAGTTGGTGCAATCAATCGTGCATTCTATTGTTAAAAGTTTTCATAAAATAAGGTTGACTGTAAATCCTCTTATATGGATTAAGCTCTGACGTTTTTTCATTGATGGTATTTCGGTTTGTTTTTCTGTGTTAAAAAATTTCAAAAAACTACAAAAGCGGAAATCGTTACGTGAATATAATAATTAAGCTATATTTTACTTACCTAATATATTTCATATGTTTATTATCTATACAATAACTGTATAGATACTTAAACCAATTTACATATAAAAAAAAAACCCTTTTTCGAAATTAGGTATAATTTTTTGTATTAAAAGAAATGAGTACTTATCTTTTTAAATTACAATACGTTTACTTACAATAATTTTATTTTTCATTTTCCAGTATAAATGCAAATTGGATATCTCCACTAAAAGAACACATTATCTGTCATTTATTTTAATTTAATTTAAATTATATTCCTTTGGCATTGCAATTGTGCGGTGATTTCAGTCAAAACACAAAAAAAAAAAAATGCACCACACGCAACTCCTAGCGGAGCAATATAATTTCGTTAATCACTCCAATCCAACTGTCTGTCCGCATTCACCTGTCCATCATCCTGCCATCTGTTTAGTAATTCGAGCAACTGAGAACTTTTCATACAAAAGAAAACCCAAATTATACTCGTTGAATGAATAAATTGGTAAAATACCGTGAACGGAATTCCGTGTGTAAACTGTAAGTACGAATAGCCAAGTTGATATGGAGAATGAAATATACAAAAAAAAAATAGAAAACGATACAAATATCGAGCTGTCAACGTGTCAAAAGCGAATCACTGGGAATAGGCCAAGCCTTATCTATAAAAATGCTTGCCGCATGACTATATTCTCGTTTATGTTAGCCACCATCGAATCACTCCCCTATAAGCCACCTTATACATTGCATGGAGAAATTGGTACCAGCCGCTTAGGGGGCGCACGGTGCGTGTGTACAAATATAAAAATTCCCCAACCGCAATTCACGGCTTTCGGGCCAGCAAGTTTGTATACGTATAAGTACCTAATCCAAATCGGACCGGACAGCGGACACTTTGCATGCACTCTCTCTCTCTGCTTATATCAATGACAAAATACCTGTCATCGCATCACGTGATCACGGATGAAGAACTCCACTGACGATGACGACAATGATGACGAGGCCAGCGATGTCAGCGTTTACGACAGGCTCTTGTAATTATTTGGGACTTAATTGTGTGCCTCGAACTCAATTGAATTATGCAAATTGGAGGATAATTGCGCACCGCTGTTGCCACACCACCACACCGCACTGCATTATACCTCATTCTTTGGCCCTAACCACAAGACCCAAAGAAATGCATTTGCTTTCTGCAATTTATGTGTATACAACTGGCGGTTCCAGTGAGCATCAAAATCACCCTGAGGCGGCCATGGAGTCAGAGTTTGTGTATACGGTGGTGATTAACCTGTGAAAACACTCGGAATATCTGTTTGTTCCTTCCGGAGAAGAGGCAAACCACATTTTATCAAATTAACTTAAAGGCCAATGGCTGCACCAGGACGACCGACCACGAAGACTTCGACGTCAACGACGAACGATGGTGCGACCTTTATAAGCCTTTGACTTTAATCGACAGGGACTACCACCGCCGCTGCCGTAGCTGCTGATGGCCGATTCCTTTGCGTGTCCTTGTGGTCACAACACTCAATGGAAACGTTCTCTCTGATGTTAACCTACTAAATGATGAACCAATGTGTGCTTTCCCAATTTCGAAATTTTGTGGTTTTGACAAATTATCAGTGCTCGATGGACAGATGCTGATGACGCGGTGTCGGAAATAACCAACACGCAATCAAAACAATAAGTTTTGGTCACCTGTTCGATTGGTTATAATAAGCTAATAAAGATAATACAAAATGTGAAAGCCAATTTAAGCAAGGCGTTTATCTGAACAGAACATGGTCCCATCCATCATGTATCTCAAAATTTGAGTTTCTTAACCGATATTGGAAATTTCTGATCATCGTTTTCTGTTTCCATTTTAGTCATCTTACTTCGAGATTTATCTGACATTCGCATTGAATGAGAATGAAACAAAATTTCACCAATATTCTGAGATTCTTCCGAACAATTTTGCAAGACTTCGGGTTATTGCAGAATTTTTTGATAAACCCTTCCTCATAAATATAAAAATCCGTAAACCTATATTAAAAATATATACATATACCAAGGTATAGGTACTGTTATGTTTTATTTGCAACCAGCATTTTGCTACATGGTTGCAGAAAAGTAATAGGAAGGTACACAATGATGTTGCACCACCATTACCATACAACAAAAACCTCCTTTTATGAAAGTTTTTGGATAAGCCGTCTCTAGCCTTTCTTTTAATTTTTTTGTTTTGGGTGAGCAGCTGCAGTTCTAAATGCATTCTGAATGTCAGAACATTTGCGATTGCAGGGCTGTTTGTTGTTAAGAATGCTAAACTTATACACATACTATAATTTAGCTCAGAGGAAAGGAATGCGAAAAATTTCAAAACGGTTTAAAGTCGAAAAGGTTACAGGGGTGGATTTAGAGTTGCTGTTAAAAGGTGTTTAAATGCTCTATCACAATAATTTTGTCCAGTTGTCGACAAAAATTAAAAAATTATTTTATGTTGTTTAACAGATGAAGAAACTGCAGTGTTAGTTAATACGTTGTAGCTGGATAAGGTTCCCCTAGAGAGTAACGAAAGGTTCTTTCCCAGATTTTGTGCTGGGAACAAAGGGTCTTTTTAAAAGTATTCGTACCGGGTTTTTCCTTATAACTTATCTAAGAGCATCTAGAGGCGTACTTTTTTGCAAGCCCGGGGGAATTAGACAAAAAAAAAAAACGAAAAAACGATGTGCATCGGTTCTAAACAATCACCATGTTAAATGCAACAACAACTAATCCCTTGCGGGCTTAGCTAAACCCAGATAATTTTCCGGGCTTAACTTAAGCGCACTGAAAAACTGTGTTACCGGCCTTAACTATATAATTGTTATCGATATGAAATGAAATGTATGATTACTCCATTTTGTTTTTGTGATGGTTTTGCTAATCCCCGTGGTCGATTTTTCGTCCAATTTCTTCAAGGCTTGCAAAAAAACACGCCTTAGGTAAGGTTCTTTGAAATGAAAGGCAAACTTAAGGGTTCTCTTAATTATAAACCAGTTACAAGAGCCAGGTTTTTCCTTACAGCACCTTTAAGAGCATCTTTTAGGGGACAATATAACAAAGTTCCGCGAGGAGATTCCTTACAGTTTTTTGTTATAGGGGTTTTCTTCTTTTCTGTAGAGATTTCTACCCAGTCTTTTCTAAGAGCGTCTTTTGAAGTCATCTTTAGACAAGCTTTCCAGCTTATGCGTTTGGGAAGCGGGTTACTTTTAAAGTTTCCCGCTATGTTTTTCCTCAAAGCACCTTTAGGCATCTAGAAGAGCTTTCCGAACCGTTCATTTCTCATATTTGTGTAACGGAGACAAGGGTTTTATAAAAACATCTTTTAATGGTATCTTAAGAACACAAGATTCTCCGAAAGTATCACGAACAGTTTTGTTATTTGCTGCGGACAACAGTTTCTTTACAGGATTTTCGAGTTTTTTTCGTAGAACATATTTTCATAACATGTTTTGGAGAACGTTCCTTGAGAAGGTTTCGGAAAATTCTTTTTCCAAGTTTTTTTTATAGAATGAATGATTTTCTTAAGAGATTTCTATCAAGTCTCTTTTTGGGTACAGAGTCTCAATGCCGCTTCGGGCAAAGTTTATCTATAGGGTAACGACTAAAGTTACATACATATTAAGTTGAAGTCAATTGGCTTAAGCCTTTAAAAAATAGTTAAAACTTTTATTTATTGCTCTTCTTTTAATTTAAAAAAATAGAGTCAGCGGTCAATATTATTATTCCGACTTTGCAGTAAGGTAACGCCAGTAAGTGGCAGCTAATTAACTACAGTACCTTTTGCCTCTTTCCAGTCTTTAAGTCACTTAAAAGTCAACTTTAAACCTTAGTCAATAAATAAATGTCAGTCTTTTAACTGCAAGTCAATTAAATTTATAATTTAAATTGAATCAATAAACGGAAACTATGTTTTTTTTTATTACTGTGTAATGGTATACATTCCAAACACCCTTCTTATTTACAACACCTTCGATCCAGCCGTGGACTTAAAAGTAAATTCATGCAACGACTATATGCAAATCCTTTAGTTTATACTTCACATGTTGTGTGTGTCTCTACCTATACTTCCTATTTTGTGGTGCATTTAGGTGAGCTCTGTTACTGATAAGCACACCCTTAGAGGCATGAAAAATTACCCACTATACAGAAAGTTTCTGCGCGGCAATGTTAACCCCATTGTCATCAACAAAATCCACTTGCCCCTCAGGTGAAAGATGCATAAAAAAGTATATATAATCTCTGTTTCTGATGCGCTCGTGAAGTTTTAGCTGGAAGAAGTTGAAGACACTAACATTTTCATGTGACACTCGCATTTGCATGATCCGCGCTCAGATTCCTCGCCGCCACACTAATCATCGCCATAACTCACGGGATAAACATCCCTATGTCAGCCTTAGCGCACGATTGCAATGCAATTACATTATCTCCGAGCTCCGAGACAACCGACATGACATGCACTGGCAAAAGTCTTTTCTTTTCTTGATGATAATAAAGCCCGATCAAGGTCCTCTATCATTAGAAATCCATCAGAGATAAAAGTCCTATCGCTCTGCTGCTGCTGCTCCACAAGCAACAACCGACACGAGTTGATCAGCTATCAGCTGCTCCTGCTGCTTTAGTTCACTGCAAATTTGCTTGTTGCTTGCTCGCAGTTTTCAGCGAATGAAAAATTAACCCTTTATCAGCATTTACTGTAATTTTAGGTTACAACACTACTGACTCGGCTGTGCTCTGTGCATCCGTTGTTTGTTGGTTGCTCCCCCTCGCGGATTATTTATTGCTGCGCGTTTACGAATCCATTACGGTGAATTTTTCATTCGGCCAGGATTCGCGATGTCTGATGGTGGCTTTGGCTGGTTTGGTTGGACGGAGAAGTTTCAGACCCTTTTCGTCTATGCTGTGCTGCCGCTGCCGCTGCTGCTACTGCTGTATGCTGGAGATCCCTTAGCATGTATATTCGGTTAGTAGGATTCTTAATGGCATAATTTCTGTCCCTATGGCCAGCCGAAATAGCAATGTCGGGGTTTGCCAATCCTTGGGCGCAATGCATCGGTGGCGCGGCGACGGTGAAGTTTGGCGGGAAATCATTTTCGAAATTATTGTTATTGTATAATGTGCTACGCGTATTTTCATTTCGCAAAGTTAAACGGTGGGCTGGACTCTCTTGTCTCTCGGTGGTTGTCCATTTTGTGAATAAAGTGTTTTTTTTTTTGTTACTTCAATGAATGTGGGACTTTTTTTTATTTTTATTTTTATTTTTTTTTTAATATTAGTGCGTCTCTCTAAAGGTTTCACAACTCAAAACAGATTTATACAACATTTATATAGGAGGAGGTGGGCAGTTGTAATTAGGCTTCCGGTTAAATTGTGTAGAAGGTATAATTTCATATCAACTCGTTTAATGAGAAAATACCGGGGAATTAAGTTAATCGGTTTTGTTGCTTTGCGAGAAGATAACTGCCAATTATTAATGTTATTATTGTTGCTGGAATTTTCTGTTGATAAAAAAATAAATAAAAAAAACAAGGACGATAATGCTTTGGCGAAATTAAATAATTAAAAATTTAAAATCGTTATTCAAGCCGCCCAATCTTTGTGGTTTTCTATAAGGAGATATAACTTGGTTATTGTATTTACTTATTATTTTTAAATTGAAATTTTTTATAAACTTAAAGACAAAAATTAAACATTGAGATTTAAATGAAAAAACGGAGAAGCTTAACATGTTGCAATTTTATAAAACTGCATAAAAATGATAAAGCATTTAGTTATTGTATTTTAAGAGCTCTGTCCTATGTTCTGTAACTCAGGCGATAACTTTTCGCATCGTTAAAAAATGAAACAACTCATTCCGCAGCTATCGCCTCTGGAACAAATCGGGTTTCTGTAACTGAAATGCCGGAAGAGCGATTTCAGGAGTTGTACCGACTTAGTCGGGATGCAGCTCGCGTTCTCGTTGAAAAAATGCGTCCACATATGAGGAAGGGACGGAGGACGACGTTCATCCTTATCCCTGTCATTCGGCGATGCTTCCACCACCAGTTCTATTCATGAAGGCTTTATGTTAATTCGCCGCAATATTGAAATGGAAAGACATAGTTTTCATAAATAAAAGTGTGTTGTGTACGTAACATCATTCATAGCTTTTTCCATTGCTCCTGACTAACTTTACATTTAGCCCTTGGGAGTTGAGCCGGGAGCTGAACTCCCAAGTATCATTAATATTTTGCCTGCTATGAGTCAGTAAATTGTCCGCTGACAAACCATTTGTTTTCGGACATGAAGTTGACAAGAGCTTTTTTTTGACTTTTTCAAATCCTAGTGCATCTCTAAAAATATATTCATCAATAAAGTTTCGAAATTAATTATTTTTTATTTTGCGTACCTTTTTTGCCTCCGACATGTTTTCGTTTTCCCCTGGTTTTAATATGGTGATAAGTTTTGACGTTTCATATGAAAAAGTTTAAAGTAACATTTTTGCTCTCTTAAGATGCTCCAAGAGCTTAACTAGATTAATGTAAGAGAGCTAAAAGTAATTTTGAAGAATACTTCTAGATTTTTATAAGTAAAACACTGTTAAAAGGCCTAGTTATGGGAGGCTTTCACCTCAGCTAAATCTTGCTATGAGAATGCGTCTTTTCAAATGAGATTCGCTCAAAAGGGAAAAAGTTGTGTTTAAGTTTTAAACCAAGATAACAATCTCCAAAAATAGAAGGATTTCCATATACCAAGATAACATCTCCAAAAATAGAAGGATTTCCAGAACATCTCTTTTATAGAGAACATGTTCTCTTTTTTGATTCCGATATTTTGTAGGCTCTCTTTTTTTATAAAATTCTATTTTGTTCTCTTTTTCTTGCATGTCCTCTTTTTTGTATCTTTTTGTATTTTCCTCCATAGCTTTTTCACAAATTAATAATTAACTTCAATATCAATTGTAGGTATTTCATATAAAATTACATTTATACCTTTGAAAATAATTCAAAATTAATTAAAGTTTTAACAAATTTAGATTCTCTCCAAACAGTCTTTTCTTCCCCTCAGCACAAATCAATTCGTAAAGCAACCCATAGACACTACACTTGTGTCTGCACCAGTTTTCCAAGAGGAATTGTTTTTGAATTATTTATTAACTGTTTTAAATTAAAACTCTTCTTCTTCTACGTCTGCTTTTTAACCAAAACGAGGTATAACCTTTTTTGAAAATACAGGCAACAATATTACCAAAATTAAAGGACTTAAAGATTGTTAACCGATGTCCACAGAAATGCTCAATACCTCCAAGTCCATACACAGCGAAGCTTTTTTTTAAAGTAAAAATGAGGTATTAGCTATTATGGACATGTCCAGGAACCCTGGTGCACCAATATGCAAACCAAAATAAAAATTTCAAATATAACAAACCGATGCCTGCAGAAAAAGTCACATATCTCCAAATTCATACAATTCAAATGTAATCCAAAACGGTTTTATCAAAAAATGAAGTATTACCTATTATGAACCATTCAGGAACCCTAGCGTATATCAACATAAAAATAAATTGATCGGCGCGATAGCTCGAATAGAACCAGGGCCTAGTGACTTACAACTCTCAACCATTCCTGTGTGCGTGTTATTGGCAGGAATAGAGGGGACCTACAATTTTCTGCCGAATCCAAACGGCTAGGGTGAGAAGCACTTTTTCATGAAAGGAGATACTCTTTGAGGATTTGTGAATTCCTCGCAAGAGGCAGAAACCCGTGAAAAAAATTTCTGGTGGCATAGGCTGGGAATCGAACCGAAAACTTTCGGCGTAACAGTCCAACGCACTAACAATTACGCCACGGGTTACTATGTATCAATAGTGTATCAATATGCATACCGAAATAAAGGTATCAAAAATGACTATCCGATGCACAAAGAAAAAGTTCCATACCTAAGGTCCAAATCTATTCTAGAGCGTTTTTAACCAAAAACGATGTATAAGCTATTTCATTCAACGCAGGTCATTGTCTATTTATTTAAGACAGTTTTAATTAAAACAAAAAAAAAATCTTTTATCGGGTTATCACACCCACAAACGTGTTCCCATAAAGTCCTATCATAACAAATTCCATCTTGACTCTTTATATAAGACACCAAAGTTGTTGCGACAAAATATTTATATTCACCCAAACGCACACTTCGTGAGCATGCTCAACTTTTTATAAAAATAAAATAAATCCAGTTCTGATTATCTCTACCACCCAGGACAGTAGTCAAAGTGACTCCAAATCTGAATCCGACGACTATACAAAGACAAACGCAACGTCCAAGATCCGACCACACTAGACAAACTCTCAACTTCTATATAGAGCCACATATCGGATAACCGAATTGGTGTTCAATATGTTCTCCGACATGGTGCTTATGAAACCGGAATCAAGTGTCGAATTGCAGCAAAGGCGTGGCCCCAAAAGCTATCTCTTTAGGTATGTACTTCTGTTCCGCATTATGATCATCGAAATTGTCCGCTCCCAGTGCCAATTTCAAAGATCAGCACTTAAGCAAGAGCGCCAACAATAACAACAGCAATAGCAACATCAACAACAGCCCACAACCCAGGCCAGAAATGCACTCCAATTATGTAGTCCGGTGTTGAATTACACGATCGGAGATCACCATGGCTTGGCCCCGAAAAATAAAAAGTTTCTGCCTCCTGACAACGCCAATTGTGAGTGCCTTTGCCTTAGTCTTGCAAGTTGCAACGGGGAATATAATATCGGCAAAGGTGCTCCTGCGGGCATTCTATATAGAGTCGAAATCGAACCGCTGCGCTGCGCTGGCTGCTGCTGCTGTGGTGCAATCTTGTACATCCTTAGCGCGGAAGCGCAATCAATGCTTACTCCATCTCATTTCATCTGAGGCAGAATATGGGCGCATGAGGTGGAACGTGGAACACGCCAGCATTGAGATCCTCAAGCAAATTCGAATTACATCGTGATTTGAAGCGGGCAAGGCCAGGGCAGCAGCGAAACAGAATCATTTTGCTTTGATCTCGTTTTGCGGAGGCCGGCAATTCGGCATTCGGGTTAGTTGGGTTTCGGGTCGGCGCGCGGGGGTCTGATGTGGTCCGTGTGTGCAAGAAAATTAGTTTCCTACAAAACTAATCAAGTGCATCGATGATGATGATGATGGTGATGATGACCATGATGCAAGAGCCACGACGACGACGACAACGACGACGTCTCGCTCGACCAGGATGATAGCACTGGTTGGTCTGGCTTAGGGAATCGTTCGCCGAGGTCGACGACGAATGCGACTTCGACGGACGTCCAGAACCCCACAAGATAAGGAGAGGCCTTTTGCGAGCGAGCCTCTTGTGCCTCGATGGAGGTGCAATTCGTGAAGTAATTACTATAATTACCTTTGAGGTAGATTTAGCAAAATGATGGTTGTTGTTTTGGTCGAAGGCTCTTCGTCTTCGAATTAGAGGGGTTGAACAAATGTTGTTGTTTTGTTTTTATATACATATACCAATCTAAGACTTGCATGGCTCCTCCATAATTTGTGCATCTCGTTTAAATTGTTTTCAAGGTTTAAGATAGGCATTTGTTTCAGGCAAGGGTCTTTGTGTGCTGCAGACTGCGCATTTTTTGACATGGCGGAATATGGTGGAGCATCAGCTCAGCATACCTATAGGTCTTTTAATTTCGAATTTGGATTATAAGAAGAATATGTAGGTACCTACGTCTTGAGTTTATTGATGATAGTGAAACGCACATATGTTGCCATATTCCGTGGCGCGAATAATATAAATTATATTTTTCAGCAAATCGTGTTCAAGCGAAGGATTGGCGAAAAAAATATCAAATTCAATTCAATACGATTGGCCCAGAAGAAACGGAAAGTTTGATTTACTTATATGCATCGAAAATCAAAACAAATTTAATATGTTATAAAAGGTCATTCATTTTTCGGTTTCGAAAGTTAAGCTGAATAAAACACACATAGCGATACATGTTTGATGAAAATTTGATTTCATTATGAGAATGCGGTTCTTTTGAGGTAATTTTTAACCACTATGTGGCACATCTCGGCCACAACTTGAGTAATGTTGGTTTTTAATGCGTCTAAAGTTGGGGAATTATTCGCGTAGATACAGTCTTTTGATGTCGCTAAAACGTGAAATTACGCGACAAGGAAACTTCTCACACAAAGTTATAATTTAATTGGTAGTGTTGCGTAGCTTGTCGCCCCGTCTTGTTGGAACCATCGCATCGGATCTTCAGCAACACTTGCACTTGCAGTAGCAATATTTTCGACTGAGCGTGCATTACGATGAAGCACAGGCCTTACGAGTTACGACATCAGTATAACGCTTCCACTATCTTCAAATTTCTTCACAATTTTACGGATTGCTTGCGTAGTCAGTCAATTATAACGACCATAATCATCTCGTAATGCGCGGAAAGTGTCTACGTTTGAATCACGACTTTTGTAGTAGTAAGTTTTGCTTCCAAATTTTATGAGGAATTCTTTAAACAAAAAAATATATATATTCCAATTTATTGATTTTTATTAGTTTTTAAATTTAAATTAAAAAATCCGTTGATAGTTGATTATTATGGGCTGTTTGTCAGATTTCTCATTTTTTATTTGTAGAATTTTTGAAGACAGAATTATGCATTCGCACACTTATAATAATTATAACTACATATACTAACCTTTTTCAATTTCTTTTTCTACAATTGAATCTTCAACAGTTTCTTCAAAATTTGGTCTTTCCTCACTTGAGTTTTGTTTATCGAAATCTATAGAAGTCAAGACAAACAAAATATTTTATTTTTAATTTTACCTACATATGTATATAATATGTTAGCTTAATATGAAAATTTAAATTTTAAGAACCTTAGCTTAACATAATTAACAAAATTAGAATGAGAAGGTGTTAAGTGACAAAACTTGATGTGTTGATTTATTGTTTTTAAACGACCCTTTTTGCTTAGAACTTCTTAGAAATTTTTTCTTAAAGCTAGAGAAATTTAGAAAAAGGCCATACAAATAGAGAAAAATGCATAATTTTGAGTGTTTTTATTTAAATTCATATCAAAAGTATGTTTTAGACAAATATTAGTCAATGTCACTTAACAACTTCCCATTCTAGACGCTTCAATTATAAGGGTTTTGATGCAAAGCGTGCTGATTTCACATATAATACCTATGATAATATTGGCAGAACAATTCAACAAGATGGATAAAACTTTAATAGCCTTATCGAAGATTTGTATTACGGATCCCAAAAAAAGTATTAAAACTCCCATGCCGTAACAAAAATATCAGGTACCTCAAAATTCAAAGTTCGTGAAAAGTGACCCGAACTACATATGTGTATGTATCCCCAAATTTCATTAGATATATTTTACTATGAGAGCTTATACTTATTTTGTGGGCTTCTTCCGTATCTAATGCGACGCGACGGGATCTGTGGCTGATTATCTATTTAAAAATAACTGTTTACTTACCACAATGGTCGTCATGTTTCCGTTTTTAAAAAAAAGAAGTAATGGAACTTTGGCGTTTCATTTTTCTTAAGGAATGACAAAAAACAAATATGTATTAGGTACCTACCTACTACAATACTTTGAATACTTTTATTAACGAAGTGTTTTCAAGTAGTTGAGAACTTCAAATAAACTATACCTACCTGGATAGTCTCCTTATTTTTATAGATTTGAATTTAGTATATTAGAAAGTTTTAGTTTTTATTTTAGACTTTCGGGGGGGGGGGGGGTTCAGCCCCTCAAGCCCCCCCTCTGGCTACGTGCCTGGCTCCATGAGACTGAACTGCACCCAGAGCGAATCACTGTGGTGTGCAGTTTCTTGAAGGTGCATTTTCGGGCCATATTTCTTTGAAGAAAACGTTGTAACAATAAGTGTCACTGGGGACCATTATTTAAAGATGTTAAAGGATTTTTCTAACCTAAAACTGTGTCAAAGCCGGTTATGGCGGAGCAGCAATGAAAATTTCGAAACAAATTAATATCCAGAAAACCCCATCCCGCTGACCCAGGTATGTCTGGTCAGGTATCGCATATTCGTGAATAAGCATGAAGGTAATTTACGGTCTATCATCTTCAAAAACAATTTAGATATATAAAATAAAATTTAATTGTCTATACAATAAAACAAAAATAAATGAAATGCATGGCTGAAAAATTCATGTTTAAGAGAGAACAACTGCTCGTCACGATGACGTCTCGTTTTGTCGTCGCATTGTGAAATTGCAAGCTACGCAATTTGTCGGTTAATTAAGAGGCTCTACATATATGATTCAAATAGTCATTGGCTTAGATTGACTAACTGATGCTCAGATGTGACTCTCCGGCGTGTGAGTCTGACTGCCTGAACACAATGGAGATGGAGCGGTAATTGGAGCTGCAGCTGGAATATCTGTCAAAATATTCAATACACACCAATTCAATGCTACGAACAAAAAGCGACTGCAGTTGGTGCTACAAAACTTCACCAACTTTAAACTTTTCACGTACAGCACTTTTGACGTTTCAATTTGTATGAAGAAAAAAAGAGTCGAACAAAAATATTAAAGTATCTTGCGCTTATTTTTTTCGCATCTGGTTGCTTTTGTTGGGATTATCGAAATTTGCTCAAGAAAACCTATTTTTAACAATATTTAAAAACAATGGCGCAAAATTTTAAACGATTTAGTACGATGTTAAAGCCCTTTTACCATACTAAAAATGCTTTAACATCGTACTAAATCGCTTAAAATTTTGCGCTAATATTTCTACTCAAAACAAGAAAGCAAGTTATATTTAGATCTTTATTTCTTTTAGGAACCCTTACTTTGAAAGCTGAACATAAGTTACAATTGGGGACAAACTTAACTCCTTCAGTCTTAAGTTTTCATCCTTCGACACCTCAAAACGTGTCGCATCAAATCCCCAGCTTTTGTTTTCCGGAAGTCTTTAAGAAACAAAACTTTCACCAAACAAGAAAATCATAACAACATCTTCTAATCGGTTTCCTACCCTCGAATCGACTCGTCGCGTCGTCTTGCCTCGCGTCGGCCGTCAATGATAACAAAAGAATCTAATATACACGAAGCCCTCATCTTTTTGCGTTTGAACATCATGAACAAGGGAACTCCCACTGTGCGAGCCATAACATCACCATCATCATCAACATCATCTTTCCGGCCGCCTAATCTCAATGACCACTTTGGGGAAAACTTTAGCTCATATCCGGTGATAGAGGAATTAGCTTCCAGATCCGCCAGCATTGTTCCGTATTTCATACGTCTTAGGCCTCTGCTAATGTTTTCCCGAAGTGAAAAATAGAGATGATATCATTTCGCATTGATGGCCGTTTTTGCTTTTTGCTTTGTCTTCGGGAGAGTGCGGAGTGTGCGAGCTATATATGTACCAACACTTGTTGGTTTTTTGGTATAATAGTAAACTTTCGATTGGAAGCGTTTTCGATCCCATTTCGTGTGGTTTTCGGGTCGAAGGATATCTATAGGCACTGGGAATTCAGTTCACGCCATTGAAATCCAGTGAAGCGGCAATACGAAGTAATTCCACTCTTCCACTTCGCTGAAGCTACTGTTTCTCTCTCTTCTCAAACAAGAGCTGAGTTGTAGAATGTTAATGGCGGTGCGGTGTGGTATGGTGTGGTATAATAGGACACAACATCAAGTCTAACGTGATAGGATTCGATGAGTGGCAAGGATAATTTGGAGTTTTTAGTGCGTGAAGCGATGAATTTTTAATTGGGAATTGGGTGATGAATAATATTGGAACATCCCCATTCCAAGGGTTGGTTATATACATGCTGCTCGTCCTTCCTCCTTCGTCCTTCGAGATTCGGCTTCGATTTAATTAAAAAAAAAAAAAGAAAAGAAAAGAAAAAAAAAAAAAAACTAAAAGAACAAAACAAGCATCTCAGACAATTTGCTTTGGTAAAATTGGAAAAGTCCTTGTTTCGCATTGTTTTTCTTTCTCCATGAATAATTCAACGATGTTTGTTGTTTATATGCGTGTTCTGTCATTAAAGATGTCTCTCACAACCACCCCACCCCCAACCCACACCCATATCAGCAACGTGCGTGTATCGGTGTTTGCTTATCATGTAAATTGCTGCGAGCGAGCTCTGGAGACTGTAAGACAAGCTAAGGAAATGAATTATAGATATTCGTTTTGCTATTTTAAATCTCCATATACGAGTATCTACATACGCACCACGCACCGCAGGCAGGAGAGCCTCATCTTCATCTGAAAAGGGATATCAGATAAACATGCGAATTTCGCACACTTATCATATAGCTCCCGTTCCGTTTGCGCTGAGTGTATCCTTTTCTTTTTGCGTTTTGTCATCGGTTGGCAAATTTTCGTCGTCGCCCTCCAACGCCACCGAGGACGACAACGAAAAAGACGATGGCGACGTCGACCAGAAATCCCATGAGAGATTCCAAAGAGCTGATAATTCATATGTGGGATTCTGCAGAGGGAAACGTTTTTTCACCATACATATACAGCCCCGTAACGTATATAACCCTCTTTTGGAGAAAGTATCAAGCCTTGAGATGGGATGACACATATGCAATGGGGAAGGGGGTGGTGGTGTTCGTTTAGGCGGAAGGATCCGGTTTTGTTATATTTTTCCTTATTATATGGAAAAGAATTCGTTTTTATTTTACAAAAGATTTAGTTTTTGTAAAATTTATGTCATTTTTGTTGTGCGTTTTTCTAGAAATAGGATATAGACGGTGAGGCAGAAGTGAGCCTTCAATGATACGGGGATGATTATGATGAGTTTCCTGTGCTGCAGGAAGGCTTTTGTTGTTCATCGCATGGCAATTTATGTGGGAAGTGTAAAATATGTTTTTATGTGCTGGGTTAATTCTTATTTCCAATGATAAAGGGATAACAATAATTGTTAGTCTTTTTGGGTTATTTCATATGGAATTAATAAGAAAGAACTTTATTGCTGATGGAGGATTAAGGTATATATATGAATATACCCCAAAACAATCTCGAAAACAATACTTTTTTTTTTGTACCTACTTCTTTTCTTTTTGGAACCAAGGGAATGTAGGTAGCGTATAATACGGTTATTTGGTAAAACGTTTCATATTCGCGTATGGTAATATTTTAAACCGAGTTTTCAGTATTTACAAATAAATTAGGTGTTCATAAATAAGGTATCAAAAATAAGTGCTATACTTTTTGAAGAATTTATTTATGTATTCAAAGTGAATTAATGGGAGGAAATGGTAACCCCGATTAGTCTAGCCACCCAGTGTAACCCATTGCTTGCACCTTTTCTCGCGGTTGTTACATCAAAGTTTACAGCATGATTTAGATTGTACCTATGGCTTACTTGAATGAGATTTCACATTTCCTAGATCCGTTGTCATTCACCATTTCTCCCTCCGTTCCAATAGACACTTATAGGTAATAAGTTATCGATTCGATTCACTCGTTTCAAGTCTTAGAAAACTATATGAATGTTATAAGGCAATTGGCAGATATAGCCTTATAAATCGTATTCACGGCTCTTTTCCTGAAGCAGTATGAAAGGAATTTTTCTAAAATCCTCGCACATCTTATTAAATGAATCTATAACGAGCCAATATTTAAATTTTGCTAGCAGTCATGCTGTTTAATCAGGTTTAAGGTAATCTTGAAAAAACCAAAAAAATAATCTTCAACCCACGATATTCCGTGAAAAAAGGGTTCCTTCTGACCGAGTCCGACGGAAAAGTCACCACTATCAACCGATTTGTCAAAATCAGCCAGAAAAATTCTAAGGTAAATTAAAACACGAATTAGTTTAGCTAAAATGCAATTATACATTGAAATTAATAAATTATTCTTTGTTATAGAAGAAAGAATCACATACACAAAAAATCAGACGACTGTGGCTGCCTGTTTGCTCTGTGCAGTGTGCATATCCCTCGTTATACGTCACAGAACACGTGGGGCAAATCGAAAGGCCTAAGAAGAATTACCTTCAACGCTTGAACAAAATGCTGCAACTGGAACTGGAGCTGGAGGTACAACATCTGTCAAAAAGTGTCGTATATACGTACCTACTATTTTGTATGTGCCCACAATGCAGGTGTACCGCAGCTGTACAAATAATCACGGTTTTATTATTTACATTTTTTATTTCCAATAATTTTCTATTAATTAATAACATTTTTCGCGAAACAAAGAACCACAAAAAGCTTCAATATTTTTTTCCGGTTCTTTTTTTCTTCATACAAATTAAAACGTCAAAAGTTCTGCACGTGAAAAGTTGGTCAACTCTTGCAGCACCGATTGCAGTTGCCTTGTTTTGTGTTGGTAACAATGAATTTGTGTGTATTAAATTGAATATTTTGACAGCTAATCCAGCTGCAGCTCCAGTTGCAGCTCCGTATCCATTGTGTTCAAGCAATAATCGGGAAAAAAATACGTGGCACAGTCATAGAATACAATTTACTGTTTTTTTTTTGTTTTGACCCTAGATCCCCAATTGATGTGTTTAGCATTGATAATTCGCCACCCACAATAAAGCTGTGTTTTAGCAGATTAAGGAGTTCTATTCAGTTGGAGACCACTAGGCACGGTAGACAGGACCTATATTGCTGCTTTTTTTAAATCGTCGCTGTCTCTTGTATGTTTTTATTAGAAAACTTAGCTTCAGTTAGCTGTTTGATGTTCAAAATCAGTTTGTCAATCCTTTTTAGTATAAGTTCCAACATTTCTTTAACGAAAGTTTTCTGATTCCCAGATTGTTTAAAATGTGCGGAAGAATAAGGAAACTTCCATTAAAATTAAGATCTTTTGGAGACTCAAAAGTGGCGTTAATATCCCACCGGATCTTTTAGAGATTTAAATTAATTTAAAAATTGTTGTTTGATGCCCCATTGGAGTCATTGATTATATCTCATTTTTGATTAGATTGTCGACATTAAAAGCTTGAATGCTTTTTTGTACAAGATCTTTTACAATTTTTTCAGCAACTTTGTTTCGTACGAGTGCCATTTAATTTTATGTTTGTTAAATTTTTCAGTGACATATCAATATGCATGGGGAGTTGACTGGCGGCGTCTTCTAAGGTCTATTATTTTCCTAATCTTCCCAAATACTGTTAATACTGAGATCATTTGCCTATTACCTTTGGCGTCAGACTTCTTTAAATATTGAAATAAATATTTTCATCATCACCTTGCGTCGTCGTCGAAGTCCATCAGAACAAATGCTTCATTCCGTTTGTTTTTAGCTTTAAATAAATATGTAGGCAGACATCAGTTTCTTCGTTATTTTAAAAGGTAGACGATGTTTTTAGGGGATTGGGATTGGGCCCAATTTTAAAACACTATTTCAATTTGCACTATAATCAGGATAGGATAATGGCCGTATTTCATTTCCTCCGACTGTGCTCCTAAATACATCAGTATTTTGGACTAAACATTTTACATCAACCATTCTAATTCTATTGCCCCTTATTCTTTTAGGTGTCAGTTTTATAGCTTTCATTCAAACTCATTACTAAATATTTTAATTTTAGGTATTAGTGTGATTATTTTGTTCCCAATATAAAACTGATGTGTAAAAAACAGTTTTACAAAAATATGTTTTTTCTTTAATTTTATTTAAACATTTATATACAAAATTTTCTTAACAAAATCATGCCATCTGTCGAGTTTAAATTAAAAAAAATTCCATAGATAGATAAAAGGCTATGTCTATAATAAGTAGGTAGCTGAGTATTCAAATGTTTTGCTGTCCTGTATTCGCCTATACCTATTCCCAATTCACTTTTTAAGACTCATAACAACACACCCCTTTCCACCGTTGGCGTTGACTTAAGTTTTAAAAATATTAAATTCATGGTAAAAAAAACGGTTCTTTAAGTCATATTCGTCGTTTTTATGTTATCATATCGTTTTCACCGCCGCCAATGAGAAGTTCCCCGAAGGCATTTTGCTTTTCTTGAACATTGACTCTTGGAGCTATATACCTTCATGGTTGGGTTATTTTTTGTTTGCGAACTCAACGATGTACCTACCCTTTGCTTTGTTTGGACTCATAATTAAAAACATTCCGATTAGCATATCAAGTTGGAAAGATCAACCCAAGTATTATTCTACGAACCAATCCACAGCAGTCTCATTGTGTTTTTGCGGATGATGAAAAACTCCAGTGAACTTTGTGACGTAACAATAACATTGTGTGTCGAGCATTATTTATCCACCATGGTGCTCCAGCTGACCATGCATTCGCGACATGAGTCATCACCGATATGTGGTATTCTGGGTTCTACCCGTCCATGTTCTACAAAGTTAAAAGTTCCTTGTCCGTCCGACATCGCCACTATCGTCGTCGTCGTCGTAATCGTCGTTGGTTTAATGTGTCGCTGTATGTGCGCGCCTCCATATTGCATGTGTGGTATGCTGCAGTGTTGCATACGTATAGGCGTGTCGGATTCCAGATAAATATACTTTATGACCACCACGATAAGGTGGCCAACTACAGAGCAGCAACACGTAACACCAGTTGTTGCGTTGTCCGACATCCAAGAGTACCACCAGCAATGGCAACTAGAATAACAACATGGCGCGAAAGAGTGAGACAACCAAGACTGTGTATAGGACGACAACAGCAACGACGACGACGGCGACAATGACGGTGACGGTAGATGCAGTGTCCAAGTGACATGGACACGGTATCATGGAGGAACATGAAACGGGCCGTACAGTGATGGTGACCACCACTGGAGTCCAAAAGAAAAATCATTGTCATCGTGTGGAGGCAAGTAGGTATAGTGACCCCCAAGCTCCTCAACGACACCCGACCCTCGCCCGAACCGAACTGAACCGAACCAAAGGATATATAACTTTTCTTCTGGCCTGGAAAATCGTCGGCCTATCAGAAACAGCAGTGCCCAAGCCCAGACCCAGGCCCAGGCCCAGGCAGTCACTCGAGAAGAAGAGAATGACCCAAAGTGGTAATAATTCGCAGAATGCAATATTCAGGACGACTTAGAAAGTGTGTGTGTTATTTGATGTTTCGTTTTCGTTCGTGTATTAAATTTGGTGCGGTATGGCACTAAACAACAACTCATTTTCATATTGCGTGCCTTGGAGCCATCACCACTATGTATGTCGTGGTCATCCGAGGCAATGGCGATGGTGGCTTTCTATTGTTTGCGCGTTAGAATTTGAGGAACGAGTCAGAGCAGCCCATGCATCCGCATTTCTTGGCATATGCAAACGCCCGCTATACAGAGACGTATATCAAGGTACCTATAATGTCTAACGAAAGAGCCAGCAACGTTTTTGAGATAACGTCGTGGCACGCATAGCAATCTCCTGCTGCAGGAAGTATACAAGTTGGTATACATATATATACCTACGCTTTAGGTATAGAAGTAGCTATAAGAATCTCTATATGAGTGACCAAATTATGGTCTTTGGCGGAGGTTTTGTTAGGCATAAACTCGTTATCTGCTATATATAGTTTTGTAAACTGGCAACGGATGCTGGTCTTTGGTCAAGTAAATGTCATTTCAGACTGTAAAGGGCAGCTTTCATTTCTTATCCAGATAAATGAAGGTTTGGCAAAATGAAAAACTGTGTAGGAATAGAAACGAAGGTGGTTTTAGGTTATTATACGCAACACTCATATAGTTATTTCATTTGTGGAGTGGTATTTTAAAACAAGAAAAGATGATGTTATCGTTCTACGGATAGGTATCTATTCTATATTCTATTCTAACGGTTGCGGCAAACTCTCCAGAGCAAAACTTTCTGACCAAAATATAATAGTTTTAGGTTTAGGTTTTTCTATTTTTTTCTATTAGGGAAAATTAAATTTGCACTTCTTAAAAATTCCGACAAACTGCTGAATTTAAGTGGAAGGCACGATTCCTATAGAAAGCACGCCTGGCAAGTCGGAAATCTACTATAGCTATATTATGTCGTTCTACAAATACAAACATTACAGGTGTGCGAAGTGAAAAAAGTGGAATGCGAAGTGCTGAGTGAAAAATGCCTAGTGCGAAGTGCGGTGTGTGTTGTGCGGATTAAAAAAAACGAAGTGCAAAGTAAGGAAAGCGAATTGCGGAATGAAAATTGTGGAGTTTGAAGTACGGACTGCGAAGTGCTGAAAGCAGTGCTGAATGTGAAGGACAAAGAGCGAAAAGTGAAGTGTGAATTGTGGAGTGTGGAGAGACTTCGAGGTGTTGAGTTAAATGTGCTGAGTGCGAAGTACAATGGGCAAAGAGCGAAGTGTGAATTTTGGAATGCGAAATATGGAATGTATAGTGTGGAATCCAAAGGCCGATTGTGATGTTAGGCATTAGAATTGCGAAGTGTGGAGTGGGAAGTTCGGACGTGAATTGTTGAGTTAAGATAGTGCTGAACGCAAATGAGTAGGAAGGACAAAGGGCAAAATGCGAAGTGTGAATTGCGAAATATGGAGTGTGGAGTGGGAATTTCGGACTGCAAAGTGCAGAGTGCGAAACGTGGACAGAAGAAAGCGAAGTGTGGAATGCGAAGTGCGAAGTGTGGGATGCGAAGGATGAAGGGCGATGTTGGGGTTGAAGTGTGCCGTGGAAGTCTGGAGTGAGACATTCGGACTGTAAAATGCAGAGTGCAAATTAAAAAGTGCTGGTTGCGAAGTGCAAAGTGCAAAGGGCAAAGAGGGGTTAGCCTAGTACGCTGCTGATGGGAAAGATATTTTTCGTTGGTCTCCAACACGACAGCGAAATGCTTACGACAACGACAACAAAAAATTAACCACTCAAAGTGTCACCAAGCCACAACTTTAAAAACAAAATACAAAAACACAATGCATAAAAATCACAGAGGCTGATATGAAAAAAGTAGCATATACAAACACGAATACAACTCAAATGTCACTTCTCCGTACACAATAAATGGTCTGATGGACATTTAATTCTGTGTGTAAAAAGAGCGGAGACTTATCCAAAAAATCTGTTACAATAATCAATTTGGCTCATCGAACTGCGCACTGCAAAACGAAAACCAGAAGTAAATTTTTTGTTTATGATTTAGTTGTGTTGTTTTTGTATGGGATTTTTCCTTTCGCATCAGCAGCGTACTAGGCTTTAAGCGGAGTGTAAAGTTCTTATTATTTTCCATAAATATATATATACATATAAATAAATTTCTGTTTAGAAATTATATATAGCAATTTGTTTTTTGGGGAAATTTTCCTACTCACAAAATGAAACAATTTTTTATTTTTAATATTCAAACTGTGCGAAATTACTTTATCATCGTTTTAATTTATCAAAATTCTTCGATACATTTTATTAACTTTTTCATTTCCATCTAACTAACAGATGCAAAAGCAAATCAAAAAAACTTGAAAGTTTTGCTTAAGCTTACTATGTATGTGGCCACAACATATTGTTACTTTAATGTCTACCATTCGTCTCAATAAACTTCAAACAAAATGTTCCGATCGCTGCAAAAGTAATAATCTCCGACCGGAATCGCATAATAAAATATTAACAAACCACATTGCGTTACAAAATGACCATTCTGCGATCTCGAAACGTTAATCTTGACATAATGCGTTTGCGCATATGCGTATACACCAATCAACCGTGGGACCGTTAGCCGATCATTCAAACAACTCGCAAATCGAAATCTATATCGCAAAGCATATATGTATGCACGGGACATGAACAATGCTCTGAGATGGCTGCCTGTCAAACCCTCAAACAGTAGAAGTCGACAACATCGCTCATTCACTATTATATCCAATCCGACTTGGAGTATCTACTTGGAGTTCCCTAATCCTCCATCTCATGAAAGATGTGTGTGTAGGCGCTAGATTCGATGCACAAGCAATTAAGTATATATTGATCCTGCCAAGGGAGCAAGGCTATGGGTAGGTTTAGATATACAGCAAGAGATATACTTTTGCAGAGCTTTGTCATCCCATAACGATGCCCCCACGATGTTGTTAAATTTTAATTTAATAGACTCGATCGATCATAAAGCGGTCATATAATGAAAGTTATACCCAGACAGATGTTTCGACCAAATGCGGATCACTTCTGTTTGGCGGATTGTGTTGTGTATTTGTTTGGCAGACCACGAACGAGACTTATGATTTATTGGACATTGCGTTCGCTGGTCTGCTTGTAGGTACATTCCGCAATTGATTTTCTCTGATTTGGCAGCAAATTGTGATGAAGTATAAGATAGCAGAAATAGATTGACAAAATATATAAATGGACCTTCGTCTAACAATTTTTTTTTTTCTCAGTAAATATTCATAAATCAGTTTATTGGGCATTTGAGTGATGTATATAAAGGATAATCTAAACATTTGTATACATAACCAGGATTATAAGATCTATGGGAGTAAAATAAAAATTCACAACTGGATCTATGATCGAGTATGCGTATGTCATACGAATGATTATTATCCAATTAATTAGAATTTATGGAAAACAAATTTTAAAAAATTAAAAATCGTTGTATGTAAAGCGGTTTAAAAAAAAATAATAGAAATAAAAATGTTCAAACAATTTCAAAATAAAAAGCACGGGTCGCGCGTACTTGCTTTTATGTACCTACGATAACAATTTGATCTTAAAGTTTTGATCTGAAGTTAAGGGGGTATTTTGTGCGTCAGCGTATGAAATTTTATTAAATTCATGTTCAATCGAGAGAATACATTCTGCAATAGACATACATAGTTAAAAAAAACAACCTCGGGAATATGCCTACAGCTGGATTGTTTCGTTTGCAGTATGCCTAGCCTATAGCAGCGCCATCTTGCTGAAACCAATCTCTTAATATTCTTGCCGTTTAATTGTGGAACGAAAAAGTCACTGAACATTGCTATGTAGTGAATGCCGTTGATTGTAACAAGCTGATAAGCCTCATTCATTTTGAAAAAAAAAAAAAAAATGGTTCAATGACTCTATCAACTCACAGTACAGAACGCACCAAATTGTGAATTTTTCGGAATATAACGGTAGCGTTAAGATAATTTCATGTGAATTGTTTTCACTCAAAGGTCAAAATGCCTCATCGCTGAATAGTTTGCAATCTGACAGTTGGATTGACACATATATACATATATATAACTGTCTGAAGTAAGTACTGGGTTAAAAAAAAACACCGTTTACACATTACCCTGATTATTTTAAAGTTTTTAATTATGAGGAAAAAAAAACAAAAAAATATTTGGAGCAAGTTTTAAGTTTCCTATTTCCATTTGAATTTCAAACAAAAATATGTTAACTCATTTTAGAAATATCAAAATTAAAAAAAAAATAATTTTTAATTTTTTAAATTCAGAAAATATTTTATTTTTTTGAAAGTTTGAAATCCAATATCTATTATTTCAACTTCATATTAAATACATATATTATGTTTTACATATTTATTCTCATTTTCATTTTTTATTTTTTTTATTTTTTTTTTTCAATTTAAATTGGAGGTTTTTTTTCTCGTATTTTCCTTCAAATGTTCATTTATATTAAAAAAGTACCTACTTAATTAAAAATAAAATAATGTTTCAGTAGAAAGATAAATATATATCAAATCTATGTTTGTAAAATGTGAGGTGGTAAACCTTTTTTTAAAAAAAATTATAACGAATAAAGAATAACTAACTAACATACATAGTTATATGTTTATTCAAAAATAAAAAAAATCAAACAAGCCAATTATGTATTATATAGTTTATGTTTCTGTTGAATGTTGATCCCATGAAGGTTTGTGCGTATAGCTGGCTCTCTAGATCTTGGAATCGAATCCCAACATCTTCCACATAAAACCAAAAATATTTGCTTTTACACAGCTACTGCTTTTGCTTTTACACAGCTACTGCATCGTGAGAAATACACCCAGAGTCATGAAGAAGTGCTTCTCATTTAAGCACTTTGGAGTCAGCAAAAAATTTGGGGTGGTCTCCGTTCCACATATAATTTGTTTTTTAATTAATATTTCGAAAACAACTTCGTTTCTATTTAAACACTATCTACAATATTTTAAGCAAATAAAATCTAACAACAAAAAATTAAAAAAAATTACAAATAGATACCATAACATACATTTTGTGGCACGACAGCTCGTGGAGAACCAGGACTTAGTGACTCATTGACTTAAAACTCCCAACCATTTGTTTTTTGTTGTTAGTGCCTGTTTACACAGTCACATTACTTAAAGTGGACCTCCAGCATCACATCACAGTACCTATAGATCATCGCTCTTACCTACGCCACGGAGTATTATGTTGCAATGCAATCAAAAATATTGTTTTTTTTTTAATAGAGATTGAACTAGAGCGTTTCAGGTTCATTATAAAAATTATATCCAGACGTGCTGGATCCGAGCCGAGAGTGTCCTAAACCCCTCATGTACCACATGAATAGAGGTATTTTAAGTTTCCTATAAAAGAAGGGTAGGGAAGAGGCGAGAAGCAAAATAATGCGTTCATTTTTATTTATGAAATATTACAATTGATTATTTTATAGTTCACATTCACTTTTGTCCAAAAAATTAAATTAAAATTAATCATTTTAATAAATACATCAACCGTTGTTTTAAGACCGAAAACCTGATCTTTAACATGCCAGTTTAGAACATTAGATATAGATAAGGCCATATCCGAGACTATTCGAAAGTATTCGCTAAATCCCAATTTTCTTAGTTTAAAAAGCAAACCTCGATGTGACAGCTTATAAAAGGCTTTACTGAAATCAGTAAATACACAATCTACTTGTTTTTTGTTTTTAAATGTGTCAATATTGATTTTCCAAAGTGAGTGCTGTGTAGCTCAAACAGTGCGTTTTTTGAAAAGAAGTTTTGGACGAAAAAAAGCACCCACCGTGCATGTTGTACGCAAGTTTGTGCCAAGGCTGCCATTTGAACGACGTTGTGTTCCATAATTAATAGGAATGTTTGCTCTTATTAATAAAGCCATAATACATGGAAAAAATTAATTTTGTTCATTTTATTCTATTTTTAAAAAGAAACTTGTATTTGGCCACCCTGTATACTCTGTTTTTTTTTTTAAGAAATTTCAAACCTTTTACTTTAGCTACATTTCCGGTACTGCTGCCGATTAATAAAGCATTTTGTCCTATTTCCTGCACTTAAACTTAAATATATAAGTTCAACAAGAACTAATGTAATGTGACACTTTACGGTGAGGAAAAAGTAGACCGTAAGCTCTCAAGTCAAACTTAAATATTTAAGTTTCGTATCAGTAAACGGCTCTTAATCAAATAGTGAAATATTCACCACATATTCTACAACTACAAATTTGAATTACTTTTATCGTAGTTATGCAATTTCCATCCTAACACCATTATAGATTTTAGCAGTTTTTATTAAGCTACATTCATATTTATAAAGAGGTTAGATAGAAACAATCCAATAAATTGCATTATCATTGATCACAAACAATTAAAATCCTTTACAAAACTTATTGCTACTCAAACTTGCCCAAATAAACTGACAGATAGTTCTACAGTTAATTAGTTTCAAAAATTCTAACCAACAAACCCTCAAGGCATATTTTCTGTGTGTACCAATATAACCTATTGCATTCACTGCTAAATACAGATTAGACCGCATTTATTTCGCATGAAACCAAAAAAAAATCAATTCCATGTTCTAAACATACCTACTCGTAGGTACATAGTCGTATTATTATGAAGTTCTTTCGGGGTACAAGCTTATAGAATGGTGGGAAAACATTTTAAGTTATGTCCACATAAATTCGTGCATATGCATGCATCTGACCATTGACCAAATAAATTCAAATATAAATTGCAAAGCAATACAACAATTTTCCAACCGAACAAAACGAAAAAAAAATAAATAAAATAAAATAAAATAAACTTTATTGTCATCATTAAAATTGTGCGAGACTTTTAGATTTTCAATTCGAAAACAACACAAATTCATCCCGTCCCATGTGTCGGTGTCCTGTTCCTGTCCTGTCCTGTCCATGTCCTATCCTATCCTGATGGCATTGCGTTCACAAAAAGAACCGAATATCTCTCGAAAGGACCCCAGGCGATATCAGTAAATTGCAAATTAACCAAAAATAAAACTGCTGACGGCTGATTCGTGGATGCGCGAATTTTTCTGTTTCAGCAGGATAATAGTAATAATAATAATAATAGCGTACCGGAAACGCAGCCATTTAGCGTGACAGCAAAGCAGGGATAGCCGTAGTGACGCCATTGTGGGGGGGTGGAGGTGTTGCTGCGGTGACGGCAATGGAAGGGCAGGGGCTCTTCTCTTGTGAATTATTGCAAATAATCGGACAGTTCACTTGTCACAGAGGCGACTGTTAATGTGGAATTTTTCTCATCAAAAGGGATGAGAGTCTTTTTTTTTTGTACATTATTTGTTTTTTTTTTATTATTATTATTATTTTGGTATTTGCGATTGGAACGCGATGGAGCGACTCTGGTGGCCATTTCCGAAAATTTCATATTCGCTGCTGTCAGACAATTCGGATGGGTACGGTTGGTGGTGATGGGGCCACCAATCCACCCCCCCTAGAGGTTGTAGGTCGGTGTGGCAGGTTATATTGTTAGTATTGCGCATTATTGACTTCCAGCACGACGACTTGTCTTTTTTTTTGTGTTTCGTTGGTTTGTTGTATTATTTTAAATTCATTTCGATGTTCAACCCAAACCTAATGGGAGGACCATGACAACAAACCTCAGCTGTCTGTAAGGCCTTCAATTAATCGAAATATTAAAATATGCGCATTTGTTCGAGTCGAGTGCATACACTACACTCGGAAAAGTACCTACAGAACCACGTCGCGGTTTTCATCTGATGATGAGTGGGAAAACGGAAAAGTGGGTTGGAAATAATTTTTCGCTATTTTATATACATCCGGGCTAATGCATTATTCACAATTCATCGAATGAAATTGAATGAGTTCATACATATTGATCCGGGGTGGGAAACTATAGTGATGGGTTTGGTTGTGTCGCTAATTACACTTTAAATACGTAATTCGATAAGGTTCGGTTTTGAGTAATGAATAATGTACATACATATATACCTGCCTATGTTTAAATGAACATCAATTGAGATAAGCAAACATCCATATCATATGGCCTATGTACTTAATTGGATCTCCAAGTGACAATTACAATAAATTTCGATTTATTAATAAGAAACCCCATTTTGGTTTACTCGACTATTCAAGGAGTCAAATGTTAAATTTTATGAAATCTTAACAAAAATTTAAGTTTCCGAGATCTTAACATTTATCTGAATTCAACCAATGAGTCCAACTTAAATCGCATTCTTCATTTTTACTTGCTCTTTAGACTTTAGGGCAAGTATTGGATTCGTTTTAAAAAAGAATATTCGAGGTTCTTATCAAAATCAACACAATACGATGATTGGAGATGACCGAAGAAGACATATCGTACGTCCTTGCATATAATTTAGTTCGACCTAGAACCTAAATGTGTAGACCGATTCAAATATGGTATTAAGGTGATTCCCTAGAAGGGAAAAACTCAATTTTCTTAATATCATTATCATTATTTTGCTCTGAATAGATAGGTCAGAGTTCTAACCCAGTAACCAATACATTTTTCTATATTTCAGGTTTAGTTCTTTTTTTTTTCTTTTTGATATGATCTTTCCAATTTAGCTTGGCATTCGTAATCATTCCAAGGTATTTGGCAATATTGGCGTAAAGTACAGCTTTACTGTTGATAAAAATTGGAACATATATTGTTTGTAAAATTTATATGAGTTGATTTTGTGTCATTTAGTTTGATACGCGATTGTTGCATCCAACCTCTTACTTTATCGGTTGCATTTTGCAATTTTGCTGTAGCCTTCACAACTCATTTATTCAGGCACTTAAATGACAGTGTCATCTGCAAATGTGGCCAAGATAGCATTGTTGTCCACTGGAATATCTCTGGTATATAACAAATACAGTGTTGGTCCTAGGATACTTCCTTGTGGTACACCGGCTTTAATTTTAATAAGTTGCGAATACTCTTGCTAGTACCTACTCTTAAGGTCGCTAACGTAACGTAAGTATTTCAGTAGTAAGTATTTCAGTATTTCGTAGAACAACTACCTTGGGGGATCTATGTGCGGTTTGTACTAAAGTCCTTTGCAAAGATTTGAGCAAAATCTAAAAATAAAGCGCAACATACTCGTTTTTTCAAAAAAGCTTTTAACGGCCATACACATTTTTCGGTTTGTCTTACATAGATTTCTTCAAGTGTCTTCAACAACATCCGTAATTCGATGCACTTGGTCTATCGTAGAATGTTTATTTGTGAATCCAAATTGATGGTTTGGGATAAGTTTTCTTTCTTCAATCATTTTGCTTAACCTTTTCACAAGTAGTTTTTCGAATATTGGTGTTTTTTGAAGGATAAATTCGGCATTTCTTTCAAAACCTAAGCAGTAATTAGATCCTTTTTTGTTTGATAACTTATGCTTCTTACTTTTTTGAGCGTGACGAAAAGAATTTTCGTCGTTTCTATCAACGAAAGGTAAGTATCGCTGAACTAGCTCGGAAGGGCATAAAAACTTCTGCGAAAAGTTCAGCCTTCTGTTTCGAATTTGCAATCCATTTTCCGTCTTATGCGGATTTTGTATTTGCGGTCTTTTTAGACACTAAGCTGCTTTGCATTCGAAGTATTCTGTAAAGACAATCGTCGTCAAACTTTATTTATTTCTGCAAGATGTGCAAATGCACAGGGCGCAAAATTCTGGGGGTGCATTACCAGGAACAAGAAAATGTAATTTGATCTTGCGCAGACCAATACGTACTGCCATTTGCATTTTAACCACAAAACTTGTTCAAATAATTCCAAAATAACATCCACTACAACTGCGCTTTCTACAAATTTTGCACAGGGTGCAAGTTCGGCTGGAACCGGCCCTGATCTTAGCTCTCTTTAAATTCTTATGTTTTATATCTGGTTCTTCCCCAAACAAAACCCGCGGGCCCAAAATAAAAGGATATAACAACCGCGGGCCTCTTTTTCTTTTTGAAATGAAAACAAAAGCAATGGGCTTTAATTCCCTTTTCTTGTAGGTTTCAATACGAAGAATATAATATTAATTCACTAAAGAAATAAAAAACAGTTTTCTTGGATAACAGTACCTTGGGTGGTTCGCTTCTCGGGTTCTTAGGATATTAATTCCCTCTTTGGGTCCTCTGTCCGGCTCACGCAACTTCGTTGCTTGGCTTACGGTATGTTCAGCCGCCAGGCAGGCGCCAATGTCAACAGCTTTCTTGGCCAACAGTATAAAGTTAAAGTAAAATACATATATGAGTTATCGAATCACACTTTAAGTCTGGGTCTTAATGCCAATTCAGAAAGGCAATAACTCCCACGGGTCTTAATGCTTTTTTATCGTGGGTCCTATTGCTACTAAAAAAAGGAAAAAAAAGTCCACAGGTGTTCTTTCTTTTTATTTTGGAAATAGAACCCACGGGCTTTATTTCCGCGGGTCTTATTGCACTGCACCATATTCGCAGCTATTTCTATACCAAAGACTTAAGTAACCGTTTACATGTTTTTTTTTTCTCACGGATACTTTATTTTCGAAAGCATTGACCTTAACATGGCCCCTTAGTGTAATTTTCACAACCTTTAAGGTCTTATTCGGAAATAATGTAAATCTATTGAATTCCCGCCATCGGATCCATTCAATCAAGCACTTGTACATTTTCGCGTATCCATTGACGCATAAATCCTCTCTCACACCATCATCCATCCATGCGATTGTTGCACATTACATGGATTGCGCCCCATCACCGTTCCAGATAATCATCGATTTAAGGTATCCATAAATCATCGACAAAAAGATCTCATTTATAGATCAGATAATGCACTTTTGTTTACAGAGGGCCCGAGCAAGAAATCATTAACCGATCACGGATCACCATGCGATCGCGCGGGCTATATATTCAGCCAGGGTTTGCCTTTTTTCCCAATTCAAAGGGATAACCATTACATTACATGGCAGTGTCTTCAGATGATGATGATGATGATGCTCTTGACCTCATCGCTTTTCTCGTGGTATTGTGGTATGGTGTCCCACCTTCGCTTGGACTTAAAACTCCGACTTTAATTCTCAACTGCATTGGCATGCCCATTTGAGCCTCAAGTACAATAGCTGTGATATGAGAAACAATCCTTCCAATCCTAAGTCATGGACAACATGGACATGGCCAACAATTTGGAGAAGCTCGTGTGTATCATGAAGTTTTATATCCATCCACGCGGAGCCATTACATTGCCACCATTTTTATTTTGGAGGCTGGCGGCGGGGGTGATCCAAAAAATAAAAGAAATACTCATGCAAACCTGCTGCTGGAGGGCTGTTGCAGGCTTCACATCAGCCATGAAATTGAACTCTTCCATTCCTTTTGGTTATACTCTGAAATGATGATGCAGCTCCTGATGCCGATGCCACATAGTTGTAGCAGATGATGATGATGATGATGAGAATGGTTTTGGTGTTTTCAATTTAAAATGCAATTCCCGTGAAAAATTACTTTAAAATCTTTGGGGCGTGGCAGAAGAACTCATCGTTTTAGTTTTTTTTTTGTTTTTTTTTTTTTTTGTTCTCAAGGAAACCCCCTTGTTCATTTTTTAGGCCATCGGCTTGAGAGGTACTCATCAGCTTCGTGGTTCACTCGATTGGTAGGTTCTTCATCATCATCATCATCGCATTCGAAAGTATTCCTTCTAGTCATCGTCGTCGAACCGTCTCTGAATTTGTGTTCGTCACTGCATTAATGCTTATGGTTGCCAATACTTTTTAATTCACAGAGTAAAATGAATTTATGTACAGAATATCAAGATATGAAATTTTTTAGCTGTGCCATCTTTTAGATAAACTAAAATGTAAACATAAACAGAATTTTATAAGTCGTAATTGTAGCGGGCTCTAAAAAGTTTCAGAAACAATGTTTAGTGTTGCCGTCGTTCTTTTTTTCATTTTTTGTCCTCTTTAAGTTTGACTTTTCCCAGCAAAAAAACAGGCTTAGCTATTATATTTTTAGACCCCAAAAATCGGAATATAAAATCAAGCTCAATAAGACAACTACACATAAAAATACATTCTTGAGGTTACATAATTTAATAAAAATCCATACCTGGCAACCATAATTGTGACGGTATCATGCTTTGGCTTATATATCTTTTAGCTCATGGAAGATTGTAGCCAATCTAAGGTATAACAAAACAAAAAATAGCTGGTGGTGCGGTGTACCCCATAACAATTGCCCTAAAAAATCAAGTGGAAATGCGATCCTATCTGCTGCAACAATCAGAATTGAATGTGAGAATTACCAACCTTTGTTCGCTTTGCTTTTGGGAAGCAACAAGGATCATTAAAAGTGTTTTTCCACAATATACCCTTCGGTTGGTTGGTTATTCTGGAACTTTGATGATAGTTTGAATCCTCCATCGAACGTTCCCTCTATCATTATGGATCGAAAAATTGGAATCGAACGTTTTGTGAACACAACTTCAGCTTAAGGAGGTATTTTCCTTTATTTATTTTTTTTTTACATAGTATTTGTAGGTATGTGTACATATATAGTTGGCGTTTGAACGCAGCAATTATTATAAATGCCCTGAGTAGGTATAAAGCAATGGTCGGTGATGGTGTGGAGGATCTTCTTCGAATCACAATTATTGGTTACACTGTTGAATTGTATAGTCAGCCAGCTATAGTATAACCGATCATAGAGAGAAGAATGGCTGTGGTGCAAAGGATACATGCAATTATATCGTTATCACGATTAAGAAGGGTTTGCAAGTTTTCTTTCTGGTGCAGAAGATAAAACTTTTATAGAGGATCATGTCTAAGGCGGTGCGCGCAGAGAAGGGGTCTGATTTGATAACAATAGTTCATTCGAAGTCCAAGAGTACAAGGTACCTATTTACTATAAATAGTTAAGAGCGTTTAAAGGAATCTATACAATGATGATGATTGATGTTGCTGAATATTGGTGCTTGGGACTCAATAAATTAATGGTTTTGATTTTGACCAAGTAAAGTTTCTATACCTACATGTTATCTTCCTGACATATTAGATTTTTGGCCCTTGGTAAAAAAATAGAACATTTGAAAAAAATCTTTATTTAAAAAGCTGATACTAACTCTGAAAGCTTCTCTGATCACTGAAGTGTAAAAAAATCACAGTCCATATATAAGAGGTACCTAATGGCATAACATTTTAAACAGCCTGATATTAGCATGATGCTAACAATTTAATAACTTTAAAGCTCTTTACTTAAATGTTCTTAGTTTTAAATATTTTTTAATGATAACTTATTTTCTTAATAAACTTCGGCTGAACACGTCTAAAAAGTGACAGCCCACGCAAACATGTAAGCAAACATACCATTTTCATATTTTTAATTGTCAAAGTGACATTTGGAGTTATTTTTATACTTAAAAGTTAAAATAGTCATTTGGTGGTTTTAACTTTAGTATAGTAAATTTTGAAAAGATAGAACGATGCTAACTCGTTTAAAATTTCGAAAATCCTATTTTTATTAAAAATGCTTTAACATTGTACTTAATCGTTAATGTTTTCATATTTGCTCAGTTCTGTGCACCTGTCAAAATCGAAGAAAATGGTGCCCTTTCACTATGGTCAAATTCCTGAAACTTTCAACTTTGGCAACGGGTCATTCATTTCGTTGTTTCAAGTTGGTAGCGCTGGTATTTGACTCAGCTGTCATTTGAAGTGTCATAATATTAGTCGAAAGTTTCCCATTTACGATAATGGATCGCTTAACAAACCTTAAAAACTTACTACAAAGTGGTGATTCAAACGTAGCCACTTTTCGCGCGTACGTCCGTCGTACGTCGAGTCATTAATAAGGAAAAATAATTTCTTACCAATTAAAGCGGTCTGCTATCGGTTATGGCTTTGAGCAGGCTATAAACCACACGATGATGTTTGTGTTCGTGTTTTGGCTCGTATTCATTTTCATTCTTCGATTTTTCTCCATTTTTCCGTAGGTACAATGGTGTATAAAAAGGTTGTTGACATCATTCTTTTTATATTCTAAACGGCAATGATCATATCAATTCTTTTACCAGTGTGCATAGCGGACCTTGAACTCCAATCCAACGATAGATTTGTTTGATAACTCCACGAGCTCTCGTGATAAACCGTTAAGTTAGCTTAAACTGTAAATGCTGGTTGGTTTTAAGTTTTTTTGGGCCAGCCATTTCCAGTCCATTACTGGACATTCCGCTGCCACCGTTCCAAGTTATTTGACAGTTCCATTTTCAATTGTTGTGTCCTGTGGCGTAATGGTTATTGCGTAGTACTGTTTGTTTCCCAGCCTATGGCACCTAAAAAAAAAAAGTGAACAAGTTTTTCACGGGTTACTGTCTTTGCGAAGAATTGACAAAGCCTCCAAGAGTATATCTTGAAATGAAAAACTGCTTTTTACTTTAGCCGTTAATATTCGGCAGAAAATTGTAAGTCCCCTCCATTCCCGCCAATATCATGCATGCAGTTGAAAGAATTGTAAATCAATAGGCCCTGGTTCTACACGAGCCACCCCATTTTGTTCATCATTGTATGAAATTCTTAAGGAAACAATTTAAAAAAATCCATTTCGCCGCATCCTGTAGAGTATGGGATGGGAGGTATTTTTGCATCACAGTTAAAGTTTTTTTTTTTTTTTGAAAATATTGTTTAAACAAAATTAAGCAAGAAATTAAATCTGGGGCAGGTTCTTGGTCACTAGAATGTGTTTTCGGTGTAACCAGAGGTAATTTAAAGTCAACACTAAGTCCCAGATCCATTGCGGCTTTTTTTGTGTAGACGATAAATTTTTTGTTATAAATAAAAAAAAATATAAAAATTATATTAAATAATAATAATAAATATTCGAAAACAACATGAATCTAAAAACAATCCGTGAAAATTGGATGCTTTTATTATTACCAAAACTCGAAAAGTTATGCAGCTTTTATCATTTGAAAGCATTAGAAAATAATTCTGATTTTCAAGCAAAATTATTGAAAAAAACGCTAGGAGCGACCTCTAAATGGTTTTCGATTTTAAAGTTTTTGGGTCGTATTTATTAGATTTTTGTCTACTTAGACACTGTCTAACTATTTTCAAATTGGTGGAAATATGCTTTATTTAATAATTAACATTATTCACGGATAAGACAATCTACTCTTGTGTCTAAGTTAGGCAGCTATAAGACAACAATAAATAAGGTTTTTAAACACATTTTCCAAAGTTGGACAGTTGTCTTAAGTTAGACAACGTTTATAAATAAGACCATTTGATTTTAATCAATAATTGTACTAAATCTAAGCTTCATAGCTTTGCCCGGTTACGGTTTTATTTCGAAAAAGTTGTTATTTTAAATCACCTTAATGTTCAGAACTTCACTGAGAAATTGTGAAACAGACCCTAAATTTATTAAATATTTGTTGTTGCTTTTATTTATAAAAAAAAAATTAAAAATTAATTTCCCAATTATTCACTTCTATAATAATCATGTCACCCTATCTCAGAATTCTCTAAATATGTTAGAAATTCCAAGTATGTAGTAAAAACTAAATATATGCAATAGTCATTACTAAAAAAAGCCGCCATCAGGAAGTATTAAAAAAAAAAAAAATTGAAAACCCTCGCCGATATATCGAAACATTGAAAAAATTAGATAAGAAGGTATAAGGGGGTTAATTTTTGTGAAATCAAAAACATCATCCATCATTCCAAAGAAACAAATCAAGCCATGTGGATGTAATTCGAAATTGACACAATCTCCAATTGCATTTTAGCCCACCCATATTATATTTTATTTATATTATATCTCCTTCTCAGCAAAACCAATTCAAAATGGAATATTAAACCTTTATCTGTCCCATTCAGTGCCAACTAACTAAAATGCCAAATTGTAAAAAAAAACAAGAGTCAAAATCTAAAAATTCGATTCGATGAGGATGAAAATAAGGATCCTTCGAGGGAAGTATTTTATTCAAACAGCCAACAACATCACAATTTATACAAACAAAAAAAAAGAAGAGGAAATATATTCTTGTACATTTCCATTCCCAACATTAACTCCAAAGTGAAGCCGAGCGTTGTCCTTGTCGGTCTTCGTATATATTCGTCGTTGTCGGCCGCCCAACTCAAATAAATATAAAATACAAAAACAACAACAACAACAAAATAAACTTCGAGCAAAGAACCCTTTTAAATACTTTAATGCAATTCAAACAATTTCCATTTGTCCAGGAGTCATTAATCATTCGCTCGCTCGCACTGCGCCACACCACTCTACTATATCAACAAAAAAAAAAGCAAACCCAGGAGCAGGAGAAGGAGGTGGAGGGATTCCCACCAGATATGACCCTGATCTCTAGGCAAAAGGGACATTCCAACATACAGTAGTTTTTGGTATAAATGGAAGTTAAAGGAGTAGCAATACCCAAGTATTGCTACTTATGTCCTTTTTTTTGCACCACCACCCTCAAAGGAAAAATAAAATGAGTTAAGGCATTGTGCATTGCAACAAATTGGAAATATCCATTTCCTTCGTTTCGACTTCAAAATTGTCCTGGCATACTTTTTCCATTAAATTTAGGACTCGGAATTAAAAACGAAAAAAAAAACAAGAAAAAACGAAAAAAATATATCTAATGATAAAAAAAAGAAACAATGAGGTATTGTATACGAACAACATCCACCCCCTTGTGACCAAAACGTTGACGTCGTCGTTGTTGTTGGTAAGATAATGCTCTCTCTAACCGGTCGGTGGCATCCTTGTTGCGTTATCAACTTATTATTAGAAATTCATTCAACAAAAGGACGTTCAGTGTTTCGCTGTCATTTATCATGCAGTCACACGAAAAATTAAAAGTGACAGCATGTGCGTAGCTAAATTTTTCTTATGGGGAGGGGTATTTTTCTGTATAACTTGAAGTCATATTGTGTCCGTTGATTTATTTTATAGAAAGTATTTATAGTTAGTATAAGATTTGGGTTATCTTAAAAAAAGATAATTTCTTAAAGGTTAATATTATATAGGATGTGTTTTATTGGGAAATGTATATAGTTAGCTTAGCAAACGCAATCAAGCAATCAAAAATGTCCGCAATATCAGATGTGGCATAAAAATTCCTTTGTGTATTACTAGCTGAACCTTGCCACGCTTTATGTATGACACGCTGAGCCCTACCACGCTTCACAGCGCCACCTGTTGAACATTTGTCGAACTTAAAAAAACAACTATATATGATAAATACAATGGAAGAAATTTAGAAAGAATATGTTCTATGCGAAGCTATTTTAATAAGATTCGGTTAAACATCGACTAAAATTTGAGTCTTACATAGAAGGGTACGACAACATCTATCTGGGCTCATATATCGTAATTATATCTGAGGGAACGCATTTTGGAGTTGAGGTCACTTGAACTTTTAATTGAAGACTTTAGGAAAAAAACCCAATTATGAGAAAAAAGTTAAGTAAGTAAGGAGATCGTCTCTAATAAATAAATAAATTAGTCGGCGCGACAGCTCGTGTAGGACCAAGACCTAGTGACTTACAACTCTCAACCATTCCTGTGTGCGTGTTATTGGCAGGAATAGAGGGGACGTACAATTTTTTGCCGAATCCGAACGGCTAGTTTAAGAAGCACTTTTTCATGAAAGGAGATACTCTTGCAGGATTTGTCAATTCCTCGCAAGAGGCAGGAACCCGTGAAAAACATTTCTGTTTTTAGGTGGCATAGGCTGGGAATCGAACCCAAGACTTTCGGCGTAACAGTCCAACGCACTAACCATTACGCCATGGGCTACTACAAGGGGGACAAAAAGGGGCGTGGTAGTAGGCGGATTCCTAAAAAAATACATATTGTATGGTTTTGGCTGACAAATTTATTATAAATTTTTAGCCTTCTGAGGAAGATATTAGAATTAATTGTATAAAGGAAAAGTGGGCGTGGAAGTGTTCGGGAAAAAATAATACATGTCATGCTATAGGTTAAAGAGAGCTTAGTTAAAAAATTTTAAAGTTCTAGGAGAAAACTAAAATATAATAGAATTGGGCCAGGCTATGGGCGGATTTCACTAAAATTTCTTTATAAACCATTCTGAATCTAATAAGAACAAACACATCAATTTCAGACAAACTGACGATCGGTGTGAGTAATATTTCAACTATTGCCCCTTCTTGCATCCGTGCCTGAGCTATAGCCGCATATCGGGGTTAGGGTTTGGTTTTGTGTCGTGTTTAACGAGATAAGGTGCTTCTGATGTTCTTCCTCATCAGAAAGTCCTTATTTATTATTATTTTTTTTTTTTTTTGTGTTTTGGGATTTCATTGCGCACAAAGAGCTGCATGCGGCAAAAGGTAGCATTTGCGATTAGGTCATGAGTCAATTTGGGAATTAGATAACAAAAATAAAAAACAACCAGTATAGCGTGCGATTCTTGTTGCTTTTTCTATATTTAATCACATTTCGGTTCTTAATCCTTGACAAGGCGTATATAGTGATGTTACTACTATATATGAACACTATTAGTGGTGCTGCGATGAGAAATAGCTCTGTAATTCCTATATAAGGATAAATAAGCACAAATAGACACAATGAAAGCAAATTGGGTGCTGCTGGTGTGTATTGCTATACCTATGGTTTTGCATAATAAAATCATTAAGTGTAATTAATCACACGTGTTATCTTTTCGTTCGGAATGAATGCTTCTGCTCATCTACCAGGAAAAATATTATAAGAAGATTGTGAAGGGTACACATTTTTATTTCTACTTTGCTGTCGGCAGATATACTTTTTTGTTTGGTTTGTAGTGAAAAAAAAATAGCCCTCTTGCGCTATGTATTGTATTGTAATGATGGTTAGGAAAAGTCAAATACAGGTGTAAGCAAAGGAGCATTGTCCTTGCTGATATCAGATTAATCGGATTAATTTGGGAAATGACTTGGAAGCTAGGATATCATTTAAGGTATTTTAGATCTCTCTTAAGTAAAGTGAAATATCTTTTAAGATATCAAGACAAACAGACCAGCAAATTTATAAAAGTAAATGAAGGTTTTCATGCTTCCATTGCACATGTGGTCGATTACCTAAGCACAAAGACAGCTGATCAAAATAAAGAAAATTGTTTTGGCTTTGCTATTAAATTAATGATTGGTAAGGCGATAATAATTTACAAACTAGAATAGCTAGTTAGTTTAGTAGCTACCGGATACTACCTTTTAAGTTCTACTGCTATTATAGAATGTCAGCGTATCGCTACATAAATTATAGCTTTCTTGTTCATGGATTTGTTGAAATCAATGTTTGATACATAGGTTAACGTTAACTTTCATTCTTTGCAGTATTTCTTCAGCTGATTTATCGTTATCTATAATTTCTTGGTTGCAAACAACACCATAGATTTTAATAATAGTATTTTCCTTTGAAGACTCCCCATACGACAGCTGTACAGCTTTTTGTATATTTTAAAGAAGAAAAAACAAACACGGTGTTTTTATTTATATACTCTTTTTATTTCCGATAATTTTCTTTTAATTAATAGTATTTTTCGCGAAAAAAATAACTACAAAAAACTTCAGTATTTTTTTCCGGCTCTTTTTTTTCTTCATACAAATTGAAACGTCAAAACTGCTGCACGTGAAAAGTTCAAAGTTGGTGAACTCTTGCAGCAAACGTCTGCAGCACCGACTGCAGTTGCGTTGTGTTGTGTTGTGTTGTGTTCGTAATATCGAATTTGTGTGTATCAGAGATCAGAAATAAATCTCAACCTTTTAAAAGGTTCTGTAATAACTCTTATTTGTTATCACTTTCAATAAAAGTCACTCAATAACATTTAAAAAAAAAAAATCGGTTCTGAGAGAAACCTTTATTTTTTTTATGTTTAGGTCGAAAAGTGAGATTTATCACTGAGAGAAAAAAATAAATCTCGTTTTTATTTATCAGTCAGAATGTGCGTTAGTACTTCGTATAAGCACTGCATGCGGACATGGATTTAATTAGACTTTTTAGTCATCGGTGAATACTTTTTGGTAAAGGTTGAGCGATTTGTTTTTTTTTTTAATGCGATTAAGTTTTAGTTAAAATGGGAAGAAAATCCGACCATAAAGTGAGAAATTATTTTTTTTACGAAAAAGATAGAATCTTGGGTCAAAAAACCTTGAACCATATAAAGAATAAAAAAAATATACAAATTTCATATTTTGCTTTGAAAAAATAAGAACATTCTCTATAAATTCTACATTTTTCTTTGCATTAACCATTTTTGATTTATTTTCAACAAAAAAGGTTTAAAGTTAACCTTTAACATTTATTTTTTCGTAAAAAACTCAATCATTGAGAGATATTTTAAAAAATAAATCTCAACCGATAACCTTAATTTTTATATTTGTTAAATAAATATCAAAATAAAAATTTTTAAGAAACTAATTGAAAATAAAAGTCAACAATTATTTCTGATCTCTGGTGTGGATTGAATAATCTGAAAGCTATTCCAGCAGCAGTTCCATTTGCAGCTCCGTATCCATTGTGTTTAAGCAGAATTTCTGGTTTGAATTTGGGAAATGACTTTGTACTACAATTTACATTTAATGTTTGTTTTTTTTTTTAAATTGTCTACCCTCTCTGGGTTTAAAAAAGTATACTCAAAATGACAGTAGGTACCGTGGCATATCCCATCCTTGTTTTTTAATTAAATCTAGATACTATTGTCTATTAAAATACATCATTAAATACAAATGTTATCATCAGAGAAGTTTAAGTGCAATAATTGTTTGATTTAATTTTGACAATATCAAGTCAAAATAATTGCTTTTGAATTATGTAAATAATCATAATTGAAAGTTATCCCAAGATTTCATTTTATTTTTGAATTTCTTCAAAGTTTAAAATGTCAAAAGAAGGGATTCAGAAGCTCATCAAAAATATTGAATCGTATTGAAATTCGAGATTTAGTATTTTACATTATAATTTTTGTTCCTTAAAAGTTTTAGTAAAATTCCCCTGAAGGTAGCTCTGTATCTACTCCCACTCTTTCTCCAAATACTTAAGTTTCTCTAAGGAACTAATTTGAAGAAACAGTTGTACCATAGCAACCTCACCCAGCTCTAAATAGGAACACACGTAGGGATTTTTGGTTCGAAAACTATACCGTTGGGAAAAAAGGACGGCTTTTTGAAATATTAGAATTTTCTATGAAAGTTTAGGTAGGTTAGATACTTTTAGAATTTTATTACAAACAATTGTTCTTTTTAATATCGTACCACATACCCTGCAGAAATGTTATTCCTTCTGTAACAGAAATATTCATTAGATATTAATGCGCTTTTACAAGAGTGGAGAACTATTGAATTAAATTTTTTGAAAAAATAAAAAAAGGATTGCTTGTCATTCCTGCAGGTATTTCTTTTGATTTCGTGTGGCATCACTTGTCCATACTAAAACGCCTAAAAGAAAACACTCCAAAGTATGAATATGTATATAAATATTCATATAATGAGTATTAAAAAAATACAAAATTACAGAAATAACAAGAATACGTCTTTTTTCCAGTTTTTTTTTTTTTTAATTGTAATATTAACGCCCAAATTATTCACTCGCTCAGTATAAATTAAAACTTAAATCCAGAGTAAGAAATGAAATAGAATTTCATATTATAATGAATGGATTTTAAATTCACTTGAACCCAATTTAAATCCAGAGTGAATAATATCGCAGTATACCTGGTACATAATATAGTACAGGAAAATTCTCAAACCATCAGTTTTTGATCAAAAATAAGTTGCAACAATTTTAATTTTGGATCTCGTTGTTCTTTAATGTAAAAATCATAAACATTCGATTCCTACAGACCCCTTTTCTAGTATAGGTACTAGTCGTGGTCTAAATTCATCACTTTAACTCTTATTACGAATTATGCAATGCAAGTTAGCTTATATGTACATATATAATATACTACGAATATTTCTAGACAAAAACAAAGGTAGACAAATTTCCTTACAAGAATAGGTACTGGTAAGAAATATTAAACGTACGCCATTTTGCAATTTGGAGAAATAAAAAAAAAAATTTGAGGACACTTTACCCTGTAGGGAACATATTATATCAATTCGAACATTTTCACCATTTATTACTCGCACTTCTAGAGATGCACATCAGTTTAATTTCACTTTTCTTTTCCCATATTTGATAGTAAACATTTCAAATCAAGTTTGCATTGAAACACCTTACCTACCTAACCCTCGCCTTGTCTTCAATCTTATTAAGGGAAGGAGTTTGATAAAGAAACCAGTATAAGAATTTCAATGTATAGGTTCAACAATTCTGATATTTCTCTAAAACATGTTTAAAAGTTAAAACTTTGTTAAGAGATTTAAAGAATGCGTTATACACACCTTTTTTATTTTTAACGATTGCTGCGTTATTTAAAATAATTATAAGCATAAGTTCTAACCGCTTAGCAGCTGCTATATGTACCTAGCGAAATATTACCAAATATAACTCGTTGATTCATTCAGAAACATAATTGGTTTCTTTAAATTTCAAAAAAGGTATTTGCAGCCCAAAAAACATTCATATTTGTACGAAATAATTTGCATAAACTTTTAACGAATCCAATCCAAATCCATGTTGATTGCCGTCTCCTAATCCAAGTTCCACGTCCTCAAGTGTACCTAACCTATACCTATATACAATATACAATACATACATATGTGGTGTGTAAGTTGTTTATACGTATACACTCCGTCACTGTTGGCACACGCAATTAAAACTTATTTTTTGCCCAACAACAGCAACAACAACCAGAAAAACCAATTTCAAATTGGCCATAATTTTCATAAATTGCTCGGCACAACGCAAACTTGTCCCACAATCTTGCAATTAACCCCGAAAAACTTTGCATTCAAATTGCAAATGAGTTTCCTCGCATCGCAATGGCCGTCACCTCACTCAAATGGCACTTCTTTCTGTCTTCCTGTGTGTGTATAGTCATCATAAATGTCACTTTATGGTCTCTCTGTTGCATATGTGTGACCATTTGGTCCATCAGTTCTGCTCCTCTGTTGCGCACCTTAATTAGGCGACAAACTCTTTGGACAAAGCGGGAGGGGCGGCGGCGGCGTGGCAAGCGGAGATGAGTCCTAAGCCGAGTTGGCTTTCCATTAGCACCTTATCATAATTGCAGCATTAATCTGCGCGATGCGATGTTGCGAGCTCCGCGGACTTGCTCACCGATGTGATGGTACGTATGAAGAAACCTCTATTTCCAAAACAAAAATGATTGTGGAAATATGCAAAATTAAAAATAGTGTGTGGGACCATCTCGTCCGTGTGTCATTAAATGTTGCAAATAATGGCGCAGCACCAGAGCAATGGTCTTCTCTGGTCAGTGTTGATGCAAAACAAACAAACAAACAAAGCAAAAACATCCTTCCATCTTCTTCTTCTTGTTTTTCTTGTTGGTGATCTTGCACCAAAGCAAAGGGTTCGTGCAACTGCAGGGAGTGCGTCATGTTCGGACCGTGTTCTCCTATGTTAATTCGGTTTCGTGCAAAGTATCTCGTTCAATGCCAATGGGAACATGGATCACTTGCACAACGGCACTGGGTGAATTGATATGAAATTATTACCTGTCGCGACTGTGCATGCGCCGTGTGGAATTGGAGGATATATACCGCGCGCGCCGGCTGGTTGGCTTTGGCTGGGTATAGCTTTACATTACATAGCTTATGTTGACGCTAGTGAATGTCCATAATGTCATTGGAGAATGTGCGAATCGAATAAGTGATGGTTGAACTTCATTGTGTATACATTGACATGCATTTTTGACAATGATGCGTGAAGACTTTCAAAATGAGCTTCATGGCATTATGGACGGCTGAAATTCGCATCAGACGGTAAAAAATTTGCACGGTCTTCTCTAATAAAATTTATAATTTTCTTGTATATAGATGTATACGGGAAGGTGTTGGGACTGAATTCTTAAAAGTTAAGACGAAGACGAGTTCACACAATGAGAACAGACCTGTATTTTCTCCAAAATAATTTCTACCTAAAATCTAAATCATAGCATCGGTCTGATAAGAGCCATGCAGCAAAGCATTTTTACTCTAGAATTAAGGTAACCAGGGCCGTAGCTTCCAATTAGCGAATCAATGATGAGGGTTGGGGAGATATAAGGGCACACGTACATATATAAAGCCCCTGACCATTGAGATAAATGTTATCTTGTTTACATATAAGCCGTGATTTTGTGAGAGTGTGTAACGAGCTTAGAAAAAGTTTTTACACGATTTCGTGGCGGACTAAAAATTAAGATTTTTTTCTAAAAAAAATTATAAACAACCTCGGAAAAATCATGACAGCGTGTCTGACTAAATTCTTATTAAAATAATTGTGGGTTATTTTTCCTCACATTTTTTTTTAGATTTCTACCATAGCTTTACTAGGTTCTCAACTGTAAAATAATTTGAGGATTGTTCGCTTAAAAACGATATTTCACGTAGCTTCAGAAATAAAATGCACGAAACCATTTGAAAAAAAAATAGCTACACCTTTTTTTAGTATTTATTAATGCCGAGTTAAAAAATTGATTTGCAAAAAAAATCATCAACTCATTTTTGAAATATCGACTTTTCAAAAAAAAAAATAATTTTTGAAATGCAGTAATAATTTAAACTTATTAATGTTAAAAAACTACTGGATGCAAAGTTAAAACAAAAATCAACTAGGTCCTTTTAAAATTATTAAGTTCGTAAAAAATTAAAGCTTTTTTCAAAAATACAAAAACATTTTTTTAAATCGATCCTATATAAAAAAATTTAATAAAATAAATTGAAAAAAATGGTTTTATGGATGGTATGCCATACTTTTTCGGATGTTTTTTTTAACTAAAGGTAGCGTTTTTGTAAAAAAAATTATTGATTTATTTTAAGTTAAGGGTTAAGGTATATCCAAATTTTACCTCTAGTTTTAAAATGGAATTTTTCAAACCAATATATGACGAAAAAGTTGTCTAAGAGAGAAAATTTTACCCAGATCAACCTTAGGGTAATATTTGGACCCACTTTTTCGATTTCGCTATCACCGTTATTTCAAGTTTAATTATCGAGTTAGCTTTTTTTACGAATCCATAACTTGCCATAGTATAGTACCAAAACATAATGGGCGTATTCATAGAGAATTACTAAAGTTGTGATTTCTTGATCTATAGTTTAAGGCTTGTTAGTTAAATAAATAGAGCTCTTATTCATAGTCAATTTCCCAGCTGTGTTTAGTAGAACCCCAGGTTAAAGTTGTGTTCTACTAAAATTATACTTCAAAAAAAAAAAACTCTTAAATTTCATGTGCATGTCGGAAAAAGTAAGTAAAATAAAACTATTAAATAAAAAATCCAAAAAAGAAACTCAAACAAAATTCTATAATATTTTTAAATAGAACAACAAAGAAAATATAAAACGCGAACGCCAGGAAAACTGGTCGCAACCAGAGAAGGAACTTTTGCGGGAACTGGTTCGCCGGCACAACAACATTGTTGATGCTAAGAAGAACGTTATTAAGTTGATAGCAAAAAAGAAAGCAGGTTGTTCCGATATCAGTACAAAGTGGCATCGGATGAAAGTTGCACAGCCAGAAGAAGCAATGCTGAAATGAAGAAGGCTCTGAGAGCCATTGGGAATATGGTTGAAGTTCCAGAACCACCCGAGGAGGACTTGACCTAAAAGTGGATTTTCCTCACCAACGCAGGGAACAAATTTGTAGCGAAAACCGCCAAAAAGAAAAACTTCATAAGCTCAGTCGGGAAAGCCACACAGGCCTTAATGATATGCAAAAGACTTGCAGGCAAATCATGAGTTTGTAAACCAGACATCCTCAGATGGATGTACACCATGATGGTAAGACCCATCATTACCTATGGTGCAGTTGTATGGCATAAAAGAACCGATTTATTAACAACTAGGAAAGCGCTAGACAAAGTTCAAAGGCTCGCGTGTATATGTATCACTGGAGCGATGAGCACCTGCCCTACAGCAGCTATGGAGGTAATCCTTCACCTGTCTCCTCTACACGAGGTCATTGGAAGTGCTGCAAAGGGACCTATCATGAGATTTGCCAAAGAGGGAACTGGAACTGGAAAATGCATAAGTCTCAGTATTAGAGACTGTTTGCCAAAATCCACAGTAACAAACCTTATTGACATTCCTAGAGATAGCATAATTAAAAATACAACTTCGAGAAAAACTTCAAAACGAAGTTAAGTAGCAAAAAAGAGTGGGTAGGTGAAACAATTAACTACACACTGAAAGCAAATGCCATCAAGTGGTATACTGATGGATCGAGAACATCTGAAGGGACTGGGGCAGGAGTATTTGGGCCTAGAACTAAACTTTCCATCCCGATGGGACAGTCAACAAGCATTTTCCAAGCCGAAGTAAATGCCATAGGAAAATGTGCAGATCGAAATCTCGAAATGAATTATCGAAAACAAAATACTGCCATTATGGCGGATAGTCAGGCAGCGCTCAAAGCTTTGAGCTCATATACCATTAACTCCAAAATAGTGTGGGAATGTGTAGGCAGGCTAAATGAACTTGGCAAAAACAATAATGTCACGCTTCATTGGGTACCTGGGCACGTAGGCGTTCAGGGAAATGAAGAGGCAGACTCCCTAGCTAAAATAGGAGCAAAGACCACCTTAACGGGACCTGAGCCCTATTGCGGCTTAGGAGAGAATGTGATCAAAAATAGAATCAAAAAAGAAGAGGATACCAAAAGATCCAAAATTTGGAAAGAACTCCCAAAACTGAGGCAGGCCAAACTCCTTCTTGGAAACTATAACCAAGAACGCTTCATGGACTGCAAAAACTTAAGTAGGAACAACCTAAGAATCATAACGGGCCTCCTCACCGGCCACTGTAAACTCAGAAGGCACTTAAATATTCTAGGCCAAGTAATTAGTGCACTTGCAGATTCTGCAATACCCATGAGGAAACACCGAATCACATAGTAGAAGATTGCGATGCACTCATGCACCAAAGAAATAAACACCTGGGACGCTAGCAGGTGGAAGAGAGCAACTTATCCTATGTTTATTGTTAGAACACAGGTTTAGCCCTAAACTTAGGTTTAAATTTATTTATGAATAGCCTAAACTCTGGACTTGCTTAGTAACAACTTAGCAAGAGTTTAGCAAACATCTATGAATATGCCCCAATATCGCAAGTAAAAATATTGGATCTTATTTGAAAACGCATTCCACTCTTGTCTTCTAAAGACAACAACGTTTGTCTAAGGTTTTACGAATCGACATAAAACAGAGAAAGCTATTGTAAGTTAACACAAAACCCACCATCAATCTACAATATATTTCTGCCACGTAAATTTCCAGGATTCATCCATCGGACACTCACTGATTTCTCACCCAATCTTAAGACCGCACGTTCTTTTCTCTAAGTGGCCATATCCATATGAGTGTGTGTAAGACCTTTTTCCACTTAAATAGAGCCCTATCTTCGAACAAAAAAAAAAAAACACAAAAACTCTAAACCCTATAATACCTTTACCTACTTTGTGATTGTAGTTTAGGTATCAAAGTGCGTGCTCCATGGATATTTATCTTTTCGAATGCATTTTTATTACAAATCAATTGAAGGATCATTAGCATAATTTATACAAAACGCTCGTTTAATGATCGCCTGCAAATATTCAAGTGCCATGCGAGCCCTATGCTTTAATATCAAACAGCTTAAGGTACTCGTCGTACGTTTCAGCAAACACTGAGTTTGCGTTCGCTCACACTCGCTCGCTGGTCCGAATCGGTGGATGGATAAATGCCAAGGAGTATGGAGTGGAACCACAAAACCAGAAACCCATCAAACCCCACCATATAGCTGGCATGTTTCCATTTCTCTGTGTCGTCCGTTCAATTGGGTCTGCAATTCGCGCATGTGACGCGCTATAGTACCAAAGAGTAATTAATGACCAATTCGAAAACACGACGGAGACATCTACAACGACGATGACGACTGCGACAACAACAATAACAACGACAACGACGTGGAGGAGACGCGATCGCTGCTCCACGAGACATCTTTTCGCGCGAAACTATTGCTGTTCCTAGACTTGTACCCTCGCTTCAAATGTACTTCATGTGACCTCCGAACGTCTCCTCTCATAGACGAGACTGACAGTCGATCTTCTCGGATCGTTCTTCAAAATTGATGTCGAATCCGAGATACAAAATTGAAATTCCGATTGAGCGCAACGATTACCGGGCGGACAATTAAATATCGCCTGCAGAGCTCGCTGTATACTGTATAGTGTATATAGAGAGAAGCACACCAAGGAGCGGACGCGGAGTTGCATGGTGTGCGCGATCGATCGAAAAAATGTGTGCTACGCATTCGAATGATGCGGTTGCGGTTGAATTGTCATGTGGCACGATGGGTACGCGACTTTGTGTTATCAGGGCACATCGATCGCATTCGGGCTGACGTTTAATGCAAAAATCGACGACTAGACGATCGACGACAGATCGGTAGGAAGATTGGGCGAACTATAGGCATCTATTCGTAGGCAATTGCAACTTAAGTTGGTGTGTGAATAACGTTTTGGGATGCATAGGATCGTTATCTGTGGCATCGCTCACATACCGTGATGAAACGGATGCCAATTCGGGAGAGCCTATCGTCGTCGTCGTCGTCATCATCATCGTCGTAGTCGTTCATTGTCGTTCAGGTTCAGGGAGCACCTGAGCTGATATGTAGGTATTATTAAGGTGGAGCATATGGAAGACGACAGAAAAACACTGGCACGACTGACAAGTGTGACAAATTTGTTATGATATCATTACGATCAGCTGTTTTGGGCAAATGAAATAGGATCGGAATGCCGAATATGGAGGGTGAATTTAGAAGGCATTGTAGTTTCGTCATGTAGATGCAGAGTTATAGATTACCACAATGACTTATATGTTGGAAATAAGGCACTAAGAAGGTATTGAGTGCCATGTTGCTTGGATTATCTTATAGTTAAACTATTAGTTATGTGTTTCTATAGATGATTTTATATGGAATGAACGGTACAAGAGTTCCTTGAAACCTTTTAGGGGTAAGAAGATATTATATAAAAATATTTATCCAGGGCAGCTAGGGAGATAGCCTCAAATAGTAAAACATAACAACTTGATAGCTGCTTTGTTGTATAATATGAAACCCAAACCTACTCGAATTAAATAGATAAAATGTATATACATATGTGGATAAAACATATGTATATGCGATAAAACGTGAAATGTGAAATTAACATACTTAATTGATGTAAGAAACAGAAATAATTATTTTAAAATTTCACATTTAGAAATTTTGGAATAGCCTAGAAAAAATGGACAAAAAAAGCTCAAAATTAAAAAAAAATCCCGCAAATCTGAATTTTGGTGGGGAGACTTATCTATTTTTATGCCTTCGACATTTTCTTATAAGAAAAAGGATTAAAGTCTATAGAATTTTAATAAAATTGAACTTTCTCAACAAACTATCCATCGTCTCCCTATAAGCTACTTTTTCACCACAAAATATTCTCATAAGGTTTGCACCTTATGCAAACTAAAAGAAAAGAAAAAAAAGTACAATTTTTTTTTGGGAAAATGTACTATTCTACAAGCGACCAAAAGAGTTTACTTGAAAAAATCAAGTTTCTCGTTGCTGCCAAATAATTTCCTTTGTGTTGCAAAGCATTTTAAAAATTGCCAAAAAAGAAATTATTTAAATATTTATGTATAAAAATCTTATTACTTTAAACGAGGTATTCTTGTAGATATATACATATGGTTTCTCGGAAATGGCCCTAAGGATTTGGATTAAATTTTCACAGTATATTTCTACAAATGAGAAAAAAAATTAAAATTAGACTAAGTAAAATCCACCCACTGCCACGCCTTCATTTCTTATTTCTTAGTTTCTCGGAATCGGTTGGTAACTTCTCTATTTCTCGGGAACGGATTAAATTATTTGAATGAATTTTTCAGAGTTTGTTCTGATGAATAAGAAAAAAAATTCAGGAAATTATTTAAGAAAATCCGCCCACTTTCCCGCCCACTTATATTGTTGCTTGGTTTTCCGAAATGGCTCTAACAATTTGCATGAAATTGACAGCGAGTGTTATGATGAAAGAAAACGAATTTCAGAAAGAAGTTTTGGGAAAATCCGCCCACTGCCACGCCTACTTTTATTGTTCTTTGGTTTTCGGAACGAACGAGAAAAAAAAAACAGAAAATAGTTTTGGAAAAATTCTCCCATTGCCATGACCACTTTTATTGTTTCTTGATTTTATTAAAACCTCCCCACCGCTTCCGCAACTTTTCTTATTTCTTGGTTTCTCCCAAATAACGTGTACAGTATGGATATCATTTTGAGCGTAGTTATAGTGGGGTGGTACCTCCACACATGTTGAGATAATGTTTACTTATATGTATGGAGCGAACCTTGACATATGTGGAGATACCTTGAAATTTGTGGAGATACATGTGGAAATAACTCCACACTTCTGAAATTACAAGTAAAGATACCTCCATATTATGTGGAAATATATGTGGGAGATACTTTCATATAATGGGTGATTTTTTAAGAGGTTTAGAACTTTAAAAAAAAAAAAAAAACACAAAAAATTCGAAAAAATGAATGAAATATTTATTTGAATCGATAGTTTGAACCTTGCAATTTAATGTTTAAAGATAATTTCATGCAAATGTTGACCGCGGCTGCGTCTCAGGTAGCCCATCCGCTGAGTCCAATTTTGGCATACTCTTTCACACATATCGGCCGGTATCTCACGAATGAATGCATGGATGTTGGCTTCCAGTGCGTCAATCGAAGCGGGCTTGTCCCTATAGACATTAGCCTTGACATACCCCCACAAAAAATAATCTAATGGTGTCAAATCGCACGATCTAGGCGGCCAATTGACCGGCCCGAAACGTGAAATTAACTGTTCACCAAACTCGCCTCGCAATTGCGCCATTGTTTCGCGTGCTGTGTGGCATGTGGCACCGTCTTGTTGAAACCACATATCATGCAAGTCAAGAACTTCCATTTCGGGCAAAAAAAAGTTTGTTATCATCGCTCGGTAGCGTTCACCATTGACAGTAACGCTGCGATTCGCATCATCTTTGAAGAAATATGGCCCAATAATGCCGCCGGCCCATAAACCGCACCAAACAGTGGCTTTTTCGGGATGCATTGGTAGCTGTTGCAATGCTTCTGGCTGATCTTCACTCCAAATGCGGCAATTTTGCTTATTTACGTACCCATTCAACCAAAAATGAGCCTCATCGCTGAACACAATTTTTCGATAAACAACATTTCGAACCGAGCACGAATTTTGATAGTAAAATTCAATAATTTGCAAGCGTTGTTCATTTGTAAGACGATCCATGGTTAAATTGCAAACCAAACTGAAGCTGTTTGACAGTGACACAAGGTACTAAACACACGTCAGCTGTCAAAACCAGTGTTGCCAAAACCAAACCAGCTTAAAAATCACCCGTTATGTATGTGGAGTCACCAAGCAAGCGCCTATATTAAAAGTTCGACGGATAGACCACTGAATAAGACACAATTTAAATTATTATTCATTCAAAATTTATTGAATTATGACTTCAATTTATAACTAGCCGTGTTTAGATGAAAGTATTATCAACTCAGCACAACTTTTATACGCAAACAAAAAAAAATGCTGAGCTGGCTATCCACCTTTTCAAAAGGCATGTTCAGAAAATTAGATATCGAAGATGAGAGTAATCTCAGTTAGTTGATGTATGTATCTACTTAAATTTTCTTTCTCAGTTTTGCTCACTTTTTGATGGAGCGAAATATCTGAGATCTGAACGCGCCTAATCATTAAAATTGTCAATCTAGCTGACGGCTTTTGCCATTTCTGTATAGGATTTGTTAAATTGTTATTTGAAGTAAAATTTAATGATAAAAATAAAATTCTTTTTAACTAAGACTAACTAACTAACTAAGAATTTTGTGAAATTTATTTATATAACACTGAAATCCAGAGTTGCACTTTCTTGTGATTAATGAGGTTTTTCCTCTTTCTGATGCAACGTTGATTTGTAATTTGTGATCGTTTGTTTCCTTATAAAATTTGCTGACAGCAAAATAGTTCGAAAATTTAATGTGTCTGGAACTTGACTTTTCCATTTGACTTCTATAACAAAGACAAAAATAAAAATTAATGATAAAATTATGTCTCTCTCCTTACTGCTTACGAAGAAACATAAGGCCATTCCTATAAATCTCGACAATTCAGCGTTTCTACAGAAAGATATATCAAAAATATAATAAACTCCTTGACACATCTGAGTGTTGCTATATAGCTCTAGCTGACATATGTATGGATGGTATGTAGGTACCTACTTCGTTTTGCCTGTTTTAATGCAGTGACCTATTGCTACCAATACTATCCCTTCCTCTCTGAGTACGCATTAAACTTTTCCATGTTCATTTCAGAAGAAAATTTATTTCCAATTAGGAAATTTATTTATTAATACGCACACACAAAGGTCACCTAAAACAATGTCCTACCAAGGAATTGCCTGGCGGGAAGCTCTATAATCCTATTCGTCCTTTAGGTACATACATATATACAAATGTGGGTACTATATATGAGTGGTCTTATATCTACTTTAACTTTGTATATATGTGTGTATAACAAAGTGACAGAAAGCATCGTATTGAAAATTTTATGAACTTAAAATGAGAGGAGAAACACTTAAACCCATTTCTGACCCAGTCAGTCAGGCTGTCCTGTCGCTATATTCGTATCGTACAGTGAATGGGAGAGCTGGATCACATCAGGGAACAATCAACCCCAGTATAGTAGGTATAGTGGGGGTGTTCCTACATCCAACAATATATATACACTCAGTCAGTAGGTATAATTCAGTATAGTGTACTGTTAACACCAGTCAACGCTCCTGAAACAATTTCTATGAAATTTATTTCGCATGAAGATTTATCGCGATTTTAGACAGCGCTGGCGACACCTGCCAACGCCTACAAATGTAATTTATTGCTCTCAGGAATATTATGTGATATCTGTCGAGAAGTGCTGCTTGGTGTTGCTATTTATATATATATGAATATACCCTCGCTCTGCCGCTTGACGAGAGAGTGTGAGGTCTACAATTCAGATTGCTTACACTGAAAGGAAAAAAAAATATTGAAATAACATGAAATTACTTTTGTAAAACAATTATAATTTTAGTGTTGATTTTTTGATTATAATCTGTTTGTGTATTTTCAAAAGCTGTCTGAAGATGGCCTAGCATAAGAAGATACAAAGAAGGTAAGAAATATGAACAGCTTAACATTTAATAGGGTGATTCTAAAAGATGAAACAAAAACGGCGAACCTATATAGGTTCCCTTTTCTCAGATATATGTTATTACTGAAAGATGACTTTTGATACCTAGAGAACTACAAGATTAATTTGACTTCACTTTTATAAATAATTTAAGGTACCGCTCTTTTGGAAATTATTATTAACGAATTTCTGTTTTACAAAGAATTCGAATGAACTAATAACTACAAGTGCAAATACAATCTGATTTCAAGCTAAAGGTAAATTTCCAAGTGTGGCGAGTTTTTCTGCATCATGAAAGTAGTAGTCCAATAAGCTTTTAGTGACAGTACTCGTAGATTTATTATAAGAGTGAAGTTCTAATAAAATAAAATAAAATACAATTTGTCTGGTTTACTGTGGCGTATGTGGAATATCTTCTTCATTTGGTCTTAATTTTGTATGTGCAAACATCTATGCCGGCGGTAGGTTAAACTAAAAAAGTCGAATTTTCTGTAGTACATTACGTTGGGCTGATACACGTTACGATACGTTGATTTACATTGGATACGTTCAATATTGGGTATGTTCCTTCGTAGTTCGAACTCGTCGCATTCTGCGATGTAAAAAAGCTTCAGTATTAATATGATAGTGCGAAACGTTTTGACCCTAACCTCTTTTTACCTTCTTTTAATATGGGGGAGGGGGTGTAGTTGCCCAGAACATTAACTTAAAAAAGACAAACAAATAATTTAAAGGTAACAGCAACAATACATACTATATATTTATATGCTTCCTTTTTTAAAGTTTATTCGATTTTTGAAACAAACATTTTGAAAAATAAGGTCACAATAAAGAATAAATTTAAAGTGATTAGCGCAAAATTTTAATCGATTTAGTACGATCTTAAAGCCTTTTTTAGTATGATAAAATGGCTTCAACATCGTACTAAATCGTTTAAAATTTTGCGCCATTACTTTTAATTAAGTACTGATGTCGCTTTTTATATTCAATGTTATTATTAAATTTTAGTGAAAAATTAAAGAGCAGGTGTGGTTTCCGGCCTTTTCGTTTTTGAGAAATCTGAAAATTATTCATGATTTTTACTTGCGATATATGTATGTACTGTACATATACATAGGTAGGTACTATATGGCAAGTTATGCACTCGTAAAAAAAATCGAACTAAAGATTTTGATCAAAGTTGACATTACGATGACACCGAATTCGAAAAAAGTGGGTCTCGCAATTCTGTCGGTCTGTCTGTTCGGCTTTAACCTAAACGGGTGTTTCGATTTTCTTTAAACTTGGTACTTAACGTTTTTAGGCATACCTCCCACACGTTTTTTAATTTTTAGTTAAGACCAAAATTCACTGTGCCTGCAGTAAAAATTTATTTTGCAAAAAATGAAGATCTTATTTTTCTCAAAAACATGGTCACAACTTTTTTTTTTTAAAAATTCACTATTTTTGGTTCACATTTTTTTTTTTTTTTTTTTTACAAAAAGGCTACCATTTCATACAAAAAAAAATCCAAAAAATGGTTATAAATGGTTATAAATAGTACCTCCCATAGAACCATTTTTTTGATTTTCGATTTTCTCAAAAACTGATTTTGATCAATTCTTTTATAGAGAATGTTTACAATAATTTTGAAAATTTTGTATACCAAAATATACCAAAATAATTCGAAAACGACTTGGTTGATTTTTAATTAATTTAGAACCCAGCAGTTTTTCACATTGTCTAGCAGATTTTAAATAAAATTTTTCCTTATAACCAAAAATAACGGTACCTCCCATACAAATGCTTAAAAAACGATATTGAAAATCTCATTTTTCTCAAAAACGGCTCCTACGATTTTTAATAAAATTTTTCTGTAAACTAATATCAGAACGATCTATTATTATATTATTGGGATTTTAATGAAATTTTTTACACAAAAGCTCATAATAATTTTGAATAATATTGCATACCAAAATTTTCAAAAACTCAAATTTTGGATTTAAAAAAAAAAAAAATTAAAATTATTTTTTGAAAATTCGATATTTCGAAAATAATTGAATTAAAGGTCACAAAAAAGGAATAATTTTCGAAAATAAGTACTAAAAATTGACGTATCAATTTTTTCTTAAAAATATATTTAAAATTTTATATGTATAAAAAAAAATTAATTAAAAAAAACAAACCGCTCCAACGATTTTTAAAATTTTGTTTGTCATAAACTGAGATTTGTGTAAGAAATGACTTGCTGTACATTGCGTTGGTGTCAAATTAATTTCAGATATTTTTTTAACAATTTATTTCTAGTTTTATTGGTTTTTTTCACATTTTTTTCAGTCTTAACTTAACATGCATATTTGCGAAGTGCAAGACAGCACGGTGCTTATATTGTTCATATATTTATGTACTCACATAATACTTCCTTAAACTAGACTACATTTTAGGCAGGTGGCATAAAATATAGGTTTCAATAACTAATAAATTTCTTTTATCAGATGAAAAGTTTTTAAAATTTTTAAGACTTTAAAACCACAGTGTGATCGCACATAAGATCATAGTTTGTGCGACTCAGTCGTGCATTTTATTTAAACTTTATTCATAAGTCTCTTAAGCTATAATGATATCGATTTTTTTTAAATATATATTTTGAATATATATATTTAATATATATATATATATATTTAATATATATATATATTAAATATATATATTAAATCCATTTAATAAATTTAATTAAATTTATTTAGTAAAATTAATTACCCACCTAACGCTTTTCAGTTGCATTAATTCATACAAAGACTAACCAACATTTTTTTGGAATAGATATGGAATATGGAATAGTTATTTTTGGAGGATAGACTAACTACTTCTAAGTTCAAGATATTTTTTTAAATTAATCTATTTATGGGTCGATACGGGGTAAACAAATTTAATCTGTTTTAAAAGTGAAATTTAATTTTTGTCAAAGCGATAACTATGAAAGTATGAAATAAGATTTTTGAGTATTTTTCAATATTTTAGATCTTACAACACATGTAAACACCAAAGAAGATAAAAGAAGATTTATAATAACCTAATTATTTATTTTGCAGTTATCCGATTTAGATGAGCTAACTAAAATTTTAGTTTTTCCTCAAGGAATCGCTTAAAAATGCTCTGTACAAAAATTGAAGACAATTCTCGACTGAAAAGGTAAAGTATCTCAAGTCAATTTTTAACATTTTTCAGGAGAGCAAAAAAACTGTTGAAAGAAGCTTCCCAAAAAACCTTTAAAGCATAGACTTCTTAGAATAAACTTTTTAGAGGTCAAATTTTATGAAATTTTTTTAAATATTTATTGTAAAAAGATATTGTTAATATTTATTGAGTTATAGGGCAAATTTAGACTTAGGATAGTTTGCCTTTTTTAAATTTATTTTAAATTATTGATTTTAAAAATCTTAAGTTGAGATAAGATACTTTGATTTGTTAAGTTTAAGATGTTTTACCTTTTCACAATTTTTGTGTTTGTAACTCTTAAGATCAAGTAATCTTAAGTATACTTAAAATTTTGTAATTCGCTTCAACACAACATCTTATGTGGACTTAAGATATTTTACCTTGCGTCACCATGCTTTTTTCCAACATAAGATGATTTTTTTTCATTTATAAAAAGGAAACGGAGTGAGATAGAAGAATTCGGATAAAGCAGAAATGTGCGCCTCTGTGTTTGTAATAAGGATCATTAAAAAAAAGCAAATCATCTTAAGTCGACTTAAGATACTTTACCTTTTCAGTCGAGAATTGACTATCTCGTTTAGCCTTTACCACAGATTACAATGAACGCAAGGAGGCATGGGTGCAGAGGCCGAAGGACCTGTATTTTTAACCCCCGTTATCAAAACATTTAAATATTTTTGAGCTATCAACAACCATGTTGCAGTTATAAGGAACGTGTAGTAGGAATATTGTTATGAAGCTTCTTTGGGGTATTGTATGTTTTCCAGCCAGAAAATCGTTTTTGCAATATAATATTAATTTTCTAAGAGTGTATGAGAATGATGCACATATTATATCCTTCTTTTATAGTTTGAACTACTCTAACTTTTAGATGAAAGATCAGTATTTCTACCACTTCCTCTCACCAACTTTATCTTCAAACAGAGAATAGTTTGCGATGCCTCAAGAGAGTGGCGGGCATACATATGTATAATGCACAGTATGGACTGTGGAATATGGATATACTGGAGCAACCCACACTAACAATGTCCCACTTAGCATTTGTACATCACTTCTTTGTTTTAGATTCAGAACTTGCATCTCATGCACACATTCTAGACAAAGTCCAAGTTTAAAATCATAATAATATCCGCTGATGATAGAAGATGCTAAGGCCCAGTCCTAACACGAGTACACAAAAAGGTTCTATAAGAAATCTTCTTTTGAATGTCCAGTTGCAGTTGGGTGCACATCTGCGTAAGAATGTAAACGTTAATCCATCAAAATCCTTGTCTTCAATCAAAATTAAGGTTTTTCGTCCTGACAAGCCATCAGGTGCAACCATGTTCACAAAATTTTTAGTCAGTTTTATTCACATAACGGGTCCTTTCCTGATTGCCCACACTCTCCATACGTACCAACATATATATATATACCGAACCGACATTTGGAAAAGACATGGTTATATAGTACGTCCATTGGCCGCGTCTCTCTGGTACTGAAGTCCACCACCAAGCTGAGAGATGAGGAAATTGTGGTCTAGGATTTAGTTTAGATTTTAGGTTGCTAAAAGCTTTTGCCGACCGCACATTGAAATAGTGAGGAAATGGTGCTCTGGTTTTTGGAACTATAAATAATGTTGGGTGTCTTTTTTGAATAGATTCCCCGCCCCTCTCGATGGTGACTCGACTTTGCCCCCAAAAATATACTCGTATATACATGTTCATATATGGAATGTCATAGTGTTTCATTTAGTTCACTTTATAGAGTTAAGGAAGAGTATAGCGCTGGGTGTGCGTTATTGTGTGACAGTGTTAGAGGTGATGCTTTTGTTTAGCTAATGTTTATCGATTTTAGAAATGGTTTTGCAATTTTGGTGGGACTTTCTTTCTCTGGACTTAAAGGATGACACTTTGGATTTCCGGAAGCAGCTGGTCTCCACTCTTGGTCGTTGGGTTAGAGTGAGTTGGCTTTTTTTGAGGTGGACAAAACAAGAATTAAATTGTTAAGTTAATGGCTAGTTGTGTGTGATGTTGTTTGGGTAATGGTGGTATAGGATTTTTAAATTTGATAGAATTTTTATGAAAAAAAAATTGATACACACGTTTATGCTCTAAAAATTAAAAACTCGCCATCAGATTGGACAGAAAAGAAAAAAATGTATTTTTAATGAAACGAGAAGTAGGAGAAGTTAGTAAAAAGTTTTCAAGTTCCCGATAGATGGCGACGAAAATCAAAATTACCTAAAATTAAGAAACTAAAATTCCGACCGTAATTGAATTGATACCTATACTTACAAAAGATATTTGATATGAAGGAAAATTATCACAATTATTGAATTTGATTATCAAAATATTAAAATAAAGGGTTTATTCATAAACGCAGAAAATCTGCGCTAATACAATCGCAGTTCTTTTATAATGCATTTGTGAACGCACTCACAATGCAGAATGTCTGCAGTAAACAAAAAGGCCTGACTTAGTCCGATTTGTATAATAACAGAGTTCATAAACGTTAGGGAAAAATGGCTGCCAAACAAACTTTTTTTTAACTTGATTTTTGATTTGCGTGCAGAAAAAGAAAAGAAAATTATAATTGGCACAAATATCTTGCAAAGAAAAAATAGAAAGAGAACTATAACGAAACAATTTCTAAGCTTAAAAAAATATCTCATATTGCCAAAAAATGCATTCTTCATGAAGATGAGTTAAGAGCATCCTGGCTTAATATTTCGTAGTCATTTTAGGATGTCGAGATCTACATTCAATGTAAGCTTCTTTCTGATTATTATACAAAATAAAAAATTAAAATGTTAATTTCCATAGTTTGTTGAAGACGAGTTTAAAATATTGTGGAAAACAAAACAAACATTCTTTACAAGTCAGTGCCGCTTCGTCCTTCTTGGTGACTATAAAATTAATTTTATAAATTCCCGCTATTTCTGCAGCCAAAAAAATTCAGCTGCACAATCTGCCCGATGCTGACGACAGTCTGACGTTTATGAACGGTAGGTACTGCAGTTGGGCTAAGTTAGTTCGATCGAAATTCTGACTTTATGAACGCAGATAATGCAGTTCTTAGTTAGACTGACGATTATGAACTCACTCAAGCTTTAAAAAAAAATAACAATCCGATTAAGAAGTTTATATAAATTTAAAGTTTTCAAATTTTCCGATAGATGGAGCTGCACACAAAGATCTGTAGCAACCACAAACACTGTACATCAAAACACTTAACTTAAAAACACTTTCAATTAACTTAGTTTACATTTACTTTTATTATTTTTTCATTACTTCCCTATATCAATTATTCTAATTCTAAAACTCAAACAAACAACATCAATAAAATAGAAAAAAATATAATCTGAAACATTAATAAGAGTTTTATTTAACGTTTATATATTCTTGTGTGTTGAAATATAATTATTCAACCACAGATCTAAAAATTTGCGTAATTAAGTATTTAAAAATTTACTAGCTGTTAAACCACAGTCGATGTGCTTACTATTGTACTGAATTCAGAAGATACTATTTGACTTTCCGAAGTACCTACGCAAGTAGGTATCACTTTGAAATATTTTTTAACTTTTGAATAGTTTAACCTTCAAGTCTCTCAAATCAAATAAATAAATGGTCTTCCAGGATCATGCGATTTGACACCAGTAGATTTTTTTTTTCCTGTGGGGTTACGCAAAAGACTGTGTTTAGGCGAATAATCTCCGAACTCTAGACGCATTAAAAACCAACATTATTTAAGTTATGGCCGAGATACTGCCCGAAATGTGCGAAAAAGTATTTACAAATTACCTCAAAAGAATAACATGCTGCGAATCTTCCCGACGCGGCCTTTTAAATGATATTTATTTTTCACACTTAATGGCAAAGTCCAAACTTTATAATGAAATAAAATTTTCATCAAATATGTATCATTGTGTGTGTTTTATTTAGCTATACTTTCGAAACCGAAAAATTAATGACCCTTTATAAGAAAGAACGATTTTGTAATTTTTCAATAGTTTTCTGGGATAACAGTACCTTTGGTGGCCCGCTTCGCTTGTTCAAAAGATTTTAACTCCCTCTTTAGGTCCTCTACCTCTTTAGGTCCTCTACCCACCATAAATCCCACTATGCATTTTTTCCAACCATTATATCAAAACAAACTGATTTTTTCCGACCATTTTGATTGAAAAAAAACCACCACTCTGGGAACACTGACCAACCCTAAGAGGAGCAACGAAGTTGTTGACAAAGTCGAACATCGTTCTTTAGTGAATGAGTTTTTCCCTATATTCTTCGAATTTAAACCTTCAAGAAACTGCGTTTGTTTCTGTTTCAAAAAGAAAAAAAACAACCCGGTGTTGTTTCCTTTTATTTTGGGGAATAAGCCCACTGGATTTAGTTGTTCAAATCTTTCTGAGTTCTTTTTTTGAAACATTCATATAAATAGAAATAAGTATTCCTGTGACCAAAAATTTTTAATATATTCCAGAAGATGAAGAAAATATAAGAATTTTATCGCAAAGACGTCATATTTCCGTTCTATAATTTCGATAGCTTATTTCAAATAATTGAAAAATTCACTACGGCAATCATATTTTTGGGAAAGTATTCAACTGAATTGAATTGAGTTGAATCACCTAACTAAATGACAATCACATTCGAATATGGTTGATGTGACACTTAGCACCTCTTTGTTATTTCCAATCCAGGGGTTAGTCTCGTTCAAAACTGACCCGTATTTTATGATCCTTTATTATATTTATGCGTTCATTCTTTATTCTTTATTTTTTTGTTTATAAGTAAGCTATTTTCATCCCTTCTTCTGTCAACCTACATATATAGAGCTGATTTAAAAAGCTTACAATAATAAATAAATTTTAAAAAGTATTTAACTTAAACGTTGTTAAAAACATCGGTACCATAAAACGAGGCTACCTACCTTATTTGTTTGGCTATATTATCTATTCTGACCCCTTCTTCAAAGGTCTGTACACCTTCCCATGCACAAATTGTGTAAGCTAAGTATAAATTGTATAAGCTAAATTAAAAACAAACGCCTATTTATACCTATCTTAATCCAACTGCGTATTGTCTGTTTCCGACTGCCTGTCCAATATTTTATGCCTATTTTGAAAATGTCATCTAATTAAACTCGCAGGGCTCTATAAGAAATTTGAAAATTGTCAGATGGAACATATCTGTCTAGCCCTGAAATGTGCCCAAATTAAAATTAAATTTTCTAATTACATAGACGATAGACCTACCTACATACACATTTATACTCTTCATCCTACAGACTTATTCTTTGCAATCCAATCAAGAAGCCGCACCTGTTTTGCTAAATGTAGGTATATTGCTATTACTCTGTGACCAATCCCCTCTGTTCTGCGTTCTTCGCACTTGTTTCCTGTCGACTGGAAATTATAATTGTAATAATATCCACCGATTAGTAACGCACAGTGGTGCCCTTCATCCTTTTCTTGACAAAAAAGAAGCCTCGGTTTTTCGCATCTCACTGCGTTGTCAACCCTTTCGTTCCAGATGAGTTCGACTGAATTCATTGCGAAACGACAAAAACAACAACAACAACAACAGAAAGGGGCCCAGCAGGAGGGTGATCTGGTGTTCTGTTCTGTTCTTTATGGTCCTTGCTCATTTCTTTGGGAATTTATTGTCTTGTAAATGTGTGTCGCCTTTTGTGCTCTATTCCTGGTGATTACAACTCAATAACATCCCTCTGAAAAGTAATTGGATTCCTTTGATGATGATTTTGCTCTGGATGTGCATAGGTATAATAACATTCGCCAAGGATTTCTTGACCCTTTTTCCAGATTCAGATTGTAACCTTTTGGTGTGATGGTTTTGACCATGAAGATGCTGATCCTATACTTCTCCCACTCTCTTTGTCTTTTCATTCATTGTGTCCTTAAATTGTAATTTTGGTTCGTTGCAGCTACAAATCATTTTCGCAGCGAGTTTCCCCAGATGGCTTGAGTCAAACTTCAGGACGAAGTGACTACACATATTGAGGTGGAAAGCGAAAGGAATTTAGTGGAACGTGGATGAAAGTATAGAATTCGAAAAAAGGGTTGGCTGTGTATACAGCCATTTTGATTTATGACTCCCAGGCGGCGCGTAGTGGTGGTGTCACCTGAGCTTAGGTCTTTCTCCACATATGAGAGTTTTTGGTTGTTTTTTTTTTTTTTTTTTTGGGAAAAGCATTTCTATATACCTACGTAAGGTCGAAGTGGCTCATTGTATAACGAAGCCCATGTGTAATGGGTTATTGCCAGATCCAGGAGCATGAAAGTCGCAATCTCATTGGCACCATATGTTCTGTAATTTGTGATGTTTCTAGCATCCCAGCATATTGTATGTGTAGGTATACGAGTATGTACTCACCTAGTTGGCTATAAGCTGTAAATTGAATTTCATTGACTCAGTGCGGCAATCGGGTGATGGGAGAAGTATCATGTGTGTTTTTGGAGAATTCTTTCTTCATTAAAATTAGGATTAAAGCGAAAGGGTTGAATCGCAAATTATTAGCTGAAATTTAATTGCTACCGCGATTTGTTTGTGAATGTTATTCTTTCGGTGAACGTTTAGGTTATACTTTATTGGGGGTTATCGTGATGAGAGGATTTTTTTTTATTGTAGATATAAATACATGGGTTTGTATGGTGCAGTGCAAAAACCACAACGGAAATAAAGCAGGTGTGGTTATTTCCCAAAATAAGAGGAAATAACACCAGCGGGCTCCTTTTTCTTTTTGAAAATGGAAACAAAAGCTATAGGTTTTAATTCCTTTTTCTTTTAGTTTTTCAGATCGAAGAATATAAGGAAATAAAATGCTTTGACTCGAAAAAATAAACGATTTTTGACCTTTTCAACAGTTGTCTTAGACAACAGTACTTTGGGTGACCAGCTTCGAGGGTTCCAAGGATTTTAACTCCCTCTTTGGGTCCTCTGTCCCGATCACGCAACTCGTTGCTCCGCTTAGGGTATGTAGGGTAGTCAAGCAGGCATGGATGTCAACAGTTTTCTTGGCCAATGGTATAAAGCACGAACTTATTTTTTCTTTGCCTTTTATTTTGGAAATAGAACGTACGGGCTTTATTTCCGCGGGTCTTATGCACCAAGTTTGTGTATGTATTTTCCTTTGAAAGCAGAAGAGGTATAATTTAAGGGGTTTTCCAATAAAGGGGCAGGTTGATGTTGACAGTCTGCGGCAGCCATGTTGTTTTGGCAAAGCACTTGTCATTTATCTGTTATTTATTATTCAGTCGCTGCTGCCAAATAGCAATGGCAAGTTATATGCCTGGGCAGCACGTCCAAATCATTAAACTTCATTATCAAAACGAGTGTTCTTTAATTCAAACGAGGCTACCAGTTTGATAAGCAATCACCCAACACCATGTACGTCCACATAATGTCAGATCATCGCCGATTTCTGAGAAAGTCCGGAGAACCCAAAGCCGTCGATTCATCGTCTTGCACAAGAACTCAGCCTTTCGTTTTTGCATACAGTTTAACTTGGCAAATTTTGGACCAGGACTTTGGCTTTCACCCGATCCAACTAACCCAGGAGATCGAAGGTAGCTAATGACCGCATAAATATTATTCTCTGGTTGGGCTTCGGAGTGTTTGGAAGAGAACCCTTGGCCTAAAAATCATCTTGAGCGACGAGGCGCATTTTTGGACTTATTACCATGATAACAAGCAAAATGTCCATACATGGAACAACAAAAACCTACAAAAGGTTCACAAAGTAGCAATGCATCCACAAAAATTTATTGTTTGTTACCGGGTTCGGCCAGCGTCATAGTTCTTCGAAAATAATGTTGATGAGGACATCAATTATACACAATTTTTTTGAACCGGATTAAATCATACGGACATGGATAACGTATGGATTCAGCAGGAAATTCCACACAGCGGACGCCACAATGGACATTCTGCATTTGACAATTTGAGGGTAGGTTTTACTCTCAAGGAGGTGACGTGAATTAGTCACCAAGATCGTGTGATTTAACGTATTTAAACTTTTTCTTATAGTGTTTTCTGAATAACCTGCCAATAAACTGCAATCGACCAATGCTCTCAAATTCAACATAACTTAGCCCATCGCTCAAATTCAGCCGGATCTATCTATAGTCAGAGTCATTGAGAAATGGACCTCTCGAAGCTATGCCACCACACCATGCGAAGCAGCGTTGGACATTTGGACGATGCCATATTCGAAATTCGTTAATACCTCACAAACAGCATTTCAATATCGATAGAAAACTCTTTATAACACTGCTTTCTTTTAAATGTGGATGGTCTTTGATCAATGTGTCAGCACCATACGATGGTCCTGGGTGTCCCAGGATTGCCCTACTGCTGGAGGGCTACGACCCTTAGTAATGCATCTCCCAGTATTTTAAAAAAAACTATAACTACCACTTCAAGTTCTGTAGTATGACTAACTTCGCTTGTTTTGTTGCTTGGGCGTTACTGCTTCATGCCGCTCTCACGTCCCTTATATCAGATCTCTAAGAAATTCCGCATACAAACTCTGTTGCAGAAACTTATTTTAATATCAAACGACAAAATTAAGAAGTGAAGTCATCGTATAAAATGACGCAAAATTTCTTCGACTTCCGAAATAAGTAGTTCTGCCTGCGATTAACACATTTCGAAAAAGTCATCTACCTCTCCACACAGATCATCGCTAGCTAACCCATGAGTCATTTCCTTATAAATCGCATTATAAACCGCAAAGCGAATAAGATATTCCATCAGTCATGTTTTTTTTTTTTTTAATTTTTATTTTAAACAAAAATCTTATTCTGATAGGAGACAGAATACCTAATTATATCTCATGCTCTGTGAGTAATCTGCTCGTATCCATTTTCAAATTAAAGAACTAAAAAGACCGAAGGCATCTGGCAGGGCAGTGCCACTTCTTTGGTTATACTTATATAGAAAGAAGTATTAAGTAGGTAGGTGTATGATGCAAAAGCATGGAGAATATGTGCAAATATTTTGACACACCAGTCCATCCAGAGCGAGAGAGAGAGAGCAAGAAACTCAGAGCCTTATAATACAAATGATGGGCATGTGTGTTTATATGGCAACAGTGTGTACGGTGCCACGGTGGCAATTAACGCGCCACAACTTGAAAGATTAATGGGATCACCTCGAACTCTGGGTATTTATCATATATGCAATTCTCCATGGACCATGAGCCTACACTCAGGCGAAACGCGCAAAAATCTTTCGTGTTTCCCCCAATAGCCTGCGAAATAACGCTACGCGCTTATATAGATTCCGATTGTGAGTTCCAGACGTAAGCAATAGTTCAGGCACAAGCATACACAGAGCCCAGACATAGACCAGTCAAATATATCTATATATACACATACACAACAGGATACATTTCACGAGGCGAATGACAGTCGCCAAATGTGGATTTGTCATTGTCAGCAGTGTAGTTCTTCATCTTGCACTCATTCAGGTGATTAACATCGCGTCACACTTTACATTATGCGGCGCGCGAGGCGACATGGAATTCGCACCACCGCATGTGGGTGCCGCGCGCAGGCACGCAAATTCCACCACCGCCACTCAACTCAAGCTAGCTCGACTGCCACTCTGCCACCCACTATAAGAAACGTCAACAAAGCCTGAGATGAAGTATACAACAAACAGTCATCATGCTGATGTTGGTGGTGAAGTAGAGGTAGAGGTATATATAGGCAACAAAAAAAAAGGACACAAGCCCATAAATAAGATTCCTAATAAAAATTCAATCTCGAGACCCTTCGCGCGATACTTTCAATTCTGCCCCCATCAGACCGAGGACAGCTCGCAGCACCGAAACAAACAAAACAAAAACCTAGCCCAGCTACAGAAGCGTAGGCAAATCAAAACGCATAAATCACCATCTCACCATCATCTCACAGAGCCAACAACGACGACCAGGACGAGAACCCCCGTTTGGCATAATGTATTCCGGAACATATCCTTAACACAAATTGTCTCACAGCGCTGTGCACACACTCTAAGAAGCAACATTTTATCCAACAACACGATCCTATATTATTCCTATACATATATCCTGCGATGCGTTGCCAAAAAAAGCAGGACGATCAATATCCGATAACATGTCATTAGAAATTGTTTGCATATATTTTTTTTTTTTTTGAAGGCGGGCTTTGTGGCGCGCTTAATAAAAATTTTTGCAAAACCCAAACTACTTTAGGGAAGCGGAAGATGTCGCTTGAACTTGCACTTACTTGTTCAATCCAGAACTAACAGGGTGGGCCATCTAGTGGTTTAATTTTAGATCATAGGTTATTTTGACACTGACAGCTGTTTCCCGTTCGAAATCTTGACAGAAAGTCAGCAACGTTGCGAAATATTGGGCCTTAGAGCAGCTTGAATTGGACAACGATTTTGGGAGAAAATTCATCTTTTCTGACGAGGCGCATTTGCATCTCGGCGGCTATGTTAAAAAAAAAAACAAAAAGCCAATGCATCCACAGAGAGTTAAAGTTTGCTCCGGATTGTGGAGTGGTGGCATCATTGGACCATTTTGCTTCGAGGCTGGGAACAACGTTTCGGTCAGCGGTGGGCGTTACAGAGCCATGTTAACCGACTTTTTTTTTTACTGAGAGTGAAGACATGGACTTGGACGACCTCTGGTTTATGTAGAATGGTGCGCCATGCCACACAGCCCATGCCACAATCGATCTTTTGCGCACCGAATTCCCAAATCGTGTTATCAGCCGTCTAGGCGATGTCAATTGGCCGCCTTGGAGCTACAATTTGGCCCCCTTTGTACTTTTATTTTGTGGGGAACCGTGATGGACCGATGTTATTCCTACAATCCGGAAACGATTTAAATACTTAAGGCCAATATCATCCAAACAATCCGTGAGCTACAGCCCCAGAAAGCCATTAACAAGGTCTTGGAAAATTGGAGTGACAGAATGCGCTACTGCGAAGCCAGCCGGAGCAGCCAATTGAACGACGTTGCCATAATTAATGGGAATATTTGCTCTTACTAATAAAGCCATAAAACATGGACAAAATTTAAATTTGTTCATTTTATTGGATTTTTAAAAAGAAACTTGTATTTGGCCCACCCTTTATAAGTAAGTCATTTGAAGTTAAAACTCTTAAAAGGTCAACTTCATTTTAAACAATTGATTTTTCCAATAATAGCCTAGGCAAAATGGAAACAGGATACAATACCATAATGGACTTACGTAAATGTTCCGCGGTGTTGGGACATAAACCCACAATTCGATTATGTATGTACGTGTGTTAAATCCAATTGGGCCATGAAGTTCCTATACGAAACATTTATGGGTTTACGTCTCAACTTACATGTTCCGTTTTCAAAAATTTTCTTGTGGTGTAGGTAAAGTAGAACAAAAATCTTAGGGATCCTGTTTAAAACTGTTCTTCTTTGGGTTTTCATTGTCATCTCAGTCTATTCAATAAATGGTACCTTGGTTGGGACACTACATGGATTCAAATTATTCATATTGACGACCCCTTCGAGACTAAGTATACCCTAAGTAGTGCTTAGGAGCCAGAAATGGAGTATAAATCCTTTGTTTGACCGAGGTGGGACATAAGTCCAAATGATGATATCTGTGAAATTATCGATGTTAGGAAAGAAATATTGATGCTATTTTGTAGAATGTGACATAATGTACAAACTTTACATAAAATGTTTTCGAAAACACTCATCGTTTATGAGCTGTATGGGAAAACCGTTATTTTCGTCATTTTTATTTTTTTAAATGCCCATATCCATATCTTCAGAAACAAGCTTTGACAAGTTTTTTTTTCTAACATTTACCTTTTAAAAGTTATATGCAATAAACCGATAATTTCGACATGCCCGATTTGGCTATGAAGTTTTTAAGCATTTAAAAATCTTCACTTGGTATTTTTTTGCAGATTGGGATATTTTTCCTTTGCTATAAAATCGCACATTATGAGGTGCAAGGATTTCGTAGTTCCACTTCTTTTAAAAATCAACATAATCTTGTCGAAAATTGGACTATACTGTCTCTGAACTCTGACTAACCAAGAGTTAATGTTGAGACTATCACAAAAAGATAAAAGACGTTTCTTTTTCTTCCAATACGTACCCTTAAGATAGAATATAAAATATATAGGAGAATAATACCCGGGTGCTATTTTTTTTTGTTGAGGGTCCTTGAGAAACAGAAATGGAAATTTTGTTCCATTTTTTTTTTGGTTTTTCCTTTTTATTTGAGTTAAGGAAATACCGGAGGGAATATAAGAAAATAATAATAATAATAGGATTCGGGATTCTGGATTCGGTTATGGGTGGAGAGGTATCGATACTTGAGGGAGATTTATGGGTTTCTACCCTTTTTTTTTTGTGTATGCAATGCCCCCCTCAACTTTTTGAACTTTATAGTTAGTGACGTGTATAAAACTGGTGAAGGGGAACTCTCTTAAGTTTATATATACCGCAATCGGGTAAAAAAGTTGTTTGTTATTTCTCGAAAGACCAAAAATAGTTTTGAAAAGAAATACTTCACCTTTGTTGGTTTATTGTAAAGCCGAGCTGGTATATAGAGATACATTGAGTTTCCATATACCTACTCGTATAAGCAATGAAAAGTTTTTTGTTGACACTTTAAACTGGGTCAAAATACTTATGAAGCTGTAATGGATTTTTTTTTGTTGTGTTTATCTTTTGTGTGAAACAAAAATTGATTACTTTGTTGTTTGGTGCATGCGGTTGGGGATTTTCTATTTATTCATAATACATATTTCTAAAATAGCTAAAGTTAAATTTTTGGGAACTTTGTGTAAAAAAGTTTATTTTAGATTTTTAGAAACACCCTATTTCGCTTGAAGGAAATTTAAAAACAATCTATATGTATTTTAATTTCAATAAATTAATAGTTTTTTTGAAAATAAACAGTCTACATAGCTACCATAACCATAAGTTAATGGTTAATTTTTATCGTGAAACATGTCAAACCGGCAGCACAAATTAGTTTGGATTTATTAACCGAATTAATTATAATTGAGAGAAATTAATTTTGCATACTGCATTGCATTGGTTTTCTATAGTAAATTATATGAATGTATATAGGTATATGTTGTACGGGTAACACCTCGCTCATTACATCAGCCACCATTACCATCACCATCACCATCACCATCGCCATCGCCATCGCCATCCAATGATGGTCCGAAAAAAAATGGTCCACGTTTTCGTTTCGTCGTCGTCGGAGAAGAGAAGACTATATTGTGGAGCATGTTGTTTAAATGCAGTTTTTGTATCCATTCCAATGTCATCTTTAATGAACGCCTGTTCGTCCTCGAATCGCTCAGCTGAGTCTTGAGGGTAATTAATGACCTCCTCAAGATGACTATGTACAACAATATGGCGTGGCCGGGATGTGACAGCTAAAAGCACAGGCGTTTGGGGTTTGACGGTCGGGTGGCTATATAGAAGGCAAGCACTCTTTATACACTGTGATTCCCATCACCACAGACCCGGTCAAAACGAACAGTCTGACGATGATGGAATAATTACTGCAAAGCAATTTGATTTGCACTCAGCGTGTGTTACACGAGACAGGATTAATAGGACATGAAAAATGCTATTTCCTCGATGAGATTGTTGGGCAGAAGAAAACTATACTCGTTGCACTTCAAAGAAGTCCACTACACCACCCCAGATCATATAGATGAAAGGTCGGCATTATAGCAGTAGAAGGGGCAGTCGAGTGACAGGAGGCGTAGCACTGCCCCATATTTTAAAATTTTTAATGAGAAGTTTATTAATTGTAATCCATTGTATGCTGTGTGCCAGCGCAAGTGTTGTGTATTCGGGTGAGAGGTGCGATTTATTTGCCCTGACATCGGATGTCATGTGCGCGCCATTGTCACCCTGCTTGCTCAATGCTCCCCTCGCATCCAACACTGTGCCATCCTACAACAAATACTGTCTTCAGTTGGCATTATTCGAAGTCTTTTCGTGCCATTTGTAATTTTGTTGCATTGTTGATTTTTTTTCTTTTTTTTTAAATTTTTTTGTTGAATGCTGACTTATAAGAGCTGCATAATTGATGTGATAGACCAAATGCTTAATGAAGAAACGGAATGTGCTTGAATGTTAAGAATTATGATGTTGTGACAGAATTTGTTTTTTAAACTTCCGGGAGAAAAAGTATCAGTATTGGGTTCGAGTTAAAAAGTATAAGTCAGCATTTTGTTTAAGTAGGGCAGATCAGAAATTCTGTAATTTGAGCTAGAACCTAAACGGGTATTGACCGATTTGCTTTAAGTAGGTGAAGCATGAATTTTTGTTCCAACTCATTTACAAACATTTCATTTGGTTTTAATTTTCTCGAAACCAACTTTAACGATTTTGATTAAACGTCAGAGCTCATACTGATAACAACCAAAGTGATTGTAAAAAACTGCGTTTCAGTTTTTTGCCAAAAGATTCGTATTACCGAAATAGGGTTTTATAGTTATTGGAGAAAATTGCCTTATTTGTTAGTTATTCACGTATAGCTACTTGAGGACATGGATGATTTTGTTATAGTTTAGCATTGTGGTGCTATTAGATAATGTTGAATTTCAAAATTTTGAAAATAATTTTTGTTGATTACATTTTTCTGCGGTCCGATATTGATCGATTTACGATTGAACAACTTTGGGAAATATTGTAAAACTACTTTATAAGTATGGGTCATTCATTTTTCGGTTCCAAAATAAAGCTGAATAAAACACACACAGCGAGACATTTTTGATGAAAATTTTATTTCATTATAAAGTTTGGACTTTGCCATTAAGTGTGAAAAACAAAATCATTCAAATGGCCGCCTCGGAAATATTCATGCAGCATGCGAGTCTTTTGAGGTAATTTTTAACGACTTTTTCGCAAATTTCGGGCGGTATCTCAGCCATAACTTGAGTAATTTTGGTTTTTAATGCGTCTAGAGTTCGGGGATTATTCGGGTAAGCACGGTCTTTTGCATAGCCTCACAGAAACGGTGTCAAATCGCATAATCTTGGTGGCCAATTGACGTCGCCAAAACGTGAAATTACGCGACCAAAAAATTTCTCACGAAATAAAGCCATAATTGGTCGTGTTGTGTGGCTTGTTGCCCCGTCTTGTTGGAACCACATATCGTCCAAATGCAAAATACGACATAGTGAGTTGTACGACACGTTCAATTGCTGCGAACTCCGGGAAATCGATAAATTCGGATCATCAGCAACACTTGCACTTTTAGCAGCAATATTTTCGACTGAGCGTGCATTATGATGATGCACTTGCCTTACAAAATCAGAAACGCTTCCATTTGTTTCAAATTTCAATTTCAATTTTACCGATTGCTTGCGTAGTCGGTCGATTATAACGACCATAATCATCCCGTAATTCGCGAAATGTGACTACGTTTGAATCACCACTTTTGTAGTAAGTTTTAATAATTTTAACGCGTTGTTGGATTGTTAAGTGATCCATTATAGTAAATGGCAAACATTCAACTAATATTATGACATTTCAAATGACAGCTGAGAGTTTGACAGGTGTTTTTGAATTTTTAAGTGCTTATAATGGGTGATTTTTTAAGAGGTTTAGAACTTTAAAAAAAAAAAAAAAACACAAAAAATTCGAAAAAATGAATGAAATATTTATTTGAATCGATAGTTTGAACCTTGAAATTTAATGTTTAAAGATAATTTCATGCAAATGTTGACCGCGGCTGCGTCTCATGTAGCCCATCCGCTGAGTCCAATTTTGGCATACTCTTTCACACATATCGGCCGGTATCTCACGAATGAATGCATGGATGTTGGCTTCCAGTGCGTCAATCGAAGCGGGCTTGTCCCTATAGACATTAGCCTTGACATACCCCCACAAAAAATAATCTTATGGTGTCAAATCGCACGATCTAGGCGGCCAATTGACCGGCCCGAAACGTGAAATTAACTGTTCACCAAACTCGCCTCGCAATTGCGCCATTGTTTCGCGTGCTGTGTGGCATGTGGCACCGTCTTGTTGAAACCACATATCATGCAAGTCAAGAACTTCCATTTCGGGCAAAAAAAAGTTTGTTATCATCGCTCGGTAGCGTTCACCATTGACAGTAACGCTGCGATTCGCATCATCTTTGAAGAAATATGGCCCAATAATGCCGCCGGCCCATAAACCGCACCAAACAGTGGCTTTTTCGGGATGCATTGGTAGCTGTTGCAATGCTTCTGGCTGATCTTCATTCCAAATGCGGCAATTTTGCTTATTTACGTTATTTTGTTCTTTTTTTGTATTTTATTGGCCTTATTGCATGGGGCATAATTTCACTATAAAAATGGCCGGCTTCGCGAAATTATTCCCCAGGAAATATGGCCCCAAACATATCTGCATGATGCACAACAACAACAATAACAACAAAAACCATTAAATTTGGGTGTGTCATTATTTTATAATGAAATAAAGCCCCAATTAAATATTATGCCAACAAATATTTTGAAGCTTTATTTCATTTTGCTAAAACATCGTTGTCTTTCTTTCTCAGTTCTCATTTCGTTGGGGCATAATTTCATTATGAAAAAAGGTCCCAATTTTTGGGGTATTATACCCTGGGTCCTCAGTTTTGGGGCCTTATTTCATTTTAACTTTTGGGATCTTTATATTTCCTGAGCCCTAATTTCATGGAACTGAAAAGTGGGTGTGGTGGTAGGCGGATTTTCAAAAGAACTAAACAATAAACATATATCATGGTTTTGGTTCAAGGAAAGTCGAATTCCTAAACGCAAAACTTGCGCAAATTATGCTAAGCAGACAGTTTTAAGATGCAAACGTAAACATCTCTGCAAAGCAGATTCTCCCAAAATGTACTAGATTTTTGTTTTCTTTCACAAATATAAAAAATACTTTGCTTTTTGCATTTGATTTGCACGTGTTTTGCTTTGCAAATTTGCGTTTAGGAATTTGGCCATAGATTGATAATAAATTTTCAGCCTTCTAAAGAAGTTATATGTATAAGTATACAGTTCTAATACATAATATGTATACAGTAAAAGTAGGCGTGGTAGTTTGCAGGGAAAATGACAAATTTAATGCTTTAATTTAACGATAGATAAATAACAAAATGTTAACGTTGTATAACATTACATATTTTTTAATGAGAAAACTAAAATATGATAAAACTGGGAGTGGCAGTGAGCACAAACTTTCTAAACTATTTCACTGCTAATAAGAACAAATTTTTAAATTTTCAGAAAAATCTGTTTAGTAGTTTTCAAGTCCAGACAATACAGACAAACATTAATTTTTATTTGCATGTATTGATGTTATTTGGGCTTATTGATCAGTGAACATTGTTATGCGAATAAAACAAACAAAAACCAATTAATGGACGTTTTTGTATACCTACTTAATTATGTAACCTGTCTGTCTTCAACCTCAACATTTTATTCGAATTACCTATATTTGTGTCCTTGAAAATTATTAAAACTATTTTTCCAACTAAGGATATCCTATCTTATACCCAAATCATCAATGATGTATATTTGATAAGCATCATCTCAGCACTTCTATAATTAGATATAACGTTTTTTGTGCATAGAAATGTGTATCTTTACTTAACTTTGCTGTTTAAATCGTAAACCACATTAAAAAAAAAAAGAAGTCCTTTCTATCATAGAAAACTATAAGGACAAAGCAAATCCTATTCATCTCGCTTCAAGTATACCATAACGCACACATAAAGGAAGGCGGCATAGCCACAGCACAATCTAGAGCGTTGACGTCAAAACAAACAATGGTCTTTACAAAATGCATGCATTTCAACAGTTCTCCTCCACATTTGCAGCCAGGACAAAAGAGCTCAGATTCCGCATCCCATATATCCTTTCTATAGGTTAGGCACTATACGAGTATCTAGAATGTTGTATGGAAATACTCCATTACGATTCTTTTCTGGAACAAGAAACAGAAGGGATAAGTTGACTTTGCCAAAGCAAAATTTACCCGACAACGTCGTTAGTTAAGTCGGGATGGATAGATGGATGGATGGAGTGGAGAGAGAAAAAAAAATACTCATTTCAAGTTCCTCTTTGTTGTTGCAGGAATTGAAACTTGGATCGCCTTTCGTCCTTTGCAAACCAAAGGTTTCGCTATCGGTTTTTTTTTGTGATGTTATAGAATCTTTGTGAGAGCAATCACCCTTTTATATATACGGGGGTGGATCCTGATTTGGCACCTTCTATATTGAAGCCTGCAACCCATATGGAAGCACCACTGCCAACAATCGTCGAATGCTCTTCGCTGGTTTATTTTCACTAAAACCCTTTGCGGTTTTTATGTATAGGTATAGGTTTTGCTGAAATGCCCGCATTCAAGCCACGCACCCACAACAAAAGCCGAAATTCAAGTGATGCAATTTGAGCAACAGTAGAATACGGCATTAGGCGGGCTATAACAAAGGTTTATATTTCCTAAACAATGTTCATAATTTTTTGTGCTGTTGTTGTTGCATTGCAAAAGGGGTTTAATTATTCGCGCGTGGTTCATTCAAATTGTCGGCAGGGATGTTTTTGTAACAGGATACCAATTTTCTCTTCTTCGAACAAAAGACGATGATGATGATGACTTATTCGTAGGTATAAGAATTTCAATAAACACGTGCTAGTCCGTGTATATAGCGGTGAATGCTGAGCGGAGCGGTCTTGTAAGGTTTTGACAGTTCTCTTAATTCAAACTGTCAGTTTATGGCAATTTTCTGAATTCGTCATGGTATTGTATCCTACGAACATATGTAGCGCCATGCGGTTGAAGGAAATAATTATTTATAGGTACTGCTAGTCGTATAAAGAGTTTTGAAATCGATAGGTTACTGGAAGTAATTTTACTAAAGGAAATTAAAACGAAAATTTACAATGCGTATCATACATGCTGGGTAAAAATGAAAAGTAGGTATGTGTACCTACCTAGAATTTGTAAATACTCGATTCTTCGAAAGCTTCTTTAGTTGGGAACTAAAAAAGAGCTTATCTTAATCATTATGTGAAAGTAACGTTCAGCTGGAATCAAGAAGTTATATAGTCTTTGGCCATCAGGAAATTTCCATCCTTAGAAAATATCGAGTACTGACATTTCGTTGATAAAAACTGCTATTGCAATTGAAAATTCGAACGTAGTTTATTGCAGGGCGGCAAGTTATGGATTTGTAAAAAGAAAATCAAACTGGATTTGGAAAAAAAATCAAACTTAACATTACTATAATAGTGAAGTGAGTCAATTCTGTCCGTCCGCTGTCTGTCTCTCCTTTCGATTGCAACCTAAACTTGCGGGTCGATTTTCTTTAAACGTGGTGCCTAGAAATGTTTTTTCAGTTTTTTTTTTTTTTAAACCAGAAATAATGGTACCTGCCGTAGGTCTACATTTTTTTAGCAAATATTGAAAATCTTATTTTTTTTTTCAAAAACGTGCCCACATTTTTTTTTAATTAAAAAAATTTGTTTACAAAATTGCAACCATTTTATTTAAAGAAAATTTCTGAAAATTGTTATAAATGGTACCTTTCATATAGAACCGCTTTTTTACTATAATTTTTCTCAAAAACTGTGTAGCTGATTTTGATCAATTTTCTATAAGAGAATGTTTCATATACAGGGTGGCGCACGAATCGTGCTACAAAAATAAAACGTAATAACTTTTTTTTTGTGTGAGTAATCAGCTTATTTTTTTTGCAGATTACTATTTGGTTTATCAAAATGAATTCTTGGGATACTGAAAAAAGAATTTGGATATTGCAACGGTACCATGCTTTGCAGTCCGTCATTTCCGTCCAAAGGGAATTTAGGCGGGAGTTCGGCGGTACTCCCCCGAGTAGATGGACCATTATGAGGCTGGTGAACATGTTATTCGAATCTGGAAGCATTGCACGAAGACCGTACCATCGAGATCCCAATGTTCGGGTTCAGGATACAATCGCGGCTGTAGCATCGGCAAAACAGGAAAACAGGAAACTTATATCGGGGCAAATTGTAGTTAGCAGACGGTCATTACAACGGATACTTCATGATGACTTAAACTTGTTACTGTACAAAGTCCAAATTACAAGCAAGTTAAACCCTCAGGATTTACCTGTTCACCTAGAATTTTTCCGAAAAATGATGACAACGGCCGAAGAAGTCAACACATTGATAAATTGTTTGTTCATGTCTGATGAGGCCCATTTTGATCTAAACGGCAATGTAAACAAGCCAAATTGCCGTATATGAAGTGAATCTAATCCAGAAATGCTGCATGAAACAGAATTGCACCCAGAACGAGTCACTGTATGGTACGCAGTTTCATCAAGGTGTATTGTCGGGCCATACTTCTTTGAAGAAAACGGTGTAACCGTAACTGTCAATGGGAACCGTTATTTAAAGATTCTGAATAAGTTTTTTTTACCCAGAACTGCACCGAAGATCCCATTGAACAGCATTTGGTTCCAGCAAGATGGAGCAACTGCACATACATAGCCAGATCAGTTATGGCGGAGCTCCAATTAAAATTCCCAAACAAATTAATTCCAGGATCTCCACTTTTCGGTGACCCCCAAGGTCGCCTGACCTGACTACACCAGACTTATTTTATGGGGTTATTTCAAGCAGGAAGCATATACAAAACGAAACCCAGGAATTTGACTGAATTGAACCAGTCGATTAAGACAATAATTGAGGTGATCCCAACTTCAACCCTTCAGACCGCAATGAACAATTTTCTGAACAGGTGCCGTATATGCGTGGGTGAGCGTGGAGGTCATTTCATCTATCATCTTTAAAAACAATTAGTTATTTAAAACTAAATTTAATTTTCTGTCCAATAAAAAAAAATAAATGAAATAGGTACAAATTCTATATACTACTGAAATACATCAGCCAAGTAGAAGACTTAGCACTATTTTAATTGGACACATTGAATTATTGATTAAAAATAGCTTTAAACGGCCTTTAGTCCACACAAATTTTGACGTTTTGGCGGCGGCGGCGATCTCACTTGGACTCAACATCAGTTGACTAGTGAGGACTTTATCAATTTTTGTTAAGTTCAGTTCATCTTACATAGATTTTATGACGAATATCTAGTGTGAAGCATGGAAATAATGGTGCATTTAAATTTTGTGCCTATCGCAATAAAAATGCTTTATCCAATTATAAACCGAAAATCCTTCTTGAGTATTGAAAACAAAATCATTATACATAAAATTGTTTTCCAAGCACTTCAAGTGTGCCAAAATAATATACTAAAAATGATGCTGAATTTACCTAGGTATCACTCGATTTCTGACCTCCATAATGAAACTGGTATTGACCTGATTTGCAGTAGAATTCAAAAGTTAAGTGACATCTTCTTAACAAAATGTGATTTTTCTGACAACCCCTTGATAGTCCAATTAAACCCTTAATTATTTAAGCTCTACATTCTTTTCTTTTTATTATTATATTTTTTTTTTTTCATGTTATTATGTTTTTTGTTATTTATATATTTTTGATTTGCATTAATTATTTTTGTATTTTTTTTTTTTAAATGCATATCAATTTTCTTTACGAATATCTTTTTGTATCAGATAATATATCTTATGATATTTGTTTGTTTTTCTATTTAAATAATTTTATGTATCCATATCTTGCTATCTAGTTTGTAAGTTTTATTATCTATTTATAGTTTAATTAATTAATCTATTGATTTATTCATCTATTTATTTATTTATTTGTTTATTTATTTATGTATGTATTTATTTATTTATTTATTATTTATTACTTATTTATTAATTAATTTATTTATTTATTAACAAACTAACTTACTAAATTACTTATTAACTAACCAACTAACTAACCTTTAGTTACTTACAACACTGTGATATTATTAATAATTAATCGTTGATTTAATTATTTGTTTATTTATTTATTCATATAAATTATTATTAACTTACATATTTACTTACATGTGTTTGCTTATAATGTAAATATTACCTATTTAACGTTACTTGTTATCTCTCGATCATATTTTTAATTAATTCTAAAATTAATTATTTTTGATATTTATTCAATTTATTGTACATTTTTTTCCTATAAATTGAAGGTTTTTATCATACTTTCCTTCAGAATGCTATTATTTTCTTTTACAAACGTATAAACTTATAACAATGTTAAAATTAATTATTCAGTAGAAAGATATATTATAAAATAACAAATCTCTGTGTAAACTGAGCGGTAGCAACCAAACGATTTGAAGTACGAAATAAAACATATCTATCTATCTAAATTTTGTGCCAAACAAATTCTTATGATGGAAAAAGGTTTAAGGGTTTTTTTGAGAGAATTGCACTATTTTGAGATATTCACGTATATTTTTTTATTAATTTAGCAATCTGGTACTTCTAAATATTTAAAAAAAAATAAATATATGTAGGTACTGCATTTAAAAATTATAATTTTTTAAACAAAAAATCCATTTGTTTGGTTCCATAGTTATGACATTTAGGTATAACATTTTTTCTTTAGATATCATTGCATATATGCATCTTCAATTTCTGCCTTACATTTTTCTTGTTGTTTGTGTGATTAAGTCGTCCAAGTTTTTAATTAAATATACCTAAAAAATTTTAATATTTTAAATAATTATTCATTAATTTCACAATGTTTAAATATTTAAGGTTAAATTTTGCTATATTATACCTATTTTAGTTCCAAATTAAAACCCCCCCGCATAATCTATACATATTTATCTATGTGTATTATGTTTGTGTATGTAAGATATTTGCGTGAGTATTTAATAATAATTCATTCAACCACTTCCCGCATATAAATGATCATAATCGATGTTAATATCCGTACCATCTTATAGAAAAGAAATTATTAAAAATCCATTTTACGATAAATAGCGCCAACACCTTAGCTAATTTGTAATAAATTACCCTTAGGGAGAAGGTATAAGTGTATGTACCTACTGGTTGGTCAGTGGTCACTTCACATATATTTACCTACCTTCTTCTTAACATTCTGTCCAATGTGTGTGTCTAAAAGGTATCAGGCAACACGCATATTTCAAAAATACCAAAGGAAAAAAAAAATAAATAAATTGTTTTAATTAGAAAAGTTTGGATGTTTTGTTAAAAGGGAGATTTTACACTTCAAAATTTTGGAAGGAAAAGAAAGTACTCAGCACGAACAAAATATATTTCATGCTCTATTTTTCAAAAAAGAAATATAATTATATATAAATGTAGTAAACGCCATGTGCGAGCAGAGTGGTCATTCGAAGTGTCCACTTCACACCCACGCACCGTATTAAAGGTTCAAAACACATATGGATGGGTTCCCATCAATGTATGAACATATTTCAACTTCTCTTTTTCTATCATAGAATTTAGGCGTGAAATCAATTTTCAAACAAAAAAAAATGCAATCCACCGGACCACACGAATTATCTCTTCCGCTTCAAGGCTGTAATGTGAAACTTAAATATTTAAAAGAACCTATGGTAGGTACCTTAACAGAATAAATATTTTACTTTTCTTTAAACAATTTCATCATAAAAAAAAAATCAGTTTAAAAGTTCAAAGCCTTTAGCTCAATAAAAGGCAACCTCGAAATTGCCCCTAAAGAGTATTTAAAAATCACTATACATTTATACCTTTTATCTTTAAAAACAAATTCAAAATCTAAAGAAGCATTTTCCCAATCCCAAAGTATAAGCTCTTTTTTTATCTAAAAGCCAACTCCCCAAGCGCGAGTATAGGTATATAAGCAAGGAGTCAACTCCTTCCCATGTCCTGAGACCAACAATAAACCTAAAAAAAAAGGATTTAACTAACTTTCAAATGGCACTTCACTGCCATTGCCGCACACACAAAACGTGAAAATAATTCTTTTTATGTGCCCATTCTAACAACCCCCAAATGGGCCATTTGCCCGAGCTCACACCCCGGAGCCGGAAATACAAATGAACGAGAGAAGGGGAGAATAAAAATCAAGACCGATGACTAACCGTCTGGAAAGAAAATGAGCAAAATTCAAATTTCTGTTGCCATCACCATCACTATCACCCCTGCCCTGCGGCTGTAACTGTGGCTGTGGCTGTGGCAATGTTCTGTTGGAAGAAGATTGAAAAAGAAAAGAAAGGATGCACCGCCATTGCCATCAACACGCCGCCGAAGGGTAAGATGATGTCCTTGATTTCTCCAGCCATTTCTGTCTTATGTATACGTATATAGTTTTCACACTACACTGACTTAACTTTTATGGGCCGATGAAGTACCAGAGATATCCTTACGATATGCGTGCTATACGAATCGTATGATGTTGATGTGTTGTCCTTTGTCTAGTGCGGAGTATTGTCGTTCAATGTCAGAAAGGAAATGTCCTTCGGTGATGTTATTACACCTATTTTCGGTAATCTTATGTAGCGAGAAGACTTTCTCGCATAGCCCAACCAGAACAACAGAAACAACTGATTTGAATAAGGACCTCTTTATTGTTTGTTTATACGCACATTTGATGGCTCTTGCTTATGGTTATTGCGTTTCGTTTTGTTTCCGCTTTAGAATTTTCCTTATCGAACGCCTTGATCTCTTCTTCTGATGGTGTTATCATCATATTTATCGGAAAAGTAAGTAGAATTTTGTCCTTGATGGAAGCTAGGCTATAGATACTATAGGTAAGGTTATACATTTAAAAGGCTATGCTGCATGTGGTTGACTTTTGGGATAATTGTAAATCGTCGTCGCCGACGACCCCCAGGCAGATTCCGATTCCGATTCCGATTCCGATGCAGAGGTAAGAATCTTGATGGTATATGTGTGGACAAAGATCGAGAAGAGAAGACCTCCGCCTGCTTTCTCGTTTTGTGATGTCCTTGCAAGTGAATTTGATGTCTTTTATGGCGTCGATTATGTTGTCCTTTTGTGTGGTGCGAGCATCATCCAGACACCCGCTCCATGTCAAGGGAGAGTGTGTCAAATTGTTTGTAATTGGGTACTTTGTGTTTTGTGATTGCTGTTTTACTTTCGAAGTGGATCCCAGACTGGGTAGGTATATTGATAAGACCATCACCAGCCTGGATGGATTGTCATTAAGATTGAGTGATGATGGGTATTATTTTATTGATGGAAAAAAGAACATAAAACGTATATTTACATACCTAGACAGGTATTTGGATTTTTTTTTTTATATAAATAAATATTTTCAAGAATTAATTCACAAAGAAAAAGCTAGTAAAAAAAACATTTTCTAAGAAAACTGATTCTTGGTAGGTAGCTAGCTGTCTAGTTTTTACTTTTTATTACAAATACATGAAAGAGAAAGCAATTTGTGATGCATTGGAAGAATATTGAATGACGAATGAATTAAATTATTCTTTGGCTTCAGGTAAAATTGGTTATTCAATTTTAATGCTAGGCACATAGGTAACCAAATATTTCAAGAAGAATTGATGCTCTTTCATTTTTCCTAGGCCAAAATGCTTCAATCTTGACAACTATATAAACTTTTTAAGCAATTCTTAGTTATCGGGTTTTTTTAAAACCCTTTTTTGGGATTTTTTGATTTGTACAAAATAGTTCGGCGATATCTTAATCGTCAAGATTAAGATGCTAAAATTTATCGAAAACGACAGATCATCATTTCATGTTAAAACAATTCGGAAAGAAATCATCCACCCATTTTCAACATATCGAATTTTCAAAAAATATTTTAAACATTTAAAAAAAAAAAAATTGAAAATTTTGGTACACAATATTTTTAAAATCATTGTAAACATTCTCTATAAACAAATTGATCAAAATCAGTTGATACGTTTTTGAGAAAATCGAAAATTAAAAAAATGGTTCTATGGGAGGTACCATTTAAAACCATTTTTCTGAAATTTTTTTTTATAAAAAGCTAGCATTTTTGCAAAAAAAATTGCTGATTTAAAAAAAAAAAAGTTGTGGGTACGTTTTTTGAGAAAAATAATATTTTCATTTTTTTGCTAAAAAAATTGTATGGCAGGTATCGTTATTTTTGGTCTTAAAAAAATGTAAAAAAACGTGTAGGGGAATTGCCTAAAAAACGCTAAACAGGTAAAACAATTTGCTTCAAATTTGGTACAGAATATTTGTATGTGATTCCCTACAACATTAAGTCGTTTTTTATTTTGGCTCATCTAAAACGGTTAGCTGGAATACAATAATTTCGTTTTTTCTTTAATTTGCTCGAAAACAAATTCAACGATTTTAATTTAACTCTTCGAACTTGTTTTGAATAAAGTGACTGTAAGAAAACTACATTTAAAATTTTTGCTAAAAGGAAACGAATTAAGAAAATCGGATCTTGTCGTTTTTTGAGAAAATTGCTTTATTTTTTAGTTATTCATGTAGTAGATTTTAATGGCTCGACAAATTTTGTTATATTACATAATATAAAAATTAAACATTTGAAAATATTTATATTTTTATAAAATCAAACTAGTCTAACAAAAAATCCATTTGATAGTACTTTTATATTTTTTAAACATTTTGTTCATTAAAATGTACACTTTGGTCGTTAGCCACAAAAGCAAGTTCGTGCGATATAGGTAGGTAGTCGTGATATTTTTTTCTTTAATTTGAAATATTTTACCACCAAAATTTCAGACCATCCTAACAATTAAAATTGAAGGGAACTTTTTACCAAGAGTTTTCAAAGAAAATATCGAGTTCTCCTTTTTGGCAAACTATCAGGAATTTCGTCTCTTCCATCATAGTTTATCCATTTCAGTCTGTTTTAATATGTATGTAATCTCCCCATCACTATCCTATATATGTACATATATTCTGCGTTAAGGATCTTCAATTCAAAAACGCAAAAGAAAAGTGCCTTCTATATTTTCTTGCATTTTACAATATTTTTAATATTTTATTTATAACAGCAAAGGGTCCTATAAATTCCACAATACATTAAAATATGCGTACATAATATATTTGTATATAAAAACAAAAATAAAACTCAACACTTCATCATTTGTGCAAAAAAAAAAAATCATTCAGAAAATCTGCCAACATGGCAATAAAAAAGTGACAAATGATTTTTATTGTAATATGATATTATGTTGGTGAATACGAGTAGGTACATATTTAAGTTTTGTAAAAATAAGAACGCAAAAAAAAAACAAACAGAAGGACGCTCAAGCTCAACGAATTCCCAAGACAAGAGCGTTTTTGAATTTGATTTTTTTTTTTCTTCTTTCAAACGAAAATCTTAACACAACGAACATCAAGCAATTTTTTTTTTCATTTTTTTTTTTTTGGAAAATTGCATGAACAAGAAAAGATTTATTCCCTTGGCCTTAGCCTTATCCGTCCTAGATAAGAAATCATATTTTGTGGAAGAGAAAGAGCCAACCCCTTTTCCCTTTGTTACATATATATTTACTTGCAAAAATTTCTCAATCCATTTGAATGAAATCCTTCATCTTGTTGAGACGATGATCTCAAGGAGCAACTGAATTTCCATTTTCAATGCCACAGTTTATTGCAAAAAAAAGTGAAAATAATATTGGCAAAAAAATCAAAAAACCAAAACAAAAGGGTAAGGGAGAAATGGAAATCCTTAACATTTCCTCTTCATTCAAGCAAAAGGGATACACGCCAATGAAGCATGCGGCGACGGCGGCGGCGGGCAGGGTTAGATGGTGATGGTATGGCGGGCTATATAGGAGGAGGTTGAAAACTGAATACTGAACGCAGCCTAACTACTCCCTGAAGTGACATTTTCAGCATTTTTCCATTTGGAAATCACCACAATATGCCATTAAGGTGCTCCCTCAATGCTCAGCCCCGGAGATGCTATAAAAGGATGCGATTCTCGGTGATTCCTTTATTATAATGGTGTCTCGGTGTGTCCTTAAAATAGCGCACCATGCTACAGATGAAAATGTGAATGGAATGGGTTGTGCTGGGCTTGAGCTGGGATGCATATATACAATATATAGAATTTGTGGAAAGTGTATACGTATAGATATCTGAATCAGAACCCTATTCTGAAACGGGATATATCCTTGGAGCAGGCAAATTCATTGAAATTATGGGTAAAGAAAAGTGTGAAGATTGCGTTGATGTTGAAGGTTTACCTGCTTCTATTTATTTATACGAAAGGCATTTCTCTTCTTCCATTTTGTTGTTATTGTTGTTGTTGTTGTGCCATAAGGATATACATAAAAGGATATTTTTCGATATTCACGTTATTGGTTTATTCAAATAACAAGCTCGTTTATTGTTTTACAACAGAAAAACAGATTTTTTTTTTTCACCAAATTTTTCAATGACAATGGGCGGTGTTTTTTAACTTCCTTTTTATTTTTTTATTTTTTTTTTGAACACTCCGTTATAACATGGAAGATGGGTTCAATTTTATTATATTTCCATGGGCGGTTTTTCGACAAGATTTAATTCAATTTTAATGGAATTTCTTTTCGAATGGCAGAAAAAAAAAGAAGATTTATTGAAAAAGAAACGTGTACCGTCCCGTGATTTGAATTCAATAAATTAAGGAGAAAGGGATTAGGGTAGGTTTACCAGGTTTATAATGCGTGGTGTGGAGATCGTAAAAATTATGTTTAATTTAAAATAAAAAGAGTTGTAAGGATGGGAAACAGTGGTTCCAAATTTAAATATTTGGCAGAATGTTTTCTTAAGAATTTTAGGGAGAAGTGAGACGAAATTCTAATTTAAAAAATATTTTTTTATGAAAAACTTTTTATAATAATCAGTTATTACATAAAAGCGTAAAAGCGTTCCCCCCTATAGGACACTAGCAACCAAATATGTTCAAACCTGGAGTCATTCGTTTTTAAAGAATTTTCTGAGGAATGGTGGACCTCGACAGGTCAAAGTAAAATAATTACAACAATGCACCGAAAGAGCACTACCAAAAGTACTATTGTAAAAACAATATCGGAAGTGTTCTTTCAGTAAGTTCGAGCTACACTTGATGAGCACCTTAGGTATATGGGGAGCCGCCACACTTCGAAACACCACCTATTAAACATTTTTCAAACTTAAAAATTAAAACTTTCAAAGAGAACTTGTAAAAGGAAAAAAAGGTGGACTTTGAAATATTACACATGTCATGCTTTATGTTCAAGAGATTTCAATTACAAAATTTCTGTCTAGGGAATGTTTAAATAAGGAAAAATCTCAGATATAGAAAAATAGGCGTGGTTGTAGGCGGATTTCGAAAAATATACACATGATATGATTTTGTTTTAAGAAAGTTTTATAAAAAATGCATTATATTATAAGAATAAAATTTTAATATAAGAAAATTGTGCTTGGAAGTATGTGGCTCAAATAATACATAACGGGTGGGCCATCTAGTGGAAGTTTCAGGAATTAAAAATAGCTGGCCCCAAAACAACTGACTGCATCATTAGAAACAAAGAGTATGTACCCAGAATTTCCGAACATTCTAAGAACAAGGGGCCAAGCCCCTTCCGCTCAGGCAACTCCGTTGCTCTGCTTAGTGCTTAGTTTATGTTCAGTCATCACGCAGAGGCCAATGTCAACAGTTTTCTTGGACAACAGCAAAGTATATGAATTATTGAATCATACTTTAAGTATGGGTCTTATTGCCAATTCAAAAAGGCAATAATTCCCGCGGGTCCTAGTTATTTTTTGTGGTGGGTCCCCCAGGCGTTATTTCCTTTTATTTCGCGTTGAAAATAGAACCCATAGGCTTTATATCCGTGGGTCTTATTGCACTGCACCACCCTATGCAATGCATTGCTCATCCCGATCGTGGTATTATTATTAAACCAGGACCTAGTAACTTACATACAACTCAACCAATTTTCTGTGTGTGTTACTGGCAAAAAAGAGGTGACCTACGGTTTTTTGCCGAATCCAAACGTCTAAGTTTAAAGGTAATTAGAATAAATATCGATCCAACATAAATTCCAACATTCCAATATATAAATTTGTATTATTTCCTTCAATCTTATGCTCATCATCATCTCAATTCTCAAACAATATTTCTTCGTGTCTTCAAATAAAAAAAAAAAAAAAAAATGAAAAATTTTGATTTCATTTAAGTTGTGTGCATTTAAAAAAGCATATAATTAATTGTGACATAACTCTGGCAGTTCCTCTGACAAGTTTCGTGTTTTTGCATCCAAGTTGCATGTTTGCTGTACGCGCATCATCGCTGCAGCGTTTAACCAGAAAATCACTTACAGCCAGTTAAAAGTCGACACAGCACCACCATCAGCACAGGCACAACCAAACCAACAACGACAGCAACCATATAGAGTGAGCTAAATTAAGATCCTCAATGCAACCATAAGCGCAGCGCTATATAGCGAGTACCGGGCGAAAAGATCTTGTGTTCCATACTCTTTTCGATAAATTTAGCCCCCGCTTTTCCCCTCGATTCTACAAAACACATGCCAGTTTCGGGCCGGGGTTGACTTGCAATTAATTGCGGATGAAACAGAATTATTAATTGCTTGTGATCTCCCTTTTCGCTTACAACCCCGTTATATGCTGCCCGTGTATACATATATGCAGTTACGGAATGTCTAAGACGCTCGTTGCAGTGCGCCTAATTGTGGCAGTAGCTTTATTAATAGATGAAAACGAATGAGAGACGCAGAAAACGGCACCGTATGTGCCATATATCCCCATTTATATATGTATTCAGAGAAAGCGTATAGCTCCATCTATTGCAAAGCACACAACACACGTGATTGGGTGCATTCATTCAATTTTTCTAGCATAGGAGTTTTATAGATCTTGTGATGATGGTTGCAGCTGCAACGTTTGTATTTTGAGGAATTCGTTGAATTTATTCGCGTTGTAAGTTTCTATACCAACAGTTTCTTTCACCACACCGAGCGACTGGTGGGTTTCCCAATAATGAGAATAGTTGAAGTAGAAAATAATGAATGACTTTTTGCCACACATAATGTAGATAAAGCCTTAAAAGTCAGAGGATTTCTTATATCAAAAATTCAAAAGAAACTTAAATATAAAAAAAAACATTCAGTCCGAATTCACTTTTTATAAAACGGTTGATATTTCCATCAAAAGTGTAATATTTATGTTAGTTTAGTATCTAGATTATAATAATAATGATTTTTACCTTTAAACCTTCTAGGGAAATGTTCTCAAGGTCTTCTAGTTATATGACAACCTCATTTGCAGCTTAATTGAAGAAACCTTTACTGACTATTTTGTTTATATTTTTTTATTGATTTGGAACCAATCTATTCAATTTTGTATAAGGACTTGTAAAAAAAATAGTGACGACCCGTTATACGGCATTTTGGTTTGCGGCCTGATTTAGTGCCAAACATCTAAGGTCGCTAAACTAGGTATGAGTGTACTTCGATACTTATGAGACTGGAAACAAAAAAAGAACAAAATATTCTTTTAGAAAAAGTCATATTGTTACTTGTGAATTAATTAGAGACTTTGGGATATTTGCTTTTCTATGTGATAGTACGGGATAAGGTTTGAAGTAAATAATGTTTAATTTGACTGTCAACTTTTAACCGTCGAAATTGTTTAATTTCTATATACCTACCATTTATAACCATTTTTAGGAAATGTTCTTTTTTCAAAATATATGTGTAAACAATAAGTTTTGGCCCTTTTTTGAGAAAATTTTTATTAACTGCTTAGAAGAAAATTGTACCGTTATTATTCGTAAAAAATAAAATGCACGACTGGGTCGCCAAACTTGCTCTTATGTGCGATCACACTGTGGTTTTAGAGTCTTAATAAATTTAAAAACTTATCATCTGATAAAAGAAATTTATAAATTATTGGAGCCTATATTTTATGCCACCTGCCAAAAATATAGCCTAGTTTAAGGCAGTATTATGTGAGTACATAAATATGAACAATATAGCACCGTGCTGTCTTGCACTTCGCACATATGCATGGAATTTAATATTAAAACTGAAAAAATGTTAAAAAATCAATAAAATTAGAAATAAATTGATTAAAAAAATGTTTGAAATTGATTTGACAGCAACGCAATGTACAGTACACCAAGTGATTTTTTATACAAATTTCAATTTATGAGAAACAATTTTTAAAAATCGTTGAAGCGGTTTTTTAAAAAAATAAATTTTTTATATATACAATTTTTAATATACATAGATTTAAAAAAAATTGGAACACCAATTTTTAGTACTTATTTATGCGGAGTTTAAAAATTCATTTTGAAGAAAAAAAATCGTCCACTCATTTTCGAAATGTTAAATTTTCAAAAAATAATTTTTAAATTTTTTTTAAATCCAAAATTTGATTTTTTGAAAATTTTGATGTGCAATATTATTCAAACTTATGAAGAGCTTTTGTGTAAAAAATTTCATTAAAATTGGTCCAACAGATAATGAGATAATCGCAAACCTAAAAAATGGTTCTATAAGAGATACCATTTTTAAAGGATAGATCATTTTTTTCCAACAATATGTATATGGTAGTCCGTTTTGATATTAGTTCACACAAAAATTTTTATCAAAATCAAAGGAGTCGTTTTTGAGAAAAAAGAGATTTTCAATACCGGTTTTTAAAAATTTGTATGGGAAGAAGGTACCTTTACTTTTGGTTATAAGAAAAAATTGTATTTAGAATCTGGTAGATAACGTCAAAAACCTGCTGGGTGCTAAGTTTAATAAAAATCGACCAAATCGTTTTCAAATTAAGTTGTCAAAAAAAAAAAATTGAAACTTGAATTGAAATTATTGTAAACATTCTTTTTAAAAAAGTTGATCAAAATCAGTTGAAATTTTATTTGAGAAAATCGATAATAAAAAAAATGGTTCTATAGGAGTTTAAAACCATTTTTCCGAAATTTTTTTTTTATAAAATGGTAGCATTTTTGAAAAAAAAAATTACTGGATTAAAAAAAAAAAAAGTTGTGGGCACGTTTTTGAGAAAAATAAGATTTTCATAATTTGGTAAAAAATTGTAGGTATGGCAGGTAGGTACCTTTATTTTTGGTTTAAAAAAGAAAATGAAAAAAATGTGTGGGGGTATGCCCAAAAAACGCTAGGTACCAAGTTTAAAGAAAATGGATCCACACGTTTAGGCTACAGCCGAAAGGACAGAGAGACAAGCAAAATTTCGAGACCCACTTTTTTCAAAGTCGTCACCATTATCGTAATTTCAACTTTGATCAAAATCTCGAGTTTAAATTTTTATATCGCACGTAAAACTACTAATTGAAATAGAAGTGTAAAAGATTTTTGTGTGTTTTGTTTTATATTTATTATTTATCATTCGGATCCATTTTTCTTCAAATGGATACATTTTTAAGGCCAAATAAATGATTTAAACGGTAAAACTACAAATGTATTTACAAAATATATATACGAGTACAAGCTCTTTAAAGCTTAATGACCCAAAAAACCATTGAAGAAGGAATTCAAGCTATATTTCCTAGTCGCTAGCAGCTTTTGACAATCTCCGTGCACCCAATTAAGTTAAATAGGATCGGAATTCTTAAAATTTCATAAAATTTTATAACTTCCTCTTTTTTCAGTTCACACTGACTTTTAGCCCCGAAATTAATAAGAGGAAGTTAAGAAAATGATTAAATCGTCTTTTGTTCTCAATTTGTTCACAGTTGTGGGTACCAATCTAGATTAAAAAGAATTTAAGATCGGACCGAAACGGAAATCCTAATAAGGTATTTCGGCGGCAGATAGGCATTGCTTTTGCTTGGCAGAGTTTAATCTTAGCCCCTCTTCTTTATCGCTCATTGGACGAGGTAGAGTTCTGAACGTTTATTTCTCAATAGGTTGTGCGCTAGGAACAAGAGCTTCCATTGAGATTCCCGATCCCGATTGTTTAGTTCCTTTGAGCTCCTCTTACAAAGCGCTCATTGGACAAGGTTCCCAACGAGAGTTGCTTAGTTCCCTGGGTTATTTGCACGGGTTCCCGAACCCGTTTTATTCCTTCTCACACGGGAGAGATTACCTCCAGCCACAAAGAAAAAAACTAGAGATGCCGCGAATATTCGGCCACTATTCGGCATTCGGCCTATTCGGCATATATTTTTGAAAATAAAGAATAAAAAAGGCTTATTATCTTACAATAAATGTTTTCTTTTATTCAAAAATTTGTATTTTAGTATTTAAAATCTACTAATGGTAAGTAGTGGTTAATAAAAACTACTTTTTCGGCATTCGTTGGTAGCAAACGATTACGTGTATCTTCGTAAACAATTCCAGCTTCAAAATTCAACAAAGGGATCAGGTGGGCAAGTGTGGACATACTTTTAAACTTGATTCTTAATAGTTTAAATTTCAATTCTAACAAGTGATTCCCTAGAGAACCGCAAAAGAAAAGCTCATTACAAAAGAAAACTTGAAAGGTTCATTGACTTTATGACCTAACCTGCTATCTCACATCAGTTGGCAATAAATACAAATATAAGTTCTCTCAAGTGATTATTCTCAACTACCTACATATATAAAGCCCTGTGTATTACGAAATCCTTCATTTAATGAACTCTCGATCTAAAATTCCCAAATTGTTCTGTCAAAATGTAATAGCACTGCATAATTATTTCTAACTTTTCTTCAATTACACCCATTTAGCTTTCTTTTCAATTGTATTATTATTCATAAGAGCTGCCATCGCACAATGTCATATTCTATGATTATTTTGACATTCAAACCGTATTAGACTATAGCACTAGAGGCCTTTGAGTTAGAGTCTAGACACATCCGATGTAAATAATTTGAGCAAAAAATTATTTGAAATTAAGACTTCGTTCAATTCATTCTCATTTCAGGCAAAATTAATGGCTGGCCCAGACCGTGGTTCATGGAGTTAATTTATGTCTGCAACTTGTCTAACGGAGGAGACTCTTATATCTACTCTTTCTCGCTTATATACATTTAGAGAATGGCAAGATGTAAAATATAAATAAGACAATGCTATTCTGTCCTAAATATGTATACACAATTCAACAAAATGTAGAGTGCTGGTTAATTGACTTCACGTCATTATAATGTACGACGACGACGATATGGTGGTGGAATTCTTTTCTCAATTTCTACACGCATGGATGCCACCTCCGACCTCTTTGTAAAGTCAAACAATTGGTTGTTCCAGAGGCAGATATAGCTAAAATGGGATAGAGAAATAGCTGGAGAGCTTACAATTTTAAAATTTAAAACGAAAGTGACGCTTGGAACAATTGCGTATGCAAACATTGAAATCAACACAATGGCAGAACGCGAATTTTCGTCCGTCCGTCGTCACCACCACCATCATCATCATCATTATCATCATCAGCATCAGTACCATCAAATCAATATACTTATGTAGCTACTGCTGTTGGCGGACTAGATTCACTTACAAATCTAATTAGGTCCAATAAAAGCCTCAGACAAGTGATACCATATCATCTGAGCTATAGAGCATTATAGTCTCTATACTCCGATCCCGCTCCGTCCAGAATGATAGAATATAGAAGACAAAGTGAGCGGCTGGAAGCTCTGGATAGCTGGATCTGGATTATACAATTCATTGCTCGAATTTAAATTGTCACGCAAACCACCGCTAGAAGTTGTCAATATGGCATACGGCACTCGTTTAATTGAATTTGTTCAACAATTGTGAGTGAGACTGCGGTGAGTGTAGTGCCGGAGTGGAGTGATTGTATATAGTGATTGAATGCATCAGAGGCATAGCGGGGGAGGGAATATATATTTTATTTATTTATGTTTTTTTTTTTTTTGCTCGAAATCAAGCCCAATGAATTGATAGATCCGGTAGTGGGCTTTGTTTTGATGGACGTCTGCTCCTCACTGATTTCCAGCAGTAGCAGCATCAGCAGAAGCAGAAGTATCATCAACATCATCCCCCCAGTGGGGGGTTGAGTTAGCGCGGTGACTGAATGAGTTAGTTACTCGTAGCGGTGATTTGTCAATTGTAGATTTATACGACACGATTCAGAATGCGATGTGAGAATGAAGGGTGATGATGGATGTGGTTCAATTGATGCGGTTGCCAATTGAAATATATATTTTTTAATGCTTATTTATATATATATTTTTTATTATAAGCTTAAGCTAAGCTTTAGAACGAATTGGAGGGAAGTCAATGTAATAATAATAATAATATATGGGTGCTAAATGTAACATTATTTATTTAATAGTGACAATTGGTGGACTCTTTTTTTTCTATATGGGTTATTGTTAAAATTTAATAGATTAGAGTATACAAAACAAGGCTACTTAGCTACAAATTTGCAACTTTTTTTAATAATAGTCATGACTTTGGGTGTACTTGAAAATAGCTAAAAATAATCGACTTTGGAAGTACCTTCTATTGCGCACCTCAATGCTTAGATTTCCGTAGTATAAGCTACACTTTAAGTGTAAGCAAGGGTTGGCACTGTCATGGCAAGTTATGCATTCGTAAAAAAAAATCAAACTCAAGATTTTGATCAAAGTTAACTTTACGATGATAGCGAAGTCGAAAAAAGTGGGGCTCGAAATTCTGTCTGTCTGTCCTTTCGACTGTAGCCTAAATGGGCGGATCGATTTTGTTTAAACTTGGAACCTAGCGTTTTTTGGGGCATTCTCCCCGCACACGTTTTTTTCATTTTTTTAAGACCAAAAATAACGGTACCTGTCGTACAATTTTTTTTACCAAATTATGAATTTCTTATTTTTCTCAAAAACCTGCCCATAACTTAAAAAAAAAAATCATTAGTTTTTTTTTTCAAAGAGCTACCATTTTATAAAAAAAATTTTCGGAAAAATGGTTTTAAATGGTTCAATTTATTTAATAATTTGAAAACGACTTGGTCGATTTTTATTAAACTTAGCACCAGCAGTTTTTTTAAATTGTCTAGCATATTTTAAATAAAATTTTTTTCTTATACCCAAAAATAACGGTACCTCCCATACAAATGTTTAAAAGCCGATATTGAAAAACGACTCCTACGATTTTTATGAAAATTTGTGTGTGAACTAATATCAGGACGGTCTACCATATTATTGAGAAAATAATTTATCTATCATTTAAAAATGGTACCTCTCATAGAACTATTTTTTAGGTTTTCGACTATCTCAATATCTGTTTATCCAATTTTAATGAAATTTTTTGCACAAAAGTTCTTAATAAGTATGAATAATATTGCATATCAAAATTTAAAAAAAATTAAATTTTGGATTTTTAAAAAAAATTTCAAAATTATTTTTTGAAAATTCGATATTTTCAAAATGGGTGGATGATTTTTTTTTTTTAAATTAAAATTTTAAACTCCGCATAAATAAGTATTAAAAATTGGAGTACTATTTTTTTTTTAATATATTTAAAATTTTATATATAAAAAATTATTTTTTTAAAAAAACCGCTCCAACGATTTTTTAAATTTTTTTCTCAAAAATTGAGATTTGTGTAAGAAATGACTTGGTGTACACTGCGTTGGTGTCAAATCGATTTCAAAAATTATTTTAATAGATTTATTTCTAATTTTATTGATTTTTTAACATTTTTTCAGTCTGAACTGTAGATTCCATGCATATGTGCGAAGTGCTAGACAACACGGTGCTATATTGTTCATATTTATGTACTTCCTTAAACTAGGCAGGTGGCAAAAAATATAGGCTCCAATAACTATTAAATTTCTTTTATCAGATGAAGAGTTTTTAAAATTGTTAAGACTTTAAATTCCTAGTGTGATCGCACATAAGAGCAAGTTCGTGCGACCCAATCGTGCATTTTATTTTTAATTGCCGCCCGGATAATTTGGAAAATTGCGAACCCTATCAATGTGCTACCTGAGCCGTGTGCTCCCCTGGTCCCTGCCACGCTACGCCACTGGCTAGAGCTAGTAAGTTTCCAAAATCTAATAAATGAGAAAATTAAAACAAAAATACATATTTGCTTCCTCCAACTAAATTTTTCACCAACATTGCCTAATTTAATAAATAAGAGCTCTTAGGTTTAACATATTGATTTAACATACAAATTAAGGGAGAACTGAGTTTAGTTTGAAGAGTACTTACTTAAAAACTGGAACATTCTCACCACGTCAAGTTATCAGTATGGTAATTTGGCAATGGAAGTTTTAGTTATTTTACAACTTTTAATTGTCTTAATGTTCTTAATTCGTTTCCGAAGCTCGTTCGAAGTTAGGTACATTCTAAAAGTGATTCTTATGTTTGGAACAGTGTTGTCTTCAAATTATTAACCCAAATAAGGTTTTATAAGCCAACAACTGAGCGATGATTGGGTCATTTAGAGCGAATGTAGGTTCACCAAAGCTCCAGTCTGAAGGATCTTTGAATTCTAACCCCGAGGTCAGGCGGTGGATTATAGAAAGCAGAAGACTGCGGCTCAAGAGGCTCACAAAAGTCGAAGAGGATATCAAGCAACTTGGCGAGCGAAACTTGAGGCAGCTACCTATAAGGAAACTTACATATAAACATACAGTATTCTTAGTTTCTGTCGACTTTATCCACGGTATACCGATTGGTTTTCTTATTTGTGAACTGACTACATATTAAGAATGTACTGTATACATAAACAAAACATCGAAAAGTCTTCTCAATGACACAACTACCTTAATCTGCCTTCCAACCTCCAACTTTGCACATATCCCAATATGCAAAGTATATGTAAAGTACTTCAGTGAACCACACTAATTACATAGAATTCCTCACGTCCAGGTGACACCGACCACAGACGACCGTTGAAATACGCGCCTTAAAACTATCACCATCTCCTCGATAGACTTGGTTCTGATGGACAACTATACAGACAATGAACCGACGGTGGCATCGCCACCGACAAAATTCCATATAGCCGAAGCTGATACCCCAAAAAACTATCCAAACAAGGAGATGCATCCAGTTCACGACCGAACTATGCTCATTGCGAACACTTTCGCTAATTGTAGTCATTCGGAGGGTATAGCTTCAGAAACGTGACACATGGTCACACGGTGCTCCAACGAGACGCTGAATGCTGCGGTGAGGAGGTGGTTCCGCCTAATGAGTTTACAAGTCAAATGGTCTACTCTTCCGACATTACCATCACTTCCAAAGAGGTGTCCTGTCCATTCGCCTATATATATGTAGGTTTGTACTTAGATATCGAAAACCTCATGGTATATGTACTGCTAGGTGCCTTTTCACGTGCGAGCAAGATCGTGCTGCCATATAACACGCTTCCGATGTATGTACTTAAGCTTGTGCAACATGCTCCAGTCCTCCTACTTCACATAAAAGCTGGAGATAGAATATAGCGAGACAGGCATTTCTGGAATCTGCATTCCTTGTAACTCCTAAAACGAGGACAGCGTTTTGTTTTGCCGGCAGCAAAGGCAGCGGCGGCGTTAGTAGTAGCATCAGCAGCAGCATCAGGAGCTCTCGAAGGAGGAGCTGAAGCATGGCATAACAACAACTTTGGGACGCGTGGCGACATGTTGCATACTTTTGTCTGGCCATGTTTGCATGGGGTGGAAATTGCGTTCTCGCGCAAGTTCCTTTTTTTTCCGTGTCCTATTTGAAGAATAATTGCGTAAGGATAATCCATCCTTCGCGAAAAGCTGCCACTCACAGATGAGTCTGCATTTGATGGCCTAGCTGTTCGTCGTTGTCGTCGTCGTCGTTTTGCTTCAAGGGTGGATTTCGATGGTATTTTGGGCCGGGCTAGGTCTCAGATTATTCTGATCTCATTGTGTTTCAATCTATATGTAGATATATGTGTGTGTATTGTATGTATATATGAATGTATGTATGGATGTGATATAACGGTAATTATAATTATTTTTATGGCCTAAATGTGTGTGTTCCTATGGCATAGAATGTGAATATATCTCATGTTATTTGTCCTAAGGGCGTCGTTTAATTGCTTCGGCAATTAGGTGAAGGGTCCTTGACGGTGTGTTGTATTGTGTTGTGTTGTTTAGGCTGCGGGGGTTGGTATATAAGTATACCAGACTCACAAAACGATTTTCGGAGACTTCTGGTGATGGGCGGTTGGTTGTGGGTGGTGTCAAGCTTAAGGTGAGTTCCATGAAATTTTGGAAAATCTAAGGCAATTATCATAGAAAAATGCTTTAAGGGGATGGGTGATATTAACGAGTAATATAGAAAGGATCTATATACTTTCATACATATACAGTCTTTTTTTTTCTTTTTCTGAAATATCTGGCATAAGTGCCAGAGAAAAGAATATTTGGAATTCCATTTAAAATTTAATTAATAAATACCTACTTATATAACCTTTCAAACGAGACTTCGGAAATAATTTGTGTTTGGTAAATTAAAACGAATTGGAAATGAGTTTTGGTAAAAGCCATATAAGGCCATTTATTGATTACAGTTTTGACTATATGAGGTTTTATGGTGCAAATCGGATTTTTTACAACGCCAACGGAAAAATTTGAGATATTAAATACGCTAAAAAAAAAATAAATGAATAGAAATAAATTGGTGGGCGCGATAGCTCGTGTAGATCCAGGGCCTAGTGACTTACAACTCTCAAAGTCTCAACCATACCTGTGTACGTGTTATTGGCAGACATAGAGGGGACCTACAATTTTCTGTCGAATCCGAACTTGCACTTTTTCATGACAAGAGATACTCTTGGAGAATTTGTCAATTCCACGCAAGAGGCAGTAACCCTTTAAAAACATTTCAGTTTTTAGGCGGCATAGGCTGGAAATCGAATCCAAGACCTTCGGCGTAACGGTCCAATGTACTAACCATTACGCCACGGGCTACTACGAACTTCTAGCGATAGCATAATAAATTCAATCGGAAGCTTATTCCTCATTTCTCAATTAGTTCTAAATCTTAATTAAAAACCATCTTTTAGAAAACCGGAAGAATTTTCGAAATACTGGATATAACAATCGAAGGTGTTTCATTGGGAACAGGCCGCAGGGCGAATTAATAAAAAGAATTTTATAAATTATATTTTTTTCTAATTCTATTGGGTTAATAGTCTCTAGGAAATAAAGCCCAGAAAAGTGGTTTCCATTTTCTAATAAAATAATTAGGATCCTACGTTTTGAAGGAAAAAGTATATACATAAGTACCCTAACCTATAAAGTATGATTTTCTTATAATTTTTCAGGGAATGAGGATTGAGGATTTCTTAACTTCCTTCGAAAATGCTTACTTTAATATAAAATTCTGCATCTATGAATAAATTTCATCAAAATAAATCCTTTTTATTTTTTTTTTTTTAGCTCTCGTTGTTAATTCGTCCTTTTTCATTCTTTCTTTTATTCTTTCTTTCATTTGAAAACTCTTTTTCTGGTCGACTACATAGCTTTTATGTTATTTCATTTAAGTCCTTGCGGGCCATATATCACTCCAGTTGACAGAACAATTCCCTTATCTTTTGGGAGAAAGGCAAAAAAAAAAAAGCCTTTCGACTATCGATATAGACTCTTGAAAGATTTCTTTATTTTTTTTTCTTTTATTTTTTTTTAGAGTTCTTCGAAAAGATGTAAAAAGCTTTTTAACTCTTACATTTAAGTATAAGAAATGTGGGAAAAAGGCTTATAGTGATAGGAAAATGCACATGAATGTAATTTTGTGAAAGGTGTAAGATTTAAGGATATACCTATTTAGAGTGTATCATACAAAAGTTTCTTTTTTTTTCTTTACTGAAACTTTATATATTATGTTTTTGTTTAAAGACAGAATTTTCAAACTTTGGCTATAAACAGGGTACTGAGTCAACAAGATTTTTCTGATGATAAAGATATTAGGTATATAATATATATACCTAATAATTATTCAACAAATTGAAATAATAGCATATAATCAGGCACTTAGAACTATATTGGCTTAATGTAAATCAATTATTACCCAGGTATTGAAAAACTTCTAACCTTTTTAAATTTTATTCTAAAAGTGTAAAAATTATTGACTAAGATACCAAACATTAAGTCTATAGGCCATGTTCTTTTTTTTTCAATTTAAAAAAAGTTTGTTTATTCTTTCTTCAATCTAAATCAATTAAAAACTTTTCAATGCCAACCAAAAAAAAATTCAAATAAAACTGCGCTGAAATTGAAACGAAAAAAAAAACGAAAAAAAACGAAAAAAAAACTTTATGCCCGAAATTGTTTATGCAAATCCAACCTTCGTCACGTTTCTCTTGAAACTTTTTTTTTTTTATTTCACCAAAGAAACAAGTGAATTACAATCACTTTAGTGTGCCCTTAAACGAATTTCTTCGGTGGATTTTTTTCCGAAATTGAAAACTTAAAACTTTTCCTATCTGTATACCCTCATCTATGCATAGAATTTTTATTAGATCCTCACCATATCGCAGCAACCGTAAATCACAGCGGCACCGAAGGATTTCGATTTGCTTCTTCAATTTCCTGATGGCGTTGTTGCTTTGAATTCCGCGCGCAACCAATAAAGATGAAACTTTTTAATCACTTTGTGTGCAACGTGCTTCGGCGTCTTCGTTTGTCCCTGCCTCCACAATCCACATATATATACATTGTCTTCTTGCTTCCTTGGAAGCGATAAAATTGAGTACCTATATATAGGTAGCCTGTTTCGGATATTTCAAGGATATCCACTTATGACACAGAATCCTGGAGTGAACTGTAACTTAAGTCCGAGACCAATACCTAAACTTTACTATATAGTCTTAGGTATAGGTACCAGAGAAACTCTGGTCTGCCATAAAAAGATCAAACGTTCATATCGATTTTATGTCGTTTTGGTCCCGTCAAACTTAATTATTGTACATTCGATGCGTGTTACAATGTCTGTTTATATCCTGAAGGAGGATGCCCTGTCGGGACCATTAACTCGATATGAACTTCTCCCATTCACACAGGCGAATATACAAATATACACGCTAAGGCTGACAACCACGACGACGATGAGGATGAGAATGACGACGACGGAACAAGCAGTGAAACTAAATAATGAACTCTCCGAAATGGAGGCTGAACCCATTGAATGACCCATTCAAATGGTCATAAAGCTGACCATTAAATTTCTCCAACTTGGGAACTTGGCGGTTATCCTATATATGTATATGAACTTGATGGTATAGATGATGGGGTTTGGAACGTAAAGGGGCACATGTAGATATATACCGCTACTATATATGTAGTCAGGCGCTAGAGTACGTATACATATGTATATCTAGTTGGTGTATAGTTTGAAGAAGATGAGTTCCAGATTCGCAGGGTTCGAACATTAAAATTGATGTCGAAATGCCGGACGTGTATATACTCCATTGGATGTGTTCAGTTAGGGTCAGCTTTTTGCAATTTCAAGGAACTCTGAGTTTTATGAACATCCACTTCCATGCTGTGCGAATAGTACAAAGTTGGTGCGATAATGATTCATTTTATATTAAGGGAGTCGGTTTTTAGTACATGTGTTGTGGGGTATATAAAGTTGATTTGTGATTGATGGTTAAGTGTTAACAGAGGCGGCGGCAGCGGCGGCGGGCGAAAAACAAAACACTTGGTAGATCATCAAAAGTTATTGCGGCTTTTATTAAACAATTTTTTTTTTAATTATATTAATATGTTGACATTTTGATAGGCTTCGAGAACTTACTAACTTACTTATCGGGTATAAGCCTAAGACGAACACACTTCTTCCAGTCATTCATACCAAATTCTTTGATATCCGCGATGGCTTGGTCTTTAAACCGGGAGTTCGGTCTTCTTTTCGGAAGAATCTCTTGCTGAAGTTGGAGCAGATTTACTTATGGGATAATTCTTATCCTCAGGTCTCAGTCATCAAGTTAATGTTTACATATTCTAAGGTAAGATGAATACCAGAAGTACCTCAAAGCCGCTAGTACCTAACTATAGTGAAATTTTGTCCTAAGCCATGAAAAGTGGCTTGTTTGATTGTTGATAGCAGCTACTAAGTCTACGCTCAGAGGGAAAAATAAGGAGAATGAGAAGCGCGTGATCGAGAAAATAGAGGGATGCCGTATAGTAGGAATTAAGTTCTGAAATTTTACGAAAAGTCAAAAAAAACCTGTCAAAGTTAGAAGCCCCGAACTGAAGCCTGCACGGATGATCAAGGGAAAATCGTGGTGGAATCGCAGTCGATGCTGAGGATATGGAAAAATCATTTCTGCAAACTGTATAACGGCGATGATGATCGAATTCCGCTGTCAGGCAGATTACACCATTAAACATAGACAACGTATACCAATAACTGCGTGCAACCGTTCTCGGCGAATTGAAGATATTCATATCTTAACTTAGGTTCAATGAAGCAGCTGGAACTGCTTTTCTGTCGAGCTGTTCAAATCGGTAGCTAATGACCTGGTTATAAGTTTGTACCAACTTATCAGCAACATATGGATGGAGGAAAACATGCTGGCTGAATAGAACCTCAGCATTTTGTTTTCCTCAGGAAAGAAGATCGTCTCAACGGCCCCAACTACAGAGGCATCAGTCTCCGCTTAACATCGCCTAGAAGATCTTTTCTGCCGTATTATGTGAACGCATAAATATTTAGATGCACTGTTATGTGACTACTTCAACATCGTTACTGAAAGAATAGTGCAAGACTCTGCCATCAACACATAGAGGCAGAATATTCTTCAAAGATCAGTCCAATTAATCTCATTTGCCGATGATATTGACATAATCGGAAGAATAGAGCGTGATATCAGAAGCATTTTTTTTGTAAAGGGTTGTTTGCAGCTGCTATAAATTTTATTTTCACTTTTTTAAATGCTTAAATTGATGAAAAATTTCGTGTGAATCCGGGCGGACCAGTTGATTTTCGAATTTCTATTCTAGGTAATCAAACAATCTTTTTAGGCTCTAGTTCGATGTTCACCTGTGACGACGCGACGCACCAAAAAACAAACACCCAGATAAACAGACCGATGGATGGCAAGTCGAAAACCAACTTTTTGGACCTCACCAATCTCTAGCCAAAGGCCTTGGGTTCAATTCCAAGCCTATGCCACCTTAAAATATAAATGTTTTTAAGTTGACACATCCTCGAAGAGTATTTCTCGCCATCAAATAAGCCCGTTGGATTCTTCGGAAAATATGAGATCCCCTCCATTCATGTCAATATGGTGAATGGTTGAGACTGAGAGTTGTAAGTCACTAGGCCCTGATTCTAAACGAACTATCGCAATGTCAGTTTTGTAAAAATCCCAGGCAAGTATAAAGAAGACAATATCATTCTTTTTTTTGTATTTAAAATATTCATACTATAACTAAATTTAAAAATGCTTAATCACTTGCTTAACCCACACAAATACTGACCTTCATTCTGTTACGCTATACATTACACAAGTTCCAACAAGAGAAAACTCCCACTCATATCCCAGCATGATACCTACCCATCAGAAGTACATTGTTCTCGGCGTGTCATTCCGACGCAGAGTCATCCAACCCATAAGAAGAAGAACTCAATGCGGCCGAAATATAGATACGACAACAACAAAGCAACAAACTCAATGTAAACTAAAATTTTTCAGGCGGAATATTTAAAATTCAAGAATCACTTAATGTGTACCGCATTCAGACGACAATTGTTTCATTACCATAATTGAGAGGAGTGCTTTGCCGTCTGCTTCTTCACTTTTCCTCTGCTCTGCTAAATATATGTATGTATGCTATACAAAGTGTATGTCTTTCAAGTTCCAGCTTTGGATCCCCTTTTTAAGCATTTTTTCGGGCCCGAGGCCTTCAAAGTATACTTGAGCATAACGGCACTTGAATCCAATGTTTTAACCCGCTGCTGGTAGAAGGTATATAGAGAACATAGAAATTTCACCCACCAGGTTCGGTGTATATGTTAAAGCAAAAAAATATAAAAAAAAAATTATAATTCAGAAGAAGACCAGAAGAAGACCGCAGAAGAAGATCCTTCTTCCATCATATATAGTGGAGGATGATGGAACTTAATTTCTATAATGGTTTCGAATTCAATTACTCGGATTGTGATGCTCGAACTCGAACACTGGTGGTTGCTTTTGCTTAACTTCAAGAAGAGCATCATGAAGACCTTCAGCAATTCTACGGGGAACTTTTGTAGTGGAAATCTGATTATCTCCAAAGTGGAACAGGAAGTCAATGGTTTTTATCAGCAGCCTCAGTGCTATACCTACATTATACATGATGGGGGTTGTGGTGGTGATGCTGTGCGGTGATTTACAATGTGTGAGCTAAAGTCGTCTATTGCTACGTTTCTTATATAGTGATGACGCCAAATAACGGACGTAATGTAACGCAATGATTCAATTATGCGGGAGAGGTACTTTACATGTAATTCGATTGTTTTTGCCGAAATTTTATCGGTGTTATACTTTTGGTGTATAACTACCTTATACCTAGACCATCAGCAAGAGCTCGAGGGTGTTGAATTCCTTCCATCAACCTGAGTATCATTGGAAGAAATTTCAAGGGCCACCATTTGTTACACAGATACAGTTTGTGGGAATTTGATTTTCTGTATTTGGAAACTGTATTTAAACTATGTAATCTCGTAGTAGATACTTCAAGTTGAGGAATTGGATAGTGTTAATTAAAATTTTAAACTTCATCACGACTTTTTTTCGGTATTTCAGAAATTTCAGAAACAAATTAACAATATAAAATCGTTTTGGAAATTACTTACATTTAAACTGAATTTTTTTTAAAAAATCAACATAAAAATGTATTAGGTAAAGAGAGTGTTTTGGCACCATTGCGATCTATATCATTTGGATGCTTTAACAAATCTTAATTTATGAGAAAAAAAATTAAAAATCGTTGGAACGTTTAAATCATTGATTTAAGTAAGCAGATAAAAATATCGCTACCTCATTCTCTCACGAATCCTTTGGAAGAATATATACGAAATTACATTCAATTGCAAAACTGTTGCATACTTTCAGTTGTGAATATGACATTTTGAAGTTTAACAGAGATGTTCAATTTTTTATAAGAGCAGGGATGTGATAAAAAAGGATTTAAAAACTGTAAGATACGCTTTTAATTAAAATTTCCATGTGGAGACTTGAGGAGCCTTTTTAAGACATGGGGAGCACAGTAGCCCTTTCCGCAGTAAAGGAGCCAAATCTTATTATAGTAGCCATTCCAACATCACTGCTCCTGACCAGAGTTGACCTCATATCTTCAAATAAACTGCGTCTTTAGACTTTTGCATTTTGAATTTTAAAAATATCGAAGAGTTTTTAAAGTTAAAAAAAAAAAAAAACATAGAAGCTTATTTCATCAAAGCTTCTTCTATACCATCTATTACCAATATTGTTTTGGCTTTTATTTCCTCAGCTATAAATTTACTTTTTCACTTTTTTAACTTGGAATATTGCTGTTTTTTCTTTTTTCATGCAACCTTTATGTGTTCACTGTAAATTTCAATTTACTGGTCTACTTCCATTAACAAAACTTTCATTTATAGTGTGTGGGACGTGTTCAAAGGCGCCTTCAACGCGCAATTCACGTACAAACGTATTGGACATTACCCTAGAGGCGCCACGTTGCAATTGCATTTCAACTCCTACATCCTAACCACAGTCATCAGCCATTTACCGTTCGATTCTAATCGAATGCGTTATACGTGCGAAAAAGGGTTCAATATCGTTCCGATATGGTTTGACTGGGCCGAAATATCCGTCTGTTCAGGAAAAGTTTTGTAAACCATTCGACACAAATTTAAAGTGTGGGTGCATCCAGGATGAAACCAATCGGTATTCGCAATGTACATATACAGAAACTTTAAGGACAACAATTTTTGAAGGTTTCTTGGGAACCATTAATGTAGTGGGAGAGGTTGAATTGTAATGGTAGGAACTTTTATGCCAGCTATGGTGGAAGGTAGGTATATATGGGACCTGCTCATTCACTTCACTTTTAGATACTTACACTACAGATACACAAGAAACAAACGTGACATTCTAATTGCAGAATGCAGTCGACACTAAAGTGCAAAATCATGTCACCAGGAGCATTTTCATTCCCGTTCTTTACTGTATAGTCTTATACACTGATACTTCGTGAACTATACACACACACACCCATAACTAAATATACAGATACACACGTTCGCACTTATTTGGATTTTAAGTACTCGCTCTCATATACAACAGTTGAAATGAAGACGTTGTCTATTTTATTTTTATGTTGTTCCTTCGTTTTCCTACTTCCCTGTCCCATGATTGTTAGATGATGGTGATGGCAATGGCAATGGAAATGGCAAGGCAGGAAGGCAGGCATTTTGCTATTGATATGATGTCACTTCCTCCAGAGAAGCATAATGGCCGATGTTCTTGTCCTGAGTGCAATATTCGTATTATTACTTTATTTAGGAGTGACAAGGACACAGGCGGTTGCAGCACGGATTTAGACTTTGGATGAAATTACTATATGATGGTGTCAAACTGAAATAGTGAAAATGAGGTGGATGGACAGACGGTTAGACAGACGTGTGCTTTTGTATATAACATTGCCCTATCATTGAACGACTGGGTGTGGTTGAACGGTTCGTTGGATTTGGAATGAACCTGCTGAGAAGTGCGTAAATTTGGAATGCCTAGGTACTGTATACCTATTGTATGTAGACAACGAAGGCAGAGAATCATACAGGACACAAGTTAGATGCTAGTTAGAGAAAGACTAATTGGAGCTGGTCATAACGTGGCAGGTTTATGGTTATCTATAAAGTCGAAGTTCTGTTTGATATTATGACAAAAGACAGTCTGAATGATTTCGATTATTTTTTATAAAGAAATTAAAAATGTTATTAGCAGGGTTTTGGTGAATGTGTATAAAAACTCAGCAACATTTGTATGCACCAACAAAGATAAATAATTGTTTGCTTTGTGTACAAGCAATAACACACACTATTGCAAGAACTTAAGTTTTCCCGTTGAGTTTTCTTTTATTTTCAGATAATAAATGTAATTCATATTTTTAAAGTTTTTTAACAAAAAAAAAGGTGAAGAAAATTTGAAAACTGCTTCTGTTTAGCTGTACCTATCGATTGAATAGGTATTTTATAAATTCAAGTCACTTAATCTTAACTGATAACCCGAACTGTCATACGTAACTAAGCGAAATGCATTTTGGAGTTCAGATCACCTGAACTTTTACATTGAATTTTGTTAACAATAAATTTGTAATGCAATAAAAGGCGTGTTTTTTTGTAAGCCCGGAGGGAATTGGACGAAAAAAACGACACCGGCGCTAAACAATCACCATGTTAAATAACACAACAGCTTATTCCCTACGGGCTAAGCTAAACCCAGAGAATTCTTCGGGCTTAACTTAAGCACGCTGTTATCGATAGTTTGTATGAAAACTCATTTTGTTTCTGTGATGCTGTCGCTAATCCCTGTGGTCGTTTTTTTCGTGCAATTCCCAACGGGCTTGCAAAAAAACATGGCTAAAGTAACATACACGTACCTCATAGATTAACTACTGTGAAATTAAAACGACACAAATAGAAACTCAGTTAGAAACTCTATTATTTTGGACGACCGACTCGAGCTGTCAGAACGACAGAATATAAATTGGATGGCTTGTTCTATTGACCAATCAGATTGGTTGTCATTTTCATAATAACTGAATTATGTATAGATGAATGAATGAAGTTTGTAGTAATAAGAGAAGCAGCAAAGAGAAAAGATCGTATATGACAAAAATAAAGATTTGAATTATAATTTTATTTATCGATTTCTTTGTGATTTATAAATTAATAAATTATTTTATTGCTTTTCAGTTTAAAACAATTTTTGTTCAGGGATATTCCACAAAGAAGGTGTGAAGACAATGAATGTGTGATGTAAATAAACTAAGAAAAAAGCTTGTCATTTTTTTTTTGTAAAATTTTGTATAAAAATTTTTATTGGTTGAGAAATGCTATTTTCAGCGTGTTCAGTCAGGAATCACGGCAGCCTTTTTTGTTCTACAATCCCGAGACCCAAGCAAAGCTTCCAAAATTCAAATGTCCGTGAAAGAAATTTCCCTTAAGAAAGAGTTCAATATCTTCTCGCGCTTTATGCTTTATCGCACAGTAAATGGCGCCGCACAGTACCTATACCAGAACTGACAGTTTTAGGGTAAGGAGTGTATATACAGAACCCATTTATTGATCCAAACCGAACGAGCAGTATTTTTTCACTACAGTGACATTTTGGCGTAAATTAAATTAGCCTTATTGTGAATGTTTCACGCGAACAAAATTCAACCAAGAAAATTTGTTATTTTACCCGAAATTTCATTACCCATTTCATTTCATTCAAATCAGGTGGAAAGTAACGCTATTGACGGCCTAAATTTTTATTTATTTTTAATAGGCGAAGAAAATTTCCAAAATGAGATAGAAGAAGTCACTAAAAAGCACATCTCCATGTTGAAAGTATATCGCACATGTTTGGAACAATTCGAAAAGCTATTCCCTAGTTACACAATTGAGCATCACTTATTTCATTATGTCACGAGATACAACTCCATCAGTTTTTTTTCGGAATCCCGATATCAGCCATCGCTTTGACTTGAAATTCAGTGGACTTTTCCAGTTTCCATGATTTGATTCAATGTGAAGACTTGAATGGTGGATATTCCGAAAGCCATATGCTGGTTACTAACCCGTTAAATTGCTGTACAACGAGTAAAGATTTTCAAACTTTAAACATCATGGCTGTTTCCTTACTCCTATACTTGATAGATTCGAACCCTAGCAAAACATCCCGTCCGTAGATATTTGAAGATACCGCTGGTAATTCATCGGAACTGGTGACATTATTGTTCCTATACTTTTTCAACAACCAAGAAGTTACCTCTTCTATATAATAGGTGGTGGAAGCCAAGCCAGTCTTCATTGAATAGAGATCACATATATGATGCTCTTTTAATCGTTCATGATGTTCACTAGCAGCTGCCCGAAATGCTGCTTAAACATAATCTACTATTCTTAGTGCTTCGATGAAAAGGCTACTTTTAAATCACCAAGCCAGTTCCCTAGTTATGGTTACATTTTTTTTTAATCTTCCGGGTATCGGTTCGATCGGGAGACTCTGTTATGTCCTTTGGTTGGGAGGCTTCATTCTTCGCATGTCCTCTTAATTTTGTCTTAGTAGGATCTTCTTTTCTTCCCTGTTTATGACTTGTGTTCTTCCCAAGATCTTCTTGTTTCTTGCATGTCCATTTTTGGATCATGCATTTATCATACATGTCTTTTCTCTGGAGTGGCTATTTAATAATATTCCTGGTCACTAGGACCGTACTGATTATTATCGATATTTGTATTAAATGAATGCACGCGGAATGCAACTTCATTAAGGCAACTCCAGGTGTGCTGAGATGTCAAATTTATTCTTCTCAAATGGTCGGAATGGACGTTTCCTTACACGAAATTTATGCACGTTTAAGATATTGGATTCTTGCCGTGCGTCGTCGATTAGTTTATGGTTGATTTGTTTATTGTTTCGACAGTCTATGGACATCGCCAGCTTGCTTTATAGCCTTTCTTATTTACTGCTATTTACCACCGTATTACAACCAGCTACTAAGTTTAAAGTTGGAAGTCGTTATCTGCATTCATTTTGTGGAAACTGTCGAATAATGATGTCATCCGTGTCCAAGCAAAACGTTGACATCGTGCTCCGTACAGGTTCTGTAGGCTCCGTTTATGGAGGTCATAAAACTAATCCTTGATGAGTTTTTCAGGCTCTTGGGTCAGTTGAATTTTTTACGGGTGCAGGCCCAAGTAACGACGCAAAATTCGCCAAGTGGTGGACGTGAAAAGGCCGAGTTATTGTGAGCGAAGCTAAATCGACTGCCTCAAATTCTCCTACACTCTCTCACGGACAGTGGATATGTTTTTGATTGATTGATTGTGGTTGATCATTTACTGAACCAGTGAAATCAAATTTATCCACCACACTGCGAAAATTCCTCTCGGTAGGACTATTATGGCGACCGTAAAATGGGCTTAGCACGCGAAACGTTGCCCTTACCGAACGTCCATTTTGATAAAACAATAAATGACAGCCAATGTGACAGGTGTAGCTTCAACAATATGGCCGCTATCAACTGTCAAAGTCCGAAAGTTCCTGTTGGAAGACCTTTATAAATATAAATATTAAGGAATTTTGTTTTAGACATGATTTAAAAACCAATATTTTAAAAACAGAAATTATTATATAAAAAAACACTGCTTTTCAATTATATCCTACAAATAATCCAATTACAATATTTATAGCAAGTCGTGCAGCACATCACTTTTTTTTTTTCTTTTTCTTTATTTAATTTTTTAATGGAAAATATCACCATTTCTACATAAAACAGAAATCATATTACATGGTATAGCTTCTTTAAAAAAAAAAAAAACGAAAAAAATCGGAGAGGAAATAAATAACAAAAGGCTATTTAATCTTAGGCAAATTTCGATTCGTCTCTAGAAAGCAATCCCTCATTTCACTCAAGTAAATCCCCCACCAATGAAAAAAATATATATATATTTTCTTCAATTCTAAGCTTAGGTTTTTTGTCTGCCTTGTTTTCCAACCAGATAAACCCTCTAGCCTTAGCCTTATAAAACAGCATAAGACGATAACAACAACACAACACTACCTACCTACCTACCTACAACAACAACAACAACAGAAAAAGCAGAAAAAATATAGATAGAATCCTCTTATCAGTTTCATTACTTAAATTACAACCATCGAATGAAGCTAAAGTCCTAGCAATCAGATCCTTTCTGTTATGGGTACAATAATACAATTTTTTTTTTCTGTTCATCTCACTGTACAGGATTTTCCAAAAAACAAATAAAGCAAAAATTTTCTATTTCATTCTTCGAAGTGGTGATGGGGGACATAAGTGAGGAGTGTGTATGCATATAAAATATACATATATACTATTATAATGGAAAATAAGTACACAAGGCATTCAAACAAAATATCCACATGTATCTAGCTATACTACATCAGAGCAGAAAAAAAGGCAAACGCTTTCTTTCTTCTAGTCCTGTGACTGTGATGCCGCCATTAATGTAGTAATATGAAGGAAAAACATTTCACCCCGAAAATTCCTGATGTAGTGGATTTCCATCGCAATAGCAGGAGCATGAAACAGAAGCATGAGCTCGCAGGAGGCAACGAAAACGACGACAACGACCAGGACGACGACGACGACGACGACGACGACGCCGGAGATAGCAGTCATCCGTGCAGAAGTTGTCGCGCAGAGTGATTAATGGTTGTCAAACAAATTGGGAAAACTTACCCAACCATCCTGGTTCCTGGGTGAATGGATTTTCCCTTTTTTGCTGCCCGTTTCATTTGAGAGCTCTATATAGGGCTGAGCTATATGGAATAGTGAGAGATCTGACTTTGCTCGGCCTCCTGTGCTACTGTTGGTATTTTGGAATACGCGCGGCTTTGCCATTTATACCACACAGCACACACTGGTGCTCAGTATCTAGCTATTGCTGCTGTTGGGGATCCTTTTTTCGGGCCCACTGACGACGACCGACGACTACACAACTCTTAGTATGTTTGGGTATTGAAGTGTGTGCACAGCCAGAAATACAGTGCAGGCATAATACCCTCCGCACTCATTTCAACCATTTTTGCAAAAGAAACGAACTGGGAAGCTGATGAGGTCGACGACGACGGAGACGGACGCGTCATGTGACGAGGCTGACGATGGAGGAGACAGGAGACCATTTTTAGCTATAGATGTAAAAGATACGTTGTATATCGTATGTCATTAAGGCCGCTTTATATAACTTCGTTTATTTTTTTTTTTATTTTTTTTTCGTTTGGTTGGAGTCAGTGTTGTAACGCGTAAGCAATAGCTCGACAAAGGATATATATTGCAAGCAAATGAAAGGACATGCGGTTGACACTCGTTACGAATTCTGATTGGTGGGGCGCGAAAGGCATCATGATGGTTTTAAATTTTGAATAATTGTGGCAAGTGTATTTAATATGTGATACCTACCTACATACACACACATATGTATAACTATACTTTTAAATAATTGTATGAATTTTTTACTTATTTTTTTTTTTTTTTGTGTGAAGGAGTACCTAATTGCAGGAACGGTGAAAAGAAAATGAGAGCAAAATATCGCCAATTCAAATAACTAAAATATATACATAGAATATAGCGCAAAAACAACCTGCACATTTTAGGATAGGGCTCGGTGAACATATACCATGGTGGTTCACAATCTTCTTTTCGCAAATATTTAAATTACTGGAAAACCTGGAAGCCTAAAAATCGTTCTGAATTTAATAGACTATCACTCTAGGTCAGTTTTAAACCAGACAAATCCCAGAGTAACTTTTGTTTAAATCGAGCACAAAGCTAAAGTGTAACTTTTGCACCTATACATACATGAACGGATTAAATCTTAATAAATTTAAATTTACATGTTCATTTGTTTGATTGCTTTGAAATTTTGACACGACGTTACAACCGAATACAGCGATATCTATTGCAAGTAAGCAAATTTAGCAATCTCAACTACATAAACGGGATCCCTCAAACCTCAGCTTTGCTATTTAAAAAACCGGTTTTTAAAATTCTTATTGTGTTTGAAAGATTATATATAAGTGACGGGGGGGGAGGGGTTATGGCTAAATATTTATTTTAATTTAGCTACTAATATGGTGAAATCGAGTAAAATTACGAAATACCCAACTAAAAATTTTACTTCTATATTCATCCAAAGAAACTTCTCATAAGTATTTTTTGCACTCATATAAACTTTCAATAATACTCCAAAGAGGAGACTTCTTTCACTCCTATTGCACCTTTATGGAGTAAATTCAATTACTCCCGATAAAACTTAATGTGCTCAATTAAAGAAAGTTTATAGGAGAAGTTAGAAAAATTAAAAAAAAAAAAAAATTCACATTGATATTTATTATTTTATTTTATGTTGATATTTTGCGACCTTAGATAAATAGGGTTCTAACTGCTTGTTGAGTTATTCTTTCAAAGTATTTATCTGAAATGAGATTTTAGAGTTTATATAAGATAATATTTTAATTATAAAAATTACTTACATCAAGGTTGGTCTGGGAACTCGCACCAAAAGACTAGCACGCTAACTGCTCAGCCATCTTGCACGAAAGTTTTCTGTTGACACAAACTACAGTTGTAGAATTTTGCAAAAAAAAAAAATGTATAAGGTATATTTTGTGAGGTTATTGTCTTATATCTCGTAAATAACTAGACTGATTTTGTTACAATTTTTAATATGGAACTTCAAAACTGTATAAATCAGCCTTATTGTCTGTTTCACTTCTGTCAACAGCCCTTAACTCCCGATCATCACTCGTGGAGATGGCACAGTAGTTTAACATTCACCTTTGCTGTGTGCCGGGCCATAGGGACATTCCAGGTAAAGTATTGCGCAAACCGACGCGATGACGTTAGCGCTCGCAATAACAATATGGAATGGATGCCTCATCATGTTAATCAATGAAGAGGCACACATCTTGGCGATATGTGGATTGCGTTCACGTTCCACTGCTGCGTTCAGTTAGCCGACTTTTTCTTGAACGCAGGAAGCACCATTTCATCACCAAATCACATGAAGTTAGCATTAAGTTTTTGAAAAAAAAAAAAATTGAAAATAAAAACAGAAAAACATTTTTTACATTTCTGTTTTTGTAGAATTTATTTTAATCTATCGAAATCGCAGCCATCCTGCAATGAAACTGGGCAGTTTATAGCTTGATAGATGAGCAACAAACAGTTCACAGATGGGCAACAAACTATATTTGGACGTATATAAAGGGTTTTCAGGAAAACGAGATCTCGCAGATCTCAGCAATCTCAGTTACTTACATGAACAAAATTCCTCAGCAAAATTTCTCAGTTCGGCTGTCAAAACTCTGAGGAAAAAAAATATTAGATTCGCTTGCTCACTTTTTGAGTGAGAAAAATCTCTGAAATCTCATTTTCCTGAATGCGCCAATTGCATATTTCGATCCAAATGTCATCCAAAAGTTTTAAAAACGCCTTTTTCCGGACAAAAAAATTTAATACAAAAATTTCGGATTTTTTAGAGATTTCATTTTTTTTGAACCGCCCGCCACCAATATATCGCAATGATGTGAGCAGGTTTTTGATCGACGATTTCAGCGGAAGTTCTATAGATGAAGAAGGAACCGATTCTTCACCTTCTCTGTACATGTCCTGCACCTGCTTTATCTAAAAAGCGTATGCTTCACCTAGTAGAATTTTACAACAATAATCCTAATGATCTGGTAGGTAAATCAGGGCATTAGTAGTCTCACGCGCCTCGTAAGAGGCTCCAAGTGTTTCAACGATTCTAAGCACGTCAAGCTTCTCTGCTGACAGCCACGTAAACCTAACCTAACCTCGGTACTTCTGACAATTTTCGCACATTCTCTTTATAACCATTAGAGAATACATCTTCTGAAATCGAGCTTCACTGAACTATTTACAACAAAATTCCAATAAGACATAAAATCAGCCGTGCAGATAAAGCATCTTTAAGTTACATTAAAATTAATTTAAATTCTTCACTTATCCTTTTGAGTGTATGAAGTTTTATTACAACGGCATTTTAATATTCTTAGTTTTTTTGATTTACGAAAATGTGATTAAAATTTTACCGTATTGGTTGCGCATAAATATGCAAATCACAAAAAGCAGATTACGGCTAATTTGTATTTCCATATAATTGCATGTTTTTCGTCATCTTAATTTGACTAAACACTCTAATGGTACAAAATTTACAATTCCTTAAAGGGATTTACGTACCTACATATATCAGAAGCGAAAGGGATACTTTTTTGAAAAAATATAAATATACATTGCGTTTGCATGAGAGATGTGAGTGTGCTTGGTTTATGAAATATTTTAGGGGGTGTCAATGCGTTCGGGGATTAAAAACGCGCTACTGATTCCAATTTTATGTTAAAGTAACCAGCAGGGGGTTGGTGATAATAATATATGTGTGTGGCCGAACTAAAGCCTTACCACAATACATGTTCCTATATATATGTCTGTATAACTATACATTGCTGCATATACATATGTATACGCAATGCAATCCTTAGCGTATAGATTACGCCGGACTTGTGTTCTCGATTTAAATCGTTTAAAAAGCCGTAATAACATTTCAACCCCTGGTGTTTTATGACTTTGTAACAGATTTAGTCACGCTTTATATTTATGGGATTAAGATTTGAATTCAGTATAGTCGAGTTATGCCAAATGAAACAATCTAGGCTTTTGTTTGTTTATTTTTCGTCCTGATATGGAGGTCTTTATATGAAAATCAGAAAAATAACAATATGTGGTATATCGGAAAAGAGTTGTGTGGTTTTAATTCATATGTTAATGTAAAATCGTTTGAAAGTATTTAAATGCGGCTATTTAAATGGGGTATTAATGGAGTTTTTGATCTGCATTGAAAGCATCTAGTCGTATTAAGTCAACTTATTTTTTATTTTTTTAAGTACACTATCAGTTTAGCTAAGATTTAAGAACAATAACATATAAATTAGATGCATAATGGGGAAGCTTAGAAGGCAGCATATGCGAATGATACATGAATATGACACATACTATACTATACACAAACTGAATAACTGAATTTAAAAATCAAATTATAGAGTAGTTAATATTAAGTATTTATTTCTGTTTTGTTCAATGCATTTACTGAATTCTCCTTTAGGTACCTACTTCTAAAATAATTTTTAATTGTTGGGTAGGCTATGAAAAATCCAAAATAAAATTCTAGAATACTTCGCAAATGATGTGATGTGATGATGATAAATTAATTAGTTCAACCAATAGACATATTTTACTTCACAAAAAGTAGGGTAGTTCTTAATTTGTAACAACGCCCGCGCCCCCTTCACAATCCTCAATAAAATGCACGACTGCAATAATGCAAACTTGCTCTTACGTGCGATCACGCTGTGAATTTAAAGTCTTAATTATTTTTAAACCTTTTCATCTGATAAAAGAAATTTGTTAATTATTTGAGCCTTTATTTTATGCCACCTGCTAAAAATATAGCCTAGTTTAGGGAAGTATTATGTGAGTAGATAAATATGAACAATATAGCACCGATCTGTCTTGCACTTCGCACGTATGTATGCATGGAATTTACAGTTTAGATAGACTTAAAAAAATGTTAAAAAATCAATAAAAATAGAAATAAATTAAAATAATATCTGAAATTAATTTGACACTAAAGCAATGTCGTCCAATTGATTTCTTTAACAAATTACAATTTAAGAGAAAAACGTTTTTAAAATCGTTGGTGCGGTTTTTTAAAAAAATAATTTTGTATATACATATGTATTAAATTTTGAATTTATTTTTAAGAAAAAAAATTGGTACGCCAATTTTTAGTACTTATTTATACGGAGTATACACATTTTGAAAAAATAATTTTGATTTTTTTTTAAATCCAAAATTCGATTTTTTGAAAATTTTGATAGATACGCAATTTTATTCAAACTTATTATGAGCTTTTGCGTACAAAATTTCATTAAAATTTGTTCAACAGATAATGAGATAGTCGAAAACCCAAAAAAATGGTTCTATGAGAGGTTCATTTTTTAAACGATATATACAAAATTGTTCCCAACAAAATGGTGGATCGTTCTAATATATTATCACACAAATTTTTTAATCAAAATCGTAGGAACCGTTTTTGAGAAAAATGAGGGTACCGTTATTTTTGGTTATAAGAAAAAATTATTGTAAACATTCTCTATAAAAAAAATAGATCAAAATCAGTTGAACCGTTTTTGAGAAAATCAAAAAAATGATTCTATGTGAGGTACCTACCATTTAAAACCATTTTCGGAACATTTCTTTTATAAAATGGTAGCATTTTTGTAGAAAAAAAAATGCGGATTTTTTTTCTTGTTAAAGTCGTGGGCACGTTTTTGAGAAAAATTAGATTTTCATTTTTTGGTAAGCAAAATTTTTACGGCAGGTACTGTTATTTTTGGTCTAAAAAAAAATAAAAAACAAATGTGGGGGGAATACCTAAAAAACGCTAGGTACCAAGTTTAAAGAAAATCGACCCACCCGTTTAGGCTCCAGCCGAACAGACAGACAGACAAAATTGCAAAACCCACTTTTTTCAACTTCGCTATAATCGTAATGTCAACTTTGATCAAAATCACGAGTTCGATTTTGACTTGACCCTGAACACTAACTAAATCTAATCACGAAAAACATCGGCGCTGTTCGTGGGATTGTGCAGCAGAATCAGAGGCAGACGGTTTCACGTCGCTCACAAGAAATCGCCTTTCGCAGAGCACAACCTGCCGAATTTTACAGCCTGTACACGTACAAAATTCAACTGACCCAGGAGCTGAAGGCTGAAGGTAAACCATAGATAGCGAAGTGTGTTGTGTTGTGTTCGCTGAAGGGGTTGAACGATGAGGCCCATTTCTGGATGAATGGGTACGTCAACAAACAAAATAGCTGAATTCGGGACAGTACCAATTCACATGAGATCGAAGATCGTCCAATCAATCCCAAAAAATTGGGCTGTCATCTGTCCATATTTCTTTGAGAAAGGCGGTCGTTGGCCAGGCCATCACTGTCAACGGCGAACGCTAAAGGTTGATGATTCTTTTGACGTGAATTAGATAAAATGGACACCAAAGACATGTGATTTCAACAGGAAGGTGGCGCTACATGCCACACAGCTCATGAGTCATGGCACATTGGAAGTTCTGCACGAGCGTTTCGAGGAGAAGGTCATCTGACGTGGAGGTGAGATCGTACGATTTGACCCCGTTCGACTCTTTCTTGTAGAGTTTTCTGAAGTCGCAGTTCTTTGCGAAAAGGCTACAAACTACAGCCCCCTTCGAAGCCAACATAACCCATGCCATCGGTCAAATTCAGGCTGATTTATGCGCCTTAGTCATATAAATTTTGACATTTCGCATGCGCGCCACCCAGACAAGCCGCGGCGGATATTTGAATGATGTTATATTCCTTACATTGTACTATCGAATCAAACGAATAATAAAATATTTCGATGATATCTCATACGCACTTTTAGAAGCTGAATACATAAATTGGCAGTTGAGTTACTCGCAACATAACTTGACCAGAAATCCAGAGCTAGGAAGCGTCCTCGCATTCCTTGCACACTTCAGCAGATAATTATCCAGAAGTTCCTCTCAGTGCACATTAAATTAAAAAACAATTATTTTTTTTTTCTTTTTATATATTATTTTCATATCATCGTTTTTCTTATTACAATTAAAAATGTACATACAAGCATTTAAACATTATATTTATAATATAATAATAATAATCATGTTTATTTTTTTTTAATAATAATAATTTAATAATAATTTAATATTTATCTTGCTTACTTTCATTATGTATCTTTATTTTGCACAATAATGATCCTTATCATTATTTAATATGTATAATCAATTTACTCGTGTGTATTTATAGTTCATTCTGTTTCTTAAATATATTTATATATATATGTATATATATATTTGTAAATTTTATAATTAAAATTAGTGTTTTTTTTTATTTGTTTTCATTTATTTAAATATATAATGTTACCTTATGATTAAATCATTCCTAAAATCTCATTCACAAAATACGCACATCATTTTTTTTTCATCGTTCCGCACTCACTTTTCCGTATACATCTTAACATCACAAATTAATATTTACTTATAAATAAAAAAATTATGAATCAATCTAAAAATAAAAATAAATGATAATTTGAAAGAAAATTCTTCTAAGAGGCAAATATAGAGAGTCTCATTTCTTATATTTTTAAATTTAGAAATGAGTTTAAGAAAAAATAGTGTTCCATTCATGTTATTTCTTTCAGTTTTTTTTTTTATTTTAAGGAAAGAAAAACTGTGTTATGCTCTGGATAAACCCTTTCATTGGTCTTCACATCGTTTTATCGTATACATGATTAAGGCGATCAATGAATGATTTCATTATTTTTTTTTAAATTTAATTTTAAAATTACAAAATTTTACAATACACATTATTTGTTTTTATAAACTTTATACCGAAAAAGTATGTTTTTGTGTTTTAAATTTTTTTACGAGAATTTCTATAAAGATTTATGGAAAAATTTTTTTTTTTGTTTTTTGAAAATAAATAAAGTATACACGTGTGTTGATTTTTTTTAATAGTTTAAAAAACTAATGAAATATATTATTTTATAAATATTCGTATACATTTTATGATTGTTTCGTGATATTAAATTGATTTTAAATTTTTACACATTTTATTTTTTTTTTAAATAGAAAAGAATTATATTTTTAATACATACACCTTTTATTAGTTTTTTTTTTTTTACTTTTTCTTTATACCATTGCTATATTGTCCCTTTTCTTAAATAAATCTCTTAACCTTTCACTTTCCATTAATTTACAAAACCTGTCATCAACCTATGAGACCCTGTTTGAAAGCAATAATTTTATGTCTATTTTTTTTTTTGGAAAAAATAAAATCAACAAAAAGATGTGTTTTTTTTTCTAAATATTTAAAAATTGTAGTTTTAGTATTATGCACATTTACTAAGGCTTATTCCAAAAATCGGAAAAAGTAGACGAATTATGCTTTCTCCAAGGAAAATTGCTTGAATATAAAAAAGCAAAGATCTATAGTTTGTATTTACATTTCATTGCGTTGAATAAAATTACAAAATGTAAGCTTTAAAAATATTCGTTTGCTGAAAATATAAATTTTAATATGAAATATTTTTCTTTTTGCATTTTTGTTCTTATTTACAGTTGTCGTAAAGAGAAGATTCTTTTTTTTTTTTTTGTTAAAATTTTAATTCGAATAGCTAAATATAGGTACTTGATCATAGTTTTTTTTTAAATTACGTATATCGTTTGTCATTTCCAATTGAAAAGAATATCAGTTCAGAGAAAACATGTTTTGGCAAAATCGTGAGCAATGAAAAGAAAAAAAAAAGCATAAACATTTGAATATAACCAAAGTTAATTAATATCAAAATAAATTGTATATAAAACTGAAAGAAATAATTTATTAGACCTTTTCAAACCAGATGCTGTTTTAAGTGGTAGTATAGTGTCTGCAAACTTTTAAATTTTATTTTGGCATTTTTTTTTGTTAAAGAAAGAAGCAAAATAAAAAAAAAAGAAATAGAGGATTCAAAGATGTTATTTTTAATCAGAAAACAATAATAGATTAATATCAGTTTTATCCAAAAGAGTTTAAATGATTTCTACAATATTTATTGAAAATACTTTTCGTTTTTTAGACAAATTCTAATAAGCATATAAATATGTATAATATACATTTAATACAAAAAAATACAAAAACAACTCAATAAGAATATTTTATTGAATTTTGTATATCATTTTATTTTTCGCATAGAAGTATATAATTAGTTGAAATTCCGAAACTACGAATAGACGATTTGGGATAGTTGCAAATATTTTGGATCTCTAGCCGACCTCACGGTAAAACTTGCAGAAAGGCCGCAAAAATTATTAAGGTAAGCAAAGGTGTTCCGACAATTTTGCGTCTTTTCATTTACAAATACATCTGCCGTAAAGATGTTCACAAATAATTACATCGCAAAAAAGGAACATGATATGCAAAACGGTAGCAAACGGTGAAAATAATGGTCTTTTTTCAAATTTTCAACTCAAACCAAAATGATTGAAAAACGTTGTCAAAAGTTATATATACAGACAAATTTTCATAAATTGATTTATATATATTTGCCTATGTATACGGTAAAGTGTTTTTTGTTATATCGAAAAACTGTGAAAAACCACTTGAAAATCGGATTTTTATGAACGAGTATTTGATCAGATTTTCAAAAAATTAATATTTTTTTTTTCGATTTTTAAATCAGATTTTAAAAGTTTTTAAGATTTTACTTTTTGTATTTTTTTTATTTGGCCTTAACGATATATGCGTCGGAAAGGAGAAATCTCCGATTTTAAACGAATTGGAGGTTTTTAACTTCGAGGTTGCATAGTTCCGAACAGGCGTTACCGAAGTGGCACGATCGTGCTCTTTTGACACGAAAATTTCAAAAATTCACTATGGCACGCTCTTCTAATTTAAATAAAACGAATTTTGAAGAAATTTTGAGAAAATTGTTCCAAATGGAGTAAAAACTGCAGAAACTCTTATTTTTTGACAATATACAAATCAAGCAAGTTATTTCTTCTTATTTTTTGTTGTACTTTACGCCGTAATTGAATTTAAATTTTTTTTAATATATGTACATTAAAATTTGCGTTTTTTATATGGCTAAAATGTGGCACGGACATTTTTGTGTGGCCGGCAACGCTGGTTCCGACATTATTGTAATGCACAGCGGCGGTGGCGTTTGGCGTAGTTCTTTGCGATGAAGTGCGTTTTTGAGTAACATATTTGATAGCTTCATAAGAATTTTTTTCGATACCATCCGACTTAAATTTGTTCGCGGAATTTGTTAAAGATTTGCAATGAAGTGTTGAACAAATATTTAAAAAAAAAAAACAACGTTACAATTTTGAAGTTTCTGAGGTTATAGTTACAGTAACAACAAAAAAAAGCACCAAACAATACGAGCTTCTGGTGAATTTGATGGGTTGTCGCAATATTTTATTATTCTTTTTCGAATACAGTTTGTACCCCGGCGGGATAAGCTCCGACAGATACCTCGCTAGGGCTGATTTGAAACTAATTTGGGTCTCTTTCTATTTGATTTAGGAAAATATTTTCATTTTTAAATTAACACATTTTTTCCATTTTTTGTTTATGATTTAAAGTATGGGTCGGTTTCTTATAGAAAAAAAGGCACCAATACCAAGAAAAATCACACCAACAATAATTGAATTTTGTTTGTTGTTATTGCTTTTCATATGAATGTTTGGGGCTGTTTTTCCATTTGGGATAAAATAGAAATAAAATAGACTAAAAATTTTCCGTTAGTCTCCAACACGACAGCGAAAGTGTCACAAAGACACCAATTGCAAAACAAAATACGTTAAGGCAAGATGCTTTGTGAACTTCGTTCTAATACTCGCGATCGAAGTTCATCTTAGAGCCAATTCGTTATGTTGAGAAAAGAGACTAAATCTTTGATCATTATTTCGGAGAGTTCGTTGAGGTCGTCGATGAATGGTTTACCAAATGACTGTAATCTCATTCTGGCTAGAGCGGGGCATTCGCAGAGGAAGAAAGTGACTGTTTCCTTTTCCTGCTGGTCCCCACAACTACGAAAGTGAGTATTGTGAGGGATTCTCAGCTTTGCCGCATGCTTTCCTAATGCCCAGTGTCCAGAACAGGTTGCAACTGGCTATATCTTGCCTGATGGGTCTGTAAATTAATTCATTTGTTCGGTATATGTTATAGGTGGATCAAATCTTTCTAGAAATGATGCAGTTTGTAAAACTGCCCCATCTGCCGCCCTGGGGCAGAGAACTTTTAACAAACCTATTGTTTCAAGTGGTAAGTAATCGTTTTTATAGTTGAATCTCAGGTCTATTTCCAGAACATACATACATTCTTCCGCGCATTATTGCTACGAAAATACAAGCGTGATTGTAGACTAAAGCTGCCTTCACTTTTTCTTTATAGACATTCCATGAAAGTTTTTGATGTTGCTGCCCCTTGAACCTTTGAAATAGTATTATACCGCGAAAGAAGACCAAGAGAAAAAAGCCGAAATGTTCCCCCAAATCGGCAGCCATGACAAACATTTCTAGCATTTTATAAATCGTCGATTAAAATACATTAATCATGAAGATCCGATCATTAGAACGCGATAAAAGAAAAGCAAGTGTCCAATCATCGGAGATGAGTACGGGATTTCGCTTTTATCACTCCAACTGCTTTCTGGTCGAGAATACTTTGATTTATCTAACATTCAAGGGCAATTTGGATATACGAGCTTATCAATTAGTTATCACGTAGGCCAATTGTACATAACCTAACTATTTTTGATAAACAAACACATTTATAATGGAACTTAGTGCTAAGTTCCGAGATAGACATGTAACTTATGATCGCGATATGTGCCACAAAAGCGATCTTTACCTATTCATATAAATCATCACCTCAGCTGTTTCCACATCAAAATTTCAATTTATAAACCCAAATCACTCATCCGAGCTTTTGATGAAAAGGTCTTCTAGAGATAAATGGCCCTCTCTGTCTTCAAAGGTAGGCATATTTAAATAATATCACAGTTTATAGAAATACAGATCATTGAAACTTTTTTCCTTCTCTCTTGAATCAACAATACTTACACAAAAGTCATTGCCATTTAAATTAAATTTTCGGCACCAAATAAACTGTCATAATTTTCAACAAATATATGAAAACAAAAAAAAAAACGAATAGAGAAACCAAGATGAAAAATTGAATAAAAAATAAAAAAAAACACATCAAATCATATTTTCTCATATAATTCTTCTTTTAATTTTCATTATTAATTCAGTAATAATAATAATATAATATAATAATAATAACTAAAAATAATGCGAATAATACTAAAAACAAAGAAAACAAAAAAATAATCTTTTACAACTTACAACCTGAAAACTAAAATTAAAAATATTACAAAAAAAGCCTAAGTTAAAAAGTAAGATTTTATTTTATTTCATTTTTTGTTTTTTGTTCTATTGGTATTTATATAGAGTATAATAATATGAACAAAACATTTTAAATCAAATATCAAAAAAACAATAAAAAATAAATCTTAATTTATTTTTAAGAGAAATTAAAAAAAAAAATAAATTCACTGTTTCTAAGCCAAAAGGGATAATTTTTGTGTTTTTTGTTTTTTGTTTCTTCTATACAAGGTGGCTTCAACAAAAACGAAGCACTCCAGAAAATCTACAAAATCAGAGTGTGTGCAAGTAAAAATAAAATTTATCAATTAATACAAAAATAAAATAAATTGGTGGTCTCTATTTTTCTCACATCACATACTCTTCATAAAATGAAATTAAAATTTTAGAAGAAAAAGAAGAAAAAAATAATAATTTAACATGATTTTCACTTCTATTCACTTGTTTTTTTTTTTTTTTTTTTAATTTTAAAATATTTTACAGTTAGTTACTATTTCGAAAGTAAGTATACTTAGTTGCTCGATTCTCTTCTCTTTCTCATTTAGTGTTTAATTTGTTTGTTTTTTTTTTTTTAATTTTACGATTTAATTTATGCAATTTTTTTAAGTTAGTGATTTCTCTTTGTTTCTATTTTTATACATACGATTTTTTCTATATAAAGTTGTGTTTGTTATTTCTTAAATTTTCTTAAAGACTTTTTGCTAAATTCATTTACTGATTTGATGTTGTGGGGTGAGTTGTTTGTGTTTTTTTTTATGAACTGGTGTTTTTTTTTTAAATAATATTAAAATGTTTCTTTTTGGATTTATTCATTTATACATAAAAATATAGTTTAAAATATATATTTAAACTATAATTTTGTAGTTTATTTTTTGTTTTAACTTTTTTTGTTTTTGTTTGTTGATCATACTCCATCTCTCTATTCACTAACATTATGCATAATTTAAAATATAGGACTTACTTAGCTAGCATTTAAACTAATTGATTTTTTTTATGATTTATTTATTTTATAATTATAGGTAAAATTAATATTATATAAGTATACACAAAAATTACACGTTCTCTTCACATTTCAATTAGTTTTTTTTATTGAATTTTTCTATTGTATTTTTTTGTTAATAATATCATTTTTTTATTGAAGAAATTTATTTATATGATATTGCCACTTTTTAAGTTTTTTTTTATTTGTTTGTATTGTATAAAATTTATAACTATAAAGTTTTTTTTACATTGTTTACTTTGCAAACTATTGCTGTTTGTTTTTGTTTTTTTTTTTTTGTCTGTGTGTCCTGTTTAAGGAGATCGATTCAATTCATTTTCTTTTTACATTTTTGTTTTTTTTTCTATTTTTTAACTAAAAGTACATTAATTTTTCTTTATATGTATTTTTTATCCTGTATTCCGTTTGTAAAGCCGTAAAATCGATTTTTTAAATATTTTTTTTTTTAAACATAAAAATAAACAATTCAACAAATTTTAATTTTAAATTATAATCATTTGTACAAGAGTGTTTTCTTTTTTTGTTTTTTTTTTTTTTTTTTGTTTTAATGGGAGATGATAATGAATTTTATCTTGTTTAGTTTTTTTTTTTTTTGTTTTGTTTTAATTATTATAATTTTTAAATTTAACACTAAATTTAGTAATCACAAAATTGTTAAATTTAATATTGTATGTGTTAAAGTAGAGGATAAAATTATATTTATAAAAGAAAACAATTTTATTTTTTTATAAAAGGGGGAGTGTTTTCACTCGGCAAATTATAATTTTTTTTTAACAAAATTTATAAATTTATGTATATATTTTTTAGGAGGTTGCGCCAAAAACATAAAATTAAAATATTTTATTATCAAGGTAAAAACACTTTTTGGTTTAGCACGGATATTATTAATTATTATACCGATGCATATTTTTTTTTTTTTTTTTAATTAATATATGAATACATCTGAATTAATTTTGAATGTGGATGTAGAAGCAGAAACCAGATCACTTAGTGATAACTGAAAAGAAAAAAGAAAAAAATATTTAAGTTTATTGATTGGTTATGGCGTGATTTTGGTTTAGTGAAAATTTGATCATGGTCAGCTCTTTTGAAATATTTTAAAAATCTCATTCTTATATAATTTTTAAATGATTCTTGAACCGTTAAATAACCGTTCTATATGCCTGATTTTGACGTAGGTGGATACATAAAATAACACGCAGGCATAATACTTATTTTTATAAATGTAAACTCATCTCATAAATTTTGAAAAAAAAAAGAAAATGTGTAAAACCCAAACAAAAGGCCATTAACACTTTTAAAATCTTATTCAAACACTATGAAATGCACACCTTCATGCTCCGTTACAGAAGACTTTACAAGCAAAACTTTATAAGCAAACAACTTTGTATACTTAATTAAAGAAAAAAAAAACAAAACAAAAGAGCTGAGCCAGGAACTTGAAAATAAATTTTTTTATGAAAGAAAAAATATGTTTATTTGATTTTTTTTTTATAAAATTTACACTCACCTCTAGTTTATCTCCAATCCGTACATTTAAACCAAATCAAACGCAAAAATAAGTTAGCATCGAATTTAAAAAAAAAAATATTAAATCACAAAAAAAAAAAATTACGTATATCAGGTATGCGACTTTAAGCAGACAATTATTTATTTTTTTTTCTGATGTTGTATGACTTGTTTTTTTTTTCCAAAGAAAATAAAAAAAAAATAAATTCACTGAGGCTTTAAGTGCGATCCGGCCCATAGGAAGATTATATTATCCAAAACGGTGTTTTTTTATATAAAAATTCATTCTTCTTTTTTTTTTGTTGTTGGTGGTGGATGTGATATTTAAAAAATATTGAGTTTTCTTTTTTTTTTTAATTTTTTGTTGTTGTTTTGTCTGAATTTGCATTTCCTAAGGTCCTTAAGTTTTAAATGGTGTCTCTCTCATTGTGTGTGTGTGTGTCTCTCAAAACTAATTATTATGGAGAAAGGGAGGATGGAGGCGATTACAAATGTTGTCCATAATATTCGGCAGGTGGATAATGAGGATAACCTTGATGGAAGCCAGGATCACCGGGCGGACGATGCATCATATGTGCTTGACTATCCATCATATAACCCATTGCATCGTGTCCATAGCCGGATGGGCCAGCATGCGGGGTATAGACTGAAATTAAAAGAAAAAAAAAGAAGATATATTATTAAAAATTTATTGATAAATCCTTAAAAAAAAGTCCCTAAAAAGTCAAATTGAATAAAAAAAAAACGTTGAAATATTATGAAACTTCTTTTAGTTATATGAATAAGACAGAGAAGTAAAACTGCATATAAATCGCAGAGATCACAAGCTGAATTTTAAAAACAGCTTTTAAGAGACCTGTTGAATCATCAAGGCGTGCCGCTTCCCTTAAAATTCCTATATCAAAAGTAAATGTTGAGACTATCCTCGGAAAAGCATCTACCTCCCAGCAAACCTTCTGGAGGAAAAATTAAGTTGTTTTTATCGAATTGAAATTAAGACTTAGTCGTTAACTTTATTCAAAGTCTCCAGTAATGATTCGGTAAATAGCCATCAACTAACGAAATTGCCAAGAAAATGTCTTCGACTCTTTACATATACATAATAATATTGTAGTATAACTATTTCTTTCATTTATTGCTGTGCAAATGTGTGACATAAAAATCTAATTATACAGCTTCTATATTACCGTAATTATTTCACCTATTTAAGAAGATCATCTTACCATAATATACTGACACATACTACAATTATCATTATCATTGTCATTAACATCCGTTTTCTCAAGCCTCATCATCATCATCATCGTCATCAAACACGCACAAAGGATATTTGTATACATATACAAATTTATATATAAAATAATATGGGTAATTTCAAATGAGACTTCCGGTACTTAGAAATCGGACTTTAAGGGTACGCTTCTTAAACTTGAGAATCAATTGTCACGACAGACGGTCATAAAAACTTCTAACACGCGCTAAAACTGTGCGTTTATACTTTTATAAATAACATAGTATGAGGTGTAGGTATACACAAACAACAACAAAAAAAAAAAAACTAAGGATTTAAGAGAGTCCACACATGAAAGGGATATTTAAGGACACATATTTAATGGGTAGGTGGTGGCTACACATAATTGACTCTTAAAGGATGTATTTAATGGCGTGGAAGTTTGTTATACTTATATAGAAAAAAAAATAAGTTTTCTTATTTTCTCAGCAATTTTTTTTGTTTTTTTTTTGTTTTTGGAATATAAGAAAAAAAGAAATGGTCCTGAAATTAATGGCCTATATGGGAGTGTTTATATTATTTCGATTAGCCCCAAGGGAATGTTATACCTTACCTACATATACACACAAATAAACGAACTCAATAATGCTTGAAAGCATCAACTCAGTTCAAATTGTTAAATTTGATTACTTCTCATAGAAGTAATCTTTAAAAGTTTTGTTTTAGAAGAACCAGACTTGGGGGTTCAAAGTAGCAACAAAGTTTCAAAAAAATCATTTTTTTTTTTCGTGTTTGGCCTTAAAAAAATAAGAAAACTGAAATCTTTGATGTCTTCTATATTCTTTTTGGGCGAAATCAGTCGAAATCCATCTACACAAATATCTCCTCTCTGACTAACAGCAACAAAAATATATCGATATGATTAAAAAATACTTTAGAATTTGAAAAACAATAAAATACTGTTTTTGAAGTCCTGCTTAGAAAGTATTGGGTGCCTAAAATTGTTCTAAATTAATTTTTTTTTGGAAAATCAAGTACAAAATCAACGATCAAAAGTAATATCAACTATTCAGAGATAATTATCAATTTTCTTATAATTCACATTCTCAAAATGATCACAATTTGTACCAATTGGGTTGTTAAATATAAATCAGCAATAGTAGAACAATTAGAAGTATTTATTAACCATTTTGGTGAAATGTCACAATACATACCAAAATTGTATTTAGCTATGCCGTATAATGAATGAATATTTGGGGTATTAATTTCACTGCGACCTTAAGATCTATTGTGCCACGTCGCATGCCGTATATAATAGAATCATCGCTAAATTCGTGTGCAGAAGACTTAAGTGAGTAAAATTGTTGCTGATGAACAATTGATTATTATTTCATGAGTCGTAATGGCCCAAAAAATTAAACAAACAAAATCTGAACTTCGAAAAATTCCGAGAGATTTGCATTTTAGTGTAAATTCTTGTGTTAATAAATTTTTATCAGGTCTAAGGATTGTAGTTTTTTTTGCAAATTTATCGAAAAACAATAATTTCTCTGTACACGCAATCTCGGCGGAAAATCATCTAATTTTCATGGGAATTTTTTTGTTGCATTTGTATTGAATCAGAAAAATACACTACGGGGCCGGAAAACCGGAAATGTCTAAAAGTCGGAAAAAAACTGAAATCACATACTTTCAGGGGTAGATGGTCGCGATTACTTATTACGTGCAATCTCGGCGAAAAATCATCCGATTTGTATGGGAAATTTTTTGTTGGATTTGTATTGAATCAGGAAAATACACTAAGGAGCTGGAAAACCTGAAAAGTCTGAAAGTCGTAAAAAAAAAAACGAAATTGCATACTTTAAGGATAGATCGTCGTGATTTTCGTTTTAAATGGAAAGGAGAAAATATTGATTCCAAAAAGGAATTACAAACACTACGTAGATAATTGACAATCGTATAATTCGTTTCCTTACAAAATTAAGAACATCAATATAGATAAGGCGTTTCCCTCTAAGACTGCTACATTTGTGTATAAAAATTATTGGAGCGTGTCAACAATTTTTGTTTTTTCTTTTTGAAGACCCTATAATTTTTATTTTTACTTTAGGAAGGTTGATGAAAAATTTCCTGCAAAGTCAGTCGGAACAACTAATTCTACAAAGAAACAAAAATTCGCAGCAGCACTAAATTTTGATAAAATCGTCTACAAACTTCGAGAACATCGTTACAATATTGTCTAAATATCTAATGCAATTTATTTTGAGGTATATGGTATTAAAACAACGCATTTAAATATAATATGCATTGTAATCAAATCCTTTATAACACCCCAGTAAGTTTTAGTCAAAAGTAAGCTTATTATATTTAAAATCGATTTTTTTATTTATTCACCCCTTATTTATTTAAAAATCTTTATTATATCTTACCTGCTCTATTCGATTGGTCAATCATCGGTTGCACGATTCTTCGTCTCGCATTAATAAACCTGAAATATAAGAAAGAAAAAAAAAATATATCATTTAGTAGGTTTCCAATGTATATGTATGTATGTATGTATGTATGTATTCAAAGCTATATAATAAGATTAAAAAATAAATTAAATATGCCCTACTCCCTATATCATATCCCCACAGCTATATAAAAATCAAGCCATTGTCCTTGATAAGTCCATCATACTTACAGAACAACCCTTTCAGTAGAAATTTAGGCCACCAGACACTTTGGCTGGCTTCTCTGTATCGCCTGACGATTGTATATTTTTAATTCTAGCTAATATACCTACATGTACTTATAGAATAAAAGAAAATTAATATCAGCTTTTCTGTAGGGTAGATTTTAATTTTACAAACATAAATATCGTTTACAAAAAAATAACGTACGTACCTACATATAAACTGAGTCTAGTCATTTTTTTTATTTTTTAAAGGCCTCTCCACATATGATTATTTTTTTTTCTGAATCAGGCCAAAGCTTGATGAAGAATTTTTTCATATTATTTTGTTTTTGTATTTCTTATATATTCCACATAAGGCTAGACGGGATTATTATTATCCCAAATCCCATTCCCGTCATCATCATCATTGCCGCCATCAAGAAAAATATAAACGAATAAAAAAAAAAATATCAAGCGGAATATACTCGACTTACAAAAGAAGCATTTTTTAATATATTTCCTGCATTTTTAGGTCGGCAGACTCCCTAAGGGCATCATATCTCCACACACAGAGCGCAAAAGAGGACGACTTGGATATCGGTTTATTTTTTTTTCTCTACAAAAGATGACTGAGATGAGTCTCCCCGTTCTTTTTTTCAATTTTTTTTTGTTCCCATAGTACTTTTCTGGACTCTCTGATGATGCACATTATGTCATTGGTTTTTCCATCGGACCCCAACGGCCCAAGCAAAAGAACACCTCAAAAAAAAAAAATATAAACCGAAAATCAAAAAAAATTGTTAACAAGTGTATCAATGCGGTATCCTTTTGACTGACTCTGAACAAATATTTCTTCTTACTTAGGTCGATAAATTATTTATAAAAAAAAAAACAAAAAGTAATAATAAATAAATATAAATTGTTTGTTGAAGTTGTTGCGTAAAAAGTGTATATTTTGAGATCAATCTATCTATAGCTTAGCTATACACATAATCAGAGGGAGGACATACAATATTATTATTTTTTTGTGTAGGTATTCTTTCCTCTCAATTATATTATTTTCTTTGTTATGAAACTTTACGAATTTTTCTTACAAAAAAAAAATAATATCATCAAACAACACACAAAAAAAAAGGATGTGAAATGGCATCCTTACAACCACACCAAAAATTTAGTTTGCCAAATGTGATTTGGGTTTTTTATTTTTTGTCAATATCAGCATTAAAGATTTCAAAAATTTTATAGTTGGCAACGAAATTATTGAGAGCAATGGCACTGATTGGTTTCTGATGATATTTTATGCATTTTCTAGCCAAAGATGGAAATAATATTCGTTTTTGTTATAATATGTATGTTTGTCGGTATAGAGAAGTATAAAGTGCACCAAAACTCTGCCATCATCATATACATAGTCGATATCTGCAACGCCTCATTTCATGCGATATAGACGAATATTTAGATTGTTGGTCTGCCAAAATAAAATAGGTACATGCCTTACCATATCCTATATTCCTATATAGATATTAGATAGTGGATAAAATGAAGGTTTGTTTACCTATATAACTTAGTCGATAGAGTGATTTGGCATTTTGCTGAGAAGATTAATATTCTGATGCATAGAAAATGAATGCCACCGACGGAACGCCGCCGCCGCCGCCGCGCCGCCGGACACCGCCACCTATGAGGGACTGAGATCGATTTGAAAATTCCTACTATTCCTCCATAAAAAAAACTTTGGTAATTTTTGAGTAGCACAGCTCTCTCTCTCTCTTTCTCCATTTATGAGACTGCTTAATAATGGTGCAGAGGCAGTAGGCTTGGCAAAGGTCGAGGACGTTTAGATGTTGTTTTGAGAAGAAATTTATCCTGGTGAATTTGGGCCCCATTTGCAAAAATGGTAGGAGTATATTGCAAGGCACAGGGTCATAAGTCCACAGGCCATATAATACATTTGTTGCCCTCTTAGATGAGTTAAAATCCGATAAATCAACTGCGAATTTTTAACCCACCTTATAGTGAGCCAGAAGCCCACAGGAGATTCTTGTGGACTTCTGGCCCATAGAGTTAAGATTTTTGACTCACTTTAGTGAATTCAAAAATCTTCAATATATTATTATTTAAAAAAAAATTAATTTTGCATTTTTTTGAGGTTGAAATGAGTTTTAAGAGTGGCAATTTTTTACAATTCAGTAGCATGTACACATCCATTTATTATTATTTTGAAAAAAGCTTTCGCATAAGCCCTGCATTATTTTTGTTTAACAGAATATAATTATAGATCCTGATTCTGAACTCTTCATATCGGCTCAAATTGAGTCAATCAATCGATTGAGTAAAAATAGAAAATTATTCTTATTGAATCATTAAAAAAAAACACATAGCACCACAAGAACGTATTAGTTTGATGAGCTGAAATATCAAACAAATTTACGAAAAAGTTCCAAAAATTTTAAGAAATAGTAATAGTTTAAGAAATATAATCCCTTTTCTAACTATTTATATTAACAATTCCCTTCAGAAATGTTAAGAAAATGTAAGACCATTTCCCAAAATATTTTTTTTTTTAACATAAAATCTCTTATCAATATAGTATATAATCTTATTCCCAAAGCAAAATTGTATTTTCCCTAACTCAACCGAAAATATGTCCAATCTTCAAGAAATAAAAGTATAAAATAGAGAAAAAATGTCAAGAATAATTTAGTAAAAAAAAAAACACTAAGTAAAATTTATGGCGATTATCCTGTCAGATGTTAAAAGCTTGATAACCCAATGCTTGTGCAAAAATAATACATTTTTGTTTTCTTATCGTCCTCATCGTCCTTTCTTTTGTATATTTATATAAGTATGTATGTATATGTTTATTTAAGAGAATATATATACGTTCAAATGTTGCAATGTTATTAGTTGAAAATAAAATATTTCTATATACTCTTCTATTACGAATTATGCGGATAAAGAAAAAAGTCAAAAAGTTAAAGTTAAAGAAACCATAATAAAATCACATTCCAAAAAAAAAAAAACTTGAAAAACAACAACAAACAAAATCAGAAATAATGGACCAAAAATTGTCAGAACAAAAGACCCAATTCCAATACCATCAAATCCCACACCCTTCCCAACCTATCCGAGTATCTAACCTTCAAAAATATGTAGGTAACTTAAAGTATAAGAAGAGTTTCTGGAAAAAAATTAAAATAATTTATGGCTGAGTGAAATTAGTAAAAGAACTACCATACCACGACCACCGCTGCTTTGCCAAAAAAGTAAAAAGGATATAATGTGTTTATATCCGCAAACACCTTACCTCTGTTGGTGTCCAAAAAGAAAATAATAAGAAAAACAAGGATATCGTTTTGTTTTTTTTTCTTTTTTTGAAACTTGAAGAGGGTAGTATTTTTCCTTCTTATACAAAATCATTTCTCAGGTATCGGGTAGGTACTGTTTGCCATTGCTAAATGCTTATATTATATAAGACGACTCTGGCGTGCATATTTGGTGTTAATGGAAGACGAAAATTCCATTTAGATACATTATTTTCTTTTAAGCCTCCCACCCGTATATAGCTCTCACTCGAGGACGACTTCTATTTGCACTTTCAATCCCCCCGGAAAAACTCTCTGTATTTTAGTTATTACAACAACAACAACGGGATGATTTTTGGGTTACATTATATTCTCAGGGCTGCTGTTGCTACTTCTGATGCTGAATTCAACACAATACTATACCTTTCTTTTAGGTTAGTTATATTCTCTTATGGTGTTTGTTTTTGTTTACTAAAATAAAATTCCCAATGGAATCACAAATATTCACAAAGGCGAATCGGAGCAAGGTGCCAGGCAATAAATTATTTTGGCCAGGCAACCTGAAAAATTCTTCTCCTTCCTTAATATTTTTTTTTCCTTTTTGGATTAATATATGGCAATGGGATCGGTTAGGATTGGGGGATATATTTTTTTCTTTTCTTCAACGTCTTCTTGTATATATAAATATATGTACTTATCTAAACGAGAAAAAAAAACACAAAAGTCCAAACAAAGAAAATTTTATTTTCATCCAACTTAATTCCTAAAGATGTGTATCTTAAGATATTTAATATATACATATCTATATATTTTTTTTTTGTTTAATTTAAGTTTTTCTTTGTTTTTGCACCAAAAAATAATTAAAAAAAATTAATAAATAAAGACAAACACACTGTGTCTTGTGATACTTTGTTGCAATGATACCTACTGATAGATGTATGGATACATATTGTAGATGTATGCATATTAACAAAGTGAAGTCAGTAGTTTTTCCAAGAGGCTTCATGATTTGTTCACATAACTTGAAATGGCGCCCAACAGAGTGCATACACTGCTGTACATTTTTTTCGAAATTTTTGTGAACTCAGATTCAGATTTTATTTTTATTTCTTTTAAGATCTTCAGGGTCGTGGAACTGTTGTTAATTAATGGATTTGTGATATCCCCGCACAAGAAAAACAATCGCAAATCAGGAGAGCATGCTGGCTAGTTGAGATCACCTCATGTCTGATGTCTTCACTAGCACTTTCTTCACTAGCAAGTTGTCTGGGTTCATAATTATGTAAGAGTAATTCATGAAAAGCTACACTCCATGTTTTTTTCACATAGCATGAAATGGCGCCCAACAGAGTCCATCATACACTACTGAATTTTTTTTTCAAAATTTTCGTGAACTCGGATTCAGATGCTATTATTTTCTTTAAGGGCTTCAAGGTCCTGGAACTGTTGTTTATCAATGGATTTAAGGTATCCCCGCACAAGAAAAACAATATCACGGGGTCAAATCCAGTTCAGGTCAAGAGCCAGTTGAGTACACCTCACGTCAAGTCTTATGTTTTTACTAACAACTTGTCTGGCTTCATAATAACGTAAGAGCAGCATGGAAAGCTGGGTTGCAGTGTATATGCAATTCCGATAAATGGATCGCATATAAAATTTAAAAAAGAAATGATTTTTTTTTCGAACAAAGTGCTTGGAATATTGACAGTTTCGAACTCGCACGATATGTTTTCTGGACTTGTTACGGTTCTTTACATTCCCCTTCATTGTGTAAACATTTTTTTGTTAAGTTGGGTTATAACATAATCTTAATATTTCGAGTATTCCTAGACCCTATAAAGTTTCAAATGTTATAATTCATCCTTAGGTTTGGGCAAGCGTCATTAAAACCTCTTGTCGTAATTTCAACCAAATTTATTCATAGAAGATGCTTGAACATATTTTCAGTTCAGATGTCTTTATTATTTAATTTAAAGGTCCCCTAAAGTATGTTAGAACATCCAAACAGAGTTACAGAGTTAACAGAGTTTGAATTTCCATACGTCTTAACTCGTATAATGAGCCAGAACGTCTTATACTTGTTCAATGTTCATATAGGTGTTCACAGCTTAAATTCTGTTAAAGTTAAAAAGTTAAAAGATTTGGTAATATCTTCTTCGAACTTGAACATAGCTAAATTAGCGTACCTAAATAATCTTCAATAAATATCTTTAATGCATTTTGTCTCTTGAATGCAACCTATAATAACAGAAAGACATAGCTATGAGATAAGTATAAGATTTCGATTGAAGCAGAAAATTGCATCTAAGGCCTCCAGTAGCCCCAATTCTACCCTGCTTGCATCAGTTGGTATTTTTCCTACATCTTTATATTAGTTGCATGTAAAAGATACAATGTATACCGATTGGTAGATATAGCGATATCTTATACAAAAAACGAACATCACATCCATTTCATCAAACATCTCATGTTTCATTTGCATAAATCGACGAAAAATCTGTAAAACCAACAACAAAAAAAAAAGGAACATTTTTCCGTTGCACATAATATCTTTTACGTGGATACAACATTATCCGCACGTACATATACCTACCTACCTAACCTACCTAAAGCCAAAGCCGAACTTTATGTGTTGCAACACATCACACATCACGCATCGGATTGAAATTTGAGAATTTTTTCGTGTGTCTCCCCAAAGCGATATGGGGATATCATGATCAAAAGAAAAAAAAAAAATATCGATGCAATAAATTTTGCATACATATATAGGTAGTTCACCTACCCTTATACCAGTCTTGTTATACAATGCAGATGGAATTAGAGGTGTTGATAACATTCAGATAGCTAACTTTGTTTGTATCTTTTCTTGTTAATTGTTCTTGAAATTTATTAATTAATTTTTTTTGTTGTTGAATGGATTTCAATTAACAACAAAATAAAAAACAAAATCTGTGACTGTCATATTAAAGTAAAAATCTTTCGGTAGGATATAATAAATAATACTAAAGCCCAATTAGCCGAAACATAACCCCTATCACTCAATTCGCCATTTTATCGCAATAAACCTAATAATTCCTGTCCAATAAAAATGCACAACAAATCAAAATCTCTTAGCACTCGCTGTTGTTGTTCTGTTGTGTGCTGTGTGATGTTTTATATCATCAGGCAGGATGAAAAGAAAGGAAAGGATAATCCCTTATACACAGTAGTAGTATAGAGTTTATAGGGTACACAATAAAATTTCTATACCACCCCCCAAAAAAAAAAAACAAAAACAACAACAACCTTCCTACAGTCAGTGAAGGCACATTCCACATATACAGATGATGTATAACTATAGAACATTTATACAGCTCATATAAAACAGTATAGAAGAGAAAAACCTCGTCTCATATATTGAACACATTCGTCATGTGATTTGTTTGCCTTTTAAATCTTCAGCAACTCTCTAGCAGCAGCAGCAGCAGTGTGGTGGCAGTGGCGGCGGCGACGGCGACGGCAACAGCGGCAACAAAAAGATTTATGGCTGCACTCAAACGCGCATTCCTGTCACGGATATGGAAAAGGAAAGGAATTTCATATCCTTATAGCATCACTACTATAATACTATGACAGCTCCTGGCTATACACCATTTTCATCCCTTTATATATTTATATGTATGTTGTATGAATAGAAAAAGGGGGGTTGAATATTTTCTGCAGTTGAAAATAGAGAAAGGGCAAAAACAAAAAACAAACAAAACGAAAATAGAAATCCTAATGCCAAGGCATGCGTAATCCTTTGCAATATCCTGCTTGCTTTTCTCGCTCTTATGGCTTTCTCTATTTCGTCCCTTGTTCGACGAAGAATTACATTTTAGTCTGCTACCACTGCTGTTTTTGTATGAAATGAAGAAGGGATATAGAATCCTTTTTCTCCGCCATCATATATGGGGGATAATATTAAAATACCCCCAAAGACCTAAACTTTACCCCCCAACTTCCCTCTTTCTTGGCTAACAAACTCACACATGAAAAGATACATTTGTGAGATGTGATGTACATATGTATATTGTTGCCCCCATATTTATATGTACATACATAGACATTAGATATGCTTGCAGGACGAAATTCCTTTTGTACTATATGTGTGATGTGATGTGGTATGCTCTTTATAATAAAAATGAAAAAATACCAGTCCACTAAGCCACATATCGTTAGCCGGAATATCCTTTCATGCATTCATCCTGCTTCTCAGAAATTGTTTAAAAAAAAAAAACAAAAACAATTCAAATTTGGTCGAGTATGTCTGATGTGGTCCTGCTGTCCTGTCCTGACTTTTGGGGCTAACTTCAATATTTCGTCGTATATCCTTGGGCTGATGTTTTTTTTTTTTTTTAAAGAGATGGAGAAGCTAATTTCTCTTAGTCCGTCGCGTCGTCGTCATCATCGTTGTTCGTTCTTTTGTTTGATATGAATTAAAAATTTGATTTTTATTTTTTTTTATTAAAAATCCTCAATTTCGTTTTTATTTTTTTCGTCTTTTTTAGTTGTTGTTGCCTTGGGTGCTTAAAACCATTCAACAATCCTGAATATTCAACCATAAGCTTCTGCACACAGACATATACCAATAATAATATGAAAAAAAAGAAGAGAAGAATGGTCACAGCTGTAGACAGTTTGGTTGGTGGTATATCGCTTTTGGCTTTGTTAATATGTATAATAATATGGAGGAGTGTAGAGGTATATTTTGTAGAACGTCTGGGATGAATGGGAATATTTTTTTCTTTTTTTTAAATTTTATGTTTCTTTAAAAGAAAATGGTTTATTGTATCTTAAAATTGAATTTCACATGTGTTGGTATATTATTTTGGGTTTAGAAAATATTATATCATAAATAAAAAATTCATAAATATGAATATTTACACTATTTGATAAGGGGTGCATTATGAATGGGAAAGGATATGGTATTGTCTTAAAACACAAGGCCAATGTAATATTGATCTTTTATAAAAGATTTGGGTAAAGAAGGTTTTTCTCCAAAATATCTTCTTCATTTTATATATTTTCACTTTTTCCAACACAATACACAATTTTTTCACAATAAAATGTTTAAAAAAAAACTTCTTTAAAGGAAATTTCACAAAGAGGTATCGAAAATGAAGCTCAAAAGCTAAACCATGGATGTTATTAATAATGCTCAGGTTTAAATTGATGCTAAATTCAGTAAAAAACATATTTTCAGATGATCGACGTGAACATAACACCTCTTAGAACTTTCTAATAAAAAAACGTTGGTATACCTATACTGTAGCTTAAGGATAAAATTTGGAAACAGCTATTAGAAACCGATATTTTTTGTTAATTTCCTGCCGCAAAATTTTATTTTAGCTTTGTAAAACACTTGTTTATATTCCAGCAATAGATCTTTGAGCTAAATGCAATTTAAAACGTTCCTCGAGCACTCAGAGAAAGATCACTTTCATATTTTCTGATAGTCAGAAGCATTTCGTCTTCAATTAAGTAGTGGAAACCGTTATGAAAAAAAGTGTATCTATCGAATTTTATTTTCAACTCGGATAGAACGAACAAAATACTAAAAACTGAAATAACAATTGAACACTTAAGACTCAAAAAAATATTTTAAAGAATACAAATTTCTACATAATTCTTAATTTTACCTCAAAATCGAAGGAATATCCCAGCAATTAGTTCGAATTTCAAACACTGTAATTTAAAAATAAAAATCCTAACTGATACTGAATTAATTTGCTTTGAAAATATGAAAGTCTACCATCGAACTTTGGTAAAAACCATGACTTAAAACTCCGTATTCCCCTAGTTCAATTGCCCCAGTGTGATGATTCCATTGAAATTTCTTTCTGATTTAATAAAAATAAAATCCTTTTCTTTAAGTTGTATACTAGCTTGTAGCTTACATATATTATATTTATTTGAAGCCCTTCAAAATTCGTCAGTAGGTATCATAACAGCCTGGATATTTCCACTTACTAGGAGTGTATCAAAAAACTAAAATAATGTGCAGCGGATAAGTCTCTAAATTTACTAATTGAATTTTCCATAGATGTCGAAATGACAGTTTTCTTCTTAGAAAAAGAAGAAAAAAATTATTTCCAGGTTTGATTTTTGAATCGTTCCAGAAAGGTTCATCATACTTATCAAATTCTTCTTCCGGATTTATCAATCGATAAGGCCATAAGTGACGTTGGCTTTGAATGATACTTTAAACTTAATTTTAACCTCAGCATATTTAAGATATTTATTTATTTATAATTAATATTTAAACAAAAAACATTATCTCACTTACCAATTATTTACTTGCAATATCGTTAAACCTGTATCTTGCGCTAATTGTTTTTTCTGGTCCTCTGAGGGGTAAGGATGCTGAAATAAATAAAAGAAAAGAAAAAAAAACAAATTTTCAATTAAAACGAGGGAGTTCCATTCTATACAATAATAAGATGATGGTATATTTTTAAATTTAAATTCCAGTATAAATTGACAAAAGAAAAAAATAAAACACAAATGCGCGAGCATTATAAGTAAAAAAAAAAAAAACAAAACTCCCACATCTGGCGGAAGTATCTTTTTACGCGTGCGCGCAGATCTTTTTTTTTTTTTGTTGTTTTGTTATTGGTTTGGTTGTTTGTTCTTCTTTATTTTTTGTGTTTTATATTTTTAAATATAATCAAACAAAGCCAACGCGCGCAAGTTAACAATCAAATTAAAGCCCTCAAATCACAATAAACACTCCTACATCTCTCTCAGTTACATAGGTTTACTTATGTTTTTTTTTTTTTAACAAAAGATTATTTTTTGTATTCAATTCAACATTTATGATGGGGTTAGAAAGTACATTCTATACAACAACAAACAAAATGAAAATAAAACGCTAATGGTGCAAAGATGAGGTTTGCCGCTGCTGCCATTAATCCTTTCTTTTTTTAAACAAAATTCAAACAATAAGATTTTTTTTTCTTAAAAAAAAAAAAAACAATTCGGAGGAACCATGTGCGGAACCTCAACTTTAATATACGCACTTATTTTAAACGAGGATGTTTTTATTTTTGTTTTTTTTTTTTTAGGTAAAAAATATCCTTAAAAAGCAAATGCACCTTCAATCATTCGCCTAATTAAAGTACATTGGAAAGGATATAAAAGGATAAGGATATAACAAATACATACATATTTGTGCAATTACTACTACGAGTACTATCCGGATGATGACAATTTTGTTGGACTCTCAACATAATATGAATGAGTACCTACATAATATGTATGGTTAAAAAATGCAGCTGCATGTTTTTATCCTAATTGGATATGGGGAGATGTCATCATTTTGGGTATAAATTTTTTGGATTAACTTAAATGAACAGTTTTATCATCTTGTAAAACAAGGATGTAAGTTGATATTGTCGTATTAAATAAAACAATAATTGCGTTGTCAAAAAATGACATGATATGACAATTTTTTTGTTTAAAAATATTTTTTTTTTGTTAAAAGAAAAAAAGGCTTAAAAAGGCATACTCTATGGGGTCGATCCGTGTTTTTCAATTTTATTTTGAATTAATGTAAATTTTTTGGTCCGTAATTTTTTAGCTTCGGTTTTTTTGTATGGAAATTCGGTTCCAATATATTCTGGGGTAGAAAAAGAAATGTTTGTATAATAAACATTTGAATGACCATTGAAATAAGCCTAAGAAGACCATTTTAAAAAATTTCAACAAAGCTTAATTTTTATGGGAGCGTTTTATTTATATTTTTTACGGGTTTCCTACGAACGTACCCTCTTAATTTGGAAAGACTTCAAGCTATATTTGGGCAAAAATTCATCAAAGAATTTAAACAACAATTTGTTTTTCTTAATTTGTTTTTCTCTTATTTCTTTTCTTAACTTCTAAACCCTTTTTGGTGCGATCATTTATTTCATCTCGAAATAATTTTGTTTTTAAAAACTTTCACAGCCGCTTCTCGTGTCACAGAAATATATACTTAGCTATTTTATTATACGCTCTCTCTAATCGAGTTATATAGTTACATTTTAGTATCATAACAAAAATTATCTTGTTAAAATAACCAAACGCTATCTTTATCAATATTTACACAAAATTAGGTTGCTACTGTCTGGAATCAACCGCAAACAAAATATCGCTATCTAAAAAATTGTATCTCAAAAAAAAAAAAAATAGTGTGTTGTTGGTACCTACATATGTGTTTCTATTTTTATTTAATTCTTTATTATACTAAATATTCAAGTGCTCCTCTGGGTCAAAATTCTATATCGACTACAATTTTGTTCATCTAGTTTTATGGCATTTGCCCAAATAAAATCCCATAAATCATGTAAGATAATGCATACCAAAAAAAAAAAAAAAAAACTATAGACGACGGCAACGACGTCCATGTCCGTCAGTATAGTTGTTGATCAAATATTTATTCTAAAACTTCATTGTAGCGCCATTTGATCAGTATTTGATTAGATTTTCAATTTCGATTAAATAAATAATATTTCATAGTTTCTATATAAAAATGCACCCGAAAAGCGCAGTAGTATATATGTAGGTTATAGGTATGGGAGTAGAATTACCAGTTAAAATATGAAAGAAAGGGGATGTTTTGTTTATTTTAGCTTAAAATCCAGTGGCATATTTTGACGCCACCAAGTCGGGAAACTTGTATTGAAAGATTTATTAAAGAAGTATTACAACTGGTTATTGCATTTGTAGATATAATTTTTTTTTGTGATTCAATTACAGTTGTTGAAAGTCAAATTGTATCTTTGTTTGATTACTTTAGTATTTTTTTTTTATTTTTTTTTTTATTACGGGTTAGCCCCCTTTAAATGCAATATGGGGCAGATAAAGTAAATACAAGAGGTTTTGTTCGATCTCAATTCTTTATTCATAACATTTTAGTGGCGTTAATGATAAATTGGAAGATTGATTGCATTTCGAGGTTTATTTCAAGTAGAAAGACGCTTAGTTTTAATATATGTAGATATGAATTTTTTTTTTTTAATAATAAGAGGATTTGTCAATTTTTTAATTCAGATTTAGCTAGGCCCAAAGTTACAAAGGGTGATTCACAAAAAAAGTGATAGAATGAAAGTTGGATCTAGGAAAATCAGGCTGTAAACCAAACGTTGGGCGCCATTTTTATTTTCATTGTTAAAAATTTTGTTGTTTAAATTACGTTAGTTCTTTTTTAATAATATAAAGCTTCTATAAAAATTCCATAAGACTTATTTAACAAAGAAGTCTGTTCTAAAGAAACTGGAAATTAGAAATAGATAAAGTCCACTAGATTAAAATATATAATACGTACTTCTATGTAGCTTTTAAATTTATTTTATTTGCAAGTATATCAACAGGCTATAAGATAATCTGAAGGAGCAAATTGAAGCTGTAAACCACACGTTGGGCGCCATTATTGTTTTAATAGTTAAGAACAGTTAGTTGACATTAAGTTAAGTTTTTTTTTATTTGACAAGTCTTCCGGAAATTTTAAAGAACTTTAAAAATTCTAAAAGACTTATTTATTTATAAAAGTTTTGTTTTTGCAGTGAATTATTTTAGGACCTACACTTTCAACTTTTTATAGGTACTATAAAGTAAAGATTAAGCCTTAATTTTATTCCTAATTTTCACAGAATTATATTTTTCGAAGAGTTTTTAATAGAATTAAGCTATAAACCTCACGTTGGGCGCCATTTTAATTTCATTCCATCATCATTCCAAAAAAAAAAACATTTAGTTTAATTGAGTAAGTTTTTTTATTTGACAAAATTCAGCTTTTTTTAAGCTTATTTGTTTGAAGCTTCTTTACATATTTCAAGAAAGTTGCCTTAGTCGCAATTTGAAGTCATATATGTATCCATATAAGGATTGCGATCGTGAATAACATAGTAAGTCAAAAACCTACAAAATTCAAGACAATATTGTTTTAAAGTCATAGCCAAAATCAATATGTTTTTGAGAAAATAGGCATTTAGCCTTTTGTAAAAATTTCCTTATAAATTGATCCACATTTTTTACTTCTTATTTAATTTTAATTATTACAATTATAGAAATATAAGTCTAGGTTTGTCAATTAAGAATAATCTGATTCTATTTTAAATTATTGAAACAATAAAATCAAAATCATATAACTTATGGGTTCTCTTCCATTATTTTATTAATTGTTATTGAATTGCAACAACAAAACAAAATTTCCCCACTCGCAAATTTTCTCTTTACATTTTTTAATGGATGCACATTTTAATTATTCAAAGATGGCGCTTGATTCACTCAAAAATAAATTTATGCGCCACCCCTTTATATACATATGAACCTACATATATTGTAGAGCACAAATAGTGTAGGTAGGTATATACGTTGCATTAAAAGCAGAAATGAATACAAGAAGTAAAAAAAAGTAAAACAAAAAAAAAAACACGGAATTAATGAATTCCAAGCTAAAAGAGTTCAACCCACAATCGTCGCACCGCTCCGCGTCACGTCGCGTCGTCATCGTCATCGTCATCGTTCGTCAGAAATGCAAGCAATATATATACAAAACCACCATCATCATCAACCAGCTATATAAAAAACCCCACCTTCCTTCCTTCCTTCCTTATATGATATATATATATACATATATACAAGATACATAAATATATTGCAGGCTAAAGTATCTCAAAACGCAAAGCTCGACCGCATGTTGAATAATCTGAAGTCTGGAACCTATATTATTTCTGATGGTGCGGCGGCGGCGGTAGAACCGCAGCACATGCATTGCAAATGTTATTCCATTTCCAATTCCACATTGGGCTCTCTGTTTTGCACATAATTAATTACTGTCACGCCTTTTTATTCGTCCGTCGTTATCTAGAGAATTTGAAACAATCATCTCAAGTGTTTGTCATGCCATGTGCCCCCAAAGGCAAACTAAATGGAATGGAGTAGCAAGCTAGTGCTATTAAGAGTTAAGCTGGGGTGACTACTAATATAATGGTGTAATCTGCACGCCGCCGCCGCTATAAAGGTACCCAAAAAAAACTTAATGCCCCCCACTAAGGTTACTCCCTAGAACCTGCAAGTTTCGCGGCTTTATAAATATACTCAACCGATACACATCATTTTCCATTTGGTTTTCCGTGTTGTGCCCTTTATAAAAGTCGTCGTGCAGCAGCAGAAGCACAAAACACAAGGACCCACCTTATACTCTTTCAAAACCTATTTTGATATAAAAGAACAAAAAATTTAAAGTGGGGAGAAAATACATTTACATGACCTAAACAACTTATATGGAGGGGTAGATCCCTGCGATGCAATTCACAATGGCTGATTCGCTAGACTGACCGGGATCATACATATTTATACGAGTCTCGCCGAATATATTATATAATGGATATTTCAATGGCTGCACAGGTGGAGTATATACCTAGTTGGGTTATAACTACCTTACTCTAATTGTGACTAAAAACCGTCAAAATCTGAAAAATAAGGGTCACACAAGACGTTGATATGGTTGGTTAATTTTAATGTTAATCATGGTCAATATACAGTTCATTTTTCATTGTCAGAGATTATATATTCGAAGATAACAAAACACCTAAGATATTCAAAAGAGTAGGTAGATGGTTTCTTGGCATATAATTAAAGTTCACTCTGATGTAATGAACTTTAGATATGCATAACAAAAAGCTCATTAATAAAAAAAAATTGGATGGTAAACTCTAAGGGTATAAGAAGTCTAATATTCAGAACAGCTAAACTATAGAGTGGAAAGTTATGATGGAAATGAAGAACTTGACAACAAATTGGAAAGGTTTATAATATTACGTATAGAAGTACATATGCAACGAACAGGGATAGCTTATTATATTTGGTTTTTCTCTTCTTTCATCTCCCTTCGTCATCAAGAGAAACCTTTCAGAGAACTTCTAAGAATGACTGTTCTTCTTCTGAAATGCAGAAAAAATGCTTCTTTACTTGATTTCAGAATCAAATTCAGATAGCTGGAATTTCGCCAAAGATAAATCGAAAAATGTTCAAATCTTTGCTCAAAAGCAACTGCAGACCAGCGACAGAAAGAGGCCCACCATGTCTATACATGTATTGGTCTTCTAGCTATAAACCTTACCCAACAACATATTAACCGGACCTAATATAGTCTGCTTATGGTTTATACATGGGACTGAAGAACATCAAGCCTCAAAAATAAGATTTTCTGAAAACATTACCTACCAGCTTTTAGAATACCTATACGCTAAACTAATAATTTAGTAGCACAACTTTTTGAAATCCATCATTTTTGGTGGTTTGAAAATTCAAACTCTTGGCAAGTCGTAAGATATTTTTTGTTCTTAATTGTTACACTTTAAATATGTTTTGCAGCAATTTTCTTCTTTCAATGCCAGAGAAACAACCGCTCAAAACAAACTTCAAACCAAAGTGTCAAAAGTTACAACATATTTTCCGATTTTAGACCAAAATCGCCCGTGTCGTTTATAATTTAAGTTGGAACCAACGTGAAGATGGCTCCTAGCAGTTCGTATCTAGTATGTCGATGGTAATAGAAGTGTTTAGTTTATTTTTCAAGACATAAAATAAAAATAAAATAAGTACATTGGTTGGCACGACAGAACCAGGTACGAAGAATCAGGTCCTAGCGACTTACAACTCTCAACTATTTCCATGTGTGTGCTATTGACAGGAATTAAGGAGACCTACAATTTTCTGCCGAATCGGAACATCTATGGGGAGAAGCACTTTTCCATGACACTTTTCAATTCTTCGCAATACTGCCTAAGTAACCCGCGGAAAACATTTCTGTTTTAACGTGTCAAAGGCTGGAAATCGACCCTAACAACTTTGGCGTAACAGTTCTAAGCACTAACCATTACCCCACCGGCTTCTATAAGACCATAAAGGCTAGACAGTACCCCCCGGAAATCATTTCTATTTTAAGGTGTCATAGGCTGGGAAACAATCTCAACACCTTTGGGGTCACTGTTCTATGCACTAACCATTACCCCATGGGCTTCTAAAAGACCATAAGATAGGACCTTAACATATACATATTCAAAATTTCAACAGATAAAAATGCTGTCTGGAAAAATAGAACCTTTGACTTAAAATAAAGCCTATGAGTAGAAATATATCATAAGTTGAAAGATTTCAGCTTTTTTGGCATTTCTTTAAGTAAAATATCTCTCATATAAAGCCATATTGAACCCAAAAAAATCTCATCCCTTACCTTTATAGTCTTCCATAAGAAACACAAATCATTAAAATACCATCATCGGATCCTTTTATCCTTCTGAAATCCTAACACTCGCTATTTTGTATGATATGTATGTATGATAATGATGAGGGCTAAGCATAATATTGACAGGCGAAAGAAACGAATATTTTGATAAGAAAACCTTTTTGCAAATATACCTAATGATAGAATATACCTATACCTATAGATAAGATTATTGTTATCTTCAATTTTTTTTTGTTTTAGCTTCGAAATGAACAAAAAATTGTCTTGGAAAGGTAAGATACCTTTTAAATCTCTCAGAGTCAATGGCTTTAATTTTCGATCAATTCATCGACCCCTAGAGGTATAGAAGCTAGCTGTCTTGCTGATATAATAATATTATATCAGTTCCTTACATGATTTTGGGTTACACCCAATCCATAAGGCACATTTAATTAACCGCACAAAATGTTACACCTCCACTCCCTGATGCTATAGGTAATGCTAAGGTGGATGCATAATCATCATCATCATCATCGAAGACCGGTGGGTACCAGATTCTCCCGTTCTTATCCCTAAAATGAACGACAATCTCATCGGTCACTATAGGTACATGATGACCCAATAGACTTTCTATTCTATATACAACAAGATGCACTGCAAAACACAATATTGCAAAACGCATCCTTGATGTTATATTCTCCTACGAGAATTTCGAAGTCATCATTTGGGGGGCATGTTTCGGGCACCTTTGGCCATGTGCATTTTCCTATACCACTGCTACAACTATATCTTCTGGGTGCTGCTGCTGTTGCTGCTGCTGGTTTCGTGGTCGTCTCAACAATTTTCAGTTGGCTAAACTCATGTTAGGATATATTTAATATGTAAAGGCATTTTCCTAAATGAATGTCCTTCTAGAATGTCCTGCAGGCTATAGTATAGAATACACCTTCTTAGGCGCAAAACCCAAAACATGAATACAACATCTTGTTGCAGCTTGTTTTTGTACAAAACTATATAATATAGAGAAGGTGGTGGGTTGTGTGTTGGGAGGGGCGAGGCGGGGGAAGTGGTTGAGAGCATTCTTCACTCCTTCAAGATAAAACACCTATGTTTCATTTGGTGAATTGTGTATCCTGCGGAACACCTCTGACATGAAAAGCAAGAGTCTAAAGTTTATATAGGGAGACGACTATACAAAACAAGCAGGGATGGAAGCTTGTACTTTTTAGTTAACTATACCTTCGCCACCGCCGCCATTGTTTGTTATATGTCGTTAGATAAAGGAAGGCCTACCTATACATGTTGTGTTTGTTTCTAGAATACCTACCTGAACAATATGTTGTTTTAGATTTAGTGTTTTCTTACACCCTGCGGCCAGAAAGTCTAAAGTCATTCACCCCCTCCTTAATACCTCTACACAAACTCTCTCTCGACTTCTTCCAACATAGGTTTGTACCTTACCTGCATATACAATATGGAATCTATTCCTTAAGTAAAATCATTATTTCCACAGGACATACATACATGTGGCAAACATGAAGCACGCACAATATTATATGCCCACACACAAATTGAATCCTCGACAATTTGTTATCCAGGTAGTATAGGGTTAGACTACAAGACGCTAGTTATATATACCTTTTGGTCAAAACCAATCAATAAATTACCAAAAACCATTTTCCCAGATCCTTCTCCTCGATCTATGCTTTTGTACTGCTATACTACCATCATCAGCTTCTGCTGTCTAGAGTTGTACCTATAGCCGAATGCTTTTTGGTTGCTCCTTGTGAAATTACATTTTGAATAATTTCAATCTGAATATTGTATGCTGTGCACAATGCCGACTTTCCTCGCCCTCTGGTTCATCCTGAGACAGGATAAATATTGCAAAAGCTTCCCAATTATCAGGATACACATCAAGCTATATAATGTACCTATACCTATAACTTTATAGGTAGAATTGGAATTCAGTGATTTCTGTTTTCTCATTTTATTTTTTTTGTTCCTGTCATATGTTGTTTGCATCTCTATATATATGTGTATATGTATGTATGCAGTGTATTTTGTATTGTCCTTTATTTTTGTCATGAGTGCGGAGACATTTTATCAGTAGCCAAACAGGCGGACAATGGTTGAAATTCAATTGGAAAATATAGCGAAAATGTCGTCCTATCGTCCTTCTCACACAACACACACATATGCCTATGTATATACAAATGTAGGTATAGTTACATGGTGTGGAAAACGTGTTAACGCATATATATTAGATTGAACTCTGATGACGATGACGACAACAACGGGAAAGGACGATCGCACGTGAAAAAAAAAGTATTTAATAGTCAATAACTGATGGGCATTTAACGATGAAAATCCTTCACCATTTATACCTAGGGATATTTTAGATTTATTCTAGTTTACAAATGCGGGTGGTTTTTCACACAATTGTTTGAGCTTCCTTATTATATTCCTATCTAATTGTCATCCATCTATGCAGAAAACTCGCAATAAATAAATTCACACACCATTTATATAAATGCTATATTTAACCATAAATATTTGTTTAAGGATTTTACCAGTTGCAATGGACGTGCCACACGAAATAAAATTCTATGACTTATCCATACGGCAATAACCTCTGGTTTGGTATTTAATCAAAATAAATTTTATTTGATTTGCTAGAAATTATTTACCGACTTGAAGCAAACAAACAAATATAATTATACTCTTCGCATAGAGAAGAAAAAAAAAAACGTTTGAATTTTAAGGGTGGGTGAGAAAGAAGTAATTTTGATATGCAAAATTCGCTTAAAATAAATTCATCGAATATAGGGGAGGGTATGCATAAACGAAAAATATTATTCATGATTTTTGAATCCTCAGAGTGAAATTTGAAACAAAATAAATGTTAAAAAAGACTCAATTTACAAAAGAAAACATTACATTTTGATAAAATAAATTTAACCGAAGGATGCATGCTTTTATTTTAAGATAAATCAACATCCACTGATCAAATATTTACTCTTCTATTGAATTCTATTGAGTGTGAAGTGAAGCTCTGCAATCGATGTTTTCTGAGGGATAGTAGGTGAAATGTACCTATATATTGAAACTTAACGAAAGACCATTAAAATAATAAATGAGTATAACGAAAGATGTTAGCGAAAGAATTTAGTTTTGTAAGAATTTTAGAATGAGAAGGTCGAAAGAATAAACAATGGTTCTTATTACTTTTCTACTTAAAAAATCTTGTCTTTTATTAAAGCCGAGTTAACTCGTGTACAACATATTTATCAGTTAATTCAAATCTTGGGTTAAATCTGAGTTAAGCTCAACGAATAAGTTGAGTTAACGGTAATAATATAGGGTGGGCCAAATACAAGTTTCTTTTTAAAAATTCAATAAAATGAACAAAATTAAATTTTTTCCACGTGTTATGGCTTTATTAGTAAGACCAATCATAAGGAGTTTTTTACCGCCATATTATTCACTCGATACATCCAGATTTAAAATTAAATTTGAATTTGAATTGTATAATTTTTTGAATTTGTATAATTTACATCCGGATTTAAGTTTTAATCTAGATGAATCGAGTGAATAATACGGGCGTAAGTGTTTATAAGATTAATTTTAACTTTCAATTATCAAAAATTTATCGAAATGACAGTCCGACGCTATCTAGTTATCGAAAGAGTGAAAAGGTTGAATTTCATAAGCATGCATCTGTCAGAAATATCTAAGGGATAGGCCATCTAGTGGTTTCTTTTTAAATAAAATGTTATTTTGACACTGACAGCTATTTCCCGCTTGAAATCTTGGCAGAAAGTCAGTATCATATGCCTCCGCGAAACGAAATAAGTCGCTTTACGCTTGAACAACGTTGGAAAATATTGAAAACTTATTTACTAAGTGAGTGCTGTGTAGCCCAAACAGTGCGTTTTTTTTTTAAAGAGGAGCATTTTCATCTTGGCGGCTACGTTAACAAACAAAATTGCCGCATCTGAGGCTCGGAAAACCCGCACGTTATTGTGGAGGAGCCAATGCATCCACATAGAGTGACAGTTTGGTGCGGATTGTGGAGTGGTGGTATTATTGGACCATTTTTCTTCGAAAATAAGGCTGGGAATAACGTTTCGGTCAACGGTGGACGTTACAGAGCCATGTTACCCGACTTTTTTTTTTTACTGCAATTGAAGACATGGATTTGGACGACCTCTGGTTCATGCAAGACGGCTTGCCACAATCGATCTTTTGCGCACCTAATTCCCAAATCGTGTTATCAGTCGTCTTGGCGATGTCAATTGGCCGCCTCGGAGCTGCAATTTGACCCCTGTAGGCTTTTTTTGTGGGGAACCGTGAAGGACCGATGATATGCCAACAATCCGGAAACGATTCAAGTACTTAAGGCCAATACTATCTAAGCAATCCGTGAGCTACAGCCCGAAATCATCTTGGAAAATGGGAGTGACAGAATACGCTATTGCGAAGCCAGCCAAGGTTGCCACTTGAACGACGTTGTGTTCTATAATTAATGGGAATGTTTGCTAACTAAACCATAAAAAATGGAAAAAATTTAATTTGGTTAATTTTATTGCATTTTTAAAAAGAAACTTGTATTTGGCTTACCCTTTATTAGTATAGCTACCTAATTATTTTAATGTTCGAAATATTTTTTTTATAAGTTTCTCTCTGAAATAAAAAGCTTGCGAATGATAAATTCCATTAAAACCAAACTCGTATAGATAAATTAAAATCGTTACTTGCAGAAGAAATATTTCATTTAACATATAGGGCTTTGCTCATCACTAAAAATTAAGATAATCGGACGATATCGTTTCCAACATTGCTATATATACATATATACATATATTTAATAGGGAAAAATAAAGATAGATATTTTCAAAAATATATCATTTGATCATTTTACTTAATGTGGTCCCAGTCATTTTGCCAAACTTATCAAAAACGTATTTTCTATCATTATAATTCCCCTATAAGAGAATTTTGAAAAAGTTATTAAATCTAAAATTCTAATTATAAGTTGATTGTCTGAATTTATTAAAATATTGTATCTTCAACACTATTCGCTAATCCAGACTGTAAACGTCATCTAAACGTAGTATGTATTAGAAACTGAAATCTGAATCGCATTTATATTAAATAAAATAAACAAAGTAAAACTAAACACAATTCAAATATGTACTTCATTTATTATACATATATATACGTTCCAGGGAGTACTTATTAACTTTTACGAGGGTTACTCCCTCGAGTCAGTTGGAAGAAAGCCTGTTGATGTTTTTCCGACGGAAATATTCTGATAATAAAGTGATTATACCTATTTATTAGGATGACATTGCACTCAAAAATATATCCTTGTGATAAATAAATAGTATAGTTAGAATAAATATCAATATCATTATTTAAACACTTCTATACTATATTGGTCTAATAAACTGTACAATTATTTTTTCACCTACAAACCTACTATTATTATGAAACAAATATAAAATTGCATATATGTTTGTACCTATACCTACCTTTGGAATCTCTTAAAAAACTTATTTAAAAACAAAAAAGTAGGAGGTGGTATAAAGCTAAAGTATAGGTATGGTACTCCACTTAATTTTCCACCAATGAGATCACTATTTACCCATTACACTATTAAAACCAAACAAAATAAACAAAAAAATGAAAAACAAGTGCACCACCAAATCTACCCTATCTGTATATAAAAAAAAAAAATAAAAAAAAAAAAAACATTTTACCCATACACAACATGATGACTACAACGACTCTACGACGACGACGACAACAACGACAACGGACAAAAAATAAACTAAGTATAGTTAGTTCGCGAACTACCATTCCGGTCTGGCCCAGATATACCAAAAAAAAAAAAAAAATAAAAGATCTTATCTTGCACAATTTTTAGACATGGCTCCTTTCATTACGCTATATATGTATGTAGACCTTACCTACATACCTACCCCCACTATTATACCTCAACGACCATCTTATAAAAGCACACATATTCGCAGTTTATAATAAAACATACATTCATACTGTACATATGTAATATACCTACAATATGTAGCTTGTATAGAAATTTTCTCTCTACTCTAGTGATATCTCTCGCATTTTATCGCAAAGTTATTTTGTTCCTTATACTTTTTCAACTCCCTCTCTTGATACTTTTTTTTTTTTTTTGCTGGCTGGTTTACCTACCTACCTTACCTACCTATACCTATACCTATTATAGTTATAAAACTTTATTTTGATTCGTAGAAAAGTTCAAGATAGATAAGATAAATATAATCACTAATTTGCTGTTCCTTAATGGCAGTCTTATTATGGTTAAGATACGTAAAAACAATAAAAGATACACAATGTATCTATAGAAAAAAGAAATTGTATCTTTTAAGTGAATTTCAATTTTAAATTTGCAAGTGAAAATTATTATATGGATGAAGAAAAAAAAAAGATAAAATACAATGTATATTTATATCTTCAATGATATAATACAATATCTAATACTGTAATTAAAAACGTATCTTTTTAATTAAATTTCTTGGTATATTTGTTTGAAAAAAATGGGATTTATTCAAGATGTAAAATGATCTTGTATAATAATCTTTTTTCTTAATAGTTAAGATATACACATTGGGGCTGTTAAAGATACAATATCTTTCTTTATCACTTCGAACTGGAAATGTTCGTATCTAAAAAAAAAAACGAAATGTGTATCTTTTTAAAAATTATTTAATTTACAAAAAATATTCCTTCAGAACACAAAAAAGATAACCTTAAACCTTATAAAATATTAGGTCTTTTTTATCTCTTTTCAAAAAAAAAAAAAAAATTGTATCTTTTAAACGAATTACAATTTAATTTTTTTTTTATAAAAAATAACAAAAAAATTATGATAATAACTTTTGACCAACTTAATACTTCGAAACTACTAAAAAGAGTAAGAACATCTTATAAGTATAGATATAACCTAAGTTTATCCCTTTCGAATTTGTACCCGTTTATGGAAATCCAGGGGATATACTGAAACATGAATATCTCTATATAACAAGCTTAACATTCAAATTTCAAAGTCATTTAACAAGCGGGGGGTTTAAAATAACTGACAATAATATATACCTAACCTACTCTTGCTTAACCGGATATCCTATGATGTGACCAAAAATTGTCCCTTTATAGATACATCTTTGTGTTTTTTTTTTTCTTTGCTTCTATTTTTTGGTTAAACATCCCTTCAAACCATGCAGGACATCCTTTTTGGATTTAGTACTATTATTACAAGGGTAAATACTATGAAGTCAAGAAAACTTTCGACGATTTGTGTTTTGAATGTCAAGATATCCGGTAAACAAATATTTTTTGGATACAAAAAAAAAAAAAATAATAATACATAGTATCTGCATAAAGGTCGACTAAATTTTAGGTATGGAGAAAATAAGGAGGGAGGACTTATCTATAATTCTCTTTCACCTCTACATATATGTACCTACCTAAGACCTACGCACAAAAGTTAGTTACAAATATTCTCAAAAAGTTGTCTCCAATGCATTTTATCGTATTTATTTTAAATTTCCTGTTTTTCCTTTTTAGTAAGTTGTTGTTGGTGTTTTTTTTTTGTTTCTTTAGATTTGGAAAGAGAAATTGGTACTTTTGGAGATACAAATCTTAATGGGATTTTCTAATGGTCAATCGGCAATTTTGGATTTAAATTCGATTCAAACTGAAAGCCAAATGGACTTCGGTCGAAAGATAATGAGTTTTTACGTTCTCTCTCGCTCTCTATGAATTGTCCTTTTAAAATGTGGATTGCGGGGTGAAAACGAAAGAGAAAGAGTGGGCGAAGGATATAATATTAACTGTTTTTTTTTTTTCGGGAGGATGAACCATTTAAATATAAATGTATCCTGGCGGACCCAAAGGAAGATTACCTGATTGAAGTGATAAACCAAAAAGTTTTTTTTTTTCTTCGTTTTCCCCATTTATTGGAAATGCATTTAGATAAACGAAAAAAAAATCTTAAAATATAAGGAACAAAAAAAAAACTCCTTAGGTTTTGACTTTCTTTTATTTTACGGTTTATTGTGTGTCTTATAAGAAGTCTATCTATATATCCACCCAATTTTCTCTGTTAAAGATCTAGACATTGATGAATTGCAGATTAAGTCGAAAATCACTCATGCCCCGCAGGACGCGTGTGCTTTGTACGTAAACGCTTTAGTGTAATGGAAAACACAAAAGGATATCACAATATAGCTAGCTAGGTACTGAAGAAAATGAGAACGGTGACGATAGAATGAAAAACGTTCGTTCCATTTCATTTACACGAAGTTAATACCTTTACTTTATGTATCTCGGATATATCCTTAAATGTGGTCCTTTTAGTTACGCATACGATTTGTGTGTATTTTTGTTTTTTTTTTTATTCTGCTATAGCGATCAAGATGAAGTAATGTTTTTTTCTAAGTTTGCATTTGAAGGAAGAAAAAAAGAAAGAATTTTTTTTTTGTTGTTGTATATTATTTCATTATCAGAATATAACTTGCTTATCGATTGTTGTGTGGGGTGAATTTTTAATGAAAATTACCAAAAAGGGATTTGATTTATTACCATGTCTTTTATATAAATCGCTAAGAAGTAGTTAAGTTAATGTAACGAAGATTTCAATTCGATGAAGTGAAAATTGTATAATCAGGGAAAAAGAAAATATTATGCAGGGAAGATAATAGATATACCTGTATCTTAAAAAGTGCAAAAAGACGTATACATATATAAGTTTTGAATTAATTTTAAAATGGCGCCCTGCAGAGTCCACTTGCGATTTTTTTTTTTTTTTTGAAATTAAAGTGCGCAACCTTTCGAGCATTGTAATCGAAATTTGAATGATTTCGATTCGCATGTTATTGTTAGAAAATTAATGATACTGGGACGGTTTTAAACATGATCAGTTATTTTATTAATTATGTACTTTTTTCCACATTACCCCGAAATAAATAACAAGTCGCTTTTGCCACACATTCTTCCCAAGATCTATTTTTCAATCTAATAATCTTAAGTAACAATCTTTGATTAAAATTTCAAAAGCCCTGACATTTCTTTCAAAAAAAAAAACTGATATTTTTCGAGTGATTTACAAAATTAAAAGACTTGGTGCAAATTTAAGACAGGTAGATTTTAGGAAATGCTACGAACAAAAAAAACTAAAGCTCCTCATCAAAATTCACTTGTTTTGGATTTGTTTTGAAGTGAAATTTTAATTTTCCAAAATTAAAAATGAAATAAATAAATTGGGTGGCACCAGAGCTCGTGTAGGACCAGGAGCTATAGTGACTTAAAACTCTAAACCATTACTGTGTGGGTGTTATTGGCAGGAATGGAGGGGACCTACAATTTTCTACGGGACTCAAACGGCTAAGCACGGAGAAGCACTTTTTTAGGAAAAGTGATACTTTTGGAGGATTTGTCAATTCTTCACAAGAAGCAGTAACCCGTGAAAAACATTTGGGTTTTTTTTTAGGTATAGCATAGGCTGGAAATCGAACCCAAGATCCTGGTAGTAACAGTCCTACGCACTAGCCATTAGCCCAGGGGCTACTACAATTTTCCAGAATACTTATTCTAAAGCGGTTATAATCTTTTGATCACGAATCAGAATTTCTAGATACTGCTATTTTAGCTGTTGCTTGTTTTTTCTCTTTTACTAAGCATGAACTAGATAAAGCTTGATTGTTAGCAATATGTAGCGAGAAGATTCTGATTTTCCTATGACATTTAAAAACGAAATAGAAATTAGATAATTCGTAGAAATCTTTGGTTTCAAAATTTTGAATATTTTTTGAGTTGATTTTGAAAACAATAAGTACCCACAATTTTGTTTTATTAAAATATCTGCTGCGATTACGTTTAAGAAGAAAACAAATACTTTATCAAAAATATACTTACCGTTAAATGCTGAAACAGCCACGCTCTTAAAATATTTGTTGCTACTTTTGGGAAAATGCCACGTTTCTTTTGGTTCTTTTTACCATTCGCATCGTCATCCTCTTCGCCCGTACCCTCGCCGCTACCTATACTAGCATTGCTGGCATCACCTGAAAATGCAAGAGTTGAAAAACAAAATTCAAATTAAACACACTTATTGTGGGTGACATTTAACAAAATGTTTTTTTTTTTTTTTTTTTTGAAAAAAAAACACACACACAAACATTGACTCTTAAACATACATCCGCTTTCATAACAAAAAAAAATATGTGTTTTATGAATGGAATTCATTCAAAAACTTATAAACAACATTAAGTACACATCCTGGGGCATCTCTATATCTCATTTTCCACTTGAAATCACATCGGATTCTTATTAAAATATTAACTTTTCTTCCTTTCATTATTCACAAAACCCTTCAACACATATACATACCATCAGCTACTGTGTGAGAGCTGAGAGCATACACAACAAAAAAAAATGATAAAATAGAACCAGTGGGCTTTTTATGGTTTTTACCCACTGGATAGCATTTATCTATCCTTTATTATCGCAGCAGCATAGCAAATATTTACCCATCCCATATGCCATGGGTTTGGATAATAACTCTACCAGACGGACCTGTCGTCTATTTCTATATTGCTCTGGAATAGTTTAACATTTTTACCAAAAAAAAAAAAAATTCAAACCCAAGGAAAGGTCCATAAAAATGAAAAACAACAAATTATACAAACAAAGTTCGAGGGATTCAGCCACTAACCAGGTACCTACTACTTCTTTGATTAGCCTCAGTAGGTGTATAGTCTCTCTGAAGGCCTGAAGAAGATTGTCCTGAATGGGTCCATCACTCTGTTTGCCTAATTAGTTAACCCAAAGCAAACTCTTTTGTCATCTACTGTCGGGCAAGTCTCAAAGATAGTATGGCACCTACTACATGTATAGAGATAATGTATTCCCGATGCTTATGCGTGTTACGAACATCAATCTTCTGCTGGTTTGCTGGTTTCGGATGAGTACCACTTGAGATCTTGAGAAGTGTGGTCTTTCGTAAATGAACTATTTATTTTCTTCCACGCACATTGTTTATACATGAGCGTCGTCATCGTCTCGTCGATTCATTTATTCCTCTTCTCTTACAAAAAAATTATCGAGGGGGAGGGGGGCCTTTTTTTACTATTTAAATAAATTAACTTAGGTATACGTAGAATCTGTGGAATAAAATTCAATGAGCTTCTCACAAATTATTTCTTTTTATGGAAGTTTTCACCTCACGGACACCACAGGCCGTATACCTATATGCAATCAACATCCCCCTTTTTTTCTGATATTAATTTAACAGGTGGAATCATCAACAAAAACAACCTGAGGCTTCATTGAAATAAAATTTTCTAGGTATAGTATCAAGATAAATAAATTGAATTAATAATTTGTAAGGTTGCAGTTCAAGCAAACAATTTAGGGAAAAGATGCATTACTCCGCCATCCATGTTCATTCATTAGTATACTCGTATATACCTATCTACAGACAGACCCTTTTGGCTTAGGTTGGCTAGACGAACATCTTGATGGATCACCTCGATTAATTGAGCGTTTGTGCATAATTAACTCATTTTATTCAGTGCCATGAATTTTTTTCTTATATGTACGTTTATTTGTTATTCGCCTTCATTTGGGTCACCATGATGTTATATCATGGAAAGGGAAACTCAATTTAGAAATAGCTTTTCTTGTGAGGGTAAATTCTTGAAATATATTTATATGAAGATCATATAGACTAAAAATTAATCGAGCATAATGATTTAGGATTTAATTGAAATAACACAAGAAAATTGTTTACTTGAAAATTAAAAATGAAGTTTATGAGCTTATATAAACCGTTTTTTTTATTCATTTTGAATATTTTCTTTCATCAATATGATAGAAGTTATAAATTTGAATGTAAATTCCATTTAAAAAATTATTAAGCAAGTTCAAAGACAAGATTATTATATGATTTCTAAAAATTAAAAAAATCAAAAAATAAATTAAATTAAATATGATCTCGACCAAGGCAGTTAAAATGTAATATTTTTAAAATGGTAAGATTCTTTTAAAATAATTTAAGCTTAAACGTTGGTAGTAATGGTATAGATTAAGACCTAATAGTACTTTAAAATTTATAATCTTTTACTAAAAAGTTAGAACAATTCTTCCATTAAATCAAGATTTACGCAAGTGCATCACATTTATATTGAATATACGATACGGTGTTTTTTTATGATTCTTGTTGAGTTATAGCATTTTCAGATGTCTTCTTAATCAATCTTTATCAATAAGAAAGCTGCGTTATTATACTTAGGTTATTTAAGCTTAAGCTGATACAGAATGCAAAACATTCTTGGTAGTATAGTTTCTAAGTTACGGTTTGACATAAAATTCAATTTAAAAAGTAGTTACTTAAAGATACTTATGTAAGTTTAAATTAAAGGTAAAAGGTGATTGGTTTCTAAAAACTGCGAAAATAAAAAAAAAATAATTTTAATATAATTATGATCTTAACCATGGCAGTTTCAATGTAACGTTTTTGAAACTTGAAGATTTTATTAAAATAATACAAGCTTAAACGTTGGTAGAAATGGCATAGATTAAGAATTAATAGTACTCTTGAATTTTGTATCTCTCGCTGAAAAGTTAGAAAAATTCTTCCATTAAATCGGCATTTACACGAGTGCATCATATTTATTTGATATTATATGGTCCCGTTTTTTCTCGTGATTTTTGCAGAATATGCACTGCACACTAGACCTAGGAATCTCGTTTCTATTCTTAGTTTGTTCTTAAGCTGATACAAGATTTAAAACAATATTGTTTTTATTGTTTTTAAGTTACGGTTTAGCATGTTTTCTCTTTTTTGATTAGGGTCCGTTATATTTATAGTTTTTATTGTTTGCTAAAAAGGATTGTGTCTTCTCATTTTCCTGGAAACTGACGTCACCTATAGTAGCTTCTTTTTTACAGTGCCTTAACGCCAACATAACCAAACATTTGCAAAGGTTCTTTTTTTCGTTTGCAGTTGCTAAGACTGTTTTCATCCGCTTTCGATACTCTAGCGCAGTAAAGTAAATTTTGGACTATCAAATGTGTAAACAGTCTTTTAAGTGTATTGAAATAGGGCCTCCACTACTCCATTGTTTTTTTTAGTCCGAATAAACAGCGATTGACAAGATTTAATCTTCTAAAATGTCTGGAGTTGTATTTCATTCTGAAGTACTCTTTATAGTGACTTTCCGTCATTTATATATAAAGCTTTCAAAAAGAAACTCCAGGAAATGAGAAGAACAAAACAAGTTACCAGGCCTTAAGGTTATGGTTAAAGGTAATCTAAGAAACAGACATTTTTAAAACTTGTTTAGAATTATAGAAAGGTATAGAATATTCAAACAACATATTTAAAATAAAAAAAACCTACCTACTATTTTCTTTCAAATTTCACTTCGAATTTTTAATTTAACCATCAAACTAAGTGAAAAACTATTTGTGTTCCTTTCATTTGAATTATGCTTATTGCCACTGTACTTGTACAATATTTCAATCAAATTAAATTCTTCAATCCCTATGAAATAAATTCCCAACATCTAAACCTGCTTCGAATATATTAAATATAAAATCCTGTTTTTTTTTTTCATTTTATTTAAAAAAAAAAAAACACCCTTCAAATAAAAATCTTCGACACTTCCTCCTGCCACAAGGTGCGAAATATGTCGAAACAGTAAATTTAACTTTTTAAAAGCACATCATAAATTTAATTCAATCATCTCTCCTGCATTACATCGGCCTTCATATTGGTAATGGCGGTTAAAGCATCCCAGATAGAATACCTATATATGTATATACTCCTAAGTGAAGTTATACAACATACATATATGTATGTATAAGGTATGTATCATTACTTCTGGATTCCAAATGGTGGTCATAACTTGGGTGATAAATTACCTTTGCTCCACATACTCAATTATCAATTGAAAATCAACTGGTACAACGATTTCCACCTTCTTCTTCGGCATCATCGTCGTCGTCGTCGTCTTTCTATAATTTTGTTGGTAGGTATCTATATATGAGGACTATACCATCAGACTATCATCCAGGAGTATACGCTACGCTGGCTGGTGGTTGGTAATCAATTTTCTCTGGAACACAGTAAGTAAATTAGCAACACAGGAAAGTTTTTCCTCGTATCGGTTGGGTTTTTTTTTCTTGTTCTTCTGATTATTTTAACGAAACTGTCAGACAGACAGACAGTGTTTATGCATTACCATTGGCTGACACCAAAATATATGCCTATAAAGTTTCAGAACGACACGATGACGACGACGGCTTACGAATGGACGGACGGACGGGAATCGTGTATATATTTCATACAACTTTATGCGGCAGATGATCGGAATGGCGACGATGATGGCGATGATAATTATTATGTAGTACTTGCCGTTTTAGGTCATCATTCCGCGCAGAAATGACGCCAAATGATAAATACATCAGTATTTCTGTTTCCCTTTGGTGATTATCTCAACTCAAGCGCATGCGGGACTGGGGAACTCGATTCGAACTCAAAGTTAGATGCTCGAAGAAGTGCACCCGATTCTCGAAAACTGATCAGTCAGAAAGTTTTTTTTTTTTATATTGGTCCAAATGTCTACATGCTGCCGCTGATAAACAGGAAAAAAATCGTGCGCATAAAAATCCAATAAAACCTCATAACTTGTAGCATCTTTATAGAGAGTGCTCTCTTCCAGCGATATAATATAGAATACATAACATAACACTGCAGATATACACTAATGCCAACTGCCAGAAAGATGCGCGTAGATACATCAATCCGCCAGATAGTTGTTTGTTGGGTGCAAAATTACAATCCTACGCCTTCTTGATTGGCGCGATGATCGTTAGTGTGATGATGGTGTGAATAATAAAACAAGGCGCGCAGTAAAAAAAAAACAACACTATACTATATATATAGTAATATACAAAACAACAACAACAGCAAAGAACTCACTTTAATACTAACTGCAAAAGGATGATGGAATTTATATCTTCATTAAAGTTATTTATTGACTTGAAAATTGATTATAAAAGTGTTTATTCAATTTGATTAATGCTATGCGGCGAACTAACCGATTGCAGTGGCTGATCTTGTAATCGCAACAACTTGAGTTTGACTTGAGAGGAGTTGAGTTTATATGTATATACGACGACGAGCATTTGAATAGTAGTCGTCCATATTTTTTTTTTATTATTTTTTTTTTATTATTATTTCCTAAGTAAAATTCAAGCTACTTTTGTCTTTATATTGCTTAAAGGCAGATGCAATTTGAATTTTTTGTATTTTTGCTCACTTTTTTTTTTTAATGTGAACAACTGAACTGGTTTTGCTACAATGATCATTTTGTTATTTTTTTTAAATTTAGTCAATCAAAAGTTGAAAGTCGAAATTAAGGTGTTGATGAGATGAAGGTAATAAATTTCATCAGCACATTTTTGCCACCCACTCATTTCGCTGATCGTGTTATTCAAATTATAAAAAAATGCCCGTTCATTTATTCTGATGGGGTTTTACTTAATATGGGTCATAAATTTTGGCAAATAGAAACAAATTGATTTTGCACTGATAATGATGGGAAAATAGTTGTTTTAATTTTTATATAAAACAAGTGAAGAAGTTAAGAATCAACTACTTATAAATTATGGCTTATTTATAAGTAAACATTGATATGAGCAATACAAATCGAGGTTTTTTAAGATACCTATACTGGTAGAAAGTGAGAGGGAGAGTGCAAGTAAAATTGGAATTGGAAGACAAGTTTAAGCGATAACAGAATCCAGTGATTTAAAAAAAAGTTAATGGCCAATATTTGAATCTTTATTGGTTTTCAATAAATACTAAAATTATTTTTTTTTCCATACAAACATTTATGGTTGATGCGAGGGATTGAAAAATTAACAATGCCTACGGTATAACTGTACATGTTGCTAATGTGTGAATTTTTACGAATTTCTATCCAATCACTATCAATTCCATCATTAACAGCATCCTTACATATATGACAAGATGTGAGTTTCACCAACCGATAGAGGTCAAAATTTTAGATAATTTTATTTTCTGTGGAGTTTAGTCAAAGTCGGCCCAGTAATTTTCGTCGGATATTTGAAAACTCTTTTGTATTATCAAAAATTACAGCTCCGATTTTCAATTTTTTTTAGTTTTAAATATTTAACTTCAGGGTGGCCTAAAAGTTTAATAGTTTTTAAATTAATATATTTTTATATGGTAAAATGGGGTACACGTAAAAAAATGGTATCCTATCTTTAACATTTATTTTTTTATTTAAAAGGTTATAAATATTTAAATGGACTTAGAATAGGTTTTGAAAGGGATAGATATTTCTGCAAAATTAATCTAATTATAGGGTACATTAGGATAAAACAGACAAAATTGAACCAATCTAATACATAATCATGTATTTATATTTTTTAATTATAGGTTCATTTTATAATATTATTATAAAGATGATTATAGAGAAAAATATTCTGCATAGTGTTTTTGTATGAATTTTGGTTAAAACCAGTTTAGCAGTTTGCCATAGTAAATGCATTTTGAGTCAAAATACATTGTTTTTCTTTTTAATGAAACGCGCGTTGGGTACCAACTATCTCCTATATACATTGTAGCTTTCGGAGTTTTTTTTTGCAAGCAACTGTAATTTTCAAAAAGTGTTTTAAGTAAAATCGGCCAATTGCCACGCCCATTTTTATCGTATGCAACGTCATTAAAGAAAATATTTTATGAGTAAACTTTCTTAAAAATAAAGCATGACATGTGTAATTTTCCCAGATCACTTTTATTTTAAATTTTTTTTTATATTTACATTTTTTACTAAATTAAAGTCCTTAGAAACCTCAACATTTGTAATTAAGTTCTCTAAGAGATATATGTGTAATTTTCCCAGATCAGACTAACCCTCACTACGACATACACTACCACGCCTACTTTTCTTATAATTAAATTTTTTACTAAAGTCCACAGAAACCTCAACATTTGTGATTGAGTTCTCTTAAATATAAAGCATGAAATGCGTAATTTTACAAGATCACTCTTTTTTTATATTTATTTTCCTTAGAAACCTTAACATTTGTATAATTAAGTTCTCTAAAACATAGAGCATGACATGTGTATTATTTTTTAATATGCACCTACTAATCCGCATACTTTTTTAATTTAATTTGAATTTTGATTTTGTAATTCTGAATCTTCATAAAAAAAAATTGAAGACATCTTTCTGAGCACCTTATGACCAAATAAAAAGCATCGAGATATTCCCTAGTTTTCCCCTGCGACCACCGCACAAAAAACCGAAAGAAGTTTCTGCAAAGTTCTTTTTTTTTTTTCTGGCCATTGACATTTTCTGAGCCTATCCGAATCAAGATTTCTATTTAAATCTATGACTGTAAATTTAACCAAACTTTTAAAAATCAAATTTGTTGATTCATAAACTTTTTATAAAAATTATATGTCACCTAAAAATTTTGTTTCGGTCCAAATCGTTCAAAATCAAAATCCCCTCTCTTTCCGGTTATAGATCGAGCATCTGCATCAAGCAAAGCAGGTACCAATGCTTTGTAAAAAAACCTCAAGATTAAAAAATATAAAAGTTTTGCGGTTTCCTTAATGCTCCATTAAGATTATAAAAAAATACATCTCCTCAAGAGAAAATGTATAGGAGCTATAAATAGCTAATTTAAAATTTTAAATTCAAAAATCACAATTTTTAAGATAATAATGTTGGGGGAGTTTACTGAATGCAAATGAAAACATTTTACCGATTCTTGCCAAATTAGCGTAGCAAATTATTTAATTAAAACAAACAAACAAAAAAACCTGAGCGGTGTCGTTTATAGTTTATAAATACCTAAAGTGACAAATGAATGGCTTTGTGAATTTTGCAAAGTTGTCATGATTTTTTCTAATCTCGCCATGAAATCAGTAGGTGTTTTTGTTAACACTCAATATAAAATTGAAAGTCAAAAGAAAATTACCGCCCGATAAATCTGGTGCCAATGTCATCCAAAAGTCAATATTGAATTAACAAAACCCTTTTTTGAAACTCCATATTTATTCCTTACATCATCCAATTTATTTATTTATTATTGATAGGTATACCAAAAAAAAAAGAAATTAAATTATCTCAAAAACAATACAAATTACTTAGAGGGAGGTCTCACACCGTACCGGCTCATTTCGCGCTCCACAAAATAAATAATATTTTTTTTGCCATAGAGCCAAACAAGACCGCACACATGCGGCATATTGTGCGCGGTATATCCAATCCATTGTTCGAAAATTCTTCAAAACTCCTTGAGAAATCATCTTCAACACCAGCAAACAAACATGTTGTGTTAATAAGAATTGTAAAAACAAAACCACTTCACTTATAATTTTTTTCGAGTGCATTATTATTTGTTTAAAAATGCTATAACAAGGGAAAAAAAATCTCTATATAAATGCCTGGCAGCCCTGCTTTCTGTCACATCTCTACCATCAAAGTTGATCTTTGACTAGAGGTGTGCACACTCGTCCCACTATAATCATCATCATCATCAGCATCACCATCTAGAGATGTGTGAAAAGCACTCCAAGATGTCCTCTTGAGACCATCGTGCCAGTTTTTTTGTTTTTTGTTTTTTATGTGTATATTTTTTCCCTAAATAATACCCCCAACAGGCGCGCAAACATTGGGGGCGTTTTAATGAATTCCCGCTTTTCATTTTTTTTTATTGTCAGCTTCTAATTTCCTCCCGCCAATTAATCATGTTTGCTGGTTGTTTGGCTTGGTGTTTGTGCTTGTGCTTGTGCAGCAGCGTGTGGCATTGTGACATCTTTATAATTCACATTTCAAAAAGGAGAAATTAAATTTCAAAGAGATGAAAAAAGCAGATATGTGGAATTCCAGAAGTTGTGTCCACTCCATACCGCCAGCGATAGAGTAGGTATATGTAGTTGGTAGTATGATGATGGTGACTCGGCCTCAACTGGTTCCGCTTTAAAAGTCGCCATTGCCGAAGAGTCCGGACCGCCGGGGAAGCAAGCAAGTAGTGCGGTACGACGATGTCGATGACAGGAGGAGGATGATTACACATTAATTCTTATCGGTAGTTGCAGCAGTAATAATTTTTCATCCGATCTCCCCGTGGAGAGGAGCCAATCTCTACGAGTGTACATAGTATATATAGGTAGACGGCACCGGGACGGGCACGGGGGACTCCCTCAGCGCATTTAAGTTGCATTTTATACGAAAGTTTACGCCACTTGAGTTTGGCGTAAGTAAACATGTTTAGTTGTTGTGCCTTGCAAATAAATCGCAGCAAATATTTACAAGCGGGTGATTTATGCCATTTAGAGAGCCTTAAGGTGGTTTTTGTTGTTTTTATTTCTTGCTTTCTGCTTGTTGCTGCTGCTGCTGAATGCTGATACTATATTATGCCTCCGACACCGATGCACTCTCTCAAGTGGTTAAGCGAATAAATATTTGAAATTTATTTACAAATTGCTTTAGACTTGTGGTATAGGTAGCTTAGTTTGTTATTATATGAAGATTGGAGACAGAAGAGTAGATATTTATATTGAGGTATACAATGAGAGGGGTAGATTTGTTGCATAAAAACGAGATGTTGGGTGGGATAAAAAAGGAGGTGGAATTTTAATTGTGAATACCAGTGATAGGTTTATCAAGATTCAAAATGTTGCTCTTTTTTTTGATTTTTTTTAAGTACCTACTGGCTACTAGTTCATGTTTTGAATTTAAATCAAGACGAACAACTAAAAAAAACATGTTTTTATTGTTCAAGGAATCCCATCAGGTTTGATTTATATGCCTTTTGAATGTTGTACTAAATTTTGAAGGTTAGGTATACAATTTTCTGTATGCTCAAAATTCTGTACTTGTATGTTCATCCAGAATTTGTACAATCAGAATTTTGTTAACAGGACTTCGACAGGCAGAATTTTGTTAACAGAATTTTGACAGGCAGAATTTTGTTAACAGAATTTTGACAGGCAGAATTTTGTTAACAGAATTTTGTACAACCAGAGTTTTTACATGCACAATTTTATACAGCCAGTATTTTGAATACAAGAATTTTGTACAAACATAATTTTATACCTACAACCAGAAGTTTGAATAACTCAATTTTCTGTATGCTGAAAATTCTGTATACAGATATGTTTATGGTCACGGAGCAAAAAGAATTTTGAAAAAAAAAGAATTTTTTTCATGCAGAATCTGTACAAGAAATAATTTTGGCCATGCAGAATTTATAATTACAATCAGAATTTGGCTTACAGAATTTTGACAGAACGAATTTTGTACAACCAGAATTTTGACATGCATAATTTTATACAGCCAGAATATTGTTCAAATAGAATTTTGAATAACAACATTTTGTCATAGAGAATTTTATACAACCAGAATTTTGAATAACACAATTTTCTATATGCTGAAAATTCTGTACCTGTACCTATGACCATGTAGCATATAAAGAATTTTGAAATAAAGAATTTGGTAATTCAGAATTTGTACAATAAAGAATTTTGGTCATGCAGAATTCATATACAATCAGAATTTTGTTTACAGAATTTTGTACAACCAGAATGGGTTGGGGTCATTATTCTGTAAATTCCAAAATTCGGTTTCCAAAAATCTGTATTCCAAAATTCTGTATTTCAAAATTCTGTAAATCTAAAATTCTGTAAATCCAAAATTCTGTAAATCCAAAATTCTGTAGGTATTTCAAAATTCTGTGAATCCAAAATTCTCTAAATTCAAAATTCTGTATTTGAAAATTCTGTATTCCATTTACAAAATTTTGGAATACAGAATAATAGATTTACAAAATAATGGAAAACAGAATTTTATTCATACATAATTTTCACTTCATATACAGAATTTTGGAAAACAAAAATACCACCCGTTCCCAACCGGAATGTTAAATAACAGAATTTTGACATGCACAATTTTGTACAGCCAGAAATATACAATATATCAAAATTTGCTGGGTCAAGAATATCACCAAGTTCTCAGATCTCATTTTTATGAAAACCGAATTTAAAATTAAAATTATGTTACCCATTATTAAAACATATTTCTAAGAAATGACTTAAAAATACTTCTCTATATCGCAAACATAATCATATAGAAAAACCATCTCATCCCGAAAGCTAACGATAATGATGGTGGTAGTAGTGACTCCCGAGAAATTATCCACTCCATGAAGCATGTAATAATTGTTGATTACATGCACACAATATTATATACCTACCTACATATATAATCCAATGATAACTTTATGAGACCCATCAATGCAGAAAGTTCATGGAAATAAATTGAAATTCCTCGAGTGCAGTTTCGAACAAAAAAAATAAAAATAAAAATTAAGAAAAACAAAATAAAAATAATAATTTGTTCTTTTGTTTTCTGGAAGAATTTTGTATTTTTTTTAAATTTAAAATCCTGGAAACCTCAAAATATACACAAAACCAAAACAAAACATTGGTGCTCTCAGCTCATGCTATTTTAAAATTATGGTACAAAAACAACTAATAAATTTACGATCTACCAGAAAATGTTCTTCTTCTTTTTCTTCAAGAAAAGATAATTTCACTCCTTGAAGCAATCTTCATCGTCTTCGCCGTCGTCATCATTGGGTTTGTCTGGATGCAAACTCCTCCAGCCCTGAGAGTAGATATAGCTAGGTATCTACTCTACTGTACATTTATACACAGCGTTATCACAGAAAAAAAAAATAATAATAATGAAAATGGGGGCGCTATATGGTATTCATTTTACAAGCCTTCGCAGATAGATAGTTTATTTGCGGCAGAAGCAGTGTGACGATGATGGTGGCAACGCGTTTCCATCATGTTCGCTTCCATTCCACCATCAATGAGAGTGCCTCAAGAGCGGCAGCATACCAACCAGCTCTTGGTGCTGGACAAAAAAATGTTAAAACAGACAGAAACTGTTTCCCGGGCTTTTCAATTCCTTTTATTTTGCGCAGGCAATGATGAAGAATGAAAAACATGTACTTTAGAACAACAACAACTAAGTCGGATAGCCATCATGCATAGGTACTATATGAGTTTATTAAATCGATGTTTAATACAAAATGAAAACAAAGGCGTCGCGGCGTCGTCGTCGACCCGAAACAACAAAATTAAAATGAAAATTTCTGAGAAAAGCCGAGGGATGTCGATTGCCCCCCGAAGCACCCAACACTACCCACCTCTGTGCAATTATTGTTGTAAAGTTTTTTTTTGTTTTTCTTTTGTTATATGTATCGCTATATTATGGCTTAAGATACGTTGGAGGGATTAAGGATTTTTATTTTTTTGTTCGGATGTTATTTTGTTCATTTAGTTCAATGGCAGCGCGGCGGTATAGCGCTTCAGCCCCTGCCTTGCCTTGTTTATGGAACTCTTGAGAGGGCGACCATCATTCGAGTTGGAAATTATTATGAGCGAATGGATTTTCAAAATTGTATCCCGATGTATCTAAGTATCTATCCGGAGCTTGATGTGGGTCTGTATTATAAAGTGGAATTCCGCAGCGTGATTCGAAGGAGGGCATCATGATCATCATCGAACAGTGCACATCGGCTTCGTCATAGCTCTTCTCGTCATCATCATCGTCATCTTTGAACGGGCTGTGGGCAGTGGGGGCGCTTTGTGCGAAGTGCGGGAGAAATATGGCCATGGAACTCTGGCAATATCGTTTAACTTTTAAGTCTTGAACTATTTTGTGCACATTACATTACACCAACAACAACAACAACAAAAACAACCTTAAGAGAAAATCTACGGTTATTAGATAGAAACAATTTTTTGTTAAATAGCAAAAAAGTTGCCAATAATACTCTTGTCTATAGAGCTAAGTTGTTGTTGTTGTTATTATTGTATAGTAAGTGCTGCACGGATGCTGGTGCATCAGTTAAGTCTAAGAGGAATCAAAATCACTGAAGCGTGTTGCACTTTTATGTGAAGTGCCTGTGATGCTAACAACAATGGTGCAGCATTGATTTTTATTATAAATATATATATATCTACAATAAGGAGAAGAATTGTTTTATTTTTCATCTTATACTAGCTGCCATTTAGAAAATGCATTTTTTTCTCTCTTCATAAGGAAGGCTTTAATATTCCACAAAATATATATATAATGTGTGTAGGTATTGTTTTAATGCCGGCAAGTTGCACTTGATTTTTTTTTTTTTTTTGCACTGGAGGAATGCTCGTTTTCGCCTTTCTCTAGCCAAGTGGATAATTGAGTTGAAAACGTGATTTTAGTTTTTGTTTTTTTTCTTAAGTTTTTATTCTTCACCATGGCAAAAGTTAATTTTATATTTAATAGGTTTGTAAGCAGGCGTGTTATTATGACAATCATACACAATTACATGTAACGGAACTTTCAGCTATAGGTAGGTATATATTTTATGTAGAGACTTGTGAAATATTAGAAAAGTTGACTTTTGAATTAATGATCAGTCAGTGCTGTATTCTTCGTATTATACAGTACAATTGTAACTTTTCTACTACATTCTTGTATAATAAGTGTCCTTATCATTAAATGTACCAATTTGATTCGCAAATAGTTTTGTTTGTTAGTAAAAATAAACATTCTCACAAACTCTGGAAGAACACTACCTATTTATTCTAAATTAAAAAATAAATGTCAATTTTTGAAAAATAATGAAAATTGTTTAATATTTTTCATAAATTTCTGTTCTTCAAGTGCATTTAGAGTTCCTGTAAAAAATTGATTCTTCAATTTATACAGTTAATGTATATAGAACTAAAATAATAAATAATTATTGAAGAACATAAATAGTAATTTTCAGAATATTTTATGCATTTGAAAAATACCTTTATTTTGAAATGACTCTCTTGAAGTCGTGTCAAGGGAACTCTGCATCCAGGATCCAGTATCCCTCCCACTTCCAGATTCGTTTATAGCTGGAATTGAAAAGGTCATTGATATGTCTTCTAGTTTTGTTTTTTTTTTGTTTTTTTTTCTTAAGAGTTTTGCAATTTTGCATCAATGAATTCAACTATAAGTAGGTAGGTATATCACCTCTTGCAAAATTTCGAAAATTATTATGTTATAATAAATTTAAAAGACATTTGAAAATTAAGCCAAAGGGAGGTAACACCACTTTGTCTAACGGAAATTTACAGACTTATCTACAAAATCATTCTATTTTTGGGAGGTAACTGAAATTAATTAATTTTATCAAAATGAAGGAAGATCAATTTTTTATGTCGAGTTTAAAAATGTGTGTGAAGTATATTCATTTTATAAAATTTTGACAAGAAATTATAAATTTGGTTCAAAACAACCTTTTCGTTTAGAAGCCAAAGACTTGAAAAACAACCATCCAATTGAGTTGAAACTTACAAAGTTTTTTAAAGTTTTCAAATTTCCCGGTAGATGGCGGTGAAAACCAAAATATTTTATAAAACTAGGAAACTACTGAACCGATTTAACTGAAATTTACAGAGTTTACTCTTACGCAAAATAAAATGAAAATCAAATCTTGAGATTTCAAATTTTGCGGTAGATGGCGCTGACAACCAAAATCGTTAACTTACTCCAAAACTAAATTGAAGCGATTTAACTGAAATTTTTAGAATTCACACGCACACAATATGAAATGAGAATTACATGCAAATCTAAAATTTTCCGGTAGATGGCGCTGAACACAAAAATCTTGTGTAAACTACTGAACTGATTTAAATGAAATTCTCAGTATTGACACCTACACAATAAATAAAATGAGAAGTAGGTACACGTAATTCTGAAAATTTCAAATTTTCCGGTAGATGGAGCTGAAAAACCAAAATCTTTTATCAACTCGAAAACTACTGAAAAGATTTAACCGGTATTTTCAGATTTTTTATTAAAATATCAAACACACCAATGTACACATAGATAATTTATCTTTATCAAAATAATTATTTAAATAACCAATTTCTCTTAAAGCTTTTTTAAATTAGGTAAATCCTTTCTTATAGAATTTCATTAAATTATTTATATAATTTCTAAAACCATGTAACATATGACCTAATAAAAATAATGCATACTCCTGAAAATCTGTCACAAAAGCAAAATACCACTAAATTCGGATGAAGATATCATAGTAGACATTTAGTCGCCTTAAACTTATATACGCCGAACCGACATCATCAGTAGGGCAATAATAACACACAAAACTAACCACACTTATAAAAAATAACAAAAAAAAAAATAAAACTTTTCCTCTGCCATCCTAGATATATATATATATTATATACGTATATATTACTTTGGTGGAAAAGGAAAATTCTAATTTGCAGTAAATTTTCCCAATGTCTCTGGCATTTCCTTTTTTTTCGTATATGGTATATAGGTATATATACATTATTTTTGTGGTGCGCTCTTCCTGCTTCAATGCACTATTGTGCAAAAAAAAATCATTATTTTTGTCTCTACCTATACCAACATTATACATATATGACATCCTCCATATTTTTCTGCAAAACTTAAATTCGATGAAGTTTCAACTTCTTTTGAAATTCACTCTGCGATTAAATAAGAATGTGTCCTTGCATCTCTAAATGAAGTTTACTTAAAAAAAGTATTGAACTAACCAAATATATAAGAAGGATATATGTATTTATGAAAAAGGGAGGGAATTAGCAAAACTCTTCGACATTAATTCACCAATAATCCGACAATTTAATGCATTTTAATGCATAAGCAGTAAACAAAAAATACAGTTAGTTTATTGAAATTTTAATTTGTGTAAATTTTTGTTAACATTTCTTTTTTATCCTCTCAATATCCACTTATAATTACCATAAAATTTGTATCTTTTGGAAGATTAAGAAGACAAAAAACATTCATTCAACTTTTCTATATGTATTCTGATTGACAAAGAGAAAACTCCTTATATATACCAACACCAATACCAATCACCGGTATTTAATCTCAAAAGTTATTAGCTGAAATGTCAAATAAATTTTGAAAAAATTAACAACAACAAAAAAAAAATTATTCGTATATTTTTATGAAGTGTACATAAATTCTGTGTCCCATGATGTAGGTTGGTTGGTTCATTGTGGTTGATGATGTGCAGCAGCAGCAGTAGCAGCAGAGAGACAGACAAAATATAGGTATAATCTTTTAAGAATGTGTCGCTAAAAATTGAAGAAAATATCCCAGACATTTTTTGATAATTTATTGCAAATTGATATTTTGGCTTTGAGGAGATATTATGAAAAAAAAAAACAAACACAAAATCAACAAATCGCTGGAATCGAATTTTTATATATCGATAAAATATTTTTACTTAAATTTATATCGGATTATAATTGTATTACACCCGCTGGGATGATTTTGCGTAATTCTTTGATCAACAAAATATTTTTTCTCCTCTTCTTGGATTTTGGGGACATATACCTATATTTAATTAAAAAAATTAAAATGATATATAATCATATAATTTGGGTTTAAGTGGGTTTAAGATTATCGATATTTATGTAGGTAATTTTGAAGATTGAGTTATGAGAAGTTTAATTGCTCTTTGGTAGAGTGTGAAAGAATGAAATTTCTTGCAACACTTTTTGAATCAAGGTCGTAAAAAATAAAGTTCAACAAAATTTCACTTCACTTGAGCTATAAATTTGACGTACAAAAGTTGTTTTTTTGTTTTGTTTTTTTTGTAAACACTTGAACTTTCCAACGACACGTAGGAAATTTATTTTACAAAAAGGCTACCATTTTATAAAAAAAAATTCCCAAAAATTGTTATAAATGTTACCTCCCATAAAACCATTTTTTTTTATTTTCGATTTTCAAGAATATTTACAATAATTTTAAAAAAATATTGTGTACCAAAATTTTCAAACATTTTTTTTTTAGATTTTAGAAAAACGATTCAACTTTTTTTTTGGGAACTTAATAATTCGAAAACGACTTGGTCGATTTGTATTAAACTAAGCATCCAGCAGTTTTTTGACATTATCTAGCAGTTTTAAATAATTTTTTTTCTTATAACAAAAAATAACGGTACCTCCCATATTGAAAATCTCATTTTTCTCAAAAACAGCTCATATACGATTTTGATTAAAATTTGTGTGTGAATTAATATCAAAGAGATCGTACTTATTATTAAAAAAAAATGATATATCGTTTAAAAATGGTACCTCTTATTAAAAGCATTTTTTTGGTTTTCGACTGTCTCATTATCTGTTGAACCAATTTTAATGTAATTTTTTACGCAAAAGCTCCTAATAAGTTTGAATAAAATTACATATGAAAATTTTCAAAAAATTAAAATTTGGATTTAAAAAAAAAAAATTTCAAAATTCGATATTTCAAAAATGGGTAAATGATTTTTTTTTTTCAAAATAAAGTTTTTAACTCCGCATTAATAAGTACTAAAAATTGGCGTTCCAATTTTGTTTCTTAAAAATATATTCAAAATTTTATATATAAAAAATTATTTTTTTAAAAAAGCCGCTCTGTCGACTTAAAAAAAAAAAAAAAAATTTCCCATAAATTGAGATTTGTGTAAGAAATCACTTGGTGTACTTGACACTTGGTGTCAAATCAATTTATTTCAGATATTTTCTAACATCAGATATTTTCTAACTTCAGATATTTTCTAATTTTATTGATTTTTTAACATTTTTTCAGTATAAACTGTAAATTCTAAATTTTATATATGTATGAAAATTTCACTTATAGCTTGGATGTAGCTGGAACTATTTTAACCGCGTATAATAAATACAATTTAATTTAAATTTAAGAATTTTTCAATTAAATGCAAATTGTTTCTCAAGTAAGTTTGACGCTCATGGTCCTCTAATTTTTGTTCAACTGCTGGAGTGTTCCTTGGTTAAGAGGAAAAAATGTTCAATTGAATGGAGTTATATCTAATTGTAAGTACCTATACCTACCTACATAATAGTTACGCCTTTGATTGAATTTATGCTTAATTTACAATAAATTTCCGAGCATCTAAAACTGATACAAAAGCTTTAATTGCAAATTGACATCCCTGATTCTTTTCAAGGAAACATTTTTTTTTTAATTTGTTTTATATAAATAAAAATTCGAATAAAAATAAGATTTCCTTCGGCGCATAAAAAAAAAGATAAAAAACATCAAGCGCGTGGGTTGTCATTTAAACAGAAACAGGTATATTATATTTTGTTTATAGGCCATTTGGGAAACGAGTATTAAAATGTTTATATACTCGTATACTATTATAGGATGTTGTAGAATCTCATGTAATATTGTAGGTAAACATTATACGCAATTTTATTATCACTCTTTTTTTTTTTTGATGTCCGTAATCCTCCTTTTTGCAGATTTGCGATCAAGCTCGTTTATTTATTTTTTTTTTTTTTATTTTTCATTTATATTTATTTTGTTTAATTCAATGATTTAACCATGAAAATAAAATACTTAGGTATAGGTATGAATAGATATATATGTTCGAATGACTCTTCGGGCGGAAGGAAGGTCGAAGAAATCCAATCAAAAGTGTAAGGAACTGCTGTGTGACTGGGAAGGTTCCCCACGAAGACGTCGACGACTACGACAACGATGGACTTGGACTTCAAGAAACGTTGCAAACAACAGCCAAACAACAACAACAATTCGACGACTGCCGCAATGACGATGACCGACAACGACAGAAATACAACAAAAATAAATAAAAAAAAAACTAAAAAGAAGGAAATCAAACTTATTCTTCGAGAAACCTGACTAACTTTACAAAATTTAACCTAAACTCTGTGAAGAGAGATGAACTGAACACAGGAACACTTGGATGGACTGGCAGTCGTGGTGAATACAGAAGAGATGAGAGCGGATCTGCGTGTGTTTTGTGTGTGCGGGGATATATCTCCTTGAAAGATGCGGATAATAACCGAATGAGCCAGGACTTGATTGAAACGACTGCAGGACATGAAAGATGCACAAATCAAAGAAATTGGATATGCACATGAAGTGATCCCAAACGAGGATAAACTTTTTGAATCTATATAGACGTCCTCTATATATATAGATATGATGCGGATATAAGGAGAAGACGACGACCGACCGACGACGACGCCACAGACGTGCCTACATACATATATAGATGGACGAACAGACAGACGTGTTTCTTCGTTGTTGTTTTTTTTTTTTAAAGCACTACACTCCAATCAATGGGATTCATTGCTGGAATTTGCATACCGTCGGCAATTGAACATGCAGCATTCCATTTATATTCACTCCTATATATAAACTCCTCCTCATAGTTTCTGATGTTGCTGTGGAATTCCAGATTGGCATTGGGATTGGATCTAATAAATAAATTACGATCAAATTTGAAAATTCAATTTGTTTACGAAACATATATAGAAAGGGAGGCACAAGGCCCAGCATTTCAAATTTATGAACCGAAAGTGAAATTCAATTGCCGCATAAAAAAATATATATACGATGAGTAGAAGGTCGCAAAAGTCACCCAATCCCCAAATATTATAAAATAAATAAAAAAAAAAAAAAAAAAAAAACAAAACAAACTTGCATTGAATTCAAAATCCGAGAAAAATTAATAAAAAGGAGCAAAGAATTGTAATTGAGTGCGAATTGATTTATTTATGTTATTTCGCGGCGAAAGGACGAGGTGAGGTATGTAGCAGCAGCGGCAACCGACGACGACGGGAAGTTTTATATTATATCGAGGTATGATGGCGATTTCAATTTCTGTTATTGTTCGTGCTCCAATTTTTCGTGCATCATGCATTTTGTGAATTTTATATTTATTTCCATTCAATATTGTATGGGGGCCAATGATGGCAACAACAAATAAAAAAAAATAAATGTTGCGGGTTCCCAACTCTGCATATTATATTGGCAATTTTTTTTTTTTTTTTTTTTTTTTTTTTCTTTTGTTATTTTGAAAACCATTTATAAATTGCATTGGGATTGGTTCAAATAAAAAACAATAACAAAAAAAAAATTTAAAAAGATTTAAGAGGCTTAAGTGAATTGAAAATGTAGGCACATACTTTGTTATCCTGGGTATAAATATGGGGGGACTCTCCTCTATCCCTCTCTCTCTTTCTCTCTTTATCTCTCGTCGATACTATGTGATTGTGTTTTTTTTATATATTTTTTTTTACAATTTTTTTGTTTAACTGGGTGGCATGCGTGTTGCATTGATGCATTAGGCTTGAATGAATCTACATATTATAAGTCCTGCTGCGTATATATTTTGATTTCACGATGAGGATATTTTAGTAGATTTTTTTATTTTATATTTTATTTTTTAACAATTTTTTTTGTTGCACATTTATACTGATTTATGTTGCGGCAAATGGAATATAATTATTTTCGATCGAATTTGAGTAATTTTGCAATGAGTTTTTTTTTGTTTCATTTTAGAAGGTGCTGCTATGGAGAATAATAATAAAATAATAATAATTGATGCCTTTGATGAAGTTTTGGTTTATTGCGGGAATTTGATATATTTTGATGAGGTTTGTTTTTTTTGTTACCAATATTTTGCGGTTTATATGTATAATTATGTATGATGCATTGTATATGATGCAAATTACCTACATAGTTATATGACAATTGAATTATATAGTTTGGAATTTATTCTTCAATTCAGAATCAAGACAAAAAAACCAAAAACAAATTTCTTTCGATTTTCATTTAAATTCACGATAAATTAAAGTAACTTAAAGTAAATAGCTCATGGTTAAATGAATGCATATAAGAATGACACAAATTATACCTTCTTCGAATTAAAATTTCCTTAGTTCACTGTTATTATATGCTATACCTTAGTTTTTATGTCAATTATTTAATTTTGTTTTCACTTTATAAATCTAACACGATTTCATATATGTACCATAGTTAAGTCTTTTTAATACCCCATATAGAAAAAAACAGGCTTTAAATATGAAGTTAATTACACTCTATAATTTACACTTAAAAAAAAAAAATTAAATTAATGTTAGCGAATTTATTGCTATTTTTCAGCTTACAAATCCAGTTTAATAGATTTTTAAGATTTATAGAAACAACTTCTGTTTTTTTTTTCATTGAATTTATTATTATTTATAAATTAAATTTAATTGATAGATATGGGTAATAATATATTTGTAAGTTATTACACTTTGAAAAATTGCTGTACCTACACAGATATCTAGGTACATAATTTCATTATCAATTTAACTATTATCATAGTAAGAGGGCAAGCAAAGATCAAAAATGTTGTTATGATTTGCTTACTAAAATATTTCGATGACATTTAAAGTTCAAGTTGACTATGTATGTACCTAGTTGAAAAATTTTTAAAAATAATAACATTTTAGTAAAGAGTTTTAAAGTTAGTAAATTGTTAAGTAGTTTCATGCTTAATGCCATAATATCCAGGCTGTTTAAAATTTTGCGCCATTGATTCTATAAAGAATAACAAACACTATCGATTTAATAATGGGCTAATTTGTCACGAAAATGTGATCGTCAACAGATGACGTTAAGCTCTAAGACTGCTACATTTGGCGTATAAAAATTATTGGAGCGAAACCGGGTGGACTATCTAAGATAATATATTTATAAAAAAATATCTGTTCGTTATATACTCTTAAAACTAAAAAAAAATATAACCATCAAATTAAGCTGAAACTTGCACAATATACCTACTTAACTTATATATTTCTTATGAAGTGAGAAGTTTACATAAATCAAAATCCCATAAATCATAATATTGTTATGTTTCGCCCACGCGTTAGGAAACCAATAAAATTACTTGTTTATGCATCAGGTGGCCGTAAAAAGAATATTGTCTTTTATTTTTTTTTTTATTTGGAATTTAATTTTCCAATAAAAACATTTTTAATTTTTTTTTTAAATCGCTAAAATATATAAAAAAAATGAAATTGTAGTGTTCTCGGAACGTTGAGGTTAAGATTCTCTAATATCATATCCACCAAAATTTCAAAATTTAATTCAATAAATTGGGCTTTAATTTATATAAAAATACAATTGAATTTATTCCATTTTTATATTTATTTATTAATTTCATCTACAACTTGTAGACTATAGGCATTCACTTAACAGATATGCATTTCAGTGATATCAAACTTAAAAAGGATATAAAATGAACAAAGAAATTTAATATCATAAATTGTATCCCAATTACCAATTAGGTATTATCCAAAAAATATATATAATTAATTTGTGTAACCACAAACCGATCAAACAAATCAATATTCATATTATTAATCCTTAGTTGAAAATAAAAAAAAACTGCCCAGGTTTTCAATCTGTCCAATCAAAAAAAATCCCTTTTATGGATTTCGATTAAAAAAAAAAAAAAACAAAACAAAATAATAAACCCTCATTCTACGAATCAAAACATCATCTTCGTCGCTCATATGTTGAAACATGCGGAAGGTGCATGATCGGATTTTGTTCGTTTTTTTAAATACATATTTTTTATCCACCATATCATTTTGTCGGTTTAATAATACAGAGGTTAATTCTACTTTTTTTTTTCATTTCTGAGCGCTCTCTGAGAAATCAACCATTTTAACAAAAAAAAAACAACACAAAAACAAAATCAGGATTCCTTTTTTTTTATTTTTATTTTGAATTCTTTAATTCTTAACACGAGATCCTCCTTTTGTTTCGTATACCTAAATACATATGTATAAGTATATACCTTTGCGAGGAGTGGCTGAAAAATTTCGTTGTTGTTGTAGATTTTTTTTGGATCATTTCTAGATCACTCTTCGGGACCACTTTTCTGACAGCCCTATAATTAAACAATGTGTGGGGATATAAATCTTCTGATTAAAAAGTATCTTATCATTATAAGAGGGACATTCTATATGCTTTCTATATGATGTGTAACTCTGTATGTGTATAATGTGCGTGGGATTTTAAAATGTTTTCCTTTTTGGTAATCTAATACTTTCAAATTGCATTCTTGATTAGAGCATCTCAAATTTATGGAAAAATATTAGAAAGAAAATACATTCTTCTTGAAGAATTTCTAGAAATAACTCATTTCATTCGTATATATGGCACATACATATATTTTTGTTTGTCACGCCGGCCGCCCGACTTTGAAGGTCTCGATTCGAAAGAAAACAAAAATTGTCTGTGAAATATTCAAGATATATACTATAGCTATAGAAGGTACGAGTCTATAATCCCTAGAGGGGTCATTTGAATATATATGTATATGGTATATCTGTCCTATACGCCTCTAACAGTTTCTTTCTTCTCTTTTTTTTAAATTTTAATCATAGATGAAGCAAATCCCTCCAGACTCCATTTTTTTAAATAACCGAAAGTCAAAGAATATAAGTATAAGAAAAAAAAAAAAAAACAAACCGCTAAACGCAACAACATGGGTGCCATATTGAGCATCGATGGTGTATTAAGACGAACGATTAGTGGTGATGTTGTTTTTTTTTTTTTGTTAATTTTTTTTTCTTTCATTTTATATTTTTAAAACAAAAAAATCCATACAAGAAAAATATGAAAAAGACCACAAGTTCGTGTTGTGTGCTGTGCTGATGATGTGTATGGGTAAATGCGGTATGCACATAGCTTAAGGCTAACAACTCATTATGACTCTTCAGACTTCAAAAAAAAAAAAAAAAAAAAAATGTATGTTATTTCAACATGTTATTTTTTTTTTTTAATAAGTATATCTTTTAGTTTGTATCTATGAAAATAAATCCGTATGTTTTCAAACTGCTGAAATGTATATATTATCTGACACTTTCGTGACTTATGAATTTTACAAAAATGCATTTTCATTCACGCATATATGATTTAGTTGCCTATACCTATACCTATCCCCGTATAAATTCGTGATAAGAAGTTGATTTTTTGTTGTTCCTTTGTTGTTGTTTAAAAAACTATATGTATAAATAATTTTTTTTTTTTTTGAAGAGCTCTCATATTTCGAGCAATTATGAAAGTCAAAAATTGAAGAAAACCCTTTAGGCTGGGAAACGCTTATCTTTTCTGCTGTAATGTGTGGGGAATTTTTTTGTTGTTGTATTTTTTAGTAATTTATTTTTTTTTTTTTGTATTTTATGCAAAATTTAATTAGTTGTTGTCGTTGGGGCATATTAAATTTTTTTTTAAGTGTTTCATTTAATGAAATTTATCACGTGAATCATGTTTTCTTATATATGTATGACCGATAGAAGGGGCTCTGTGCTGATGATGGAATTTGTATAGGTATACCTCTATACCTATGGGAGAATGAAACTCTGCCGTGAGCATTGCATGCTTTTTTTGTTGATGAAGGTTGTTCACCTCAGATTGTGATGGTGTTCCATATTTGAAAAAATAAAATATATATTTGAAGTAACTCATGATTATGGTTTACACTTTCACATATAGAAGACTTAAAGTATAGGTACCTAATATAATTTTGTTTAATTGCCGCAAAAACTAAATTAACTCTATATGAAATGAGGGGAGGAAGGGTTGATGTTAATAAAACAATTTACGGAATGAAGAATTTTTGAAAAAAATTCATTCTTGATTTAAATGAAAGTTTCAAAACTCATGTCGCCTTTTAAAATGTATATTTCGCAATTTTTCGTTCAGTTTTTGATTTATGCATTTAAGTGGTTTGTATATTAAATATTTAAAAAATTTTAATATTTTTTATTTGTGATAAGTATTGTAATTTTTAGATTTGAAAAAATTAATTTTGCAACGAGACCCTTTGCCAATTATATTATTCATTTCGCAAGGGGCGCGTTTAAAAGTTAAATTTTTGCAGAAATTAATAATTTGCGAAAGAGATTTGTAAAAATATATTGCCAATCTTCAATTCATATATAATTTTATGTATTTATTTTTGAGATTTTAGATAATAAGCGTTATATACATTTTATTGATCCTAAAAGTATGTGAATCATTTTTGTAGATTTCTTAAATAAATATAAGAAAAGGTTATAAGCATTGTAACTTTGTATTTAAATCTAATTTTTTCTTTAACGTAATATCTAATAATCATTATTGTTTGTTATATAAATTAAGTTGAATTATTTGCTTCCAAAAGATGACACCATATGGCCCTGTTGCCCTGATGTCTTCATTCAAAAATAGTTTATAAATTTATTTTTGTAAATTATTTAGTTATAAATAAATAAATAAATAAATTTATTTGTTAATATAGATATAAATAAAAATGAATAAATAATTTAAGAAATTAAAAATAATTCACATACTTTTAGGATCAACAAAATGTATTAAAAGTTAATTTAATAAAAACTCAAAAGCTATATATAGGATCCATAGTTCGATATAACTAAACCCAATGTATAGTTTTCTTAAAAATTGTCCTTTATTTTCCTCTTAAGATGTCAAACATAAGAAAATAAATCTTTTAAATTGTTACAAAAACAATATGGACTCCTTGGACATCAATCATCAGAAATGTTTGCAACTCCATCTTTTCAGGATTTCCTCTAGATAGATATACATATGTTGCCAGTTATATAATTACTCATGAAACATAAAATCTTGATCCATTCCTCTAAGGGTATAGCTTATGTTTAGGTAACCTATCTGGTTATTATACTTTGTTGTTTCAAGTTGATTGCTTTATTATATAGTATGCAATAAAGCTATACTTCCTAGGCAAGGACTAGTACGTGTGCAACACATGTTTCGTAAAATAGATTTATTTCAATCGCCCACTTTCAACACAAACTTCGCATATGCATAGTCATTTCGCACCATATCAAGGTGTTCATCTTTTACAAAAAAACAAAAAACAACAACCAACAAAATAACTTAAAATTTATAGTGCGTGCACAAACCATATACTTTAACCAGGCACTCACTCACTCACTGTATATGTATTTATATACATCCTTGTGCCTGCATCATGTTGCCTAAGAGGGAAAAAGGAATTTCTATATCCCGCCGTTTGCCCAATAAAAATCAAATCAATTTATTGTCTATTTCACTAATAACACTCATAATTGTCAAATTGTCGTGAATTTATTGGTGTTAAGTGTCGGGCACCAAATGTTTTTCTTGCACACGCCTCTCCCTGGTTGTCGGTTGTGATCTTCACTAAACTTAGTTTTCTTGATTTGTGTTTTTTGTTTTTTTTGGACTCCCCAACGAGGGAACCATATAAATATATACATACCATAGTGCCATGCGTCGTCCGTCGTCGTAGTCGTCGGTTTTATTTCTAAATCTGAATCCAATGCGCGAGAGTTAAAATTTATGAGGCATATTGAAATGTATCTCACCTTGATTACATGTACAGATAGATTGTATCTGGTGGGCAAAATGAATTGAAAAGTTTTTTCCTTTTTGTTTTTTTTTTTTATATTTTATTTTTGTTTGTATCTTTAGAGCATGTGTTTGTCATTTGGTGGATTTAACACTGCACAAGATTAATGGTCGGGATGTTGAGTTTTGTTGTTGTTGCTGTTATGGCAGCATATAACGTTTGGTGCATACCATCATCATCATCATCATCATCAACATCATCATGTTCGTTTTCGTTGTTGTAGACCCCCTGGTCGGATTTCTCTCGCTCTCTAGTATAAACGACTAGACGCACAAAATCCATTTTCTTTTTTTTTTTTTTTTAATTTTCATACGTAAATGTCACCGTAGGCGACAAAAGATTACCGTATATGGTGTGACAGAACGTGTATCTTTTTGTGTCGGATGCCAGCCATTAGGTGTTGTGTGCATGTTCTCTGTTTGTGTTGTTTTCTTTTTTTATTTTTGTCAAAGTTAGTGAAACCTTGTGTTTTGTTTTTGGAAGTAACATAAGGTGCATCAATGTGAAAAACACAGGTGGTAAATGAAGCCTATAGATATTTTGCAAGTCATTATAATATCGTTGAAACACAATTAACCTCAAAATTTTAAATGGTTTTTTTACTATTTGTATTTAAAACGCTTAAGCATAGATAAAGGTAAACAAAAGACAAAGCAAATCTCGAAAATTAAAACATTTTGCTCATAAAAAAATAAATAATACATCATAAAAGTATGCAATGTTTTTAAATTTTAAATAGGTAGGCTTTACTTTAATTTGACAAGTCTTTCAAGCAAAGATAAAATCAATTGAAAAGCAACGGAAATCTCGAAAGTTGAAACGTTTTGCTTGACTAAAATAATTGAATCATCACAAAAGTATGCAATATATTTTTCTAGTTTAGCTTAAAAATTTTAAATACTTTTTTCTATAATTTTAAAGGTCTTTCCATCACAAATATACCTACATACAAAGTTGAAAGGCAATGGAAATTTCGGAATTTCAAACAATTTTATTACTAAATATTTAGATGCATGTCAAAAGTGTGCAATGTTTTTGTTAAGTTCCAAAATTTTATTACTTTTATTTATTATTTGGCAAATCTCTAAAGCATAGATATATTTAGTTTAAAGGAAACGAAAATCTCGAGAGATTACACCTTTCGAATGACTAAAACAATTAATGCATCCAAAAAGTATGCAATATTTTTCTTGTACAGCTTTAAAAATTTTAATAATTTTTGCTATTAGTTGGCAAATCTCTAAAGCATATTGGTAGTTTGAAAATAACAAAAATCTCGGGAGATTAAACCTTTCGATTGACTTACACAATTAATGCATCCAAAAAGTATGCAATATTTTTTTCTTGTATAGCTTGAAAAATTGTAATAATTTTTCCTATTATTTGGAAAATCCATAAAGCATATAGATATAGGTAGCTTAAAGGGAACGAAAAACTCGAATGTTTAAACTTTTTGATTGACTAAAAAAAAATAAATGTATCGCAAAAGTATGCAATATTTTCTTTTGTATAGCTTAAAAAATTTAAATAATGTTTGCTATTATTTGACAAATTTCTCAAGCATAGATATACATAGGTAGTTTTAAGAAAACGAAAATCTCTATATCTTAAACCTTTTGATTTAGTGATTCATCCTAAAACTATGCAAGGTTTTTTGTTTATTGTTTTGTTCTTTAAAGCTAGTTATTCACCAATCGTGCAATGTATGTATATGAATAAGTTCCATAATATTTTTTTTCAGGTAGGTAATATTTCCATGGTTAACTGAAGCATTGATTTCTGCTGGAGTGAAAATTGAAATATGGTCTGAAAATGTTTGCCCTTGTCCGTGCAGAAATCTTTCGATTTCACCTCTTATCTTATATTGCAATTATACAGATATTTGTTTTCCAGAAATCAAAGATCGTTACAGGAATTAAGTTAAGTAGTTGTACATCACCTTTTTGGGAGAGACCCATACTTCATATTAAAAGGTAGGTGAGAATTAACAATATCAAGATATGGTGTAAAACATCCGGTATTACACCATACACACATTAATTTCAACGAGTCAACAAACAAAAACCACATATGATCTGATGAAAAAAAAAAGAAAATACCAGTTGATAAATTATCGCCAAGGAACAAAGACAATTATAGTGTTTACCCGAGGACACAGCGAGTATAAAATAATAATAAAAAAAAAAACTTCGACTTAAAATCCCATTCCCACCTTGGTGGTATTTTGACACAAAGGAAACAAAAAATATACACTATAGCTATACTGAAGAAGTATTAAACAAAAAAAATATAAATACAACAGAGAATTCGATTCTCCTTTGCGGGATTTTATTCAGCAATTATAGATTATCCTTTTGGGCAATCACATCTAAGAAATGCAACCCATCCATCCGATTTACCACAAAGAGAAAAACTCCTCCATCGCATATCGCAGAGATAGTTGCAGGTTTTTACAAATTCCGTGTGCATTTCGAGTTGGTTTTCTGAAGAGTGATATTGTATGGTTGGATCGAGTCACTTTATAAAAATTCACATCATGTTGTTGAATTGAAACACAACAAGAACAAAACAAAAAGAAATTAACTAAAACTGTCAACAAAAAGCCTTATTTCTAGAGTTCATCATCATCATCCCGGAGATTCCAAAACCCCATAAGCCCATCATCGGAGCGCGGATAGAAAGAGAGAGAGAGAGGAGACACGCAGAAAGGCCTTCTTTCGTTGCTTTCTTTTTTTCCATCCTCAGTGTCTCAGGCCTTTTAACTTGATTCTGGTGTTTTTTTTTTTTTTTGATATTATTTTTTTTAACAGTCAGACCGTCCGTTTACTTACGAATGTGATCCGATTTTAATATTCTAGATAGTAGTTTTGTGTGCGATGAATAAATATAAAATTCGTTTTACGTTTATTGTTTTGTTAATTGATTATAGAATTTTTTTTCTTCATTTTTTCATTACAATTGTTTTGCGCGGGGGAATCTGATTAATTTAAATTTCCAATGTGTTGCTGTTGCTGTAAGGTACTGTTGTATCAGTTCAGTTTGGTATATTTTTTTTTCTTCATACAAAAAGTCCCTCTTTACGTCCTTTTAGAGCGCAGCGTGGGGCAATGAGGGGTGGGGGGAGTGATTCAAATAAAAATTATATTTTGCATTCCGAGTTGGTGTTCGGTGCGAAAATCACGATTATTATAATACACTTTTTTTCCCTGGTATATAGCTACCTAGATATGAAATAATAAAAAAAAAAACGTACTTAAGGTCATTTGCGATATGAGACAAGGCAAATGCGACAGCCTTGAAGAAGGGATGGGCATCATGGGCTCCACGTATATCTGCCTATACTATAAGTTAAATATGTACTGAAATGGAATGTGTCTTGTTATGGCGAATGTGCATTTATGTGTCAATCTTATATGTGAAATGTACGTGATAAGGTGAAAGACTATAATACACATAAATATTTTTTCTATTTGAACAAAAAAAAAAATAGAAAAAAAGATCATTCTTATGTTAGAAATGGATAGGTAGGAGGTTCGCCAAAAACGTAAGCACACACATCATTGGGAATTTCAGACGCACATTGTACTCGTATAGTTGTTGTTATGATTTACAAAGAGATATAAAAAAACTGTCTTCGTTCTATAATAATTTTAAAATGCAGGTCTATATGGAATCCCGTAAAGTTTAAACGACGTGCTTTGAAATAATGATCTTTTTTTTTCTTAGACTTTATAGGTATCGAGGTGAGACATATTATAAGTTTCAAACTATATGATGAAAATTTATCAAAGTGCAGTATAAACATATATAACGATTAATATAAATATATAGTGTTACTACTCATAACATTTTGTTGTTACTTTAACGTTGATTGAGTACATGACAAAAAAGTCCAACAATTCCGTTTGTTTGTACTGCAACTAGGGCTGGCCATGAGGCAAGAAAAGTCTAGGTCTTGTCTCGGCAGACTACCTATAGGTAACCTAAAAGGAATTTTTTTATTAAAATTTCATTGAATATCGGTGGTCAAGTTGTTTTTGGCAGAAAAGATTAAAAATGAAATAAACAAAAAAAAATTAAAGCTAAATATATGTATAAAAACTGATGGCTTTTTTTGTTCTTAGGCGCAAAAATAGGAAATCCGATTTCCTCGATTTTTTTAAAGAAGGATTCGTGATAAATAAGGTACGAGCCGAATTGGACCCGAAAATTTGGAAAATCCGAAATTGCATACTTTTAGGAGTGGATGTAAAATTCCATTATTTGTATGCGAAGGTGCACACTTCCCACCCAAAAATTGTAAACTTGGACCAGAGTCGGAAAAACCCGACATTGCATACTTTTAGGAGTGGATGGTGGCAATATTTTAAAATTTCATTAAGTATGTATTTGTATGCGACAGAACACACTTCGCAGCCGAAAATTGGAAACTTGGAAAGTCGAAAAAATGTGAAAAAATTGGAAACCCGAAATTGTATGCGAAGTAGAAAATATTTATTTTAAGAAATGACAAATATCTACCTACTACGGAATTAAGATAATCGGCTAATTTTGTTCATCTCGAAAATAGGATCGCCAACAGATGGCGTTACGCTCATAGACTGCTACATTTTTTCCAAAAAAAAAAAATTGTATAAAAAGGTTTGTTTGAAGCACCTATTTTCAGTTTTTGAAATGATAAATTTGTTCAAAAAAACTTCGTGCGAATTCGAACGGACGAGCTTGTTATGTATAAAGTTGAAATTTTCAATGTAGACAGTGTGGAACCAAAAATATCGTCATCATCTAAGGTTTTAATTTTAGGCAGCAAATAGTCCGTTTGTTTCTTGAAATACTGATTTTTTATCCTACTAAGTTTTTTTGGGTCGATCAACGAGAATTCTCTCTACTGAAAAACTGCTTCTTTTGAGTTGAATCTAAATAACTAGTTAACTAAGGATGGTTTAAGTATTCATTAAAAAACTGACTCTAAATGACATAATGATCTTTAATTCAATTATTAAATTACTTTATAATACAAAAATCACCAAACCGACACATCCTGTCTTTATATGTCATAAAAAATATCGAGTTTTAGATTACAATTCTTTCAACCTGATGATTGAAGAACATCGATGTACATAGCTACCTATACCGACTTCATTCTTCATTTTTTTTTAACCGCAATCGAAATAACAAAAAAAAATCACATTCAAAAAATAAATATAATTTAGCCGCAGACAGTTGGCAAATTTCCTTACAAATATAAATAAAATTCAATGACCCATCATGCACACGAGATGAGCAATGCAACAGAAAGGTGTTGTTGATAGGTTTGTTTCTTTGCAACTTCACCATCAAGTAGAAGCTGACACTCTTAAAAACAAAATGTATATAAAATTGTGGTTTCCTTCAATAAAGTATCCACATACCCACATATATATATAGCTAAATACACCCTAAACCCAATTCTGATTGATTGAAAGATTTGCAATCTATATGGTTGGTATGTGGTGGTAAATAAATACAACAGCAAAAAAAAAAAAAAAACAAAACAAAATTAAACAAATTAAATACCGCCACAGAAAAATAACCATAGATACATATCATCACGGTGTATAGATACATTATATTTAGTGCAGTGTAAAATAAAAGTAGATATAGATTGTAAATTTAAATAACATCAAAAGAGGAATCTTTTAAAGTATCTCTATATAATACTTTACGAACTTTAAACACATCACGCAATACGATAAAAAATAAATAACTGTTTGTATTTCGTACAATTTCGCTTTATCTAGATTAGTTAATCTAAGAAATTAACTTGCGAAAAGCCACAGATACTTCTTTTTTTTTTTTTTTTTTTTTTTTTTTTTTTTTTAAATAAATAAATAAACAAAAACCTTGTTGCTCACCCTAAAAATAAACAAACAAACTAAAATATACACTGAAAAAATTATTTTGATAAATACAAAACATCTTTTTTTTTTTTTAAACCTACATTCAAAATTTGGTTTTTACATCACAAACATTTTTAACAGGCTCTAATTTGCATTTTATTGTTCCTCAAAGTCTGAGGCAAAAAAACAAAATACTAACATATTCCCCCTCGCAGCCTTCTTCGCTCCTATTGGTCCCTTTTTTTCTGTTTAAATCGTTTTATTTCAGTTCCCATTGATCGGAGAGAAAAATTGTAGGTATATTCAGCTTGTAATTTTTAATATTTGTTGTCTTGGTTTCGACTCTCTATTGTTATTAAGTACCTAACTTACCTACCTAAAAAGATAGACATAGTTTTTAAATATCATTTAATCAATGTCTACATACTTTTTCTCTACGACAAATATAGGATCAGAAATAAATCGATTTAAAAAGAATAAATAGGGTGAAATGGGGCAAAAGAATCGGGATGATAAATAACGAATTATATTATGAAGAACAAAATCCAATTTGTTCCAAGTGTTGTGATGTACCCTTCATATTTTGTTTTAATTGACTGTACTTAATACAAATCGTCTAAAATTTTAAAATATTATTATCATTGTTACCAGACTATAATATATTTATTCTAATTATTTCTAATGTATATTTTATTTTAGTTATTTAGTTATTTATTTATTTATTCATTTTATATTATTTTTTTTTTATTTGAAAAAAAAATAATCGTCTTTTTGGTATAAATTAAAAACATGCCTATACGAATCGTCTAAAATTTTAAAATATTATTATCAGTGTGACAAGGCTATAATATTTATTCTAATTTAAGATTTTTCTATTTTATTTGAAAAATAATGCTCGTCATTGTACGCCTAGTTTGTATAAACCAAAAACATATACATACCGTATAAATTTTGAAATAGTAACATCGATGTATTTGAAGGTGACCAGGCTATAATAATTATTAAAATTTATGAAAATATCTATTTTATTTATGTTTGTCTTATAATTACTATTGTTATAACCGAGCGTTACCATAGTAAAATCCATGTAATTACCTACATTTAAAAGAAAAATGCCAAATTTATCCAAATTTTTTTTTAATTTTTTTTCAGTGTACACACTTGCACTTAACTCTTTCAATTTTTATCTCAATTCCTTTAGTTAAAAGTATACCATTATACCTACTTTCATATATACCTACACATATTCAAAGAAGATCAACCGAACAAAAAAAAAAGGCAAGAATAACTAAAAGCAAAGCAAAAGATACAAATCTTTTCGCATTACCATTAAATGAATTAAGTTGACCGCTTTCGAAATGGGTGATTGTACAATTTTTATATCTTGTTTATATCCTCTATATATACCTATATACATATATGTACCTCCGAATGGGATCCTTTTTAACCATATCATTCTATGGGCCATGGCCCCATGAGTGTGTGCCATTTTTAGTTATCTTTGAAAAAATATCTAAAACTCATTTGATTTGGTCAATTTGATAAAAAATAAAATAAAGTCCTTCTCTCAATTATTCACTCGATGTGGATTCTCTCTTTCTCTGATTTTGGGTTAACTTTTGGTCGTATATATATCTAAATTGTATTGTATAGAGTACGAGTATATAGTTAGAGAGTTGGTTTGTTATTCACAGGTCGACATCACATGTACATACGTTTTTCTTATAGATAAACCCTGGTCAACCTATAAAGGCAAGGCTACACATTTGATCAGAATTATCTTTAAATTTAATAGTCTTACCGTTATATTTAGTTGGAGAATATGTTTATCTGTGATTTGCTTGCGCAAAAGACCCTGAATTTGCAAAACAACAAAAAATAAAAATGGCAAAATAAACCGACTTTGTTATCTATCTCAACCCGTTGATGTGTATTTAAGTTTGCACGAGTATATATTTGTATATATCTTATATGAACTGTGAATTACAGATAGATCTATTGAGAAAACAGTAATTGCAAGTCGCGATCATTAATCTTTGCATTTTGTTCGCTTATACTTTTCGAGAATGCCAATTGCCTTTGAAATTTATCTTTTTGATGGCGGTGGAAAAAAAAAGTATCTATATGAGATATTATATAAAAGTATCTATTTCTATGCAGTGTCTATATATTCTAAGATCAGCGCATTATCAAATTACTTCGATTTCGATCATGCTGTGCAAAATTACAGATAAGTATTCACAACACACAATCTCTGATGCATGTGCAGACTTCATTATAGTATAAATTCTATCCTCATCATCCCCATCATCTTATATAGTCACAGAGAGCTCTTCTGTAGAGTGTAGGTAGGTATAGATAGACGGCTCGCATGTGAAAAGTGTATATTCTTGAAACCTCTGTGATCGTTACAAAACCAAAGTGCGGCCGGGTATATACATAAAGTCAGCTTTTCAGACTTGAATTGAATTTTCCTTTAACAAAAAATATACAAAAAAAAAATTGAACTTCTCCTCAGAACAAAAAATGAGAAAAAAAACAGCAAACTTCTAAAAAGTCAAGTCAGTCTTGCGGCGAAAATGCTTTGATTTTTTGTATTTTTTTTATTTTATTTTTTATTTTTTGTTGTTGTTGGTAGAGATACTTATATTTTGCGCAACAGTTTTTCGTTTTATTTTTTTAAACGATGAAACGGTCAAAAAAGAGAAGGTGGGACCGAGAGGGGCTAACAACAAAAAAATCAAAGTAAGCCCGAACGAATGTTCTGTAACAAAGTTGGTACGGTTCATGACTTTCAAATAGCTTGTTTTTTTTTTTTAAACTTGAATACCTACCTAACCTATCTGTATAAAAAAAATCAAAGAATGAAGGATAATCAGTAACAATTTACTATTATTACACTAAACACTTCTTTAAGACACTTTATGGTGATCTTGAAAGAATAAAAAGAGAAGTATACAAAAAACAAAAAAAAGTTAAGAGTTCCTATACCTAACTTGTTAACTTGGCGATCGCGATCTTTTCGGTCGCTTTTGTGTCAAAAGATACAAATTTCCATATCATGATTGAGACAGAGGGCGCTGCTTAAGAGACGTTTATATATATACCTATATAGGTGATTGTGTGTAGGTATAATATAGGAAAGTGATTTGCAAAATAAGGCTGTGAATAGATTTGAATTGAAGTTAAGTAGGTACATGTTGCGGTACCTTGGTGTATACAGATACACGCCGGCTGGCTGGCTTTAGCCATTGCAATGGTTTTACTCGGGTGTCTCGTCTCGCATATAGCTTTGTGTGTCAAATGAAAGGGGGACGCGAAGGAACAAAAGGAGACCGATTTGGCGGCATAGAACAAACAAATCGAAAACAATTTCAAAGGAATGCCGGAATGACTTAATACAATGTTCAATTCATAGAATTTATATAAGCGAGTACCATACCAATCTTTATATACGTAAAAAAAAACACGACACGGGGATTTTGGTTTGAAGTAGGTGTATACAACAAAATAGTAGGTACATTAAGTGGAACATTATGATTTGCTTAAGACATTCAAATTGGGCTCCCATATATAAGAAATAATGGTTTCTATACCCATATGAAATTTAACAAAAGGTTTTTTGTTCTTAAGTAGTTTTAAAAGCGTTTAAATTCTGACAAACCTACATACCTATTATACGTATAGGTATAGCAGGCGTACCCATCAATTATCTATATTTCTATGAGAGTGTTTCGTTTGTTTTATGAATGAAATAACCGCAACAGTTAAAAAATTATTGAATTTGAAAATCTTTAGTCTTAAAGACAAATGACCGGTTGCCTATACAAGACTCTAAATAATTGCTTTACCTACCAGAGAATTTGTATCTTCATAATAATGATTGGTTATTCACATAAAGCACCGAAGAAGCTATTAAAGTTTGCTTTAAAACATTCTGAGCGTTATTTTGACTTGAAAACTAGTTTGCAATATGTTCCCAGTATTGTCGAAGCTTTGATTTTCTAAGATACAAGGAGTCTTAATTCAAGAATTAAAATTTTTGAATTTTGCTTATTTTTATATAGAACCTAATAAAAATATTTGTAATTCCTTCAGGCTTAGCTATCTTGAGGTCTTTCATCCTTCCAAAAACCAAGTATCAATCTAAAATTTGGAAGACAAACTATTGAGTTAAAGAAGGTTAAACTTTAGGCAAGACCTGGAAATATCATCTATTTTGCTTTTGGCGAAAAGTTAGTGTTTTTAGAAGTCAAGATTTCTTTAGTGTGCTTAAGATTTCTTTAAAAGTTGCTTCCATCTGTTTTACATGAAATGAGCTTTATTATAGGCCTCGATCAAACAAAAAATTGATCCTAAATAGCGGATTTAAGAGCGATTAGCTCAGAAAACATACTATCAGAAGAAACCAGGGCTCATTTGTGGAAGAAAAAGTAAGTCAGAGATTCTGTCTAACCAAGAAATATCTTGAAATCTTTAAATGAAGTCTAGTTTTTGGAAATCTTTCAGATGAGGAAAAAGAAAGACCTTACTTTACTGTTACAAGATGTTGGGATTATCTTATACTTATTCTTCTGTCAAAGGAATTTCGTTTTACCTTCTGAACTAACACCTTTACTTGGAAAACTATTTTGGAAAAATCCCTACATCTTTGACATAAGAAGTCTTGAATTTAGGTTTGCTCATGTTGTTTTGCTAGAAGAAATTCCACTATATTGAAAATTATCTGAAGTTTGCTTTATAATCTATTAAAAGCCAGGATTACTTCAAAGAGATTAAACAAACACATCTATAGTGTACATATAGATATATAAGGAAGCCTTATTCAATTACATCTGTTTGACTAACCTACTCGTAGGTATACCTTGTTTCACAACTATTTTGCCACACATTGTGCGCGATAGATGTTTATTTTTTTTTTTTAGAAAGTAGGTACATTAATTTGTCGAACTAGTAGGTTTACACGGTGAGTCGCTGTCTTCTATAAGTATAGTAAAATATAAGGTACCTACTGTAACAAAATATCTCCTTCGTCGTCGTCGGTTTGAACATTCATTCCCGCTGTTCTATCGCATTCTTGCATCGTTACAGCCACCACGCACTGCCTGCCGTAACCGCCAGCCACCACCACTCCTCTTATAGGTTATGAACCAATCGATAGCACCTAGGTACCTATATCAACGTGGCATCTAACCTGCATGTTGGTTTTGTGCTACACTGCAATATACGTACATATATCTATATGTGCAGCCTATTTTCTGAAAAGCCCTAAGCCGCACATGGAATATAATCGAACAAAAGAAAACCTTCCAAAGCCCCCGAGGTTCCCGACCGACAACGACGACGACCATGATGATGATAATAATGATGGTGATGATGATGAAAGAGGAATAAAGTTCCGCGCAGCGCAACCATCTTGTTGCAACATCACAACTGTATATTTATTCCTGGAGTCGGAGTGAGTGCGTTTTTCGTAGCACCCATCAGTTGCAGACTTTCAGATTCAGACTTCACAGAGCTGGCTCAGCTAATCCCACATCTGTGCGATGCGCGCTGCTGGTATAACAACGATAAAATGGAAGAATGGATGTGGATGGATATGCTTCGGAATGGATGGATAGGTGGCTGCTGACTGAAAAGGAGGCTTCGAGGAAAGCCCTCTCGCAGGGGGAGTACCTATAGCATACCTACCTACCTAAATACAAAAAACAAAAAAAAAAAAACAACCTAAAGCCAGAGTCGTCTCCTCCATCAAAAGAAGACGAAGAAATCGAACAACAACAAGAAGACGAAGAAGAAGCAGCCCAGCGCGTATTATGGTATGCGAAATGCATGTATGAACCAACGTATCTGTTGTTGTACAACACGCGAAACGCAGGAAATTGCAATTCCGCAAAAGTTTCACCAATGTTAAGATGCGATATGCCATGCCATAGCAAATGTGGGATGGATGGGCAAACTTATAGATAGATATGAGTATGTATACAAACATCGCTAGCTATATGTTGATAGAAGTGTTGCATGGCAAAAAAAATGTTGAAGCGAGAAATCATTTTGTCCAGCTCACTCTTGGAAGTTTTTATTCTTTTTTTTTTAAACTTCTGTAATGGAAGAAGTTTTAGTATTTTTTTTTTTTTTTAAGAAAGGAGAGTGGGGAAACATGTCTTTTTTAGTTCTGCCTGCGTGCGCCAATCTTTAGCTTCTCCTGATGGCTGACTATACGCCATCATCATCATCATCTCTAGATTTTTCGGAGGAGACATCGATGCACAATGATGATGATGATGACGACGACTACGACGACGACGATGGAGTCTCAACATCATCATCGTGCCAGCACTGACTTTTATGGACGACCTATGTCTGTATTTATGTCGAGATTCGATTTTTAACCAAAAAAGAGAAAAAAATAATAACGATGGTATCTCGCGCTTGCCGCGCATGAAATGATGGATGTACTTACTCTAAGATGTGGATACTTTTATTATGCGAGTATACATACACAATATAGCTGTAGTTTAGTGTTTTTGGATATTATGTTCATTTTCTGAAGTTTTATAACGTTATTTTTAGTGGGTGTTTTGATATGATGTCAAGTGGATATAGCGTGATATGATGTTATTGAGGTATAATAAGATTCGTAATGACAAGTCATGAATATATCTATTCTACGTTCGACGAAGATTTGATGTAATAAGCCAAAAATTTAGTTATTCGTTTAGGATTTAGGTATAGATAGCTGGAAGTTGTTATTCTTTAAAATGTCATGAAGCAAAATTAGGAGATATATCTATGTATAAGTACTTGAGAATGGAAAGGTAGAGTCATTCTTCCAACGTATTTCGATAAATAAATGATAAATAAAATATAATCATCCTAAAAGTATGTAACAAGATTTTAAATCATTAAATGTCTAGCAATTCGATATGCATTTAAAAGTAATGCCTGCATGATCCTCAATTGAAAGGTATACCAAAATATAATATAAAGATGTATACGCAAATTTAATGTTTTACGAAAATTTCTTAGGCACTCCTAAGAGTATGCAAGGTATTTGATAAATTTTTCAACTTTTTATCCAGGACCAGCCCGCCCATTTTCACATAACTAGACTTCAGTAATAATGTTCAGAATTTAGATATGTATATGTTATATATGTAGCTACCTAAGGGAAGATAGTCAGTAGGCGTGTTTATTTGCAAGCCCGGTGGGAATTGGACGAAAGAAACGACGACGTTGGTGCTAAACAATCACCATGTTAAAGCAACAACAACTAATCCTTTTGGGTTAAGTTAAACTCTGAGAATTTTCCGGGCCTAACTTAAGCGCTCAGAAAAACTGTCTTACCGACGTAAATTAAATACTTGTTATCGATAATTTTACTAAAAACTGCATTTTGTTTCCGTGATGGTGTCGCTGATTCCCTTGGTCGTTTGTTTTCGTCCAATTTCCCCCGGGCTTGCAAAAAAAACATGGCTAATGAACGTATCCACCCAAAAACGTGAATTTTCTATTTCGGTACAAGGACTTTATATATTTTTTAATTATATAAATATCAATTTAATACACTAAACCCTCAATGACTTAACTTCATGGTGCAGGTTTTTAATCTTGCAATCTTGCAAGCTCTTCTCAAATTTATGTTACGTGGAATATCCAAATTACAATACAAAAACCCGAATTGATAATCTACTTCTTACGTTATAGTTAGAGCTACCTTTAGAAGGTTTTAACTTTCCCAAAATTAAATTTTTCATTCAAACTTTCTAATTATTAACTTCATACAATTTTTTACTTTCTTCAAAGATCATTCTCACGCAACTATATGTTGTTTTCATTTGTTCACATAAATAAAAAAAAAATATAATGTATATTATTTAATTCCACTTACCAGGACTACCAAGGAAGACTGAGGAATATAACCGCCGGGAAGCATCAGCATTTCTAGCCTCTGCAGGCGATGACCATTCTCTTCGACACCATCGACCTGAAACAAAAATAAATAATTAAAATTAAATTAATTATAAATCAACGCTGTGCGTTATATGGTTATAAATTTTTATCTATTTTTTTGTGTGTTATGGAATACGTCAGGAAAGTGAGTTAGAGCCTTATTATTTATATGTATAGATGATACCTATACTCCTATACATGAGTAATTATTCTTTTAAAATAATGTTCAATAAAATATAATATAGTTCTTCTATTATTTCAAATGACTTCTTATTTTCTACATAAATTTAATAAAGAAAAAAAAATTACTAAAAGTTTGTGGCAATAGATATCTTTATCTTGATGATAGTGATATCTGAAGCATCTAAATTCTTGTTTTGTTTTGGCATAAATTATCGTATTTAGAGATATTTAACAAATTCGGTGCGTTTGTCATTTCAAAATGATTGATGAGGTAGAGCCAAAGTCGATTTTTCCAATAAAAGGTTAAGCTACATAAACATTATTTTTTTTGAAAGCCACCAATTTATGTATGGAATATAAAATAATGTTGATCTGATAAAAGTTTAAAAATAAAATATTTTAGAGATCAAATGTGATCAATAGTATTTAAATGGATTAAATTTTACTTATCTAAAATCTAAATAGTGGTAGCTAAGTCGTTCCCTGAATATGAAGGTTTAATTATGGATCAGTAAAATGTTTTTTTTTTTTAATAAGCCATACACGTGGAACTCAACATTGATTTAAATTCATTTTATAACGAGAGGATCATTTCGTGATAAAATAGTTTTTTTACTTGATGTTTATATAAATTATAAATAATATCAAAATAGCCAAACTTCTCAATCTGATTACTTAATATTGCTGTTGTAAAGCTTTTGTTTTGACTTCTTAAACATTTTTTTAAAAAAAACTCTGAATTTGGACTACGCTAAAGTTTTTATTTTTTTTTTTTTTGAGGAGCGTTTGAGATAAAACTCAGTTTTTTTGTAAACATTTCAAAATAATTTGCATTGGATTTTAAAAATAAAAATTTGTTAATAATTTGAACGATGCACATTCCTATTTTCATTAATAAGTTCGAAAAGCCAAATTATTGACGCTACTTTAAATATTTTTTATTAGATTTGTCTTCTTTTAACGGAATAATGCTCATTTTTTTCAATTTTGGAATCAAAATCAAGAACTTTCCATAATTAATTCAACAACATTTTTGCTCAACAAATTAACATTGACAAACCCTCAAATTCTGATATAATTTTTTTTTTTAAACTTTAGAGTCTAACTCAGTGTTTCCCAACGTAAAATTATACTGCATTACACTTCATTTCGAAAAATGTATGCTTCTTGTGTTTCCACCCTCGGAGTTACCTATATTTCTGAACGCATCCAGGATCTGTCATTCAAATGCGAATTTAATGCCATAAATGACTGATAAAAAAGAAATCGTCTGGTTTAAAAAAAAGGAAATGAAAAAGAAGTTTTCTAAGTTTTAATCTGACAACAAATCTATTTGCAGGATATTACTATTACTAATTTTTTTTACTTGAAGTTCGGTTCTACAATGTTTTTGAAAACAAACTTACTGTGTTGTGTTTACTTATTTTCTATAGATTTCTTCCCAATATGGCCGTTAACATTCTACGACATGTTCATCAACATGCGTCGTGACTTAGGTCGGGCGACACGTCGTTGAATGTGAACCTCCCTAATATCAGCCATTCAACTTTTGTATTGAACATTTCAGATTTTCTATGTTAAAAATTGTTTAAGTATAACAGGCGCGTTCAAAAAATGAAATCTCAGAGATTTTTTTTCCTCAGAGTTTTGACAACAAAACTGAAACATCAGGTTTAAATTTAAGCATCAGAAGTTTTAAAATAATCATTTAACTTTGATACCCATATTTCATATTCAACTTAATAAGAGAAACCTGTATAACAACAACCCCTGTTAGATTTTCTGCTTTTGACAACAGGGACACGACAAATCTAAACCTACTTCCGTATTGTAGTTATAACCATGTTTGGCACTGACCCCTCCTGACTGAACCAAAATAGCAAACTTTTTTATAAATAACCCCAAAATTGCATATTTACAATAAAAATAACACCAACAAATAATTAAATTTGAAACTTTCTCTCGCTGCTGGCATAAAATCCTCAATCCTCATGAATAGGGGGCAAACCATCATCAGTTTTTAAGCTACCACGTGATATCCACTTTCTTTAATGCCCCTTAACGAGCCACCATTGTTGTTGTATATAGAGAAATAACACTGCAATTGCCAATTATTATGGCGGCTAACGTATTTTTTTTTTTTTTATTTTTACAGTTGAAATATATATTCTCCTCTCTCCCTTATATTTTGGAATCGCAAGGGTAGAAGTGGAAGAGTATAGATACTATATACCTACCTAGTATTTCTGCTGCTTACTAACAATGCTACCTAACGCTTTGGGGATAAAGTGAAATAGAGAAATCTAATATTAAATGCTCCATAAAAAAAGTAATAATAATTCATAAAAAATGCAATTTTATATTTTTTTTTTCGTTGTTTTTTTTTTTTTTGCTCGTTTCTTTATAAATTTTTGTGTTAGAGTGTGGTTAAGGGATTTTTTGCTCATGATGGCGATGGTTTGGGATTTTCATGAGGGTGCGACAGTTCAGTCAAGATACTTTTTTTTTTTTTAATAAACATTTTCTGTTTGGATTTTATGAAACAGATGAATATTGACTGAGAACAGAGAAAACAACAACAACAACAAAAAAGAAACACAAGCAAACTTTTGGAAGGATAATGGTAGTAATGAGGAAGGAAAATATGTTTACTCGGTAATCGAGATCATCACTCAACTATATTCCATTAAAAATTAACAACAAAGTTGGTTTATTTTTGGAACAAAAGAAAAAAAAAATAACCAACCATAAGAGACCCTTGAAGCAAACAAAAACCGTTTTGCATGTGGCATAATGAAAAAAAGTGTCACCCCTGAGAATGGATAAGAAAAAAAAAACTGACACCCCACGCCTTTTTTTTTTATTTGGCCTGTTTAACACTATTAGATTACATTTCATTCCTGCAATGCAGTCTTGCACCATCAGATATTTTTCTCTTTAAATAAAGGTGAGTTCCTTATAGCCCATCTATACCTACCTACCTAGGTATAAAGTCAGTAGACATCGCACCAGGGATAAAAATGAAGAAAAAAATAAAAAAAAAATATAATACCAAAGAGGGTGGTAGGATATGAAGAAATAAAATAAAAATAAAGAAAATTATTATTTCTATTTTGCATGATGACAAAAAATTACCACCATCACATCCCTTCTAGATATCTATAACCTACCACCCTCGCAACGGCCAACACTGACTAGAGCAAGCGGCCGTATTAGGCTAACTTGGGGCCGGAAGGCCCCGAAGCAAGAGTGCAAAATATATTTTGTTCGATCCCTTTGCTCTTGAATATATATTCACTTTTTAATGGGCACGTTGAATAGGCTGATCCCCAAGTTTCATTCCAATTTAAATAAGATTTTGCAAAATGAAGGCAGACCTTGTAAAGTTCATACGCACTTTGGACAAATCTATTTTATTTATGTTTTTGTATATATTGATATTTTATTTAAATTTGATTGCAATATCATTACCGTATGTATATCAATGGCGGTTAATTGATATATATATATACGGCGTCGCCCGTTCATACCGACGGCTTTGTACATTTTAAAACAACGACCCTGGCACAAAGCGATGACAAAGCGATAACGATGTTAAATGGAAAATAAAAGTGTCGTCCTGTGCTCTAAACAGTTCGTATCTTTTTTTTTACTTTTCGCGGTCTTGGGACTTCAGGTCTTCCTCAACAACAACCCCTCAAAATTCTCTAGCGAACATCACATTAACGCATTAAAATAAAGAATACAGCTATAAGGAAGTTTGGTCGGTACCTAGGTACAGAATATTTAAAAAAAACTCGCAATATAGAGAAATTTAATTTTAACTTTTGTTCAGTTTCTACAAGGCGAATGAAAGAACTAAATAAGGATTTATTGTTTCTTATACATATATTTATTTTTTTTTTTTTTTCTTAATTGTATTTCCTTCGGGATATACTGATGAGTTTTTCATCTGTCTTATTATCAAATTAAAGTTTACTAATTTTGTATTTTTATTCAATTTTTTTGTTTTAGCTACTTTTAGATTTAAGTTAATTTTTTTTTCTTAATCAACTTTTTGAAAGATGAGATTTCGTACTTAAAATGGTCGCCGGCCGTTGAATTAGGGAGAAACTAAGTTTTGCCACAAACTTCTCACAGCGAAGAGGGCAACAATACGGCAGAGTTCCAAAATGTCAAACAAATGATGCAGTAGTATTACACTATTTATGCGCATCTCGGATTCTTTGCATCAATTTGAAATTTCGAAACGTATTTTATGCAGTTTAAAAATTTAAAGTGCTAACTGTTTTGATTACCATTTTGTTTCGTTAAATTGATTTTATGCAAAAAAATTAATAATTACAATAAACTTACTCATTTTCAGTCCAAACGTCAAATTATCAAATGAAAGCATCCAAACAAAATTGGATGCATTTGCTTTTCAGTTAACTAATGATAATGACCATCGCTGACGTTTGGGATGCGTTTGGAAATTCATGTCACCATTTTGTCTTTTCAATTTCGGAACTCATAACTTTGCACATTTGAAACGTTTTGAAACTCAAGCTACCTTCTCTTTTTGGACATGCCTCGCATTGGAATAGGTAGTTATAATTTTTTTTCTAGGGGGCAGCAAGTCAAGTGAGTAAAATTTTTAGACTGTCGAATACAGAATAGATATCACGATTCTTAATACGGTCAATATTCGAAGCGAGTTTATCGGGACCTGAAATCCTAACTGGAAAGAGCCCGCTAGTTCGAAGCTAAGAAACGAAACTATTTGTGAGATTATATTCAAGACAAAATATGAACATATTTTCAAGCTATGTTATAAGCGGTCAATGCAAAAGTTAAATAAAATCAGACAGAATAAAGTTATTAATTAATTAAACTATATAACGATAATTATTATGAGTTACCCTGTAGCTAAGTGTCACTTTTGGCATCCATCTACTTTTCCTCTGGGTAGAAACCTAACCCTCGTAATTTCATTGTCTTTCAAATTTCTTAACCGACGGCAAAAACATTGAAACAATTAACCCACTTGCGACTTGCCTATATCATTGTTTTACTCAGATGTTTAGATATGATCAAAGCTTACGTAGACTATAGGAGGTTTATAATAAAGCCTCGCTCTCATAAATCAAATCTATTTTCACCAAAAAACTCTCTATCTTAACTTTAAATTGTTTCCTGCCTATATCATTTCTCAATGCAACACCTCAGACCTATCTATTTTTAGTCTACAACAAGCAAATAAATATTTCATTTTTTACTTCCAACAATATTATGTCAAATATCATAGCAACATATTAATCTACCTAGATAGGCAGGTACGAACAATGTTAATATTGCTATAAAATTTTCTTTAAAAAATCTGTCTACCCCGCCCTCAAAAAATATCAATGAAATAAAAAAAAAAAAAAAAAAAAAAAAAAAACAAATCATAACAAAGATGAATAATGCCGCTGGCGCATTTAACGATTGAAGATGAAGGTGTCTCAAAGTGAAAATAAAAATATAATAATAAATTCTATCAAAAATAAAATTCTCACATAAATCTTCATAACATCTTGTGCTGCCACCATGTCTACAAGTGACTGATACGAGAACTAAATCAAATGTTTCCCCTCTTTTTTTTTTTTCTTTTGATGGTGTTGTTATTTCCATATTATATCTACATCAGAATGGGGTATTCTTTTTCTTAACTGCACTCTATACACACATACATTGAGATAAATTTTACCCCATACTTCCCCTAAGATACAATACAAAAAAATAACGTTATTCTCAACTTGAAGCAAAGCTGTCGTCTGAAGAGCTGAATACTAAATATGAGTAAGTGTATGTGTGTGTGTGTTGGTATCTTTACGTGAGATTCTCTAAGCAAAAAGCATTTTTCTCCATGTGATTGTTGGAAAGACGAATGAAAACTGCTTTCAGTTGAAGATAGTTTTTTTTTATTCTTATTATTTTTTTTTTTTTTTCAAAGAAATAGGAAAGAAAATTGTATTTTTCTTCATCATGTTCATGCTAAGCAAAACTATTTTTCTCTCTCCACGCGAATAAAAGTTACAAAGAAAAAAAAAAAATATCTCTAATAATGGAATTGCATTGCACTTTGTGGCCAAACAGCATTCTGTCTTTTTCTTTCTTCTTCGTTTTGCTCCACAATTTCAGCGCACTTTAAAATTTTTTTTCTTCGTTAAGCTTCAAGGCGAAAAAGAAAAATGGATAGATACGGTTATACGAGACGACCGCGACGACGAGACGAAATGAAACGAGGTAGCGTATAAAGTATAGTGTGTGAAATGATGGAGCAAAAAAAAATTTAATTCAAAAGAGAAATAAATAAATAAATGAAAATGAGATAACATACAACAACCGTTCCATCAGCAGGCATAGGTGGGCATAGCATAGATACGTAGCCACCACCTCATAGATACGCGAATAAATAAAAAAAAAAAAAAAACTTGTGCGAAGCAGTACAAAGTGCAGAGGAATGGGTGGGGAGGAGTTGTATCTACCTACCTATCTGTTTTCTGTTTAGTTTTTTTTGTTTTTGTTTTATTATTTTTATGTATAGAAAGAGGTATTAACAAGAGAGGTGGGCTTAATTTAAGACCCAACCTGCCATTTTGATATTTTGTAATGAGTGTTGTTGCGGAATGGCACAAAATGAAGGGGGATACAGTTAGGCAGGCACATATAATGAATAGATATAGAGATACCTTCCTACAAGAGTGAATTGCATGAAGTGAAAATATTCACAAATAGATGGCGGGAGGTTAATTGGTGTAGTTTTTGGTGTTTAAACAGATTAAATCGTGTATTTTAGAGCGCGAGGAAATTGTTTTTAAGTATTTTTTGTTTGGGTTTTAAATACCTACCTAACTTTTTTTTTTATCTTGGAAGAATGTTAGAAGTTTGAGTAGGTGGTTAGATGGAAATCTAAGCTTAAAGTGTAACTTAGGTAGGTCGGTAGAGAAATATGTATGTATTTAGCTATAGCATCGAAAAATTTACTCAAACTATGCTTTATAGGAGTAGGAGTGCCCTCCCCCCCTTTATAGGCTGACTTCCAAAACGTCAAACAAAAAGTTTTGATTGATGTGGTACCATTACATTATTTATGCACATCTGGATCGCATCCCGGATGCTTTCCATACATTTTACTTTGCATCAGTTTGACATCTCGGAACGCATTTAATGCGGCTTTAAATGAAAGAGCGGTTAAGATGTCGTTTTTGTTAATCAATAACCGTAATAAGGGTAAAAAACAAACTATATATAATTTACGAGAAACGATATAGAACTATAGAAAAATGAACTTTCTTCGCTCGAGACATCATACATTTCACATCAAATGGTATATGTAGGTATCGAAATAAAATTGAATGCGTTTGCTGCTTAATTAATGGGTCGCGTTCGGGGATCAATCTAAAGCTATCCGGATAAGTTTGTGTTGCTTTAATCCCTTGTGACAAAACAGCTGATGTAACAACAACTCAAAGTATCTGAATCTTTTTGGGATAAGTGGATAGCCTATCTGATAGTTCCTCAAACGCAAGGAATGCACTGACGTTTAGGATGAGTTTAGAAACTCATGACTTTGTCGCCATTTTATTTTTTGATTTTCGGAACTCATATGTTTAGGTACCTAAACAAATCTAGATAGGTAGGTATAAGTTATTTATTTTCAAACATTGGTCTTCTATAACACAAAATAATAGTCTGAGTGTTTGAAATACCTAATTTTTATTTTTAAAAACAAAATGTTACCTAATACTATATATAGGCATAACTATAGTTATCCAAAGTCTCTGTATTTTTCTATTTTTCCCCCAAAACAAACCTGCCTACACCATCAAACAGCCGATTGCATTTAAAGCACTGTAGAATTGTATACATAGAATATTTTTATCGCCTCGGTGGAGGGTGATAAATCATTTCAAATGTCACTTTTCCGAAACAATTTTATCTAGTTGAATTTTTTTTCTGCTGTCGTATATTTTGTCGCGTCGACGACGGTCGATGTCATTGTCATTTCTCTGATGGCAGATAGATATACAACCTACCTATAGTTTTTACAAATATAAATACATATACTATATGTATAAAACCGGGGCAACTTTACATTGGACCATCTCCATCTCCTTTTTCATTTTGTTCTTACAACAATATTTTTTTATACCTACATATGTATGTACATAGATATACAAATACAATACTGTCTCTTGATTTTAGTTTGTGAAAATGCATAGACTAGGTACCTATATTTATTTCAATTCTAGAGACTTATTTTTTTACAATGGAAAATGAAATTCAAACTTATTAAGAATATAGAATAAATTGTCTAGAAAGCATCTATCAACTTACATAGTATTTGTGTATGCACATGTATTGACCATAAGTTAAACAGACTGTCTGATGTTATCACAGACATTGGATCTGAACCAAATGTCATATTACAATCAGATTCGTTCATTTTTGCAATGACTTATTTAGCGCCATTTGTCATGTAAGTAGGTAGATAAGTGCTCTAAATGGAAGATTTTATACCCGCCCGCTGTGATTAAATAATATTGTTTGATAATTAGGTATTTGAGGATTATGCACTGCATATAATAGTGGTTTTACGTATCAATGTAGGTATAGTGAAATAATAGCCGTTTTTAACAAGAAAGTAACTAAATATAATTAAAAACTTTTTCTTTAATAATGTTTTGACAACACTGGCACAATGGAACAGCACCAGTCTAGAATGGAATATGGAACTGCCCCAAAAACCACACACTGCATTATTAGAAAAAATATAGCAAATATTAACATTTGACAAGTGAAGAGGCACTGGATCCACCATTTATTTTTATTTTGACAGATGCGCAGAACTAAACAAAAATCCGCTGTGATTTGAGGCGTTTACATAAAGATCAGCATGTTTGACAACATGGCTTAGCGAAATCGGAACAAGTTTTCAAAACCATACAAAATGGGTGTGTTCAAGAGGTTGTTTCTGTCATTTAAATGATACAAAATCGATGGTTGTGAAAACATGTTGTCAAAAATCTGCAGAATCGTGTATTTAATATATATTGAAAAATTCCTTAAAGATTCGGCTATACCTTGTGTGGAAAATTCTCGGATTAGATCCATGAGACGCTCTACTATAACTTATAATTTTTTATTGGAAAATCTTTTTATAAAGCAAAATTGATAAAGCTGAAATGATAAAAAATACAGAAACATCCCGGATGATAAGACTCAATTACGCCGTGTAAAAAAAATTTGTAGATTCCACGGTCGTCTGCATCATCGTACATTATTTTTATTTGAACCGGCATTTGTAGCTAATTATTTACTACATATATCTTTGGCTTTCTGTCAAAATCTCGTAAGTCAAAAATTTGATATTTGAGATCAAAAATCCAATGTATTTAAATATCAATACTTCATTTCTGAATCATTTTTGGTATACCAGTTTTGTATCGCCTGAACTACTTTTTTATTTTCAATATACGAAGTTTTGACAAAAAGCCAATAAAATGGATATATTCATTTTTTATCATGAATTTTGTCCAAAATCTAAAAACTACCTGTCTGTTAAAAACGGACAAATATTTAACGCTCAAAAATATTATTTCCCTAAACGAATACCATATGGGACCATATAATTGTATTATACATTTCTGAATTCCACAACAATATAACAGAATTCTTTTCATTTAAATCTCTATGGTACCTATCTTATCCTGGAATTTAAAATGTATGTATGTATAAATCTTCCTACTTTTCAACATCAACGCTTCTCATAAAAAAAAAAAAAAAAAATACAAAAAAAAAAAAACAAAATCCACACCAAAAGAGAGTGTGCTGCTGCAAGCTTTTCTGATAAATGCATCTAGATACACCTTTAAATTGGAAAACCAACCCCTAAACAACCCCTTGATCATGGTTGTTGTATACAGTATTAAGCACGTGAATATACACACCTTATAGGTACCAACCAACAATAACGTAACTCGTCTGCGTTGTCATGACATCGTTAGCGCCCGCTGTTAGCCTGACGTATGTGCAAGTTTAAGTTCGTGTTTGAAAATAAAACATGATACCCTACTACTCCTTCCTATCTTATATCCAAAAAAAAAAAAAAAAAAAAAAAAAACTTCAAACCTTTATCCCAATATATCCTTTGTTGGCTCAGCTAAAAGCAACAATTCCGCTGCATTTCCACCAAAAACCTTAAGAGGAAGTGCAATGACAAAAAAAAAGGGTGGAAAATAAAAGTTGAAATGTAAAAACCCCTTGCATTTTGTAGCCCCCATCTTTACAGGTTTTTTTCTTTTTTTTTTTTATTACATTAGGGTTTTCGCCATTATACCATAACCCCGAAAAGCTTTTCCATTTCATTTTTAAACCAATCCCATTTCTGTTCCGTGTTGCTTGTGCATGAGGATGCATCACAAAAAAAAAAAAAAAAAAAAAAAACACCAGGAGACTAAAACATTGCAAAAATTCATGCCAGTGCAGACAAACTTGGAAAGGGAAACAGTTTTTTTTCTTTAACGATAAACTACCCTTCTGATGCAGCCGCATATGTGCAATTTCTGTACTATAGAAACATATATACAGCATTGGGGTTTCCCTTATTTTAAAATTTTACACTGGAATGTATGAAGAAAATTAGCAAAATGCTGCTGGCGAAATTCGTATTTTATGCATTTAATCCTTGCGTACTTTCCGACGGACAATGTATGTACATATATATTAGGCTATAGTAAGCGCTTTACTGGATGACCAATGGTTTTAAATTCTTTTTGTAAGTGTGATATGTGTTTTATAAGGGCAGGTTATGAATTCGTGAGATAAATTCTTACTAACTTATGTCAAAAAAAAAAAAAAAATACGGTAAATGTTTTCTGATACCTAAATCTTACGAGACCATTGTAAAACATGAAATAGAAATCTGACAATGAAAACTGTTTTGAGGTACAATCAATTCCTTAAATGAATAAAAGTAAATTTTCAGCGATACATTCCATCAAATAAACATATCAATAATTGCAACTGTCGAACAAGATGACTCTTTATTTATATCAAGAACTTGTAAATTTTGTATTACATATAGACCTAGGGACTATAAAACTATTCTAATTTCAATAAAAAATATCATTTAAATTTATATTTATTATTCATCAAGTGACAAATTATTATTTATGTAAAAAACAAGATCCTGAGTTGGGCGCCATTTAATTAAAGTAAAATTAAAAATAGAAGATTCTTAGTTGGGCGCCACCTAATCTCATTATGAAAACAAAGACACCAATTTACAAAACAGAAAGGATACATTAATTATGTAAACAATATATGAAAGTCCTTTCTAGAAAAAATAGAAAACATTATAGCAAGGTTAATTTCAAGAAAAATACAAACATTTAATAATAATTTTTTATTTTGTATGCAACAATGATAAAGCAAGTTCTTGCGACCTAGCCGTGAACTTAATTTATTTTAAAATTTACGTTAAGGTGCAATTTTTTGATCAATGATACGAATGATGTTTTTTTTTATTGTTTTTAAATAAAATAAAATAAATTAAAAAAATAAATATCCATTCATATAATATATACATAGATAGATAAGCTGGAAAAATATCGATATCCTTTTTACGTTATTATATTTTTTGGTGTGATTTTGGTTTTCGATTACTAATTAGGATATAAAAACTGTCCGATTTTTTTGTTGATTTAAAAAATAAAAAATAAAATAAATATAAATCGTCATGAAATCTATGTTAGATGGACTGAACTTAACAAAAATTGCGTATTGACAAGGTCCTCACTAGTCAACTGATGAGTCCAAGTGAGATCGCCGGGACGAAACGCCTAAATTTTTGTGGACTAAAGGCCGTAAAAAGCTATTTTGAATCAATAATTCAACAAGTCCAATTAAATAGTGCTAAGTCTTCTACTTGGCTGATGTATTTCAGTAGTATATAGAGTTTGTATTATTAAAAAAAAAAAAAAAAAATATATTTTTAATGAAATTAGGGTACATTTTAGAGGGGTGCGATTTTTAGTATTATATAAATCATTTAAATCTCAACAATTACAATTTTTTTTCTAAGAAAAAAAATTTATCATTGTTAAAAACCCATTACTATAAGATTCCTGTATAAAAATATACACATTTTATCGGACTCAAAAGATTAATTTTCCTGACGCAAAAATATTCTAAGAAGTGTTACTTTTTTTTATGTTTTGATGGACGTTTAGTAAGGTTATACTTATAAATATAAACTTAAAGTGAAGAAAGTTTATGGGGAGCTGATGTATGAAACTTTTATCTTTATCTCTATGGGAAAATTTTAATTATTTTTTGTTTTTATATTTTTAAATTTTTTTTTTTTAGAAAACTTGGATATTAAGAGGTTTTAAATATTTAAAATAGAAACAACTAGACCTTTGATGGGGACTTAACACAGATGAAAGTCATAATAAAAGAATTGAATTCACACAATGTGAAGTGTTTGTTTTATCGTTCACTAACGACGACATAAATTCGTTCGTAACGTTTTATTTATCTGAATGAATTTCAATGCAATAGTTTTGGATCACTTACTAACAACTATAATTGATTGAATTGATATATCAAAGTCAAAAACAGATATGTCCTCTTTTGGGAGTATCGTTTAATATTTGATGCGATAAATGTCGATCGTACCAAAAGTTATAATTATATGGCTGGTACACTTTCTGAAAATAAGTCCGATGACAATTAATACATCTAATCTCATAAAGTTTAAAACATCTATCCGAATGACCAATAAACAAACAACAAACGACATCGACAAAAGTCGTTCATCAATATAAACAAGCGACAATCGTGCGAAAGAATTTTTCTTTTGGAAAGTGGCTGAAAATTGCTTTTAAGTTCAGCATTTGTTTTTTAATCTTCATAATTATATAAATATGAGGTGTGAAATCAGACATTAATAAAAAAAAACAATAAATAACCACACTAACAAGAATTAATTTAATATTTAAATAAATTGTGTGGTTAAAATACAATTTAGTTAACCAGCATTTTTTGTATCAAAATATGGAAAGGCAATTCCTAATTCAATCTCATTTGTCACAAACAATTATTTTCCTAAATACATTTCATAACCAAAAAGACCGCACACATCGTGAATCTTGATCAAATTTGTCCTAAAAAATCATCAATAAATCCAGAAAAAAAAGAATTATTTATTCATGTATGCCAAAAAAAAAAAAACGATAAAAATTCACAAACAATTCCCATAACTCTCACTCACTTTATTTTAGTGATCGCTTCATATAAGTAGAGTGTAGGTATAAAGAAGGACACTGTCCAATTTTGCATGTAAATTGGCTGGAAGCGCGGCGGCAGCGGCGGCGGTGGTGTATGGTATATTATGAAGACCATTTCAAGTTACTTCTTCATCCAAATTGGAGAAAAGATTCATATATATAATTTTTATTTTACTTCTTATAATCTCAGCAAAAATAAAAATCTACAAAAAATAAAGAAAAAAAATTCTTTAAAATCCGACAAAATTTTGTTTTATGAAAGGTGTATGAACTTCTCACTGGGTAACTTTGGCGGTGGCTGCGGCTGCGACCGGCGGCATGCATATATTGCGCATCAGACTCACTTATAACTCCTTCGGGATGCTTAAGTTTATTGTCGCCATCAAAAGTGATCAGTAATCCGCCACCACCTACGCTCATACAGTACCTACGGCGGCGGCTGCTGTCATTTACTTATATGTTTATATTAGTCATATAAAAAAGTCTATATTCCGTGCTCTTCGTCTGGATGGGATGAACGGACACGGGACACCTTATACATACATATATAAATATGCGTTGGACAAAAGTTGAACAAAAAAAAAAAGAAAGAAGAATCACATACGCAATAACACCGAAAACGTAATAGGTGTGTGGGAACAGGATACGGATACGGATACACTGCGAATGCGATGCTTTAGTCGTTTTTTTTTTTGCTGTAGCTATATACGCACTGACCATATTGTGATACAGTGCTGATGATGGGTCTCTGCATCACATTTGGGATATGGTGTCATTCTCTACTGGAAGATACATTATCAAACAGTGGAACAAATGAATAATTGGCTTTGTTAGGAAACTTTTTTTTTTTGGGTCAGTTTGTCAGTGCTTGAGTTAACTTCCAGTTAAACCAGAGTTAGTTAATCCTACAAATAAATCGAAGGTAAGTTAACTGTGGAGCAGTAAAAATCTATCTAACAGACTTTCAATATTTGTGCATCACACTTATTTTTTTTTAGATAGTGGCAGGAGCACGCATCTGTCAGAAATATTTTTTCTATTTATGCACAGGTAAATCACTAAAATCGTTGGTTTAATTCGGAACTCCAGGATCTAAATTGACTGGAAAATATGTTTCAGGAGTTAACTCGGGTTTAACTCTGAAACTGGTTTTTAAAGACATAAGACCTTCTAAAACTTAAAAGCTTATGAAAATTTACCATTAATTCGAACTCTCAAGCTCTGTGGGTGATGTGTTAAACTAAATCCAGTTGCTCTTGAGATGATCAGGAAGAATGTTACATGTTTATAGGTTTACGTTTGGATATAAATTAAGTATACCTATTTTCAAAGCTTATACACCTACTGAAAAAAATTGTAAAGCTTAATTAAAAGCTTTAGAAATATCTTTAGAACTTTCATTAAAATTTTAAAAAAATTAAACAAAGCCAAATCAAAATTGGTCTAACTATGATTTATCATTTTGTCTACTGTTTTAAGCCTTTTTCTTTGTTTAGCTTCTTCTGACTATTTTTTATATTTTTTTGTTTATATAAAATATCACAGGATTGTCCTCTCTCTCCACAAATTTATACATATATAGACTCTTGTCCCATTCGTGTGGGGACCCTGATGTGATGGTTGAGGTTTAAATAAAAAAAATTTTTGCATTTTGTTCGATGTTCAGTGTTGTTGATGTGTCCAAGAGATTGCCGATCAACATGTTGCCAAAGGAAGGTTTCAATTCCAGTTTCAGTTACATACAACACACAAGACATAAGACACAACACTGCCCTGCCACGTTCAATGATCTCTGCAATACGATATGTCACCACATGTGACACATTGTCTCTTGAACGGCAAGGTGTGGAGCTGGCTTGAAAAATTCAAAAAAAAAAAAAAAAAACTGTCCGCCCGGACCGCTGCGGGTCTTTGAATCAAGATTACTTACCATGCCTACTATATATATATAGGTAACTCTGCCTGCCACCCTCTTCATCGTTCGATGAAGAACGAAAAGAGGTCGCTAGATGTCAGGTTTTTTTTTGATTAATTTGCCCGAATTACAACACTAACGAACATTATTTTATTTTTTGACAATAAGGACCACCGTTCGTCGCTTACTCAATTAGCACGTGTCATTGTAAGGTCAGATAAAGGTTCAGTGGGGGAGGGGGGATTTCCTCTGTACCACCGTTTGTATATACGTTTGTTGATTTCAATTCTATTGTTAAATCAAAATACAGAGTGTTGTGGAAATCGTAAATATGGTATTATAGATATCACCGTACTTTTCTATAAACGGGGCATTATTTGCGACGCATTCAACTGTGCACCTCCACCTTCGTTGCTTGCCGTCGCGCCGCCACCACCAATATCTACCACCACTGCCACTTCTAACCATTGTGTGTGAACGCGCCAGGCCAGCACCATTGTCCGTATCAGGTTCGGTTGGAAAATCCGACGTCCGTCGCCGCCGTTGCCGTGCGTTGTCGTCGTCGGCGGATATTTGAATTTGTTTGCCGTTTTGTTGGGCGCGTACGTATGGCGAAATCAATGATGCGGGAATCGCCACCATAGATACATATATGTATATAAATAACTGCAGCCTATACCTAAATTTTTTATATCAACATATACTCTCTCGAACGGTTTTGGATTCGGTGAGTGGTTTGTTATGGAGAGTCAGTCAGCAAAAATGGAGACGTCCAAAATGCACCACGGGTGTAGGTAGAGGTAGGTATTTGTATAATGGTGGTAGGTAAATCGGATAGTTCGGCGCAGCAGCGTAAAGAGTATGAGCTCAATAAATGAATGACATGACATGACGGTTGAGTGAGCGAGGGCAGCCAATTTAAAATCACACTTTATTTGTTTTTCATTGTTATTATGTTGGTAATGTTTTTTTTTTTTTGTTTTTTCTTTATATAGATTCACGTGAAAATTGAGCTTTTTTCTATTAGTTTTTGATTGGTGAAATGGGGGTATTTATAGGTACATATCTACATAGTTCTTTTTTCTTTTTTTTTTGAGTTTCACTAAGGTGATTTCGAATGGATATTAGGTGCGATATTGTTTTGTGAATTTAGACATAAAATAAAATTCTTAAAGTTAGGGGGCCATTCTGCAGAAGAAAGAGCATATGTTCGAGTGATAAAGAGATAAAAACAAAAGAAACACACTGATTAGCCGGTTTATATATTTTAGGGTTTAAATGAAAGATGAGAAGTTTCTATAAATAAAAAAAAAAGGTTGATGGGCCATTTAGGTTCTTTAGGCCCTCATATATGTACATTGGTTATATAGCCTTCAACTTTAAGCTAGTTCATAATTCAAGGTTGTGCCAAAGTTGTCACCCTATCTGTTATAGGTTAGGTACCTAGCAGTGGCTTTCGGCGGAGTAACCGACACACTTAGACGAATTGTTAGCCCGTTGTGATACCACATGAATCTAGGAAAGCTTTTCCCTACTCGTTAAACTATTTTGAGCTCCTTAGGAAGCGTGCTGCATGTTGCAGTAGAATTCTCCCAAATGGAGTCTACGTCTTTGTGACAAAGCAGAAGGTAAGGAATTGTTTCTTGCTCTCTTCCTCATCCATATGCAGCTTCTGCCGAAATCATTTGAGTCGCCTGGCGTACCTACCAATTAGACAGTGTCCCCTTATGACACCTATTACGGATCTAATGTGTAATCTACTCAAAGATATCAAATGCTTATTGCGCTTTAGATCCTTCAACAAGTCCTGAAACACTATACTCCTAATGAACGCGAAATAGTTCTTTCATTTTCTCTTTTGCCGCCATAATTTTAAGGTGTGGTATATAATGTAAGTATCTATGATTTTTGTTATTTATTATTTTTCCAATATATCAATATATTTATCAATTGTTTTGAGTCTTGAGTGGTCATATTATTAATAGCTATACAATGACCCTTGATTCCGATTTAAAATTAAAGCTCCTGTATAAATGCGTTGAATGCCAATAACAACAACAATCTCCCATATGCATGTGGCGAATTAAAAATATCGACCGACCGCACAGTTTTCTGTTCCCTCATCCATTCATTATCCTTTTGTATACCGACTCTGACTCTTCTTAACTCCTTTCCGTTATGTTTTTTTTTTTTTCTTTTTTTTTTTTTTTGGGCACTCGTCCGTTTGACGGTCACGTGACCCTCATAAATCACAGAATTAATGTTACGTAAAATGGTGTGTGCGAGAGCGTAGTGTGTATGTGTTCACATATACCTATATACTTTGGTTACTTTGGTTGGTAGAAAAAGTTCGAGCCAGAATAACGGTATGTATGCAATTCACGAGATATGTGAAATATATATCAGTTGACCAAAGTCAATGCAAGTAAAAATGTTCTTTCTGGTTGTCGTGGATGCTATGTTGGTTGAAAATCAGTTCGATCAGAGGATTACTTTCTCTAGACAATTGGGGTTTTCAACACCATCACCTTACTTTACCTACTCGATCGCCTCTCCTATCAAATGAGTATAAACGATGGTCAGTATATGATAGGGAATACAAATTCAACAAAAGGTACATTTATGGGTAAGGGAACCTACCTACTTACATATATGCGGTTAACCTTTAAATAAGGAAAACAGTGCAAGGACTTCAGCAAGAGTAGGTATATCTACATAGGTATCAATTTATGTCCAAATACTTTTATTTTTTAAAAGCATATTTTTTTTGTATTAAATTTCATTGTATTTAAATTTGTTCTTGAAGAAAAAAAACATTTAATAATAATGGGTCGTTAACCTTGACTTATTGTTGAAAATATCCAAAAATAAAATAACATTTAAAAATAAAAAAAAGAGCAAGTCATTATCCAAAGTCAATGTCGTATAGTCATTTTCATCATCATTACCATTACCATCACCATCTATAGATATACCATATAGAAGAATAGGACCTTCTTAGCACACACTTTTAACCAAAAAGGCCTTGGAAAATTGTTGTGTATTTATTTAAAGTGACAAAGGAAGCACCAAAATGTGTTTATTGTTTTTAATAAAAATAACAGTTATTGCTTTCCGCATTTCATTTTTACTGTTTTGTTAAGAGTTTTCCATCGTCCTCGTCTTCGTCGTAGCTCGTCTTGTTATCCTTTCAACTTTTGTATAGGCAATTCAATACCAGAATACGTTTTTCAACTTGACACCGTAACTATAGATATATATATAAAATCTGTGCAATCGGTTCATTCAAGAATCACCCTTTTTTTTATGTCACGTGATGTTTTTTTAGATTCTTCTATTGTTGTTCCGGAACCGGCTGTTGACCCGATTCAAACGATATACTTAGTACATACATACATATCTGTTATTTTTCAGGATTAAAGAAACTTCAGTAACATTCATACATACAAACATATGCACACAAGCTCACTATCACAGATACTTTTTAAGCTAAAGTATAGTAAAGTTAAGTTATAAAGCTTATTTTCATAGGCTATAAATATCGTAAAGTAAATCGTTTTCGTATATATATAATATCGTAAAAATGTTGGTGGCCTACAAGCAGTTAAACTACCACTATGAAAATATATTAAACACCCACACAAAAGGAAAATGGGGAGACAAAGAAAAGTAGGTACATATAACATAAACCACTCTATAATATAGCAGACATAGGGATCTGTTAAAAAAAGGATATAAATGTATGCTTATATAGTATACCTATAGCTTTGTAATTGTTTCCTTGTTCGAGTTTTTTTTTATTATTGTTCATCTTATGGGTACTTGATGGTTGGTATTGGTGTGAAAGCACCTTTTTATCGTTGATTTAATCGATCTGCGTGCTTTTATATATAATTTTATTATAATTTCCTAAGCAATAATAAAATAGATAAATAGAATTTAATGAAAAGATAAATAGTAAATGGTGTTATTTTTAGAGTAGGTTAGGTACCTTCCTACATACCTAAGAAATTGGGTAAAAACACTGAAATTAATTTTGATGAAATTTAAAAATTCAAATTGACTTCAAAAATCCTGATAAATTTACATTGAATTTGTAAAGTTTACATCCGGATTTAGGTTTTAATCTGAATGAATCGAGTGAATAATATGGCCGTAAGTGAATCACCTGTATTACGATCGTCAATTATCAATAAATTGATAGTTGATAAAAATGAAATCTTATACATTCAAATTTTACACCATTCCTTCGATGATCAAAACTTTTATCTATTGGATTGTTCAATGTCGATTTTAAATATTTATCAACAAATTGTAATAGAGGTGATAGACTAACGGCCATATTATTCAATCGATTCATCCAGGGGTGAACAACTTACTATTAACTTTTCTTAAAAAATAACATAAATACATTTGGTGGCGGAAAAGCTCCTGTAGAACCAGGATCTACTTACTTACAACAATTGCAGTGCGCTTGATATTGGTAAGAATAGAAAGGACCTACAATTCTGGAAAATCCGAACGGTTAAGGTGAAGAGCATTTTTTTATGAATACAAATATTCTTAGAGGATTTGTTAATTCCTCGTAAAAGACAGTACACGTGAGAAACATCTCCGTTTGTTTTTTTTAGGGTGGCGGCATAGGCATGGGAATCGAATCCAAAATTTTCGGCGTAACAGTCTTACGCACTAAACATTACGCCCTCTTCAATAAGCATCTCTAATTTCACTAATCACAGATCTAAACTTCTTTAGGACCTTTAATTTTTTAAATATCTATTCAACGTTAACCGCCCACTCCAACGCCCACATTTATGGTATTAGAATTTTATGCTTATATATAACGCCTTTAGAACAATGAAAATTTATAATTTATATAAATTTATTTTATAAAGAAGTAACTGGAAGGCGATTTGAGCTTTTGCAATTAAGATAACATTGATTTTGAGGGTCTAGGTAAAGCTTGTACCTACATATGTTTAATACCTGATGGAGAAAGGAGCTGGTACTTAAAGATCTCAACTTAATGGAGAATGTTGGAATAATATCGATTTTTTTAGGGTTAACTTGCTGTTAATTACTGGTATCAAAATTAATAGATTAAAATAAGGTTACTGGAATTTCTTTAAGAAATGGTTTGCTTCAAAGATTTTTTCTTACTATAACGCTGGTAATCTCGTTTGCTCAAAAGATTCATATTTATACCTTTAACGCATAAAGAGTAACCATCACATACCCACAAAATGTTAAAAAAAAAATTTGACCTTAATGAAAAACCACAAAATTGAAAATTCACTTTTAAAATAAATAGTGAAATTTAAAATTTATATGAAAATGCAAAAAACAAAAAATTAAATTTCTATTATTTTAATAGTCGAATTCTTAAAGTTCTTCATTTTCAATATATTCTAACATAAGTTTCTTCCTTCTCTACAGATATTTCTCATTCTTATAGAGAAGTTATGAAACAAACATCAATCACAAACGTACTTTAAAAGGCATTCACATATATATCTATAGGAATTCTACCAGATATATCATTCCATATACCTATAAAGACATTTCTATCTCACAAAACAAAACAATATCTATATGTAACAAAAAAAAGCAATTTTCCACATATGCTTCCTCGAATTCAATATAAGGATCTGCAAAGATATTATACCCAACATTCCTCATTTCCTAGATACAAAATGTATCTTATTGCATAGATATATATACTACATGTATCTTTCTCCATATATATATTGTTCGTATATATTTATATATATCTCCAATCCTATATACGTTTTGGTGTGTTAAAGAATTCTTTAATTTTCGAAAATATGTTCTATGGAATTCATTTTATTTCGTCGCTTGAATTTTGTGGAATTTTAATTATGTTTTGGCTTCTATTTCATTTTATTATTTATATATGTATGTATATAATTCTGTTTTGTATAATGTTACGAATGTAGGTATATATGATAGGTGTATACGTTAAGTCACTTCTTCGAAATGAACACATATCTCATAATTTCCATTCTTCTGAATAATACATTTAAATTTATAAATCGTTTCGTTTCAGTTTATTTTTTGTTTGTGTTTTTTTTTTTTGAATTTTATTTTGTGGTGTTTTAAAAGTTTTTTAATTAATTTAATGGCTTTGGCTTTCCATAAGCATTTAGTTTCTCATTTCTGATGATTTGTTTCTCTGTCTTTTCATATAAACTCAGCGCATTTAGAGTGGAATTCCATTCCATTCCCATTTATGATGAAAAAAGCAAAACCATCAGATTTATTATTTAATCTTGTATCTTTTATCCACTGACCGTCGCGTCGCCGTTGGCTCTGTTGATGTTCTGTTGCTGGGCTTGGAGGTGGGCGCGCCGCCTCAATAAGTCTGTTCTGTATATTCTCATATATTTAAACCTACCTACCTACCTACATTTGTATTTATATATATATATTTTTTTTAATTATTTTCTTTTAAACCTTTCGTTTATTAATTTTTAATTGTAATCATTCTTTCATTCGGTTGTTTTATCTGATTTTTTTTTTTATTTTGTTTTAATGTTCAAGATTTGATCACGCAATTTACTGGGGCGCCTCTTCGACTACTTGAGAATCAAAGAAAACAAAAAAATAAATGATTGATATTTTTTTAAATCTTTGGAATGATTATTCGTATAATTAAAAATTTATTTACACATGTAATTCGTTTTTAAGAATATATTTAATTTTTTTTTTGTATTAATTTTTTTTAATTTGTTTTTAAACTTTTTTTTTTTTAATCAGAATGACATGAGAAAAATGTTGTTATCTTATCATTGTAAATCGGTAAAACAAACATTCCACATTAGCTACTGGTATCAGCTGAATGTATATACCTACAAATATTTAATTTTCTAATTAGTCAATTCAGTATAAAATAAAAAAAAAATCACTCTATGCGTGTGCTATTGATAAGATTTTATTTAAAAAAAAAAAACAAAGGTTAAAAGAGCAATTTTGAAAAGCTGTAGATTGAATACATTACTGAATTCTGACATCAAAATTATATTTTCATATCTGTTCGTATAAGATTAGCATACTTTGTTTAGATTTATATTTATAATTTTTAATGTTTTTTGATCGATAAGAGATTGTGCAGTGTCATTATATAAAAATAAAATGGCCATTTGATGTCTTTTCTTTGTCATCCACACTTTTGTTTATACATATATAAGTGATTTCATTAAAGTTATGAATCTCATCTACATCGTACATCCGATAAATAAACACAAATCAATCTTATTCATGCATTTCTGGTACCTCAAGCAGCTCCTCTCAGTCCGCACTTTGACAGAATGCGGAGTTGCAATAAATCACATCCATTTTTATATTTTTGCTCGCACATCGCTTTATTTGTTTAATGCTATGAAAGCTTACCAGTATTTTCTCTATGTATTCGTTGTGTATCTATTATATCAGTTATTTTGTGCAAAACATAACATTTTATTTTTTGATGTGTAAACATCTATGTCGGCGGTAGGGTAAACTAAAAACGTAGAAATTTCTGTAGCACTTTACGTTGTGCTGTTACATACATACGTGATATGTTCAATATTGGGTACGTTCCTTTGTAGCTCACACTAAATCGAAAGGTCGATGTTGAGTTTGGGTTGAAATTTGGTTGAAGTTCAAACTCGTAGCGTTCTGTGATATAAAGCCAGCACTTAAATATTTAATTTAATGTTAACACATCTTAACTGTGAGTCCCGGCACTCAAATTTTTTTTTATATAAAAATTAGTGGACTTTTGTGTAGTTTTGGGCAGAAAATCACAAAGTTTCAAAGTAAAGGAACACACGTATTTTGTGAGCTGCGGACATTTAGTTTTAATTTTATTCTTATTTCTTAAAACTTTTTTGCACAACGTCAAGCAAGCTTAAATAATAAGATGATTTTAAAGTTGTAAAATCAAACTAATCTTTAAATCGAACTATCTTTCGACCTGATTAGTTAAGCGTAGTTAAATGTAGTTATAAGGCGTGTTCAGCAATATGAGATCTCGGAGATCTCAGAAGTCTCAGTTACATAAATAAGATTCCTCGGCAAAATTTCTCAGTTTTGCTGTCAAAGCACTGGGGAAACAAAAATCTTGGATTCGGTTGCTTACCTTTTGAGTAAGAAAAATCTTTGACATCTCAATTTTCTGAACGCGCTAATTGAACAAATTGTAGCAAACTTACTTTTAAATGTCAAATGATCTGTCAAATGCCACGCGAAGTAAATGATGTAGAAAACGTAGTGAACTTAATTCAGCTAACCCTGCTGCTTGGTAATTTTTCAATAAGATATCAACCAACGACAAGTGTGGGAGTCCGAAAACAATCGATCAGTTTTTTTTTTTTTTTTAAGAAATTTATAACTTGGGTTAAAGTGATGAGATCTGTTAGGTTAAGGTCTTAAAATAAAAAAAAAACATATTGGGAATATTCAAAAATAATTATACAGAAGAATGTTTAAGGCCACACATTTGATATTTAAAATAGTAAAAATTAAAGAATTTAGAATTTAGAAAAATGTTTTTCTCCAAACTTATTTTATTTTAATTTGCTGAGAATAAATTAACATGATACCCTATTTTCCCTGCCTAAAATTCCATCAAAATTGGTGGAGTGGTTCTGATTTTCTTAAACCTGAACCGCCGCTGTACGGCGTTTTTTGGGAAAATTGTTTTTTTTTTTTTAAATATAGATGGGTAAACATTTGAGTATTTACACATAGATTATGGCTTAAGGAAAAGGTAAGCAAAATTTGTATTCCTAAAAAGTAATAAAATTAATTTAATGAAACAAAGAAATTATATTTGCACTTGTAAAGAACCGAGCAGTAACTGAGGTTATCTTCTTTGTTTAGATTTTCATATAAATACATGTATATATAAATCCTTTATAAAACCCAGGAATTCCGTTAGCTATAAACTATTCCAAAACTTGATGAAAACTTCAAGAAAATTTATATTCATTATAATATTGAAATTTATCTCAACAAAAGCAAAAATATCTTCCCTTAAGAATACATATATAGGTAGGTACTAAAGATACAAATATTTTCTTGCAAGTCATCGTCTGACTAAAAAGGACCTTAAGCCAAGGATATTGAAAACTATATATCTGCACACCCACATCTTGGTATGACTATTTTTTTTTTTTAAAAAAGTTAGAATACCAAAAAAATAAAAACTTCCTGATAAAAAGATGGAAGCCAAAAGGATTCTTTTTGACATTTTTTTTTGTATACAAAATTCTTACATTCCTAATACCAAAAAATCTTACAAAAAAGTTCCCATAACTATGACATTTTTTTTTGTTAAAGATACGAAACTCTAAAACTGAGGGGTAGATATATCTATGAGATGCACACCATATGGTACAAAACTTTGCTTATACATGAAGAATAGATATAGTCAGAAAAATGTCATATATGACATCGCCTTGTATACGTACAAAAATATGCGTTTGGCAAAAATGCATTTTCAACATTTTTTTTTCTTACATCATCCCCTGGGTAGAGTTTCTTTAAATTAAAAAAAAATGCATAACTATGAGTGTGTTAGAATCCTTATAGATAAAGAAAACTATGCGCAGATACTTCCATTTTTTTTAATTTTTTTTTTCCTTCTTAAGAAAAACTACAAATAAAAAAAAAAGAATGAAATGCTTTTGAAAAATAGGATGTGGCGGTGAAGCCAAGTTGGGCAAAGCACTATACTTCTCTTCTTGTTTTGTTATTTGCAATTTTTATTTCTCCTATACACACCTCTATGTCAGAGAGGGTGTGAGGTGTGCAAACAAAAAAAAATAAAAAAATATAACCCTCAACATAGAAGGATCCTATTCACTCAAGCTTTCTATTTCTAAAAAGGAAGCAAACAACACAAAAAAAAAAAAAAAAACAACAACATCACATGTTGGTACCTATTTATATATAAGAAGATGCAAGAAGGACTTTATGTACTTTTCAAACTGAACTGTGAGAAAAGCTTTTTTTTTTGCTCTAAAAAGGATGTTATATTTGTGTGTTGGCAGATTTCAAGGATCCCAACATGCCAAAATAGAAGTATGTAAGCACGAGTGCCATAATATCAGAATACCGTCTGCATGTATATGTGTGTTTGTTAGGTTATTCTTATTATACTTGTGCGCTAGGAAATTTCTCACCAGGATAACAACTATAGAATATATCTACAATTCTTCCTTTTATGACTACGACGAACGACTAGAACGATAAGGACGATGAAAGCAAATGAATGACGTTTTGCGTGTGTAGTCAGTCTACATATAGGAGTTCAGCAGGACGAGGTTTATACACAGACAATGTTTGAAACATGCATGAAGGATCAACCTATACACCTGCTGTTTTTCAACCATCCCCATCCTCATCCCAACCCAACCCCCATCTAACACCCAATTCGGAAGAGATGAAAAATTCTTAATGTATGTCTGTGTGTACAATGCTGGAGATATAGCACAGAGGGGTGGGTGCTGATGTGCCGAGGCTGAGGTAAAACTTCTCGTGGCAGACAAAAACAATATAGACATCCTATAAACTTATCCTCAGGACCTCGCATATAAAGTCATTTTCTCTGCCATAAAAGTACCCAAAATGCTGAGCAACTGGATTGTAAAACCCCGAGTTTTTCGAGGCGATATGCTAAAGGAGGCTTGGGTTGGGTTGAGTTCTTGTTTTAGCATAAAAAATGTCTGAAGCTGGAATGATTTTTTTTTTTCCTAGAAAAAAAAAACTGTGTGTATAGCCGGACACAAAATGGAACGAATGGCTATAAGAAAATGACTTTGACTATACGACAATCATGACAATAACGATGATGATAATGATGATGTTGATAATAATGATGATGGCTGTGTGACGATTGCAAGGACGAAGACTATAGCTTACGGGTGGTGAGCGACTCATGGTTTGGGTTGCTATACCTATACTCTACACCTATTATTATTATACTTGTCGTATACTATATATGGAATGGAGTAAAGTTTAATGGGGTGCTTTGATGCGATTGGTTTTCATATAACGCAGGCGCTTAAAATCATCGAATCCAAAAGAGTAAGATGAATTAAGTTATTTTCTAGGGTGCCAGGGTAAAGTAGACGGTTAGAAAATAAAAATAAAAATAAAAAAAAACACCATCATCTAACGAAATTGCAAAAGAAATTTTTTTTGTTGTTTTTTTTTTTTTTCTTCAGTACGAAAAGAATTCATGGAGAAAAGCGAGTAAAGGCATAGCTTTCTAATTTTTGTTGTTGTATCAATTTATTTGTTAGTGTGTGTGTTTCTAGGAGACTTTTATATATATGTTGGTGTTGAAAAAATACTGAAACAAAATTGACGAAATACCAAAATAAAAAGGAAACTTGAAGAATATTCCCTATTAGGTATTTCTTTGAGGAGAAAACAATTTTTTTTCTTTGTTTATCATTTGTAGATGTATGTATCAGAATGTTTTTTTGTAAATGTATTTGTATACTTCCTGGTTTGGCAAAAAAAAAAAAAATCAAAAGAAACACAATTCCATGGTAAATAAATTTTATATGAAAATACTAACTTGTTGTTTATGTCATTAATTTTATGAAATTACCTTTAATAAATTGAACTTCTGAGTCTTTGGCAATGTTTATAAACATTGAAAGTATTTTTTTTTGTTCTCTTTGTCTTTATATATATATAAATAGATATATATATATACTATATGTAGAACAATTGTATATGAAATTAATTTGAAAATTGGATCAATATGACCTCAATATTTTTATACTTTAAGAGAAAAAAAAATTAAATTTAGGTACATTTATTATGCGTGGGAATATTTGATGTGTTGTGTGTTTTGTTGAAAGAAATAATATTTACCTACTTATAATAAAGCGTTTTCAAAAGAAATATATAATTAAATTGTTGTGATCAGAATGTATCAAATTTAAAAAAGTTGTACTTTATGCGACAAGACGCCCCTTAGAAACTTGTTGCTAACAAGTTATTGTTGTTTTTGCGTTTGAGTAAATGGCGTCTTTTAAGGGGGCAACTTTTTGCCACCGAAAGTTAGTTGTTTTTATACCAACAACGTTTTCAGCAACACAGATATATGAGTAACTTGTTTCCTAAAATTGCTTCAAGATGTTGAAGACAACACAAAATTTCGGGAAAAAAATTATCTTACGTGTGCCCTACTTGCTAGCTATCCTTATGGTGTCCTTAAGGTAGGTATGTGCCGCAATATTATTATATGTCATCACAAGAAGGCAAAAATAAAAATATAAAGCTAATTTCTGTGCCTCATAAAAAATTACATGGTAAATTAGGATTAAAACTGTCAATTTTTTTAATTTGAAAATTGAGTGAAGCAGCACAGGCATGGGTCTACTAGTAAGATAATAAAAATATCATATAACGCAACAGCAAAGTGTACTTTCTTTTATTTGTTTGGCGAAGATTTTTAGAGAAGATATATGTTTTCCCAATTCTTAAGAAAAAAAAAAAACACTCATACGCCATAGAAAACATTTTTTGTAAAGAAAACATTATTGAAGTAAAATCTATTTGATCGGTGTGGCCCAACACCTAAAAATCAATTCTTGGGTAGAGAAGTGGGATATTGATCCAAAGAAGTTCTGCATGAATTTTATTTTTTGGCGTCTTCCCAAACATCCAAACAAATTTGGTTTAAATGGAGGATTGGGATTCTGAATCGTGAAGAATTATTGCAAAATAATTCTGTTACTAAAATTAAAGAAAAATATATACATATTGTGTATTTCAATAAAAATAATTTAAAAAAATACTTTGTAAATGTGTCACAGTTGTTTGAAAATTCTTTATTTAATTGGGCACGAAATATCTGTGATCGATATTAAAACGAAGATACAGACATAGCATTTTTTTTTAATTTTTGTTAAAAAAGATAATTAAAATATCTACCAACTTTATCGCACAATAAATATTAATAAGTTTTTTAATATTGAAATATTATGATCTTAAATCACAAGAAAAAATATAGAAACAGAAGGCCTATAGCAAAAATATTCATCAGGTAATTGATACCCAAAAATTTAAAAAAAAATCATTAAATTTTATAGCTTAAGGGTTATTTTTTCTAAAATATTTTCGTGTAAAATGTGAAAGTCATCTTACATGACAGGCTATGGCAGTCATTATAACGCTTGTAATATGCAAATATTTTTTACGTTCAAAAAAATTAAACTTTATCTTCTTTTCACTTGAATTCTCTTACATTAGAATCAACACGAAAAGCTGAATTTTATTCTCTTTTTTTTTTGTATGAATATAAGATTCCCCTAAAGTTGTTCTTAAAATTTCAATCAACACAATATAAGATACAAAAAATACAGATATAAACTTTATTTTATGTACTTCATTTACGACACAATTTTAACTTCATTCTGTGCATCTCAATTTGCATGAAATTCTCTCTCAGCGCCAGCTAACGTGCTGAATTTACAAAAAAAAAATCGTAGTTAAATTTTAAAATTTATTCGAGAGGATGTTTTGGGCTATAAAAATGTTTGATAACTGTTGTCGTCGTCGTTTTTTGTGTTGACTGTGGATGTTTATAGGTGTAAAGACACTTTTAATTGATACATACTAAACGAAAATAATTCGCTTTTTGAATTTTAAAAAGCTTTTTGTTAAATTTGAAATTAAAATATTTTCTGATCTTCGAGAGTTTATGTATACATAATAATCGTATCCATCATTTTATAACTTATGTTGCAGTTAAATTAATTTTTATTACTCTTAGATACAAAATGAGTGACAATCATTTAAAAGAAAAAAAAACTTTCATACATTTTGATCCAAAACATAAACCAACACGGGAAAAATCTTCAATCAAACCTTTTTATCAAAATCATCAACGATAAACAAAATGTTGATAAACACTTTCTGCAACATTTGACAGGAAAACCAATCCAATACGGGTATGTATATTGCAGGTATGTATGATCATCATTATTTCTTTAAGCTCATTAATTTTATAGATATATCTTTTCTGGTTTTATTTAACAACCATCATACAGCAGCAATGTGAAGAGATAAAATGGGTTAAAATAACCGCTAATTCACTTGTTGCCACATTTTAAACCACCGCCGCCACCGCTGTATACATATTCGTGTTGCACACCTATTACCACGATTTCTGTATAGCATAATTATCGTTACAATTTTGTTTTGGGCAAACGAAAAAAAAAAAAATGCACACTCTTTCCTCTCTCTCTCTCTCTCTTTTTAATTTAATTTCGAATGTGCCATGTTGACAGTCTGTGTCCCATCATTTGATGATCCCGCATTTATGGGTCATTATTTTTTGCACAAAACAACAATTGCCTATAGAGAAAATTCATACTACCAGAGGGATATAGAAAAAATTCATTTGCCGGTTGAAAAAAAAGTAGTTAAATTTGTCCGATACATGTCTCGTGGCATGATACTTCTCCGCTATAAACAAGACCGCCATTTAATATAGAGAATTTTGTAGATTGCCAATAATAATCAACTGCAACTTCACAATAACAATATGGGCCATCAGCACACACACACACACACATCCCTGGCCCCTTTGCATTTTTTCAAAAATGTCTACTGCTGGAACTTCTAACGTAGCTAGCAATTAGGTAGGGTACACTTTGCTCTTGGAATCATTTTATACAGTGTTGCAATTGGTTTTCCATTGCGGCGACATTATTGTTTCGTTTTGGTGGTTTTAGCAATATGTATATAGAGATGTTGTAGGGACACATATTTACACATATGTATGTTGGTGTTTATGTATTTTGTGCATCCATTACTTCCAGTGGTATTTGTTAATTTCGCTTAATAGTCTGGTTGACAACAACATGCCCATTTAGTAGGCTCACTCTGAAAATGTGGTGACTACAAAAAAAAAAAAAAATAACCAAGTGACAGTGTTGTACAACACAGGCCATTCATATTCAAACATATATACTATATGTGGATGCAATTGCATTTCAATTATGGAGTGTAAAGCTGTTTTTATGGAACATTTTTGATAATTTTTCTCTCAATTTAGAAAAACTTAACATTCATAAAAGATGTTTTCACAGATTATATTATGTGGGGGGATAAAACTGGAATCTGTCAACATTTTTTGTTTAGTAAGCTTAATTTTAAGAAGCATGATATATATTTAAAAAGAAAAGAAAAAGCGTATAATTAAATTTACCTTCTTACATCCGTAATTTTAAAAATAGGTTTACTTATTTTGAACTTGAGAAAGAATGGAGGGGTGACCTACAATTTCTGTCGAATCCATACAGCTATGTTGAGTGGCACTTTTTAATGATAAAAGATAAAGGGTCATTCATTTCATGGTTTCAAGTTGGTAGCGCTAGCATTTGACAGCTGTCAAACTCAGCTATCATTTTAAGTGTCATAATATTAGTTGAATGTATGGCATTTACGAAATTGAATCGCTTAACAATCGAAAAACGCGTTAAAATTATTAAAACTTACTACAAATGTGGTGATTCAAACGTAGCCACTTTTCGTGCATTACGCAATGATTATGGTCATCATAATCGACCCCTACTACGCAAGCAATCGGTAAAATTGTGAAGAAATTTGAAGAGAGTGGAAGCGTTACTGATGTCGTAAGGCCTGTGCATCATCGTAATGCACGCTCAGTCGAAAATATTGTTGCTGCAAGTGCAAGTGTTGCTGATGATCCGAATTTATCGAACGATTTTTTTTTGGCTGCCGATTGGAGATCATGACTTGGAATGTACGTATTTTTTAAACAAATTGCTCCAGTTTTTATGCCAGCAATAAAGTCGGTAAAACGTATCACACAAAATTTTGCAATTTTGCACGATATTGATCCAAAATTTTTGTTGTTTATTTTTGCTCAAAATATTGTTTTTCTTTAATTCTTTATTTATTAAAACTTTTCTATAATTAATTTTATTAAAGAATTTATATGTACGTAGGAATAATCAATGATGATGATTTTTATTTAAAATTTAATTGTTGAAAATGATGATAAACAAATATTAATCTCTTTGTCCGAACATCAATTACACCGCAACATCAAACAAAACGTGTCTTTGTCGCCAAATAAACGTAAAAAAAGCATAAAATTTACATTTCAAATGAATGCAGGAATTTTTTTTTTATTTTTGTTGCAAAAAATGTATCTCACTCAATTGACAAAACGTGATGACAATAATTTATAAAATAAAGTTAAGTAAAGTAAAAAAAAAAAAAAACATTAACACACAAAAGTAGCTATCGCCTTGAATACACAATACAAAAAAAAAAAAAAAACTTCAATATTTCTATGTCTAGATATAGATACACTATAAATATTATATTGCCTGTATTTTTTTTTTACTCAAACACAAACAGATATAAAACTAAACACTCTCTCATCATTATCGTACAACCCCGCATTTATATACAAATATACAAGAACAGAAATAGAATAAATAAATTAATATTAAATCATAACAATACAAAATTCCAAAAGTTAGGTACAATATGTATGTATCTATCTAAGCAAGGAAGCCTTAAAAGATTCATTCGTATATCACAGCATAAAACATCACATCAGTATAATGTTGTACGAGTAGGTATAGTTCAGCCCACCCACTTTTTTGACATCACCATTTCTTGTGTGTGATCATCATAATTTGTTACGCTTGTCTGTAATAGAAATTGCTTTTTGCTTGGGTGTGCTGATGCTATATGTATGTTATACCTACACTCCGGCTCTAGCAGCATAATAGCAATAAACCCATGGAAAATATAAGTGACACATTTCCACGTAATCTATTTGCTTATGAGACTATGACGAGTTAAAGGGGCCTCTACTCTATACTCTTCTTATAGTCGTCATCATTTTTATGCTGCAAAAAATAATATAAAGGGATGCCCGCCCTTATATCACTTTATCTACTAGATTTAATAATATGTCCTGTTTTTCCTTGTTCTTGATAGGTGGCACAAGGGGTGGGGGGGATGGGAAGTTGGGGTCGACTTTTCGTGTATTAAGGGATATAAATTCATCCCTTTTTGGGATAGAGCTTTGGCTATATCCCATCATATCGTTTCCCCCTCAAGGATTCAAAGGGCCTTAAAATATTGTGTGACCAGCATTGATAAGCAGAGAAAGGTAAATTTAGAACATTTTTGTATATATTGAAGAATTGAATAAAATTTTGTATTTTTGTCATATCCTTTGGCTGCATTTACGAAGTGATTACTTTCGAATCAATAATTTAGTGAATTCAATTTGAATCGATTTGTCATTATAAGTTTGTGGTTTGGGCAACGAAAATATAAATTGCTGTAGGTGAAGGTACTGGATCCTTTGAACGAAAAAAAATATCCTTTCTGTTCTCAACAACAAAAAAACCACCAATAAAATAAAAAAAAATTTAGTTCCTCAGTGAGTTTCTTTACCGGACATAGAACAACGTTCACCTTTATATATATATAAATTAATATATACAACCATATCCTTCATTCTATTGCTCATTCATCCTTGAAGGAATATATTCTATATCAACATGCCACACCACCAACCAATCCATCGAAATACAATTCAAAGCCAAAAAGGAATAAGTTACGGAAACCAGGTACAAAAAAGCTCAAACAACAACAAACTATGTACCTACGTACATAAAAATATTTCAACAAAAAAAAAACTCCCAAAGAGCCGCCTTTTCCATTAATGTAATAAATTTATAAATAATTCATAAAAAAAAACTAAAACACGAAAGAGAAATTCGTTTATAAATATATATGTATCTGGTACCTATACTTTACTTATATACTCTTCCTTGGATCAGGTTGTAAGAGTTTTGTCCTTTTTATACTGATGGTTTTTTGTTAAAAGGAGTTGGAGAATGAATAACATTAATTAAATGGGATCTGGGAAAGTTTGTAGTAGAATTATATTATTTATGTTTGGTTTTTTTTTTTTTTTGTATAGCTTAGTAAAGAGACTTAGAGTTCTGCTTGTACAGCACTTTATTTCTTAAAATTTGAAGGCTTTAACATTTACAATGAATTCTTAATCATAGTGTGACAATTAAAAAAATTATTTAAGTAAAAAATTGATCAGCAAATATAACCTAACCTATAAACTATTCCGAGTCTATCAATTATACTTCATGGATTTTTCTTATTATATTACAAGAATTATACTTAGACTTAAATTATTTGGCTTAAGCTAAATTTAAAATTAAGTAGTCCATTTTTAAGTTCTTTATACATTTAAAATGTTGATAAACATGTTGCAAATAATTTTGAATGTTTAATTAATTCATATTCAATTTTGCATACCTATATCGTGATTTTAAAAATAGAAATAGAGAAATAATACAAAAAAAAAGAACAATATCAACATTTAAAATACTTAACATAGCATCACAGAAGTATCTAAATAATGTTTCAAAACATGTCTTAAATGTCTTAGAATTTTATGTGATAAAATCTTGAATTTCATGAAGTCAAAAATAAAATATAAAATGTGATTAAACAGATAAATGACCATAAATGTTGCAGACAGATGTTGCAATTCAAAAAAATATTGCTGAAAACCATGTTCAATTTAAGTAGGTATGTTTTATTTTGAAAAAAAGGGACAAAAGGAAAATTGTTCTGAACTTTCTCAACATTTGATTAATAGTAAACATTTATGTAAATGTTGCTGATTTTGAATCAAATTTTTTTATGAAGGTATCTATGTTTAAACTTCTGAAATGGTGAAACATTGTAAATGGATGTAGTTTGTGTTTCTTCGTAGTAAATGGTATTATTTGGTTTCTGTGGATTTGGAAAATATCAAAAACAAAAATTAGGTGCAACTAAAAATTTCAAAATTATTAAAAATATTAATTAAAATTATTTGTTAGCAATAGAATTTAAAAAAAAATCAAGCAAAAAAAAATCAAATTAAGAGTTAAAAATTTTTTGATGAAAGTGGGTAGAGAGTTTTATACAATTTAGTTGTCCGTTCGCGTGCATGGTGCACCTTCTATATTAATTGATTAACACACGCTCCATCAAACTATCCTGACATACGAAACACTATTCACGAAGCAAAAAAATATAGATATAGGTACCTTAATTTTATTGTTCAATCAAATGAAGTACACAGTAAATGATATGACTAGGTTGATAGTACTTGCTCTTATAAGGACCTGGGACTTAAAAAAATCATTTTGTATTTATTAAAATATTTTAAAAAAAATGGAATTTAATTAAATGATTTTAATTTATATTTTTTGGAATTTATTTAAAGTTACCATATACAAATAAAAATAAAATAAGTAGATACTAATGAATAATTAAGCTAATGCTCAAGTAATGTACATAATTGAAGTTTAATGTTTTTATTTTTAAAAATTGGTAAAGTGTCTTAATTTGATTGCAAGTAAAATTTACTAGAAGATACATTTTTTTTTAAATATTTTTCTATTTAAAAACAAGTTTATGCTTGAGTATTTTGAGCATTATCTACAAAAAACTCTTTTTTAATTGGGACATAAATATCAAAATAAAAGTTTGCTAAAATTTTAAATTTAAATTTTATTTAAAAGATAAAAGTATTTCTATGAAAAATCAATTGACCTTGCTGAGAATTAGGTTAATGCTAAGGTATTTAGTACAATCCTTACATAATGACTTTAGCTATATAATACAATAAATAAATAAACAAATCTGAAGACTAACAAGCCTAATGTTCCTTAAGTGCAATCAAATATTAAAGGCAAAATGCCGTATGAGTAGAAAAAGAGTACAACAAACGATAGTACTAATTATCAAGTTTCAACTCCATAAATCTTAGGTATAATCGACAAAAATATCAAGCATGATCTCAAAAAAATAGCTGAAAAGTCCATCCATCCATCCATCCATCAATTTTGTACTAATTTTTTCCTTTATATACGAAAATAACTTTTCTTACTTCAATATATTTTATTAATTTATACCTTGAAACTTTATTTTATTTTTACAAATCCATAACTTGCCTTTAAGAAACTATAATGTATTTAAAAAAAAAAAAAAACTTTAAACAAAAATTAAACACTGCCTTAGTATGTTTATATTCATCAAACCAAAACAGCGACACATTTCACCACGCTATATCGATATACCCCCAGGTTTGGTTGGTTGCTGGACTCTTTCTCTCTCTCCCTCTCTCTCTAAATTTTTTGATGGAATCACATTAGCGTTTCAGAGATTTCAATTTCAGTTGTCCAAATTAGTTATAATGTTTCGTGAAACTGACCATTTTAGAGATAGATACTCATGTCGTAGGTAGGTAAGGTATTAGGATAGATTGTATAGTTACAGAGATATAATTATATATTATATATTTGGAATTTAACCTAAATGCTCAGGCTCACGTGTAGGTACCCATAGATTCGTTCAGAGCTTATAATGGAGCCTCAAAAAAAAACACAAAATAATCAACGTTGTGTTGCCCATAACTACGTATATGTTATGCCTCAAATGGTATGTTTTCCATGGCATATTACGCTCCTCTTAGATGTGTCTATAGCATATTACCACTATACCTACTCTATTTCGGTTAGAGATATTCGTTGTTATATATTTAGCTATAGATGTCTATAAGTCCAGTTCAGTCCATGATGTTGATGTTGATGATGATTTGGCTGCCGATGATGGGTCCATGTCTATTTTCCGTTTGTGTATATATCTCCAACTTGATGCACACATAATTTCGATGTGCGGGTGAATCTAAACTATATTTATTAAATTATATTAGAGACTATAGAGGAGTTGTAGATACATCTACCATCGTGCATCGTATATGTAATAATATACGAGGTTGTAGCATAAATGAGGAATGGAATTCTATGAGCTGATGTTCTGCGATTTAAGTATACCTAAGTATAATGGCATCTATTTCGTCATTTCAAATTAAGTGAAGGCATTTAATCCATTGATTTGAGTTAAATATAATATTATTCCAAAATGAGTGAAGCCAATCCAATACTAAATATAGTTACTCATAGCATATACATACATAAGTAGAATGAATGTTTTTGAAGGGTGCCTGACGAAAGCATTGAGAGATGAGATGTGTGATGTATTTGAACGATTTGATGCAGTCAGGCATTCAAAACTTGACTATACAAAACCAGCTATTGTAGATATCGTGTTAGAAGATAGGGCAACCACTATTTTATGTACATAACGTGTGTAGGGATCGACTATTATACATGAGTTTTTTTTTTTTGTGTTGGAAGCGTTTCAATCATTTGAAACAAAGTGGTTGCGTTCCTCAGTGCTTGAATTAGGATATAGATGATAGAGAGATATCTAAACGGATATATTGATATTATGTGTGATGGCGTGTGAAGACCATTTATAATAAATACATAGATACAATTGTAAGATGCGTCTCGTCTATATCTAATGCCTTTTTGAATGCATATTTTAGTTAATTTGATAAAGGCAGCATCTGGCTTGCTTTTGATTATACATTTATAATATGAAATGCTATATATTAGATCATTTGAAAAGTGTAATCATATTCATTTGATGCGGGAGAAATTAATTTTAATGTGGTCAATTTCATTGCAAACGGGAATTTTTAAAAGGAAATTTTAGGTGAATATAAAGGGTACGATTTCTGGATCTTTGTTTTTTTTTTAATTGCGTATGTGTTATTTTTGAGATCAAACGAGTTCATAATTCAATAGTCTCTATTAAAGACAATTTCCATCAAGGCTTAATAATGCAACAATCAATAAGACTTTTGAACACATTTTCCAAAGTTGGACAGTTGTTTAAAGTTAGACAACATTTATAAATAAGACCATAAGAACATAAGTTAGTTCATTGTGATACGACAGGAATCAAGAAGACTTTCTTCCATGGCATTTCAGAAGGGGAGATCAAACACAGCCGTGCGCCGAAACTCTGCTGACAGATCTTCTTGCTAGTGTCAGGATTTGAGAAAGAATGTTGATAGGCTGATGGGTCTGATATCTTTTGCCAAAAGGATGTCTCTCCATGACACAGATATATGGACCAATTCCAAAATACTATTGAGGAGCATTTCTAGGATTGGCAGAATAATATCTGAAGTCATTCCGAGTTCGGCTGGTATGTTATCCGGTCTGATCCAGCTGACTTGTATAGTTCAAAGCTATTGATCGCCCATATATTGCAGCTTTTCCCTTGTATTCAAATCTTAGATAAGTTTACAAATTTTTGGAATTAATGTGGGCGATGTTATAAACAGCTTGGTAGCTTCCTCGGAAGAGAGTATAGTGGGTATCTATAGTAGCAAGTTGAGCAATTCTTCGCAATCTTCGCATCAACATTTTTTTCAGGAAGCAACATGTATAATTGAAAAAATTGAAGGATTTTCTTCAGAGGTTTTATCTATTTTGCTAATAGAAGGTTCTCCAGAAAGATTTTTCAATTTCCTCAATTCTTTCTTTTTAGGGATTCCTTGTAGTAGTAGTCCCAATAATTTTCATGCTTTTAGCTTGATTGAACTATTTCCTACAACTTTGTCAAAAATGTCTCTAAGTGGTCTGAAAGCACGCTCGAAGACTATTTAAAGTGAATTTATCTTTAGTTAATGCTCCTACAAAATCAATGCAATCTTAAACAACCTATAAGTTGATTTAGCTTAAGAACTGTAAATCCAAAGTACCTACATTCAAACAGCAAAAGTATACCAAGAAGTCCTTAACTAAGCTTCAAACTTTAAGTTTAGCATTTTCTCAGATCTACAACAAATTTAAAAACACTTAAAAAAACTTAAATACCTAAAACATACTGTTCCACATTCCAAAACGCCACCGCCGCCGCCGCCGCCTATCCTAACAACAGATCAATATTATACAAAACAAACTTGTTGTCCTGCTTCTAAAATCATAAATCAACTCTTTAACTACAAACATATACATTTACAATTCCATTCAAAGTGTATTTGTAACAGTACTACATTCCAAGCCTACCTATATATAAATATATCCGGGGCGCTTCAAGCCATCATTCAAAAACATAAAATTCAATGAACCTTTCTATCATACGATGACGTGCGATGACAACACACCGAGGTCAGATAAATCTGTCAAATTTTCTATTGATTCTAAATAATTTCCTCGCGATTGTGATTGTGCAATCAGTTTTTTGGTGTGCTTATGAAAGTGACAGCGATGATGACGATGGCAGCAGCGCGGCGGGCGGAACAATACATACACACTACACATTACACACGTTTACCTATGTATTGTGTATTGTACCAAACAATAATACCATGTCGCGAGTATTTGAAAGATGTCAATTTATTTGATGATGATGACACCCTTGTGACAGCTCTAGCCTGTTAACCCCGAGTATATATTGCACCCAGCGAAATTAAATAAAAAGCAGTCGATATCACATAATAAAATCAATACAAAAAAAAAAATAAAAAGATGGTGTATGTTGTGGTACCTGTCAAAGTGATAAATCTGACAGAAGAAAGTGACGGCGGCGGTGTGACGGGGATGTGTCCAAAAATTATTTACCCTCTTTATATATGTAGCAAACTGAAAGTCGTTGAAAACTGTAACTCACTATATGTAGAGTAGATATATATTATTCTGTGTGCAGCAAGCAGTCAGTGACATCCTTTTGTATAGCCTCGTATTAATGACCTTGAAAATGTTATAATAATAAATAACAATGTGACATTTCATACACACATACAGACACAGAAAGGCAAAATATCGAAAGCACATAGGGCCAAGCACAACATAATGGATAACCACCAGCAAAACCAACAACAACAACAATAACAATAACAAGAACACCGAACATGGAGCGGCACCGAAAAACCCGGTAGACACCCATAGTGCCATTAATTCTAGCGCCCGCCGACTTGTTTGACAGTTCTGACAGACTATTATTTAAAGTTGAACTTTCGCTTGCCGGTATAGGTACATATATCTACAGTACCCAGTTATAAACGACGACGCGACGCAAACAAATACCCATATACACTCTGAGCACATTTATGCATATAGATTTAATACAGAAAGTAAAAGTGAATAATTGTGTGTGCGGAAACCTGTAACGCATCTTTATCGAGGAACACTCGAATAATGGCAGAACAAAACAAAAAAAAATAAAAATAAACCCAACTTTTATATTTTTGACAGGAAAAATGGATCAGAATGTTTACCTACTTTTCTGAACCTATACAAGTTCTGGGGAGAGCTGTCAAAATAAAAGATGACATTGCAAAAGCAGAACAAAAAAATACAAACAAAAAAAGAGAAGAGAAGCCTTGCTTGTTTGTATATCGCACTCCCTCCTGTTTGCGGGCGCAATAAACGCGTGTATATGTATACACAAAAATAGGAAGTGTAAACATGGGCTTAAACTGATTGATAAATTAGATTATGGGTCAGTCGTGGTTTGTGAGATGGGCTGACTTTATTATTTCGTTGTTGTTGTTTTTGGTATTGCTGGTGGCTATTATATGTATATGTTTGAAAGACGATGACGATGACGAGACCAACCATAGCTATATACAAAAAGATATAGTAGATTATGGTCCAAGAGAGGGGGCCAGCAGTAAGAATGGACAAAGAGAAAAATTGAACGTAATATGTCAAAAAAAGGCTGACTTAGACAGTTTCCATTTGTTTTCGAATAAAAAAAAACGAAGCAGTATATTTAGTGTAGAGAGTGTCTGGTTGGTTTTGGTCTGGATCTGGGTCTAGCGGTCAGTCTCGGCCTGTATAGATATATCATGATGATGATGATGTTGGTGGTATTTATGGTCAACGACCTTGGAAACATTACTATACTTGTCGGATATTATTTGTTTTCGGGCTCAGTGTTTTTTTTTACAAATTATGTGCTTGGGGGTATGTTTTATGTCATTTTCATTTCTGACAGATTTGGGTTATGAGGGCGCGCAAACAATGTCTGGTGTATATTGACGTCATTGTTAAGGGAGATTGGTGTGCTTTAGGAGATCAATTTATGAGAATTTTTTATTTGTGGTTCTTTTAATAGATTTTGAAGAAAAATAAAAAAGCAAACAAATGAATTACGTAATTAACTTAAATAAAAGAAAGGAGTATGATTTGGTAAAGCGTAATAGATGACATATAATTGGATGGTAATTTTTATATTTTCTTTTTTACAAGGTGTCGCAAAAGTTGTTGGAGGCAAGTGTCAAAATCGAAGCAATTTATTCTGCGTTCTTTGGAAGAGGAGTGTAGTGATTCATGTCTTGTTGCCGTTTATATTTTGTATCTGTTTACTTCACAAATGTAAAAGAAAAATTGACATTTGCAAGCGGCGGGGACAGCTTTGACTATTACATTATAGGAATACGTTTCATTGGGCGTTTTTCTTTTTTAGTTTAGTTAGTTAGTTAGAGCAGAGCCTGAACTACCAAGCTCAGAGCATTCAGAGCTCCAATTTTGTGTTTTTGTTTTATTGCTCTGGGCATGTTCAGAACGCACTCTATGAGGTCAGAATAAATTGATAGAGCTGACGGAGTTGAATAGCTGAATACGAATTTGACAAGTGGAAAAAAAAAAACATAAAAATGCCGGAAATAAATAAATCGGAACTCTCAGAGGAGAGCACGCTCAGTTCAGAGATCGCTCAGAGTATTTTCGGAGTGTTCAGACTCTGTTCAGAGCTCTACTCTGAACTAAAAAAGAAAAACGCCCATTGATTTTATAGGGTAATGTGCCATCTTCAGCCTTTTAAAAACAGAATTGCCAGATATTCTATAAATTTCGATTACTAATCGAAGTTCTTGAAATTGAGTTTAAAAATAATAAAATATGTGCATATATCAGAAAATTCACTAATTACTAATTTTTTCTCAGGGCTTTCAACAATTTTTATATACATATAGGTACATACTTTATACACTGTCTTGTTTTTTATTCCTGGCTTCATTAGATCTTAACAAGCTAGAAAATAATGGCTTCCTTTAAATTATATCTTATAGCCTACCTGCTGATGCCAACAGCACTTAGTCACAAAGAATCAATATAATAAAAGTTATCCCTATATTCGACTTAAAAGATCTTTAAACACTCATCTCCGACATTGCAGACAAAAAACCACACCTTTTTATGTCCAATATCCTGCACTTCAAACAGAAGTCACTTCCTCATATAATGTAGTAGGCAAGGTATAATTCTTCCCCAACGCTAATATTAATTATCTTCTCGCATACCTACACCATATATCCAATTAATTACTTCCAATGATGCATCGATGGGTCGGCGATAGCTGCACATTTCATCAATTTTCATTAAGCTTACTGACTTTTTTTTTTCTTATAAATACTTTGGACGGAGAGAATCAAGCATAGGTAGGTAGGTATAAATATATTAAATGGTAGCCTTTTTACAACGTAATCTGATCGGACGTGCTTCGATGATGTTTCGCGCCAAATTGTATTCTGATGTCTAGGTAAACTTTATAAAAGTCCTATGGATCGATCACATCAGCTCAGTTGCTTCTTTAAAACGAAGAACGATCAGAACCCCACCAAAAAACATGTGGACCAAGACTAATTTTAAATTATTTCTGATTTTCGTCAACGAAATTAATAATTCCACCAAATTTAGTTTTTTTTAAAAAGTCGGACAAAAAAAAAAACCAAAAAGGTGACTTCCATATTTTAAAACGATCGGCGAAAGGTTTATCTGAGAATAACGTGTGCCCCAGTGCGTCTGCAATATTAATCGATCAAAATTGAGATTCTCTTGTGAAGGGTCAGTCGCTTTGACTTCCTTTTTTGTGAAAACCAACTTGGAGACTGTTTTCTTACAAAAAAAAACAACAAGATACAAACAGAAGACGACCGACGACGACGCGGATGGATAAGACAACATCAGCAAACTCCAAAAAGCCAGCCGCCCAACATACCGCTAAACCGACATCGACATCGTCATCATCATCGTCGTCGTCTGTCGATTTCTGATGAGTTTTGGGTGGTTGACCCATTCACTTTGATGGATTTTCCACCTTCGATGATGTCCATTCACCAGCAGCAGCATATCACGATGATGATGGACTCCTGTCAGAGTAGCTAAAGCAGCAGCCACATCCCGTTCGGGTGCTGATTATAGCTACCGCGCTTGCTACGTGAGCATTTACGCCTACAAAGGATTTTTTCGAAATAAAGCGACAGCAGCAACGCGACGCACGGCATCATGCTTCTTTTGCGCTGATGAAGCCCTTTTTAATGAATTTATAATCTCTTAATGATGTATCTAGATAAGCAAATATATAATAAAATTCGAAAGTTATAATTTTTGCGATCGACACGTTTCGCCTATATAAAGTATCGGTAGGTATAGGACTTTTTAGGGACTCCCGGAATTTTTGGTTTGCCCTAATTTAAGTTTAAAATATTTGAACAAAATTTTTGATAAGGTTGGTAATTTATTTTTTTTTTTTTTAATTAATCAACATTTTGAACGTAGATAGGTTTTTGGAGTGGAAAATATTTTATTTAAAAATTAATGGAAAACCCAGTATTTACCTAGTACTGATTTGGAAAAACCTAGTATTTTCCAAATTAATGTACATTTGAACGTAGATAGATTTTTTGGAGTGGAAAATATTTTATTTAAAATTTAATGGAAAACCCAGTATTTTCTTAGTACTGATTTGGGAAAACCCAGTATTTTTATAAAATGCTCTATAACTCATGTATTGGTTTCGGGCATAGAAAAGAAATCATGGCTTTAATAATTGCTTCAATTCATATTATAATCCTCAAATAATTCAGATAGAAATCCGAGAGTATCCGGATTTTTCGGATATCCGATAATTAAACGACACAGTTAAGAATTATGATTTGACATTATCCAAATAGTATAGGATCTCAGATATACTTGATCCAAGTACGAATCCGACACTATCCGGATAATTCAGATATTTGATACTGAATTGAACGAATCCGCTTTTGATGTCCGGATCCATACAAATGTTGCAATAGGCTCTACATAAGAACTGATTTTCTCTTTAAAAATTACTTTACTCATTTAATGATATCCGAACGATCCGAAAAACCTTAAATCAAAATTTTAAAATTGTATTCCTAAGGATACCATAAATTTCGAATATTAAGCCACATTATATTTATGAACAACAAAAGCAAGTTTGTGCGTTCTAGTCGTGGATAATTTTTGTATCCATATATAAATGCAATACAATATGTATAATCCACATATATGGCAATTAAACTGAATTCCATCTGCACAAACGCTCGCAAAAAAAATGCTTTACAACTCAGTCATATAGAATTGATTTAACAGCTTCACTTGAGCCATCCTTTTACTGATTTATGTACATATTTATGTATATACATTACAGCCTTTTAAAGAAATTAAAGGACGCAAGTCCACCCAGAAGTAGATAGATACACATAAAATTCTAGATGCATGTATCTATATTCAAAAAAAAAGAAGTTGTAAAAATAACTTTTTACAATGAGGAGGTGATCCTTAAGAATAATTTTTATGGCTCTCTTGCTGTTAAATGTTGAAAATAAAATTAACTTCATAGCGCGGCATTTTTATTATAAAATCGTCTTTCATTTGCCACGCGGTGGAACAAATTGCTTGCGAACTACTGATGTTTCTTGGCTTTCATGTTGAGTTTGCTGCAAATCATCCAGCACTGCAACTGCTGCTGTAACATTACATAAAGGAAGCGATCGAATTTTAGTTTTTTATTTTACGATCACTCACTATGAAGCAGCAGCACCATCATCAGCAGACTCAAGAAAACAGTAGTCCACAACGGATCGGATGGAACATTTTTGTTTCATTAAAAAATCTCACTAAAGACCCATATTGTATGTAATTAGCATATTAAAGAAAACTTGAAGTTTTTTTTTTTTTTTTCATTGGATTTTCAAATTTGTAACAAATGCATTTGCATGCATCGAATTCGAATAGCTTGTCTGCTGACTTTTGGTGTTATATTGTCTGTCGGTTCGTTTGGAGGATTTTGTTGTTAATTTTTTTATTTCTTAAAGGCGGTGGCGATGTTAATTTGTGCTGTCAGAAATATCTGACTGTCTGTCTGTTTGTTAGTGCATTTTTTTTTTATTTTGCAATTTATTCTTAAGTCAGGCAGTAACTATAAACTATACTACATCTGGGTTTAGTTCATAAAAAAATATAACTTCAAACTTAAAGGGATAATGATAATAATAATAACGCCCTTAATAGTGTTTAGCCTTCCTTTTTGAAAATAACGTAGAGTAGACAAATATCAGGATTTATGTTCGCTGATTTTAAAATTGAAAGAGAATCAGATACATAAACATATATTCCTCTTAAAATAAATTTAATGGAAAAAGCCCAAGAAGAAGGCGGTTGTTGAGATTTTTTTTTTTTAATTATTTATAACATATCGAGTGGCTTACACGAATCATATGAGTATTTTTTTTAAATAAATTCGAAATATGTAAAATTAAGCCTTGATCTGTAGTCACTAGTCAGAATCTTCATAAAGATTCTCGAGTAATGGTTTGGGCTGAATCGTACATTTGTACGCATAAGTTAGGTATTAAATTACCAAGAGTGCTGAAAAGTTGCCTTTGTAATTAATTTTATATTTAATTAGCTTTTAATTAAAATTCAGCAAAATTTATTTGAATATCTTAACATATAAAAATGAAATGATTTTATTGATTATACGCGTATATATCAGCTGAAAATAATCCGATTTGCCGAATTTGTTTTGTTGGAATCTTTTTTAACCAGATAAGAGCAGAAAATTGGAAAGTTCGACAGGAAAAGTCGTTAAATCGGAAATTGCATAATTTCAGGTGGGAAAATGGGAAATAGTGTTACGCTCTCAGGCGCTACATTTCTGTACTACAATTATTGAAGTGGGTTGTTTGAGAACGCTATACATTTTATTTTTACTTTACCGGTCGGACCCGCTATTTTTAATAAATAAAAAATAATTGTTTTATTGTTTGTAAGCGCATAACTCGGCTTAACACTATCCGATTTGCATACGGATGTTTTGTTGGATTCATCTTGAACCAGGTAAAGACGCTATGTAGTCAAAAATGGAAATTTCGATCGAAATAGTAGCAAAATCGTGAAAACCAAAAATTGCATACACTCTGGGATGGAGATGTTGAATGGTGGCAATATTCCATTTTATATATAGGTATGGGAAGGAGAAAATATTGATTCTAAGAAATGACCAACACTACTGAATTCACAATCTGTAAATTATTGTGTCCTCAGCCAGTCCTAAGCATAATGCAGTGATAAAAGAAATGAAGCACTGTTTCAATTTTTTTTACCAGTCCGTATATAATTTTAATTAATTTATTTTATTTCTTTGATTTAGGTTGTGTGCTATTTACAAAGTAAGTATCAGTATTATCTCAATATCGATCTTAATATCTTACAACTAATCCATCGTCTCGATAGGATAATCTTCGTATCGTTGCGGTTTGCTATGTGTGTTTGTGGAAAAAAAGCAATATCGAATTAGAGTTTGAATTGACTTGGCTGTCAGTGAGAAACGCTTGACCGAAATTAAAATTTTTTATTAGCATACATTTTGCTCAACTGCAGTAAGTATAATTATATGAAGCAATATTAACTGGTGGCATGACGAATGCAAACAAAAAAAACAGGAAATGTATTCGAATAATGAATAGCATTCGAACAACGAATTGTATTCGAATAAAAAACTGAATTCGTTTATATTTGAAAAATTATGAATACAATTATGTTTCATTCCAACGGAGGTAGTTTTATAACTTAGTGCCGTAGACTATATTCTGCTTTATTATTTTCGATAAAATTAAAAAAAAAAATAGTTAAAGTGATGATTTTCTAATTTTTTGTTCTCCTTGAACAAACAACTTCATTTGATTTAAAAATCAATATCAATTTCTCACCAAAATGATCAGTTAAGTTTTTCTGATTCGATGTTCTAATAAACAAAAAAAAATCCTTTTTTAAGGATCTTTCGACTCTTCCCAATTCTCCTGACATATTCCATTATACAATAATTTGCATTTAAATCGTTTTAAACAAATAAGAATTTAATGAAAAGAGGATACATGAAATTCACTAATATATACACAACACACTACTAATGAGTTTGATAATTATTATGTATATAGTTTTTTTTTTATATATATGTTTAAGATTTTTTTTTAGTTTTGTTAATTGGATGAACATTATGGGGGACTTACCATCATATGTTAGTTCTGTAGGATTATGTGATGATGATAAGAACTTACCATCTGAAAAAAAAAAAAACAATTAATTATAAAGTTATATAAAAATTCTCATAAAATTACAAAAATACAAAAAAAAAAAAACAGATAAAGATATAATATGTATAGGTACTCAGAAGGGATCAGCAATTTTAAAGGAAAAAAAAATATTGAGGAGACTCTCAAGTCCAAGCTCCAAACAACATTAAATTGCGATGTTGATGATGATGAAGAAAAAAAAAATAAATAAGGATTCACATAAGCTTGAATGATTTGTGAAAAGTATCTTTTGGATACGGAATTAATAAGTTTGCAATTCTCATTCCATTTTACCTACCTACCAACAAATATGTATGTATCTGTAAATTTTATTAAATCAACAAAAAAAAAACGATGAAGATGATGATGAAACAAACAACATATCAGCCAAAGGATTGAAGGTGGAGCAGGTATATGTAGGTACATCAGACAGGTAGATAGATAGAGTCTTAAAGAGTCACTGTGTGTTCTTGCCGTTTTTGGTTTAAACTGCAGGATTTGTGGTGGTTTGTTGGATAGTTGGACTTGGACCCACCGACCGATGATGGAAGCAGTTTTATTTTTCTTTTTTTCTTTTATCAGATACAATTTTAGCTGCGCAAAGGATTTCTTTTTTTCCATTTCGGTGTCTTTCTATAAAAATGAGAGAATTTGATGCAAGATGACTTTTCGGTCTTCGTGCTGTATATCTCACATCCAGGGGCTTGTCGAATATTTGATTTTTGGTTCTTTGGGTATTTTCCAATCCTCAGATTCATCCATCCATTAAATGTGATACAATTTTGTGCTCTGAATACCTCCACTTTTTTTTTGGCTTTTTTGCTTTTTAAGTGCAAAAAACAAAGATACTTGGTCGAGTTGGGTGCACGCAGTTTGGATAAGAATTACGCCAAATAAAGAATTTTTTTTTTCTTTTCATAAAAAGAGCAAAAATCATTGGGACTTGAAATGGTAAGGAAATAATTTGTTAATTGCTGAAGAAAAGTTTACACCTCGAACTGGATTGGTGGAGGAGATACATCACAACACTGCATCACTGTGATGATGCAATGCTGCGAGCAAGCGGGCAACATAGACGATCGATTTAAAAAAAAAGAAGGTTTTTGATACAATTTAGCGCTGATGATTTCCTTTTTTGCTCTAAAAGTGTCGTCGATTGTGGAGAGTTTGGTGGTGGCAGTTATTGTACGTGCCTCACAGATTATAAGACACACAACACACTCTTGGTATATGTTGGCCGATGAAGTTGATGATGATGATGACGATGGATGTTGATGATGAGGACACGAGACGCAAAAGACACAAGACATCGCCACAACACAGAGCCAGAGACAGGTGATAAATAAATCGGATGCCATATTTGGATCGCGACATTTAATTGCGCGCATCCAGAAAGGTGTTATAAACATCAGTTTGGGAAAGTGTAGTAATGGAATTCCCTGAGCCCGTTTGATTTTTCATCATCATCATCATCACTCGCATCATGGCGGGAACCCATCATCACATCATCACCGAACAAATCTTTATACCTACTCGAACATCACATCAGAGTTCGCGAAGTGGTATCTTCATTTTTTTTTTTTTTGTGAAATTTATATGAGTATATACCTAGAGATTTTGTTTCGAGAGTCCTGATGTATTGAGTGGATCTGATGGACAAGAGATCATGTCGTTTTGTTTATTTAGTGCGACTCTAGGACAATTTTAAATTTTAAATTGTAAAAATGATTTATGATGATTATGTGTTTGCTGCCTGCACATTACATCTACCTATACCTATACTAACTAACTCAGCCATATATGTATATACACATTTTAAAAGCGTCCAGAGTCCAGGGAAGCACAGTCAACTTAATTAAAGTTGCAACTATAGGTATAGATATAGGTAATAGTTTTATTTACCACCAACCATAAATGGCTATGAGTATCTGTATAGAATCTTTATGGTGCTTATTTTTTTTTAATGTTTGTTGTTGTTGCTACTTTATTCAATTATTATTATTTTATGAAGTCAGTAAGAGTACGCTAATAGTACATTCAGTGTCAAAGATGGTAAAACGACATAATGGCAGTTCATATATCTGAGAAAAGTTGTATATGTTTATAGGAGGTATATATACAAAGGTATATGTATATTTGATTTTTAGTTATGGTCAGATGTGAGTTTTAGCAAATAGAGTCATTATGTTGCTGAATAATTATTACCTATATTTATTATGAATCAGAATTGGAAGGAAAAAAAACTTGCAAATCTTCATTTGATTTTCTTTAAATCCGGTGAGGTGCAGTAAATGATTAGAAGTCATTTTTGAACCAGAGATAATTTTTCTGCGTAAATATACAAATATATTTAAAGTAACCCATATAGTTGAACTTTTTCCATGCAAACTTTGTAAAAAATTTAAATGCAGAATATTTTAACAGATTTAAGCTCAATCGTATGTTTTGATGAGCATAAGAATTAAAAAAAATTGAATATTTGTCTGTTTTTATTAAATTTTGTATCTATGTTTTTTTTTGGTAAAAAAATTATGGCCTTCTTCAACAAGTCGCTTCACATAAATTGACCACAAAGCCATGTCTTTCTTTCTCAAAAACATCAGAGATTGAAGTACAGACATGGTCCAGTCACTTCTCTAAAGCTTAACTTAATTATTTTAAAATTAATCACTTTAAAGTGAGTTTTAAAATTTATCACCGCCAAAAAAAAACACGCCATGTTTTTTTCTCACGGTCCACATTAAATTCTTCCATAATAATCATATAGACAATAAGGTCATCTAATAAATAACTGTCAACTTAAAATTTATATAACCAGCTGAATTTCGCAGCTTTGAATTTCTTCATTGGTATTTATATAATTTGAATTTCAATTCGATTTTTATCTCTAATCTTACAAATAATGAGTGTCAATGCAGTGCAAATTATATTCAAGGATATCTAATTTATGAGTCGATATATACAAATATTTTTACTACCCACATAAAAGAAACTGACATATCTAATCACCAATTCTTCAATCCTATATATACATATGTATATCTACAACTATATTATAAACTTCATGTTCGTTACTCTTTTTTTGGACAAACAATAGTAATCATATACCTATAACCTAACCATCAAATTAGCATCCCATTGAACTTAAGCTAATTTTCAGTGATTTAAATTTATCTTAAGTCTGGTTCACGATAATATGTATATAGGAATGTATTAACATACCACATATCAAACACTTGATCAAATGAACAAAAAGCTCTAAACTTAATTTATAACCTTAAGATTTTGTTTGAATAAACAAATCTGCTTGATTGGCTTTTATTTTATTTTTTTGTTTGATATCAATAAAATCAGCAATTCAACTGGACGGCTTTATGTGCATATGGAGATTATTCATCAGCACCTTAAAACGTTTAAAAAGCGTTTCAATGTAAATTTCGATTTTTTGGAGAATTTAATATCATCATCTTATTTCATTGCGATAAGCATCATCTTTGAAAAAAAAAAAAAAAAAAAAAAGAAACAAAAAAATTAAAATTAAACCGAAACTGAAACTGAAACCAAAACCCAAGCCAGATCGTCCTTCCTTTTTTTTTTGTTTTTTAATTCAGTTTGTTCAATCAAATTAATTTTAATTTCTGGCGAATTCAGAAAAGCAAAAAAAAAAGAAAAACACAAAAAAAAATACCTGACTCTTCTTTGATTTTGTTTTTTTCTGTTCTTTTGTTTTCATTCAAAGAAATAAACTAAAACAACTTAAAGTTATTTATTACATTTTTATTTTAAAATCAAAGATGAACTGAAAATATGCAATGAACTTGCTATATGAATGTGTCTTTTTGAATTACCAGATTAAGCCACACTCTGTTAAAGACTAATGACCAAAGATATAGAAATTGGTGTTTTTTTTTTTTAATAAATTTTGTTTGTTAATTTTATTTGGGAAGCTATACACATATATGTAGAAGATAAAAAGATGTGTGGCCTTTGAGACGATAAAAATGTCATGGAAAATTATGTGTATTTGTAATTAAATTGATTTTAAACGCAATAACATACATACATGTTGTGACAGTTATTAGACATTTTGGGTGTTTTTTTTTTTTTGGTTGACATTTTAATTCGTTGATATGGTATGTATTTTTTTTTTATTTTTTCTGTTGTGGTAAAATGAAATTGAAAATAAATTATTGTTCGACATATTTTTTGGACATTACATCTCATTTTACTTTTAAGTGAATTTTGTAATTAGTTTGAGTTATAATATGCAATTTGCTACACTTTTGTATCTTATTACAATTAAGTAAAAAAAAAAAAAAACATATTGAATTCTCGTATCTAAATTAATACCATATCCGGGCTTTAAGCTGCCATTGAACTCCAAGCTGTCTAGAGACTTTGAATTATAAAATGGTTAAAAGTGCAACAGTCTTTAAAATAATTGTTTAAAAAACCTACATATTTCTTTCAATAAGTAGTTGATACTAGGAAAGCCTTAGGCAAGGCAACTGCGATGAAATGAATATTGAAGATGAATTCTACTATCTTAAGGACCCTTTTGTAATGTAATTAAAATTTTAATTTAAAAAATTTTAGCATAGTCCCTTAGTTACAGTCCAAATCCAAGTTATATGAGGAAATCTTGAAAAGTCAAAACTTAACTTTTAAGAAGTAAATAAGCATTTTTCGTGAATAGTAACCTCAAATATATACTAAAAAAAATTTACACGGAATATATTTCGAAAACTTGCCAAAAGGCGACCAATTCTAAGGTCGGACTCAATTTCAGGGTGTCAAAAACTTTGGAAAAAGTAGGAAATTTGGTATGTTTGAGAGAAAAAAGGTTTTTTGTTTTGTAGATATAAAAATTACTAAATTTCTATCCCCGCCAGCTTTGCACGGAATTTTTCATTAATTTTAGCATTTTAACAAATGAAAATAAAATTTATAGGGGCTTCAAACAACCTTCAACAGTTAGTTTTTTGACACGCTTTGATTATTTTTATACAGAAATATAGCAGCGATCTGTTGGCGATTCCATTTTTGTGATTTCAATTTCGTAGTGTGTGTCGATTGCCCAGAATCAACATCTTTCAATAAAAAAATGAAATTTTCAGTTATCGGTTTTCACAAGATCTAACTTTTCCAGTCGAAATTTCCATAGGATATTAACCTGGTTCAATACAAAACCAACAAAAAAATCCCTATGCAAATTAGATGAAGTAAACCGAGTTATGCGCGTACAACAAAAAAATGTATAGGCTTCGAGCAAATTTTCAAGTTCTGTGGATTATTTATTATGTTTTTTTTAAATCAACTGCACACTGCATATAATATTAGGGAGAAACTTGTTTGTAACTATGAGTGAGTTACTTAAATATTAAAATTTTAAATAAAAAAGATTATTTAAATTAATTTTATTTGACAATATATTTCCAAATATAAATTGGGTCACTAGGGCGTATGTGGAATATTTGTGTCTATTTTAATTTTATATATTTTAAATAATATTTTCAATATTTTTTTTTATATTTTATAAATATCATAGAAAAATGTATTACAATACCCCAAAATGTGTACATTTTAGAATTTCCCGATAAAACTTAGAATTTTTCAGCAAAATTTTGTAAAAGAGTTCGAAATGTTTGGTTTTCCTAATTCATTCAACCTAGTTTTACTTGCCTGTCTAAACCGAGAGTTGGCAAGAGATTGTTTCATTTTAGCAAAAAAATATTAGTTTTTTAATTCAAATTTAAAATAAAAACACAAAATAAAGTAAACAAATTAAAATCGAATATTTATTTGATTTTTTATTTCTTTAATTTATGAAGGTCGTCCCGCAAAAGATATTATGTTCAAAAATAAATAATAAATAACACAGGGACAGAAAAAAACCAAAAAGTTCAAAAATTAAGATGTTGGTTGTACCATCAATCAAATTGCAAAAATATGTTTTCCCCAACTTTTTTGTTGATGGTGACATTGGAATTGGTATAAATATCCAAAAGTTGTAGTAGGCACACCATCACTATTCCATCCCATCATCTTATGATGATGATCATCATCATCATCATCACCATCAATATAAGACAACAAGACGCAAAACCCAATGTTTGGTGACCAAAAGATCGGATGCTAAGATAAATCTTCCATCATGAAGAAAGGAAAAACAACATGATTTGAACATCTGAAAAAATATGTTGTACAAAATTGTTTAAAAAAAAAATGTGATTTTTCTCTGTTGTTGTTGTTGTTGTTTTTTTTTTGTATTTAATGAACTTTTGGTTTCGAAATAACTTGAGAGTTTTCTTAGAATAACTTTATGTATACTCATTTATTCGCCGAATGTTGATGATGATGATAATTCCATAACTTATATATACATATATGTGTGTTTGTCCCTGGGTGTTGGTGTCAGGAATATAATACTTCAGAGATCTTAATGAAGATCGTATATTGCACTTGCTGCAAGTGGACACAACGGATACAACCAACAAAAAAAATAACAATTTGTCTTGATTTTATATTTTGACTTTAACTTAAAAAAAAAAAACTAACCAAGTCTTTTGCTGATCAATTTTTAAGATAAAAAGAAATATTTTTGCATCGTCATACAAATAATTTGATGAGTTAACTCTGACGTAGGTATGGTAACGCTGAGAAAAAGACAATATTTTTTTGTTGTTGTATAGAAATTAAAGTTTATTTATCAAGATAAATTTATCTGATCAATAAAATAAATGGTTTCTTTGAATTATTTTTTTGAATTTTTTAAAATTCGGAAAAATAAGTCGTTTTGGGGTTTTAATAAAGTTAGTTACTTAAATTGGATGGAGACTCAAAGAAGTTAGGTCAGACTGGTATATGAGTATTGATAAAAATCTTATAACATTGACCATTTCATAATTATATAGTGCAATTTTAAAGGCAACAAACCTGTTGATTTCAGGGTTTATCTGTTTATTTTCCGAGAAACTAGAAGAAGCTTTATCTCTCATTTCTGAAGGAAAGGAAAGGAAATTCATGTTTAGGAGTTTTAATACTCCCCTAATCTTCCGTTCCCATCCAATATTAAATAGTTATACAATTTATACCTATAACCATTTGAGATGGCTTATCTCAGTTTACACACCAATATATAGACACTAAAGGTCAAAATTAAAACGTTTATATGAATCTCTTTTAGAATCCAAAGTTTCTGCTTAAAAAAAAATTACAAAAACCTCACTCTAATTTTCTGAAGAACTTATCTTTAAATATTTGTTTAACAATATGCTAAAAGAATCTGTATTTTCATCCAGCTGAACTTCCTTAAATTTTACAACCTTAAAACAGCTTTCACACCATAACCTCTAAATGATGATACCAAACAGGGAGATGAATGAAAAAAACAAAAAAAAAAAAAACAACCTCAACTCAAGAGAATATCAGACAACATTGAGTAACTTTTTTTTATGATTATTTTTATGTTTATTACGACCGATTATATGCTATATCACTCACTGTTTTTGATATTAACCAGAGTGACGATGGTGATGACGATGACGACGACGATGAAACAGGAAAAAAAAAATAAAGAATCTTCTTATATTCTTGTTCTTCATCCCAAATAGATATAATACTTCATATCCCAGAGTGAAATAAAGTGGTGGAAGTAGAAGTAGTTGTAGAGTACACCAACATGCATCTGAAGCATGAAGATTAACATCCCATTCCTTATGGGATGTTTGTTATATGTTTAAAGGAAATTGCATGAAAGAGGCTCACTGTCTGTCTGTGTGTTCTCTTCCTGTGCCTCTCGCATTTTCATATTACATATATACATATGTACATACATATATAGAGATATTGACGGGATAATAAAGTAGGAAAAAAAATAATAATAAAAAGATGACTTTCTGTAGAACAGTGTGTGATGTGATCATCATAAATATTTATCGCTTGTTTGCACACTTCATAAACGTGGCAAAAATTAGCTTCAATTTTAACGAGATCTAGAATGAAGTCGACAAGAAAATAAACCATAATATCGTGAAGAAATGCTTTTCCCACAGTTTTATATAAAGATGGGAAATGTTTTATTTTTTTTTCTTCCGTTTTGTCTTCCTTCTTCACCATAGGGGCTTAAAACTTATGTTCCTTAGTTTTCTTGAATAAGGTTCCTGTTTTTAGTCAGATCTTTCTTTCACTTTTCAAATTTCTCTCCTTTCTCCTTTGCGGCTATTTTACCAGGAAATTTGTTTGTTAAGGCCTATACAGATTAAGCTTTGGAACCACTTCGGACTATAGCGCTTCCTTAAGTAAGTTTGGTCAGAAAAGCTTTCGAACTCTTGGATCTATGCATATGAGGAATGTTCAAGTTTGTTTGGGAAAAGGAAAAGTTAAGATCTTCTCGACATACAGGGAGAAAGGCCTATTCTGTCTTGGGACACATCTCCCAAACGAATTTTGGTGCTGGGTTACATCTTCTGAAGTCATTAGATCCGTTAAGAATTACTTCCTTATATGGTTATAAATGAATATGTTCATTTTTCTCAACAAGAGTAAGATACTCCTCTTATTATAACAATCCAAGTGATGTGAGGACTAGGCCCTGGGATTACCATGACCATCGGCAAACCTGAAACTCTATAAGACACTTGACCATTTCTTGGTCTGATTTTTCATTCATTTAATTGGAAGAAATTAACGGGAAGTCAGTGGAGCAATAAAAAAAAAACAATGACCTTTATAAAGACCACTCTTTGAAGACTGTCTTATGTCCACGGAATAGTTCATGTGCATCTTATAAAACTTGATAAGTGGGTTAAGGGCAAAATAAGTTGCATCAACTTTTTCTTTGGGACTTGTTTCCGATGATGATGATGTGGGACATAAATCCCATAGTTCGATTTAACAGCTTTGTTCCACTAAAATAGGGTATAAGTCCTAAAAACTTATATCCTAAATTCTTATGTCTATGCACCATATCTATCTTGCCAAGGATATTTGTTCTATTTTTACTGGGAATTGTTTTGCGACTTTGGGTCTTTGGTTTTTATTGGCACATTCCTAATCTGAATGGTTAAAATTCCTCAGCTTAAAACTTCTCATTTTAAATAATTCAAATTAACAGTAAAAAAACAGAAGAAAAAAGAACATTTTTCAAAACAAAATAATAATCAACTGTCACTTCCCAATATGGGTATTTTTGAACAATTAAGAAAAAAAACAAAAATTGTATAATAAAAGTGCAAATCTATGTTCGGACAAATGAGTTGAAATTAATTTAAATGCTAATTAATATAGCGTGCTGTGTTTCATGTGATGTCTGTCTGTCTGTCCGTATAACTATACAAGCGACTGCCTGCTTCGTAATATAGTCTCATATATAAATCCATATACATAGATAGATAAATAGATACAAAAGTATTGCATGCACTTTGGAGTATCTATATTATGTACTTTGCTTTATAGATAGACATAAATGTATGTATGTACTTTGATTCAAAAATGAAATGAAAAACGCAATTCAAGCATAATGATTTAAATTTCAATTGTGTTTTCGTATGAACTCTATTTTAAGATTAATCCAATAGACATAATACCTACATTATACACAGTGAAGAGGGCCGGGAAGGGGGCGGTGATGTGTTAGGAGGTTTAAGTAGGGGGGAGTAGGAAAAATATCAAACAGGAAGGCACTTAACAAGAGTGGAATGGTGTATATCCCCACACATCAGCTGAATGGTGTTGCCGGTCGGTCGACAACATTAGCAGAATTCTGTTCGACGACAACGATGCATCGCTCGGCGTGTTGCTCGATGTCAGAGCGCATATATAAATAGATGCAAAAATATTATACACTCAGCCGCATTACGAGCGTAAACAAGCAAATCATTTATAATAACATTTGAATCTTTGATTCATTATGTTCCAGAATACAAAAAAAAAAAAGTGAGACTATGTGTATTATTAAAGTTCTGCATAAAATGAATATATGCAATCCCAAAAGATTCAAACTAGCCCGTCATATGGATAATTTATTGTGGCCAATCTCGCCACACTCTCTGGGGCCTTTAAGTAACCACAGCGCCCCCCCTCCTCCCCCCCACCAATCTCTCACATGATTCTTCATCTTTGCCACAACTATATAAAAAGAGTGTTAATTGACAAATTTTTCGAGCTAGACAAAGCATGAGATGGATTTTGCATGCGGTCGGTCGGTCGTCGTTGTCGTCGTCATCGGCGCATTGTCGGTGCAGAAATTTTGCACGCGACAAAACGGACTACTTATTATTACTTTACTTAGTGAATGAAAATTTTTCAAAAATGACAATGGAGCTCGTAATTAGTCCCAAGTGTATATATTTTGTAGATATAAATGCATTTGTTGTGTGTGATGTATGATGGTGAAAGGAATTGTTTTTGGTCTTTTTTTTTTTTTAAATTTTATTTGATAAGTTAAATTTGCGTGTTTTGATGCAGATGGTATTTTGTGTTAATATAAATTGAAAGAATTTTATCCATTTAATATTGTTAATTGACAAAAAGATTTAGTGAATAATAAGGAACAAAAAAAGAACTATAACAGTTTAGCCAGACACAATTTTTTTTTTTAATGGAAGTTGTAATTATTTTTTTATAGTTGTGTCTTTTGTTTGGTTTTTATAAAATAAGTATCTACTCCCTATAAAAGAAACTTCATTACAGAAGTGATTATATTATTTTTAAGCTTTGGACTACCTTTTGGAATTTAAGATAGAAATTATATTTATAGTACGTTAAAAAGCTAACATCAGATAAACCACAGTTAACAATCTGCCTTAAGCTAAGTCAAATTTTTAAGGGCGATATGGTATAGCTTCTATAGAGTTTTCATAAAGCTTCTTTAAGCTAGTTAAACAGACTAAAAAGATATCTTCAAATCGTGTATAATAAATTTTGATAGCCGTTAAAATTATTTTGTAATTAAAACAATATATGTTTTCTATACGACTAGCTGGTCCACCAAACTTTTACCCAGAATTTTGCATAATTTTAGAATTTTAAAAATTATTCGATTATCAGTTCAGAATTGTTTGTCATTCCTTAGAATCCATCAATATTTTCTTTCTCCCTTACAAAATGGATTTCGCCACTATTAACCCCTGAAAGTAAGTAATTTCGAGTTTTCATGATTTTCAAATTTTCTAGTCGAAATCTCGGTTTCATCTCAGTCTCAACTTGGCATCATCTCCGTCTCACCTCCGTCTCATCCCCGTCTCATCTTCGTCTCATCTCGGTTTCATCTTGGTCTCATCTTGGTCTCATCTTGGTCTCATCTTGGTATCATCTCAGTTTCATATTAGTCTCATCTCGGTGTCATCTCGATTTCATCACGGTGTTATTTCAATCTCATCTCGGCCTCATCTCCGTCTCATCTCGGTATCATCTCGGTATCATCTCGGTATCATCTCGGTCTCATCTCGGTCTCATCTCGGTCTCATATCAGCCTCATCTCGCTTAAATCTCGCTGTCATCTCGGTCTCATATCGGGGTCGTATCGGTCTCATCTCGGTTTTATTTCAGTCTCATCTTTTGGTCTCATCTCGATCAATTCATGGTTTCGTCTCGATCTCATTTCGGTTTCATCTCGGCCTCATATCGGTCTCATTTCGATATTATCTCGGTCTATCGGCCTCATATCGGTCTTATCTTGGTCTCGCCTTGGGTCACCGAGATATCCAATGCAAATTATTGTTTTATTTGAAGTTCAATAGCTTCGTTATCTTGCCAATAGCTTGTTTATTTATTGTATTTCTCTTTATTGATTTTTTATAGGACTTTACTGATATTTTTCATGAAAATGTATATTTATTTCCAAATAATTAAGAAGGTCTTAAGGCTCTTTATTTCGATAATATACTTCAATATATTTCCATATGACTTCTTGTAGTAACTTTAGAAGCTATTTGGTGGAAATAATCTAATTAAATTGTTGAGTTTAAATAGAAACAAAATTGTTTTTCATTTTTTGGGATGGAAGGGAGAAGGGGAAGGATTTTATAAAAAAAATCTAATGCAAGAATTATACTCTAAAAAATAGAAGGCATAAATACGTTTTATCTGTTTTTAATGAAAGACGATCATATTTAAAATTATTTCGATGCAATTCATTGTGGTATTAAAAAATATTCCTAAGAAAATATACAAGTCTTTACAAACAAATACAATAAACCATTTAAATATTATAATTCAGTACATTAAGTGTCAATGATTATATGAACACTTACGATATATAACGGGTGATTTTTTAAGAGGTTTAGAACTTTAAAAAAAAAAAAACACAAAAAATTCGAAAAAATGAATGAAATATTTATTTGAATCGATAGTTTGAACCTTGCAATTTAATGTTTAAAGATAATTTCATGCAAATGTTGACCGCGGCTGCGTCTCAGGTAGCCCATCCGCTGAGTCCAATTTTGGCACACTCTTTCACACATATCGGCCGGTATCTCACGAATGAAAGCATGGATGTTGGCTTCCAGTGCGTCAATCGAAGCGGGCTTGTCCCTATAGACATTAACCTTGACATACCCCCACAAAAAATAATCTAATGGTGTCAAATCGCACGATCTAGGCGGCCAATTGACCGGCCCGAAACGTGAAATTAACTGTTCACCAAACTCGCCTCGCAATTGCGCCATTGTTTCGCGTGCTGTGTGGCATGTGGCACCGTCTTGTTGAAACCACATATCATGCAAGTCAAGAACTTCCATTTCGGGGAAAAAAAAGTTTGTTATCATCGCTCGGTAGCGTTCACCATTGACAGTAACGCTGCGATTCGCATCATCTTTGAAGAAATATGGCCCAATAATGCCGCCGGCCCATAAACCGCACCAAACAGTGGCTTTTTCGGGATGCATTGGTAGCTGTTGCAATGCTTCTGGCTGATCTTCACTCCAAATGCGGCAATTTTGAGCCTCATCGCTGAACACAATTTTTCGATAAAAAAGCGGATCCTCGGCCAGCTTTCCAAGAGCCCAGTCAAATTCTAATTTGCAAGCGTTGTTCATTTGTAAGACGATCCATGGTTAAATTGCAAACCAAACTGAAGCTGTTTGACAGTGACACAAGGTACTAAACACACGTCAGCTGTCAAAACCAGTGTTGTCAAAACCAAACCAGCTTAAAAATCACCCGTTAAGTAGGTATACGTGTTCAGAGTTAATTTTGCTGTCATAATTCTAAAGATACAATTTAAGATACATTCATAAGATAACAAAAAAAAAACAAAACGAAAAAATACCTACTTACATACAACTTGATTAACAATTGGTCATGATATTCCAATTAAAAAAAAAAAATATTGCAAATCGTGTGTGTAAGATATAATACAGTACAGATTTGCAAAACGTTTTGCCCCTTTATGCAATATCGTGTATCTGTTGTTATTTTTTTCATATTATATAGAAATGTATCTACGTGTCTATAATGCAACAGGAAAACACACCAAACACCGAGTATTAAATTTGTTTAAAAATAAATTCACTGGAAAATCGTTTTGACATAAATCGCAGTTGACTTAATGTGGTTTGGTTTTATATATATTTTTTTTTATATTTTTTTTATGTAATTTTTAATTGCTCTGTTGACATATAGAATATGTATCTATCAATTTTAAAATGAATATTCTATGAATCTATATGAGTTGCATAGGAAGTTATCTTTATACATATTAGAAAAAAGAAAATTGTATACTATATGATGGTAATAATTTATTTGAGGTTTATTCTGAAAAAAAAAAAAAAATAAATACATTGGAGAATTTAATTTAAAAACTATGTTTATTGCCTCCAAATAGTATTTTTACTAAACTAATAAATATATTAATTTTTTTCTCTTTTTAATTTGGAGTTATTTTATATGAATTACATAAAAAAATTGCAGTTATTAAGGAGAGAAGGTTGCTGTAGAATTATATAATTACATTTTTTTATTTTCATTATCGTTGCACGTTAATGACCCTCAATTGGCAATTTTATTAACAAAACACAAACGCAACAGCAACAAAAAAAAGTAATATATAAATTCAATTATATATAAACCAGATTCTAGATGTAAGAGAAATATTAAACTACCCACAAATAAATTTACTGCTATTACAGCTAATAGCAAATGTATGTTCAATTTGTTTTTTTTTTTATTTTTATTTTTTTCTGAAGCTATCCCACATCACAGACATACTTACTATAGCAAATGTGATCACCTGTATCTATATATGCAGCAATAAATATTATAAAATATCTACCATGAAGATACGCAAAAAAAAAAAATATTTATATATGTATACACAGAGAAAATGTCTAGTAAGTGAAATTGATCTCTCATACCCCCTTAAATAAAGCCACCTTTTAGGCGGCATTCGGTCAATTAGGATCTGACAGGTCAAATAATTTTGCAAATTTTATTAACACAACCACAGCCAGAGACAAAAAAAAAGGTTCTTTCTGCCCAGCCAAACATACATACATATATTTGTTTGAGAAGAGGGGGTTAAGAGAGTGAATCCTTAAATAGGATACTTTACGATGCAAAACTAATGAAAAGTGATGAGAAGCCTATTTTCAGGCGTAGAATATACATATATCTACATAGATAAATTAGCATTTTTCTTTAAGCTAAATTATTTAAACCCTCGTACTATACACTACACACACACGTGCTGATGCTCTATCCTATCATGTCCTTTAAAAGCATTTTCAAGTATTAAACTGCACATTTATGTATGAACATAAATTAATATAATACTCATCGGTTATTTTAATTTGTCAGGACAGCAGTCGTATGGACATTAAATACATAAATAACGTTGTGCTTTCACGTGGGCATAATGTAAAGTGGTATGAAAGATACCGTGGCGCATATTATACAAACATACTGATACAAAACAGGACATCCATAAGTAAATTCACATGTAGCGCAGGTTGAGATAATCTGTGGTCAGATACTGGTGTGGATACTTTTTCTCTTTTTGAACAAATGAAATTGGAAGATTGATGGAATTGATTTTGGTCCAACATGTTTCCATGTTTTTTTTTTTTTTGCACATCTTTTATGAAAAAAAAAATAAAATAAAATAAAAATGCATTTTCTCTTATCATAAAAGATACAGAATGCCAGTTGGTTAAGTGTGTGCAACTCTCATCACACATCAGAACACGGAAAGGATGCCTGAGCCGTGCGTTGTCGACGTCGTCGTGCCGATGATGATGGAGTCTTGAAGCTGGATGTGGAATGGAATTAGCAGTTGATGTTTGGTGAGCATGAGCGGCACCAAAGTAGCCGAGAGTTATGTTATAATGTTAGACTCGTTGGTCAGCACTTGTCAATTCCAATCATATTTTTCTTGATCAGCGAAAAAGCTATTTGAAGTACCTTTACCTATACAATATAACCCGCGTTTAAAAAAGAGTTCCGCAAAATTATGTCTGTGTCCTCTATACTGCAGATCTGTCGGTAGTCGGTTGGTCTCGGGAGCTAATTTACTTGTAATAAATATATTGAGCGATATGAAAGGTACCCTTGGGAATTTTTGGATTCCTTGTATGTTCAGGTTTTGTTCTGTCTTCATATACCTATGTACGTTTAGTTATGCTGGGTAAATGCATAACAAAACTATAAAAAGACGTTGCTTGAGTTGAGACCGCATCCATATTCATTCGAGAAGTATGGTGTGTAGGTATCTATCTATACATATCTAGATATATTAATTGAGTATCTATCAGTTGGTCGGTTGATGCATTATTTGCGATCTTCTGATGGTTGGGGCTGAGAAAACAAGTTGTGCTAAAAGGACAAATTCCTGTTATCGCCGCTATGCCGCCGACGATCGACGACAACCCGCAAACAAAAAGTAATGCCAAGGGACATTTTGGCCGTCAGAAAATAACAAAAAAAAAAACTCCGTGAAAAATACTTGCATTTGCAGAACGAACGTACCTCTAAGCGTGAAGGAGTTTTATCGAGATACTTTTCAACAAGCGCACGAATGGATCTGGGGCTTGTCCCGCATCCGCATCATCCCATCTCCAGTCTGAGTCTCCTCTCCACTGCTGTATACAGTCGTTGTCGTTGTTGTTTCCGTTGGGATGGGTGATGAGAGCGGGTGCGATCACAATTCGTCGACGTTGTCGATCGTCGTTCATTTTATTCAATTAGCATTGGAATTTATGCAAAGCATCTTTGGTGAGGCGATGAGGTGATGTTTTCGTGGTTCTGCACACATCTTCGGCGCGTCAAGCTTGTTGATGAGGCTATGGTGTTTCACTCCCTGGATTCGATCCTGCTCATTCTGAAGACTATGAAAAGAACACCGATGGGCAAAAAGGGGGCAGCAAAAAATCTTTATCAACAATTTCCCATTGCTGCGCTCCATGATGATGATGATGATGATGGTCTATAGAGCAGGAATGCAAGGAGAGCTTCCCAAGCCAGGTTCCTTGTATGATTAGGTGATTATCATGGCGTCCTGTAACCAAGTTTTTTTTTTCTTTTTTATTTTGTTCGTCTCCCATCATCAGGCATACCGGCACTTGTTTCCTCTTTTTGGCAGCATGCAAAACAACCACTATCATTTTGGCCATCTATACCTCACCTCTACTCGCTGTTATTTGCAGCCGCCATGAAAATTGGGCTAAATTTGTTTTTATTTTTGCATCAAAATGAGGGAATAATGGTGGAAGCATTATATAAAGAAGAATTAAATTTTTGTTGTTGTTATTCGGGAACCATTTTTAACCTCATTATCGCCTTGGGCAAATAATTTATGCTGGTGAGTTGCTCAAGAAAAGTGCATGCTACTGCTGCTCTAGAGAAACGGTCGTCGTCATCGTCCATCGTCTCGTCGTTGTAAATGTTTAGTTCAAGAAAAAACAACAACAAGGAATTTTTGAAGATGGATTTTTGGGTTAAGCTATATATGTATATAGGTTAGGTATACCCTTGGACGCATTCGTATGGAGTGTAATTAAAAAAAATACCATTTTTAAGCAATTTGCACATTTTAACATACAAATCGGAAGTCAAATTTTATAATAAGCATACGAATTTTAAAAAGTCATGCAGACACCTTGTGGAAGAGGGGTGATACAATTTCCATGTCATTTTATATTATACACTGCATATTTTAAAAGAATGAAGAAAACTAAAGAATTTTTATATTGGTATAATGTCAAAGAAAAAGATATAGACATTTATCCTTAAACATGACATCAGTACAATTGTGATATCAATGTTGACAGTAGTTGTTGACTTTTGCTTTTATTGATGTCACCATAGTTATTGACACAGGACCTACCATCGAGCTAATTATTTCCATGGGAAGTTAGCTTCAAGGAGATTTTCTATAGTTTAATTCTTTTATATGGCAGTAATAACTTCTTAAAAACATTTTTTATTAATTAGAAGAAAATTAAATTAAATGTATTCCCCTCCTTTTAAAATTCATATGTAAAACATTTAATAGAAACTTTAGAGAATTTTGAATTTCGATAAAACATTCGCAGTTTCGTAAAAGAAGCATTAAAAGCATATTAATTGAAGTAAATATATGGTTTTTTTATCAAAATTTTTGTAATTTTTTCGACATACATAAATAAAACATTCAAAGAAATTTTATCCTCACAAAGTTTCAAACTAGGTACAACGGCACGGTTTTATTTGTTTAAAATTATTATTTAACTTATTCAAATAATAATATCTGCAGATGTTTTTTTATGGTTAATAAATATTATAGAAGTTCAGACCATTCAATCTTGAAAAACTTCAAATCATTTTGACAGTTTTTTATTATTTAAGACAAGCTTTATAGAAACTCTTTAAAAAAAATTAGTTAAAGGAATTTAATTTAAAAAAAAAATCAAATACTAATTATAAAAACTTAAAAAAAGAAACCTTCCATTTAGAATATTTCTCAAAACTCAAAATTTAAATAATTTAATCATGTTTTGAGTCATACAAAATTATTTAAAAAAATGAAAAAAAAAAAAAAGAAATGATCGTCTACGCACACAGAAATGATTGAGAATTGTAAGTCATAGGTCCATGCTACTCCACAAGCTCAGATGCCACATATTTTTTTATTTTAAATGTAGTTAATAAATAAATAATCCAAAAAAATCAGACCCTTTTTTTAATATTTAAAATTAATAAATAAAAACTTAACAAATCCTATTTCTATAAAGTATCCTTTTTAACGAAGCACTTGCGAAGTTGTTTTGTTCAAGAACTCTTTTTCTAATTTCTATATAACTTCTTTTAATTCACTTATAAAGTTTATCGATTCTATTAAGAAAGTAATGAGCTTCGTTAATGTTTCCCTTTTGTAATACATTTTTCTAATACTATAAGCAAGTAATTAGCTTCGGTAGCTTCATTTCTTCCTTAAAGTATCGGATAAATGTATTATAAAGATGGGAAAGGTAAACGAAGCTTATTTCCTTCTTATCGGAATAATCGTTAAACTCTTCAAACTTCATCTTATTCCTTAAAACTTTTTTTAAAAAAATCTGAAAAAAAATTCAAATCTTATTTTAAGCTACAATAAACATATATTTCTCTTATTGACCAGATTTTTTTTTATAAACTATTTTTTTCTTTTTCTAAAATTCACTCAATATTGATTAAAAAGTTTAAAATCACCCTTGAAGCTCAATTTAAGTTGTGTTATCTGATGACCTAAATGCAACAATATTTTTTTTTTGTCATATTTGAAAAGTCATCACTATAATATAAAAGTGCGTGTTTTATCCTGCGATCTTAATTCAATCATCAGGCAAATATAGAAAATATGCAGCGTTTTTTTTTGTTCTGTCCCTCAACAATTCAAATAAACTTCATGACTTTAGCCATTTCATTAATGAGACTTATAGATACAAATCTAACTACGTTCTTTTTTTTCAACGCCCTTCACCCAGAAAGAAAAAGAAATAAGAACAATTCTCCCCCGCTCTCGATATATGTAAAGTAATCATAAACATAGTCAAAGACTTAATTTCCAAATTAATAGACCGCATATGTTTTAATATTTTTCTAGATTAAAAAAAAAAATATTACAAAAATAAAAGAAAAACCTAACAGTCATCGTACATAAAAAAAAATAGACAACTACCTACCAACATATATAGTCATGTGTTAATATTCTGTGGTATAGGTCTGATGCAAGAAAAGATACCAAAAAGCACAAAACCGACTCTAGATGTATAGATATAGATAGGAAAAAAAGATACATTAACATAGATACGTTTATATGCATTACTTAGCGCAATTAATGTATCTATTCGTTCATATATAGATTGTGGTGGTTGTATTTCTATATACGGCCAGGCATGGATGTGGTTTTATATAACACTAGCCGCCTTCTTTTGTCGAAGTCTAATTCATTACCCCATCTACAACAAGTCCTGCTCCTGGTTGATGTTGTTGCATTAAAATTCTATACCTACTATATAGGTAAACCTAGAAACAGTGCACATGGTGAAAATACTTCAATTTGTCGACATTAGTGTCAAAGATGGATGATAAGAGAGCAAAATTGTGGTCGCTTTCCGTTTATTAACACAATTATCCTCCTTCTCACTTTAAATATAACATTCTATCTCTTTTCTTTTCATTACTATTAAATTGCTGGATTGACCATCAGAACACGGGCAACTGGTGTGTATATTAGACGTCATCATACGTCAAAGAACTTAATGTCAGTTTATATACCTTACTCCTTATAGTCTTGAAATGGATTCGAATTTGAAATGAAATTACTTAAGGTGCGGCAATATAGTGTTAGAGTTCCGTTATTATAGAGTCTCCCTTATAGATAAATTTGTATCTTTAACTGTGGTTTTTTTTTTAGGTATATCTATATGTATGAACAGTATCTAAACATGGGACTCTTGTCAACTTCTCTTTTTTGAAGAGTGTAGGAATGGAATTTCCCGACAGAAACAATTTGCCGTAGTACCTAAATTGATTTAGTAAAGATACAGTTAGAATGTATTTTATAGCCAGAAATGTCTATAGAGTATTAAATAGGATAAAAATATGTAATATAAATTTTGTCTTGTGTGATCCAAGTCTGGTCAATATCCATGTCACAAATGTCGCGTCCTGTCATTTGATTCTTTTTTGTCTACACATAGAAATACACTACAAATCTAGTATACATATATGTACGAATACTGTCGACACAGAGCTTTAAACATGTTACAAAGAACGTTTTTTTTTTTTTCTTATTTTGATTTAAATAATGTTTTAGACACTATGTTCAATTTTATATCTATGCGAACACACAAAAAACTAATCAAACAATTGACAATCGAATCGAGCATAGAACAACGCGTCTGCGATACTTTATTTTTATTTTCTATTAAACAACCAATCATCTAGTCAAATCAAAATAGATATAGATACTTTTTTTTCACTATAAATGCATTTTATAGATATCTACTTTTAGTGCGTTGACAGATACACATCCGTAGGTATATTATACAAAGAGTGACATTCCACAATGTCTGCATATTAAATACAAAAACTAAATGTATTTTTTTTTTTTCATAAAAATTCTGCATGGGACAAAGGCTCTTGGACGCTCGATTGGTGTTGTATTATATGTATGTATAAATATATAATAACTCCAATCAAAGTCGGGTGGTATGTCTGATGCGGTGGTGGACACAATTATAAATACCTACTGGTGAGACTCCAGACAGACCGATATGTAGTATAAGGGACTGAAACATGCGTATTTTAATTCGTGATCATAATCCCTAATAAAATTATTGAGCTATGCCCTTTTTTTGAATTTGATAAAATGAAGGGTGTTTTATGACGGTATATGGTACCTATTTATGGACATTGGACAAGCTTTATATAATTGCTGGAGATTTATTTAGTGTAAAATAGTTCATTATACTCTTGAAGTTGAGTGTTTGAATTTTAATAAAATTGTTTTATTAAAAAAAAAAAAATAAATTGTTAAAGGAAATAAATTTTATTTTATTTCTTAAGCTCAATTTTTTAACTATACACATTTATAGTGGTTTTAACACAATATTTCCAGGATAAAGAACTACATTGACAATTTTGGCCATCTTTGACCAATTTAAAAATGTTAAATGATCAAGCTTAGCATTGACCTTTATTATTTTATTTTTATTCAAAAATGTGGCTAAACCAAGGTAATTACAGAACTCTTATCAATATTCCATTGACGAATATTTAAAAATAAAAAAACCTGAATAAAAATTGGTAACAATTTTGTTTTGTCAATAATAAAATACCGCATAATTGACTGCCACTTTTTAGCAGAGCATTAAATGTTTCCTTATCATATATAACTGGCATATCTTATAAAGTCTATATATCTATAAAGAGCATTTTAGCCGCCACCACTATACTGCAGCCACTGCTGCCGTCATTGCCATATCCCTCATGTCCAATTTTTAAATTAATTCAATTGAACGAGATTTTTATACGAACAAAAAAATTAAAAAAAAAAAAATAACAGAGAAAACTATGCACACCACTTATGCCAACACGCGCTCTCAAACACAACTCAATATATGTATGTATAGGTATATACCTTCAACCATCATCAGCACGTATCAGCAAGCTCGCTCGAATTGCTCAGGCATTCACCCCTTATGGATTTCATTAAGTAAAATGACCAAATGTGACTCTAAATAAATACAAAAAAAAAAAAAACAGAAAACAACGAAGCTTTTTTTCATCATATAAATATCTACAATAAAAAAAGCTAAATAAACATCAAAGAGGAGTGTGAAAGATACTCGTCTATCACTCACGCGCCCCATTATGGCAGAACACGATTGAAAATTTAAAAAAAAAAAGAAAAACAATTCTTTCAGACTTTTCAATTCATTAAAATCGGTCTGGTAATTACCACTAAATTAATACCATATGGGCCACACACAATCACCATTACCGCTCCAACAACAAAAACACACTCTCACTGACCATTGTCCTCAATTACTATTATTTATTTAATTTTATTTTTTTTTTATTTCAATTTCTGAGTTTTTTTGTTGTATAAGTAAAAATATGCAGGCGCGAACTGTCCCTTTAGAATTAAAAAAAATAATTTACACTCCAAATGAAATGAAGATACAAAAATCCAAGGGAAATTAATGAATAATAATAACAACAACAAAAAAAAATCGTTGATAGCTGTAATAAAACTATGAGAAGCTCAACTAAGCAACAAAACCAACCTGCTGTCCTTTGACCATACCAAAACCAACGCAATGTCAGAAATTAAATTAAATACAAAGAAAAAAAAAGAAATTATTTTACAATTATCATTATAACCATCTCCCTGTGTTTCAAGAATTTCAAGATTAATGTTGGAACTATCCTTCGCTACATACGTATACGAGTATATTTGATGACGCGAAATAGAGTGCGTATATTTATACTGTTAGTACTGTTAGTACCTACTTAATTACTTGTTTACATTCGTCATTAAAAAAGAATTTTGTTACACATTTCAGTTTGTTTGTGTTTTTTTTTTATAAGATTTGAATCAAATGAAACATGCGAACAATGGGAAGATTGATGTCTTCTTAGATTCAGACGTAGTTTTTTAACTTTAAAGTCAAACTAAATGTCTGGCGAACGATTTATTATATTTTAAGGTTAAAAATGTCACCCTGACAATAAAATTCGTTAAGGGAAAAACAATGAATCACAAAAAATTCGAATTGTGTTTAGAAGTGTCGTTTTGGTTCTTATTATGTTCCACTTAGGGATGTGTTCAGTGATACTGGGATCTGCAATGGGTCTTACTCATTTTTTTAAAAGTTACCTTTCTATCTCAATATAGTAATTGCTTCATCGAAAATATAAATGTTGAATGACATAAGCAATAAGCATCAATGACGAGACCGACATTTTTTTACTTAAAAGGTTAAAAATTCTTAAATTGAATTATTTAATGTTAATCTTAAGCAGCTTCTAGATTTAAGCCTCATCGATAGATCTTCGAAAAAACAACAACAACCACACTATATACAGACTACGAGACGAAATCTATGTACGTATAAATATAAATGAAAAAATAAATACATACATTTTTACATACATACATAAAATTGAATTTTTCTCTGTATGAGGTTTATATGTATATTCAAAAACTACTGGACCAATTTCGCTGAAATTTTTAAAGTTTGTTTTAATTAACATCGAAATGGTTTATTAAGTTTTCACGCAATAAAGTCATAATTGGTAGAGTTGTGTGGCTTGTTGTCACGTCTTGTTGGAACCACATATCGTCCAAGTCATGATCTTCAATCGCGGGCCAAAACAAAAAAAATCTTTCCATTGCTGCGAAACCTGGGAAATCGATAAATTCGGATCATCAGCAACACTTGCACTTGCAGCAGCAATATTTTTTACTGAGCGTGCATTACGATGATGCACGGGCCTTACGACATCAGTAACGCTTCCATTCTCTTCAAAATTCTTCACAATTTTACCGATTGCTTGCGTAGTCGACCGATTATGACGACCATAATCATCGTGTAATGCGCGAAAAGTGGCTGCGTTTAAATCACCACTTTTGTAGTAAATTTTAATAATTTTCAATAATTTGACCTCGTTGTTCGATTGTTAAACGATACATTATCGTAAATGGCAAACATTCAACTAATATTATGATACTTCAAATGACAGCTAAGTTTGACAGGTGTCAAATGCCAGCTCTGCCAACTTGAAACCACGAAATAAATGATCATTGGATTTGTATAATTTACATCCGGATTTAATTTTTAATCTGGATGAATCGAGTAAATAATATGGTCGTAAACATTACATGTCGATTGGGGAAATTTTGTGTTTATTTTCTTAAATATACAATTTAAAACCTGATTTCATCATTCCAGTGCACATACTTCCCTGTTGGAATATTTGAAACGTGGTTTTAAGTTGAAATCTTTTGGTGAAAATTGTATTCCTTAGAGAATAGATTATTGAATATTTTTCATGAATAAATTATTGAATCATTCTAAAAATCGAATAATTTATATTTTTCCATAAAGACTTTAGATATAGAGAATTGTGATTACAATATTCTGTAATTATTTATTAATGAAATATTTATGAGTTAGAAAATATTGTAATATAAAGATTTAAGACTTAGAAATAAAATAACTATGACTAGCCCAGATATAATCTAGTTTTTGAGACTTTTATAAACTTATAAGTCCAGGAAAATGTTATTTGCAAAAAAATTCCTTCAAGGTGTAAATGTTATTTATATAAGATACATGACAAAATTTCGCTTGCATCAAAGACAAGCTAAATGTATCTTAAATAATTCTTTATTTCTCAAAGTCATTACAAACCCTCAAAGTCTCATAAATTCTCAAGTAACTTCTTATATACCTCGTAAATTAATAAACACAAACTCAAACCAACAACGAAAAACAAAAGTGTCACTTCTAATTTAACAAAGGTGCATTAAAACTTAATTCGCATTTTCTTTCTTTTTTGTGTTCTTCTTTCTTATTTCTTCAAGTTATATAGGTTTAACTTTTGCTCTGTTTACTGTTTAGTATAAAGGTATAGGTATATAACCTAAGCAAAAAAAAAAAAACTCCAACACACATTATCCCAATCGTAGATAATTCCTAATTTGCCTTTAATTTATCGTTCCAACCAAAAGAAAAGGACCTTTCTCAAATAACAACAAAAATGAACAAATAAAATCACAAAAAAAAATATAAATAAAGACATTCCTTATAATAAAAATCCCAAGCTAAAATTGGTATTTTATGCTGCTATATTACTGAGTTTTACTCGCCTATCTTTTTTGCACTTTTATATAAGTTCACCTTTATGCGATGGGGTTTTATATGTGCGTAGGTATAGTATACATATATAGAAATTGCAGGATCAGTATATATACACCTCCCTTATATAAGAAAAACCATAAGATACCGCATATACTTCACACAGAAAGTCTAATAAAAATAAATGTCAGTCGTTTGTTTTTATCAAGAACTACTACTGAGGCCTAGAGAAATTTCAAAGCACTCTCTTTCTTAGATTCAAGAGGATGAGTAGGTGGATATGCGGTCCTGTGGGGCAGAAATCTCATCCTGGTTGAGCGTTAAAAATCCAGAACGAATAGTTAGAATGATGCTAGGAAATATCAGAAGAAAAGAAAAATCCCTCTCTAATTCGTATAAGAAACAACAACCAAAAAAAAAAAAAATTACAGGAACAACGTTTTTACGGGATCTCAATTTCTTTAAGAAACGAGGTAGTTTCAATCTAATATAATCCCCTGAAAGGGATTTCTAATTCGACTTTGGGTCGTCGCCGCGTCGGGTGGAGGTGTATATAGTGTTTGTATAGTGAACCTGGACCCACTCCATTTGCCCAATGAAATTCTATTTTATGACCACTAGAGATGGTGTTTTCCTAACAAGAAGCATTTTTTCACTCATTTCAAGGATGACCGTATTATCCTGTTGCTCTTATATGCTTTTTCACTGTACCTACCTCTCTTTATTCTGTATATATAGTATCTGTGTATACAATTCGCATCCTTTCGTTTTCCTTAGGGTGCCACAAATGGCAGAATAGTATCTACAGAGCAAAAAAAAAAATGCTTAATAAATAAACTCAAACCATGCCGATGCGAATGCTAGGTCCTGAATGCGCCCCCTCAAAAAAAAAGGTAAAGAAAGTCATTAGTTCGTTAAAAAGTAATTTAGGATAAATTTGGTGTTTTTTTTTTTGTTGTGTTTTCCTTACTTTTGCGCTTATACCCGTCGATTAATATTGCTTGAGGGCTTAATGTGTTAATTATATAATGAGTATGATATTTTTTTTTTTATTCAGCTGAGTAACAGTATAGAAAATGCGGAATAAGGAGACTATAATATTGGGACTTTTGTTTAATGAGTTTTTGGGTATAGGGTATTATATTGAAGCTGAAGTTTTTGTACACCAAAATATAAATATAGGGGACAAGTTAGGGCAAAGAGGCTTTAAAAAAAAAAACAGAAAATTGCTAAAGATTCGAATCTAAGCGATTTAAAAAGATATTTCTGCAACTTCTTGGAAGATCTTTTTAGTGAAATTAAGTGGCATTGCAGCGATGACCACTTGTCTTAGTTCATTTTAGTGACAGTTCATTTTAAACTATTTATTGACACTGATTAATGGAAATAAAATGACAATATATTGATTAAACTTCGTCACTTTTTAACAGATCGTCATTTAAGTGACAACAAAATTTCGGATTTGTAGGTATGTAGTTAATTATTGCCATTTATTTAGTGAAAAGAACTGGTCACTTGTCCTACCTCATTTTATTGACAATCCATTTGAAGTTATTTATTGACACGAATTAATGGAAATAAAATGACACAATTGAAATTTATTGATGTTACAATCGTCACTTTATAACAGATCGTCACTTAAATGACAAGTGAATAAAAAAAAGTTATATACGTACAAAGATATAGTGAGCAAAATGTTTATCAACGTTATGAGTTCTTAATTGACAAGCCTTACTATTTCCTTTTAAATTATTATCCTGCCCAACCCATTTAAAAATTGCATTTTTCACACAACACTTAAGAAATGTTCACAAAAAAAAAAAATAAAATAAATAAACTTTGTGTCCCATAGGTTTCATGTCCGCGATTATAACAAATCTCACTAAGATAAAAATCTATAGGAGAGATTCTGCAGAAAAACCGCTAAAGATACCTTAACACTTGAATTCAAAAAAAGAAAAAAAATATTGTGAAATTTGCCGCTTCCTTAAAGAATAAAGACCCCCTTCGTCATTGGCGTGTGTAATTCCATCGAGGAGTTTCAACTTTTTTTTTTTTTTATTTCATTTTATTATTTTCCTCAAAAAATTTTCAAGTGCACGAAAAATCATTTTCCCATAATGTGCCAGCACGGAGATGAAGTTACGTGTTCGATAGATAATATCGTGTTTGATTGCCCGTTAGATAATTGATCAGGCAGTTTATTCTTTCGCTGAAACGCACATTTACGATGGGAAGGAACTTCCACTTGAATTTGTTAAAAATCTTTTGGCTGTGTTGAATTCGATATGATGTACCTCAAGTTTTATAAGAGTCAAGTATAGCTTAGCTACCTAACACTGCTGGCATGGTGATAAAAATGAGACGATGAAATTTATTACTATTTTCCTAATTTTTCGCTCAAAAGAATAATATCGTTATAAGAGGAAATATCCTCTTAAAGAAAATGAACTAAAATATACCATACCTAGTTACATTTGACGAGAGACACTGCTGCTATGAAATAAAATTTAAATGTTTGCATTCGCAATGAAGTGGAAAATAATCGATATGACAACAAGGGTGCGATGAACAATGTGGTTAAAGATGGGAAGAATGCCTAAGAAATAGTACGTTGGGTTGGTATATGTGATGAAAATTTTCTATTTATTTTACTTTGTAATCTTCGGAAAAAAAAGTAATTTGTATAGACTCAGCGAAATATAATTATATAGCAATGTAATGCATAGTAGTCCATAGAATAACTTGTGCATAGGACACTTACGCCGACGGTCTCTCTCTGGTCATGAAAGTAACTGAATACTTGAAACTTAGCGAAACATCTAGGATAGTTTTCGTGTCGATAACAAAAATACAGAATTGGTTGAGGATTGTACGTCGCTAGGCCCTGGGATTCCATAACCTGTCACCCCACCAAAAAAACTGAAATTAAAAAACCAACTGTGTTCTTAAACTCAGCGAAATATCGATGATAGTTTTCAATGAAACAGACATAAAAAATGTCATTCTTAGTTTGACTTGAATTTTTAATTTTTAATTTGAACCAATGAAACTCAGCGAAATTCTCAATTATCATAAAAGCAGTAGCACTAAATTATTAATACAAATATTATTTCTAAATAAAATAGTCATCTAACTTCTATCAACTAAATTCTTGAAACTTAGCGAAACATCGATGATAGTTTTCAATAAGAAATAAATACAAAATATTATTAAGAACTTACTTGAAAATAATTGAATCGAATTTTTAATTTGAATCAATAAAACTCAGCGAAATGGAAATACATTTTGTTTAATATATTTTTTAAGGATAAATAAAATTAAAAAATTCAAACTAAACTGAGTAAATAAACGAAGATTTATATTAAATTATCATTCTTAGCATTTTTTACAAAAAATTCATTTCAAAACACATATTTAATTGATAATGAAGAAAGTTATTAAATTTCACTAAAATCAAGTTCATAACAAACACATCTATAAATTTTTAAAGCAACAATTTTGTTAAACAGACAAATATTCAAGCATAATAGATTATTTAACTCGAAACAAAAAAATCATTTATTTTTTATCAAACATTTCTATCTTATTATGAAACTTTTTAAATAATTTAAAAAGCTTTATGTTTTTTTTTATGTATGGCTTTTTATTTTATTTAATCAACCCTGATCCAGAAAACAATAATGAAAAATTAATTGCAATAGTATAATCTGTAGAAATAAATCACCATAAACTTAAACATAATTATATGCTCTCATATTTAGTTAATTATAAAACTCAGCGAAAATACAAGAAGCCCTAAATTTACAAAATAAAATCCGAAGTGATTTGTGTAACTACCAATTACTAGCTGGCATAATACCTAATTTTATGTGGCTACTATTTCATATGGTTTAAATTAAGTAACATGAAAAATTATATAATGATATACAAACCTATACCATTAAATAATAATTAAAAGAAACAAACTCAATATATTCCAATACTATGAATTAAATAAAAGTCATTGAAAATATTTTTCTTATTTATAGCTCTGCCCAAATCAGTGAATATTATTTATTTTTTTTTTTTTTTTTTTTTTTTTTTGCAATAAATACAAAATTAACATACCTACACAAATAGGGGGATAATAGTGTTGTTAAAATTAAAAATAATTATAATCAAACAAAAAGACCAAAAGCGCATCCAGGCATAAAAAAAAAAACATATACTCGTATACATATACGCGACGCATGAATATATCAGAGTCATATATGTGTATATAAATTTATTTCACTATCGCAATTAAAGTCTAATAACAATTAATCTAATTAAATGTGTATATTAATTTCGAAAAATGAAAATTATTATAAATTATAAATTCAGATTTATTAGTTGAATAAATGTGTCTCATGATGTATTTTATTATAAATGTCCCATCAGCACATTTTTTTACAATATATGTACGTATCGAATCTACAATTATTTTTACATTATATTATATTTTATTGTATATTATATTATTGCGCTGATGCATCTGTTTGGCGGTGTGTACCTATAGTTGATTTTTATTTTAATGTATTTTATTACTGGACACTGATCACACTCAGTCTCAAGTTCAAATCGTAAAAAAAAATTAAATAAGATTGATAGGAGGAGAGAGCTCACATATAAATCATTTTAAAAACAGACAAATAAAGTTAATAAAATATCATCATAAAAATAATGTGCACAAGTTCTTGTTATAAATTCTCTGTATATCAGTTTTGGTTTTTTTAATCAGTGATTATTATTATTATTTTAAACGCCAGCTGACCCTTATGGTGACCTATAAGACATATGAAGAGAGATGCTTTTTTTTTATATATATTTATAGAAAACAAATGAGCGTGTTTAATGTGAAGATTATTGTGTGAAAGAAACTTATCAGACATTTAACATTTTTTTGTTCAATTTTTGTTTTTTTGTTGTTGTTGCAAAACACTCAAGTGATAATAGAATTGCTGCTAAGCGACGACATCTTTAAGAGATAACAAGAACTTAGACATGAGTTAAGAAAAAAAAATAAAAACATCTGGTTTTGTATATTCACATGCAGAAATTTAAACAGATTGAAAACTTAGCGAAAAATAAATATTCATTTTTGCACACGAATTTGTTTATAATTAATAAACTATGTACCTGTATTTAATTATTTAAAATATTTTAATTCAAAACAATTTATTTTGTTCATATACAAAAACTCAGCGAAAATCAAATGAATTTCCAAAAACACCAGAGATATCGCTTAATATTACAAAATAAGAATACAAAAATCCAGCTATCGTTTTAAAGCAAATGATCTGTAGAAACATATACAAAAACTCAGCGAAAATCAAATAAATTATAAACACAACAAGGAACATCGCCCAACAATAAAAAATAAAAATTTCAACTATCTTTACAAAGTCATGATAATAACATCTTCACATGAACGTGAAATTTAAAACTGGGCGAAATAGAAATATGTACTGTACATATATGTTTTTTCATAGTTAAAAAAAAAAAATAAATTCAAAAATATAATTAAATGATTCTGAAAGGCATTAATATTAATTGAGTTTACAACTCAGCGAAAATAGAATTCTTTTTTATTGGAATACCAAAAACAAAAACCCATATCTAATGAAACTTATCGAACTTGTTATAGATGTTGAAAAGTTTTTAATGAAAACGTTTTCAAATAAAGTTGTGTTTTTATAAAAAAAAATAAAATCAAAAAAAAACACGAACAACAAATAGATACTTTAAGTATCATAAACATCAACCTCTACATCAAATAAATAATAGGAACACAAAAAAAACACAAGAACCAAACCTTTAAGTAATAACACTTTGCCACCAAACTGACACTGTCTTGTGCAAACACATTAAATTACACTTAGGGGCCAACGAACTATACCAACGAACCGAAATTACTAATGATACATCAATTATTTACCTCAAGGAGGTTTTATGCTTCGGTTTAGGTTATGTTTTTTTTTGTTGTATTTTTGTCGTTGGGGGTGTAATTTTTGTGTGTCCTGTGCCGTTGTAGATACCTATTAACAACACCCTCACAATTACTTACGTCGTCGTCGTCGGTGTAGCTACAACTATATCATTATAGAGAAGAAAATTGTGTGGGAACATTTTGCCACACGAGCCTGTCAAACAAAAAAAAGGACACAAAACTGCTCTCTACAGTTAAAAAAAAAAAAAAAAAAACTTGAAATTATGTTACGTCAACACCTCGGTGATCAACGGACTAACCACCCAGAAAAAAGCCGTCCCGTCCTATATTAAAATGCGTTTCAGGGTGTAATGGCTTTGATGAAACGTCTAATGAGTTTTTGTTTTTTATATGAGTGTCCCATTATATAGGACCGATGATGATGACGACTAGTCGAATACAATGGCAAACTCATGCAACACTCTATATACCCCATCACCACACTCTATACATATTGTCAATCAACATTATTTTCCATTTCGAAAAATCGATCAATATTGTGGGGGTTAATAATATAAAAGAAATTAAAAAAAAAAAAACCCTGTCTTCTGTCTAAGATCGATGAACTTGCCTTTGGTATGTGTCTTTGAATTAAACCAAAAAAAAAAAAAAAACTGACTATATCCAGTGAACCAAGGAAAAAAATCGAAGCGTCTCCAGTTCTATATTTAAAAATCTTTAACGAAACAAAACAGAGGCCAATGACAACGAACGTCAGGGCGACAAAACATCTTCTATACACACCATATCGTCCCATAAGCCTCATCATCATCATAATCATCAACAACAACCTCTGTCGCAAAAGCAATATAACAGCATCAGAGCTCCTCCATCCTCATCATCATCCTCAAGCAAAGAAAGAAATTTTTATAAAAATACAAAAATTATAAATAAAAATAAAACAAACAAAAAAAACAAAGAGTCAAAGATATTTCAGAGTCGAAGAGAATTTCCTGTCGACATCATCATCGTTTCGATGCGACACCGGTACCATCGTCATCATCGCACGTCTTCGAGGAGCGACAGTCTTCACAACTTTACTCCCCAAAATAAAATAAAAAAAAACACAGCCCCATGATTAATATTGAGAGACTTAAAATACATTTAAAAATATTTCGAAAATCATAAATGCAAATAATAATCTATCTCCTATTGCAACATCTCATTCATGTCTAGCAACATTAAGCAATATAAGATCTAGCAACATTTTGTTCAACGCGACAATGCATTAAAAATATGTGTTTTGTTTGGTATCAGTGGCAATTGCATCCGTGCATTCGACAATCGGACTCGGTTCGGATGATGATGATCATCATAAACATCATAAAGCGACAAGCAATTATTAATTTGCCGACAAATAATTCAAACTGATTTACGACTTGAAATTATTCACACTAAAGGCCATAAAATATGGGACAGTTTTAAGCCAATATTGCATTTATTCACACATATGAAACAATTCTATTGCTATCAGCAAACATGTGAGAGTATTCAAAAACTAAAAAAAAAAAAAAATTATTTATTATTTTATTATTTACTGATACACAAATATGAATGGTTTCACTATCTCTATCTCTCTCTGTTTTTTTTTTCTTTGTGAATGTGTCTCAAAACACTGTCTCAAATAAGTACCAGATACAGGAGTATCTTCTGTCTTTTGGGACCCCGGTGCAGTGGTGGCGGTGTGGCAGCAGTAGAAATGATTTATATGCCAATAATCATTTAAAGAGCTGCGAATAATATCGTTTTGATTGCAAATGAAAAAATAAAACAAAAAAAAAGAATACAAAAAATTAAATCGAAGCGAAGCGAATGAATTTATTGGATATCGTGCGAGCACGAAATTATTGAAGTTCATATACGAGTATATAAAAAAAAGGGTGGTATTCATTTATGTCTAATTTGTTGCAAAGAATTTTATGATTTGACTATATGGTGAGTGATTGAACATTTTTTATTTTCAAGTTAAACACATCATTAGCTCTCAGATAGGGCTTAAGCACACGTGTTTATTAAAACAGTGCGATCGCAATAAAAATTTATTGTGACAGACGTATGACAGCTAAGGAGTATGATAATATGACGTTTTTCCAAAAAATGTGTGTGTGTATAACAAACATAATGCAAAAATATTGTATAAAACAGTATAGTATACAATGCATCTGGCACGATTGACACTCTAAAATTCGATTGGGATTCGTGCGGAATAAATGTCTGGCAACAGAAAGTGGGTAATATGACAATATTTTGTAAAATTATATGATTGATAATTATTTTTAAGACAACAGAATTTAGTATACATTTTTTTTCCTAAAAATATTTATTTAAAATGGAACTGGCACGACTGGCACTAAAAAAATTAAATGCAGTTTTGTTTACCTGTAACTGTGACAGTACCTATTATGTAAATTTTAAATAATGTGATTTTAATACATATTTTTTGTCCTAGTAATGGTTATTAAAAATACAACTGACACGACTGACACTCTAAAATTCAATCGGAATTCGGTTTTAATGCTGTCATATATAATATGGCAGTATTTTTTTAAAATTATATGATTTGATTATAATTTTTTTGTCTTGAAAACAATTACTGATAATGTAACTGATACATCTGCTACATCTGGTAAATTTAAACGCTAATTTTGTGTTGCGTATACGCATGGCAACACCAACTGTTTGATGTGACAATATGTTGCTAAATATATGATTTAAATATTATTTTTTTTATTCTAGAATTAATAATTCAATTAGCAACTGGCAGAACTGGCACTCAAAAATGTTATCATTTATGAAAAAAATGGCAAACAACTGGGTAACTTAAATGTAAAATTCAATTTGGCTTAACAATATCAATAAATTTACATATTATATAAAATGAAAGACTCTTTAGATTGGTTTTTTACAACTAATTTAAGGTACAGTGTGGCCCTGAGCATCTTTTTTTTTTGCCCAACTGGTATTAAGTTTATGCCAATAAATCGCTACTTATGTTCAATATTATATTGATGCTAATATTTGGTTGTTCTCCTTTGCACAGGCAAAGTTTCATTTGACATAATTAGATTTTGTACTTTAATTCAAAAATTCCATATAATGCCAGATCATTTAAATGATTTTTTTTTGGTAAGTTTTTTTTAAATTAATATTTTCAATTTTTCTGCCACACAATTTTATATAGTCTTATCTAATTCTTATCATAAGGTTCGAGTTTTATTTGTAAAGCATATCATTTATGCAATGCCAGATGTTTTTGCAGTTTTCATAAATATTTTATATAAACTCTTACATACCTACCTATTTTTTTTTTAAATTTTGATACAAGGTCTCCCATCTTGATACAAAGAATTCTATCTTCTTCTTCTTCCAGTAACAAAAAAAAAAAAGTTTCCTTTCCATGGAATTTTGAAAGAAATCAATTACATCCCTGCAAGATATCATCTTTCCTAGAAATACCTGATACTATTCTCTTGTCATCTCTCCCAACTTTATGAATACCTACATATATAAGAAAAAATTCTTCTGTTGTTAAAGAATTTTTCAGTTCTCGAAATACCATCCATTAGAAAACCATTTCAATTTCCTTGACCAAAAGAAGAGCAGGTCAGTTTTGTTTTTTGTTTTGTTCGTGATATGTCCATCATTTAATTTTCTCTCTGACCCCTTGTCTAATTATCGAATTAGAAGAAGCAAAACCCTCTTAGGGATATTATTTTTTTTGTGTTTGACGAAAACCCTATAATTATGATGTCCAAGTCAATCTCACTGGCATTTGAATACTAAATTATAATTTTCCAGCCTTTTCATGGCAGTTGCAGTGGTGGCACGGTAGAAAACACCATCAAGCTTAAGGTTCACGTTTTGTCCCTGTTTTTTTTTTTTTTTTTTTGGAGACTTGAACAAAACTGAAAAACATATTGTTGTTTGGTACTTGTTTGTTATAAGATGAATTTAGTTTTCTTTTCTTTGGAGTAACATTTTGAAGGGCACGTGATTCACGAGACAAAGAGGGCGAACAACAACAAACAAAAAAAAGACAAACATTCTAACCTACAAAAAAAAACAAAAAACCATAAGGGGCGGCATAATGGATATATAATAACAATGTAACTCTTCTATAAAAAAGCAAACCTCTGAAAACACCAATAGTCCATAGGATGAACCAAAATATAAGAAGAAGCCGCCGCGCCGGCCGCTGCGGCTTGACTTTTACTTCATCATCTATAGATCCATTTTTTGTGCATTATTATAAAGAAGAACTCAAAGCAGTTCTTTGCATCTTCAAATTGAACTACTAGATATTCTTTATACTAAAGATACTAAAGGGGCTTGAAATAAGTACAGACAAGAAAAAAAAAATTATATACATAGATACTCATATACAATCGTGCACTTTATGCTCTCTTAACAGTAAAATCGTTCATTGATTTCGTTTTCTGTTTGAATTTAAAAATGGGAAAAAACAAGACAAAACAACAGGAGAGAGAGAGTTTAAGATGATACAGCACAGCGGCTTTGGATGGATCTATAGAAATTTCTAGGTTAGCGGGCGCAGAGTGCCCCCATCAACTTCATATTACACTTAAGATGTTTTCTTTAAATGTGTGTCTTTGTTTTTTTGTAATCTGGTGGATTCCTCTAAATCTGTTTACCGACGAACCAAAAAATTCTACCTATCTTTTTTAGCCAGGGAAGGATCTTACATTTTGAAGACTTCAATATAAGATGTTATAAGTTTTGGATTGTTCTCACATTACAATTTTCTTTTTATAAGTTTTCTTTCTTGAGCTCAGTTTCTTTTAGTTTGAGGTTATTGAATATTTTATAGAAAAAAAAAATTAATATTTTAGAACATTCATTATTCCCTAGCGGTTTTCAACCTTTCAAAAATATTTCAGTAATATCCAGTGTTTATAATAAAAGACAATCAATTTAAGCAATTTAAATACATTCTGATATCTTTATCATTGTGGGCCCCATTTAAATGAACGGGCCTTTTAATAATTCATACTTTGCGCCATTGAAAATTCGTTCCTGATTATAGCTTAAGTCAAAGTTAAAGTGTGTCGTGACTTTGAGCCGTTTTGTTGTGTTCCGTCTAAGGAACAGGGAAACACCATACCAACAAGGATAGAGAAAACAAAGACACAACTTTAACACAAAAGCCCCACCGAGAGACATCAGAAGAGCAAAAGATATGTTGCTGCACTGGTGATGCTGTGAAGTTGATGATGATCGCATATGAGAGCGCTTTACTAAAGCCTTTTGACTTGCTTTTCGGGTTGGAACAGTGTGTACATATTTTGAAAAACATTTTTCCCGCAGTTTTTTTTATGTTTTCTTCTTTTTTTTATTATTATTATTACACGCTTGAGTCGGCAATGGAGATGAGTTCTTCCTCAATAAGCCGCCTGGATCAAAAAGCTGGAATATACAATCAAAAAAAAAAAAAAAAATCAGCTTTACACGGGCAACTTGACTTGTGGTATGTGCTTAATCCGTCGTCGTCGTTTTCCTGATGATGCTCAGAATGAGGCTTTAGAGCTGTCTATTCTAAAACTTAAGACTTTTATTTTCTTTAGTTTTGAATATGTTTCCTCATCTTTAAGAGCCGCGCATGGACAAAGTCAAGTTGTGTGTTGGATGCACGTAAAGATGAGATTTAGAGAGACTCTTCGGAGACGACGAAGACGACGACGACTTGGACATTGGACGATGCATGATGGTGAAAAAGATTTCATGACTTTGTTGTATCATAGTTGTTGATGATGTCGATGCGAGAATCGCAAGAATGATGATGATGATGAATATCATGATTATGATGATGAAGATGATGTTGTTGTTTTAAATTATATTATAAGTTGAGGGCCACTTCTTAACACTTTGAATATTATTTACGAAGATAGGCGAATTTTTTTTCTTTTGATTTTTATAACCCTAGATGATGATTCTTTAAAGTTCGCCGAAAGTGATCAGACATGGGTGTCTATATGGGTTTTTTGTCTTGTAAAGACAAAGTGGCCAATATTCAATGGGTAATTAAATATATGATTTATGTTTTTTTACTTCTCTGATGGGATACCTACCTACATAGGAATGTATGTGTTGGCTAGAGTTATAGTAAGTCAAATGAGAAGGGAGTATACCTTTTTGTTTTAAGTAATTTTCATAAAAATTGATTTATGTGAAGTTTTTTATTTTTTTTTTTTTGAGGTTATGAAGTGAAAATTATAGGAAAATATGACTGTCGATAATAAAGAGCAGAAGAACTTACACCTTTTTTGGTAACAAGTTATAAGATGATGAGGTTTTCTTGGATGTATAGGAGATTTAAAAAAAACCTTATAGAGCTATTAACATCTACGTTACATGATTCACACTGCAGCTAAAGTGGGATATTACATAACATGCTGTCAAATCAACCATTTGAAATAGTTTTAAAAAATAATGCCGGGTTTTTGATATTTACAATCTTATCTCTGACAGGATAATACAAAAATAAGTGACACCACCGTTAAATTTAAGTTATAGTAAAATAACGAAGCTTTAAATCAAACGAAAGACTAAAATTCCAGAGGATAAACTGACTTTCGAAAAAATAGAAAATATTAATATCAAGTCGTGCAAACTTGAGCTTAAAGGTAACAAAAAGTTTAGATTTTCTAGTCTTTTTTTCGAAAGAAATTTAATAGGTATCAAAAACTAAGGTTCCTAAAGACGAGCTTCATAAAGAAAGGTATACAAGCTTTTAAAGTAAAAGATTATGAGGACAGGGAACATTTATGTATAGGCATCATCTATTTAATGTAATTCCTAAATAATATTAATAAAATAAAATAAATAAATAAAATAAAGAAATAAATTGCATATTTTTAGGAACCTGTCCCTAAGAGAGAATTAGTATAAAAGGTTTTGAAAGACAAAAATCAACAATTTGAATGCTTTGACATAAATTTGATATAAAGGCGCGAGTAAATATTATTTAGCTTACTTTTTTTTACTGCTTACATTATTATCTTAATTTCAATTTACAAATGAAACTTTTTCTATCAAAGCGAATTCAAGCTAAAGGACACTCACTGCAACTTCAACGCGTTTTAGAAAACACTTCTCAGACCTATCGAAATGTAGATGCTTTTTATAAATCTTAATGAACAGACTGTCACTTTTAAAATCGCCTAAAAGTATGCTCTAGTTCTTTCGATATCTCTCTAATTGCATTGTTTTTGTTTTTAATATATAGCTAAGAACTAAGAGCAAAGATAATTCCATTTATTTAAATCATTATTTTCTAAGCAATTTTAAAATGTGTTTGATATTTTTTTTAATTGCATACTTTTATGTTCTTAATCGGTCTAGGAACTCCAACTTAATTTTATAATTTTGTTTATGTGCTTAAATGCAATAAATTCAACAAATATTCTTTCCAATTATAGGCATTTATTATTTTTTAATAACATTTTGATAAATATATTGCATACTTTCTGGTACTTAAATTTTTTAAAGTCATTTGGTATTTCACATTTTATAACTAAAATAATATTCACGACCACTTCAATTCAATTATATGTACTCTCACTGAATTAACACCTTCCGTTTTATTGAATATTCATCTTTATTGTCCCATCCCTTTTTACAAAAGCTTAAATTATATATTTTTTACTTATTAATTCCCACTTAAACACCCCATAACTGTCACTCAGAATAAACGCTTAACATCAACTTATTTCAACCTCAAGTAGGTACATACATTTATATTTATAAAAACAACAACCTCAAACGCTATAGTCTTAATTCGATTTAATTTAAATTGTTTATTCGATTGTACCTCAATATCCTTAACATCACACCAACCAACCAGCCACTAAGCTAACAAAATCAAAAAAAGGATACAAAAAAAAATATGTTTCAATCTTCAAACACCCATCAAGGATGCAAATAACAATATTTAAAGCGTCTATATTATATTTATGCATTACGTTCACACGCAGGATATTTTGGTTTTGGCTTTGAATGAATTGAATGTTTTCCAAATAAACAAATCAGCAGGATGTTGTATAGATGAAGAACTGCGTGGCACCCAGAAAAATCCCAAACCAACAAAAAAAAGGGGGTGAATTTTAAAATGCACCATTTAAAGTATAGGAATACCCTTTTATCCTAAAAAGTGATGTGACATTGATTGGAAGAAGGAAGGGTGTCGTCTTTTTTTTTTTTTTTTGTTGTACGTTCCATCAAAGACCAGTAGACCAAAATAACACAAATGAAAAAGGAAACAATAATACTTAAAAAAAATAAAAATAGATGTAAAAGAAAAAAATCAAAATTGTTAAACTAACCGTATGAATGGATAAGAAGCCTCAAAGTACGTATATAGTTAGCCTATAGCCTTTTCATATGCATGTGCTTTTGAATGACTGACAGGAAACAGTAAGAGTTTTTCCTTGTTTCCCTCCCCCTTTCCCAACTCTCCTGATGCTGTACCCTCTCGTCCATGGAATGGATTCTCGGGTCAGAATTGTAAAAACGCGTGACACGGGAAAATTGTTACGACTTCTGTCTATCTATGTATGTATATCTATTTTAGCTTATAGAGGGGTGCGTTTTGTTATTTTACGTATACCTATTATAGGTACGTAGAACTGTAATGCGATTATAAAACTAGAACGGTTACAATTTCCGTTTATTTATTTAAATTTTGTTCTTTTTAAAATTCTTGTATTCGTACCATAAAGATGTTAGGTTGTGTTTATTGTTATTTTTGTTTGGCTATTTAAATCTATCCGCACGATTGGGTCCTTGATGTTATCCTTTTTTTTATATCAATTTGTTACTGTGTATATTTATATAATATAGTAAGGGAGTTTTGTCAGTCTCACTCAGCTTAAGTGGTGATTGGCATAAGAGATATTTATGTTTAAAAAAAAAAAAAAAAAACCGACATAAAAATAGTCTTTATGAGGTGATTTTGTTTTTAATGAAATCTAGGATATAAAGGAGCTAAATGTTTATTTTTTTTAAGAAGTGATTATGTCGATATTAACAATAATTGACAACAAAGGTTACATTATTTTATTTAGTTGGGGTCATGAATTATAACAACATTTGAGAATATTAAAATTATGTTATGCACGCTATATTGCGTTAAGGAGAGGTCCTTGATTGATTTATTATTACTAAATAAATTAAGTTAGTTTAATTAATTAATAATAATAAATTTTCTTCTGTTAAAATTAATTAATTGTATTAGATTAAAAATTATTTATTAATCCAGATAAATATTTTTACCCAAAATACCATCACACATGTGAATACCTATAACAAACTAATAAGGAGTCATAAAAATGGAACAATTAAAATACAATAATAATGGTAATCACTTGGTTAACCTTAAAATGCTACCGATCTCCTCCTTTCACTATATGTCTATACCTATAAAATTAGATCAGCTTCTCTTGACCCGAAACATAACAATTTTTTTTATTATGTAAATATGTATATTTATCTGATGTGTGTATGTGTGTGTGTTTATGGCAAATTTATGAATCACATAGCAATAACACTATACTTACTATATATTATCATTGAATTATATCTCACCTATAACTAACAAATAAAAAAAAAATACAAAACTCCTAGACACACCAGATACAGTAATAAATCCGACCTACAACAACGAATAATAATACAAAAAAATAAAAACGAACAAAATGAGTAACACACATTTTTTTACCAAGAAAATTGTAGAACTATTAAAAAGTCGTAAAATTCTGAAACCGAAATGAGTCCGAGAAGCTTTTTTTTTTTTTTGCTTTCTTATATCCAACACAACACACTAACCCACACCAAGAAAAGTCATAAAATTAAAGATCAAAAAATTATTCATTTGAAGTTATTTTTTTTTTTGTATCTCATTTTATAGCACGTTCTGTATATTATATTGATTTCGGTGTATCTTTGTATCTTCTAGGATGAGTACTATAAAATAAGAAACAAAAAAAAATCACAAAAGAAAGGAACATAATGTTGTTACGATGAACAAGAAAAAAATTTTAAATCGTAAAACTTATTTTCGTATGGATTATTATATCGTAAAACAAAAAAAAAAACTACTTACTGCTTCGGATTAATTTTTATATTTTATTTTTAGAACTTTCAGAGACAATGGGATTCTTAAATATATTTTTATTTATTATTGAAAAAGTGAATATACGAGTATATATAAAATGTTTTAAACTTAATTTGATATTAATTTAGTCAAATTGTTATTTTTGGAAGTTCTTAATTGGTTCAGGTGTCAACATAAACAAAAATCAATTATTTTCTAGTTAAAAAAAGATGAGAGCAAATTGGTTGAAACTTGAACCAGCTTATAAGTTGTCAGAATTTATAAGTTTGAAAAAATCAATATCCCTATAAAATCGTAAATTATTATTAGTACAGTCAGGTTCGTTATTAATAGTACAGTCAAATTAGATTTTGACTTGATAAACTGGACTTTTTATATTCTTGCTCCTTAAAGTTTTATAGGCATACAAAATAAAATGCACGACAGGGGTCGTGCTAAAAATAATTGTACGGCAGGTACCGTTATTTTTGGTCTAAAAAAAAAAATGAGTAATAATAATAATAAAGGCTAAAGGCCGTTAAAAGCTATTTTGAATAATAATAATAATTCACATCTTTAGACTCGACGTATTTGAAGCAAAATGTATACGAATAAAATGGAGCACATTCTCAAAACTCCACTTTTCGAAGAAAATGTTCTCCATCATGTGGTATACTAGCACTTTCATAGCACATGCTCAGATTTTGTTCACAGGTTTGTGCATCTTGCGAGGGATTGATAAATTCTCCAAGAGTATCTCTTGTCACCTTAGCCATTCGGATTCGACAGAAAATTGTAGGTCCCCTCCATTCCTTCCAATATCACCCTCATAGAAATGGTTGAGAGTTGTAAGTAACTATAGGCCCTGGTTCTACACGAACTGTTGTACCTCCAAAATAATTTATTTATTTATGCTCAGCTTTTTATATTGAGCACCTGATCTAAGCACATGCTTAGTTTTATTCATATCACCTATAGTCCTTATAAAGAGCTCATAAACAATAGAGAAAAGTTAACCTTCCAAGAAGAATTATTCTAGTATCAACTGATTTAAATTTTGATTCGCACATTTTTTTACTCCTTTTATAGAATTTCATTACATCTATCTACACCATTTCCACAGTTTTTTGTCAAGACTCCAGGACAGAACACAAAAAATTCTATCGACAAAATACTATCTCATTCAGCCCCCTTTCAAAAGTTTATTAAACACAAAAAAGCTGTCTGTGAATTCTCTTTTGTTCAGATGGTTTTTATCTTTGTTTCAATAAAACGCGCAATTGAAACACAAAATTCGTGTAACAACCATAATACTGCGCGTCAGGAAGGCAACATACCAAAAAAAAAAAAAAATACCAAAAAGGATAAAGGATTTCTATTTTTTTAGTCAAGCATTTACTCCGGGTATATATGCGCGAAATAACGAATGAATTCAAATGGAAAATATCGCATTAAAAATTACCCATTGAGTGCACTTGGTTTTTTTTTTTGTGTGATTGAAGGATGCGCTGTTTCTAAAGCCAACATCAGCCACTGATTTAATTTAATTTTGTTTTTTTTTTTTGTTCGTTTTGTTTTTGTATTTCCTGGTTAATGTCCTTTTCTCATACTATTTGTATATGTGAAAAATATTGTAATGCGCATTGTGGTGGTCCCAACGAAGAAATTCATCAACAACCCCTCAAAATTTTATACTTTATAGAGAGGTATAGAACACAACTCATCAACCCTCATATCCTGATGCTGATGCTGATTCTGAAATAGCTTACAACATTCCGGAAAAAAGCAACATTCCATGGATTGTTGATGCCATTCTTCTGTAAAATTTTCCCGTTTTGTTATTTTTTTGTTGTTGTTGTCAAAAAATGGTTAAAAGTCGAAATTTACTGGTGTTGCTTGTTTGTCAACTGAAAATTTTATACAACACAGTTTTGTAACTCTCCTGACTTGATGTTGTTGATGATGATGATGGTGATGAGAGAGGTGATAGGTATACTCGTAGGTATTGGGGTAAAGAAGTGAATGACAACAACAAAAAAAAAATAACCCTCCATTGTGATGTTTTTGATAATAAACCAAACGAAAAAGGGAATCCATCGTCATGGATTGACGAATGATGAGACTACTGCAAAAGAGATGCGTCAATTCGTCAAAAAAATATATAAGGGTTGTTATATTTATATCTCTCTATCTCTTTCTATCTGTGGCAAAAATAATTCACCCCTTATTTTTTTTTAAATTATTGTCCTTAGCATTGGAAAGCAAATCAAGGAAATGCGCATTAAAAATTTTATACTATCTTGTATCAGGATTCAGGAACATCCATTGAGATTGCTCATAAATGCTCGAAACGACTTGATTTTTTGTTCGATAAGTGTGTGGTTACTTGTGCTGCATCAGATAGAAAGGTTAACTTTCTATAGCCCTATACCTATATCCCTGATGCCAAAGACAGACTTTTCATCAAATAAAAAAGGGGTGTTTTATGGGATGTTAAGGAAAAAAGCATGCAAAACTGTTGCGGGGAATAAATGGGAATTATTTCAACCTAAATTCGTTGTTATATTCATTCGAAGAGATACATCAGTATAAAAAGGATTGTATGGATACTTCACACTTTATATTTTCGAGATGCAACAATGAGAGATTTTCTAAGCAATTTTTTTTTTTATTAAATTGAGAGTATGTCGAATGTAATCAAGTTCATATATATACAGTTTGTTCATTCCCATAAAAAAATACATACATGCATAGATATTATATCTGAAACAGCAGCTGAAGTAGAAAATATGAATTCCCTTATTCGAAGAAAAAAGATATACCTAGGTACACGGAAAAGGAAACTTTCACCCCTCATACACCAATGATGGTGACATATTTTGATAATGATGATGGTGCGCGATTATAATACCTTACATACATTTCGATTCATATGAACACAATATTATGAATAAAAAATTAGATATTTTAGAAATTTATGGATTGATTTTTTATAGTTCCTGTGATGCCGATGTGATGATGCAAGAATTTACGATATTGGAATTTAATTAAGTAGGTATTTTTATTTTTTATTGATAAGTATCATTGAAAAGAGACATATACATATAGGATAATATAAAATTTAATCACTTACCGGGATCTGATGTGTCTAAGACAGGTGCCTGTTGTGATAATGGTCCAGGTGTACTACCAGCGCCCGGCGATCTAGCATCATCGTTCATAGCGCCGCCGTATGACAGGGATGAACTAGGAGGCCGCTATAATTTAGAAATAGAAAAAAAAAATATTTTTATATATATTTGTTTCAAAATTTAACAAAAAAAATAAAAGTAAATTATAAGCATGTTTGGTTTTTTTTAATATATGTAAATATCTTTCTTAATTATTTTTTTATATTTCAACAATTGGAGGAGCTGGTCTTCTCGGTTTCTCGTGGAATATTTCAAACTTAAAAATTGAAATTAAATTTCATAGGGCCAAACATTTTTAAAGTAAATAAACACAAAATATTCGTCAACAAGACATGAATCACTATACTCCCAAAAAACACGGAAAAATTGTTTCGATTTTTACATTTGCCGAAAATACAAAATTTTGTCGTGATGCAGTAAATTAATAAATAAATAAATAGATTAACGTCTTAGAAACTACATCAGTAGATATGGACAAATATATAAGGCTTAGCACTGAAAGATTTTATAGAATAAAAATAAGGTTCCAAGGTGAACATCATTGACACTAATTTGATATTTCAATGATGATTTTCCAATTAAATTTTATTTAAATAGTTACCTATTTCAAAAAAGACCCGGAAATAGTTGTAAAAATAAAATAAAAATTTCACGTTTTTTTTTTTTTTTCAAACAACAACGAATTTGTCAATTTAATGACATCATGTTTTGAATTTAAAAAAAAGTAAGCTAGGTATACTCAGATCATAAAAACTTACAAGCCTTTACTAATTTCTTCTCACAATGAGAAGATAACTTATTTTTATTGTTTTGATATAATCTTAGCTCAATATATGTCCAAGGCTATATAATAAAATGTTAATACAACAGACACCCACTATACAAAAATCCACCCAAAAAATAAGTAATAAACCCATGAAGGTAAAGTTAAATCAAATAAAACGCTTCAACCGTGACCATCACATCACTCCTTAGAGAAACAAACCCAACAACAACAAAATGCTCGTAAAATGATTAGAAGAATCTATATCTACCGCACAGACCATAGTAATAAAATCTACTAAATCGCTTAGCCCCTAGGTTGTTGAGTTTTGAGCGAGGTCATAAAAAGTAAAGCGATTGCCCATAAAAAAATATACAACATCACCAAGAAGTGGAACTATCCTAAACAAAAATAAAAATATAACAAAACACTAAAGTGCTACCGAAGTGAAACAAATTATGTTTAAAGCGGATATTCTTAGATGATGTGGCACCATAAAAGGATAAAATCACAAAACCATATAAATACTATATATTTATATCTATAGGTCAGTTCTGGTAAATCCTAAGGCGGCAAGTGTAAATAGGTACACCTTGAGTTCGGTAAAAAATTTGCAAGTTATAACAAAAAAAAGTTTAAAGGGTTTGAACAACAAGTAAAAAATTCCTTTCGAAATTCGATAAGGTTTTGAAAAAGTTACAAAGCCGACACCGTTGCCGCCACTATAAAAATGAATATACTTAAAGTAAAATGATCTTTATCCGCGTGCGCACGAGATCACTTTTTGCTCCTTTTGCGGGTTTAAAGTTTCAAATTACACCCACATTTTTTTCCCTCTTATTTTTAATTTTTTTTTTTTGGATAAAGGTCCTTCTGCTTAATTTACTTAAAATAAGATACTCCGATTTAACAATACAAAATTATAATACCCTATACCTTTATTCTCACCCCACTTTTTTTTTTAATACCTTTATAGGTACAGATCCAATCCAAAAAGTGGCAGGTGGCAAGTACCTTTGTTTCTCATTTTCATATACATAGTCATCTTATGCTGCCGCCCCACTGGGAGACTCCTTGGTGACTTTGGGGATATAATATTATATATGTAGAAAAATATACGAACACAAGTATAAGAGCTTATAGGTACCTAACCTATACGTTGCCTTATACATATATCTTTTATAACAAACGACGACGACAAAACAGAAAGCGTTATAGAGAAACGAGACGACATCCTTTTTCAGTAATTAAATTTGTCCTGGTGATTTATGACACCTAGAGAGAGAAAGCGCACAAATGGCGTGTTTTTTTCATTATGTGTATATCTATCTATCTTAAGTATCTTTAGAAAAAGAAGAAGTAGCAAGTATCTAAGATCCTATATATATCTTTATCTAAACATACTGTGATATAGTGTAACAGAATGTAATAAGTCCTTTAATTGAAGTACCTAAAGTGGAATTATTTTTTTTCTTCTGTATATCCTTTATCTATGAATAACTTGATATACTATCTCCACTCCATGTATATGGATCTGTCTATCTATCTATCTATCTTAGTATCTTCTTTATCACCCTTTGTATATATAACAGTCAAGATTAAGTCCTTATTTAGATATTTTATTAAATATTAAATATCCTTGCTCTAGATAATGGATAACAAAAATACCTACATACCATCAAGTCATGAACTAGGAAGAAGAAAAAAAAAAAAACAACATATTTTTAAGGAGCGATAGAAGTGAAATGAGGTTTTGACACGCGCTTAATTTTGTATTAGGTTTATAGAATGTACGCGTCACATTTAGTTGCATGTTGTTTTGCAATAGGTATTTGAAATCATGCAAGGACGAAACAAATTAAGGCATACAACAACATCGAGCACTAACGATTGAATTTTTGTTTTTTTGTGACTAATTTTTGGCATTTTATTAGTTAATTAGATTGATTTGGGTGATTTTTTTTTTTATTAAGGATATACAAAATAAATGTATAATATATTAAGGGGGATACAAATAATATTTTGGAGTAAAAGGGATATAATATTATTTTTTCGATGAGCTTGACAAATATTTTTATGTTTGTACGAAGTATACATAGGTACACGCGGAATATGTATTTCTGGTTTAGGTATTCATAAAATTGACAGAATATTTTTCAAGACTACTAAATCAAGTTACTCCTAGCATAGTTTTCTTGAACCTTTCACAAATAAAAAAAAAAACATATTTCAAACCTTGTCTGTTTGTAGTGGTCAAAAGCTTAAGCTATACCTAATATTACCTCTCTTGACCCTTTGTGGAAACATGTTTTGAAAAGCTTTAAAAATAGGCATTATGTTTAGCTGTAATATATAATGTTGTTAGATGAAGTGTAAGTACAGGCTTTTTCAGATTTTAATCACAATAATTTTTGGTAAAAATATATTTCAAATAAAAAACACAAAAGTTTTGAGACTTGGTTCAAAATGTCTGTTGACATAAGGTAAACGGGCCTTAACCTATACACTTTCGAAATTCTTAGAAGTTCCCTTAAGATCCTAAAACTAGTGCAATAATTTTTTGTATAGGCTTGTGTTCTTTTTAATATTAATAGAGTCACCGAAAAATACCACAAGCTTAGCCTGTACTTAGAAAATTCTAATATCTTCTTTTAGCATCATAAAAGTAGTCCAATATTATTTGTCCAGGCTTGCATTCGGTTCAAGATCCAAAACTTTGTGGTCTTGGTTCACAATTTCTGTTGACATAAGGTATAGATACGGGTTTTAACCTGAACATTGAAAATTCTAAGACGTTATTTTGGCATTCTAAAAGTAGTCCAATAATTTTTGTCAAGCTTGCATTCGGTTCAAGATCAACAGGTTCCCCCAAAAATACTAATAGGTATAGAAACAACGCAACGTACCAAAACTTTTGGGTCTTGGCTTAGCCTGCAACTTGAAAATTTTAAGACGTAGCCCAAAAAGTTTTTTTGCACGTTTGTATTCGTTTCAAGACCAATATGTTCATAACAGAATAGAAGCAGCTTTATTATTGCTTTTTCACAAAGGGCCTTGGTTTCGAATCTGTTCTTTGTTTTTTTTACAATGTTTTGCGTATACTTAGCAACAGAATTTTCACAACTATATGAGTACAAGTATGTAGTTATATATTTTTGCTCAATGAATAAGGTCAGTTTTCGCTTTTTCCCTCCTTGTCTCTTAGTAGCTCTGTCACTTGTCACTCAATGTGTACCGAGCCCTTACGTTCCGCATACAGAAATGGGAGAGGCGTTTGTATTACTTATAGACTCAAAAACTACCAATCCGATTTCTCTGAAATTTCCATTGTTTTTTCTTATTACCTAAATACCGGGGAAGGAATACATTTTTGAATGTGTTTTCAATAAAATTCGCATATTTTCCAACCAGTGTACCTACTTATAATTTCTTAGAATTCATATAAAAGGGATATTTTTAAACAATCTAACAACATAACGATCTAAAGCAATTTACCCTTAAAAATATTTGCTACCAAGAGACATCCCTACAATTTTACGGATGTTAAATTGCTCATTTTGAATTTTAAATTATAAAAAAAAAACGAGTTCAATATCTCTGCCACTTATAGCAGAGCATATAAAATAGCTTTAATATAGATATTCTTCGCCACTATTATATTCCAATTTGTGGTATAAAAAATATCACAAACACAAATTAAGTATTCTCCAAAGCTATACTGGCGACAAAAAAAAAATATAAAATTCAAGCAATGACTCAATATGATACGAACTTTAAAAAAATTTTGACAAACTATACCCACCCATAAAGCAAATCATCAAAAAACCTTGTATACCTACTCAAATGGTTTCATGTGAACGAAGTCGTTAACGTTTCATAAAAAAAAAAAAAAAAATGTTTACAAAATATTCTCCCACACTCCATACATGTCATCGTTCTAATAATAATAATAATAATCAATATTTTATAAGAAGTGCTTTTTTAACAAAAATTGATATTCAAAATTCATTTCACAATAATATTTTGTAAAATACCACATTAATAGTGATTCTCTCGCGTAATTCGTAAATTTCCTCCTGCGATGACCACCATCACCTTCACCATCAATATCACCATCCATAACCATAATATCCAAAGCGGCGGCGGGGCGGTGTGTCCAATTTATTCTCGTATACCTCTCTATAAGTTAGGTAGAGAGTGTTTGGTCAAAAAAGCCAAAAGCACATCATACTCGTTATAATCAGAATCAACAGCACCAGGCAGGCACATATAGCAGCGCTTCGGCTTCTAATATATTGCGACGAAATAAAATCTCAATATTCCCAAACGACTTTGTAGGGTCATAAAGTATATGTATGTAGATACTTTCGTGGAGAGTGTACAATATTTATAAAAAAAAAAAAATATCCCAGCCAAACAACCAGACACCATTAGGATTCACAACTAAACATTGGAACGTTGTCTGCATAAAATTCATTCTAATGTTTTAAAACAAAAAAAAAAAACATCGACAAAAAAATCATTTAAAACATTTTGCGTTCACTTGAAGAACAAACGAAAAAAAAAAAAAAAACTTCAACTACGTGTATGGGAGACTTCAAAAAAAAAAAAATTATAAAAAAAAAAACTTAGATACAAGAAAAAGCTACAAATCTCTCTTCTATTCTTGTCGTCATCGTCATCTAGTCATATTGTCGAATGTGTTGCTGTCGTTGGTTATTCGGTTGCGCACACTATTTTCTATTTAGTGATGTGCAATCCCTGAACTAATATGCAGAACATGTGCTAGAGTCATAATACTTGGGAGGATATTTTTAGTACGTATGTATAAGCCTCTGATGTGAACACCAAAAGACGCATCATACTATTATAATATGCACCAATGCTGTGAGCAGCACCGAGAGAGAGAAACCAAACGATAGATGTCGACATTCTGTCTTTTGGAAGGACATGAAAATTACTGTTTAGACAAACGATGACAGCTTGTTAATGTTTAACGAGGTTGGTAATTTGCTGCGATTCTTTTTTTGTATATTGCTTAACTTTTTTTTTGCTGATGAATTTGTTTTTGTTGTGATTTTTTATGGAAAGAAAAAGGGCAGCCAAAGCCATGCATTGCACGGTGGCGGTGGTAATGCGTCTGAGGCTCATTTAATTTTCTAATCACACTTAGATTTATGGATTCCATACAGAGTCAGAATAGAGCCTATGCTTGTTGCAAAAAAAAAAAATAAAAAAAATAAAAATAAAAAACTGTCTGCTCCCAGGCCAATCCCGACAAAACCTCCTTCACCTTGTTAAAAAAAAAAAAAAAAAATATCGTTTGGATGGAGAAAATTATGAGTACCTACGATAAGAATTATGAGTATCTTCGATATGAAATTCACGTATCTCCGGTCAGACGGACATACAAGGCAGCTCACAGAGCAGACCTTCAGAGTGAGTTTGCAGACAGACGACCATAGGAGACACAATGCCCGAAGACTGTCAGGCCCAAAACTTATAGGTATACCACAAACAAAACCGTCTCCAGACACGCTCACTTGTCGCGCATGTATATAGAATAGTGTTCTGTTCATCTACATACTTTCTTCTCATATTTTGTAAATACATTCATTTGTCGTCGTTGTCGTTGTCGTCGTCGTCGTTGTCCTCGTCAAGCCTCAAGCCTTGGTGTATACCTATATGGAGAAATGCAAAAGAATTCCAAAAGTTTGAGAAGTCGTCGTCTCTCAAGAAGTCAGAAACAACAACTCTCAGAAAACAATTTTTTGACAGCTTGTATAATCCATCGCATATAATATGTAAGTAGTGTAGAAAATATTGTATCTAGCAAATATGGCGATAAAGTCGGACTTGACATCAGTATATAGCTATACAGTCTGATGGCGGTCTAATAATTGTATGCGCGACTCGTTCAAAACGTCCGCAATGTAACGATTTTTTAATTTCGCTCCATCTAATCGCGCATGAATGTCCAATTAATTTTTTATTTATTTTTTTTTTTAATTTTTATTTAAATTGTTCTTTAATTGGAAACGATATACAACAACATTTTTTATTATGTTTTGTTTTGTTTTAATATAAACGTCGAAAAAAAAATGTGAGGGTTAAGACAAATAATAATTATATTGATAATAATAATTATTATTGTTAGTTGGGTTTATATGAGCAAAGGCGAGACTTTGATATTTTTTTAATTTTTTTTAAGAAGGTGTGTATAAAGGGCACTTAAGGAATTCGTTCTTTTTTCGTTTATGGATTTTGCCGTCGCGTTGTCGTCGAACGAAAGCTGTAAATAGAATTACAAGAGGAATTAATTAATAAATTTTTTCTTGTTTCAGAGGTGTATCGGCTCACACCTCTTTGAAGTTGTTTAACATGAGAATCTATACCTTCTTATAGCGGACTATTTTTGTCGTGATAGATATTTTTGTATTTAAACTTAGATTAATATAATGAAGTTGTTAAATACAAATTTGTATGCAATAAAATAAAATTTCACTATTTGTATGGTAGATTTGCAATATTTTTTTTTAATCCGCCCATTACCACGCCCACTTTTTGATTCTTTCTTAGAGAAAAGCTGTTTTTTGCATATTGTTTCCTTATCGAATTCCCCTAAAGCAAACATTTCGTTATTTAGTTCTATGTTTAAATTAAGGCACGACTTGAATAATTTTTCCCGCCCACTGTCACGCCCAGTATTTTACACCATTTTTATATTTGAGTTTGGTTGACTTATCAAACTTCTTTGGAATGCTGAAAACTAAGTTCTTTATATTAAAGTATGATATATGCAATATTTTTAAATACTTCACCCACTACCACGCCCACTTTTTGAGTTTTTGTTTAGATAAAAGAAGTTTTTTTGCCAATTGTCCTTTTATTCATGGTCTTTATGTTTATAGCAATAATTTTGTAATTTAGCTCTAAACTAAAATTAAGGCATGTCTTGTATAATTTTTTCCGCCCAATGCTACGCCCACCATCTTCCACTTTCTTACATTTAAATTTTTCAACTTATTTAATTTTCTTGGAATGCTGCGAAAACTAAGTTCGTTGGCCTTTAAGTATGACGTGTGTAATATTTTTTAAAATCCACCCACTATCACGCCCACTTTTTTTTAAACTTTGGTGGCTAGCAATTGATAAACGCAAAGACTGTTGTATGCAGAAAATGATTACTGACATGTGAATTAACCACCAAAATACTCCCACAAGATAAAAATGTATATCTCACTAATGAAATCTGCATTTTGTCACACCCTAATATAGAACTTATGTGACCTATAGGAAGCTGTCTACTTAAAATTTTGTTGCTAAACAAAAACGTCTTCATTTAACCTTTTAGAATTCATATTAAAATACCCAAAACATGACGTTTTAATTTAGCTCCTGTTTTTATTTTGTAAAGTTTACGCATCTAAATGAGTTTCTCTCTAAGAAAAAAAAAATAAAAACAAAACAATATAATTAAAAATGCTGTTCATAATAATGAAATTCATTATAATATTTCTCCTTACAGGTACACTCCTCTATAAGGAACATTAAAATGCTGACATATCCTTTTGGTCATAAAGTACACTCCTTTAACCCGCAACAAATTGGTGTGTGTAAAGAACAAATCACGCAGTATGCAGTCTCGTCTTCATGTGATAATTTCTTATAGGTAGGTATTTTTATTATTTTTTATTTGTTTTTCTTTTTTTTTTAACTTTTCTGATGGTTTGTGTTAATTTTGTGTTCGTCCGTCGAAACGTCCTCGCTTAGTTCGCGACCACTTCCATTTTGCACTTTGCGTGCTGTGAATTTTATTAAAAAAAATATCATATCTCTACATTTATATGAGTTTTTTTTTATTTTATTTTTTTATTTTGTATATCTCAAATGATTATTATTCTGTTTTTAGGTTTTAGTTTCAATAATTTATTTTTTATCTAAGTTTGGTGAATCTTTATTGCTTTGAGTATATTCATATAAGTCCATACATATGTATAAATAAAAGAATCACGAGTACGCATGCCAGTAAGCGCCTTTGCAAAAAAAATCGAATAAAAATACAAAATAATGTATCTTTTCCTTTTTGACGCGCACAATTAAATACATTGCGCACGTTATTGTCTATAATACGAGAATATATCGACAATATATCCATCCATGCAATATCGTATCGTACATATACAATCATCAAAAACCAATGACAAAATAATATATGCGAATGATGTTGCAGTTAATAATCATTTATGTATATAAATCCTTTGGCAATGATTATTGTTTGACATTTAGTAATGATTTTATTTTCGCATGATGATGATGGGTTATGTGTGAGGTAGCATGTTTATAATAAATTTTATTTAAAAAAAAAATATGTGTAATTTATAAACAAACAGACGACAATATACATATACACAACAAATAGCAACGGTGGACACTGGACAGACATACATGATTTTTATAGTTTTTGTTTCTTTTAAATTATTCTTCATTTGAATTTTTTAAATTCGAAGAAATATTTTATTTTGTAAAGCAAATTGATAGGTTATAATTAATTGGAGTTTTATACTTATTAAATTTAAGAAAAGACGGGGTTTGAGGTCGAGTGTGGATCAATTTTATAGTAGCTATAACAACTTTTACCTTAAAAAATTGAGTGCAATTTTAGTAATAAAATAAAACCTAAATGTATGTAGTTCTACCTACGACAGCTAAAACTAAAAATTCGAATTTATTCTGAAGGCAATCACAAAAATGCTCTGTTCCAAATTTGAAGAAAATCGGTTCACCCGATTAGTCTCTAGTTTTAACTACAGAGGATGCAATGTCGCTCAAATGCACATTGGCACAGACGCACAGACACACAGACGCACAGAAGCACTGACGACGGTGACGCACAGATGCACAAACTGACGACGAGGGTATGACAAACTGCCTGAACACAATGCATACGGAGCTGCAACTGGAGCTGCAAATGTAGCTTCAGCTGGAATAGCTGTCAAAATATTCAATACACCCAAATTCAATGTTACGAACACAACACAACGCAACTGCAGTCAGTGCTGCAGACGGTGCTGCAAGAGTTGAGTTGACCAACTTTTGACTTTTCACGTATAGCACTTTTGACGTTTCAACTTGTATGAAGAAAATAAAAAGAGTCGGACAAAAATACTGAAGCTTTTTGTGCTTATTTGTATCGCGAAAAATATTAGGGGTATTCCTGCAACGTCGTAAAGTTCTCGTAAATGTGGTAAACCTGTCAAATGTTCATACAAATTTGACAGGTTTACACTGCTTAAACCTGTCAAACAACGTTTACAATGACTTTACGCAATTGCATGAATACTCCTATTATAAATCAAAAGAAAAATATTAGAAATAAAAAAATGAAAAATAAGCTCGTGGTTGTTTTTTTGTTTCTTTAAAACATACAAAAAACTGTACAGCTGCATTGTGGGCACATAAAAAATAACACCGACACTTTTTCACAGCTGTTGCAACTTCAGCTCCAGTTCCAGCATTCTATTGTGTTCAGGCAGTAAGCCTGACACTTTTTTGGAGTGTCAGTGTAAATTTGATTAAAAATAATAATTTTTATTGCACGAAACCAATACTTGCCCTATAGACCAAGTATAAAAATATAAACATCCTCACTTCACATCCATAAACACATTCATAAAAATGACTCTCAATTTCACATAAAATATTGATTATTTTTCATAGCTTCACACAAATAAAATTTCGATATAAAAATGATCCCATAATAATTGATCATATAAAAATCTATAAAAAAAATATTACTAAAAAAATATTTATCCGTCATAGTTGTACATTTATGCGTGTTTTTTTTTTAAACAAGGTCAATACTTAAAAACCAATTAAATTTCAATTAAAAACAAAACAAGAAAATTATGTATTTTTAATAATCATTAAGTGCTTAGAATTATCACATCTTTTCTTGGTAATTAAAAGATAGATATACAAAAAAAATTGAAAAATTACCATTAAACTCGGTTAAATGCATTCAAGTGCGTTTTACTATATAAACGAACAAAAAAAAAAAAAACAACAATAAAAGGGGAGACTGGAGACTTTTCATAAATATACACATATCTCTGTGTAGATAAAGTAGAGGCTAGGTACCTTATACAAGTGTATCTCTTCAGATGCACCCATCATGCATTTGGTATCTTTTTCAAAGCATATTTTCACTCAATTTAATGATTTTAACAATTACTTTCATCCGGGTTAAATTTATTCGTTTTTAAACTGATCTAAACGATAAACCGGACGCACTTGTAGATACATAATACAAGAACCCATAATAGAAAAAAAGCAATGATCGGTATATCTACCCTATATTTATATACATAGATATAGTAGAATGTGGCGTGCGTGCAGGCACTTAATAATTATTCGATTGAATTTCATTATACGTATAGGTACACCTCTATTAACGTAATCCACTTATACTATTTTTACACTTAAAGATATTATTTTTTTTTAATTTCTCCAGAGATGCAACCATCTATACTATCCCCATTTTCCGCAGTCGTAAAAGGCGAGGATTATTTAAGAATTTTTTTCTCTTAATTTCGCCATCAAGTAAGAAAAAAAAATGTAAAAAAAAAACGATAAAAATGATATAAAAACTTTTAACCTCTTAAACATATTTAATTGCAAAGAACAAGATTTTTTGTTTTATTGATATTTAACACTTAAATTAAATTATTTTTATTTTTCGCCTCATACAATATTTGTAAATAAATAAATTTTCTTTAAAATTATTTTTATATAAAGTAGGTTTATTTCTTTTCTTTGTGTTATAACATTAACCAATTAATATTGAAATTATGTCGCCAACATTTTATTAATGCAATAAAATAAAATTCCATAAAATTAGTATTTTTGAAGAATTTTTAAGTTATTTAAAGTTTGTCATCTTGCATTAAAATTGAAGAAATATACTTAATTTATACACATGTTGTATGTATGAGTTTATTACATACATAAATAGGAATCTATATAGATCTATAGGTAATATTTTATTTTTAAACTATATAAGACATGATGATGGAAATAAATAAAAATGTCGCCTACACAATTTTTGTGAATGAGCAATCTTGACTTTAAGTGGTTTGATTTGGCTTGGCACTTAGTTGAATTTTATCAACATTCAAAATATGTTTATAAATAAAAGAAGAAAAAGATGAAAAACATAAAGAAACTTTAGATGTGTTTACATTATGACAAAAAAGTGATTAGATTAAGATGAAGAAGACCTTGGTATAATGCTGAGGATGGTGGTCTCTTATTGTTAAGTGCATATTTTTTTTTTTTAATGTTTACCGTTAATGGTTTGGTCAAAGAAAGACTCGACGCACTTTGGTACACAAATGGATTCGATCTTATAGAACGTTAAATATTTAAATATGTATGTATGTATTTCTAAAGTCACGATTTTTATTTTAATAAAATTTGTAAACAAACAAAATTGTTTATAAAAAAAAAATTACAATAACAAACCCTACATTGAGAATTCATTTAAATTAGAGGAATTATTGGAAGATTGCTTTTTTAAGAATATTTTGAAGATTCTTCTGAGTAAGGAGGTGCTGCGATTGCTATAGGACTGAATTCTTTAGCTATAATTCTTCTTTTTTATTAGTATTATCTATTATCTTGCGTACAGTTCTAAAACAAGCTTGAGCCTAAAATTATTGACAGATTTGCTTAAAAATTCTTATGGAACTTAAGAAGAAAATTTATTATTTTTGAATTTTATAAAAAAAAATCTTAAAAACAACTTTAGAGATTTTGATTAAACTTCATACTTATGATATTTATTTAAAACAATTGCAAGGGACTAATTTTCAACGGATATAAAAATTATATTTGCATGACTGGATGGTACTAATTTGCGCCTGAGGTTAACAACTTTATTGTAGCTACTTTTCAACGAAAAAATATTAACAAGAAAGTCAAAATTACTATTAAAACAGGTTAATTGTTTTATTAATTTTTTTTGTTGACAAAAAAAATTCAAAAATGTTAATAAAACTTTATATACCTATACAGGCCAATTTATTACATTTTTGTCTACTTAGACACTGTCTAACTATTTTCAAATTGGTGGAAATATGCTTTATTTAATAAAAATAAATATCACATTATTCACGGTTAAGACAATTTACTCTTATGTCTAAGCTAGGCAGCTATAAAACAACAATAAACAAGGTTTTTGAATACATTTTCCAAAGTTGGACAGTTGTCTAAAGTTAGACAACGTTTATAAATGAGACCAAAAATGTCTTAATGAAGTAAAAATAATAATGCATTTCAGATTCTAAAAATTCCATATTGTATCTTCCCATATACAAAATATTGATACTAAGGAATGTCCCCTCAAATATTTTACAAATTAGATTAAAAAATATATATTTAGTGCTCGTTTCACGACCTCTGAGTAAGCAAATCAGAAGTTTACTTGATAGATTTTCCTACAATTTTATGTCAAAAAGTTCTGATTGTCTTACTTAGAACTTTTCTCACAGATTGTGGGACCTATAAAAAAAATTAAATCTAATGAATATTTGGAAACCTTATATTAAGAGCTGTTTCTGACAACTTAAATACATAAACAAAAAAAAAAACTATACTCAAATAAAAACTTAAAATCCAATTCTAGATTACCACCTTCCTGCAGGCTCATTCCCTTTCAAATGCTTATATTTCTGCGGTTAAACTTTAATGTGAATATAGCCGCAACCCGCAAGCACCTAAAAATAAATATGTACATATGTACCTATATAAAAATCCACAACAATTATACATTTAACGAATCCCTTTTAATCCCTGTGAGATATATAAAGTGAGAGTTGATGTGATGGGGAAAAATAAAAACCGCAAAACAAATTATTATATTATAATCGCCTGCAAACGCGTTTCAATCAACGAGCAGGATTAAGTCCGCTATACAGTTATTCGTATATGAAAACCCTTCACAGTAAAATCCCATATAGTATGTTAGGTACATACATACATATGTATATCTAGTTGAAAAAAAGTACAGTGTTTGTTCGATTTCATATAATGATCGATTGTTGTTAATCACCTCAAACACAGATATATACACACAGTTGAAATAAATACAAAAAAAAAAAAAAAGAAAATCCGTGTTCCAGATAAACAAACAAACAACACGACCAAACGAACACAATTTTAGCCTCAAGGACCTCCGTTCCCTTTCATTACAATGATATATCCTCCATTTCCACACAATATACGTACGAATACGAGGGAATGAGTTCATAATGTTTGCATTGTGGATTTGTTCCAAATACTTACATTACACTACGATTGACGTATAACATATTTTCCTATAAGGTATTTATTTTTGTGTAAATATATACGAACTCACAAATATATGTACATAGGTATGTTTACCAACAACTCGCTCTGTCAGATATAAATATCCTTAAAGCAAATAATTAAATCCTTTCCATTACATGCGGTTTTTGGAATCCAAAATAGACGTTGGTTCTTTAGATTTTTCCAAACGGAAAAATCAATGGCTCAAGTTATAGAGAGGGTTTCTAAATATTTCTATCCTGTATATGCCAAACCAACTATACAGTCATTCGTCTAATTAAAGATGATTGCCTTCATCGACAATACAAGGACGACGACGACGAATAAAGCTATGGGGAGACTCGAACTTAATTGTGCGCGTTTAATTCATAAAGGATTTTATCCATAGCATTTTCCTTTATTTTTTTTTGTCTTATAAAAAAGGAGTTTTTCAATTCATTTGCATTAAAAATTAAGAAGAAAAAGACAAAGCAATGAAATTGCTTTTAATTTTTGTACAAAAGTTCATTGTAAACTATTTTTGCGATAAAAGAGATTGTTATTTAAAATATAAAAAAAAAAAAGACTCATGGCATTCTGGGTGGTTATTTAGGGGGCGGTACGGTACTATGCTGCTTGTAGTTAATTTCAGGGTAATTATAATATAGAACATAGTGTAGCTATATACTCTGTATACTTCCATTTACCCCAAACCTTATGCAACGATATGGTTTAGTTTAAAGAAAAGGGAACTATAAAAGAACTCCTTGTGTATATTTTCACAGGAATAATACATATAGAATATACGAACAGTGAGGTTTACTCCAAAGGACTCCTTATTTGTTCGAGAGAAACTATATATGTATACAAGGTATAAAACATAATGATTGAGGTGGGGATTAACTTTGAAAAGCCGGGCGCAGAAATGTCTGCTTTTGACAGGTTAACTTGTGTTGTGCTGTGCTGTGCACGGCAGCGTGTTCATTCTCTTTCGAATGCAACATGGCGGGTTAAATTTGAAATATTCAAAAAAAAAAAATTATTCTTATTAAAAAAAAAACAACAACAAATTGATCTAGAAAATAAGTGTGGGAGAGTAGAATTTTAGCCTTAAGTAAGGACTTGTCTTATATAGTCGTATATAAGGCTGATAGCTTAAGCAACGATAGATATGTACGTAGATATGATACAATTAAGTTTGTTGTTTGCTAAGAAAATTAAAGTTTTGACGGTTGTTTGTTTTCAAATTTCACAAAGTTGATTGGAAAAAGTTTGAAAGAAAAAAAAAGAGTCTAGATATTGTCTAGAGTCTAATATCTTAAATACTGCAAGTGATTTATAATTAATTTGGAACTTTTGCAAAGTTGCGCCATCAGAGAGTGTTTTTTGTTTTCATCATTTTGGTTTACTTATACTTTTTGATGCCCTTCGATTATTTCTTAATATATCATCGAGGTTGCATTTGAAAGACCAACTTTACTGGACTAATAAAATAGTCACTGAATATTAAAATTTTCAAAATTCAAAAATTTAAACTTTTCCTTGAAACTTGATGTCCAAGATATTCCTAAAATTAGGAAATAAAGACGAAATCTGAAAAAAAAACTCAAATATTAGAAAAGTGGGTGTGACAGTAGGCGGAGTTGAGAAAAAAAATACACATTTCATGCTCAAGTTTAAGCGATTTTTAGTACAAAATTCCAATTCTCTATGGATGGGCGTGGCAGTGGCGTGGCAGTGGGTTTGAGAAATAGCACAGGTTATGCTTAAGGTTGAAGCTAAATTACAATATGTTACCAATCTAAGGACGTTCAATGAGAAGAAAATTAAAATATGATATAAAAAAGTGGGCGTGGCAGTGGGCGTATTTTACTCGAAATCACATACTAAACTTATAGGAACAAAATTTTTAGATTTTTACTTCAGCAGTTTTCGTTTACCTACTAAGGACGTTCAATGAGAAGAAAATTAAAATATGATATAAAAAAGTGGGCGTGGCAGTGGGCGTATTTTACTCGAAATCACATACTAAACTTATAGGAACAAAATTTTTAGATTTTTACTTCAGCAGTTTTCGTTTACCTACTAAGGACGTTCAATGAGAAGAAAATTAAAATATGATATAAAAAAGTGGGCGTGGCAGTGGGCGTATTTTACTCGAAATCACATTCTAAACTTATAGGAACAAAATTTTTAGATTTTTACCTCAGCATTTTTCGTTTACCTACTCATAATCCTGCATCTCGTATATGTTTATAACTCAAGGACATTTTCTATAATATTACAATTGAAGACCTTCAAGCTTCCTTTTTCGAAAATATTTTACCTTTTCTTCATTTACTCGGTAAAGAAAAAAACGATTTCTTTTATCAATTAACGTTCAAAAAAACCGTTTTAAAAATTCTAAAACGCTTACTTCTACAACTTATGTACATTGCCTCATTAACCAAAGATGTCACAAATTATATTAACAGGATTTGAACACCTTTGGATATCAGTTACATTTTAATTGTACCATAATCACCAGACCCCAATTAGCCTACCATACTACACTAAACCCTCTTTTATCTTGCAGAAGAATAAAAAAACGAAAATCAAACACCCAAGAACTTGCTTTGAAATAAGACCTAAGCCCTGATGGCAAATACCATTCTACTTACTATGTCTATAATAATGAAATTTTCTTTCACACGACTAAGCAAAGCCGGCTTATTTTGGTCAAATTTTGGGGTTCCCTTATATGTACGTAAAGTTATGTAATTTGAAACTCAAATTTCATTTTTGTTCTTTGGTCAAAAATTCAATCCCAAATAATTAGATATAGGAATTTCCTGAGAACTCTCAAATTTACCTAACCTATGCAACCCTTATTCGAATATCCTTGTTTGTTTTTATACAGCCAATCTGGCAGTACCACCTCCAATTCACGTATATAATTTATCATAAAGATTTGATTAGCCAGAAGGGATGATGATGAGAAAAGTAGCGAGCGACAATTGCAAATTGAAACCGTGCGAAGCATCGCATCGTCAATCTCTCGCCTACGATATATCTATAACACAATAGAAACCACTTTCCTTAACGTGTAATTTTCGTCAATGACATCAAGGATGTGTAACTCAACTCTCGCTCTCGCACTTGATCCATGCAGAAAATAATCACTGTAATCAAGGCGGTCCAACCAATTGCACTATTTTGGGAAGAATAATTGTCATTGTACACCTTGTTTGTTATTGTGGGAAGAAATATACATAATTCGAGGTCCTGTTCAGTTTCTTTCCTGATGTATGCGATGTCCTCTAGGGCATTTGTTATATAGGCACACGTCAAAAATGTCGAAAATCTATTCTCCCTTCATTTGGGATGCGTGCGCGCGAGGAGTTTAATATCAGGGTATGCACTGCACACCTATAGAGAGGTTGAACAGGCGCGTTGGTGCGAAATGTACTTCAAATAATATAACCCTGAAAAATAAAAAGGGGAAAGTACATGAAAGGACACTCTTGCTAATTGCAGAGCGTATTCTTTATCCCATGGGGATATGAAATACACTTCAACCCATCCAGAGGACTTTAGAAAATAATATTCAATTGGTTTCTGAACATTTCCTGAAGATTATCACTCGAAACCTCATTTATTTGACATAGATCGTTCCATCAAAGGACATTATAACAATAAAATAAACGCAAAAATCTTATTCCCGACAAAATAATTAGTCCTTCTGTCTTTGAATTGAAACACACATACTATAGGTAGTATATACACGACACGTCAAATCGCACAAAGAAAATCAATTTTGTGGCATAAACAGTTTTCCAGTTATCATCCACTGCTGGGGTGATAAATAACAAAAGACCAAGAAAATATCCCCAGCATCCTTTATTTATTTTTTTTTTTTTTTTGCAGAGGTTGTTGTTGTGTGTGCTTGTGTCGGTGGTTTCAACACAAAATAACATCCTTCTTTTGTGTATAATAATAGTGGGTCCTTATAGACACGATTGTGTTTGTTGGTGAAACACGTTTCGATTGTTTGTTGCAAAGCTATATCGTAGCAGGGGGCCTGTGGGTTTTAGTGGGGAGTTATGGTCTGTGAGATCTTTACCAAGCAAAAATAAAAAAAAATTAAAGAAATTCAGTAAGGATACACACAAAAACAGTGAGAAAAGTTTTTGTTTTTTTTTCGAGTAGATGTATAGGAAAGGAATAAGGATATCTATGAGTTTTGTTCTTGGTCTCCTATATATAACATTTCTAAAGATGTTGTTTTGGTGTGTTGTAGCGTGCGGTTAATTGTTATCCGGGAATTCTCTAGTGTCCTGTTTTGTTTTGTTTTTTTTTTTGTATATTTTTTGTCTTTTGTTTTTCATTGAAAATGTTTTTCGTTTTAATAGCATTTATGGTTTGATTACATTACTAATTGATTAAGTTTTCTTATTGTAGCTATGGAATTTTATATAGGATTGGAGCAGGGGGTGGTGAATCAAGGATTTATGAGAAAGTTGGACTTAATTTGGGGATGTTATTTAGTATTAGGGAAGTTTTACAAAAAAGAAATTTAATCAAATATTGTCTGCTAAATCCGAAAGGCTAAGATGAGAGGCACTTTCTAGCAAGAGATACTCTTGGAGAATATGTTTAATACCAAGTAAATATTTTATACTAAGTAAGGTACCCAATCCTTAAGTAAGCATGTAATCTCAAGCCTACAATATCAGAGGGTAAGTCGGTCAACATCAAAGGAAAGGGGGAAGCCAGATAGAACAAATTTATTGATCATCTGTGCTAGTCATAAATCGCTAGTTTAGAAATGTGTGTTCAATCGACCTTTATGTATGGTTTGATATGAGCTACATATAGAAATAGTTTAATTCTTCATATGAGTACCTAACCTATATATGATTCTTTTAAAAGGAGCAATTGGATTGCTTTCTTTTTATAATAAAATATTCACTACCTTCATACCTATGTGTTTAAAAAGTCAGATGATAAAGTTGAAAGTTTACCATCATATATACCTTTTTACAATTTCTAAAACGTTTCCTTTAAATTCTTAACATCAATTTCTGTTGTAAAATATACAAAATTATTTGCATCACGTTTTACGTAGGTATAGTATAGGTAGGCACAGTAGGTACACCTCTATACATATCCATATACCTACATCACTTCCATCAGCAACCGCAAATTGAAATCCTTGTTATCCTTCTTAATTATTCATCTTTCACTTTTCGTTTTTTTTTTAGGTAAATACCTACACTACTCAAAAAAAAAATATTAAAATTCCACACATCGAATACTGAACACCGCTGGTTTTTTAAACAAGCCTTTTCCCTTATACATCAGACCACTGCATCATTCAATTCTATTAGTTCCGTTCATGGACATATATGTATGTATATGGGATGCATAATGTAACCTGTTTGAATGTCGATTTTTAACAATATTTTCCACAACCACCACCCACCATCACCAGAGTTAACCAACCAACAACAAAAAAAAAAAGGAAGAAAAACCTCACTCACTTAACCCTTCACTTATATATCCATATCCTTCCATGTTTCACTTAAAATACAAAATATAAAAATTGTAAAAACATGTAAAGACGACATTTCCAATTTGTGTCGAATGCCAGTTGCTGTTGTGGTAGAGAGATATACATTCTCATAAAATATGTATAAACTACATTTTTATCCTTTAAATATAAAGTGGTTTCAGGGTTGGCATGCATCCCAAACACAAGCAAAAAAATAACCGAAAAAAAAACAGAATTCGCAAATATTTTGCTCAAGGATTCATTTCAATTTTTAATAAACTCTCCAAAAATAAAGACAAAAAAATATATATAATGCTATACAATCATTCTCTTTTATACACACAGAGGTTATAATATAGGAGAGAATGTCTGTGGGTGAAGTCCTTTGTCCCCATGGCATATCCAAAGATGTCTGTTTAAGAATTTTTCTCTCCAGCCAACCAGGATAATCTGCAATGGCATCTTTGCTGTTGAATTTTGGTAATATCGAAGATTACTCCTTATGGAGAAGGAAGGACGACTATCAGATAGACCATAGTATCTATAGTCCTAGTGAGGATTCGCATGTCCCAATGGGATTAAAGTGTGCGCTGAAATACATTGGTTGGTACATCATATACAGGTTCAACGCTCCCCCTGCGATATTCTGTCCTTGTTTTTTTTTTGTTATTCCAAAGGCATTGTGTCCTGTTTTTTTTTTTTTCTTGGGCTGTTCTAATATTCGCATCAGGATGTTTTCTCCTGGCTCCCAGTTGCGTTTATCGCATAAATAATTGACAAAAGTAAAATTGTTTCTTGATCACTTGAGGATACCCCAGTGGAAAATTAGATATTTACCCGGCAAATTTCACTTTTAACCAACATTATCGTTGTGTGTGAGTACTTTTATACCCACATATATACCTTAATATACAATAGAAGGCGAAAATTCTAACCCACACCAAAAACGAAATGACTGGCAGTTTGTTGCTGATGAAAATGATGATGTTATAGGTAAGGTATCTCCTGTTGGTTCTGCATTTGTTGGTGCGTGATGCCATTGGTCCCTGAAGACTTTTGCAAAACGAAATTCATTTCGAAATTTTTCTTAAGACTTTTTTTTTTAATAACTTATTCAGAGTTTTTTTTGTTGGTGTTGTGTTTTTGTTATTTTCGAATCAATCTAATTGAAATTTAGGAATGAAAATTTAGCAAGACACAAGAAATTTTTTGTATTTGTATTTGAAAATTTGAGAAGCGATTCTTCTTCTTCTTCTTCTTCTTCTTCTTCTTCTTCTTCTTCTTCTTCTTCTTCTACTTCTTCTTCTTCTTCTTCTTCTTCTTCTTCTTCTTCTTCTTCTTCTTCTTCTTCTTCTTCTTCTTCTTCTTCTTCTTCTTCTTCTTCTTCTTCTTCTTCTTCTTCTTCTTCTTCTTCTTCTTCTTCTTCTTCTTCTTCTTCTTCTTCTTCTTCTTCTTCTTCTTCTTCTTCTTCTTCTTCTTCTTCTTCTTCTTCTTCTTCTTCTTCTTCTTCTTCTTCTTCTTCTTCTTCTTCTTCTTCTTCTTCTTCTTCTTCTTCTTCTTCTTCTTCTTCTTCTTCTTCTTCTTCTTCTTCTTCTTCTTCTTCTTCTTCTTCTTCTTCTTCTTCTTCTTCTTCTTCTTCTTCTTAATCTTCTTCTTCTTCTTCTTCTTCTTCTTAATCTTCTTCTTCTTCTTAATCTTCTTCGATTTTTTTTGTTTACAAAAATGTTGCTAAGAATTGGTGCATTTCCAAAATTTTCAGAAAGCCTCCAATATACAGAATATTTTTAATTGCCTTTAGAGTCAAGTTCATGCTTCAATATTATCTTTCCGAAGGTAAAAAAATACATATAAACATGTTGCTTAGTCATCCTATAAAAAAATCAATATAAAAACCTACATCATATAAAATTATTAAAAGCACGTGCTAAAGAATATACCCTGCAGCTCATATAATGGATATTTAACAAAAAAAAATCAATAGTTCAAACTTGCACCATCATTATCACTTAGTCATCACCTCAATTATTAATGGATTTCAATCTTTGTGTAAAGTAAATTCAAAAGAAGAAGTTCATATTTCTGTTTGAAAAAAGACGATTTGCGTTCCAAACATACCGCATAAAGAATTCAAAATTCGACCAAGTTCTTATCTTAAATGTTAAATCTGTTGATATTTTATTATTTGTTCAAGTCTTATAGAGTTCTGTTCCATTGTTGGCTTGAATTTGCTACGTATAGAATTAATACAAAAGAACACCGAAGAATTGTAACGATTCGATGAAAAATATCAGAGAGTTCTTATACACCAACCAAGCAACACACTACAAGACACAGCCCTTTCAATTTCCATCGAAGAATGACTTGCACAAAATGTTGCTAAGCAGACTTTTCGATAAAGAAAAGACTCAATGTAACGAGTGTATAATGTACATATAGACGGCACCCTTCTTCGTGTTTCTTCATTATAATGTTGCGGCAACAATTGAATTTGAGAATATTTTTTGTTGGTGAAAATTAGAACGACAATGCATTTTTTCCCCTTTTTTTCGGTTAAGGGTATGAATACTTTTTCTTCTACCAACAGAAAAAAAGGATACCAAAGATAAAAAAATAACGATTACCAAGCATAAAAATGCACATCTAGACTACATTCAAACCCTAAAATGTAAGTAATAAGGACGGTTAAAGAAAAAAAAAAAACGAAGAAGAAATATTCTGCTGAATCATATTTCTCGAAATATTATTACTTTAAATGGTTTGGGCGGTTTGCCCAAGGATCCAAATCGTCAGGCACTTTACTTTACATAGGAGAGTACAAAGACACTACCTACACAGAGAGAAATTAAACAATTTTTTTAGTCGTAGCTGATATCAAATCGCATGTATAACTTAAAAAATAACAAAGCGAGTAAATGCTCGATTTTGCTAATGCTTGAGTTTTATACAGAATTCTTTTTGTTTTCAAATATTTAGTACAATTTTGTTTTTATTATATGTATATGATTTTTTCTAAATTGGGTTATTGATCGAAGACACTTCTACTTTTTTGAGTGTTAACAAATATTTAGTACAAGTTTCTTTCTACAAAATATTTCCACTTACTTAAGTATCAACAAATATTTAGTACAATTTTCTTTATTATCTCATTTGTACTAAATTTTGAAAACACTTCCACTTCGTTGAGCATTAACAAATATTTACTACAATTTACTTTAGTATCTCATTTGTACTTAATTCAAATCCTGCTTGAAAACACTTAAACTTCGCTATGTTTAAATAAATATTTGGTGCAAGTTTCTTACTATCTCATTTGTACTAAATGGAGTTCTTCGCACTATTTCTTCTGCTCAATATTCAAGGATTTTGAAATAAAAGAAAATATATTCAAACGTTGAAATATTAGAAAATAAAAAATAGCATGTTTAATTTAAACATGATTAGAATTATATCAAACAGATTTTTTTTTTTTTTAAATGGAAACATTGTGGTTAGATAAAATTTGAACTTGTTGTCTGTTTCATTTTTTTTTTTTTTTTGTTCAGTGTAATTACGACTAAAAAAGAATACATTTATTTCTACCCAGTTTCAAAAAGAAAAGAATAGAAATTGAAATTCATGACGCCACTACCAGACCGACTGTCTACTGGATGATTCTACAATTTTTCTACACCACTTACTATATTATTATTATTTTTTTTTTTTGTGAGTTATTTGTTTTTTTTTATTATTCGTAGTAACATTTTCCAGTTCACACTTTGATTCGTACCGAAAAAGATATTTGGTATGTGAAAGAATTACAAGCGAAGAAAATAAAAAAAAAATCAAGACTTAAAGTCGATTTAATGTGAAATTTGATATTAAGTTCACGTTAAGTAGATGGAGACGGACAGACGTTTTGGTTTTCATATTATTTTTTTTTTTTTTGTAGACGGATTATTATTATTATTATGTGGTCACTTTGGAGAATTCTTGGAGTGGCTTATTTATTTTTTTTTAACGTCTTGTTTGACGTGTCTATCTGTAGAAATGTTTGGGAAAATGGCTTTTATGTTTCTTAAAATGCCATAAGCGTTTTCATTTAAAATTTGAATATGCATGTAATATTTTTTTTTTTTAATTCCAGTGATTTTATGAGAATCACTGTCTTTGTAATGAGTTGATGATCTGGTGTTAAAATAATTGTTAAAAACAACAGAAAATTTTAGGGCTACAAATTGTTTGAAACTTGAAAAAAAAAATGCCAGACTTGTTAAAGAAAGCCGGGGACAAAATCGTTTCTAAAACCCATATGGTAATGGAATTTCAAATGATTTTTCTTTTTTAAACTAATTTCATACCCACAGACATGTTTTCTTAAACGAATCATAAATATTTAATTTCAATATAAATAAAGTTGATTTCTCTTGACGCCTTCAAATTTTTATTTTTTTTAAACCAAATGTTACTCCCATATCTATCAAGAATATAAAGATACAATTTCAGATCGCACACATAACAACAACGCCTATAGTATAGATATTATGTTAATGGGATAATTCTTCAAATTGCCTCGCACCCATTGAGAACAAGACCATAATCTAAATGCATATCTAGACATACAAAATAAAAAAAAAAAAAACCAATATCTAGCAAACATTTATAAAGATAGAATATTCTAAAAGAATTAATCGTATAATTAATTTGATGCATGTATGCAAAGTATTTCGTGTTACATGTCATACCAAAAACTTATCAGATCTTTTCGTCGCCTTGGTATAATATAGTTTTGCGAAAAACAACTTCGTCGGTTGGGTTTGGATTGGTTGGTTGGTTTGGTCGTTCGTCTAAGGAACTACATATATACGATGACGATGTATAGCCATCTTCGTTGTATGAGACATTGCCATCGTCGTCGTCGCCTAGCCACCACTTATATTGTATAGCCTAGTATATGTTTGTTGGGATATAATAGTTCTTATAGGATATGAAAATGTCGTCGCCACCATCACAACGCAAATGCGATTTAAATGAAACAAATTGAAGTAAAATAATTGCATACAAACATATAGATACAAACCACTGGCATTATAATGTAAGTACAATCCCTATTACTATTTTATAGGACTATGGGGTGAAAAATGCATGCTAAACATGAATGTAACTCTCTCTCTAACTAAACCAAAGAAAACTAGAAAAAATACAACAACATACAACAACAAGAAAAAAAAATGTTTCTAATCATTGCAAATCTTTTCGAAATCTTATTTAGAATTCGTTCAACCAGAGATCTTTTCCCTTCGATTATATACCCTCGCTCTATACTTCTTATATGCAAATGGGTGTTGTCTCGGTTTTTGTTTCTTCTTATTTTTATTTTGTTTAATTCAAAGATATACGTTCCAATATAGCCGGATGGATATAAACTGGATCTACAGATAGATTATCTACTACTCGCACCGCAGCACCAAAGTGACATCTTAGAAAATGTTCATGTTATATGCCTCGCGCTTTGGTTGCATGTAACATACGCGCATCTTATCTGAATCTTAATCAATCTGGCTTTTTCTTTTGCAAATCAAAAATGTTAAAACGATCACGACTTTAACATGCCATTTGTATCTGTCTGCTGATAAATGCATGAAGGCAGACGACGACGACGTATGGAAAGTCATGTGAAATATATATGCAGAACTATGCTCATCGAAGTATCTCAAAGAACTAATTAGATGATGTTGAAAGATACTAGATATACTCGTATCTTATCATCATCACACTTAAAGCCATGAAAGCCAAACAACAACAAAAAAATAAATTCCACCTGTATGATTCCCGTATACAGAAGCTTTTTTTTCTTAATATAAAATTTATATAAATATTGTACAAACATTCAGGGCTGGTATGAGGACGCTTCTGACTGTCCTCATTTTACACATTCTACAATAATTCATATATAAATTTTAATAAGACAAAACACACAAATTGAAATACTGATGAAAAATAAACAAATTTTGAGTTTTTTTTTGGTTATGCTTCCGAAACTTATTTGACAAGTTACGGTTGCTTTACTAGTCACTTTTGCCTGCTAGTCAACTGTCATCGTTGACACAGACCGGCGGATTAGCGGTGTTCATCCGGTTTCATAAGAACAAAATTTAATAATGACAGTTACAATTCATTTTTTCATATCCACTCCCGGGCGCCACTTAGTCTTGAGTGTCCAAAAGTGGCTCCTTGTAGGTATTTATAAAACAAAAGTAACATGTTACTGATCTCCAAATTCCCAAAAAAAATATCAGTTTCTAAAAGAACATTTCCCAAAAAAATAATTTGTATACCAGTTTTGTACATAGATATTTAAAAAAATAGCTATCAGTATTTCATTTTTTCCTGGGCGCCATTTAAGCGGTTTTCATATATAAATACAAATAAAAGAAAATTTTCCCAAAAAATACTATTTATTATAATAGTTCGGTTCATATTTAAAATTTTTTTTATAAGCGCTCCCGGGCGCCATTTACTCTTAAGCCGGTCCTGCAGACATTTCACAATATTGACAAAACACACATAACGAACATGTTTCCTATATACCTATACCAAAGTTCCAACCACTTAATTATAAAAAGTTGTAAATTTTACTAATAACATAATATTAGTTATGTTACTCATTTATATTTGGAACTTTTTTTTTATTAGGGCTCTTCAAAGATAGTAAAGTAAGTCGATAAGGCGCCTTTTTTTCATATGATTATATACCTTCTGCGGTGTGTTTCCACATTTTTTTTTACCCAGAAGCCCTGAAATGATAAGAAGAAACTTATCACAACAAAACATGTGTAATTGTTTTTTTTTGTACGTACGTATACATACTCGTACATCATAATGGAATGCCCCATAAATTGCTTTAAAAAATATAAATATTATCATTGCGGTATACCTAAATACTATGAAATAAGTCGAAATTTAATTTCTTTAAAGAATTTTTGTGCTCTTCAGGTTTATCTATGTTTGAATAAATAGAAAAAAAAAAAAAACTAGAAATAGAAAAAAAAGATAAGAAAGTCTAAGTAGCTTCCAGGTTTTTTTTTTTTTTTTTTTTTGTAGAAATGATAATAATATTTTTTTTTATGTTTTCTAAAAAACACAATGTTTTAAAGGGAATAACAGTTGTTTTGAAGAAGTTTCATTATTGAGACCAATTAAACGATAGCTCAAATTTATTGAGAATCGAACAACGAAGAAAGTATCATTTCCGATAAAAATTCGGTTATGTGATAGATGGTCTTAAATTGGAGTCACCGTGAAATACGAGTGCGTGGAATACTTAAACTTAACAACACACAAAGGAGTCTGATGATCGGATTGGCGTTGCTCACTTCGAAGTAGCTATAACTCCAACCTAAGCTTAGTGGCAACACACTTGAGTTACTGGGTTGTATGAATAAACCGGAGTATGTGCTCAGAGCATATGCTCAGTAGAAAATGCTGAGCAGATTCTATGAAAAGTTTTAAAATTTTACTAAAAGGAGAATGTGCTCTGGAAAGTTGAGTTTTGAGCAAGTGCTCCATTTTATTGATGAGGTAGAACATTGATAACGTCTCCTATAGCCATTTTAATCCACAAGATTGTACAATTAAAAAAAAAAATCACTTCAATATTCCTACCCTAAATTATAAAATGCTAACATTCCCTTACGCATGCGCATTGCGCACCCCTCACAGCTGGATAGAAAAGAAACTGTCCCCTTATAAAAGTAATTCTCTGAACTTCTATATAAGTTAAACTATATGCGACAATTTATTTTCAAAAAAAAAAAAAAAAGTAGGAGGATTATTTGGTTGACAATGCATTGCGCATGCCCAGCAGGACATTTATTGCTCACTTTTGGGTTTTTTTTTAAATTTTCTATTCACTTCCCATTAACGCCCTTTATAGACTTGATTGTTTTGAATAGGTACGCCACAGGGTGAGATTTGTTCGCAAAATAAAGTTTTGCGAAAAATTACAATATCCCATTACCTAAGGTGAGATTATTTCAATGGAATTTATAAGAAAGAAGGAAAAATAACCCTGACTATTATTGAATATTTTGGAAATGAATTGATTTATTTGTTTTGGCATCGTCATATATGTATGTAATTTACCTTAACAATGGGTGAAGAACCTTTTTTTAAAAAAAAAATAAACTATCAACTTGAAAAGATAATACAGTTTTTTTGCGAAAAGTACTTGTGCCCAATTTCCTGAAAGGACTTAAGGACGAAATTTTTAGGTGTTCGAATATTTCCAAAGTCAATACCACTCAGATAGGTATCTGTTGTTGTTTAATGAAAAAAAAACAATACATATTTCGATCCTATAAAAAAACTAGAAAACAAAAACAATTAGTTTTCCTTTTGAACGGAAGAACTCTTATATGTATTTATACAAAGATACCATTGTATCGTTGATGAACAAAACAAACCAAAGGAAAAAAAAATTAAAAATTCAACTTCAGTCGTTGAGGTAATTAAAATAATTAACCCACACCAATTAATAAGAGCTCAATTATTTGTCACACACCGATTAATTAGAGGAATTCCTCATTTTTGCAATCCAACCTTCTCCATTACCTACCTACATTATACCTTCAATGTGGATTGAGAAAATTTTAATTGAATTCACAAATGCAATCAAAATGAAAAGCAAAACAAAAAATTAAAACACAGAAATGTGATAAAAAATTAAAAAAAAAAAAAAAAAAAACAGAATTATAAAAAAAAAAATATTATAAGAATCTTAAGAATATTAATGATTTTGTAATAAAGCAATCAATTAAGAAAAGAAAAAAAAAAACTATTATAGAGAAGGGTTAATCTTTTAAATCATTTATTCCTGCACAACTATAACAAGCACTCGATTTATGAGTTATTCATAAATTAAATATTATAAAATACATACCATGCATAGTGCATACATTTTGCGGGGAAATGTGCATAATGCATTATGACGATACCATATAAAGTTGGATTTTTTTTATTTTAATTTGAATTCTTTAAATTGCATTAAAAGCTTTTATAAGAATGACGCAGGGCTTGGACTTGAGTGAAATACATGTATTCATGAATCTATTTATTCAAAAGATAATTTTAAATTCCAAAGACCATAATAAGATTGCATATAATTTGTATCAAAAGCATATTGTTATTTAATAAGGTAGACTAATAAAAAGAAAAAAAAAACTTTCAAAGAGAAAAAAGAAAAACCATTTTAATAATATTATTGCACATTTTTAGGGGTGCAAGGTAGATTTAAAATTAATGTTCTTGTATTAAAGTTAAAGATAGGTGATTTTTGTTTTCACTTCATAATGATTTACATATATAAATGACAGATAACGTAACAACTAATTATTGTTAATTTTATAGAGCAAATTATTTAGCATTCAAATATAATATATTGCCTACTTTTAGGATTTTGCGTAAGATTTTTTTGTCTGGGAAGTTTTATAACCTTGAAGGATAAACAATTACGTCCAAATAGTACGAGGGGGAATTAAATATCGGTTTTTTTTTTAATTAAGTTGAACAATGTACATTCTGCCAGGCATCATGAGTCAAATCAGTTATGCAATGCCGAATGTTTTAATGAGTTTTTGCGTCGAAATGCAATTATTTTTTTTAAAAAGACCAAAACTTTCCATATTTCCAAAAAAATAATAATAACTTTTTAAACAATCAGTGCATACTTCAAGCTGTTTCGATGTTTTGTTAGTAGGTTCAATTGTTGTTTATGATATATATAGCTCAGTTTTGAATGGATTTTGTCAAGAATGATTTTTATTAACCCCACAGGTCAACACAGTTTGAAAATAAAATAACAATTTGATTTAGAAGTTTGCAGAACAATATTTGTAAAATATGTTGCATACTTTCAGATGCGTTCCATTGCTTTTTTACCATAACAATAAATTCAAGAGATATGATGATTTTGAAATGTTCAAACAACATGTTAGATATTATATAGTTTCAGGAGTAAACTTATGTTTTATTTAAATGTAGGTATCAACAAACAAAAAAAGATTATTAAAATAAATGCTACAAATAACAACACGGATATGATGAATCATGATTTTTTGTATTTAAACAAAATTATGTTCACAAAGTTTGACAGTTGAAATAATTTAGAAAAACTTTAAACACTTCGAAGCTTGGTACCTTATCTTCAAAGGAGATATAATAATCTTGGATATGCAGTTATATAAGTTTTCAATGAAAATGTTGCATACTTTCAGATGTGCTCCAGGGTTGTGATACTCAAAAAGATATTTTTTATTGTAAAAGTGCAGAACTCTAAAAATCACCAAACTGTAAAAAGTATTTAATATTCTCATAAGTATCCGCAATATGTTGTATACTTTTACGACGCCTGTTAATTTTTTTTTAGGAACATTAGGTCAGGTCCAGGGTTTCTTATTGTCATAATTAAAAGGATTTATCTTTAAAATAATGGTATTATGCTAAAATATTACCAAAATGTATAAAAAAGTTAGTGTTTTACAAAATATCTATGATAAGTTGTATACTTTTAGGACCTCAGTTAAATTTTTCGGTAGAAAAGTATGGTTTCGTTGCAATTTTTTGTACACCTTTAATATTTCAAACTATTTTGAGAATGAAAATAAAACTGAAAGAAACGAAAGGTGTCGAATTTTTTATTTTTTATTTCCCACTTAAATATTCTCATATATGCAATTAGAAACAAAAATCTGACAACAATCTCAGATAATTCCTTACCACACACAAGGGTGGTATATATGTATGTATATTTTTAAAAATATATTACAAAACCGCCCACATAAAATAAACCAGACCCAGACACCATCATTGTACAAATCTAATTTCAACCATTAGACTCATAATAATATTCATGAGTCTTTCACGCCCTTCTAAAATTATAAACATACCTAAATATACTCAGATACATAAAAACATAATATACCCGTAAAAGTGAACAACGAATTCGTTTAGTCTTCATTCCGTTTCAGATTTAATTTTAATTATGCAAATTTCTCATAATTTAACAATTTTCAATATTTTCTGCTTCGCATTGCTATACTCTAAAACTCTACCCCGTGTCCTTGTCGTATAGATATATAATGTAGATACAAAAAGCCCGTTCGCGAAACGCAAATCCAATTTGAACTTATCTAATTTTCGACATCTCGCCATTGCGCTCCTGATTCTGATGCTGATGTTCATGCAAAATATGTACATCTATATAGGGTCGCCGAGAATGGTTTTTCGTTTAGAGGTAACGAGAAAAAGATTTTCCAAAAATTTAACCCTTTTTTTGCTACAACTACGTTAGATATAGCCGTGTCGTGTCGTTTAGAAATATTATCTCTCTCTGTGTCTGCCACTGCCATCCCCCCCTTTGTATAGAAAAAAAAGGACCATTCTAAATGGGTAAAATGGTGAATCCATTTACTTCGCACTTAACTCATTAGAATTCTGTGAATTTTTACTGGTGATTTAATAATCAAACAGAGTTTTAATGTAACCCCCCTATTCCCCCACCACCCCTTTTATTCTCCTCCTTCACCATCGCATTTACTTGAGAATATAGAAACATCAAGTGTGAGGCTATAATAATTTTATACCCAAAATAAACCCTTTTCAAAGGATGAATCTTCAAACATAGATCTAATTGTTGAATAATCAAATAAAAACCATCAAATTTCAGTTTACCCCATTTACATTCTATATCTATGGGTATATATGATTTAAAGGGGTTTGGGAAATGTTTATCCCCGAAGGTGTTTTCATTTGTTTTTCCAAGGGAAATCCATAGCATCGAGATTAGAACCCAACCAACGACGAGGTTTTGAAATTCTTGCCTAGAGTAGACTTATGTCATTTACACAATCCGCCAAAAGAAAACATCGTTCGTTCCATACCTACAAGTATAAGACAATGGAAAGGGGTTGTTACAACGTTACACGCGTTTATCTAGCTCGTTTCATCATCAATTCATCCCCATTGCTTCGGGGCTTGTTTTCGATGTATAGCATGGAATTCCCTTCCCTGCTCAAGCCAAGAACTCCCCCGCAAAAAAAAAGTTATAAATGAACTTTAGATAAAAGCCCCCCGAAACCAACACGAAAAATTGTTAATCAAAATCTTACACATTCGTCATTGGCGAAAGTCAGGAAAAAAAAGGACTACGATACGGAAATAGAAATGGAATTTGATTGTATATATATTGTAAGAGGGTATGGTATTATGGTATATGTTTGTGTGTAGACGTTTTAGCCTTGATATAGAATATACATTTTATATGGGTGGTAAAATTGGAATAGAAAAAAGAAGAAAAAAAAACACAGGATATACCGAAAAACCAAACCTACCGGAAACAAAACCGAAAAGTATGCGATAAAATCGCATGACACAAGCTAACCCCGGCCTGCGACTTGGAAGAGAAGTCATCAGTCAAATTACTATCTTATATTTTTTGGCTATATGTATATGAATTTGGTTGAGTTGAGTAGTTGTGTTGTTAGTGATATTTATGTATGTATGTATGTATTTCTGTGTGGTTATATTGTGTGTCTTTGAATGTTTGCTGAATTTTTTGGAGACGGGGATGGTATATTTCCGTAAATGGCTTTATGTAATTTGTGCTAGTGGATTCCATCATCATCGTTTCGACGACCGACCGACGACGCACGGAAAGAAGGGTATTTCGTATTTTTAGTTAGTATTAGATATATAGAAATGTCGCTTAAAAGGGTATGCTCTTTCTTCTTCCTTATGACGTAATAAGTTAGCTAATGTATAGAGTGAATAAATAGCTAAGTGCGGAGAAAATGTTTTTATCTAATGAATGATACATTTTCTGCACATCATTTTTATCTATTTCAATGGGAGTTAGTTTAGAAAGTATCTAAAGAAATAAGATAAGGGGACAGGAAATAAATTGGCATACATTATACAGGAAAAATATATTTTTAAAGACAATTTTGAGTCAACAATAATTCACAGTGAGTTTTTTAAAATTTACAATGAACTTTTATTTTATTTTTCATTTTTTAATGAAAACAATTCACAGTGTATTTTTTTTTTCACAGTGAATTTTTTGTATGCATTTTTTAAAGAAAAAATTCAAAATCAATCATATTTTTTTTATTAAAAAAAAAAACAATTCACAATAATTTTTTTTTTAATTTTTAAAGAAAATTAACAATGACATTTAATTTTATTTTATATTTAAAAAAAAAAACCAATTCATAATTATTTTTTTTGTTTCCATTTTTTAAAGAAAACAATTCAAAATTAATTTTTATTTAAAAAAAAAAATAAATTCCCAATAATAAGTAAAAAAAAAAATGTAAAAGTCACAATATTAAAATTTTTAAAAATGGTGTTTGTTGAAAATACGTTCCAAAATAGTATGGTACCAATTATTTTTTTATTTTGAATTATTGTTTTTGTTAAAAAAAAGCACTGATTCACATCTTTTTCTGATGGTGCGACCTAAATATAAATTGTTTAACCCACTAGTGCGCTGGTATACTAACTTAGAAGTTCGTATTAGTATGCTCGACAAAGTTTTTTTCTTTTTAATTCCCAAATGAAATTTTTATTGTTCAATTCTGCTAGTTTTTTTTTTTAAATTGACAAGAATACTAATTCTTAATCTTTGTTCTTCTTACAAAAAAAAAATAAACAACAAAATAATGAACCCGTAAGTTCACAAAACAGACACACTTGATTTTGTTTAGTAATCAGAACTGAAAACAGTTCCCATTTATTTACCTAAGCAAAAAAAAAATGATAAATACCTGAACAAGTTTAATAAAATCAAATTTAAATGCACGAGCATCAGTTATGGGTACTTTTGTATACCTACTTATATTTTTATCTACCTGGATACATCTATACTCCGTATTAAGTCATGTAATGGATTGGTAAAAATTCGAGACTGATGGGATTTTAATCAAACGAAGTTTTGTGGCAATACAATTGGGTAATAAATTATTAAATAAAATTTTGAATATTAAAATAATAAAATTGAATGTCACAATATTTAGCAGCTTTTATAGATTTAGACTTAAGCTCGATATTTCTTCAATGCAATGAGACTAAAACGAGACTAAATAAATACCGATTGCATGTCTCCTGCTCTAGGCAGAGGTTCATGTATGGCAGCTAAAGACCCCCTATCTACGTACTTTTTCCCCCGCACCTTAATAAAAATATAAAACATGTGTCGACTCAAAAGTTTAAATACCCAAGAGCTAAATATTACAAAGGAGTATCTAATCGAAGTGCATTTAAGCGAAAGAATTGTCAAAAATAAAAGCTAAATACTAAATTGAATAAATTAGTTAGTGTCTATTTAATTCTATTTTACATCTCAGAAGTGGGATTTTTTTCTGAATTTTTAAATATCTATATAAGACGCGTAAAAAGTGCTGTTAGTAAAATGCTCATGTGTTTATGATATAAATTTTACTATTTTAGTATCTTTATATGAGCAACCCCGTGTTACACAGATGTGTACTTTATTTTGAAATGCACATATTTTGGTCATTATATATGTAGGTAGACTTTGTTTTATAAAATTTGTAACTATAATACCTAAACACAAAAATTTAGTAGTCCACTTTGAAATTCAAATTCAAAAATATATTCAAAAGCAACCCATCAAGATAACCGTCCTTTTTTGAACTCTCTCAAAGCAGCCATCAGCAATAACAACAACAACAACAACTAAAAATTGCATTTTAACTGATGATATCCATCTGTTTGCAAAAACAAATGGCACTATGATCGTGTGTTATGTCTTTCTTGTTGTCTGTCTGTCTGTTTGTCTGTTTGTCCTACTGCTATATTGCTACCATTTAGCCATAAGACAGACAATTATTTTATTAGATTCAATTGAAATTCAACATACAGAAGGCCAGAGGTTTTATATAGATACACATACTATAGGTACATATGTATACCTAACTTAACTTACTTATAGATACTTTATAAGCAGTGTGCGCCCGATAACCGCACTTAGATAAAATATAAATATTTTTGTATCTATTAATTTTGTTTTTGTTTTATATTTATTTAATTTTTTGTTTTGTTCATATCATTGCATCAGGATAGCTACAATTTAAGTGGCACTCTCGAAAAATGTTTAATTAAATTGTTAAGATTGCATCGTGGAGATTTTGTTTGTTTTTATTTTTATTTTTATTTTTGTTTTTGTTTTTATTTTGTATTACAAGGATAGCCGGCGCGCAATATATTTATGACAAATGAACACATGTATCTAAACTGATCGTATTCAGTGATATTGCAACAAAAAAAAAGAGTAGCAGTCTTCTGATGTACATTTTAAACTTTTGATTTTTAAATTAAAAATTATAAAAGAAAAAAACAAAAATAAAAATAAAAATAAAATTAAAATGGAAATGGAAATGGAAAAAAAAGACAAATCCCTGATGATCGTTTAGTTTTGTCGTCCTACAAACAGGCAAAGATTCATACGGCAAGACCGCATATTGAACATATAAATATATAAGAATCCGCATAATATTCCAATATAGTCAGCCACTTGACACAGAGGACATGCTGTGGATGATGCGAAAAAGCCTTCCCCCAATGGTGCCTCCAGCACAAAGCATAAGCATCAGCAACAGCACCATCAACCAACAAAGATCATATATGTATGTATCAATATGACTACGAGCAGCAGCTCCTTTAGCAGCAGCAGCAACAGCAGCTATATAAGATCTTTTCAGTGAGAGACGTAATGTTTTAATTATGTCGTTTGTAGGTACCTTTGTCTTCTCGGCATGTGATCTGTCATAATTTTTCTTATTATGGTCACTTTGGCATTCTGCACGACGCGAAGTAACGACCAATGCAACTTTGGGGCGAGTATACACCGATGGCAACATTTCAAGCTTCCTTTTCTGATGTTGAATGGGACAAGCCATTGCATCGGCAAAAAACTATATTTCCCCCACAAATATGGTTGGCATATAAATGAATAAGAAAAGTATACCTACACGAAAATAAAGTAGGTATATTCATTCTTTCCTTCTAAATATGTAGATATATTTACAATCAAAGAAACTGTCAACATCTGGCACAAAACTGACCCCTTTTGATCCTGTAAATTTTTTTTTCTTGGACGATGATCAGTGATCAGATCGACCAATCAATCAAACATAAGATGGATATCACGAAAATGTATCTCTATTTATGCATTCAAACATCTGTGATGATGGCAACATTTTTGCAAACATCTGGAGCGATTTTAACCTTATACCTTTTAAACTTGGTAAATAAATAATTTGAATTTTCTCAAAGGACTAAACAAATATATATGTACATATATATCGAAACGATTAGTAAAACCATACAATTATTTATGTACACACATATATAGAAATTCGTGCAGCACGATATACGAATTAATCACGGGTGGTGGTCAATCAAAGAAAATAAGCAACATGTATCTTTGTGTATCTTTGACGTTAAAAGTGCAAAAAGATGAGAATTTTTTGTTGTTGTTTTTTTTTTATTAAAGATTAGCAGAGAATCTTGTCTTGTACATATATTAATTTCTTAAAACAAGGATAATTAAAAACAAATGCACAAAATCAGAGTTATACACATGTTGCGCGATGTGATGGGGTGCAGTGGAGTGGAGTAGAGTGGAGACTGAGACTGCGGCAGATACGAAGCCAATGGCTGACTGACTGAATCCATATGAGCAACGAATGTCAGAAATTAATATGCAATGAATAAAAATCAAACACGATATACCTACATTGATGATGGGGGCAATGGGAAATTAAAAAAAAAAAATAAGTTCTGGTGTGTGATGATGATGAAAGGAGGATTCTCTCTGGTGTTGATGATCAAAACAAGACGAATCGGCTGCTATATACAATAAGGAGATAATATCATACGAACAAATATTTAAAAAAAAAAATACAAACATCATCACAGTTGAATTTTAAAAATATATTTTTCGTTGAAGAAAAATAATTAATTTCAAACTGTTAAGGGAATGCGGTCCTTATTTCTTGAGTTGAATCTAAAAACGTAACTCCTGCTGTGAGGCAATCATAATTTTTTTTTCCTTGGTAGGTAACATCTAGATATACTCTCTCCTTCCTTGTATTTATTTTTATACAACAATTTTAACGAAATAAATGAAAAAAAAAAAAACAAAATGTCTGCGGTGAAGAGTTTTGTCTGGATTTCATTTCCAGATTATTATACATTTGGAATATAATTGATAAGGTTTTTTTTTATTTTATTGTTCAGTTTTATATTTTTTTTAAATTCATTTTCAAGCAGGAGGCGTCATGCAAATGACACAGAACTCTGTTGCAAGTTAAATTTACTTAACCTCTGATTTCATATACATATCTCAAGAGCAACAGACACAGACTTAAAAAAAAAATCTGCGAGATACAAATATACAAATTCACAATAATAAACGCAAATTGTTCAAAAATTGCACTTAATTTGAGAGATGCATGGTGATTGCATGTAAATGCATCATCATCATGCAAACGCAAAATAAACGAGAATCAAATGTTGTTTTTTTTTTTCTTGTTTTTTTTTTTGTGCTGACAATTTTCTATCTCATTTCTTTAAGTTTTATTTTATTTTGTTTTGTTGTTTTTTTTTTTTAAGTATGTATCTAGCAAAAAACGTGATCGACCATTTTTCGAATCACAACAACAAAATCTAACAAAAAACAATGACAGAATAAAATAAAAAAATAAATCGCACCTAAACGATCCTCAGAAACAATTTGCCATTTGCCGTCAACACGGCGTCTATTTCAATTTCAATTCATTTATCACTTGCAATGTATCTATCAGTTTAAAAACACTCATATAAATTGAGTGCACTTATTATGTGACTGTGTCTAGCTAAAGTCCATCGAGAGCCAGTGAGAGATATAGAGAGAGAGAAAGAGAGGGAAAAATAGATTCATCTATATTACAAAAATAAAATGATGATACAAACAAATGATTAGACTTTTAACATTTTGCACAATTTCACCTAAAAAAAAAATACCAAAGTCAAATTTAGAATGAAATGAGATTGTTGAATTTAGATATTTGAGTGATTGAAGGTATCTATAGGAAATAAAATAAAAAGTATCTATAAGTTATAGAATATTACCTATGAGATGTTTACGGAAGTAAAGGTGCATTATAATTATGTTGTATGGAAAATGAATGTGGTAAAAATTGGCAAACACAAATGAATAAATAAATAGTTTATCCGGCTAGAAGGACCAAGTGTGGAAATTCGGAATTTATTTATTATAAAATTTTTGATAGTTATATATTTTTTTTATTGGAAATAACCAAATAAGCTCTACGTTTCTGGATCTTACACATTAATAGTAGTTTGTTGTTCAGGGTAACGCTATTTGATCAGTTCTCTATTAATTTTGCTACTCTTTTTGCATTTCTTGCCACAGACACAGCTTAAATTTAGCTGATTCGGTCATATTTCTTCCTTGAATATATAAAGATATTTCGTTTTAGTTTTTAAGCCATGACAGTCAAATATAAATACAAAAATAATTAAAATAGAAACATTATCCGGCTCGAAGGACCAAATAGTTTTGAAAGAAAATTTCTTGTTATTGCTTTCTTTATCACATAATCTTATGAAACTGATTTCATCCATAAAATAATGGCCAATCTGTGAAGCAATATATTTAATGGATAAAAATAAAACAAGAATACGTACCTACAAGAAAAGTTAATTAAGCACACGATTTCTTCTTGACATTTAAAAATATAAAAAAATCATTTCAAAGATTTTTAAAAATCCATCGACTGTGACATTTAATGTTTCATTCCAAAAATAGTTCATCTCATCATTTAACTTAAGCTCTAATGACCTGATTACAAAAATCGAAGACGTTACAAAAAAAAAAAAAAAAAAAATAGAAAGACGAACAAATTAAACGGAAATCCCTTTTCGAGCTCAACATCAAAATAAAATAAATTTATTTAGATAAAACTCTAAATATAAACATTATCCATTCGACATCATCGGACACACCATCAAAAGTAAATTAAAAAAAAACAAAAACGAAACGAATCGAAATGACACTATATGGTGGTGGTGCATTAAAAAGCCTAAAGCCAACGAAATCAAACAAAAATCAGTCAGAAAGTTGAGAACCACTCTGAAAAAAAAAAAAAAAAAAAAAACAAAGTGATCTCGCGATGGATCGGTGGTGATGTAGTTAGGGGTTCCTGATCATGCTGCCGGCAGCAGAATTCAACCGTTGTCGCCATTGCCATCGTCGTCGTCGTTCTTCGTTCTTCGCGTTTATTTTTCATGGCATCGTCTTCGTCAAGAGTAAAGCCATCTTTGCCGTCCCATTAGCTTCACGAGGTGGTGATAAATATTGCATTCAGAGACACTAATGTTTTGCTCTATGTCATAAGGTTAAATTACAACATGCATTCACACTCGCATCATTTTCGATATCTTCGCTCGCAGATACATTGCTTTTGAAAGGATTTTGTATTTTCCCACTCTTTGCTCCTCGTAGAGCTTGATGGTTGTATAAATGAGTTGGGTAAAATAAACCAAAAAGCTACAAAAAAAAAAATAAGTTCTATAAGTAGGTAGCTCTTGGTGTGTTGCAGTGGCACAACAATTGTGAACCGTAAACATAATCCGCAGCAGTTGCATGCAATCCGAAACAGAACCAAAAAAAAAAAAAAGAAACACAAGCCAACAACACACAATTCCAATATAGCTAGGTAAGATATACGAAGCGCGTTTGTGCTGCGCGCGCAACTCGCAGAAATGATTTGGCACACCACCGCATCAGCCAGCATCGCATCATCGAAGAGACATTAGCCCGAGAGTCCGTCTTTTCATTTCTTATCTCGTGCGACTCTTTTGGTGTGTGTTGCATGGTCAAGAGAAGTATCTGCGCTGCCTGATGCTTGCACGCAGTTACCGGTGCGCGTTTTAAAAAAATAATCGGTAAAAGCAACAAAATAAAGGAAAACTGCAAATCAAAAAAAAAAAAAAAAACAACAAAGACGAAAAAAAAAAATTCAAAACAAAAAGCTGTAAGCTGCCTTTAACTTGGTATTAAATTTTAAAATACAACTAAACCTGTATATCTTTGACTCTTGGTCTTGGCCAAAAGGGTGTGCAAGTGCTTTCAAAACCAAAACTTTATTACCAAGCCAGACGAGCAGAACATGCAGAGTAGATTATTTTTCTTAAAGGTCACTTTTGGATATCATCATCTTTTATACATTGCATTTTGGTTATACGGTGCGGCGCGACGCGACGGTAGCGGGACGGAATCGGAATGAGTGTTGTAGTATAACTATAACTACTCAACTCACACACATTCTTCTTTAAGCATTTAAATGGCAATTAATAAGGATTTTTATGAGCCGTTAAAATAGTTGACAAGTCTCTTTGACAAGAAGACCGTAGCAATGACAGTTTTTTTTTAATTCTTGTAGATTTTCACTTGAGAGTGCATCTCGATAAGTGTTGCCAACAAGGGCGAATTGAATTGCAAATTTTTATATTTTTTTTAAGGTCCTATTTAAGTTAAGCGAAAAGTAATTTTGATCTATGTACAGAATATTGATAAAATGTCACCAAAGAATAAATTTTCGAGTGAAAAGGTAAAATGTCTTAAGTTAACTTAAGATAATTTTGTTTTTAAGTGAACCTTGTTAAAGATCACAGATCTATTTTATCAGAATTCTTCTATCTCAATTTGTTCTCCTTTTATAAAGGAAAAAGAGTTTCATCGTATGTCTGAGAACCGAAAGGCAAAATATCTTAAGTCAACATAAGACAGCTTGGGTAACTCTACTTTATATAATTTTTTTTCGTATTTGGAATGTATAGTAAGAAATTTTTCGATACAACACAAAATTTAATATTTGAAGGGAAAATAAAAATTATTTCTGAGATTAATTAATCTGGCAACCCTGCTACTTGCATCAAGCAAGATAAAAATAAGCATCTCTGATTAGATGTTATTTTCAAAAAAAATGCAGTTTTGTTTTTCTTCATTTTGCATTCAGCCACTAATTTGAATCTTAATAATATTCATGTTTTATATGCATTATGTTGAAAGTCTTATACTGCAGATACATTCACTCATTGCAAAGATACATTTGCAAGAAAAAAAATGTATCCTTAAATACAAGATTTCCATATTAGTTGAACATTCGTAAATTTTGCACTATAGCCATATGAAGTATATAAATTTCTCTGTGATTATCTTAACACCCATCTGAGTTAAATCTGCGCATATAAGATATAAAATCTTAAAGAAAACAAATAAATTCAAGGATTATTTTCACCTTTATTTTTGCATTTTAATTGGTGACGATGACGATGACTGACCACAGAGAGACTGACATTAGATTGTAGAGGTGATAGTTAGCTTAAAGCATTTCCCTCATTCCATAATGGCCACAGAGATGCTCAATAAATATCACAATGAATCTGTCATATAATTCACATCCATAGGTAAGGTAGTATCAGTAAAGTAAGAAGAGAGAGAGTATCTCTCTGGAGTAGATTATTCTTATTCAAACTCAATAGATACTTATGCGCACTATATGATGTTGGTAGGTAAGGTATCCAAGTCCAACCGGTATAATGTGGGTCCAATGGTTGACCAAAATTAAGAAATAACCTCTGAGGATGGATGCAGTTGGATAGAAGGTAAATATGGTCGCGCAGAGTATAGAATAACGTATACACACCAAAGACTCTATGGAATCTCTTAGTGGGGGATTTATACATTATGTATAGATATTGTATCTCCATTGTGAAAGACCGCTGTGCTGGCTACACTGTTGAGACGAAAAACGACAACGACGACGACGAAGTTGACTTGACTATTTGGATTTCGTGGATTTGCGGATTCCTAGACAACAACGACGACAACGATGACGATGACAAAGACGTGGACGACAAACTGACTGACTCTGTTTACCTATACTTCGTATCTAAATTTATATTTTTTTTATTTTTTTTTTTTTTGCATGCATGCATTTTGTATCTTAAGTGCATATATTGCAAAGCTAAAAAGTGAAAAAGTACGTGTGCGCATGAAAGCGTTCTTACGCCCGCCGCTATATAATCTCTATAGTCTTATGGACCACACTGTAGAGTTAGTATCTTATAGATACATATTATATACTTACACGTATGAATACGAGCGTGTTGTTTATGTTTTTGCGATGCCGTAATATTATAGGGCGCTGGATGAGTGCGCGCTTGCATACCATGAACATTTTGAAGAGATGTGACAAATTTGGAAGAGATAAAACACGACAAGGCGACATTGCTACACTATATGGTAATATTTTTTTTTGTCTCGGTAGGTATATTTTTTTTTGTCTCTGTAGATATATGTTGGGAAATGCTTTGAGACAGAATTTGAAATTTTGCACTAAAAGGAGTGCTTACTCATGTAAGGAAATTTGATGTGAGTCTATATTATCTTTAAGCATAAATCCAAGCAATTTAGGATTGGTCGCTAGACTTAGAGGATTGATGAAGATTTTAGACTTAAATTGAAATTATTGTTTTTGGAAATATAGAGTTGTTTGATTGAAAAGTAATGTGATGAAGTTAGTTTAGGGAGGTATTTGAAAATAAAAATAATTGATGAATCCAGCTCGAATGACCAATTTTTTTTTTAACTGTATTTTAAGAGAAAGGCTTAGGTAGATTGCTGAAACATGAAACAATTTTATCATATCTTAGAATATGTGTAAGGTTTACTTGAGATGTTTGACCCTGAAAATATAAGTAAAATCCGGCTTGAAGGACCAAATTTTGTTAAAATTGTATTTTAAGAGTAATGCCTACGTACGATCACTGAAACTGAAACAATTATTTCGTATCTTAAAATATGTATAAGGTTTTCTTGAGAAATTTGAGGCTGAAAAGATAAGTAAAATCCAGCTCGATGGACCAAATTTAGTAAAGATTGTAGTTTTGCAACTCAGAGAGTCATTAAACAATAAAGATAACACTGGATTGTCAAAATACCAATTGAATGAGACTTTAAGATATCGAAGAAGTCTATTAAAATAAAACTTAATAGTACAAGAAGTGAATTAAAGATGATGTAAATTTGTTGTGTTAGAAATTACCTAACTCGTCTTAGATCTATTTTTTTCTTGGATGTTTTCTTCTAAAGATATTAATCTAGTAACCATTTCAAATAGCTTAATATAACTAGCAAAAAACTAGTAAAGGTGATTGAGGGAATTAGCTAGCTTTTCAAGTCAATTAGTTATTAACGTAGGTACATAAAAACAGATTCGGAAAAAAAATTTATAAAAAAATTTAATACCTTCTCTTCCTATAATTAAAGTATCTGCAAGATGGTTGACTTTATAAAAATGTATAGTTTAAAAATGAACTGTTGTTTTATATAAATAAAGATGTCACTTGACGAAGCAAAGCTTATCTATATTTTTTTTTTATATTTTCTTGCTTATAATATCTAGGCTTTTTAGAGAGCAATAAATAAATAATGTTTTTTTTTTCAAAACCTTGATTTTGGTTTAACTTTGCATGCCCCTACCCTACTCATTGGTAACACAACATTTATCATAAATGACTTCAATGTCAAAAATATCCAGCTCGAACGACCAAAATTATTCGTATATTTATTATAATAAATTTAAACCAACAAAAAAACTTTGCGTGTTTGTTAATAAATATTTATCGCTTGAGTTTTGTTCATTTCGTTGTGTATATATGGAAAATTAGAAATCCTTACTGAATACATAATGGAAAAAAAAAACAATATTCTATGATTTACATTCCAAAAATTATGACGGATTATACAAAATGTCAAAAGAAAAGATGCTAATTATAAAAGCTAGAATATATTATATTCACTAAAAATAGAAAGAAAAAAAAACAAGAACAAAAACAAAGAAAATTGTACAAAAGGTTCTCCGTCTGAAACTCAACTCAACTCTTCAAGAAACAAACTTTTTTGCCACACTAATGAATAAAATTTTCCAACTTGACTTTTAATTAAAAATATTTTTCCGCCTCTTCACTTAGAAATTGTACAGCCCCATTTTCAAGTGAAACCTTAATTACCTTCACGTAATATAAAAAACAAAAACAACATATATACAGCCAAAGATACTTTTAGAAGTCTTAAGAGATATACCTACACTCTTCTCCGTTGTTATAAATACTTTTTAAGATACTTTCAGAAGACCTTGTGTGTGAGTTTTTGTATAGCTCGTATAAATATAGTGGATGGGTAAAAATCACATTTTGAATGGGCCATAAGTCTGAAAATGAAGGAAGATGCCAAGCTTAAGGGTAAACACCATTTTTTTTTCATCATTCGTTCGTTTTTTTGAAAAAGAAAAGCAGAAAAGGTGTGGTGGTTGTTGTTTCTGAAGGGTTGTTCGTCTTTAATAATAATTATAACTTGCGTAAAAATACAATTAAAATGAAAAATAAGCTAGCGGACAGGTTTTGCATGAAAAAAGGTAGGTATAGACGAAAGTAGCTTGATGGAAGAACCAAATATAATATACAAAAATATTTCGAGGCAAAATGAAGTCTATACAGTCTTATTTTTAATGTAATTTAAGGAGGGGCTATATTCTTAAATACCACATACGGTGTGGAACGAATAATAAAAAAAAAAAAAATAATAACATCAAGGACGACAAGATATTTGATATTTTTTTTTTTTCTAATTTTTGTTCGAAGGTATTTTATAAAACAAAAATATTTTCCCGACACCACCCCACCAGCAGTCATACACATATGATGACTGACTGATAGAAAATTCCATTCATTCTTAGCTGGGTAATTCCCAATTGGGACATACGGTGGAATTATAATTCATTCAACTTTCTCCTGATGGCTCAGCAAGAGGTTATACTTTTGTTTTGCAATGCGAGTTCAAGGAATATAGAAAAGCAGCAGCAGCAGCCAATCCTATACATACCTACATATAAGTACACCAAGGAGTAAAATATTCAACTAATAAATGAAATATGATGCTAAAACACTTTCTAATCAGGGGCGGGCATGGTTTATAGAAAGAGGGTTCTGTGCTGTATGCCTTTTGCATCAGCTTCTCAAAGCGTATTACCAGGGATTTACGTAAAGTCTGCGTTCTGAATTCGAATATTAGATCTCGATGAGTATGAGTATTCATATACAAACATACATATATGGGAAGACTCTTTATCCCCCTCCACTTGTGCAGAGGGTTTAATATTATATATCCTTGGTGATGGGGAACAAAGTGAAGTTTGCACTCCCAGACCCAGAAGGAGGGTGGCGCGAAAACCAAATTGACGCCAATTACCAGTCACAGCCACCAGTGCCACCACCACTACCATCACCAGCCCCGATTTAATCCTCTTCGGGGATTTTGGGAATATTCACTCAAGGGGAATCCGAGAGTGGAATATGGAATTATTTTATTTTTTTTTATTACTTTTTTTTTCGTTGTTGACTGAGCCTGGCTACTGTTGTTGTTGTTTTATATCACTTTTAGTGAAAATAAGATGTATTGCCACGGTATATGGAAGAGCCACTTTGTATGCATTGTCAAGTGAGATTGAGGGATTTTAGTGTTTGCGCATTCTTTTAGAGAGATTGAATTTTTGCTGTTTAAGGGTAATTAATGAATTGAATTATCATAATAGATTCATTTGGGGGAGTATAGAAGAGTGATGAAAGTTGAGACATATAAGAGAGATTAATCAATTTAAAAAAAGTGTATGCCATTAGCTCTGATCAAAACCATTTTCCAATATTTGATCAACAAGTTTTCGAATTCAGAAACAGCGTTAATCGTAAAGATTTCATCTTAAGCTTCACCTTACGAAAGTGGAACGCAGGCTTTATCTTCCTTTGACATGTTCAAACATTTTGAAAGAATTTGCACTATTTGAGTGGTTTCTAGGTTGTTCCAAAGTCTTACTGATGTGATTCGTTTCAAGATTTTGCCACAACCACTTTAGTGCTTGGACTAGGAAAGAAAGGCTTGTGATCTCCCAATATCTTGAATTTAAAATAAGCCTTAGCTTCAGTAATTGAATACTGAGCTCACATTCGATTTCCAATGGATTTCCATTATTAAAAAAAATGTTAAAAAATGTTTTTAAAAAAAATGGTTTGAGTCAAAGTCCTGAATTTCAGAAAAATCTAATTTAAAAAATCCCCGAGTAAAGGATTTAATCCACATATCGATTTCCAAGTCGAAATTTTACCCCAAAGTAAAACCATTTTACCGTCTCAGTTTCACAATGATTCATCGTTCAGTAGGTATTTTTTCCCAATGATGTTGATGGACCCTCTGACTCAAAGAACGGACAAACCACAAGTCATATTAGCCCTTTATTTAATTCTCAATGTCTGCTCTTTTGATAAGACTAAATAAATTTCATAAACGACATCTAATAGCAATTTACTTTTAATGATAGATAAATAAATAAAATTTCAAGAGAAAGAATTTTCAAACCCGCACATCGATTTTTCTTAATGTTTTTTTTTGTTTGGCTTGCCTTAAGTTAAATCCCTGATTGAGTTAACTCTTCAAATAAAATACCAAGAATCAAAAAAAAAACAACCCTTTTACTACGAAATCATTATTTTTATTCGAGAAAAGTGCTTCTTCACCCACATTCCATACATTTGAAAATGGACACGCTAACAGAAAATAGAAAAAAAAAACGCAATTGACCTCACTTATATTGATCTAATCTCCCTTCGTTTCTCTTCTCTTGGAATGGACGGACGGACGCATCAGTTCTGCTGTTGCTGATGGTTTTTTTTTAATACTTCTCTGTTTCTAATGCTTATAAGTGCGGACCTTTTGATATTTAATCCTTCCAATGCTAAGCAATTGAACTCAAGTAATTTTGTGTGTTTGTTTTTTTTTTTCCTTTTGATATAGCTTAGCCAAAGGTTTTAGCTAATCAAGCAAGCAGCTTATACCAATTGTATATACTTTAGTTCAATTATAATGGGGGAATTTCAAATGTTCCTTGTTTTAGGTCTATAGAAAAAACAAAAAACCCTTTGAGTCATTAATAATGTTAATTCACTGTAACAAGTTTTCTTTGAGCTCTATATGTCCAGTGCCGCTATTCCTATGCATACCTTAACTTCTATCTATGGCTTCTGAGAAAAGCGTATAAAATTGCAAACAAGTGTAGGCATTTGTTCTAGTAAGCTTTTACCGTAGAAAAGACAAATAACGAACAACAACAACAATAACGTCAAAGAAACCACACTTAATTAACTAAGCTTCTTTGAGGCTTACGCCCTTAACATGGTGTTAATAGTAGTACTTTCCTTTGATCGCTTTAGGGGCTTAGGTTACATACTATAAGGTATTCCTTGCTATACATACATATATCAGCAAGCAGCAACATTCTTCAAAAATTTGGCCTAAATCAAAACAAGTTCGTAGGTATAATACTGGAATCCACAACTTATTCTTCTGATCGATTCATAGCTTAAAGATATACTATATTTTTTTATTTTCTTCTTTAGATATTTTGAATAAATTTCCTTGGAATCCATTGAAGAATTGATATTTCTATGGTTGTTGTTGTGTTTTTTTTTTTTTTGTCATCATATTGGACTTTGAGAATATGTATATGAACCTTCCGACAACCATATACGCGATGAACAAAAGAAAAATGTCAATCCGGTCAATTCTAAGAAGATAAAAAAAAAACAACGAAAAAAAAAAAACAAAAAAATATCTAACCACGCATAAATATCTCAAATGCTCTTTGGGGTTCTGTAATCAGTTTCTAAACCTTTTTTTCTTACACTGAAAAAAAAATTAAAATTTTTTTTCAAAAAAAAAAGTTAAAAAAAAAAATTAAATAATATTTACAGTCAGATTGAAACGCAAAAGGGGATTTTAATTTATAGAAATATACGCAAAAACTCATCAATATGAAGTTTCAAAATTAATATTTTAATAATATTCATTATAAATTAAAAATATATAATATTAATGATAAATATTTTTTAATGAATTTAACAATTGTCGAACTAAAATGATAATTATAAAAATTAATATTTATAGTTAAGAAGTTTACAAATAATTTTTTTTCTCAGTGTATCTATGACTGGCACCGAAAAAAAAAACCTTTAACAATAACAAGAAGAACAAAAAGATAAGACCCCTGGACGGTCAAAAAAAAAAAAAAAACATATAGCAGACGAATAAAAATATTTTTAATCCAACTGATTGGTGGTAAGGTATAGATAGATACATAGGTATAAGAAGTATCTAATGTGTGTTGGCACAAGACGGATGAAAAAAAAAGAAACATATTTTTGAGATATTGACCTGAAAAGCTAATTTAATGAGAAATTTATTCATTAGCTTATAAGAGAGTTTCTATAGAAATCATTGAAATAATCCTTTAAAAGGAATCAAAATAGGTAGGTATACGTATTTTTTATTTTTTTTTTTTTTTTTTTCAAAAACCCGCAGCTAACTATGTATATGTATGTGTATCTAACCTACCTACCTGTAGTCTATTTTCCTTATTTTATTTTAAGAAAATAAAAACATATTATAGAAGTGGAATATTCTGATTTATTGGATATCTATAATGTAGAGTGTATAATATCGGGAAGATAGCTTCGTTAAGTAACTGTTTTTTTTTTTTTGTCAAGAAGAAGAATTTGTTTATGTTAATTATTTTGGTTAAAGATATACAGGTAAGATGCGTAGGCTAATAGGTTGTAAATCTTTTTTATATTTTTGTGAAAAGAAAAATAAAGGCTTATTTATGAAGTCATACTGTAAATATTGCTTTTTTCATATTTTTAAATTATTGGAATATTAAAGTGTTAAACAGATTTTTTAATCCAAGAATTTATTTTTTCACGTATTAAACAAAATACCTTATACATTTTTTTATATTTCGGAATCAAAGGATTAAAAACGTCAAATTCGGAAATCGAACTTAAAAAGGCCAAAATTTATAGTTTCTTCAGGTTGACAGCCCTAATAGTTCATCAAAAGTAAGCGTAAAGCGTGGGAGAGAAATTCACTAAGCTAACAATGAAGCATCTAGTAAATTTTACTATGATTTTCGCCTAATAAGGTCAGTAGGTATATGAAAATTCTTTGATACCTGAAGACAACTCCATCGAGGTTCCTCAGTATCAGACATAAAAGTCGGTTTTGGAAAACTAAACACGACACTCACTACATGTGGTTTCGAAAAGATAGAAGAATAGTGCATAATCCAATGGTTCTGTTACGGAACAGCTTATTTAATCGTAAAACCAACTTCAATTGGGCGCCATTTCAAACATTTCCATCGCTCAAAACTTTTTGTTTGAGCTTATTTAAAAAAAAAAAAGAAATTGTAGATCAATATTGAAAACAATATCATTAAGTCCTCAAGATCATGTTGAATAAAAGCTTAGAGTATTTTTAATTTCGTGAAAGTTCATAATATTAATAAAATTTTATCTATCTTGGAACTAAAAACTTCACAGAATAGTTATATTCGATCGAATTTAGATATTTTAGTTGTTTTATTTTATATTTAAATATACACACAAGATTATATAAAATTTAGAATTCCTTTCCCAAAAAAACATCTGAAATTTGTATCAATTTTTTGTAACCAGTCTTTAAAAAGACCTCTATCCTAATATTCGAAGTTTATGTCGTTTTCGTCCACAAATTGGTTTTAAAACCTATTTATTTCCGGAACTTGTCCTTAAGCAGAAAAATAAAAAAAAAAAAAAACAGACAGCATCCAAATCTCTTAACTTTCCGAACTTCGATCCATTAGTTTTGTTTTTTTTTTTTTTCACGGGTTCTCTTTACCTACACGTTCATCCTTAAATCGCCTCACGTTCGTAGGTACATATATACATATATATATAAGATTTTATTATTATTATTATTATTATTTTTGCGGCAAATGGTATTTTTCGCCACAATCACACACTGAATTTCGATACCTACTATGAACAAAATAACTCAAAAAAAAAAAAAAAACACACCTTCGACAAAACCCAAAGGTATAAAAGAATTAACACAGATCACAAAAGGCGAGCTAATTCGCACTGAAAAATATTCCAGGTCCCAAAAAAAAAAAAAAAAAAAAATAAAATAAAATAAAATAAAAGGTCTGTAAACCGTCACCCGAATCTCGAAAAGAAGGCACAAAAGTCGCATTAGCCATGGGTAACCCCAAAATGAAGGACAATTCTGTTCGCTTCGCCATACAAACAGATATATAGTTTCGTTCTCTTTGACATATAAAATTTTGTGTTGTTGCTGTTGTTTTTTTTTTCTTCTTGTTTTTGTGGTGCGCGGTCGTTTTTTTTGTTTTTTTTTTTTTTTTGTGTTTTGTTAAAATTTTAAGCCCAATTTTTTGGCTTGGCCGCTATAGAAGCACAAAAATGTTGCACAGGTATCTGAAGCTTGGTCCAAAAACACCAAAAACGCAAACCGATGAAGCGACAGTGATGACATTTTTGTGGTTAACTTTTTGTATAAAACAAACATACAAAAAAAAAAAAAAAACTAAATCTTTTTTTTTGTCTTTATAATATAATTATTGTTGTGTTCCATCCGTTTCGCGGTTAAAAATTGTTCGAAGACATTTCGACATAGTTGAAGCACCAGCCAGCCACCATAATTATCATCATGAACCTCATCACCATCATCATCATCATCACCAGAAACAGCAACAACATTAGCAATCCAAAAATTTATATAAAACCAGACGTTTTGGCAAACGACCGAATTTGATGCAGTTTCTTATAATATAGCTGAAGCAATCAAAACGAGGATAACGAGAATCAAATGAAACGTAACGAAAAAATCAAGGGATTGAAGATGGTTTGTTTTTTTACTGAGATAGTGAAGGGTTAAGGGGGGATGGTTATAACTTTACCAACGGATTATTAAATGACAGATAGTTTTCGTAAGGCTTCGTCTCGTTTAAGTCGGGAGTTCTTCAGCTGTATAGAAGTATGTCTGGATGGGACTTGATCTTAAATTACCCAGTTGCTTGTTGCAACAGCCCAGACTGTATGTCTGCGACGAAGACATGAATTCTGAGAATCCTTATATTCATTTGCACCATCATCGACATGTTGAAAATTAAAAAAGACTATATACCCATAACCAGCTAGTATAGTTAGTACCTCGCTCTACTTGATTTGTTTGGGGCTACTTTATACACTTCGAAGTCTGAATGAAGGCATTGTTTTAAGATATTGGTCACACGCAATTTCGTTTTTGCAGAGTTTGATTAATTTTGTTCGGAAATGGAATTCCAGCCTGTTAAATAGGGTGTTAGGGATAGGGATTGCTATAACCCACTATGAGAACATTTTTTACAAAGTGGTACCTTTTTTTAAGAGCAAATGCTTAGGAAGTCCATGCAATCGTTTAAAATGTCCATATTGAATTGAATAGCTATGAAAGAAAGGAAAATCCTTTAATATTTGAAGCCGTTTTCTAAACCGGATTCAAAACGAAATTTGAATGCCCCATATATAAATCAAGAATATTAAGAAAAGTATTTTCAGGAAGTAGATACAAACAAAAACTTGTATTCATAAAAAAAGCTATAAAAATAAAAACGGTCCCAATGGCTCATTTAAGGACCCATTTGCCCAAAGTTTAATGTTTTATTATAGCTGCTGGCCACACTGGATTATAAGTAGGTAACGCAATGGTAGTTTTTATATACTATGTAGGTTTTCATGTTTTTAATTAATCGACTGAGACACGCTAAAGTTCTAGCTATACCTTCGTATACAGAAATCCATCATCACATCTGAGATTTGATACACACAGGTGAACATATATATCTACATACATATACTCGTCCGAATATATAGACATGTCACGTCTCGGTCGTGAAGGTAGGTAGGTATAGTATATTCTGCTGGTTTGGTTTTCAACACCCACATAAATTACAAAAACACGAAAATTTCATTCAACTCGCTATATCAGAGCCAAAGTGTGTGTGTGTGTCAAAGGAGGTGTGGTAGGGAATGAATTTGTGACCAGTTGGTTTGCTGATGGTCTTCTTATAAAACTCCTCTGGCTGGACTTAGGGTAAGTTCTTTTTTTTTCTTTTTTTAACTTCTACACTTAAATGGTAATGAAATTGCTCGATTAGAAGTAACAGCCACGCCTTCGGTGATCACGCAAATTCTATGTTCTAACCTTCTTCCTGTGATTTTTTTTTTTTTTTTTGGGAATTGGTATAATAATTTTGTATAACGACAGGAGTCTTGACGAAGGAGTCATTATTTTGTGTTCATTTTGTACTAAGGTCATAGAAGAAATTTAGAAGTTAAAAAAGTTAAAGGAATGGTCAAATAGAGGATACAATAGTAAAAAAAAAAGTTAGGTTGGTTTAATTTTTACAGAGAGGATGAAACTGGCAAAAAAAAAATAAGAATTCAGATTGCATGATGACTTGTTTAGTTTTTTTTTTGTATTTTGGATGTTCGTGTTTTATTTTTGGAAAACGAATAAACAACATCCAGAGAAGAAGAAAAAAACAAAAAAAAAAAACAAAATCCTAATTGATGGGGTGGCAACAAATTCATCACTGCTTTTGTAATGATTTATAGCACGAAAGAGGTTATATTATATTTTTTAGTGTGGTTGGTGCTTTATAGATTTTTGCGCGCGAGGCAAGAAGTTAAGGCCATGCAATATGCGATTTGAATTTATTTTGTAAAATTTATTTTCCCCAAAAAAAATCTAACTTATTTTTTTTTTATTTTTTTTATAAAAATTTCAACTTCTTATCCCCAGAACGTAAGAAACAGCACCATATTTTGAAACTCTGCTGGGTAACCGTTTACAGTGGAATTACGGGAGTTAATGGGAAGGTTGGAAGTGCGATGGCAAAGAAACAGAATCAACAGTAAATCAACAGAATCAATGTGAAATCAAACATAAATTCAATTGCGAAATCTTTTAATTTCATAGGCTTGAAAAACTCGTTTAAAAAGTCGATTTTAGATAAATTAAATAAATTTAAAAAAACAAAATATTAAAGCTTAAAACTGGTTTTAGCGGGTTTTCTTTAGAATTGCCATCATTTCTTTAGTACCTATTCGAATCACATATATTTCTTTCCACCTTCCATTTGCTATAAACCCGCATCTTCAAAACAATCAAATCAACAGCTCCCCATGACTCCCAATCAAAAAATATACATCCTGATGCGTAGAGGGATATAAAAATTCCTTCCAAATGACGTATCCATTTCCAATTAGGCTCGCTTTTATACATAATCTCTTACTCTTCGTTCATTTCTACGAGTATAAAAACAAAAATCCTCTTTTCCCGTGATATCAAATCACACAAAATGCGCACCCACAACATACCTATATAACTACATGCATACATACGATGATGGTGAGAAGCGTGGCCAGGATTAAAATCATTATCCCAGCCAGAGAATATTATATTGGGAACCAAGAATATTATTATTGCTATAACAAAACCAAGCCCCATCACAAAGTACTTCGCATAGCATTCCAGGCTTTATGACGCCAATAATGATGTTGAGAATGACGACGACGATGATTTTGTTGTTGCCGTTGCTTAGGATCAAATTGCAACCCAGACACACTAAACTAATGGCACCCACTCAATATCAACCCAACACAGGGTGGACACAAAAATAAAACAAAAAATCAACACACTCAATTTTGATCCTTCTATATATACCCATTAGCCACACAGTGATGATGTCCTTCTCTGGCTATTGATGATGGTGCTCGCGCTGGACTCTTGGACATGCGAATGCATTTTGTAAATTTTTTTCCCTGAAAATGTGGAAGTGTAATGTCTTCATTAATCGAGAGATGGCCAGACAAAAATCGATTTACGTATATATGTATGTATGTTACGTGCTATGAGATTGTCGATGAATTTGACGCGCACGCCAAATATGCGTATGTACAGTTTTTTTTTTTTTTTGTAAAAGGAGTCGAATTCGAGAATATGACGTTGTAATTTGAGAACTACCTCAATTCCAAAAAAAAAAAAAATATTTGTCCAAAATCAAGCAAAAATTTACACACGAGCTATAGCTATGCCTTTATTTCATTTATGTATATAGGGTGAGAAATTTGGTGATTATACATAGAAAAAAAAAATCCTGAAATTTGATGCAAGATCGAATCAATTGCAGGATTACGTGTAAGATGACTTCACATTATTATATTATGGGCAGAAGGTTTGTCGTCAAGAGAAATGAAACATGATGGATCTGATATGTCAATTTGTTTAATGAGGTAAACTTGTTTACAATAATAACAAATATACATATCGATTGTGGGAATTTTCTTCTTTTTTTTTGGGAAATTATTTATCGCGATAAGCAATACTGGAACTCTTTAAGACCAATTTGCTAATATGAAACTTTAATATTTAAATTTCAACTCAAATGCTTAAGTGCTACATTTTTTTGCGTGTTAACAGTAACAACCTTACATAAGTGCTTATATGTCATATTTAAAAATTGTAAGTTTTGTTTTGGTAGATGGTCCTTAAAGACAAGTACTAAATCTGATCCCATATTGTTTGATCGAACAAAATACTTAGGTATAGCGGCAAGCTGGATGGAATGAAGATATTCGTCTAATAAAGGATGACTTTAATTGGAAACCTCCGTAGATTTATTTAAGTTGGAAAGTACTGTGTCGTTCGAAGTTCGATTGTATAACATAAAAATAAAAATAAACAGAAAACTATAGCGAAGGATTTACTAACCCTATTTCAGAAAGGTTGAAAGTTTTTTCACATAAAGAATGTAAGGCAATACAATACAAAAACGCCAGTTATACACTCCTGTTCGGTCAGTTAGATCTTAATTTATTTTAATTATTAAAAATTAAGACTTAATCGACGTTGTTTGACAGTTTTCATATTTCATTACTATAAAAAAATTCTTTCTGCGACGAAATTTTTGTCTTGTATAAAGTGAGTGAGTATACCATACATCAAGAACATTCAACAACAGTTACAATTAACTTTAAAGAATGAAACTTTAGTCACAGAAAGATTTTTGGCCATTTAATATAAAAGTGACAGTCTTGCACTACGACTCGTACGATTATGTTTTTTTTTTTAGTTTTTAAATAAATAAAGACTGAATAATTGACCGAAGCAGAGTGTTAACGTTGTGTTTTTATTTTCTGTGATCAAAATTTCATCCTTGCTGAAATATGGTTGGTAAAACCATTGCTTCTTTAATCTGGTGGCGATTAGCATTTTATGATAAAAATTAACTAGTTTAACTTCCGGGATACCCAGGGTACAACTGGATGATATCAAATAAATTCGAAATATAGGTGAAAAAAGGGTTGAAGCAACAGACCAGATTTCTTAGAACCAAATATCAAATGATTTGACATCTTAACAAAATATAAAATATATTCAGTCGTATTTATTAGATTTTTATCTACTTAGACACTGTCCAACTATTTTCAAATTGGTGGAAATATGCTTTATTTAATAAAAATAAATATCACATTATTCACGGTTAAGACATACTCTTGTGTCTAGGTTAGGCAGCTATAAGACAACAATAAACAAGGTTTTTGAACACATTTTCTAAGTTAGACAGTTGTCTAAAGTAAGACAACTTTTATAAATAAGACCAATTATGTATTAATATCTATAGTTGAGAGTAGTCCTTAGAATATAGTCAATCAAGGTTAATATATTTATTGTTCCTCATGAAAGTCTAGAGAATTAAAAAAAATTTAACGCATTCTCCCTCCCAGCGTTTTCCCCAATTTTAACCATTTGATTTTTTCAAATCAGTTTAAATCAATACCTGGTAGGAGAGAAAAAATCTATGGACAAAAAGTTTTCAGCTTGCAATTTTGAACATATGTTGTCTTAAGTACGACTCTCTGTAATATAGTTCATTTAAAGATATAAGTAGATAGCGGCAAAGTTTCCAAGCATCAGTTTGTTCATGTTGTGACCTGAATTGATTTTTGAAAATTCTGCCGCTTTAAAGGAGTCAAACTTAGGACAGCAAAAGTTCAAAATTGCAATTGAATATTTTTTGCCTGCTTTTTTTTCAATAAATTTTAATTGATATAATATTATTTTTTAAACAATAAAATAGGTGAAAATGGTGGGAGCAAAGGAAGTACATACACCAAAAATTTTATTTTTTTATTTTTGGGGAACAATAATATGTAAAGTTCAGTAAGTTACAAATTATTATGAAGTCCCCTTCATTTTTTGTCTAGATTAAAAGTGTACTTTCTATTAGAAAAATATTTTTAGATTTTTTTTTCAATAATTAAAAATGTTTAAAAAGTTTAAAAGTTGAATATTTGGTGGTCATTCTTATTTAAAGCCTTTCGTAACCATGCGTGGATGCCACACCATAAACAAAATAAGCACTTTAATAAGTCATTATGTAATAGCTTAGGATTGTCTTATTCGAAAACAATATAATATAATTTTACTTTGCAAAACCACCCACATCGACGCAAAAAATTGAGCATGTTGGTAACATAAATTACACACACTCGTTTTTTTTTTTGGTTAAAATAAAATAAATGTCATAGAAACTTAAAGGTATAGATTTATGAAACCAAAACTATAAAGTATATGGTTTACCAAAAAAAATAATATTTAAATATTTAAAAGAATAACAAAAATATTTTTAAAATAGAAAATATATTAGATTTCCCATTTAAGTAAATATTTGTTAATAATTGTAGTTCTATATTAATCATAGTCGACAAAGATGAATTTCAAATTATACATATTTTGTTAATTCGAAAATCATATTATAGCGTTTTTATACCTATCTAATTTAAGTTTTTCTAAATTTGGTGGACATTGTGAAAAAAATAAAAAAATATTTATCAAAGGGTTCCCATACCTTCTCATAAAAAAGTAATAAAGGTTAGTTTTTCTTAAATTAATACTCCTTATAAATATAATAAGAACCTCTATAAAAGATAAATAAAATGTTCATAATAACTATTAATAAAAAATGTAGTATATGGTATAGTATAATAATAAATTCTATAAAATACATAAATAAAAAATAAATTAATAAAATACCTAATTTCGATAATTATCTATTAATTATAACTTTTAAATGCTATTTTGAAAATTTACAAAATATATTAATATTATCTTTATAAACTATCGATTTAATTTTTTAAGATAAAAGTTTCTTATACAAAAATCTATTCCGATGAAAGACTTTTCAAGTTGACAAGCAGCAATTATTAATAATCTCCAACGAAGCATTCCAGATGAAAGCGAAAAATATCACAACGAAGTTATCCAAAAGGCGAATCAACATCAGGCAGTCCATGTTTTTTGTATGTGCTTCCAAAAAAAAGCAGGTTCCATCATTCCAACCACAACTATATCCAATATGTCCTCAATAAGAAGTCAGTTGTTTTTTTTTAATTATTTTATAACAACAAAACATTTATTTTTCACTTTTTTCATATCCTCAATAATAATAATTTGTGTTTTTTTTTAGTTTGCATTTTTTCCATAAGATTCTTGTCATTTTTTTTTAATTTAATACTTTGTTTTTTTTTTTTTTTTGTTTTATTTATATAGTAATAAAAATTTGCGTTTAAAATTTACTTCTCTTGCGTTTTTGCTAGCCCATTCCTAGTTTAATTCCTTATTTACTTTTGTTTGTTTGTATTTATAGTTTTTTTTTTTTTTAATAATATTCTTATTTATTATCAAATAAGTTATTGTTTTTACCACATTTTCATTTCGGTATAGGTATACATTTTGTTTTTTTTTTTTAATTTATTTTTTTTTTTGTTTAAAGTTTAGTTAGAATTTATATTAAAAGTGAAGGAAGTTTGTTTTTTGGAAAAAAAATTATCTTTACTTTAGTTTTACTTTTTTTTTGTTTTTGTTTAACTATATCCTAAACTTTAGTACTTATTTCGTTATCAAATAATCAAAAATATATTTATATTTATGTATGTATATATATATATATATTTATTTATATACTACTATTTAGTAATTTTATTTTGTTAGTATACATTATTTACTGTTTTCTTTTACGTATATCAGTTAAGGAATTTGAGAAAAAATGCGGGAAAAATTAATAACACGAAGAACAAAAATATAAATCAACAACGCAGCTGCTGAGAATGTATATATAATATGTATGTATATGATGGAGTGCAATTTTTCTTTAAGGAAATAAAAATAAATGGGCTTGGCTTTCATAAAACAAAGCATCACGAATAAAAATATTAAAATAAAAAAAAAATAAAAAAAAAAGAGAGAAATAAAAACAGAGGAATTTTCGTTTTAAATATATTAATTAATTTTATTTTGCTAAAAAATAAAAAAAATGCTAAGTAATAATAATTTTTTTGTGGTTTATTACAATTTTGCTAGTATCTAATATTATATTTTTTTTTGTTTATATATCACTTAAAACATATTACGTATATTTGATATTGTTTTCTTTTTTTTTATTTTTATAATTATCCACAACATAACATAACAAAACAAGAAAAATGAATAACTAAGCATAGCTTTTTACGTATATAAATTTGATTTTTCATTTTTATTTTTAAGTTTTAAAACAAAAAATAAAAAAATTGGCCTGTTGTATATTAAAAAAAAATATAATATACAAAAAAAAAAACATTTTTTAAGTGCATATAAAATATTTATTATTTTTGAATGCAGCAAATCACAATTTTTAATTGAAATTTAAGCACATTTATTTTTGTTTCAATATGTTATATGCTTGCACAACAACTGCATTACTAAATCAAAAAATAGGAAGATTTCGGGGTGTTTTTATAAAAATAAAAAATAAAAAAAAATGCCCATATAGCTTTACAAATTGAAGCGTTCAATTTTTGTGTGTGTGTTTGTTTTTTTTTTATTAAGGAATAGTTAGATTTGTAGATTAAGTACGTTTTTGTTTAGTTCTTTTGTTTTTGTTTTAATTTAAATTTAGTACTTTTAAAGAGGATATTATAAAAACCAACCCGCTCTTGTGCATAGTATTTGGACAAGAGCATTAAAATTAAAAAATATTTTTAATGTTAAGAATAACTTTTTAAATCCCTCCAAGATTGTATTTTTTTTTTTTTTTTTTTTGTTTATCGTATATCCTTGATGTTTTTTTTTTTAATAATGTTTCATGTGATCGTATACTTTTCATTTGAACTTAAGTTTATTATTTATTTTTTTTACGTATTTTTTGTTGTAAGAAAAAGTTTGGCAAGACTTTCTGATATCTTGATATCTTTTTTAATTAAATTTTTGAAAATATTTTCCAAATATTAGAGAAAAAGATAAATATTTCTAATTTTAATTAAATTAAAAAATTAAAATAAAATAAAATGAGGACGAAATAAATTTGTAATCGTATACTTTTTCATGTATTATAATATTTTTTTTTGTTCCTATGTGCAATAATTAAAATTTAAATAAAAAATGTTAAATAAAAAAATAACATGAGAACCGAAAAATAATATTTTTTTTATTTTTAAATTTCCCTAAGAACTAGATTAAGTTTAACGAATATTATTTGCATCTTATTAAATATTGTTTTTGTTTTTATGTTGTAAAGTTATATATATATAGAATTTGTTTTTTTTTTTTTATTTATGTATTTTAGGTCATCAGTCATTAAAAAATTACGTATATCGTTTTGGATCCTTAATGCTTTTAAAAATAAGGATAAAGAGGTAAACTAGATTTTTTTTTTGTTGTTGTTGTTTTTAAACTATCCACATGCCCGATTATGTGCGTACATGACGTGTTTCTGAAAACAGCATGCACACATACTTTCACAGCTCACAGTCATTGTAGTTTCAAAGAGTATAGGAAACTGGTTTAGATAAGATTTTTAAGGAGTTCGCTGTAAACTTGGTAACTTTTTTTTTCTTTTGCTATTGAAAGAGCCATTTACAAATGTCAAAAGCGTAGGTTAAGATACTTTGGGTGATTTTTCCTATTTTACGGGACATTTGTGAATGTTATGCATTCTGAAAAGGATATTTTGTATAAAAAAGGGAATAATTGTAAGATTTTACAATAAAATGAATAAGAAATCAAAATCAAAAAATTATCCCCAGACAAAAAAGCGAGCGACAAGAAAAGACATATTTACTGCAGAAAAAAAAATTAAAAAAAAAAATAATAACATAACTCAGGACATGGCAGACAGTTTATTGCTGTGTATCGATTTGGCAGGACTAAAGCTTTTCCCTACATATCATGTTTTGTATTTTAAAAATATATGATTTTTTAAATCAATAGTCCCAATAAACGAAAAATTTAAATAATTTTGTTTAAAAAACAAATAAGAAAGATATTTATATTTATATATTATGTTTTTTTTAAATACATATATTTACATGCAAATAATTAAAACAGAAATTAAAAAACACTTTTTTTGTTTAAAATTAAAATTAAACATAAAAAACAAAAGTGTTTAAATAGAATTTTACCAAGTTTTAATTTAGTGCAAGTAAAATTGGGAAGCATGAATGCTATTGCCTCCTGTCTACTGAACACAAAATAAATTAATAAAATTTATTTTCATTTTATTTATTTTTTTTTTATTTTATTTTTTTTTGTAAGAAAGTGTTTTTTAATTTCTATTTTATTTAATTGTAAAAATTATAAGAAACATTTTTTTAAAAATTATTGGCGAGCTATATGGGCCTCTTGCAAAAACGAAGTTTTTTTTCATATTTAAATATTTTTTTTTGTTTTTTGAATCTTAGATTTTTTAAATCATTTTTTTTACTTTAATGGTAATTCTTAGATTTAAGTTGGTTTTAATTTTATCTATACAAATTTGTTACTATTTTCATTGTGTGTTTTTAAAAATTTTTGTACAATTTATTTTTAAAGAGAAAAAAAAATAAACAAATAAAAACAAAATATTTCTTTTAAAAAAATTTTGTCTTACATTTACTTAATAAAAAAAATTGGAACTAAATGTTCGGTTTTTTTTTTCTTATTTTGGCATTGCTTCACGTATAGGCAATAAAAAGTTAAAAAAAAAACATTCATCTATGCCGTGTATAATTACCCGGTTTATAATAATTTTTTTTTTGTTAAATTGGGACAACAACATCCACCAGATTTTTAAAAAAAAATTCTTTTTCGTAAAATTTTTGGTATCCAATTTTTTGGCGTGCCGTAGAGTTGTGTGCGTTATAATTTTTTTTTTTTTCACTTTTTGTTGGTCTATACGTGTGACAATATTTGTATTTTTTTTAATCTTTTTTGTTGTGGTGTTAAATTTCACATAATTGTTTTTTTTTTTTAATATAATTTAAGTTTTTTGTATTTTTTTAATTTTTTTTTTTTATTTAATCCCAGGGCATTGTGAGCACCCGCTTCGTTTTTGCAAGAAGGTCGTTATCGTACTACGAACATGGGTGCACCACCGCATTGTAGCTCGCCAATATAGGACCATGTGCTCCCGCGAAGGGGGTACTCACAACGTCTGGTGTACTAGCTCCATCGGTGTGCGATGTTGAATCGGCATTACTTCTTCCTTCACCATTAGCTGAACCTAATTCTGGTGGTTTGGTGGTGTCCCGTTCGTCAATCACTAAATCTATTGGCATTTTACCCTTTAAACATGATATATACCGATGACAGAAATTATCGCATAATTCATGTACCTGTAATGGTAAAGAAGAAAAAAGAACGTTTGTTCGTATTGGTATTTCGTGGCTTGATTTTGCGATATTTGATGTTTGTTTGTTTTTTATTTTTTTTTTTTGGGAGGGGTAAAATGCTAAAATTCTACAAAAATAATGTTATATACTAAGAAATCAATATAATCACAAAAGGGCTTTTTTTAAAGTAAATGTAGTTTAAATAGTTTAATTATTTAGGCATTTGTTAAATATTTCAATGGAGATTATAAAAAGAAGTTAAATAAAAACGCATATCTGAAATTTTATTAATCCCAAAGTGTCCCAAACACCCACCCACTTCTAGTTTCTTTATAACTTACTTCCAGTTTTTTAACACTTGAATAAACACTGTCCCAAATTCAATAGGTGGTGGTGAACAAAAACATTTCTAAAATATTTTGTGGTAAAATTGACCATATGTTTGCCCTTAGTAATAATAAAATTGAAATAAATATCCGAATTATCAGTTCTCAGCTGGTTATAACGTGTCCCAAAGTTAAAATTGTTTATAAAATACGAATTTTTGGCAGCTAAAGCAATTTTTGATACGTATAAATAAAAAAATATCATAAAAAAGTAAGAAGCGTTTGTAAAATTTTTGTCCCAAAAAAATATTGGGACAGTTTTTTTTTTTTCAATTTAGATTAAAAATAAGGAATACATAAATCAAAGCTAGGAATTTTAAAACCCTCTCAAAATTCTTGTCCCAAATAGTCTTTGAAATAAGTCTTGTAACATTCGATCCACTGCACAGCATAATAAATGTAAGTTCCTAGTTTATATTTTTAAGTCCCACAAATCAAAGTCTATGAAATTCTTAGCCCCCTCCTCCTCAGCAAAATCCAAATGATAGCTTAACTAGACATACAACTTTACAACTGACTTGTCTCAGACAGAACACGCACGCGAAATAAAACAAAAACACTGAATTACATATCAATCTGCGTACGTTATTAGTTCGTATTGTATGTTATGCGAATAATAAAATTGATTCGTTCGCATGTAGTCTGTCAACGAAAAACTTTCAAGCCCTGCGTTTTCTGTCTGCATTGTTTTCTTTCTTTTTTTATTATTTTCAACAGTAAGACAGGCAATAATAATTGCTCTGAAATAAACTTGTAACCATTTAACACAGCATTTCCATCATTGCCGTGATAGTGGTGCGGTGCAATGGTGGCTACAACAACGTCGTCGTCGGTGGTGGCAGCGGCGGCGGCGGTGGCGGCGGTGGCGGCGTCGGCGCACCAGTCGTCAAGTGAAGTGAATAATATCACGATATTTATTATAATGTCACATCTTCGTCGCGCATTCAAGTAAGAGATGGAAAATTTTTATGACATATTCGCAACATAAACCCTCATCCCTCTCAACAACAACATACCACATGCCACTCTTTTTTGAATCTATATGAAGATGGTGTAGTGCTCTGATGCTGTGATGGTTTATATGTGCTGCGCCTCTTGTAAGAGTTCCTCTGCGCTACATCAATATTTTTACGCGCCGAGCTCGCTCAAACGACGAAAACCGCATTTGGTAAAAAGATACAGATATAAAAATACAATCACGCGAATTGAAAACGAGAAGTGGTTCAGTTCGGGTGTCTGTGTCGTCCGTTGTTGTCGTGGTCGTCGTCATAATCATCGTCATCCCAAGAAGAGGCAAAAACGGGCCAACAGCATCAGTATACACAAATGAAAAATAAAAAAATGAAAATGCAAAACAATTTCGCATCTTTTTTAATGCGCGGCTAGGACGAATCGGTACCAAAAAAAAAAAAAAATTAAAAAAAAAATATTCCAAATCTCTCTTCCTTAACACACTGTGGCGACACAATGCCACAACTTCCACAGACCTCAAGAATAAATCGTACAAATTTCTATACCCAATCTCGGGGATATCTCTCTTGGTGTACATATAGGTTAGGTATAGTATAGTATTTTAGTCGTGGTCATTGAAGCTGGTGCCCGCTCCAACTGGAGCTGACTGGTTGGTCAGTTCACCAGGTCCGCGAGATCCCAAAACAAAAATATACGCTTTAACCAACATGTGTCTCTTGCCGATGTGGAGTGGAGTTCGTCGCATTCGATTAACTCCATAACAATGAGATGGATTTTTCCAGTAAAACGGGTTCTCTTTTGTTAACTGTTTTTGCCTCAGCTCTTTTTTTTAATTTTTTTTTGTTTTTTTTTGGTGCTGTAACTCGGTTTGATGGAACAAGTTCTTTTTTTGTATCAAAGGCTTCTGGCTAAAATCCTAGGTGTGGTTTTTTTTTTTGAATTGTTAAAAAAGAAATAATATTTTTACCCTTGACTCATGAAGGAAATTTCAGGCCATACCACGTGATCACATCATATACGCCATTTGTGTCATGTGAGAGTGTTAAATAAGTTTTTTTTTTTTTTTTTTTTTGTGGCACAAATGTAAAACGTTCTCACCCAAAAATGAGTATCCTTGTCGGTTTTGCTGGACCACGACTACCAAACACGACTATACGGCGCGCGATGCGACACTCTATAAGCCCACTCAAGAACTCAAAAAAAAAACCTCCACGAAAAAGCTCATATCTATATACATAAATAAAATTCTTGAATGCTCTTAGTGCAGTGTGACCAGATCTTATCGCATCCCACGACAGGTTTGGTTTGTCATTTGTCACTCACAGAACCAAGGAGATACATGTTTCTGCTTTTGTTGTTTCTATATAGAGGAATGTATTTTTATTTATTTCATTCTTTTTTTTATTTTATTTTATTTTTATTTGCATGAACATCGTCAGTCGGAGTCGAGTCAGTAAGTTTTGTGTATACCTGCTGCAGACGGTATGTAATGCCAGGTGAACATTTTTCTCAACCAAATGCATTAAGATATCGCTGGAAAACATTTCGCGAGAAACCACCGTAATGACAATAATAATAAAGCTATAATCAGCAAGTCTTTTGTAAATACATAGATACAACAAGAGTAGAAATGTATCTTGAACTTTAAAAGAAGAAAAAAATAAAAAAAAATAAATTAAAAAAAAAACAGAAACAAATCCAAAGAAATATTTAAATGCAAATGTATCTATAAATGATGTATCTTTTATAAAACAAAAGTTAACGATGAATTAAGTTAATTTGAAATGGAAAAACCCTCAACCGCGTGTTCGAACTCAAGGAATGCTGATGTTAATGTTGATGTTTTTTTTTTTGAAAAATGTCGTACAACAAGGTAAAAAGTAGTAGGAAAATTTAACTAAACCACAATTAATTCATCCGGCAAAAGAAAATCAAGTTGTTGTGTCGTCAACATATATAAATGTTCTCTTTAGTTATTTTCTGCCTAGCATTTTTTTTTTACACAAATAAAATAAAATATCTCGTGGAAAATCTGTTCAAAAAAAAAAGTTGAAGCAATTTGCATTTTGTGTGTGCATCCTGCATCATCTCGATTATATACATGTTTTAATGCAAATTTGTCGCTATAGAGAGATGGCTGACCGCGACAATCCACCACCACCGCTATAGTATACCAATCGACATTGTAATAGCAGTGCAAGAAACTGCCACCGGTGGTGCTCTGGTCTATAAGCGACCTTCCTCTCGGTATAGACACAAAAGTGCATTATAATGTTTTTAATATATACACAGGTATTGATATAAGCGGCCCCCGATGATCCAAGATCGATTGAGACGCTGGAAACTATGAATGAAAAATGCATGGGAATTATAATATCTGTAGATATACCTATGCACTCTAAAGGAGACATGTGTGTACTTTATGAGATGGAAAGATCTGCCATATCAGAGTCAGAGTGCACCTGTTTGCATTTTAAAATTGTTTATTGTGTTTAAAGCTGCAGAACATTTGGGTCATTGTAATAAAAACACGATTGAAAACCGTACGATTTAAATGAGTGTTATTTTGAAGTTCTGATACGAACAAGACACAATGGAAATAACTGTATTTTCTATTGACCTATCGTCATTTGAAATGATGCAAATAGTGTTTGGTCTGCAAATGTAACATACAACTTTGCAAAAAAAAGACTAGTTAAGTCAAGGTTTGAACCTAAAATAAAAGCTTAAACATTTATCCAGTTTTATTGAACTTTATAAGTTTTCTCTCATTTTCATATTATTTTTTTTTTTGGTACTGAATAATAAATTACACAAATATTTGTGAGAACCCCTAATTCTGCAATAATCACTGTAATTTATCTGGTAGATCAAGTAATGAAGCATATCCCGGACACAAACCTGCATTATTTTGCAACAAATGTTAGTCAAGACATGAATATTTCAAAATCTATTTCTCGTACGAAACCGTAGATTTTACAGTCCTTCGAAATTTTTCTTTAAATAAGGAATTTTGCCCCATCAAGTATACAATTGCTGCCCTCCACAGTATTCTATTCAAATTCAGGAAAACTTAAATGCAGTTCCAAAAAAATGCGGATGCAAAATAAATTTTGTTTTAAATATTATTTGGTTGTTGAACAAAATGCAGCAGAAATATGCCTGCCTCAAAAAAAAAAAACGCCTAAAATAAAAAAGGCAAATTCACTCCACAATTAATTTCTTTCACATGTTGTGAGTGCTCTAGCTGGACTCTTTTCAGTGTTATATTCTCAGGACTGCATTCGGTTTGCAAAAAAAAAAAGTCGCTTCTGCTGTTGTTGCAAATACCAAAATAAAAAAAAAATATTATCAAAACAAAGCTGCTGCTGCTGCAGCACACACATAGGTGAAGCAGCATTCACTCTTCTTATCGCATTTGTTTATCTCAATGTTTAGGTTTCCACAGCCAAATATGTGTGTCTGTTTTTTGCCAATATGTAGCCGGCTATCCTGTGTAGTAGGTAGGTATAAGTACTCGTATATATATTATATGAAAAAGAGGATATCTGCACTTTGTGCGCCCAGAAGAATTTTAAGCTGCTGAACTGAATTTTCGTTCTCCATCTGTATACATATAGTATACGAGTATCCTAATGGTTTGGGTCGGGTTGGTTAAAAAAAAAACTGATCATCATGACCACAATAATGATGATGGTGCTGGTTCGCCATTTTTGTATATTTTTATACACCCTATACAATTTTTACTCTACAACACTCATTTGCATGTCATTTAACGCAACGCAACACACACTAAGCCTCGAGCAGATTAAAAAAAAAAAAAAAAATATCCCCACTGCCATCGCACACCTTTCGCGGCTGAAACGATGCAACGAAAACGATTTTGTAGGCAGATACTTTGGTGCGCGCCCAAAACCTGCTCTCGCACTTCCATACAAATTAAATTAACATAGAGTTCATTGTCTGTCTGTCAGTGTTTTAAACAAAACAAAACAAAAAAACATACAAAAGAGGTTTGAGTTCCGGAACCCTGTAATTTAAATAATTCCTCTCGCCAAACAGTTCGTATAAGACAAATGCCTACAAAATGGGCTCTGGCTCACTAAAAGTTGGCTTTGCATTTTCAATTCATTTGTTTGTACCAACAAAAATGTTTTATCTACATATATGTATATGTATGTATTCCCTGACCGAAAACCTTAAAACTAAAAACTTCTATCAAAGATGACAATCGCGAACTAGCGCAAGTAGGAAAATGTACGTGTGCAGTCAGCCAGGTTGATTGTGCCATCTCTCATCCAAACATCACCCGGTAGTCTCAAAGAAGTTTATACAAGGCCTGGGGTATATAAATAGGAAAAAAAAGTACAACAGTAAGCTTTGAGCTGAATTTCTGCCTCTATTTGTTGCTTCTACAAATGCTGCTTCTGACTTTACAGTACAATGTTTTTTATTCTTGTTTTTATTTTTATTTTTATTCGCACAGGTCGAGATCATCTCGCTCTGACTGTGTTGCTGTTTGCTATATACTGAAGTGTTCCCAAAGTTAAAGAGACTGAGGTACGAGATCAGATTAGCGACTATCATCATCATCATCATATATAGTCGTCGTCAGGTGTGTGTAGTTAGGAGCTGCTGTACCAACGGAGTGTAACCATTGAGTCTTCTTAACTAAGATGAGAAGAGAAATTTGTGGAAAGATTTCAAGCTAGATAGCACCCAAAGATACAGTATATACTCGTACGCATCTATACCACTACCATACATAATCACACGAGATGCCTAAGGCTTTGGATACATTTTTTATTATTTTTTTTGTAACGATCATTTAAAACTGTGAGTGTGTTTTGTGTGCTGCTGAAAGATAATTATCTTTTGAAGTTTCTGCCTATATATGTAATGATTCATACAAATTTTCAATGTCACTATCAACATTTAGGCCTATTAAGAAAAGATGCTCATTTTGATTTCATGTTGAAAATTAAATACAGTTATAGGCAAGTCTAGATATGCTTATGAGACGATATAGGATCTTTGACTTTTGAATTGGATGCCAACTGTCTGTGGTGCCTGGATAATTTGTAGGACTCGAAAGATCTTCATAGATTATACCTTTAAGACGATTAATTTCACTGAGACATGAATTATAGTTAAAAAATTTTAAAACGTATATATATAAAACCTGAAATGGAAATGGCGCCCAACGTGAGTTTTTTTTTATTGAACTTATATGAATTTCTTGTGTTATTATGAATTTCATATGGTTTGTGTGTATAAATTAATTTAAACAAGAGGAAATATAATAACTTTAATTATAAGTGGCGCCCAACGTGGGAAATTAATTGATATCTACTATATTTCTTTGACTAAAGTGTGAAACTTTTCAAAAATATCTACGAAGTTAAAACTTACAAATCTAATAACTTACAAATATAATATCAGCAGACAATCTATCATTGCTAATTGAAGTTACATAAATGTTTTCAATTTATGCATAAATTGTATCTTTTGGCACAGCATTGATTCAATTTGTATTCAAATAATCGTCTTTCTTTAATATAATTCATTTGAATGCTACGGTAAAATAATAAAACCATAAAACTGGCAAAAATATATGAAATTATTTGATTTGATTATTTATTTAAGTGGCGCCCAACGCTTTTCTTTACTTTTTTTTTTATTAATTACACAATTTTAAATTAAACGTACGATAGTCATATTGTGGTTCCCTATCAATGCAACACAATCAGTTAAAAAAAAAAGAAGGCATCTATATAGGTACCTACATGGATACATTGTATCTTTTGGCACAAAATAACACCAAATCGCATATGAGACACTATAAATTACTTATCTATTCATAACAGCTGCTTTATATGTCAATTGAAACCAGAATTAACAAACTACTTGGCAAAAAATAAATAAATAAAATATCAAATTCATTTAACGACCTTAAAGTGGCGCCCAACGTTTTAATTATATTTTTCTATTTATTTTTTTTTTGCATTCGATGGTCTGTATCTTAAGTAGTAAATCACAACAAAAAATGCTATTTGGCTACGTTCTGTCACACCGTTAGTTACAAATGTAGATATCTACTGAGAAAAAAAAAAAAGAAAAAAAAAAACTTAAACTGCTTCAAAAAGATTAACATTCAATTTCCAATTTACACCAACTAATTCAAGTCAACTTCGACGACTAGCTTTATACGACTATATGGCCATGCAACTGACGGCGACGACGATAAACAAACTAAAAAACAACAACAACTTCTTTCGCTGCATCCATTGCAGTATCTGTGTAATTTCTTAAGTCATTTGCATGTTTTCATGTCACCATGCGAAAGTTAGAGTCTGGCCCAGAGAGTCACAATTGTATAGCGGCTTTTTTTTAACATATTTACATTTATTTTTTTAACTTCTTTTTGTCGTTCAATATAACGGAGTGGTTGGAGTAAAGTGCTGCTTTCGATGGCAATTTCAGATAAAGTCAACCAGTTTGAAGTGCACTTTTGCTGCTGGTTTATATATATGCTATACATTTTATTTATATGTATATAAGCATGTATGTTGCTAGTGGGAATACACACAATCTCACCCACAATTTTGTGCTTTCTCGCTCTTTCAATTTGCATTATGCACTTCTGTCATTAAAATATGTACACATACGTTGCACCAACTAACAAAAAAAAGTGAGTTGCTGGAATATCACCATAAAAGAGAACTACACGCACGTATAATCCTAGTGACCCATGGTCGGTTTAATTTATGTGAAATTGTTTGCCCATTAGTAAACATTATCAGTGAGCAAACAAGTAATTGCGATTGGAATATTCATAGTGCAATAAAAAAAAGAAAAAAACAACCTATAAACCGATTGTCTTCATTAGGTTTGCCTATACAATCAACCAACCAACACCATAGATACATTAATACCAAAGTTGATTGGATTTTTCCATGTGCGTAATCTAAGGCACATTTCCAATAGTAGACATGAATTTGCGTCACAGAAATAATGAGTAAGCTTGGAAAATAGTGTGTCTACACTCTACAGAGGAATTTAATTGTAAACCATGAAGGTATAAAAACAAGCTGTATGTTGGCATAAACTCAAGCCCGATTTGTATCCAACTATGTTTGCCGATGATGAGGCAGTTTCCAAGACTCGTGTGTTTAAAAATTTGTTTTATAAACATAAAGAAGGACAAGAAACCCTTCGTCAAGCCTTGCTAATTAAGATTGCAGAATGATTGTTAAGTTATTTTGTGTATTATTTTTTTTTTCTTGGTCTGTAAAATGAAGCTGAAGACAAAGAGAAATGCTTACTTAATTAGTGATTTGGGTGTATATATTTAGCTTAAGGCCAAATTCTAGCTCCTGAAGGTATCATCATTATTTTTTATTTTATTTTTTTTTTCATTTTGTGTATATAGAGAGGCATCCTCTCGAAGTCGAAATATCTATGATGTATCTTTGTAATTTTAAAATCGTGGTGGATGTATGTATCTCTTATAAACTATTTGTCCTTAGCTGAAGTATAATTTGTTTGGAATTGAGATATATGTAGATAGACATAGACATTAATCGGTTAGTTTTTTGCTGCTGAATTGAAGTCGTGACATTAGATTTACATTGTGCGCAGTGAACAAATGTGGCATAAGTATATCTATATAGATGCAGTGATGTTGTTATTAGAAAATCAAGTTTTATGGTATTTAAAGTAGGTGAAGTCAAGAAAAGAAAACAAAAATAAATATAAAATAACCAAATGAATTCAATAAAAATGAATTACCAGATTTTAGTACTTGCAACATGTTGATAGGGCTTATTCCTTTCCTTTTATTTTTAAGTATTTGATATCTTTAGTGATCTTGAAATCAGAACTATAGATAGATACTTGAAGAAACACACTTGCGCGTATTAAAAATAATAAATATTTCTGTGGTAGGTACATACATGTTGCACAATTAGAGACTTGGATACAAATATAAAAATTTTCCACTTCTTTTATGTTTTGGTTGCGATTCTATGCAAAAAAGTAGATATGCTATTAATTTATACAGCAATAAAAATTGAAGAAATGTATTTCTACTACTTGCAACATGTTGCAAAGTTAAATTGGCACCAAGACCATTGTAGTTTGTCCTTAATACAATTTAAATGAAATAAAAGTAACAGGGAATACAGGGTAAATATTTGTTGTCTCTTTGATCAAATAAACGAAACATGTTGCCAAACTAATGGTTTTTAATTCTCAAAGAGCTGTTAAAGTGTTGAAAGAACGAAAAGTTAAAAAAAAATGTTTGTTAGATCAAATTTTTCAAATTTAATGAACCATGTTGAAATACTCAATGTTGATTGTACCTTCTTAAAAGTTGTATACAAAAAACCTATAAAGAGTACAATTATTCAAAATAGGTGGTGTAAACTTTCAGATACATTCTTTCATACAGAGCGCTCACTAATTAAACAAAAAAAAACATAGTATGAGTAGTAAGTAGTAATTTTAAATTCATATTCAAATACAAAATTTACAAAAAAATTAAATAATCATCTAAGACTGCATCTGTCAAAATATCAACCATTCATCCCCATCAACAATACTGCTATACTACTTACATTAAACCTCTCAAACACTCTCTTAGCAATTAATATCAATTAAACTTTAAATAATCATGTCTCGTTTGGAATATTTATTAACATATTTAACAGATACGTCATATTAATCATAAATTAAACACAATATCTCCCACTTATTCGTCTTCGTTTCTTATAGCCTTTCCTTGCCTTTTTTTTTGTTGTTCTTTCCTTTTGAACCTGACTATAAAGTCTTAATTGCTCGTATATTTTATTATGTGTATATAAGAAAAAGAAACTACATCTTTCAATCAAGCGTGACAATGTTGTGATATGAAAATATCACATATACCATATTAAAACAAAATGAAAAAAGAAATAACAATAAAACCAATCACAATGCAAAATGAATAATAAAAAAAAAACTTAAACATTGTCGTACGTCAATCATTTTATTAAGACATTTTGTTGCCGAAAAAAAATCACTCAAACTTTAAGCTTAAAGTCCTCCCCGCCATTTATGTATATAAACACCACCAGATACAATATTTTGTTTTGTGTTTTTTTTTTTTTTGTATGAGCGAATGTTTAAATATCTTATATGTCTCAAAATGAGTCTGGATTTTATTTATTATTATTTTTTTTTGTTTAATTTTATATTTCGTGTGTACTATGCTGTGTACCACACAACAACACACGCTCTTAGCAATTATTTCATTAAAACGATATAACAGTCAACTGCAGTGACTATTGATAATTTATGGCCTTTTCCGACGGACGTTGTTGTATATGTATCTTTACATCAACTATACGATGGCGTTATATTCATATATTGAGATTAATAAGAGTGATGCTGTGGCTTTATAGTTTGGCCTGGTTTTTATTATATGTTATAAGCAATTTGCATGCTTTACACTATAATATACACCAATGTTAATTAATTCAAACGTGTATTATACATATACGCAAATGTTAGAAAAAAAAATAAAAAAACAATAAAAATATAAATATAAATAAAGGTTGTTAGACTAAATGGTTGTATGAATGAGTGAATGGATTTGAGAGCATAAAAGGTTTAGAAATGACAAGAATAATATCACTGTTAAACACGACATTAAAAAGCTTTTCAATAGAAATCCAAACCATCTAAACAAAACATGTTCCAATATTCGAATTAAAAAAAAAAAAATAATTTATAATATATTATAATTCATTATTTAGAAGTATGGTAAGGTAGCCTTTTTATTATTTTATTGGTTAATTCGTTCTTGTGATGATTTATATTTTAAATTGAAAATTTGTAGTTAGATCTGCCCAAAATATCTTTTTTGCACTTGAAAAATCTGTTAATTGAACTTTTACTGTTCTAAAATTATTTTTCTATTTCAAGAAAATCTTAGGAATAGGTCTTTAGTTGCACGCTTCTAGACGAAAAGGTATGACTATTATAAAGAGTAGAAAAAAATTAATTTCTAAGGCTTTTCCTTGCATCATATCGATAATAACCAATTATCTAAACAATATTGGTGTAAGAAGGCAACCTTCTGGTATTCCATATTTTGTAGGTTTATAGCTGGCTGGCATTTATAAATTTATTCTATAAGAGTTTCTTAAAGAAAGACTTTTAGTCTACTTAGACATTTTCATTCTTATCCAGAGTAAGACTTTTTTTTAATTAATTCTATGCGGTTAAAAAAATTAAGAAAACATGACTCAATGTCATCATCATCATATCGTTTGATATGTTTTTTTTTTTGTAAATTTGGACAAGTAAAATTTTGTTCCCACAAAGATAAATAAATAAATTTGTTTTCTAAAAATACAAATCAGTTGGTTCACAGAAAAGTCACCAATTGTGTATTTTTAACAATTTTTTTTTTTGTAGCTGTAATTTTTCTTTATAATTTTTTTTTTTTGTATATTTATTTTTGTTTTTGTATCAACATCCTGTTTTCCGCCAACAACGGTGCTGACTTCAAACAAAGGCAAATATATAACCTATACACAAAAGCAAATCTCAACAAAATTCTCCCATCGTCATAATCACCATCATCATTGCCGCCTCATTCATTCACCTGTTCTTTTATTTACCATTTAGCTACATACATACATAGATTCTATAGTTAAGCCTAGATTTTTGTTGTTTTTCTTTTATTTTTATGATATCAACATTTTTTTACGCGCCAAAGAACACCCACATCATTTACATTTGGTCAAATAGAATATAGAAATATGTATAGATCTATTTCTCTGCTCAGAAAATGAATCTGAATATTATAAACAAAATTAAGCTACGTATAATAAAAATCATTATATACATAGGTGCGATTGTGCGAAAGGTAATTATCATATACATATACCTTTTTTTTAGAAGAGCAACACAACGATTCCCCCTTTGTATAAATGAACATAAAAAAAAAAATATCAAGCTAAAATCTCACCCATTGTCTTTCCCTTTTTTGTATTTTTGGAAAAATAAAAAAAAAATAAAAACCAATTATGTACTTAATAAATAAATTATATAACCAGCTGAGGACAACCCACCATTAAAAATCACTCGTACCCGTTAAATTACTAACCTCTCTCTAATTCGTCTAAATACAAAATTACAGGTTTTAGATGCGTCGTGTTTATAGGTAGGTACCCCACACACCAAATTCTTAAAAAATTAGGGGACTATAAGTCCTCAATTATATATCAACTTGCTTGAGGTCCAAAATAAAAAAAAAAAAAATAAAAATAATTAAATGTTCGTCATTATTCTAAAAACCACAAGTTGAAAACGGAAAATTGTAGACAAAAATTAATTAAGTAATGCTCTGCGAAGCATGGAGACTGGTTATAACTATAAGCGACCACTACATATATAATATTCAATTCCTCATCGCTACCATCACCACCACCACCTACATTGACGCGATTTTGAATGTTTGCTTAGAATAGTTTAGGAAATTGTTATAGAAGATAAATTGTTAAAAAATTCAAATTTATGCAAATTGTTGCTATAACGGGGATTGATGATCTTTAAAACGTTTAACTATGGGAATCTTGTTTTTTTTTTTTTGATATAAGATCCTTTTAAATTTCAACCACCATTCACATTTTTTGAATACATAAAATTGTGTTTAAAATTCTGGGACAGATCTATACCTAATCCTTTAACAAAAATTAAAAAATGTCTAACCGGTCTTTAAAAATGTTTTATTGTTGGCAAAATAAAAAAAAAAAAATCGTACAAATTAATGCTCTGGAATTAACAATTTACGCTGAAAGATACAAAAGTATCTTAAAGTCTCAACCACGACAAAACCTTCAACATCAATGATTGCCATATGCCAGAGTCAGTGTCTTCTCAAATCAGGTAGTCAAAATAGATATAAATAAATACCGATTGAAGGTTAGAGATATACCAACTTGATTTATCGAAAAATCACAAAACTTAAGTTTTAAATCATATTAATATTATTTTTATTTTTGTTTTCTGTTTGTTTTAATATCAAGTTACCTATATAGCCCACCTACTCGTATCTCCATGTGGTTATTATAAACCAGTTTGTTGTGTCTAGATAGTTTTTTTTTTATTTTTTCTTAAATGGATTTTTATAAGTATGTATATCTCTATCTTATATTTAAATATTTTATAAAAGAGAGAAAAAAAATCATATAAAATATATGAATATGTAAATTGTTAGCAATTAGTTTAGCATAAGCTTTCCTTAATTTGTGTAAATAATATTTTAGAATAACTTTATATCTAATACTTAAAAGGAGAATATAAATATAGAAATGATGGAATGATGCAAAAGAAAGATAGATTTCTTTTTTTTGTTTATCGAAAATATTTGAATATTTTTGATTGTATAACAAAAAAATTAATTTTATGATAACGTGTTTTTTGACTTGAACTGAAGTTGTTTTGTGACGTGCATGGCGAAGCTACAATTTTGATGAATTATATTTGTTGGTATATAAGAATCTATTAGTAACAAAGGAAATTTTGCTAAGCAATGCATATTTATGGTAAAAAAAGAGGAATAGCAACATGTTGCTAATCAATTTTTCATTCTAAATATTATTATATTGTGTTATCATGTTGATAGACTTATTCTTGAAATTTAAAAATATTTTTGATACAAAGAAGTACCTATTTAACGAAAGTATTTTTATTTTTTCTGCAACATGTTGCTAAAATATATTTGTCATACATTCTATAACAGCTGTGCATATTTTGTAAACATCTCTTTGAAAAGTTTAAGGCCATAACGCATACACTTCTGAAGTTATTGATTTTTTTTATTTTATAGGGATTAGCAACATGTTGCTGAATATTGTTGACTCTTAAAAAAATACTTTAAAATTTTTTCCATGCCCAGAAGTTTCTTTTAAGGGATTTATTTTTTTTTATATTACTCCGGCAACATTTTACATGTTTATTAAAAATGTTTAAAAATAATTTTTATTGGGAAGCAGCTCTTTTGAATGTTTAAAAACGCATCGAAAACTTTTTTAAGTACCACTTATTTAAAAATTAAAACTTATTTCAATTTTTGTTTTCGAACCCCCATATATTTTTAAATTTGTCCTAAAATAAAAATAAATATGAAATTATAGAAATTTCATCAATTTGTTCCTATGATTAACTTCCTTTAATAATTATAAAGCCCTTGTGTGATTTATATCTAAAAAATATAGTATAAGAAATTATCAAAATATACTTACTTTTTCTAATTCTAAGAGGTGAAACCGAAGTACTTGTATTGCTTGCACCATCTGTAATAAATAAGAAAATGATGTAAATTAGCGAAATTGTGTTTTATAGAAAATAAAATTAAAAAGAAAAAAAAACTGATTCTCCAAGAGCAATGAGTGAGCTTTTCGAATGACCTTTTCTGATCGTATCAACATTGTTTCTCTCCCCAACTAAAAATTGTCCCTTAAACATATTTTTCAACATATGGTTTTTTTTTTTATAGATGACATTTTTGTCTCGCATCCTTTATTAAGATGTCATATGTTTTGCCAAGGCATCATAACAAGCACACGACATTTACGACAACTCAGCGCCCAAACACATTAACATATGTGTCATTTGTACTCCTTTTTGTTTTGTTGTTTAAGTGGTCTATACTGTTGAAACCACAACTCAACAAGACAACCTACAAGCAACAACTCTCACATGAAATACAGTCATCCGGAGCAGCAAAGAGATAGAAGTATAGAACCAATAAAAAAATATATATGTAGCACATAAAATAAGAGTGATTTGATTTATGACTTTTTGTAGTATTTTATGAATGAATATAAAAATTCAACTAAACTCATAAAATGTGTCACAACATTATTGAGAAACAGAATGGTTCATGTCTTTGCTTAAAAATATGTAAACAAAAAAAAAAGATTAAATAGAAATAAAGTTTTATTTTCTGATTGCGACAACCTGTTAACAAGAAATTAGTTTCACTTCCTCATTTTTTTTTCTTCTTGTTTTATCAACAGAGCTTTATATCTAAAGAGTATTGCAACATGTGCTGCAACAAAACCACATATAACACACAGATTAAAGAGTTAATCTAATGAATCATTGTGCGGTGCGGTTTTGTGTACACGCATTTGTACACAAAATTGCTTCACTCAAGCCAGATAACAACAACAAAAATAAATAAAAACCAACAAAACTCTTCATTGCATCCAAATGCATCCATTGACTCCGGGCAAATGTATATCTATGCCACAATAAAATAGCATTTAATGTGTAATTTTCACCAAGGCTAATGTTGCTAGCTCTTACTAACTGCGTGCCATGTTTGAGTCATGCAAAAACAACAACAATATAAAATCAAAACAAAACTAAAACAAAAAAAAAAACACAAAGTGAATGGAATTAAACAGTAAAACAAAACAACAATAATAAAAAAAAAATGCAAGGAGACAAAAGGCTGACTATATTGTCATATGGTTGAAAGGCCGATCGACAAGTATTACTATTGCAACAAAAACAAAAAAAGACAAACAAAACAAAAAAAAATGTTGCCGAGATTCCTGATAGAGACTCATCTGGTTCACAAGTCTTTTGTAGTCGTTGGAGCATTATTTTTTTTTTGTTTTCGTGAATTTTCATTGGCATTGTTTTAATGGTAGATTTGGTATGCTTTTGCAAATGTTCAACAATAAAATAACCTAACAACTCTTTTATAGATACATCGTATCTTTTAACTATGTATTTCATAGCATCGCTCCGGTGAACCTGCTATACCTATGCAAGTCTGAATATGAGAAGCTGTATAGGTAGGTACACATTTAAGAGTGACCAATATTGTTGTCACGAATTAAAAATTAAACGAAAATTGTTTGGGGTGCTTCATAAATGCGACATTGAACTTCATGCTTTGGAAGGCTCATTTTTAGGTCAAGGAGGATATGTCAGTTTTTTTTTGTTTTTACTTTTTTTTTTATTAAATTAAAATGTTGTATAGATATTTTATACTTACAAGTGAATCTACTTCGGGATCCGCTGTGTAGTAGGGTTTTTGTGATCTTATCTGAAATGAAAATTAAAACAAAAATAAAATTAGTTTAAGTACATATCTGAATGAATATTCATTTAAAAAACACAAATCAAAAACCCAGTACAGGTACATCATATTTTTTTCCTCTTAACAAGGTAACTTATGGATACGTTCAACCATTCGTAAAATTAAATTTTCAATAATACCATCATACATATATTTATATCTATATCTATATATGCATATAAAAACCAAAAAAAAAAAAACGATTATAATAAATGTTCAGTTCGAACTTGCGGACTCAGCAGGAGGTTAAAATTTTCGCTTTGCGTCTGTCTTTTTATCAAAAAAAAAAAAAAACAACAACAACAACAAAATCTTGTTTTATCTTCTTTTTTGAATTTTTAATTTCATATACAAAAAAAAAGGTGTATCTTTAGCCTTTCTTGATTTGTTAAAGAAAGAAGATGTGTGTTTTTTTTTGGTTTATTTTGTTGGATGATCATATTACAATATATTATATGGGATGAGAATAATCATATAATATGGTATGTATTCCCCACGCATACAAAACCAATTTATGCAATTTTTTTGTGTGTTAATTTTTTTAAGCGCAGCAATATTGGGATTGAGAAGTATTTTTTGATTTAAAAATGAGAATGAGACCCACCTGGATGATGGGGCGAAGGTATAAGGTTTGATTAATACAAATGAAATGATGAATAAATCGAGATGTTTTCTTTTTGTTATAAGCTCAAAGGCGATATTATAATTTCCAATTAGTTGTTTAATTAATTTTATTTCTTTTAAAATGAAAACATTTTTTTCTGGATTTTGTAAATTTTTATTTTATTAAACTATTTACTATTTTTTAGAATAATAATTAATAGAATTAAGTAAAGCAAGATTGACCTCTATAAAGCTTTGAAGAGATCTGAAGTTAAAAAATTTTGATATTTAGATTGTTTTGAATCGAAATCGAAAGAAATTTAAGGTTCGAGCTGGATTAACGAAATTTGTGCAAGTTTTTGGATTTGATTGAATCGTTTATCGAGAAGCTATCACGTTCAAATTGTTTGAAAACTTCAGCATTTCGATAATATCCTAAAGGCAGGAGTTACAGAAGAATAGTTTTTCCTTAGATAATTAAGTTTCCATGCGAATGAAAATTTGAGGGCTCGAGCCGGATTAAGGAAATTTCAGATTATTGAGTGGAGTTCAAATTTACATCACTGATTAAAAAATCTGTTTGATTGAACTTAACTCAATTTAGAAGTGAAATTCAAAAAGAGAATCAACCACTTAATTACTAGAATTTATTTTAATAACAATAAAATATACCTATTCATTTATCTTATCAATTTGTATGTGCCCAATTTTATGGCCGTTCATAACGTCTAGCTTGCCACTGCTTGTGTGCCATGCCACCCAAGCAGAACTAAATAAAAACCACACTATGTGTGTGTCTACTTTTCACACCGTATTCTGTTCTTAAATCATTTTTCCGTTTTTTTTTTTTTTTTTTGTTACCCAAAACAAAAATCCTTTCCTCTCTATAATCACCCTGAAAACCCAGCAGGGAAGCTGTAGAAACTTATCACACAATAATAAAATGACTACATCTCTTAAGAAACCAAAAAGTGAATTAAAAAAAAAAAAGAAAAACCATAACAAGAAGATATTTTTAAGTGTCGTTTAAAAATAAAAACGAATTCGAAAATCTACAAAAAAAAAAAAAGATATAGCATACTGAGAACTGAGCTATGGATTGAATGTTCTAAATGTGAGTATTACAATTTTATGACTTTTTTCTCAGATTACTCATCCATCATTAATGTATCTGAATGCAGAATTATTTTATGTTATTATGGTTTTGGTGATTTCATTTTTTTGTGTGCATCTTGAAACATCCTGAAAAGATTTTGTGTGGTGTGTTTTTTTATATAATTTGTATTTGGCGAGAAGGATTTAAAAGAACTAAGTAGGTGGTATCTATTTAGAGATGAGTCAAAATCAGGATATTTTATATCTTTTGTATGTGACCAAGAAAAAAGAAGTTTGCTCAGTAAATAATTTGTATCTATTGATTGAAAAAGTATCTCTATATCTCTCTTTCTCTCACTGCCAGCCATGCGACAACTTAAAGAATTTACCTCTCCAAGGGCAAATACATACAACAAACCAACAAAAAAATACGAAACCCAAAGATCACATAAATATCTAAATATATGTATTCACATATCCCGCATGATCAGTAGGAAACCCTAAAACTAAATTAGCAAAGCACGCGCATCTCACTCGCTCAATGGGGCTGGGCACATCAATCATCTTGTCAAAGTCATTCTATACGAAACTCAAAAACCTATGATTATAAGGTTTGTCTGGATGATGGTTATGGTTAAGTTGAAAAGTGGGGATCTTTGATTATATGGGGATTGAAAATGGATAAATGCCCAGATGGATGGATGGATTCTTTTGGAATTTTTGTTTGGTTATTTTTAAGTTTTTCTTTTTTTTTTATTTTCTTTATAAGTTTGTATAGCAAGAGGGCGATACTTGGGGTCCTGAGAAAACGCCCTAGAATGACCCCTTCGATGAAGAAGAACTAACAACCGATCATTATACATGTATATAATTCTGGCTTCGTGTTATGAGTAGAGATATCTATGGAATATTGAAGAAGATACATTATGTTTTTTTTTTTTTTTACATTCGTCGATAAACTCGTTTTAGACAGATGTATCTTTTTACCTGTTATTTATTATTTAAGGTGAAAACGATCATCAGCCATATTTGTTGATTCGAATATGAAGTTCAAAATGCTAAAAACAATATAACGGCGGCGTATCTTAAATGCACAAGCGTAAAATTCATTTTCAAAAAAATTCAAAGAAACAAATTTGCAAAATGTGCAATTATTTGAAACACTGGGATTGAGAGAGAGATCGCATATTATAACGTATACCTAGTGGTAGGTACCTATACTGAGTGACGCGCAAACCATATAATTTTTAATGTGGCTGCAAGAAGAGGTTTTTAAAATCGAATAAATCATTGTAACAAGTAAATTCACAGCATGAGACATGGCTATAAATAAACACCCGCTCTTACTTACTTAAAAAAAAATCAAAAAAAAAAAAATAAAACAAGCATCTTTAAAAAAAAAAGAAAATTAGAATATTAAAAATATACATACCTACACCTAAAAGATATACACGAAGTGACAGAGAGATACACTTTCTCCCCCAATATAAAATAATGTTCTTCATCAGAATGATGATTTTTTTCTTTCTTTTTAATTTATTTTTATTTAATTCTCCTGCTAGATTTTAAAAATATATAAAAACAAAAGAAAGAAAGTGTGAATATCTATTTATCTATCTTTTGAATCTTTAGTGAGTGAAGTTTTACGATTTATCCACACAGGATTCGCATTTGTTTAGCCATGCCATGCATCGCAGCTACATATTATATTCAAGAGCTATTTTCATAAAGTATCTATAAATGAACATCGACAACGCACATATGTTTGTTTTTGTATATATGTATCTTTATCTATAGTTTTTTTTTTGTATGATGTATCTTAAGGCGGTTTAAATTTAGACATTTAAGAAAAAGAAACAGTTTTTTTTGTTGTTGTTTTGTTTTATTTTTCGTTTGCGTTTTTATATAAATTTTAAGTGCCAAATGTGCTGGCGTGATGCGTGGGTGAATGGATTTGTCGCGTTGTAGCATGTCGACCAAATGTTTTTCACATTTAATTTTTCTGATGAAAACTAATTCCCTCTGAAGTTCTTTCTTCTTGAATTGTATATATTTGGTTTAGTGTTGCCAGATTCTTAAAATCACAAGTTTCTAATCATAAGATTTTATTATAAGCCAATTAGTTTCCAACTTTAAAATTATTTAGTTAATTTAAATTAGTTTGTATTTAAAATTTAATACTTTTGATATCTTTTAACAATATTCAATTTATTTCTAACTATAATTTTATTAAGGTTCAACAAACAAGTTTCCGTTCAAAATTATTTTTCAACGTAACAAAAAATAAAAACTCCTTGAATTTTAAAAACCTTAAGTTGGCAACCATACAATCAGCCCGCATACAATTTTTGTCATATGGACAGACAACAAAATAAATTGTATTTCCCTTGTTTTTCCTATTACACACAACGAAGATGATGTTGAATTTTGGGCTTTTGGAATTCTGTTACTTTGTTTTCATTTTTTTTGTTTAGTCTTTCTTTTGTGAGGGCGGAAATTCTCGTAAAGACGAATATTGTCACAAGAAAATATTAACAATTTTAAGTGGATGTTGATATCTTTAATTATGAACGTGTATATTTTTTTTTTCTTTTTATTTCATCCATATAGACAAGATGTTTAAAAACATTAAATAAAAATCTTTGTTTCTTTAATTTTAGCATCATGTGATTTTAGATAAAATTAATATCTAAAAATATTTATATAGGTACTTTCTTTCAAGTTAGAATTGGTACACTTAAAAATCAATAATATTTTAAGTATCGTATAAAAATAAAAAAAAATTAAAATAGTATAAAAAAAAATATTTTTATTTTTTATCGTTTTAAATCGAAATATGCGTTCTTGAATTATGATGAATTTTTCGTTTTATAATTTAAAAAAATACTGCTATAAATAAAATTTGTTGTTAATTTGAAAATCTAAAATCATATAAAAATATTTGGATTTTTAGAGGGGCCATAAAATAATAAATTATTATAAATAATTGCCAGCAAATTGCTTTAGCAACATTAATGAACCTATATAATCTCGATTAGATATCTACATTTATTTTTTTTTATTTTATCTTTAAGTTCTAAATTAGAAAAAAAAATACAAGAAAATTGTTTACATAATCGGTTTATATCTCGTAGTGTTTAAGACCAAAAGCATCGTACTTAGCAACAACACAAAATTTTATATAAATTGAAATATAGTTAAAATTTTACTCGTACAAGTTATAGACAAACTAAAGGAACTAACGATATCAGAAAACAAAATAATAAAATATGATAAATCTATGGTGAAAATTTGAATATTATAAAAAGGTATTTTAAGATTCTAGCAACATGTTGCTGCAACATTTAAACTGTTTAACAACTAAGATGATATAACATAATGCAAAAGTATTGGGATCAACATAAGTTGCCAATTTTAGCTGAACTTATTCTTAACTTTTACCATATTTTACTTGTTTATTGCCATAAACATATTTTATGATAAACTTAAGATACATAACAGTAGAAAATATGACAATTTTTCAGTCCCGTTGATACCGGACAAGTCTGGAAATGCAATGATTAAAAGTTTTGAAATAACTGATTAAATTTCAGATCAAGCAACATGAGTCTAAAAATTATGTTTAATCTAAGAGTCTACTTTAAGCAAAAAGGATAAGGGAATTAGATTGATAATTAGCCGCTGAATCTTAAAAAAAAGATGATTATAGAAAACAGAATCTTAATAGATTGAAATTCATCTCAACATTACCAAGCCACACATAGGTATGTGAGTCTTAGGAGTCATTTAAGTAAAACAAATAATTCTTTCCAAAGTTATTATATTAAATATCAATTTATTTATAGCTATCACAGAAAATTAATTTTTTGTTTAACCTCAACTGCAACATATGTATCTACACACACTTAAAATGATGACAAGATCAAGACCGTAAATTAAATCAAATGAATCTACAATTTTGATGTACCTACCTACCTACGAGTATAGATAGAAATGTTTATAATAATTATATTATCTATTTCGATTAGCATATTAATTTATTAAAATCAAAACATCATTTCATAAACAAGCCTTATATACCTACACAACAGAATTATTCTACAGAAACAACGATAGAGTTTATTAGGTCAATATAATTCTACCTACCATATACTCGTATATAACTTATCGGTTCTATTATAAACGTGTTTATCAATTATCTTTCAGTTAGATTAATTAAATAAGTGTAATATAACTTTGTCAGTCCAAAGGTGTAGGTGCATACGTTTATAACTATGTATATAGTTCTCCGAAAAAAAAATATAAAACAATCTCTTATCAACATGAGAAAACAGTAGTTAGACTCAAAAAATGTTTATACAAATCTAATAAAGATAAAAAAATGAATGTGAAAAACATATATTTATTTTGCCCACCATATAATCATTCCGCGGTACCAATACTTTCAACAAAACTACCAGTTGACAAAAAAACAAAAAAAAGTAATTGAGGAATTTTTCTTATTTACACGGAAATAAGACATTATGACTCAGTTTTGAAAAAAGATTCCATAATCATCTTCATCATCGTCATGATGGTGACCCGGTGATGATCATGATGGTGCTGCAACATGCGTACATACGTACAATCTCATAGATACACCTAATTTATTTATTCTCAGCCATTGATGCGGTGTTCGGTGAATATAGTGTGTGGTATAGTTTCTGTATATGGATGGTGTGTGTCTCACATATCTAATTTGACTCCTCAGTGCATTCATATAAAAAACAAGACGAAGAAGTAGAAGAAGTCATTCCATATTAGAGGGCCACTGTCAATATTTATTTTGTGCGTCTAGATTTAGCTACTTTATATTTTTAGAAGTTGAAGTCATACAGCACATTGACTTTCACTATCATTAGAGCGTATCTTCACGATTCTTTTTTTTGTGTATTTTGTTGATTCTGGTTTTTGGATTTTTTTTTTGTTGATATTTTTGTTGAAATGTAAATATAGTTTGAGATTTTCTTTCATAATCCATGGCTTCCTTTTTAGCTTAAGACCTGATAAGATCTACTGAAAGATGGCGACACTATCTACATATATGTTTTACCCAGTTTTGGAGAAGGTATATAGAAACAAAGCAAACAATTCTGTGGTATGATAAGGTGCTTTGTCGACATATGTTGCAACTAGATTTTTTTTTAACAGAAAGAAACAACTCCAAAACGATAAGTGAATTCGTTTTTATATACCTAATGTTGTTACATGTATTTCTATGAATATGGCAGAATCAAACAAAAAAATAGGCATCTGGGTGCATATTTATTTGGCGTGAGCATGGAAAGGTGTTTTTTTCTTTTCTCTTTTTTTAGATTAAGGAATGCAGGAATATTTATTTAGAAAATAAGGCAAAAACGCCAAGGACTTTATATGATAAGCTCGTTGGCACAGGAAAGATTATTAAATTTCCAAGTGGGGTAAGACAAGGCTGCCTTCTGGGACCAATACTTTTTCGTCAAGATAATATGATCAATGAAAATAAATGAATTAATTGAAAATTCAACAATTTAACGGACTAAGAAAAGAAATTTATTTCTATTTTATTCTAGACTCCGAAAATGTTTCGTGCTTTTCAACGGTATGGAAATTGACGATTATATGGCAAGAACTCAATCACATAGCAAGAATTTCAGGAAAACTGTTAAAAAAACCAAAGTTTTTCTTTGGAAATGTTTATGTCAATCGATGGAAAACCTGTTAAAATGTAAAAATGGTTGTGTTTCTTGAAAATAAAATCCATTGTTAAGTGACCGATTCAGAAAAATAAGATTATGAATCGGGAAATCAAGCAAAGAATAACATTAAGCTTATACCACTTTTAAATGCTTTTCCTTTTTCAATGTGGAAGTAATATTTTATCGCATCAAAAATGTAGCCTCAGCATATTAAAAATATCATACAGGTCAAGGAAAAACATAACAAATTTACTATAAATAAGCTTCCCATTGTTACATTCAAATCTGAAGCGAAATAATGAAAAAATGATCGAAAAATCATCAAAATCACTTCGAAATTTGTAAAAAAAAATCCGAAATGCAATATTTAAATTTTAGTTTACTGTTAAATTAATTATATCTAATAGTGCTATACCTAATAACAATTGAAAGTGACCCAAAAAAATTAAATGAAAAGGTCATAACAGCGAAATAATTGAAGAACAAAATTAATGACATTAATTCCCATTACGTAGATAAAGATACAATGTTTCGGATACATAAATAAAAAAAAAAAAAAACAAACATTACAAGGTCCCAATTAAGATGTCAAAAAAATAACAACAATAGTTTCATCAAACTCCCACCTGTCCCATATTAATTTATCAAAAAAAAAAATAGAAGGTGAGAATATAAAAAAAACAACTAAAAACCAAAACCAACCAAAAAAATCGATCATCTCTCTTCAACAACATGTTGAAGCGACACGTTCAACTTTACAATGCCAAACCATCATCAAAGCATCAACATCAACAATTTAACATACAAATCAAAAAGTAACAAGTTGGAAAATAAAAATAATGATGGTTCTTCAATAAAGTATCTCAACATAATATTTATGTCTAAGTGTTACCCATGAATTAGTATTTCAAAAAAAAAAAACATCATCGCTAATGGTTTTAATAAAAACCAAAAAAAAAAAAAAAACACAATAATAATAATCACAAAACCATCGATATAATAAAAACGAAACCGTGAATGAGATTGAATAATGTTTATTATCATGACTGTTGACTCTTGAGTCTCTAATGGTCATAAATATACAAAAATCAAAAGACAGAGACAGAGAAAATGAAAGAGATAGAAGGTTTTACCGTACACCGCATAGATGAAGATGAGTGCGCGGGGATAAAAAAAAAAAAACAAGCAACAATAATAAATGTGTAAACGCAACACATATAATATTATAACACAAAAGTAAATTATGGTTATTCTAGTTAAGCAACCGACCCGCCATATATTATGTATATGACTTTAATTCGTTTGAATCGGGCGGGGATCTATATCTGCGAACAATTTTTTTTTTCTTTTTTTTTTGTAAATTATGGGTCATTTTGCGAGCGTGAAGACTTATAGGTTTTTTGGGTAAGGTCAGGGCTTATCTTTGTTTTGTTTTTTTTTTTTTTTTTTTTCTTTTTTTTCCTTTCCACGGTTTTAGGCAATTTGTTACTTTTTTTTGGTTTATGTGGTTTTCCCTCAAACAAAAAAAAAAAAAATATATATATATATCAATTTGTTTATTTTGAAAGAGAACATTTTGTGTATAGATTCAATGAATGTGTATATACACACACCTTCCCATAAGATACATCTAAACATTACCGGGGATTCTCAGTTTTTCAATGGCATACCCACCTACATACATATATAGATAGATAGGTACTTAGTAAATCAAACAAAGAATCGTATCTATCATCGTATCTATGATCGTTTCGCGCAATTGATTCGATGAAATTATAACAAAGAAATACTTATTTTTTAAAAAATTATAATTTTTAGTGAAAAATGTTTATAAACTTGAATAATAAAAAATTGTATACATTATATTTTGCTTGAGCTTTCTCTCTATAAATAGTTTTATATATTTCTATGTATATGAAAAATTCAATGAAAAATTTATGTAGAAAGAGCATTTTTTTTTTATTTCTTTTTTTGTATCTCAAGGGAAAATCTTATGAAAAATATTCTCAACACAATAATAAACACCATACAGAGTGGGAAGAAGCAACACCATTGAGAAATGAATATGCATAAAAAATAGAAAATAAAAAAAAAGCTGATCTATTTGTAGCGTGTCTAAGTCATTAAATAAGTATCTATAGAATAGTTTAACTCTCAGAAAGATAGACTTTTGATTAACGCCATTATCTTTTTGTATTTATTTATTATGATGATGAATGTGTTTATCTTAAAGGTCGATTTAACGTACCATCAGAGCAATCCCATACCTACATACATAGGCATAGCCCATAATGGAGAATGTTTAAGAAAAAAAAATTGTTTTAAATGAAATGTTTAGCTTGACTGACAGTGTGCAACAAGATGCTAATGAAAAGTTAAACAATACAAAAAGCATCATCTTCGTATAAAGACACTTGCCAGTTTTTGGTTAGCATAACGGGTGCAACCTACAGCATAGCTACATATACATATATTTAGGTTTAATTCCAAAAGAAACACACCCAATATACAATAAGCGTCAATGTATATTACGTGTGTTTGTGTCTAGATATGTTTTAGAGGCGCGCGCGCCGGCGAAGACCTTTTTTTTATTATTTTTTTAGTTTTGTTGTCTGACTTTAATTTGCCTCAAACAACACCCGCCGTCTTATTATCATGTGGTATGGTGCATGCATAATATGTAGGTATGTGGTTTGGTTATGGGTCTTGAAGAAATAACAAGGCGCCAAGTGGATTCATAAACAAACAATAATTTCTTAATCGACCTCAAAATCAATTGATTATTATATTTCTTTTTTTTTTTTTTGTTTCTTCTTTATTTTTGTCTAAGGAGAGGCCCACACACACAGAATATATCTTGCGTGTTAAATCAAAATTTAAACTAAACACAGATCAAATAGAGAATGAACAAAAAAAAAAACTGTCTAAAATAAATATTTTTGTATCGATTTAGGTTTTGAATGTAAGCAAGGTTCCTAATACACACATAGTGAAACATTTCAAGACAAGAAAATACGTTAAGACATAACTTTTAGAGATACATTGTATTGTTTATATGTTTTGCGAAATTGTATAACTTACGAGGTAACATTAAGATAAACAAAAGAATAAAAGCGTAATACCTACTCGTTTTGATCGTGATCTTAAATTACCATTCAACAATTTGGAATGACACATACCATAGCATAGAAATACAAAGTGATCTAAACAACATTTATAAATGTTAAATTCCAAAACACATAAGTCAAAAAGATAATAGTTATGAGCAAGCGAATTTGAAGTTTCAAAAGTAAAAGTTAGATTGTTTTATAAGTACCTAATTGTAATATGTAAGAATTAGTTACGTCACATTTATAGACAAGTTTTCTTAAGGGAAATAATTTTATTTGATTGTATTTGTGTCATTGTATCTTTAGCGTTCATCAACGAAAATGTGTAACATTTCCTAAAAAATCTGATTTAAGTTTGTCTAAAATAAATATCAACCTATTGTGACGTCACATTTTTAGACACAATATTATAGAAAAGTTAAAGAATGATTCTTACAAAAAATTATAAGCATTCATCAACGAAAATATTTTACATTTTCTAAAGAATCTCATTTACGTTTGTCTAAAATATATAAATAAACCCACTGTAACTGTAACGTCACATTTTTACACAAAAATTTCAAAATATTTAAAGATGATTCTTCCACAAACTGATTTTATTTAATAGTGATTAGGAATTTTGAAAAACAGAAAAGATTTTCTTGAGTAGAAACAAATATTTTTCCTTTAAGGTATCAAAATATCGTAACGTCACATTTTAATACAAAAAGTTAGAAAATTATCGAATTTTCCCAATAAATATAAATGAAGAATAAAGTTCAATTTAGTGTCAAATATATCAACCTACCTTTACGTCACATTTTAAGACTAAATTTTCAACAAGTTGAAAATAACTGCTAATAAAAACGGATACGGATACGGATACGGAAACGGATACAGTTAATAGTACATAGTTGTTTTAATTGAATATATGTACTTATAACAAATCTCGAAGTTTCAATTTTGTGTCACATTTATAAACTTATAGTTAGGTACGTCACATTTTTAGACACAAATATCAAAAACATGAAAATTGCTGCTTACAAAAACGGATATTATTTAATAATTGCATGTAAAGCATTTCCAAATGTGTATGATTTCATTTTGTCTCAAACAGAGCAACCTACAGTAATGGTCACATTTTTACACACATCGAAAAGTTAAAAAATCGTCTTAAGAAACTTGATTTTTATTAATAATGATTGTAAATTTAAGTTTGCATCAACAAAAATCTTATATATTTGCTTTAAGATAAGATTTAATTTGTCTCAAAAATATTTACATCTCATAAGGTAATAATTTTATACACATTCAACGTAACAAAACAATACAATTTTTTTTTTTAGTCACAAAGATTCTTTTTGCACTGAAATATCAATTTAAAATAAACAAATCAAATAATTTTCAATGCTTATGCGTTAAATTAAAATCACAAAGTCTTTAGACCAATTTCAAATAGACACATGGGTGTAGTTTTTCATCCTACACACTCCTCGTGTTATTATGGCATGTGTCAAAAAAAAAAAATTGCACATGTTTCTGTTTTTTTTTTTTTTTTTTTTTTTTCTTCTTCATCTTCTTAGTATAATAGAATAGTGTGTGTATAGTGTAGTGTAATCTGTATATTCAAAGCCAACATCATTGCGCATCTATTTGAAATTCCAATGGAATATTATTTCTATTTATAGAAACTGCACTATACTGACGTCAAAAGTGTGCAGTGTATATCTTAAACCATTACAAAAATGCACCCCATAGATACACATGGGGATTTGATGGCAACAAAAAAAAAAGTAAGTAAGTAGGTATAGGTGTACTTTCATAATATACCTAAAGTATGTATGCAATCGTTATGTGAATTTCTCTAGAGACTTATTTTGTGTGTTAAAATACATAGAATGTCAAAATGAGTGGACAAATTTGTATTTTGAAGCACAAGAAAGTAAGTTTCATTGTAGCCCAGCGGCGGGACATAGGGGTTTATAACAAAATTTAACACATCAATCTGTCATTGAAGTAATAAAATTACATAGAAAACTTTAAAGCAGATGTTGATGGATAAATGGGCATACCTATCTATGAGATACATTTAGCTTTATTATTAAAATAGAAAAGAATTTCTATTTTTAAATAAAAAAGAAATGAACACTTCAAACAAAATTTGTAAAATTTGAAGGTTGCGATTTAAGATGTTTTGAAAGATTTACAAAACTGACGAACACGAAATTCCACTATTTTAGCAACGTTTGAATATTTTGTATTTAAATCCCAGGCCAACTTTGACAAAACAGAGTTCACAACAAAAAAAAAAAGAGTAAGAGAAAGGAAAGCTACGTTTTGAAATGGCAAACCTGTCTTGTCGAAATTGATATTTTTGTTTCAAAAGTCAAGTTAAAACTTAACATAAAACAATAGTTAGAGTTTTGAATGGTCTCAGGATTGATCAACAAGAATTTGGTCTTAAAAAAAATTAAAAAATCTACCTACTGCAATTTCTCAAAAATATCTTTAAATAATTAAATTGGATCCGGTTTCAAAAAAAAAAAAAATAAAATAAAATTATAACTCCACAGGATAAAATTAAAAAAAAAAAGAGCATCGCCACGCTCGTGTATATATCCTGCTGCGCATTGTTGCGCATTTAATTTCATTTAACCATTTATTCTTGTTAGCGCAACACAACAACCCCTGAGAATAATCTGAAATCTGGATGCAGCATATAAGTACTGTTGTACCTACAATGCACGTGGTGGTTAATTTTTGTGAATGTTCACTTTATTTTTTTTAACATACCTACATTCATTCACCAACCGTCAAAACAAAACAAAAATTGAAAATAATAAAAAAAAAGAAATCCTCAAACGTATGTTACTAGAATACAAAAAAAAAAAAAAACTGTATAAGAAAAGACATTGTTCACAATAGAAAAGGAAATTTAAAACCTTCATAGATCCCTTTTTTTTTTTTTGCTCTCTCTCTCAATTCACACACACGAAATTTGTTGTTTAACCATATTGCAAGGATAGAGAATGAAGAATCCTTCCTCTAGGTACACTCGGGAGACTTTACGTATACCTAAGCTCGCATATATTGTTTTTATCCTACCTAACATATACGCATAAAATTCGAACAAAGTATAAGGATTAAAATTTTGGGTTCCGTTGAAAACAAGCATTCCTCCAAAAATGAGCATTCCTTTTCTTCTTTTTTTTCTTGTTTCTATATAAAGGACCCTTTTCCTTGAATTTTTATTTTTTCTTTATATGCGTGCGTGTGTGTGTGTGTGTGCATGTGCATATTAAAGAAAAACTACTATACAAAGGATTTTCAATTTCAAAAATAATTTTTGTTCACAATAATAACAATAGATAATATACCTGCTCAAGGACAATGCTTTGGCAAGGATTCTATTACAATTTTTTTTTTTTTACAAAAACTAAAAACAAATGCGCAGTAGGTTCAACCTATTTTTTTTTCTACGTCTCTTTTTTTTTTGTGTCGTCTTTAAAAATAAAACACATATTTGAAATTCAGCAGAGTGAACAACTGCAGTTATAAAATATTGATTGAATCGATGAGTGCAATTTAAAATGACCATTGGTTAATTTATTTCCCAATTAATTTGCTTGCGCCTGACAAAGCATCAGGCAAATAATAAAAAAAAAATTAAAATTACCTATACTCATTTAGGTGTATCAAATGGTGTTTTAATGCAAAAACTAATTGGATGTATCCACTTAGGCAATGATTTATAATAATAGATACGACCAAAGTGTCAAGGATACAATTAATTATTATAAACTTACATAAGCTATTTGAAAGACAGAAAAAAAAGCATCTCAAGAAAAAAAAAAACATATCTAAAATAGCTGGTATATGTTTTAGCATAGATACAGATAAATAGATACATCGCTTAAATGTTTTAGGTAGGTATATAGATACAATATAAATTGCTTGATTTTATAGCTTTTGTAACCCCAAAATCTATAACCACATGATTTTGTATATAGAGCCCTATATTATAGATATATAGATACATAACTGTACATCGACTGTGACATTTATAGGTGGCTTTTGGGGGACATCTAATACGCGTGATTGTGATTATCAATCACAAAATACCACAAAACAGCAATTATAGTTCGGTAATTGTAATTGCTGCGAATAATTTTGCTATCTATGTTTGGTTTTGTTATATAGATAGATGATATGTATATTGTATATGTGCCTTTATTATAGATACAATTATATTACCTATCTACTATATGACAAGCATGGTGTGTTAATGCAAATTATGCAGTAAATTTTGTAACCATAGTAACCGCATACATTTTGGGAAATGAATATAGTGGTTGTTTTCTCTTCTTAAATTTTCATATCAAATCATTTAAGATACATATATACCAATGCCGACATGTTACATTTAATTGTTAATGCTTATAAATAAGGTATGAGTTTGTAAATTAAAGTGTATTTAATTAATTCAGCTTGATAGAAAGTTCAAAGTAAAAGAAAAAATAATTTTGGTCCTTCGAGCCGGATATTTTGTTTTCTTTTTTTTTTTGGAAAATTAAATTTAAACGTAATGTTCTTCATCAGACCAAGTAGATTCAAATATGTTAAAAGTACATTTAAGCCTAAATAAAAAAATAATGTACATAACGTCTAGAATCAAGTTTTTGGTCTTTCGAGCCGGATATAAAATATTTTATTCAACAGAAAATTGTGTTTAATGTTTTCATAATGAAAAAAACGATTGAAACAAAACAAAATAACATATTTATGATGCTAGTTTTGAGAAGAAATACCTTTTGGGAACAATATTTATTTTTTTCCAGAGAATGTTTGTATAGATACGTTGCATTTCTGATTACCTTGAACTTTTTGATTGAAATGTTGTTTGAAAAAAAAAAAAAAATATAAAAGCAATAGTATCTACAAATAATTATATCTGCATATGTGGCATTATTCGTGAATATATAAAATGAAAAACATCAGGAAAAAATAAAAAACACACATAATGCTCAAACTGGAGATTCATTAATCATTGTGACACCAAGCAAAGTCAGCAATACTCAGCATGAATATGCAATCAACTGTATATATATAGTATATGTATGGAAAGAGTGAAACGAGATGGTTATAAAGAAGCTGGCTTGAAGGAAATCAACCATTTTCGCAGCTGTGCAACTTTGATTTTTTTTTTTTTTTTAAATATCATATTTCAATTTATTTGGGAATCGAAAGAAACCAAAAAATAAAAATAAATAAATAATTATAATTTGAATAAAAAAAAACTCCTAAATGATGGTTTTGAATTAATAGAAACTACACCAAAAGCGGTATGTTGTTGATGTTGATGTCACTGACAAAAGATGCACATCATCATCATCATCGCCTCTCCTCCAAGCAAGCAAAAAAAAAAACACTGTACATAAATGAAGAAAAAAGAAATGATGAAACTCATCATGTGTGAAACATATGATGTTGATTTTCTTGTTTTGATGAGGGTCACAGACAAAAGATACAAATTATCAAAAAAAAAAAAACGAACAAAAATCATTTAAAAAATAAAAAGAAAATCATGAAATAATATTTATTTGTTGGTATTGACTAACCAGAGCACGAGCGATCTTTTAAGAAAATGTTTTCGATTTTTTTTTTTTTATTCTTGAACACCCAATTTCCAGTCAAACAGTCAGTCAGTCACCTCCCTCCCTCGCTCTTTTATTTTTAATGTCTGTCTTATTGAGACTTTAATGTATTTCCTTTCCCCTTTTTTATTTAACTTAAAAAGAACATTCACACTTAACAGCAATCAGACAAAAGAGAATGCTGTGATGGGGTATTTTTTTTTTTTTAATTTCAATAAAAATGATTTAAGACCTCAAGAGTGTGATCTTGGAATATTGTTCTTAAAAGCGCATCTTTGTGTTTTGTCTGATGGAAAAAAAAAAACAAACTAAAAGCAGAGAGAGAGCGAGAATGGTGTGGGATGAAAAAAATATCCAACTTAAAAATTCACATGTTATACGAATTATAAAGTGATTTTTTGAGGCACATTTGCATCACTATAATGTCTGTGAAAGGGTTAGTGTTGATATTTTTTGTCTTTCCACCGACATTGATTAGAGAACTTTTTATTTAATTTTACAATCCTTTGAATATCATTTCTAAGTAATTAGAATGCGAACATAAGTAATTCAATATCGAATCAATTATTTTCAATGATTTACACCTTAAAAATGAAGATGTTGTAGATTATTCCAGCAACATGTTGCATATTCAAATTGTTTAAATGTACATATACCAAAATAAAATATTTGGTTCCTCGAGCCGGATTTGGTTTAAAACTTGTACTTATTGACTGAAAAAATCTCTGCAGCAACAGAACCAATATAAATTTTTTTTTTTAATCAAAAAATCCTCAATAAGAATATTTTTTGCAAATCAAATTCCCGACATAACTACACTAACTAAATATCAATAAATTATTCTACCTCATAATATTTTTTCTGAGCAAAATTCTTTATTATCGTGATTAAAACTACTGATCATCAAATTATTGAGACTGCTCCTCAGTCTAGTTTTGTATCACTCGCGTTTTACAAGCAACAATTTTCACTTTAGAATTCATCCAGAAATTCCTATACCTATGGAATGGAACTCCCATAATACATAGATAGATATGCATGCTGAATTTGAATAGTTAAGATGTGCTCTAAAGCGCACACGCTTGGCAAATTCATGGTCATAAAAAAAAAAAACATTCAAACAACACACGATACACAATATTCCACAAGCCAGAGAGCATCTCTTTCGCCATCATCTAGCATATGTACATATACGTATAACATATAATTTTGATGTTAAGGGATCATAAATTATCCAAATGTCAGTGGCATAAACTTTATTAGTCAGTTAAACAGTTTTATAGAGTAGATGAAGAGAGCGATAGATCTGGAGTATGTATATCTCATTTAATGTGTGGTTATTTTAAATTGGGGCTGTTCCCATTGTTGTTGTTGGTTTGTGTGAATGTGAAATTTGAAGTTTGATTTTTCAATTCGACACCAGCTGTCATTATTTTGTTTTTATTTTGGTTACAAAAGTGTGGGAAGATAATAATAAAAATAAAATATTTGACACATTTGGAATGTATCTTAAATCATGTAACATTTATCTTTATCATATAAATTGTGACATAAATGCGTATCCAAAGTACCGGTCAAGTAAGGGAATGTTTCTTATAAAATAAAAAAAAAAAAAACTATAGGTCCTATGACGGAATCTTATGGTACTCTAAGTATTAATATTGTATATAAGCTTGTATTACATACCTGTTTACTGAACATTGCTATATCCTCATTAAACGATTCTGACGAACATACATCACCACCTTGTACACCAGGTTCCCTAGGCGTACATGTGGCCAATTCACATTTTTCAAATATAAGCGCCAATAGTGGAAAGAGTGGATGTCTGAAAAAAAATTAGAAAAAAGTTATTAATAAAAGAAAACTTATCTAAACAAAAACTACGAAAGAAAAATATTAAATCTTGTTTTCAAATAGATAAAGTGCACCCTCTCATGTGTGTGTGGTGCTGGTAAGCCACCACTCTGTGTTTTGGCTTTGTATAAACTATATTCCCTTTTTATGGGGGCATTGTATAGAACTAATAAAAGAACCACAAGAAAAACAAACTTTTACCAAAAAGTAAACATTTTTTCAAAACACACTGAAAAATTCCCCTCTCTGTGTTTCGTTTATAAAGAAGAGACGGTGGTATAGGGGGGACGAAGCCGACCAAAGGCAAAGCAAATCTTAGCCAAATAAAACAAAAAAAAACAAAAGATACGCACATAAAATCCGTAATGAGTACGCAACACATTCGGGTGTGTGGAATCTCAACAACCCGGAGTAGAGAATAATTTTGTGATATGGAGCATCATCATCATCATCAACACCATCTCTCTTGGTTTCACGGTTGATAATGACGGGCCGCGGTGGAGGCGGCGGTGGGGGTAATGTTGTTAGTGTTGTTGGCGATGAGCATGATGTTTTGCTGGATATATGCCTCCGCTGTTGCATCCAAAGCATGCACCATGATATTGACGATGACGATGTATACACATTCATTCGAGAAAACTGACTTCTGATTCTATACTGGTGACTGGCTTCGCGGTTGCAGTGTTTATACAGTGGCGACAAGACTTATCAAATTGCCCCCTTTTCCCCATCGCCCACAAAAACACAACAAAAAAAAAATGTGCTACACTCATGCGAGGTTATAAAATGTGTATAAACAAAAATGTTGAATGGAAATTTTGAAATATAAAAAGAAAAGATATGCGTATAGAGATATGCCGAGATGGTATAACAAGGAGGGCGCGAGGTTGGCGCATAGGTGTGGAATTTGTTCAGACGAATTTTTAGTATTTTTTTTTTTTTATTTTCATTTTGTATTCCTTAGTGCATCTTTTTTAAATGCGGTAGCGTGCGTATACTCTTTCAAACTTTAATTAGAGCGCATCCGTATTTAGAAAGAACATCATCAACATCGGCAGCCGCATCATCATCATCAACATCAGTGCACATAGAGTGCATGGCATTTAGGATGATTTCGATTTTTTTGTTTTTTTTTTGGTTCTCAAAATATTTGAATAGGGGCCAACTTGGCTTATTTGGTTTTATTTTACTACATTTTCGTCACTATACTTGCAAGAGAGAGGATTTCTTTCGTTTTTTTTACTTTTTAATTGTTTATACACTTTATGTTGCTTTGTGGTTTTTTTGATGACATTACAAGTAAAAAAAAAAATATAGCCTCAGGATAATGGAAGAAAAACAACAACAACAACATCAGCAAAAAAAAAAAATAAGTTGTATACAGCTTTCACTATGTGAATTCCTTCCAATCGAATGCAATTCCAAATTGAGTATTAAGACTGCAAGCATAATCTGGTAATTGTATATAATTGGAGATGATTAGAGAGCTTAAGCATCTAAACTTTATAAGATAAATGGTTGACATTTTCAAAATATACAGAGACAAAAAAATTTCATTTCTAACGAGGTTGGAGGAGAGATGCTACATACATACTATGAAAATGTATAATGAATGATTTTGTTTTGAGTATATACATACGTATACTATATTATGCAACAATTACAGATTCTTTTTAAGCATAGATACATATATTTGTAAGTTGAAATGTATAAACTTATTTAATTGTTGTTTACAGAAAAGATTCTGAGAAAAAACGATTATCAACATTGTTGAGATTAAAGAAAAATGTTGCTAAACATTTATGATCATAATTATATTGAGCATATAATTTTTTGACGATACAAGGTAATTTGTAAGATATATAAAATTATATTGTTTGTTGTAAAATCCCTGAATTTTCTTATAAACATAGCGATGTCTAGATACATAATGCAAATGATTAATATTCTAATAATATTTGCAAAACATATAAAAATAAATGGGTGAATAAAGCCCTAAACTACGAATAGTAAAGCTGATTCCTAACTTGAATAGTTACCAAAAGTGTTGAAAAACGAAAAATGTTGCGATACATAAAAGGAAATTATAAGATATACATAAATAAATAGCTTTAAACTTAAAATGATGCATTAACTTTTTTGTGAGCATTTTTTTATACTAATTGATTGAACGGTGAAAAATCTCAACAAACAATACAAATGTGATACATGTTGCTTGAGAACTCTTTCAGAATATTGCTTATATTGTTTTTTTGTAAAAACAATTGGGAGATTTTTCATAATCGTTAAATATTAGATACAATTAACAGTGTTGATTTAAATTATGAAATAAAAAATTAAATTCTATTATTTGCAGTCAGAAATCTATTAGCAACATGTTTAGATAAATAGCTTAATGTTTTTAAAATCGTCCAAAATCAACGTTATGCATACAAAACATATGTATACATAAAACATTAAAATTAACTTATTATTTTATAAATTAATTATTAATGAAACATGTTGTAAATCATAATTTAAAGCTTTAACACACTTAAATTGAATAAAAACATATTTAATTTTAATGTAAGAATAATTTAAATTTATTTAAATTCATGATTGCGATAAATTTGTTGCCACTAGGAATTTCTATAAAAAAAAACACCATTAATTCAAGATAATATTCAACATTTGACGCTATGCAACATTGAATGACAACATTTTTATTATTTTATAAAAAAAAAAGCAATATTTACGAAATACAGCTATTCACATATAGTAAGACTGGAATTTAAATTAAATTGAACAAAAAAATTGAAAGCAACATGTTGCGAAACATAATCAATTTTTTTTGAAGTTATTTAAATAGATTAGATAATACCAAAAGCACTTCATTATATACTCTAAATATTTAATGATACATCATTTAGGGAAAATCAACATGTTTAGATACATTTGAGATAAATTAAAACTTAAATTAACTATGATTCATTTCAAGGTATTTCTATTTATTTTAATGATCTTCTATCTTCTTTTAATCTATTCGCATCAACATAACATTTTTTAATCTTCAATAGATAGTCACTTATACATCCTGATAAACAGGTGAAGAGAACACCATGTTTCTATCTAAGAAAATTGTTAATTTCAAACACCTGGTGTAACTAACAAGTAGATATAGGTATATATAAATACACAACCAAAGGTATTCTAATTGAATCACGATTTTCATAATTTTCATTTTTGCATTTAATTATATCTACTTAAATCATTATTGTTTAATACAATTTTCTTAATATATAGAAAAAATAGAAGAAAAAAAAATACTATTATACTTGAACATGCAGATTTTTTTTAACATCAATATAGTGATGGAAGGTAAAAAAAAAATATCAACTGTCACTAATGGGATAATAAGACCATTGCATTGACAATCACTCTTGTCAAATTGACATGATTAACACTGACAGCTTAATTGTCTAGTATATAATATGCGGACAGGTATTTATTTTTCCACAAACTTGATTTCTCTATTATTGAAATTCTTTAAAGAAAAAGAAAAAACACAGGTCGTGTGTAAAACAAAAAAGTTTTAAACAAATAAATCTTGAATAAGAAACTGAAATTAAAAAGAAAAACAATCCTTTTATTCAAATTTGTTTGACCGACAGTCATTCAAATTCATCCAACGCCACCTTCGAAATTGAATATAACCAAAAAAAAATGTATCTATCCCCCTCCCAAAATACTAAATTATCCATGTTCTTTACTCCAAATTCCAGCAGAGAAAAAAAATCTAAAAAAAAAACAAAAAACAGGTATAAGTATATTAGAATAATATACACTTAGCCCCAAAAAACACAACCAAAACGTGATAGTGATTTAAATAATTTTCCAATTAATGTGGAGAAAAGTGATTCGTTATTAGCTGAAAAAAATGTGATAAGATTCCATTCTAGGGCATTGGGGGTCATATATACACAAGTCAGCGCGCGAGACTGGTCTCTGTTTATAGAGTATAATTCTAGATTTTTAAAAAAATAAGCGAGGGGAGAAATCATCATGAGCACATAGATATTTTGTTTCCATGCGTTGTCATTCAAGGGAATGGAAAAGAAAGGAAAACAAAAAAAAAAATGTATTTTAATGACCATCAAGAGGCGAGGAAGATGGCAGATAAAATCATGTCGCAGCAATATAGACAGCCATTATCCTTCATAAATTTTCCCCGGATATTTCACCATTAATATATATAAAAAAAAGGTCCATCAAGGATTGTAAATATAGATTTCTGAAAAATTAGAACTAAGAAAATGCAAAATTGACACAAAATTATAATTTTGTGTCGATTTTAATTTTATATTCTGATGAAGATATACATTCTTAAGGACAAGGTTTTATTTATATCTTCTGACTGTCCTTTCATTTAATACAATTTTGTTTCCTTGTTTCGAAGATTATTTTTGTTAAATTAAAAATTTAACACCTTTTAAGAATTTTTATTGCTTTATAATGGGACAAGGCACATCTTGTTCGTTTATGTATATATATTAAAAAAAGAAACAAAACACACTCACACACATTTTATCCACCTACCAATTTAGTCCTTAAGTTTTTAGTGAAAAGCATAGGTATAGTAGGTACCTATAGAAGACCTTAAAAAAAAGAATCCTTAATAAAACATCAACACCAAGGGCATGAGAAACATCTATAAAGCCAACAAAAAAGGTGGTAATTATATTTGAAAATATATAAAAAGTAATAAAACTGCGCGCGCAGTTAATCATTTTTGTTCGTTGTTTTTTTTTTTTTTTTTTATTACAGCGGGTGTCTCCGAGAGAATCGTGAGGAATACAAATAAAAAGACATGCGCCACTAATTCCTTGACATAGAAAATATAAACCCCTAGAGAATAGTATAATAAAACATCATTCAGGAAAACACATCAACCTGCCATGGGTTCTAGTAGAAAAAAAAAACGTTCTTTTCGAGTTCGCCCTTCTTTGTCATGATCATCATCATTCTACATTTATGTAGTAATATTATTATCATCAACGAGTCCTTATTCAATTTTATCACTTTTCCATCAGTCAATGAACAAAATGTGAGAATTAATTCGACGATGGCAAATAATCGAGTAGGAGATCCATCAAAAGGCATTATCATGAACCTTTAGGGGAGTCTCCGAAGCACTTTAAAAGAAGGATACGGTTTAGTAGGTTCTTGTCCTCCTTCTCGTTTTGATATTTGAAATTCTAATTGAAAAAAAAATAAAATAAATGACAACGAAAATTAGAACCAAACATATAATTTGAAGGAAAAGGGTGTTTGTTTTGTGTCCCACACACGCTTGTGTGGGTATTTTTTTTTTTTAATTTTTTGTTCTCTCAGGTGCAATTTGTAAAGTGACCACCACTAAGTTTTCTAATCCCTGACAACAAAAGCTGCAAAAAAAATGAAAAAAGGACATAAGGATTTAACAAAAAAAAAATACATAAATATACATGTATATATTTTTTCCTTCTTAGATACATTTTGTTGATTCGTTTATATCTATCATTGGAATAGCGCGCAGCTGTTTCCAGTTGGTTACGTTTGTATGTTTTTTTTTTTGTATCCCTAAATTTGTATAGCCATTTCAAGAGAGGACACTTCTAGATTAAACGTACATTGAAGACGGACGGACGATGGGATAGCTTTAAACACTGTTAAAGAAACACACACACCTTTTTTTTTATTTAAAGTCGTACCCCAGAGTAGCGTATTTCCGTTTATCCCTTACTTAACATCCACTTATGACATCCTTGAGGTAATACGACTCAACTCCTTTTAATTTTGTATGGCTTTTTATTCCTTTCCGTTTGTCCCAGTAGTTTACTGGGATCTTGTTAAATACATAGGTGTGTGTGTGAAATTTAATAGTATTATTGAATTAGACAAAAGGCTATAATAACTGTAATTTGTATATTTTTTAATTAATTCAAAACCCTAATGATTATCAGCTTAATTAAACTAAATTTATAGGTTAATGTGATAATTTCAGTTTAATTAAGCAATTTTAATAAAAAAAAACATATGATTTTGTGAATTAACTAGCCATGAAGTAACCAACATTAAAGAAGTAAATACCAAAGTATATACAAAGGCAGAAGTTTAGGGAACAATTTTTCCCTAATAAGGGGTTATTTTGATTGTTCCTTTCTACATAAAATAATTTTATTAAAAAATTGGTGAAGTGGAATGAATGTTCAAATCTTAATATTTTTCCCTACCTCGTAAGAATAAATATGCTTTTAACGAAAGATTTATAGACATGTCAAAAAAAAAAACCTTAGCATTTCATTGCCAAAATTCAATTTTTTTATTTATAAACTTTATTATTGTGAATATTAGTAGTTAAATTATTGCAAAAGTGAACCATTATTTGCAGTTTTCTTTTTAAATATAATATATGAACATCTTTTAAACAACTCTCTTGAAGTTTACTTTTATTGAAATGAAGAAAGATAGGTATAATTATTCACAATAGCTGTTTTCTATTAAAAAATAATAGTTTGGAAGTAGAGTGATTCACAGTAGCTTGTATTAAAATGAAAGCAGAAAAATTTAAAAGAAATACAAAACCAAATTTAAAAGACACAGATAACTCATATACATACCTATGATATACGACGAAAAATGGATTTAGACACCCGTTTATATTATTTTATTTATATACTCTTATTTATGTCATTAATTAATGTTGCCTATTGTGAATAGGTTTTGAACGATAAAAACTTAATTTAAAATAAAACCCCTAAACTTACCTATTCACAGCTTACTAGCCGGTTTTACAAAAAAAAAAAATATTTTTTGTACAATAATACTAAACTTGTCGGAATGGTTAAGGCTTGGCCAGTATTTATGATAGCAATGACCGAATAATAGGCGTCGACTAATCTAAATCTCTATCTATCTAAAGTTCTCTTAAATAAAGTTAAGAGTTAAATTTTTAGTCGGTGTTCATTTTGAATCAATCCACCGAATTGTTTAAATTTCTATCATATTCATATGTCACTTCAACTGGAGAGAAACAGGTGGCCAAGTGAGGAAGGTATTTTTTTTAAAATGAAGTAAAGTACTAAGACGTCAAAATAATTCGTTGGGATGTGTTCAATGTGAACACTGTCACTACACTCAGAGAATGCGTATTTCTAAAACTACTTTTGTTAATTTACTTCAAAATATAGACCACAGTTTGTTCAAAATTCATACAAAAAAAATAAATTGGACTAAAATTGGTAAAAATTGACAGTTTTGAGAAGGCCTGCTGCCACACCAACAAATTTGAACACACCCTTTAAACTTAATTCAACTCAAAAGAATGTTTAAATATTTAGGGGCAAGTTCGTAGAAATACAAAACTAAAAGAAATCATGAAAAATACCTATACAACATTTAGATATGTTTATACTGAGTTTATTTGTATTTAACTTGTTTTTTTTTTTTTTTTTTTAATTTAATAAACAACTTTTTGTGTAGAATTTTCACGTGAACCATGCGTTGTCGTCGTTGTCGTCGTTTGATTTTATAGGTTTTTCTTCTTAAAGGCAATTACGTTATTATAGATAGATATGCAAATTTATCAAATGACACTTTTCAAGTGATCAAACGATGAAGTCAGCTTCAACAGTAGCTTAAAGCTTTTATAACAATGACACATGAGGTTGACACTTTGGTACACCCAAAAATGGTAAAATCAACTTTTTATATATTCGCATACCTACTTAGGTATAAATCTTTTTTTTTGTCTCGTACAAAGAACAATGTGCGCCGATTATTCATTCTTGCAATTCACAATAATCTTACAAACAGGTCATGGCTGTGCAAAACAGCTTACCTACATATACATACATATCTTAAGATCACAATAACACGTCTCTTACTTACTTTTATACTTAAGTGACGATGTAGGTAGGTATCTTTATAACCCTCTCATCATCATCATCATTTACATCATAAAACAATTATTAAAAAATAAAAAAAACAAAACAAACAAGATAGATATCCAAACCCATCTAACATAAATTTTTTAATATGACACAAAATAATTGGATGCACTCAATCTAATGAAAAACAACACAGATTTACCAAAAAAAAAAAAAAAAAACAAATAAAACCTAATAGATACATACTCATAAATAGCATCCTTATCACGTTTATGTACTTCGGGTATTGCACCCATTAAATGATTAGCAACCGGTGATACATGACTAGGTGTACCGTGTCCCCCAGCTCCTGTGTGATAGCCATGCATACCAACTGTGGCCGCAGCTGCAGCATGACTCATGTGTGGTGAATGATGCGGTGGTAGGCCTTGTAATCCAGGCGGCCGATGTCCAACATGTGGATCATACATAGCTGCTGCTGCTGCGCCAGAATCCATATAGCCATGCAGGCCATCATCGTACTGTTTTGGAGAAAGAAAAAAAAATAAAACGAGAATAAAAAATAAATTATAAATACATAGTATGTTTTTGTTTATAATATTTTAACTAAACGAGAATATTTAAAAATAAGATGAATACAAATTTTACAATGTTGCAAGTCAAAGTGGTTAATTTTTAATTTATTTATTTTTTATTTTTTACATGAAAACATATAAATAATGTTTTAATTTTATTTTATGAGAGAAAAATTTATTATATTTCGTTGCATTTTTAAATAATCACCCCGGGAGACGATATATACATACATACGTGTAATATCTATATTGTATAGACTCATTGTATCTAGAAAAGATGATTTTGTGGCACATTATAGCATAGCAAAGAGTGCCTCTCTATATATTAAGTCCAACAGTGTGTATACGCGGCAATTAGTTTAACAAACGAAGGGGAACAACATGAATAAAAACAACAAAGAATATAAATAATGAAAATATAGTAAAAGTTCATACTATGATTGCGGTTAATAACAGGTGAAGTGATATACTTGTACCTATATAGTATCATAGAGTGTTTATATGCATTTAAAATAGGTTGCAGTGTATAAAAGTAAAGAGATAACTGTAGGTTATAGAATAAGGCCTTGTTTGAAAGTAAAGTTCCTCTTAATGACTTCTAGGAATATTTGCAGTTATTTTATTTTGTTTTTTTTTTTTTTTTCTTCCAAATATGGGTTATCTGCAACAATTGTTGCTATATATTTTTAAATGATGATGACAGCAGACAGTCTTAACTTATAATCGTCATTAGTTTTTATATAAACATCATTTCTTTGTTGAAGAAAATGGAAATTTTATAATTAATTTCTTTTTACCAAATGTTTGTGTGCTTTCAAAAGCAACATGTTGCTTGACATAAGTCTTTTTTTTAATCGGTTTGTATGTTATTTAAATTATTTTATAAGTTTTCCAATGGCAATTAGACAATTTATTTGTCACAATATTATGTAAATCTAAGATTGATTCATGTATTCCATATTGATAAGAAATGTTTATAGCATCATTGTGTATTGACTTAGGTATATTAAATATATTTTGTATGTAAAATTAAATTGATTAATAAATGCTTCAAACATCAACATTAACAAATCTTAAACAAATCTTCACAAAAGTAAAAGTAATGGTTGTTTCCCTAGCAACATGTTGCATTTGTTAGTTTTTGAATCGACATGTATGACGTATTTCGTGCAATTGAAAGTTTTTAAATTAACCATAAAAACAGTTCTTATTTTTAGATGAAGCCTCTTATAATTTTGTTTAAACTATAAAAAAAACCCCTAGGGTAGGTCAAGTTCCGATAAATAACGTGCGTACCCGCAGTTTGCCCCACAAAAAAAAAATACACACGTCGCCTTGAAGGAATTTGCATAAATCACTGTGTAGGTATAGAGAGTCATGCGTGATGTTGACAAATTACCACCGAAAAAAAAGATACAAAAACGCACCGAACACCACAAAAATGTTAATCCGCAGCAGTATACCCGTTTACAATGAGGCCTATCAATTTTTAAGGTTTTCTTGAACTCCAATTTATATGTGTATAGATACTGAACAGCGCCGCCACCGATTCCACACTGTCATCAAGTTATGACCTTGCTTACTTGCGCGGATAGAATTTTTAATTAAAAAAACCCAAATTAAATTTTTTTTCTTTCTGTTGGTAGACCGAATTGTGGGTGCATTGTCAACTTGTTGACATTCTTGACACTCAAGTCAAAAAGTCTTTTCTTTGATGACAGTTTTGGTGTTTTGTTTTGTTTGAATTTTTGATGAAGGAGAAATTATCTGATAAGATCTGAATTACTGATATGAATGATAATGACATGAAGTAGACACTTCCATGTACATTACCGAAGTGATCGTCAAAATATTCAGGATCTAAGATTTTATTTCAATTGGTGTGTAGTTTTTTTTTCTCACTCGACTGTTCGTTCTATGGGGGAATATATTCTTTGACTATGGTGATTATTTTGTGGTATGGTGGCGCGTAAGTTCTTCAAGAGGCTTTGGGTCTGAAAAAATAATGTACTGCTCCTCTTGCCGATGGGAATACGTAATATGCGCGCCGTGAAGTTAAACTGGGAATCTGTGTATCTTGTATCTGGTTGGAGCTGCTGCTGGCTGTTGCTAGCAGCAACCGGTGTTGTCAGAGTGGTAGGCTTAAGGTTTTCTTTCTTTTGTTCTCGTTTTTGTTTTTATATATAATGTATATAGGTAGGTACATATTCGAGAAAAGTTTTTTGTGTTTGCGCGTTACTCCGGTTTGTATACCTAGTTTTTTTTTTTTTTTTGTTCTTATGAATGTATCTCAGGTGTGTTTAGGTTAGGTATAACCCACCTGCACACATCAGATCATAGATAGATACTTATTGTTATATTGGTACCAGTGTTGTTGCTGCTGCTGCCATCAGAGTGTCCTCTAGATACATACTTTAGATTAACTGTGATAGGTTCTGGAGTTTGTATTTTTCTGCTTTCGATTGTCATTTGGTTGCCGGTTGATTTTTTTGTTATAAATTTGTATTTGTGTATGTCAATGTAAAGGGAATGTTTAAATAAATGTGAGAAAATGGAATGCATTGAGATTGTGAGGTCACACAAAATGATATCGTTAAAAGCGGTTATGCTAATATTTGCAGTTGGGATATCTAACTGTAACAACATTGATTGTCTAGTTAGAGTTGGGTATTTTTTTTTTTTTTTTGTAGATGAAGGGAAGTAAGTTTTATTTTAGTTTTTTTCAAAGAAACCTAAGTTGAACTTGTCAGACAGATGTTTTCTTATATACACAAGTTGATAGCTGAGCAATTCCTATCCTTCTATGAAAACCGAATTGGCAACATGAATAGATATATGATTATTATCAATATTTTAATCCGCTAACTATTTTCAGCAACATGTTGTAGTAGTTTTTTTTTAGTAAAAATTGATAAAATACAAACAAGTGCAGAAATATAATTCATTTTTTCGAAGATATTTTTAAATTTCATAATAAAATTTCGAGGGTGAATAAAATGGTTTTGAAGGAAACATGTGGCAGCACTTTTTTTTCCAAAATTGAATATTTGTAGAAAACTTGTGTAAACAAATTCAAAAGGGAATTATTATTCCAATTAATATTGCATTTAAGATTTTAAGGAATCCGTTTGTTTCTGTTGCAAGCAACATGTTTCAAAGAATTAAGACGTTCAGCGAAATACTACACAATAATCGAATGAGATCTTTTCGGTATATTTTTAATCATCGTTATTGAAACAATAAGTACCCACATAGTAAAAAATTAAGTTATATCTTAGCAACATGTTGCAAAAGTGTGTAAAAACTTATGAATTTATGGGATAAATAAATGTTTAAAAACAACTATGTATATAGGTTAACTACCAAGCGTTTCTGAATCTTGTTTTCATGATAAAATTATTGTTCAACTAAATAAATAAACAAAGATAATATAGAAGTGTTTTTTTAATTATTTAAAACTTATTTTAGGACCTACTTACTTATGTTAAAATAAATTATCGTGTTCTTATCAACATGTTCTTTAACTTTGTCAAGATAATTTGTATGAAATATGTAGGTGCGATACCAAAATTAAATTTTTTGTTTATAACACTTTCGATTGTTATATGTATTAGGAACTTATTTTCTACTTATTACCTCTTTGTATTAATGGATGACAAAATCATCAGTAGGTAGATGGGTAGGTGAATGCACCCAAATTCTCTTTAGACAAAGTTCGTTGGTTGTATAGGTTTTGGACAAATTATTTGCTTAATGCAATTCACCATATATGTATACTAATTTTATCTCATCGATTCTCCATTTTCTTTTTTTCTGATTCAAAAACAAAAAACACAATATTTCAATTTAATTTTTGTTTTTTTTTTTTTCAATTCATGTTTTATCTTTAAAGGATATATCCATCAGGTCTCAGAACACACAGATCCCTTTTAAAGCGATAACACCCCAAAAATTTGAAAACAAAAAAAAAGCTAAATCAGCTTAAATCCTCTGCCATGAATATAGAAATAAAAATGCTGAAAACAAAAATGATACCTATATACGAGTATACAACTTGCAGAAGGAAACAAATAAGGACGATGAAGCTGAAGTGAAACGAAATTTTGATTGATGATCGTGAATTGTTTTTTTTTTTTCTGATGAAACTCACGAGTTGAGTGGATTTATTCGATTCGTTTTTTTTTTTTTTTGTAAGTGTATATCGTTGTTGTGAAATATGTTTGTATGTGTGTCTAGTCCTTTATATCCATAACATTTTGTTGACCTGGTAATGCTATCTCTGTCTGCGCGGCCATTATTTTTATTTATTACAATATATGTATATATATTTTTTGTGTCTGCTTCACATTTCTGTTGTTTTCGAAATTTACCCTAAAAAAAAATTAAATATAAAAAAAATTTAGCAACCAAACCAAATTTATAACAACCTCCTAAGAGTATGGTGAGGAAAAAAAAAAGAACAATACCTATATCCTCCATTGTGAACTACTATCACCAATCTTTTTTATTTGTTGCGAAAAATAGGGAAACAACACAACAATCCTGAAAATATTTACATACCTACATATATATGAAGTTGATTCTATATAGTTGGTACCGAAACAAAAGGAAACGAATAATTTAGTGACATTCTATATGAAATTGCATGACAAAACTATGATTATTAACATAGTCAAAGTTGTGATAAAAATAACTTCACTGCATAATTCATTTCATATTATGTAAGGAGTTATCAAGGACTTTGACGTGAAACTGAAGAATCAATTCGTTTCTTTACTGAAAAACATAACACTGACATGAATTTACAAAAATATAAAATCCCATTTAATTGTTTAAACAAAAACTATCAATCTATTGTGTATGTACCAATCGTTTGTATTGGATTTTTTTGACTAAATTTTTAATTCTAAAAACTTAGCTGAGTTCCGAAACGTCAAACATAAAGTTTTGATGCCGTATACCTATAGAATTACACTTTACACGTGCATCTAGAACGCATCCCGGATGCTTTGCATACATTTTACTTTGCATCACTTTGACATTTCGGAACGCATTTTATGCGCTTTAGAATGCAAGAGCATTTAGATGATGTTTTGATGACAATTTGTTTCGTTAAATTAAATATACCGTTAGGTCTCAGAACACGGCTCCATAACAAACAAAATAGAAAAATAAACTTACTTCGCTCGGGAATCCGTACATCCTGCCATAGACAGGTTAAACGTCAAATTTGTCAAATGAAAGCATTCGAACAAAATTGGATGCGTTTGTTGCTCAGTTAATGAGCATATCGCTGACGTTTGGGATGCGTTTAGAAACTCATGACTTTGTCATCATTTTTTGACTTTCGGAACTCATGACATTGCATCATCATCTGATGTATTTTGAAACGCAGCCAATCTCTTCTAAATTTCTAGATAGAAATTTACCTATCGAAATCACTTATTGCAAGAATTGTATATTACGGCAAATAGTGGGTAGAAAAGGTACGTCAAATATTTAGGGTATGGCGTTTTTTTCAGTCGTAGGTATAAAAATATAGATAACTGATCGGATTAGGTGCCTAAATAAATGAGGAATGACCTTCTAAGACCTAAAATTTGAAGTTAGACATCTATATAGATTCATCAATTCAAAATTTATGTTTATATTATACCTATTTTCTTCTGCAAAAAAAACATAAACATTTCCTTTCCTTGTCGTTTGTCCGTCTGTCCTTCAATTCATATATATGTATATATTATTTGCATAAAATATTTTCTTTGAAATGACATTCCAGTCGCCTGATTTTGACAATCTCAAAACAAATCATAAAATATCCCCCATGGTCGTATAGTGCTGGCTTTCGTGTTGTTTTGGGTTTTTTTTTTTATTTTTTGTATGCGTGTGTGTAGGTCTGTGTGCAAAATGTCTATATACAACTAAAACTTACAACAAAATGGATTCAACCTACATTTTGTGTGCGCCGCGCCGCCATAACAACAATTAATATTCTAATTTGTACATATCTGGGTACAAGCAATCTATTTTACTTAGCCTCTTTTTTTGTGAGAGGGGGGTAGATAAGGAGGGGGTGCAGTTTTGCTGGGTGGTGGAGAATTGTACTATACCTACGTAGTTAGGGGGTTAAATAGAATATAGGAAGTTGGTTTTTGTGTTTTTGTCTCCATTATGTTGCCATTGACCATGCGATATGTTTTATATACCAAAATATCTATTCTTGTGTATCTACATACATATTGAATTTAAGCATATAATGTATCCATAGAGATAACTATCTACTATAAAACCGATCGATTTTATGTAGGTATTTATATTCATACATATTCACAGAGATTTTGTATCTACAGAAAATAGAGTCTTACTCTATTCCCAACCTATGCATATATTCTTGTGTAAAATTTTGCGTGAACTTGAATATTTTCGGTTTTGAATGTGGGAGAAATGCATAGCGAACAAAACATAGATGAAACTAACTATACTAACTATATTATAACTAGTGAAAAACTCTCTATTGTGAATTGTTCAGTTTTAGTTGCACAAACACGCACACAAATAGATATATGCTCCCTGTTATATTTGTACATACATTTATATAAATGCCCTCATATATGAACGCTACCAACTGTTTTTACCACATTGCTTGTCGTCGTATAGTCGTTGGTGATGGTGCTCAGTGCTACCAACTCTTCTCGTTTACCCTCGTTTCTGGTCAAAGACCGACCGAACGACCGTACGTTGGTCTTTTTCTCTTTATACAGCATATATGGAGATATTACGGTTTCAGGAATTCAATGCGGGCCAAATGGATTTTGTAGGTGAGACTCTCATCTCACACTCTCTGAATGAAGCATACACTATACACATTCACAATATGCATAATATTGTACCGTATGATGCAGTTTTAGTATTAGAATGTTTTTTTGTATATCTATTTTCTAATATCTAAGCAAAAACTAAATAACTGTATACAGTGGGATGCAGCAGAATTGTTTTTTGTTTGGAATTCTAATGGATGCAGAGTGTTATTCTCTTAGGTATGACTATGCGAGTTGGAGTTTTTTGTGTGGTGTGGTTGAAAATGGTGTGTTTGGTAAGTTTTTTGGTGATGATATGGTATCACTAGGTAGATAGATAGATAGTTATTCTGTTGCCTCTATGTCACTCTGTTGCACTGCTAATATGTGAATCCATTTTTGAACTTAGAATTTTATATAGATACTTATATATCTATACAATATTATTTTATACATGTAGATACATACGAACTATTACGTATAACATTTTGATTTGTTTTTGTTTTTATTTATTTATTTTGGGGTTTTTTAGGATCATTTGTTTTTATTAATGTAGCTGGTGATTGTGTTGGCAGTTTTATTTACTCTAGCTTATATTCATGTTTGTTTTGAACATTTATTTAAATTTATCTAAAATCGATTTTATTATTCGTTTTCATATAAAATTTCAAGGATTTAATAATGAATTTTTGTTTCAATGCCATACAAATTTTAAGGATTTCAATAAATTTGATACATATTGAATTTTTATTTTTAATTTTAAATTGGTAGTCATGAGTCAAGGACCAGTTAGCTTTGATAAATTTAATTATAAGATCTTTAAAAATTCTTTAAAGGGGTTCGCGAGAAAGAGAAAGTAAAAACTGTAGTGAAATAAAATCAATCTTTTGTTTGACATACAAAAAAAAGTTAGGTACTTGGGATCAGAAGTGTGAAATTCTAACTTGATATGGAACCCAGTCGCCATAGTGAACAGTTTCTGATACCTTAATTGAAGCGAAAAAGGTTTAACAAAAATGGCGACGATTCCGAAAAATGATTTTTTATAACACGCTTACTTGGTAACTTCTTTATCTTCTTGAAATTGACTGATTGGAATTTTTTATACAAGTTTTTCCTATTAAAGAATTTAACTACAATACATAGGTACCTACCGAAGTCTTTCTTGGACAAATTTTAATAACTAACTACCCAGATAAGGTATGGACATATGTACATAATTAAATATAATATTGTGTCAATCACTGTTTTTTTGTTTTCCCTGTTATTATATTTTTTTTATTTTCAAAAAATATTCCCATCATCAATTTGTGTCACTAATAAAAATTTCAACTAGGTACCTAATATTTTTTTTTTTAAAACAAAATTCTTAGATCTGCTTGATGAATTATTCAATGATTAATGAGTCCAAAAAACAAAGACCTCTTTCTACTTTTTTTTGTTTTGATATTTTTCATTTTTGCGATAAATTAATAATAAAAAAAAGAAATGAAAGCGAAAAAATCAGGTTAACACCGCACAAATATATAATATTCTTTGATTTTTTTTTTATTTTCGAAAAAATAAAATTAATTAATTATATTTCCACTTTTGATGTAGGTATATTTTTAGATTTTTTTTTTTTTAAATTTAATTGACGTCATTGACTCAGTGATAAGCTTTCAATTAAAAAACACTTAAAGAAATTATAAAGAAAATTATAAAGTAGATAAGCATCATGTGTTTTAATCCTTTTTTGTGAGCCAAGTTTAATTTTAGCTTTATTTAATGACATCAACAATCGAAACCAATTTTTGTTTTGTACCTAACACAAACCAGAGAAAAGAATTTCAATCATATAACAATCACCTTAAGATATACATTTATTATATTGAAGTAGGTACTTTACACTTAATAAAAATCCACTTAAAATAAACTCAAAAGATCATACAATCTGGAAATTATGTGCATTTGAATTTGGTTGCAAAATATTACGCAAGTTATATTTTTATTTTTTTTTTCGTTATCTTCGATGCCCTATTAATTTTTTTTTTTTAAATTTTATTTAACGTGCAACACGCAAAAGTATCATTATAATATTCCAAGTTTCATTTTCAAGTGGATTAATCCTTATTCAAATAAAAAAAAAATAAATAATAACTTGAGGACTTTTGAGTTGATCGTTTTGTGTTTTTCCTTTTATTTTTTTTGCCTTCTTCTTTATTTTCCTATACATTTTACAGTTTACGCATTCATCTTTTGGAAGAAAAAATAATTATAACTTTTTTTTTGTTGTCGTTGTTGTAAAGTCATCTTAAAGTAAAGAGTTTGTTAATATTTACTATGGCAAATAAAACACTTCAGGGCGGTTACTTTGTTTAATATACATTCTCTCTCAATTGCATTCTTGAAATATACATATATATATTTTTTTGTATTCTTATTTTATATGTGTAGGTACCTACTTTAATTTCTGTATGTTTGATTATGTTTCGATAAGAAACAGAATGAATTGCAATTTTATTCATGAAATAGCTCCGGGGTAGGAGAGTTTTAACATTTTAATAATTTCATTGGAAATTGAGGGAATAACTTGTTTTTAAATTGAATTAATGAAAGTTAGAGACTTAAGTATTCAGGTGACCATTTGCCATCTTTTTTTTCAGCAAAAATTATCTCCTTTTAGCTTTTGAAGTAGGTACTGTAGAGGCTTTTCTATAAATTAGAAGATGTATAACTTAGGATTATAAGTATTGTTTTTTCCGTGTCCCTAACTCATAGCCAATTTTTTTCATTTTAAATGAAAATCTCTAACTCTTTGCCTACACTTTATACACTGCCAAACTGTTTGCCTTTTATTTCAAAAATGTTTTTTACAAATGCCTTCTGCAATATCAATAATCATTATCAGTCTTAAAGAGTTAAAAAAAAAATCTGAATTAACTAAAATGACAGCGCTGGCAATTTTTATTGTGAATCATTTCGATGTTTGATGTAGATATACTTAATACTGACTAGTGTGAATGGATTAAACTTAAACTTTACTAGGTTCACATTTTAGAAGTCACCAACTCTTTAAATAGTTTAAATTTCACAACATAAACACTAAAATTTCATTTTCAATTAAAAATCAAAAGAAACTGACAGATGAATGATTTGTTTAGCAATAATTTCTAAATTTTTCAATCAAGGGGAAATTTTTGAGTTAACACTCGGGAATTTGTTACAATTTATGAAATTTTATCAGAATTTGTAAGATTTTCCAAGTCATCGAACAGAATTATGATCATAGATAAAATGATCATCGCAAAGGAACATGTAAAAACATGGCTGATTAATGGCGATGTACTACTGCATTGCCGCCGGTAATTTGAAATACGTTATAGATATCATAATTTTTTTTTTTTCATTCAGCTTTTAAATAAATTATTTTCAGTCAAATAAAATATTTTCAAGGAATTTAAATGCTTATGAAGAATATTTTATATAAATAGATGCACAAAAATATTAAAAATAAACGAGAAACAAAATTTTCCGTGTATAAAATAACTCCATCTTTAAATCGGAGTACTATTTTGTATATCAGCGTATGCTTATTTATCGGCACATACCTATGTATTTAAATGGTTGATTGATAACTATTACGTGAAAAAAAATTATTTATCGTCTGAAAACTAGATTTAGTTTGAAGTATCTAGGAAGTATATGTTATTGATGTTGTATTCAGACAAAAATGTTATTTTACCGTCGGCTTTTACATACAATTATTTTGAAAGGTACACGATTACCCATGAGAATGATTTTAGACTAAAAATGGTGGTTCAGGGCAATAAAACGAACATTATTTTAAATTTATTAGGTCTGTTCGATTACTTATCTACTAAAACTGTCAATTTCTACCAATTTGAGTCCAATTTTGTTTGTTTTATATGAACTTTGGCAACACTTTGGACTAAAATTACTAGAAATTAACGAAACAGAGTTAATTTCTGTCTACTTGTCCAAAACTAACAGTTTTTACAATTTTTGTTTTAATATAAACTTTGTAGAAACAATGGAAGAACAAGTTAACGAAGAGAAATTATATCGTAAGAATTCTATATTTAGGTAAGATGAACTGAACTTAACAGAAATTGCGTATTAACAAGGCCCTCGCTAGACAACTGATGAGTCCAAGTGAGATCGCCGGAACTAAATGGCATTATATGATTTAAAGCTATTTCGAAGCAGAGTGGAAGTAAGATAGAAAGTCTCATTTGTGTCAAACTGCCAACCAACAAAAAAAAATTACTTTTTAAATGAATACATTCAGCGCAACACGACAAAATATTAGCGCAAAATTTTAAACGATTTAGTACGATGTTAAAGCATTTTTTCTATTACTAAAAACGCTTTAACATAGTACTAAATTGTTTTAAAATTTTGCGCCATTGTTTCCACAGTCAAAAATTAAAACGATTTCAAGCTAAACCGCTAATTCGAAAAACATAAAAAAAACTGTGAGTGCTGTGTTATTAAGCTGTTTAAAGGTGGATTTTTTGGTATATCTATATACATTTTTATACTCTAATTTTTTATATCTTTTTTTATACCTTCACAGCCAATAGTAAGGTTACGAGTGTGTTTTTTTGTTGTTTTGATTGTTGGCTTAACAAAAAGATATTTAAGATTTTTTTTTATGATATTTAGTTTATCTATGCCGCTTGTGTTCTTAACGAGCTATCTATAAAATTTGGCAAAATGATAAAAATACAATTCATCGAGTTTATTATTATCTAAATAAACATTTGCCATTATATAGCAAAACAGTTCATTTTGTCACTTTTAATGATTTTCAAAAAGCTTCTTGAATATTGTACGTTTATATTTAAAATATTCAAAATATAATAAGAAAATGGCTTTAAAATTTAAGCGATAAAGACGACTTTTATGTTACCTATGTATATTTTTAGATCTATTGTGTTTATGATGATTTTAATTTTGTCAGCTCAAGGTTACAGCCCCTGAACTTTTTTTAAAATAAAGGTGTCTAACAGCCTATATGTATGTTATAATGGCAAGTTTTTATTGATTACTGATTGTTTTTTATTTCATTTTAATTAATTCGTTTAAAAAAATAGGTAAATGTTTTTAGCATACTTAAAATTTTAAACAGATTTTTTTTATGACATTTATAAACGTGGAAATTTTAAAAATTAACTTAGGTAAAATTTAAGTAAAATTGTTAGCGCCATAAATGAATACAGGAATACTTTCATTATAAAATTTATTTATAAGGACCTTTTATTTGTAGACATGTTAGTTTTACTTGTGGTTTTACCATTTAATTTTCTGACCTAAATGAGTTATTTTATTACCAATGGATCTTTCATAAAATCTTTTATTCAATGTAACTAATTTTGTTTACTAAAAGAAATATCTGTTGTATAGTTGGTTATTAAGTTTGTATAATATTTTTTAATTTTAGTATCTAATAAATTGTTATACCTTAATATACAGAAAAAAAAATATAAATATGTATATATTTATAATTCAATAAATTAACATTTTCGTGGTTTTAAGTTTTAATTTGATTTGATTTAATCATAATAGATTTATTTTTGTTTTAAATTTAATATTTAACTAATTTTGTTGTAGATATATGTATATTGTTTCCTTTTTTAATCAATTGCTATAATATAAAATTTAAAATGAAAAATATATGCAAAGAGAGCTCATGGGGTTATGAATTAAAAAACATAAGTACTATTTCAGTGCTGCACTATCAATTTTCAATTAGATAGATATAAATTATTTCCCATTAGTGAATTTAATCTTTTCTGATATATACAAAAAAAAAAAATTGTAGGTATCTATGTATCTACCTGATTTCTGTATTTATTAAAAAATAAAAAAAAAACTTTATTATAACATTTTTTATCAGACATTTTTTTTTTTTTAATTTGTGGCTTACCAAGGGAAAATGTGGATAAACATTTTAATAAAAAACCACCAATTTGTTTGCAAAACCCACGCATATACACAGCTGCGGGGATGCGTGTTTTTTGCATTCAAAAACAATAATTATATAATTTTTTTTATCACTCCCTATGCGGGAATAAAATAATCAAATTATATTAAAAAAAAAAAAACAAAACAAAATGGTTGAATTTTTCATTTGGTATAGGTAGGTATATATGTTGGTATTTCAAACGCATGTACCTATATCACAGAGCTGAAATTCATTTGGGAGAAAAATGGTGGTTGTGATGCATTTCCTGCTGACAAATGCAAAATACAAACAAGAAAAAAATCGAATAAAAATAAAATTTCACAAAAAAAAAAAAAAAAAACAGACGACAAACCATCATGTAAATAATAAAACCGCATTGTAAAATGGGTTGGCGCTGTAGCAATAAAATTGAATTGCACACCTCTATGTTTAAAGCTAGGAAAGGCATAGGTATGGCCGATGGTTCGGTCAACAAATACATATCTATATATCTTCGTATACATCCGTTTGGTATGTTTCATAAAAATTAACCAAAAAAAAAAAAACATATAAAATAAAATTGCATACAATCGAAAATTAAACCACAAATGAAAATTGTACAAACAAATAACAATTATGCCAGGCACACGTCTCTCTCTCTAGTATATATTTATATGGATACATATTATATCTCGTCATCCTGCACAGCCTATTTAAAATTGTAAAATAAAGGTATAGCTACATCTTCAAAGGATGACAATTTTTTTTGTTATTTTTCAGGACATTAATTTTATTTTATCCATAGAAACAGATAAAATGCATTTGAATGCAAAAATAAAACCACAAAACACACAAATTGTACTGCGGTTTTTCACTAATTTTTTTTTATTAATATTAACAACAAAAAAATAAAACAAATACAACAAGGTATACATTTTTTTTACTATCTAATAGGTAGGTGGTAATCCGCAAAAATAAATATATAATTCTGTTTTAAAAATTGATATGTTTCACAATAAAAAATTACAGACACTTGCTAATAGGTAAGTGATGAGTTTAAAAAAAAAAGAAATTGGAAAATACAAATATGTACCTACGTTTACCTATATACCTAACTGTAAAATTAATCTGTATCTACACATATGTATGTATGTATAAGTGATATTTTAACATGCAAATGTGAAGTTTTTCTGAAAGATGAGGATTTTTTTTTGTTAGGTATATCAATACGATAAGGATGGACAGAGTTGTGATATTCGACGGATGCTTGTTTAATTTAATAATAAATTATATATGGATGTATTATATGTATCTAAATCTATTTAGTTTTATTGGGTTATGCTAAATGGTATGCTAATTAATTGTCAAATCAGTATTATAATTTTATTGAATGGAATATTTTCTCAAAATGTCAAATAAAATATTTAAATAATTTCGTTTAGAGGTAATTTGGCCTTTAAAATTTTATTTTCTAGACATTTATCTAAATTGGTACAGGGTGTATTTTTAAAAGCTATATACATATAATTTTAAAATAAATGGCACAAGAAAGTGCTTTTGGCTTCACGAGTTTAATAGTTTGATGTTTATTAATATACCAAGCCAAAAGAATTAAGATTGCCCCACAACAGAAGTAGGTACATTGTTAAGTAGCATCTACAAAAAACAAACTGTATTGAAGGCGTTGAAACCGAAAACGGTTCAATGGCAGTTACTGTAATAACAGATTTTTGGTGTTTACCAAAATGAAGAGAAAACCTACACAAGAAGCTAGACGATTTTTTTTTATCAAAATCTTTAAAGCCGTTTTCGAGATAAATAAGCCGTTGTATGTACATACCTAGGTATACCTATACACTTATTTTTGGAGCTAAGAAAATGTATTTCTAGGGAAATAAGTATATACAAACCTTAAGTCTCATGTTTAAAGAAATTTGTTTCAGTCAGTAGGTATAGTTAAAAATGTAGTACGAGTTACAGATTTAACCAGAAAAACGGGGTTTTGGAGACAACTTTTTTTTTTTTTTTTCATGTTCTATCATCTTAATGTGATCTGAATAAAATATTTGTACGATTCAAAAAATATGACCAGAGATGATGCCATCAATTAGAAGACCTCACCTTAAAATGCGGTTGAGTCTATTGCTAACTATAGAAATTTGAAAAATTGTCGATAGAAATTAAAGTTGTCTTTAAGCTATATGCAAGAGATTAATTCGTGAAGCAAGTCATGATAATTTTTTAAACAAAACTAGGTATATTAAATGTCAAACAACTGTCAAAAATTACAGTATGATGTATCTGCAAAATATTTAGGAAAAAAATTAAAGTTCCATTGGCAACTTTTTAACGAGCATAATTTGTGACATCTCAGAAACTGTAACTACTCCGGGTTACTTTAAAAATATTATGACTAAAACACGTTCACTGAAGAACTCGGCCTTAATGTTTTACTGAAAGTTTTGATTGAAAACTTTAAAAATTTTAAAATCTAATAGATTCTGATTACCTATTTAAAAATATCTAAAATAATGAAAATCGAACGTCAAAACAAATTTGCTAGAATTTATAAATTTTATAGACTTTTGCTTTTTTTTTCGAGGGTATGCGCTACCAGGTTCCATTTTTCTCGAAAATTCTTAAGATTAAAATAAAGTTTCTAGGTATACATTCATAGTGAAGGCATACAAATGACTTAAATAAATTCTCTTAATAGAAGAGTTTCTAATATTTAGCATTTAGGCTCAACTAATTAAATTTATCAATTTAAATTCAACAATCAGTGATACAGATAGAATTTTAATTTTCTCCAACAGTCGAGTTAAATAGTTTCTTACTTAACATCTTTTAACATTATCTTAATGTTCTTATTATTAACACACTTAAAAAAAATGTATAAAAGCTAAATACTTTCGCCGATTTTTCACTCACTTATATTGATTTTAACTTAATTTGAGAGTGAAACAACTGTGTCAATATATTATGAGAACACTGACGTAATAGATTAGGTATCTACCTATTTCATTTTAAAATAATAAGTCTAGAAACTCATTGAATTTATACAAAGGTATTTATTTTTTTTTATAAATACAACTTTTGAGTAAGTAGGTATCTATATAAAAGTAAGGGAGTAGAAATCGAGAAATCCAAAAACAAATGTCAGTCTCAACAAAGTAAAACATTTTTACGTTTTTTTCAATGAAATATTTAGAGGAATAAAAATTTGTGAGATCTCAAAACTGAACTAGGAAAATGGATAAAAATATTTAAAGCAGTTTAAAAACTTCCTATAATGACAGGTAAAAGCAATACAAAGGACAGTTCTGAAGAAGTGTCAAGTGTCACTTCGATTAAAATTGGCTTAATTCTGATCCCAAGATTCTTGACATTGTATAATAAGGTGTATATTTACGTAGGTACCTGGAGATGTAAAAAAATACATGTAACACATCAATGGATGTTAAGGTATAAACTTATTACTACTTAATAATTTTCTAATTTTAATATTTTTTTAAAAGAAATAATCTTAATTTCAGATTCTTTTAAACTAGGTAATATCATACTAGACCTTTTTTCATAATAAAAACCAGCTGAACATGCCTTAATTATTGACAGCTTCTAAATAAAACTAATAGCAAACATAAGGATTTAAAATGATACTAAAAAAAATTAAATAGGCATTTGGTGATTTTAACAAAATGTCAAAAAATTTACTGTACGATGCTCAACTCTAAATGTGCTAAAATGTTCCTGTTTTTAACCTATATCTAGTAAGTATTATACCTACTAAAAAATTCTCTAACATCCAACTAAATCCACTAAAATTTTGCGTTAATATTTTTACTTTGTTTCGGTAATTTTTTTTTTAAATTTCTCAATCTTTCAAAATTTAATTTTTTGATCAAGTTTTCACTTTTGAATGGAGTCAATTAACAACTTTTAAAACTTTAAACAAAACATCTGTATTTTAATAAGATACCTATACATATGTACATACATATGTACATATTATGTATATTTTCTATACAAAATTCTTTAATATTGTTTTATTGTTAGAAACTCGAAAAAATCATTTCTTCTAAATCATTAGAAATTTAACAGAATCTCAAATTAATTTGACATTATTGGTAATCTTATTTTTTGACAACTGTCAATGTTCGGTGGCTTAAAAATTACGAACAAATTTCGGAAACGTCAAAACCCCGACGGAGTAAATAATCCAAGCGTAAACTGTGTTTAATTTCAACATTTTCTATATTTACACAGTAGGTAGGTATGACTCTTTCTGAAAAACGAACTTAAGAAAACTTCATTTTCTAATTCATTGTTTGACAGATAATTTTAAAATTTTCAACGCAACTTTGAAATGAATAGGTATCTCTAAATAGAAACTGAATACCTACTTTTATTTGAAATTTAAAAAACAAATCGCAGACTTGCACGGTTTTTTATAACGTCACTCTTTACCTAATATTTAGTGACCTTGCCTCATCAAAACTTAACTCATTTTAATTTTAAATTGAAGGCTAGTGTCGCACTGTGTCAGTTCAGCTGTCAACGTGATGTTTGTGTAGATTTATAGCTTTTCTGAACCTCCAAAATTTATAACAATAAATTAATATGACCCCGTGAAAATGTCAACGAAATTCCAAATCACAAGTATCAGTAATAAAAACAAAAAAAAAACCGATGGCATATAATCGTTGTTTTGGAATAAATGCTTTGCCGACGCTAAATGAATAATAACACTTTCCTACTTAAAAATTAACCAATTTGACTATTTTAATTCTTAAAATAATAGTTTAGAAAAAGATTTCAAACTCACCCTAGGTTGAGCCATTAATGCTCGAGGAGCGACTTCCAGCCCGACTTGTGCCACTTTTGACAGAACAAATTGATTACTTTTTCCCGAACAAAAAGCAACCAACGAAATCCGCCAAACTCCTTGCTCTTTTTAAAAATTCACTTTTTCTTTATTTTCACGTTTGGTATCTTTATTCAATATAATTATTTGTATCCTTTATTTTTTTTAATATATTTTTTATAACTCTCTTCTTATTTAAGTTAAAACAATTTAACTAACATTCACAATAGATATTTATTTTTTAATTATTTTTTTTGGCGCGATAGAGAGAAATATAATATTTTTTGTAGAAAAGAAAAATAAAATAATTTCACAATAACTTATTTTTATTTTTTTTTTAATTTAAATTTGGTCATATACAATTTTGTTGAATATTTATTTTTTTTATAGGCACATTTGTTATCCTTTGCTTGCTTTGGGGGATTTTTTTAAAAATTATTTCTTACAGTTCGAGTGCAGAAAAAAATATATAGCGTTAAAGGTGATTTATAGTCATTTAATGTAGGTATACACGTGTTTTTTGTTTTAAATTTAAATTTGAGATCAATTTCAAAATAAAATTATATTGGTTTTATTAAAAGAAAGCATTTTTATATTTATATTATAAGTTGCATCGTATACAAGATTTTTTTATATTTTTTTTACCGCGAAACCGATTTTCACTTAGTTCAAAAGACCGAACGGTGTTACAGAATAAAAGTTTTTTTTTCTTATTAAAAAAAAAAATATTATAAATGTTTTTTTTTTATATTTTTATTATTTAAACAACAACTTATAAACAAAACTTGTGTTTCGCACGAAAATAGTGGTGGACACTATTTTTGACCAGACTGACACAATTTGGCGGGATACTACTTTCAAGACAGCCTGTTAAACGTGACATGTTCCATAGTTGAGCTCTGTGATTGAAAATCCGTTATTTTAAAGTAGTGTTTCATGTCTGGCATTTGTCATAAAAAATATGCTGATTGCATTTTGTGTTAATAAAATAAATAGGCGCGCACTTTTTCTTTTTCTTTATAGGTATTTTGTTTTGTTTTCCAAATCCGGTTATGATTTTAAAAATCAAAATTCATTCAAATCAACAAAGATGGCGTATTATAGTAGGTAGGTATATAAATGATGTGTGTTCGATGATGATGATGTGACCCGACGTTAAAACGCGAAACCGAATTTATGGATTGAGACGAACCGACACGACAACGACGACGACGAAGACGAAGACATTGAATGCGTGCAATTCCCGTGCTGCATCAATACTGTTGCCGATTGATTTGATGAATGGTTGTTGTTGTTGTTGTTGTAGTAGTAGTTGGTAGTGCAGTGCTGGGTGATGTTGCACTGCTCTCTGTTGCTTCCCCGATGTTGCGAGCAACGATGTTGCTGGGTTACTCTAATCGCTGCTATTACTGCTGCACTTCGCGACGACACTGTGTTGCATTTTCTTGCTTCTTAAATATATTTTTATTGATTGACTGATTGATTGATTGATTTAGGCGCAACCATCCGTTTATTTTATGATTATTTAACTATACAATGGGCAATATCATATAATTAATTTATAATTTTTCATTTACTTATGTTTGCAACAAAGTGTAAGAAACGAAAATATTTAACGATTTTGACAACAACAAAAAATAGTAATAAAACTCGTATACTCGTATCGCCGTCGCTCGTATAACTGTGTTATATAGAGAATTGCAAGGTGTAAACAGCTTAGATAAAAGTGTAGGTAATGCAGCGCAGTTGATAAATGTAATAAATTTTATTTTCGTGGGTTAGATCGAAAACACAGAACACACAAAATCAGAATATTGAATAATAAAAAAAACACAACGAAACGAATTGTAATAATAATGATTATGAGGGGTTTTTAGTTTTTATTATTATTATTACTGTTATTTTATTGTTGTGTTCTACACACGTCGTACGCGTTTCGAAGGCAAATACACACTGGGCTTGTCAATCAATGTGTGAACTAAACTTGGCGGGGGTAAATTGAGAAACATTTTTGTTGTTTTCAGAACGGTAACGCATACAGGAACAGTTACTTCACCCATACATATCACATGCCAGCTTGAGGTAGACATTTTGAATGTGTGAAAGTGAGACAGCTGTATGGGTATTCAAGATGTTAGTTGTGCTGTTTCGTATTTTTTTTTTTAGAAAATTTGGCAGGGGTAAAAACTTGAAGACGTCATGGAGTGGAAGAGATGGATGGTTAGGCATGGTAAGCATACACCATCAAGCCATCTCGATGCGGAGGAATGACTGATTTGACAGTACGCCTCTTCTGTCAGCCAATAGAGGGAGATAAATGCCTAACTTATGGCGTATGTGAGTGAATGCGAGGGTGCGCGCGTGTTGATTTTTGCCTATGAAGTACAGCAACCTAAAAGCAATAGATATAAAGTACCAACTAAAAACCAATCCCATTTGTTATTTTTCGGCGTGGTGTGGAATTTTCGCTCAATCAGCACCAGAAATGATGCATGCGCCTTCTCTTCCGACGACGGCGACAATGTGTGGAGTGTAGTCAGGTTCGGGTCTCGAGAGCTCAATGCCAGAGAACCTGAACCGATACCGAACTGAGTGCCTAATATGTGCTGTTTTCTGGCTGATGATGGTTTGGTGTTGGATATATATTTTTTTTTTCAATTTTGAGAGACAAGCGCTCCTTGTAGATTGTAGGTTGCAAAATTGATTGTGTGTGGGGCCGCATTTAGGTAACGCCTTCCTTCTGCAAAAAAAAATTAGTCCATACAATAAAAATACGACAGGCAAATAAAAGCTTACGTGCGTATGTGTGTAATGGAGTCGACACCTGTGCGGTGGGATGTATATCATTTCATTGGCTTAATCCGTCAATAGAAAGATATTTTAAAAATATTTCATTCACATTCATTTTCGGCAATAACAGGAGCTTTTTCGCTGAGTTCATTTAATGTGAAGATAAATAACGGTGCAGCGAAAAAGGTGTACAAAATGTAATTTTACATAGTTTTTCATATCGGAAAGTGATTTTTGATAAATTTTCCCACCCCATTTCCGACCGCCAATGCCCAATGAATTTTCGCCAAGTTTAAAAAAACTTATTTTTTGTGGGTGGGGGGTTAGCCATCCCAATCTTTGTCGTCGTCATCATCATCATCATCATCATCTCTCATTCATTCATTCAACCGATTGTCAACGCACACTCAAAATGCGCTCCACACACAAAACCTTGCAAGCAACCATCAGAGGCAAAAATGATTTACAACACACACTTAAAATTTTGACTGATTTTCGCTATACGTGTCGTGTGTGACGTATACGAGAGGTGTAACCGGCCTCTCATCATCGCCATTATACAAACCGTTTGGCAGGGACATTAAAAAAAAAAACAACAATCGACTCTCTCGCTCTCTTGTTTTGCTCATATTTCATATCGTTTTTGGGAAAGGTTCACATGTGTGCACGTGCTTGCCGTCAATTTTATGGTTTGTTTTTGTCTCAGCGAAGAGGACAGCTATATTTAAGGGATTCTCCTGTTATCTCATTTTATTGTTTTGACAGTTTTCCTATAAAAAAAACTAACTGTCCTCCATCTCGTTTTTCCATCCCACTAATACGCTCAAGAAAAACGAGGAGAAAAAAACTTGAAAAACATCAAGAAAAGAAAATGTGGGGCCCAAGAATTTCAGAAAGTATTTTTGGGGCTGGATTTGTGGAGTAAGTTTTCGGAGAGAAATGATAGTTACTCTGTCTCGCTCAGGGTAAAAGGTTGTCATTCCATCAGTCAAACAGAGAGATGAAGGAGAGATATTTCTTCTTGTTAGTTGAGTTAGTTTAGTTGTTGGTTTTGGCGAAACGTCACTTGAGTCTGAGTGTCAAGTGCTAGTTGGTGTTTTGCGCGCGTAAGCGTTCTCCCTTTCTCACTCTATGTTAGCTGTTTTGTACTGGAACACTGACATTTCCTCTTTTTTTTTTTGTTTCTCTGAAGACCTCGTCTTCTTCTTGTCGTGCGGCGGCGGTGGAGCTCCTATGCGGAGCCAAAAGGTCTTCTTGGGGCGAATACAAGAGAAGTGGCTACGCAAAGAAGCTAACGGGTTGGCTGAAAATGAAAAATTGCACTATTTGATCTGCAGCTGTGTTCAGTCGGGTGTTTGTGCGGCTGTGTAGGTATTAGTTTTAGTTTTGTGTGTTTGTTTGATGAGTGCAAGTGTGCAAAGTTAGACCTTTTGTCAAGAAATGAGACCACACCATCAATCATTAGCCAGCAAGCAGAACGAAAGGGAGAGTGCGATATATGACTTTTTGATTCGCTCAATTTTGATTGCCCGCACAACTGTCAAATGCCAGATAAGTTCATACCTGCGGATCTCAGACGGTGCGGGATCGGAGTTTAGAATTTCCAAAGAAACAAAACAATTTCCTGGTGCGGTTACGTTTTGTTTCTGGATAATATGAGGAAAGCAACGAAAAAGATGCAACAAAGGATTAATGTTTGGCTAATCCCTGTCAACGATTTTTATGGTTTCAGATGAGTTATGATGAGCTTTGACCTTTTTTTTTTTGTTTTAATTGTTTTTGCTATTATTTGTGCTACAGCATCAAAAGTGATTTTCTGATTTTTGTGATTTTGTTTACAAAACGAAAAATACCAAGGTTTTTTATTATTGTACTTAAAATACCTATATGTAGATAGGTAGGTATTAAACAGAAGAGGATATTAAATCTATTCAGCCGAGAAAATGCATTCAATTCACCCGTTCATTGCCGCTTAGCTGCGTCTATCAATTTTCCAGGTGTCACTGAATTTTTAGAGTTTTTTCACTTCAGAACAGATTGGATAAAACAGTCAGTGTGGAAACAGTTATTTTTTTTTTTTTTTTTTTGTTTACACGAAGTTTGTCGCATTTGACAAGTGGGCGCACATGCATCCGATACATCATAACGTTGTCAAAAAAAGCCGAAAAATGTAAACAAAATGTGAAAATAGAGACGAGGACGCCATGCCATAACATACCATATAACGGGTGGTGCTGTTAGAAACTCGTAAATCAAATGTGATGCGTTTTATGGTTTTATTTATTTTAACACACACATTCGGCGGGTGATAGGTATGTTGGGTTTTATTCGAATTTTGTGGCCGGCGCCAACTTATACCTACCTTACCTATAGTAAGTCCTTGCCACCCCGTCGATGTTTAGATAGATTTCGATGAAAAAAAAACAAGAGGTGCGTTAGAGGTATTGGAAAGAACAATATAGGAACAATTTTCAATTGAAAATAGGTTATAAGAAAACTGTTCAAAGATTACAAACATCTAAAATACATAATGAATAAGTACAGGAATTGTTTTTTTTTTTTTTAAATCTTATTTATCCAACTAGGTGTTAAAGCTATAAATATCTACAAACAACAAGAAAGTGACATTTTTAATTCAATTAATGTCTTATTTTAATCGTTAGATAAGTAACTGGGGTAGGTAAGGTAGGTACCTTATAATAGGCAATAGTATGAAAATAAAATAAATTAAGGGAATCAACCCAAAAAATCCCTCACATCCATTGTGCTAAGTTATGATATACCTATGCAACTTTAACATTTCCAATAAAGGTTTTTTCAAACCTCCGCCTGTCAAAATTAATTTACATGCGTCGATTAGAGAGAATTTATAAACTGATGCGATAATACGACGCGACGGACGCATCAAATCTTTCAGTATTCTCTGTTGATGCGCTTTCGCTCCAAATGTTTCGCGCCTGTTTGAGAAATCCTAAAATTGTTCAGTTTAGGTATTTTTTTATTGTTTCTTTAATCGAACGCATGAATAGATATCGTTTTTGAATTTTCGACTGAGAAGATAAAAAACAAAACTTCCTGGTCTAAATGATAGGTGCTTATTTTAAAATATTCATCCTAATTAACAAATCCATCACACGTCGCGAGACAGACTCACTTGTGGCAAATTCATAAATTTTAACAAATTTGTAAATTCGCAGACTATCCGTGCGCTGAATACAAATACCTATTTTCTTTTTTAAAAAAAGTTGTGAAATACCTATTGCAGATTCTAAAAAATAAACATGACAACATTTTTTTTTTCGACTTCCTTAGGTTGGTACCTGCTTCAATTAGGTAGAATAAAATATGTATAGGTATAATGTCAATGAAAGATTTATCAAATCAACTAATCAACTCGAAAACACCTACCTATTCATTCTTCTGGTACATGTGTAGAACAGTTGATCGTATGTAGACAGGTGAATATACAAGGTAATCGATATAATGCAAATTTGAGGATTATTGTTATACTTTTCATCTCGTTTCGTTCACTTTCGCTTAAATACTTTAACATTTTTCGAAAAAGTATAGGAAGAAATAGGTAGGTAAGTATATAAATATTTAACGTTTACCTATAATTTTATTGACAGGATTAAATAACACGGACAAGAATAATAGGTACGAAGTAATACGAAGTACCTACTTATCTGTCAAAGCTTTCTGTTATATAGATCACAATAACGAAATTATGACATTGAGTCACAATAAGAAGTGTGTTAAATTTGATTTAAAAGTCATTTTCAGGAAAGAAGAGGATTCCTCAGCAAAATTTCTTGACGAAACTCTGAGGAAAAAAATTTCAAATTCGCCTGCTCATTTTTGGACGGAGCGAAATCTTTGAGATCTCATTTTTACTCATTCATAATTAGGTATAGTATTTTGGTATACACAACTTGTTAAACTTTTTACATTGGTATACGTATCTACACAACTTGTTAAACTTTAACACCCATTAAATTTACAGAAGTTCGTATGTCAATTGTATTAGGTACCTACTGCCTAAGATAATAGCGATGAAATATGAAATAAGAACAACGCTACGCCGCCGACGGGATTTAGTCTTTTTATTTTCTTGAGTATCGCAAATGTAGACGCTTTAACAATTTCAATGGGAATATTTCACGTTAAGTGAAAATCAATTATTGAATTATGTATTTCATTCAGACAATAAGCTTTGACGTTTTTCAAATCGTCAAACTGGTTTTCCATGATTTTGTTAAGATTTTTCGTCATTTTAAAATCAAAAAACAACGAATTTTACTGAAATTGGTCGGGAATAAAATTTCTTTTCCGTCAAATTTTTACTTTTCCGATTTTAATTGAATCAAATTCATTTCCCACACTTAAACAATATCAAAAATAATATCAAAATTGTATAGGGTATGCCTATGGCCTGACCAATTCAAAGTCGACAATTATATATTTTAGTGAATAGGTACCTAAGTTTATAATATCTACCTAAGAAGATATTTCCATAAAGTTTATTATTGATACATCTACTATAATAGGTCACCGTCACAATAACGAAAGTATGAAATTGAGTTAAATTCGATTTATTAATAAGAACTTTTAAAAGGAATATAGCGAAATCGGCTTAATGAGCGACTTTAGGTAGGTAGGTACCTATATATCTAGTTATCTATTTCTATTACTTTTACCACATTTTTATTAACACGCATATACCTATAGCCATTAGGATTGAAAGTATTATCACTAATAACTGCATAAAGCTATTGTGATTGATTTAATATATCACTTTTTTGGATTGAATTATGTTATGAACTTATTAAAAGTTAGTTAGTTAGTTTTTATTCTAAAAATGCACTTGATCTGCGAATAGAGCTCGCTCCGTACCGAGCGTGAACTGAGCGCTTCGATCTATTTGAGAAAAACAATTTGCTCTGAACTGTCATATGATTAGTAATCTGTCAAATTACATGAAAATTGTGTGAAGTTGATGTGTTCGGTCATTTTTCTACTGATGGAGCGAGTCCCGATCGAGATTTGAGCTAAAAAAAAATATAAGTTGAGAGCTCAGAGCGTTCGGAGAAAAGTAACATAGGTAGTTATTCTTTTTTTTGACAGCTCGGTTCCCGCTCGTGGCTAAAAACTCTTATTAAAGGTAGGTATAACATTTTAATGGACTCCTAATAGATATTTGTATCGGTGCCACGAGTCTTTGTTGCTTTGCTTGGAATCTAGATTTTTCTTAATCGAATAGCTTTTAATGCAAAAGTTATGTAGGTACCTACCTGTGTATTTTTGTTTCAATTTATTTTCCTCTACGCTTCAAAAAAATGTGTCCTCGTAAATATAAATACAGGTACCTACCTACATTTCAAGAGATTAACAAATTCCACTTCTAACTTAGCTATAACATTTATCTTAATCTAAAACCATTTAAACAAACAATAAGTAGGTACCTAGGTGAAAATAAAATATTTACCAGCATAAATAAGTAGGTAGGTAGGTATACTCACTAAAAATATGTCCAAAACCAATTTTCTCACCAATTTAACATTTAATTCGATGATATTGTAATCATTCAAACAGAATGTTAAAAAACAAATCACGACCAAACAAAATATGATTTGTTCTCAAAAAAGCCTCCCTTTTTTCTGCCGATTATTGAACAACTTAAGGAGATATATGGATATATATACATTTAATATGTACCTACTAATCTATACTTATATCCAAAACCTATACCATATAGGTATAGGTACCTACATTGAAAACATAATTTCATTTTTGCTAAAATTTACGAGAAACGATTATTGAAATTTATATTAGTTGGTTTCAGATTTAAAATGTTTATCACGTAATTTTATCAAAAAAAAAAAAAAAAACAATGTCGAAAAACGGCACGTCCTTATGTAAGTAATATGACGAGAGAACGACTTTAGATATACATATACCAACTTATGGAAGCTTAAACAAGGATTGAATAAACAATTTAAATAATTTAAGTCCTATCTAAAAAAAACAAATAAAGTCTTTAAAAATTAAATAAATTACTTAAAAACCTATACACCTCCTATATTAGGAACCTCTACCTACATAGGTATAACTTACTATAGGTAGGTAGGTATATAAATTTAATCCAAATGATAATTTATCGTATTTAAACAGCTTTAAAAACACATTTGGAGATCCTAAATATATTTGAAACGCAAAAATCAATAAAATCCCAAAAACTTTCACGTGTCCTACAAATCTGTAACTGACAGGCCTCAATGACGACGATGACATGCAGTTTTGTTACCGTCGTCGTCGTCGTTGTTGTCGTCGTAGCCGGCAAAATAAAATGGAAAATACACCAACAAAAATAAATAAAATAAAAAAAAAATTGTTGTATTCCAGTTCAGTCCTTCCATTTTGGTAAACAGGCAGCATATAGCAATTATTCATCCAGAATCAACAACCTTGCGCCCTGTTTTGTTGTCCTCGTATATATGTATATAAAGACATGCGGAGGTATATTAATATGTATTGGTGTTTGGTCCCTGTGTATGCAACCGGAATTGGGAACGAAAATTTAAAGAGCGTTCTGTTTTTCTTTTCTTTTTTTTTTTTGCTCCGAAATACTCGAAGTTTTGCAAAATTCAATTGATAAATTCATAAGGATAATAACTTGTCCTTTTGGTTTTAGTTTTTTGCTCTCATTTTAATTCCTTGTTGTATATGTATTTATATGAGTCGCTAAGGTGTCATCACTGCACTGGGTGGTGGGGCGATTTGGACGCGGTATTCCTTTCCAACCAACACCACCATTATCCATCTGCCCATAGGTGTACTGTATACCTATAGATTGTATAGGAAAGGTACCTAGACCTCCTACCATCTATACATAGCTACCAATATGTAGGTAGGTATGAAAGGATTTAATGAACGAGCGCGAAAGTGCAAAACGGTGCGCTGCTATTATTCATTTTCAGTGGCGGCGGTGGTGGCGGCGGCATGGCATATATATACAGCCGACCAGAATAGCAGCATCCATGGTCAACTGCGGACTTTGCACACTGATCCTGAGCCTTGACCAGACCACCATCATCATCATCATCATACCTACCTACCAAACCTACATTCAAACAATAATATTGGTGGAGTATGCAGTCGATTGGAGGTGCTCTCTCACGGACAGCTTTGGGTGATGATGATGATGATGGGCTGATGCAGAGAAATCCTTTTGGCCATTTTTGGCTATACGATACGCTGTTGAATGGCTTAATGATAATGACTGACAGAGAATGACGGAACCACTTTTCTAGCTTATTTTCTTGTCATATTTTATTGACTTTGTGCGGTTATTCGGTTATTGTTCGCTTTTTATTAATTTTTTTTGTTATTTTTTGAAATGATGGTCACTTGGTGTGTCACCCTTTAAACTTTTATTCATAGGTATAAGTATCCTACCTAGCTATATATTATTTATACCTAGTCTCTCTTTAAGTTTGTGGTGTTTGATTTTATTGATTTTTGTGTTGTGATATGCAGTGACAGAGAATGATTGAGTGAAATAAACTTATCATAGAAAGTGTATAAAGTTTTGAGGTGCGAAAGATACAGTTATGCATACGAAATATCTATTTTTAAACTTTTTACTCCATGGATACACTTTTTTAAAAACGTTTTAATTTTTTTAAGGGAAGAAAAAAACCTGAAAAATGAAAACCTAGGTACCTACCAAAAACCTTAGCCTTTCCGACCGCTGGTTTTGCGTAATCTAGAGGTGGGGTGAAAGTAATTTCATAAATTATTGTTGATCCGTCGGTCGAGACTGGAATCAACAATTCTCGATACTCAATTCAACTCAACGGCAAAAGAAAACATCTGTATAAGACAATTGACGCCATTTGCAAAAACTATGACACATTCACATTTTGACATTTATTTTTCTCCACCTTATAGGTACATATGTAGATATAAGCCAAAAATGCAATCGGAATCAAAAAAATAAGATCTCAGAGATTTTTTCACTCAAAAGGTGAGCAAGCGAATCTAAGATTTTTTTTCTTATAACTAAGAAATTTTGCTGAGGAATCATGTTCATGTAACTGAGATTGCTGAGATCTTCGAGATCTCAATTTCCTGAACACGCCTATTTTCTGATGAAAACTAAGACTGCTTTTAAACGCTGCAATTACCCCCTGCAATTTTTAAGCATGTAGACGCGGGGTAGACAAAGTTGCAGAGTTGAAATAATTGCATAGAGTTATCGCTCTTTCTTCTTTGAGCTTTTTTCTATTGTTTGACACATAAGTGGAGCAAAGAGAGTGAAGAGATATTTCCTTCTCATTTAACAAAAACTGCAGGTATTAAAATTTGCAGCGTTTAAATGGATGATGCAATCCGAAAGAAACTCAAAAGAGAATTGCGGATAAAAATTGCAGTCGTCTAAAAGCAGTCTAATTCCAAATATGACTTTGACAATAAAAAAAAATTGAAAATGGTATGTTTCCTTACTATTTTCCGAACTGTCACTCTTTTATACTAGTTCAGATTAAGTTTATTAAAAAAATAGATTTAGTACGATACTAACTAAAAGATTAAGAACATTTTAGTAAAGAGCTTTAAAATATGTAAATACATACATATGTATGTTAAAAATAAGCTGCTTACCGTAACTACCTGAGTACAATGGACACGGAGCTGCAGCTTGAATAGCTGTCAAAATATTCAATACACACAAGCAGCAAGAGTTCACCAAATTTTAACTTTTCACGTTCACCACTTTTAAAGTTTCAATTTGTATTAAGAAAAAAAGAGCCGGGCAAAGATATTGAAGCATTTTGTGCTTACGTATTTGTTTATTGTTTCGCGAAAAATATTATTAATTGAAAGAAAAATATCAGAAACAAAAAAAGTGAAAAATAAACTCGTATGGTTGTTTTTTACCTTTTTTTTTAAAATCGCATAGGTACACACCTAACAACAGTTGTATGGTTGTTACAATATCTGAACGACGACGCGACGATTGTATCGTCTAGAGGCCGCTTATAAGCATGTGCAGCTGCATTGTGGGCACATAAAAATTGGAGGTACGACACTTTTTTACGAATGTTGCAGCTCCAGCTCTAGTTCCAGCTGCAGCATTTCATTGCGTTCAAGCAGTAAACTGTCACAAAAGCTCATTATGATGTTACACTTAAATATTTAAGTTTTATTTCAACAAATGGGCCCTTCCTTAATTTATAATTCTATATTCTACAATACTTTTTTTAGATTGCTTAGTGGATAGTAGGTACCTATATATTACCAACACTCAGAACTTATTCGTCGAAAACGAATAACAAATTCAACACAAACTCTCTAAATCCGTTTGTTTTTATAAATAACAGTTAAAGCTCATACCAACATCGTAATGGCATACAATTTTCTCTTCTAAAGTTTTTCTGTTAGGTATATTGAAGGAATGATATCAATTAACAAACTATGTAAGTACGTAAACTTTACATTCATGTTCCCTAAAAGCCGAAAAATGTATCAGTGATTAAAATAATAGACAAAATAAATCCAAACTTATTTTGTATTTTGAATTGAAACGACGAAATAAATGGAAATAACTATCCAATATAATATGTTCCTCCCCAAATCAATCGCATAATGAATTTATAATGTTTGATTCGAGTTCTTAAAGATTTTCTATAACATTTTCTGGACTTTGTTCCAACAATAAATGTATTTATATCCCTTGAAATGCATGTCGTCATATATAAACTATTGAAACCCGATGCCCGAGATAGTTTCAAATGTCTTTCATATCGATGTAGGTATACATATATAGATTCTCGAATTGGACGCCAATGTTTATAGAATTTATTATAGGATTGGATTACAACGATAAAATTTACATATTTTTATTTTTCTTACCTTTTTTTCATTAAAAAAAAAAAACAGCTAGATATCTAGAAATACGACATTTTAATTCGTTGTTTAAGTGTTGTGTAGCACATTTGAATGAATTATTGGAATAACTTGTTCTTTTTTTTTTTTTTTCTTTGATAATTAAAAATAAAAATATTTAGCAATAATTATGATTTAGGATCATTTAGTTATTTTTTTTTCTCTTCGCGTTAACCAAACCTTTAAGGTTAAATTTATTATATATAAATATTATTTCATTGTGTGATCATCTAAAATTTAAATTTCGATAATACCTATACGAAACGGGATTGCCTTGCCTTTTAGATAAGTAGGTATACGTATGGGTTTTATATTTCATTTCAAATTACCATATTAAGGTATTTAAGTATTATGTTCATCAATCACACGTTATTAAAAACAAAAGAAAAGAAAATATTTTTTTCTTATATTGCAGTTTTGTTCATTATGATGTAGAAAATTATCATATATGGAATTTTGAATTTAATTATTTAAATTTGGATTAAAAATTTACTAAAGTGGTCTTTAATTTCTTTAACAATTTTAACATTTTGCATTCGCGTTAATAAAAAAATTGGTTTTTAAACTAATCATAAAGTTTTTCTTATCTGCCATATCGACAAGGTAGGTATCTGGTATAAGTCAAATGAGGTGTTATACCAACTCATCTTCTGATGACATCAGAGATAAGAAAATAGATAATTCATTTGACGGTCTTTATCAATTCAATCTTTAAAATCATAAGCAAGTTTATCGTTCTTAGTTGAAATTAAATTAAGGTGCTTTGACATCCAAACAAAAACAGGCTTTAACACGGGAACAAAAAGTCAGTGATCTACAAATATTTAAATGCACGTACTAAAAAGTCTTGCACTGTAATAAATTCGTGTTTTAACTTATGTTTGCGTTTTGAGATAGTATTTGGGACAAATTTAAAAAGTATACTCGTTAATCGTAAAAATCGTAAACAAGCGTCTCTTTTCTATGTTGAAGTATTGAATATTGTAACTTATTGTTAATTGAACGTATAATAGATCATGCAATTTTGCTGCAGAATAGATTCTGACATATTTTTTCTTGTGACGAATAGTTTAGAGTGTTTCCCAACATGGGGCCCAGCCCCACAGGGAGGCATTTTGATTTTAATTTAAAATTATGCTGCCTTTCACTTCTCTTCATGACTTCACATCCATGGCTCTTGTGTCTCCACACTTGGATATTTATTTCTGAACACATCCAGGAACTGTTATTCGTCAAATGCAGATTTATTGCCTGAACACAATAAAATGCTGCAACTGGAATTGTAGCTGGAGCTGTAAAAAGATGTCGTACGGTTTTGCATGTGCCTACAATGGAGCTATACTGCCTGAACAGAATAGAATGCTGCAACTGGAACTAGAGTTGGAGATGCAACAGCTGTGAAAAAGTGTCGTACGTGCTATTTTGTATGTGACAACAATGCAGCTGTACAGCCTTTTGTATATATATTAAAAGAAAAAAAAAACAATGACGGTCTTATTATTCACTTTTATTATTTCCGATAATTTTCTTTTAATTAATAATATATTTCGCAAAACAAATAACAACTAAAGCTTCAATATTTTTTCCAGCTCTTTTTTTCTTCATACAAACTTCAAAAGTGCTGCACGTGGAAAGTTAACAGAGTTGCTGAACTCTTGCAACACCGACTGCAGTTCCGTTTGCAGCTGCATTGCATTGTGTTCGTAACATTGAATTTTGACAGCTATGTCAGCTGCGCTCCGTTTCAATTATGTTCAGTTCAGACAGTTAAGTGCCATAAACTACTTGCTGATAAATTAAGAAATCGTCTGTAGGTATTTAAAAAAAAAAAGATGGGACAGAAGTTTTCAAAATTTTAACCTGAGAAAATCTATTTGCAGGAGTAGGATGCGCAAACTCAATAAATTTAAATTATAGATATAGCTACTATATAACATAATTATTAAATTATCTTTTACTTGAAGTCCAGTTTACATATAGGTAGTATGTTTTTAAAACTGTGTTTATTTTCGTTGGGTTTCTTCAGTCATTCAATTTTTTATTTAACATATTAAATTTTAAATGTTAAAAATTGTTTAGGTATCTTATCTGTTATAAAAGAGGCGTTCAGAAAAATAATATTTCAGAGATTTCGCTCCGTCAAAAATGGAGAAATTTTGCCGAAATCATGCTCATTTATTTGATGCCCGATTCACATTGTAAAACAGTCATGTGATTGCTGACATCTCCGTAATCTTATGTTCCTAAACATGCATAATGTTTTAGGGACATGTGTATTTTGGAATGGTTCTTGTGGGACATACACATACATAGTTAAAAAAAGGGTTGGGAAGCAATGGATTAGAAGATATATTATGTAGTACCGAATTTAAAAACACTAAAAATACTAAAATTACCAGTTTTTCACATTTTTGTGATGAGAATATATTTTCATTGTTAAATGGCAAAGCTGTAAATACTAATTGATGCTGACTTTATTGAAAATTATATTTTATTATGTAAAAAAAATTTTATTATTTAAAAAAAAAAAATGTAAAGGTATATTTTTCCTTACCTATAATCAACGTTGAAATAACATGAACAAAAAACATTATTCAGTTGCTGCAACTCTTTGAAAAAATATATAAAAAATATAAATAAATCTAATTTTTTCCGAAATCTTTGTTTTGACGTCTTAAAGCATACAAATGTGAAAAATAGTTTAGGTATTGGGTTTATCTCGAGCAGTTAGACGGTTTTTTAATAATATAAAATAAATAATAAATGTAAAAATAAAATATATAGGTAGATAATAAAGTCTCCTGATTAATGAATTTCCTGATTCGCGTTTAAAATCTATACAAACACTATGAAGTGTGAAGGCAAAAATAAATCTACAACAACAAAAAAAGGATTAAAAACTAGTTACCACCGACGTAATGTTAAAACAAATGTGGAATGTGCAGATACAAATTTTACACTGACTATTTTGTATGAAGTTTTCATTTTTAATCGAACTGTATTAGACTTTATTCTGGTAGGTATAGATATAAATATGTTATATTCTTATACCTAAAAATAAAACCTCGCCCATCATATGTGTATTGTGTAATTATCATATACAAAAACAAACAATTGAATTTATAAAATCTACAAATATGTATAGGTAGGTATATATATCTGCCTAGTTATGCACAAAACAATATCTATATTAATTCGCCGACGGAAATCGAAAAATCCACCCATATTTTCAAGGTCCCATTTTAAATTAAACAATCATGTTTTCTTCAATCTAAACATCATGGTACCTATAGCGCATTCAACATGCATTCATTTAAGGTATCCCAAACCTATATGAGCTCTAAGGAAATCATATTTATTTTTATGTACCTACCTATACCTATACTCAAATCCTAAAACCCACTCTCTTCTGAATTTTGACCACAAAACAAAACCAATTCGGATTAAAAATGCAAACGCCTTCTCTTACCGCATTCTTCAAAATTCTCGTTCTGGATTTTTGATTATTATTATTTTAGGCTGAAAAATGCCAAATGAAGTGGGAAAATGTTTATTGGTTTTATGGCATAAGCAACCAGACAAGGTCGCATTTTTTATTTTTGTTCTCTCACTCACTCCACTCTTTGCCAAATTCCTAATTTTTTTCTTTATAAATATATAGGTACCTTTTTTATATAAAGGTATATGGTGTCCATATATGTATATATAATTTGTGTGATCATCAACAAAACAGAACCAAAAAGACTTAAAAATGGTTTTGCTTCTTCCTGCTAATCCAATTAAGGAGTTTACTCTTAAATCCTTCTCAATCTCTTCGTTCAATGGCCTAAGCCTATACCTATACCTAACATAATATAAAATCGTCCCGAAAGTGTCCTCTGTGTTATAAATATGGAACATTAAGCCGGCCGCACTAGTCAACAAGCAAGCGACAGTTTCAAAACATTAACAATGCCTCTATATAAAGGTCTGTTTGCCGTTTTTGTGTTCTGTGTCCTCAAGTATTATAAGCGAGTTGTTTCCAAAAGCAAGGATTGTAAAATGTCAAAATTCTACATTTTATAGTTTTTTTCTTGTTGTTGTTTTTGTACACTTTTTATTTGGATGGTCTGCATTTATTTTTATTGTTGTTGTTGCCGTTACAGGTATATTCCTAAGTAGATATATTATCTACCTGTACCTACCTGATGTGCAAGCGATTACATTTCTACCTAAATTCGAGATTTCAGGACAAACAAAACAAAAAAAAAGCCCAGAGATCATAATCCTTCGCAAAAGTGACTTTAGAATTTATTTTATTATTTTATTTTGCAACAAAATCCAACAAAAATAAAAGAAAGCATAAGCCTTTTGTGTGTTTGTCATAATCCGATGAAAATATTTTGCAACGCAAAAACTTGTTTCATTTGCACCCACGAAAGATGCACCATATCATCCGCTCATACCACATCAGGTAGGTTATAGAAATGCTATTTTAGGGTTTTCACAAAATATCTCAGGGCGCAGTGTGTAAATTTTTGGCAAAAGTGTGTATAGTATATATAGTTTGTTTAGACTTTTATGGTTGCCTTTGGAATTACGCCTAATATAGGAATATACATCATATATAGGTATGTCAGAAAATGCACAATTAAGGAAATGTAATTAAGCTAAAACTATGTGTTAACGATTTAATGTTATGAATTTGGTTTTATATTTATTATATCCTTATAAAATTAAACAATATATGAAAATTTCTATATATCACTGCAAGAGGTTTTTGCCTTTAAAAATCAAATGAAATGGAAGACCTGTCACATGGAATTTGTTATCTATATTTCCAATGATATAGTTTGGAAGATCTTCAATAATATCGCTCAGAAAACATTAAATTGTTTTAAAAACTTATATAAATCCAAAAATTCATATAATCATCGATACAAATTAAGTCAAATATATTCAATTATTTACTGTAAAATTGATTTTATTTTCGATTAATAACAAATTAATTTTGAAAAATTTTGTTGGTACGCAAAAAGGACAGATATTACATAATTTATGTATTTTTCTTATTATTTATTTTATTTTTTATATTATATTTTTATTGCACAATTTGAGTTCACAGCAGTTTCAGTATTAAACAAAAGAGTGGTCCGTTGAGCAGTAGGTATGCTCGAAAGAGTCCATGAGATTTTCGAACAAGTGTTTCGACAACGTGTGGCGCACTTATTTTTTAAATCATGAACCTTAACTAAAATTGTTGAATCCTAATTTTGTGGGCTTCAGTTCAACTATTTTGAAGTAAAAGGTCACGAGAAAGGAATAATTCTTAACTAAAATCTCCAATATTTTAGAATACGGGCCTAGCGAAAAGTCCTGGTAGCTAGCGCTATATTGAAATTATTGCTAATGTAATTTATTTATGTTTCCAATAAAGTTTTAATAATAATAATTAATAATAATAGAATACGGGCAAAAAAACTCATTCAATCGTATAGGTAATTACTGTCCCGCTTAACTCTGCATTAGGTATTTTGTATATATTTTTTTTTTTAATTTAAGAAAATCTTGTCCGACGCAGGTTTTTTGCCATTCACGTCATGCAAAAGTTTTTTGTTAAACCATGAATTGGAAATTTTCTTTATTCAAACAAAAATTTCTCCATGAATTGGAAAGTTACCTACCTACGAAAAAACTCCAACGAGTTACATAGAAACTTGTATTCGGAATGAATTTTTTCCTTGAGTCAATAATAATAATATTGGGTTAGGGGCCCCCTACAGCTATCATTGGAATTTGATTCAAAATAGCTTTTTACGGCCTTTAGTCCACAAAAATTTTAAAATAGTGCTAAGTCTTCTACTTGGCTGATGTATTTCAGTAGTATATAGAGTTTGTATTATTAAAAAAAAACCTTCATTGGAATTTTTGTTTTTAAGTTTTGAGGCACTTTAAAAGCAAAATCAGGGATTATTTTGATGCCAATATAAAACTGATGACTTATATATGAATTTTTGCCAAAAACAGCTTCAGCATGAAATTAATTTTATTATTTCAATGATTGAACTACCTTACCATTGATCATTGAAAACTTACAAGTCAATTTACGTGCAGGGTTGGGCCAAAATAAAATATTTTTTTTTGACTAGAAATAATAATTGAGTCATAAGCTTTATATTCGCATCCAAATAATCACTGATTTTCCTTTTAAAGTGTCTCAAAATATGAAATTATAATTTTCAATGATAAGTTTCAATGAAAGCTATAACTGGCACCTTTAGTGATGTTTGTCAAAAATCCCAATAAAGAAAATCCCCAAAGCCAAAATCCCCAAACTAAAACCTAGCAAAGACGAAATTCTTAAAATTAAATCTATATGGAAAACAAAATCCCATAAGAGAAAATTACAAAAAGAAGATGTAGGTAATATGACGTAGTGAATCAAGCACTAAAATTAGTGGATCTGTGATATTTCTAAATAAAAATGTTTTTGTTATATTTTACTTAATATTTTTTGAGAGTATTGGGGATTTTTGGAAATTTGGAGATTTTATCTAAAGAAATTATTTATCAGGGATTTTTGTCTTCTCATTTGGATCTTGTGTTCTTAGGTCGCATTTTTTTGGGGATTCATCCGATTGAGATTTTGGTTTTTGGGAATTAAGTATTTATTTCTAATATATTTCTATGAATTTTGTTTACAAAATAATGAAAGTTTTCATTAAAACAAGCAAAGTCAGTCCAGAATTAAAGGAACAAATTTATGTGTGCACTTTCAGCACTATTTTACTGGCCATATGTTAAATAATTGATAAAAAATCATTTTTTAACTCACCTACAAATTATGATGGGACTTATGTGTTGCAACTTTGATTTTTTTACGTTGAGAACTCAATAACTAGAAAAAATTTTGAACTTGAAAAATAAAGCATACCTAGATACAAATATTAACTGAAGGCGTATTATAACCATATAATTTAGGGGTCTGTTTCTTTATTCGTCTGCGGGATCCCGTGGTATTCCAAATAGGTATTCCCAATTTGTGTTTCCCTATACCAGCAAGAATCTATGCCGAAAGTTTTAACTACTGCATTTTCTTGCTCGTAAGACTATACTGATAATTTCTGTTGTCAAATTTGACGTTTACCTAGAAACAAATCAGAAACATCCCAAAATGCGTTTCCTTACTTTTAATTTCTGGTCAAAAATTACAACAATATAAAAAACCTCGAGCCCAAACTTTTTTACGAATTTTTCCCCAAACTTTTCCCAAAGAGTAAAGAAACTTACCTAATGTGTAGACTGTAATTTGACAAGTTAAGAGTATAATTCTATCCGCTCAAACTTGGATTCAGCACATAAGTTAGATATTGTTGTTTTATTTAAAATTATCAGCACATACAAATCTAGCATACTTACTCGGAAATAATACGAAGAAGAAAAACCAAAACAATAGAAAATATTGTTTTTGTTTTTGTATTTAGAAATTCAAAATGGAAATATTGAGTTGGCCATCTTTTTAAAATTCTATTTTTCAAAAAATACTTCACAAACTGTGTATGTGTTTATTTGCATAATTATATACCTACCTTGCCAAATCGATAGATTTGGACGCTTTTTTATTTCAAACTATAATGAATTTCCCAGATAATACTTTTAGATTATATTATGTAGATATATGTACCTATTCACACAATTCTTTGATCCGATTTGTTTTAATTTTGTCAAAATTGAAAGATAAATTCCATTCTATTAATTTTTAATAGGTATTATTATATAAAAAATCTTGATTAATTTCAATAAATTTGTTATCTTATCGTTTAAATCGTTATTTCCTTCCATTTTTGATTTCATGAAGCATATATGTACATACATATACATATCCATATACCTTTTGAATTAAATAAAGCACTATATATAATATGAATTATATAGTTAGATATATTGAACATTTGGGTAGGTAGGTATATATAGATATTTAAAATATTTAGATTTGATTTTAAATCCAAAAGGCAGAAAAATTTACCTTGCTATTTTTGTTTTTTTGTTTTTAAACAAATTATATTAATTAAACAAAAAAATAAAAAATCACCCACAACATTTTGTAATTAAGAGAATAATTGATTTCGGCATAATTATTCTTTTGCAATCGATTATGGCCTAGGTACATGGTTTTCATAAGCATTTTAATTTTTTTTCTATTTTATTTAAACAGTGAAGCTCGGAAAAATATTCAATTTTTTATTTATCCCATATGTGCGTAATTTTAACATTTATTTCAACAAAATGAAATTATCAAGGTATACCTATGCACACGAATATAATTTTTATAAGAAAAATCCCATCATTAATGCAAAACTTGATATTTAATGGCCTTGATATTTTTTTTTTTGCAGTTGATTTTCTGAAACACCATGGGTTTTACCCGGGAAGATGGGCTGATGTTCAACTGTTAACTATTCAACTTTCAACAAAAAGGTATTGCAACGAAATTAATAGAAACGCTAAAAGTATCTATTACAGTGATAATAAATCCGAAAAGCAAGGCATAACCAGTCGTGAAGCTTGTGGAATGCGGACCTTATAGGTACACCTAATTGATGAATTCTTCACTGTTATATGGATAATTCATACATTTCAACTTAGTAAAGAATTTCTTCTTTTTTGGAATATAATTTGTGACGAAAATGAAGAAGGTATACCTATGCCTATATCGTACTAACTATATATAACTTTCGCATCGAAAAAAAGTTGGATAATGGAAAAAAAACTCATCTGATTTGTTTTAATTTTCATCGTTTCTCGAGTAATTTTATCGATTAGAGAGTATAGGTAATAGGTATATCAGGTACTCCATTCAGATGCCGTTACGAGTTTTATGTGTTGAAATATTAGGAGCAAATTGTTTTTTTTTTGGTACAAGAATACCTATCTCGAAACTTTGACGTGATATGGTCTTAAAACAGAAAGGTACATTTCGCCGACCTGTATACAGTTATTATTTATTTCTTAAAATATACAGCCTTATGGCTACTATTTGTGTAAAAGTTTGTATTCTACTATCCGGCGGCGGCGCGGCGGCGGGGCAAAACGATTGTTCCCAAATCAAATGAAATGATTAAAATTTCCGATAAAATAAAATATATACATATGATTTTGGAAATTTTAAAAATAAAAAGTATTGCACACATGTAAAAGGTTTAAATAATAGAATATTAAAAAAAAAAACGTTCAAATGAATATTTCGCTTGAATCGAATAGCAAAATAAAACTGATATTGTTCTCTTATAGGTAAAATTTGTCGACATTTTGTTTGTGTACCATATATATGTATATTATTACCTACAATTTTTGGTCTGAAATTTCGATTTTGATTGATATGTATATTTGCTATAATTTTGGGTGCGAGATGTATAGGTAATTGCGAGATTGTTAAAAGCTGGATTTTGTATAATTGCATAAGATTATGAAAAGCGGAATTATTAATTTCGTTTAGAAAAACAGGCGAGATTTTGGTATTGGAGATTTGATTTCCGGGATACCTACAGGTATTGAAGCCCTTCAAAAAAAAAAATGTGGATTCGGCAAGATAAACATCATTTTAAACCTCTCGTATAAAATTTACACTCAAATGCGTATAATCCTTATCAACGTGATGGTGATTAAATTCCATTACAGAAAAATTTGACTTTCACTTAGAAAAATTCCGACAAAGCAGTATTACTTGTTGGAGTGCTTTATTTTTATGTCTGAATTATTTCCTAAAAAAGAACCCTAAATTTAGACCAGTAGGTAAGGTATACCTATAAATTATGTGGTGTCGAAAACAAAATCTTGCAAATTAATAATTCCGCTTTTCATTATCTCGCAGAACCAGCTTTTAACAATCTCGCAATTATACGTATATAACGGGTGATTTTTTGGCTGGTTTGGTTTTGGCAACACTGGTTTTGACAGCTGACGTGTGTTTACTACCTTGTGTCACTGTCAAACAGCTTCAGTTTGGTTTGCAATTTAACCATGGATCGTCTTACAAATGAACAACGCTTGCAAATTATTGAATTTTACTATCAAAATTCGTGCTCGGTTCGAAATGTTCATCGCGCGCTGCTTCCATTTTATGGTCGGATCATTTTTGGTTGAATGGGTACGTAAATAAGCAAAATTGCCGCATTTGGAGTGAAGATCAGCCAGAAGCATTGCAACAGCTACCAATGCATCCCGAAAAAGCCACTGTTTGGTGCGGTTTATGGGCCGGCGGCATTATTGGGCCATATTTCTTCAAAGATGATGCGAATCGCAGCGTTACTGTCAATGGTGAACGCTACCGAGCGATGATAACAAACTTTTTTTTGCCCGAAATGGAAGTTCTTGACTTGCATGATATGTGGTTTAAACAAGACGGTGCCACATGCCACACAGCACGCAAAACAATGGCGCAATTGCGAGGCGAGTTTGGTGAACAGTTAATTTCACGTTTCGGGCCGGTCAATTGGCCGCCTAGATCGTGCGATTTGACACCATTAGATTATTTTTTGTGGGGGTATGTCAAGGCTAATGTCTATAGGGACAAGCCCGCTTCGATTGACGCACTGGAAGCCAACATCCATGCATTCATTCGTGAGATACCGGCCGATATGTGTGAAAGAGTATGCCAAAATTGGACTCAGCGGATGGGCTACCTGAGACGCAGCCGCGGTCAACATTTGCATGAAATTATCTTTAAACATTAAATTGCAAGGTTCAAACTATCGATTCAAATAAATATTTCATTCATTTTTTCGAATTTTTTGTGTTTTTTTTTTTTTTAAAGTTCTAAACCTCTTAAAAAATCACCCATTATATGTAGATATCATTACCTACAATTTTTGGTCAGAAATTTCGATTTTGATTGATATGTATATTTGTTATAATTTTGGGTGCGAGATGTATAGGTAATTGCGAGATTGTTAAAAGCTGGATTTTGTATAATCGCATGAGATTATGAAAAGCGGAATTATTAATTTGCATGATTTCGTTTAGAAAAACAGGCGAGATTTTGGTATTGGATATTTGATTTCCGGGATACCTATAGGTATTGAAGCGCTTCAAAAAAAATAAGGATTCGGCAAGATAAACATCATTTTAAACCTCGTATAAAATTTACACTCAAATGCGTATAATCCTTACCAACGTGATGGTGATTATATTCCATTACAGAAAAATTTGACTTTCACTTAAAAAAATTCCGACAAAGCAGTATTACTTGTTGGAGTGCTTTATCAATGCGTATAATCCTTACCAACGTGATGGTGATTATATTCCATTACAGAAAAATTTGACTTTCACTTAAAAAAATTCCGACAAAGCAGTATTACTTGTTGGAGTGCTTTATTTTTATGTCTGAATTATTTCCTAAAAAAGAACCCTAAATTTAGACCAGTAGGTAAGGTTTGTGGTGTCGAAAACAAAATCTTGCAAATTAATAATTCCGCTTTTCATTAGGTATCTCGCAAAACCAGCTTTTAACAATCTCGCAATTATACGTACCTATATAGGTATCACACCCAAAAATTTCCCAATTATAAGTACATAGGTATTAAACCGAAATCTCGAAAATTAAAATTTAACATGGTATGCTGTTTTCATCGGTATGCGGCATACATTGTAGTAGGAGCCTGCCTGACTCTGAAAAAAGTAAAAAATACGAAAGCTTTGCATTGTATTGAACTTGAATTCATGGCACGATATTCCCTACATATATTAAACTTACTTCACATGGGTATAGGTAATTGTAATTTTTCTTTTCAAACGTGAGATTTTAATTTCCGAGATTTTAGTTTGCGGTTTTTTGTAATTGCGAGATTTTAACATGCGGAGTTGTGTAATTGCGAGATAATGAGATAATGAGAAGAAGGAATGGAAGAGACTTTCGGCCGAGTCTAAACGTCATGTCATGAAATGACATTTCAGTTTTTTTGGTCGCATTTCAACCGCTTTGCACTAACTTGACCATTATCTACTCCAAAGGCTAGGTACTAGGTATATTTATGCGAAATAATTAAAGAAATTTAAATAATAACATTGGCGCAAAATTTTAAACGATTTAGTTCGATGTTCGATGTTCGATTACTGAAATGCTTTAACATCGTATCTACTAAATCGTTTAAAATTTTGCGCTATTGATTTTTTTTAATCTGAAAGAAAATACAAATTATTAGATATTATTGCAAATGTGATCTTAATTGCTTGATTGTAGGTATTTTTTTTTTTTTTTTTAATTGCTTCATTGTATTTTTTTTAATAAAAATTAATAAATTCTGTAGTTACTTCCGTAGTTAGTTTTTATTTAAATTAAAATCTTCAAAACTACATAAATACAAAATAAGTATAGAATAAGTCGGTCGAATATGCCATCAGTGTGGGCATTTTATACACTTTTAAGTTGGTATTGCCAATGCTGACAATGCAAATCACTCAGTTACGCTAAGTTCTCTCGGCACACAGATGCGCAAGTTATTAGGTAATAATTGTTTTTGATGATTGTATAGGATGGCTTATATTTTTAATAAATGATTTTATTTATCTATACATAATAAGGTTTTTAATAGTTTCAATTGTTTAATTCTAACAAAATGCTACATAAATTTAGTAGGTAGATACATTTGTCAAAAAACTTAAAATATATGTATCATACGTATCTTTAAAAAACTGTGCACCTAAAGTACTTGCCTACCTACCTTAACATCTATCACAATCTTCTGATTGATATGAAGGTTAATTAATATTTAGGCATTAGGTACATAATATATATGGTAAAAATCACTGCATTTAGAGAGGTATATACATATTAATTAAAATCTCTTGATTCAAATTGTTTTTATTCACAATTTCAATCCACGATTCATTAAGGCATAATTTAAGGTGAAATAATTTAAATTTAAATACCTAGGTAGGTACGAGGGACACATAACTAGGATGTAGGTACCTTCGAACCAACGTTTTGTCTTTTTTATAAATGTTATAGGTAGGTATAATATCTATATCTATTTATTCAGCTTTTGATAATAATTTTGATAATATACCTACATATTTACATTCATATAACTTTCTGTATAGATATGAAGGTTCATATAAACCAATCTAACCTATATACCTTTAGGTATATAATTAACAACTTTATTTAATCATAAGAAATTATTAAAAAATATTTAATTGCTAATTATTAACCAAGTGTGAATAATTGGTCTAGTTTAACGTTTTTTCAAGAGTGAATAGGTACCTACCTACCTACCTATGTAGGTATTTAAACTTTTATATGAAGTAGGTACCTACATACGCTATGTTCTATGTTGTTATAATGTAGCCTTATAGGTAGGTATACCTACCTATAATTAAAAAGCAACTCGCTTCATCAGGGCCACCTCTGAGAAACTGATTTTGCATTATACGTCTACGTATCTACATAAGGTTAAGGTCTTGTCTCTTGTTTTAACCTTACCGATGAAATGTCATTGAAATTAATTATTATTAAGTTAATCGGCTTATTAAAATATAACTCATGTAATTTAATAAATATCGGAGTACCTAGGCAGTACGTCTCTTAACATAGGTATTAACAAAAAACTAATCTTCATCCAATCGTTCGTTATAATCTCAACGAAGAAAAACAAATTAAATTCCTCAATAAATCGGAAATAACTCTTCCCGAAGCAGATTCTTTAATTTAATGAAATTCCCTTTAAAATTTGACATTAATTTGAAATTTAAATTTAATTGCAGTTTCAGCTGCATCTGATGATTGCAAAAACAAAAACAAAAACAAAAATCTCGAATTCCGATTTCATTCCTTGCATTCGGATACCCACCCAGTTTCATATCTGGATTAATTATTATGACCAAACATAAATCTCATTTTATTAGTCTCCTTTGAGTCCTGTTCGAAATGTTAAAAATAAAAGCCACTCAGTTGTTGATTTTGACTCGAAGTAGTTACATACATATATATAGATAGGTACACTCAAACCTACTATAAAATTCATTTCTGCTATAATTTTAAGGGGAAAACAATTTCCCCTCAAGGATTGAAATGAATTTTATAAGGGGCAAACAAAAACAGAGACAAAACTATAAAGATAACAATGTTAATTATATTCTCAATTCATCTAAAAGAGACAGTATATAATTTTTCTCTTTCACACCAACTACACTAAGCCATTCATGGTAAAATCTAAATTCCCCTCAACCAGAAAGGCACATAAAAAAAAATCACATTACCCATTACGAAAATTGTAATGGCCGAGAAAGTGAAATAGACATATGGTGGAAGGGCTTAATGTAACAAGGTCGGCAATAAATCATTTTGAATTCTTTGCGCTCTTTCTCGCTTTATCTAGTGCGGCAGCATTATTGTGCCAGAGAGCACACAGTCAGCAGCTATGGTGGATAATGATGTATTTTCTTGTTGTTCAACATGCGGTTGCACTTGCTGAGGGGTTTTTTTTTTTTATTTTTCACGATGACGATGATGACGACTTTTAGATATATGTAGGGAACGGAAAATAAAAACCCTTAAGCAAGGCGAGCGAAAGAGAAAGATATTAAAAATATCCTGGTTCCTGGATGCAATTTGCGTTTATTGAAATAATAATAAAAAAAAAAAATGGTCCACAAAAGAGTTGAGTTCATGGGTCTAGACGCATCGGCCGAATGATTGATTTGCGTAAACATTGAGTTCGGCAACATGTTGCTGACTTTTGTTAAAGGAGAAGATTAATATTTGGAAATTAAGCAGTTCCAAATTTTATTTGTCGGGTGGAAGAAATATGAAGGTACGTAGGTACACCCTACTGTTATTACTTTTAGTATTGAGTTTGTATTATAAAGAAAAGAAGGTAGGTATAGGTATTTAAAGCTATTCAAACAGCTTCCGAGTTGTTACTTTTATAATATGATGCAAGGGCGATACAAATCTTTAAGTCAGGGGGATCACACGCTTAAAAACCCAGTCAAAAAATCATGCTGACAAAAAAAATAGGTATAAATATATAATTAACTATAGTAGATATCATAATGATGGAAAATTCTGTTTTTAACTTAGCATCATACCTACCTAGCTATCAAATAAAAATGCTTTAGCTTTAACATCGTAGGTACCTACTAAATCGTCTAAAATTTCGCGCTTTTCTTAAATGATAGGTAGGTAGGTACTTACTTAAATAAAAATAATCAGTGGTAATGTGGATCCACATGCTCGAACGAACCAAACTAAAAACATTGATTTGGTTTCGCCACTTACAATTTATTATTATTAAGTTGTGAGAACTAAACCATATTCTCACTTAGTAAGTGAATTGAATGAATTAAATCAACTACCTATAAGGTTCACCGCTCCGTGGAACGCCACGAAAAAAGGCCTCAAAGAAAAAATTAAATAAGCCCCAAATCCATGCATGCAAAACAATTTTGAAATTTTGTGGTTTTATTTCAATTTTTTGGGGCCTTATTTCATTTTGTTTTTTGGGCCTCATTTCATTATGAAATAAAGCCACAGTTAAATGTGACTCGAACATTAGTTTTTGGGTTTAGTTTTATTATATTATTGGAAAATTTTAGGCCTTATTTCATTTTGCTAAAACATCATTGTCTTTCTCAAAAAGTATTAAGTATGTAAATCAAATCCGCCAATCAAAAACTCGGAGCTTGCAAAATACCTCTTAATTCGAACACAGGAATTCCGTCAGCTATTCTGTTGCTCGCTGATGGTTTTGAACACGAATTTTGAAGTTGCATCCAACACAACGCATGATTTTTGCCAGCTTTTCTATTGCCTTTTAAGCATTACAAATTTTGGTCTAAATGGAACATGAAAATTCAAGGGAAATGGATTGCTGAAGGACAGGAGAACTAGGTATACAAGACGTGTTCTTGCTGTAAACAAAAAGTATGTTACAACGCAAGTAGGTGGGTATTATTTCATTTTCGAAAATAAATGTATATATAAATGTATATATAAATTTATACTAAATATAAATAAAAAAAAAAGAATTTTTGAAAAAAAATAATTTTGTCAAATTTCAAAAAAAATAGCGGTCTAGTAAAAGTATAATCATTTAAAAAAAAACCGATTTTAACGATTAAAAACAAGCAAATTACCTATATAATTTGCATTTTGTAGGCATAAATGGTTAACCGAACATACCACATTGTGGCAAAACGGTTCTACTTCAACCACGTCAGCCATTTAAGCCTTAGCGGATGTTTTTTTTGGTAGGTAATAATTAAATTAATTATTTGCTATGGAGTTATTTTACGCTCAATTTCAAAACCTTGCAAATTTATTCTGATTTTTTAAATACTACCTACCTACATCGTGTATAACCGGGTGCTCGTTTTTCTGAATTTCTACACGACACTCTTTGTGATGTCAAATTTTCTTCGGTGGCCGCTGCCGTCAGTCGTACGCATCACTTAGATAAAGTATCAGAAGAGTTAAATTTAAATAACCCTAGAATCCTACGCAGATCGCGATTAGTTTTAGTTTTAATTCTCTCCAAAAATTAGCTAAGCTAAAATTTAACAAAGCAGTTTAGCTGAAAGGTACGCATCTCTAGCTATAAAAAGACAAATTTTTGTTTCTTACTGTACACCACTCATCTGTCAAAATTTAGCACCTGAAATAATTGTTCGGTGCATTAATTATTCAGCTAAATTTTGGCAGGTTCTGTAATTCTTAAATTGTGTGTGAACTTTAACTATTATTTGTGAATTAACGATTTATATTAGCCAAAGGGTTCTAGGTGTTATTTGGAGTGAAAAGTGAGAGCGAAATTTAAGCGGGATCTGCGTACTAGGCTCCTAATACTTTTCTTTCACAAAAATTAGATAATAAAATCATAGCTATATTTTGACATAAAAGTGTTGTTATGACACAGGAAATAGTTATTTTCTGAGAAAAAATTATATTCAACTAATCAAATCAATTAATCAAATATAATAGAATATTTTCTTTGGCTGATATTCCTTCGATTTTAATTTTCATAAAGCAAAAATTTCACACACAATTCAAAAATTAAAGAATCTGTTAAAATAAAAAGACGGATAATTATAAACTGCGCAGAACAATTTTTCGAGCGGCAAATTTTGACAGATAAGCGATGTACATTGTACAATAAGGAACAAAAAAAATAGATTGTTTTTGTTGCCTTACATATCGCCATATCGGTATCTTTAGCTTAAATTTAGCGCGATTCTACGTACTAGACTTAGTAAAAAAAAACTGTTTTCTTCAATTTTTGATTTACTACATTAAGCCTAGTATGCAGATCACGCTAAATTTTAGCTAAAAAGATACCAATATGCAAGTTGGTAATGTGTAGGTATGAAGTGAAAAATATACAAGTTTGCAAATTCTATTTAATATTAACGGCACATGACAGTATAAGTTTGGCACATTACAACACAACCTTTTTACGAAAATAAAGCAAAGAATATTTCACATTCGTGTAGTGTGGCTAAAAAATAATATCTCCCTGAAAAATATACCTTCATCTGAAAATTTTCCGGACAGGCGAGGCTTATGAGTATGACTTAATCGAAAATTACTGAATTCATTTTTTATTAGAGTTTTTTTTTTAAACATTAACGTTAGTAGATATCTAGACAGTGTAACAAAATCATGCGTCATATCAATAAATCGGTATATTTATTTGTGACTTCATCTTTTTCTTAATTTTATTAGTAATTTAAATATGGACAAAAGAATTATTGGAGAAATAGTGTTAATTTTATAAAAAAAAAAAAAAATAAAATATCAACCTACTGTCAATTTGTCTCTTTATCAAAAAGGTAGTTTTAATTTGCGTATTTCCATTCAAAATATCCACATAAACTTTATTTTAAAGTATTATTACTTTTTGATTATTCGTATTTATTAAATTGTTATTATACTACCAATATATGTATATGGTTGAATAATAAGTGACATTTGGAATTTATATTATTTTTTTAGGTATAAAATTAAATTAGCATTTGAAACGAACTGAATGATTCATAAGTTATAGAACTGTGTCAAAAAGTCATTTTAAATGTTTGTTTTGGTATATTATAATGATTAAGTTTATTCAACTTTAGCAAATACATTCCTGGAAATCTCGAAAAAATATTAAAGAGAACTGTGACCAGACTGAATAAAATTAGCAACAAATTGTTTTTCGACTAGATCCTGTTCGCGCTTACTTGGATGGATGTCAATTTACATCATCTACTTGGAAGTAGATCGCGTTTTTAAGTTCCAGCCATTTTTCACTGTCTGTTCAATACTAATTTTTTCTAGAGATATATAATTAACTAATAATTGATTTGCATCAGATCAGGCAAAGTTTTTGCATTATTCTGTAAATTTTTATATTCAGTTGTCAGTTTGCATTCTTAATCCCACCTCAGTAACTTCTGCTTTATATGGAGTAAACATCAATAATATCAGTATTTTAATGGGATTGTGCCATTTTTCTGCAGTGTCCAAAATCTTGTATTAATCAGAATGAAATCTCTCTCGACAAAGTTCTTCGAAGGCGAAGTTCAAACCTGTTATGCCTACTATTGATCTTATTGCGTATGATACTCGAAAATTGTACTTGTCATTGTTGAAACCTCGGAAAGTACAGTCTTTAAATCTAGACTTGTGTAATCCTGATGGTCTTGCGTATATTAAAGCTTAGCCTATCACCGGAGGAGCGTAATTCCTCAAGGGGGATCGCAATCTGGGATTTGTGCTTCAAACCATGGGGACATATTTAAGGGCGTTTTTTACCTACTATATATATATATCTAAGTATGGATGCAGTCTTATAACGCGTAAATCGATTTTCTTTAAATTTGGTACTTAGCGGTTTTTGGGGCATTCCCCCGACAACTTTTTTTGCTTTTTTAAGACCAAAAATAACAGTATCTGCCGTACCTACAATTTTTTTTACCAAATTATGAAAATCTTATTTTAATCAAAGAAGGTCCCACAACTTTTTTTTAAATTCAGTAACTTTTTTTTTATAAAAAAAAAAAAAAATATTTCGGAAAAATGGTAATTCCCACAGAATAATTTTTTAATTTTCGATTTTTTCAAAAATGACTTTGATTTTGACCAATTTTTTTTCAGAAAGTTTTAAAGATATCTATCTATTGTATACCAAATTCTATATTTTTTCGATGTTTAAAAAAAGTTTCAAATCTTTTTTTTTTTTTGAGAACTTAATAAGTCGAAAACCACTTGCTCGATTTTTATTAAACTTGGCATTTAGCAGTTTTTCAACAGATTTTAAATAAAAATTATTCTTATGACCAAAAATAACGGTACCTTCCATACAAGTGTTAAAAACCGGTAGGTAAGGAAAATCTCATATTTCTCAAAATCGACACCTATACGACTTTGATTAAAAATGTTTATGTTAACTAACATATATCAGTAGATACAATCTACCATATTATTGAAAAAAAAAGATCTATCGATTAAAAATAGTATCTCTCATACAACCATTTTTTTTTAGTTTTCGACTATCTCATTATCTGCTGAATGAAGTTTTTTAGTTTGAATAATATTGCATACCAAAATTTTCGAAAAAATCAATTTTTTTATGTTTAAAAAGATTTTCTATTTTTTTAACGATATTTCGAAAATGGGTAGATGATTTTTTTGTTAAAATTAATTTCCTACCTCCGCATTAATAAATACTTAAAAATGATGTACGATTTTTTTTTCTTAAAAATATTTTCAAAATTTTTTGTACAAAAAATAATTTTTTTTTTATTAAATATATAATGGGTCATTAATTTCGTGATTTCAAGTTTGTAGCGCTGGCATTTGACACCTGTCAAACTCATCTGTCATTTGAAGTGTCGTAATATTAGTTTAATGTTTGCCATTTACGATAATGGATCGCTTAATAATCGAACAACGCGTTAAAATTAATAAAACTTACTTAGGTACTACAAAAGTGGTGATTCAAACGTAGCCACTTTTCGCGCATTACGCGATGATTATGGTCGTTAAAATTGACCGACTACGCAATCAATCGGTAAAATTGTGAAGAAATTTGAAGAGAGTGGAAGCGTTACCGATGCGATGTCGTAAGGCCTGTGCATCATCGGAATGCAAGCTTATCGATTTCCCGGCGTTCGAAGCAATTGAACGTATCGTATACCTCACTATGGCGTATTTTCTATTTGGACGATATGTGGTCCCAACAAGACGGGGCAGCAAGCCACACACGACCAATTATGGCTTTATTGCATGAGAAGTTTCCTGGTCGCGTAATTTCCCGTTTTGGCGACGTCAATTGGCCACCAAGATCATGCGATTTGACTATTTGGCACCGTTAGATTTTTATCTGTGGGGCTATTCAAAAGACCATGTTTATTAGAATAATCCCCGAACTCTAGACGAATTAAAAACTAACATTACTCAAGTTATGGTCGAGATACCTCCCGAAATGTGCGAAAAAGTGGTTAAAATTTACCTCAAAAGAATCGCATGCTGCGAATCTTTCCGAGGCGGCCATTTGCCATTCGCTAAGTGTGTTTTATTTAGCTTTACTTTTTCGAAATCGAAAAATGTATGACCCTTTACTATACCTAATGCTCCAACAATTTTTCAAAATATTCGTCTCATAAACTGAGATTTGTTTAAGAAAGCAGATGTTTTAAATTACTTTGGTGTTCAGTTTTAATTTCAATTGTTTAATAAATTTATTTCTATTTTTACAATTTTTTAATCTAAACAGTAAATTCCATAGCATATGTGCAACACTGTGTTATATTATTCATATTTTTGTACTTAAATAATACTAGGTATTATTTTATAACCCAGGGGTTATAAAATATATAGGCTCCCATAACTAATTCAATTCTTTTAAAATCAGATGTATATATCTAAACTATTCAGACTTTAAAACCACGGAGTGATCGCACATAAGAACAATTTCATGAACCAGTCGTGCATTTTATTTTTATCGAAGCAAAATTCCAGAACCAGATCAATCAAAGCCAAATTGAACAATTATCGCTTTGACGATAGATTGTTCTATCACATTGTATAAAAAAAAAATCAATATTCGGTTCATTCTTACACGATTAGGGCCCAGGAAATAAAGTGGAAAAAAATGCCTCCCAAATTTGAATTTTATATTTTTATATTGATTGATAAATAAAAATGGCAAATCACTAAATTTATGAAAGAGACAACACTGGTATTCTTTTGTCGGTGCGGGGAGGGTAAAGCAGTAGGTAGCAATTGCGGTGACTCTTAGGTGCTAAGTCTATGATTCATAGGTAATTGATTTTCATTATCATCCTCCATTAATTGCTCGTTCTGAAACAGTAAGGCTGGTGTCATAAGAGGACTATATGTATATAGCTAGGCATATTCCAATCCCCAACACACGCAATGCCTTGCTCCCTTTCCTTCAGTTCATATCTAACATTTACTATAATTATAAAAAGGTAAGTCCGGACTCAAACTTTAAAAAAAAAAATCTCTTCCGTTAACTTCATAACCGTATATTCGAATGGTCACCACACACCTATATACCTATGATCATTTAGATCATAAAATCAACAAGTTATTGTTCCTCTTCATCAAATTGAAAGGTTGTCATGATAGCTGATTATATTCGTCCACCCGATTTTTTTAATTCATTATGCGATATTTATGTCTTTTTCTTTAGATATATGTACATATTATGAATTTTATTTAATTGAAAACAAATTGAATTGAATAAAATTAGCTTATCATTTATTATTTAAAAAATAATGTGACTTTTAGGTGCGCCTATATAATGCAGACTCATGTGATCTATGAAAAATTATGGTTAATTTCTTGTTGTATTTTATTACCATCATGAAAAGGCATACAGAATCATATGCAGGCAGCAGAATATTCCGCAAGTATAGAGTCTCATTACTCGATCTCACGATAATACTTTTAGGTAGGTATAGATATGTTGCGATACACTGATTTCTGAAGACTTAACATATTGACCATATTGTCACAGAATATTTATGCACCTTGCACCAATTCACCTGACTATGGGATCACCAAAGATATACCCGAAGCCAAAGTCTTTTTCTTGAACATAGCATAATTTACGATGTTCCCAATGTATGAGGTAGGGTTAACCTTAACGCGCCGCCACAGATTTCTATATAGTCGTGCGCTGCGCTGCTGCTTGCCCATGCGGGGTTTATACTGCTCCCATAATCTTTGAGCAATAAAATTAAACGTTTTATTTCAATTTGAAATTTTTTGTTCCTAGGCTTGAGATTTTTCAGTTACAAAGCTATACCTACGTAGACAGCTTGTCGTCGATTTTTTTTTTATAAAACCAAATCTTTGGATCGGTCGTAAAAAATTTACTATCATGCTTTCGAAAAGTAAAAGTGACATTTTAAGTAGGGATTCGGTTGTAAAATGTTTTTTTTTTTTTTCTTATTTTTAATGTTTTTCAATTGATCTGTCTTCTCTATTATTATATTTGACCTATTTAAGGGGACAAGGTTATATATAAATAGCTGAACCTTTTATTTGTCTTTTTAATAAAAATAATGTTTTGGGCACAAAAACTGTTTTAAAGAGTTTTATAGGTTTTTAAAAGAAATTCAATTATATCTTAAACAATCGACGAAAACAATGTAAATGGTTACAAATTACTATAAAATCGATTTAGGTGACAATCATTTTAGATAAATAAAATGTTTAGTGGAAATTATAGTTAAGAAAAAAAAAGAAACAGAATATAAATAATAAAGTCAATTTTAGGTTCATTTCTTCAGCAGGGTCACTTCGGAAAATGTTGAATTTTACTCGATATATGGTTTCCAACCGAGCCATTAGGTCAGGAAATAGATCGCAGTGATGCTGAAGTGGTCGGCCAAATACAAGTTTCTTTTTAAAAATACAATAAAATGAAGAAAATTAAATTTTTTCCATGTGTTATGGCTTTATTAATAAGAGCAAACATTCCCAATTATTATAGAACACAACGCCGCGCCGTTCAAGTGGCTGCTTCGGCTGGTTTTGCAGTAGCGCATTCTGTCACTCCAATTTTCCAAGACTTTGTTAAGGGTTTCGGGCTGTATAGCTCACGGATTGCTTGGATGATATTGGCCTTAAGTGCGTGAATCATTTCCGGATTGTTGGCATAACATCGGTGTTTCACGGTTCGCCGGGGTCAAATCGCAGCTCCGAAGCTGCCAATTGACATCGTCAAGACGGCCGATAACCACGATTTGGGAATTTGGTGCGCAAAAGATCGATTGTGGCATGGGCTGCGTGGCATGGTGCGCCATCCTGCATGAACCAGAGGTCGTCCAAATCCATGTCTTCAATTTCAGTAAAAAAAAAAGTAGGTTAACATGGCTCTGTAACACCCACTGTTGACCGAGTCGCAGCTCCATGGCGTATAGCCAGGCTTAAAGCTAAATAGGTATAGCGCTGATATTAGTAGAATAAGGAATTCTACTAATTTCTGGATGTAAAGGTAAAGTGGTTAAGATTGACCGCATTTAAAAATATAACACGAAAAATTTCTTGCATTTTTCAGATTTTTGCTTTCAAATGCGAAGTTTCGTTATGAGAGATTTTAGTTGGTGGCCTGGTCAATATGTTGGTAGTACTTTAGCCTACCGTTTCCGTTGCTAAACATCGATTCTAGTCTTTATCCAGTTCGTATATTGTTCTTTGCGTACACAAAGATGTATTGTATTAGCATTCATAGATGAGGTTCAATTTCAAAGGAGTTAACTCACGATAGGTTCTGGGGTTAGAATAAGGATGAATTCAAAGTAGCGAGAAAGAGAAATTCTATAAATCGCAGCGATTCGTAATTCAGTAACGCTCCAAGTTGCACTCACTGTTAGTAAAGAGGGATAGACCGACGAAAAACCTAATATGACTATAATAGAACTAGCCAAAGTGGCCAAACGAACAGTCCACCAAAAAGGCTGGTCAACTAACTCGCATGAGGGAAGATCTCATCACATCTTTTGATAAACAAAAAATGTGGCAGACGTTCCTTGCACTAGAAGTTTAATATTTAAATCTAGACGACACAAGCCTTGGGTAAAAACTCAACTCGATTATAACGGTGCTTTTATTTTCTAGTTTTAAGTTTCATTTCAGTCCGAATAATCAAGGGCATCACTATACAAGCTTTTTCCTGTCACTTCGGCTTCTAGTTTGCTGTTTCCAGTTTCGCATCCCAAGTTGGTTGAAGTGCTTTTCCACTTGCATGCGCCTCCTTAGTTGTAGTCCGGTTCTCCGAGTGTTGAGGCACTCATCCGGCTGTATCTTTTTATGAAGTGGCTAATCTCATCAGAGACGAAAATTCTGGAGATAGGAAGCCCCTGGACTTCGGTCGATTCTATCTATTTGAGGATGGCCCTTTTATGGGAGTTCGTGCTAGTTGTGGGTTATTTCAAAAGATATACGCTGAAACACGGTCACTTAGATACTAAGTACCTATACTTAGTGTAATAAATTGGAAGTTAGATAGTCTCTAGCTGTTCAATGAGCATTCAGTACCATGCCTCAACAAGATCATGGAATTCGTAGCCGAGACAATAAGATCGGCACTGGTATTGTGGGTAGGCCCACCGTGAAATTAATCTTAAACAGTACTAATATAATGCACCGTCCATAGGTGGTTGGTTTCGAAGACTCTTTATGGGCCGTAGCTTTGGTGTCTTTTCGTACTAATTGACTAAGTGAACTCAGTTGTTTGCTTTTTACTTTTCTGGCTTGATCGATGTCGCTGTGTAGCCCATACAGTTTATTATTATTCTGGTTTTTGTTTTGTTCTCTTAAATAAATTGTAGAGCATTCTATCCTGAAGAAATTACTGGTTCACTATTTACTCAATGTCTAATTCCCTCTAATTTCTTGCCTTTTATAAGAAAACCTCATTACAAAGAAACACAACTCCAGCTTAGGCATAACCGATTAAAATGAGCATTCATTTCATATTCATTTACGGGATTAAGATAAAAAAGAATTATCTACAAATAACACTTTCAACTCCTTTAGCCTTTTCTAGTTGAGGTGTTAAATGTTTTGGCATATAATCTCTTCAATATTTTTTTTTGCCAAACTATATAATAAACACCAACGTAACGTAAGTATGTACATTTTTACAAACCCTGTTCTATGCACCTATACCTACTTCGCAATCTATTATAATCGAGCTACAGAACTAACGGTCTTAGTTTCACACGAAAATATTTTTTCTCAGTTATTTGAATAAATTTTTTAAATTCCACAATATTATTAATTACTTTGGCTTATAAAGATTAAAATCTTGAATATTTGTTAAAAGAAGTTGCAACTCATAATCTTATAAACGGTCTGCTATATCTTTTTTTTAATGTTGATTTCTAATCTAGAAGTGATGTCATATTAAATCAAAACTAAACAAAAAATAAAAACAAAATCTATTTTAACTCTCATTTTGGTTTTATATCACGGTACTATTTGAAAACTTTTCTCATACAATAAAAAAGAAAAAAAAAATTAATTGCTTCATTATACACGATATCTAACCTACTCACTTAATCACCATAATATTTAACACAAATATTTATCAAGGTACGCCGCCACTGCCGCTTGTTTCTTTTTCCCTTGCTACGTATAATAACTCACAGCAATTATTATATCATAAACAACAAAATTATCGGACAAAAAATATAACACCACATCTCCCCCGTGCCTACTTTTCCAAGTTAAGATATTAAGTTAAAAAAAAATAATAATAATTGATCGAGTGTCAAATTGATAAAACAAAATCAACTGAACTAAGCACATTTAATCCATCAAAAGCTATGAGTAGGTACCTAATAATAAAATATATCGATAATTGGGACACATAAATAAATAAATATATATATAGTGCAAGTGAATTTCATCATCCACATTCAATAAATTTAGTCCCACACATCACAAACGTCATAACTTAACTGCTGTTATCTGTCAAATGATCGAGCACCCTCGACGAACCTTTAATAAAATTGATGGGGCAGTAACTGTCAAAAGCGAAATGCATCTATAATATTCTAACCCATCGACCAAAGCCGAGGAGAATCAAAGGGCGATAAAAGTGATTTTTATTACATGTTTACCCAGTTAATCAGATTACACCTCATTTGTGACAATAACATCCCTGCATTAGTTGAAGTTTTGACAGAAACAGCTCTTGCGCAGTTGTTCTGATGTTCGTTTTCTGAATTTATTCCAACAACCGCATCATTTCAATTATAAGGGGATATATTAAGCAGCATCTTTCCAGTCACAATCGTTCCAGGAGAGAAGCTGTCATCTATCTGAACTGAACTCTAACTAACTATACCCCTCTTTGTTAAGTTATACTCCTTCCAGGATATTTAATATAGGTACGGTAAAACATTTGTCGTCCATCTGCATTCTTCAGAGGACACTTTCTATTTTTGACTTTTCCCTAAATCCACTTAATTTTGTGTTAAAGATTCACACTGCGACTGCAGAGTACGCCAGGCAGTATGGGAAAATTCCTAAAATTCAAAACCAAGGCAACAAAACAAAACTATGGCTGCGTAAATTGACTTCTGTCGTCACCGACCAAAAACAAAAAAAAAGGTCCTTTTCATTATATTTGTTAGTTAGGTAGATTTGGCATCATATAGATGGCAGACCCATATGCATATACAGCATCCCTGACTTTCACTTTCACCCTAAAGTGCAACAACGACATAGGCCTCTCTATAATAGCTGTTAGGAGTGGCTGCTGCAATCGACCTGCATGTTACTACCTACCGGTGTACCTATAAATGCTGTATAGAGTGGAGTCCTTAAAATAGAAGAAAAAGGACACAAGGGTGAACAAAAACGTTTTGTCTATGAAAAAAAAAAAAAAAAACAAAAAAAAAAACCTAAAATCCAACTCGATACGGCCGACAAATTTTTACGGCATTTTAATGAATTTGTAGTTTTGTGTGAGTTGTTTCGAGTTTGAGGCGACGAAAATTGTCCTTTTTTATTACAATTTATCTAAGTGTATGTATGTGTGTGTGTGTATGAAAATATGAAGAATGTGACGCAGGATGCCATAACAAGCAATTGAGTTTGTCATTTTATGTGGAAATGAAAAACAACTGATGTATTTTTAATTTTAAAATATCTAACTGACTTTTCTAGGTTATGTTCTTCTTTTGTTTCATTTATAGATAGGTAGGTTAGGTAGGTATCTATTTCGAAGATTTATTTTGGATAATATACTTTGAGGCCTTGTTTTTTTTACCTGTTGATGAAATTGAACTACACAAACATTATACCTTGTTTTATTTCGTTCAGGTGTTATAGGTGAGAAGTTTTGACATGCTTTAAAATAAAGTGCAATTAATTATACAAGGACTCAATGTTTTATCTATAATCTATAATAATAGTTGATGTAATTTGTCCTCAAATTTTGAATCTTAGTTTTTAAAAATTATTTTAGGTTTATACCTAAAGTCCAGACTTGCAAAATTGGACATAGCTTTATTATCTACTATGAGGAAGAATTATCTCCTTCGGCTCCTCTTCGTTCGTATAAGCAAATTGCTTTATTTGGCTAGACCACGTACAATTTTGCTCTTTGAAACATTCAAGCGTTAACGAGAAATTGACAAGAGCAAAAATCAATCATTTATTGCGTTGACGATCATACGACGTCAAAATGTGAAATCAATATAGACTAATGTCGGCCGTTAAGCTATAAACTGTCAAATTCCGTTGAAGTTATACGACGATAATGATGGATTAAAAAAATCAAAAAAATCCGAAATTGGGCGTTTTTCTTTTTTAGTTCAGAGTAAAGCTTTGAACAGACTCTAAACACTTCGAACAGTTCGAACATCCTCTGAGCGACATCTGAACTGAGCGTGCTCTGCTCAGTGCTCTGAGAGTTCAGATTTATTTAAAGAAACACGCTTCTCCAGCTGTCACAGTCATAATTGAAGACAATAAGTAAATTTATTAAATTATTTTACTTTCTTTTGCAGGTCGGCTTATCTCGTCCCCCTTTTTTACTGTTTTTTCACATATCAAATTTGGGTTCAGCTATTCAACTCCGTCTGCTCTATCAGTTTATTCTGAGCTCAAGCTCTCGTGCTCTGAACATGCTCTGAGCGAAAAAAGAAACACAAAATTGGAGCTCTGAATGCTCTGAGGTAAAAAAGAAACACGTTTTTTTTTTGACAGTTCAGGCTCTGCTCTGAACTAAAAAAGAAAAACGCCGATTTTAAGATTAAATTTTAGGGCTTTTCGATGACATTTCGATCAAAATATTCTTTAGGAGTTCAGTGTTCACATTGGACTGCCTCCTCTGACTTTTTTTTGACGTCTCTTATACTTTATTGATCTCTCATTTCATGGCGAGAAAAAGATGGCTAAGAAAGGCAGAATTTTTAATTTTTTTAATTTTTGGATTTTTTGACGTTTTTGTTTCTGACATCTGTTTCCTCATTTGTACTTTTTTATAGGTGCGTTTATGAAATGTTTATCAACACTTGTCGATGTCAATAGATTTTTGAAATGCGAACACCAGCCGACCGACAAAAATTTTTGAAAATTTGCTCTGTCGAACGACCGAAGTATTAAATGTGAACTCCAGTCGAGCGACCGAAAATTATTTAATTTTAATATTTAATTATATTCTTACTATTTTTTTTGGTCAGATTTAAAGAGAACATAGGTTTATATGAAAGTAAAATAAAAAAAACGAGAGTTGAAACAAATAAAATTAATGCGCTAGTATGTTTACTTTTTGAAAATTTATTTTCAAATGAAAGCGTTGTGATAATATGAAAGTCGTTGAATGTGAACGCTACCAAAACGACTCGGGTCGGGCAACACGTCGTTGAATGTGAACCCCCCTTATGGCATTTAAGTACTGAAGAAATGATTTGTTTTTCATTTGCAAACATTATACTATTTTAATAAAAGAGAATTTGTGTTTTGACACACATTTGCATTCGACTTTTTCAAAAACTATTGACATAAATAATTTAAATTAAGTTAAGGATTAAATAACAGATTTCTGGCTTTTAAAACCGGTATAGTACTAGTACTTCATTGTTAGTGTTGCCGTTGTATTTTAATAATTTCTTTTTTTTTTTCATTTTAATAATTTTTTTCTCAAATTGTCCCTACCTCTTAAACGTGGTGAGATATACCCCTCCCATAGTAAAAAAAATGCTTGTTTTTAACCCCTCTACAAAAAACCGTTATCAATTTTTGGCCTAAAGTTATCGTACTCTTTCCCTTTTTAGTTTTTATTTTTAGTGTCTCAGCAAGAACATCAAAATTCATTAGCTTTCCACCAAATTCTTACTGAAAATATGTCATAAAGAGTGGAATTTTTATTCAGATATGGGACTTGACTTTTCTGTCTCACTTTTGCCAAATTTTTCATCTCGCAGACGATTGTTCAACTGTATATCTACCAGTATTTACGACGCCGCCGCTGCGCAAGCTTCATCTGAAGGAAAGATTTTTAATATGCTGAATACAAACTTCAAAAAAGACCCCCAATCTGACAGCTGGTTTGACAGATTCTGTGACTCCAACGATTTCCTCTTGACATAGGTATGCACTCGTATGGGTGACAGCGGCAACCTTTTTTGTGAACTTCCTTCTAAGTTTTCAAAAGTCAATTTTACATAATCTACCATCACAGTGCAATTTTCCTCTAAATTGAAATTTAAATGGTATCAACTTCCCTTAAACATTAAACAAATTGTCACAAAGCAAGCACCTAGGACATGTATAATATATATGTACTTTCTATACAAATCCAATCGAAAGAAAACAATTTATGAGGCTATCACAATGATGATGATCGCCCAGGTTAAGCAATTTGCTTCACTATAATATTTCAACTCAATAAATAGCCGCTGGTAATGGAAGTCCATTAAAACGTAAAAAACCTATTCCCGTTCAAATTGTTTTAACATACCTATACGTAGAAACACCGCTAAGCAAATTGTACTTTCACGCGCACAATTATGCGCTCATAAATCAAAAATCCAATCGCGAGATCAGCAAAGCAAAGTTAGTCCCGCCAGCCATCCCATCGCCATTAAAATCTCTGATTATATCATACTTTCTCACTCGCTCACTTATATTGTGCATCTGTGTTTTATGTGAGAACGTGTTGTTTCTTCTTGTGTTGTTCTTATAAATATGAATCCTGACTGAGGCTGGCGAAAGAAAAAACGGTGGCCATATTGTTGCAATTTATGACACCACTTCAATGCTGGGCACGCACGCATGCGCATAATTAAACCGTTTTAAGTTAATACACGCGAAAGTAGGTAAGTTTTAAGCGAATCAAATGGCGTTTCGTTTAATTGCATTATATTATAGCCTGTGGAAATGCCATTTTGTTGCTGTTTTTATATATAAAACAAACAGTAAAATTATGTTTTTAACTCCGGATTCTCGCAAATAAAAAAGTTATAAAATTAAACGAAACAAAAGATGTTTAATTTATTTCTTTTTTTAATTTTGATTTAATTAAATTTTCTATACATATTTAAGATTAAATCTTTTAACTATCTTAGTTTAACTTATGTTTCTTTTTTTTTGTATTCGTGAGATCGTCGATCGTTAAAAGAATAGCGAAGAGCTTTAAACAATTTGCGATGCGAACAAATTTTATTATGGGTGTTTTCCGCCAAGTTTTATATTCTGTTTATTTAAATTTGATTTTTTTTAAATTTTTTAATTTGTGTGTTTTTATGTTCTTTGTTTATTTAGTGCGAAACAAACAACGGAATATGGGGCGCCCGCTATAAGAGTTATAAGATCTTCAAAATAAAATTTGCTTTGCAGATGTGTGAATCTGTCGAGGTCACCACTAAGGCGACTTTTATGGCCGTTGAAATTAAAAAAAAAAAAAAAAAAGATTTCGTTCCGTGTTTCACTTTCGGTTTTACGAGGCAATTATTTTTAACATTTGCATATATTCAAGATAAGCTTATAACTTTGAACCGTGGTTTATTTTAATTTTATTGAAGTTTTTGTTGTTTTTTTTTTGTAATTCTATTATTTATTTTGATGGAAGAATAGATATAAATATGATTTTAGAAATATTGGAGGGTTTTCTGTTTTCGAGAAAGATCAATTCGGTGGGTCAAATGTTTTATTTATTTGTAGGTATACTTAAGATTTAAAGAATTTAATAGTGAGAAAAGGGGAATTTTATATAAGCGGGTATTGGCTGAAAGAATTCCAAGAAGATTGGAATGACAATTTTAATAGGTTTCTGTTGAATATGGGAAATTCTAGGAAAAGCACTAAATTTTAATTTTAAATATGAATCCTTTGAAGAACTAAAGGCTGAAGTTTTTATAGATAATACGTCGTTGGTTCGTTATAGCTGATTAAAGATGAAAAATCACAGACCAAGGACAGAGTAGAATTCAAGTGTTAAGACCTTAAATGCAAGCGCGACAGCCATTTTCAAAAAAATTTAAAAAGCTCATGAGAAAAATTTTTATGATTCCGATTTCAATTAACCGTCAATCTTTGAGACAGTAAAATGTCTTGACTATAAAACAAAATAATGGGTTTTCCAATAGTTACCAGTTTATGTTGATAGTCTGTGGCGGCCATGTTGTTTTGTGGGCGTCTTTTAAACCTGTTTTTTATTATTCAGTGATGATGTGTCTGTCAAAGTGTGCAGAGAACCCGAGCAAGTCGATTTTTCGCTGTTCACAAGAAGTTGTCTTTTCACTGACTTGAACTTGGCGAATTATGCTTCGGAACTTCAGCCTGAAGCTGAACCCCCATACAAAATGCAACTGACCCAATAGGCTGATTCTGGTTCAGTCAATGAAACTCTCCGATCGATCCTGAAGCGGATGCGCAGTCATCACAGTTCTATAATTTTTCTTAGTTCTTAAAGAGAAACTCATAGGACAGAAAGATTTTTTTTTATGAATAGGACAGAAAAGGAGATGTCGTATTATTGAGAATTGATTGTTTATATTCAACCTTTCTTTTCAAAGATTCACCTCCATTCCAAATGAATGTGTGAAAGCAAATTATGCATATTTAAGTTTTTGTGGTTTAATTTTACATTTTTGCAGAACGAGAATCGGAATTAGTGTGAAAGTGTGAAATATTTTTCGATGCAATTTTCATAGAACCAGAATCAGCCCCCTAACTGCTCTACTTTCCACATAGCGAAAGCCACGATAGACGTATTCTGTATGAACGAGGGTTAACTCTCGCAGAGGTTACGAGAATTGGCCACCAAGATCGTGCGATTTAACCTCGTTAGATTTTTTCTTGTGGGATTATTCTGATGTCGGAGGTCTATGTCAATATGATGCAATCGACCAATGCCCTCAAAGTTATAACATATCTACCCCAAGCCATCGCTCAAATTCAGTCGGATCTATACGACAGAGACGTGGCACGATTCAAAAGCTGCGGCACATCTGTTGCTTCCTACCCTCTTCTTCCGTGAGTTAACTAACACACATGTAATAAACGTAAATTAGCAGAAATTATATTTTATTAATGAGAATTTTAATTTAATCGATGACTTAAATATAACTCGTCGCAAATTCACTTTTATTAATATGGATGAGTTCAATTGTCTACCGGAAATCCTCCATGTATTTAATTGTTAACGATTCTTCAAAAGTGGGTGGATACCACGCCCCATAAATGGAAAACTTAATATTGTGCGAAATTACATGATTCTAAGGTGACAGGGGGATCTGTCAATCAGTGAGTTAGTACGTGATCAGTTTGTTACTTTTTTACCAATTTTGGAGTTCTATATATCTCAGGTACCGCTAATTTTGAAATTTTGTTAAGCGCCAGGGCTTGACTATGTTAATGTTAGTATAGTTTTAGAGAATTTGAAGATTGTGATTTTATTAATATTGACGATGGAGTTCGAAAATCGCCAATCCTGTAAAAAGGGTTATTGCTGAGAACTTGGCTGAGCACTTCCGCGTCCTTTGATTTCTGATTTCTCCAAAAGATGTAGACACCTTCTTGGAAACTTCTTCAAAATGAGTCCTATGGGCCCGAAAAATGCACAAACTTAAAAATCAAGGCTGGTTTACCTCATATCAGTAGGTTTAATGAGTATTGGGCGGTGCTATATACAAGAACTAAAATAATTTTTCTATTCAAAAACAAAAAATTGCAGAATTTTCATGCACATAATTTCTAAATTGGTGTTAAACATGTACCTAGTCAAAGAAACTGTTCGAAAAGCCAGAAAATTTCAGAAACGACTCGCTTTTTCTTCAAAAAGTAACCTTAAGAGAAAAAACGTTCTGTTAAACGCAAACATATAATTAAGTAGGTATATCTATATATTTTTAAGAGAGTTTTCCATAAAACTCTTGCTCTTTATTTGTCGAAATACAATTTATTTCTAATTGAAAAGTTTAAAACAACGTCTATAATTTAGGTAAAAGGATTAATTAGGGTTAGATATATACAACATAAATAATCACAATCAAAAAAGTTCATAAAAAAATCCACTCACGTTTGCAATTTGACCTAAACTAATGATGGAAGCCTTACATGTGGGTGTCAACAAATTTGTATAAAAATTTTACTAACCACTTCTATTATATTACTATACCCTAATAAATGTTCATCGACCGTGACCACACTTCTAGATATAACAAAACAAATATCAGTTTCAAAATTTAGAAAAACCACCATGCGCACCAAAAAAAAAAAAAAAATTCCAGGAAAACCCACTCTCTATATATATCCTATATATATCCTACCTACAAAGCAAGCTTGGTCAATTCGCTATCTAATCTTTCAACAAAATCAGCAATACAAACTAATAAAAAAAAAAAATCGCAGTGAAAACAAAAATTAAGCAAAAATCCAAGCCCCGCTCCGGCCTCCGTGACAGTTCCCGTGCAGAGCAAACATTTTTACACCACCACTGTCATTTGTAATCGATTTGAACATCCTCAAAACTCGCTAAAGATCATGTTACTTCTTTGCCAAAATAAAATAAAAAAATAAAAACTAAAATTAAAGGAGACAACCCAAAGTAAACAAACCGAAAAGGCAGTCTTTAATGACAACATCTCCACCAGAGTTAGTATATACTTTACTCGTAGGTATTCCAAACTCCATAACACGCCACGTCGCATAACGCTGGCTGCTGATATATCCAACTGCTGCGGGGAGGTCGATATTAATGACTTATCAAGGATAATTTGATACAACGTAATAAATCAAAATGGAACATGGTTCGGTTTTCTGATATCTCGCAGCTCATCGATGATGCCTGTAGATGGCTGCTCTTCGATCTTGTCTTGGATCTTGTTTGTGCGCCCAGGCGCGCTTCTCTTCGCACCTCGATGTCGTAGGAGCCGCCTTCTACTGAGTAGGTAAAATGTAAGTATATACCTATGGTACATATGTATGTATGTGCGGTGCGTATTGAACCAGGCCTGGTATCTGCTCTTCGAAGGGAAATGTCATGCAGTGACAATTCATTTGATATCAACATTATATAAGCAACTTGCTGCGACCGCAGGTTCATTCCAAACTTCCATCAGCAATCCCAAGAATACAATTTATATGAAATTAAGAGGAAATATGGCTTGGTTCGATTCGAAGGGACGCGAAGAAGTCCCACAGCTGCTTGGATCTTTTCCATTGGCATCGCCATCGTCATCGTCAACGCATTCTCGTCGTCGAATTTGTAGCCAAAGACGAAGCCGTAGCCGTCGATCGTTCAATCTCGTGTTGTCAAAAATTATTCACAAAATTTTTCATCAAATTTATTTATTTTTTGTTTCTTTCTTTTTTTTGGATTCGTGGAAAAATGATCATCAATGTGAGTCTGAGTTAAAGAGAAGGTGTCGGAGTGTGTAATGTCGCGTTAAATTCCAAGAAATCCTGACACAGATCCTCATTCCAATCCCAGAGTGCCGGGCAAAAGGACAGAATTAAAAAAAAAAAAAGAAAACAAAAAAAAAACCAACGCAACGTATCAGACAAATAAAACACCAAGAAGTGACATGGAAAAAGATACGCAGATACGAATTATGTACTCGTACTCTCTAGAGCCGCGCATCAGAGCTATAAGGAAAAGTATCTCATTAACGCATCGAACATAACATCGAAGAATCTCATTCCATAAGCCCCGACCAGAACAGAACAGACCAGACAGCATTTCATTGCTTGCAACACATTGATTGCGATAGTAGAGGACTTCGATGGTGATGTTCATCACAAGTAACCGATTTTTTGGTTTTTAGAAAATGATTAAGAGACAAGAATCCTCCTTCTTTGAAATCGAATCGAAGTACATATATTCAAGAAACGATTTTTGGATATGTGGACTTAAGTGGATTGTGCTTGTGCTGTAATTAGATACATTTCTTCTTTATGTGGCATCAATTCATCATTTTGTCGAAATCAGGGTTGTACACATATGTGTTGAAGTGGCATCATTTTTTTTTTTTTTTTTTTTCATTTTAGTCAAATTGTAGCGGGAGTCTTTTATGGTTGGATTTTTTTTAACAAAATTACTAATGGTAAGGGTGCACTTCTGGAAATACTTGGAAAATTTAAATCAATTAATATTTAGGTCTTAGATACCAAATGTACCTACAACTGAAGCCATGCACAATTTGTTCATCAATTTATTCGATAGAAGTATTTTTAAGGCAACTTGAAATTCAAAATCACGTAAATTTTTGTCATTGAAAACCATCGAAATTTTTCCTTCTTTTGTCTTTGTCTTTGTTTTGTTTTTTTCTAAACTTGATTGCCAAATTGCATTCCCCTCCTGAAATAATGCCCAACAATGTATTCTCTCTTGGGCCCAACTTCGGATGCACAATAAAATACAAATATAGAGATTTATTCTTTTACGGAACGGCACGTAAGTGGAATTCTTTTCCGAACTCGATATTTCTTCGTTTCCTCCACTTAAATCTTCATTAAATCTCCCAAATGGATAATGGGTACCCAAAATCTCTTTAATGCCGAAAAACCTCGACCAGTTTCAGTGGCAAGCAAGTATTGGAGGAAAACTCCGACGAATTTTACGTACGGAAAACGGATTAACTATAAAAAGCTACAATTCGTTCAAGAGTTAAAACAAAATGATCCCCAAATACGCGGCTTTTATATAATGTTCGGGAGTTTTCAAGCATTGTTCCGAGCAAATAACGAGTTTAATGACAACCCCATGAGAGATGGAAGATTTTAATAAGAGGGTGTGATGTTGAAATGGAATAACACAAGCTGTGTATCAGGGGTCAAGTATTTACAAAATTCTTTTTTTAATTCGCACAGATTCCAGAGGTCCAAGTCCAATCATTTACAATGATTCTGTCGTATAGATCCGGCTGAATTTCAGCAATGGACTGAGTTATGTTGACTTTAAAAAGGTCATCGCTTGATTTTGGTTTATTGTCATAAGCCTGAGATTTGAGAAAAGCCCACAGGAAAAGTCTAACTGGGTCAAATCACACGATTTTGGTAAGCAATTCATGTCAACTCCATGAGAGTTAACCCTACCTCAAAATCGTACATGCAGAATGTCCATTGTGGTGTTTGCTGTGTGGCTAGTAGGTCCGTCCTGCTGGAACCACATGTTGTTCACGTCCATATTGTTCCATGCAGGTAAAAACACATGGTTATCATTGATCTATAGCGCTTGGCTTTTACGGTTGATTTGAAAGACGACTACAAGGCGACCATAGACCACAGACTGTCAACATCGACCCGTCCTTATAGGAAAACCCTTTATTATTTTGCAAAAGTACTACGGGACTCGCTTGATAAGCCAAATTCAGGAGAACATATATTTGCTTTTTAGTGTTAGAAGACACCAAGTCTAGCTCGGAAAGTTAGTAAGTATAATATTCTTAGGTTGTACTTAAGACTATTTAGAAATTCCAAAAACAAATTCCTTCGTGAAATACTAAAAGCCCCTTGACTGATATGTACAATATATCGACTACCTAAATCATGACTATTTTCATGAGAAATATGGAAATAGTTAAAGAAATGATTAGGAAACATTCTGTATAACACAATAACTGACTGCAAGGTAGGTAATACTAACCCTTAAAAGGAAATACTGTTTTATATGTCCGTAAGAAAGTTCGAAGACTGAGAAGAACCAATGCTCATGAGCTGATGGTCTAAAAGCTATAGGAAAGAACGGCTTGTCTGTTATTTCGGGTGAATATATTTTTTATATATATGTTTTGTTTTGATTTATGCTATTTAATACCTACTTATCAAGAAAGCTTGAGTCAACAGTAAATTAAGATATCTTTAATTTAGTCTTCCAAAAAGTGTCAACCGTAAATTAATCAATCAATATACCCTTCCAAAAAGTGAAAGCCTTTAAGCATAAAGTTGGAAATGTATGAATATAAGAGCATTAATAAAGTTGATTGATTGGTTGATAACAAGTCGTAAACTATGGCTGTCCTATTCTCTTCCAAACCCCGCTTACTATCAACATCTAATAATTACTTAAAGTGCTTCCAAGTTCCAACACGCGAAAAGTCTCAGCCGACGGCGATACGACAGCATTTCTTCCTCTATAAGATTCCGTGCACGCTGCTTCCAGTTTTTCTTACCAAGTGCTCTTGCAAACGCCATTAGACTTTTAAAATTTTTAAACGGAAGCTCGGTATTCCTTGAAACTATTGGACTTGAAATTTGGAGATCATCTAAGCTGGAGCATTTTTTTAATATAGTCGATGTGACCGATTTTCGATTTATGAACAATATCCATGATATTGGTACAACTCATAGAATTCATAAATTCTCTTCATTTGCCATCGCCTAGCACATCACAAGATCAAATATTTATATATTTATGAATTTTCTTTGACCTTCTTTTTCTGTATAACCAATATTAGAAAATCAATTTTTATATAAAACGACAAAAAATAATCATCAACAAAATTTCCCTTCAAGTTCAAAGTGCTTAGCACCCAATCATCAGCGCCATCATCGTCAGCACTATATCAGACCCTATTTCACCTTTAAACATTAGCACAACACTATATAAACACGACCTAAGCTAACTCTAATTCGTTTTGCTGCACATCAAACAGCAGTGGCAGCGTTGGTAGCTACAGCTAGTGACTCGGCGAAAAATCAATAACCATAAAAACCTAAAATCTAACACCGCTTTCTATAGTCACAGTTCAATGGTGCAATAAACCTCCAATATATGCCCCCATAATCCACAATATGGACTTGCAAAAGAGATCCCTCTGAAATGCGGCCGGTCGGTGGTGGTGTTGGCGTTGGTTGGTTTGTTGGTGGTGTGGTGGCGGCAACTCTCACTGAAAAGCTGTCACTTTCCCATATATGTACATATAGATCCCTTATACGTTCCACAGAACGTCAAAAGTTCCTAGTCAGCTGCATGATTCCTATAGCTGCTCCCTGATGATGATGACGATGATTTTCTAATTTCGCCAGAATTCCAGAGATATAGCAGGGTGACGATAGTGCACTCCACTGCAATCAATCCGACGACCATCGATAGCGGTGTTATCAGGTGCTGCGATGTCGTCGTTCACCATGCCACCACCACCCCCGAGTTCACGTCAATGCACATCACTAATGCCATATAGTGGGCAAAGTAGTGTAGTGATGGGATTTCCTCCTTAAGGTCATTAAATTTAATTGCGCGTTTTTTTGTTTGTTTAAGTTTTGGTCGGTGTTTTAGCAGTTCAGCTATTATGCTGTATAGAAGAGACTGTGAGAAAAGACATGAATGACACTTCTGTGTGGTGAGATTAGGCAACATTGCTCATAACCTCGGCACGGCATGCGAAGTTTGACGTGTCTCCTCCGTGATGTCTTTGAGATTTTTATAGCCGACTGTTAAAAGAAAGTGGATTGTTATTTCTATTGTTGCACGTTTTGTTAAGGTTTTTATGACTCCACTATATAGAATACCGCCAACCAAAAAAAAAAAAAATTAAACAAGAGACTAACCTATACACCTATGCAGGAGATAAAAATGAGCCACACTCACCTCTCGGTGTCTGGTGTTGGTGGACGTGGAGAGGGCGCTGTGTTGTATATATTCTGTGGTAGGTATATGTCATTAGTTTTATGACTTTGACAAGTGATTCCGTTCACACGGGTTGTGATTGTGGATAAAATTAAATACCTTTGAACATTTGCTGATGAATTTTAGCTTAGAATTGGAACTCTCTGCGCTGCAAAACAAAAACCAGGTGATATAGTGCTTATCGGTTTTTTGATGTTATGCATGTGCCATAAAGTGTGACAATAAACCAATGCGATTACATCGGATTCAGGTGAACATATGTAAGAAGGTAGATATTTCTAGATAAATTTGATAATGGAATTCCAGCTTTTTTTTTGATGAGAAAACAAGAATTCTGCAATGTTTGATTGTCAAACAATACTTGGTCTGGTTATTTTGTATATTTATACGAAATTATTGAATATGGTATCAAAATATTATTTTCGTGGTGAGTGTATTGTCGGCTATTATTCACACGTCGAAAAAAAAAACAAAAAAAGTCTTGTTCATTAACCTATTACTCTCTTGAGTTCCTCTAGTAGATTAGGTACAGCCAAATAGGGTTTTGACAGAAACAGTTTCAACAGGGTATTCTTCGAAATTTACTGCCGAAAGTAACAACCAAAGACACGAGGCATGAAAAAATTGATTTTTGGTACTGGAGAGAGTCGAATCTTTCGTAATAAATGTTCAATACTTCAACCTGAAAATAATTATGGCCACATTTTTTTTTCTACGACCAATAATATTTCAAATGATTCCATTTACATATTAAAAGGCAAAAATAATAAAGGAAGGACCCAACACACGATCAACTTTGGGCTTCTGTCAACTGACACAACACCTTTGTGTACATTAATGAATATTGACGATTTAAAGTTTAAAGTTGTTGCTCATGTATGATTTTAGGATTTAGCTGCAAGTGTTGGTTTAGTGAAAAATAAATAAATAAATTGGTTGTCTTATAGAACTCTCAACCATTCCTGTGTGAAATGGAGGGGACCTACAATTTTTTGCCAAATCCAAAGGCATAAAGTGAGAAGCACTTACTCGAAAACAAGAAATATTGGAGGATTTGTCAATTTTTCGCAATATTGCAGTACCTACTCTTTAAAAAAAATAGTCTGTTTTTAGGTGGTATTGGTTAGGATTTGATCCCAAGATCTTTGGCATGACAGTCCTACGCACTTAACATTACGCCACGGCTTTACTACTAGTGTTAATTATTTTCAGGTCCGTCAAGCTGGAAACACCATAACTGAAATTCAAAATTCTAATGATGCAGGAATTAAGTGATAATTTAATACCGCACACCTAGCTTGGAACTAAAATCCATTCCCCCTCAAACCCATATGGAGCACCAAAATAGCACCTAAATCCCTAATCATTAGTTTTTTGAAATTATGTTTTCGGAGATTTCGTGTTCCTAGCTTGACGTCAAGCTGCGAACACTACAGGTTTGATGGGGAAGAGATTTTAGTTCCAAGCTAGGATTGCGGTACTTAACTATCACTAAATTAGCACTGCATTATTAGAATTTTGAATTTCAGTTGTGGTGTTTCCAGCTTGACGGACCTTTTATTTTCGAGATTTTGAATAAACTTGACTTTACGACGACAGCGATGTCGAAAAAAGTGGGTCTTGCAATTCTGTCTGTGTGTCTGTTCTGTCCTTTCGGCTGCAGCCTAAATGGGTTGATCAATTTTCTTTAAACTTGCGGCCATGTTATTATTTTTTGAAAATTAGAAAAGTGTTAGATGATTTTTTTCAAAATTAATTTTTTAACTCTGCATTAATAAATGTAAAAATTGTATACCAATTTTTTTTTCTTAAAAATATTTTCAAAATTTATTAACAAAACCGCTGAAATGATTATAATTTTTTTTTCTCATAAATTGAGATTTATGTAAGAAAACAGATAGTGTCAGATTGCGTTGGTGGTTAAAACAATTTCAGAAGTTGTTTAATAAATGTATTTCTAATTATACCTATTGTTTTTTTTTTTAATTTTGAAACTGAGTGTAAGTACCATGTAGGTATATTTAAAAAAAACAGTGTTTGCAAATAAGAGCAAGTTCGTACGACCCAGTCGGGCATTCTATTGAATCAATCAATTATCAATTTTAAGTCCAAAACTAAAAATTAGATGCTTTAATGACTTCGGTGTTTGAAAAAATTGAAAATTATTAGTGCCAAATAGGTTCTTTGGAGCAACCTAAACAATGGATTGTAGTCAAATTAAAGGGAACATATATTCCCAAAAACTAGAAAACATTTAAGTACCTACATCAGGTTTTAAATTTTTTAATACAAATTGGTAAAAGCATTGAGTTATAAAAACAAATATAAAATGCTTATAGTAACAAAAATTCACCTACCTCTTAAATGTTGGGGAAATAGACACTTTCTGACATACATTATTTTTTCTCTTTACGTCATGCTCATGAATTATTTCCCAAAGTATTGATAGTTATAATTATAATCTGAAAACACCTTGTACAAGGTAGCGCAAAAGTGCAAATTATTACGCAAAAAAAATCGAAACTATTATTCCACGTTCTTTAGGAGTATAGTGATTTATGTCTTGTTAATATGAATTTTGTATCTATTACTTCACAAATTTCTAAGTATAGAATTGATATTTGCCGCCATTTTCAACCAGTGAGAAATTTTTCGCTGTCTTGTAAAGGGCAACTGTAAGACCGATTGCCAATGATAAACAAAACTAAACCAATTGGCTTATACTAATTCATAATCGTAATGTTGCACGTGAGTATTGAGTATACTAGTATAGAATATTCAAAAAAAACGATACCACAATCTACCCCAAAAACAGACAAAGAAACAAATGATGAGAGCATCCGCGTCCTATCTTAATTAAATATCTTCTTGCCTATAAAATCTTAAAAAAAAAAAACAAATCATTATCAATATAACCAAATCTTAGGTATATTAACATTAGTGAAACAAAAATACTTTCCTATAATTTAACCTAAAAATCTCAAAGTTTTTTTTTTTTATTATCAAGAAGAAAAATACATAGTTTTTGATATTTTCATTAAAAAAAAAAAAAAACAGAATTTCGTAAAAACAATAGATCTCAATAACTTACACAAAAACATCACAAAAAAAAAAAAAAACAACATCCAAGGCGATGGAATCCCGATAAAGATTTTTATTTTAATTACAAAAAAAACGTGGGAAATTTGCATTTGAAAATGATTCCATTTTAAGATATCGAAAGATTATCTTGTGAATGATGAGACCCATGGGACTAAAGAAAATGTTTTGGGTTGCGGAATGATGATCAACATCACTGACAGAATTTATACCAACCACACAAAAATAATGTATAACATCTAGTTGAAGATGTTTTTTTGTTTTTTTTGTTTTTTTTTTTTTTAGTTTGGAAGATTTATATTCATATAGAGCGGGTGACAAAATGAAAATAAAAATCTTGACCCATTTAAAAAAAAATATAATTATTTTATAACGAATAAAGAAAAAGGAAATACACTGCTTTCTGAAAAGATGTTTTACATATGGGATATAAATAAAATATGATTGCTGTGCAATGTGCTATAAATCCTGAAGACCTGAAAGTCTTGAATCCCAACTATGTGTACCTTACATACATCCTTGCATCTTTGAAAAGCAGCCAAATATTCTCAAAGTCTTTCTGCAATTTTATATAGCTTGCGCGGTTGCTGAGAAAAGAGCTGGTATACTAACTTCACCTTGAGTCGGGGTCGAAATCACAGTTTTAATTAGACATCCAAGCTATACTACATCCAACTTTTCATTACCAACTTCTATAAATTTCGAATAAAGGTTAAATGACTATAAATCGAATATCAAAAGGATCATGCTTTAAAAATGATTTTTAAACTTCCTTCAAAAAATTATCTTAAACATATTAATCTTAAAACTAACTTCCCTTTATAATTTTTGTTATAAATAAATAAATAATATTGGTTTAAATACTGAAATTGGATTAAATTTTGGAATAAATCGTATGCACACCACCTTTAAAAAATATTTTTTTTTCTTTAATTTCTATTCAAACAATGAATTATAAAATTCAGATCACAGGAACAAAACGATATTCAATGCGCATTAAAATCAAAAGAAAAGATTAAAATAAATTTTTCTTTTTATTCGAAATGATTTATGACCACGAAAGGACTCTCTGTAACACCTTTTTTCTTCTTCTTCACAGGATGACCTATTGTTTTCGCATCAACTCTTTCTTTGATCCCATTTTTATTCCTCGAAAATCGTTTGTCAATATGCTTATAAGAAAGTGTTTTTGAGTCACACGTTTGTGGCATTGTTCTGATCCTTTTTTTTTTGGTAAATAATATAATTCCTCTTTTATTTTTATTCATTCGTATCCTCACGAAAGGAAAAGGTTCCTTCTTATAAGGAGACCATCAGCAGGGAAAAAAAAAAAGAAACAAAATAAGGTGCAAATGCACGTCGTCGTCGTCGTCGTTGTCGTATCCTCTTTCAATTTTATAATAATTTATAATTAATGCATGATCAATCGAAGTGTGGAAGGTAAAATGTTAAAACTTGTTTTGACTCCTTGCTGTACCCAGAAAAATTAAAAAAAGAAAGAATCTAGTCAACGCAATCATTAATCATACAAGGCGTGTGAATGTAATGTCATTTTCATTATCCAAGGATATATATTTTTTCTGTCTGTCTGTCTGATTTTTTTTTTGTTCATTGGTTGAATAATATCTTTATTTTACTTTCAGTTTTGCTAACGCCAAATGAAAAATGATCTTTTAATTGGCAAATGATGTTAGGAATTATTTAAAATTTCAATGTATAGAATTAAGGCATATGTACCTTCTTCTATTCTTTTTGATGTGTTTGTGGGTTAATTAAGAGATAAGTTGTATGGAGGAAATGATTGAAATCACGCTTATAGTATATTGGTTTAGTTAGAAGCATTTATTCTGCATAATTTTTGTTTAGATAAACGACATAAAAGACTGATTGGTTGCACAGAAGTTCATATAATATCTAAAGTCTTTAAGTGTGGGTAGCATATTCCATATACGCTAACCAGACTGAAGATAGAATTTAACAGATAGAAAAAATTTTATGGTATCTTAACAAAGATTGAAAGATCAATTGGAATGCAATTTTGTTAAGTGAAGAAGCATTTCAAAATTTGATATACAACACGTTAATGAATGAAACGATAACTATTGAGTTTCTAGGAGAAAATTCAGTGAGCATGAATTTCTACAAAAATCCGCAAAAACATAATGGGCCCTATCGGGAATCTCCCGGGGAATTTTAGTTCCCACGGAAAGTTTCATTCCCAAGAAATATTTCTAGTTATCGTGAACTTACCTCGGAATAAATTTTTCCCAGGGAAAAAACTACCAACATTCAAAAAACAAAATTATTTTCGGAGATCAATTTCGAATTGTGTGCAGTGTTATCAAAGGATCATAATTAAAAAAAATAAAATTTAAGTTGAAATTCCCTTTACAATAAAACAAAATATCCCAAACAAATTCCCCATCCATGTGAAGAAAGAAATATTGTGTGCGATCATTTCAACTGAATTGTATAAAATTGCATAAAATTGTCCTCTTCGATACCTTGCTAGGGTACAACAAACAAAATAATTGAATTTTTCATGTTGCCAATTATATTTTTCCGTTTGAACGAGGTGTTAAATTTCGCAGAAGAAAAAAATTCCTCTATCTGAAAACACTGTCCAGTGTCCACACATCGTCAGGCTTAGTGCATGTCTGCGTATTTTTTGCTGAAGGTGGGTACCAAAGAGGAGTCGGCAAGGACCACGATGGAGGTCTTGCCCAGTCAACATTCTGTGAAGTTTTGTCGAACTTCCTTAACATTTTCGAGGAAAAGCTTTGTCCAGAATAGATCAAAATTTAAACCGCGGAAGAGCAAAGAAAGAAAAATTTATATTTTTTCGAAAAATATAAACTGAGTGATCTTTTTCTTGGTTTTGCATTTTTCATTTTTTGCTCCAAGAAGGTAATCAAAATGAAGATGCATTTCGGCCAAATTTTGCCAAATCTTATTTACCCTGTAGCTAGTAAATCCAGTCTCTATAGTATTCTTTTCCATAATACTGGTTCTATTTCGATTTGATTTGTTCAGTTCGTCCCATAATAAAATTAAAAAATTGTGTTTATTTATCAAAAAAGTTTCAATTCCTCCGTCTCGCCTTAATTTCTCCACCAAAATAAATGGGAAAAAATTCCAGAGAAATAACAACAAAATTCCCATGGAAATATTGTTCACGATAGCAATAAATTCCGAGGGGAATTTCGAACACCATTCACGATACGAATTTTTCGAACGTGGGAAATATTTCCCGGGAAATGTCGTTCGCGATAGGGCCCAATGCTTCAATCAACTTACCCCGAAAAATTTTGTATCAACTTACGTGCTCCAACTGAATTTTTAACAATCAGCAGCTGTTTTGCGATAACGATTAGAAAATAAATTAAAAAACAAAAAATTTAAAAAAAACACGTGTTCAGCCAAAAAAAAAAACCTAAATTAGGATGATTTAAAGTTAACGTTGATTTTTTTTTTATTTTAAAACATAAACAACTTTTCTTGCGTCATTACCCTTTTTTCGGCCATTTACTCATAATAACTTACCCTTTTAAAAGAAAAATTTCAAACTCAACAGTATTTTTAATATAGATTTTTTTATTTCCATCAAATTTATATTTAGAATCGCAAAAAGTTTGGGGGCGCTGTTGTAAAATAATCGAGTTTATCATATGCTTAGGGCCAGGGGTTTGAAGAAAAAAACAAATACTTTACAGCCCAACCTGTTAAAAATGTTTGTTATCATCTCCCATTAAAAAATAAAAAAAAAAATATTAGTGAGCAATATTACCTACTTTTTGTTTAAAAAATTGAAATAAATTACTTTTTTTTTTTTTCAAAACCAAATCATTTTGATTTCATACTTCTTACCTCTGTTCAAACTTTATTTTAATTAGTACTAAATTATGACTATGTTCTTTCTTCGTATTTTATATTATTTTTTCTTATATTTCACATTCAGTTTTAACAAAATTAGTTGAAGTTAATTGAATAAAACTAATGTGAAGACAACTGATGGAAGACAGCTAAGATTATGGGCCTCTTCTAACAAAATCTGACAGAAGCACGGTTTCTTTATATCGTCCCATCTCCCACCAGTAAAATCCTGAAAGGACTTATTCTTCGGAGGATCAAATCGGTTAGCAACACCAACAATATCATCCCCAATATACAATGTGCATTTGACAGCGTTTGGATACGGGGAAACTATAAAAAAAACTATCCCTTTTTAATTTGTCAGCTTTACTTATTAAAATTATTTTCATTTTTTTCAATTCCAGATCCTTTTTCATCCAGATTGAAAACAGCCAGTCGACAGCCAAAATCATAAGAGCGGGAGTTGCTCAATAATCAAGAAGCTAATCAGGTCCCGTTCTTATATTTATATGCCTTCCTCACCATATCACTATCAGCTATAAACAAGGTACGACTCTTCGAGGGGAATATTTTAAATACAAGTATATGAATATACGAAAACCCCATCAGAAAAAAGCACTTACCAAATAAGATGCTCTAAGAGAAAGAGATAGATAGGTATGATAATATGATCCCCATTGACCAGCATTGTTGGAACTACCGAATTCTGAAGAAACTGGAAGAAGAAATACAGCGACTACAATAACAGAAAATTCTATCCAGTCATAGATATCTGAACCCCAAAGCAATCATAGATAACAGATTCCGGGATGTTTCTACGAACAAGCCGACCGACAATGGGCACGACCATTAATCTTTTAACTATATTTTAAGATATATTTAATTTTAATTTTATTTTATAATCATACTCTTTAGATTAAGAACACAAAAAATACGTATTTTATTTTGTTATAAAAACCATTTTAAATAGACATGATACTACTTATAATAATTTTCTAACTTTTGAGTTTTTTAATAAAATTTTGTTAATTTTTCACATTTTTCAACTTGTATCATTATGAACCTATTTTCTTAACAAACTCCACCTGAACACGTCTAAAACCGTGAGAATTCTTGCAAACAAGTAAGCAAACATACCATTTTTACATTTTTAATTGTCACATTAACTGTCACATTTGAAATTTGGATTTAATATGGCGCTAAAATAATAAAATAGACATTTGGTGATCTTAACTTTAATAAATGTAAAAAAATTGTACAATACTAAGCTCATTTAAAATTTGGACAAGTCCTGTTTTTAACCTAGGGTCACACTAAAAATATTCTAAAATGTTCTAAATCGTTTAAAATTTTGTGCGAATATATTAATAGTTTTCTGTTCACTTAATTGGAACAGAACTATGTATACCTTAAAATGCATGTTCATATAAATAAAACGGCTCAGGGAAATACATAGTACCAAAAGTAGATTGTCCCTTAAATTGGGCTGTCAGTCGCTTTTGGAGTGTGTTTCGGAAACTTTGTTCTTAAAAGAGAAGTAAGTATTCTACTTTTTCAAAATTAAACTTTTTTAAATTTATCTATTAGGTATGAAAGAAAAAGTAGTGTGCTTTGTATTCCCTCCTATAAAAATAAATATTGGTTTTTTTTTTTTCGAATCCAGTGGGATTTTAAAAATCTCATCTGCCATCACTGATTGACAGTGTAAGTCACTTAACTCCGGTGCTGCATGAGCTTTCACTTCATTGGTTTATATAAATGTTGTTAAACATTTAGAATATTATACCTTTGTAATGTTTTCTTTTTACCGTTTCGATATTTTCCTCCACATTTATCAAACTTGTTTTCCAAAAACTACGATGTGTCTCATAAGCATAACACTTGGGAGCATTTTTCATAGACAAACATATCTTAAAATCAAAATTTATAATTTTAAACATTATATTCTTTCTTGATCGATAATTATAATTACTTTCCCGTTCCAGTTTTTAATTAAAAATATACCTAAAATGATAATGTGTGTGAAGAATGAATAATTCTAATATAAAAATTAAAAAGCCCCAAAGACAGCACGATCAGATAATTCAAATAAAAAATTACATAATTATTTCACAAAGCACTAATGGTAGGTATGCCTTATATCGTTTATATAATTATTATGCATATCCGTTGAATGCCTTTAAACGTATATATGTATCCTACGTTACGTAGGTATATTAACCATACCCATACCTGGTACAAATTTTAATCTTCTTCTTTTCTTAAGAAAATGTCTGCATATCTTATAATGCGTTCCACTCTTAATTACCTCCTTTAAAAACCGTTTTTCTGATATCGATAATAATTTGTCTTATTGAATGGTAACTCTCCATTACAATCGCCATCGAAAACGACAAAAACGACAACGACAACCAGCCTCTCTACTCAATCAAAAGAAGATCATTATGTGGCCCCATCCAAATGGACTCCTAAATACCAATTAAGTCATCGCGCAGAGACGATTTCCCGTGCACCCAGAGCATTAAGCTAATTCGAAAATTATACAACGATGACGACGACGACTTCGCGTGATTGTCGGTCGGATGTCCAATAGTCGTATATATGTATATATGTTGTCAGATAGCCGGTGTCTCTCTTTCTCTCTCTAATATAAATACATAGCGGCACCATTAGCTCTTCATAATGGAAACTCGTGCGTCCAGCTTCAAACGTCCAGGGTGCGAAACACTATAAGAACCTCGTTAGATCATAAATCTCTGAATAAAAACAATTTCGACTAATTATCCACTTTAATTACACTAATATACTTGAAAGCATGATATAGGACCTCAAAATGGCCCCCATAAATCCATCAGTTATTGTTGTTGTTTTTGTTAAACGTTGAAGCTGCCGAGAAGTGATGCAAACAGAGGTCCTCCATCCGCTGGCATGGTCCTTTGGGTCAATAAACACTAAATTGAAAAGATGATGTCTTCATTTAGTACCTACCTACCTAACCTATAAGGGCGACCGAAAAATATTCACATTCCCGTCCATCTTCATCTACAGGCGATGTTAAATGTCAATGGCTATCTGTTCCGGCAATAAATACACCATTAAGAGGTTGCTCTTCTTTTCTGGCGGCCAGTACAGGGACTGGCACTGGACTGTTGCCGACGCCGCCGCCGCCGCGGTAGTAAGTGAAGCGGAGGAGCTAATCTCCATGTTCCAGGTTTGGTAGTGCAATAAATCCTTCCGCCTAAGACGAGCCAACCACCCCAGAAGAGAGCGTGAGAGAGAGAGAGGGCGGGCAGAGGGAGCATATACGAAGTTTAAATATCGCGTGTGTTCATGTCTAAAAGTTCAGGAGAAGTTGCAAACTACACAAAATAACAACAACAACCATAAAAAAAAGAAGAATCTGCTCCGTCGAACATCAACTCACAGTAGACATGGACAAGCGATAAATCTTCTTCACTTCAAGCCGCGTCGAATTGGATGTTTATATCCTAGGAAAGGAAAGGAACAGCACATCTCTCGCTGGCCTGCCGAGAAGCATTTTCCTCCTCGAAATGACATTTTAGCACCGGCTAATCCACATTCGTTGGGCCCGACTTGGCCCAGCCGATTACGATTACGATATGATGGTAGGTTAGGTATATGGTCAAGGGAGAAACCGTAAAGAGTTCAAATCTAATGGGGACACCATCATCATCAACCAACATCTGGAGGAAGAAGAAGAATGCATATATATGTATACAAATCCTCTATCGTCTGGGTTGCACTTTGCATATATCCAATAAGCTTCAGAAAAGGACATAAACCATGAAAGATCGAAGAGAATTCTGCTTACATATAAGATTTTTTTTTCGGTGGCCCATTGTCTTTTTGAGGGCGAAAAGTTTTTTTTTTAGCAAAATTCTGTAGAATCAGTTTTATGCGTCTCTTATATATAGACGAGCTGTAAGCATTTTTTCTTCCTTTTTTCTGCCAAAATATTTCTTCTGGTTAAATGTTGCGTTTGATATCTTTTAAAATGCGAGCTCCTACTGCTTTGCCGCAGCATTAGAATGAGAAAAATGTTTATTGTTCTTCTGAAACAAGAAGGTTTGGGAATTCTTTTTTATATATTATTTGCGGGAAGAATCTTTGTTTTGGTGCGTGGGTCTAATCGTGATGGGATTTTTTTTTTTAATTTGTTTGTTTAGTTTTGGGAAGAATTCTGACGACTTTTATCAATCGCTTTGATGCAGAGTGGATGCAGTGGCGGCAGCGACACAAAATCGTCTCATGCCTTTTGCGAGAAATGTTCATTTTGTGTATTTAAAAAAAAAATAAACTTACAAAAGAAAAACAAATATGTTTTGTTTTCAAATGGTATAAAATTCAAGTCGAAGAAATACAATTTAAGGAACAGTTGATTTAAAAAGCTTTTTTCGGGATTTTATTTACAGAAAAATTAAGTTCCACACACTGTTTTGCAACCAAATTCGAGGATGCGACCATTCCGATCATTTCTTCGGAAGTTAAATGAATGTTAGAAGAAGAGTGGCTTGGTTTTTGTTGAAATCTTATTCAAAATATACATATTAGTAGTAGAAGACTTTTAAAATATTTTCAAAACAAAAAATGATCAAAAACAGTTAAAAACTTGTCGATAAAGGAACTGGTATTGAATTTGTGGCTAATTAAATGGGTTTTTGTGTGATAACACACTTGCAGTTAGGCTGCCAAGCTTTCGCACCATCAAATTAATATTGAAGGTTCGATCCCCAGCTGGGGCAAAAAGTTTTTCAAATAATATTGAACAATGACCAAGCACCACTAAAGGAGTCTGATGATCGGCCTGGCAGTCGTGAAATAGCTATAACTCCAGCCTATAAAATCTTGGTGGTAGCTCACCCAATTGTTGTTGTTTTATTCAAACCTTAAATGCTAATTTGTTAAGTAAGAATTAATTTTGTAGATTTTATGGATCAATTTTTATTTGAATTTTAAGTTTTAAGAAACTATATTTCCGGTTTGCTAAAATAAGATTGAAATTGGCGGATAAAATCTACAAAAATAATATTTTCAATTATAATTTTTGCCAGAAATTGTAGCTTTTTCAATTCAATTTTTTTGCCTCAAGTTGAAGTTAATAAATCTTATGTTTTTTTCATATTCAAGTTTTCAAAACCTAAAAAATAAGAAAATCAAAAATTTTGTTGACTATTTTGAAGTCACCCGAAACTTAAATAAATGCGCAAACTCCGATTTTGAAGCTAACATAGTAGTTTTTTTTGTACAAGTTTTCGCTAAAATAAAACGTTATTCTCATATTTAACGGTTAGAACTAAAAAAAAATAGAATATTGTTTCCAAAAATTGTAGCTTTTTTATGAAAATTTGTTAAAAATCAACTTAATTAGAAATAAATTGATTAAACAACTTCTGAAAATATTTTGAAAACACGTGTTGGGATAATTATAAGGTAGGTTAGATTCCCAAGTTTAAAAAAAAATGACCCATCTGTTAAGGCTGTAGCCGCTCAGACAGTCAAATCTTGAGTTCGATTTTTTTCTTGCGAAATTTATTACATATTTCCAATTTAAAAGCTTAATAAACTGTGCAAAATAATACAATGCGAAATAATAAAATTCAAGATAAAAATTGTCATCTGATATTTCCGAAATGATGATTTTGCCACTAAACTTGCTAAAAAATTAAATGCGAAGACTAAATTGCAAAACAAGAAATTGCAAAATGAAAAATAATCAAAAAAGAATACTTCTTAATTGTTGTTCATTTTAATTTGAAAAACCTTTTTGCCTCAACTGAGAATTGAACCTAGGATCTAGGACAAGCGTCTTAAGAGCCATATATGAACCATTTTTATTTCGCTACCGAAGTCACGAGATCAGATGTATCCCAATTTAAGGTTCTATTGTTCTGCATATGAGTCAACTTGCATTTTTACTTTTCCTAGTCAAACACAAAGTGGTTTTTCTTTTTTCTTTGTACTTCAAAAATTCGTTGAGCATGAATTTAGGGAGATTATTTATATGAGAGATTTGAACTAAGAACTAAGTTAAATTTGAAAGGGGTCTTTTATAATAACACACTCACAGTTAGGCTTCAAAGCTTTTGCATCAACATATTGATATTGAAGGTTTCGATGATTTAGTCTGTTGCTTTATATTCTAAAACAAAATAAAATAAAATGCACGACTGGGTCGCACGAACTTGCTCTTATGTGCGATCATACTGTGGTTTTAAAGTAGGTATATACCAAGTTTAATAAAAATCGACCAAGTCGTTTTCGAATTATTAGGTTCTCAAAACAAAAAAATTGATACTTTTTTTCAAAAATCCAAAAAACAATTTAGAAAATTTTAGTATGCAATACTTTTTAAACTTTTTGAAAAATTCTCTTTAACAAAATTAATCAAATTCAATCATTTTTGATTAAATAGAAAATCAAAAAAATGGTTCTATGGGAGGTACCATTTAAAACCATTTTCCAAAAAAAAATTATAAAATGCTAGCATTTTTGTAAAAAATAATTACTGATTTTTTTTTTAAGTTGTGGGCACGTTTTTGAGAAAAATAAGATTTTCATAATTTGGTAAAAAATTTGTACGGCAAGTACCGCTATTTTTGATCTTAAAAAAAAATGAAATAAACCATGTGTAGGGAATGCCCAAAAGCGCTAGGAAATAAGTTTAAAGAAAATCGACCCACCCATTTAGGCTACAGCCGAAAGGACGAGCAGACAGACAGAATTACGAGACCCACTTTTTTGAATGCGTTATCATCGTAATGTAAACTTTAATATAAATTTCGAGTTCGATTTGTTTTACGAATCCATAAGTACCCATATATCGCAAGTAAAAAGAATCAGCTAGTATATACTGTCTGCTACCTTATAATTTATTGACTTTCGTGTAAAAATTCGCTCATACGCCATACATATTTTTTTAAGAAAAATTGATTGGACTGACATTTCTTTGCCTGACTTTTTTTAAAGGCCGTTAAGAGATATTTTAAATAAGTAATTCAACAAGTCCAATTAAAATAGTGCTAAATCTTCTACTTGGCTGATATATTTTACTAGTACGTATATAGAATTTGTATTATTCAAAAATCCTTCATATAATTCTTGTTACGACCAACGCACGAAAACCGAGGATCTCTCTTAAATTTTAAAAATTATAAAAAAAATTTAAATTTTAAAATTTATGTTAAAAATATGAATGTATGAATTTTAAATATAAATAATGACAATACAAACGAAAAATAGTTTTGGCCAGGTTTTTGGAAAAAATACTTTCATAAGTAGGTACATATGCATGTAGAGATGATTATTCGGGAAGAAAGGAATAAAGTTTTCATAGAGAATTCCCAAGAAGGTTTGCAACACAACACACCGATCATCCCGGTCTTGTATAAAATCATGAAGTTTCTTGCAGATGGTTGAAAGTCCTCTTGACCCTATTCGTTAGAAAAGTTGAAATGATTTAAATGATCGTTTTAGTCTTATGTAAATATGATCTGCATACGGATATTAAGTTTTGCTTAAACGGATATAGATCTTATGCTGTACTTACACTATTGACAAATCGCTATATTTTCAAGTAAGTCATAACATTCGAAGATGGCAATGTTTGACAAATAAAATGGCATTTGTTCAATCGTGTAAATTCAGCATTAATGAGGCAGAAAATTGCTGAAGTCGTTTTCTCACGCACTACCAACACAGTTATATTTCTATATTATATTTCATTTGACATAAATTAACTACCCACCCCTTTTCTTAAATCAAATTAAAATTTACTCTTAACTGTTGGCAGATTTTCAAATACATTAAAATGTAGCTTCAATGTCACCTAAAAATTACATTTACCAGAAGAAGAAGAAGTCCACCCGTGCACTGCACACGCGTTACCTATAATTCGCTGTAATTCCAATTGCCAACCAACTATACGTGTACGCAAACAAGTCAACAACAAACGACATGAAGTAGCACTCCAGCGTCGTCGTTGGTCTTTGGTAGTTGAGGCAATATACCTTACCTACACTTATTGGAACCTCAAGAATTTGGCCTCAGAAGGCGCAATCTGAACACTAGGAATTGTGTCCGCATACAAAAAAAAGAAAAAAAGAAAAACAAATCCAAACGAGCAACTAGATCACATAGTTCACGGTCCAGGTCCAGCATGTTACGCATTAGTCCCATTCCACAAAAGACCAGTAAGTCACATACAACGCGAGAAGCAGTCCGACCGAAGTGAAATTGTGTTTTGCGTATGTGCGCTGAATTGGGCCTGGGATTCTTTTCGTAACACCACATCTTTTGTCCGGCTGCGGCGGCGGCGGCGGTGGCATCGCAGTCAGCTTGATCGCATGGATTCTTATGGACCTTTGGAAAACTCTGTTCTGTGTAAAGTCAGATCTGACGGTACGGTGCTGCACACGAGTTGACACAAGGTGTCCAATAGTCCACTTGTGGTGGAGTGTGTATAATTAAAAGCATGTTGCGAGCCAAACCGTTTTGTTGTACAATTCGTACGTGACGATTACTGGCGAACATGCGGACTTTTAAATAAAGAGTTAGGAGCTGAAGGTCATCGTCTGTGGTCTTCAGCTGTAAGTAGCAAGTGGCGAAAAGAACCAAAAAGAAATCGAGGCATCCAGAGCGCGTAACATGGTGATATGTGGATTTTATGTACCATTTTGTCGCTCTTATATTGGGAGGCTATTGCAATTATTTTATTTTTCAAACATTGTTTGTTTGGTGTTGTTAAATATATGTATACTGAAGGCGAAAAGAAAAAATTCTCCGGCGCCATTGTAACTTCAATAAGGATTATGGTTTTTACCAAATTTGTATATAATCTTATATAAAATACACTTATAGAATTCCTTCCAATTTTTACCTACCTGCGTAATACTTAAATCTAAAATATAATTAAAGGGAATATTAGTTAAATTATTAGCGAGGATGAACCTAAATTTTTTTCTCGGATGAACCGATTACTTATTCCAAAATAGTTATTATGGTTCTTTGAATAGTCAGAAGCACTTGAATATCGAACTGTTTCAATTATCATTTTTACCACATGTTTTTAATATGCGTTGTTATTTAAATAAAATGCACAACTTGGTCGCACGAACTTGCGCGTACACTTTGGGTTTAAAGTCTAAATAGTTTAGATCTATTCATCTGTTTTGTATTTTGTATCCCCTGACAAAAGTGTAGTAGATGGATCGAGAACATCTGGAGGGACTGGGGCAGGAGTCTTTGGGCCTAGAACCAAACTTTCATCCCGATGGGACAGTCAACAAGCATTTTCCAAGCCGAAGTAAATGCCATAGGAAAATGTGCAGATCGAAATCTCGAAATGAATTATCGAAAACAAAACATTGCCATTATGTCGGATAGTCAGGCAGCGCTCAAAGCTTTGAGCTCATATACCATTAACTTCAAAATAGTGTGGGAATGTGTAGGCAGGCTAAATGAACTTGGCAAAAACATTAATGTCACGCTTCAAAAAAGAAGAGGAGACCAAAAGATCAAAAATTTGGAAAGAACTCCCAAAACTGAGGCAGACCAAACTCCTTCTTGGAAACTATAACCAAGAACGCTTCAAGGACTGCACCAACTTTAGTAGGAACAAACTAAGAATTATAACGGGCCTCCTCACCGGCCACTGTAAACTCAGAAGCCACTTAAATATTCTAGGCCTAGTAGTGCCACTTGCAGATTCTGCAATACCCATGAGGAAACACCGAATCACATACCAGGAGATTGCGTTGCGATGCACTCATGTACCAAAAAAATAAACACCTGGGACGCTACCAGGTGGAAGAGAGCAACCCCAAATACTCAAATTCTTAAAAGAAATAGGTTTGGAGGAAGAGTTGTAAGATGAGTAACCTCGTCCAACTCCATATGGGGACACAATAGATCTATATGTCGCAGTGCAATTACCCCCAAAATATATTCATTCATTCAAGTGTAGTTTATGAGAAAAAAAGTTTAAAAATCGTTGGAGGCTAAATTTTTTTTTAAATATTTTTTTGTACATATATAATTATTAAAACATTTAAAAAAAAAATATATAATAAATTAATTTTTTTTGAAAATTTTAATATGCAATATTATTTAAGGTTATTAAAAGCTCTTGTGTAAAAAAAAATTCATTAAAATCCATTCAGCAGACAATGATATAGGTGAAAACCAATAAAATTGGTTATATGAGAGGTACCGTTAATAAAAGAGTAGTGTACAAATTTTGTTCCTATGATAAAGTAAATCGTAATGAAATAAGCACATAGAAAAATTTTAATCAATATCGTAGGAGTTGTTTTGATTTTTATCAAAATGAGATTTTCCTTACCGGTTTTTAAACACTGGTATATGGAAGAGGTACTGTTATTTTTGGTTATAAGAATAAACTGCTAGATAATATCAAAAAACTGCTGGGTGCTAAGTATAATAAAAATCGATCAAGTCGTTTTCGTTTTATTCAAAATTTTAAACTTTTTTTTTTAAATCAAACAAAAAATTTTGGAAAATTTTGATACACAATATTTTAAAAATTATTGTAAACTTTCTCTATAAAAAAATTGATCGAAATCATTTAAACCATTTTTGAGAAAATTGAAAATCAAAAAAAAAATGTTTAGGAGGTACCATTTAAACCCATTTTTTCAATTTTTTTTTTAATAAAATGGTAGCATTTTTTTTTAAGTTGTGGGCACGTTTTTGAGAAATATAAGATTTTCATACTTCAGATTTTCATTTTGGTGAAAAATTTGTACGGCAGATACCGTTATTATTGGCCTTAAAAAAAATTAAAAAAACGTTAGGTACTAAATTTAAAGAAAATCGACAGACTGGTTTAGGCTACATCTGAAAGGACAGACAGACAGACTTCGCTTTCATCGTAATGTCAACTTTAATCAAAATCTCGAGTTCGATTTTTTTTAAGAATCCATAACTTGCCATATTCATACATACATATGTACATTATGTATGTATGTAGTACCTATATATCGCAAGTAAAAATTGATTCACAAGATGTAAACAAATATTTAAAAAATCTTAACCTTTGCCTTTTGACGCTAAACTTTCAAGGTCAAGCTTGTAAAATAAACAAAAGTTGTTAAATTGCTTTATTTAATTTTTTTTTTTTTTTTATAAAAACATATCAAATCAAAAAACCCCAAACTTTATCTAATTTTCCCAACAGCCCAGCCACATGAAATAATTTTCCATGAAATTACTTTAATGGATTACATATCCAAGGCAGCAGGTGCCGTTACACATGAGATTCCCTTGAGACGATATAGTGTGTACGCATATATGTATACACACCGTACACAGCAGCAATTCTACTGTCCATATCCTCGACACGCGTCAAGTATAACGTCAATCATGACATCCTACTAACGAAACGACAAAAAATTATCCATTCAAGTGCATTTCTCATGCACACAATTTACGGTTTTCCCCACTGAGGAATAAAAGAGGAAAATTCCTCCCCAAAAACTCCTAAGTATATTTCCTAAAGCGAACGCATTTAATCTAAGCCCTAAAGGCATTCTAAAGCAACAAAAAAAAGAAAATAAGTTCAAACAACTACATATTGTAGATCAACCCTCCACACCAGATCCTTTGGGAATATTTGATTTGAGATGGTATTCCCCAATTTCCTGACAAAATAAAGTAGTTTTAATTCCACATAGGGGCGGGATGGTGTTATTTTGTCTTTAAATTCCCAACAATAAAATAAAACTTATTTATATTATAGGTGTACTAAGCCATTGACATTATTGAATAACTCATTCATTTCATAACTCATTTTTCAAATTTTAATATTAACTCTCAGCCTGTTTTCCCATAAGAGTCGTCATCGTCGGGACTTAAACAAAATGGAAAACATCTATGTAGATAGGTATATAGCTAGCTGCATTTGTGGAAGTGTGTCCAACCTCTGTTCTGATCCCGGAGTGCGATGACCACCTTTAACAAAACAGTCATCCTCCCAATCGATGAGGAGCTATAGAAGGTATAGAGGGACGCGACGAGGTATATGAAACAAGAATGATGCATTCTTCGATTTGAAATCTTGTCGTTGTTGGTTTGAAATTTGATCCTTTCGTTCAAAGTTAAACAAAAAAAAAACATTAACAACAACGAATTCCGTAAGGCACATTGTCCAGGTGATTGGTGCCGTTGTTAATCCTTCTCCGGGAACACTGATGATCACCCTATGCCCGATTGCCCGTGCATCACCCATCACAAGATCTCCATGCTGGACCTGGAGAACGGAAATTTATTTAAACTTGTAAAAAATAATTAACCTGTGTGGAAGAATCTTTCAAGTCACGCGGTGCGTATATATATCCATCCACTTGGTGGTCACTTTATACAAATGTATCTATCTATATATAGGTATATATGTATGTATATATAATGACCATCAGGTCATATTGACTCATTCTAAAGGCAATCACATGGACAAACCTGTTGAACCAGGACATTGAGCTGAAATCTGATTAAAAGTCAAGAAATTATAGAGATTAAATGGCAAATAATTTGTTTGTATAAAGACACGTTTTCTTTTTTCAATAAAGATTCTTTAAATAGGCAGAGTGTGCGATTGCCAACTAAAAAAATACATATAAAAAATGAATTTATTTTTTTTTTATACGTTGCTGCAAAAGCGTTGGAAATACGAAAACGTAAGTCACTAGGCCCTGGATCTACACTAATTGTCGCTACTAAATTCAATTTTAGTCAATATTAGTGACGTTAATATATCTATTACTTTAAGTTTCTAGTGCGAAAGTAAATCATATATGATTGAAAAGTTTGCTTAAAGGTTTTTTTCCTTTTCCAGAAATGACCACGAATTTCCAATTTCAAAAACAATAAAAAATAAATTTTGAGGTTAATTGGCCCAATCATAATTTGTTTCCACCTCTGTTTAGAGGTTCCTATAATTGCACCTTAGAGTAGCCAGGGCCTGCCTCAGCCAAACTTGCAAGATTTGCAGAAAGCGTCCCTTTTTATATTTGCACACATACATACATACCTAAATACACTGATACCCATGCAGTTTATCCACATTTCCCAGGAGGTAGGCGTTTTTTTATTGAGGTATCCCCGGTAGGTGATATTAGTTAGTGTGCAAGAAATAGCTTAGCGCAGTTGTGATGGATGGAATGGAAATGGCAGTACATATTTGTTTGCGCAAGATCAGATTACATTTTTTTTGCTTCTGGTAATGCGCCCCTAGAATTTTGCGCCCTGTGCATTTACATATCTTGCACATATGGTTGGTCCGACCCTGAGTGTAGCCGTATTTGCCCAAGAACAGTTCAAAGCGGCTTGCGTCGTGCCTGATCTATCTTTTTCCGAAAATTGTTTTTGAAATAATCATATCACAAATACGAACAGTTAACTTGTTATGATTCATGACATAATCTTCTGTTCTGCCACTGTTTATCAAATTGCATTTAAAGCAATCTTGAATTAACGCTTCCGAGCAAATCGTTTGGAATAAAGCCCAAGACAAATAGGTACCCCTCAACACTCCATACATCCCTTCCCTGGTACAGACCACTGAAGCCATCGCTGGTATAGTGCATTGAAATGTGGTATATTAGTTTTTCTTTGAAATTATAGTTCACACTCATTTCAAACTGACATATATTTAAAACAAACCATGATGGACGAACGCTCATAGTATAAATAGTAAATTAGTAACAATTAAAAGTTATGTTCCAGAAGTGACAACGGAAGTTTGGATTTAAAGTAGTTAATTAGTGATCTCTGCTATCTCAGACTGTGATTTATAACGTATGTAGATATGCTATCTGTGATTAAGCAGACGCCATCTGCTATCTAATACTGTAATTTAGTGACATCCGCTATTTTAGACTGTAATCAGTTTGTTATCTCAGACTGTAAATTTGTAACGTATGCTATGTCAGACTGTGATTATTTGACGTCTGGCTCTCTCAGACTGTGATTAAGTGACGTCTGCTATCTTATACTGTAATCTAGTGATCTTAGACTGTAATTTAGTGACCTCTCCTATCTTAGTCACATATATTTTGGTAATTTAAAAATAGCTATATGTGTGAATATATAAAATTAGATACATAAATTTAAATCTTTCGTATACGTAAATTTTTGTTTTCATGTCTTAATTTGTTTTCCTATAAATTGCATAAAATTTTTGAAAAAATTGCAATCATTTTGTACGTTTTTTTTTGAGTTTCTGTTTATTTAGTTTTTAAATTAATTATTATAAAAATTTTTAGACAAAAAATTAATAGAAACATTGCTTGGAAAATCTGTTAATTTAGTTTAATTTGTTAGTCTTTTTTGGTTTTGTTTTTAAATGTCCAAATTTGTTTAACTCAAAAATTTGGTTTTAAAATATTTTAAAATTTTATAAAATGCAATCGTTTGTAAATTTGTATGATGATTTTTTTAAATTTTCTTTTATTTCTATTTTTATATAATAATTGTACAAAAAAATTGGGACAAAAAACTGAGTTTAGTGTACTTGATATGTCACTCGAAAAATCTGTAAAATGCAGTTCTTTTTTTTTATTTTGGCCAATTTATTTATTTGTCACAAATTTGTGACAATCACACAACTCGATTACATCTCTATTCTTTGATTATCTACATAACATTATATTAAGTCAGTGTGATTTTTTCGCAAGTAATATACGACTGTTAAGCTATAAATACTCCACTAAAGAATGACTAAGATCTAAGATGATAAATTCGAAAGCTCTTAATTTTGTACTCCGAGAAAAGGCTTTTAGATGACATTTGGATTTAAATATTTGATATAAGTAAAAATATAGTTTTTTGCCTACCTGTCAAGCTTTAAACTGTCAAATTCCAATTTTACAAAAAACTTCTAAGAAATCATAAACTTATGAGATTGTATTTTTTACTCCTGAAAAATGCCATCTTATAGGGCTTTCAGAGGTGACATTTGAAACAAAATATTCTACATATACCATATAACATATATAGTTTATTGCAGGCACGTAGCCAGAGAGGGGGATTTAGGGGCTGAGATAGATTCGGAAGAATCCCACATTGAGAGCCTATACTTACTCTCATAGTCATAGTAAAATATATCTAATGAAATTCAGGAATAGTTCGGGTCACTTTTCACGAACTTTGAATTTTGAGGTACCTGATATTTTTGTTACGGCATGAGAGTTTTAATACTTTTTTTGGGATCCGTAGTACAAATGAGAAGGTGTTAAGTGACATCTAAAACATACTTTTGATATGAATTTAAATAAAAACAACCAAAATTATGCATTTTTCTTTATTTGTATGGCCTTTTTCTAAATTTCTCTAGCTTTAAGAAAAAATTTCTTAGAAGTTCTAAGCAAAAAAGGTCGTTTAAAAACAATAAATCAACATATAAAATTTTGTCACTTAACACCTTCTCATTCTAAACGCTTCAATTTTGTTAAGCTTAGGTTCTTAAAATTTAAATTTTCATGTTAGGCTAACATATTATGTAGGTAAAATTAAAAATAAAATTCCTCGTAAAATCTTGGAATCTTGTATTTTGTATGTATATGTTATCCTAACCTAACTAGACATGTTTTTCCACACAAAAATATTTAACTCTTTAATTTTTTTTCTCAATCGACAACTTTAACATTTATTTAATTTTTTCAAATTATTAGGGGTTTTTTGTGTGATAACACACTTGCAATTAGGCTGTCAAGCTTTCGCACTATCATATTAATATTGTAGGTTTGAATTAAACAACAACAATTGGGTTCGATCCCCAGCTGGGGCAAAAAGTTTTTCAAATTAAAATTGAACAATGACCAAGCACCAATAAAGGAGTCTGATGATCGGCCTGGCAGTCGTCAAATAGCTATAACTCCATCCTATAAAATCTTAGTGGCAGCTCATCCAATTGTTATTGTTTCATTCAAACCTTCAATTTTGTCAAAGTTTTATTTAGATGAGGACCAAAATATCCTCAGTTTGAAAAAAAGTAAAACATAAAAATGATAAAACGATCTCTTGCAGTTTCTATATAAACACAGTTTTACGAGGACAATAGTATGTACCTATTTAAATATTAATATATTATATATATCTTGTATATCTTACCACATTCGTTTCAAAGCTTACCATATTACTCCATCAGTTCATCATCTTCACACAACTTACCATTTCAAAAAAAAAAACAGAATGAACCAGAAAATAAGCAAACCAACGAAGATATATCACTGATTCCACTGTCCTCATTTCCAGAATAGATTTTTGTATAAAATGTTTTTGTTCTTAAAAATATTTAAATATACCTATGCATATGTATCGATTATTAAAAAAAATGTTAAATTTTAAACATAATAACTAGTTTAACTATGTAAGAATACTTAATCATATTTATGTTAATTAAATATCCTAACCATACCATAAAATAATATTGATATCATAACCTTAACAATACAAAAAAGAGGTTCTTAAAATTTAACTCCCATATAATAATAATTTCCCACCTATAACAATGGTCCACCATAAATCGATCGACTAATAAATCATAAATATTTATATAAAAAAAAAAAGAAATCATTTAAATTTCATTATAACCACACAGCGCATTTTTTAGGGCACTCTTAAATCCTATAAGTTAAAATTATTTGTTCCTTCTATTTAATATCGGATCATCATCACACGACCTCATGCTGTGACCCATCGCGTGATATGTGCTGCGTTCTATATATTTATTATCATGTGTGATTTCCATTACAGTGAAACTTAAATCCAACAAAATAAAACCAAAAAAAAAAAAAATTAAATAAAGATCTTACCTAGGATAACCAAAAAATTCGTGATCCTAAATATTTGTAATCCTGAAAAATAAAAATTGTAAACAAAACTTAACAAAAACCCTTGACAAAGATGTATCACATCCGTCTTTCAATTTAACTTTTTAAATGACGACTTTTGTGTCTGTCTATAAGGGAACAACACACTACCTTAGATATTCCCCCACCTTCAACGGTTCGTTATACGTTGGTGGTAACTTCACTCAGCATCGCAAAGAGAACATCATCAGACAAAGAGCTCAGTATAGTAGTAAAATAAAATAGACAAGAATTTTAACCAAAAAGGATGTTGTAGGAATCTAGGAAAATCAATTTCTATCTATCGTTGGGAAAATAGGATTTTTCAGCAAACAAACACTAACAAAAGATGAATTGACTTTTAGACTGCAACACAACACAAGGATTCTTCAAACTCGTACTGTATGTAGGTATAAGTATAACAATGACAAAAAAGTAATTCAAATGTCCTGAAAAGTGTCACCACTTTTTCAATCATTAGTTTACTGTCTCTTATACAGTGTTGTTGTTGTTATCCTGAAAAATTGCTATTGTGACAAAATATACAGGTACGAAAATCCTCACAAATTGGTAGGTGGATTATGTGGTGTCCTTTTTTTTTTTTTTTTGTTTACCGCCAAAGGCATCCTGTGAAAATGGGATTAGGTTCTTAGTTTTGATTTCTAAATCGGATTTTGCTGAAATCTCATTTCGAATAATCTATAAACAATGCGATAAAAGAAACATCCATACAATATAAGTATTCTAAGTTACTTACCCCACACGAACCTAATTTAAAAAAAAATCATGTCCACCTGTTATAAGAAAGGATTCTCTATATAGAACAAAATAAGGAATTCACTTACCGACTCAGGAGCATCTCATACATGCACATGTTTTCTAAATTACTTTCATCATCATCCTCGAATTCGAGAAACATTTTGATAGCAATTTCTATAAATATTCTAGAAAAAAAGAATTCGAAACCAAAAATAATATTATCCTTGAGTTATTTTTTTGTTCGAATTGTTTTATTCAAGAATAAATTATTAATAATAATAATTCGTCCTGTCTGTCATAATTTTCACAACCGAATTACAACGCATGCGATATACTTGTCATCGCCATCCAATATATCCCGGCGCGTCCTATACCATGAAGATGGAATTCAGAATAACAGCATCCTTTTTTAGACAGACACTTTAACACACACGCACACACACAGTACACACAGACGAAATATATAGACAGGATATTTAGGAACTTTTTGACACTTCTTGTGCAGGCAACAAAAAAAAATTGACTTTTCCAGGACTAGTTTCGCGTTGTATATTTTTTTTTTTTTTGTAATCAAATTTATTAAATTCAATCGAAGAAACTTATCAAACCGAACCAGATGGATAAATGGGGATAATTAAAAAGGATGCAATTTAGGGTAAACTTTGAGATAGTGTGTTTTAATTTATGTTTTGTGAATTTTGTTTTTTGTTTGGGGGGAAGAAAAAATTGGGAGATAAACGAGACGACACAACACGGACACACAACGCGGAGACGTCACTCAAAAGCCTAGAAATGTAAACAATGTGACAGACAATGGAATTGTCGGAATGTGGAGAATGCTGAACATGGAATGGAATCTCGCTCTTCTCGAATATTTTGTAGGTACTCGCTCGCTAGAGGGCGGCTTCATAGTATAGTGTTTCTGTTCTGAAGGGGCTGTTGTATAGTTGAAGGTTTGAGAACAAGGGAGTCCTGGAAGGATTTTTATCGATTCGATGTTGATGGCTGATGGGACATTTGGGGTGACTCGGGGGTATTTTGGAATTAATGTGATGCGGTTAAATGGAACGATATTATACTCTCATTCTTTTTTTGTGGTCGTTTTAGCTTTTGAAAGTCAGAGAGCATCCGCATGTCTGGCAATCTGACTGCATTTAAAAGATGCTGATAGAAGATGATTTGTCATCATCTTCATCATCAGCAGGATTTGATTGAGTCAGCTAAAACTAAGCCATATCAACTCGACTTATATGTATGTAATTTGTTTTTGAATTATTATCCTTCCTGTTTTTGTTTTGATATTTCTAGTGTAACCATGACCTTACTTTTACATTATCTATCGACTGTAAAGTAAAGCTAACATTGATATAATTTATTCAGAAGCTGCTCATCATTAAGTTGTTTGGATTTATTTATATGGAGCAGTAAAATGAAATCTTTGGTGTCGGTTTTATGTTGTCGTAAAGTTTGACTATATGGTACAGTAAATGGAATAAATGTTTTTATTAGATAGAAGCGTCTATATATTGAAAAATAAAAAGAAAAACAATTTGATTAGCTATTATTTATATAGTTATTGTGGGATGAGCTAGTTTTTATGAAACCGAATGTTCATAATAACAATAAAAATAAAACCAATTACTATCTTTTGAAAAGAGTTTTATTCTGAGGTTTATTTGGAGTAAAGATTTTGTCACTTCATTTCTAAGAATCATTATTAAAAGTAGTTGTGTGGGATTCAAGTCAATTAATAATAAAAAATTTTATAGTAACCTATCTATATGCGAACGACAGATTAGATGATTACACGTTAACATTCCAAGTATCCCCGTTTACTTTTTCAGTAGGCTCGATCTTAAGCATTTTAAAATAAAATATGAACGGCTGGATAACACGAATTTGCTCTTGTGGTTAGCAATTGTAATATGGAGCTACATTTTAACGAAACAGGTTGGTACTAAAAAAAATCGATAATTCGTTTGATTTTTGTTGTTGTTCAAAAATAGGTAAATTACATTACATTGCATTACATTACAAATCTAATATTGTTTGATTTATTAAGAAACACCAGATTGCCAAAAAAAAAAATAAAAACGTGAACAACTGTAAATAATAAGGCGGTTTTCTCAAAAAACGTCAAAATTCTATTTCCGTAATGGAAATATTTTGGCAAAAACCAGAAACTCAATTTTCTTACAATTATTATACTTTGATCATTAAATGGTACGAAGTTTAATCAAAATTGTTAGAATTATTTCCGCAACTCCTTATTTTAGATAAGTTAAAACAAAAATTGTAATTTAACCTCTAAAAAATCACATACAAATGCTATACACCAAATTTTAAGCAAATCATTTCAACTATTTAAGCGCACCGACATACGTAAACACAGACACACATAGGCACAGAAACATATGCAATTAAGGCACAAAGCCGCACAAACACTAACGATATAACGAAACCAATTTTTTTTCAGACGTCTCGATCATCGAAGTGTTAATATTGATTACAACAATACAAACTCAATTTTTTTTACAACAAACCAAAACTTGCTCTATAGAAAGGGTTGCCAGAAATCTTTTATAAAAGTTACTATCGAGATTAAAAATTTCGGACTTTATAAATAAGAATACAAAAAAAGTAGCTACAAAACTAGGAAAAAAAACACATAGCTTTTTTTATTTAAAGAAAATAATTTTATTAAGATACTTCAGTTGTTTTAAATATTAATAAAATAAAATAGTGTAAAACAATTACGTAGATACATCCGTACATCACATTTATATGGTATGTTTTATCTTATGCTTACATAAATCAGACTAAATATAAATTAACATTTACTCAGAAAGAGCCCACATCATCCAATTGACGAAGTGACATCAAAATTATTTTGACGTTTGACAGCTAACAAATTCTGTTCATTTTGAAATTTCTTTTCTTTCAATTTCAATTTCGTCTCTTTTTATTTTAAGAATAGGTAATTACTTAAAAATATTAAACAGTTACATAGGTACTTTGAGTATGAATAGAAGACAATAAAAAATTAAAGTACCTACCGGACGTTCCCCGCAATCTGCATATCACTTTTGTTGACACGTGCATTAATTTTATAGTTTAAACTGAAAAATTGTTAAATCAATATAGTTAAAAATAAATTGATTAAACAACTGCAAAAAAAAAGTGTGAGTGCCGGCACTCACGGTCAGGGCCGGACCAACCATATGTGCAAGATGTACAAATGCACAGGGCGCAAAATTCTGGGGGCGCATTACCAGGAACAAGAAAATATAATCTGTTCTTGCGCAAACAAATTTGTACTGCCATTTGCATTTTAACCACAAAACTTGTTCAAATAATCCCAAAATAACATCCATCACAACTGTGCTAAGTTATTTCTTCCACACTAACTAACATCACGTATTGGGATACCTCAATTTAAAAAAAAGCATTGAAAATCTACCTCCTGGGTAATGTGGAAAAGTCTTATGCATGGTATAAATGTGTGTAGTATATATTTGTATGTGTGCAAATATAAAAAAGGGACGCTTTCTACAAATCTTGCACAGGCCGCAAGTTTGGCTGAGGCCGGCCCTGCTCACGGTTAAGATGTGTAAACATCAAATTAAATATCTAAGTGCTGGTTGTACATCACAGAACGCGTCGAGTTTGAACTGTCAACCAAATCTTAACCCAAACTCAAATCGATCTTTCGATTTAGTTTGAGCTACGAAAGATCGTACCCAGTATTGAACGTATCCAATATATGTACATCAACGTATCATAACGTGTAACAGCACAACGTAATGTGCTACAGAAATTTCCACGTTTTCAGTTAACTCTACCGCCGGCATAGATGTTTACACATCAAAAATTTAAAAAGTTGTTAAATTAGTTTTTTTGTGCATTTTATTTTTTATAAATATTAAAAATAATGTACTTAAACATTTTTGAAAAAAATTGGTAGTAATTGTGTTTAAAAATTGAATTTAAAGAAAAAAATGTATCAAATTTTGAAATAAATACATAAATAATATCGAATTCCAAAACATATTTTCGAAATTTTGTTTTACAATATTATAAAATTAGAAGCTCCTAAAACAAATTAAAATAGGTCTATAGATCGCACTAATATTAGCCCAAAGAAAAATATTTATCACGATCGCAGGAACTTTGAGAAATACCTATAAGAATTAGAAAATTTTTAATCAAAATCGCTGAAATAATTTTTGAGTAAAGTTTGATTTTGCTGTTTAAGGGTTTTTTTGTATACTTGTGCGAAGTTTAATAAAAATCTATCAAATCGGTTTTTAAATATTAAGTTTTCAAAAAAATGTTGAAAATTAAATTAATAATAATAATAATTTTGTTTTTAACTTTTAGTAAATAATACAATATAAACTTCTCAAAACATTCTTCGCAAAAAAATTAATCAAAATCGGTTAAATCGTTTTTAAGGAAAGCGAAATTTAAAAAAAAAGTTTTTATGGAAGGTTCCATTAATAATAATTTTTCTGAAAAAAGTAGCTTATTTCGATCAACTAATTTTTTTAGTAAAATCTGTAGTTATTTTTGAGAAACCCACCTACATCGCAAGTAAGAAAAGGATTGATATTTTTTCTGTCTTGTATTTGCTTCTTCTGGCTTGTAATAAAATTACATACATATTCCTAGGAAATTTAACCTAAAGATGAAAAGATACTTGAAATTTTTTCTGCACAACTAACCTTTTGAGTGATATTCCTTAAAATCCATTTTTGGGGCCTTTAACCCCATTGTTAGTTGGTGGTCATATTGATGGGGTATTTTTTGTACAGTTTCTTAAGAGCGCCATATACAAAAATTCAGCTTACCGGTGATTTTTTTTCGGAGTTTTTAATGAAATTTAAAAGTAAGACAAGTTGAAGAATTGGAAATAAATAAATTTTGAGTCCTCGATAAAGCGGGTGTCGCGTCGTAGTCCAGGAAAATTAAAAAAAAAAAGTTCTGAAAAATTATAAATAGAGTTTTTCTTTTTGAACCAGCTTAGTTTAAGTGTTATAAACTTTTTTGAAAGTTCTATATTTATCCGAGGTCCGTACATGGGATCAAAGGACACTAAATATATGGTTCGTTGCTAATGGGGGAAGAGGAATGGGGAAATGGAGAGTGGGTTAATATTACAAACCCTGTAACAACAGGTTAATTGGTAAAACTTTGTAAAAATGTTTAATTCTTCATGCGAAAGAGGAGTCGAGAAGGTTTATAAAAATGTCTTTTTTTTTTGGTAATATACCAACTTTCGTCGTCGAATAAATATTTTAAAGCTAAATAGGGTGTTTTTTAAAACTTAATTATTTAAAACTGCAAAAATATTTTTATACAATCCAGGCACATGGCACATGGCACATGATTTTAGGGTATTTTTTAATGTTGGATCTAATAAACGACGAATAGAGACGTTAAACTCAATCTTAAAAAATGTGTTCTAATTTTTAAATAAAGATGAGAATATTTTTCATATAGTATTGGTAAAATATTACCAAAATTTAGAAATTATTCCTTTTTCGTGACCTTTAATTCTTAATTCAATATATTTGAATCCTATTTCTGAAGCTCACAGAAATAGGATTCAAATACATTGAACCAAAATTTAGACGTTGTTAAAATGTATTTTGATGATTTGATTCTCAAAATCTGTTCCTTTTAACTATCTAAATAAATGAAACTTTGCGAAAAATAGACCTAACACAGTTTTACTGATGTTGATTTTTTTAAATGTTTTTATAAACATTAAACGTCACATTTAATATAAGGTTAAGACATAAATACCTACAAAAAAAATTATAATAAAATCAGAAAATTGTATTTAGTGGATCAATGAGAAACATTCACAAAATGTTAAACTACATAAGCTGATAAACATTTTTCCAGACTTTGGAGAAATGTACATATGTATGTTTATATTTCCTGGGCTATATAATTGCTTCTTTGCGGTGTTCTCTCAATAAAATTATTCTCCTTGCTAAGTCTTTGAATTTGCTGTTCGAAAATTTGGCTACGCCCTACTTATCACAACACTTAATTTATTTTTATTTTTATTTGTTTTTATTTTTATTTTTATTTTTATTTTTATTTTTATTTTTATTTTTATTTTTATTTTTATTTTTATTTTTATTTTTATTTTTATTTTTATTTTTATTTTTATTTTTATTTTTATTTTTGTCAAGAAATAAAATTTAACTCGAAAATCCAGCTTAACATTTAATAAAGGTTATATAAAATCAATTTAAGATTTCAGCGTAGGTACCTTAACATTAATTGCGATCTCATTTATTTTAAGACTGGAAACTTACTTAACTGCAATGATCAGCAATCAAAAATTAATCTAAAATCCAAATGTATTAAAAACTCGTTCATCTTGTAAAACATAATGCAGTATAAAGGCCGTTAAAAGCTATTTTGAATCAATAATTCAACAAGTCCAATTAAAATAGTGCTAAGTCTTCTATACTTGGCTGATGTATTACAGTAGTATATAGAATTTGTATTATTAAAAAAAACCTTCATAATGCAGTATAGTTTTTTTCTTTAATTTCTTGTCGAAATTTAAACTTACGTTTAGGTTCTTTAAATCTGGACAATAATGCTAATAAATCAAAGGATCTGACTTAATTTTGTCCCAAAACAAACAGTCAAAAAAGGTCATTGGAATTATTATATTTTGTCCTCTTCTCTTTTGTCCTTATAAACAGAATTTATTTTTTGTTTTGCTGTAATCAATACGATTTTATATATTATTGACATTCCCCACCATAAAAAAAAATGATGAACTACCCAGGATCACTTCTTGTGTATCCTTAATAAAATTACAAACAAAAAACCTATACCTATAGGAAAAACTAAAATTCCCATAAACAATCAACATTGATGGGATAGAAAATTTAATCGAAGAAGACGAAATAATAATAGGTAGGTACAGTATAAGAGAAATCCTCCAGGAGGAACGTTTAAAAAATTGAAAGAAAAAACATGACCTTATTGCCGTCCCCGTATAGTCTGTTGTATATCCTTTGTCATTTTATATGGACACAATTCATTTTGCTTCGTTCCAAGTAATGTGATTGAGAGGATTACTGGACCGAAGCGATTTCAGTTTCGTATTATTTTATTTTCTCTTTGTATATCTATATTGGGTTCGGCCGGCACTAATCCCTGATGGTTCGCGCGGAGGCCACTTTAGGAAATTTCGTAATAATTCATAATTTCTGTCTTTTTTTTCTTTCTTTATTTTTTTCGTGCGGAGTCTTTTGTCGGTCATTGAAAATATTATCAACCTTTTTTTTTTTTGTTAATTAAATTTCTGATTGGATCTGGAAATCCCACATATGAGTTGAATTGATCTTAAAAGAATTGATGTTTTTTTTTTTATATATAAGATTTAAGTTGTTTTTTTGTTGGTATACTAATGTTTCAAATTATGATAAGCCTTTTGCGGACATTTATTTTAAACTCAAGTAAATAATTTATAATATTTTACTAGCTCATCAAAATTAAAGTGAATCATAAAGGACTTGTTTGTACTTGGTATGTTTATACCGCTGCCGCCTTTATAGGCATATGTCTATGGGGAATAAGTCCAAATTAATTTTTTGATATATTATATCTTTATGGGTTATTATATTGTAAGGGTTTCTTATGGTGTTCTGTTTTTGTCTAAGTTTGTTTTAATCAAAGTAATTTTTCTCCATTCAGATGGATATTTTCAGTTGTGTTCTAATTTGACATTCGGTAATCTTCACAGGGTCATCAGACTCGTTTTCCAGTGACCAAACCACAGACACTTATTGTGTTTTTTTTTTTTGTCTTCACTATAAAGTTATGCAAACACTATTGCCATCATCCGAGATCGCATCGAAAGTTCAAAAAGAACGCCACTAAATATATACCATCGGAAGTGTTAAAAAGATAATAAATACCATGTCACGGTCAAGCGGTAAGACAGTTGTGTATGAATTGCTCATAGCACAAGCTTTGTTGAAAATACTTCCAATTATGACAAACTTAATGTGACAAAGTTAGTTAAAGTTGAAGTTTCAGGGATTCGTGGCTTCAAGAAAGTCTCAACGACAAAAAAAGCATCTTGGATAAGACGCACATTTTACCGAACTTGTTGGAAAGACATATATCTAACCACTTTAACTGACTTTGCATTAAAATATCCACCTAATTCTTTTGTCATAAGATTTTTTTTTTTTTGGGGGGGGGGGAATTCGCATCACCTATAACTCTTAGTCAAATGTAAGGAATCGTTTAAATTGAAGGATATATTGTATATTATATATAAGTGAAGTTGCCATGGGCCCTACCAATAACAAAATTTACATACGACTTAAATATTAAAGAGACCCTAAATAATGAATATTACATGGTATGGACTCTTTAATATGAAACATGTGATGCATATGGTTCATTATTTATATAGTCCATACCATTAGGGTTCATTTAACATTAATATTAAAGTCGTCTCTAAATTTTGTTGTTGGTAAGGCCCAATGTGTTTGCACTGGGATATTCACATAATCCCTATAACCAAAATCCCAAAATTCTAAATCCATAGCCCAACACTTTTAAAAATCCCTACATTTTTAATCTTTAAGCATAAGATCCACAAACAAAAAATCCACGAATTCATAATCTACATATACAAAAGCCCACAAATCGAAAATCCCCAAATGCCAACAACTGCTGTTAATATTCATCCATCTTGAAGATACCTTAATCGCTTTCTTATATAATTTGTCCTAAGAAGTGTCTTAAGAAATGTAAAATTATAAAAGCAAAATGTTTTGGTTTGTGGGTCTTATGCTTGGTGATTATAAATATTGGCTTTTGGACTTGTTCAAAGGCAGGATCCTACACTGGTGCTGGCAGGGAATCAGTGTTTAAGGATTTTGGTTTTTTTAATTTTTATTTTATGGATTTGTATTTTTTGGATTTTGGTTTCGTGAACTTTTGTTTTGTGGATTTTGGTTTGGTTTTGGATTTTTAGTTTGTGGATTTTAGTTTTAAGGCTAGTATACCTAACCAATTTGCACCATCAATATTAATATTCAACATTTTTAATGGTACAACATTAAATTAGACTCCTTTTAAAGATCTTACTGCCTAAACACAATGGATACAGAGCTGCAACTGGAAATGCAGCTGGAATAGCTGTCAAAATATTCAATACACACAAATTCAATGTTACGAACACAACAACGCAACTGCAGTCAGTGCTGCAAGAGTTCACCAACTTTTAACGTGCAGCACTTTTGATGATTCAATTTGTATGAAAAAAAAAGAGGCGAAAAAAATACTGAAGCTATTTGTGCTTATTTCTTTCGCAAAAATTATTATTAATTAAATGAAAAATATCAGAAATAAAAAAAGTGAAAAATAAGCTCGTGGTTGTTTTTTTTCTTTAAAATATACAAAAAGCTGTACAGCTGCATTGTGGGCACTGGCACGTACGACACTTTTTACAGCTGTTTTAACTCCTGTTCCAGCTCCAGTTGCAACATTCTATTGTATTCAGGCAGTGAGACTGCTCTTAGATTACTGCGATTTTTAAGCTTCGATTATCTTTTGGTTTCATTTCGGTTGCAAAAATGCTTTTAAACACAGTGTTTTTTTAATGAAAATGAATATCTCTACACTTTTTATTGCACTTATGTCACTTATGAACAACAAGAAAAAAACACAAAGAAAAAAAAGAGATATAACTCTGCAATTTTTCTTAACTCAGCTATTTTGTCTACCGAGACCACCACCGCCTGCGGGCTTGAAAATCGCAAGGGGTAGTTGCATCTTTTAAAAGCAGTCTCGACATACATAGACGCGTACTTTAAATATTTGCGGCTTGTTTTGTTGTTAACTCACATGTGTTTCAATATACAACCGCATACGAGGCGTAAGCTCCACTTACTTATTCGTCGCAACACACAAGCTGCAAATCGCCGAGCGTACAGCACTGTCAGTCGCCAGAAGTATTTGATGCCAGTTTGATGTATTTACTTAACATTATGGTGAAATGTCAATGTCAAATTCTAAAATTGTGTGCATTCGATTGAAAATGTTTAGTATCTTATATATCTATGACGTGACGCTTCATGTGCGGAAGGTTAGCAGTATAGTGGAATCGTCGCTGCATGGAGAATATTCTACGAATCTATTACTAAACGATTCGTGTGCAGAAGGCCTTATGAAAATTGTATAGTCAACTCGGTTGATCATATTTAACTAACCGCTTTAGAAACCGATGTCTTACGTTACGGAAACCACCTGATCAGCATATATGTACATAGCATAATAGTTGATATTAGAAATGGTGAAATCCAAAATGGAAGGCCTATTGGTGTAACATGATGTCAAAATGAGGCGAATTCTCTGAATAAGTTCAAATAATTTGGAAGGGGGACTTTTTTAATATTTGAAGGTTTTTCAGTTTATTTTTTGTATTGCAAAAAAAAAGAATTATTCCTTTTATTCATTACGGTAGTACTAAAAGTCCCAAGTTTCGTATAGATTTTCAATGGAAAGTTGACAAGTTCTATCGTTTGATCAGAGATCCGTTATGAAAATCCCTACGAACCTTGCCACCTAAGGACCGACTCAACGTGAATAGCCCTCTTGAGGTTTGATAAGATTTAATTATTTCAAAACTGATAAAGTGATAACATATGAAAAAAGTCTTTTGCTTTTTGGAAAAATCCGTATGGAAATTTCATCTGAGTAACCCGCAAAGATGTAATTTTGGTATGATTGTTCCTATGATGAATCAAATAGTTCTAAGAATCACTTCGCTGTTTTTAAATTTGGAGCACGTCTCCTTTCATATTATGATATGCCAAAACACATTTAGGTCCCATGCGTCTGCTCTTTGGTCAAATGATGTTGATGATGTGATTTCATCAAAAAAAAAAAAAAAACAAATGAATAAAAAAAGTTTGATGTCTCTCCGAAGAAATTACGTAAAATTTCTCAACAACCATCACAAATCTTACAAACCCCTTTTATGACCACAAAGTCTTGTTTTTAGTTTTTTCTTTCTTTTTTTTTTGTTGTTGTTAGAATTTTTATAGAATGTTCCTTAGAATTACCGCTTTTGACGATGCCACGACGCGACGCACGATGGTCGCGGCTTCATTCAGAATTAGTGATGTGATGATGATAATAATATGGTTATGACATCTTTTGGAAATCACATAAAAATGCGCGGCCATCACGTCAGGATGATTAGCATCTTGGATGATGGCATTTTTCCATGTACGAATCCAAATTAACACCATGTTCTTCACACTAATGGGCGGTCCAGTTATAAGATTTGGACTTTAAGATGTCATTAAACCATGAAAAAAAAGATGCATTTAGATTGTGACTTGAAGATAAGTTGCAAACAGTCTAGCTCATAAGTCCTAGGAGTTGTGGATATAGTGAAATTAAATAGGTGTGTTTATGAAGTATGGGGAATCCGGGAATAGGTTAAAATGATAAAAGTAAAAAGATAGCAGTTTTTTTTTTTAATTTTTAATTAAATTGCAAAGTTTCCCACACCAGACCCATGCAAGGTGAGGGTCTATATCTCAACTTAAAAATCTATATGCGGTGCTACAGGTGGGGTATTTCAATTTTTTTTAATAAGTTTCAACGATAAAATGCATAAAACAAACCTAAAGATAATAAAAATAAAGAATTTTAAAGTTAATTTGTAAGAAAAAATATTATATGGGAGGAGAAATTTTTTGTGAAATGCGATTGCTGTTGTTTGATAAAAAAAAAAATAATGAAATAATAAAATACGAACATTAAAACTATAATTAGTCTCGTATTTAATTTTAAGGTATTTAAAAATATATAATACAATTTATTCATAGTTATCATTTAAGACTCATGGGGGCAAAGAAATTTCAATTTAAAAAAAGAAAATTGAAGGTGGAAAAGAATTTTTAATCGAATTCATTCTGCAAATAGTTTTTTTTTAACACAACATCTTGCACATACATATGCCCACTATACGGCTGAATCTCATGAAGCATTTACGATTAACTGCCTGAACACAGTAGAATGCTGCAACTGGAACTGGAGATCGGAGATGCAACAGCTGTGAAAAAGTGTCGTACGTGCTAATTTTTATGCGCCAACAATGCAGTTGTCATCATTTTGTATATTTTAAAGAAAAAAAACAATTACGGTCTCATTATTCACTCTTTCTATTTCCGATAATTTTCTTTCAATTAATAAAAACCACAAAAAGCTTGGATATTTTTTTCTGGATCTTGTTTTCTTTATACAAATTGAAACGTCAAAAGTGCTGCACGTGAAAAGTTTAAAGTTGGTGAATTCTTGCAACACCGACTGCAGTTGCGTTGGGTTGTGTTCGCAACAATGAATTTGTTTGTATTGAATATTTTGACAGCTATTTCAGTTGCAGTTCCAGTTGCAGCTCCGTATCCATTGTGTTAAGGCATAGTAATTTTGACTTCCAATCAATGCGTCGATTTATTGTTAATTTGTCAGCGACTTTATAAGTATTTCCCTCTCAAAAAAAAATAATAGAAAAGCGCCAAATCACCCATTGAGCCCAATAGATGTGCACACATTTCGGATGAAATAGCATATCAGATAAAAAGGCCCGTCCATTAACCGAAATTTCAAAGCAAACGATGTTCATTCGGCTCAGTTCGTGGAACTGGACGATCTCGATCTTGAAAGTCTTCACCAAGATTTTTCGTAAAATGTTTTATAATCATAACCAATAGCGTATTTAAAGATTCGGTGCCCCGTGCCAATTAATTTTGCCCCCCATAAATTAAAGAAAAAACCAAAAACCTCGGGGTTTTTCAAGCAAATACTGCATCTGACGCTTCACCTGATGTTTGGCAATGCAGATGTCGTCATTATGTCGAAAACACAAGGTTCTCTCATCAATTTCGTACAACCCAATCACCGTTACTATACTTCGCTATGACTAAGCAAGGTTCGAAGAACGATAAAATATGATTCGTTCTCTCGCGAAAAATTCGTAAGGGAATTTTATTTTTGATTCGATCGCGAATTCTATTTTTTTGTCCCTTTAAAATAAGTTGAGATCTGTAAAATATGGTTCGTTCGCGAATTTATCACGTGGGAACTATTGAAGATCTATTCACGAATCGTTCGAATAAGAAAATCTAAATCGTTTAAAATTTTGCGCTATTAATATTAACACTATGCATTGTTGTATAGTGCCTTTCTATGTTTCCTGTTACTTTTTCTTTAAACTTTTTTTTTCACAAATAAAACAAGTTGATTCGACAACTACTTCTTCATTACAAGAAATATTATTTATCTGACTCAAATGTTTTTACCTTCCCCATTTCAACAAAAATCATTTAAAAAATAAATCACTTCACATCCGCACTGAATGGACACTGAATGGATGACGAATGATTCTTTTTACGGATCTTTTCGGATCCTTATCGCGAATATGGTTCATATTCTACCTGAATTTTATTTTTCCGATCTCTCACGAACGAGAGATACAGAAAAAAAATGGATATAGTTCGTTCGTGAGAAAACTATATATTTTTATAGATCGAACATTTTATCGTTCGCGAACTATATTTTTTATGGTTCGTGAGAAGATCGATAAAGAATGATAAAGATCCGTATTTTATGATTCGCGAGCGATATTTTACGAACCCTGTGACTAAGACGTAGGCTTCTGGACTTCAGTTCTTGTGTTACTCGAAGCTATATGAAATGTCCAAACGCTGCGATCGCCGAAGAACCGATAAAATGGAGTCGTTCTTCGGTCACAAAAGGTGTGCTTTTTGCAAGTCCATATGAAGTTGCACGAAAAAAATCACACCGGGACTTACCAAAAAGGCCATCACTATACACTATACTTTCAGATTTATGGCAAGCATGCAAAGCAAAAACTAATCAGCCATACTATATTAAAATAAAAAGAAAAGTCGTAGAGAAAATTATACAGCTTAGTGAAATAAAATTAAATAAAACCATCGAACTTAATTTTAAGTCACTGATGGGCAAATTCCGTGACAATTATTGTCATTTTGTTTTTATTAAAAAAAATTGTTTCATTCGATGACTCAGATAATTTCCATACAAACTATCGATAGCAAAATGATAATTAGTATTGGTACCTGTAATACAGTTTTTATGTGTACTTAAGTTAAGTCCCAAAAAATTATCTGGAATTAGCTAAATCCATATGGACTTAAGTTGTTGTTATATTTACGTGTAAATTGCTTTGCTCGGATGTCGTTTTTTTCGTCCAATTCTTTATGGACTTGCAAAAAAATACGCTTTACTTCAAAAAAACAATATTCTCGGATAAATGGGGGAAAAGCAGAGTGCAATAATATTGGAGCTTCTAAAAAAATATAAATTAAAGCGAAGCTGGGAGTCTCTCATTTGTTGTAATTTTTAGATTTTAGATTTTAACTATGCCGCGAAATTAGAAGTGCTATATTTTTTAAATTTCTTCGTTTTTTTTTTTATATACTCCATAGCTTATTGAAGCCCGTGGCTTAATGGTTAGTGCGTAGGACTCTCATTTCTAAGGGTTCAATTCCCCTAAATATAGATTTTTTTTTCATGGGCTTTGTATCTTGCGAGGAATTGAAAAATGCTCCTAGAGTATTTTTTGTCATGAAAAAGTACCTCTCACCTTCTGTTCGGACTCGGCGGAAAATTGTAGGTCCCCTCCGTTCCTGCCAATAACATCACACATTAATGGTTGGGAGTTGTAAGTCACTAAGCACTGATTTCATACGAGCTGTGGCGCCATCCAACTTATTTAATGTAGGAACAGGTAAGTAAAATTAAAAATTCACTATATCAAATGTTTAACTCATCATCTGGAAATAATTTAAATTTGGTTCATTTAAAGAACCTTCTATACACATTTAAATTAAATAAAAGAAAAAAAATAGTTAATATCTGGCAGAACCCATTGAATTATAATTAATCGCCACAAAACCAAACAATCTCTATGCTACATCAAAAAAAAAAAAAATTATAAATAAATTGTAAAATAAATCCTATATACGCACACATAACCGAACACTCGCTCATCCATCGGATGCTGTCAAATGTTCACCTCAATTAATAAGCTGTGGCGGTTCACTGACCAAAGCCTTGCATCCAACTAATTCATTTCATTAGGCATCGGATGCCACACAATGTTGTTGCAACTGATGCAGCATCAGCTCTCATGCAATGCCAATGACACAAAAGCCAACAACTAGCTCTTACACTATACCTATTATTATTGCCTTTTGCTGAACTATATACATTTCGACACCGATCCGACCCCGCCGCCACCATCACTCCCGCCCTCATCATGATCCATCGAATTTAATAAATTTATCAAATTACCGTTTGGTCATTTGTGAAACGTGCTGTAAATTTAAATAATACAAACCCCATGGAATTGCATGCAGCTTTAGTGCAATGTGATCGATGGTCAATGGTTATATAAATCGTGTGGAGAAGCAACGAGATTTTGAATCCCTAAAAAACACTCAGAATGCAACACCCGTAACCATTACCATTACCACCCCCTAAAAGTTCGATCTCTGTGACCAAGTGCATTATGAAATGCGTGCTTCTGCTTTAATGCACTCCAGCCATGGACCAAAACCCTAGCAAGACCAGCATCAGGACCTGCATAGACCAGGACCAGGACCAATGCATCATCATTCGACTCGCTGAACTTCCGCACTCAGTTCATGTTGATGATGGTGTTTTGACGCCGATATCCTTGTATATGCCGAGATGCACTTTATTGGGGGAGTCGGCGGCGGCAGCGGCGGATGTTTTTGGAGCAGGACCAGGAAAGAGGTCTGAGGTGACACCCCTACATAATGGAACTGAATATTTGTTGCTGATATTTACGATGACTTTATTTCTATATATAAACTCACATCCCTCTCTCTCTCTCTGCTTGTCCCACCTGGATGGTTTACTTCATGTTCTTCGGTTGGTTATAGCTTTTTGGATTTTATGGCATGAATTTTGGTTCAACATTGTCGTCCATACCATACTCCCACATCAATTCGTAGACATAAATTTCTGGTAAAAGCGAAAATGCTGCGAAATCACGCGAATAAATTACCACGAGCATGACATTGTTAATGAACTATTAAAATCGCGTTAAGTAACTTTTTGGTTGAACGCTGACATCAGACATGGACAAATCCGCATTGTTTTACTGCGGGACTGTCTATATTTTTGTATAAGGTTTGTCACATAACGAGTTAAATATAATACACACATATACAGAGCGATACTGCATTTTGGCTAGAATTTAATTTTGTTGATTTTAGTAAATTTTAAAGCTGTCTTCTTAATAAAATTCTACTTTCGATACACCAAATTTCTGAGCTTTTTAGGTTTGGACATATTTATAATAGTGGTTACTATTATACACTTTTTGAAGGAGAAACAAATCTGTTTGGAGTTTAAAGGTCTCACGAATTCTTAATCCCTATTCTTCTTCCAAAAAGATTAGACTACAATTTTTTAATGAATTATATCAATTATAGGAGGATGTTCGGAATACAAAAATGCGAATCTAAGGTTGCTATAAGAATGTGAAAGGAAAGGAGTTAGTATAGGGTTGAGCTATTCTGAATTCGGAATAAATTTCAGGATGTTCTTTGGTGACAGAAACGAGACATCGGTCGCTAAGTCCTTCAAAGAACTAATTTCCTACTTTTCTGGTTTCTTTCCATATGCTGGGGCATTCGAAATAAAGTGATAGTTTCTAGTCCTCTTCCAACTCATGATCAGGGTACCCACTGCATTAGCCAGATGAGCAGATGCCTATTCTGCTCATCATTGATTTTTGAATCGTTAGGATTCCATGGACAGTTGATGTTGAAGTCTGTCTAGTTTCAGTAGCTCGATTTTTTCTTAAAACAAGAAATATTTGCCAATAGATTCCTCTAGACCCGACAAAACCATCTGTCGTTTTCGGTTTTGAGAAAACTCTGGATGAATTTTAATTTTTTCTTACACCAGGTGCTTAGGTAAACCGAGGATTTTGTTTTTGTCCGATCAAGCGAAATTACCGGTGTTTTGGCGAATTAATCCAACATTTTGTTTCCGTGTATATTACGGTATCCTGGAACGCTATCGAAGGGTAACTCTGTGTTGGTTGCACTAAGTCTTTTCAACTTGTTGCAACCCACCAGTTTTGACTTTGTGACTATCGAAGAAATTGCTTTAATTGTCGCCTGGCTATCGACGAAGATGCCAATATTTCTTTAGTTCACATGAGGCAAGACTCTTTGCAGCCTCAAAAAAACTGCAACTATTTCAGCTTGAAAGAATAGCTGCAGCTCATTTGATCTATTTAAGGGTGGGGGTTATCTGAGAAGATGCCTCACTCTACCCAATCAGCGTTTTTGGAGCCGTAAAGACCGATACATGATTAGCGTTTATTACCCGGTTTTCCATCCAGAATTCCAAAACCCTGTGTAAGGTATTATAAAGTTTATTTGAATGTCATAAAGTTCATAATGGTTGTAAGACCAAAGACTCTTTACCAATTATTGCCATGTTTAAGTTATAAGGTATTGTTGGGCGCCATTTTTGAAAATATTCGTAAAAACATCGAGAAGGATTAGTGAAATGAATATTCATAAGGCTGAAGCAGGCGTACCATTAGGTTTTGTGGAACTTACCAATACTCTCCAGTCTCTGAATTTAAGACATGGTTTAAAGATTGGTTTCCCTTGGCTAGGGCAGGCGGCCAAACAAAACATGCGTGTGTTCAATGAATGGTTTTGGGTCTGGGATTCCAACATTTTCCAAAAATTCTACTCTAAGTGTAAATTTCTATTTTTTCATTCAGCTGTGTCAAAAATACCACAGAGTTTTTTTTTGTTGGTTTCTGACAGTTTCTTCAGTGGCGTTTATACAGCACAAAATCTATATGTCACCTTTCACCAGTAAATTCATACAGGTTTCCAAAATCTATTGAAGTGATCCGTTTTGAAAGAATACGTGCTAATAACTCTATACCTCTGTGGAACTCTGGAAATACACCTTCTTTTCCTTATAACCTTGAATTATTTCAATAAGAAGATTGTATTTTTGACAACGTTGGAAATTCCAATAGAATGGTGTATTGAATATTCGATGTTGGCAGGTCGCTATGCTCCGTATTCAATGAAAACAAAGCTAGTTCTTTCATAAGAAATAACGAGTTATACAAAATTTCCTAGTTGTTAACTGACTATCAAGTCAATTTTAAAAAGAATTTCAATAAAATTATAAACTGGCCCAAATATTCATCAATCAAAATGTTAAATCCTCAAATCATGAATTTTCATATAAAATACATCAAACTTGATTTCTATTATAATGCTGAAAAAAAACTAACATAATGCAGTTTATTGTTTTGCCTTAACATAATTTTTGAAAAATTACCATCCTACGAAGATCAGTTTGAATAAATAATTAACAATTAACGATGGTGTTCTTAAGAAAAAAAAAATAAAAAACAAAATATATAAAACCTCAAATATGCTACTGGGTATAATTACTCCTAATGTCAAAATCAACTTCTATTTGCATAATCTGGAGCTATCCAATAACAGTTTCTCCTATACAGACAGACATTCGATGTTTGATTTAAGACCAAAGAAATCTCATATTATATTTAGGTTTTGCGTCGCCTCATCTCTACAAAATCAAAATAGCAGTAGCAGGTATTTGAAGTAGCAACTGGTATTCCATTATTAATTGTTTCGATTTCCAAAATTGGATTTTTGTTTTGTTATAGGAAGATGAAAAAGAAGAACGTTTTAATAAGTAAAGATATGCCATTAAGATAAAAAATTCAAATTAGAAGAAGAAGAAGAAGAACCACATCAACAATAACAACAAATACAACAACTGACAATACCTGTTGATAAATCAAAATTCGTTAAAAGCCAATTTGTATTTGTCCTTTCTTTTTATTTATTTATTTTTTTTGTTTTTGTTTTTTTTTTAAACATTTTTTACTAGAAATCTAGTTTTAATGGAATCGACAAGTGAATAATTATGTAAAGCAACCAACCATTTTAAGAGTTCAAGCTGGCATTTATAAATTGCTGTGCTTTGCAGATTGATTTTTTTTTTTTTTGGAAACGTAGTAGAACAGGAAAATGAGATCATATCCTAAGGTGAGCTTTTTGAATTTAATTTAAATTAAAAAAAAAAAACTCATGGTAAAAGTTCAATCGTCTATGTATACTATATACCTATACCTAATTAAGGTTCTTATTCTGTCATCGGAATTTTGTGTGAACAACCCAACATTGAACTTTGATCAATGGGTAGATATGTGATTTGCCTACAGGTATCGTCTTGATCTTTTAATATCATTTATGTAAGCAAGATCAATAGAATTTGAAAGTTCTATGTATTTTCTGAAGAGTTTTTTGAAGAATGTACCTCTTTAAAGGTTTTGAACAACTAACTGAAACAAGTGGGTGTCTCTAACGGCCATATTATTCACTCGATTCATCCGGATCAAAATTTAAATCCAGATGTAAATTCTACATTAAGTACATCCGCATTTAAGTTTTAATCTGGATTTATCGAGTGAATAATATGGCGGTAACTCTTTTCTTTGCTGATGGAAAGTTCACAGTGATGGATTAGCATCGTATGGGACTCATGAGACGCGTGCACAGAGCAATAAATTTGGACACCTGCCAATTAAGGCCTAATTTCGAGCGTTGACCACCGCCCTGGGATTTCCACCCCAGTAGTTCTTGTGGCATGTACACACCCCTTGCTGAAGAGCGAGGTCTATCTCACACCTTTTACATGTGAGCCTCTTTTGAGACCCATTCATGTCATATGTTGCCGTGATGTTGGCTAACCACAGCCCCCGTGAACTCCCACAAGGGGGCTGACATCAATCGGATAAATTTTGACAGGGTATATTTATCCCCACGGTACCCTTAAGCTTGGGTGAGTTTGTGGCATGCCTAGCTTTTCCCCACAAGGATAAGGAACGCATACCCTTTGTATAATAGTTTATTTGCTATACTATGATCGGGCGAATAATGGTTATAAGAGCTATTACAAATAGCTTCTTGCATTCGCCAGAAGAGGAGATCGTTAGTAGACCCCTGATCTGTTTCCAGGAGCCACCACGACGAGGTGCAACAAAGCACTTCCATTTCTCCGCTGAGAAAATCCCCAAAGAGAGCGCCCTGAGACAACTGAAGGAGATATTTCCAGCATATGGAGATAATGATCCGAATCAAGAGAAGGAGTCGGTTGAGCTGAAATATGAAAAATAAAATCATTCACCTTTATCCTTGATCAGAACAATGCAGAAATTAAATAAGAAAGACACCGCCTCAAGTGTTTATCCGATTTTGTAGTTCATGACATCTTTTTAAATCAACTGCAATTTAATAAAAAATATTGCTGCGCTACTTTAAACACGAATATAGTGTTTTTGAGATCGTGTAATTTTCTGATTTATCTTCAATTCAACAGATAGAGAGACACACAAAATCTCGATGGCCACTTTTTTTCGTTTTCCCTATAGCATAGGTAATGTAAATTTGATCTAATGTAACGGGTCATTCATTTCGTGGTTTCAGGTTGATAGCCCTGGCATTTGACACCTGTCAAACTCAGAGGGTCATTTGAAGTGTCATAATATTAGTTGAATGTTTGCTATTTACGATAATGGATCTCTTAACAAGCGAACAACGCGTTAAAATTATTAAAACTTACTACAGAAGTGGTGCTGGTGATTCAAACGTAGCCGCTTTTCACGAATTTTTCGAACAACATTTTCTTCAGCGATGGGACACATTTCTCACTCGGTGGGTGTATAAAAAAATAAAATTGCCGCATATAGGGATCAGAAAACCCACAAGTGATTGAAGAGGTGTCGTTGCATCCAGACAAAGTGATAATGGTTGAAAGTGCCATCGGTCCGTTTTTCTTAGAAGATGCCAATGGGCAGACGGTTACAGTCAATTTGGAGCGATATGGTCCAATGAAAACCGATTTTTTTCTGCTGGCAATTGAAGATGATAACTTGGACGATATGTGGTTCCAACAAGATGGGACAACAAGCCACACAACATGGCCAATTATGGCTTTATTGCGTGAGAAGTTTGCTGGTTGCCACCAAGATCATGCAAATTGACATCGTTTGTTTTTTTTCTGTGGTGCTATGCAAGAGACCGTGCTTACGCGAATAATCCCCGAACTCTAGACGCATTTAAACCAACATTACTCAGGTTATGGCCGAGATACCGCCCTAAATGTACGAAAAAGTGGTTAAAAACTATCTCAAAAGCATCGCATGCTGCGAATCTTCCCGAGGTGGCCATTTGAATAAATTGTTTTAATGGCAAAGTCCGAACTTTATAATGAAATAAAATTTTCATCAAAAATGTATCGCTGTGTGTGTGTCCTTAAATGCCGTTTTTCAAAGACGCTTTGAATGCACATGGTATAAAACTTTACGGAAGTATGAATTCCAAACAGCTTGTTTCAAAAATATAACTAAAAAAATGAATCCAGAAACATTTTTGACTTATTGCTTCTGGAGGTTTTTTTTTTTAGTTAATGCTCTTTTAATATTTAGTTTTGTAAACACGCCTTGACATTATGACATAGGTTCATAATTTTATGATTTAATTAAAGAACTGCGACATTTTTTTGTTTGGAATTTTGTATTGTAATCATTCTATAACCTATTTTGATATTACCTACTTACATACTTTGAGCAATCCTAATTTCTAAAACCCCATAGTTTTTCTATCACATTAACCCCCAACGGTTATTACTAATTTCATAAAACATCATCAACATAATATTAATCCATTCTTTTAATTTATTCAACTAAGAAAAAAAAATACAATTAGTTCTATGTTCCCGAAAAAAAAAAAGAAAATGGAAAAAGGTGTTCATAATGCCATACTTATTACCATAAAACCGAAATTTGAGACACCATAAAGCAAGTCCACCAAAAGATTGGAATAAATTTTCGTGTTCCAAAAAAAAAAGGTCGGGATACGAGACCAGAAAAAAAAAAAAAAAAAAACAAATGAAAAACATTTTGTGATAGGAAACATTCAACTGATTAAACTTCACGTTTATACACATTCATTTGCATATACTTGAATGTCATTATCGTATAGAGCGCGAGTGTATAGGCAGTATGACATTCAACAAACCCAAAAGGCGCCGCGCATCACGTCCAAAAAAAAAAAAAAATTGAAAAAAATAAAAGCCAAGCCATCAGTGATCAACCCACAATTCACTGATACATACCATACGTATAAAAGTGCCCCCAGCATGACACTTCATTTATTCAGAAGGAACACCTTCATGTCACACTGCAATTAACATCTCCATCATATACCCATACGGCCATACCATACAACGAGAGAGGCGAGTAGCCATCATTTTCATCTCATGTCTTATTAAAGCAGACTGCTTGGACGTCAAATGTTGTCGCGTGGAAGCACACACAAATGACATGTGCACGCTGATCATTAATAAAACTTTTCAAATTTGAAAGCGTTTCTCGCTATATCTCACTCAATTTTTTTTTCTCTGGGAAAAAAAAAATCACAAATTATTCGAAGTCACTTAACCGTGTCCATGTCCAATCAATAAAATTTATAGCGCTGCACACTGCCAATATATCATCGGGAGAACCCACTGCGTCGTCGTTCCTCCGCCACACATCAACACCTCCTCCACCTTCTCTACTTCCACCACGAATGATCACTAAATCACTTCCGTCAATTACGTTGCCGTGGCAGCACCACCACCACAACCACCACCGACAACAGCAGCGGTTTCGGTGGCGGCGGAAGCAGTGGTTATGCGCCTTGGCTAATATCGCCTCGACTCTACTGACCGAGATCCACATAAATCAAATTTCAAATATTTCGGGTGACAATTTGCGCGTGAGCTCTCCTCTCGCAAGAATGTGTCATTTGACTGCGCCGTCAGAAACTGTCAATTGCAATCTAACTCAAGCGATCCGCTTACAATTTATATGTTTTCCACCCGGTTCGTTGGTGCAGTGTGGAGGTTCGCCGAGGATGGAATTCCAAAAGTTGGTCGTACTCTCGATTTATCAACCATCAACCGGCTGATGAGATCGCCCATGACAGGATCTACTTATCGTAGAAGTCAAACAGACAATAGAACGATCATGATCACATTGTGGTTCTGAGCTGTCTACAAAAATTCAAAATCGAAAATTGCCGAAAGGTTGTCTCACAGAGACTCTTCGCTCCTCTTCGTCTTCATCACACACCGCAAGACCTAACTATACCTACCTATCTATACTAACTACTCCGCCTACGGTATCGGATCGAATTCAAGGGAAATGTAAGATCACGGGGATGACAGGTCACTAGACAGCACACTGGCTGTCAGATTAATGATAGGGTTTGGAATTGGAATCTATACTCCTAGTCATTTCGCTTGCACACAGCAACACACACAGACACAAATATTTCTCCTCCATTTGAGAGAAAAGGGTCATCTTAGAATAAACTGATGATGATGACCTGCAGCGTCTGGCTGTCCGAACTGTCAGTCTCTTGACAGCTAGAATGTTGCAAAATTATTATTTTATTTTTATCTGTTCAAAATTGTATGCCAAAACATTGGTAAATTTAGTGACTAATGCGTCGACAAGAACACAAAACGATAGGAGATCATAATGATGATGATGATGACGAGATCGGTTATATAAACGACGACAACAACGACGACAACAACGACGACAACAACGACGACCATATGATGCCAAAGATTTATTACTTTTGTTTGTTGACAGTTTTTATTTTGACATTTAAATTACGTCAGATAATTCTTTTACGACAATCTGTCACGCGTATTTGGTTAAGCTTGTTCCATATGGTTTACTAACTTAAATATTATATTTAGCATAGACGTAAGTGGGTATGTAAATGTTGTATCATTCTGCAGATAGATAATTTCGGTTGCATTAAGTCATTTGTTCAAACAAGTTTAGATATTGTCTTAGAATTAGAATTACTTGTGAATGCGGGTGTGTTTGATAAGTGACACATTATGCAGACGAATATGACTTTATGAGTTACATAAATTAAAATTCAGTTCTATAATATTATCTAGCTTTCGCCACTGCTGCTGCTGTTGCTTCTGCTGATGGATGACAGAGGTCTTGACCTGTTGTTTGTAGTATAATAATTGTTGTGCAGCAAAGATAAGAATATCAGTGGAAACTTTTGAAGAGGCATATTAGATTGCTATCGCATCTATTTCTCAATTCTAACTTGACTGATGAGTAACTATTACTTGGTTTGAATATTTATCATTTTGTCAAGATCGCTGAAAATAATATTAATACCTAGAAATTATGTTTATTTTAGGCATTTTATCTCTCAAGGAAAAATGTTATTAGAAGTCTCATATTGCGACATTATAAAAAGGCAACATTGAACATAGGAGTAGGAGCCTGTAATTTGAATTGAAATTTGTATTTTTAATTAATGTTAAACCCTAATTAAACTCAATGCATAACAAAAGACAAACAATTTTTTTTTTTTCAGTGAAAAAATAATTTGGATTTGGTCTGTATTGGTTCTCTCGCTTAGCACGCGTTCGTTGTGTTATGCGGGACTTATACGAGGAAATATTATTGCTCAATATCAAGTAATTATTTAATGGGACATTGGGACAGTGAGACAGTGGGACAGTAGGACAATGGGAGAGTGGGACAATGGAATATTGGGACAATCTGGACAGTGAGACAATGGGGCCGTGCGATGGTGGGACAGTAGGACAATGCGCCAGTGGGACAGTGGAAAGTGGCATGTCTCGAGACTTGAGTCAGTTTTCTTACTCTTACTTATTTAATAACCACAAAACACTGATATTTTGTAATAAAGCTCTTTTAAACATGAAGCATGATGTATGTGTGTATGTATTTTTTTGGAAATCTGTCAACTATCATGCCCACTTTTCTTATATGTATGTTGTTATTTGCCTTTGTAGTAGCCCGTGGCGTAATGGTTAGTGCATGGGACTGTTACGCCGAAGGTCTTGGGTTCGATTCCCAGCGTATACCATCAAAAAAAACCTGTTCCTTCCTATTGGGAGGAATTAACAAATTCTTCAAGAGTATCTATTGTTTTGAAAAAGTGCTTCTCACCATAACCGTTCGGATTCGGCAAAAAATTGTAGGTCCATTCCATTTCTGCCAACATCACGCACATAGGAATGGTTGAGATTTGTAAGTCACCTGCCCATGTTCAGCACGAGCTGTTGCGCCACCCAATTCATTTTTTTATTTGACTTTTTAAATTTTTTTAATTGAATACGTTTGAAAATTAATTATGTATATTTATATTTTTTTACGAATATCACTGCCACGCCCATTTATCTTAATTTTGAGTTCTATAATTATTTTTGCGTCACTATAGAAACCTAAGATTTCGTAATTAAGCTTTTTCCCACCCACTGTCACGCCCTATTTACACACAAAATGACATATTTTTTGTTGAATCTATAGACTTGGCAACCACTTGTATGAAATTTTCAGAGATTTTTCATATAAGTAAAGAGAATGTTTACAAAGCGGTTAAAAAAATCCGTTCACTGCCACGCCCTTTTTTTTTTTATTTAAATCTTATCCATATTCAACATTCTTAAAAAGTAAAAAGTATTTTTGGATCGCTTTGCTGAATCGCTAAAACTATTGCTATGAAAAAAGGAGAAGATACAAAATTTACGACTTACGACTTGTTGTCAACGACGATAGCATTATACAAATCACTTTTTAAATTTTCTACACTACGGCAATTGGGTGAATTGGGCGGCGAATTATTCACATTATCTATTTTGTAATCGCGGTTAGTTGCAACTCCAGACAGTCCAATTTAGTAAAAACAGACTGGATATTGACGCTGCTGCATTTTATAGCAAAACATCGGAAAAGCTTATCTTTCGGCACCCATCACAAAAAAAATCCAAAATTTGATTTTGTGAAAATTTTTATATGCAATATTATTCAAACTTTTGCGTACAAAAAATTAAATTAATTTCAATAATATGGTAGACCGTTCTGATTTTAGTTCACACAAAAATTTTAATGAAAATCGGAGAAGCCGTTTCTGAGAAAAATGACGGTTTTTAAACATTTGTATAGGGGGTATCGTTATTTTTGGATACAAGCTGCTAGATAATGTCAAAAAACTGCTGAGTGCTAAATTTAATCAAAGTCGACCAAGTGATTTTCGAACTATTAATTTGTCAAAAAAAAATTTAAACTTTTTTCAAAAATCCAAAAAAAAAAAGTTTTTGAAAATTTCGGTAGGTACACAACATTTTTAAAATTATTGTAATAATTCTCTATAAAAAATTGATCAAAATCAGTTGAACCGTTTTTGAGTAAATCGAAAATCAAAAAAAAAATGGTTCTTTGGGAGGTAGGTACCATTTAAAATCATTTTTCCGAAATTTTTTTTATAAAATGGTAGCCTTATTTAAAAAAAAAATTACTGAATGACTGAGTTGTGGGCACGTTTTTGAGAAAAATAAGATTTTCATAACTTGATAACAAAATTTGTACGGTAGGTACCGTTTTTGTTTATCTTAAAAAAAATGAAAAAAATAACGTGCTAGGTACCAAGTTTAAATAAAATCTATCTACCCGGGCTATCTATCTAGGCTAGAGCCGAAAGGATAGACAGACAAACAAACAGACAGACAGGCAGAATTACGAGACCCACTTTTTTTCGACTTCGCTATCATCATCATAATGTCAAAATCTCGAGTTCGATTATTTTTACCAATGCATAACTTGCCATAAAGTGCCTATATATCGCAAGGAAAAAATGTGAGTACACGCTTTTTTATAGTTATTGAAGAATACATATTATTTAATTGTTTATAAGACAACAAAATAAAAATTTTAATTAAATTGAGAGGCGAAGAACTTTCTCACAACTAAAAAAATAGTCTTGGTCTAATCCTAATATATAAAGTCACATACGAAAGCATAAAAAAGGTAAATAGAACTAGATCTCGCAAATAAGCTGACATTAACAAGTTGCCCCATGTCCAATGTAAATAGCATAAAGTTAAAATAGCTGGTTTAATGGACTTCTATTAAAAGATATTCATCTTCAACCAGTCTCTAAAAAATGCCTTCACCATATCCAGAACTGATACTGATAGAACATCGTCATAATAGGAAGAATAGGAAGATCGGAACAAGTTGTACCAGTACCTACATAGATTTGCTTAAATTTAAACTCCAAGAAAAATGACAGTTTCTAGGCATTTGGCCGAATCTTCCTAATGTTAAATTATATTGAATTTACTTTTTCAAATTTGTTTAAGCCATGATAGAAATTAAAATCCGAACCTTAAAATATGTATTTCCCATCAAACCAACAAACGTCTGGACAATTTTAATCCCATTAACACCAGTTCCCATAAACCTACACTAAATTATAATGTAAAGATACGGCAGAAAGATATTGCATTGTGTTGTAACCAATTGCTTATTAATAACTCAATTGTTCAGACACATCCGCTAACAAACAACAACATAAAATCGTCACACCACTTCTTACATCATCATCGCCATCGTCATTCTCATTGCTGATTTGAATGACACTTTGAAAAAGAACATCAAATTCATTATGCAGCTTATTGTTCCATGAATCCATGATGTACATAGCTACCTACTCGTAAACCTATCCTCACCGGCAAACAATGAAAACTGTCACAGGTCCTTCAAAGAGAAGTACGATACTTTTTTTTTTTAATTCAATTACCATTCTATTCAAACAAACATGTCCTTTTTCTTCGATCCAGAATATAGAAGTGTAGATTTCTAAATGTATTTGGCTTTTTTGATGATGATCCTTTTCGTTCCGTGATGGACCGATATAATAAAGAATCACGGCAGCTTACATGACTTCAGCAGCTAATTTTCTGCGCTTATCCACGTCAATGTCAAGTTAACATCTAGAGCAAACAAAAATCAGGAAAAATAGAACAACAACAAAAACAAGAACAACAACTTTCGGGAAATTGTCACTCAGCGAAAACCCTCCGCCTCTGATCCGAAAAGAGGGTTGATTTGGTAGCATGGCAGGCATATATACAAATTTAATTCGATAATGTTTCTGTTTCCTCCTGATACTCGTATTATCGTATTATAGCCGCAAGGAGAAGGAGGAGGAAATCATTCATCGGAAAAAAAAGCCACAACCAAACAGAGTCCTGCCTACATACGCAACACTGCAATACTGACAGCCGGATAACCCCACCACACTATTCACACAGTCTCAATCTCGAGTCGTTGTTACACAAATGTCAAACGAACGACCCGAAAAACACTTGCTGGTACAAATGGTGAATTTTTTATCACGTCACACATCTCGCCCCCGGATTGGAAGTTGGATTATTTGGAAGCCAAGCCAAGCAGCCGCTTCAACTATACCAATGCTGCCGCCACCGCCTGCTGAAGATGAAGAAGACGCGTTGCTTCGGCCGCGACGAAGAAACCAGCAGTGGCAGCAGCAGCAGGACGTTGAAAATGGGAGGACGGACTATACCAAACAACACATTAACCAGATTCAGGAACTGCTATATGCTGCTGTTCTTATTTTCATTTCATTGCCATTTTTCGGGTTAGGATGTGTGTGCTAGTGCCTGTATGTGCAAATGTCAAACGTCACAATTTGACATGCATGTGACATATCAGTGACAGCTATGCATTAATCAAATTCTCTTCTCTTCGGTGAATGGCGTAAATTTTGTACGCCCTTTGTTCGTTTCGCGCGAACGACAGGATAACTTTTTTTTTTTATACCCCGATTCTGGATGATGTGCCTGACTTTTGGCTCCTGGACGAGGACGAGGACGAGGAAGGCGATGTGTGTTTTAAGGGAAATGAATACGTAATGTGTGAAGGGCCACTTACATAGCTGGCTTTTGAAAGTTTGTTTCTTATTTTTTTTTTGTTTATTTGTATAAAATAAAATATAAAAAAAAACTCTTTCTTCCTTTAACGTTTATTTGGGTTCGGCTGAAGTAGGGAAAATTTTCGAAATTAGAGGTTTTACTTTAATGGAAATCTTATGTGAAAAGAGTTTTTTTTTTTTTGTTTTATTGAAGTTTCGTTGTTGGAGGTTAAAAATAAAATGACGGATGCAAGGAGATACAGAATTGTGTACAGGGTGCATAATTAAATTGAATAAAACTTTTTTTTTTCTACCAAAATTACAATTCGTTGTAGGCATTGCAATTAAAGGGGATGTTGTAAGAATGAGAGCTCAGTTTTGCTACAAACTTACTAGTGAACATCATGAAATAAGGAGACCATCAATTCAGACTTACAATTTTTGAAACATAAAAAAAAATGGCTGACTGTTAACATATCTTAATGAATTAATTTTATGTACAGCTAGCTTTACTCACTTAAGTTTATAAATGTATTTCCAAACACATTGTGTAGAACTTAACCTAAAATGGACATTAAGATATGCTGGAGTAACCAATATCCCTTCTAAGTCTATATATAGGCTAATGATTTATTACAGGTATTCTAAAGGTGAAAACAAGCCCGATGATAAGTTATTTTTTTTTTCTACAATATGTGGCATTATGGAGATCCCTTTTTAGTAGTTCAATAATTGCAACGACAGACTTCGTGAGTTCAAAACTTCTTGGCTGGTTAACGACTTCTATTATAACAAAATTTAGTTGCATTGGGAACCATCTTTCATATTCAAATTAGGTAGGTAGTTGTTCGGTGAAGAAGTGTTGTGTCCTTATTTCAAAAACAACCAGCTGATGAATGAAGGTACTAAATCGAAACCAGAGTAGGAAATTAAATGTCGTATACCATAAGCAGCTTGACTGACGGCTGTGTTCCATCATCAGACTATAAAGTAGGCATATTTCTATATTCTTTTTTTTTAGCTATTTTTATGTATACTCTTCGATGTTAGCTTAGTCTTTCCTATAAAGCAAATATAAGTTCGGATTTTGGGTAATTGATTTTGTCACCACGTCGGCACTTATGGGCTTATAAACCTGAAGCAGGGAATCTTTTAAAAAATGCCAAATAGCAGAGGACCAAGAACTGATCCCTGTGGGACTCCTGAAAAAAGATTTAACGAGGGAGATGTTGTATTTCACCAATTACTTCAGCATGGTTTAAGTATGAAAAAATCGTAATTTCTGTTCTGTTTTTTCAAAATTGTATGTATTTAAGTATAGTTTTTGTTTTCAAAATTCAATGCTCTTATTAATTTTCAATAAAAAACAAAAAACCTGATGCTGAAATGTATCTTATGGCCGGTTGCACCAAACGCTTTTAAATATTTAATGCTTCGTTAAATTTTAAAATAGCATTTATTGGTTGCACCAACCAATTTTAGTTTTAAAAGGCCGATAAACAAGCCAATAAACTAAAATGCCATTTTTCTCCAGATAAATTTTAAAAGCTAGTTTTAACGAAAATATCTACATACAAAATACAAAAAAATTCACCTTTGACAGGGCATATTTTGAAAGTTAAGCCTTAACTACATTGGCCAATAAAGTGAAAAAGTACAAAAGTGAAAATTTTCAAACTCATTTAAGGATAGTGTTTCTGACTGGGAATGATGCAGAAAGCTTAAATTTCGGTTTAAAAAAAAGAACTCTGTATATTCATTTTCACAAAATAACTGCGCTAGCGGGAAAAAAAATATTTTCACTTTTTCAATTTTACAAAAAGTGGTCAATGTAGTTAAGGCTTTACTTACTACCAAGATTTCCAAATGTAGTTGCAGCAGTTGATTGTACTCACATTAGAATAGAATCACCAGATGGGGAAGTTTGACATATCTCATATTGCTATCTTACTTACGCGAGTGAAAATTTTTCGTTCAGTTTAAAAATCAGCTGACAGAAACCAGGGATGGTTCGCAAACAGCATTTTAGCTAAAATATCAGTGAAAGACATTGGTGCAACCCAATAAATTTATCAGGCTGATAAATTTTATAAGGATTTTAGCAAAAACATGTTTTAGTGGATTTTGGTGCAACTGGCCATTAGTTTTTAAGAAATTAAAAAAAATGAAAAATACTTTTTTCAAAAAAAAAAATCCAATTTACTTTTTTTTTATTATTTGCTAAAAACCGGATTTTATGCAATACAAAATAAAAAAGGGATATTCTGCCAATTTAATAATTGACCAAACTTTGGAAAACAAAAAAAAAGTGTTTTTATTGGAAAAAAAGTATTTTTTATTTTTCTTTTCAAAATTTCGAGTTTGAAAATTAATTTTTCAAAAACTGTTCAATAACACAACTTAATTTAAAATGAATTAAAGAAGAGATTTCTGGCTTTCCAAAAAGGTAAGCATTGGCATTGTAAGTTTAACCGTTGTTTTAAATAATTTTTTTTTTCGTTTTAAGTCAATTTTTTTAGAAAATTGCCCCCCCGACTAAACGGAGGGAAATAGACCCCCCCTCCCATACGATTTTCTTCTTGTCTTAACCCAATCTACTCACTCTGACTTTTTGGTGCAATCACCCTGTATAAGTACAATGGTTTTTCAGTATAACAACTGATATTTTGTCCGAAGTGCGTTCCGTTATATCGAAATTTCTTTAAGTATATGTAATATTTTGTTCTTATAAAAATTGAAAATAAATAACAGAAACTTCATTCAACGATTTTTCTTATTTTCTTATTCAAAATCAAAATTCTAAATAAAAATGTACCAGTAGGTATTACGGTGCAGTGGCGTGGGAAATTTGTACCAGTAGGTATAACGGTACAGTGGCGTGGGAAATTTGTTTGCTTGTACACGTTACGGGCTCGTAATATTTTTTTTATTTTGCTAAAATAATCAAGGGCATTTAGTGGATACCTATTTCCGTACCTTATATTTCTTGTACAACAATGTTTGATTTCATAAAAACAAATTAAAATTATTTGGATAGGAAATTCCCCTCGAGATCTGATGGGCCCCATTATCATATCCACCAGTCAATACTTTACTTACATATTAATGTTTCAAATCATGTTTTGTAAAAGAACATAAGATATTTATACGCATAAGTTTATACGTATATAGCCATTAATTTGTTTCCATCTTGTGAAAAAAAACGCTCATACGCCATACATACTTTTTGTAGAAAAGATTAGTTCAGTTTTTGGGAGGTGGTGGGATATTGTACGGTTATGTTCCCACTGGTAGTGCGTATGTAAAGCGCAATATTTACGAAATTTCAAATATGTTCATATATACAGGGTGTCCGCCGGGTAGGTATACTACTTTGTTTTGCCGCAATTTTGGTAAACATTAGTCTTGACAGTTCATATTTGGCAGTCGTGAAGTAGACACGTGGCAAATTTATTATGGAAAAATATTCGATAAAACAACGTGTTTTAATCGTTAAAACATTTTATTAAAATCAATCATCGATTACTGTGACGATAAGAAAGTTACGTGAAATTTTTGAGAGAAACAGCTTGCCAACAAAACGCACTATTTATCGTGTAGTGAATGATTTCGAAGAAAGAGGGTCTGTAGGTGATAGGCCCAAGCATGGACCACAACGTACTGCAAGATCGGCTGAAAACATTACTGCTGCTCAAGGAAGTGTTCAAAACAATCCATCAACCTCAATTCGACGCCGTGCTCAGGAGCTTGGTCTTCAAAGAACAACTTTGGCCACTTTTTAACGCCACAACTGCATGCTTTGGGCTTGATTAACATGTGGTATCAACAAGACGGTGCCACATCGCATACAGCCAGGATTACAATGGAATTACTGCGAGACCTCTTTCCACAATAAGTTATTTCAAGAAATGGTGATGTTCATTGGCCTCCACGGTCGTCTGATTTGACTGCTCCGGACTTTTTTTTGTGGGAATATCTGAAAAGCAATTATAAGGTTTATGCAAACAAACGATAAACGCTTGAGCAACTCAAACAAAATATTCGTGATGAAATTAATGAAATACCGCGTGAAATGTGTAAGAATGTAATGAAAAATGTGCTGAAAACGGCTCGCATTTGTGAGACTAACAGAGGCGGACATTTATCTGATATTGTATTCCATACATAATTGCCGATATTAAATAAAACATTTATCAATATAAGATCCATTCTCTTTCATTTAATCAAAAATTATAAACAAATAAAGTAGTATACCTTCCCGGCGGACACCCTGTACAATAAGAACATTTTTGAATCTTGCCATTATTAAATACCATAGCTTCGATTTTTTTTCAGTCCAACATGGGATACCATCAAAATAAATACTGAAAATTCCGTTGAAAGCTTTTTAAACAGAAATGTTTTTCTTTGTATAATCTAATAGTCCAGTAACTATGATATACATCAGACTTTGTCTGAAATGTGGTAGTTCTGGTTTTTTGTTTAGTTGTTTATAATGTTGGCCTACTGAACCCAAGTTTTCGACCTATAGCGCAGAATGCATCATGGTAAAAACTAAAGAACAAAAAATCCAAAATCGCCAATAACTGAAAAAAGCGCAAAAATTCGGTTGATTTTTCAAGATAAAATCGCAAAAAAGAGAAAATATTCAAGTAGGGTTAGGTTAGTGATGTTTTTTAAAATGCCATAATCACAAAAGGAAAATCCCCAAAGCTAAAATCCCCAAATTAAATCCAGATAAAGGTAAAATATTACCAAATCCCAACGGTATAGGGATGAAACTGGGATCTTATGTTTCATTTGTCATATTCCATACAATTTTGGCAGTAAAAATGTTTTTTTTATAAAGGAACTAATCCTAGAAAACCCATCCCGAAAATAGCATATTGATAAAAAGTGTAAATACCTTAATGTGGAATTTCTAAAATTTGGTAAAACTTAAATCCTGTTGTGAAAAAATACTGTTGATAGAAGTCCGAAATTATGAAATCCAAATATTTCGGACAATCACCAATGTTGGTGAAAAAATTCAAGAACTAGCGTATTTTTGAGTTTTACAGTAATCAGTAACTTCCCCCCAGAAATAATGAAATTATTTTTAAGCCTTACGACATCAGTAATGCCTCTTCAAATTTCTTCACAATTTTACCGATTGCTTGCGTAGTTGGTCGATTATGATGACCATGATCATCGCGTAATGCGCGAAAAGTGGCTACGTTTAAATCACTACTTTTGTAGCAAGTTTTAATAATTTTAACGCGTTGTTCGATTGTTAACGCGATTCATTATCGTAAATGGCAAACATTCAACTAATATTATGACACTTCAAATGACAGCTGAGTATGACAGGTGCCAAATTCCAGCGCTACCAACTTGAAACCACGAAATGAATGACCTGTTATGTACTGTACTATGTCTTGTCTTGTTGATTACAAAAATCTTTAGCTTTGATTTGGACGCAATTTGTACGATAAAACTTATTTTTCAATTAATTCGTTTTAAGGTCCTTATGTCAACTTCAATCCATATAGTTTTAATTTATTTACATATATTCACTGCTAATGACAAAGGTATTCATTAACATCTCAGCGCCATCCCTATATCATTTCAAGAAGAAAATATAATATTATAATTGTAATGCTTGCTTAATCATTCGTCAGCATTTTTGACATGATCACAACATGTCACATCTCGTTTACACGCTTTACGTGACGTCATTGATGTCATTTTTCATTTTTTCAGACGCCCTGCGTCCGAACCATCCAAAACTCACCCATCACCCGTATCACTTGTCTTCCTTGGAATTTGTTCCTTTTTTTTATTTGGTATTTTTTTTTTGTGATGTTAATGTTAAATTTTTCCCAAATGAATAAAAAAAAAATGGAAAAAGGCAGTCATTTCAAATAAATATAAATGCATATTCATATACCTAAAAAATAAATGTACATATTGGAATCAACGCCCCGGGAATCGAAAATTAAATTCAACAACTGATTTGGGTTCTATTCGGATTGCAAGACCTGCAGACCCGCAATGGTTTAATGATGATGGATCAAAATTCACGCAGAAGAATTTATTGAGATGATTTATGATTCGAGTCGATGATGATGATGATGATGATTATGATGAGGGACGACGACGACGGACAGGGTCTTTTATATAATGGCGCCATTTCGACTAGGCTCGATTAATAAACGAGTAGAGGTATAGAGGTACGTGATGCACGCGCTAATGATCCAAGATAAATGGCTGAATTTAGCTGGATAGATTTTATTATACATTTTCTACTCTACTCTACACATTTACGCAGCATCTTTTGATTTGAGACTTCGTGTGGTATTTTATTTCTGGAAACGCAACGCGAAAGCAAATATACATTGTGGTTCCTAATTGGACGTGTCTATGTGGTGGGAATTGGAGATTTATTTTCTTAATCATTTGATTTTAATGGGATTGTAAATTAAGAAATTACTGTCATCTGAAACTGAAAGTTTATTTGATGATTATATTCCAGGATATTGTTTAAGAATAGCAAGAACAAATTTTGAAAATATACGACCATGGAACGTTATAACAATTAAGTTTTTTAGTGACTCCTACATTTAAAACTGGAGGGTGATTCATGAACTTTCGTATTGGCTTAAATTCAATTAATTATAAAACTCTTTTATTCTTGAATCAGTAAACTATACTATATGGATTAATAATTGCAGTCATAAAGCTTAATCTGTTAAGCTGCTCTTATTAAGATTTCCTCATTAATTAGTTCCTTTCTTCGCTTATGGAGCCGCTTCTGAACACGAAATAATACGTATAAGATATACGTATTATTTCGTATTCAGATTGATAGCCCTCTAATTTGTTAAAGAAATTTTCTTGGTCTTTCAAGTCCCAACAGTAAACAGTATAAACGTTGTCTAACTTTAGACAACAGTCCAACTTTGGAAAATGTGTTCAAAAGCCTTGTTTATTTGTTGTCCTATAGCTGCCTAACTTATCTAGACATAAGAGTAGATTGTCCTTACCGTGAATAATGTGATATTTATTTTTATTAAATAAAGCATAATTCCACCAATTTGAGTTAGACAGTGTATAATTAGACAAATTCTACTAAATACGACTGTCTATATATAGTCAAGTCGGTTGGTGTCTCTCCGATATAGTTAATATTCGACTTATGATACTTTCAACCGGGAGTAAAATATATGTAAACATAGAAAAAAAAAAAATCAATGTGCCTTTTCGTACATTCTATAAAATTGTCTATATTTGTGACAAATTTAAAAAATTTCCCTATATAACCCTAAGTATCCTTGTCGCATAAAGAAAGAGAACCTATGCGTCAAATCCGGTAAGTTTGATTTTTTTCTGAGTTGTTTATGACATTGGTCTTTTAAATAATCCCTTGCAACATTTGTCAAAATAAAATTTTAAAAAATGTTTGTTTTTTCGAGATATTGGTAATATTAATTCTGAGATACTAATTTTCGATTAAAAACTATTAGTCCTACGATTTCAAGGTAACTAAGTTTATCAAAATACAAAATATTATTTAGTAATAAACATTCATTTTTGAGCATGGCCTAAGCCGTCTGCCAGTTGACAATTAAATCATAAAGTTAATAGAAGTTATACATATTTTATTTTGTTTAATATTTTTTTTTTTTTAATTTTTTTTTATCAAAATAGTTCCTCCATAATTCGATTTCTATAATACAGCGCCAGCTTCACATATTGAAACAATGATTTCCAAACTCCTCCGTTGAGTATACCATGCATTTCATCTTCACTAAGTTCACTTTTCCAAAAACGCTACTGCGAGTTTCCCTTAAAATAGGGCACTTGCCAAGAAAGTGATGGATGTCCTCTCTTGCTCCCTTGCAGATTTCTGGACGATCGTCTCTATGTGGCATAAAGTTAAGTGACATCAACTCTCCTCTTGTTTTTAAAACGAGTGACATGAGGGCGGTTGAGTACTCTTCTTTGAAATAGCTTTCAGTCTTTTATAAACAAACAATTTCCAAAATATATGTACATATAGCTTTTCAAAACGTAGCTATCATAAATTTATAATAACACTAGCAAATGTTGTTCTGCCATATAAATTTTCTTTGGTGAATACTTTTGTTGTTAAAAAAAAAATAACTAATGTATTGTAAGTGTCATTGAGTATGATGACTTTCCATTCTTTATTTCGAAGTGCAGTTGTGTCTAACGATATATATTTTTTGTCAGTCCGTCTTTAGCCGACACAAATAAGCTCGATGGTTTGCCCACGCGAGAACATGCCACGTATAAAATTGTCCGTGTGAAAAAAAAACATGGAGTGTCCAAATCTAAGCCGCAATGGGACAGCGTTTGGCCTAGCGACTTATTAATTGTCAATGCCAATTTAATAGGAAATTGAATGCGTTTGATTTTGTTCGCTTTTAATTACACCCAACACCACGCTAAAATTTTGTAGGTAATTAAGTTCTCTTAAACCTAAGCACAATATTTTTATTTAAACGTACAAATTTGTTCGAAATGCACCCATTTCTCCCACACCCAATTCCTAGAACATAAACCATAACGTGTGTAATTTTCTGGAAATAAACTTTTCAGTATTTTACATTTTCAGACTAACACATAAATCAGAATAACGTTCTATTAATTGATATTTTCTTTTGTAACTTATATATTTTGTATAGACGTGGAAAGACAGTGGGCTGTAACCCCCCCCCCCCCCCTTGCAACTAAACAACATTCCTGTGTGCGTATAGTTGTTGATCAGCTGGAATATATGGGACCTACAATTTTCTACTGAATTTTAAAGACTATTATGACAGGTTCTTTTTTACGATTAATCACTTCCTCGCAAGAGGCAGCAGCCGTGAAACATTTTTGTTTTTAGGTGGAAGAGCCTGATATAGGATTCGATCCCCAGACCCTTGGCATTATGACAGTCCTATGCCACCTAAAAACAGAAATGTTTTTCACGGGTTACTGATTCTTGCGAGGAATGGAGAAATTCTCTTGTCATGAAAAAGTGCTTCCCACCCTAGCAATTCAGATTCCGCAGAAAATTGTAGGTCCCCTCTAATCTTGCCAATAACACGCACACAAGAATGGTTAAGGGTTGTATAAGTTACTAGTATCTGGTTCTACACGAGCTGTCGCGCCACCCAATTTATTTATTTATTTAAACATAATCTCAAATAAAGCGATTGCTTCTCAAATGTTTTACTTTTCTCCACGCTATTAATATCTAGCGTGGAGCAGTGTTTTAAAATTTTATAAACTTAACTTCAATCCGTAAGTTACGTCTTGTTGAAAAAGTAATACAAATTTCGGTTACCCAACTAAAGGTATTTTATTATATTTGCATACAGTTAATTGTTTTTCAAAGTACCTACATATATGTATTAGTTTTTCTTATTTGAATAAATCAAATTGCTTTCGTATAAATTACAGAAGTTTAAGGTGCAAATCTATTCACCTTTCTTACATTTCGCCTATTCCACACTAGGGATCATCACCTAATTAAAATAAACTCATATCCACAAGCCCTCCTTCGACATCCCACTCCTAAACTTATACCTATACTGCAATTGTAGATATATTTGCAATTCTGCATATCATCCAAATCAACTCTAATCAACGTGATGAGCCTCTGACAAAGCCCACATGATGCAAATTGCCTACACGATGTCTACAGTGCTACTGAAATCCGCGTCACACACTCACTAAACCGTACTTACTCAACCAATTAATAAAGGTGGGCGCAAGTCATGAAAATGCCACAAAAGCAAATGATGACGAATTTGATGTGAAAAGCGCCTACAAGGATTTTATATACATACGTATGTATGCATCATCAAAGCCACTCGCATAATGGAGGATGGACTTGGTATACTCAACTCATGCAATCCCGCGTTCAAGATTCCTATATATACCTACTCCAGGCTCAGACTGTTAAACTGACAGAAAGACAAAGCGAACGACGGATTAAATCCGCACATTTAGTCTTTTCGTCCTTTTATTTAATTTTTTTTTTTTATTGTCGAAGTCATTTGAGTGTTTTTACCGCGCGACTCCATATACTATTTTCATTTTTGCTAATTGCCTAATCGTCCTTGTCATTTATAAGGTATATTCATATAGCAAGAAAAAAACCTATATACACACATCGAAGACGTAGCACCGCATCATCGCAGAAGAAAACAACGATAGGATCTTCAGAGCTGTCATATGTGGATCAAGTGGTATTTGTCAGTGACAGGATTAGTGTCAGACGTATATTATCATCATTGAAGAAATTCCGACGTGTGGTTATTTTTTTATGTTTTTTTTTTTTACTTGGTTTAGATCCGATTGGATGGTGGGATGATTTAATGGATTAGAAAGGATTTTGAGTGGTTTGATATTTTGTTTTTGCCATGAGAGGCAAAACCTTTAATGGAAATATATTTACAAATTAAATATGTAATTCCCACACTTATAGGCGCAAAACATGAATAGAAGGTATGTATGGGTTACAACAATCGACAGAGTTTTTTATGTATTTCCAATTCAATTTGCGAAAGTCCTTATTTATGCCAATTCCCCCTGACAGATGAAGGAAGAATTTATAAATAAATATATTTCCATAAGGACAAACTCGATGACGATGGATATTCTTCTTCAATTGATTTGCCGCCACAGCTCTGAAAAAAAATAGCTCCGAAACCATTTTGAGCGGGGTTTTAAGGACTTGGGGCTCCATAAATTTCTCCTTGCTTCGACTCCGGTGCTAACGAGGTAATGATTTAATTTATAGGATGACCCATAAATAACATTTCTTTGGATCTATACAACGATTGGCCAATTTTTGGCGATGTTCAGAATGGCAACGACGAAAACGACGCGACACGATGATGCCAGGAATATATACCTATATAGATATTCGTCCTCATCCTCACTCACGCATTTGAAAACGTGGAAGAAGCTACAGAATTTATATATTTTAAAATGGACTGGCATGGCAGGTCGGCAGAAAAGCATCGTGTCAAAGGCCCATATATTTTGTTCGCCTGGGAAATTTGGGATCCTCGCTGCTGTTTCGTTTTTATGGAGTGGTTAGAGTACATATTATACAAGTTCATATATACGAACGACGACGAACACAGGGGTACCCCCAGTGTGGACATTGTCATAGTCATAATTCATTTAGAGAGGAGACACTCTTATATATACGAATTTATGTCACCGGTGTGTTAATTAGTTTGTCGGGTTAATTAGTCATTTTGTGTGTGCGGAATATAAAATATTCGGGAGTGCCGCACTTAATAAGGTTATGTTTTTGTTCTTGTTTACAATCAAGCAATGGGCTTTTTTTAATTTTTATTTTTTCGTTAGGTATATGAAAAGAAATAAAATGAAGTGAGTGAGAAAAATCGTGTCTATATTTGGGATGGTTTATACTATGGAGATTACACATGTAAGCATAGGTATTAATAATTTTCTAAAAAAAAAGTATGACAAATCCAGTCATATGAATAAGCTTAGGTATTTAAGTATGGACAGGTGTGCTAGAAAATTGTTTGTAAATTTTTCTTAAGAAGATAAAATTCTGTACTTTAAGAAGCAGTTACTTAAATTAGCTTTATGGACGGCAAATTATCTATATAAATAAAACGCAAAAGTAGCTTTGATTGAGAGTTTGTACGTATGTCCTGAATAATCTAACAAACCACAGGCCCAATTTTAAAAATTAACCTTTTGTTTGAAAGATTATACCAAGAGGATGGTTCAAGGGTAAAGCATTTATTTTTAAGATATTTATAAGATAAATTAGGGAAAAATCAAAAAAAGGTACCAAATTTTAAAAATGCATATGGTATTTTAAAGTTAATATATAAGATACCTAAATGTAGGACTATATTTTTTTTTTTTAATTAAATTAAAAATTTCATCTATATAAAAGTTTCATTTTAGTTAACGAATTTTCGGAATAAAACGGGCTGACCTATACCAAATATATGTAGGAACTCACCTTTTGTTTCTTTTTGGGGTCGCGTTAAATTGTTTGCCAATATTATTTAATTTTTTGTAATACATTAAATGGCTCAAACTAAATAAAGAGTAATAAAAACTCAACATTTTTTTTTGAAAAATTAATTTATTTTCAAAACGGGTTAATAGTTTTTGAAATTCAACTTTTAGGTTTATATTATTAAATACTTAAAAATTTCATTCAAAATTTGGCTTGCTGTCATAGTTCTTTATATATCCCAAATTCAGTTTTTAGAACTCCTTAAATTATAAAAGAATAAAATCTACGACTGGGTCGCACGAACTTATGTGCGATCACACTGTAGTTTTAAAGTCTGAATAGTTAATATCCATTTATCTGATTTGATCAGAAATAATGTAGTTATAGGAGCCTTCATTTTATTATGTGAGTACATAAATATGAAAAAATTTGCACATATTTCATGCAAACTTACACTTTAGACTGAAAAATTGTTTAAAATAAGAAATAAATTGACTAAGCCACTTCTGAAATTATTTTGGCACCAACGTGATGTGCATACCATCTGATTTCTTATACCTACAAATTTCAATTTATAAGAAAAACACTTTTAACAATCGAAGCGGTTTAAGAAAAAAATTGTTTATATAAAATTTTGAAAACATTTTGGTACGTCATCTTTGGTATTTATCAATGCGGAGTTTAAAAATAAAAACTAATCATCCACCCATTTTCGAAATATCGAGTTTTTATTATTTTATTTATTTAAAAATCCAAAATTAGTTTTTTAGAAAATTTGCAATTTTATTCAAACGTATTAGAAGCTCTTGTATAAAAAAAATCATTAAAATCGGTTCAACAGATTATGAGTTAGTCGAAAACCAAAAAAAATTGTTCTAGTAGAGATACCATTTTTAAAATATACATATAATTTTGTTTCCAATAATATGGTAAATTGTACTGATATTAGTTCACATAACTAAAAAATTTAATCAAAATCGTAGAAGTCGTTTTTTTTTAGAAAAATGAGATTTTCCTTACCGGTTTTAAAACACTTGTAAGGGAGGTACCGTTATTTTTGGTCATAGGAATAATTTTTATTTAAAATCTGGCAGATAATGTTAATAAACTGCTAACTGCCAACTTTAATAAAAATCGACCAATTCATTTTCGAAATATTAAGTTCTCAAACAAAATTTTTGAAACTTTTCTTAAAATTCAAAAAAAAAAAAAATCAAAAACATGTTTTTTTGGGAGATATTATTTATAACCATTTTTCCGAAAAATGTTTGTTTTATAAAATAGAAGCCTTTTTGTAAAACAATTATTGATTTTTTTTTAAGTTGTGGGGCAAATGAAATTTGTTTTATTTGCAAAAAAAATTTAAGGCAGATACCGTTATTTTTGGTCCTAAAAAAATAAAAATCAACCCACCCGTTTAGGCTGCAGATGAAAGGACAGACAGACTGACGGACAGAATTCAGAGACCCACTTTTTTCGACTTCTCTATCATTCCGCTAAATATTTCAGACGGATTAGTTTTTCAATTATGTGTGAAAAAGCGCTCATATGCCATACATCATTTTTAAAGAAAAAATATTCATAATTTTACTCTTCGAAAGAGAATAGTTTTCTATCATCAGTGTGTATTTTACAAAGCAGATCGGCATTCATTCATAAATTAAATCAATCACGGCAACAATCCATCACATTTACATTCCAAAATTAATTTAAAAAAAATCGGACCCAATGACAAAACCTTCCAATGGGAAGTTAACAAGTTAAAATTGTTTATACACGATGTTTTACTTCAAATATTTTATTTTTTCCTTTGTATGCACCTCAATCTCTACCGCTCTACCAAATTTCATCTTTGTATAGCAATCGGAAGCGCTCCATATAATAGATAACAATTCTAATTTTTTAATTTGTATGATCTTCTAGCACTACTGCTATGCGAAAAGACAACATTTGACCACTTCCCGACACCGAAAAATGTTGCGAAAAGACAACATTTTTCGGTGTCGGGAAGTGGTCAAATTATGGACCACTTCCCGACACAGAAAAATGTTGTCTTTTCGCAGTTGGTTTGTGATCTGTCAGTGAATGAGTAGGTGAGTCGGTTAAAGTTTTACTGATTTTTGAAGTGCTATATCTCAGGAACCACTTATACTAAGGGGTTGAAATTTGATGAGGCCTCTGTTTTTGGTACGCCTAACAAAATATTCCCAATTTTAAGTTACTGACGTTACTTGTACTGGAGTAAGATGGGGGTCGAAAATCCCCTGAGTTTGTTCCTGTAAATAAGGTGTAGTTTTGGAACTTGGTCTTTTGATTTTCCTCAGATCCATATGATAAACCTTTTCTTAGTATACATCAGTGAAATTAACGTCTAAAAGTCCATATAGTACAGCTTTCCTCTAATTTATCAGCAGAGATTCTTTTATTTTCTTGGATAAATCTAAAGAATAAAAGAATTATTTTACCCGTAACTTACTACGCCGTTCTTTAAACCCTTTTGGAACTGCTAGTTATTTACGTCTTGAACTAGGTATGCATACTGTATAGGTATGAAAGTTCCTTTATAGAATCTCTGTTCAAAATATCCCACCACATTAAATAAATTTATCGTCAACGACCTCATAGCAATATGCTTAATTTATAAAATACCAAATTACACACCTCCCCAGTCCCCATATTCTATTATTCATTATTTTGTTAGTAATTTTCGTTTAATACAAAAAAGCAAATTATAAAAAAAAAAAAACAAAAAATATTTTACATCAATTATATTCCAAGAGACGTGAGGCAATTAAAAGTAAAATTATAGTTATAAAGGTATTGACAATATATGTACGTAAGTATAGCGGCTCGAAGCATCCCATATAGTTTTCGTTTGGTTTGCTGGCTTATTTCCATACTTTCCATATGGCTCATTGTTTTCGTTGCTATAGAGCATCCCGTTGTTGAGTCTCATAATTCTTTTCACGCCGTGTAAAATTTAATTGGCTGTAATTATAAAAAAAAAAAATACATTTAAAAATAAACAAAAAAAAAACAATTTTTCCCCGCAGCCATATACCTACCCACCAATATCCATGCGAGAATAATTCACCTTGCAAAAGAGACAAAGAACAAATTGCGGACAGGTAATGTTCGTTCAGGTCCCAGTACCGTTTCTGGTGTTTACACAGTAGTTCAGCAGTGTCTCCCTCCCTCTTCCACCTAAAGTGGTCCTCTGATGAATTTTAACTAGGGTTGCCGTTTGAGAATTTTAAATTATTGATTTTAATGAAATTCCAAAATATGCCAATCTAAAGCCACAGTGGCTATCTATTTCTTGGGAAAGTGTGGTGGAAAAAGTCGTTTTCAATCTAAATATACATAATAAAGGATCATTCAATTTTCGGTTTCGAAAAATGAATACATTTTTGATAAACATTTTATTTCATTATAAAGTTTGGACTTTGCGTGTGAAAAACAATATCATTCAAATGGCCATCTCGGGAAGATTCGCAGCATGCAATTGTTTTGAGGTAATTTTTAACCACTTTTTTGCACACTTCGGGCATTATAATGTTGGTTTTTAATGCATTGGGGATTATTCCCGTAAACACGGTCTTTTGCGTAGCCCCACAAAAAAAAATTTAACGCTGTCAAATCGCATGATCTTGGTAGCCAATTGACGTCGCCAAAACGTGAAATTACGCGACCAGGAAACTTCTCGCGCAATAAAGCCATAATTGGTCATGTTGTGTGGCTTGTTGCCCCGTCTTGTTGGAACCAAATATCGGCCAAATGCAAAATACGCCATATTGAGGTGTACGACACGTTCAATTGCTGCAAACGCCGGGAAATCGATAAATTCGGATAATCAGCAACACTTGCACTTGCAGCAGCAATATTTTCGACTGAGCGTGCATTACGATGATGCACTGGCCTTACGACATCAGTAAGGCTTCAACTCTCTTCAAATTATTCCACAATTTTACCGATTGCTTGCATAGTCGGTCGATTATGACGACCATAATCATCGCATAATGCGCTAAAAATGGCAACGCTTGAATCACCAGCACCACTTTTGTACTAAGTTTTATTAATTTTAACGCGTTGTTTGATTGTTAAGCGATCCATTATCGCAAATGGAAAACATTCAACTAACATTATGACACTTCAAATGACAACTGAGTTTGACAGGTGTCAAATGTCAGCGCTACCAACTTGAAACCACCCGAAATTATTGATCCGTATATCCAGGACACTGTTGATGTCCTGTTAACATCCAGCAAAACAGATATGTTTTGGTTTGGTGTAGGTACCTAACGTTAGCCTTCAAATTACGGTATAAGCAAATTCATTCGGTTGACATTTCAACCATCCTTCCATCCATCCTGAACGAATGAATGAATGTTGCTAAGATTCCAAATCAGGATAGATTTTGTTCTTTGTTTGCAGGCATGTTTCAATCTGTTTTTGGAATTTAAAAAAGAATGGAACTTGTTAAAAAACTCGGCAACACTACTTCTGGGTAATTTGCAGATGAGCCCCAATCGAATATGTAACAGGTCCAAATGCCAACCCAACAATGACTCCTTGCTGGCGGTGGTGCATTGAGTATACAAAAATGGTCCTCTATAATATTTGCCAGTAGATGTATACAAAATACAAATATTCCTCATCACAGTTTTGTTTTTGTTTTTTTTTTTTTTAATTTTTATTTTTGCTGAATCGAAAGGGAAAAAAATGCTTTATCTGGGAAATTGCCCGCTCACGTTTAATTTCATGACACATTAATATCCAGCTGTCATTTCGATAAATAAGCGGATAATTTCACTACATACCATTGACACACAAATATTGCGCGATGTTTCTGCGTTGCTGATGCTGAAGGGCAAAGGGGTTGATGATGGCAATGGAAATTTAAGTTCCGCGAAATGAGATTCAAAATAAAATTCAAATCATGGAAAAAGCTTCGTCTCTCACGTTCCAACACCACCGCTGCCGCACCGCTACGTTCACGTTGACAAACTGACACTTTGTTCACTAGTTCGGCTGACATTTCGATTCAAATTTATTTTTTTATTTTTTGTTTTTGTTAAATTCGACGCGCCGTGTTTTTATACCGACGCTGCTGAATGACTATAAATCAGCCAGAATAAATTTGCATGGAGAACGTGAGTTTGTTGCAGAAGTTGTAAGTATAAGTCGTAAGATATTAATTACTGTTATAATACTGGTCACCGCATCATGGTTGAACAATCCAATTCAAAGTTTAACCGAAAAGTTGATTCGCAATTAAGTGCGCTGGGTGGGGGATTTGATAACGTGCGACACTGATGTTGGTTGGTTACCAAATTGATAGATGTAAAGTTGCACAGGTGAAAGATGATTATTGTTATTCCTAATAATACAATAAGATCGTGATAGTTAAATTAGGTATAGTGGACAATTGTCTGACTGGCATGCAGCGGCGCACGGTATGGCGCTGGCTTCGTCCTCGTTATGTTATTGTTATAGCAGATTCATTTAATTCGTGACATATTTGAACTGAAATGTTCACTCAATTGTTGGGGGATGGCATTGTACATTTTGTAAGAAGTCGTAACACGGAAGTGAAAGTACATATTATATAATTCAAGTTGTGAAACTTAAAGTGTTCGCTTCAGATCTGCCCTTTTCCAGTCATTTCTTATCTACGTACCTCCGGTGTCCCCCAAGGCAGCAACCTAGGTCCACTTCTTCTTATTCTTACTTTTAATGATATTGACATGAGTGCATCAAATATTCTTCTATCTTACTTTAAGCCGACGATACCAAGTTTTTCAAGACAATTTCTTCGTTAGATGTCTATTTTTTTGTTCAGAACGATCTTGACAATTTCTCAGTCTGGTGCCTTAAAAAGAGCTTAGCGCATAAATCAGGCTCATTTTGACCGATGATGGCAAAGGTTATATTGGCTTTGAGGGCCCTCTTTGGTTTGTGGCTTATTTGTATAGACTTGCGACTTCAAAAACCGCACACAAAAAAGTCTAACCGCGTCAAATCTCAATAGCCAGTTTACATACCTATCCTCCACGTGAGATGAACATGCCCTCAAATCGCTTATGCTGAATTTCCAATGTGGCGTGAGCTCTGTGGCATTCAGGTCAAAAGAAGTTGGCAATCATCGACCTATTGTAAGGAGTTTCGTTGTCATGTAAAGAGGGTTTCGTTGGTCATTCTTAGCTCAAAGAGCCGCTTATACGTATAGCGCTTCCCGTTGACGGTAGTGATGGCCTGGCCAACGTCGTTCTCAAAGAAATAAGGTGACGCCTTTAGCCCAAAATTCACACCAAACAGTGATTTTTCTGGATGCATTGGACGCTCTTTGATCTCATGTGGATTGGTATATCGTCTTAAATTCAACAAATTTGTACCTATTTATCCAGAAATGTGAGTTTGCTGAAGATGATTTTTTGATGAAAATTAGGGTCAGTTTCTAACTGCTCCACTCTAGCGTTTCGTCGATGTTGATCGTTTCTGAACGAGTGAACTCCGAATGGTTCTCTCGGTACAACGATTACGGGCTATGGCTTCACTTTAACTATGAGTTTTGAATGAGCTACTAGATAATAATGTACTGTACATCCCTTACTCCCGAATATATCCCAAAACATTGTAAATGGGATCGTTAAAGTCTTGTAGTAGCTCATAAGACAAAACCTCTTGTATTACACCGCAAATTCATTTAAAACATCGATTACAATAAAGGGATAACATCAAAAATGTAAATACATTCAACATTGAACAATTCATTGTTTATTAATAACAATTGCGCATTTTTTCAAAGATCATCGTCAATCAATTCATCTCCAAGTGTATATCTTTCCGTCCATTTTTGTTGCCAATAAATCAATCAAACATGGCGCACATTAAAGTGGTTCCATTGCATTTCACCATTTTCCGCTTCGCACCTGCTACCTAAATATTATTGATGCGCAATGCATTCGAAACTATTTACATACGCACGAGCGCGATCTTTTGAATTCAACGTCGTTGTCGTCGTCGTTGGTCAGTAGACCCAAAAACAGAAAGATCCGGAAATTTAAAATTCCGAATCTAATGAATTTTTTATTAGGTCGTCTGCCTGTTGCGACCATTGTCTTCTTCATATCTTCGCATGCACAATTGCATTTGCAATACCTACGCGCTTTGGGTCCAATAAATCACTTTGCGTCAATATGTTGTTTTGGGTGTATGGAATACATGATGGTAAAGGACACTTTTTTGACAGAGAAGCGGCAAACGGCAAAAGAGAATGACCACATTGCGCAATGAGGGGTCAAGAAACGGCCTTTTTTTTGCCTTGCGTTACCCAGAAGTTTGGCCTTTTTGTGGAAACCGCTTGCAGTTTTTTTTTTTACATATTTTTTTTTTTTGCTGAAACAATGTCACAAGTGCTACTTCAAAACATGTCCGACAGTGAAGATTTTGTGTTTTTTTTATGTTGAGTTGTCGGATCTTTTCCCATGCCATCATGTCAAAGGTACAACGTGCGCATGTGTTTATCTGTGATGTTAAATCATAAATGTTCACCTGTCCGTTTGCAAGACGAACCTGGATGGGACGTTATTTTGCCGCATCATATAGTTTTATATATTCTTAACTCTTATTTTGAAAGGCATTTATTGTTTCCAGTCCATTTTTAAGGTTAATAGCCACACTCTTTTAATGTGTTCAGTGAGGTCGAATATCTCAGCGGTGTTTTTATGACTATCTTCCGGGGTCTTAGGTTCTGTAATGGGTTGGTTGTTAAAGAAGTGTGTGTGGTCAAAGGGTTTTGTAATTTCTAATAGGGCGTTAAAAATATTATTACCCAAAGTTTTATGGTTAATTGTAAAAATATATAATATTTTGTTGTTTTTACACTTTTGTTGTACGTTGTAGTTGGAATACAATAGGTACTTTTCTTAAAATGAAGATAACATAAGGTTCTTGAGTGTTTATAAGGTAGGGATGTTGAGGATTTCCATATCCAACAGAAGTGAGTTCGTAATGACTTTTCTTAGATTTCAAATTAATTTGTTTTTTAATTAGAAAAGTGGGTTATCTAATAAATCAAAAGTGTGTTTTTAATAACAAATTGTGAAAAAAAAACTAAAAGAATAAGGAATTTCAATAAAAAAAGAACGCTGAATTTGCACCAATTCTTTCGATTTTGTGTGAAAGCCGAAAAGTTTGTTGAAAACCATAAGTTTCTTGGAAAATAAAGAGTCTACCAACAGGGACTTTAACAATTGATAGCGGCCATATTGTTGAAACTACATCTCTCAAATTGGCTGTCATTTATTCAGTCTGTTTTGCCAAATCGCCATTGACGGATATAGCGTTTAACAACACGTGATGCAAATTATAAAATTGTTCTATTAAAATGGGTGTTCTGTTCGGGCAACATTCTGCGCGATTCGCCAATTTTACGTTCGCCATAATCGTCCTACTGATAGAACTATTCGCAGTGTGGTAGATAAATTTGAGTCCAAATTTGAGTAAACGATCAACCGACACACGTACCTACGTCAACAAAACGCAAGATCTGCTGAAAATATCGCCACTGTCCGTGAAAGTGTGCAGGAGAATCCGAGACAGTCGTTTTCGCGTCGTTCACAAGAACTCGGCCATTCGTAAGCCACAGCTTGGCGAATTTTGCGTCGTGACTTGGGCCTGTACCCGTACAAAATTCAACTGAACCCGGATCTGAAGGTAAACGACCCTAGACAACGACGTGTGTTCGCTGAGCATTTGGAACCTTACTCTAATTTTCAAAACAAAACTCTTCACTAAATTTCAGCTTTGAGTAAATCCTTTCGAAGTCAAAGTTCAATTTTACTGCGTTATATCCAGAGAACGAGCTAGATGAATTATACGAAATTAGTTGTATTCATTGTTTTTCAACGTGGATTGTGTGATTAATACCTCTGGTTGCATAAGCTGAAACCTTACTTAATGAGATAGGTACACTAAAAATTCTTTATTTATTGATATTCCAATATTACACTTACTCGTAATTCCTACATTCTTGTTTTACATTTTACAACAAAATCCGTTTCTACGAATCTTAGTAGGACGTTTTGGTTATTTTGGAATACCAATTTTTCAGTCTGCTTATCTTACTCGGTAAGTTCGATCATCTAGGACTAGAGGCTTTCTGGCTTTCGTGTCATCTCCTACACCTGAAAAAACTTACCATATGCTTTTAACCGGCTTAAAAAAGACTTTAAACCGGCTTATCAATTGCTTTAAACCGGATTATCAATTGTTTTTAAAGGTGTTTAACTTATGAATTGCTTTTAACGGGATTATCAACGGCTTATCAACGACCTTTAACCGGCTTATCAAAAGCTCTTTACTGGCTTTTACGGATTTAAGTCAGCTTCTCAACGGATTTTAACCAGCTTAGCAATGGTTTTTAACTGGATTATTAAAGAATTTTATCCGACTTGTCAACGAATTTTATCCGGATTGTCAACGAATTTTATCCGGTTTATACACTGATTTTAACCGGCTTACCAACGACTCTTATCTGGATTATCAACGGCTTTTAACCAGGTTATAAGAGGTTTTCAAATAGCTTATTGAAGGATAAATCTCTGGTGCTAGGTAGGAAAAGGTTAAGTCAGTAGTTTTCGCAAAATAAAATTGAAGTTTGACATTTTATTTTTAATGCAGATATTCCTTTTTCGAACAAATAAAGATGAAAAACAATCATAGAAACGGTCATCTGTAATAAGATCAGGCTGCTGACCAAAAAATGTAAGCGCTTACCTTCTTTCTGATGACTTCTTTCCTTAGAACCATTTTTTGACTTAACCCCTTTCTACCTGGTACCAGAGAAATCATTTCTCAACGAAAATGAAATACAATTGGTAGACTAAATGATTTTTCAACAAGTAAATGTAAATTTTTCTATAACAAGCTAAAACTATTGAGATAAGTATAAGAACATTTCAACTGATGTTAACTTAATAATATAGTAATTTAATTACTATTTTACAACTGTCGACTGTCAAAATTCATACTCTGACGACAGATGTAAATGCACAAACCAAAAAATTAATCTAAAATTTTTAAAAATACAGTCGTATTTATTAGATTTTTGTCTACTTATACACTGTCTAACTATTTTCAAATTGCTGAAAATATGCTTTATTTAATACAAATAAATACCACATTAATCACGGTTAAGACAATTTACTCTTGTGTCTAAGTAAGGCAGCTATAAGACAACATTAAACAAAGTTTTTGAACACATTTTCCAAAGTTGGACAGTTGTCTAAAGTTAGACAACGTTTATAAATAAAACAAATACAGTCGTATTTATAAGATTTCCTTGGAACACTCTTGGACAGTTGTCCAACTAGCCAATGCCTAAATAGTTTGACATCTCCTTATTTATAAACGCATTCCAACAGTGGCCTACAAATGTTCTCACACACTCAATCACATCCCTCTAATCTGTCAATTTCGTGAGCATTTGGATACGTTCAATGAACATTTCGTTCATTTGAAGAGTTTTTAAGTAAATGACCTTTAATTTAGTTTTCAACTTTTAACAGTCAAAATTGTCAAATTTCTACCATTTTCGATCACATTTTATAAACAAAATTTATTTTCAAAATTATCAAATAAAACTTAGGTACCTATGCATATTCAAATTATGAACATTATGAACATATTGAGCTTCTCTTTCTAAATATCTTACACATCTGCATTGAAATCACTTTTATGTAAAAAAAAAAAAAACACATTTGAGCACATTTAATTTAAGTTTTTGACTTTGGAAATACTTTTTTATGAATTTTGAATTTGCCTACCATATTTTGACCTAAATTCTGAATCCCTCATTCAAAAAAAAAAAAAAACAGTGTAATCACTGATTTCAGCGTTGGCTCTTCAGCAAAATTTTTGTATACCTTAAACTATAAAAACATACATACTTCAGTTAATATAAATTTGTACCGATTTCGATGAACAAAATAATTTGAGTCAGTGAATTTTTTGGAACGTAATTTGAAAGTTTCTGTCTATACTAGTTGACAAAAAATATAAAATTGTTCTTTTTTTAACACTTTAAATGTTCCCATCATCATACCTCACAATGATTATTCATTCAATTTAGATATTTCGCTTAAATTACCTAACCTTAATGACATTCAAATTTCAGTAAGTCTAATAAATCCATCCACAAACAGTCATGTTTATACACAAACATTCCTGACCAAAAAAAAAAAAAACTATATTTAAAGCTTAACTAGCGTTGAATTTACGGCGCTATAAAAATGTCCCTCAAGAGTACACCCATCAGCCAGAGGCGCCAACTCTCCAAAAATGATAATAAAACTTGAGAAAATAAAAACCAAGAGCTGTATCGAATTCCCAGGCTTCCATTTTGTATTAATTACCAATAAAAGCTGATCATACTGCAGCTAATGATTCACTGTGAAATCAAAGTCTAAGCCAAAAAGAATCAATTATATATGTAGGTTCCCAACAAAATTAAAAATGAAATGAACAAACCAACATCAGCGACTTATAGATACGGCTCGGCTGGGAACACACCTTGATTGATCGACTCGATAACCAAGCTGCAGCGGAACTGAATAGATCAGTAAAGATCGCTTATCGCTTTTGAATTTGCAAATGTCACCATTTTCGAATCCGGTTGACCATGTCGAAGTCGTCATCATCGTCGGTCGTTGTCGTTGAAATCGACGACAACAACGACGATTCATTTGCTGGTCCATATACACCTAGATAGGTAAAGTATAATAGTTTTAGTGTAGAGGTATTTTTGTCCCATGAAATCAGTGGATTGGGAAATTTGGAGTTCTTATCGCTGACCGACGATCGTATGTTGTCGTCGAGCGTTGTCGTTGGGTCGCTGCCTTACAAACCATGTAGATATAATATAAAACGAATCCAAACCCGCCCCTAAACCCAATCCGAGATTTATAGCCTCCATAAAAATGATAGACGGACCGAGACCAAAGCGATCAAAGAATTGAAAACTAATTAACTAAATCCCGCTCTTCGAATTCAAATTGAAATGGAAATCCAGTTCGGTTCGACGCACAAAGGGGGATACTCCTAAGTCTCAGTTCTCGCGGTCTCCGCACCGAGGGGCAACATGCGAAGACGAAGAAATTTTAATAAGCAACCAAACGAGTTCCAGTCATAATCCTCTCCATTCGACCATTATGTGCACCGGGATCACATTAAGTGGAATCCCGAAACGAAATGGATTTAAATCAAAAACTCGTATAACTTGTCACATGCGATAAGCTTCCAGATTTAGAGTGCGCTCCGTTGGACGTTGACCAGGATGCATGCATTGCATGCAGGAGCGCAGCAGCAACAGCGTTGGTGATGCAGTAGCATATTCTGGATGCAGCCCATCACATACATACATACATACATACTCGTACATCTTATCTGATGATGCTGTGTTGCAGAGGCTGCAGGGCGTAAGGGGCAGACTTGTTGTTTTTTTTTTTACTTTTCTTTAAATGGGAAGAAATATCCCAACTGTGTGCGGCTTCTGGCTGATTATCTGCAGGTGAGATGTTACCTGAAAGATAACATTTACGACATTCGCGCCCAACTATTATATCTATACACTATCATATAGCATAGGCAGAGGTATGGCGCAGCGTTTTGCCATCACAATGGTCTCATCATATTTAATCTGCGGGTCCGTTGGACAATTATGATAGAAAATTTCTATCCAGCCTTGGAGCCATATGGTCGCACGGAAAGACAAGACCAATTGGAGAAATCTCATTGGAGAAGACTCATGGATGAAATTAATTTTAATAAAGCTTCCCAACACTATCGGTCAATAATTGAGTGTAAATCATGTGGTATTGTAGCATGATACCTATAGGAATGGGCGCATGCAACCACAATCATCATGGCATTGGCATTAGGTGTTGAGTTGGAAGAAAATGATGCGGAAACAGAAGTTGCAGTTAAATTTAATGATTGCTAACATTTAAAAGTGAGACCTATGAGATATGCCTGTATTTATGATTGTTAAGCGGCAAGTTAGAAAAAGTATTAATATCTTAAAATGTATATAGGTATCTGTGAGAGGCATAATAAAAGTTGGTCAATGGATTTGGATATTTAATCGGCTTTTGATGATGAATATAAAATGATTATATCCATTTATTGTACCAAGTTGCAATATTCGGGTTAATCCAACTATATACAGTTTACAAACTAAAAAAAAACACAATTTTAAGAACATCATCAGTTGTTTTCTTTTCAATAAACATTTGCTGTTATTTATTTGTTTTTGATATAATATCTGCATAAATCTTTCTTTAACTAGAGGATACATATTAAATTTGATATAACAACTTGCAGTCGTATTTATTAGATTTGTGTTCATTTAGACACTGTCTAATTATTTTCAAATTAGTGGAAATATGCTTTATTTAATAAAAATAAATAGCACATTATTCACGGTTAAGACAATCTACTCTTGTGTCTAAGTTGTTGCAGCTATAAGACAACAATAAACAAGGTTTTTAAAAATATTTTCCAAAATTGGATAGTTGTCTAAAGTTAGACAACGTTTATAAATAAGACCATTGGTGAATAATGGAATTTAGGTACACAAAAACGTTTCAGGTTTGTTTATGTAGATGAGATGAAAGTCAACAAAAAAAAAACCAACGGTGCGGCGGCGCGGCGGCGGTGTTAATTCACATGATCCTGGGAACCAACTATTGCAACAATATAGAATCTGGGCAAATTACGCAAGTTGATTTCTTATTAAATTCAATAAGTACCTTAAGTGCTCACCATTAGCTTAGAGATTAAAAAAAAAAAAAACAAACCTAGAAAAACATTACACAACAAAATTGAAACTGTCACAAATAACGGCAGATTGGTTAAGCAATAAACCACTCAATATAAAGAATTTTAACCGCTTTTAAAGGAGGTTAGCAAAACAGCAAAGACAAAAAAGACGTGCTTTGCTAATACCATATGAATTTAGGCAAAAACATGAAAAATATTGAACAAGAAATTATAAATTATCACATAACTAATTATCGACTAATCAACGGCAAAGTATTATTTATCTTACTTTTTGATCAGCGAATATTGCTTCTCTGATTCGATGGATGACAGCGTAGCAAAACGGTTCTTTCGCTGGAAGAATGACATAGACTAGGTGGCCTGCAGATTTTAGTTAACAAAGCAACTGAGTACCCAAACACTGTAAACTTCGCAGTGAAAAAATGATAAGTTTGGTCTTCGGCCATCACTTACAGACAGCACCAATATTCTTCGCTGAAGTATGATGCACGTGCGCCTTTACCTATTTTTAATTTTTTCAGTTTATTGAATTGTTTTTTAGTACGAACACTGCGAAAAGTAGAAGAAGATTTGATATGGATAATGCCTTCAAAAAAGACAATGGCCGCGTTCAGGTTTGTATCCAAAGCAATCTGTGCCTACGTTCTGTAATTCTCGCATCAATAAAATCAGTCGAGAAACGATGAAAATTGAAACAAATCGTATGAGTTTTGTTCCATTTTTCATCGTTTCTCGACCAATTTTATCGATGCGAGATTTAAAGAACGTAGGCTCTGGATAGCTTCGTGTTGTTGTAATCCCATGTAAAAATGCAGCTGACGGAAACCAGCCAGGAAAAAATCTCAAGCTATCCTAAAAATTCTGGTATACTCATCTATCCTAATGAGAAATGTCAACAACAGCTGATTTACGTTCAGAAACATATGTACATGGATACTCGAAGTATCTTGGATATAGGCTATCCTTGTGCACCAGAATGCGGCAAATGTAAAATAAAACTAAAAGAAAATATTTTGCGTGAGCTAACCTAAAAGTTTTTATAAGTTTACTGACAGTTGTTGTTGACAAAATACATAGCTAGGCTTGTGCTCATTAACGCAGAGCCCTGTCAATATACAATGATGGCTGCGTTAACATTCGCGTTAACATCATATGAAATTTAGAGTCAACGCGTTGATTATTTTGTGTGATCGTCTAATCAACCAGTCAACGGAGTAAGGGCACACTCACCACCTTATTGCCTGTATCTCATCTCAACATTGAAACAGAAACATTTTTTACCGAATCAACGTATCCTGGTACTGGTTTATAGCTTGACAGATAAGCAACAAATTAGTAGATATATTTTAACGTTAATGCTCTAAAAATGTCTTTTTTACGAAGCGAAAATTTAATCTTAAAATTTCGAATTTGACAGTTTTTAGACTGACTGATTTAACATTCGAACGTCGCGTCGCGTCGTCTGATCGTCAACGAGAAAAATGTTTGTTTTTTTGCTCGCTCTTGTCAACGCCGCGTCAACACTTAGTTTTCGGATGTAATCAAGTTATGTGATCGTCGATTTTCATGTTGAATTACCAATTTTAGGTGTTATGAGGATTTTTATTAGAATCTTGTATTTTGTTGTTTATTTAACGTGATCAACCATGTTGAAAAATAATAACCTGATAATTAGCTTATTAATGTTTCATGTTATCGTATTTTTCATCTGTGAATGTAACAGATAGTTTTTGTATCTAAATTTTGCTGCATATAGAAAATATGACAAAAATCCAGGTGAGCAAGCGCGCCAAACCAAGTTTTGTGAACTCACTTTCATTAACAATAAACCTGCATTGTATCACAAATAATAGTCCATTCATTTCTTGGTTTAAAGTGGGTAGCGCTGGCATTTGATACCTGTCAAACTCAGCTGTCATTTGAAGTATCATATTATCAGTTGAATATTTGCCATTTACTATAATGGATCGCTTAACAATCGAAAAACGCGTTAAAATTATTAAAACTTACTACAAAAGTGGTGATTCAAACGTAGCCACTTTTCGCGCATTACGTGATGATTATGGTCGTCATAGTCGACCGAACTACGCAAGCAATCGGTAAAATTGTGAAGAAATTTAAAGAGAGTGAAAGCGTTACCGTAAGGCCTGTGCATCATCGTAATGCATGATCAGTCGAAAATATTGATGCTGCAAGTGCAAGTGTTGCTGATGATCCGAATTTATCGATTTCCTGGCGTTCGCAGCCAATAAACGTGTCGTACACCTCACTATGACGTATTTTACATTTGGACGATATGTATGTAGTTTCAACAAGACGGGGCAACAAGCCACACAACACGACCAATTATGGCTTTATTGCGTGAGAAATTTCCTGTTAGCGTAATTTCAAGTTTTGGCTACGTCAATTGGCCACCAAGATCATACGATTTGACACCGTTAGATTTTTTCTGTGGGGCTACGCAAAAGACCGTGTTTTCGCGAATAATCCCCGCACTCTAGACGTATTAAAAACCAACATTACTCAAGTTATGGCCGAGATACCGCCCGAAATAACGAAAAGGTGGTTAAAAATTAACTCAAAAGAGTCGCATACAGCGAATCTTCCCGAAGCGGCCATTTGAATGATATTATTTTGTACACTTAATGGCAAAGATCAAACTTTATACTTATCTAATGAAATAAAATGTTCATCAAAAATGAATCGCTGTGTTTAGCTTTACTTTCGAAACCGAAAAATGAATGACCCTTTACAAAAATTATCGGGAACTATAAAAACCCAATTAATATAATATTCCATATACATATTCTTTTCTTATAAGGCTTCTCATACATCAGGGTTCTTTAGCATCCTTTCTGCTCTGATAAAAAAAAAAAACGATCAGCCAAACTTCATTAAAAACTCATTTCTGTTCATAATAAAAATGTCTTCTTCCCACCTTTTGCAATTCATATGCCTTACCTTGAAGTTTATAACGTGTATCTACTTCACCAAAAAGCATACGAGCGCAGCGCGGAAAAAAAGAAATATAAATCTCCACTTCATACATATATAACGAATCACAGTGAAAATCAATATGTGGTTTTAGATAATTACATTGGTTCCCCGCTCGGTCCACAACAAAGCCATTATGCACGAGACATCGGCACTATGCTCCATCAGGACCCTTGAGCATCACGAATACACGAATTTCCCAAACCCAAGCGGGATACTACCGCCACCCGCTGCGTTTGAATGCATAAGTCGAACCCCTGCCATGTGGATTCACTGAGATAAGGTCGGATTTGGTATCTTCGTCGTCGTCGTTGTCGTTGTCGTCGTCATGCCACGCATATTTTGTTCAAACAAAAAAATCTAGAACTCCATTTGGAACTGTGTGGTGTGGACCTATTTAAGAATCAAAGATTCAAATTCACAGATTTCAAGATGAGGGAGCCAGCTCACTGATCTCAGCGAGGTGTATATACCTTCACTGATGATCCCATCCGATCCTCTCTACCTGCTTTTCGGGAATCGGGATACGGATAGATAGATATACACATTCACTTCTATGAGGAGATCTTGTATCTTCAGGTTTTTTAATGTGTCCGCGCGATGTAGGTTTTTGTCTTCCAATTGATTTCTCCCTTTTGTAGTGCATCTCATTTTCAAATACGCATTCCATTTCCAGGTGCCCAGGCCTTTGTTCTCCAAATAATACACATTGTCTGGTGTACTTGCTCTCGGTGAACCGTAAACCCCATCTCACCTCACTATACACACATATTTTCAAAGACCTTTTGACGGATTCACCAAACAACTTCAATTCTATATGACAGGTCTTTGAGAACATTTTGATTGAAAACGAGGTTAATGGTTAGGTGACAGCTGGGAAAAAATCGGTGATAAGATTGATAGGCTCAGCGTGTTGGATGAACACACAAAGGGGCTGGCTTGTTGGAGCGAGGTTTTTCGGACATTGTTCACGGGTAATTTTCAATTAGATTCTCAAGCCCAATATACTGATGCGGTGTATATCTATCTACAGGTAGATTACAAGTGTTTAGCTATTATGTCCATTTTTGTTGTTGTTTTTTTTTTTCGTTAGGTGCTCCAAACGCAGCTTCCCAGACTGATTGAATTGTTTCGCTGTACATATTTTGATTTGGACGTGTGTTTTGGTTTTTTGTATGTTGTCTTGTTTTTTTTTTTGTTTTGTTGAGTAACTTACTTTTAAGAGCCTTATAGTTTTTGAAGGCTTGGAATTTATTGCCACATTGTTGATTATTATGGTGCTGGCTTGCTGGCTGGCTCGCTTAAGTATGCGTTGCTTTGGACAGATTTTATATTTGTCAAAGGATTGCCGACCATCTATAGTATAGCCATCGATCAAGTTAAGTGGAAGTGACGTGGAACGATTAGAAATCGGTTATATTTTTCTATACCCACTCTAAAGGTCTAAATATTTTTTTTTTTTTGATTTATTAATGGGTTCGCGATGTTTTTAATCGAAAGAGCTGTTTATCGAGATGAATAAAATGCGAGCATACCTTCACTTAGCACGTCATTTAAAAGCGATCGAAAAAAATGTTTGATTTTGGATTCTTGATTTTTGAAGTGTGGCTTAATTGAAATGCCTAAAATAGGATAAATATGTATGTATATAGGTATAAATCATGACAAGCAAACTTAAGGATTTAAAAGATGTATACATATATGTAGCTATGGTGTTCTTCACATTGATACAAAAATACAATCATACCGATTAAATGGCGTTCCAATTTTGCAAATATTTACTTAAATTTTTGATACAATTTTACGTCCCAAAATTTTATGAAAGTTTTTTTAAAGCAAGTAGGAAGATGACGTCACCGGGAGATTGTCACGAAACGAAGGGAGAAGGGAGATGGGAGGTGGGAGATGGGAGATGGGAGATGGGAGATGGGAGAAGGGATAGAGATTAAACATTCGTAATGACACGGATTTATTTAAGAAAAGTTTAATTTTCATAATTTACTGCGAAATCTTACCAACTATGGTAAGCGGGTTACCTAAGGTATATACTGCTGTCCAAAACAAAAGTTCGGGAAATTGTAGAATTTCAACATTTGTAGTTTCACAGTAATATAACAATATAAGTACATAAAATAAAACAGTTGTTTGGAGCACTAGTCCCAACGTTTTTTGGAGCTTATGCGTGTGCGTGGGACAAATGTACCGAAATAAATTTTGGAAATATGTACTAATCAAATGAGACTTATATGGCCTGGGGATTTATGTCTTGTGCCGGACAAGACCATGGACCTATTGTCAATAAATAAACAATCATATGTGGACTGCCTGGGACATAAATTTACTGTTGATAGAATCAACTTCGAAGTAGTTAAGGAATTCATTCAAAGTATTCACATAACTTAGGTAATATATTACATATCTTTAAAAATATCATAGGGTCGCTGTCAGAACTTGCAGAAATAAAAAAAAAAATCTGCTATGACTGCTCAAGAGAGCTCAAAATTTAAGAAACCCACAACTTGCACGAAAATGATTCAATCTTCAATATGTGTAAGTACTGTGAAGCTCATCTACCTTGAAATAAACATTAAGGAACCTTCATGGAATGGCTAAAAATAACCCTGACAAACTGCTGCTACTTCAGTTTGGCGAAAGGAATGCGCTCAAAACTGCTCACACGTAAGACGCTCTACAAAACCCTTACACTGCCAAACCTGCCTGACATCAATGACTGAGCGTTGGCTAATAAACAGAAAAAAGAGCTAGTATTTGATTCTTTTAAAAAGAGCCTCCAACGGTTATTTGGCCTGAGAAGATACAAATCTATGATCTATACAAAGCTTTGGGTTTACAACCAAGAGATTCTACGAATCCCGATTCCGCAGGTGTGAGGCGACAAGGAAAACCAAACTTTACAGTTAAAGACCAATGCATCGCCAATGCCAGAGTTCTGGGTCTGAATGACTGAAAGCATCGTGCTCGGGATCGTAGAGGATAGAAAATCTCCAATCACGTCGTTTTCTCAGGATATTCATCTATATATACTTACGTACAACCTATATATGACTCAGATAAATTTGTCATCATTTTTTAGACCAAAAGTTCTTCTTAACCGCAAAATAATGGTCGACGAGCTATAAATGTGATAACGAGCTTCATCATGGCGCCAGCACTGGACTAAATCAACTTATAGATAGGCCTTTCTCTAAAGCAAGCAAACAAGCTTAGGCTCCGTGTAATATATTGACCTTAATCGTTAAGATAATTTACATACATTTGCAAGTAATTTCAACCTTCCAAACATCTTGAGAAAGAGCTTACACATCAGCACCTTTTTAAGTTTTGCTCGTATTATAACAAAAACGTTCACATAAACTTAAAATTTTTAACTTAGAATAACGACTTGAGATTCTATTTGGTATAGGTATACCTTAAATTATAAGATTATCGAATGCGAGCTCTTAAAGACTCGACGCCGTTCTTTCTTTAAAACCACAAGATTTTAACCAGACCAGATCAAAACAACAAATATAATTCCGCACGAAATTCACGTATATTCCTGGGTCTCTCTAATCTAAGAGATAAAACTTACGCGTATTTGATTTTAGGACGTGTTAATTGGTGTCCCTCTCACATCACGTCCTCATCATCATCATCATCATCATTGGCGGCATGTCCGTTGTGTGTAAGTCCACATCAGTTTGCATTAATGCGATTGGACTTAGACATTGGACTTTATATATATAGGACCTTTCGATAGCAAGCCGCCGAGTTGCCGGCCGCCGCCGAGCCATGGTCATCGCCACTATACATTTACCTATAACCAATGCGTCGTCGTCGGTCGTCGCCGCCGTCATTGGGGCGACCCAACTTACCTTGGTGTTGAATGAGCCACTAATGAGTGATAAATAATTTCTAATAAATCAATGAGATACGAATTACGGCTCTCACTTGGATTTGAACGAATCTTTTGGTTTGGTTCAGTTCGGTTCGGCGCAGTCTGTTTGAAGCTCCATCCGGACCAAGCCGGTCGACCATTCGAGTACGGTACGCGAAGAGCTCCTTGATTAATATGCAAATTAATTTTTGATTCTCCTTCGTTTTTGTTCCTCAGTCGTCGTCGTCGTCGTTGGGTTAATTTGTTGTTCGGCTGGAAGATGCTCCACTGATTGTGCGGATGATGGTGCGCAATCCTGCATCGTGATGAAGAAACCCCATTTGGGACATTTTGGCGTTACTTTTCCGTCAGCATCATCATCATGCGCTGTCCACCGCTGGCTGCTGGCGATATGAACAAACAAAATGAGCTTATGTCATTGCCCATCGAAATCCGCGCATCTCATGCCCCCAAATGCAATCGAATTCCAAATTTTAAGTTCGAAAAAAATAAAATCGAAAATCGAGTGGAATAAATAAAAAAATCATTCAAATAAATATTTTTGGAAGCAAAGGTGTATAAAGGGGAATTTTCAGCTTCCCAGCTGGGAGTCTTATGGAAATTTATTTAAATACCCATCACGTTTGATGTTGTATCATTGGAAATGGTTTATTATTTGTACCCAGGAGGTCGATCGGGTGGAGTTGCGATAACTAAAGCTATACATATACGACTTCGATGATGATGACGACGAAAACGAAGACGACGTCGACCGCGACGACGAGCAACGGCCGCCAGCCGACGAAGATATGCATACATTCAAAAGTTCAGGAACCGAGCACAGCATGAGAGTTCCTTTCAAGTCTTACAAGGTCCTTTGATCTGCACAGTGCGCTATCACTTGATGCAGGGTCCGCAATGTTGGGAGGTGCGCATTTGATTTGGTGAAAAATTGAAGTGCTAATGGGAAAGATTGGCTCAAGGTGGAACCAGCTGCGATTGATTACGAAAAAAAAATAAAAAAAAATATATATAGTATTCCTCTGTATATCTGTAGTTATACTTCTGTAGGTATAGACATTCTTTTTGAAGACTCGATTCATATGATGTTTGGATGTACACTTCCATGTACAAGCAATTGAGAAACTTTCAATTAAAATAGAAATTGATATAAATTGGTTTGGGGCTACGGCTACGGCTATGTATATTTATTTATTTTTATTTTTTGAAGATTGGCGCCGTTTAAAATAATTCTCTTTCTTACTATTTTTAATTATAAAAAAGAAATGTTTATTTTAAGAAAGAATATACCTATAGGTAAGGTACTAGTGTTTATTTTATTCTTGATTAAAAAGCTGTGAAGATGAGTAACTTGGCTTTATTGATTTTAAAAAAAAGATGAAAGGAAAAGATAAGGTACCTACCTATTCATTTTTAAGCCACAATATGCGAAGATATACATTTTATTCATTACTAGCTGGCACGTCCCGGCTTCGTATGGGCATAGATAAAATATCTAAGTTTCGTACAAAACTTACAAAAAAAAATATCAATAAATACATAAATAAACAATGTGTAAAAAATCGAAACTTTTTTATTGAAGTTTTGAATGAAACAACAACATTTGTGTGAGCTACCACCAAGATTTTATAGGCTGGAGTTATAGCTATTTCATGACTGCCATGCCGATCATCAGAGTCCTTTTTAGTGGTGCTTGGTCACTGTCCAATTTTAATTTGAAAAACTTAGCCCCAGCTGGGGATCGAACCTGGACCAAGCTTCCTCAGAGCCAATCCTTAAATATCTTTTCTGGTTCTTGGGAAAAAAAAAACATTAATACTAGGGGGTTGCAGGGGGGCAGCATGCCCCCCATCAGCGTTGTGCTAAAGTGCCCAATTGGGCCATTTGGCCCCAAGATTTTTATTTTGGCCCCGTGCCCCGGGCCATCACGAAATGGCCCCAAAATCGTCAAATTCACAAACAAATAAAACATAATTTAAAAATTTTAGAAATCGGTAATTTCAAAGTAATCGATATTTACTATCATCCATATGCTAATTTTGCCGAACGCAATCAATTCAATTTAACGAGATTCTATTAAACAAATTTCCTAGTTTATTTGAATGTTTTAAGGATGTTTTGGTTTTAGAGCTTCAGAATATAATAGAAGAAATAGATTTCTCCGAGGAACAATTAGATTCGGTTAATTTATGGGCCAGTCTTAAAGACAAGAAAAATTTTAATGAAATTTTTGTATATAATAACATTTGCTCTTGCACGATTAATATTTTAAGTTTACCTCTTAACAATATTAAAACAGACAATCGAAATAGACTCAGCTATGAAGTTATTACTGCTCTTATGAGTTTTAAAGGTTATCTAAAAAATGTTACCTGTGGACATTTTATTCCGCCTACAGAATTATTTAAAAAAAAAATATTTTATGTTATGCATACTTATGTTTAAATATCGTAAGTTGCTTTTTATAAAAAAAATGGATTAAATTATAAAAATACTAAACACAAACACAAAAATACGAAATATAACCTAATGTTTTATTTGATTATATATATATTAATACGTTTAGCATTTTCCTTTTTACTATACTTTCACCGAACGCCCGACAATAAAAAATATATGTACCATTTAAAAGTTAATATTAATTAGAAGTGCCATAAGAAGAGAGTATGTAAATCGTTCGACTACATGTGTAAAAATAGCCATACCTATGTGAAATCATATTTTGTCGCTCAGATGATCGAATTTCGATACCAGTTTTATTAAATACGGAAAAAGTAAGTGGCCCCAAAAATGTTAAAATGACCCCAAAAATGGCCCCAACATTTTTTTTTCCCAGGAACAACGCTGCCCCCCATACATATCTCACTTTTAAAACGCAGCCGTAATCATATAAATTAGCCAACAGTGGGTTTAACTTTACTAAAACCTAAAATGGATTAGAAAAAAGAATTACGCAAATCCATATAGTCGTCTCAATGGAAAAAGAGTAGAGAGAATGGATGGCGAAAAATATTCCCATTTTGTAGGTTTTCATGAAATAAAATTTTATTACAAAATGTCATCTTTCTATTAAATAAAACAATTGTTCATAAGTCTCATAACTCGACCACATTGGGTGCAGATTTTGTTATTTTACTTTATGACACTGGACCAATATGCATGAATATTTTGTGAAAATGTGTCACTTTGATAGAAAAATACCTAAAGATTTCGTATAACAGTTTGACTGGATAGCAACCTATGGGATCAGTTGATTTTTTTTACTTATTTTCCTTTAAAAAAAAGCCTAGCTGTTCTTAAGTTATGCGTTTACTAACGTAACAGCATTTCATTTTTATAATAAAGTGTATCTCAAAATATACGCAAGATTAAAATGTAAGCGTGGCAATAGTTTTTTTGTACACTTTTATTTTAAGTGTAAGCAAATAGAATTAAGCTTGGTTGTCTCCAAGCAGTCTCGTTCCTTGCTAGAAATATGCCTGCCTTTATTTTTGATTCATCTGGAAAATCGAAATTCACCCAAACTCATTCAATTAAATTAACTTAAAAATCAATTCCGACACCGAAACAAATTCTGACAGATTTGCTCTCCCACTCATAAAATTTATTATTTTTTTTTTTTCAATCAAAAAACTCCAACCATGTTATTATTAAACACACAGAGCCGCCACTGTGTCTTGAAAGATTAAATCACAATTTGATAGGCAGCTGGAATTTTATGCACAGCATTACTGGGTGATGATGATGATGATGACGAAGATGGTGACGGTGAGTAGGTAGCCACCAATGTAAGGTGAGGGGCCCCCGAAAGGGACCTCTTAAGTGTTATAATTATTCACAAGAAAAGTCATCAGGACTAGAAGAAGTCTTTGTAGACCACCGCTCCAATGAAGCAGCAATTTGTTTGATGAATCTCTTCTCTTTGTCTCTTTTTCTCTCTTTCTATCCCTGTTCTTACTCAAAAAGCCCCTTGACTTCTTCAGTTTGTCTATATAGAGGAGCGCACTTGTCCATATTGTGGTCCACTGGTTCTGGGTATTTAAATTTACTTTGTTCGGCAGCAGTGTCTGAATTTAGGCGGCATAATGCACGCACAAAAGAATCCCGATCTGGGGATCCACTTGTTCTTGGGGAGCGCACTTGAGAGTGTTTTCAGTATATTCGTTTTTTTTTTGTCCTGATGGTGGTGTTCATCTGCCTGTCTCAATGAACGAAGGCGACAAACACCAAACGAGCTCCTCAGAGCTGCGCTGCTGGAATAGATTCAAGATACGAGTACGAGTAAAGTTCCCAGCAAGAGTTCGCTCGAACAAAAAAAAAAAAACAGAACAGAAAAGTTACCATCAGGACATTGGTGGCAGTGGCAGTGGCACTGAAAATGCCTCCTCTTCGTCGACGGACGGATGGCCTGGGCGAACAACGAGGACGGCAGCTCTTTTTGAAATCCTAATAAGTAGTCGCTTTAGTGAAAATCTGTCTGTCCATCTTTTGGTGGTACATGGTGCTGCCAGCAGTCAGCAGTGGCTGTAACGATGACCGTCGACGCAGAGCGGCGGCGGCAAAGGCGGGCGTTGAGCTTCATTTAGTTCGGTTCGATGGATTACCATGAGGATACCTTCTGAGACACTTCTTTTATACTTCTGCTGCTTCTCTACATCACGGTATATTGGCCTTTCCTGGTGCTGCAAGAATCCACACTCGGTTGACTCTCTTGTGTGGATGTTAAGTTGCCTTTGCCAGTTCCCAGCATCCGAACTGAAAGGCTTATATGTATGTATGTATATGCTCCGCTCATAGACAATGCGGGCAGTTTTCGCATTCCTTCAGGAGGTAAATGTGCGTGCCTGCTGATCAATCTTGTGTGGGAAATAATCCGATTAACTCCTTTTGCGGGTATGCGTTTGATTGGGTTTCCTTTATGATGCGATATACTTATACACTCGTTCTTATACTCGTATAGCCGCATCATATAGTGGGTTCTCGTTACTTTAGGTACGGCTTTTCATATTGTGATGTTCGGTATAAAAACGAGACTAAACAAAGCTGAAAAAGAGGTTTGGTTAATCCGCAGTGTGTTCTGTTAGATGCCAATTTCATATCCATATAGTTGAGTTGAGTTGAGTGGTAATTTACGTCTTTGTGAGATGAGATGTGAATATGCCCATGCTACTCATATAGGTATGGTCATTGGGAATGAATAGTGCCGCGCCATATAGTGTGGGAGTTTATTAACTTGTCATTCTATTCATAGACAGCACCCAAGCTTGGACATTGCGAATGATATCGGATGAGGAGGTTTTATGTTTTGTTTCTTTAAAAATGCGATTTTGATAGGAACTTAAAGGTATGGGTGTTTAGACTTATAATAGAGTTATGTGACGTTCAGGCAAAAAATGTTCCATAGAATGACATATTTTTGACACATTCAATTAGCTTTCTCAAATTGTATTTTTTCTTAAACTTAGATATATAACCGTTTTAATAGTGAAAGTTTTTGCCACTTAACTAATCCATTTTAGCATTAGCCAACAAAAAGTAGAACAATATTTTAGGTTGTAAAAGCATGACCGTTAATCATTACAATATGTACTTCGGGCACTTCTTTGATATGCTCTAATTTTTTACGATTTCAAACTGAACATTTAACATACATAAGAACTCAAAATGTCGTTGCCGAAAATACAAATGCTATGCACACTTCAATGAAACGCTGTACTCGCTTTTTAAATTTCAAATTTTTGGTAAGCAGCTGTGTTCGTAAAAGTTGTCGCGTTTTTATGCTTCATGTTCATCACCACTGAATAATTAATATACCAACTTTTTTTCTGACGAATTTGCACTCAGTTTCTCCTAAATCCTTCTGGAGAAAAAGAGATTCTCAAGGTGATCCAGGCAGGATGTTTTGGATTCTTTAAAATTTAGTGCATTTTATTTAAATTTTATGTTCTCACTCAAATGTTTAGTAAAATTTTAAATTATTCATATTTATTAAGGAAGTTATTTGGGCAGGTATATTCTGACGTGCATAGAGTATTCAGTTCAAACTTTCAAAAAAGTACAAAAGTACTTTCAAAAAGTGAAAAAAAACAAACAATTTCAAAAACCTATACCCACCCAAAAAAATCTGATATTATTCGCTTAAAAGGGTTTCTTTTTAATTTTTAATATAAATGTAAATGTTTGTTTAAAATATTAAATCTCCAAAATTCTTTACCGTTTGCTTTGAAATTTTAACAGAATTATAGTTGCCATTTAATACGCAAGTATTTGTAACGAGTCATTCATTTTTCGGTTTAGAAAGTAAGGCTAAATAAAACACACACAGCGATACATTTTTGATGAACATTTTATTTCATTATAAAGTTTGGACTTTGCCATTAAGTGTGAAAAAAAAATATCATTCAATTGGCCGCTTCGAGAAGATTCGCAGCATGCGATTCTTTTGAGGTAATTTTTAACCACTTTTTCGCACATTTCGGGTGGTATCTCGGCTCGGTCATAACTTGAGGGGTGTAGAAATGTAGGGGGAATGAAGTAACGAAAGCAGGAATGAAAATTTGAAGATTTGTTCTGGTTGAACATTGACGTTTATGGTTCAACAACAGGGTAAAGATGAGCGATAGGCAGATGTCAGCAAAAATCGTAGTTGAGAGAAAAATCATCGATTTCAGATATCGATTTAAAGATTAAATACATCGACTACAGAAAATTACAAAAATGCAAATAAAATGGTATATGTAACTAAAATGCAAAGAAAGCAACTTCAAATATGTGTGCTTTCTAAAAAAAAACATCATTCTTATAAATATTAAATGTGAAAGTACATTTCTTTGCGCTTTTTCGCTGGAAGGATTTTGAAAATCGATTATTTCGTGGGAAAGGAACATGAATACTTTTCATACTACATGGGGTTTGCGGGGTCTCAGCAAAGGGAGTGGGTAATAACTAATTACAAATAAAGTATTCCAAATCATTGCCTACGTTCTGTAACTCTCGCATTGATAAAATTGATCGAGAAACGTTGAAAAGTTTCAATTTTCATGGTTTCTCGACTGATTTTATCGATGTGAGTTACAGAACGTAGCCACAGATCATTTTAATGGAATTTCTTAGAGGAGAAAATCGATTAAATGAATCCTTAATCTGAAATTTTAATCATCAGAACCAGAGTCGGAACCTTTATTACAGATTTAACCTACCATGAACAAACGGCCCTAAATCAAAAACACGTTTTGATGTAAATTTACATATTATAACGTATTTGGCTATAAAAATAGAAAAAAAAGAAATACATCGATTTTGAAAAACATCGATGTTTCAGGTTCGATAAATTTTCCCACCGATTTTAAAATCGAAAAATTTACTCCCTCAAATCAGAGCATTGTGCGAAGAACTTATAAACTTTTAATTTCGAGCTGTAAAACAATTTTTCACACTTAAATAAGCTGTAGATATGAATAAGAAGTGATTAAAAAACATTTTTAATTATTACTTCTGTTTATTTTCCAATAAATCCACCGCAAAGTTTTTGAACGTCAAAATAACGAAAGAGTCTTCACGAATGTAAAAAAGAACCATGTAATCACGAGGATAGTCAAAAAGACGAAAGACAAAACGAACGAAAAACGAATCGTGTAATCAGCGTCTTTAAATGACATTTGATTTTGACAGTTGTCAAAAGCCAGGGCTACCAAATTGAAACCACGAAATAAATGACCCTTTATATATGCTTTTTGAAAAACAGAGTCATCTGTCAGTCGAAAATTAACACAAGCTTTATCCAAGTAACATTTTTTCTCATGAGATGCTTAACAAGAGCTTAACAAGTACTCTGTTCTCTTTTGAGCGCGTAACAGTGTCATAACAATCTAGTAGCCCAAGAAACATTATTGCTTTCATAAGATGCTCCAAAAGCTTAACGAGATTAATGTTAGGGAGCTTGAAGTGAATACTCCCAACTAATAAACTTTCCAGGGATAAACTCTCAAAGTCTGAAAAAAAAACTCTCATACGACTTTTTTATATATTCAACAATCTAGTAGTATTCTTTAAGATTACTTTTAGGTTGCTTTTAGTCTAGCTTCAAAAGTAACAGCTGCCCAAATAGCGGTCTATTCAAAATGAAACTATTTATTGGAAAACCCGTTATATGGATAGGGCAAAATAAATAACATTTAATTTTCAATTTTCTTCTCAGTTATATGAATAAGATTCTCCAGAAAAATTTCTTCTGACCTTCATAACGGTCATTCCTGGTTATAAAAATAATATATGTATTTGTAAATGACACAAAATAAATTCATTCATATGTTTACGAAATTGAAATTAAATTTTTCTATAATCACCAGTCCAGTATTTTTATGAGGAAAATTGTCCGAATTACCGAATTTAACGGTGGGGTAAGACCAACTTTTACCATATACACTATACACCCTTACCGAATCTATGAATCTGCGGTCCATTCGTAAATTAGAACGAGTACCTTTGAGTATAATATGCGTAATGAAGTGTTATTATTAATTAATATTAATTTACAGTAACTTGAGGTGAAATGGTGGTTATCGACAAGAAGCTGAATACTAATTCAAAACAATAATTTTAAAATGGTTTTTGAAGCCTTAAGACATATCTCTAATGTAATCATTGATTAAAACATCCATATTTGTCTTTGTTTTTTATAATGAATGTAGATTTGGAGTACAACGCAATAAAAAACCAAAAAAAGGAAAATACTTCCTTCTCTTCATATAGTTTTGAACTTATTAATCTCACGATCGATGTATGTCTTCGACCACTATTTGTTGGTTGTGCCACTGAAATCTATTTCCATTTCCATTGCCTATATTATTGTTGATCCAAATATTTTCTAATGGATCAATGGGAGCCATTTTCATTATTATTATCATCACCACAATCAAAATAATCAGGCACAACGTATAGGTATACCAACACATGAGTTATAAGAAGAAGGGGATCTATGATCGTCTTAAATTAGCTAGAAGCGAAGAATGAACTCCAATTAGTAATTCTTACTGCAGCCTTTGGCAGCAGTGACCGCTTTGAAATTTTAATATTATCCCAAACCGAACCGGACTCGGTCTGGATTAATCCCACATATTTTCCCCATATGCATACATATATCTGTACCTCTACTGATAGTGGCAATCGAAAAATTAAATATTCAACAATCGTAATAGGGTCTAACTTGGATCTTATAGCATTCTCTAACGTTCCATGGAGCTAATAACTCTTGTAAAGTGTCCGAATCCGAAGAAAACGTTTTATAAATGTGTTTTGAGGCTTTTCAAAGAAAACAAAAATACATGTTATGTATAAAGTCGCCCTTCTCCGCCCAAAACTATATTTATGACAATTTTTTGGTATTCTTAGGTATATTGAAATTAAAAATACCTCCATAAAGTTTTTTTTTTGTTCAGGTTCGTTTTTCAATTCTATTTAAATTTGTGATTTAGATATTGAAGTCCACATGAAAAGTTTGTAGGTAGGTATATATAATTATAATATAAGAGTGTTTCCTACAGACAGCAAAAAATAAATAATTGCAGAAGATATAAAGATTTATAAGAAATTAAGCTAAAGCTTAATCTTTGGAAATCAAAAAAAAATATATTTGATTAAAAATTTCCTGTGATCAGATTATGGTTAATCGATTGGAAAGAAACTCAAATTCGACAAGATTTATTCAGAGAAAATAAAAAAACAAAGCTGAGATTCAAACGATATCAAAACCAGATTGAGGAAAATTAAAATAATCTCTCGAATTAAAAATATAGTTTTCACTAAATACACTCAACCTAGCCTGTACCTATTGGATTTTCATAGTGGGTGTCCAAGAAATATTAGAAAAAAATCTAATTGAAACATTTTAATCGCAATTTCCTAACGAATGACTTATGAATATAACCCAAAGGTAAAAAGACTGGAATGGATTTATTAAAACAAGAAACTCCAATTTATATCAGTTATAATAGTTTATCTTCATTAAAAGTGTGTGTTATGAATTGGCATGTCTAGAATCACATGCACATCCTATTTATTAATGCATTTATGGTACTGAAAGTTTACTTTTGTTTTTTTTTAAAGATTTGCACGTTTTTAGAAAAAAAAAATTGTTGTCCTGTAGACCCTTTTAAGGAAACCAAAATATCCTTAAAATCGTATTTTGTATGTGCTTATAATTTTCAAAAAATGAAATATGTATAATCTGTCAGAAGAAACTATCATTCGAAAATATTTCATGAGAGGAAAATATCATGGGAGAAAAATACCATAGAAGAAAAATATCATGAGAGAAAAATATTATAGGTATGCAAAATAAAATATTATGCGAGAATTATGTACACCATGGGAGAAATATCTCATTCGAAAATTATTTCATGCGAAAAAAATATCCTAAAAAAAAAAATACGAGAAACATATTAAGAGTGAAAAATATCACGCGTCAAAAATAACATGCGTAAAAAATATCCTGCGGGAAAAACATCATGCGAGAAAAATATTATGCGAAAAATATAACGCGCGAAAAGGATATATCATGCGACAAATACCTATACATTGCGAGACATATATCATGCGAAAGATATATCATGCAAGAAAAATATCGTGAGAGAAAAATATCTTGTATATATGCGATATAAATAGTCGTTTTTGAATTCTTTGTGCTAACATAAAAAACATGAAGAAATCTCATAAAACATAATAATGTGTGTTTTTTTCAGAGGTATAGAATATTTAAATTGGCAGCACTGTTTTCATTGACAGCCATTTGGTAATATGCCATGTGATTTATCTTTAGTTTCGTTTCCCATTTCAAACGAGATTGCTGTTGATCCCGTTTTTTCAGCGATGAAGCCCATTTTTGGTAGAGTAGATAATTCTCAAGCCATTGTTGAGTCGCCGCCGCCGCGCCACCGCTGCCGTTACATTCAGAAAAACTTACTCCTTACTTCTTTAAAAAGGAGAGGGTTAGTTACATTCAATGGAGAGCGTTATAGAGACATGACCAATGACTTTTTCGTTCCTGAATTAAATCGCCAAATGCTTTAATGAGTGATTGAAAATTCAACCGCAAGATTGGACTACATTCGAACCAGCCGCGATGGCCATATGCCAGAAATCATATTCAAATAAAAATGACAAAGAATTACTTTCCGCATAAAGTAAATTTTATGGCAATTTACAATTTATTTATCTGTGTTTTATTTACCAAAAAAAAAAAACACCCTTTATAAGCTGATTTTATATAATTTTGCAAACAAGAACGAACATTCATGAAAATCTTTGCAAAAAAAAAGTTTTACTAAATATATGAGTTTTTTCATTACTGCATTGTTCGGAATTTTAAAATACAATATCATCTCACACCCTTGATCATTTAAAAAAAAATAACTTTCGATATTTAATAATTCTGCAGAATGCAAATGCTGTCTGTTGATGTGTATTATACAAGTGCTCTCTCTCTCAAATGCTTAAAACTTCAAATTCCCATTTAACATAAAAATTCACATAGCAACTTTGACATCTATTGATTCCGCGCAACAACGAACAAGCCGATTTCAATTTCAATCTTCAATCTTTAGCCATAAGTTTTGCGTAATTATCCCATAAGCCCGCACCGCACAAAATTTTAAGTCATAATGACGAACGCAACAAAAGGACATTCCACCATCATATAAGTGTTCATTCTTTGATCACTTTCAAGATGACTTCAGTTGTTAACAAAACAAAGACCCAATAGACATCAAGATCCAAGAAAAAGATCGCCATCTCATGATCATCATCACGTCCGTTGCGTCGACCATGGTCGTCGTCGTCGTCGGTCGCATAAAGAGGCAGATCTCACGCATGCGCGCACTCGAACTCGAACGGGTTAAGTATGACGCAAGGAGCATAAATTAAAACTGACATCTCGATTTGGCGTTTTGTTTTCGGCGATTGCCGCTGCCGCCGCCGCCACCACAGCCGCTTCTCAGAGACGCAAGCTCAAGCTCTCAATGGCTCTTCATCTTCAGTGGTAAATATACATCATATACATACAATACACACTGCCGCAGTGTCTAGCAGCGACCAAAAAGCAGACAATATCTAAAGCCTAGGGTCCCGCTTGGAAGTCGTTTTTATTTTCATATTCCACTGCCATATCCCGCCCGTAATGTTTAGTCTCCCATATGGCTGCTCGGACTTCAAGTGAATAAATCACATTCGGAGCAATGTATTCCCGCGTGGTCATGCTGACACAAGTGTGGGCCTTCAAGTGTGAGATGTGGATCCAGCCTAAGAGCTGGGCACTGTGTCCCCAAAACACCGTGTGTACTGCACTGAGACTTGAGAGCACTTGAGCTATCTATACAAGGGAAACCCCCAGATGAACCCGTCTCCGTGTACATATATCAGATGGCACTCACGCCACCCACAGCGTCGTCGTCGGTCGGTCGGTCGGCCATAGCTGCTGAGCTAGGACATGGTTCAGGTGGAGCTTCGCAGTATATATACATATATCGAAGCACGTCTATGGGAAACAAAAAAAAATCGTCCAAAACAGCCCGAGAGGTCTCCGAATTGAAATCTCAGACCTCGACGTAGGTGTAGGTACCGGGCGGCCATGTGATGCATGGTGCTGCATATATTACAAGCTCGGATGCTGCAGCTGCGGGCCAAGCCAGGGTTTAGGTGGTTGTGATATTGCGGGCAATTGTCTTGTGCATATGGTTCATGGAACGCTGCCGCGGGATTGGCTGTATATATGCGGTGGTCGATGGTCTTCGCTGCATAAATTTATGTTTCACTTTCAATTAGGCCCCGTCTTGTTGTTGCGTATAGAGTTATTGTTGATTCTATACTTACACTCCATAGGAAGGCTGTGGAGGCGGGAATGTGTCTCCGTGGCGATGAAATTATGTTTGCTTGGCTAACAACTTCATATGGAAATTTTTTAACACAAGAAAATAATAATAAATAAAAAAACAAAAAACAAAAACTGAAGAAGAAAAATTAAGAACCACCTTTGTGCATCAATCGATGTTATTGATGCATGATGCGATAATTGAGAGGTATGGTAATTTGTAGTTAGCGCTGTTTATTGCGCAAAGTTTTCTTTTGTTTTTGTTGTCTTAGTTTTCTTTTACTATTTCAAGGTATTTCGTGTTATTCTTTATTTATTGGCCTGGGATATTGCATATTTAATGAGCATCTTTTATAATTGTTACGAGAGGTGGGAATCCAACTATGCGTAGATAGATACATGCAGAAGTTTCCTTATGGGGTAATGGGTCCCCATTAAAGCTTAATTTAAGAAAAATGCTGCTTCTGTTCTTTTGAACTTTTATTTATTTTATTTAAGACACTGTTGTACAGGGTGGCACATAAGTAATCTTGGATTTAATTATTGAATAATTTTGTTCTTTACTTATTTTTTTCTTTTTTTGTTAATTAACTGTGAAAAACTTGAAAGTCGGCATTCAATTATTCAGACACAAAGATCATATCGAAATCTCTTACATTTCCAATAATTTACCGATGGATTGTTAAACACATGCTTCCCTTAACTCATAACACTTCGACGAAGTTCACTTCGTCCACTTCGGCCAAGTGAAAATTTCTTTTTAAAATTACAATAAAATGAACAAAATAAAATTGTTTACATGTATTATGGCTTTATTAATAAGAGCAAACGTTCCTATTGATTATGAAACACAACAAGTTCAAGTGGCTGCCTCGGCTGGCTTCGCAGTAGCGCATTATGTCACTCCAATTTTCCAAGACCTTTTTGATGGTTTCGGGCTTTAGCTCACAGATTTCTTGGATGATATTGGCCTTAAGTGCTTGAACCGTTTCCGGGTTGTTGGCATAACATCGCTCCTTTATCGGAGCTCCTAGGCGGCCAATTGACATTGCCAAGACGGCTGATAACACGATTTGGGAATTTGGTGCGCAAAAGATCGATTGTGGCATGGGCTGTGTGCCATAATGCGCCATCCTGCATGAACCAGAGGTCGTCCAAATCCATGTCTTCAATTTCAGTATAAAAAAAAGTCGGTTAACATGGCTCTATAACGCCCACCGTTGACCGAAACCTTTTCGAAGAAAAATGATCCAATGATGCCACCGCTCCATAATCCGCACCAAACTGTCACTCTGTGGATGCAATGACAATAACTGCGGGTTTTCCTAGCCGCAGATGCGGCAATTTTGTTTGTTAACGTAGCCGTCGAGTCGAGACTCCTTTTCAAAAAACGCACTGTTTGGGCTCCACATCACTCACATTTCGATATTTCCCAACGTTGTTCAAGCGTAAAGCAACCTATTTCATTCCGCGGAGGTGTGATACTGACTTTCTGTCAATATTTCGAGCGGGAAACAGCTGTCAGTGTCAAAATAACCTATATGATTTAAAAAGAAACCACTAGATGGCCCACCCGTTTATAGTATCTAAAAGTACCCCAAATAAACAATTAATACTTTTCCCAAAATAAGTATTTTAATAATTTATTGTCACATAAACTTTATTTAAAGTACCCCAATTAAATTCCGATTTAATTTCCTAATGATTTAAGCGACTTACAAAGAATATTGACCCTTTCAAGTGGGCCATATAAACCACTGACGATATATGTTTGCTGAAGATAATGCTGTTATGTAAGAAATGTAAAATTTTATTTTTAGGACAGTCTTTAGACAGATTCAAACAAAGGTCAATAAAGTAGAGTTTGAAACTAAGGAAAAAAACTAGAGTTTTATTTATACATAATAAATCGAACTTGAAACTATTTATTCAGCGTTTGCAGCAATAATTCTGTGATCTTCCGCCTGCTGGAAGACCTCGTGCAGTTCGAAATGATGTGAACATTGCTCGGATGCAAGCTAGTATTGAGGAAAACCCCGAAAGTTCCATCAGGTGACGTTATCAGCAGTTGGTGATGTCTAGGCGGTCTTTGTAAAAGTGTATACGTATGCCAATAAGCCAAGAAGGATGCAACAACTTAAGGCTAATATCAAAGAAGAAGTGAGGGCGTTGGGACCTGAAATTCTAAGAAAAGTAATGGAAACTACTCTGGAAAGACCACGTCAGATCGAATCAAACAATGGGCACCGTTTAAAAAGTATTAGGTATCGTCAAAGTAATGGGTGATTTTTTAAGAGGTTTAGAACTTTAAAAAAAAAAAAAAAAAACAAAAAATTCGAAAAAAATGAATGAAATATTTATTTGAATCGATAGTTTGAACCTTGCAATTTAATGTTTAAAGATAATTTCATGCAAATGTTGACCGCGGCTGCGTCTCAGGTAGCCCATCCGCTGAGTCCAATTTTGGCATACTCTTTCACACATATCGGCCGGTATCTCACGAATGAATGCATGGATGTTGGCTTCCAGTGCGTCAATCGAAGCGGGCTTGTCCCTATAGACATCAGCCTTGACATACCCCCACAAAAAATAATCTAATGGTGTCAAATCGCACGATCTAGGCGGCCAATTGACCGGCCCGAAACGTGAAATTAACTGTTCACCAAACTCGCCTCGCAATTGCGCCATTGTTTCGCGTGCTGTGTGGCATGTGGCACCGTCTTGTTGAAACCACATATCATGCAAGTCAAGAACTTCCATTTCGGGCAAAAAAAAGTTTGTTATCATCGCTCGGTAGCGTTCACCATTGACAGTAACGCTGCGATTCGCATCATCTTTGAAGAAATATGGCCCAATAATGCCGCCGGCCCATAAACCGCACCAAACAGTGGCTTTTTCGGGATGCATTGGTAGCTGTTGCAATGCTTCTGGCTGATCTTCACTCCAAATGCGGCAATTTTGCTTATTTACGTACCCATTCAACCAAAAATGAGCCTCATCGCTGAACACAATTTTTCGATAAAAAAGCGGATCCTCGGCCAGCTTTCCAAGAGCCCATTCACCAAAAATTCGGCGTTGTGGTAGGTCGGCTGGCTTTAGTTCTTGCACCAGCTGTATCTTAAAAGGCTTTACGCCCAAATCCTTCCGCAAAATTTTCCACGTAGTGCTGTAATAAAGGCCTAACTGCTGGGAACGGCGCCAAATCGACATTTCGCGGTCTTCTGTCACACTAGCTGATACGGCCGCAATATTTTCTTCACTACGCACAGTACGTAAACGTGTTGGTGGTTTAATATCCAACAAAGTAAATTTGGTGCGAAATTTGGTCACAATCTTCCGAATAGACTGCTCAGAAGGTCGAGAATGCCGACCATAAAATGGAAGCAGCGCGCGATGAACATTTCGAACCGAGCACGAATTTTGATAGTAAAATTCAATAATTTGCAAGCGTTGTTCATTTGTAAGACGATCCATGGTTAAATTGCAAACCAAACTGAAGCTGTTTGACAGTGACACAATGTACTAAACACACGTCAGCTGTCAAAACCAGTGTTGCCAAAACCAAACCAGCTAAAAAATCACCCGTTATAATGTGAACATATTTCCAAACCATAATCTAAATTTTAATAAATTCCAAGGTTAAATAAAATCGGAAAGAAGCATTTTATTCATCAAACAAACGTTTCAACATTTCTTATGCGCTACCCTGTATAAATAGAAGGGCATGAAAGGATCGATTGTCGTCTAAATCAACTTTTTAGAAGGTAAAATAAATACATCTGTAATGAAAAAGTATTCAAAATTCTCTTCGTAACTCTAAGTTTGATTGATCAAGATTTGGATACATTGTTTTTAAATCCTGTTCCAGAAGTTGTAGAATTTATTACTTCTTTTTTTTTCATTATATTATATCTATATAGTTCGTAAAACTTTTATTTATTTAAAAAGTTTTGTAATAAATAAACTATTTGTATACAAAGTAGCGTCATGGCTATCGTATTTTACAGCTTTAATTCTTACATATCTTACATTAAGTTATTATATTTAAATATGTATATTTGTTGTAAGATTATTTTTAACCAACGACAACTTTAACGACTTTCTAAGTTAAACAATTTATGAATGTAACTTCCATTCTGAATATTCATAATAAATAAAAGCTTATGATAATGTAGATGTACATATATAGCTGCTTATAATAAATGACCTGTTAGCTGCGTTACTTTAATTTACAATCGAATATTTATATATGGTAAAGTTTATAATATAAATGACCAATAGCAAGATCATTCAATTGATAACAAAAATTAATTAGAATTTTTAATTTTGAATTAATTTCAAATTTTTCAAAATGGCAACGTTAATGTCACTCCAATAGATTCACAGAGAAATAACAAACATTAACAAAAAAATCTTAATAATATTCTAGATTTTATTTATTTCTTTGATAATCTTTTTTTAAATGAACAGAATATAAAATTAGCATGGAACTTGTGTATATATTTTAACTTGCGATTTATGTATGCAGATATGTGATATAAGGCAAATTTTATCCAATCAATAAGTTTTAGATCTTAAAATTGGGAAGGAATACACTTGTTCAGACACTAGAACAAAAAGAAAACTGATACAAGAGTCGCTGATACAAGTTTCGAATTGAATTGAATTGAATTGAATTGAATTGAATTGAATTGAATTGAATTGAATTGAATTGAATTGAATTGAATTGAATTGAATTGAATTGAATTGAATTGAATTGAATTGAATTGAATTGAATTGAATTGAATTGAATTGAATTGAATTGAATTGAATTGAATTGAATTGAATGTTTAGCAAACATATGTATGTACATATATACATATTTCTCAGTCCAAGCAAATGACCGCTGATCGTATAGATACCATCCACTAATATGCCATTATGTACGTATGTATATGTACTTACTCGATAGTATACTTCTGCACTATGTGCCGTCAGGGTAATATGACACATTTTGTTATTCGTCGACTACAAGTCGGATATTATTATTGTTCGTGTATATTTTATAACCCTGCCGTAGAAAGCAAGACAATGCTTTAAAGAAATGCATAATATGATGGGAATTGATCGTCAAATAACGAAGCAGGTTAAATGTTGTTTTGTCAATTAATTAAGTAGTAGCTAGTGTGATCCCTCCACATCTTAATTCAATTTTAAAAGAAGTTGTTCATACCTACCTTTGGAAGATTCTTTTTGCAAAGACCGACATTTAATAAGTTCGAGGCTTTAAGCTGAAAGTCTGATTTAAAAACTTGCTCCTTATCAGTGGAAAATCAGCAAACCATTTTAGAACAATTTGAGCTTAAAATAGGTGATGACACAAAAAACACCACTATTCTTTTAAGCCAACAAAAAATAAAATAAAGTTATTTTAAATACTTTAAATGCAAATTTTTCAAGCATCAATAATATTCCAGTTAACATAACCAAATAATTTCAGATTATTTAAAATTAAATTGCTTTTTTAATTAACACCAAATCGATCGCATTAATCTTTCGATTCAATTTAATGAAAAAAACTGTATATTAATGTACAATTAACATACACAAGACAATCGCCAAATTATATAGGTGTATCGAAAATTATAATCATATTTATAAAGCATAACCACACACAATACGAAAAAGGGAATGCACCCTGCAGCGTTGATCACTAAAGAAACACCGCACCATCCAGTTTTATCATCGATAAATTTGAATTTTATTTTTTATCTTTAAAATGACGGTGATAATGATGATGGTCGTTGTTCCCAAAAAGCTTAACTACATTTGTATGTTTGTAAATCTTTCGTTCAATATGAATTCCATAAAAAAAAAAAAAGAATATTTAAAACAAAAACTAGTATATATGCAAAAGCCACTACAGGTTAAATATAGGTGGAACTTTTCAAATCCATGCCCTTTATACTCGAACTTGTTTGACCATTTTTATAATTTTTAATTTACCTACTTTGTAATTAATTCGAAATGTTATTCAATAATGATATTGAAACGATCTTATTAATATTTAATAAGAAATTAATTCGCAGATAAAGATAAATTAAAAAACAAATATATAAATATTAAATGGTTTTAGGTTCATAAAATATCAGGTTGTTAGCATTTGGTTCACCGTAGCAATGTTATTGGTATAGATATGATTTGGAACCCTATGTCATATGTGTGCTGGATCTGGAGATAGGTTAGAAGAAAACATTTTATAATTTTGAGAATATGAGATCATTTATACCGAATTTACAGAGGAGGATTTAAAAGTAGGGGGCCCTTGAATTTTACGTTAAAACTAAGTTAAGCTACGATTGCGCGGTCAGTGTAATTGGCCAAGGCTTTGAATCCTTGACGTCACCAAAATATAATCAACTGTCAACGTAGATGGTGTTGAAGTATGAAACGTTGACGATCAAACTATGAGTGACTCCAGTCGTTCAATGTTGACTCAAAATTGACGTGTTATGTGTGTAGTAAACACATTTTTAACCCTTTGGTGTCAACGCGTTGACATTAGGCGAGTTTTTTTTTTTTGCAATCTCGGGGACACTTGGTTGACAAAAACAGCAACGGGGATTAGCGAAGCCATCACAAAAACATAATGGAGTTTTCATACAAACTATCGATAGCAGGTATGGAATTTACGTCGGTATCACAGATTTCTTTGTGCCCCGAGAATTCTCTAATCCTGCAGGGGATTAGTTGTTGTTGCATATAACGCATGTAATTTTTTAGCAACAAGTTGGTTTTGTTCGTCCCGGGCTTCCAAAATAAACACGCCTTTATGAAACTAAGAAGATCACGCGCCTTGATCACATCTGAACACCTTAAACGTTGACGCGGAGTTGAAAAGACTAAAAATCAATAATTTTTGAGTGGACGATCGATCATGTTGAAATGTTAAATCAGTGTGACTTTTTTTTCGATAATATGGATGGCGATGGACTGCCTAGCTTGGCAGCAGCGTCGAATTCCACTGAAACATACAATAGGCGTGTTTTTTTGCAAGCTCGGAGGCAATTGCACGAAAAAACAACCACGGAGGTTAGCAACACCATCACAGAAACAAGATGGAGTTTTCATACAAACTATCGATAACAAGTATATAACTCACGCCGCCGCCGCCGCCGGTAACACAGTTTTTCTGTGTGCTTAGTTTAAGCCCGGAGAATTCTCAGCATTTAACATGGTGATTGTTTAACACCGGCGTCGTTTTTTTCGTCCAATACCCCCCGGGCTTGCAAAAAAACACTCCTAATGTCGATGAATTTAAAAACCTCTACAAAACCAGAATTTGAGATGAAGATCAATGCAGGCTACGTTGACGTAGGAAATTTAGCTGTCTAAACGTTGAAACACAGTCAACGCACTTACTTGCATTCTATCCTCACTGCGTTGACAACTGATGACACGGTCACACTAAATAATCAAAGGGTTGACCCTAAAATTCGTGTCAAAGCAGCTGTCAACACATTGACAGTATCCAGCTTTTATGATCACATGCATATTAAATATATTTTTTTTTTGTTTTCTTCAAAAATTTTTCTAGTCGATTGACATCGTATTCATACTCTAACGGAATTTGACACTTAACTGCTTGAACACAGTAGATCGCTGCAATAGGAATTGGAGCTGGAATAGCTGTCAAAATGTTGTATGTGTGCACAATGTAGCTGTGCAGCATTTTGTGTATTTGTGTAACAGTATGCCCTAACTAAATTGGTATCCACTTTTTTATTTCCAATATTTTTTTTGTATTTATTATTTTTTTTCGCAAAAAAAAGGAACTGGAGCTTTAATCACTATTTGCCGTATCTTTTTTCTATTCATGCTATTTGAAACGTCAAAAGTGCTGTACATGAAAAATTAGAGTCTACAGTTGCGTTGCGTTGTGTTTTTAACATTAAATTAGAGTGTATTAAATATTTTGACAGCTATTCCAGCATCCGTTACAACTCTGATTCCATTATGTTCAGGCAGTAGGTATAATGGTTTTGACAGATAGGGGATAATTTGTATTTTAAATATCAAATCTAGGTTTCACGAAGCGAAACATAAAATTTTATTTTTTTATTTTGTTCATATTTTTTAATTCATTAACATTGGGCGCATTCACTAATGTAGTGACTACGTAGTCGAAATTCAACTAGCTTTGTGAATGCAAAATTACACTACAAAGTTAGTCAATTCTAAACTGTCATATTAATGACAGATGTAAACACACACGAAATAAAAAACAGTTGTGTTTTGAGAATTTAAATAATATTTTCTTTTTAAATTAAATAATATCAAATATAAGATATAATATTAGTGATTTGGAAGAAGATAAAATCATAATTATGCAAAATAATTTAATTGTGGTCAAGATTCATTTTGAATAGTTTGAATTTTTTGTATTTTAACCGAATAGCTGATTGTGAAACGTCAAAATCATTCTCCACTAACTTTGAAGCCGAAATTTTTACACTACGTCGGAGGGGAAATTTCAACTCATTTTGTAGTTGTATGTAGCCAATCAGAATGACTTGACTACGTAGTGACTACATTAGTGAATGCGCCCATTGTAAATATCATTTAATAAAATTTGACATTCCGAGCATTTTCCCCCATTTCAGAAGAGAAATTTTAATTTTGTGTGGCTCAGACAGCAAAAGTCTTCTATGCGATCAATGGAAAACGTCATTAATGTCGAGTTACTGCCTGAGAACAATGGATACGGCTATTCAATAAACACAAATTCAATGTTACGAAGACATCACAGCGCAACTGCAGTCGGTGCTGCAAGAGTTCACCAAACTTTAACTTTTCACTTGCAGCACTTTTGACGTTTCAATTAGTATGAAGAAAAAAGAGCGAAAAATATTATTAATGAAAAGAAAATTATCGGAAATAAAAAAGGTTAATAATGAGACCGTGATTGTTTTTTTTTTTTTTCCTTTAAAATATACAAAATGCTGTACAGCTGCATTGTGGACACATACAAATTAGCACGTACGCCACTTTTTCACAGCTGTTGCATCTCATGCTGCAGTTCCAGTTGCAGCATTCTATTGTGTTCAGGCTGTTAAACGATTTCCTATGAGAGCATACCGCGTAGAGCTAGCTCAACGGAGTGGAGTAGAAATCCGCATGTGAAATTGAAGCCCTTGGACTCTTACGATAGTTGGCTCATAGTAAATCCGCCTCTGTTTTAGTTAACTGTAAAATACCTTTAGTTTTTGTTTATTAAAAAAAGAAAAACGTTCTTTGGAATGTTAAATTATAACCGTAGTTTGTAAACGATGTTTAATTTTCGATATGATGACACAAATTTATGCATCATGCCAAGTCACAAGAAAATATTTGACATAACGTGACCAATCGATGACAATGCAATAGAATATGCAGAACTTATTAAAAACTAATTGATTTGCATTATATATCTCCTGATGAATGCGCGGTATGTAATAAAATTATAAGTGCTGTTCATAATGTTTGTTAAATGACAATCATAATCAATCATATGTATACATTTATTGAACAATTGGACAGGTGTGATTTCACACTCCAAATATCTTGTTAATTTTTAACTATGGATCATATTTAAATAGATACAATGACAACTTAAGTACTAGGAGCTTTGTTGAACTCGTTTTTAATTTACACAGATTTTAAAATACATTTTTACTTATGTACATATTTGTTGGAATTTCAATTGGTGCTGGAACACCCTTCTGCCATATCCCACACATATGTCAGCATTTTTTTTTTCCTAATGGAGTCATTATGTAAAGAATTTTCAAATTTAGGACTTCCGTTAAGGAAACCTGCTTGGCCATTCTTTTGATTAATGACACTGATGGTGCAGTCCATCGCATGGCTTTTTATTTCCGATTCGAGCCAAGTCAACCTTCTTAAAAGTTGAGTGACATTTCGTCCACTGCTGCCATTTAAGAGGGTTGTTGCGGCGGTGGCGGCGGCTGCTGTTGCACCAAACCACCATCATCAGCGGCCGCCATTATAAATAGAATGGGGCTGCATTGCGAAGCGAATGCAATATCACTTATCAACCAATGCAATCGCAATTGCAGCCGTTTTGGTTTAATGGCGAAAAAACTGGAAAATTGTTTTTGATTATATGGAGAATATTGTTTCCATTCCAATTGAATGTTTTTATTTTATTTTTTTTGTGTCGTTTTGTGTAAGTTTTGCATGCTCTTTTGTGACAATCGTATAGTCGTCGTCGTTGGTCGTCTGCGTCCCATTGTCGACGTCGTCATTGTGGGTATAAAGGTTGTGCTGTTGCGATGTTGCCTGCCTCAAATTGCATGCAATGCAATTTGCTCCCATCCAACACCCCGAACGGCGAAATGCAAAATGGAATCAAAAATGGCACTTTACATGCGAAATTAGTGGCATAATGGTGTGGCCGTCGCCGCCGCCGCCGCTCGTTGCATATTATGCGCCCGGAGCCAGAGCCTTTTTGCTGCTTTGGCCACTGTCTGCGAGTCTGGAGAATTCTAGTGGGTATACTGGACAATGGTAGGTATAGGTTAGGTACCAACTCGTTTAGCCGGACCATTGAATGTAGACATTTTAACCATTTCGCAGGTGGGTTTTGCCTAGGTCTGATGGGCTCTGCATCCGCGTTTAAGTACTTTTTCTGAGTTTTGGTTTTTATTTCTATTTCTATTCCTATTTCTATTTTTTTTGTGGGGAATTCCGATTTGGATTTGAATTTGAATTTTCTTTATATGGAATTCATTAAGATTGTTATACAAGTTTGAGTTAAGGAGGTGGCTGGAGTGTGTATTTATAAAGTGCAGCAAGTATGTAACTCTATGGAAAGGCGAATAAGACTGATGTTGGGTGTGAATGTGAATGTACCTGCACCTTAAATGGTTTTTTTGATATGCCTAATGCTAATGGCTAATTGCATATATATGTGAATATAATTCTACCTACATTCAAATTTGAAAACAGCACAAAGAAAATCCATATATACCTTTATCATCTATACGGATACAGTTGGATAAGTAGTTGCCAATCGCTATGAATCCTTTACTGATGATAATATATTTTTGCAAATAAAGCTTGTATCTAGATATTTATTTAATGTTGTTGATGAATCTTTTTTTGTTGTATAAGAATTTAATACTTTTCGTAATTTATAAAAAAAAGCTAAAATTCATAAAATTAAATGCTGGTGTGCCACAGGGCTCAATTTTGCCTACGATACTTTTTCTATATTTATTAACAATATCTTTTGGAGACACCAGTATACTTTCTATTTTATGCTTCGAATATTTTACACTGATATCAACAAAAAATTAGAATTACCTGAAGCGTAAATTTGAACCAGGGCAAATATAGCCATACGTTCTGATTCAAAGTGGTGCAATAGTTGTATCTGGTTGCAAATAGCTGCAAATAATGTTAATTCTACTTTGACATTTGAAATAATAATGTGCGTGAAGTTAGCATAGCCATTTTGGATTTTTGTAAAAAATAAAATAAACGGTTGTGCTGCGATGTGCCCAACTTGCGTTGCGATGTTCCGTATTTATATAAACAAAAATCGTACTAAGCGTATGATTTTTAGAGGCTAGTCATTTTTTAGCGTGAATTTAGCACCGCCATTTTCGTTTACAAAAAAAAATTGTGATGTATTGTGCTCAACTTGGCGTATGCCGTAAATATTTTCTTTTAATTCGCAAATTTTACGGATGAATTCTTTTGCAAAATTGTGACTTTCAAAAAAATCTATAAGTTGTGCTGTATTATGCTCAAAAATGATACTAAGAACCGAAGAAATAAAAAAAATTGCATATTTGCAGCTTTTACGATGGAACTCAAATATTGCGAAGCGCCTTGGCGTGAAGTTAGCACCGCCATTTTCGATAAAAAAAAAAAGTAGTGCTGTATTGTGCTCAACTTGTGCCGGCATGTGCCGTAAATATTTCTTTTAAATTCGCAAATTTGCAAATTTTACGAATAAAATTTTTTGCAAAATTGTGATTTTCAAAAAAAAAAGTTGTGCTCAACTTGTGCTTGATAATAAACTCACACCACCCTTCAAGCAATTTGCCCGCGTCGAGTTCCTATCCGCTAAGCTATCCACCTATCCAAAAATTTTCAGGTAGCTTTAATTGGTTGTTGCATCAGTACTCAGTAGTTATCAGCTGTTTTTTAAGAAAGGATTCCTTGGGTTCAAGAACATATCCGAGATTGTGTCAACGTATCCACAAATTTTTAGATACCTTGAGTTGTTGTTGCGTTAGCTGTTTTTTCACAAGGGATTACAACAACTCAATCATATCCATATAGCTTTGGATAGGCACACGAACGCCAGCAACAACAAAATAAATGCTCGGTCAAGCAGAACGCGATGTCCTAGTTTTTGCTTTAATTTCATCACAAACAGAAGAAATAAAAATCTTCCATCTGTTTGAAATCTCCTCCTTGGTCTTTATTTTTGCTTATATATGTATTAGTTTTCTAACACAACTTTTTATTGAGTGCCCATCGCGTTCTTTGCAAAAATCCTTCTTTAATTGCCCGCTTTCAGTTTGAACGACACGGTATGATTTTTTGCAACACATAGAACGCGAGAACGCCCGCACCGCTAGACCGCCCTCTGTTTGACCCAGGCCTTAAATCTTCCCGAATAGCTTTGGATAGATTCCCGAATGCGGCCATTTACTGACCCAAGAAGTACACCAAGTCACCATGTAAGGGAAATGAGTGGTTTATACGATTGGTGGAAATTGAAAATTGAAAGAAAACGTCAATAAATCTCCAGCAACTTCTTTCTTAGTGTCAAATTTCCAAATGTCATTTTGACAATTAGAAATGTGAAAAAGGTATGTTTCCTTACTTTTTTGGATGAACTGTCATCCAGCTGAAGTTCATTATGAAAATAAGTTTAGTATTAGGTATACTAATTAAAAAAATGTTTTAAACTAAGAACTTTATAGTTATGACTTTTAGAAGAAAGTAGAAAGTGCTAATACCTTGACATCAGACAGTTTAAAATTTTAATCCTGACTAACTATTTGATTCAGTATTTTTTAATTTTTTTTTAAACTAAGTGGACAAAACGGCCGACACGGGAAAGTATATCATATAACTCACTTCAGATAAACAATCTGATAAATTTCGCAAAAATTTCTTCACAATTCTTTATTTCTCAAAATATCTACCTTAAACATTTTCATTGTGAACTTTCTGGCTTTATTTTTTTCGAAAAAAATGAAGAATTTCGTATGGAATTCTCATCTTCCATTAATATTTAAATGATTTCATTGTTGAATATTTATACAGAAACAGCAAGTTAACCAAAAAGAAACAGAAAAAAATACATCTCTATTTACATTTGAATATACAAGTTAGCAAATGTAATGATGATGAATAAAATAGCAGCATTTATAAAAGCCAGGAGGAGATGCAAACCAAAATCGTTATTATTATTATATATAAGAATGATCCCCAGACTAAACGCACTATCATAATATCATACAAATACGACCGGTTGGCTCAGGCTCTGCTGATTTTTAAAGCATCAACAACGCCAGGCTATATTACTTACTATACGAGTTTATATACGATGGATGACTACAACTTTGGTGGCATGATGGTTGGAGCTCGCTCGAATTGAAGTGCTGGTGATGGTGGCAGGGCAGGGGCTGGCCGGGAGGCCGCTGCTGGCTGTGGCGGCGGCGGCGGTGGCGGCGCTGATGGCGGCAAGAAGATCGCCCCGTCAGTATGGTGTAGCAGGCGTTTATGTATCTCAAGTCAAAATGCCAATCAAATCAACTGACAGCTGGAGCGGAGTGCTTCGATGATGCCCCAGTGTTTGGGATAAATTCATCCTGAGCACAACAACAGAAATTAGACGAATCAAAAAAAAAAAAATTAAAAAAAAAAACTAAAACAAGAAAACTCAAATGAAATTCAACAGAAAGTTATTTCTTTTTATGAAATTGTTTTTAGAAGCTGAAAATAATTCAGTTGATGGATGAACGAAACGATATACCAATTCGCAAGAGTTTACAGAGCGATGCGGGAAGGTGATGTGATATTGTGATGTGATGGGGTAGGGTAGGTATGTAGTATACCTTATATCGGTATGAAAAGATATGAATATCACTTGCTCAGGATTTTAAATACTCAAAACAATTTTTGCTTATTTTTCTTTTGTTTAGCTGAATTTACAATTCGATGGAAATGGATTTGAAATGCTCTTTCCGTTGTAGTTTTGCAGATAGGTACATATACCTACATACATGTGTAGTTGTGTTATGGCTGGCAGTGGCCTAAATGATTGAGAAACGCCTTCGAGTGGTTTATTTTTTTTTTTTTGTTAGTTAATTGTAGTTTTTGGTTATTGCAAATTATATCTGTGAAGAGTATAAGTATCTTCTTAAATGATAAAATCAGGAATATTATGCGTAACAGCTCAATTTTTCTGATTTTTTACAGATGGCCATATAGCAGGAAGATATGTAGGTACTTGGTAACTGATTTTTTATTTTTCAATTGGATTCCAGGTACCTAAGAGTTCACAAAATGTTGGATCACCTTATAGATACAGTAAAACCCGCTTAAGAGAAACGGCAAAATGTCACAGTATTTCTTTCACTTAAGCGGGTTTTTCACTTAACCGAACCCCGCTTAACTGAAAACAAATTTCACTTAAGCAGAGTCCGGATAAGTGAAAATAAATTTCACCTAAGCGGATTTAAAATTTCCATTCAGCGGAAATTTAAAGCTAGAAAAAAATTGAATTTATCTTTTGGAGTTGCCTAAAAAAAATAAAATAAAATCCAACAACGATTTAATATGTAACACAAAAATAATTTATTGAATAACAAAAACAAGTTAAATATTTACATATCTACATAGGAATTCTTAGATTACATTAAATCACATCTAAGTTTTTTTTTTATTAATTAGTACATTGATTAATTGGCACATTGTGCATAACAAAAAGAGTCCAAGTTTGGCTTCATAAAGCTTTTAAATAAATATGTATATAATCTTAGTTTTTTTTTTAAAAGTCATCAATTTTTTTGCTAGCCAAACCAAAAAGCAGTTTGTTTACAAAACGAGAATAAATGGTTGTGACATACAGAAATTTAAATGTCATTTTTGTGGTGAAAATGGTGGAGGTGAAAAATAATAAAAAAAGTGAAATCGTTCAGCAAATTTTTTGTTCTGTTCGATTCAATTTTTTTTCACTTAAGAGAGTTTTTTTTTTCAATGAGAAATATAAAATTTAACTGAAAATATTTTTCAGGTAAGCGGGTTTTTCACTTAAGCGAGTTTCGCTTAAGCGGAGTGTTTTATAGGTGATTGGTCGAAAAATGCTCGGGGATGAAAGATTTGTTTCAGCTAAGCGGGTTTCTCTTAAGCGGGTTTTAATGTATAGGTAATTTTGAATCGAAACAATGAATGTATTATACGTATTTTTGGCTTTTATATATTAATGAAGTGAAGGGATATAGTTAAGTTAAGCTAGAAAGGGGTCCTCATCCTCACGTTCTAAAGGGTTCAGTGTTTTTATATCTTTTTGATATATTGCTATAATAGTGGTTTTGATACTAACCCAAGTGGAAAATCTTAAAGAAATAACATTTCCCTCAAAGACACAAACACACAGCATTCAGTTAGAAATTAATTCTTTGAAATAAATGTGTGGTTATTTATTATTATATCATTTCCTCAAACAACATTGCGCTTACGCAGTGATTTGAAATCAACTGTCAAAAAGTTTACATTTCATCTGGCGCCTATATTTCTAACACTTCAAAATACATACATATACCTTAATAGTTACAACCAAGAATTCATCCAAGTCACTCTCGCGCACATTCAAAATTCTTTTCCTATTTTTTCAACACAAGATAAATATTTGTAAATATGTATATTTCTAGAAATAAGAAAATAACAAAAAAAATTAGGTTTTTTGTAAGAGATATATTTTTTTTGTTTTAATAGAAAAAATCGATTGTGATGAGATGTTGGGCGCCACTTAGATCTGTTTCTTTTTTTTTTTTTTTTGGGGGTCAGATATATTACGATCTACATATATTTTAAGATGATAAAGAAGACAGTTTTTTTCTAATTTGTATTGCCTATATAAAGAAATCAGTGTTTAGTCATGAGCCAGTTGATGGATCTCAAGATAAGTAACTACAAGTAAGCTTTTTAAGCTTTTTTTAAGGTTGATACCTACAGGTAAGCTTTTTTAAGACATGTTATTTTTGATTTTTATGTATTTAAAAAAATCCATATTGTAATTAAAATATTTAAATCTTACAAGATACTTACTTACTTAAGGTGGGCGTTACCTATGAAAATTTTTAAAATGAGTAAAAAAAAGAGTCCTTGATGAAAAAAAAGAGTCCTCTATAAATTTCAAATAAGACACCAGTATTTATAAACTCTATAATTCAATGAAGTTTATTTTTACCTTAATTAACAACAAAAATTTTCTTTTAAACAAAAAAAAAAACATTATTATATAAAAAATATGCACAAGTAGGAAAGTACGAATGTAGTTACATTTTGATGAGAAGTCAGAAGCACTGACAACACAATTTTCAAAATGTTTAAATGCAATATTCGAACTAGTAATCGGTCAAGCCATTAAAAAGTTATAGGTAAATAATTAAAAAATAAGACAATTTAAAAAAAAATAATTCAAAATTCTATTTCTGTAATTTGAGTTTTAAGCCAAAAATCTGATAGGCACTTTTCTTAGTTGACATACACAGACCATAATTTTTAAAATGAGTCAAATTTCAATGATTTTCATAAAGATGAGTGCCAGCTTTAAAAAGGAGTCAAAGTGACTCTAAAGAGTTCCAAAGGTAACGCTGCTGGCGCTACCAGTCCAGAGTGGACCAGGGCCTTAACCAACAGGCTTCTTGTAGCCAGCTCGGTCCCTAGATAACTGTCTCAAGTTTCGCACGCCAAGTTGGTTGAGGTCCCCTTTAATTTAGGTGCGCCACCTGAGTCGTATGGTCGTAAACTGCGCCGCCCCTCGGGGTTAGATTCAAAGACTCTTCTGGCCGGAGTTTTGGTGTCTATTCGCTCTAAATGACTCAGCCGTTGGATTTTTACATTTTTGGCTAGGTCGGTGTCGCTGTACAGTCCGTATAGTTCATCGTTGTATATTGTCCTCCACTCCCCGTCTATGCAGACGGGAAAAATCACCCGGAGAATCTTACTTTCAAAACAACCTAAAGTGTTCTCATCCGCCTTTTTTGTTTTATTTTATTTTGGCGATTGGCAAGAGTTATTCTTCATTTAATCTTACCGCTGGCTGGTATCGTTTTCTGCGTTGATAGCCCACCCTAGGTAGACAAAGTCCTTAACTGCCTCCAAGTTATAGCTCTTTTGTCCAAGACGTCGGTATTAGATGTCCACTCTTGACGACAGCATATACTTGATCTTGTGCTCATTTACCGTTAAACCAATTTTATTCCCCTCCAAAAGCGCTATCGACATCTCGCTTTGTTCTAACAATTATGTCAATATCTCCGGCGTATGCGAGTAGTTGTACAGACATTTGAAAGATTGTGCCTCTAGTGTTAACGGCAGAGTTTTACACTATCTTTATAATAACGGTGTTAAAAAAGTGACATGAGTCGCAATTACTAGTAGTTATATGGCAAGAAAATCACAGAGTTTCAAAGTAAAGGAACGCACCTAATATAACAAACAATTTGATTGCATAAACATTCTGTCATTTTCAACTTCATTCGATCGTCCAAAATTATAGAGTGCTCAGTTAAGCACTACATGTGTAGTTTTAATTTCACAATACAAATAACGGGTGATTTTTTAGCTGGTTTGGTTTTGGCAACACTGGTTTTGACAGCTGACGTGTGTTTAGTACCTTGTGTCACTGTCAAACAGCTTCAGTTTGGTTTGCAATTTAACCATGGATCGTCTTACAAATGAACAACGCTTGCAAATTATTGAATTTTACTATCAAAATTCGTGCTCGGTTCGAAATGTTCATCGCGCGCTGCTTCCATTTTATGGTCGGCATTCTCGACCTTCTGAGCAGTCTATTCGGAAGATTGTGACCAAAATTACTTTGTTGGACATTAAACCACCAACACGTTTACGTACTGTGCGTAGTGAAGAAAATATTGCGGCCGTATCAGCTAGTGTGACAGAAGACCGCGAAATGTCGATTCGGCGCCATTCCCAGCAGTTAGGCCTTTGTTACAGCACTACGTGGAAAATTTTGCGGAAGGATTTGGGCGTAAAGCCTTTTAAGATACAGCTGGTGCAAGAACTAAAGCCAGCCGACCTACCACAACGCCGAATTTTTGGTGAATGGGCTCTTGGAAAGCTGGCCGAGGATCCGCTTTTTTATCGAAAAATTGTGTTCAGCGATGAGGCTCATTTTTGGTTGAATGGGTACGTAAATAAGCAAAATTGCCGCATTTGGAGTGAAGATCAGCCAGAAGCATTGCAACAGCTACCAATGCATCCCGAAAAAGCCACTGTTTGGTGCGGTTTATGGGCCGGCGGCATTATTGGGCCATATTTCTTCAAAGATGATGCGAATCGCAGCGTTACTGTCAATGGTGAACGCTACCGAGCGATGATAACAAACTTTTTTTTGCCCGAAATGGAAGTTCTTGACTTGCATGATATGTGGTTTCAACAAGACGGTGCCACATGCCACACAGCACGCGAAACAATGGCGCAATTGCGAGGCGAGTTTGGTGAACAGTTAATTTCACGTTTCGGGCCGGTCAATTGGCCGCCTAGATCGTGCGATTTGACACCATTAGATTATTTTTTGTGGGGGTATGTCAAGGCTAATGTCTATAGGGACAAGCCCGCTTCGATTGACGCACTGGAAGCCAACATCCATGCATTCATTCGTGAGATACCGGCCGATATGTGTGAAAGAGTATGCCAAAATTGGACTCAGCGGATGGGCTACCTGAGACGCAGCCGCGGTCAACATTTGCATGAAATTATCTTTAAACATTAAATTGCAAGGTTCAAACTATCGATTCAAATAAATATTTCATTCATTTTTTCGAATTTTTTGTGTTTTTTTTTTTTAAAAAAGTTCTAAACCTCTTAAAAAATCACCCATTATAAAAGATTGTGAAGGTATTATTTTTCAATTCACAAAATCCAGGGCCCATACCGCGTATGATTAAAGTGAGCGATTGACTATAAACGATTGGTGTTTTCATGATTGCTCTCCTCTATTTTTCTCTACCTATAGATTAAATGTGTAGAGAATGGTTATCATCAAAACGATATTCAAAAAATCGACAGTAACAAGATGCCACCCCATTAGGTTTCATCATGAGACAAAATATACAGCGTATTCTTAATCCACATAAAAATCCTTTCTACGTTCTCCTATTCTTTCTCCTAAATATAAACATAATCCTGCATCATAATACAGGTGGCATTTAAAAGACCTGTAGTCTTATGAGGCTTAATAAAAATGAGACTTATTAAAAATTATATCTGCGCAAATTCTTAAAAAAATTATCCCCATCGAAAAGTCCATCAGGACTCCAGGTCAAGTTTATTACAAGCCTAACCTTTGTATGTACAAAAATATGTACACATATGTATTTCTTAAAACATAACATAAATAACAAGGAACTTTATCCACATCATGTTTGAATATTTTTCTCCGACACCGATTCTGACAATCGGAATATTGACCTGTCACAATAGAAACAAAGTTATTGCAACATTCATTCTGTCCCGACATCTTTCTCAATTTCCGTCGGAATATTTCTGTTTTTTTTTACGTCAAAATAAAATTGATTCCAGCACACCAGCTGAGTATATGGTAAAAAAAGGTTTGTATTATATATTTATCCAGATTTACCTTCTCCAAATAAAATTTGCATTTCACATTTACATAATATTAAAAAAAAAAATCATTGCGCTGTATAGATAAAATTACAAAATGATGTCCTTGGACATTGCTTATACTTTAAAATATATGTACACTTACAATCAAGACACTATAACGAAACCCCTTATCCAAAAAGCACATAAAGGGATTTTGCTGCATCAGAGAGAAACGCTTCTTATAGGTAATATACATATACATAGGTATGGGCCCTCAAATGAAATCCACCAAATTATTGGCACATTGCAAGTTTATCTTTGGTGTCCCAAATTAGAAATGTTGTTCCAATGGTGTCCCGCAATCAGTTCCCCTTCGATATGTAGCTCATAACTTAGCATTTTGAATGAGGTCGAGTCTGGAGTGGACCTAACACAGGCGTATGATGCTGGTTCTGGAGCCTAAGTTAAAGCAAATCAATGTGGAATCCCAATGTGATTCCAATCCGATTCGAAATCGAAACGAGTCGACGACGACTGTCGACAAGATGGGACGACGAAGGCGACGCACGGTGGTGGCAGCGGTGACGGCGGCGGCGGCGACGCAACGAACGACGAACCTCACAGAGTCCACCATCAGCATCAGCTTCAGTCATCGAAGAAGATCAACTTTTTGCTTATACCTCCTACCTATACTCCTGGAGGGCGAAAATTGCAAATTTCTGCCCGCCAGACACTTATGCCCCATAAATTCGATATTTTATTGAGCCCCCGGTTGAAGTTTATCACTTGGGCGCATATGGGCGCACAAAAGTTGGCATTGGCGCGCGCGCCACCAAACAGACAGACCAAACAGATAAACGAGCATAAATATCTCATGCGCAATCGCTGCTGCTGCCACCCGTCAACCGCACTGCCCAGCACCCCCCTCTCGGGCGAAATGTAATATGCACAGAACTACAACAGATTCGCGGATATACAGGATATTGGAATGATGAATTCCTGCTGGTTGGTCGAGTGCGGCCGAGGCAATTATGATAAATGAAGAGCCCTATAGCAGGGCCACATGGACACGACATGACTTTTCTGGGAGGATTTTGCTCTCTCGTCCCATAATATCAGTCTCCCAATCTAAGGTGCGATAATGGGATTGTTTTCTGAAGTTGTTGTCTGCTGGGGTCTGGTGTTTTTTTTTGTCGTCATCATCGTCTCACCTTACTTTTGCGTGCTCGCAGTTTTGTGGAAATTTATGCGAACAAAGTTTCATAAGTCCGTGTTGGAAGAACATGAGGTCATGTCATGTCCTCCTCTTTTCTTCTCACATCAGATGGAAAGAACATCAAAGATCGTTTTCACGCCGCCGGACCGGACCGGACCGCAGCGCCCAGCATGGCTTGCCATTCGATCTCTCATCAAATTTCGCAGACATGCAACATATCCAAGCAACGAAAAACTTAAAAAAAAAACAAAAAAAACATTCACGTTTATAGCGAGAATTTATAAACTGACTCTGATGGGGCGACTGTATAGGCTTTTAGAGGAATTTTACGAGCATCCTGGCCAAGATTGTTGTTAATTTCTTGTTTGAGTGATAAAAGAAACATTTATTTTGCACTTTTTCTCTTAAATAAAAACTAAAACTAAAAAAAGATCATCGCCAGAAAATGATGATTGAAGGTAGGGCGCGTATAATTTATAGATTAGTGCGACTGATGATAAAGTTATCACTTAAATTAAAATATATAGGCAGTAATATTTTACACTTCATAAACATAAAACTTAAGCGAAAAATTGAAGGTCATATTGCTATAGGTACGCAATATTTTCTGCATTAAGTTTCTCTCAAACCGGCGGCGCGGCAGCGAGAAATATTCGGAGCAAATATGCGAGGACTTACTGCCTGAATACAATAGAATGCTGCAACTTGGAACTGCAGCAGGAGATGCAACACCTGTGAAAAAGTGTCGTACGTGCTAATTTGTATGTGCTCACAATGAAAATGTACAGTATTTTGTATATATTTTAAAGAAAAAAAAAACAATCACGGTCTCATTATTCATTCTTTTTATTTCCGATAATTTTCTTTTAATTAATATGTAAATGTAATATTGTTCGCGAAACAAATAACCACAAAAAGCTTCATTATTTTTTCCTGCTGAACGTGAAAAGTTAAAAGTTGATAAACTCTTGTAACACCGGCTGCAGTTGCGTTATGTTATGTTCGTCACATTGAATTTGTGTGTATTGAATATTTTGACAGCTATTCCAGTTGCAGATCCGTATCTATTGTATTCAGGCAGTAAGGAATGTTCAAAGATTCGCACCATCGTGGGTACTTCCATTAATCTCCATGTTCAGTTCATTAATTTAAAAAGGCGAAAATTTCGTCATCGATCCGAATATTTCACATCAGATAGGGAGATCCCTAATGCAGATATAATATTGTCTTAAATCTAAAGAAATCAGGGTTTTCCAACGTCATAGTGACTAGCGCCAGGTGTACCGTTTTGCATCATCTAAATAAGTCATAAAGTAAACCAAAGAATAAAATTAATAGTTCAGTTCCAGAGGTCTCAGTAGTACAACAAGATTCCCGCGTACTAAATTTTTACTTAGGGCTTTGTTCAGTAAGAGAAGAGTCCAATCAAAAGATACCCGCCATCAGCAAAAAACGTCAGGACAAGTTCGAACAGAAAATGCAATAATTCAGCTATCAAACAAAGACTTTAGATATACATACCTGTACAACAACATGTTCGTTTCATGTCAAAATGTCTGAATAATAAATAATAAAAAAAGAAGTCAGAATAAAAATGAATTAAGGAAAAAACTTTAAAAAACATTGCACAATCAAATCTTAATTTTCTCAAACTTATTAAGAATTAATAAACGGCTAATTTTTAAGCCATAAGAAATTCAATTCCCTTTTCGAGGATAAGTGCTTAGCTAACTTAACCCAGAAAAACAAAAAAACAATATAGAAAGCATTGCGCATATTGAATTGAAATATTCACAATAATTTAACGGCAAATTATTCAATTAATCACTTTTCGATCGGCTAAATTTACATCAATAATTGTTTATTTTAATTCGTCTTTAATCTTGAAAAATCATCATATGGAAATAACATATGGTTTCCTTTTCAATCAAAATCATACTCACTTTAAATTAAAACTAAGAGTCAAATTAAAATAAAATAACCTTACGCCAACAAAACAAAAATTCCCTGTTTTATAAAAATTCATAACTTAAAAATAAAATAATCTTACAACATGGCAATTCCATTTAAAAACGATTACTTGCCATGTTAAAATAACACGAGGCTTCCTGTTGAATCTATTGGTTGTCCTGCTTACATATAAAACTATTAATCTATACTTAATGCAAATGTTTTGCAGTCTAAAAATTTAGCTGGTTTTCATTTTGTTCATTTTATTCGTTTTATATTTCAATGTAATTTAAGTAATTAGGAAAACTTAAATCTAATTATAAAGATAGTTGTTTCTTATATATATTTTTCCATAATTCTTTGGAAAACATTCGAAGGTGGGGTTGTAAATTGATGAATTTTTGTTTTTAAATATTGTTGTAATGAAACATTTCACATTTCAAAACGACACAATGCTGATTTTAAACGGAACAATGTTCTTTTCTTGAAGTAAATGGGAAGAGTAACAATTAAAGTTAAATGTATGGAATGTTACGTATATTAAAATTATTAAATGAAATATTTTATTTCAAAATGATTTCATGTTATTTCTACACAAACCATCAATGTTATTTTAACTAAACGTCGATTTAAAACAGCAACACTTACATCAGGGATTTAGAAAACAGCGAAAAAGTTAAGAATTATTCATGTTAATTTTACACGAGATAATAATGTTTTGATTGTTTGTAATTGAATTTATATAAAACCAATGCATTCAGTATTTCTTCAACATTTTTTCCGTGGAAATTGAACTCCAGTTATGTTTTGAAACGTTAAATCAATGAACATTCATATTAAACCAATAATTGAAAACTTTAGTTTGAAACGAAATTTAAAATATAAATAAATAAAAAAAAAAAAAAAAAAAAACCTTTAAAATTGTTAAAACACCAATTTTTCATTTCGATTTTACATTGCTTTTTGTATATACTGCAAGCTGTGCGGGTTATAGGAAGTTATACATTATATCGAATAGCTGAAAAAAAACGTCTTGCAAATTTCTTTTCTCAGCCTTGGTTTAAAGAAGCGGATTTTTCAATGTTTGATGTGCAATCATCTATGCGGACGCGGGTAGGGTAAACTAAAAACGTGGAAATTTCTGTAGCACATTACGTTGTGCTGTTACACGTTACGATTCGTTGATGCAAATTGGATACGTTCAATATTGGGTACGTTCGTTCGTACCTCAAACTAAATCGAACGATCGAGTTGAGTTTATGGGTTGAAATTTGGTTGGCTGTTCGAACTCGTCGCGTTTTGTGATCTAAAACCTGCACTTGAATATTTAATTTGATGTTTACGCATCCTATCTGTGATTCACGGCACTCACACTTTCTGTTTAATGGGTTTTAATTTTATATTTATGAAAGCACAATGTTTTCTTCAAGCTATTAAAAAAGCAAAATAATGCTGCTATATAGATAAACTTGAAAAATATTTTTGGATAATATCTTGAGCCGTACCTTAAACATACATATCAATAATATTGTCTGGTGCAAACACCACATTAATTTTATAAAATTGTTCAAAAATCTTTTGTACTGCAGAAGTATTAGATAACATTTAGCAGCAAATCTATTACAATATTCAAGCTACGCAGTTTTTTTGAAATTACCCAATATAAACAAGCAGTTGCATATGGCCCCACTGTATCCGCCTTTGGGGGACCGGATTACTTTATTTTGTTTAGGGAGTACCTAGGTATGAAGACGTAAAATGTTAAGGAAAGAAAAATGAGCTTTAAGGAGTTTTTGATTTTTTAGCGCTTAAAGTTATCTGTAAGACTAAGAGCAGTATAAAAGAATTTTGAATTAAAATAGGTTCTAATCTAATCTTTTCAAACGAAAATGTTTCAATACCGTTTACCTTTTTACTTATACTCCTATACCTACCTAGTAACAACAATTCAAGGAATAAGTCCACTTTCGTTCGCCAGCTCCTCAAATACGCTAATTTTAGTATCCGCCCACCATTTTGCACCGTAAAATTAGCAAAAACAGTTATGAATTCTCTGGCTTGCGCTTTGGTACCTACACGCAGTTTATGTACCTATGATGTATCCGAATATAATAAATATTTAATGATTAATTATCTTTAATTATCTACACGGTAGGTCGGTAGGGCAATACAGAAATGTTATAATGTGAATGTGCCATAAGTTGCTGGATTGGATCTCGAGCATTCTTTGAATTTTTTGTGTGATCGATTCGAAATCGAAGTAGGTACCTATGTATGTATATCATTTATGTTTCAAATTATCGTTCCTGATTCGTTTTCCATAATGATCGCTATACCAACCCCTTATAGAGGTATGTATGTATATTAATCTTTATGCATCAGAAAAGCATTGTTCTTCGAAGTCTATAATGTCACGTCAAAGAATGTCCCCATTTATTAACAAGCTATTCTTTAAACCTATATCTTTCTTAACCCCAATAACGTCAACAAGTCGAACTGCCCCACTGCCAAACACTCCAAAAACCGTAATAAAACATTAACTAACTCGTCATCACCTTCAAACAAAAGTGTGTGTGCTATTTCTAACAGCAAAACCATCTGAAGCATCTAATTTATCACACTATACCTACCTACCTACCTACAGTTGTCAATTTTAACAGCAACATAATTCCTGGTGTCATTTTGTAGTCCTCAGTCACATTGTTGCAAGGTTTCTCCCCTTAATTTGCTTTGCGTGTTGTCATAAATTAAAGTCTGCTTAGAAAACAACATTATGAACACAAAGTTTCTCTACATCGATAGCAGCGCATTAATCGGCAACTAGACGAACTGAAACGAACTGTCAATAATTTGCATTTATATCAAAACGCACACGCATGCTTTCTCTCTCTCATCACCTCAGTGTGAGAGTGACTGACACACCAAACGCTCTTTATACTGGCCACCAGACCACCATCGGAGCGTGTATGCGCGCCCATCCATCCCATTCTCATTACCGTCACTGTGCACAGTACGCATCATCTTCCTTGTCGTCACTGTCGCTGTCTCATATTGCTTTTTGTGAAGTAAAATGGTTCGTGCGTCGCCGTGTGCACTCGTATGGTGCTAGTGTGGTGGAATCATCTCTGGAGCTGCCCAGTTTTCAATATGGCCTGACATATGATTGGCCGCAGACATTGACAGGAGGCGGTACTAAAATGTATTTTTTTTTGTTTTTGTTTTCTGGTTAACCAAGTTGCCATTGAGACTGTTCAGGTTCACTGGCAATCGATGGCGAGTGCGAGTGGAGATGCGAAAATGTTTTATTTAACTACAATGGAATTAATTTTGATTTTGAATTTTGTGATCTGATCACTATTGTTGCATCAGGTAGGTCATAATAAAAATAAATGTTTTGTTGATAGGGTAACAATTTGAATTTAGAGGTAGTTAATTTGCTCTACCTATGCAGTAGGCACCTACCCCTTAATGTATGAGAATCAACTCTTAAATAAATGTTCCCAACTTTTTAAATATTTATTTATTTATTTAATTCAAATGAACCCCAAAAATTGTATGTACCTACATATGTACATAGATGATACAACTCCTATAAGATGCGATGCCTTAAAATGGAAAACCCAAGTCCTAATATTTAGGAGTTCATAATAAAACAATTCCGACGAGCAAAAATAGGAAAAAATTCGTACAGAACAAAACATTTCACTTTATTCAATTCTACGACTCTACAATTGATTTGACGGGGTGGATAGCGTGGACACTTCATATAGATTGCATACAAATTTATAAAAATGGCAGATGACAATTTGTTAACTTACAGCTTCAAATACCTACCTCAAATTTCCATCGGATATGCACAAACTGTCAAGCTTTTAAGAAGCTTCTGTCAAAACAAACTCCCAAAAAGTACCTACTGAAATCAAAATCACATAGGTAGGTATAGGTAAATTATCAGTAGGAACCTATACCATAGTTCCCTGTACTTAAAATTCTGTGCATTTCTGTAAATTGTAGCCAACAACACAACAGTCGTAGAGATTTTCACCCCAGAAGCCCCCCAGCAATACACAATTTCGCCTAATTCTTGATTTTCTCTTTCAAAAAATTGGCACAATAATATTTTCCTTTAACATTATTACAAAATATACCTACTTATCGTTATACCTAGTTACTCTTTAGTCTTCCTCTAACCCTGCTTAATTTCCGAATTTATGCAATGTTCATAAATCTCAATTAAGTTTCTTTTTTCTTACCGTTTTAAAGTTACAGCCAGTCAAAATCATATCACTTCAATTTTATGTGTAGCCAAAATTTTATTTTTCGAATTAAAGGATAAGAATATCTCAAAAAGCTCATCCAGTTAAGCAATAATTGTAAACTATAATATTTGAATTCGGGCGCATTATATAAATCTGTATAGGTTTGTATATTATCTACTTTTTGACTCCTATGTTCAACTATTAGGACCGTCAAAAATGTCAATACCAAATTGTTCTTCTAAACATCCCACGACCTTTTCAGAGCCTTAAATTTTCCAATGTTCGCGCAAAATTTGTAAATACCTACACGAGTGGTATAAAAAAACTTTCGAATTAGTTTTGAATTAACTTTTAAACACTCTGGTGCAGGTGTATAGGTAGGTGTAAAAAAAAATTAAAAACTCACTTAACAATAAACAAAAAGTTCGTTCATTGAAATAAATATTGAATTTTCATGACCAAAACTTAACAAATGTGTAGATAGTACCTATTTCAGCTGCTTTGACATTTTCCACACCACAAATAACTGGGGGGCGTTCAATCCATTACGTCTGTCATCTGAATTTTCAGAATTCTGAATTTTTAGAGCATCTGATTGGTCAGCTGTCATAAAAAGTTAGATGACTTTTATTGACTTTTAGTTACGTTTAGTTACGTTTCACCTTAATTTTCAGACAAGAAATTCTCATCTGAAAATTCAGATGAAAGTTATTTGTGGTGGGGAAAATGCCAAAGCAGTTAAAGTACTACACATAAAGTTGAACTTTATAACTTTAACTGTGGTTGGTGTTTTTTGTTATGTTTTGGTCACGTAAATTAAATATTTGTTTCAATTAATATTATTTATTATTGAGTGAGTTTTTCAAAAATCTTCCCTGAATTTCGCAGACGATTATTGTGGAACAATTTTATATTAAAATTTTGATAGTTTTGCATTATTTTGTTGGTTATACATCTCAATAAAAATATTTGAAAAACAAAATATTTTATGGCATTCTATGCAAACATTTTTAATGAAACTTATAAAATCGTTTGCTGATTTAGTTACATTTTTCATAAAATACATCCTCATAACTCTCATGCTGAATGCTTAATTTACGAATATAATGAAAGTTCTATTTTCTTTCGATTCAATGCAAATCCTATAGGTAAATGCAAGAATTTGACACAATGATCTTTGACTGAAATTTCAGATGTTTTTTGCGTTCAACGACATAGATTCAGAATTCTGAAAATTCAGATGACAGACGTAATTCATTGAACCCGCCCACTTTCATCTGAATTTTCAGATGAGAATTTCTTGTCAGATAAAACGTAACTAAACGTAACTAAAAAACACTAAATGTCATCTTACTTTTTATGACAGATGGCCAATCAAAAGCTCTAAAAATTCAGAATTCTAAAAGTTCAGATGACAAACCTAATGGATTGAACGCCCCAATTGAATTCGTATTTATTTAATATTTTAACAGCTATAGGTACCAGATGCAGCTCCATCTCGATTGTATTCAGGACTCAGGTAAGGTATATAGTTACAGTCCATTGAAATGTTACAAAATTTTGCCCGAACCTCGCATTTAGTGTCATAATTTGTTTTCAATTCTTATTATTCTTATTCTTAGAACTGTGTTAACAAGGCTTGTTATTTCAATACATTAACTGAAAATTAAAAAAGCCAATTCTTCGGTAATGCTCAGTTAGAATGAGGAACTACCTATACTTAACAATTTTGTAAATGAATTTTTTGTAAGTATTTGGAATACAGAATTTTGAATTACAGAATTTTGGATTTACAAAATTTTGAAATACAGAATTTTGGATGTACAGAATTTTGGCATTTACAGAATAAAGACCCCAACCCAAAATTGCGAGAATTCTCGCATGGGCTTTAATATTTAAAATTACTTTATTAATCCCATTAAAAATACTAATAAGATTTACGATTTTTTTATTGCCCCATTTGTCAAAAGATATATACATAGAAAAGGTTTATATAGATAATATATCTGTTAGTGAAAAATCGGACCGGAAATTGTCATTTTCTGACCAATAGGTACATCCTGAAAAATCTTGAACAACGGTCTTATAAATTTTAAGCCTTATACTATGTTTCCATTAGAATAAATTTCGCAAATAACAGAAAAACAGTCGTATTTATTAGATTTGTGTCTACTTAGACAATGTCTAACTATTTTCAAATTAGTTGGAAATATCTACTCTTGTGTCTAAGTTAGTCAGCTATAAGACAACAATAATCAAGGTTTTTGAACACATTTTCCAAAGTTGGACAGTGTTGTCTAAAGTTAAGCAACGATTATAAATTAGATGAAAAATGTTTTCATCTAAAATTAGCTAATTTTGTTTTGACAGCTCATTTCGCTAATTGCTTGTTTTTGGTGTCGCCTCTTTCTGTTTCCGTTTTTTATAGGTACACAACTTTTTGACTTTTCAATGAACTCCACTTTGAATGAATTCTACTTTCATGCAAATTTGGTTGAAATTACCTTATTTCGAAATGTGAATTTTATGTGGTGGAGGTATAATGTGTTAGGTATACTCGTATAAGAAGTAGGTAAATACGTTATACAACATTAAAGATTTTTTGTTTTATGAATTCCAAATTTGTTTCTACAAAACTTTCGAGCTCTCATGTAAGTTATTTAAACGTAAAACCTGATATAGTAAGGTATGCATACCTTGGAAAAAGAATTTCCTAAAAATGCTTCATATAAGACCTTCAGGAAATATGCGGAGAAGATTACTACCTTACCCTTTTAAAAATCTGACTGTTATGTGGCTTAGACATGACACCCATCTGGTGCCTTTCTACTAATTTGGTAGCTGGATGATTATTACTTCCCTTCAAATTCATTAGTTACATATACTATGTACTCATGAGAGGGTTGGGTTACTTTAATACCTTCATTTTCCATGTTCATAGGTCTAAAAGCCTTAAGCTCAGAACCCACAAGATGGCTTCTTTTTTTGTTGGAAGTTCACTTCTGAGTGATTGACTATAAATAAGACTTATGCTCATAGGAAATATTATGTATAGGTACCTATATATGTATATACAAAACCAGATTTAAAAAAAAACTTCATTCTCGGTCTCCGGTCTCGGTCTTGGGACATGATCAGTTGAATATTATTATTAAAGCTGTATTATTATTAACCCCCTTGGTTATGGCTATAATAAGATAAGATTTGCGCGAAGAGACCTCGCCGCCGCGCCGCACCGCACCGGCTGGCCGTCCGTTGCGATTAATACTTGCACTCGATAACCCCATATATGTAGATATATGTAGGTAAATTTGAACACTGCCCTTTTGATTGGATCTTTCCGCCTTGACTCTTCCCATTCGATCAGGAATAGGGGGCAAACAAAGACGACGACAAATTTATTTCGAATTCGCAATTAAATTCGCTGCAGGCGATTTTTATGTAATTTTTATGGATTGACTTTAGATCCTGGAACAGGCCGGACAGCAAGCCTTTGCGTTTGCAATAATATGCGGATTCCTCCACCCAACCGAGGACAACAACAATGAGAAGAAGGTACGGTCCGATTTGGAATGATGATTAATGCAGCAGAAATTGGTCGCGCGAGCATATCTCATTATAATGTGATCATGTCTGCTCCTGAGGTCGGTTGGTCGATTGAGATTGGTTTAGTTTGGTTGGAGGGATTTGCTTTTGCTGAACCATGCTTTCACGAAAGCAAAACGCATTCCGCTTTTGTAGCTATATATATTCGATTGGGTTCTGAGAGCTACATATATCCGACGCTATATAAGTCACATGCCACATTCATAATATACCACAAAGCGAGACGTTATCATGACTCGGAGAATTTCCAGATTGCAGACTCGTGCGATGCGCTGCATTGGCATGAAGAATGCTGGGCATTTAGTCGAATTGGAGCAATATATGATTTGTATAAAAATTCGATTGGATTCATAAGGAGATGCGACCACTTTGCCGCAATAATAACGAATAAAAATTGAAATTGAATCTTATAGAGCGGCAGATTGTCATTGGAAGGTGGATGAGAATTTAATCATTTTATATAGATAGGTACCTGTATATACTTCTCCTCTGTTTTTATCTTTTGATTGCCTATAAATTGTTTTATGAAGCCATGAGGCAATCAAATAGAGTGAATTCAATTTATTTTAATGGCTTTTTAGTTTGGAAATCTTGACAGATACTTAACGATATTTAGCAAAAACTAAATAAGCCAATATTCAGAAACGTTGGAAAAAACGAAAGCATGCAATACCAACAGAAAAATCGAAATATGGTGGAGTAAAAATACCGGAAATTCGAAATTCTAGAAACGGAAATAATGGGCATGTTAAGTTTATAAATACGTCAATTCCGAGTTGCGCGCTGTAATCAGGTTCCTTGTCGTAAAAGGCAAAAACCAACTGTGGTGTAATTAATTACCCAGGTACAAACTTGAGACCAACGAGAGTAAATAAAAAATTAATCGTCAATAATTCAAATTTTTCAACTACATATATTTTTTTTATTTCCAAAAATCCAACTTTTCTATAAATATTCGCCATTTTGACATTTGACATTTTGTCAAACTTTCATAAATATACGCGAGGTCGCGAGGAGTACGTTCACTGATTCAGATAAAAAGGGTACGTTCAGCACATTTGCTCAAATTTATAAAGCTACAACTAGACGTTCAACGTAAATGATCAATCTATTGACTCCTTGATTTCACCAATAATATCATCAATATACTGGAAACGTAGACTGTGCCGCCAGCCCACATATTAAAGGTAAGGTAATATTATTAGTGTTTTCATTTTTGTTCAGTTCTGTCAAAATCGAGGGGATCCAAAATGGATCCAATGGATCCAATCTCTTGTGTAATTTTGCTTGTCTTGTTGTTGGATGATGCGGTCTAGTACCTGTGAGCACTCGAAGCGCCATTTTTAATTTCTGGCACTTCCAACTTTTATAACCTGCGAAATATTACCTTAATTTGAGTAGTTACTGCGGACTGTGCCAACGCATGAAATGTCGACGATCACAGGAGTGACGACAGTAGGTCAATGTTGTTTATTAACTGCAACTTCTTCTATGGGATTTTACAGCAAATTGTGTAACGTACATCGTTTCAAGTTACCAAACAAACATAATATTAGGTTTGTTCGGGTACTTTCTGGACTAAAAATGACAACCTAAACGTCAACAAAGTACCTAAACAAAAGCAAAAAAGTAGACCAAGCGACAACATTGAAATTTGCCTTTGGCGATTGTTTCTTTGACTTCTTTGTGAAGAACATCGGCAGTCAATTGGTAACATTCTGTGTAACGACTGAACCTGTTTCTTGTCGCTGTGCTTGTCCCAATTCAATCTGTCCCAAAGATAATTAGTTTTCTTTTCATTCCCTCGATAGTATCCTCTGGTTCTGGCTGGTGGTTGAGAATTCGATCATGGTTTTCAGAAAACCTCACCTACTAAAGGACCTAAAGGAAATTCTTTTAATCGATAAGAAAAAAATAATATTTAATTTAACAAAACAATTACCACGCACGACCAAATAGAAACTGAACAAAAAATAGCACACAAATGACAAACGTCAAAATTTACATTTGGGTTAAAACATAGATGGCTCTTTTTTTTTTTAATTATTACGGATGTCAGTAGTTTCTATGAATAAAAAAGCTTATCCATACCATGTGGCAACAGATGGCATTAAAAATAATTACTTCTGTTTGCCGCTTTTCTACGCAAGGGCTATAGTGTTGCTTAGAAGAGGTGGAACCACTTTTATTGGGGCTTTTTTATGGAAATGAGGCTCAACTAGCAGTCCATATATAATAGGTCAATGGGAAACACATTTAGCAAGAACATCACGTAATTTTTTTTTTTATAAATCCCAAATTCTATGAAGAATCACAACCTAAGCATAACCGAATTTAATACAAAAAACACTAAAACACTTCAAAAACACAGTTTCCTTAATTAAATATTTTACTAATAAATTTCTTTTTATCAAAAACTTAATTTATTTTTTATTAAAATAATTAAATTTTTTTTATGCGAACGAACAAGAAAAAATGCACTACCAAGTTAAACAAAACAAAAAATAAACAACAGCCATTTTGTATTTTTGTTGTTGTTCTTTGACTTTCAAACTGGCTTTTGACAGAACACAGAACTTACCAGTTTGTACCCGAACAAATTTCTCGGGTAAAAACTGGCAAGAAGGAAAAATAATTTTCTCTCTCATGAGCGCTCTCTCCTGCCAGAAATTACACGAAATGTGCGTACGCGAACACATTTGGAGTTTTGGACTAAATCTGGTAGAAAATGGTAGTTTTGAGTAGTTTTTAGATCGTACGCGAACGAACCTATAGACTGCCAAATTTATAAACTGCCAAATTCCATTGAAGGATAGATAATAAGTAATTGTAAAATAGGAAACCTCAAATTTAATACGAGATCAACAAGGTGATTCTGTTAAACGATTAAAGCACCGTACAATCTTTTTGAAGATAATGTGAACTTTATAACGGGTGGTTAAATTTTAAAGGCCGATGTTGAATGTGAACCACACCTAAACGTCAAGTTTTTTTCTGCATTTCATTTGACATTTCTCAATTTCAGACTAACTCAATTTGAACCATGGAAAGGTACACAATCGAGCAACGCGTTAAAGTCATTCAAGAAATGGCAACAGTGAATGATCAATTTTCGAAGAAAATCATCTTCAGTGATGAGGCACATTTTCATCTCAGTGCGATTCGTCAATAAGCAGAATTGCCGCATTTGGGCGAATGATAATCCAAGAGTAATTGTAGAAAAACCAATGCACCCACAAAGAGTGACTGTTTAGTTCGGTTTATGGGCTGGCGGCATCATCGTGCCGTATTTTTTCCAAAATGAGGCCGGTCAGGCATCATCGTGAGATGATAACGAACTTTTTATGGCCCGAATTGGAAGATATGGATGTGGAAGATATGTGGTTTCAACAGGACGCACGGTGCCACTTGCCACACAGCTAACGAAACAATGGCTCTTTTGCGCGACAAATCAATTGGCCGTGTTATCTCACGTGGTGGCGATGTCAATTGGCCGCCAAGATCATGTGATTTGACACCGTTGGACTTCTTTCTTTGGGGTTATTTGAAAGAAAAGGTGTACGTCGATAAGCCAGCAATAATTCAAGAGCTAAAGGATGATATAATTCGGCACATTAAGGGCATAGAACCTCAATTATGCCACAGCGTCATCGATAATTTGGACCATCAGATGGAGTGTGCCGCCGAGTTCGCGGCGGCCATTTGGCCGATATTTTGTTCCATATATAATTGAACCATGCCAATATTATCATAATAAAAAGAAATTACAGTAATTTCCTAAATAATTTGTCTTTTATTCAAAATCAACATCGGCCCTTAAAATTTAACTACCCTTTAGTTGTAACTTATTTTGTGGTTTTAAATCATTTTTTTAGTTGAAGATGGTTTTACATGACCTATAATAATCTTTGGACTTCCGAGAATTTAAGATGCTACTTCTCTCAAGAAAATTCAAACGGAGTAGAGATATTTACCTATATGGACGAATTGAATCTAAAATTCCGTAGTTATGTAGATATTTAAAAATATTTTAATGATGATGCTTACCCAATAAGAATAATTTGTCAATTTGAAAGATACGATTTGGGATTCTATTTTTAAAATATGAAGCTTTTTTAACTAAATTTGAACTTGCGTAGTTGTTTTAGATTAAAAGGTCTCAGATTATACTTTCAACCCCATCACGCACCTTCTTCGGAAGATCTTGTTTTCCTTAAATCAATCTGAATCTGATGGAAACATCAATAAACGGTCATTGTTCCCACATTCAGGTCAGACGTATGGTTTTTTGGGGTTTCAAGATATTCCCATATATATAGTCTATATTGTGGCAACATCTTGTCTAGATTTGGCAATTCTCCTTTACGAGGTTATTTATGACCCCCGAAATTCTCTACTGCTGCTGCCATTCCCACAATTAGTCGCCAAAAAAAGATTTTACGATTAAATCTTTCGGTATATGTTTATGTGACCAATATTCCATCCTTTTATTTAAGCTCTCAAGCCCATTAAAGATACCCTTGCTATATGTAAGACTAAAAAAAATCCAATAAAACAACAAAAATCTACAAAGATGCTACCGAACATTGATTAATGTCTTGTTCCATATTTCCAGTCTAATTACTGCCGATGGAAAATAATTTCAGAACAATGCCTTTGGCATCATGATCGCCTCGAAACGATAACGTCTCCTTTCTTTCCCTTATAACCAATCCCACATCATATGAAACAGAACAGAGTTGTTATCTGCGATGACGTTGTTGTCCATGTCGCTGTTTGCATGTTTTTCACCAACAACCAGGCAGGATGCTATGCATCAAGAGGTCGCTGGAATTCCAACAACCAACAGACAACGCTTGTCAATTTTGACATTTTTTCTTTTTTTTTTGTTAGTTTTTTTTTTTTTTTTTTGTTATGTGAATTTTGTTTGTTTCGGTTCGTTGTTGTCAGAACATACGGCGAAATAAAAACAAACAAAAACTAACATAACATAACGATGGCTTCCATCAGTGGAACCACATCAATGACACTCTCTAGATTTCCCAATTGTTCTATACCGCACATCTCAGGGAGGTGGATCCCGCCGCCGGCCGTCTCTCGCATGTTACAAATATGGAGGCTTCTGTATATGCATAAAAATCATCACCGGCATAACATCAAAGTGCAAGCCAAAAACATGTAACGAGCTATAAAACATCAAGCCATATAATACCTTGAAAAGGATTTCACAAGATGCACCGCGCGCTTTTAGGCGGTGCAGTAGCCCTTATTCGGATCACAGAGCGCGCGCTTGATCTGATCGCTTAGCTACCGACATCGCATGACAAAGAAGCAAAATATAAAAACCATGGAGGAATTCATACGGACCAAGGAGTCTGATGGCCAACCAACCCAATCGACCGACCGACATACCGACCAACCAGTCGACCATCGCTCAGACTATTCGAACAGGGTTGGATTTGGACAGATCCAGTGGGCTCCTGGGAAATATGTTTGGGTAAAGAATATCATCATTGAACTTAATATCAAAGTTTCTACTATCTCGGGATATACAAGCTCTTTAAGAGGCACAGCACAGCGGCTGTTATAAATCTCTTAGGTCCTACCACCTGGACCACAAAGCTTCCCCATTTATAATTGCCTTGAAATTATCGTAATTTAAAACGTTTGCGAAGGTATTTTTAATTGACCAGAGTAGAAATGACAATTTATAACAGTTATAACAGTTTATTGCCATTAAAAGAAGGTCTGCATTAAAGCTCTTAACGCGACGACGACGCTGGGTACTCGAAGATTATCTACCGGGGCGGTGTTACAGGGAGCCCTGGCCTTGCGAGGCCGTATTAACAGTTATAAATTGGCATTTGTCTATTCATTCCTGTTTTTAATAGACGCCTCATGGGAGTTGCACTCGCACAGTTTTTTTTTTATTATTTTATTCAATAGTCTCCTGAGAATTTTGAAACTACACAAATCCAGCCGTGTGCATAAGTTCATAGGATAGATGCAGCACAATTGAATTTTATCAACAATCAACAAATTTTCATACAATTAAGCGCAGTGGTGGCCCAGGTATACAACTAGGTATAAAGATTTAAAGATCCTGGTCCGTCTGGTTGGCTTGGCTGGTTGGCTGGGGTTGCTTCTTCGCGGTTAGATTGACTGACAAAGCTGCTGGTACTAGCTGTGCTTCAGGGACAGACAGCAAAACTCTCCATATGCAGATATGTGGTCATTCAGTTGTTGCATTGCACTGAAGCAGCCAGCGATGCGATGGGCTGTTTTTTTTTGTTCTTATTTTTTTTTGGGGATCCATGAGGATGAAACAATGGCCGTGGTCTTTACATATATGTACCTATGCTATACTTACACGCCGCCGCCGTATATACAACACACAGAGATGATGATGGCGGTTCTTTGGTTCAAAATTGATGGATAATAAGTTTACAAACATTTGCAGCTTGGCTACCGCGTTTTTCTTCATCGCGTCGCGTCGCTTCGATCCGAGGAGCGTTTTAGAGCTTGCATAAATTATGTATATGCTTCTTCCTCCATTGATCGTTGCAATGGTGCCTTCTTAATGCGAAAAATTTTCCTCCCTGGGCGGAGTCTTATCCCGATCGCTGACTGTGTTTTTCGCTCCATCTCTTCGTATATATTGCAATAAAAATCGTTTAGCATCAATCAAAAGATGGACCAGCATCCAACCCAGCTGAAAATCTAAGAGATACACCGCTCTTCGGCGACAGTCTTCGATCGTGGATCTTTCGCCGTTTTATATGCTGCATTGCACTAAACTGTTGTGTGCTATTGGGGCTGGTGAATTCCGAAAATCGTTGATGAAGATTTATGGCCACTCCATTGTGGATCACACAATGAACCATTTATCCCTGTATCGATGCGGTATATACTATACATACATACATACATAGCTACAAATGGAAGCCGCTATTTCAGTGTTGCTGCTGTCGTCATAGTCCTCGTTGTCGTGGTCGTCAATGCTGCCTGCTCTGATGCACATGATTCGGACGAATCACAGAACGTCTTCGCCTGGATCCAAGATCCAGATTTTAAGAAAATGGCTGCCACTGGCACGGCATTTTGTTGCACTTATTTTACAATGCCGACTTTGAGTTCTTCGCTTTGGTGGATAATAAACAATTCCCAGGGTCGGAATAAATTATTTTCCATCGGCATCACAATGATAGTGAATGGACTTTCTTGTTCATCGATACTTTCATATACTTTATTAAGGCCTTGTGGATGCGGTTGTTTTTTTTTTTATTCTTAAATTTCAATCGAATGGTTGATTAATTTTTTAAGGTAGATTGCAATTTGTATTTTTCGCATTTTTTATTTCCATATCGATTCTGAATTCAATTTCATGCATCACAGTATAGTATTCGATTTATGTAAGTAGGTATACACCGATTTATTTCTTAGAATTTCGACCCATTATTGTAAATTCAGGGGAAATTAAAACACAAGTTTTAATTCACTTACCCAAATTTATTTGACTGATCTGTCCAGCTAATTCTGTAACACAACACAATCTAACACTTGTCAGCAAATTAAAATTCACCGCGTTAAATTCGACAAGAGAATACATACATACCATGGACGCCCGCAAAGAAGGGCGCTTGCCCCCCTGCTTATCCATAACGGCTTATTACAATTTATAATTTATTTGAATCAAGCTAATAAATATCTAGCGTACAAAATATAACTTAGAATTAAGAATTAAGAATTTATAAATTATACAATATTATAGAATATTTTTAACATTAGAAATGTTTAAACGAAGGCATACAATATACAAAAATCAACAGAATTTCAAAAATATGAAACGCCTAGTAGACAAAGAGGGCGAAACGTGAGGGGAATAAACAAAATAAACAAAATCAACAAAATAAAAAAAATAAACAAAATAAACAAAATTATTTCGTTCATCCTTTGTTGTTACTAGTTTGAGGAAACAGAAAACGAAGAAGATGATAAAACGGATAGAAAAAAAGGAGAAATGTTCGTAGGAAAAAAATGGGTATGTTTTTGATGATGATTTTTGCGAAATCCGAAAAATAACCGATTTGCGTTTACTTAAATGCTTATATCTTTCGATCCAATTATCCGATTTTCAATATTAAGGTATATAATTAAAGGAAAAATGACTGGCGTGTTAGAGCAAACAAAAATTTTCAAAATAATTCAAAATTTTATACTAAAAACATGAAAATAAATATCGGACAAATAATTTATTTCAATGAGGAAGTTGATAAAAACAAAAAAAGCATTAAAATACTTTCAACCACCAATAGGCGAGAGGAATATAGTATTCTAAAGCCGGCGGCGGCGGAGTTTGTGCAATAAAAAACCACAATCGTGGCAAATTTGCTTCGCGTCGGAAAAAAAATGCTAAATGTTCATATGTACCTACGTAAATTTGTAGTCGGTATAATAATTGTAAAGATACATTGTGTTTGGTTTGGCTTGCTTATAACTTCGGTTCTAATAATCCGTTCATTACGGTCTTAAAATTTAGCTAGAATATCGGACACATTTTTTGTATTATGTATATCATTGCACAGTAACATAAAACTATATATGAAAAACCTTATTAAATTGCGTATTTAATAGAAACAAAAATTTAATACAAAACAATAATTTTTTAAACCACATCTATTTGACCCTTTTAAGGAAAGTTATGATGTTGGTACCTATGTTCAGAAAAGTTGCTCAACATTTAAATTTGACATTCAATGTACATACATAAAGCTTTTTTCATTTCTAATGTTCCTCAACTATGCTGGAATGGCAAATCGGGTAAATTTTTTAAAACCATTATTTTATACATCAGACATTTTTTTTAATAAATTATGGTTGACGTTATATAAATTAAACATGTTATTCAATGGTGAATTCTGCTCATAGTTGGTACGATAGTGTTTTATGTAAATTGGATCACGAAAACCTCTTAGATTACGATCTGGAATATTAAAATTAATGCAAGATAAAAGGTTCAAAGCATCGATATTACCATCAATAAGATTAACAATAAAAACAAAACATAAATAAGACCGTCTGCGCTCTAGACTGGGTAAATCTATTAGTTTTAAACGGCTACTATATGAAGGAAGATTCAATGGATTCTGCCAGCCTAAGCCTCTAAGAGCAAATTTTAGGAACCTTTTTTGAATTTGTTCAATTCTTATTTTTTGACAGCTGTAGTAGGGGGTCCATACCTGGCAAGCATAATCTATAATGGGTCAAATAGTTGTGCCAGGTAAATAGTTGTTTGATAACATAAGGATCAGTAAACTGACGTGATTCCCTTTTAATCCAACCTAATATTTAATTGGCTTTATTACATGCCATATTAATATGCTGTGTGAATTCGAGTTTCTTACTTTAAAACTGAAGGAAGATCATTTACAAAAAATGTTAAAAGAACTGGACCCAAATGGCTACCCTGGGGAACACCAGAATTTACGACATTACTCGTCGATACTTAAACCACTCGCAAATATTTTACAGGGAGTTGATCAGGATTTATTAAGTGTAAAAGATCAGATATTTTCTTGTACAAGAATTTTGAAGAAGATCGAGAGAGTGCTCAGAATTCCTTAAAAATGCTTTGAAAAACAATTGAAAAATGTTTGAGTGAATCAGGTATATTGAACTGAACTGCCCGAGAATTAGAACAAACTTACCGATCCAATATTCCTTCGTCTTTACCCCGAAAATTATTCTAGAACATAAATTTTCATTCCTTACTTGGATTCTCTGATAATGTCCCTTAAAGAGCGGTTTTCAGAAGAAAATAAATCCGCATATGCAATAGTTCAGTTATCTCCTAAAAATATGGACTTATCCAATTTTAATTCGTCTGTCCAAAAGATAACTGAGAAATATGGATCCTTTCTGGATAATATTTTTTTTGCTCCGTTATGTGGTTCATCTTAATAAATAATATTAATTTTGACCTACATAAGTCAAAATGTGATGCGTTGAAAAATGCGGAAGAATTTTATGCTTCGGTTTTTCCAGCATTGTCTGTAGGAATTTCTATTCCTGACCCAGTATGTACAGCAGAGCGATCTTTCAGTACATTAAGAAAGGTAAACTTTGCTAAGTTTAACAATAGCGATAAAAAGCTTGATGCGTTGGGTCATGAACTGTCATGAACATTCACAAAAATCTAGTACAATTTGAAAATCTGATTTTTATTTGGGAAACAACCACGAAAATGATTGCAATTCCCGCGCCCAATGGATAGTCGAATTTTTGAATATAATTTGTTTCGGAATATCCGTTGCTGCTCCGCCATAACCGGTCTGGCACTGGCTATATGATGTGCAGTTGCTTCATTTTGCTGGAACCAAATCCTGCTGAAGGGGAAACTTCTTGGGCGCAATTCTGCTAAAAAAAAACTCCTTCAACAGTCTTTAAATAACGGTCCCCAGTAACAGTTACAGTTACACCGAAATATGGCCCGACAATGCACCTTGATGAAACTGCAAACCACACAATGACTCGCTCTGGGTGCAGTTCCGTCTCATGGAGCATTTCTGGATTAGAGTCACTCCATATACGGCAATTTTGCTTGTTTACATTGCTATTTAAATCAAAATGAGTTTCATCAGACATAAACATAAGTCATCATGAATTTACTACCTATATATTGTAGTGACCGTCTGCTAAACTCCCATTTTCGCGGATAAGTTTCGAGTAGAAACGCTTGGAGTTGCCTGTATTGACGAGGCTATAGGCGCCATTGTGCTCTGAATCCGAATATATAGGGATCTCGATGGAACGATCTTGGTGCAATGCTTCAAGATTCAAACACGGCAAAATTCCCATTCGACGGAAATAACGGACTGCAAAGCATGGTACCCGGTACCACTGCACTATCCAAATCCTCCTTTCGTTATCATTTCATTTATTTCAATGAAATCTTCTACAATGGGCTTTTAAAGCCTACAAAAGTAGTAAAAGTTATAATTTCATTATTGTAGAGACAGAGGGAAGAGATTTAATAGCGGCTTTGCTATCTGAGAAGATGCGAATATCTGTGCTTGATATCACGTTTTCTTTGAGCCAAGACAGGACTTTATTTTATCGCCAAAAGTTCCGCCTGGAATACGCTACAGTGATTGGGAAGACGAAAGGAGAGACTTAATTTCAGTCTGTCAGAGTACACACCTCCACCAACCGCATCATCAGTTTTTGATCCGTTCGGTGTAAAAGTGTAAATCGGGTCACACTCACATTATTGAAAACTACTGTCAAGTTCCGTTTCGTTTCTGAGTTATGGCCATGGGTAGAATATTTTGATAGAGAGAGACTGCGTATAGGGAACTATATACTTTTCCAATAACCATTTGAACATGATCATACCAAGTAAGAGTACGATTAAACAGGGTTGGAATCGATGTAAGGTGATTTGCGATAAGTGATTGTCATAAATCATAATCAACCAAATTCGTCTGTGTAAGATGATATCACATTTGATAGCTAAAGAGCTATATCACATCAAAAATGTGATTGTCATTTTCCAACACATTTTACGTTTCTGCTGCAGTACGACTAGAGTTACCACCAGCCTACAAAAATTGTACAACTTTTTCTGAGTTCTTTTTTTTAAACCATTCATAATAAATAAAAATAAACATTCCTGGTGAACAAAAAAGTTTCCTGCATACCTGAATTTAATTGCAAAGACGTCATTTTTGTTCTATAATTTCGATAGCTTATAACAAATATTTGAGAAGTTCACTATGACAACTTTTTCTATAACTTTGATATGCGTATCCTGTGGTTAACTGTTTAAAAGGCCTTCGAAGAATCTAAGAGGAACAGGAATCGAAACTAGATCGCTATCCTTAACATCATCTGAGACCTTAAGAATAGCTGTGGTATAGCTGTGATTTTGTCTAAAGCCCGATTGTTGTCTGCTTAAAAGTTTGTTTGCGTTTATGAAAACTTTGATTTGGTTATACAAGAATTTTTTCAATGTTTTAGGGGAGATAATCAGGTAGCTGGTTTTTCAAGACAGGTATTACTTTGTGTGATAACACACTTGCAGTTAGGCTGCCAAGCTTTCGCACCATCATATTAATATTGAAGGTTTGAATGACACAACAACAATTGGGTGAGCTACCACCAAGATTTTATAGGCTGGAGTTAAAGCTATTTCACGACTGCCAGGCCGATCATTAGACTCCTTTTTTTTTTAGTTGTGCTTGGTCATTATTCAATTTTAGTTTGAAAAACTTTTTGCCCCAGCTGGGGATCGAACCTGGACCAAGCGCCCTCAGAGCCAATGCACTACGCATTGCGCTACCGAGGCCACCTGATCAAGTCCATGCCAGTTAAGGTTTTGTTGTTTGACATTGACAATTGCATTTGAAACCAGCATTTTTACTAGCCACACACAAATTGTTGTTGTACATTTGGTTTTACTTTGGCAACCTTCCAGGAGTATCGAAAATGAGATGTCATTATGATAGTGTTGAAGATCTGAGTAAGTGCACGGAGAATGTAGGGTAGGTTGGTTCACGTTTATGAGGTAAAAAAAAACTATATGCTTAATGGCAAGCCACCTTAAAATTTTGTTATACCTTCCTATAAAAACATGTGTGTGAAATTTCGGCCTCTTAAATTAATGGAAAGACAGTGTTCATCAACTTTGAAATATCAAATTTTAATACTTAAAGAAATGCGTTAATTTATATAAAAAGTTTATTTATTACAAAACAAAAATAAGTCTTAACACATCATATATATTCATATTTTCATTTTTAATATCAATACAAAGAAAATAGTTCATTACAAGGAAAATTAGGATTTTTTTACATAAAACTACTTCTTAAAGCTTATTTGGACGTATCAGTGGACACCATTTTTCTGTTTTGTTCAACCACCTGAAGGATAAACTGCTTTTTTTCTTCATCCTTGGTCAAAACTTTAAATTTAACACCCCTTTCAGCAGTATCGTTTACAACACGTAAGATCCTAATACGATTTCTTACTTCGAGAAAATCGAAATTGCAAAAAATGACGATGCTCTTATAAAATGTCGAATGTTTTCATTGACCTCTTGGAAGCAAAGACTCCTAAAGATGTACATATCAATTGATAAATAAGCTGAATTTCCACGAATCAAATGAGGGCTGGCTTCAACCTTCATGCCTTCAACAATCGCTTTTTTATCGGCACAACTACTCTTGTCCGAAAACAATGCGAAGGTTACTAACTAATCAGATAGGTACCACAAGTGTCGCTCTAACACAACCCTTGCTGCTTTACCAATTTCGGAATCAATAGCTTCGTAAGCTTTCAAACTCTTCCAAAGTTCTAAATCATCACCTGGTGCTTCTGCTGCCAAGGGACCATTAACCCAAGCTTTGGTATAAACAAGTACACCAAAACTGACAAACCGAGAAATCTGTTTCTCTTCTCTTTTAAAAAGCTTGAATATATCACTTTGACTTCTAAAGAGAAATATTTGTGTAGCATGCAATAGTTTAGCGACCAACGAGCATGATGGATAGGTCCTGGTGATCGCCAGTTCGGTAACACAAAAGTAACGATTTGGTAAAAAGAAACAAAAATGATAATTCTCTTATTGTTTTTGTTTTTCTTCTTCTTCTTCGTAAAAAGATGATATCACATTTGATAGCTAAAGAGCTATATCACATCAAAAATGTGATTGTCATTTTCCAACACATTTTACGTTTCTGCTGCAGTACGACTAGAGTTACCACCAGCCTACAAAAATTGTACAACTTTTTCTGAGTTCTTTTTTTTAAACCATTCATAATAAATAAAAATAAACATTCCTGGTGAACAAAAAAGTTTCCTGCATACCTGAATTTAATTGCAAAGACGTCATTTTTGTTCTATAATTTCGATAGCTTATAACAAATATTTGAGAAGTTCACTATGACAACTTTTTCTATAACTTTGATATGCGTATCCTGTGGTTAACTGTTTAAAAGGCCTTCGAAGAATCTAAGAGGAACAGGAATCGAAACTAGATCGCTATCCTTAACATCATCTGAGACCTTAAGAATAGCTGTGGTATAGCTGTGATTTTGTCTAAAGCCCGATTGTTGTCTGCTTAAAAGTTTGTTTGCGTTTATGAAAACTTTGATTTGGTTATACAAGAATTTTTTCAATGTTTTAGGGGAGATAATCAGGTAGCTGGTTTTTCAAGACAGGTATTACTTTGTGTGATAACACACTTGCAGTTAGGCTGCCAAGCTTTCGCACCATCATATTAATATTGAAGGTTTGAATGACACAACAACAATTGGGTGAGCTACCACCAAGATTTTATAGGCTGGAGTTAAAGCTATTTCACGACTGCCAGGCCGATCATTAGACTCCTTTTTTTTTTAGTTGTGCTTGGTCATTATTCAATTTTAGTTTGAAAAACTTTTTGCCCCAGCTGGGGATCGAACCTGGACCAAGCGCCCTCAGAGCCAATGCACTACGCATTGCGCTACCGAGGCCACCTGATCAAGTCCATGCCAGTTAAGGTTTTGTTGTTTGACATTGACAATTGCATTTGAAACCAGCATTTTTACTAGCCACACACAAATTGTTGTTGTACATTTGGTTTTACTTTGGCAACCTTCCAGGAGTATCGAAAATGAGATGTCATTATGATAGTGTTGAAGATCTGAGTAAGTGCACGGAGAATGTAGGGTAGGTTGGTTCACGTTTATGAGGTAAAAAAAAACTATATGCTTAATGGCAAGCCACCTTAAAATTTTGTTATACCTTCCTATAAAAACATGTGTGTGAAATTTCGGCCTCTTAAATTAATGGAAAGACAGTGTTCATCAACTTTGAAATATCAAATTTTAATACTTAAAGAAATGCGTTAATTTATATAAAAAGTTTATTTATTACAAAACAAAAATAAGTCTTAACACATCATATATATTCATATTTTCATTTTTAATATCAATACAAAGAAAATAGTTCATTACAAGGAAAATTAGGATTTTTTTACATAAAACTACTTCTTAAAGCTTATTTGGACGTATCAGTGGACACCATTTTTCTGTTTTGTTCAACCACCTGAAGGATAAACTGCTTTTTTTCTTCATCCTTGGTCAAAACTTTAAATTTAACACCCCTTTCAGCAGTATCGTTTACAACACGTAAGATCCTAATACGATTTCTTACTTCGAGAAAATCGAAATTGCAAAAAATGACGATGCTCTTATAAAATGTCGAATGTTTTCATTGACCTCTTGGAAGCAAAGACTCCTAAAGATGTACATATCAATTGATAAATAAGCTGAATTTCCACGAATCAAATGAGGGCTGGCTTCAACCTTCATGCCTTCAACAATCGCTTTTTTATCGGCACAACTACTCTTGTCCGAAAACAATGCGAAGGTTACTAACTAATCAGATAGGTACCACAAGTGTCGCTCTAACACAACCCTTGCTGCTTTACCAATTTCGGAATCAATAGCTTCGTAAGCTTTCAAACTCTTCCAAAGTTCTAAATCATCACCTGGTGCTTCTGCTGCCAAGGGACCATTAACCCAAGCTTTGGTATAAACAAGTACACCAAAACTGACAAACCGAGAAATCTGTTTCTCTTCTCTTTTAAAAAGCTTGAATATATCACTTTGACTTCTAAAGAGAAATATTTGTGTAGCATGCAATAGTTTAGCGACCAACGAGCATGATGGATAGGTCCTGGTGATCGCCAGTTCGGTAACACAAAAGTAACGATTTGGTAAAAAGAAACAAAAATGATAATTCTCTTATTGTTTTTGTTTTTCTTCTTCTTCTTCGTAAAAAGAAACAGACATATTATGACACAGTATAAAAAATCAATACTAACTTCACCATAGTCAAAGCAAAACGTTTACAGTCGTTGAGCACCAGGTTGCCCTTGAGCAAATATAAGCTTAAATTTCACATTTCAAATTTTAGGGTGGCCCACCAAAATTTATAAAAAATTAAAAAATGGACCACCCTAATGTGGGGGTAAAATAATATAATAATATAATAATAGTGTTTAGTATTGCACTTAAGACATCAACATCACCCACCATTTGAAATTAAAAGCAATTCGCGCTATGCATTAATTTTAATCTAAATACAAAAAATTAAGTCGAATACTGGCACATATGATATAATTCTTCCAATATATTTCGAAACACTGATACACACTGATTTCCGAGGAGATTTTAATGGGGGATGAAAGGAGTTTTTCATTCCTAATACAAAAACTAGGAGGGAGAGCATTCTCCCCTGGAATTGCATATATAGGACTGATTATCTTCTTTCCTCATGCAAGCCGGGCTCCGGAAATCACACCAGAGTTAATTACTCAGAAATTACTGTTGATGCTAGACATTTTACCCAAAACTAAAAAAAATGCCAGAAAGATATTGAAAAAGTGCAGTTGTAGATGTGCCCGAAGTTTTCATGACTTGTTATTTATTTTAAAATTTGTCGGGATTTACATTTTTAAATGATGTCTTAAATTTTTATATTTTATATTTTAATAAATTAACACTGAAACAATTTATAAACAAGTAGAAATATATATGAAGACTAATAAATTAAATAATTTATCGATAAAAAATATAACATTTTGATATTGATGGTAGGTAGATGTTGATGGAATTTCCCTGACAAAATTGCATTTTAGGTACGAGCATTATAACTTACACTTAATACCTGAAATTAAACATACCTGAGGATATTATACATGTGTAAATAAATTAAAATCTCCAAAGCCATATGAATAGCTTTGATAATACAATTTAATACACCATCGAAAATATACATATATAGATAAACAAGGAAGACTTTTTTTTCAAAGTTGTAATACACCAAAATTCCCAAGCCTTTCTATCATCGCAAGAAAATGTTCAACACGCAAATATCCATGTCATGACGAAATCGACAACATATAGCCTTCTTTTGAAATGTCGTTTCTTTCATCCCGTGGAGTAGAGTTACTTACATACATACCTTTTATGGCACGGTGCTGCGTGATTAAATCAAGCCTAGGTTTACATCCTAGTATAACAGCTAATCCATGCAATGAGACAAAAAGAGAGAGAGAGAGAGAAAGAGGGAGAGTACTGTTAATTAGTTCTGCTAGGAGGAATTAATTTATGACAGTTCAACACATGGTAAAACGCATGTTGTGCCATTTTGCTGCAAGCATCAAGCAGTAACGCAAAATAAATTCCATTTGCAACAAGTTTCGGAACACAGTCATAACACAAAACAAAATTGCCCCCAAGAGGCCAGCAGCGCAAAGAGATTGTGTGCAATGAATTTTCGAATCTATATGAAATCGCGAGGCTCACGACAATATTATCGGGGGAGGCATTTATAGCAGCGTATAGCGGCTGGAGCTATGAGCTGATGCAATCAAAATGATTCCGTGTGGATTTGCTTGCGACGACGACGATGACGACGATGTCCAGAACGCACAAACATAAATTTTAAGTTGCCACAGTGGAGCGGCAGTTGCAACAGAAGGATGGACGCCCTCTGGCGTCTGCTATACAGCTTGGTTAATTTATGACCGAGCATTGTCATAATTGCAGTCGGGTTAAGCACTAATAGGATGTTAATATCAAATTCGGCTATGTATCTTGGTTGGAAGGTTTGGCTTAAGAGAAAATTTGCCGCCACCGCTTTCGATATGCAAATATCAATTGATTTGTAATTATTTTATCTTAACCCCCACTTAATTTGTGAATTTACTATCTATAGAGTTGTACACATTCCTTTTTAGTTGAAATTGGAGTCTGAAAACAGTCTTGTTAGTACCTGTGTTTTTTTTTCTTTTAATATTTTAAATGAAGTACACTGGCTTTGAACTGTTCGAAATTTGTTGTACCCAAACCTGTCCCGGGGTCTGCAAGAGGTAAACTTTGCAGGTGTGAAAAAACACTCTGTTCCTACCATCGCATCTGATTGATATGGTCAATTTTTAATTTGAAAAAAACTTGGCTGCAACTGCAACTGCAACTGCAACTGCAACTGCAACTGCAACTGCAACTGCAACTGCAACTGCAACTGCAACTGCAACTGCAACTGCAACTGCAACTGCAACTGCAACTGCAACTGCAACTGCAACTGCAACTGCAACTGCAACTGCAACTGCAACTGCAACTGCAACTGCAACTGCAACTGCAACTGCAACTGCAACTGCAACTGCAACTGCAACTGCAACTGCAACTGCAACTGCAACTGCAACTGCAACTGCAACTGCAACTGCAACTGCAACTGCAACTTCAACTGCAACTGCAACTGCAACTGCAACTGCAACTGCAACTGCAACTGCAACTGCAACTGCAACTGCAACTGCAACTGCAACTGCAACTGCAACTGCAACTGCAACTGCAACTGCAACTGCAACTGCAACTGCAACTGCAACTGCAACTGCAACTGCAACTGCAACTGCAACTGCAACTGCAACTGCAACTGCAACTGCAACTGCAACTGCAACTGCAACTGCAACTGCAACTGCAACTGCAACTGCAACTGCAACTGCAACTGCAACTGCAACTGCAACTGCAACTGCAACTGCAACTGCAACTGCAACTGCAACTGCAACTGCAACTGCAACTGCAACTGCAACTGCAACTGCAACTGCAACTGCAACTGCAACTGCAACTGCAACTGCAACTGCAACTGCAACTGCAACTGCAACTGCAACTGCAACTGCAACTGCAACTGCAACTGCAACTGCAACTGCAACTGCAACTGCAACTGCAACTGCAACTGCAACTGCAACTGCAACTGCAACTGCAACTGCAACTGCAACTGCAACTGCAACTGCAACTGCAACTGCAACTGCAACTGCAACTGCAACTGCAACTGCAACTGCAACTGCAACTGCAACTGCAACTGCAACTGCAACTGCAACTGCAACTGCAACTGCAACTGCAACTGCAACTGCAACTGCAACTGCAACTGCAACTGCAACTGCAACTGCAACTGCAACTGCAACTGCGACTGCAACTGCAACTGCAACTGCAACTGTCTCAGGAAATTTTCAATAACTTCTTTAAAGTTCAAATTAATAGAGAATAAATGTTTGCATGATTTTTTTCGCATTACATATTTTAATTTAAACTTTTTCTTAAAACTAAATCACATAACCTTTTCGAAAAATTATTAAAATCCTTTCCTTTTTTAATACCATCCTGATGACTTTTCATGCTGAAGAATGTGCTTGTAAATCGTAACGGGAACTGCATATGGCTTCGGAATTGGTATCTCGATTCTTTTTATAACTTCGACTGGATAAGGTTTCTCTACTTCCACTGGATAAGGTTTTTCCACAGGATAGGGAATTCGCCTTTCGGTGATCTCAGGAACAACCTTATAAACCGGAACTTCAACTTCTTGATTGACTGGAACATGAACTGCATAGGGTTCAGGAATTTGAATTCGAATATAATTGGGCACATGGACAGGAACGGGATGAGGAATGGCAACTGGAACTTTTTCAATTACAGGCACTGGAACATGTTTCGATACTTCCGAATGTGTTGTTTCGACATGTGATGTATCGATTTGATCATGACTGTCATAATAGTGTCCTGCTGTGACGTAGTTTATTGATATTACTATGAAAGTCATTACAAAGGCGTTCTATTTGACAAAATAAAAATAATTTAAGGAATGTTCAAGGACTTTATATAATGGACACTCACCATTTGAATCATTTTCAAGACTTTATATGTTTTCTTGTATTAAAATTTATTAATCCAATAATGTTAATCTCTATTGACTGCACTCGTAAAACTGATGCCAAATTCATCTTGTTGTTCGGTTTTTATATTGGTGCACAAAAGCATAGTTCCGCAGCAGCTGTGGAAAGGTATTTCCTCATTTCCCATTTCCGAAGTAACTCTTTTACCTTCACCTTCATCATTTTTCTCTGCCTATAGATGAAAGAAAGATGAAAGTAATAGTGGCACATTATTAAAATGTTGGCTTTGTCCAGATCTCAGACAAGACGTTAAAGGTATCAGTAGCGCCTGAGATTGTCTTACCCACTGCGAATTCAAGTTAAAGTCAAATCGAGTGCACCCAAACGAGAGTAAGTACATTTGTTAGATGGTAATCGGATACCTTAACAATTAACTGCCTACTTCCTAAGGATCGGTTACTGTTTAAAAACCTATAGACCTGACATTTAAACAAGAAGTCTCGCTTCGACCGACGACGACGCGACGGTACACTCAAGCCACAAAAATTGTTCATAGTGTTCCAAAGAGTGTGCAATTCCACAGTCTATATACATAGGTATAATCCCTACAAGCCCAGAGTTTTCTGAGGAATCATGCTGTGATTCTGATACTGTTACTCAAGCTGGCTCTGCCGCTGCTACACCACCACTGCAATCCGGATGTGCGGTAGAAGCCATTTGGGCTTACGGTCTTTGCAATTTCAGTTAACAACATAATAATTGCATGGCTCTAGAGGTGAATGCAACAATCACGGTCTGGCTATATACCTAACTACATTTTGTTGTATGCAAGTTGATGGCAAGATGTATAGAAGAGTGAATAGGCCTTTTCCACCTGCGCCACAGTGATTATGTAACACGCGAACGATGCTCCAGATATTATGTGAACATACATATAGGTATAAACAATACAAAAGCCTTTGAGACTGAGGTCGATATGAGATACCTTTGCCTATATTATAACTGGTCAATTGATTGGAGTTGTGCGTTTAAAAGGGAAATGAACACAATTAGACTTTGTGGTTACTTTGTAATTGGCTTGTGGTAGAAATGCAACATTATGGCTACTTAAATTAAATGTTCTAACACCTGTTGTTGTGATGGTCTTTGGAAATTCATCGAAAGGGATTTTTTTTTGATACCTAGTTTTTATAAAATGCGGTGGTATTTTGAGATTCCTCTCAAGACTTTATAGAACTTTTCCCGTGGATTTTATATTCACAGAAAGTGTTAACACGTATTGAATTGTTGTTCTTCTGGATTGGAAATGCTTGCCGAAGACAACTTCAACGACAAAGAAAGTAACACATATTAACTCTGAATATTTCGTGACGGTTTGGGAGAGCCTTTAATATTACCTAATTCAAATAATTGCGAATGTTAAAAGATCTTTTTTTGTACACTTCGGCGGATTGAGGTTTTGATTGGAAATGTAGGTAAGGATATACATATATAACTAGTTTACACGGTTCTGTACTACAAGCAGACACGTTTCATTGGTGTTTTTGATATATCTTTAAATTGAAACAACATACTTTCATAATTTTTTTTAATGTTTATTTGGACCTCTAAGTCTACTTCATAACATTTTAAAGATGGTATCGGTTAAGTGGCACCCGCCATTATTGATAACCCAACTAACAATTTTACTGCTATATTCATCCTAAGCCTAACAAGTATTTACTTCACTCATATAAATTGTATATAATACTCCAAAGAGTAAAAAAGCCAACCTTTTTGAGTTACTCCTAAACAAAGTTATTGGACTTAATTAAAGAAAGCCTATAGGAGAAGTTTGAAATTGTGAGCAATGAAAGCATTTTGCTAAAGAAAATAAAGAACATCATGCATTTTACAGAATTACATCAAGCAAATTACAATCACACAAAACGTAATTTCCATATAAGAACTCAAAATAAAATAAATCATGTAAAAAAGGGTCATGATGGCAGCCATTTTATTTCGGATTGTTTAAATTTTTGGGGCAAAGTTTTATAGAAATACAATAAGAAAATATTGCTCAACAAATAAAACTCAATATTGGTAAAGTAGCCACACCAAATTAATACTTCTATAACTATTTCTAAGGATGACTTTATTGGAGTTAAATTTCCTAAGTAATTCGTATAGTATAAATAAAGTTTGACTTAAGATAAATTCACTCATTGTGCCTTTGCACTGACACAATGTGCTCCAGAGAATACCTTAGGGATGAATTATATCAGCGTTGACTTCTATAGGGCTTTTAATTCCTTTCAGAGGAGTTAAATGAGCGTTATAGCTATGAAAGTCTCTTTAACTTTAAAATCGGAATCAGTTTTGTTAGTTGGGAAGCATTTGACCTCTATACCACATTTTCAATCGTTTTGACTTGATTTTTGGGCGATAAGCCCTCCCACTGTTTTCTTATATCTACCTATGTTTATATTCTCTTTCAGAGAGAAAAAAGTGTAGAGCAGTCAAATCAAGTGATTTTGATAGCCAATCCAAATTGCCAAAACGAGAAATTATTCGATTTGGAAACTGAATATTCCGCGATCAAAACCATGAGCAAAACAAAACCATTTTCGGGGCTCAAAGTTCCATTAAAGTTCCATCAAAGTTCAAGGTTCCATTTGGCAGTCATCTTGGAACAGAGGATTTAAAATGTTTTTCGTTATATGTACCTTAAAAATAATATAAAACTCACATATAAATTTTTTACATTAAATAGATACAGTAAAACCTTAAGAGAAACGGCAAAATATCACAGTATTTCTTTCACTTTCATTTCATTTCATTTCATTTTCAAAAAGATATTTATTTAAAAAGATATTTACTATTTTACATCAAGATTTTTATCTTTTATATGTAAATACAGTTTAAGTTATAGACTCAAATTAAATAACATTATTTGTAAATTTTCAAAAATGTATTCAAAGAAAAAAAAACAAAAATTTTATTTATCTATATTTTTTATTCGTGAAATGTAAGAATAATTTTCTCCTGAAGATGGCTGGTGATGAAAAATCCTCTGCAATTCGTGTGAAAGATTATTCCACAAACGAACCGCAGTAACGAAAAACGATCGCTCTGAAATCGTATGTGAGCATCTAGGGAAAATAATGGTAAGACCTCTCCTCGATTGAGCAAATTGCAATGTTTCGCTAAGATAGTCAGGGCATCTTCGATAGATTATATTATGAAGTAAAATAATATTTCTAAAGCTGACATAATTATCTAAACTCATACCAACAAGAGAATTTTGCAAATGAGATACACTGGAGTACCTTGGAATGTTATGTATAAAACGAATGCAATCATTAAAAGCAACATTCAGTTTGTGCTTACACTCATAATCCAACAATAGGTAAATCGAGCAATTGAAAGTAAAAAACGGCAATAGAAGACTCTTCACTAGTCGCTTTTTCATTTCCGGTCGCAACAAACTAGATGATGTTTGTAATGAACGAAGCCCATAGTATATTCTCCGGACAGAATCTGATATAGCATCACAACATGTTATTCGACTATTGATATGAAAGCCCAGATACTTTACTCGTTGAACATATACTATGGTTTCATTTCCCAGTTCAACAGAAGGAAAACCAACCGAATTCAGTTCTCTTCTAGAACAGAGCATTGCAACAGATTTCGATGGGTTAAGCTTTAGTCTATTTAGGTCAGCCCAATTCAGTACATAGGCGAGATCTTCATTTATTCTTGCTATGCAATCTTCTATAAGACCTATCGCACGAAAAAAGTATAATAACACATCATCCGCATACAAGTGAACAAGACAATAACGAACAACTTCTGGTAGGTCATTTATAAATAATGAAAACAAGATTGGTCCCAAAATAGAGCCTTGAGGTACACCGCAATTGATGACCAAAGATCCAGAAGTACCTTCTTCGGTTTTGACCTTTTGAACTCTATCTTTAAGATAATCACCTAAAAGCTTTATTGCTGAACTAGAAAACTTGAATTTAGTTTTGAGCTTGTAAGTAAGATTGAGTGGTCAATGCTATCAAAAGCTTTGGAAAAGTCCAAAAGTAGCATAATACCAACGTTATCTGAATCTAAAGCTACGCGGAAGTCAGAGGTAACCTTTAATACAGGTGATTGACTACATATGTTTGTCGCGAAAACCAGATTGCCACTTTGAGAGCTTGTTGTTAATATTAACGTAAGTTTGAATTTGATCATTCATAATTCTTTCGAAAACTTTTCCAAAAAATGATAATAAACTTATTGGTCTGAAATCTAAAGGATGTGAAGCATTCAATTTCTTCGGGATTGGAATTACTATCGCATTTTTCCACTCTTGTGGAAATGTGCAGCTATAAATGCATACATTTACTATGTGCAATAAATATTGCAGAATAATTGGCAAAATAAGTTTAATGAACTTTGGTGAGACATCATCAGGTCCAATAGCATTCGATTTGATAGAATTAATAGCTTTTATAACAATATAAGAATCAACACACTCAAATGAAAATGAGTTAACATTTTCAAAGTCTCCAGAGCTAATGGAAGGCACACTAATGTTTGACACTGGTTGAGGAAGGATCGAGCACATAATATCGGGATTTAATAAACACTTTGAACTGCTTCTGTCAGAAGTAACACCAACCTGTCTTAAATTTTTCCAAAGTTCTTTCGAGTTGAGTGCTTTATGGCGAGCGAAATTATATTGATTTCTATTATAATCACAAGGATTGCGCCTAAACCTTTGATAGAAACACTCCCTTTCCCGAATGAGAAGCTTAATGTGGTTACTGTACCAAGGGTTCATTTTCTGTTTAACTTCTTAAGTTATCAGGGGAACATATTCATTGTACAAGCTAACCACTAAGGAATTGAGCAGATGAACTTTTTCGTCAACTTCAGGTGTGAGGTAAATTTCCCTCCAGTTAAAACTGGAAGCTCTATTCCAAATATCATCATAATTTAAATTACGGTACGATCTAAAGCTAATTGTTCGAGGAAAGTCGTGGATAAATTCAGATGTTGGCCTTATTTGATCTATTTTAAGTATTTTTTGTTTTGAATTTGTAAGAAACATATCTATTAAGGAAGGATTCACATCCGATTTGAAGCAGGTCGGCCAGCAGGTGTTAGCTACTGTAAGATTATGTCGTTCACAAAAATACTTGAACAAACGGGTTGTGCAATTACTGAGGAGAAAGTTAACATTAAAGTCACCCCCGATTATAATATTTCCATATTTAGGACTAAGTCCAATTAACGTTTCTTCTAATTCTCTTAGGTTTTCTTCCTTAAACATATTGGGTGGACAATATACAACAACAAGCAAATACTTTTCGTTCTGATCTCTCAATTCTACACATAGAAAATCTATATTTGGCATAATTTGAGCAATAAATACAATTCGAAATGATATAGTCCCGAACGTAAAAGCAGACTCCCCCACCTATTCTACCGACGCGATCACTTCTGTGCAACTTAAAAGCAAGGGAGTTCTACAGCATTATCAAGAATATTACAATTTAACCATGATTCCGAAATCATTACAGCATCCAGCTTTGAGGTGCTTATTTGATATAAAACAGTAAATTTGGCACGTATACTTTCCGCATTTAAATGACAAATACTCATCCCACTACTTGCACCACATAGAACATTCAGAGCAGATCTTACAATGTCAGGATCTGAACCAGAACCCATAACTAAATAAATAAAGTAAGAAAGTCACCATCAGCATATCAGAGGAGAAAATTATGTTAAATGAATAATTGATTCAGTCAGTGTTTTGGTAAGCGTTTCCAGGCTAGACTCGATTTTACTCCACAGTCCCGCAGAGTTTTGGATATTTGACGGAGATCCAAGGTAAGGAGGGACAGAGATCGATTGTTTTTCTGATGATCTTAGCATTCTCTGTTGCTCACTATGGTTTAAATTAGGCATTTTCTTTTTGTACTCACTGACTTGCCAAAATCAATTTATTAATATTAAGTTGCTCGTAAATAATTAACTAAAAACGACACTTCGAAATCAAAAATGTATTGTTTTTGTTTAAACTTTTATTTAAAATAATTTTTAACGGCTTATCTTAATTTTACAAGGAAAAAAATTGCTAACTTTGCAGAGCTTAAATTTATACTACATGCTCTTGTACATGACAATTCGTCGACCTCATGTTACTCACTTAAGCGGGTTTTTCACTTAACCGAACCCTGTGCAAAAAAAAAATTCACTTAAGAATCCGAAAAAGTAAAAAAAAAATCACTTAAGCGGATTTAAAAATTCCATTAAGCGAAAATTTAAAGCTAGAAAAAATTTAATTTATCTTTTGGAGTTGCCTAGAAAAAATTTTAATAAAATAGATAATAGATAGATAAATAAAATGGTTATAGTGACATATCAGAAATTCAAATGTCAAAAGTTAAACTTTGATCAAAAATAAATTCGCAGATTAAAATTTTAATTAATAAGCAACATCTAATTCACGTAAAGTATGGAAAATCTAAACGAAAATCTACTACAACAAAAACTCTGCTGTCGCCAAATATATTTAGTCGGCACACATTTAATTTCCAAAAAAGTGTGAACTTTTGCACACACATCATTTGAGCTCGTAAATTGTGGCACTAGCCTGTTTTCTTTTTATTTCTAGTCGTTCGTTGGCAAAAAAATTATTAGGTATTTTAAACTTAATTACACTTTAACCCACCTACTTGTTAAAATAGTTAATTACGCGGTATGGGATTTTGACTTTATTACTACTAAATTAATGCTCAACTTGCTGAACATTATTTAGTTATTAAGGACACCTTGTAGCCCAATTACCAAATAAAGCTTTGGCCAGATATTAATACAGGTACACCTCATTGCACAGAATCTTAAGCTGGGCCAAATGTTTGCCCATAATATTTTGAGTCAATCTTAAGACATTGCGCTTGCTTTTGATGTATCTAGGTATACGAGTATAAGAATTGACGTTCACCAAACGGAAGATATATATGGCAATGTTAATAGCCCCAGACAGATACAAAGTGCCATTAAACAGTGGCTTTGCGAGTCACCACTCACTGACTGCATTTGTTGTTACCAAAGGAGCAACCAGTAAATATAGCTTTACTAGCCAGACGATTGGCGTGAGTATGCAGTAGGTTCCTACACCAACAATTGCAGTTGGTTTGCTGCAATGTGTTCATATACATAGTTATAGAGAAGTACCGTCTTGCCGAATCCATTCAATTTCAGTTGACTTAGCAATAAGCAGCAAAGCATCCTCGGCTGTGGCCGTCTGTGCCGGCTACCGGTGTTTTTTGTTCACTACACTAGACTCAATCATGACATGGCAGGACTCTATTGTATGTCAAACTGTGCATAAACGGGACGTAAAAGCGAACCGCATCGTGAATTTGCATAGACCCGTCAGTCATTTCGGGTAACATGGCTTGGCTGCGGAGATGGAGCGAGGTTTAATCTTAAAGCGGTTTCTAGTTCTCATAGAAGTAGATTTTGAATAATATTGACAGTGGGCCATGCATCTCTTGTTGAGAGTTCAAGTCACTGTGTTCATTTGGGTATATGAATGCGGGTTTTGTTTGCCCATTTTTGCTATATACACATACATATATCTACTGCGGTGCTTATGTATATGCGACAAAGAACTAAATTGCATTTTTTGAAAGTAAATTCAATATGTAAATCCAAAACGAGTTGGGATGTTTGGTTGTTTTTACTATGCGAAGTTAAACAAAAGTCTTGATGGCTTATATACATCAACTTTAGTTATAAAGGTTCAATGTTTTCGTTTTAGGAAAAATACAGGGTGGTCTGATGCAACTGACTGAAATATATGGTTGAATGTGAGTCAATGCTTTTATATGAAGGGAAAATTCTCTCAACAAACTTTGAGAAAGGAACTAGACTTGGACAAGATTGTTCTATTGTTGTAACTGGATATTTAATAGGCATTCAATTGTATTGATCAGTCGGTTCTAATGTCAAAATTGAGAAACAAATCTTCATTTTATCAAGGACATGATATCTATAAGTTTATTGTAGACCTATCTCAAAAACAGGATTCAACCAGTTAACATTTTTAGCAGTGTTTCAAAACCACTTATATCTAGTGTAAATCTGGGACTTCCATAAGGCTCTGTATTGGGGCCGCTTTTGTTTACAATATTCTTATGATCTTCCTAATAATATAGAGAATATTGTTCAAATTCAACAACAGTCAACAGTATACTTTGTTTGATGCTTTGCAGAAAATTGCTTAAAATGCAGCAACATAAAATTAAAGGCTTAGCTAATTCAATTTGGACTTGAAGGGCCTTTAACAACGCCCACCCAAGTATACACGAAGATTCCAATTAAGCTTTCCACTATTCGCCTTGCTCTCGAAAGTCTAAAAATCTTAAATGATTTTAGGACTTACAAATGTGTAGTTGTATATTCTCTGCTAGGCTTAAAATTGAGCACCTGGGAATGGGATCATGAGGTTGTCTTTGAGACCAAATGCTTCGTCTCCAACAAGGACGCATCTATGGCAGAGGAATGACAGTATCAGGGCCCAGGGGCCTAATTCTGTTAAATGAAAACGATCGAAAGATAACGTTTTGGCAATACCCATCTCTATCACATCTAAAGAAAAAGATTAGGATAGCTAGTGCCAGAACGAAGAACGGGTTTATTGATGGCTCTAATGATTTCGATTATAAACTTGCCCTTTCTGTCGTTCTGTCTATTAAAAATATATTTTTATTAACTTTTTGTTCTAAGCACGCGTCATTTATTCTTTTTCCGAATATTTTTCCACCAAACCAAATTTTTGTGAAATGTCAAATAAAGGGTGTTTTTTTTAGAGATACCCATACAACTTTAAGTTGGCAACAGTATTTTAACTGGCGGCAATTTTGTCAGCTGTCAAGTGATTTATTTTTAGTTTAGTTTGGCATTTCAAGAATTGAAGCCACAGGATCACCAAGCAAGTCGTAGATTCGGTGAATGGGCCCAAAACAAGATTGCCGTTGATCCCAATTTTCATAAGGGAATTTTGTTTAGCGATGAAGCTCACTTTTGGTTGAATGGATACGTCAATAAACAAAACTGCCGTATTGTGCTTTATGGGTTGGTGGAATAATTGGTCCGTACTTCTTTAAAAACAATGCTGGCCAGAACGTTACAGTCAATAGTGACCGCTATAGAGACATGATTACTGACTTTTTCGTTCATCAATTGAACAACGCATGATGGCCAGGAGCTGTGGTTTCAACAAGGCGGCGCAACATGTCACACAACTCGTGCCACAATTGATTTATTGAAGGAAACGTTTGGTAACCGCATATAGTTTCACGTTACGGACCCCTAATTTGGCCTCCAAGATCGTGCGATCTAACGCCGCTTGACTATTTTTTGTGGGGATATGTGAAGTCACCAGTCTACGCCGATAAGCCCGAAACGATTGACCACTTAGAGGAAAACATTCGCCACGTTATTGCCGATATACGGCCACAAATGTTGGAAAAAGTAATCGAAAATTGGACCTCCAGATTAGACTACGTGCGAGCCAGCCGTGGCGGTCATATACCAAAAATCATATTTAAATTATAATGCCAGAATAAATTAAATTAAAGTAAATTTCATGTCAATTTAAAAAAATCATCTTTGTTTGATTGTCATTTCACACAAAATGGATCAAATCGTTCCGATTATTTGAGTTTCGGTTTTTACTTATTCGACTGACAGAATTGTGAACGAAAAATTTGTTCGCGTGGATTTCAACTGACATATTATTTTGTCCTGTTCGCTATAAAAACCATGAATTTCTTGATATCTAACTTTTCCTGATCGCTATAACTGGCCCCTAACTCTGGCATCGGTATTCCATTTTTCAACGTTTCAACGACCAATTTTATTGATGTGAGAGTCACAGAACGTAGGCACTGAACTCGCTCGTTTTTTAACATTCGATTACCTAACTAAAAACCCTATAAACTAAATATAGATGAAGTAAAATTTCGAGGTTATTATAATACTCATTTCGATTAATAGACCTCGAAAAATCTACATATGCAGTTGTCAGTATGTATCAGATACCTTTTCATTTTTTTTAATACTGTCATCATGAAATCAATTTTCATTTGCATTTCACAAAACTGCACTAAAAAAAATCATTTTCCTTTTGAAGTTTTGCAGCATCAGTCTATCCAAAGTCAAAACAAAAAGGTGACAGCAAAACCCAACAAAAGACAAGCGTGTCCAAATGATTTATATCGCCAAACTTCTTATTTATTATACAAAAAAACGACGTCGATCTCAAGGTATAGAAAGTCCATCTGTAGCAAAATGAAAACCACGTCCGCCCTCGGGGGTGCGCTTCTTTACTTTCGTGAGATTTGCGACATGCAGATCACCACCAGGCACCATATACTCGTATACAATAGTCGGAAAGCAACACAAACAACACCGGCTGCTTCTTGAAAACGTTTTCTTCATTTCTTGTCGTATCAAATTGAGAATCAAGATAGTTGTTTGTTCTTAAGTATCTTGCTTGGGAGAAATTACTTTTTTTTTGTCCAAAGGACAAAATCAGAGAAAACTCATTGTCCAGCGTATTGAATGGTAGAATGGTTATATGCAAATCTGCACGCATTTGGGTTAATTTTACACCAAACAATGGATCAGTGTTTATTCCGGGTGTATATTTGGTGTGTAAGCAGGTACCTGATATATGCGCAATTGAAAAAGCGAAGTGATCGCCAAAACATTATACAACAAAGCCGACACTTTTCTCCTCCGAATTTTAGTTTCGGTGTCATTGACGCTGCTCAGCAGGATGTTTTTTTTTATCTTTTTAGTTTAAGACAAACAAAGAAAAATATGTCCTTTTCGGTACCTACACTTTTCGTAAGAAATATGAATTATCCTTATTAGTGCGTAGCGGATGTTATGACCGCGAGTAACGCGCACCACTTGAAGTCTCTCCCAAGTCCCAACCCAACACAATGTGTGGTCTTTGAACGCGCAGCTCCTGCTGCCACTTGACGTTGTATAGTGAAAGTATATATCCGAAGGATGTTTACACAGGCGGAATATTAATTACACTGTTTACTTTTTGTGCGTGCATAAATCGTTTTTAATAGTTATAGACTGTTATCTAGCTGGGAGGTATTGTGATATTCTTGTTTTTTTTTTTTTTTTTAATAAGACCTGCTAGAGAAATGTGTTTCTTTTTTTCGTCTTTGAATTCCTTTGGATTCATTGTTTGAAATTATACCGTATAATTTATCACTTTCGATCCATATAAATCTTTTGATCTTATTTATAAATATTTTAACGAATTGCTTGGATGATGATGATTTTGTTTTTTACTTGCTTTATATAAAAACCTTGTACTATAAGGGCAAGTTATATGGATTCAAGTGATTATTTGACCTCGGGATGAAAGTCGGCTCAACACTTTGCGATGATAGAGAAGCTGAGGAAAACATGAATGAACCGATTAATTAAGTTTGGCTATAAGACTGTCAGCTTGTAGTTACATATATGTACATATCAATATGTCTAAACCTTTATAGAAGTTTCGTCAATATATGCGATTTGATCTTAAATTATTAAGGTATTCTGATTTCGAAATTGTGAAGCAATGTTTGATTAAAACATAATTCATGACAATCCTTCCTTTAAGTAGAGTAAATGTAGATATATAGCGCAATGTCATGTTTTATAGCCTATACCTATCCTCTATACTAGTGTTTCCCAACTTTTTTTTTGGCTATGTCCCACCAGAACCTTTCCAAAATCTTAGTTAAATGAACATGACTCCTCAGCAAAACTTCTCAGTTTTTAGTTCAAAACTCTGAGGAAAAAAATCTATAACTTCGGCAGTATAAGAATTAGGATCAAAAGCCAGTATTTTTTCACCAATTTTGTAAAATAATAGGTAATATCTCTTTAATGATTGATGTTGGAAAAAAAATGATTTCTTGTATAAAGCCACACATAATGTAACGGGTGGTTAAATTTTAGGGCCGATGTGGAATGTGAACCACTCCTAAACGTCAAGTTTTTTTTTCTGCATTTCATTTGACATTTCTCAATTTCAGACTAACTCAATTTGAACCATGGCTTTACACAATCGAGCAACGCGGTAAAGTTATTCAGGCTTATTATGAAAATGGGCGTTTAAATCAAAATGCATATCGTGCACTTCGTGATTTTTGTCGGTCAATTTAATCGTGCAAATGTGCGTACAATCAGAAAAATCGTGCAAAAATTTGAACAAACCGGGTCTGTAGGAGATGTGAAAACACAAGTACATGCTCGTACAGCTCGTACTGCAGAAAATATTGCTGCTTTTCACGATAGTGTGGCTAAAGAGCCGTCCACCTCAATTCGTCGTCGTGCCCAACAATTGTACCTCTCACGCTCGTCGTTCATGAACAAGACTTGATTATAAAGACTTACGCTTACAAGGTGCAATTGACTCAAGAACTAAAGCCTCTTCACCATTTCAAGCGTCGTCAATGATCAGAATGGTGGCAAGAAATGGCAACAGTGGATGATCAATTTTCGAAGAAAATCATCTTCAGTAATGAGGCACATTTTCATCTCAATGGATTCGTCAATAAGCAGAATTGCCGCATTTGGGCGAATGATAATCCAAGAGTGATTGTAGAAAAACCAATGCACCCACAAAGAGTGACTGTTTGGTTCGGTATATGGGCTGGCGGCATCATCGTGCCGTATTTTTTCCAAAATGAGGCCGGTCAGGCATCATCGTGAGATGATAACGAACTTTTTATGGCCCGAATTGGAAGATATGGATGTGGAAGATATGTGGTTTCAACAGGACGCACGGTGCCACTTGCCACAGAGCTAACGAAACAATGGCTCTTTTGCGCGACAAATTCAATGGCCGTGTTATCTCACGTGGTGGCGATGTCAATTGGCCACCAAGATCATGTGATTAGACACCGTTGGACTTCTTTCTTTGAGGTTATTTGAAAGAAAAGGTGTACGTCGATAAGCCAGCAACAATTCAAGAGCTAAAGAATGAGATAATTCGGCACATTAACGGCATAGAACCTCAATTATGCCTCAGCATCAACGAAAATTTGGACCATCGGATGGAGATGTGCCGCCGAGGTCGCGGCGGCCATTTGGCCGATTATTTTGTTCCATACATAATTGAACCATACCAATATTACCATAATAAAAAGAAATGACAATAATTTCCTAAATAATTTGTATTTTATTCAAAATCAACATCGGCCCTTAAAATTTAACCACCCTTTATATAAACTTTGGACGTTTTACATACCCTTTGCGACCTCTGAACTGAGCGTGCTCTGCTCTGAGAGTTCAGATTTATTTTAAGAAACACGATTCACCAGATGTCACAATTGAGAACAATAATTTTATTATTATTATACTCTGTCCAACAAAAATTGGCAGTACACGTCTTATGGGAAAGCTTTTTTAAAATCAGTAGCGTGCCATATTTTTGCACCATATAGTCCATATTAAATTGAAATAACTCCTCCACAAAAAATGTTTGCCCGCCCGTGAATTTCCAATAGCATTTGACACAGACCCAACGTCCTATTCAAGGCACATCTGAGTGTGCACTGAATTGCTGTGGCCAGTGGCGATTGGCTGCTGCTTGATGTGCATTCAGAGTTACCCGTGTGCATTTGGTAATTCGTTCAGCTTTTTTTCCTTGAGTTTCTGTTAAGGTGCTTTTGATTTTCGAGCTTTAAGAAAAAGTTTTTAATGATGAGTGTTATCGTGGACACTACGACAACCCTGTGAAAGCTTTAATGAAGGACAGATTTATGCAATCCACTGTAGCCAGAATGAGAGGCAAACGTCCTATCTTGCCTACACTGCCAATTTTTGTTGGACAGAGTATAGTAAATTTATTAAATTATTTTACCTTCTTTTGCAAGTCGACTATTCTCGTCCGCCATTTTTTTTTCCACTTGTCAAATCTGTGTTCAACTATTCAACTCCGTCTGCTCCTATCAATTTATTATGAGCTCATAGAGTGCGCTCTGAACATGCTCAGAGCGAAAAAAAAAATTGGAGCTCTGAGCTAAAAAAGAAACACGATTATTTTTTTTACAGTTCAGGCTCTGCTCTTAACTAAAAAAGAAAAACGCCCTTTGTATATAAAAAAAACTCACCGTTCAGGAATTAAATGCGAAAAACCGATGTTTAAAATAGTTAGTAGTCCATATGTCAAAACAAGGATTATTTTGATGAAAAATTTTAATTGGATTTTTTCGCGTTGCAGATTTTGTCGAGTAGACAATTTACAAAATCCATTTTTTGACGTAATCAATGACATAAGGCCATCAAAAAATTGCCATTTGATCGTCGTGTTAATCCAACGTAGCGCAATGAAATTTAACACATCATTGGGAATAATTTTAGGTGTCTTCTTGTTCTTAGAGAATTTTAAGACAAAGATCTGAAAACATACATAGATGACCCTGATTAAGTTAGTAATTATTATATTAATCAAAAATGACAATCACCAGAAACTACCACACTCTCAATAAATTATACAAAATAACAAAGTACGAGTCTTTATTTAATTCAACATAAAATAAACATCATCAAATAAAAAATCGATTAAGTTGCTTTAAAACGCCCGGCTCGCACACCAAACATTTATACATACTTTGACCGACATCCGAAAATGTTTATTTATTTATCCTGCAGCACACACAAAGTATATATCTATACTCATTCAAAGTGGTGGCGCCAAAAATTCAAAATACACTTAATGCGCCCTCAAGCAAACCTTAACCCAACCGACCTCATATTCCAGCCCCTAAAATTTAGAAACCGATTGAAAACAAATCGAAAGCATAAACTTTTCATTTTTGGCCTCCAATTAAAGTTTCTTCTTACATACTTGTTATCACCCCGGAATGCCACTGATAAACAGTGGAACAGTTTGTGTAGGAACATTAAAATAAATTCTAAAAACTTAAAATAACAAAAAATTTAAATTTAAAAAGTTAAATTAAAATTATCATTTTTCATAATAAATTCAGAGTAGGTATGTAAATCTTTATCAAAACAAAAAGGTTAAAATAATTGCTTTTAATTTAATGTTAAGAGATGCCGTTGTTGAGCAAAGAGACCATCTTCCCATATGATTTTTTCTTGACGTAAGATTAAAGTCGCATCACCCTGTATATAAAATTCAAGATTAAAAGTGTTTTTGGGGCTATTCTGCCCCAGTGTTATTTATCACGCCGCCATTCCACCGCACCTCCTGAACGTTCAAAAAATCTAAACAAAGTTCCATAGTCCTCGTGTCGATGATGATAATAATTTATCGAATCGTAAATAAAATTCGTCGATGAGGTGCAGAAGGAGGACGTGACTCCGGTCTTGGTCTATTGCCTCTGATCCGCTGATGCAAGGCGAAAAAATATGTATAGCTTTGCATGGATTGTTTTGAATGTTTAGAATAAATTCCGAACACGATTGAGGAATTAATTATTTTTCGGCCGCAGGCAATTAGTGTGACGTGGTGGGGAGTCATTAGACAGGTGTTTACGTGTCCCGCTTTTAGTTTAAATCTCGATTGTTTCTTATGGGGGTAGGTATAGGACACGAAGAGTCGCGTCACTGAGTCGTCGTCGTGTTCATTTTTTGGGCACAATGCGTGTTTTGTAAATTATTTTTTTTTTTTTAGGATAAAACTGTGTGTTTCAATCTTCTTCGGGATATATTCTTGGAGGTTGAAACAACAACAAAATCAAAACAAAAAAAAACCACCCACACCAAATGAATATCTCATTCCCCCGGTGAGATTGCATGATCAAAGCGTTTTCATTATGCGTATATATATTTTCGGGACTGCCTAGCGATGAGATCTCAATTGCCAACATGCAAATAATTGAGGAAGGCTTCAGGCTACATAATATTGATTGTTGTCTCATAGTGATGATGCTACACCAAGCGGCCATAAACCAGATGATCAAAATCATCATCATTTTTTTTCCATGATGTTGTGAATGCGCCAAACTGGGCCGGGCGACTTATTATTATTTATTTTCCAATCGATATGGCGATGCAAATTTTCAATCAACGATCTTAAAAAAAACTTGAAAGTATCCATGCCGCCAGCGTCAAATACTTTTTAGCGATCTCTGCAAACGACTACAGTTGGTTGATGGTGTAAGGCAAATAGCTCACCATTAAGTGATTGTTGTCGGACCTCGTCATTAACGACACGGCGGCGTGGTGGCGCGGTAAACGGAAGAATTATTACCACGCTTTGAGCGAATGAACCGCTCAAAAGAGCTGACGGGATTATGGAATATTTCAATTTGGCTGACAGGCGCGAGTGGGATATGAAACTCATCATAGCAATATGATCAGGGCATTATGTTTTTTTAAGTGGTTCGTGACACGCTATTTTTTATATTTATTAAATAAAAATATAAATAATATAATTGGTTTGATTTATTATTTTTTTACAAATCAACAATCTTACTATTTCCAACTTTTTAATCTAGAATATCATCGAACAATAGATACCAGTGCGACTTTATTTGTCATGCTGATATTCAGTTAAATTCCTTGGTTTAGTTTTGTACACTTCTTGCTTGACATAACCCCATAAAAAACCTGGTGCATTCAGGTCAGGTTACCTTGGTATTAGCGGAAAAAGGATTTTCTGGACATTAATTTGTTTCTGTTTATGAATTTTCGGTGCAGCTTCGCCATAATTCAGCTGTTTGTTTTTTAACAAACTGTGTTGAAAGCCTAAGTTTTGTTCTTCTTATTATTTTTAATATATCATTGCGTGAAGGAATTTTCCTTACTGAATGGAAAATATCTCATCTGGTTCCAATATTTAAAGCTGGGTCAAAAAACAAAGTTGAAAACTACAGAGACATTAGTAAGCTTTCATCTATTCCAAAGCTTTTCGAAAGTATAGTGAAAAGTAAGCTTTAATTCGTGGTGAAAGAACATATTTCTGAACTACGGCACGGATTTGTGAGTGGAAGGTCCACATCAAAAAATCTTTTATATTTTTCATCATCTGTAATTAATCTTATGGAAAAGGGAAAGCAAATTGATGTCATTTACAGTGACTTCAGTAAAGCTTTCGACTCAGTAAATCATACCATACTTATAGATAAATTAAGGCACTTCGGGTTTCATTCAATGATTCTGAACTGGATTGCATCGGTTTTAACTAACCGCGTTCAATCAGTAAAACTTGGAAATTCTTTCTCTAGAATAATTCACTGTACGTCTGGTGAACCTCAAGGTAGTCATCTGGGACCGCTTTTATTTATAATTTTTATAAATTACATAACATCCATTTTCCATTTTGCACAGGTCCTCCTTTATGCAGATGATTTAAAAATGTTTTCTTGTATATCAAATATAAATGATTGCTGCAATTTGCAGAAAGATTTAGATGTGATGTTACTATGGTGCAAGGAGAACCATCCACTACTCAACATTAAAAAAAAAATGCTACGTTGTTTCATTTTACAGATGCTCTGTGCCGGTAATTCACAATTATTCGTTGGATTCTGTCATTTTAAGTAGGTTGGAAAAAGTTAAGGACCTTGGAGTCATCTTCGATCGGACTTTGTCCTTCAGTGATCACGTCGATTATATAACTTCTAAGGCTAACTTTATGGTAGGATTTATTAAAAGAAATACAGGAGATTTTACGGATCCTCATGCTCTATTATCCTTATACTTAGCCTTAGTAAGATCAATCCTTGAATACTGTGATACAGTGTGGTGCCCTGCCTTTCAAATTCAAACCAACCGTATCGAAAAAGTCCAAAGAAGATTTACGAAATTTATTTTTGCGAAAATGAGGTGGGATTTCTCACTAAGTTATGAAGCCAGATGCTTATTTCTTGGCATTTCTAGACTATACACCCGCCGCAAATTACATGATATAATTCTTGTTAGAGACATATTGTGTTCTCATATAAAATGCCCATCACTGTCAGCTTTAGTCTTAATTTATGCTCCTGAAAGACCTCTCAGACAACGGAATATCCTTTTTCTACCGTGGCATAGAACTAAATATGTATCAAATGAACCATTATATAGAATAGTAGTAAATTTTAACTCAGTCTGCAAAGATATAGACTTAAGTTTTTCAAGACCAATATTTAAAAATGCTCTGCGAAGCTTATCACTGTAATATTATTTAATTCTATCTTTAAGTTCTATCTTTAAGTATATGTTCAATAATCTGTTAGCTTTAAGCTTGTAGATCAAATAAATAAATATAATTGGTCTGGCTATGTGTGCAGTTGCTCGTACTTTGCTGGAACCAAATTCTGCTGAAGGAGATACGTCTTAAGCGTAGTTCTGAGAAAAATAAAAACTACTTCAACATCTTTAAATAACGGTCCCCAGTGACAGTTACTGTTACACCGTTTTCTTCAAAAAAATATGACCCGACAATAAACCTTGATGCAATTGCAAACCATTTAGTGACTCTTCCTGGATACAGTTCCGTCTCATTGCGCATTTCTGGATTAGAGTCATTCCATATACGGCAATTTTGCTCGTTTACATTGCCGTTTAGATCAAAATGAGCCCCATCAGACATAAACAAGCAATTTATCAAGTTGGTGTCTTCTTCTTTGTAAGCCAGAACTACACTGATCTCGTGTGTGTTGTTTCAATGTATTTCATCCGCGTAAGCCATATATCTCTCGTGTAATGTGGTGTTTTGGGTCGGAATCAAACTTTTTTCTGATTGCGCCATGCGCCGCGTGTCGAAAAGAAATGAAGGATCGAGTGCTCGGGGAAGAAAATAAGTAAGTAGCGAAAGCAAAACATGACAGTTTGCAACACAAAACTCATATTATTGTGCACAGTCAGCGACACAACACAAAACATTAATCCACAACACACCACACAAGATAGGTGTGGTTCCGGCTTAACTCCTATTTGCGTGGATGCGTTTCGAGTCGAAACGTTTATATTTGTCTGTATTGACAAGGCTACAGCCGCGATTGAGTCCTGAACCCGAATATAGGAATTTCGATGGTACGGTATTCGTGTGATGCTTCCAGATTCGGCAAATAAGTTTACCACCCTCATGATGGTCCATCTACCCGGGGGAATGCCACCAAACTCCCGTCTAAATTCTCTTTGGACAAAAATTACGGATTGCAAAGCATGATTTCTCTGCACTATTCAAATCCTCATTTCGTTATCCTACGCATTCATTTTAATAATACAAAATAGTAACCTAAAAAATAAAAAACATTTGTGGGCACCGGGATCGGTGAAGAAGATTTGTAAAGTGCAAACAACCGCTTTTGTCTCAAGGAACAGGTAAAAATCAGGATGGGAAAAATTCGGAATAACCATCCCATAATACCATAAACCTAAAACCATAAACTTCGAAAATACTAAGTTCCAAATGCTCAAATAGTCATTCATTTCACTTAAAAAAAAAAATCGATTCGCAACGGCAGCGTTCCATTTTCTTTTCCTATACCGAAAGCTTAGATGTTTACACATCACATCAATAAGCCGATTAAGGACTCACACAGAAGAAAAGTTATTACGTTTTTTTTGTTTTGTAGCAAGATTCGTTGACAAGAGCAAAAATCAATCATTTATCGTGTTGTCGATCAAACGATGTTAAAATGTTAAATCAACGTGACTTTTTTGCCGCTGTCAAATTCCTTTAAAAAAATGTCTATAAGTTCTTGATGGATTAAAAAATCTCTAAGAATCCGACATTTTTAGTATAAAATGTTTGCCTCGAAAAAAGGCAATTTTAGGACATTTGGGTGACATTTAGATCGAAATATTATTTATACCACAAAACATCATAGATTAGCTTGTTGCCTTTCTATGAAGCTGCAAACTGTCCAATTTCATTGAAGGATGGCTTAGGTGTCGATGGATTAAAAAAACATAAACAAAATCAGATTTTTTGTTTTATTGAGGTGAACGACAACGCAGACTTCGTTGGCGCGGTAAAAAATTCTCCAGTGTCAACGTTGATTTGAGATACAACCAACGCAAGCAATCTGTCAATGTGTCCTATCTGCGTTGACAGTGTTATTATACGGTTACACAAAATAATCAACGAGTTGATCCTTGAATTCGTTTCAACGCAGATGTCAACGCAGACGTCAGCGCAGATGTAACGCGTTGACAATATTCAACGTTGACGAAAACACGTCTTGCTAACTTTTGGTTAAAATTTGACTTCATTTTGACGTCAGATAGTGTTGACGATTTGCGTTGACCGACACTGGAAATGATTAAAAACCCTCAGTCTTATTTATAAACCCATTCCAAAGTATGTGTAACTTTAGACAATCTTCCAAATGCTAAACCTTACTTATAATCATATTGCATGTTGCAGTGACTAACTTAAGCACTCGAATCGAAACCTAATCTAAAATGGGTATGTTCAATGAAAAAAGAATTTTAAAGTTGTCTTGAAATTAATGAAATGTCCATGGAACATATCCAAATGTTCACGAAATTGACAGATTACAGGTATTATGTCAGTGACGATAATAGAACATATTTAGCCAACTGTTGGAATGCTTTTATAAATAAGGAGATGTCCAACTATTTAGACTGTGGCTAGCTGGACAACTGTGCAAGAGTATTCTTAGGAAATCTAATAAATACGAATGCCTGAGTCTAGTATTTTATTTATGATGTTGCAAATTTTGGCTTTGGTGTTAGCAAGAATCGCATCATTAACTTTCCCGACTCCTTAAAAAAAATAACCATGTAGATATCATGATAAAAAAAAATACTTTTTCACATAAATATAACATCCCAACCAGGATATCCTTTTAAAACTCACGCTGCACAAAAATATACTATATTATAGTGACAGATTCGGAAAGACGCAAAAGAAAAAGCTTCACCATACACACCAGAAATTCAAATTCTGTCACTCATCACACATAAATCCAGGACATTGCAAGTGGACCATCCCTTTTTGGCGTTATGCCATCATCAGATTATATATATAGCTCATTCAATCTCCCATTGGATTTAGAATATAAAAAAAGTCTCATTCTCATCGTCGTACTTTTGCATAATATCCTGCGAGATTTGTATCTTTTCGACACAAATGAATTGTAAAATGACTCAGGATTTGCATTTGTACCATGCCACATGGTTGACTGGCGATTTGATGTTTTAAAAGGACCGCCACAGTGTCAGAAAATGAATGAAAAGGCACATGATGAAAGTTTTTGTGTATGTGGTTTATTTTTTTTAGTCTTTTGAAACAGATATCCTCTCGGAAGTGTCCGCCCACAAAACCGGAGATATATTTTTAATTTCCGTTCCTTAGGCAGTAGGTATAGTTTTGTATGATGAGTAGAACCAAGGACTTTTGGGCGCTAATCCAATGATTTAATATTTTTGTATAGATTCAGTCAATCAAGAGTTATCAGAGTTTTGTTGGTTTTTGTATTTTGAGTTGGTGAAGTGTGAACATGAAGACATCAACGTTTGCATGAAATGGTTGTCCCAATTACTTTAACAAGTTGGGTTTTTTGTCGATTCAATTTCAATTTTTTCTAAGATTATAGTAGAAGAAGATCGAGATAGGTGATACTTTCTTTTCTTATTAATAAAAATATTTTTGCTTTTCCAGGCAGGTACTTTTAATTTAAAAAAAAAAAACTGTTTACATTGACGCGAACATATACACAAGTTGAGCAACGGAGTTCGTAAAACACTATATGCTCTCTCTGTTTCCATAATCAAATCGAATTTCCAAAGTATCATTCTTTGATTTTGATGGATTTTTGAAAACTGTAAGTTGAACAAGATTAATTAACTCGGGTTTAACTCACAGTTAATTCAGACTGGAAAAGTAAAAGTTACTTTAATGAGCAACTTAAAGTTGCCTTCACTCTGTTTAACAAAAATTGTCAGTAAAGGGATTGTGGGAGAGCTTGTTTCAGAATATTGGTCCCTGTGTAAACTATCACGATACAGAATTGAAAAAATTACCGCTGAAAAATATAAATGAATAAAGTATACATGAAGAAATAAATAAATTGGTCGGCGCGAAAGCTCGTGTAGAACCAGGACTAGGGCCTTGTGACTTACAACTCTCAATCATTCCTGTGTGCGTGTTATTGGCAGTAATAGAGGGGACCTACAATTTTTTGTCGAATCCGAACGTCTATGGTGAGAATCACTTCTTCATAACAAGAGATACTCTTGGAGGATTTTTCAGTTCCTCGCAAGAAGGAGTAACCCATGAAAAACGTTTCTATTTTTAGGTGGCATAGGCTGGGAATTACGCCATGGGCTACTTCGTACATGAATTGTTGTTGTAATTCTCTGCAAAATTGCGTACACTCCATCATGACGGTTCTGCATCAGAGCCGATCAGTGATGCTAGATGACAATTTTAAAATCCCACGTGATTCGAAAGAAATCCCACCACTTTTGTACTGGAAGAAAAAAAACACTATATTTTCTCTGCCATAACTATTACCTAAAAATTAAACAAAAAGCTTTTACCTGAATATTAAACAAAAAGCTTTCAGAAAAATTTTACAAGTTATATTTTTGAACATGAATTTACATGATCATCGGTTGTCAATGCAGTAAATTGAAAACTTTAAGACTGCTTTTAAACGCTGGATTACCCCCTGCGATTTTTAAGCACATAGGCGGGGGATGTATGTATGCGATGGCCGGGGTAAACAAAATTGCAGAGGTTAAAATAATTGCAGAGTTATTGCTCTTTCTTCTTTGTGTTTTTTCCTATTGTTTGAGACATAAGCAAAGTAAAGAGTGTGAAGAGAGGTTTCCTTCTCATTTAACAAAAATTGCAGCTGTTAAAATTTGAAGCGTTTAAATTGATGTTGCAATCCAAAAGAAACGCCGTTAAAATTTGCAGTCGTCTAAAAGCAGTCTTAGCTGTTTACTTTTTTGTAGGAAAAAAGAACGAAGGATTGTTGCTTTCAACGGCTTGTTGACTATGTCATTGATGATATATTTGAGTTATGAATGTTTTGTAAGAAACAAAAATGGAAAAAACTAGGTAGATAGGCACGTGTCGTATATAAGTTACGGTTATGACAAAAATAATATTTTCCGCCCATAAAAATACGTTTGGAATATTTTCCCACCATTATTCCCACCAAAAAAATTTTTCCCACCATTTTTAATGGAAAAACCACGGATCTGGGAACACTGACACTGATCGCTGTGGGTGTTGAAAATATCCACATCTAAACAGAGTTACCATTTCTTATTGAAAGTAAAATATTAGAGCTTTTTGAAGCTTTCGAGGAAATACCGATTTGCAGCCATTTATGATTCAAACTACGGAATCCCTGTGAGAGCTTTAAATTGGGACAGGTTTATGGAAGCCAATGTAACCAGAGGGATAAGCAAACATCCTATCTTCCCTTTACTGAAAATTTGTTGTGAACAGAGTATAGTGGGCATCGGACCTAAGTACAAGAAAGCCCAAGTTCCAAAATTCCTTCTAAGCGCTTAAGAAACTGTGATTAAAAAGATTAATGTTTCATCTTGTATCATTTTGTAAGACATTAGTTGAGCGTTAAACTATTTCCAAGTTATATCATCGTAAGTAGATACTTACGATGAAAGCACTGTAGGTAGAATTATTTACATATCTAAAGGGTGACCCGAAATTAACCGACCAATATATGGCGCCATTCGTGCAGTCAAGTATTGGCAACCCTTTAAAAAAAATAATTTGACAGCTGACAGTTAGGGTTAGCAAAACTAAAAATACAGCATTATACGAGAGACCAACGTGCTTTTACTGTTGAACAGTATTTCAAAAATAATGACAGTTTGGCGTACAGTTTTCCTACAAAGTGTGATCAAAATATTGATTTAACTTCGTCAATTGTGAGAGATTGTTAAATACTTTTTAAATATCTTCCAAACAAAACTGTTTTGGCAAGCCTTATAGTGATCTTAACTTCCATTTCCTGCAGCTACTTTTGCTTAAGGAAATAAAGCGTTTTTTCTTGACATCTATACTTTACTTTCTCAAAAGAGCTCATACATCCGCTTTAATTAAAGCGGCCCAACCCAAATTCACTTCAACAAATCGAGTACCTACGAGAATTGGCTTTCCTTTGCATCATTGCAAATGATTTAGCAATAAATAAAACCACAAAACTATCAGAATATTGCGGTTGTCTTCCTTCCAATTTATATACCTACACTGCACACACATACATACCCATAGAAACTGCGACATATATGGCGCTCATCAAGCTAATTAAGAAGGACTTGGCCACTAATTATTTTGAACTGAGAAAGGTAAGATGGACAAATCGAAAAATTTTCATCTGCAGGTGCGGTTGGTGTTGTTTGGCGACAGGCTCCTGCGATTCCTTTTTCCATTGAGTCAGAGATATGCGACTGTGTTATGGCTCAGCATCAGCATCAGCACTCAGCAGCCTCACTTGTGGTGGCCTTCGTATATAGCTCTTCAGATGCGACTGTATGTTGTCGTATGGATTTATCTGTGACTATCGTTATACCGTAGGCACAAAGTAGCGTACCGGTAGCTTTTGGATTTCCAAAAAGTATACATATATTCGACGCGGTATATACCAAATCCCGATTGTCAAGATTAAACGAAGCCTGGGAGTTGTGGGCTGGGGTTATGCCGCAAAAATCGAAATAACATGATGGGACGACAACAGCGACGAAGACGACGACGACGACAATCGCGTTACTATCGGTAATTAGCAATTGATTGATAATTAACAAGGGTCAATTTTGTTCGCAGATCTTCTTGACTTGGTTCGTGTTCTTTCGATCGACTTCATCTGGGATGCGTTCTTATATATTATTTGGCTTTGTTTCTTTTTATTTTTAATTACCATCAAGTTTTAACTTGACAACTCTGCGAAAAAGGCGCAAGTTGAATTGAGAATCATTTGAAATAAAGTGACAGGTAATTCTTTTCTGGGTTCATACCTATTTATATATTGAAATAAGAAAGAAGATATTTTTGAAAGTACATATGTACATATATATATATACATATGTATATTGAAATCAATTGAAAGAAAAAAGATTAGTAGGGTTTTTAATGGTTTTGTTAAAAAACAGATTATACAACAACAACAACAACATCAACAACAACAACAACAACTCAATGCTAAAGAAATTTTTGTTGGATAGCTATGGGAAGGGGCTTCCGCACTTTGACAATTGATAGCGGCCATATTTTTGAAGCTGCATCTGTCAAATTGGCTGTCATTTATTCACCATGGACGAATATTGCGTTTAACAACAGGTGCAAATGATTAAATTATTTTATAAACTTTTAACCGAAAAATCATCTTCAGCGATGACTGATGAGGCCCATTTCTGGATGAATATGGGTACTTCAACAAACAAAAAAAGACGAATTTGGGACGATATCAATTCACATGAGGTATGGATTTTGGACTGGCGGCGTCATCGGTTTTGAGAACGATCAACGCAGGCAGTTTGACAACACAATTTCCTTGCGATTTAAAAGCAGAATTAACAGCCACTAGCTTACCACCCACTCTATTCAATCCATTACACTGCGGTCCCTTTTGAAAACAATAAAGCTAGAATCAAATAATTCTGTTGAAAGTAATTCATACCTGATTCACAATGCGACAAGACAACTAGACTTCGACGTGACGAGATCTCTTTGCAGATGTTCTCTCTTAATGACGAATTTAAAACAACGAAATAAAACATATTAACACGTCACTTCAAAAGTTCGATTAATTAAAGAAAAAATGCGACGTTACAACTAGAATTTATTATTTCATTGTTTTAAATTCATCATTAAGAGGTTTTCCTCTCTTTAGTGAAGAAATCTTGTAACGTTGACGTCTCGCTTTCTCGTCGCATTATGAATCAGACATCATGTTTCCGTGAGTGCAATCAAATCATGCGTACAATCCAAAATAAATTAGTAGAACGTAGAAGTGATTAGTTTTAGACTTTTAGTGCGCATGCCTCCCACTTTCTGATAATAGAGAGAGAATTTGTCAAATACAGTAGCTGTAGCAGCAGTAGCAAGAACAGCAGTAACAGGAACAGCAACAACATCAAGAGGTGAAAGGTCATAATCACTTTCATCACATAAGTTAATATCTTAAACGGAATTTAAGATATCAGCAACAACAATACCAGCAGCGAGATCATCAACAGGTTTTGTTGTTGAATTTTGTATGCAAAAATTAAAGGTGGCTTCATTCGCTGGAATAAATTCTCTTACCCGAACACCAGTAGGCCAAATGGAAGCATGCATAATTTTTTCAATGCAATTCTCTGGAACAGCAGCTTTTAATTCTATGAAAGAGAAGTCACGTGTGTCAGAATTCAGAATCAGCAACCTTCTTCACAAGCATTGTACATTTAATGATTTAAAGTGAAAAATCTCGAGCACACTGGTAATAATGAAGTAAGAGAATGTACCGATCGATGTACATATGTGTGCAAATTTTTCATTTCATTTATTGGTAAAAAAAGAACTTAACATTAAGATAACATCTTTTAGATAATTACCTAAGCCTTGTGGTGGAATTACGTTATGGACATTAATGAATTTATAATAATAATAATTAATAATTAAATAATAGATAAATTAAATTAAAAAAAATATTTGCAGACAAAATTATATTACAATAGTATTGTATATAAAATATATACATATGTACATACATTTTTAATTTTTATTTTTCCTTTTAGGCATAGAAAATTAGAAACAACTTCAAGCGATGCGGAAGTGTTGTTTCCAATTATATGTTTACGAATAGATCCTCCTTTCTGGTGGACGTCATAACTTGACATCTCATGGAGAGAACAAGACGGCATTTTTTTATTTCGCCCTTTTTTAGAGAATTTAATTAAAGTTTAAATTAAATTCTCAACGTTGCGCTTTGGTTGATCAAATAAGTAGCATAGGCACTTTACATTGACGTTGTTAGGGGAACCGTATTTATGCGATAGTTCTCTTTATGTTTATTGATTTCAGAAGAATGGATGATTTTCTCTTCTGAACTATTGCGAACAATAATCGATGGTGATGAGTGATAACTGACTGATGATATTGAAGTTCTCTGGGTACATTGACCTGATGTAACGTTTGTATCAAGGTTTTTTATTCTTTAAGGAACTTTTATTTTAATGTTTCTTTGGAGCGTTAAGGGATTTATTTATGAAATTTATTTGGCCTTTTAGCTCTCTCTGTTGAGAATTTATCAAGATTTTCAAATAATTCGTTTACAATTTGCCACAACACAAGCACAATTACAAGCACATTTTTTTATGATATTTATTTTTGCAAAAATGTTCGCACTGAATGAAGTTAGAATCAGAAATTTTCAAATTACAAGAACCACACAGAATTGACGACATTTAACTAATTCATAGCAATGCAAAAAACAAATAAACAATCCAAGATAATAAAACAAGAGAGCTGTAATAGAACACGTCCGATCGCTTCAAGCGCTTAAGCTAGAAGTGCTTTAAGAATTTGTACAAAAATAATATCAGGATCATATTCGAATTTGCCCCCAAATTGGAAGGTGGGTTTTCTTTGAAAAAAAAATGTGCGACTTAAAGTGTTGGTTATGCTTCAGCAGCAAACAACTTTTGCGAGTTTTATCCGAACATAAATTTGGTTCCCAATCTTTGGTCCTTAGTAAAAGGTAATTTGACCTCTTGGCACGGTTGCCACTTTGGTCATTTGTGACCGAATTTGGTCATAATTTTTTCACTTATTTATGATTGTTACTTTTATTTATTTATGTTATTGATCTAATTTAATTAAGTTTATTAGGTACTTTGTGAATTTGTTTGTACCTGTTTTTTATTGTTTTTTTTATTATTAATAATTAAAAAAATAATATGCCATCTGTGTAATATGAAGAATAATGTTAAAATAAATGTGAAAAATTTATTGTTTTGTGTTTAAAAATATTTCGGACATAAATTATTTTGGTCATTTTTAGCTACAGTTGGTCATTTTTATTTTGAATTTTTGACATAAACTTTATTTTCAAGTGGCAACCATGCCTCTTGGTCATATTCGAGACAAGATTCTTACAAAGAATTGGCGTTTTTGGACTTCAGAGACGGTTTAACAACAGAAAAATTAAGCTCGGTTAAAACTTCAGTATAAGCTGGGACACCTAGTAGCTCATATATGAACGAAATCATAGGTACCTGATGTTTTGATGGGGTGGGTAACTTTATGATATCAGCTCAGCAGCAGAGTTATACATAATGTACAACCCAGAAACCAATTTAATTGGATTATTTGTGTAGGTGCAAGACTTCGTTTATCCCAAAGTCAGGTCGGGAAGTCTGAACAAATTATGGCATCAGCCTGATTCCTAAAAACATCGACTTTATACAATGGATACAAATTAAATTCCTATGAACTTTCTCTGGTTTTCCGTAAAATGCTTTATCTCAACCCAAGTAGATTAAATTTCTTGGAACCGTGGTTACCGTTTGGTGATCGCAAAACTCGGGATCCCGGAAAAACTGATCCATGTTGTACTGCGTATCATTAGAAAACACACGGTGCAAAGAACAACTGGAGAGTAGCTCTTCCGAAATACTCCAAAATTCTTCAGTCTCGTCCTAGAACAGATAGTTCGCGAGGGACAGGCGTTATCAAGGAAGGCAATATCTTTACCAGATCCGTTCAACTGCTTGGACATCGAAGAACAGCAGTGATGGAAGAACAGGTCTAACTTGTCAGTAAGGACCTGCTATTAACAAACAAACCGTCACCTTTAATTGAATCAATTTAAAGGTTGTTCCTTGGAGTAAACATTAACTTAACAACTGGCAACCGACCAATTGTTACACTAGAAAACCGCAATGTTAACACGAAGTGCAGGCTCTACAAAACCTTTGTAAAGCCAGTCCTGCCTTACTGTACCGAGTGCTGGATGAAAAGCTAAAAGGGAGACCTGTTTACTGAGCTTTTTCGAAAGAAAAGTCTTTCGCCTGATATTTGGTCTTCTGTGCGAGAAACTGAATAAAAATGTGGATGTAGTCCACATCCAAGAAGCCGACTTTATACATTAGCTAGGCCACATCACGCGAATGGACAACCATGCTCAAGCCCAGATAATTGTCGGAAACTCCAGTGTTTGAAACCCAACAACCATCGCGGATACCAGAACGCTTTGTCTCGATGATTGCAAGCAGCATGGCTTCAAGAATAAAAAAAAAACCCTATCAAAAATTTAAATATTAATATGATTTCCATTTGATCTCAATAAGACGTCCTTATACACAATACATACACCGCACATACCTAATGTCAATACCCTCATCTATCAATTTAAGTTGTTTCGTTTTTTGTTCATTTATACACGGCGAGTGTCGAAAGCATGCACACTTGTCCATTTAAAGATTACACAGAGTACCACAAAGTCATTCCAATTAAATTGCCAAACAAATGGTCACTTGGTTGCTAATGATACCAAACTAATCGGTCGATTCTCTTAATGGAATCGCTTGAAAGGACACATTTAATGGTTTACCTATATCTACACTCAACTCAACAGAGCACCTTATATCTGAAGAATTATTCTCCGACTTATAATTTCGAAGAAAAAGCAAAAAAAAAAATTGGCTTAATAATACTGGATATCGAAACCATCATCAAGAAAGCCTACCAAAGTGGTCCACCGAAAGAATTAACAACAAAGGGTCTAGCAGCACAGTGTATAGGTATAGTATATGCGAGGATGATCGGTAAGACCGTTGTCGTCGGTCGGTTGGTTGGTCGTCGAAGAACCGTCAAGACGAAGAACTCCAGTAATCAGGAGCGGCGGCGTGCATTCCTTTTAACACGGCGCATAAATATTCGATATTATGTCGTGTATCTAAATGCGGATTGAATGCGTATAATTGCCAGAGACCACTTTAGGCATCGTGCGCAACTAGACTCATTTGACACTCGGATATTAATCTTAGTCCAGCGGATCAGCGTAGCGTCTCAGTGATATTGCGGCTCAGACGAGCGAGGCGCGCATATAGGACACGTTGAACATCGCCATAGCAAAAGTGCAAATCCTAGAAGCGGATCGAATCGATTTGAACTACCGACCGACGACGATCGAGTTTGTTGTCTTTGCCAAATAGGAATCCAATTGCCAAGGCTCTCGTCGATGTCGTTTCCGTCGTCGTCGTCGGCCTCCTCTTTCCTTAAATGAGAACCGAAGATGACGCGGCCGCTGATGATGATGATGATGATGGGAATGGCGGTGATGGTGATGAGGCTGTGGCAATGAGGAGGCAGTCTACAAGCGTCTCCTTTCGCTATAACTGGCATTGGCAACATGAAAGAAACATTGCAGGCAATTAACGCAATGTAATAAATTAATCAGAATGGCCTCGAGCGAGGGGCTGTATAGTCGAAATTGCATCAGTCTCTTAGGGCAGGCACAGTACTATGGCAGTATATGAGTTGGTCCTGCACCTCCTCCTCTCCGGGCGGCGTAAGTTCGTTCGATTTGCGGATCTGTGCGGAATTTTTATAATTTATTTGGCTAATTTGAGCCAATCGACATGAGATCTTGTTTATTAAACGTTGCGCAAATTCTACATGAAAACGCGTTCTCCACCACTGAAACTGTGTGTGTGTGTATGTGTTTGTGTGAGTTTATATAAGCGAAGACAAAATCCGTAAATGATGCGATTAACTTGGCTTTTAAGGCTCGATCGGAAGATTTATGGCCATGTCCTAGTGGGAAGGAAATAGATAGATTGTTGGAGGTTTTAATTACAGCCTCTTGGCCAATGTTAAAAGGGGTTTGTTTGGGATAATGAGTGTCACTGGTGTCGTGTGATACATGAGTGGAATGGGGCGAGGAATTGGTTTTGGTTAGGTTAAGTTTTTTTTTTCATTTATTTATTTTTCTTAAAGTGGTATACAATGTCGGAATTGATTTAGTATTCTGTATAAAGGTATGCGTATATGATGGGGAAGTGCTTTTAACTTTTTCATTGAGTTTGTTGTGATAATTAAAAGATATTTCAAATATTTAACGCCACCATGTTTTGTTTAACTTTGGCAGGGCGTTGACAGTAAACATTTTTTTTTTTTGTAGTTAGGTATGACAAGTTAGTGATGGCATTTAAAATGTTGTCCTGCCTTTGTCTTTATGCACAGTTCAAAGAATATAAAAATGGGGATCTTTGAGGGGTTTGATATCTAAATGGAGACTGTTTTCAAAAACATGTTCATAACAAGTTTGTACATCTTGTGACCAGACCATCTACAGAACAACGTTAATATCGATCATTATTTTAAAAAAGTATGTCAAAAGTTTAAAATACTGGTTTTTCGATGTGAAATCTTAAATTAAGAATTAATTTAAATAATTTATGTATGTTCATATTTTGGATTGAACTATTTTCTGCAAGGAATATTAATATCTTGCGGCAGGAAATTCAGAATTTTAACAAAATTACCTTTTTTATTCTTTAAAAATAATTTTCTTCTGTTATAATATTTTTTACTTAAAATCCAACAATAATTTTCAATCATGAATTTTACAAATTTACAGTGTCATTCAAATGTGAAATTACGCCACCAGGAAACTTCTCACGCAATAAAGCCATAATTGGTCGTGTTGTGTGGCTTGTTTTGCTGCCCCGTCTTGCTAGAACCACATATCGTCCAAGTCATGATCTTGAATAGCCGGCCAAAAAAAAAATGGTTAATTGCTGCGAACGCCGGGAAATCGATAAATTCGAATCATCAGCAACACTTGCACTTGCAGCAGCAATATTTTCGACTGAGTGTGCATTACGATATTACACAGGCCTTACAAGTACGACATCAGAAACGCTTCCACTCTCTTCAAATTTCTTCACAATTTTACCGATTGCTTGCTTAGTCGGTCGATTATGACGACCATAATCATTGCGTAATTCGCGAAAAGTGGCTACGTTTGACCACTTATGTAGTAAGTAAATTTTAATAATTTTAACGCATTGTTCGATTGTTAAGAGATCCATTATCGTAAATTGCAAACATTCAACTAATATTATGACACTTCAAATAACAGCGGAGTTTGACTGATGTCAAATGCGAGCTCTACCAACTTGAAACCACGAAATGATCCATTTTATTTATTTGAAAGTGTTCATAAACGTCAAATGAATTTCCAAGAAAATTGACGGACGTTGATCAAAAAGATTGACGATAGCAATATCTGTGTCAAAAAAATGGCGATCATGTATGTGACTGTTCACATTTGGCGCGTTCAGAAAAATTTGATCTCAGAGATTTTTCTCACTTAAAATGGTGAGCAAGCGAATCCAAGATTTTTGCTCCTCAGAGTTTTGACAGTAAAACTAAGAAATTTTGCTGAGGATTCCTGTTAAGGTAACTGAAATTGCTGAGATCTCCGAAATCTCATTTTCATGGTCGATAAAGGTAGAATTTATTATTTTTCTTTTTTTTTTAAATATGTGCATTTTTTCGGTGTTCTTTTGTGAAATCTGTTTTCTCTTTAATTTAGCTTTGGTACCTAAATATTATAGAACTATTTTTTTTTAATTGTAAATACACTTTTTTATAAAATTTTAATTTTTTAATTTAAAAATTTCTATTGAATCCTTTAACGAGTACGGATTTGTTTTTTTGTTATTTGTTTTAACCACTGCTGGAACCTAAAGTGCCTTTGAAGTTTCTCTTTTTTATGCAACGTCGTTAAGTCCTCGTAAACGTGGTATATTGAGTAAAACTGTCAAATGTTCATTACAAATTGACATTGTTTACGCAGTTTATAACGTTTACACCGGATTTACGCCATTGCATGAATATTCCTCATATAAAATCACGGGAATTAAAGGTGTCAAAACAACGCAAATGACCTATCCATTGGGTCACCCATTACCCGTTTAATGTTTCAAAGTCAACCGATCCGTTGCTGAAACGCATGCGATTAAATCTGCGGGTCGTTTCCTTTTTAGACAGTAATTTAAAAAATGAAATATAAAGAACTGATGTAATACCTAAATAGTTCCCATGACTTTGAAACGCCAAACAAAAATCATCTATGTATTTTAAATCGCCTTCTATTCATATGATTCTGTCACAAGAATAAGTTTCCTCAAAAATAATCCTTGCATTGAATTTTATACAAAGGCTAAACTTACGTGATATTTGCAAGGCAAAATTCTGGTTTTTGCTTTCTAGTCTTTATACATAGACTTCACACAAATTTCACAAACTTCAAGCAGCAGAAAATTTATTTGCATATCAACTTTTTGCCGTCAAAGGCTTCTTGCATTGCATATATGCGTTCACTTGCATATACAGCCCTATTCCTATCCTCGCGCGTTTCAAAGTAATTTCCTTTTTGGAATTAGCATACAATAGTCCTTTTTTATGCTCTCATGAAAAGTGCTTCCACATCCACATTTTGTTCATCTCATCCTTCTGGCAACTTACATATATGTAGGTAACCGCCATTTGGGACGCCAAGCGGTATCCATATGAAACCCCACTTTTATGATTGAATTTCGTTGCCAATGTGAATTATAACTAAACTATACCTACTACTCCTTTTGACCCAAGACCAGAACGGTCGTCGTCGTCGTCGTTTTGGTTGTCCTCGTCGGAAACGTCGTCATTGTCGGTACCTATATAACTATTTCTGTAGAAATATTCAAATGATGCAGAAAATTGGATATCAAAGCAATTTTATAATGTTTTGGGTAAACATTTTTTCCGGGCCAAACCAATATACTATTTTTCCCGAATACTGCGTCATTATTAAGAAGCAATCGCTAAATTTTCGTGGAATCGCGTCAGCATTTTGGTGCGTTAAATCCAAAAAATGCACCTTTTCTTCAACATCGGTCGTGGCTGTGGCATGCAAATTAGGTCTACCGATTCTCGGGACTTAGACAGCAAGACAAACACAAACACGGACAGATTGATCTCTTTGCCAAAGAGGAAGAATAAAAGTCGAAATCGAAATCGAAACAGCAGCCGACAGAACTAAATACATAAATTCACTCCGCATGGTCGGTGTTTTGGAGCACAACATTCATATCGTACATCGATCGATTTTAAGGATGTTCCAGCTTCTGCGCATAGAAAACGAGAGGCGCTTCCTTTCAAGTTGGTAGATCTCTTTGGAGATCATATAGCTGCCCATCGAACGTATATAAAAGAGAATTGTGTGCCCCGCTTGTCTTGTTGTCGCTGTTATCCTCATCCTACTGTACCATACCATAGAATTCGCAGAATTCAATTCGCAAGCTCATTCCTTCTCTAAATCGCATAGATTCATATAGCATGAGCATCCCCATAGAAGGTCTTCTCTCTAGAAAAAAAAATTAAATGTGGACTCGCTGTCCTGCTGGAACAGAGCGCAGTGCACCCCATGATCGCGGAGCTGCAGATGGAGATGGAGATGGAGATGGAGAATCGCTAAATAAATTTATTACATGATTCGGAGGTTTTCATAAATTTTCATCTGTGAATCGTGTGCGCACTTTGCATGTGATTGAAATGTGACTTTAATATTGTTATTGCAGCAATAAATTGTGCAAATGTGACTGTTTTGAAAAGGATTTAATGAGGATTTACGGGCGGTCTGGGAGGACTTACAAGAGAAGTCGTTAGTTAAAAAAAAAATCAAATTGTAAATTGCAAATATGATCTGCAGGTGGTTTCTATAATGGCAAGTTTGGCGCGAAGAAATAACAGCGAAAAGGAAATTTCAGACAAAAACGAAGAATTTAAATAAGAATGGTTAAGGTTTCCCTTCTGCATTTTCAATTAGGTACACATATTTATATAAGATCGAAAGGCAATTTTATTCGAAATATGTTGGGTCAGTGATGAAGCTACATATATATGTACCTACTGTAATTAAAAGCCATGAAAAGTGAGACTCACAATTCAAAGTTCCAATCAAAAAAAAAGAATATGATTGGGCCAGGTTGCAAGAGCTTAAGTCACTTCTTATACATAGCTTAAGCTTGACTTTAATTCACAAGGTAGTAAGTGACTTATGTATTAATTTATAACAAATTAGGTAGTCCATAATGCAAACTGTTTTCTATTTTTAAGAAAATACATATTAAATTAATTATTTTTACAAAAAAATATAAAAAATAAAAATTTACCCGATTTGCCATTCCAGCATAGTTGAGGAACATTAGAAATGAAAAAAGAATTTATGTATTTATGTATGTACATTGAATGTCAAATTTAAATGTTGAGCATAGGTACCAACATCATAACTTTCCTAAAAAGGGTCAAATACATGTGGTTTAAAAAATTATTGTTTTGTATTAAATTTTTGTAAGGTTTTTCTAAAGCCGCCGCCGCCGGCTTTAGAATACTATCTCCCTCTCGCCAATTGGTGGTTGAAAGTATTTTAAATTTTAATGCTTTTTTGTTTTTATCAACTTCCTCATTGAATTAAATTATTTGTCCGATATTTATTTTCATGTTTTTAGTATAAAATTTTGAATTATTTTGAAAATGTTTGTTTGCTCTAACACGCCAGTCATTTTTTCTTTAATTATATACCTTAATATTGAAAATCGGAAAATTGGATCGAAAGATATAAGCATTTAAGTAAACACAAATCGGGTATTTTTCAGATTTCGCAAAAATCATAATCAGAAACATACCCATTTTTTTCTACGAACATTTCTCCTTTTTTTCTGTCCGTTTTATCATCTTCTTCGTATTTTGTTTCCTCAGACTAGTAAGAACAAAACATGAACTAAATAATTTTGTTTATTTTGTTTATTTTGATCATTTTGTTTATTTTGTTTATTCCCCTCACGTTTCACCCCCCTTTGCCTACTAGGCGTTTCATATTTTTGAAATTCTGTTGATTTTTTTACATTGTATGCCTCCGTTTAAACATTTCTAATGTTAAAATCAATTTATGTGAAAATACGATCACAAAATAAACAATTCTAATGTACATACCTATATATTTATACGAATTTATTTTACGAAAAAAAAGGAAACAAAAACAAAATATCTAAACTTAAAATTAATTTATTTGTATTTATTCTGACGAAAATTTGTTATACAAATTACTCTCATTTCCACATTTTTTTTTTGAAGATGTCAATTATTGTTATGCCAATGTCAATTTTTGTATAGGCAATCGATAATTTGTAAGTCATGATTTTGTTTCAAATTGTTCCGCTTTTTAAATTGCAATATTAGACGTGTTTTTTTGGGAATCTATATTCTATATACAGTGCAGTAAGAAGTTTCAAAAAAAAAATGCATCGTGTTTGCGTGGTTTTATATTTCACATTTGGAACTATTGAACACCTGTCAGAATAATTTTAAATTTAAAAAAATCTATCCACAGTAAGATTCTCCAGGGTGACTATACAAGACTCAACGAACAAACCTACAAAAAACGGCCTTAAACAAAAGTTTCAGGGTCAACAACTTACTGTCGAATTTTTACGATTTAAATGTCAACAATTATATTAAAACAAATCCAACAAAATGCCCTCTCAAAATTTATTGTCTGCAAAATTACAGGACATCCTGTTAAAATGTTAAACGAAATTTCATAAAATACTCCAAGTTAATTTGCGTGTAAACTTCCATTATATACAAATGCTTTTATTTGTAATTAAATCATCTCCAATAAAATTGACACCAGATCGTGGAGACATTGAACAAGACAAAAAACAGACATGACACCATGTAACCTCATCATCGTCACATCCGTATATACCCATCCACCTCATCCAGCCACCGTATAATACAACCACATACCCCTCGTTTGTTGCGTTCCGTGTTGTCATTCCTTTGCACAATCATTCTGAAGTCGATCGTCCTTAGCAGCATCACATTCACCTGACAAATAAGGCAAAATGACGTGAGTCAATCAAAGAATCACTTAAGCCATCATGCGAGTGAGCTGACAAATGTAAATGTGACTCACCACAGGTCGCACAGCTCGCCAAGCACACGAACTGGGAATATACTTACCTACATCCATACATATTATTATAGAATGGAAAGAAATGCTCTCAGTTTATTGAGGCATTGGACATTGGATAAATTGAAATCAAAGAAATTTATCGCGCAGCATTTACCCAAATTCACAGGGTTTTCTAACTTATAAAATTGGGCTGTCGACCGACCGACATTATCAATTTGAGTTCCCTTAGTGATTTTGACAATTCTGCATTTTAGGTGACACAACCTATAAAATTGTTCTTTTTTTAGATTTAGATAAGGGTGATGGTTCCTGAAGAATATAAAATAGTCTTCTGATATTCTTATGGCCTTTGTCACCACCACCGCACCGCAGCCATCAATCCATCACCTAAATATAGACATCCATTTAACTTGGGAGACGAAGAAGAGCGCACATCCATCTGTCTAAACGATTTTATAAATTTTCCAGCCGAAAATGCCAATATCAAGATGTATGTATAAGGTAGGTTGGTTAGATACATGACGACGGACGATTTGATTGGATTTATAGAATGAGAATTTATCGCTGGGGACCACCGAATTCCACATAGTACCGACCTAAAACGAGTGCCATTCTTACTTTAGGTATACCCAATTTATGATGATGGTGAAGAAGATTTTTCTGATTCAATAGGATTGACAAATCTAAACCCCCAATTACCAAGTCAAATTTCATGCTCAAGTTATTCAATTTTATTTTATTCAATTCAATTCAATTTCTGATGGTTGTTTTTTGAAAATTGACATAAATTGATTTTGAAAAGGAAGAGAAGGTGTCTTAGGTAACGCTGACGCAGTTCAACACAATTTTTAATGGGAGATATATTATAGTTTTGCATATTTTGGAACAAACTGGCTTCACGATTTTTCGTAAACGTAGATACAACACGAACTAACTTACCGGGCGTCTAGGTAATTTACTAATTTAACGCCTTTTTGAAAGGGTTCTTCGATAACTTTATCTATATGAATTTAGGAAAAATAAACGAAAACATAGAAATCATTGCACGGCAACATTAAAATTATCACAAATCACAAATAATTAACGGACAATTATAATTTATAATTATTACGGCATAAATTATTAAACACTAAAAATTTCAGCATGATTAGTTTTAAAACCCTTTCAAATCGGGTGCTTCTATAAATCCATTTATATGAATTCAGGAAAAAAACGAAATCATAGAAAACATTGTACGATAGAATTGAAACTGTCACCGCATATTAATGACTAATTTAAGCAATCAATATTTCAATAAGTTGTAACCGCTTCTCGAGATGGTGATTCATAAACTTGATATCAACTTGATAGCAACCAAAAAAAAAAAAAAACATAGAAAACATCGAACGAAAATTTCGAAACAGCTAGGTTAGGTTAGGTTTACGTGCCTGTCAGCAGAGACGCTTAGACCATAGTTTGGCCCATTGTGATACCACAAGAATCTAGAAAAATTTCTTCCTACTCGTTGAACCATTTAGAGCTTCTTACAAAGCACGCGAGCCTACTAATGCCATAACTTTCCAGATCACAAGGATCATTGTAGCAGAATTCTCCTGGGTGAAGCCGAGGCTTTTCAGATAGAGCAGGACATGTAGGTACATAGGTACAGAGAAGGAAAGGAATCAATTCTTCCTCTTCTGCATTCATACAACTTCTGCAGAAATCTTTAGTAATGATCTGCTTAGAGAAATCAAACTCTGCGATGTTGTTCCACCTGAGGTTTGTTTTATCTATTGCATCTAGGTTAAGCATGAGTTTACATTTAGCGATGGGTATATCAATATTTGTCCAATTTAACGATATGGGTTTAGCGAGTTCGTCTGCTTTACAATTACCTGGAATGTCCCTATGATCCAGCATGCATGAAAAGTGAATGTTGAACTGCTGTGCCATCTCCATTAGAATTTAGAGATGATCGACTGTTAAGGGCTGTTTTTGAATTTGTAGAGACAGAATCCAAAGTGGCGACTTGGCTTTCTGAGAAGAAACGGATATCTGTACTTAATATCACGTTTTCCTTAAGCCTGCACAGGGCTTCTTTTATCGCCAAAAGTTCCGCCTGGAATACGCTAGAGTGATTGGGAAGACAAATGTAGAGACTTAATTTCAGTCTGTCTTAGTACACATCTCCACCAACCCCATCATCAGTTTTTGAACCGACGCACGACGGCGGTGTCGGCGTAGAAATGGATTGATTGATTTTCCAAGAACCCTAAGTCCTCCCAGAGAGATCTGGAAGGGATAGTAACATTAAAGTTTTTATCAAACTGTAGCTTTGAAGTATTTGAAATATAGGATAACACTTGAAAGTTGTTTGTCTAAACTTTCAAGTGTTATCTTATCTTCTAAACCCTCCCTCTAACATAGACGAATTTGACAGCTAAGTCAAGGATCCCACTCTAGCCCTAAGCAATTCCATGAAGATCTCATGCCCTCTTACTCAGGTGAGGGGCAAAAAGAAACCACATCGGTGGAACTCAGGGCTCGAGTCCATTAGGAAAAGTTGTAGGAAACTATTAAATCGAGCTAAAAGCACTAGACTAGCGTCAGACTGGGACTCATACAAGGAATCCCTAAAAATTTATAAGATAGAATTGAAGAAATCCAAAAGATCTTCTTTAAGGACCTTCTGTACCAAAATAGAAGAAACCTCTGAAGCATCTAGATTAAGAAAAACCCTTTCAACTAATCCTATTATGCCCAGCTTCCTAAAAAATACTGACGGCACATGGACCACCTCTTGCGAAGAATCGCTCAACCTGCTAGTAGACACTCATTTCCCAGGTAGCTCCCAAGCTGTGAATTACACCGACTGCATAAAATCCAATAATAATTTAACTTATCCACAAGGTCTGATTACAAGGGACAAGCTAAAATGGACAGTTAATAGCTTTGAGCCATACAAGTCAGCTGGGCCAGACGGCATAATACCACCCGAACTCCAAATGATTTCACATATTAATTATTCTGCCAATTCTGGAAATACTCTTAATAAGTTGTTTGGAACTGGTCAACATTCCCTTGTCATGTTAAGGTTGTTTTTACTCCCAATGCTGGCAAATGCTCCCATGTAAGCCCAAAAAATCTCAGACCTATCAGCCTATCATCATTCCTGCTTAAAACTTTCGAACGATTGATTGATATCCAATTTAAGAACAAAACAAGCATTGACAAAAGATATTTGTCTTCGGCTCAACATGCTTATTGCAAAGGGAAATCGGTAGATACGGCCTTGGACCTTGCCAAATTAATAATAAATAGCTAATTGGCGGAAAATTATCTCTTAACCTACTAGGTAGGTTTCTGGTTGATTTTACTTACTTTTAATCCCGCTTGGTCTTAAATCTTGCATCGCAATCGCTAAAACTGTCATTGGTGGTATATTGCATTAGTAAATGTTCGTAACGAAGCATTACACTTTAAACCCCAAACCCAAAATCGAAATTTTATTAAATTATACCGAACGGCTCCCTACATCAACATTCGACCAACCTATACCAGCCTCAAACTCAAAATAATTATATTTATTTCACATTTAAAGTTCACATTATGTCGTAGCAGAAAATATAACAAGAGAACGTAAATGATTTCAACAACTCCAAACTTATCGGCTCATGATTTTCTTGTTTTCGAATTACCAAAGCAGAGGCTCCATTCATTTTTTGTGTGCATTCGTCCTTTAGGACAGTTTAACCTATAAGGTCGTAAAAAGAACTCTAGCCGCTGATATAATTACTCCCCTCTTTTTAATTAAGCTCAGGCCTCAGTTGTTTTTACTATGGATTTACACGTTGGACTGGAAAACTAATAAAGATTTTTTTCACTCGTTCAAAGAAAATATACCAGCAGAAAATTTACCTAATATTTTTGTAAAGCACCTCCAACCCTCTTCACAACCAAAGTCAGCTACTTATATAATAAATTTATAAAGCATCCATTTTTTGAATGTTCTTCCTTGAAGCCTACAAGTTTAATCTTCATACTTAAAAATAAAATACTAAACGACTTCAAATACTTAACCACACAAAAGGATAACAAGCACACCAACAACAAAAACAACTCCAAAACCAAGATGAATCGCTAGATGAAGGATAATGATATAATTAATGCTGCTTCTGTGATGTTGCCATTGCTCCTGTTCTTGTGTGCTGTTGCTATATTCTCATGGTTCTCCGTAACAACCTTCATCTTCTCGATCAGTTCCAGTTGCAGTTGTGCGCATTTCCAATGTCTTCAATGTTTAATCATCTTCCTTTTTGTGGAACTTTGAGTACAGGATCAAAATGCCGCCAAATAAAAGCGGAGAAGGGTGGACATAAAAATTATCTGATTATAAAACGGTTTGTTACTGTTTTGCCATTCTTCACACACACACACAGGCCGATCGTGGATGGATCTTACGCCATTGTCCCTCCTTTGAAACATATCGATTCGATGCCATTGATGGTGCACTCTGGTGCTTCTTTCATTGTAAAGGTTGTTATTGCGCTGAGCCACACAATCCTCCATCCCGCCGAATCACTATCCGTAGTGCATCCCACTGGGCTGTGGAGAATCAGGTCTGTCTTTCAATCCAAAAGGCTTGGTGTACGCTACGTTTGCTGCTTCAGCGCCGCCGCCGCGCAATACGGATTCGTTTCGCCGCTCCGGCCGAATCGCCATTTTTTATTTGTTGCCACAGAGATCTACATATATACACAATTATATGTAGGTTGCCGAAAAGGATTTGTCCCCAAAGGACAGTATAGGGAAAAGCCAGGAGAAATCGGGATTGGTGTTTTGTCTCTTCTTCTTTTTGTTAATGATGACTCCAAGCTAAGAAGAAGGATTTAATCAGGAGGTCTTCGCCTCCTAATTTGTTGTTCATCCAATTTGGTTGTTGGCCTTTTTTTGTATGCTAACTTTCTGTTGTTGGATTGTGAGGTTGTGGCTGCCTGGTCTGGTCTGGTCTGGGTGCTGCGCTGCGTTGCGGTAGCTGCCACTGCCAGTCATTGCGCTTGGAATTTCAGCTCCGCGGCAGAGATTTTCCAACATTCGTGTTAGGTATCTTGTCCTCTTGGCCTCACAATATGTAAACATGGAGGCAAATTTCAACTGGGGGATTGTGTGTTTCTTAATATGTTGCCCTTTACATATGGCCCAGAGTTTGCGCGTCTCGAAGTAACGCACGTACCTTACTTGTACTTGACCGTCCACTGTGCTCATCAGCCTGACTGGACCATCAAGGTACAAGGTTGGCACCTTGTACAACTAGCGGTGGCGGTGGCAGCGGCAGCAGCGAAGCATCAGCACCAGCATCAGCGCCAATGACCCTGATGGGGAATCAACAAAGAAAAGGAACAAACTGAACATGTTTTCTGTCCAAAATAACAAGACGATGGTGTAAACTGAGATTCTCCTGCAGCGGATCTTCTTCTTTTTTTTAAATGCTTTTCCAGGTGCTTTTTTGTTGGTCCTTTCCTCCACGATAAGATGATGATACATATTTTGGTTTTGTGTATCTACATTTGTTTATTTTTTTGGCAATGGATCATGCATCATGTATCCGTTTATCTTGTGGTAAGATCTCTTCAAATTCAGATAATAATTTGTTTGAAAAATGAACGAAGATGTTTTCGGAAGGATAAAATTTTATTAATTAGTCAAAGTGTCTTTCGAATGTGTCCTGTGACTTGATGCGATGTAAGGTTTCGTTATATGCCTTATCGATGTGGGATTTTCTTTTAAATTCTATAGTGATCGTCATTAAGACACCAAAAAGTGTTGCTTGTTGTTGATGAGGTCTGAGGAAGTGGACAGGCTAGCTGTCAACTTGGAGTAATTGGATACTGATCAAGGAAACAAAAATGAAAATAAAAATAATATGACGGTATTTGTTGTTGACGATGTTTGGGGATTTTCTCACGAGTCAACGCATTAAAAAAAAAAGATTTTTTGCAAAAAGAATATTTTTTTTCTTTTTAGCTTTCCTTGTGTGGATACCTAATTGGATAGCATGTTTTTGTTTCACACTATACACGTTGGGCTTAACAACAGTTTCGAAGTTTGATGAAAATCGTGAAATATGGAGGCGGAGAATTAGCCCCCATATCCATTGTTCAAATTAGGCCCCATAAAAACATTTACCAGATTTAAATATTGAAAAAATCTACAGATAATAATCTTACATTTAAGTTCTTAATAACCTTAAGAGTTCAGTTTCATTTTCACTGCCCCCAAAATATTGAATAAGTCTACGGAAATTTGGCTTGCGTAGGGCTACCACGCTTAAATTTTGGGGATCGCTTTCGAGCCCCTGAAACTAAAAAAAATTTCTTCTACAAATATTTAAAAAAAACTATGATTAATTGCTGAAAAAAAAATAACAAAGTCAATAATTTTGTCTTTATCACTTTAAAAGTTTTTTTTAATATTTTATCCATGTACATATAATATCAAAATTCTGCGACCAAATTATAAGACAAGTTGGTGTTGCAGTGGGCGGATTTATTTAAAACACTTCTTAAATATTTTTCTCGCTTTCTTGAAATTTCATCCAAATCGCTGGTGCTACTGTACTGAGTGTTGGCTGTCAATTGGTTTCTTAAAAAGTGTTTTATCATTAATTGAAAAAAATGTCATTTTCATGAACAATCTATTATTTTAATCAGATACCCTCTGGCGATTTTAAGGCGCGCTGCGTAACTATTCTACATTTGACTTTCTCTTTTTCGACGCGAATCTGACTTTTGTTTAGACACAAACTAATGTGAGCAGTGATGACAACCAGCGACTCATTTTGGCATTTAGAAGTCGTTAAAATAAATCACAAATCTGTAAATAAATTCTTTTTATTTACAAAATTAATATTAAAACTATATCAGTGGCACTGTTGCCTTTTGGACCCAATTTCAGCCTCGGGACCCCTGGCCCCGAGATTTGGAAATTGGGTACCAAATAAAAACCTTATACACAAAAACATAAAATAAAAATAGATACACTATTTCAAATTATGTAGGTATTTAGAATACATATGTAGATATTATTTATTTTTTTTGCTATTCATAAATGTTTTAAAATGTTTTTGCTGCAGTTTATAGTTTTTTTGTTTTTGCTTTAATAATATTTGTGGGGGCCCTTTTTTTGGGCGTGGGCCCCTTTTTGGGACCCCTTTTAATTTTTTTCAGAATTCCTTAGAACACTCTTGGCTGTTGTCCATCTAGCCACTGTCGAATCTCCTTTTTTATAAACGTATTTGAATATTTTATTAGACATTATAAAAGACAAGAAAATTATTGTCCAAATCTAAATTTTTGACAATTGACAATTGACTTTTGTCCACAGAATCGGATTGCTTTATCGGTAAAGTGTTTCGATGCTGGCTAGGCAATTCATCTCACTTCCACTCCATGGTGAGAAAGAGACTGTCAGAATTTTTTGATTTGTCATTTTTTTTTCTTTGGTGACATCTTTTTTTTCTGTCTATACTTATTCTTTTCCTTGTTGGCATTTACAGGTAAAAGAATTTTATTTATTCCGCATTCTCAACTTTCCTTGCTTTTCATTTCGAATTGTAGTTGGTAAATTAAATATAAAACACTAATTTTGCTCTTGTGCCTGTCACTTCTTTCTAACCCATTCTAACTCCATGAGACTCTTTGGCTTAAGAAGTAAAAAAAGGGTCACATCTAATAAATTCCTTGTCCAAGCTTTGTGGGAATTGATACCTCTAATTTAATTCAAGTCTATTTCGAAGTCAATTCAAACAAGCTGATGCGTGGCAGGATGATGGATAACGTGTATTCTAGGACACATCCATTCCACGCGATCATCAAAAGGATCGTTAAACACTGACAATGAAACGAGGGTTAGGTATATTATATGTGTCGTCGTCACAGTATGGAAGCATGGCATAATGTGTTGTAGCTCTATCAGTATAAGGGCAGGTGAATTGTGTTATCTTCTGTAACACCTGATGTCCCTACCAAACCAATAATATACAACAATAAAAAGGAGTTCGCCCGTGCACAGCACATGCTCAAAACGCATGTTGCCAATGCACATTTGTTTCGATTACGATAAAGGATCAGAATTCGGAATGCTTGGTTGTTGATGATGGAGCTGTGGAAGAATAGCAAAGAATATAATTGTGTCAACCGAAGACATATTGCGATGCGAAAGTATTTTGACTTGGAATGCTTTAAAAAAAATATATTTTATTGAAGACAGTCGATTGAAATATGAGTAGGTAGATAAATGGAAACGGTGATGGCGATTCATCATGCATTGCATTTCGAATGTATTGGAATAAAACAGATAAAGTAAGAGGAACAATTGCTTTTGAGCTTAAATGGTAAAAGGTCCTACTTTATAAAGATTTCAATTTTAAGAAAAACAAACGAAAGAATCAAACGTGCCTTTCACCTGAGATATGACCACTCGCCAGCTAACTGCAAATTCTGAATGGTCGCGAATTTTGACAGTTCATTCACATGTTTGATCGCTATAAGAACTGCGAATTGCTATATGATTATGAATCATAAAAAACAAATTATAACCTATGAAATACCACGCCCATCTATTCCTATTAAAATGAACTGTATATTTCATTTAATCTTAAATCACTCGAATGATTTGTATGAAAATTTCAGAATTTGTTCTGATATGTGGAAGGAGGGCGATATGAAATTTTCAGAATTTGTTCTGATATGTGGAAGGAGGGCGATATTGTCAGATATATTACTGTCCGAAAAATGTCAGACAAGAGCTGACAATCAAATTGTCATACTTTGGAACGAAATCTATCAACCACATGAACGGACAATTTTTCATTGTAAGTAGGCACATATCATTTTAATGCAATTTCTTTAATCAAGGATTAAAAGGAATCCATAATTTGAAATTTTAATCATCAGAACCAGAGTCAGAACCTTTATTACAGATTTAACCTACTATGAACAAATTGCTCTAAGTCAAACAAAACGTTTTTATGTAAATTTAAACATATTTGCCTATCAAAATAGAAAAGAAAGAAACGCATCGATTTTGAAAAACACCGATGTTTCAGATTCGATAAATTTTCTCACCGATTTTAACACCGAATAATTAATCGGCCATCCCTAAAATCAGAGCATTGTGCGAAGGACTTATAAACTTTTAATTTAGAGCTGTTAAACACACTTAAAAAAAGCATATGAATAAGAAGTGATTAAAAACTTTTTTAATTATTACTAGATACTGTTTATTTTCCAAATAAATCCCCCGCATAGTTTTTGAACATCAAAATAACGTAATCACGATACGTGCCTGTCAAAAAGACGAAAGACGAAACGAACGAAAAAACGAATCGTGTAATCAGCGTCTAACTGAGATATCATTTTCCTGAACACTCCTATTATGTTACAGACCCATCCATAACAAACACTTGGGATGTCTGAAATGTTGTTTAAAATTTAAATTCAAATAAAATCTTTGAAGTATGCAAGAAAAAGTTTTCGTTGAGTGTCATTCAGTACAAAATATGCAAAAGAAATTTAATTTTATAATTTTCCTCTTCCGTTAATTTTTTAGATTGCATATTTTTAGGAATGAGTTATTGGCAAATTATTTTCCTCCGGTTTATAGGGTAACTTTAAATTGTTTCACTGATATACCACACACATTGTACACCATATTTATTTATATTTATTTTGTGAATATGTATGTATAATGTATATTGTACATGTACATACAACTCGCCTCAACAAGTGCATCGTATTTGTTTTTTTTGTAGTTTCAAATCAATTTAAATGCTGTGTTTTTGGCTTGCGATTAACTCCTAGTATGACAAGAAGAGCAGTCATAAAGACATAAAACCGTATTGTTTTTGTTATTTTTCTTTTAAATTTTGATATGCAATATTGTTTGTATATTATTTTCCGTTCACACGGTTGGTAGATTTCATCCAAACACTTAGCTCATAGGCAATTAAAAAGGAAAAGCAATTTAAGCCTAACAGCATTATAAAAGCATTTGTTATAATATACAATAATTTTAAAACCAAGCTTAATTAAAATTGACCCGGTCGTTTTTAAAATATGTATGAGTTTTCAAACAAAAAATTGAAACTCTTAAAATTAATGTGCCTATTTAATTTGTAGTTCTATAAAAAATTTAAAAAAAACATCTTATCAGAGAAATGTCCGTTTAAGTAATAGCCTAAAAGACAGACAGAAAACGGACTAAATTGCGGGACCCGCTTTGTTTAATTTTTTTTTCCATTTCTGATCAGAATTGTTGAGATCTTACGGTGTTTTCGAGGCCAACAGCGACGATGTCCGTTGTTAGCATTGCCATGCGTCCTCTTTTTAGAGGACATGTCCTCTTTTTAACCCCGACGCGGAACGTTCTTCAACGTTTTAAGAAATTGTCCTCTTTTTTCCCCATCCAACTAATTTTGAAAATAAAAAAAAATCATCGAACTCGGTATTTAAAAGAAAAACAAATCTAATAGAATACATAAAATAAACCGATCTTATTTTGACACCCATGTGTAAACCCTTTAAATGTCAAACTGCAAAATTTAATTGAACGCGCCCATTTGTTCAGCTTCATTGTAATTTGTTTCGTTTTTCGCCCTTTCACCAGAAAAATAAATAAATATTTTATCTGGTGTTGGTAAATTGCAATAAACCAAAATTTATTTTATTTGGTGGTTCAAATTATTGTGTTTAATATTTTTACAGGATTACTTCAAAATTATTTTTTAAGGTAGATGATGTCCTCCAAAGTCCGGGATTTTAAAACATTTTGTCCTAGGTTAGCTTAAACAGCCATGGCAACCCTACTGTTGTATCTACTGCTGAGGATAATGACGCAAAATTGTAGACGATTTAGTATAACGTTAAAGCATTTTTAGTATGATGCTAGGTTAAAAACTTTAAACGAGTTAGGATCGTATTACTTTTTAAACCTTTTTTGTATCTTTTTAGTGTCATAATAACTGCAAATGTCACTTTGACAACTGCAAATTTGAAAATGGTGGCTTACTTGTTTGTATGAACTGTCATTGTTTTAGGCGCGTTCAGGTGAAGTTCTTTAGAAAATATGTTTAGTATGATTGACACTAGTTAATAATTTTTGAAAATAAGAATATTTAATTAGCTTTAATTTTAGAAAATGGTAGATATCATGTTACAAATTTTTCGCCTGTTTTTCAAAAAAAAAAATTGACTTACCAACTACAGCATTTACATATATACCTAGACAAAAAAAAATTAAATTGTTTGTGCCATTCGTAAGATAAGAATTGGGCAGCTAAAATCTTTGCTTTTCAAATCACAAATACAAATTACTTCAAATTGATAAAAAGGTCAATAAAAACACATAATAGTCTTGTTTTATAATTTAATTGATTAAACAAGGCTATAAGGTGTTTTTATTGACTTTTTATCAATAATTTCAATCTTGTTGGCCGAACTTCTTTAATTAACAAATATTTTAATGGACAGCCATCGAGATAGAGAGTCACACAAGGTAAACTCATTTTTGTTTTTAATTGTGAGCTTAAGTTCTATCATCTTTCGTATACCAATCCTATTTAAGACTTTTTTTACTAAGTGGTGGCTCTTAGATATCACGTAATATAAAAAGATAAAGTTTCAATGTATCCCTAGTTAAGTTTACCTATATCTAACTCTTTCTTTCTCCTAACATACATTCCAATAATTTAATCGATTTCTTTCAAAAAAAGGTCATTTCGCTTTGACTCAATTATTGAAACTTTTATTTATCTTCTAATCATAAATGATAAGACTTCTTGACAGAGAGATTATATTTCATATAAACAGAAACAGTAATAGGCTGAGTGTGTTTGCGTGACACTTGTCATCAACAAAATAACAACTTTTATAAACTCAGATATGTATTGTACCTCTATAAATAGCTGCGCACGGCACAACGTCATCATCAGCATGAATCATATCATAATCTCAAACGAAGGAGAAACAAACAAACTACGATCGTATGTTTGATGGTGGTAAGGGTAAAGATGGCTGGCCATACAACTGTAGTATTATAGTGTAGATATTATTTAGGTACTAACAAATGAATATTGCACACCGCACGTAAGATTGTTTTGTATAAAAACTGAGGCCCGCTTAGTTGTGACATCATTCAAGCAAAGTACGATCGTGGATTTATCAACCATTCCAAAAGTTCCAAATACAATAAATAAAATAACAATCTAATCCAAATGCCTTGTGGAGATTGTAAAACTGGTAAGTGAAATTTGTACAAACCGTTATTTGAAAAAAACTTGTGATTTATATAAAACAAAAAATGTGTAAAAGTTTAATCAGTGCATAAGAATTAATTTAAAAATATTAATTTTCAATTATTTTCTAGATTGCAAATGTACCGGTCAAAATTGTGGGCAGACCTGTGGCAAGGGTCAAGATTGCAAGTGCAACAAAAAAACCGAAACGGAAACCAAAGGAAGTTGTTGCAAAGGAAAGGGAAATTGTCATTAAATCGATAAAATTCGAATAGTTTATATAAACAATTAGGTCTAATAATTTTGTTTAATAAGTTTTACTTTGTAAGAATGTAGGTATTGAAAGTGTACCTTTAATTTTCTATTTATAATAAAAAAAAAATAAATTATTATATTGTTGCTCAAGTACTCAGGTTTCAAAAACTTTTTCAATGATTTTAAATAAAATTTGTTATTATCGTGTAATTTCTGTTGAATGAGGTGAATCTTAATCTTACAACTGCAAGCATTAGTTTTTATTAAATTGATAACAAAAATCAGTAGGTAAATAGAAAATGTTCATGGTTGCCTTGCTATATCATAACAATTTTAACTATTTGTCTGTAAGACCCTAATGAATTTTATGATTGCTTTCGATTGGTTTTTCGATAATTGGGTCTTAAGTCCAGTTTAAATAGATTTTCTTTTAAGATAAAATTCTTATATAGAGCTGAAAATATTGGTGCAGGCCTTAATGGATACAAATTTTGAGGTATTAACTGCGACCTTAAGATCTATTGTGCCCCCTTTTAGAGCCGGATAAGAATATTCATTTACATCGCTTCCTCTTAATTAGTTTCCTTGAGAAACTTTAGTTTTTTGAGTATTTTAAGAGAGGGTAATTCGCTCTATTCTATCTGATGACGTCCAAGATATCTATGTCTTTGATGAAGTGCTTCACAGATACCTATGATATGGTCGAGTGTCTCCTTCTCAGCATTGCAGAATCTGTAAATGGCATTGTCTACCAAGCCAAGTATGCTAAAGTGTTCTTTAAGTTTACAGTGGCCAGTGAGGAGACCCCCGTTATTATCCTTTGGTTGTTCCTACTTAAGCTTATGCTGGATGTAAAAAGTTTTTAGTTGTAGTTCCCAGCTTGTGGAGTTCATTCCAGATGTTTAGTCTTTTTTTATTTTATTTCTAAGCACGTTTTCTCCTATTCCAAAATAGGACTCAGAACCCGTAAAGGGTATGTTGTTGTGCCTATTTTTGCTAAGGAGTCTGCCTCTTCATTGCCCTGGATACCAACGTGGCCTGGTACCCAATGAAGTGTCACATTGTTATTCGTTTTTTTTTTTTACTTAAACATAGTAAGCAGCTGAAGTGAAACGAAAATGACACAACGAAATCATAAACGAAAAATTTCGTTCTGTTATACTTTTTACAGTACGCTGTTACACGAGCCAAATTGATAATTATAGCAAATTATTTGAAGAAGTCTCCGGTCCTTTTTTGCACTGAATTATTTGCACGAACCAATTAATTGTGTGCAGAGACCACAAATAAATTTTGGGACCCAACATCATCATCTAATGAAATTCTCCAACGATATTTGTCCGTAGTATTTTCGTTCACGTTTTCACTGTGGATTTGGAGACCACAGAAAATGTTCGTTTCGCTCTCGGTGAAGTGAAATGCAAAATTCACTAAAAGAAAATGGAAATTATCGATCGACGTGAGTGATTCTGCTGTTCATATATGGACAAAAAATATTGTTCTGGAATTTTTGCCAGAAAATTCGATTTCATAAGAATTTTCACGTCGCGATCATGTAAGCCAATAGGTCAACCTATTTGATTTTGCTTCAAAATTGTAGCTGTCAAGTATACCACACACATAATCACAACAAAAATCGATTCAAAATTCGATTCCGTTTAGAAAAAAATTCGGTTTTTTGTATAATATTATATAATACTGAAAATTTAAATCATATTAAACTAGAAATCATATTTAACTATAAAAAAAAAAGAAAACAAAATGTAACTAATTAATAAATTAATAAATAAATGTTAATTATGCTTTTATTGGGAGCTAGTTTAAATAAAAAAGATATATTTTTAAGTCTATCAATTAAGAAATCAAAAATCAAAATTACAATTTTTAATATACTTATTGTCATTATATGTTAGTTTAAATTATGGTGGAAAAGGAAAATATTTATCCTAAATCACTAACCTGTAACTACCAATTGTAAAAGAAACTCTGTTATTGCTACTTAATAAATAATTAAATAATAATAATAAAAAAAAACAATTTTTAATGTTATATGTTTTAATAAAACAAATATAAAAAAAATGTAAAGGTAACCATTAAGGAAAAATTGTATGTAGAAAAAAAAAATATTATTTAAGTCATAAAATTGAATTATTAATGTAATTAAATATACAACTTTTAACGTAAAAATTAAAAAATGTTAGGATTAAGCCAATTGAATAATAGATAAAGAGTAACGCAGCACAGTTGGTGTTTCCGGTCGAAACTTTCCCTCAGGGGGGAAGAAATGTTGCGCCCTACATTCAGTTCATTGCGTATAACCTGAGTTGAACCCTTTCAGTCCATTGCACTGTGTCGAGACATTATTGCTGTGCTTAATCTTACTCATCAATAATGTTTCGCCTATGTAATTAGGCCAAGAGGGAAACTACCTTGAAATGCGGAGTGGGCTATTTGGATAGCAGCAGCTAAGTGTCGATCGGAGACATGAATGATGGCTGAGTCCGATTTCAAAACTTAAAGGTGTCGTTTGGATATAACAGTTGAAAGGCATTCGACATAGGAAAACTATCAACTTATGTACTTTCAAGCTTATTTACAAAAATGCTAACATTATACGTATAAACAAACATTTCAGAATAGGTATCTAATGGTTATCCCATAGAACCATTTTTTGATTTTCGGTTTTCTCAAAAACGTCTTAAGTGATGTTGACCATTTTTTTTTACAAAAATCTTTCAAAAAGTTTTGTATACCAAAATTTCAATTTTTTTTTTTTGAATTTTTAAAAAAAGTTTCAAAAATTTTTTTTAGAACTTAATAATTCCAAAATGACTTGATCGATTTTTATTAAACTTGTCATTATCTAGCAGATTTTAACTTAAATTATTCTCACGTCCAAAAATAACGGTACCTCCCATACAAGTATTTAAAACCGGTAAGGAAAATCTCATTTTTCTCAAAAATGGCTCCTACGATTTTGATTAAAATTTCTATATGAACTTAGTACGATCTACTATATTATTGGGAAACAAAATTAACTATCGATTAAAAATGGTATCTACAACCAATTTTTTTGGTTTTCGACTTTGTCATTATCTGTTTAACCGATTTTAATGAAATTTTTTTACAAAAGAGCATCTTGTAAGTTTGAATAATATTGCTTATCAAAATTGTCAAAAAAACAAATTTTGGATTTTAAAAAAAATCAAAATTATTTTTTAAAACTTCGATATTTCGAAAATTAGAAGTTGATTTTTTTCAGAATTAATTTTTTAATTCAAAACATTTTCATAAGTTGTTTTCCAATTTATTTCTAATTATATTGATTTTTTAATAAATTTTCAGTTAAGTACCATGTAATACTTAAAAATCATAGCGACCTAGTCATGATGCATTTTATATTATATTATATTTATATTTTATAAATCAGATACTATTTATAAAGAAATGCACACGGACCAACGTCATCATCATTATGATTTATATTTCAAAGGAAAGGCATGGTTAAAAAAAAACAACAATTACTAACTGTTTTTACTAACAAATGACAAATAAGATGGTTTTGTATAAAACCTGATGTCTGCTTATAAAGTTGAGGCATTATTCAAAAAAGAAAAGTACGATCTCAGATTGGTCAAGCGTTCCAATAACTACAAATATCAAAAATAAAAATAATAAAAAACACATCAAAATGCCTTGTAAAACTGGTAAGGGAAATTTTTACATACTATCCGATACCAAAAATTTTGCGAAAGTTTAATCAGTGCATCAATTGAATTTTTATTTTTATTTTCTAGGTTATAAATGTGAAAAGTGTGGAGAGACCTGTGCCAAGGTTCAAGATTGCAAGTGCTACAAAAAAACCGAAACAGAAATTCATATGGTCATGAATTATTTCTAAATGAAATCTAAGTTACAGTCTAAAAAATAAATTAGAATAAATAGTGAAAAAAACTCAGATTTTCCATTTGTTTGGTTTTCATGTATCTCGATTATGATCAAAAATATCTGTTTAAATCAAAACAAAAAATCAACGTTCAAATAATTCGAAAACAAAATGTTTCGTATCCACTAAAAGTATGCAATACACATTACACATACAAAAACTATCTCAAAAGTATCTCTTCCTACTTACTCATTTGGCCAAATCGTTTAGAAGATTTTAGAAAGAAATTGACCCACTACAAGTAGTTATGTATATAATATGTAGGTACACAAAAAAGGAGAACTTAAATCGTATCAATTAAAAGCAATAGCACAGTGGATGTTGTGCTTCACTTTGAGGTGTGGGTTCGAGCCCCACTCTAGGCAGCATTCTTTTCTTTATATTTATACCTTCAGTTTCAACTGGACGCTGCGCTGACGCCATCGCGGTGTGCATTAGGTTTACTGGCATTCAAGTTACTAATTAAGAATTAAAAGAAAACTCAAATTTAATAAAAAATAACTTGGAAAAAACAATATTGTAAATATAATCGAAACATAGGGTAATGCGAAAATATTTGGAAACAAAAATTGAAAATGAAAAATTTGGTTTAAATATTATAGGTACTTTAAATTGAGTTATTTAAATAATGAAAAAATAAATAAGATAAGTTTGAGAAAAACCAAAATTGAACAAAATAAATATAGCAGCTTCATTTCTCAACAGTTACAATAAAAAATATAGACCTACAAAATTGGAATTGTGTAATAAATTTAAAAGAAACTTCAATTAGGGACACAAATTATACCAATTTATTATTTTTTGAAGATAGTAATGTTTACGCGCAGGGCGTTAATTCGCGCACATTTTTAATGACGAAAAACTGTTATAACCGTTATACATTGGCATTTCTCTATACTGTGTTCAACAAAAATTGTCAGTACAGGTCTTATGGGAGAGCTTTTTTCACTACTGAATTACAAATTCTTCTCTGCAAAATAAAGGGACGAATGCTCGTAAAACCGATTCACAAATGTGGTCCAAACCAGGATATATGGAACTACCGAGACGGCGAGACCGACCCATCAGTAGATAGGGTGCATCATAAAATCTTAATGCAAAAATTAGAATTTATAGGATTTCATTCAAGCATGACTAAATGGTTGTTGACTTATCTTACAGGACTTGATCAATATGTTTTCATTTATTCGAATATCTTAAATACTTTTTTAGTCACATCAGGCATTCCGCAAGGCAGCCATTTAAGTCCATTGTTTTTACTTATATTTATTAACAACCTTCCTGATATCCATACAAACTCTATGCGTCTTCTGTTCGCAGATGACCTAAAATTTTGTAGATGTATTAAAATGTGGAACTGCACGCTTTTTCAAAACTATATCATCAACCTGAATGAATGGTGCAAAACAAACCAACTAAGCCATTTTATCGATAAAGTTTCGGTGAAAAGGGATCTTGGAGTAATATTTGACTCCAATATAAACTCAGTGACTCAACTTCATTCAGGGTTTCGTCTCACGAAATTCTTTCGGCTTAAAAGATCCTTACACTCTAAAATCCCTTTACGTTGCTTATGTAAGGTCGATCCTGGAATATTGCTGCGTTGCGTAGTATCAGTATGGAATCCACATTACAATAACCATATAAGTAGAATCGAAAAAGTTCATAATAAATTTACAAGATTTGTAGAAAACAAACTTGGATGGAACATTGAAATGCCTTCTTATGTTGTAAGATGTCAGCTTATTGGCATTCAGACATTAGAAAACCGCCTCAAGATGTTTACTATAATTTTTATCAAGGATATACATATCATCTTATCATATATTGATTGTCCTTTTTTTATCTTATAGATTCAAACGCTCCCTCTCGGGAGTTAAGAATTCGTACGGCTCCTACGATTTTCAATAAAATTTTTATGTGAACTAATATTAGTACGGTCTATTATATTATTGTAAAAAAAATTATCTATCGTTTAAAAATGGTACCTCTCATAGAACCATTTTTTGGTTTTCGAATATCTTATTATCTGTTAAACCGATTATAATGAAATTTGCTACACAAGAGCTTCTAATAAATTTGAATAATATTGCATATAAAAATTTTCAAAAAAAAAAACAAATTTTAAATTTAAAAAAAAATTAATTTTTTTTTGAAAATTCGATATTTCGAAAATAGGTGGATGATTTTTTTTTTTTATTAATTTTTAAACTTTGCATTAATAAATACTAAAAAACAGCGTACCAATTTTTGTTCTTAAAATTATTTTCAAAAATTTATATATAAAAAATTATTTTTTTAAAATACTGCTCCAACGATTTTTAAAATTTTTTTCTCATAACTTGAAATTTGTGTAAGAAATCGGATGTTGTACATTGAGTTGGTTTCAGAAGTTGTTTAATCAATTTTTTTAAATTATATCGATTTTTTAACAATTTTTCAGTCTAGTAAAAGTACCATGAATACTTTAAAGCCACAGTGCGATCGTTCGCAAGTTCGTGCGACCCATTCGTGCATTTTATTTTTTAAACGGAAAAAGTCCTTATGTAAGGCCTCTACTTTAACCATGCTCTCATTTTATTAAACCAAAAAAAATGTAAGCCAAGTTACCCTATTTTGGATATTCATCTAACATCCTCGCTCTTAAAATTTTGATTACATAATTGCAACCAAGCTGCATGGTCAACCGCAAAAAGAGATAAACTAGATTTTTCTCCCATTGCAGTGTGCTTCTGTCTACTTGTATTATTGTAAATTGTTATTGCATTAAAGCCATATAACTTTCTTGTCTATTTTTTTAAAGAAATAGTTTTTTTAAACTCCTTTTATCCACACCCTCGGATTTAGTTTTTATTTAATTTTTTTTTATTAACACGACTTTGTGAGTAAATCCAAAAGCTTCAAGAGTGCAGCAACCAACACAAAAAAGCTCAAAATATACTTTCGGACTAGGGTACATAGTTAAGCCAAAATAATTTGACTGTGCTAGCGGCAAGTTATGCTCCTCATGAGGTCTTGCCACAGAGTCTCAGAGGTGTAATGACTCTAAAGCACTTCGAACACCAGCATACCACTATACCTGCTTGCAAAAATAAAGCAACACTAGTTGTTTATAGCCAGATCAGTTGGGCAACTTTGGCATCAACTTCAATAGACATAAACAGTTCAATGAGTGTTGTATTGTGCACAAGACCTCTTCGCTAGTCTCAGTTAAAAAAAAAATAAACTTTTTTAGTCAAAATACTTATTTGGTGAGTCAAAATAAAATCTTGAATGATTTTAATTAAAATATAACAAAACAAGATTGATCTACACTCCGTTTCGCGTTTGGCTTTTCCGCGTTCGAAGCAGCACACCGAGAAAGGTCAATGAAATCTCAATCTTGCCAAAGAAAATGAAAGTGATCATTGATGTGCTATGGTTGTATGCATTAAGTGTAGTATTTTTGTGTATTTTTGAATTCGGAAGCTGTGCAACACCATCTGTTGGTCGACCACCTACTACGTCATCTACAACAGCAACCCCTGTCAATACAAGAAGCAGCCGAAAACAATCAAACATCTCCAAAGGCGGTGCCAGAAACAACACAACCGAGGGCATAGTAAGAAGAAATATTGGTTCAAGTAGAACTGGTGTCAGTAGGCCAACACCACCATCACTAGAAGCCAATCTTGGTAAGTATAGTAAATTAGCTGGAAGTCAATAGTTGATGGCAACTATTTGAACTTAAACGTTTAAAAAATACTTAAGGCCACTTGTAGCCAAAGCTTTTGGGTTTAAAAACAAGAAACTTGTTTGTTTCGAACTATAATTTAGAATATGGATTGAATCAACTTCTAAGTTGAGATATAAGTTCAAGACTCGTCCATGACCTAGATAAAGAAGAGTGAGATAGAGACGCACAGATCAAATTATAACTTCTTTGCCCAACCACCTTCTATATAATCGAGTTGTTCTTTTATTATTTTATCAAAAAACCTTGTGTTACTTAACATGAAGCTAAGAAATTTAAAAAAAAAATGCAACAACAACTGCACTCTATATATTGCAGAATTATGACTTGACTATACATATACAATATGGGAACTTGAAACCATTGTTGACTTTATACTCGGTTTGAGTATAGTTAATGCGAATAAATGCTCGCAAAATGTGGTGCAAGAAAATAGTGAATGTTGTTTCGATGCTTCAATGATTGTTGTACTTAAGTAAATGCCTTGAACTTTACTCTAAATTGGTTTACCCATGTCATAAATACCCGCATATATGTATGTACCTTCATACATATATACACATTATGAAGGTACCTATTTGCCAAAAATTGAGGTCGAAGAAGATAAATTTGTGTTGGTTTTAAGTGGAATTGTTACAATTAGTTAAAATTTCGTTATTTTCTGAACATTGGTGGTAAAATCAATTAATCTTGGTTATGTTTTTGAAAGCAATGAATAATGTTGAGTTATACATTTAATATAGGTTATATATTAATCTATGGTATGGCATTAGAGGCCACATGAACGAGAGAATAAATACGTTCGGACTAGTTTTAATTAATTAATACCTATGTATCTAGTTTTAGTGTTTTATCTAAAACAAATCAAGCTAAGACTTTTATTTTTCACATTATGTATTCAAAACTTTAAACTAAACAAGTCAAATATTAAATTTTAAATTACAATTATAAGAGAAAAAATTTTATTTGCAATCGATAGACATTGTAAATTTTAAAAAATCGTAAATATAACAAAAATTTCGGAAAAACCCAGAACTCGAGATATGAAAAGTCCAAAATAAAAAATAATACGTTCCAGAAATAATTTCGATTAAATCAGTTTGATTTTTGATGGTGTTTAAATTTTAATTTTTGTAAAGATAATACAAAAATATCTTAGCCATGTCTAAGGAATTTTCAATTCATCTACATACATATATTATGTCCGATTCTTTCAAAACTACAAATTTATTTTTTTTATATGAACTATGGGCAGAAAATGACACAGTTTCAAAGTGTTATGTGTTTCTTTTGATTATCGAAAAATGTGAATAACACAAATGTTGGGATAATTTTTTATATTTTTATTTTTATTACTTTTTTTTCATTTTTATCGTTTTAGGTTATGGATTTAAAAATCTTAGGTTTTACTGGATGATATGATGGTAATTATTTATTTGGATTTGTAATGAAAAATTTGGATAGATCAAAAATACCACTGAACACAGAAATTATTGAAATGTTCACAGTTATTAGTTTATATATCTGCCAACCGTGTGAACTGACAATTTTCACCCTGATAATATTTTCAGAAACGTCATTGTCAGAGAATTGTCAGCTAACCATCTAAAATAAAAAGTTAAGACTTTGGGACAAAATCTGCCAACCTTGTGAACAGACAAATTTCTCATTGAAAGGTATTTGCCTAATTTCAGCTCATTGGCAGCTATTGTCAGAGTAATGGCAGATCTGAAAATATTGTAAAATCTGACAATCGTCCGTAATTAGTTTAAGTCTTAAACGCGTGCGTGATTATTTTTTGGTTTCCTATAATAGACGATAAGAAGTCTAAATAACAATTATTTTGACGTTACGTTTTCTATACTTAGCTTTACGAACATCATGAACTTAATTGAAATTTATAGTTCAATTAGTTAGATTTCTAAAGGTATTTTAGTTCATAGGATATACCTACATACATACATATATGAAAATCTTTGGTTTTAGTCGTTCAAATAGGTACCTTATATGAAAGCTTGAATCTAAATTATATTCAACCATCACATGGTTTATAGGATTGGCGCCATCTTAAATTAAGGAGTAAACTAGTTTTTGGCGAATAAAAACCGTGTTTTTAATTTTTTAACATGATAATTGGGTTTTACAACTTTTTTATACAACAAAATTATATTGTTTTTTATTCTAAATATTTAACAAATTCAAAACAATTTAATGTAGCGCAATGCGTAGTGCATATGGGCTCTGAAATCAGCTTGGTCTGGTCGCCTACCAGTGATGGCAAATAGTTTCTTAAAATAAATTGATCAAAGCGCCACTAAAAGAAGTCTGATGATCAGCGTTGCAGTCGTGAAATAGCTATAACTATAACCTATAAAAACTTAGTGGCAGCTCACCCAAATGTTTGTTGCACATCCAAACCTTCAATAAAATTCACATTTTTGTTTTTATAAATATTTTTTTTTTTTTAAATAAGTAAACTTTTGTTTGCATTCATAAAAAGTATCTGGTTGCTTATAATTAACTTGAGATATACATATATGCATATATATGTATGTACATATAGACTGATTTAAAAAAATTGAAATGTCTTCGATTTTCAATGCCACTAGCTTTTTTGTTAAGTTTAGTAAAATAATAAATCTGGTTAAAATTTCAGCAATTTTTTTCTGCAACATTCAACATTTTTCTTTAAATTTGCTACCTTTTAACTTAGCAAGTATCGGTAGTGGCATCTAAACGAAGTTTCTGCGATTTGTGGCAACATAGAAACGCAAAAATAGTCAGTATACGCCTTTTTTTAAATCAGCGCCTCATCGGTAAATATAATGTCCAGATTGGAGAACTATAGGTAGGTACCTAGAATGATTTTTTCGTAGAACATTGAATCATTTTCTACAGTACCTACTGTTCAATAATTATTGATGATATACATATATGTACATATATATACATATATGTATATATGTATGACGAGTTTCATTTCAAATATTTTACAAATATAAATTTAATATTTACAAACAAAAAAAAATTCAAGAAAAACAATTAATTGGGGGGAACTTTAAGAATCCAAAAATATATATCTACATACATAGGTAGGTACATATTTAACAAAGCTTTTAATCTCTTGCTTCCCATATATATTTAGGAGGTAGTAATTATTATCTCGACTTTATCAAGGGCACAATATATTAGGGCAAAAGAAAGTCATACGTACTTTGGTACATATAATAAAATATAATTATTTTTAATTTGTGTCATTTTTGCAGTCAGCAATATAGCTGCGTCCGATTTTCCCCCTACGAAATACTTATAGGTACTTACGAAAATACGTGTACAAAAACAAAACATGATCTAACTTTTCTCTAAAAAAAAACGAATGGAAAAAAGGCTATATACATATAACAATTTTGTTACTAAGATCCTAGATTGTTTTGTTTTCATGATCTTTTCTTTGAAAATAATGAGCCACAATTTTTAGCACACAAAAAAAAACCTAACCCTATCTGTGAATTTTCATTGCCGCATGTGTGGCTTTTTAAAGGAATGTTTCTTATTAAATAACACACATACGCCCCTGTGACCGAAATTAGCCCAATATCTCTACTATGTATTTATAAAACCAGGCTGTAGTTTTTTTTTTGTTCTGTGCTTTTTAGCTATCTATGGTTAGAATAATTAAATTGTTAAGTTAAGGTATGAAATTAGCACACGTGATAGAACACTGGAGTGTACATGTTTTGGTGATTTGTAAGGACTATAAGGATTAAGCTAAAATAGAGAGAGTAAGATAGAGAGAAAACACTTAAAGTATTTATAGGATTCATTGATAGTATTTATGTATCTAATATAAAAGAGATCAAATCCCCCCCAATGCGTTTACTCTGTTTTAACGGATGAAACGCAAAATACAGCTATTATTGAACAATTACCCGCACAATATTTGTGCCACATTCTTTATACATACATCCATTTTGCCGACCATTATATAAAACTTGCTATATATATTACCAGCAGCGGGGTACCAGCCATGAATAACTCTCTTGCTCTATAGAAACAATTTACAATTTCTTCCTTACTCTAAAAAAAAACTATCGAAGAATCTGCTGAAACTTCAAGAACAAAAATATATTGAACTAGCAAAACCCCCGCCCGCTTCGCAGGGCGTTAAAAAAAAATTAATTTCTTTTTTTAACAGATTTTCTTTATTTTTTAATAATTTTTTTTATCCTAAACCTTCTACCCTTATTCCTCTTTAATTAAAAAAATACTTAATTAAGAAAATCGGTCAACCGGTTTGGCTAGTTAGCGAACGTACACAAAACCAAACTTTAATTTATATACATATATAGATCTGTTGATGATTTTCGTGAATTATTTCTGTTCATTTCGTATGAGCCTAAAAATTAAATTGAAGCGCTAGAAGAAGATTTCGTGAACCTCAATATGTTGCTGAGGATATACCCTACACTAGCGGTATCAACGTCTTCTGCTGAACACACGTTTTATACTCTGAAAAATTTATTCGTTCAGACTAGAAAGATTCTAAGGACCAGGAAAAAAGTGAGTTTGTTTCCTTTCGATCATCTGGCTTTCAGTGTGGAATAGAAAAATCAAGTTATTGTCTTTTTTTGTTTTTGTTTAAGAACTGCTAGAATGGTTTGCCTGCTCTGATAATTTATTTTGACATTAGAATCACAGCGGACGAAGCCATATAAAAGAAATAATTTTTGTACTTGATTTTGTTACACAAAATAAAAATATAACCTTATTAAAAAATTATGAAATTTAATACTAAGTTTTCGCTTCTTCCCCCCATCCTGAAAATCGCTTTTTTTCAAGTCTTTTTTCGGAAAATGGCTTAAACAATTTTGATTTAATTTCATATAATTACATACATTTAATACACAAGGTAATTCAAATAATACTGCTATAACGAAAATAGGGTTTGGATGTTTTTTTTTAGAAAATTGCTTAATTTTTTGGTTATTCACGTACCTACCTATATAATTTTAATCGCTAGATCGATTTTGTTGAATAATTAGCAAACTGGAGCTTCTTAGCAGTTTAAATAATATTGCATTTAAAATGTTTACACTTAATTACGGTTATATAATTCAATCTGAAGAGTTTCTTTCTTTCAGGCTCAAAGACAAAATCTATCCGTCAGCTGGACATTCCTCCAGATCGAAAGAAGAGTACAATACCAAAAAAATTCACAACAGAAGGAAAATTAACATTTCTTGAAAGTACCGGTGGACCAACAAGAATTGATTTTCCTAAGCCAACATTTTCTTCGCCTGATAAACGTTCTTCAAAAAATCCAAAGAAACAACTCATATGTCCACGTGAAAACGAAGTAAAATTCGATTTGTTTCCCCGAAAATGTGAAAGAAATAAACATTGCAATTCAAGAACTTCCAACGAGATATGTTGCAGCATTTTCGGTGTTAAGAGTTGTGTTGGTGGATTACCAAAGCCTCTGGAAGAGTCCACACATAGTCGTTAAGTTTATATTGGTCTCAAAAGTAGAAGAATCTTTATTATTATTTATTTTTTGTTTAGCTATCTTTGGAATTATTGCCAGGCATTGTCCACAAAGGCCACTAGCTGAACTTTGGTGGGAAGTTAAAACATGTGAAACAGATATGGATTGCTGGCCACGAGTATGCTGCCCCGATGGCCAGAGAAGATATTGCAGATCATCAAAGCCTGAATTGGATATTGTTCCAGTTCCAGTGAAAAGATCTATTAACTACCGTAAGTTATGTATTTATAAAAAAAAAAACAATACTAGGCGTGTTTTGTTGAAATATTCCGAATTATTCCTCAATAAGTCACATAATGTACATAAATAAATTATTGAAGATTAAGAGTTGATGTGCTGTTATAATTTGTTAATTTGGCTAACATTTCTTAAAGTACTTGACAAAATACGCCTATTTCAAAATTAAAAATATCCTAATCTCATTTTATTTTTAGTATCTGAATATTTAGAGTGCACGCCTGCTCCACCACCTATTTTTGATCTTCATCCAAAGCCTTGTAATTCAACAATCGATTGTTTTCCTAACGTTTGTTGTCAAGAAGCCGGTAAAAAGCATTGTCGTCCACCAAAGAAGTCTGTTTTAACATTTATGGCAAATTTTTTGAATCTTGGTCTAGTTAAAAGATTAACAAAAAATCTAGTTATTAAGTGAGTGGTTTTAGAAGTTCAAGGAACAGGTGACATATAATGTGATAAAAGTTTGTTTTGTATATACATATGTACATACATATGTATACTTTTTTTAATAAAAAAATTTTAAATATTTATACATATTTATTTGATCCTAGTGCGAGCCGCTTGGACGAAAATCGTTTCGCAAATCTCACTCTGCGATAACTATCAAAATAAATTTTAATCGACTAGGAATAGTTGAATTTTGCCGTTCGGCAAAACAAAAACTGAATTTAGGTTTCTTGAACAATTTTCCCAATACTGATCCTTTATTCGAAGGTAAAGTGAGGAAAAAGTGAAGTGGAACGACCCAATCGCATGCGCCCCACGATAGAAAAAATAGGCTAGAAAACATACATAGCTGTTATATTATTTTAGAATTATTTACCCTTATTACGTAAAGCGTTTTATGAAAACGCCAGTTAAACGACAGGTCTCCAGAAGCGTTAATTAGCGTATAGGTAAAACTAAAACTTAACCGTTCTCTTCTTTCTTCGCCCTTCTAACCATTGAAACGATAGTCGTGTTACTAAAACTCCAATTGCTGCTTCTAGAACAGTGTCGTTTTTATTTAAAAAAGAATTCGATCACAAATTCCTAATTAACACATCACATCAGGTGCGTTCCTTTACTTTGAAACTCAGTGCTTTTCTGGCAAAAACAAACAAAAGTTTGTCTTCATATGAAAAAAAATTAAAATGTGTAGTTTTGGACAGAAAATGACAGTTTCAAAGTAATGCAACGCACATATACATACATAGATTCTAAGAGAAGTCTATTCAACTTTTTTTGGACAGTATAAAATAAATACACTCAACGATCAAAGTTGTTCGACAGAACACTTCCACGCTGTTTCTTTTTTCTTCATAGCAAATTATAATTTTGGTTGCTCATTAAGTTATTTAGAGTAAAGAAACAACATCAACCCAATAGATCTGTTTAAGTAACTCTTACAAATATCCACATCTTTTATAATCCGAGAATAGGAATTCGGTATCGGAATTTTATTTGCTTAAATATATTTTTCCGAAAATCGGAAGCTCAATTTTCATTGCAATTGATTTCGAATTTCGGGAATATCCTTTGATGACCTATGCTGAAATGCCTTTGGAAAATTTTCAACAAATTTCGAGTTGCCAAGACTGCTTTTAAATCCCCTCTTTAAGCACGAGCACGTAGGCGGGGGAGGTATGTGGTGGCCGGGGTAAACAAAGTTGCAGAGGTTGAAATTGAAACCAGAGATTATGAATTATTATAATTGCTTTCTTCTTTGTGCTTTTTCCTATTGTTTGAGACATAAGTGGAGTAAGAGCGTGAGGAGATGTTTTCTTCTCATTTAACCAAAGTTGCAGCGTTTAAATAGATGTTGCAATCCGAAAAAAAAAACTCAAAAGAGAAACGCCGTTTAAATTTGCAGTCGTCTAAAAGCAGCCCAAACAGACTCAATTTCCTAATTAAATTAATTCATTTAGAAAAGTATTGAATTCCGAGCCCGTATAGATTGCTTTCCTGATTATCACAAAAAAATTTAATTATAATGAATTCTGTGATAAGAAACCATTGTCGAAAATCGTTTTGTACTCTGAGCATACAAAAACCGTAAGAAACAACACTTAATTTAGATCTTGTTATGTTTTTTTTATTCGCCTGAGAGCTTAAATAAGATTTAGATGCATTTCAATTTTGTAAAAATAGTCACAGAATATCCTTAATGATAACCAAAGCACATTAGGTGTTCTTATTTAATCTGTCAGGTGAGAGATGCTTGGATGGTAAGTCCCTTTCTTCCAAGGGAATGACTAATCGAGCTGTAAAAAAAATGAAAAAAAAGAATGAAATTAGTTGGCCTTCAATGGAATGTTTAATTTTTTACCTTCTTGAAGCCAATATCGTTGGCGTACTCCCTGAAGCACTGACGGCAGATATTCAAACCGTATTTGCGGATGAGACCATGTCGGTTAGAGCATGACCGGCTGTAAAAGAAAGCAAATACACATTTGAGATTGATGTTTGCTTAATTGAAAATTTCTGCATTTCGCTTGTGAGGCATTATTCAATAATGTAGCTTCCCTTTCCGAATGCATTTTGCTATAAGCAGAAATACTTTTTAATGAACTGAAAGCAATTTTTGTAGCCACCCTTAATTAAGGAGAAGTAAGAAAATGATGATTACCATCCTAACTCAACCGGGGGCATGAATACAGTACATATAGAATTCTAGAAGCATCATGCAGCAGTTCTCGATGACGAGACCAGCCCATCTAATTGTAAGTGCAATGTAAACCGCGTGTTGCTCCAAATTTATGAAGTTTTTAAAGGCAAATCACATGCATTTCATTTAAGATTAATATATTGAAAGATTCATAATTAAATTGGAAATCATATTTACCAGCAACGAGAACCTTGTCCGTATTTTCGGGGATGGGAATACCAGAGATTTGCAAAACCCATGTTGGCTGCTTTACTTCAGAAAATCAAAAGAGAGAAAAAATGGCTGACCAACAATGATGTGGTGAAATGTTGTTTAGAATTTTATTTTCAAGTTCCGTTTTCAGTTCAGTGTATACTGTGGTGAATGTAGTTGAGGTAAGTAAGGGGCTGATAAAACTTGGAATAAAGTTTTTTTTTATTTTTTTTAATGCAGATAAAAAAACAAGCACGAAACAGAAGCGAACACCGTATTCGGCGAAACTGCACTAAGGGCACTGCACGGTAAAAAAAAAACTGCACAACACGCCAAAGTCTCAATTTCTCAATTCGCTCGTGATATCTTGAGTATCATATAAGATATCATGAAAAACATCCCTTTGGGGCGATTTGAATCCTGAAAATATTTAAAATAGAAGAATTTAGCAAAATAAGCCTTAAGCCTTTAAAACTATCGTAACCGTGGTAAACTTCGTACACTTGTCAAATGTTCATACAAATTTCACAGTTTTACGCAATTTACAACGTTTACAACGACTTTACGCCATTGCATGAATACCCCTAGTACGAATAAAGTATGCATAAAGATAAATTGACTCATTGCGCCTTAGGGTTGAATTACATAAGCGTTTACTCCTATAACGACTTTAATTCCTTTCAGAGGAGTTATATGAGCGATATGAGTGCTACGAAAATCTCCTTAATTTTGAAATCGAAAGCAATTTTCCTAGTTGTTGGGTGGGCATGAATGATGTCTGGATTATGAAAATGTCTTAAAAACTAATGAAAATATGTAAACAAGAATCCCTATTCGTGCAGTGACATATTCCTTGCGTTCGAGGAACTATCAGATAGGCTATGCACCTCTCCCAAAATTTTCAGATACGATGGGTTGTTGTTGCATCGGCTGTTTTGTCACAAGGGATTCCAACAACTGACTGCTTTTAGACGACAGTAGCGATTTTTAATGAAAAGGAACATTTCTCTTCACACACACAGTAGTGTGTACAACCAAGCTACTTTAAAAGGAAACTACAGAAAATATCTACGATTTTGTTTCCACGTGTGAAAGGTACAAGCGATTTTTAAGGAAATTTAAAGAAAAAGTCAATAAAAATCTCCAACACCTTGTTTCCTCGTGTGAAAGGGGACTTAGGATTAATTTTCTAAACAGTGTAGTAAAACCCTTAAATCTTTCTAACTATCGTCACGATATTTTGTTATACGTTCTGTCTGAGAACTATCTTGACAATTTTTCGAAACGATTTTTATTTTTAAAGAATCATTTTAAAATTTAAACATTACTGCCTATTTTTAGTAAAATAAAATATATTTAAATATAATTTATGTAAATAGAAATGGAAGAAATTCTTATAGAATCTGAGAAAACATGGGAAAAAATCAAACTCATTGAGTCCGTCATATCGTTGAACCTGCGCCGTAAAAACATTGAACCTCACATTCAAGAATTGGCCCAAAAAACCGAAGAAATTAAATCCTTGATCCAACAATGCAATCAAGTTATGAAAGTTGAATACACCGCTGCAATGAATGAACACAAGTTAATTATGCGTAAATTGCAAGAACAGCAGCTACAGGCTTTAAAAATTCTCACAGAAAGAAGACAAGCTGTGAACAAAGATGAACATTTGAGAAAACAATATCTGGGTGTAGGGCCTTCAGCTGTTGCTGGTGGTGGGACTCCAATTGGTGTTCTGAAAGAAAAACAACCTAAATGTATTGGAAAATCACACTCTTCCATTAAATCTGTACAAAAACTGGACACAGGGGAGGTAAGTTTAGGTTTACTTTTAATTTCAATTATTTAAAGGCATCTTTTTCAGGCTAAAATGTATCTAGAAGAATATTTGCAATCGCCATTTGTAAGAAAGACCAAGCCCCTTTCAGTTCCTTTCCAGTTTATCGATTTCGAAGCTGAAATTACTCCCGAAATCTTCGAAACTATCCCTAAGTAAGTACAATATTCTTATTTCTTGCATAAAAGCTTTTTAACCACTTAATCTAAAGATACATGCGAGGTCGTGAGACCGTGGAAGAACTCAAGCACTTTTTAGATGGTGTTCTGGTACCCTGCTTCAATGAAAAGTACCAGCTCCTCCACAGACACAGAGACTGCATCCGAAACCACGTCGACTTGGATATGTGGAAGTTATACAAAGATCAATCTTCTTATTTCCCTGGTAAAACCAAACAATTTTTCTGTCAATAGTTTATTTAATAATTTATAACGTCAAATCAGGACAAAACTTCATTACCCAAGGAGATATATCTCGAAGAATAAAAAAAATGCTTGACAAAAAGTCTCAGAACAAAATCACAATGCTCCGACATTTAGGTATTCTGCAGGAGCAACGTAAGGCACAAACAGTCTGTTACATCTGGACGGCAAATAGTGTTTAAAAGAAAACGAAAGAAATTAAGTTAATCACAAGGCAAATGTAAATAAAATTAAAAAGAATTCTCGAAATATTAGTAAAACGAAAACGAACAAAAAAATAATATTGAAGTCTTCATTCATGGCCTGGTGTTGCATCGATGTCGGGCAACATTGGCTGGAACATGCTCCTGGGGAAAGGAATATTTCCCAACATTAGAACCTCCTCAGCTGGTGTTGTTGAACTGGAATTAGCCCTGGCAGCAGCTTCTAACTGCATCTTCCGCATTTGCATCATCAGCCGAGCGTTTGCATCCAAACTAGAGTGTCGGGCTCTGATGTGTTTGTCTCGATCGCCTCTTTGACGGAAATTTTTGGTGCAGAATAAACATCCATAGGGCTTTTCGCCGGTGTGAATGCGATGATGATTTTTCAAGGCATCCGCACGATAGAATCTTTTTCCACACTCATCGCATCCGTAGCGACGTTCACCGCGGTGAATAAGACGGTGTTGATAAAATACTGACCCTGTTAAGAAACGCCTACCGCAGATGAGGCAATGGTAAGGACGCTCGCCCGTGTGGCATTTACGAATGTGGTCGTTTAGATCTGGACGTATGGTAAACTTGCGTGAACAACCCGGTTCTTTGCAAGCAAAGGGCTTCACACCTGAAATAAAAAACAAAAATGCTTGAAAACTCAGAAATATAACACATAAGCTGTTTCTTTGGATTTAAGCGTTTTTCATTGAAGAAAAGATTTGGTGATTTCTGGTTTTTCTTATAAAAATCTTGATTATTGATATATTTTTTACAAAAATTATACCTAAATTATTGAAAGTTTTAGCTTACAAATTTGGACAAAAAATTTCAAGATTGGAAAAGTGTCAAGTGGCTTTTTTGGAAATAAGTACATAGAAACAAAACTACTTCCTCTCCTGTTACATATATTGCTTTACATTAGAGAAGAATTGATGCAACAACTTATTAGTTGTGTTATGTATCAGGGAGCTGCATATGTCCATTAGTTTTAAGTTGTGAATCGTTCACAAAAATACAAACGTAGACAGTAGCACTCACAGAAAACAAACAATTGTGAATTATATTCATTTCCTACAAAAGTTATTTGTGCGCATGAAGCCTGATTCACAATGCGACAATGAAATTATACGAAGATATCTTAACTAATTGATTTACATTCAAATGTTTTCACAATATTTCTATTCGAATACAACTAATAATAGTTAATTTAAGGCTATTTTTTTTATGCCAAGTTTTTTAGTAAATCATTCAAGTAGAAGTCTAGAAGAAGCACTATTTATTTGTACTCTTTAAATCATTGGTTCAAATCAGCTTTTTTAAAGTTTGTTTAATTTTTTAAATCATAATATTTTTTAAATTCAGAAAATTATTTTTAAAATTTTACACTTTTTTCTTTGAGATCGACGACATATTCGCTTACAGTTTAAATTTAAACTTGTTCGATATTTTACAGTGATAGATAGAATATATATGGTGAGAATTATTTAATTTAATATTTTAAGCTCTATGATATATATGTATACATATATATAATAAATGTATACAATTCAAAATTATAACTTTTTATTTTCTTTTTATCCAGGAACACAATGTAATCGCAATCACGAGGTCGCAGCATTGTTTCATCTTTGATTAAAATATTATCGACATTCTTGCATTATGCATTAACACTCCTTCCTATGCCTATGTTCTTTCTGTAATCTGTGTTCCACCCAATTGTTGAGTGTGTTTACTTGCTATATTTAAACACAATATAACAATCAATCGACAATAAGATGATAGATTAATAGAGAACCCAAACAGTGGGTGCTAAAATTTTTATTTTTTAAATCGGAAAAAGTTTGTGCGACCACGTTATGCATTCACTTTTTTTAATAGCAATAGGTAACGATTATTTGAGTGCAAGTACTTACTCTTGCGAGGAATTGACAAATCCTCCAACAGTTTATCATGTACAGAAAAAGTACCTTCTATCTTAGCCGTTCGGATTCGGCAGAAAATTATACCTAGGCCACTTCTGCCGACAACATGCACACTGGAACGGTTGAGATTTATAATGCCTTGATTCTTACACAAATCTCAATTTATGCGAAAAAAGAAGAATCATTCGAACGGGTTTTTAAAAAAATATTTAAAAAAAAAAAAATTGGTGCGGCATTAATCGGTTGATAAGCAAAGGTCAACCCAAAAAAATATTTCTAATCCAATTGATCTAGTGTATACATAATATGGTTATATAAATAACAAAAACCCTGAGTATATCACCACACTTACCTTTATGAAATCTCAAATGTTGCCACAAGTGACTAGATTGTGTGTAAGTTTTTCCACAAATATCACACAAATATTGGCGATATTTTGCGGGTGCATCGCGTTTGTTCTTCTTGTAGTGTTTTTCTTCAAAGTGATTCAGTATTTCGCTGGCCGATTCAAAGACCCGATCACAGTATTCGCAAGGTAGCAACAGAAAATCTGACTTTATGTCTTCTCTTGGAAAGAAATGATAAGCCGTGTACCTTTCAAAAAACATTTCTTATTAGAAAAAAAATTAAGGGTCAAGAGTTATTTAAAGGTACCTATGTTCATGCAAACTTTCCAACGATTCAAATTTATTCTCACAGACATTGCATACGTAGAACCTTTGCGACGAGTAGCCATGTTTAAGTTTTTCTCGCGAGAAAACACACTCTGCCTGCCAATGCATGCAAATCTCTTTGGAAGTACCAACTTGAATCTCACATGAGGAACATTCAAAATGTCTGTCCGGTCGATGACAAGCGGAGTGTGCGAACAAATATGAAACCTGGGAGAAAATCATATCACAGAACTCACATTGCAGAACACAGCTGAGAATGACCATCTTGAAATGCATCGTCGGCTTGTTCTCCCACTCTGTCGACTGAAAGAGTAAAAAGTTAGAAAATCTAAAGAAAGTTCAGTGACACTTTTCACTTCTTTCTTAAGCAGTTCCATAGCGTCATCCAAATAATTTTCGTATGGAAATTCTGTAGCCTCTGTAAATTCTTCTTTCTCAATGCTTTCAGGGAAATGAATATAAAAATGTTCGTAGGCGGTTTGCGGTTCAAAAAATAGCCGCCCACATGTTGTACATTTTATAACCACCCTTAGACCGTTGGATGAAGAAAAACTACTGGTTGCTTGTGCAGTAGTAGATTTTGGAATTAGATCCAATGCGTGCTTCTCCATGTGACGTGAGAGCCCCGAAGCATGGACAAACTTTCTCTCACACAAATTACATTCATGTGGACCATCTTGCTTCTTAGTGGTTGTGCTCCCGGAAGTGTTTGCGGCATTCAGGTCGTACTTCAATTCATCTTTAAGAAACCGACGGATGCGGATTTGGTTTTCACGCAACAAACGCAAGCACGGTGGCTCGACTGGTACAGGCTCAAACGGAGCCAAAGATTGTTCCGCAGGCTCGGGAACAATTAATTTATTATCCTCGCCATAGTCACAGATGTGTTGGTGGAAGGAATTGCCATCGAAAATGCAATTGCAGTTGGCGCATTCGACAATATTTGGATAGAACAAAGGTGGTTCTAAAGAAGCTTAAAGTTCAAAGATATGACTGGGTAGATTTTTTTGATTTACTTACCAAAAAAAGTAAAAGAATTTTGGTTAGTTTTTTTGTTTTTATTCTCCAAATCAGGACTTATCAATTGTGCCTGAGGAATTTCGAGGTTGGGGTGGATAACTTGCTGTTGTTGTTGTTGCGATCCTTCAGAAGCTAGGTCAATACTTTTTAATTCCTCCAAATCAATCACATCTGAATTTATTGTTGCCGACTTCGTTTCTTTCTGATCTTCATTTGTTTTTTTAAACTCCGCTTCACTATTTAACGCCGTTGTATTGAAATCTTTTAGCTGTGAAAATATTTGCTCTGCCAGCCATGCTTCTGAATTTTGGAAATCTTCATCACAAAAATTGCTACAGTTCATGCTTTATTTAAATAAAAATAAAAGTAAAATTTTTAAGAATAAAACATTCAAGTCAACCAGTCGGTTGAATGGTGAAACAACGATTAAAATTGAAAGTTTTGAATTCGCATAGGATAAAAACCGTAAAAGTCGGATAAACGGAGGCTGTCAAATTGTTTATCCGGCATTTGATCCATTTTACAAAACGTTATAAAGTAACCGGGTGTGTTATAAGTTCCCCTTTCAGACGAAGAAACAATTTGATTTGCACAAATTTACACAAACTGCCTAAAATTTCTGCTTGTTTAACCAAAAAGTTGCAAAGAGAAAGCAAATAATTTCTCCTCCATTGGATAACTTGCAAATTTCTGCTACACTGACAAAAGGTTCTTTTCCGACTAAAAATGCCAGTCTGTCAAATTTTGAGGAGTGGGGATAAAGTTCTCTCAAAAGTAAGTGAAACTATTCAAAAATACACGAAAGCGTCGAACCAAAATATTTACCACTTTTTAAAAATTTCCATCAGTTTTTTATATTCTTTATTAAATTTGATAGAAAACCAATTTAAATTTCCATTATAAATACTTCATTTTTGTATAGATCCCTAATCCGATGATGAATCATAAATTCATAACTAAAGTAGAAAAAAATTAAAAAAAAAACACTGTGTACTTTTATACACCTCAAAAACAAAGTTTCTTTAATTAAATATTTTACTAATAAAATTTGTAATCAAAAAGTTCATTTCTTTTTATTACAAAAATTTCAGTTTTTATAAGAGCGAAAAAAAAAATAATTCAACCAAGAACACATAGGACAGAAAGTAAACAACAGCCATTTTGTATTTTTGTTGTTGTTTTTCTCTTCGACTTTAAACTGGTTTCTGATAGAACACGAAACTTACCCATTTCTGCTTGAAGAAATTTCTCGGGTAAGAAGTACCAAGAAGGGAAAATATTTTTTTCTCTCATGAGAGTATTTAGAACTACAGTAGAGCTATGACACACATTCCAAACATAAGTCGCAAAAAGTGGGACACATAGGAACATGAAATATGAATGCAAATTTACTGGATTTGATGAAAATACTAAAGTTTAACGTCTCTAAGATTCTGTGATATATTTAATTTTCAAAAGTGCAGTTTGATCTTCACAAACATTTCAAATGCCGGAGTATTACGCCCAGTGAGAAAATAAGAAAGCGATGCCGATGAAGAATATGTTGAACTTGTTGCAAGGCAAGGGGATGAGAGAGGATGGCAGGTATGAGGCTAAGTAAATAGAAAAGAAACGGATCGAAAAAGGAACGGACCGGAATGCCTACTTCGGGAACGCGCCCTGCTTGTGAAGCTCAACTTAGCTCGCTGGAATGATGGAGGGGGGGGTGGATCTTGTACCCGAAGCTAGACCTCACCTCCCAACAAAACACTTATCAGGCCTAGATGAAAGTTAAAAAAAAAAAGGAAAGACCACGGACCCTCTTCAAAGCCGGATCTAATGTTGTTGTATGTAATATGGATTGGATCATGTGGATAACAGGTGTTCACCAATAACCCTGTTCCACTTGGGACTCTGACTTTTTGACAGTTTTTAAAAAAATGCGCTCATCATCAAACAATAACAGCTACTCACATATTCACGAATTAATTTAGCTCCATGGGGAGTAGATACAAATAATAAGAAAAAAACTGTACTTGAAGTAAGGCGTTTTTTTTTTTGTAAGCCCGGAGGGAATGGGACGAAAAAAACGACGTCGTCGGTGCTAAACAATCACCATGTTAAATACAACAACAACTTATCCCCTACGGGCTAAGCTAGACCCAGAGAATTCTCCGGCCTTAACACAGAAAAACTGTGTTACTTGTTATCGATAGTTTGTATAAAAACTCCACTTTGTTTCTGTGATGCTGTCGCTAAACCCTGTGGTCGTTTTTTTCGTGCAATTCCCCCCGGGCTTGCAAAAAAACACGCCTGTAGTTAGAAAGTACTTTAAAATTCTTTTAAAATTTCCCAGAGGTTTTTTCATTGAAGTATGTATGTATTTGTTTTCGATGGTAGAATCGGAAAATACTTACAGATATAGAAAAAACTGTTGAAGGGTTGGTAAAAAAAGTTCATTCAAATGTTTTTCAGTTCCAATCAACAATACATTTCAAGTTTTACATATCTTATTTGAAAATCGGGGATCCTGTTTATAATACCTTACTTTATCAAAGTAGGAAATATGTAAATTGATAAACCTAGGCTCTCACAACTTAAAAGTGAGAGAAAATTAATAGTAACATTGAAGTTTGAAGCTTTTACGATAACACATTTATCTTATCATCCACATTATGGAATGATAAGAAAATCCATTGGCAGAAAGTCGCAAATTATTGACATTGTTTTTCAAATTCATGAATCAGTTAGTTTTGCCTTTTGTTGTGATAATAACGAAGCATCTAAGGTGTTGTTAAAGTCTGCGTCGTATATTTGATTAAAACAAAAACGGAAGAAAATTCCTAATCAATTCGATGTATCGCATTGTTATTAAGGAAGTTCTAATTCTTATATCGGTATTGAGGTAACTTTAATGTACATACATATAAAGCGAATGTGTATGACCATAATGACCATGTTTAGAATATAAATGTAATTGTTAACATTTATAAATGTATTATAAACTTTATATTAAATATTTATTGTTTATGTACATATATGTATGTAGACCCAAACTTAAAAAAAAGCCACCTGTTATAAAATTATGATTCATCGATAACAATATATTCAAACCTTCTTTTGAATCACAAGAGTGATTAATAAATTCAGAACTATGTATGTATGTACATATTTCATGCTCATGACAAATATATTTTAGTAAACTCGTATTTATTTTTGAAAATGTCATAGACATTAGAATTATTAGATATAGAATTATTTTATTCGATTAAACCTATATAACTCAAATCAATCAATTTCAATATTTTTTTTGTAATTATTTTACTTTTGCTGCATTGAGTTTAAAAATATACCTAAACTAAACATTAATAATTCATATTGCCTGTGTATCAAAGAAACAACACCTTTACTTTTGAATTATAGTGCATACAGTGGCATTTTGTACTATGCATAGGTACATACATAGATAATATTTTTTGATTGCGAGATTTCGAAAATACATTTCAAAATTATTGGAATTAATGGGTGATTCTCTGCCAACAGTTCTTCATTGTGCCCAGCGCTTTATTTCTAACTTAATGTAAAATTTTCTCATGAATTTAATTAAATGCTTTTGAATTAAATAATCACAATTGAAAGTCCCCAGATTTCATTTTATTCTTGATTTCAAAACATTCCCCTCTGAACCGCCATATTTATTTTTAATTGGATGTCACTTTTGTGGTGGCATTTGAAAGAGACACTTTTTATTTATTGTTAAAAAAGTGAATTTATTTTATAAACGTAATTGTGCTAGTGTAAGAGCAAATTGTTTTTATTCTAAACAGTGTGTCACAAAAATTACTTGTCAGTACCGCGGTATGATAGTGTTATCCAAGCGTGTTATGATATTATTTGGAGTGATTTTGCCACTCCAATTTTCCAAGACCTGTTGATGGTTTCGGGCTGTAGCTCACGGATTGCTTGAGATTATATTGGCCTTAAGTGCTTGAATCATTTTCGGATTGTTGGCATAACACCGGTCCTTCACGGTTCCCCACAAAAAAAGTCCAAAGGGGTCAAATCGCAGCTCAAAGCCAATTTGACATCGCCAAGACGGCTAATAACACGGTTTGGGAATTTGGTGCGCAAAATCGATTGTGGCATGGCATGAAGTGTTGAGATAAAAGGATATATTAAAGCCTAATTGTCAGTACCGTGGTATACATATATGTATGTATTTTTATAATGAACCTAAATTAAATGATTTCAATAGTGATATCATATAATTCAAAAACAGAAATAAAAAAACAGTGTCAGTATTATTTGTTCGAGATTTAGTACTTTTCACAATATTTTTTGTTCCTTAAAAGTTCTAGTAAAATACTCTAACAGGTTTAATACTAGCTGCATTTTATTATCCACATTATCTTATCCGGATCAATTTTTAACACGTAAATACAAATACAACATGTTATCCTGCTTTTTATCTGGATCTATTCAATGATTCAAAAAGACAAAAAGTGTAGTGTAAACTGTACTGTAAAGAAAAAAGCCAACAAACATTTGAAAAATATACAAACACAATGAAAAAAGAGATGCTTACCATTGGCTGACACTGTGATCCTGTTTGTTTTACTATGAAGATCCCGATTAGATCGTGTGGATAATAAAATGCAGCTACTGTGTCTACGAATTTTATTTTTAGCAAACAATTTTTTTTCAAACATAGTTGGCAGAGAAGCACCCTATAAAAAAAAAACTGTCTGTTAAATTTTTTAAATCCTTTTCAATTCTGCATTCCCTCATTATGTGTAGTATAAAATTAAGCTGAATTCAATGGCATTTCTTGTTTTCGAAATATATGCGAAAAAAAGACTTTTTACAACTTTTTTTTTTAAATCTAATAGAATTTGTTTGAAAACATTTTTCCCACTTTATGACGTTATTATCTGTAAAATAAACATTTTTCCACTTACCTATTCATTCGAAGTCGATAAATCTATTCGTTCTGGAGATACGATGAACGAAATAATAGGCGTGTTTTTTTGTAAGCCCAGAGGGAATTGGTCGAAAAAAACAACGTCGGTGCTAAACAATCACCATGTTAAATACAACAACAACTAATCCCCTACGGGCTAATCTAAACCCAGATAATTCTCCGGGCTTAACTTAAGCACACAGAAAAACTGTGTTACCGGCATAAATTATATAGTTGTTATCGATAGTTTGTATGAAAACTCCATTTTGTTTTTGTGTTGCTTTCACTAATCCCTGTGGTCGTATTTTTCCTGCAATTCCCACCGGGCTTGCAAAAAAACACGCCTAATGTATCACAAATGTACGTAGGTACACACACACTTACAGACATCTCTCTAAAAACGATGGATTTTGAGTCTTGGCACCTTGAAACGTGGAAATTTGTCAAAATTTTCGATTCGACAAATCGGACCAATTATAACTTCCAATGGGATGTCCACAAAAATTTGGCGAATTTTATAGATAAAATCTTAAAATTTGTTAACTATTCTATATAGCTTAACAAATGCGAAAAAAGGTAAGTCTCGCAATTCAATTTCTGACATCGGTGCTAAACAATCACAATGTTAAATGCAATAACAACTAATTCCCTGCGGCTCTGCGGGCCCAGCGCATTGAATTCTCCGGGCTTAACTTAAGCGCACCGATAATTTTGAATTGTACCTATATTTGTTATGGATAGTTTGTATGAAAACTCCATTTTCTGTAATAGTGTTGCCAATCCCCGTGTTCGTTTTTAATCCAATTCCCAACGGGCTTACAAAAAAACTTGACTTGTACCTACTAATCAGTAAAAAAAAAGATTATTTGTGAACACTGTTTTATTGTGAATTCCATTTCTACTCCTGATACATAGATTATCAAAATTAAATTTTAATTACGATTTACCTACTAGCGCATTTTGCATACTTATGTTTCTATTTTTCTATTTACAAAAATTTTACTGCAGGTAGTGTATGGATCAACAGCTTTTCAATAAACCAATGGATGATGCACATCATGTGGATTTCTCAAAAACATTTGACCTCACTGGCAATAGTAATGACCAGATGCTCAAATTGTATTTTAGGAAGGCAGGGCTTTCCGACAATATTGAATATCTGACTGCAGAACAGAAAAGAGCTTACATATATGACATTGTTAAGAGCAACAAAAATCCAGGATATTGGAAGGTTTGAATTATTTTTTTAAATAATTTAAAATACTTAATTTTAATTTTTTTCAAGCCAAGTGTACTACCACAAAATACAATACCTATTCAAGATCATTTTCATAAGACACCGGTCGAAAGAGAATCATCGATAACACTAGATTCTATTGATGATATTCCACCTGCTTCAATAACATTTGATTTAGCTAGTTATAGACAAGTTAAAAATAATTCTAATGGAGAGCAAACTAATTTACTTGTTGAACAGAAAGCTAATTCTGGAGGTTCACTTTACGAAAGGCAATTCAGTCAAAAACAGTATGTTCCCAAAAAAGTTGTCAATGCGCCCCCAATCTCTCTCCAAACAACAAAATTAAAAACAAGAAAAGGAAAAATAATCGAAGTCAGTGGCCCAAATAATTTCCGGCACATTTCCGGGGATATGACGAGAGATATGACCAAAAATACCTTTGATTTGTCCGGAAATTTCAACAATAATACATTGAAAAAATACATGATTGAACGTGGTATCACTGAAGAAGATGTAAGTGGGTTAGATTGTAAGGATTTGATCAGAAGAATTGTACATTCGAACTATACTTGGACGGTATACATTATATACAGTTTAATGTTTTGTTTTTATTTGAAACTTCAAATTAATTTTCCCCTAGCCCCCTCGAACACAAGTAAAGGGGAATCGCGTCCCACCACCACCATCTGAAACGTATGTGGCTGCAGAGCCGACATCTCCAGCGTGTCCACGAAAAATTAATCTTTCTAAAGGAGGTGCAATTATAGTCGCACCACCAGTACTGCCTGCAGATCTTGCGCCATCTAATGAACCTATTTACGAAGAAATTTCTATAGAAAACACGACTGCGATCAGAACACATCGAAAGAAACCACTTGGACCACCACCCCCTCCACCAGTTTCGGTTAAAACCGTTAAACTTGCTGATTCAGCTTTAGTGCTTCCACAAAATTCAACAAACCAAGATAGTTCACCTCCAAAACTATTAACAAATAAATCGGTGGATAAGATTCTAGTACCATCTTTACCTCCTCCCGTGCCAATTGAACAAACTCCAAGAACTCAGAATTCTACACTTCCGCCACCACCTCCTCCTCCTCCTCCACCTCCCATGCCAATTGAACAAGCTGTGAGAACCCCTCTACCGCCACATCCTCCTCTCATCTCAATTGTACAAAAAACCGACAATTTTCCACCTCCACCTCCACCACCACCAATGCCACCCAAAGTTTTTGAAGAATTACGGCCCCCACAAATTGCTACTGAATCAAAACTAAAGACGCCAGTTGAACCAACGCCAAGTGCAGATGAACACGGTGATCGAAATGCTTTTCTACAGAGTATACGTAATGGTGTAACCTTAAAAGTAATGAGTCTTATTTTTATATATTCAATCTTAAAGCCTAGTTTACAGTTCCGCAATTAAGCAATTTAAATTTAGCACTATATAAAGATTTTCGGCTTTGGATATTTAACAATGTTATAGGTAGGTATATACGAGTATATAAAATAGGTGGAAAATTGATTTATATTTTTTTGCCCGCGAACTGTAAACTATAGCTTAAAACACCGCCAATAACAATGGTATGATACATTTGTTCTTAAAATATGTTTCTAAAATTTTAGAAAGTTTCCAGTGAAGACAAGCTGTTTAAAAATGGAACTCCAAGTGCAACAAACCAATCCGAAGAAATGAAAGATCCTCTGACTGCAAAGAAGCAGGTTCCTTTACAGCTTGAAAAACCTGACTTTATGTCTGAGCTACGTAATGCAACCCTTAAACGAATCAAAAAGCTGGAATATAACCCATTTGCTTCAGAATCCGAATGTTAGACGACTTTCATGATATACTTTAGCAGAACAAAAAGGTTCTCCCAAACCAGGGTAAAACATTCAATACGAACGTAAATACGACATCTTCAATTGACGGTAAAATTCGCGAGCCTAACCATAGCAGAGCGACAGTTCGAGTTCACGCGCAGTTTCGGCTTATGTCATCGGGGATATATATTTTTATAAACAAAACAAGAAATATAAAATACCGAGAAACAAAAGCCATTTTTTTATTATGAATTGATCAATATACATGTAGATCATTAGAAAACATGCATTCAACAACAATACGAGATCCTGGGGTGGAATCGGCTAACGTGATAGTTGATAGTTGATAATCAAAATCGAAACTTTGCTCCATGTAAGGTGATTATCAAATTGACAATCGTTTTTTTTGTACTGATATTAAGTGACAGCTTTTTAGGTGTCGTTTTCATTCATTTATGTCATTTTCATAAAAAGTTTGATGCGGTCGGCTTAAAATTGGTTGGTTTATTAATAATATAATTAATATCCACAGTAAAAAGTGTGTCTTAAGAATAAAAAATGGCAAATTAGTTCAAGTGCAATGGTTTACATCATTTGCAATTTTTTAAACCTCACAGAGTAAGGAGTGAAAATCAGAACACATCTGAGAAACAAAAAACTATTTTGGAACTACCTGAACCTATGTACAAATCAGTTTATGGATATCCTTGAGAACATTTCCTAGCACTTATGCCAAAGAACAAACAATTTTTGGCGATCGATTTACACAGAGCAACGAATAGTTGATAATCAAAACCGACAATCAACTATCGCCTTAAGCGATTCCATCCCTGGTCTTTATGGGTATCACGCTTCCATGATCCAAAAATTTAGTTTTTACTCAGGCGGGTGGATTAGTTAATATTTACTTTTTAGTAGAAAATTGAAAATTGAATTGAGTTCAGAGAAGAAAAAATGTCATATGTACATGAACAAACATTACAAGGAAATACATATGAGATTATAGTGATAAAGATATGTTGTTACTCTGATCGGTATTGTTTTATTTTCATACAGTTTATTTAATTTTATATAAACTGTATGAAAAGAAAATAAAAAAATATTGCTTTAAGAATCTCCAAAAAGATAAGAACATCATTTTTTAAAATTGCGTTAAGAACATAATCGTCTGAGATAAGATGAAAGAAAATGTACTCCAAATAATCGAAAATATGCGCTTAAAATTTGCCCTTAAAAATTGAGAATATGCACTAAAAAATGAAAAATGTGCACTAAAAAAACCATTATTTTACTTATTTATTTATTTATTAACAGAGAATTAAATTCAGTATTTTATTTAATAAAAATAAAGATAACATAAAAAGTTAAAAAAAAAAAAACAAAAAATATTTTTATTAAAACAGTCTTAATTTTTTTAATAATTGCACCAATAGAACCCTCTACAGAATTAATTTTTGCAAAAGTTTAATTTCGACTTAAAATATGCATTTATTATGAAAATATGCATTTTTGTATAAAATATACAAAATATGCACTAACGATTGAATGCCATTTTAAAGGAAATTTTATGATTCGTAAAGATAATTTGGTCTTAAGCGGCCTCTAGACGATACAATCGATCGTACAACTGTTTGTTGAGTCGATATCAGGTTAACCATTGAATGTAGCCTACACACTATACAATCGACCTGCAATTACAACAGTTGTACGGTTATTCAATATCTGAACGATGATTGTCGTCTAGAGGCCGATTTACGCTTCTAAATGTAGTGAGAAAACATGCATTTGCATGGAAATCCCAGCCCTAATGATAAGTATATTTTTTCACATTCCGGGGGACGATTGGTTAAAAAAAACGACAAGGGTGATTAGTGATACTATCACAAAAACAAAATGGAGTTTTAATACATACTATCGATAACAAGTATATAATTCTCCCCGCGCGCCGCCCGTAACCGTAACACAATATTTCTGTTCCTTGAGAATTCTCAGGGTTTAGCTAAGCCCGCAGGGAATTAGTTGTTGTTGCATTTAACATGGTGATTGTTTAGCACCGACCGACGACGTCGTTTTTTTTCGTCCAATTCCCCCCGGGCTTGGCCTGGCATTAAATAGTTATAGTGCTAAGTCTTCTACTTGGCTGATGTATTTCAGTAGTATATAGAATTTGTATTATAAAAAAAAAACCTTCATAACGGGTGATTTTTTAGCTGGTTTGGTTTTGGCAACACTGGTTTTGACAGCTGACGTGTGTTTAGTACCTTGTGTCACTGTCAAACAGCTTCAGTTTGGTTTGCAATTTAACCATGGATCGTCTTACAAATGAACAACGCTTGCAAATTATTGAATTTTACTATCAAAATTCGTGCTCGGTTCGAAATGCTTTTTTATCGAAAAATTGTGTTCAGCGATGAGGCTCATTTTTGGTTGAATGGGTACGTAAATAAGCAAAATTGCCGCATTTGGAGTGAAGATCAGCCAGAAGCATTGCAACAGCTACCAATGCATCCCGAAAAAGCCACTGTTTGGTGCGGTTTATGGGCCGGCGGCATTATTGGGCCATATTTCTTCAAAGATGATGCGAATCGCAGCGTTACTGTCAATGGTTAACGCTACCGAGCGATGATAACAAACTTTTTTTTGCCCGAAATGGAAGTTCTTGACTTGCATGATATGTGGTTTCAACAAGACGGTGCCACATGCCACACAGCACGCGAAACAATGGCGCAATTGCGAGGCGAGTTTGGTGAACAGTTAATTTCACGTTTCGGGCCGGTCAATTGGCCGCCTAGATCGTGCGATTTGACACCATTAGATTATTTTTTGTGGGGGTATGTCAAGGCTAATGTCTATAGGGACAACCCCGCTTCGATTGACGCACTGGAAGCCAACATCCATGCATTCATTCGTGAGATACCGGCCGATATGTGTGAAAGAGTATGCCAAAATTGGACTCAGCGGATGGGCTATCTGAGACGCAGCCGGTCAACATTTGCATGAAATTATCTTTAAACATTAAATTGCAAGGTTCAAACTATCGATTCAAATAAATATTTCATTCATTTTTTCGAAATTTTTGTGTTTTTTTTTTTTTTAAAGTTCTAAACCTCTTAAAAAATCACCCATTATAAACAATGCCAGGCCCTGGGCAAAAAACAAAAACTTCCAATTTAATGACTAGGAGTTCTAGACTTGTTGGATATAGTTCACACTAGATATTCGTCATGAAATCTATGTTAGATGAACTGAACTTAACAAAAATTGCGTATTGACAAGGTCCTCACTAGTCAACTGATGAGTCCAAGTGAGATCGCCGGGACGAAACGCCTAAATTTTTGTGGACTAAAGGCCATTAAAAGCTATTTTGAAAAAAAAGTTTTAAGGCCAAACTATAACAGGCATAAGCTAGCTTATTCGCGCATAAGCAAACGAGCGAATACATAAAATCCCTTCTGATTAACCATAATGGGGTCCATCTCCGCTTCGGTCAATTTCTCTCAGTTTTGTTCACTTTAGCAAACATAAGCAAGAGCGCTCCCAGTCGCTCTGCGCATAAGCGAATTTGGCAAATGCGATTAAATACAGAAAAAAAACATAGGAGACTACAGATTTCGAAGTTTTCTTTTCTTCTTGTTGTATCGTCGTCGCTGTTTCTCATGTGCTAAAGTATGCGGTACAGCGGAGAGAATTAAATGTGGGATGAAAGCGGAAAGGCATGTTTTTAATTTTTATGTATGCACCCATACGTCAATTATGGCTATGCGGGGTACTTTTGCAAACATAAGCAAATGTTCGTTGGCTTTTTGACATTTGTTTATGTTTGCTTATGCGTATTATAGTTGAGCCTTTATTCTAGAAAAAAAAACTCAGTTTTGGGAAATTTGTGGAAAAAAAGATACCAAACAAGAATAAAATGTTACTAATATATATTACAGAGTGGCATCACTGCTGCACACCACATATGTCAAACATTTGTAGGGTTTTAAAAAAATTAAACAAAAAACTAAATTTTTTGTTGTTTTTTCATTTAACTTTTCTTCTTTTGAGTTTTGACACCGGATAAGATAATTATTGCCAATCAGAAATAATAGGTGCATCAAATCTATTTCTATATTTTTCTAAGATTATTCAGTTTTTAATAGAACGCCACGTTTAATAGATCGAAAAATAAAACCAAAATGGGCAAAATAGCAATCATCGGAGGTACAGGCATGACCGGCAAATGTGTCGTGGAGTATGCACTCCAAAAAGGTTAGTTGGGTTGGAGCAACTACATTTTTGATTGATAAAACTCTCGTTTTCTATGAACCAAATGTATAGGCTTAAATGTTCGATTACTATACCGTACAGAAGAAACTGTTCCCGAAAGTTTTAAGGGCAAAGTAGATCTGGTCAAGGGAGACGCTACGAAGTTAGAAGATGTTAAGAATGTCTTAGAAGGCGTCGATGGCGTTTGCGTAACTCTCGGTACTCGCAATAAACTCGAAGCAACGACCGAAATGTCTACAGGAACTAAAAATGTTATTGACGCTATGAAAGAACTCAACATACGACGTTTCTCAATTATAATGTCATCATTTCTTTTAATGGACCCCGAAAAAGTTCCTAAAATGTTCCACAACATCAATGACGATCACCGACGGATGTTGGAAATTACTAAAAACTCGGGGCTTGATTACATTGCTATACTACCACCCCATATCGCTGATGAACCCAGCACTGAAGTTACTATTCTTCATGATGCTTCTCCTGGTCGAGCGGTATCAAAATACGATCTGGCAAAGTTTATTGTGGATTCATTGGACCAACCAGAGCACTATGGAAAAGTCTGTGGTATTGCAAAGAAGACGCCAGCATAAATAATTAAGATATGTGGTAACGTTGTTGCCTAAAATTTGGTATAATAATTTCAATAAAGGATTTCAGAATAGTTTTCTTTTAATAGTAAACTTATAATTGAGGGTATTCAGGCCTCAGGGTGAAATAGATTAATTCCAAAAAGTTTGATGATTTCACGGCGAAAAGCACTATACAAAAAGTTGTACATAAATATCATTTACTTCTAACAGAGATAAAATAACAAATCCATTTTTCTGGCTGACCGCAATATTTATTAAAAGCGCAGTCATCGACGAGAGGTTATAAAAGAACACAATATGTAAATTAACTTATCACAAATATTTCTGTAAAAACTTACGTAGTCAATACAATATCTACATCAATTGCTTTGAAAGTGCACAATCATAGTAGAGATAATAAAAAAATAGAGGACAATCTGTTAAGATAGTTATTTCTGTATAAACTTGCATAGTCAATACAATATCTACATCAATTGCTTTGAAAGTGCACAATCATAGTAGAGATAATAAAAGAGAGAGGACAATCTGTTAAGATAGTAGCTCATATCTCTCGAATAGTAAAAAAAATTGTAATTTTTCGCCACTATGGAATCCTTTACTATTGATAATTTTCTTCAAAATATCGAAGAAGGCTCTCAACAATTTTGATTAAACCTAGTTAAAGTTGAAGGAATATTACGTTCTTTAAAAAAATAAAGAAAAACCTACTTTTAACTTTTTGGATAAAAACTCACATGACGAAAATTGATTTTTACAAAAAAAGTGTATTTTTTACTTTTGAATAAAGTCAGTATTTTTTATGTGTAAAAATCTATGCTCTCGGTATGGGGAAAATGAAAATGTACATAATATGAGGGTAAATGTAACGGAAGTGGTCGTAAATATCGAGAATCTTACGCGAAGAGTTGTTGCCTGTGAAAAATACTGGGGGAAAAATGCACGATCCGGATAGGTACTAAACAACATTCGTTCGAGAGAAATATTTAATAATATTTCAGTTGAATTTTGAATTTAAATTTGTTTGTGCGTGAGATGTAAACATCTCACCTCTCGGTATTAAAGAAAGGTCTGCATGAATGTATATTCTATTTGTAGTAATCATTTAAAGTAGTGTACACTGAAAATTAATATTAACTTTAAAGAAACAAACACTGCACATCATTATTTGATCCCTTTAAAACGAATCGAATACCCTGTTTGGTTTCTCTCCGAAGTGAATGCTTGAATTAAATGGAACAAGTACAAGCCTAACAGTTTAAGCACACTCGGTGTGATATAAATGAAGGAAGTGGGTATTTTTATTTTGTCTCTAGCTTTGATGACAAAAAAAATTTCTGCAAATCAATTTTTTGTTAAATGGATCTATTTTATTTTTCAGAATTCTGAAATTTTTCATCATCTTTTGTATTTCTAAGGATGAAAATAAAATTGAAAAGGGCTTCTCCTCATTTTTATACACAATGTAGCCTGACATTTCATCATTATTTTTAAACCTTAACCTTGAATATCGGAGAATCAGAATATTTTAATCAATCAATATATCACTTGATTCCTTAGGTTTTCATAAAATAACAGTTGTCTTCCACTAATACATGATAGTTGGTAATGGACCCAACTCGTTTTACTCGAAGTACATAAATATTTGCTAACGTGTACTAATGTTTTTCGAATACACGCTTCTAATGTTTTGCTATCAATTGGTGATTCTTTGTTTAGTTTTGCCAGTGATGTAAAAGCATTAAACGAAGTATTTAAAAAAATATACAATGTTTTGAATAAGATATTAACTCGGTATAGGGAAAGAAAATGGAACGCTGCTTTTGCGAATAAATTCGGTTTTTACCTGTTTTTATAATAAATGATTGAAGTTTTTTTGCCAACAAATGAAAATGAATATTTTTTTTTAGAACTTAAAGTATTCTTTTAGTATTAGTTTTTGATAAAAATTCCTGAAACTTTGAAATATTTTTTTGTTAGTAAGGACAGAACCTTAAAGAAATTGTTTTTTTTTAATTAAATTTAAATGTCGTTTAATAAACATCGAGCACGGAAATTTGCTTTTTCCGTAAGTTTATACCCGACAATTTGTATGCACAAAATTTGACCCAAGGGACAAATGGTGTTTTACTTGTTACTGGTACTGTTACTGGTTTGGGTCCCAAATCTAGAATCCGTTTAATGTTTATTTGATTTATTATTATTATTTCTTAATTTTATATTAATCAAGTACATTCTCATCCAATCACAATTAATATTCATTTATTTCAAATTTCCTAGCAGGAATTTCCGGATATAAAGCGTTTGCCAACAATTTATGCACTTGACACGAAACGTTTCAACAAAAAAAATTCTCTTGGTAATGGCCAAACAAAATTCTAAATATATCGTGACAAATTGTTCACATGAAATTAAACTCTTACACGTAAACTATTTAATGGCTTGTCTTATGTTTTAAAAATAAAATATAATAATGAAAAATCTTTTTTATTTCATGAGTTGAAACGAGACCAGACAGCATCAAAGACCATTATCCGCAGTGGAGCATTTTATTATAATTTATTTTATCCCACACATGCAGTACACCTCGGCTGCTGTACGATGATCCGATGCCTCGAACTTGAACTTGGCAAGCGTATTCCTAAACAAAAACACATCTGCAAAAAGAAGTGCAGCAGAAGGCAGATGAACAAGTAGATTGTCTGTGATAAACAAAACTGCTGTCTTTAAGGTGTGCTTCCTTTAGAGAATTTGGTTCAGAATACATCACTGACAGAGCAATATAAATTGAAGACCACACGAAATGACAAGTATTTTGAACAATTATCTAAGATTTATTTATTTTGCATTCTAATAACACAATTAATTATTGTACATAGAATATTTTGTTTCTCTATTTTTATTTGTATATATGTATTTCGTATTATTAGTTTATTTGCCTAGTAAATCACAAATAATTTTTCTGCATCGTTACCTATAATATGTAATTGAGCTTCTATAAAAGCTTGATATTTGTAAGTGTCGTAATACGACACCTATGAATTTTTGTGTTTTTTAATTCTGATATATTAAATTTGGTGTTGCTGAAGTTTTAAAGGATTTGATTGATGGCAATATTTTTTGATCTTTTATATAATTGAAAAAAAGGAAATTCATATTAATTGATAAAGACCCACAAGTTCACAACAGCACAATTCCGTTTGTATAGTTTTTCCTATAATCGGCACTATCTTAACAAATGTTTAGTACTTTTCACACTGTTCAATTTATATCATATTTCTGAACTCAAATTAAACCATAAATGAAAAATAAATCAAAAGACTTTTAATTTGATTCTACTATAAAAAAAAAACAAATACTCTCACCTTAATTTTTCTTAAAGTCTTAATAAGTCCAAAATATTTCCATCAATTAATAAGATCTACACTGTTAACATTTTCGAAAAGGTCATAATAATTTTGAAATTGCAATCAAAATATGCGCAAACGGGGGAAAAGGTTGAAATAATAATAAACTCGGATTTTGTCAGTGTGGGTGGAATGCAAAAAACTGAAATACTAATAGAAGTTTACTCCCCAGAGTAAAATTCTTCGGATACCATAATGGCTATTATTTTCTTCAGTTTATTGCCACTAAAATTGGGTATGCATTAAAACGCTTGGCGCGACTTGGAAAAAAAAAACTCAGGTTGCATTGGACCTCCGGGGCCGTAATACAGTATTTTTTTAAAACAAAACTGTTATAAATTGAGATGTTTAAGGCGACTTCCATAAATAAACCATCATTTCGGTTAACACCTACATCCTACAGTATACAACGATTACAAACCTGAGAGAATATAGCCAAAAAAGTACATAATAGTAGAAGATCTGAAAAAAATTCAAATCGAATTTTTCTTATTTAGAAAGAAAGCAGATGCTTCTACTTTTTTTAAAATATATGCTTTTTAAAGTTTTCATTAGAAAAATTCATCAGAAACCAGTAAATACTATTTTTTTAGTACATACTGCAAAGTTTTCATGTCTTCACTTAAACATTCTCTAGTACTAGTACTCTTTTTTTGTAACGATTATAACATTTCCATTTTTATTGTTTTCAGGTAAGGTATGCATATTTTAAAAATTAGTGGAGATTTATAAAAAGAGATCTAAATCACTTACAACCCTATTCTGCTAAAATTTCAAGTTAATTTTCGTATTCCGCTATCCGTCGAAGGAAAACGAATGTCAAAAAAGCATATGAATTGCTGAACTTCAAAAATCATTATTGACAGAGCTTTTAGCTCGAAAGATTGAAGAGTTTAAAGAATAATTTGTGACAAATTAAGTAAACTATTCACGTGAGTCGAAAAATTCGGTCGGATCGAACAGCAGAATTTGGTTGTTAAATAAAATAAAAATTATGACTGAGGAAATGCGCTTGAATTTTCGGATACATTTGATACATGCACATTATTTGACCTCAATTTCAATACTTTAAAAATAGACTAGGTATTAAAGAATAAATATATATTGATCTCAAATCCTTTAAACTACATTTCAACTTAATGGTTTAATATTGTTTCTATAAAATTTTTACCTCAAGGAAGACTTGGATGAATATATTGAAAAAGAAATAAAAAATTTTCAATTAAAAAAAAACAGAACAAACAAAAGTTTAAAAAAAACAATAATTTATGCAAAATAAATAATAACTACAAACAAATTTAATACAAAAATAATTTTCTTAACAATACATCTGTGTGGAGGGTTTGACTTTTCTTTCTTTATAAAGAAAAGGATCACTTATGAATAGTGCTATACTTTTCTTTTTTTCTCACTAAATGTCAGGAATATGTGCAAAGAATCAACACAAAAAAGTGATCTCTTTCCCATAAACATTTCAACTTAATAGAACATAATGGAATTGCATAAGTTTCTTTTTTCCCACCGAACTGAAGTCTTTGTTTTACAGAATCTTTTTCATATATTTCTTTTTGGCATTTTCTAAGCTAGGCAGTTCACAGTGACGCGGTCCATACATCGAAACAGGTGCACAAAATTCATAGCCAATTCTTTCGTAAAAGCCTTCTTGATCGATCGTCGATAGGTAAATGGCTTTCAATTCCAGTACGCTTCGACAGTAATCTTCAGCGCATTTCATTATTAGTTTTCCAAGACCTCTGCCTCGATACATTTTGTCAACCACTACGGATTCTACAAAGCAGGCCATTTTCTTGCTTGGTATCGCACTCAATTTACAATGGGCAATTACACGACATAGATTATCAGTTGTTAAAACTAAACTAACTGGCAATGTATCGCAGGATGCCACAAGTGAACGCATTCGGGCCGTATCACTTCGTGGCCATTCCGAGTTTATGAGATTGCAGCATTCTTGCATGAGCTCTGGATACCTGTGAATTGGGACGACATTGAAGGGGCTGCCAGAGACATTGAACGGTGGAAGTCCCTGTGAAAAATTATTAAATTTATATAAAATAGTTTTTTGTATATATTTAAATTTACTTTAAATTAAAAAAAATAAATGTACATACGTATACTATAAATATCAAGATTTAAATAAACTCACAATTTATACCTCATAGTATGGTTCCGGATTTTTGTATCTGTATTTCATATCAGGTAAAGTAAATTGTTCAAGATTTCGTTTCTATTTTTCTATGTTTATGTTTTGTTTATATCTTTCAACATAATCTGCGGAGATCCAAATAGAAAATTAATTTTTTTTTCATTATTTTCAAGGTTTTCAAAGAAAAACAGTCGACACATTTAATACACTGATTTAGTTTTTGGATCCAACAAATCGTGATTAGATTACAAACATTTAGACATCTGATAAAATTAATCTATTTTACAATGTATTAATGTATGAGAAAACGTTTTTAACTTTATTTATAGGGCAAGTATTGGTTGCTTGTGAAAAATATATACATTTTAATCAAATCCAACATAACGATGTTGCAGCAGTTCAAAAAAAAATATTTTTGAAATACCGCGCGTTGCGGTCCGTTTGTTTTTATGCTGATGTGTACATCAAGCTAATGACTTAACGGATGAAAGAGTTTACATCAAATTTAGAATAGAGCATTGATATTATGTAATTCCCTAGATGAAAAAAATAATTTTTGTTTTAGCTCATCTAAACGGTTAACTGATATAACGATGTTATAACTATTTCGCTTCTAAAATTTTCTCGAAAACGGGTCTTACGATTTCCATTTAACTTCCTGCAAGTAATATTTAAATTAGTGTGTTTCAGAATTACTAAGAAGAGAAAATGAGTCGACGGAGAGTGGACCACTGCAGTTCTGAAAGCCTTACACAGTCAATATTTCGAATTTTATATTTATTTAGTAATTATTTATTTAGCTTTATCAATTATACATACTTTCAGTTAAAAAACAATATTTTTTTTCTCTAATCGAGGTGAATTTAACTCAGGGCCCGATTCTGGTTTTTCTTTTCAAAACGTTGGTACACAAATGGTATAATGATATTATCTTTTAATTTAAAAAATTTAATTTCGATCTTTTCACTGTAAGCAAATTTTACTGATTGCCATAAGCGACTTGTCAAAAAGACAAACAGTGCATTGGACTAATGATTTGCGTTTTTTTATCTGCCCCGAAGATCAAAAGAATTTTTATACACTAGAAAAATGCCCTTTAGTCACGTTCTATTTAAGAACAAAACAAAATAAGTAAACAAAAATGCAAATACACAAAGTTCAACTTTTTTGTAGTATTTATTCCATATGCGACATACATTTTTTAATTGTGAATTTTTGGCTGCAAAAATTTTGACTTAATGCCAATTAACCTTTTACGACAAAAAGAACTCAAAAAAATTAAGTGATTTAACTTTTAAATTGGCTTAAACGTTATTCTTTGCCGATCATGAAACAAATAAGTTTTGAAAGAGAATAGAAAGGAACAGAGCTTTCCAAATAAAAACAATAAGTCATAACATCGAGTAGACGAAAAAAGAAGCTGGGGAAATCTTTTTTATTTTCTATAGTTGAAAAATGCACCACGGATAGTTTTGCAGAAGATGCGAAAAAAGCTAGATCGTGTATATTGGTTATAAAAAATTGATGTAAAACAAAAAAACTTTCTTAAAAAAACACGGCCACACTTTCGAACTTTCATTTTTTTCTTTTCAAATCATTATTAGTGAATAATTCTTGAAAAATGAATTTTCAGACTCAAAACTGGAAAACAAATTTTACATCATTAAGTAACCTGCTCATTTATTTTTCCTTTGCTTTTTTTAAATCCCTCTTTTATATCAGCCGTCAAACGACCTAATAAGACTTAAAGGCTAACATCCGAACAGAAATTGCCAATTTACCCACAGCTATATCAGGATGATTTATAAAAATCGGCTTATTCAATGTATGGACGTCCCCTGCTTTATATGATTTTCAAAGCTGCGTTTAAAAACCCTGTATTATGTACATATTTATAAAATATGTAATGTGAAAGTGTCATATGGAGTTAGTATGATGCTTCTCATTCTCAGGATAAAATATTCATTTGGTGATTTTTTTTGTAATATAGAATTAAATAGCCTAATATAATACTAAAATACGTAAATAACGATGTTACAGCCGTTAAAAATAGTTATTTTCGAAAAACCGCACGTGCTTTCACATCATACTAAATTTATTTATATTTTCCGCTTTTATGTTTTATTAAATGTTTCAGGAACTTTTTAAGCCTTTACTTCATGAGCCTTTAAAAGTTTTTGTGTAAATATTTTCAATTATTTGGAAAGAAATTGCTTAAAACAATTACCAAGTACCTATTAATTATTTATGGTTTTTCTGATTATCCGCGTGAAATTTTAAATACCTAGCTATTTAGCGAGTCCAATGTGTAGGCACTATAACTATACTCACCCAGTATTGCAGTCGCTAAATATTAAATACTTTAATCCGAAAAATCTTTAAAGTTATAATTATAATGAAATATTTATCGTGAACAACATAATGTAGAAACTGAAACTTTGCTGGATTCTGATTACTGAAATCTTTAATAACCAAAGTCGAGGTAAACATAAATAAACCACTGGCAGGAAGGGCCGATGTACCTATTTCATTTTCCATGCAAACTAAGTAAAAACTAGATCAAGCTACAAATTACTTTTGAAAATGTTAAATATAGATTTAAGAGCATGTGGTAGACATGGTCTATCGAATGTGCCAATAGAAATATGTAGATTTTATACAAAAATAAAACTCATGGAAAATATCCAAAGAAAAAATAACACATTTTTGCAAAAATGAAAAATAACCATGACGGCAACAACCGACGAGGTCATTATAAATTGCATAACAATGAGGCTTAATGATGACACCGAACAGATTTTTTGAGTTTGGAAAACGTACAAAAAGAAAAATAACTACAGTAAAAATTTTATTTTTACAAAATAAACAAAAATTGTGTTTACCATAATTTTTATACGTTCGTCTCTAGGTACGCCACGACGGAATGAGAATACTGAACTGAAACTTCCAATTTTTGTTTAGGGTAGTCTTGAAACAAAATTCTACGACGAGGAGCAACAAATTTTTGGTCGTATTTTTTTTATTTTTATTATTAATATATATTTTGAAATTTTTCGTTCGACAAAACAAAGAAAAGATACCAATCAGAAACTGGCAGTATGTTTTGATTTTCTAAATTTAGAAATTATTAAAAAAATGAGAATTGAAAAATTACACAGTGCAGGAGAACAACAAAGAAAATTTTAAAAGCCAAATTAAACGCGAATGAGAAACCAAAACGTCAGTCGCCAGTGTAGAGAACTGTCAAACATTTTTTTCTTTTAAATTTAATCCTTGTACCCTTTTTATTTGATTTTCGTAAATAAATGTGGACTTGAAAGTGATAGCTTGCCAAATTCGTGAGAAGCAATAACGAAATTCATTCATAAATTTCGATTTGCCCGAGTCCCATATCCGTATAATGAACAGCTCGATTATTACCAGGTAAACAACAGTTCAGGCAATTAGTTTGTCTTTTGATTGCAAGGAAAAATTACCTATTTCTGTTTGGTAACTAAAAACATTCAAAAAAAATATACAAAACTGGTTATTTAGTGCCATTAAGTTACAACCTGTAAAAATAATATTAGAGATTTAACTTTCTCTTAATAAAAAAATTGAAATTTTTAATCAGAATCGTCAGAAGAAAATATTTTATTGCAATAAATATAATGGTTTCGAAAGACATGAAAAACGAAATTAATTTTTTTGTAAGGTTTCTGTATTTAAGCTAATGCGAAGCGAAATTTTAATGTGGTCTTCAACAGCGACACGAAATTTTAACGAAAGCACAGCGAAAAATATTCGAACGAATATCAGAACGAAATTTTGTGTTGTCTTATTTTTGTGTGACTGCTTTTATACGACTGCGAATTTTAGCTTCGTTTCTCTTTTGGTTTCCTTTCAGTTGCAAAGATGCTTTTGTGATTTTTAATAGATGTTTGCTTTGTTGACCCATAGTGCTCAAAATCAAAACCAAACTTTTCCGTAAATCGGCCATATTATTCACTCGATTCATCTAGATTAAAACTTAAATTCAAATGTAAATTATACAAATACAACCGGATTTAAGTTTTAATCTGGATGTATCGAGTGAATATATGGCGGTAAAAGTTGCATATGCGCGCCTGGCACTATTCAACTTCCAAATGCGAAATTTTATTTATGTATTTACAATATCTTGAATCTCTTCCAAATGTTTTCAAATCCGCAAGAGTGAAATGTTTACCTTAATGGAAAATCATTTGCAAATAATTGGACCCATTTTATGTGACTCATAAAATATATTCGAGATCTCAACAATCTGAACAGATCTATTGAAAGCTGAACGTGTGTCAAATATGCGTGTGACAGTTCTTGTAATTTTTGTAAAACGTCATATGAAAATTTTTTGTGGAAGTCTTTATTTTCACCCATTTTTGAGAAATAGAATCGCAATTTTCAAAAAAATTTAATTATTAATTTTTAGATAAACAGTTATATCATGCTCATAAAGTTTACTAATTAATTTGTATAATTACCTTCTCACGTATTTCACACGCGAATTTAAACAATTAAACCACTCACTCCACTCCTACGAAAAACTTGCACAACAAATTGAAAAATAGGAAATAGGTAATTGTTTTGACTCTTCGATATCTCCTCCTTCTCAAATGCAAAAACAAAACATTGACCCCTAAAAAACTGCTAAAATGCAGTCGAATCATTTAAAATTAGATTCACGGACGGCGCAGCGACAATGTTTTAAAAGTGAGATTTTATCTATTTCTAAATTTTGTATTCTCTTCCTGTGTACATAGAGAAAGAAGATCATTTTGATACAAAATGTTGCAAAACCGGTTAGGCGTTACTTTTACTCAAGAAAATCCGCTCTGGGTGTCCTGGCATGATTCGCAGTTAATACCGTCGTTGAATCCTGCCAATGTTATGGATTACTTTTGTCGCAAATCAAACCCTTTCTACGATCGGGTGTGCAATAACGAGACAGTGCGAATGCAACACATGAGCTTGGATCAGTTGAAGTATAAATATACCATATTTCAAATTATATATATGTATGTAAAATGGAACCGAATATTTTTTTCCTTATAAATTAGCAACATGAATGGAGTGGAATATATTCTATTGCATGTGGCTGAACCTATTTTATATGTCATCCGGAAGCAACATCGACACAGTCCTACTGAGGCAACTCCTCTAGCTGACTATTACATTATTGCTGGAATGATTTACAAAGCCCCAGATCTAGCTAACGTCATCAACTCTCGAATGGTAAGTTACATCTCTTTTAATAATGAATAAGGAAAAGAGTATAACATCTAATCATATATACTCGTCGTAGATTAAATTGTATGCGTCCAATTTTGGCAAAAAGAAAAAGAGATAAAAGCCAGCTCTGTAATTCAACTTGTCAGGTAATTCAGGTAATAGAGTCTGGGAGGGAATTGAAAATTAAACGTCTAACCGAAACGAGGGTTTTTTGGTTAAAAGCTTAAAAAAATAACATAGGTACTATAGAACAAAAATTTCGACTAGTTATCATGGAAAGTATTCGATCCCCACGTCTCTAGCCCATAAAAACTTGCCAATATATTTTTTTTACTTTCGACAAAAAATTACTTTTTTGTTGTAGCCTCGTAGGCCATGGTTTGCCCACTCTAGATCTGGGCCATAAGAGAACTATTTCCGTTTAGGTGGAGCGATTAAATATATAACAACTAAAAGTTCAATTACGACGGTATCTAACTGATGAGCCCAACTGTCGTACTTGGGAAAACGCACAACGAAATTATATTAAAATTTGGGATGGTCTAAATTTTGTTGAAATCTAAGAACTTTTATTAACGGTGCCTTCCATTCCATAGAATCTTTTTTTTATTTTAAATCTTTTCGTTGACGGCTTAGCTGATTTATATCAAATTTTTTTTAAAAGATGCCCTTTTAATTCGAAATAGTAGATATTGCTAGTGTCCGACCGAAGCTTCGGCTTCGGCCTTCGGCTTCGGCCGAATTCGGCCAAAAAAACAACATTCGGCCAAACCTTCGGCTTCGGCATTTAGGCCGAAGTTTTGGCCGAAGCCGAAGAATCTGTTTATTATATCGAGCATCGTACTAGGCGCCGGAAAAAATTTCAATTTTTGAAATTTTTGAATAACGAAGAAAATATTGCAATCTTTTCTTCGGTAGGTATTCAAAAATTTCAAAGCACATGTGTGTCATCATAAAAATTATTACTAAAAATGAATTATTTATTTCTTTTTTCTTTATAATTACTAATTAGTTATTAGTTATTTTTATTTTATTTGTCTTATGTTTTTTAAGCAATAAATTTTAATAAAAATAATATTTTTATCCAACTGGAAAGGAGAATTCTTGACTTTTTTCAACCTTAGGCTTCGGCTTCGGCTTCGGCCGAAGGTTTTCTTTCAGCCTAATAATTCGGCTTCGGCTTCGGCTGAAAATCGACCTTCGGTCGGACACTAGATATTGCATTTACAAATTTGCAAACAAATATTGTTTTGAATTAAAAGTGGACTTACCATTATTTTTTGTTTAATATGTTAAATTTTTTTAAATAACTCATAAGATATAGATATAACTCAAAAGATATAGAGCATGATAGAAAAATATAACTTCGACAAAAACTTTCAGACGAAGTTAAGTTGTTAAGTAGCAAAAAAGAGTGGATAGGGGCAACAGTTAACTACACATTCAAAGCAAACGACGACAAGTGGAATATATAATTTGCTTTGATAGTTATATATTTAATCTTGTAGCTATCAAATCAGAAGAATTGAGGCCGCCCTAGATGAAACTATATCAAACAGTGACATGGTTTAAATAAAATTAAATATATATTTACTTATAATTTCAATATACAATCCACCAACATGAAATAAGGAACTATAAAATTTTAATACTTTTAATTTATTATTTATTTATTGTATTTATTAATTTTCCTTCCGAAAAATTAAGGAAATACAAATTTATAAACATTATTACAGTTTTAAAAGTTTTTTGATTTTTCTTTCAGCTTTCAACAGTGACTAACCTTCAATCAGCATTTGAAGAAGCCAGTAGTTATTCCCGCTATCATCCAAATAAGGGCTACACATGGGATTTTGCATCAAATAAAGTTTGTAAGTGTAGAACAACTTTCTTTGCGCGAGCAAGTTAATTATTGTTTTTGTTCATAGTATCCGACAAATCTAAAGCGGCTACCAAGAAAGATGCATCACAAACAAAAGACGAAAGTGGAACTATTTTTCAAATGCAGCGCGTTGATATGCTTTTAATGGAACTTCTTCGTAAATTTCCCCCACCAATTCCACCACAAATCCATCAACAGCAACAACAGCAGCAACAGAACCAGAACATGCGACCTGATGGACAAGATGGTATGCAGCCCATTAAGCAAGAACCCAATACGAATAATTCAAATGTCTCTGAGGCTAGCCCTACCCCTGCGCAAGGAGGTGCCGATATTAAAGTCGAAAATGCCGACATGAAACCACCACCCGAGAAAAAAATAAAACTACAGTAAAAATAGGTTTTATTCATATAAAATTATACGATAAGATTATAAATGTTCACAAAACTAATACGGTCAGTTTATAATTTTATATTTCTCAGTTTTGATATCAAATACTGGGCGAAAAGTTATAGATAAAACATACCCTACAACAGGTCGTATAGTTCTTAATTTGAAATATTTTACTGAGTATATAATGGTTGGTAGATAAAAAAAAATCAAAAAAATTGATAGAGAAAGTGTTTTGTTCAGGTGTTTTTTTTATTTAACTAAAATTTGCGAAATCATGAAAGAAGTATAATAGATCTTGTTCGAAAAAAGTATAAATGTCAGTTTGCAGGAGATTCCTACCAACGTGAAAATAAATTTTTCTTTTACATTTCAAATGATACTTAAAAAAAAAATACCTATGTGAGATAAAAACTGTTTATTTATTATTAAAGTAGACAAATAGGGGTTTTATTTTTTTTAAAATTACATCATCCATTTGTGATCCTTGACTATTTTGATACTGCTGCAACCTGGAGCGGAAATTTTTAATGACGGCATCACAAGTGTTTCGTGAAATGTTTTGCATTTCCTCTCGAATATTTTCCTTTAATTCCTCTAGGCACACTGGATTGTTGTTGAAAAATTACTTTTAAGGTATCCCCAAAGAAAAAAGTCCATTGGGGATAAGTCCGGGCTACGAGGTAGTCAGTTAATGCCATCTCTTTTGGCTTTTTGTTCAAACATTTGGCGAACAGCACTTAATGAGTCGTTGGAAGTGTGGCATGTTGCCCCATCTAGCTGAAACCACGATCGTTGATTAAAACCGTCAAAATCATGTAGCGCTGGTGAAAAAAAGTTCTGTAGCATGGCAATATACCGCTCTGTATTCACTATAACAGTATTTCTTCGGCGATCTTCAAAAAAGTATTGTCCAATAATGTCTCTTGCTGACAAAGCTGCCCATACAGTAACCTTGGGTGAATGCAGAGGTTTTTGATGCTTCAATTAAGGATTAGTGTCACTCCAATGTTTTCAATTTTGCCTATTCGCATACCCATTTAGATGGAAGTGTGCCTCGTCTGAGAAAAAAATGTTGGTAAAGCTGGTGAACCTCTCTAACATTGAAGAATAGACTGCTTTTAAACGCTGCAATTACCCCCTGCAATTTTTAAGCATGTAGGCGGGGGACGTATGCGGTGTCCGGGGTAGACAAAGTTGCAGAGGTTGAAATAATTGCAGAGTTATCGCTCTTTCTTCTGTGTGCTTTTTCTTATTGTTTGAGACATAAGCGGAGTAAAGAGTGAGGAGATATATTTCCTTCTCATTTAACAAAAATTGCAGTCTATGACTGCTTTTAAACGCTGCAAATATGCTGCAATTATCCTTGCAATTTTTAAGCATGTAGGTGGGGGACGTATGCGGTGTCCGGGGTAGACAAAGTTGCAGAGGTTGAAATAATTGCAGAGTTATCGCTCTTTCTTCTTTGTGCTTTTTCTTATTGTTTGAGACATAAGCGGAGTAAAGAGTGAGGAGATATTATTTCCTTCTCATTTAACGAAAATTGCAGGTATTAAAATTTGCAGCGTTTAAATGGATGCTGCAATCGGAATTCTCTTTTGAGTTTCTTTCCGATTGCAGCATCCATTTAAACACTGCAAATTTTAATACCTGCAATTTTTTTTCAAATCAAAAACAACATTTGTCAAGCTGACAGCTTAAATTTGTATTGGGGTTAGTAAATTGAGGGGTAAATCTGCCAAAAAATTTAGATTTGCAAATTTGATTTAAAATCAAAAATAAATCAATTTATTTTGCCCCATGGAACGTAAAAAGAGGGGAAAGTGTATTTTTGACAGATCCAAATCAAAAATAAATTGATTTATTTTACCAATGGAAAACCCCATAAGAGATGAAATAATTTTTTGTATCGGAAAAAAATTTTTGAGGTTTAAAGTTTTATAATCGAACTAGCAAAACAATGTTGGTGACATTACCGTTTTTGAATTGGTTTTAATTGTTCGGCTTGTCGGTAGTGTTTTTTTGTAATAATTGTTTTGATATTCGCCTGGTTTTTTTCCGACTTTTTTGTTTCATTTTTCACACATTTTTTCTAGCTTTAAATTTCCGCTTAATGGAATGTTTAAATCCGCTTAAGTGAAGTTTTTGTCACTTTTCCGCACTCCTCTGAAGTGAAATTTTGTTCACCTAAGCGGGGTTCGGTTAAGTGAAAAACCCGCTTAAGTAAAAGAAATACTGACATTTTTCCATTTCTAAGCGAGTTTTACTGCACGAAAAAAAACGACCACAGGGATTATCGACAGCATCACAAAAATAAAAGGTGTGTTTTTTGTAAGCCACGGAATGAAACGGCCTTGGGTGCCAAACAATCACCATAATACAGCAACAACTATGACTGCTTTTAAACGCTGCAATTCAACTCCGGCAATTTTTAAGCATGTAGGCTAAAAACGTGGCTATACGTTACGTAAGACTTTAGATTTTACTGCAGTAAGTCCCCTTTCACATGAGGAAACTGACTTTCGAGCAATTTTCAGTTTTTAGGTGAGAAGGGCCCCAAGTAAGGGGAATGAACGGTCTATGATTTGTGTGAATTGGAAATTAAAAGAAAACGTCAAAAAATCTCCACAAACTTGTTTCCTCGTGTGAAAGGGTACTATATTTACTTAAGTTATCGATATTTTGTTCTTTGAATTTGACGTTTCCCTCTCTATTCAGCATTTCATTTTTAACTTTTCATTTAAATTCTTAAACTTCATGTTCATTTCATTTGTTCATTTGATTTCGACTATCAACAATTTGCAGCTGCAGCGGCTCTGTTTTATATTTTTCCTAACATTTTTCGAAAAACAATACTTTCAACTTAAGTTTTTTAATTGTTCAAAAAACTATCTTCATCAGTCGAAGAGTTCGTTTAACCCATGTGGAACTATCAATTTATTGTAAGTAAATTTTTGATTACACTTCTAAAATGAGAACCATTTTTTTTTTCGTATCAATAATACATACAACATAGAATATTCAAATTTGTTTGAGTTCGTTATTTCGGAACATTTATAATTTTATATATTATATATACCCAAAAGAACAAACAAAATTTTACCGGTTTAAGTTTTTTGCGTCTATGCAATTTGCGAAACAAAGAATTGTATATACTTACCTAACTTAAATTATTGCGCTTCTCTACGAGTCGTGTACTACCGCCAAATTTTGTCAAAAGTTTTATGAGGCATGCAAAATTCTTGAATTGCGTCGGGATATAAAAAAATGCAAACTTTTTTTTTTTACTAAAATATGCGTAATGAGGTAACAAAGTCAAAATGTCGTCAACTATAATAAATTAAGATGTAAACAATTATTTTTATACATATTTTACACAATGTAGCAGTGTCGAAAAAATTTGCAATTTTGAAATTTTCCAATTTTTCAAAGAATATTATGTTCCTTACAGTTCTCTTTATCAATCTGCATTAATTCAATTATTTATTATAAAACAAATGAAAAAGGCAATTTTTCCAGTGCCCGGCCACTAGTAACCGGGTACCGATGCTACGTATGTAGCTCGAAGAACGCAATCGTAACAAGAATTCTGTTTTTTATATCTGATGGCCGAATACTGGCTTTTATGGATTTTCAACGTCCTTAACTAATCCTCAAAGAATTTTCGCTGTTTTTAACTTTAACAAACTACGCAAAAAAAATTTCTGACAAGGGCGCGTAATTAATTTATAAAACTGAAAAAACTGGACAAATTTGAGGCTACAATTGACAGATCATAAAGCATTGACATCTTAAATCTACAGTTACTATTTCCAAAGATTTCCTTGTATAGTGCCCGGCCACTGGAGGGCCAGCATTAAAGTAAATCCCAAAAAAAATCATATAGGTATATTATTAACGCATATCGAAATGTGTAAGATGAAATTTAAAATTTCTTTTCCGAACTCTTTTACATGATTTTTCCCATATGTCGGTTTTGTTTTTAGCTGTTTCACTTAACAGTTTTTGAAAAATTGACTTCTGAACACAAAATTATAAAAGAAGTTGAAAAATGTATTTAAAGTAGAGATGCCGCAAATATTCGACCACTATTCGGCATTAGGCTTATTCGGTCTATATTTTTGATATTCAGTATTCGACCGAATAGTTCGCAACATTCGGCCGAATACCGAATAACAAATGGAGAATAAAAAAGGCTTATCATCTCACAATAAATGTTTTATTTTATTCAAAAATTTGTATTTTAGTATTTAAAATCTACTAATGGTAAGTTGTGGTGAATAAAAACTACTTTTTCGGCATTCGTGGTAGCAAACGATTACGTCTATCTTCGTAAACAATTCCAGCTTCTGAAAATAGTCTCTCACTTAGATACACATCGTTGGCCGAATGTTCGGCTGCCAAATATTCGGTATTCGGTCGACGAGTGTGGCCGAATATTCGGTATTCGGCCGAGTCACTATTCGCGGCATCTCTAATTTAAAGACTAATCTTCTAAGGTTTTACGTAATTAAGTGCTTAACATCAACAATATTAATATTATGAATTAACCGTTAACAACGACTATACCTAGTACCTACACATATATTAAAAGTGATTTTTCTTAAATGTAGAGATTTTCATAATAACTAAACTTGATTATAGCTAGTAAGGTCCAAGGCCAGCCAAACAACTAATCATTTAAATATACAAGAAAGGTCACTGAAATCATTCCATTATTAACTATTTCATTTCATTGTATTTATTTAATTCAATTGAATCTTTTACAGTGGGGTTTAAAAGCCTAAAATGAGTAGTAAAAGCTATTAGTTCAAGTTACAGGCAATGTAACTATTTTATGCTAATTTTTATGAATCGATTTTAATCTACATACATATATTAGGCGTAAAAATAAAAACTCCGCTGACTGTTTTATTTTTCATTAATCTCCAAAAAATCAATTCGAGTGAATTATATGTGAATAGAGTCACTTAAAGCTAGGCATAGGTACAAAAATTTTATCCCGAAGTCCACAAATCAAACAAAGAAATTTCTAACAAAAAAGATCACCTATTATATAGAGCATTGGCATTGTTTACAAGAATATATGAAAAAAGCAAAAAAAAAACTAAATAAAATTTTCTTAATTATATTTATTATTTGATTTTTTTTGTTTATAAAATTTACTTAAAAATACCTGTTTTTAAAATTGGAACAAACTCGGCGGAGGCATAACCGAGATATACAGAAGTTACTCAAAATAAGGCGATTTTGAGTAATTTGAATTTTTGGAACTAATCGGTACTTTTTTGTATAACAAAACATACGACCGGCTTTTTGCATGAAACAATTCTTTCTTTTGAATATAATGTAATGTAGAGAAGGCAGCTAGGGTAGAGTCGCTTAAACTCAAAATAAGCCCAAATCGTCGTAGGTATACCCCACTTTTTTGACATTGTGTTAATACTCTGTGAGATAGTATAAGGGAATTATATGCTACTACCGCCGGCGCATCCTTTATGAGAATCAGATTACAGTCAATTGGAAAACTATTCTTTCTATTTTCTAGGTTTGAAGGCCGAATTTTATTCTTTTTTGTAACATTTTCTCTAATTGCATTAACAATTACAGATACGCAACACTCATCCATATCTACCATCAATACCTCTGCAACAACACATCCTCGCCTGAAAGCTTGCTTCATAAATTTTTAGAAATTGAATACAAAAGTCATCAATGGATATAAACGACAGCTTATTCCGAGCCGTCCGAGACGGTAATCTTCAACTTGCTAAAGATATTATTAATACCTATGGAATTTCGTACTCCAAAACTTGGTCAATGGGATATGCCTTACTTCGTATTTCTACTAGGAATAAACACACCGAAATTACAGAATTACTTCTGTCGAGTGGCGCCAAAGTTAACAATAATTATAAGCGAAAAAAAATGAATGATACTCCACTTCATTTCGCTGCCGCAAGTGGTCAACTGGAAATTGTCGAAATGCTTCTAAACAAAGGGGCTAATATGCATGCAAAAAACCAATATGGTGCAACAGCACTTCAAGCTGCAGTTTTTCGAAATAAAATAGACGTAGTTCAGCTTCTTCTCAATCGAGGTGCTTCTGTAAATGAGAAAAAGAGTGACGGTACAACTCTCCTTCATACAGCCGTTCAAAAAGGATATTTGAGAGCCATCGAAATACTTTTAAATCACAATGTAAATGTTAATACCGTTAGTAATTCATACCAGAGAGATGGCCAAACACCATTGCATTTTGCCGCTGAGAAAGGCAATGAGCGAATTGTTGAATTGCTGCTCAAAAACGGAGCAATTGTTGATGCTAAAGCCAATGGGGGTCTTACACCAATCTTTTTTGCAACACTGAACGGAAAAGAGAAGGTGGTTAAACAACTGTTAAATCATGGGGCAAATGTTAATGCGCAGGATGCGTCGGGTAAAACCATACTCTACCTGGCCGTTGAACTAGGATCCCTCAAAATGGTGGAACATATACTTAGACATGGACCTGATTTAAACAACAAAATAAACAGCAGCTCATTGGTTAAAGCAATTTACGGTACTAAGGGCAAATACAAATTGATCGTTGAAAAACTTTTGCAACATGGATTCACATTTAATCCCGATCCTAAGTTGCTACAAACAGCTGTCGAGAAGGGATACACGCAAATTGTTGAAAATTGTCTAAAAAACTCATCAAATTTAAAGAGCTTTTTAACTAATGTGCCAAACAAATTCTTTTCTTTGCTACACGCGGCAGTAAAAACCAAACAATATGAAATTACAGAAATGTTAATCAAATACAAAGCAAACGTTAACTCCATGGATGAGAAGAATAAAACCCCAATATACTATGCCACCGAGAACGGAGATATACAAATGGTAAGGTTTTTGTTGTCAAAGGGAGCTTCAGTAACAAATTGTTCCGGTCTATTAATAAATGCGGTTCAAACAGAAAGCATGGAAATGGTGCATTTGCTGTTGAAGCATAAGGTAAATGTTAAGGAAGCGGATGCTTGTGGAAGAACAGCATTACACTTTAGTGCCCTAAATGAACTTGATAATTGCTTGGACGTTTTATGTACGCAATTAATTAGTAAATTCATCAAAGCCGATAAGGTGCAATCTACCACCGTCAAAAGCCAAATTGCCAAAGTTTTGATTGCCGCTGGCGCAGATGTTAATACTAAATCCAAAGATGGGAGATCCACTCTTCATTGTGCCTGTTATAGAGGTTACTACAATGTTGTTGAAGTTCTTTTTCAACACAATGCAAAGATGTTTGCTGATGAGATGGGCGCACTTCCAATACATCTTAGTGCTTACAGCGGCAATGTTGATATTCTGAAACTGCTCATTAGCAAAGGAGCCGATGTAAATTCCAAGACAACGGATGGATCGACTGCAATTCACTTTGCAACTCATGAAATTCAAACTGATTTTCTGGAGTATCTCTTAAACCATGGTGCCAAAATCGACGAACAAGAAGAAGACGGTTCAACTGCACTTCATATAGCAGCTAAAAATGATTGCCTCGAGTGTGTTCAACTCCTTTTAAATTATGGTGCCGATATTGATTGCACTGATAATCGTGGCAGGACAGCGCTTAACATTGCAACCAAAGAAGGAAATAACAACATAGTTAAGGCTTTGCTCGAATACGGATGTGATATAAAAAATCAGAGCAAAACGAGTTTCACGCCGTTCGAATCGGCTATCATGCTGGGCGTCGATATATTTGGGGACTTGTTCAATCATTTTGGTTCGGAGATGGATGAGGATGACGATGATGACTATTATGGGTCTGACTACGATTGCTTCAATGATGGCGATTATGATGACTGCTATGGATCTGAATATGATTACTATGACTCTGATACTGACGTTTTTGATCATGGACGTAACATATTTTCAACCAATCAAATTACTGAAATGCTTCAGCATCATGTCATAATGATGAAGGCTGCAAATTTGGAAGTGAAAGAGGAAAATTTCGAATCGAATGGTACTTCCACAAAATTGTGTGAATTTAAAGCCAAATGTGAGCAAGAAGTCGAGAACCTAAAGTGCGAAAAAATTTGCGCCAATACTAACGTTACATTTTATGATATTTTATCAAAGCCCATCTGCAATGTTGCTATTTATGCAAGGAATCCAAAAATAGTTGAAGTTCTCAAAGCAAATGATTATAAAAATAAATTCCCAACATATTCTGGTTTGATAAACGGCAAAATCATGAGAGGAATTAACAGAAAAGATCTCCTCGACCGGGGATATGTATTTTTCGATTTGCTATCGAATAGTCTTTCGATTAGTCTACCTTATAACTGCACAGAAAACATATGCAGCTACCTCAGTGATAAGGATTTAAGAGTTTTGGTCGATGCATCTAAGCCGAATAAGTGAAAAAGAAGGTATCGGAACTCTCGAAAACATTAAACTTTGCATTGTTTTCAGAAAAAAAATAATGTTTCAAGTTTTGTTGTTACTTTTCAAAAGAGTTCAATGTTAACGAGTTTTAAGAAAACATTCCCATGAATTAATGTTCTTTAATTTTTTTTTATTATTCATGCATCGTTATCTATTAGTTTGCCGTTATTTACGTAAACCTAAACAATATTATTGATCTCCATAATTTTGTATTTTTTGTAATAGAATTTTCATGTTTCTTTTGTTTTTTGCTTTCGAATAATAAGCTTTTTTATGAATTCAAATAAATGGAATTTAAAAATGTCGTTTTTTTGCAAATGAAATAAGCAATCGATTTTTTTGCTTTATCGCAGGGTCATAATACATTTTTCGGATATTTCATTAATCTAATTCGTTAGCAAAACTTAGATTAAAAACATGACAGTACTTTCGAAAATGAAACAAATTTTCTGTCTAGTTGTTTTTAACTTCTCATTGAAAGTTATTATAATTAGTCCGATTTGTCGAATCAAAAATTTTGAAATATCTTCACGCTTCGAGGTCCCAAGAATCAGTACATACGTTCGTGTAAATGTCATTCGTTTCGAATAACTCGAGGACAAGAAATGCAATCGACTGCAGCTTAATTTCATTCTACATATGTACATATTAAGAAAAATTAGAAAAAAACAATGATAGTTTTTTTTTTTATCAAAAACCATGTTAAAATTAGCTTTTCGGATCTAATATTTGAGAACACTTGACTTCGGGCATTGAACATTGATTTCAAAGACGGGCTAATTTGACTGTACACACAATGACGTGATCAACAACTGAACTGATAAAGTTTATAGAAACATTTATGGTTTTATTTATAAACGTTGTCTAACTATACAACTGTCCAACTTTGGAAAATGTGTTCAAAAACCTTATTGTTGCCTTATAGCTGCCTAACTTAGACACAAGAGTAGATTGTCTTAACCGTGAATAATGTGATATTTATTTTTATTAAATAAAGCATGTTTCCACCAATTTGATAATAGTTAGACAGTGTCTAAGTAGGTAGACAAAAATCTAATAAATACGACTGTTAATTTCTTTAAAGTTATATTTTATTTTATTGTATTTTGAGGCGCCTCAAAGTTTCTAATGTAAACACGATGAGACTCACCAGTCCGTACCCAATCTAAACAAGGTCTTGGAGATCACCTTTTGGAGATTTTCTTCATGTAAGACTGCTTTTAAACGCTGCAAATATGCTGCAATTTTTAAGCATGTAGGCGGGGGACGTATGCGGTGTCCGGGGTAGACAAAGTTGCAGAGGTTGAAATAATTGCAGGTTATCGCTCTTTCTTCTTTGTAGTTTTTCTTATTGTTTGAGACATAAGTGATTAGATATACTTCCTTCTCATGTAACAAAAGTTGCAGGTATTAAAATTTGCAGCGTTTAAATGGATGCTGCAATCGGAAAGAAACTCAAAAGAGAATTGCGGATAGAAATTGCAGTGGTCTTTGTGCTTTTTCTTATTGTTTGAGACATAAACGGAGTAAAGAGTGTGAAGATATGTTTCCTTCTCATTTAACAAAAATTGCAGCTATTAAAATTTGCAGCGTTTAAATGGATGTTGCAATCCGAAAGAAACTAAATAGAGAATTGCGGATAAAAATTGCAATCGTCTAAGTTATCGTATACAAGGAATTGTCGAAAGAAGTCGTTAGTAATTTAAGTCTTGTATTTTTTCCGTGGGTAGGTGTTAAAACCGGTGCCCATTTTGTAAGCAACATTAAATTGAATTATTAATAATGTTGTTTTTTTCAGCAATATTTCATGTATTATTAAAGAAATATGTATTCTAGAGCCATCCTACGCAAAAGATGCGCTCCCTAATAGCTTAGCTTAGAGCGCCCGCATAGGGCCAGTAAGTTAGTTGTAAGTTATTGAGAAGTAGGCTAGTTTTTATGAATTTTTGTCTAGCTTTAAGTTAGTTGTAAGTTTTTTGGAATAATAAAAATGAATTTAAAAAAAAAAAATGCGCTCCCTAAAATTCGTAACTCACAGTTTTTAGGAGAGAAGGAACCGATTAGGTTTAAAAGCAGTCAAACAGACCTACTGAGGTATGGTGGAATTTCCGAAACTGTCAAATATTTTATTCACCACCATACCGGCCAAGGCCATTCTTGCCAAAGTGAAACGTAAAGTGCCAACAACCAACCGCATCAGCCAAGAAATAGTTTTTCTCTTTCTTATTTTTTTTTGAATAATTTTTGTACTCAAAATTTTTGCACTTAAAAATATTTGTATAAATAATTTGTGTTTGTTCAAGGTATAACTATAATATATTATAATTTATCAGGAATTGTACATTATCAGCCATACTATATTGAAATTGAATTGCTTGAGGTTTCAACTTAATTTATTTAAATGAAACAAGAATTCAACTTTTTTAATCAGAAATTAAAGGCCTTTGAATATTTTTTAAGATAAGAAATTCATGAACAAAGATAATAAATATGTATGTAGTTTTTGGTTTGACATGACCTATTGTCTGTGTCTCGATCTTGCTATTCTGCGCTGGATAAAGGACATTGAACATTGATGCCTATCGCTTTGCTTGCACGACAGCCACATAAGTGACTGATGACTGAGCATAAAATTACCCGAATAGGTATTCTTTATTGAAAAGGAAGTGACTAATCGTTCCAATTTATAAGTTTTGATTAGGTATAAAAATACTATTCGGGCCCTCCGCTAATTTAGTCCCGCGTTATATTCACGCCGAATCAAAATTTAGATTTCTGTCAGAAGCACCAAATCTCATCGAAATTAACAAGATTTCCCGTACATTTTGAGATTTGGTAATCTAGTAGATTACTGCGAAATTTTGGAACATGATGCATGAGAAACAAACGCATTTAGTTACGAAGAAAGGGAAACATGAAAATATAATTTTTGAGTCTAATTGAGTGTAGTGCTGCAGACTCCAGGCTCCAAGTAAGGTAGTAGGATTTCAGTATAGAAAAAGGGAAAAATAAAATTTGTGTAATTTTTTTTAGACTTGTATCTTTTTTTAAACGAAGTTTACACTACTAGCGTTTTCGTTTGATCGTAGGGAAGCGTCCCGAAGCATTCCGAATGTTTCTGAAATCGTAAGTTTTGCGATTGAAAAGAAGGGAAAATCAATTTTTGTTTTGAAGACAGAATCAATGCACATGCACACTTTCACCATCAAAACTGAAATATCATTTTTTGTTAATTCAATGTGCATTTGATATTTAAATTATGAAACTAAATTCGACCTTCTTTATTTTATTTACGTTTTTGTAACAATTGTATTGCCTAAACATGTTATCTCTCCATTTTCTTTGCAAATAGAATCAAAATGTTGTGTTCGCCATATCCACAAACAATGAAAAATTTAAAATTATTTTAAATATATGATTCACAAATACAATAAAACACAAACTTTAGAGAATCAAAACAAGTTTTGCAAATTTTTTGTTTGGCATTCCGGATTGGAATCCAGACTTCTTACGGATAACCAAACGAAACTGCTATGAGAATTGTTTGAAATGTCAAACACTTCAACAAGATTTGGTAATCTTATTGCGAAATTCGAGATTTCGGTTTAGTTGGTAATGACTGTAAAACTGTTAAAACTGTTATTAATTGGCATTTCTCTTGTCTTCTTGAAAATGGGAGAGTACAACAAAATTTTAATGTTTACAATAAATTCTTCAAAAGGAATAAGTACCCAAATGTAACGGTTTGTGAGTTCGAAAATAAAAAAATGCACAAATGGACAAAAACGGATAAAAATATATCATTTCAAGATAATGGGAACCCTACAAACCCGTTTACCCATTGTCTGTCCTACATTTATACACCTGTCCCTAATGATTTGTTCACCCACTATAAGGTGTCCTTTAAGTAGTTTAACCGGATAGTTAATACAGACGCTACCACCTTCTTACGTTGCTTGCTGGATCCAAGAAGAAGTACCTAAATATGTTTCAATGGTTTTTGTAAAATTTAACCACTAGGCTAACCGGGTGGAATTGAGACACAGATTGAAAGCCTATGGATGATTGCGTCGTCTTGAATGGATGCATATTATTACCCTATGTCCACCAATATTGAATTTTAATTTTTTAATTTTGACCAAAATTAAGTACTAAAATATACTTTCCACTTTCCAGAGTATGTTTTGAATTTCATCGATTTAATAGAAATTTAAAACTCTTGAATAGATTTTTGCCTTCCATACAAATAAGTAAATGAATTTTCTCACAAAACTATCGTTTCAGAGTCCAGACAAAAGATCATGATAATTGTACGTAAACTTATTGAAAGTCCAGCTCGTTCAATTGCTCGGGCTAACATAAAAAATCACCTTTTCAACACAATTGCAACGCAAAATATTCGAAGTTTTTCAATTTTGCACAACAATTTGATTAAAAATTTTAATCAGGCATCATTCTTCTCACTGAACATCCAAAGGAGGTATTAAGGAATTCCGATAGATCTTGTGTCATGTTTTTATGTTTTTTTTTTTTTAACAAAGTTGTTGCAACTAGTATTTAAAAATTCAAAGACAGTAACTGATTACATTTATCAATATTGTATTCAGTTTGAACCCAATCAATCATTTTACATCAATCACTTAAATATAGTCCTAAGATTATTTTAGTTGTTTTTTTTGAGATTTTTAACTAAATAAGTTAATACTTTTGATTGTTGTTTTATTAACTCGCTTTTTCTTTTGCTTTCAGAAGAATGGCATCTAACAATGCATCCCACTTCGTGTTGCCCAACACACAGCCAATTGCAGATCTTGAGTGCAAAAATGCATTTGAAAATTTAACTGAAAAAGAAAAGCTATACGCGCATTACTTCAGCAAAGCGTCTTGGAATGGTGGCCTTATTTCGTTGGTGCAATCTAGTCCAGAAGGCCCATTGATCTTCTGTTTACTTCATCGAATCTTCGTTGGAGAGCCGCTTGATGCTCTTAAAGCAAAGGTGTTGGAAGGAGGTGTCTCGCAAGATGAATTCACTGTGAGTTGTATATCATCTTTTAACAAAGCTTAAATCCCTAAATTAGATGGTTTTATTCTTTTGTGTTTGTCAAGGCCTTTCTTGTATATGCTTGTGGAGTGTTTGCCAACGCTGGAAATTATAAAGGAATGGGCGATAGTAAAATCATTCCAAATCTGAAGCAGTCACAATTCGAGGAAATAGTTAAACTTTCAAGTGCCTTTCAAGCCGACAAGAAATTATTGGAAATCTTAAAACAAATATCATCTCTTATCTACGAGTTGAAACCGCGTAATGAAGTTTTGGGCCTTGCACCAAGTGGTATCACCACCTATTGGTCTGACAATTGTACAAAAGAAGATGCTGATATTGTGTCCAATTGGCTGACAGAAAAGCGTATCGAGCCCTATATGTGCCGAACATTTAAAGTTGTTGAAGATGGCAAAACCATTTATGATATTAAATTAGCCTCTGTAGCGACGGGTGAGAAAGAGGGTATTACGCGTCCTATAGAAACTCACAAGGGAAATAATTTTCGTGTAACTCGTGGTGATTACTCAAAGCTATTGAAACTAGTTAATTCAAATCTAGAAAAGGCAATGGAACATGCTGCAAATGAAAATGAATTCAAAATGATTCAGCATTATATTGCGAGTTTCCAAGAAGGAAGTTTGCCAGAACATAAAAATGGTTCCAGATGGTGGATCAAAGATAAAGGACCAGTTATTGAGACATACATTGGTTTCATTGAAACTTATCGGGATCCAGCTGGATCAAGAGCAGAATTCGAGGGGTTCGTTGCAATGGTAAATAAAGAAAGTTCGGCGAAATTCGCTGAATTAGTTGGAAGAGCTGAAAAATTGTTGGAATACTTGCCATGGTCGGTTGAATATGAAAAGGATTCATATTTGAAACCGGATTTTACTTCCCTAGATGTTTTAACTTTTGCCGGTAGCGGAGTTCCAGCTGGTATCAATATTCCTAATTGTAAGTAATTTAAAAGATCAAGTTAAATATGTGAATGTGCTTAGGTCGTTTTTCATTGAAATCTGAAAGATTTGATCTCAAAATCGGGAAGTGGTCTTTTGAATAAAACATAATGTGCACGGTTTTGAGTAGTCCTAGTGCAGAGGCAATATCCACATTTAAAAATCCATAGAGATTTTCAAATACAATGTATGTATTCTGTGATAGTGTTTTTCAGAATTCGTAACAAGTTTCCAATTACGATCGAATTCGTGTTAAGGTTGAATAGATTGTCAACTGTAGGCATTCTGTTCAGGATGGCGTCATGTTGGGGAATCGTCAACCGATCGCAATATTTTTTTTTGATAATCATAATGACGTTTCCGCGTGGTGTCCTATGTTTTCATAAGCGGCACAAAAGCCCCTTCTTTTAATCGGAAGAAATCTAACTTGGGCGTATAAATGTCTTCAAGAATGTAAAATTTTCGTATGACTCGAGAATAGCAGAGCAAATTTGGCGAATATGACCATGTAGGAATAACCGTTTGCAACTCGTCTTAATATCTATTACCTGAAATGTTTACAGTTCGAATCGGAGAGTCGCCAATCATAATAAGGGCAGAGGTTCAATAATCTTCGACTTGCCGAAAGGGTTTTGTGAATTTTGAGATATGTAAAACAAATTAATCTTTCAATGAACACTTTCTTTTTATTTTCCATTTCTGCATAAGTCCTTTTTTAACTATATTTATATTTTATTTTAGATGACGAAATTCGTCAAGACGAAGGCTTCAAAAATGTCTCTCTTGGAAATGTGCTAGCAAACATTAATCGCAAAGACCCTATACCATTCCTATCAGAAGAAGATCAAGAGCTTTTCAAAGAATTCAAAGTGAAGTCGTTTGAGGTAATTTCTTTAAAATGTCTCAGTTTTTTAACGTATAATCCAAAATTATAACTTTTTATAGGTTCAAGTAGGTCTACATGAATTGTTAGGGCATGGAAGTGGTAAACTATTTCGCATCGATGAAAATGGAAAATTCAACTTTGATCCGGAGACAAGCAGAAACCCTCTTACCGGTGAACCCATCACCACATGGTATACGCCTGGTGAAACATACGATTCTAAATTTGGGGCAATAGGTTCATCTTATGAGGAATGTCGCGCCGAAGCTGTTGGACTTTATCTGTCGTTACGAAGAGATATTCTTGACATCTTTGGGTACACCGATTCCAAAGAACAAGACACCATAATTTATATCAATTGGCTTAGTCTTATTTGGAATGGAATGGGTGTTGCCCTCGAAATGTTCAACCCACAGTCAAAAACATGGATGCAGGCGCATAGTCGTGCGCGTTTTGTTATCATGCGTGTTCTTCTCGAAGCTGGTGAAGGTTTGGTAACCATTGAAGAAACAGAGAATGGAAAGAATCTACGTTTGACCGTTGATCGGACAAAAATCGAAACTGTTGGCAAGAAGGCTATCGAAGAGTTTCTTATGAAACTGCAAGTTTACAAATCAACAGCAGACATTAATGCTGCCACAAAAATGTACGAATACTACTCGGAAGTGTGTGTCGATGGATCTCACCCATGGGCAAGATGGCGTGATATTGTTTTGTTGCATAAAAAACCTCGCATTATTCTAGTGCAAGCAAATACCGAAATAAAGAACGAAAAGGTTAATCTTGTTACCTATGAGGCCTCACATGAGGGATACATAAAATCTTGGGTCGATCGTTTCCCCTGCACTGATGTTGATGATATTCTTGAAGAGATCAGCGGAAACGATCGCAAATACTTCCCATTGGCCTTTTCTCAAGCATAAATCATAATTACTAATACATTAGTGCATTTTTATCTATAAGCTATGATGTAAACACAAATATATAAATTTATTTACTACAAGATCGAATCCAATTTCTTTAAATTTATTGAAGTAAGAGTGAAAATGTCAGCTTAAACTCTTAAGGCGTGTTCCTTTGGGCTGCAGCATCGACTGCCAAGTACTTTTGGCTGCAGTCAACTACTTCTAATCTTTGGCCAAAGTAGCTTAAAGCACTTCAATAATATGGAAAGAATCCACGCAAGAAAAGGACACCATCAGTAAAAATATATTACGTATTAAGTTATTGTTGTTGATGTTTCTCTAATCAAAAATAAAATACAAACAACAAAAATTACATCTACATTGAGGTTAGATTTTTATTTTGGCAAAATTATAGGTCTCCCTTCGTCATTTACTGCAAAGACCAACTTATGATATTTTTTTTTCAAAATACCAATTCATAAATGAACGATAAGTTTTTAACAATAAGCAAAATAGCTTTGATTCCAAAAAAATTTTTTTAACGGGCGATTAATTTATTTTGTAATCTTTTTCAAAAGGGTTAAATAATTTTGTACACGTAGATCCAGGGTTTCAACCAACAAATTTCTTCCAGCAAACCCAACCACCTCAGTGGTTGGCCTTATAATTTTTTGGCTGAAATCTTTCTCTCAAAACAACCTTAAACCTTCTCATTCATCTTTGACAAGGTCCATGCCGCTGCACCATATAGACAGACAGGGATGATTAACTCCTTATAGATGGACAATTTAGTTGCTCGATAGAGAACTTTACTCCTCAGCGTTTATCAATAATTATTCTTCATTTGATCTCAGCGCTTGTATCATTGAGTGATTTTTTGTCATAATAAATGCATCAAATTTAAACACAAGTCGTGTCCAACGATATTATTAACATTATTGTTTTCTATTTGTTTTTCATTTATTTGTTTTTATTTAAAACTATGTACAAACTATTGCTTCTCACTTTGAAATTCAAATTCGTGTTCGAATATGAAAAGCTTATTTGAAAATAAATTAACAATTAACCATATCATACATTAAACTTAATACATCCCGCTTGTTGAGGTCCAATTGCTTTAAGATGTCTCTCATGTCGGTAGGCGGGCTGAGTGTTTGTTTTTATAGGCCATTTTTTTACAAAGATGAAAAGCACTAACAATAACAGCTTTCATATTCAAATTAGATGGAAAATACATAATTCGTATTTAAACTTAAAATAATTCGACTAGGATTGAAACTCAGTGACATCTTCATTAAGCCGATGTGGCTCTTGCTTCCAAATCATGTGCTATCATTAAAAATTTCAGTTTCAATGTAATTCAATGCTTCAAACACAACACCACATGAAGGATCGTAATTACCGAGAAATACTTGTGAGTTATTTGACATCCGATTAAGTGGTAACGCTTCGATTTCCTTTTTATGATCTTTGATGCCAAACTTAAAGAATGAACGCGAATCTAAATCGGCAAGTATTCTGGTCATTTCTCTGATTTGTGCATCTTGTTTTTCAACTCGAAAACCAAGCTCTGAAATAGTTAAGGCAAGTTCTAATTGTTCTTGTTTTGCAGCTGCTTCTTTTTTTGCTTCTTTATTAGCTGATCTGAAGTAAAAATGAAAACGTTAGAAATTGTTATATTGTAGAGCATTTAAATAATTTACCTAACATATTCAACAATAAGTAAACCAGCACCAATTGTAAAAATAATGAATTCACCCAATAAATTGGCGCCCAGTTCAATAGCCATTGGCTCAGTTAGTTGAGGAATATTTGCAGGTTTACCTAAATTCATGACCCACATCTTGTACTTGACCTCCATCCAATTGTACACTGAAAATACATGTATGTATTACTATAAATGTGAGAATGTGTTTGTCTGTTTCTCAATTACGCCTAAACTTCAGAGGCGATTTTGAGTTTTGAATAAATAAAAATAGATGATATATATTTCTCTCAAGGCGTAGAATCTTAACTTTGCTAGCTACCGTATACACCGATTTTAAACGAGCTTGAACTCCATAATAAATCGACTTATTTAAAAGCATGTCTACTTTATGTTACATCAATAAACTTTGTCGAGAAACGTCTAATTCCAATCAGAATTATTGGGCCATATTTTCCTGCATAGATTTTAGACCATTACCAGCGGAGAAAATTCTGGTGTTCTTTTCTCTTTTGTATTTTTAGTTGAAGATTCTTAAATCATCTATGACGTACAACTAATTAATTATATTTCCATTTTTGTTCAAAAACTTAAATCAATATTTTTTTACATTCAAAATTTAAAGTAATAATTTTGTTTATACCTAAACTAATACAAATATCAAAATTATGCAATTTTGTAAAACTAGTGTGCGTTCATCTACTGCTGTGCTGGGGTTAACCCTTTTTATGCTTACTCTGAGCCGGTGGCATGCAGACATATTTGCGGAAGAATGGACTATTTTTTGCACTGTTCTTGATTACATTTGCAATTGGTTTGCTTATTTGTTTGATGGCTAGGACACCTAGTTTTGCCGCTGGAAATGCACCCACTACCATGGTGGTATCTCAAGAAAGTTTTCTTTTTCTTCGGAGACCAACGCACTGCTGTAATTTTGTTAATTTTGTGCAAATTTTTTTTTTTTAAAGAAAAATCTTAGAAAAATATGACAAAAGTCAAAAGTGAAATGTCACTTTTGGTGTGGTAAGATGGTGAAGTGGTAAATATCATAAAGTTATGGGTTTATATAGTAGAATGTTTCAGTGGGTACACTAATGAGCAAAATATTTAATTCCTTGCGTTCAAAAAACTATCAGATAGACCTATCTAAAAAATTTCCAGATACGTTGGGTTGTTGGTGGATCAGCAGTAAGGGGAATGAACGCTCTACGATTGGTGGGAATATGAAATTAAAAGAAAACGTCAAAAAATCTCCAGCAACTTGTTTCCTAGTGTTAAAAGGGACTATGTATCAAAATTTAACTGCCTGGGCTGTTTTATTTTCATGATCTGATCTGGACAATGACAAAATTACCTGCGTTTTATTTTCCCCTAAATCTAGGGACAACATTAGCTGCTTTTTATTTTCCCCCAGATCTAGGGGCTGCAGTATCTACTGCAAAGTACTTATGGCTGCAGACAACTACTTCTCTGTGGCCAAAGTAGTTCAAAGCACTTCAATAATAATAATGCAAATAAAACAACAATTTAATTTAATCTACGATTAAATTTTACTTTTGACAAAACTAAAGCCTTAACTACATTGGCCAAAAAAGTGTAAAAGTATAAAAGTGAAAATTTTCAAACTCATTTAGGGATAATGTTTCTGACTGGGAAACTCATAAAAATGATGCAGAAAGCTTAAATTTCGGTAAAAAAAAATGTGTATATTCTTTTTCACAAAATAACTGCGCTAGCGGGAAAAAAATATTTTTACTTTTGCAATTTTGCAAAAAGTGGTCAATGTAGTAGGCTTAAAGCGTTCCACGCATCACCTACTCGGAAGTACTAAAAAGTACTTTTTTTTTAATTTCCAATTTCCACCAATCGTAGACTGTTCATTCCCCTTACTTGGTTTCTTCTCACCAAGAAACTGAAAAGTTTTCTCGTGTGAAAGGGGACAAAGCGTCTATGCCCCATCGATTACTCATTACTCACCCTTAAGAAAACATTTAGGCGTTTCATGTTCAGATGTCGCTTCTTTTTCACCACGAAATTGCAGCCATCTCTGTTCTTCATATCAAATTTTGGCGGCTATTTTTGCAAAATTGTTCGAATTGTTTTTCTAAACTGTCTTGTTTTGTAGCAGCCTAAAAGTTTTTAATTTGTTTACAATAGTTTAAAAAATACAGTTTATTATAAATCAATAAAAATTAATATGCACGAAGAAATAGCGGAACAATTCGAAGAACTTGGATGCACGCCATCTCAAGATGTTTTGGATAAATGTATGAGTATAAAGATAAATAAATACCTATCTTTTTTGTTATTCAAAAATGTGCATTATTTTTCTCCAAAACAGGTGTAGAACTCTGTTACACGTATAAAATAACAGACGCAATGGAATTTGTTGCACAATGGATGGCTTATAGTGTTTCCAATTTGGACGGAGCTGATCCAACAATTCCATTGCTGCTTGAAATGGAACGCAAAGAGTTCACTCTACAACGCGAAAAGGAACTAATTGCCGCACAGTCTAAAAAGAAAAAACAAAATCATCTGAGCGATTTAGGAGCCTATGGTTCTCCCTCTAGAAATGCTTCAAATATCCTGGATGATGACGACCACATTATGGATTCTTACGGGTGCATGACTCCTAAGGTAAGTCAAAGATTTTTTTTTAACAATGTTGCATAAAAAAGTAACCCATTTCCAATATGCCACTAAACGAAGGTCAGAAGAGTTTGCAGATTTTTTTAATGTACATATTTCTTTTAAATTAAGTTTAAGTTTCTAGGCAAATGACTATGCTTAGGCTTCTCTTCTTCTAGTACATATTTGAATTACATGTTGTTGTTTACTTTTAACCTTTTCCCAATGACAATAATACTACACTCATATCATAACTTACAAAGGGAAGAATTTCTAAATATCTAAATATCTACCATAAAACCATGACAAACATTTCTCAAGCCTCTTCAAGTGTACACTCACGAGTATAACAATTTGTGGGAAAACAATAATTATTTCATGTAAATTTAATTCAACAATTTTCCTTGCAATTAATTAAAATCTTAATACCTATGTAAGAATTTTGTAAAAATACCAATTTAGATATGTTAAATAAATAAATAAATTAATCATTTAGCCATTTTTATTGCAATGGTCCTTGTTTATACGGGATTTTATACGGGATATTTTAAACGGATTATTTGCTTTAAAACAGAATAGTTCTGCCTTAAAATTATATTAATTCTGTTGTTAAAATTGCGTCCAATGTAAACTATTCTACTCTTTTTGGTAATAAACCTTAGATTAAATTAAATCCAATCGGTCGAAGAAATTAAACGTTTCAATGTAATTAAAGACTTAATCTAATATATAAGTAGTCTTTTCGTTACAATTTTACATCCGGATTTAAGTTTTAAATTGGATTAATCGGGTGAATAATATGGCGGTAAGAGATCCTGATTTGCAATCTACAGCAATTTTAAAACAAAAATTATATTAAGCACTGTTTATTTGGATTTTTGGAATTATTGTTTATTTTTCTTATGTATCGAAATCATACAAATATCATATTATTGAACTAAGTCTGCTAGTTGGATGATGTATTTCAGTAGTATATAGAACATTCGTATATTTACAGTTCCTATGTTGTTTAAGATAACCTAAATGTTTGTACCTATGATTGAATGTTCTGTGACCATTGTATCGGGATCGGGAGGATTTGTCAATTCCTGCAAGAGGCAGTAACCCGCGAAAAACATTTCTGTTTTTAGGTGGCATAGGCTGGGAATCGAATCCAAGACCTTCGGCGTAACAGTCCAACGCACTTACCATTACGCCACGAGCTACTACGTAATGTAGTAGATGCTATAAAGAAAACAAACCTTAGGTGGAACAACCTCACCACTTGCTTAACGACAAAACAAATCTGGCCAATGTTGGATCTGAAGCGCTCTAAGCAATTAATATCTTTAAGCAGATTGCACATTAGTTCCGTAATAGGTGTTATAAGCGGACACTGTCTAATAGGTAGGCACTGTAATGATTTCTGCAGAAGCTGCATGGATGAGGAAGAAGAGGAAACAATTCCTCACCTTCTTTGTACATGTCCTGCTCTGTCACAGAGACGTAGACTCCACATGGGAGACTTCTACTACAACGATACGAGTGATCTAGCAAATACTTCTATAAGTAATCTCGCACGCTTCATAAGGAGCTCAAATTGGTTTAATTGAGTAAGGAAAAGCTTTCCTAGATCCATGTGGTATCACAACGGGCCAACAATTGGCCTAAGTGTGTCGGTTTTTCCACTGACAGCCACTTCAACCTAACCTCACCTAACCTACTACGTAATGTGTTCTTACTGTAATATATTTTAACTTTCGTTTGTTCGGCCTAAACCATCGCAGTCCAGTCGGTTTTATCTGTTTTCCAGCATTTAGGGCGTTCGTTAATTGTTCGTAATTGTTCGGCAGCACCTTTAAATGACCTACCATTTCACGTACATATTCGAAGCTAGTTTCCTTATTTCGTTTGCTTGGTACGTTAGTATCCTGGGCTTCTATTTCGGTGGAACATATATGCTTCACTAAGTAATTCGGGCGACAGGGCGCTTAATATCAGGGTTTAGGACTTACAACTCTCACCCATTTCTTTGTGCGTGTTATGCTACTACATAAAATATGCCATCCTGTAATTTATACTTTTTTTTAATTATAGATGGATGATTTAAAATTCAAAGATAAATTTTGCGAATATTGATAAACACTTTTTTTCGAATTTTATTTATGTGATTATGTTATATCACATTTCAAATGGAAAGATTTGTGTTTTTTCCAATACACTCGGGCGTATACGTAATTTTTCTTATTTAACATGAAATTTGGTGGAGCGATATGCAATAGGTTGGAACTGGGCCTATTGTTGGAATTAACAATGTTGTTTAACAAAATTAAACAAAATAAGAAATTATCATGAAGAAGGCGCAAAGCCAAACATTTTAAATGATACCTAGGCGTTCACCTAAAAAGCCATGTTTTTTTTTTCACATGGGCAACTTTATTTAGCCTACTCAAATGTCCAGGTAAATAATAGAAAAACAAAAATATGTGGTTTACCGGACAGTTCTAACATAAATTAACTGTTAAGTTTTGAATTAGGCAACTTTGTTATTTTATACCATTCTATTTTGTTTGCAAAAATGTATGAAAACAAATTATGTACTAATATTTCAGAAAAGTTTCTTAAATATGCGAAGCAAGGCGAGCTCGGGCTTACTAGTTTACAAATAACTTTTAAGGCAAATAAATAATTACGTATAATTTTTGTTTTATTTTTAAAAAGCGATTTTTTTTTTAAATTTATGAAGAAAACTGATATCCCTATCCCACACCTGAGGTCAACTGAAAGTAGATTAAACAAACGTGCTGCTGTAACATAGTAACATTTTAAAAAGTGGTGCGTTTTACCACCCCTAATTATAAAAAAATGTTTAATTTTCTTCTTCTTCTATGATCTTATTAGGCGCCAGTTATGCTATCATTGAAAACCGTCATTGGATATTTTAATTTTAAGTTTTAAGGCACTTTAAAATTGAAATCAGTGATTATTTTGATGCCAGTACATATGAAGCTGATGACTTAATTGTTAATTCTTGCAAAAAAAAATAATGATTTAGGCTCAAGCTTCCAAATGAAATGGATTTCTTTATTTCAATGATTGAACCACCATACCATTGAAGTATTAGAAGTATTTTTATGTGAAGGTTAAGCCAAAATTGAAAATTGTTTTTGACTAGAAATAATAATTGACCCATCAGCCTTTTATTGGCATTAAATTAATCATTGATTTTCGTTTTTTAAGTGCCTCAAAATTAATAATTAAACTTTTCAATAATAGTTTTCAATGAAAGCTATAACTGGCACCTTAATATGTCTGCTTGGTAACTGCAACTTTTTGCTATAAGTTAACTACATGTCAAAAATTTCTATGGGATTTGACAGCAAATTGAGCAACCTCTTACAACGTTTTAAGTTACTAAACAGACATAACATACAATCAACCGTCAATTCAGTTTAAGGTTTGAATGAAACAACAACAATTGGGTGAGCTACCACCAAGATTTTATAGGCTGGCGTTATTTATAGCTATTTCACGACTACCAATCATCAGACTCCTTTTTTAGTGGTGCTTGTTCAATTTTAATTTGAAAAACTTTGTCCCAGCTAAGGATCGAACTTGGATCAAGCTCCCTCAGAGCCAATTCACTTTAAGTTGGTTTAAATATCTAAGGCCCTTTCACACGAGGAAACTGAGTTTCCGGAAATTTTCAGTTTTTAGGAGAGAAGGGCACCACGTAAGAGGAATGGAACGGTCTACGATTGGTGGTAATTGGAAATTAAAATAAAACGTAAAAAAAAATTCCTCGTGTGAAAGAGGACTTTGTTATTACTAGTTAATCCCCTGAATTAGTTTATTAATATGAATTAAAATTTTGTATTTTATTGATAAGAATTCACACTTAATTCATTGATTTAATATAATTCATGTTTAATTTGAGTTTCTTAATAGAGTCTTAATCATTTAACACTTAGGTACTGTATTTAAATTATTCATTTTTGATTTCCTGTTTCTTTTAAAAATAAAATTCGAAGAAATGTTGACAAAATTACACCAACAATTATTTTATATATTTTAGTTTTTAGTTTAAAATTATATTTAAACCCGAAGCTTTTGTTTTTTTCCAAACTCAAAAAGATAAGGCGAAATAAGGAATACCAATGGAAATTCTAATAAAAATTCCGTTGAGTGATAAGTTCATCGCATGTGATGTGAAGAGTTTTTGACAAGCGAAACTTTAAAAATACAATCAAGGTTCATCCAACCACCATACCTATTAAATAAAAGCTCATATAGTTCGAGGAAAGTCGGTTTGAAGCGTATAACCTCACAGACTTAATCAGAATACTTTTATAGAAATCCTTTCGTATTTCGATAATAATTTATTCTTGTAAAATGTATATGGTAAAACGAACTTATGGCCTCATCTTCTTCTTCCTATGTAAATGATACGAATAATGGCAGTTGTAAGAGTAGAAGAAGAAAAAAAGGTAATTTAAATGGCTAAATAACCTCATGGTTAGATTTTTGTTGAAGATGCCTGTTCATCGCACCCGAAGAGTAAGTACATAGTGAAGAATATAATGTTGGTATCTATCTACAAGAATTACCGTCGGCAAGGAAATAATAACACAATGTTAACAAAAAAAATACAAAAAAATAAATAAGACGCTCTAAAGCAGCAAAGTTCCAAAAGCCAAAGAGAACAAGAAATATTGCTTACATAGGCTCATAACAATGGCACCGTAATATCGTAAGATGAATTTCTTCTGTTTTACATACGGCAAGAGATTTCTTTGCTGAGAATGCTGATTCGAGCCAAAATGGGAACAAAGACGAATACAACGCAACAGCATAGCAGTATTTAAACTAGAGGAACGAATCTTTTTCTTTCCTTTTTTGTTTGTGTTGTATGCAAAAAAAAAGTGGTAGAAAATTATTTAAAAAAGCGGGGGTGAATAGAATGTGAGTTGGTTGCTGTTGTTGTTATTACGGCATGGCGTTTATAAGAAGATCTTTTGTTGATTCCTTCACGCGCCAAAGAGCTCTTTTATTATAACACCGAACAGAACTGAACCTCACCGCACCGCACACCAGGCACGGTTAAGTAGCACGCATTTTTATTTTTTTATCTTTCAAGATATGAGTTCATCTGATTGACGTACTTTAAGTGATGTTATGTATGTTGGTAGAGAATAGCGGCAATTATACGATAATTATAAGATATAGTTAGGAAACCTGAAGAAATGTATTTAAATGTGATGAGGTTAAAATTAAGTTGAAACAAGTTTTTCAAGAGTTATTTTTTTTTTTGTATAGCAATGCAATTAAAACAATCTTTGGGGTGTAATATTTTTTTTTTTAATTTGAGAGGACAGCATGAACATTTTGGGTAGACATAAATGGCTACCTGAATGCAAGAACTAGGTAACTCGATTTTGTACTTTTAAAATATCTCGGGGAAAAACTATAATTTACTATACTTTTCGCCCAATATATACTCATATCTACATCCGACATAGCAACATATGGGATAATCGTGAGGACAGACTCGGTGCAATACGAAATTGCTCTATACAATAGGCATCCTTGATTCATTTAATTGATGCCGTCAACTACAGTCTATTGTATTGGCTACACATGTAAATATTACAAATGGAATGGACCCCTTATTAAAATGGCCACCGCTTTCATTTTTGTATGGATCTATAAACAATTGCGTTATAGAAGATAATAGTATTTTAGCTCTAAAAAGAATAGATAATTCCAACCATTCCATATTGATGGCAAAATAAAATATCCCCACTTGTCCCTAAAGAAAGATATTTATACAAAATGTTCTTGAGATACCCTTTTTCTAATTATTTATGTTCGTATAAACATTTTCTTTAATCGCATAATCGCCATCAGTCAAATACTTTGAATTCAAGGGCTAAAAAATGCACAATAACTACAAGCGAAGCATTTTTCCACAGAAAACCCTCCAAGGCATAATAATATCCAAAGAGCTCCGATATACCAAATCAATCCGTAAAATAGGTACCACATATCCCTTTCTTCCCTAACAGCAACATCCTCATATAGTATGATGCAAAGCAAACGAAGAACCTTCCTGTTGAGCCTTGGTCAGTCACAGAATAAGTTGGTAATTCTTTGTTAAATGTTAATCAAAGCGTAAAACCAGATGAAATATAGAATGAAGAAATAAACAAAAACTAAAAACACAGTGACGAAACAAAGATACTATTGTGGCATAGGTGGATGGATTATACATACATATACATATACATATACATATGTACATATAATAAAATCTAATGATGTGTACTTGTGGTGAACTATCACCTGAAGATCATTGAGGAGACTGTGCATGTGTAATGCAACATCATTGCATTTTATATAATTTATGTTGTCCCTTTTTTTATAACATTTAGTGGATTTCCTTTCTATCTGCTTGTCTTCGTTTGTAGCTTAGAATTGCGAAAAGAAAACTGCAGCGGCCAGTGTTCACTGTGCACTGGTGCTGATGAATTTGAAAAATTTATTGGTACCGGAAAAAAATGGGAAGATTTAAAAACCGAAAAACTTCTTAATGTTCTTTGGACTTTACGTAGTCCTAAAGGAAAAGTTTATCGGTGTGATATTACATGATATAGGCGACTAATTCACCTGTACAAAGCGTGAAACTAACTAACTGTTCACCGAATTGTTATCGTTACTTCATATTATGGTTGTTTTAAAGTTTTTGTTATAAAGGGGTTTTTTGTAATAAGACAGGAAGTCAAGTTTTGCTAGCAAGAGCCTTACAACTTTTTGACAAGTTTTCATCGCCTAGATTTAAAAACTTTACAGGGCCTTGTCTTAACCTGTCAAAAAACTTTTCATTTTTCAAAGCTTTCAGTAGAAGTGAATTTTTAAGTAAAACAACCCATGCTATAAAATTTCTTTAACAAAACTGAAATTATACACAACAACACTATGATTGATTTGAAAGCCTCTACTGTTATACCTATCAGTCTGTGCTTTGAGAGGAGTACAATAATGAAAAGAATGCTTCTCTCTACCATCATTATGATCACGTAGACGGACACATAGTATAGGTATAATATCATCAATGTATTAGTTTTAACCTTATATACTTTGATTATAGTATAAGAACAATAAATTGCACGAAAAAGCAGACTAAAAATCCGAAAGAATAATAAATAAATAAATTTGTACTACCATGATTCTCTTTCTCTCGAGTGATTTTTCCTTCACATCTCTACTCTTTGTACGTTTTTTTTTTTTTTTTTAATTTTATTTTATTATTGCTGTTGCATGGAGTAAAGTGCTGGCACAAAGCAACATGAAGTACCTAATAATAATAATAATAAAAAAAACGACTTTTTGTGGTTTTCAATTCTTGACTTTCTGATTCTTTGATTATGATTATTGTTGATACATTACACATTATATAGGTGCAATTACATTATATTTTTTTTACATAGGACTTTTACCATATTTTAGCACAAAAACTTTAGCAACGTTGCCAATTTTATTGGGAAATTTAAGCAAAATAAAATATTCTTTTTATCAATATGTCTGGTCAGGGCAAACACATTGCGATTGTGTGTCTATTTGTTAAATAAATAAAAAACGTTGTACCTATCTATTATTTGAACCTAATTTTTAATGAATAAAGATCTTTTAAAAATTCATCGAAGTTATTAAACGAGCTTAGGAGTCTTACAAATGTACATAGAAGTACGAATTGGTCATAGCTCTAAATTAATCATATTCGTAGTTAATACCTAAATACATATGTACATAGGTATGTATTTTATGTATATATCATTTTCAGATTTACAAGCCCCCAAAGGTAAAAAAAAAATATTTTATTCAAGCCGCGAACCATATTTTTAATAAACTTAAATGTATTTTTCCGAAGTTTCTTAAAATAAATTCTGTAACTTTATGTATAAGAATAATTATTTGATTGGTCTATTCTTGATCTATCTAAAATTAAACAAAAAAAGAAAAGATAATTCATAAAAGAAGCCTTCTATAAGTAGTCCCAAACAGTGGTTTTGATGAAAACTTTTTGAGTTTTAAATTTAGCTCCACTTGCCTCCAAGTTGTGACGTATATATATATCAGTGTCTGCTCCATAGTTTCAAGTTACAGCACAGAAAAAATCAGCTGCAGATACCTGCATATTTCAAATTTGTCTCACTGAATCTGGTTTCAAAAAACTCGGTCTTGACGATCGTATTTATCAAAAAGTTATAATATTGTTAGAACGAACTGCCCATAATTTAAAAAAAATGTGTAGCTTTAGTTGAAAAATAATTATATGAAAAATAAAAAAATAATATACTTACCCAGCTCTAGGAAATTCGATTTTTTGCAAAACCATTTATTTCTGCCTGCAAAATTTTTCAACTTTCAACTCAATTTTCTTGAAAAAAAAAATTTATAATAATTTGAATAATATAATAAAGAGAATAAATAAAAAAAATAGGGATAATCCCACAGTTTTTTTAAGCAGGCAAAAATAACCAAAAACCGTAAAATTTTAGAAAAATGTCTAACTTTTTTTCCAACTATTTTTTCTTAGCCAAATTTTGACCAAATATGTATAAGAGTAATTTAAACATGTGTGCCAAATTTCATTAAAATCCGTTAAATATTTTTTTTTTTACAAATCACGACCCTATGCCGTTCTTGATGTAATAAACAATTTGCATTTATTGTTACCTCAACCTGTATGTAATTTCTTTTCGTTTTTTTTATGTCAAGAGTCAAATGATGTGTCAAACTAATGAATTTTTGAATGAAATGATGACATTATTCATAGCAATTAATCCAAAATAAGATTTTGAAAGCACTGTTTTTATATTCGATTAATTTATACGCGGCAATTTTCATCACCGATAGCTAAAAGGATTTGTTGTTTACATGCGAATTATTTTTTAAGCAGATATGTGTGCAAAAAAAAAAAAAAAACGCTAATATTATTTATTTTAGTTAAATGATAAGAATAATTTTTCCCGTTCAACTGTCTTCGAAGTTTTTTTTTTCTCAGAATATCTTTTTAAAGTATACATTATGTACTCGTATTGTTGTAAGTATGTACATAGTCTCCAAAAGTGTAAGGTTTAGATAGATGATAGAATAGTAAAAATTTATATTGTAATGTTTGACCATAATGCAAACTATGTTGGAGATGAGCACTGATAATAATCAATGTTCTTTTTGACTTCCATATCTTTTAAAAACCACAACTACGACGACGACGCGATGATCTACGAACGCATGGCTATAATAATGATGGAGATGATGATGATGATAGAGGTAGACAAAAGTTGGTACCGTGATGATGGATGATGAATAAAAGAAGGAAAAATTATAGGTACATAAAAATACGAATGTAATCATCACGTGTGTCAGTTTGATGAACTTGTAGTGATTTCTTGTTATTATGCTTCAACTTCTTCCTGTTTTTTTTATGTTTAATGATTTTCGTTTTTTATTTATTACTTACTATGTAGCTCTTTTTTTTAAGAAAAGAGAAAAAAGATTGATTGAATGCGCGCGTTAATAAATTTTGCATTTTTTGTTTGGATTCTGAGAATGGGTCTGTGTTAAACTGTTACCGTTTGTTTATCAGATAATATAAATTTTTAAAAGTTTTAAACTCATTTTAATAAACAAAATATGATCAAGAAGGTATTGTATTTATTTCTGAAAAATGCATTCAAAATAAAAATAAAGTTGAGGAAAACAAATAAATCTGAAATTAATATTATTTATTTATAAACTTTGATTTTAAAGTACTTTGTTGTTGATTTGACTGCTACTTTGGTGTTGTTTGGAAGCTTCACTTTGATAGCATCACAGCGTGTTGCAAAGGCTCGTCTTAGTCTAAGGTGTTAGGAAGCAGATAAGTTCTGTCTTGTCGCTGTTTGATCTTCAGTCCTCATTTGAAGTAGTATTCCCACAAGTTTTAATGTGCTCCTGTATTCTCCTGGCAGCAATTTCTGGTGAAGAAGAGGTGATGGAGTCGTCTGTATAGAGCTTCGTCTTTGTTCCAGTTACATTGGGTGGCTGGTCGGCGGTATATATGTATGCTGAACAGCAGGGGTCCGAGTATAGATCCTTGTGGCACTCCAGCGCAGATTCTTCTGGTTGATAATTCCTGTTTTGCTACCCATTAAATTTCTATGCCAAAAGTTGGGATTTCTGATAGGATCAGCCATGAGCTGCTCATATGTAAGTGTCCAGTATCGAATAAGGGCTTATATATGTAAGAAGCTCTCATGAATTATAAGCTGTGATCATTTTTATTTTTACTCATGCTCGATTTGAGCACTACCGTGTCCAATATTGACCTAACGAAACTAACCGCTTCATATGTCTGATACGTGGGTGAATGGATTTAGTTCATCATTTAAGAATGATAACACATGAAACATTACTTCTAAAATATTTGAATTTTTGTTCATGTATTCGTAGGAAATGTGTTATATTCCCTCGTTATGCATATTTTAGTCACAAAAAAGGAACCAATACTCAACTCTCGCCTATAGGCAACTAAGGAAAAAACTGACCAAATATTTTGTGTGCAATAAAGTTCTCTTATTTGATGGTTGTCATGGTTTAAAAATTTTACGCTACTTTTTGTATGATCAATTCAAATGTTAACTAAAACTATCAATATTTCCTTATAATGTTTTATTTATGCCGCAATATGGCCCAATGTGTTCCGTTAATTTGTTTATAACCGTTGTAAAGTTAAATATGCGGGTTTATCTAAACCGAAAAGGAAGAAAATGTTGCAGGGGTGTACCGAGTCACTCATCATCAAAGCAATAAGACTTTTCAAAGGGTGGGAGAATTTATGTTGAAAAAGCAGATAGACAAAGACACCCTCACATGAATACATAGGTGGAATTTGATATTTATTAGATATTTTACCTAATTGATAAATCTTGTTACATATTTGATGACAATGAATCCTTCTACTGATGACATTTTAGTATAAGTGACGAGTGAGATATCGTTGAAGGTTTATAAATGATCTAAAAAAATAGTTTAGTTGGTAAAATCTTCCTTCCATACCGAGGTATAATAGGTTACCCATCGGAGAAATGTAAGAAGAATAACTGAATAAGTAAAATATAATAATATAACGGTGAATTATTGGAAAAAGACACAGAAGCGTGCAATAAACCGTATAGGATAAATCATACATATTAAATGAATCTTGTACTGTTGACGTATTGAGATCCATTTTAACGGAATTTTGAAAATTAGCAGCGAAAAAAACATTTGAATTCATTGATGAAGATTTATTTATGAAGTTAAATCATTTACGCACTGAATGAAGAAAGAGAGATTGGTGTAAGCTTGTAAAATATCTTCAAACATCCTAAAACATCGACAGGAACTGATTGATGGATTCTTTTTTTTTAAATATTTATTTTTTTTTTTCAAAATTCATACATTACTGCATTACATTTGAATTAATCTAAAGATGTGCGCGTCAACTTTGACTCTGGGTACCCGAAGTATGATTAGGGCCGCATTAAAAGAATTTTTCTAAACAAAAAGGATAAGTTCATAGAAGCTATACGGAACAGTTTCGAATAGAATATTAAAGGGTCTTCCAATAAGGACGCCGGATCTTTGACAGTTGATAGCGGACATATCTGTCAAATTGGTCAATGGTCATTGGCCATTCAGTCTGTTTTGCCAAATCACAATGAACATCAGGGATATAGCGTTCAACAAAACGTGCAAATGATAAAATTGTTTTATCAAAATGGGTGTTCTGTTTGGGCAACGTTTCGCGCGCTTCGCCCATTTTAAGGTCGCCATAATCGTTCTACCGAGAGGACTATTCGCAGTGTGGTGAATAAATTTGAGTCCACTATAGTTCAGTAAACGATCAACCAACAGCCGTACGTCAATGAAACGCAAGATCTGCCCAAAACATCGCCGCTGTCCGTGAGAGTGTGAAAGAGAATCCGAGGCAGTCGATTTCGCGTCGCTCACACTTGATATGGACATCAACGACATGTGGTTTCAACAGGACGGCGCGCGCTACGTGCCACACAGCTCAATTCACATTGGAAATTCTGCACGAGCGATTCGAGGGCATGATCATCTCATGTGGAGGTGATGTGAACTGGCCACCGAAATCGTGCGATTTGACCCCCTTAGGCTTTTTCTTGTGGGGTTTTTTGAAGTCGTATGTCTATGCGAATAAGCCACAAATCAAAGCGGTCCTCAAAGCCAACATAACCCATGCCATCATTGGTCAAATTCAGTTCGATTTATGCGCCAGAGTCATGAAAAATTCAAAAATTTCGGATGCCCACCACCCCAGACAATCATCGACGGACATTTAAACGATGTTATATTCCATACATAATGGCATCTATAAGCATTTCAAACGAATAACAAACTTCGATGATATCTGACTTACACGTTTAATTTAAATTTAAAGATAAGAAGTGCCTAATGAAAGACCCTGTACACGGTTTTGCTGTTCAATGAGTAATATTCTGTTCTTAACTATTCCGGATTTCTGTCCATGACAGCTGAAAAGGGGTCTGTCAACAAAACTATAACAGCTATTTTCCTAAACCAAAAACACCATAAGAGCCTTCCGGACCTTGGGACAGCGGACATGCATCGATCGTTTTAAAGCTATCTTTCATTTGAAATATTTATAAAACAAGCAAAACAAAAAAACGGAAATATTGCCGATCATCGAAAAATTATTAAAGTACAATTGATTTATCCTCCCAGTTTTATTGATTCTGCAATGCTGATAGTGGGTAACAATAAAAGATTTTAGAGGTGAAGCCTATTTTCTAGATAATTGGTCTCTCTCTTTATTTACTTCAACTTTTCGTAGGTACACTAATCTACTCGACTCTCGTACACATGTTTATTTATTTACATACATATGTACATATATCTTCCGTCATTTGAACAAATCTTGCAGTTTTTTTTTGCCCCAAAATGAAACATGAAGCATCCACCCCCAATTCAATCAAATGTAATTAAAAATATAATATAAAAATTAGTTTAAACATATTGCATGATTTAAACACATTCTAAAAGAAAAAAACTTGCCACGATGATTGTAAAAGCTAACGTTGATGGTTCTAAACGCAGTTACATACTTTGTTTTTTCTCTCTCGCTCTTGCCTCATTTTCATTTTCTGTATGTACAGCTATCTGTTTTTGGTATAATTTAAGTATATTTATTGGTTTTTGCCATAAAGCTAGTGGTACACAATATTATGTTTGTGTTGTGTGTTTTTTAATTGAAATCGAATTAGAAACCAATTTTCCAATAATTATAACTTGTTTTTGTGTTTTTTTTTATAGCTATCTTTGTATACTTTGCTAGCAGTAATTATACAGTGCTGAGCAAAAAAATGTTTGGTTTCATAAAAAAAATAACGTAACTTAACTAATAAAGCGATTTTCGTCAAACATGACACCTAGGGGATTGGATTAGCATTGTTTTGCAAAAATAAAAAAAAAAAAAACAGCCGGCTGGCTTAAGGGCCCGAACCATAGAATCTGTTGCATGCGTTGCGGCATCGGATCCGTTGACCTTGTGGGATAATAATCGGATAAGGGTGACCCAATGGATACGTTGCGTTAAACCACTTGCATCGTTTGTACCACCAGACGATACACGATGGCACTTCTTTGTGAAAAGGCATTTATGCTAATTCTATTTCTATGTAACTATCTCTATCTGATAAATATTGTTACCTCTGCTTTAAGAGGAATATCCCAGGGATCCATACTGGGGTCATTGCTCTTTTCGATATTTATCAATGATATCGTCCTTAATTGTAAATTCGGTAACATCTATATGTATGCTGATGATGTTCATATTTGTATCTCACATCCAGTTGGACTTCTGGCGAAAGCAGTCGGTAAGTTGAATGAGGACCATGAAAACATTTTGAGTTGGACCAGACTAAATTTATTAACACTCAACCCAGTTAAATCGCAATGTTTGGTAATCTCTATTCTCTAAGGCATTATTTGATGTCAATGAGCATCCGGTGATTTTTTCAAACAACAGAATAGTTGCGTACTTCAAGAAAGCGCGTAATTTAGGTGTCATCATCAAAAGTGTGCTGTCAGCCTCAGTCTATAATATAAACTTTGTTATATCAAGGGTATTTGGTGGCCTTAGACAACATTGGCCAGCAATACTTATTCTCCTTCGTTTTAGATTGTCTATTAATACCGATCCTATTTTATGCTGAAATTTTTTTCCCCAATCCTGACGCTCAGAGCTTTATCAAATTAGAGCTTGCTAACAATGCTATCCTCAAATATATCTATCGATGCCGTAAATTTGACCATGTCTCAGATATACGAAATCTGCAAATCTGCTTGGCTGTTGCATCCAAAAATACATCTACTTGCGTAACTGTATCTTCCTAAAAAAAACTCTTACTACTTAAAACACCACAGTATTTATATATCAAGATTCGCGAATGTGTTCACGAGATGCAATTTATTAATTCCTTAATTCAATTTTCTTAACAATAAGAGAATGTTTTTTGTTAATAATTTTGTAGAACAAGACCTTAATGAGTTTATTCGTCCCGTAAAAATTAATTTTTCTTCCGTACTAATCTAATACGTATCTAATCTTTTTTTCTAATCTTTTTCTTCTTGATTTTTTTAAGTTTCCTACTCTTTTATTTTTATTTAAACTTGTAATATGCATATATTAGATTTAGGTATTGTACGTTATAAGATATTATCTTACTGTATTTATTTTTGAATAAACTGAAACTAAAATTTCGATCGAAATGTAGGAAAAAATAAAAATAAAAAAAATAGAAACATATAAAAGATCAGGTGTTTTTTTGTTCATTGAACGTATCTAAAAGTTCACTCAAATGTATTCGAAATTAACAGACCTCCCTGTATGTCAGTATTGTCAGTAAATACATAAGAATATATCTGTCTGAATGCGTTTATAAATAAGGAAATATTTAGACAATCTGTCCAAATTTTGTTTTTGTATATCTGTTGATATCTACTCGTGCGTTGGCATCGGGAAGGCCTTCGAATTTCTTTGGGTGGGTGCTTGAAGTTATGAGCGCTTATTTTGCCGGAATATTTGAAGAAACAAAGTTTTTCTCACAGCACTGTATGTGTTCGAAATGATTTTTGCTTACCTATTCATTTTCTCACAATGATTGTTGGTTAGTGAACGATCGCTTTTGGCCTGAGTGAATGGAGAGTGATTTTTTGTCGGAGAATCATTTCAGGTGTTTCCCGAATATTTATACATACAAACAATGAGATAATATTTGATTTGCTTTGGATAAAATCTTAATGTTTAATGATCGTGTAATCACAGAGAGCATAGAAAGAATAATTAGACACAAAAATACAATACACATTTATATGTACCTACATTGAATTTTTGTGAGTACATAATGTAATGAAATCCCGTAGAGATATGTATATGTACATAAGTATAATATGTATGAGTATGTACCTTAACCATAGATACTTTTGTCTCAACAGTTGTTCTCGGTGCAATTGCATTATTTTTTTTCCATTTTTACAGTTATATATTTTCTTCTGTAGTTGCCGGTTGTAATTTAGCTTATGCTTAACTTTATTTCTTGTTTATTTATTTATTTATTTAATACCTGTAGGTAAATAAAATAAAATTCCTTCCGCCGTTGCTGTTGTTGATGCTGTTATTGCGGCTCGAAGTTTTCTTTTGATTTTCCCAAGTTGATGCTGTTGCTATTCTCTCTGTCATTAAACTCGAAAGGTTTAGCTTTTTTTATGTTTTGTCGACAACGCAGAACGATGTTGTCCTCGTAGGCAAAAAAAGTAATTTTTTGTTCCCTTTTAATAGAAAGCACATTTAAGGTATAGTTGAGAAAGTGTGCTTTAGGGGAAACAATAGAATGTCGCGCGCTGATTGCAGGAACAAAAGTTGCTCGATTTTTTTTCTTTGAAGATATTAAGGCAATAACGTTCTTTAGTTTAATATACATTTCAATAGAATTAGGTAGGTAATTTCGATTCCGGGATACTTAGTCAAAAGTTTGTGAAGAGTTAAAAGGAAAAGTTACCGTGTTCTTGTATTTAGGCGCTATACAGTTATAGCTTTCATTGAAACTCATTCAGCCCTATCGCCAATTTAAAGGGAACTTTTTTTCCCCAGAAAAACAAAAAATATCGGGGAAAGAATGTTTCCCATCGCGAATCATCCACAAAATACTTTTTCCCCAAAAAATTACTTGGGGAAATGTTTGCATTTGGAAAAAGTTCCCTGGAAAAATTATTCACGATAGCTATTTCGCTGAAAGGAATATTTTCCCTAATAATTTTGTAGATGATTCCTGATACCAAATTTCCCAAAATGGGAAAAAGAACTCCGGGGAAATTTCTTTCACGATAGGGCTGATTATTGAAAATTTGAATTTCAAGTTTTGAGAAGAAACGATTTTCTAGTGACTTACAAACCTATAGTTAAGCGAACATATTGGGTACGTTCAGAAGCACATATGGACAAGAAAGTAAGGCAAGTTTCTAGTCTAGTGTATTTATGTAAAAGTATCAGCTGATTATATTTTATCACTAAATAGCAAGCTGAACTTCATTGTTCTGTAACTTTTTTTCCACGTTTGTTATAATGTTTTGGGTAAAGTGGTTCTTTATTATATATTACCATATTATAGGCATAGGTAATATAGGTGTGAGGTGTTATTCAGATAAATATATACTCGATCCGCAGTGATTCGTAGTATAGTGTTCTCTTTTCTTTTGACGACAAATGGGTAAAGAGAAAAGGGAGCCCTGCATTGCGAATCACTGCGGATTCCATAATCGACATGATTGTTATAAGTACTTTCCGTCTTATGATAAATTAAATAAATCTAGGTATGTATTTTCATCGAAAAAACCAATAAACATGGATTAACTTTGACATTACTTTTTATTTTATGTTATAAAGTTATTTAAGCTAGTTCGCTCTGTAAAACTATTGTATTTTGAATAAAAATAATCACCCCGGTTACAGAATCTGATGAATGAGCTGCAGAGGGAGTCAGGCTTAATTTTTATATTTTGATTATAAGTGAAATATCAAAATTAAATATGATTCTAATTCTGTAATTGAAATGAATTTCAAATCAACTAGATCAACGAAATAGATTTTTATAGTAAATCTTAAAAATTTTGAAGAAGTAGTTTAATACCTATGTATAAGAAAAGTAGGCGTGCAGTGTGCGTAAAAGTGGGCTGGGAAAATTACACATGTTCAGTCTAATTTCTAAAACCCATTCCAAACCTTATTTATAACCATGTTCCATCGGTTATCTAACTTAAGGTAGCCCTAAACGATGAACATGCTCGCCGAACTTGCTCGTGCTCGCCGCATTTTCGTCGTGTATGGGCTGGTTCGCGAGCCGCTCGCTGTTGGTGAAAAATTTCGATTTTGTCGTGTTCGTTGGCTTTAATGTTCGCCGTGTAGGACCATGTTCGCGAACAAACCTCATTTTTGCTGTGAACGTCGCCGAGTGCATATCGCGGATTAAGCAATGTCAATATCAACAGTCAGCCATGATTTTATCGAAGAATTAATTGCGCTATTGCAAAATGAAAGTGCGTTATGGGATTCAAAGAGTGAATTTTATAAAAATAAAATTGAAAAAAAATGAACAGATTTTGACCAAATTTCACACTAATATTAAACACAGAAATATATTTTAAGTTGGATAGCTACCGTTTTTTGTGGAAACCCCATTTCAAATTTGTGAAAAGTATTTCGCCGTCTTACAAAACGAATTTTCAAAATGGGATACCACTTTGTGTATTCAGCCCATGTCACCCTATAAATAGTAAAATTTTTATTAATTCAATGTAACAAACAAAGCAACTTGCCAGGTAGGTTAGTTTCCCGGTGTGCAGTAAATTCTAGAGTTTCAACATTTCAGGGTTTTGCACTAGGTACATACATTACATTGTTATGATAAATGACACCTTTTTCTTCATCTCGTTCTCAGAATAGTGAAGAGCTTGCCGGTTTTGTCAAGGACTACTGATGGAAACCATCTAGTTATTGTTGCCTAACTACAAAACTAGAAAAATATAAAAATCGTAATTAAATTAAATTTTCAAAATAATGTTCCTGTGTTTTTGATTCTTCTTTACATAATGTACATACAAACTTACCCCGAAATACATTAGGTATTTTTAACTGAAAACAAAAATTCACTTCATAAAATAAAATATTTGGTATGTGCCCTAAAATTACCACCAAGTCCATAGTCACCCCTACATGGGCACAACATTTCATGACATTTACCTAACATCATGAGCGTCAGAAAGAGACACCGACATAGCCAAATGATCGCGTACCAAGTGTATGCCCAACAACCACCGCCTCACCGCTTCTTTGAACACCGACACTGACGTAGCGAACGACGACGCCGCCGACAACGTCGTGTTCGTCGTTTGCCTTTGTTGCCTCAGCAATTCTATATTATAGTTTAGTCTTATAAGAGAGTTGCCAACGTTGAGATCATTGCACTGAGTCTGTTGCTGTTAATTTTTTTTTTTTTTTTTAACTTCCAATACCTACCTATAACAATTATTATGTTCGCTTCGGTTTCTAGTGTGTCTATAATAGTTTTTCGTGAATGAGAAAAAAATCCTAACCATTAAACGATTAGAATTTCATTGTTTAAAGTTTATGCAGTACTTTTCGATACAAAAAAACACCGAAGCTTATTATAAGTTTAAATTAAACGGAAAAAAACGCATACAAAGAGGGAAAAGAGCAGCACCGATCATTGACACTTGTTGAATATTTGAAATAAAGATTGAAGTGCGAAAAACGGTTTTGACGAATTTTTCAAAGGGAATAAAAGAAACATAAATGTAACTAAAAAAAATGTATAAAAAAATAAGTACAATTCCTTCAAATTTCGTGCACATTCCCTTTGTTCCTTCTTTTTTTGATCGAGATAATTGTGTGTGTGAGTGTGTGTAATTGAAAGAATAACACACACATCAAAATTATTCTCTGATTTCAATTTTCTGTGTGTTTATATGTGTGTAAAACAAAAAAGTGTATTTTGTGTCAAAAAAGTGATCTACCAAACGAAGAAGAAAACTTCAAAAAAGATTAAACAAAAAAAAAACTCTGTTAACACGAAAGAGAGTGAGAGAAACCCAAAATGAGAGCTAGGTAGAGAGAGAGACCATATTATATTATTTTTTAAATTTTTATGTTTGTATTGTCAAATAACAAATACAAACGAAAGCGGCGGCGTGCAACAATTGCGAATATCTACATGGCTTAGCGGCAACGACGACGACGACGCAGACCAAGCTGATTTTCATAGGTATAATTTTTTTAGTGTTTGGTTTGTAGAACAGTTTTTTTTGTGTTGTTATACTTTCTTACCGATTTATAACAGTTTGAAAAGTTTGTGTATTGATTTTATTTTGTTCTCGTCCAACAAGTAGTACATAGGAGAGAAGACGAAAATAATGTTTTTTTTTTTTGTAGGTACATATGTGCTCTTCGGAGTCATTTTGACTTTCTAACCCCTTTTTGTCTATGTGGTGGAATTTAATAATGCTTTTCACATCAGATTTTTAGAAAAAGCCAATAAATGTTTGGAAAATGTGTGTCGTTTTTCGTTCATTCGCATTAATAAAATCGTACATCATAGGTATACCTAATACAAGTTTCACAAGCAGTGCCTTTTTTTATAAGAGCGAAACTCTTAAAAATATCGAAAAATAAAGATTAAGTTCTTAAAAGAAAATTGTATAGAAAAGGAACTGTTGGTTGTTAATTATTGTTACCAAGTGATCGTATGATCGCGTTTTCCGGTTATATGGTCATTTCCTCTTCTTTATTACGACGATGTTTTTTCGCAGTTGGTACTATTTTTTCTTCTAACTAAATTTTATTTTAAATTTAAATGAGTAACGACTAAAAAAGTGATTATCTTTTAATATATATTCGGCACATCGTGTTCCCTTATTCCGGTTTTAAGTTGCTGATGTATGCGTGTTGATCGGTTATTTTGTTCACCATCATTAATCTACCGCCAACGCTGCTGTGTGCTTTTCTGTATAACTTAATCGGTCATTTCGGTGTGTTTCAATTCCCGCGTTTTTGTTTTTTTTTAATTTTGAAAAGATAGCAATTAGTAATCGGATATAAATCTAAAAAAGTGATTTCATTGATCGAATGTCGGTTGTGTGTGGTTTTGAAAATTTGAAAAAGATGTCTTTAATATAAAAAAAATAATTAAGTAGGTATACCTATGTATACAGAATAATTGCTGTTCCAAGTGGGTGAGGGTCCAGTGTTCACATTCTTTTTTTTACTTGTGACTAGATCCACACTCATTAAGAACGGTAATGAACAACTATTTACAAAAAAAGACAAGCAAATAAATACATTTTAAGGACTTTTTTTTATTTTGTTTATATTTAAAGAGAAAAAGAAAGAAGTAAAGAGATGAATATTACGGGGCTGTACTGTGTAAAAAAATAAATTATGCTTGAAAAGTTTTTTTTTTTTTACCATTTTTGTTCAAGTGATGAAGTTTTTTTTATTCTTGATCTTTTTGTTCATCACTTTTGTATTCCTTCTTTGGTTCTTAAATTCTTAGTTTTTATTTTGTATCTTTTTCGGTAAAAATTTGAGGAGTAAAAACCAAAACTACCAGACCAGATTATTCGAAGAACACCTGTCCATTAAGTTATTTTCTTTATACATAATTGGGAACTTAGAACCCCTCTTCGCTCGTTTAGGCCATGGAAACTAAACTTGAAGTTTTAAAAATGTGTATGTACCTACATAATTATATAGAAAGAAACCCTCTTTTGATTTTCTTAATCTTGTTAGAAAATTTGTTCAGCCAAATGCGAGAAAATAGTTTTTTTGTTTGTATATTATACCTACTTGATTAATAAACAACACATATAATGAGAGCCATATTATTTCTAAAAAAAATTAAGTTGGTTTCTGGTATGAAATTAAAATACCCACCTACCACATGTGTCCAAAATAAATATTTTTACTATTTACAATATTTTTCCAAAATATAACTGGATCGATGATCAAAGGGCCATTAAAGCCGTTTTTTATAGGTAATTCTATAGGCAGCGCAGTATAATTTTAAACAGTAAACAACAACAAAGAAATAGTGTCGATAACTTAGTAAAATTAGTGAATATAATAGTTGAGATAACATTTTGGAGTATCTGGAATAGTTTGACAATCAATGAGATTGCAGAAAAATATTTGTTATTGAAGGTTAGCATTTCAGGATGTGTTCGTTAATATTTTTCAATACTTATGATTTTTTTTCATTAGAACCAAAATATGTTGGTTCAGAAAATTAAGCTACGGTTAGAAGATCAATGTAAATAATCAATGCGTTGACTTCATGAAGTCACAAAAAATCGTCAGTATACAAAATGTTGTTCCTAGATAAGTTCTGGATTTGGTTTCTAAATTAAATCTAGATGCATATATCGAAAACGCTATTTAAACTTTCTGGTGACAGTTCGCATTAAAAATGTACTGAATAAAAGCAAAATGCAGTTCGCTCACTTTCCGTCAAGTTAAAACGCCTTATATAAATTCATTTTAATGAGTGTGTCACTTAGAATGGATTTTGCCCATTGTTTTCCCAGTTTTGTGACAAAACTTCTCATAATTTGTTAGTCGTTAAATCTAGGATAAGCTATCAAATACAAAAAGGTTTTCTGATTTCTTTGTTCATTTGTAATGTGATTTGTTATTTGTGATTTTGCTATCTATTCTAAACTTAAATTATTCTTAGATATTCTAAACCCATTTCTAAAAGATATAACACAAAATATAACATTAAGAAAATATAGAATTCAGTATTTGTTCCGCAGAAAAAATTATTATTGATTCTGCGAAAAATATATTTTATGTTCAACCATGCAGCAATTTGTTGTAACTTCTTCTTGCCGTCAAGAATATTTTCTTTATTATTGTAACTTTGTTTTTGTTAATGTGCCACACTTGAGTTGGCTTGCACGAAAGTTTCTTGACAGCAGTAATCACTTGGTAAGTTCAGGTAATTAATGTGCCAGGGATTTCGCTCTGTCAATTTTCTCAATTTTTGACAACAAAACCAAGAAACATTCTGAAAGAGTCATGATTCAGGTAACAGTGATCGTTAATGTTCTTTGACAAATAATTTGATATATTGATGAAATTCCCCTACAACATTGTCAGTATGCATTGATACGTGTAAAAGGATTTTTTCGTCAATTTTACCTGACAAAAAAACCCCTCAATAATACTTGACAAGTAACATTGATGGTGTGTAGGGCCCTTAACATCTCATTTTCCTGAACTTAGCTAAAGATTTATAAATTTTTTTAACTGAAAAATTTATCAGCCAGTGATTACTGCTTTCAAAAAAAAGAAATTTCTATAAGCGCAAACTGTCACATAAGCCCTATGTTGAACTTAAATATTTAAGTTTCGTTTCAGCAAGTGGGTCTGAAACTGAATTACTGAATGAAATTACAAAAAATCATAATGAAACTTGTAGCAGTGAGGTGTTCGGCGTAAAATAAAAACTTGATCAGTTAATTGACATTATTCCCAAGTCGCCCAGGGAGAGGAAAACATCAAACAAACCTCATATTATACAAGATAGAAGACATGTTATTGTTATACAGGGTGGGGTATAAGTTACGTTACGATTTATTGGATGAATAACATTTTTATTTCTGATTTTATTTAACCTTGGCATTAATTAAATTTTAGATTATGGTTTGGAAATATGTTTACATACATTCTCTTTTAAAGATAAAATCTCTCAAATGGTGCCCATTTTTTGCTTCGACCTGAGGTGCTCTTTCCAGAATTTCAGTTCCCAGGGCCCTCACTTCTTCTTGGATATTGGTCTTAAGTTGTTGCATTGTTTTTGGCTTATTGGCATACACCTTACTTTTTAAGTATTCCCAAAGAAATAAATTTGAAACTGCCACAAAGTTCTTAGACATACATCACCAACTGCTGAGAACGACTCCTTAATAATTGCTTGCACCCGAGCAATGTTCACATCATTTTTAACTGCAAGAGGTCTTCCAGCCCCTTGTTGCTGAAAACGCTGGACCAATTGGTAAATTGTTGGAGCAGTGGCCGTATTTCGATATGATCTTTGGGTCTCAATGATTAAATGTCGACTTTCGAAATAAAATTGAAGAACTTTTGTCCTTTGTTCTGTGCTGAGTTTTTCCATCATAAATTTCCCAAGTTTTTTAAAGTTAATTCTAAAAAAAAACATGCGTAAACAAAAAAATTATTTAATAATTAAATCATAACGTAACTAATGCGACACCCTGTACAAAAGAAAATGTCAAAAGAGGTTTAAACTCAAGACAGTTTTTTTTTTATAAAATTACAGTTGTGAAATTGCAAGATCCTTAACATTGGCAGGTAGTCATCAGCTATCGTTCATATTTTCATAATATTGTGTTTGTGTGTTTCAAATTTATTGTATTCCAATTCTTTTCCCTAATTCGTGTGGCTACATATACCTATAATGTGGCCTTTCCTTTCCTTTCTTTTTTATTCTTAATTCAACAAGTATGACGCTTGGGTATGGTCGCCTTCTCTTTCCTTTTGCACATCTTCTACTTTCCGGTCGATTTAATTTCGATGCGCAAGAAATGATTGAAGATTAACAAACAAGTGTAGATGTGTTTTTGTTTCAGAAATCAGCAGGTGTTTTTTCGGATGTAATTTTTTGTTTGATGAATTTCTTTAGGGTACCTGCCTACTTGTGGTTTCATGTTATACATATATAAATTATGGAACATAACATGTGTTTGAAATAAAAACAGTAATGGTTTATGAATGGTTATGTATTGTGTAGTACCTTTAGGAATATTCGGTTAAATTGATTCCTTGATAATGCAATAAAATCATAAGATTTAAAAATACATATGTACATAAATAAAAATACATTTTTGTAGCTCGACATCTGGTGGTCAACTTGAGAACCAAAGCCTATTGTGAATTAAAACTCTCGTACATTCCTGTGTGTGTGTTTTTTAGTCGACAAGAATGCAGGGGACCCACAATTTTCTGCCGATTCCGAACGGCTGAGATTATATACAGGGTGGGCCATCTAGTGGTTTCTTTTTAAATCATAGGTTATTTTGACACTGACAACTGTTTCCCGCTCGAAATCTTGACAGAAGTCAGTATCATACCTCCGCGGAACGAAATGATATACATACAGTCGTATTTATTAGATTTCCTTAGAACACTCTTGGACAGTTGTCCAGCTAGCTTATTTATAAACGCATTTCAACAGTGGCCTACAAATGTTCTCATACACTCACTCACATCCCTGTAATCTGTCAATTTCGTGAGCATTTGGATACGTTCAATGAACATTTCGTTCATTTGAAGAGTATTTTTCAATTTATTGTTCATTGAACGTACCCACTTTAGAATAGGTTTGGACAACCAATTTCAGTGTCTAAGTTATACACTCGATGGAACATGATTATAAATAAGTTTTTCGACTTTAGACATACTTTGGAATGGGTTTATAAATACGACTGATAAAGTATGCCTCACATATCTTTATAAATTTTGTTCATAAAATAAAACCTTTTATCAAAACAAATAAGTCGTTTCAGAGCAAAGGGAAAAATGTGTGAATATACTTTCATTGAGACAATGAAATTTTCATGAAAGTACTTCAAATATTTCAAATAAAGTTTTCATTTTAAATAAAGTTTTCTTATTGAGTAATTCATTAATTTAGTTAATGTTCCTATAAGGAATTTTATAATTTACCGAAGAGTTTTATTTTCAGTGTGTTAAAAAAAACCAGAAGTTGTCAAATTCATTAGAAAAGCCCCAAAACGTGTCAGGCACTAAAATCAGACTTCGAAATAAGACTTTCCCATTAAATTAATTCTTCAATAGAATTTAATCTTGGGTATTTGGTTTGTGATTCTTTTTTTCAAATCCAAATAAAAACAAAAAATACCAACTTACTTTCTTCACCTCACCCGCCCCAACAATTCATAAGAATTCAAATAAAATGGATTTTTGTGCGGAATATATTTACCACTCATAAAGGTAAAGCCAAAACCACATTTATCATTCCTTCTCAGAAATGATAGCTACCTTTAGTTTTTTTTAATTAGGTTTAGTTTTTTATTTACATATATATTTCATCTTCATTAATTCATTGTATAATGTTTCTCTCAGCAGCGTTCAATTGGAGTGAAATAAATTTTGTTGTTCGCATTTACATTTGGAACATGTTATTGTTAGGAAAAAGAGGCTCCTACCTATAGCTACAGTTAAAAACCTGTTGCTGATTTACAGGCTGCAGCAAAAAATCATTTTGGAAATATACCCTAAAAAAAGTGGTAATCCCATAATATCTAGGTACTACAGAATACAGAATTATTTCTATATATATATATATATAAATATGTATATATATACATATATATCTATGTATATACAAGGTGTCGCAAAAATCACCCTATCAGAAGATGCCATAATTTGTGCAAGTGGATGCCATTGTCAGTTTTACTTTGAAATTTTTGAAGTAAACAGATACAAAATAAACATCAAGATATGGATCAATATACTCCTAAATAAAGAACGCGAAATAATTATTTCGAATCGACATTTTCCGCCATTTGCAAAAATTATAGCATCTTCCGATAAGGTGATTATTTTTGGGCCACCTTGTACTATAGTTTCTGTTTTTTTAATCCTCAGACATTGCACTTGTTTTGCTATAAGCACATAACAACTATTTCCTACTTCCTAAAACATTGGATAATAAGTTGGTTTTGTTGAAAATAATATGAACTTATTTACATTTTAAAACACGCAATGTTTAACTGTAAATTGGATGTTATAACAATTTTTTCGAATCTGGGGAAAAAAATTAACTATGCGCGTATGAACTTATATTTTAGTAACGCGATGTTTTTTTTATCCTTAATTAAATTGTATATCCGTATTTTGGTGAGAGTGGTTTAGCCAGCTGAGCAACACATAAACAAAAGGTGGATTATAAAGACTTTGTTATTGTTTGTACACAAAAAAAAATGATTTGTTATTGTTCGCGTGTAAAAAGTTTCTATACACCAAATCACGGCTAATATTAGAACAAAAAATATTACGCACGAAGAACTACCTACTTCCGAAGTGTTTTTTTTTTCAAAAACAGCTGGAACCTCGTGTTGTCCAATATCTTTTTGACAGATCAGTTGATAGAACTGTCTAATGAAATTTAACATTTCATAAGATCTGTCCGTTTACTTCACAAAACTGCCAATTTCAACCAAATTTTAGTTCAATTTAATTTTTTATGTGAACTAACACAATTGGAGTTAATTTGTCAGTTTTGGGACTTAAACAAACAGATTTATAGTTTAACCATTGCAGTTCGACAATATATGATGGAGAAAAATTAAGGACTAACTTCTGTTCGTTTAAACAGACCTAATTTTTTCTGCAGTAAACAAGGTCTTTCTTAAACAATTAAACCATATTTTTTTCTGTTTCAAATGTTCGAGCAGACATCATCTCACTTAACCTTTCAACAGAGGGCAGGCAATTACAGCTGAACAAGCTATAGACTGATACTACGAGCTGTCAGAATGACAACACAAACGCCGTTAAACATGAGTTTCTTCACTTAAAAATTTAAAGTGACGTTTATCGATAATCTGACTATACTAAATTGATTATTGGTATGGTTATTTTTTTATAATCCAAAAAAATCTTTAATAAATCTCTAAATTTGTTAATTGGTAAGCCCTATTGAAAAAAATAAATTTCAATATACCTCTGCTCTGCGCACAAACATTTTCTCTACTATGTATCAATTTCATAAATGTCTAGTGTATTTCCTCATTGCATATTCTCAGAACCAAACAGTTAGGTAATATTTTCTTTTTAATTAATTCTCATATTCAAATCAATTAAAAGTAAAAACCTTATGTCGTGCAATACCTACAAAAAAAACTTTTCATGTACAAAACTCGTTAAACTTATCGATATCTGTTTTTAGTTTTTGCATGTAAGCAAAAAAAATAGAATTTTTCTATACTACAATAACGTGTCGATTGATCCGTATCACAATGAAATTCATTAGTCATTTCCGTCCTTCTCTGGATATACACTGGATCATATAGAATCGAAATGGATCGTTCGTTGCTCGTTTGTTCGTACGAGTATTATGTTTTTTTTTTTCACAAACAACGAACAATTTTTCGCATACATACATACCATACAGAGATAGACATCAATTTTATTGAAAGTCAACGAAATTTTATTGTTGTGTGTTGGTTATGTGTTTTTTTTGTTCGGTACCTATCCAAAATGGTTAACTATAACAAACATCAATCAAATGTCAGTGTCAAGTCAGTCGTCGGCCATTATTATAGTGCTAATGTAAATTCTGTCACATATACAATGGGGTGAAATCGTGGTTAGAGAGAAAAATAAATAGATTTGTTCGACAAGAATGAATAGGTTTACATACTCGTACGTATATCATCTTAAATGGCTCTAAAGAAGAATAGAAGTCGGCTTTAAATTTTTGTTTGATATAAGGATTCGTTGCTGATGTAATTTTATATACAAATGACAGAATATGTCCGAATTTTACTCTGTCAACTGTCATTCTTAATTGCAAGGTCCTTTTCAATTTACTATTAGAATATTTTGCAATACTAGATAGTTAAAAAAAAAAACTCATTTAGCTTCACCATTTAAAAACATATCACGTTTACAATGTATACTTACAGAAAAACAAGATTAAATGTGTTGATTGAAGTGAAACTGATTTAAAATCTGGGTTGAAATCGACTTAGGTAATTTATTGTTTAAATTGATTTTAACTACACCTTGTCCACTGACATTTTTTTTAAAAGTATGTATGTATTGCTATTTTTAAATTTTGTGCAACAAGCTATTATGATAATCTTTTAATTTGGCAACAATACTTTTGATAATTAATCAAAGGGAAGGTAATATTCACTATGGTGGATCAGTAAGGCATCTGTATAAGATTGGCGTTGCAGTGGATTATCATAAAGATACTAATAAAACAATGCCTCATATCCGTTAGTATGCAACCATAAACATACCCGCTAAAAAAAGCCGTTTCAAAATATTTTTTTGAACAAATGACATGTTATGAAATGTCAAAAATGTCTGAAAAGAGGTAGACAATTATTAAGAAAAAATATATTTAAGTAAAAACTTTTAGCAGCAATTTGGTTGAATTTTACATAGAGTTCTCTTATTGAAAATCGGTATCGATGAATTTGTTTTTCGTTGGATTAGAAAATACATTTCGGACCGCTCCATCGCTCCATCGCACAATCAGCTTTTTATATTCGTTTTCTTTTAATATTTGCATTTTTTTGTTCGGATATGGCGGTGTGGATATACTTGGGATTTTTTTTGTCGCATTCACTCCAAATATGTTGCGACTATTTTGCACGCGAACTAATCGCTTTCTTATGTCATTTTCATTTTGACGTTAGAAGTACTTGTGCATTCGTTTAAGTTTTTCGTCGAATTACTTGTCAAAATAAAAAAAAATAAAAATACATTTCCCAAGTTTGTGTGTGTATAAATTTTGATAATTTGATGTTTTCAGTTCGAAAATGACATTTTGCGACATCAATACATGTGAAATAATTTTTGTTTGTAACTTGATTGAAACTTAATATCGAAAAAAGTTTCGTTCATGTGGAAGGCCTATATCATATAAGGGTTTCTTTTAGTATCACAAATTCTTGTGGTTGACCAATACTTAAAGAATGGTGGCACCAAAATCCATTTTGAATTTTTTCTTTTTTTGTATTTGTCATTCTGATCTCTGACAGTAGTGGCTGTCATATTCCATGAAATAAATAAGGTCAACAACATTTTTATCGTCCACAAGCAATAATTGTATTTTTTTTTGTAAATATAAATTAAATCGTGCTTTCATTTCGTGTTAAAAAAAAAAATAAAACAAAGATTAGAAAAAAATAAATTGTTAGTGAATTACTTGATAAAAAAAATATATATTAATTTCATCATAGCACGACATACAGAAAGAAAAAAAACCCAATCCCCCTCAAGCAAGACAGAGAGAGAGAGAAAGAAGAGAGAGATGTAGAATTGTGGACTGCGTGTTGCAGTTTTGCCTGAGGTTATATCGATCGTGCGCAACATGTTTTGAAAGATGATTTTTTATTTATGTTTAAATACATATTTGTATTTTATTTTCTCATTAATGCAATGACAAAATGTTTTTTTTTGTTATTTATCTTTTGTTTAATAGTAAAACAACAATATATATTAAATATGAATTTATCTTTGTTTATAAACTTTTCGACATTCATAAATAAATGTATACATGCAATTATTTCGAAGAATTCAAACAAACTTCCTGTATCCCTTGTCACTATATACATACTATATGGAATGGCCTCGACAGTTATATTTTTTTTTATCTGGAGTTGGTTAGTATTTTTCAGTAGAAATATTAAGACTATACTTTTATATTATAGATATATTAATAAACATGGGTTTATTAAAGAAAATCGTAAATAAATTAATTCCAAGGTTTCTCTCGTATATGTAGGTATGTTATTTTTTTATGTTTAAAAGACAATGGCGCAAAATTTTAAACGATTTAGTATGATGTTAAAGCATTTTTAATATGATAAAAATGACTTAACATCTTACTAAATCGTTTAAAATTTTGCGCCAATGTTTTGTGATTTAAAAAAAATAATTCCTTGGTTGTGAACAAATATTAAAATTATTTGAAAACAGTCATTTATATTTTAACCTAGTTAATGAATGGGTCGGTTAATTTTCTTTAAAAAAATCAATATTACGAAATATAATTAATATCTGCAACAATACCCTATAGAATTTTCAATTTATATGGGTCTATAAGTTAAGTTTGGACAAAAATGCACTTGGGTCGTGGCACGGTGGCACGAAAAAATTCAGTATGGCACGCTCGTCGCTCATCTTATTTCCAGTTTTTACTTCAAATTTTAAGAAATTTTAGGAAAATTGTAAAAATTGGCAGAAACTCTTAATTTTTCGACAATACACGAATAGAGCAATAGCAATACTTTCAATGCAAAAACACGAAGCTAATTGAATGACACATTGACATTTTATGTCGGTTTCTTTACTTTCCAAAATTGACAATTTCTACAGATTTTAGTTTTTATATGAACTGACAGAATTTTGGACTAAAATTAGTAAAAAGTAAACGAACAGAAGTTATGTATGTCAGCTACGATAATGTAGTTCGTTGAAAACTTCAAAAAGTTACGGTTGATATTGTGGTTTTTGTCAAAACTTTATCGTTCAAGATTTTGAGTATAGAAACTATGGAATAAAGTGTTCTCACGTTCCATGGTACATTCCCTTATATCATAGATAACAAATAGATAATTGATGCCGTTCATATAGTTTTTTTTTCGAAAATAGGAGTTAATCCCCCGAAAATTCTCTGCGCTTAGCTAAACCCTTATAAGGTAATAGTGTTGTTCCATTTGCATAGCATGCAAAATTTTCAAACGCTTTTTTTTTGTGTTCAATTTCCTAACCTACTGAAATAAATCAACACCAACACTATTTATAACATTTCTGTTTCTTTACGTGTTCTACAATTTATGTTGTTTTCGAATGAATTTCCGGACTACTCTTCTACAACACACCACACTAGATAAATTTGGTTCCGACTTTAAACGCACTACCAAATGTCAAAGTCGAAATTGGGATCAGAAAAACACTCGGAACAGCCAATCGAAGGCTTTTGGAGTGGAGTAGTATGACTGAAAACGATTGCAAACCGACATTATACTGTCACTTCTATCATCAGATTTTCCTAATTTGTAAACAACTTTTTCTCGTTTAAACTGATCCTTCTTGCAGTTATACCATGGTGCCTTTTTTTTTTAATTGGAAACACATTGTCCACTCAGTTTTGTCAAATAAATTACGATACATCGCAATCACCAGACTTACAACTTTTTGCACACCTATGGTAATATCGCACCACAGGGTATAATGTAAAAAAAAGTTGTAGTCATTGTTAACGTCCACTCCTTTGACATTTTCTCATTACAAAAAAAAGAATAAAAATCGCAAATTTAACTAATTTTTGCTACAAACCTAATAATATTCAAACTTCATATATGTAGGTTTGAATAGATACCTCGGTAAACATACACAGTTATTGCATGCACATTATTTTTTTGTTTGTTTTTATTATTTTTTGTATTCTGTCGCCTGTCCCTCATTTGATACTATAGTCTAATAGTGCACACACTGGCTGGGAAAAGCTCGTAGATTATAACAAACTGGTCATTGCCTTCGGGGGCAATCTATGAACAATCTCATAAACATTTTTATAATACAGACGTCAGACGTACAAATGCAAAAGTAGGTACCTACGCATTTGATAAATCTAATAAAATGTTTTTTTTTTTTCTTTTTTAAAATCTAAATAATGTGTGATACACAAAAAATAAATTCCGTCTTGAGTGTTTAATCAAAGTGTTTTAAAAGATCATCATCTCTGTTTGGCCTCCCTCAACTTTTTGTTGATTTCCATTTGGAAAATTATTAAAAAAAAAAAAACTCCCATTTAAATAACAAGTGTACCTAACTAGCACACACATACATATTTGTATGTAGGTATATGAGTTTTTATTTTTGTTTCATTTTAATAATTTACGCTGAAGTGAGTTATTTGGCAGTTTCAATGCGTTTTCTAAGATCTGTATATTTGAAATATTTCTGGTTTCTAATTATGGGTTCCATATATATTTTACAATTTTGTGATTTTATGTAAAAAACAAAAAAAGTGCCGAAATAGCTTTAATTGCAAAACTAAAACACAAACCTATCCATATATTCCTTTGGATAGCTTTTTGAACGCGCCCAATAAAATGGGAATAAAATTAAGTGTCATAGGGGCTTTTTGGTTTGAATGATTTTACTGAAATTACCAAGCTTCAGAAAGACAGGGATGTCAAAGAGATTTGAATTTAATATTTTTTTTAAATGATCTTTGACTTAAAATCGTGATCATTACTTATAATAGTTTAACGATCAAATATTTTAAATAACTATTACTTTATATGGACTTGATTTCGATATACATACATATGTATATCCACAAATGAAACAAATAATACCCCTACCAAAAAACGAACAAATTATTCCCACTGACATCGAATAATGGCGAACTCTTGATTTATACAGAATGCATCGCGTGGAACTAGCTGAGTTATAAAAAAAACGCCGCACAATCTCCTTTGAAATTTTATAAATTGATGTGTAATTAAAGTAAATCCCCCCCAACAAATGAAAATGTCAGTGTTGTCTAAACTTGAATTAGACTTAAAAAAAAAACTAAAACAAATCGCTGGTTTGTTGCGCTTGTCCGACAATGATGAAGTTTTAAATTCTTTTATGTATTAATTTGTCCGTTTTCTTTATTTTGTTTTGAATTTTATTTTATTTTTTTTTGTTGAAAATCCATGGGAATTAAATTTCTTAACTTCTGCCTTTCTCTTTGAATTCTCCTCTTTTGTTGTTAATGATGGTTGTAAGGAAGGCTTTCTTTTCGTAAAGATAAACCGCAGTTCATTGTGCGAGGTAAGCATAATATAAAAGAAGAAACATTGGGAATAAACCAAAAATCTCTCCCTAACCCGCTCTTTAAACTTCTTTCTTTTTCTGGGTTTTCTAACGAAAAGTTTATTATATCTTAAGACTGACTCTATTTTGTCGGCGAACATGGATCTAGTGCACGGTTTATACATAATCAAGTTCGTGACTAGATTTCATGCTCGTCTATTAAGTTGGGTCAAAACAACGAACACGTCATATAGCAGCAGCAACAGCAGCAGTAACTACAGAAACAGCTTACGAAAAACTAAGCAAAGCTTGGTTTAGGTCGTCGTTGTCGTCGTGGTCGTCGTAGTCGTCATTGCTTGTATCCGCCCGCTTTCTGAACTCGTTTACTCGTTTAGAGAGGACTTACCGTCGTCGTCTTCGTAGTCATCGTCGTCGTCGTAATTGTTGTGTGTTAGCCTTAAGAAAAATCTAATAAAATGAAAAAAATTTTTTTTTTGATAAAGGTAAAAAAACCAAATGTAGGTATATAGACAAAAATGTATAAAAAAAGAACAAGTCATGTTTTCTATGTTAGCTATCTTCAAGAGAGATACACTCTCTTTGGCTATCCATTATTATATTTTTCTATTTAAGTAACCACCTTATTGAATGCTCCTTTTTATATAATGTATATGTAAAACCAGCAAACCTCTTCGTCTAGATCTATCTAACAACATAACAATTTATGTGCACATAGGAATAGTTGTTGTGTGTATAAAGGAACGGTGTACACGTTAATGGCAAGCTAGTGCTGTTCTCAAGCACTAAAAGGGGTAAGAAGTAAGTCCTTTTTTGTTTCTAGGTACATATACTCACTCATATAGGTATCTTGTATCTTGCATCCTTTCTTTGCTATTGAAAGATGATCATTAACCGAAACAACAACTGAAGTTGAACGAGAAAGAAATCAAAAAAAGAAGAAAAAATATTTACGATTTACACGGAGTATAAATCTTTCAAAGGAGAAAGGACGGAAATCATCGTCGCGTCTCGTCGCCGTCCGTCGTCATCATCTATAGTATAGACTAGCATAGAGTCTTTGGTTCACGAAACAACCACCATCAGAGCCAAGTCAAGTCAGCATGGATATTATATTTTCTTCTAATCCACCACTTCATCGTTAAAAATGAAAAATGACAACAACGAAAATGTGGTTGGTCGTCATCATGACGATCGATGATGATGATTATGATGATGCTGCATGAAGTGTTCTTTGTTTTTTTGCCTTTACTGTAAAACACAGTTTGGGGGAAAGAAAAATCACAAATCTTTGATTTTTAGTTTTTTTCTTTTTCTCTTCTTCTTCTACTTCGTCTTCATCCAAAGTGCTTTGTTTGTCAGTCCATTGCAGGAGAAACTAATGCAATATGATCGTAAGTTTTTCATCTATGCTGCTGTGCCTATGTACTAATTTAACTCTTACACATGCTTAGATTATTCTCCAGGGCCTTCTCCGGTCATAGAAAAAAAGAAAAACATCCCAATCCGAGTTCACGAGGGACTGTACCTGCATCGCATCTAATACGAGTTTTCTTTACTTTATTTATTTACTTGAGTCTCGAGAGGTACGCGATAACGAAGAAAAAACGGAGGAAAACTCTATATGATCTTATACAACAGCTCAACTCGCTATACAACAAGGAGAGAAGGAAAAAGGGTTCACCTTATGGTTCGTCTATGATCGGAAGGAAATTCCTTTTGGGTGAACACAAAGGTTTTTTTTTTTTTATTATTTTTCAATTTCTAGAAAAGACAAAGAAGACAAAATGGATACTGCTGAGAGATAGAAGAGGTACAGTTGAATTTTATACTTGGTAGTTGAGTCGCAGATTTTATGATTGGGAAGGAAAAATAATAGTATACCGGCTTCCTTTTGTTGTTGGTAGTTTCTTTTAAACAAAGAAAAATACAGCACCCTCTTACCTTATTCGTCTTACGTAGGTACCTATACATATGTAATATATGTATGTATAAGTTTTATAGATATATTTTAGAGCTGGGTGCGCTATACTCCTTTTTTTTGGTGTTACTGCACGCCGGTGTTTTTTTTGTAATTTTTTTTTTGTTTCAAATGAAAAGATCATTGGAAGTGATGTTTATCATTTGATGGGGCTTGAAAAGAGTTGGAACTTTAGCTTTATGTTAGGTATATATAGGCTAGGTATAGGTACTCTCGTGTATATACCTAAGTATATGAGAATGTGCTGGGATGTTATGAAGAAAAGATAAAATAGTTTTCATCTATAGCTGGATCTTAAAAGGTTTATCCTTTTTTCCTATGTCAGTAGGGGATTGGCTTTGAGATAATTGGAGATGAAAAAAAAACATAACTAAACTAAACAATAATGATGCCAATGTGGAAATTTAATCAAAATAGTTTAACAGTTTTTGGATTCAATGCTTCGTTTGTACCTATGAACCTATGTACATTATATAGGGACTAACTGGGTGGGCTTTTTATTAAAAAAACTGATTGTAGTTATACATGGTTTAACTTAACGGTTTTGGCTATTTATTCTCAAATCACAATCTTTTGAAATGTATGTACCTACATAAGCCAGGAAAATTCTAGTCCATCCGCTACATATTAAATTACCTAACTTATTACACGCAGCCGTCAGTTTTAAGAGAATAAATTGATATTTCATATTAAGAAATAAAAAAATATTTCTTTTTACATTCAAATTCTTATTTCTTCGAATTGAGGTAATTTCAACCAAATTCGGTAGAAAATTACGTGAAAACATTACGAACACATCCCAGACGAATTTATTTATATTGGAATCCATTGTAAATGTCAAAACTCAAAACAACATTTTTCACCTTTTAAGCGTGTGCAGAACTAATATTTTAAATATCCTCTTGAAAGCACATGTTGAAACCAATTCAGGCCAAAAGATATTGATAATCATCGACCTATAGCGCTAGCCGTTGACGGCGGATTGGGCGCTCTTGGATCTCATGAAGATTGGTATCGTCCCAAATTCGACAATTTTATTTGTTGACGTACTTATTCATCCAGAAATATAGGCCTCATCGCTGAAGATGATTTTTCGAAGAAAATTAGGGTCTGTTTCCAACTGCTCCAGAGCCCATTCAGCGAACCCACATACGTTATTGTCTATGTTCGTTTACCTTTAGTTTCTGGGTCAGTTGAAATTTTTCCGGGTGCAGGCCCAAGTCACGATGTCAAATTCGCCAAGTTGTGTTCTGCGAAAGGTCGAGTTCTTGTGAGCGACGCAAAATCGATTGCATCGCATTTTCCTGCACACTCTCACGGATAGCGTCGATGTTTTCGGCAGATCCTGCGTTTCGCCGACGTACGGATGTTGGTTATTCGTTTGCTGAACCAGTGGACTCAAATTTATCAACCACACTGCGAAGTCCTCTCGGTAGGATGTTTCCATGCAAACTATAGATAGCAATATAAAAATACTAGAATTCTCGCACGGGTAGGCTAGTAGACGTATATTTTGATAGATTTCCTAAAAATGTATTTTTATTTATTTACAAAAGCTACTTGGAATGTGTTCTTTGAATAATTGCAAATATTTAAATCACCTTATGAATACTAAAAATCTACATATATACATAATCGCGTCCTTATAAACTAATATCCTTTGTTATTTATTAATTTATACATACAGTCACAAAAAAATCGTTTTATTTTTACAAATTTGATTATGACAGAACCAAATCGATTCAGTTTAAAAAAAAAAAGTTATATTGATTAAAAGGAATTCAAAACTAAAAAATATTGCACGACAAAATTGAAATTATACAACTAATTAACGTGAAATTATTATGCAATCGAATATTCAATATAAGAAATTTTAAAGCCTTTTCCTTCAACTTGACATAAACATAGAAAATATTGAACGACAAATATAAAATTATCATTCATCCATCCATCCATCGGCGAATGTTGCCTTGTCGATCATGGATTTAACGTAGTTCATTACAATTATATTTGCATACCTATTTCGTTAAAGAAGTAGTTAAGCTGTTTTTCAGAAATCTCACTAATATATATTTGAAAATCGTTGTTAAAAATAAAGAAGAAAAAAAAATCCAATTAACTTCGTTCATCGCAAGTATACTAATCACAAAAAAGTTTTATCAACTCCTAAAAAAAAACTTGAGCTTTAAAAGAATTTAATTTTATAGCTATTTTATTTGGAGGGTGAAAGGGAATTTCGACGAATTTTTCAAACCAAACATTAATCAAAATCAACAAAACAAGAAAAGAAGACAGCAAAAAAATTTAAAGCAAACATTTTTGAGTGAAAAACAACAACAACGTTAATTTAAACTCAAGTCACAAAACTTCACTAAACGACGCACGAGTGAATGTTCTTGCACCTTTAATAATCTAATACTTAACTCCTAAAAAAAAAAAAACAAAAAAAACGTTATGTCCATTTAAATGTAGGTATCACTCTCTACCTACAAGTTGAGAGGTCTTAACATGCCGTTTAATCATGGAACGCATACGGAATCAGTATTTTAGAAATGCATCCATAAGAAAAAAAAACCTATCTTTGTATATAATTATTATTAAAACAAAACTTGTTATTCTTAAGTTTTTACAATCGATTTTTATTCATTTTGTACCACACGAATTTGGTTGGTTAACGTTGAATGCACACTACCCACCCGAATTTTCAATTAAAATACATCTTTATTTCATGCAGGTACCAATATAATATTTATGTGTTTCAGTTGCAATTGCAATTTATTTAACCATGGAAACTGAAACGGGCTGACCCCTATTATATAAATTTGTGATTATGTGACCCGTATGCGTTAGAACTTTGCCCCTGTTATTCGGCCAAATAATGAAACGCGTGTCATTTATTGACCCCGCAAACAGAAGATGCCTTGTATTGTTATGCTGTTCATTACATTAAAATGTGGTTGTATGCTAAAAAAAAAAAATTGATAGTACATAAAATAAGTTCCCATTGAATTTAATTAGGATTAATTGATGGGATGAGGTTCACTGATTTGTCTGCGATTGAGGGCCATTCGAATGTCTGGAAAAATTGATGATGATGAATCTGGGTTGTCCTAAATTTATTAGTTTTGTATTTTTTTTTTTAAATCAAGAATACCAAATAGATTTCTAGAATTAAAAAGTAGACATTAGAATGCATAAACGTTTTATAGCTTATCGCCATTAATAAGGTATAAAATATTCAACTCGATTCGAGCGGGGTTAAAAAGAAACTGTGGGTGTCCGAAGTACCTATAGGCCCAACGGCCCTTGCCTTGCGCCGCTGCATAAACAGTACCTGTGAAAATAAACAGAACTGTTATAAATTGGCATGTTCTTAGTCAGTTCTGCTGTTCTGATGTTTTCAATCGGTTGATTCACTTTTGTTTGTATCGATAAATCGATTTTAAAACATCCCTGTAAGATAACGGGTGGGCCATCTAGTGGTTTCTTTTGAAATCATAGGTTATTTTGACACTGACAGTTGTTTCCCGCTCGAAATCTTGACAGAAAGTCAGTATCATACCTCCGCGGAACGAAATCGATTTACGCTTGGAACAACGTTTGGAAATACTGAAAACTTATTTCCAAAGTGAGTGCTGTGTAGCCCAAACAGTGCGTTTTTTGAAAAGAAGTTTTGGCCGAAATGAAGCACTGTGGCTGCAGTAGCCACTTCGAAAATGATGCTGGAACAACGCTTCGGTCAACGGTGGGCGTTACAGAGCCACGTTAACCGATTTTTTTTTTTACTGAAATTGAAGAAATGGATTTAGACGACATCTGGTTCATGCAGGATGGCGCACCATGCCACGCAGCTCATGGCACAATCGATCTTTTGCGCACCAAATTCCCAAATAGTGTTATCAGCCGTCTTGGCGATGCCAATAGGCCGCCTCGGAGCTGCGATTTGACCCCTTTGGCCTCTTTTTTATTATGGGGAACCGTGAATGACCGATGTTATGCCAACAATCAACAAAATTTAATTTTGTTCATTTTATTGCATTTTTTTATTTAAGGGTATTTAAATATTTCAAGTTTTTGGAAAAGTAAAAAAGTATAGCGGAACTTTGTTTTACTCAGCATTATAAGTGGTGAGATCGTTAAAGAGAACATCAGAACTCCTAACAATTCCCAAACCTTATTTATAATCATGTTCGATTGTCTAACTAAGAAACTCCAATTGGTTGTCCAAACCTATTCTAAAGTAGGAATGTTCAATCAAAAAGAATTGTAAGTTATCTTGAAATGAATGATTGAACGTATCCAAACTTTTACAAAATTGACAGGTTACAGGTATGGCAATGAGGATATGAGAACATATTTAGACAACTGTTGGAATGCGTTTATAAATAAGGAGAAGTCCAAATATCGAGATAGTGGCTAGCTGGACAACTGTCCAAGAGTGTTATAAGAAAAGGGCTAAGCAAAAAAATAAAGAAAGAAAACTTATCTCAAACCATCATCAGTTTGGATTCAGAAATAAACATTCCACGGATGTTTTTGAAAAACCACTTGAAGAATATCAAGTATGTTTCGCTATAATTTCAGATGTTGCTCAAACCCTTGACAAGATTTTAGCATTTGAGACTTGATTACAAACAGCATAGGGATCTCCCAAGGCAGTTCGAAGAAATACTAAAATCTGATTTTACTGACCGACATTTTACAGTACCTACTGTACAAGCAAGAGTATTCGGAACTAAATAAAATTAAAGCCGGTGTACCACAAAGAAGTGTCCTTGCTGTATTTGTTTTATACTAGTTATAATCCTGTGGAAAACAATACCATCATGGCCATCTTTGCAGATGATACTTATATTTTAGTGCCTGAAAAAATTGCGTTGTTAAAGCCACAGAAAAATTGTTAAATGTAGCTAATAAAGTAAGAGATTGGACGCAACAATCGCGTATCAAATTAAATGAAACAAAATCAATTCATATAAATTTTACAAACAAAAAAGATTATTAATGTTCCAATTTTTATCAACAGTAACTCCCTGAACACAATGGATACGGAGTTGCAGCTGGACTTGCAGTCAGGGTTGGTCAAATTAACTACACTACATTTTTTATTATTTTATTAACTAAAGGTAGTTAATTGAATAAAGTACATGCCTTATTTACTACAATTTTGTACGTCTGCTACATCTATAGTAAATACAGAAAAATAATAGAAATTCAATAAAAAACTAAACATTTAGAGTGACTAAATTGAAACTTTAAGTGACAGCTGACAGGTGATTTGACATTTGAAACTACGTTTACCACAATTGTTTAATTATCTACATTTAACTACGTAGCAAAATGTAAAAAATGTAGTTAATTCTAAAAATTGACAGTTCGGCTAACTCTGGCACACAAATTCAATATTAAGAACACAACACAACGAAAGTGCAGTCGGTGCTGCAAGAGTTGACCAACTTTTAACTTTTCACGTAGAGCACTTAACGTTTTAATTTGTATAAAGAAAAAATAGCCGAACAAAATATTGAAGCTTTTTGTGCTGATTTGTTTCGCGAAAAATATTAGAAATAAAAAAAAGTTGGAAATAAGATCGTGGTTGTTTTTTTTTTCTATAAAAAGCTGGATTGTGGGCACTTGAGAAATAGCACGTACATGTGTGACACTTTTCCACAGCTGTTGCAGCTTCAGTTCCAGTTACAGCATTCTATTGTGTTCAGGCAGTAAGCACAAAATGCCAATGTCAAATACTTTGGGATGTCTTTGGATGCCAAGCTAAAATCAAAATGAACACAGAAGAAATAAACCTTAAATATAGAAAAATGTATTGATTACTTGGTAAGGACTCTGTCCTATGTATCTATCCATGCTGTACAAGCAAGTACTGAAACTCGTTTAGAATTATGGCATCCAAATTTGAGGTTGTACACGAACTATGCATGCTTATTAAATAGGTAATGTTAAGAAATTTTGTTATAAACTGAATAAATAAATTATGAAAAAAAAGGTCCCACACTACTTGGATCAGAATTCTACCAAGTGTCTTTGAAGTTTTCCACCTGTAGAAAAAAATAACTTGGTTATAATGACGTTCAAATTAATTCTTAATATTTTTAAATCCAGAGAAAGGCATCTACTCAGTTTTCTTCATAAAATGTTGTCTCATAGTCATAGTCAAAGCTTAGTCGAATATCAATCATTACGAATTGAAGAATTGTCAGAGGAAGCTCAGGAATCCTAAAATTGAGACCTGTACCTATACCTATACCTTGTAATAAAGGTATCAAAAAACGTGCAAAGTTTCAATGCCTTTCCTATATAAATTGGAAGAACTGTTCGTTTTCTTCCCATTAATAATTTCTTCCAATTTTAGTACAATGTTCTGCCAAAGTTCATATAATATAAGAAAATTGGTAAAAATTCTTAGTTCTGCGATTTAAATGTTCACACTGACATCTAGATAAAGTTCTTAATAGAGTATAGACAAAAAATAATAATACCATACACTAAGCGGAGTAATGGAGTTCCATGAGCGGGACAGAGGGCCACAAAAGGGAGTAAAAATCGTCTTATCCATATGATGTGATCTGGATCAGATCTTCATAATAAAACAAACAGGATCAAGTTGATCCTTGTGTTTGTATATTTTCCGTGTGTTTCTTGGCTTTTTTGTTTGCAGTACAGCTTACACTGCCTTACCATGCAAATAATAAAAAAGTACTAGATTTTGGATCATTGAATAGATCCAGATAAAAAGCTTTGTATTTACGTGGTTGAAATTTGATCCAGTGTGGCCAATAAAATTCAGCAATTGGCTGTGTGGAAATGAAAACTAAACAAATGATCAAAATTTCTACCGTTGAAATCTTGATTCTTACAATGTCGATGTGGATCTCTGTCAACCTTTTTTAAATGGACATTTTAGAAAATCGTTGCAGTATTTTTTTTCAGTCGTTCTTATAACCAATGGATCTCATTCAAATTTTAAAGAATTGCTCTCAAAAAAAAATTTCATTTGACGTTTAACAGACAAAGCTGTGTATTCAGATCGAATGTCTCACCCCATGAGAGAGCCCTTCTTTCGTGTTGAGAATTGACGTAGAATCGCTCTTTTTCTTGTAATGAAACTCTTAAGATAAGAAAAGGGCACATCTTTGACAGAAAGAGCAAATCTTTTCGTGAATGAAACTCGCTATAAATGTATAGATATGCTACCGATGCTAGCACGAGTTGAATTAAAATGGGAGGTTTTCCGAAACTTGAACTAAGAGCTTATTTTGAAGTTCAGTTGAAGTTATGTTGAGATTGCAGAAGATAAAATGGCGTCAATGTATTGAATTCACAACATAAAAACAAATTTAATTGAGTGGAAAATAGTACCAACCAAGCGCAGCTGTTGAAACAACAATATATTGTCAATACAACTCTTCCAACCCAACTCATGTTTTCCGACTCCTCTCAGCAAGTGGGATCGAGTCGAACGAAGATCATTTGAAATCAACCTGTTTTGAGTACAAAAGAACCCCTTATAGCCATTGTATAATATAAAGTTGGTGGTAGCTTGTTAGCTGGCTGGTCAAAATGCAAGTATAAGCCAAAATTTTAACATTTTTATGACCTATCTGCGTTTTAATCCAATAGCAATTCCCTAATGTTTTCAATTATTTCTAGAGATGCCGCGAATAGCGACTCGGCCGAATGCCGAATACCGAATATTCGGCCACACTCGTCGGCCGAATACCGAATATTTGCCAGCCGAACATTCGGCTAACGATGTGTATCTAAGTGAGAGACTATTTTCAGAAGCTGGAATTGTTTACGAAGATAGACGTAATCGTTTGCTACCAACGAATGCCGAAAAAGTTGTTTTTATTCACCACAACTTACCATTAGTAGATTTTAAATACTAAAATACAAATTTTTTAATAAAAGAAAACATTTATTGTAAAATAATAAGCCTTTTTTATTCTCCATTTGTTATTCGGTATTCGGCCGAATGTTGCGAACTATTCGGCCGAATACCGAATATCAAAAATATAGGCCGAATGTCGAGTAGTGGCCGAATATTCGCGGCATCTCTAATTATTTCTCCTCCTTTCTCCATCAGAAATTATCAGATGTCTTCAAACAAATTTTACAATGTCAGAAGAGTCTGACAATAATAAAAATTGTGTTATAAGACCATTTTCAGTTACCTACTTACCTCTTTGATTTTTGTGTGGTTGAAGGCGTAGCATTAAATTAGGCTTATCTTACCTCCCTGGTCATATCCCCTTGAGAATTTATATTTACCTTTATTACATACGATATCGGACCTAAGTTTGTAACTGCTATTAGAAAAGAAATCTATATGAAATTAAAACTCAAACTCAACTTCTCCTAACCAATCTGTCAATTTCGTTCATTGCAGTCATTCTGTAGATTTTCTGTATGTATAGGTTCTTTCTTCTTGCGTTGTAAGTAATTGCATCCATGCTCGGTTGAATATTTGAGTGGCAGATTCGAAAGTCAGTCACCCTTAATATGGAAAAAATTTCCGTTAACATAGAGAAAAAAATCTCAATTTGGATTCTCAAAATTAGGCACTACACCAAAAACCACTCCGCATGGTAAAAAGCATTAAAGAAATTTAAGTTTTAAGTTAACAACCTTTAGCATTTAGCATTTTCACAGTAGGTATTTTCTTAAGTTTGTTTTAAAAAAAAAAAACGGGAAATTGGGTAAAATGTCTAAAGTTAAATTGCTCCTCTGTTTTTCCATAAAACGCTTAGATTGACAAATTTTCCTCTTAAAACAATGAACAATGACTTCCTTAAAGTGTCTTTTATTGAGGCTATTCTTCGTGGCATCTTTTTTTTAAGCGGTTTATCCCAATCGGGCATTTCTCTTCCTGGAATGATCGCCAACCTCCACATCTACATCATCATCTCGATGGCCTGCAGATAGTGTGTGGGTAGAGCTGTATTTTTTTTGTTTCCGTGATCTTTTTATTTCTTTCTCTATAGGTGTATATTTTATGCTAAGCATAAATCTATGCCAGAAGGGGGCGCTCGCTCTATCTACATGAAGCAAGTACCTAATATAAGAAACAAAAACAAAACAAAAAAAAGATCGTTGGCGAATTTTTCACCCCCATTTCCCACCGCTCACTGCTCACCCGCTTTGGACGTCAGCGGATTTTATACAAGAGGAACAGATAGCAGTGATGGCGAAATCGTGTTAACCATGAAACCGGGAAGACATATCATTTGCCATTTACGAGTGGAGAAAGATTACCTAAGTGAACTGCGTTTCTTTTGGTCGCAACTTTGTTGCCGCAAATTGTGTGTTTGAACGAGGATTAGAGGCACAGGAACAAAGTGATGCCATCACGACTTCGTCCTCTGGGATTATGTTCATTTTGTTATTTGTTTGCATTTATTGTTAAGAAACGTACACGTACACATATTTTTTAACAATGCAATAATATTTTGAATTTAATTTTGTAGCTCGCTTGCATAAGGATTTTTTTTTTAATAATTAAGATTATGTACCTAACCGTGATGGACGGACAGAAGGTTTAATTTAGCTCTAATTTATGTAATTCAAAATTGGTATACCAGATGATGATGGAGATAGTCTTAAACAAGCATTGCCTGGTATTGTATTTTAATTTACTTAGTGTACTTCTTGTATGTGAAAAAAAAATATTTCCTGATTTAACACAAGCCTTAAAAACGATTTTTTTTAATGTTAACATAAGAATATCTAGAAAACCTGAGCCAATTGAGTTCCGATTCGAGTTCAAGAGATCAATAACTTTTGGGAAAAGTAAAGTCCGACTTGGCCAATTAAAATTAAGTTGACCGGGCGACTTTTCTCTTTTCACAGGAAACATCGTGTACACATAAATATTTTCGATCTGTGAAATTCGAATTTTTGATGTGTAAACATCTATGCCGGCGGTAGGGTAAACTAATGGGGTTTTCCATTGGTAAAATAAATCAATTTATTTTTGATTTGGATCTGTCAAAAACACAATTTCCCCTCTTTTTACTTTCCATGGGGCAAAATAAATTGATTTATTTTTGATTTTAAATCAAATTTGCAAATCTGAATTTTTCAGCAGATTTGCCCCTCAATTTACTAACATCAATACAAATTTAAGCTGTCAGCTTGACAAATTTTGTTTTTGATTTGAAATTTATTCGTTTTGCGAAAAGTTTGCTCAAATTGTTAAATAAATACAATCCTATTGAATTATTAAATTCATCAACATCATCTTCTTCTGATTCAAGTGCTGAAGAATTTTTTGAAATAATGAAAATTCTATTTCAAAAGGAAAAAAGCACCGCCTAATAGATTTTGTAAAGGATGTAGTTTAACAGAAAGTACACCAATACAGTGGCAAAAAAAAATCGAATTGAATTGTGTTCCCGCCAAGTAAAAAAACAATTTTTTCATTGAAATCTGAATTTACCAATGGAAAACCCCATAAAAACGTGGACACTTGTGGATACTGTGACACGTTGTGATCTTACACGTTACGATACGCTTATGTAAATTGGATACGTTCAATATTGGGTACGTTCGTTCGTACTTCAAACTAAATTGAAAGATCGAGTTGAGTTTGGTTTGAAATTTGATTGACAGTTCGAACTCGTCGTGTTCTGTGATGTAAAATCAGCACTTAAATATTTAATTTGATGTTAACACATCTCAACCGTGAGTCCCGGCACTCACACTTTTTTGACAGAAAACGTGCACCCAACTATATATTTTGATTTGGTTTCAAGATATTTGAACCTTTAAACAAACAAACACAAACATATATTTGCCAGTAAGACCTAGGGTCTTATAAATTAGGCAATGTTAGAAGGAATAGAAGGATAGGATAGATTTTTGTTGGCACAGTGGATTGAGAAATTAGGTTTTTATTTTTCTCATTAAATCCCAGGGTGGCGTTCAGTTGAAGGAATATAGAAAAGAATGCTGCCTAGACTGGGGATCGAACCCACACATCCAAGTTAGCAGTCAAGCACTACTTCCACTGCGCCGGGGCCACCCCCACCTTTAAGTACAAAAATTCCATTTTGTGGCTATATGTTACATAGCAACAAAAAATGCTTGGTCAGACGATGGTATTCGTTAGGAATGTCCCAATATTTTTGATTCACTCGGTAAAAGGCTTTAAAAAAGCATAGTACGCAGATCGCGCTAAATTTTATCTGCCGTACAAAATTATCTCTAAATTTTATCCAGTTGGTACTCAACTTCAGCTAAAAATCAAATTTTCGTTTCTTACTGTACTTCATTCTGTCAAAATTATTCTTATTCATTCTCTCGAACAAAATTTTGACAGATTCTGTAATTCTTTAAATTTCTGTATACTTTATTTGTTGTAAATGAAAATGAAAAATATTTGGAAACAAATGATTTATACCAACCATAGAAAAGAATAAATTTTATTTGACTAAATTAACATGAAATAATGAAATCAAATTCTTTGTTGAAGCAAAATCAAAACTTTCATATATGTACATACAAATGACACAACGAATTCATAAACGAAAAATTTCGTTCTGCACTACGTTTTGCAGTATGCTGTTCAACGAGCGAAATTGATAATCATAGCCAGAGATTATGAATTATAAAGATTGGAAAGCTCGGCTGTCATTCTGGTTTGCCTACAAGCTGGCGGACGGTGGTGAGTTCATATTTTTGCACTAGTGTCCATGTTTTAACGCACACTAGTGCAAAAATATGAACTCACCACTGCATAAATTGTTGTTGCAATTCACATCTATTCATCGACACGAGATGATATTACAAAAACAACAATGTAAACAAATAAATGGGTTTTGGAGGGTGGAATGTACGAAAGATTCCTATCTTTATAATTCATAATCTCTGATCATAGCAGATTATTTATAGAAGTCTCCGCTTTTTTTCGCACTGAATTATTTGCATGAAGCATTAATTGGGTGCGGAAAAATCAGACAACAAACAAACCACAAAACTTTCCATTATGTTTATGTTTTCGCTGTTGATTTTGAGACCACAGAAAATTTTCGTTTCGCCTCAGCTGCGTACTACTGGTTAATGGTTAAACGAAATTTTTGTATAAAAAGAATTGTTTTGTGTCGGGAGTTAAGCAGCCAATAGACACTACACTTGTGTCTACACCGGTGTCGGTGTACGGAAATGTGTGCTGTGTGTGGGCTGGTGCGCACACCGATTTTCTTTGTCAGACACGGTGCGAGTAAAATCAAAAGTTTTTGATTTTTAGTGTCGGTGTCTCGATCGGTGTGGCGTGTGTGGCGGAATGCCACACCGGTGTCAGTACACCGGTGCAGACACAAGTGTAGTGTCTATGGGCTGCTTTACGGTTAAGATGTGTAAACATAGACCTTCGCCCGATTACCAGATTTTGGTTAACATATCGTTCCGTGTACGTGTGACACGTAACGTGTTATAAGTAAAGCAAACGTTTTTTGTTTAGTTACCCTACCCCCGGCATAGATGTTTACAAACCAAAAATAACTAAGCAAACAAAAATGATATGACTTTCGGTCTTAAATTATAAACAGATATGTATTTTTTTTTTTTAACATGACATTTTTTTCTTTATTGAGTAGGCACTCATACCTGCAAGTTACGACATTATTCAAGTTGTTTATTAGCTTTTTAAATCTAACTTGTCAGCATAACCGGTAAGTCACCACTGAACCGATGTTATTAATATTTTGTATTTTCAAATTATTTTCTTTACAACTAAGGTAAAATAATTTTAAAATAACAACAACTTCAATTAATAGAACTCAAACTCCAAAAAGTAACTCTCTGTTTCAATCAAGATAATTTTTTGCCATTAAATAAAACAACAAAGTATACTCTACCTATACATTCTACATTTCTTATTTGTCTACAAGTATATTATGTACATAAAGTACCTCTGTTCTAACAGACACCTTTAGTGAGAATTTTGTGAAACTCTATACTATAGAATGCAAAATTAAAAAAAAAAAATGAATTACGGACAAACAAACAGATTGAATTACGGTCACTAATAGAAAATAAAACGAAAAAAACTTTATATGTATGTTAGTGTTAGACGCGCCAAAATAAAACTAAACATAATAAAAAAAAATCCCCACGGACTGGACAGAAAAGGTACAACATACAAAATCTAAGAACGGAGACTCATTAAGAGAAGCACAGTTTTAATTCAAAGTACCTCATCTTTTCTTCGATGAAATAATAAGAGACGGAACGATAATGAACTTGTGCCCTTTCCTGTGAATGCGCAGACCTCACACGATTGTTAGCCAGCAGGAAAAATTAATGCATAATTAACTGGATTTTTTGTTTGGTTGGTTTGCTTACAATGTTGTTTCGGTTTTAATGATAATTTTTTTTTTTAGGTTCCGAAAATTGTATTACAAACTAATTGTTTTCTTCTTCCCTGTTCTTATTGACATTAGAACTAAAATGATAAGAACTTTTTTATTTTATATTCTTACATTAAAGACAAAAAAGAATCAGATCGCTTTTTGACAAGTGGCAGAAAACATGAAGAATAATTTGAGCAAACTTTTAAGGACGTATAGAAATATGTGGTAGTTATTCTGTTCTAGTTCAAGTTTTTGTGCAACGGAACGAGACATTTTAGACATTAAGAAGTTATTTAAATAATATCTATAAAATCAACAATTTTTCTATTAACAAGCTTTTCACACGGCATCAAAATCTAGATTAAGAGCAGAAAGTTCAAAATCTCGTCCAAATAAATAAGATTTCCCACACATTTTCAGTTTTCGTAATCTACAGTAATGTGCAAATTATTGTGAACACAGAGAATTTTGAAAATAGTCATACCTACATAATAATTTTGCCTTTCATGGGTGGGTAATATGCAAAAAAGGTATGAAAATGTGTTAGTTTAATTTCAAAACGAAGCAGTAAAAAGAAATTGCGAAAACGTGGGTGCAATCGTTTAAGGTGATTGTCAAATTTAGTAAAATGTGATTAAATTAAAATTTCCGTCTGTGCATGTAGGTAAGGTGGTCACCAAAAATAATTCAAAACTTGGTATCACTTTGAGAGACAAATATTGACAATTATTGTCAAAAATCCATTTATTCACATAATTATGTCTGTTTGGTAACTTGAAACGTTGTACAACGTCGTACGACGTCGCACAATTTGCTGTCAAATTTTGTATTTATCCGATCCATGTTATTATAGACAAAATGATAAAATATATACAGTAAGCTATAAGAAGGGGAAACTAATAAAAAATCATATGGTAAAACTTGTAGCTCGGGTTTTTATTTTACAACGAACGCCTCAGAGTTCGATGTTAAATAAAAACTCGAGCAGCCCTGAGTTTTCTGACAGTTGAATGACATTCCCCATGGTCGCCCTGGGGCAGAGAATATCGATCAAACCTATATTATCATAGAATTATGATAAAAAATTTAGTCTGAATACGGGTATAGCTCCGAAAATTTAGGGAATCGATGCGTTTTAGTCTTCAACCACATTTGCACATTTTATAACGAACAACTGCTTCGGTGACGTACTTGGGTAAACAAGTTTGCACAACAAAAAGTTTTAGCGAAACTACGATTGTGAAATCCTTGGCTAATTACATTCGCATTTGTTTGCTTCGTTCTGTTTCGAACCCAGGTTGCTTCGTTTTCCACTTTCCAATTAGAATTAGATTAGATGAGGATTGCACAGCTATTGTGTCTTTTTTTTCAATAAAAGCTCTTAAGATTTCTTTTTGTTGATATTGTTTTTTATGGCATTGTTATATTATAATTAAAGTTTTATGTATGGTACCTAAAAAGAAACTATTCCCATTCATTAAATTTAATTTAATTTATTTTAATCTCTTATCTTAGAAAACATAACAATCTCAAAATAAAAAGTAATGAATCATTTCAAAGAATTAATATTTTCTAAGAGCTAAAAGCAACAAACAAAAAAACTCAAACTCTTTGACTTTTCTTTCTTACACGCACTATAAACGCTACAAAGTGTTCGCATTTCGCGCCACTTCACTGCTCACCCTAATTTCTTTCTTCATCTAACCACAGTTCTACAACCCCAACTTTCATTCATAAATATGTACAGTAAATTTAAAACAAAAATTAAAATACACAAAAATGTCTGTGCATTTGCGTCGTTTTTTTTTCATTATTTCTTTAAAATTTCGAAATATTCCGTTGAGCGAACATACACTCCGTGTTTATTGATAAAAGTCGTATTTTAAGGCGATGTCTATCTCTTGAAAACTTTGTCGTTCATTTAATCGTTATGAATATAAAAAATAAAAAATATGTATATATAAGATATTTTGGAAAAAAGAAAGTAAAAAATAACGTTTTCCATTGAAGAATATATTTCTCCAAACCACGCCGTTTCCTCTCTAGCTCAAATTGAAGAAGACACACGGATGGACAGACCGATGGACGGTATGACGAAACGCAAGTCTTCGGACTACTATATCATAGTGTTAATTACAATATCGAATAAGTAAAAAAATAAATTTTCTTCCAAATAAATAAAAAAAAGTGTAGGTGCGGGGACTAACGGTTAAGATGTGTTAACAATTAATATCAAATTAAATATTCAAGTCGATTTACATGACAGAACGCGGCGGGTTCAAACTGTTAACCAAATTTCAACCCAAACTCAACTCGACCTTTCGATTTAGTATCAGCTACTCAGGAACGTACCCAATTTTGAACGCATCCAATATACATCAACGTATCGTAACATGTAACAGCACAACGTAATGTTTTATAGACGGCATAGATGTTTACACATCAAAAAGGTTTCTTGAAGTTTTCGAAAACCAAATTGAAAATCAGATACATTTTCTAAATTTTCCTTAGTTTTTCAAAAAAAAAATAAAATTTCATTACATATTTATGTACATATTAGTCCTTAATCAAGTAGACCGGAGTGTTTGTTCACCGTCAAGCACCAAGTAGCGGAGTAAAGAGTGTGTACTAAAGCGGACACCTGAGTTCCCACGGTACGTGCATCTGGAACAAACTTACTACAACACGGCGCAACAACCTGTCGAATGAGTTAAATAAAAAAAATATCTACATATTGTAAAAAGTATCAACATACATATATGTATGTATGTACGAGTATATGAAACGAGTGTGTTTTTCCTAAACAAAAATGCCTTGGATGCAAATGCAATCGAGTTGCATTCTGCGGAACCCCCACCTTCTCTGGTGTGGTGGTGTGTTTTGCCGCTTCCATCTACTGCTACTCGTCTTGTTCGAATGATTTTGAATTTATTATGCCAGAGGCGCGGTACAAATGCAACATTTGGAATTCATTAATAGCTAACACCTTAAATATGTTGAGCAGATCTTTTAGTGAATAGTTAAGTAGTTAAAAAAGTACTCCTAGATGTAATATGTGTATTTTCCATTATAAAATAAATAAAGGTTTCTAGTTTTAGTTCTTTTGGTGGTTTTCTTTTCTTTTCGTTATTTTTTTTTTTTTTTTTTATTGAAAAACTAGATTGCGTAATAAGGAAGCAACACCACGGGAGCAACACGATTTTTCAATAGGATGTACAAGTACATAGATATATGTATCTGATCATGATCATTTATAAAACCTCATCGTGTAAGAAACTCGTTTCTCAGCGACAACAATGATTCAATTTTTTTTTTTTTAATGGGAATCGAATCTCTGAAGCTTTGAATTTAGTTAGTACTTGATGTGTTTTCAAAAACTTATTTTTCAACTCTATAACGGCTTATACAAAATGTATGAAACATAATTTTAAACGATAAAGAGCAATCTGACACTTTTGATCTGCACACCGTAATGTAGGTATTATAATATCTGTGTTTCCAACATTTCTCGGACTAAATCTGGTTTAAATGTCAAATTTGAAGAGTGGGGATGAAATGCTCTCAAAGAGAGAGAAAACTGTCAAAATGTCTGGAACGGGTTTCGCACTATTTCGGACAATAAAAAAAAACAAAACATTTTTATTTATGCGTAAAATTATGAAGCTTAAGCGTGTTTTTCTCCAAAAAGCACTATTTACATTTTTTTAAATTATTTGATTAGTTAAAAGATTAATAAAATATTGAAAAATATGCTTATCTATTAAAACTAAATAAAAATAAAATTAACACTTGGGAAACCCTTGGTCGACATTGATATTTGAATGCAACTGACAAATTCTGTCATCTGATAGATGTCAACCTAGTATTTGACATTCAGCCCAGAAATAGCCAGAAGAAATTCCTCGGAATAAAACTGGTAAGAAGGGGAAATAATATATTGTGCAGGTTGTCAAAATTGGATGTGTCAGAGATTAAAAATGGCTGTTCAAGTGACCACAAGAACTACTCACCGTATCATTAGAAACAATAATAAAATATTGAAATTAGACAAGAAAAGGGACACCGGATCCACCATTTTCCTCGATTTTGACAGAACTGAACAAAAAAGAAAACGTTTACCTTTAATATGTGTATACCGAGCCTTACATAAGCTCTTTGTACAGCATAAAATTAAATTAAATGAATACATATGTATGTATGTTGTCGTTTTCATTTCTTTAATCTACCTGATTAATGGTGAATTATTTCTTAAATGTTTTTTTTCCGATTTTCGACTTTAAAATATTGATCATCTCGTTTTGTAGGAATCACCTATACCTACAGGTAGAGATTTGTCAAAGCGATAGCTGTATTTTTAGTTGGAAAAATAAAAATAACTAAAATTTAGAAGTACATTTATTAGTTTATAAAGTTGAACAAGCGAGTCCAAGAATTTTTTTTTCTCAGAGTTTTGACAGCAAAACTGAGGAATATTGCAGAGAAATCCTGTTCATGTAACTGAGATACAAGGGATCTACGAGATCTCATTTTCCTGAAGACGCCTAAAACGAAAAATTTAGTTATTTGTTAATATGTCAAACTTGGAACGTTACTTCAAATCTTTACATACAGTCATAAGACGCAAAGTACTATAATATAATAGGTGCTTTCCTTTATTTTGAATGTCTGAGATATACTGCCCAAAACTACAAAAAAGTCTGTCAAAGAAAAAAATAAAGTGTATAGTTTGGACAGAAAATCACAGTTTCAAAGTAAAGATAGTAATATATTGTTATCTGAAAACCACCTGACACAAGCAAAAATAAATATATCTTTTCAATTAAAACTTTTCCATTAGGTATAAAACATTATAACAAACGTGAAGAAAAAAAAATTACAGAACAATTAAGTTCAGCTTGCTGTTTAGTGATAAATATTTTGATGGATAATTTGATATAAATACACTTGACTTGAAATGAAAGGAAGATATTCCTTGACTAGATTTCCAGTCAACTTTCAAATAAAGTTGCATTAATTGAAAGGCAATTTTTTGACAGCTGACCAATCAGATACTGGAAACTTGCCTTGCCTTCAAGTCCCTTATTCTTCGGAACGTACCTAATATGTTCATAGTTTATTCATCGTAAAAAGTGGGAGTACTGTTTATATGCAAGTAGGGATGTTTATCAACGCTGACAAACCGGATATAAGGTATTCTTGTTATTGTATTTTATATGCACATTTATTTGTTTAAGTGTAGATGAATATAAGTATTAGGGACATGTGAAATTTACCCGAGTAATGGTGCATTAGAACTTAGAAGTGCCTCTGAAGATATTATTCATTCCTCAAAGTTTAAATGCATTGACTTTCTGTTAGGGTTCGCTAAATTATCAAAACCAATCTTCTAGCAAGAAATACAAAGTTTAGTAAGAAATCCATTTCATTCATCCCTCATTCTTAGAATTCTACACCTGCCAATTACCTCGTTACTTGCGCATAACTTCAAATTATTTCCGTTCAATTAATCTGCCATTCAATCCGCTTCGTCGACCATAACCCCATCTCTTAGCCGATTGTCATTTGCTCATTAGAATAGCCAAAGAAAGGCGGGCTCAAAAGCCCGTTACTACCCCACAAACTAGAGATAAGAAAGACAAGCTATAGTTATGAGAAGAAAGAAAAAAGTTATACACGATTCTAATCAGATTCCTAGATTTCTGAAATGGAATGGCACCGCAAGTTGCATCTGCTCCTACACAACACAAAACAAAAAATCGTGCCGCGTTATTCTTTTCCTTCAATTTTGCAGCAGCGCAACAAATAATCTGTATTTATACAACAACAACGGTAGAGAACAACAAAATCTATTTAAATTCAGGATACACATATACAAAACACTTATGTATAACTTTTATTATTTTTTTTTATTCCAGGCAAAGCCGTCGGCGATCGCTAGAACACCTGCTCATCGCCAGAATGATGTGCTATTCAGTCCGGCCAGCTATTCCCAAATGTAAGTTTGTATCTGAGAACGAAGAACCAATTGCTATTCCCTTCCTACTGCAATCTCCGTCCGTTGCCGGAGGCTTTTTATGTGCTGCTATTGCACTTTGGATCTTTGATCGGAAATTTATGTGATCTCCTCTCGGGTTTGATGTTGTTTCCTTTCTACTCAGAGTAGGTATTGCGAACATCCACTGGGATTTCATCTTTGAATTTATCCTAGGTAGGTTCACCTTTTCTGCACATCCGTGCGCTACATCATTTCCGCCGCCGCGCCGCCGAAGTTAGTTAGGCAGGCACATAGAACGAATGGCTAGAGAAAGATTGGCAAAAGGAAATTGATATCAATTACACAATGAAAGGAAAACCTGGCATCTTTGCGAGGCTTTGATGAAATGTTCGTTTGGCCAAAGCCAACTGCTGGGGATATATAAATAAAACATGAAGCTGATTCTTAAGGAACGGTTTGAGAAGGAAATAAATTGCAAACGATCGCATTACTGATTTGTGCTGTGCGCACAACCTCTCACAGCGCAGGCACATTGCGCTCAGAAGGAAGTGAGAATCAGTGCATTTGAATCGTTAAGGTTTTTCTTAACGACTAGCGGATATTACACTCATAGAAAAAGCATCATCTCCATTCACCTTAAAGGTTTTGTCTAAAAATGATTGAGTGGGCTTTGCAGAAAAAAATCATGATGTTTATTCATTAAAATAAATCGAACCTCACTGACCATTTGGTAGTTTGTTTTTTTTTTTTTTCCTTTAATGAAATTAAATCCTCGTCAACAGACTGGATCTAAGATTTAGCTTTTTATAGACGAACATGTTTTTGAAATTTAAGATAAAAGAATTAAAAGAAACTATCAAGTCGACGACAGGGACTTTTAGTCTATAATTGAAGGGCTGACATTTATATGTATGTATTTGTTTGTTTAAAAAAAAATAAAACAACAGAAAAAACGTTTGTCCTCGTAATTTCTGTTTTTGCGTGAAATAAATGATTCGGCAACTTAAATAGTTTTAAGTTTATGAGAAAAGCCAGTAAAAACTTCCTAAGTCCATTTATTTTTAAGACTGTAGAATCGGCCTTTAACATAATTTAAGAAAAAATCAATTCAATACAAGAAGATAAATAGAATGTAAGTATTGAGAATTTATCTATTACGTTAACCTGAAGTCAAGCGAAAACTACACTTTTTCATCATTGAATGAAAATCGAATCAATGTACATACCTCCTCTCCCCCTATATACTTCGAAGCAGAATTTATTTTGTATCCAAAACGTATATAAAACCTTGTCTCACATACATATATGTATTTTAAAAATAATAAGTATTATGAATTTTTCAACGGCTCACTTTTGAAAGTTATTATTTTTTTAATTTAAAACTAAAGTAGATTACAATTATTCACACAAACGTTATATTATTTCATAACTACAATCCATAGAAATTGATTAAACTTGTGTACTTTTTTTTTGCTTCCTTCCCTGAAAATGTGTTGATCTGAAAGACACGCCAGAAAATAATAGCAATAACCAAATAATAACCTATTCGAGTAATTCGGTATCACGTCATCATTCTCCATATACGAAACCAATGTTATACAATAATGCAGTTGGTGTGCCAACAGCTACAAGCTTCCAATTGCATTACTTAATGCCAAAACGTAACGCTACTGGGCTCTGCGCAACTTGAAAGATCATTAAGCTTTGCCCCCCAATATACATATATTTCTTAACCAAACTTTAATTGAAAAAAAAAAAATAAATATATATTCATATACATAAATATTTCATCTGCATACATAATTATGTGTTAAAATAAATTTTGTTATTACAGTTCGGGAACACCACGCGCTCAAGGAGCCGCTGGCTCTGGTAAAATTGTTTATACATTTGGCAATCCACAGCTTTTGGCCAGTGCAACGTGGTCATCATCGTCTAGAAACAATACAAAAGTAGCGGTTAAGCAACTTCTCACCCACAATGACAAAGCATTGGATTCAAAGGCGAAGTATATGTTTGACATATTACAGGAGAGAGCAGAGATTTCAGGCGATCGCATCTTCCAAGTTGGAAAAAATATTTGCAATAAGGTATTTGGACCCACTGTCATAGATTATGATCTGCAAAATGTTGATGATCATAGTCAAGAAACGGTAAAGACCATTGGAACTATATGCTGCGACTCGGAGGGGTGCCTTGACGCTACATCGACTTTGCTTGTGGGCTCCGATGAGTCTATGTGTCGAACTGTTCGTTTGAATTTCAGCGAAACTAAGTCGTTTGGTGTATTTCCTGGACAAGTTGTCATGGTGAGCGGACGAAATCCTAAAGGCGATACCATTATAGTCGAGGAGGTGATTGCGGATCGAGTGTTACAGCCGCCCACTATACCCAAACTCACGGAATCGTTAAGTTTTGTGGTTGCGGCCGGACCCTATACCAACAGTGATGATCTGGTGTATGATCCATTGCATGACTTGGTACTCTATTGCAAAGATAACCAACCAGATGTGCTAATATTGACTGGTCCATTAATGGACGCTGATCATAAGACTATCAATGAAAACGTGTTGGCGGAACCATTTGAGGTATTCTTCGAAAAGATGATTTCCGGGCTGGTAGAGGTCTTAGGGTGAGTCTTGGAAATGGTTGGACTTTTTCGATTTCATAAAATTGATTTGTATTTAGGAATGAGATCACGATTCTTGTGGTGGCATCGTGTAGAGATGCAAATAGTGACCCAGTCTATCCGACCATGCCGGTTACATTAAAGATGACCTATCCGAATGTTCATATGCTACCTGACCCATCAATTGTTGATCTGAATGGAGTCACAATCGGAATGACTTCGACTGATGTTCTAGACCATATTCTCAACAATGAACTAGCTGTGTAGGTTTATCATTAGTAAGTTAGGATATTTTAATAGCTTGTTATTTTCCTAATTAAGAAATGCTGGTGAGAAGATCAAACGAGCCGTATGTCATCTCTTCAATCAGGGATCATTTTATCCACTTAATCCACCTGGTGATGATAGATTATGTTTTGATAGTTCGCTAGCACACAAGTACACGAATATTGAAAACATTCCCAATTTGATGATCCTGCCAGGGGACCAAAAATGTTTCTTGAGAGTAAGTTGCTTTAAATATGTTTTTTTTTTTATTTAAAATATTATAATTTTGTATTTTCATACTTTTTCCAGGTTGTCAATGGTTGCCTTGCAATTAATCCTGGTCGATTGGCTGATGAAAAGGGAGGAACTTTTGCTAGATTCGTTTTATATCCACCAAGCAAGGAGGAAGACACAAGTATCTTTAGTGTTATAGCGTGTCAAGTCAGAAAAGTTTAAAATTCTCGTTAGCTTGGTTATTTTTAAGTTTAATTTTTAAACTTGTATTGCATTTTTTCAAAATTAAAATTAATACATTAGAATATTTTAAGCCTTTTGAATTTTTTGGTAAATGTATTAATCTAAACTGTTTTTCAAAGAGTTATTTTCCTAATTTGAATATGTACATTGTACAAGCCCCTGATGGATTCCAAATATTTCCGAAGATTTAGGGATCAAATCCCCCAGCATATATCACATAAAATGGTTTCTTTTTTACAAATACTCCAAAAGCATCGGTATCGCTTGAAAAAGTGCACGGAAATGTTTGACAGTTGTAATTCTCCACAACCTGTTGCGCAACCAAATTTATTTATTTATTTATTTACGTAAATCCTCGTGATAAGGGAAATTAATAATTTTGAAAAATAAACGTGCTTAGAACATAGATTTATTAGCCGCATTTTAATGAGATTGTTAAGCCTGTTCACCAACATTTTTACACACAAACATTATAACGCGTTTTAAGTTGATTTAAAAACAATCGTTTCCCTTCGGCATGATAGCAGAACTCAAACTTTCACGTTAAAAAGGAGCTTTAGGATGAGTAATGAAATAATTTACGAAACGGCAAAATTTATCTACAAACTCATAATTTTGGAAGCAAACATGTTAAGCTTATTTTTTTTCAAAATTGTTCACAATTTATTATAATTTTGGATTTTAATATTCAATGTTTTTCGATTTAACATCATTGTACCTACTTTTTTTAATATCTGAATTTTTTAACATAATTCTACAATAAAGCGAGTGACAAAGTTCTGGATTGACCATATTTCAGCTCGTTTTTTTTTTTTTTTTTTTTTTGAGATCAAAAAATTAATACATTTTAGGTAAATCATTTATATTAGTTTTGTTAACATACAATAAAGTCACAAAGTATTGAATTAACTATATTTCATACACTTTTTTCATTGAGAATACATGCTTACGCAGATCGAGTCCTAATTGACCTGCCATATTTTTTATTACTCAACGATGCCTGTTACCTTTTGGGAGTCTTAGGACGTTGGCTTAAAACAAATAAATTACAATAATGTCTTATTGCAATCTTATATCTATTTGGATTATCACTCGTCGGAAGACAACAAATCCAAACTGCTATCGGGAAGAATTAGTTGACATGCACTTGGCATTGGCATGCATGAGGCGGGATATGACCCGGAAATATTAAATATTATTAAATTAAATTATTAGGTACAGGAATTTAGTTTCGGGTCAACCCGAAATTTACAAGAATTTAGTTTCGGGTCGACCCGAAATTCATATTTAATTTAACTACGAGTCGACCGAAACTAAATTTTCATCAATCATATGAATTTATTTTCGGGTCGGGCCGAAATTAAATTGATTATATGAAACCCACTGATCAAAAATACGCGAGCTATGTATGTGCGAAAACCTAAATCTTCGTTAAAAACAAGATGACAGCCAAAGATACAGTTGTGAAAATGTTGTTTTCAGCTCGTGTATTGGTGCTCTTTCAATTTGACTTAAAACGGCAAACAAACATTTTTTTGGACCACCCCAATATCTAATTTTGTTTGTCAATATTTTTACTTAAATGCTTCCTACACTGAATTTTATTCCATTCTGCCCAAAAAAATAGAATACAGCTTTTTTCAAAGGACACCCTACTGTGAAAATATTGAATTTTACATATTTTACCATGTTTTAAATTTTGTTTGCATTATTAAAATCTATTTTGTCCAAAACCTGCAAACATTTTTTTTTGGGCCCCACCCTAATGTCAAATATTTTTTTCTCGAATATCTTAGTTAAAATATTGACCTCGAACCTTATCTAATTCTGCTTAGAAACGTGTAACTTAAATTTATTCTCGACACCCTATAGTGTAGAATTGTACCCTATAAATATAACCAAAGTCCTACATCTTCATTCAGGGATGTGACCCCGTATTTAATTATATTATTATATTCTTATGGGTATTTTAATTTCGGGTCGACCCGAAATAGGAAATAGTTTTGCACCAATTTCGGATCGACCCGAAATTATTAATTAGTACCAAATAATATTTATAATAACGGGTGATTTTTTAGCTGGTTTGGTTTTGGCAACACTGGTTTTGACAGCTGACGTGTGTTTAGTACCTTGTGTCACTGTCAAACAGCTTCAGTTTGGTTTGCAATTTAACCATGGATCGTCTTACAAATGAACAACGCTTGCAAATTATTGAATTTTACTATCAAAATTCGTGCTCGGTTCGAAATGTTGTTTATCGAAAAATTGTGTTCAGCGATGAGGCTCATTTTTGGTTGAATGGGAACTTAAATAAGCAAAATTGCCGCATTTGGAGTGAAGATCAGCCAGAAGCATTGCAACAGCTACCAATGCATCCCGAAAAAGCCACTGTTTGGTGCGGTTTATGGGCCGGCGGCATTATTGGGCCATATTTCTTCAAAGATGATGCGAATCGCAGCGTTACTGTCAATGGTGAACGCTACCGAGCGATGATAACAAACTTTTTTTTGCCCGAAATGGAAGTTCTTGACTTGCATGATATGTGGTTTCAACAAGACGGTGCCACATGCCACACAGCACGCGAAACAATGGCGCAATTGCGAGGCGAGTTTGGTGAACAGTTAATTTCACGTTTCGGGCCGGTCAATTGGCCGCCTAGATCGTGCGATTTGACACCATTAGATTATTTTTTGTGGGGGTATGTCAAGGCTAATGTCTATAGGGACAAGCCCGCTTCGATTGACGCACTGGAAGCCAACATCCATGCATTCATTCGTGAGATACCGGCCGATATGTGTGAAAGAGTATGCCAAAATTGGACTCAGCGGATGGGCTACCTGAGACTCAGCCACGGTCAACATTTGCATGAAATTATCTTTAAACATTAAATTGCAAGGTTCAAACTATCGATTCAAATAAATATTTCATTCATTTTTTCCAATTTTTTGTGTTTTTTTTTTTTAAAAAGTTCTAAACCTCTTAAAAAATCACCCATTATAATACCGGGTTACATCCCTAATTTTAAATGGGACCCGAACCAACACTACTTTAAAAAATAGCAGACACACTTTGTACCTAACCCTTTTTCATGTTAATTATGATAAATAACATTTTTTGTTGCGTTTGACTCATAAGTCGACCATTCACACGGATTTACCGATAGGAAAAAAGAGAAATAAAGCTTTCCTCTTACTGTGCTCAAATAAAATTTGAGGGTTTTTTAGGCAAGAGGCCAGAGTCGGTTCTCTAGATAATATAGGTACTCTATGGAAAAAACACTGAATATTTTCAATCGATTTCATCCATTTCACAAAAATGTTAAGTAAATACATCAAATTGTACTCCTGGCGACTACAGTGCTGTACGCCCCACGATTTGCAGCTTGTGTGAGGCGACGAATATGTGCAGCTTAGACTACTTTTAGACGACTGCAAATTTTAACGGCGTTTCTCTCTTGAGTTTCTTTCGGATACATCTGTTGAAAATTTATTATGAGAAATAAAAGACTAAAATTTTGAATCTAAATAAACAAAGTTACTTTATTTTCATCAAAAAAAGCAAATAATTAGTATATTTAAAGGAAAATGTAAAGGAACTCAAAAAATTTTAGTGTATTCTGATTCTCGGTCGTTGTTTCTTTACTTCTCGCCGTTAAAAAGTCTGGCTAATACAAATTTTGACAAGCATCAGTTTTCTTTTTCCAGGGTTGTTTTTCAGTGATGTAGTTGCTTTTCGAAATTAAGTTTCGGAGTAGATACTTTTGACGATGCTACTTTTCGTTACAACATCCATTTAATAGCTACAATTTTTGTTAAATGAGAGGGAAACATCTCAACAACAAAAAAAAAGCACAAAGAAGAAAGAGTGATAACTCTGCAATTATTTCAACCCCTGCAAATTTGTTTACCCCGGCCACCGCATACGTCCCTCGCCTACGTGCTTAAAATCCCAGGAAGTAATTGCAGCTTTTAAAAGCAGTCTTACAACACGACGTGTGCGGTTGTCTATTGAAATACACGTGGCCTTAATTAACATCTGAACTACGAATCTACAAACTAAAAACCTGAACGCGAGCCCAATTTCATATTTTGCTCAAAGAAAGAGATGAACAGATTATTGATATCCATCTGATATCTTCTTCGGACACCTTTTTTTTCGGCGGGAATCGAAAAGATTATTCTTTTCTTTTCTTTTCTTGTACTTGGTTTAATGTTTAATCGACTGTCGGTCGGTGATGTGTTCTTGTCACAAATAAAATTTATGTCGTCACTTTTTAACTTCTAAAAATAGTACATATCTTATTACCTTAAAATTAATTTATTATAGATAAGTACATTAAAAGGAAATGTTTTTTTACTGTGGGATACCCAAGCTTCCATACAGTAATTGGACTACCGTTTTTGAATTTCGAATAAATGGAGAAACCTATTTGCAGTTCCAAGAGACCTTTTGCACGATTTGCAGATAAAATTATCGAGCGGCAAGATGCAGCGCCAATTGAAACTGTCTTGATGACCATTTTAGTGACCGTTGGCCAGAGAGTAGCAACCCATGTCATCAGACCTATAACTTCATTAGGTTTGTATGCACAGGGATTCATGAAAAACTATGTGGAGGAGGAGTTCTTCCTGAATGAATTCGCTGGTGTCAATTTACAGGAAGATTTGTCAACTTTCCATTTATGTGCAGCTTTAAGATGAAGTTACAAACTGCGCTCTACAAAATGCAAATCATATCGAAAACTTTTTATAATTAACTTAGAATTAATAGTAAAATAACAAAAGTTTAAATAAATAGGCAGGAACTATTTTTACCTAAATGTATTTTCATTATTCTTTTTTTATTTTGCAGCAAAAAATTGTTTTTTTTTTTGCATTTGCATTGTTGAGTAATAAAAATTTGTAATTACAATTTAATTATCGTGAATTGAAAAAGGGGGATGGTTAATATACCATCAGATTTTTAGTATTTGACTTAAAATTAATAAGAGCATTTAATATTAAAATCTTAAACCATACTTAAGTAATATTTAAATAAAAAACTTTAGTTTAAAAATCAAAAACTTGAAATAACTTGATTTAAGAAATTGAAGAATAAAGACTTCTGAATTTAAAAAAAATTCTTGCCGTTGTTTTTTAATAATTTTTTGTTTAAATTTCACGTCAATTTTTTGCACCTCACGCCTAAAAGGGAGAAAATAGCTCCTCCCACACTACTTTGTCTTATTTCGACCCACATGAGAACCTATCCCCTAGCCTTCAAACTTATCCAAAAATGTTCAAACACCTTGAGTTGTTGCATCAGCTATTTTTTCACAAGGGATAACAAACAACAACACACACCTATTTGGGAAGCTTTGGATAGTTCCTCGAAAAGAACTATTGTGGGTAATAACACAGCTACTGTTTGAAAGCTTTGGTGCCGTACTCACGTAGGTACACTTTATGTGAGACAAACATTGGGCCCTATCGGGAATCTCCCGGGGAATTTTAGTTCCCACGGAAAGTTTCATTCCCAAGAAATATTTCTAGTTATCGTGAACTTCCCTCGGAATAAATATTTCCCAGGGAAAAAACTACCAACATTCAAAAGACAAAATTATTTTCGGAGATCAATTTCGAATTGTGTACAGTGTTATCAGAGGATCATAATTAAAAAAAATTAAATTTAAGTTGAAATTCCCTTTACAATAAAACAAAATATCCCAAACAAATTCCCCATCCATGTGAAGAAAGAAATATTGGGTGCGATCATTTCAACTGAATTGTATAAAATTGTCCTCTTCGATACCTTGCTAGGGTGCACAACAAACAAAATATTTTAATTTTTTCATGTTGCCAATTAGATTTTTCCGTTTGAACGAGGTGTTAAATTTCGCAGAAGAAAAAAATCCCTCCATATGAAAACACTGTGCACACATCGTCAGGTTTAGTGCATGTCTGCGTTTTTCTTGCTGAAGGTGGGTACCAAAGAGGAGTCGGCAAGGACCACGATGTAGGTCTTGTCCAGTCAACATTCTCGAAAATTTTGTCGAACTTCCTTAACATTTTCGAGGAAAAACTTTGTCCAGAATAGATAAAAATTCAAACCGCGGAAGAGCAAAGAAAGAAAAATATAAACTGAGTGATCTTTTTCTTGGTTTTGCATTTTTCGTTTTTTGCTGCAAGAAGGTAATCAAAATGAAGATGCATTTCGGCCAAATTTTGCCAAATCTTTTACCCTGTAGGTAGTAAATCCAGTATCTATATCTGTATTCTTTTCCATAATACTGACCAGCAGTTCTATTTGGATTTGATTTGTTGAGTTCGTCCCATAATAAAATTAAAAAATTGTGTTTATTTATCAAAAAAGTTTCAATTTCTCCGTCTCGCCTTAATTTCTCCACCAAAATAAATGCGGAAAAATTCCAGAGAAATTACAACAAATTTCCCATGGAAATATTGTTCACGATAGCAATAAATTCCGAGGGGAATTTCGAACACTATTCACGATACGAATTTTTCGAACGTGGGAAATATTTCCCGGGAAATGTCGTTCGCGATAGGGCCGATTAATTAAACGAAACACGAAACCATTCATTCTTATAAAATTTAATAATAAATTACAATAAAGTCACAAAAACTAATGTCCTTAAAATAAACCACGAACACACTTCAAAATCCAATTCTTATTTCCCTACGTTTCTTGATAGCTCAGGAAACACTGCAAGCGTCTCAAGTCCTCTTGTTCGTCCACTAAATCTCTCATATAATCTCCAAAGACCGTACAAATGCGATACAAACTCCTCTTTACGGCATTTTTTAGAGTAATAAGGTTGCGATCCAACTTCTTTCCATTCAAATTCACATTATTTAACTTGTCCAGTTCCAATTTGAGTTTAAGAAGCGATTTTATAATCTTTGATAATTCATTCTGGACAACTCCGTATTTGTCTTCGTGAAGGGAACTCGCGCAAATACCAGCCAAACCCTGAGTTAACCAGACAATTGCCTGAGAGTTTGATAAGACGAAAGCAGTTTTTGCTCCATCCTGCTCTCCAAACAGGTAGGAAACACCTGGAACGGCGTAAAATGCAGTTTTTGCGGTCTCCTCAATGGTTTTCTGGAAATTCTCTAACACTTCAGTGACTCGATCACATGGATTGGTGGGCTGACCCAATGAAACGCATTCAGGCCTAGGCGGCTCAACTGGATCTGGCATCATTCTTCGAATGCCATATGTCTCATTGTATTGTCTAAGGAGAATCCGCTCAGCAGTCTCACTCGCAGAAGGTTTAAGCTGAGTGAAAGGAGGTGCATTCTTCATTGTTGAGATCTTCTTCACCGAAGAGGCTAGTTCTTCTGTGAATTCATTGATAAGACTCAAACATTGTCCACTCAGCTGATTCCAGTTATATGGATGTCCACCAGGGATGGAAAGAGCGAATACTTCCTGGCGTCTATTTATGGCTTTAGCTGAAGCCAAATTATAGAGATCTAAGCAGGCCATTTGCTGAACGACAGGAACTTCCCTTAAGGCAAGAGCTTCCACAAGAGAAACTTCAGTTTGCGATGCTGCAACAACGGGATTCTTTTCGACAACGAAATGCACTTCTTCGGCCAGCAGGAACGAGAAGAAGTGTCGCATGAGTTCCATATTGCTCAGAATATGAGAACACAAAATCCAGGCGTAGAAAAGCATTCGGAAACTGGTCAAGATGGTGAACAGAGATTTATAAGTTTCGTCAATTTCCGAGTGGAAAAAATTAGCCAGCGTTCTATTAAGTGATGTTCCAAGGATCCAGTAGAGCAGAGCAAAGCAGAAAGTTGGCCCAATTGACTTCACAAGCGAAGTATACAAGATAGAGTAGACGGTTGAACGAATTTTAATGAACTTCTTTTCTTGGATTATGGGAAACTCGATTTCCGATTCGTTTTTTAGGTTTTCCTTGGCAAAGAAGTAGAATCCTGCACAGATCCCGGTGAAAACAAGAAAAGTGTAGCGACTGTTCACGTAATGCGAATCAAAGTAAGGAGACAAAAATGTTCTGAAATAAAAATAAGGCTAGAAAAATGATTTCCGCGTTTGTTAAAGTTAGTACCTGTAATCTTCGTGCAAGAATCTAGCATACAACCACGCAGTCAGGAAGCCCACCATCAAATGGATACCGAGAAATGCGACTTTTCTCAGGGCTGTTCCGATAAACCAGCGAAATCTTGTCGCATAGTATTTTTTCACACTAAGAAAAGACTTCCCCAAAAGGATGCCGAAAATGATCACAGAACTGATCAACGGCATGATTGATAACCAAGTGTAGAACGAGTACATGAGGCTGAAGGTTGTGGTTATCCAGTTGATCGGATGGATTATGTTGAAGTTTACAAAGAGTAGGAATACGGTGAGTAGGAAGTATTGCATACCAATGCTAACGCCGACGGCGTAGAGGCATCGAAACATGCAAAGCTTCTTGCATTCCAGAGTAACAACTGACGACATACCGACTTTGGCCTTTAACTGTTTCTAAAAGTTATAGAATAAAGTGGATTTATCTTGAATTAAAATGCATTTTAATCTTACCTTCTTTAATTCACTAGATTTTTATCAATTTATGATAGTAATTCATTTGTATTTTATAAAAATGTAGAAGAAAAACGTGAAAGTAATTTCAGTTACAGAAGCGGGATTTTAAAAATGTTGACAAATAAATGACAGCTGTCAGTTAACCGGTGGGAATGATGCCAAGTTTCTCTAAATGTTATCGAAATTTGTAAAAGAATCGTAAGGGCGTGTGAAAATTGTTTGGTCCCCTTCCACACGTGGAAATTAATTTTGCCAGCTACTTATAGTTTTTAAGTGGGAAGAGCACGAATTAAGAAAAGTGAATGAATTCTCCACGGTCAACAATTTGTGGAAATTTTTGTTGACATTTCTCTTCACACACACAATAGTGTGTGTGTTCAATAAAGGTATTTTAAAAGGAAATGACAGAAAATCTTTTACGATTTTGTTTACTGGTCTGAAAGGTTCAAGGGATTTTAGAAGAAATAAGAAAACTTCAACAAATCTCAGGTTAATATGTTATGCTATTTTTCTTTTTACTACTTTTGATTTGAGATTTTAGATTTTGAACTATTGAAGTTTAAAGGCGACGACGAAAACAATAATAACGTGTAACAACCACGTGTTGTTATTTTCTATGGTTTTCGTCGTCGCCGCCACAGTTTCGCGTTAGTTTAGGGAAGCCTCTTATATCTTTAATCCACTGCTTGCGTATTGAAACGTTTCTTCGTTTTCTATTTACTAGTCTGATAGATATAAAAGCTCTCACAAACCAACGCGAATACTTTGGAACAACAACGAAACTCTTGCCTGTCAAAATAAATGAGGGTAAACATAACGAGGCGACGATGCGATTCAGCGAATCTCTTATAAAATCTATTGATAGCTTGTTACGTCTTGATAAATTTAAATAAAAAAAATAGAATAGTACAATTATAGTTCAAATTTTTCAAAAGAAACAGTATCGTTCTTGGTATTGTCTTTCTATTGAATTTAGATATCTTTAGCCTGTTAAGCTTAAATGTACCATTTATTCTTGCATTTGCTTGAGATGTTCTTCGAAATTTTGTGGTATTTTTTCGCCCCCGTGCTGCTGTAGCTTTTCTCTAAAAACACATTTTTTAGAGTTAAAAAGCCACATATAAAGTTCATGGTTACTTATAGACATGGTCAAAATCCTCCAAAAATTTATCTTAAAACGTTCCTTAGAAAAAGAAATTTTCTTCATCTCAGACAATAGGATTCCAATGTTTGGAGTAACCATATCCACTTGTTTGCACATATCCAACGCATCCACACACAACCAGAATTAAGGCACTTCCCTTCTTGTTCCGGATCTCGAAATGATTCACTTCGTAGATTTGCTATAGCTCCCTCATATATTTTGCAATATTACATCATGACAATTTCGCGTAACATACCACGATACCCTTGCCACTTATTCCATTAATTAAGCTTCCCATTCATTCCTGGCGATCTTATGATAATTCATGACACGTTGCAGAAGAAGATAGGAAGCCAACGGTGTGTGTGGGTTTGTTGTGATCACCATGATGGTAAGCCTGGACGGCATACGATGCTATAAAAACTGCAGGTCTTGGCGGGATTTAGATTTCATCGGACAATATGGCATTTTTCACATGCAAACAAAAATAGACGCAGTTAAGTTATGTCTTGGATGAGTTATTCGGCCATACATCTTCGGTATAGAATTTAAAATTACGGCTGTAAATTACATCCCTCTGCGGTTTAAAAAAAAAACCTTATATTTTCATTAGAGTCGATATGAGGCAACACTACAGAAAAAGTGTTTTGATTTCAAATTGAGAAATTCAATACTTAAACAAAACAAAGTCTTTTTTTTTAATAATACAAACTCTATATACTACTGAAATACATCAGCCAAGTAGAAGACTTAGCACTATTTAATTGGATTTGTTGAATTATTGATTCAAAATAGCTTTTTACGGCCTTTAGTCCACAAACATTTTAGGCGTTTCGTCCCGGCGATCTCACTTGGACTCATCACTTGACTAGTGAGGACCTTGTCAATACGCAATTTTTGTTAAGTTCAGTCCATCTAACGTAGATTTCATGACGAATATCTAGTGTGAACTATATCCAACAAGACGAAACGCCTAAAATTTTTGTGGACTAAAGGCCGTAAAAAGCTATTTTGAAACAAAACAAAGTCATTTCATTTATTTTCGATGTTTGTGTGGCTGCTTAAATATATATAGGTAACTGCAAAATTTTGAATCAAAACTCAAAAACCAACGTGTAATAACGACCTCGCGACAAAGGTCGTCGTTGAGAAACGATGATAATCGAAACAAATCATATTTAGTTTTGTTCCACTTTTCAATGCTTGTCGACCAATTTTATCGATGCTAGAAGCGTGGGATTTAAAAAATTTCGAAATTTTCAACGATTACAGGTTTCCTAAACCAATGCGTAATATTTGAAACGTTTTTTCGTCCAATTATCTTCGGTCTTCGAAATCTTGCCGTTGTTTCAATTTACCGTGGTAAAATTTTAAAGCATATACAAAATTAAATGCACTACAATCTGTACCTACCTTATAACACACCCTTAACTTCACTCTCGCAACTGTCAGTTTGACAGCCTGCACTACATTATCTACTACATTCAGCAATTTCCCCTCCGCGAAATGCCAAAATACGCCATGTTGGATTTTCATTCAAAATTCATCCTCATTTTCGTAGTGATTGCGTACGCATACACACATCGTACAGTTACGTTAAAGTTCGTCCTCTTCAAACAAAAATATTTTAAAAAAAATAAGTTTCTTCCATCTCAGCTTTTTGTGTGTCCAAGTAGAAAAAACCCCAAACCTCACCCTTTCAATTATTAAACATCCGTTCGATAAGGCGTTCAAAATATTCGCTAAAACACCTGCATTCAAATTTGTGTGAAATACAAAAGGTTAAATATATAAATATCTCTCAGTGTCAAATAAATTTCGGAAAATTATTCTTCATTTCGCTTCGCAGATCATCGAATTGAGCGAGTGGCAGAGAAGTTTGTGTGTGAAAAAATCCGATAAAATTTTTTGAGGTCATTTTCGTTGAATCGGGATTTTCCTTGAGTTTTCATCGACATCGACCAAAGGTAGTCCAGTGGAAGTGGATAATCGGAGAGCTTTCTTTGCTGTGTAAAAATTTGAAAAATATACGTGGTCGCGTGCGGGGCAGGTGTCGGCGGTGGTCGGTAGAATCGAATTGAAAATAGAAAATACAGTGAGCGTTGTGTTGTTGTCTTTTTGTGTATCACTCGTGTTGTGTTACGTGTTCGTCTTCATTGAGTTTTCACCGTGATTTTTCTCCCAACAGGAGCAGGAGATTTCCACAGCAATTCGTCATAAATTCGGGTTTCGCGATAATCCTTGTAAAACGGCAATTAATTTGCTAAATACAAACCGAGAGGATTTGAAAACATTCCCACTTCCCACATTCGTCGATTTGATTGTCGATTATAATATATGAGTGAATTCCACAGCAAATGAAAGTTAATAAAAAAAAAATTAGAGAAAATAAAAGCGAAGAAAATCCAACAGCAAGGGCAAAAAGTTTTAATAATTTCTAAATTATGGCGTAATTAAGTGGATTTTGAGGCCAAAACGTGAGTGCAAGTCGAAGAAAATGTGTTTTGCCTTTTAATTTATTCGCGTTTGGGTTTGCGTTTCGTGTCTTCAGCGGCCCTTCTTTTAATTAGAAAATTAAATAAATTATGTACATAAATTGTGAAAGAATTTTATTTAAAAAAAAGTAAATAAATAAAAGTTGTAAAACAAAAAAAGAAAATAAGTTTCTACAGTGCGCAAGAGAGAGAAGCTAAAAATATACAAATAATTTCGTGTGTATTCTCTTAAGTGAGTTAGACAGAGACGCAGCGATAACAAGTTGCGGTGGACAATTTGGCGGCGCGCTCAGTGTCAGTTGAGTGAAATGTCAAATTCATTGCTGTTTGCATTTCCCCTTACGTCATCATCATCGTCAGCAGTCCCAGCCGGACTATTTTCTTCAGCAGCAACTTTGTTGTCGTCATCGTCGTCTTTATCGTCACCGTCATCTTCCATATTGCGCAGTGATCTTCATTTTCAATTGGATTGTGTTTTGGGATATGTCGCATAATAAATTTTTAAAGCAGGTGGGTTTACATTTTACAATAAAACTGGACACCGATTGCCTTGCGTAATGAAATTAAGTTTTTCGTAATTAATTTGTTTAAAAATGAAAAATCTTAAATCGATATATGGTAACCATGTTGTAAATTATGAATCATTCAAATAAAATGTAAACAAATAAAATTTAAATAAAATAAATTTGGCGAATGGTTTGCACGTATAGGAACTTACTCTTGTAAGTTAACTTAATCTTGTAAGTGAACTTACTCTTGTAAGTGAATTATTAAGATGTACATACATAATGTACATACATAATATGTAGGTACATTATGTATTTAGCATGCAATTTAATCATTTAATAATTTGATTACACAACTTTTGAACGTTTTTTAAGCGTAAGTTGATTTTCTCTACTTTCTATTTTCAATAAATTTGAATTTATGTGGAACATTTATGCAAGATGTAAGCTGGTGGTTGGTTCGAGGGGAGAAAAAAGACGTAGTAGGTATGGGAAAGGGGTCTATTTTTTTCCCGTTTAGAGAGAAAGGGAAAATTTTCTACAAAAAAAAGTTACTTAAAGTAAAAACAAATTAGTTTTAATTTTCATTTTAAATCAAGTTTAAAATTAATTTTTCTTTTTAAATCATGTTTTTTTTTTCTTTTTCTTTTCGTTATGTAGGTAGTACACTACCTTAGATTCTATTTTTATAGGTATTCTTAACAGGTATGAGTACTTAACTATTTCCAAATTTTGAATTTTCTCGAAAACTAGATTCTATTTAAGAATCTGGTTTTTCAGTGTCTAAAAATTAAAAAGAGCAGCTAAACCTAAATAATAAAAAAATAATACTGAAAAGGTACCTAACCGGTAAAATAATTTTGTTTTTGTTTAATTTTGAGTTTTTTGAATTTTAGAAAAAAAAAACACCTACATATGTGTGTACATACAGGTGTACCTACCTATCCCGGTATATTTGAAAATGATGTGTTATTTTAATCTTAAAAAGTTGTGTTTTAAAAAAAAGTTGAAAAACACATAATAGGTAATTAAAAAATGGTTTTTGGAGAAATTGTTTCTTTCCATTTAGAAGAAAATATGATTTTATTGAAATTTTTATAGATATTGGTTGTGCAGCTGTTTAGTTTTTCGAAAAAAATTTTAAAGAAAAGTTTTTCACTATTCCCAAAGCGGTAGCTGCTTAGTTAAAAAAAAAAAAACTATTAATTGATATTTATGTTGGTAGGTACATTATAGTTGGGGTTTTAAAAAAAGGGAAAAACCAGCTCAGACGTTTTTTACCTGCAAGCAATGTCCAAAAACGGTAGTTGGCCTAGTTTGAAATTTCACTCAGCCGTTTAGAAGTTTCCCAAACACCGCTACTTATTATAATATATCGTCTGGAAATTATTTAATTATTATAGGTACACTCCGTTTTTGTCTACTAACAACACTTATTAAAAGAATGGTTGAGATTCTAGTACTAGACCTGTACACATGTTTGGTAACTATCGCATCGATAAAATTCATTGAGAAAAGTTGAAAAAATGGAACCAAACTCATAAAGTAGTTATCCAAAAGCAATGACAAAACATATGAACATATAACGTACATATGTATGTATATTGACTTCAACATTAATGTGGAGTGGATAAAATATCAACCCTCTTCAAAGCACGTGGAATATAACGACAAATAAATTATATACATATATCTCACCACCCAGATTTGGCAATTCAATGCAGCCTTTGTAATTTGAACACCAGAAAAGATGTACTACATTTTATAGGAGTTTTCCCAATACTTATCGAGCTTAGAATACTAAACCTTTTTAAAGCGATTTTCACAACCGATGAAGTTCTTTGCTCTATATAAATTGGCATTTATGAAGCATTTATTTTGTTGTTGATTTGTTTGCTGCAAGTAATTAGGTAGGTATTTATTTTTGAAATATAAATTAAAAGAATATGTACGTAAATTTGATTCAAAGATAATAAATAAAAACAGAAAATGAAAACGATTCAAGTTAAATTCATTTTTAAATAATATTTCTTTTTAATTATTTTTAATTAATGATTAAAGGACTTTCTGAACTTCATGAAGGTTTTGAATGTCAACAACGCAAATTACTGTCCACGGGTGTTTTTTGAAGAACAGATCTACTTATGTTGATCAAAAATTAATTTAAATATTGAAATATTTATTAATAAACAATAAACTGTTAGTTCACGTTAATTATCAAATCTTAACAATTTTTTTTCACATAATTTCATATTGCTTTTTGTTTGATTTCAAACATAGACTTACCAAATTTACACACACGCACTATCTTATTTCGCCATTTAACAAAATAGCTTCTTCAAGAATTTATAACTTTTAAGTTTGACAAGTAATCCGACAAAAGTCGGAATGTAAAAGTACTTACTACTCCAAACGTCCAAAGAAAAAGAACATTAGTGTATCAGCTTATGGGAAATGGGCGAAATATTCATTAAATTGGTGCAGTAAACAAATTTTATACTTGCGATATAATACTTACATTATGTATGTACTATAGGCAAGTTATGGAATCGTTAAAAAAAATAGAACTCGAGATTTTAATCAAACTGGACATTGCGATGATGATTGTGAAGTCGAAAAAAGTGGGTCCTGCAATTCTGTCAGTCTGTCCTTTCAGTTGCTGCCTTAACGGTTAGGTCGATTTTTTTAAAACTTGGTACTGAGCGGTTTTTGGATTTCCCCCCACACGTTTTTTTTAAATTCTCTTTTAAGACCAAAAATAACGATACCTGCCATACAAATTTTTTCACTAAATTATGAAAAACTTATTTTTCTCAAAAACGCGCCCACAACTTTAAAAACAAAAAAATTCAGTAATTTTTTTTACAAAAAGGCACCATTTAATAAATTTTTTCTCGGAAAAATGGTTATAAGTGGTACCTCCCATAGAACCATTTTTTTTGTTATTCGATTTTCTTAAAAACGGCTCAACTTGTTTTGATTTGAATTTTTTGTATAGAAAGTTGTTCAAGAAGTTTTTTAAAGTTTTGTGGGTGCCTATACCTACCAAAATTTTTGATTTTTAAAAAAAGTTTAATTTTTTTTTTTGAGAACTTAATACATACATACATTCCAAAATGTTTACTCGATTTTTTTTTTAAACTTTGCATTCAGCAGTTTTTTAACATTATCTAGCAGATTTTAAATAAAAATTATTCTTAGGACCAAAAATAGCGGTACGATAAAAGTATTTAAAAACTAGTATGGAAAATCTCATTTTTCTAAAAAAAAAAAAAATTCTACGAGTTTGATTAAAATTTGTATGTGAACTAATATTAGTACGATCTACTTTATTATTGAAAAAAATTATCTATCGATTAAAAAAGGTATCTCTTATAGAATAATTTTTTGGTTTCCGATTTTAATCGGAATTTTTCACAAGAGCTTTTAATAAGTTTGAATATTATTGTGTATCAAAATTTTCAAAAAAAAACAAATCTTGGATTAAAAAAAAAGATTAAAAATTTTTTCAAAATTAATATTTAAACTCCGCATCAATAAATACCAAAAAATGGCGTACCAATATTTTTCCTTAAAAATATTTTCAAAGTTTTATATATAAAAAATTAATTTAAAAAAAAAAAAACAGCTCCAACAATTTTAAAAATTTTGTTCTCATAACTTGCGATTTGTGTAAGAAATCAGATGGTGTACATTGCGTTGGTGTCAAAATAGTTTAAGATGTTGTTTAACCAATTTATTTCTAATTTTATTGATTTTTTAATAATTTTGCAGTCTAATTTACATAATTACTATGCATAGTTTAAAACCACAGTGTGACGCACATAAGAGCAAGTTCGTGTAACATAGTCGTGTATTTTATTATTTTAATAAAGCATACACATATTATTTACATTTGGTTATAGTGCTATGAGTTCAAAGTCTTTTTCCATAAAATAAAATAAATAAATTACAACCTTATTGAATTTTTTGTATTTTATAATTAAACATTACGAACATTGACATACAAATTTGAACCAGATTATTATAAAAAAAGGAATGACAACTGCCACAAAAAAATGTCGCTATTATGAAATTTGAGAGTACTTTAAACGTTACATATAATTGAGTGACACTTGATCCTAATACCACCCTGTAATTCTATTAAAGATTACCTAACCAGTCCAGAGTTAATTCGTTATCAAAAAAAAAAAAAACACAACTTCCTTCTGACCCTGAGTCATTTATTGCAAAGGTAGTCCGTTTATGGTTCATTTAAAATGTTTACCTGTCCTCATCATTGTAATGAACCTATCATTCCTTTCAGCTGTCGCTTAAAGTGTTGTAAATCTTCAAACGGATCCCAAACCAAAGAGTCTGTATAGCAGGTAGCAGAATAGAAATATGTATTGGTTGTTTTTTTTTCTCTATACACATAAAGAACCTATGTAGTAGGTACATTTCTGGGATTTGGCACATCACACGAGAAGAAGTGATGAATATGACCAAAGGCACGTACCCTTGAATCTGTGTCTGTTGTCATAAGCCTGACAAAAAAAAAGAAAGAAAAATGAAGTCATAAACCCTTGGCTTAGAAATGCTGTCACTCGACAGGGATGACATTCATAAAAACAACCAACAACTCGGCAATAAAACGCAATAATAAATCTTAATTGGTGCAATATTCTTATGGTTCTTGCGTGAAGGAGTGATGTGTTTGCAAAGGAGGTGTAAGTTTTATTTTACACTAAGGAAATAATAAAAAAAACTGACAGAATTTATGCAAATACTTATACAAATCTAAATATGATCATACTTTGACAGCCCAATGGACTTAGAATGGTAGAAATTTACAGTTTTGGGAAGTAAACGAACAAGGTTATAAAATTCACCACTGAGTTTGAATTTACTTGAATAATTAATCCTAATCCTAATCAATATGAACATAAGAGAACAATAAAGTTAAACAAAATAGTAAAAAAAAGAAAAACCAAAAACTCAATACATGTGGATAAAACGAACGCCTACAAATTGTAGCAAACTTAAATGATAAAGAAAGGGCTTCCAATTGCAAACGGTTTTTAAGAAAAGTTTTAGTATCTTCCACTCGTTCCATTATTGTCTATTCTATGCCATTCTGCAATTTATTTTCTATTTAAAGAAATTAAAAAAGCAATCATAGGATTTCGCTATGGAAAGCTTTGAAAATGCTATTTCAAAGTTTTCGACGTGTAAATAAGTTTTAACCGCTACTTAAAACAAATCAAAAGCAAAATAAAATGTATGCAAAAAGTTTAGATTTATTTTTATACATAATGTAGGTAGCTACTTGTTGGTTTTATGATACCTCAAGAAATTATACATGCCTTGAGATAAAATAGAACTTTATTTATAAGTGCCTAAATTTACAAGATATACAGACGCCTGCAACATTGAGACCAAGGGTACTTGCTAAAACTATACAAAAATATACTTAATTAAAAACTGTCAAAAATTGATTTGAAAATTTAAGCAATCATGTTTTTTACATTCATTCAATAAAAAAGTTTAAAAAGTATGTAGGGATAAAAATTAACATTTAAATTAAGTATTAAAATAATGATAATAATGGTAAACCATAAACTTTTATGTTTAAAATAAAAAAATGATAAATATATACGTGTGATATAAACATTAATATAATTTTTTTTTTTTTTTCAGAAACTAAAATCTCGATCGCAGCAAAATAAAAGTTCAAATGGCCGCGGCTAGCGCTGGAACGCACAAAACAAATAACAGTGCCGCAGCTATTTCGAGTAATGCTGTGGTAATGTCTCGAGGAAATTTAGTGCAACAGCAACAAATTGTGATGCAACAACAACATCAACAACAACAACAACAACACCAGCAACATCATCAACAACAACAACAACAACAACAACAACAAATGCAGCATCCACAGCAGCATCAACAGCAACAGCATCTTCAACATCAACATCATCAACAACAACATCACGCGCATCAACATCATGCGGCGAATGTATCAAATCAGCAACAACAGCAGGCCATTCTTATGCAACACCATCATCACCATCATCAGCAGCAGCAACAGAATGTCCATTATCAGATGCAACACCAACAACAACAACAGCAGCAACATCATCATCAGCAGATGAATGGACATCATCATCCTCCTCACCATATGATGCATCATGTTGCTCAACAGCCCCAACAACAACAACAGCAACAACAACAACAAAATCAACAGCAGCACCAACAACAACAGCATCAGCAGCAGCAACAGCAACAACAGCAGCCGCAGCAACAGCAACAACATAGACAACAAACTTTCGTCCCGCGGGTCGGTGCGAATACTTCTTCCAATGGAATGCAAATAATCGCAAACAATGTCATTGCTCGACAGCAATTGCACCATCATCCCCAATTCCCCCAGCAGCAACATGTACAACAACAACAACAACAACAACAACAACAGCAAAATTACACCCACTCCCCGGTGCATCATCATCATCAACAACAACAACAGCAACACCAACAACAACAATATCCTATTGAAGCAACTGAGGGGGCTCCAGGCGGCAAAGTACAACAAAACCATCTGCCACCACCACCGCCGCCGCCCCCTCCTCCTCCCCCTTCTAATAAGATTCCTCCACCACCAACAATAGCATCTCGTCACGCTCTGACTAGTAAGCCACAAATTCCAATAGAGCCACCAGCAATGGCTGCTGTTGGAGCAGCGCCTGCAGCTAATTTAGCACCTGCATGGCGAAGGATTAACGCCAACAACGAGGTCATCTACATAAGGTAAGTTTCCTATACTCCATTGTATATACATAATATGTAGGTACACACTAAAATGTCCTTGAAAGTTTCTCCTTTTCTCTCTCAAACTTAAACTGTATAAAGCAAAAAGTAAAAAAAAAAAAATTAAATAATAAAAAAAATATAATACATCCTTGTCGACACCATTTGGTGCCTTCCATGCGGAACTAATTCGTGTTCCACTTCGAGTATGCAAATAAAAAAGCCAAGCCATGCGAAAGATTCCACTTGAAAGAGATCTGAACTTTTTTTTTTGTGATTCTCATACATCATAAAAAAAATGATTTACAACCAACTGAGTAAGGACGAAATAAAAAAAAAAAAAACAAAAAAATATCTGTATGTATCCTTGGAATCGACTTTAACAGAGTTCTGCTGGTCTCACACTAATTGCACGTTATGACCTCCGATGGGTCCTTAATTTGTTCCTTTTGCGGGCAGTAAACTGGGATTTATAAGAATTTTTCCTTCACCTTTTAAATATACAAGGATCATAAATTTGACCCAACAAAAAAAAAGAAAACCAAAAACGCAACAACTACAACAAAAATAAAACAAGCACCAAAATTGGTTTCCTGGATGTTTTGTTTGTTATTGCACACTTCCTGCGGATTCGCACTTATTTTACCCTCAGTGTTTCAAAGTTTCCTCTAAAAGTCTTGTTATTATCCTTCTTAATTTATTATTATCGTTCTACATACATATACTATATTATTATAGGCTTGTATATGTATATGTTTTTGTGTAAAAGTAAATCCTTGTCATATATTGTGAGCATATTGGTGACCCCTTATTTTTTTGTTGTTATTTCTTTTTTGTCGCTCGCTGGTTATTGCTGTCCTGTTTGTGTATACTATACATCCTGTTTTAATAGTTTCACATGATTTATGAAGAAGTTTTTGTGGTCTGTAAAGTTTTAATTTATTATCCCTTGACACTAAAAGAATTGAGTGCGGAGGTTAATTTTTTCGTCCATCCTGTCACTTTTCTTATTCTTCTGTTTTTTTTTTTTTTTCTTATTGGGTTGGGTTGGTGACCTCAATAGAAGTATTGATTTTTTTTTGTTTGTTTGCTTTGGTTGTGCATAACTAAGTTGGAACAACATGAAAGTGTAAAAGTGTTTTTTTTGTTAGTTAGGGAGTTAGGGGTTTACTTTTAGAACCAATATTTTCTAAAAAGAATAAAAATGTATAAAGCTTTAAAATTGCAAAAAAAAATTCTTTTTTTTTTTGGGAGCATTTTTATTTTGAATATTAAATAACTAACAATCGATAATTGGCAATCATAATAGGGGTGTGTGTTTTGAGCATATATTACTTTACTAGCAATTTCATAAAAATAAAAGATGTGTGGCAGAACGCACCCTCATGAATCGCGCTGATAATTACGCGATGATAATTACGCGCTGATAAATACGCGCCGCTAATATTAACGAACCGATAATCTTGCACAACAAAAGATGATACTTCCTTTTGTCATTTTTCCCTTACCCACTTTCATTCTCTTTCTTCTAGTGCACTTGACGCAACTTGGTTCGTGGTTTGTGGCTCGCTAGATTAACTTTTAACTTAATATTCTAAAAATTGAAATTGTCTTAGAAATGTAAGAAGTTATGATTATTGTGTTATATTTAGTTATTGAATAAAGAATTGAAATAAAATAAAAAGGAAAGCGTTCATTTTCCAAAGATGCACAAATTATTTAAAAATAAAAGTTCCTAATAAATTGAACCGACCTAATGTCACATGCCAAAATGGATCCCTTTTCGGATTCTCATACAGGGTTATTCATTTTTCGGTTTCGAAAGTAAACCGAAATAAAACACACACAGCAATACATTTTTGATGAAAATTTTATTTCATTATAAAGTTTGGCATTTGCCATTAAGTGTGAAAAACAATATCATTTAAATGACAGCCTCGGGAAAATTCGCAGCATGCGATTCTTTTGAGGTAATTTTTAACCACTTTTTCGCACATTTCGGGCGGTATCTCGGCCAGTAACTTGAGTAATTTTTGGTTTTTAATGCGTCTAGAGTTCGGTAATTATCCGCGTAAGCACGGTCTTTAGCTTAGCCCCACAAAAAAAAATCTAACTGTGTCAAATCGCATGACCATGAACCGAATTGAGCCGAACGCCGGGGAACTAATATTCAACTAATATTATGAAACTTTAAATGACAGCTGAGTTTGACAGGTGTCAAATGCCAGCGCTACCAACTTGAAACCACGAAATGAATGACCCGTTACTACACCGATTTTGACAAATGAGGTGTCAAACAAAGTGGAATTATCTGCTGCTATGAATTGACGAATTAAATTTTATTTTGTTAAATATTTTTCTAATAAAAATGAACTCTAAAAGAACTCTTCCACTTTCCAATTGGTAATATTTTGGCATATGGCATTAGGGTCGGTTCAATTTAATAGGTCCATTCATTTTAAAACAATTTGTGCGTCTTCTATTTTGATTTAATTGCGATAATACTCGTATGGGAAAGCTGGTTTATCTATAATTGCATAAAGTCTAGCTAAACAGATACATATGTATATGTAAAAGAATTATTTAAAATAAATCTTAATTTCAAGTAATTTATGAAATATTAATTTGACGGAAAGTTAAGTTTTGGGTCCCTTGCTATTTTTTTGATTTGATATCAGAAATTATTTCAAAGGCTAAATTACAGCTTTTGCTGATGATAAGGTCTTTTCATATTGTTGTAGATTTTTGATTTATTTATTTTCTGAAATTTAGTCAAGGACATTTTAAGACTCAGAAAATAAATTTTGAAAAATATTAATAAATATTTAAAAATATTAAAAAATATTTCAAAATAAAAAGTATTAAAAAATATTAAAAAAATGTTAAAAATTAATTTCTCATTTCCCTGAAAAACTTACTGTTTTCAATATTTTATAATCAAACTGTAAATTAGATTTCTATTGAAAATTAAACAAATCAATGGCGTGCCATTTAAATAAATAATTAAAGCGTCTATATATTTTGACGTTAAAAATAACCGATAAAGAAGGTTAACAGTCAAACAGTCGCAATATGTGATTTCATTTTTGAAGCTTGGCAAATAAATATTTCTGTAAATAAATAATATGTACCTACATATACATACATATGTTTCTCTTTCGCTTGAAGAATATCGGAAAAACGTTAAATGATTTATTTAAAAAAAATTCACAAGAACTTTGAGCGATCATCATTTTTATTGACACAAAGGTTATTTCTTTGCAATCGTATCTGCTGCGTGTTATATTAATATTTTCTTTTGTCGGGTTGGTTTATCCTACAAAATTATTCAGTTGAAACACCTTAAGGCAATCGGCGGCGTATATATTTATATGACTATTTGTTTAACAAGCTCAAACTTTGCATTGCTTCTTGTTTAAGCTCTTTTTTTTTATTTTGCTCGTTTACATTAATAAATCTTTGGAATTTAAGAAAAAACAGGGTGAATGGTTATATTACTGTTTGCAATAAGTAATGAATTTTCGCATATAATTTTTAATGAAAAAGTACCTCATTTTGCTGAATGACATGACTCATTATCTCATTATCATGTCTGAATTTCAAACAACATCTACGACTGTGGGTAGTGGACTTTAATTTTTGGTGGATTATCGAAGGCTCCAGGATATATGTGCCTCATATGTGGGATATTCACAATAAAAGTATGTCATTAAAGAGGTTAGTAATTGGTTAAAAAAATGGTCAACTACTTTCAGAAATTGTTTAGCTATAGAAAATTTTTAAACAATAGCTAAAGTTTTAAACTTCAATAGAGATTTGTGGGATATTCGCAAACCTTATTTGTCGGGTATTCGCAAAAAAAAAGTTTACAATTTGAAAGGCCACCAGCTCGTGATAAAAGTTAAACTAGTTTTAATAAAGTGTTTTTCCAAGGTTCGTAGAAATTGCTAGAACTTCATGTGTGGGATATTCGAAAAAAATATCATCTGATTTCTCCTAGCATGTAGATATGGCTTGTAGAGTTAAATTTTTGATGGGATTTTGACAGACTTCGGGATATTGCCACCTCAGATGTGGGATATTCGCAAAAAACGTATGCCATATAAAATTAGTAGTTGGTAAAAAAATGGACAAATACTTTCAGAAATTGGTCAGCTACCGAAAATTTTTAAAGAAAGTCTAAAGTTTTCAACGTCAATAGAGATTTGTGGGATATTCGAAGACAAATTTTTTTACCACAGTTTATCCCACAACTGTGGTAAAAAAATTTGTCTTCGCAAAAAATGTATACAATTTGAAAGGCCACCAGATCGTCATAAAAGTTTTATTAACTGGTCAGCCATAATTTTTAATGTTTTTTTTTTTCAAGGTCGTAAAGATTGTTAGAACTACATTTGTGGGATATTCGAAAAAATTATCATCTCATTTCTCATAGCATGTATACATATGTATATGGCTTTTGGAGTTTAATTTTTGATTGGCTTTTGATAGGCTCCGGGTTATTACCACCTCATAAGTGGGATATTCGCAAAAAACTTATGCCATCTAAAAATTTAGTAATTGGTTAAACAAATGGTTAACTACTTTCAAAAATTGGTAAGCTATAGAAAATTTTTTCAACGTTCATAGAGATTTTAAGAACTTAATTTGTGGGATATTCCCAAGAGAAGTTTACCATTTCAAAGGCCACAAGATTATCACAGAGATCAACTAGTTTCTGTCGTCGTCGTTAGGTTTTTTTTACAAATTTTTTGAAATGTCGTAAAGAGACTTTTAGCACCACACTTGTGGGATATTCAAACAAATATATCAACTAAAAAGTTACTTAATCCCCATAAAAGGTCAACTTGTTTAAGTAATATGGTCACAATTTTTTTTTTTTAATGAAATGTAGTTTCTATGCTGTCCACTTCATAAATCATAATTATGTATGTCAATAATCACGGTACAATCAGGAATTTTATTTTTCAATAATACATGAAAAATGGAGAAAGTAAACAGAAACTGAAAATCTTTTCATCGATATGGAAAATGCTATGACTCTCGAAATATAATTTTTCTAAACGAAATTCCTTAAAACATAAAGCTCACGTTCCTATGTGTCGTGACCTGAATATGAAATTTAAAAAAAAAAGTACACTCTTCGCAGGAAAGGGCGCAATTTTTATTTTTATTATTATCGATTACTATTTCATAGCACCCTGTGTGTGTACAAAATACAGATTTTTCTTTCTTTTTTTTTTTGAAAAATCTAAAGAAATATTGACGCGGCATCATAAAACATTATTATTATCTCCTCACAATAAATCCATTTGATTTGCTTTTATTGCTTTTTTATCATTACTTCTCCTGAAGATTACCGTTGGTCTGAAGTGTGTGTGTGTGTATTGCCTGAAGGTCCCGCATTTAATAGTTACATATTTTTCAGTAAACCGCTTGATTCCCTCGCTGCTGCCAATCATAAAATTCGAAACAGTCATGTTGTAAATCATTTTGTCGGAGTACTCAAACATTAAACTGAAAAATCCGCACCTAAAATACCAAAATGAATTTGCGCGTTAAAGTGTATATAAATTGTATCTTTTTTTGTACCTACTTCTATATCGTCCATCTCCATCCCGCCACCACCACCACAACCGTCACCAGCACCACACATCACTGTTAGTTCTTTTTTTTTTTTTTTTTTTTAAACATTTTTTATCGCTCAGATATTATTTTTTATTTATTTGTTTTCGGAGTACGTTATATTCTCTTTCTTTTTTATCGCACAGTTTGTATCATGGGGTGTTAGAATTTGTTTGTTTATGGATGTAGCTACGTGTCTATAATTTGTTGGTGGACATCTGCACTTAATTGTTGTTGTAATTTGTTTAGCTTTATTTGTTAAATACATAACTACTCGACTTTAGCTGTTTTGTTATCAAAGTTTGCTAAAGTATCTTTGAGTGCAGAAATGAGACGATCGACGACGAAGCTCCTTAACAATTAGTTCATTATCAAAAAAAACTACCTTTTTTTTATTCTTTGATTAGATTGTTGCTTAAATAATAAATAAATAGGAAACAGGGGTTGGTAAGACATGAAGGAAACTGAGAGGGGAGGGATATTAAAGATACTTTTTAGCATGAAGTTTATTTTTAATTTTTTAAGAGGAAGTGCTTATCACTAAAAAAAAGCACACGTGATTTGATAGTAAAGTAGGACAAATAAAAAAATCAAGATTGCTTTAAGTAGTTTAATTAAAGCCTTGATAATTTTTGTTTTCATCAAACAATAGATTTCTAAATGGAGTTTTAATTATTTTTTTTGTTGAACAAAAATAATCTTATCTCCTTATAGATCTCGTTTACTTATAAAAGGGTTGTTCAAAAGCTAAACGATATGAAGGAAGGTGCTAAACTTTTTCACCTTCTCATCTAGTTATAACCATCAATCTCCATTAAATATTAAGACCTATTCAATGAAAACATAATACATCAACATTTAGTACTTACATAACATTAAGCATAGTTCATTCAACCTTAACATCACGAAGAAACATCAAAACCTTCTGCTGCAATATATGTATACATATATAAACTTATAACCTCAATATTTATAGCATTCACCCTTTTAGAAAATTACTCCCTTGTGGGTTCAGGGTCAGCGTGGAATATAAAAGTGCCTTGTTTTGAAAAGTTTTCTTTCAAATCATTGTTAATATTTTATATGTATATGGAGTTATACTCGTATACGAGTATGTATAGTATGTATAATATTAGTCTCAAGGGACGACAGAATATATATAGTCAATGTATTGTTAAATGAACAGGTCTTTTGTTTTATTCCGATCATAACAATAATTTAAGTTCAAAGTTGCTTTTTTTTTCTTGGCTTGTAATGAATTCTTGACATAAAAAAATCGATTGTATTTTATTTTTTTGACATTTTGTTAAGTTCCATAAAAAAGGTCAGATATAAAAATGTGCCATTCATATTTTTAAGTATTCATGTTGTGTTTTTTTTTTTTTGGCTCATTCAATATAGAATACTTTTGCTTTTTTTCTCGGTAACAACTATTAACATTTTGATGAAATTTAGTAGTCTAGGCAAAATGCACTTTCACTGTCGAAAAAATTATGTGGATATTTAGCCGAGCAGAGCTCAAAATACCTAAATACAACAAATACAAAATCATACCATTCAAAATAATAAAATAGTATGATTTATTATTATTAATAATAATAACAATAAATTATACTATTTTATTCTTTTGAATTAATAATAATAATAAATTATACCATTCTATGAGTAATTTGACCAAATTGGATTGAATTATTGTTATGTGGATGAGATCTTTATTTTTCCTTCGGCTTTTTTGGTCACTGTTAGTTGCAATGAAACAAAGTTACATAGATTTTTTCCCAACGTTTCGACAGGGATTGCTGTCCTCTTCAGGGGATCTTTATTTTAACAACACAAAATAACAATATATGAGAACATGTATGCACAAATAAATATATAAAAACAATGTTTAAATGATTAACTTATTTTTTTTTTTTTTACAAATTATAATTTAAAATTGAAAAAAAGAGAAAAAAAGAAGAAAAAAGCACTTCTGTTGACGAAGTATTGTCTGTCAATACAGCTTGTTATTTGGCGTTTTTTGAAGAAGCGAGAGAGCAGTATTTTCTGGTGGAACTCGTTGAAGATTTTCAATGTATCCTCAGTTCTGCGATAGTCCATTATAACAAAAAGGTCGTCCACGTATTTGGACAGAAAGCGAGGTTTTTCAAATTTTGAAAATGCTTCATCGAGAAGGTAGTCCAAACCAAATCCGCAATAGTTGGTGATAACGGATTTCCCATTGGCATTCCATGAAATTGCCTATATATAGTGTCGCGTGAGTTCATAATCGTCAGCCTAACTAAGAACTGCATTATCTGCGTTCATAAAGTCGGATTTTCGATCGAACTAACCAAACCCAACAGCAGTACCTACCGTTCATAAACGTCAGACTGTCGTCAGCGTCGGGCAGATTGTGCAGTAGAATTTTTTTGGCTGCAGAAAGAGCTGGAATTTATAAAATTAATTTTACTGTCACCAAGAAGGACGAAGCGGCACTGACTTGTAAAGAATGTTTGTTTTGTTTTCCATAATATTTTCAACTTGTCTTTAACAAACTATGGAAATTCACATATTACATTGAATGTGGATCTCGACATCCTAAAATGACTACTAGAAATTGTTTCGTTATAATTTCTTTTTATTTTTTCTTTGCAAGATATTTGTGCCAATTATAATTTTCTTTTGTTTTTCGACAAGCAAATCAAAAATCAAGTTCAACAATATTTGTTTGGCAGCCATTTTTCTCTGACGTTTATGAACTCTGTTTACATACAAATCGGATTAAGTCAGGCCTTTTTGTTTACTGCAGACATTCTGCATTGTGAGTGCGTTCCCAAATGCATTAGAAAAGAACTGCGATTGTACTAGCGCAGATTTTCTGCGTTTATGAATACACCCGTCCTTATACTGCAAGTAATTGTTTTCTTTGAGGCAAAAGTCGAGAATTTCCAGAAATTTGTTTTGTGTTAGTATCGTGTTTTGTTTTATTATTAAAGAAAACAAAATTTGCGATTTCCCAAAAATGTACCAAAGTACAGAGATAAACAAACAAATCGTACAACTTTGATAGTTCCATTTGTTAATTTTTTTACATCTTTTAAAATTTTTTAAAATAAAAAAAAATAAAAAAAAATTAAAAAAAAAAAAATTTAAAAAAATTTTGAAAAAATATAAAAAAAAAATAAATAAAAAAAATAATAAAAAAAAATTAAAAAAATATTTTTAATTTTTTTATAATTTTTTTGAATCTTGTTTTCTTATGTTTTTTTTTTTTTGAATCTTTTAGGAATTTTGGAATTTTTTTTATATTTTTTTTTAAATTTTTAGTGCATATTAATATTTTTAATTTTTTTATAATTTTTTTGAATCTTGTTTTCTTATTATTTTTTTTTTTAATCTTTTAGGAATTTTGGAATTTTTTTTTATATTTTTTTTTAATTTTAATTTTTTTATTTTTTATTTAAACATTTTTTTTTTTAATTTTTCTTTAATTTTTTTTTTATTTGTTCTTGTGAAAATTTTCAATCAATTTCACACATGTTTAGTAAATACTTCCAACCTCTACGTCTGGCGACTGAACTGCTGTACGCCCACCGTTTTGCAGTTTTTGTGCTGCAACGAATAAGTGTAGCTTACGCCACTTCTATTGAAACACACAGATAAGCTACATTTTTTAAACTCAATATTCAAAAATACCCTAAATCTAGTTCCGAATAAAACTAAAACAGATAGATTCAAATAAAATAAAATAAAACTAAAAAAAAAAAGAATCAAATAAATTTTATGATACCAACTTTTTTTTTTATTCATCACATCCACAAACATTTTACGTAATTTATTTTAAATTTTCTAATAAAAAAGTAGCATGATTAAAACAAAATCACATTTTATCAAACAAATCTTTTTATTTCTAAATTTTAAGCTTTTGTGTACATATGTATATGAATATTTAATTTTCACTTGAGTTGTATGCTAAGCATATATAACATGTTCTGATAAAAATATTCTTTAATTTAAATATAGTAAAGAAATCTAGTCAAATTTACGTCCAACAAGCCAACCACCGCCTTTGATCAATTATTTTCAATATCTCGCCTTTTTTTTATTAATTTTTGTTTCTATTCATGACAAAAATTTTCAATGGAAATAAAAAATAAAAAAAAAAAAACATTCAATATTATTCATGAATATATTTAAAATTAGTTTAGATCATAAACTTACTTGTCTCCAAAAGTCAAAATAAGATTAAAATAAAAAAATAATAAAAAATCAGTAAAAAGGTTAAACAAAAAAATCATAAAATTAACAAAGTTATAAAATCAGTTTAATAATATGTTCAAAAAAAAAAAACTAATGATTATCAAACCAAACAAGTTCTTATGCAAATTAAATATTTTAATTTGCATCTCGACCATCAATGTAGAGCTAGTTAAATTTTGAGGCTACATATGACTATGAGTGTTAATTCACAAAACTCCATTCACTAATAAGAAGTAATCATAATCATATTCCAATCGCATCTCATTTAAAAAAAAAAAAACAAACAGGTTGACGAATTCTTAGACAAGAAAAAATATAATATGTATCTGAGTGTAGAGCAAGATATAGTTATAGATACTCGCTCGTCGTATAACTCATAATGTGCCCTCCGATTGATTTAATTAAAATATAAAACCTCGTTTTTCCAATTTACACTTTCGCTTTGAAATTCGAAGTGATGAGAGCGTGGAATCCTGAAAATATCTCAATAACCAGTTGTTCTATATTATTTTTTTTTTTTGTAAACCAACAACCTATGTCTTGTACGTGGATCGAGGTTGCATTCCGAAAGGACCAGTGATGCTGCGAATCATCATTCTCATCATAAAAATTTGAAATCATTGTTTTGTTGGGCTTGTTTCCACATCTACTTTTCTTTCATATGCGTTTTTACTCCATGTGCTTCTGAAGAATTACCAAAAAATTGAAATACAAAAAAAATTAAATTAAATCTTATAATGCAGCCAAACCGGACTTGAAACCAGAAAATTATCGTACCTTTCATCATTGAAGTCCTTGTTTAATTTTTTTTTACTTTTTTGGGTTTGCAAAAAACTGAATGTGTTTTGTCAGATTTTCTCCAAAAAGTTTTTGTTTTTTTTTTTGTCGAATTTATCTTTGAGGTTTTTCTTGCGTTCAAAGCGCGCGCGCAACGAGTAAGTAAATCGAATACAAGGTGAACCTGAACTCATCAACAAAATTAAAATCAAGTTTTTTTTTTTTTAATTCAATAATAATAAAAATAAAAAAAAGAGATAAAACGATGGAAAAAATAATCAAAAATACAGCAAAAAAAAAAGAATTCCTCGATCATCATGATGATATTATATCCTTTTGAAAAGTGTTGCTTTTAATATGCATTGCGTACGCGACACGACGATAACGACAACGACGACGAAGAGATGTCATGCGTGTTTTCCCTTTAAGTAGGCATCTGGGTTTCATCTTTCCGAAGGCCAACCACAAGACAACAGGCACACAGAAAGAAAAAAAAAAAACAAAAAAAAATTAAATCAAATTTTAATATAAAATTAATACAAGGTAATAATAATGCCAATGGAAAAAATATAGTATATCCAGCTATGTGTAGGTACGTACGCTTGAGAAGGTTCGCGTTTTTCTTTGCAGATCTTTTTTTTTTTTTTTAATTTTATTGCGTTATGCTGCTGAAATGCACATTCATGGTGTGGCTTCGAGGACGAGAAATCAAAATTCCTTGTAATACCTTTCAGTTTGTGTCTTTTGATGGGCGGTTATGCAAGTTTTCGATTTTGATATGCCATTGCAAAGTTTTTTACGTCGACGACGACGTCCGTTGATGTCGTCGTAGCATCGTCGGTCGGTCGTTGTTGTGCCCTTTCATATGCAAAAAAAAAAAAAAAAAAAAAAAAAAAATATTAAAGGACACAATTGGGTTGCTTCAACTTGTTCTAATTGGGTTTAGTTGCATGTAGGGTAACTTACATTTTCAGATACAAATTTTTAGATAAATATTAATTTTGAATTCTTTGGAACTCTTTACTTATGTAGATATAAACATAGGTTTTAAAATTGAAAAAGGGAGAGAAAAGGAAGGAAAATAAAAATTCATAAAATAAAATAAAATTCATAATAAAACAAAATAAAAAATAAAATAAAATAAAATAAAATAAAATAAAATAAAATAAAAAATAAATTTGAATACAAAAATAAAATTAAATAAAAAGGCAAAAATAATACAAAAAATATTTTGTAGGTGTAGCAAAATAAAGAATTTAATTTTGTAAAAAAAATGAAATAAAATAAAATAATATAACATACAAAATAAAATATGCAAACACATTTAGTACCAAATAAAATAATATAAAATAAAACAAATAATGAATTAATATAAAATGAAAAATAAATTAATATAAAATAAAAAAAAAAATTAATATATATATATATGTATATATGTATGTACAATTAAAAAAAAAATAAATTAATATCTTATAAAATAAAAAATAAATAAAAATTAATATCTATAAAAAATAAAAAATAACATAAAATAAAATAAAAAATAACAAATAAAATAAAATAAATGAAATAAAAAAATTAAATAAAATAAAAAATTAAAAAAAAAAAACAAAAACTAAAAACTAAAATAAGAAAAAAAAACCTTGTTATTAGGTTAAATTAGTCTGAAGCTTTAGCTGAAGTCTTAATAAAACCAAAAGTGTGACTAGATAATGTGCGAGAAAAAAAAATTATAATTCCAATATATGCGTCGTTAAAAGCCAATTAAAACAAGGACATAACAAATCAGTTGAAGGGAATACACAACCAACAAACCAGTTCAGAATTCTGTCCCGAAGGCTGTTAAAGCAAACAAAAAAAAACTACAAAAATTTGTACCAACTCACTCAGTCTCAATTTTTGGTCAGTATTATACAAAGTCTTGATGCTGTGCATGATGTCTCTTCCTTCTCTCATACAAATTGTATGCATGAATATTTCGATGTGATGTTTTGTGTTTTGTTGTATACGAACGATACACTCTGTACAATATATTTATGGTGAATTGTGAACTGCATCAGGAAGGAGAAGTTGTGTGCTGCACACAGATTTCTTGTATCTGCCAAACTACTTTCGAAATGATGTCTTCCTTGTGTGATGTTGCTATAAAATTACCTACATTCCTATATGTACGTGCCTTTATGTAGATTTGTTTCCTTTGGGAGGTTTGATTTTGTTTTTGTTTTTGTTTTTTTTTTTTATTTTACATTCTACCATTTGTATCTTTGAATTTTAATCCTTTTATGGGAAAAAACTCACAGTTATGCGCCCACATTTTGCTTTCTTTTTCTTTTCTTTTTTAATGTTTTGTTTTATTTGATTTTTTTGTAGAGCGCAAATGGATTATATGAGATGCTTGTAATGTGAAAAATAACTTTAAGTGGGCGCGGTTCAATAAGACAAATATAGGGCTGTTGGTGAGACCGTTATTTTGAAAAAAATCAGAAGTTGCATGGCGCAGGTTATTTTTGACTCAAAAAAAATCTCAAACGTGCATCTGGAGAATGTCCAAAAAGGCAATATTAATGAATTTTAAGGAAAATCGACAAAAAAACAGACAGACGGACAAACAAGATTTTGAAATCCACTTTTGTATTCTTCTCTATTTTATATCAGGTTTAATCAAGGTCAAAACTTACCTTAGTACCTCATATACATATGTTCTATGAAGAATCACAGATGCAAATTATGAATGATTTTCATGAGCTTTCAATGTCCTTTCTCCTTCTAAAATACAATTGCACGAGGTGGTTACCTATTTCTATTTTTTTTTATCATGAATAGAAAATAAGAATCAAAAGCAGAAGAAATAATAAAAAAAACAAATCTCGACATCTAAGTAATAACGTGTCCATGTCCAAAGGATCATTTTAAATTGCAGCAGTTGCAGGAAAAGCAAGCATACAGCAGCAGCAGCTAACTCATATATGTACATAGGTAAACCAAACGATAATAGTCTGCCGAAATCAAAGTGAACAAAGAATTTTTCTACATCCATTTGTCCACATTAGAGAGACGACACGACGCGACGATGACGACAACAAAAACGACTAAGAAGACATATCCACATTGTTGTAGGTACATAACACGCCTTGAACTTTGAGTCTTATTCAATATGACATTTGCAGTTCAGTTCAGTTCAGTTTTGTTGTTTTTTTTTAATTCTTTTTTTTTTTTTTTTACTTATTCTGTGTCTTGCTTCTTATTTTTCTTGGGATTTTTTTCATGCCCGTTTGAGTACTCGGGAGTCACAATTTCACAATGTTGTCGGCAGTCCTCGACCCTCTTGAAATTCTCAAGTGACTCAAGTCCTCCAAAATGAATAACATAGAAGGAGGAGGGTAGGGTAGGGTAGGTGCTTGTAGATTTTTGTGTGTGTTTATTTTTTCATTTATATTTGTTTTTTTATTTTTTTTCTTATATTTGCACACAACTCTCTCATTTGATACTTAGAAGCGTTAACGTGACGACAAGAACTTGTACGATGATATCACCGTGTCGCCGGCGAAAGGACATTGTACAACGAACTAGAAAAGTCATCAGCAAACAACAACGAAAGGCTAACAAAAACAACAACAACAACAGCAGTACGATACTAGTAGCACTCGCAATCCCAGTAGTCCCAGCAGAGTTATAATGACTCCTACATTTACATATGTACATATATAAAAATTCACATATACGAAACTCATTTTTCTTATATTTGTATGTATGTAGGTACATCATAAACTACACATATGTAATCGTAACCAACAAGGACCTTCATCATCATCATCATGAAGAAAGAAGACTGTGATTTAAGTCATGAAAGTCTCCTGAATTTAAAATGAAAATATTCTATTTTCTTGGTAAAAATTGCCAATTCCAGAATCATGATGTGTTTTAGCGAATATATGTATATATTTATTTCCTTACAAGATTTGTTGTGTGTGTTCTTCTACTTGCGATATAATGTTGCTTTTATACTTTAGGGACCAGTTATGGCTTCGTAAAAAAATAGTTCATTTAGTTTTCTTCTTTGTTTCGTATCTTTAGCTTTAAAAGTTGAATTAAAGCTTTGTATAAGAGCTTTCAGTTTCTGTGCTGCTAAAGCAAGACACTAAGTAACAATTTTATCGGAAACAATTTTTAATGTTTTCGGACTTACTGGTACATCGAATTTGCAGATTTGCATTTAAACGAAATCGAATGTTCAGAATTGTTTCAAAAATAGAATTTAAAAAAATATTCTAAGTTCTTCAGATTTGCCCCACCCCAACAGGCTTGATTCCAAAAAAACAAAAAACGGACATGCCTACGTCTCAAAGAAATCGCAAAACTATTTAGTATTTATAAGGGAGGCCCTCTGGGCGAAATTTTGGAAAAATTGCCAAAGTTCGTAAAAAAAAAACAATTAATAAACCGAAGTAAAGGAAAGGAAAAAAACCGTATGCCTAAGCTATTTTTGTGGGGGATGGACAGAATCCTAAAATTCTAAATGCAGAAATCTCGAAAGCTTTAAATCCATAAGCTCAAAATCCAGGAAACCCCAAAATTCAGAAAAGCCGTTTAAAATTGATTTTTTGATATCGAAATCCCGAAAAAAAAATAAAAAAATGTTGGTTAATTTTTCGGAGTAATGGGTTTTCTGGATTTTGGGTTTTCTGGATTTCGGGATTTCTGGATTTTGGGTTTTCTGGATTTTGGGTTTTCTGGATTTTGGGTTTTCTGGATTTCGGGTTTTCTGGATTTTGGGTTTTCTGGATTTTAGGTTTTCTAGATTTTTGGTTTTCCTGGATTTTATATTTTCTGGATTTTGGGATTTGTAGATTTTGGGTTTTCCTGGATTTTATATTTTCTGGATTTTGGGATTTGTAGATTGTGGATTTTGGGTTTTGTGGATTTTGGGTTTTGTGGATTTTGGGTTTTGTGGATTTTGGGTTTTTTGGATTTTGGGTTTTGTGGATCTTGGGTTTTGTGGATTTTCTGGGTTTTGGGTTTTCTAGATTTTTGGTTTTCTGGATTTTGGGTTTTCTGGATTTTTAGTTTTCTGGATTTTTGGTTTTCTAAATTTTGGGTTTTTTGGATTTTGAGTTTTCGGGATTTTAAGGTTTCTGCATTTTGTTTTTCGTAATTCTGTCCCCAACCCCATTTCTGTTACCGTTACATTATACATACACATAATTACGCCTGTTCTTATTTCCGTAAACGAAATTGATTTCCGCACGGATTAAAAAAAGTGTTCTGATTTTTACTTTCAGGTTAGCCAGTATTTTAAACCCTTTTTTTCTATCAAAATCAAATTTCGAATTTGTTGAAAAAATTACATAAATAAAATACATTTTTAACTGAAATAATTTTTTTTTCAAATCCTGTTTTAACTTTTCACGTTGGCGTTGTATCAAAATTTAGTGCTCGTTTCACGATCTTTGAGTAAGCAAATCAGAACTTTACTTGATAGAGTTTCTAACAATATTATGTCAAAAAAGTTCTAATAAGCTTACTTAGAACTTTACTCAGAGATTGTTAAATATACCCTTAAATCTTTTAGGGATGTTTAATAAGGATAATTTTCAAATAAAATAAAAGAGGGCGTGGTATTGGGCGGATATAAATAAATGCACAGATTATTACATCATAATTAAAGTTCAAATGACAACTTTAATAACAAATTTTCAGCTTTATAAACAATTTAAATAAGCAGAAAATTTAAATGTATATATTACAAACAGACGGCGACAACAGCGCCACCTATCAGATTCAAATTTTGTAATTTTTGTTTTTACAATTTGGTAAAATGTTTAAACAATATTATAGAAGATGATATTGACTGATAAATTCAGTTTTAATGTTCCAAATTTCAATATTTATAAACTATTAATTGAAAATAATTGAAAATCCAAAACAGGTGGTATAACTTTTTTTCTTTAGAGCCATAGATCCTCCGGAAACATGAGCACAAAACACGCCCACTTTTAAAAATAAGAACTTCAATAACAAATTGAATCATTCTATAATCAATTATTTTGTATTGCCTTCAGATTTTATCAGTAAGGATTTCAATAAAAAAAAGACACCCTTTTTACAAATATCCTGTTTATCAGATTTTCATTTAAAAATAAACTCTCAAAATAAGCAACTACCTATGCCATTAGAGGATGTACGTACGACTTACTTAAATACTTTATTGTTTTTTTTTTGTATCAATTTGAACATAAAAAGAAAAAAACTCCTTTTTCTTCTTATCTTCTCCTTTTTCTTCGAGTTAATAATTTTCTCTGGTTTTGAAAGACGCAGATGAAAGCGGTTGGAAAACTTCGTCGTTGACAATAAATTTCAGTCTATGGTGCCATTAGTGTTTTGAATAGAAGGGTTGTGTGATTTTTCCATTCCGGTCTTCTTTTTTTTTTTCTTCATTTTTCTTGTAGAAAGGAAAGGGGTTAAATCTGAGGTTTAATGTTTGTTATTTCAATGACAACATGCATTCCGAAGCACAGAGTTTGGAAATTTTTTAAGATGGAGAAAGAAAAAAAAATGAAGAAAATACTTCGTACTTTCTGTGTACATACATACATTATAAAGAAAAGGTCCTTTAAAACGACAAATAAAATGGGCGACCATCCGTATATGGCAGTATAAGTTTTTCTTTCCTCTAACAGGTAATTGCAAATTTTCTTATATTTTCTTACGCAAAAGGGGTTGTTAACTACCCTTGATGTGTGTTTCGTATTTTGCCCCCCTATTACTTTGAAGGATATACATACATATGTATACGCAACAATTTTGTGTAATCAAAATGTAATTGCGTTTCGAAATTGTCAACTTCCTTGTTATTTTTTATTGAGGGTTTGTTTTTTTTTGTTTCATTTCCTTATTCTGTTTTATGTTTTACTGCGTAGGTAAAAAATAAAAAAAATATAAAATGATATTAGAAAAATGGTTCGTTTATTGTCTACTTTTACACAATTTTATATATTAACCTTGTTATTTGATTTTAAAAAATTGGAAAAGGGATGCGAAAATGTCATAACAAGATGACTTTTTATTATTTCGTTGAAGATGATACCCATGGGTGTTGGAAAATATGTACGTAGGTATATCGTCGTGTCCTCGCCTTGTGATCAGAATTTAAAAAAATCTTATGAATTAAATTATTATTATGTTTTTTTTTTTTTTCTTTTGATGAAGATGAAATTGGTTGTAATAAAACTTAATTATCCAGCATATGTGTAAGTGTGTCTTAAATATAATATTGGTGGTACTTTTATAAGGGGTGGGCTTGATGGCATCTTTAAGGGTCGATTTTAGGCCAGCTGTCACTTATGATAATATACACATAAACAGAATATGTTATTATAACAAAAGTTACAGCTTTAGCTTGAAATTGACCCTGAATCCATCAAGAACACCCCTTAAAAAAATTCTATCAAATAGCTTAAGACAAAGCTCAACCCTATATTTTAGAACCTTTATATTTTTCAAGAAAATTGTATTCTCATCAATTTGATGAAGAACACAGTTGAGTGAACAATATTGAATAGATTCGTATTTTACATGTTATTAATCTCAATTTCATTCATGAGTCTTGGGTTGGAAATAGTGCGTCTATATTGCGCATCTACTTTTTGTCGAATTTTATTTTTTTTTAGCAAAGTGATAGTTACGTTTCACATGGGGAACAAAATTCTGAAAAACTGGTATTTTCTTTAGAAATATTCAGCGATGACAAATTGTTTTCTGGAGTTTCTGTTTTTTAAATGGTATCTTCAAAAAGAAGCTTATATACAGTTTAAAAGATCTCAAATTATGTATGTTTCGGATTGAAATGCACTGAACAATATTTAATTCAAGACGTAATCAGATTTCTAAGTGCAATAATAAACTTGGAGATAATAGTCGAGGTTATCAGTCAGTGGGTAGGGTACCCAAGAATTTTTTCAGAGAACAGAGAATAGGGATTAATTATTAAGATTGTCAATTTATCAATATTAATAGTTGCTTAATATTGAAATTTGAAACATGAACTTTTCTTTTATAATTTACAGAATTTTAAAATACATAATTTTTTAATACAGAATTATGATTTTACAGAATTCTGGAAAAAAGAATTTTTGGAAAACAGAATTTTGGGAAACAGAACTTTGGGAAACAGAACTTTGGGAAACAGAATTTTGGAAAACAGAATTTTGGAACACAGAATTTTAGATTTACAAAATTTTTGAAACCGGATTTTGACACTTACAGAATTAACATTCTAGATTTTGACATTTCTTAAAAAAAAAAAAAAACTGAAAGCTTTCAAGTAATTTAGATTATAAAAGAGCTACCTTTTTATATTTTATAGTTTTAGAGTTATGTGTTTACAAAAACTGACTTTCGCCCCTTTTACACTACAAAATCAAAAGTAATGGTTCAAATTTAGAGAATTTGTAAGGATGTATTTAAGACGCCAAAAGAAAGCTCTTTCCCGAAATTTAGCTTTTTCGATATTTTTTCTTCGAATTTCTGCCTTTTTTATGTCTTTATGTCTTTCTGTTTTACCACACACCCGAGTGCAGAATGATTAAGTTAAAATTTTCATTTGAAAGCAAATTATTAGGCTTTTCAAAACTTAAAACTCTTTTAAATGACCACTTAAGTTTTTTTTAAAAGAGCTTTAAGCTTTGCTGCATTTTTAAGCTTTTTAGAATTTTAGTATTTGCTGCAATTTTTGATACAAACAACGGCAACCCTGTAGTAGCTTTAAATAGAAACTGTTTTTTCTAAGACAATGCAAACCAGATGAAAATGTCTGACAATTTTATTTAACAAAGTTAACCAAATTCGATATTTGGTTGTCAGAGAAAAATTGTATAAGAGAATAAATTGTTAACGCTGTCTTCCATCGTCGTTCATCAAAATTTTAGAAAAATCTTATTTAAATAAAAGTTAAAAAAATATATATTTATATATGTATGTTTATAAAAATGTATAGTTTTTTTTTAATAGATATTTGTTTTTAATAACATTTTACATTTTTTAAGTAAATTTATTTTTAAAATAAGATTTTTTGAAAATTTATCTTTAAATTTCATTATTTTTAAATTAGTTTTATTTTTAAATTAATTTTTTTGAATTAAGTTTTTTTTTAAATTATTTATTTTTTTAAAATTAATAAATTTTTTTTTAAATTAAATTAATTGAAATTTGTTTTTAAATTAAATTCATTGATCATTTTTTTAAATTAAATTGATTGAAAATTTTTTTTAATTGTTTTTTTTTTTTTAATTTTAATTACCTAATTGAAATTTTTTTTAATTATTTTTTTTTTTTTAATTTTAATTAATTTTTTTTTCATTAAATTACATTTCTTTTTCAAAATGTTGAAAAACATTGATATTTTTTTTCAAAAACTATTGATTGAAAATTTAATTTTAAATTTAAATAGAAGAAAAATGTATTGTTTAATATTTTAGGTGTTGCCGTTGCCGTTTTTTAAATATTTTTTTCCATTTCAAAAATGTTTAGAAAATTTCCCTTTTCACTATTTTTTTTTCTTTTTTGCTCTTCTTCCCTTTGGCTCCTTCTTTTTGTTTCTGTTTTCTATTTTTATTCGTTGTTCTCTGATAGGAATAAAAATTAAATATTCCCATCACATCTCTTGAGGAGTGACTTGTAAATTATGCTCTCTAAACAGCTTCATTTTCATTTTGAATCTCCCACTACTTCGTTTCGCCAATTTACAATAAAACAATAAAATCCTAAACCAAAAAAGTCATTATCCCCAAAAACAATTTCACCTCAAAAACTTCATTATATGAAAATCTCCTTTATTCAAGGACTCTTGTACGAAACAATAGAGCACAGTTTATCGTCGTCGTCGTCGGTTAGTCGTTTGTGTGTGTGTGTCGTTGTCATCGTCGTCGTGCACCTGAAACATCATCAACAACAGCAGTAGCAGCAGGAGAAACAAAAATAGCATATGCATGCACGACATAAACACAATTTATCTTCACACACTCTTAACTACGTGTTCCTGATCCTGACAAGAACGCGTGCTGTAGCCACTAACTTTTCGCCGAAATTTACTCGAAAATTACCCACGTCGTCGTTGTCGCCAACAACGAAAAGCTATGTTTGGCAATCCCATAAACTCTGTATACAACACACCATCATCATCAGCATACGGAACGGATTCATCCTGCAGGCCTCTCCATATTCCTTGGTTTGATAGGAAACAGGAGCCTAGCTGCATCAAGTACTAAATATATATGTTCATATAACCGGAAACAGGGCACGTATAGGTTCCCTCGTGGAAACTCCATTGAGAATTAAATCCTCCATTGTAGAGAGAGCTTCTCTTTTGTATAACACTATACGTCCCCATTTTGCGCTTTATTTTTATTTACAACATTTTTGTTATTTATTTGAATGTTGCCATCATAGAGGTAGAGAGGTAGAGAAACAAAGCATCCTTATACATCCCCGGTGTGGATTTTGTGTTTTTGTAAAATGAAAATCTATTGCAAATTTTCCAAAAAATATACAGAACTAAGAAACAAGGGAGCAAGGGAAGATACACCCTGTGCCAATTGAATGAGGTCTATTCCCAATTGTTTTAAGGCGGAATTTGTGTGGTTAATTTAAAAATACTGGATTTTGAAATTGACTGAGAAACATGTTTCAGTTTTAAGCCCGAAACAAGAACTGACAAACTGGGAGCGTTTAAACTTACCTAAGGACTTCAACTAAAGTTGTGCCTAATTTTATTTGGTTTCATTAGGAAATTGTAAAAATTAGTCCTTAATCAAGTAATGCGGACTGTGTAACAATGCTCTGTGAGACATTACTAACTTATAGCACGAAAAGTAGGATTAACAAATATTGAATTTTACTATCGCTTTGTATTTTCGCTTTGAGACTATGGGCATGGTATAAGCGCATCATCATTGTCTGAGTGTTAGTTAGAATCAAGCAAGTATTTGCAATAAATTTATCTGTCATAATAATAAAATTTAATTCAAATGACGACAGCAATGCGATGTACACAGATAAAACGACAAAAATACCTAGTTACAACAACAACAAAAATATACCAACAGCTGAGGCTCATCGAATTACTCAGCACGCATAAGCATATGGGAATTTTTAAACTCCCCTATACCTACTAGTAAAGTTATGAAAATTGTTTATTCCAAAAAGCTAATTGCTTTGGAACTTTTTTCTTTTTTTTATTATTATATTTAGAGGGTTGCTAAAAAGCCATGATTTTATTAAATCACCTCAAGAAATTCGAATTTTGTCGTCTAGGTGGTGGGCGTGATATGATGTATGTATTTTCACAGTGCTAAACAGTGTTTTGAATTATTATGAAGGTGTTGACTTTTGTGAAGAAAACATAATTGAAATTTCCTTCAAGACGTTTTGGAAGGTTGTGTGTTAAAGAAAAGTTATTCTTTTTTGTGGAGAGAGATAATAACCATTCAGGATAAGTTTTGGGGGTGATTTAAAATGTGGGGTGTAATTGCAAAATTTAAGGAAAAAAAAATGTGGAAGAAAATACATTTTTTTAACGTTTTTTACAGACATTTGATGCCTTAAAAAAATGTGCTTGATGTAATCTGTTTTCGTACTCTGAGAAATCTTATAAATGGATAATAATTTGTTAAAAAAATTAGGGTGGGTAAAATTAATATCCAACAAGTCGTTTCTTTTTTTTTATCAAAAAGGCCTGATCAGGGAAAATAAGATAATTTGGTTAAAAAATTCGGTTCCAGTATCAATTTTCTATGTTTTTCTATTTTCTATGTTTTTATATTTTCTGTTTTTATATTTTCTATGTTTTTATATTTTCTATGTTTTTATATTTTCTATGTTTTTATATTTTCTATGTTTTTTATATTTTCTGTGTTTTTATATTTTCTATGTTTTATATTTTTAGTTTTTTTATATTTTCCATGTTTTATTTAAAATATTTTCTGTTATATTTTCTATGTTTTATATTTTCTGATTTTTAATATTCCCCATGTTTTTTATATTTTCTATGTTTTTATATTTTCTATGTTTTTCTATGTTTCTATATTTTCTATGATTTTATATTTTATATGTTTTTATATTTTATATGTTTTTATATTTTCTATATTTTTATATTTTCTATGTTTTTTATATTTTCTATGTTTTTATATTTTCTATGTTTTTATAATTTCTATGTTTCCTAATTTTTACGTTTTTTGTTTTAATTTTTTTATAAGGTAATATGAAGTAAGTATGTATGTACATACATACATACATACATATATAGCAGCAAAGGGATACAAATTTATTATTAAAATTGCATACTAATTTAACAAAACAAAAAACATAGAAAACATAGCATGACAAAATTTAAATTGTCACAAATAATTAAGGACTAACTAAAGGCAAATTATCATGCAACAATCCATATACTATGTATAAAGAAGTTTTTTTTTTCGATTTTTTAAGATGGTGATGCTAAAATAGATTTCAACTAAACAAAGTATCAAATAATACATAGAAAACACTAACTACTTTTTGCTCGTCGAATTTTACTTCCCTGATTTAAAGTTCATAAAGTTTTTGTATATTTAAAAGGGGGAAATATGTACGTCCCCTTAAATAATGTTTAACACTTTATGTTCTCAAACTCAGGGTGTCTAAAACTTAGGGTTTTAAAATCTCACGATATCCCTCCCAAATTTAAAAAATAAAAATGATCAGTATCAAAATTATAAATAAGTTAAAAACAAATAAATAAATATATTAATAATAAAATAAAATAATAAAGGAATAAAATAATAAAAAAAAGAAACTAATAAACAAAAAATAAAATAATAAAAAATAAAAATAATAAAAAATAAAATCATAAAAAAATAAAATAATAAAAAAATAAAATAAAAATCGAAATTAAAAAAAATGCAAAATAAATATAAAATTAATAAAAACAAAAAAACTGAAAATTAAAAAAAAATAATAAAGCAAAACAAAAAATAAAAAAAAACAACAAAAAATAAAAAAAATAAAAAAGGACAAAAATTAAAAAAATAAAAAATATTAAAAATACTAACAAATACAAAAAGAAAACTAAAACTGAAAATAAAAATAAAAACTAAAACTAAAATAAAAATATTAAAAATAAATAAAAAGTTGCAAATTAAGCTGCAATTTTCTAAAAAACAAAATGATTTAAAATGGAAATAAAAAACGTAAGACTTAAATAAAATAGACAAGAAATATTTTGTTTTAAATTTCTAACTTAAATATTTTATGAATAGTTTACAAACAAAAATATTTTAAAAATTCAGTAGTTATTGTTAAGGATAAGGAACATAGTTTTCGGGGACACGAAGCCAATTTACTTTGTGGGAACTAACGGTAGAAAATTTGACCTTTAAGGATAAATTTGCAGGATTTCAAAATGAAAATTTCTTACCATGAAAATTAAATTTATTTAAATAGAAAAGAATGTTGCTCAGAGAGAGTCTCGAACCTAAACTTCTAAGTTAACAATCAAGAACTACATCTACTGCACCATTGCTGCCATCCAGCACCAAGATCAAAAGAGATTATGTTAATTAATATTTAAATACGAATTTTTGTAGCATTTAAATTCAACCGCTCTAACATAATTGTTTTGTTTCGTAATGACAAAACTTGCCCACTCATTCTATCTGTTTAAATAAATGAATATTTGACAAAGGAAAAAGGACATCTGCTCGAAAATAACTTCCACAAAATACAAAACCAATTTCATTAAAACCATAAAAATAAAAGCCTTTTTCCCAATGTCAAACTTATATTTAATTAGAGAAATATGTTCAATTAATATAACATACAAAAACAAAAAACAAAAAAAAAAAGAAGAAGAGAAGTCCTCTCGACCATCCTTCCTCAGTTAAGGAAAAAATAAAACTCATTCAAATATATATATGTATAGTATCTACGTACATACCTACAGAAAAAAAAAGCCAAATACATTTTTAATTACTCGTTCGTGTTGCTGCACACATGTTCCTGATGATGAGTAGGTACATACATATATACTCCATGCTGGGCTGTGCTGAGCTGAACTGGCCTTCAACTTTCAACCTTAATTGAATTGGCTCCTGTCCAATAATAGGTCAACCTTATAAAACAATGGTGTAGTTATATTCGTACCTCAACCACACCAACATTCAGCTTGAAAGCGACAGCAGCAGGAGTAGCAGCAAACAAAATGCCTCTTCCGTCGTTGTAGTCCGTTGTCGTGGTCGTCGTCGGTCGATGAATAATAACAATGCCGTTGGTGGAGGCCATTTAGAAAAATTTGCACAAAGCTCTGAATCACATAAACGATAACGAATCCAATATTATTCGGATCGATGAAACATCAATGTGCACATTTAAATTGATTGCGCTATACCTACATGCTTGCCCCTCCTCTGTCATCTGTCAGTGCCAGTGCCAGTGCCTGGTGTTTTGTGTTCATCCGTTGTCGTCGTGTCGTCGCTTTCACCATCGTCGTCGTCCTTAAAAAACTCAAATGCGACTTAATCCACATTAATTTTTATTTATTTTATTATTGTTTTGTCCTACTACATACATCTTTACCTATATGAACCTAGTTCGATATTGAATGATGACGAACGTTTATTTCGCTTTTTTATTATTATTATTATTTTTGGCTTTGCAAATCCCCAGGCGAGAGAGTCAACAATCTGACAATTAATTAAAAATGTAATTAATAATAATAATTATTCTCTCTTGAGTGTGTCGTTATTTGTGGCTTAATACATTATGTACATAAGTAGATATAAATTATATATTAATTGTTGTTTTGCGAGGAATAGAGTTAGATTGCCAAAGTTGCCAATGTAGGTAAAATGTTTGTTCGCTTAATTCGTGGTGGCAATAAAGATTCGAACAACTATTAATTCGTTAACAGTTTCAGCTTTGATAATACAAGAAATCATCAAAATATGTCTCCACCCACTTTGACACGCCCAATTTTTGAAAACAAATATCATTCTATTTTCAAAGTCCTTTGCTTTTATTTCGAATTCTTCTTCTGTAGACAATTTCCTTTTATTCCCATATTTCTTCTTTTTTTCGTTCTTTTCAACTCCTTTACATCTTCTATTCTCTTACCTATATTCCTTTCTTCTTTATTTTTGTTTATTTGCACTTCTTCTTCTTCTTTATCACCTTCTTTTTATCTTTTTCAACTTCTATTTAGCTTCTTCATCAACTACTTTTCTTTTTCTTTTTGTTTTCTTCAGCTTGTTCGTCTTTTCTTCTTCTTCTTCTTCTTCTTCTTCTTCTTCTTCTTCTTCTTCTTCTTCTTCTTCTTCTTCTTCTCCTTCTTCTTCTTCTTATTCTTCTTCTTCTTCTTCTTCTTCTTCTTCTTCTTCTTCTTCTTCTTCTTCTTCTTCTTCTTCTTCTTCTTCTTCTTCTTCTTCTTCTTCTTCTTCTTCTTCTTCTTCTTCTTCTTCTTCTTCTTCTTCTTCTTCTTCTTCTTCTTCTTCTTCTTTTTTTTTTTCTTTTTTCCTTCTTTTCTTATTTTTCTTCTTTCTCCTTCTTTTCTTATTTTTCTTCTTTTTTTCTTCTTTTTCTTCTTTTCTTCTTCATACTTTATTTTTTGAATAACTTTCAAAAAACTATCTGCCAATCGAAAAAAAAATAGTTCAGTTCATACTTCTGCCTCAGTTGGCAATATTATGTAAGATGAACACACTTTGATTGCATTTGCAGAAGAAGAAGAAGAAGAAAAAAAGGGTGGTTTTAGCCACCCTATACATCACGATTGCTCAAATCGAATGCCGTTGTGCTGCCCGCCACTGCTGTCAAAGCAATTGATTGACATTTAATTACGCTTATATCAGTATTTTCTGACCAGAGGCTGCTGAGAGGGGGGAGCTCCCCCTTCTTTTCGACTGTATTATTCAACTTGGTCAATTCTCTATCGGAATCGAGAATACGCACAGCTGCGCATCTCTGCTCGAATATAGAAAAAAAAAAATTATTTAGGTCATGGCAATTCAAAGGAATAGCAAAAATATCGATCCAAGCTAAAGGGGACGCTGCTGTCAGTCTCAATATAGATAGATATATGTGCGGTACATACATATATGCGAAGGTATTGATTGACTGACCTGTCCCAATGCTTACGCCAATAGAATTAATTCCCCAGGTCCCTATAGCGACTATAGGCAGTATAGTGGCACACTCTGTCTTAGTGTTTGCTTTGGCTATAAGTGCATAAATGCATATGCCTATGGCAATGTCAATTAGAATGCAGAAGAACGTTGTCGAAAGTCAAATGAACGAATTATTACAATCGTTATAGGAAAGAGTGGAGGAAGAGAGTCCATTCATTCCTTCTTCTCCTCCTCGTCGTCGTCGTTGTGGCCGTCATCTTCATTATCCCACAACCTATACCACCAAGACTTTCTATGAAAATTTATTGACAATCAATTGACTCAAATGGAATTAACTTTATTGGGGGTTGGGAGTGCGGGTGAATGTGTGTAAGAGAGAGAGATAAGAGAGAGTGTGGACTGCAAAAGGAATTTGCATCTAACATAAAGTCGGTCTAATGATATTTGCTATAAATATGGCAGTTGCAGTAACAAAGTGTTTTTGCTAATTGAGCAATTTATTTTGCTTAACCAGATGATAGGACTTTTAATATTTTAGTTATTTTAATGGTGAGCATTTTTTAATCATGTCAAATAGGAAAAAGTAAGACAGATGAAAATATGAACCGAAAATCAGGTATAAAATCAAGGTATATTTCGTGTGTAAGTTCTTGTCAGGATTTAATTAGTGACCAAACAAGATTTTTATTAGCGGTTCTAATATAGAAAGGTCTGAAGTCTTTTAGGATATTGCCAACATTATTCATAGACAGGTTAGACATAAAGGGCAGTGGTAAAAGATGACTGAAAAACACACGAAATTACTGAATGAGAAATGTTTAAAAAATCAAAGCCATTCTATTTGAGGTAAATAACTTGCCAACAGATTTTATCAAAGCTTTGCTGGGGCTTTTAGTAATAATTTTTCATAACTTATAAGAATGAATTTAGAGTCCTATTCGTATGTAGAAGACGCACCCTCAAAGAAACGATGTGAGCTGTGTGGAGAATAAATTGATCGACAAGTGGGCAAAATGGTTTTGACAATTTTAAGCGATATTAGAGAAAAACGGTAAGTAGGTACTGGGGCACTATAGCATGAGAATTGTTTAAGCCCTAATTTGATATTTCCTTGTAGCCGTAGGTAGAATGTATATTTTTGCTCTGCTGCGATGGGGGTTTTATCGAGAGCATATGGAGCACATTTAGATGAAGATAGCTACAAATCGGTTTTGGTTTTGATGTTTAGAAAGAAGATTAAGTAAATAAATGCAATTATATCAAAAAACAATTATTTAAAAAAATATTGTATCATACCAAATACTGGTTTCGAAATTTCTTTGACAAATTTTAAAAATAATTTCCATACAATTTCTTTAATATAAATACATTATTATTAATAAAAAAAATATTCAAAAATTCTTCACCCAATCTGTAGTAGGTATTATGTATATTCGTTAATTGTTTATACCCCAGACATTTTTCTGTATCCCATAAAGCTTAATCATTGTATTCCAATAATTTATTTAATTTTTTTTTTCATATTTATTAATATTTTGTTTTTTTTCTCTTTGCAGGTAAACATTTTTTTTTTGAATTGCTCTTCTTAAAATATTGGTAATGTATGTAGCATTTAAGCAGAATTATTTTTTGAAGAAATTTTTCTCATTATAAACAAAATCAAACGAATAGTCTAAACAACATATGCAACAGAAGACTATATTTGTACTAGATAAATCTACGTTCCCTAAAATTTCAATTCAGATTGAGATGTGATTTTTTTTTATTTCTTTGTCTTAAAAATCTTGAGAAAACGTTAAAATAAGTAGCCTCCATTCAAATGTAAACAATTTTCTGTCTTAGTTCTGTACTGTAGTATTCTTAAGTAGTCTTCTCTAGTGTTATGCACTGTTCTGGACTATTCTGTAGTGTCCTCTAGTGTTCCGTAGTGTTCTTTAGTGTTCTCTAGTGTTCTGTAATATTCTGTCAGGTTCTGTAGTGTTCCGTAGTGTTATGCACTGTTCTGTAATGTTCTGTAGTGTTCTCTATTGTTCTGTGCTGTTTTGTACTGTTCTCTACTATTCTGTACTGTTCTTTTCTATACTGTTCTACTAAACTGTACTACTAAATTGTAATGTTCAATACTCTTCTATTCGGTTTTATACTCTTCTGTACTGTTCTTTATTTGTTTGTCGTTTATTATTTAAAGTCAACGAAAAAATTCGTTTACGAAAATGCTGCGCAAATATGTTAAATATTCCATTAAAACGTTACCAGCTGTTTTCAACAAGCTTATCATTTTACTTTCCTTATTCCGATTGATTAAATTTTTCCCTGTTAAGTAAAAAAACATATTTTTCTAAATGTATTCTAAGATTAGGCAATGACAAATTCAGAAGTGAAAACATCCTCGAATTTACATAAAGACATGTTGTATATTTAATATCATTCTCAGCAACATTTGAAACCCACAACACATTCAGGATTCTTAATTGAAATCTTATAATTTGTCCGCATTTTCATTTAATCTTTGTGCTTAATATTATAAATTATAGATATAAAATCTTTAATGATACAAGGCAATTATCTTGATGAATTTTTTCCTGTCGTTGACAGATGATGATGTTATGATTTCATGAGGATAATAAATCTGACCCATATTATTTTCCTTACATCATCATCAACATTGTACATTGACCCCATGACGCCAATTATGTTTCCTTTTTTTTCTTTTGATGTCATATTCAACATAACATGATAACAACATTTTCCGGCTGTATATAATGATTGTGTTTCTATATACGAGTATCTGTCATGAACCACACCTTATGACATGTTTCCGTTATTATATTTATTTTTGTGTAATAGCAGATAAATGGAAACATTTTATTTTCCCATTATATTCGTTTTTCGCCTAAAGGAAACAATGAGTAACAATTAATATTAGATAAATCTACTCTTCCAACCTAAATTATTATTTTCTACAAACAAGAAAACTTAGAAATATAATTGTTTATTCAGTGGTGGAGTACATGTATAGAGTCCAGAAATAAACAAAAACACACAAAATAACAAATTTGAGGCAGGATTAAGAGAACTCCAGGATTTTGGTTTTGACTTTGTAGAATGTGGTTATAAAAATAATTTATAAACTCTTCGTCCTCGGTCAAACTAAATGCTGATAAAATTTCCCCACAACTCTTATGTCTCACTATTTTAATAGTCAAAATGTAGAATTTGCAATTTTGTTGCTAAGGAAACTTTTCACAAAAAATTTCCAAAACTTTTCTTGGTAAAAGCAATTGTTTCATTGATAATTCGGTTTAAATTTTGTTTGTAGATTAGAATATTTATGCATTGCGAGTTCAAGGTCTTTCAATGTCATAATTAAGGTCACTACTAAATTTGCCTTGTTAAATTTAATAGCTTTGGTCTTTGAAAAGCCACCATTTTCCGGTACCCATAACTTGTTTAAGTTTTAAGTTTAATTTAGACCTTCAAGGTCAAAGTGTAGCTATGACCAAATTCATGTATATTTGAACATAAAATTTGGCGCTCTATCGATTGCCGATGTCAAAAAATGTGATTTCCTGTTAAAACAAGTTGACTTTAAAATAACCTTGAAGGTCATTGTCAAGGTCAAAATCATGATCACCATTGATTTCCACATTGAAAGTTCCTGTATATTAAAAAGAAACATTGGTTAACAAACATTTTTCAAAATTTTATCTGAAAATCAATACGAGTATATTTTATACTAGAAAAATCCACGTTTATTTATTTTGTATCCGACTACGCACCACGCAAAAACTGTCATATTGATATATCAGATGTTCTGCACTGTTCTGTAGTGTTCTGTACTGTTCTATACTGTTTCGTACTCTTCTGTACTGTTCTGTATTGTTCTGTACTGTTCTCTATTATCAGTCTGTAAATTACTTTTCGAAGTAAACTTTATAATTTGTTTGAGGAAAGGCTGTAAATACACCAACTATTCTGAATTGTTATGTAGTTATTGTTCTGAACTGTTCTGTACTGTTCTATACTGTTCTGTAGCCTTCTGAACTGTTCTGTACTGTTCTCTTTTATGTCTGTAAATTACTAATCGAAGTAAACTTAAAAGTTTGCTTGAGGAAAGGCTGCGAAAATATGTAAAATGTTCCATTGAAACGTTGTCAGCTTTTTTCATCTATTTTGTGTGAAATTTTCTAAGCTAATTACTGCCGCTATCCTTTTTTATTCGTAATACGTTATTGACGAAAAAATATTTGTTAAAGCATGATTAAAGGTGTCCCATATACTAATTTTCCTACACCTGTTTTTGGACTATACAAATCCGATTTGCTGATGTGCGCAACTTGCGACAAGAAACAAAACTTTCATAGAACGACACTGGTATATCTCTGCAAAGTTGTTCCGGAAGGAAAACTATATTTTAATTGCCATCATATTTGAGAACTAAAATTGCCATTTTTGATACTTGCCTTACTCGCATACAACTCCTTTTATTTTTCATTCAACAGCAACACCCCCGGCAATGGTAAATTGTTTGAATTAAACTTTGGCAACACACACATAAACTTATTTAAAGAGTTTGTTGTTTTAGAAATAAAATAATTGCCAACATACACATTGCATTGTTGACATTAGCAGCGAAAAACGAGAATAATTGTTAAAAAAAAAAAAAAGAATGAGCTCCTACATTATGTACAAACCAACGACGACGGCGACGACAAAATCGACGTCGTGTGTCGTCGTCGGTGAGCGTTTTCACTTTATTTTTATTTTTTAACATCTCAATTCAAAGTTTTTCAACTCCTTGTCTGGGCAAAAAAAAAAACAGAAATAAAAGGGTAGAAATTCCATTTCAGGCGGAAGAAAAACGAACTAATTGCAATAACGGATGTGAATTGCTAAAATGTGTTGTTAAGTGGAAAAAGTCTACCAAAGGATCCAAACCTGAAACCACCTATCCTACCTAATATGTTCAGAGTTCTTTTCGTATACTACACATAATATATATGGGTATGTATGTCGTTCGTTTATGTATGTCTCTTGATATAGAGTTTACACGAGTCGTCCAACACACAAGGAATTTTCCATTTGGGAGTTAATGACGATTATTTGGGCCTTTGGGGGTAAAATTGCCAATTGGCAATCTTCATATAGCAAAAGCCATTATCTTAAGAAAGGATAACGAGGATGGTTTCGGTTTATTTTTATTGAGTCTATTGTTTGGACTAAGCAGGTGATAACAAAACAAACATATATACTCTTCGTTTGTTGTACAGTTTGTTGGTTTTTCTATTTTCTGGTTTTATGACCACTCGCCGCTGCCGCAAAGGAATACTTTTGCCTTTTTGCCTTCTTTCGTTTCGATGAGGTTATTTTCTTGCTCCGATAAGCTTTACATACTACTACTGCTGGCCATGTATATTTTGTCAATTTATTTTAATGATCCTATTGCACCATGGGATAGAATGATTTTTTTTATTATTGAAAAAGCTCTTTCAAACATCTCTCCCTGTAGTATAATTATATATGGGTATGTATTGTATGTATTTCCTGAAGAAAATCCAGCATATTTTACAAATAAGGATCGCATTAAAATAGCAACAAAAAAAAATGAACAAAATAGCAACAAAAAAAATGAACACTGCAAACTCTCGACATGAGTGTGGAGAGGATTATGTCATTTTACCCCAAAAAAAAGCACTTTGTTTCCATTATCGTCTTAAAATAATTAATGATGATATTTAGAGATGGTAAATTTTCTAAGAATCTCAGTCATCATATATACCTACAATGCATAAAATAGATGGTGAATATTTTATGAGGGTTCTTCAGAAAGTTGTGTCTTTTATAATAATGACTTACCTTACTTCCACTTATTTTTTCGAAGGTAATTAAAATTGGCTTATTATTAAAGATGATCGGGGGGAGGGGGAGCCTTTAAGTGGTTTTAAAACTCTGAAAAAAACCATATACATATAGCTGAAGAAATTGTATAGGTTTTGTTTTGGTTGAACAGGAAATGCAAATTGTGGTATAACAATAATTAAAAAAAAAAAAAAACATCCCTTGGTTCAAAATTAAGTAGTTGCCGAATTTATAAGATGGAAATTAAGACACTGAGTACTTTTCAGGAAATGCAAATTGTGGTATAACAATAATTAAAAAAAAAAAAAAAACATCCCTTGGTTCAAAATTAAGTAGTTGCCGAATTTATAAGATGGAAATTGAGACACTGAGTACTTGACGTACTGTAGTTTGCCAAGTGACAATTTTTTTCAAGCACTAAGAAAAACCGAAGCTACAGCTCTTCAAAAGATAATTAATTACTTAAAATAATTAAGTTACGTAGCTCGATGCCCCAAAACAGGAGAAGAATGAGTCGTTTCTATATCATAATAAGTTTTACTAATGAGAGTTCAACCTTACAGATTTTTAACAATATGCCAAGTTATGCAGTTTCTTGGTCAGACCCCTAAAAATTACTGTCAAGTTAGCATTACTGATTTAAAAATTTTAGGGGTCAAGAACATGGAATAATTTTAGTAAATTTGTCGTGAATAGCATTTGTTGCGCTTGTTGTTGTTATTTTTGTTTGTTTTTTTTTTTTTAAATAACCCTTGATATTCAAGTAGGCATTATACCACCCTTAAAAATTAAAAATAATGAACAAAACAAATAAGAGGTTATAAATAATTGTCGTACATTTGTCGTAAATATGCTGGATTCTGGATTCATCAAAAAATGCGCGTTTAATCTTTAAGTTTTTAAACAATATGGCAAGTTATGTGCAGTTCCTTGCTTGGTTCATAGACGAGTACGACGGATATTTTGAATACCCCTCAAAATATCCGTCAAGTTAGCGTTATCACTTTAAAATTTTAAGGTTAGAGTAAATGGATAAATTGTAGTGAGTTCGTCGTAAACTCGTCGTAAATAGATAATAATTGTTGCGCTTGTTGTTTTTTTTTAAATAACCCTGGATATTCAAGTTAGCATTTTACCACTCTTCAAAATAGGGAATACTGAACAAAAAAAATAAAAAAGTGTGGTTATAAATTGTCGTAAATTTGTGGTAAATATGCTGGATTTATTGAAAAATCCTATGTCAGCGTTTTTTTTTTCAATTTATTTTTTATTTCCAATTTTTTTTTTTTTTTATTTTGAGGGATTATAATCCTAACTTGAACGTCAAGTTAACATAGAGAAAAAATAAAAAAAAAAAACAAGTTCAAAATTGTATTCATTTACCACAAATTTACGACGCATAATTACTTACTCCTTTTTTGTTAAATTTATTTTTAAGGGTTGGGGTTATTTAATAAAAAACAAGCCTGAAATGTTTTTTTCTTTCACGACTAGTTAACGACAAATTTAAGACATATTTACGACAAATTAACAAAAAATTTATGACAAATTTACGACAAATTTACACCAAATTTACACCAAATTTACACCAAATTTACACCAAATTTACACCAAATTTACACCAAATTTACACCAAATTTGCACCAAATTTACACCAAATTTACACCAAATTTACAACAAATTTACAACAAATGTACAACAAATGTACGACAAATTTAGGACAAATTAACTACAAATTAACTACAGATTAACTACAAATTTACTAAAAGTTTACAACAAATGTACGAAAAATTTAGGATAAATTTAGGACAAATTTACTACAAATTTACAACAAATTCATAACAAATTTACAACAAATGTACGACAAATTAACGACAAATTTAGGACAGATGTAGGACAAATTGAGGACAAATTAAGTACAAATTAAGTACAAATTTAGGATACATTTACTACAAATGTACTACAAATTCACTACAAATTTATTACATATTTACTACAAATTTACTACAAATTTACTAAAAATTTACTACAAATTCACGATTATTGGACCCTAAAAATTTTGAAGTTGTAATGCTAACTAAACGGTGAGTCGAAGAAAGAAAAGTGTCCAAACCTTTTTTTGTATAGAATTGCATGATCTACAAGTTTTACATGAAATACTTTTCGATAGGGTTTACCGCTTAAAAGTCATATGCAAAAAACCATCATGAATTGGATTTTTTCTGGAGTAATCAAAAAAGTACTTTTTTCAGGGCTACAAGACTTTTTGGTTTCGGATTTTGATCACGTGCTATCATTTTCATATTCTAACTCCAACATAATAATCTGATACCACTTTCGTATCAATATTAAACAAAACTGACAATGAAACAATTTTTTTTTAATTTGTCCTTACTTAAAAACATTTTATGGTCAAAGTACCTACAATAAGATACATATAGTTGGTGTATTCCAAAACTTCCGATTTATTGTTGAGATATAATATCTTCACTCTGGTGGGACCTTATAAAAGAATCAAAAAAAAAAAACTTTATTCTAAAACTTCCTCACTTCATAAAATCAAATATATCCGTCGAGCTAAGCAATAGACAGCTTTTTTGAATGAGCCCTCAGGAACAGCCATTTCCACACAAACATCCTTCATTAAAATTCCTCCTTTCCTCCTCCCATTCCCCGTTATGCAGCAAATAAAAAAGGTTCGAAGCATACGGCATCCAGACAGGATACTCCTTTAATGTGCCAAAAATATAACCTTCTGCCAAAGTATTTACGAAATAATCCACCTCTTACATGTATTTCCGCAGTTACCCTTCTAATTGTCTATATATTGTGCATTGTTGTGAGTCAACATACAACACAACACAACACCTATAACTATACCTATGCTAGAAGAGCCCTAAAAACATTTTTGGAGCTTATCCAACTACTTCAAACTATTGTCTGTTGTTTTGGTTAACCTCCAAAGTATCATCTCTTGTAATGAACTCGCATGTTCCTTTTGTGTATCCTGGGATATGTTACAATACACAAAAAAAAACAATACTCTTTTAAAACTTGGCCAACAACCAAAAACCCTCTCATCCCAATATCAGTAAACCCGATAAAATCACATCGAAGGATTCTCTTCTTCCTGTACTTCTTCCACCAATGCTTTTATATCCTGTCGAAGTGCACACTCAAAAAGGATTGTCTATTTTTGTTTTTTCTTTTTATTTTTAGCAAAAATTGAGGTGAGATTTTGCCATTTTGCTTGCACAAATATGTTTAGCATGTAAATTTCCTTTCGCATGCAAATGAGCAGCAAACAGCAAGGATATTACATACATAGTTTAACCTGCTGAGGGCCCTTCGAACGCGAATTATCTTCACATCAGGACATAATCACCTTCCAACGAGAAAACACACCTCAGTCCTTTGGACGAAGTGAAACTGATTACAATAATTTCTATATGTACCTCAAGCTATAGACTGGGCGTTGTACCTTAACTAGGTATACCTATATAGGTACCTACAAAATGCGATACACTTTCTCTTACTCTACTAAACACAGCTTCTTTCTTTGATCCTTTTAAATGCGTTTTATTTATCCAAAAGGATGACTTTTATGAATGAACACCCCTAATTTCACCATAGGTAGTCAGGAAAGTATCAGAACGAACGAAAAATATAAATCCTTTTTAAATTGCCTCAACGATGTAGTTTTGTGTTTTTATTTTCTGAAGTGAAGTGTATCCAAGGATATGCGGGAAGGACAATGAAAATATAAAGATTTATCTAAAAAAAAAAAAAACAACAGTACGTATTTATATAGCAACAAAAAAGTATATTGCACAGTTTTTCAATTGCAATATAAAAGGAGTGTTAAAACTTTACGACACAACCAACAATAATGAAATTTTATAACATATATATATATATATATATTTCACCCAAAGGACGAAAGAACAAAAAATATATTCACTTGATATTTTTTTTTGTTGTTTTTATTATTTTTAAAAAATCGCTATTCCTCCCAATCTCTGGCATCGTAAGTCGACGTTTTTGTCGCAGTCGTCGTCGTCGTCGCCAGGATGATAGAAATATGAACGACTGACAATGACAGCAGCATATGGAGGAAAAAAAAAGTCGGTTGGTGTTAACATGGTTGCCACTAAATAAAAGTATAAATAAATCATATTCCAATATTTGGAAAAAAACTAAAGAAAAATCTTATGTTAAAGCTTTAATTTTAATTTTGATAATAACGGTAAATTAATATTATTCGGTACAATTTAATAATAACGGTAAATTTACAGATTCCGGTACAATTTAACGGCCGGATAGAATTCAGAATTGACATTAATAGAAAATCTTTGGTGATGAAATTACTTCCCATTAGTCAGTCAATTTAATGGGAACTTTTTTTCCCTGAAAAAATAAAAAAATAACAGGAAAAGAATCCCTTTCCGAAAGAATGTGGCAAGATTTGGTTTGCATCAAGGATATTCGAACCAGGCTGATTTCCAAAACGTCAAACAAAAAGTTTTAATGCGCTGTTGTGGAACGCATCCCGGATGTTTTGCATACATTTTATTTTGCATCAGTTTGACATTTCGTAACACATTTTTTACAGCTTAAAATAAAATAGCGGTTATAGATGTCGTTTTGATAATTATTTGTTTTGTTTAATTGATTTTATGCCGTTAGATCTCAAAACATCGTTGAATAACAATTCATAATTTACGAAAGAAAAAGCAATAAAAATAGAAAAATAAACTTAAATATTTCACTTAAGACTCCATATTTTTGTTTCACTTTCAAACGTCAAATTGTCAAATGAAAGCATGCAAACAAAATTGGATGCTTTTGCTGCTCAGTTATTGTGCATCGCTGACTTTTAGGATGCGTTTAGAAAATCGTGACTTTGTCAGCCTCACTGTTTATGAATTTTTTTTTTTTTGGAGTGGAAAGAGCTATTTTTTTTTTTTTTTTTTTTTTGTAAATATCTCGAAAATTATCCGATTTTTTTTTGCAGAAATGTTATAAAATGGTATAAAAATTGTAGCTTATAAAATTTTTTTAAAATTATTTGTCAAAAATTGCGCAGTTTTAATATTAGTTATTTTATTTTAATATTTTACTTTCCACATTATGGAAGTGTAAGCTATTGTACACGTTTTTCTCAAAATCTATCGCTCTTAACAAAAAATGTGTTATAATCTTTTTCGTGTAGAATTTTAAAGCTTCAAATTTAGTCTTGAAATTTCTTCCAAGAAACTGATCGTTTTCGAGCAATTTAAAAAAAAAAAGCACTGAATTTCCCCAATAAAATCCAAAGTCATTCTTAGACGGATCTTCCGACTATGAATTCCGGCTAGACTTTATGACGATAACCGCTCTTTTTGACGTGTCAGATTCAAGGATAGTTTTCTCCAATGACATGTTGAATATTCCTTCCTATGTTCAATGGTCAGACCACCCCTTGCCTGAGTCCATTTTAGGGGTAGACATATAAAGCGGCCCCCTATCTTTAAATCATGTTCCCATAATATACCAAGAATTAAACAAAATTATGCTTTTACCACAAAATGCACATTATTTTAACTAAACCTCCCCACTATATAGTCAAGTAAAACCCTTAACTCTTCCGATTGGTTTATTTTGAAAACGGTTATTTATATGAAAAAAAGTAATTAAATGTTTTTTTTTTAGGAAATTTTCTAAGCTACAAATTAGTCCTTGAAATTTTTTCTATACAACTAACCATTTGGAAGATATTGCTGAAAAACCATTTTTGGGGGCATTTAACCCCCGTACAATCGTAAGCATTGCTAATATTGATGGACTTTTTTTTTCAGTTTCCTAAGAACACTAAGAGGAGGCTATATAACAAAATTCAGTTTTCCGGCTATTTTTCCGGAGTTAAATTGATTTAATGACTGAACTAGTAATGCCTTATTGCGATTGTCGTTCAATATTCGGTGTGATAAAAGTAGGTCGTATCTAAAACTTTAAATTGTTCAAATTTTTATCCAAAGCTATCTGGATAACTGGATTAGTTGTTGGAGTGTCTTGTGAAAATATAGCTGATGAGTGACGATATCTGATGAAATAAAACTTCAATATTATTTGGAATTTCCGATAATCGGCTTTCGGTTAAAATGTCGTTTACTTTTAAACATACGACACAGAATTTAATTATGAACCTTCTTCCAAGACTGAAATTTATCTAAAAATTTATCTAAATTTTATCTAAAATTTAAGAAAAATGCAAAAAATTAAAATAAAAAAAACTTGGCAAGTTTGATGAAAGAAATGTATGAAAGTGGTTACCGTGGGTGTTCAGCGGCGGCGGCGGTGATGGCGTTGGTTGGGTCGTGGTCGGTTTTAGTATGGGGTGGTACGTACTCAATGCATTGTGTACAATAAAATTTTAGTTTATACAGTCAGTTACTCCGTGGAGGGTATAAATACTCTTGTACAAGGTTTACATAGAAAAATGTTTTGTTTAGTTATATTGCTCACTGCATACAAGACTACCTCTGTTTTGCTTGCTGTATAAGTATATTCATGCCAGGACGAAGGATAAATGGCAGGCAAAGAGCGAAAAAAATGTGTACTTTTTTTTTCTTTTTATTATTACTTCATTTTATTTTTATTTTTTTTCTGTTGTTGTTGTGTATTGTTGTCTTCTCTTTTTACTCTCTGACAATGAACCTGTTATAGTGTGGAAAATTTTAGCGCTCATGATATATGAAGGAAGAATGTATATGATGATGAGACGAGGGGGCAAACTCTGTATAGAACGACATCATGATGTAAAGGCATGTCTCCACGTATATATACATATCTACGTGTCCTTTGAACTCATGGGTATTATGAAAAATTAATATGCATACATATCAAGAGTTGTGCCAAGGATGATGAAGGATGTAATTTTTAAGTACATATACCTAGTTTTGGGTTTTATTATTCAAGTTGAACACTCACACAGGTCGAGTATAGTGTGAGGCTAAGTAGATATAATAGAATTAAAATAATATCCATTTTGTGAAGCTTTTTAAGCTTTTTTAAAAGAAAAAAAAAACTAAAATTAATATAAAAACAAGTGATTATATAATTTTCATTAAGTGCATAATTTTATTTACTCTTATGAATATTTTTAACATATTTGAAAGAATTAATTAATAATATGATCTACAGGGAAGACTACTCTGTCAAGTGCCAGGATATTCCTTATGAAAATTATATACCTTTTTTTAAGAGTGTCAATTTTAACAACCCAATTGGTAAATTTTTGGATCATTGAAAGGACCATGGTTCTCGCAATTCTGTCTGTCCTTTCAGCTGCAGCCCCCACACGTTACCTGCCGTAAATTTTTTTTAACAAATATAAATTTTTTTTATTTTTCTGAAAAACGTGCCCACAACTTTTTTTTTTAATTCTGTTTTTTTTTTTCACAAAAAAAATAAAATAAATTTCCGAGAAATGGCTATAAATTACCTCCCAACGATGCAACTGTTTTTTATCATTTTTTTACCAGAATTGGAACAATATTCAATTTTTTACCAAAATGGTCAATTTTTTACCAAAATGGCCAATTTTTTGCCAAAATGGTCAATTTTTTACCAAAATGGTCAATTTGTTTACCAAAATTTTCAATTTTTTACCAAAATTTTCAATTTTTTACCAAAATTTTCAATTTTTTACCAAAATTTTCAATTTTTTACCAAAATTTTCAATTTTTTAACAAAATTTTCAATTTTTTACCAAAATATTCATTTTTTTTTTTTAAATGTTCAATTTTGTACCAAAATGGTCTCCATTTTTTACCAAAATGTTCAATATTTTACTAAAATGTTAAATTTTTTACAAAAATGTTAAATTTTTTACCAAAATTTTCAATTTTTTATTCTTATTTTTTTAAAAAACCGTTCAAACGATTTTTAAAATCTTTTTCTCATAAATTTAGATTTGTGTGAGAAATTAAATGGTTTTTTAATCAATTTATTAATTTTTTTAACAATATTTCAGTGCACCATATGTACAAACGGTTCTTATTTGTTCATATTTATGTTCTTAATCTAAATTTCGTTTTTGGTAAGTGGCATAAAATAAAGGCTATAATTGTTTTTGTGTAGAATTTTATAAAAAAACAATTGTTGGCTTGAAATTTTTCGAAATATTCACAAAATCTGAATTTTGCCTCTTTCAAAAGTGCTGTGCTGATTGGTTTTCAAATTAAGGATACTTTTTAGAATGTGCTTAAGACGGGAAAATAAAGCTCTCTATAAAATGTAAGCTTTGTCGAAAGTTTTTCAAGGTCAAAGTCTAATTTAGCTGGGTTTCGGCATCAAAATCATTTGTAAAAGGTTGGACTTAACGTTTTTCCTCAAAGTAAAACAGATACAAATTTTTTTGTTTACGTCTTCCACTTTCAGGTGTTCCACCACCCCTTTTTGACCAATTTTTGTTTAATCAATTTATTAGATACAATTTCTGTTTTTCCGAAAAAAAATTTATGTTGGATTTTTTTAATTACCTAAATAATTATATTTATCTAACCTTTGATCTTGTGTCTTTTTTTAAATATTTATACGAGCAGTCAGTCAGCACCTATTAAGTACAGGGGCTGACTGCTTTTCAATTAAATTACAACTTATTTTCTTATTAACAATAGACTTGCTATATATACGCTTTTTAGTTTTTAATTTATCATCAGTCATGTACAAATTAATGTCAATTAGATAACCACGTTCAACAACACTTCCCATAATAAACAAAATTTAACCATAAAGCAAAAAAAAAACCTTTCAACAAATAATGTCAATCTTGATGTTTTATCAAATCAAAATGGTCTAAACATTTCATTTTATCATTTTATTAGAACACAAATCAATCATAATAAAAAAAACATATTATGTACTATAAATATGTATAATACCCGTACACAATATTCATCTATTATGCACCCTTCAATAAATATTGTAAAGCCCATATATGTTGTGTAGGTACGTTTAAAACAGGGCATAGGTAATTGAATTTGACAACACAGACATCAATTGGCAATTCTAATTTATACTCCCTAAACAAAAATAACAACTAAAAAAAAACTAAAAAAAGAGAACTGATGAAAACTTAAAATTGACAGAACATGATCGTGTGTTGACAGCGCCCACAATTTTTTTCAAAACAAAAGAAAAATGCATAAGTAGTGAGGGGTCGCAAGTTGTTGCTTTTGGAACTAATGGTGGCATTGGAATAAAAATTTTGAAAAAGCTTAGGTAAAAAAAACAAGTAGGTACTGGTAGCAAAAATAAAAAAAAAATCAATGAAAATTTAAAATAGTATGTATTACATGTAATAGTGAAATAAATTAATAAAACAATGTAATAAAATAAAATAACAAGATAAAATTATGAAATTAAATAATAAAAAAAAAATTAACAAGATAAAAATAATGAAATGAAATAATAAAACAATATATGTAATAGAATAAAATAATAAAATAAAATAATATATCTAGTAATAAAATAAAAATAATATAAAACTAAAACAATAAAATAAAATAATAGAATAAAATAAATAAATTAATAAAAGTATTAATAATAAAATACAAAATATATGAAAATAAAAAAAAAATATATATAAAATAAATTATACTAATATTATTCACTACAATTTCTTGAGTCTGCTACATAAGTTTTAGTTTATTAAAAACTAAAGATTTCAGCTCAAAATTCAAACTTCAAAGTGACAGCTGACAGATCATTTTAAACTACGTCTGCTACAATATTAACTACATTTAACTACATGAAGTACGTAGCAGATACATATATCAAATTTAGTTTATTCTAAAAAGTAATAAGATAAGGAAAAATAGAAAAATTACTTCCGAATTTATATTCTAAAAATGACAGTTCGAGGAACCCTGGTCAGGGGTTATTTTTAAAAAAATACATTTGTGACATTTTTTTTTTCACGATAAATTAATGAAAAATTCACGACAGATTATTACATGTCCATTTTTTAGATTAATAAAATTGTTCCAGAAAATATCCAAAAGTCAAGTACTTTAACTTGGTTCCAAACTTTTGATGGAGGTGTAAATAAGCAGTTACGAGACATCGAATATCCTTTTTTTTAGATGGGGCACATTATGGAGCTGATGATCAGACTGCCTTCCAATCATAATTGGGAGTTACAGACAATCTCTCTATTAAAACAAAATTATATATTTTTTTTTTTGCAAAACCAATATATGCCCCTTAGAGTACTTTAATTTACATCTACTGCAATGTTAAAATACTTGTAATCTTTTTTAGTATTTTCTGTGTTGGCAATGTGAGATGTTTTCTTAAATAACTTACTACATATAGAGTGCATACCACGAGGCCAATGATTTGTTCCACATGGGAAATTGCTGTCCATCTTATGTCAATTTTACTAGACAAAATGTGATCAAACGCAAAATAGCCGCCATCTATACATAATATAGAGTATCCGATCAACCGCTAAATAATGTATAATGGCACCAGGCATCAGTGGCGATGGTGGCGCACAGCCTGCAAGCCACACATTGTATGCAGCTGGTTAATAAAAAAAAAAAACAGCAACAACAAAAATAAACTTAACTTTACTTAACTTGCGGTTTGTGCTGCGCATATCACAAGCATCTCATTCTTGTCACGTGAAAATAGATCACGATTAATGACAGTTATACCTAATGGCGGAAGTTAATTCTGATCTTTGGTGGAACTTTATATTTTCTATAACTTAACTAACAAGTAAACAAATTAAGAATTTGCATGCATAATTTAGTTGATTGGTTGGGTGGGTTAGTTGTGGGTGCGGTTGTCATTTGGAAGAGACAGAAAATTAAAAAAAAAAAAATATAAATTAGTGTCGAACTAGTTGTATGTTTATGCGCATACAAATGAGTCCACTTTAAGGTGGTCGTCTCATGTGATGAGTGTATTTTATTTTATTTTTAGTTTAAAAATAGGGGTACTTGTTGAAACGTTTTTTCACTGTCGATTTGTTTGTTAAAATTTCATCGATTTCAATAAAAAATATTATGAAAATTTTCAAAAATATGAAAATTTTTAAAAATATTATACAAATTTTCAAAAATATTATGAAAATTATGAAAATTTTCAAAAATATTTTGTTTGTATTTTTTTAGTGAAATGTAGAACCTGGCTGTATATCTCGAAAATACATAAAATCTTTTTTTGATAAATTATATCATTAAATAACAAAAAAATAGCCATATATTTGTTAAAAATGTTTAAGGGAAATTAAGAAAATCCCGAAAACTAAAAATATTGAAAATTCAAAATCCCGAAAACCCGCAATCTAGAAAATACAAAATCCCAAAAACCAGCAAAGAAATTCCAAATTCCAAAAGCCCGAATTCCCAAAAAAATCGAAATCCCGAAAAATTAAATTAAGTTAAAAAACTGCAAACTTTTAATTTTATATAATTTCGGGGTTTCGTTAAGCTAGTTGTTGTTTTTTGATACGATCTACAGTATTATTAATATTCATTTACTAGTTTTGTAATTAAAAGTTTTTATTGAACTAAAATTTTTAACAATGATTTCATTTTATCTTTCTAATAACCCACTAATTAGTACCTTATATTATATGCTCTGACCTTCAAAACAAACCTAAAAAATTGTTAAAAAAAATACCTATGGCTTACTCATTGCTGAAACTAGTTAACCTTTTATGACGATTTGGTGGCTTGTGAACTGAATTGATTGAATTTTTTGCAAATATCCCACAAATCAGGTGCTAAAAATCGCTAATGACCTTACAAAAATGTTTACAACTGATTACAAATTTTTTACGGCTCGACGAATTTATGAATTTAGTTGATCTTTTTTGACCACTTACTTTTCTTTTAGATAGCATACTTTTTTTGTGAATATCCCAATATGAGGTGCTTAGATGTTGGGGCTGGGATTTTAGGTCTTAGGGATTTTGTAATAGCTGCATTATAGGTTTTTTGGGTTTTTGGTTTTCTGAAATCTGTGTATTTTGGGCTTTTGGAGATATGTAATGGCTTTCCGGGATTTCAGGTTTTCTGGAATTTGAGGTTTTCTGAAACCTGGGCTTTTGGGTTTTTGGGTTTTTTCTGTATTTTTGGGTTCTACGATAAAAACAAGGGAAAAATGTATGGAATTACTGGATTATGGGTTTTCTAAGTTTTTGATTTTTTGAAATCTGTGCATTTTTGATTTTGGATTTTTGGAGATATGCCATTACATATCTCCAAAAACCCGGAATGTTGGGCTTTTTGGAGTTTAGGATTCTCTGAAACCTAGGCTTTTGGGTTTTGGGAGATTTACAATGGCTTTTCGGGATTTTATGTTTTCTGAATTTTTGGGTTTTACGATAAACAAGAAAAAAATTTTATGGAAGGGTGGTTTAATTTTTTTTCAACATGTTTACGTTATTAAGTACTGAAACACAAACAACAAAAATTGAAAAGAATTGTTTCTATTAGAAATTTACCCTCCTTTCTAAATGGGATTAAATGGACCCCCCCTTTCATACCATAGAATATTTGAATTTTATTATTAAAATTTAAATATTTTATGGTCCTATTGTATTATACGTAACTGTATATCACAAGTACCTCCTTTCGATCCCAGTTAATTTTATGAAACCAATATATTTCCCCTTAATAGCTTCAATATATATATAAAAAAAAATACTTTTTACCAGGGGTTCTCTCGTCTCATATAGTCATATATATTATAATGATAATGGCTCATCGTATCGCATCTCCAATACTTAGTTACATTGCAGCCCAGCCCAGCCCAACCCCAGGTCCAGATCTTACACTCGTTAGGTATACAAAAACCACAATATTTATGCAATGAAAATGATTTCAATTAATTTTACTGATGCGGTCACCTTGAGGAGCCGTCTACGAGAACTCTCGTCTCTGAACTGCGGCTTTATCACGTCATCGTTGTTGTAAGAATGAAAATGAAAAACATGTAGATACATACCACCTTTGCCGACACAAGGTCAGGGCACATAGGTACTAAAAAATAAATGTAACTTACTTTTACATATAACTCGATAAAAGGGAGGTGTTTTTTGGGTGGAATTGTTGTTGTTGGGTAAATTTAATAATAAATTGTACAGACAACAAAACAAAACAAAAATGTAAATTTCGATCGAATTATAATGTTGATGATGGCTTTATTATTTGTATCTTTTATACTTTAAAAGTATCTATAACCGGATTTTAACGAACTTTTCGTCGAAGGTTTCTTGTGTGGGAAAACTTTTACAAATTGCCATTGGCACATTATAAACATCTAAAAGATACGCACAGTTTCTTGTCTCGTCGCGCGAACTCAGACAGGGAAAAAAAAAAAACAAAATTAAAATTTAAAAAAAAAAATTAAATCTCTGGCTACAATTGCGTTTTCTTCGATGTTTGTTGTCTCGAGAGTTATGCGCTAACATGACAACCTCAAATGAGATGTAATTATTTCGATGTGTTTCTTATGCTAATCACTTTGGATGGACAGACAAGGTTTTGATTGGAGTGTTATGAGTGTGTGTTCGTATCAAGCACACACCTGAGGCCAGCATCAGCATCAGCTTCACATTCAGATTCAGTTGATGAGCATCTCCCTGTGGTTATACTGAGGGATCATTAAGTCTAAATGGGGTTATAAGATGTTAAATACACATATAGGTATAAATACAATACGACTTTAAATGGTGTTCTACACACGATAGTTCGTGTTATTATGTCTGTTACAACAGTTATTGTTAATATTGTAATTTGTTTGTCTTCAAGTGGTATACCTACCTACATAAGACAAAGGGAATGATAAAGATATATGGATGCAAAGAGGGAGAGGGGGGATAAATGGTCCTTGATGTAGTTTATTGAAGGTAATTATAATTATTGTTAAGTGTTACGAGTGTGATAGTATCAGCGTGATTTAAACTCGTCATAACGAATAATATTTTCCAAGGAGACAGGAAACAGTCGATATTATTTTTAAGTATTTAATTGCTACATGATCAATCTATAGCCATGAAAAATAATTATTATCTGCGTTTAAATAAAAAAAAATGTTATAGATTTATTCAAAGATATAAATAAAAGTGTTTAAGGTTAATTTATTCAACACAGGGTCTTTACATAAAAAAAAAATTTACAACAATAGGAATTTGAAAGTTACATTAGTAATAATTACTGAGTGAGGTAATTTCTAGACCATTTATTCAAATTAAGTTATTGGACAAAATATTCAATGAAATGACAATTTAAGCATAATTGAGGATATATTTAGAGAAAATATAAGGAACACCTTTTTTTTGTCGAAAGTGCTATACTTGCTCGTGGTTGTTAGGATTGACTGTCAGACTTTCACTTCGAAAAAAAAAATCCGACAGAACTGAATTTTGGTGAAGAGTGTGGTTTAAAGAGAACTTTTTAGGATGTGCTTCCGACACATGTCAAAACACAGTTCTCCGCCAAAATTCAGCTTTGTTGGAATTTTTTTCGAAGTTTGCCCTTTTCTTAATTTTTTTTTTCCGAAATTTTTTTAATTAAATGGTAGCTTTTATGTAAAAAAAATTGTGAGCAGGTTTCTGAAAAAATGAGATTTTCCTTATTTGCTAAAAAAAAATTACGACAGGTAACGTTATTTTTTTTTCCAAAAAAAAAAAATAAAAAAACCTGTTAGGGAATGTCCAAAAAAACGCTAGGTATCAAGTTTAAAGAAAATCGACCCACTCGTTTAGGCTACAGTTTAAAGGACAGACAGAAGACACCCGGACAGAATTGCCAGACCCACTTTTTTGACTTCGCTATCACCGTAATGTTAAACTTCGATCAAAATCAAAATCTCTTACCATATACCATGTATCAACATATCGCAAGTAAAAAACTGGTTCAATGTTGGGCATTCAAACCATCTTTTGACCGGTTTCCCCGAGGCGCCTATATTCATTTAGGAATTGCTTGGCTCTTGTGAAGAGTTTTTTTTTTAATTTATCCACAAGGTCTTAAAATATATTAAACAAATTTTAATATTTTTTCGAATAGTTACGAAAAAGTGTATGACAGAAAAAACTGCATCTTATTGAATTGTTATTTACAAAATTATTACAGATACATTCACATTAAACGAAAATTTTAACCTCTTTGTCCTCGATTATCTCACAAAATTCTTAATCCATTTTAATGAATTTAATCTTATTATATTCCCTAATTTCATAAGATTGCTATAGGCTAATTTATTTACAAGTACTAATTAGTGTGATTAATTTTTTTCTCCAAAATTCTACCTTCGAATATTAAGCGAAGCAACTAAACACGATTATTCTATAATAGTTTATATCTCTGCCTAATTATCAAAAATCATCTCCTATAATGATCTCTTTCACGCCAAAAAAAAAAACTATACCAACCCATCAGGCTATTTAGCTATCACTAACAGAGTTCAACAAAGCTTACTTAACTATATCTCTATCCCATAAATAGGCAAAGCATTCATAGGCATTTATTTTTATTTCAAAAAATAATTGCACCATTTATCAACATCTATCTTTTTTTTTTTTTCTTCCCCTTTACTTAATTTACCTTTATTTATTTATATAAAACAAAACTTTCCTAACTTCTTAAGCCCCTTAACTGGACTTGAATGCCAAAAAAATTGAGCGAAATGATTAATAACAACCCTGAACTGATTAAGCCATATAAATCCCTCACATAATCTTTTTGTTACTTTACATCTCAATCTCAAGCTTATAAAGGCCAACAAAATAAAATAAAAAAATAAATAAATAAATAATATAGAAAAAAAATAATACAATGTTAGCAAAACAAAAGCAAAAAAAAATAAAAAATAAAGAAGAAAAAAGATTGATCCTTTGTTCTATACGGTAGCAATTTAATGCCAACAACCCTGTCGTCCACATAAATACCGTTCGTTGTTCTTCTTCTTCTTTCATTCTTCTTCGAACCCCTCCCCAAGAAAAGTTCAAATGAAATATTATGCCCAGAGAAGAGAGTTGCTCTTGTGGTAGAAAATTGTATAAAATGGGAAGCGATATAACAAGAAACAGTCGACAGCTCCTCCGACAGCTAATCAATAATTTCTCCACACGCAGTCGAATATAAGAAAAGATGATTTCTCTTCTTCCAAACAACTCCAATACGACGATAGCGACGACGACTATATACGAGCTATGAGCTAGCTACCTAAGTTGATGAAGAAATCAAGAAGAACCAGCACAAGAAAGTTCGAAGGACGAAGGAGGACACACATACAATCATATAGTTTGCTTTTTTTTATTTCCATACACACATATAGTGAGAGTCATCTAACTAATCATAGAAAAGGGATTTCCAAACGCAGACGCCATAATTTCCAATAAAGAGCTTATGGCTCTTTTCACTGCCTCTGTCTTGGCTATGAATACTTGAAACAATGGCAGAATATACCGTTTACTTTTTTTTTTTTCCTTTTCCATTCTATACTTTATATTTCATTTAAATCTTTCATTTTGCGCAATGCACACTGCCGACCAAACCAAACCAACCCAACCCTCAAACCACCATCGCAGCAGCACCCCCTTTAGAATTTTCCATTAGCCATCTTTTGCTTTCACCCTTTTTTATTTTATTTTTTTATTTCTGTGATGAAAAGTCTTTTTCTTGTTCTTCATTTCATTTCTTTTATTTTGGTTCTTATTCTTATTCTTCTTTTTTTCTTTTTCTTTTTTTTTTTTAAACGAGACTAATTGATGACTCGCAGACAGAATTAATCGATGAATATGCAACCGTAATTGCCTTAATTCTTTATAAGGATTTCTGTTCTCGACTTGCGATTATAGGGAGAAAGAGAGATAGAATGGAAGACAGACTGACGGTTCTAATGAGACCTAAATTGCAAGGCGATAATGGATAATATTCAGCTACAGCTACATAGATAGATAATTTTGTGTGTACATCAAGCTCTTTCAAATGAGATGATTGAGAATTTGCTGAACTATTAATTTGCGCTGAATGATTAATGAAATGAATATCGGCGGCGCAAATGGGATCGGTACGGTACCTAATCAGATGGAATTTTTTTTTTTTTTTTTGTAAGCTGACTCATACTTATAGACTTATTTTTGGGGGGAAACAAGAAATTCTTTAAAAAGAATAGGTACCTAACCTACCTATGCTGTCTTGCATGACAAACTTGTGACAAGGATTCAAATGGCAAAAAAAAAACAAAAAAATTAAAAGACGAATTATTCGGTCAATTTGGGGCTTAAGCGCCGAGCCGGCTGCCACCGCCACCGTGCTGTGCTGGGCCGCTCCTTTTTCTGTTCGCTCATTTGATAAAGAAGGGGATTAAGAATATTATTCCATTAACATTAAGGTTAATGTTTAGCTGATCACTAATTTTGCGGTTAAACCCCTAAAACAAGAGAAAAAAAAAAAAAAAAGGAATAAAACAACGTCATCCAGAGAGAATGACCAATTATATTATGAATCACCAAGCGTGAAGTTTTTTTTTTTTGCTATGGGTGAATTTAAATCGGGAGAACGATATTGGTTGATTTTTATTATGGAAACATTTTTTTTATTTGATTTTTGAAGACCCCTCCGGTTAGTGTTTCCAATGAAATTAAGTGATAAATTTGTGAAACATTTGATGTTTTTCGTTGGAAATATCTGTTGGAAATATTGTATGTGAATAATATTTCAATTGAAATTTTCTCCGATTTTTATACGAAATACCATATACGATAAATTTAATAGGCGTCAGATCTCCTTGTCATTTTGCGTTACATCATACTTCTGATTAGTGTAGCATATAAAATATGATTTTAATAATGTTATTAATTTGTTTGAAAATGCCTACCAACGGATTGACTAATTTTTGTTAAAGCAAACTTTGTAAATTGAAAATTTAACAATCTGATATTTTAATATCAGAAAAGTTATTTCAGGCCTACTATCTGATAGTTAAGTTGTCAGACCTTGAAAGATAAGAAGGTTTATAAAGAATTTTGCTGAAAATCTGAATCTGAAAATATTTACATACATTGACAATTTAAGAAAACTTTACAAAATCGTCAAAATCAGCACCTGCTGCGTGCCGGTAACGTTTTGGGCTGCTATAACTATGCAAATAGACGCTCTTTCCATTAAATGGACGGACGTCTGTTTTATACAAAATTGTTTAATTTTTATTTAATTTTGACAACAGAAAACATTTCTGACGAAAGTTTATGAAATTTGATATACATATGTACATACTTAATAATTTGAGGACGCTGAATTTAGTGGTACTGCCGTTTTTATATTCAAAATAGAGGCTTCTTAACTAAGGTCAGAATATGGTACGAAATTTAAAAATTTAAAAAGCATTGTCAGAAATTTAGTCAAATTTATGTTTAAAATGTCCTAAAATATGAGCTTGAATGTTTACTTTCATATAAAAAGAATTGTTTTTTTTTTTAAATTTCCTACCATATTCTGACCATAATGCGTCTTATATGTATATGTATCATATTTAAAAAAACGCAAGTCTAAAATATTGTGTAATGTTGCCAAGGGTTTAGAATTAAATTTTTTATTCTAAAACTTTGACATTATTTTATTGAAAATTATTTTTAAGACCAAATTTAATAAAAAATTAGACAACTTAGTAAGTTAAAAATCAAGGCTTCTTAATTAAATTTAAAATTTTTGAAATGTCTTAAAATTTGCACTTGAATGTGTCTTTTTATAATAAAAGTGGTTCCACAATGCATTTTATGTAAATATATACCAAATTTGGAACAAGTCCAAAATATTTTGCAATGTTTCCAAGGGACTAGAACTGTTTTTGTGCTAAAATTTTGATAATCATTCATTGAATATAATTTATAGATCAAATCTGATTTATTCTAGAAATTTGACTTCAATTTCTATAGTTAAAATTTGCAAATCAAATTTTAAATTAACGGGTCAAAAATTCGAAATATTTAATCAAAAATTAATACTTTTTAAAAATATTTTAATTTTCATTTAGAGTCAGATAAAGACACTGATAGCTTAACTTCCTTCAGTAGCTCTTAGTTGGAGATATGTATGTATGTACGTTTGAAGTTTTAAAAATTTAAGTTCAATGTTGTGCTAAAATGTTTCGAAAAACCATTATTTACAATATATTTCATATTTTTTTTTTTTTGTTTTTCCGAATTTTCGCTAAACCGATCGCCCGGTTTCTTTTAATATTGCATTCGAAAATTTTCAATTTTTTGAATTTAAAAAAAAATTCTGGATTCAAAAAACCATATTTTGGATTTAAAAAAAAATATTTTCGATTTTTAAAAATATTTTAATAATTTTTTTTTTAATTTAATATTTTTGAATTTTTTCAAAGTTTACTTTGTAAGTATTTATTTAATAAAAATCTTTATAAAAAATGGTATTCCAACTTTTTGTTTATATTTTTTTGTAAAACTTTGTATACAAAAAAAAAATAAGGACTTTGTTGAGTCCAATAAGGACTTTATTTATTGAAAATAAGGACTTTATTGACAAGAAAGGAGTGTAGCAGTCTATTGTATTTGATGGATTTAAATCTATAGAAGAAGAAATACTGACTGGGATGTCGAAAATATCGTTTTTTTTTCATAAAACTTTTAAACGGTAAACGCTGAAGAAAATTATTTCATGCAAAGCTTGTAAATTTGTTCCTCTATTCTAAAAATGAGATAATAATAGATAATATATAATAATATTTTCTACACGAAATATTATATTACCTTTTTCGATACGAAACACTATTTAGGAGATATTGCGACTCAAGATATAATTAATTTATTTGCAAAAATGTTCCCTTTTGTTTCTGTTTCTACTCCATTACAATCTATAAACAGCTAAATTTTTGATAATATAGTTGACCTTAAAACCATCCTCGATGTGTAATCTTTCAAACACAACAATTTTTTTTTTTTAAATCGGATATGTGTTTTCCTAGATTACTCTGGACATGCAAGCCAGTTTCGACAATGGTCAAATATTCTTCAAGCCAAAATAAAGCTTATTCCGTTTAAAAATTCTCATCTTCTTCTTTTTAAATTATACATTTCACAGCTTTTATTTTAAAACAATGCTGATTGTCAAATGTATAAAACTTTCCAAACTGCATAAACGTTTTCCCTTGGTATCCCCTACTCAAAAATTTAAAATATAACCATTAGATGCAATAATTTTTATTTTAACGAGAGCATAAAATGTTGCACTAGTGTGATGCATGTTTTTATATGCCGCACTCTCTTTTTAAAAATGAGTTGATGCACGCTTCTTGTCATATCCCATTGATTTATAACCACGAATTTTATGAAATTAAAAATTTTTATACGCACATAAATCTATTCTGTTGTATTTTTTTTTTTAATTAGCAAATAATTGAGATCTATGTTTATATATTTTTCTATTAGCATTATTTAAGTAAAATTGTATGGCAATGGCAATGGCAACGCAACGTCTTGAAGTTTATTGCTTTTTAATGCAAAATTAACTTACAAGAAGCTTATTTTAGCGCAAAACGAATTTCACACCAATAAATTTTAATTTAAGAGCTTAGCGTGGTAATTAAAATACCAAATATGTACATGTTAAGCATGATTAATGGTGTATTTGGGTGTATTTTATTTATATTACACATTTCGTTGAGAGAAATAAAAATGTTCACTTATTAAGGAAATATATAATAAAGTGGTTAAAAAGAGTGGGAAAAAAGCATTGTCGAACAACAATATTCCTGTTCAAAGATTGTAGGTTTTATTAAAATTTATATTAAATTCGAATATTAGACTATTAACCCCTTGCAAGGTTGCCACTAGCTTAAATTAAAGTTAATTTTCTTTTTCCTAAAAAAGGTACACATATTTAATTTTATTGAAAAACGGTCGGAACTAGTTCTACGAGTAATACAAAATTCCATTTTTTCTGATAGTACTAAAAAATCAAATATTTGATCTACGACTTAGCGGCAACCCTGAAAGGTTTTGACACTGGCAGTTCAGCTTAAAGCTCTCAATACAATTTTATTTCTCTAATATTTAATTTTAGCAATATTCTTCAGTAACAGCAGTCTCTGAAAAAGTCTGAAAATCATGAAAAAAGGCCAATATTCCATCAGATTAAATATAGACACACCAAACTGTAATATAATGAATAAATTGATGCAAAAGATAATTGATTTAAAAATAATTAGAGGATTATCTACTGTTCAAAGAATTGACTATTTTATTTATAAACGTTTCCATTTAAATGGAAATGAGCTTCATCAAACTCATTATAATTTTCGTCATGAAAATAAGGGTTGCCATTTTTAAAGCAAATGCACGCCTTCATAAATAGTCTTACATTTAGAAGAATTTATTATGTATCAAATAAATCTTAAATAATTACAAATGGAAATCTAGTTCCTTGTTGGATCATGGTACCGGTTCAAGATTGACGGGGTGTTTTTGAACAATTTCAAAGCCGGTCGGTGGCGGAATATTGTTATCAGCTAATTTTTATAATATATCACGATAGCTGGCTTGTCCAGGCTTTGTACTGCAAGTCGCAGAAAAAAAAAAAATAATATATGTTAATATTTTTTTTTAATTTTTTATAATCCCCACTGTTTTAAAAATAACGCCATAACAGCTGCAAATAATCATTTCGATTCTAGAATACGCAATACTTGATCTGCAGTGATTCTCGGTACAGTGATCTCTTTTCCTTTCAGGATAATTGGTTTTTACCCTATTTCAGCTATTAAATTAATCTTAAATTATCGAAATATTACTGAAAAAAAAAAAAAAAAAAAAAAAAAGAAGACATAAAATCATATTTTTGTTTCTACCCCATTTCGCCCTATGAATAGTTAAATTAAAAAAAAAATATTTATTCCTTAAATGATCCTTAAAGGTCATTCTTGAAATATTACTACTAAAACACAAATACATTTTAAAGAATCCTATATCATGTTTTTTTTTTCGTTACCCCATTTTACCCTTTTAAAAAGCTAAATTTTAAAAAAATTAGTAGCCCTTAAACCATTCTTGATATATAATCTTTCAGTTACAAAAACAACTTTGAAAATCGTAAATGCGGTTTCTGAGATTATCCTGGACATGCAAACAAAAAATCGGACACAGCTCAATTTTTTAAACCTTATAAAGATTTTCTGCAAAAAAAAAGGGAAATATGATGTAATTCTGTGAAATAAGCCCCAGAACATTTGAAAAGGGAGAATTTTTTTTTTTTTTTTAATTACTCAAAAACAGAATTTATGTCCAACAAAAATCTATCATATCCTTCTATTCCTGCCATTGCCTAATTTATAAGACCCTAGGTCTTACTGGTATACATATATACCTATGTTTGTGTTTGTGTGTTTTTTTTTTTTATGTTCATGATCAATTTGACACGTCTATTCTTAACATATGTACATAAAATATAAATTATCAAAACTCATGTTAACCAAAATGGTGACTAAAACAAGAATACCCTGTACGACTAAAATAGAAGGTATAAATTCCCATTTCAACCGCTATCTAAATTGTACACAATGAATTAGCCATCTGATTTAAAAAAAAAAAAAAAACATTTCCTCAAGGATTCTCAAGCTATTCTCCATCATATAAGTGGATACTCTTGTATCATGACTCGATATTCCGGACGCCCCGCCGCAGCCGCGCCACTGGTTGCTTATGCAAAAAAAAAATAAATGTATATCCTTGATATAATTTCGATTTTAAAAGAAAAAAAACAAAATTAATCGAATTCACCAGCTCTCACCAGCTATATATGCATAATTCATAAAGCTACCGACAATAATTATAATAATTCCCTCTCCAAATCGACTTCATGCATTAACTCTCATTATCCAGTTATATAAATAGAAAAGAAGAATGCAAAAGAAATTATTTTTAATTAGAACGTCCTATATTTATGTATAAGTACAAGTGCATACATATATATTTCGCCTGCGGTATATACGACTCTATGACTATGACTACGGCGAAGTCGTCGATTCATTCATTTTCCCATTCATAATAATCATTTCAGTGTAAGATTCTTGTGTTCTAAATAAATGAAATCGCAGAAGAACCATTCAAACGAATTAATTAAAATGCTCATTGCCAAGGGAGGACTTGTTTTTTTTTTTGTTTTCTTTTTTTTATTTGCTCATCTCGTGTTGTTTTATTAATTGTTTTTCCATTTTCATTTCTATCTATAGGTATAATGCGATTCTTAGTGATTCTTTTTTTCTCATTAATTGTTTTTTCTTTCTTTCTATTTTTATAGTCCCACTGGAGCAACATTACGTTCACAGGTGCAAATACAGGATTACTTATTGTCACCGGGCACCTGCAAATGTGGTCTTCCATGCCCATTGCGGCCGGAGTTCTTTTTCGATTTTAATTCTCAGGTGAGTGTTTTTTATTTATATTTTTTTTATTTTGCTCTGTTTTTTAATTGTATGACCCTATGTTTATGTCGATATATCTAAGTGAATTCAATTAAAAAGAGAAAAGGTTAGTTCAGATACAAGTACACGTACACTTATGTATGTCGTATGTATGTAGGATCGAGTGAGGATGAAATGAGCAAATTAATTTGCAAATACGATTTCCACTTTAATTGTCACATGAAATTATATTAAAAAAAAAACTTGTGTATAATAAAATATAACGAATTAAAATAACAAAATAAATAAATAAAAAAGAGAAACAAATCAGGAAAGCATCGCACAAAGGTGTGCTCCTGATGATGGTGAACTGACTCTGGACAAACCAGACGAAGATGCATCGTGACAGATTTTCATTCGACCAGCAGCTCGTGTATGTATGTACTAATTGCACTGCTGTCAATTAAAATGTTAAACTTAATTATCCCTATGGACAGAAGTATTTCATCAGAGGAGAACCGATGGTGGCCGGGAAGAAGGGAGGTGGGGGGGATATGGACGCTCGAGTTATAAGCACGTTCTATGTGCAGGTAGGACGATGACTACGATTTCCCTATACATATTTATATAAAGGGTCCAACATAATTACATTGTATTGTTTTTTGTTTTTTGTTTATTTTTTTTTTGTTGGCCTTCCTTTTGTTGCATATCAATGGCAGAACATCAGGATATTTGTGGTAAAACAGTGTGGTGCGAAGGTGTGTAAATCTGCACGATGATGAAAGAAATTTTGTAATTTAATTTGATTAAGATGAAACTGCAACGTCGGAAACTAAACAAATAAAAAAGCTAATGATTTTGATTTTGTCATAATTTCGATTTTTTTCATAATTTCGATTTATTTCATAATTTCGATTTTTTTCATAATTTCGATTTTTTTCATAATTTCGATTTTTTCCATAATTTCGATTTTTTTCATAATTTCGATTTTTTTTTCATAATTTCGATTTTTTTCATAATTTCGATTTTTTTCATAATTTCGATTTTTTTCATAATTTCGATTTTTTTCATAATTTCGATTTTTTTCAAAATTTCGATTTTTTCATAATTTCGATTTTTTCATAATTTCGATTTTTTTCATAATTTCAATTTTTTTCATAATTTCGATTTTTTTCACAACTCGATTTTTTTTTTCAAAATTTCGATTTTTTCCATAATTTCGATTGTTTTATAATTTTGATATTTTTCATAATTTCGATTTTTTTTTTATTTTCGAATATTTTAACTGATTTCTAAAATTTTGCTTTATAGAAAATTTCCCGAAATATAAGGAAAACTCACGGAAAATTTCTATCGCGATAGCTGAGGAGAGTTACTGTATTCGTTTGTGAACGTTTTTCTCAAAATTTATTGCTCTTAGGAAAAATGTGTTTTATATAGGTTTTGTGTATAAAAATTCGCAAGCAACAATTTTCGCCTTGACATTTCTTTCAAAAATCTCTTAGTTTTCAAACAGTTTAGGAAAAAAGTTAAAAAAAAAAAACAAAAATTTAGGAAATATAACAAATCAAAATAAAGCCGATATAAAATTTAATGTATTTATAGTTAAATATAACTTTTTCTTAAATATACAGGAGTGTGTCTAAATTTATCTAATCGAAGATGCAAGCATTTTTTTCGTATTAGTGAATTTCTTCTTCACTTGATAAGAAATAACCTTTGGAAGTACTCAATACAAGTCGTATTCGGTATTGGTTTGAAGTTTAAAATTCATAAAATAAATGCTGGTGTACCCCAAGGCTCTGTTTTTTGTCCGAATCTCTTTCTCATATGATATCAACGGTCACCTATTTGAAAATGCTGCTTACCCGTTAAATTATTTGCAGACTGGAATATGTGGACTCTCAGCTTTTCATATTTGTTTCTTCACCCACATCCATATTCTGCGGCTCTGGAACTTTGACGACGCGACGCAGCAGGAAAAGATCATTAACTTCTAGTCTTCACAGCATTGTCCATTAGGGAATCAAAAATAATTTCTTTCTTCGTGACTTAATGGGGATCATTATTTTTCTGCTTCTGATGATACTTTTTTATCGCTTCTTTTTAAAAAGTGCTCAGTTGCATCCCTTGTCTAAAATTAAAAAAAAATAAGTTAGATTCTTTCTATAACCGCACTACATGAATGCAAATCCCTTGTCCAGCTCAATTCCATCCAATTGAATTGTTAAAAAGTTCAAAACCGTCCTTAAACGATGCCATACAATTGCCAAGGATTTAAGCCTTTCTCCAGTATTATTCGGTGTTCGTTTAGTGGTGGAAGAATACCTTTTAGTTGCACAATAAAGTTGCCTTTAAAGTCAATAATTAATTTTTTTTGTTCTATAGTCGTGTAGATTGAATATTCTGGTTTTATCCAATTTTCTTCTTTATTTTGAATCTAAAAATAAGTATTAATATAAAATACATCCACAAACACGCCAATTTTTCCGGTTAGATCATGCGTTTACAGCCTTAGATTTAACCTGATTCTAATTTTCAATTTTATTTAATTTTTACTTTTCTAAAAACACAAAAATATTTTTGTAATTTAAAAAAAAATATTTTCTTGCTCCACACACTGTCTTTGGGAATAAAAAATGTCCTTCTAGAAAATTTTACTTGATTTGTTGCCACAAAAGCAACAAAACTCTTAACTACTATCTACAGATATTAAACAACCTTGGTACTTTTATAAAAAATTAAACAAATACAGTAGTCAAAATTTTGATTTAAATAAATTTCCATCTTTGAGTCCCTGGACTGGATGTATGTTTTTTTTTGTTGTTTATTTTTCCTCACAAACAGTACCATATTTTGTAAAAAAAAACCAAAAGCAATCAATTTGCTTTGTAGGTCTGTATAGCTCTTATTACCACATTATTTATTAAATATCTTCCCATAAAACTGATTCAGCACCAGCTTTAGCATCCTGTAACGCAATAACGGGGGAAAGGGGGGGGGGAAAGGAAGGGGCTATTAAATAGCACAGGAAATCATTCTTCAGTTTCATCATCATCTTCTCCAGAGTTCTTCCACTATAAGTAATAAGATTTGTTGAAGGGAAATCACTATGATGTCGTCTATCCTTTTACCTTAACGACAACATCAAGGTTCTTATTATATTCAATTGTATATATGATGTATGTGTGTACAAGCATCATTGCAATGACCTATGTGTCGCTTTGGTGCAATTCCAGATCCAGAATCAACAAATCCCTTCAATGTACTCGTACATACATAAATATAGAAGAACCTACTACTTCAAGCCTGGACATATGTATTCCTTGGAATTTCGTCGTAGTCGTCGTCGTTGTCGTCCGTAACGTTGTTATACGGCAAAACAAGAAGTCGAACAAGCTTGTCGGACATGGGATTCCATCAGATTAAAGGTTGTTAATACTGTCGCCAATTTAGTAGATCTTCTCTATATATCTTCCTCCGGTGTGTGTGGTGTCTCCGGTATCTCCGGTGCGGTGGTGGAGTGTACTCGAAATACATATGTATGTATTTGTGTATTTCCAGAGAGGGGTGTGAATATGTTGTTTCCCTTTTGAATTACTATACATATTATGTCTACCTTTTTTAGTGAATGGTGGCGTTGGTGCAGGCAAACGGGAAACGGGACGGGCCAATATATACAAACTTCCAACTTCCAACTGTCGACCAAATGAGGCCAGAGCCAATAAAGCAGGTGTAGTTTGTTTTGATAAATTACTTAAGGTATTAGGATTGCTAATCCGTTTTGTGTTGTTATTTTATTTTTTTCTTTCTTTCTTGTTGTTCATATTTTACGAGTTCTCTTCTGTTTTTTTGCTTATATCCTGAATAAGCTCCTTCTGTTCTTCCCTGGACATGGACAAAAAATACGAAGGAGGAGGGCAGGGCAGGGCTTTTTGAATTATGTTTTTGATTTGACTTTGATAATAATTATCATTCATTAGCTTCAAGCTAATGGATGTAAAATAAACTAAATTTGAGTTCATAAAATGGGCTTGATTTTTTAAAAGAACTTTTAATAAAGTATGTTGTTTGTTTAAATGACTTTCAAAAGCAATATGTTTAAAACAAACATCAACAACATATAAATATAATTTTGACAAATGAGTGGGAAATTGTAGATTTTATTCAAAAATCTTCTGTAAATTTTATACAAACAGTCGATTGGTTTCTTAAATTATAGATTTCAAAGCAATTCATTTTTTTATATGCATAAATAGGCGTGAGAAAGAGCTTTATTATAAAATTTTAGTATTTTATCGGCGTTGTTAAATAAAAACCAAATGTAAAGGCGTGGCAGAGGTTGAATTAAAAAAAAATACAAATATTATGCCTTAGATTCAAGAGATTCCAAAATTTCTAATTTCTATTCATGTTCAATATCTACATACCTATGCACTCAAATGAATACAAGAAAAGTAGGCGTAGCAGTGGGTGGATTGTCAAACAAATTTAATTTGTCATTGTTGTTGAATAAAGAATATAAATAATAGAAGTGAGCGTGGCAGTGGGTGGATTTTATTTAAACCACTTTAAATTTCTTGGATAAAGGTTTTTCCAATTTTCCCGCATTTTTCAATTTTTGGAGCAGCTTTTAAAATATGCTTTGCGTTAAAACTTTGTTCTCATTTATACTAACAAATGAGCCAAATCAGGGAAGCTCTTCTCAAGTGACAAAAAAACAAATCTATTTATATGGAATTTGTAAATAACTCGACCACAGCGCCACCTATCGGGTTTAGATTTTTAAATTTTATTTCTTTGTATTGAATTAATATATATGTATATTTTGAATTTGAGGCATTTTGCTCAATATATATAGAATTTGTAAATAAATACACAACAGCGCCACCTACCGGTACTAAATTTGGTGATTGATCAAACGGTGTCGAAGTTTACTAACGTCGAACATTATCAACATCTTATTTTTATATTTTATACGTACTTACAAAATTTCAAATTGTAAAAAGTCTTAATAAAGTTTTAATTCTTAAAACTCAGTATATAGAAAATATCGATCAATCGATCAATAACCTTTTGTAAGTTGCATTCCAGTTTGCTTTTCAGGCATAGCGCCACTTCAGACCACCTTTTACTTTTTTTTATAGACTTTTCAAAAGCTTTTGATACTGTTAACTTATTAATTGCTTGGAGTTTTCTTCAGAGTCCTCTTAGTTAATTTGTTCAAAGCTTATTGGAAGACATTAGGTGGTGGAAACTGGAAGATCTACTTAATTTTCTTAATGTTTTAGCTGAAGTGCCACAGGTGTCTATTCTTGGGCCAGTCCTTTTTTCACTTAACAGAAATGACATTTCATAAGTAGAAAAAAAACATTGTGTGATTCCTTTTAATGCTAATGATGTGCAGTTCTTAATAAGCTGATATTTCGGGGCAAAAAATCATAACTTAGTTTTATAATGAATGAGAAAATTTTTTTTTTATTTCAATCTCTGCTTAGATTCTGTTAATTCTTAAATCTTCTTAAATCTTCAGAGAAATTTTGACTTGGCTTTAAAGTAATGCAATTGTAATGAATTTGGTATAAATTTGGTATGTATTTATAATAAATTTAAAATAAATTTGGCATAAATTTGTTATAAATTTGGTATACATTTGGTATAAATTTGGTCTAAATTTGATATAAATTTGGTATAAATTTGGCAAGACCACTAGAAGCACAGTTTTTGTTTATATAGTCCAAGGAAAGTTCTTAAGAGCTTGCAACAGTTTTGTTGGTACTGAAGTTAGTAAAGTTGTCTCTGCAAAAATTCAACCTTAATTTAGTTAACTCTATTAGATCTCAGATTATGGGAAACTGTTTTTATTTTTATTATGTTTTCCTAACTTCCGTTAAGTTAAAAATATACATTTCATCCTAATAACCATTTATTTTAAATCAAAATCTTCTAAAGCCAGCTCAACTCAGTTAAGTTGTCATCAAAAATAGACAAATTCTTAACCAGATTTTTGATTAATAAATATCAATAGATACATTGATAAAAAAAAATTAAAATCACCTTAACATAATCTTTAAATAAATATCTCTAAAAAATACAAATGAATTTATTAATATTAATCAAAATATTATTTAAAACAATTCATAAATAAAAATTCCAACAACCGAAAAAGAAAATCATATACATATAGCTGTCATCTAATGTTCAACACATAATCAAAGCGATCTAAGATTTTTAAAGAAAATCTTAAATTCCAAAAAAAAAAATTAAATTAAAAAAAAAAATCTAGCGCCATAACACAATCTACCTCTACTCTCCAAATAAACAATCGACGTGCTTTGTTCTATTATTTCTAAAAAAAAAAAATACTTATATTAATTCTATCTTATCACTGAGTCAACATCAGCAGCATTCAACACACAAATTCCACTCAATTCTAACCAAACAAAAAAATAATAAATAAATTTGGGCCAACATCATATGCATGGTTATATGAACATACAAAAGATTCTTCAGATAAAATTTCTCATAATTTATATAAGCTCTATTGTGAACTCTTACACAATAGAAAATGAATGCTTTTTTGTTTGAATAAAATGCCAGCAACATTGTGTCGTCTGTGTGCTGCATATAGCAGATAATAAAACTAATTATAAAACACCAATAAAACGTCAATGGCCAAAGTTTGTTCAATAAAATAAATATTTGTGAATGCATTCCATTGGAAAGAAGTCTCTATAGCTCTACCTATCTTTATACAGAAGCATCAACAATAAGGTGCCAAATTTGTATTACAAAAAAAAAAAAAAAAACTGCAACAACAACAACAAGAACAATAAATAACTTAACTTTAATGGAAATGCTTAGGCACATCATTCAAGCGAAAAGCACACGCTTGACTCTAATGTGGCAACTATTAGTAGTAGCGCCTGGTATTTTTATTATTTTCTTGGTTTCACTTATTTTATTTTTTTTTTTTAAATTCCTTCAACCCATTGCCGGATTTACTCATGCTAAGGCTCGTTTCACACTTATTCGGGTTCCATTTGGTACAGTCCGTATTGTGATATGTCTGACAACTGGTGAACCGATGATAATGGCGATATTAAAACTGAGACCTGAAGAAGTACGTAAACAACGTACGAAACGTCGTCTATCAAAAAGTAAATAAAGAAAGAAAGACCTGAAGCCCACAAAAATAGGATTCAAATAAACTAAATAATTTCATTCGGTTTAAAAAAAGACTCGGGAATCTAAGGACCCCATAGTTGGGATATTCGGAAAAAAAGTATGCAATCTAATCAATCAGTTATCAGTAATTAATCAGTTATGAGCGATTTTTAATAAATTTTGAAATTTTTTTCAAGGTTACCTATTCATGGACGTTTACGCCTCAATTGTGGGATATTCAAAAAAAAAAAAAAAAAGTATCCCTTCCGAGAGGAAAGTTTAGTTAGTTTCAGCAAGTGGTCAGTCATAGCAATATAGCAATTTCTAAAGTTTTTGTCAAGTTCATTTATTAGAGAATGTTTGCCCCATATTTGTGGGATATTGAAAAAAAACGTATATAACCTGAAAGGTCACTAAGGTTTCAGCCATAGATAGGATGCTTACATCTTCAAATGCCTGAGCACAAATATAATAGTCGCTGACTGACAAAATTTTAAAACTAATTAACTTAACCGATTACTGACCTTTTAGATAGAATACTTTTTTTTGAATATCCCACAAATTAGTTGATGCTAAAGCATCATCCTCTATGACTTTGTAAAAACTTTAAAAATTCATTTAAAATCGCCTATGGCTGACCAATTTCATGGAAACCAACTAAACTTTTTGTAACCGATTACTGACCTTTCAGATGGTAAAGTTTTTGGAATATCCCACAAATGAGGCGCTAGCATCCTCGATAGCCTTAAACAAAATTTTAAAATTCATTTATCATCGCCTATGACTGATAAATTACTGAAACTAAATAACAAGTGACCTGTTAAATGGCTTAGTTTTTTCGAATATCCTATATGTGGGGTACCTACTAATATCCCGGACTCATTTTTCGAAACTTTCGAAACCGCATAAAACCGGTTCGGGGCTACCGTCCTCATTGATTTTGAAAATACTTTTGACCAATTACTGAAAATAACTAATGATCAATTAATGACCTATTCATGGGAAACAATTTTTTCGAATATCCCACATTTGGGGTTTTAAGATTCTGGAGCCTTCAAAAAGGTATGAATTTAACGTGTGGTTGACAAATTCGTGGTTCTATCACTTTTTCGGGAGTTTAACAATGATTTCGAATTCAATATCGAAATATGATTTCTATCATTTTCAGTCGAAATTCGCAATTAAAAACGATTTCACTTTGAAATAATATGTCTCACTTCGAATTTAACCACCAAGCCACAGGTAAATAATAAAAATTGACACCTAAATTTTGCGTTTAAAATTTGAGCTTCAGGTAAAAATTAATTTAAGAACAAAAAAAATATTTTAAATACAAAAATTGAACTAAGCCCCCTTAAAAAATTAATCCAGCTCTGAACTTTTGTAGATATATCTATCTAAGTTTGTGTAAAGACACATAATCTACCTCAGTAGCATTGTTGAAGGAAAACAAAATTATAATTTTTTTTTATGTTTTGTTTTTGTTTAGCTCTGTTTAGACTGTCATTGTAATTCTTGCAATTTGTGTTGAAATGTTAATGATTCAACCATTAAAAATTGTTGTCACGAAATTTTAATCACACGACATTGTTGAAGTTTAGTTTTTTTTTTTTTTTCTTTATTGCGGGCTTTTGATCGATACTTGAGTGTAGAAATGAGAAGGACTGACAAGTCAACTGACTTGACAGAATTGTGAATAATATTATAAGAAATTTCTTGTTTGAATTATTTTATTGTAAATTTGTACATAATTTATTCACAATAGGTACACACACATACACATACACACACCCACTCAATATTTATATCGACATGAGATTTCACGTTTTTGAGTAGATTTGTAGGTTTTTATTTTTGTAGATTTTTTTTATCTAGTGGGTGAACTGATCGTGATCTGTGCACGCTTTTGTTGTTCCTTTGCAAACGAAACTATTTTTAAATACCTAGATACTTTACTTATTATATGTATGGTAATTTTTGTTTTGTTTGTGTTAATGGTAATTTGTTGTTTAAGATAGGAAATGATATTGCGGAGTATTTATTTTATGATTTCATAATAGACTTTGTATACGCATGAATTTTTTTTTATTATTTATATAAAAGAAGGCCAATGTTTAGAGAATATACGTAGTAACTAATTTGAAAGGGTTAACAAGTTTCAAGCAACACAGATTCCGCGTGTTAGAATTATGTATTTTTTTATTTGTTTATTTGTTTATAATTAAATGGATAATTTTCCAGTTGTTTGAAAAACATCTGAGAAACATTAAAGAACCAAATATATATATTTATATTTATCAATTAATTTTTAAAATGTTTTTTTTTTTTTTTTTTTTTTTTTTTTATCCATTTTCATCTGAGATGATAGTAATGATTATAATTTTGGAAATTAGTTAAAATTATCACTTTAATAGGTACAAAAAATATGTCACTATTTTAATAACACTATAGCCTACTTGTGCGAGAATTTTCACAAAAATTGTTTTAAAATGAACTGACCTAATAAATTAAACAGACCTAATGTCACATGTCCAAATACAGTCGACTCTGCCTAAGTCACATTTTCACGGGATACCAAGATTTTTGGAAAAATTCGAGTTATAGAGAGAAAAATTTTGTTTTGTTTTAAAAGGTTTATTTAATAAAAAAAAATAATAAAATAAGGATTCATGAATTCATCGGAATAAAACAAAAATATAATAAAAAAAAACATCTTCTTTCTTATTTAAAATTAAATCACATCACAACAAAAAAAAAAAACATTACTTATAAAAATGTGTTATTCTTGATTGGATCATCACAGGTGGAGTTTTTTTTTAACTCTAACGTTTTTTTATTTTGTTTTGTGCTAAACAAAATTTGACATACTGCTTGAATACAATGAATAGTCAAAATATTCAATACACACAACGCAACTACAGTCGGTACTGCAGTTGATACTGTAAAAGTTCACCAAGTTTTAAATTTTCACGTCCAGCTATTTTGACATCTCAATTTGTATGGAGAAAAAAAAAGCCGGAAAAAAATATTGTAGCTTTTTGTGGTTATTTGTTTTGCGAAAAATATTATTAAATAAAAGAAAATTATCGGAAATAAAAAAAATTGCGAATAATAAGCCCGGTGATTGTTTGTTTTACTTTAAAGTATACAAAAAGCTGCTGTACATACATCTGCATTGTGTTTACATACAAAATAGCACGTACGACCCTTTTTCACAGCTCCTATTCCAGTTGTTTTTATTTTGTTGTGTTCAGGCAGTTAAGGAGTGAAAAAAGATGCTAGTAATGGAAAGAATGTGTTTAAGTTAGAGAGAAAATTTTGCTTTGACAGAGTACGACTTAGGGAGAGTCGACTGTATTACCAAAAGTTATATTATTGGAATAATATTTAACAAACAAATACAATTTTTGAACAAACAATTAATGTTTTTAAAATATAATTATAATTCGTCAAATCACCAGGTAATTTCGTTTTGTTTGACATTTCATTTGTCAAACTCGGTGTAGTTTGTGAGTTGGAAAAGGGACCCAGACTTTGGAAATAATATATTTAATGATTGAAACGAAACAAGTTTATTGCCCAATGTTGATTTTAAAAATGAAAAAAAAAATAACTGTCTCACATTTTGAGCCAAACACCATTTAGTACAAAATTATTGGGAACCAGAAAAATTAAAATAAATGACCGAACATTTATGCATGCATCGCACGTCTTGGAATTTCTTAGAATATTAAAAAAAAAATCGAAATCGAAAAATATTTATGAGAATATTTTGGCTCAAGCTATGACGTGATTTATTTAATATTAAAATTATTTTTATTATTTTATTAATATATGTATGTATGTATATATAGATAGTTTTTTTTTTTAAGTGAATCTTCTTTGGGCGCCTTGAGAGTATAATTTCAAGGTCGGATTTCAGTATAACTTAAAAAACTTAAAAAAAATTAACGCAAATATATATATTTCATATGTTGACATCATTGTGTAGTTAAGTGGGTGGATGATATTGAGTAAAAGTAAACAATTGTATTGATAGACGTCTACATTTTATCGTGCAATAAGTTTTGGTTTTTAGATAATCAATATATTTTAGGACTTACAGGGAGGAAATCTGCTTATATGTATAGTACATATATGTACATACTTTATGTATGTATGTTTGTTTATTTATATATTTTTTTTTTAATTACAACAATTTTTCTTTGTTGAATATTTTTTGTGAAATTCTTAGAATTTTACTGATTTAACTTTTCTCTAAATCTTGGTTAGTCCAGTAGTCACAAAGAAGGGGGAGGGGCAACCTTGAATAAGGTTGACATAAAATGTTCCTTAATTTTAAGTAAAATGGCGTGGCTTTGCGATTTAAGGCTCCTAAAAGTATGCTATTTTTGATTTGTTTCCAAATCGCCTTTACAGTAGCTTGTATTAACAAAAAGTTCTGCAACGACATTGTTGTCGGTTGGTTGGTCTCAGACAACTTAATGCTTCATACCCCCTCTAAATTGAATTCCTGGATTCGCGCCTGACAAACTATTATCAGAACTAGTGTTACCGTTGCCTAAATTATTTATGAATTCCCTAGAATTAAAAAAAAAATGGTCTTATAAAAAAAAAAAACAAATTTAAAAAAAAGTCCAAATTATTTATCAAAGCTTTTTTTTGTTAAAAAAAAAAAACCCAACATCTTTATGGAAAAAAAAAACTTTTAGGCGTTTAAACTGTATAAATCCTGTGAGTAAATATTTTGGAAAAAAAAGAAGAAAGAAAATTCGATTTTCTATAGAAATTGTGCTTTTTTTTAACGATGATGTGTCGAACTTGAAATATTGAAATAAACGCATTTTTAAAAATGGCGACTGAAGGACACTACTTACTGCGCCATACTGCGACCCATGTACAAAATGTCGATCATAAAATTTCTTTTTACTCACTGACTTATGGTTCACTTCCGGACGATGCCACCGTATAGAATCTTGTAATTTTACACAACGACAGGTCTTGATTATGAAAGCTTTGGCGGCTGCCTGGGCGATTGATGATCATCCCCAAAGCGAAGCAAAAAGAGTTGCGTGAGCAGTATATATGATACAGTGAACCCAAATCCCTTTTGTCCAAGAAAATTGTTGACAAAATAAATTTAACAGTGGCGTTTATAAAAATGACAAATGTAACACTGTCTGAAGTTTGTATATCTACTGGGCTTACAAAACTATTACAAGTGAATATGGTCTTTGAATCACAATTTATTCCATGTCAAGAAAAGAATAGGTCCCTGAATTGATCCTTGAGGGACTTCTGTAGATACTATATTTACGAACCAACTTGTTTCTGAAGAATAAGATAGGAAAACATTGATGTGTAACATATCAATTAGAGAAGCTTAATTAACAAAAAAAAAAAGAACAGAAAGGTTCGGTTAGAAATAATGCCCAAATATTTCTTATCACTCAAATTAATAAAAGAATTAAAAATGTTGCGAAAAAGTGGTAAACTTCTTATGTGATAATTCAATAAAAAAAAATCATAAAACTCTACAAACAGTAAATCTCGGCTGTGAGCATTTAACCTTTTTTCCATTCAAAGGTTAAAATGATTGAGCTTTTTTTTTATTTTGAAAACTCAACAACATAAAACTTAAAATCAATAAAATAATAAAAAAAACTGACCTTAAAGTAATATTTGCAGTTGTTAACCCATTCACATAAATTCTCATAAAAAAAATAAAAAAAAAAACATAAATAACAATTTTCCAAACCTCCCATTTTTATTTTAAATTTAATCTGCATCTCCCGCATCTTTATTGATCGTTTCCAAAAAAAAAAAAAAAAAACAACAAACGCCTCCTTTTTTCCACTTTGCAGAGTTCTTTTGAACCAAAATCCTCAAAAAAAAAACAACAATGACAAATAACTTATGCCAACAGGTAAACATTCAAATATTACGCAATAAACGTCAAAACAAATATTTAACGCATATTTGTGGTGTGGATTCGTGCTTAATGCTTGGCTTGGTCCGTATCCATGTTTGTGTCCTGGTCCAGGTTGGAATTCAGCACCATCGCCGCCGGCTAATAGTGGGACACTTATGTTGCAAGTTAAAAAAAAAAATAATAAAAAATTATGCAAGCTAGAAAATGGGCGTATTTTGTGGGTAGTTATATTGGGTGGATAAAAATATTAATTCTAACTCTTAAAGTTAGCCCCATTTTAAATAAATTGTTTTGCAACAAGTTACATGGCAAAATTTAGTCAAACATAGGCATGCATCTCGCCAGAGGGATAAGTGATACAGCGGGAAACAGGAGAAGGTCTTCAGTGGGCGTCTCTATAAACTTGGTTTAAAAATCTGTAACATGAAATTAAATGATAAAATATCCACAATTTCGGAAATTCTGCCCACTGTTCTTAGGTCAGAACTGCCTCTTAGAAAAAAAAAAAAACAAACATTGGCAATTACAGAGTAAAAGATACACAAACTGTTTGTTTGTTGTTTTGTTTTTTAAAATTTGTTTTTTTTAAATGTTTTGTTTCTGTTTTTGTGTAAATGAATGAATTCGATATGGGCAATGAGGAAATTAGCCGATGTCCGTCGTCTGACCCGTTCGCTCGTAACTTACCGCTCTACCAACACATAACATACATTGACGTTTATCCGTCCATCCTTATGGAGTCTTCATTTTCCATCATCATAAGCTAGCTATTCGTCCACATCCATGTTCCACAGCCACACATATGTATCTCTGTGCAATCTCTGACCGAGAGAAAGAAAACTTCTCGTTCTCTGGATGTGGAGGGCTTCACAATGAGTTTGTATGCAGTGTTAACACTGTTTGCTTAGTACTTGGTTTTTGGCCGGATTTTGTTTCTTCTTTGGCCATTTTATGTGCACGAGAGCGGAGAGAAGGTTTGTTTTCTTTTTTTTATTTTCATTGGTGAATATTTACGATGACAGTCGTTTACAAAGTGATTGACAAGCCAACGGATAAAGAGGAACAACAAGTATATACGGAAGAGGGGTACCTATCTGTTCGTTATGTTACAAAAAAATAAAATAAAAAAAAATTGCAAAAATAAAAAGGGAACGTACAAATCTCTTTGTGTGCGCCAACGGATAAATTTACATCTTGTAATATGAAGCCAAAAGACTTTTGACCTTTGAAAGAGGTAAAAAATAAATACAGATACTTTTTTTTTTGTTTTTGAAATGCATAATATCTGACTTGTTTATGTGGCGCTGCAACGAGCAAAAAAAAAAGCAATAAATGCAAACAAGATAACTTAAACCTTATAGTTCGTCCTGTTCCCTGCGCTGCTGATGCCTGCTTTGCGGCGCTGATGGGTGCATTTGAGTGAATTGTGCTGATGTGGCTTGGTGAGAAAATCGATGAAGAATTGTGCACAGCCTTTCACAAAAGACCGCACATGTTATCTTATTACAAGAAAAAAAGGTTTCACTTTTTTTTTTTCTTATTGTTGTTTTAAAGACAAAAAACATACATATAATCGGTTTTGTATTATTATACCTACCTATGTACCTATATGGAATTCCTTTTGGATGCGATGTGTGTGTTCAATGCAAGTGCATTCGGTTATTAAGTTATTTAACAACAACAATTAAAAAAATAATAAGAAAAAAAAAAAGTTGTTGCATCAATGAACATGGGGGGCACATGATAAATTTGTGGTGACATAAATGATTTCTTAAGAAAATACAAAGGTTTAATTTTTTTTGTTCAACTTCAATTTTCATTGAACAACATGCTTTCACCACATCCTTTGAATATTTTGGTACCGTTATAATTTTTGGGGAAGAGACCTTTTGATAATCTATCAAGATCAATGTTTAACTCGTAAGTACCTCCTTCAAGTGGTGGTGTACTTCGTCAAAATGTTGACAGTTTTTTTTTTTTTAAGTTTTTGTTTGTCTGAATTGAGAACAAGCCAATCAGGAAAAAATTATACTTTAACAAAAAAAAAAAAAAAAATGACTAACCTGACTATATGAAAACCCGATTGTCATGAAGGTAGGTTTAATATATAAAGACTACCTATTCTTCTTGTGGAGGTAGTGTTTTAAGAACTAATGCAGTTATACTTATTTTTGGAAGAGAAATACTAGCTAGAAAGTCTATCGTCAAAACTAGCTTGCATAAAAAGTTATTCTAGGTGATAAAACATGTCGAAAATGTCGTTTTTTGGCATATAACTTTTAAACTGTAAACGCTAGAGAAAAGTACTTAATGCAAAGATAGTAGATCATGCGATTTTCTATAAAACAGATTTTGACAATTTCTTTCTGCGACTTATCGTTTAGAAGATAATGTCCATTTCAAATTTATATCCTGTTTTAAAAACAGAATTTTGAGCTTACAGAATTTTGCACATACAAATTTTAAAAAGCAACATTTAAAAAAAAAATTTTTGGTCTACAGAATTTCAACCCCAACCCGTTTTTGGTTGTTTTTGATTTCGTATTGATCATTTTGCAATTTTTTTATTTTCAAAATTCTGTATTTTTTTTATTCGTTATTGTCAATATTCTGTGTTTTAAAATACTATTTTTCTTTAACATTGTATTTACAGCATTTTTAAAAACACACATTTGAAAAAGAAAATTTTAAGCATACAGAATTTTGTTCATGTAAAATTTCATACAACCAGAATTTTGGCATGCGGAATTTTAAAATATAGAATTTTGGTCATACAGAACTTTGGTCATACAGAATTTTTTACAGCCAGAATTTTAACATGCTTACAGAATTTTGATATACAGAATTTTGACATACATACCTACAGAGTTTTGAATTTTAGAAATTTTGTCATGTAGAATTTTTGTACAACCAGATTTTTGACATGCTAAATTTTTAAATACAGAATTTTGGTCATACAGAACTGTGCGCAACCACAATTTCGAAAAAAAATAATTCAATTTTGACATGTAGAACTTTGAACCAATAGAATTTTGAATTACAAAATTTTTGCCATGCAGAATTTTACACAGTCAGAATTATGACATGCAAGATTTTAAGCATACAACATTTTGAAATATCATTCAGTATTTTGTACAACCAGAATTTTGACCTGTAGAACTTTAGGCGTACAGAATTTTGTAAAACTAGAACTTTAAGCTTACAGAATTTTTGTATAATCGGAATTTTAAGATAAATAATTTTAAAATTCAAATTTTGTAAAATAAAATTTTGACTCATACAGAATTTCGACACCGACCCGTTTTTTGCTGTTTTTTGTTTTACAAATTTCTTATCTTAGAATTAAAAAAACTTAACATTTTATTAGATACCTATTTGGAAATTTTTGTTTGTGAAGTTTTTTTTTTTGCTATTTTATCGTTACGCAAATTCGTCATTTCGCAAATTTTCTATCTCAATTTTTATCTCCCATTCCATTATTTCGCATTTCATTAATTCACATTTCATGAGTTCGCATATTATTTTGCATAGTATTACTTACTTAGCTTAAGATTTCGATATTTTGATGAAATGATGAAATGATGAATTTCGTAAGAAATAATAATTTGCGAAATTTATCATATCGATACAAATTTGCCATTTTGATAAACATCTATAATTTGACAATTAAGGCCTTAGAAGTTTATTTAAACCCCCCAAAGCAAACCAACTTTTCAAGAAGAAGAACAAAATTGTTTTTTTTTTGACTCACCCTAAAGGCACAAGCTGGCTGACCTTTTAAAAAGAACTTATTTGTTTAATTGAATTTTTGTTGTCAATAAGAGGGTATGTGATCCTTTAGAGATTTAGGTCAAATACATAAATTCAAAATGTCACTTTCCAATTGTTATTTATACAAAGTCAATTAAATATAGACAACATTTATATATAATAATGAATATAAACTGCTTTTAAAATATATCCAACTACAAAATAAAAACCTTCCATCTGGACCATAAGTCCAAAAAAAAAAAATAGATGATAAATTTTACGGTTAATCCCCAAAGATACTTTGATCCGTCTGGATTCAAGACTTTCTCTTTTCCTTGCCACAAGTAACATATTCTCGACCTTCAAACCATTACTTATGTAAATAAAAGGTATACTCATACAAATAAAAATAAAATAAAAATATAATAGAATTCGATGATCCTCGAATTTATTACACATTTAAAACTCTTTGACCAAAATAATAAAAAGCAACTACCATTAAATTGAATATATGTACATAGATATATACGAATGTGGCCAATTTCCTTCTATACATATTTACCACATGCCATCGTATCGTATAGTTGTAGCAAACCGTTGTCTCTAGTTACACAGCGCATATATATCGAATGCGGATGGTTAGCTAGCATTTTCGGTACATTGAATATAAAAGTGACCAAATACATTTTATATTATAATGTACTATATAGAAAATGGACACAAGTGGTTCGGTCGATAAGTGTCCATTCTCTTAACAAATAACAAACAACCCGCTGAGACTATCGGCCGCCTGCTGCCGTACACCATTGACTGTTGCCGGAGGAAATTTATTCTATTTTAGATTTTATATACCTTTTTGAAATGGTCCGTGAAAAAGTAGCATAGAAGAGTGAAAAATAAAAAGAGAGAGATAGAAAGATAGAGAGTTGGGTCAACCGCACACACATTGGTACTCTCTCAAATGGAAAGTAAAATATAATCCCATAAGCCTTTCGAGTTGTTATTTGAAAATCCCAAAACCCATCAATGTCAGGGTTTCCTTTTTCTTCAGTCACATCCCAATATATGTACTGCACCCATCACCCATCCAAAAACACTACATTACCTACCTACCTCCTCTACCTATATACCATCAACATGGCTGACAGACAAACACCCAATCGCTTGGTGCGCCCCCTACCTCATGACTTGAGATTTAATTTGTTAATTCGTATTTAACACGTCAGCTTTGTCGTGCAATGGAAACACCTTGAGTGTGTTATGTTTTGTTTTGTTGTGTTGTGTATATTCGCCTCAAAACGAGAAACAGAACGGATTACATAGAATTGCATTCCATCGATGAGTTGAGAGTTTAAAGCAGGCTCTTCTGTCTTATTCTATGTTGTCCCTGAAAATATCCCTGACCCCCTTCGAAGTATTTGTTTGAATTAATGAGATTTGCCATGAACAACAGCAGCAGCCAGGCACCTCTTCCTTCTGACTTTTTGGAGCTAACTCATTCCAATAAAATTGCACCTAAATGTTTATAGTGGAAAACTTTCGTTTTATATATCTCTCCATTCACCTCCTTATCTCCTCCTCCTCCTTCTTCTTCTGTTTCAGCTTGATTTCCTCATCAATTCGCCCGTCACAGAAACAACACAACATTCTACGACATCGACTTGAACGACGACGACTATACGACAACGACAACGACGATGGTAGCTGAGAGCTATATAGCTGGGATTGGGACAGAAACTGGGAGTGAAAGGAAATCGTTTTGTCTTATAGATACATTCTAATGCAATTAGGAAATACGGGATTTGCCATTGTTGTACCTCCATCATAGAATGCGCGAAATGGGACGATTGTAAAGTATGTTGTAGTTGTATGTATAGGTACATATATAAAGATATAAGTAGATTGAATCGATTGGGGACTCATCGTTGGTAGTGGCGGCGGGGAGAGGGGTTAAAGGTTCAGTACTGTTTGACATCTTTTCTATAAAGCAAAAGTCATTGGAATGTTGTAAATTGAGTTTCGTCGACTACAACGACATAGACAACGATGACAAGGTGGAGCATCAGTCACAGGCTTGCAAGAAAATAATAATAAAAAAAAAACGTCTTTGTCTTCTAATGGCAATGCTTTCTAATTTATAATTGTTTTAAGTTTTTTTTTTTTTAATTTCATTTGATTTTGTATTCCATTTATCATCGGGGTAGGTATTTGTTTTCAATTCGAAATGTATTACAAAATGTTTGATTAAGTTAGGACATCATCAGACATAAGTTGGGGCATCATCAGAAGAAGATATAATTGGAATAAATGAAAATATCAAATTAAATTATTTGCATGCTGAAGGGAATTTTATTTTTGTAGAAGGAAATTAAAAATAAATTCAATAAATTTTATAGGGCGAAAACACGTCTAGAAATACGAACTAATGACTTGGAATTCCCAATGATTTCTATGTGCGTGTGTGTCTTTACAGATATCGATTTGAATTATTATTTTTGTACTTAAATATTTTACAAATAAATTAAAGAACATTATAAGAACTGTTTTCTGATTCGAAACTTGAATAAATATATACATACATAAGCTTTACTTAAACGCTTATGTGTAATTTTTGTTTGCTCTGAGTAAACTGTCACTTAAGCGCTTATGTTAAACTTAAATATTTAAGTTTTGCTTCAGCAAATGGGATGTTGTTTATATTGAATTTTATTAATAAATACTTTTTTTTTTATTTATTTCAGGTAAGGGTGATTAAAATTTTGCATATTTTTAAATAAATGATTTGGTAAGTGAGACAGAAAAAATTATTACATTTTTGACAGAAGAGAGTTTTCTAAAAAAAAAGAAGTTTTCCAAAAATTTGATTTGGATTTTTTTTTTTAAAGCTATTAATTGAAATAATTTGATTTAGTAATAAAACGAAAGTCTTGCTTTCTAGCATATTAAAAAAAGTTTTACCATAACTTTACTATTGCCGTTGTTTTTTACTTTCCCCACGGGTTATTTTTTTCATTTTTTAAAAGACCAAAAGGAACAGTACCTGCCGTACAATTTTTTTTTAACAAATTATGAAAATCATATTTTTCTCAAAAACGTGCCCACAAATAAAACAAACTATTTTTTACAAAAAGGCTGCCATAGAATCTTTTTTTTTATTTTCTCAAAAACGACTCAACTGATTTTGACCAATTTTTTTTTATAGAAAATCTTTCAAGTTTTAATAGTTTTGTGTACCAATTTTTTTTTTATTAAACTTGGCACCCATCTGTTTTTTAACAAAATTTATTTAAATAAAATTTATTCTTACGACCAAAAATAACGGTGCCTCCCATCAATCAACTCAATTGTTTTATTGAAAAATTGTATCAATTGGTATGTAAATGTCAATAGAGAAACTGTGTCGCTTTTGGAGCGATAATCCACAAGAGATTATCAGAACGCCGCCGCCGCCGCCGTTACATCCCCACAGTTCGGTTTAGTCTAGAGATACTATTTTCTTTATTATATCTTTTAAATGCTTTGCTAAAACCTACCTCCTGTCATCGTATTTCAGTGAAACCTCCTATTGCGGACAACTCCCTTAAGCGGACAATACTCACAATACAAATTCTCACAACCGTGGATCGTAGATTTTAATTCCATACATTTTATGATCCCTTAAGCGGACCTTCCCTTACACGTGTGTAAAAATAATATCACACGCAATTTGTAAAATTTTACTCTCTTTGGCGGACAAAAATGTTTAATGTAATTTGTAAATTTCAACTCTTGTTTTCAGAAATATTTTTCCATATCTTATTTTGCATTTAAAACGTCCCCTCTCATTCATAGCGGTAAAAGATGCGAACGATTAAAACAAATTAACTAACTTAAATAAAGAAAACAACAAAACTGCAACAACGTATAGCTCAGAGCGTGTTTGTGGTGCATGCCACAAAATGTGTCTTTTTAGTGATAAAATACATAACGGATTTTATTTCTGCATCTGTGGTCCGTTTTTGTATATCTTATTTCGCGTATAACTATATTCTAATTTTTCCTTGAACGGACAACTCCCTTAGAGGGACAAAAGTGTTCCGACCGTCGTCGTCGCTGTCCGTTCAAGGGAGATTTTACTGTTAATTATTTAATTATTTTTGATTAAAATCTAAATCCTTTATATTTTCTAAGAATCTAAAAAAAAATTATCCCCTATATAATAGCAACTTACTAGAAAATACTGAAAAGTTTTCATGTGATAAAGAACACTTGTTTGTTTCCCTAAGTAGTCACAATCTCAATATTTACGCATAAGAAAACATCAATGATCATGTTATTATACAGAGCTACACAGAAAATTGTATGTGCTTATAAATAAGTTGCTTCCTCAGCTGCCACAGCCACAGCCACAGCCACAACTTATGCTCTGCTTTAATGATGCATACGCAATTTCTGTTTTCAATCAAATATTTGCAATTTCCCGGATGATTTAGCATTTCGTTCATTTGTTCGTTCGATTATTTCTTTGTTTGATGTATCACTATTCTCAACCGTCATCAATCATAGTTTGGATTATTTAAAGAATGACTTGCTGTCAATGCTTTTATGAATACGTAATATTGTCCATATACATAAATATATACGAACAACAATAACAACAAGAAAAAATTCACTCATATAACAACCTCCTCATCTGTCTTTTGATTTGTTTCAATTTCACAATTCAAAAGCTAATTTTTTCTCGATATTTTATCTATCGTATCTATATTTTTACAGACGACACATTCACAACCCATAAATATTGTATTTTGACTCTCGCGGATTCGACACCACCCTCGTGTTCGTTGTTCGGTTTTCTATTTGTCTTTTGGAAAATGAATAATAGAAAAAAAAATAGACAGACGGAAAAGCCACAGACCCAACCGACTGACGACGACAACGATACGATGATGTCGACCTCTGCAATAATATTTCATCTGTCAAGTTATTCAAATGATACGTAAATTGTAATGCTGTGATGTCTGTGGTGGTTGTTCTATTGGGATACTTTCTTTTTTTTTTTTTTTTTTTTCTTTGTCTATATCGATTCAGACAGAATGTGGGGGACCTCACACACATTATCGGTGAATACACCCTTGTTGTGCAAATCATAAATGCCAATGAAAACAATTTTCCAACAAGGACAAAGAAAATTCTTCCCAAATACACTGAGAGAAAAAAATTCAACATGACGCCTGATTTGGTTGCTTCAGTTGAGCGAGCAGCATGTTTTACTTAATTATGTTAAAATGAAAGAACAGACTGTAAAATCAACACTGTTTTCAGGTTATATGAAGTTTTCATTTTGTAAAATTTATTTTTCATACACTTAAATATAGTTTTAAAACATTAACGTTAGTCGGTTTGCTTACAAGTGTTTTAATACACACAAACTTTTAATTATAACAAAATTATATTATGGTAAAAATTTGTAAAAATAACTATGTTGAATGTCAAATAATCAGGCTACGTAGTTAAATTGTAATTTCGAAAAGATTATGTTAAAATAGGACAAACTCTGTTAAAATCAATACTGCGGTTATTTAAAAACAAGAAATTAATGTTAAAATAACATGGGATCTGTTTAAATTAACTACAATATTATCAAAAATAACGAGAATGCTAATTTAAAACCATGAATATAGTCCTATTGAAATCGTGTAAGTTTGAGAGTTTTTTTAACAACACTTTATGTGAAAGTATATCTTGTAAATTTAACTTGTTGAATTTTTACATTTTGTGGACTTCAGGTCTTTCTTTCTTGGCAAGTTTTATTCAAATAGACGACGTTTCAACTATTTAGAATTAAAAGGTCACGAAAAGGAATAATTTTTACAAGTATTTGTACATAAGGAAAGGATGCAATTTCACTATCCTAGCAATTTTGTAAAATACCAAAAAAGAGTGTTTCATTTATTGAAAATAATTTTATTTAAAATTTGAAACTTGAATTCACTCAGTTAATCCGTATGTATCCGTATCCGATTTGACCCCACTCAATTATTTTCTGTAGGGGTAGGTTTTGAAAATGTTGATAAATCGTAAAGTATTTATATCTGGATAGTTAAAATTTAGTCCGTTGTTATCGATTTAGTGTTCCGAATTCCCAAAAGATTGGGACAAATTTGCAACTGGTGAACAAACTGAAAAAAAAAAAAAAATTTATATGAAAATTTAAAACTACCTTATTTCTGGTAAAAAAAAAAGTCTTTAAGAAAAACAAAAAGTAGCCTATAACCTTCTTATTAAAATAAATAATATTTTAAAACTTTTTTCACGTTGATCGCGTATAGAATTTTCGAAATTACCCAGGGACATAGGAATACATAATACTATAAAAATGCATGGTTGTCTGTATGAAGCTAATGTATTCGAAAACTATTGAACCAATTTCAATAAAAATTTTAATGTTTGTTCCTAATAGAAGGGAGATGGTTTAGAGAGTGGTTTGAGAAAAATCCGCCCATTACCACACCCACTTTTATCATATTCTAGTATTATCATTATTGAATGTCTTGGAACCTTCAAATTTTTTAATAACCTAAGCTCTTAAACCTAAAGCATAGCTACATATTATTTGTCCCGCCCACTACCACGCCCATATTTCTTATATTAAAATTTTATTCTCATAGAACATCCTATGAAGGCTTAAAATTTATCAAACAAAAAAATTGTTTTGAGCCAAAACCATGACATGTGAATTTTTATTTTTTTTGGAAATCCGCCCACTACCACGCCCATTTTCTTTAGATTAGTAGATTCCTCCTAATTTGCAATCTTTGAAAATTGAAATTTTGTAATTAAATCCAAGTTGAACCTAAGACACGATATGTGTAAATTTTTTTAAAAGTCCGCCTACTTCCACACCCACTTCTCTTATATTTGTTTTTTTTCCCTATATCTTCACAAAGAGTTTTCTTTGAAAGTTAAAATTTTCTAGTTTGATAAAAAGGTATGCAATAGGTGGCGCTGCGCAGAGTTGCAAGAGCTCAACTGGTAAATAATAAAATTAATTTCAAACGTTTAGTTTTGATTTACGCTCACAAATAAGTGACTTAGAGCGGATAACCTCCAATTGATTTTAACATACAAACAGTTTAAAAATATGTTAATAATTTCCAAGATTTTTTTTCTCGGTGTATTTTTGCAAATAATGGGTGACGGGATGGTGTAACTACAAAATATATGCAAATAAACTTATCTGATAGAAATTTGGTTATAAAATCTCAAAGATATCGATAGTATCTTTAAAAGAAAAGACAAAGAGATAGAAATAGAGAAAGCGCAGTCGTTTTTACGACTTCCGTTTTTGAGAAACTTCATATAAAAGTAAAGCATATAGTCTTTTCTAACTAATTACTCGCACAGAGACCAAACCTCCCTTTTGCACCGTTAATATAAATTTATTGCTTTCAAAGGGATTATGGTAAATGTATATGCATGACGGGAAAAGTATCTATATACGGTCAATTTTTAAGTATTTAAGTACAATGATATGCTTAAATAGGAGTGGAGATTTAACGAACAAGTTGGGTAAAAGTTTTCAAAAACAAATTTTACATATATAAATGTATCTTTATGTTCTCTCTCTCTCTCCTGAGGATAGGTGGTACTTATTCATAGAAATAGAGAGTACAGGAGGATGGTTGATATTGTTCTTGGTCAATTTGCATGACACGCTTCCGACGACGACAACGACGACGACGACACGAAACGATGCAATACAACAATGTATAATACTCTTGTATATATGTGTCTGGGAAATTTATGTCTTGCACTGAGGTTCAAGTCGAACATCGTTATTTTGGTCGTTTTCTTCTTGTGTGCAATCGATGTCATTAACTTCTATACCGCTATACAACGACGAATCCTTTTACTTCGCTTCAATGACACTGATTAATGAGCTTTTGCATGACTGGCTGACTGGGCTGGCTGGCTATGTGGTGTCGTCGGTGTCAGGGCTTTGGCTGGCTGCTTGGCTGGCTGGATCTGCTTCTTCACTTCAAAATTCAGATCATCAAGAAAATAAAACCAAACGATTCTGGTTGTTTTTGCAAACGAAAAACAAATTGTCAAGTGGTCGTGTCGGTCTCAAAAGTCGCTCCAATAAAATTAATGTTTCTAATGATCACGAGACCGACTGCAGCAAAACAAAAAACAAACAAAAATATCAACTTCAACAAAATAAGAAGAAAAAGATGCAAATTTATCTGAATTGTGTGGTCAGTGACTGAGAATAAAAGAAGTACCAAAAGTTTGTTTTGAGATACTTTTGTATCTGTTTTCTGGTTTTGTCTGTTTGTGGTGTTAATTTTGTCTGATTTAAAAAAAAAAAGATAATGTTGACATGACGTCAATTAGTACACACTCCATGGGGGAGGCAAAGTATTTGAATTTTTTTTTTTTCAAATTTTATATTCAAGCTCTCCAGTTGAGTTGAGGGAGCACGCGCGACTGTTTTTTTAGATTTCTTATTTCAATTTAGGCGATGATGGTAATAAATATCGTGGGTGTTTTTTTTTTTTTTTTAATTTGTTGTGTTCTTTTCATTAATGCGCTTAGCCTTGAAATTGATTCATCAAAGCCACAGTAGGAGCCAGAGAGAGAGCCATTAGGGAGCCCTTGCTGTTGTTGCTGCTGCCGTCTGCTTGAGGCTTCTGTAGATAGATATAGCATAGCGACTATAATTAATGCTCGTATAGTAGAACTAAGAGCTCATTAAATTAAATAGAAATTGCTTTAAATTGTATGCGGGGGGCGTATTGCGCGACAGCTCCCGTGCCTCAATCGTACGATTTAGTGCGAAAAATAACGACGACGCGATTAATTATACAATGGAGAGTCATCTTGATTAATTGTTTGTAAAGTGTTTTCGTATATAAACATAAACCTTCCTACACACTATAAAGTGTGGTCGAAACACAAAGGTTGCTTTTGTACCAGGGAGTAAGTGTGATGATGATAATAATTATGTCGGCAGAACGTATTCAGACTATTTAGAATTAAAAGGTCACGAAAAGGAATAATTTTTACAAGTATTTGTACATAAGGAAAGGATGCAATTTCACTATCCTAGCAATTTTGTAAAATACCAAAAAAGAGTGTTTCATTTATTGAAAATAATTTTATTTAAAATTTGAAACTTGAATTCACTCAGTTAATCCGTATGTATCCGTATCCGATTTGACCCCACTCAATTATTTTCTGTAGGGGTAGGTTTTGAAAATGTTGATAAATCGTAAAGTATTTATATCTGGATAGTTAAAATTTAGTCCGTTGTTATCGATTTAGTGTTCCGAATTCCCAAAAGATTGGGACAAATTTGCAACTGGTGAACAAACTGAAAAAAAAAAAAAAATTTATATGAAAATTTAAAACTACCTTATTTCTGGTAAAAAAAAAAGTCTTTAAGAAAAACAAAAAGTAGCCTATAACCTTCTTATTAAAATAAATAATATTTTAAAACTTTTTTCACGTTGATCGCGTATAGAATTTTCGAAATTACCCAGGGACATAGGAATACATAATACTATAAAAATGCATGGTTGTCTGTATGAAGCTAATGTATTCGAAAACTATTGAACCAATTTCAATAAAAATTTTAATGTTTGTTCCTAATAGAAGGGAGATGGTTTAGAGAGTGGTTTGAGAAAAATCCGCCCATTACCACACCCACTTTTATCATATTCTAGTATTATCATTATTGAATGTCTTGGAACCTTCAAATTTTTTAATAACCTAAGCTCTTAAACCTAAAGCATAGCTACATATTATTTGTCCCGCCCACTACCACGCCCATATTTCTTATATTAAAATTTTATTCTCATAGAACATCCTATGAAGGCTTAAAATTTATCAAACAAAAAAATTGTTTTGAGCCAAAACCATGACATGTGAATTTTTATTTTTTTTGGAAATCCGCCCACTACCACGCCCATTTTCTTTAGATTAGTAGATTCCTCCTAATTTGCAATCTTTGAAAATTGAAATTTTGTAATTAAATCCAAGTTGAACCTAAGACACGATATGTGTAAATTTTTTTAAAAGTCCGCCTACTTCCACACCCACTTCTCTTATATTTGTTTTTTTTCCCTATATCTTCACAAAGAGTTTTCTTTGAAAGTTAAAATTTTCTAGTTTGATAAAAAGGTATGCAATAGGTGGCGCTGCGCAGAGTTGCAAGAGCTCAACTGGTAAATAATAAAATTAATTTCAAACGTTTAGTTTTGATTTACGCTCACAAATAAGTGACTTAGAGCGGATAACCTCCAATTGATTTTAACATACAAACAGTTTAAAAATATGTTAATAATTTCCAAGATTTTTTTTCTCGGTGTATTTTTGCAAATAATGGGTGACGGGATGGTGTAACTACAAAATATATGCAAATAAACTTATCTGATAGAAATTTGGTTATAAAATCTCAAAGATATCGATAGTATCTTTAAAAGAAAAGACAAAGAGATAGAAATAGAGAAAGCGCAGTCGTTTTTACGACTTCCGTTTTTGAGAAACTTCATATAAAAGTAAAGCATATAGTCTTTTCTAACTAATTACTCGCACAGAGACCAAACCTCCCTTTTGCACCGTTAATATAAATTTATTGCTTTCAAAGGGATTATGGTAAATGTATATGCATGACGGGAAAAGTATCTATATACGGTCAATTTTTAAGTATTTAAGTACAATGATATGCTTAAATAGGAGTGGAGATTTAACGAACAAGTTGGGTAAAAGTTTTCAAAAACAAATTTTACATATATAAATGTATCTTTATGTTCTCTCTCTCTCTCCTGAGGATAGGTGGTACTTATTCATAGAAATAGAGAGTACAGGAGGATGGTTGATATTGTCACATAATGAAATATGATGGATAGTATTTATGTTCTCTTAACTACATAACCTTCACCCATTAAGTATAAGAGGTCACATTTTCCAGCACTTCTTATCGTATGCTGCACATACGTTAAGAGTGCTTTAGAAATTAGGAACTTATGTAAATTTCTCTCTCCACCATTATCTTCTTAAGAAGATAATGCTCGAGAGATCAATCGTCATATCGTATCATAAGTATTAATGTTTATCGTAAGTCAAGTTTGTTAATTAGTCTTTAAGTCTAATAAGTCAGTCGACACTATTCATTTGTCTTGTGAACTTGTTTGTTCTATTTGTTTAATTAAATAAAGTCTTTAAACTTAAATTGGTTTTTTCATTTAAACTTTATCAAATAACCAAACTGGCGCAGTCGGCAAAAGTCGGGTTGAATTATAATTATTATTAGAAGTGGTTATAATAAAAAATAATAATAATCATAAAATTTAAACGCGTCATAACAAAAAAAGAAATATGTGCAAAAACTAAAAAAAAAAAAAGAAAAATAATAATAATGAGGAAAACTTGTTTGAATTTAAAATACCTACAAACGTAACAAAAAAGTGTTAATAGAATTTAATAAGATTAACAAACTAAAGTAACAAATTTCCTTAAAACAATCAATTAGTACAGTCATCATTGCATCAAAAACATTAAATACATTCATCAAAAGACGCGGGAGTCTTTAAAAGATCCAAAACAACCCGTTATAAATGCTTCCCACCGCAAAGCTTTTTGTGTAACATTAAATAAGAAAATAGTTCGAAAACAAATTCATCAAACCAAGCCAGAAAAGCTTTCGATGATAAAATAAGTACACCCTGTGATCTTATCGAACCAAGTTTAATAAAACTTTTCAAAAACTATTGAAATCACTTAACAAAAATCCTAAGAAAAAGCTCATCTTGAAAAAAAAAAAACATAATAAGTTTAAAAAAAAAAAATAAGCTTTTATAATAGTTACACAAATAAATATTGCAACAAAAGTAAAATAAAAAACAACATTATCAACCTATAAATAAATAAATTTCTTTCTATAGCTAATTTAAATAAAAAACCAAAAAAATAGAAGGAAAATTATTAATTGAACACTTAAAGACAAATAAATAAAACAATAAAAATCATTATCCATAAAAAAAGTAAATTAACAATAAAAATTCTTCTTAAAATAAACAACACAAAACCCAATTCAAGGAAAAATCTAAGAAGAAACAACTTTAAGCTATCCTGTCCAAGAAGAGAAACAACACCTGTCAACAGTTCAACATGGATGCCCTCAATGCTGCAGATAAGTTTAAGGTAGTAATAGATCTTATAAGTAAAATCCCAGAGTTTAACGGGAATTCCAGTAGCCTTCTTTATTTTTTAGACAGAATAGATTCATTGGTACCTATTTTGTCAACATTTGACGAAAATACTTTGACAATTCTTTCAGGTTTCATTGGGGATAAAATTGTAGGTAAAGCTAGAATTGAGCTACAAAAACATGGGAGAATAGGAGATTGGGTACAAATTAAGCAAATTTTGAAAAATAGTTTTGGAGAAAAAAAATCAACTAACACTTTGATTGACCGAATTCGAACTGCAAGAGTTATGACAAATATTGAAGACTATTACAATCACATCAATAATTTACTGAGTAGGACTAACAACTCTCTTTTACTTAAAAATGAAAATGACCCTACATTAATAGAATCTAATAAAAGAATTGCTCTTGATTCTTTTAAACAAAATCTTCCTGAGCCTACAAAGTCTATAGTGCTTAGCCGAAATCCGAAAACACTTAACGATGCCTACAAGGTGATCCTCGAACTTGACCACCAAACTTATGGACCCAATACGTCCCAAAGTTACTCTCAAAGTCTACGACAAGAATCGAATCGAAATAATCGAAATTTCAATTCTCATACTCCATCTAGTAGACAAAACAATTTTTTTTCAAATAATATAAACAACAATAGGTCATACCAAAATGCTCAAAGCAATCAAAGTAGACAAAATAATAATAATGCACTTCAACAAAACCAAAATAGACAAAATAATAATAATGCACTTCAACAAAACCAAAATAGGCAAAATAATAATACTACAACTCAACAAAACCAAAATAACACTAGAAGTGGTCAAACTGCAAACAACAATAATTTTTTACAAAGTGACCAATCGCGAAGGTCAAATAGAAATAGATTTCAAAATACTTCTTATGAGCCGATGGATATAACACTTAATGAAGGTGGTAATGGAAACGACCAAAACGGTCAAAATTTTTCCACACTTCCTCGAAACAACTACCCTATATAATCATTCAAACCCAAATTCGACCCTTAAGACTAATTATAGATTGCGGCGCAGAGTACAGCATAATGAACAAAAATGTATGCAACCCAAAATGGCAAATTCCATCTAACAATCGCGTCTTAAAAGTACTTGGTCGCAATGTCAATACAAACGTCGAATTAAGAATTCCCCTATTCAACGAATTTAACGAAAAAAATCATTATGTAAACTTTTTAGAATATCAATTTCATGACCATTTTGACGGATTAATTGGTAACAATATTCTTGTCGGCCTTAACCCAATAATAAATTATAAAACAAGATCTCTTATCACAGATAACGCAACCATTCCCATATATTTCAATCATGAGGAAGAATTATATGCGAATATTTTACGCCAAAACGAAGAAGTTTTGAGTGTATTTTGCAGCGAATCTTTCATATCAGAAATTCCCAATAGTCTTTTCGCAAAACATTTAAGTAACAATGATGTTTCAAAACTTAAATCCTTGTTAAATTCTTTTAAATCAATAATTTATAAAGAAGGTGATGCTCTTTCGTTTACAAACGAAATAAGACACCAAATCATTACGAAAAATGACATACCCATCTATAGCAAATTATATCGTTATCCGGAGATCCATTCAGATGAAGTAGACAAGCAAATTTCTGAAATGTTGCAACAGAAAATAATCATCCCCAGCAGTAGTCCTTACAATTCGCCTATTTGGGTAGTCCCTAAAAAGGACGATAGATACGGACAAAAACAATGGCGGGTTGTAATCGACTACAGAAAGCTAAACAGTCAGACTGTGGAGGATAGATTCCCTATGCCAAATATAGATGATCTTTTTGACAAACTAGGAAAGTGCAACTATTTTTCGACTATCGACCTTGTAAAAGGTTTCCATCAAATCGAAGTCAACCCGTGTGATAGGGAGAAAACTGCCTTTTCAACGAAAAGTGGGCATTACGAATTTCTGAGAATGCCGTTTGGACTAAAGAATGCCCCAGCGACATTTCAGAGGCTTATGAACCATGTTCTTAGAGAATTTATTAACAAGATTTGTGTAGTGTACTTAGATGACATCCTCGTATTCTCTACAAGTTTTGAGGAACATCTACAGTCACTCAAAAAAATTTTTCAAAAACTTAAAGAAAGTAACTTGAAGATTCAAGTTAATAAATGTATTTTTGCAGACTTTTCAACCAATTATTTAGGCCATGTAATAGTAAATAATGGCATTAAAACAAATGAGAATAAAGTAAAATCCATCACAGAAATGAAATTGCCATCTACTATAACAGGAATAAAACAATTTCTCGGTGTAACAGGTTATTACCGCAAATTCATCAAGGACTACGCAAAAGTTGCGTATCCTATGATAAAATACCTGAAAAAGTCTCAAAAAATTAACACTTCAGATTCCCAATACATAAATTCATTTAATACGCTTAAAACTTTACTAACTTCCGACCCAATACTGCGTAGCCCCGATTTTAGTAAGAAATTTATTCTTACCACGGACGCATCCGGTTATGCTCTAGGTGCTGTACTTAGCCAAGACCACCACCCTATCTGTTATGCTTCACGTACGTTGAATAAACACGAGCTGAGTTATTCCACCATCGAAAAAGAGCTGCTTGCTATTGTGTGGTCTGTGAAATATTTTAGGACCTATTTGTACGGCAGAAGATTTGTTGTTCAAACAGACCACAAGCCCCTTGTGTGGCTCGATGGAATAAAAGAGCCAAACATGAAACTCCAGCGGTGGAAAATTATGCTCAACGAATATGATTTTGAAATCGAGTACCTAAAAGGGAAAGAAAATTGTGTAGCAGATGGACTTAGTAGATACATTGACAAAATTGAAACGAAAGAAACGTCAAAAGATAAGTACGAAATAAATTTAGTTGACCTTTTCAATAATGAAATGGTTTCGAGTGACGAATGTAATGACGAAGAAGTCATTCCACAAGTTTCTTTGGCCAGGAACCATAATGAAGAATTTATGTCCACTGATGCCACCATCCATAGCGCAATGGAAGATGAAACCCGTCACATTTACATAACAGAAAAACCCGTAAATCTGTTTAAAAACCAAATTTATTTATTTTATGGTTCTAACGAAAAAGTTTCAATGAAAATTGTACATAAGAAAATTCATAATCTGGTTCAAATTAAAAAAGATAGTAGCGATTTGTTGGAAATCATGAAAAGACTCCTCATTACAAAAGGACTCATCTGTATTTATTGCGAAGATTTGCCTTTGTTTTTACTTTTCCAAAATCTGTACGTTAAATACTTTTCAATGAATAAAAACCTAAGAATATTAAAATCTAGTTTCAAGTTAAAAGATATTTCAGACAGAAACGAAATGATTTCAATAATAAAAAACGAACACATGAGTAAGAATCATCGCGGTATAAATGAAATGTTCATGGAATTGAAAGTTTTGTATTTCTTTCCAAAATTGCAAATAGAGATACAAAAGTTCATCAACAATTGTGAAATTTGCAATCTTGCGAAACACGATCGACAACCACCAAAGATACAAATGCAAATTACAGAAGCACCTACACATTTCAACGACATTATCCACATAGACATTTGGTTTCCCGAACGAGGGAAAATGTACCTAACAACTATTGACAAGTTTTCGAAATATGCCACTGTTCACCCCTTGCAAGACAGAAATTGGATTGCTATACTAAGTGCAATGAAGCAAAGAATCCAATTTCTTGGAAAGCCGAACAAAATAGTATCAGACGGAGATACTTGCATCTTGCACTCAGCCGTCGAACAGTTTCTGAAGGAAAACGTAATTGCCTTTCACAGAACTACGGCATCTTTGAAAACTGGTAATGCAGATGTTGAGAGGTTACATGGTACACTGAATGAACATCTCAGAATTATGAATGTAGCCAAAGATAGTTCTGAGTTGGACGAAAAAATCTTTAAAATTATTTCAATTTACAATAATACAATCCATTCGACGACCAAGTTGAGACCGATGGACTTTATTTCTAAAAACCTGACCAAAGAAGACATTGAATGTCTAGCTAAAAAATTTCAAGATGAAAAAACAACAAGAATAAATAAGATTAATCAAAATTTAGAATCTAATCCAAACCAATGTACCAACATTGTTAGAAATCGAACAGTTTTCAAGAACAAACCAAAATATAAAAAACTTTATAACATTGAAGAAGATGGTAACTACGTTGTTGATAGATCAACTAATCGAAATATAAAATACCATAAAAAACAGCTAAAGCGCAAATATAAACATCAAAATTCATAAAACTTTTGCAAATACCTTGTTATTTTGTTTTTGGTTCATCCATTTTTGCTTCAAGTATTTTTATTTTTGCTGATCATTCATTTTATTACCATTTTTTTTTCTTAACAAATTTATTAATTCTGTTTTAAGAAACCACATCTTACATAATTTGTTTAAAATTACAACGGTTAAATATTTTTGTTGAATATTTTTATTTCCTTCCACCATTGTTGTTTATAACTTTTTGATTTTCGATTTGACATTCGATAACAAGACCAAAATGACATTCGGTGCGCGTTCCAGGTTGCAGTATAATGTTCTTCTAGTACAATTCTTTATCCTGTTCGATCAGTTTACACGGTAGTGTGTAAGGAATGTTTTTTTTTCTCAGGGAAAAAGATGCCGATCGTTTTCTTTGAAAATTTGTTGCGTATTTGAGTAGAAATGTATAGTTTAGACAATTTTGTTATTTGCCGGGTTTAAGAGATGAAAATTCAGAAGGGAAACCAGCCCATTGAGTTACAAGAAAAGATTACGAATGCAAGTTCTAAGATAGTTTCAAAGATGATCGGGAAAAATATTAGTATGGTATGGGAATATTCACAGGCAAAAAAAAAAATTAAATAAAAAAAATAAATGTCAAAATTAAATTAATAAAAAAAAATAATATTTTCAAAACAAATGTTGAATCTTAATAGGAATTAAAACTTAAAAAAAAAATATTTCGCCAAATTGAAATATTTTCGATTAAATACAAAGTAAATTGAACAAATATAAAAACAAACAAAGATTTTGGCATAAAAGTTGTATACATTTGTAAATTTAAATAATAAAATTATTAAAATTATTTTGTTAAAATACAGCAATAAAAAAAATTAACCTTTAATTTAATAAGTTATATAATGCAAATGTGAAAACAAAATTAGTTTAAAATAAATTGAAATTGTAATATCAATGTCAAAATTTAAAAAAAAAAACCTACAAAACAAAAATAAAAAAAATATTAAAATCTTTTGAATTTATTAGGTTTCTATTTGATTAATAAAAATAATTATTACTTAAAAAAAAAAAACTATTTAAACTATACAAAAAAGTAAAATGAAAATTAATAATTTGTTAAATTTAGATAAATAGAAAAACTAATTTGACAGAAATGTACGTTTTGAGGAGTTATGTTTTGAGTTATGTTTATTAACAAATTGTTGAAATTTTTGGAGACCAAAAATACTTATCGGGGGAGGTGTCACATAATGAAATATGATGGATAGTATTTATGTTCTCTTAACTACATAACCTTCACCCATTAAGTATAAGAGGTCACATTTTCCAGCACTTCTTATCGTATGCTGCACATACGTTAAGAGTGCTTTAGAAATTAGGAACTTATGTAAATTTCTCTCTCCACCATTATCTTCTTAAGAAGATAATGCTCGAGAGATCAATCGTCATATCGTATCATAAGTATTAATGTTTATCGTAAGTCAAGTTTGTTAATTAGTCTTTAAGTCTAATAAGTCAGTCGACACTATTCATTTGTCTTGTGAACTTGTTTGTTCTATTTGTTTAATTAAATAAAGTCTTTAAACTTAAATTGGTTTTTTCATTTAAACTTTATCAAATAACCAAACTATATTGTTCTTGGTCAATTTGCATGACACGCTTCCGACGACGACAACGACGACGACGACACGAAACGATGCAATACAACAATGTATAATACTCTTGTATATATGTGTCTGGGAAATTTATGTCTTGCACTGAGGTTCAAGTCGAACATCGTTATTTTGGTCGTTTTCTTCTTGTGTGCAATCGATGTCATTAACTTCTATACCGCTATACAACGACGAATCCTTTTACTTCGCTTCAATGACACTGATTAATGAGCTTTTGCATGACTGGCTGACTGGGCTGGCTGGCTATGTGGTGTCGTCGGTGTCAGGGCTTTGGCTGGCTGCTTGGCTGGCTGGATCTGCTTCTTCACTTCAAAATTCAGATCATCAAGAAAATAAAACCAAACGATTCTGGTTGTTTTTGCAAACGAAAAACAAATTGTCAAGTGGTCGTGTCGGTCTCAAAAGTCGCTCCAATAAAATTAATGTTTCTAATGATCACGAGACCGACTGCAGCAAAACAAAAAACAAACAAAAATATCAACTTCAACAAAATAAGAAGAAAAAGATGCAAATTTATCTGAATTGTGTGGTCAGTGACTGAGAATAAAAGAAGTACCAAAAGTTTGTTTTGAGATACTTTTGTATCTGTTTTCTGGTTTTGTCTGTTTGTGGTGTTAATTTTGTCTGATTTAAAAAAAAAAAGATAATGTTGACATGACGTCAATTAGTACACACTCCATGGGGGAGGCAAAGTATTTGAATTTTTTTTTTTTCAAATTTTATATTCAAGCTCTCCAGTTGAGTTGAGGGAGCACGCGCGACTGTTTTTTTAGATTTCTTATTTCAATTTAGGCGATGATGGTAATAAATATCGTGGGTGTTTTTTTTTTTTTTTTAATTTGTTGTGTTCTTTTCATTAATGCGCTTAGCCTTGAAATTGATTCATCAAAGCCACAGTAGGAGCCAGAGAGAGAGCCATTAGGGAGCCCTTGCTGTTGTTGCTGCTGCCGTCTGCTTGAGGCTTCTGTAGATAGATATAGCATAGCGACTATAATTAATGCTCGTATAGTAGAACTAAGAGCTCATTAAATTAAATAGAAATTGCTTTAAATTGTATGCGGGGGGCGTATTGCGCGACAGCTCCCGTGCCTCAATCGTACGATTTAGTGCGAAAAATAACGACGACGCGATTAATTATACAATGGAGAGTCATCTTGATTAATTGTTTGTAAAGTGTTTTCGTATATAAACATAAACCTTCCTACACACTATAAAGTGTGGTCGAAACACAAAGGTTGCTTTTGTACCAGGGAGTAAGTGTGATGATGATAATAATTATGTCGGCAGAACGTATTCAGAAGCGTTTTTTTTTTTTTTTTTTTTTTGTCATGCATATAAGATAAAATTGCTGGCTCCTTGGAGGAAAGTGACTTTTTGATTGAGTTTTATTGGTTTTTAAGCTGATTTAGTGCCAATTATTGCCATCAATTAGATACTGAGAAAGAATGTAGGTATGTTGGTATCCATATATTAGATTAGGGGGTTGGCAATAAGAAATTATTGTTTTACAATTTGTAATGAATTTGTTAGTTTTTATGGGCTTGTTATTTTAATGTTAAAATTAAGATAAATGTGAATGAGAAGAAATTCAATTGGAAAGGTAGAATACTATGTTGATTCTTGTCATTTCTTGTCAGATATACTTATTTAAAGTATTCTAGTTTGATTTTGGTGATTTTATTTGATAGATTGAGAGTTGGGAATCTTCCAAAGGTAAGTTCTTGCTTCCAATGAATAGATATTTCTTTGCAAAGTAGTCGTAAAAACAAAATTAGGAAATCTAGCTAATTTTGTTGGTCATCCATAAGGGTTATTGCAAGCCTTATCGAAACCTAAACTTCTTTCAGTTATTTTATTAGAAACTTACACTTCTATAAAATCTTCATTTCTATGCCTATAAGTCTAAAAACAAAGTTGTACAATTTCTATACATAAGCTTTAATTCTATCAAACGCCTTCAAATCTTATAAAAAGCTTTTACCTACTTCCCCAAATAAGCTTAATAGATTTTGTTTTTTAAATCCTTTAAGAAAGTATGATATAAATTTCTAAAAAAGGGCTATTAATAAATGATGGTAGTTTTTTCCAACTTACTTAAAACTATGAACTAAAATAATACCAAACATCGAAATCAGCGCTTTAAGTCTTAAAAAGCTTGTACCGATTTTTTTTTTTTTTAACTTCCATACACAAATCTTAGCGAAATGAATTTTTTCCAAGAAATAATACCTTCCCAAAGTATGAACTATTATTCTATCAAACTTTCAACTCTACGCTTTCAAGTCTTAAAAAAGGCTTTTATAAAATTATGGTAATTTTGTTTAAAACTTTCATACATTTTAGAAAATCTATTTTTTAGTAATTTTGAAGAATATGAACTTAAATTCTATCAAACTTCGTCTTCAAGCCTAAATAAGGCTTTTAAAATTTCTCTCAAGTTTAAAAAAAAAAACTTTTTTTTTGAAAGATTGTAATTTGTTTTTTACTTCCATAAAGAAGCTACAGCAAAACAATTGTTTAATATTCTTCGAGAAAATGAAAAAGAATTCTATTAGTTCTTTTCTAGGATTTCAAAAAAAGCGTATGCCAATCGATTCAATTTTTTGCAACTTCCTACCATAAATTTTAGAGAAACTCTTTGAAATATTTTTCAAAATGTAACCTATGTACAATTCTATCATGCTTCCAACTCTATCTACCAGACAGCGTCGATTTAATTTTCTACAACTTCCCACCACAAGCTTTAGAGAAACTCTTTTTAATATTTTTCAAAAATATATTCTACAATTCTATCATACTTGCAACTCTGTCTACGCTTTCTGGTCTTAAAAACAGTATTTGTCGAATTATAGCAAAATTGTTTCCAATTTCCTTAGATAAGCTTTAGAGAAACTCTGCAAGAAATAGCTTCATGTAAATAAAAAAAAAATGGAATTAAATTTGCTAGTTATGTGAGCTCTGTTCCAAAGGTTTAATATTTATGCTTCAATAGTCGTATTTTTATATTTTCATATTTAAGAAATCAAAAGAATACAATTTATGAATTACTCACTAAGTTTTGTAAAAATAATTTTATTACGAAAATGTATTTTCCAGTACGAAATGACACTGATTAAATACACACAAAATTTCAAAACATTTTAAAAGTTTCTTTAAGATGAGTTTAACTTTAAATTTAAGTTGACAACGAACTAGTATGTATGTGTGAAGGACAGAAAACAAATAATATTTATTATGAAATGAAGGAAAACCCTTGAAGCTTCTATGCTTAGGCATTTATAGTTGAGGTCTGTTTGCAACATCCACTGAAGTGAAAACAAAAAGTCCTGTGTAGGGAAAAACTCTTAAAATTTTCATTCTACGTTACACCTTTCAAATTACAAAAAAAAATAAATAAACAACAAAATAATTTCTTACAATCATCTTCATAATCATCATAACACAACACACATTTAACATAATACTAACTAACAAGCCTATCAAAAATAAAAAAAAATTCAAAAGCCGCACATGAATTGAAAATGGTTAATCGCGCGCACTTGGAACAATTTTGATTGAGTACAAATTCGTGATCATATAAATCATAAGGAAAGAATGTGAGAAAGTATATCTTAGGAAGTATAGAATATACCACCACCGAACTAAAGCCACATACCGATGTATAAGCATTCAACATTAAACCACCTTCACAAAACGCTGCTGCTGCTGCTGGTGGTGCTGGTGCTGTAAGAGTGCTTGGAGAGTATAGGTACTAAATGCAAACATGAAATATTGCTTCGAAACGTTGTTATATCAAGGTGGTATGCGATACGACGCGGTGGCGGTGAGGTCCTGTGGTGGATACGGAAAGAGGGGGGGGGGGAGGTAGGGTTGCGTTGTTAGAAATAATTCAAGAGTATACATACATATACATAGGTAGTTACTGCGCGGGCAACTACAACATTCATGCAAAAAAAAAGGATATGACATGAATAAGATACATACATTCACTTGAATGAAATTGATTAACTTAACGCTCGCCTTTGCCTAACACTCTTTTCTCTATTGGAGTTTGAGAAAATATGAATCAAAGTTGCCAGATGCCTTTTATTACCTAGTGAAAATTATTATTATTTTTTTTAAACATATCTTGTTAGAAAACAATGTATGAATATGTAAAAACCATTTTATGGTACACAAATTTTAGAGTTAAAAATATTTTTAGAATAAAGCATAGTACGCAGTTTAAGCGAAACTAAAATTTCCGTACAAAAATGACAAAACAAAAACAAAACAAATTTCGTTCTGCTCTTCGTTTTCCAGTACACTGTTCAACAAGCGAAATTGATAATTGTAGCAGTTTATTTGGAGAAGTCTCTACTCTTTTTTTGTACTAAATAATTTTGCACGAACCATGAATTTTGTGCGGAAAAGTGAGATCAGAAACAAAATTTCGTTACACATCATATGAATAAACTTTCCATTAATATTTATTTGTCTGTGGTCTTTTTGTTTACGTTTTCGCTGTTGATTTGGAGACCACAGAAAATTTTCATTTCGCTTCAGCTGCGTATTAGGATTAAGAATTTAAAGTTATATTACTTGTATTTTTATTAGTTGTCTTTGATCTCCAATACGACAACGAAATGCTACGAATATAGCGAAAAACTTACTTTGGAGAGTTCCAACCATTGCAACAGAGATATCAACAATACACGCCCTCTCGCTGAAATTTTCCCAGACAATAATTTTTGTGTGAAGAAAAATCGAAAACTCTCCATTATTAACATTGAAAATGTTTATAGGGTCGTTTTGATAAAAGTATGGTGTTACCAAAATGAACAAAGATAGAGAATGAACTCTAGCGTATAGGGGGAGAAAGATTGAATTTTTGGTTGGTGTTACCAAAGAAACTACCTAAATGAATAAAATGAAGAAAAAAACACAAGTGATGAATTTCAGCCAGCGTACCTACATGTTGATCATTGCCAACGGACGAGATTCAGTGGAGGAATCTAAAAATTCGAAAAATGCTCGATTTGAGCCCACTTAGAAGCCTATAACTTTGGTTATAATTATTGGATGTTCAATATTAAGCTAGATAATTAAAGTTTAAATGACAGGCTACAAATCTGCATACAAATTTTTGCAAAATCGTAAAAAATTTCATACTAGAAACTTGAAAAATTGTCTTTTTAGAACTATATTTCATTACGGCAAAAGAAAAAAAAACAAACAAAATATAAATATGTATGTATGTAGGTACGTACCTACAAAGAACATATTGATAGAAGAGAGAAGACGGTGGAGTGTGTGCAATAAAAAAAAACACGTGGCAAACAAAATTGGCTTTGCATCGGGCACAAAAATGATATACATTATGTTTATGTAGGTATGTATGTATGCATGTAGGTATGTGCATGAACATTTGTAGTAGGTATTTTACAAATAATAAAATCGTAAAGGTTGGATTTGGTTGGTTTGTTTGGATTATAACTTCTGTTCTAATAATCGGATGTTTGAGGTTAAGGTCTTAAAATTAAGGTAAAATGTCAGTCTTTTAAATCAATCGATTGTTGAACCTAGAATATGCATAGTTTGGGTAAAAACTTAACTAAGTTCTAAATCAATTTGGTTGTTTAACCTAGAATATGCATAGGTATACCTACTTGAACCTCTTACATAAAATTATATCTTAAGTTCCAAGTACTAGATCATCAAGGTTAAGATCTTGATTAGCTTCTAACTTTTATTCTAATAATCGGATGTTCAAGGTTAAAGTCTCAAAATTAAGGTAAACTATGACAAAAGTAAATTTATTTTATATCAACCTAAAGAACCTAGAATATGCTAGACAACGTTTGGGTAAAAACTTAACTAACTTCTAAATCAATTTGATTGTTTAACCTAGAATATGCATATAGGTGCCTACTTGAACCTCTTATATAAAATTATAACTTAAGTTCTAAGGGCTAGATGCTCAAGGTTAAGGTATGTTTAGGTAAATAAGAGGTAGAATTAACTTAGCTAAACAATTTAAATATTATAATCGAAAAGAGTCGATTTTGTAAGCTGATATATTCTGTTCAAATTATCGGATTTTTGAGGTTACGGTCTGAAAATGAATGTAAAATGACAGACTAGAAAATGCTTTTGACAAAACTTGATTTACTTCTGAATCATAGGTACCTACTCGAACCTGTTTAATAAACTTATAACTTAAGCCCTAATGGTCAGATCTTCATGGTTAAGGTCCTCAAATGCAAATAAAATTTTAGGCTTTATCTTAAAGTAGTCCATAAACTGTTTAATTTGGTTGTCAACTAAATTGATGATTGCCGCTCGGCCACACATTTCATAAACTCAGTTAAAAGAATACAGCTCCAAGTCTCAAAAACATTATTTTTGTCTAAAATAAATTACACGACTCGATATTGTTAAATTGATTAAAAGATGAGTTCAAAATATTTTAAAATAAAATATTATAGAATAAAAACAATTAGCAGTGGGGTTGGGCTTCGCATCAAATTCTTTGTAAATTTTGTCTCGATTTAAAAAAGGTTTACCTGGACATTTAATCAAACACACGGGTTGATTCAAAAACAATCAACTGAGTCGAGAACTAAGTTGAACCGTATATGATTATGCTTTAATCGATCTGTAATAATTCAGTTACCTTTCTGCAAAGCTTAGCTAGGCAAAAATGTCAAATATGTACCTAGATATACTTTAAGATAGATGGTATATGTATTTTTAATTTCGTGTATAAGTGCTGTGCCGGTGCGGATGAAAATGAGTATGATTGTGTAATTGCGAGATAAGCTACAATTAAGACTAAGATTCACCTTATTAAAAAAATTAACAAATTAATTTAACCGCCAACTGGGAAGTGACATTAAATATACAAATTGGTACTTCAGACTGTAGTTTGTGAAGTTATATTGCAACAATAGTATACAAAATAAAAATCACTAAGATTAGGCATGTTTTTGTTTTATTGACGTAATACAAGTAATTTTCAATGTCCCCATAGTTACTCTATGAGTGAAATCTGTAAATTTTTTTGAAGGGGTTGAAAAACAGTTTTTTTTAAATAACAAAAAACTCAATTTTTTTTGAAAAAAGTGAATTGTATGGAATTCTACAAACAATGTAATCACTTTATTTACGCGCAATAGATTTTGGGAAACACATGTTTCGGTTATGTTAGTCGTTTGTTTTACTTTTTGCACATCTTTTTCTCAAAATCTATAGCTAATACGAAAAAAAGTGTTTCATAAGCTACAATTTTTGCCTTGACATTTCTTCCAAAAAATTGGCATTTTCGAACAAATTACAAAAAACTAAGAAGCGACAAACCCTCCAAGTCATGATTATACTACATATCGCTCATTTGCTGTAATATCGTCATAACTAAAAAAACTTAATTTTTCAGGAAATGAGTTTCAAATTTTTTAGCGATGGCATTTTTGTGTGGCTCACCAAGAACACAAGTGCTCTCTCGTCGTCAGTTTTAGAAGCTGACGTTTTGCAGGATAATAGATTACTTTATTAATAATTTATAGTTAATAACTCAAAATTCGTGATTTTTGAGTTATGACGATATTGCAGCAAATGAGCGATATGTATAGTATATGCCTCACATCTTAGTTGTTAGATTCGGCAAACAAAATTAGAAGTCTCCTTCACATCAATTGTACATCGAGCTAGATCCTTAACAGGTGAAACGATTTAGTCTTACTCCTTGGGGAAAAAATGTAATTTTTTGTTTTAGAACAATGATCAACAATTGTTATTTTTTTTGAAAACAGTTCTAACGATTTTGATTAAATATCGTACCTTAAAGTCTAAAATGATTGCAATCAAATTATATTTGTGCTTTTTGATACTAAAATAAAATAAAGAAAATGTTTTATTTTTGGGTTATTATCGTTTATCTTGTTAAAAGCTGGACTGATTTTGTTACTTTGTTATAATTTTGCAATCTGGCACTTTTAAGTAGTATACATAGTATTAAATTTAAAAATGTTTTTATATTTAAATAAAAAACAAAAGAAAAATAAAAGAAAAAATACATTAGTAGTACTTTTAGTTCTTTTTTTTTACTTTAACGATGTAACCTAAAGCTATTAAATTATTAAATTAAATATGTAGCCACGTTATAGTTTTGATCTACAAGAGCTAGTTAGAGCTATTCCTTGTTATAAATATTTTCTTTAAAAACAGTATTACCGTTTCCCTACAAGTTTTTAGTATATAATTAATAATTTTAGATCAAATCTATCGATATTTTATGATTATCTATTGAAGAAAATTTAAGGAAATTCTATCAAGACGCTTGTTTTCAATACTTTAGAGCCAATTGGCAAAATTTAAGAATAATACTTTTACTAAAAAGTTGTAAAAAGTGAAAATTTAGTACTAAAATTCGAAATTATTTAAAATTTGAAAAACATAGCCACATACTAGCCATATTAGAGTCATCCGATCGTGTATTTGTATTAAAAAAAAAACGTTAAACCGGTTCCCTTAAAGTTTTTAGTACAAAATTAATGATTTTAGATTTAATCCAACGACGTTTATTGCTGATTTACTCAAGAAAATTTAGAACAATTATTTAAACACGCTTGCTTTCTACACTTAAGAATCAATCGGCAAAAACTTGTACTAAAAATTGTTAAATCAAGTACTAAAATACGAATTTTTGTTAGTACTAATTTTTTTTTTTTTATCAAAAAGCAAAACAAAATTGATTGACTGATCAAAGATCACATTAATAGCAAAAAAAGACGTCTTAAGGTAACCCTAACCATAGAATACAAACATAATACAGCACAAGTATTTTAAATTGTGCGTGTTTTTTTATCCACATATGTATGTATAGTATACCAACTATACAACCAACCAGAAAAGGGTGCGCAAAAGAACCAAGAAATCAATAATAAATATAGAGATGGAGAGAGGAAGAGTTAAAATTCGTGTTCGATAGATTGATGGTAACAAATTACACTATGTATACTTAGGTTAGGTAGGTATAGGCAAAATACCAACCTACCTTCTTCTATAGTTATCCTTACCACCACATGATGGAGTTTATAGTTTCGATATACTCTCATTATTATTATAACGAAGACTATGATATTGCATCACTTGAAAATAAGTCCTCTAACCGCAGACGCTGCTTGTTGTAAGCTCTACTATCTATAGTGCAAACGATAGATACAAATATACTTTTACCACTAAGTATATAACCAAGAGAGGCTCAAACTCCTCGTTCCTATACTTTACCAGAGCATGGGATTAAAATACGATTTTATAATATATTTATTCCTCTTGAAGAGTTCGTTCGTTCGTTCGTTCATTCGTTTGTTGTTCGTGTGTCTGTCTGTCTATCTGTCTGACTCTTGTTACACGAAATATCGTTGATGTTGCATAAAGTTGACATAACTTTACTGCCAATGACGTTCACATTGAAGTGGGAGAGAAGCGGGTTTTTTTTTGCAAAAATTATGACGAGCAACACAACTGACTGGCGCGTAAAGTTAGTGTAATTGCATTGGACAAAACTAAAAGGTTCATGCAACCGTGCAACATCAGATAGTTGGAAAAATAAAAGAAGAAGAAGAAAAAAAAATATGTATATGAAAGATTGACAGCCTCGGTTTTTCTTAATGGCTTGAGCATTGAATTAGATGGACTGGACAAGAAGGACTCTTGGACGGACATCACGGACATTTTATATTTGTATGTAGGTATGGTATGGATAACCATCATGATGAGGAGGATGGGGACAGTGCATAGGTATAGTTTTGCATTGGCGATATGAATTTAATTGAATTTAGACATCAGATGAGAAATGTTTCTTCCATATGTCATGTTGTTGGGGTGGAATGTGCTTTTACATATATACAACTTATATGCATGAAGGAATTATAAGGGTCAGTTGTGTGGTTTGTAAAAAAATAAGTTATTTTCATAAAATATAATTTTAGTTTTCAATAAAAATTCTGGAGCAGAAAGGACAAGTAATGTGCGAATTTCTGTGAGCAACTTAACGGAATCTTTAAAGAGTCTTTATGGAAATTTTACCATATTTTGTTCGTCATTTTTTATTACAAACTCTCTGAAGAATCTAATCGAAGATAAAAAATTTCTGTGAACAACTTTACAGAAATTTTAAAGAGCCTTTATAGAAACTACCAAGACTTGTGATTGTTTTTTTTTTTTACAAACTCTTGGAACCACCTTTCCTTCTTCCTTCTTCCAAATGTATGTGCACAACTTAGTGGAAATTTTAAAGATTCTTTATAGAAACTCTAACAAAATTCCTTTATAATTCTTTAACAAAAGAACAATTGTACCATTAATTTTTATTTATTTTTCTAAAAAGGATAGAAGCTATTTCTTCAATGTATCTTCACTTGAAATTCAAACACTTCATTATTTACTCATTTGTAGCTTTGATTTAGAAAGCTCTTTTAAGAAATTTTACGGAAACATTCTATAAAATTTACTTTAATGATTCAACGAAACCAACTACCTATAGAGTTTTCCCAAACTAAGCTGAAGAATTTTTAAAAGTGTTTTGGAAGAAACTTCTATAAATTCCTTAAAGCTTCCTTAAATGAATTAATATTAAAGTTGATATGATATTTTAAATTTAAAACTACCTTAAAAAAAAAGCAACTTTCCATATTTGGGCTTTTATCTAAAATTAATATCCATTGGAAGCTTTATGGAAGAATTATAGAAGCCACCACATAGCGATTTTATCATTACAATAATATATAGACGGTTGAAGTGCAGGAAAATTTAACAAAAATAATAATGGAAAATAATCAGAAAAATCAGAGCCACCTTTTGTTTATAATGGGTGATTTTTTAAGAGGTTTAGAACTTTTTAAAAAAAAAAAACAAAAAATTCGAAAAAATGAATGAAATATTTATTTGAATCGATAGTTTGAACCTTGCAATTTAATGTTTAAAGATAATTTCATGCAAATGTTGACCGCGGCTGCGTCTCAGGTAGCCCATCCGCTGAGTCCAATTTTGGCATACTCTTTCACACATATCGGCCGGTATCTCACGAATGAATGCATGGATGTTGGCTTCCAGTGCGTCAATCGAAGCGGGCTTGTCCCTATAGACATTAGCCTTGACATACCCCCACAAAAAATAATCTAATGGTGTCAAATCGCACGATCTAGGCGGCCAATTGACCGGCCCGAAACGTGAAATTAACTGTTCACCAAACTCGCCTCGCAATTGCGCCATTGTTTCGCGTGCTGTGTGGCATGTGGCACCGTCTTGTTGAAACCACATATCATGCAAGTCAAGAACTTCCATTTCGGGCAAAAAAAAGTTTGTTATCATCGCTCGGTAGCGTTCATCATTGACAGTAACGCTGCGATTCGCATCATCTTTGAAGAAATATGGCCCAATAATGCCGCCGGCCCATAAACCGCACCAAACAGTGGCTTTTTCGGGATGCATTGGTAGCTGTTGCAATGCTTCTGGCTGATCTTCACTCCAAATGCGGCAATTTTGCTTATTTACGTACCCATTCAACCAAAAATGAGCCTCATCGCTGAACACAATTTTTCGATAAACAACATTTCGAACCGAGCACGAATTTTGATAGTAAAATTCAATAATTTGCAAGCGTTGTTCATTTGTAAGACGATCCATGGTTAAATTGCAAACCAAACTGAAGCTGTTTGACAGTGACACAAGGTACTAAACACACGTCAGCTGTCAAAACCAGTGTTGCCAAAACCAAACCAGCTTAAAAATCACCCGTTATCAGGGTAACAATGTTGTTTTGAACATTTTATAGAAAAAGGCATAATTATAAACCTCTTACTTCAGATCGCTATACAATATTTGGCAGTTTTTTTTTTTTTTTTGATTTCTGAAAAACATGACGAGGTTTTGCAATTTAACCATCGGTATGTGGAATAGGTAATGATAAAATTGCTATTTGGATTATTGTGCTTCTATAATTCTTCCATAAAGCTTCCAATGGCTATTAATTCTTGATGAAGAGAAATTAGAGGCAGGAATGATGAATGGGTTTTCGATCCATTGGAAGCTTTATAGAAGAGTTATAGAACCTTAAATATTCCAAATAGCAATTTGACCATCGGATGCACGATGAGAGTGAAAAACCACCTTAACAATTTTTGTTCTCTTAACCTTAAACCTCAAAGTCAATCTTAGCCTTAAACAGCAAATTTGTGTGACACCATATCTTACCTTTATTATTATTATTTTCTCAGATCCATCATAGTTATGGACAAACCCAATTTGCACGTTCAGGTTTTGAATTTCTTCTTTCATATCTACTCATACTTCATTACCAACATTCGATTTGGATTTGTAATTTATTTTGATATCTCACTACACTACATTTATACTGGATGTGGTATGTGCGATATTGAACTGGAAATGGAATTTACACCGAATAATGGATATCAATTCGTTATCGTTGCACATACATACTGTAAACGTAAAATTAAAACGTCTTCTTCTTGGATGTGGTACCTTTATAGGTAAGCCCACAAATGGCAGCTTGATAAAGTGGTTTTTATATCCGAATGAAATGCTGTAGGTATTTCTGATAAAAATCTTTTCATAACAATATATTTTGTTCGGAAAAGGTATACATCAAAAAAAAGAAAAGAAAAATCTCTACAAATGAAGGTATATGTTTTGACATAAATGTGCGATGAAGTTCTTTAAAATAAAATTGCTTTTTTTGTTGTAGCATTTTTAAAATACTTACAAATCAAGCTTTCGATTGAGACGTATTTTTTGTTCGATATTTTGTACGAGTATGTATTTCTTCATCTTCATGCCTTTCTGTTGAGATTGTGATCAGAACAGAGGGACAAAAGCTTTTATTTAACAAAAGGGATAGAATGTAAAAATTAAATAAGCCGGTTACGAGCCGTTTATAAAATGGTTAAAAGTTTTTAATAAACCGGTTAAGAGCCGTTTATAATCCGGTTAGAAGTCGTTGATAAGCCCGTTAAAAGTCGTTGATACGCCGGTTAGGAGCTGTTGATAATCCGGTAAAGGGCCCTTGATAAGCCGGTTAAGAGCCGGCTAAGAGCCGTTGACAAGTTGGTTAAAAGCCGTTTATAAGTTGGTTATAAGCAGTTGATAAGCCGGTTAAGAGCCGTTGATAATCCGGTTAAAAGTCGTTGATAAGCCGGCTAAGAGCAGTTGATAAGCCGGTAAGCAGCCGTTTATAAAGTGGTTGGATGCGGTAAAGAGCCGTTGATAAGCCCGTTAAAAGTCGTTGATACGCCGGTTAGGAGCTGTTGATAATCCGGTAAAGGGCCCTTGATAAGCCGGTTAAAAGCCCTTTATAAGCCGGTTAAGAGCCGGCTAAGAGCCGTTGACAAGTTGGTTAAAAGCCGTTTATAAGTTGGTTATAAGCAGTTGATAAGCCGGTTAAGAGCCGTTGATAATCCGGTTAAAAGTCGTTGATAAGCCGGCTAAGAGCAGTTGATAAGCCGGTAAGCAGCCGTTTATAAAGTGGTTGGATGCGGTAAAGAGCCGTTGATAAGCCGGTTAAGAGCCCTTGATAAGCCGGTTAGGAACCGTTGATAAGCCAGTTAAGCCGGTTAAATTACGCTAATAAGCCGGTTAAACGCCATTGATACTTTTCTCAAGTCCAAAGAACCGAACGTAATAACCAAAAACAAAAGTAAAACATACCGAGAAAGATAAGCCATCTGAAGATTCGTTATTCTACAAATACCAAACCATCCAACTAGGATTATACCCGTAGATTTTACTGTAAGAAATAATTTAAGATTTTAAAAATTAATATTAGTAACAAAAAAAGACCATTTCAATGGCAGTAGGTGATTTATTTAAAAAATCTGAATTTTACTGCAAAAAAAATTAATTATAATTTTCATTTTCTCTTTCAAAACTCAAAAAAAATCCACACTTTTTGCAATATTAATGTATTCTTTCAGTTTCCGGTCGTATAAAATCAGTATCATCACCATCACATTCCTAAATGAATTCTCATAAAACATTTTTCCCGGAAAATCACTATAACAGCAATTAAATAAAAATATACATATTTTCTTTTTTTATTTCAAGTTATTTTTGTTTTCATTTTTTTCCGCAAAAAAAGAAAAAAAAAAAAAAAAAAAACAAGCAAACACAAAAATAAAAATAAAAGACAAAGACAAAAGCCATCAAATGAGCAAATAAATACATTTTCGAGTTCATTTCAACATTTTAACATTTTAACATTGCTCGGGTGATGCTCCAATTTAATCATCGAAACGTCTCAGTGAAGCAAATCGGAAAAGAAAATTACAAATTTTTACTTAAACAAAAAAAAAAATGAAATAAATTACACAGCTTCGCACTTTTCATTTAGTTGAATAAACTACGAGTTATTATACGAGTGGTGGTGGTTTGGCAGGCATTGGATCGTGAGGTTTTGGTTCTCTTCTTATCTCAATTTCCAGGGATGCTGTATTTGTTTGTTTTTTATGTAGTCCCGTCTGCTGTCAGCATCAAGCAAAACACTAGTTATTTTGCAAAAGTCACATTCGCTTTGCCCTGAACTGGATGGGAATACGCGGCGGTTTTATCTCGCTTAGTATATCCATCCAAGAGTAGTCCATGGCTGGATTTGCAAAAGTGTGGAAGGCGATTGTTTTTTTTTTTTTATTATAAGACTGGGTATCCAGGTCTAAAATTGACCTAAATCATTAATAATCACCACTCTATATATATAGAGCCCTTTTCATGCCTTAATCCAACCCTGGATATAGACATATTCACTCTTTTTAGTGTGAATTTATTTCTTGTTGCCTTAATGCCGTGATGATCTTTAATTACGTTGCGGCATTTAAATTTCGTTCACTCATCTGTTTTATATGTGCGCACTTAGAGTTTCACAATGCGCATCTCATATATAATATGTAGATAGACGACGCACACACGCAGTAGCGCAACACAGGGCCCAGGCATAAAATACAATCATAAAAAAAAAAAAAAAAATTAAACCGAACCGCATATCTCTCAGATACAAAACTGAAAATAATAAAACAAAGATACATTTAGATAGATAGATATATTCATTGGTTTCGGGTGGTCGTGTGTAATTACAACATTAAATCTTTCTGCTAAGATGTTCTACAGATTTAAAGAGATGTTTCTTAAGGTTTTTTTTTTTTTGTTTAACCACTAACCACTCAGATTACGTTTATATTTATTCATAAATTAGATACTTTATTAGGTCTGAGGCGAGGCGAGGTTTACATCAAGTGGGTTTCAAAATTCTATGATATGAGGTTTGGTCGGAGGATGTTGCATTTAAAAAATTATTGGCGCCAATTTGGCTCTAGTTCGATCAAATTTCATAACTGCATCGGATGACTGCATATTAAGTCCGACGACGTTGCCGCTGCCGCCGTTGCTGGTGCCGCCGCCGTCGACAGATGAAACAGAAGAGTGAATATACGAGATACTGATAGTGTCCTCTAAAATTAGATTCATAAAGCGGAGGCTACATTATTTGTATGTTTGGTGTGCGGCGCACGAGAGAAGTATCTATATATTTGCTCTCCAGACAAAGTATCTTCAGATCTGTTTTTCCATAAACTGTGTGTAAAGTTGATTTAGATTTTTTTTTTTTTTTTCTAAATTTTTTATTGTTTTTCTAAAATTAGATATTTCAAGTATCAAAATATATCTAAATAAGTTTAGGTAGTCGTGGATGATGCTATGCGGAAGCATATTTTTTTTGTGGGTAGATAGAAACATAGACTTTACATGTGTGCTAGGTTCTAGTTCATACATTTGTTTACTTGAAATCAAAAAAAAACTGAGGGTTAATTAGGTATAGATAGATGTCTTAACTAAAAGAAAGGTTAAATTGAGTCATCAGTCGTTACTACGCGAGCGAGCTCATTTTTAAAAATTAGGGTGTTTTTTTTAATTTTTTTTTCTCTAAACAAATAAGACCATGAAAGGTTTATTGGTTTTCACAATAGGATCTCATTTGAGTAGGATAATAATTCAATTATAGAAGTATATATTTGAATGAGGAATATGAATGAAATACTTGATGGTGTTAGCACGTGTTTGATTTTATGACTAAAATAAACCAAGGCATTAACTTTTAAAAGAAATAATAATTTTTTTTATTTGAAAATCATTTGATTTTTATAAGGGAAGTTCAACTTTGTTGCATCCTTTTTTTTTTGAGCTGTGTCCGATAGTTAGTCCATTGATTCTGGCTCCTGCCTGGCTTGTTAGATCGACTCCTCGAAAATATATGGTAGCTAAGCCATATAATTGCCTAGATACGAGGAGATGGTTTAGCTTTTCTGTAGTGCACCTTATTTAGTGTTGGATTGTGATGCCGAAGGTCTGGGACCTTATGTCATTAAGATAATTGCATTATTCTTTTTCAAGGGTGATTCGTCCTCCGTTTTGTTAGTAAGTGACAAATTCTTCAAGAGTAAATCTTCTCATCTTATCTGAGTTGTTCGAATTCAATTAATAATTCAGGTGGGAGTTGTAAGTTACTATTAGAGGGTAGGGACTTGGTTCTCTACCACCTGTTGCACAGTAGATTTTTTTTCTTACTATTGCTATCCCACTTCTGATTTTGAAAATGGAAAGGTTATTTGAAAATATTCTGACTATATAAATACTTATGTATCTTACTTACAGATAAGGGTTTGGAAATAATTTTTTTTTTTTATGAAGATAACAAACTTCTGGAAAAGAAGATTCTTTTATTGTCAAATCCTGAAGAAATGGCTCTAAGTAAGGTCTTCGGAACAGTGAGTTTTTGGTCTTCAGAGGATGAACTTAGAAGTTCTTCCTCATTTAGAAAATCCATTTTAGTGGAATCTTCGGTCTCCATGTCTATTTAATCCGGAGGTTGCCAGGTATCAAGATACTTCGTCTTCTGACTGAGCTATTATTTTATTATGGCCCTTAGCCAGGCTGATCATGGACACGGGTCGTGTAACACCTTTGATCTAGCCCAAGGGAATAGGAGAGGTGGAAGGGAGGGGGGGGGGGGTGTTAATGAAGGGGAAGAAAGAGTCAGATAGCGTAATCGCCGTTCTACGTGAAGGGGGGATTAGGATCTTCGGACAGTTTCATCGCCGTACCGTCGAGGTAAGAAAGAGGGTACGCCAGACAGCTTTTTCGCCTTGCTGCCGAAAGGAGGAGACGTCCGACAGCTTTTTCGCCGTACAGCCGTGGGGTTGGGAACCGTCGGACAGTATTATCATACCGTTGGAGGAGGGGAAAAAATACATTATTCTTTTTCAAGTTGAATGTCAGACCGCATTCGCTGTATTAATGGAAGGATGATGAAGGTAAAGAGAGGTTTAGTTTCAGGAAATTATCTCGAGAATCTTTGACCTTACTAGCCACGAACTAAAAAGTCCAGTAGAAATTGTAATTTAGCAAGAAAAAAAAAAAAAAAAAACAGTTTAAGGCGAAAATTTTTTAATGAGACTTTTTTTTCTAAACTGAGAAGGTTTACCACAGATTACCCATAAGCCAGTAAGAGGTTGTCAAAGTTCAAGAAAAAACATCTCGAAAATTAGTTGTTCTAGGCAACAATTTTGTTCTAAAAACTTTAAGCTAAAGGAATTTGCTACCAAAATGATTCTAAAATTTTGTTTATAGCTTTTACCCTCTAAAAGTTATAGGCATTTAAAATTTCGTTAGTTTAACAAAATTAACCAAACTGTGCACCTTTATAGAGCTAACTATCAAGTTTAAGCTTGGCATGGTTAAGAAGAAAAATTATCAATCCTGAAGCTTTGAATTATTTAATTGCATCAGTTACGAGTTCTTAGAACAAAATAATCCTCTTAAACAATCTGTTTGATGACCTTTAACCCCCTGATCGGTAGGGAACTCTCTCAGTTTATAAAGATTCCCATTATTATCTCTTAATTGCTGTCTTGTATGAATAAAAACTAAGATAATATTTCTTGTAGTAAATATCATGAATTCATGATCTATACAAAAATAAGTCTAAAATGTTTTTTGACAACTCCACCATTTAAAAGAAAAGTGAAAAACCCGCTATTTTTGTCTTTTATAATTTTTTTATGAAATGAAATCCATGAAATTGTAAATAATTACTAGAAAAAAAATATTAATGTTTTCTAATAAATAGTTGAATAATCTACAAATTTAAACAATTTGTATGCGCGAAAAACCTGTATTTTTCGACACTTCACTTTTCTGAAATAGCAATATCTTGTAACTTATTTTTTATATGGAAAAAAGTATCGTATTATTTTTTGTTGAAAATATTATAATCTATAAAATGAGCATAAATTAATTAAGATTGACAAAAACCAGTATTTTTGACTTTTGTCCAATTTTGAAAAATAAATCGATATCTTTTTATCGATCGCTGTTAGAAGTGTAATGTTTTCTTTTTTTCGAAGGTAACATAACTTCGTATAGACATGTTTTCGAAAACACTCACCGTTAAGGAGCTATTAACCGACATTTTCGTCATTTTTAGTTTTTTTTTTTTTTGTTTGAAATGGTCATATCTTCTTCGAAGGAAGAAAAGTGTAAAAACTATTTTGTAGAAAATCACATGATCTACAAACTTTGCATTGAAAGCTTTACTCCAAAGTTTACCGTTTAAAAGTTTTATGCGAAAAAACATGTCATGTCATCTTGAATAACCTTATAAGCAAGCCAGATTTGGTATTGGACTATGCAGTTAGAATTCCTTCTCCCAAAATAAAGATAATTGTATTTAAAAATCATAACTTGTATATTTTTTCCACAGATTGTCATTTTTTTGTTGTAAAAATTTGTGATCTCAAATCCAAAATAATAGCAAAAAAATCAACTTTAATTCATGTTTTGGCTATGAAGTGTACACCATTTGAATTTGGTTGTAATTAGATTTTTTTAACCAAAAAAAAAACCAAAACTACCCATCATAAATATATTAAATGACATTGACTTTGACAATGACCTTTTAACATTCCACCACTCTGTTCCATTAAGCCATGTGCAAATAAGGTTTTTATATGCTCGACACTTTTTCAGACACACATATGTCTCACCTCGGAAAAAAAAAAATGTTCGCAAGCATCACGCTTGACATTAAAGACCTCCTCCCTTATTAACATGACGTATTAATGTTGTTTTTCGTTGCTGCTGTTGTTGTTTTGACATCAATGTTTAGCATGGCACATTGACCTTTAAGCATTTCCCTTTTTTTTTTAAATTCAACCCGATTTCGTTCTTCTTCTTCCGCCAGATATGTATATGTACTACTTAAGCATTGTAAATGGTTAGATATAGATATACTGATGATCCATCTCCCTGATCGCACCATTTGTTATTAGCTACGCCCTGACAAGTCTAATCGACCAGAAAAGATCTCTTAAAAAAATAAAAAAAAAAAAAAAAGATTTATATCCCCACATCGTCTTACAAAACAAAACAAAAAGAAACAAAAAATAAATTACATTATTCTTAGCTTGTTGAAGAAGCCAAGCACATCACATCAAAAGAAGTGATTCCCACACTTTGATATGATGCGATCGAAAGTATCTCTCCAGATGGAGAACAGATCAGCGTGTTTCCTGACCCAGAATCGCACAACATAAGCTTAATTATCACTCATTGAGTGAGAAAAAAAAAAAAAAAACAAAAATTTTTTGTGACGGTTTGACTGATGATTAACTCTTCACAGGCGAAGGTCGAAAGGCAGATGTAGCACTGTCAAAAAAAAAAAAACAATGTTTAAAAAAAAATAAAATACTGCGAGTGGGTGATTATGCTAATTCCATTTGCGAGATCGCGTTCCTCATGAGTGAATCTCCTTTCGTGTTACATTATGTTTATGTGTGGAATAGCCTAGTGGTCTCATATCAAGTGGCATCTTGAATTTCAAATTCCTATACACAGCAGAAATGGTAGTTTGGTGTCGGTCCCTTCTGACCCACGTGCAGGTAATGTAATTTCACAAGTCTAATTGGACACAACGACCCGAACTTATGTTCTTTGATGCGCGATATATCTTTGAGTATTTTTTTTTTTTTAAATTTTTTTTTGCGCTGGACTTTGAGACTGGGTCAGGAGCATGCAAGCGAATAAAAAACACCACATGTTCCATTTGAATACAAAGGACATATAAGGTGAAGCAGTAATAGAACTCTGATGAAATGAACTCGAGGGGCTTCAGAGATAGAGGAAGGGAGAAAGAGAGGTTTTGCTGCATTCATTAGCCAAAGACTTATCGTGATTTTTCATCTATTTTAAGACCAACAACAACAAAAAAAAACACACACATCATACAAGCAATGGTAGAATTTTGTTTTGGCAACTTTCAACGGAAAAGGCCCACACACTCTTCCATATTACATACCTTACATTTACATATGTATATGCTTTGACTGCAACCTGCCTTGTTGTTTTCGTATATCCTTTTGACAAGAAACTCACTCAAGCGTTATGTATATCAACATCAGACATGCATGGCTCTTTTATAGAGTTCAAAAGGAAAATGATGTATCTTTAAATTTTCCAAAAACACACAGGCAAACGCATATAAACGAGTACACACAACACATGTATGTACATAGATACGTCTTGAGTCTTGTTGAGAATAAGAATTCTTAAAGAGAAGAATATTTTTGTTTTTGACAAAAAAAATATATGTACATATGTATAACAATTTTATCAAAGTTGTGTGTCATTCTTCTTCTTCTTCTGTTTTAAATTCCTATCTTCTTCATTTGACATAAAATTAAATGGTTTTCTTGTAAATATTAGTTTATTATACATTTTTGCAAAAGAAGAGGGAGAATAAAATTCTTGAACGAATAATAATAATAATTTCACTCTTGGCTCTTTTTGGAGAAGAAAAAAAAAAACATCATTTTCTCTTGAATTTGTGTAAAATTTGAATATTTTTGAAATAAAATAGCTTCTTCATATTTGGACATGACATTTTAATTCATATTTCACTCAACACAAGGTTAACTTTTTTGGAAATGACAGTAATTTCCTTTTTTTCGAATCATTTCTATTTATATTTGACAACATTCTTGAGCAAAAGAAGAGAAGTAAAATAAAAAAAAAAAAAAAAGAGTCTACCGGTGTTAGTGGAGAAATTGAAAGAAAATCAATAAATAATGTCTGCGTTTTGGTATAAATATATATAGACCAAAAGTTGAAATGATTTTGTGATTTAAAAAAAACAGAAAAAATGGAAATAAGAAATTAATATTCATTATTCATGGAAGATATCGAGGAAAGATATTGTCGGTCGGTCTGGACGAAAACTGTCACAACTCAACAAATGAAATTTAATTTTAACTAGCTGGTCTGCGTGGCTTTGCTTTGGTATTATTCATAAATATTAGCATTTTAAAAAGAGAAGAGGAAATTTATAGTGGCTTCAAATTACCCTTAACAATGAATTTTTTGGCAATTTTTGTATAAAGAAATATAACAGTCTATTACCGTAACGCCATCTGTTGGCGATCCCATTTTTGTAATAGATAAAATTTGCCGATTTTTACTTTCGTGGTGTTTGGCATTTCTTAGAATTTGCTTTACCATACTATTTTGTATGAATGTTCATTGTTCACACATATCGGCAGCATCCACACCTGAAATTATGCAATTTCGGATCTTAACGATTTTTTCCCACTTTTTTTCGGTTGAAAATTAAAAATTTCGGCTCCGTTGTGTTCTTACTTGCTTCAAATCTGTGAATTGGTTTTTCACCTGGCTCTATTTTTGGATCTATCCTCGTAATATCAACAACATCCATCCCTAAAAGTATGCAATTTCGGTGGAAATTTCGAATTTTGAATTCCCTTGTGTTCTACATGATTTATTACGAATCATACAAACAAATATCCCTATTTCTTATATTCAATCGCGTTATGCACTCACAAAAAAAAAAAAAAAAAAAAAAAAAAACAAATTCATTATTAAAAAATATAGATTTAGATTAGATTTATTAACATTGCATTTTTGTGTAAAATAAATAAAAATAAAACTCCTCCAGTTCAATATTTTAAAATTAGATTCTTGCATTATTTTAATGATATAATGCAAGTCGATTTTACTGCTAAGGAAAGACAAACAATTTTGGGTGTGTTCCATGTGAGGTGTCATTTACATATAACAATTTTTTTGAAATTTTTTTGCCTTTGTGTAAAAGAAATTACTGAATTTTTTAAAGAAAAGTTGTTGCCACGTGTTTTTTTTTTTTTGCGAAAATTAAGATTTTCATTAGGTAATTGCTACAAAAAATTACGACAAGTACCGTTATTTTTGGTCCTAAAAAAGTGAAATGCCTAAAAAAAGTGGTAGGTTTCAAGTTTAAAAAAAATCGACTTACTTGTTTTGTCTGCAGCCAAACGAACAGACAGACGGAGAGACGGACAGAATTGCGAGATCCACTTTTTTCGAATTCGCAAGAGAATTGGCAAGAGTGGTTACGTGCTTAGCCACCTTTAACCTTTCTTGTACTTGTACTTAGCTGGGTCGATTGGTCGATTTTTATTAAACTTGGTATCCAGCAGTTTTTTGACAATATCTAGCAGATTTTTTTCTTATAACCAAAAATAACGGCACCTTCCATACAAATGTTATAAAACCGGTATGGAAAATCTCATTTTTCTCAAAAACGACTCCTACGATTTTGATTAAATTTTTTATGTAAGCTAATATTAGTATGATCTATTATATTATTGAAAAGAAAATTTTATATATCGTCTTAAAATGGTATCTCTCATAGAATCATTTTTTTTTTTTCGACTATCTCATTATCTGTTGAAGCAATTTAAATGAATTTTTGTTTACACATGAGCTTCTTATAAAATCCAAAAATATTGCATATTAAAATTTTCAAAAAGTTTAATTTTGAATTAAAAAAAAAAAAAAATAAAAATTAATTTTAAAAAATTCGATATTTCGAAAATGAGTAGTTAATTTTTTTCAAATTAAATTTTTTAACTCCGCATTAATAAGTTCTAAAAAATGGCGTACAATTTTTTTTGTTATCAAATGTTGTTAAAATTTTATTTATAAAAAATAGTTCTTTTTAAAAATAGCTCCCACGATTTTTAATTTTTTTTCTTATAAATTGAGATTTGTCTAAGGAATCGGATGGTGTTCATTGCATTGGTGCCAAAACAGTTTCCGAAGTTGTTTAAATAATTTATTTCTAATTATATTGATTTTTTAACAATTTGTCAGTCTATAAAGTGTAAGTAAACCACAATGTGATCGCTCATAAGTTCGTGCTATCGCAAGAACTGCAAACCGTTGTCAGTGCGTCAGCGCGTCCTCTCTAATAAAGCCTAAACGGGTGGACCTATTTGCTTAAAATTTAGTACAGACAATTTGTATGTGTTTTCTCAGAGGAATACCCAAATGGAAAGTTGTCATTCAACGATTTCGTTTTTCTTTTTCTCGAAAATCACTTTAACGATTTTGATTAAACTTCGAACCTGTGAAGACCAAAGTGATTGTACGAAAACTATGTTTTAAGTTTTTGCCAAAAAAATCTTATTACGGAAAAAGAATTTTGACGTGGCTCATTGTGGCTTTATATTTTAGTTATTCACGAATAACTTTTCAATGGCTTGACAGATTTAGTTATAATTTTGCGTTTCGGTGCTTCTGAATAGTTTAAACAATATATAATTAAAAAAAAAATATTTAAATAAAAAATAAATAAACAAAAATAATTTTTTACCACTTTTGACTTTTTAAACATTTTTTGTTTGTTAATATTTAAATTGTTAACGGGAAGACGAAAATTGTGGGATCTAATCGTTCATATTTATTTTACTGTCGCGACGGTTTGTTTTTAAATCCATCATGGGTTGCAGAAGTTGTAGAATTTTCAAAAGTGCTAATTATTAAATTTACCCCTAATGTTCCAGGGATAAAAAGTTAATTAACCATAATATTATGACAAATGACATAATAACTCACTTTAAAAATAAAAAAAAAACACTATGTATTTATTTTATTTGTAATTCTGGCCATCTGGCAACATTTCTCATGTCATTCATCTTCACATCACGTATAAATTATATAAAAAAAAGAAATAGAAAGAAATTTCATATACAATCATATTGCGTATACTCCAGATAAAATAATGACGACATAATGCACTCAATTGAGAAATTTACAGTCTCACCGTAACGCCCCGGCCCTCGCTCGCTCGTCATTCCCATCGTCGCCAGGAATTCCACTTAATCTTTTTCACACTATTTCTGGCTGATTTTATTTTTCTTTGTTATAAATATATACGAATGACTATGTTGCGTGAATAACGAATAATGACAGTTTGCCGCCGCTAACTGTGTAGATTGTTCTTTTCTCCAGATGTCGGTCGGTCGGGCGTTACCCGTTTTGGATGATAGGTATACTCATATACTGTGTGTTGGGGTAATGGTGTTGAAATATCTTCCATTTGAAATGACAATTCTTGCAGAAAATGGTTATACATATAAATTCAATTCAATTCAATTTTCAATTCAATTCAATTTATTTATGTATAAAGGAAAGTACAAATAAGACGTAGTCTTTTATAGTACATGTTTTCGGTAGACTTAATATGGCAATAATAGTGAATACAATTTATACAAACTAAAAAAAATAAATAAACAATAATATATGTAATTTTAATAAATATGATTTTAAAATCACGAAAATATATAAACCAGCATAAAAGTGTTCATATATGCGTTTCGCCCCGATGTAATGGTTGGGCTCATCAGAAGATGACCATTACACCTTGTCTTGACGCATATTTTCCCGAATAAATCGAGATTCCATATAATCCGAGCTACATAGAGCAACTGTAATATCTATATATATATATATTATAGACAGAATAGATAGAAGAAGAAAGTATTGAGAAAAATAGTTGTTGTTGAAAAAAAAATGTACAAATATTGTAATACCGTGGTTTTGAATTTGTAACCGCTTATTATTTGTTTTATCGTGGGGGGAAGTGAGTTCCAAAGTCTGACAGCATGGATGAAGAAGAGGCGCGAAGAGTTTAAGTAATTAAACGAGGGCATAACAATATTGTGGGTTCTGGTTGATTGGGAGAATTGAATTTTTTCGAAGAGGTATGCTGGAGATTTATTATGAACAAGACTGTGCATGAATTGGCAACATCTTAAATCCATAAACTGCTGAAAAGTGCAACCAAGTACCAGAGTATGATACTGTGATATATGGTCATACCGACGCAGTCCATAAACGTACCTGATTGCATCGTTGAATGCTACAAGCAGCTTGTGTTGGGAGTGGGAGTCAAGTTTACAGTAAACCGCAGTGGAGTAATCAAAAATGGGAATGAATAAGGTTTTGACAAGCCTTAACTTTGTATTTATTGGTGTAAACCCAGAAGACAACCAAAGTTTTCGCAAGCCCGCATAAATTCGGCTTATGACATAATTTGTATGGTCAACTGCAGAGAGTGATCGATTGATTTTGAATCCAAGATTCATGACAACATCGACAAACTTAAGTTGTCTTTTATTTAAAAGAACTGGTGGTAGTTCATTCGTATCATATTGCTTTTTAGATATAAGAATCAATTGAGATTTTTCTGAATTGAGATTCAACCCATTGGAAATTGACCAGTTATAAATTTTTGATAAATCCTCATTTATCCTGACAATGAGATCCTCAATTAATCCAATTGGTCGTGACAAATATATCTGGGCATCATCAGCGTAAAGGTGAAAGGCAACATTTGAGCAAACAGTAGGAAGATCATTTATAAACAAGCAAAATAAAATTGGACCTAATATAGATCCTTGCGGCACTCCCGTAAGCAAAGGTTTAAAATCGGAGGATTTACCATCATATACAACTCTTTGGAAACGATTACATAGGTAGTTGCGTAGCAAGCACACAGATCTCTCACTAAAACCAAAATATAACCTGAGCTTCTGACACAGAACTTCATGATTCACTCTGTCAAAAGCCTTGGAAAAATCAAGCAGGCAAAGTATCGTTAAATTATCCATATCATATTTAATTCTTATGTCATCGAGAATTTTAATCATAGCTGTAGAGCAACTGTGACGTGGTCGAAATCCAGACTGCACTGGAGATAACAATTTATGTTCATCTAAATAACTTGACATTTGATTAGCAAGTAATTTTTCCAAAACTTTTGACAGACACGGTAATATACTGATGGGGCGAAAATCTGATGCCTGAGATGGCTGAGGTTTTTTAGGTACAGGAATAATTTTAGCAAGCTTCCAACTATCGGGAAAATTTGATGATGTTATACAAAAATTAACAATGTGTGTGACACAGCTTATAACATGGGGTAAGATCATCTTGATGAACCGAAGAGGAACACCATCTTCACCGACAGAATTTGATTTTAGGGAACGAATAATATTGATGATATCAACCTCAGTAGCAACTTCGAAATCAAAATCTGCCCGATAAAGCAAACAATCTTCAGGAATAAAGCTAGTGTTGTTATTATCGCTATTTAAAAACGTATTATTGAGATTAGTCACATCAGGAATCGTGTGAACAGTAATCTTTTTTCCAACACCTATTGAACGTAAGTTATTTATTTAAATTAAGACTACGGGCATTCAGGTAGCAAATTTTCAACCCTCCATGAGCATTGGATAATATTTTAATAACCGACCGCACTGCAATTTCATCAACACAACCAGACAAAGTACCCATTATTCAACGTAAAAATAAACAATAACTTTTGGCAAAATATGATTGAAAAATTAAACATGCAACAACAAATATTAGTACCCAAGATAGAGTAGAAGAAAGTAAGGAAAAGCTACACAAAATAGTCTGAGAAAAGTAAATAAATAAATATGTATTTAAATAATGAATTATTAATATATGTTTGTAAATTACTAAAATCAAATGAAGGATTAATAAAATATCAAGATAAATTAAAAAAAAAGGGAAAACTATTGGTGAATTATTTAGAGAAAAAATAAAAAATAATGAAAATAAATAAATCAAATAAAAAAAAAATTAAATAAATCATAAAGCTGCTCCAGATGACATCAAGAAAAACAGCGGTAGACACCGGCACAAAGCTTTCAGGGAAGTGTTGTAGTTGTTGTAATTTTTATTTCAGCATCGTCATCGTTTTTTTTTACATACACGAAACCATTCCTCGTTCTTACTGATGATAATAAACCTTCTTTACGTAGTTGATTAGCATGACGCAATAGAGAACTATTCGCAGATGTAAGGCTTTCATTTATATAAATTCGATGGGAACTATTATCATGTTCGTTATTATGAGTAGAACTCTCTAATTCAGAAAGAGTAAGACCTTTGTTTTTGTAATATGCTGAAAGGAAAGCTCGTTGTTCAACATGAGATGAGAATCGTACAAGTAATGGGAAAGATCTTCTGCTGTTGTTGTGATTGTTGTTGTTGTTATTGCTGTTGCCAAACTGCAAATTGGGTCTCAGACGGAAAGCATCTATGTGGGGAGTGTGTTCATGACGTAGGGTAACAGCGATTTTTTTAGCAATATCAATGGTGTTCTCATTTTGTACATAAGGAATACCTCTCACTATCACATCGCAAAGACGTTGTTGGCGCTGAAAATCAGCAAGCTCCTCTTTTACTTTCCTGTTTTCCTCCTTCAGCTCCACTATTTCATTCTCATACTGCTTTAATCGGTCGTCAAGAGTGGCTATGGACTCACTTATTAAATTTTGAAGCTTACATTCAAGCTCAGAAATTAGTTGTGCAAATTTTGATGTTAGTGTTGTTTCAAGATCTGTTAATGCAGAAGTGTTGAGGCGTGGATTGTTTTGGCTGTTTAGAGTGGGAGAGCTGAATGACAAAATAGAAGCATTTGTCGTATTAGTACTCTGCCCTTTGCGTCCCTGTAAAGCTGTCTTCTTGGTTTTTATCGTAGCTGAAGAATTTGAATTACTGCAAAGAGAAGGCGACCCCTTAACCTCACTTTCCTTGCCTTTTCGTTCCGCTCTGGCACTTGCACTTGCTGACATATTATTTGAGTTGAGCTGATTAAGTGAATCGAGTTATATATGTAGTTTATGGGTTCAGAATTCGATTTTCTGTTTCTGTTTTTGCACTTTTGGCATGTATAAACCGCACTTTAGCTACTCGAGATATATGAAATTATGTAGTGGAAGAAAATATATAGGATGTTTAGATTACAACTTGTTTAATACGGTAGCCGGTGGATTAAAATTAGACTGATTTTATAGGAGCAAATAAAAAACACGTCTACACAGTTGACATTCTATCCTTACTGAAAACCTGGAAAACAAAAAAACCAGAAAGAAAATATACAATTCTTGTCCCCCCAAAATAAAAAGAAAGAAAAAAAAAACATAAAGAAAGCTTAAGTGCAAAAAACATTGTCCTTACATGAACCCTAAACTTCTAAAGTATCTCCAAATTGAAGTTAAGGGATACTTTAGAAAGCAAGAAAAGACATAAACGGGATTTTCTTTTAATCAAACGAGATAAATTGTGATTTGAATCAAGTATTGTCCATAAAAGACAAAAAAAAGGGTGGCTTCATACCCCCTAGATCCCTCCTACTTTCAAACAAAAAAAAAAACCCAACTTTTGAAAAGAAATATAGCTAGCACACATTTATTGTTTTTTTTCTCCTCTTTTTTTTTGTTGTGCAACTTTAAAGTGTGATTAAATGGATTCAAGGATTTAAATATACACACACAGGCAGATATTTTATACAAAAATCATTGAGTCACTAGGATACCTACAACACAGCCAACCTACGTACTTGTGTGTCGTCGAGGGAATCGTCGAGGGAATTTAATTTAAATTCTCCATGGGGGTTAGGTCGTGTTCTAGTTTATTCGAACTGCCCTAGTTTCTTATTATTTTTCTTTTTTTTGTTTGTATTCTTAATTTATTTGCTGAAAATAAAGAGAGATAGAAAGATAGAGAGAGCGAGAAGGACAAAGAAGTTAGGTCAGAGGTGCGATGCAAAGTGTATACATAAATATACGAAAAGATATGGATTAAGGACATCCCATGGAAGAGCTTTGTTTTTTTTGGAGACATATTTGAGTGGAATTAGTGAATCTCAACGGGAGGTGAGCCACTGTGAATAAATGAATGAATGATAAAGAATAATAAAAGAGAACCTTTTATATATACATATATATATATAAGTGCAAAGTTGTGGTAAGCAATTAAAAGACTAAATTGTTATTTGTAAGGAACAATTAGAACAATACTTATATCCCGCTGGGATACTTTTAGTCGGGTTAATTTTTGAAATGGCACACCTGTTTGTGAGATTTTTGGAGGAGACACATTTAAGAGAATTAGAGGTTTTTGTTACCGAATAGGTACTTTTCAATTTTGATGGGAGTGAATGTTTTGTTTTGTCTGATTTTTTTTTCTTAACTTGTAATTCCAATAAAACCCTTTTTAATTAGTGCGTGATAAAACAAAAATGTTACTTAAATTGTTGGAGAGTTTTTCAGGTTCTGATTTATATAAAATGAGAGTTTAAGGTTAGATTTAACTTCTTAGGGTTTTTGTGGTATCAGTCATTAAAGGTCATTTATTAAGGAAAAGAGGCGAATAAAGAAAACTGTTAATGTTATTTTAAAAATAAATTACCAATACCAAGAAAAAACATCAATTTTTAAATACTTCTATTTAACTAGTTTTCTGCAAAACAGCATTAACATAAAACTTTCCTATTTCGGAAAATGATTTAACAGGCGGGAGTCGGATAGAATCTGAAATACAAAATCAGACATTCCAAAATCCCGAAAGTCAAAAATACAAAACTGAAATCCCTAAAAAAATCCCTTACCCCGAAAACCCAAAATACAGAAGGCTCAGAATCTAGAAAACCTGTAGTCCAGAAAAGCTGTAGTCCAGAAAACCGAAAATCCAGTAAATCCAAAATTCCGAACCTCAAAATCCCGAAAGACCAAAATCCCTAATGTTTGGGATATTCGCAAAAAATCCATTACCCCGAAAACCCAAAATGCAGAAGGCTCCGAATCCGGAAACCTGTAATCCAGAAAACCGAGAAACCAATAAATCCAAAATTCCGAACTTCAAAATCTCGAAAGACCGTAATCCTTCATGTTTGGGATATTCGCAAAAAAACTATGCCATCCAAAAAAAAGAGTCAGCAATTGGCCAAAAAAGGTATACTATTTTTATAGCCATAGAAAATTTATAATCAATGATTTAAGTTTTTCAAGGTAATAAAAGATTTTTAAAACCTTATTTGTGGGATATTAGCAAAAAGTATACCATTTAAAAGGCCACCAAGCTGTCAGAAAAGGTCCACTCTATTTCTGTTGTTTTTGTTTTTTTACATTTTTAAAGGTTTTTCAATTATTATTATATGTAGATTGATATCATCTTATTTTTGTGGGATATTCGAATAAATGTTTACCATGCACCATGAACAATTACGCACATTTTGTATTTTATGTATATATATTTTCACGATTTTGGTGATTTTTTTTTGTTGAAAAATTCGCGATTTTGGGTAATATTCGGGATTTTGGGAAAAAATGGGATTTTTGTGTTTTCTGGATTTTGAGAATTCCAACCCCAATTCTCTTGACACATTATAAATGCAACCTTAATATCAAGTAACCCTATGATCTTCATATAAGTGCCTCTAAAAGTTTTTTTTTTTTTTGTAAATTAAAAATATCTCCTTCAATATTTTTAAACTATAATTATAATATTTATCTAATGTTAATAGTCCCATTATAGCAAATATCTTTCAAGTTCTCATTTTTCAATTTAAAACTAACCCAACTATGTACATAATAATAGCAGGTGTTTTTTTAATATTTGCAACATCAACTTAATTATTACTTAAAACACTTAACGCATTACATTGTAAGTGTTCATGCTTTTAAATAATAACTCTAATTTTTTTCTTTTTGTTTTATTTTTTCTATTTACAATGACTATATACATATGTACATACATATATAACAGAGAGAGAAAAAAAAAAATAAAATTTTATTCATAAAGCATGCAAGTCAATCTGTGTATCCATTTAAGAAATACAAAAAAAAATATATTTATCTGTCTATCAGATTGTTTGTGTTGTTTGGTTTGAATCGACGAGATACAAAACAAATTACACTTGAAAACGCCATAGCGGGCAGAGAGTCAATTAAATCTAATTGGATTATGCATTGTGAACAAAAAAAAATTAAAAGAAAACTATATGATGTATGTATGTGCATTGTGAAGTGCATTTTCTAGTCTCTTGGTTTCATGGATATGCTGTTTTTTGTGATTAAATAAAACAACAATAATTACATTTAAAGTAAATTATTGAGAATATATGGGATTTTTTTTAAAGACCTAACTTTTTTTACAACTTATTGAAACATGTCCAGCGATAACTGTTTAAACAAATTCCGGGCAAAACAAAAATTAAGTAGAATTGTGTCTAGAAAGACAAATTTACGACGTTTTTATGACAAATTTACGGAGTATTAACAACGTACTTACCCTAAATTTTGAAACATTTATACGACAAATTAACGATGTATTTACTACAAAATTTTGTTTCACTTCATTACGAAATATTTACGACAAATTTAGGACGCATTTACGACGTATCTACCACAAATTTACGACGTATTTACGACAAATTTATAATATATTTACAACAAATTAACGAAGTATTTAAAACAAATTTACAACGTTTTCACGAAAAATTAACAACGTTTTTAAATTTTTTTTTTCACTTTATTCGACGTATTTAAGAAGTTTACGACATTATTATTACATACATATTTACGAAAAATTAACGATGTATTTACGGCAGTTAATCAAGCATTCCCTTTTTTGTTTCACTTCAGTATTCAACTTACAGGTCTATCGTTATTAATAAAAATGCCTAAACATCTTCTAATTACTAATTCGCAAATGAACTTAAAAGTTGATCAAAAAGTTATTCACAAATTAAAATATCTTATTAATAAACAATTCAATGTTAATTAACGTTAAGTAGCAAATCTTGTCGAATCACTGATTAAAAATGATTCACGTTTTGTTTGAGTTTATTAAGTGGTTACCATGTTTGATAAGTAAATGCATCGCTAAAATCCGATTTCTTTCCTTTTTTTTATGAATCCATAACTGTATGCCTTATTTTAACCCTATATTGCAAGTTGGAAATGAATATATTTTGTGTTTGTGTACATTTATTATTTTTGTTTTCTCTCTCATTTCTACACTTTTCGCAATCCATTATTATAATTAATTGCTTCTCGGGCTTTGTTGCCTCCTAACATGATTTCTGCCACCATTTTCATTTCAATTAAGCTGTAAACGCTTTGCATTCATTTACTGCTATACCTACTACACGACAATGACAACGACAACGACGACGCCGTGTAGTGTGTTGTTTTTTTTTTTGTTGTAAAAATACATTCGAGAGAAAATGGCATGACGATTAAAATCAATATAACATTTTTGCAACAAATTGAGGTGTATACAATGGCAATAGATTAAATTAATTCTTTTATTATTGAAAAAAAAAAAAAAACTTATAAAAAAAAAGCTCTAATCGACATAATTAGAAAACTTGATAGTTTGAGAGTTAAAGTTGCTTTTATTTACATAAATACCGGATTAGTTTTTGTTACAATGTGAATATATTAAAACTATATTGCCAAGTTGGAAGCTCTAAAATTTTTTTCTAATGTGTTTAGTTCTAGAAAACAAAATTTAAATATTAAGCATTATTGTCTTGAAAAAACCATTAATATTATTTAAAAATTAGCACAAATTGATGAAATTAATATAACCAGAAATAAACGTCCTTTTTCCTTTAATTTGTAAATAAAGGTAAATTTTAATATTTTACTTGATAAATATTTTTAAAAAAATGAAAAAACCTAAAAATAAACTTAACTTACCAGACTATAACCTTTGAGAAAAGAATAAAAAACACAAATTATCACAAAATAACACAAAGTCTTTTATATGCATGCATTTGCAACATCACATTGATGATGACAGAGAAAACGCAGAATCTGAATCTGACACAAAGGTGTCACGGACAGTCGTTACCCTCCTTATGAGTTTTAAGCGTTTTTATACTTGTCTTTATTTTTATCGTTTTATTTGTTTTATTTGTTTGTTGAATTTTTTGTAGTATATTTGACGGAGTAGTATAATTTTGAAATGCTACTGCATCAATGCGAGAGTGATTTCATTTTATTGATGCCACATGGTCACAGATTATTTTATTATTATTATTGAATGACGCTGCCGCCGCGCCGCCGACGACGACCGACAATGGATGGAAGTATTTTTAGATATGTTTCTATGAGAGTAAATGAGATCAATGGAGCAAGGCAAATATCTTTAAAAATTACCATAAAAAACATTATCTGTTTTATGCATAAAATTGTATTTATTCAAAATATATGTAATTACTTTACGAGAGAAGAAAAATATTTGATGAACTCAACATTGTATGAACAAAACAAAAAACGAAAAAAAGGTTACGTATACGCCAGACGTTCTTTGTGGATATTTCATTATCCTATGCAAACTTGAACAACGAACTCGGATTTTGTTTCACATAAACACCCATATTTAATTTGTAACAAAGAATACAACGTACACAGTTCACTTAGGATAATCCGAAATGTTTAAAAATGTAAATGAAGTAACCCCGAAAAGTAAGTAAATAAAGTCATAATAAATAAAATAAAGGAAATAAATTGCATACAGTGGATTTAGTGCTTACTGTTTTAAATTAAAGGTGTGAGTCTAGTTTTTCATTAACGGAAACGGTTACTATCATCATGTTATAGATTTTTTGTGTAAAAGAAATCGCAATTTGGCATCACTGTTTTATTGGGTGTCACAATACGAATCGTTTTTAGAGAGTTCGAGGTTGATATTAAGGTTGAGGTTGAGGTAGTTGAGGTAGTTGAGGTTGAGGTTGGGGTTGAGCTTGAGCTTGAGCTTGAGCTTGAGGTTGAGGTTGAGGTTGAGGTTGAGGTTGAGGTTGAGGTTGAGGTTGAGGTTGAGGTTGAGGTTGAGGTTGAGGTTGAGGTTGAGGTTGAGGTTGAGGTTGAGGTTGAGGTTGAGGTTGAGGTTGAGGTTGAGGTTGAGGTTGAGGTTGAGGTTGAGGTTGAGGTTGAGGTTGAGGTTGAGGTTGAGGTTGAGGTTGAGGTTGAGGTTGAGGTTGAGGTTGAGGTTGAGGTTGAGGTTGAGGTTGAGGTTGAGGTTGAGGTTGAGGTTGAGGTTGAGGTTGAGGTTGAGGTTGAGGTTGAGGTTGAGGTTGAGGTTGAGGTTGAGGTTGAGGTTGAGGTTGAGGTTGAGGTTGAGGTTGAGGTTGAGGTTGAGGTTGAGGTTGAGGTTGAGGTTGAGGTTGAGGTTGAGGTTGAGGTTGAGGTTGAGCTTCAGGTTTAGGTTAAGGTTCAAGTTTAAGTCATTGCTAGTAAATTGTATGATTGTTAACAAAAATATGAAATTAATTAAACTACAATTTTAAACTGAACTGAACTGAGTTAGAGGTTGAGTTTTAGTTAGAATTAAAGTTTTGTTTTTTTAATGTCTTTATCAAAACAAAAAAAATAAAAGTTTTCGACAATTTCGAGCAATTTATAAAAAAATTGAAATTTCTCCAGCTTTGTCGGGATTATGTCGAATTGAAGATCTAATTTCACTCGACTATTATAACACGCCAAAGTGAGCCTTATCGTTAAAAGATTATTCCTGCCATTAAAACCGTGCATCATTTATACTCTGTTTTATCTTAAAAACTCAAACTCATAGTTAATGTTATCACAAAATAATAAGAAATTTCCTTAAACTTCATTTGAAAAATGAATAAAGAACATGTACCGTTTCCAGTTATTATTATTATTAAAAAAAAAAACGAAAATTTTATTCCCCCAAGAATTCAATCAAAATCAATTTCAATACAAAAGGATCCAATCTTTCTATTGAATGAAACGTGATTTTCAATTTAATTGTTTTGAACCAAACTGCTAAACTACAACAAAAAAAAAATTAAAAAAAAAAATGAATACGTATCTACAAAATCCGTAAAAAGAGGAAAACGTGAAAATTGAATGACACAGGTTTCAATTAATATCTCTTTGTGAACGAGAACTTCTGATTCGATTTAGGTCACTGAAAACAAAAATACAAAAAAAAATAGATGCAAATTGCACTTTGGTCAATGACCTATCCTAGACATGTGAAGTGTATGATTCTATGGTTCTATTTATGTCGTCGCGATGGTGTGCATTTTTTACTCTCGAATCTACATAGGTATATGTCAGGTCCTCTGTGGCATAAACACAAACTATAATTGAATGGAAATCCCATCGATAGGCCGTCAAACAATGACGATGACGACGACAGCGACGGCGATGACAACGACAACGACGATGGCATACAGTGGGACAGGCTTATGCTTCCAGTAGTAATTAATTCAATCCTGCAAATAAACGATAAGAAAGTGACAGATTTTGTAGGTGTGTCCTGTGGATATAAGCCATTCCTCTATTTTGTTAACATTTTCTAGTTTGACTTGTGAAGCTAACTCTGCAACAAACTGTGAATATCCTTGTGAAGTTTTTGATATTTAAAATGTAGTATGTGTGTGTATTTAGTCTTTGTTTTTTTTTTTTGTCAAATAAAGTCCATTCAGTGGTCATAGTTTAAAGATTTCCATTGTTTTTGTTGTTTCAATTTTCCACCAATTAGCTCCCACTGTTCAACGAAAAACTGGAGGTAAAAATGTGTATGCCTGCGTAAGAAACGTGTGTTGAATGTTAAACAAAAAAAATTGAGATTTTCCAACAAAGTTGACATACTTAAGTCGACTTATAGCTGATGCAAGTTAGCAAAATGTCACTTCTAATCTTTTTGTCACAGGCTGTTAGGTCTAATGTTCTTTTTTTTTTGTCGTCTTTTCTTTTTCTATTAGATATTGTCAAAACTGACAAGATACCTATTGCCAGAGTGTGTGTGTGATGTGATGTGTATGCAAAAAAAAAAAACGGGGACAAAAAGTTGTAAACGAGCTGTCATCATGAATATATACGCATTGCATCAGAAAGAAGATATGTCAGTTTGTTGAAATGTTTTTTCGCGTTTTGTTTTTTTCTTCTTTTTTTTGTCAGGTTATGTAAGGCTATATGAGACTAGCTACATAACAACGTAGAAAAACCTTCAAAACCCTTTTTGTTTTTGCCTTGACTTGTGGTATTTTTGTCTCTGTGATGATGTGGATTTTTGAAAGGAAAATTAACAAAATAATTGAAGCGTAAAATTGCCCAACCGAGGCTGACATTATTTAAATATGTACCTTATCTATAGAAAAATTGGAGTGAAAATCCTTTCTGTCTGGAAGGAAAAGCTAAAATAAACAAGTCAGAAATTTGACTGTTTTTTTTGTTTTTATTTTTTATGTTTCAGTCCTTAATGAGCATAAAATAATTATGTTGTTGGTTTAAATAAAAAGATTCAGCGAATTGAGAGGAATTTCAACATTAAATATTATTTTTTTTATTCTCGATGATGATAATTCTTTGCATACCTAATTTATTTCTTAAAATTAATTTTTTTTTGTGTTTTCGTTGTAAATCTACATTTTAAAATTTATAAAGAAACTATCATAAAAATAAACTTCCTTTTTCATTTAGATTTTGACTTAATATTAATTTTCTTTCTTTTTTTTTTTGCAGGTTCGTATAATTTATTGACAGTAATTTAATTAGACGAGATAATGGTAAGAATTGTAATCTAATGATCATAGTACATTTTTATTCAGCACCTTATAATACGGTTTTTGGAGATCTGACACCCAATAAATTTTAGCAAAATGAGTTGTCATATTAAAGGGAATTTATTTCAAACATAAGGAATAATAATTATAATTTCACTTCTGGAAGGCTTTATTTTATTTTTTATTTATATTTAATGTGTTAAGCATTTGCTTAAAATTATCTTGACGATGGATTAGGGTTTTTGATTTTGTAGGAGAAAATTAAATTAAATTAAATTATTAAAATAATCTAAAATAATAAAAAACTTTAGTTTGCTGTCAATTACTCGAAAAGTAACAATTTTTTGGAAAAAAATGTCACAAAAATAATGAAGCTTGTTGAATTCTACACAAAAAAAGGTTGGTACACTTTTTTTTCGTTAAAGCAACCGATTTTGAGAAAAACGTTAGCGAATGCAAACACAAACCTTTTGGGAAAATATTAAATTATAACAAAAAAACTGGTATTTTCATAATAATGTACGACGTGTTACTTAAAACCAGTTGCTCCTACGAAGAAGTGTTGTAATATATTTTATATTTTTTGTAGAATCTTAAAAGTTACACACTTGACATTTTTCCTTGAAAAATTATTAGTTGATGAATAATGAACTAAAAACAGAATTCCAACCCTTTTTTTTATTGAGTTATAGAGTTTTTAATTTTTTATGTTTTATTTACAAAAGTCTTGCAATTCGTCAGGTTCCAGCACGAAAAATCCGATTTTCTTGATTATTTCGTTTTTTTTAAATTTTATTTCTGATAACAAGGAAACTATTAACTGTACCAGAGTTCGCTTATGCTTCATAACTGCTCTACAATCATCGTCCAATGATTTTCCTCTTAGGATAAGTATTTTAGTCGATATTCTGCTCTGAAGAAAAAATAACTAATTTTGAAATGCTGACCTATTCAAACTACAGAGCTGCGGTTTTGCTGAAATAATATCAAATTATGTCTACTTATAAAGTGTCTAAATGAAGTTATAAGCCAAACGTTGAAAAAAAGTACCAAAAAGTCGAGGTTTCTTGAGCACCACGAAGCGGCGCGGTGAGCAAAGGTCTTTCAAAGCTGCAAACTTGGTTTAACACTTGAAGTTTTATATTATCATTAATTAATTTTATTTTCTTAAGCACAGCCAACGTAAACAAAGCCACATGTCACATTCTATTGTCACATTAAAATATTTATTTCATTGATACCCGAAACCACAACAATGTTTAAATTAAAAATAATTTTTTTTCCAACGGGCATTGGCACCACTTTGATGACCATTCACTTGAAGTGGCACAGATTTATTTTATTACACTATACTCCAAAGTATTGAGTCAAAATTATAATGCTTTAATATTTTTTGTAAACATTAGGATATTAAGAAAAAAATATAATGCTGATGCACCAACTTCAAATGTGTCATCAATGAAGAGTTTTTATTGATAAGTGGGGATCTAATCTAATATCTCTTGACTAATTTCACTGTGGCATTCTTGCCTCAAGATATCAGCGAGCTGCACTTTAGGCTGCGCGTACAATAGTGTGAGAAAGCGATGCGACAAGCGATTCGAGATGCCATAGTTAGATGCGACAAAGTGCGCACAGTAAAAGCGATTTTGTGCGGTTGTGTTGCTCGATTGTTTTGTTTTGAAACAATATGGATTCGTCATCTGAAGATGAATTTTTAAATGAAAATTTATATTTAAAGCTGTTAAGAGGAAGAAAAAGGACGAAAACTCACCAAATTTAAAACAGAATAATTTATTTATCACTTTATTTAATTTTATTCCTTTATAATTTTTGCTACCAAAATAATTAAAAAATTGCACCACACAACACAAGCACTGAAATTAACTGGTTTGATTTTTTTTTTTTATTTAAACGTCAAAACAAACATTTCTCGAACAAAATCGCTTGAAAAAGTAATCAGAAGAGTTTTCGTGCGAGAAGCTTGCGAGAACAGATTCGCAAGTGTCGCATCAAATATCGCTTCACTGTACGCACGTGGATAAGATTACATGTAAACATTTTTCTCGCATTCAAACTCTTCTCGCATCGCATTCTCGCAATACTGTACGCGATTGCGCGGTTTTTGATATACCAAAATATTACACACTGTTACACTTCCCAAAAAATCAGCACACTGCAATTTTTTGCGACCTACGATATCGTATATGATTGCCCTGATAATAGTTTTTGAAGAATTTATTTTCAAACTTTAAACATTAAAAATCTATAGTAGTATACTGTTAGTGTTTCCATTGTTTTTTAATTTTAAGTCAATTCTTTTATAAAGTTGCCTCTCTTTCTTAAATTTGAGGAAATAGACCCTCCCCTCTATACGATTTTATTCTTGTCTCGAGACAAGTGGATCTATCTAAAAAAGAAGCCTTATTCATACATAGTCGTGCATATATGTATACATATTTCCATAAAATTATTTTCTCATAATTAAACTTCATAACCAATCAACCAACCTCTATCAAAAAAATTTTAACGAATTTAAACAATCGCTATCAAGTTACAAAATAAATAATATTCAATATTTTCCCCTCATTAATAAATATTCCAATCCAAACCCCCTAGGGAGTGCTTAATTTCAACATTTTTATGTCGCACATATTATTATTATTGTTTTTTTTTTTTACACTTTACAACACTTAAAATATTAATAAAGTTCCCAAAGAACCATTATGTATATTGTATATGGTAAACATTAATAAAACAGTAAGACATTTGCTTAAATCATAAAAAAGTAAAAATCTTTTAATGTCATATTACACCAGTTGATAATAATTTATCACACCTTTTGATCATATTATTTATTTTTTATTTATTACCTGAGGCTAAGCAAACATAGTTTTCTCAATAAATGATTGTTGATATTCGATCATTGTCTAACTGACCACCAAGGTTTTGCGGGCATTTGAATTTATTTAAAAAAAAATAAATAATTAATGTATAATATTGTCTGAACTCTGAACGTAAACAAGTTATAAATAATTTGTATTATGGTAAATACAGTTACAATTAACCTTTGTTAGAAAAGTGTATTTTCATGAATTATTATTAACAAGTATGTAGAGTACATATGTGAAGGAAGGATTTATTTTAAGTTTTCTGACAGTTCTTAAAATTCAATTTAAAGTATACCCTTGAAATAAGTTTCTAAGTTCAAGTTCATTTACCTTGTATAAAGCTTAAATACAACTAAAATTGAAATGCCCATAGGAGGCAGGGAGGAACGCATTAGAAACGAATAAATATTTGATTCAGAAAATGATAAGTGTCACAACCGTAACAAAAATTTGTCTATGTTTTGTTACTACAAAAACTAAATTCTTATTTAGGTAACTTGATTGTTTAGGGAATAAGAAAAATATTTGGATATGTTGTGAGACAAAATTTTATTGAATTTGAGAATAATGACAGAATTTATAGTTTAAAGATTGTGTCACATACGTAACAATTAACATTTCAAAACTTAATCTTGAATTTGAGAATAATGACAGAATTTATAGTTTAAAGACTGTGTCACATACGTAACAATTAACATTTCAAAACTTAATCTATCTGTTTTTGTTATGGAATTTGCTGTGGAGGAATATAATTCACAGGGAAATAAAGTTTAAAGATTGTGTCACATACGTAACAGGTTAACATTTCAAAATTTAATCTTTCCGTTTTTGTTATGGAATTAGCTGCGGAGGGATATAATTCACACAGAAATAATACTGCATGTCAGCATTTATAGTTTAAAGATTGTGACACATACGTAACAGGTATTTTTTTTCATCATAAACAAAAGGTAATAAACTCCCATTGGACAGGAAAATTATTTATTTTTTTAAAGCTAGAGCATATCATTTGGGCAAAAAAAAATATTAAAAAACAACGGCAGCACTAAGGTACAATATAACGATTTTATGAAATCTATTCATTCATTCTATAGGAAAATTTGAAAACTTTTTGATTTGAGTATACTTCTCATTTTATACCAAATCTATAAAAAAAATTGAAACTTTTATACATTGTTTAAAATTACTTAAAAAGTTGTATAAGTTTTAGCTCAATCTGATGGTTAGTTTTTGAGGTTTTCAAGTTTAAACAAACAACAATTTTATTTATTTAATAATAAAATTAACACCATGGTTTTTGCAAATTTTTGCAATTTTTTTTTTGTCGAAATAGTAGTTATGGATTTCAAAATTTTATTCATACGATTTTGAGTTTTTTTTTTCTAGAATCTAGATGGTTGGTCAAAAAAAATTGTAACAGATTGGATTTTGCATTTTATTCTTCCTCAAAGTCTAAGTCAACCGCTGGGAGAGGGAGAGGGAGATTTCTTTCTTTTTAAATCTAACCAATGTTTCTTAATTGAACGAGACAAAAAAAGCCTATTTAAAGAAAATCTTCAAAATTAAAAGTAAGAGCATCTTAATTAATCCTAAATGAGAAGTCCTTTTAAATAGTAATAAGAAAGAAAATCAATTTGAAAAGCTACTTAAGAATCAGACGAAGGTGAGAACCTTTATCTCAACTATTTTGAAAGTCTTTAATATTTAAAAATCTCTTTCTATCAATTAAATATGTTTTTAAATAACTGTCAAGTATAAAAACAACCATTTGAAAAAAAGATTCTTAATTTAATCATATCTTAAAAAACCTTCATCAATTCAAATATCGATTATACCTATTCATATCAACCCCCAAAAAAATAAAACGTCAACCTTATTCAATCGTTCTCTTTATCAAATGTTCTTTTTTTCTGCCTAATTTTCTTTTTAAAATAGCAAAAAAAAACACTTAAACGCTTCCTTGGAGTTTTTTTTTTATTTTTAGAACTTTATTTTTCTCTTTCCAACAAATTTAACCGATTAAATAAAACCCGATTCAAATCTACAAGAAGACACATCAAAGTATGTCAAACTTTTCCTTAAAAAAAGGTGTCAAACAAATTAAGAACTGACATTCAAAAACTCCCACATGCATGCAATCGAAATGTTATTCTGTCCATCCAGAGTCTAAAATCCACTTTAAACTTTCATCTTCCGTCGGCTTCGTCGTTCGTATCTATTTATATGCTGAGTGAGAAAACTTTTCAATTTTGTTATTCCTAATTCAATCGAAGGGAGTCCATCCCTATCTTCTTTTCACTTCTATATACACTCAGAAAAAAATAACAGATTGAAAAAGAGTACACCGAACTTCGGCCTCATGAACTACGAATGAAGATACTATGTATCAAGATCTACATGAATTGTTTAATTGGTTCTTAAATACAATTTGTATAAAATTTCACAATTAAAAATTATCAGATTCTTGTTTCGTTGTTTGGTGCGGATCTAATACACGGTTTTTTTTCCTTCAGTGTAGGAGTTCTTGTTACATAACAAACTTATGTAAGCCCAAGGCGTCTCTTCTTGAAAAAAAAACAATCATCACGTCTCCGCCAGAGGCCATTGTTGGCCTTCCCTTTGGCAAATACGAAGCAAACAACCTGTCCAGAAATTCGAGAACAAAAAAAAAAAAAAAAAAACAAAAATAAAAGAATTAAAAATACGAAAACTTATCCATTCAAGATGACTTCATTCGAATAGACCGTAGAAATCATTGCCAATTGTAAAGTTTCCTCCAAGTTTGATATAGGTTTGTGTGTTTGGCTTTTTTCTTCGGAACAAAAGTCCAGAGATATAAAAGTTCAAAAGGCTCTTTTTTTTGTAATAAGTTTTTCTGTTTTCGCTTAACTTGCTTCCGTCCCCTTTTTCCTCTTGGGCAACCCGACTATCTCATCGGGAGAACAGCACCCAACTCAAGCAAACTTCATCATCGGACAAAAAGTCCGAAAACCAAAGAATCATTCGTCTTGTGAGATTGTGGTTATGTCTTATTGTTAAAAAATGTACCTACATTAGGAACCCTTGTCTTCTATGAAGTTGTCTATATAGTTGTTGTGTTATTGTTGTTTTATTAATTACAAAATTAAATTCAAATTATTTTCCTTTGTCTAGATATTTTGTATATTTTTTTTTGTTGGAAACAACAATGCTAGTAGACAAGTGCGGAACTGGCGTCGGTTTAAGATGTGGGAAAGGGAGGGCCCCCCTCCGCCCAATGATTTTAAGTCGATTTTAATTCTCTTTTTTATTTTTTATTTCAAAATCATGAGCCAGGCTAGGTTAATGTACAAATAGTGAAGGCTGTTTAAGTTTAATTTAAAAATTACTAAAGAAATTTATGTTCTGTGATAGCAGTCCACTGTGTTCTTCAGTCAATTTATATATATCGCCATTTAAATCGTTGAATTTGGTGATTTAGGTCGGAATTAAATTAATATATATTTCTGACAGATGTGTGTCAAAACACTATTAAAATAGAAAGGGCGACACTATGTGAATCGGCTTTTTTATAGTGCCGCATAGTAGCGCCCTCTTTGTTTTGATTTAATGAAAGCGCATTTTCTTAGATTTTTGAAAACTGAAAATTATAGTTGATCCTACACTAAAAAACTTCTTCTGAGGCCGTGTCTGAATTGGATTAAAATTGCATTAAATTTTATTCAAAGTTTAATTTTTGACACTAATGAGGTGAATAAGTGAAAATGACAAAATTTAAAATTTAATTTTATAGAATTATGATATTAATACTTAATCCTTCACTGAAAAACTGCTTCTGAGGTCTTGTGTGAAGTGGATTAAAATCTCGCTAAATTTTAAATTGAATTTTTGACACTAATGCGGTGAATACTGAATACATGAAAACATCAAAATTGAATATTAAATTTTATAGATTTTTGAAAACTGAAAGTCATAGTTAATTCTAAACTGCTTCTAAGGCTGTGTGTGAATTGGATTAAAATCGTGTTAAATATTTTCCAAAGTTTATTTTCTGACACTAATTCGTAAAAATGTCAAATTAAAGATTTTTTAGAACTGAAATTTATACATATTTAAATCTAAACTGCTTCTGTGGCCGTATGTGAATGGGATGTTCAATATTATCCAAAATTTAATTTTTGACAACTATGAGGTGAATACGTGGAAACGTGAAAATTAAAATTTACTTTTTATAGATTTTTGGAAACGGGAAGATAAATTTAAATTTGAATGTAAACTGCTTTGAGACGTGTGTAAATTCGATTAAAATCGCGTTCAATATTATCCAAAACTTAATTTTTGACATCAATGAGGTTAATACGTGGAAACGTCAACATTTTTGAAATCTAAAAGTTATAGTTACTTCTAAACTCTTAGAAGCCGTACGTGAATTAATTTAAAATCTGTTAAATTTTATTTTTGACATTAATGAGGTAAATATGTACGTAGAAACGTCAAAATTCAAAATTAAATTTTATAGACTTTTGAAAACTGAAATTTGTTAATCCTTAACTAGTTAATCCTTCAAAAGAAAACTCCTTCTAAAAATTGTCTGTGAATTGGATAAAAATTGCGTTAAATATAACAAAGTTTAATTTTTCACACTTATGAGGTGAATACCTGGAAACGTCAAAATTTCATCATGGATAAACTTTGATAGAAATATTATTCCATTTACACACGGTGGCAAGAGATTTATTTGTAGGATTAACTATAACTATTGTTTAACTATAGGTCGCAGTGCAATTACCCCTTAATATATTCATTCAACTAAGAGTTAACTCAGGTACTGTAAAACTGGCCCTAAAATAGCCACTATTTTATACAACATAGATATTGCATCTACTTGCCCATTGCTTAAGTATCCATGCCTGTGTATTATTTCCACGCCTGTGGAATTAAAAAAAAAAAAAAAAGAGAGTGATCAATTATTTATCATATACCTAAGCTCTCAACGAAACTTTTCTATTCATAAATTAAAAAAAAAAAATCCAAAACGACAAGAATCTATCAAATTACACTTATTTTTTTTTTTTAAAGTTCTTAATAAATCTTTAATTAATGGAGTGCCGAAGGGCAAGCACCTTTATTCAATACTGTTTTCTTCTTTATTCGAACAGAGATCATATTTCGTATGTTTTTTTGAGCATGAGAGACTCTTAACTTTCATTTATGATGTATAAAAGAGTTATTGCAAATAAAAAAAAAAAACAAAATATACAAATTACCTTCAACCAGCTTAGCTGTCACTTTAAGGAAGCACAAGACGACGTAGAAAAATGTGTGATAGACGTATTATAATGGTGTATACTTATACTTATACATAGTATGGTATGATATGGATTGTGTACCTTTTCTGTGCCTCATATGCCACAAAGACACAAGCTGGTTAACAAAAACAAAAAAAAAAATAAAATAAAATTACAAGCGATAAATCATCGTCAAGACATGTCACTGGTATTAAAAACACAACCACCAACACTTGTATAAATATTTTTATTTTTTTTTTTTACTTAAATACCAACGTTCCTATACACGGGTTGTAAAGTGCGCGCTGAAGGAAAAGGACAAACGAGCATAAAAATTGCCAAAGGCACTTTGCAATCATCTGCGCTATATGTGCTACTATCGTCGTCGTATCGGTTCGGGTATGGTGTTGTTCTTCTGTGTGTTGTGGTTGAGATGAAAATTGTAAGGTGAGAAAGATACTGTATCTTTTGGGAAGTTCAACAAAATGATGAAAAAAAAAAAATTAAACAGAATTTTCCATTTTTTTTTTATGTGAATGCTTATACAATGAAGCTTGACAAAGCAATTTGCTTATCAACGCTGAAGTTTTAATAGTTGGCAAAAGCAAAATGGAAAAAATCCATAAGGACGATGATGGTATAGTGTATGGTATGTGTGTTGTGTTGTAACACTATGTATGTAGTGTGGATGTTAAAGGATTTAGAGTTTTTGTTTTTTTTTTTTTGCAATAAATCACATTGACATATCAGAGAAGTCATGAGACAAAATATATCCATCTGGATTTAGAAATAAAACTTGCTGATGTGTAAAGCCTTACAAAGCAAAAAAATGGAATGATTGGGCATTTATGTAAAATGCCTTTCGTAATAAGTGCCTATAAGGATTTTGTTCGATTTGAATTTAAAACACATATCTTTTAGATTCTTTGTTATGATTAGAAATGTTTTATTTAACACATGTACATATTTGTATTGTTATACTGAAGGGAAAGTAAATTATAGGGTTGGATCTTTTTTTTTATCGGGAGGAAATACAAAACCCAGTGCTTATAGAAACAAGAATATTCAAAGCTTTTGCTGACATTATGTAAAATGGCCTCAATATCAAAAAAAAAAAATTAAAATTTTTTAAAATAGGTATGGGTTTATTGTTGAAAATATTAAAAATAAAAGAAAATGTATGAAGGATAAAAAAAATATTAAACTGATCAAAGAATTTAATTTTTTTTAAACTTTATGAAGTTTTATTGAAAAGTATTCACCAATAGATCGCACGAACTTATTCTTGTGGTTAAAAAATTTCATGTATGTAGCTACATTAAAAAAAAAATGCAAAAATACTAATAAAACATATATTTTTTGTTGGTTAAAAAAAAAATATTTTCAAATGCAATATTGTTTAAAATATTTAAAAGTACCAGATTGCAAAATTATAACAAAATCGGTCAAGTCCTTAAAAAGCTAAATATGAATATCTCAAAAATAGTGCAATTTTCAAAAAAAAATTCATATCCCTTTTTCCGTTATTCGATTTTTGTTTTCCAAAAACAATAACTTTGTTTATGACAGTAACGAAATTTAATCAAAATCGTAAAAGCCGCTTTCGAGAAAATTTGAAAAAACGGTATTGTTGGAGCTTCCTGCTTTAGATAAGCTAAGACAAAAATTCAAAATGTTAATATTTCAGAAATTCCATCACATTTTTTCTTATTATAACAAATCAAATTATTTGCACCTCGGATCTGATCTGATGACGTACATACATACATATGTATGTACACAAGTTGAAAAATTTATTTTTTCGAGATATGCAAATTATGCCAAAACTCTTGAAACAAGATAAACTTTTTCCATAAAAAAAGTAAAAATTTTCCAAATTTCTCATATGAGTCATTGGTAACTCAAAAGGCAGATACGTCATTTTACCATTGCTCAGCAAACAAAATGATGACTGTGACAATTTGGTATTTCCCCAGTATCTAAAAGGTCAAAAAATCCCGAAGGAATAACAAATTTATTGTACTCATTGCGTTGCTTGTTATAACGGGTGATTTTTTAGCTGGTTTGGTTTTGGCAACACTGGTTTTGACAGCTGACGTGTGTTTAGTACCTTGTGTCACTGTCAAACAGCTTCAGTTTGGTTTGCAATTTAACCATGGATCGTCTTACAAATGAACAACGCTTGCAAATTATTGAATTTTACTATCAAAATTCGTGCTCGGTTCGAAATGTTCATCGCGCGCTGCTTCCATTTTATGGTCGGCATTCTCGACCTTCTGAGCAGTCTATTCGGAAGATTGTGACCAAATTTCGCACCAAATTTACTTTGTTGGACATTAAACCACCAACACGTTTACGTACTGTGCGTAGTGAAGAAAATATTGCGGCCGTATCAGCTAGTATGACAGAAGACCGCGAAATGTCGATTCGGTGCCGTTCCCAGCAGTTAGGCCTTTGTTACAGCACTACGTGGAAAATTTTGCGGAAGGATTTGGGCGTAAAGCCTTTTAAGATACAGCTGGTGTAAGAACTAAAGCCAGCCGACCTACCACAACGCCGAATTTTTGGTGAATGGGCTCTTGGAAAGCTGGCCGAGGATCCGCTTTTTTATCGAAAAATTGTGTTCAGCGATGAGGCTCATTTTTGGTTGAATGGGTACGTAAATAAGCAAAATTGCCGCATTTGGAGTGAAGATCAGCCAGAAGCATTGCAACAGCTACCAATGCATCCCGAAAAAGCCACTGTTTGGTGCGGTTTATGGGCCGGCGGCATTATTGGGTCATATTTCTTCAAAGATGATGCGAATCGCAGCGTTACTGTCAATGGTGAACGCTACCGAGCGATGATAACAAACTTTTTTTTGCCCGAAATGGAAGTTCTTGACTTGCATGATATGTGGTTTCAACAAGACGGTGCCACATGCCACACAGCACGCGAAACAATGGCGCAATTGCGAGGCGAGTTTGGTGAACAGTTAATTTCACGTTTCGGGCCGGTCAATTGGCCGCCTAGATCGTGCGATTTGACACCATTAGATTATTTTTTGTGGGGGTATGTCAAGGCTAATGTCTATAGGGACAAGCCCGCTTCGATTGACGCACTGGAAGCCAACATCCATGCATTCATTCGTGAGATACCGGCCGATATGTGTGAAAGAGTATGCCAAAATTGGACTCAGCGGATGGGCTACCTGAGACGCAGCCGCGGTCAACATTTGCATGAAATTATCTTTAAACATTAAATTGCAAGGTTCAAACTATCGATTCAAATAAATATTTCATTCATTTTTTCGAATTTTTTGTGTTTTTTTTTTTTTTAAAGTTCTAAACCTCTTAAAAAATCACCCAAGTATAAGTATGTATAGAACTTTGCCTTATCAATTGAATTTTACACCGCCATGCCACAAAGGAACAGTAGTTTATTTTGTGAGATAATCATACAATTTTGGATTACGTTAGTATTTTATTTTTGTTTATTTAATTTAATTTGTTTTTTTTTTTATACAAACGCGTACATAATTTTTTGTTACGTAAGTTTTTTGTTCAAATTGTATGAATTTTTAAATAAATTTTCAGTAGAACAGGGACATAAGTGCGAAACTATCTAAGCTTCAGTATTTTAAAATAATAAAATATTTATTAACTTTTATAAAAAATTATAACAAATTGCATTTCCAAAAAAAATTTTATCAAATCTGATTTCTATAAATACTCACTTCTATTTAAGAAATTATTATTTTCTGATGTTCACACAAAATCAATTATCTCAATTATTCTAAGTTGTTATCTTCTAAAAATTAAAAAAAACATTATCGAAAATAATTAATTTTTAAAGTGCTTTTCGTTAAAGATTAAATATTTATGCATTCAATGTTCAAGTTTTTAAAATCTCTTAAATTGGGAGTAATTGAGTAAAATAAACCAAGTAACCTTTACCTTTTAAAATTATGTCCGTCATGTTAGCATTAGCATTACCAATTCAAAATTTTAATATTCTAATAATTAGATTAATTGTCGTGAATTTGTCGTAAGGACAATAGATAAAATATATGAATAGATGAAAGCGACAGACACCGAACAGAATCCCGAAATTCAGGGAACTCAGATTCCCCAAAAACCATTATCCCGAAAACTCAATATCCAAAAAACCCAAAACCCCGAAAACCCAAAATCCCATTATTAACTGAGACAGAAATGATCCAGATTGTTAAAAAAATGTCTTTAAAATCATGTTCTCTGTAAAACTTTTATTAGACAAAACAAAATAATTATTTATCAAATAAAAAACAATAAATTCATATAGTGAAAACATAACTTGACAGTAAGTTAATCCCCAAATAAGGCACAATAACAATTGTAGATCAAAATATTAAAATTCAACCAACAACTTTATTTGCTTTCTCTCGTTGGCATCAAAATCGAGATCCTGAAAAATTTTCGGTATAATGGGTTTTCGGGATTTTGGGTTTTGGGTTTTCTGATCTTTTAAGTTTTCAGAATTATGGATTTCGAGATTTTGGGGTTTCTGGATTTTTGATTTTCGGGATTTAAATTTTACGTGACTTGGGGTTTGAATTTTGGTTTTCGGGATTTTTGGGTTTTTAAAATTTTTGGTAACCGGGATTAAGTTCCTGAATTATGGATTTTGGAGATTTTGGGTTTTCTGGATTTTTGATTTTCGGGATTTAGGTTTTACGTGACTTGGGGTTTTCTGGATTATCTGAATTTTCGTTTTCGGGATTTTTTGGTAACTGGGATTTAACACCCCTATGATGTAAGAAAAAGTACATTGAAAGAAAGCAATAAAATTTGCTAAAAGTAGGTACACGAAAATTTGGGCCAGACTTTTTAATTTTGTGGGGTGAAGACAGAAGTGTACTTTTTAGGAAATATTTAACACCTTTAAATAAAGCTCTCCACCAAAATTCTGATTATTTAAAGTGAAATTTTAATTTTCATGGACTTTACTTATTTTGAATTAATTGTTTTTAGAATAGTTTGTATTGCATTAATTTTGTTTTTCTTCCAAAAACTAACTTTAATATTTAAATTGAAAGTGTTTTTCTCTAATCAGGCAGTATTTTTCTCTTTGTTTTGTAAAATATGGGTAAAAGCATGAGCCATAACTGAAATATGTTTGTTTTTTTTTTATGATTAATTTTAGTTTTAATCCCCAAATAATTTTGTGCAAAAAAAAAACGTATTGCTTAATTTTATATTAAGTCTTGAAAAAAAAAAAAAACTTATAACAATAACATCATCATCTTTTTTTTTTGGGGGCTCTTAAGTACCACCATACAAATTAGCTTTAAAGCTGTCATCGAAACTCAATTTCCAAAAAACAAAAAACTTTCTTCCATATGTAAGCCCCCTCTTAAATAATAATTAATGTCTCATAGCTGTCAAGTATTCTTGAGTTCTTCTATAAATGAATGACCTAATCTTAAGCATTCACACATACACATTGTACGTCATCCAAAAATGTATAAATTCCAAAGCGGTGAAGGAAGAGAGATCCCGCAATAATAAAATATTTCGAAATGTGTGGGCACAACAAAAATGTATCTATATAAGTAGATAAAATGTGTATCTCCATATAACTGCTGTGCTGTGGCACACTCACTAATATAGCGCACTAAATTATTATTATTCGTGATTTATGGGCACAACTCACTGTCACAAAATTCACATCGATTAACACCTGCAACAAACTATCATATCTGCGCACCAACCTGGTATGTAGGTACCTATTGTGTATTTCGAGAGCTTTTATTTTATGTTTGGTGTACAATACAATAAAACTGTGACTCCCCATTCCTTTCGCCCGCTCATATTAGTTACGTAAGCACCCCCTCTCCGCCCCCCATCCATTCAACATACTGCAATTTTTTCATCGCTGTTGTTTCATAATCCGTGAGCGCGACCGTTAAATAATCACATTATCCCCCTAGGTCTTCGAATGCAGAAAATGCCATAGAGCACTGCATTCTGCCACCATATCTATTGCCACTGCTAGAGGCAGCAATGTAATCGATTGTAATAATACTGAAAAATGTTGCAGCTTTGTCTGTCTGTCTGGGATAGAGCTGTAAGGCCTGGCCTAGCCTGGCATCAGGTAGTAGATAGATATACAACAGATAGTCCCATTTCGATGAGTGAATGGTTAGCAGGCATGTCTGTGAGTCCGAGTATATTGAATGTGACTAAATGCAGTACATTGGCTTCGGTATAGCAATCATTTACCCTTATTGCTGCATCACCAGTTAAAAAGCACCCTCATTCGGCTTCCTTTCCAACCCATCGACTTGCCCCCCTCCCCCTCCCCTTTCCCAATCCCTCATTCACATAATTTTTGCTTTAGCTGTCTAGTGGCTGCATTTTGAGAAATTACAAAATACGGATGCCCGGACAAGCCCATATCCGATGCCGATGCCGAGCCTCTGCCGCCGCGCCATCACCACCGCCGCCGCAGATACTATATGGCTGGTTATAATTAAGGATTTGCATAAAACGACAAGGCATTATAATGCGTTCTGATTTACCTATTATATTATTCGCTTCTCCCCTTAATTTGATGGCCGTTAATGAAATTAAAATAATAATCTCACTTCAACACAGCCACTATTATACGAGTGCGAGTCTAGGTACATATGTATGTATTATGGTGAATGGCGTTTCGACACCTGACACCTTTGAAAAGGTCTTCAGCTGATGCGCATACACGGTCGAATTGAGCTGCAATAATTATAGTATGTTGGTAGGTAGGTTCTTTATATATATTTTTGTTTGTTTTAATGGCTTTTAAGTTTCCCTTGGATTTATTGTAAATTTTTTTACTCAAAGGAAAATGGACACTATTTAAATTCATTTATCATAAATGGATTAAAACACATTTTTCATTTTAATGAGGATGAGATGAAATTTCATATATTTAATTAAAAAAAGGTTAAATTTACTTAAAAAAGCTACAAAAAAAAAAAAACACTAACATCCCTATTAATACAAAAATGTTTGATTATCTTCTAATTTACGAATCAACTATAAAACTCTGATCAAAAATTATTTCACCGAATAAAAATATCTTATTAATAAACAATTAACTTAATAACTCGTTAATCTACTAACTTGGGTGAATTATTGTTTTATTGATATAAAGGTTTCGCCTTTACTACACTGATTAAAAATAATGTATGTTTGATTTGAGTTTATTAATAGTAATTATTAGTCTGACTGGTTGACTAAAGAAGTTTTTTCGCACAAAGTTTAAATAAGGTTATGTTTCTATCGAACATACATACCTTCATGTTGCTTTATACATTCTTCCTCTAAAACATTTTAACTTCTCCATGTAGGAATTTATTACACATGTAGATGAAATCTACTACATTCTTAAGGTGGAATAAATTCCCAATGAGAAAGAGACGGAGGGAGATGGAGTAAGAAGGCGAGTTAGGAATAGAGAGCGAGAGTGAGAGAGGGTGAGAAAGGGTGGGTGTGGGTTAGGGAGGGTGAAGGAGTTGGGGAAGGGTGAGGGTGGAGGGTGATGGAGAGTGAATGTGGGTGAGGGAGCGTGAAGGTAGTTGATGGTTGGTGGGGGAGCGTGGGGGTGTTGGATAGGGGGGGAGTGGGGGAGAGGGAGCAAACTCATGATGCGATAGTTATTTTTTTTTTATCGAGCTCAGGTCACTTTGAATGGATTAAGTTCAGACTGCCTCCTAAACTAGTTCACGAAATATAGAAAAAATAAAAGTGACAATATTTTTGAAAGTTTTAATTTTTTTTTTTTTAATTCTGAACCAAAAAAAAAATGTGCACCGAACTTTTAACAATTTTTGGTAAATCACAACGAGATGACGATAGTGAGCGTTTTGAACCCGAGCATTATAGCAAAAATAAAAAAATAAAAGATTAAGGGTTGCTTGAATTGTCACTTTAAAGAAATAACTAGGTACATCTCTGTTTTTTCGTTTACTTTAGAAAACTGCTGTTTTTTTTTAAATAATAATATAGTCGCCAAAATTAATAAAAATTCTGATTGTATTCTATTAAACTTTAAATAAATCCTTTCCCGCGCTCACTTTCTTAGGAAAATTCCACCGACTGCACTGCCTCTGTTTTAAAAAAAATATCTTATCCAATTGGCGAGGTGTTTTTTCTACCAAAGAGAAATTTGCAAACAATTATTTGGATTTAAAAACTATAGAAAAAACTTTAGAAAGTGTTAAAGGCAGAGTAAATCCGTCCATTGCCACACCCACTTTTATTATACTTTAGTTATATCCTTATGGAAAGTCCTAAGAAAGTTAAAATGGTAAAATTTTGTAATTAAGCTCTCTATTAAATCTAAAGCATGACATGTTTTATTTTAACCGCCTACAATCGCGCCCTTTTTTCGCATAATTAAACTTTCTCCTTATTTTACGTCATAAGAAAGGTAAACATTTATGATAAAACTCTTTTGAGTCTAAAGCACTACATGTGTATTTTTTTTGAAAATCCGCCTTCCACCACGCCCACTTTTCTTTTATTTGAGTTTCTCGCCTTATTTCAAATCCCTAGAAAGTTGAAATTTTATAATTAAGTCTTGATTCTAAAGCATGACTTGTATATTTTTTTTTTAAGTCCATCTCCCAAAATTTCAAAGTCCGATGAAACATTTATTTACAGGAAATTAAATTCTAAGATTGTTGTAGGTACAGATGGTAAAATCCACCATTGACTTATCTTCGATTGTTTATTGAATGAACACCATATTATCGTATTTTTCACAAGCTCAGTAGTATTCTTAAAGGATAAAGATGATTTTCTTCGAAAGTTCTACAACGTACACCGCTTAACAAAAACCATTTAAGGCCATATTTCAACTCAAAATCAAATTCTGCTTCTTCTATTTCCAGAACAATTAAAATAATTCTATTTAAGGAAACCAACAAAAATAAGGTTTTACATAAAACGCTAAGTATAACTTAAATCTTTATTTATAATTCGTTTCGGTTCATTAATGGACTCTTAAACGAATAACTTAATCATCCCCTAAGCTATTACCTACTTGACTGTCAATGTACAACAATAACAAAATCGTTCTTGTATTTGCGTTGAAATTTGCGCCATGCCGCCCACACTGGGAAATCCCTATGGAAATGTAACGTGCAGAACCTATCAATTAGTCTCTGACGGCAACTCGATTCCTGGAAAGCCCCTTTCACTTCTTTACTCGTATAGATAGGTGTACGAAATAGAATCGAAAAAACGAAAAAACACAAAATATTAATTTGTTCGCACTTTATTACGATATGCGATGCGATTTTTAATTACCGCAACGTGTTGAATTATTAAAATGCAAATCGTTGCAACACAATATATCAGCAATGTGTCTTCCTCGATATACGAGTACAGTAGTTGTGGTGGCGTATAGTTCGACTAAAAAACCAGCCATCAGCCTGTTTTGTTGTTCGGGGTGAGATATTCATGGGAGCAACTATCAGACAGGAATACAAAATTACGAACCTAAATGTGGTGCTGGATGGCGATGGTAGCGCAACCCCTTATCTGCCTGACTTCTTCAGAGGACGGGAGAGAGTAGAAATAGGGTTTTTGTTGAATTTTGATTCCGATTATTATCTATTGCTGCTTGCCGCGGCGTATATTCAAGTTACGAGTAACTATATTGGTTGCTACATGCGCTGATTACTGCAACTGCCAACTGTCTATGCTACTATATTATGATAGGCAGCTCACATTCAAATGAATGTGGCGCCTCGACGTTGCAGCATTTGTGTATTGAATGCTAATGCAGACTTCACAATTCAATTATAAAACTAGTATACTATTTTCATCGTTCAATCAGTGGAAAATGTAAAACAGCCCACAATAATTGATAGTTGAGTATTTTTAGTGAAGTTTAACTTAGCTTGCTTTTTTTTTTCTGCTAATTGACTTAGACTTTTAGCCCTCGAAATATAATTTAAACTAATTTGAACTGTTTTTTTTTTTATTTTAATTTGATTTTATTTAATTTTATATGGTCGTATAGTTGATGAAAGTTCATTGCTAATTAATTCACCATTCGAGGCTGTCGGAATGAAAGTGGTAATGAGTTCAGTCCAAGTTGGTACACTCTATGTCGCTGAATTCGTCCTATTTTACATATTCTTTTTTTCAATCTGTCCACGCAGTTTGTACCCCATTAAATTTGTTTGGTTTCTAACAAATTATTTAGTTGATCGAAGATCATAACGTTGATTATTTATTTTCGCTTCGTTTTCGTGGAATTTACCTTTTGTCCGCCATCTTGAATTTTAGTTTTTATTAAATAACTCGGCAACTGTTAGTTCTACAAAAAAGTTTGTAAAGTGAAAAATGTGGAGGGTTTAATTTCCCATTTTTTTAGGTTATAAACAATTTTTCTATATTGTTAATATAAAAGTTATAGGCCAATAAAAAAGGAAAACAAAACTCTTCAAAATATTTCATACAAAATGGTAGCTTATTATTTTTTCTCAATTTTGTTACCTTTATCTTGAAGATCCCATGATTATAACTCAAGTAATACGTCCTGAAAAGAAACTTAATCTTCGAAGATATTGAATAAAGATAATTGTAATAACCCCCCACTGAAAGAGGGGATTGGCAAACATCTAAAAAAAACAATATTTTTCAATTTTTCTATATATCAAAAGTAAATTGCAATCAAATTTGTGAAACTTGAATAACAAGCACGATAATATTGACTCCAGGGTCTTAGAACCTCATATGTGGGATATTCGAAAAAAAGGTACCCCAGCTAAAAGGTCCCTTATTTTAACAAAAGGTCAGTTAGTTTCAATAATTGTTGAACCATATGTGATTTTTTTTTTAATTTAATTTACGGTAACCTCTTTGTGACCAATTTATATTACATTATACTTTTTTCGAATATCCCAAACATGGTCGGTTTCATTAACAGACTCACAATTTTCAAATATTACAGGAAAAGCGAAATATCTCGAAGGACTTATTTTTTTTTAAAGAGAATAAGAGTACTCCACGCGAGATTTAAGAACAAAAAATTAGGTATGTGAACTTAAATTTTCTATAAAATGGCATTAAAAAGTAGTTTTTAGCTATATGGGATATTCAAAAAAAAAAAGAATGCCATCTAAAAGACCACTAATTGGACACAAACAGGTAACCTTGAATTAAATTTTGAAAATTCGTAAAAAATCAACTAATGCTGACCAATTATTGAAACTTACTGACCGTTTTGGACAAATTGAGTGACCTTTTAAATAGCGTATTTCTTTTTCGAATATCCTACATATGGGGTTCTGAGACCCCGGAGTCCATGAAATCGTGCCTGCTATACAAGTTACCTGTGATTTAATCTTTACTTATGAATTAATACCTAACGAATTACACGCACTTTAGAATTACAAGAAAACAGAAAACAGGCAATATGGGATTTCCTCCCTACTCCAAAATAATAGAATTTAGTGAGCAACGTTGGGATTTGTCTTTATATAATTTTTATAAAATGTCAGAAGGTCAGAAAAATGAGAAAATCTATCCATTTATCAGATTAAAGGGTATTTTTTATAGAGTTTTACAATTTTTATATATTCTTTATTGAAAAAAATTTCCCACATTAGTTTACGTTTTGGAGAATGTGGGGAACAAAATGTACTGGATTGAATGTACAGCAGAATGGTAGTCCAAATTTTAACTACTTAGTCAACCAGCTGAAGCCTTGTATCGGCAGAAATTGTTGACTTTCAATTACTACAACGTGTGATGTTTTTTATTGGGAAATTGCAAAATATATCCCGAGCAAATATAATATGACAGCTGTCAAATTTTCTGTCACTAGAAACAGTGTTGCCAATTTTTATTCTAATTATTATTGAAAATAAATTAAAATATCAATGCCACAAATTTATTTCTACCACCAGGGCTTTGAACTAAGCGTGTTCCTAATTTAAATAAAAATCAAAGAAAATGAGAGGAAAATTATCATTTATGGTATCTTTTGTTATCGTAATTTCAATAGTAGCCCGTGGCGTAATGGACAGTTACGCTGAGAAAAAGTGTTTCTCATTTTCGCGGAAAATTGTAGTTTCCCTGCATTCCTGCTAATAACCCACACACCAGGAATAGTTGATTCACTAGGCCCTGCTTCTACACGAGTTGTTGCGCGACCAAATTTATTGAATTATTTATTTATGGTTATTTCACAAAAAATTTTCTTTTTACACAAAATCAATTCTTTTTGTTCCATCAACCAAGTTTAAAAATATCAGACCTCCACTAAATGACTTGCAGTGTATAGAATTAAGTGTTGTGCATGCTGTGAACTAATTAGTTTTATTTTTTTTATTTTTTAATAATAATAATTGCAACAAAAAATAATGTCAAATGAATAATTTTAAAATCATCGTTTAACAAAATGTTTATTCTTTTTTTGTTATCTTTTTTTATCAAACTGGTTATTGAACCAGATTGAATTTATTTTATTTTTTTTTCAAAATTGGTTTAAAATTAATTGACATAATGTGCAGTTTGTTGTATAAAGACATGATCGCATGTTTATTTTATTGATGCGAGTTAATTTTGATTATTATATTGAAATTGACTGTTGTTTTTTTAAGTGAGATAAAAAAAAATTATCAAAATTATAAATGTCATTAAGGTGTCACGTACAAGTATGTACATATGTAGGTACTTGTACATTTAAGTTCAGGTTGATTTTTTTTTTTGAAAAACTGGATTGTTTTTATTTTATTTTGGTAATCGCAATTTTAACGGATCAACAAATAAACAAACAAATTTTAAACTGTTAGTTTGACACTTCTGTTTAGAATTTAAACAATTTCTTTCGTATAATTTTGTGATGCTTTTTATATTTTATTCTTCGAGTTTGTTAAGTTGATGCGCGCATGAAAATTGAAAAACAGCTTTTGGAGTTAACTGTAAATAAATGTATGTCCAGAGTTAACTAACTCAGGGTTAAATCACCACAGAAAAGATATAGGTACATTAATGAATTTCATAACAATTTACAATTTTTGCCGTGACTTTTCTTCGAAAATAAAACTGATAAGAAGGTTTTTTTTTAATAATACAAACTCTATATACTACTGAAATACATCAGCCAAGTAGAAGACTTAGCACTATTTAATTGGACTTGTTGAATTATTGATTCAAAATAGCTTTTTACGGCCTTTAGTCCACAAACATTTTTTAGGCGTTTCGTCCCGGCGATCTCACTTGGACTCATCAGTTGACTAGTGAGGACCTTGTCAATACGCAATTTTTGATAAGTTCAGTCCATCTAACATAGATTTCATGACGAATATCTAGTGTGAACTATATCCAACAAGACTAGAATTCCTAGTCATTAAATTGGAAGTTTTTGTTTTTGGTTTTTTGCCCGTGGCCTGGCATTGTTTATAAGAAGGTTTTTTTTTAATAATACAAACTCTATATACTACTGAAATACATCAGCCAAGTAGAAGACTTAGCACTATTTAATTGGACTTGTTGAATTATTGATTCAAAATAGCTTTTTACGGCCTTTAGTCCACAAAAATTTTTTAGGCTTTTCGTCCCGGCGATCTCACTTGGACTCATCAGTTGACTAGTGAGGAATTCTAGTCTTGTTGGATATAGTTCACACTAGATATTCGTCATGAAATCTATGTTAGATGGACTGAACTTATCAAAAATTGCGTATTGACAAGGTCCTCACTAGTCAACTGATGAGTCCAAGTGAGATCGCCGGGACGAAACGCCTAAAAAATTTTTGTGGACTAAAGGCCGTAAAAAGCTATTTTGAATCAATAAAACTGATAGTTTTCAAGATTCATAAAAACTTTATCATTTTTCCTCGAATAGAAAATAATTTCTCAAATTTAAACCAAAGTTCAATCGAAAATACCCAAATATTTTTCTTAAACCATTCTCAAAATGACATATAATTATATTGTGATGGAAAATGATACCTCAAACAAACAGATCTACTTGACAGTTCGATTGACATTTAAGGAGGAATGTCAAACTGATATTTGGATATACCAAGCATGGTGGTTCACTTTAAATAAAGTTTTTGGTTAATTCGTAGAATACTTATTTTTTGAGTCGAAAAAACCTTTAAAACAACAACTCTTCATAACTTTTCTCCTTAATCGCACTCGCCAACTTATCTACCTACCTACATTACAAAAGTAAAAAATAATTATTATTTATCATAACATTTTGTTCATTACACGTTAGTTTTTGTTATCTAAATCGAAATATGTTACCAACTTGTATATTATATCTAAATTACTGTGTACAGTCATTAAACTTCCTGGCCTATAGTCCAGCAGCAGCTGCATTTATATGGCTAAATTAATTAACTATCTCATAATATTAGACAAACCAAGCTGGATGTTCATTAAAGTTGCTTGTCGTCGCAAAAAATATACATATGTATTTATGTGTATAGATATCTAAATGTATAACGTCCAAACTCAACTTGATTGACCCAAATGTCCATCCAAGTCCATGAGTTGCTTTGGTTATATCTCTTGTAAACTCACGCGCCCCTCTTGATTAAATATACAAACAAACATTAAACAAAAAAAAAACTATATGCACTGCCATTCACTCTGATGCACTCAACTTTTGCAGCAACAGCAGCAATAGAGCGGCAGTAAGTACCATAAATCGAAAAGATACGTGAAAGTCGAACGCATTATTCGAGCGAAATTGAGGCGCAAACATTTATACTCAAGTCTGAAATTAACCGTATATCTTTATTTTTGTTCTAGATTAAAAAAAAAATAGTGCAAAAAGTGTTGGCTTATTTTCGAACGTATTCTTAATTTTAGCTTATTTAAGATTTGAAATTTGAATCATTTATTCTTCATTGTCAGAGAACTCTTCTTTAATAACCGCTTAGTAAGCTGATTACTTGCGGAAAGTTGTAAATTACATGGCTCGGAGGATTAGGTAAGGTTACTATAGAAAATAATTTTTGTTGTCAATTTAGATTCAAATTCAACTTAACAAATTTGGTAAGTTAACTCTGAATTAAGTGAATAGATATTTCTGACAGATGCGTATCATTTTCCATAGACACAATAAAAGAAAAACATTCCTCTAATTATTAAACAGATTTATTAACTAAATTAAAATATAATAAAAGTTTTTTATGTGTTGCGCTGAAGGCGATAAGATGGTGGCTGGTTTCGTTGAAGACGGAAATAAGTAAAATGAAAATGGCAGAGAGCACATTGCCGATGACAAGCAAGTTAGGTTGTGACAAACAAATAGTGTTGCCGTTGCACACGTCCGTCTGTCCGCTGTCCGCTGATGAGTCCGCCACAGATGTTTGACAGCTAAAAGTTAAAGTTAATCCTCGACTAAAAAACTGATTTATGCTTTTAGAATTTTCACAGGACTAGGGACCAGGTATATAAATATTTGAACCGTGGTTAAGCAATTTTAACCCCCTCAGTGGATCAATTGAGGTTAAGGGTTCATGTGCACTTTTGACTCCTAGTTGAACCTTAGGAAATCGGTGATTAAAATCCTGAATCAATGCTGCATCACGTTAATTTGTATAACTAGATTCCTTTTTGCCGTATTATTTACTAGATTAATCCAGTTTAAAACTTGAATTCAGATGTAATTATATTGAATATATATTAATGTACATCCAGATTTAAGTTTTAAACTGAATTAATCGAGTGAATAATATGGTGGTTAGTGTCAGTTTTACAAATATTGTTGATCCTCCGATCAAAATTATAACCCATCTTTTAACCCATTAACTGAGGCTCAAAATCAGTGTTTAACTTTAAAAAATAATCAATAACTAATGAAATACTTAAATCCTCTGATCAAATTTTTAACCTACCTTTTTTTTTGTGGATTAACTGAGTCTTAAACTCAGTGTGCAATGTTTACAATAAATTAATAGCTAAACAAAAACTTGAATCAGTTTAATTTGTATAACTAGTTCTTAAGGTCAATGGAACAAATATGGTTAATCCTTGGTTCAAGATTTAATCCACCTTTTTTGGCGGATAAACTGAGGTTCAATCTCAGTATTTCTTGTTCAAAATTTATTAATAGCTTATTAAACTTGTACTTAAAACCACCTTAATTGGAGGTTTAAATTGCTGAACCAAATATAGTGAATTCTCGGTTTAAAATATTAATTCACTTTTTTGGCGGATTAACTGAGGTTAATGAAGTGATAATAGCTAATTTTCTAGTAATCTTCTTGAACATTAGTTAGTCTGCCGAAATCTATGGGTTAACATTTCTGAACGAACAATCGTTACTCCTCAGATCAAAATTTTAATCAGCCTTCTTTGGCGGATTAACTGACTTCAAACCTCAGTTTTTAATGTTCCAAATTAATTAATACGTAATCAAATACTTGAAGCTAGTTTGAACCTTATTTAATCCCCTGAAATGAGAAGATTGAAATTTTGATCCGGGAATGAAATAAACTTGTACAATAAGTTGTTTCAACATACTCTGATTCAACTGCAACTCATCTTTGAAAAACTTGTCCCTAAGTGGTAGAAGATTCTGCCATAAATTTAATTGTTAATTGTTGATCATCCATCGTTAGCGGTTTAAAAAATTGCAATTCTATTTAATTTTATTTAAGAAGGTTAGAGAGTTTTTTTTTTGCACTTGAGTGTAGTGAGCGAATTATAGTCAGTGCGGTGTGGCAGCATTTGTAAATTGAATTATATCCACTAGAAACAGTTGACAACATGATTAGATAGGTTGCAATTGGTTTGGTTTGTGAAACGAAACCCGCACACCCGGTGAACCGACCGAATTGCACCGAAGTCAATGCTGGACGTAATGTCAGTTCGGTATATAGAAAGTTTTCTCAAATCGAAACAAGGAAAATGTACATATAACAGAGCTACACGCTTAATTTCCAATTTAGAAAGTTGCTACTGCTGCAACTGCAATGGCAGCTATATACAACGACAGCGGCGGCGGTGGTGGCGGCAGCGATAGCGATAGCGGCAACAAAACGAATCTGCGGCATGTTATACAATCTACCAAACATATACTGTCCGTCCGAATCCAAACGGGACGATTAAATGGAACGATTAACCATTCTCTCTGCTTCGCCTTTGTTGTTGCTTGTTTCTTGTTCCCCCCGTCGCCGCCACCGCCGCCGCCGCCTTGCTGCCTGAAAGAAGAGAGTGTCTTTCAACAACTGTTGATTAATTGATCCGTGGATTGCTACAACACACTTACAACAGAATTACCGCTGATTAGGTTTTTTTTTCTTCTTTCCCACCATCATCATCATCATAGCATTGTTGCTGAAGCTGATCGGGGTCGGGGCAGCTTCTTATATGCGCCCCCAAAAAAAAGCTATTGTAAAACTGTTGTATGGCTCTATGTAGGTATTTATAATACCGATACTTTGTAAAGTTAGCGACTTGATTAGGTGTGAAATCTGAGGGAGGAATTTTAAATTCCAAGTTGGAAGGAAACCTTTCACTTTGGCGCGCAAAATTCCCCAACGATGGTAGAGCACGACTTTGCCGTGATGCATGGCTAGAGTGGAGCTTGACTTGGTTTGGCTTGACTTGACTATAAAAGACGACAACGTTTTTTTTTTCTTTTGGTCTATACCTTTTGAGGTTAAACTGTGAAAATGAATGTGTGAAGTTTTTCCTCCATCATTATGCTTGTGATAGAATGGAAGTCTCGGGGTAGGCGGAGGGAGGGTAGGGAAAATCTCTCAAAATGAGGTTCAACGGGGTCAGTTGGTTGGCTGGCTGGCGGACTAGCGCTGAGTCGCGCGCTATGTTTGTTTGCCATCATTTGTGTTGGCTTTGCCTTTTGTTTGTCGAGGCACTTGGAAAATGTTTTCGTAATGCAATTGGACACCACACCGCAGCAATCAGCACACCACCATACCATACCCTGCACCACACCGCATCGGCAAAGTCTGAGACTTTGAATCTCTCGTTGTGCGAGTATGTTGTGCGCCAAATGAGGAAAATAAGAAAATCGTGATCTGCGAATTGGAAAATGCTTTTTCGATTTGATTTATGGTGGCGTTCGGTGAACTCTTTTGAACTGGCAGCCCTCTACGAACTTTTAAATCTGTCTCCCCCTCTCCCTCTCTCTTTCTTCATCGCTCCCTCCTTGTCTTTTCCTTTTTGTTTTCATTAATAAGTGGTTTTCTATTTTCTGATCTTTATATTAAGAGACTGAATCTTTTATGGGGGTATTTTGATCTTTTTTTTTGTTGTTTTCATTGTGTATTCGTTTTTACCTTGTTTGGGCGATATGAAGGTGTGAATGACTAAATTGTGCTGAAATTATGGCTGCAGATTATGACTTTTGCGCACGATTATTAAGTGAACTTTTTATGTTGTAGGAAGATAAATCTATCTTTTACCTTTTTATAAGCGAGACAGGTGAAAGGTGCAACATATAGTTATAAATAAATGCAATGTATGTTTGTAATTGATATGGCGTAAGGGATTGGGATTCTTATTGTAGTCAGATACCCTTTTGCTTTTAAAAGATTATCTATAATCCATGCCAAAGTTGAAAAATACAATTAAAAAAAAAATAATTTACGACTTATGGGGAGACTGACAAGTATACTTATTTTGTTGACTTAATTGAATCTTATTTGAAAAGAATATAAAATAGCACATCATATTGGAAGTAGCCTTAATAAGCTATCGGTATTCCTGGAAAACAACAGAGTAACCATAGAAAAAATTGGGACTTTCGAACTTTGATAGTTGATAGCAGCAATATTGTCGAAGATACATTTGTCAAATTGGCTGTCATTTATTCGGCAGTCTGTTTTGCCAAATCACTAGGACGGATATAGCGTTCAACAACATGTGCAAATGATAAAATTGTTTTATCAAAATGGGTGCCCGAACAACGTTCCGCGGGCTTCGCCCATTTTATGGTCGCCATATTCGTCCTACCGAGAGGACTATTCGTAGTGTGGTAGAGTCCACTGGATCAGTAAACAATCAATCAACACCCGTACGTCGACGAAACGCAAGATTTGCCGAAAAAATCGCCGCTGTCCGTGAGAGTGTGCAGGATAATCTAAGGCAGTCGATTTGGCGTCGCTCACAAAAACTCGGTCTTTCGCTGACCACAACTTGGTGAATTTAACGTCATGACTTGGGCCTATACCCGAATAAAATTCAACTGAACCAGGAGCTGAAGGTAAACGACAATATACAACGACGTGTGTTCGCTGAATGAGCTCTGGAGCAGTTGGAAACTGACGAGGCTTATAATGCCATGATCGACAAGCCAGAAATCGCTAGAAAATACTCCTATTGCATCTTGTTTTAGCATAACTGTATTTTTCTGATTTAAAGAAATAGGTAGTATTGTTTTACTTTTGTTAATAATTTTTAGGAATTTGAGTTATGACACGACGCGGTGGCGGTGCACCCAGCAAAGGTGAATATTTAATTGCTGGCTGTGCCATCTTCAATAAAGATGAAGAGTATACACCTCCACCAACCCGTCATCAGTTTTTTGATATATTGGTGTAAAAATCGATGGATTCGTCTTCCAAGAAAGTAAAATCTTCCCAGAGAGATCTGCAAGGGATGACAACTTGCAAAGTCGTTACCATCCCTTTCAGATCTTTTTGGGAAGATTTGACTCTCCAGAGAGATCTGGAAGGGATGGTAACTTGCAAAAAAGCTTCCCTTCCCTTTCAGATCTCTCTGGAAGGACTTGATTGTCCTGGAAGATGAATCGCTCAAATACATATTCCAGGGAAGTCAAGTACTCCCAGAGAGTATTGAAAGAGATGGTAACTTGCAAAAATGTTCCTATCTCTTCCAGATCTGGAAGGACTTGACTTTCCTGGAAGGTGAATCCCTTCCAGACCTCTCTAGGATGACTTGACTTTCCTGGAAGATGAATCGATCCACTTCATATTCCAGTAAAGTCACGTACTCCCAGAGAGTATTGTAAGAAATTCATCTTCCAGAGATGGTAACTTGAAAAAAAAGTTACCATCCCTTACAAATCCCTCTGGGAAAAATTAATTTACCTGGAAGTTGGTGACTTCCTAAAAATTTCTCATCCCTTCCAGATCTTTTTGTGAGGACTTGAGTTTCCTAGAAGATAATTCCCTTCCAGATCTCTCTGGGAAGACTAAACTTTCCTGGAAGATGAATAAAAATAAAGATCATTCCCTTTAAAAATCTTCAATTTGACTTTTTCTGCAGTAGAATTTGACATTTTGACTGGGCTATTATTATAGTTTTCAATGGCAAATAAAATAAAAGTTTGAATTGCTTAAAAAATGCTTATATTTGCTAAATTTGACACAATTGTATTTTTCAATAAATGCAACAGTTATCTTAATATTTAATAATAATGAATTGTACAAATTTGTGTAGCTAATTTCTTGTTTTTTTTTCAATTTGCAGGTAAATATCAGCAGAATATTCAAAACACTACAACATATCACAAGATATTAGTGGACTGGTACGTATGTATGTGTCTATAAATTGCATCTACTGAATCCAGGCCTAATTTGAAGTTATCAAAGGTTTGAATGAAATCACCATTTCTTGAAGGGACTACCACCGCATTTGAATATTTTTTCATATATCTCCAAAGGCAGTCCAAGAGTTTAGAAAAGTTCTGCACAATAGCCTGCCCACAATCACAAATTTTGTCAAACAAATTCACATTTTATGTGACGAAATGTTGTTGGCAATCAAATTAATTAGAAATTTCCATCGAGTAGGAAATACATTGTGGTTGGTATTGGCCTAATCGGCTACTTCATAACATGCTACTGCGACTTGGTCATGTATTTTTTGAGAATTAACAACTTGTGTGTCCTGAATCTTTGAATTACGTATAGAATATGCATCGATTTAACTAAAGAAGATTCGACCTCTACATCTATCGAAAAGATTCTTACTGCTAGAACAAAATTCTTTTTAATAAATTATAAATTGTCATGATTCTTAACAAATTTATAAATTGTCATGATTCTTAACAAATTTCTTAAAAGATATAAGTATAGTGGACAGTTTGATCGATCAGCACCGTGCAACGAGACCAAACCAAACGAAAAAAAAAACAACTTCACCGATTCCACCAAATTAGGCCCCATCACTTATGCTAATCACGCATAACGATTGAAAGTGTACGCGCATATATAGTAGATCTGATTTTGATCAAAAAGAATCCACACCATTTATGTATACAACAAGCTAGAATCAATTCCAGTTTAAAGCTGGCTGCGTCTTTATGGCAGAAAAAGAAGAAAAACCAAGCAAAAAAAATATAAAGCCAAACATGCGCATAATCCAATTGAATCCAACGCACTTTTTTCCACAAATATGTACATTATGTATGTATAGAGAGTCATGCAGTTATCCAGCAGCGTCGCATGGCTCCAATTGGCATCAATGATGGCGTTGCTATATAGACCCATCACAGCTATACCAAGGAAAATGATCTTCCAACATTGTAAGCCATTATGTCGTGATTCTGTTGACATCGCAGTACAATCATCAGGTAGTGCTGCTGCGGTTAGTTTCTTGATGCGAAGGTTTATACGACGAGCATATAAGTTACGTAGCTTATATAGCTCAACGGATTTAATCTGTTGTTTGCTGTTAATACAGTTGATCATCGCGGCGATGAATTCCAATCCGAGTTAACCATGTTGCGTACATTGATTGGTTTTTATGGACGAGACCACAAATAAAATTGTCTCCCCTCCCCCCCTTGCACCACACAGTAGATACCTATATTATGTGTACTGTGTCAATAAATGGATAGTCTTCTTGGAGTTTATCTCTCCATTATTTGAGCTTGACTCGAGTAGTTGAGACTGCGGTATGCTGCCAATCTTTGACTCTTTGAAGAATAAGGAATTCTATATATAAACTAGTTGCATAGCGCAAGCGCACTGTTATTGTAGTCATATGTTGGAGCCATCGAGCGTTTAGTGTGACCATTCTGACATTTGACTTAAATGATCTACAAAATCTATAAAATGTTCCTTTTTACTAAAAAAAAGTTTCCAATTTTCAAGAGACCAAATAACAGAAAAAAAAATTTTAAATTGTTTTCTAATCAAAATTAGCCGCACAGTGGTGCGTTTTGTATTGAAGAGCAAATAAAGTTTTATAAAAACCATAACCGATTTTAATAAAACTTTCATTAAAATGGGATGAAAAATTAAAACAATTAATTTTGGCCCACTGCCACGCCCACGTTTTGTTTTTGTCGAAATGGATAAGAAATCTGAGTTAAAAAGGTGGCGTGACAGCTCGTGTAGAACCAAGGCCTAGTGACTTATAACTCTCAACTATTGAGTGTTTTTGACAGGAATGGAGAGACCTACAATTTTTATCCCATTCCCAACGCCTAAGGTGAGAAGCACTTCTTCATAATAAAGGATACCTACTCTTGGAGGGTTTGTCAATTCCTCGCAAGAGGCAATGACCCATGAAAATCATTTCTGTTTTTAGGTGACATAGGCTGGAAATCGAATCTAAGACCTTCGGTGTAACAGTCCTACGCACTACTCATTATGTTAAACTGGGGAAAATAGACACCCCTCCCTAATGATTTATTTTCTTATCTTAACCTAACCTACAATCACTAGCTTTTTGTAGCACCTTATGCAATACAACCAGTATATTATGTATGTTTATCCTAATTCAACCTATATCGAAATATTTAGCTTTTCTCCCCAAAGGAACAAGTTCTCGGTTAGCACGCTTTTGTTACTGAGAGTTAAAAAAAATTGTGTGAGTGCTGGGACCCACCCCCACGGTTAAGATTTGTAAAAATCAATGTTCGTCCAAGTTCCACAATTTGGTTACTGAACGTACCCAAATACAACGTAATGTGTGATACGGAACGTATTACACGTAAGGGTTATGTTTTTAGTTTACCCTACCGCTGACATACATGTTTATACATCACGACTTTCTGCAATGGTGTTGTTCATTAACTGTAAAGTAGACTGCAACACCACCTTGAACGATTTCGCCAAAGCTTTCGATAGAGTTAACCACCATATTTTGATGAGCAAGTTAAAATATTTAGCGTTCCAATCTAGTTCCAATCATTCAATCCAATTATGGTGTAATCGTTTTCAGTTTTTCAATAAAAATAACATAAATTCCCACTAAATCAATGTTTCTTCTGGTGTTCCTCAAGGCAGCCACTTGGGGCCCCTTCTTTTTTCTTTTATTCTTAAAAATAATAAATTTCATTTTTCTATTACACGACTACTTGTGCGTCACTTATTTGGCAGTTCTCTTTTAGTATTTAATTTGGGTATTAAAATTCTTAAAGCTCTTTATCTTAGGAACCATACAGGTAGGTATAAATGAGCGCTGTAAAAACAATTTAAACAAATTAATCCTAAAATAAAAAAAAAGAACACAAAAATGTCAAAAATGGGTGGCCCAAATTTAACCCAAGACTAACAGGTCAGTTTATTTTTCCCCCTCTTCTCTTTCAGACTTATTATATTTTAAAAATAATGACTCAAAAGTCTAAAATTATAACTTAACATAGACTACATTGTAGTTAAAGGTAATAACTTAATATTTTAACATCCAGAAATTTTAAGGTTTCCACATTCTGTGAAAACTCAGATGTTACCTTTTTAACTCCTTTGTTCTATCTTCCTGATGCAGTTGGATACAAATAACTCTTTGTATCCAACTGTGTTTACTCCTTGAATGGCAAGGGATGACCTCCCAAAAATGAAGTTGTGGAGTTGGGATAACATAGATAAAAGAATAACAAGCAAAGCCAGTAGCAATCATTCTTAGTCCAATCAACGAATCATCAACAATGGTTTGCAAATAAACGCACTTTTTTTAACCTTTGAGCTTTGTGTAGAATTTTTTGGAGATGGATAAACCAAAAGCCCTGGAGACCAACCCTTATGCAGGAAAAAGAACGAAAAACGAAAACAGAAACTCATTAACGCTATTAAACCCTTTCTCACCTCAGGACTACTCTTGATAAATTCATCCTCAAAAAAGTGTAAAGTGAAATGGTTTCTCTGTTTCCAACATAAATGGTCGTTATATGTAATGTTAGCCTAACTACTAGTAGTGATGGGAAGGTCATGTCTTCGCAGACACATCTTCATTAAATCATTCCTCCTGATTCAACATGGACAATAAGTTACGTGAATTATGATAAAACAAACAACATTAGATTGACTTTATTTACTAGAAGTATTGTGTATCCCTGAGGAATTCCTTGAGAAGTCTAACAAGAAAATCAAAATAGAAAACGAGGATAATATGGGAATTTATTCCAAGCCATTGGTCACCCCAATTTGCAGCATCAGAGCATTATATTGGGATTCTGATATTATTAACTACATTTGATCGTGGCAAGATAAAATAATTGAACCGAAGCGAGAGAACTGTTTGTATAAAAAGGAGAAAAACCCACACCATCATAACCACCGCGAAACAGCATCCCTTATATGGACGACTATATGTATGTATGTATGTTTGTATGACGACGAAAAACGACAACGACGACGACGACGGGCGGTTATTTCAGTCAAGAGAGTTAACCTCCTATATACCCGCCTTCTTCTTCAGAGAGCTTAGCTTATAGATATACGGATACGTGAACCACCAGCCAAGGAAGTCTTTTGTTTCGTAGAGCGTTAGTTTATCGTGATATCTTTGCTCCTTGAATGGCAAGACCAGAAGAAAAGTCAATAAAAACCCATGAGCCTTATAAAACAATAGGCTACTCCTAGACTTTTAACTGCGAATATATCTACGTCTACAGCAATACAGAGCGTTTGTGGGTATAATAAAAAAAAACGAAAGGAAGGTATTTAACTTATGCTTGGAGCTTGGCAGGAAGCCTACTGGATTACCTTGCCACTTCATGTTGTTAAATATTTTCCAACAGAGGCAGGAGGAAAAATTTATTTCATACATTCCCACTTCTGATCCAAGACATTTTTTTTTTTTTTTTTTTTTTTTTTGAAAGTTATTTTTCTGAAAGTTTTATAAATACACCGGATCACCAAGCCAAGTTCGAGAAAAGACGACGACGACGACGACCAGAAGAGTGCCTTGGAAATTGTTATTCTTACCACGGTTATTGAGGACGGGAGGGAGGAAGCTCGAAACTTGTGTGTGCGCGCGCGATGAACGAGATAATCAAGCAATTAAGTTTTCATGTCTATTAATGTATTTATATGGAAAAAAGAGAAAAAGAAGATATTCCAGCAGCAGGAGGACTCTTCAGAATAAGACGATGACGATGACGACGAACGGTCGACAAGAAACTATGTGGTGTGTGCCTTTGTGGTGTTCCGAACCGAACTTTCAAGTAACTTGGTAAACTACCAAGACTTAGTTTATCGAAAAAGGACTTGGCTTATTGGCATCTAGTAGATTATAAAATATTTGTAATAGTCTTACAACAGGGAATTTATTGGAATTTTCGTAGTTTTTTGCTTTGATTTTTATTATTGTAACAAACCTGCAGTTTATATTCGATGAGTTCCACATCACTGGCTTCTGCTTCTGCTTCAGACGCCTGATGCTGATGCTGATGATGACGTTTTTTCTAATTTTTTTCTTTTTAATAAGTTTGAAATGGCAAAAAAGTGTTGCCAAGTAGATCTGGTTTTTATTATGGATGATGATAGGGTTGTAATTTAGCAACATGTTCAAATAGTTGTTGATTGAAGAATGTACAAGTCTCAGGCGCGTAACTAGATGATATTTACTTTTTTTTTTATTGTAGTTTCTATAAAAACTGAATGCTTTTGTATTTTGTAATATTTTTTTTTTCTTTTAAATCAAACGCGTCATGGTATGACGAGAAATAGAGATAGAGCGGTTTCTATGAGTAACATCAAAGTCAAATATAATATGGTCGTAATGTTTGCTTATAAGGCATTTTAAGATGTGTCTTGTTGATAATTTTTATTAGTTCATCTTCACTTAGTAAATTCTTGAAGATATCTTATTTGGACTGAATTGTTTGCCTATTAGGTGGTTTGTAAATAATATTTGATTTTTCAAATTTAAAATTTTTTGTCCATATCTTGAAATAGATTAAAATCAGAGATCTTAAAGAATTTAGCTGATTTAAGGTAGCTCTTAAACTAAAAACAGCATTTCCCAAATTTTAAAAAGGTTCTATATTTAGCCCGTGGAGTAATGGTTCGTGCGTTGGACTGTTACGCCGAGGATCTTGGGTTCGATTCCCAGCCTATGCCACCTAAAAACAGAAATGTTTTTCACGGGTTACTGCCTCTTACGAGGAATTGACAAATCCCCCAAGAGTATCTCTTGTCATGAAAAAGTGCTTCTCACCCTAGCCGTTCGGATTCGGTAGAAAATTGTAGGCCCTGGTTCTACACGAGCTGTCGCACCGATCTATTTTTTTTTTTTCTATATTTTTAACATTTAATCAAATCACGAATTTTGAAGTTTCTTCATGAAATTTTTAAAAAGAAAATTTAGTTTTTAGAAGAACATTTTTTTTTAAGGTTTTCAAAAATTAATTTTGAAAATTTCATTTTATTTTTTATTCTTACAGTTATTTTTACAAATTTAAAAACCAAATTTTAAAAATTAAGATTTTTTTTTTAATTTCAAAATATAAAAAAATAATACTCGGTAGTTTTAAAAATAAATTTATAAAATTTTTTAAACAGAATTTCAAATTGTATATAATAAGTTTGTAATTTAAAAACTGATATATTGATATTTTTATAGAGTTAATTAAATTTGTGTTCCACTTCTAATGCATGTAATTGCTTTAATATACTTGTACTATTGAAAAAATTCAACGTACGAAAAAAAATCCAAATAAAGATTTTTAAATACAATTATATTTAATTTTTATTGCGAAATCTTGTCCACATAAAAAGTTATTCAAGATCAAATGTCGAAAATACTGGTTTTTCAAATATAACTTCACCATTTAAACCGACAGAATCTTATAACTGATAACGTATGGAAAAAAAGTAATCAACATTTTTTCAAGTAAATATTTTATCAATCTATAAAGTGGCGACCTTTACTTTGTTATTTAAAAGAAAGAGTAAAAACCGTTATTTTTTACTTTAACCATTTTTTGTATGTCTTTTAGTTAGATACTTAAAACAAAAATATTTTAACGCCTTTTTATTTAAAGGTCAAATAATCTGCAAATTTTTGAAAAAATAATTAAAAAAAATACTTATTAAAGTTTTATGCAAAAAACTTATATTTTCGACGCTTTGTCTTTTTTTATTTTATTTGTTTGAAATAATTATTCAAAATAATTTTTTGATAAAACTTACTTACTTACATACTAGGCGAAAAAAATACATTAATGGCATTTAAGGTTTTTTAAAAGGCGATACAAATCGGAAGAATAAAAGTATTGTATAAAATTTCATGTCATTTACAATTTTTGAATGAAGTACTTTTTTTAAAGTTATTTGCTATAGACCTATATTTTTATGCCAAAATAATGTTAATTGCACATTCTTGCCTTGCACATTCTTCGCTTATTGATTGGAAGTGCATTTATTTCCACTAAAGATTCATTCGTTCTAATCTTGATGATGAAATTTTTTTAGGCATCTGAAACATACATATATCTTTATTTCCGTCTTCTTTTTTTTTTCTAAAAAATTTGAGACTCATATCTTGATCTTCTTTAAAGTTTTTCTATAATGAAAATTTATCTGAGAAACATTCCTTTGAATGTTATGTAGAGCACTGTTTTCAATTCAATTATTGAAAAATTAATTCAATATTCTTACCAATTGTGATATTTTCAGGAATCCGGCTTGAGCCCCTATAGAACTATTGAACTTGGAGGAAAAATTATTTGAGGCAATTTTATTCTGACTGTGAATCTATTTTAAAGATGAAGTCGAAATGCCAATTTTTTTTGTAGAAAAAGCACAAAATTTGTATGATTTCAATGTTGGATCAATGCTTTGGTTGTAACTTTTGGGTCGTAATACCATTTTTTTTCAAGTTTTTCATCCCACCATCTAAATAAATTATGTTTTTAATGTAGGTACTTACATAATTTCAATTCAATATTTATCAACTAACAACATTGATATGTACATATCTTATTGAAAAAGGAAAATAATATCAAGCATATTTACTCTTAAAATGTTTGACAATTACCTATTTATGAAATTCTTGACAATTTCAATATTTTACATAAAATCTATATAACATTGTGTAATGACAAGTCCATCACTGCCCACTGGTCAACTGATGAGTCAAAGTGAAATCCCCGCTGGGACTAAACGCCATTTTTTGTTGACTAAAAGCCTTTAAAAGCTATTTTGAATTTCAATTTATCAAATATCAATTAATGATTGAAAATCCTAGTAGGAATGTTAATTCTAAGTTTTTACAAAATAAAATATTTTCAAACTTATTTTCTGGAAAAAAAACACTTGGCAACTCTTTAATCTTTAGGAAATTCTTTAACAATTTTTTATTGGTTATGCCATTTTTATGAACATGAACTCATGTTTTGAGGACTTAAATACTAAAAAAGTGAATTTTTGTTGTGTTTTTGGATTTTCGATTGATACAGAATTTATTTTGATTGTGGACAATCTCTGCCGACAATAAGTTAAATGTATAAACTCTCACAAAAACAGGCGTACAAATTTAGAAGAAACAACATTTTGAAAATTTTGTTAAGCAACTTATATCCCCGGACAGGCTGTGAAGTTGTGGTATACTTATTTATTTCACCTTTTGTCAAAACCATCTCCTCTTTATTGAAAATGCTTTAACCAACAAAACTATATTGTTACCCTCCTAATATTTTTTAAGAGTAGGTTAGTTTTAAAAAGGTAATCCGGAGGTTTTTTTTTTTGTTCTTCATCACGAATCACGAAATAACAAAATGATTTTATCACTTCTTAATATAGAAACATTTCCCTTGTACCTTTATAGAATATCCTCATGCATGACATATTCATTCACAAATTTTAATTTGTCTTGTCGACATTATTATCAGCCAAAATCTTTTTGTAATTTCGTGATCAATCACTAATTCATCCCAACTGACAAATTACCTTCAAGAAACAAGAAAAAAAAAAACGAATAATTCCCAATTGACAATGCCGACACAAAAGACAGAAAAAAATAAAAACACGAGCATGATTGTTCCCTAAAATGTCAAAACATGATGTCACAATACTTTAACCCAACAATCGAATGAATACAATCCACACAAATCATGACTATATACGAAGTAAAGTATATCCGACAAGTTCGAATTCGAAACCCCATGATGATCAAATTGAGGCCATTGATCTTCGCATTAAGATAAAGATAAATAAATAAATATATACACGCATCGTGAGATTCGAGATCCCTGTTGATGTTGATGTAAACCTCTAAGCCTATACTAATGTTTGAATGTTTGTCAGGGCGGGTGGCCAGTCGGCCGGTCGGTCGGTGGTGGAAGTGCACACAGGCCATATAAGCATTTAAAAGAGAAAACGTCAATTCCTTGCCCAAAATGCCAATCCTACTTTTGTTTGGAACTTAAAAACGAACATCACACACACAATTTCTTGACAAAACGACATGATACCAGGCTCAACTAAATACCGGTACCGGTTCGTCATCGTCATTGTCGTCGTCGTCGTCATCGACGGCGTCGTCGGTCTCGGTTGGCGGCAATGGCGCGCTTCGACCGGCGCGGCGCGGCGGTGTCTTGGAAACATTCGAATACTGATTCTTAAGATCAATAGAGAGAGGATCGTGCGGCTACTTTTACTGCCTCTACTCTGTTGATGTTATTGCTGCTGGTGCTGCTGCTGCGGCGGCGGCGGCTGATCTTGTTAAGGTGCAGTTAACTCCAAACACACCCATATGTCATGAATACGATTAACGTTTAACGACAACATCAGAATGAAAACGGGACTCAAGCTTAACCAACTTTATAGATAGATACCCCATTACTTTTAGAGTTATACGTATTTTGTATATAGCCTGCAGCGAAACGATCGAGATCGATCGATATGGTTCCGAGAGATCTGAGAATGTTTCCGCTACTTGATTTCTGATTTTCTTAAGTGGTGTACTCCACTTCTATGTATGTATAATGTTTCATTGCACTCACTTCTATGATAGAAATATGTATATATGGAAAACAGATGTAAGTCACGCTGTAGTTGGGGCTTCATAATAATAATTAACAAATGAAAAATCGATCGTGCTTCGGATTTACGGGGTGATTTGTGAAGATCATTTCCTTTAGCTTGGCTTAATCTTATGAATAGTCTCATGCCGTATACCTATTACACACATATGTCGAAAGTACTAGAATAGTAAGATATTGCTACTTTTTTTTTAAGTAAAAATTCTACTCCTATTTATGATACTTACTTATTTTCCTACTGAAAACACCGTTGCAAAGTGGACCAGGACCTCAGGGTACGTCTGTGCGTTAATGCGCTAGTGCATTCGTGTGTTCAATAAAATTTGAGCTGAGCCTAAATGGATGGATCGATTTGCTTCAAATTTGATATAGAGCATTTGTATGTGACAATCTACAGGGGGAGTATTTGTATCTGATAATCTACATGGGGAAATTCGAATTTTTGTTTAAGCTTATCTAAAAAAGGTATCTGTCATACAACGATTTCGGTTTTTTTTTCAAATTTTCTCAAAAACGGCTCTAACGATTTTGATTATTGATCAAAATAATTGTAGGAAAACTGCGTTTCAGGTTTTTGTAAAAAAAATCGCATTTTCGGTTTTTTTTTGTGATTTTTTTTTTGTTATTATTTTGTAATCAGGTGTTTCTAAAAAGTTTAAATAATACTGCATTTAAATATTTTGAAAAAAAAAAAAAAATGTTTAACAAAAATTCTATATTTTTACGTAATTTGGATTTTTTTTATTTTTACATTTTTTAATTAAAGTGTTGGTGATGATGGTTAGTGCATATGATTGTCTTGGGTTCGAATCTCATCATATGTCACTTAAAAAAATAAACAGAAATTTTTTAGCCCGTGGTGCAATGGCTAGTGCGTTGGACTGTTACGCCGAAGGTTTTGGGTTCGATTCCCAGCATATGCCATCTAAAAAACAGAAATATTTTTCACGGTAATGCCTCTTGCGAGGAATTGAAAAATCCTCCAAGAGTATCTCTTGTCATGAAAAAGTGCTTCTCACCCTAGCCGTTCGGATTCGGTAAAAAATTGTAGTTCCCCATCTCTTCCTGCCAATGACACGCACACAGGAATGGTTGAGAGTTGTAAGTCACTAGGCCCTGGTTCTACACGAGCTGTTATATTTAGTAGTTAGTTAACTTACTAAGTTAGTTAAGTACCTTGGTGCTTATCTTCATTTCAACGAACTCAACAGTTTTCTCTACCAAGAATATTTACATAAAACTCAATCTAACCTTATTAACGATCCCAAATCCTTCTTTCAGTTCGTTAATCACAAAAGAAAGTCAGATGGGTATCCATCCTCTTTGTCCTTCAATAATGAAACTTCCAATGATAATCTAACTATAGCTAATTACTTTGCATCATTTTTTAAAGATTCATTCTCCAAGGATTCTTTTAAACCAGATTGGACCTATTTTGAGTATTTACCGAATTTTTCGCTGGGTCCATTCTTACCCGATTGCATTGCTCCATCGGCCATTGAAAACAAATTTTCTCAACTTAATGATGAGTTCACTCCTGGCCCTGATGGTCTTCCTGCCATTTTCCTAAAAAAATGTTCTTCTTCTCTTTCAACTCCTCTATCAAAGATTTTTCATTTATCCTTATCTCAAGGAACATTTCCTAAGATATGGAAAACATCTTTCATAACACCAATTCACAAGAAAGGGCCGAAAGGTGAGGTGAAAAACTATCGTCCAATTGCTAAACTTTCTCATATCCCAAAAATTTTTGAAAGCATTTTATATGAATTCCTCAGTTTTCGTTGCAGGTCCCTTATTACCCCAGCACAGCACGGTTTCTTAAAAAACAGATCTACCACCACAAACCTTGTAGAATTCGTTTCATTCACTCTAAGAGCCTTAGAAAATGGAAATGAAGTTGATATGATCTCCACTGACTTCAGCAAAGCGTTTGACAAAATTTCTCATAATCTTATAGTCTTTAAACTCTCCTCTTTAGGTTTTGAACCCCTTTTCCTGAAATGGATTACTTCTTACCTTGAGAATCGTGAATATTATGTCCGGTTTAGATCCGCATGTTCAAATCCTTTTTTAGCCACTTCTGGTGTCCCCCAAGGTAGTCATTTAGGCCCTCTCCTCTTTATCCTTACAATTAACGACATTGACATGGTCATTAAACACTGTCAAATATCTCTTTACGCTGACGATACGAAATTTTTCAAAATCATTGCAGCACATGAAGACATATCCCTCCTCCAAACAGATCTCGACAATTTCTCAACCTGGTGTACCAAAAATTGCTTAGAGCTCAACATTAGCAAGTGCCAGACAATGACCTTTTCACGTAAACGCATTAAAACAACTCCCCGTCTTTACTATCTTCATAATCACCCCATACAGATAGTAGAAAACATAAGGGATCTTGGTCTGTTATGTGACCGTGAACTTAAATTTCTACTTCATATTGATGAAATAATTCATAAGGCCAACTCAGCTTTGGGTTTCGTTAAAAGATGGTCTAAAGAATTTTCTAACCCTTACGTGACCCGATCGCTTTACATGACGTTTGTCCGACCTCTACTTGAATATACGTCTCAAGTTTGGTCTCCATATCAAGATATACATATATCAAGAATTGAAAACATCCAACGAAGATTTCTTCTTTTTGCACTTCAATACCTTCCCTGGGAAAATCCTTTGATCTTACCCCCTTATCGTGACCGCCTCCAACTGTTAAACCTCAACTCATTACAGGAACGTAGAGAAATTGCTGACATACTTTTCATACATCGGCTTGTCTCTGGTTCAGTTGACTGCTCCTCTCTCTATAACTCGATTTCTTTCAACACTAACACCCGTAATCTAAGAAACCCTCGCCTCTTCTATTTACCAAAACACCACACCTCCTATGGCCTTAATGAACCTCTGACCCGTATGCTTCGGTTGGTCACTTTGAATCCAAATTCATTTGATTTCAACATCAGCACCTACAACCTCAAAATCCTTTTGACCCATCCCCACTCATAGTTATAAGTTTAGATTTAAGTTAGTTTTTTAAGTTATACTTGTAGCTTGAATTAAGCGGAATAAATGGGGGTTAAGCCCCCACTAAAATTAAAATTAAAATTAAATTAAATTAGTTATAGATATTTAACCACAAGTTTAATTCTTGCGGCGGTCGTGCCTTATTATGTTTTTTAATTATCTCTACAAGTAAATCAATTATAAAGTTATCTTAGTTAATTCCTAAATTCCTTATCATTTCTTTAACTTAAGAAAAGCCTACAAATTTGTTCATACTACTTTATAAAAAAATTGTGGGAACGACAGCACTGGTATAATTTTTAAAATCTCGAGATTTCTTTAAAAAAAAAATAAAAATAAAATTATATGAAGCGGTTAATGGGTTTTGCAAACATGTTCAGGAAATTGATATGCATTTATTTTCTCATATTTATAAATCTTATTATAGGTACATACTGTGATCGTTATGGTGAAATTTGATTTTACAATCAAAACTAACATTAAATTAAACTAACCTCATTTTGATCATTGGAGACAAGAAAAAAAAAGAGAGATCGTCGTAGTCGTCGTCATGATCGCTTCGTTGTATTTTGCAATGAAAATCATTATAGCCATTCTCTCACTTACTGTTATGTCAAAGCAAAATTTCGATCATAAAAACCAACTTTATAAGTCTATAGGAGTAGAGTAGGTATACTTGAGATGGGTTGTGGGTCTTTTAAGAGGTGTTAAAAAAGGGTTTTTATAACTCTATTGGATATGTTGGCAATAATTTGCCTGTCACGATTTTTCTTTCCACTCTCTCTTTTCTTCTTTTTGTGTGTGTCTTTTTCTCTCGACAGCGAAGAAGATTTAAAAGGTGGGCGGAAGCAAATGTTGTTGTTGTTTTGAGATTATTACCAACATGGAAATTTATGCTTAAGGGGACAGTCAATATCTTTTAAAGAAGACAATTTATGACTTCTGCTTTTTTATTTTAGTTGTCATAAATTTTTCATATATGCTCTGATGTGTGTTTTTTTATATTTTCTTTAATGTTTGTTTTACCTATTCCTTCGTCTTCTTCAATTATTTATTGTTCTGTGATGGGTTTAACGATTTTATGGTATTTTTATTTTTTAATTTATTATCAAAAGATCAATAATAGTTTCACATGAATGATGTAGGTAGGTATATCTATAGACTCGTATAGTTGTTAAAGAAGGCGTTTTGCTAACTTTCTCTGAAAACAATCGGGCATCGTTTGATCATTTAATTTTTGGATTCGAAAATTTTAGCGGAAAACTAAGCTCACATGATTGATCATGGCTATTTTTTAATTTTTCAGTTTAAAATTCAAAGTATAGCCTATTATCGGACTCCTTTTAGTGGTGATTGGTCAAGCGTTTTTCTGGACTTTCATTGTTTAATATTTTTTTTATGCATTAAAATAACGGTAGCTCTCAAATATAATTTTTAACATTTTTGGAAAATGTTATTTTTCTAAAAAAAAAAAAATATCCAAATTTCAGTTTTTTTTTTTTGAAAATTCAGTATTTCGAAAACGACTTGGTCGTTTCTTATCAAACTTGGCAACAAGCTAGTTTGCAAAGTGAAATTATTCTTATAGCCGAAATTAATTGTATCTTCTTTGCAACTACAAAATTAAAAAAATATTATTTTTGTCGAAAACGCATCGAATTACGATTTTGAATAAAATTTGTCTGTGCATGGATACTATGACTAACTTTCACATAACCTGTTTGAAAAGTTTAAATAAAATTTTTTGTACAAGAGCTTCTTATAAGTTCAAATAATATTGCATGTCAAAATTTTCCAAAAAAAAATTGTTTGAAAAAAACTTCTACAATTCGATATTTCAACAAATTGATAGAGTTATTTTTGGAAATTGATCTTTAACCCCGCACTTATTTATATTATACTAAGAAATAACATACTAATTTTTTTTTATAAATTTAATACATTTTTCAAAAAAACAATGCAATGATTTTTAAAAGTGTTTTGGTTTAAAAACATTTTGATCAATTTATTTTTCATTATGTACAATTACAATTTTTCACTATATAGTTTAAATATAAGTTTCATGCATCTATGAACAATTTTTTTTTTTAAATTAGTAAAATCCGGCTCGAAGGACCAAATTGTGTAACTCATGAATTAAGGGAGTACCGCACATCCTTTGAAAAACGCTGTCTCTGGCTGGCTAAATTTTCGAATTCTTTTCCAGCGAAATGGAGGTAGTCAAAGAAATGTTGTATTTTATACAGTAGATTGTTGAAAAACAAGGCATCAATAATAATTATTTTAAAACAATTTTCAAAGATAAGTGCAGTTGTGCATTTATCTTACATATGTCACTCGTGTTCCTTGTATAAAGAACACGCGGAACCCGGGCGATTTAAAATCATTATGTTGTTGTATGCTATCATTATATACAACATATTAATTGATCCCTGACATGCTTCGCACCGCCACCTAGTAGACAATTGTCAACCCATAAAATTTTAATTTTCAAAAAAAAGCTTTAAATTTACATAAATATAAGAAAAAACTCAAATATAAGAAAAGTGGGTGTATCAGCAGGAGAATTTCTAAAAAAAATTACACATATCATGCTTTTTGTCAAGAGAGATTTATTATAAATTTTTAATCTTTTCAAAACTTTAAATATAAAAAGAAAATTTTAATATAAGAAATGTGGGTGCGGTATTGGGCAGTACAAACAACATTTATAATGCTTTTTTGAAGATCTAGAAACTTTTAATAATATGGAGAAAACCAAAATACGATCAAAGTGGGCGTGGTAGTAGGCGGATTTAACTCAAACTCTGTTTCGGAACCATCTTGCTGGTAATAAGCATCGATTTCGATCTTCCCTGTTGCGTAAAACTAGAGAGATGGGATTAAAATATAACCTCAATCTTCTTCCTACATATATGTATGTATGTATGTCCCTTCTCGTAAAAAAGGCCAAATATCCGTCGAAGAATTCATATAAATGATCCCAAGAGAGCTGCTGTCTCTTAATTAATTGTCTTATTCTCCAACTCTCTCCGTTGAATATAAGAGTTGTATCGATGACTTACATAATCTTTCGACTTAGAATGGGTTAGTTGTAGGTTCAAACCGAAGAAGTTAAATATCTATATAATCAATGGAAACATTGACTACTCTTCTAAATGCAAGACTACCTACATCTTCTTAGGATACATTTAAAATACCTATCTTATAACAATGTCCTCCAAACATTTATCCCTTCCGCTGCATTATACAAGACTTCAAAACGAGTAACTATAGTTGGATCCGATCTGACGTGTAAAAATACCCTTACAAGATATCTTAACTTCTTTAATTCCCATTCATCCCATTGATTACAAAAAAAAAAAACAAATTCCATCCAAAGAAAAAAAAAGACCACACAAAAACATCTGCTCTTCCTTTTCAATGCGTGAAAACTCCACAGGCTACAAATTAAATTCCACCTTTCTATAAAAAAAAAAATAAGGAGGAAGAAGAAGTAGAATAATTTTGAGCATTAATTAGTTCCACATAAAAAACGCAGAATATATGTATTCTCGAAACAAAAACTAAAAAAAAACCACGAGTTCTTCATGTTTATTCAAACACAAATTCCTTTTCACAAAAGGAAGAGACAAATATGTTAAGTTAAATCAAGTTAAAAAAAAAAAAAAACAGAAAACAAGCTATGTAGCTGTAGCAAAGCAGGTGCTTGTTGATGTTGTGCATGTTGTGTACCTAACCCTTTTTTTTTGAAAATTTAATAAATTAACTTAAAACTATATCAACATCATCATCAGCAGGACCTAAATCTAAACACGAACAAAGTTACTTTGTCTTTCCATCTCTCTAAAAATTAATCGGATAATGTTCAGACTAATCTCTCCAGCTTTGTAGAGAAAGAGAAAGGGACATTAAACTTCTAATCTAGTTTATCATAATTTCTATTATTTGCTTTTGTTTGCGGCTTAAAGGAAAATTGAATTAAAATTTTAATTGCCTTCTTGCGGTCAATTGAATCAATTAAAAATATTTCACCTAAAAAAAACATAAAAACAATTTCAAAGATACTCTCCTTTCTGAGTTTACCTATACACCATCGCCATCGATCAAAATACATACATATAATAGGTAAAGTGCAGAAGATTATAAATGCCAAGATAAAGGGAAAACTGTGGGAAGAATTAAAAGTTGCTGCACTGGCAAACCATACTATGTACATACACACTTATCGAAGAAAAGAGGGATTATATTTTTAAAGGCTTCCGCGATAAGTTGGAGCTACTGATGGAAGCCGTCTGAAGATGGCAACAAACGCCACACCTATTTTGCATTATACGTATAGGTCTACGGTATCCCTCTGTGGGATATATTTTTTTTTCCATTCATTCAGTCATTCCTTAACCACTTTATAATACCGTTCGATTTATTCAATTGTAAATAATAAATTGCCGTATCGATTTAAGGAAATTTTATAATTGGATATACTTTTGAACAAGAGAGTTTACCACAACATTTTCTGTTTTCTATGTTATACGGATACAGACCTAAAGGTTCATCTTCATTTTTATTTTTATTTTAGTTTTTTTTTATTCTTGATGCGAGTCGGGTGAGAGGAATACAAAAATGTTTTTGAAAGTTTAATTGAGTCGTGTGTACTTGCTCCTTAAGTTAACAAATGTTAAAAGTCACATTAAAAAAGAATAAATAAATTTTATGGCGTGACAGCTCGTGGAGACCTAGGTCCTAATGATTTACAGCTCTCATCACAATTCCTGTGAGCGAGGTGTTAGTTGACAGGAATCGAGGGAACCTACAATTTTCTGCTGAATCCGCTAAGGGGAGAAACACTATTTTCATGACAAGAGATATTTTCGTCTCCACCGGAATTCAAAGCCTTTGATATCGTGGCAGGGACAAAAGTCTCCAGGGAATAAGACCCGAAAGGAAATTTCATATCATCTAATGTCCCACGAAAATGGGACAAAAATTGCCTTGGGCACAGCCCTGCAGGTGGAAATGGCGGATTGGATGTATTGCTTGATTGCTAACGTATACATCTAAGGGTTCAAGCCCCACTCTAAGCAGCATTCTTTTCTATATTTGTACCTCCAGTTCCTTGGATGGCTCTTTTCACTTATGAGGACCTCTTCAATCGCAAGGCAGGAGCCAATGTCAACAGCTTTCTGGTACAACCACAGCAGCTCGCATAATTAATGCATGGTGGTAAAAATTAACGGGTCCAGAGCCTTATTACTGGATAAGAGAAAATTGAACTAAAATAAAAATTTCAATCTTCGTTTATTCGAACAATATGTTTAAGATGGCGCCCAACGTGGGGCCAGGTTTAAAACAGTTGTAACCCATTTGTCGTTAAATTACGACGTTTTGATACCATAACTCGTTTGGCATGTGGATGGAAAATCATTAAAAAAAAAAATATTAAAAGACTGTCTTTATCTGCCCATGAAACCAGACCTGATCCTTAGAGCGAAATCAGTGGGCTTGGTTTATGGTTGCGGTATACGTAGCTATAATGATTCGTACAAGAGCCAATAAGAAAAATTGAGAATACATTGCCCTTCATAATTCCAAGAGGAACATTCACTCTTTCCGAAAGTTAGCTATGAAGAGCTGAACCTTGCCTGGCCAGTTTGTCATCCCGGGCGCAGGGTCATAAGTCCATAGGCCAAAAGTCAACAATGGACTTTTGACTCACTTGGGTGGGTTAAAAGTCCACAAATTTACTGTGGATTAAAAACCCACCTGTGAGCCATAAATCCATAGAAAATTATTTTGGACTTCTGGTCCATCGATTGTGGATTTCTGACTCTATTTTGTGATTTTGAAAAGATTCATTTTATTATTATTAAAAACCATTTGTTTTGCTTTTCTTAAGAAAACCGCTCAAGGTGGATGTGCTCGACGCATTTTCTTGGAAAACCAGTACATCGGGTGGCCCGCTTCGAGGGTTCAAAGGATTTTGACTCCCTTTTTGGGACCTCTGTACCGATCACGCAACTCCGTTGTCCAGTCGTTAGGCGAGTGCCAATGTCAACAGTATCTTGGGTATGATTTTAAAAAATTCCAGAAAATATTTGTGGAGTTATGACCTACTTTCTTTTTAAAATTATGGAATATTGACCGGTTTTGTATGGACTTCTGGCTCGTAAGGGTAAGTTATAAGTGGGTCAAAAGTATATTGTGGACTTTTGGCCTCTGGACTTATGACCCTGAGATTGCGCTCGTTTCCCCTCATTGCCACAGTAACCTGGAGCCTAGTCAAGATTGCCCTTGAGACTCACATTCAAGCTTGCGAGTTCATCTCGGCATTCCCCAACCAGTTTAGAGGGTGCTGTAGCCGAATTTATGACTTTAACTGCTACCTGACTGTCTTTTAGGATAGCAGTATGTCGGTTTTGGTTAGGGGCTTGTTTGAGTAACTTGCATGCTTCCCTTATTCCCAGTACTTCAGCTTGAAAAACACTAGCAAAGTTGGGTAGCTAAAAAGATCTTGAGGTATTTAAAGACTCAGAAAAGATTCCTGAACCAGCACCCACAGTCCATCTTTGAACCATTAGTGAAAATAGTTGTGTCGAAGTCTCTCGTCACGACGTCTCGTCTTCCCAGTAGCTTCTGGATTAAAAAACGACTTTAAAATCCTCACTGATACACAAATCAGGAGTGAGAAATTTTTTCACAAAACCAATACTTTCCCCATAGACCCTTCATCACCAAGTTAAAAAGTCAAAAGTATATAAATCAAAAGATAATAGTCGCAATTAGTCTTGAAAGAAGACGAGTGTAATTGTATTGGCCTTTTGAAATAAAATCTTCAACAAACAAAAAAAAAACAAACGGAAAAATATTATAATTGGTGAAGTTAAGATAATTGATTAATAAATCTTTTGATTGTTAAAATTATGTCAAGTGGATTTTGTTTGTCCTGAAGTACCAAACCTTTTTTTTTTTTGTTAAAAGCTAATTGAACCTTGTTATTATTTTGTTGAAAGTACTTTCTAGGTAGTTGATTGCGCTTTGGTTATGTGATTCTACAGAAAAGATCTTATTTTAGTTTTTTTTTTTTTTTTTATTGTAAGGGTAAGGGTAATTTTATGAATTTATTTTATATTTATTGAAGAGCTACTTATTTATTCAACACGATTAAAATAAATCCTTTCAAATTAAAAAGTTTCGTTACCTATTTTGTATTTATATTTTGAACTATAACGCAAGCTTAAATGAAGTTATCTTCTTTTGATAAGTGTAACCACTCCTATATAAGTAACTGTTTTTAAATTCCACTTTAGGAGCACAACTTATCTACAAAGAATTGCGAGTAATTAGGATGAAAAATAAATTATTCAAAAACTACACAGGTTTCAAATACAATCTGAAGAAGCTGAGAGGAATCCTTTTGTAAAATAAATTCCTTTTTGATTCAAAATTAATCTTTCAACGGTGCTTTTAGTTCTTTTTTTTTTAGCTTCCTTAATGAAATTTGCTTTATATAGAAAATAGTATAGGATTAAAAATGATATTCTGAAGCTGCTGAATTATTTGCACAGCAGCTCCTTCAGCACTGTAACCGATATATTTTCTTAAGTTAATTTCACTTGCAATCTTTGCATCAAATTTTCTTTTCACAAATACATAGATAGTTATGAAAACTAACTCGCAGTCTCGTTTATATGTATATCGTTCCATTATACTGACAGGTAAAGTAAATAGATTAAAATTCTTGTTTGTTTGTAACCACCCCTTTAGGAAAAAATTGTCTTTCCTTCCAGAGAAGCAAAGAAGAGAAGGCCTAGATAGGTATAAGGTATCTCCTATAGTTATAAATCATCATAATTTCACCACTCGGCACCTCTATATTAAGAGTTATCCTAAGAGAACATCCAAGCACGTAGCCGCATTTAATTAAACTTTCGCTAATCGCCTAAAAGCAAAACTCCTTCTTGAAAACTTTGAACAAAGAAACAAAAGGGTGTCGTCGTCCTCCTGATCTCAATCTCAAGACTGGGTCGAGCGAACACTTGTGAAGGCTGCAACAGCCCAGCGGGAAATATCGTCCTCAATGAATTTTATAGCTGAATTCATCAATGCATTCACTTGCCAAATCATAGGAAAATAGACATGCAATGATTTAGTAAGTGAAGAGTAATGCAAAGATTCCTCAGTTCATAGGTTTAACCCAACTTTCTGCTTTGTGTTTAGAAAAAAAACTTTCTGTTGGTGAATTACAAATTGCTATTTTAATAGGGAAAATTATGCGATGAAAAAACTGCTGAAAAGTAATGTACAAGTTCATCAGTTCATCGTCTGAATCCACGTATCTGCTTTGGAAAGTATATTATGAGAGAGAGGGAAAAAAATAATTCTCTCACGACGCTCTTTCTTTTTAACTTCGCCTAACAAAATGTTATTGAAATAAGTGATGAATTTTAATCCACCAACGACCAACGAAATTTATAACTAAGTATAGCAAGTTGGAAGAGTAGCTGGCTGGGTTGTCAGTGTGTGACGGTTCAAATCTCACGGTGTTTTAACATTTTTTTTTTTTTTTTAAGTCAACTGGTGAATAAGCACTTCCAAGGAAGTAGTGATTTAGGTGTGGAATTTTCATTGATAAAGTTGCATGTGCTTCCTGCCAATGTCACGCCCATGTTAAATTCATCAAAGGAATGAGCTGAAAAGTAGCAGGTGCAGCTCCCATTCCTCAAGGAAAGAGCAGGTTTTTCCTCAATGAATTTTTTGATTTTTCCCGCTGGGAGCAGCAGCGCCACCACCACCACCACCACCATCTCCAAGCTGGTATACCTACTCTCGCTTATACAACGATAAATTACTCTATTAGATTAGCGAACCATTAAATCAACTCTAAAGTAAATTTCTGTCAAGTTTACCAGGAATCTACTTCCAGTGAGTTGACTTTTTGGCTTGTTATAAATATAGCTATGTATGTGCCTCGAGGTGTAGTATATAGCTCAGACATAGATATATAGCAAAGAAGTTTTTGTGAGAAATCATCATCAAGCACAAATGAGAAGAGGCGGACTCCTTTTCCATACTTCTGCCACACGCGAATGGCAAACATTTAAGCTCCACTTGGCTGAATACAAACAATTGTTTATTTTTATTTTTTTGTTTTTGTTTTATTTTTTATTTTTTTTTTTTTTTTGTGCAAAACATTACGATGATACTACGATGAGTTGCTCTCCTAGTAGTCAGTGTGTTTTTTGCTAACTGGGAGATCTATTATGCAAAAAAAGAGAATTACAAGAAGAAATGATAATTTATCACTTTTTTATGCTCGAGTAAAATAACAGCGAGACATTTATGTAGTTGGAATGTTTTTCATTAACAACAAGAGGATACGTCTACAGTGTGTCCGAAAAGAAAAGTTCAAAAATTAATTTTCTACATTTTTGTTGTTGAAGCAACTTAGACTTCAAAGTTTATTGGAATTATGTATAAGAAATAAAAAAAAAATGCTTTTTGATAGTTTTGTTAGAGAATCTAGTTTTAAGATGAAAAAAAAACTGTTCTGGTCCATCTTAATGTTCCTTTTACGTGAAGTTTTCATTAATAGTTTTTTTTTTTTTTTTTTTAATTTTATGATACAAGATCCTGCTGCGTTATACAAAGCCTCCGTCTCCGTCAATGTATGATCATACGCTTTTTGCATTGTTCCACAATTTTAACAGTTTGTAAAGTTAAGATTAGATTCTGTCCCAAAGATTTGAAGTCGTGGAATATTTATCGCATAATACTGCCAATGCGTTGACACGAATTTTAGTTTCAAAGCGTTGATACTTTCGTTGACAATTGCATTAATAGCTGCGTTGACACTCACTTTGAAAATTACATTGACACTTGCGTTGACACTTGCCTTAACAATTGCGTTAAAACTTGCGTTAACACTTGCTTAGACACACGCGTTGACACTCCTCTTTGACATTTGCGTTGATACTTATGTTGGCACTTGCGTTGACACTTGCGTCGACACTTGTGTTGAAACTCTCGTTGACACTCACGGATCAGTGAGTTGATTGCCCTGACAAGGCAACTAGAACACATCGACAGACTGCTCGTCGTCGTTCAGTGCGGTGACCGCTTTGATCTTAATCTCAATCTCAAAACATTCTGATATTTTTTTAATCCATACACACCGTAGCCATTCGTAAATAAAATTTGACAGTTTATGGATTGACTGATGGACAGCAAACTATATTTTGACCTCTCCAATCCAATCCAATCCAATCCAATTGTCATCCAAATGCCGTGAAAATGCCTTTTTGCCGGAGTCAAAGATTAATTATTGTAAATTTCAGATTTTTTTTTTAATCCATTGTAGCCATTCTTAAATTTGATTTGACATTTCATAGCCTGACAGATATAGACAACAAACTATATTTGGACGTATAAGGAACAAAAAAAAAACGATTTGACAAAGATAACACGTCAAGGCATTTTGTGATAACACTGACCGATTGGCGTCTTTCATTTGAGCAACAAAAATTAGATCAACATCACTGTTTAAAATATAATAGGTCCTAAATTTGTACCCTAATAATTTCAAAGAATTCGAAATTTAAATGAGTTTAATCATCTAGAACCAGTAGCTGCCATACAACAATTTGTTTTTTTTTTTAATTTTCTCCAAAAAGGCTGTAAGGATTTTCATTAAACTTCGCAGCTGTAATTTTTAAAGTAATTTCAATAATACTGCATTTTGAGATATTTGCGACTCCAGATAAAGATATAAGTGAAAGTCGTTACTGACTGCATTATTCAATTGACTGCAATCCCCAAAACCTTATTTTAGTACCTAGTTCTATTTTTTTGGCAAAACTATATAATGCAGTACTATTAATCAATACTATTAGTCAATTGACTGCGTCTTTTTTGACTGCAGTTGTCAACTAAATGCAATCAAACATCAAACATTTTCAAGTGAATAAAATACTGCAAAACAGTCAACTGACTGCTAGTGTTAATTGACTGCATTAGTTCACTTCGAAATCAGAATGTTTAAAAAGACTGTTGATTGTGCATTAAAAGTTAAAGTCATTCAGTAAGCGAAATTACTTACTAATAACTCTTTTTCGTTAATTGACTGCAGTTTCCAATTAACCGCAATTCTAAATTCACCCATCGAAATTGACTTATAAACCATACAAGAAAACATATCTGTGGCCCAGATTTATTCAGTACGATTGGTTAATTATAATTTAACGCTCTAAATACGCCTTTGTAGAAAATATCGAAAAAATAAAATTAAATAAAAAAAATAAATAAATAAATCCAATATATTATCTTCCCCACTGAATCTCTTATCTGGTTTATTATATTACTCCTCCAATTATATCATCCGATTCCGCCTCTTGTTATGCCATACTCTTATCTCCTCCATTGATCTTACAACAATTATATCCTCCTACTCCTGCTAGTATATGCAGGCAGTAGGTAGGTAGGCATATCAATTACATTGCCTTTGTAACAAGTTTAAGCTAATTTCAAAATTAATCACATCATCAACAAGTATGCCAAAGTACTCTCTTTATAAGACCTTTTAATTTATTTCCATTCCACAACAACAACAGCAAGAATGAAGACGAAGAGGTATTTACGTTGTGTTTAACTTCAATTTCAACGGCTTTCGCTGTATCTGTCTACTAAGCCAGTATCATAAGATACTTCCTTTTCAATTCACTCAACTCCTGGCGTATAAATAAGTATAGTGGAAGAATGGTGTGTTTCATTTTGATTTTGTTTAATTATACAATTTTATCGCGAGATATCCAGGACAGGAGACTCAAGGAGCAAAACAAAAAAATAATTTAAATACCAACAGGAGCGCGCAGCACTAAAAAGGAGCACCACTGACAAAAATATCTAAGTATGCTAAAACAACAAAACAATAACAGCTACACTCGCATAGCGCAGGATATAAATTTAAAATTTACAAGACAGCCTTCGCAGGTATTATTATAGCAAATGAGTCCACCTACCCACAGCCAGGAGAAGCTATAGAGCGCGCAAGCACCCCAAACACACTATCATAACAAGTCTGTGCACACCACGATGTTGGCGACGACCCCGCCACCGCCGCTGCGCCACTCCGGGACGGATTCGGATACGAGGCTAATAATTCTTAGATACAACGTTTATGCAATAATTACACGTTCTGTCGAGTGCTGCTGGATACAACGCTACAACGAACAAACACTACACCAACCACTTGCTCGCGCAGTCACTTGGCCCAACACTTCGCCTTGTCGGGAGTCCGATTTTCGCGCACTTAAACGTGCTTAAGGAGCACGCCGCCGTGGCCTGGGTTGGCACCGCACCTCACCTCACCTCGTCCAAATAGCGACGACGACGTCAACGCACGGATACTTGTATACAGATATATTTATGCTGTTTCTAATTATTTAAATTGCCAACGTTATCACCAGGATTTAGCTACATGACGTAGATATTTACCCGTTTTTCCTTCATTTTTTTTTGGCTGTTTGCATATAATGCGATTTAGAGAATGATAAAGGAGACAGGGAGGGGGTCCTCGACAAGGACAGATTATGGTAGCCAACCAAACTTGCTTCGTCGCCGTGTCGGTCAACAAAACAAGCAAGTGATTTTTATTTATCACATTTTTGTGAGCAACTAGAGCTTGTTCGTATACTGATACCGATACCGGTAGCCAAGAGATATATAGAGATATACGACAATTTAAATGAGGTGGTACAAAATGTTGAAATCGCCTTTGAGTGTTATCTAATGTAAATTTGTACTTAAAGGAGACAACAATGAGTATGACAAGAAAGTGGTTGCTTTATTAAGGAAGTTTTTATAAACACCACATCAAGAACACGTTTAAAAAGTTTTTCGGGAAAAATCTGGAAAAAAGCTTAAACCGTTTTAAGACTGATTTATTTAAATTCTAGATATTTGTATACTGTTTGTCATTACCCAGTTTTTCGATGCACAGAAACACCGTTATTATGGCAGAATTTTTGATTTGATTATTTTTTTAAACGTGTTTCGTTCAAAAATTGAACATAAGCTGCAAGGTTCTTTGTGCGAATGTACCAGATGAACTAGTAAATCTAATACAAATGTATTGAAGAAACATGATTTTTTCGTTCAGCTCCATCTATTGGCAAACTTAAAAAAATTCGCGCCATCTATTAGAAAAATTTAAAACTGTTTATTTATTTTTCCCGCTTCATAAGAAACATATTGAGGAAGTTTCAATTCAATCGGATTATTGGTTTTTGAGTTATTAGTTGCTTTTCGAGATTTTGTTGCTAAGCGCCATCTATTGGTAAAATTTAAAACTTTTTATTTATTTTTCTCACATCATAAAAAACATATTGATCAAGATTCAGCTCAATCGAATGGTTATTTTTTGAGTTTTTAGTTTCTTTTCGAGATTTTGGTGTTTAGCGCCATCTATTGGACAAATTTAAAACTCTTTATTTATTTTTCTCGCTTCATAAGAAACATATTGAGCAAGTTTCAGCTCAGTCGGATAGTTATTTTTTAATCTTTTTTTTTGTTTCTTTTCGAGATTTTGGTGTTTAGCGCCATCTATTCGAAAAATTTTAAACTTTTTATTTATTTTTCTCACAACATAACAAACATATTGAACAAGTTTCAGCTTAATCGGATGGTTGCTTTTTGAGTTTTTAATTTCTTTTCGAGATTTTGATGTTTAGCGCCACCTATTGGGCAAATTTACAACTTCCCATTTATTTTGCTTACATCATTACAAACACATTGAGTAAGTTTCAGCACAATCGGATGTTTGTTTTATTTTAATTTTTAATTTCTTTTTGAGACTTCATCTATCTAGCAACATGGTTATCAGCCAAAAAAGCTCCGGATGTAGATTTGGTAATAACATTAAATTCAAAAACAATAAAACAATAAAACCACTGCTTGCAATGGAAAACTGAGTTGTTAGTACAAGAGATACTAATCCCATTTAAATAGTTTTCATTCGTGTCTAAAAATCCTTACCATAAATTTTGTTACACCCCCTTTCTTTTGTAAGGAAATATTCATCTGAAATTAGAAATTATGATGGTGATGTCTGTCCATTTCCATCTCCGTTATTTCACACTTCTTGGTCTTTTATATCTTACAACTAACTATGTTTATGTATTATTCATCTAAAAACCCAAAACTGTACAAAAGCTTTGAACAAGGAATAATATTCTTTTCAAATTGTCTCTTATATGATGGTGGTTTCTTAATCAAATTGTTAAGAAATCCCTTTCTCGCCATCATATAGACTCCTTTTCTTTGTCAAAAAATATAAGCATTATATTTCTCGCAGAGCACTCCATTTCTATATATAAATTGCAACACCACCGCAGTTTATTACCTTTTTTTTTTTCTTTACTCCCCCTCCCTTCATTCCTATCAAGACTGTCTCTATATCTTATTTAAGCTGTTTCCATTGTAGTCGTGTTTCACAGGTTTTTAGAATATATGTATAAAGATAAATTTTGCTTGGTTCTTCAACGAAGGAAAATGTTCCGTCTTCCTTTATGCAATTTATAGAAGATAGGTTTTATATTCTTCGACTAATTTAAACCGAAGAAGGAAGGAATCCTCTAACTCTATATATTCTGAGTCTCGTTGCTCAGCCTTTTCATTGCAAATTTTCCAATTTTCTCCAATTTTTTTTGTTATTATTTTGTCTCTTTTCTTTTTTTCGATTGCAGGTTCCTAACATACCATTGAAAGTACCTCTAGAAAATGGATTACCTGCACGTTCGTTAGCATGTCTGCATCAGAGGCGATTCCTAGAATCACCATCACATCAGCAGCAACAACATGAGCAGCACCAGCACCACGATGAGTTGAATCTTCTTCAGGAGGAGGAGGAGCAACAACAAAATCATCATCAGCAGTTGCAAAACGAGAGTCAGGACCACAATCTCCAGCATCAGCAGCAGCAGCACCAGTCACATCAGCAGCAACAACAACAACACCACCACCACCAACAACAACAGCAGCAACCTGAGCAACCAGGATTAAAAGGTAAGTCCTTAATTTTTCATCCTTTTCGTTTTTTTTTTGTGATTTTTTTTTTTTTTTGAATCAAAGATTCAGGATATTCATATATCTTAGACACACAAATAAAATAAAATAAAAAAATATAAGGTATTGATTCCACACAAAAAAAAAAGAAGAAAAATACAAAGGATTCGCACCGACAACAAAAATATTTGATATCCTTCGAAAATCTTGAAATCACCTAAAAATCCTTTCCAAGACTTTGTCGATCTAGATTTATGCTGCTGTCTATATAGCCTGGTTATGCGCTCCTTGACGCAATTCCCCACTGACATCATCCCCTAAATTTGCAGACACAAAAATCGTTCACAATACATCCTGGATGTCGTCGTCGTCATCGTTTATCCTTGTTATGGATTTTCTTCCTGTTCTCCATTATATAGCCATGATATACGGGGGCTTAAAAAATACAAAAAAAAAAAAAAAAGAGGATAATGGGGACATTTTGCATGCAATTGCGCACAAATGCATCCTTGTGTTGTGCAATAAAAAAAAAAGTGGAACGGGGTAGAGGAGGGGGGAGGGGGTGAGTAGCAGAAGGAACAGGAAGGATAAACATACACAAACACACACAGCAGGATTCAGTGTTCCCATAGAATTCTGTCGGGCCATTGTTGTCGCAATACTAGTTTTCTAGATTATAGTTTGGTGCTCCTGCTTCTGAGGATAACTACAACAACAACACAATGATAATGATGATGATGATGATGCAAGTACTAAACAATGCCCTCGATTTGAGGCAGACGCCAACGCATCCTATTAGCGCAACTTTTCTCTTGCTCCCATAATCCACTACCTCCTCATCCCCCCCCCAACCTTCTCTAATGCCCCATATTAAGGAAAAGTTCTACAATTGTACTTATAGGGAACGAAAAGGGTATGTAGGTCTAGAAAATCCTGCTATCACCTCTAACCAAGTATCCTGCGAACATTATATCCTTTTATTCTACAATGCATCCATTCATGGAATACAAAATCCTCTTTCAGCTACTTTGATCCTTTTGAGTGGGGGGAAGGGTTTTTAGAGAATTGACAGGGACAAGGAAGTAGTAAAACCCGACACAATAACAGCACCATCACTGTGTGAGCAAGAAATTGAGGATAAAAAAGAAGCAATTGTAAAAAAATAAAAAAAAGAAATACGAAAACAAAAATCGTCTGCAAATAATCTGCACTAAAACCGCTTTTTGAAATTCGCTCGCAATCTCCAACCAAACAAACATCCACCTTCCTCTTTCCCCCCTTTAGAATCAGTTCCAGCAGCAAAACTCTATATAGAGCTAAAATGGCTTCCTTTTGACGCGCTCTGTTTAGCTGACAGGAAAAACAGTTTTAGCAAAGTTGCCACTATAACGCGTTCGCGTTAGATTCACTCTTAAAATCTGTTTGGAAAGAAGCAGTGATGGCGGATGGACACCAGGGTTGGATTTGGTCATGGAAGACATGTAAATAGAGGCTTTTTAGGTTATTTAAGATTTGAATTCTTTTTCCTTACAAAATTTTCATTCTTTAGGACATAAACTGTTTTTGAGATTTCGATTGATCGATGAAGAAATTGAAGGAATCCAGGAACCAATTTCGTCAATATAGATTTCCAAAGATTAAGGCTTTAGGCTGAAGAGAGTTTTATTAAAAATTGTAAGCTTTCTAATGATGTTCAGTGAGAAGGAATTTCAGATATAGGAAAAGTGGGTGTGACAATCAGGGGGGGGCAGAACTCCATACTTTACATACTCATGGTTTAGATATAAGAGAATTTAATTAAATAATAAAGAAAGAGAAAGGAGAAAATTAAAACACAATAAAGTAGGCGTGTCAATGGATAGATTTTATCCAAACTGCTTTCTAAACCTTCCCGCTGTAATTAAGAACAAACTCACAGGATATTAGTGAAAATGGTCAAGTAGTTTTCGAGTCTATTCGTGACAAACTAATATTCTTGTTTAAATATACACTAACTGAACCCTGGCTGGCTTAGCCACGCAAAATTTTCAACATTTGTCAAACTACAAAATTTCAAAGAAAACTTTATAATATATATATAAAAAACATTCAAATATTAGAATGGTGGGTGTGGCAAAAGGCGGTGGGCCAGTGGGTGGATTTTGCTCAAATCACTTTTTAAACCCCTTTGCTACTAATAGAAACTAACTCTGAAAATTTCAGCGAAATCGTAGTGGTAGGTTTCGAGTTTATACGTGACACACAAACTATTATTAATTTATGTATGCATATAGGAACACTAATTCGTGTGAACCGTTTAAAAAGCTAAATATATACACATATACACAATCTTTTTATCTTCAAGTTTTTCTGCGACTGGAAATTTGGAGCCCCCATGTCATCATTTGAAGGCCCAAAGGAAACCGGGACTGAATAGAGCTTCTTCTATGAAACAAACAAACAAACAACGCAGCCAGTCAGCTTTGCTTTGAAACTATATTATTGAAGTTAAACTTTTGAACCTTTTATGCTGAAGTTTCATCCTGATGCAGCTATAGTTTAGCTTAGCTTTATATTCTCACTTCTTATATCCCCTTGGATTTCAGTCCAAAAGGCATTCCATTATACCTATTCGTATATTGCAGCAGTAAAACGAAGGCGATTTGTCCGATATGCTTGTATATGGATTTTCATGTTTATTTTTCTTCTATTGGTGCGCCACGCCATTTCGGCTTCAGGTTAATCCTTTTTAACCCTCTTTTGCTTTTGTTATTGTGCGATATTATTCTATACATCTCAACTTGAAGTTCTTTGTCCAAATTTAAATATCACTTTGAAGTGAAGATGAATCCATAGCTTGTTACACACAAACACATAAATTAGATACATATACAATAATGTGTTTGTAGGTATCTTATTTTTACACTCAATTTCTTTATCAAAAAAAGGATTTGACTTTGGGGATTTGTGTACAGAGATGATAGGTATCCTTTGCATTAGAGCCAATTTGGTCCCTTTGAGTGCCTCAGTGTAATAGCATCTCTTTTTTTTTTTGTTGTTGTTTCTCTTTAAGTGAGTTTATAAAACTTTTATCTTATTCATGTAACAAATAGATTTATTTTAAATTAATAATAATGTAAAAGTTTTTCTGTGGCTTAACTATGATCCGAGATGATGGAATTTAATTTACAAAAACAAAAATATATAATATGAAGTGTGTCCTTATAGAAAAGAGAATTAATTCAAATGTGGACACTGGAGGAAAGGACAACTTTTAGATATTTGTATATGAATGAATGTATTTCTACGAATAATTATAATTCAAAGGATGTTTTTGGTGTCCAAGTGATAGAAAGCCATTTTCACACACAAAGGATACACCCAAGTTTCTGCTGTTGTCGTCTGCTCTCCAAGAAGATTCAAAGGATCTTCTCTCATAAATTATAACCAGAAGGTAAACTTTTATGTCGAAAATCATTTTCACATAATAAATTGAAAACAAAAGTAAATATAAGATATATAATTTAATATTTTCTCTTTGTGCGTCAAGTGTAGATTATACGAATTAAGGACGTCTGCCACGCCTACTTACCATCGTTAACATGTCATTGTTGGGAATTTTTTTTTTTCTTGTTGAACTGTTTCAAGTTGTTCTCAATGCTTAATATTTGGCGAATTTATAGAGAGGAATTGTGTGTTTATGATATTTTAACAGATTTACAAAATATTAAAGATTTTCCTTCGCCCGAAAAAAAAAACTGTTTTCTTGAGTTGAGTCGGTTTGAGTCGATGACTTATTAGGTATATTTCGAAAGTAGTTTATTTCAAGGTGTACTCCATAAGTCCATTTTCTTTCTTTGAATTTTTGTGATTTTTTAAACATTTATGTGAATTTAAGTCTAAAACCGTTTCCACAATAAATTTCAAAGAAAAGAGAGCGCTCTCGATGACTTTTTTCACAGAAAAGTCTGTCGTCAAATTTTGACAGTTCAGCGAAATGTTAATGAGCGTTTTTCTTTTTTAGGACAGAGCGGGACCTAAGCGAATAGAACTCGCTCCGAACCGAGCGTAACCTAAGCGCTCCGATCTATTCGAGAAACACAATTGAGCACTGAACTGTCATATGATCAGAAATCTGTCAAATTACATGGAACATTTTGTGAAGTTGGCCGCGCTCAGCTTTTTGCTCAATGAGCTGGGTCACTATTTGCCTAGCTTATCTAAAATAGCAATGCAAATTGAAAGCTCAGAGCTCTCCGAGTAAAAAAAAGTAATAAAGTTCTTTTTTGACAGCTCCGTGCCCCGCCTAATATGAGACTGAAAGAAAAAAAAAATTAAATGCTGCAGCCCGTCATGGAATTGTTCTCTTCTTCATAGCGTGGTTGTTATTGGTTGTACAAAAATACTGTTAGTATCATATTTTTAGGAAATTTTGTTTTCTAAAAGTTTACTTTTACTTTTTTTCGAAAAAGTGCACCCCAAAGAAGTTAGAGGCAAAAGACTAAAAAAGTGCCATTTTTCGGTGACTTTTTCAGGATTGTGAAGAAGTGGTAAAGGCGTGGTTGTGAATTTTTAGAATTACCCGACCTTTTGTAGAGTTACACTTCTCTATTGATTTGACTATGAATAAACTTTCATTTGGCTACGTCAATAAAATCTAAGTTACTGTATTTTGAGTAAAAACGATACATAAACCGATACATCCAAGAAAGTCATAGATGGAAAGAGGCTCACTTTTTTTAATTTTTAGTATTATACATACATAAGTATTTCGGGCTGGCCACAAGACTATAGACAAAACTTTTGTAAGTACGGTCTCAGTCTTGTTAAAATTAAAACATTTCCAATATTGTTTTTGGTCTTCAACCCCGCATTACCCACTGGTTATGAACTTCGGTTATAAGACTGATTGTTACATATGGGGTAGCAGTTTGGGGAATTGCTCTAGATAGAACGACAAACTGCGATAAAATTAGCAAGGTCCAACAAGGTCCAGCCTGTCTTTGCACATTTCACTGCACCACCTCTGCTGCACTAGACATTTTCTTTCATCTAATACCTCTTGAAATTTTCAGCAAAACAAACGGCAGCGCGAGTATAGCTATTCGCCTTAAAGCCTCTTTAACAATGAAATTGGCCACTCCGTGTTTCTGAATTCAATTAGATTATTCTCAGGAAACATTGACTACACTAAACCCCAATTACATTTTAACAAATACTTTCAACTTACCATCCCATCCAGATCGGTTTGGGAGAATGAGACATTCTTGAAAGATGAATACGTTCATTTTTATACTTATGGATTAAAAACTAACAATGGAGTTGGCGGAGACGTCCAAATTTAAGTCTCTCATTTCGTCTCCCTAATCATTATAGCGTGTTCCAGGCGGAACTTTTAGCGATTTAAGAAGCTCTATCTCGGCTTAAGTAAAACGTGATATCAACAACGGGTATCTGCATTTTCTCAGATGGTCAAGCTGCTATCAAATCTCTGGACTCTGTTTTCACAAACTCTATAAAACAGTCCAATTTTCGTTGAGATGGGACAGCAGTTCAACATTCACCTTTGTTGGGTGCCGGACCATAGGGATATTCCAGGAAACTGTAAAGCTGACGAACTCGCTCTTATCTGTTAAGATAAGACAAATATTGGTATTGGTAGCTCATGCTAAACAAGATGCTATAAAGTGACAAAACAAATCTGGCCAATCTTTAAGCAGATTACACATTAGCTCCGTAATAGGTGTCATAATCGGACACTGTCTTATAGATATATACGATTTCTGTAGAAGCTGCATGGATGAGGAAGAGAAAGAAACAATTTATCACCTTCTTTGTACTTGTCCTGCTCTATAACAAAGACGTAGACTTCATAAGAAGTTTAAAATTGTTTCATGAGTAGTCATGTAGATTCATGTGGTATCACAACGGCCAAAAAATTTGCCTAAGTGAGTCGGTTCTCCACCGTGCCGGCATCCACTTCTACCTAACCTAACTTAATATCGTTTTTGTATTGATCTGGGTCTTGTGTAAGTATCTTCTCGAAAACATCTCGGTATCATCGTCTTATTTTTTTTGGAAGAAACATCGAACTGAAGAAGCTGATATATGCTGTAAGTAGTTAGTTGTGGTATTCCAATATCATCGTGTAATGTTTTCTATGTTTTTTGGGCTTTGCTAATTTAATATTAAGTTAACATTGCACCCTCATGTTAAGAAGTAAAAACGTATTCTAGAAAATGGTTTATTGTGCTTGGTAATTTGCCGTTGGTCGTTAATTTGATTTTGACAAATTCAATTTGTCCTGAAATCTGTTCTATGTTTTTGGTTAACATAGCTACCCTTCCCCTTCCTGAAAAGGGATACAAACTAATTACATCGAATGGTGTACTGCTTAATAATTTTCCATTAGCAACTCGTTAATTTGTTGTGATAATTTCAATTTTGTCCTGCAATGTTTACAATTTAGGAAAAAAAAAAAACATAGAAAACATTGGATAACAATATTTAAATTGCCACAGCTAAATAACGACTAGGTAACGGTAAAATATTAAGAAATAAACCATTGACTGTAACAAGTTTGTATTGATTTTTGAGGGGTTGCTTCGCTAACTTCATATCAACTCAGCAAAGCAGAAAAAAAAAATTGAAAACATTGAACGAAAATTCGAAATTTTCTACCTTATCACTTTTGTATTAGCGAATAATACTTCGCTAAATTGATATTCGTAGATATAATAATTATAGCTTGCAGTTAAAGCATATAATCCGTTAAATGTGTAGCGTCAACAAAAACATCGATTATCGATTGACAATTAAAATAACATCATAATAATTGTTCTCAGTGTACACGTATCTCCAGTAGCATCCTCTGCTAAGGGAATTAAAATTGAAAACCATAACAGAAATTTGTTCGCTTATATGTTCGTATCTTTCTTTTACTTCCTAAATTAGAAATCATACTCTAAGCCTCTGATTTTCCTTTACGACTATGTATATGTCTAAGAGCTATACAACTCAACTATACGATGGTCTTCACATGTTTTTTGGCCAAAAACATTAAACGTTAGCAGAAAATCTATAAAATAATCATCACATCGTTGTTTTTGGATTGCTCCAACTTTATTTGAATGAAACTCAGCAAAAGTCTACGCTATACGAGAGAGTATATAGAGTAAGAGTAGGTAGTTTAGGTTATGTATATGTGTCGTATGTATGTCAGGATAACACCATAGTTCAAAATGAATAACTAGGCAGATGGACAGGTCCTAGATACAAAATAAGGAGAGTAGGAAGAAGGAACATGAGCTCACAGAACGAAACGAATCGAAATGGACAAGACAGCAGACATTGCCTCTAATCATCATTAGTATAGATACTCCTGGTATATATGTATGTATTTGTGCATACGTATATGAAGTAGAATGGGATTAAGAACTATGAATAACTAGATTTGGCAGCGCCTAAAGTTTCTATAAGGATAGATGATGTATTTTAAAATGAATAGGGTGTTCAATCACTCTTTATTTATATAGAACTTTAATAACGCCTAAAATAAGTCATTTGAGTACTTTAATTTGAATAAAACTCACTCAAACATCTTAAGGGGGTAGTTAAAACTCTTAAGCACATTATTCAAAAATTAGCGAGTTAATCGCAGTTGTTTTTAATAATTTAAAGAATTAATAATAAATAAAGAAATTGTGAATTGATTTTGACTCATAAAGAAAAATGTCAAACATCATTAAAGACTTGTTCGAGCTTTGTGGTTGTCATTTTAATTAACTGGAATATGTAAATCAGGTATATAACGGTATTACTCGCAATTTTAACTTAAATATTATCTTTTTGTGTAAGCTACATCGTCTCGAATATTATTAAAAAAAAAAAAACAAACAGCACAGGTCCAAGAACACTTCCCTGTGGAACACTATCATTTATTTTATTTAACCCTGAATATTCGGTTCTTGTTAAATTTGGAATCATCCAACTTTGAGGTGAGAATTTGGGAATTAAGGCCAAGCTTGACAGCTATACCAGTTCCGTTAAAACATGTCATACCATCTCGCATGAACTTATCCAAAAAATTTGCTTTTTTTCTAGGAGATTGCTCGACTTTTTAGAGGTTATATCCAAAGAAAAGTCTGAAACTTTTTTACAAATCTCATTCTTTTCGAAAGAATCATTTTAATCTTTTTTTTTTAAATAAACTCGAAACACCCTATTTTCATGTCGGTACAGAAAACATTATCAAACGTTGAAGTGCATACGAAGAAATTGAGTTGCTCAGGACATAAATTAAATGTAGGTGCCTCTTGTCCGATATTATTCTTATATATGTGAGTTATAATATACTACAAGAGGTATGTATGTTGGTTTGATTCCGTATAAGAAGCGTTTTTGAGTAGACAACTAACATTGGCGATTTAGATCAACATGGGATGTTGCTGCTGTCTACATCTATACGAAAAAAAAAGAGGAAGAAAAATCCAATGCAAGTCTCAGCAGAACACGGATACCTTACCTACTGATGGCAGAATAGGTATATGTATATGAAGGAAGCACAAAACTTGTTCAGTTGACCATTTGACATGTTCTCTCCTCCTTCCGTGGGTGGACATACTAGACACATTGCTATATGTGAAAAGAGAATGTAAAATATAACTAAAATTTTGCAGTCAGCTTTTCTTAACTCCTTTTAAACTAGATTATACTAAAAGAACATCAAGCAAGTCGGAAGACACGATTCTACTGCACGTATAATGTGTCATTTTGAATTTACCTACTCAACCGCCAAATGCAATTACGTGCGAAATGTTAATGAATGTGCATTGCAAATTAGAGCATTTTGTCGGAAGGTATCCTTTGGTTTGTGTTACATTGTATGTCTGATGTAAGTTGAGTTGAGTTGAGTGGGAGGAATTTCCTCTTGTTTTTTCTTCTTTCTTTACAACTCTCGATTACTTGAGAGAAGTGGGATTTTTTGGAATTTATTTTATCATTCTTTGGATACAGAGTGTTTTTAACTTGTAACTTGCAGAAGAAGCAACTTTTAAAGGATAATCATTATTCAAGCTGTAGAATGAAGAACAACGTTTAAATAGATGAAATAATACTTATTGCATTCCAAACATTTACGTACTTGATTTTTTTTATAAATATAAAGAAGTTAATGAAATAATCTAATTTCGAGGTTTTGAGGTTTTCTCAAAAAATTGTGTTAACTATTTTGGTTTAATTTGCCATGAGTAGATAATGTTAGAAAAAATTTTTATAAAGTGTTTTAGGTTTTTGGGTGAAAAAGTATATTTTCAGAAATTGTTTTATTTCAGTAGAACCTGCAAACTAACAACGCAAAAACATATGAATGGTTGACAGTTGTTAGTCACCAGGCCCTGGTTTTGTATAAGTTGTAACGCCACGAAATTTATTTAAAAACAGCAAATTCGTTCCTTCAGTCGTGTAAAATAATCCGTCAAAAATAGTAGAAAACCTTAAAAAAGTCTCCAAATTTGGAGATCTATTTTATAGTTGAATTTGGGGATTTTTTTAAACTAAGGAATAAACCCCCAAAAAAGAATTGAATAAGTCCCTCAATAAAAAGTGTTAACATAGGGGCATGCACCTGGCGACTTATCATAGTTTAAGCGGAACAACTAAGTTTCGTGAACGGGTCATAGGATCCAAAGAGAGAATTAAAAGCCTTCGAACCCACGAAGCGTGCTACCCAAAGAAGTCGAAAATCATTTGAAAACAGAAAAAATTAAATAAGTCTCCAAATTTGGAGATTTATTTCAAAGTTTAATTTTTGGATGTATTTCATTCAAAAATATCCTCCTAATTAAAAAATGAAACAAATACCCAAAAACTAATGAAACTAATCCCCAATGTTAGGAACTTTTTTCATTTAAAAAAATCCCCAACTCCAAAAAAAGTGTGTGTTTTTTTTTTTATTTTTGTTTTTGTTTGGGAGATTATTTAATTGGGAAGTTTTTCACGGTGTAATTTCATATCATCAGTGTCGACAAGCACCTTACAGGATTATACATACTATCGAAGTAACGTCATTGATAAACAAATAACAAAAAAAAAATAGTGATCCTAGATGACTGCCTTCAAGTATATCGGAATTTGTGTTCATTAAATTATTAATTATTTCTTTCCCAGAAAATAATTTGATAAGTTCTTCCCTCCATTTCATATACGAATTAATTCAATGAACAAAAGCTGAGGAAAGTCCAGAGATAAAAGATTAAATAAAATAAGATTATGAGGCAATTTTTTTAGAGGTAAGGAAGTTGTCATAGTAAAGTTCTTGGGAAAAGTATATATCCCATGAATTCTTACCTTGATAGTCGGTAAGAATGCACCTGGGAATGGTTTAATGTTAAGTCATTTGAAGGGGTTGTTATAACTTCCTCGCAAAAGGTAGTACCCCTGAAAAAAAAAACTATACCATCCTAACTCAAAATCTTTACCATTCAAAATATGCACATGTTTTCAGTTAAACGAGGCTTAAAAAAGTATGTAAGTAAGTTCCGTGGTCTTGTAAGCCTCTATGATAGTAAAATATAGGTGTCGATTCTATTAGAAGCAGCATTTAATCCGGGATTTCCAGCACCTTATTATTGTATAATTTCATTTTCGTTTTATCAATGCACATTAATCCAAAAGGACGCACCTTTCTGAACCTTTCTTTCTGCTGACCCAAATCTTACATGTTTTTAAATTAGCCTTCTCTTTAAGTTGCGGCTTTAAATAAAAAAATTATTCCATTTAGTGAGTAAAAGCATCGTGTTTTTTTTGTCAACTAATTTAACTCCCCCTTCCCTAGACCCCTTGACAAAAACAAACTTAATATTAATTTCGTTCGTCCAAACAAACTCTTTATCTCATTAATTTAATCTTCATGTTTTTTTTTTTCTTAAATAAAAAATACTTTTAACACTCAGCTCCCAGAGAAGTAATTAATTCTTGTCCCGTTAAAATCCTTTTTTTTAATTTCTTTTTTTTTTTCTTATTTTCGTCACACGTAAACTCTCTCTCCTTGTTTGTTCTATTTCTTTTCAATCTTCTATCCTGACAGCTCATCAAATACGACCCCAAAAGGATTATCCTGATGCAGAACAACATACAAAAAAAAAAAAAACAAATTCAACCCCATCATCATCATCATCATATCTGCACCCACAGCAACAGCGAGTAGTGTACTCGGCACAAATGCAAAACCGCCTTCCATTAAATCCATTTCAATTCATCCACATCCGTATCCGTCCGTATGTTTTGCTAAGAAATCCTTCTTCTTTCAGACTCCGTCACAATATTTGTGCAACAACAACAACAACAACAAGTACTTGCACGTTGCATCCGCACACTCAACCACCCACCCACCTACTCCACCCATTTATATCGTCGTACGTATGTATATGTTCTATAAATATATGCATGTATAGCTAAGCTAGGAGGATATGGCATCCTCCAAAGTTGAATGCTCTTTCGTCCTTCGTATAAGTATCTAGGAGTAGATATACTAGCTACCTGCGGCGCGTTGGCAACCAAAGAAGCACAGTATGCGGATAACCTCTGCATATTCCTTGTTTGCTAAAGAAAACTACAAGCAAATGACGACGTCAAGGAGGTTGGGACCAGGACAAGAAAAATTCCTTAAATGACTAAAAATAGTTGCCACAAGAAAAAGGACTTCTTTTTTTTATTGAAACTTTCCAGTGAATGGTTGTGTTCCAGGGAGTTTCCATGTGTAAACCCCATCCTCGAAGTCATGTGCTTTTTACAGGATAGTTCAATTTAGCTTGAACGCGATTTCAATTTAAGATAGTTTCTTCAACTAGGTACTCCTTAGGAAAGTTATTTGTCTTGGAGGGTTTAAGCGAAAAAACTAGAATCCCTGTGGAGAGAAAGATGCACATGCTACAACGACGAAGACGATGACGATGACGACGTCGACATCGACTATACCATCAGGACAACGACGACGACGACGCATCCTTCCTTCTACAACAAGTGAACAAAATTATATATCTATAAGGAATGTTTTGTATGCAGGTAGTAGTTTGGGTAAAACTTTTTACACGATACCATGCTGGGTTTTTGAAAATGGTCAATTTACTTACGATGGAAATTATACAGAGTGACATGGTTGAATGGTCTTTTGTTCCATGGCGGAAAGGATATCGAGATACGATTTATATTTAAGTTACACTAAAAGGATGAGTTGTTTTTTTTTTAAAGTTTTTGATTTTTTTTTTTTTCTTGTTTTTTGTGCTTTAACTTTCTAAAGTGTTAATTGAATTTTATATCGAAGAAGAAAGTGACAAGTTTTGAGTTCGGTTCGGCCCGGTCCAGTTGGTTGGTCGGTAAGTGAAAGGTGTAATCGTCTTTGGGAATAACTCCTACAGAGCGTAGCGGATGTGTTTGGCAACTTTTGATTTAGTTAAAAGGTTGATATTATCATTTTAAAATAATTAAATATTTCTATAGTCTTTGTAATTTTGAACGAATTTATTTGATTCAAATTCTGATTAAGGAATGAGATTTATATATTTTTTTTCAGCCTTAGCTTCAAACTTAAATTTAACCCGAGTTATTTGAATAAAATGACGCCTGTCTTAGACACAATTTTTAATAAGCTGAAATTTGGTAGAAATGTTCGGAAGAGTGCGTAAATTTTTAAAAAAAATCCCAGAATGGTTTGACTACCATCTTCAAACCGTCGCCATATTGGATTTTTTTAGGATTTAGGGAATTAAATATCTTAGAGAAGTCATTTTAGTTTCTCCGCAAAAAGTAATTGCTTAAGGGTTTCACTAACTAGGCCCTGGCTCTGTACGGTTTTTGGTGGTCTTACCCTACTTCATATTTTTTGGGAACACTTTTCTGTGCAAAACTGTTATATAATTACTGGAACACTTTATGCTTCCCTCAGAATCTGAAGTTTAGGACCATGACTTAATTAAAAGGGAAGGAAGATTCAGACATGAGATGACAACTGGGAAAAAGTTGGAGATTAAATGTTGCCTTGGGACACATTGACTAAAAAAGGAATAAATTGGCATCGATTAGCCAATTCATACATACTCGTATTCGATGATAAAATTCTCTTTCAAATTCTTCTTTTTTGAAGCATGAAAAACCTTCATTTCTACGAAACGGTTTAAGGATTTATTTTTCAGTTACTTACCTAATATCGCGTTATAGTCTGGTGTGGAACAGTATCTTACCAACAAACTTCTTCCAACAAGATCGCTCCCTCTAGCCCTGATTGAGGTCCTCTTCCATTCGCTCAGTCGTGTTCTTCCTTTATTGTGCCTTCCTTTGAACTCAAAGTTTCTCCGGCATTGGTCCGTCCGGTCTAAATGACCTGTTCACCTCAGTCGATCTTGCTGTACAGTTCGTTGTTGTATCTTTTCCTACATTCTCCGTCCATACAAACGGAACCAAAATCACTTGGTATTTTAATCTCAAAACTGCTTTAAACTTTTGTATCCATTTTTAACAAGGTGCATGTCTCTGTACGATACAGCAGGACGGGGATGGTTTGTGTTTTATAAAGATACACTTTAGCTACTTGAGACAGGACTTTGGTACTCAATTATACCTTCTTAGCCCAAAGAAGAAGAGATTATAGTTTAATATCAGCGCAGTTCAGAGAGTTTTCTTTCTTGATAATTCTGAGGTTTCATTCATCAGGCATGCTTTCCTTCGGCAAGAGTCTACAGTTGAGCTGATTCATATTCCTAACCAGGGGTCGAATTACCGCATCACTCATCAGTTTTCGAGTCGTACGGGACTGAATAATTTGAGTTCAGCATTACCGCTTACGTTATCGAGCAATCTAGTACCATCATCCCAAAGTGTTTACTCGTTCATTCGATCACTGATGGCACTCACTCACACGTTCACGGAAGAAGTAATTCGGCCCCAGGTCTTTGCCTGCCACAGCTTGGCAATAAGCCCCTCAGCTCCAACTGTCATATTGTAATCAAATATAGATTAAGCTATCTTCACTTCGTTGAGATTGGGTGGACGGTATGGTTGGTCTACGTCATCTAGTTGAAAGCTATAATCTTCCTGATAGAATTCGATTTGTCATTGCCGTTGTTATATATAGTTTGCAGAAATAATTATTTCATATCCTCAGCATCATCTAGGATTTTACCACGATGTTCTCTTGACCGTATATGCAGGCTTTAGTTTGGGTTCTGTAACCTTGAGAGGTTCCTTGAGCTTTCGTTATTGTCATCCCTTTATTCCTCCATATGGTGCTTCTCATGGCACATAATTTTCCTTTTGAGATCCAGGTGTTTTTCTCTTCTCTTTTCTTCTGTTCGTAGAGCTCGCGAGCAGCCTTCGTCAGCTCCATTTTATATGCCTCTTCTTTAGATGTATGTGTTTGCCGGCACTCTTGGCTACAAGGAGGTAGTGGTCCGAATCAATGTCCAACCCTCGGAACCTTCGGACATCTATACTACCGGATGGCAATGTGGTCAATCTGGTTGACGGTTGTGTTGCCCCACATCAAAGTCCATTAATTTGAATCCATCAATCGAATCTATAATTCCAGGTTCAATCACAATAGTCACCGTAAACAATCCGAAGTTTTTTAAACCCCATCTTGCCATAGAAGTGAAAGTTCCTGATGCAACAAAATATGGTGCAGTAATTTTTCCCATTTCCCACATTTCCTTTCCAAATTTTCAAATGTAACAAAATTAAAAACAATAACAAAGCGAAATGATTAAATTTACAAATTACAAAACAAATGAATACTAAACCACAGCAATTCAATTAGTAAATCTGTTACAAGTGCTTCAAACATACATCGCCTTTCAAAAGGACCCCACAGCCTGCTTGCTTAACCGCTAAAAACCATAGGTTTTTTTGGTTGTTGTTTTGTTTATTTTATTATTTTGAGTTAGTGTGTGTGTGTCTCTGTTATGTAGCTATCCAAACTTTAGCTCTAATTTTCATCAAACAGTTAATTAAAACCCCATTTAAGAACCACCTATAACCTTGCTCTCTATTTCTGTCATTAGCATTAAATTGTGTCTGTCTGTCTGGAGTGTGTGTGTGAGTGAGTTGAATGTGAGTATCTCCTTTTCCACCACTATTAAATTCAACCATCCATGCAAACAAACAACACAATTAAACCAGAAAATCCTCTGCCTAAACCACATGGCAAACCCGAGCGAGGACAGGACCATCAAGCCAGTAAAATAATTTGCACAAAAGCTTTATCCGCTTATAATAATAATTTTCCCAGATCCCACTATCATTGCTCCCCATGGACATAAACCAGAGATACATAAACAGGCACAGCAGGTAACAGGGACTACAACAACAACAAATAACTTACAAAACAGGTTGTCTGTAATATAGCTGAAGAGGGGCAAAAGGGCGCCTCATGAGGCAGTGATAGGCCCTTTTGTAAGCCTTTCACATGCAAATCCATTTTCAACGATAATTGAATTATCCTTGCCGGACGACGACGAACGACGAGAACGTCTACAAAAGACGGGTACCCAAAACAATCTGCATTAACGATCACAACGAGATAATTGATTTGCAATTATACAATTCCTCTCTAGGACTTGGGCTAGTCGTGGGGGTTGAACGGTACAAAGGGTAAAGGGACAGTTTTTATCGCGGTTTGGTTGGTTTGTATTATTTATTTATTTCGTTAGCGCGCCAAGTAACGATACGTATTCCAAAATAAATCACCTTAACTCGAAGAAGAAATATGCCTAAAAACTGGATGTTGAGAATTTATTATATTTATGTTATGTTTGTGTTGGTTTGTGCGTGGTGTATAGCAACCGGAATTTAATTGACCATAATTGCAATTAATTGTATCGCAAATTGCAGGCTGTATAATCTCGTTTCTTTTTTTTTTTTTTGTCTCGAATGGATGATGAGGAGATTCGATGCGTTTGTATCTTCTTTGAGATGGTTGTCGTTCATCTCAATGTTGCGTCGTCGTCGGTCGTAGTCGTCGTTGGTTGTCTTCGTCGATTATAAAGACGAGAGGCTTTTTCCTGTAATCCAGACTGAAAGTTACCAGTTACTATGTTGATTGCCCTTGGAACTGAATTTCTCATCGTTCGTTTGTGTGTTCGGTCGTCGTCGTCGACAAGACCCAAAAACAAGTAGAACAACAAACAATCCAGTTCATCTCGTTTAGCCTGAAGTTAAAGGGTGTTTCCCAAAACTATGTACGTATAGAAGTTTTCATTAAATTTCGCTGCTTGCAGAAAAAACACCTTATTTGTGGAATGTTTTTTTAGCTTTAAATCCTTTCTTATTTCAAACATTTATCTGTACAAAATCTCAGCCGAACAAAAATAAATCTTTTTTTTAAAACCATCATAAACTTCTTAGCTATGCTGTGCGATTTCCCGTTCCAGATCCATTTATAGGTTTTTCTGAACATTAAGTACAAACGTTCTTAAGACACAATTATTATCTACATTAATTGTAATCGAATCTGGGTTCATATTTTTCAGCTTGTCAATTATTTGAACAATAAGAAAATTTATAAAGATGAGAAGAAGCCAAAAATAAGAAAAGAAGATTTTTAGCTTAGTTCTTTCAAAATTTCAACTTTCAAGTGAACCCTGACTATAAATATCTTTTTAAACCCGTCCTAAACCTCTTAGCTATGTGATATGATTTTCCGCTGAAAATTCATTAAGGTGATTTTCTGAACATTAAGGACAAACATCCTTGAGACACAAAAATTATCAAAATTTAATTGTAACTGAATTTGAAATCATCCTTTTGTGCTGGTGGATAATTTGAACTATGAAAAGCCAGCATGTATGCAAAGATTAAGAGATCTCTTAAGCCAGAAATAAAAAGAAAAAAATTGTAAGCTTGATTCCTTAAAAATCTCAGCTTACAAGTGATACGTAAGCATAAATCTCTTTTTAAAACCATCTTAAACTTCTTAGCTATTTTATCTGATTATCCGCTCAAGATCCATTTGAAGGTTTTACTGAACATCGAAGACAAACATCTTTGAGACAAAATAATTATGTACATGAATTGTATGTGAAATAATATTTTTCTGCTGATGTAAACTAAGAACTATCTGAATTCTGAATATACGAAGTCCTAAGCTATAAATAAGAAGAGACAATTCAATTCCTTCAAAATCTCAGCTTTCAAGTGAACCATAACTATAAATTTATCTTTAAAACTATCACAAACCTCTAAGCTATGTTATATTATTTCCCGCTAAAATTCCATTCACAGGACTTTCGGAACACTAAGGAAAAACACCAAATCTTACATCATATTTTTCTGCTGGTAAAAAAAACATACAGCAAGGAAATACCCAAAGATGAGAAGAAATCTTAAGCCAAAAATATGAGGAGCAGATTTTTAGGTTGGCTCCTTCAAAATCTAAACCTTTAAGTTAGCCGTAAACATAAATTACTTTTTAAAACCATCGCTAACCTCTTAGCTATTTTATTTCATTTTCCACTTAAAATCTATTTAGAGGATTTCCTGAACATTAAGGACAAACATTCCTGAGACAAAATAATTATTTATAAATTAAATACAATCGTATGCATTTTGTCATTTGTTCCATATCTAAATGTGGTTCGTTTTTAAAAGTATATCTCGCCCCTTCCTGGAACACTCTGTTGTTTAATAAAATGCTATTAGCTTTCGTCCTTGTCCTTTTTCTTCTAAACAACGCAATTGAATATTATTAGGCCTGATGCTACTTGCTGTTGTGCGTTGTTGTGGGTAGAAGAGGAAATCTATATCTATGACTAGGTTAACCATATTGAACGATTTCATACGAATGTATACAGTTTTCCTGGCCAAGAATACTTTCCCAAAGACTCACTCTGGTCGACAATACCCATATACATATACGAATCTATGTACATTTGTTCGTTGTTTTCGTTAGATCTTCATTCACTTTGATTTAGCTTATTTTGCGGTTAAGTGGTGTTGTCGACTTTTCACATTCGCATCGCATTTTTGGATCGAAATAATTGCTATCTCGTGTGCTGTGTGCGAATGCCGACATAAACATTTGCCATCAGGATTATATTTTATATTGTTTGTCCTATCATACGAGTATGATGATTTTGGCCTGCTGTGAGAGAGGGCATATGTTTAAAAGGACGAAAATGCATATATGAGCTAAATTTATTTATCCTTATAAATCCTTAATTCATTTGCTTTATTTGGTATTCACAACATACTCATATCCATAATGTATGTATAGGGTCGTGGAAGGGGCTGGTCCGTAGCGTATATTGTACATATACACGGAAAGAAAGTCAAATAATAAAATTTTATTGGAATTTTCATTCAATTGGAAGGGTTGTTTGTTGTTGGGCTAATATATCTCTATGTACAAGGTTATGATTGGATTTCATTTCGATATTAATAATTCTCTTTGAACTTCTGTTTTGTGATGAATACCTAAGTGGAATTGTGGTTCAGACAGTAATTTGATGGTATTTGATATGAAATATGTTCTTTTGTGTGGCTACTATAGTAATAATTCGTCTTGCTGCTTGTGTTTAAGTAGTCTTTGTCATGTTTAAATTGTAAAGTAATAGAATTTTATTGCAATAAATTAACTTTCCCTGAAATAACTTAAAATACGCAAATAGTAGGTATATGAGTAATGAGGTGTAGTTTAATGAGCTATGAAATATTTAGTTATAAATTCTTTGAATAGTTTCAATTTTTTCATTTTGTTTGGTCTATTTCTTATATTCTCTAAAGGTTAGGTAAGACCAATTGGGTTCGTTGTGTGTGATACCACATGTAACTTTAGGAAAGTTCTTTTCTACTCGTTTTAACCATTTGGGGCTTCAATATTTAGTTGTTATTTTCTATAATTCAACTTTGTTTTTCTACGCATTGACCTGACGCATGTCTCATGACACGACAAATGAGAAAACGTGCCATGTCATTACCCCCACATTTATTCACGTGTCTCATGTCGAAGTATTATTGAGAAAATTGTTTATTAATAGAAAACCACAAAAATAAACTTTTCGAAAGTGAATATTTATATTTTTTTAAGTTCAGAGTCTGGATGTGACGATCAAGAAGAAGAGTTTTCTTTGATTTGTGTACATCTTGGTTAGATTAAGATAAAGAAATTGTCGGACATTGAGACCGAGGTGATTTCTATTAGCTGATTCATGCTTCTCACTAAAAATCAGTGAAATTTGAGCTGAAGCTCATGTAAAAACGCTTAAATAGAGACCATCTAAAGTCAAAACATTGGAAATTGTTAGTGAACTTGTGAGGTGAAAAAAAAAATGAAACAATGAAGCCAACAAAAAATGAAACAATTAAGCCACCATTTTTAACTTGGTTTCTTCAAAATCTCATCTTTGAAGTTAGTCATAAACTTAAATCTAATTTCAAAACTACCATAAACCTCTTTCCTATGTTATATGATTTCCCGCTAGAAATCCATTTAGAGGTTTTAATGAACATTGAGGACAAATATCCTTGAGACAAAACAATTATTTACATTAATTTTAATCGAACATGAAGTTATATTTTTTCTGCTGCTGGATAATGTATGATGTATGAACAACAAGGAATTATGTAAAGTTGAGGGGGAGAAGTCGTCAAATATAAGAAGAAATGAATTTTAGCAAAAACTTACCTTTCAAGCGAGTCCTAAAAACATAAATTTCTTTTTAAAACTATCGCAATCCTCTTAGCTATGTGATATGATTTTCCACTTGAAATCTATTCTGATGATTTTCTGAACATTGAGGACAAACCTCCTTGTGACAAAAAAGCAATTATCTACAAAAGTCATAAACGCAAAAAAAAAGTAGACATTATTTATTTATTTATAAGGCCGCGTAGAAAACTCGTCGAACTTTAGACTTCCGTCTAAGATTAGAAAGTGGGCGTGTCAGTAGGCAGGTATTAATGGTGTTAATTTGTCTTCCCATTTATTATGACGCCTGAAAATTATATTAAATCTCGGATTAACCTTTTTAATTTTTGTTTTACGAATTATTAAAATTCCACTAAAACCTACAAACAAAATGAAGTTTCAACAATTTTCTGAATAACGCAATTTTTTACACAAAATGTATTTTGTGTCGTTCTAAAACAATTATAATAAATACCTCACAAGGACTATCGGAATTGTGATATTCTTTTTAGTAGCATACAACTCACAAGTTTGACATTTCATAATCACGCAAAAAAATTATCCATAATTCCATTTAAATAAAAAAATCAACTTGCTGTGATGAGTCTTTTGTGAGGTTTCTTGTGAGGATTGTCGGTGAATACCGAAAATGTTATCGAATCAAAACAACTTCACAAGAGCTTGTCACCCGTGAGCCCTCACAATGTCAGAATGTCCTTGTACATTTCCTTTTTTCTGGCATTTGTTCCTTAATTTCTAAGCTTTCTTGCAACATACCAAAAATAAATGTTATCCAAAAATTCCCCAAGCCTAAAATACCACCCTATTCACCCTCCTTTCGTGGATATAACATTCACCCTAATACTAATCCAAAGGTTTTCCTATTTAACATTCTCATTATGTGCCAAGCCTAAGACCGGATGATGCGTAGAATGGTTTTTCCAAAATTGTTGGTGTCGCAAAACATCTTAAGCCTCGGAAGAATAAATTTTGATTAGATTTTGTATTGTAGCCAGTTTTGTAGAACATTTTACTGGTGTTTCTTTGCAAAAAAAAGATATGGAGACATCCTTTATTTGTAATGTTTATCAATTCCATTGACACGACTAGCAATTTTACTTACCCCTATCCCACAAATACGAGTATGTTTTTTTTCATTAGGTTTATTTTTCTGTAAGCTCGAAGCTTTTTCTTAAAATTAAAAGTAAAACAAATCTTAATGAATAAAAATAAATAAATCCCAAATATTTGAAAGTGGTAACCCCTTATTTCACCAAAGTTAAACAATCAATTTCTATAAAGTTCATCTATACTCAAAACTGTTTAACCAAAAAGTCACGTTATCATATTCTGCAAAAACAAACTTTGGCATCACGTCTAAGATTATCCATTTAACCATTATGGCTTTTCTATAAAGTTCCATCATTGAAAACTCAAGAAACTGTTAAAACAAATAGATGTCATAAATTGCTCTTTTTCAACTCAAAACATCAGCACCAACAAAAATAAAAACAAACAAGACAAAAAAAAACTCAATTTGAATCATCGCACGTTCGTATAACCAAAACCAACTAAGCATTGAGCACTGAGCAGTGCTTAGATAGAAAATCCCTTCAAATGACCATAATATTATTAAATTGAGAGCAGGTCTCAATCATTTCATACAAATATCCCAGCTACAGTAGCACAGCATCGATATTGTTAAGAAAAACTTTTCGATGAACCTCAGCCATTTTATCTAAATTGAGTTTTACGACTTCCATTTCGATGCTGATGCCGCCGATGCCAATGCGATAGGGCCCAATGGCGCTTACTTTTTATGACTGCCTGCCTGCTGCGGTGGCATTTCCTTGTGCTTCATTCTATTCTTCTCATTCCAAGTATGGCAATTTTCTATTTCATGATGAAAAATATGACACGTACGTTATTCCTTGGGCATATTTACACAAAAATGAAAAAAGAACACATCTGTGGTCTTCTATTGGCGCTGGCTCTCTGAAGGGATATCAAGGGGTAGGAACAGAGTTCGTTATAATATACAGCCTCAATGTTACACAACTCAACTCACGGTAATCCGGCACGAAATGAAATTACAGTTTCACACGTACAAGATTCTTAAATGGCTATTAAACGGAGTGAAATAACCTTGTTTCGTGTGTCCGTATCGAAGACGAGGGATGTACCTTTCTTTAATGATATTGCGGGATTGAGACCCATAATGATGTCAATGTTTATTATGATTCGACCTTTACGGAATGAGAATAGAATATAATAATGATGACCCATTGCTGGGGCACATCAGCATCAAATAATGAAGAGATATCTATGCGAGTATGAAGAAGAAACCAACCAAACGAAATCCAATAATAACAAAATTCGAATGTAAAAGTATGTGTACCGATGCTTTATTTATGGCATCAACAAAAATACCTTGTTAAGTGGACGCAAATTAATAAATATACCCCAAAGGAAATTCTAACAATAGAATGATAGTAATTTAATAATGTGTTTTTTTTTACCATCTTAACAGAATTGGAAGAGCCTGCGGCAAGTTCATCCAATTAGGATGGTGCTACGTACGAGTACATAATCTTCAAAATGATCAAATTAATTGCTGATACCTACGAAAATTAAGTTAATGAAGATTAATCAATCCAATAATACAGTAGAATAATTCAAGAGTATAAATACTAAAAAGAGAATAAATAAGAACAGGTTGTTAGTTTTCCTTTAGATGGCACTATTTGTTCCTCTCTTATAAACTCGAAAATTACACAATCGATTTCTTTGAATTTTTTTAGAGATTATTCTTATTTGCAACGAGAAGGTTTTGAAAGAGGTTGGGTTCAAATCCGCCCATTACCACACCCACTTCAACATATTTTAGATACATTAGGATAATTCAAGAGTAAATACTTAAAAGAGTAATAAGTAAGAAAATGTTTTAAGTTTTCCTGCAGATGGCGCTGAATGCGAAAATCTCAATCTATTTGTTTGTCTCTTATAAACTCAAAAATTACACAGCCGATTTGTCTGAAATTTTTAGAGATTATTCTTATATCCAGCGGGGAGGTTTGAAAAGTAGTTGAGGCAAAATACACCCACTGCCACACCCACTTTTAACATATTTTAGAAAACATTGGGATAATTCAGTAGTGAATACTTAAAAGAGTAATAAATAATAAAAGGTTTCCTTTAGATGGCACTGAATACCAAAATCTCAATCTATTTGTTTGTCTCTTATAAACTAGAAAATTACACAATCGATTTCTCTGAAGTTTTCAGAGTTTATTTTTATATCCAGCGGGAAGGTTAAGAAAATAGTTAGTGTAGAATCCACCCACTGCCACGCCCACTTTAGACATATTTTTGACGTATCCTCACTAAGCGTCCTTAGAAAGACCTCTTAAACCTAAAGAATTTTTGTATATCAGCTTTGCTTTATAAGCCTCTTGAACCTAAAGCAGGATACATCTTACTTACAAACCCTCTTTTCTTTCTTTTATTTCTTTTGTTTTCTTTTATACTAGCATTAGCAGTATAAGTTTTGAAACTGCAACTTATACTGCTAATGCTACTGCCACTTCTACTACCACTGCTACTACCACTGCTACTACCACTGCTCCTGCTACTGATTCGCATACTGAAACTAAAAACTAACATTGCCATTTCATCTGAAACTACCATTCACTTTGTTCATTTAATTAAATGAAGTATAATCCCAATTGTTAAGAAAATCTGTAAAATAAGGCTGTTAAAATGTATGACTATTTTTCAAAATACACATATGAACTGTTATATACAGACCCTATATATTTAAAACTTTATTTGACCTTAACCCTCTTTATCAAAACCTATAACACCTCACATTAACTTAATCCTACTGAAGCTACTATAATTCTTTATCCTTCACTCACAGCATCACATCATCAAAACAAAATAATCAACTAAACACAAAATTCTCTAAAAATCCCCAAGGACACATAGGTAGGTATAGGTACCTACTACCTATACAAAAACACCTTTATGTCTACTTTTTGTTGTCTGTCCAGAAATGACTCTGTCACTCGAATTGTGTCGAAAGTGATTAGAGAGCATGACATAAACACAATTAAATTGAAATTCAATTTGACATCAACGTTGAGTTGATTTTTTTTTTTCGCAAAAAAAAAAAAAAAAAACAACCTAAACAATGAAGGCGTACAAACATGAACTTATAAAAAAAAATACATATTGAAAATGGTTAAAAAATAAAGGAAAAAAACATTTCCTTCCTGCATACATATCCGAGTGTAGAGAGCACTTACTTACAGTCTCGCAACATGTGAACAACGTTATATGATGATAGTATAAAAAAAACCAATCTAGCTGCTGCTGCCACGTAACCAACCAGTAATCCCTTGGTTTTCCTGGTCAGAGATTGGAATCACTGAAGTGTAACTCCAGCAGGATGACTGTTTGGGAGATGAAAACAAAGAAAAAAAAAAACGAAAAACCGATTTGAGCGACAAAATATGAAGAAATTGAAATAGAAAAACAAAATGTAACTCCAAACCCCCTTTACAAATTCGTTATTTATTTTTGCTGTTGTTGTTGTTGTTGTTGGTCCTTAGGGGAAGTTTTCATTTGTTCTTGGAATGGGAAAATTCTTAAAGGCAAGTTATGCATTCCTTGGGACAAAATTTACTTCGAAATTCGTTCCAATAGCGGAGAAAAAAAAAACTTCATAAATTGACAAAAAGGGGGAAATATCCCCCCCTTTCTTTTTTGTTCCAATATTATTCAAAGAAAATAATTTTTATCACTCATAATAGTCCAATTTTGTTCTAATGCAGATCCATATACCTTCTTACAAGTCTTTCGTTTCCACAATACCGGTATTTTGTGCGAATTATTTCTACTACTTTTTTGATACTGAAGAAAAGCCACCATTAAGATTGCTTCTCAATAATAATTATGAAACCTCAATGGTGGTCATGCTGTGGCTTCGAAAAATAATCTGCCAACAAAATATAAAACAAAGCCCCGGGTAACATATTCTAGTTAATAATAGCAATACCCCGGAATGACAACTAGGTATAATATATACTACGGACAAACGGACGCCCGCCATGACACACAAACAAAACAAGAACTCCCTGCCGCCGGCCGCGCCAACGTCAAGTGGGCGAGGAGGACTACTGTGTCATCATCGAGAGGACCATGATGCCAAGGTACAGCACTAACTACCTTTGTCGTCCATTGTTTTGTTTGTGTGTTTACACGTTCAACTCATGCTCGTTTAGACAGAACAACAGAATTGAAGGTGGTGGGGCTAGGAGAAAGGTCATCATTGCTGAGTGTTGGCTTTATGAAAAGTGAAATTTGCGCTGCGCGTTCAATGGCTGTTTAATGTCACCTTGGCTTGTGGTCAACAACAGAGACTCCATGGGGGGTTCTTGGTTTAATTTTATTACATTTTTTTTTTCTGTTATATAAAAATAAAATAAAAAAAAATCATCCCTCCGCAAGGCACAAGACTAACCAACAAAAAAAAAAAAAAAAGGAGTTACCAGAACCAGACAACAATAAACGAAAACGACAATGAGTTTCTCGATTGACATTACATTTTATATACGACCAACCATCCAACCAAACGACACAAAACACTCGCAGCGGAAAAATTAAGTTTTAATTTGAAAACTTTGCGGCGCAGTTTTTGATGTTGTCATTTTGTGTTTTTTTTTTTTTTTTTTTCTTTTTTTTTTCTTGAAAATTCAATTTGCAATTTGTGTGTGTGATATTTTTTTCAATTATAAACGAAGGAGATATATATTTTTTTGTTGTGTGTATTTGAAGGACATTTGGATGTAAAATGACAGTTGAAGATTTAACAAGGATTTACTTGGATTATGGTTTCATTGTGGATTTTTTTTTAGATATTGATGACAATGGTGGAGTTCTATTGTTAAATAGGAAATTGATTTTTGTGTGGTCAATTCAATGAATAAGAATCGATGAGGCCCTTGAACACACATATTCCAGGAATTAAACGAAGCGAGAATTGCTTTAGGTATTGGAAGCTTAAGAGGATGAGTTTTTTTTTTTTGTAGAGATTGAAGTTGAAGTGAGGGTGTTGTTGCCCTGCTACGATTTCTTAAAAAAAATCGTTTAATAAGGCAATGTGTGCAGGTTTAGTGTCAATTTAAGAGATAATTACTTTTAAATGTCACTCATGTCCTTCGCCGATATAATATCATTTAAAGAATCAATGAAAATTAGATAAAAAAAATAGATTTTAGTGGCTGATGAAGACGCAATAAGCTCTGAAGATAGATAAGGATAAAATACAATACAAATGGTGAACCCAATCAGCCTTCTTTAGTGACCCATAATAAGCGCTGGAAGACACCGCTTTGATTCAATATAATCTCTGACTTGTGGCTTATACATATATCCTTTTAATGGACTGCTTCAATTCAGTCAAATTTCTTGGTTGACATAGCCCCGCATAAAAATTAAATATTAAATTACTGGTTTTACATCACAAAACGCGGCGAGTTCGAACTGTCAAACAAAATTTGAACCCAAACTCAACTCGATCTTGCGAATAAATTTGAGCTACGAAGGAACGTATCCAATATTTAACGTATCAAATATACATCAATGTATCGTAACGTGTAACAGCACAACGTAATATGCTACAGAAATGTCCACGTTTTTAATTTACCCTACCGCCGCCGGCGCGCCGGCATAGATGTTCACACATGAAAAATATGGTGCATTCTGGTCAGGTGACTTAGGGGGCCAGCAGCGGAAAGTGGAGTTTGGGGATATTAATTTTAATTTTAATTGCAGCTCCGCCATAACCGTCCTGGCTATGTGTGCAGTTGCTCCATCTTGCTGGGACCAAATCCTACTGAAAGGGATGCGTCTTCAGCGTCTCCAGTGACAGTTACTATTACACCGTTTTCTTCAAAGAAATATGCCCCCACAATGCACCTTCATGAAACGGCGCACCACAGAGTGACTTGCTCTGGTTTCAGTTCCGTCTCATGGAGCATTTCTGGATTAGAGTCACTCCATATACGACAATTTTGCTTGTTTACATTGCCGTTTAGAACAACATTAATCTCATCATACATAAACAAGCAATTTAGCAAGTTGTTGTCTTCTTCGGCCATTTAAATAATTTTTTTTGGCAAAATTCCAGGGAAACAAGCAAATCCAGAGGGCTTTCGCTTGCTCGTAATTTGGACTTTGTACGGAAATAACTTTAAGTCATCATTAAAATTGTAATGACCTTCTCCTAAATAGTAAATCCTATTTGATTCGAAACGCTTGGGTTCTCCTGTATTGACGATTGTGTCCTGAACCCGAACATAAAGATTACGATAGTTCGGTCTTCGTGCGATGCTTTCAGATTCATGTAAATTAATCAACCCCCTGAAAGTATGCAATTTCGTGTTTTTCCAATTTTCCAACTTGTTTCGAAATTTCGGCTCCGTGTTGTTCTTACTTATTTCAATGCAAATCCAAAACATTCCCATGCCAAACGGATGCATTTTAGCAGAGTTATGTACAAACAAACAAAATACAAATTTATGTTAATATTTTGACCCACCCTGTATATAGATTTTATATATATTCGGAGTTTTGTCCAAGTCATAAACACAAACTTCAAAAGTTAATCTTCTTCAAAAGCCTTAAAACGATAAAATCATTTAACGGGCCTGAGTCTGTAATAAAAAAAAAGTTGACGACAACATAAATATTGAAAAGCTAAATATGCGTTTTCCAGAAAATTAACTGACATTGATCAAATAGATTTTGTGAAATCACAATGATGATTGCATTGATTGACGATAGCAATATCTGCGTCAAAGAATGAAGATTATTTGAAGAACAAATTGATGTTGATTTGATATTTTCGAAAAGCTGAAGCCCGTTTAAACTGTCAAAACTGTTACAGGCGACCTGAAAACCGAGTATTTCAACCATTCAGCTATTTTGAGGAGTATAGTGTTCCATGGTTTGTCAAACGGTATTCTGCATCATGTTTAACTTCACAGATATCAAAACAAAACTGACAGTTGCCGCCATTTGGAATAGCACCTTCCGATAGGGTGAAATATACATGTTGGGCCACCGTATATTTAATTAAATGCAAAACTAAACTGAAAAATATTAAAATGCTTATTGAAAACAAGTCGAACTTTCAACAAAAAATTACAAAACTACTCTAATTGTAGTTGGTGAAGAAAGCTCTTCATATAAAACTTCTATGGCAACTGGCTCTTTAGTACAAAAATTCCCTTGATTTTTTTCTTTGATTAATTATATTTGTCTCATTAAAGGTACCTACTTTTCCACTTACAAGATCATGATTTCAGGACAACGGTATTTTTAAATTTGGTAACAGTAGAGCAGAAGTCTAAAGGAGCTTTAACGGAACTTATTTTTGTTTTAATTTGATTAAATATTCCATATTTTTCCATATTACTATTAATTTCTTTTTATTTTATTTTAATCTAAAAAAAAAACAAGTAGACTAATTTCCAGACAAGTACCTACCCCTATTTCTCTGCATTCACTTATTTTGCATTAAAAAAAAAATAAACAAATTAATTCTCATTACTTTAATCTGCTACATTCGCGCTCATTTCCAAAAACCTCCTCTAGATTATAATGTGAAGGACTTTCTGATTTGCTCAACAAATTTCACCTGCGTATTTTGTACACTTACGTTAAACCCCAACTAAATCCGCATTCTTAATAAACGATGTCGTAAAAAATAATTAAAATTAAAAAAAAAGTTACAACCACATAAAACTTTCTTTGCGTTCATTCAGGTTCATATTTATTTTTTTTTGTTCCGTTATGTTAGGGCATAAAGACACCAAGCCAATCGCCCACAAAACGGTACGGTACATATAGGTATAGAATATCCGTATATAGTTGACTTCTTTTACGACATTCCACTGCATTGCACATCATGATTTCATTGGATTTTTAGATTGGTGATGGTGGTTGTGGTGGTAGTGGTGGTGGTGGTCGTCGTTGTGTTCGAGGTTCTCGGGAGATCCCGGGTTCAAGTGAAATTAAATTAACAAAAATTGCTTCCACCGCATAAAATCATATTCCCCTTTCCCTCTCTCATTCTTATTCTCATACTCATCTCATCCTTCGACTCTGACCACAAGCAAGAAGGTTGCGCGACCAAAACCAAAGTACAACCCTTGTAGCGGTTAGGAAAATTCGATTCAAACGTCGGCGTCGTCGACGGTGGTCGGTCGGCCAACATTATTCCCCCATCTCCAACCAACCTTCTAAGGATCAAGGTGTAATATCTGAAAAAATTCATACACACATATCAAAAAAGAGCAAAGCCCAAGCTGCCATTTAGAATGGCTTTGCAGATACAACTATTGGATTTTGGGATGATGCTGCTTCTACTGCTGTAGGTAAATACCCGAAAAGTGTGTGCCCTGGATATCAAAACCGAAAAAAAATTCATATATGCATATGAAAAAAAACCTACCTATCCCACAGGGCATTCAAAGCTATAAAGCTATATATATGTAATATACTACATGTAAACTTTGCTTAACTTTCTATCTATTTTTCTGCGGTACCATTTTATGGTCCACATACGCCCGAGTGTAAGACCGCTGCTGTTGCTGCTGTCGATGGTGTGCCCCATTGCTAGCTTATGTATATAAAGCCCCCCCTCAACCAGGCCATATGGTGTGTCTGGAAAAGTTGTCCGTTCTTGTATTTTTAACCCTTTTTTAAACTGATTTGTTCTTTTTCCAAACTCTAGTCAAACTTTCCCGACCGGGACTGCTCAATTTTTTTTCCTTTTCCCCTCCCCCTGTGACTGGTTGAATCACAATCCCATACCCAAAAAAAAAATAAGACTAAAATGTTCATCCTCTTTTTTTTTGTTGGGGGAGTTTTTTTTTTGATTTGGGAACGGGCGGGGTATTGAAGTTATTCTTTTTGATTGTGTCCGCCCGTCGAAAAGTTTAAATTGGATTTTGACTCGATAGGAAAATTTTTGTGCATAGACAACAATTGAAAATAATAGCCGGATATTTACCTTTATCTTCTTTGCGCTGTTTTAAGTGAAACTTTCTTTTATTTATACGTCATTTGTCTTGTGGCCAAAGGGGGCGAAGCAGCTCACAGCGGGAGAGAAGCGTTGTTTTTGTAGAACTTTTTGTTTATTTGTTACTTATTTCTATTAAAAGCTTTTTTTTATGTTAGCTAGATAAAATTTTAAAAAAATATATTTGAACTCCTTTTCATATCGTGCAGAGGTAATAAACTAATTTAGTGCTTAGCCTTTTTATGTTCGTTCCAGTTTTATGGGTTTTTTCTAAAAAAAATAAATATATACCGAGTTTATGGTATGATATTGGAAGAACTACGACTTCTATAAAAAGGGTGCTTTACGTGATTTGAGTCCTTAAAAAGCCCCAAGAGATTTGTGATATTTGATCTATAAGGGTGATTTGGAGTTCACAGTTATGGCCGTTATATTGTTTCTAATGGATTTGAAAGGATAAGAGTGGCTGTGTGTGTTTAAATCCAAATAAGGGCTTAAATTTCATTCATTCATTCTTAGGCTATGCAGTAAATCTTTTTTTTTTTTTTTTTTTTTATTTGAAAAACCTTGATGACCTTTTAAGATTTTTGTATTATTTTTGTACGTGTGTTTGGATAAGTGATATTACTTCTTTAAATAAGTAATAGAAGTTTTAATATTCCTTAAGGAGCATCTGTTTATTTTTGTGTGTTTCAAATTGTTTTTTTGTGATTTGTTTGTTTTTGACCTTTTTCACAGTAATAATGTTTTTTGTTTTTATTTTTCGTTTCAGGTAAATTTTATTTAACATTGGGTAATGGTAAGTGGTTATTTTTATGAATATTTGTATTTAAGTGTTTAGAACAAAGTTTATGTTGTCCTGTCAGTACCTATTCAGAGGAATGAAATAATTTGGAATAGATATTACGGATATATTCCAGTTGAATAAATTTTTGGAGGGTTTTGAACTTAATTACTAATTGGAAGAACATTTTTGTATAGTAAAAAAAAATAATATACATGAGTAGTATTTTCTCTATTAAATTCGACCATAATTATCGTGAATGGCATTTTTCTGAGAACTTTTCAGGAGAATTCATTATCATAACTTTAAGCACAATCAAACTTCGTTTGACTGACAGTTAGTAGGTAATTTCCATTTTTCATCAAAAATTTCCATCATCCCTCAAATTTTCAGAATTTTTTAAATCCACCTCTAAAAAAATATAAACCAAAAACTAAACAAAATTCAAATAACAATGACTTACCAATAACACAATTATTTGAACTGTATCCAAATCCAAACTGAAAATTGCTCCATAACGTAATATTTTTTGACACATGAGCATTTTTCAAAAGAGGATTTTAATCGAGAACGAAATAAAAATCCAAAGTTAAATCTTTAATTTAAATAAACTATGTATGTATATTGTAAACGTAAGTGATGTCCTCACAGTGATGTCACATGAAAACAAAAGAAATACCTATACAGCATGGACAAAAAATCCCTATATTTTCCCTACACCCACAAACTACATAAAATGAATACAAATAAAAAAAATAAGATATTTTCTCACTCCCATTAATTTTCGAAAAGAGTAATGAGACACTGTGTCACTTCGAATCTGACATAAGTAATAAAAAAAGGTTGAAATAGGCAGATTACAGAATTAAAAGAAGAAAAATATTTTGGGATATAATAAATGGTGTTTGGTACGATTTTAAAAAGAAAAATAATTAAGTACCTAATGAAATTCTAAAAGTACTTACCTACGCTACACTTTCATAGCAAATTTTAATATTTAAAAAACTCGTCTTTTTTTCCCACGGTGTAGTTTTCAAACCGAAAATCTACGTGTAGGGATTTTTTCATACGTCTGACATCACTGTGTCCTCATAAGTCGACAAACATATTATAATGGACTGTCACTGTGTCCTCTTGCTACTCATTTCTTTATTTCTTGTGGCAGATGACCTGATTTGATTTCGTAGTTTCATCTTCTTCGGTCGCAACTACAGCTATATTCGGGAACGACGACGATCGATGATGACGAAAATGCGTTTATAATATATATAAATTGATATAGCAAAGGCAATACTAGGCAAAGGCATTTCGAACCAAAGTTCCGATTATCGAGAGCGACTGATGCTGATTTGTGCAAATGTTTCTATTTTTCGGTCGCAACTACCGCTATTTTCGAGCGGCCGATGTCGATGATGTTGTTAATGCCAAATGCGTTGAATGGCCTTGGCCCTGGACTTTATGTAATTTTCTTGCTGTTGGTATAGTGCGATTTAGTAGGGCTTAAGAAACAAGTGAATTTGTAGGGTAATGTTTGGTTGTTTTACAATGAATAGCCAATGATTTTAATTCGTGAGTAGTAACAGTTTTTTTTTTTTTCACGAACTGCCACTGTTTTACTGCCTGAATAGCTGTCAAAATATTCAATGTTAGCAACACAACAATGCAACGCTGCTGCAGATGACGCTAAAAGAGTTTATCAACTTCTAACTTTTCTCGTAAAGTACCTACTTTTGACGTTTAAATTTGTATGACGAAAAAAATAGTCTTTTTGTGCTTATTTGTCTCGCTAAAAAATTATAAATTAAAAGAAGGTTATCAGCAATAAAAAAAGTGAAAAATAAGCCCGTGATTGTTTTTTTTTTTTTCTTTAAAATATACAAAAAACTGTACAGCAACATTGTGGACACAAAAAATAGCACGTAGGAAACTTTTTCAATTGCAGCATTTTGTTGTGTTCAGAAAGTTAGACGTGTTTAGCTGGAGTATATTAAGAGAATAGGTTTTTGTATGATAATAGTTTAAAAATGTTTAAATCTAAAAAAATGGTAAAGACGTTAAAATACCGTAACATCAGGCTGTTTGAAGTTTCGCACCAGTCGTTTAACTTAATAAATTTGTGTTCGTCGGACAGTCACTTCGCTTAAATTTTGACTTTTAAGGCGAGTATTTAACCTGAAGAATGTTTCCTAATTATATAATATCGGTTTGATTCATTCAACAGCCTTTTTATTCGCTTCGCGAACGGGAGTAAATGCCTTAAAGATATACAATTTAGTGCAGTTATATTGATAATTTCATTGGCAGTTAAACTCTCCACGTTGGCTGTCCCTTTGAAAGTAAAATTTTTGAATTTGGTAATTGCTTTAAAACCTCCTAATTGAATGATAAAAAAATAATTCAAGAACTACAATATCTTATTTATAAACAATTAACTGCGAGTTCTATTTAATTACAACAGAAATCGAATACATTCAACATTCTGCTGTCGCCAAAAATTATGGCTCAGTTCTAAAACGTCAAACAAAAAGTTTTGATGCATTTGGTAGCATTAAACTATTCACGCACAACTGGAACGCATCTTTGCATATATTTTACTTTGCAACAGACATTTTGGAACGTAGGTATTTAGAATTTTTGTGTTGATTTCTTTCTTTTACTGAATTCTTTGCAGCACTTTAAGCCGTAGAACATGTTCGTTTGGTGATAAATTCTTTTTCCATATCGAATCTTCAATTCAGGAGGAGCAGCATATGCAGCTCGTGATTTCAACTGAAATAAATACTAATTATATAAAAAAAAAATAACGATAAACAAACTTCGCTCGAGATTCCATATTTTTGTTTAACTTTCAGTTGAAACGTCAAATTGTTAAATGAAAGCATTCAAACAAAAATGTATTTGCTGCTCAGAAGCATCGCTGACGTTTGGGATGCGTTAAGAAACTCATGACTTTGTTACCATTTTCTCTTTTCACTTTTAGAACTCATGACTTTACATTTTCGAATTTTGCATTCAATGATTTCTAAACCTCCTTAAGTACATACCATACTTTCTAAAAAATAAAATATTTGATTTGCAGCACGTAACACACGATTGTTGTATCCCCCCACCCCTCTTCGGCTAACATTTTGAAGTCATATAATGGTCTCAATCATAAACAAAGGATATGTGATTCATTATTGAAATCGTTCGAAGAAAATATTAAAATACATAGTTATGTAAAGCTTTGAGCTAAAGCTGCAAATATAAAAGATCCTTTAATTATATCAATATATATTTTTTAGTGCTATTCGCATTGTACCGAAAAAGATCCATTTTAGTTACAGGCTACGGTGCTGGAAAAGACGTCCATCGATCCAAGAACCTTTTGTAGAGTATTTCTCAACATGAAGATGAAGATAGGTTTTTTTTTTACTGTGTAGTTCAAACATTCACATTCATGGCTTTTCCAATATTCTGTCTGAAATTTACTTTCACAACGTGATCCTCCAAAAGGCTAAACAAAAAAATCTCGTTTTTTTGTTAAATGAATTGCATGTCATTTGAGATTCCTTGCATCACTTTGTTAAAGCCTTCTAAGCCTATACGTCATATTTATGTGTGCTTCCCTCACTGTATCTTTGAAATTCTTTTTCTTTCAATTTTTTTTTGTAGATATATTCAAATCGAGTCTTTTTCACATATCCCTACAATTCAATTGTGATTGAAGAAGGTCAAATAAAATTCATGTAGGTACATGTCCTTGACATGCTGCAACCTTCCCCAATCTTTAGTTCTTTGATTCAAGTCAAAAAGGCTAACACCCTTGAGCAATACAAAATATGTACATATTTTCAAAAGGATATAGCTTTTTATTAAATTATGCCACCCTCTCTTCATCACACAAACCAACACACACACACACACAAGATTCAATATTCGGTACCTTTCTATCTTTGCACAAATCTCCATCTGTATCTAGTACATCTCTGTATCCAAGTCTAAGGTATAAAGAAGCAAAGGAAAAATAGTGTTTTTTTCAATTGGCAAAAGAACTTTGTGTGTCCCCTTGTTCAAGGATCCACTTGCAGAGCATTCCTTTCAATAAAAACATAAAACCCGATTTAAATCCCTATCTGCCCTGCTCTGTTATAAGGACTAGGTAGGTACAAGCTGAATTGAATATATAGTAACATGGAAATATCAAAGGAAAAAGTCCTTGCCTGCTGATGCTTTTTATGAGTGTGAGAATACAAAATGCGATTAAAAACTCGAAAACTCCTTTAATTGGCCTTTGTGTGGCATTCCACATCGAAAGGACTTTATACCGAACGAGTGTTTTTTGTTGCAATAAAATTCTATATTTCGTTTGATGATGAAATTTTTGCAATATTGTTTGATGCTTTTTATAAAGAAGTCAAAAGACATTTTTTGATTACATAAATGTGACTGTGTTGGCAAGGTAACAATATCATTTTGGCATCATTACTTAATAAGATTAAATTAAATTAAAAAAAAAAACTTTAAACCACAAAAAAGATACTATAGGTGTAGGTAAGTAGTAATTACACCACAGAGAATCATGGAAGTACACTGGAACATGATGAAATAAAAATAAATCAAAACTATCATTTTTTTAAAGAAATGTGAAGGCAAAAGGCAAAGGTGACAATTTTGTAAATTGTTCGTAAACTATTAGTTTTTTGAAAGAAATGTTAGAAGCTAGTAAAATTCTACACAAAAAAGGTTATAACTAATTTTTTCGTAAGAGTAATAGATTTTGAGAAAAACGTGCTTAAATGTAATCATTATCAAAAAGTATAAATGTACGATTTTCTCAAAATCTATTGCTCCTACGAAAAAATGTGTTATAATCTTTTTTGTAAAAAAATTCATAAGCTATAATTTTTGTCTTGACATTTCTTCCAAAAAAGCAAGTAGTTTTCGAGCGAAGACTTTTCATACACAAAACTGATAGTTTCAAAGAAATTTACAAATAAAAGCTTGGATATCGTCTTATCTTTTAGCAATTTTTCAAATTCTGAAAGGTATATTCAAAACGCTTAAATTCATTTCCAACAACCCTAATGTAAGATGGACGACAACGATGGAAAAATTTTATGCGAAAATATAAACAGAAAAAGTTTAAAAAAGGCTTCGTCGTTTCGTTTTGGTTTTTTTTTTTTGTTTGTGCCTCTTTAGTCAGTAAAATGTCTGTCTCTCTGTCAGACTGAGTGACTGACTGACTATCTGTCATTGTTTTGTATGTAATTTTCCAGATTTTTCATGACGAATTTCCTCACTCATTTCCAGACAAAGTTTTGTAATTTAATCTTATTTTTTTTTTCGCTGCACAAACAGAAGTTACATTATAGCTATATATACAGCTTAGAGTGTAACTGACTATGTGTGTCTGTCTTTCGGACTTTCGTCACTTGGTTTTGGCATCATGGATATGGAAAATGTGTAATGTGAGAACCCCTTTAACCAGGTTGAATATTATGATATGATGAAAGAAGGGGTGCCAGGTGATGTAGTAGTAGTAGTAGTAGTAGTAGGCTTTGCATTTGCACTATATCTCTTTTGAATGACGCGGACAGTGATTCCCCCATCAACCTGTCTTAGTGATTTGTTGTAATCCTAATTTGGCTTCGAGGAGCAAAGTGCTAAAAAAAGTTTTTCTCTATATATCTATAAAGTAAACGTTCGCTTTTGCTGTCGTTTTTGACTCCCAATCTGTCGTCGTCGTCGTCGCTGGAGGTATTAGGCAAATTTCAACATTTTGCAAGAATAATTGCATTAGCAGGTTTAATATGGCAAAGTGGCATGCAGCGTGGCTGAAAAGGTGGTGATCGAAATGGTTATTTTATTTTTGTTTAATTGATAATATACATGTTTTTAAGTCAGACAGATGGTTGATATTTGATCTTTTAATATAAAATCGCAATGATTAATTAATTAATAAAATGTAACGTAATCTTTTTCTGATTCATTTTGGACTTTTAATATGATACCTGAGGGTAAACTTTTTTACCGAAATCATTAATAAAAGAACCAACTCTATATAATGACACTAGACACACAATTTAGCCCAACGAATCAGGTTTACATTTTCAAGCTCAAGATCGAAACATTAAGAAATTAAATGGAAGTAGGGCTGTTTTTCTTTACTCGCCTGGGGTATCTACCCAAAGTTTGTTTCAAAAATTTCAACAACAACATTAAAGCTCGAGTCCGAACTTTTTCCAAAATTTATCCCAAACAGTAAAATAAAAAGTGTTAGTGCCGGGACTCGCGGAAGATGTGTAAACATCAAATTAAATATTCAAGTGCTGGTTTTACATAACAGAACGCGACGTGTTCGAACTGTCAACCAAATTTCAACCCAAACCCAATTCGATCTTTTGATTTAGTTTGAAGTACGAACAAACGTATACCCAATATTGAACGTATTGAATTTACATCAACGTATAGTAACGTGTAAGATCACAACGTAATGTGTCACAGAAATTTCCACGTTTTTAGTTTACCCTACTGCCGGCACACATCGTATCTGAAAATTGTTGGGAAAGGTGGATAGCCTATCTGATAGTTCCACCAAATGTTCATCATTAAATATAAAATGGAGGTGTTTCATAATTTGTTATGGGATGTTTATATCGAAACTGTGAGTATGAGTCCACCACAATCAGTTCATTTTATTTGTAATCAATAAGTCGTGGAATCCAAAGTTTAAAATTTCACGTTGACAATTTTCTAGGAATTAATTCATTTTCATTAAAAATTTAGCGCACACATAGTTTTTTTTATTCATTGGAAATCCAAATTGTATCTTGGAAAAACATATTCCAGAAGCTTTTTGTTGGTATTTTTCCTAAATGTAGAATTACTGTGATATTAATGAAAAACATAGGTATTGATTCTTGCATAAATTTTACATGAAAATTCACAGAAATATTGAATTTCTTCTTTCAAATAACGATGCTGATATTTTATTTAATCCCACCCAATTTTCATATTCAACTCGTCAAAACTTTTAAGCTTTTCTAAGAACATACATATGTAACTACTTTCATAACTTCATATGAAATTTTCAGTTGATGGGAAATTGTAGCATTTCATTAAATCTGTATTGATAAACGGATTAAAATGTTCCCCCCCCCTAAAAAATATCCAGGGTATTCCTTCACAAGTCCCCAACCAACGAACCGCCCAACTGACTGACTGAGTTGAAAGACATGGGGGAAAGTTTTCATTTTGTATATAAACTCGTAGTTCAGCTTTCTCAGCCCCTCGTGCAAACCTTCTATAAGCCACTTAAATGATTTCCTCATTTTTTGTGCTTCAATAGATTCTTCCTTTCTTTTAAAACACTCACTCAGTATACAATCCGATAGATTGTAATAGAGGATGACATAGAATCGCCTGCCTCTCTCGTGCTGCTTCATCGAAATGACTCTGATTTATTAGCCAAAAAAAAAAAATATTCCACATACGCACCATTGTACCACCGGGAAAAGACCTACGACGAAAGCGAGAGGGAATGGCAGCAACGACGACGCACGGATAAAACAGTTCGTGTACCAACTCCATCAGTGTTTTGTGTTGATTCGTGCAAAAATTCGAAAATCGAACACAAATACTAAATGACAGGCCAATTCCATTCTGTTGATAGCCAAAAACCAGTGAAGAGCAGAGTTTCGGTCAACAACATCAGAATCGAAGTGGGAGGGGGAGAAAATGGATTGAACTGGAATGATGGAATGGTGAATCAGATTTCGTGTGTGGAAAAATGGGACCCCAAGGACTTTCGCGATCTCTCTCTCTCTCACTCACTCACTCACTCACTCTCTCTCTCTTGGTCTACCCACATCCATTCATTTATGCATCCATCCATGTGTGGAGGATTATTGCGGTCTGCGTGAAATGAAGGACTATCAATATATGAGAGGGAGAAGAAAGGACAATTATTGACGGTAATCCCTTGTGCGATGAGTGGACGTTAAATTGGGAAACAGTGTACTTTCTGTGCCTCATTGTTGGTTTGGTTTTGTTGTTGTTGTTGTTGTTCTTGTTGTTGGTGATGGTATATAAATGTATTTGGTTTAGTGTCCTTTATACCGTTAAAGCTAAAGCTGATGATGGTATTTATTGAACGTCATTTCTTTCGATTAGACTTTTATGTGGTTTTGAAGGTAGGATAGAAAGCTTACATAAAAATGCTATAGGCACAGTTAAGGAGGACCCACATGGATTTATTTGTGTGGATATTTGTGGGTATTAAGAAATTATATATTTTTTTTTCTTTTGTTGAATCATATAGGATGTGGAAAGGAACACAGATTTTGTGTTATTATTATTATTTTTTTTTGTAGAAATACTATTGGGAATAAAGATACCTAGATAGGAATTTATTGGCAATACCTACTTGGTTCTTATAATAATAATAATATTATGTCCTTGGACAGGTATAAATTTAGGAATCGATTAATGTCAAAAACATTAATATCATTCGTGTATAAAATACAGATTAAAATGAAATCAGGTGAAAAGAACAAAAAAAAAAACATTAAAGAAACAGTTTTGGAGAATTTTTGTTTGGAAGTTTTGTTATAGGTAAGTCTCTAGAGAGAATTTCGTAGTAGTTGCATTTCTAAGCAGAAATTAATAAGCTTTAACTCTGAAATTCTTAAAACTTGCTTAAATATGAAGTGTTGAATTTTCAATTGTATTATTGCATTTTTTGATAATTTGTCACCTGCGGCTGTCTTGGTTTTGTTTTGAGTGTTTTGGCTTCAAATTCCTTAATCTTAGCAAGCTTATTTTAGGTATAGCCTCAAAGGAAAAAGTCAAAAGATGTGATATGAAATGAATAGACGTTCAACTCACCGATTCACAGAGTAAAATTAAATATTCTTCAATACACCTTCAAACGGTGGGCATGGCAAAGAAATTATTATGGACTAATTGTTCAAATAAAGGCATTTCCTTCATATTTAATTATCATTTTTATATTTTTTTTAAAGAAAAGATTAAATAAAATTTGGTCAAAACGCCCCCAAAATAGGCGTGGCAAACATTTTATATGAATATTTTGTTATGAAAATGTTATTAGAGCAGTTCGTTTTCTTTTCTCATAAATTGGTCCAAAAAATAATTTTTATAAAAAAAACACCCCCATAAGTAGGAGTGACAAAAAGTTTTCTTGTATTAAAGAATTATTAGAAATCATATTATTTACAACTTTTCTCAAGAAATGAACATCGTTCATTTTTATCAACTTTGACGATAAGATGACTTCCATTTTTTAAAGTGGGCATGTCAGTGATACACTATGCTTTTCTTTATCATGTAGGTAAATTTTACCAAAATCGTGTTTTATCTTGATGTAAGTTATGGCAGATCCTGAAGCTCTTCGGATTCCTTTTTAAACCAAAACTGGGAATTTTATTTAATAACATAAAAGAATTAAACTAGAACAACATACATATTAGTTTAAAATATTAGATGTTTTTTTTAAAGAAAATTTGAATGGCAACCAAGTTCAAAATTTGATAGAAATGATGGATTTTGGATAATACGAAATCCATAGTCCAGAAAGCCAGAATTCGCGAAAATTTCGATAGCCACAGTCAAGGTCAACTTTTGATAGAAATGATGAAAGTTAGACCGCATCCCGAAACCCATAATTCAGAAAATAAAAAATGCAGAAAATTCTAAATCCGGACAATCCAAAATCCAGAAAACACAAAATCTCGAAATCCAAGATGAAAGCAGTGAAGGTTAACGTTTTATAGAAATGATAGCAATCGGACAGCATCCCAAAATCAGTAACTTAGAAAACCCAAAATCCCGAAAACTACAAATCTAAAAAAAACAAAAATCTCAAAATCCGAATTGGTTAACATTTGATAGAAATAATCAAAGTTGGACGACATTCTGAAATACAAATCCATTATTCACAAAAACCAAAATCCCGAAAACATTAAAAGCCCAAAATCCCAAAAAAAACAAAATCCAGAAAAAACTTAATCTTGAAAACTCAAAATCCCGAAAGCCGAATTGAAGGTCAAAAATTATGAATGTTAGACAGAATCCCAAAATTCACGATCCAAAATACGAAAAATTACAAAATCCCAAAATCCAGAAAACCCGAAATCCAGAAAACACAAAAACCCAAAAGTCGTAGTCAACGTCAATATTTGATAGAAATGATGGGAGTCGGGCAGCAGCCTGAAATCAGTAACGCAGAAAACCCAAAATCCCGAAAACTACAAATCCAAAAAGCCCAAAATCTCGAAAGCCCCATTTAAGGTAAAAATTTTATAGAAATAATAGAAGTAGGACGGCATCCCAAAATCCAAATCCATGATTCACAAAACCCAAAATACCGAAAATACCAAAATCCCGAAATCCCAATGAAACAGAATCCCGAAAAACGTAAATCACTTCCATTCCGTTTATAATTTCTTAAATCAGTTTCTGATACCAAGCAGCGGATAAATAAATACAAATCTGAAGCGTCTGATTGACATTTTAAGGTTATCAAATTTTCTATCAACATCTTATTAATTAATAATTATACGTAATTATAAGAAAAAAAAAATCTCAGTTAATTATGAACCGTTATACCTAAGAGAAATAAACATTCACCTTTAACTTATCTAATACCAATGAACTTATCATCAATCATATAATTTTTCAAATTTACATAAAAAAATTAACATATCTATCTAAGCCTGATTGACATTTTATTTATAATTATTGCAATTTTTATCTTATTTCAGGTAATTTGAAGGCCGTTTCAATTGCACATTCCAAAGGTAACCCACAAATATACAAATTATAATATTATTAAATTTCTTGGCACCAAGCCGCCTGCCTACATTCGTTTAAATAGTAAAAGCAATAGAGCAGCAACAAAGAATCTATAGATATATCTGTCTATAATGTCGTCCGCGTTCACAAATCCATGTCCCATATAATCATAACTTGTTGTTCGACATTATTATGCAATACAACCAATTTGTATATTTTTTCAATTGCATTTTTGTTTTAATTCATATTCAACTCGTATTGTATGTCTGTCCACACCCAGTTGTTGAATATTCGTTCTATTCGGTTCATTGTGCCGCACTCAATCTTTAAATCAAAACTGATAATGAAATACATGTTCATATATAAATTTATATTCCTTCCAATTATCCAAATGACTTTGGTGGCAACCTGTAATCTTTTTATGCACCAATAACAAACTCTCCAGCTAGCAGCAAATTTTTGTTTACCTATCTTAAATAGAATCTGCAACCGAGTTTAGCTGCAACAACAACAAACTCACCATGTATGTTGACGTGGTGATGTGATGAATACTGCAAAAGATACAAAGGTAACCGAAAACCATAAACCATGCAATTCCAAATGACACTATACTCTATAGTCTATACCTATTCAATCTAGGACACCGCAAGTTCTGGCTGAACCATAAATTCACTTGGCGCTCATTCAAAATTAGTCGGCGCATTTACGGTGAGGACAGCTTAGTCACGTCACAAACTCACGGCATATCTATGAAATGTTTGTTTGTTTTTGTTTTTTTTTTTTTTAATTTTATATTTACACATAGGGCAGTGCTATGCGTCAATAAATTCAAATTAAATTGCAAAGTTTGAATTTGAAAATTGAAAATTCGCCAAAGAGACAGCTACCCTCGCCCTCCCATATCCCTCATTGTTTCAACAATATGACGGTTGTTAGTCGGTTCGGTTGTTGGTGGTCGTCAATATGTCCCCAAAGTCCATTTATGGCCAAACAGTGATAAATAAATAAAAAAAACACACACAAAATGAATAAGAGTATATTTTCATGTGAAAATTTTAGTTAGTTTTGTGGTGTGTACGTTTCAACTTCTGCTGCACACATCACACATTTTGTTTCGGTGCGGGAAATTGTTTTTTGAATCTCAACATGCTTGAACCATAACTAACGATTAAAGTATAAAACCTGATCTGATTTTGGGCATTTGTGTCTCATTTTAAGCCCGAACACAAGTAGAGGTCTATGCAAGTTAAACAACGATGACGGCAACGGACTGCACAGTTGGTGCAGTAAATTACTCACTTGCCGTTGCGAAAATATATATCACTATTCACTGGACGGTTGGCTGACAATAGTGACAGAGACTTTCTAATCAATTTGCCAACTGGTAACGCGCATTTGAGCATTTTGTGTATCCTTACATTGATTCATGTCATTGAGTTAGACAAGTGACTGGTCGATGAGAACAGTGTGGTTAGCAAGAAAATTCAAAAAATTAGTTATTCGTACATTATGTAAATGTGCTGTTGACACAACTTAAGTCGGAGCAATTATTGAAAATTTGCAATAAATTGAAAATATTGTATCGAAATAAATAAAATTTGAATTAAAACAAAAAGGAACTAATGTCATAATTATTCGTTAAGTTTTCTTCAGTTGCGTCAGTTTCTTGAGTTGTCTTATTAGTTGGAAAGAATTATTTTAACGAGACTTCCTATTAATAAGTATTGTCTACTTTAAATCGCCTGCCGAATCAGATTCGATCGTTTTTTCACTACTAAGCAAAAGTGACGGGAAACTTAACGAAACTGAGGTAGTAATCAATCAACCAATAAGTTTCCAATTTCTTAAAAATATTTTGATGTTTTTTTTTTTATTACATTACACGAACTTTATGTTAGAATTTTACAATTTTTAAGCAGATTTCAAAAACTATTTGAAATACTTTGGATACAGCCTGGAAAAGATAGGATTCTCCATTGTGGTGCAGCACAGTAGTCCCTTTGTTAAATTAGGGTGACCAAAATCATTTCACATTCCAATTCTTAAGAAAATTAATGAAATTTAATAAATTTAATGATTAAGGGACCCTGAATTCAGTTTTATTGCCTATTATTTTTAAATTCAATTAAAAAGGGTTCTTCACAATTTTGGTCAAAAAATTTTGCACGAACCTTCAATTTAATAAAAAAAAGCATTATAAAAGTCAGAAATTTAGTTTTTTTTTTTAATTTTAGTTTGAAATGTTTTAAAATATGTGCTTGAATATAGACTTTCAAAGCAAAGTGATTCCAATTCAAATATGTACCAAATTTAGAAAAGTTAGTTCAAAATATTGCTCAGTTTATCCTAAAGAATAAGAAAAGAACTAATATTTGTGGTATTGACTTGATGTTTATTTTACATTGAAACAATTTTGACACAAATTTGGTACATACTAAAATTTGGTACATATCGAAATCAATTTTATAAGAAAGAAAGCATTCAAGTATAATTCAAATATTTGATTTAATTCCAAACTTTAACAATTTTTTTTAATTTCAAATTTTCGTACCATATTCTGACTTCGATTTTAAAGCCACAATTTTGTAAAAATTGGAAATACTATTGAACTCTGCGTCCCCTTATCATTAAATGTACCAAATGTCATTAATTTTCGTCAAGAATTGGTATAATTGATGTGGGAAATATATAAAAATATTCGGTTTGCGTAATTTTCAAAATATTGTTTTAAATTTGTATTGAGTATATTCTCTTTCAAATTTTCAATTTGGGAATCTAAAAATAATACCAAATAATCTGTATCGACAACACTGGCACAATTGATAGTAGTATAAGGTGTCTAGAATGTATGTGTAGCACAATTATCCTGAGATAACCTTTATGTTTAATACGTCAATAATTAGGTTTCTACCAATCGCAGTTTTTGAAAATCTTCATAATTTAAAGAAATAATAAAATGATAGCCTTTTTAGTTTTAGTACGAAGTTTTTGTTACGAAATTACGTGCAAACATTTCAAAAAACGAGAAATAGAAAGAGAAAACAACAAAAACATCCACTTCAAATTAAAAAATGAAATGAGCTGTCAACCAAAATTATCAAATTTAGGATAAAAACAATAAAATAATTGCAACCAAAATAACTTGCAATTTGTTTAGAAACTAAGTTAAAACCTAATGAACACACCCCAATTAGAATCCAATTATAAATTAAAAAAAAAAAAAAAAACATGAACGAAAAACAGTAAAACGAACAGAATGACTTTCCAAAATAAATAAATAAATAAATTTTATATGAAATCACTTTTTCTGTTCGCATGGATTCATTCAGTTGACTATAGTGAGTACCTTGTCTATATACGTCATTTTCCTTAACTTAACAGTTTATCTTATTTGCAACACATTTTTAATAAAAATCCAATATGAACTACAATCTTACATATTTAAATTCTTATAAATTAAAAAGCCGGAAGTTTTTTCCTGTTGTTATTTTTATAAGTCAAATTCTCGAATTAACCTTATTTAAAATCAATCCATATATCGAACAGCCATTTTTAATTTCTGACACTTTCAACTTTGACAACCTGCGCAATATATTACCTTAGATTTGTGTATTGTGGTTAATGTGAGCGACAACAACATAAACTTAAGAAGATTCTCACATATTCTGAACTTCCCACACATATTCTTTCAATTACTCTGTCAATTGTCTTACAGTTTAACTTGTATGCAGCATCAAATGACGTTAAAGCATTTACTTTTCTTTGCTGATAATTTTTGGTATGTGAATGAAAGCACAAATTTCATTTTAATGACTTTTGTTGTTTTCAGTTGTTCTCAAACTGTGGACAATGGCCGACACGACGAAATAATGCAATTGTGAATTTACACGATGCAAAGTTTTGAAGATTTCATTTACAACAGTCACGATTGTCTTTAAATTAAGTGATGAGCCCCCAGAATACTTTTGTTTTATTTACATATATTTATATACATAATGTAGGTCCAAATGGTGTTGTCACAATAATTTTAGAAATGGCGATAAATTCATAAACCTAGCTAGTTTTTTTCTTGACCGGAAATTTACGGTTGGTGAACTTTTGAAATTTATCAACAATTAAACAATTTATTTTGTTTAAGAAATCGGAAATGACATTTATTAAAACAAAATAACAAGGTACCTACAAAATTTGCCTACCTCTGAGGCTTTTTTTCATTTTTCCTTTCATGTAAGTACACACATATTTGGCAGGAAACATTTTAAATTGTCTTCAATTTCGAAATATGATTCCAAACCATAAATACACTCACACATATCTCGCATCATCATCGCTATTGTTAAAATGCAATATTAAGCACCTTTAATCGCCGTTGAAACCACTCAATTGGAAGCAATCCCCTTAATCGTTTCTGTAATGTTTCTTGCTCCCACCACTCTTTTACTTAATGCAATCGTATATCGAATCGTATCGTGTACAGGAACAGTACATAGATATAACTGCTATACACGCTACTACCTATTTCTGAATGAGATTTATGTGTATCCAGTATTATATGTACATGTGGAACACTGGTAGCCAGACGACATTCTCATAAATTTTGTTTGCTGAAATCGATACAAATCCATGTGGTGTGGCCAGTTGTTCGGGAAAATGCATTTTCCAAATGTTCACTATAAAAAACAAAACGAGGTGTCTCTCTCGTGCACCTCTAACTCTATTTTATTTTGTGTGCGGCGCGGTGGCGGCGTTTATACTGGTGCGAGTACCACCAGTACCTAGGATGATTTTACTGCTTTTGCCGCTGCTGATGGCTGGTGCTTCTGCTTTGGCGAACCACAAAATCCCTAGTCGTCAATTTGTGAATATGCATATAGCTGGAATATCGCGCAGGTTTATTACCCTTACCCCATAAAGATATACATACATACGTCGATGATGATGAGAACGAAAGAATGAACGGACAAACATTCATACTCCAGGTCCGGGTTCGAATTTGGATTTGGGTTTTGGATCCGTGTGTCCGTATCCGTGTCCATGTCCGCGTCTGTGTGTCGATGTATTTGAAAGGTGATTTGTTGTCGCCGAGAATACTCAACTCAATATAGGATCAGTGGCGATTTTGCATTTTCCGCACCACACCACCATCTACCGGGACCGGGAACAGAGCACAGAGACGGAACCAGCAGCGCAGCGCACCAAATTGTGTGTGTATATATATTATCAGCTCGGGGCTTAATCGTAGTCGTCGTCAATTCTGTGTGTGTACAACGGAGGCAGCAGCAAGTCCAGCTCCCGAAATGCAAATCAAATTTATTGTGATCCCTATCTTTCGTTCGATTGGTATACCAACTTCGATAGTTGGTTTTAATTGATGTATTTTGTGGGTGCAAAAAATTTATAATTTTCACTCTGCCATTCGTCTTTTTTTTTCCCTGCTTTTGTTGTTCGAACGGTTTTACTCTATATCTACCCCCCTCCTCCTCCCTCCTTGTCACACTTTAGTTTTTAGTAAAGTTATGACTGTGATTAATTAGAAAAATTGTTTGTTTTGGCGTGAGGTGCTTTCTCACTATTTTATTACACTGAGAAAAATAATCGCATGAAATAAAAAAAATCTTCAACGCTTGTTAATAAATCCCTAAAGCTTTATGACCTATCTTCAAACTGTCCAGTGGAAGCAAATTAGATATTAAATTTCTTACAGAAAACAAGATTTCGGTTTTAGATAGAATTCCCATTACTGTTAGTCGCACTTGTAACTTACAATTTTTTAGGGGGTTATGCCCCCCTCCCAAAATTCATTCGGGAATATCTTGATTGTGGTTAGTTTTACATAAAAAGTATTAAAAGCAAATGTATGGCTCAGGAAATTTGCTACAAAATGGTTGCGAATTTTTCTTTAGAACAACAATCTTGGAGATAGGTTATTTAATTTAAAAATTTGTGAAAAAGTTTTGCTAATAGATAAATCCACTCATCGTCATATAAAAATAACAATGAAAACTCAACGCTGGCTACTAGATTTTCAACTAAAATATTCGTGTTTATTTAACTTGGACGAACATTGATGATTACACATCTTAACTGTGAGTCCCGGCATTCAAACTATTTTTTTTTCTTTCAGTGTATTTACCGGTGGGAGTGTCGCAAGTCATAAATATTTGTTTTTTTTTTTTATTAAAAAGTCATTAGCTAAGTAATATTTTATTTTTCCACAGTTTGTAGTCAATTAATTGTTTGACGGGGTGGATGAGGAGGGGGGGTGTGGTGAATGAAGAATATTTAATTAAATTCAATTGCTTCTGCATTTAAAACAATCACAAGCGTAACGCGTAACACAAATGCTATTTGTCATTATTTTTATTGAAACACCTAAGGGAACTGAATTTCTTGCTACGTCATTTCAAATTTATGTATGTACATATGTATCTAGCTACTAGTGTAGTGGGAGTTTTTAAATAATAAATAAATGTTTGAATGAATTATAATTTGAGTTAAGCAAATCTCTAGTAATTTGTCATGGTAATGTTATTATTTTTGAGCTTCTGGATTAATATGGCAGGAAATTATTTTGTACCATTAACAATTCATAATTTACGAAAAAATTAGTAATCTTGTTAATTTGATTTGGTAGATAAAACATAAAAACGTGTGAGAAACTTTTGAAATTACGCCAAATTTTAGTGTAACTTTTGGTTTGTGTTGGCATTCAAATAAAGTTAATGATTTGAATTAATTCTTTTTGTTAATTCACATGAGGGTTAATGTGTTTTAATGTTGAAACAGCAGAATTGTTTTTCACTTCAATGTAGAATGCGTTGTTTTTCTTGATAGTTCACATAACGTGCAATGTTTCTTTTCTCTCCCTCGTCGTGATCTTGTGGTATCCCAAATCTGCCAAACATATATGTTTTTTTTTTTATTTTTTTCTGACACGAAAATTCCAGAGTTTTTGAATTCTTTTAATTTATTCCATTTCCCCTCCAGCAATAATCTAGCCGAGCATTTTACCTACTGCCTTTTCTTGCTTGTCAAACTATAATGCTGATTTCTATTGTCAAATGTGACGTTTACCCAGAAACGAATCAGAAACATTCGAAATGCGTTTTCTTACTTTACATTTCTGGTAAAAAATTACAACAACAACATCAGGCTCGAGCCTAAATATTTTCTCAAACAATAAAGAAATAAAGCTGTTAGGTGGAATCTATGACAATCTATATAATGGACTGATTAGACTTATTTAGGCACATGTTGCTACTGTGAATTTTTTTTGGCTCGTTTTTGCTTTTTTTAAATGAAAAATATATTCAACATCAAATATATGTATGTATTTTGACGTAAATAGAAAATTTTTGGCGTTTTCGATTGTTCATCCAAAAGCTTTCTTAACTCTTGGAAGACCAGTCGAAAATAACAGTACCTGATTTAGATCTTCTCTTTTCCGGAGTGAAAAATAAAAAATAATTTTTATTAATGATTTTTAATTTTATTTTAATAGTTTATAGCTTAACAGATGAATGACTAACTATATTTTTACTTACACATAGTATTTTGTTTCAAATGTCAAAACTTAATTTAGACGTATTTATAAGGAATTTTTAGTTCTAAATGTACCGTAAAGAACTCATATTGCTTTTTTCATAAAATATAATTTCTTTGATAATTTTTAAACAATCTTTCAATTGAGCTTGATAATTAATTCCTTGACAGATTTAGTGCGATCTTTATTATATTTATTTATAGTCAAAAATCTAATAAATACGGCAGTATGTTTTTTAATCCATAGAAATCGTAGATATCTTTCGTTGGAATTTGGCAGTTTATAATCTGACAGATGGAGGACGAACTATATCTTAACTTAATTCTATCGTCGAAATGTCATTGAAAGCTTTATTCCTTATATTTTGACGCATAAACAGTTTTCTCGTTCTAAATGTCATATGCCAATGTCAATGCCATAACCACCACTCAAATGACATCTCTGCAATCTGTAAATTTCGTAAAATTTTAGATACGTTCAATGAATATTTCATTAATTTTAAGATAACTTTGAAATTCTTTGTTAATTGAACGTACCCACTTTGGAATAAGTTTTGACAGCAAAATACATGTGTCTAGGTAAAACAATCGATGGAAATATTTATAAATTTTATAATTGGTCAATGTCCTAAATTTAGAAAAAATTTGAACTAGTTAAACACAACGGAACCGAAAATAAGAGATTTCGACCGGAAAGTTAGGAAAATAGTAAAAACCCGAAATTGCATACTTTCAGGGGTGGACGGTGGGGATATCTGATAATTCAATACCTTATCTTTTTATAATACTAAAACTCATTCTTCTTAATTGTTTAAACAAAAGGTTTTGTTTATTGAATTTAATGAAATTTGAAAAAAAAACAAAAAACAAATGTGCGTAATAAGTGCTGTCATCGCAGTTAATACCTCTAATATAAAACAAAAAAAAAAAATTATTCTAAAATAAACCAAAAAATGACGCCATCGATACATACCGACAATATTTTCTCGCAATTTTATTATAGGTACCGAAAATAATATCATCTTCCAAGTAAAGTTATAGCACAACAAAAAAAAAACAAAAGCAACAACAAAAATCAACCATAACCTCATTTTTGATTATGTCTGAGAAGCTAAATTACAAAATAAATCAATGATCTCACTGTTTTATATATAAAAACACAATTTTCTGTCTGCTAATTATCAGATCGATTTAGATTGTTTTATAACTATAGATATACAATTAATTGAGGATTGAGGAAAAAGCTTTTAGATACACATTCACAATACTCTCAATGGTGTAATGGAAAAACATTCGAATCGATTCGATTCAAATGAAAATTTTCAGAGAAAAACAAAACAGCAAAATTATCGATCTCATCATCAGCAATTAAATGGAATTTAATTGTTTTATTGTATCCTCAAACGATAAAATGATACAAAAACAAGAGACATAATAATAACAACAATCGCACTGAGTTATTTATTCCCCTGGGGAATACTCTTTATGTCCACACGTATCGTCGTCGGTCGTCGTCGGTCGTCGTTGGAGTCGAAATCGCTGTCGCATCATTCATCATCAAGAGGAAATAAGTGTAAATAAAGTTTTTTCTTTGGTGGATGCAAAACCCAGCGATTTAAAAAAAAAAGATTTCGGGTGAAAATATTCCATGTGTCTGTGACAAAGTCAACGACGAAAAGGATCCATAATGGGGCTGGTTTGGTATTTTTTTTTCTATTTTTGTTTATTTGAGATGAATGAATTACGTGAAGCCTTCCCTTTGTATTTTTTTTTACTTTTGAACTTTTTAAAAGAGGAAACGTGGAGCTTTGAAAAATTGTCTACTGATAAAAAAAGGAAACATTTTGGTTGAAAGAAACTGCAGTATTTTGTATTTCATTGATTCTTGAAATTCAATCGTTATAGGTATTTCTTGCTTGAAAGAAAAAAAAAAAAACTTACTTTGGCTTTCCCTGTGAAGGACAAGAACAATGTTAGATTTAAGTACTAGGCACAACAAATGAACAATACTATGTTCGAGATCTTACACCTTTTAAGTGTAGACCGGTTAAGTGAATATTGATTAAGTTCTTACTCAATCAATTTTTTAGCAAATTTTAGTCAATTTAACACCTTAAACCCTTATTAATAAAAAATGTTTAATTATCTCCTAATTCATAAATAAACAGAAATTTTGATTACAAATTAATTCATTTAAATTTGTATTAATAAACAATTAACTGCTAACTGTCGTTATTTAGCAAATCTTAATTAAAATCTACTACATTCAACATAGAACTCTGCTTTCGCCAAAGAGTATTATTTAATTTGCACACCTACACTTTCTCACAAAGTGTGAGACATATTTTATCATTTGAGCTTGAAAATTACATATGTATGTATGTGTCACTATAGTGTTTGCTTTCTCTTTATTTATAGTAGTTGGTAAAATTATCTTAGGTATTTTGAATTTAATTAGTCGTTAATCTTGATTAAATCAGCTGTAGTTAGAAAGATTTTGATGAAAGTAGTTATCGAGATCTAAGATCCCGGAATTTCCCGGATAAAAACACACAATATTTAAAAAAAAAAAAAAAAATCAATTAAGGTATGCATTTCTGTTATTTAAAATGTGTATTTAATAAAATAAAATAATGTAGAACATTTTACATTGAACTTGAATAAAACAAACTAAAAATAAATCAATTTTTGTTGTAAGATGATATCACATTTGATAGCTAAAGTGCTATGTCAAAGCATAAATGTGATTGTCATTTTCCAACAAATTTGACGTTTCTGCCGCAGTACGACCAGAGTTACGTTCATATAACGAAAAATAAAAAAATTCCTGTGACCAAAAAAGTTTACTACATTCCAGAAAATATAAGAATTTTATCGCAAAAGACGTCATTTTAGTTCTCTAATTTCGATAGCTTATTACAAATATTTGAAAAATTCACTATAGCAATCCGTTAATTTTTTTGACAAATGTCATTGTATACTATTCAAGTGAATTTAATTGAGTTGAATTACTTTACAAAGACGAAAAACTCAATGACAATCACATGTGACTATAATAGATGTGACATTCAATTATCACCTTAACCCACCGATTCCATCCGAGAATTCAACAAATGGAAAAAAAAATACTTAGAAGACAACAAATCCAACTGGAATTAATGACATAAAGATTATTTTGACGTTTGACTCAAAAATTAAGAATATTAAACAATTACTTTGAGTATATAAATCTAGGAGAATTTCGAAAAAAATAAGAATAGCCCGTTATTTGGGCAACTGTCACTTTTGAAGCTGTCATCTTTTGCTATTGATGAAAAGTAAAAACTACGCCATTACTAAAACTGGAACGATACACGCTTCAATAACGCATTGAAATTGTTAAAATTTTGCCAGAAAAGTTTCCTTACCGTGTTATTTCTCGAAGAGGTGATCACAACTGGCAACGAGATCTTGTCATTTAACACAGATGGCGAACCGCTAGCTAAAATTAACACGAATTAATTTTTTTGTTTGGTTATTAATAAGATTTCACACCTATTTCACTGAATTAAAATAATTCATGTTTGATTTGAGTTTATTAATACAGATTTAGTAGATTTAAGTTTATTAATAGCAATTTAATCTTAAATAGACTTTTTTACCTTAAAATGCAACAGAAATCAGCTTGACTGCGTTTTCACATCGTTCATTAAACAAAACGTCAATTTAACACAAATTTATCAAATACATACATAAATTAAATTTTATTAAAATTCATCAATCTATACGTAAAACATTTAATTGTACCTTAAATACAATACTTTATGCAATTGAATATAAAACACTCATGATTATTTTAATACGATTTAGGGTAATTTTTTTTTTTTTTTTGTATTATTTTCAATTTATCAAAATTGATTTGCCAACACTGCATCCATCAGTGCAGGTACAAAGACACAGAAAAAAAAAACAAAAAAAAATTAAACACATCAAATAATATTTCTATGGTCAACCTCGATGCAATATATTTAATTGCAGGTGCAATAAACACTCGAAACTATGGTTATTTGTTAATTAAATGCTCCACACACATGATGCTGCTCTGCCATATACTATATACCGACATAATATATTATATTCTGCAAAATACGAATGAGGTTCGATTTTGATGAGTTTGCTAAAAATCAATGGTGATTGTGTGTGGTTCTTCGGTCTCTTTCACATATCGCTTTGGTTTTCTATTTTCTGATAAAAAAAAATGAAATAGAAAATAAAAATTTAAATAAATAAAAAATAGAAATAATCTAGATGAACATCATTCGATACAGCAGTGCAGGATTGCAAATTAATGAAGTGAAGTTTTATAGGGGAATTTAAAAAAAATTTTTTTTGTTTCTAATTCCTCTAACAATTTATTTGGTACATATTTGAAGAAGAAAAAATTGTTCCATCTTTTTATTTTTTGGAAATCGAAAAATATGTTTGGTTGAACGAATGCAATTTAGTTTAATTGAATATACATATGTACGTACATACAGTCTATGATGCTGTATCGATAGTACTTTCAGTTATGTGTTATTAATTGAGAATAAATGAATATATACAATTTTTTTATAACGGGAACTTTTAATCGATAGAAATAGTTTTTTTTTTTCAGGAACTTTGAGTGATACGAAGACAAAAGGATTAAACTATTATTGAATTTGTTTGATTGAGAGTGAAGTTTAGGGGCACATTAAGGATAGGTGAACAAATTACCTTACTCCACTCTTGTTGCTGTATTTAGTGGAATTTTCCCTTACGTCATTAGGCGTTTTTCTTTTTTAATTCAGAGCAGAGCCTGAACTGTCAAAAAAATAATTGTGTTTCTTTTTTAGTTCTGATCGTTCAGAGCTTCAAATGTGTGTTTTATTTTTAGTTGAATAAAATAGAAGAGTAAACGGAGAAAAATGCTGAACACAAACGAGTGGACATTAAAAAAGGCGGGAAATTAAAAAGAAAATCATCGTCAAAACAATAAAAATGGTGGAAGAGACTGGTTGCTCTTGTGGAGAAACTAATAACAAATGTTTACGTTTTACAGTCTGACATTTGACATTTCTAATCATGACAGTTCAGTGCTTAAGTTATTTCATAATTAAATCAGAGAGCTGTGAAAATACTCTGCTCAGAACCTTACTCTGTTCTCTAAGACTCTGCTCAGTGCTCAGTTCAGCTCTTAACTAAAAAAGAAAAAATGGCTTTTGTCGATTCTTCCATACTTCTAAATTTTTGTATCTATATTTTTACCATCTTTAACAAGATATTTAGGAAAAAACATTTTGAGTTTTGTTTTAACTCTCTATAGGTATACAATTTTTAAGTTTGTTACAGACCTGTTTTTTTTTGGACAGAGATTGGCAGTTCTGTCAAAAGCCAATTTCAAATCAAAAAACAACAACAAAATACAAATTGGCTGTTGTTTACTTTTAATTCTATTTATTTTTAAAAGTGAAATTGTTTCTTATTTGTTCATCCTAATTATTAAAATTATTATTATCAAATTTAATAAAGTTACAAAAGAAATTACAATTTTGTGGCTTCGTTTACTTTTTTTTTTTCTGCTACGAATGCTCTTTTTTTGTTTACTTTTTGTTGACGTTTAACACACACAGCATTAGTGTTCACAGCATTAGTGTTATTTTGGATTAATTCACTTCTCTCTGAGAGAATTTCATCCCCACTCCTCGAAATTTGACAGATTGCAATTTTGTGTTCTGAAAGTACTGTAACGAACATTTTGTGAGCAAACATTTCTGTCACTTTTAAACGTCAAAAATTAAAATCAACCAGAGTTGCCCAGTAGATGTTTGATAAATCACTATCAAAATTTTCATAAAATCACAACCAAAGATAAAAATAATGTTTTTAAATTTACACGTATAAATTTTTTGTTTAAAAAAAAAACGCTTTTTTTTAATTAATTAAAAAAAAAACTAAATTTATTCCGATGTTTTGACACGTTGTTAAATATATATAAAAATATTTATCAACTTTCAATTGATAATCGTAATAGAGGTGTGTCTGATACACAAGATTTTGATAAGTTTAAGATTTTAAATGGAAGTTACGAAAAAAAAGTGTCACGTTTTTAGTTTACCCTACCGTCGTCGGCATAGATGTTTACACATCAAAAAACAAACACCTGTTTTTTTGAAAACCGAAATCTGAATTTATTTTTTTTTGTATATCAATCTCACCTCCAAAAAATATGCGATTTGCTTGTCTGTATAATTTCAACAATTTAAAGCAGAAAAAAACAACACTATCAGTCCATGACAAATCGGCTTACAAAATGTTTTTTTTTTTTGCTATCGTTCGTTTAATTTTTTTCTACATTAGCGCATTTCGTGATTCATTGAGTATAAACAGATGAGTGAATATAAAACAGAACTAAACATAAAACTATGAAAGATAAAAAAAAAACAAATCAACATATAATAAATATGGAAATACGTAATATAAATCACAAAAGCCGTTATTCAAACTGCAGACAGATTATAACTCGTGCTAAATGCAAAGTCAACCGCGCGATACTTTGCTTAATGCGATTATTAATATAACAATCGAAGCAAACAATGTAGGTACAACAACGTACTATGTAGTGTAGGTGTGCAAAAGCAAACAACTTTCTGCGTCGCTATATCTGTTTGATTTATTAATATACATTTTTTTTAATGAGAAAAAGAATGACAAAAAAAAATAAAACATCATCATCATCATTGTGAATGATATCAATCATCGTCAACTACTGCAACTGCATCAGTAGCCAACATGAAAGGACAGTATGACACAAAATGTTTCAAAATAAAATAAAACATTTTTTTGTTACATATATTTAAATACGGAAGTAGGCAATGGTTTGTTATTTAGTTGCCGCCACAGGGTGAAATATTAAAAGAAAATAAAAACACACATTACCCATGTTGTTTTTTTTTTCATTTCTTTGTAAAATACCCCGACCCTAATAACAGTCTCGTTGGAAAACAACCGAACGTACTTAGTATATATATTATATGTACTTGGGAAAACCTACAAGGCGAAGCGTCCTCATGCCATAGCAGCTTTATTATAAGCTATATCGCCACCCATTTAAGCCACATCGTACAATACGACAAAACAAATATTAAAATGCAGCTTTGCATGTCCAGTAATTTGTTGATAATCGCACGCGTCGTCGGTCGACTGGAATGGGAATATTGCTGGCGGCGGCAGCAGCAGAACTCACTGGCGACATTACATTTATAACGTACGACTTTTAACTCCCATTCGCTTCAATTCATTTCGCTTCGTTTCAAATGAACTGCCCCAGACCGTACCCAGTCTATTTTTTATAATTTTTTTTCTTGTTCTCTTGGGTACTTTTAGGTTTGACTGTGCAAACGACCGAGATCACGTACATCTGACATTTTTATTGAAAACGACTAATTGCACGCTTAATACACTTGAAGAAAAGAAAACCAAAACAAATGATAAATTTTGTTTTGTTTGTTTTTTTTTTTAATAAATTAAAAATAATTTGCATAGTTTTCTGTTCATAGTGTACCTACTTGAGAGTGATTCACAATAATTATAATTTCATTGAATTAGTTTGTTTTTCATTGAATGAAATGAGATAAATTCAATAACAAATGAAATGATTTTTATAGTCGACAAATTGATAGTCGGGAAATCATATTTAACAGGAAACTTGATAAGTTTTAAACGTGATTTAATTGTAAAATAGATGGATATTTTATTTAAACAACCTTAAACATACTTACAGAACACGGGCACGGGGGTTTTTAAGTTCTCTGAGATATTTTATGTATCATATTTTTGAACATGGCTAATTTTAAATGTCACAATTGGCGTTTTTCTTTTTTAGTTCAGACTTCAGAGCAAAGCCTAAACTGTCAAAAAAATAATTGTGTTTCTTTTTTAGCTCTGATCATTCATGGGTTGAAATTTTTGTTTCTTTTTTACTGATTTGACGAATTATAATTTTATTTTAAAAATGTTAATAAATCTATGCAAAAATTGCGTTTGATAAATATTGTTCCAATAAAAATTTACTCCAAAATGAACACTTCCACTTTTCAAATTTTCGATGACGCTGAGGCATAATTGAGCTTCTATGCCGTAAATGTGCCGAATTATCTCATCCTTTAGCTCTTGAATTGTTGCTGGCTTATCGACGTACACCTTTTCAAAGTCAAACAGTTTAAAATCACATGATCTTGGCGGCCAATTGACATCGCCACCACGTGAGATAACACGGCCATTGAATTTATCGCGCCAAAGAGCCATTGTTTCTTTAGCTGTATGGCAAGTGGCACCGTCCTGTTGAAACCACATATCGTCCACATCCATATCTTACAATTCGGGCCATAAAAAGTTCGTTATCATCTCACGATAGTGAACACCATTCACAGTAACCATTCAGCCACACTATCGCGAACAGCAGCAATATTTTCTGCAGTACGAGCTATATGAGCCAGCACTGGTGTTTTCACATCTCCTACAGACCCGGTTTGCTCAAATTTTTGCACGATTTTTCCGATTGTACGCACATTTGGACGATTAAATTGACCAAAAAAATCATGAAGTGCACGATATGCATTTTGATTTGAACGCCCATTTTCATAATAAGCCTGAATAACTTTAACGCGTTGCTCGATTGTGTATTTTTCCATGGTTCAAATTGAATTAGTCTGAAATTGAGAAATGTCAAATGAAATGCAGAAAAAAAACTTGACGTTTACGTGTGGTTCACATTTAACATCGGCCGTTAAAATTTAACCACCCGTTATTTTGGCATGTGACATGAGGTCAGTTCAATTTATTAGGTCCGTTTATTTTAAAGTAATTTGTTCGTCTTTTATTTTATGTAATTGTGAGGATTCTCGCACGGGTAGGTTAGTCTTATATGATTTTGTTAAAATGAGTCTTAAAAAAACAATCGTTACACTCATTTTAGAGAAAAAAAAGGCAACTTTATTGACAGCTGTTTGTCATTGATTATCTAAAGGTGTGTTTGATTGAGAAATTTCTAATGAAAAGTAAGTTAGATCTTAGCACACTGCAGTAATGTTGTTGACAATGATCAAAACATAGTAGATAATTTTAAATACATGTAATGAATGCTACTACCTGCTTAAATGCATGTCCTGACACCGAGGCCTTAAGTTAAATACTTTTCAGGTTTGGTAAACCAATTGTACAAGAAATAAAAAAAAATAAAGAATCAAAATTGGAAATGGCGTTTATTTGACTTCACAACACTGAAATTATAAAAAATAATTACAATTACAATTACATCGTCTGACATTAACAGACAAATTAATGCTGAATCTCTGTTATAAAATTTATCACACAATTTTTTCGAATGTATTTTTTGAATTATTATAATACATTTTGCGCCATCAAGGAGTTCAAAGAAACCTACTCACTGTCGCATTAAATCAACATAATCACCCACCCGTCTGTTTTTATTCACATTTGCAAGAAATTCTGTCGCCAAAATTAGAACGCACCCACAGCAGAAGCGTTTGATAAATAAAAAAAAAAAACAATTTCTACGATTCGTCTACCTTTGATGGCTAGCACCTTATAGCCAGATATATATTTACCTATACACCGTGCCGGTCTCCAATTTTCCGGCCATATCAACACTCTCACATCTCGTTAAACATCCACATTTCATATATATAGAGAGAAAATTTGCATACGTGGTTAATTACGATCATACGTGTCGATTAAAATCGCATAGTAGTAGCAGGCGGCCGCTAACACACAGTAATATACATAAAATGAAAAAGAAAAAAAAAACACGACGCTTAAACGCAATTTCCAAATCACCTTTTGTTTACTTTCTATATATGAGACCGACATGTACAGTGGTGCCAGGTTATTTTTTTCGCTGCTTAATTCGACAGTAAAAAATCTATAGGTATCTTAAATTAAAGAGATGTAAAGTTTCCTTAAAAAAAAAAATTATTATTGATTTTTTTTATGATCAGGCTTTTTTTACCGAAAAATTACTAGAAACACAAATTAGAAAATATAAATTTGGGTAAAACTTGAAAATCAAAATTCAATCTAATAATTCTTATTTTTAAACCAGACTTTTTGAAATTTTAATTATAAATTATTTATTTAAAAATCGCAAAAAAAAATATGAAAATTATTTTTTTGTCCAAGTTTTTTTGTCATTTAGCCCCACTGTGGGGCTGCAGAATTACGCGGATATATGGATGCAACAGCAATGAACGGTACAAATGGCAGATGTTTAGCAGGCCCCCGTCACCGTTCTTTTCTACAAAATATTGCAAGTCCATTTTGCAAAGCAATTCCACATATACATTGTGTGCCAACACGCAATCCTGTCGAAGATCCTTATCGAGTTCGGTTTAATTGATTGCACTTTATTGAGCTTTACACACAGGTACAAATAAACTGGCGAATTAATTTAGAGCGTGTATAGAGTTTTGTTTGGCGGCAATAGCAGTGATGGCAGAAGCGGTGGCGGGTGGCATAACACAAGTACGATGAATACTATATAACTGAATCAGGTGGAGTGGTTGATTAGTGTTGTCCTGCCTCCTGGGTAGCAATAAGGAAAGCATTTCGTCTCTATACATATATACTAAATACCTACCTGCTGAGATGTTAAGCACGGATAAAACTAACACGTTTGTGTTGGCAATTGAAAACTTTCTCTCTAGATTTTTCGACGAATTTAATTGAAACAGTCATCAATGCGAAGCACAGTGCCACGCCATCACCATCGCCAAACCACCACCACCACCACGTCTCCGATTCCTTTTATTAAAAGTTTTATGATGTTAGTGGACGGAAAAGAGAAAGAGAGGATATTATTTTTCACTTCCGAATTATCCTTAGCATTGCTTTGCTTGTTGTAAATTAATTTCCGTTCCATCCAAGTGTTAAGTTTTCTCTCGCTTCGTTTAATTGTCCTTATTTCCGGTTTTTTGGATTTTCGGGGATATTGTACTTATAGGTACTTATCACTCTATTTTTCTTTTCGTTCTCTGCGTAGAAAAAAGGCTTAATCTTCTAGGCGAAGTTCTATATAGACTTTTTAGTGTTTAATTTTAAAATAGTTGATAGAAAAAAAAACATCCTTAAATCATTATATACTTTTTTTTCCATTCATAATAAGAGGGGTTTGAAATATTTTTCTTTTGATATAATAAACTAATTCCCATTCCACTTAAGCTCTTTATTTAGAGATAAATTATTAAAGTTAAGCTAGAGCATCTAAATAAGATATTAAGAACGGAAAAATTCAAAAAAAGTAAAATATAAATTATTAGTAAAATTATTTTTAGGAACATCCACGTTGCAATTTTTGTCAAAATTATTTGAGATGTCTATAAAATCAAAAACAAAGTGATTATCTTGCTAAAAATAATCAGTCGTATTTATTAGATTTTTGCCTGCTTAGACAATGTCTAACTATTTTCAAATTGGTGGCAATATGCTTTATTTAATAAAAATAAATATCACATTATTCACGGTTAAGACAATCTACTCTTGTGTTTAAATTAGGCAGCTGTAAGACAAGAATAAATAAAGTTTTTGAACACATTTTCCAAAGTTGCATAGTTGTCTAAAGTTAGACAACGTTTATAAATAAGACCAAATATGTTTAGTCCCAACACTCTGCTAATTTTGTTAAAGTCATCTTAAATTAAAAAATTTAATTAAATATTGTTTACCTAGTTTTTCTTTTTATTTTATTAAGAAAATATTAACCTACCCGTGCGAGAATTCTCGCAATAAAATAAAATAAAAGACGTACACATTGTTTTAAAATGAAGGAACCTAAAAAATTGAACCGGCCTTATCTCACATGTCAAAATATTACTAATTGGAAAGTGAAAGTGTTCATTTTATTGGAATAATATTTAAGAAACAAATGGAGTTTTTAAAGAAAATATTAACATTTTTTTAAATTAAATTGTATTTCGTCAAATCAGCAGGTAATTCCGCTTAGTTTGACATCTCATTTGTCAAAATCGGTTTAGTATGAGAGTCGGAGAAGGGATCCAGACTATAGCTATAATATATATGATTTTGGAACAAATTTCTTTAACATTTTTCATTCTCGAAAAATAATAAATGAGAGTCATAAATGAGTTTTTAGGCCCTGGTTCTGCAAAAACAGTGGTTCTGGTTGGTGACAAATTTCCTTCCAAATGTTTGTGGCAATCCTCAGGGTGCTATTCTTGACCCCCTGCTTTTATTTTTAGTTCACGTAAATTAGCTTCCAACTCCTTATGTGAGAACGTGAGAACTGCTCTTTCCATATGAATAGAGCTATGATGTCCAATTATGCTTGAACTGCTCTCTCAGCATTTTTCATTTTTTTTTTTTTTTCATTTTTAATTATTTTTTTTATTTTTCATTAAACTTGTAACTATCTTAAAGCTAGACAAAAATTCATAAAAAACTAACCTACTTATCAATAAATTACCACTAACTTACTGGCCCGATGCGGGCGATCTAAGCTAAACTATATAAAAAAACTATTAAAAAAAAACTTATTTAACCCTAAAATTCTTTATCAGTTTTATTTTTTACCAAGAAAGAATTAACAAAGAAAAACTTGGTATCATATCATTTTTTATTTTATTTAAAACTTACTGGTCTCTCGGCTTTATTGAGCATGGAGATATGTTTCAATAAAGACCAGAGTCGACCTGGTGCCCAGCCCAATTGTGCCTGATGTGTACATGGGGCGCTGAATCTGAGTAGGTGCTCCGTGAATCCTGGAAAAATATATTTATAATTAATCGACAAAAAAAAAAACTTTTTAGTTTAGTTTTTAGCTAATTTTAAGATTTATTTCTTCAGCGCCATCTATCGGAAAACTAGATAACTATTTATTTACATGTAATTCTTTTATTCATAAAAAATATGTTGTGGGGAAGTTTCACCTCAATCGGATTTAATATTTTGATGTTAAGTGCCATCTATCAGACAAAATTTAAAACTTTTAATTTTAAAGCGAAATAGTTCTGGAAAGGAAGACATTAACTTCGAAAAAATTTCGACTTGGGTTGTATAAATAAAATTACAAGGGTTAATTTTTCAGTGCTGAGTTAACAACCCAGTCCAGGTTAACCTTGGAAATAAATTGAATAAACTGAGAAGAATATTTTAAGTGTAGGATTAGGTCAACAATCTGTCAAATTCAAAATGTGGCAGTATGGCAATGTGCTGTCACTATATTGAAACAGAGAGGGCGCCACTCACTATGCGGTACTATGGAAAGGGAAATTTCCATACTTTTGAACTTTCTATTTCGATTAGTGTATTGACACATAACTGTCAGAAATATCTATTCATTTAATTTATAGTTAACTCACCAAATTAATTTGGAGTTAACTTGGGATCTAAATTGACAGAGAAAAAAATGTTTGAGGAGTTAATTCGGATTCAACTCTGAAACTAGTATGATCTGGTTCTGAAAAAGTAGGCTATAAAGTCACAATGATAACTAAAGATTTGTCTGCCTCTTTTCAAAAATACTGGAGAGAGTCTGCCGCTCAACGATCAAGATTCAAGAACCTGGCTTACATACTTATTTTAAAAAGATGTGTGAAACTTTCTCCCGAGTGCCAAATTTCAGTTTACATATCGTACCATATACGTGTGACACGTAACGTATTACACGTACCCCCGGCAGAGATGTTTACACATCAAACATACACGTTGAAAGATATAATTGAGAAGTATAGAATTAAATTTAATTGAGCCCAAAAAAAACAAAAAAGATGGTTTATTTCGTTTTATTCACGTTTAACAAAATCATCATCAGTTAATGAGCTGTCAGTGAAAATTGTCTACATAAATCAACTGAACTATTTCGAAAGTAGTTAGCTATATTGTAAGTGTGAAAACATCAACGTCAATTATCGCGTTTAAGCGTAATGTATTAATCGCTACGTTAAGTTTGTCCATCCTGGATAATTGTAAGTTAGCGCCATCTATAAAGTAAATTTTATCATAAATTACCAAAAGTTATCTCTACCATTACAATTCAGGGCGCCACTTAAATATTTATGAAACTTATCAACAATACCTTAAAAGCGTTATCTCAATTCCATCATTATTATAATTTTATTTTTTGCTTTAATGCATTTGATTTTTATTAAAACAAAAAAAAAACTTAAAACAAACAAACCATCGATATACCTTTATAATGCTTGATCCAAAATAGGTATCAATTTTGGTTTAAATTAAATATTTATTCGACACACTTAAATGCATAATGCAATTTTATTACCACTGTAGGTAAAGTAGATAAGGGTGCATAGAGCCAGTGTCGAAGTTAATTTGTAAAATTAATTTACGAGTCAATAAGCAATCAGCAGGCAGCAATTTATTGAACATTGGGCCTGCCTCCCGCCTCCATCCCCGTTCTCAATTATTTCACATGACAGCTCTTCATTTCGCAATAAGACCGATTAAATTAATTGTGAATCCAATGACATTATAACTCCATACATATTCATACGTACCTACATATTTTGTACCTACCTACATTATAATAATTTTTGTAAATATGTATGTAATTTTTTTTTAATTTGCTTAATTGATAGACTATGTTAACTATGAATGAATATTTTGTTAAATTAATTGAATTCTTTATTTGGATTCAATGTAATGATAGAGGGATTATTAGTTTGTTTTTTTTTGTTGTTTGTGTGTTTTCTGCTTCCAAATAGTTTTTTTTTTTTTTTTTATTTAATTTTTCGATATATACAAATAAATATTTTTTTTTTAATGGAAAATATTTAACCCCTAATTTTATGGTAAAAATTTAATTTTATGGTAAAAATTAAAAAAAAAAAACCTGAATGTGGAATTTTTAATCGAAAAATTACAATTGCAATATTACTCTATCAAATGCGTTAATAGAAAATATTGTGTATCTATGCAAATAAACAGACAGATAGTGTTAAAAACTTCGATTAACAGATCATATAATAAAATTAAACAAACTTATATCGTAGGTGTAAACATAAAAAAAATACACTTAAAAATGTGTGTTAATAACTATTAAATGTACATCTATGTAGGTATGTATGTAATCATAATAAATTATAATATGGTGTCAACATTATGTTTCGGAGGCATAATAAACTGGTTTTAACTCATAAATTTGTGGGGGCGAAAATTTTGCGTGCCGTGTGTTGAAATACACATTGGTTGAATTTGTATCGATATTAAATCTTCTACACTGAGAGAAAAAGTTAAAAAAAAAATAATCTAAAACCACCATAGCAGCACGATATTGTAGGTGTTGCCGTTGTTTTAAAATAGCTTGAGTTGAGTTGAGTTGAGTTGAGTTGAGTGGAGTTGAACTGAGTTGAATTGAGTTGAGTTTAGTTTAGTTGAGTTGAGTTGAGTTGAGTTGAACTGAGTTGAACTGAGTTGAATTGAGTTGAGTTGAGTTGAGTTGAACTGAGTTGAACTGAGTTGAATTGAGTTGAGTTTAGTAGAGTTGAGTTGAGTTGAGTTGAGTTGAGTTGAGTTGAGTTGAGTTGAGTTGAGTTGAGTTGAGTTGAGTTGAGTTGAGTTGAGTTGAGTTGAGTTGAGTTGAGTTGAGTTGAGTTGAGTTGAGTTGAGTTGAGTTGAGTTGAGTTGAGTTGAGTTGAGTTGAGTTGAGTTGAGTTGAGTTGAGTTGAGTTGAGTTGAGTTGTGTTGTGTTGTGTTGTGTTGTGTTGTGTTGTGTTGTGTTGTGTTGTGTTGTGTTGTGTTGTGTTGTGTTGTTTTGTGTTAAGTTGAGTTATGTTAAATAATCTTGAGTTAAGTTAATATTATGGGAGTTCAGTTGAAAAGATTCAAACCTAACAACAAATTATTAATTAAAGGCAACTTCATATAATCAACACTTGGTCTAAATTAAATCGCATTTCAACTTTGTCAATCAAGGACTGCAACATATCTTTATTTTTGTGTCTCGTAATAAAATTGTAAGCAGATACAGTATCTTACAATATTTTTTGTAATAATTCTAGGAAATTTAAAAATCATTTATGGGATAGAAATTCAGCAGTTGTCAACTTTATAATTTGCCACGTGTCACTTGTCGTATTTTTTCAAACAATGTAACAGGGCAGGGTACATTTTGAATTCTGAAGAATACAACTTTCAGTCAAATCTAACCAGAAGCTCCACTGTGACAAAAATGCTTTATGCTCAAAACTTTCTCACGAGTTAATCAAAACTGTTAATGCTCGTGAGTGAGTCATCACTTTTAGAATTTGCATAATATTGCTCATACTCACGCTCAAGAGGAAAATATGTACTGAGGGCTGTTTAATGACCGTATTATTATATTTAAGATTACTTGTAAAATATTTTAATAAAAAATAACGATAAGTATAAGAGCACTGGAAGAATAAACTGTGTTCGATTCCATTTTTAAAGATTTAAGATGAATGATTTGATCTAAAGCGCCCTCCAATGATAGTTATTGAAACTGCAAATTAGTTCCAAAACGTCAAACAAAAAGTTATGATGCGGCAGCATTACTCGTATGTATGCTCATCTGGAACGCATCCCGGATGCTTTAAATAAATTTTACTTTGCATCAATTTGACATTTCGGAAATCTAACTCATTTTATGTAGATGTCGTTTTGATGAATTTATACGAAAACAAAATCAATAACAATAGAAAAATAAACTTACTTCGCTCGAGACTCCATACTTTGGTTTCATTTTCAGTTTAAACGTCAAATTTTCAAATGAAAGCATCCAGTAAATGCGCATCACTGACGTTAGAGATGCGTTTCGAAACTCGTGACTTTCTCACCATTTTCTCTTTTGACTCTCGGAATTTTTTATGAAATACGCATCTGATTCATTTTGGATCTCAGTCGTATACGGACCGATAATTCTACTGGACTAAAATCCGAAGTGACAGTTGATCGGGATGTATTTTGTGCTGGTGTATATCGTGTAAAATGGTATCTTCTCAAAGCCTACAATATTCTTTTTTTACACATTCGTTCAATAAAAACTGGGTCTCTTTGCTAAACAAGATATTTTGCCGAAAACTTTTTACTGGCGGAAAAACAATGCGACAAAAGTCGTTCGTATTAAAAAGCGTGTCTAAAGAGCAATATGCACTGGAATGCCCTGTACTTGCTTGTGAAAACATAGCTCAAGCAACAACAGCTTGATATTTCTAAGATTTCCGATAATTGACTTCCGACAAAAATCGTTTATCGATAAACAAACGAGACTATCGCAAGAATGTCGAGTTTTCAAAATAAAACATACATTTTTTTTCTTCAAAGTAATATTAATCTTTCTTTCAGCTATAAAAGAAAAGCTTTTAAAGTACCTATGCGTTCATGTCAAGTATCCTGTTAAAAAGTAAATCATGTTCCATTTCTTCATAATTCATAATACACCTTACCATATAAAATCCTATTATAACCAAATGCTCTTAAATGGTTAAACCTCAATTTTCCTTGTTGGTCTTTTGAAGAATTTACTTCTAGATGAATAAATGAATAATGCATTTTTCAATTTACCAAACAAACAATTTTTTTTATTCCGCCCCCTTGTTGTATTTGTTGTTGTTGTTCTTTCTTTCTTTCATTCTTTCTTTAAGGAAGGAAAGTCATGTTTATAGGTCTTTTCGTGATGATTCATCGAGAATTTTTTTTATATTTTCTAAGGATGTCATTATTCCGGCAACAATTTAAAAATTCTTTCTCCAATTAGCCATGCTTTTTGCATGTTTGCTATAAAAATAAAAAATATAGTCTATGTATAATGTTTGATGCAATTTTTGTACCAACATAGAGGTACATACATTTATATAAGAAAAATAAAAAAGGATAACCTGCGGAAACCGTAAACGTGGGTGAGTTTATATTTTTATTTTTTTTTGAGCAAGGTGTATATGTAGGTATACCTGCTCGACAATACCGGATGCAGTGTGCAGTTCCCATAGGATGTCGGCTTATTGAAACTTCTCAACCATAGAAATGAAACACTATAAGCGCACTGCTAACTCCACTTTGGTATGGGGCGCCGCGCGGCGACTATACCGTCACCTCTCCACTGCTGCTATCATCATCACAACCATAGCAGTAAGGCTTTTGTGCCCTGTCGTTAGGGCAAGACCAAATATACATAAATGAACCTTGTGCTCTGCTGTGCAATAACAATGGCCAGGCATTAAACGTCGTCGTCACCTTGTCGTTGTCGACAACGACTAGGACGAAAACGAGAATGAGAACGTGAACGTAAACGACGACGTCAGCGTCAGCGTCGATGAGGTGGAGAATGATGAAGTGAACGGCCATACCTATAGTACTATATTGGTAGGTTACCAACACCGAAGCGCCATTGTGCCAGGGTGCTGCTGTTATTGTTTCAGTAATTCAGGAATAATCAGAAGCACAGTGAACAATAGCACCACCATCGCCGCCGTTGATATAATGCCACCACACCAGGAGCAAAATCAGAAGTGACATACAACAGTGAAACACTGCATTCCTGGTGCACTGGATTAAATGATGATTTTTTTGTTACGCTGCTTTTGTATGACGTGGTGGCATATACAAACCACCATCATTACCAACACACCCAGTTCAATCAAGGGAAGGTCCTTAATTTCGAGGACCTCTTTTCTACACTCACTCTATATTAATATGTATGGCAGGGAAAAATATAAAAAAAAAAAGGGCATATTGAGTGAACCTTGCTTCCGCAACACTGCTGCTGTTGCCACGAAACGTCAATGAAAGAAATCCTTTGATATACTTATAGCACCTCATACACACATATCAGACATCAGACATGGGATGGGGGGGCTGGTGTTGTTGCAACGAACGCAGCGTTGTTGCGTCTATCTTCTGATGTTTTCGTCGTCATCATCGTCGCAGGTTGTTGTAGCGGTGTGTGCTGTTATGTACACACGAAGCGCTTCAATGTCAATTAAAAAGGCAAAAAAATAATAATGAACCAGACAAAGGTTGCCGCAGTGTAAATCGTGAAAGAAGCGCAGAATGGTGCGTTTTTCTACCAAGTGTCAACAATTTACACTAGCTGACAATTGATTGAGTACCGTTTTTCTACAGAAAAACTTTTTTTTGCACTATTTTACTTATTATTTAAATATTTTACAATATTCAGAATCCAAATAGCTCAAAACAGTAAATGTATCAGTAAACGTCATTTTGACATCTATGTCATATCTATAGTAAATAAATATAAAATGGGACGTCTACTAATAATTTTAATTTTACTTAATTTATACTCAGGTCCTCGACATCCTCATTTTATATTTCATTACTTTAGATATGACAGAGATGTAAAAATGACATTTACCAATAATTCTGTTTTAAGAGATTTTGGCTCTGAATATCGTAAAATATCTAAGAAATACTCCTTGTTTAGAACTAGTAATAAGCCCCATGGGTTTATTAAAATTATTATTAAAAAGTCGTAATGGTGAAAAACAGAAACTGTATTAAAACTTAGTCGAAATCAAGAGATGCGTAGTGTATTTTTTTTGGCTTTAATACATCCATTCATTGGAGTCATTTTCACTTACATGCGAGTAGGTATATGTGAGATTTATTAAATGTTTTTTTTTTTTTTTTTTTTTTTTGTATTTGGGAAGAGGGCAGCAGTCAGTTGCTTTTTCAATCTGTAATCGAATTTCGATAGAAAATTTTGGTTTAAACGATTTTTCAAAGCTTTTGATTTTTTGATATCGTCGATATTATGTCGATGCATGCTTGATGTCCCCATTGCACTGAAATTTATTGAATGCTCTGCACTGATTCACTTTATTGGGATGGAGTGTGTCCAGTGTCCCTATGATGGTTATATGTGTGTACATCATATGTTGATTTGTAAAATAAAAGAAAAAATTAATTAAAATCCGTTGAGTATATTCATTTTTGTCCCTAGACACCATTTTAAAAAGCATTTAAAAGGCTTGAATTATGGTTTGAAAAGAAATAAAGAGTAAAAGTATAACTACCAACCTATGTACATATATTTTTGAAGCTTGGTTGTGTAAAATTTTAATAAATTTAAGATCGTCCACACTTGGTTCAAAAAAAAACAGGGATGTATTGTACGTGTTTGTTTCACAAATTGCTATAAAATATTTTATAAAATTATTTTTTTATAATAAAGGGTCATTTCGTGGTTTCAAGTTGGTATAGCTGGCATTTGACACCTGTCAAACTCAGCTGTCATTTGAAGTGTCATAATATTAGTTGAATGTTTGCCATTTAAGATAATGGATCGCTTAACAATCGAACAACGCGATAAAATTATAAAAACTTACTTCGAAAGTGGTGATTCAAACGTAGCCACTTTTCGCGCATTACGCGATGATTATGGTCGTCATAACCGACCAACTATCGGTAAAATTGTGAAGGAATTTGAAGAGTGTGGAAGCGTTACTGATGTCGCAAGGCCTGTGCATCATCGTAATGCACGCTCAGTCGAATATATTGATGCAGTAAGTGCAAGTGTTGCTGATGATCCGAATTTATCGATTTCCCGGCGTTAGCAGCATTTGAACATGTCGTTTTGGCCGGCGATTGAAGATCATGACTTGGACGATACAAGACGGGGCAACAGCCACAAAAGAGAAGTTTCCTGGTCGCGTAATTTTACGTTTTGGCAACGTCAATCGGCCACGAAGAACATGCGATTTGACACCGTTAGATTTTTTTCTGTGGACCTACGCAAAAGAGAGTGTTTACGCTAATAATCGCCGAACTCTAGACGCATGAAAAACCAACATTACTCAAGTTATGGCCGAGATGCCGCCCGAAATGTTAAAAAAAAATAGTTAAAAATTATCTCAAAAGAATCGCATGCTGCGAATCTTCCCGAGGCGGCCGCCATTTAAATGATATTGTTTTTCACACTTAATTGCAAATGCCAAACTTTATAATGAAATAAAACTTTCATCAAAAATGTATCGCTGTGTGTGTTTTATTTAGCTTTACTTTCGAAATGAATGATCCGTTGTTTCAAAAAACAGGCTGATGGGAAGGATACTTTTAAACAGCCAAAATGTTTTTTGTTCTCAATCGCGCTTAGCGCGTGATGCAGAAAACGTTTTAAATTATTTACAATAAATATTTGTTATTCGTTCGTTATAAGCGCCATTAAAGCAGAATTGGTAAGAAAGCTTTTTTTTAGACCGATTAAGTGCTTTTTTTTGCCATCGCACTTACCGCGTCAAAAATGTCCTGTCTTGAATTGCCAGAAATAAATAAAAGGTCTGTTTTTCTTTACACTTTGGGTAAAATTTTGGGCTTGAGCTGTTTGATGTTGTTGAATTGTTGACCAGAAATGAAAAGTGGGTAAAAAAATCAGCTCGGCTTTTCCATGCTCTTTATTTTTAATCACGCAATGCGCCTTATGTGTTCCCTAGCTTCATTTCTTAACAAATTAAGTTTAGTATTTAGTCTTGCAAGGGCTTAAAGTCAAACATTAAATCAACTTCGGCAAAACTTATATCAACTTTAGAATTATTGAATCGCATAAAAATGACTTTTTCCAACCAATAGATTTGACTCTGTATTTTTTTGGCAGAATTCTTTTTTTTTTTATTTATTTGTTGTTCTAAATAATAAACTTTTTGATTTCTTCTTGACGCACGTTCTGTTCTGCTGTCTGATTTTACAATGTACAGCAACTGCAAGTCATATTTTTTTTCAATTTTACAGGGTGTCCCATAAATATCATTTTAAACAACAAATTTTTTTCAGTCGTGATGTGTTCCTTACATTAATTAGTGCGTTAAACTGTCATGTCGAAGTTTTGGGTTCGAATCCCAAATTGTGCCACCTAAAAAAAAAATCTTTTTTTTCAGGGGTACTTCGTCTTGCGAGGAAGTGAAGAATTCTTCAAGTATTTAATACTCGTATTTTACGAATATCAGGTATACTCAATCGAGTCAAAAGTTATTGGGATTAAAACAACGAAAGCTTTTGCTGATAACAATGTTAATCACTGTCAAAACTCCCTTCTTCACAACATGATTTTAAATATCAAAAAGTGATTAAATTGTTTGTGTGTCTCTAATTCCATAGATTCTCCAGGATCCGGAACCTACATATATCCATTATATAAATGTTTTTATATATTTAAAAACAACAACTCATCTTAAACGAAAACCTAACAAGATTAGTCACTTAAATGGACTCCCATACAAAAAACAAAAGAAAAAAAAACACACATCAAAAACAAACTTAACAGAGTGCATAGCCTCTTTTACTCAATAGGTAGCTGTAAGGTTAGGTACATATATCACTTTTATAAGTCTTTCCTGATTTTTATTAGAGTGCATGCTGTGCGCACACACCCAAAGGATTTCCGTTCACAAACTTTTCAGCACTTTATCGAGGAGGTATTTCCATCATCAAATCGACTAAAGAGAGTAAATGTATATAAAGGAAGAAGAATAAGAAGAAAACAAAAATAATGTTTTCCCACTTTTCTTTTGTTAAAAGTGAAAAACTGAAAGGCATAAGGCTCCGACTTAATTTGGGTAAACCACACACACAAATAATCACAACAACAAAAAAAAATCCAAGCGAAACGAAACGAATGCCTTGAATGAACATTAAATAAAAAAACGAACAAGGAAACATACAATCTGGGAAATAAAAGTTGTTTTGCAAAATGGAAAACTTCAAAAGGATTTTCTTTTCTTCTCCACCTCACGCAAACATTGCACATTAAACAAATGGATTAATGAATTCCCTAGGTGAAGAAAACAATGTTGGTAATAATTTTGTTTTGTTTAAATTAAACACTGTCACGTTTTTTCACCGCTCAATGGGGAGGGGGGGTTCTCAATTGACAGGGATGTTAAAAGGTACTCATGTATTTTGTATAACACAAAAATTTAATTTTTCAAACTTATTTGTTCCTCTACACACAGTGGTGAGCTTTGTTTGATGAATGGGAATACAAAACCTCCAAAACGATAAAAAACAGGGTCGGTTCGGTTATTCGAAATTTAGTCAAGGAGCATTTTACGGGTGAACAGAGTAGATTGACATAGGGCTAAGAACGCACTTGCGATTTATTCTAATTGAGATTAAAAATTCCCTATCGCAACAAATTATTGCCAAATTACAGTTTTTAACCGTTGCAATTTTTAGTTATCTTATTTAAATTTATGTTCAGTTTTTTGAAATATTCGCGTGATCGAAAAAGCTAGAGCGTTTCTAAAATCCTAAAGTATTAAATAAATCCTAATTTTTATGATAATTGACATTTGATATTTTATTGTAAAAAAAACAACAGCTGTACCTTCATTAAGAGTGATTGGTAATTATTGGCAAAAATCTAACATTTGACGGCTACATGTGGCATGATAATGGGTTGGCAAACTATTAGTTATTCGCTTACGTACCAGTTGACTGCACAAAAAACGCTATCTATTCACAGCGTCTATTCTCTGTAAGTTTGACATCTGTCAATTTTTATCCAACTTGTAATTTATAACGTTTAAAGTCTACCTTTTTAAAATAACCATAATCGCATAACTTGTAAAGCTGAGTATAAACGAACCACTCATTTAGCCCGTGGATTTTCGACTTACTGAAAATCCAAATTTTGACAGCTATCAACTGTCATCTAACTTGTGATTTATTTATTTTAAAGTTTGCTATTTTACAATAACCATAATAGCAAAACTTGTAAAGCTGAGCATACACCTACAACCCATTTAGCTCGTAGATTTTCGACTTACTGAAAACCCGAATGGCTCTGTGGAGCCCAATCACACGATGCATTTTGGTTCGCCCGTCAATGACCAGCTTTTGAATCGTCAATTTTTTTTCTTTTTTACAATAATTGTGATTTTCCAGCAGATTATGATCGGTACTTCTACAGCTATATTTTAGTTAAAAATTGAAAAGTTATCTTGAAAGAAATGAAATGTTCATTGAACGTATCCTAAAGTTAACCATATTACAGGGATGTCAGTGAATATATTAAGACAACTCTTCTTTATAAATAACGGGATGTCCAACTTTTAGTTAGCTAGACAACTCTCCACGAGTGTTCTAAGCAAATAATAATAAATACGACTGATAAAGTTCAACTCACACAAGAATTCAGTTCATACGCTGCCGATTGAATGTTCGCACAACCAGTTAATTTTTTAAACAAAATCTTCTTAAGCGATGAGGCTCCTTTCACGCTAGACGGTTATATATGGTGTATATGCAAAACTACCGTATCTGGGGGTCTGAATGAAAACCCACAAGTAATTGTAGAGAAGCCATTGCATCCGCAAAAAGTGACTGTTCTGTGTGCGTTGTGGTCTGATGGTGTCATTTTCGAAAACGAAGTGCTTTTTTTTTCTACCCTACACACAACACATATACGCCACTGTAAACCATTTAAAAAATGACGCACATGTGTTTTTTTCTTATTCTAAATAAACACATTTAAATGAAATATGCTTTTCGGAAGAGGATAATGAGACTGGGGGGTAATTCTGGAAAGGAGATTATCTAAAAGTTATTACATCACGCTCCTGTGCACTTTTCTTAAGTGTCACACTGCATGATTTGCTCAGGCGAACGGCCGGCCCCAGACAGTCCTCTCCGTGGAACAGAAATTGCTTGCTTTAAATGTATATCTACGATTGTAGTAGAATAAATGCAAGTTCAGGGTGGTAAAAAAGAAATTTAAATATAATTGAACCTCGGTTGGGTGAGTTTGTTTTTTTTTTTTACTTTTTTTTGACAAGACCCTTTAGGGTGGAAACACAACAGTGGAAAAACAAACAAAAATAAGAAAGAACTTAAAAAAAAAAACAGAAATATGAATCAATTAAGTCCGCTGACACAGCAGCAAGTGCCCAGCCCAGACACTTTTTTCGCGTGCTGCGCCAATTTTCGTTTGTTTTTTTTACATTTTTATTTTTTCGTTTCGAGGGAAATTGTTGTAAAGGTCAACTGACGATTAATATCAAAGCATGCACAATACATCCTTTGTAATATGTATAAGACTATGGCTATAGCGAACAATCAACCCTCAAAACACAGACGTCAGAATGAAATGAACTGTCTTGAGAACGAATGTGAAGGTGGTCGTTGGTCGGGGGCCGCTATATTCTTTCAAGACAGATGATAATTTGAATAGAATGACAATAGACTGACGGGTGTTCTCTTGAATTATGCATCGAACTTTTGAGTAGATGTCAGAAGTTATTCGTTGTATGAGAATACTGGACTCGAATTTATTTTATTTTTGTATATACAAGATTGCGATCAGGTGAAACCTTGCTGCCACTGGAGACAGAATGGACGGTGAATAATGCATTTAAAGAATGGAAATGAATAGTGGAAATTATGACACACTGTCATCGTAAAACACGAAACATTTTTACTTTGCTGATGCGATTATAGAGCTACATAAGTTATACCTACGCTCTAAAGTTGTTTTACCGATGCATGTGCTTGTGCTTCTCACGTTGTTGTTTCGCTGTTTGGTTGGCAGCATCAGACGAAGGAGTTTTAATGCAAATTGACGAGGTAATTGTTGATGTCTGGTAATAATGTTTAACATTGTTTTAGTGCATTTGAAGTGTCTTTCGAGAGTATTATGTATATGTATGTAGGTACCTACTACATGGATGCTCTTCAAAAAGTCATTATGAGCACATGTTGATGTGAATATCGTTTACACCATTGCGGCACACCAAGCGCAGGGAAAACATCACATCAATTTATGACATTCCAAGGCTGCGATGAGGCTTAATAATATGTGATGAAGAGTTATAGTTTGAGAGCTTGGGCTGGATCAGAGCTGGTTTGTTAAATTCTTGAGCATTTAATCAATTCAAATGAGGTTAGTTAAGAAACGTTAACACTCATTTTTTAATTTAATTTTTTTTTGTTAAGATTCATACCTAATATACACATATGTATTTGCATCAAGCTGGGGCGGAAAATAGTGACAAAATATACACTGAGAGAATTTACAAATAAATTTGCTTACATGAAATGGTTACACCAAGTTTCAAGACCTGAATCGGTATGAATCGACTCAATGTAAAGCTTGGATTCAAGTTCTTTACGAATTCGGGCATATTTTTCACTTCGAAAGGATTTTTTTGAACTTGGTTAAACCGTTTTGGAGATTGAAATGATGGTCTTGAGGCTAAATAATCAAGCCCTTCGGTTTCTTAAGTTAATTACAGACGAATGTCAGATCTGACAATATTTTAAAACAGTAGTTAAAAGAAAATTGTTGCAAACTTCTTAAATCCTTCTCACATTGGACTGCTTCCTTCGACTTTTTTGACGTCTCTGTATGTCACTCCCACTTCTGTCAGCAGTTAAAAGAAAATTGTTGCAAACTTCTTAAATCCTTCTCACATTGGACTGCTTCCTTCGACTTTTTTGACGTCTCTGTATGTCACTCCCACTTCATGGCAAGAAAGATGTGGTCATGAAAGGCAGGATTTTTTTTTGTGGCATCTGTTCTTTCTGTCTGTACTTTTTTTGACACTTAAATACAACAAAAAGAATTTTTTTCATTTGAAAACATACTTTTGTAATAAAATATTAATTTTGTGATAAAAAAAAATCTATTTAATCCTTTAATGAGCCCCAGATTTGTGTTCTTTTTTTAACGACTGGTGAACGTCAAAGTGATTCGCTTCAAAAAAAAAAAATCGGAGGAGAAAGTCCAATGTGAATATCGTCTCATAACCATGTAACCATTTTGTCCGTCATTATTGACAGAAACTTCATTGTCACGTCGTTAGGCACGTTCAGAAAATGTGATTCTGAGATTTTTCTTACTTAAAATTGAGCAAACAAGATTTTTTTGCTGAGGAATCAATTTCATGGAACTAATATGGCTGAGATCTCCGAGGTCTCATTTTGCTGAACATACCTATTATCTAACAACCATAACAACAATATAATTGACAGGTATTTGACATTTGTCTTTACATGTTGAAACACAACTTTTTTAAAATTAGTTCTGTTCGTTTACTTCCCAAAACTGACATTTGGGAGACCTTGAAATCACAAAAATGTATAGTTTGTATACCCAAACCCCTTACACATAAAAAATAAAATCTTTTCCTGTCCAAAATTAGAGGTTAATGTAACTTTTCATAATGGATTTGACTTTTCAATCAAAGAATCTCTGTATTGAGCATGACGCGAAGAAAACTTTTAATATGACTGACAAATGACAATGCATGTCAACGAATCAAACAATTCAGTCATCATCAGTCGTATAAATTCAAATTTATTTTACCTATAAAAATATTTTTATCAAAATTCCGCATTGATACGAACCAAACGACTTAATTTGATCTGTTTCTTTACTGTTTGGAAAAAATTTGGTAAAAAGTTTGGGCTCGAGCTTTTTGATGTTTTTGTTGTAATTTTTGGCCAGAAATGAAAAGTAAGGAAACGCTTTTGGTATATCTCAGATTTGTTTCTGGGTAAACGTCACATTTGACAACAGAAATGTTCAGTAGTTTGACAAGGAAGAAATGGTAGTAGATAAAATGTAATTTCAATTCTATTTCGAGTGAAAGTGAAATGTAGAACATGGTTGCATGAATTTAATGTCTATAAAATATGACAGTTATTTAATTTTGTAGTGACAATCCAAAATAATTCAAATTAATTTTCCAGACAAATATCATTATAATATAATCCAATCTCTGTGAAGGGAGAAGTCGGCAAAATTAAAAAAAAAATGATTATTAAACAGAAAAATTTTCATTGGAACTAAATTTTTTTTTTTTTTTTCATTTAAAATTTGAATATTGATTCAAACCCCCGATGCGTCGTCTATCGTTCGAAGAATTTTTCCTTTATTCGAATTAGCTCATAGTAACTAAGCCTTTGTCAATAACACATTCAATTTCTAGTGATTGATTTCGAAAAAGGATCTGACTCGGAAAGAAATCTCTATTAAAAAAAAAGAACTTTAGCAAAAACAATGAAAAAAAAAACACATTGTCGTTTTGTCATAGCAAACAGCAGTGGTTCTTCATTTTGCATGCGCACATATATATTCAAACAATGCCACATGCCTCTCATACTTCATGGATTTATTAGCATCGAGAACGAGAGAAGGTATAGTTTGAGTACCTACATTTGGCATATATGTACATATGTATAGGAGAATCAAATAGCAAACATTATTAAGGGTAACGTCAAAGTGCTTTAGTTTTTTTCCAAACTATGCCTTCCTATCGATGGGTGGTTAATAATTTCAATAAGTTTTACATGTGATGTCAGTTGGTTATTTATAATAAGGGTAAGTTATGGATTCATACAAATATATTGACGGCTATAGGTTTACACATATGATGTTGTAGTAAAAAAACTTAGTAGTGGTCTGGATTTTGAACTGACATTCCAAGTCTCAAAATAATGACAAAAAATCACATTTGACGTTAGGTGCGTTATTTGGTCTAAAACTTTTTAACCGATTGACAAAGAGTGTGAGTGTAAATCAAAATGTCTTAATTGGCTACGCTGTATAGTGGAATACTATAAATAAATTAAATTAATAAATTAACGCAAATAGTGGAAGGTATTCATTTTGTTTGGCTGTATATAACTTTCGTCTATGCTAAAATGTTTGCAATGTTATTCGTATTTATATTCAAGTTGATATCAGTGAAAAAGATTTCAAAAGGCTAAAGTTTGGAGATATCATAGTTTAAGGTATCAAAGTTGTAAGATTAAATTTTTTTCATTTCTAAGTCTATTTATCACAGTTGGAAATATCACACCATAGTCAAAGGTCTCCTTCAAATGTATCACAGTTTAGGGTATCACAAAAGCATGGCCAAAGTTTTGAATTTTCTCTTCAAGTTTATCAAAGTTATAAAGCCACAATTTCGGTTTATTACTCCAATTTATCACAGTTCGAAATATTGCGTCTTATAGGTAAGATATGTATTCAAATTTTTAGGGCAAAGTTTTGGATGTTTTCTTTAAAATTGTCAAAATTGGAAATATTGCAACATGGCCAAATTTTTGGTAATTTTCTTGAAATTTATCACAGTTCGAAAGATCAGTGTTTAAAGTTTCACATTTGCATTGATAAAATTTTGAATTTTTGCATCAAGTATATCACAGTTGCAAATATCACAGTTTGTTTTCTTCAAATTTATCACAAATTGAAAAGTCACATTTTAAGGTATCACATAGCATAAAAAGTATTTATTTTAATTTTTTACTTCTTTACTATAAAATTAGTTAAAACGTTGGCAGTACCAAGAGAAATAGAGAAAAAATATGTTAATTCCTTTCGTTAAACATTTATCACCTTTTTAAAGTACTTACTATTAAAGTAACTTTAAGAAAACACAAAAACAATTTCGTGCGACCAATAATTTCTGCATATTAAAACACTCCTTGTGTGCGCTACAACCATATCCTACTTCAGTTTTACATTTTTTTTTTATTTTTTTGTTATTTTTCTGATTCGGTTCTTGTTTAATTTTTTTTTTTTTAACCAGAGAGTGATTGGATTTTTCCCTTCAAAAACAAAAATATTTTTCGTCGACGAAAACCACCATCCTGATGTAGGATTTTTGTGTGCAACCCCTTTTTGACTGCAGCATGTGAATTGTGTTCGGTTGGGTAATTCAATTTTTGTGCCTTTTCTTATCCGCTGTAACTAAATTGAACATTTTTCAAATCAAAAAAAAAAAACAAACTAGATGACTATATGCTTTTTTTTTTCTTTACATTGCCAAAGCATCAGACGTATAGTTTTAGCTTAGAAAGTTTTCGTTCGTTTATTTCGGAAGGGATATTTGTATACACAAGCGTCACAAATAACCAACCACTCAACTTTATTTAATTCCAAAAACCTGAATTACGTCTGGTTAGTAAAATTAAAACTCCAAAATATATTTTCCTTAACAATTTTTCCTAAGATTTGTCTGGATTTTTCGGTAGAATTACCCCTCTTTTTACTTACACCAAAAGTGACACCCATATGTGATCAAAAAATGAATTTACGAAACGAAAATACCATACAAACCAAAGCTGCCAATATCTATCAATTTTAGTTCTAAGTTCTGTCAAAGTTCATATAAAAAAATATTCAGCCCTATCAAGAATTTGATCGTAATCGGAAACTACTACAGATTCCATCGTAGTGGAAAATCTCATACCAATTAACATTACAAACGGTTTCGGTGCTAGTTTTTTTTTTTTTTTTTGGGATTAGAAAGAGTTTCCAATTACGACGGAATTCTTTACAGGGTTGAATATTCGGTAGAAATTGGCAGTTTTGTGGAGTAAACAACAAATCTAGCATAAATTGGCAGTTTTGAAAAGTAAACGAACAGTTCTAATAATTTTGTTAAAAACTACCAATGCTCTCGTTCGAAGAACTATCCACAGCTATACGGTTACCCAGTTAGTACACAAATCTGAGGTAATATATTGCGCAGGTTTTTAAAGTTGGAATTGTCAAAAATTAAAAATGGATGTTCGAGTGCCCACAAGAACTACCTACTCACCACATCATTAGAAACAGCAACAAAATATTAAAATTAGACAAGAAAAGTGTCACTGGATTCACCATTTTCCTCGATTTTGACAGATCCCGCAGAACTGAACAAAAATGAAAACGTTAATGGCCGCGTTCAGGTTTGTATCCAAAGCGGTCTGGATAGCTTTGTGTTTTTGAAATCGCATCTTTAAAAAAACAGCTGATAGAAAACAGCTATTGCTAAAATTGCTAAATTGCTAAAAATCTCTAGCTATTCTAAAAATCCTAGTATATTCATCTTTCCTATGAGAAATGTCAGCAACAGCTTGTGATGCTTTTTCTTCACGGCTGAGGTAGACTCACCGGTGTCCAAGATTCTTCCCAAAGAAGCAACAAAACTTGGGATTGAAGGGTCTGGTAACTCCAAATAAAATAATGGTTTTTGACTCTTTTCTTTTAGATTCCTTTTATAATTTTCGTTTATTTTATCTTATTGGTTTATAACACGGTATTTCATATAATGGTCTTTTACAAAAATGATATCCTTAATATAAACTAACACGGTACTTCATATACTACAATGTTCGGTAACTTAAATAACTAACACGGTATTTCATATACTTCAATGTTCGGCAACTTAAATAACTAACATGGTATTTCATATACAATGTTCGGCAACTTAAATAACTAACATGGCATTTCATATACTACAATGTTCGGCAACTTAAATAACTAACATGGTATTTCATATACTACAACGTTCGGCAACTTAAATAACTAACATGGTATTTCATATACAATGTCCTCAGCATACAACCTGAGGAACAAAACGGTCGGACACTCTTAGAGGAGTACCTTGTCCAGCGGGCGCCTTGAAGAGGACCACGAAGGAACGAAACGGGTTCGAGGATCCTTATCGGAAGCTCTAAATGTCCCTAGCACGCAACCTAGGGAACTAAACGGTCGGAACTCTTGTAGAGAACCTTTGTCCAATGGCTTCTTGAAGAGGAGACCAAAAGGAACTAAACGGTCGAGAATCTCAAAGGAAACTCTTGTCCCTAGTAAGCAACCTAGGGAAATAAACGGGCGGAACTCTCGGAGGAGAACCTTGTCCAATGAGCTTCTTGAAGAGAAGATCAGAGGAACAAAACGGGTGCGGGGATCCTTATCGGAGGCCCTATGTCCCTAGCACACAACCCAGGGAACTAAGCGGTCGGAACTCTCGGTGGAGAACCTTTGTCCAGTGGACTTCTTGAAGAGGAGACCAAAGGAACTAAACGGTCGAGAATCTCAAAGGAAACTCTTGTCCCTAGTAAGCAACCTAGGGAAATAAACGGGCGGAACTCTCGGAGGAGAACCTTGTCCAGTGGACTTCTTGAAGAGGAGGCCAAAGGAAATAAACGGGCGGGATTTCTTATGGAAAACCCTTATACCTAGTAATAATGTAATAATAATAATAATGTAATAACGATAAGCGTAAATAAATAATACTACTCAAACTGTTTGCCCTACTCTAACTAATGTCCCTAACAATTTTTATAAAAAAATTAGATTAGCTTCTTCAAGCAGAGTGAACTCCGCTAGATAATGCTTATCTGCCACCGAGACACCTGAGTAGGATTTTACGTCACGGCCCGATCTTGAATTCTCTATACTCTTGATTGGTATCCAACACTGGACGAGAATAAAAGACAATTTAGTCAACTTCTTCACTTCCTCTTGTTAATTTCTGGGGTGAAAGACAGTGTGAACTGCAAAAGAGGAAGTGTAAAATCATATGGGATTTTTAAGTATTTGAATTCCATTGACTAACTGCCTACAAATGGTTGTGCCATTTTTATTATTTATATAAATATCTTACTATAATCTTATTATTAAATTAGGGTTACAGTAGAGGTTGTAACGCTTCGTTACATTCCCCCCTTACTTTAGTAGACGAGAACCTTCTCGTCTCTTATACATATAAATATATTTAGGTATTAGTTTTTTTTTTGTGAAATCTTAAAAAAAAAATAAACTTAAACTTAAACATTTTTTTTTTCTTCTCTTAAACAAATTGAAAATTTTTTTAAAGCTGCGGTATTTCAATGTAGTTCGGTTTCCTATTTTAATAAGGTGGACGTCGAAAATGCCAGAGAATTTATTCTGGTCTGTTTTTCCTTTCGGATCTTTGGGTAATTTTGTTGCTGGCTTAGCGAATGATTTTGTCGCAAATCCTGTTACATGTATGTCCTCGAATATATTAAGCTTTTCGAATGAAGGTTTGGTGACCACACTTTGGATCGCGGAAGGTGGTACCTTGTCGACATTTAGGTGCTCTTCTTTGCACGTCAGGTCGGTCATGGTACATATATGCGTTTCTGACTTTGTTTCCGGTGTTGCCAATTTATCTTCGGCTTCTTTTCTGAGGTGATGTGCCTCAGTCGAATCCTCTCCAATACAGGGTGGTGGTTTTGTGCCACGTATTTGTTCGTCGTGCAATTCTGTTCTTATCTCGAAAAATAGTGGTATATCAGGATACATGGAGGAACGCAAATACGGTACATTCTCTTTAGTTTGGATAGGTCGAGATGGCTGCTCTATGGGCAGGTGACTTAGTATCGAGCATACGGCATTCTTTTGATTATCTTTCGGTAAGTTTCTGTGATCATTTTGCGGGGGCGTGGTAGCTGGAAGCACTCTGCTTGTTGAAGCAGAAGATGGGTATGAAGGACAGGGTGTGGGCCGGCGGTAATATTCATTGTTTAGAATCGCTGGGCCATTAAGTTGAGGTGTCCTTTGAAATTGAACAGAATGGTTAAAAGCAGGTGCGGAGCGATTATTACGTTCGTCGTTTCCTATAGCTTCAAATTCCTCCGCTAGGATCATCAACTCGTCTAGCGTCCTAAAGTCTCCACGTCGCACGTAGTATCGGTACTCTGGTCGGAGGTTTTCATATATTTTATCTACTAAGTCGGCAGCGGTCGGGCGGGGGTGCTGGCGGATGAGATATTGAGCAGCCATGATAAAATCCTTAGCTCGCTCTCGGGGGCCTTGGCGTTTCCTGTAAATTTCATCTTCAAGACGAAATACGTAACGTGCTGGTAGGAAGTGCTGTAGGAATATGCCACGAAACTCTTCCCAGGTTGCGAAACTATTTCTTTTGATTCGTAACCACTCCAAGGCAGTTCCTCGGAATATTTCTGGCAGCGGTCTTATCATGTCGTTCAGTGGAATATTATAGCAGCTTATCAGTTCCTCTACTCTCTCTAGAAATTCTTACGGACCGTGTTCATCACTTCGGCCTCGTAACTTAAAATAAGACGGGTGGGAGGGCTGGTTTCTACTCTTGGCTGCGGTACTGGTTTGTTAACAAGTCCGGGTGTGGTCTGGTTGGGGTAACGAGACTGTTGGGCAAACGGAGTGTAAGTTGGAAATGTTGGCGGCGCTGGCATAGACAATGGCTTTCTTAAGTCGGGGACGGTTAAATATAACGGTGTCCTAGGTGGCGGCGGTGGAACGGAGATATCGATGTGGCTTTTGAACGGTTTACTGGCGGGTGGGTCCTCATCTGCATTATTTCTCTCTTCCACAATGCTTTCCCATTCCTCGCACAAGTTCTGGGTCGACTTGTGCGTTCGGAGCTCTTTAAAATGTTGGCTTAGCCTTTTCCGGAGCGTTTGCATGTTGCCACTTGTGTCTAAGTTTCTAGCTGTTAGCACTTCGATGAGTTCAGGTTTCTTTAAGAAATATATAAATCCAAGATTCTTATATGGATTATATTCGCTCGTGGGTGCTTCCTCGGAATCGGACATGTTGAGGCGGGACGGTGCGGTTCTGGTACTGGTCGGCGGGTCTAATAATATTTAAAGTTCGGTGGAACTTTTCGAAGGGTCTTAGGTAATTGATTCGACGGTCTGGAAACGGTTGAATCTTTCAAGGGCTTGTCGGAGAACGGGAAACGGTAAACGGTGGTTGATGTTGCCTTAAAAGATTTCAGGTCGGTCGGCGGTCGGAGTTCGGTTGATCCTTCAAAAAGTCCCTGCTCGGGCGCCAATTTGTGATGCTTTTTCTTCACGGCTGAGGTAGACTCACCGGTGTCCAAGATTCTTCCCAAAGAAGCAACAAAACTTGGGATTGAAGGGTCTGGTAACTCCAAATAAAATAATGGTTTTTGACTCTTTTCTTTTAGATTCCTTTTATAATTTTCGTTTATTTTATCTTATTGGTTTATAACACGGTATTTCATATAATGGTCTTTTACAAAAATGATATCCTTAATATAAACTAACACGGTACTTCATATACTACAATGTTCGGTAACTTAAATAACTAACACGGTATTTCATATACTTCAATGTTCGGCAACTTAAATAACTAACATGGTATTTCATATACAATGTTCGGCAACTTAAATAACTAACATGGCATTTCATATACTACAATGTTCGGCAACTTAAATAACTAACATGGTATTTCATATACTACAACGTTCGGCAACTTAAATAACTAACATGGTATTTCATATACAATGTCCTCAGCATACAACCTGAGGAACAAAACGGTCGGACACTCTTAGAGGAGTACCTTGTCCAGCGGGCGCCTTGAAGAGGACCACGAAGGAACGAAACGGGTTCGAGGATCCTTATCGGAAGCTCTAAATGTCCCTAGCACGCAACCTAGGGAACTAAACGGTCGGAACTCTTGTAGAGAACCTTTGTCCAATGGCTTCTTGAAGAGGAGACCAAAAGGAACTAAACGGTCGAGAATCTCAAAGGAAACTCTTGTCCCTAGTAAGCAACCTAGGGAAATAAACGGGCGGAACTCTCGGAGGAGAACCTTTGTCCAGTGGACTTCTTGAAGAGGAGACCAAAGGAACTAAACGGTCGAGAATCTCAAAGGAAACTCTTGTCCCTAGTAAGCAACCTAGGGAAATAAACGGGCGGAACTCTCGGAGGAGAACCTTTGTCCAGTGGACTTCTTGAAGAGGAGACCAAAGGAACTAAACGGTCGAGAATCTCAAAGGAAACTCTTGTCCCTAGTAAGCAACCTAGGGAAATAAACGGGCGGAACTCTCGGAGGAGAACCTTGTCCAGTGGACTTCTTGAAGAGGAGGCCAAAGGAAATAAACGGGCGGGATTTCTTATGGAAAACCCTTATACCTAGTAATAATGTAATAATAATAATAATGTAATAACGATAAGCGTAAATAAATAATACTACTCAAACTGTTTGCCCTACTCTAACTAATGTCCCTAACAATTTTTATAAAAAAATTAGATTAGCTTCTTCAAGCAGAGTGAACTCCGCTAGATAATGCTTATCTGCCACCGAGACACCTGAGTAGGATTTTACGTCACGGCCCGATCTTGAATTCTCTATACTCTTGATTGGTATCCAACACTGGACGAGAATAAAAGACAATTTAGTCAACTTCTTCACTTCCTCTTGTTAATTTCTGGGGTGAAAGACAGTGTGAACTGCAAAAGAGGAAGTGTAAAATCATATGGGATTTTTAAGTATTTGAATTCCATTGACTAACTGCCTACAAATGGTTGTGCCATTTTTATTATTTATATAAATATCTTACTATAATCTTATTATTAAATTAGGGTTACTGTAGAGGTTGTAACGCTTCGTTACAAGCTGACAGCGTTCAGAAACATAGACACATGGATACTTGAGTATCTTGGATAGGCTATCCTTGTGCACGCGGCCAGTGATGCACTGCTATCCGGATTTGTCTGTGTTGCTGTAATTCGTTGTGACAAAACAGTTGATCCAACAACAACCCAATGTAGGTATATGAACATTTTTTGGATAGAGGGAAAGCATATCCGAAAGTTTCTGGAACACACGTAAAAGAGCAGACTATCAATCAGAATAGCCAGCTTTTCCTTTAATCCCTCAGTTATTTCACAAAATTTGTTGACTCAACTCGGCATTGAAATAGATTAAAGTAAATGTTTCAAGAGTTAACTAAGGTTTAACCCTAAAAGTTTTTAGAATTTATGTCTTTCCTACTTATAAATTGGTATTAATGTATTTTATCTTTTGGTCACGCTCATTTTAGCAAAATCTCTTCTAATAACTCTTAAAACTATACAAAAAAAAAAAATCAGAACAAATCAAGTTGTAGGGTTTAAATTGCACCTAAGTATAAAATAACCCAGACAAAAATAGCTCGAAACTATTTAAGCGAAATAAGATGAATTTTTAAAGAGTAACCTCTTTTGTTTAATTCAATTCGACTGAACTGTTTATTCTGACAAAGTCCGCGCCCCCAGGTTAAGTAAGTATAATATTTTCATAGACTTTACCTCTTCGTTCGTCCCTTCCCTACCTTACCTGTGTATATTTTCGAAAAAAGCATCTAGGTATATCCAGAGCCGTTGTGTTGTGGTGAAGTTTAAACAAAAAAACAAAATAAGATTCAATAAGAAATGCAGATTAAAATGTCAAAGAACTTTTCAGGACTTGATGTTCAATTTTTTTTTGTTCGCCATAGCGTTTGGAGGTTTTTCTTATTTTCCATAATATTTCTAAGTTTATTAGATTCTTTTATAATGTTGACTTGCGAGGAGAATAAATTAACTAAAGCAGGCGATTTCGGGGTGTGTCTGACCCTTTTTATCCAGGGGTGGTCTTGGTCGTCGCGCCACCATACTGTGCTTGTTGGTGTACCTAACGTATATAGGAACAATAGTGGTGACGTTAAGTTGCGTAGATTAGTGTAATTCACCGGAGGTATTTTTTTTGTGTTTTATTATATTATGCTGTTACGGCGGCGGCGGGTCTCGACTTAATGGACCTGTAGTATGATTATTCCATAATTTGATTTTATTATTAGGTATGAATTATTTCACCTTCTTGAAGGCTTATAATACGATTACATTTGTTTTGTTGTTGATTTTGCTCTGCGAGATGGGACGAAAACACAAGCTTTGGGGTAAAATTAGATGTTAACAACGGTCTTGTAATTTTTGGTTTAATTTAAATGAGTTTACTTTGGAAATAAAAAATAAAAAAATTCTAAAATCTTTAGTTTTGCTCACTAAAATTTTTTCTATCTTTTTTTTTCAGATGCAAAACGACGAAAGTTCACAGTTCCAACAACAAATCCTAACAAAATTCTTTTGGCCGCAGCCCAACAACAACAACAACTTAATCATTCTGGAAATGTATATGGCCCGGCAAATAGTTCTGTTCAAAGTAATTCTAGTCAAGTGGCTTCATCGGTTCCATCAAAATCACAACAAATGCAGCAGCAACAACAAATGGAATCACATCCATCGCCATCACACAAAAATCCAACTGCAATTGAAGTTGTTCAAAAAGTTCAACCACATCATTCAATTGTGCCGCATGCTGCTGCTACTATTACTACTACAACTACTTCTACAGCTACTTCTCCTGCTGCAGCTGCTGCTGAAGAAGAAGACGAAGAAGAAGAAGAAACTGTTGCCGAAAAACCCGAACGACAAATTGGCAGTGTGAAACTTTCCAAAACTCCACCATGGCGTAAAAGTCAGTCAGGCGGTTATAGTTCCGAAAGTAACGAACGAGTTCCACCACTTCCAACTGCACATTTGGAATCTTCAAAATGGCTATCGGCAACTCCGCCTTGGGAGAAGGGCAATGGTCCGTCGTATGTGCCGCGTTTCTACACCAAAAATCGCCACCTCACTGGAGAGACTAAGAAATTTCCAAATTTCAAAGACGATCCAAGTGGTTATCTTAGCCAACAGACTGCATTGCTGCATAATTCGATGATGAATTTTGTTCGAAATAAGAAATCCGATGAACCTATCGTCGAGGAGGATGATGAAGAGGAAGAAGAGGAGGAGGAAGAAGAAGAAGAGCACATTGAAGAAGTGCAAGAGGCTCCAACGAGCAAAACTGTGATTCATCAACAAAAAATACAACAACAAACGCAACAGAGGCAAAACCTAGCTACTGTAGAGGATGTGAAAGTTCCACTTTACACTGAAAGAGTGTATAATAATGGTGCAGTTCATCATCCATCGCCACAGCAGCATCCAAATGCGGAATCATCTCAAATCTCAAACGTCAGTTTGACGAATCAATATCAGACGCAGCAGCGCATGCCAGCTCCAGCGTCACCGGCTGGAACTCCAGCCAACCCAACAGTAGTTGTCAATCATCAACTACATGCTCCTTCTAGTCAACAACAGTACCATCATGAACAAAATGAACAGAGTAAACCGGAAGTGGTACCTGAAAAGAGACGGCAATATACTCAGGTGAATCATCGACCTGAGGCTCAACAACATTTGACAACAACTATTGGTGGCCAAACTGTTACACATTTCCCCAATGGCATGGTTCAGATTGAACAAAGTTGTGAAACTGTCCAGCTGACCCAGCCGACGCCAATGAAGCCACAGCAGCAGCTGCAGCTGCAACAACAAATCCAACAGCATAATCTTCTCTTCCGGCAAAATCAGCAAATACAAAAACAGACCACAGGAAGTAGTAAGCCGCAACAACAACAAAAGGCACCTCTTGTTGTCCCAGCTGCACAAGAGTCCCCAGTCTCGTCGAGCACAACCTTCCCCAATCGCGCGACACCTGAGACACCGCAACAGCTCTTGTCTGATGCTTCTAAAGGCCCAGCTCAGGTCGGGGCTATTTCTACAAGCCATGAAAGCCCAAGGCCATGTCCTCCCTCGCCAGCAGAATCTTTGGAATCGACTAGCTCCCGAGCTTCTATAAAAACAGCGCCATCTCCAAGCCTAGTTCAGAACTCTGTTTCTGTCTCCACAAAGAAAACTGAATCGCATAAGGTGACAAGGCAACATAAAAACCCTCAGCACTCCATGTATACCCAGACTACGGCGAGAAACACCATTACTTCGGTTACAGCTGGAAAGACCCATACTGCGACAACAACTTCATCGAACATCTTAGTTGAGCCAGCGAATAAAATCCAACATCACTCGCAAAAATTGTCGCCTAACAGTAGTCTTCCAGTAGCAAATCTGCAGCTGCAACCGATCATGCGGGAGACAAACAACAGCCAGATTATCATGACTTCCACCGGTCAGCTGATCGTTATGCCAACTTCCAGTGGCATCAAACAGCAAATCAGTGGGAATCACCACATGATCATTTCGAATAATGGAAACGATAATAGTTCCTCTATTGATGTTCAGCAGCAACTTTTGAATGCCTCGACTAACAACGGAGGAAACTCCAATGGTGGTATCATCATTCAAAATACAGGCAGTTCGAACAACTTCCAAATCCAAGGTGGAAATATTCAACCTACAACTGTGATCCTCAACAATGGACAGAATCTCCTTGGGACAGGAACAAAGGTTCTTACCCAAGGTGGCAATATAATCAATGGCAACCTCATTTCTCCTAATAATTCCGGTATGCTTGGTCAGCAGACTGTTGTGCTGAATACGCTGCCCAATGGCTATGTGATCCAACCAAACTTTGCCACAGTAGATGGTCAGATGGTTAGTCAGATTGTTAATCAGGAAAACGGAACTACCACTTATGTCCAGCAGCAACATCCGCAGCAACAGCAACAACATCAACAGCAGCGAATCATCATTACTTCGCCGGACATTAAGCGAAAGGCAAAGAAGCGAAAAAATAGTTCCAGCTCCTCACCTTCAACAACACCATCGAGTCTATCGCCTCAACAGTCACCAACGATACAGCAACAACAACAAACGACAACAGTTTTGCAGAATCATCAGAACAATCAAACGCAAATGGTTCAGATCTCCGCTGGGCCACAGTATCCAACTCAAGGCTTCCAAATTAGTCCGAGCATACAGGGAATTGTTGTCAATAAGAATACTCAACAGGCCCAGCCTCAGCAACAGATACTCTTTCAGAATGGTCAGATTATCCAACCCATCAATATGCTAGGGCAACAATTGTTGGTACCAGCTGGCCTGGTTATGACTTCTCCCGATACAACTTTGTTGCAAATACAAAATGTTGGCGCTACCTGCGGCAGTATTATTACACCACAAGGAATGATGTTGCGAGCGGCTAGTCCGCAGAATAAGAACTTTTTGTCGCCCAATGGTGGCGGTCAACAATACATTATGGGCAATAATGGTCAGTTGAGTCCGATTGGACAACTTTATAGCACTCCAATGGGAATTATGATGCCATCGCAGGGTAATGGAGGAACTACTACGTTTGTTCAGCAGAATGCAACAATTGTTCAGCATCAACAGCAGCAGCAGCAACAAACTATTCAACAACAGCAACAGCAGGTGCTGCAACAACATGCAACATCAATTCAACAGCAGCAACAACAACAGCAGCAACTTCAGCAACAAACGAATAATCAAACAGTAACTGTGATCAATAAAAGGATGTTAGATGATTCATCATCAGGAGCAACTAACCAGAGGACGTCCGCTGCCAGTCCACCGGATACGACAACGCACAGTCCTCGAAGTCCTGAAAGACCACCAAGTCAAAGAAGCGGAGGAAGTGATATGGTATGAATGTTACGTAATAAGATTTTTAAAAGACTCATGGTTCATTTGTATTTTTCAGGTTCAATGTGTATCCAGTTCGGAACCAGATGGTGTGGTATCACCACATAGTGTAGAAAGTGCACAATCGCCATCGACAACTGATTGTGAAAGAGGTAAATCAAATAAGGTTAAAAGATTTGATAATCTTGTATCATCTTAACGAATCAAAGAGTTAGCTCGTCCGTTGTCAAAAAACATTTGAAATTTAAAGAATTGCTCTCAAAATCGAGAATTGCTCTTTTCAATGAAACTTTTTTCAGTAGTTTGACATGCCTGTCATTTGCTTTTAGACTTTTGTAATTGAAACATTCAAAGATTGCAGGTTGAATTTACATTACGTTTATAATTCTTGTTTTCTTAATTATTATTTACTTATTTATAGAATGAAATTTAAAAACAATGATAGAAATAAATGAATTAGACTTTGAGTTATGCGATACGTCAAACGGAGTTGTTGTGGATCCGGATGGGTACTTTGAAGATATGAGTTGAAACTTTTTGACAGAAAAGAATGAGAGAGCACTTCTTTCATGTTGAGAATTGACCTAGAGTTGCTCTTTTTCTTACAATGAAACTCTTAAAATAATAAAATGAATGAAACTCGCTATGAGATTAAATTAATTGGTCTTTTGAAGTATACATTGTTAGTATTTTTCTTTCAGTAGCTTGCTCTTTACAGAGCAACAAATCGAAATATTTAGTTATTTTTCCGGGTTGATAACCTTTTTTTCAATTCCTAAGCATGTTTCATTTTGTTCCGAGAAACTATAAAGTTATAGATTTTTGAAGAATATTAAGTCGTATTCACTCTCTCACTAATTAAAAGCTTTTACTAGAAGCCCCTGGCATAATGGTTAGTGCGTAGGACTGTCACGTCAAGGATCTTGACGTACAAGCCAAAGAGCAACTCTTAAATAAGTCCTTCTCACTTAAGTCCTTCAGATTCTGTCTGTCCTCTAATAACACCATTGTTTGGAATGGCTGAGGTTTGTAAGTTACTTGGCCCTACGTTGTTTTAAAACATATTAACTGGCTAAATTTTACATTTTTACAATAAAAAAAACTGTGTGCATTTTTTAAGATCTGCCATTAATAGATTTTCAGTTCTAAAGCAAAAAACAATAAATTTAGAATTTGATTTTAGAAATGACTTAATCTCTAGCATGTAACTATGGGCGTTTTTCTTTTTTAGTTCAGAGCAGAGCCTGAACTGTCAAAAAAAAAGTTATTTTTTTTTTAGCTCAAGGCATTCAGAGCTCCAATTTTGTGTTCCTTTTTTCGCTCTGAGCATGTTCAAAGCGCGCTCTATGAGCTCAGAATAAATTGATGCAGACAGAGTTAAATAGCTGAACACAAATTTGACAAGTGGAAAAATGGTAAATGGCGGAAATAAATAAATTTGAACTCTCAGAGCAGAGCACGCTCAGTTCAGAGATCGCTCAGAGTGTTTTCGGAGTGTTCAGAACTCTGTTTAGAGCTTTACTCTGAACTAAAAAAGAAAAACGCCCTATGTAATTGTAAGTTAGTTCAGTTCCGTTTTTGCTGGCGTTTCCCATCAGAGCAGTCATCTTCCTTTACTGCGCCGCTGTCCCTCAGGGCAGGTTTTAAAGAATTTTTGGTTCGGAACATTGTTGTTAATTTGCTCCACATGACCTCGCCACCTCAGTCGTTGGACCTTCAAGGCCGATTTACTGTTCAGCCCCTACGATTCTAGGTTATTGCTCATGCTCTTTATTTCTTGGGGTTCTTGTTGTTTAATCATCTAAAAGCTTCCTTAAATTTTTTGATAAGAGTTGATTTTGGCTTCTGTAAATTACAAACTATCCGGTACTGTAGAAAATTGACTGCAACAAAATAAATTAATTAGTTTGATTTATTGAAATGAGGAAACTTCGTTCAGCTTATCATATACGTATTTGAATTTTGCAAAGCAATCGACTATTTTATCTTGTTTCCAAAATAATTTTTGTTTTTCAAAAAGTCTTATCATATTTCTCACAAAATATTATGTAAAGGTAGGCCATTACCCAGAAGTTAATATGAGAATATCGTACTAGACGGGGATTACTCCACCTCATCTGCTACTTCAAAATACCTCATTTACCATAGTTAAATTATTAAAAATAAAAAATGTAATAAATTTAAAATTTTTTTTTTTTCTTACCATAATCTATGAAAAATCCAGGCATGTCATATCAAACTACAAATATTTATAAACCATCGGATGCGAAAGTTCGACGAGTGAAATCTCCGCCACAACAACAATTCACTTCATCCCCACAGGATATGATGAAACCCGATTCGCATGGTAAGTCGCGATTTTCCGCTATTTATGATTTTTAAATTGCTTTCCCGTATTTTATATATAAATATATATATTTTCTCTGTCAAAACACTACTTTTATTATGTCCTTTGTCTGTTTTTCATCTTTGTATCCTTGTTGTTTTTTATTTGTTTAATTATATTTATTTCCACTGTATGGTATCTCTGTAAATATTTGTTTATAATATCTAAATCAAGATTATTATCACAGAAAGAGTGTGACAATAATCAAAATAAACTCACTACTATACAACACAATTCATTAACCACACACGTTATTTTTTGTTTTTTCTTTTTGTTTATTACCATTCATTATGTTTTTTTTTTTGTATCCTGCAAAAATCACTGCAGCTGTTTTGTGTAGCATTTGTTTTTTTTATATTTTATTGAATTTGAAATATTATGTAAAAGTTGAGTTGATTGATTTTATAATTTCCTTTTTTATCGTTTTGTCATTTTTATGTAATTTTGCTTTGGTGTTTTTATTTGTTTTTTTTTTTATATATATTTTAAAAATTAATCTGCAAAATTTGCAAAGCACTAACGAAGTAAAAATAAATGATTTTTTGTGAAAGGTATCTTTTGCATTATTAATTATTATTATTCTCATAGCATGTTGTTGATTTTCTTTTTTGTATTTTATGTTTGTCAATTAAATTTGTATTTTTGTTTTTTTTTTTCATTTTATTGCAAATTTGTTTAATTGGAATTGGCTAATTAATTTGTTAATTGTTTTTTAATTTTTATTTTTTTTTGTGTTTTATGTTAAATTTGTGTTGTTTATATTAACATCGTTTTTATTAAAAAAAATATTTATCAGGTTGAAGGAAATTTTGTGAATACAATAATAAAAATTGTAAATACGTTTTATGTGAAGGGAATTTCATGTCTTAACTAGAACTTTCCCCTAAGGTCCTTTTTTAATTATTAACATTCCACTACACTATGATTGAAGGCTTTACAAAATGTTATTGGCTGATCACAATTAAGGTTCCAAATATTCGTGTTACAGTTTTTAAGCCCTAGTTTCTCGATTTTAGCTAAAGTCAAGGAACTACATATAGCACTGACAATTGACCCAACAGAAATCTGAAATGTTTAAAATTTTGTTTCTTTATTTTTTATTATCTTCTTTAGCATATTTACACAGAAACACATATGTAGGTAGATTTTACGTGGGTTATTCAAGAAGTGTTTGGAATTTTCAAAACCACTCGGTTGCTTTGGATTTTGTTTAAAAACAATTAAATCAAAATCCATCTTTCCACGACTTTTTTGCTGTAATATTTTTTAGTAATTGTCTTGTTTTAAAAAAAATACATCGAAGTAGTCTGTGAACGGACGATCTTTTTTATCAAGACAAAACATAAAATTGTATGGCTGTTTTCTACATTGCTCCCATATTAAGATTGAGGGATGGGATTACCTCGCTTAATTAAGGTATTCGACCGCCATAAATCAATATTAACCAACATAAAGCAATAAATTGCTTTTTTGTTTTGTCATAATCTGTGTTCAGTATATTATGTATAGCATCAGGTAGGGTGGTTCCATTGGGTTGGGCGGTAAATGCCGGAAGCTCATTCAACAAAAATATTTTTAAAAAATTAATAAAATAAAAACAAAAACTTTTTGGGTTTCTCGACATACATAAGAGGGCGTTTTTTTATTATCATTTCGACATTTCATATTTTATGTTTGGCGTTTTGTTGTTGTCTGCATTTGTATTAATGTTGAATATAGAATTTAATACAAAATACCTTTTCCATATCCGGCGACAGAGCCAGCAAATAAATACATCAGCTCAGCATAGGTGAACTGGAAGTAATAGCAAGAAGAATTCTTGCTGTCTGATGGTTACAAAACGAAAACAAAAACAAACAACAAAAAAAAACAACATATATTCAGCAGACAGACGTGACGTATTAATTTTTCATGGATGCACAACAAATTACATTTTCACAAAAAAAAAAAAAAGAAACGAATGTTGAATTTTTTCCTGTGCCACGAAACATCTCTCAAAAGCTTTGAGTTTGTTGCTTTGTTGTATTTTTAAATTTTTTTTGCTTTTTTAAATGAAATTCAGTAATTGACTGGGATTTTTGAGCGCACATAGTAGTAAAAAATATGCTACGGTGAGAATTGTTGGTTGTTCGTAAATCGTAACCCATCCTCCTCCCATCAGGGACAATAAATGAAAAATTCAAAAAAAAAGAAAAAACAATATGGCGAAGCAAAATCTCCCATGAACCAAAATTTATCGGTTTATTTTGTTTTTTATCATTTAAGTGGGAAAACAACTTGAAACAAGCAGCACAGAGAATTCAACAAAACATCCATTGTGGGAGTAACTTAATGAACGAACGAACCTGGACGTTGACGTAGTTACACAGTGCAAAATTTAGAGTGGGTGGTCCACGTCTACAGAACGAGTTATTTTATTATATGTACAAAAGTATATATAAGTGTATTATTATCGGATTGTTCAAATACAGAGAGGACCATTAGGTGTAATTTGTGTATTTTTAATTTTTATTTCTAGGAAATCACTCGTGTACATATATGTATGTAGATATTATGTTAATCAGTTGCCTTATAATTCAAGTTTAATAAAATTAAACCTTATAAATATATTATACTAGCTGGCTCGCCGAACTTTTGTTCGCCTTAAATTGATTCAATTATTAATGTCCCTTTGAAAGCCAAGCCTCTATATTGAATAAATGAAACTTTTTTGGAATTAAATTCAGTAGATACATTTTATTTACACCGAACATTAATTTCACAGATAACATGTCACTGAAACGCTCAAAACAATGCAGATGGCTTTCCGACTCTCGAATACGCCACGTACAATTGTCCGTGTGAAAAACAAGGAAATTCAAGATTAAGGCCACACACTTGCAACGATTTGCCTTGCGATTTGTTGATTATTATTGTGAATGCGAGTGCAACGTTAAACTCGAATGGCAAGTCGGTTGGTATCATTGGTATTCTTGGAATAAGAACTTCTTCTTCTTTGAATTTGCCTTTAATAATATGGTGACTTAGATGACGTTGTTAATCAGTTTCTTTACCGTTAACCTGGTTCCATTACAAAGTTTCGGTTGGTTTAGATTGCGAATCATAATGATGATAGTGCCGACTTTGCTGATTAGTTCTTTCTTCGATGGTGTGATTTCACAAAAATTAGACGGGAACGAAATTAGTCTAGTTGTAGCATCAACCGGAATTCGGCCATTTCCAATTGCCAACAGTTCTTCTGAGAAATTACCGGCTGATGGATTGTTCTGCAATGCAATTCACATGTTCGTCGCCATTTGTAACTTCTTTATGTATCGCCATAAATATGATAATTAAGTTCATCTGCAGTAGTTGATCGCGTTATATCCTGTAAAGTTAGTTTGACGGAAAGCACCGGTCATCAGTATCATTTTTGTTCCAAATAGTCTTTGTTGATCATCATCACTGAATCAACATATTGGTGTCCCACCTGCCTCTATCTTGTGATCTATAATACTCTTTATATCGCCACCATTAACCTCTAAAAATATGAAATTTAACTATTTTTCGACTTTTCCGGTCTAAATTTCGAATTTTCGACTCCGTTAAAATCTAAAAAAACCCAATTCAAATCGGAAGACTTCCATATGAGGTATAGACGTCATTTGCTATTTCGTTTAGCAATTTAATTAAAAATACAGAAAAAAAGCTCCATAAATGTTAGGTTAGGAGATGCTTTTCAAAAGGGATATAACTGTTATTATTTTTTTAAATTAAGTATGCAGATATATTCTTTTTCATTAGTTAATAATTCAACGCTATTCTGTTCTGGCGTTGTGAGGGCTCACAAGTCACAAGCTCTTGTGAGGTTGATTTCTTGTGAGGTTGTTGTGGTTCGATAACATTTTCTGTATTCTACGACATCCTCACAAAGGACTCACCACAGCAAGGTGAATTTTTTATTTGATTGTAAAGTTTTGAATTTCTGTTGAACGGACCCATTGAATATTTTTTTTTTCGTGAATATAAAATGTGAGTTGTGAGCTATACTAAAAAGGAGATCGTAATTTCGATTGTTCTTATAAGAATACGAAAAGCTTACAAAATCAATTGTGAGGTTGTTATGACTTGTGAGGTATCAATGAGGTTGGCCAGAATGGGGGCGATAGAATCTTTAAAAAAATTTATTTAGTTACAAGAACTAGCAACATTTCAATTTAAGAGTTAAGAACGACGCACCCAAAAAAATTGTATTTGAACTACGTTATACTCAAAAACATCTTTTGATTTGTATTTGCATGAAAGCTTATGAAATATAAATAAAGTACCGCCTACCCTATACAACAGGAGAATTCGGTGTAAAAAAATAATGCTATTAAAACCCTTCCATTAATTTACATCTGACAGTAAGTCCCGTTCGTTTAATTCCAAGAAATGCCAATTTCTTCAAATTTTAAAATTTTTTTTTAAAGAATTTTGACCATAAATTAGTAGAAATTGTCCGTTTTGTGCATATTTTGTACAATATTTTACACATGCACATTAATCTAGTAGAAATTTGCAAAAAAAGGAAAATGTCCCTTAATTTGGCTCTGTTTGTTTAAACTTTCAAATTATAAAAAACGAACAAATTCGTAATATTTTGGCAAATTTTTAACTTAAACTGACCTATTACATCAAACCATAAAATTTTAAGTTTATATTTCGAAGCGAAATTAATTGAAAAACCCATTTCCTTCAATTGCTGCATCATCCTATTTATACTAAAATTGTGTTAGCCCCATCAGCATAATCGCACTAATCAGAACACACAATTCTCTTGTTTAAAAGCACAGTTATATAACAAAAAAGACTTTCAAGGTGCTGGTTGGCTTAATTAAATGTTTACTAAAACAAAAAGGTCCAATGTACATAACCCCTAATTGTTCGTGTTTTGTCCCCAACAATATATCTACTAATATTCATCAATGCATCATCGTCATTTCTTTTAAACCTTACCCATTTACAATCATCTCTCTAAATCCCACTGCAAAGATTAAAGTAAAACAAAAAAAAACAACAACAAAAAAAAAAGAACTCTAAATTGAAAATCAAAAACTCTTTAGAATCACCTACAAATTCGCCACCTTCATCAATGTCGGCAATAACCTCAACAATTAATAAAAACAATTTGGCCCCAAGCCACCACAACCACCACCATAAACAATATCATCCAAATCATCGGAGCCCCATGTCAACATCGTCCAATGCACCAACAGCGGCCATCCATATCGACTTAGCCCAAAATGGATTGCAAAAATCCTTTACAATTGGCGAACTGATTTGGGGTGCTGCTCGTGGTCATCCAGCGTGGCCAGGTAAAATTGTACGCCAACCCGACGGGATGTCAACACCTTGTGAGTATCAAAATGCTACCACTTGGGTGCAATGGTTTGGTGGCGGTGGTCGGTCGCATGCTGAGCTGGTACCTGTTAATACACTGAAGAGTCTATCCGAGGGTCTGGAAGCTCACCATAAAGCTCAAAAGGATACAAGAAAGTGAGAATTTAATTTTGTTTTTTTCTTGAAATTTTTAAGTTTAAAAATTACAGGAGAGATTATACTTAGTTATATAGAAATAGCAAGTTTATTGGCCAATTCTTTCAAATTAGATTAGAAGTTAGCTAGAATTTTATTGAATGATTAGTAATTGATTTGATTCTTATTTAAATTTTAATTAATTAATTTTAATTTATTTCACAACAAAATATTAATTAATTTTTTTTTTTCTTTCTTTTAATTTTTTTTTGTTTTTTTTTCATTCCTTTCATGTCCGATTTATTTTTAAAATCATCACATATTCCAACTTACACACATCATGACACAAACAACATTTTCATTTCAAAAAAAAAAAAAAATAAATAAATCAAAACAAACTCCTAAAAAAAAAAATGAAATGAAAAAAAAAAAAAAAATCCAGGAGCAGAAAATTAAATTCCCAACTCGAACGTGCCATTCAAGAAGCCATGACTGAATTGGATCGTATTTCAGCAGCTACAACACCACCAGGCAGCAGCAGTTGTTCCCAACCCACATCAACATCATCTGGCAGTCCGAATTCAACAAAAAATCGAGGACGTGGTCGAGCCGCTGTATCACAGACTGTAGTTCAGCAAAGATCGAAGCCGATTCGGATAGCCCCAGCACCGCCCAATGCCACCGCTAGTTCCACAATAACCACTACAAGCATCACGAGCATAAGCAGCAAGCAACAATCACCGTCAACGAGTATTAGCCAAGTTACCAGCCAGCAGCTACATCATCATCAACATCATCACCAGCATCACCAATCCCAGACGCATTCGAAATGACCCGAATCTAGCGCGCTCTCGTGGTCAATGCAAACAGTTACTCTAGTCATTCACAATAACTAACAGTTAAAGGAGTTTCACAAATACACACCCACGCAGCACATACTACATAGAAAGAGACTGCTGTTTAAATTCGCTGGCACCGACATTAACGGTCTTGAAGAGGATACAAATAACAGCGAGCGCGCAGTCTAAAGCTAGAATAATAAATTGTTTTACTTTTATTTTTGTATTATTATTATTATTAGTTTTTTTAATATTTAAACAACAAAATATATATAGTTTGTATATATAATTTTTATTCGTTAAAAATAAAACCGTTAATTTATTTCAGAAAATAGACAATAAAGAATTCTAACTGGAAATTGTAAAATAGACAAAATGTATCAAAATGAAAAACAAACAAAACAAAAAGAAAAGAAATCACGATATTTAGGTTTTACAGTTATTATTGTTTTAATTTTAACTAATTTATTTATTCTAGTTTGTAAGTTTTAAAAGAATATGTTTTCTATTTTTTGATAGTGATAAAACACAATACACAACTCAATTTTTTTTCTTTTTAATTTTCATATCATATTTTATGTATATGGTACAACAGCTGCAAAACTTTTGCTAAACAATTTTTTTTAAACAAAAAATAATAAAATAGAATAAAAACAAAATAATTAAAAATCAAAATAAATAAAACCACACTCACATTATTATTATATACATAAAACTTTGCTTTAAGTAGAATCAGATTACAATAGAATTTAAACAGAAAAAAAAATCAATTTTTGAATAAAAAAAACTTGCATTTAACTAAAAGTAAACAAAAATAAAACTTTAAATAAAATAGAGAAGAATCATATAAGAAGTATTGTGTGTTTTTCAGGATTTGAATTTATATTTAATAAAAACAAATAAAACATAAAAATTGATTATTATTGTAATATTGTGAACGTTGTTAATATTATTCACACTATAATGTAACATTGTATATAAGATCAAAATGAACGAAATAAAAAAAAAAAAAAGAAATTGAAAATTTAATTTGGAATGATATATCTCTTAGATGAAAAAAAAAAACTAAAAACAAATAAAGGCAACAAAATGAAATGTTTCAAAAGAAAAATTGAGTTTTGTTTTGTTAGCTATTTTGAAAATGTTTTTTATCAAGTTTGCAAAACTTAAAAAAAAGAAGTAAGTATTTTTAATGTTCGAATATCGCATGTGATTATTAATTAAATTATTATTAAATTACATAATTATCCAAGTATGTATACGTATGTAGCTCCAATAGGAAGATTGTAGGGTAAGGAGAAGACTAATTTCAATCTAACGATTTCTCGAAAAAAGGCTCGTTATTCGTATTATGGAACCGACTGAATTAACAACAATGAAAAGCAGCTTTTGGTGCCAAATGAATATATTTTTGCCTACTGAAGTGATTTTTTTTTTAAACTATGCACAGAACATAACCTGTATGGTTTTCTATCCTATCATATCCATGAAGTCTCATATGTACAGATATCAGAGATATGAAATTCAGACTGAGTACTGTTTGAAAGCGATTTGCTTGCGAATTTAATGTGAAATTTTGCACATAAGTGTTACTTTGTAATTAAATCAATCTACACGAAAAAAAAACGAATTTATGATCCCGAATCTCGACCTACTTAGATAGATTCTTTGAAGCACTTAATGATACCTTTTAATTTTCATCTTCAAGCTGTAATAATCTCTTCCAGAATGTTTAATAGGACGTAAACAATCACACTTGTTGAATTTCCTGTATCAATGAAATCTGTTACCTTATACTCGTATAACTCTGGAATATAATTAGCTACCATACTATGTAAGGACTTCGCTGAACAACACAGACCATAATAAACATTTTAAATTTTATTTGTTATCTTTTTTACACGTGCGCAAATTTTAAGGGCAGCCATAATTTATTTTAAGCTCATTGAAATTATACAGTTAAACAGTAAAAACAATAATTTTAAAGTCCAAATTTAAATATTATTGATGATAAAGAAACAAACCACTTTTCCAAGTAATCAAGTTCTTTACCCCAAAAACAAATCGAAAGTTGAATCATCATTGTTTGATATTAAAATCGAAGGATATATAAATTCATCTGATTCTTTGCACTTCACCATCAGTTCTATCTCAACCTTTTAAAACATCAACACTGCAAAAATCTTCTTAAAATGAAAATCATACTTGTTGCCTTACTGCTCGCAGGCATGTTTTTGATTCCTTCCAATGCTGAGCCATTATTGGAAAAGGGTGATTCTGCAAATGAAGTTCTAAGATATGGTCGTTGCTCAACCGTTTGTCCAGCGGTTTGGCAGCCAGTCTGTGCATCAAATAGCCGTTGCATTAGAACGTTTAATAACAGCTGCTTGATGCGCCAGCAAAACTGCAGATCTACACCTAATCGTAAGTATTATTATATACATACATATTTTCTTTTGGCTATGTCAAATTTAAATTTTTGGTTGATAATTTAACTTTGCATATCCGTTATTATGTTATGTAAAAAAAAGTCTAACCATGGTATTTTTATTTTCTATTAATTAAAATTTTTTTCGTCTTAATTAAAGCAATTCGTTCTTTAAACTTCTATCTACTTTCTCTTGATATTTTGATTAGAAAGAGAAATCCTGAACACAAATTCTTAAAAGGAAGTTTTTTCTCTCAAAATCTAGTTTGCATTATTAGAAGACTTAGTAGGGAGTGTTGAACTCTTCATTTGATTTTAATTTTGTATACAAAAGAGAGCTTTTAAAAAACGTAACTTAATTTATTTTATTCTTTTATTTCCAGAGCGATACAGCATTATCCCAAGTCATTACTGCAAAAAAGCTAAGTCATGTCAGTGAACAAAATGTTTATTACCTATATAACGATTATTGGATATAAATAAAATTTGATTTGAAATTTGAGTTTATTGTTTTTGTTTTTTTTTTTCTTGAATATTGGTGATGACGCAAGTTGAGTTCTCAATGAACAAGCCTCCAATAAGAATTAAAACTGAAGAAATAAAAATTCAATCGAACTTGCTTCTTGAAGTAAACAATAATTCTTTATTATTATAAAACATACTTTGTATCAATTGAGGTTAGTTAGTATAAATATAAATGTCAGAAGAAACAGGTATTTACACTTGGCCTCAGGTGTCTTTTATACAATACAATAAAGACAGGATCTTCTAAAGTTATAAGAGATTTGTGAAAAGTAAGCACATTATTTACCAAAATCTGTTTTTGTTACAAAATACTCTGAATGGAGAGAAAATTCTTTGGATTTTTTTTCGAAATCAAAGCTGAAAACGATCACAGGTATCGAAGATTGCAGAATTGTAACGTTCACTTGGGCGTATGCGTACTTTTGTATTTATTAAATTTAAAAACTTTTTCTCAAAACTATGTATAGATGAATCTTAATTAGTACCATCGTATTCAGCCTTAATGTGAGTTCCACCTGAACAACATACCAATCGGAAGATTTGACATTTCACTTTTCGCCTATTGTGAGTTTCACCCGAAAAATTCACATTAATTTCGTGCGGGATGTAATTGACATTCTATAAATGTTCACTTATTTTTAGTAGGCGAACTAGATTTCGTTCGGGTGAAACTCACAAATAGCTTTTAAAATTCCGGGCAAATATTAATATTCCGCCCAAAATGAATGTTCGCAATAAGAGGAATTTTTCAAACATGGAATTTCGGGTGAAACTTACAATACAAAAGTGAAATGTCAAATTTTCCGTTTGGAATGTTGTTTGGGTGAAACTCACAATAAGGCTGATTATTTCATGATTTTAATGTTTAAAATGTGCACACTTGTGCGTGCTTCAGGTTTTGATCTTTTCATCAAATATAGAAACGATTTTTTTTTCTTTTTAGAATAAGAACTGTCATCTATTGCCAAAAAAAAAACTTTCAGAAGTATTCGAAATGTTTCCAGACGCTTCCAGACGACCGCGACCGAACGAAAACGCTATCAAGCCACTTGTTGACTTTCAACAAAAATAATCTATAAGAAATCTTATTTTTTTTAAATATCAAACAAGCTTAGTTCTTAAAAAAATGTTGCTTTGAAAACTATTATTATCGAAACTTTGTATTAATTATAGACCAAGAGCCGGAAGCAAATTTCGGGAGTGGAGGTATAGCCAAAATTCAAACGCATGTATGTTGTATGTACATATACGCACCATTATACCAAATCCAACCATCTGGCAGGTTTCTTTTTCAGCCGGGGTGGGAATGGGCGTTCGAAAACGGTAATTTTTCCGATTTTTGTGTCGATTGCAAATACTTAGGTCCCAGACGTTTTACATGTTTTTACTTTTCACAAATCTTATAACTTAGTAGGTCCTGCCTTATTTCACTGTATTCTTTAAAAACACACATTTGGCCAAATGTAAATAACGGGTGATTTTTTAAGAGGTTTAGAACTTTTTTAAAAAAAAAAACACAAAAAATTCGAAAAAATGAATGAAATATTTATTTGAATCGATAGTTTGAACCTTGCAATTTAATGTTTAAAGATAATTTCATGCAAATGTTGACCGCGGCTGCGTCTCAGGTAGCCCACCCGCTGAGTCCAATTTTGGCATACTCTTTCACACATATCGGCCGGTATCTCACGAATGAATGCATGGATGTTGGCTTCCAGTGCGTCAATCGAAGCGGGCTTGTCCCTATAGACATTAGCCTTGACATACCCCCACAAAAAATAATCTAATGGTGTCAAATCGCACGATCTAGGCGGCCAATTGACCGGCCCGAAACGTGAAATTAACTGTTCACCAAACTCGCCTCGCAATTGCGCCATTGCTTTGCGTGCTGTGTGGCATGTGGCACCGTCTTGTTGAAACCACATATCATGCAAGTCAAGAACTTCCATTTCGGGCAAAAAAAAGTTTGTTATCATCGCTCGGTAGCGTTCACCATTGACAGTAACGCTGCGATTCGCATCATCTTTGAAGAAATATGGCCCAATAATGCCGCCGGCCCATAAACCGCACCAAACAGTGGCTTTTTCGGGATGCATTGGTAGCTGTTGCAATGCTTCTGGCTGATCTTCACTCCAAATGCGGCAATTTTGCTTATTTACGTACCCATTCAACCAAAAATGAGCCTCATCGCTGAACACAATTTTTCGATAAACAACATTTCGAACCGAGCACGAATTTTGATAGTAAAATTCAATAATTTGCAAGCGTTGTTCATTTGTAAGACGATCCATGGTTAAATTGCAAACCAAACTGAAGCTGTTTGACAGTGACACAAGGTACTAAACACACGTCAGCTGTCAAAACCAGTGTTGCCAAAACCAAACCAGCTTAAAAATCACCCGTTATGTATGTACATTAGGTACCTGTTTTTATGACATTTATTATTAACCTCAATATATAACATTAAATAGTTGTTTACTTCTTTCAAGAGGAAAGTTCGTTTTAATTTTGTTTTCTTCACAACAACCAACAAACTGGTTTAATTCTTTTTGGGGGCTTGTTCATTGAGAACTCAGTATGCATCATCAACAATTCCAGAAAACAATAAACAATAAACTTAAATTTCAAATCAAATTTTATTTATATCCAATAATCGTTACATAGGTAATAAACATTTTGTTCACTGACATGGCTTAGCTTTTTTGCAGTAATGACTTGAGATAATGCTGTATCGCTCTGGAAATAATAGAATAAAATAAATTACATAAGTTATTTTTTTTAAAAGCCCTCTTTTGTATACAAAATTAAAAAAATTAAATGAAGAGTTCAACACTTCCTACTAAGTCTTTAAATAGCAAACTAGATTTTGAGAGAAAAATCTTCCTTTTAAGAATTTGTGTTCAGGATTTCTCTTTCTAATCAAAATATCAAAAGAAAGTAGATAGAAGTTCAAAGAACGAATTGCTTTAATTAAGACGAAAAAATTTTTAATTAATAGAAAATAAAAATATCAATTTATGGTTTTCTGAGATCTTAGATTTTTTTAACAATTAATAGACTTTTTTTTACAAAACATAATAACGGATATGCAAAGTTAAATTATCAACCAAAAATTTAAATTTGACATAGCCAGAAGAAAATATGTATGTATATAATAATACTTACGATTAGGTGTAGATCTGCAGTTTTGCTGGCGCATCAAGCAGCTGTTATTAAACGTTCTAATGCAACGGCTATTTGATGCACAGACTGGCTGCCAAACCGCTGGACAAACGGTTGAGCAACGACCATATCTTAGAACTTCATTTGCAGAATCACCCTTTTCCAATAATGGCTCAGCATTGGCAGGAATCAAAAACGTGCCTGCGAGGAGTAGGGCAACAAGGATGATTTTCATTTTAAGAAGATTTTTGCAGTGTTGATGTTTTAAAAGGTTGAGATAGAACTGATGGTGAAGTGCAAAAAATCAGTTGAATTTATATATCCTTCGATTATGATATCAAACAATGGTGAATCAACTTTTTTGTTGTTAGGGACAAAGAGTTTGATCAGATGGAAAATTGGTTTGTTTTTTAACCATCATCGTTAAATGGTGGTCTGGTCACTGTTTAAATTTGGACTTCAAAATTGTTTTCGTATATCATTAATTGTTTAACTGTATAATTTTAATGAGTTCAAAATAAATTATGGCTGCCCTCAAAATATGCGCACGTGTAAAGATAACAATAAAATTTATAATGATGTTCTGTTTAGTTCATGCATGTCCTATAGAAGATAATTATATCCAAGAATTAAGATAATAGATTTATTGAAAATTAGAAGTGCGACTATTTGTTGCAGAATTATTTCCATAATTCCTATACGTTGGCATGCAATGGCTAACAAAGTACTTCGCCACTTTCAAAGCATGAAAAGAAACTGCTAGTATTGGGAGTTTTAGTGAACGTAGTTTTAAATAAAAAGTCGTCGGTCAAATGGTGCCGTCTGTTGTTTTTCATTGCAATGTGAAAGATGCTCCTCTCAAATTTCAGAATTCCTCTTTTGAATAAAACATGTCGGCATAGAAAAATTTCATCTTTAAACCATGTAGATTGTAGGGATTGGACCATATTTCAGTAATATCGGTATCGATACAATTCACACATACAGGTTGAGCAAAGATAATTTAATTGTCTTTTTTCTTTACACTACAGTTTAAACGTAGTTCTGAAGTATTTTTCACGGGTATAGCTCCTCTTGCGTGAAATTAACAAATCCTGAAAAGTACCTATTGCCATTAAAAAGTGCATTTCATATTACCATTGGATTTCAAATTTTAATCTCACTCCGTTCCACTCCTGATTATACGCAATCAGAAAGGTTGAGAGTCGTAACTTATAAGTCACACGTGAACGTTAAGTAGAGTAGGGTTGATACACTTTACAAAAAGTAAAAGGTCACGCAACATATACAATTATACATGAATGAACATATTTCTGACGCAACAACTATTCAAAAATATGTTGGTTTGTTTTCATCGTTACAGAAACAAAAGCTTGCCGTTACAAATTAAATGTATACCTACCAATTTTATTACTCACAAAAAGGCAACTTATAAGGATGACATTTTTTTTTAATAGCCCAACCTAAACTAAAAATAAATTTGAGAAAAAAACAATTAAAAAGGAAATTTCTCTTTGTCTTCAAGGAAGTCACTAATCGGATTAAAAAAAATTATTCTTGCTTCAGTACAAACGAAAAAGTATATAAATGCAGGAGCTGCACTTCCTTTCATCATCAGTTCTCTTTTAACATTTAAAAACGAAACCAAAAACCCAGCAAATTTAAAATGAAATTCTTTCTCGCTGCATTTTTGTTCATCAGCTTGTTTTTCTTTGCTGCACGTGCCGAAAAACAGTCAAATTCGGGCAATGAAGTCCTTCGATATGGCCGCTGTTCAATAACTTCCTGTCCAAATGTTTGGAAGCCAGTTTGTGCCTCTAACAACCGATGCATTAAAACTTTCAATAATAGCTGTTTGGTACGCTTGAAAAACTGCAGAACTTCACCCAAAGGTAAATAAATCTTAATCTGTTTTTTTTTTTTTTTTATTAAATGCATAATTTACTAACTTTTAAAATTTTAAATATTTTTTTCTATTTTTAGAACGATATAACATTGTGCCCAATCATTACTGCAAGAACGCTAAACCATGTCGGTAACAATATTGACACATAGATAATGACTTTTTGCAAACAAAACAATATACATACATACATACATATAAATAAAACTTAATTCGATTCTAAAAAGTTGTCTCCAATTTAATTATTTTATTGATTAGGGGTATTCACAGTGGTGCTGCTTATTATCTGAGGGCCCATGTGCAAACCATACTTAGCAGAACTATTTTTTTTTTAACGAAAAGATAAGAAGGCCCTTAAAGATATGTAAGTCGACCGATTTTATTGAGATTAAAAAGTGGGTGTTAATTAGAAAGGACATAGCAATAAAGGCAATTAGGCTCTGTTTCACTTCATAGTCTCCACTTACCTGAATATAAGTGACACTCAAGAGTCAAAGTTTGGTTAAATAAACAAGCCAACAATATAATTAAGCAATATCGTCGGTGAAACCAGAAAAGTGAGTTATTCCATTATTAGTAAATTTTAAACAAGCATTAAAATGTTCGTTGCAAGCAACGTCAAAACAATAATTAGGTTTATGGAGTTCAAATCTAATTTCTAGAGAAGAATAGATTTCACCCATTATATGTCATAATGTAAACTTCAGTATTGTTTTATTTTTATTGAAATTTTATTTTCTTATAGAACTGAATTTTAATATAATCGAATATTTTTTTTTGTATGTTTAACAGTCTTAGTAACAGTATTAATTTTAATAACAGAAGTAAAATTATTAAATAATCTTCATAAGATAAGAGCCAATGTTGAATATATTTTATTTCTGGATACATTTCTTTATTCATGTTTTTTTTTTTCTTTTCTTCAATACAGTACTTCATTTTTTATTAAAAAATTAATATTTAGCAAAACAAGCAATTAGTTTCGACAGTTATTTTCCAATTTTGAAGTTAGAGTTTATAATGGCGTTTGGTTGTTAAACCAAAGCAAGGATTCTGCAAAAGGAACAACAACTAATTTACAGTATTCCACCAGGTACTTTTATGTTAATTTCGGTAATTTCGATGGGATTTTTGTTTCCCGGGAATATTTTATTCACTGAAGCTTTTGACTGCTATCGTGAAACTCCTCAGGAAAAATTTTCCCCACGAACAAAAAATATAATGCTGAGGGAGATTTTTGTGCATCAAATGAATGTTTTTCTTCAGTGAGATTCTTCACTTTTGCTGTCAAAAAGTTGAGATTGATATTTTTTTTTTTTTTGGATTCGCTTGCTCAATTTTTTTTTGACACAAATTGATCAAATTATAAAAGAAGATATGGAGAGTGCTTTTAACTTCTAGAAATCTTGTTCAGGTTTCTCCTTCTACTCAGTGGAAGCTGACAGAAGTTTGCTCAGTGAGATCTCAGAAACGTGAACTGGCTTAGTGTTAGGAATAAACTTATTGAAAATTTATAGTACGGGAACGTCTATTTATTGTCATAGTAAATAATTTTTTCAAGGTCCTGTTTGGTAACTTTGTTTTTAAACAAATTTCCCGAAACTGAGTTTTTTTTTCCTATGGGGTTTGACAGCAAATTGTGAAAATTTTTAAATTATGGGCCAATTCGCAAGAAATTTCGCGTTACAAAGCCGTTATTTTAATAAACTCACTCATAGCTTAAATTTCAATATTTCGTATGCTCAGATATCCGAACACAATTTTTTGCAAATACATAATTTGGAAATTCCTATATGAAGCAATAAGATGCGCAAGATGACATTGGCTCAGAGTTGTGTTAGGTGAATTGACACTTAATGAAGGACCACGGATTGGAATGATTTTGTCATAAGAAATGCAAAATAAAAGAATTTTAATGGATTATTTCTATCATTGGTAAAACGTAAAAATTTCAATTTAAAGTGCATTTTCGTAAATCATATCACTTGAGTTTTTCGCCATAATTTTTTTTTCAATATTTGTTACAATTATTGGCTTTTTATAATTCGGAACTAAGTTCAACTGATTGATGGAATACATTTTATTATTTTTTTGCTTTTTTGCAGTATTTGAATTATTTTTTTCTGTTTTTGATTTTGATGCCAACATTTTAATTTTTTAAATTCACAAATAACATATTTCGAATAAAAGAACAATGATATCAAATATATACAGAGAATTTTTTTTAAAAGAACGAATAAAGACATGTATCCTCTTATCTGGTAATGATCTTGAATAGTGGTTTTATAATTTTAATTAAAACGATACTTAAATGTTTATTAATTAAACTTTGTTTAAGTTAAAATTTTTTTCAATAAATCTCCTAATTTGATTGAATAAATATTATCTTCTTCGATATATTCGACATTTTCACAAATGATTTTAGTTCCAGGATCAAGGAGTTCTTCTAATTTATTTTTTAGGTCATCGTCTATTTTTGCTGGCAGACCTTATTTTAATAAGAATAAATTAATTTTAATTAAATGAAATTGATATTGTTAAGTACTTACCACTTATTTCACAATCTGCTGTCATAATAGGGAATGTAAATTCTTCGGGATATTTTCGTATATTCTCCACACTGACTATAGATAGATTACCATAATCAAAGAACAAAATTGTGGGATGACCATCACCAACAACTTCAATGCATCTGCCGCGATACCAACAATTGTCTTCAGAATATTTTGCAATACACAGTTCATTGACTCTGAAAATAAATAAATAGTAGTAAAAGAAAAATACTTATTAGTTTTTTTTTAGAAATCCGATTTTTTTTACATTATACTTACAAGAATTTGTTGTAACCGGAAAATGTGTCATTAAGGTTCTAAGAAATGGTGAATGGCCCACGTTGAGACCGTCGTAAGAAATGTTACAAGTTTCGGAAAGAAAATTAACAGGATCTATCGTAAACAGGATTCGTGCGAGCCACAAATCCGTTTAAATTCTTTACGAAACTTGCAACGGTACTTAAGAACATCTAAACGTTAATGACCCCTTAAATATATTGATCATTTTTTTTTTATCCGAATGTTTCAAATAAAATTGGGTCCCTAGTACTAGTTTAATTTTTTTTTTAAATATTGTTATTTATTTTTAAGTTAAACATTTATAGGGTGATACGGGGTAAGAGAAAGGCTTTAGGGCCTAATATTTTTCAAAAGTTAGCTTGGCCTTCAAAATGACCATCTTCAATACCTCTATACATACATAACATTAAATGAAGTATAAATTAAAAATGATTTAAAGGGTCGAAGACAAAATTAATTAAGTAATGGTAAGCTATTGAAACTTATGTATGTGTCCCTACTAAAAAAATGTCAAAAAAGATTCAAAATCTTCGAAAAGACCCACAGGATTCCCTTTTTCTTTATTTTTAAAAGATTGTTTGAGGCTATTTTTGTTAGTCGAATTTGTTTATTAAATAAGAATATTTGTTTTTTATTTTCAACTTTTTCTCTGAAGATGACACATATTTTCACTTATACATTAAAACGTGTTTGATACTTTACAAAAATAGAGACAGTTTCATAAAGTCAAGCCTTAACATACAACCTAAGAAATATGTATTTAAACAAATTTTAAAATTAAAACTTTTTGTATTTTTGAATCCAGAAATTCGATTTATACGGGATCGCTGCTTTATTCCATTTTATTGTCATTCCGGCCCTTTTGCATTTTATCAACAAAAACAAAAAAAAAATGAGTGGAAGCGAAGCATTCGATACAAAAATGAGATTGAGTGAAATAATAAGATAGAGAGAAAAAAAAATATTAACTGAATAGTTTTGCATTTAATCTCCCTACGACTTTTTTTTCCTTTTTTTGCTAAACTCTCAATTTTTGTATTTTTTTTTATAAAAGCGTAACGCAGTGGATATTTTTTTTTTTGCATACATACTGAAGAACTATGAAGGCAATTCATGGATTCGTTAATTGAACGGGTATTGTAATCGAACATGGCATTACGATACAAAAAAGGGCGTAAAGACTCTGTTTGTCTATTGAACATGAATCTACTTGACAAAAAAAAATTTAAAAAAGCGCATTAATTTTTCTCAAAGCGTAGGCATGTGTATAAACTATTTTTTAAATATTATAATATAGATATGTATATACATAATATAGGTACCCCTAATTAGCCCTATTGTGCACTGTCTTAATATTTTAACATTAAATCTTAAAATTTTGTGAAGCAACGCGAGCACGGGTTTGCTAGTTCTTTTAATATAATTAGATGATTTTATACCGAAAATACCAATATAAAATCTGAAAACTAATACTTAATAATAAACATAAATTTAAAAAGTTGTGTTGGGCCTAAAAAAATTAATATTATTAAAAGGGAAGTCATAAATATTTTATATGAAATATGACTAGTTTAAAAACAAAAATAATGTACAAAATAAAACGAAAGTCTATAGTTAATTACTAAAACCTTTTTTAACTGCAACCAGAACTGTAACTGTAACTGTAACCAAAAAAGCTGAATGAAAAACATAAATGTTTCCACTAAAAATATATATAATGCTATGCAATTGTATTTCTTAACTTTAAGTTAAGAATATCTTCCATTAATCCATTTTTTTTAAGTTCTGCGCTCGGGCCTCAAATCATTTATAACAAGCTCGGCCATGTAACAAGTACCAATTTTAGTAATGAATTTGATGTTTTACGAATAAACAATTTTATTGGAGAGTTTTAATACATAATGAATACATATTTTTTGATATGAATAAATCTTTAAAACTACTTAATTTCCATTTTTGATTATCCAAAAAGACACCTACATTCTTCATTACATTGGTATGTGAACATTTTGGGACTTGTAATTCATTTTAGTAACGTTTTTTTTTTCGAAATCTTGAGGGAGTTCTTTTATTGAAATGATTTATTTGCACTATTTAACGAATGTTATGTGTTATGAAACAAAGTTTTTTTTTTTATTGAAAACTATTTCCTTACCTTGGAGTATAAGTGGATTTTGTTGCATTAGCCTGAACATATGTCTGTATATCTTTCTGAAACTTCCCTATCTCATTAGAGTATGCTTCGGTTGTACAAGACACAAAACCTGTTTGCAACAGAGAACTATCTATAACAAGAAGTTCAACATTTTCTCCAGTTGGCAATGGTGCATATTCCAAAAACTAAAAACATAAAATAAATTTTCAATTAATTAATACTGAAAAAGGTAAAGTCCAATCATACTTCACGATAAACAACGGGTGCTTTTTTTGTTTCTACAGCACCAGCTCTAAATGAAGCAATTGTTTGGTTGAAACTTTCATTACTAGTCAAATCAAAGAGCTCCGTTAGATTAATTCCGTTATCCAAATCATCAGAGTCGTAGACGATTTTCATGTCTGTATTAAGATAACTATACATGTACTTTCTTACTTCGTCAGTCAAAAAGAACTCGGGGACATCTTTTAAAATTACGGGAACAGCCATGCGTGGCAGATTCCAGAATTCTTCAGGAGCATTGTAAAGCTCATCCAATGTCTTCGAATCGATGTTACCGTAGTCGACGTAAATCAATTTAATTTGATCCAAATTATCAGGATTCAATATCATAGCCCGGTTATATTGATCATCTTTGAATTTTGTCAGTACAATATCACCCCTTTCAGGAGTGTGTTGAATATGCGTTTGGTTTTTGGCTTTTTTTTGTATTTCCGAAACTGTATTGAAGAATATTAAATTATCATCGTATAAAGTTGAACGAACAAAAACAACATTTGTCTTAGAGATTGCTGTTAGAATGACATTATTTCCAGAGGGTGGAAGTTGTGCCTTTAATGCGGCTTTCGTAGATGAATCTATCTGCGATGACGATGAAGATTCTATTTGTGAATCCGGTTTTTTCTCTGTAGAATTTCTTTGTTTAGCCAATTGTTTAGCCCATCCTGGCCACATCGAACTGGAAGTAAAATAAAAAGAACATCATATTAATTTCTTTTTAACTTCAACTTAACCATTAATACTTACGCAGGTTTACCGCAAATGTAACGATGTCTTGTCCACTCAGCCTTTTGACATTCGACACTGCAAAAACTTGACATGCATCGTGGACAAACGGTGTCGCAACTTTTGCTGCAGTGCTCACAAGGTCCAATTTTTGCGTTTTCATAACTTTGTGATGGTTTGGTAAATATCCCCTTTAAAAATAAAATATATTTCTCTTTTAGAAATTAGAAGTATAACTTTAGAGTTTTACAAGAAACCCAAGCGGCATCTAATGGTACGAGAGGTATATAGGGGTGGGTGTGGAGATAATACAAGCGAAAAGAATACCCTGAAAACGATTTTTGGTATAATTTAGAGATTAGCCAAACAACGGGATTTATAGAAATGCCTTCGAGTTGAAGAGAATTTTTTTTTTAACTGAGTTAAGTCTTTATCAAACATTTAATCAAATTTCATCAAAATTTAATGAGCTGTTTCTTTGTATCTATTTGCAAAAAATCAAAACCCCAATTTTTATCCCAAATATGGAGTTTGATATGAATTGTTTTGTCATTTCCAATCGCTTTGATCCATTCCATCACACAATTTCAATCTTCAAACCTAAAGCAGTAGTACCAAAAACTTATTCATTTGAAGGATAGTCATAATAGGACTGTTTCGTTACGTAAAATTTCTTGCGAATTTGCACAAAATTTCATAATTCACTGTAAAAACTGAGTTTTGGGTTAGTCTTACTCACATTTTGTTGCCATTTTCAATTTAAGTTGTTTTTGTTTTTATTTCCGTACCTGATAATATTACCTAAAAGTTGCCAGGACGAAAAGTATTGAGAGATAATTATTCAATTGTTTTGTTAGGAATAATTTTATTTTAAATTATTTTGTAATTTGTATTTAAAAAACTACAAATTAATAAAAATCGACTGAAAAAGTTGGAAAATAGTAAAGGCGTGAATTAACAATCGTATTTTATTTTCACTTTTTAAAATACTAAAATTGATGAAGAGTTTAGTGTTAACCGGGTGGACCGGAACACTGGTTACAATTCGAGCAATCGATCCTAAATAAAGCGTGTTTTTTTAGAGGTATATAACTTAAGGTTCGCAGCACCATATACCAGAAATCATAATTAAAAAAACAAATTGCAAAGAATTATCTTTCAAATAAAATCAAGTTTATGGCAATTAATACAATTTATCTGTGTTTTATTTAATTTTATAGTCCTATACCTCAAACAAAAAAACACCCTTAAATAAGTGAAAAAACTGTTTAGAAAGTTATTATTGGTTAAAATACATGCAGAAGTGTATTTTGAAAACAATTATGGCCATTTTTACAGTGCAAACTTACCAGAATAAGTGATACTTAAGATTTCCATTTTGGCACTTTGAGCCCAGTTTTGAAGTCTGAGTGACACTTAAGTTGCCAATACGGGAGACTTAAGTGTCACTTATTGATGTTAGTTTGCACTGTGAAATTGTTCTTAATTCTTTTACATTGGCCACTTAAGTGCCATTTACTACAACTGTGAAACTAGGCCTTAAAGTCATTTTCGGTTATCAATGTTTTGTTTTTTATTTGTTTTGTCTGTCAAGTTATAAGCATCCAGGTTTACGATCCATAATGTTATGTAAGTAATGGAAGCAGCTTAGGCGTTAAAAGCAGCTTAAACGTTATAGTGTATAGAAGCATATTTGAAAGACTTCAACAGGTTCTGTTTAGATTCAGCAACCACCCGTTATTTCCATGTTATCATCGCCTGCTATTTTATTGATCTCTGGTATGGCTGTTTTATTTGTATATCTATAAGATGGCGTAATGGTTAGTACGAAGGACTGTCAAGACAAAGTTCGTGGAATCGAATCCCAGCTGCAGCCACCTAAAAACGAGAATGTTTTTTTGCACGGAACTGCCTTCCGTAGAAATGAAAAATCATCCAAGAAATCGTCACTTGTCATGAAAAAATGCCTCTTTACTTGTTCGGATTCGGCAGTAGACTGTATGTTATATAGGCCCTGGAATTGGATATTCACGAGCTGTCGCACCACCAAATGTGTTTATTTATAATTTTATCTTAAGATGTTAAGCATATCTTAAATTTAAGCGTGCTTTATTTTAACTACAATAACATATTAGTGTTAAATTTTTGAATTTCAAACATCTGAAGATAGTTTTTTTACTATACACTATACAGTCAACTTTAATAAGAAAAAATATTAGAATTATAGATACCGCTAGTGTTGTTCTTATGCTTCCTTTAATGGATTCCACTTCACTGGCATTCTTTCCTTTAGCTAGAGCTTTATTCAAATCTTGCAATATTTGACCAGCATTGGATAAGGCTTGTTTCTCCAAATTTATCTTCTGAAGACGCTGCAACATAGTTTTAAATGTTTATTTAAAAAAAAATCGTTTTTTTACGCGAAATAAAAAGTTTAACACTTCATTTAAATACAAAAATCAATACAAAGTCAAATTTCTCTGTCTAACGGGAATGCACTTATCAAAGTAAAATACTCGAAGCTTATGAGTAAGCTTTAATTTTTTTGCGTTTTTTGTTGGTTATTTTTTAAGATTATCTTATGTGTTTGGAATATTTTATAATAGTTCGATCAATATGCCAGAATGCAGTTTTCATTCCGTAAATTTATTATCACCAAGCGATAACGATTCTACGACAATCCTGCAGTTGTGAAGGGATCACACTAGCGACCACTTAATTAATTATTTCATATTCAACCATGCTTCGATACTTGACACTAGCTTCCGATATTAAGCATTGCCTCAAGCACTAGATACATATAATCTAAATACAAAGCAAAGCATTTTCTTAACTAAAAGTATCATATTGCCCTCATGGCACAATCATCATAAGTATAACCAGTGCATAGTATGATATTAATGGGTTGATGATGGTGTGCGATCAGCGGTGATTTGTTTAGTGCCTGTCCAGACGTGTTGTGCCCACAACGTTGTGTCGATCGTTTCTGGGCAAATGCGGTGGGGAGGAAAGAGAGTGGATGCTCATGACGGAAATTGAATTTTCTGCTTGGGCAGTACAGTTCCATTCTCAATTCGTTCCGATTTTGTCATTATTTTCTTGTCGTCTAGTTAAAAGGCACTCTTTTGTTTTGCTCTTTGTGAGTTTAAGTCGGAAAAATAATTTTGTTTTAATCAATTTTTCAATTCAATTTTGTCATTCCGCAAAACAAAATGGAAAAGTGGCCGTGAGTAGTCACAACATGTGTAGACACGTAAGTGTTGTGGCACAACGTTGTAGGCACAACACGTCTGGACAGGCACTTAGGTTAACAAAATATATCAACTAAACATTATACCCGAACGAACTGTGCCCTTGGGAAAGCTGGTCGTTCACCCTCAGCCTGTCGTACAAATTATGCTGACTTTGGATATCGATTATTAGTGCGGTCGAAGTATGGATCAGTATCGATAACATATTGTTTTAGTATAAATAAAATCGGTTAGAAATTTTATTTTTGTTTTATAACAAGAAAAAAAAACATCTTTTGATTTCTTGTGTGGCTTACGAGCCAAAGTCATAAAAAGATACGCTTCTCTTTTTTTTTACATGAAGATTAAAACCTCAAGTGCAGTTTTTCCAAAGGCCCGAGCTGAGGCATTTTTAATGCTAAGCGATTTGATTCTTTATTAACAAAACAAAATATAGAAACCTAACAACGCCCAACATTACAAGTCGACAGAATAACTGTAAACATAAAATTAAAGCCATATAAAACCATCGATTCTCTATTTTTGGAAATCATTAAGATGTAAAATGACCTATAAAGTCACTTGATATTTTTACCACTTTCATAAATCAAATAACTCTGACAATTTTAGTCCAAAGTTTTGTGTAAGTTTATACCTACAAGAAAATAATATTGTTCTAAAATTGGGAGAAATTAGTAATTTTGGAAAGAACAGACCTAATAATGATACACATTAGTGCATTTTGTAGTAAAACTATCTACTTTTATTTTTATCTCATAAAATCTATCTATATTAAAATGAATCTGTTTTCCTTGGTCACGACATAAGTTGAGAACGACTTTACCGATTACATTCATCTTTTTTTTTTTTAATTTTCTAATACTTTGTAGAAGGTTCTTACGGAAAGAAAAATGCCATACGAATACGAACACTGTTTTCTATAATTTTGTCTACATGCTTTCCATCAACACCGATTGATTTATGGAACATTATATAAAGATCATTTATGACAGAAGATATATTATTGCTTCAGATGTATCTTAGAACATCAAATGTAAATTTGCAAGTGAACGAAGAAATTCACAATGACATGAGTTGAGACGCAAAACTCAATACGATTCCGAGGAATTGAGAGAAACCGTTCAAAGAAACGTTCCCCTTTTAAATCAGGAACAAAAATATCCCTACGATACACTTATGAAAGAAGTGAACGATGAAACTGGCTGAATTCTTCTCTTAGATGGTCCGGGTGGAACTGGAAAAACGTTTTTAATGTCATTGATATTTGCAACGATTCTATCGCAAAATGGAATTGGATTTACATTTGCTTCCTCAGGTATTGCAGCAAAGTTGTTAGAAGACGGTCGAATATATCATTCAGGACTCAAGTTGCTGTTGAATATGCAAACTAATGAAACTCCAACTTGCAATGATGAATTTTGAGATGGCCAAAGTGTTGCAGAAAAGCAAATATCATTTGTTTGGGATGAATGCACGATTTAAAAAATAAAGAAGTTTCACTTCAACAAGCAAAACCGATGATTCTATTGGCAGGTTATTTTCGACAAACATTGCCAGCGGTTCGACCACCAACGCCAGCCAACGAACTTAATGCATGTCAAACAGTCGTCCATTTTACGAAAGTACGTCAAAACACTTAATTATGAACATACAAGTCGAACTGCAGAACAACCGATCTGGAAAAATTTCAAAAAAAAATTACAAAATTCCCATTGACACATCGACTGGATGTGCCAAACCAAGTATTCAAAGCATTTTTTTATTAATTTAATGGGATCCACTTGGCATGTGTCGTTAGTAAAAAAAAAATTGTCCAACTTGAATTAGAAACAAAACCGAACGTTTGTATTGTACAATATACTGAATACTTTTATTTTATAACTACATATGTACATATACCTTTATTTAACTCACCCAATATGATATTTCGACTGTCAATGACATATTATTTGACCACTAATACTAAACGTTTCTAAAATCTTAATTCAACTATGTATAGTAGTAACTCCTTAGTGTGCCAGAAGATGAAAAACCTCAACAAATATTTTTTGTTTATGATTTTACATATGTGTCAAAAAATTTAAAAATTGAAGGAAAAAATCATTCATAAAATCTTTTGACATCATCAAATAAAAGTGAATACGTTAAATAGAAGCAAGAAACTTCAAACAAATAGAGCGTACTTAGGCTTTGACAAATTACTTTTAATTTCGAAGTAGGCCATGTACATTTAATTATTTTTTTTTCTGTTGTATTGTATATAATAAAAAAAAACTATTGCTTTTCTTCTAACTTTACAAAAGAAAAGACGGAATTATTTCAAATTGTGTTATTTCTTTAAACTATGAATTATGTGGATCGTTCCAAGAAGTAATTACAGACCACCAACATCGGCTGCATTATATCAACATCAAAAATTCCGGTAAGTACATACATACATAATACGTATAAATGTACATGGCAAGTGAAAATTTTAATGACCACGTTCGATTACCTGTCCAAAGCTATCGGAATTTATTTGTTTTGTTGTAAATCCTTAAGAAAATACGGGTTATAGCAGCAGATGCAACAACAACTCAAAGATATCTCTGAAACATTTTGGATAGCCAGAATCAAGATAGCACATATTTGATAACTAATCGTACGCAACACGGCAACATAGAACACCCTTATTCGAAGAAAAAATGTTTTTTTTTTTAATTTTAGCTGTATTGATATTCAAGTTTGAAAGTTTGTTGAGTCGACAGATTTTGTTAATGTTGATAAACAGTCTAAAATATAGTTCAATAGTTTTTACTGTTGATATACAGGGTGATTCGCATAAGGTGTGATAAAAAAGTTGATCCTTGGGTGAAGACAAGAAAAAAATCGTTGTTGAGCCAGAAGGGGCAATTTTCTAAAAAATTGACTTAAAATAAAAAAAATAATAATAAAAAAACAACAAAAATACTTACAATGTAATGCTCTACCTTTTTGGAAAGCCATAAATTTTATTTTATTTTAGTTGTTTTAGTGAACGATGGAATTACGATGGAATTCGTAATCGGCTTGAATAAAAACCTGATAATAAGCGTGTGATTAGCGACAGCATCACAGAACAAAATAGAGTTTTCATACAAACTATCGATAACAAGTATATGATTCACGCCGGTAACACAGTTTTTCTGTGTGCTTAAGTTAAGCACGGAGAATTCTCTGGGATTAGCTTATCCCGTTTAGGTGTTTAGTTGTTGTTGTATTTAACATGGTGATTGTTTAGCACCGACGTCGTTTTTTTTCGCCCAATTCCCTCCGGGCTTACAAAAAAATTGGCCTAGTAATAACTTACATTATTCATGAAAGAGAATCTACCAAAAAAAAAAGAATTAAAAACGTCAAATTGTTGGCATATTGCAGAGAACTTTAACCGTTTAATCTGTATAATGTCAAACAATAAGAAAACATAACTGCGAAAATTCGAAAACGAAACGTTTCGGTATTTGAACGAAAAGCACAACAGCCGCGATAAGGTTTTTTTTTTATATAAATAAACACAGATTTTCTTTCAAAATTAAAATTTTCAATTATGTAAGTCTTTAATTGGTGCCTCATCAAAACTTTTCGATTTCTCATTCAGTGTGTGCTATCCTCGATACACTCACTCACAAGCTTTTTTAAACCAACCTTATTTGTATTATTCTCTAGTTTTTACAAATCACAAACCGCTGACGAAAATTTAATTCCAAAAGTAACATACAACATTTTGTCGGAATACGTTTTTTTTTTTTTTTTTTTTTTTACGTAAAATATTTCATGATAATTCTTGATAAAGCTGAATAATATCTACATTTTAATTTTTTTTTAAATAATCACCCGAATACCTATGTATATTATTAAGTGATAGGTATTCTAACTAAAAAAACAAGTCATTTCCAAAATTCAACTTGTACTTTACAAAAATCGTCAGTTTTATAAAGCTCCATCCAAATAAAGGTTAAGCACAAAAAAAGAAAAATTCTTTAATTATAATATTAGTTGACATTATTTTTTATAAAGTGAAATCAACAATGAATCTAATATATAAAGACCTTAGTGAAGCAATTAACCAAGGACAATTAGAAAAGGTAAAAGACTTGATAAATCATAATGGCTTATACAAATCCGGGATATATGGATATTATGTTCTTCTTCGTAAATCGATCAAACTAAAAATTACAGAAATAACTAAATTACTTCTTATCAGCGAATCTGAAAAAAAAACAGAAAGAGAAGAAAAAGGACTCGTAAAAATACACCACTTCACTTTGCTGTCCTAGATGATGACTTAGAAATTATTGTAATGCTTCTAGACCACGGTGCTAATATTCACGCGCGGAATGAATGTGGTTCATCGCCTCTTATAACTGCTATTCATATGGACAAAGGAAACATTTTTGAATTGCTATTAAAAAGAGGAACCAATCCTGAAACTCACATCAACGGTATAAGTACTCTACATCTTGCAATAGAAGAAGTACTATACAACATAAATGAAAAACTTTCAAGTGTATATTCTAAAACTGGAGAAGGACTTTCCCTATGCAATTTGCACCTACATATCAAAATGAGGATACAATGAAGTTGCCTTCAGGCAACAATGTAGATGTTAAAGCTTGTACGGATAACTTGATAAATACGCTTCACTTAGCTTTAAGAAATTGTCACAGAGTATTTTAAATTTTTGAAAGACAACAAAAACAAAATTTAATATTAGATTCAAAAACCAAAAAATGTACTTAAGTGTGATGTGTGTAAGTGCTTTTCGATGATATTGGAAGATTTTCTAAACAACTGTCCAGGTAAAAATAACGCAGCCAACAAACATTCAACTAAGAATAATGCAGCAAGTAGATCCCCTAAGAATAATTTAACGATTTTTGAAAATATAATAAAAAAAAAATATTGTTTTCCTTTTGTTGAGATACAAAAAAACGTTATACGGTTTAATTCTTTTAAAATCCAGTATATTGAAGTGATTAAAGAGTGTATAAAATACTACGAAATTAATTTGGCTTCTGATAAAGAACAACATATAATGTTGCACATTGTTACAAAAAACAAACAAGTTGAGTTAGCAAAACTCATGTTTACCCATAAACCCGATTTTAATACAACTAATCGAACTAAAAACCCACAAATATTATATTCAAAGAAAAACCCCGATGCAAACATAATTAAAGTCCTGCTACTTCACGGGGGTTATAGTTTTCCTTACTTTTTGTCTTGTACATATACGAAAAATTGTACAAATAATGTTATTGATGTATTTTACGAATACACATGATTTATATTGTTTTTTCAAAGATTTTACACCATTACATATGGCTGTCTACAGTGGGAATATGAAAAGTATTCAAATGCTTCTAGAGAATGGAGTGGACGTAAATTCAAAGCGAGAAAATGGCGATACAGCACTACATATGGTAACAAAAAAATGCGGTACAGATATTTTGGAAATATTGCTTAAATATGGAGCAGACGTCCATTCTAGAAATGATATAGATGCTACGCCTCTCCATTTGGCTTCAAACGGAACGCATCCTGAAATTGTTTTAACTCTCTTGCAGCATGGGTCTCCGGTTGGTTTCAAGGATGCCTTTGGAGAAACATCTCTTGAGATTGCTATTGATTATTCAAGAAGCGAAATTATAAAACTACTTCTTAATTTTGGTTCGGATGTTTCGAATTGTAATATGTTTGTTGCATATAATTAAGGCTTATTCAGCATTTGGTCTTGGGTCAAACTTAAGAAAAAATAATAAAAAAGTGGAAGTATTAAGAATTCTTAAATTTCATTTAATAATGTTGAAAAGTACTAATTTATATGATAATAAAAAAGAAGTTCAAAGTTTTATAAGTCATTTAACTGATGATGAAGATGATAATGATGATGATGATGATGATGATGATGATGATTATACCACCCGCAAGAAGTTACACACCGAATTATGTAAGGACGAAATAAAAGAATTAAAACTTAAGTAAATAGCAAATAATAAAATAAGCCTTTATGATATTTTGAGAATTTTTTTATTTCTTCTTTTATTATTTCTTCGTCTGTAGCATATCTTGCCAATGATAACCAATCAGACGAAGAAATAATAAAATTTTTGGAATCATATCATTTTAAAACCAAGTTCCCAATATATGCTCCTATAATTGAAAGAAATTTAAAAAGGTGTCTATTGTATAAAAGGGCTCAGAAATTTTTCTATTGTCATTTTAAACTGCCATATGATTGTTCTGTTAACCAAAATTTCAGTACATAATATATGTATATACATATGTATGTATGTATGTATGTATGTATGTATGTATGTATGTATGTATGTATGATACAGTTTTATAAAATTTTGTCTCAACAAAACAATCAGCAATTTAAAAAATTTTTGTTTTCGTTTTCTAGTCACATGTGCATCAGGCTTAAGCTTTGCTATAAAATAATAATACGGAATCAAAAAAAATCTTGTGACACCATCCTGACTCGAAAATTACATAGTTTTAGGTGGCCCCTAATACATTAAATAAAATAGAATGTTTGCAATATGTTATGATATGTAAGAAAATAAATGTTGCATACACTTAGACAAATGGCCCTCGGCCATGTTCTATGTATTGTTTGTTAAATAAATTTTGTTATCAAATAAAACAATAAAAGAAAATATGAAAAATGTCCATATACATATGTTAGTGTAATTTTTTACTTTTTAATTTGTTTAAAATTATACAAGTTATATTTAAACAAATTACGAAAAAATCAAATAAAAATTATTATTTGTTAGTTGTGAGCTGATAAACTATTGTTTTACATTTCGATTTTTGTGCGCAACAATTAATTTCTATTTGACGATTCACGTATACAAAACTTCTTGAATTGAATAGAAGCAACTAACTTTGTTTTATTGGATAACAGAATTAGTGAATTGCTGAGTAAAACCAATAGAACAATATTGTGTAATATATATTTGGTATAAAAATAAATATGATAAAAACAAAATTATAACGTTTTTTATTGTGTTAGATTCAGATTATTTTTCTCTTACAATTTGTATTGAAAATATATGCTGGTAATAAGGGGCAGGTGGTTTTCATATATCTACATCTACAGAATACTCTTTACCATATTATAAATAATTTTCCCTACATTGGATAACTTTCAAAATTCTGCTACACAAATTTCTGTGTACAAGGAGTGTAAAAACTCTCAATTACACAGCTCTCAGTGTCTGTCACTTGACGTCGGCTAAGAATATACAAAAAAATTATTTCGGTCTTCGCCATATTAATTGCAAATTATCTACGGCCGAACTCTACATGTCGCAATCGGTATTTCTATAGTTTGTCCAAATTTTAAAATTTAAAAATTACAAGATTCAGAATAATTTGTCACCGTTTGCCCGTGTTGTACACAAAAGTGACATTTTATATAAAAAGTGGTCCAGTTCGTTTATTAAATTTTTGCCAAGTTTTCCATATCTGAGAGTATTTTCTCCTTTTCTCAAAGTTTAAATGGTTTTACACATTTTTATCAAAAAAAAAAAACAAGCAGACCTAATATTCAGAAAATCTAATTATTGGGGAAAAAAAATTTCACCATGTAGGTATTTGGTGATTTAATAAGAAATTTTTACATAGGGGTTAAATTTCGTGAAATAATTTATAATATTATATTTAATAAAAGGTGTTTTTTTCTTTAACGCACACACATAATACTTATTACTAGTATCGCCCACACTCCCTATAAGAACATTCGCTCTATTCCATACACAGCTAACAATCAAAGAACACGATGAGAAAAAACACTGGAATCTGCCCGAAATTTAATTTCTTAAATTTTGTATGGGAAAACTATGTACATATTGCCGTAACGGGAACATTTATTAAAAATATAAAATTAAAATAAAATTATAGTAGATCGACCATCTGTACCTTTCACACAAATAAAAATATGAAAATATATTTAGCTAGTTCACGTTTCTGAGATCTCACTGAGCAAACTTTTGTCAGCTCCACTGAGGAGAAATTAATCAACTGCGAAAGAAAATAATTGAGCAAGCAAATCCAAAAAAAGCGGTCTCAGCTTTTTGTTCTCAGTGAGCCTGAGAAACCTCTGCCTACGTTCTGTAATTTCGCATTGATAAAATCAGTCGAGAAACGATGAAAATTGAAACAAATCGTATGTGTTTTGTTCCATTTTTCATCGTTTCTCGACCAATTTTATCGATGCGAGAGTTACAGAACGTAGGCACTGAACTGGCTAATTGTCATTAAATCAGCCAAATAGGGATAGATAGAATTCTTGTGCATGTATTAATATACCTATATGTAGATAATTTAATGGCAGTATCTCGACTTATCTGCAATCAACATTGAAATATAATACCGTCTATTTTTCTGACATTGAAGTACACCAATAAATTCCCAAATTCAAAAAGTGTTAACACTTTCTTTGATAATTGTTTTTCAAATAATTTTGTACGTAGTGCCCGCTGGTTAGGTCTGCCATTCCATAGCCAAGCAGGCATGGGCATTAGGAAAATTGCAATGCCCACGAACATAATAAACTAAATAAACACAAAAATTTACTTTTTTGTCGAGTTCTAACCAAAGTCTAAAGCTGGCCGTACACAAGCTAGCTGGATTCTGGGCAAATTGAAAATACACGACCACCAACCGAATGGCTTGATCGTGTATCACCCACTTTGAGGCTGAAAAGGTAGAAATTTCTCATGGTACGAAAAATATCACAAACTCACCTTGTTGCCATCAAAACCTCCAATTGTAGTTTTTTGCTTGTCTTGAATAAATTGTTTACCCTTTTGTGGTAATCTGTAGAACAACATAAATACATTCTAAAAAATATTCTACACAAAAACTCGCATAATAGACTGGAAAACCCACGTGTAGTAAGCTCGCCCTGTGTGATAATTGTATTTGCCGTCTTCTGGTTCAGTTTTCTTTGCATAAGGAACTCGTTCCAATTCGTGGGCATCATTCTCAACCATGAAATGCCTTTGAGGATCGTTGCGTTGAAGATTATTGCTGAAATCATCATAATCATCTTTTCGAACTATAGGATTCTTAGCAAACTGAGGACGAGCAGGGTTTCGAGATGAAACTTGATAGGATCTAGAGGCAGATTAATTTGAGAATGCATTTATGTGTACATCAATGTGCTCCTACCGATCATAGTCTATTTGATGCGAAGGAAACGATTGCAAGCTTGGTAAGGCACTGGCAGTTTGTTGAACATTAGTTTTATTAAGTGGCTGGTCCTTGTTCTTACCCAATTCCACTTTAAATCCATAAGTATTGTTTTCCAGTCCTGTGAAGACTCGTTCCATATCACTTATTGATGAAAAAATCAAACAAATTAATAAACTATTTTCTATATTTGGAGGAAACCTACTTTATTGACGCAAAGTCGATGAAGTACATGTTTTGGCCATGCTTTCGTGAACGGAGACATTTTCCGTATGTCGAACAAATGTTCATCAAGCCATCTTGGGTTAGCGTAGTTGGAACAAATTTAAAAACCAAATATGGACTTTTGTTTCTTTGATTCGGTCCCAATTGTTTTGCCATTTCAGCCGGCTGCAGACTGTCTTCCAGTTCAGCACCGGGACCACTTGAATAGGTATTGAAGTTCGAGTCTTTGTAATCATCACGCATGGGATTCCAGTTTTTAAGCTGTTTTGATAATTCTTCGTCGATTGTAGACATTGAAAAAGTTTTGTTTTTTTAAGTAAAATTAACTTTTTGTATTTTAAAATATCACGATAAATTTAAATTGTGAAAAGTTTTTCCGTCCACAAAACCGAGTTGCAATTTCTTTTTGTTTTGTGATTTTTGGTGATTCGCGTTATTCCAATTCCTTATTCTTTTTCTCTTATGACATTCATTCAACAGATAGCACAGGGATGTTAATTTTTGTCTTCGGTTGGCGTTCATTAGGTCTTAGGTTTGTTCGACGAAACGTGTTCTTTATTAGTGTCATTTTTCTTTATTTAACAATGCATTCTAATTTTTAAATAAATAAAGACTTAAGCCTTAACTACATTGACCAAAAAAGTGAAAAAGTACAAAAGCTAGCGAGAAAAAAAAAAATTTTTACTTTTGCAATTTTGCAAAAAGTGGTCAATGTAGTTAAGGCTTTTAAGCCGAACTTATAAACGCATTATGGCGAGTGCATACAGTTATACAATCTTTTTAATGTCTCTTAATGCGAAAACGTTATTTAAAAAATAACGTTATAACAACGTTATACACTTAACGCGTTTGAGGGTTGAATAGTGCCTATATAAGAATATTTGTGTATCGAAATGTCACTTTGACTCACACAAAACAACATAATACATACCGTTCACACACAAAATTATTGGCCAATTTACAATTTTATAATTTTTCATAGACGTAGACGTAGACGAAGAACACACACTTGGATAAAAAGTTTTTCGTTTGTCAAAAGTGATAAATAAACCTTTTTTCATATACCGTTTAAACTATTGGAATATACCCACAAATGATCAATTTATAATTTGTGGGGTGGAAAATCGCACTTCTTTCGATTTTTTTTTGAAATTTAATATATAGTGTTTGGGTATTAATTCCCTCGAAGCATTTTTTGATCTTGTTTTTAGAACCGAAAATAACGGTACTCACCAAATGATTTTTTTTAAACAAAATTTAGCACTGACTTCTTTTAAATTTGAGTTTACTATTTTTAGTATAAGTTGTCTTTTTCTCAAAACAAAACAAAAAAAACAGAAAAATGGTTATCAATGGTTAATGGTACCTTTATTTTATTTTTAAAACGTTTTCACAGGAGCTTCTAGAAAGTAAAAAGAGTATTATATAAGAAAACTTTTAAAATCTAAAATCTTGGATTCAGTTATAGCCCGTAGCGTAATGGTTGAGTAGTACTGTTACGTCGAAGGTCTGGGGTTCAGCCCAGCCTATGCCATCTTTGGAAAAAAAAAAACAGAACTTTTTACGGGTTACAGCCTCTTGAGAGTAATTTAAAAATCTTCTGATGTATGAATTTTAAGTCGGGAAAATCCGATGAAACGTAGGGAAAAAATATAAAATAACGTTCGTTTTATTTGCATAAAGAAGTAAATGACCAAAAAAAAAAACAAAGAAATATCTATTCTAATTTATATTTGTTTTGCTTTCGCCTCCAATACATATTATGTAAAATACAATTTAAAAAAAAATATTTTTGCTAGTTCAGAGGACCATCACTGTTCAACACAATGGAATTAAGGTATGCGTTGATATGCCACTGAAATTTTTTACTTACGCTTTGAAATATGCTGCTGCCCTGATTCTGTCTGATTCTGGAGATTCTTCTGATAGATATTTAAATTTAACCAAACCAAACTTTTGCTTGTTTAGATTTGTTTTGAGTTTATATGGTTGGATCAAGGATGGTATGTGAAGAGTTCTAAATCAATACTTGCAATTAGAGACAAATGGTTACTGCATATTGTAAATGTCTTATATAGAGAAATTATAATTTTTAATAGATCACATAAGATGTGAGATTGGATCCCCTATTATATTTGATTTACCTTAACTATAAATATAACAAATATTAAACTCACATAACAATCCTTCGAGTTTTGTTGGTTATCATTAAAATTGAATGTTGTTTGTTGCATCCTGTGAAATAAGTAGGTGAAAAATTCAATTACCATATTCAGAAAAAATTGGGAATATAGAATCTTGGAATATATCAGGTTTGACAAATACACATTTAATGCAGGTGGCGTTTTCGATTGGTCATCAATCTGGTTTCGATTCTGATGGCTTTTGGAATCCTTTTGAAAGCCACAAATCTCGTGCTTTAATTTCATGATTTAATTTCAGAATCGAAAAATTACTTAAAGCCAAATGCCGAAGCATATTCTCTTCTTTCTAGAAGAAGAACTTTCACTCTATGAAAGTCTAAAGACTTCTGGCTTCTTGGTAACCAATCGAATATGCCATAGAAAAACAATTAGTAATTTGGAATGAACTTTAAAATTCTTCTTACCTTTCACCGTCTCGTTGATTCACGACACAGGGATTCGGCTTAGTTTGCTGATTTATAACCATTTTTCCTAATTCAATCGTCATCCCCAATGAATTTACTTTGAATCCCTCGAGTACATTCAACAAGTCACTATAAAATAATTTAATCACAGAAAATAAGTTTATATTATTTTGATTATGGGGTAGGTATTTCAGGGCCATAGGACTCACTTTACTGTTGCGAAATTAACAAAGAACATATTAAATTGTTCATGTTGTCGTCCACGAAGGACCCTTCCGAAAGCTGAACAAAGATTAATCAGAATCTCTACGTTTATGCTTGGTGGTACATTCTTAAAAACAAGATAGGGATCATTTCCTCGTTCATAGTGCGTTTTTTTTTGTGGTTGTGGGCGATGAGTTTCTGGTGCGATAGCTCCTTTGGGTTTGATCATAGAGTTAAAGGTTCCTAAAATTCCAGAAAGCTCAAGATCAGAAAACATTGATGCACGTGATTCTTTTTTAATTTTATAAAATGAGTTAAATTTTAATTCTTTTAATATTTGTTATTTGTTTTGGTTTTTATTTGAAATTTGAAAAATGAAAATTCTGTCAGATGTCAAATGCAAGATTTAAATTCAGGGGTGTTAAAATTTACCAGCCTCTTGTTGCACGGGGAAACACTGGTAGAAAGACTGCTTTTAAACGCTGCAAATATGCTGCAATTACCCTTGCAATTTTTAAGCATGTAGGCGGGGGACGTATGCGGTGTCCGGGGTAGACAAAGTTGCAGAGGTTGAAATAATTGCAGAGTTATCGCTCTTTCTTCTTTGTGCTTTTTCTTATTGTTTGAGACATAAGCGGAGTAAAGAGTGACGAGATATTATTTCCTTCTCATTTAACAAAAATTGCAGGTATTAAAATTTGCAGCGTTTAAATGGATGCTGCAATCGGAAAGAAACTCAAAACGGAATTGCGGATAGAAATTGCAGTCGTCTAAAAGCAGTCAAAGTTGCAAATTAGTGACACCTGAAACCACAGTACACATATTTATGTAAATTACATAACCAGTTGCTAGAACTTAATAGTTTTGTATGAGTCTCCAATTTATAAGTCTCATATTTAAGATAATAGGCGTGTTTTTTTGTAAGCCCGGAGGGAATTGGGCGAAAAAAATTACTTCGGTGCTAAGCAATCACCATGCTAAATACAACTAATCCCCTACGGGTTAGGCTAAACTCAGAGAATTCTCTGCGCTTAACTTAAGCACGCAGAAAAACTGTGTTATCGGCGTAAATTATATACTTGTTATCGATAGTTTGTATGAAATCTCAATTTTGTTTCTGTAATGCTGTCGCTAATCCATGTGGTCGTTTTTTTCGTTCAATTCTCCCTAGGATTGCAAAAAAAAAACATGCCTATCATTAGCGTTTTCATTTTTGTTCAGTTCTGCGCATCTGTCAAAATCGAGTTATTCTGTTCGGTGGCCCCTTTACTTGTCTTATTTAATTTTTTGTTGTTGTTTCAAATGGTGAGTATTTTTAATTTTTTGACACTTTCAACTTTGACAAACTGCGCAATATATTACCTTCATTGACTTACTAGATATAATAGGTCAATGATTACCTTAGTTTTGTATACTGTGACCTGCAACAACTTAATTATTTAATAAATTTTTTATGGTCAGGTTTTCGGAGTTTTATGTGAATAAAATTAAAATGAATCTGAGCTAACTCAGAAGCACTTTTTGAGTGTGAACTTTAACATTCAGTTATCACAAATGTATGACTTGTGGATAAAAAGTACCTATCTATAAATAAGTAGTAAGTATGTAGATTTGTATCCAAATCGATCCGGATAGCTTTGTGTTGTTGTTATCCCATCTAAGAACACAGCTGATGTCAAAGCAGTTCTTGGCAAAAATAAATCGCGAGCCTTAAGCCCTAACTACATTGACCACTTTTTGCAAAATTACAAAAGTAAACATTTTTTTTCCCATCTAGCGCAGGTATTCTGTGAAAAAGAATATACATACACAGTCGTATTTATTAGATTTCCTTAGAACACTCTTGGACAGTTGTCCCAGCTGGCCATTGTCTAAATAGCTGGACATCTCCTTATTTTATAAACGCATTCCAACAGTGGCCTACAAATGTTCTCATACACTCCCTCACATCCCTGTAATCCGTCAATTTCGTGAGCATTTGGATACGTTCAATGAACATTTCGTTTATTTGTAGATTATTTTTCAATATTTTGTTCATTGAACGTACCCACTTTAGAATAGGTTTGGACAACCAATTTCAGTGTCTAAGTTAGACACTCGATGGAACATGATTATAAATAAGGTTTTGGACTTGGACAGCTGTCCAAAGTTAGACATACTTTGGAATGGGTTTATAAATATGACTGACAATTTTTTTTTAAACCGAAATTTAAGTATTTGCATCATTTTTATAAGTTTCCCAGTAGAAACACTATCCCAAAATGACCCCAAAATGAGTTTGAAAATTTTCACTTTTGTACTTTTTCACATTTTTGCAGCTCCAGCTCCAGTTTCAACATTCTATTGTGTTCAGGCAGTAAATTATAAATTGCATTTTTCAGCTGACTAGCTGGATTTTCCATACTCTTGGCAGCACTGCACATTGCACCCACTCTAGGCGTCTCTTCTTTTTTTCATTTCAATTTTTCATGTGGTTTTTGGAGGTATCGGTTTTTCGCAATCGGTCTTCGCTCATATTTTTTTTTGCTTTTACTGCAAAATAAAGACACAAAATTTAAATACAGTTTTTATTTTAATTTGCCAATACCACGTGCATTTTTTAGAAGTGATTTGTTAAATTTGTATTTTAAATAGATAGTAATTTAGTATTATTGCAATGAACAGGAGAGCATCGAACCGGTAAGATAAATTTTGTTATTTCGTACTTCCCCTTTTATAAGTATTAAACAAAATAAGAATGCAAATGGCCACAGTTTAAATTAAATGTTTTGTTTTTATTAACTACATTATTGATTCCTGTTTTGTCTTTTTAATTATTCACAGACTTTACGAAAGTTTGATTTGATGTTTTTGCACATATTGGCGACAAAAAAATTCATAATCTTTGTGTATTTGCAATTGATTTTCAAAACCGACAAGCGAAACTTGGGAATTTGTTTTATATAGCTATCCATTTCCATATATATTTTCAACGCATTAAAATACAATCAACAAGTTAAAAAGTTCCGAAATTTCATAAAAATAAAATAAGAAAATGTTTTTTTTTTAGATAGTCCCCTTTACTCTAGAAATTTCCAGCCAGAAAACATGATAAGCTGAATGCCGACACTTCTGCAAAATGATAAACAATTAAAAATTGCATCAGTCATCACTAATATTCTTCAGGAAATGCAAATCAAATGCAGAAATACTCTACTCTTATCCTATATTAGTAATCCAATCCAAAAAATTTTAATTTTTTGTTTTAGCAAGTTCTTACAAATTATTGTAGTGTTGCCGATAAAGAAATGGTTATAAAAGATAATGTGCCAAATATTCAGGGTTCCCCACCTATGAAACACTGCAGCTTTCCATCATCGTAAAATCCACGACACACTATTTTCAGTCATACAAGCGCTCTGGCATTGGGGATGGTTCCCTCTTACTTCGCCTCAAATCTGAGGGCTGGTCCATTGTTTTATTCGATGAACCAATGAACCCCCGAATCATTCATATTGTTGTATAGTGCTCTTCTATGTTTCCTGTCACTTTTTAAATTAAACAAGTTGATTCGCCAACTACTTCATTACAAGAAACATATTTATCTAACTCAAATGTTTTTAATTTCCCCACTTCAACAAAAATCATTTAAAAAATAAGTCACTTCACATCCGCACTGAATGGATACTTGATGACGAATGATTCTTTTTACGGATCTTTTCGGATCCTTATCGCAAGCGAACCATATTCTATCTGAATTTTATTTTTTCCTATCTCTCACGAACGAGAGATACAGAAAAAAAAAATGGATATACAAAGTTCGTTCGTGAGAGAACTGTAAATTTTTATAGATCGAACATTTTATCGTTCGCGAAATATATTTTGTATGGTTCGTGAGAAGATTGGTAAAGAATGATAAAGATCCGTATTTTATGATTTGCGAGCGATATTTTACGAACCCTGGATAGATTCTAGGTTTGGGAAAATAATTTTATAAAATACTTACAATTGTTTTTTTTCAAAATTCTGAAATTTTTGTGTTGAATATCACTTATTTTGAATATCACTTACGAAAATTAATCTTAGCTATCATTTATTTATTAGCTTTTTGTTTTATTAAAATAAAATTTTCATTCCTCATTTCAATTTCTTATATGTATGTACATAGGTAGTAAATTTCTGTTCTTATTTTTCTCCGTTTATATTTAAATAACTTCCATATTTCAACATTTTGTCGTTTGAAAAATAAAAAAAAAAATAGTCGCTGAGAAGTCGTTAAGTTTTCTAAAATTATCCAATTCTCTACGCAATTTACTCAATTTTTCTTTCCGTAAGAACCTTCTACAAAGTATTAGCTTAAAAAAAGTCGGTAAAGTCGTTGACAAGTTATGGCGTGACAAAAAAAAAAACGGATTCATTTTTATATACATACATACATATATAGATTTCCAATTATTCCACCCCAACATTTGACAATTTTGTTATTGTTTTGTATGTATAGGCATGGGCCTTACTTCCTGGGCCTAAAGTCTGTTTTATTACCTTTAAAAATAATTTTTTATTTATTATATTTGCTTACCCTAAATTTCTGTTTTTAGTCATAATCCATTTAAAAATGGACCATCTAATCAAGGAAACCAGCAACAAAATGATTTCCAACAAGAACCCAGAAATGCAGGTCAATCCCATAATAGGACATTCAATGGGCCATCTAACAACTCATTCAATCATAGTAACCGAAACTTTCATGTAAGTTCAATCGCAATTATTAAAATAAACGGAGAAAAACTTAAATAAATAAATATCTTATTCTAGCAAAATGATTCTCAACAAGAATCTCAGCAATCGCCCAACTTCCATAATAGATCATTCAATGGACCAGGTGCCAGCAACTCAACACCATCACCACCACAACCAATACCTCGCTCTGGGCCATGTGTTCTGTGTAAATCTGCCACTGTTCTGATTTGTTCACGCTGCGGAGACTTTTATTGCTCACCAACATGTCAAAAGAACGATTGGCAAACTCATCGATTTATTTGTTTTCTTATGCCGTAAGAAAATATTTTAATTTTTTACTTAAAAACAATTTTATATATAAAACAAATTTTTTCAGGAAACTCGTTTCCAGTTCAATTGACATTTATCAAAACATACCAGCACTTAATGGGTACCAGAACAGGGAATTGCCTGAAACTGTGTCAACGTCTCCAAATATTCAGTCGCAAAACAGGAAATGGATCAGTAGTAACTCACCTACACCCTCTCTCGGCATGCAAAATAATCAACCCCAAAGGCAGCAAAATAATTTGCAACAACAACAGCATTATCCAAATCAGCAGCAACAAAGTTCGCAACAACAACAACATCATCAAAATCAAAACCAGAGAAATCAACCAAACCAACAACAACAACATCAACATCAACAACCCAACCACCCAAACCAACAACAACATCAACAACAACCCAACCAACAAAATCAGCGACCACAAAGACAACAGCAAAACCGTCAATCTCCGTCAAAACTGAGTGCAAATGGCTCGGATAGGTCTGTTGATCGCAATGACATGAACAAGGCTACCAATATTGGAAAAGTTGAACAAGTGCCATTTCCAAAAAGTAATACCAATGTTTTGGTAACAGCAATTCGAAGCTCAAATCGCATATTTTTACGTTCTATTGACAACACTGAAAATGAAGGTTATTGCGCCGTTGTGAAGACTATTAACGAATATGGGCGTAATGCGACCCCCTTGAAAGTAATGCCTAGCAAAAATGCATTCGCCATAACTGATTTCAATAATGACGGTCTCTTCTATCGTGTTCAAGTGGTTTCCGCAAAGGACGAGAACAATATTCAAGTTATTTATTTTGATTTTGGCAACGAAGGTACAAAGAAACTAAGCGAATTAAAAGATATTTCTATGGAGTGTGCAGCTCTTAAGCAGTACGTCGTCATGGCCACATTAAAAGGTGTCCCTTTCATAAGGGACAATCCAAAATTAATTGAATACATAAAATCTTTTGAAGATATAGAAGCAAAAATTGTGTACAATGAGCGAGAAAAGCCATCGTGCGATTTAATTCTCAATGGAGTGGAAGATAGTCTCAATAAAAAAATTAACATTTATATTCAAAAGACTAAAAATGAGCCTGATCATCAAGAAAAGCAATCGAATTCGCAAGTAAAGGAGGAAAGTAAACCGCAGCCAGCCAAAAAAGAAGAGAAACAAAATGAACCAGAAGTAAAACCATCTACTTCAACGGAATCTAATAAACAGGTTAAAAGCCGCCCTTCACAGTTTGCCAAGGCTGTAATGGTTCCTGTAGGTTAAATTGATTAAATTTACTTTATAAAAGGTTATTATTTATTATTAAATATTTTCACAGCCATTTGAGCAAATTGTTTTGCCAATTAAAGCAACAAATATTGATGTTATGATTGTTGACAATTCATTGTTACACTATAATTGTTTTGGATGTGTGTTGGTCGAAGATAAAGCAAATTTACAAGAAATTCAAAATTATTTGGTGGAATATGAAGACACAGGCCGGGAATATAAACCTAAGTAAGTTTATTTTTTTTAAATTACAAATAAATTATACAAATATTAACTTATATTTAAAAAAAAAAATAAAGGATCGAAGAATATTGTTTGGCTAAATTTCAAGACGGCTGGTATCGTGCTAAAGTATTAGATATATTATCACCGACAGTTGTAGAAGTTGTGTTCATTGATTTTTTGAATGAATCTGAAGTTTTCATTAAGGACATACGACGTTATCCAATGGACTTGGATTTACCGTGCAAAACAACTCTGTGCTTGATTCAAGGTTTGCCTTTTTATATAATTTTAATAATTCTTACAAAAATATATTAGTGGGATGTTTTAGTGAAGTAGTTGAATATCACCTTTTATCAAACTTTTGATATCTCTTAAGTAACCAACAAAATTAAGTAAATACCTTAATAATAAAAATACCTTAATATCAGGCCGATTATGGATTCCGCAATAGGGGGGTCATTCCGTAATTTTCTAAACGATAATCGTCAAAACGATAATCGTCGACGAGATCGTCCATGATTTGCTTCACGTAACTCGACCACTATCGTCTCGTTTATCGTTCGCAGTTTGAGAGCGTTTGGTGAATTTTAAAAGTCAAATTGGCTGTCATAATTGCCATTAAAATGTAATTTAGTGTTTGTTGTTTTGTGTTAGGTGGCGATTGAAACTATAGGGAAATCATTTTGAGATCCAAGTTGTTTTTAAATTTTTTACAAATTAATATACGTAAATGTAAATACGTCTTAATAGGGCAGTCATGCAATCTCAAATTGGGATTTTAACTTCGTTTATGAATGAACATCCTGATTTGGCCAGGGTAGGGGATATGAGCGGAAGGGATAAGGGATTTGATTTATCTCTCAATTGTCACCGCATGCGCATAAGTTATATTTTTTTCATTTTCATTTTCTACAATAAATGCAACAATAATAACACATGATGATAAATTACAGTGGCAAATCCATCATTCAACTACATTCACCTACAGAGTACAAAATTAATGCAAGACGATACCAATTTAGCTATCGTCGAAACTCTATCGTTTTGACGATAGCGTTTCGACGATTATCGACTTACGTGAAGCCAATAAAGGCAACACTATCGCTCAAACGATATCGTCTGACGATAATCGAGTTACGGAATGACCCCCCTGGATCCGCAGTGGTTGGCAGTATAGTTGTATTTTCACGAAAGATGAGTAAAGAGAAAACTGCACTGTTAATCACTGCGGATCCAGTTTTGCTAATTCCATAATCGATATGAATATTTTGTTTGAAAAGAAATAGATTGAATTTTTCCCATTCATGTCATTTTTCAATCAATCCCTGGTCATACCAATGCTTGTTTTACTGAAAAAAAAACAAAAACCTGAACCAAAACCAGAACAAATAGATCGAAACATTTATACTAGGCTGTTTGAAATAATATTTTTTTACGATCTTTCCAGGTTCAAAAGATTTAATTAGGTGAAAAATAGTTTTAGTTAGTTTCATCCTATTCTATGAGTAGTGTTTCGATTTCGTAAGAGGATTTATTTTCAGTTATGAAGAAAGCACCCTTCCGTAACCTATCCTGGGTATTAATCATTTCCCCATGTACTTGCCCCTAATAAATATTTATCAATTATTTAAACTTTTGCAAAGAAAAATAATACCAAATTATTAATAGTAATTTTTTTTCTTAAGGTTTACCCAACGAATTAACGGAAAAACAAGTTGAGTACCTTAAAAACAAACTGCAACCAGGAGGTCAACTGAAGATTAATGAAGTGGTGGAAAAGCATCCAGATGGAAGCGAAATTGCTGTATGTAAGATAAATCAAGTTACACAGTGGATGGCAGAAGATAAGCCCTAATTATTTATGTTAGTTTTTGTATTCATAAAATATAATAATGTGTTAGCCTTTTGCATTGAATGCATCATTTTATTCGTATAAAACTCCGACAATTGATAGTATATTGTTTTTTTTTTTTTTTTAAATAATGGTAATCCCAAGATTTCTATTCACATCAAAATATATACAAATAATTAAAAATAATTAAACGTCTTTTTTACCTTCCCGATGGGTTTCACCTTGTCGTGGTGGGGAGGCTTAAGTTTAAATCTCCAGCAATCCAGCTGTAGATTTGAGCAACCAAGAAAACCCAAACTTATATGAAAACTATGAAAATGAAAGAAGAAATAAATGAAAATCGAGTGGGGATATACGCTCAAAAGTCGGCAGAAGTCACGGCTGCCGGCGATGGCTTGTCTTTGAAAAAAGTTAAGTCGCCAGTGAGAGAAACAAACGATTTAAAAACTGTTAAAACAATTGACATTAGGGAGAAAGACAATGAAAATGAAGCAAATACACTACAAATTAAGAAAGAATTCGAAATTCAAAAAGAGCGAGAAAAACAAAAAGAACCAGAACAAGAAAAACATCAAGACAAAGATCTGCTGAGTGTAAGCGACAATGAAGATGTGAAGTCAAATTATAGTTCTCACGCATCTTTTGTGCTTGGGGCTGAGCGCGATAAGTTAAATAAAGCAACTAAACTAAAAGCATTTCCACGTTGTGAAGAGCATTATGGCAAGGAACGGTGGGATAAAGCACTTCAAACTCTGGAAAAAATTGGTTACGTAAATTGGGAAATAAACACCATGTTCACAGCACTGGATAAATTTTCTAAAAAAGTTCCGAAACGAAAATCTATAGAAAAAGAACCACCTCAAAAACATATGGAGAAAAAAAGCCGTTTAGATGATAACTTTAAGGAAGAAGAAGATATGGTACAGCCTGGAGTGATTTCTGGTATTTTACTAAAAGAAAAGTATTTAACATTTGATCTAAGAGCAAACATAGGTGATGGCAGCCATCCGAATTTTCATATTTTGCCTGAAAATAGAACAAAGTTTTACCTCGAATTCCACAAATTCTTACGTCAAGAAGAATTCTTTCAAGAAGATTCAATTGTTTGTAGTTATTTTGTTAATCAAACTCTTATGATCGAATGCAGAACTGGCCAAATATTAGAACAGATAGAAAAGAAGATTTGTAGACTTGATAATTGTCTGTGGCCGGGAGTTGATTTTGTGATGATACCAAGAACATCTGAAAGGAAAAACATTAAAATTTGTATTCCGTATCCATATTCGGTTGTGACAGAAATATTAGAAATAATTAAAAAACAAAACAGATTGCCTGTGGAAAAATGGAAGGTAAACAGTAGTGAGAAATGGGAAGATGGGATATGTCTGGATGTGGAAGTGGATGGTGGAACTTATTTGAGGCTTATACAAGACCAAGATGATATATTCTTTTTGATGAAAAAGGCTACGATAAAGTTACCTTTCAAAGGTATTTTTCTATTTATATACAACAACAAAAAACATTAAATGTTAATGATTTATTTTGTATTATTTATAGATAAATCGGGAACAATGTAGTACAAAAAAACCAAGATTCTTAATTATACAAAAAAGGTATGTATTTAAAAAAATATATCATTTTATCATATCGGGTCCTAATCACTATTTTTGTATGTAATTGGTAAAGAAAATACATTTTTCTTTTTTTTTATGGAAATAAATGTTTAGTCAATGCCAAAATGTATTTCAAAAACAATAAATTTTCACATATACCAAGCAACACACAGTTGATGTATTGTTACTGCATGAATATACCAATCAGTGTTTTTCCAGTTCTGACAGCATCCAACCCATTCGAGCATTTGAAAAAATAAACAACATACCCCTACCAGCGGATGGTATTGCTTTTGCCTTCTTTAGACCCGGGTCTCTATTCGGAGTTCATTGTTTTAACATTAGAAATGTTTAAACGGAGGCATACAATATAAAAAAATCAAAAAAATATGAAACGCCTAGTAGACAAAGGGGGCGAAACGTGAGGGGAATAAACAAAATAAACAAAATAAAAAAAATAAACAAACTAAACAAAATAAACAAAATTATTTCGTTCATGCTTTGTTGTTACTAGTTTGAGGAAACAGAAAACGAAGAAGATGATAAAACGGACAGAAAAAAAGGAGAAATGTTCGTAGGAAAAAAATGGGTATGTTTTTGATGATGATTTTTGCGAAATCCGAAAAATATCCGATTTGCGTTTACTTAAATGCTTATATCTTTCGATCCAATTATCCGATTTTCATTATAAAGGTATATAATTAAAGAAAAAATGACTGGCGTGTTAGAGCCAAAAATTTTCAAAATCATTCAAAATTTTATACTAAAAACATGAAAATAAATATCGGACAAATAATTTAATTCAACGAGGAAGTTGATTAAAAAAAAAAGCATTAAAATACTTTCAACCACCAATTTGCGAGAGGAATATAGTATTCTAAAGCCGGCGGCGGCGGAGTTTGTGCAATAAAAAACCACAATCGTGGCAAATTTGCTTCGCGTCGGAAAAGAAAATGCTAAATGTTCATATGTACCTACCTAAATTTGTAGTCGATATAATAATTGTAAAGATACATTGTGTTTGGTTTGGCTTGCGTATAACTTCGGTTCTAATAATCCGTTCATTAAGGTCTTAAAATTTAGCTAGAATATCGGACTACATTTTTTGTATTATATCATTGCACAGTCACATAAAACTATATATGAAAAACCTTATTAAATTGCGTATTTAATAGAAACAAAAATTTAATACAAAACAATAATTTTTTAAACCACATGTATTTGACCCTTTTTAGGAAAGTTATGATGTTGGTACCTATGTTCAGAAAAGTTGCTCAACATTTAAATTTGACATTCAATATACATACATCAATACATAAAGCTTTTTTCATTTCTAATGTTCCTCAACTATGCTGGAATGGCAAATCGGGTAAATTTTAAACCACAGGAAAGTTATGATGTTGGTACCTATGTTCAGAAAAGTTGCTCAACATTTAAATTTGACATTCAATGTACATACATAAATACATAAAGCTTTTTTCATTTCTAATGTTCCTCAACTATGCTGGAATGGCAAATCGGGTAAATTTTAAATGTTTTTCTCTCAGACGTGAAGTGATGATTCCAAATCAAACTTAAGCTGTTTTTTTCGTGATATAGCATGGTATTAGAAACTGTGAACTAAACAGTTCTCTGAAAATATTCATTGCTGTTAAATTAATACTTAACGTCCCAATGCAATTACGCAGATCGCTGTGGATTGACTGTTAACCCTCATAAGACCGATCTTGTGCTTCTTTCTTGGAAATACAAAATTCCCCTTATAGACCCACCTTCTATAAAACTTGTACCACTAACACTTGCAGATGAAACAAAATATTTGGGTCTTATTTTAGATAAGAAAGTAAGCTAGAAAACCTAATATATTTACATGAAAAGTTAAAAAAAATATACTGTGGCACTTTTCTTGTGCAAAAAAGCCGTTGGCTTATCACATACTGTGTGTCAGTATGGATGACCGCCTTAGAAAAAACAACTTACTGTGGAAAACTAAGCAAAGTCCAATACCATTCCATTCATGTGTGAAGTACTTCGTTCGCTAATGAATGTCGACTGTATTGGACATTCTGTTCCATTACAGAATATTTTTCAGATCATATGGACATTTTGTAAACAAACAGCTGCAAGCACAGCGACTGAAATCTTCCTTACAATGGACCAACAATGAACTGGGCCACTGTATCATTCTGATGTCATTTGAATCACTTCTAAGTATTACTGACTATACCGCCCCACAGCTATAATTCTAGAAAAACTTTCAAGTAACCATCCCCTCTAGATCTCTCTGGTAAGACTTGGCTTTCCCGGAAGATGAATCGATCCACTTTTACACCGACGACGGATCAAAAACTGATGATGGGGTTGGTAGAGGAGTGTACTCTGATAGAATAAAATTAAGCCTCTCCTTTCGTCTTCCCAATTAGTCTTATTCCTTTGCTGGGTGCCGGTTCATAGAGATATTCCGGGTAACTGTAAAGCAGGCGAACTCGCCAAAAGTGAAACAATACCCATCGTACACCCATCGCCACATGTAAACAAATCATGACATTTTTAGTAGTCCCGCGAGCTTCGTAAGAATCTGTAAGTGGTTCAACGAGCAGGAAGAAAGTTTTCAAGGTTCTTATAGTATCACAATGGACCTATGGTCTAAGTGTGTCAAGCTTCTATGCTGATAGCCACGTAAAACTTAACCCAATACAATTCATTAAAATTGATACTTTTCTTTTTGATAAAACTATTTACAACTATGTATGTGTTATCACAACAGGCGTGAGATTCATTTTATTTCCAATAAACTAACAAAATTTGTTTTCTATACAAAGTTTTTTTTTTATATATTTAATTACAGAATATTTTTCAGTTCATATGGACGCTGGAAAACTGTGTTTTATATAACTAGTTGCAGTTTAAGAAGGAAAACCCAAATCTGGATCACCGCAAATATGTATATGGTTTAAATGATTATATTCTATTTTAATTTTTAACTTGATAAGTTTTGTATGAAAATAATAAAAAAAAGGAATTCAAAAAAAAATCCCTCCACGGGTTTCACCTTGTCGTGGTGGAAGGGCTTAAGTACACCCCAACATATTGAATGTATAAAAACAATCGAGAAAGAGGGGTTGGAAAAACTAAGTAAACCCAAAAAAATGATAAACCTAGCCAAGAAAATACAATTACTCAGCAGGCGAGACAGCATTGGAAACTATAATGCCTCTATTTCCAAAGAAGACTTAAGGCTTAACAACACTCATGAAAGGTCAAGAATTTTAAATTTAAGTGAAAAAAACAATAAAATATGAAAATGGAACAGTGGATAAACGTTCAAGAGCTAACAGGTCTCACGACTGTCAAGAGAGCGGTAGCTTAGGTCTAAAAGGAGATAATTTTCTGGGAAATACGAAGATTCTACAGCACCAATAGATCATGATTACTAATTTTACTATTAATCTACACCCAATAGAATTTAAAATAAGCAACGAAAAATGGTGGCAAGTTTATTGACGGAACCGATGTGAAATTCAAAACATTACCAAACTAAGTTAAATAAACTTCATCTTATCTAATTATTATTGTACATATATTCAGCATTTCTGTGCTCAGAATTAAACATTAATGCACCCAGCGAACAATTTAACCTTTCATTAACAAGTCAAATTAAAAAATGGACGATAAAAGATGATAATATAATCGAAGAGATAAAAAGTCTGTAATGTTGGTAAGTAGTTTTTTAAATTCATTTCTGTACCTTCTAATATTGAATAATTTTTTTTAATTTCATAAAGCTCCCACCTTATTACTCAGAATTTTTAATCGGAACATAAATAACCCCTCCGCGGGTTTCACCTTGACGTGGTGGGGGGGCTTAAGAATACCCTCGAAAATTTGGACAAGAATTTATAATTTAAAAGAGGAGTGAAAAACTAAGTAAACCCAAAACAATGATAAGAAAAACTATGACAATGACAACAATAAAAGAAAAAAATGGAACGGGGATATACGTTCAAGAGTCGGCAGGTGTCACGACTGTCGGCGATGGCTTGGCTCTGAAAAGAGATAAGTCGCCAGTGACATATATTAAAGAAAGCAAATTTAACATGAATCAATCAGAAGCCAGAACAGATTATCCACATTGCAGTGGTCAGAGTCGAACATCTTGGATTAAAGAAGAATATAGAAGCGACCAAAAAAAGCTCGTGGTGGCTGCAGAAATGGCAGTGGCTAATTTTAATCCGATACCTATGGGTAAAAGACGACGTGAATTCAGTAGATCGCCTGAAGGAAGTAGAGATGGTCCACGCTCGAGCAAGTTCAGAATAATATTCAACAAAGTGCATCATATCACAGTTGACCAATATTTTACAAGTCCAGCAATTAAAGCTGGGTTAACTGAAGCCGACAGTTCATATTCCCCCGAAGGAAGGCAAAGGAAATCAATTAAAATGAAACAAAGCATTGAACTACAAAAAGTTGACGGGTTTGAAGAAGCCCGCCGTAGAATGGGTCTACGTGGTAGCCACATAAGGCGAAGATATTCCTCAGAAGATTCTCCACCACCACCACCACCACCATCAATTCCTTCACTTAAAAAATTCACAAAAAAATCTAAGAAAAAGCAAAACAAAATTATAGCTGCAGAAAAACTGGCTCATTTAGACGCCAATTACCCATTCGAAGTTCAAATCGTAAATAGATCGAATCCGTTTAGAGAAATTTCTGCAGAAAACCAAAAATTGTTATTGAATGCTTTGGAGACAACGATACAAGATGAGCGAGCCATAAGGGGAGATTTGATCAAATTAGGTCCATGCATTTATAAAAGAAATACCTTAATCGTTCGCTGTAAGAATTATGAGACTGTAATGTTTATAGAAAATAATATTCCTCTGTACAATTGCCTGTGGCAAGGCGCAGATGTGTTTTTATCTAGAGAAATTGTTTTTAACAAACGATACAAAATCAGCGCTCGTTTACAAAATTACAATCTAATCTCAGAAGAGTTCTTCAAGATAATTGGAAAGCAAAATGCTTTCCCCACCGAATACTGGTCATTATTACATATGAGAAATAATACCAATGGAGTTTTTATATTATTCGGTGTGGATAAAGCATCTTATGATCGTCTGCAAGAATCGAATGGCTTTGCTTACTTCTTTTTTGATAGAATATTCTTTGAACTAGAACAAAAATGATTTGACATGCATTTGGAAGAAAATTTAATAAAAAAATGAATTAACAATTGAAATTATTAATTTTAATCATAGCTTGCGATTGAAAAACAAAATGTTTTTACTTATACATTTATACAAGGCAAATTGTAATCTGCTTTTATGTATAACAAAAAGTATTTCAAGGAAAATATTTGCCAACCTTTTGACTTCGCATAGAATATAGGCATAGATATAAGAAATTTGGATGTGGTTCCTGAAAAGCCAGTAGTTTTGGGTGTTTTGAATTGCTGAACAAGATTTTGATATGACTAACAGGTATTGTTTTTTTTTAATACACTTTTTAAAAAAATAAATGATAATTATAATTTTTTTTCAAGCTGGCCCGGAGAATAATCAGCCTATCATCTTGGTCGATTTTATCTTATCTTATTGAAAACACAACAAAAAATCCCCTCCATGGGTTTCACCTTGCAGTGGTGGAGGGGCTTAAGTACACTTTTGCAGTACAAGCCCGAAAATAAAAATACGATAGTGGAAAACAAAGTAAACCCAAAAACAATAATAAAATTATGACAATGACAACAAAAAACAATGTAAATCGAACGGGGATATACGTTCAAGAGTCGGTAGATGTCACGACTGCCGGCGATGGCTTGTGTCCGCGAGGAGTCAAGTCGCCAGTGGCACAACACTATGATAGTTCATTAAATAGAATTTATTTAGATGATAAACAAAACCAAGAACAAACTACAAGCTATCAAAGAAATCCTTTCAAGAAAAGTCAATTGAGATCGATTACTGGAGGAGTGAGTGAATCAGATACAACTGATGGAAAACCGGATCGGAACCATAGATTCAGAAACCAACAATACCATCGGATGAAGAAAGAATTCCTAAAATTAGGATTTTCGAATCAGGAAATCCGTGCAATGCAAATAGCACTAGATGAAGAACGAAGGAACAGACACAACCAAAATAAAATGATACGTTACTGCGAAGAAACAAATTTGGATCCTGAAATCATTAGCCAAACTTGGTTGGAACGCAAAGAACACGAACTAGTCAAGTTTAGAGCCGAAAAAGCTGCAAAGATAGCAGCTGGCACTTTTAATCCGATACCTTATCGCGAGAGAAAAGTTAAAAGGGACAAGATCAAATCCATTCAAAGAACAAGTGGTTATTTTAGTAGAGAATTCCATATACCTGAGGCGATAGACCAGAGTAAAATACTGAAGGTTGATAATCAGAGACCTTTTGGTAGCAAACAGATATTTACCAGTCCAGCAATTCTCGCAGGGGTTAGAGAAGAAGATTGCACATGTTCCGTTGAAAATAGAAGAACAGCCGCGCTGCTATCGAAACAAATGGAATTTGGAAGATCTAACGAATTTGAAGAAGTCCGTCAAAGAATGGGTCTAAGTGGTCCTCACAAAATGCGTAGATACTCGTCAGATTCTTTGCCGGAAAACAAAGATAGCCTGGAATGCCAAAGCAAAGCTAAGTACCCAATTGAAGTTCAAATCTTAAATAAATCGCATCCTTTTGGAGAAATTCCCGAAGAAATTCGTTTTCTAATGTTAGATGCTCTAGAAACAATAATACAAGATGAGCGTGCCACGGGAGCACATTCGATTAAAATAAGTGAAGGCCGATACATTTATAGGCGTTTACACGTTGATTGTAAGAATATTGAAACTGTGAGGCTTTTAGAAAGTAAAGTTCCCTTATTCAATCGTTTGTGGCGAGGAGTCGATCTTTTTGTTACCACGGAAAATGTGATCTACAAACGATCCAAATATGGAGTTAATATTCAAAATTATCATCTGACATCGGAGGAGTTTTTTAAAATTATCAAAAAACAAAATGGCTTTCCTACCGAATATTGGACTTTGTATTACAAGAAAAGAGAAAATCTTAGATTTAAGGCGTTTTTTAGTGTGGATCCGGAAACCTCTAGGCGTTTGGAAGAATCAGATGGCTTCGTATATTTCTTTTTTGATAGAATTAAATTCACTCTAAACGAAAAAATAAATAAAATTACAACGTGATTGCGATAATAACTTCCTTTTTGAATTTATTTATTTGCTGTGGTATTTTGATTTTGAGTTTAGTTCTGGTATATAAGTTGTGCTATTAAAAAAGAAGTGGATTTGTCATCATATTAAGGTTTGATGTCAAAAAAATTTTCATTTTTGAGGAGGCAGCCCTTATTTCGGGGGAATACGACGGACGGATATGAGCTTACATTTTCGCATATTTTGAGGAGCCGTTGGAATGAACAAAGAGCAGAACAAAGTAAATAATTTATTATTTCAGGACAAGAGAAGTAGAAACAAAGTTTTTCGATTATTTCAGGGGAAAAACAATCAGAAAAATACAAAGTTATGTACGTTTTTTCTAAGGATACAACAACTTATAGTAGCTTGTTTGCTTGCAAATTCTAATCAACTTTAAGCTGCTCGTCCGGTGTTGGTCAATTTTTCCAGTATGGGCAAAGAAATCTTCAAGACAAGTTGATGTGAACTAAGTTCAGGCATATATCAAGATGATATTTTCTTTCTCATGGAAAGGGATAAGAGAAAATGGCAAGTGAATGGTATTTTTTAATTTAAACAAAAAAATATTTAATAAACTTTTTTTTTTATTTATAGAAGACGACAACAAAGCCGTTTATAATAAAACAGGTACATATTTAAATGAATATTAATTTATCATATTTATGAAATATATAAATTATGTAAATACAAATAATCGTAACGGTGAGCCAAAAATAATCAGTGTATTTTAACTTACATACGTATTTTGCCCTCTTCAACTTCAAAATCGTATTGAACAAGTTTCGAAGGGTTATAGACGTTTTAAATTTATATGAATTTTTTGTTTGCTATTTGCGGTATCAGCTGTATTTTTAAGATTACGTAATTTTTGTTTTCTCCGTTTTTAATTGCCGTGGTAGCCAAAAACTTGCATACACCTGCCACTATTTAAAGCTCTCGCAGTTTTTCTGTAGTTTGTTTCATAAATCGCTGCAAATCGGTGTTTTCTCGAAAACTTTAAAAAGCTACAAAACGCGAAGCTCTTTGATACAAACCATTGAAATAGCTGTAATAATTTACTTTAAATGAGGAATAGTAACAGTGTCTGGATGTGCAAATTATCAACACATTCAGGGATCAGATCAGTGTGCCATCAGCAGTGGTGCAGAACGGTCATGATAAAATTTACGCAATTTTGCGGAGAATTACAACAACAATTAATGTACGTAATTTTTTAGTGGTAATTTCTTCAATTCAGTAGCATGACAATATACACAGGAACCACTGTTTTGAAAAAAGCTCTCCCATAAATCCTGTGCTGACAATTATTTTTTGAACAGATTTATAAAGCACAAAAAACAAGTTTGTTGTACATTCTTTTTTTCTACGCACTCGATATATAAGCCAACCATTCGTTGTTGAACAAAGAAGGAGATGCTAGTTGATTCGAATGCATAAAACCTAAGTTGGGATGGACCTGATCACGTTACATTGATAGTGGAATGCGTAGTACATTTGTTTCTGAAGACGCTTGATTTAAGTTCAATCCTCAGTTTTTAAATTAATATTTATAATTTTATGCGTTCACGGTGATTTATAGCAGAATATTGATGATAGTCTATTTATTTGTAGTGTACTTCATAGAACTTTTAAAGATTGTAGCATATTTTTTCAGGTTTTATGTAAGCCGGGAAACTGTATTAAAACCAGTCGCATTTCATGAAGGAAGTCGGAAATCCTTAACTCGCAATTTGCTTTAATAATTTATAATATATCTACAAAGACTATTTTAATTTGTATCATGATAATTTTGTATGAAAACAATAAAAACAATATAAACAAAAAATCCCCTCCGAGGGTTTCACCGTGTCGTGGTGGAGGGGCTTAAGTACTCCCCTACATATCGAATAACTAATACAAATCGAGTAAAGGGGGTTGGAAAAACTAAGTAAACCCAAAAAAAAACTGACAAAATAAGGAAATCAAATACGAAAGATTTATAATAAGAAGCACTTTTACGAAAGAAGACACCCCAATGAACTTATCGGGAGTAAAATGAATCCACAATCTTTTTCGTGAATGGCAACAAAGGAAAATTAGCTGTCCATCAAAAAAGAGATTGATCTCGTTCGATTACTTCAGAAGATGAAGATTAAGAAATAATATTGGTATGTAAATTTGTAACCCAATTTGTGTACCTTTATAATTTTAAAATAATTGCGTTTAGGTTTCATCAAGCTCGAACTCGAGTAATCGAAGTTTCTAATCGGAACATAAAACCCCCCCACGGGTTTCACCTTGGCGTGGTGGGGGGCTTACAAACACCCTCGAAAATTGGACAAGAATTTATAATTTAAGAGAGGAGTGGAAAACCAAGTAAACCCAAAAAAAATGGTAAAAACTATGAAAATGACAACAATAAAAAATGAAAATAGAACGGGGATATACGTTCAAGAGTCGGCAGGTTTCACGACTGTCGGCGATGGCTTGGCTCTGAAAAGAGATAAGTCGCCAGTGACATATATTAAAGAAAGCAAATTTAACATGAATCAATCAGAAGCCAGAACAGATTATCCACATTGCAGTGGTCAGAGTCGAACATCTTGGATTAAAGAAGAATATAAAAGCGACCAAAAAAAGCTCGTGGTAGCTCCGGAGATAGGAACGGGTAAATTTAATTCGATACCTTTGGGCAAGAAACGACGTTGTAGAGTAACGAGTAGATCGGCAAATTTCAAAAAAATGTTCTACAAGCCTCGTTCTCCAATGCAATTATTCACAAGTCCAGCAATTAACGCTGGAGCCAGAGAAGCCGACAGTTCATACTCCGCCGAAGCTAGACAAAGGAAATCAGATCATTTAAAACAAATCAATGAACTACGAAAAGTTGACGGATTTGAAGTTGCCCGCCGTAGAATGGGTCTACGTGGTAGCCACATAAGGCGAAGATATTCCTCAGCAGACTCCCCACCACCAGCAGAATTTAGTTCCTCATCGATCTACTCGGGAGAAAATATTGCAAGGAAAAAAATGAAACACCCATTCGAAGTACAAATCATCAATAGATCTAATCCTTTTGGAGAAATTTCTATAGAAAACCACTCATTATTATTGCATGCTTTGGAGACCACGGTACAAGATGAGCGTGTCATAGGGGGAGATTTGATAAAATTAGATCCATGCGATTATAAGACAAAAACCCTTATCGTCCGATGTAAGAATGAAGAGACTGTGAGATTTGTTGAAAGTAAAATTCCTCTTTACAATCGTCTGTGGCCAGGAGCAGATTTGTTTTTATCTAGAGAATACGTTATTTACAAACGATACAAAGTCAGGGTTCGTTTACAAAATTATAATCTAACCTCTGAAGAGTTTTTCAAGATCATCGGAAAGCAAAATGGTTTTCCCACCGAATATTGGTCATTAATGCATAAAATGGATTGCAAAGGATTTTTCGCATTATTCGGTGTCGATAAAGCATCTTATGAGAGTCTGCAAGAATCGAATGGCTTTGTTTATTTCTTTTTTGATAAAATATCCTTTGAACTAGAAGAAAACTGATTTGATATGTATTTAAAAGAAAATTTAATAAAAAATGAATTAACAATTGAATTAAATAAATTTGAATAATTGCTTGCGATTGAAAAACAAAATATTTTTATTTATACATTTTTGGATGAATTGTCAAACAAAAAGTATTTCAAGGAAAATATTTGCCAACTTTTTGGCTTCGCATTAGCTTTAACGCGGTTACTGATAATTCAAGATTTTTGGGTGTTTGGAATTGCTGAACAAGATTTTGATATGCCTAAACAGGTATAATTTTTTTTAATTTAAATATTTAAAATAGTAAATAATAATTATTATTTTCTTTCCAGCTTTTATTTTTAGGCCAGGTTACCTGGAGAATAATCAGGCTATCATCTTGGTTGATTGTATCTAATTAAAAACAAAAAATCCCCTCCACGGGTTTCACCTTGCAGTGGTGGAGGGGCTTAAGTACACTTACAGTTAAAAACCAAAAAAAAAACTAAAATACGATAGTGGAAAACAAAGTAAACCCAACAAAAATAATAAAACTATGACAATGACAACAAAAAACAATGTAAATCGAACGGGGATATACGTTCAAGAGTCGGTAGATGTCACGACTGCCGGCGATGGCTTGTGTCCGCGAGGAGTCAAGTCGCCAGTGGCACAACACTATGATAGTTCATTAAATAGAATTTATTTAGATGATAAACAAAACCAAGAACAAACTACAAGCTATCAAAGAAATCCTTTCAAGAAAAGTCAATTGAGATCGATTACTGGAGGAGTGAGTAAATCAGATACACCTGATGGGAAATCGGACCGAAACAATAGATTCAGAATCCAACGAAACCAACAAATGAAGGATGAGTTCTTGAAATTAGGATTTTCGGGTGAGGAAATCTGTGTAATGCAAGCAGCACTAGAAGTCGAGCGAATAAACAGACACAAACAAAATAAAATGATACGTTACTGCGAAGAAACAAATTTGGATCCCGAAAGCGCTAGGCAAGCGTGGTTGGAACGCAAAGAACGCGAACTAGTTAAGTATAGAGCTGAAAAGGCTGCAAAGATAGCAGCTGGCACCTTTAATCCGATACCTTTTCATGAGAGAAAACGGAAAATATATTTGGAGAAGGACACAGATAGGGGAATATGTAGAAACAGAGATAGGGGCAAGGACCAGGAAATGGAAAGGTCTTCTCAAGGAACAATTGATAATTTAAATAGTACGGAATTTGATATACCCCAGAGATTAGACCAGTGGGAAACATTACAAATTGAAAGGCATACACCTTTCGAAATGAAACAGATATTTATCAGTCCAGCAATTCTTGCAGGCGCCACAGAAGATGACAGTCCTTACTCTTGCGAATTTAGAAAGAAAACAGCTATACTAATGAAACAAAGGGCATTAGTAAGAATTAAGGATTTTGAAGAAGCCCGACGAAGAATGGGCCTAAGTGGTCGCCACATATGGAATAGATATTCTGATTCCCAACCGGGATTCCAAGATTCTCCCTACAGCCCGGAATATAAGAAAACTAAATGTGAAAAAATTCGTGCCAAGAATGACTTATATGCTTTACAAGATCAATATTCAATTAAAGTTGAAATTTTAGATAAATCGCATCCTGTAGGAGAAATTCGTCAAGAAAACCATTTTATAATGTTAGATGCTTTAGAGACAACAATACAAGATGAACGTGTCCTAGGAGCAGATTGGTTAAAAATAGGTGCGGCGCAGTACAGGAAAAGTCGTTTATGCGTTTATTGTAAGAATATTGATACTGTAAAATTTTTGGAAAACAAAATTCCCTTATACAATCGCTTATGGCGTGAAGCAGATCTATTTGTAACTATGGAGAAAGTGAACTACAAGCGGTACAGATATAGAGTTTATTTATTAAATTACAATCTGACATCGGAGGATTTTTTTAAAATAATCAAGAAACAAAATGGTTATCCCACCGAACGCTGGACTTTTTCTTATAGGTTAAAGGGGGGAAAACATGCTAATAACTTTAATGGATGGTTCGTTGTAGATGTTGAATCCCATAGGCGTTTGGAAGAATCAGAAGGCTTCGTATATTTCCTTTTTGATAAAATTCAACTTTGTTTATACGCACCCAATAATCCAAATGCTGACACTGATTAGGAATTAGGAATTTTTTACCAACTTATAAAGTAGATGAAACAAAGAAAAGATGTACGTAAGTTCTCAATAAAACAAATAATTGAAAATAAAAATAATGATATAAATTTAAGCACTGGCAATAAAATAAATAATTATGTAAAATAAAAATAAATGCTCTTTTTAATTTCAAAAGAGGGATATGAATTTATCACTGAAAACCTTTCAGATATGAAGTTAAATATGAATTGTCATAAGTGTGTTGGATATAAAACCCATATGTGGTTAGAAGATTTTAGAATTTTAATTGAGTAATGGACAAGGATATAATTAAGCTAACTTTGCTCCGTTTTTGGTTAACTGTAAGAAAGTATCGACTTTAAACAAATACTCCACAATACATTGTATGATCCTTTTAAGATACAAGCCTTTTGGACTTTTTTTCAAAAAAAATGTATTGATCTTTTAAATTTTAAGAAAAGCTAGATATGTATATACATAAGACGGTGTTGCAATGGGATTAACAAGTTTGTCAAACTCTAAACCTAGTTTATATTTTAAAGTAATAACAGAAAATAAAATATGAAATAATTTTAACCAGAATTTCAAGACCTCCCAGAAAATTTAACTTTAACATTTTACCTCTCCATATTCACACCATATCATATATTGTCTTATTTTGGATAATTTACACGAACCAGATTTCATCTTCCAGAATTTCAATATTTTAAAATATAACGGTTCAAAAAAAACCATAAAATATTACTAGCTGTATAGCTTTAAGCCGATCATTTTTGAAAACAAATACCAACACATATCGCGTGCAATACTAATTAGTAATTAGTTTGAACAGCTTGTCGTGTTAGATATCAATAAAATGTCGCAAGCAAATATGTGCAGAACGTTTTTATATTTTTTTTGTTGTTTCCTATTCAACTGGCTTATTCTGTATAACAAATGAAACTTAAAAAAAAAAATATATAGTTATTACCTCAATCCAACCAGTGTCAGATGTATCCAACGAGCTTGCTATGGTTTATTCAACTTTTCGCACTTGCGTTCCTTCAATTGCCTGGTTTAACTAATTCCACTCCCATTGTTGGAGGCCGTGTGGTTCAGCTGTCTGGTTGGTTCATAAAAAAATATATCAATTCTCCAGAGAAGTACGGTGTCTAACTAAAATCGTTAAAAACAAAGAGATTTCTAGGTTTTCCTACATAGTTTCCCTGCAGGATCGAGAAAAATTTGACAATGGAACTGTGCACTTTAAGCATTTTTGTGGAGGAAGTTTGATAAGTTCTTCGTGGATCTTAACTGCTGGGCATTGCATTCATTACAAGTGAGAGATTTCTTGACTTATTGAACTTGATTTTTTGTTTGTCCTTCAAAGAAAAGAATCTATTTTTTAGAAAAACAAGTGAAATTGTTGCCACTATTGGAATTTTAAACTTGAAAGCAAATGACGTGGATCATCATGAAATTGATTCATTTAAAGTGATAGACTTTGTTCCGTGAGTTTGCAGATTTTGTCATTAAAAGTGTTTCGAGTTAAGATCCTATTTTTAGGTCAAATTTGAAAAATGATATTGCTTTGGTACGGTTAAAGATTCCAGTTTTAGTTAACCAAAGCATTGCACTCGGGGTAATCCCAAGCCTAGGAATGAAAGCAAGCAGGAAAAGTATGTGTAAATATTTTTTTTTTTAATTTAATTTGATTATTCTGACGTAAATATAGAGCCCTGCCAAGTAATTGGATATGGAGCTGATAAATATGGAGGATCTATTCAAGACAGTTTGAAAGTGGGCGAAGTTTATGCCATTTCTCAGCGGCGCTGTAAACGAATATTAGGGCAAATTATGGCGCCTCAGAAAGGTGAATTTACTGTATGTGGACTTGGAGATTTAGAAGACAGTTGTCAGGTATGCATTATGTTTTTATATTTTGAATTTATTTTGCTATACACGTCTGAATTGGGTATCAAATGCACGATAAAGTTTCGAAGGCCAAAGTTTAGAAAAAAGAACGAGTTCCGAAAAACGCAGGAATTGCGAGCATTCGATTATGGGGTTTAATACTTGGATCAGCATGCTTAACAACATGGCTAGATCGAATCGGAACGCGTATCCTGAAAACCATACAAAATTGTGTGTCGATCTCGAGCAGTTGTTTCTGGCTTGTTTCTGGCGTTTAAATGATCAATGACCGATGTTGCAAATAAACGTTATCTATTACTGTGAATAACGAACGTGCTTATTGTGAATAAATCCTATATTTTGATATAAATACAAACACTGTAAATGTGAAAAAAAATTTCCTTTTTGAAATGTCAAAATTTTCTTTTTATTACAAAATATTAGGGTTATTTATGCAAGTCCTCCTAAACGGGGTAAACTGTGTAAACCTGTCAAATGTTCATACAAATTTGACAGGTTTACGCAGTTTACAATGAATTTACACCATTGCATGAATACCCTTATTAACTTATTAATATTTGATCAGTCTTCTGTAATTACATTCCAAAATATTTGTACTTTATATTCTATCAAACACAACATTTTGTGTTCGTATTTTGTCTTGATGTTTTCTTACGTCTTGACTAGCATTCCAGTTGCTTTCCAATTAAAGATCTATTAATTTGAATGACAGTTTTTGACAGCTAGATGATCAGAGACTAGAAACTTGGCTCATCTTCAAGACCCTTATTTCTTCTTAATTTTCAATGGGTATACGTTCAGCAGACATAAGGAGCTTCATTATGTAGTCAACTGCATTAATTGAACGCAAAATTGAGTAAGGAAATTATGTATTGCTTAATATGTCAAAGATGTCAAACTTGGAATCATTACATTCAGCCCTAAGATGGAAAGTACTCATAATAATTGGCGTGTTCAGAAAAATGAGATCTCAGAGATTTTTCTCACTCAAAAAGTGAGCAAACGAATCCAAGATTTTTTTCCTCAGAGTGATAGACTGCTTTTAGACGACTGCAATTTTTATCTGCAATTCTCTTTTGATTTTATTTCGGATTGTAACATCCGTTTAAACGCTAAAAATTTCAATAGCTGCAATTTTTGTTAAATGAGAAGGAAATATCTCTTCACACTCTTTACTCCGCTTATGTGTCAAACAATGTCGATCAAAACTTTCAATTCACGTGAATGTTTCATTCAACTTGCTTCACATTATTCTTTTAAAATCTTTTGTCTTTTAAGTAAAAATCTTAACAAAAATGCTTGCTTATATTTGAAATTCTCAAGAGAATCTAATTGTTTAAATTTTATTTTTATCCAAATTCATACGCCTTTTGAAACAATTATAACTAACGTAAAAAAAAAAACAAGTTACAGAACCACAGTACACATATTAATGGTAATATCATTAGCCATTTTCATTTTTGTTCAGTGGGCATCGGTTAAAATCAAGGTATTATTATGTTAAGAAAATGGTGGATCCAGTGCCCCTTTACTTGTCTTATTTTAATATTTTGTTGTTGTTTCAAATGATGCGTGTTGAGTTCCTGTTGGCACTTGAACTGCCATTTTTAATTTTTTGACACTTTCAACTTTGAAAACCTGCTCAATATTTATTACCTTAGATTTATGTACTATGTTACACAACAATGAAGTTTAGCTCGCTATTTAGTGATAAAATTTTAAGTTTTAAACAATTTTTATCTAGTTTCACACTACACCTATTTTCTAAATCAGTGATAGTTCTTACAGAAAACTTAGCAAACATATGTACCTGTTTTGAGATTTTTTTGTAAATGTCAAAGTGGCTTATATGAAATTAGTATGATACCAAAAAGTTAATATAATCATTTGGTGATTTTACAATTAATAAAATGTACGATGCTAAATTCTTTAATATTAATAAAATCAATTTATTAACTTAAAGCCTTAAAAACACTCCAAGCTGTAAAAAATCTTTAAAAGACTTCAAGCAGTTTGAGGACTTCAAAGCAATTAAATAAGTTGTAACGGTTTTATTGTACACATTTAAAATATTCCATTATTTTTTCTTCAAGTTTTTTCCCTTTTTAAGACAATTGTTTTAGTAAAGACTTTAAAGTTAAAAAACGCTACATAAGCCTTCAAATTTTAATTCAATAATTGAATTTGCATTAGTAGACGCGTCCTACAAAAAAAATATCTCATGTCCAATGTCAATTTGATGGAGCCGGGATCCTTTCGTGGGACAAGATTCTTCGCTCAGTTGTAAAAAAACAAATGTGTTATACATACATGTATCTCGTACTGAACTTCTGGAAACAAAATTTTAAGTTTGCTTAAAATATTTAATTGTTTAAACTTAGCACACTGCCGATGAAAAACAAAATTTTTCAGTAATCTACCAATAAAACAGTATAATGCTTAATTATTAATTCAGTGTGGAGACTGGAACTCTCTAAAATAATCTGCTACAGTTAAAAATTTCGCTCATCGAACAGCGTAAGTACTAGAGAACGAAATTTTTTATTTATGATTTCGCTGTGTAATTTGCGTATTGGAACTCGCATATATCAGCAGTGTAAGAGATTTATAATAGTCAAAAATTAAATGTTCATTTAAACTAAAGAATGTATTTACGTCCTTGATAGCTTTACTCTGAAGAGTACACTGTGGCGTATACGCAATTTTTTTAAACAATATTTTTGTTATACCTACATATTTGTATTTGCGTAAATTGTTGTTTTCTTAATAAAGGGGCCCCTACACACCATCAATGTTGCCTGTCAATATTACTTGAAGGAGTCTTGCGTCAAAGCCTTCACGTTCTGTTACTCTGGCATAGATAAAATCGGTCGAGAAACGGAACAAAACTCATATAATTTGTTTCAATTTTCATCGTTTCTCGATTAATTTTGTCAATGTGAGAGTTACAGAATGAAGGCATAGGTTACATTAATCGTTAATGTAACTTCAATAAACGTCACAACTAATATTGATACATATATTGACAAAACACTAAATTATTTTGATTTTATTTTAGAAAAAATAACAATTGAAGTGCTCGTGGCAATGGATATTGTTTTTTTTTGTCTAGAAACAAACAATTTGTCTGTATTAAGTAATTATAATTTGTTATTCTATTCAAAACAAGGCGGAACATTTGTTCGTTTCATTCCGTAATCCTCAGCCTACAAACTTTGATTTCCCCAGGTATAATTGCTCTCGTGTATGATGGCCCATTGATAAATGCTTGATTTATCGCACAGTACAAACAAATTCCCTTACAACATTTTCAATATTCATTGATAGGTGCGGAGGCTTTTTTTCAATTAATTTAATCTGACTAAAAATCCGCCAGGTAACATTGATAGTGTGCTGGGCCCTTAACAATTTATATATGTAGCTCTTAGAGTTTGGAAATCCCAAGGAAAATCAAATGGACAAAAAATAATAGGCAAGCGTTAAGAATTATTAAAAAAAAGTAGAAATCCTTAGAAGGGTAGAACATTTTATAACCAATTTGAATTTGAGGTATAAAGGTAGACCATAATAAATAAATTTTGAACTTCTTTTCTGTCTGCAGGGTGATTCCGGTGGACCTCTGATTTGTTCTATTCATGGAAAAGACTATATTTTTGGAATCGTATCACATGGTATAACATGTGGACAAGCTGGTGTGCCAAGCATTTATACAGTAACAATTCCATATAAACAATGGATAGATAAAATAACAAAGAAAATTAAACAAAAAATATAACTTTGTATACAAAAAAAATGTATTAATATATAAATTTTGTTTTTTTTTTTTAACTTAATTTAAGTTTTTTATCTCAAATGAACATGTACATTATATAATCACTAATTAATACAATAATCAGTTTTCATCAGAATCCTTAGACAAATCTTTATCGATATCTTCTTCTACGTGATCTAGATTACCACTACTCGTTTCAGGTAATGTGAATGTCAACAGACTTGCAAGTAATACGGCACAACCGCAAATTGTTGTAGGAATGTACCAGCCAAGGAGGCCCTATTTTTGGAGAAAAAAAATTCAAATTAAGTTTAAATATATGTAATATTATTAAACTTAAAATAAAAACATACCAAAACATCTACTACATAAGGAGCTGAAATAGATCCAACATGAGCCATTGTTGAGCAGGTGCCTAGCGCTGAATTACGAATAGCGGTGGGAAATAATTCCGCTGTGTATAGTGTGACAATTGAATACACAGCAGTGATGCCAAAACGTCCCATCATCGCAAATAAAACCGTTAAATTTGGATTTCCTAAGGAATAATATTAATAAATTTTTTTTCTATAGTTTGATACTAAGGCATTCCCAAACAGACGAGAAATATTCGGAGCGAATATGCGATGACCGAAGAATGTTCAAAAAATTTGAATCGTGCCAGTAGGTACTCTCATTAATAACCATGTATCTGACAGGCGAAAGTTTTGTTGTCGTTCCGAAGTATTAGCGTTGGTTTGGGAGAGCCATTATTCTATAATGTTAAAGAGAAAGATTTTAAGTTTACCATTTGGAACAGCGAGAACGCCCAAAAGAGCCGATCCAGCCCCGAAATACAGTAACATTGTGGTATTTCGCCGACCTGTGAGTTTTAGCAAAATCATTGGGATAGCGAAGCATGGAATGTCTACCATGCCAGTAATACCAACATATAGATATCGGTTCACCGATAAATTGTGGGCATTCAAGGCTGAAAAAAAATATAATTTTTGTTGGATTACTCTTTTTAAAGGTAAATATTTATTCTTGTTTATTCGCAATGTATTGTTAAAGAGGGGTGGTGTGAATGAACGCAAGCCAAGGTTTAAGTACTTGGTATGCATGTAGTTCCCCTTATGATAGATGATCTCGCACGTTTATGTAGCATTATCAAAATTTCGCATTTAGCCTCTAAAAATGATAACTTCGCAAATGCGGTGAAACTCACACAAATTTTATTTCAATGCAATATTAAAAATTCTGAAATTTTAGTTCGCAAAGTTTTAACATTGCGAAATTTCAATATGTAGATAAGGTTTAGTAGTTGAAAAATTTTGATAATGCATGATTGCGATAATGCGAGATTTCCACACAAAAGGACTGATATAAAAAAATCAATGGCTTGAACTTTGAATCCAAATTCGGCATTTTTGAAACTAAACAACTGCTCTCAAACAGTTTGCGATCAAAACCCAAGCAAACCACTTGCGAACGTGCCAAACACTTGCGACCAAACAAAAACGTAGCAACGCCAACACAAATCTTACCAGTAACATAATACGATAGAGATGTAACGCAAAACATAAAGTAACAAGTAAATGCTATCCGTCTTATAACTGAATTTCCATATAATGCAATAAATTGCTTTAGTGGGCCTTCTTTCAGCTTAAGCCAGAGAGATCTTGGTGCTGGGTCAGCCTGAAAATTAGTAAGTAAAATTACATAAAAATACCTGCCAAATATAAATTGCCAAGTATTTATGAACCTTTCTTTTGGCAGTAACCATTTCAGGACCATTATCAATTTGAAAATCACAATCTTTCTTAAAAACTATTTTGTATGCCTCAGCAGATCGATTTTGTGTCATGAGCCAACGGGGAGATTCGAACATTAAACTGTAAATTAAAAAGTTGTAGAAGACATGAATAACTTAACAAGTCAACTTAGTTTATTGTTAGGTACTTACTAGCAATTTAAAATTAATAAAAAGCTTGGAATGGTTAGAGCCAATTGAAGTTCTCGCCATGGTTGAACCAGATAAGCTGTAATCGCTAGAATAACCATGCCAATAGGGTATGATGCTGAAAAAGCAATACTCATCCAAGATCTATGATTGACGCTTATATTCTCTGAAACTGTTAAAAAAGACAAGATTATTTAGGTTTTAGTCTTTACTTTACTTTTGTTTTTTTGTTCGTCTTTTATACTTACGCAAAGAGAAAGCTGGATAGAAAAGTCCTGAAGATGCAAGTCCCAAACCAAAACGTCCAGCCAAGAAAAGTGAATACCATGGTGTCAATGCGGTGACAATACTTGACATAACGAACACAGTAGATCCGAACATAAAACTCGCTTTGCGTCCGTAACTATTAGGAAAATTTGAATTATTTTAGAATATGTAAGTTTCTTCAAAATTTACATACATATGTTGTTTTTCAAGTATAAAATACAGAATTTCTTAGCGTAATTTATCAATTTTGTTGTCAAACTAATGTGGAATTCCTTTCAACCAAAGCCTGCATATTTCGCAAGATTTCAAAAAGAATTTACAACGATTTGCAAACGCATCAGCAAGATTTGACATTTCTAAAATATCAAATTCAATTTAGCTGTGTTTTAAGAATGCTTGAAAACTGGCATACCTATTTGAATGTGACAAGTAATATGGTTTACATTCCAAAATTTAAGCTCCCTATGTCATTTTCGGTTAGATTTTGGGAATATTCTATTCCTATATAATATTGAAAATTTATAGTAGAAGGAGTGAATAAAATTTTCATTCACAATAGGAATGTAATGCTCTCAAAGTGACATTAGTGTACACAATCCGAAGTTTTTCACGTGTACATAAGTTTTACTAACAACAAGTCAACTGTGCATTTTTTCTTGGGTTTGCTATTCCTCCTTCGTTTACTTCCCGAAAATGCAATTTTCTACCAATTTTACAGTCCAAAGTTCTTTCAAAGTAAATACATACATATGAACAAATACAATTTTACTAAAATTTGGTAGAAATTGACAGTAAACGAACAGACTTTATATATGTCTTAATTTGAAACAATGCAGTTGAGGCATCTGCACAGTAATTATGTCAAGAAAAGACGCTCTTCAGAGTGAACTAATATATTTTACTTTTATAATAAATTCAACTTGCAAAAAATTGTACAACAGTAATGTTGTGTCAAGTGTAAATCTATTTAATCCTATACCTAAATTAGTATATTAGTAAATGAAGATTAAAAATACTTACGCATCAGCAAAGATTCCAAGTGTAAACGAACCCAAAAACTTTCCTATTGACATTGCTACTTGAGCTGATGTTCGTTGCAATGATTTTTCACAAACTAGTTGCCACTAAAAATCAGATTAAAGAAAACATTAATATTTAACTCTACAGTTAAACATAAAAGAAGTGTATATGTATGTATCTAAATAAATCTTACATCTTCCACAAATGTCGTTTCTGGTTCGGAAAACTCATATCGCCCTTTGACCGTGCAGGATATTTCATCAGGTTTCCTCACCACACTGTTGGTGTAATTCAGAGCCATATTGTAAGACATCTGAGCTAATTGTGAGTAATCCCAATTTCGTATTGTGCAGCCATTCGAATTTAAATTAGCTTCAGTGATTGATTTTATTTCTTCGGGTGTCCATTTGGTGTCTTTAAGTTCATCAACCCCACACCACATTTTTTCAGGAATATGGCCAATTAACACGTACGACGATACGTGAAAGCCATTGAGTATATTTGGTGTAATGCAGAGAAAGAAAAGTGTCCTAAAATATATAAACAAATAAAATAAAACATAATTAAGTTGTATTATCAACGGTTGATTATTATGATTAATTTTTTTAAAGGAGGGAATGCACTGATAGCTATTTTAATAGAGCATCTGTAAAAGTAGCAGCAAAAGAGGGAGTCTCGTGCAAAACTGTCAGTCACAATCGATAATGGGCCCTATCGCGAACGACATTTCCCGGGAAATATTTCCCACGTTCGAAAAATTCGTATCGTGAATGGTGTTCGAAATTCCCCTCGGAATTTATTGCTATCGTGAACAATATTTCCATGGGAAATTTGTTGTAATTTCTCTGGAATTTTTTCCCATTTATTTTGGTGGAGAAATTAAGGCGAGACGGAGGAATTGAAACTTTTTTGATAAATAAACACAATTTTTTAATTTTATTATGGGACGAACTCGACAAATCAAATCAAAATAAAACCAGTATTATGGACAAGAATACTATAGAGACTGGATTTACTACCTACAGGGTAAATAAGATTTGGCAAAATTTGGCCGAAATGCATCTTCATTTTGATTACCTTCTTGCAGCAAAAAACGAAAAATGCAAAACCAAGAAAAAGATCACTCAGTTTATATTTTACGAAAAAATATAAATTTTTCTTTCTTTGCTCTTCCGCGGTTTGAATTTTGATCTATTCTGGACAAAGCTTTTCCTCGAAAATGTTAAGGAAGTTCGACAAAACTTCACAGAATGTTGACTGGGGAAGACCTCCATCGTGGTCTTTGCCGACTCCTCTTTGGTACCCACCTTCAGTAAAAAAAAACGCAGACATGCACTAAGCCTGACGATGTGTGGACACTGGACAGTGTTTTCAGATAGAGGAATTTTGTTCTTCTGCGAAATTTAACACCTCGTTCAAACGGAAAAATATAATTGGCAACATGAAAAATTCAATTATTTTGTTTGTTGTACCCTAGCAAGGTATCGAAGAGGACAATTTTATGCAATTTTATACAATTCAGTTGAAATGATCGCACCCAATATTTCTTTCTTCACATGGATGGGGAATTTGTTTGGGATATTTTGTTTTATTGTAAATGGAATTTCAACTTAAATTTTATTTTTTTTTAATTATGATCCTTTGATAACACTGCACACAATTCGAAATTGATCTCCGAAAATAATTTTGTTTTTTGAATGTTGGTAGTTTTTTCCCTGGGAAAAATTTATTCCGAGGGAAGTTCACGATAACTAGAAATATTTCTTGGGAATGAAACTTTCCGTGGGAACTAAAATTCCCCGGGAGATTCCCGATAGGGCCCAATGTGTACCACATTTGAGTTAGGCTCAATATGATAGATCACATTTATAGATTGGATTCCTAAGAACCCCGAATATTCTTAAACGTATGTATGTATGTATTGTATAGGTCTGTTTAGTATCTTTTTTAGAAAAAAATGTGTAAAACCCTGTAAAATTTTAAAAGAAGGGGAAAATAGTCTCAGAGTGGGAAAACTTTGCAAAAAGTTAATAAACCACTTTTTGAATTAAAAGTCACTTTTTCTTATACAAGACGGTGAATAACTCTTTTGAATCTTGTAATTTTTAAATTATAAAATTTGGACAAACTATACAACTTTCGATTAAGACACTTCGAGTTCGGCCGTAGATGATTTATATAATTAAGATGGCAAATACCGAAATGATTTTTTTTAAATATTCTTAGCCGACGTCAAGTGAGAATAAGAAAAAGCAGTGTATTAGACAGTTTTACAATCCTTGCACCCATCCTCACCGTTGCAACTTTTTTGAGTTAACAAACACTAATTTTAGAGAATTTTTTACAGTTTGTGAAAATTTGTGCAAATTTGCAAGAAATTTTACTTTACCAACAACGATATTTGGAAAAGATTTTGACAGTTCATTTACGACGTTGCGTTGGTAACTTTTCAATAAGCGTATTCAGGAAAATAAGATCTCGGAGATCTCAGCAATCGCAGTTACATGAACAGGATTCCTCAGCTAAATTTCTTAGTATTGCTGTCAAAACTCTGAGGAAAAAAGATCTTGGATTCGCTTTCTCACATTTTGAGTGAAAAAAATACCTGATATCTCATTTTTCTGAACGCTCCAAATGATATCCACGTTTACGATGGTTTCATAAATACCAATTTAAAAAAAAAATCCTAGATTTCCCATTTTAACTTCACAGACATTCTTGTCAGAAAGTTTAAGACTTGCTGGAAAAGTTTTCCTAAAAAAATGTTGGCACTTCTTTTACTTTCCAACGATGAGAACGATTACTAATTTCTTTACATTTTGACCTGGGTGATTTTTGTAAATTTTCCAGCTCAAATCTTTTTAAACAATAACAATAAACAGTCGAATATTATTTTTTTATCTACAAACTTGACCCATAAAAATGTATTTAAATCAATAAAAAAAAAATAAAAAAAGCCAAATGGAGGAGAATTGCTGAAAATGCAAAGTCCATTCTCCGGAAAATTAATGTGATGCACCTTTAATTTTATGTCCAGATTGACTGTACTTACTTTATTCAAAATTTGTATTCGCATAATATAAAATTTAAAAAAAATGTGATAGCAAAATATCAGTTACTCTTTGTACTTGGCTTTTTGATCTGATGGCAATAAAATACGCTAATAAAATTTAACGAGACGAAAACGAGCTCTATAAGATTATATACGATCGCTTAGTGGAACCAAAATAAGTATACGTCATTTTAAAGTTTAATGACCTGTTAAATATTTAAAAGTTCTTTGTGAAATTCGCTCTAAGTGCATTGGTCTTTATGTCTGGCAGTCACTTCAATACCTAACATAATAGGGATATTCGTAAACATGGTAAACTGCGAAACCTGTCAAATTTGACAGGTTTACGCAGTTTACAAAGCTTACAAAGACTTTACGCCATTGCATGAATCCCCCCAATCTAATATTGAATATTGAAATTTTTATAATTTTTTCATGAATCAACATCTTTTTCATGCCATATTTTGAAGTTGTATAAGCTGGTTAGTGTATTAATGTTTGGTATAATCTATTGTTCATGTGTAAACAAATTAGAGTAAAAAAGAAATAAAAACACGAAGTTATGTAACTAACTTCTTAATATGGAAGAGTTAAGTATTTGTGTTGTACCTATTTGTTTATTTTTTTTTTGTTAAAACCTTTTTAGAAACTTCAGCAAGGTTAATCGCTTTTTACGATTTATCCGCCTTCTTCCAAGCACATGCAAAATAATGATTCGGCGTAGTAAATTTAAAACGGGTAGGTAGACAAATAACCCCTGACTCTTTAACCTATAATAAAACCACTTCCGCGGACGAGTTGATAAATTAAAACAAACAAAAAAGGAACTAACAAACAATAACAAGCGATTTAAAATCAATAAATTGTTAACTTCAACTTACTTATCATATTAATTCACATCTCAAGCGCAAATAATTACACGACTAAACAACATACTGATCCATTAATAAAGGTGGAGCGAAAGCTGCGGTGGCGGCGTCGTCGGCGGTGGTAGCGCCAGCTGCGTAAGAACAATAGCAACATGTTGCATGTGTTGCTGCTAATGTAGCCTCAAATTATTAAATGAACATGTTGACCATCGACATACCTTAACCAGACAACATCACGTGAACAGAATAAAAACAAAATCTACTTAGCTATCTATTTATAAAAAAAAAAAAATAACTTATGGAAAACGGCAGACGATGAGTATATGTAGGTAAGGTATGTATGACTATTTTATTTTGTTGTCGTATCGTAATCGTATAGAAACCACAGAGCGCCACTGACCTTTTTAGTAAAGAGAATTAATGAGTCTTGAAGTCGTTCCAGTTCAATTATTTTAAGTCTTAGTTTGTTTTGATTTGTTTTTATTTTATTTTATTTTTTTAAATACAAAACAAAAAAACAAAACGGAAATATCAAATCACGTCATGAGTATACTCTAAGGCTGAAAGATGATTATGGTGAATTGAGGAACGCATGTGATTTGAATATATTAAACAACAATGAATGCCAAACGGATTGTTTTTTAAAGAAAATTTATTCTGCAATTACTATAAAAGTTAATTTCTATAATTAAAACTCCCACTATTCGCTATGGGTAAATCAAAACGAAAAACAAAAAACAAAAAGAAAATGATCAAGGCGAGCTTGGTATGGATTCTGTTACACCCTATAAAAAATGTATATGCAATGTAATTGTAAAGTTATGATTACGACACATGTTTTATGAATAGCCCTAAAAACTGCTTGTGTGAATGATTTGGTATAAAACGATTTGGATGCCATTTCTTCTCTTTAGCTTTAGGTTAGAAAAAAATACTGTTGTTTTAAATTTTATTTTATGATTTCATTTATTTTCTTTTAAATTTAGAACACTTTGCCGTTATTCAAATTGTGACACATGTCATAGTGTCATAATAAAAAAGTTTAACATCGCAATTACGATCGGATATATTACGATTTGTTGTAAAAGATTGTGCATTAAAATTTTGACAGTTTTATTACATCACGTTATAAATTTTATGATGTTAAAGTTTTTCGACGTGCGTCGTTGCGTATACGAATTTTCTGTAAATTTAGACAATTTAGATTTAGCCCTCCCTGAAACATCCTGAATTCTGAATGAATTTTAGAATGTTCTTTAGTGGCAAAAACGAGTGGGTCATCGAAAAAGTATTCTCCAAGGACTGTCTTCTTGTTTCTAGCTAGGCTGGGGTATTCACAAAGAAGTAATAGAACTTCTCTTCCGCCTCTTCATCCTGACACCCTCTGTATAAGTCAGATGTGGTTATGCCCATTCTGCTCATGTGGGTTCCCATTGAGTTGTGACCCGTTAGATTTCCAACCAAGTGGGACAGTGGAGGTCTGCTTAGCTCGAGTAAGTAATCTGTTTTTTTTCCTATAAAGATCCGTCCATAGATTCTTCGAGACCCGAAAAGTGTCAATTGCTGACCATCTGTCGGTTTGAGGAAACCCTGCTGAATTCTGTACTTTTCATGCTCTAATGGTATAAGTGCTAAGGAATCAGTTTGGCTCGGATCAAGAGATGACCCGTTTTTGGCCAATTTTTCTGCTTTTCCATTGGATGTCATTTGAAAAACAAGTGAGGCAGATACAAATAGAAATTTAATAGTTACTTTATGTAACCAATTCACTGTCCATTATAGGAAGTACTTGAGAAAAATAAACCGTCGAATGTTGGCTTCCGGGTGCTGGAACAGCTGGAGCTGGAACAGTAGTACGTGCCCAAAATTTTATATAAAAAAACATAACCGTCTGTTTATTCACTTTTTTTATTTCCGCTATTTTTTTATTTAGTTAATTTTATGGTGTGAGTGAAAAGTTAAAAATTGCTGCGTTCGTTGTGTTGTGCTCGCAACATTGAATTTTCGTGTATTCAATATTTTGACAGCTCACATGTGAGCAAAATTAATCCCTTCTTTCCGATTGAGGCACATAAAAGTTGTAACCATGTCTCTGTAACGTTCACAGTTAATTGTATCGTTCTGACAAATGGACCGATGATTCCACCGAACCATAATTTTTTTTTGATTTTTTTCTGGATGTAATGGGCTTCGACAATGACTTTAAAATGTGGCCAGGCCACTTTCTTTATTGAAATACCCAATGAGTTTCTGGAATGGAAATTGCCAAACAAAACTAACCTCAAAACAATCGAGAATTGTCAAATTGACTGTCACAGAAAAAAGTTTTGAAATTTGCCAATTTAAAATTCTCCGCCTTAAAAAAAAAACTTTTTATCTACATTTGTTGTTATATTGTTTTTCCTTGTTGCAATCTGACAAACAAAGTCAATTATACCCTATCTGCCTCAATAGCAAATAAATTTCATTAATTAACTCTCATCCAACGCAAAATCTGAAATGCGAAAAAATGTAATTGATGCCTAGATTCGCTTTGTATAAGAATATGCAAACTCAAAGACATTCTATTCGAGTCAAGTCTGTGCAAACATACATAGTTTAATACTATCCTACCATAATTGTTGGTTAATTAATTCATTCTTTTTAATTTATTATTCGATTCACTATATAATACCCATCATGGTGTTTAAATGTTCGTAATTAAATCAATGGGTATATACTATGTTTTGTATATATGTATGTGCGTAGATTCAATTTATTTATTATATTCTGTGACAATAAAACATAAGAATTTTTTTTCTTTGTTGTTCTACTGTTTGTCTAACTGAAATGACAGTTTAAACATTTTGTTTGTCTTATAAATTTAGTACAATTTCTGCAAGGTAATAAAATATTTTGTTTGATTAAATATAAATCAAATATGGATCAAGCTTATAGATGACATTGCATTTTTTTTAAATTTGTATAATTTTACATATGTATGTATTTTATTTTACATATTACGATTTGTTGAAAAGGATTTCCCATACAAATTTTGCCAGCTAATTTACGACCGACGTCGTTAACTTTCCTATATGTTTACCACGTGTACGATGGTTTTCGGACGTGCGTTGCATGATTACCCTTAATTATAAAATACTAGATTTTGGATCATTGAATAGATCTAAGTACATAAAAAGCGTTAAAAAGTGTTAAAATTTGATCCGGATCAGATCATGTGGATAATGAAAATGCAGCTATGATATTCACAAGCTAATATGAAAAATATGTGTTTAAAAGATCACACTTTGTTTACGAATTTCGGAGTTAACTCACCAAATTTGATGTGACATCTCAATCTCTTTAAGAAATAAAAGAAAATAAGCTGACTTAAATAAAATTAAACCTTGAAAATTCTTTATAATTAAAACAGAAGCCAAAAAAGTCAATAAGGGAATTACTTTAATAAATTAATAACAACATATTTATTGTTTATTAAAAGAATAATTTTATTTTAAGTCTTATAAGCAATTCTTTTTAGATAAGAAAGAACAATGGAAATTTTTTTTTAATATTGGTTTTTATGTACCTACCTACACTTATGTATCCATAATATGTACCTATATTTAAAATTTAAAATATCTATTTATTTAGCCGTTTCACTTTCTGAGATTAAAAAAAAAGTTGCAAAATAAATAGAAATCTAAAATTTTATTTAAAGGTTTTTCCTCTGGCTTTTGCATTTTTGTTGTACAGTCGAAATGTCTTAATAAGACTGAAATAACACAAAAGTATGTAGAAAGGAATCCTGTTGTCTATGGTTCTAGCCTTTTTTCTTTGGCCACCATCTTCAATTTTAATTTTGCTGAAGAGTAAGAAAATACCAATATGTATTCCTTCCCAGTATTCATAAGTTCAACTTAAAAATAAATGATACATAGACTGCTTTTAAATGCTGCAAATACCCCCTGCAATTTTTAAGCATGTAGGCGTGGGACGTATGCGGTGTCCGGGGTAGACAAAGTTGCAGAGGTTGAAATAATTGCAGAGTTATCACTCTTTCTTCTGTGTGCTTTTTCGTATTGTTTGAAACATAAGCGGAGTAAAGAGTGAGGAGATATACATATTTCCTTCTCATTTAACAAAAATTGCAGCTATTGAAATTTGCAGCGTTTAAATGGATGCTGCAATCGGAAAGAAACTCAAAAGAGAATTGCGGATAAAAATTGCAGTCGTCTAAAAGCAGTCATAGAAATAACTATTGTATTTTGGTGAACTTTGTCAAAAAATTAATAGGGGTATTCATGCAACGTTGTTAAGTCATTGTAAACGTAGTAAACTGCGTAAACCCGTCAAACGTACATACAAATTTGACAGGTTAACGAGGTTGACAACATTTACACGTTGTATATGAATACCCCTAATATTTATCATCAAAGCTGTAGAAAGACCTCCTTTAAACGATGCAATTTAACCTTTTGATTTTGAAGCCCGCGGGCGAGGGGCGTATGTGGTAGTCTAGGTAAACTAAATGGCTGAGGTTGCAAAAATAGCAGAGTTATCGGTTTGTGGTTATTCTCATTGTTCGAGACATAAGCGGAGTAAATAAAGACTGTGGAGAGATATTTACTTTTCAACAAACAAAGTTAAAATCTATTAAAAACCGCAGTGTTTAAAAGCATCCTTGCAACCGAAAGGAAATCAAAAGTCTTCAAAACAAAGACCCACCCCTTATTCCACTATTCATGAGCAGTACTTGCAACAAAGAAACGCAAGAGCTTTCAGTTCTCGCTTTCTCGGTATGTACAGACCACATGGAATGCTTCTTAATCTGGATCTATTTTTTTCTCCCAAAGCTTCAAAAACAAAGTGCATCGGTATCATTAATCAAAAAATACAAGAATAACACAATATCTGCTCTGTCCATTTCAGTTTTCGTTCCTTGCCTACTTTACAGTATTTGCTCGCTACAAAACCGTTAATAGGTATACAAATATTCACCAGTTTTCAATTCAATTCGCATATACATATGTATGTACATATATGTGTAGCAAACACACATACTTTTTTGTAAATATTTATTCTATATTTTTGGTGGTTTCCGGATAGAAAAAAAAACAAAGTGTTGACAGTTTTAAAAGACTTATTTCTTATATAACAATTTTTTGAACAGGTGTTCATAATATTATTATGAATGAACTTATTTTTAAATATTTGTATTGGAGTTAGGCGCTTTATTTGCGAATATGGGTAGATATTTGTCTAATAAATTTAATACTTTATTTCCTTTATTTTTTTATGTAATTCAACAGATGTGTTGTAGGTGTACCCCAAGGGCGCAGTTCAAAAATCTCAGTACACAAATCTGTGCCCCAAGGGTCAGTTTTGAAACAAATTGGCAACAAATTATGTAAATATATTTTATACGGATTTTCCGATGAAGTAAAAAAACAGAGCTATCAAAAGTGTGGGCAAATATTCGCTGTCAATTTGTGTTTACTTTTTATTTTTGTTTTTGCATTTGTGTATATATATTTCGAACCGTGTTAATAAAGTAAACGAACGAATTTAAATGTATTTCTCGCACAATAATTGTGTAATAAAATCTTTCGGTGGAATCCCTGAATTATGTCATACCTATCTTCTTGGTAGACAGCTGTATAACATGTTGTATAACATGGCACTGTAAGTGTTGCCGTTGATTTTTTTGGAAAAATTGCCGCTCTCGTCTAAATAAGAGGAAATAGACCGCCTATCTAATAAGATTTTTTTTTCTTATCTTGACTTAACCTACAAGCCCTAGGCTGTTGTCACATCTTAACTAAAACACCCTGCATAGTGTTTTGTATAATTTCATACTTAAGCATAATACGCAGCTGAAGTGAAACGAAAATTTCCATACAAAAATGACACTGCAAAATTATAAAAGAAAAATTTCGTTTTGCTCTACGTTTTGCTGTACGCTGTTCATTGAGCGAAATTGATAATTATAGCAGATTATTTGGAGAAGTCACCGCTCCTTTTTGACACTGAATTATTTGCATGAACCATCAATTATGTGCGGAAAAGTGAAGCCACAAAGAAATAACGTTACGTGTCACCTGATAAAACTCTCCGTTTATATTATTGTCCGTTATTTGTTTGTTTACGTTTTCGCTATTAATTTGGAGACCTAAGACAATTTTCGTTTCGTTTCAGCTGCGTACTAGGCTTTACGGCTTAAATAATTTTTAAAACTTAAAAATATCACAATTAACAATCTTTAGAAGTATATATGTATGTCTACATAACATGTAATGGTCGTCTTTTTTGCGTATTCGATCGCCATCGTATACGCAACGCGTCACTGTCGCATCAGTGTCTACGCATTCTCGGCAAAAATTTGATATTTCGAAGGGAACAGAGCTCCTCACCTCCCGCACCGACAAACTCATCGGCATATGTAGTGAAAAGTCACAATCTAAACTGGGTCTTGAACTTCATTCACTTAGTCGGCAAAGTGCACTTGCTGACAAGCATTCAACGAAATGTCAACCAACAGGGCAACCAGAATAATACCGATTTTTTTTTCTTTTTTCTTATCTCTATTTACATATGTATGTACATATAATCTCATTATGTATCTATCTCAATAAATACAAAATAAATAAACAAAATTATAGTCCCCACGAGTCGCGATTTTTATTCGATCTTGATTTTCTCAAAGAAAATACAACAAAAAGAAAAAAACTAGAAAAAGAAATATTAAGAAGAAAATTCCAACTTTCTAAAAATATACAAAACACATACTATGTAAAAAAAGAAAGAAGATTACAACGCCCAAACTGGGGCGCAATCTTGTACCACCACTGCATTCTACTGCTGCACTGCTTCAGGCTAAATTATAAAATGTAACTATGAGTCTTAAAACAACCACCCAAACCAAACGTGCGTTCGGTCGTCTCCCGCATGATAGGCATATAATGTGTGTCGATCCTAAACAATTAAATCCACGACTAAGTTGCATTAACTTGCATAAAATTATGTAAACAAATAATGTTCCGTTGGCTGCGTTAAATGCGTATTATAAAGTAATGTTAGATGATTTAGTTCATTGGTAGCGTTCGGGGATCAACCCAAAACTATCCGGATAGATTTGTGTTGTTGTAATCCCTTGTGACCAAACAGCTGATGCAACAACAACCCAACGTATCTGAAAAATTATGGAATAGAACGAAAGGATTGTTATTAATTTGCCTTATTGTGAGTTTCACCTAAAAAATATTTCACCTTAAAATTTTTTGATCGCCAGTAATTTTAGAAGTTATTGTGAGTTTCGCTCGAACGAAATTTCCTTCGAATACTAAAAATAGGTGAAAATTTAGGCTGTTAATAGGGGGTTCACATTCAACGACGCACGTGTCGCCCGACCCAAGTCCTTTTGTTAGCGTTCACATTCAACGACTGTCGTAGTGTCATAACGACTTCATTTGAAAATAAATTTTCAAAGAGCGAACATGGCGCGCAGTTCATTATTTGCACCAATACTAGCGCATTAATTTCATTTGTTTCTTCTCTCGTTTTATTATTTTGCTTACATTTCAAAATTCAACCCATTCACTTTTAATCTTATGACCAAAATTAAAAGAAGACGTAAAATTGAAATTTTCGGTCGTCCGCCTGCTCTTCACATTTTGACAGAGCAAATTATTAAAAAAAAATTAACTACAGAGCTAGCCGATCGAACGGTCATTCGACGGGTGTTCAGTTCACATTACAAAAACCTAACGACACGACGCACGCATGTTGATGAACATTTCGTTGAATGTGAAATTGTGAACGGCTTTAATGGCATTAAATTCCACCCGAAACTAATGTTCACAATAAGGGTAATTTTTCGAACATGAAATTTTGGTGAAACTCACAATTAGAGGTCAAATGAAATGAAATGTCAAATTTTCCGGGTGTTCCGGTGAAACTCACAATGGGCGTTTTTCTTTTTTAGTTCAGAGTAGAGCTCTGAACAGAGTATGAACACTTCGAACATACTCTGAGGGATTTCCGCCATTTTTTACTGTTTTGATGTTTTTTTCCACATGTCAAATTTTTGTTCAGCTATTCAACTCCATCTGCTCTATTAACTTATTCTGAGCTCATAGAGCACGATCTGACCATGTTCAGAGCGAAAAAAGAAACACAAAATTGGAGCTCTGAATGCTCTGAGCTAAAAAAAACACAATTTTTTTCTTGAGAGTTCAGGCTCTGCTCTGAACTCAAAAAGGAAATCGCCCATAAACACCTCAGAACGAGTTCAGGGCGACCCAGTGCGCCTAGGATTGACATCGAACAATCCTATAAAATCTTTATCAGGATGAGTAAAACAAATTCAGATTTTGCTAGATAAGTGATAATGAAAATGAAATATTGATGGTTACTTATGGTATCTATGGAAAATTCTCTTAAAATATTACTTACTACATTACGAATTTCATCATATTTTTATTTAATAAAACTTTGTGAATATTAAAAAGCATCACGTACAATAATTGTGACACATTTATCTTACGGGGAGCTTTGACCTTTTTAAATGATTACATCCCTGATTGATATACATACATATGTTTACATTTATATATACATGTATAAAAAAATATTAAGATAAAACTGGCTCTTGTTTAAGAGTTTTTGATAATTCTATACAAGTTAAACAAGATCTTTAATCTTTATTACCATTTTATTCATCAATTACAGGTGATGTCTTTACAAACATTATTTTATAATGAAAGATGGCTTTGTATGATAACCGCATCATCGAGTATTATTTATACATTAACACAGGCCAACAAAAAAAATTTGTTTGTGTCTTTAAGTTTTTTTTTCTAAGATACTTTGCTTTATATTATATCTATATAGGAGTCCAGTATTTTTAGTTTTTTTTTGTTTTAATATATCATTTCGTTAGGGTGTAACATATACACGAGGCTTAAACCCGTATCCTAAAGGCCCACAAGTATACCTACACAAATCTCACAGTACACAAATCTAAGTTAATATATTGCACAGGTTGTCAAAGTTAAAAGTGTCAAAAAATTAAAATGGCTGTTCGAGTGCCCAACAACAAAATATTAAAATAAGACAAGTAAAGGGGGCACTAGATTAACCATTTTCCCACCATAATACCTCGATTCTGACAGATGCGCAGAACTGAACAAAATTGGAAATGGCTAATGAAATTAACTTTAATTAAATTAAAATAAATTACCTACTGTGCACAAATCTAAGGTACAAAGGTAATATAATATAATTGGCTGTTCGAGTGCCCACAAGAACTACTCACCGCATCATTAGAAACAACAACAAAATATTAAAATTATAAAAGAAAAGGGACACTGCACTGGATCCACCAATTTTCTCGATTTTGAAAGATGCACATAACTGAACAAAAATGAAAACGCTAATGATATTACCGTTAATATGTGTACTGTGCTATAGGCCAACATCTAAAAGTCGGCAGATTTGTTGAAATTTTGAATACAAAAGTCGAAATTTCCTGTTGGTTGGAATTTTCAATAAAAAAAGTCGCTAGAATTCACCAGGAAAAATGGATAAAATGCAGCGAAATAAAAAATTATTCTTGTATAAAATTTTATTTTTGTGCTTAAATAAATAATAAACAAATCACGCAAATAATTGCCCCAAATTTGCAGTTGCAGTTGCAGTTAAAAACACGTTTACAAAATGTTTAATTTAAAGAAAAACTAAAATAAAATTGAAATGCATTTTTTATAATTGGCGGTGAACGCCAAAATATCAAAATTAACCAGAACTCAAAAACTAACCTTATCCTATTGCGTTAAAACTTACACAGTATATGTATGTATATTTACGAAATAAGAAGTTCTTATAAATAAAAAGTTTTTTTTTATAGACGATGTTGAATATCAAAAACTCAAACATTGAAATGAAACTTATAAAATATATCTATTTAGTATGAAATAAGAAGTGAACTTCTTTAATCTAAAGTATTCAACTTATCGATAGATGGCGCTGAACACTAAACAAAAAATAAGATAAAATTCAAAAACTAACAATTCGACTGAGCTTAAACTTGAGAAATATATTTTATATTAAGTGAGATATATATGTACGTATATGCAAATTGCATGTAAATCAATGTTTTTTTTTTATTATTCTTATAGATGACGCTTAACATCAAAATATATTTTGTCAATGGTCAGTTTGTTGTATGCACATGTTAGAAAACCAATAGATTTATTAGTTTACTCACCAGAAGAGAGCAAAAAAAACGTTATCTATATTAACAAGAATAAGTTTTAAATTAATTTAACTTTAATCAAAGCTTTTGAATTGCTGTACCTACAAATTATTGATTTCTAAGAACGTAAAGTCCCATGATAACAGTTATAGCCCAAATATTAAATTCTGGGAACTACACATATATGTACACAGGTATAAATATCAAGTCGTGTGCATTTTCTTTCTTTGCACACAAAACCAATACTTGACCTATAGATTGTAATTTAAATGTTAATTACCCGTAGCCGTGAATTGAATATTCAAATAATGCGCTGGTTATACCTATGTATACATATGTACCTATTCTACTACAATCAACATAAACAATGCATTAAAATACTACTTACGCGCACCCGCCGCCGCTACCGCGCCGGCGTGGAGTGGTTCAGCGATCATTGTCCGAGTTCAAGGCATGAGTCTTTATTATTATACTGTCGATTTCGATCTCGATGAATCGACGATACATGTTCTAAACGAATCAATAATAAATATAAGTCGCACTTGCACTTATACTAAGCCTTCAAAATTCATAAAAAAAAAAAAAAAAAACATTACGGATTATCATCATCACCAACAACGGTATAATGACTCAAGACACAATATTCAGCGATAACAATCATTAGAGGTCACCGATTAACATTTGTGTGCCTTGATAACCCAACCATCCATCGATCAAGATGCCAGAAATGGAAGATGCAACACTATAATGATCTATGGACTCAAGTCTATTGAATCAATATGCATATAAATTATGAATCAATTTAATACTTTACACTTACCAAACCCATTTGCCTCCGGTACCAATTCGATCCAGTTCTTCGGAGACGATCTCTTTCAGATCATCCTCTTTCATAGGAATAAATGGTTTCTCTGCTGAACTAGCCATTATTGCTTTCACTGTTTTTTTTAATTTTAATTAATTATTTTTTAGTTTCAACTAAACTATAAAATATTTTTAGAACACTCAACACTCAAAAACGGAAATAAAAAAAATTAAAAATACAAAAAAGAAACATGTGATTTTAAAAAGGTACACTAGGACATAATTCGGACACAATTATTTGTTTTAATTTAAAAAAAAAAGTCTTTAAAAAGTGCTTGCTGCTAGCAGAACTTTATTTAAGATCAGTCTTTACAATACGACTGCTTTGGGGCTACTGAGGCGGGAATCTGATTGCGCCACAAGAGAATATACTCCGTATACGTCTGGTCTGGTCTGGGATGGGAAACGACCCGTTTAATCACATAAATGTTGAAGTGGTGTTCTTCTATACCGTTTGTGGGGTCTCACGATTTTTTTTTTTTTTTTATTCAGCACAATATCGGGTTGGAGTTGGAGCACGAGGAGTCCCGAAGTTTGATCGGTTTGCTTGACGATACACGCAGTCATCATTTTGCTGTACCATTACCATACCACATAGCACGAAACGAACGCACTTCTTCAATGATCGACGCGACAACGACGACCGACAACGCACGGCCATGATCGTGAACAACTTTTGTTTTGAACTTATATGTACGTACATACATATGTACATATATTGTTAGACGCGATCTGCAACTTTAGCAATAATTCCCACCGGTGCGGATTCATTTTGAGTGACAAAATAATGTCTGTTGATGGGGATGCTTTCACTTTTAAAGAGTGGTGAAATGTAGGTGGGGGTTCATATTTATATATATTTTTTATTTTTATTTTGATACAGACAATACCTACACTTCATGTAGTCTAATTGTCTAATTTTTGATTCACTTAGTGCATTGATAACACTAAGTAATCTTTGAAATTTAAGGTAGGGAAATTAATGATTCTGTATGATAATTAATTGTTAAAAGATGCACTTGAACTTGATCGTATGGTTAACAACTAAAAATTATTTAAAATTTTGATAACATTTTATAAAAATCAAAAGTCCTAAAAACATGATTTTTATTTGATTTTTTCAAAATATTTAAATGCAATATTGTTGAATAACTAAAGAAATAAGGCAATAGTATCTGTAAAACGGATGTATGTATGTATAGGTACACTAAACGCAGGCGTGCATTTTTTTAAGGGTTTTGCTTATCTTTTTCCAAACTTTACTTTGTGATAAGAGTACTCAAACTATTCAGTCAAATTTAAAATTATAAAAATAAACAAATACGAAATTTTATTTTATCAAAACACACAATTTTATTTGAAGAGTCGAAAAAAGGTAATTCAAAAATTATTATTTATTTGATTTCCGCCCGTTTCACTAATTTTGTAGCTTAAATTGAGTAGCCTAAATAAAAATATCACGTACCATATAACCGCGACATATGGAACTAAGTTTCGATAGTTATTTGACAATAATACTTATGCCAAAAAAAAACTTAGAAACACTTTGACAATGATTATCTTTTGACAAATATTTGCAATTTGCAGACAAAATACTCTCGAAGAAAAAAATATGAATTTTAATGATTTTTATATTCGACTTGCTGAACTCTGCTACGCTTCACAGCACCATCTATTAAACAGTTGTCAAACTACAAAATTTTAATGTTCGAAAAAAATATATATGTGTATGGAAAAAACTAAAAAATAACAAAAATGGATTCGGCAGTGTGTTGATTTAAAAAAAAATACATATTTCATGCGATCTACATAGGTTCAATAGATTTCATTTATAAAATTTTATCTTTCTAGGTACATTATGTAAAGGAAGGAGGAATCCTAGATACAAAAAAGTGGGCGTAATAGTAGGTGGTTCTAGCAAAAGATAGTTTTTGTTCAGGGATTTTTGAGGTTTGAATAAAGCTACAAAAAAAATCTCGATAGATCCCGCTGAAAAATCACCAGGATATTTAAACTACAATATGAATATTTCAATCAAAATCATTGTTGAACATTTTGTCAATGTTTCAAATGTTCAACAATTTGAAACATTGTTTCAAAACCATTACAATGATATAAGTGACGACGAAGAACCCAACATTTTTTTTTTGTATTATGTATTAAAATTTTGGTAAGTTTACTTTTTTGGTACACTCTTTCACATAAAATTGGTCACTGATACATTTTAGAAGATATAATGTCGATGAGCCAAAAAATGAAAAAAAAAATATTTCTTGATTACTTGCTGAAAACATCAAAAATTGGTTCGTTAACTTTATAACTTTATGCATCCACTGTTGTAATAAATTTTATTTTGAAACACCATCTAAACAATTAAATAGCACAGATTTTCTTTCAAAATTCGAAAAGTTTTAAATGTTTTTAAAGAATCGCTTAGATACAAACACTTTTCCAAAGGCGCGACTATTTTGGACATTGTGATTTATCGTTGTATATGTAAGTATATTTGTTTGTATTGCATTGTTTTCTCCCCAACTAGAAATAATTTTTGTTTGTTGTTTGTTTCATATTGTCACATTGACGTATGGGGAAGCTATTGGGAAGTTCCCCAATAGCGCAAGTTAAAAAAAAAGTGTGAGTGCCGGGACTTACGGTTAAGATGTGTAAACATCAAATTAAATATTTAAGTGCTGGTTTTATATCACAATAAGCGACGAGTTCGAACTGTCAACCAAATTTAGACCCAAATTCAACTCGATATTTCGATTTAGTTTGAGGTACGAAGGAACGTATCCAATAATATTGAACTTATCCAATATACATCTACGTATCGTTACTTGTAACAGCACAACGTAATGTGCTACAGAAATCTCCACGTTTTTAGTTTATCCTATCGCCGGCATAGATGTTTACACATGAAAAAAAATTAGTTGTTGCATTACATTTCTCACTTTTTATAAAATCTTTTTTTTTATTAGATATAGATGAATAAATAGTTATGGCAGAAAAAAATATAGTGTTTTTTTTTTCCTTCCAGTACAAAAATGATTTTTTTTTTCGAATTCGAAGGCATTTTAAAAATCTGGCATCAATCCGCTTACATATGTAAAAGGGGTGTGATTTTCTAATGTTGTTTTCGATTGGATTTTCAGACCGTTTTACTCTTTTTCTGATTCCAATAGAACTTTCGAATTTCCAAAATTGCCCACATTGTAGTACCGAATGTCGCTTCATTAAATATTTATCACTTTTGACAAGTGATATACTAAAGTGGGAAATTAAAAACAAACAGAAAAAATTACTCGGAGCAGCCAATCAAAAACAAGATTAGTGGGAAATGAAAAAGGAGTGCAAAAGGAGTATTCGAAATGTTAAAACGACATAAATTACATGAAAAAATCGCATGTGAGCAATTTTAGTTACTTGCTTAGTTGATCAAAATATAAAAAAAATATGTACATACATACATATTTTAAATCTTCAAACATTTCTAGTCAATTTAAATTTTCAACTTAAAAAAAAAATACATACAAATTTGTTGTTAAGAATTTTCAAATTCCTTGTAAAACTATGTTTGATGTGTTGATTATAGGCGCAGGTCTTTCCGGACTAACGACAGCATATAAAATTCTTCAAAAAGAATCATCCCTTAAGCTTAAAATTCTCGAAGCAAACGATATAATCGGAGGACAAATTGCTTCATCAAAATCTAATGAAGAACTTGGTGGAAGATTACTCATACCTGATCAAGCTCATATTTATAATCTTTTGACAGAATTGGGAATACATATGCGGCGACGTCCACCGATTTCAAAAAACCTTAAACGCTCATGGGCTTTAGATAATGGTCCATTTGATTTTATAGCTAAATTTGAACTTCAACGTTACATGAAGGACTTGGACCTCAAATCGCAACTTTTTCGGCCGGGAACTTATGAGTGTGTATATTATTGGTAGTATACATTTATTTTATTAACTGCAGTGTTTCGTAGTCTGAAATTAGAAGATAAAAAGTATACAATGTGGCATCACATAAATTCAAGCATGTTCTTCGAAAGTTCTCGACTTTTTATGAAAAATTTTGTAAGGCTTGTGACAGGGGTTGATGCAAAAGATATAAGCTTTGTTGAATTTATGAATACTGTGCATAGCTGTGGAGATTTAAGGAGTTTGATGGAATTGTAAGTATTATTAAAGTGAAAAATATATCTTTAATTTTATATATAAAAATAAGATAAAGAGAAGAACGCGAAAGAAATTGATTAACATCTTGACTCACTGGGTCAGAAAATTATTGAGTTTCAAAGTAAAGGAACGTACCTATCAATTGATAAAAATTTTCAATCAATTTATAAAAGTTTTGATCATTGAGAATGATGCAGAGTATTTTGAATTACGAAAAAAAGAAAACCATTAACAAATGGCCAATCATCATATCTACATATATATTAAATTAGACTTGTTTCTTTACTGTTTTGGAAAAGTTTGGGGTCGAGTTGTTGATGTTGTTTTTGTAAAGAAACGCATTTGGGATGTTCTGAGTAAACGTCACATTTGACAACAGAAATTATCAGTAGTTTGACAAGCAAGAAAACATAGTAGGTAAAATGTTCGGGGAGATTTTTGCTGAAGGTGAATTAAATCAATTGGAAAAAGTCAAAAGCTCTGGAATTTTCGTGCCTGAAAAAAAGTAAAGAAACACATTTTCGGTAAATTTCGGTTACCACGGGATCCTACAGGCGAGTAAAGAAACAGACCTTTTATTTCTTTAGTCTGGATCCTTTTTCCAAATCTCATACTTCACCCATTTTGTCAAAAGAGGTGTCAAACGAAGGGGAATTACCGCCTGATTTGACGAAATACGATTGTGGAAACCGACACAAACAACGGTGACAGAGGGGGAGACATCCGGCCGGCGAGGGTGGAGAGGCGGCGCGCGCATGTGTGTGTTCGAGAGGGAGAGAGGTCTAATGACAAAAACTTTGAGTCGGTCGGCAGTGTTTTTTAGAAATCGAAAAGGCAAGGAGGTGAAAGTTTTTGTTTCTTGAGTTTTTGTTTCTTGAGTTTTGTATTTGTTATAACATTGTAAAGTTTTGAACGATATTTAATAAAAGGTAAAAAAAGTACATATAGTGTTCTCTTTAATCAGGTTGGTGGAGGTATGGAAGAAGGGGGTAAGAAATAAAACAAATTAGGAAATACAGTCCATGTGCTGCAAGATGAGGTATCGAACAACGATTTTATTTAAAAAAGGTTAATATTTTTTTTTTTTAACTGAATTTCTTTGTTAAATATATTAGAATAAAAATGAACTCTAAAATGAACACTTCCACTTTCTAATTGGTAATAGTTTGGCATGTGACATTCATTCCGTTCAGTTTATTAAGTCCATTCATTTTAAAATAATCCGTGCGTTTTTTATTTGTCTGTAATTGCGAGAATAGGCTGGTGCAATTGTTAATACCAAATTTAAATATTTATCAATTATTTAGCAATTTAGCAATTAATAGTTAACAATAATTTTTTGGAGTGTAGGTATATTTTTTCAATTAACCGATTTTATATTTTTTTTCTTCAATTTTTTAAGGTACATACAACCATCTCAAAGAGTTTTAGAATTTTCTTCAGAGCAACTTCTTGGAGCTTTTGAAAATAGACTCGAGTCAGTATCGATCAAAAGATTAACAACAGTTATCGAAATCCGGCATCATGAAGACTATGTGCAAGTTAGCGAAACAAATGGTACTATTCACACTGCAAAAGTAGTCGTCATGGCTATTCCATGTAACCATATTGAAGACATCTTCATTACTCCACCAATTCCCATGGAATGGGAAATACCCTACCTAGGAGATAAATACTATATTACTTCATTTAGAGTTGATTATGATGAGCCTCACTGGCGTCGACGAGGTTTTTCTGGTAATTTTTATTCTGCTAATCCAGCGATTTACGCTCAACAACTCAAGCAAACCTCCTTAGTTGGCTACATATTGCATGGACAGGGCTTTGAAATGCTCATCAAATCTATTGTTCTTAAATGTCTAGCTGAAAGTTTTGGCAATGAAATGACCGAACCAGTTACATATAATCAGCAAACTTTCGAACAGACATCGCTTATGAATCTACCCTACACCACTCCATGGAATCGTATAATCTGGTCATCAACATCAACAGCTACTCTATATCGTGGCTGCTTAAATGGAGCTGTTCAAAGCGGCTTAAGATCAGCAATTCATGCTCTTTTAATTTTGCGACCCCAAAGTGTTACATGGCAAGATTTGGCAGAAATTCAAAAAGCTAGTGTAGTCTATCGATATCCCAGCCATTGGGATTTACTGAAGAGTTCAATGAATGTCTACAATACTGTGGTATACTCTACTATTGCACTGGTGGCCATATGTCTGTTGAAATACAGAAATAAAATCTTCAATTAGAACCCCTCTAATCTTATGTGAGTATTGATGGTTTGGATGAAATTGTGCTTCTGTTCAGACTAACAATAGATGCGGTCGGATGAATGAACGTATCTGCTGCCGAAATCATGTTCAATTAAATTAAAGTTGAATGAATCAAACAACAAAAAAATAAGTGAGATCTTCAGTTTGTTCTTTTTGACAATGCGGTTAAAAAAATATTAAATTGAATAAAAATATTACAATGGATATCCCTAATATGTGCGGAGTTGGGAAACACAATATTATTTCTTTACAACATTTTTTCCCACACTTCAAGCTTTTAAAATTTATACCAATTTTTAAGTGCATGATTCTATTAAGCTTAAATAAATAATTAAATGAAATATGAAATCTAAATTTTTTAGTATAATTGTCATTTGACATAAAAACTGGTAAACTAAATTTTATGACTTTAGTGGCGAATACTTAGGTGTAGAAAAAAGTGGGAGTGGTAGAGGGTAGATTTCCAAAAAAAAAATAACCTGAAGGTTCAAGAAAGCTCAATTATAAAATTTCAGACTTCTATTGATGTTCAATACGTTTACACTCAGATAGGTAATAATAAGAAAAGTAGGTGTGATGTTAGGCGCATTTCCATCTAAATCATCTATATCATGTTAAATAAGAAGAAAACTAACACATAATCAAAGTGGGCGTTGCGGTAGGCGGTTTTAAATAAACCTCCTGGAAAGTCAAATGCAAATGGATAAGAAAAAAGTCAAATTCATCGTTCAAATTGAAAGTTTTTGTAGCGAGTCCATACAAAAATTTCTTAAAAAAACACTCAGTTTTTCACGAATGTTTCTTCTTTTTAGGGAATTTTCCCCCTCTATGGAATTACATATTATAACAATGATATTTGCCACATTTAAAATGAATCCGTCCATTAGATTCCGATAAATGAGCTGCAGAGGGAGTCAGACCTAATTTTGTAATTTTTTACAAAATAGCGAAATTTCAAAATTGAGCCTGGTTCCCTCATAAACTCATTTATCAGGTTTTGTAATTTGGGTAAATATGTCATAAAAAATATGTAAATATTTTTTCTGCAAAAACAGAAATAGTTGTAGCTAATTGAAGGTTGCGTTTAATTTTAGTTTCCAAACAAAATTCTCTCCAAAATTTAGTCTAGCTGAAATTAAGCAAAGCATTTTAGCGAAGAGGTACGCAGCTCCAGCTGAAAAATTAAATGTTTGTTCCTTGCTGTACATCACTTATCTGTAAAAATGTAGCGCACGAATTAATTGTACGGCACATTAATCCTCTAGCTAAATTTTAACAGATTCTGTAATTCTTGAATTTCAAGTGAACATTGATTTGTGAAAACACAAATTTAAATGGAGGAATATTTAGGAACAAACGATTTATTTCAGTCAAAGAAAAGAATCCACTTAATTTGATTAAATTCATCTCATATACCTATGTAGGTAGTGGAAACAAATTCTTCGGAATGGTTGAATAAAATTCCTTCTCTGAGAACAGCTGTTTTCTATGCCATATTCTCCACGACGTTCTTATTTCAAAATTTAGCTACGATTTTAGCTGAAAAAAGGAGAGAAAAATTGGAGCTAAAATTAAGCGCAATCTGAGTACTAGGCTTAACAGATACAAATTAAATTTTAAATTTCAAAAATGTTTGCTTGTAGTGTACTCTACTCACATAATGTTCCTATAAATATGCAACATAAATTTGAAACGAGAAACAAGAAAAAAAAACGTTACAAAATAACCATTGGATTCGATTGTAATAAAGTTCCCTGCGAATTAAACGAAATTTACGAGTTTTTTCGTCAAAAAATAATATACATTATACATTTCTCCGGAAAAAAATTAAAGCTGCCCAAAAATTTCAAAATTAGAGTAATTCATACGATGCATGAAAATTATTTGAAGCTATTGCCTTCCAATTTGTCTGCGACTGTCAACTCGTTGTAAATCATTTCATTCATATCAAGTTTTGGTCGATATTAACCGAATCTCCGATTCTAATAAAAATTATAATATATGTATGTACATACATATGTCCATTCATTAATACATATTCTATTGTAGAATTGTAAGTAAAAGTTATTTGTTTTGTTTGATTATTTTTTTTTCTAGATATCTCTTGTATTTCAATAATTATTCTCTTGTATTTCTTCTACGAAAAGTATGAAAACTTTAAGTCTATATTCTATAATAGTACTAAATATGTGTATGTACATTGTGCAGATGTATAGCGGAATGGTTAAATTGAGGATGGAAAGATACAAACACTTTCTAGTACAGTTGGAAAGCACATTTGAAATAGAGAAATTTCCGAATCTGTCAACATTAAAAGTGACAGCCATCATTTTATGATAATGTTAGTTATCACAAAGTCACAGTACACATATCTATTAAAGGTAATATCGTTAGCGTTTTCATTTTTGTTCAGTTCTGCGCATCAGTCAAAATTGAGGTATTATTGTGAGAAAATGGTGGATCCAGTGCACCTTTACTTGTCTTGTTTTAAAATTATGTTGTTGTTTCTAATGATGATACGTGATGAGTTCCTGCGGGCTATTTTTAATTTTTTTGACACTTTCAACTTTGACATATATTTAGGCAGTTCAGGTTTCTCAGTGAGATTCCTGACTTTTGCTGTCAAAAAGCTGAGACTGATATTTCTTGGATTCGTTTTCTCCATTATTTCTTATGCTTTTGACTTCTAGCGGAGAATTCTTGTTCAAGTTTCTCCTTCTCCTCAGAGTGAAGCTGACAGAACTTTGCTCAGTTAGATCTTAGAAACGTGAACTGGCTAATTACCTTAAATTTTTGTACCTACTTTGTCACAAAGTCATGATTTTGACGTTAATGAATAAACGAGAAAGAGATCAGCCCTATTCTGCTAAACGTGGGATTGAACGTTCGATTCACTTCATCGATTCACTTTCACTAATCGTCTCAATTCTGCTAAACGTCGGGGGAACTACGCGAAGTGACATATGCAAAAGAACACAGGACGTTATGGTCATACCCGATGAAACGTAAATATTTAAGAAGTTGTCATTAATTTAACACTTGTGAAAATTTTGTAAATTCATTAAAAACTTTCGGCTTAATAAACAGGCTTTTCAATATGTTTTATCCCTTTTTGAATCCGATCTACCTCCTGTTTTCAGAGCAGCCTCAATCTCGACAAAACTTTCTTCTTCCTAAAAAAAAATTATTTATTAGAAAAAATTCAAAAATTTTAAATATACCCATTTTTACTAACATTTCTTTCAATATTCAGCTTTTCAAAATGACAAACGCAACAAATTAATTGCGGATGTAAAAGTGACAATTTTGTATAAAGCTGATCGATTCACTCGTTTATGAAAATGGCACACTAAGTTACCGACGGGGAATTATTCCCTATGAAAGTATAGAAGAATATAAATTGTTTAGTTTTGAACAACCATTCCCCCCGACGACGTTTAGCAGAATAGGGCTGAATATGTGTTCTGCTCTTTGGTAAAGGGAAATGTTTGCCAATCATTACGAGGTCATAGGGATTTTACATTATCGCTATCGTGAATTTTAATCAAATTACACTTTTTACATTCTTTTTGGATATTCCATAGCCAGACATGTATGTTTTCAATTTTTAGGACAAAAAATAACGTACCAGCCATATAATTTTTTTAAGCATATTATTCTCAAATATGGCTCCACAGGTTTTACTAAAATTTTCTAAACAATATTTTATTGATTTCTAAAAGAAGTTTCAATTTTTTTTGTTTTTAAAAAATATTTCGAAGCGACCTAATCAATTTTTATATCGAGTTTTTAACTTTATCTAGTATATTTAAACAAAAAATTATTCTTATGAGTCAAATCACCGCAATTATCTGTTTAACTTATATTAATTAAATTTTGCAGAAGAATTTTTAATAAGCCAAATAATACTCATATTAAAAATAATAAAAAAAAAAAACAAGTTTTTTGTTTAAATTTTTAAATTACGAATTAATAAAAAATTAAAAAATGGCGTACCAATTTTTCTTTCAAAAATTTTAACAGAATTTTATATAAAAAATTTAAAAAACAGCTATAACGATTTCAGATAGTCGCTTTGGTGTCAAAACAATTCTAGATTATTTATATCTTTTAAAATTACATGTGTTATCGTACATAACAGCAAGTTCATGCTACCTAATCGAGCTTTTAATTTGTTTTTATTTCATTGATAAATATATAAAACCGCACTTCAGGGAAACTTTATAATATGTTTACCTAGCAATAAAGATGAAGAGTGTGCTATTACACTTCAACCTTATCTCCTCTAGGCAATTGATATATTATGGCAACTAATTTCTAATTCTTTATTAAACCAAATGTTTTAGCTTGCATTTTACATATTATAAATATTTTGAATTTTAAATAGCTTAAATAAAGTCGAGGAACGTGTAAGTTGTAAATTTAAGATATAATAAGGCAATGATGTAAAACACTAGATAAGTTTACGATTTGGTTATTGAACTGTCAAATTTTGTATGAGAAATGATTTACACAATTTGGTGAAAATTCCTCAAGGATTTAGCTGCGGCAAATAACCAATTTTTTTTTGATAAACGTCATTGTGACTTTAAGAATTAGTCAATTTTAGAATTAAAGCAATTTGTTCATATAATTGAATTAATTACCTTTCTTTACTTATTTTGCGCATCTTTGAATTACATTTTTAATTTATAAGTTAATAGAAAACAAAAACAATTTTTGACGTTTGACGTAATTAAATAGTATTTAACCAAAAAAAGGCGTTTATGCAAACATTTGTGTAAACTTATCATTTTACACAATTTGTAAACTTAGGACGTTGCATGAATACCCTTAATATTTTACAATCCACAAGAGACATGCCGAATTCACAATGCGACGAGGAAGCGAGACGAGAGCGTGATGTGAACTCGTCCCAGTTGTCAAACCAATTTCAAGCAATGAGAGTGTACCTGAGTATATACAATAAAGCGTTTCTCGTCGTCACGTAACGCCAAGATTTCGAAAAATTGACAAAAAAGACGCGACGACGATTTTTTTCATTTAACAAGTAAGTATAACAGAGAAAGAAAACAAAAACACAGAAGACCATCTGCATCTCAATAGGATAGAATAAGTATGTATCTTTTCATTTTAATTAAATTTATTCAATTAAATACAATAATAGAACAATGAAAGAACATCAATAAGAACATCAAATTGAAGAACTAATCGAAAACCTGCGTCTGTTTTAATTACAGGTTAAAAAATGCCATATTCTATCTCCTGCCCGATACTTCATCGCATCATCCGTCATCGTCCAGCTCGCCTTGTATTTCTTTTCACTTGAATCACTTTTTCGGATACCGCACTGAAAGCAAACAACCGAATGAATTAACGTTGTCAAAAGAAACTCGTCGCATTGTGAATTGAGGAACGATTTTATAACGAGAAAAAGATGACAGCGTTTCACGTCACACTCTCGTCTCATTTCCTCGTCGCATTGTGAATTAGGCTTCAAGAGGCTTGATAACAATAATATCGCAGTGGTTTGCGGTAAAACTATATTTTACTGATTATGAAATTTTTTGTAAAGAGTTTGGATTTTAAAAGAACTTTTCAGATATTTGTCAGACTAAAAAGTAACTGTGAATAAATATGCTACTCATTTAAAAGGCTTTATAAGCTGCTGATGCGAAACGAAGATTTTCTATGATTTTCAACACGACTGCAAAATGGTTATGGAAGACACACTGCACAGCGAAAAAAAGAAAAACAATTAAAAGCGTCACCAACTGCAAAAACAAAAACAGCGCAAAAAAAAAAAACTCAGAGATCTATGCTGTAATGAAAGTAACAACAAAAACAAACACGAATAAGCTTCAATTGACATTAAAAAATAATTGTATTCGATGGCTTGGTCCATAAGTATGCAAAAAACACAATTTATGGACCAAGGACATCGAATCAAATTATTTTTTCTAAAATAAATGGTAAATTTAATTAATTTCACTAAGCGGAGCGGAATAACTACATATCTCTCATCTTGTTAATTTTTTGCATGGCTAATTAGTTTTTATTTTGCTTGCTTGCCACAAAACGCTCATAATCAGCCCTATCGCGTAGTTTCCCCGGAGGTTTTTCTCAATTTGGGAAATTTCCTATCAAGAATCATCTTGGGAAAATATTCTTTTCAGAATACTATTATGAATAATTTTTCCTTATTTCAGTGCGAACATTTCTACAAGTAACTTGTCAGGTGAAAAATTCGTGATAGGAAAATTTTTTCTTTCGGGGATAAAAAGTTCCCATTAAAATGAAAATAGGGCTGAATATGTAAATACATAGAATAGGAATATTAAAAAATACATTAAGAAACAATCTTTTGGAACAATCTTTTTCCTGATTTTGAAATTGTGTATAGTAAAGAATATTAACAAAAACATACATATATGTATATATTGCTCTGATAATTTTGTTAATGTTAAAACATGAAAAAAAAACAGATTTCTGGAGACTATACCACGTCTTTTGCATGTAGATAATCTCAATTTTCTAAGTTTTCTACTTTACACATTTTGCCCCTGTTAACCCTATTCAATTTTTCCTTTTTTACTGACCGTCATCATATAATTACTAAAGAGGGATTTTTTCTATAATTCTACAAAGTTAACTTGTGGCGAACCCTAGCTTCTCATCCTATAACTAAAAATAAATTTGTTATTATTATACCTTATAAATTATACTTCAAATGCCTGAAGGCCTATATGCATTTTCTGAATGATGGTTTAACACATTGATTTTGATGAACATATTTTACTCTTTAATGATTATACAATTTTCAATTTAAAAAGAAACTTAAACTTAACTTGTTGTTAGTACACTAAATAAATGGAGATTTTTTTTATTAATATCCCTACTTATTAAATTTATAAACAATTTTGTTACTGTGGCGTGTATGTTCAGTTTTATTTTTGAACGCTTTTCTTTCATTTTTTGTTTGTTGAGCCTACATTTGTCAATGCTAAATTATAATTTTACTGGCGCAAAATTTTGATTTCGATTTTAAGGCATTAGCATGTCATTACTTAACCTTTCATACGTACAATAAACTACAGCTGGGCCCCTATTCCGGTTCTGTGATAAAAGCGATGATAAAACTTTTCATCGATAAATTCGATTTTGCGATTCTTGATCTGTGTAAACATGAAAACTTTTGTCAAAAATTTATCATATGAAAAGTTATTTATCATCGAATTATTTAACCGTGAAATACAATTTAAAACATGACTGAAAAAGAAAATGTACAAATGTTAACAAATGTTAACAAATATTTCAGAGGTTTTACAACAAATAAAGGAAAGACATGAATTTTGAAATAAAGTTGTAGTACCTTTTTATTTATGCTTAAGCCGTGAGGTATGTATATTGTTACAAAATGTTTGATTTCTTTTTGATAGTAAACTTTTAAAAATATAAAAATAATTCAAACTAATGACGGAACATAATATGAGGATTTATTTAAAATCTGGAAACATATAAACCATTTTTGTAGGTCCACTAGTTTCCAAAGGATCGGATGATTTATGATCACGTTTTCGGATGAACCCTTCTTAAATATGAGGTACATATATTGTCACAAACAATTTGTACATTTTTTGAGTGTCCCCCTTTCCTGCAATAGTACACATGTTCAATGTCTTTCTTAGGAGAAGTTATCTTAATGTGGGTTCCATCTATTAGTCCAATTACTCCTGGAAAAGAAGCTACTTCAAAAAACTTCTGTTTCACACTGGCGAGTTCTTCATTGGATGGAAATTTAATAAACTAGTCTGCGATTGCATTAAGTGCTTCTGCAACTTCATTGACACAACGGCTGACAGAAGTTTGTGATAGCGCTAGAAGTATGTCCTGCCCAACATATCGCTGATAGCTGCCGCTAGCCAATAATTTTATATGTGGGGGCAAGCCATGAATTCGACTTGGCTTCTTTAATAGTGGAGACACTTTGTCGATTAATTCCCGGCAAAGATGCTTGGGAAAACGATAAAAATCCATAAAACCTTCTTCCGAAAGAACTTCGTATGGATTCTTCGTGTCTCTCAAATTTCTACGCAATATTCTCATTCTAAATCTGAAATTAAAAAGAAAAAAAACGTATTTATTACATTACCCACATATTTTATTTTACTTGCACAAACCTTTCAGATCTTCTGCGCTCTTCATTAAATGAAATATGAATTAAAATTGAACTTATTTCAATCGAATTTATTTTTTGTTTAAAAAATTACAGACAAATGCAAAGACTCGCTCTGTCAAATGACTTTTTTTTTCATTCAGCCACATTCAGCACACATTCAGAACAAAATCAGCTGATTTTATCATAGGTGAAACCAGAATCAACTTTTTGGGTAAAATGAAATGATAAAATGAAAAAGTCGTATGAAAACTCTCGTGATAAAAAATGTATCATTTCATTTTATCATATAACCGGAATAGGGGCCCTGTGCCCCTATTCCGGTTCTGTGATAAAAGCGATGATAAAACTTTTCATCGATAAATTCGATTTTGCGATTCTTGATCTGTGTAAACATGGAAACTTTTGTCAAAAATTTATCATATGAAAAGTTATTTATCATCGAATTATTTTACTGTGAAATACAATTTAAAACATGACTGAAAAGATTAACCGTGGTAAAAGAGCTAGTGAGGAGCAAAAAAGTTATTTACTTGATTTCTTGGAAAATCATTTGGATTTAGCCCACGATAGGTAAGGATTTAAAATTTTTCGGTGAGAATAGTATTCAAATGTATTGGATTTTACAGATTGGAATGCGTTGATGGTGGACGGACGAGGGATTCAATGTGGAGGTCGTTGGGTGAGGAACTTAACGCCTTAGGTGGGGCCAGAAAAGATGGCCAAAAGTGGAAGAAGTTTTGGCAGGACTTGAAAACTAGTGAACCTACAAAAATGGTTTATACGTTTCCAGATTCTAAATGAACCCTTCTTAAATATCGTGCCATTACTTTTTAGTTTAAAACCATTTTTCGAAAATTCACTGGCCAAAAGTAATTACATAACTATGATTTAAGGCCATATTTCTTGGAACAACTTAAAGTGTGATAAAAAACAATAAAATTCAACTTCACCAGAACAAATGATCTATATTTGACAATATTTAACAATTAAAAAAAACACCATACTGTTTTATTACATATTTATTTCTTTATGTCTTACTTAGAAAATCCAGCGAAACGTCGGGACAAAATTTATCAAAATTTATGTATTTGTTTTTAATTGCATAATTCAATAAATTTACCAAAAAAGCCCGAAGAAACATTTTAAAATCTTAAAAAATTGGTCACAAATATAAATCTATAGCAAATATCTTACATTTTTGTTCCTACTTCAATTTGAATGAAAATATTGATTCACTATTGATGTTTGAATTCGAGCCTTCATTAAAATATTGTGAAGCACTGCACATGCATTTATTATTTTTCCAGCTTTCTCAGGAGTATAATGCAATACTCTATCTTTTAATAGGCACCGGAACCTGCCTTTTAAAATTCCAATACACCTCTCTACAATATTTCGAGTACTCTTATGCGACACATTGTACCTTCGGTCAGCCTCACTTGTGGGTGTTAAAATAGGTGTCAGCAGCCATGGTTGCAAAGGATATCCACTGTCTCCAAGCAACCAATAATTTCTTTCTCCTGCCTGATATTTTTCCTCCAAGAATCGTTTTAAAATTGAACGTCGCCAAATATATGCATCGTGTGAAGATCCACCAAATCGTGCATTAATGTTCAGTATTATGAAATTACTGTCACAAACAATTTGTACATTTTTTGAGTGTCCCCCTTTCCTGCAATAGTACACATGTTCAATGTCTTTCTTAGGAGAAGTAATCTTAATGTGGGTTCCATCTATTAGTCCAATTACTCCCGGAAAAGAAGCTACTTCAAAAAACTTCTGTTTCACACTTGCGAGTTCTTCATTGGATGGAAATTTAATAAACTGGTCTGCGATTGCATTAAGTGCTTCTGCAACTTCATTGACACAACGGCTGACAGAAGTTTGTGATAGCGTCAGAAGTAAGTCCTGCCCAACATATCGCTGATAGCTGCCGCTGTTAAGGCTGCCAATAATTTTATATGTGGGGGCAAGCCATGTATTCGACTTGGCTTCTTTAATAGTGGAGACACTTTGTCGATTAATTCCCGGCAAAGATGCTTGGGAAAACGATAAAGATCCATAAAACCTTCTTCCGAAAGAACTTCGAATGGATTCTTCGTGTCTCTCAAATTTCTAAGCAATATTCTCATTCTAAATCTGGAAATTAAAAAGAAAAAAACTTATTACATTACCCACATATTTTATTTTACTTGCACAAACCTTTCAGATCTTCTGCGCTCTTCATTAAATGAAATATGTATTAAAATTGAACTCATTTCAATTATTCTTCTTTAAATTTAGAATTGAATTTATTTTTTGTTTAAAAAATTACAAATGCAAAGACTCGCTCTGTCAAATGACTTTTTTTTCATTCAGCCACATTCAGCACACATTCAGAACAAAATCAGCTGATTTTATCATAGGTGAAACCAGAATCAACTTTTTGGGTAAAATGAAATGATAAAATGAAAAAGTCGTATGAAAACTCTCGTGATAAAAAATTTATCATTTCATTTTATCATATAACCGGAATAGGGGCCCTGAACTCGTTTAAAACAATGACAGTTAATATGTAAAAAAGTAAGCAAAAATACACATTTGACATTTTAATTAGACACGTTCAGAATAATAAGATCTCAGAGATATCGCTCCATCAAAAAATTAGCAAGCGAATCCACAATTTTTTTTCCTCAGCATTTTGACAGCAAAGCTGAGAAATTTTCCTGAGAAAATCCTGTTCATGTAACTGATGTTGAATTCATTTCAACCAAAGATTCGAATTAGTTTAAAAATTTTTCTCAACAGAATAAAATTTTTTCTATCAAAACTATTATTGTATATTTTGCAAGATTTCAGAAAGAATTTACACCGATTTGCACACACACTTGCAATATTTGAAATTTTATACCATTTTAAATTGAATTTTGCGAATTTTTAAGAAGACAAATTGTGTTTTCGGTTGCAACGAATTGTAATTCAGTGAAATATTTAATTATAAAAGGAGTATTCTTGCAATGGTGTAAAGTCGTTGTAAACTGCGCAAACCTGTCAAATTTGTATGAAAATTTGACAGTTTTACGCAGATTACCGCGTTTTCGAGGACTTTATACGACGTTGCATGAATATCCCTACCCTATATTAAATATCTGTGAGTTCTTTTTCAATAAACAAAAAGAAACATTTCGTGACTACAACAATAATAAGTTTCGTTAAATTTAAGAAATAAGGTAGGTACAAAATATATTTATTTTCGTCAATGTATTTTTTCAACATTGCAGTCGATCATGTTAAGTCTCTCGGTGAATTGAAATTCAAAAAATGTACTAAAATAAAGTGGAAATGTTTTTTTTTTCTGGAAAACCGATCAACGTAAGTGATTCTGCTTTGTATGCCTTTCAACAAAACAAAAATCGACTGATTTAGACATGCTGAGATCTCCGAGATCTCATTTTCCTAAACATGCCTTTAATGTCAAAGTGACATTTGGAGCTATTATATGATAATAAAAAGATAAAATAGACATGTCCTGATTTTAAATGTTAAAAATATAGTAAGATTATAACTCGTTTACAATTTGATAAATCCAGTTTTTGACCTAGCATCTTACTTAAACTGCTTTAACATCGTAGTGAATCATCTAAAATGTTGCAGCATTCTTTTTAATGACCTTATTATGTTTGCTAGTTTCATATACTTACTTAATATTGTTGTATGGTTTTGATGACACGTCTTCAGAAAAATCAGATCCCAGAGTTATTTTTCTCACTCAAAAGTTGAGCAAGCAAATCCAAGATTTTTATTCCTCAGAATTTTGACAGCAAAACTGAGAAATTATCAATTCAATCGTATATTAATTGCATTTATCCTTTTCAACAAGAAAAAGTAATACAAGAACAATAAACAATTTTATATATTTAATTACATTGCTTTATTAATTTAATATTGTGCGTATGTCTTTGTAAAAAAAAAATATCTAAGTAAATGCTTAAGTTAATTCTATATAGAAATGCAAAATACATGGCAATAAATGAGAAACATTAAATGATCGAAAAGAAGTACAAATATATAAATAGTTAAACAAAAATACATTGTTTAAAGTAAAAGCTATAATTACATAAAATATGACATTATAAAAAAAATAATGTTTCAAAAAGTTAAATTTTTTATACTTTCAGATAAATAGTTTTACTTAAAATTTAAATAATTTTACTTAAAATTTAAATAATTTTGCTTAAAATTTAAATGATTTTTAATTTTATGCATTTGTTTTCTTTCAAAATATTGTATATATATTTTATTCACATAAATTTATTATGTATATTTTAAAAAAAGTAGTATTTTTACATGTTTTTTCACAACTGAACGGTTTTTTACTTCAATTAAAAATCAATTTTTAAAAAACGGTCACGTTAAACTTTTATATATTATTGCATAAAATTCATAGATTCAATTGCTGGGAAAATATAAGAATACATTTCTGAAAAAAAAACATGAGAATACAATTTTTTATTTTTATGAGAATCGAAAGAAGAGACGTTTTAGTTATATAAATTTGTAAATACTGTTTCCCATATATGTACATATGTATACTTCATGTTACTTACTACGATACAAACATAAAGTAATTTTTTCACAAAAACACAACTACCAAATTATCAATTTTTTATATGAATAGCTTTAAATTACACAGCTTTATATTCGATTATTGTAATAATAATAATGTAGTTAATCAATTTTATAATTAAAAAAAAAATAATTACACTAAAAAAAATTATTAATTAAGAATTAATTAGATTGTGTGATTTCGCATTATATGATTTATTATGTATTTTATAATAACCTAATAGGAGCGTGTCGATATTTTTTTTTTTTGTTACGGCTTTAACAGTTAATTTCTTTATTCTTTATTTAAAAATATAAACATGAAGAGTACATTAAGAATTAAATTAAATTTTATCCTTAAAACAAAGGCTAATTGAGTTAAATTTCGAGTAGCGTCTTTTGCTTATTATCTTTAGAAAAATAAAAATAATTTAAAAAAAAATTAAGTTTTAGATATGTACTACATAAAAGTACAAAATTGGAACAGAATTGATTGAGCTATTAAAAAGATATATCAGAAAACCGCAAAAATGAACGCATTGTTTTCAATAGTTTTTTTGATGTATAAAAACGTGGAAATTTCTGAAGCATATTACGTTGTGCTGCTAGATATTATGATACGTTGTATTATATTGGATACGTTAATATTGGACACGTTCCTTCATAGCTCAAACTAAATCTAAAGGTCGAGCTGAGTTTGGGTCAAAATTTGGTTAACAGATGAAACTCGCCGCCTTCTGTGATGCAAAACCAGCACTTGAATATTTATTTAATTTTATGTTTAAACATCTTAACAGTGAGTCCCGGCACTCACACTTTTTTTCAGATCACGCTTGACTGGTGTCTTGCTGTTATGTTATTTTTATTCAGTATTGTTTAATAAATCATCATGGAAAGACTTAAGGTGGAACTGTAATAGTCGGAAAGCGATCGTGGTCGTACGAAATCAAACGAATACAAAGAATTCATATGAAGTGCCCATAATTGAGGTTTGCTTCGGTTCGTCCAGTTTTCGTTAACTTTTGCTTTCGGAAGTGAACAACGCTCACCGACCGCTCCATGCGTAAGTTAAATGTTATACCGAAAATCTGCGTTCTGTGAAAAATTTTTTTCGTTCACTTCGACCAAATTTTGTTTTGTTATCAATGACATTTCTGATTCAATGGATATGAAATAATGTATAATGTAGCTGTAAAATGGCCTGTGCCAAACCTACTTATAGGCAAAACAGGCAATTGCCTACGGCGGCACTTTTCAAGGGTGGCAAATTAAGAGAATTTAGATAAATCCAAATTTTAAATTTTAAGCTGATTTCCTTTTTAACGTTATCGATGTTACGCTATCTTCTCTTAACCAGCGCGATGAGTATCAATTTCTCAGCCATAATTTCTGATTTCCTTGCGATATTTCAAAGAAGATCGAGTTAAAAGCCTGCGAAAACTTGAAGCAATATATTAACAGCAACAAAATTGATAACAAAGTTCAAAAAGATATTATATTGCTAAAGATCTCTTGAATGAAACTAAAATATTGAACCAAACATCCCTTGTTGTTAATTTCAAACATTTGTAAATTTTAAACTATTGAGCTTCACACTTCTTACTTGAATTGTAACCAAATATATATAAACTTATCTTCACTTAACAAGAGCGATTAACCGGTTTTGCAATTATTTCAATTGAAAAGACTTGCTTAAGCGCATTGAAGTGGAATAAATCGCTACAAAATTGCAAAATGAAATCGCGCAGAGCAGGATTTTAGATTCAAAAATTTTGTAAACATGTATTTTGTCGAAAGCCTTTGATTGATTAAATAAAACGCTATGTAAAACAGCTAATGCAACAACAACCTAAATTTTTGGGATAGGTGGATTATCTGATAGTTTCTCGAACGCAAGGAATAAAACCAGAACAGAATTATAACTGTCAAATTTAAAGACGTATGTTCAGCTGAGTAGAATGAACTATATTTAATATGTAGCAATACGAATTCAATGTATAGTACAAACATTTAATTTGACTACCTAAATAAATAATAGGGGTATTCATGCAATGGCGTAAACTCATTGTAAATTTGTATGAACATTTGACAAGTTTACCGAGTTTACGAGGACTTTATGACGTTGCATTAATACCCCTTAATATATTTATATATTTTTTGTGAACTCTTCAATAACATAATTATTATTGAATATTAAAATATTATCGTTATCTTTCTTAGCGTATATAACTTATATAAGAAGTTATAGAGCTCATTTTGCAAAAACTAAAAGATTTTTCATCTGAATACACATACAATTATCATATCTACTTTCTGTTTAAATGTTTAAAAGAATTTAAAGCCGATTCATTAATACTGATATCAACAAACAGATCTTTTAAAATAATTGATTGTAGTAAAAGTAAATATTGAAAAAAAAAAAATAAAACAAAAAAATTCTTTAGTAAAAAATCTTGTAAAACAGACAAATCGACTCCTCTTAATTTCCAGTTATATTTGCACATATGTTCTACTATATCATCATAATCTATGTATAGATTATTTTCTTGAAAGTATGACAGATCTACAGGTTATTTATACGTACATTACATTATGTAAGTCCTCATTAATAACCGATAAAAAGAATCATCGATTAATTCGAGGAGACAACTTGTTTACAATTGAACACAATCGTATATATATATTTGTGGATTGAGGAACCATTTGAGGAAGTCTTAACAGCTTGAACATTTTATTTTTCCTTGAAAGATTCGGACCATTTTTACTATAGCCGTGTTTTATTACAACTCCATTTCCTTTTTTTTACCAAAATCATGACAGCAAACAAGCCCATCACTGTTACAAAATGCCATCACTACCCTTTCAGCATGCAAAACAAAAACTAATCAATCATGCCAAAATAAAATAGAAAAGAAAACTCATATAGAAAATTATTCCTCTTCATGAAATCAATTTTCAATAAAATTATAGAACTTCATTTCAAGTCATTTATAGGCAAACAAACTAAATTCCATGGCAATGACCACCATTTTGTTCTCATAAAAAAATTGTTCCATTCGATGCCTCAGATAATTTGATAATTTGACGTTCCATACAATCTATGTATAGCAAAATGATAATTATTGACAGTAATACAGTTTTAATCGGGACTAAAGTTAAGTCCCGAAAATTATCTGGACTTAGCTAAGTCCATCTGGATTTAAGTTGTTGTTGTATTTACGTGTAAATTGCTTTGCTTTGATGTCGTTTAATTTCCCACTAACTCGTTAATTTTGAACCAATTTTTTTACAAAGAAGCTTCTTTGATAAGATAAGATAATATTGAATACCATTATTTTTAAAAGAGTTGGTGTTTTTAGCATTTAAATTTGAATTCAATATTTCTGGCTATCAAATAAACATGTACATATACATCAACATTATTTATTATTTAATTTAAACTTTTGAATTGCTTTTCGATGACAAAAAAACCGTTCAGAATGATAATGCAGCTTTACTTTGTGAAAAATGAGATAAATAGGTATGTCTTTTCGTGTATACTTGATCAAAACTGTGAATTTCTACAAATTGTAAAGTCTCAGGTATAGTTCGCGTATTCATGAAGCTTTTGCCACGCTTTTATAAATTGTTCAAACGGAACTGTACAAAATCTAATGATGAATAAGTTCACTACCTACTTACTAACTAATACAAAAATTTAAAGTTCATTTAAATTAAAATTTTTGGACAGTACACGAACAGACCTAGTAAAATGATGCTTCACAAGAGCTTTCGAACAATAGCGGAATTTTCCATACTATAGTTTTTTTTTCTATATTTGTTCGCCAGCTTATATCGTCTGTCAAAAACTAAACATAACTTAAATCTATACATTCTTAAAATTTCGTTAACGATAAATAATTTTATCTAACTATCTTTGGCTATTCCATTACCATTTGGCATTTTATTAACTTGAGCATCTTTATTAACTTCTTTCAATTCTTCACCTTGCTCGAGAAGATCTTCGTGTTGCACTTTCTTACCAAATCGTTCGCAATCTTCAATAGTTTCCATAAGTGGCTTGTTGTGTGTTTCGGGTAGCAGCAATGACAACAATCCCCCAATAAATGCAAGTGCTCCAAAAATTATCAAAGGCAGTGGTTTCCAAATTTCGCTTAGTAAATTCAAATATGGCGCCATAATTCCACCAATACGTGCAACCATTGATGAAGCTCCCAAGCCAACATTTCGAATGACAGTTGGAAATTGTTCTGCTGAGAATATGTATACGGTACCGTAACTGGATGTTATAGCTAGTTTTCCGATCATAGCAAAAACTATAACTAGCCAATTCATGTCTTTTGGAACAAAGATTGTCATAAGTAGAGCAGTTCCAGCTGTCAACATGCAACCACATAAAATAGATCGCCTACCCCAACGATTCAGGGTGAATAGTAAAAACGTATACGCTGGAATTTCAACAGCTCCTGAGATAACGAAATTGAGGAGGGCATTTCCTCCAAGATTGCTGGTATTCCATGACAGACCATAATAAGTTCCGCTATTCACGAACCAATCAAAGAAAATGAGCAGTGTTTTCCTTCGAAGATTCGGATATCTGAGTAAATCAAAGACTGATGGTTCCCTTATGGGTGTGTCAATGGGCTCCTTCTCCTCATTGCTGTCCTCCAAAAGATTATCCAAAACATCATTCGGAATTTTAACCTTATTCACTCTGGCTGCTTTTTCAATATTTGCAATCGCATCCTGTTTTCTATTTTTCGACAATAACCACCTGGCCGATTCTGGTATAAACCAGTAGTATGACATAAACAATACTCCAGGCAATGTCAAACCAATTTGCAGCCATCGCCAGTCAGTTATAAAATACGCAAACGCTGCTGTCAACACATATCCCACAGAAAAGAACATCATACATACGACTCCGGCAAACATACGATATGTCGGCCCAACCATTTCCATCGCTATCACATATGCCACCAAAAATACACCTGATGTTGTTGCACCAATTATTATTCGTGAAATTGTGTAGGTTATTAATTCCGGTGATACAGCAGCTAGAACACCAAATATTAACTGTATGACAAGTGAAGCAAAGAATATCGGTTTCCTGCCATATTTGTCTGACATCTGGCCAAATATTATACTACCCAGGAGCACACCCAGCATAAACAATGAGTCAGATATTGCACTAAGGGCACTCCGCCCACATACCATATTCCATTCTGTGACAGCACTGTTTTTCCACGTTGTCCTGTCATAGACATATTTATCACAATCCACTAATGGAGTTTCTTTCGATGGCGGTGAAGAACCGTTAAGATAGTCTTGTGAATAGGTAACATTAAAATATTGACAAGTGAGGTATTTTTCGGTTGTAGATATCGAATCTTTAGCATATGCTAATTCCCACACATGATCCGGTAGTTCATAGGTGAGATTTTCAGTTCCTAATTCAAAAGGCAACTCGCACCGGAAATCCGGTTTTGCAAGTAAAAACACTCCGGCTAGCTTATGAAAGGCACACGATATTGCAGGTAAACAAACTAAAAAATAAATACGCTTCTGGTATTTCCCGAAATCCCCCAAATGAGTGATGACATCGTCGTAGCCCATCTTTAATGATACACAAATAGAGGGAGTAAGAGTGAGAGGGGGATTAAAATAAACTTGTCGGATTCTCACACCTTTTTTATCTCTTAAATTCGCGTATGCAAATTTTTAAACGTCACTAAGCAGACCGGCGGCGGCGACGGCGGCGTTTTAACTTATTGTATCATTTAAAAACACGTCATTTTCAGTTGGTATATCAAGTCAAGAGAAAAACCAAACATACACACAAAATATGCCTAAAAGAACCAATACAAATATTTCATTCTCGGAAATGTAAATTCACTCGCATATTTTTATGTTTGCATTGCTGATGTATAATTTTTGGTTCAGAATTTTTGATAACACTTTAATTTCCGCCAAATTTTGGTTATAGTAAAAAAAAAGCCTTCACCCACTTTTAAATATTTTGTAGACTTCGCCCTTGTTTTTGTTTTTGATACAAAACTAAAAATAGCGACACGATTTATTCACGAACCGTCCTAACCAACTATTCGCTATTGACTAAATATTGTATTCAATTTTCATATTGCCTTATGTCCACGTTGTACAAAACTCATACACGAGTCCGCGCAATCAATTCAGTTAGTTGAATGTGACAAGATTCTGCTCCTAGTTTATTTTAATTTAAAATAAGAAACGCGCATATATGTACCTAACCTATCTACCACAAGAAAAAACCCTAAATTTTCACTCTTTAAAAACCAAGGTTTCAGTTTCAATCATCCGATTTCGAAGGGGTTGGTGGTTTATTCTATGATATAATGGTTTTTTAGGTCATTCCTCCAAGAGGGTATACTCTACTGAGTTGAAGACACTAAAAATGTGCTAAAACACTAACACCATTGTACAAAAATCGTATGTTTTGTTTGAGTGATTATTTTGTGGAAGTTATAAGTGACTGCCAGACTTTAACTTTAGAGTAGCGATAACATAATTTGAACCATGGAGCCCTTTGTAAGACAATAAAAGGTATAATTCGACTAAAAACTGTGATCGTCTCGTTATGGACCAAAATAGTGGATAGCTCTATCGAATATAAAATCGATTTTGACAACAAAAGAAATAAATTGAGAAGAATATGGCAATTTGTTTCTAATATGTAAAGTCCAATGTATAACAATTTTTTTTCTTAAAACCTAGCATGCTAAATGAGCTAAATTAAATTTAAGCTTTCATTAAAAATTTAACCAAGCTCAAATTTAGCCAAGCATTTTAGCCGAACGGTACTAAGCACTAGCTTAAAATTAAAATTTTCGTCCTACTATCAAAATTTAGCGCAGAAAATATTTTCTCTGCACATTAATCAACTATTTTAAAGAATTTGTTGATAAATGTTATATTTTCTAATTTTATGTTAAAAATTTTGTCATAAATTTACTATAGGTATTAGAGATTAAAGTCTAGTACCTACGCAGATTGTGCTTAATTTTAGATCTTTTTTTCTTTCCAAACATCAGCTAAAATAAAAGCTTAATTTTGACATAAGAACGCTGTGGAGAATACATATGTCATAGAAAACAGGTGTACAGTAAGAAACAAACAATTGACTTTCAAGCTAGAGCTGTGTTCCTCTCGGCTAAAATGCTTTGGTTAATTTTAGCTTGGCTAAATTTTTGATATAATTTAATATGAAATCTTAACTTAGATGACTGAGATATTACATGACATTCATTTATTTTTTTAAAGGTAAAACTATGAAGTATAAATGTAATTGATGAGTGAAAATATAAACATATTTTAAATACAGTTTTTGTATCTCATTATCTCTCATTTTTTTCATTCATCGCAAAAAAAAAATTTTTTCTGATTGACAGTGAAGATTGGACCTTATCGCCATTCCATTTGGTATGTCAAAAGTTCTTCAGCACCAAGAGAAGAAAATAAAGTCATGTTAACTCAGCATCAAAGGCACATTGACAGCATAAGCATCACAGCAATATGCAAACCAAGATTATTGAGATGAAAAGGTAGACTTATGCAAATTACATATGAACCTTTAATTTTTTTTCCATTTCGATGCTTTAATATTTAGGTAGGTACAAAGAATTGCTTTGACGAAAACCTAGTCTGTTTCATTTAATGAATTCGTATGTCTTTTTACAATTTATGTATCAATTATTTGCTGATTCACTCTCTTTGGGCATTTAAGTAAGTATTTGATTGTAACTATAACAGACGAGAAACTAACTGAAAAGAAAACAAACAAAATATTTATGAAATTATTTGGTTATTTATTTTATTGAATTTAATTGGTATTTAGTTATCAAGTTGATTTCGAGCGATGGTTGGTATTCAATTAACAGATTCATTTTGATTGTGAATATGAGGGCAATTAAAATCTTTATGGAAATAAAAACAAATTATTTGAACACATTGTGAAAGTGTAGCTGATGGTATGTCATTGTTAGAAGAAACATCAGGGTGGAATTTATGCAGAGGGTTTTTAGGCTAAGGGGCTACAGAATAAATAAAAAAATAACATAAAATAAAAAAAAAAAAATCAAATGGATAAGCGGGTCTATTCTCTTTTTTTGACGTTTTCTTTTAATTTCCAATTTCCACCAATCGTAGACCATACATACCTCCTAGTTGCTGTCTTTCTCACCTAAAATCTGAAAGTTGCTGGAAACTCAGTTTCCTCGTGTGAAAGGGGGACATACTAATTTGTAGTTCCTTCAAATAAAAAAAATTAATGTGCTAGTACCGGCATTCGCGGTGAAGATGTGATAGATAGATGATAGATAAAAAATTTTATTTTCAGAATGTTTTTACAAAGGCTTGTTTTCATTATGTTAAAATTAAATTAAATGACAATAACTTTTTAAGTTGCCTGTCAGGTTAAAGTGTTACCTATAATAAATTCATTAAAACTTAGCGATTGATTTATATGTACTTTTAAGAATATTCGTTTATAATTAGGTTTCGATATCTTAGAGCGTTTTTTAGGAAATTGTAAAGTTTGATATAATTTTGTCCGTTGAGAATTTCGAGGAACTGTTCACGGTTAAGGCTTTCACTTCCAAGGAATTGTCTCCTGTATTTCCGAAAACAAGGGCACACTCCAATAAAGTGATATGTATTTTCGGTAGCATCGAGGTTACAGATTGTACAAATACCTACTGAATCTCTTCTAAATGCTCTTGCATTGAGATTGAGCAGTCCGCACCTGGACTGTAACACCATGCTAATCATCTCGCGTGAGTTACTGTCTTCGAAGTAGTTTGGCACCTCGGCATAGTTCAGGTTGCAATACTCGTCGTGGAAGCGTGATTGGAGTGCTCTGTTTGTATGTTCCGTCCAATGTCTTTCTATAAGTTTTGTGCAAGTTTCTATATGTAATGCTTTCCACTCAGACTTTGTTGACCAGTTAAACTCGATGTTGACCTCATTAAAGAGTTCTGACCACTCATTTGGCCAGTAAATCTGCTTTCTAACGATGACATCTGAAAGTTTTCTCTGTAGTCTGTTTTCGGGAAGGGTGCTGACTCTTTGGATGTATTTGAAATGAAGTTCGAGTGTTGAAAGGAAGGCTTTTGGAAGTCCTGTTTCTAAATTAAGCACGTAATTTGGTGTGTTACTGGGTAAGGAAAAGCATCTCTTGATAAAAAACCTTTGCAATTTTTCGACTTCATTATGTTCGGAATAACCCCAAACCTGCGCACAGTAGTTCATCACTGATTTTGAAGCAGCTTCATATATTTTGAACTTAGCTGAGTGCTCTATGTTTTTGTTTTTGATGAAGTTTGACCAGGTAGCATTTATCGAGTTTTTAGACATTTCAAGTCTCTGCGTAAGATGCTCTGTCCACGACATATTGTAGGTCAGAGTTACTACTAAGTACTTGTACTTGTTAGATATTTTGATTTCATCGTTGTTAAAAGTCCATTTTTCTTTAGCTGCTCGGCGTCCACCGTTTCGAAAAATCACCACTTCTGATTTACTTAAGTTCACAAGGAGATTCCATTTTGAACAATAATTTGCGAAGCTATTTATCATTGCTTGCAAGGAAGCGGGATCGTCAGAGAGAAGAACAATATCGTCGGCATAAAGTAAGGCTTTTACTGATATGCCTTCAATAGTTACTCCACCCGGTAGATCAAGGTCGAGGTCATTCAAAAACAAGATAAATAACAGAGCACTGAGAACGCATCCCTGTTTTACACCTTGACTGATAGGAAAGAAGTCGCTGATGTTTGTTCCGTTCCAAACTGTTGCAATGTTGTTGTGATAGAGAGCGGTGAAGATGTGTAAACATCCGCTTTTGTCTCAGGGAATAAGATGTTTACACAAATTTAAATTCAAAATTCAGCTTAAATATTTTCAAATATTTCTCTACGAATGATGTACAGCACCTATTCGGTTCGTGCATTCGATAGCTTGTTTTTTTCAGAGACAACAACCATCTGACGCGTTCAGAAAAATGAGATCTCAGAGATTTTTCTCACTTAAAAGAAAAGTAAGCAAATCCAAGATTTTTTTTTCTCCGAGTTTTGACAGCAAAAATGAAAAATTTTGCTGAGGAATCTTGTTGATGTAACTGAGATTGTTGAGATCTCCGAAATCTCATTTTCCTGAACACTCCTATTTTACTTACCCCTATTCTTACCCATATTTAAAACCACTTCCGCAGCATTTACTAGGCTTGTGCGTTTTAATTCACTTAAAAGAGCGCTCAGTTTTCCAGCAACGTCGGAAACTTTACGACGTCGTAAAATCGTTAAGTTTCCGACACACGTTTCATGAACATATTAGACGTTCATTTGCAAAAAATATCTATTACATGATTATGTTTTTATCTACTCTTTCGAACTTCAAAGGAACCCGGCTAAGAGCTGTGTTTTATTACCCCTAGATCTAGTCCAAATTCAGATCATGAAAACAAATTTATTTGAATTAGTTATAATTTATAAAAACAAACAATGAAATTAAAGCGTAATGAGCCACACACACACTTTAATGTATTTCAACAATTAATTCCTTTAGTATCTAGCGCGTGACAACAATCAGTAAGACCGCGCGTCTATTCGTCGCCTTCGTTGTGTTCCAGAGTTTAAACCTTTGGCAACGCGAGCCGCTGTCGATTTCACCATTTTCATTTTGTTTCATTAAAATTTTTCATACCAAAATTCCAATTCCATTTGAATTTTGTTGTCAGCTGTCAGCGAGTTGTCACTTGGTACTCTTGGCAGAATTGTCTTTAATTTCTTTTGCATTTTTCCATATGAGACGGCATTTTCTTTAAATCAAAAAATCAATTAAATTCTTACTGCAGTTAACATAATCTAATTAAAAAAAAATAACATTCACAAAATGCATTTGCAAAAATGTGCACGTCTTTCTGGTAATATCTCAAGCACTGTATCCGTAGAAAATTTTCAAATAAAATCTATTTCTAGCTACAAGCTTATTTCGTAACTTCTCAACAACCGGCAAGCAGAATGCCTCTCCAAAAACAGCGATACTCATGTTAAACATGGGTGGCCCCGAGACAACTGATCAAGTCCATGACTATCTTCATCGGATCATGACTGATAGGGATATGATTCAATTGCCAGTACAAAGTAAATTGGGACCATGGATTGCCCAACGGAGAACACCTGAGGTTCAGAAAAAATACAATGAAATCGGTGGTGGATCACCAATTTTAAAATGGACAAATCTTCAAGGTGATCTTATGTGCAAGGAGTTGGACAAAATCTCACCAGAAACTGCTCCACATAAACACTATGTTGGCTTCCGATATGTGAACCCATTGACTGAGAATACCTTAGAGCAAATCGAAAAGTAAGATCAAACTTCATATATTCAACCTGGAAACTATTTAAATGACATTTTTATTGCAGAGATGCCCCCAAGAGAATCGTGCTATTTTCGCAGTATCCTCAGTACAGTTGTGCAACATCTGGTTCAAGTTTCAACTCGATTTTCTATCATTTTAAAAATAAGTGAGATAATTTATAGATTTATAGACATTTCCACTCACATACAGCTTCTTATTTCAGAGCATTTCCATCCAACATCAAGTGGAGTATCATCGACAGATGGGGCTCCAATCCACTGCTAGTGAAGACATTCGCTGATAGAATTCGCGACGAACTCAATAAATTCGATGAATCCAAGCGAAATGATGTCGTCATTCTTTTCACAGCACATTCTTTACCTTTAAAGGCTGTTAACCGTGGTGACCCATACCCGTCAGAAATAGGTGCTTCTGTGCATATGGTTATGAATGAGTTAGGCTCAACGAATCCCTATGCTCTTGCATGGCAGTCGAAAGTTGGTCCACTGCCCTGGTTGGCGCCTGCAACAGATGATGCTATTAAAGTATGTTTTTGACTAAATGTTAGATTGAAACAGATAATGAAAAGATACGTTTTCGCAGGGCTATGTGAAACAAGGAAGAAAAAATTTCATCCTAGTACCAATTGCTTTCGTCAATGAACACATCGAGACGTTGCACGAACTCGACATTGAATACTGTGATGAATTAGCAAATGAGGTAAGAATATTATCCAATTTTAAGCTTCCACTGGTGTACTGGTAAGAAATTAAAAATCTAAATTTCCAAATCCAAAAAAAAAAAAAAACTAACAGTTTACAAACGCATCCAATTCTTTTCGATCAAGACGATCTATTCATGTATATTTGTATGTGAGATTAATGGCTTCATAAAAATGATTACAAAAAATACTTCTTATCAAAATTTAAACAAAATTGGAATTTTGTATAATTAGAAAATATGTTTAAGTTAACCCATAACCCCTCTTATCAAAGAGTATGACAATGAATTGTGGTTTGTGCTTCCAAAAACCCGCGTGCACTTATCATCCAAACTGAATTAAAAAAGGTGTCTCGAAGTTACGAATATAAAAGATATATGTAAATACATTCATACATTATGAAAATACATAGCTGAAATTAATGGTCCAGAAAAGTGGCTATAGTAAGAACTTTGTTAAAAAAAATAAATATTAAAGGTTCGATCCCCAGCTGGGGCAAAAAGTTTTTCAAATTAAAATTGAACAATGATCCAGCACCACTAAAAAGGAGTTTGATGATCGGCCTGGCAGTCGTGAAATAGCAATAACTTCAGCCTATAAAATCTTGGTGGTAGCTCGCTCACCCAATTGTTGTTTCATTCAAACCTTCAATATTAATATGATGGTGCGAAAGCTTGGCAACCTAACTGCAAGTGTGTTATCACACAAAAACCCCTTAAAAAATAAATATAATTTAATTTTAAAAGCAAGAACATTTTTCTTAGAAGAAAATAACTTTACTTAAAGTTTTGGGAGAATTGATCATTCGATAGGATGTTTTATGTTTTTCATTTAATATTCTGAAAAGGTCAGCTCTATTATATACGCCCTCGTATTAAAGAAGTATACGTAGATTTATACTGAATTTGATTATAAATTATTTGGCCCTTAGGGAAAAAATGAATTGGTATTCGCTAAAAAATATTTCAGATTTTTTTAAAGGATTATTTATTTATTTATTTTTTCTTATCAATAACATATTAAAATATACTATTAATAACTAGATTAATAAGAGCACTAGCAGCACAGTACTATCGGCTCATGCATTTTTAAAGAAATATTTTCACATTCTGAATGATTTCAATAAAAAAAATAATCAAGGTTTTGCCAATGGAGTGCAAAAATGGTGAAATCGAAGTCAAGAATTATTTGATTTATTTTACCAAAAAAAAGAGAGCTATTTGTATCAAAAGCCTGAGGTCTATACTTTTTTAAGGAAATACCTGCTTTAAAAAGATAACACTTTTGTTTAGTATGTATTTTATTTTTTATACAGAGAGCTGTTCCATACATGTTAGTTAAAAGCTTCGACCAACACTTAATTCGAAGAAAAAGAAAATTCAAATTGAAAACTGTAAAGATATCTTATTGAAAAGTTCTGAAATTCTTGAGATACAACCTGAATCCTGATGAACAGTGGGATACACGAATTTCAAGACTTTATGATTTCCCTCAATTGAGTGGAACTCGGTGCTTCCGCTATTTTTTTTTAACTAGTTACTGCCTTACTAGGAATTTAAATATCCTCCTTGACTATCTATTGTCATGAAAAAGTGCTTCTCGTTCGTGCTAAGTCGTTCGGATTGAGTAGGTAATAGTAGTTCCCCCTCCATTCCTGCCAATAACACGCACACAGGAATGGTTAAGAGTTGTTACTCACTGTACCCTGGTTCTACACGAGCTATTGCGGCCCTATTTATTTATTTATATTATGTGCTTAATTTAAATACGATACTTTCATCCACTTAAAAGGAATTAAATTAATTAATTAATTTTAAACGTATATTTTTGATGTTAAAAATGCAAAATACAAGTTCTCCCATAACTCTGATTATCCTTCATTACAGGTCGGTGTCGAAGAAATGCGACGTGCAGCTGCACCCAACGATCATCCCCTCTTTATTAACGCTCTAAGCAGCATTGTTGCTGATCATTTAAAAAGTGATATGCAAATTAATCCAAAATTCTTAATGCAATGTCCAATGTGTGTGAATCCACGTTGCAAGGAAAGCAAGAAGTGGTATAAGAAAGTTTGTTCCTAACTTTAAGAATTAAAAATATCTGTTTGTCTGTCTTGAAAGAAAGAAGAGATTTTGGTGATTTTGAAATTAAAAAAAAAAAAAACGGCTGTCTATTGAAATTATGTATTTCTTGTTTCATTTTTATTTACATTTATTTTACAATTCCATTGAATTACATTTTAAGTTATAGTTACAGCATTTGCTTCACCATCCGCATTCGCATCTGGAGCAGCAGAATTAGTATTTGATAATGCAACATTAATTGTTTGACCATTGGGTAAGTGGTAAACTTGGCTAAGCGAAGCACCTGCAGTTGATTGAAGTCCATTTGGACCAACGTTAAAGCTCTGTGTTTGTGTATTAGCAGCATTTGCTCCGAATCTTCCTAATTTACTACCACTACTAAATCCTTGAGCTTGTGCATTTGCTGCTGATGCTCCAAATCCATCTGGTCCAAAGAAATTGCCATTGGCTGCAGCATTGGCGCTAGACTGAGATGTATCGATGTTATTGGGATGTTTATGTCGGTGTTGTCGCTTCACTCGAAGACCACTTGGATTCTCGATTAAAAGATCTTGTGTATCCCTTGTTCGCCTACTCTGATTGTTTTTATTCTTGATGTACAAAGAAGATTCAACAATGACCTCATCCAGAGGAGCACCAGGTTTAGCTAAAAAAAAAAAAATGGTTTTGGATTTAAAAAAAAAAAAACAGTTAACAGGTATTTGTATTGTTTAAAAATAACTGTCTTGTTTTTGGATTTAATTTTAATACTTTAGTATAACGTATTGCTAGACAGGCAAACCTGTATGCCAACTCTTTAATTTTTAATTGAATACACACTTAAAGGGAAGTCAAAGTAAGTTTAAACTTATACCATACTTATAAATGTGTATTCATTACACAAATTGTTGTAATTAGTTATGTGCGTACAGGTTTTTAATAAAAAATAAAATTATGGTTTTAAAGCCCTTTCTTTAACAAATCAAAAGATGTTACTTTCATTACAAAGATTATGAAAAACAAATAAAAATATAATTTAAAAAAAAACATACGTTGAGAAATTGATGTTCCTTGACTATTATAGTCGGCCGGTCGACCATAAATAACTACGGCAAATGTTAAACACGTCCATAATACACACAACGATTTCATGTTAAATTGTTCAAAAAGCTAGCTCTTTCCTCTTCAATGGTATAAGATCAACTGACGAATGAAATCCAAGATATAGTGAACAATAGGTTGTCTATATTGCTATTGACTTAAAATAACTAGTTTGCGGAAACTTGTTTGGGAAGTGGAAACACCAAAATCAGAGAAAAAATCCCCCGGGTTAGATCTCAAATATGATTTTTTTTGTCTGGCTTGCAAAGGAGAGTGTTTTAGCCTTATAAACCTCTTTTCAACTGCTTTAGCTTTTCAAATAAGATTAGATAAAAAGGATTTTTTTTAATACCACCCTCTTAATTAATGACAATAACTCCTATTTTCTTTATCTATATTATATTTCTACTTATATAATTCATGTTTCATTAATGAATTTATTTGTAGGTTTCTTTCTACCATACTGCTTGGTAACAATGAAGGCTTATTGCAATGCTTTTCTCTAACAATTTTGACTTCAATATGTACTCAAATCTACCTTTAAATTTCAAACCAACTCTTTCAGTTGAATAGCTTATACCAAAAAATGATTTCGAGATAAATTTTAATTCTTGTTTTTTTTTCAAAATTTTGATAAGCAATATTATAACTTAAACTTTTCAGGAATTTCTTTAAAAATTTTGATCAAAATCGATGAAGTCTTCAATGCTAAATTAGGATTAACATTTTTTTTTTTTTAATTTATTTTTTTTTAAATGAGAATTTATATAGAAGCGAATACCTAATAAACAGAAATCAGGTAAACAAATATTATCATACATGGATTATTAAAATTTGTTTGGGTTCCAAGAGCTATAGGTACCTAACCACAGTACACAAATCTTTGTGTACTATGTGTATGTACTATACTGTGTTTCACTAGATACTCTTTGCGTTCGGGAAACTATAAGATATGCTATCCACCTATCTATCCCAAAATTTTCAGATAATGTTGGGTTGTTGTTGGATCAGCTGTTTTTGCAAAAGGGATTAGACTGCTTTTAAACGCTGCAATTACCCCCTGCAATTTTTAAGCACGTTGGCGAGGGACGTATACGGTGGCCGGGGTAATCAAAGTTACCGAGGTTGAAATAATTGCAGAGTTATTGCTCTTTCTTCTTTGTGCTTTTTCTTATTGTTTGAGACATAAGCGAAGTAAAGAGTGTGAAGATATGTTTCCATCTCATTTAACAAAAATTGCAGCTATTAAAATTTGCAGCCGATAAAAATTGCAGTCGTCTAAAAGCAGTCTATTTAATAACAAAATCTGGCATTTATTTGAATAGAATTCCGAAAAAAAGAAATTTCATATCTTACACAGCTCGCACTTCATAAATAAATCTCGCAAGTAAAGGGAAAAAACGAAAATTCTTATGTATATTAAAAAAAGTTTAATTTTAATTTTAATAATTATGGGGTAAAGTACAACAAAAAAATTAGAAGAAATAATTTGCTTTATTTGTGTATTGTCAATAAATAACAGACTTATTTATAAACCCTTTCCAAAGTATGTCTAACTTTAGACAGCTGTACAACTCCAAAACTTTATTTATAAACATTTTCCATCGGTTGTCTAACTTAGACACTGCAAATGGTAGTCCAAACCCATTCTAAAGTAGGCATGTTCAATGAGCAAAAAATTATCAAATTATCTTGAAATGAATGAAATGTTCATTGAACGAATCCAAATGTTCACGACATTGACAGATTACAGGTATGTCAAGAGGTATATATGAGAACATATTTAGACAACTGCTGGAATGCGCTTATAAAGGAGATATGCCAAACTATTTAGACAGCGGCTATAGCTGAACAACTGCCCAAGAGTGTTCTAAGGATATCTAATAAATACAGCTTTAAGAGTTTCTGTCAATTTTTACCCCATTTGGAAAAAATTTCTAAATATTTCTTCAAAATTCGCAATATTTGAAGAATGGGAATAAGAAGAGCGTGCTATAATTAATTTTTTCGTGCAACCGTGCCACAATGAAATTTTCGTGTTAAAAAAGTATGATCGTCCCACTTCGGCAACGCTGCCCCGAAATCATGTAAAAAGCAAAAAAAAATATTCTATATAAATATGAGTTTATATGCAATGAAAAAACATCGCCTGTATCAGCTGTTTGTGAGCACATGTTTATGATGTCACATTAAAATCTACGGTTTCCCTTTTTCATCTTGCGCAGTATATGTATATACATCTCTTTTGTTCACATAAAATGACGATGACGCAGACGAATGCATGATGTGAGAAAACAAGATAAAGAGCCGATACGTTTTTGCTTTTTCTTCATTCACCGCAGTTTCTCTCTAGCTGTCATTGAAATGTAGAAATTCAAAAAAAAAAAAAAAATCGTGTCGTGCTCGTGTGTCGGTGACTCGGTATTCTCCATAATTTCAATCTCAGTGAAATTTTGAATCTCAAATTGAATCTTATTAAATTTATTGCCAAATTCATAAGTAATTATAATTAATTTGCTTAAATTATTTTGTAATTTTTGTTTTGTGAAATTATTGTAGTGTCATTTGATCGTTCGATTAACTTTTCACTAATTTAAGTGCATTACGTAAAGAATTGCAATTCAATTGAAATTTAGTTCGATTTATGTGTAAAATTTTCATTCATCATTAATGTGACAAACATTTGCGTGGGTTATCCTTATCAGGAAACAGAATAGTAAAAGCCCTGACCAGTGACCCGTGGGTACATACTACCTATTTAAAATTTATAAATAGGTAAGTACCTATAATAATTAAAGTGCTATCAATAGAATGATAAGTTTGTTATGTTTATGAATTCATGGAAAATTATTATAAATGTATATAGCTAGCTATAGATATCTAGTGCCGTTCTAAAAACAAAAAGTTTTTACGGTTTCTCAATGACATGCAAAACAATTTGCCAATGGAAAAGGTTAACTCGAATATTAGATAATACAAAATACTTACTACCTACCATTATCGATGAATTTGTGATATAAAACTTATTGGAAAAAGTTAAAGCGAATTAATTCTTATAAGCATATCCTGTCATAAGGATCGTTGCTAAGTAAAGAATTTTTATTTATTTATTTTTGTCAGTTTCGAGCCTCAAGTTAGCATTTGATATTTGGTTTCTAAGAAAAGAACGTTACTAAGGTACCTACTATTATAAAAATATTTGTAGGTACCTACCTAACTGCTATGAATATTGTGATTCAATGGTTAAAAAGTTAACATACCTACCTACATTATGTGGGTCCATTCTCAAACCTCTTATAATTGATATGATTACATTTTGTTTATACCTGCATATGTCTAATCGGGATTTAGTCACCCCATTTTTTTTTGCAAATGAATAATAATTATTATTTAGGTATGTAGGTATGTATGTACATAATTGAAAATTATATTTTGATTGCATTTATCATGAGATGTACTTAATTTAGTAATAATCTTTTCCCTCGGACGCACAGAAATAGAAAAGTCTTATAACTATCTTGTTGCATTTTAGTCACCAGGATAACCAAATCAGTTTAACTCTTCATTTTTGTTAATTGATCTGGACTGAAGGCCAGAATAGGTAACAGCTGTGAAAACTTACATTAATTAGTTAATAGGTCTATGAAATAAATAAATCCGTCTTTCGGTTCGGCTTGGTCGATTGTGTTTAAAGTTTCAACAAGCGTTTTTTTTTTTTTTTAATAGGTATTCTTAAGGTGTGGATATTTGATTTAATTGAAAAAAATAATCAGCCCTATCATGAATTCCATCGTAATCGAAAACTTTTACTAATCTCGAAAAAAAACTATCACCGAATCCGTTCGTAATGACAATTTGTATGAGATTTTTCACTACGATGGAATGTGTGAAAGTTTCCGATTAAAATGGAATTCGTGATAGTGCTGAATATGTCTATGATTCCTTCCACAGCTCATTTATCGAATTCTTCAATTGGGATGATTACCTACTTATTTTTCAAAAACCTTTTTTTTAACAGTACATACCAACATCCCATAAAACCACTGGTTTTCCTGGTCATCCTCTAGTTAACGGTTAAATTTGCTTTCATCAAGCATACCTATACAAATTTTCAAGAAAGTATTTTTTTTATAATTTTTCTTTTTAAACTTTAATACCTATAGAAATTTTGTATATGCATACAAAATTATTTTTTTGAAAAACCCTCTATACATTTTTTTTATGTAAGTTTTACATAAATTCATATTTTTTAACTTACTTCAGCAATTTTAGGCTTTTCCATTTTTTCTAATTTATTATACCTACCAACGCATGTTATGCATTTTATTTTATCTAAACAAGCAAGTTTTTGCAAAAATTGGGACAGGAATATCTTTTTATTAAATTAAATTAAATACATTTATCTCGTAGGTACTTGCTAGATATTTTTGCAGAAGCTTATAATTTGTATCTCGTTTGCTATTTGATGTTCTCTTTAGTTTTGTAAATAACTATCCAAAATATCTGCCGTTTATTGTTTAAGATAAAATACAAAAGAATAATTTCAAAGATTAGACAAACTTAAAGTTATACAGGGTGTTTACAAAAGTTAAGCTTCAATACTTTGACAAATAACTCTTTTGCAGGTTCTAAGAAAAAAAACTTATACGGCCGAGATTCTATTTGGATTTTCGTTGTCCTCCCTTAAGATCTCATTTTTAGCATACCAATTAAATTATACCCTCGCCCAAATTCTTACCTGTATTTTGAACCTTTTTATGAAAAATTGGTATACATACATACATACTTCGGTTTCTATTGGTAGGGTGGGGGGAGAAAAAATTGTGTAGAAAAAAATGGTCAGATTTCAATTTTAAACATTTATTGTCATAGGTATGTTTTACTTTTTGTACTAAGCGCCCAAAACAATATAATTAAGGAGAGATGAACTTCATACCACAGGTAACCTTTTCAACCTAGGTTACTTCTTAACCACAAATGCTTAACTCATGTTAATAATTTTTTGACCAATAGAAAACAAAAGAAACTATTTTAGTTTCGCCTGAACAAAATTTCTTCGCCTACTAAAAATAAGAGAAAATTTAGGCTGTCAATGGCATTACATTCCGCCCGAAATGAATGGTCACAATAAGGGGAATTTTTCGAACATAAAATTTCGGGTGAACTTCACAATAGGTATTTCACAAATGTGAAGTGTCAAATTTTACAGGTGGAATGTTGTTTGAGTGGAATAAAATAGGCGTAAGCTTTAAGGAGATGGCATACAACTATTTGGTATTTTATATTGGAGTATATGTATTCGCCGTGTTAGAATTTTTAACAAAAATGGCGCTTTGAATCAACCAAAATAATATTCGAGGAAAAAAATACTTTTAAGAGTTTTTTTTCATTAATTAATTAGATATTGAATATTGTAAGACAATAATTTGGTACGAACACATACAAAACTTCGCCCAAATGTGAATTTTCTTAGAACATGCCCAGTAATCATTTAAAAAATTATATTGACGCTTAAATTAGAAACACCCTACATATGTATTTGTAGATGAAAGTTTATAATATGATTAAGAAAAATACATTTTATCTAAGTTGATTGTTGAGAGCAACTAATTTTTAATAATTATATTCGAAACTGTGTATCATGCATTTGTCGTTGTATCCGTTGTTGTATTCAACTATCACTATAGAGCTAATCTCCTTAAGAAAGAATTATTTATTACTACGCTTTGCTTTCATTATACCCTACTAAACATTTAAAAGAAAAATAATAAACTTTGGCTAAATAAAGGCAAATTTATGGTTAACGACCTAATGATGATTATACTACGTACAACTCTGTTTTTACTGTTTTTGTACAGTCATCACATTTGAGTTTGAATATAGGTAGTAGGTACATACCTATTTGGGGTTAAATAAAACAGGTTTGGTTTTCGCAAACAAAAACAAAAGTTCGCCTTTAAATTCCACTGTTTGAGTTTAGTCCATCAAAACGGAAAATAAAATCAAACGAAAAATAATAGTGAAAGGCAATGTATAAACAAATATTCGATAATTGATGGCAAAGAAAAAAAAATTCCAAAAAATATGTTGTGTTAACCTACTCAAAAGTCAAAAACCTTTGTTAGTGAGTTAATAGTTCCATATAAACTCTTCAATAATTATACTTTAATAAAATAATTGAGAAGAGGAAACATTGAAAATTGTTCAAAAAGTGCATTTTACAAATAAATTCATAAAAAAACTGTACTGTTTTTAATAGCAGGCGGCAAAATTGCTATGTCCATACGTTTTAATTTGAAACTTTGTATCAAATTTATTGGATAAAATATCGAAATTATCTATTATTCAAGTAGAAGACTTATGACTATTTTAATTGGACTTGTTGAATTATTGATTCAAAATGTATGTAATTTTGTTGCCTGTGCCCTGTAATATGTCTGTTCGTCACAACTCACAACTATTGGCTTATATTAAATTGGCATTTGAGTTTGGAATTAAATTTCAAAATTAAAAAAATAAATACTTTGGCCGAAGTTAGGGAAATATTTATTTTTGAGAAAATTTGGGTTACACTTTTAATATTTGTATCCGTCACTGGTAAACCCACAAAAGTGGAAATTCATTCATTCCGGACTTTTACCATTATGCATTTTGTATAAGCGAGTCAAAAAACTGTTGTGCAAGAAAACTATAGACATTGGCGCCTGACTGACTGGTGACTAAACATTCTTTATGCGAAGCTATTTTGATTATAATTAATTTTTTTAAAGAAAATTGCCCCTCCCACCTTAACGGGGGGAATAGACATCTCCCGACCCAACCTAGCTTTTTGTCACATCTTATACATGGAATTTCCGATGGTATAGCTAAAAAATACGGAACAAGTTTTTACTAGCAAGTTCCATATGAGTGTTTGACAAAGTTTCCTCGTCTAGATTTTTCTACTAAAAACTTTCCAGGGTTTTGACTAAACTTTTCAGGCGTGCTTTTATATAAAATAAGCTGGCCTACGCGTCAATAATTCTCGCAATTACATGAAAATAAAAGACACACTGTCATTTAATATCAATTGGCCATTTTATATTTCAAAGATCTCGGAGACCTCAACAATCTCAAAAATTTCTCAGTTTTTGTGTCAAATATTGAAGAAAAAAAAATTTGAAATTCGCCTGCTCAACTTTTGATGGAGCAAAATTAGTGAGGGCTCTAAAATATAAATTGACCAAAAAAATATTCTGCGCGGACCTAATAATTTGAATCGATCTAATGTCACATGCCAAAATATTACCAATTGGAAAGTGGAGGTGTTCAATTTAGAGTTTATTTTTATTGGAATAATATTTAACAAAAAATGCAGTTTTTGAAAAAATTATTAACATTTTTAAAATAAAATAATAAATCAGCTGTAGTTTCGCTTCGTTTGACACCTCATTTGTCAAAATCGGTGTAGTAAGAGAGGGATCCAGACTATAGAAATAATATACATACATATTATGATAAGTAAAACAATAAACAATCAGTCGTATTTATTAGTTTTTTGTGTACACTGTCTAACTATTCACATTAGTGGAAATATTCTTTATTTAATAAAAATAAATATCACATTATTCACGGTTAACACAATCTATTCTTGTGTCTAAGTTAGGTAGCTATAAAATAACAATAAATGAGGTTTTTGAACACATTTTCCAAAGTTGGACAGTGTTGTCTTAAGTAAGACAACGTTTATAAATAAGACCAAATATGTTTATGAAACGATGAGCCCTACAAAATAAGATGAATGAGGAACTTTTTGACGCCTTAAGGGCTAAAATGAAACCGGATTGTAAGAGAACTGTCGTTTCTGTATTTAATACATTTTTTTTGTGACCAATTAGGTTAATAAATGTTATGCTACCTCTTGGTCTATACAAATAAACCCAAGTGTTTGAAATAAAAAGACAGCGATTTATAAGACCAATTTTTTATTTAAATATAATCTCAAGTTGCAGATGAGTATACTTAAAAAACTATATTGCAATTAAAATTGCAATCGAATTATCGGTCAGAAATCATATAGACTATAAAATGGTCACGTTCGGTTTTTTAAGTATTATTAAAATTATTACAATCAAAAACCAATTGATAAGCGTGTATGTACCACTTCAATATAAAGAGTTTTTGAACAGGGTGTTTTATAATGACAAGGGTTTCCAGTATTTTCGGTGATTAAGTCGGTTACTTCTTTTTATACAGTACGAATTTGACATTGCTTTGTCTAATTAGTCAGTTTATTTGAGGATTTGGTAAATTAAAAAAATTCGGTTAAATCAGTTTTAAACCAATAGATAATTTAGTAGATTAATCTCATTCCATCTAGTCTATAGAAAAAAATTTTTGTAACCCTTTTCTTATCTGTCTATTTTTGTGGCTGCTTGAGATTTGTCAATAAGTTTAGATCATTATGATTAGTTGATGTTTATTTTTAAGCAAAATCTTAAATAGGCGACTTCTTCATTTAAAAAAAAAAATGATTAATTTGATTCACTAGTCTACACTGGTTTTGCCACGAATTTTGACAGCTAATTCTGTTTTATTAGTCTCAGATTTCGTGTGATATTTACGGTGATACTCATACTATCTAAAAGAAAAATTCCCCAAAATAAGAGTTGCAAAAATAATAGGGGATATTGTTGTAGGACCTAAAATTAGGGAGTTAATAAATGATCCAAAATTTGAAGAAAAATTAAGCCAAAAGTTTGAATATTAGTCCAAATATTTTATCAGATTACTGTTGGAGCTAAATTTACAATCTTAGATCAACACATAATAAAAAAAAATACACTTTCGATTTATGAGGTCATTTTACTCAATGGAATAAAATTTTGGCTAACAATTTGTTTAACTATTTTTTTTTGTAGTATCAACCACCAATTAAAGTAAAAAAAAGTCCCTGTGGCACGACATAGTTAAAATATTTTTGACCAGTGAATTATTAGAAACACCCTATAAATAAAAAAAAAAATCCGATGTAAAAATTTAATTTATAGGTACTAAAAAAATATGCTGTGAAGACCAAGACATCAAATACACTTCAGTTCCTAGACTCATATTCGAGTTTCCCTAATATAAGAACTTTCGTATTTTTATTCATTCCAGTAAAATATTTAACAGTGTCAAGACAGTTTTTTCGTTAATCTAGAAACAATCTAAAAGGAAAGTTAATATAGGTATAAAACATACATATGAACAAACAAAAACATTGTATATATATTAAAATATAGAAATAATCTTATACGCGCGTGTGTCAGTTAAAATTAAAAAAAAAAATAAACTTAAACTTTTAAAACATTTGATCAATGAGATCTGTGGAAAAATATTGATTTTTAATTCTTGAACTTGAATAATATGCATATGTACATATGTATATGGTATTCTTCAAGGTTAGTTTATTTATGCCTTGTTTGCTTGTTTAACAATGACTAAATAGTTATGATTTTGCAAAAGTAAAATTTTATGGCAGGAATAAAAATACATAAGTACGAAGACTAATAGTGGGTCGACTCCGAACTGAAGCCCCGACCTTAAGGTCCAAAAGAACATACTATAAATTGTACTTTTGAACCGAATAATTTATCTAAAACGCGCTTAAAGTTAGTATAAAAACTTTCAAAAAAATTAGTCAGTTCAGGTTTCTCAGGCTTACTGAGATCGCAGAAATATCAAAAATCTGAACCTTAATCCTCAGCCTTTACTGTCAAAAAGCTGAGACTGATATTTTTTTGTATTCGCTTACTCAATTATTTTTTTTGTCGCTGTTGATCAATTTCTAAATAGATGGAGAGTGTTTTGGCTTCTAGCGGAGAAATCTTGTTCAGGTTTCAACTTCTTCCAGTAAAGCTGAGAGAAGTTTGCTAAGTGAGAACTCTGAAACGTGAATTGGCCAAATATCTTTCCACGAGCTCAGAAATTCACGAATAATTACTGTAAATATACCGTGAAAAGAAAAAAATTGCGGGTATTTTTTCTTGTGCATTTATATTCGCTTAAAAATAATTTCCATGTTAAACATAACAACAATTCAAAAGTCAATTCTTTTGACATAAATGTCTGAAAAAAAATGAGGTCGGGAATTTGGAGAGAACTCAATAAAATAAAATATAGTATAAAATCTCGGAAAGATGAACGGTTCTATAAGATAAAAAATTCAGAAAGATGAAGAAAATATTTTCACCATTCAGTGCTCCAAATGATGAACGGTTTAAATTTGTGTACTCAAAAAGAAGAACGGTTTATTCCCAACTAAATTTTTTCCTTTTTTTTCTTTAAGTTCGTTGTATTATTCCACTTCATGTAACGTTATGTCAGTTTTGTGAACGGTACTTTCGGGCTTGTTTAAATTACATTTAGTGCCATGTTATTCACAACAGGTGTAAGTGAATTTTAAATCCGTCCATTTAATCCATATTTTTTAAACTCGACTATTTTAATTCTTGTTCATATATTCACTCAAAAAAACGCATTAAACTTGATGGATTAAAAATTAGTTACATGTAACTGCTCACGGGCAGTTTAAATTTAATCGGTTTAAACGCAATAAGGTTTAATAAAATGGGATTGTTTCCAGGGGATTAACTTACATTTAACCCAGGTGTAATTTGTAAAACGGACTAAAGTCAGTGAATAATATGGCAGTTAACATTTTTATTTATAACTTTGTCTTCTTTCTCAAGTAAATATTGATGTTTGAAAATATGAACAATTTGAAAAGATGAACGGGACCTGTTTTATGTTTGTTCAACTTCTCGAGATTCTTCTGTAAAAGCGTTTAAGTTGAACATAAATAATTAAGTTTCATATCAGTAAACGGGTCTTAATGTTGATCGTTTCACTTCCCATTTGTTGTAGAAACCAAGTTTTTCAAATTTCAATGCTTTTAACATTCGGAAAAGTGTTACCAGATATCAAATTTTTACTTGCGAAATTTCAAATCCTATAGTAGTATATATGTATATTCGTTATTTTTTTACAAAGCCCACACAGTAATTGAAATATCAAAAAAAAGCAAATTTTCCTAACACTCACTCTGCGTTAACAATCAATTTATGAATTGTCAAAACCCCTTTATTGCGCAAAGAATATATATTTAAATTATTCAAACGACTGGGTCGCACGTAATTGCTCTTAAGTACCTATTTACTGTGGCATAAATAAAAAAATTAAAAATAAATCAATACATATAAATATATATTTATATACATATGTATATTTTAAATTTTCTCAAAAACTAGAAGACATAAAAGTTTTCGGTTTCTTTTTCGATTCAGAATTGATATGAGTGAGCGTTGACCACAAAAAGACAATTTAATTTTTTGTTTCACAATTTTGAGAAAAAATTAATCCAAACATTTTTTGCGTTTTTTTTATCAAAATTTTGAGTTTGAATGCAAATTTTAAGAAAACTTTTGACGCAAATAATATAATTTAAATGTAGGATTGAAGAACAGACTTCTGGCTTTAAAAACCATTTAAGTCGTTTTTTTTTCGAAAATCGTCCGTACCTCCTAAACGGGGCGAGATAGACCTCCCTCCAATTGTAAAAAAATGCTTGTATTTGACCCTTTTTTTTAAACCAAGATCCTTTTTTTAATTTAATATTAAGTTGAAGTTCTTTTAAGTAATATAGTTTTCAAGATATTTAATTTCCAACTCAACATATTTGATAATAAGAAAAATTAAAAAATAAATTTTAATTATATTTTTGTTTTCTTTAAAATTTTACATTATTAAGTATTATTTTTTTAGTATTTGATACTTTTATCAATTTTAAGTCAAACACTTAAAACTTGGAACATTTAAATGTACTTAACACAAAAAATATATTTTATTGTGTTCCATTTAAAATTGACAAAAATTCGAAAGCTAAAAAAAAATGTTGAAATAAAAAATCAAATATCGACTAAAGATGAAAAAAGGGATATTTCTTTTCAACGAATAGCCCATATCTTGTGATGGACTTTATTAAAAAAAATTCAAATTACGCGGGAGGCTTTCACTTCTTACTCCTGATTCTATGAAATGAATATTTCTGGTATTAAAATATGTGCTCGGTTTCAAAAGCCTTTCGCGTGAATTTGACAAAAATAATCATAAACTTTATATAAAGTTTGATAAAAATACTTTTTTCTTCTTCGCTGACCTTGATTTAATGCTATTTTTTATTTTGTTGAATTTAATGCGTTTTTTTTTTCAAATGACCGGTAAATGCGCAACAGGTCTTATTTTTTACAGAAACCGCAAACTTTTCTATTTATTCTTTATCAAGCTTCTTGAGAAAATTGAAAATTATAAAAATAACTTTTTTCTACACAAAAATATTTTTTTCGTATTAAGTACAATAAAAACACCGAATTTTCTTGTTTTAAAAAATACCTTAGTATCGTATTTCCCTTCCGCCAGTACTTCTCCCATTTTGCTCATTTTCAAAAGAAATCGATTTATTTCCAAATAGTGTGACAGTGTTTTTCAGATTGAAATTCTGAATAATATGTCTTTCAATATGTCAAACTACCTATCTTCAATCATTAACCAACAATAATTGAGAGGACGAAAAAGTTTTGGGCACAGAAAAACTAATTATAGCAATGAAATTGAAAATATGTAAGTTGTATTTAGTGATGGAGAGACACTGCTGGGGCAAAATAAAGCAGTATTATTTTTTGCCCGTGGCCTTACATTGTTTATACACGAGTTTATACATATGTATGTATGTATGTATGGAATTTGTATGATTAAAGAAAAAAACAATTTTAAATTTTAAGAACACTCGCACTTTAGTGCTATGGATCAATCAAGGTTACTTCCAACTAATGACAAAGTTGAGGTTCAGCGAACTCTTCTTCATGATAAAAAAAAAAATATAATGCTCAGTTTAATCGTATAAATTCTTTATCATGTACATTGTGTACATAATATTAAGCCGCAGGCAATGTAGATATATTGTTTGATAAGTAGATAGCTAAGCCGTTATCAGTGCGCCTGGCTTTATCAGCATCTAGTTCTCATTCTTTAAAGTAAATATTATCAATCTATTCATAAATTGTTTTTGTTTGATTTAGTGTGCATACAAAAGAAACACTCCGTGTTTCATCATTAGGGTTGCATTTTTGTAAAACTTTTTTGTGTTAAAATTTAAAAATGACGCCAAAATTAAATTTTTGAAAATTTAAACGTAAAATTATGTTTTTAAATTAAACATTTTAAATAAACTGTATTTGTTTACAGAAATATGTATATGAGTATATGTATGTACATATGTTAAGGAATGATGGAATATGGAATAAAATATTTTGTTTTACTTTTTCCATGATCTGAATTAACCTTTGTGTTTAACCGGTCAATTCTATAATTTCGACCCATCCGGGGACTTACAGTCACATATACAGGGTATCCAATAATCAATGGTCCAAACTGAACCTGGTGATAGACCTCTTAGAATTTAGTAACTTGTCTGTACCGAAACATAACGGTTGTCTATTAACAGCTGTTTTTTTTTTAATTTCGAAGAACCATTGATTGATCTTTTTTTTTAATTTTTTTTACTAGAATGTTAAATAATAATAGGGCCAATATTTGATATGATTTCCAGCGTCATTTTTCTCAAAATTTGAACTCAATCAAACAGCGTTCTAAAACAATGAAAAAATAAACATAAAAATTTCTTTAAGTAACGGCTGTTTTAATTATTTTTATTTTTATAATTTATTGGCTCAATTTTTTTGCTGCTTAAATGAAACAAGTATGTTCAAAATGAACCCCTCCTGCACTTGTATAAGCCCGACAATGTCTTAAAAACTGTCATGTCTTGTTCTTGTTTCAAAATAGATTTTAACGGCCAGCGATGTCGATCTCGTCGGAGAGTCCTGACATCTACAGTACTTTTATATACAAAACTAGTCATGGCATTTGACACCTGTCAAACTCAGCTATCATTTGAAATGTCATAATATTAGTTGAATGTTTGCCATTTACGATAATGGATCGCTTAACAATCGAACAACGCTCAAGTTACTCAAATTATGGCCTACATACCGCCCGAAATGTGCGAAACAGCAGTGGTTAAAGTATCGCATGCTGCGAACCATCCCGAGGCAAGGCGGCCATTGGAATCTTAATGGCAAAGTCCAAACTTTATAATGAAATAAAATTTTCATTAAAAATGTATCGCTGTGTGTGTTTTATTTGGCTTTACTTTCGAAACCGAAAAATGAATGACCCCATATTATACATGCATATATTCAGTTTTATTATGAGTTTCACCCGAAATATATTTCACCTTAAAATTTTTTGTTCGCCCGGAATTTTAAAAGCTATTGTGAGTTTCGCCTGAACGAAACTTCGCCTACAAAAAATTAGTGAACATTTAAACTCTCAATGATATTACATTCCGCCCAAAGTGAATATTCACAATAAGGGGAATTTTTCAAACATGAAATTTCGGGCGAAACTCACAATAAGGCTGATTGACATTTCTAGAGTCACTTTTAATTTAAAATCGCTAAACAACCATGGCGAAGTTTAATTTGCAAATTACGTCAAAAAACCATTGGCATCAATTAATTGACTTTGAGTGTTGATTTCATTTAGCTACCACAACATAATGCATTTTACAAAACAAAACTTATTGTCGAATTTCTTTTATTTTAGCTTGGCAAACAATTTTATAAAAAAAAAAAGTTAAACATGTCACATCAGTGGAAGTAAAATTTGCTGATACAAATTTATTGTTTGAAATCGAAATGGAAAATAATTGTGCCGCAGTTTGTTTAATTGAAATTCCTTTCAGTGAACAATTCAAAGAGCCAGCGATACAATCCAATCAATAAAATTTCGTTTCATTTGTCGCGTTTTTTTGTTTTTTGTTTCAAGTTGTTGTTGTTCTTTTTTAAATTGGAAAATTGATCTTAATTGATAACAAACCATTCACGGTCGGGTTTAAAAAGTGTCACTTTTTAGTTTACCATCACCATGCATCCCTTGACATTTCTTATGTATTGTGTTTTAGCAGTTATTATTTTTGTAAATTTATCTCTTTTTTACACATATGCTTTTTTTTATTGCCTTACGATATCGTGCCACGAGCGCATTTCATCAAATGTTCGACGATTCAAAGTTTGGTTTGTGTATCGGTTTAAGTATGAAGTGAGAACAGTTGTTAAATGATTATATACTCGTATATATATTTAAGGTTGTCTATACGAAGAACCTTGATGCAAACTTTTATAAACACATATTTTTTTTTCTAATTAGTTTACGTTCCATGAAGCGTTAAGTGCAAAATTAACGCGAATTCTGATCGTAAATGTTGTTTTATCAGTAGGTACCTGCACATTATACTCATTTTGTAAAAGGCATATTATTTAAGTTAATTTGAAAAAAAACAACACTTTCAACGAAGTAATTTACAAATAATTGTGTTTTTTTTTAATACGGTATCTGCTCCTATATTATATAAAACATTCCGTGAGTTTGTGATTGCATTGATTTTTGTGAGAAAAAAAAATCCTTTAAAAGTTAACGTAAACAAAATTAAAGAAACTACCTTAAAATTGCTTCAAAGAGTGTGGAGTGTTTTTGAAATTAAAGGCAATCTGGAAACAAAAAAAAAATATTAATATGTAATTGTTTTCCTTTTCTTTAAAAAAAAATTTGAGAAAAATATTTTAACAAATCGAGTGTTTTTTTAAATAAAAAAATAAAATTTTACGCGAAAAAAATTATAAAAAATCGTGACGCATTGTAGGCCTGTAAAAAAGCACGTATCTCAATTTTTGACAGCTGGTCCGGCTCCAGTTCCAGTTGCACCATTCTATTTGGCGTGAAAAAGCGAATCCAAGATTTTTTTTCCTCGGAATATTGACAGCAAAGCTGAGAAATTTCACTGGGGATCATGTAACTGAGATTGCTGAGATCTTCGATATTTCATTTTCCTGAACATGCCTATATTATAAATACAAAACAGCGAGTACTTAGCAATCCTTATAATGTATCTAAAAGCTAAAACGTTATTTTTGAAACTTGCATAAGTACCTATACTTAGGATGTGTGCCAAGTTTTTAAATTTTCAATCCACTTTAAGAGAAAATAGGGTGGGGGTATGCACAAGAAATTCAAACACTGCCAAAATATGGCCCCCCAGTAAATGTACATTCTTCTCAATAAAAACACACTTTAAATGAAAATAAATAATTCTTTCAATTAATCAATGAACACGAATTATATTTAACTTTATTTTCCAACACAAAAAAATAATATATTTTAAAAGAAATTAAAAAGAATCCAACCGCCCTAACAGAATTCTTTTATTGAAGTAAAAATAAAACGTAATAGATTTACTATTTTTGGTTTTTTATTTGATATTATAAAATAACGGATAGGAAAGAGTTTTATAAATAAAGATGCAACGTTAAATAGAAGCACAACACACAAATCTAATGTAATATATTGCACAGGTTGTCAAAGTTGTAAGTGTCAAAAAAATTTATAATTTAGAATCCCTTTGTTAATTTTTTTTTTTTGCTTAGTTAAAAATTTTCCACAAATTGGTCCAATTTCCAGAACTTATCTGTCAATTCAATTAACGCCATTTTGTTTTTGTTTGACAATTCCAATATAAAAGAACTTACTTTTTAAGTTATATTCATTATATTTATGAGACTGTTGAAGTTTTAGTTTTATTTATTATAAATTTGTAAAATACACGAATGACAGCCAGAAAATATGTTCTTTATTGTGTTTTTTTTTTAATTTATCAGCAGAATGTTATGTCAAAAATCAACCACAGATTATATGTACATGTGTACAAGGAGAACTCAAGTAAGGAACTAATCCATTGAAATGTTACGTTTGACCTTGCATTTTTGACAGAACAAGATTTTTTTTTAATAGGAGTGGTCAGGTATATAAGATATCGGAGAACTCAGCAATCTCAGATACATGAACATAATTCCTCAGCAAAAATTCTCAGTTTTACTGTCAAAACTCTGAGAAAAAAAATCTTGGCTTTGCTAATTTTTCTGAACACGTTAAATATGCAGGGGGAATCAGACTGAGTGTGAATATCTGTTTTTGTAACCCCCCTGGGAGGTGTGAAAGGTTCTTCACCATTTCTAGAGAACCATATAAGTCTCACAAACAAAATTTCAACACAATTTTGTATAAAACATAATATTCTCTACAATACGATTATAATATGTATATGTAGGACTTTTAACGAGAAATTGAAAATAAAAAAAAATATAACTAAACTTTCAAACCCTCACACTATATTAATTTTTCACACCTTAAACCGAGTGTAGTGTCGCAGTGTCACACTTAAGGCCGAAGGTAACCGACACACTCTGACACTGTCACACTGTTGTCATGTCGAATCAGTTTCCTCATTTCAATTACAATATAATATAATACATTTTATCAAATGACTATATAATTTATTGTTTGTTATAAAGTTAAATTTGAAAATTAAATATCGTAAACAAAATTATCGTAAATGAATAATAAAGCTGTCTTTTTTTTTTTTTCGAATTCAAATTCGAAATTATATTAATTTATAACGGTAAAATCACACCAATTATTCATTATCGAAGCTTTTTCTTTAGCTTTAAGTTAACAAAAACTTTTTCAATCTACTCGTTGCAATTAGCTATAAGCTTTTTTTAACAAAATACACAAAAACGTAAACAAATATTTAACATTTTTTTTTCTTATTTAATTTTTTTCAGATAATCTTCGTAAATTGTTTATAACTTGGTGTTTGTTATCAACAAAACAAGGCAACAAAATTATCTTATAATCGTTAAAAGCTCAATATTTGGATAACATTGTAAAGCCGCCGCCGCCGCTGGTATTAAACCTTAAAAATGAATTTAAATGATGGTAGTGACACTGACATTGTTGGTCAAAATGAGACAGTCTACATAACACCGCACAAACGACCGTATTCGTCCGAAGCGGAATACAGAATAAGGTGATTAACTTAAACGTGTTTATTTGTTGGTGTTATTTGATTTGCTTTCCATAGATTTTGTACGTAAGTAAGGAATTTTTTTTTTGACAAATGAAGTTGCATTTTCCTTGATAAATAGTTAAATTGTTAATAAAACATGATCTTCATCTGTTTTTGAAGGCAAATCTGTGAGTTCTAGAAGGGATTTATAATTTGTACATATTATGTAAATTAGTTCAGAATTAAGATGTACAGAACTTTGTTTGAATAAATTAAAAAAAAAACAAAAGCTTTATTTTGTTTTTCTCTTTAAATCAAATTTAACCTAGTGAACTCTTTTGAAATAATGATAATGTGGCTCTTGTTTTGGGATTGGCCCTCCATATGGCAAATGTTATGGGTTATGGTTCCATTTATATAATATTTCAAGGTTTTAATCAAATTTAACTTTTTGATAATGGAAAATTTCAAAAAGGTTTCGTCACATACAACCCGTCTATGCAATTCACAGTGGTGCATTTTGTACAAAAATTCCATAAAAACTTACAAACTTTTCATCGATGATAATGAAATTTACAGGAGTGATAATTTAGCATTTAAAAAAACAACCCAACTTATTTCCGCCTTCTGAAACGCCTACTTTAAAAAAGTAAATATAAACGGTTCAAGTTATTTTGTTAGAAAATTGAAAAGTATGACTTTAATGACTTTTATGAAACTAGGCCAAATAACGCACAAAAAATAGGCCCAGCTTTTGGATATTATTTTTTTATTTGGATTTTATGACGTTGAACAATAAAATCGCATAAGAGCGTTCACCTGCTTTTTAGTATCCTTTACGCTGAAACTAACATACGTACTTGCATATAAAAAAGATAATAGAGGTATTCACGATCGGCTGCAAAAAAAACTGATTAAAATTTTGCCACACTTTTGCACTTTGCACACCAAACCTTAAAGCCCATTGTAACAGAACTAAATTTGTTACACCGAATGGTTAATTCCCTTAATAAAATGACATATAGATAATCTAAAAATACTAATTTGAGTTTTATTGCCGAATCACTTTGAAATTTATTAAATAATTTTAATCTATAATTTAACTTAAATAGATTAGAGTTCTATATTTTGATGTGCTTAGTCATTTATAAGAGTAATGCCTGATTGATAATGCGACGAGACAACGAGACTTCGACGTGATGAGATTTCTTCACAGTTTTTCTCTTCTTAAAACATATAAATAATATGTAATAAAGCATTTCTCATCCTCACGTCGCGTCAGAAGATCGAAAAATTTAAAAAAAAAGACGGAATGTTACGACGAGAATTGGTTTATTATGTATTATTTCATTGTTTTAAACTCGTCATTAAGAGAGGAAAACTGTGAAGAGATATGATCACGTCAACGTCTCGCTTTCAGATCGCATTGTGAATCAGGTAGTCTTTAAAGTTCAGTCATTAAAACGTTTGACTCCGAAAAAATCGCCGGAAAGCTGAATTTTGGTATATGGCCTCCTTATTGTGTTCCTAAGAAACTGTAAAAAGTCTTCATCAATATGAGCGCCGCTAATAATTATTTTACGGGGGGTTAAAAGCCCCCAAAAATTGTTTTTCATGAATATCTCTCAAATGGTTAGCTGTACAGAAAAAATGTCAAGTACTAATTTGTAGTTTACAATGTGAATATTTTTTTTTCATAAAAATAACCGTTTACGAAATAAACCAATCGGAAGAGTTAAGGGTTTTACTTTTCTATATAGTAGGGGCTTAGTTAAAAAATTGTAAATTTTGTGATAAAAGCATCAAATATTTTTCATTGCTTGTATATTATATGAACATGGTATTAAGATATTAGGCGAATTTACCCCTTTAGGTGAGAGGGACAAATTAAAAAAAATACACAAAATAGAAAATTAATATTTAAAAACAACAATATTAGGTTGTAGTTTTTTTTTTATGCCAGGAATTCATTAATTTAATTATGTTTTAAAATGTAGTTATTTTAGTGCTTATTTTTTGAATGAATCTTGAAAATGATTGACAGTTTTGAAAAATAAAATTAGAAAATTATTTATTAAAAAAACTTAATTCTAAAATAACTTCATTTAAAAACATAATTAGATTAATAGGTTCCTGGCTTTAAAAAAAAAAACCAGAGGTGGGTGGTCTATTCCCTCCCGCTTAGCCGGAAGCGGCAATTGTCTAAAACGTGACAAAAAAAAATATTAAAAAACAACGGCAACACTTAAAATACCATGCTATAATTTTTTGTAAAGCCAAAAATATCTTCTTTTATTTTATTTTTAAATAAAATTGTTTTCGTGAACAGTTTTTTTCAAAATTAATTTCCAAACTTAAAATTTTGAAGAAAAAAATGCAAACAAATTTCAAAACAATTTATTTAAAAAATTTTTGTAATTAAGAACTGTTTTTGTCTTTAAAAATTGCCTAAAACATCTTATAGCCTTTAAGGGCATTCCTCTTCAAGTTTTTACATATTTTAAGACCAAAAATACCTTTTCCTACCGTATAAATTTTTTTCAGAAAAAATGAAAACAGATGTAAGCACGTTTTTGCAAATAAAATTAAAAAAAAAAAATTCAGTAATTTCGTTTACCTTCGATATTAATGTACTCACATAATATTACTATAACTATGTTTTTGGCAGGTGGCATAAAATATAGGCCCCAATAACTTGGTCTATAATATAATGACTGCTTTAATATACGCCTAATACGATTTTTCCGTTAATATATCAATCAATTCATTGATTAATTTATTAATGTTCCATTGGTAGGTTATAATTATAATCAATTTAGAAAATCAAATTGTAATTAAGTATAACTCCTCAAATCAAATTCAATTTTACTAATAAAAATTATATAGACATATAACATTGATAATTTCCAAAACTTAGTGAGTTTTGCTTAAATGACTTAATCTTATCAACTTAAATTCTTTACAACGATCGATTTTTTTTTGCAAGAATAATAGCTGACAATGTTTTGTGGTTTCTTGTTGCTTTATCTAAGATAAAATCTAACCATTGATTTTGGTAAATCATTAAAGGAAACAAAAATGTAAACAATATAATATGTAGGCACATATGTATATTATGCCAGTTAATTAAAAATAATGAATTCAAATTACTATTTAATTAAATTGATTTTAGATTTTATTTAGCAAGATGAATGGTAAATTCAGCTTGCCCTCTATGAAAGTTTTCATTTAACAAAAGATTAGATTTTTTGTTCAATTTCTCATTTATAAGGGGCCAGTTATAACGATGAGTTATAACTTTACTGTGTGTGTGAAAAGGAATGTCAAAAAAAGCCAAGAGTAGGTATGTAAACTGTGGCTCCCCCAAAAAAAATTTCCTCAAATAGTTCGGCGGGTTGATTTCGTTTCCCCCTCTTACTTTGTGCCCTTCTTACCTAAAAACTGAAAATTGCTGAAAACTCAGTTTCCTCGTGTGAAAGGGGGCTTACTGTGTTTTCATTCGATTTTAAACACAAATAATGTTGCACTTATCGATGACAAATTAATCAAAAAATCTTTTCTTCAAATTGTTTTTCAGTTGAACTATTAATATTTTTCGTTAAAAATTACATACAGAAAAAAACTTTGCGGTAGCGTCGTCGTCGCCAACTGGCCATTTCTTATTGTTTCAACTTTTTCTGGTCGCTATAACTATTCAAGAAAGATCCATTTTATAGATCGATTCTGTACATGAAAGATGCGCTCTCTTTAATTTTGGAGATTTGATCTGCATTTGCACCCACACAATAGATCTGTTCGTTTACTTCTTAAAACTACCTATTTTAGTCTAATTTTATTTTTTTTTATATAGGTAAACTTTGTTAAACACACCGAACCAAAATCTCGGATTTCGGAAACGAGATCACCAAATCTCGTTAAATCGTTCAGATAAAATTAAATAATTTATGTTTAATAAAGGAAATGACTTTAAACAAATTTATTGTATTTAATGAGAACTTTATTTGTTTGTTAAGAAATAATGTTTTTTACACAATTTTATAATTAATAAATGGATATAAATTAATTTGAATTAGTAGAAAAAATCTATCATAGGTATACACGAACAATTCTTAACATTCATTTTTTTAAAAGATTCTTTCTTTAAAATTTTGACCATAACTGCAGGCAATATGTTATGGTCCATTCTAAATTTCGGGTAATGTGTTCGAGTATTTCGAGTAATAATTGGCCAATGACACAATTAATATCCATGCTTTCATGCGCTGTGTGGCAAGTAATGCCGCCGCCGCGCCGCCGCGCCGTCTTGTTGGAGTCAATTAATGTTGTCGAGATCACGGGCGTCTCAATTTCATATATCAAATAGTCCATTGTCACGAAAGATGCGATCTTTCTAGTTTGGAATATTTGATCGGCCACATGTAAACAGGTTTTAATATAAAAATTTACCCGATTTGCCATTCCAGCATAGTTGAGGAACATTAGAAATGAAAAAAGCTTTATATATGTACATTGAATGTCAAATTTAAATGTTGAGCAACTTTTCTCAACATAGGTACCAACATCATAACTTTCCTAAAAAGGGTCAAATACATGTGGTTTAAAAAATTATTGTTTTGTATTAAATTTTTGTTTCTATTAAATACGCAATTTAATAGGGTTTTTCATATAGTTTTATGTGACTGTGCAATGATATAATACAAAAAATGTAGTCCGATATTCTAGCTAAATTTTAAGACCTTAATGAACGGATTATTAGAACCGAAGTTATAAGCAAGCCAAACCAAACACAATGTATCTTTACAATTATTATACCGACTACAAATTTAGGTAGGTACATTATGAACATTTAGCATTTTTTTTCCGACGCGAAGCAAATTTGCCACGATTGTGGTTTTTTATTGCACAAACTCCGCCGCCGCGCCGCCGGCTTAAGAATACTATATTCCTCTCGCCAATTGGTGGTTGAAAGTATTTTAATGCTTTTTTTTTTAATCAACTTCCTCGTTGAATTAAATTATTTGTCCGATATTTATTTTCATGTTTTTAGTATAAAATTTTGAATGATTTTGAAATTTTTTGGCTCTAACACGCCAGTCATTTTTCCTTTAATTATGTACCTTAATAATGAAAATCGGATAATTGGATCGAAAGATATAAGCATTTAAGTAAACGCAAATCGGATATTCTTCGGATTTCGCAAAAATCATCATCAAAAACATACCCATTTTTTTCCTACGAACATTTCTCCTTTTTTTCTGTCCGTTTTATCATCTTCTTCGTTTTCTGTTTCCTCAAACTAGTAACAACAAAGCATGAACGAAATAATTTTGTTTATTTTGTTTAGTTTGTTTATTTTTTTTATTTTGTTGATTTTGTTTATTTTGTTTATTCCCCTCACGTTTCGCCCCCTTTGTCTACTAGGCGTTTCATATTTTTTTGATTTTTTTATATTGTATGCCTCCGTTTAAACATTTCTAATGTTAAAATTTAAAAATTTATTTGTTCAGTGAATTGACAGTCTGTATGTGTGAATTATATCATCACTGATACAATTACTTTAAAGATGAAATATTTGTATGTTGAAGTTTTGTATTCAAATGAGAAATTCTGAAATTTGAGAGGAGATCTTTTACCCAGAATGAAAAGCGACTTTATTGAACCACCAATTAATCATTTAAAAGTCACTATTACATTGAAAAAGAATAAAAATGAAACAGAATAACAGAAAAACAGAAGGAAAAAATCGTCCTAGATCTCCCTAACACCACCGCGCATCAATCTTCAAGTTTTCTTATCCTTATCAGTGTTGATGTTTGCTTAATGTTTGATTTTTTTATTAAAAAAAATACTCGTTTAACATATTATGTCGGTAGACATTTAACGCCATTTGCAAAAATTATGGCACATTCACATTATGACATTCCTTTTGCCCCACCTATCCTATCCTAACCTATCCTTCTTACATTCTCTAAAATGTTTCTCCCAGATTATTGAAAATGTGTGTCCTAAAACAATTGGTACGGAGTGTATGTATTTTATCTAGACCCAAACCCAACCCATAACATTATAAAGCGATACCTTCATAAGGCCAATTCAAAATATACCTAATTCAATTAAATTTGATTCTTTTTATAGTTTTTTTTGTTTTTTTTTTTTTAATCATAAAAGGAACGCGTAGCTGCATTGTATTAAAACAATGATCTGAATTTAAAGCTCTAACCAAACCAGCAAGATATGTTTCTTATACCGGTAGCAATAACTTAAACTATTTAAAGTGAATTCCCTGTTGCATTCATAAGTAGCCGCTTCATTTCCTTTCCTAAATAATTAAGACTTATCAATAAACAAATAAATTATTTGATAAGCTTAAAATATTATTATCTTTTGCTAACGATGTATGATAACGAAAATAATAATTAACAAAGCACTAAAAATTATTTCTCTTTTGGTTATTATTTCCAGACCTTCTGACAACGAAAGGCCAAACGAAAATAGCTCCTTACTCTATCCAAACATGCGAGAGAAACTGTGGAAATACCGTAATATCATCAAGAATCGAAGCCTAATCGTCGATTTGCTGGCAATATTTTTCGGCATTGGAACATGGCTTTGTGTCAATGGAACATTCCTTCAACTTCCGCTTTTGGTAAAAACAGCCCCCGAATTTTGGAGCCTTCCTTCATATCTCAGTGTTGTTGTACAAATTGGAAATTTAGGACCATTAATTTACACCGCCCTTCAGAAGATCTCAAGAGACAGAATAAATGAATCGATAGCTATTTATCTACTTCTTGCAATTGGAACTGTTTCAACAATATTAGCTGCATTTTTCTATGATCGGACAGCAACTATATTCGATCAGAAATACAGTTTAGCACTTTTCATATTTACATTTTGCTTTGCGTTGACAGGATGTACGAGTTCAGTGTTATTCATGCCTTACATGGGACGTTTTAAGGAGATTTATTTGATAACATATTTTGTTGGTGAAGGACTCAGTGGTTTGTTACCCAGTGTGGTGACTCTAATTCAAGGAGTCGGTGGCAGTACACAATGCATTCTAAATCATACTGAATCAGGAGATGTATGGGAGAAGTACACTCCCCCACCGCTATTCGGAACTCGAGACTTTTATATAATTACTTTTGCATTGATGTTATGCAGTTGTATTGGTTTCTTACTATTGGATCGTTTAAAATTGGCCAAAAAGCAATACGCTAATGTGACCGTGGCAACTGGCAATACGTATACTTACGAGAAGGATGATAAAAGTTCCGGATTCGTTGAAGAGCTACCACAAATCTCATCTACACAGTATAACTGCATGTTGTTACTTATGACATTTATTGGGTTCTTCGCCAATGGCATGTACAATAGCATTCAATCCTATTCAACGATGCCTTACGGAAATCAAGCATACCATTTGACAGCAACTCTAAGTGTAATAGCGAATCCTGTTGCATGCTTTTTGGCTGTCTTCCTGCCGCACACTAGTTTAAAGTCCATTCTTTCATTAATAAGCATTGGTGTCTTGTGCACAATCTACGTCTTCGTGACGGCTATTATGAGTCCTAATCCATTTTTAATGGGAAGTGCTTGGGGCAGTACACTAGTGGTAAGTAGAAGTATATTTAATATTTTCTAAATATTTTGTCTTACTAAATTCCGGCTTTTCAGATAATTGTATGGACCCTCCTGATAGGAATCGTTAGCTATGTCAAGCTATGCATAACATCGGTGATGCGTGCTCAAGGAGGCAGATCTCTGGTTTGGACGGGAGCTGTTACACAAATTGGCTCTGCTGTTGGATCAGTGTTAATCTTTGTGCTGATAAACTACACTTCCAGTTTTCAGTCGTACGAAGAAACTTGCGGCTAACAATTAAATTAATTGTAAAAATCAATTAAATAACAAAATGTGTGATACTCTCTAAATCTTCAAAGTTTGTTAATTATTTTACATATACATATATTTTTTTTTTTTTTGAAAAAAAAAAAAAATTATATTAATGCAATTTGTTACAATGTATTAATAGAAATGAAAAGATCTGGAGTTGACTCTATAGGAATTAATTGTTCAAATTTTCAAAGTTCTAAAATATAGTACTTAAATACTTTTTTGATAAAAAACAAGGTAAAACAGAACGATACAAAGTATTTATATATATAATATTAAATATTATATTTTTAAATGTTAAAGACATAAATATTATTTTCCTACAACAAAAATATGTACAATCAAACATTCAAATAAATAAGAAAGCCTTATTGTCTGGCATATTACTTTGAACAGGAATGATACGTTTTCGAGTTATTTTACCTGGTATTAACATATTTATTAAAAGTAATTAATATCCAATAATCAATGCTGAAAATCACAACTTTAAAAAAAATATATCCCAATTTTATCCCACAACGGATGGAACACTAAGTTTGTAGGTGAGACAACTTAAGTATCCCTAATGAAACGGGTAAAATGTTGTTCAGGGAGTGGAATCAGATACTTAAAAAGTTAATATAAATAGTGGTACACATTCATCGTTTTTGGTAAATTTTTGTTTACCAAAATTGTGTTTGTACATACGAAAACAGGTACACACAAAAGATGTTATCAAAATATAAGTGCCGTTTCCGAGGTTCTGTTTATTTTGTAGCTAAAAAAATTTCAATTTCAAAATATCTTGAGTCCAAAATTTTAAGAAATCTGTAGGTCGAGGTACAGAAAGACGATCAAATTCTCCTAGAAATTGTGTTGCTGTATAGTGCGCAATGCGACCGTAAGAAATTTTTGATAATCGTTTTCTTATCATATCTATCACATTTAGTTAATATATTGTTAATTTCTATGTTATAAATTGTAATTATGGCAAATTTGATTGTTTAACTTTAGACATGTTCAAAACTGAATTCTCTTTTTTGTCAATCAATCAGTTGACGCAGTTTGCGGAGGGCGCATGCTACAGAAACATGCGGCCGGATCAGCGAAAGCGTTTGCTGCATTTGCAGTAGATCTACTGCATTTTCCGCGAAAAAAATAATCTTCTGCTACAAAATCTATTCTTCTGCTGATTTTTTTTTTTCCAAAATACCTTCTCTCCAACTACTACAATAAAATAATTCACAAAACAAATTCAAATGATTAATATTTTTTGTATCTGTTCAAAAACATTCTTAACATTGTACATATCGATAAATTTTTTATATTTAATCTACTGCGGAGAGGTCCAGTTTATAGGTACTGCATTTTGTGATAACGCTAATCAGTGATATTTAATTGACTTACTTTTTTTTACCAACTGTTATTTAATGAGCGTAACAAAAATCAATAGAAATAGATTCAAAAATGCAATAAAATTAACAAAATTAACACAAAATTGATTGCAACATTTGAATTTATTTTTTGAAATCTCAAAGCAACTTTAACTTCATAAATTTAAACTCATTCCATTCACAAAAGGTTGTATTCTCTTACAACCCTGAGTGAGTTTTTTAGACTTTGTGAGTTAAGTATTAGTTTTACAGCTCTATTCTGCTAAAGATTCCCTTGAATCGTATTCTGCTATTTGTTGGAGGAAAACGAATGTTCCATTAAAGGATATAAATTGCGCTAAAAATAAAATTTTAACAATTAGATTCTCTTCAGAACTTCAAAAATAATTATTGGTACTCCCGGACAATATAAATTAATTTATATTGAAGCCTATGGAAATAAAATAAAAAATTATTGATAGAGCTTAGAACTCGAACGATTGAAGAGTTCAAAGAATAATTTGTGACAAATTAAGTAAACAATTCACGTGAATCGAAAAATTTGATCGGATCGGATCGGATCGGATCGGATAGCAGAATAGGTTGTTAATTAGTTTTATGGTTGTGAATATAAATGAATTAATTGGAAAGTTTAAAAATAAATTTTTAATAGAAAACTAAAAAAAACTTTCTCTAATCTAATTTTTCAAATAATCTTATAATAATTTATGTAGTTTATAATTTGGTGTTATCAACAAAATATTATCTTTGAATCATAAAAAAGCTCAACACTGGGATAACAGTTAGGTACGCCGATATCAAATCTCAATAATGAATTTAAATGATGGAATTAGGCCTAAATTGGTCTACATGAGACTAGTCAACATCACAACGCACGATCACTCGTATTTGTCCGAAACGGTGTGCTGAATAAGCTTAAGGTGATTAACTTAAACGTGATTTTTTAAAAACGACGATACTTTAACTTTCGACGAAAGGGACATACACTAACACACGATTAGCTGCTGCTGGGATGCAGCTCGGCCTAGTTTCCAATAAAACATATCTTAAGTCATTAAGTGGAACTACCGCAAGGTAGGTATTACTTGTTTAATAAATTAGTTAAATACTATCTAATAATGATAGTTTTATTATTTAATTTTCATTTCAATTAGAAAATTGTGTAGTGTTTCAGCTATTGCTTTTCGTTGTATGGCTTTAATAATGTGGTACGTATTATCATCACAATGCATCTGAGTTATAAATGGAAGTGTCTATACTCGTTTATCACTCTTAAAACTTCAAAAACCCTCAATTGGCTGTGCCGAATAAAAATTTCGGAGTGTTTTTCTGTAGTAAGTAATTGGTAAATGCTTAAAGAAGCCATCGCGACATACTGAAGTATGTATGTTAATTTAGGAAGTCGATCGATTTAAAATATTGAGTTGAACATTCCGAAAATCTAATGAAAAAGTTATGTCCTTTTTCTTTAACAATTTAAAGTGCATGCCAATTGGACTTTTCTAAAAACTTTCTCTTTTTAATTTGACAGTTCTAGGTAGTTGTAGAGAAAACAATGCAATATAAACAAATATTTACATATACAACGACAAATCACAATGTTCACACCAGTTAGTCGCGTCTTTGAAAATGTGTTTGTTTTCTCTACAACTATAGGGCTGTTTTCATTGTTGCTTATTTCACATTGACTTATGGGTTATTGTGATGAGAATAGGTGGAGCAAAAGTATGGAACATGACTATGGACATAATGCCCTAAAAAAGGCAATTTGTTTGTTTGTCGGATGGACAGATTTGCATTTTGTTTGCAGTGCACTCGGGCGTATACGCACTTTTTATTATATGAAATATGGTTGGAACTTTTATAGTTTGAATTTAACTGTTGTTTGAATAAATGCAGCAGCTAATGTTGAGGATCAATTTACTGGAATTATTCATTCATAATTCATTCAACCTTATTGTGAGTTTCACCCGAACAAACATTCCAACCGGAAAATTTGACATTTCACTTTTGGTCTATTGTGACTTTCACCTAAAATTTCATGTTCAAAAAATTATTCCTCTTATTATGAACATTCATTTTGGGTGGAATCTATAATGCCATTGACAGCCCAAATTTTCACTTAATTTTAGTAGGCGAACGAAATTTAGTTCGGGCGAAACTCACAGCCAGCCCTATCGCGAACCAAATCAATCTTTAATCTTTTTTTTTATATCTACTCTTTTCTTTAAAAAAAACAACAGCGCCATCTATTGGGCATAAAAGGAACATTCACGGTACTCAGATCAAAGCACATACATAGGATTCCTCAGAAAAATTTCTCAGTTTTGCTGTCAAAATTCTTATAGGGTGAAGTAGTAACTTGTAGCAAGGTAGTTGCAGTTACCAAACAAACATATTGGGCCCTATCGGGAATCTCCCGGGGAATTTTAGTTCCCACGGAAAGTTTCATTCCCAAGAAAAATTTCTAGTTATCGTGAACTTCCCTCGGAATAAATTTTTCCCAGGGAAAAAACTACCAACATTAAAAAAACAAAATTATTTTCGGAGATCAATTTCGAATTGTGTGCAGTGTTATCAAAGGATCATAATTAAAAAAAATTTAATTTAAATTGAAATTCCCTTTACAATAAAACAAAATATCCCAAAAAAATTCCCCAACCATGTGAAGAAAGAAATATTGGGGGCGTTCATTTCAACTGAATTGTATAAAATTGCATAAAATTGTCCTCTTCGATACCTTGCTAGGGTGCACAACAAACAAAATAATTGAATTTTTTCATGTTGCCAATTAGATTTTTCCGTTTGAACGAGGTGTTAAATTTCGCAGAAGAACAAAATCCCTCCATCTGAAAACACTGTCCACACATCGTCAGGCTTAGTGCATGTTTGCGTTTTTTTTTGCTGAAGGTGGGTACCAAAGAGGAGTCGGCAAGGACCACGATCACGATGTAGGTCTTGCCCAGTCAACATTCTCGGAAGTATTGTCGAACTTCTTTAACATTATCGAGGAAAAGCTTTATCCAGAATGGATCACAATTCAAACCGCGGAAGAGCAAAGAAAGAAAAATTTATATTTTTTCGAAAAATATAAACTTCCAGGAGTGATCTTTTTCTTGGTTTTGCATTTTTCGTTTTTTGCTGCAAGAAGGTAATCCAAATGAAGATGCTTTTCGGCCAAATTTTGCCAAATCTTCTTTTTCCCTGTAGGTAGTAAATCCAGTCTCTACATCTGTATTCTTTTCCATAATACTGACCAGCAATTTTATTTGGTTTTGGTTTGTTGAGTTCGTCCCATAACAAAATTAAAAAAATTGTGTTTATTTATCAAAAAACTTTCAATTGAACTTACATTGCACCGTCTCGCCTAAATTTCTCCACCAAAATAAATGCGGAAAAATTCCAGAGAAATTACAACAAATTTCCTATGGAAATATTGTTCACGATAGCAATAAATTCCGAGGGGAATTTCGAACACCATTCACGATACGAATTTTTCGAACGTGGGAAATATTTCCAGGGAAATCTCGTTCGGGATAGGGCCCATTATTAATTTATATTTTCTTATGTACATTTCTTACCACACTTGGGTTTGTCAACCTGCGCGAAGTCGGGGCGGGCCTGCTAGTACTAAAATAAATATCAAATTAACGTGCTCGATGTTCTACATTTAAGATAAATGAGGATATAATAATAATAATTATTAATATCATTATATTTTCGCAGCTTGAGAGAATACAAAATAAATAAAAAGACGCTTAAAACTTTTTTTATTTTAATTACTTTTTTCTAGACCTTCTGATTACGACAGGCCTCCAACGCTGATTCCTCTATCGAAACATGCGAAATAAAATGAGCAAGTACAGTAATATCTTCAAGAATCGAAGCCTAGTCGTCGATTTGCTGGTAACGTTGTTCGGTTTTGGATCATGGATGTGCGCCGAGGGAACATTCCTTCAACTTCCGCTTCTAGTCCAAACAGCCCCCGAATCATGGAGACTTCCTTCGTATCTAAACGTTGTTGTGCAAATGGGAAATATAGGACCATTAACTTACACCCTCCTGCAGAAGATTTCAAGAGACAGATTAAATGAATCAATATCTATTTATCTACTCCTTGGAACTTCAGCTGTTGCAACAATACTGGCTGCATTTTTCTATGACCGAAAAGCAATCATACTCGATCAGGAATACAGCGTGGCACTCTATATTTTTACATTTTGCTTTGCCCTGACAGGATGTACGAGTTCGGTGTTATTTATTCCCTACATGGGACGCTTCAAGGAGATATATTTGATCACATATTTGTTTGGTGAAGGACTGAGTGGATTGTTAAGTGTGGTAGCTCTAATTCAGGGAGTTGGTGGCACCACTCAATGTATTCTAAATCAGACTGAATCTGGACCAGTTTGGGAAAAGTACACCGCACCACCGCTATTTGGAACTCAGGACTTCTATTTAATTATTTTTGCATTGATGCTATGCAGTTGTATTGCTTACTTGCTACTGGATCGTTTAAAATCGGTCAAAAAGCAATACGCTAATGTGATCGTGACAGCTGGCAACACTTATACTTATAAGACAGATGATAAAAATGCCGAAGACGTTGAACAGCTACCAAAAATCTCATCTACTCAGTATAACTGCTTGCTATTGCTAAAGGGACTGATAAACTTTTTTGCCAATGGCATATTTAATAGCGTTCAATCGTTTTCAACGATGCCTTACGGAAATCAATCATACCATTTGACAGCAACTCTAAGTGTAATAGCCAATCCTGTTGCATGCTTTTTGGCTGTCTTCCTGCCGCACACTAGTTTAAAGTCCATTTTTTCATTAATAAGCATTTGTGTCTTGTGTACAATCTACGTCTTCGTGACGGCTATTATGAGTCCTAATCCATTTTTAATGGGAAGTGCTTGGGGCAGTACACTAGTGGTAAGTAAAAGTATATCTAATAAATTATAATTTTTAATATTAAGCGACTGCTTTTCAGATTGTTATATGGACCCTTCTGATAGGAATAATAGCATTTGTCAAGCTATGTATAACATCGGTAATACGTGCGCAAGGAGGATGAAAGTCATTGGTGTGGCTGGGAGCTATTTCGCAAACTGGTTCTGCTTTCGGATCAGTGTTGATCTTTTCGCTAATAAACTACACTTCTATTTTTAAGTCGTACGAAGACACCTGTGGTTAATAAAGTACATTTTGACAATTTTCCAATTTACTGTTTTGGGAAATTTGTTGAAAATTTATGTTGCGAAACAGGCATAATGTGTTTTTTAAATTATGTCAATGGAATCTTTTTATAAATTAATTGTTAAAATTCCTAAAGTTTTGTAACAACTTTAATACTTTTTAAATATAACGACTACAAGTAGGTATATGATGTCATCTTTCGGAAATATATTTAGGTATATAATAACTACTTACCTAAGTGTAAAGTACCTTGGCATCACTTTCATTGAGTCGAATTATAAATTATTAAGGGTATTCATGCAACGTCGGAAACTTTACGACGTAGTAAAATTGTAAAGTTTCGAACATGCGTTTCATGAACGCCCATTTAAACATCTTGCGAAAATGTTGTGATTAACCAATCAGCTGACTCAACCATAATTTCATAATACCATCACGGGTATTCATGCATTCGTAAAGTCCTTATAAACGTGGTAAACTCTGTAAACCTGTCAAATTTGTATGAATATTTGACATGTTTACGCAATTTACAACGTTAACAACGACTTTACGCCATTGCATATCATGTTTACCATTATCATTTACAATGATTACGACACAAAATGGAATAAATCGAAAATTCAGTAGATTAGATTTTTAGATTTGAAAACGAAAAAAAATTATTTTAACAAAAATAAATATAAAAAAAAAAATCACATATGTATGTACATTCCATTCGTTTCAAAACAGAATATAATTTTAGATTCTAACTGTGAAAGTTAGAATTGGTTAAAAATTGAATAACAGAGCGTTGTCATTTCCTTTCATGTGGTTTTTGAATTTTTTAGAGTGGACAAAAAGGAGTAGATCTCAAAAGATTTATTTTCTTTATTAAAATTGGAGTAAATTGATGTAAGGTCTTAACGCTGAATACAACTATCCGGATAGCTTTGGATATAGTTCCTAGAAAGCGAGCAATCCTTACGTTCGAGAAGCTATCAGATAGGCTGTTGTTGCATCAGCTGTTCTGCCACAAGGGATTACAACAACACAAACCTATCCTATCAGCAAAATTTAGTGCCCGGACACATTTATTTTAGTATCCGGACGCACAAGTTTAGTATGAAGTTTAAGTACTCTTTCTGGCTTGGATAAATGAAAAACAGTTAACTGTTCTAAAATATAATAATGTAAATTGACCTTTTGTTAACTTAGCATAGTCACTTATTGAATACAGTCTAGATTTAGTGAAGCTATCAAGATACCCTGATAACTGAGCGCCAAACCGGCTTATAAATCTTGATATTGTTTCCCAAAGGTACTAAACTAAAGTTAATACATATACTAACTGCATCCGCTTGTTTATAACTAAGCAGATTTTCTGAATAAATTATCTTTTATTAATGGAAAAATAATCGTAAATCGATCGATGTTTCATTGGTTCATAAGTTCAGGTTCATATTCTGAAGGCTGCACAGGCACGCATTTCATTTTATTTTATAACAATAATTAAAATTCTTTTTTAAGTTTGTTTAAATCAATTTATATTCATTTTATTTCAATGTTTATTACTGGGTTTAAATTTTAAATTATCAATCAAATTTATATTGTCCATCATCCTATCTTTAGGGTTTTAACAAAAGGTCTTCAGAATCATTTAAGAACCCCTTAGTTTGCTTATGTTCCAACTTTCTTCTTAATGAAAAATTTTGGTTAGAATTATTATTGTTGCGTTTTGTTCAATTAATATTTTGACTTTTTTAAGGATGTTGATGGAATAATGTCATTATTAGCAGCTGCTTTCCTTATGTGCCTAATTTTTTTAATATTTTCAAGGACCCTAAATTAGTAAACGGCCCTTAAATATCCTTTCCTTAAAAGATATTTAAAGTTTAAAGGTTCAGTAAATTGTATTAAGAACCTTTATTGTCCGGATACTGAACCTTATATAGGTTTTAGTATACGGACAGTGGTTTCTCACTCAGAAATCCCTGTCCAAATACTGAAAATATGAGAGAAAAATACAATTTCTCTTCCTCTAAATCGTAAATCGTATACGTAGCATCATTTTAGGGCATTTAAATAAGATTTAACATTTTTATATTATTTGCATTATCCGGACACTGTGCCTGGAAACTGAAAATAATACAAATTTTAAGTTTCCAGTATCCGGACACCAAATATTTTGGAAAAATATAAGTTTATTTAATTTTTATGGCTTAATTAATAAACTTTATTATATTTAAAAGAAAACAAGTCACTTTCTTTATCAATAAATTAATAAATACTGCGTAAAATATTCAAATCTTTAAAATGTTCACAATAATTTTTTTTTTTAATCAAATCGTCATTTTAATCGTTCTCTTAGATATCAAAAACTGAAAGTACGCATAACTTTTACAAAATATTGTTAATTTACATTATGGATTTATAACTTATTTAAATGGGTCAGAAGACAATTTATGTGCCGGATAAGTGATCAGAACTTTACTTAGACTTTGTAAAACAAGCCCTTAAAGTGTTAAGTGAAAAAATCTTTAAACAATTAAAACTTTAAATGAGAACTGACGTTTGACCCAAAAAAAATAGTTTTTGATTAACCTATTTAACATGTAAATTTGTAATTTGTTTAGTACCTAATTCACACCGCCAACAAACAAATACCAACAAGTTTGCAGTTTCTGCTTCGGCTTCGTTACAAGCATGATCTCATCTTAACAGATTAATTTTTCAGATATGTATTTATGTATGTATGTATGTCCCTATCACTTAAAAAAAATTCAAGAAGTGTCCACACATAAAACCTAACCCCGAAAATTCGGGAAAATCATCCAAGAATTCGAAGAAATTAGAATTAAAAGTGAACGGTTCTTGAAAAACACCAGAAGGTATTCGGAATAAAATGGTGATGTTAAAAAATTGAGGCAAAAATTTGAATGTTTTAGCTAAATAGGTATGACGATAATTCATTAATCCTGCCAAGTGCCAAGAAATCAGAAAAAGATGAACATGAACATAACATGAACATGAACATTGAACATCCAAACAAAAAATAAATTTCAAAATTGAATCATTCTATTATTTAGTAAATTCTGCAGAATTTATTTTACTTGAAATTAAAAAAAGATTTAAAAATATCCACGTAAATCCAACAAGACGACAACAGTGCCAATTCCGGTTTCCATTCCCATTACATTTATGCCTAATTTTGGACAGACATTTTGCTTTTAATGCCTACATTTCCCCTGAAAAATAAAACGTAAACAAAGAATCAGCTGACATTTATCAGTGGCAGTCGTATATACACAAAAAAAATACACTGGACAAATCATATGGTGGGGTAGGAGCACAAAAAATATATAAGCAGTATGAAATGCATGTGAAGAGCAGAAAATGAAAGAATTGAAATAAATACTATGCGCATAGCGAGCAAAGAAAGGTATGAAATCATTGTTCGGACTAGGACCGGATCCATTTGCACATTTCAGAAATTATTTGGGTTTTGTTTGATAATAAAATGAAAAATTATTTTTAGATAAAATTATATAAATTATAAAGACCCGTTTGCTGATAAGAAACATAAATACATATAAGAAAAATTGATTGTTATTGTTTGCGTATAAAATTTCGTGAGCTGGCTATTTACTTAAAAAAAAAAAACGGCTGTAATTAAAAATTAAAACCATGTGCATTTACTCAATTCTTGAAAATTCTTACTTCTAAGGAACAGCTAAATAATATAATGTTGTTATATTTTAATAACATAATATTGGAACCAGCGACAGAATTACTTTTTTTTGAAAGGTTTTAAATTTAACCAGTGAAACAGTCTGGTAAGTTTTTCTTGATTTTAAGATCTGATCTTTGAAATTTGAGTCCCTTTAAAACACTAAACTTACATTGATTCCATGTTCAGTTTTCAAATATTTCATTCCTTAAAATGTGCTGCAGAATGAAAGTTTACTCTATGGTCTGTTCGATTAAGTAGTTGAGCAGATACTACATAGAGGAGAACATAGCACATACTTGAGTAAATAAGCATAGAATCAAATACAAAAAAAAAAAAACAATTGACAATTCCAGAAAATTGAACAAAGAAGTTCAGCAGTACTGTCGTTTACTACAAGTGCCAGAAAAACTATATTCAAGAAGTGATTAAACTATTTACTTATAAAATACATCAATAAGCAAACAAAACCCGATAAAGATGGTCAAGATTTAAGATAGCCAAGGAAAAACAAGAACAAAAACGGAGTGCAGACTTTTTGGTTGCCTCGACAGCTCATCTGAGGAGAAAAAAAGTCTCATTTTCCGTCTGGTTGGTTAATCATTTTTCAGAACGTCGTCATCGTCATTTATGTACATTCGTACACAACTAACTGATTTCGTCTTATCATATTTATTACATTTATGTTAGTAATGATAATGCCATTATGAGCATTTAATTGCAATATGTAATTGAAAAAACCCTAAAATCAAAGTGAAAGTATTTTTTTTTTTAACCGAATAAGGTGCCCCCAGATCTGTGGTCGTGGTGGAGGTGCGGTGACAACGACAAGAACGAAAGAGAGTGCACAGAAGGTACATAAATAAAGTATCAGCTGAAAAGGCAGCAGCAACAAAAGTATCTGAAAACACTAGAAATATAAAAACAGACTAATACGAAATGCATTTAGTTTTACTTAAAATTTTGACATTTGTTTCCAACTACATAAGAGAAAAGTGTGAATTAAATATCATACAACATTGAAAATTACCTCCTTCGATGAAATAGTCAGAATAGAAGCTTGAAAACTCAAATTAAGTTTTATCAAAACGAAATCCCTTCCGTTTTCGTATTGCTCGGCGCATTAGATACTCGACTCCACCTTAGGACGGGTTCCTCCAAAAAAGGTGTGGAGCTATAAAGTGCTTGACAAAAAAAAAACTTAAAAAATACTAATTTACTTATATTACTCCGACGAGTTGATTGAAATCCGCTTACGATGTCGAAACCATCGGCTATGTCGTTGTCTTCGTCGTCATCAGAAATTGGACCAAACCTGCTTAAGCAAATTGTAGCTAGACAGCTTCAACAGCGTAGCCCTCAGGCCTTCCAATCTCATCTGTTTCGTGAGCGACTGCGTTTGGCCAGAAATTTGTATAAATTCGATTTGATTGCTCACTATGGGTGTGTAAATGCGATCGAGTTTTCGAATGGGGGTGATTTTCTGGCTTCAGGTGAGATAAAATTTTTCATGTTTCCTATTTTTCATATAAATTTAATAATCTTTTGTCAAATAATGGCCTGGATTTCAGGTGGAGATGATAAACGCATTCTTATATGGGATGTGGAAAAAGCCATCGCTGGAGTGGAAAAACCTCGAGTATTGGACTCTGAGCATACAAGTAATGTTTTTTGCCTGGGATTCGACCGAATGAATAGAAAAGTCTTCTCGGGTGGAAATGATGATCTGGTTATTGTGCACGATAATGAAACGTAAGTTAAATTTTTTCCTTTGCAACCATTTTCATACTATTATAAGTTGGAGTTCTGCTGCACAGGAGATAAAATTAATTTAATTTTAATTTTTGTGGCAGCCTTCCTGTTTTTGTCGAAGAGAAAGAGATGGAAGTTATAGGATTCAGGCATTATTAGTGGATAGGTTATTTTTAGAAATATTATATAGGTACGCATTTCTATAGAAATTGAATTTAAATACATATATGCAGGATACGAAATAACTTCGGATATTTTTATTGAGGAACGAAATTTAAGAAAGAATTTAAAATCTTAATAGGTTTTTAATTATTGTAATTTAATCTGGTGAATCAATATGAGATTAAATCTATGCATAAATTTAAGACCTAATTGCTAGATTCTGGCATAAAAGCTCTGAAAATAAAAAGAACTACCATTTTCATTTTCACTCAAAATTAAAAAGCATACCTATTCCAAACCTATTTCAATTGTTTTCTTAAATTTCCAAATCATTTCGAAATGTCAAAATATAGGTACGTACTTAAAAAGTTAAATTTATTACTACAGCATAGTAATAACGCAGCTGAAGTGAAACGAAAATTTCCATACAAAAATGACACAACGAAATCATAAACGAAAAATTTCGTTCTGCTCTACGTTTTGCAGTACGCTATTCAATTAGCGAAATCGATAACTATAGCAAATTATTTGGAGAAGTCTGCGCTCCTTTTTGGCACTGACTTATTTGCACGGACCATTAATTGTGACCCTTTCGTGACAAAGCAGCTTTTTATATCTTTTGTTCGACCTATTCTACAATACGCTTGTCAGGTTTGGTCACCTGCCTTGATTGAATGCCATAAAAATAGACTAGTAGAGGTTCAAAAAAGATTCCTTAGATTTGGGCTCAGAGGACTAGGGTGGGTTAATCCTTATGATCTCCATCCTTATAACAACAGACTAACACTTAGTGACATGCCTAGTCACTAAGTGCGACTAGATTTTCCTATCAATGCACTTTCTGTCTCGTATTAACTTTAATATTCCTCAAAGAAACTTGAGGAACATACCGGAGAGTAAACAAACTTATTTCAAACTATCGTACATGAATTATGAACAATTTTCTCCTTTAAATAAAATGTTTAAACTATTTAATTTTTACAATAATAAATATAACAATTTGTTTGATAAAACAATAATCAATTCATGTAAATTTAAATCAACATTTTTCCTTGGAATTAATTAAAATCTTAATAATACACACCTTTTTAAGAATTTTGTAAACTAGCAATTTAGTTATGTTAAATAAATAGAGCAACGGGACTCATTTCAATTGCGTGCGAACAAGTGAGACCACAATCAAATTTCGTTACGCATCATCTGATAAAACTCTCCATTAATATTTTTCCGTAGTCGTTTACATTTTCGCTGTTAATTTGGAGACCTAAGAACATTTTCGTTTCGCTTCAGCTGCGTACTAGGCTACGCAGGAAAAGGTGTGGAATATTTTTGGTAAATTAGAGGAAAACAGGAAGCAGAACTTCAAAGATAGACTAGACGATCAATTAATTTCATACAAAATACTATCGAAGATTTTGGCAATAGATCGATAATTTGTAGCAACAAACTTTGGACCCTTATGTATATTTTAATGGAAAGAACAAAATAATTTAAAAAAAGAATCAACTTAATAAAAAATAAAGGAACAAAAAGTATGGCAATCAGTTGTTCGGTTCTATGAAATGAATGAATGAAATTTTACATAAAATGCGTAGCACTTATGGCGTTGTAACTTTATTGGCATTATTTAAAATTTTAAAAATATGTATTTTCAAAATTTGCATTTTCTTTACAGCGGTAAACTCCATAATGTATACAAGCATGAAAAGCCTGTCTATGGACTATCCATTGATCCCACATGTGATGATATTTTTGCAACAGCATGTGAAGATGGACAAATACTCGTATTTGACCAACGTATTGATCCAGCTGATCCACTTGTGGTAGCTAAATATCGTGCATCATTTCATGCCGTGCAATTTCATCCGTTTGGGGGAAATTTTCTTGTCACAGCGAATTCAAAACGGGGCGCTGCTTTCTGGGACATTCGAAAGCCCCATAGGTAAAAAAATCAAATCTATTTCAGAGGAGAATTAAATAATTGTTTATTAATTCCTTTATTTAGCCCCGTCATCCAATATGGATTCGATGAGAGTCACCCAAGCTACATGAGCGTTCGGTTCAATAGTTTCGGAAATTTAATCCTAGCACTTCGACGACGTCTACCACCGATCTTGTATAATACTTTCTCGTCAGAACCAATTTGCCAATTCTACCATCCGGATTACTACAATTCGTGCACCATGAAAAGTTGTACATTCGCTGGCGAAGATGATGAATTGGTGCTATCAGGTTCAGATGATTTCAATTTGTATGTTTGGCGCGTATCTGATGCAGATTGTAAGTTAAGGCAAGTTGGGTTTATATAATATGCATTGCAATTTAAATAATTCTAGTGGAACTGACTGATCAATGGATCGAATCAACACAAATGGTTCTTTACGGTCATCGTTCAATAGTTAATCAAGTGCGATACAATCGTGAGAAATGCATATTGGCTTCTTCTGGCGTTGAAAAAATTGTCAAGGTACGGGATAATCTGTTCTTATTTATTTAGTTTAGTAGAATAAAAAATAATAATAATAATATTCACTTAACACATAGTTATGGAGTCCATTTAATCAAAAAGACTGGACCGGATCACTTATGGAAGAAGCAACTTGCTCCGAAAATCCACGAGATCTCTTCTCGCCCTTCACTTTCCCCTCTTTGACACCACAAAGCTGGTCCCACATGCCCCACGATTACAGCAGTCGCAATACTAATGAAGATCCAAGGATGATGGCATTTTTTGACTCACTTATTCAACAAGAGATTGAAGGCTGGGATACCAATAATTCCTCCGACTCCCAACTAGCATCTGATGGTGGCGGAAGCTCACATAGTCCAAATAATAGTTCGATCGAAGACTCGGATGAGCAGGAGTTGTTGCGTTACTTTGTTCGAAAAAGAGGTAATTTAAAAAAAAAAAAAACAAAGAAATAGAAAAGATAATTTATTTTGATTGTGTATTTTGCAGAACGTCAGCGCAAGAATTCTATATTAAACAAAATGAAAATCCAAACACACAGATATGCTAATCGTATAGCTTACCTAATTGCAACCAAACGCAATACATTGCGCCGGTTGGCACTGAAGGGAGCTTCAAATTCAAATCGACGTCCACAGCGACTAAATATGGCTGGGAGAGGCACTTCTCAACGGGTAGGTGCAAACAGTCGTATAACCCATACTAAACGTAACGGACGAGGGAATCACTATGGATATCGTGATCGTGGCCAAGGACCCAGCGGAAGTGGTCTTACCAATTCCAGAAGAAAAAAGAATAAAAAGCAAAGAAGAATATCCGTAAATGTTACATCGTCTGATGATGATGATCAAGTTCCTTTACCAAGCAATCATTTAAATGTTGCCATCCCCAGCACGAGTACCGGAATTACTTCTAGTGGAAAAGGTAAGAAATGGTTTTGATTAGTTAAGGTGGATATAATTGTTAATACTCCACAAGCAATGGCGAATTAATGGCACTTAAAGATTTTATAGGAATAGAGCTTGCGACACGCTAAAAAAATTCACTTTTCTATGAAATTCTGTTGCAGACATTTTTTGAGAATTTTTATTTGCGATTCCTTCATTCCTATACTCTTCAAAATTTGACAAGTTGTGAGGTAAAGGAATGGACCTTATACGAAACTTAAATAATTCTACTTGCTCTTTGCCCGCCTAAGAGAGAGAGAGAGCCAAACTCAATTACGGTTACTAAAACTGGTGTCGAAGTCCGCTTATGGAAGAGATTAATTTATGAAAAATCATGACTTTAATTCCGTTTTCGGAAATTTGTCCGATTATGAGAGGTGTTTTGGGAGAGTACATTATAATTATTAAATCAACAAACACAACCTGACCACATATATTATGTCTGTTTAGAAAGAAAGTCAAAAACGGACTTCTCTGGTTTGTTTTTTGCGTAAATACCTAAAGCTTTCCATCTTAGCAACAAATTCATTAAATTATTTAATATTTAAAATGAATAGACAAACAAACTTACACACTTTTCCATTTCAGATGCAATCCTTCGTCTTCGTCAACAGCAACTATTGGTTGAAGATTCTGATGAAGATGATGATGATGATGAAGTTATTGTTCCAATTGTACCCGTGCCAGATGTAAATCACATACCAATCATACCACCAAGACCAGCAATCAAAATAAATGGTTTTGGTCATGCACACGATGACTCTCCGCAGTCACCACCACCTGTACAAACACGTATCAACGTCAATCGTCGACGTAGACTCGATTTGGACATCTACTCTAGCCATTCGAATTCTCGACTATCGAATAGCAGTTTCCTAGATGAAACTTCCAGTTCCTCTACCGATTGCAATCATCATCTATCAAGCAAGCGGAGAAAATTCACAAATACCACAACCAATCCGGTTGCATCTGATGCTGATGCCATCACCACCACCGCTAATAATATAAATAATAATAACAATAGTAACCACTCGACTGATATAGCCAAAACTTCTAGCAATAGTATTAACTCTGATTCAATAGCCGCCGGCACATCGTCGTCCTTTATAGACGCCGCCGAAACAAATAATAACAATAGAAGCAATAGCAATGAACAGCTTCTGCAATCAACTCATCACCTTCTTACCCCGGACAGCGGGATAAGTGAAGCCACACTAACACCTCATTGCAATGCTCCAGAATGTCGCAATCCTTCACGAACTCCTTGTGATCACAATAGCAGCGGTGCTAACAGTGGCAATAACATTGTAAACATACATTTGTTTCAACAAAAAGTTTCCCGGGTGCGGAGAAACTATCGCAAGAAATTCGCCGATGACTCTGAAAGTGATTAAGCAAATAACCAGCAAGAATTTTAGTTAAGTTTTGTTCGAGCAGAAGCTGTGATGCGTGGACGCTTTATGTTGTGTGTCATTTTAATTTAAAAAATACAACAGTCTTTATATCATTTCATTTATTCATTTTTGATCAAATGATTATTATTTTATTTTTTAGTCATTTTTAGTTATTACTTTTTTTATTTTGAGTATTTTTTTTATTTTATTGTTGTATTAGGCAAAATAGGCAAAAGAAAAAAAAACAATTAAATGCTATATTGTTTAATCAATAATGTTTTATTAGAAGATAATACATATTTTTGTTGTTGTGGGAAATTTTATGTTCTACGAGAAAAAAGGAAAAAAATTATACTTGAATGAGAAATTGTTTAGATTTATGTTAATCAATTTAACTTTAATATGAATTGTTAATATTCTTTAATTTTTATAGATATAAGAATTCAGAAAAAAAAATCCATAAAATATTTGTGCTCTAATTAATTGTACTGGCTCATTGACTTAACTTTAAAATACTGATAATATTAAAAGCCTGACATTGAATGTCTGTGAAAATTAAGATTCGACAAATTTATTCGTATTCTAGAATTTTGGATGCCTTGGAATGCTATTTTTTTTATTTTTTAGAAATGGACGTGTTTATGTTCTGCCTTTCAATCGGAATTCATTTTCAATTTTTTTCGATCGTTTTCCAAAAAAATGTTGACTTTATTTACTTTTTCTGTCTTTTTTATGATGAGTATTAAATCCTTTATTTAGTTCCAGTGGATTTCTGTCGAGGGTAAAACTGTTATTCGAAAATCTAATTTAATAGCATACAAATGACGGGGTTGCTGATGAATTTTGCAAAATTAAGAAACTCGAATAACTTATTTTGTAGTTCTTGTCGAAAGGCTTGTAGACAGGGTACTTCCTACAGTGGCAGTAGTTACAATAGAAATAGTTTCAAGGATTTAACAGGTATGGCCTTCGAGCGACTGCAGAAGAGTTTTATTTGCATGCCAAGCGATTGAATGACAATTATTTTCTATGGAAAAAATAGTCTGGTGAAAAATAACTCTATGTTTTGTGCAATCGGTTTACACTTCCGGAAAAAAAATTAAATATAAATATGTACAAAAACTATCAGTATAAAATTAATACATGCATTTTTGTATGCTGACATAATTATTTTTCATTCTAGACCTTTTATTTTTTTTTCTATCACAAACCGTAAACTAGTGTTAGAATTAAACAAGAGTGAACTCTTATCATAAGCATTTTTTTTTTATTTTTACCTTTATCTTGCTTATGTGAGTAGCCTGATATTTTTTCTAAACAAGAAGGCCTTATCTTATATGAAGTAGAAAATCATAAAAGAAATAAGTCGTACATCAAAAAGCTGCTGAAATCCTAAGGAAATTTGCCACATCTAAGTTTCCATAGCCAAAAAGTCAGAACTCACGGGTTTTGTATGCGAACAGAAGAAAGCTTAGAAGAGTTGTCTTATTCCTAGGCAAAATGGCCGTAAATTCAAAGGAAACCAGGTTACCAAATATTTCTCGCCAAACAGATAGTTGAGGATACACATATTGTTATAAATCAATTCTTTTTTGAACATTTAAAGACTTTGTTTAGATGAAACTTGTCAATGTACTATTGAATAACACAACATCTACTTCAATTTCGAAAATCGATTACATCAATATTTTGGTACTTTAAGTGAATAATTTCAATGATTATTTTGACCCTAACAAAAAATTCTTTAATATGAATACACTTTACCGAAGTCTTATTTAGCATTATTGCGAGGCCATTTAAAAACAAAAAAAAACTAAATAAATTTTCGATTCTCTGTATGTAAAGTACTTTTTATCTAGATATATAAGTTAAGAAAAAAATTTTTATAACATTCAAATTGAATAGATGAACTAAAAGTTAAAAAAAAATACTTATAAAACAAAATTCATGAAAGTAATAATATGATTTAGATTTTATTTTATATTCATTTATGATTGTTTTATGAAAAAATAAAAAAAAAAAATTATGTATCATGTATTAATCAATTTATTTAGATTTAATTCACCTGAAGCGCAGACATAGAATATTAATTTAGATTTTAACTCAAAAAGAAATTTGTAAGATATAAAACAACAATTTCTTTTTAAAAATAAATATAAATGAAAAGCGTAATTCGAACAGAAAAAGTTTCTCTGTGTTTTCTTTTTTTTTTTTTTTATTTTGTAAGACCCGCAGTGTTTGTTCAATTAAAAGGACAGAGGAATCTGAGCAAGATGGACTTTTGTATTAGATGAAGAAGTATTTTCACTAAGAAATGGGCTGGAAAACTTTTTACTAAAGTCTTTTGGTAAGTTTCACCCGAACAACATTCCGAAAAATTTGACATTTCAGTTTGCGCCTATTGTGAGTTTCAAACGAAATTTAATTTTCGAAAAATTCCTCTTTTTTAGCGCAGAATGTAAATCCATTGAAAGCCTAAATTTGTACTTGTATTTTTTAGAAGGCGAACGATATTTCGTTTGGGCAAACCTCACACATAGTTTTTAAAATTCCGGGCGATCAAAAAATTTTAAGGTGAAATATTTTATTTTATTTTATATTATGTACATACTTGATGTATCCTGGATGTTATAAAAATAAAATGCACGACGTGCGAACTTGCTCTTATGTGGCATTACACTTTGGATTTAAAGTCTGAATAGTTTAGATCCATTCATCTGATTTTCAAAGAGATTTTTTGAGAAAAATACAATTTTTCTTACCGGCTTTTAAACACTTGTATGGTATTTTTGGTAATAAGAATAATTTTTATTTAAAATCTGCTAGATAATGTTAAAAAACTGTTGCGTGCCAAGTTTAATAAAAATCGACCGTCATTTGCGAATTATTAAATTCTCAAAAACAGACAGAATTTTTTCGACTTCGCTATCAAAATCAACTTAGATCAAAATCTCGAGTTTTATTTTTTTTAACGAATTCATAACTTGCCATATAGTGCCTATACATCGCCGGGACTCAAGGTTAAGATGTGTAAACATAAACGTTCCCCCGAGCGCCACATTTCGGTTTACATATCGTATCGTGTACGAAACGTATTACACGCAACGTGCTTCACTTAAGGCACACGTTCTTAGTTTACCATACCCCCGGCAAATAATGTTTCACCGTATAAAAAAACGAAGCAGATGTGATCCATTTTAGGCATTATCCACCCAAATTATGTTAGGTAACCCATGACATGGGATCTCCAGTGATGGTCACTATCTGCCCATGCAACCCTCATATTGTATTCTTTCATTCATAAGTATGTTTCGTAGCGTGACAAATTTGGAACATATTTTCCCAATTTTTTTTGTCAAAATCTATAGAAAAAAAAAACAATTTGTAAGAATTTCCAAGGAATCAAACATATCTACCTCACGTTTGACAGCGTTTTTTGATGGTGAGAAAAAGTCGTTCAAAACTTTTATTCTATTTCCGGAAGATAAATTTGCAATTGGAAAAAGGAAAACGACAAACAGGAGTTTAAGTCAAAGCTCTCGCAATATGCTTGGCTCAGAGAAAGTTTTAGATTTTATTAAATATTTTAAAATAATGAAATTCGAGTTGAGTTTTATTCGGTACTTTGCATCTGCAAGTGCATTACATTAGGTACCTTGTTGCCGCAACGTTCGATACATCAAAAGTTGAGGAGTCATTTAATTAAGTTGTTTTAATCCTTTTGTGAAATCACAACTTATGGAATTTTTATGCAATTTTCGATGATCGACTTTCAGCAGAAGTTTTTTTTATGGTTTAAACGAATTAAACAACAAAATTGAGGTGATATAATTATTATATATTTTTATTTTATTTTTTACGTTTATCCTTGTTCAAAATAGTACATACATATCTACTTAAAATTTTCTGTAGAAAACTATATAATTCCTCAAAGCTCATTTCATAATAATCAACTTAATTTAACTGGCAGAAACGGAGTGTGTATATAATTTTATTGAAGTTAATGCAGATAGTCAAATAAACAAAAATTTCGAAAACATCATTTATTTTTTTATGTTTCTTTTGGTTTTTGTTTTAAACTAAATAAACGATCTAACTTTTATCTATATGCGATGCGCTATAGCTAATTATATTTTAAAGTCTTAAAACTACAAAATTTTGCTCGTAATAAGGTAAGAATAGTGTTTGCACTCATACAATTTTTTGTTTGTTTGCATACTATTTACTGAATATATTACTTTTAAAATTAACTATATTACATTTAGTGTGCTCTTTTCTTTTTAGCTCCACAGTAGGTGAATATAATTTGATCAACATGAGGAAATCTATGAAATAATATGATTTGAATGGTATTTGCAATTCAATTCGCAGACTTTAGGACAGATGCGATTTTCATATAAATTGTCGACTAAATAAAAAACATCCTACAGTTATTTAGGCTTTCAGTGGTAGGAGTTGACAACTCCACATCACTGGTCTCGTTGGCTCATAATCGATTCATGTCACTTGGCTGAAAGGGAAGATTTCGTTCCTTACATCGCTGCATGACGAATTTTTCCAAAGAACTACCAGCTCTAAAAAATTAAATTAAATTTAATTAAATGTTTTTATACATTTCAATTCAATTAACATTGAAATTAACAAACTTACTCATAGATTTCATTGCCTTCCTGATTGTAAATGTCACAATTTTTGAATACCAATTCAATGTCCTTAAGAAGTTCTTCATTAATTGTGTATTTTCCCATGTTGAGTTTGGATTTTACTTTGGCAAAGTCCATGGGTTCTTTTATTATCGTATGATAATCAGGAACTTCAGAATGAGTAACAGGTCTTAGGAATGGCCATGAGTTTTCATTTTTCATAATGTCATCTAGAAGATCATATAGCAAGGAGCTGTTTAGAGGAAGATTTTCGCCAGCACGTCGGCGTCGATTGTTGTTATTATTTGTGCGAATTGCATCATCAGCACCATTACCATTAAAGCTGTCGTGCATTGAATTACGTAAAGAAGATCTCTTGCTACTACTGGTAGACGAACGAACACGTTTAACTACAGGTTGTTCAAAATCTTCATCTTCGGTTGATGAATCTAAAAACGAAGATAATTTTTCTTTAGGTTGAAATATTATTTTTAAATACATAAGTCATACCAACTATTTAAACGAACATATGTATGTACATTATGTAAGTGTGCTGATGAAATAAATAATAAACATAAACGATAATTTATATTAAAACACTGTAACTTAATGTTCAGAATTTTTGACACCCACTATAAACACATTTAGTAACTTAACCCTTTTGATAAAGGAAAAAATCAACAAAGTACACCATCTGACACAGTTCAAGGAAAACTTCCTGCTGTTTTTTTAAATGGAAAACCTTCATCTATGAATTCCATTTCATTTAGACTAATTGAAATAAAAATCTTAAGAAGAATGCTATAAAATTTGACTTAGGAACATTTAAGAAATTTATGACCGAAGCCATCGATGAAATAAATCATCTTAAAAATGTTCATTATTTCTTAAAATGATCCAGAAAAATTGCCGAAAAAAGGTTGGGGTTGCGAGGATTTTGAAAAGGATAATTATTTATTTTATGTCATAATTATTTCGTTAAATATTAGTTTTACAATAAAAATGATTAACAAACATTTTTAAGGACAATATTTAAAAAAAAAATTTGTTTGGACCTTTTTTCAAAGGACGAGAATAGAGGTCAATTTATAACCATTGCGGTTTGTATTGAGGCTTCGTACAGCTTAAAAAAACACTGGGTATCCACCGGTGACGGAGGACACTGGCCCTTTATGAAAATAACTGTTCGTTTAAGAATTTTAAAATGTTAGCTTAAAAAATTAAATTTAGGGTTGGAAACGGTCTTTTTAGTTTTAAGACGGTACCATTAGTCTAGGGGGAATAATAGCTGAAATAAAATTTTTGTAGACTGTAGAATTCTCTACAATTTTCATATTTATAATTTATTCAGAGGGTGCTAAAAGTCGACCCGTGGCGCTCTCAATCAAGCGGTTAAATTTCACATCCAAGTCTCGTTTGAATTCTGATTTTATGATTATACAAATTTACTTCAACATTGCAATATAGATTTTAAGTTCAGTCTGGTCAACATAGATATTATAAGAAGTGCAATAGATATGCTTAGCAAAAAACAATAATTTTATGAGTGTTAAAATGTTTAATGACTCCCTGTGTGTTGTTGGCCCATTGATTAAAAGAATTATTAATGTTTCTCTTAGTGCCGGTATTTTTCAATAATTCTGGAAAGAATCATGTAGTGTCTTTCGGCTTGTAAATATGAAGCAGGAACACAAAAATCTGTAACGTTTTGGGATAATCTGCTTTGCAGGGATGTTTGCTTTTGCATTTTTAAACTGTTTGCTTAGCATTATTTGCGCAAGTTTTGCGTTTAGGAATTCATCCCTATATTTTACATGGGCTTCCACAATTTTAACAATCTACCAAGAGAAATAAAAAGTACAAAGAGGTTGGTAGAATTTAAGCGAAAACTCATTGATTATGTTCAAAATTATTATAATGTATAAGAAATATTAACAATGTTATATTATAATTATAAACTAAATTATTTAAAAAAAATATTATTAATACTTTAACCTGTGATTTTGTATGTAGCATAGACTTAAATTTAAAATTGTAAACTAAATGGCTTATTTAATGCTAAATAAAGAAGATTCATTTTCATCATAAATTATAAAAAGTTAAGGTTGTTGGTTAAGTCCACAGAACGAAACTCTGGAGCACACCAGTATTTAATTTGTAAATTTGGGTTCGAGAGATTCATTAATTTCAAAAGCATAGTGTACATATTTTATCTTCAATCTGTGGTGAAAAGATCAACTTAACAGTTCCACCAAGTTTATAGGCTGAAGTTGAGTTATAGCTATTTCACGGTGGCCAACCCGATCGTCAAATTCATTTAGTGTTATAAGTCTAGTATGCATATTAATTACTTTTAATTAAAAAAAAAAATAAGTTTTTGCGAATAATTGAATTTGAACCTAAATTAAGCGCCCAGATCTTAAACAGATTCCTTAACCATCGCGTTACCGAACCACAGATCCATTTCAATGCAGGTTTTATTGTTTATCATTTACAATGAACTGTTGTTGTTTCATTAAAAAATTCAATGCGAAAAGCTTTGCATTTTATACTCTTTAGTTTTCCTACAAAATCATCTTATAATAGGTTTTATTTTGCAAATAAACAGAAATGTAGAGTCAATTAGTGTCATTACGACTTTGTAGTATCAGTAATTTTTGGTAATTTAAAATTTTGATTCATCAAAAATGACAGTTGCAAGTCATTCTAGTTTTTCCTTGAACTCATCGGATTTTCTTCAGTGGGATTGCTTTTAAAGCAACAGAAAAATATTTTTCTTAACCTGAAAGGTCAATTTGGAAATCAAATTCAACCATAAGGTAAACACGAGAATAACTTTACAAAAGTAAATTGGTCAACAGTGATGAAAAATTTGGATTAGACAATATTAAGAAACTAAGCTATTTTTATTGCACTAGATTTGATTTTTGAAATATATATAAAAAAAATGCTGTGGAGCCAGTTAAGGAGTTAAAGACTATCAAGGATATAAGGATATAATATAAATTAAAATAAAATAAATTAAATTAAAAAAATTAAAAAGTTGATAAAGAAACAAAACTTAAAAAAAAAAACATTTAAAGCCAATAATATTTTAGTTTTCTGATATTTATGTTTTTTTCTTTCTCGATGTGTCTTTTATTAACGGTAAAAAAATTTTTCTTTAAAATACGATCATAATATAATAATATTTTTTAGTAATAATTTAAACAAAATGTAAAAACAATTATATGAATGTATTTTAAAAGCTTATTATTTAATATATGTAAACAATATTTTTGTGTGTGTGACAATGATGTGCGCAGATGAAGAGCAAATAAACGGATTTCGTTATAAAACTAAATTTATTAATTCTCAAACTCACCGTTTTGTTTGCTCTTGCGTTTTTTACTCTGGTCTTGTCGGCAGGTTTTGCAACTCCAGCTACCACGGGGTGCTCTTCTTAAATCCGCACAATCTAGATGGTAAACTGATTTGCATCCAGTGCAAGCAATTTCTCCGCCATTATATGAACATACTGCACAAATTTCTTCATCCCTGTGTAATGAAACATAAAATACAAGGTAAGTCAAATGAATTAAATTAATTAAATTGTTTTTTTTTTTTATATCATATATTTTTACATATTGAAAAAAAAAAATATTTTATAAACACAATGTCGGTATATTAGCTCCCTCTAGCGCGAATGAAGGCATTAATACGTTTTATGATTTTTCATAGATAGTAAAATGTTCTTCTTATTTCAATTAGAATACGTTTTGTTATTATTTTGATCGTAAAAATCCCCGCCCACTTCCACACCCTTTTTTATTTAATGGCAATTGTTAAAAAAAGGACTTACAGACTTGTAAACAAACTACTGATTGTTATATTGAACGTTTATTTTTTGTTATCCGCCCACTTTCACCCCTTTTTTATAATCCTTAATCCTTTTTGTTTTTTTGTAACCTGCCAAAAGTAGGAGATTAATTTTTGTATTGCCTTAATAACACAAAAAAAGGCGAAAGTAAAACCGTAAAATGTATTCTTTTTTATTTTATAAAAAAAAAATAAATATTTATTAAAATTTTGGTCCGTTTACTTTTTCCTACACTGTTTCACATAAAAGTGGTAATTAAAAATAATTTATAAGATATTTCGATGAGCCACAAAATGAAAAAAAAAAATTTAAGTACACTTGACGTCCAGTATAACGAATGCCGATATAACGAACGTCCAGTATAACGAATCACCATTTGAAGTCCATTGATATCTCTACATAACGAATATCGAAAATGCTATTCAATTTCAATGAAAAGGAAATGAAAACAAAACATGAGACGCGTTCTTCATTTTCGATAGTATTTTTTTGCGTTTACCGTTTACCTGCACCACAAAACGGTAAAAGTAATCTGTTGTTTTATTTTGCCTTCCCGCTTTTTATATATTTTCACAATTGTTGATTCTTAATTATTTGGATGCAGTTCAAATTTGTTTTTTGATAAGTTTTATGCAATATTTTTTTTTAGAAATTGAGTGTTTTCTTTAAACATTTTGTTGACTTAATCTGCAAAATGAAGTTCGCTTGAAAGCGCCTGTTTATAGCTGAAAAAGTTAAGATCATTGATGAATTAAGTGCTGGACTTCCCCTTAAAACAATTTCTGAGAAATATAAAATTCCATTATGTTTTCTTCTTTTTTTTTGTTCGAAAAAACTATTTCGACATTAGATCTTTCGTTATACTGGACGTCCAGTGTACTTGCTAAAAACATTGGTTCGTAAACTTTATGCATCCACTGTTGTGAAAAATTTATTTTGGAACATCCTGTGGACGATTAAATAGCACAGATTTTTTTTTTCAAAATTCGTAAAACTTAACTGGTTCTATTTTAATTCCTTTTACTGTTAATTTCTTTTTATAGGAAAATTTTACTTTAGCCTATGATTTAGAAACACCCTGTGAAGCAATTGTTTTTAAAACAATATTTTTATAGCCTTGGAAATTTTCTTCAAGAAGAAAAAAAAAATTGTACCGATATCTTCATACGTTCAAAAGTTATGATTTTTGCAACGAGAAAAGTCATTTTGGACAACAGTGCGACACGAATTGTGGAGAAACCGGATTCTTCCATAAATGAATAAACATTAAAGCCACAGCAAAAATGTCCAAAAATAAGCCCAGAATATACGAAAAAAATTTTTACAACAATGCCAAGGCGCTTATCTGGGATTCATTGCGAATAAAGGATGCACTAATGCACTTTTTAACCATTTTAATAAAAAACCTTAACAAAAATCGAATATTAATGGAGTGTTTATTTCTAAGCTTTGGCGATCTTATTCGTTTGTTTCTTAACTTCTCTTGTGTTATATAATGGTTTTTGGTTAATTCTTTTTTTTTAGAAATATAATGTGCAAAAATGATCTGAATTTTAATAAACTGTTCAATAGAAGACCTAATATTAATGGCATTCACTGTGCTGTGCATATACTTGAGTCGGACATATTCAAATCATTAAACAATTTTGCTGGACTCTGACGTGAATTTCCTTTGTCATTCACACCAAATTCTGAAGATGTTGCTATTTTTGTAGGACCACCTAAAATGCGTTAAGCTGTGCAACCAGTATCATTGAAACGTGAAATGGTCCGTTCTGCAACTTACGATTCAGTTCGTTGCGATTTTCCAGCCAAGTACAAGGCAATCACAATTAGCCAGTTCAGGTTTACCAGGCTCACTGAGATCTCAGAAAGTTGAACGTAATACATGAGTGAGATTCCTTAGTTTTGCTGTCAAAAAGCTGAGACTGATGTTTTTTGATTCGCTTCGCAGTTGATCAAATTATAAAAAAAGAGATGGTAAGTGCTTTTGACTTCTGGCGGAGAAATCTTGTTCAGGTTTCTCCTTCTCCTCAGTGAAGCTGACAGAAGCTTTCTCAGTGAGATCTCAGAAACGTGAACCGGCTAAATAACACATAATTTTACGGATCCTGTGTATTCTTAACTTAATGACTAAATATAGATGTTTTAGTGAGCTTCATATTTTGAACATTAAGAATTGTTTCACATGCAAATGCTACCAACTAAAAGTTATATGACTTAATGTGGAACATTTCATAATGTACACAATCAGAAACTAAAAAAAAAACGCCTTAAATGTATGAATATGCATATTTGATTTTTTTCCTTACTCGCTCTCCGAATCTTCCTCTATGACATTTGTAGTTGACAAGGGATCACCAGTTGTTTCATTTATTTCATCGTGCTCATCTTCGCCTTCTTCCTCTTCTTCTCCTTCAACCGAATTTTCTTCAGCATCCTCGTCGTCCGAAACTACATCACCGTTACACAGTTCATCATCGATTTCTTCTTCCATAGTTCGCCTTTGCTTACTCTGCCTACGACTGTTAGATTGTGATGACCCAAAGCTGGCATTGTCTTCTTCGTCCATTAGGAAGGCTCGTTTCTTTGTTTTCTTTTTGGGTTCCTTTTTTTCATTTGAAAAGCCTAAATTATTGACACATTTATTGCAATACCAATTACCCTGAGGGACTGTCCTCATTTTGGGTTTCATACAGAACATATGTGTTCCGGCATTACACTCATCACAGAGTAACATCTTTTCTGGATCTGTTCCACGGCGACAAATCGCACATAGTGACTTATTTGTCGATCGTTGCCATTTCATGGCACCATGAAGTATATTCAAATGCAGGAAAACTTGAGAATAACTTGTCGAATGCATTAACGAGATCTCCCACTCCCTAAGACGCTCACGACCCTTCTCTAAAATCGGATCCATTTTCCTATCGTATGTTTCCTTTTTAATGCCGAATGGCTCTTTCATGAATTTCTGCTCAATACCCTGTTCGATTTGTAACAGAGCTGAGGCCAGATTCTTTACACATTGACGCAGTAAAGTTGAATCATGAAGCGATATACCTTCATCGTCACTATCTTCAGAATCGATATCCAATGTTTCACCCAAACTTTGGCCGGGATCTTTAAAGGGTCTTTTTGTTTGATCACCACCCCAAATGAGTTCTCCTTGTGGATCGTATGTGTTATTTTGAATATCAGAGCGCCATTTTTCAATGTCTTTCACTTTGAGCTTTCCCAAATCACCAGATGTTATATCTATTTCCATTTGAAGAACACGATCTACTAGCATAGCATACATAACCTGAAAGAATATAAAATAATTTAGAAAAACAAATATTTTCATGTAAGGAGCAAAAACAAAAAGAATCACACAGCTATGCATTCGACCATAAGAACTTGAGTTATAAATAAGCTCCCAGTTAGAGCCTTATAGATTATTTTTGCAAAACATAAAAGGACTCTCTCTGCACTGAAGCTCTTCGTGGTCAAAAGGGCAAAATAAAATACAACAAATTAATACAAACCTCATTCAAATCGTGACCATCTGGAAATCCATAATTGGCAGCATTGTATTTTCTCTTAGTTTCACCTTTTATTTGAAGTTTGAACTTTGAAAATTGTGAATTATCCATTGACAACATATCAACGGGGCACTTTTTAGTGTGTTGCACAATTAATTCGCGCATTGTACTCAAATTGTCCTTCAATTGACTCTCTCTTTCGCCAAATGTATTCAAACCATTGATAACAGCATCGATGTCTTCTTCCTTGTAAAAGTATGCCCATCTTTGATGTTCTGGATTCTTAGGATCATGTACAAAACAATTCTTGGGGTCACCTGTACACATCAATAATTCGTATTGCGTAGGTGGCTCTGGCGGAACTACAACAGGCTGGGGCTCTACTTCTCCATCTATTTCCATTTTGGTAGCATCACCATTCATTTTGACCTCGCCATTAATGACAGCTTGATTTTCTTTGTTCTCCTTATTGTCTTGAGCTGTAACAACTGCAGCTGCAGCAGCAGCAGCTGCTGCCGTTGGAATTGGAACAGGTGGTAGGGATTTTCGCTTTTTTTTGTTGTCTTCTTCTGCATAAAACTTAGCTAAATGGGCTCGGATTTCCTTCAAACCTTTTGGCAAACCCACAAAATGAGGAACATTCTTCGGTGGATTTTCCAGACACACGTCTAGTGAGTCTAACGGATGCTCAACAAACACCCCTGGAATGGACTCAAGGACATAATACTTTCTATAGGCGCGGTCTCTTCCTAGGAAAACCATGTAGTCGAACAAACTGCTGTGAAGATCTTCCAATTGGCCTTCGAATTTTTTCTTTTCACGAGCGCTCAACGCCAGAATCTCGGCAACTTTTTTATTTAGCTTCTCTTCCAATTGTTTGACTTCTGTGGGTTGCTCCAAACACTGCGCAGTATACTCAGTGACTAGCTTCTTACGTTCGGCTTCGACACTCAGAGTGCGTTGCCTTTCTGCGGACACAAGGACCCTCAATTCCATTTTAGCCTTCGTTGTCGCTTCCATGCGTTCTTCGATGAGATTGATCGTTGACGAATAACTCAGAATCTGTGCTATCAGTGTGTTTATGATTCTGAAGATTTCCAACATTGGCAACTGATAAATTGTGTACATCTTTAACGCACGCAGCACATGCGGTTGCTCCATGCGGAACATCAGACCAGGATCTTCTCTCGAAAAGTACCCGTTGCGGTACGTTAAACGGTAACGTTCTGCTTTCTCATTAACATTAGCTCCTGATGCGAGTAAATGCAAACGCAGCACTTCACTTATTGTGTGTGCGTCCAGTGGCAATTCATTGAGTTTGAACGAGAAATGACGCTTAACGAACTCGTGGGTTTCAGTGGCTTCGTCGATGGTTTGGAACGGCTGCTGATCGTAATGCTTAAATCGGACATATTCCACGGCACACTCCGTTTCCTCTTCCTGCTGAAGGCCGAAAATCGTTCCCATCAGGATCAGGATTATATCACTAAGTGGCCCCACAATTTCCCTTGTTGTGAATGCTCTCGTCAGCTCGAAGAAAGTAATTTTATTTCTAAAAACATTGTTGCCGCATAGGATTCCCGAAAACGAATGCATGAACTCATTTACAACTATAGCATCGCCAAAATATTTAGTCGGTATATTCGTCATGACCGTTTGGTATTTGGGCAGTATTTTTTGGTCGATTCTGTCGAGGTCATCGGATTTTCTCGCCAAAGCAATAGCTTCTTCATCGATCTTTGCCAGACGTTCAGCTTTTTTACGTTCTAACTCTGCCTGTTTTGCTGCCTTTTCTGTTCGCACGCGTTCCATTTCTTTGAGGAAATTTCGAGCGTGCTCTTCACGAGCAGCTTCTTCCGCGGCAATTGCTGCTTCTGTCTTTGGGATAGGCTCGGTACCGTTCTTTGTTAGATACTTGGCCATTGATGATTGTTTTTTATCGATATTTTTGGGTCTGCTCGGTTCGAAGTATGGTAGCTTTCCAATGAACATCTTCGTAAATGTGACTTTCCTATCGGTCACGTATTTCTTATAAGCTTCTGGTTTTGGCCGAAGAATGCCTTCCATTCTTAAAACGTTATCCTCGATGTACATTTTTAAGCTATCATGGGTAAATGAATACTTCGAGCGACGAATCTGCTCAGGCGGAATTATATGCTCACTCCCAGGATTAACACCATCAATCTTTCTTAGAGTATATATCAATTGGGTGGGATCATAAACAGATCCATCAGGTGGTGTTTTAGAAGGCGATGTGGGAGCAATACTAGCAACGACATATTTATTAAACGTTGAGTTGTTTTTATTTGTTGCTTCTACTTCTTCGTTTACAAAGAATCGGGCTCTTAAAAATGGATATATAAGACGGCATAATGTTTTCATTGAAGCCTGTTGTGCTTTTTCTATTATTAATAGTACTATGGGCCGCAGATAATCTTTAAATTGTTCTCTTTTTTTCAATGCACGTCTTTCACTTTTTAACGCCTCGGCGTATGTGAGATTTTCTCGTTTTGTTGCTTCACATTGCCAAATGGTGGAATTGATGACCATTACGTGACGAAAGTATTCTCTGGAATTGAAAAAAATTAGTTTAAAAAAAAAATGTTGAAGTTTAAAGTTTAATGCGATAATCAAGATCTTCTGTGGTTCTAACAGATAATGTTATCTTCTCGGGGAGTTGGTATCTAATGGGTTCCAAAATTGAGTTTAATATTGAAGAAGTAATGATCCAATTTTTGTTAAATAAATGCACAACTGGGTCGTACGAACTTACTCCAATATACGATCGCACGGTGGTGTTAAAGTCTGAAAGTCCATTCATATGGAAGTGTATATTTTGTATGCCACACGCAAAAAAAGTAGTTTATTTGAAGGAAGTATTATGTGAGCACATAACAATGAAGAAGCACCTTACAGTTTAAAATTACTTTAAAAATTGTTAAAAAGTCAATATTTTTAAAAATGGACAGTCGTATTTACAAACCCATTCCAAAGTACATATGTCTAACTTTGGACAGCTGTCCAAGTCCAAATTCTTATTTATAATCATGTTTCATCTAACTTAGACACTGAAATTGGCTGTCCAAACCTATTCTTAAGTGGGTACGTTCAATGAACAGAGAATTGAAAAATAATCTTCAAATGAACAAAATGTTCATTGAACGTATCCCAAATGCTCATGAAATTGACAGATTACAGGGATGTGGGTGAGTGTATGAGAAAATTTGTAGGCCAATGCGTTTATAAATAATGACAGTCGTATTTATTAGATTTCCTTAGAACACACTTGGACAGTTGTCCAGCTAGCCATTGTCTAAATAGTTGGACATCTCCTTATTTATAAACGCATTCCAATAGTGGCCTACAAATTTTCTCATACACTCACTCACATCCCTGTAATATGTCAATTTTGTGAGCATTTGGATACGTTCAATGAACATTTCGTTCATTTGAAGATTATTTTTCAGTTTTTTGTACATTGAACGTTCCCACTTTAGAATAGGTTTGGACATCCAATTTCAGTGTCTAAGTTAGACACTTGATGGAATATGATTATAAATAAGGTTTTGGACTTGGACAGCTATCCAAAGTTAGACATACTTTGGAATGGGTTTATAAATACGACTGGAGATGTCCAACTATGTATTTAGACAACTGTCCAAGAGTGTTCTAAGGAAATCTAATAAATACGATTGGATATTGTCTTTGCACTGCAACAGTGTTGCCACTGTTTGTTAATCTAATGTTATAAAATTTGAAATATTTTGACTTGTATTGTTACTTTTGTAGTGTCGCATTAATTTATTTATATTGTTAGACTTTTTTTTACAAACAACTAACAGAAAATTCAATTTTCCGCCCACCAAATGGAGCTCAAATGTATACTCACACTAATAATAATTTTTTATATATACAATTTTGAACACATTTTTAAGAAAAATGGTAAGCCATTATTCAGGATAAATGTGAAGTTAAAAAATTAATTTTGAAAAAAAACATCTACACATTTTCGAAATAGGTATCGAATTAAAAAAAAAAAATAATTTAAATTTTTTTTAAATCCAAAATTTTATTATTTGGACATTTTGATATTTTGATAAAATCGGTACAATAGATAGTCGAAAACCAACAAAATGGTTCTAGGAGAGATATCATTTTTAATATCTAGATAAAATTTTTTTCCAAAAATATAGTGGGTTGTACTAATATTAGTTCACATAAATCAGAGGAGGCGTTTTAGAAAAAATGATTATATTTTCTGTACCAGTTTTTGAAAACTTGTATAAGAGGTACCGTTATTTTTGGTCATAATGTTAAAAAAATACTAAATGCAAAGTTTAATAAAAATCGACCAAGTCGTTTTCAAACTAATAAGTACTCAAAAATAATACAATATTTTTAAAACTTTTTAAAATTTTTTTTTTTTTTTTAAATTGTCAACATCAGTTGATCGGTTTTTGGAAAAATCGATGATCTAAAAAAAACATTATCCTATTTTTTTTTATATAAAATGTTAGCATTTTTGTACAAAAAATTACCGATTTTTTTTTAAGTTGTAGGCATTTTTTCGAGAAAAATAAGATTTTCATAATTTGGTAAAACAAAATTTACGGCAGATACCGTTATTTTTTATCAAAAAAATAAATGAAAAATATGTATCCAAAACCGCAGGTTTTTTCGACTTCGCTATTACCGAGTTCGATTTTTTACGGATTTTAAACACCTTTATAGAAGCTACCGTTATTTTTAATTATAAGGATAATAATTATTGTTTGAAATCTGCTAGCTATGTTAAGTAAAAACTTGGTTTCATGTTTAATAAAAAAAATCGAGGGATTCGTGCTTGAATTATGAAATAAAAAAAAAATAAAAAAACGCTAGGTACCAAATGAAAGAACATCGACCCACTCGATTAGGCTGCAGACGAAAGGTCAGATAGACAAACAAAAAAGATTTTTTTTAATAAGTACACTGTTATCCAATTTATAACACTACCCCGTTCAGTTAATGTCCAATCCTATTTAATGGCAGGTTAAATAAGCCAATATAACTGTTGTTGTTGCAGGTCTCACAGAATGTACATAAATGAATAATTGAATAGATAGCTACTCTAGCGAAGCCGAACTTAGCTAGCTTAGAATCGATTTATATTGAAATTCATAACAGTTCATTGGTTTGTGAATTTTTTTGAAATATGTAGATGCTGAAAATGAATTTTTTGCCCTGCGGTCCAAATTATTCATACTAGATCCCTTTAACGTTGTTGTTTATGGCTGAACCAGTGCTCTTTTATCAAGAAGGCAACAAAAACGCTTCAGAAAAAAAAATGTATTAGTTGCGTAGTTTTTCGTCTATATGTATGTACCTACATTTTTTTTTTATTTTAAACAATACCTACAATAGAGATCATGAAGCTCGTTACTTTATAACTTTGAAACTTTTCGAGACTACCACCAATCAAGTACGTACATAATAAGTTATGCAAGTCATCAACAAAGGTTCATTTATTTTGCATGGATCTAAGAAGAAAAGGCGACAACAAGCCAAAGATAGAAAACAAATTCACCAGACAAATGCGTAATCCAACACCATTATCATCTTCATCACCAAAACTCATACAATGTCTGTGCCAACAGCAATTTTTGCATACGAAAACATTCGTGCAAAGAACCAAACTGATAAAAACTTAGGAAATGTCCTTCGTATCAGATTACCCTGGTGGTCTCGGAGAAATGGTTTAATGTTTCACTTTCATAAAGCTCATCATTGTGTGTCAGAAACTTTGAGATTCTACAGCCATAGCACTTTGAAGCCACCATCACCAGCCTCGGGTTAGATGGATGGATGGATGGATGGCATAAGCATTAGCAGAGCAGCCAATTTGACATCTCTTTCTGTTGCCTAACAATTGGCACTTAGCACATACTCTACCTTCCACACTCTCTCTGCCGGCAAACAAGAAAAAAATGTTCTAAGATTTCCAAGACTAAAACTGAACTACCCCAAAGCATTGACCTCCTTCTCCTCGTTTTACTCGATGACCAAGAATTTGGAGAAAGAACTACAGAATTACAACATCACCTGTCCTCCACAACTAACCACAGATAGAAGAAGTATTCGCAACTTTGATACTCACTCGTAGTCACGAAATATCTGCTTGGTGGTCTCGCAATAGAAGACCTTCTCATTGTCATGGAATGTGTCCCGCTTCTTGGAATTATTGTTCTCCGAGAAATTCTCAAACCCTTCGCGTTTGCAAAGCGGCATCTTGACAGGAATAGCTTCTTCTAAGTCAGAATACGACAAGTTTATCAATTCCAATCCGATGACGGATGCTGATCGAGGAGCCACCAGATTCTACCAACTTCTCAATAAGTTTTTTCTTCTTCCGTGTTCGTTTCTATGCGCGCCAATCAAAAGAATCCAAATCCAGAAATCAAATCTTTTTTGTGACTTTTGGAGGGAATATTCTTGCATAAATTTGTTAAGCTTGAATTTTAAGTTTTTTCAATCTTAACAATAACCAGGTTTTAAATGATAAAATTAATAACAAATAAATTATAAAAAATATATGATTTTTTCACTGCCAAAACACCACAAAACAAGATTAATTAGATTCTTTTTTTTCTTTCTTTTTACTCTTTTTAGTGAAAATGAAAAATAGAAGAAAATTGCAAGAGAAGCACACGCGCGCGCCAACTATTTTTCGAAAGTGTTTGCCATCGCCTTTGCCTGCTGCTTGTTGGTGCCATGTGAGAAGGAGAAAATTGAAAAAGAAACGGTCGTAAAAGACCAAAATCTATGCGTGTGAAAGAGAAAGAGATGGTTTCTGTTCTGTCATCTGGACTGATGACAGAAACAAGTAATGTAGTAGATTTAAAAAAAATATTCGGAATGGAAGCATTCAGTATTTAATTTAGTGGTGTGTTTTCATTTAAGGTTTTAAGGTTTGCCAATACCACAGTGTTTTAAAAACACTGAAAAACGAAGTAGAAAAAGGCTGAAAACACCAACATTTTAAACTATATATAAACGTATCAGAGAAATTTTCCCTAGTAAAGTCAATTGTTTATATCTGGCTGTTTTTTTCCAATCCTGAAGGTAATTTAAAAAAAAAACTATATCGGGGATCGATACAAACTATCGATAACAAACGTGTAATTCAAGTTCGGTTGTTCACAGAGTTTTCCTCTGTCCCGAAAATTCTATGCACTAAGCTAAGCCCTATGAAGATTGATTAGTATGAAAACTACAAAAGGCGTTTATTGCTAACTTGCCACATTCTAAAACATTCTGAACAACGATATTTAGCCACATTTATGAAAATTTCAACAAAAGAGTACATGTGCCAGCAAAGTCCAGGAGGCCACTTACATACCCCTCTATTACGGTTAGCGAATCGAACGTTCGAAGTGAGATGTTTTCATTAGCGAACTAACACATTCGACATACCACGGTTGGCGAACCTTACAATTCGAGTTCGAAATTCAGTGCTACCATAAAAAAAAAATAATAACAGAAATAAATGAAACGTTAACTCATGAAATTTCAAAAAAAAACTGTTGTTTTCATTAATAATTGATAATTTGCTTGTGTATTAAAAATATAAAATCAACCAAAATGATTTAAGCAACATAGATTTATTTTTTGAAGAAAACGAAACCTACAGAAAAAAAGTAAGAATGCTTCGACTGCGCAAGAGTATTCGAGACAATTCCATGTTTCTATTAAAATTACTGCTTGCGCGAATTTTGGGGCACTCTTTTTATACATAAATGAATTCCTATTTGGGTGTTAGTTTTTTATTAAAAATGTAGTGGCCTTATTTATAAACGTTCTCTAACTTTAGACAACTGTCCAACTTTTGAAAATTTGTTCAAAAACCTTGTTTATTGTTGTCTTATAGCTGCCTAACTTAGACACAAGAGTAGATTGTCTTAACCGTGAGTAATGTGATATTTATTTTTATTAAATAAAGCATATTTCCACCAATTTGAAAATAGTTAGACAGTGTCTAAATAGACAAAAATCTAATAAATACGACTGTAGGTATATATATTAATTCAATTTTTTTTTTGCGTAGGTCTTGTCAACCTTGAATCGATTTTTAATGAAAAGGAACGAACATCTCTCTACACTCTTTACTCTGCAATTTTTTTTACTTTGCAATTTAAAAATCGGACGGGGTAATTGCCTCGTTTGAAAGCAGGGGTGGAATCGGCTTACGCGATAGTTGATAATCAAAATCGACAATTTTTCTCCATAAGGTGATTATCAAATCGACAATGTTTTTTTGTACTGATATTAAGTGACACCTTTTTAGGTGTCGTTTTCATACTTTATGTCATTCTCATTTTCATAAAAATTTTGATGTAGTCGGCTTAAAATTGGTTGGTTTTTTAATAATATAATTAATATCGATAGTAAAAAGTGTGTCTTAAGAATAAAAAAAATTAGTTCAAGTGCAATGTTTACATCTTTTGCAATTTTTCAAACCGCACAGACAGTAAGGAGTGAAAATAATTATAAAAAGGTCCGACTGATCAGAACAAATCTGAGAAACAACAAAAACTACAAACAAAACCAACACAATAACAAAAATGACATTTAATTCTTAACTGAATTGTAAGTTATGCCGAAGAACAAACAATTTTTGGCGATCGATTTACACAGAGCAACGAATAGTTGATAATCAAAACCTACAATCAACTATCGCCTTAGGCGATTCCACACCAGTCCTTTATTTCTTTTTTCTATATAAAATTAAGACTAGTTTCAATTAGAATTTGGAGAAAACTTATACGTAAATGTGCACCGTCTTGTTTTTCAAAATTGATAAATAAATTTGATATTATCTATAGGTAATCTGTTCAACAAAAATTATAAGAATATAATTTTGAGAGAACTTTTTTCAAAGGACGAGAAAGTAGAAATGCCAATTTATAACAGTTACTTACAACAGTTTTCCGACATTAAAAGTGTGTGCATTTTAAAGCGCATTGCGATAAAAGCTTAAGAAGGCAATTGGTGGATATCCTTTGGAAACAAAAATATAAATATTTAACAGAAAGATAGACAAGTTGCTGTTGTATTACGTGTTGAAAACTGATCCCGAGCTAGATAGATAAGTTCCATAATGGATCTTCGTAGATAATAAAACGCGGCTAGTATGTAAAATGAACGCGATTGAATGCTTCATTTATTTTGTTCCGAAACGGATACTTCGAAGATATCTTATGCCATTTTCGCTTGGACGTTCGGAAAACCCCTTTTGCACTACTACTACACAAAAAGCATTCGATATAGAATTTCCCTGACGAGGAACACTTATCAAAAAGTGATCAATGGGGAAATTTCTAAATATTTGGAAATTTGATATTTTCATATTCGATTGGAATCAATGAATGATTTGACTTTCGTAATGGAATTTGTTCAGAATTGATACCTCGAAGATTATGAAATAACACGTGTAGTTTTTCTTAGGTTAGGTGTATCTAAAAGCTCCCAAGTGTACACGTGTAAATAGTTTTGCATTACAAGTGAAATAAATATTCGTTTATTCAAACAAAAGTTAAATGGTTAAGCAAATGTATCCTGTTAAAACCTACTTTTTATTTTAAGTTGAAGGAAAAAAAAATGCAATAATAAAAAAAAATTAAATTTCTTCATGTAATCGGTTGTGGGGTGCTTCGTTTTCTATTTCACGAGATAGATGAGAACTAGGCTAAAAAACAAAAGACACGAATTTCTATGTTTTCAAAAAAATCAGTACACATCAATTGAATTTCTGTATTTCGAAATGTTTCATTTCATTTTTTAATATTATTTTTTTCTTATTTTCTTTTTGTTATAAGTTAATTACAAATAATTTATTTACACTAAAAGTATTAACATTTATTCGCCTTTTCTTTCTTTCTTTCTTTTTTTTGTTTTGTTTTTATGATTTTATTAATTATGAAGAATTAAAAGAAGTTTCACCTAAGTAAATCATTAATTACAATTATTAAAACTAATTCAATTACACAATGCATAATGGCATAATGTTATAAATTCATAATTAAAATTAGAATTATTTTTTCTTCATATATATGTATTTAACATTTTGCAAGAATAACAACACAAAGTTGTGTTTTATTTATTTTATATTTTTTTTTGTTCAGAAAGAAAGAGTTCAATTTTACACAAAGAACACACAAATTATTTTTTTTTTTTTAAATATCCCCAAAATAGAAGGTGATATACGTCACTCAATAAACCATTAACACAAAATAAAGACAAAATTTCGAGAAAAACCACAAAATAAATTTATACATTTTTTTACTATTGTTTTCGAAAAAAAAAAATAAAAATAAAATACAAAATAATTTACACAAACAAAATATATATATAATATTGACAACGGTGGACAGTAACAAAAAAAGAGGCGCAAAAAATAATCACAGATTCAAATGAAATAAAAACCACAAATTCCAAAACCGCATGAAAGTAAAAACTTTTTTTTTTAGTATTTTTTTTTTAGATGCGATGAAATTTGCCAACACACTCACAAACAATTATAGTAAAAATAATAATATAAGTAATGCATATAGGTCCCGTATTTTAAAAAATAAAGTACTACATTTTCTGAAAAAAAAAAAAAAACTGTCCGAAAAATCCATTTGACTTGGTTTTACAGCTTGTGGATTGTATGTGGATCGTAGACAGAACTTCTTTGAAATTCAATCAGTAATTGGGAAAAAAACTATAAGTTTAACGAACTCAAATTATTTTTTTTTTTATTTTATTGCATTGTACATATTATGTATATTTCAAAAAAGCTTTGCTTTGAAAAAACATTCTTTTTTTAATATTTAAAAATATAAGCGTAATCGTTTTTTTTTGTTGTTTGAAGTTTAAAACTATAATTTTTCTTTACAATTGCTTTGGGTTTTTTTTTTGCTGTTTTTCTTTTATGATTTTGTACTAATTATCCACTGGAAACCAAGCAAATTAATTTTTTTTACTTGTTTTTTTTTTCAAATTGATTTTTAAGAATTTTGAATTACAATTTTTTATGTTTTTTTTTGACAAATTCTGTATATAAAATCTTTCTTTTTATTTTTTTTTTGTTTATAAATAATCCTAAAACATTTAGTAATGCACACATTTTTTGTTGCTTGTTTTTTTTTTTTTTTTTTTTTTTTTTTACAAAATTTTACTAAAAAATATAAATATATTAAAAAATTTTATTATGAAGTCCGAAAGCTTTGAAAAGTTTTATTTAGTTTTTTTTTTGTTTTGTTTTCAGTTAATGAATAAAACTTTACTTTCTTATCGAAAATATAATTGTTGATAAATTAATTTAAGAAATAATTATACACAGAAAGAAGAAGGAAATATAAAATTATATAGTTTTAAAAAATAATTAATTATAATTTAAATAGAAATACATACTAATAATAATAATATCCTACAAAAGTAAACGGGACCTAGATTTTTTTAAACGACTTGTGGTGCCACCTAAACCTTTGACATCACCATTCCAGCTCTTTGATTTTGCTCGGAAATGTCTGTATGCTTCTGCGTAGGAAGGTTCTAACATTGGCCGATATGCAATTGGATCACAAAGCTTTGAGTGGTTTTCGAAAAATTCTTTATAACCACCATGGAGTAGATAGATCTCTGGATAGTGTAGGGCGGGGTATGAGTTTGTGTTGTATTCGCGATCGTTATTACGAAGGAAACGGGATCTGGAATTAAAAGAAGAAAAAGCTTATTAGTAAAAATTTCAAAAGAAATAAAATATAAAATAAATGTTTAAGAAAAGCTTTTACTAAAAGCTCATCGAATGTAAAAAAAGCTCAATAAAACATTCATTGAAAGCTCTTCCATTCCAGATAAAGCTTTCTGGAAGGGCATCAAAAGCTTTATAAAGCTTTTGAAAAATATAAAAACAAAATTTCTCATATACTTACAATTTTGGTCCCCGTTCAGATGAGAATTCACAATGGAATATCAGTATATGTCTCTTTGGTCCATCAGCTTCCACAGAAGCTGTATCAGTCTTTGAATTTATGAACTCCTCCATTATCTGCTCTTGGGTATACAAATTCTTTGCGCCACGAATGTGTCCTCCTTCGAATTCATAAGGATATCGGCAGTCAATAATTTTAAACGAAGCCACCGAATCATTGTAGACTCCATTGATTAGATTTGCCAATGTATGACTTGAAATTGACTTCAAATCTCTATGACGACCATCCATTAAGGGCAGGCAAAATGGTTTACTTAAATCTCCAATAAGATCCGGATCCTTTGAGGATCTTGACAAAGCACTCAAAATATCTGCATCATTCATCGAGACAAATTTTCTCAGTACGTGTCTGGTTGGTGCAACAACTTGTGCATCTTGCAACAATCCATGGCCAGCGTTCTCTTTCTCAGCTGAGGCAGAGAAAAAATCTCCTTTGTATCGCTTGCTCTGTACTGGACTAACTGTTGTCGATGGTGGTTCGGGACGTTTAAAACAACGTTCCGCAGCCATACGCGATGAATACGGTGTTGTATTCATTGCAGGTGATTGATTATTGGATGTCAAAAATGAAATCCGATCTTGTACTGTTCTCAGAATCTCTGGGGTCTTTGGTTCGAATAATGATGTGCGTGCTCTATTCGCTGAGCTAGTATTCTCGGTCAAACTTAAGCATCGACGCACCGGTGGTCGCTTCATTAGTTCAGGGCTGGTCTTTGTAGTCTTAATATAACCACTTATCAGGGAATTAAGATTGCTTGGTGCATTACCATCACAATCATTATCCAATGATTCCATTTCAAATAATTCCATATACTCATCATCCATTGTGGATTCCATTGAACCCGAACTTAAACTATGGAATATTCTAAATGACTTGGCTGATGGTGTCATAATTTGTGCTGTTGGTCCTGATTGCATTGATGATGGCTTATTTAAACGAGGTGATGGTTCTAGGATTTTACGGCGGCTTTGTTGTAATTGTTGTGATGGATGTTGTTTGTCAATTATTGTTGATTGAACAATTTGAAAACGCTGTGGACTACCTTCGGGTGAAAGAAGTCGATCTTCATCCATTAGGAGTGTGTTTGCTGCTGTTGGGCTATATGTGAATTCATTTGGACTATCATCCTCATAGAACGTCAAATCATCCATGCCTGTGGGCATTGTGCTGGTGTTGTTGTCCATTATGAGGCGACGTCCAGCACGATTACGTTGAAATGCATTCAAATCGAAATTATTTGAAACCACACTGCAAATAGAATAAATAAAAAAAAAATCATTAGTTAAAGTTGTTGAGATAAAGGAAGATATAAATTGATAAAAATAACATAGAAAAATGTGTTATTTTCAAATGAGTTAACACACTTTGTAATGAGTTACAAGATATAGCTCAGATATTAGATTAGGGGATAATTTATTGATTTAAAAATGAGTTTTAAAAAAATGAGTTATTTTGAAATGTGTTACTTCAAAATGAGTTAACACTTTTGTATAGTGATTTCACTTTTTTTTATTTGGAAATAAGATCAATAACTTAAAACACTTATTTTTGGGGTAAGACAAAAAAATACGAAAGATGAGTTATTTTGAAATGAGTTAACTCTTTTCTTATGAATAATCGAATAAAGATGATATTTTTGGTGGAAAATATTGTAAATTATATCACTTTTAAGAATAAAAAGTTAAAGATTAAAAAAAATGTATTTACATTAAAAAACCAGGTATGGTGTGTTTGAAAACAACCAAAAATTTTATTCTTCTCCTATTTGTATTACTTGTCATCGTATAGGTAGGTACTAAAAAATCCGCGAACGTCCTTCTCAAAGGACAATGAAAATAAAACTATCGTCCTAAACAACGTACAGTCACGCAGCAACCTACATCGCTCACAACACTATATAAATGTTACACCATCGATTTTACAATACCCAACCACCATCGCATTTATTTGTAGGTAGATAGGGTACCACCAGCGTAAAACTGGGTATAATACGTACAAGTTCATTAAACTCAATCAACCATCCATCCTGATGTGATGTTGTGATGGTTGTGTGTAGATTGTAGAGTAGGTATAGTTATGAAAATGCACCTCTCTCCTTATCCTAGGACAGATATAAAGTTAGGTTAGGTATGTAAGTATATTCTCTTCCCCCGAAATATACAGTTCAGGCTTCTCTTCCTCATTTTGTATACTACTATATTATTATACAAAATTAAACACCCGGACATTTTTTTCCTTTTTTTTCAATAATAACAAAATTGGAATAGAGCTATACTACAACACATCAGCCAGCCAGCTATACCAGAGCAAGCGAAGCAAATTACTCTTGACTCAGGGGAAACAAAATTTAAGGCCCTTTAATACCATGATATAATAAATGTATTTTTTTTTTGAAACCCTCTAGTTCTAGATCCATGAACTCGATTTTACTCAAAATGCACAGGAAAATGTTAAATTTCATATGAAAGAGGGTTGCTATTGATGCATTTCAAAATTTCTATGTGTCTCTGTGTGGATTTAAGCGCACGAGGGTAACAAATGAACACAACGAAAAAAAAAAAAATCCCTCATGAACAGATGTGTATAGCTGGTTGAGTTCGGTGTACTCGTTTTAATTGGGGAACTAAATTATTTTTTAAAAATAAAATTAAGAAAAAAAATATTGGGGTCTTGTCTGAGCACACTGAAAACTGTCAAGGAATTCCCCAACAAAAAAAAAAAAAAACGTTTCAAAACTAAAATTTACATATACATAGATACAAGGAAGTCCAGTCAGGGCTCGGCTCAAAGGTTCCAATGAACTGTCTGTCTATAATATTGCATGAGGGCAAGAAACATTGAAGAAAAGACGGAAGGTACATATATTGCTGTGGGAATGACCCTAGCGGATGTCTTATTATTATCATTTTTTTTTTACTGTGAAGTTTTTTTTATTTTTTCTTGGCACACGTTCTTGGGACACAATGGACAGACAACAACAATCAAAGAGGAAGAGGTGAACATACAAAATGTTCAGCTGTGTTGTTTTTTTTATTGTCTTTTTTTTTCTTTAAGGAATTGTCATTTTGAAGTCCTGTTTTGGAATTTAAAAAAAAAAAAATGTAAAAAAAAACTATTTTATTAGGTCAGGTCGGCAACAATGCCTGAAGGTGCGCAAGTAAGAAAGATAAATAAAAAGGAACAACACATGGTGATTTTTTTTGTTTTGTTAAATGTGACCTTATTGGTAATGAGTTGACATTACAAATTTATTCGATTTCCGTGGGAAGATTTTTGTTAATTTTATTATTGAATTAAAATTAAAAGAAAATTTCTGACAGGTGTCAAAATATAAACTCACTGAATAAATTGAAAATTAATATATTCAAATTGAAAGAAAGAAAAAAAATTAAAAGAATGAAATTATACAATAAAAAATATTATTTTTAAGTAGGTACTTTTTTTTTAATCGAAAATTTTCTTTTTCTTTTAAACTTTTAAAATCAAGAAAATATTGAATTTAAAAAAAATTAAATAATAATTTCTATATTTTTTTTTTAATTCTTTGATGTACCAGAAGGAAACCACTTAGGGTCTGTTTTATTAATCTTTTTATTCTTTTAACTTTAATGATCAATTTAAATTGATTTATAATTGATTGAACGAACGTGTGATCCATTTAATCACAATTATTTCCAAAGGAATATTTAATAAAAATATCAATTTTGCTTAATTTCTTCTTTATAACCATCACATTATTAAAAAAAATCCTTCATTCAACAAATTTGTACCTATTTTTTATGAATCAATTGAGAAAACCCAGTTTTCATGGGGGCAACTGCCATTTCATTCACCAGAAGTAAATCTGAATAAAAAGCGAAATTACTTTTTGAGACTTTCGATTTCATTTGAAACCAAGAGTATAACCGAGATAATAAAAAAAAATAATAAACGAGGCACAGAAAAAAAAAATAAGTATAAAAACCGGCGAGAATCGCAGTCAAAAAAGAAGAAAAAAAAAACGTTGCACACAAAATAATAATCTTGGTCTTGGCTCAACTGAATGTGCGAACTCATGAAGAGACTTTAAGTCAAGAAGACCAACCATCATCAGAGTGAGTCTTGGGAGAAAAAAAAAGAAAAAAGTCGGTTGGCTGGAAAGCTGGCAATGGCACTGAATGGCGCACCGGCAGTTGGCACACTGATTTAATATAACGGCATGGAGGGTATAATAATAATAAAAATAATTTCAATGATATAGGTTTTAGAGCGATGATGGGCTTGCGGCGGCAGCGGCGTTCGTTCTTATTTTCTTTGGATCCTCTGTGGAGAATTGAGGTATCTTTTTAAGTGGCCAACTCTCTAGTTGGATTTCGGATGACTTGACTGGGCTATTCATGCGTCAGATTACCGGTAATCGACTGGTAGTTCTTGAGAACGAACAAAAAAAAAATAATTAACTCCCACTTATTTCTCTGACACACGATTTCGTATTTTTCATTAATTAGCACTTTTTTTTATTATTTGTTGATGTTAAGGCAATCCGGGTTTTTTTTTTTTTTTAATTTACTTAGGGGGAAATGTTGAATTGTTTTGATTTTTGTTAAAATCTTTTTTTTTTTTTTGTTAATTAAATGATAATTACCTTGTACAATCCATCATATCGCAGGTTTCTTCATTTATGCTTTCCCACAACATTTTGGCAGTTTTGTTGTTGTTAATAATGTATTAATTTAATGATGATATTTTTATTTTTAAATGAAATTCGAAAAAACGTAATTTCTCGAATTATGATGATATTTTTTTTTTTGAATTTAACAATTTTTAAAACAAATTGTTTTCATTTAACTTTTATAACATAATTTTAAATTTTTTTTAATTATATAGTCCACCACATTTATTATTATTATTATTGTTGGTTGCGTATCCTTTGTGTAATTGTTGTGTGTTATCCTTGCAAAAATGTTTTTAAACAAATTGTTCACAAACTTTCTTCAACATAAACTTTCTTAATTTTAATTTAAAAATATAAAATCACTTAAAAATATATTGCATTTCGGTGGTTTATATTTAAAGTTTAATATATCTATATATTTTTCAAAGTGTCCTTGTTATCATTTTTGTTCTTATATTTATTTATGTATCCTTTTGTTTAAGTACATTCAGGATTTTAGAATATCGTCGTTATACACTGATCATTTCTCACTGAGATTGTTTTTTTTTTTTTTTTCAAATTGTATTTGAATATCCTTCAAGTTTTTTTTTTTCGATAAAAATGCCACACAACTTCTTCTCACAATTAAAAAAAAAATGTTCCTTTCAAATTAATTCTTTAAAACAAATATCCTGAATTAAATAATTTTTCTTAGAGAAGAGAGGGCATTTGCTACAGAACGATAACCAAAACTCGAATGACTGAGGATTTGTGAATACGCTCGGCTTTTATCGAAACTCGCACTTGCATAGATAGGGGTTTGTTGGGTTTGGAAATGATGGTGTGTGTCTTTGGTGTGGAATGTATCTGTGTGTAGATGTAGAAGAAGAAGATAACACGACGAACGAATACGAGAAAAAACTGTATCTCTCGTGTAGAATGTAGAATGAGAGAATATAAGAATTAAGAAAAATCATATGGTATTTAATACAAATGTGTGTGTGTGTTAATGTTTAGTCCTTTTTGACATATCCTTCGGTATATGTCTTTAGCCTTTGAAGGAACATATGATTTTTGTTGCTTTTTTCTCTTCTTCTTCTTCTTTCTTTTTGTTATTTTTTTTTTTTATGAATTGTTTATACTTTGATTTCTTTTCTTTATCGTGAGCTCTGAGAGTTACAAGTGTATTTTTAAGATGTATTGTTGTTGGTGTATAGAGGGGTTTTATTTTAGGTATTTGTTCAACCCCTTCGAAAGATATTTTATGATGAGATTTTTCTTTCATATACGGTTACGGTATAACTATAGTAGAGGTATCTACGGATGCAGATACAGTAGGGTTTTATAAAAATGTGTGTGAAATATTATGGAGGAGAGAACCAGAGAATAGAATGTAAAGAAAGAATTGATTTTAGTTTTTTTTTTTGTTTGTTGTAAAATTCTTTCTTGGCTCAAAAGTCAGCTGAGCGCGCAAGAGGAGGACTTTATGTGTGATTTTTTTTTATTCTTCCTTTTTGGTATGGTATACTTATCTTGAAGATAATATGTAGTTTGATTTTTTTTTTCATTTAATTTTAAATGAAAATTCAATATTATCTTGAAGAGTACCTAGAAAGGTATATAAAGGGAGTAGAAAAATATTTAAGGGGCAAATCAATAGAAAAGATTGTAGAGGAAAAAAGGGGATACCTTAGAGCTATAGGTACTCAATACATGCCTATCTATCCTATCTATCGAAAAAAGAAAGGAATATTATGTGAAATATGTTTGTAATTAGAAGATTTAAGTGCAACAGGTACATTACATTCATTTGAAAAAAGATGGACAATCAAGCAGAATGTAAAGATACCTAAATAGGTAGGTACATCGATATAGATTTTAGAGAGATATAAAGAGCAAAAGAGGGGCTTTGATAGGTAGGTAATTATATATATAGGTACCTACTCATATAGTTACATACATATGTGTCTGAAGAAGGGCATAATATAATCGACCAATCAATTACACACTATAGGTACTAAAAAAAGGATACTAAAAGTAGGTACCTACATATAGCGTTAAATAATGAAATGGTCATTAGGATTGCTTAGCCTCAGAAATTTGAAAATTTAAGCTTAATTTTTTAGATTGTTTTATTAAAACGTTGAATAATATTAACTGTTTTTTTTTTTTGGCAAAACTTTAGGATACCCAGTTGTAATGACATACAAATATTGAAACAAGCTAGCTTGCTGATACCTACAAAACTTAAATATTTCATCAAATTTAGACGCTTAGGTTGTAGGTAAGATACTTTTTCCTACGTGTTAACTGACACATAGCTATCCTACACATGCTTGCTTATAGCTAATCAATATGTAGAAAGGTATTCAAGTTTCCCTTCAGCAATAATGGAAGATTAATGATTTAATGTTCTTTCGTTCTTTCTGGAAAAAAAAAGTTTTTTCTTAGAAACCAAAGCTTAAGGCTTTTATGTGTCAGAGGATAAAACATTGGAACAATGAAAGAATATTTCGTTGTAAAATGCTCATTCTTTGAACTGTCATTTCCTTTTATTAAAACAAAGAATTATTATAAATTTAAAATAAAATAAAACCTACCTACAAATAGTTAGGAAAAGAGGAAACTAAATTAAAAGATTGAAATATTACTCAAAACAGAACTAGGTACTAACAAAATTTCAAAAGTTTGATCCTCGTGGCGAACTTAAAAACGAAAATTTATTAATATTTAGAACTAATCGGGCGGTTTGGCACACCTCAGATACTGAGATATGAATTCTGCCTTTACTTACTTATTATTTATTGTTGTTATTTCATTACAAAATGTTTTTTTTTTAGAATTTTTTAAATGGTTCGAATAATTAAATTAATTATAGTAAGATTTTGTAGGTCATAAAGGGTTTTCATTTTAATATCAAAACTATTATTGTTTTAAGAGAAATCAGTGGATGTTTATTTCATTGCAAAGAGGAAGGTACATATGTCATTAACAATGGAAAACGATATAAGCCAAATGGCCACCAAGGCTACAGTTGCAGCACCCATATTCTGTTCAGGAAATGTTCCATGACCAATTCGCACATTTGCGGCTGTATGATATGTCCTCGATAACTTCATGAATTCCTTATTTAAGGTCTTGAATCGATTGTGGAGCATTGGCATAAACCTTATCTTTCACGTGGCCCCAAAGAGAAAAGTCTAAAGGTGTTAAATCACAAAATCTCGGTGGCCAATTGTAGTCACCTCTTCAAGAAATAACACGATCAGGAAACTTTTCTTGCAAACTTGCGATTGTTTCGTTGCTTATGTGGCACGTAGAGCCATTTTTGTTGTGAATTTTAACAATATCAATGCGTTGTTGCAGCGTGTATCGTTGTATTTTTAGTAATGGCGTAGTTTGTATTTGTCAAATGTCAAAATATGACAGCTTTAAAAGTGAAAGCTGCCCAAATAGTGGGCTATTCAAAATGAAACCTCTTATTGGAAAATCATTTATTAATGACAATCAAACTTTAATGATTGATGCACTGTGTTTTGTTTGTATTTCTTTTGCAAACCGTCAAAAAATATAATATCCTTAGAATACTAGAAATTCATTTACCTAATCTATAGCAAATTTTGCTAACGTAGCATTGCGAATCCAGGATTGTACTATTTTTTGAAATTTTGTTTAAATTTAAGTCAACAAATAAAATGTTTATTTCAACCTCTTTAGTTCATATTATATTCATATGTCACTTTGAAATTAAAAAAATGTAAAAAAGGTAGGTATGATTAGTTTTTTTTGCACGAACTGCCACTGTCTAAGACGTTTTCAGCTGGTGTTTTTTATAAGAAAACTAGCAAATTCCCCGCCCGCTTCGCAGGGCGTTAAAAAAAATATTTTTTTTTTATTTGTTTTGCAGCGAATGTGTTTTTTGTCCTTAACCTTCTACCCTTATTCCTCTTTAATTAAAAACAAAAATTAAGAAAATCGGTCAACCGGTTTGGCTGGTTAGCGAACGTACACTAAACTAAACATTAATTTATATATATAGATGGGTAAAGTATATGATACTGGTTAAAGTGTTGAAAATTAAATTTAAATTAATAACCTAAATCAAAAAAAAATCATTCATTCATTGTGTCCAAAGGTGGAATACTTAAAAAAAAAAAAAAACTTGAAAATGTTGGAAAGTATCCATCGAAACCTCGCGTCGCTCGTCAAGAATATTTAACAAATTGATTAGTTGTTTGAATCACATACAAATTTCACATCTCATATTAAAAGGTCAATTTTAGTATATTGTTTTTCTTATATGTAGGTATCTGTAGATTATAAATGTTTGTCAATTTATGAAATTGGTTTATTATCTTGCATCATATAGGCTTCTTAAAAAAAAAAGTTAAGGACCATTAATTACCGGGAAAGTCAGTTCGTAAAACTATCACATATACATATTACATGCATATCTAATGACCTATGAGATTTAGAGGATCAAGATGCAATTTTGAAAATCATATCTACACAGTTAATTATGTCTTCAGATAAATATCATACCTACGTTAATTTTTCTTGGTTTATGATGAGTAAGTGATTTAAAAAAATCCAGTGTCATAAAAAAGACACATACAAAAATAATAAGTAATAATAGGGTTTTCTTTAAATATTTGATTTAAAAACAAAAGAAACCACTTAACACTTTAATAATTATACATATAGGTATTTCCCTATATGTAGGTAAAAGTGGTAAGGAAATTAAAATATATATTTTTTTTTAAATTTTCAAGAAAAAAATAAATACAAAATTATAAAAACAATTCAATAATAGATACATATTTATAAAATAGTTGTGGTTTGTTTCAGAAAATGGGTCTTAATAGCTAAATAAATGCAAAAACTAGATATCTATAACCAAAAAAGAAATCATCTCAAAATAACGTTGCAAGTAAAAAATATAAAATAAAATTAGAATGCATAAAATGGAGTAAATAAGAATTTTAACAAAGATTCAGATAATATATACTTTTCGGAAGTTACCAAACTCAGAATTGCTCCATCGGGTCTCTTTTGCTAAGAAACACTACAAAAGTAATTTGATAAAAATTCATGAAATTCACGACTTGTCATAAACCACGACTTGTCATAAAAAAGTGTTTGTTTTTTTTTTAAATAATTCTCGCAAGGTCATTTATGAACTTTGGTAATTTAAAGAGGAAATTTTCTTGGAAATTTGCAAGATGAATTTTTATTTTAAAACCACTCCAAAAAAGAGTTGAGAGCAAATCGACATGTTTATTTAAAAAAAAGAGGCATTTCTTGACGTTATTTTTCCAGCGTGAAAAAAAGGTAAACTTCTTCAAATTTGAATTTGATCTTACCCCAATAGATTTGAGGCCGTTAAAGATCTCTTAGAAATTGCAATTGTATGCGAGTACCAAAAGAAGATCTGTACTTTAAATTGTCTCTACACCTTATCAAGTCTTACTGGCTATAAATGTTAATTTTTATCAATTTTCTTGAAAATGGTTAAAGGTTATTATTATTATTATAGGTTAAAGGTTTTCAGTTAAATTTCTATTAAACCTAACACTACTTTTTCTTTTAAAATGGAGTACTACAGCTTTTTTGTTTACTTGTTTTTTTTTTTTGTTTTGACAACTCTCATCTATTCTTGTTTTCTTGTTCTTGTTTTTTGGAAAAGACCTTAAATTTTCCGTCGAATCAGAATGGGTTAAGTGAGAGCTACTTTTTATGATACTCTTGGAGAATTGGCAATTCCTCGCATGAGTTCTAAAAAAATATAATCTTTTTTAGGTGACATACTTTCGGCATAAAAGTCCTACGCACTAACTATTATGCCTTCAGCTATTACACTCAATATTATTTGGGACCCTTAAAGGTACAAAAAAAAAAAAGAGGAAAAAACTGAGACCCTTAAAAATGTATATATTTTTAAAGAAACCAGTACCAAGTTTTTCTTGTGTTTTTTGATGAACTCTAATTACCTACAATATACACAAATATTCCATAAACCCAACATCAAAATTTAAAGCCAATAAAACATGTATCATGTTCAAAAAAGATTTCTTATAATAAAGATAAAAGATTTAAAAAAATGTATAGGTAGGCATATATACATACCTATAGGTCCTCAAAATTTGTAGGATCAGGTACGTAGATAAATAATCTATGTATATGATACCTATCTAGTATCTACCTTATTGAATTTCCGCGTAAGTGTACAAATCTATTGAAATGTCTACCTGTAACCTAGAAAGAGTAAACTTTAAATCCCACCAACAACAAAAAAACCGAATTCAAACTCTACAAAACGAACAAAGCATCGTCGTGCTTATACCTACAATAGTTATTCAAGCTGTGTCACTCACATTCAAGGTCTTCCCATACCTAAGCTAGAGAAGTCCCAACCTACCTACATACCTATTGGAAGCCACGCGAATTTTCGTTGTCAATGTCGTCCCAAAGACACATGATCACATTCATTCCTGAAAAAATTAAAAAAAAAAAATCTTCCTAAAATTGGAATCCTAAAAACAAAAAAAAAACATCATTTGGCATATGGATAGCTTCATTTTCCTACATAAGGCACATTTTATGCTACATAACTGAAAAAAAAAAGAAAAAACATAATTTGATAATTTTTGCAAAAATAACAAAAATTCATCAACATTCATATTGTATCGTCGCGTCGCATCGTCTTCTAAGCGAACATCATTTTACAAGATTTTTGTAAGACAATCTTTTCATTTTCTGAAAAAAAAAAGAAAAATCAAAAGCATCCATATCATAGGTAGGTATCTAAGTTTCGCGAGCTCTTAAAAGTTTGTATTTCCTGAAGCAAGAAAACATAATACTCTCCAAGCAAAGCAAACGATCGCGCACCAAGTGATCTTCACTTGAATTGAGCTTCACAATGATTTTCTCGGTTCTTTTATACTCCATAGCCAGCATTGATTACTGATCTCCCCCCAAAAGCCAAAACCCATCCATCCACACAGCATTCCTTCATTCCTTGTTAAAAAAAAAAAACACATACAATCAGACTCACACACTTATAATAATATAGCCACCCAATTGGGGAGCATAATTCTCACACAAATACAAAATTTTTAACCGTCGTCGCAACGACAAATAACAAGAAGCAACAAACATAAAAAAAAATAAGAAAAAGCAAAGAGAATCAAATCAAAGCAAGAAACGAAGCAAAGATAAGAAATGACAACAACAACAAAAATAAATACATATAATATAATGTAAAGGAATGCCTCCCTCCTTATCCGTTAAAAAATATCACGGACAAGAGAGGCGCAATGTTGGCGCGTTAACATACAAAAAAGCCGGTCAGAAAAACGAAAAAAAAAAAAAAAAAAAAAACTGACAAAAAAAATAAATAAAATAAAATAACGATCGATTTGGGCTTGAGATTCTCTTGAAAAATCCTCATCAGCATGGTGGTATCTCAAAACTTTACACATAAATAGCGCTCTAAAGGAAATGAATAAATTATTATCAAAAAAAAGATACGGTTTTGGGATTATTAGGCACGCAACCGGACGACAAAAAAAAAAATGAAGAAAAATAAACATTGTTTAGATCAAAAGGTTACTGAGCTTCAGAAGCAGCGCCCCCAAACCTAACATCAGAATAGAGAATATCATGATGCTTTTTAAGGTGGCTGCGATGGGGCTATATTCTTGAGTGTTTTTCAGTGTGTACATAACTTAAATTTTAAATTAACTTCTATTGTAGATTCATGATTTTTATCTGTGCGTATATACAAACAATGCGTAAGAAATGTGTCACAACATTCAAGGCATTCACATCATATTAATTGATTCTAATAGATACAATAACCAAAAATTACAAAAAAAAAAATAAATAGGGGTCAAGAGTGTTGGATGCCTCGAAATTTTTTAGAATATTTAATGGGGATGATATGGACGTCTTATTTGACTGTAATTTTGGAAGAAGTTTTACTCAGTTTTTTTTTAAGATAAGTTCCAAGGAAAAATTAAGAAGCAAAAATCTTGGAAATTAGATAGGCAAACCTTTTTCAACCCTATCAAAGGTATCTTGATACCGCTTGTTACACATTCCTCTCCTACCTTTACAGAGTGTTAAGGTCTTCAGATTTAAGACATCGGACAGACAGCTTTTAAAGGAAATATTTACTTGTTGAAATGAACTGAGATCTAAAGCTTCAATTGGAAACACCATGTTTGATTAATTTAGCAATCTTTAGGTCTTCTTTCGATCTTCTATAACCTTGGTGTAGTATCAAAGCCAAGACTTCTGAACATCTCATGGAAGCTTTACAGTACCTTTGTGCAACAAAAGACAAGAAACTGGAGACATGACGATTTTTTACAGTTTAAACGTTATGAAAAAAAAAGACTTACTAAGGAGGTACCAATTTATAACAGTTTTGTTTATAAACAAACTGTTTATGCGGTCCCACAGCCACAGGGCTCTCTGCCAGTGCGTATACTTCGGGCTTCCAAAGTTTTTTTTTTTTTTAAGTCGCGTGAAGCGCGTTAACGAACACCCACTTTGAACGGTTATAAATTGTTATAACTGTTAAAAATTGGCATTTCTCTAGTATTGTTCACTTTATAACAGTTCTGCTGATACAGGAATTGTTTATACGGCCCAGCAGTGTCAGTAACCTCTTTAAAGCCACGCCAAGGAAGTTTAACATTTTAAACTTTTTATGACTATAAACTGTTATAATAAACAATATACATATATAGGACTGTTACAGCATATACCACCTAACAACAGAAGCTTTTTCACGGGTTACTGCCTTTTGTGGGGAATTGACAAATCCTCCAAGAGTATTTCTTTTTTTGCCATGAAAAAGTGCTTCTCACCTTAGCCGTTAGGAATCGGCACAGGGCTTGGGGCCGAATTACCGCTTCCGTGAACGTGTGAGTGCCATCAGAGATCGAATGAACGACTAAACACTCTTGGATGATGGTACTAGATTGCTCGATAACGTACGTAAGTGGTAATGCCAAACTCAAATTATTCAGTCGCGTACGACTCGAAAACTGATGCGGTAAATCGGCCTCTGGTTCTATACGAGCTGTGGCGCCAACTGTTATAAATTGGCAAATCTCTAGTCTCGTTCGAAATTTAGGTTAAGGCGCCAAAACCTTTAAGATTTTCCTGTATTGTCAATAGAACAATCCCTGCATAGATTTTTTTTTTGCACCGCATGAAAAAAATTCCTAAAATAACTCCATCATATAACACCCTGTAAAATGTCTATAAAAATAACTAAAATCACTGAAAATCAGCTGATCAAAAAATAAACATACATATAACTAGCGTGATCGTGGAACTGATATTCATGTGTACACAAACAACATATAGGTAGGTAAGGTACATATATGTATATCAGTAAAAGGACAAAAATTACTTCGAAGCATTGAAGAAGAACGACGGAGAATAAGGGACAGGCATTAGCCTCATACATACATACATATGTACATGCAAAACATATGTAACCCATAGTCGAGACGAGACATTTCTATAGAGATGATGATCTTCATCATACTATAGGATGATGATCAAGAAGTTCTGATTTTTCTTCGTTTTCTTTTTTTTTAAATTTATTGTTGGTTCATTTTTCTGTCCAGTTTTCTATAGAATCTTAACTTCGATGGGGGTATTACAGACATTTCGTATGTATGTAGGTGTTTATTTGGATAACACGAATAGGCAATCGATAGTGAAGTGGCGATCGAGTGGATAAAAAAAAATAATAAAACAAAAAAACGTGGCAAGGATCGAGACAATAAACAATGAAAAAAGAACACACATGATCAGTGTGGAGTCGATGTAGGGTTAGGTATAGAGTATTTGTACCTTAAATTATTTTTATTTCGATGATCAACAAATGAGTTTATCATTATTTTCCTATTGTTTTGTGTACCTTACCAATCAACTTTTTGGAAAACCAGATCGATTTTAGATTGTTCAACAATCAACAGAGCTTTAAACGTGGTTTATCGTTGGATCATAATTTTAATCCACCGATTTTGGGGGATTAACTGAGAGTCAAGAAGGTTCAAAAATTAATTAATAGCCAGTTACAAATGTAATGGGTGATTTTTTAAGAGGTTTAGAACTTAAAAAAAAAAAAAAACACAAAAAATTCGAAAAAATGAATGAAATATTTATTTGAATCGATAGTTTGAACCTTGCAATTTAATGTTTAAAGATAATTTCATGCAAATGTTGACCGCGGCTGCGTCTCAGGTAGCCCATCCGCTGAGTCCAATTTTGGCATACTCTTTCACACATATCGGCCGGTATCTCACGAATGAATGCATGGATGTTGGCTTCCAGTGCGTCAATCGAAGCGGGCTTGTCCCTATAGACATTAGCCTTGACATACCCCCACAAAAAATAATCTAATGGTGTCAAATCGCACGATCTAGGCGGCCAATTGACCGGCCCGAAACGTGAAATTAACTGTTCACCAAACTCGCCTCGCAATTGCGCCATTGTTTCGCGTGCTGTGTGGTATGTGGCACCGTCTTGTTGAAACCACATATCATGCAAGTCAAGAACTTCCATTTCGGGCAAAAAAAAGTTTGTTATCATCGCTCGGTAGCGTTCACCATTGACAGTAACGCTGCGATTCGCATCATCTTTGAAGAAATATGGCCCAATAATGCCGCCGGCCCATAAACCGCACCAAACAGTGGCTTTTTCGGGATGCATTGGTAGCTGTTGCAATGCTTCTGGCTGATCTTCACTCCAAATGCGGCAATTTTGCTTATTTACGTACCCATTCAACCAAAAATGAGCCTCATCGCTGAACACAATTTTTCGATAAACAACATTTCGAACCGAGCACGAATTTTGATAGTAAAATTCAATAATTTGCAAGCGTTGTTCATTTGTAAGACGATCCATGGTTAAATTGCAAACCAAACTGAAGCTGTTTGACAGTGACACAAGGTACTAAACACACGTCAGCTGTCAAAACCAGTGTTGCCAAAACCAAACCAGCTTAAAAATCACCCGTTAGATACTTGAAACCTGATTTAACCTTAGATAAACCACATAAATCGGTGGGTTGAAATTTAAATCCGAGGATAAACCATGTTAGTTATTAAACTGGCTTACTAGTTTTTTTTAGCAATATTGGAACAAAACATATTTTATTTAAAAGAACACACGATAATTTTTAAATAGAATCACATTATTGAGCAATTGTTGAATGATTCAAAATAAAATATGAAGATACGGATCAACAAATTGCTAAAGATTACACAAATCGGCTGTTATTGGCCTGCATAGGTAGTACCTACTTGGAAACTAAACACAAAAACGCATTTTTTTCAGAAAATACATATGTTTTTTTAAATAAATATATAATATCCTATGCGTTTCTTTGCTGAAAGGGACTCGAAATATAAAAGCATCTTTCGAGTCAAGGTTTAGTGTGGCATTTCGTTTAAAAAGATCATGTAAACCTATATTTATTTAAAAACCCCACGTGGCGTAATGCTTAAGTTGGACAGCCAAGTCGCCATCGAAGTTAAATCAAAAGAATAATTCTCAGGGGTATTGCCTCTTGCCAGACAGTGAGAAATCTTCCAAGAGTATATCTTGTAATGAAAAGCTGCCTTCCATCTTTTCCATGCAGATTTGGCAAAAAATTGTAGGTATTATAAGAATGTACCAATTTCAGAAAAAATAAATCAAAAATAATTTGTAATGTTTCCAATTGATAACAACTAATTTTGTTGGTATTGCTTTGATGTTCTTCCTGCTTTCTGTACTGAAAATGGTTTATAGACCATAATTGACAATTCTGATACTTTAAAGTTCACAAACAAATTTTAGGTCAACTATTTAATAAAAAAAAATCAAAATAATCATAAATAGTTTAATCTTATTATTCTCCTTGGTTGATTTATTTGGATTTGACATCAGAATAAAAATTCTGAGAACTTAAATTAACATAATCTTAAAACTCATTGCATTTGTAGTCTCTGACACAAATACCAAAATTGCAACTCTTTTAGAATTTTGATTAATAGCCGTTTTACAACTGCATACATTTTTAGTCTGCCTTATAGATTCAAATACATACAGCAATCAGAATAACTAACAATATTTTTAAAACTATTATTTTATATTATTTTGAGTTTTTGACAACCCAATTTTAAGTCAACTATGTAGTACTCAATAGTTGACCTTAAATTGGGCTGTCAACTTTTAAGAGTAAAAATTGTTGTCAAATCTCCAAAAATCATGTTAAAAAAAAAAAAATATCAAAGCAATATCCCAAAAATAAGTTCTTATCTCTTGTGACTATTTCGCGGAATTTTGGAATTGCTTTTGTAAATTTGGTACGTAGGTATGAAATTTAAAATTTAAAAACATGTTTTAAGACATATAAAATATAAAAATGACCCAATTCCTGAATTTGTCAATCAACGTCCCCAAATCATCAATTTTACCAAATTTCATTAAGTAGGTATTTCCATCTAGAATTGACCTGTGAAATGATATTAATCGCCAAACTTAATCAATTTTTCACCAACTAAGAGAATAAATATTTTGAGAAAATAAAGAACTATAGAACCTAAATTTGGTACAAAGCATTTAATAAGAATTTCGAATTAGCTCACGGAAGAAAGATTTCAGTTTTTTTTTCCAAATTTTCTCGAAAACGGCTAATACGATTTTTTAGCAACTTGCACCATCGCATCGAAAATAAAATTCACATAATGAAAGATCTCGGAAAAAGCCCAGAAAATTCAAACCGACACTCAACTACTTTTCATCAATTTCATAGCCGCGTAAGACCCTATCTATAAAGACTAAAGCTACATAATATAAATAAGCTATATTTAGCAGAATGACGATAGAGAACGCAAGCTGCTCCATCAAGATCAGCAAAGATTTTACTGATATCTTTTATGTACAAAAAAAGAATAAAGTTTGGTGATACCTGTCATGCAACTTCTTAAACATCGGTGTGTCACAGCGATGTTAAGCTTATTTAATTTTACTGACGGAATGAAGTTTCGAAACTAATAAAAGTATGCAAATGCAGCGAAGACAGGCGATGGTGCTTTGTGCCTTCCTTTCGAAGCCAATAACCTATGTTTTAATACTTCGATTTTCAAGGTTGACGTCACCAGAGTTAATTCGTAATCAAATTCCTACATTATTTGATAATTTCTAAATACCTACTTACAACCTTGGAGGAAAAAATAGGACGAGACCTGGGCCTTACCAAAGCCTTCTATTGACAAGACACTGAAGTTGAAGATTATTTTGAATGTTCATTAAATTGAGCTTAATTTAAAATTGACTATGGGCGCTGAAAAGCTTAACTGAATGAACACAATGGTGTAGTTGAAAATATAGTACACAACTAAGTGTACATGAGCAAACTTCAACGTCTGCTACATTTCATTTCAATGTGTTAAGCCAGTTTGAGGAGTGAGGCACTCGCACTGAAGTCCTTAGTTTTCAGATTTTCATATCGAGGTATTATTATCATTATTATCGGCTGTATCTGTCTGACTTTTCGACTGTCTGACATGCTCCACAGTCAACAATACTGTGAAAAAGGCATGAACTTTATGTATTTTCGTTTCCTTGTAGAAACACATACTTTTTCTAAGTTCGCGCCTTTGAGGTTTCCCACTAAAACCTTTTTCTTTTTCTTCATTTTTCTTTCCTATTTGATTCCAGAAATTCAACACATGGAAGTGCAATTGTGTCTTCTCTTGAATATACCTACCTACACTTTGTCAAGAATTAAGGACACTTCTATATTTTCTACACAACATTTACACCCATACACAACTATTCAACATTCTGTGTTGTGTATATTCATTTTTAAAAGGAAAAGGAATAGAAAAGAACACCACCATATAATAAAGGATACCGTTTTTTCTTCCTCGTCATCGTCAGTCATATCATATTGAAGAAGGCACGAACTCTCTTCAACTCATCGTGTCGTCGTCGTCAGCTGGAGAGTTGTACGACCTTGCGAAATCAGCTGATCAACAGGACATTCAATATACAGTATATACATTTACCCAGACAGGGTGCCAGTTATATTTACAACAACAAAAAAAATTTGATGGTGTTTTCTTTTCTTGTCCTTTTCTTTGAATGTCATAGTAATGTTGTTAATATAGAAACAAGAAGAGGGGTGATAGGAGAAACAGAAATTCAGAAATAAATTCTGTTTTCTTGAGACCTTCTTCTACTACCGGCAGTAATTGTTGTTGTTGTTTACATATTTTCTGTTACTTCACAATTTTCTGGGTAAATTGGAACGTGTGTTATATGCTCCTGGCTGGTGTAGTGATTTTGAATAAAATAATATGGCGCGAGGATAATTTTTGTACAAGTATTGGAGAAGAAAAAGAACATATGGTATATAATATAGTTCGGATTTGGGAAAGAACGTGATGTACTTGACAGAGGGGGTTCGCGCCAAAAAACCTATATAATATCTGGAATCTGGATCTTTTTCTACATGTGGTTTACCCTGAATAAGGAAGGAGGAAGAAGAATGAAAATATAAGTAGGTATAAAATAGATACATATAGATATTGGTATTTAGGTGGAAGAATATCGAAATGTCCATCGATATTTTTTCATTTGAAAATCTATTGAAAATCTGTGCCTTGGTAAGGTTTTTAGATGATAGTATCGGTCATTCCTAAAAAGGAATCAGAAGCTAGCGGAGCCATGGACCAGCTCTTTCGATTTGGTTTTGTTACCAGAAAAAACAAAAATCCTTATCAATTTTTAAAAAAATTTTCAAAGAATTTCATTTGAAAAATTTAATTACGTTACCTACGTAATTTTAGGTTGATACTTATATAAACTGTTTAAGAAAGAGACCCACCTACATGCATACAATTCTATCTATTGCAGCTATAAACATTTGTGTATAGGTATTTATTTATGTGTAATATTGGTATAATTGATTCGAAGAACTGCGAAGTTCAACAGGTACCCAGATATCGCGAAAATCCATTCATATTTTAAATAATTTGAGAAATTTAGGATTTAGAAACGGCAGGTGATGGAAATTCCAGTTCTTTGTCAATTTAGAAATAACTTTTAGGTAGATTTCTACCTGCTCATTATACCTATAGGTAGGTAAGGTACCTAAATATAGTTTTAGATTTTAAAGAAAGCTATTTAGTGTTTGTTGTAATAATAATAATATAAGTAAGAGGCAAGAGCTACTGTTCTTAAGAATGTAGGTAGGTAGACACCTATAGGTATAGCAATGTTTTGAATTTGTCAATATGGTTTAAATAGATTTTAAATAAAAAATTTCCTTTAATTTTAACCTGTGATTTGTTGGCCTGATGGTTTTACACACTTAGATACATATGTATGGGTAGGTCCTTGGATTTGATTATAAATACTTTCGTTTTCGTTTCAATTTTTGAGTTGCTTATCCACTTGCGGAATGTAAATGGGCGACGACGCCGAAGCACGGGAGGAAATAAATAATATAAATGTAAAACTCCTGTTTATATGTGAATTATATGGATTAGGGTATTTATTTTTTATCTGATTAGAAATTTATTTGTAATAAAGCATTAAGTCTTAAAACACACTTTAAAGACTTAGGCTAGGTGCGCACATGCAACTAAACAATTTGGTTTAGATTTTAAGCACAATGTGTTTTTATGGGAGTGCGCGCCAAAGCATGTGCGCGGACTCTCATAAAAGCCCATTATGTTCGCCTGGCCTTAAATTAGAATTTAGTGCTTTTCAGGAGCATTATTTCATTTTGTTGGGGTCTATAATTCCATTTTTTTTGGACCTTGTATCATAATAAAATAAAGGTCTAATGAAATAACGGGTCATTCATTTTGTGGTTTCAAGTTGGTAGGGCTGGTTTTTGACACCTGTCAAACTCTGCTGTCATTTGAAGTTTCATAATATTAGTTGAATGGTTTGTCATTTACGGTAATGGATCGCTTACCAATCGAACAAAGCGTTAAAATTTACTTACTACAAAAGTGGTGATTCAAAACGTAGCTACTTTTCGCGCATTAGGTACGTGATGATTATGGTCATCATAATCGACCGACTACGCAAGAAATCGGTAGAATTGTGAAGAAATTTGAAGAAGCGTTACTGATGTGCATCATCGTAATGAACGCTCAGTCGAAAATATTGCTGCTGCAAGTGCAAGTGTTGCTGATGATCCGAATTTATCGATTTCCCGGCTTTCGCAGCAATTAAACAATTTTTTTTTTGGCCGGCGATTGAAGATGACTTGGACGATATGTGGTTCCAACAAGACCTGGCAACAAGCTACACCACACGACGATCTTGACGTTTTTGCGACGTCAATTTGCCACTAAGATTTGATACCGTTAGATTTTTTTCTGAGCTAGGGCCTACGCAAAAGACCGTGCGTACGCGAATAATCCCCGAACTCTAGACGCATTAAAAACCAACATTAATCAAGTTATGTTAATGGCGACTGAACCAAAACATTTTACAGCAGTGCCATTTGTTTATTTTGAATATTCAGGAAATGACCCATATTTCAATTCCAATCAAATCAAATTGCATCAGCATTTATTTCTTTAAAGAAAAAAAAATGTTTTATCGATTGCCTATCACTGATCTTCAAAAAAAAAGTTTTGTATTATACCAGATGAGTCTAGACACTTGTGGCATCTTCAAAAGAAAAAAAAAAGAAATTAAAAATACTTAAGCAGGAAATAACGTTCAAAGACCTTTTTTAAAAAATGGTTAATATTTCTAACTATTTGTAGATATAAATATACCAACTGGGGTTATACAAATGTATTTACTTTAACAAGAAACGCATTGTTCTTCGAAAAAAAACTGTACATATCCATTTCTATCTTCTATTCCAATAAAAAACTAGCCGTCAAGCTCTCCTAAATCAATATTTACATTTATACCAGATACGATGTGTATCGATTGAAAAAAAGCTGTTTCAAAATAAACATCTCATAATTTATAGTCTTCCAATAAAAAAATATAACCGTCGAAAATCTGACTCCAAGAAGTTCACAATTTGTAAAGGGTGTTTTTTATTTGTAATTTGGTTGGAACAATGTTTTGTAAAAGTTGCATATGTTAAATGCATTATGAATTTTTCTTTGATGATGGCGTGGAAAAGAGTTGATTCGGACTAAAATGTTGAAAAAGATTAAATATTCGCCATATTGCAAAAAAAAAGTACAATTCACGAATGCGAAAAATCCAAGATTATGAACACTGCACAAACCCCATTGAATAAAAATTGGGGATATCAAAAAGTGCTAGTTCCGATTATTATCAAAGCCGATTTTTAATAGAAAAGCGAAAGGACTCGAAAAGTTTTTTTCTGGTATCTTTTAAGTAAATAAAAGAGCTTAAAAATTCGTGATCTTTTAAAAAAATAGTATAAAACGGTCTTAAATAATAAGTACCTAAATAAAATCCCGCAATTTTATTACTTGATTCACTACTTGCACATCTTATTTTTGGGATTTTATATTGGGGATTTTGTATTCCAAATCCCAATAATACCAAAAAGAAAATACCTAAAGAAAAGAAAATACAAAAGCCCCAATCTAAAACCAGGTAGGTAAAGACAAAATTATCTTTAGGACAAAATTATCTTTAGGATTTTGTCTTATATAGTTTTAGATTGGGGATTTTGGCTTTGGGGATTTTCTTTTTGGGATTATAAACTATCTTTACAAAATTTGGGTCCAAACAGGTTTGACCTGGATGCTCCATGATAAAAAAAGTGTTATGAGCCTTTTAATAGAAATCTGGTGACAATTCATGATAGAACGTCGCGCTTTTTTATATCAAAAACGTTATCATTAAGACCTTATCAATTGGTTGTCTTTAATAATTAAAGAAAATACTAAGCGGATTTACTTGAGATTAATTTAACAATAATCCTCATTTCAACGTGAATATTTTAGGCATAACATTATAATAAATAATCGACTTACATATATAAACACTAATAAACCACATTAACCAAAAAAAACACCCTTTAAAATGTTAACCTAGAAAAAAGAATCTTTCAAACTGAACTTGTGCTTGATGTTATCAGTTTTCCCTACCCTTTTCGCCCCCCAGTAGTATACCTAGACAATTTCAATCAATTTTCGAACCCCGACGAAAGATGTCTGTGTTTTTTTTTTTTTTTTTAAGTTCAAATATTGATTTTGACGTCTTTTAGAAGTCAAGGTTCGCGTCATGTAATTGAACTCTTATCGAAATTTATGCTTCCTGCCTTTCTTCGTTTCTTGATATGCCATGCCTCTTTAGATCTTAAGTAAAAACTTCATTTATTGTTAATTTAGTGGCGTTAATTTCAAATGCATTAGATAAGAATAATAGCTTGTTTTTTTTTTTAATGTTTCTACATCAGAAAGTAACGGTGATGGTATAGCGAGGTATAAATTAAATGTTTTGGGGTGGAAATTAAAAAATTCGTTACGCATATGCAATTCGATGTTATAAGGTTTTTTCGTGATAACAGAAGCTTAAACTATTTGTTGTTACAAAATCAAGTATTTTAAAAAAAAGTTCTTAGTTAACTAAGAATGATTTTTTTTTCCTCGACTTGTCATCTTATCAAGGGAAAACACAGGCGTTCATGAATGAAAACAACATAAAATATATTATTTTTTTTATTATGTCTGAGAATACTATATACATACATATAATGTATGTAAAATTCATCTTGGACTCTGTGGAATATAAAATGGAATTATAATGTTCTGCTTGGTTTTTTTTAAATGTATAAACAACGGGACAAGTGGATGAGGGTATCTACACTACATAATATAAAATGTGCCATTTGTTGATTTGTTGCGTGGACATAGAAAATTCTCATGATGGGGGCATATTTTTGTTCTTTAGAGACAACCAATTGTAAAAGATAATTGGACAAAACATATCCAATTTAATTTGGTTGAAAGATACAAAAATTCGTTACATAAGTAATACATGCATACTTATACATATATGCACAGACTTTAACTAATTGCAATATGCAGGCAACAGAACATTCCATAGATAACGATAGTCTTGAAAAAATATGCAGACTTAACAAAAAAAAAAATCATAAAAAAAAACGATGATGGTCCTGTGGATGCAATTTAAACTTAAATTAATTTGCTGATAGTTATTTTCCTAGAAAGAAAAAATTAAAATTTAAAAATAATAATAATTAGAATTTCGAGCAAATTAAAAGTGAAATGGTTTTTCGTGGAAATCAAATCATTCAGACGCGATTTCTTATTGGAATTTTGTCCCATATGTATGTTGTTTTCAATTTCCTACAGATTTTTTTTTTTTAAATTAACAAAATCTAATTCATACGAGCTGTGGGTGTGTTTATGTTGGAGTTACTATCCCAACTAGGAAAATCATCAGTTGTATTTTAAATTTAACTACTTGCAAATATAATAATTTAAATTAGAAAAACAGCGCTTATCGAAGCTTTAAAATCAACACCACACAAGAGCTGCGACTCAAGCTTCAGTTTAATCGTTGTTCGCATCCCTAAATAAACGCACTTTAGGCCTACAGCTTACTGTACAAAAACGGGGTCAACAATTTTTTAATGTATACGACTCTTATAATATCATTAGTAAGACTCTAACTCTAGTGTTGCACAGCGTTAGTTTGAAGTTATACCCCAGGCAAAATGTATCTGCAAACAAAACCGGTATTTTTGACTTTACCAATTTCTCATTCGAAATAATCATATTTTTTTTAAATTATAGTTACTAGAAAATACGTCTAAATTCATTCTAATAAAAGATCGAATATTCAAAAGATTTTGTAAAAAAAAATCGCTGAAATTTACCCATTATCAGTTGTATGCGAAAAAACCTATATTTTCGAAACTTCACTTTTAAAAGCAATATCTTGTAAATCGTATCGCTATTCAAACTTCGCTATTCAAAGATCGAAAAACCAGTATTTTTGAATGTTGACTATTTTTTTTTGAAAATATGATCGACATTAAAGAAAAAAAATGGTAATGTGTTCTTTTAGAGGGTCATATGATGTACTCATTTTGCATGAACATGTTTTTAAAATTACTCACCTTTAAGGAGCTAAATAAGTGAAAAACCGATATTTTCAGCATTTTAATTTTGACCAAACCTATTTTGTAGAAAATCGAATGGTCTACAAGCTTTTGTTGGAGTACTTTTTCCTGTGTTTACAGTTTAAAACTGTTATTTGGAAAAACCTATATTTTTGTTACATTGAATAACTTTATATGCTTGGTGCGGACTTTACTTTCTGCTTTCATCGAAAACGAGTCCTTAAGCAAGGCAAAAGATGTAGCTTATGGTTCCCACTACGTATGACATCAGCTGTGTTGATTCGAAACTCATGGGAAGATTGCAATACGTCTCCGCAAGGCAATTGTGGCTCCATTATGTGATTTTCATGTGGATTTGTGGATATCCTAATGCGAGAACAGTGAAATTACAAAGAAAAAGTTCTCTAATGTTGTCTATTTTAAGACTAAGTGTTTACTGTCTAGGAAAACTAACCCGAACACATGATACATACAGCCATACACCATACTAACTTGCTTAATAAACGAGCTCCCGACCATTGAAGTCGATAAAAAGGTTGTAAATTTCCACTTGAAATTCTTCAGTTTTTTTTAGAATTTGCATCAGTGTCGAAATTTGGTTTATGCTTGATATGCCAAGCTAGAAACCAAACGTGTACTTGCCGATATCAGTGTCCCAGAAAGACTTAAGACGTCCAGGACTTATAACCTTTTGCAATTTTGTTATGCTTGGTGGCGTCAGCTTCCACCTTTAATTTTGTTGAAGCTTCCCATCGCCCCAGGGTTGCAGTTCAGACTACTTTATTCGTCTTTACGGTATATCCTGTGTGAGATGATTATATTGATAGAGCTTCCGCACCTGGAGTGAACCTAACATTTGTTCTATTTCTCCAAGGTAACTTTCTTATATATAAATGCTTAATTGTTTCCGCTTTGGGAATTCTGTTGTGTGTCAGCTGTGATTATTTCTAAGTCATCAATTAAGCTTCGTCGTACTTCTTCAAAGAGACATAAATTCCCATAAAGCTTATTGTCAAATCATTTCACACACAAGCCTAATAGGCCTTTTCTGTTTGTACCTAAATTTCAATTCTCAATTCTAGAAAAAAAAAAAAAAAACATTAAATTACCATAAACGATAATTATGGCAATTTTCTCCGCCTTCGAACAAGAATTATACAAAATTGCCGAAGAGTTTCGATACTTTTGCTAAGTTAAAAAAAATAAAAAAAAAAATATCACAAAGTAAAACTTATTGATTCCAAAGTCATTCGCGAATCTGACATCGGAATCGACCGACCAACCGTTCGAAGCATTTTAATTGAACAAGTCTAATTGAAACAATATTGGACATCCACTTGATTTAGGATTCCATGAGTGTTCTAGCATAGAAATAAAAAATAAAAAACCTCTGAGAAAAGAATTAAAAATCGATTTTTAAAATTTAATTCATCACACCATCAACATCGGTCGACAGAGAGGTTTTCTCTTTTTTTTTTGATATTATGTACAGGTACGAGTATCAAATTAAAATTCATTAGTTTCCCAGGAAGTGAAATAGATTATAGAGGACATCGGAGACATTCTCCCATAGTCTCATCGTCTTATCGTCTTATCATATGAAGAAGTTCATATTCGTAGATATATAACTTAGACATCAGGAAGGGGACAGCTGAAAATGATGATGACGATGATGATGAATCCCAAAAATCTTCCAATCCTTTGGGAAGAAAATTTTGAAAAATTAGAATTAGAGTAACCATCAAGGAAAACAGTCATCTGATACATTTTCAGGGTGCCCATAAGGTATATGTATGAGTTTTCTTCTGTCTTTTTTTTTGAGATATACCTACCTACCTGAAGAAGAAAATAATTATTTAGTGGAAAAGGGTATATTACTCCCAGGTCAACGAACGTATCCTTTTTCCATAGCAGCAAGTGAAGGGTTACTCTTACTCAACATTGAGTCAGCAATTTGTTCCTTTGATTTGTGGGCAATGGGCCTGAACAACCGTGGGATAGAAGTGATTTTGCTATCTTTAAAGAATCTTAGCTACATACATACATATATGAATAAGGGGCTGAATGATGTCTTCAATTATCCTTTGTTATCAATTAATTGCATGCTGTGATATCATAAAAAACAGGATAAATGATCTACGAGTTCTACTCAGCTATACGCGTAAAGAAATAAAATGACATTGCATCTTATATGAGGAATGTCCAGTGTCCACTTTAGAAAAGATGATGGACATAGGTCAAGCACGTGTCGAAGGATTTTGATAGATCGGTGATGGTCACTTTAAATATTTTGTATAATCAAATTAAGTATACTGTGAAGATAAATCGAATCGATGTAATTTAGGGAAGTGTGATAAATCAAACATGTGATATTAAACATAGGGAACGGAAAGGGTTAAGAAAGATGGTTTATTAACTGTATTTGGGTAAGTAAACTCTTGTGTAGAAAATTCAAGTAGGGAACTAGATTCTATTGCGGTTTAAATAACATTTTTGTGAGAATCAAACTTTGAAGCTTGAGAGTTTCAAGAGTTTCCCTTCCCTATACCAAGAAATTGTTCAACAAACACTAATACCGCTATTACGATTGGTTGTTGATAAATAAATAAATATTGGAAACCGATATTCAACAACTTAGATAACAAAAGTTTGATAGTTGGCAATGAAAAAATAAAATTCGTAATTGTTACGGAAAAGTTGATCAGTCTTTTAAAAAATTGGGTTTTAATTTACCAAATTTCAATATTTATCAACTATCAATTGATAATTTATTGAAAATCGTATAATAATAATGGCTTTATAAGTAAGAACAAATATTCCCATTAATTATGGAACACAACGTCGTTCAAGTGGCTCCATCGGCTGGCTTCGCGGTAGCGCATTATGTCACTCAAATTTTCCAAGACCTTGTTGATGGTTTCGGGATGTAGATCACGGATTGCTTGGATGATATTGGCTTGAATCGTTTCCGTATTCTTGGCATAACATCGGCCCTTCACGGTTCCCCACAAAAAAAAAGGGACAAATCGTAGCTCCGAGGCTGCCAATTGGCATCGCCAAGACGGCTTTTAACAAGATTTGAGAATTTGGTGCACAAAAGATCGATTATGGCATGCGCTGCGTGGCACGGCGCGACATCCTGCATGAACCAGAGCTCGTCCAAATCTATGTCTTCAATTTCAGTAAAAAAAAAAGGCCCACGGCTAACCGAAACGTTGTTCCCAGCATAATTTTCGAAGAAATCCACAATCCGCACTAAACTGTCACTCTCTGTGGAAGCATTGGCTTCTCGACAATAACGTGCGGGTTTTTCAAGCCCCAGATAAGGCAATTTTATTTGTTAACGTAGCCGCTGAGATGAAAAGATGATTTTCGCCCAAAATCGTTGTCCGATTCAAGCTGTTCTAAAGCTCAAACTGCGAAGCGATAACGAAGCGGATTGTTGTGCGCCTTCAATTGCTGAGTCAATTGGACCTTGTAAGCGAATAAAAATCAGAGATCTTTGTGCAGAATGTTCTTCAGGCTAGTGCGAGAAATGTTGAGCTGTTGAGATCGATGACGAGTTTTTCTTTCCGTCACGATTTCCAGCGGAAAACAGCTGTCAGTGTCAAAATAACCTATGATTTAAAAAGAAACCACTAGATGACCTACCCTAGGTATATGTCCCAATTAAAAGTTTTTGTACTTAATTTCCCAAACCGAGATCATGTAAAAATCTTATGCCATCATGAATGAAAGCGTTTTTATTTGAATGTTGATACAGCTTCGTAAGCCAAAATCAACGATCAAAAACAAGGAACCACTTAGCAAACTTTTTTAATTTTTAAATAGCTTTAGGAGAGTTAACATCGTGTAATGCTCTTCACGTGATTACAATAACCGGTAAGTAAGGTCAAAGACCTAGACGGTTTGGTTTTTATTTGGGAATCCATCAGGGAACAACAAAATGAGTCTTACATCACACTGAAATGAATCAAAATTCCTTACAGAACCTTTTACAAGCTATAAATCAAAAATTTGTCAAATTTCAAAACAAGTCGCTTCTGCTTGTTGAATACCAAAATTTCCTGGAACGACTTATTAGTTTCTTAACTTTAATAATACAAAATTCTAATTTGCATTTTTTTTTTCTATAAAGGCGCCTTATAAATTTCTGTGTCAAAACATGAGTCTCAAAATTACAACGATATAGAAATTTCGATCTGTATCTCAAATAAAATATATTTATTTTTTTTAACATCATGTTAGCTTAAGCTTCTTCAGTAACAGTAACATAAACCGCATACATAATTAGAATAAAATTTTATGCATTATAATTTTTGATCAAAAGAATTTTGAATCAAATGCCGATCCTAGCAAAGAGACAAAGAAAAAAATAATAGCATGTCATTTAATTTAAGAGCGTGAATTATCATGAATGAAATTTAATCAAATTATTGAGTATAGGTCCAATCCCACCCATCAAATCTGTTATTAAAAAAAAAAAAAACAGTTTAGTGTTTTACTACTAAGAAATTGTGAGCGGGATATTTTTATCTTTTCTTGTTTTATAGATAAGTATAAATATTGTAACTCTTTATGCTAATGGTGTGTTAATGTTTTTGTCCGATTTTAAATCTTAATATTTCCCACGACCGCCAACCGATTGTCAAAGATTATGCTAATATAATTTTAAATTCTATGAATTGAAAGGCAGGTATGATTTTTCAAGCGGTATAATGTGTAAGAAATATAAACTGATACTACAAAAAAAAAAGCCTATGTTTAGATATGTTCATTAATTTCGAGCATAACATATATTATAGATTAAGTTGGGTTTATCTGACATTTTTAAAACTCCAAATTATTATATTGCCTAGAATCTGCTTAAATTCTATAGATGATAAGGTACCTGAAGAAGAGCTTAAGTTTTGAGGGGGTCGAGTGTAACGAATGATGTCCAGATCCAATTCGTTATATCGAATACGTTTTTTTCATACAAATCTTTAGGTAAATAAGTACAATTGTATTTTTCATTATTTTATTTCATACTTCACTTAAAAGATAAAAAAAAAACATATTTAACTTCATTTACATACACTTATACATATTAGGAATAGACTTATTAATTTTGTTCAAATTATGTACATAAATACATACAAATATTTGTGCTCATATTTAAGAAAAAAAAAGAAAAAAAATGTTATGATTGAATGCCTCTGCCCGTAAACTTCTTAGAACTAAGACTTTAGAGTTTTCAATGCCACTTTGTTCTGCCCATTGGATGCAATTGTCAAAATTTCCGACAGCTTCGTAATGACTCACTCTTTGAACTTCAGTTTCTGAGCTAGCTAAATATTTGCCTTATTCCAGGACTCCAAATCATGTGTAGTGAATTCAGTCTGAAAAAATGATGTAAGACTTCATAGCTTACAAAACAGTTTTTGCAATTGAAAATTGTGTATATATCTTCCAATATTATCATAAACATGCATATAAGTAGGTATTAACAAATTTACAGTCAAGAGTTTCTTTTAAAATTTGTTGTTTGTAATTTTTTTTTTTTTTTTATTTTCTGAAATTCGTTATTTGTTCGTTATTTAGAATACCTAATGGATTTGAAAAAAGTGTTCATAATATCGATCATTCGTTATATCGGCATTCGTTATACTGGACCACCACTGTATTAATTTTTTGAGAAATATTAGAACTAGGAACGAATTGAGTAAGAAAAATATCTGAAATCTCATTTTTCTCATTTTTCTGAAAGCACAAAATATACAGGGTCATTCATTTTTCAGTTTCGGAAGTAAAAATAAATAAAACACATACAGCAATCATTTTTGATGAACATTTTATTTCATTATAAATTTTGGACTTTGCCATTAAGTGTGAAAAACAATATCATTCAAATGGCCGCCGCCGCGGGAAGATTCACAGCATGCGATTGATTTGAGGTAATTTTTAACCACTTTTTCGCACATTTCGGGCGGTATCTCGGCCATAACTTGATTAATGTTGGTTTTTAATGCGTCTAGAGTTCGGGGATTATTCGCGTAAATTCGGTATTTTGCGTAGCCCCACAGAAAAAAAATCTAAGGGTGTCAAATCGCATGATCTTGGTGGCCAATTGACTCGCCAAAACGTGAAATTACGTGACCAGGAAACTTCTCACGCAATAAAGCCATAATTGGTCGTTTTGAGTGTCTTGTTGCTCCGTCTTGTTAGAACCACATATCGTCCAAGTCATGATCTTTAACCGACAGTTTTACAGATTGCTTGCGTAGTCGGTCGATTATGACGACCACATAATCATCGCGTATTGAGCGAAAAGTGGCTAAGTTTGAATCACCTACGTTTGTAGTAAGTTTTAATAATTTTAACGCGTTGTTCGATAGTTAAGCGTTCCATTATCGTAAATGGCAAACATTCAACTAATAACTTCAATTCAATTCAACTTCAAATGACAGCTGAGTTTGACAGGTGTCAAATGCTAGCGCTACCAACTTGAAACCACGAAATGAATGACCCGATATGAGAAAAATCTATATTTTCGACATTTAATCCCGAATAAATTTTTAAACAAGCCATATTCTGCAATGGGATTTTTCAAATTAAATAAATTGTTGAACCTTATAGAAATTTTCGATTTGCATATTTCCAGGGAATATGTTTTTTTTTTTTTTTTTCATACACACCAAGTTTCATCGTCAGCCCATCTGCATTGCAGCATAAAAATCCTTTTCTACATATATATCCTTCTAGTCCGGAGAATTTAGGTTTTCTAAAAAAAACTTTAGGTCAAACAGAAAAATAGTTAAAAATACAAAAAATACAGGGATATATTTCCAAACTAGTTTCCGTATTTAAACAAAATATCAAATCACAAATTTTCTCATTTTCCATTTGTATTTTTGTTTTTAAGTCACAACCATTCTTATAAAACAAGCAGGAAACAGCCTAAAGTCGATAATCTAGAACCCTTACAAAATTCAAATTACATCAGCAACGAAAGTACTGGTATAAGGTAATACATGAAGAATTCCCAATAATAAAACAGGTAACAAAAAAGGAATAATTATAAAGAATTCTCTACAATAATTATGTCCAACGCGGAATTGCCTGCTTCTACAAACTATATGATCAAACAATTTAGGTAAATCCTTTAAAATCCTAACCAAATAGATAATAAAAATTCTTCTTAAAAAAAAAAATCCATTACCTTTCATTGCAATCATCTTCCATGCAATCTTGCTCAATCTTTAAAATAGCACCAATCCTTTTAAGTTAATATTTTAAACCTTTTAATGACAGGCTCATAATTTCCTCTCATAAAATTGATACCTTCATTGGCCTATGACTAAAATTTTAACAACTTAACTAGTTTTTATGCCTTTTTTTCAACAAGGACGAAACTTGCATCAGTATTTGATTGCATCAATATAAAGTTATATATTTCTCAAAAGAAAAATACACACAAATCACAAAATCGTATACCTAAAGTAAGAGGAAAATATATCTGCGCTTTAACATTTTTCACCTGAAGAAGACCTGTTAAGTCCTTTTTTTATACCTTCCTACAAACTCTCACTTAACTTCGAAATAATAATAATAATGACGGGTGTTGATTTAGTAATAAAAACATTGATTTTTTTGTTGCTAGTAAATTCTAGAAAATTGATCAACTCTCGTCCTCGAAGATCCTTTCGAGAAATAATAATATACGTGTCTATCGGCAAGTCTGTGCGGATTAACCAAATATACAATCTTTTTGTTGACTAATAATTACAGGTTAGCAAATGACAAAGGACGAATACAATGACAGAGAAATAAATAAAAAAAAGCAAAAACAACAAATAATAATGAATATCCTTGCTGCTGCAACTTGATTGATGCCAAAATTCTTTTTGATGCATTATTATAAGAATAAAAGGATCAATGGAAATAGACAAGGATTAGTGGGCGCACTGACAAAGGAAATGCGGGAAAGAAAATGTATATATATTCATAGCAGACAACTCTGTCAAGGACCTTTTTTTATTTTTCATTGTTGATGAATAGGATGTGTTTATTTTTGTTTTTGCACTTTCATAATATTGTATTGTAACTATATTCGCATCAAATATAAGTTGGAGTGTGGATTGAAATGTTAGATATATAGTGTTGAAATTTAGCAAGGAGGCGGTGGTGGTTGACTTTAAGGATTAAAAATCCATCATTGTATAACACAGGTGAATTATATGCGAGACGAGAACAGAGAAAATCTCTTTTCAACTTAGACAAGGTTTCATGTCAAGGAATAAATAAATAACTTGATCCTTTCCTTTTTTTCTTCTAGGTATGTTTTTCTGTTCGTTTTGCAAAGTGAAACCCCTTTTTTGGCGCGCTTTTGTAGCAAGTAAAGCCGGTATTTATATATTTTTTGGCAATTATATGCTACAACATATACGAGTAGGTACCTTCATATACAACAAAAACAAAATATTCTTTATCTGGTTTATTTTTTGATTGTCTGCATAGAGGACTCTAAGGATCTTAAAAAAAACACACAATAGAAAAGCACAAACTCGAAGGATGTCTCACAACAATTAAAAGGTGAAACGACGAATGATCCCTCATTTCGCAAAACGCGGCTACCTAATAATGCAAATTGTTCTTTTTTTGTTGTTGTTGTTGTTGTTTTTGCTGTTTGCTGTTGTGTGCTTGTCAAGAAGCATGTTGAATAAAAAGGACGAAAAATTGAATATTATTGTTTTGTTTTTTTTTGCAAACAGAATTCTTTGAAGTGCAATTTTTTTTTCTCTCTCTCAACTGATCTAAGGATTTTAAGGTAAATTCGCGCCTTTTTTTCTATGATCGAATAAGGTACATACATAGAATTTGAATAATTTTTACCAAGTTTAGAAAAAAAAAATAAGACCTTGCTTACTTCCTGGTTCTTATCATCTTAAGGTATCCTCCTAGCATCAGAATACTAAAGAAGCTACAAAAAATTATGTATCTTTATTTTTTTTGTCTCATGACACAGACGGAAGAATTCTTATGACATGCAAATGAAGGGCTTGTAGGTATACAGATTTCCGGGTGATATGGTTGGTAGCAACTAAGCTAGGGCCGTGTGAACTAAATATTAAAGTTTTTTTTTTTTTTTGAACTTTTGATATTATGAGCAAGTTTTGGATTTGTGAAAAAAAGTTAATAGCGAGATTTCAATGAAACATATAGTAATTCTGTTTGTAAGCCTTTTGGTCTCTATGTATAAATCAAATAAATAAAGTAATTGATTTGTAGGGTCAACAAACTAAAAATGTGAGTGCCGGACCCACAGTTAGGATGTGTAAACATCTACAATAGTCAAAGTACTGGATTTTCGTAAATGAACGTACCCAATATACACAATCCAACCATATCGTAACGTGAACGTCAGACAGGTAACGTATTAAACGTAACGTGTAACACGTAAGTATCACGTTCTTAGTTTACACTACCGCCAGCTTAGATTAGGTGCACATAAAAAATAAAATGCACGACTGGGTTGCACGAACTTGCTTTTATGTGCTCTCACACTGTGGTTTTAAAGTCTTAATAATTTTAAAAACTTTTCATCTGATAAAAGAAATTTATTAATTATTGGAGCCTATATTTTATGTTACCTGCCAAAATATAGCCTGGTTTAAGGAAGTATTATGTGGTTACATAAATATGAACAATATAGCACCGTTATGTCTTGCACTTCGCGCACATGCATGGAATTTATTTTTGAGAAAATCAAAAATAAAAAAAAAAGAATTTATGGGAGGCACCATTTGTTATTTATAATTAATTTTCTGATTTTTTTTAATGGTACGTTTTCGAGGAAAATAAGATTTTCATAATTGGTAAGAAAATTTGTGCGGCAAGTACCGTTATTTTTGGTCTTACAAAAAAAATGAAAACGTTCGGGGGAATGGCCAAAAACCGCTTTGTATACCAAGTTTAGGCTACAGCTGAAAGGAGAAGAAAAACAAACAGACAGACAGAATTGTGAGACCCAATTTTTTCGACTTCGCTATCATCGTAGTGTCAAGTTTGATCAAAATCTCGATTTCGATTTTTTTACGAATCCAGAACTTACCAAATAGTAGGGTAGAGCAGGGCTAGTTAGACCACTTTTTACTTGAAGCCTCATAAATATCAAACTATTCATAGTACAAGCGGACTTCTGGCTTCTAAATGAAATTTTAAAAATATTTAACCGCAGAAGAATAATGCTGCTTTAAATCGATCATGTGCAAGTGGTCCCACTAGCCCCTATAGCGGGGCAAAAAATAACAAAAAAACACTTCAATTAGTAATAACAAAAAATAAATAAAATAAAAATAAATTAAGGTTTAAAATATGTTAGGAATCGTAATCGCTGTTGCAAAGAAGGGCCCATCTCCGGCTACTGTACATTTGGCAAGTATGTCACTGCATCCACTCGTCATATATAAAATATACTTATTTATTTATTTATTTATTAGCTTAATAGAAGCGAAAAATATAAAATAATAAAATACGTCTATTTAAAACCCCACACCTGGTTTGATGAAAATATTTTGTTATAAATATAAAAGAACTCAAAACTGTTCAATTTAACGCAAAATAAAAGAAAAAAATATTATATTTTCACTTATAAAAGAACCTTACCTCAGTCCTCAAAAAAAAATAAAACTGTGAGCGGCTCTTCTGTATGTATACATTTTAATTTTATTTTTAAATATCATTTTTTTAAGACAAAATAAATCAGTTCCGTGCGACCCAACAGTTTACTTTAATTTAATTTTTGTAAATTCTATTCTATGATTATGCGTATGGTTCAATTTAAATCACCCACAAGGGCTTAATTGGTTAATTTGAATACCTATCTTGGCTTTAAATTTTCAAAACTAATACATTTTGAAGGGTTGACACAATCACATCAAGCGATATGAGTCTTTTAAACATGTTTTGGTAATAAATCTTTTAAAATGTTTTTTTGAGGAGTTCGCTATTTTATTTTCACACCATTATATAGTTATACATAAAAATTCGATGAATTTAATTGTCACATCATTACATCATTATGTAAGGTAATAAATCTTCAAATGCTAATTTTGTAAATCATTAACTTTAATATGAGTCTATAATCTTGTTAATTACAATATTGTCACGATTGTTTGGTAAAATATCCGATATTGAAAAATTATTCATTATATTGAAAATAATTAACTTTGTAGGTGGGACTGGTATCATTGACGTCTATAAATAATCAAGAGAATTTTAGAATAACATATTAGTTAGACCACTTTTTACTTGAAGACTCATAAATATCAAACTATTCACAGTACAACTATGGAGCTGGTATCAAAAGTAAGAATGAACTTGTGGTTTCTAAATGAGATTTAAAAAAAAAAATAAATCTCATTATTAAACAAGTTATTGTATTAAGGGCCTCTTTCACAATTTCATAGTAAAATTCTGATAATAGTTTCTCGATACATATTAAGCAAAAGTTGTCACCGGTTGGAAATAGCGGCAAATGACAATTCTGATTTAATTATTGAATAATTTTTTTGTTTAAGTGCTCGTTTCACGATCTCTGAGTAAGAAAATCAGAACGTTACTTAACAAATTTTCCTACAATTTTATGTCAAAAAAGTTCTAATTAAATTACTTAGAACTTTACTCAGAGATTGTGAAACAGACACTAAGTATTTTTATTCAGAAATAACTTTGAAAAAAAACAGTACAGAACAAAAGACCAAAGTTGTTCAATTTCATTTTAAATTAAAAGTGGACATTCAATTATTCAGACACAAAGATCATATCGAAATCATGTTCTAAATGCGCTCAAGTGTTCCACCAATTTATCGATTGGACCAGCGCTTTCAGCAACTAGGGGCTGTCTATGATCTTCCGCGTGCTGGAAGACCTCGTGCACTTCGAAATGATGTGAACATTGCTTTGATACCATACAAGCAAGTATCGAGGAAAACCGTGATATCTAGGCGCTATTTGAAAAGAATTTTAGGGAAATTTTCAAATGGGGCGCAGGGTCATAAGTCCACAGTCCAAAAGTCCATAATGGATTTTTTACCCACTTATGCAGGTGGGTTAAAAGTTCACAGAATTATTCTAGTTTTTTAACCCACCTTGGTAGGCCAGAAATCCATAGGAAATTCTTGTGGACTTCTGGCTCATCGATTGTGGATTTCCGACTCACTTTGGTGATTCAATTTTATGCTTACCGTGTTTGTTAAGAGTTCAATAGGAAATAATATTTGTTTAAATTCTAGAAAGCCGCTCAAGGTTGATGTGCCCGACGCATTTTCTTCGAAAACCAGTACATCGGGTTGCCTGCTTCGCGGCTTCAAAAGATTTTAATTCCCTTTTTGTGTCCTCTGTACCGTTCACGCAACTCCGTTGCTCCGTTTAGGTTATATCCAGTCTTCAGGCAGGCGCCAATGTCAACAGTTTTCTTAATAAACAGTACCTTGAGTATGATTTTAAAAAATTCCAGAAAATATTTGTGGAGTTGTGACCAACTTTTTTTCTAAAATTATGGAATATTGACCCACTTTTTTGTGGACTTCTGTCTCATAAGGGTGATTTATAAGTCCACAATTGATTTGTGGGTCAAAAGTCTATTGTGGATTTTTGGCTTTGGCCTTTTGACCCTCCGCCTTAAAAAGACAAATGTTTTCATCAAATAAATCATAACGTTACTTATGCGCCACCTTGTATAACCTTACCTATTCAGTCGGATCAAAAGTCAACAGTGATTTTTTGTCTTGTGGACTAATGACTCTGTGCAAATACTTATTTGTCGAATAACTAATCAGAACTTTACTTAGACACTATGAAACAAGCCCCAAGAAGACAAGAATTAAATAAATTACATACAGTTAAGTTAAGACCCCAATTTCCAGTATGAAGGGTTTTATTTCTTTTTGTTATCTATAAGTAGTTGTATGAGTTACAAAGCCCCATCTGGGTGTGAGTTATGAACTACATTTTTTTTTATAAATAAAATAAACTCTTTTAATTTTTGTATTTCTTTTTTTTTTAATAAAAATATTTCATTTGCAGCTAAGCAAACATAACAAGGTGATAGTATCGATACAAAAAATTGGGCTCCTAGCAATATTTAAGTAATTGGAATTAGAACTTAATCCCATCACAATGGCACGTGTTATTTTTCTCTTTATAAACCCACATAGATATTTCGTAGTTTTTGTTGCAAAAAAAAAAACCACCACCACCATCGCCATTGCACCAACACATTTACACACACCTGCCACCTCTTTGCCGACATTATACGTAAATGTATATGCACATAGTGTCCTTTTGAAATAACAAGAGAAAAATGAAAATAGAAAAACCAAATAATCAACGCGAATTTAAGGGATGATGGATGAATGTAGGATGGATAATTTATTCCGGACAGAAGATCTTCTGATCAAAGATCAAACCCCTATGATGGTGTTTTTTTCTGATTCTGATGCAGAAACATCAGCAAGCCGAACATCGAGTGCAATAATAATAATAACTTTGTTCAGGACGACCGACCTACTGTTCGTTTTGTCATTCTCTTGGGGTTCGAATTTCTAAATCAAAACAAGTGAAGCTACAATATTTGAATCGAGGCTGCGCGCTATTTATGTTGGCTGATGATGATGATGATGATGGTGGTGTTTTTGCTTTCAAATAAAATATAAAAAAAGGGGAAGCGCGCAGCTTTCACAACCACCATAGAGGGTGGTTCTGATTGTTTGTGAATGTCCTTTCGGCAAGGGATGATCTTCCTGATACACCACTTTGTGTATCGCGACTAAAGAAAAAAAGAGGGTTGTAATATATGAATTGCATGCATGTGAATAAATGCACATGTGGATTTAACTATATATGGGATATGGATATAGTGACTGAAGATCCCGGTTGGTGAGCTAAAGGCAGGTGGTATGGCCCGTTCGTGCTGTGGGATCAATATCGAAACGCTATATAGTCGGCTTTTTTTTATTATTACGTTAAAGTACCAATTCCATATATATAGTTAGTGCACGCACTTTCATTGCCACTTTTGTTCGTTTTTATGATTAATATCTACTAGAGAGGCTTTGTGCACTTTTATCAAATTATAAGGGTACCTATGTATACTATGGTGCACAGGGTTTTCAAAGACTGGAAGATTATAAGAGCTGTGCGGAGTGGTAGGTATTGGGTTTGGTGCAATTAATCCTGTTATTGGATATATCTATCGCAAGAGACAGATGTGTGCGGAATAAAAATGGTTTAATGAGTGTATTGTTTTGTAAATTTTTGTATTAAACTACATATCGTGGGCTTTATTTCTGTAAAAAAAAATTAAGAATGGGGCAAGAGACACAAGAAACTGATTTTTAAATGTAATAAAATTAAACTGTTATGGCTTTATTTATAAACGTTGTCTAACTTTAGACAACTGTCCAACTTTGGAAAATAAGTTCAAAAACCATGTTTATTGTTGTCTTATAGCTGCCTAACTTTGACACAAAAGTAGATTGTCTTAACCGTGAATAATGTGATATTTATTTTTATTAAATAAAGCATATTTCCACCAATTTAAAAATAGTTAGACAGTGTCTAAGTATAGACATAACTGTTAGAACCTGTAGAAGGTTTCAAAATAGGCATTGAGAATTTTAATATCATTTTCGACAGAAAGACGAAAGTAAATGTGTTGATCATATAAACCTTAGTTTTAAGACCAAAATCCACATCTTATAACAATACAGTATGGATCAACTTTTAGGGACCATTTGACCGATACCAAAAATTGTCTAACAGAATAAGCCGAGTAGAGTAAGTTACGTAAATTTTCTTTTTTCGAAAACTTCCTGGACCAGTGGTCTCGATTTCGTTTATAAGCCTGTTTTAATCAGTTGTTAAAAGTGGTTAAAAGTTGATAAGCCGGTTTAAATCAGATAGTTATCTGTTAAAAAAGCTATTGATAAGCCGGTTATTAGCCAGTAAGTTGATAATCCGGTTAAAAGTTGTTGATAAACCGGATAAGCCTTGATAATCTGGTTAAAAATCAATGATAAGCCGCATAAAATCCGCTGATAAGCCGATTACAAGTCGGCTAAAAGCCAAATAAAATCCGTTGCCAAACCGGATAAAATTATTTCATAATTCGGTTGAAAGCAGTTGAGGATTCGGTTGAAAGCAGATGATTAGTCGGTTAAAAGCCGATTAAAAGCAGTTGATAACCCGGTAAAAAGCCGTATGAATTCCTTTGGTTAATCTGGGTAAAAGCCGTCGTTTATCCGGTTAATAGTTGTTGATAAGCCGGACAAAATAAGTTAATAATTCCGTTAAAATTCGTTGATACTCCAGTTAAAAGCTCGACCATCCGGCTTAAGTTGTTGTTAAGCCGGTTAAAAACAAATAATAAGCTTATTAAACGTCATTGATAATTCAGTCAAAAGCCGGATAAAATCCGTTGACAAGCCGGATCAAATCAGTTAATATTTCAGTTAAAAGTTGTTGATAGGCCGATTAAAAGTCATCTATAAGTCGGTTAAAAGTCGTTAGCGCTTATTGATAAGCCGGGTAAGAGTTTATCCGATATAGTAGACAACCCTAAAGCCTCAAGACATATAAATCGACGAGTATAACTCAGTCCAAAGTGAAATTCTTCAAAAAAGAAATTCCCTTCTCTATTTCTACCTTTTCTTAAGACCAATGAAAAATGTATGATATCACAGCTATTACCAATAATAGTCAAAAAGATTACATATTAGCTTAAAGAGCTTAACATCTGAAACACTTAAGATACGGCGCGGCGCAGCGATATATGTCCCTAAGCAACTTTTGTCTAATTTGAGTGGGAGTCCGGAACTTTTGTTCCAGTCCAAGGAAGTTAAAATCCTTGGAGTGGGACATAATTCCTCAATTTATGTCGCACCTTTTGTCCCAGTCCCAACTTTTTTTTTTTTTTAAGGGGGGGGGGGGGGGGGCAAAGGTCCCGAAATAGATTTGGGACTTATCTGCCATTCCAAAAAATTTTAACTTCCCCTTTGGTATTTTTTGGATTGGTATCAAAAGTTCCAAAATTTTTGTTTGGCCCTAATGTCCCACTCTAAGGATTTTAACTACCCCTTTTGGATGTATTACTATTTTGACTGGGATAAAAGTTCCGATATAGATTTGGGACTTATGTCCCACTCAAATGTGACGAAAGATCCTTTAGAGACATTCCATAATGGTTGATAGTAATATGTAGGGACTAAAGATCTCTTCCAAAAAAATTATGGACCAAACAGCTAACATTTATAACAAAAATCTGTATGTTTAGGCGCCAGACTATCTTAATGTCTTCAATGTATGTACCAAAAATCAACCCCAAACTCTTTTAACGTCTTTGGCGTATAAGAAAAGATACAAATCTTTACGCAAACACATCTGACTTCACAGATCATTGACTTCAAATCCATTAATTTTTTTTTTCCATTGACAGGGGCAGTTAATTTTTTTTTTTTTTCTTCCCATTTAGGTATACATCTCTTCCTTGTTCCTGTATCCCAAATCCCAATCATTATCCCATTGGATGCGCCAAAAAAAAAGAAGATGCAATTTTGTCACCTGGTCTCTTGTACAAGGATCTTGCACTTACATCACTTTTTGCCATGGATGGCGCATCCCTATATGCAATCCGCTTGTCTGTGATGTGCTATATAGTAGGATATGTGTTTTTATAGCTCGTGCCATCTTGACACATAAATTCTTAAAGAAAAGCGCATTACGCACTTTTATTTAATACCATTTTTTTTTCTTTATATTTTGTGTGTTGGTCCTTTTCATTGTAATTATTATTATTGTTCCCTCATTTTTGCAGTAGGAAGATCATCATCATCATCATCTTCATCGTCAGCAGCCAGCAGGACATCTGTCCCCATTGCTTTTTAAGGTTTATTAGCACAAGTCTATACTGACTGACCATTCTCATTTATACATAGGTATAGAAAATTATTTCAGAACCATTCGAAGGATTACTTATATGAAAAAAAATTGTCACGGTGCTCAAAATTGCACTTTCACTGATTCAGATGGTGGCGGTTTGTTGACCAACGCCGACAACTACAAAGATAGTGGCAGCGGCTGCGACTTTATATGAAGGCCTTTTGTGGTTATTTATGAGCTATTAAAAGCCACAGTGTTTTAACTAATTTGGGATAAGCATTTCAATCGATTTTATTATTTGGCAATGGAATTGATTGCGTAACAGTTTGACGGTTTCAGAGGATTTTTGGCAAAAATTTAGGTCAACGGATTATTTTTGTTTTCATTAAAAAAAAAAATGAGAGTCAAAGTAGGTGCAGATTATTCAAAAGGGTTATACAGATGGAACTCAACTAGTTTTTCGTCTCAAGCTAGTTTTGAAAGTAATGCCGCCAGAAAACGATGCCTATTCAAATCAATGTGGATAATGGTTATTGTTCAACTACGTATGTTGCGGCGAGTCCTTGGATATTAAGAAGTAATCAAGCTGATTGAAACTTTGTTCCCTTTTTTCTATCAAAACTTAAAACTTTGCTAACGCAGCTAAACAAAGTTCTTACATTGCCTTAGGCATTCACCAAACCATGGCTGATTTTCTTAGCAGCATCAAAATGAGTGCGAATGCAAGTTAGAAAAAAGACTTTGAAGGGAAAAATGATTCCTCATATTATCGAGACTAAAAAATTAATGAAGACCCTTTCACTTTCCATTTCGTATATTTGCCATTCGCGATGCTATTTTGAAAAAACTTTGACCAAAAACAGAAGCTGAGAAAATTTCCTACATATTTTATGCTTTCTCCTTTTTTTCGTAAGACAAATTAAAAAAAAAAAAAATTAAAAAACAAAAAAAAAACTAGCGCAACACACGGTGGCTCCTGTTGTTTGGAGAAGGTATTATAAATTGATAAAATTTTAACCTTTCCACCGAATTTGATGAAATTTTCAAGTGTTAAATAAAATGACATAAAATGGCATCCCCACAATAAATTTCCGCCTTGCAACAAGCCCACTTTTAAATAAAAAGTTGTATAATTGGTAAAATTTCTGAAGAATAGGGATATTTCCAATGAAACATTTTTAGTTAAATTATTATTTTTAATTTAATTATTTAATTACTTAAGCTATTGCAACAGTCCGGTGTGCAACCAGTTAAAAATGGTGTTCCACAAGGAAGTGTTCTTGGACCGGTTCTTTTTTTTTTTTCAAATATATTATAGTGATATTCTAGTGGATAACAATGCCTTGTTTCTGATAATCCTGCAATAAATTTGTTGTAAATGCAGCAGAGAAAAAAAAGCATAATCCAGTCGATACCTAAATTGGACGCAAAAATGGCATATCAATCCCAATAAAACTCAGTTAACTCATAAATTCCCTTTAACAAATACAACTCGTATTTTAGGGCAGTATAGGTTAGGTTAGGGTAACGTGACTGTCAGCAGGGACTCTTGGCACACTTCGACCATAGGTTGGTCAATTGTAATATCACAAGAATCTAGGAAACTTTCTTTCTACTCGTTGAAACACTTAGAGCTCCTTACGAAATGCGCGAGACTACTGATGCCATGATTTTCAAGATCACTAGGATCTTTGTAGTAGAATTCTCCCAAGTGGAGTCTACGCCTTTGAGATAGAGCGAACATGTACAGAGAAGGTGAGGATTCTTAAGTAGAAGTTTTTCTTAACTTAAATATCTACGTTACGTTGTTTAGTTGCTCCACAAAGATCCTATTCTCACTAATTAAGTAGTAACGTAGAGTTTGCTACTTTCAATTTTGTCAAAATTATTAGAAGACCTTTAAGTATCTAGTTTTGATCTAGTGTTCGATTAAAAATTGATAAGATTAACGAATATTAAAGACAAAGAGAAGTAACGGACTTTTAGGGCGCAATTTTAAAATATTGCGTAATCCCTTATCACCCCTTTTCAATAACCCAACACAAAAAATATCTAATATTATTTTTTTAAACAAATGAATTTTTCAATACAATCGAATATAGGTACCTTGAACTCAATTTTAAGTAAATGCGTGGTTCACCTTAATCGAGATCATGAGTAACCCACAATGAAATTGGATTTTTAGGGCTTCTTTTGAGTGAATTCTTACTGTTTAATTCAAATACATACGTTGAATTTAAATATCAGGTTCTTAACGTTATAGGTACACCACTTCTATAACAGCCACACAGGTGAATTCGAATTTCTGTTGAATCTCCCTCGATCATTTCATTACATTTATATTTTTTTTTCTGCGCAGTTAAAGGACTTCCGCACTTGAAAGGAAAAATAAAAAAAAGCGAAAGTGTGCTTAGCGGTTAACTGAAAATAATAATCCAATATCCTGAGTTCCGAATGAGGTCATAAAAAAAAACAACAACAAAAATAAATCGCCGTTAAATCTTAAACAGGATTATTTTATACAAGATAAACAAGGAAATCTCCTTCCCATATCAACCGCTCTCATATTTCATTTTTGTATCATCAACGAAGATTCCAATAAAAAACCGCATACTTCCGGGATACGCAAATATTCATATTCCACGGTCGAGAGCCTAAGGTGGCGTCCATTGTCCATGTTCATATTCCTCGTCCTAGTGGTGGAGGGATATAATAATAAAAAAAAAAACTGTAAATATCCTAACAAAACATCATCCTGAAAAGACAAAAGCCGGAAGAACAATATTAATCGCACTTGATTAGCATTCTTTTTATTGTCCTTGTCCATCCCGGTCTTCACTCGTCCTTAATATATACATAGGTACGGCGGAGATGTAACAAATATCTATCCAATTCTCAAGAGATAGCCTTTTCAATGGCGAGGAGAAATTTGTTTCCTTTTATGATTTGTTAGTCCAAAAAAAAAAACGGATTTCAAAGGACGAATTTATTGTTTTATAAACTAAGACCGTGTGTAATGAGGATTAATCCAGCATTTAAATCATTCGCGCGCAAGTAAGTGAAGAAGGATTTGTTACATAACAATGGGCGCGCATTGCAATAAAATGTCCTTAAAAAGGACGTTGCATAAAATTATTACCCTCGGAGACTATGGAAGTTGGAATCTGGGCAGATGCTCGATTTTACTTCCTATGTTGGAAGCATATACTCTGATTTTGATGAGGTATTTGGGCGAAAGAAAAAAAAAAACTGTAGCAATCATGAAAGGACATCAAAGGAATTCCTTTTGGAAAAGATGATTCCCAAATAGGATTTCAAAAAAAAACCACTCGTTTGTTTTTTTTGCATCTTCGGTTTTAATGTCCTTTTTCCTGAATAGACGAAGACGTTTGCTTATGTAAACATATCAGAGAAGATAGGAGAGGGGCTCATACCGGGCCAGGATCAACATGCAAGGAATAAAGGACGAGATTCCGATTTATGATGTGTGGTGCTATTGCAGAAAACCAGAGGGTTCCCTTTTTTTGGTGTGTGGTGCTGATGGTGCTCTCTTCTCGAAAAACCGCACAACAAATCAAAGGGAGAACAGCCAGAAGAACTTCGTCTTTTTTCTTCTTCCTCTTCTTCCGTTTTTTTTTTGATTTTTTCTTCATCGACTCTTTTCCGTCTGGAAAAGTATAAAGAAGGAACAAGACTGCAGTTTGAGTGATTTGCGCGCGATTTGTACCTTATTCTTTTGGTCTAAGTTATAGGACTCGACTCACCTTGCTGCCTGTGGGTATCCCTGAATCTTGGGCAATATGTGAAGTTGAAGATCTGCCGTGTAGCTCGCGCCAAAGAAAACGCATATGGAACCAAGAGGTTTCCTTTAATAAAGAGGGTATTTTTTTGTTTGTTTCTTAATTCAAGTTACCAGCTGCGCTGGCATGTTAGCTAAAGGATTTTCTGATGACGGTAAAGACGGCTATAAGAGAGAGTGAGTGAGAAAGATAGTGTTTGAGGGAACGGAATCCCCCCTTGTGTGTGAGAGAGAGTCTGGATGGAAATTTATTAGATGGGTGTCGTTGTTTCGTTGAGGCAATGAACTTTATTCGGATTTGAATTGACGCGGTAAGATGAGACTGATGCATGCAACATGAAACATGATGTGATGGTTATGTGATGTGTGATCGATGGAAAGGACTAAAAGTGAAAGGGCTATCATAATTTAAGACATTCCTAGGTATTTTTTTTTTATTATTCTTCTTCTTCTTCTTGATCTTATATTATTGTTGTTTAATAAAAAGATAAAAGATAAAAGAAAAGATTTTAGGCTTTGGGCTTAACGAATTATTATTTTTGAGGGAAAATGAAAATCCTAGAAAGTGAAAAAGAATTAAATTGTTTTTTTTTTTGTGGGAAAGTGACAAATTGGAGATTTTGTTTTCCGGAAGACATGCAGCGGAAATTAAAGGATTATGGGCAGGAAAATTATTAATCTTTATGAATTTTTGGTTGAAAAAGGGTCGCTGGTGGCTTTGTTGAAATATTATTCGAGAAAAATTTAATAAAATGTTGGTTTTTGATAAATGATGTTAAATTTACGTCGTAGTTTTAAATTCATTCATGTCATTTTAACTAGGTCCCTTTACTTCAATGATTTTTTTTTCTCTAGAACTTTGTATTGCAACCGATTTTGAATTCATAATTTACTAAGGGATAATTCTGTAGATTCACCGGTGAAGTTTTATCTTATACTATTCGAGCGCCTAGAAAGCGAACTCGCACCATCATATTAATATTGTAGGTTTGAATGAAACAATTGTTATGTATTCATAAATATAACTTGGAGTGTGCATCTAAAAAATTTGCTTGTAGGTCGGGAAGGGTGGGAGGGGGGATGGGGTTATATCAAGTTCGTTTCGTTATTTTATTTTACCGGAAGAAGACAGACGGTGACAAAATGAAACCAATAGGCCTTATTCTGGTAGGTGTGTTACCTTCAATATTTTTTGAACTAAGGGTGCAATAGAGAAAATAAACCTCAGGTCGAACAACATACCCACATGTCAGACCACAAAACAGATTTGGCCTATGCTGTGTTATAAGTGTCATTACCGGACAATGTCTAATAGGCAAGCCCGCAACGAGGCTTGAAGTATTTTCCAATATTTTTTGCAGAAGCTGTATGGATAAAGAAGAGGAAGAATCGGTTCCTCACCTTCTTTGTACATGTCCTGCTTTATCCCAAAGACTTAGGCTCCACCTAGAAGAATTCTGCTACAATGATACTAGTGATCTGGCAAGTCATGACATAAGTAGTCTCGCGCGCTTTGTAAGCAGCTGTAAGTGGTTTAACGAGTCCGTCAAATTTCCGACGCAGCTTCTCTGGGTGGCAGGCATTTGATATGTCCAGTTTTCCATGACTCTGGCTTCGGAAAACTTCACAAGAAAAAGTCTAACAGGGTCAAATCGTAAGATCTCGGTGGCCAGTCCACATCACCTTCACGTGAGATGACCATGCTCTCGAATCGCTCGTGCAGAATTTCCACTGTGGCGTGAGCTTATGTGGCACATAGCGCCAGGGACCTAGTTAGAATTGAAAACAAATGTCGTTGGTGTCCATATTATTCAATTCAGGCCAAAAGAAGTTGGTAAACATCGACCTATAAAGCTCGCCGTTGACGGTGATGACCTGGCCAACGTCCTTATCAAAAAAATATAGACCGATGATGCCGCCAGCCCAAAATCCACACCAAACAGTGACTTTTTTGGAATTGCACGCATATGGATTGGTATCGTCCCAACTCGAAAATTTTGTTTGTTGACCATCAAGAAATAGGCCTCATCGCTGGAGATGATTTTTCTATGAAAATTAGGTTCAGTTGCCAATTGCTCCAGAGCCCATTCAGCGAACACACGTCGCTGTCTATGGTCGTTTACTCTCAGCTCCTGATGGGTCAGTTGTACGGGTGCGACCGAAGTCACAACTCAAAAAGTTGGGGTCTGCGAAAGGCCGAGATTTTTTGAGTGACACAAAATCGACTGCCTCAGGTTCTCCTGCACACTCTCACGGACAGCGGCGATGTTTGAACAATAGGCTGATCGTTTACTGAACCAGTGGACTCAAATTTATCCACCACACTGCGAATATGTCCTCTCGGTAGAACGATTATGGTGACCTTAATGGGCGAAGCACGCTGAACGTTGCCCGAACAGAACACTCATTTTATAAAGCATTTTTATCATTTGCACATGTTCTTGAACGCTATATCCGTCCATGGTGATTTGGAAAAACAGACTGTATAAATGACAACCAATTTGACACATGTATCTTCAAAAATATGGCCGCTATTAACTTGCAAAGTCAGGAAGTCCTCGACCTATCCCGATTGCGCATCCCCCAAGGCGTAGGCATGGTCTGCCAAGCTGTCGTCTATCAGAGAATGTACTACAAAGTACTTTGCGAGCCAGTTTCTCTTCGCTCATGCGAGCTAGGTGACCTGCCCACCAAAGTCTATCAAGCTTAATTTTGTCCCAATATCTACTTCGAGGTAGATTGCGTACAGTTCATGATTGTAGCGTCAAGGGAATCGTTCTTCATCACATGCAGGGCCAACAATTTTTCGTAAGACTAATCTCTCGAACTCGGCTAAGAGGTCGGAGTGTCTTTTACTAAGTTGCGGATCCATATGTGAGTACTGGCAGGACCATGGTCCTGTTCAACAGCAGCTTAGAAGTTATGGTTAGGTTTCTGGATTTAAAGAGCTTTGAAAGACTATATCAGGCTCTATTGGATTTAAGCAGTCGCCCGGTTATTTCTTCTTCTACGTTGTTATCGGCTGCTACTATTGACCCAAGGTATTTGAAGATAATTACAACTCTAATAGAATATATTCCCTCAGGAAATTGTTAAGCTAACGAACTTGTCAAACTTCTTTTAAAAACAGATTTTGAATCTTTAATTTCTCTTTAAGGTACCTACTCTTCCCAATGACGTTTATTTTCCAAGGTTACGTACTAACATAATGATTTTTGTACGCTTAACTGAAAGCTCCGATTGGTATTAAGAGTAGGTAGAAAATTTCCCAGATTTGCAATATTTACCAATATTCTTGCTGAAAACCACTTCAATTTAACCTGCAAAAATCAACAATTTTCTTGAACATTGTGTTTGTAAGAACTTTCTCGAAGCTTGGATTATACTTGGAACACTGATCTTAATGTACCATTTCTCCACTGGGACAGTGACGATGATTTCTTAGTTAACAAAGTTTGTGGCTGAGTTTTCCAGGACGATACACAGTGATCATTGAATCATTTGAATCATTTTTTTCTTCGATCCGATGATCTTTTCATAAAAGGTCATTACCCTCAAAATCCTCGATTTCCTTTTTGTTGTTGGCATGGTAACATGAAATCATTAATCATATCCTTCCATCACTTTCTAGCGCCACTTCCTATAGAACCTAACAACATTACTTCCTTGTTATGTCCTCTTCATATATCCCTTTTTGGAATTTCCAAAAACATGCAGATGTTTTTATACTTCAAAGTAATAACAATTTCTTCTTCTTGTGTAACTCTTCGTCAATTAATTAATTCGGTTTTTATTTTTATCTTATTTTTTCCCCCAAAAACTAAGAAATATTTCTCTGGGAATTTGGCATTTTCAACTTTCTCGCATAAAATTTTGCATAGGATCTTCAAAAAGGCTCTACATGGTCCGATCTATAAATTCGTATATTAATTAAGGCAGACACATTATATATTTTCTAGGGAACGTGGTGTTCACATATTTCTAATGTAAACTATATCATCGAAAAAAAAAAGAAAACCTGGAACGGATTAAATTATCCCTCTTCTTCTTGGGTTGGGTCGTAAATATAAATTTAAACGACTTCTTCTTCTTCTTCGCCATAAGAATTTATTGCCATCTTTGCAAAATTGCATCAAAAATTCTATTCTCATGGCATAATGACATGACAAATCCTACCTTCTTCTAAAATTAAAAAAAAAATCATTATCCTTTGCAAAATACTGCGTCATACCTTTAAGATGATAATATATCCTTCGTCGTCCTTAACCAAAAAAAACAAAAAAAAAAAATAAATAAAATAGAAAGTGATTTGGCAAACCAACAAATCAAAAATTGCATCCCCTTTATATATGCATCAGCATTTCGGGGGAAAAATTTGTATCGATCCTTTTGTCCTTTAAATTTCTTCCCGATTCTAAGATATACCTATAAGTTTACAATAAAAAGGATTTTTTCTTTTTAAGAAGGGCTATAGGCACGGACAGGGGAACTCTCTTCCTTTACAAAATCGAAGAACAAATTTAATTGAAATTTCTTCGCTTCAATGGAAATTCTGCGCTGCTTAATAATAAAATATTTTTATTTTTAATACATCTCAAGGATATATCGATGTCCTCTTAAAGATGCAATGTCTTGTGACAAAATTTTAGCACAAAATATTTGGTTACGCTTCAATGATGATAAATTGCAGAAAAAATCCTTCAAAAAATCAAAGGCAATTCGATGCATTTAGATTTTAATTGTGTGCTAAAAAATTTGGTTGATCAAGAGTGTTGCTTATAAATAAATAATGAGACACAAACAGGCATACGAGACTATATAAAAAGAAGGATTTATTAGAGCGCATTAAGGGCGTGCGTTATTATTGGGCCTTTTGTATTTCTTAGAATTTCGATTGGAATTTTTTTTTTTATTCTCATTCAAATGGAAAATGCAAATTTTCCCCTTTCACTATTGGATTTTTCTTTTATTTTCTGATTGAATTTTCCGATCGGTTGCATGTTATAGCAGTAGCAAGCAGCATGCAAATCCTGGGGCTTTGTGTGTATGTTAGCTTGATCACGCGGCGAACGAGATGACTTTGGAACAATATTAGCAGAAAATTGGCTTTTGAGAGATTTTGTTTTGTTGGCTCGAGCATAAGAGGACTCCCTTCGAGGATAAATTCAACTTATAATATTTATAAGAAAGGACGATATTATAGTCTTATGAAGAAAAAAAATAATAATAATAAATAAATGGATTTAAGCCTTGAGGCATGGTTTGATTAGCATGGTGTTAGAACTAAGGAGACTTGCTTTTGTGGTCTAATTGGGTTGGAATTAGCATTTTTGAATTTTTGTAATTGGGTATGATTTTACATTGCATTGTATTTTGATATAAAAATTTTCAATCGAACTGGTTTATTAATAGATTGAAAAGACAGAAAACATAACATCGTCATATCAAGAATTAAATTTAAATTAAAAATGGTCCAAATTTCTTATTTATTATAAAATTGATTTTCTTGATTTTATAAAACTTCGGCAGCACTGAAGTTTTGTTTTTTTTTGTTTAATGTTGTTGAAATCTAGCTTGGGACTTAAAACTCTCCAACTTATCTTACTACATTGCAGTATCAACCCACTTGCTGATAAGGTTAAACTATTTCTTCCATTTTTATTAAATTTTTCAAAAATTATCAAAACAGTAGCAGGTTATTGGCCTTTAGACCGATGAATTGAGGATGGAAGAAGCTACATGAGAAAGATTTTCTTGGAAGCAAAAATTGAAATTTTATGGTCCGAATTTAAGAACCGGCTAGTTTTATTCGATTGCACTCTGGAAAAGAAAGAAAGGATTGGAGAAAATTTCCAAGTTGGGCCAATGAAATAAAGGCCAATGAAATAAATGCGCGCATGGGTCATACGTCAGACACCACAGGTGCCAGCACTAATTTTCTTACCAAGAAGCGTTGGGTATGCTGACGAGAAATCCTTGTTACTAATATAGGGTCGTTGACTTTTCGGTTTCGAAAGTAAAGCTAAATAAAACACACACAGCGATACATTTGTGATGAAAATTTTATTTCATTATAAAGTTCGGACTTTGTCATTAAGTGTGAAAAACAATATCATTCAAATGGACGCCTCGGGAAGATTCACAGCAAGCGATTCTTTTGAGGTCATTTTTAACCACTTATTCGCACATTTCGGGCAGAATCTCGGCTATAACTTGAGTAATGTTGGTTTTTAATGCATCTAGAGTTCGCGTAAACACGGTCTTTTGCGTAGCTCCACAGAAAAAAATCTAACGGTGTCAAATCGCATGATCTTGGTGGTCATTTGACATCGACAAAACGTTAAATTACGCGACCAGGACATTTCCACGGAATAAAGCCATAATTGGTCGTGTTGTGTGGCTTGTTGGAACCACATATCGTCCAAGTCATGATCTTCAAATCGGGAAGTTGATGAATTCTGATCACTTGCACTTGTAGCACCAATATTTTCGACTGAGAGTGCATTACGATGATGCACAGGCAGGTACGTATCCAGAGAGGGAGAGAGGGCTTGAGGGGCTGAAGCCCCAACCCCCCCGAAAGTCTAAAATTCAAATCTATAAAAATAAGGAGACTATCCAGGTAGGTATATGTAGTTTATTTGAAGTTCTCAACTACTTGAAAACACTTCGTTAAGAAACAAGAAACTATTTAGGTATGCATACAATTTTGTATTGAATTGCATGCTTCGGGAAGATTTTGTAGGTTTTGTTCCCGTTGATGACCAAACTTCTGAAAATCTGACAAAAACCATACTGCAGCGATGTGAAGAACTACACCTTGATATGAAGAATTGTGATGGCCAAGGCTATGACGGAGCCGCAAATATGGCAGGTCACTTAAGTGGAGTACAGTGCAGGATTAGGCAACAGTATCCAAACGCTAGGTATGTACACTGTACAAGCCATCGCTTGAACCTGGTTTTGTCTAATGCCATGTCAACTTCTGCAATTCGCAATTGCCTTGGTGTAGTTAGTGAAATAGCAAATTTCTTCTGCAACCATTTAAATGCAAATATAACTTTCAAAAATGTCATTAAAAAACACGCACCAGAAAGCACCAAATGCATCTCAATAAGTCTTAAAGAAATAACGAGCAGAACGTGGGCGATGTCTTCGAAGGCATCAACACTTTTGGCAGGGGTCCAAAAGTGATTTCCTAGTAAGCCTCATTGTATGCGAAAACCTGTTCAGTTTAACGCTGCCCTTATCGGTTTTCCTACAGAACAAATCCTTAGATATCGTTTCTGCAATCGACCGCACAAAAGAAGTTCTGAATTCTCTTGAGAACATCAGAGAGGCTTTTCAATCCGCATCTAACCTTGCCGAGGACTTATTTGAAGTTGAATTAAGACTCCAAGAACTTCATTGAAACAAACCACGCGTTCCAATCCAGAAACCTCTTCTACTGAATCCTATTTTAGAGTGTCTGTATTGATTCCTTGCATAGATTCGTTAATACAAAATCTTACGGACAGACTCATGGTCAACGAAGACGTTCTACCATCGTTTCAAGCTCTTCTCCCGGGTTTTTCTGCAGTTGGGCGAGTCAATTTCGTTGTCAGCTGTGAAAGCTTAATACATTCTCTGGTGCGAAAAAATATCGTCGATTGATCCTTCTATCGAAGTTTTAAAATTGCTTGATATATTTGACAAGACTTACTTTAGAGGCATAAACTTCTTGCTTACGATTTTGGACACGCTTCCAGTGACCACAGCTAGTGTTGAAAGAACCTTTTCAACTATGACAGAGATTAAAACAGAGTCCCGAAGCGTTATGGGGAATGCAAGATTAAGCTCATTTGCTATGATATCTTTTCATTCAGATATTAATGTGGATCCAGATAAGGTGATTGATCTCATGTCCCAAAGAATATGAAGACGTCTTCTGCTTTGGAAAAATGTGTGTATAAAAAAATAATTTAAGTATATGTTCGTTTGAGTTTAAAAACTAATAAAAATCAATAAATTGGAATATATTTTTTTGTTTAAAGAATTCCTCGTAAAATTTGGAAGCAAGCCCCCACCCCCCGAACCAAAATTCTGACTACGGCACTGTGCACAGGTCTTACGACATCAGTAACGCTTACACTCTCTTCAAATTTCTTCACAATTTTACCGATTTCCTGGGTATTCGGTCGATTATGACGACAGTTTTAATAATGTAAACGCTCGTCAGTCAATTATGACGACTAGTTTTAATAATTTAAACGCGTTGTTCGATTGTTAAGCGATCCATTATCGTAAATGCCAAACATTCAACGAATGTTCTATCTTTCACTGAATGACAGCTTGACGAAGACCATCTACTTTGCCCCCCCCCCCCCCCTCCTCTCTTTCAACTTTCAGAACATCGAACGCCAATGTTCAGCGGGATCATTCGACATTTCACTGCTAGAACTCTCGTTGATTCAAGGACCCTAAATAAAGCAAGTTGGTAAGAGCCCTAAAAATTAAGGACTGCAAATTCTTTACTCTATATACCAGACGAGACGTATAAAATCGTCTTCCAGAGTTTATGACTCGAGATCTGGTATATCAATTCACAGTTTCAAATTTACCCTGGATATATAAAAAATTAAAAACCCCTTTGAATTTTCCTTCAAATCTCACACGTTAAAAAAAAAAAAAACAAAGAAAAAAATAACAGTCAATTTAACATTCATAAGACGAAATAAATCTCTTCTATCTCTAAAATCTTTATCACGAAAGGATTAATTTCGACGTAGTATCACTTCAAGCCCAGAGGCGAGAAATTGTCATCCCATATATAAATGATATCCTCAATTATTATTATTCATTGTCTTTTTTTTATGTTCTTTTTTTTAAGAAGTTTTTCCAACATAAAAACTCCCAATCTTTTATTTTCGAAAGAAAACTTAAAAAAAAAAAATTATAAGAAAAAAGAAAAAACTGCCTTAAGCGTTTATTTTAACACCAAAATCGTTTTGTTTGACAATTTTTTACCAATTTTCATTTTAACAAAAGAAAACTAAGTCTCTGTCGTTATATCAGTTACTTATAGGTATATAGAAAAATAAAAACTAAGAAAAAAATTCAAAACAAAAAAAAATCAGACATCCCTTCATTACACAAAATTATGTTATAAATAAAAAAATTGACGGTGAGTGCAACCAGAAAAAAAAAATTATATAAGAAAAAAACCGAATTTGTTAACCCTTTATACACAAAAGAATCCAAGACCCACAGTGTGAAGAAAAGCCAACCTCAAAAACACTTTTTTTTATTTTTCAACATTACAGACTTTTCCTTAACACACCACATTTCGACAAAACGGTGCAATTGATGGGCTGCAAGTCTTATTTTTTTTTTTTTAAAGAAGCAAAAAAGAACAAACAAAAAAAAATCCCGTGGATATATTTCTTAACCCCTTCTTAGACTTTCAACATCACGCAGGCACAATGATCCTGTCAAGAAAAAAAAAAGAAAACTAGTTTTACCAAAAAAAAAAAAAAAATAAATTGACAACTAAAACCGTTACTGCGATGCACTTCTGTAATATTTGAAAGTCCTTTTATCGCAAGGTACAGAAAAAAATAGTCTAAGTACCAACATCAGTCCCTCACCCCACCATATTTTGGTGAACTCATACAACTGCTGCATCCATCCAGCCATCAAGGACGAAGGATTATGAAAAAATCACTGTGAGTATACAACATACCTACATATACTTTTTTTTATGATAGTTGTTTTTATGGGTGATGATCAAGAGGGGTTCCTCCTTTTTAGGGTGACTTGGATAAGAAAAAAAAAAAAATAAAAACAGACAGACTTGAATTATTCAATTCTGATCACTTTCACACAGTGTGAGTGCTCGTGGAAGATCCTTATCCTCTGAGAAAAGACAATAACAACAACAATAATTTAAAAAAAAAATCAAAACCGGTACAGAAAAAAAATGAGAGCCCATCACTGCAACACCTAATGATGATTTTAAAAAACTTTATTACCTCACGCGGCCTACTTGATGATGTGCATTTAAATTTTCTTCATCACTCATCTAAATTTTTTTTGTCTTTTCTTTTTCACTTCTTCTATTCTTCTAGTTTTGATTTTTTTTGTTCTTTCTAGAGGAGATATCCTTTTAAAGGATTTTTCGTAATCTTAAAGGAATGAATTTATTTATGGTGGTGAGAAGAAATTATGGCTTCTTGGAAAATCAGTTACTTGGAGGTTTATTAGAATTTTTGTTTTGTTTAACATTAAAATGCACTTCACAAAAGGTTTTACTTAGTTTTTTTTAGGATTTCAACTAGGTTGTTCAGTGAGTTGCTTCATTAAATAAAGTACTCTAAATAATTTACGATTATTTTATGTTAATACATAAATATACAAATGTTTGAAGAGGTTTTTTTTTTCTTCTTAAAATGCATGTACCTACCTACTACTACTATTTTCACGTGTTTTATTCATATAAACAAGATGACGTGTAATTTCAGTCTCGGTACTGCGCCGTTTTACTTAAATCTACATTTTAATTTTAAGGCGTTTGATTTGTTCTGAGTCCTCATGCATTTTAAATAATTGTCAAGAAATCTTTAAGAATGTCGATCTATCCAAAAATTAAGTATTTGAAAATTTTTTCCCACAGTAAAGTTAGTGTGTTTTGACTTAAGGCTATTTTGGAGAGATTCCGAAACCAAAGAATCAAAGGACAGAATCTTTTAATCCAATATTTTTGATTTCCTTTGCAAAAGTTGTTATATGATAACAAAAATGGTTCTGAAAAAGCTCCAAATAATGTATCATTCATTTCATGGTTTTAAGTTGGTAGCGCTGGCATTCGACACCTGTCAAACTCAGCTGTCATTTGAAGTGTTATAATATTAGTTGAATGTTTGCCATTTACAATAATGGAACGTTTAACAATCGAACAACGCGTTACAATTACTAAAACTTACTACAAAAGTGGTGATTCAAACGTAGCCACTTTACGCGATGGTTATGGTCGTCATAATCAACCGACTACGCAAGCAATCGGTAAAATTGTGAAGAAATTTGAAGAGAGTGCAAGCGTTACTTATGTCATAAGGCATGTGTATCATCGTAATAGCTGTTTGGTGTTCTCTATGGTCGAAAAGTGCCACTGGTCCATATTTCTTCGAAGATGCCAATGGGGAGACGGTTACAGTCAATTCGGAGAGATATGGTGGAATGATAACCGATTTTTTTTGGCCGGCGTAGAAGATCATGACTTGGACGAAATGTGGTTCCAACAAGATGGGGCAACAAACCACACAATACGACCATTTATAGTGAGAAGTTTCCTGGTCGCGTAATTTAACGTTTTGTCGATGTCAATTGGCCACCAAGATCATATAATTTGACACCGTTAGACCGTTTGATACGCAAAAGACCGTATTTACCCGAATAATCCCCGAACTCTAGATGCATTAAAAACCAACATTACTCAAGTTATAGCCGAGATACCGCCCGAAATGTTAAAAATTACCTCAAAAGAATCGCATGCTGCGAATCTTCCCGAGGCGGCCATTTGAATGATATTGTTTTTCGCACTTAATTGCAAAGTCCAAACTTTATAATGAAATAAAATTTTCATCAAAAATGTATCGCTGTTTGTGTTTTATTTAGCTTTACTTTCAAAACCGAAAAATGAATGACCCGTTACAATGCTTTCCAATAAAACATGACTATTGTTATACAATTTTGACAAAAAGGAATTCAATTCCAAGGCATGACAACACTTAATAAAAAAAATACTGTTTTTCACTCTACATTCATGGTAGCAAATTTTGGAAATATAGATTTTTATTTGTTGCGGAAAGCTTGTAATATAGAACAAGTAAAATGAGAAGTGGGACTAACGTGTAAGTAAAGCTTTATCAGAATCCGACGAAGCCTATCGCTTGAAATTTATCGGAAAAAAATAAATCGCCAAACTAAAAAAAAAATGTCATTTCGCCCAAGGTTGAGCTGTCAAAATGACAAAAATAAAAAAAATTAGAATCTACAATGTTTCTTCTTTCATAGAAACGTTTGGCCAATTTCTCAGAAACATTGAAATTTTTCAATTCCAATATGTGGCAAAAATTAATTTTCAGTTTGGGTGATCTGTCAAAATGCCATATTTCTCAAAATTTTTAATTGCTCTTTTTGTTGTATCCACTTTCATTATTTATCAAAATACGCCTTTCAACTTTTTTTTATGATTTAATAAAGAAATAAAAACAAAAATCGTAGAAATTAATTAAAAATATAAAAAGTATAAAAATAAACCTCTCTTAAATGATCTAGTCCTTAGACATCACCTTTTTCAAGACATATACCAAAAGTGAATTCCCCACAGAAATCACATCGCCACCTGGGGTTACATAATTTATTTTAGATATAGCACAATAAATTTTCTTTTTTTCTTGATATAACATTTTCGATAAACTAAATTAGTTCAAAGTGCCATCCATATATACACACGCGAAGCGATTGCTCCCAGGATAACAAATTAGTAACAGATGAAGGAAGAATCTAGTATCTATATAGAAAAGTGGAAGCGTGCGAGTCATCATCAACACTAAACCACCATAAGTCACCCTCTAATTCACCAAACAAAAAAAAAAAAATAATAAATAAAATTCAACGGTTTTTCCTTATGCTACGTTTCGAGTATAGAGGATAAAATAAAACGTCCTTTGGCAAAGAGAGTGTTTTCTTAGGTGTGTCATGTAGTGCACCCCCTTTTTTTTTTTTTGTTGGTTATGTTATATTTCTCCTAAGCAACTGCTGCTTAGTAACAAATAAACATGCGTGACTTGTTGAAGTCGAATAAAACACCCTCTACTATCAGGGTGGAATATATGTAGGTTTACCAAATCAACCCTTAGCGCCGCCGCGCCGTCACTGCACCGTGCGTCGTCGCTGCGCCGCGCCGTAGTCGTTGTCCTAGTTACTAAACTAATAGTTCAAATTATTTTTTCTTTACAGTTAACGGAAATTAACTGAAATATCGATCGATCTTAGGAAATAGTCACGTGCTATACTAGTAGAGCAGCCAGTTCCAATTTTCAACCCCGTTTCGCCAGTTTAAGGGTGGCTTACTTACAATTACAATGAACCATTATCAAATAGGGTTTCTATGGTGGCTCGGTGGCGTGGTGGACTTACATGATGAAGGTGGCTCGAATATGTATAATTTATATGAGGGTGTTGAATAAGACTGACGAAAAACGCATAGTGCACCCGGCTATATTCATATAGAGGGTGCAAAACAATAAAACGATCAAGGTTTGCAGGGTGCATTACCGCCTTGACGGCCACAGAGTTAAATATCCTTTATATTTTCTAAAAGTAAAAGCAGCACTTCAAAAAGTCTGATGAATCATTCATTCACGGTTGAGACAAAAAAAGGCAAAATAAAGGACTGAAATTTTAATTGAATGGCATTTGTTCGTAGCACCCGACCGAATGAATCTTATTTTATAGTTTGTATAGACATAAAGTATAGACGACTAAAATGTTCTTGATATATGGGCGTTTGTTTAGTTTGAGTTGACATTGACGTCCACGCTGAACGATTAAATTGCCATTCAATTAATATTTTCGTTACGATGGTCGTGGTGGTTTAGAGCTCTGCTCCAAAGTCTACAAAAATAAAAAAATAATATGATTCTTTTTTTTTTAATAAGAAATCGAGACCCCACGAGACAAAAGAACGACGACCCACGAGACACTTAGGTCTAAATACATATCGAGATAAATTCGGCATTGTATACTTGAGCTATTATAATGTTTGGAAATATTGAGGGAGGATTTTTTTTAATTAAAATTAATATGCAGATGTGAAGTGTTTGCTTTTTTTTCTCTAACTTAATTGAAAGTTGGGCAATCCAAGTCAAAAATTTATGGGACATTAACGCAAACAATAATAATTTCCTTATCCGAATTTGAGGGGTCGGTCAGAATAAAGCTTGGAATTGTATTTTTTTTATTTTTGGTTGGCTGGAAATTTTATATATAAATTGATTGTGATAGCCAGCTGGTAGGTACCAGATATTTTATTAACAAGTGGGGATTGGAGATTGAAGCTTAGCTTAGGATACTAAAACAACAAAGGTTTTTCTTTGTCTGCTGGTCTCATTCTTCTTGTCTAAATAAATCAACTGTATTAGTGATCATGGACTTGGATCAGCTATTTAAATTTAATGTTAATTCTTCATTAAGTTAGAAGAGCAAATTGTATTGCAAAATAAGAACGGAAGTTATTTGATGAGGAAAGATGCGTTCTTTGGATTAAATTTAAAAACTTAAAACAAGTGCTATAAATAGTGACGTTTTGACCTAGGCATTGGACAAACGCTTACTTATAGCGATATATAATCTAGAAGTTTGACAGTTCTGTTAAAGATAAAGGCGCAAAAAATTTTCTAACTTCATAGTTTTAAACATTTTATATCTGCTGTCGGCGGAGAACCGACACACTTAGACCAATTGTTGGCCCATTGTTATACCACACGGATCTAGAAAAGCTTTTCCCTACTTAATTAAACCATTTTGAGTTGCTTATGAAGCGTGCAAGATTACTTATAGAAGTTTTTGCTAGATCACTCGTATCGTTGTAGTAGAAGTCTTCCAGGTGGAGTCTACGTCTCTGTGACAGAGCAGGACATGTACAAAGAAGGTGAGGAATTGTTTCCTCCTCTTCGTCATCCATGCAGCTTCTGCAGAAATCATTAGAGTGAACGCCTAGTCGCATGGCGTGCCTACCTATTAGACAGTGTCCGCTTATGACACCTATTACGGAACTAATGTGCAATATGCTTAAAGATATCAATTGCTTAGAGCGCTTCAGATCCAGCATTGGTCAGATTTGTTTTGTCGTTAAGCAAGTGGTGAGGTTGTTCCACCTAAGGTTTGTTTTCTTTATAGCATCTTGCTTTAGCATATGTTCAAATTTAGCGATAGGTATACCAAAAGTTGTGTTATTTGGTAGTATAGGTACTGTTGTTCAACTTTTAGCGAGTTCGTCAGCTTTACAGTTTACTTGAATGGCCCGGCACCCAACAAAATGGTGAATGTTAAACTGCTCCGCCATCTCAACGAGAGATGATCCAAAGTTTTGGGCTTTTATAGAATTTGTAGAAAGAGTCTAGAGATTTGATAGCAGCTTGGCCGTCTGGAAGATGCGGATATCCGTACTTGATATCACGTTTTCTTTAAGTCAAAATAAAGCTTCTTTAATCGTTAAAAGTTCCGCCTGGAACACGCTACAATGATTAGGAAGACGGAATGAGAGACCTAAATTAAGTCTGTCTAAGTACACGCCTCCACCAACCCCGTGGACGATTTTTTATCCATCAGTATAAAAGTGAACGGATGCATCTTCTACGAAAGTCTTGAAAGTTTTTGTTGAAATGTGCTTGGGGTAATAGTGTAGTCGATGTTACTTCAAAATGATTTGAATGAATTCAGAATTTCCGAGTGGCCAATTTCATTGTTGATCCACTGTGCTGTGCGAATAGCTGTACTTGCGGCCGTTTGTTTAATAAAAATGTTTAGGGGTATCAGATGGAAAAGAATGTTAAGTGAGCTGAGGGGGTGGAGCAAAGTGCTCCGCTCGTGCACAAACAGGCAGTTAGTTGGACCTTACTAAGTCGATCACAGTTTGTCTTTCTATCTAGAGAGGTCCACCAGACTGCTACCCTATATGTTATGCGGGATATACACAGTACACACGTCAAAATCTCTTCAAGCATGGGAGAGTGTATTAGTGAAAATGCCACACGTATAGGTTGTGTGTATGCTTGAAGCAAAATCAAAACTTTTTGATTTTTGGTCAATCATGTACTCAAGATTGGCATCATCGAAAAAAAACTTACTAACACAGTCTCACATGCTTGATGGAGTGCTTGAACCGTGTATATGCCGCTTTAGAATCGGTCCTATTACCGAAATGTATAGCCAGTGAGGAATGCGGGGTTGAAGACCCCATTTATTCCCAATGGCTTTTTTGCAGGAGAAAAGAACTACCGTGGCTTTTTTGAATTTTTCTTGTATATTAAGTTTCCACCTTAACTTCTTATCCAAAATAAGACACTGTTCACGCGAATTGTGACTGTCCGCTACTCAGTGCTTGATTCAGCGCAACGGGGACTGAATCCATTGTCCGGATAGCCACAAACGCATTGTGTTTCCTGCACAAACGAATGCAACCCAGTATTTCAGAATACTGTTTTTTTTGTGTGCTTTCTTTTGTGGAGGCATTTAAATTGTCAATTGACATTTGATAAAATTTATATTCGTTCTAAAATTGTCTTTCGCCCAAGTCGGCTCCCTCAAAATTAATTTGTCATTTTTTTAATTCAAAGTTAAGTTCATCCTTTTGTTTTAAAAGTAAAGAAAAAAAAAACTTAAATTATAACTTAAAATCCTATAAATAAAATTAAAAGAAAAAAAAAACAGACGTGCCCATTCTTTTTTTGGAGACACAAACAAATTTGCATGTCGTATTGGTTGCTGAGGGACGGTGAGAGTTGTTGCTGCTGTTGGAGTTGGTTCTACCGGGGCTGCTTGTGCGCAATTGAACTTGTCCTTGGGTAAGTCTCATGAGGAAACCCTTCTGGCCAAAATTCTGTGCCGAACAGACACATATACTTTGCTTTATCTGTGAATGTTAGTGGTATACCCTTAATAGAAGAGGGTTCCTCAAAGAAACTAATTTAGAGGAAGAGCTGTAAATGAGCGTTCTCATCAAAATTAGTCACAATAGATCTTAAGGTCGCAGTGCAATTAAAATATAAATAAAATATTCATTCATTCATACTCTGGAGTACCAGAGGGAAGTCAGCTTGGGTCTCTATTATTTTTTATCTTTCCGCAGTTGATAATTTCTCAAATTATCTGTTTTTAACTTTTTGAGAAAGACTTATCATAACTTAAGAGTAATCGTGACAACTCATAAAGCTTTTTAAAACTTATAAATATTAAAATAATGACTTTTAAAAAAGCTTAACTTTATTAGTATTCAAAAATGATCGCCCTGAATGTAATAAACATTACAAAAAAATTCTTAAATAAGACAGGAAGTAGATACAGAAATCTTAGTAAAATAATTCTTCAATAAATTTATATATAAAAAAGGATTCTTCAAACATTTTGCCGACAGACCTGACTGACATTCAGTATTAATGAACTTCAAATTGTGTTGCTGGGTGGTTTTTGGTTCTTGTTTCTCATAAATTATCACATCTTTGAGTATTTTTTTTTTCATCCCAACCACGGCAACATCCCTAAGGCTGATAAATTACTTTATTCTCCAAATGCGAGAAACCAACTCGACTCGACTTGTAAATTGAACTTCATCCGCAGAGAAGAGTGAGTGCAAATTATAAGTTCACATGCAATATTGAATAGACCTGGACTGGCAGCAGTATAGGTTCCTTTTTTGGTGTCCTTGTACTTTCGTACTCTTTCAATATTTGGGTTAAGTTCATAACGATTCATATATATGTATATATAAACTGCTAAACCTGCGATAGTATGGGGTGATGGTGGCGCCTTCCCAAGACAACAACTTGCAATTAGTGCATTTGCGTGAAACTTCAGTCAGTCTCGGTCACTAGTGATCACTTACTTTAAAATGACTTCCCAACTGATTTTCTTGAGAAACCCACAAAATTTTGCTTATAACCAATTGAAGTTCCTTTGAAGACGAAGATTTGCAATAACAACAATAAAAAATCACACTAACGTGTCATAAACCTTTTGCCTGCCTCTTCTTTGGGCCTTTAGGCCATTCAGGTACCTATAGGTAGATTGAAGAGCAGCGCAAAGAACTCCTTATATACCCTTCGAATTCTTCTAACGTTTTGAACGATTCATGGAGGAGCGAACCGACCATCATGGAGGCAAAATAATAATGAAGACGAAGAAAAAGAAGCGACTGTCGCCCTTGGAATGCTGTCAGACTTCTTTGTCGTTCGATTCTCAGGAAAACGAATTATTTTTGCATGCACCGCACTGTGCACTGTGTGGCATGCAACAAATAAAAACGGCCCACCATTCTTTCCTTGTTTTTTTTTTTTTTCCTGAATGAAGGAAGAAGAAGGATCTTTCTTTTTTGTTGTCTTAAACCCACTTGGGTGCATTGTCGTGTCTTGGCAGTGGCGGTGACGACGGCGGCTGCGGCGGCAAGATGGCAGAATGGTTCCTTTTTCTTTTCCACAATGACTTTTGGAAAACAATTTTTTCGGCCAACTTCGCATATGATTCGCTTTGGCATTCCTGACATGCGGCTCTCCCATCTTGTTGGCCAGATCTTAATGAGAAACCACCAAATGCCGCCTGTAGTCTTTACTTAACACAATACAACACACACAATATAGGGATATAGGATATAGGGATGTTGTCCACGTAGAACGGTTTAAATGAAAGAGGAAGAGTCGCATGTCCTTGCTTAGATTTTTAGTAAATATTAAATAGATACTAATAAGTCCTGTTTGCTGAACAGTATCGTAGATTATTAACTTGTTATCCCTTAGCTTTTTATCGATTTTGCTAACAATGGAAAGAAAACCGGTCCATTCACCAACACCAATAAATACGCTTCTCTGAGATTGAAAACTTGAAAAAGAAGTATTGGTTGCGATCTTAATTAGACCGATTGTTCCCGGACTGTAATCTGGTAACTGATCAGTCAAGGTTCCCGTAGTATTAATATTGACATGAAAAGACTCTTCCTTCGATATCCTAAGTTCCGATTTATTTAATTCAGCCATTGGTCAAAAATTAGATTAGTTCGCCTTCTATTCAAGAAAGTTATATCTTCATTTTATTGGGCTTGAAGTAAACTGACTGGTTGATTCCCAATCAACAAATTTATCTTTAAGTTTTGAGAGGGGAGCCAATTAAAGCAGTCAACATTCGTCTAGTTTGGCTAGAAAAAGATTCACTAGAATTGACAATTCCTCAGTAATTGGGCTCAAGTGTTAACTAATATGCATATTCTTCCTAGATGGAATTATTTAAAGAGAGAGGGGGAACTGAACCATTTTCTCCATATGCTGAGCCTACTCCCTTGATTAGTCTACAGGGCACTTTTCTTTAGAGGTTTGTGAAGCAGAGATATGGAAGTGCTAAGTTGCTCCTTCTCGTGGTAGTTCCTGGACACAGATGGGATGGTTGGGAGGAGGGTAAACATGGTACCCGAATTCCATCCTGATTGTCTGGCTACGCAACAAGCTAATTTGTAATACCCTTTATAACCATTATCCGCCCGATCATAGTAGGAAATAATGAATTTTGTTTACCTTTGTGGAAGAAAGCTATGGCATGTGTGAATTCAGGAGCCGTTCTCTGAATGACATGCCGAAAAACAAACCCAAGTTCTAAGTGGGTTGTAAAATTGTATCCTATTGGTGGGAGTTCACGGGGTCTGTGGTCAAATGTCAAATGCGACAAAGGGTGGTATCAAGGTCTTTAAGAAGTCCTTGGTGCAAGAGGTGTAGGTAGACCCTGTTTCTTCGCGGACATGCGGTTAGTCACGATCCCAGGGCTGTGGTCAACGCTTGAATTAACTCCGTTTGGCAGGTAGGCCGCCGTGAAATTAGGCCTTAACAGCTGTTGTCCACGTAAAACTCGAGTTCACTTAAAAGTAGCGAAGGAGCTGAAGTAATTTGATGCTGATTTTTTACAATGTTTACGGTGGAATTGTTTAAAGAGGAAAAATCAATAGAATTTGGTCAAAGGGTAATTTAAAAACGAATATAAAAAGCTAAGAAAAGTTTCTTCAGTAGAACATTAGATGGTTTCGACAAGGGATCATAGATGAATATAAGAAAAAGAGGTGGAGACAATACGGAACCCTGGGGCACAACAGCATTTGTTTTATGAATATCAAACTTAAAACCATCCAATCTGACTTAGATTTAACAGCAAATTCAAAGAACAAGAAACAAATTTGCAGACATTTTCTGTATGAGAGCTTGATACCAATAATATTCTATATCATATTATTTTGAAATATCAAGAGCAATAATCTTACAGACGAATTTGAGATTGGTGCTACTATTTGGTGAGATATGCTATTGCTTCACCAGCACGAAAGCCGGTGTGGTTTGGTGTGTTATGTCGGAATTGAGCTTCTACAGATTGCGCCATACCACGATGTGTCGGAGCCATATTTTTCAGTGAGAAAGATAAAAGAGTGCTCGGAGAAGAGAACAAGTAAATAGCGAATGCAAAAATTAAAGTTTGCAACAAAAAACTCTGATTATTGCACAGTCAGCGACTGTGCGACATAACAAATCACTCCACATGAGATAAATGTGGTTCCGGCTTAATGATTAATAAACTATTCCGTGCGACTTTGGAAAAAGGAAGGAGTAAATAATTAGAGGGAGAAGAAGATTAGATCTTTTTTAGGGATATTGCTGTTTTCCATATCGACTCGGAAAGGGTCTATCAAAGTAGATCCAGTAGAAAAGCTTACCAGCGTTCAAAACACTTCTTAAGAACATTGGGAGAGATACAACTATCCGGGACAGTAGATTTATTTACATTTAGGTCTTCAAGAACTTTGAAAACTGGGCGAGTGCGAAAGAAGATTCGTCTCAGGAAATCGTTTTCGTTCTTAAATACAGCAGGGGTAAAATAAAACTTTCTAGGAGCGTCGAATTAATAGAAAAAACAGTAAACAGTAAGTAGAGAGTAGGAGTGATAAGTTACGACTGTCAGATCTGTCAATATTTTGACAATATAACTCCTAAGAGATGAAAATAGCAAGTTACTTTATTTATTACCATTTCTTCGAATCAATTTTTCACAAAAACCAGACTTGTACCCTTGTTGGGGGCAAGGTCTTGATCTTTGTTTTAGCTGACAAGCTTATCTCAGAATTGTGTAATACTTTAAAGTAAAATATGATCGGTTCTGTTAGAAGCTAGCGGCTAGGATCCCGAGAATAGCAATTGAATCCTATATACATAAGTATGCTTTCCTGATTGATATGACAAAAAGGTAGGGACTACAGTAGCCCATGCGTAGGATTGTCAAGGGGTCTTGGGAGGAAATTCCAGCATAGTATGTGAGCAGTCCTCCCTCCAAGACTATCACTTTTCATAAAAATGTGCGTCTCATACCCTCATCTTAACCATTCGTATGAGCAGAAAAATTGTAGGTCCCTCCATTCCTGCTGACGAAAAATACGCACACAGAAATGGTTAAGATTTTTTAATGACTAAGTTGATTGGTCCTTCTGGAGCTACCGCGCTACCAAAAGTATTCTTTTATCCATTTAAAGGTCCCGACTTTTGAAAACTTGTGAGGCCGAAAAGTTTTAACCATGTCTAAGAAAAAACACAAACACATCGACACCGAACTTTATTTCCAATTTATCAATGATAATATTTTAAACGAAGATTCGAGTTAAGAAATTCGAATCTTGAATAATTGCTGCGAATTATTTGCGAAAGAAGTGCCGTAATCAGTTGTTAAAATATAGACCTTAAAGGCTCTTTAACTCTGTAACAAAATCGTTATTCTAAGCATATACGATTCAAAGAATAATGTGAATAATAAATCAGCTGTTCGTTGGAATTTTTTCTGCAACCCATACTTGCCCTAAAAAAAAGGCAACTTACAAAAAAAGTAAGAGTCTGGCATGAAAGACGATGATGATGATAATAATGATGACGATGTTCAAGACCACAGCATCTTTTAACTAAAGCAATATCAGGAAAAGACCAAAGAACAAGAACCAAACCCACCAGTCAGCCGAACCAAACCAAAACCGAGCCGCACAACCTTACCCCCACGAAAAAAGTTAAAGAAATATGCAGTTGGACTGGTTTGGCCAGGTCCTTCTCCAATGGTATTGGTATATAGCCGTGTTGATCCATGAAATCAGTGCATTTTGGCGCCAAAATTTCTACAGGTTTCCCTCTCATCACCATCAAGATCAGAGATGAACGAGGGGATGTACCGCTTTTTAAAGGCTTTTAGTGCCGGTCTCCTTTTGCGTTGTGTGTTCTGTGTTGTCTTGTCTGCTGCGCTATAATGGCGAAGCTATTGAGAGAGCCCGCCACGCCGGAGCTAAGCTATACCTACACGAGTATATATAGGTTGTCTGCCTTTTTTTAGATTTGGTTATATAATTAAGACCATATGACAGGAGAAATTAATGATTATTGAGTATGTGTCCAGCGGGAATGTGCGTTGGACATGAATGCGGCTCGAAAAAGAGCCCATCGAGATGAATACGAGTTGAGTAGGTATGTATGTATATGCGAGAGCGTATAAAAAGAATTCAAATTAGGTGAGTTTGAGGATAAAATTAAGTGGCCAACTAAATTGTAAGATTGCAATATTGGATTTCAACGAGGTCCTTTTTGATGACATTTTTATATACATACTTACTAGCGTAGACATAATCGCACATACATTTATATGTGGTGTAGATACATACGGGTGGATTGTTATAAGGAGTGATTGGTTTTATTTTTATATTATCATGCATCAACCTTCTTAATGCTTTTTTCATGGAACCACGTTGAAAAAAATAATATGTGAATTTTAATTTAATATCAAAGCAGATGTCGGCATTTTGGAAGATTGGTTTGGCTATACTTAGATAATCCTGACAGAATTTCGTAATGCATTCCAGAGGATTCATTAATTATTTTGTTGAATAGATAACTTGAAATAAGCTTCAAGGATTTTTAAAGGTGATGTGCGAAATATTCATAAATTCAAGAAAATTAGGGATTTGTCTATTGATGTTATTTGTCTGTTGACCTTAATCACAACGGGCTAACAATTGGTCTAAGTGTGTCGGTTTCTCCGCCGACAGCCACTTCTACCTATTGGCGTTAATTTATCAACCCAGACAACGATACTAACAACGCTGAGATCAAACAAAGAATAGGTAGCACTCGCTGCTATTTGAGCAATGAAGTCAAAAATCTCTTAGAATGCAATCTAAAACACAGAAAAATTAGAATTTTTTCTTTTTTTTGTGCAGAATTTTATAAGCTACAATTTTTGTCTCAAGACAACATTTAGTCGAAAAAAACTCATAATGTTGGAAATATTTACAAAAATACTCTCTGATAGTTTTCGGGATATTAAGAAAAAAATTAACCTTAATCTCCCTTTTAAATTCTCTGAGGAAAAAGAAAATACTTAAGAATTTTAAATGATTCTCTAAATGAAAATCCCACAATTCTTTTTTGAAGTCAAAGTTTAAAATAAGTCTCCATAAAAAAACTAAAACCCCAGAAACACAAAATCCATAGAGCCTACAAATTCAGAAAATCTAAAATGCAGAAAATCCAAAACACGAAAATTGAAAATCCAGAAAACACAAAATCCGGAAAACTCAAAAATCCCATAATTGAAAAATGGATTTTTGAGATTTTGGGTTTTCAGTCATTTATGGGTTTCTGGGCTTTTAGCGATCCTGACTCCAGACTGACTCTATTAATCCAGCCGGAAGTAACGATATTTCAACTAACCATTCTGGCGTACCCCAAGGCTCTATTTTGGGTCCTTTTCTTTTTACCCTTTTTAATAATGATTTACCTTTGGTTCTCAAATATTGAAATATACACATGTATGCTGTGATGCATCTTCAAATTTACTTATATTATAAGATCGGCATGAAGATGCAATAAATGAACACTTAAAGCATATAGTACAATGGTCTCACCAGAACCTCTGAATTCTAACAAATTTCAGGAATACAGTGGTTGAGACATCATAGTTTTTAAATGTCGATCTAGATGACTCTACTCTAGTTTATGTTGAAAAAGTTAAATACTTAGGAGTCGTATTTAATAAAAAATTGATAGCCATATAACTTGCGCACTGGGAAAAATTTACGCTGCACTTCGTGTTATAAACGTACCTTACCGCTGTCTGCCACTGTCCACTAAAATTTCAAAAAAGTGAAAACCCTTGTGCCTCCTATTTTAATGTATGGTAGCCTTATTTTCTATTTCTAAGACAGTAGAAGTAGACGTAAACTTGAAGTTGCCTTCATAAATAAAGCTCGCTTTGTTTATGTTTTACATCGGTTTGAACATGTTTCTAAAAGTGCAAGGAGTATTTTTAATATGCCCTTAAGCAAATTTCTTAATTTCCAAGCATTAATTTTCTTACTTAAGTTGATTCAGAATAAATTTCTTGAATTGACTAAACAACTGAAGAACTTTTGAAAATTCCCTAAAAGTCCACTTCAGGAGCCAAAATCATTCATAAAGCATGAGACTTTAGCACAGCTTTACATAAAGATGGTTAAACGATGGTTAATTTTCAGTTTTGAGTTTTCATTAATCAAGAGCAGTAGCCCGTGGCGTCATGGTTAGTGGATTGGACTGTTACGCCGAAAGTCTTGGGTTCGATTTCCAGCTTATGCCACCTAAAAAAAGAAATGTTTTTCACGGGTTACTTCCTCTTGTAAGGAATTGACAAATCCTCTTGTCATAAAAAAGTGTTTCTCACCCTAGCCGTTTGGATTCGGCAGAAAATTGTAGGTTCCCTATATTACTGCCAATAACACGCATACAGGAATGGTTGAGAGTCACTAGGCCCGTGTTCTACACGAGCTGTCGCGCCGATCAATTTTTTTTTTTTTTTGGTATCAGGATATAAGCTTTCAATTTTAAGTTGTCAGTTCTCATTGTCAGTTGTTTTTATTAGGTTTCAAATTCAGGTCCTCTAATTCTGAGAGAACATTTCCAAACAATAGTTTGACCAATATCCTGAAGCCTAACGAAACATTTCTTTTTCGTATTAATTTTCTGCTCATTAACTTCATCCATCGTGAATTTCTTAAGGCAAGTTATCCTGTTGAAGTTATTTTTTTAAATTTAATTTCTCTCGTTTTATTTCACATGCTACAACCGAAACCTTCAGTTCTACAGAATAACACAAGAAATCTTAACTCAGCATCTACATGTAGGTACATTTATAACAGCAAGTCGTGACCATCGAGGGAGTTTACAAATCTCGAAGACTTACACACAATTCGTCTGAAAAAATAAAAGAATATAAACAAGCTGATCTAACAATATGTCTACGCAATATACGCATCATCATCATCATCACCAGCAGTGGGATTCTCTTATTTTCTCAGAAATTTCAACTCGAAATGCTTAAAAACCGTTTAATCAAATTGTTGATGAAATTTATGTAATGCTGGTAAACTGGGAACAGGATCCTGATGTGACACAAAATCTACAACTAGAAATATTAATTAAATTGTGAAGCTCACAAAACACAAACAAAACACATTTACACAAAACTTCTTCTTGGAACTTAATCATTGTCAGCCCAGCACTCATGATGGTCGTGATGTGCAGAGCTCGATGTTCTGTTCATTCTTATTTCTACATTGCGATCATCTCTCCACATCATGCAAGGAAGGATGGAATGGAAGTTCCAAGTTTTCTGGAGTTATTCTCCGCGTGCGTCGTTCTGGTCGACATCGAGTCGAGGCGAGTTCCGTCGTCGTCGGTCGTCGTCGTTGTTGTGTTCTCTGATGCTCTCTTTGTCCAAGGAATGTCCATTTGTGTTTAATGTTTGCTGCAAACAATGAAACAATCTTCACAGAATGTTCTTCAATATGGAAGCAGCAAAGGTTCCAAGGAGACTTGTGGAATTTTTTTTTGCATAGATCAATCGCATTCCGACGATCGTTATTATTACTTTTTTTTTGTATTGCTTCGCTTGCTGATGATGTTGATGTTGAATGTGGATAAAGAGTGTTATGTTTGTATAACGATGTATCTTTATCTACAACAGGAGATGATTGCAAGTTTGTTACGATTGAACTGGAGTGACTGGAGTTACATAGTTGGAGTGTATAGAAATAACAAGAAGGTAGATTACATTATTTAGTTGAAACAGCTTTTGCCACAAAGCAAAAATTGATACAAGAATAAAAAAAAATAATGTTGCAAAAATGTATTACAATGTAGCAATAAAATGAAGAATATAACTTCAATTTGGCCAATCGACCATATATACATATTTTAAGACTGAGCATCCGTCAAAACATTGAATCTCTCATGGAATTGTTCCCCACTATTCTGGACCAGAATGGCTCAAATTATGTTGTGGCATGTTGTTGAATTTTTAAACGCGATGGAACGAGAAAATTGTAAACATTTACAACGAGACGAAATGATCAGAAGCGAAGGTGGACTGTCAAAGTTGAGACGAGTTCAGCGAATTGAAATCGCAATAGGCAACAAGAAAAAAGTGCTGCCACCTCAGCTAACCTTTCAGCCAATCAGTGACGTGGGTTTCGTTCGCTTCACTACTCAGCAACATTCAGCAGATTTGCGTGAGTGAGCCAGCGCAGTTCAAACCCAGCAGCCTTTTCTGCTCGCCCAATTGACACCCCACTTTATGGACCGTCACCATTGAATTCGCCGGCATCTGGTATGACTTCCACGTGTAGGCAATTCAATGGGTGTATTCAGCCACCTACTCTTACCCACAATTGAAGAGAAACTCAACTTTATTCCGCGTGCATTTTTCCCCTTCTACTTAAAAAAAAAAACACTGCAGCAATTAAAGTCAGCAGTAGGCGTGTTTTTTTATAAGCCCGGGGTGAATTGCACGAAAAAAATGACCATATGGATTAGCGACAGTTATCATACAAACTATCGATAACAAGTATATAATTCATGCAGGTAACACAGTTTTTCTTGTGCTTAAGTTAAGCACGGAAAATCCTCTCGGTTTATATTAGCCCGCAGGGGATTATAGTTGTTGTTGTATTTAACATGGTGACTGTTTAGCACCGACGTCGTTTTTTCTTCCAATTTCCTCCGGGCTTTCAAAAAAACACGCCTAGTAATTCCCTATTTGGAGAATTTACTCTGGCTCGTTGGACTTTTGAGCAGAATGACGACTAGCTGTTAATGATCCATCGCTTACATTAACAAATTACTAAAAATGTAAGGTCACAAAGAATAATTTCAGTATCGGAGACCAACTGTAGTCCGTGCTTCTTTTAAAACCGAACCCTGAAGTCTTCTTATAAATGTCCTAAGGATGTTTTAGTCTATAGGGATGTTTAACTAGAAATTGAAAAGCTAGAATAGTCTTTTTGAGCCGATAACAAGTGTAGCAATTTATCAACGAGTAATTTTAAATTGAATTAAATTATGCTCCAAAGAATTTTGGAGCAAATTTTGCCGTCTGGAAAAATGACAAGTTTTTACCAAGTTTAGAGTCAAGGCACTGGAAAGCTTATAATAAGAAAAACCTTAACGAGGAAAACTTATCAATTACTCCTTAGGCTCTCAAATCAAAAAGGCACATAAGTATCTAAAAAGATGGTTATCTAAAAATCTAAAAGTTATATATATTATAAAGAATGATCTTTCGAACCGATAACAAGTACTGCAGTTTATCAACGATTACCTAATTCAAAATTGAGTAAAGCTCTGCACTACAAAATTTTGGAAAAACAAACCACCTGGAAAAAATGGCGAGTTTTTGTTAAGATTTTCCAAGGCAAAAGTTTTTACAGTAGACCAGAAAAACTCGTAGGGATCGCAAAGCAAAATGTCAAATAATTTACGAAGGCCCAACTTGTTTTGATGGTATCTCTTCCCCTTGTAAGTTTCTATGTTAAACTTTTTAGGGCCTTAAAAACCAGACTGTATTTTTCTGGCGGGAAAATAGTAAAATATTCAAAATCACAACTTTATTTGAGTAATAGAACCGATTGGGTAAATTCTGATTATTAATAAAGCAGCAGTTTGTCTTAAACTTAGCCTTAAGTCTGCCTTCTTTAAATGATTTGTTCTAGGAATTGAAATCATTTTGCGGTTAAGCAACTGTAAAATCTGAAAACGTACAAAGAAAATAATTTTGTAAGGTATTAGTCTCAAACTGACCGACAACGAATCTCCACTACTTACAACAAACTTCGGTTCCAAGGACAATGGAACTCAAATCAGTGATATTTTCGTTGTAACACGTGGTTTTCACGCGGAAAGGAGAAACAGTATACGTCAAACTAACGGGTGATTTTTAAGCTGGTTTGGTTTTGGCAACACTGGTTTTGACAGCTGACGTGTGTTTAGTACCTTGTGTCACTGTCAAACAGCTTCAGTTTGGTTTGCAATTTAACCATGGATCGTCTTACAAATGAACAACGCTTGCAAATTATTGAATTTTACTATCAAAATTCGTGCTCGGTTCGAAATGTTGTTTATCGAAAAATTGTGTTCAGCGATGAGGCTCATTTTTGGTTGAATGGGTACGTAAATAAGCAAAATTGCCGCATTTGGAGTGAAGATCAGCCAGAAGCATTGCAACAGCTACCAATGCATCCCGAAAAAGCCACTGTTTGGTGCGGTTTATGGGCCGGCGGCATTATTGGGCCATATTTCTTCAAAGATGATGCGAATCGCAGCGTTACTGTCAATGGTGAACGCTACCGAGCGATGATAACAAACTTTTTTTTGCCCGAAATGGAAGTTCTTGACTTGCATGATATGTGGTTTCAACAAGACGGTGCCACATGCCACACAGCACGCGAAACAATGGCGCAATTGCGAGGCGAGTTTGGTGAACAGTTAATTTCACGTTTCGGGCCGGTCAATTGGCCGCCTAGATCGTGCGATTTGACACCATTAGATTATTTTTTGTGGGGGTATGTCAAGGCTAATGTCTATAGGGACAAGCCCGCTTCGATTGACGCACTGGAAGCCAACATCCATGCATTCATTCGTGAGATACCGGCCGATATGTGTGAAAGAGTATGCCAAAATTGGACTCAGCGGATGGGCTACCTGAGACGCAGCCGCGGTCAACATTTGCATGAAATTATCTTTAAACATTAAATTGCAAGGTTCAAACTATCGATTCAAATAAATATTTCATTCATTTTTTCGAATTTTTTGTGTTTTTTTTTTTTTTAAGTTCTAAACCTCTTAAAAAATCACCCATTATAACACATTTTTTCGAGCAGGTAGTACCTACCGTATTAGCCCGTCGCGTAATGGTTAGTGCCTTGGACTGTTACGCCGAAGGTATTGCGTTCGATTCCCAGCCTATGCCACCTAAAAACAGAAATGTTTTTCATGTTTTGTTAATGACTCTTGCGAGGTATTGACAAAGAAAAAGACAAGAAAGGAAAAGAACTTCTCACCCTAGCCGTTCGGATTCGGCAGAAAATTGTAGGTCCCCTCTATTCCTGCCAATAACACGCACACAGGAATGGTTGAGAGTTGTAAGTCACTAGGACCTGGTTCTATACGAGCTGTCGCGCCGACCAATTTATTTATTTATTTATAGTACCTACCGTGTGACGTTAAATATAGTGCGTTGAACTGTCACACCAGAAGTCTAAAATGAAATTTCAGCCTTTCCTTTGAAAAGCCGACTTACCCATCAGTCCAGGATTCGTATAAGAAAAGAGAGACAAGCTATGTCAAAGTGATGTAAAATGAGCCATTTGGAATAGGCAGATAACACATAAAGAAAACAGTGTTTCTCAGCATAATTTTTGGGAGCTTAACTGAAATCCATCATTCGTTTTCCAACACCATCAGCTCAGGTTTCCCAGATATTCCCGTTAGAATATGAACTTTTGTTCGCTCTCTGATGAGGTTATCTTCTTCAAAATCCAGGTAAAATATTTGTTTCTAAATATCTCTTCTGCTCTATGAGAAATTTTTATGTTTTTTCGCAGTAGTTCTGTGGGGTTTCATGACCCCCATGCCACTGATTACATGTAAAAATTGTCTAGTTATATTCCTTGGCCCAGAATATGTATACTTACCAACTACGTCTGTAGTCCTAGGTGATCCAAGAAGTCGAGATATTGTGTTTATACCTATATTTCAAAATGGCCGCCATAAATTCTAAGGTAGCTCCTATCAAAAACTGAAAACTAAGCACATAAGTAGTACCTGGATAAAAATTTGGTGCTTTCGCTTAGTGTGTCCAGATGAGGCATTTGATCAGATCAGAAATAACAGTGACGTTTAAAGTTATCTTAATTGATAAATTTATCAGTTTAAACTATCAATACAGGCCTCAAAATACTTCCCTGTGGTACACCATGATTATAAATTCTTCGATAACTTCGGTTGTGCGTCTGAAGTCGATCAAAAGGGACATTGTTTTCCTTTTTTTACAAAAGTTTATTTAATTAAAAATTGCAAATCAATATAAAAACCCTGGTAGAACTTCCTCTGTAGGGGGTTCAATAAATTTCATTCCCATAAAATAGAAAAAAAATAAAGTAGATGTTAAACTTAGACAAAAAACAATTTCTAATACGAAAAAAGGAAATCAATGAAATTCCTCTCGAGATTCCCCGAGTTGATTCAACCGTCTCGTCTAGCCTGGGCCTGAGGCAGCAACCTCTATATCAACACTCCCAGTCTATTAATTATACAAGTTCAATGGCAACTTAAGACGAAAAAAACACTTGTTTCCATTAAATTAAAATTATTAAGAAAATAAATTTCATTAAATCGTTTCCTTGTGATCCCCCATGTTGGATTCAATTGCAATCGTCAGCTTAGAAACGAATTAAAAAAATCATCCCGTCGTCGTCGTCGACATGTGTGTGTTATCGAACCGAGTTTCGATTGGTGCAGCATCTTTTTTGCTTTCAAGGCAGGCACCACTTGTTGTTGGTCTCATCATAATCGCAGAAACATACATATACACCACTTGTGGCAAAGTCAAGTGTTATTCTGTGCGACAACAAATAAATTGAAAGGGTTGTGTGGTTGGGGTTTTTTGTTGTTGTTGTTGTGTCTTTTTTTTTGTATCCAATTCATATTCAATATCAAATGTAATTTATGAGCTGCTGGAAATGTGATGGGAACATGATTACTCATCTCTCCGCGCGTCTACTTCGTCGTCGTTGTCTTTGCCGTTGTCATCTTCTTGAACATCATAACCCCATCGTCTTGGTAGTTTTCGTTGTATTTGTTGTTGTTTATCCGTAGTTTTACTCGCTCGAAGACGTATGGGGTGTTCTTTACGATCTACGAAAAAAGACACTTTGCCAGGAGTTTTGTTGCATGAACGGATGTCGTCCGATGATGGAGTTTCTTTTTTGTCGATTTCAGTATCTGGATCCCTGGCGTTTGTTTCAGTGGCGCTGAGCTCTTTTTTTTAATATATTATTGTTTTTTTTTGTTTTTTTTTGATTTAATTGAAACGGGAAAAAGTGCTTGCTGCATCGAAGATAACCTTGTCCTTAATTTGGGCTCCTCTTAAAAATATGAATTAAATGCAGATTCTTTAAAAGTCTTATGGGCGGTACACTCTCTGATGATGAGATGAATTAAGCAAACGACAAACCGGACGAACGACCGAAGCGCCTGTCATCAAGTCGCGTCGTGTCGTGTCGTAATAGTAGTCATCTTCTTCTTTGTTGGAAAGAACAAATCAGCTACAAATTTGTGGACACATTATATCCGGTGTTTTGAGGGCGAATTCCCGCTGTGAAAATTACTCATCTATTAGGGCGCCATTCAGCAAGTCTTAAATGTACATAGTAGATAAACAATCTTAATACAGCTCCCGTCATAACATAAGCAAAAGATGAAAATTGAAACTCTAAAGGATCAATGCGATAGAATCGGTGATAGAATTTTTAAAAGAAAACTTGTTGCAAAAAAATGTCTGGGATTGAAGAATAGGTTCTTAAATAATTTTGAGTTCAAATCAAATCAAATCAAAAAAATAACCTAAATGTTAATTAAATAGTTAGCGGTTTTTGTTTTTTAATCAATATTTATTTTACAAAATTTTCCATTTAAAAAAAAAAGTAATAGATTTGTTTTATTTGCTGTATTTCAATAGTTTCCTTATTCCAAGTCTCTTGAGTTAAAAAATAAGGTTTTACATGTGCAATATTTCCCACCAACTACCATGTCCACCTTTCGAATACATAATAGAATTTTCAACTAAGAAACTAAAAATTTGTAGTTGGAACACTTTTTAACTTATACCATGACTTGTGATATTGTTTTTGGAAAACCGCCTGCTAACACGCCCTCTTTTTTGATTTAAATAACATCGCTTTCCCTAGTTATAAGTTATAATTAAGCTCCCTTAAATCATGAGGTGTAATATTTTTAAAACTCCGCCTACTGCCACACCCACACCCACTGTTCTTATTGTCTCTTATTTAAATTTATAGAAAATTAAAGTTATGTATTTAAGCTGTCTTTAACTTCGAGCATAAAAAATCTTGGTTTCAAGTTGGTAGCGCTGGCGTATGACACTTGTCAAACTCAGCTGTCATTTCAAGTGTCATAATATTAGTTGAATGTTTGCCATTTGCGTGAGAAGGTTTCCTGGTCGCGTAATTTCACGTTTTGGTGACGTCACTTGGCCACTAAGATCATGCGATTTGACACTGTTAGATTTTTTTTCTGTGAGGCTACGCAAAAGACCGTGTTTACGCGAATAATCCCCGAACTCTAGACGCATTGAAAACCGTCATTACTCAAGTTATGGCCGAAATGTACTAAAAAGTGGTTAAAAATTACCTCAAAAGAATCGCATGATGCGAATTTTCCCGAGGGGGCCATTTTAATGATATTGTTTTTCACACTTAATGGCAAAGTCCAAACTTAATAATAAAATACAATTTTCACCAAAAATGTATCGCTGTGTGTGTGTGTTTAGCTTTACTTTCGAAACTGAAAAATTAATGACCCGTTATGATGCTAGGTTAAAAACAGGATTTTCCAGATTTTAAACGGGGTATCATCGTGCTATCTTTTAACATTTTATTAAAGTTAAAAAAAAACCGAATCCTATTTTAACTTTTTATTTTAACTTTTTATATTATATAATAAATCCAAATGTATCTTTGACAGGAAAAAATGTAAAAATTGGTATGTTTGCCCACTTGCTTGAGATTAAGAGAACAGGTTTAGCATGATTTTAGTTAAAAAAAAATATTTAAAAATAAGAACATTAGCCTTTAAAGTAGATACTAACTTTAAGGAGTATATCATGCTAATACCTTACCATGAGGCTACTTAAAATTTTGCACCAATATCTCTCAAATGGGGGCCATTGCTTGCTTCGACCTGACTTGCTCTTTCCAAAACACTTTCCATTACATTTCCTGAATTTTGAACACGGCGAAAATGTATAAGGGAGTTTTTTTTTAATAAATATAGGCGTGTTTTTTTTTGAGTGGGCGCGTCTGCATTTTTTGTGTTTTTCTAGTAGGCCAGTTCAAAAGCCATCAATATAGAATTTTGAATTTTATCGAAGTGAATGTGCTTAATTTTCTTTGTATGAATGTGTATTTTATTTTTTATGTTCAATAAACCGTAAGAAACAATAATGACATTTACTGTCAAAAATATTGCCCGTGCAGAAAATTTAAAAGGTGTTTCCCGCTATGACAAACAAGTTCGGAGATATTGATAAATTCGGGATGTTCAAAATGGCGGATTCCTCCAGGGTCATGGCTGGTCGCCTAAAAATTCAAGAATAAGCATTTCTAATAGCCCTATTTAGGGTACCTAATAAAAAATCGATCTTCCTTTGTTACGTAATTATGTAACATTAGTAATAGTAACCTTTTGTGAGATAGAAAAAACCCCCATTGACTGGACTCATTTATCCTAATTTATTAATTTTGATTTTACTTCCCATGTCTTTTAATATCTTTATTAAATTAAACTGTCTATTTTTTCTAACTCAACAAAAACAGTAAAATTATTGTTCAATGACCTCCGAGTAAACACTGGCTTCTTTCTTGTCCAGTGTCCACTTGGTTGGATAAAAAGTTGAAATAAACTGCATTCCGCTGTTAAATTGCAACAAAAGAAGAAGAAGGGTTGTGTCTGCAAATCATCACCACCGCACCTCTCCGAAGACTATCAATATGGTTTGCAATGTGTATGCTCACTTGTATTAATTAATTCATAACAATACATAATGTACATTTCCAACACAGTGCGTATGTTATAGACGACAAAACTATAATCTATATATATCTGCCATCTGGTTCTAAATGCGTTATACAGGGTAATTCAGACAAATAAACAAATTTTAAAAAATCAGTCAAAAAACTAATCAACCATTTCATATAATAATTATCATTTTTCTTGTAATTCACAATGGTCTCATCATTCTAAATGATCATAAGCTTTGACAATTGAGTTGTTTAATATCTATTTTCAATATTAAACAATTCTCAATTGATAATAATTGACTGTCGCAATCGTAATAGAAGTGAGTGTCTTTCTATCCCTCCTATAATCCCCTATTTCTACCGAAGACTAAACCGAGATTAAATTAAATTTACCCTTAATCTTCTTCAAATCTCTAAGATTTAACATAAAAGTTTATTTCATTAATCTTACAGATACTATTTTAATATCATAATTAAATATACACATGGCCTATAGCTTTCTAAAGTGAGCTTACCTTATACTTTATCGCGCTGGATGCATTCATTAGAAAATTTTGTTTTTTTTTTCCTTCGATTGACAGAAGTTTAAGTCTAACTTTCAATACATAAGATAAAAAGAGACAACTTTTGCATTTAATTATTTTAAACAAGATTAACTTTCGGGGTAAACATAATATTACGCTCATTTATTAAATGTTGAAATTCGCGGATATGTTTAAATCACCCTGTACTTATATTCGCGCATTCGTCTACATAGGGTTCAAATTGCTGCTTTCCTGTGAGAAAATTAAAAGCGAGTAGGCCTTCCCTGCGCATACTTAAAAAAAAAAGAGCTGATGATGTTGTTTATGTTTGAATCAATCTGAGTCAATCGGTTAACAAGAAAAGTAGCGCTAATCAACTCTCACTTCAGTTCTCAAGAAATCATCCATAACTTAAGCATCAGATCAGCATACAAGTAGCTATAAAATACTCCATCGTAATAAATCGCCTCCTTCACCAAGATTTTTTGAAGAAGCACTTCTTTATCTCAACTAATAATAATACACACTCCTTCTTCACTCCCTACGAGAAATAATATTTGTGTTGACATTGATTTGTAGTAAGTAAGTCCATTTCCGTTAAAGTGATTGAAGAATGTTTTAGAACATTATTATTTTTGCCGCCCGCCAGTCTTATAGACAACAAAAAAAAAAGATCATTAAATCTCAAGCCTTCTCGGTCTTATTTGGATCCACTGCGACGAATGAGGCTGATTCATATAATTTATGCAAATTTTTCTACGTGTTTTTAGATATTTTATTGTTTTTTTTTTCTGTTGTCTGTGAAAATGCCGCCAAAATTTTTAGAAATCAAAATAAAAAAATTTAAGAGCGCGGGAGAAATAATCATTATAGATGGAAATGTGACGTTTTTATTTTTATTATTATGTGGTTGAAGAGATTCTAGTTCGGTATTCACCCACATTGATAAAACTAGAACGTTGCGGATATAGGGGCTATTAAAATGAGTTGTTTTTTTTTTATTTTTAATGAGATGTTATCGGTGTTCTTTATTTTTGTAATAAATATTTACATCATTTGGAATAATTATAATATGATGACTTCAATCACATAATAGTTGGACATTTTTTTAAAAGCAATATAAACAAAATGCTCCAATTTTTCTAACAAAGAGCCCCAATAACGCCTCACGTTGGGCGCCGCACATAGGGGTATTTGCCTCGAAAAACCGCTCAAAAATCAATTTTTCAAAATGTAGAGTTGAGAAGTAATTTTGTTCCTAGCTGTAGTTAAATACCTATGGAATGGTGTAGCGTTTTTTTTTTTTATTTTTATGCACACACTTCGCCACAACATCAGTTGAAAGTCATCGATCGTAAGCTTGCACTGTGCATCAGTTGATTTGTGCGAAAAATACCTTCGCTAATTAATTAAGTTTATATTATTTTTGATATTGATTACAAAGTTTTTTGTTATGGAGGATTCATCTGCAGGTATGTTCTTTATTATAAAGCTGTTTTGATGAATATTTAAGCTTTTATTTAAAAGAAAATTAATTTGTTTTAAAATCTATGCAAAAGGGCAGTTTTTTTTCAATTTTTTTTTTATTGTGGACCTTTTGTTATATTATTCGGTGTTATTCGATAACGTTTTTGGTATCAGCTCTTAGAGAAAGGTGTCAAGAAGCAAAAACAAAAAAAAAATGCTGCCCATATCTGCCCCTCGAGATTGTATCGTCCCTGATGAGTGTCTAGTCTAACAAAAATAAAAAAAGCTATTTATTACAAAATTAATTCTTTTCCTTGAAGGATCGTCTGGCTTGTGCATTTTAACAAAAAAACAGTTATATGATGTTATAAATGAGTGTAGTGAGAATGATTTTGATGCCAAATTAGATCATCTTCAGAGCTATTTACTCAATAAAGCATCTTGCAAGCATCTTTGAAGCAGTTCCGATTCAGATGCTAATATCTTCCAAAGTTCATTTGTGCCCCTGCGTTTGTTTTGTAGTTCAAACAACAAAATTATTTGGCAAAATCCAACGCCATCCTCGCCACGATATTGCCGTCTAATAAAAATTAGCTTTGTAAAAGAATCTCTTGATATTACGCAAAGTGAAATAGCTGATATTGAATCCAAGATAAGTAGATTGAACAAGACAGTGATAGAAGGCGATAGAACATTGTTGGAAGTAAAACACACGTTAGCTTTTACAATGGTCGATGGAAAAGTGTGCAACGCGGCAACTAACACAAAATCTACAATGAAGTGTTATATTTGTGGACTTACTTCAAAAGATTTTAATGATCTTTCTAGAAGAAAAGAAGTTGATAAAGATGCGATAAAATTTGGATTGTCAATTTTGCATGCGAGGATACGGTTTTTTAAAAGCATTCTTCATCTTGCTTACAAGATTCCGTTGAAGAAATGGCAGCTAAGAACTCTTTCAGAAAAAATTATTCTTAAAGAAAGAAAAACTGACATACAAGAAAAGTTTAAATCAAAACTCGGACTCATCGTTGATGTACCCAAACCTGGTTTCGGGAATACTAATGATGGCAATACAAGCCGAAGGTTTTTTAGCAATCCAGAACTAGTTGCTGAAATAACTGGTGTTGATTTGCAACTCATAGTTAGATTAAAAATCATATTGGAAGTTCTTTCTAGTGGATTTGAAATAGATGCTTCAATATTTGAAGCATTTGCTTTTGATACGGCAAAGTTGTATGTTGAGCTTTATCCGTGGCATCCCATGACTCCAACGATGCACAAGATTCTTATACATGGACCGGAAGTTATTCAAAATGCTCTTTTACCTATTGGGCAGCTATCCGAAGAAGCAGCAGAAGCACGGAACAAGCATTTCAGGTTGTACCGGTCAAATTTTGCAAGGAAGTTTTCAAGGACGGAGTGCAACTTGGATGTACTTAACAAGTTTTTAAAACTTTATTAGAAGTGGGAAATAATATATAATTCTATTTTTCATACTATCTGTAGGTTACTTTTAAGTTCAGATCCTCTAATAACCAGTTTAAGATCTTTGCCTGTTAAAAAATCTAAGCAATTTTCCAAAGAAGCCCTTGAAATGCTTATTTCCCGGATTCCTGATTCATCAACATTAACAAATTTTAATGATACTACAATAGCTAATGATAGTGAAGATGAAAAAACAGCTGAGGAATGTACTGATGACGAAGAATCCTGGGAAGAGTTCACTGAATAACTTTAAGTTCCATCTATTCATTTCATCCTTATTGAAGAAATTAATAAAGTATGAACCAAATTTATCCAAAATACTTTATTTATACCTTAATTCGATAGAAATAAGCTTTAAATCCCTTTTACAGTTGTTTCAGCCAAGTATCACTTCATTAAAACAAAAAAATATTTTTGAGCGGTTTTTCGAGGCAAATACCCCTATGTGCGCCGTGGATTTAACATTTAAAACTATTTTTCTTAAATTCTGCCAAAATGGGGGGGATTTTTAAAATGGTGTCAGGTTCTGGGAGGCGAATTTTACAGAAACACCGACCATGGTGGAAGAATCATCATAGACGTCTTATCAACAGATCAGCGTGATTTTCTTTGAATTTAGGTTTCATGCAAATTATGACCAGCGTATCGCTTCCATTCCGAAAGCTCAAGAATACTTTTATAAGTCTTGTCATTTTCACAAAATCACAGCCAAAAAGCAGCTGACCCTTAAGCTTCTCGCAGCACTTCTCGAAGTGTTTTGGAACGCGCTAGCTACCGCTATGAGAAAGTATCAAATTTCCGCAAAAAAAATTTCCCATGCGCAAGTATCTCCATACCTACTCAGACTATTTCATTCTTCGTATGCTTTCTTTATCCCATCGCACTTCCTGGATGTTTGTTACGTCAGCCCTTAGCCTACCAAGAGTTTTCCCACGAATTGTTCGGCAGCACGTGACCTGTTTATGTTTCGGATGACCCACGTGCAGATTTGAAATTCATTGAATACCTGTTTCGTTTGCTGTTGTTTTTAACAATTTATTTATTTATTTATTTATCTGTATTTGTTGTTGTCGAACCGAAATATATTTCTTGTAGTCGGGTCGGCCCGACGAAAAAGGGCCACACCCTTTAACTCCAAGGATAGGGTGCCTGCTTTTAGACCTGAGCTCCAAATATGTCGAAGTAGAAGTTCACCAACTATTTTAATCTTACTGGGACTGGTGACGCCACTGATGATTCTATCTAGAGAAGAGACGATACAATTTGTAAAAATGCCCCGCGATTGTGTCTTAAAAAAAGATGAGGTGCTGGAACCATGAAAATATCTTCCTATGTAATAATCTTGAATATCTTCTCAGTGACAGAAAATATGTCTTAGGCAATGGCAAGTATATAAAAAAACTCTCAGAAATAATATCCATAGGTACCTATACATAACACACACTACCAGATTTTTATAAACTTTTAATATCTTTTCGCAAAAAAAAAGCAGATCAAATTTCACGATTTTTATGTAAATTATATAGACATGCCAAAACTAAATCACCAAGTACAGCTTTATTACCTCCTTAGAGGTCCTATATATTATACCTACCTTACAGAGCCAATCTGCAGTGCAACTCTCCTTTAAACTCTACGATGGTGTGGTGTGGTGTGGCGCCCTTGGTGCTTTATTCTTCTTCCTGCGCGCTAACAAAAACAAAACAAAAAAAGAACTTCTCAACTTAATTTAACATCACAACAGGACTGCATCAGCAGAAGCGCAGACACTAAGGAATTTCATGGAATCCATGTCGCTTCTTTTTCTTCTTCTTCGATATGGGCAAATCGGTAATTTGTTCTTCTCGAGCGCATTTATATTACTTTTTTGTGTGAATTAATACCTAGGTTCCAAAAATGATTATGGAAAATTATTTAATATTCTGTTTCGGTCTTTGGGTTGTTATTTGGCCTTGGCCGCCAACGTACATACTTTAATGATTTTTTATTTATTTTTTTTTTTTTGAGCTTGTCGAGATTATGAACGTATAAAGAATTTGAAATTCAAGAACTTGTAACTATACAAACATTATGTATGTAGTCGTATACCCTCGAAAGTGTCTTTGGGAGATGTTTTTTTTATCATCGTTGTCAGTATGGTCTGGAGGGCCCTGATGTGTGTTTAAAAAAATGATGAATGATTGGTTGAATTAAATTTAAAAAAAAGAAAATAATTTATGAATGGTCTTTTGTTGAGGAATTTTTGTGGATCGAAAAATTACGTCACTTATAAAAATATTATCTATACTCGAGTTCAAGAAGTCCTTTATACACTTACAGGCACAATTATACGCCCACCTGCATTTTTCGTCACCCTGATTTTTCAAGTTCATTATGATTTATCTGCTGATTTTTTTTTAACGGATATTTTTGCAAAAAAACAAAACACTAAAACCCTTACATATTTCGCCCGGTAAAATTGTTTCATCGAAGCGTTTTTTAATATTATGTTTCAGATACTTAAACTTGACTACATTTCTTGTTCTTTTGTACCAAAGTAAATAAATATCGGTAAATTTGGGTTTATACTGTTAATTTATTAGTTGTGACTCTAGAAAAATGCCACTCGATGTCCCTGGTGTAGCTAGAGCAGTGGCTTTAAATGACGCTGAGTAGAGCCAACGTCGCATTGTTCGTACGTTTGGTGTACCTTAAACTACGATTGGGGATGCCATCAGACGATTTTGGGAGACTGGTTCATACACGATGAGGCCAGGTCAAGGGCGTCATCGATGCATTTCAGCTCGGGAGGATCGCTTTTTCATCAGCAACATACTGAGAAATCGGTTTTTGCACCGCTACTGAAGCTCGTACACGTCTTTTTGAGGTGAGGAATGTTAGTGTGAGTGAACGCACCATCAAAAAAAGGTTGGCGGTATTTCTTTCCGACCAGCAGCGCCCCCGAATTGTTCCCACGGCACCGTACAGCAAGACTTCATTTTGCACGAGAATATGTTAACTTTACTGCAGAGGAATGGAGGGACGTCTTATTCTCAGATGAAAGCAGAATAGATCTACGACGTCGCGTCGTCCAGATGGACGTCAGCGTGTCTACAGGCGAAAGAACGAAAGGTTTGCTCAATGCACGACAACCGATACAGTGGTTTACCAAGGAGGGTCTATGATGGTTTTGGGAGGCATCAGTTATGAAGCTCACACGGACTTTGTTGTGTTCGATAAAAGCAGAGTGAATACTCAGATATACGTGGAAAACTTTTTCCAAGACCATGTGATGCCTTTCGCACCAATTATTGGTGACAACTTTCAGCCAATGCATGACAACGCACACTGCCATATCAGAAATTCTTTAACTTACTATTTAAATGAGGTCGGGATTCCAGTTTTGCCATGGCCCTCACGCAGTCCAGTCTTAACCCTATCGAGCATATTTGGGACAACCTCCAAAGAAGTGTCCGAGCAAGAACATATGCCCTTACCACTCTAGGAGAGCTTCAGACAGCTACAGTAGAGGAGTGCCACAATATCCCTCAGTCGGATATTCAGAACATCATTGATGGATTGTCATACCGGCTCGACGAAGTAATTAAAGCCCGCGGCAAAAACACCTATTATTAAAAATGTATGTAGTTTTTCAATAATTTTACCACTTTTTTTATCGAAACAAGCACATAAAAATTGATCAAGTGGGTAGGATCACTGACAACATTAAGAAAGCTTATAACGAATGCCTCAAATTCAAATTTCTAAGGAAAAGTTCTGCCTAAAAGACTTTATAAGATTCTTAAAAAATATCTATCTATCTTAAAAAATATCTAAGACACTTTTGTGAAACAACATGGAATAAGTGTTCTAATGTCAAAAAAATAGTAACGGGGGTACCATACAAGGAAGTGCTCTAGTATCAATTTTGATAGCGCGTAGTGGCCTCGGATATTAAGCCAGAACAACCAACACAAAATTTGGAAAAAAGCCAGAAATATTGGAAATTATGCCAAAAAGATATGAAACAAATTCTATACCTATTGAAATTGGAAAACAACAGAAGAGAACATTTTGGAAAAAATGCCAGAAATCTTGTTCTTTTTTCCTTGCATACAAAAATTCTGACGTTTTTCTCAACAAAAAAAATTTTCGCATAAAATACTGGCCGTGACAACTCCTGCAGAATAAGGGTGACTTACAAATACCAATCATTTCTGTGTGTTTTTGTTATTGGCATGAACCTACAATTTTCTGCCAAATCCAAACGGCTTAAATGGAAGGCACAACGAGAGATATTATTGGAGAATTTTTCACTTCTTCGAAAGAGGCAGTAGCAGTCAACAAAATATTTTTGATTTTAGGTGGAAGGTGCTGGGATTTGATCCCAAGACTAATGGTACGGCGGAGGGCAGCATTACAGCTCTACACATTAACTACTAAAATAGATCTTTTGGAACTTAGTGTAAATTAAACTTTATTAGCTCTGTTCCAGACCTAGTTAAAACATTTTCAGATAGTCAAATTTAGTCAGTAGAAGTAATTCCACACTTCAAAAAATGTACTATTTCTTGCAAAAGACAGACTTCACGAGAGAGTAAAACATTTTCCCTTCTTGCCAGTTTTAGTCAAATGAATTCTTTCTGGCTTTTTCTGGGTGGTTGAAAAAATCCAGGTTGTCTTATCTGTCAAATGATAGAATTTGTCAGTTGAATTCAAATATCTACCAATGTTGACTAAGGGTTGCTCAAGTGTTTATTTAATTTTAATTTAAATCTCGATAGGAAAGGATATTTTTTATTATTTTATTTATCTTTTAGCTAAACAAATAATAATAAAAAAAATTATGTGAATTAGCAAGATTATTTCTTAAGAAGAAAATTTAAAATTGACAATTGAATAGATTTTAGTGCTTTTTGAAGAAAAATACTCTTAAGCTTCATAATTTAATGCACAATTAAAAATATTTTTTTGTTTTTATAATTATAATAAACTTAATATAAGCAGTTAGGTTTTTTTTGTTAACATTTTAATTTCTTGAAAACAATTTATCATTTATCTACGGCAACTCTATAGTCGAGTATATTTTTTGACGTTTCAAAAAGTGGTCCGATATAGTGCTAAAACCGTTTCTGACATTTTGATAGTTTTCTTTCTCTTTGAGAGCATTTTCATCCTCAATCTTTAATTTTGACATTTAAACCAGGGGTGGAATCGGCTAAGGTGATTTGTGATAGTTGACAGTCACAAAAAACAAATTCGGTCTGATTTGTGATAGTTGACAGTCACAAAAAACAAATTCGGTCTGCGTAAGGTGATTGTCACATGTGACAATCACATTTTTGTGACTTTTACTTGTGACAGCTATTTTGTTATCATATCATCGTAAAATTGGTGTGTTTTCAATTCGATTTGTTAATTTTTCTTATATTTTCATACAAAATGAACGTGTTTGTAACAAAAGCAAAGTAAGCTTTCGTTTTTTTGAAGATTTTTTATGTCTTAATGACTGTTCTTTAATTTATTTGAATCCTTAAAATTATTAGATTTCTGAAAAATTTTCACGTAATAAAAGAGACATTTTCATATATTATATCCTTCGGCTTTTGGATTTGCCCACTTGAGTACGATCCACCCATATTTCACCTACCCTCCAGTTAGCTGTGACGCTGACGTTTTTGGGAGCCTGCCAAAGACAAGTTGGTTCTGACTGGTCGACCTCCGAATATTATGGAGAAAAATTGTGTCCTTTGGCAATTAAATTTATCACCTCGAAGACAACAAAAAGATTTTACTTTGAAAAATTTAAATTAAATAGAAAAAAACAGAAAGATATATGAAAAGACAATCGTCAATGCTTTTCTTCTTAAGTGATGCCAACTTTTGGATAATTTTTTGTGATCACCTTACCCAGATGGAAAATTAAAAGTGATCACAGATTTAGTGCGAGAAATATTGGGGGAACAGAGCAATTATCTAACATTTTTTTAAATATTTGTTGTGAAAAAGGTGTACAAGGAATATTGATCCATTCACATACAAAGAGGGATACATCTCCAGCCCTTATTAAAAGTTTTATTACATTTAAAGATAATAGGTCTTTAATTCAAGTTTTGGGTAGCCCGTTATTTTTATTTCATTATAAAATACATATTACTCCGCCGAGTAGAAGATAAGGGCACGATTTTATGTTTCTTATTTAATTTTTTTTTAATCATATTTGTGCGCACCTTGTTTCTAAATAGCTTCTGTTTCCGAAACTCTCCAACTACCCCAATAACGTTCAATGTCATTTGACTGCCTGCTTTTATCTCTTAAAAAAATGTTCTAAAACCCTCTTAGAAAAAAAATTGAATCAATCTTAAGCCCATAAAAAAAAAGCAGATGCAACATTTTCGCTCCCCAAGTTAAAATTTTTAATATAAACAATCTACCCCCACGAGCGTTGCTGATGTACCTAAACTAAGCAAAACAACATTGAGTCTTATTAAGCCCAGATTTTAAAAATACATATGCACCAAAAACAAACTGGAGGCGTATATAAAGAAAAATAAGATAATCTCTAAAAATATACCCCATATGACCCCAAACAATCATCCAAATTCTGAGTACACCTAACAACAGAGACATCCCCCAAAAGTGTACAAAATTCCAACAAAGTATAACGGCTCCCGCATTATTGAACAAAAAAAAAAAACAACGAAACAACGAGTACACCCTCGGTTTCTTAAAATAATTACAATTCTAATCTAAGACTTCAGCTAATTTACACAGCAAGCAGAAAAGGAAGGAAACCCATTCCGGAACAAACACCTTGAGAACGAGGGGGAGTATTAAACTATAAACCTATATACAGTTGCTGACAAGACTGATGACACAATTAAACAAGGGTGTGGTGTTTTATTTTTGGATACAAACGAAGCATGCAACAGCAATAGCAGCAGAAGCCAACAACGCGGTGCACTTCCATTTAAGTACTCATATATAACAAAAATAATATCCGGTCTTGGCGCGTGTCTCGAAAACCTCTATAAATCGAGTGCGGTCCCATAATTCTTATCCGGGCTAATTTCATAATTTCATCGGGGGTCTGCCCACTTTACTTGGATAATTCGTAATAAAAATAAGATTTACGTTCCCAAAATAGCCAGCCGCCGAACCGCGCCATTGACCCCTTAAGTCCAACGTAATTCGTTGTAATGAGTCCGGTTCCTGATAAATATATGTACCTAAACTCTACTTATACTGCACACAGCATCTCAAAAAGAAAAAAAAGACAAAAACTAAATAGCGTGTGAAAATTCGTGATACAACCCTTGTATATCTGCATTTTCAGATACAGGACCTTGCAATTGCAATGCGATAAAGAATGTAAATTAGTTAAAGAATTTCTCGAAATCCCTGTAAATACCTAAGTATAGCGGCGTGGACTACCTACGCTATCCAAATACGATTCGCTTCCTTTGTTTGTTGTCTCATCTCTCTTGCCCTGGATGTGCCTGCCTTTGTCCATAAACAAGGATAAACGAACGAACCAACGGAAGAGCTAACCCAAAAACTATCCCGTCGTTGCTGCCGCTGCCGCTGCTGGCTGCCTGGCTGACTGGTTGGGAGAAGTCATTAAGAGGATCATGAATGGGATCATTCTGTAGTGCTGTGCGATCATGTTTTCAAGACACGCGAGATAAGCACCAAGCACCAAACATCATCTCGACATCTCATCCCGTATCCGAATCGAGATTTCCCTTTTTGTTTTTCCATTGTTTATGGGTTTTTTTCGTTGTTGTTGTTTTCCTGGGTCCGCGTTTATTTTTTATCTTATTTTTATGCTTATCGTCCTGATTGCCCTTTGTTTGTCAAATGTCAATGTTATCTACCAGCTCACGGCGGAAAGGTCTAGTTTGCCGTCGCGCAGCAGCAGCTTTTTGCATCAGAAACCGCATTTAATGCTTGCAACCCCTCGTAAGTGCAGCATCTTTATGTGCAGTGTACCTATACCTCTATTACCTTCCCAAGCATCATCTTAGGGGATCTTGACCTCGTTTTATGGGATAAAAGTTTCTTGTTGCGAGACGAGACGACTATGAAGATGAAGACGAAGACGATCACTCCTTTTGTTTCGCGCGTTTGCTATCAAAATAAAGCGATCTCTTATTTTTCCCGAAGTTGTCCTGCCGCAGGAGGAATGAATTATATTATTGTCTCGAAAAAAAAGGGAATTCCCTAATAATTAAACTGGATTGTTATTTTATTTTTTTTTTTTGTTTTTTTTTTTTTGTGAAAAAAAGGTACAGAATTTAGGTTGTTTGGATGATGTGATGTGCGTTTAACTTCCGCGTATTAAGTCCCTTTTTTTGTGTCAATTTTTTTTTTTTTTAAAGAAAGGATGACGCGAAATGTCACAAAGGCTAATTGTTGTTTGTTCCATAAAAGTTTTGTCTGTCAATGGGACAGGGAAGAATTTCATTCTTAATTCTTTTCTTTATTTTTATATTTTTTTTTTTTGTTGGGAAGAAAACGTTTTTATGGTCATTTGATGTCATTAACTGTAAAATACCGGAACTGTAACGGGATAATTTATATCAATGGCATTTGATCTGAATCTGGATATTAATTTTTTTTTTCTTTAATGAACGTATCATCCCGTTTGGCGTGAAATTACGTTGTTAATTTTTTTTTTAATCAAAGAAAATGATTTAAGAAGTGGCAATTTCATGAATTAAAATGCTGCTTTATTATTATAAAATTCTGATATTTGGTTTCTTAGAAAGTTGTAGTTTTGGGGACAAAAAAACCACACAACTATGTAAGCGAATAAGAAACTATTTTATTTGATTTGCCTTTCATTTCCTTTCAAACTTATCAAAATTAATCAAATAATTGCGAAATTGCGTTAAAGTTTTTTAAATTAAAATATTTTGTTTCTTAACACAAATTTAAATGTGAAATAGAGAAGAACTTTTGGGCAAAAGAAAAAACAAAATAAAATTTTGCGAAAATAACTTTTTCGCAATAAACGAAAATTATCAAATTAATTTGCGAAAAAGGTATTTTAGCGAACTTTTTTTTGCTTTTTCGCAAGATTTCTAACGCCTTTTAATACATATAGGTGACTATTTGTTGTTTTCAGAAAGAATGAAATATATTATTTTGAAAAAAATTAAACGAAATTTCGCAGTTTCTAAAAATATATTGTTTGGTGGGCCAAAAATCCACAGAAAATTTTTGTGGACTTTTGTCCAATCTATTGTGGATTTCTGACTTACTTTGGTGATTTAAAAAATAATATTTGTTTGCTTAAATCCTAGAAAACCTCTCAGGGTTGATGTGCCCGATGCATTTCCTTAGAAAACCAGTACACCGGGTGGTTAAAGGATTTTAACAATTCCTACATCTAAAGATGCACTGCACAAGGGTACATGTAGATCTATGAATCAATAAACCGTTAAACAGACTGACCACATTCCAATCGACGCAAAACGCTCTCTCTTCTCCGGTTTCATGGATCTTCAAACGTTCCAAGGTGTCACCATTGACTCGGACTACTACTTCGTTGTAGACAAGGTGCGACTGCGGATATCCCGATCAAGAAAATAACAGGGAAATACCTATCTTATATTTTGCGATTTCTACAATTTTTTTTGTAAAAACATATATATTGAACATTGACAGAACTTTCGAGCTAAAATTTTTAAACTGAAGTATAATTGTGAAGTATAACTGCTCTATTATATGTTTTTATAGTTTGCTCATGACAATTTCTCTGAGTTCGCTTCGTCAACGATTCATTCTGTTATCGACACTTTAGATTAAGAGTTCTTTTAAAAAATTGTATAATCTTACAAGAAAATAACGGTTGTTTCATTTGGCAAGTGCGAATATTATATAAACAAAATTGACATTTTTGAGTAGAAAACGAACAAAGAGAATGTGAAGAAGTTCGACATCAAACGGCTGCAGTCACACAACATCGCTAGAAAAGATTCCGATCGAGTCGCTAATATCCTCTTGATAAGTCATATTAAGTATCAAAATCCAGTGGCAACATGGGCTAAAATCCATTAAAGATGCAAGTGATACTGACGTGCTCTGACGACTACCGCAGCGAAAATCTTGTTTTGACAATGAGTGCTGCAAGCATATGTAACAAAATCGGGACTGCATGAGCTCCGTATGCAGAATAGCAAAGAGAGGAACTGCAGCTTTTCAGGAGAGGAAATAAACGCGCAAGAGAAGAAACCCAAGTTGATACCAAAAACCTTTTAATCGATTTCAAAACCTTGTATGACATTTTGGCATACCTGCAAAAATCGTCCGTTTGAGCAAAATAACGATCGAGAACAGACACTGTTTCGACTCAACAAAATTCTTTCATTCCACCTCTAAGGAAAGGTGCAGTAGAGGAATACCGCGGCTCAGGTGACAAACGCCAGAAAGGGGAAGAAGACATTGATCGACTCAAAACTGGACACAGATAACTATGAACCGAGCTGACTGGAAGAAGTTCGGTGATTAGAGTCCCTGGTCCATTATCCAGAAAGCACAAAAATAAATTTTTTCCAGGGTAACTGCTTCTTGCAAGGAAGTCATAAATCGTCCAAGAATATTTTTTGTTGTATTCAGCAGAAAATAAAAGGTCTCCTCCATTATTACCGACTAATTACGTGCACACAGTAATGGTTGAAAGTTGTAAGTGGCCAGCCCTTGGTACCCCATGAGCTCTCATATGGTTTGAAAGCTTTTCAAAAGAGAGTCCAAGATTTCTTTTTTACTACACCTGTAGATTATAGTTTAAAAACAGTTATATGCAGGTATTAAGCTCTTGGATACAAAGTCCCCTTTGTTCACCGAAAACCTCTTTTACATTATGAAAAAATCTTAAAGAGATTATTTACAGCTTCCATTTAAAAATTTTCTTGGTTAAACTCCCCTTATGTCGTCAATACTGAAAATTGCTGAAAATGATGTTTTCTTGCGTGAATTGGTTCAAACAAATTTGATGTCAACTAATTAAAGTGAAGAAATAAGTAAAAAATTAAATTTGAATGTGTATTCGTTAATTAAATGTCAATCAATTGATCTTATTACGATCAAACTACAAGGGATCTTAATCATTAGAAATCTTCGTTTCTTAATTCAGGCTCTCTCCGAGGCATTCATATTTGTTTCTTTTCCTTTTGCTAAAGAGATCTCTCGTAACTCAAGAGTTTTAAACAGACTTTGTTAATCTTTCGTTGGATCTGAATAAAAAAAACTTTAAAGAATCTTTACGGGGTAAGATGCGAGTGATAGATAGCTTATACACAGCATCTACAGTTATTACAATTCAAGCCCTACCCCAAACATAAGGAAACTATAGCCTCCTAAAACATCTCCGTGAAGATGCCTTTCCTATGCAGCCTAAGTGGCTGAAATGATAGTAATCTTTAGTTAATCTATTTAAGTTTAATAAAAGTCATATTTTCAAGGATATTGTCATGTCTCTACTTAAGCGCGACTCACACTCACCCCACCTTTTCGGGATCAACTATACCAACGGATTAAATGTTCCACGGAAAGTCTTCTTACTTGCCTGTGACACTGCGCCACACCACACACGTTTAATATGCAAAATACTATTTCTGAACTTCCTCTTTCTGTCACAATCGTTCATCATCTCCCCAAGAAGTCACACATCATGCAAACATATGTGGCCTACGCACTTCCATCATCATTAGCAGAATCCACACACTGAAGCAGCAGCAACACCAACAACAACAAAAATGCAAAAATGAAGAAGAAAAAAACCTAGATACCCCACTGAAGCTGATGCAGCCATCATAACATTCAATCATCATCTCTCTTGTGTGTGCTGTGGCCTGTGCACTTCCATTCAGTGCCACACACTGCTGCACGCATCAGCAACTGCTGAACTCGGACTAAAGGAGCTCGCATATCAAACAACATTTGACACTTCTTCTTCTTCTTTTTCAACCAGCATCATCAGCAGCAGTTGGATTGGAGGCCCAACACTGAATGACGTTAAGATGTTTCGCTTGTTATGAGCAAAAGCAGCGTTTTGATTAGTTCTGCTGTCATTCTCTGCCGCCACCGCCACTGCTGTGGCAACGAAGGGCGGTAAGGCCGTGGACGACAAAAGAAAAAAGTAAAAATCCAAACTAAATAATCGGTGTCAATTAAGTTTCATTAAAATTTTACTACTTCCCAGGGACTCGTCATCTCGTTTTGTGCCTTATCTCATCTCTTCAGCAGCAGCGGATGCTGTATGTTGATGCTAAGTTGCGTACTGCCGTTGATCCATCCGATGATGTCCAAGTGCTTGCTTTGGCACACCACTGTGGATAAGAGTGCTTGCAGATTAATGTTTTAAGACACTCTTTGTCATTTTGCCTTTAAGACAAAGCCATAGCGAAGATTGTTTTGATTCGTCCCTCGCCATACTCTTCTTCTTCTTCCCCGACGCACGACCGATACAGAAAAGTGCAGACCAAGCAGCCCTTCTTCACTTTCAAAGCTTCCTGTTGCAGAGTTAGTCTTAAATTTTTGAATATCACAGAAATATATACAAATGTACAGGCAGGGCATAGTATCTGTGTGTTGCGTTGCATTTGCGAGGGGCGGAGCACGGTGGCAACGGACGAACGGTAGAGTAAACTAATTGAAGGATCTGCCATCACCGCGCCGCCGCCACCACTCGGACTCGTTGCATTGATGCACACACATTATAGGCTGACCGGCGGCAGCGGCGCGGCATGGCGTTTTTGCGGCATCTTCACTGCAGCTATTTAAGTGCCTTCGGAAAGTGCTGATAGTGGGGCGCGACCAGTGCAGTGCATTTAATTTAAACATTGTCACTTGTTAAATTTATTGAAATTGCTTGTAACGATTGTCGGTGCTGGCTGGTTTGCTGGATGGGGTTCGCAGTCAAAATGGCTAGTGATGCAGTGATGTGTATTGTTGTTGATGTAATGGTCTTATGTTTGGTCATGTAATGACGTTGTATTTTATATTAACAATACAGTTGTATAACTGCGAAGAAGTGCATTTATGTGACCAACAATGAATCAAGAGGGGAACAACAATCACACACGAAATCTTCGAGTGCGGAAGTGCAAAAATGTTTTTTTGGACACGTCAGCAAAGAATATTTCCCAACAACTGTAAATCCAATACCCTACTGGGACTTCTACGTCAAAGAGGTTTTTGCTTATTCTTACTGAGTCAAGCCTGTCCTTAAAAAGTTTTGTAGTAAACAAAGAACTTCAGACTTCTAAATGCTTTCACAACCCTATACAATATACATACAAAGTTGCAAAAGTTATAAACTAAATCTTTTATTCTATAAGTCAAACCCGTCAAATTCATCGTTATTTAATGACAAACCCACTGCACAATATTGCGACAGCCCATCGAATACCTTTTCTGTGGCAATTGTATGCAAATCATCTCTGCCAAATGCCCTTATGTGCCCACACAACTTGAAGAATGGCCCGTGCTTAGAATAAGTCTCTCAAAGGAACTTCTGAAGAGTATACATAGGTATTATAATTTCTAAGACCACGTTGAATGCAGAGCACTTCGTCGTCGTCGCCAGCCATTGCTTCACCTTCACCGTCTTCCAAGCCATCTCCTCCAATATGTTGCTGTTTTTTAAAAGACCAAATTTCATTTGAATTTCACGGTGATCCCTGCACCGTATATGCAACAGAAGAGGATACTTATTTTCATTCTTGAGAATTTTAGAGCACCCACATGTTTGGAGGTCTGTGTTCGAGTTTGTTTATGTTGTTTCCCCATTCCCCGGACAACAAAATGTAAACATTGAATGTTCTTTGGATGAACTGGTTGGAACTGGAAGAGAGGAGAGGAGTCGGTTTCGAATAACATTGATGATGATCGTCTTCTTCATCGTCGTCGTCTACGTCGTCATCATTATCATTATCATCATCATCATCAGCTGAATCATTATCTTCATCATCCTTTGCGGTCCCAGAACAATGAAATGAAGGTGAAGTTCGTTAGAAGAGAAGCAACGTCGTTGTTGTCGTCGTCGGAAGAACCATTCGATGTATAGCACGACTCCACACAAATCAGAGATGCAAGCAATAAAAGGGAACGTTGTTGCACGATTCTTGTGGCTGTGGCAAACAAACAACGACGACGACGACGGCATGGCTTCTGCCTGACATTGGAAGACATGCGAAGCTAATGCTGCAGCTCCTTGGCATCTCTTCGTCGGAATCATCTTGGCACCATATATCTAGCGTGCCGAGCCCATTTTCTTCTCGGATGATTGGAGGTTTGGAATTGAAGATGTCCCTTTCCCAACCCCTCCGAACCTCTTTTAATGCTATAATAAAGGTGGTGTGCTGCCTACACGCATCATAGGGCCAGTCTAATTGCAAATGATTTAAAGGAACAATCATAGAGATATTTCATCTATTGCCATTTTGAGGATAGAAGAAGCTTGAGGGTTCTTTGAGCTGAGTTGAGCAAAACAGAGACTTCTGCTTAGCTTTGACTGCACGATTCGTTCCCCGTCATCATCATCATCATCTCAACTTAACTCAACTCAACAATAACAAACCACATTCGAACTAGAGGGCGATTTTATCTGAGCACCGAAGAAAAAGAAGAAGAAAACTTGTGTTTTGAGTTTCCTGTGACTTCTTGCCGTCACAGAATTAATTCTATGTACGTTAAATATGGGCTTGCTGCAGCGCAACTAAACATGGCTATGCATTTATGTCAAGAAGAAGAAAAAAATTGAAATGCCTGTGTCTGTGCAGCTTCTTCTTCGCTGGGGGGAAATAATAATAATAAAAAAAAAAATAGAAATAAACGTACACATTTAGTATTTCTTCTTTTTCTGAACAACTAGGGTGGGGGTCTGTGTCTTAAAATATCCAAAAAGCATACTTTGAACTCATCGTTATAATGAATGAAATGAACAGATGAGATGTACGAATAGGTATGAGTAGAATGATATTCTTCTTTTTTTTCCTTTACAAAGTATGAAAGAAAAACAAATGGAGTTCCACAAGAATGCTATTTAGGACCTTTATTTTTTTTTTCTTTTTGCGTGTTAACAAATAACTGTGAATAAGTGTCTTTGGTAAATTTTGTCATGTAGACACATAAGAATTAGCAAAAGAAATGGCGGGCGGCTCTATAAAAGATCATATAATAGAATCAATAACTTATCTTGTACTAATAGCTACATGCGTTGTCAAATATTTGAAGTTGAAAGAATGCCTTGGTGTATGATAGATGACAGAAGAAGACTGTTTCTTCTAAGAATTTATTTGCGTTTCGGAAGTGAAGACTAATTGAGTGTAGCTGTGCTAATATGTGTATAGAATGCATTTCTCATGACAAATGCAGACTTTTGTATTTGTAAGAGTGATGTTATGGAAAAAATTGTTGGCAATGTGAGTAAAAAACGTCTTTAGTTTCTGGAAGTTTACAAAATATGGGCGAGATGAAATGTTTGCTAGAATTGAAGATATACATATTTTCGGTGCGTGATATGATGGGCGAATTATTTACTAATTTGCTCGTTCAGCTTTTTTGAGAGAAGTTAATGAACCTAGAATATCGTGAATAACTTGTTTATTCTTGGTTGTGAGTTGTGTTGATTTCAGGTTTTTGGGATTTTGAGTTTTCGGGACCGAAGTACTTGAGTTTTTGTGATTTTTTTTTTGTCGGTATTTTGAGTTTTTGGGTTTTGGGTTTTAGGGATTTTGGTTGGTTGGTGGTGGTTTTAAGGTCCGAATGGACACCAAGCTACTGCCCGAAGACTCTTTGAATCCAAGGGGCGGGCGGCGCAATAGAGGAACACCACGGCTCAGGTGGCGCACTTAAGTAAGTGGCGTGCAAAACTGGAGATAGTTAGCTAGGGACCCACTGGCTGGAAGAAGCTTTTTGGTTGTTGCACTCAAGTCTGTTGCGCCATCTTAAGTAAGTAAATAATACATGAAAGAAACTATTTGTTTAGTTATAAATGCTGGCAATCACCAGAAATACTCACAAGCTCATCGAGCAAAAGAGGAGGGAGGAATACCTTCTTCACTCCATAGAGAAAATAAAGTGATATCATAGCAAGAATGAGGTCCGAAAAATTTCCAATGGGTAAAGGACCCGAACCGAAACTTACAAAAACGATCAAGGACAAATTAAAATAGAAATATGACCAATAATTATATGAAAAGATAAGGATTGTCGAAATGGCGATAAGTGAGCGCAGCTTTGTCGTCTGAAAATGAAGGAAATTCAGTAGACTTCCTAACCACACCTCAAACATCTGGACTACGCGGACAACGCACGAATGCATACTCTCTCATAGGATCATGGATTTCCATCAAATGACAACAAGGGTGGAGAGAGAAGCTGAAAGCGTGGGGCTAAAGATTAATACGGCAAAATCTAAAAGGATCAACTTTGAAAATTCCTTATCTATTTAAGTAGATACTTTGGGACAACAAGTAGAGATAGTAGAGAATTTCCAATATCTTAAGAATTTAGTACCTACTAATGGAGGAACTGAACTGGATGTAAACAGCCGAATCGGGAAAGCAAATGCTGTCCAGAATAAAAAGAAACAACTCTATTAGCTTAATGACCAAGCTGCGACTGTTCCGCTGATATGTTGAATCCGTGCTGCTTTATGGGTGCAGCACTTGGAAAGTCACATCCGTTCTCACAAAAATGCTGCAATCTGCAAACGTTCGTTAATAAATGTCTTCGGAACATCTTGAGGATTTTCTGTTCCAACCGTATCTCCAATGATGAACTTCATGCGAGAAAAGGTCAGGAACCCATAGACTCTATTATACGGAGACACAAGTGGCAGTGGATTGGCCATACGCTTCGAAAAGATGAAGAGTTTATTGTAAGGCAAGCGATGCAATGGAATCCGTTCACACAGACAGGCAGACAATTGGGCTGACCTAGATGTATTCGGCGAAGAACGGTCTAAGAGAAATCAATACAACAGGGGAAGAGTTGGAAAGAGCTGAGATACATCCCAGAAATTATACACGATAGCGCATAGGAGAAATGGAGGCTTATGCAAGGGGAACCTCACGGACATAATAGGTGCCAGGACCTAAGTAAGTATCAAGGAATCGTAAACATGTAGGTCTCTAACGAAAGGAACTGGGACCTGGAGTTTTTCAAAATTATTCTTTTACCAAAGTGAATGTGTTGGGAGCTCAACTTATATTGAATAGGAATACCAACTCAAAGTTACCATCTTCCAAAAAAGCTAATGTGTCCCCAAAGGTAAATCTGGAAGGATTAACATAATATGAAATTTTTCTATATGTAGTTCATCTGGTCTGTAGTAAATTGGTCGACGCGACAGCTAGTGTAGAACACGGGCCTAGTGACTTACAACTCTCAACCATTCCTGTGTGCGTGTTATTTGTAGGAATAGAGGGCACCTACAATTTTCTGCCAAATCCTAACGGCTAGGGTGAGAAATACTTTTTACGACAAGAGATACTTCTGGATGATTTGTCAATTCCTCTTAAAAGGCAGTAACCCGTGAAAAACATTTCTTTTTTTAGGTGGCATAGGCTGGAAATCGAAACCAAGACCTTCGGCGTAACAGTCCAACCCCCTAACCATTAAACCACGGGCTACTACACCTTCTAAGATTAGCAACTTTAAAACTCGACGTGTGTTATCATAACTAAACCACTTTAAATAAATAATAATTCGTATAAAGGATCTACAAAATAAACGTTACAAAAAAAATAACTAGCACATCCTGTTTATATTTTGTTCCATAACAACTCAACAGGTTTGTCTCCATTACATATGTTATACTATAAAAGTACTTACAAGTGCTTAATTCCACTTATGCTCAGCCTCATTTTCTATATAAGATCTCTTATAAAAGTCAAATATGTATATAATTTTTGACATCAGATATCAAACTACAAATCCCTTTTTTTCAAACTCTATAAACCTCTATTTAAGCCGACGTTAATTTGCCACTTCCTTTTTTTCATTCCACTACCACCATCACCACTTATGCCAAAACAAAGCACAAGGAAGGAAAACACAAAGTCCAAGTGGGTATTTGTAGATGAGAAGAAAGAAAAACCCCTTCAAGGATATATCAAAATAAAAACAATCCCCATCGCAATATACCTACATAATATGCTATATGTATGTTCCTTGTTTTGAGCTACAAAAACCTTGTAATGCGCAACCCACTGGGCTCATATAAAGTAGCCTTCAGAAGAAGAAGAATCTTAAAAAAAAAAAAAAATAATAATCTCAAGAAGCGTCGCCGAACACACACAACTCCTTGTTCCGAGATTACAATCGTAAACAAGAATTCTCGCCCACTTTGCGCCCTCCTTCCCCCTTATTACGAGTATATTGGACGATTTCTTACAAACTTCACTTCTATACCTTCTAGGAACCTAGAAACTGCAGCTGTTGCTTGCAATTTAAACTTCTATTCCCACATGTCGGCTAACGCACTTGGAGCTACGCCACGCCACCGCCGCTGCATCGCATCACGTCATGCCAGGCCATCCGCACCGTAGCAGTAACAAGCCAAGGACCCTTTAACGACTTCCGTTCCCTTCTTTGTTTACATCCAGTGCCAACCCAGGCGGCAGCGGCAGCGTCGGCAATACAACCAACGCAGATTTATACGACAAGCGCAAAGGAAATTCAACTCGCACATAAATCGCCACATAGATAGCCAAATGAATTCTTTTAAGAGAGTAGGCAGCCAGCTTTGAGATTGGCTCTAGTTACAATGCCCAGCTCCATTTATGTTGCCCACTTTTCTTTGATGCTGACACCCATATAGACGAAGGAATCCAACTAAACTATATTATACATATATGTACCTTACACGCCAACCACGCAACAGAGGATCTATCTTTGGAATTATTAGAATGAAGTATCTGCGCGTTCACAGAACTATATTTGCGGAGGATTCATTTTGCCAAAGTCAAGGAAAAATCAGGCGCGGATACACTAATAGGGGACAAAATTTATAAATTTTAAAATGAAAAAAAAAAAACTAAGTTTTCACCATAGCTTGTGGTTTTGAAGTACATATACGCCTTGGTGAATTATGATGAAATTTGGCATATCAATTAAATTGTGACAATTTTTTTTTTTTTTGGGACATATCGAAATAGATTTGAGACTTGTGTCCAACTGAAATGGGATAAAAGATCCCGAGGAGGTTTGAAAGTTATTTTAGTTCCAATTGTTATTTTTTTGGAACGTCCCAAAATAGATTTGGGACTTATGTCCCACTAGAATGGCACAAAAGATCCCGAGAGGGTTTCGGGGCTTTAAAGTGATTTTAGTCCAATTTTTTTTATTTTGGGACGTTTCCAAATAGATTTGGGACCTGTGTCCCACTTATTTTAGTCCAATTATTTTTTTGGGACGCCTCGCAATAGATTTGTGACTTCTGTCCCTCTAAAATGGAATAAAAGTCCCAAGGGGTTTTGGGGTTTTAAAGTTATTTTAGTACAATTGTAATTTTTTTGGGACGTCCCGAAATAGATTTGGGAAATATGTTCCACTCAAATGGGTGTACGTAATAGTCCCGGGGAGGCTTTAAAGTAACTCAATTAGGGCACTCGTTATTTCAGTCCCATTGTTTTTTTTTTTGAATGTCCCAAAGTAACTTAATTAGTCCAATCATAAGTTTAGTCCAAATTTTATTTTTTGGGACGTCCCGAAATAGATTTGTCCCATTTAAAGAAAAAAAATCATTTTTATAACCGCACCTGGAAAAAAAGCCTTTTTTTTTCTTACAAAGAATCCCACTACGAAGACGTGCCAGTTCATTAAACTGGAAGCTAGCGGAGGATTCTTCTGTAAACTCCTTTTCTTCCCTTTCTCGCTTTGGCGAATGCAGCATTTAACTTAGACGTACCTATATTATATAGAACTTTGTTTTAAAACATGCCGCCCGTCCGTTCTATCATATGTCAAGTAGTTTAATGAATGTTGACGGAGACGATGGTCGTCGCAATGCAACCGAAGACGTCGCGACGACCGAAGACGTCAATAATGGCGGTCGATGGCGAAGAAACCTCAATAATGATGATAGTCCGACAACAACAACAACCAACGCCTCACCCCTGCGACGCCGCCGCCACCGCCACCGCTAGTCAATAGAAACAATGAATGCATGTCAAAAGCATCCACGAGATACCTAAATTGATTTCCATTTCATCAAACTGTAAAGACGAAGGCGGGGGGGAGGGGGGGGGGGGGGGGGTATTATGTTTTTATATCGATACATTACTACCTCTTCTTTGGTATTCGATATAATTTAGCCTGAATGAATGTACGAATGAATGTCTCTCAAATGAAATGGCATTTCATATTATTGATGCTCTTCGTTTGTTTACAAAACTTTTTGTTTTCCCGCAGTCTTTTCTTTTGCATCGAAGTTTTGAGGTTTTGAAAGAGTCAGAGCGGGGGGAATTCGCCTGCTTCAAAATATGACCTTGAAAAGAATTTTAATGTTTAGCTATACATATGCTTATTGCCCAAGCGACAAGTCTTGAATACATTTATATTTTTATAAACCACACCGTTTCTTGTGTAAGTGGATTTTTTTCGGAAGAAAATTGTATTCAGATCAGCGTTTACAAATTACCGCAATAAAATTAAAGCGTTCAATAAAAATAGCTTTGCATGTAAGATACAGAGGGTGCCACCCATATGTTATTGTGTCAAAAGGGAATTGTATGTCAGCTGTTAATTGAAGGAAATGCGTGGTGCTTTATAAGCGGGCTTTTGTGTTGGAATTCTTGGTGTCATGTTTTTTGTGATCATGGGTGAGTTGTTGCTTAAATAAAGTACTTAAAAACTCGTTAAAGTGAGCGCTCAATAAATATTTATGTAGACAAACATTTAGACAAAAAAAAACAAATCAAGGTTATTACAAGTTTGAAGGGTCTTATGAATACATAAATAAATAAATAACAAAAGTCTGTTTTGGGACATTTAAACATAAGCTTGAGTAATAAAATTAAAGCAGGAAACAAAATATTGCCTTTTGATGATATTTATTTTAATTTTAAGGTTTTTAGTCTTAGACTTATATGACTTGAAATAGCGTAAGCTTGAAAAATTGGTATCAAAGTTTAATTGTTTAACTACCTAGTGCTTTAGTTAAAGTTACAAAAATGCATTGTAATTTAAACTCCAAGTTTTTTTAGGTGGTATAATGTATATTGAGCTAAGACAAACCAAAATAACCTTAAGGGAGGAGTGTCTTTTTTCCTACGTTTTAGGCGGAAACAACAAGTTTCTAAAAATATGAATTAGAGGTTAAAAAATTTGACGAGATTTTAAAAAAAGGGATTATAATACATCGGGATTTTCAAAATGTGGGATTTTAGAAGAAAGGATTTTAAAAATGTATTATTTTAGTAGACGAGATTTTAAAACTTTTTTTGTGATTTTTGAAAAACGGGATTTTAAAAATCGGGATTTCGATACGCTCCCAAAATTATTCATAGTGACATGTCGAAAATATTTCATTAATTAAAAAAAATAGGTTAATGATAAAAATATCGGTTTTTCTCATGAATGAAGAACGTTTAGCGTCGTTTTATTCACTTTGTTCGATATCTATCTTGTATTAATAAAAAATCCTAACTAGTTGTAGCCCGTAGCTTAATGGTTAGTGCCTTGGACTGTTGTGCCGAAGGGCTGGGATCGATTCCCAGTTTATCCGACCTTAAAACAGTAATGTTTTTTTTTTTTTCACGGGTTACTGCCTCTTGCGGGAAATTGACAAATCCTCCAAGAGTAGCTCTTGCCATGAAAAAGTGCGGTATGGATTCAGCAGAAAATTGTAGGTCCCCTCCATTCCTGCTTATGAAACGCACATAGGATTGGTAAAGAGTTATAAGCCACTACATCTTGGTTCTAACGGGTGGGCCATCTAGTGGTTTTTTTTTTAAATCATAAGTTATTTTGACACTGACAGCTGTTTCCCGCTCGAAATCTTGACAGAAATTCTGTATCCTACCTCCGCGGAACGAAATGAGTCGCTTTACGCTTAAACAACGTTGGGAAGTATTGAAAACTTATTTCCACAGTGAGTGATGTGTAGCCCAGTGGGTTTTTTGAAAAGAAGTTTTGGCCAAAATGAAGCACCCACCGCGCCTGCTATACGCAAGTTCGTGAGACTGGTATGTTAGTGGAAAACACTCATGGTCACCGTTCGTCGTACGGTGCGCACAGACGAGAATGTGGCTGCAGTAGCCGAGATCATGAAACTCAATTCCAGAACTTCAACTCGTCAACGGTCAACGCTTCGCTACTGCGAAGTCAGCCGGGGCAGCCATTTGAACGGCGTCGTATTCTATAACTAATGGGAATGTTTACTCTTACTATTAAAGCCATAGTACATGGAAAAAATTAATTCTGCTCATTTTATCGCATTTTTAAAATGTAACTTGTATATAGCCCACCCTGTCTTCGTGCTGTTGCTCCAATTTATTTTTTTGTTTAGTTACAACAATCTTATCTCCTTATCTAGACCTGGACCGCCTTAAAATAATCAGTCGGAATTCGCTTGAAGAACAAAGAGAATAATCGAATCTATATTTCGTATTCTGCGGAGTTTGAATTCGAACATGAATTATTTCGACGTGGACCTTAGAAGTCCTTGCTTTTTTTCGAGAAAGAATTGAATTTGGCTGGGAGCACAAGGATAACTTCAGGGCCTTTCTTTCCCATACAAATATTTTTGTACCTACTCATAACTTCGAAATCAGAAAATCTTTGGCTCTTAATCTCAAACTCTTTAATGTTCTGAATAATTATTCAAACATCATTTGGAAAAGTTCTACACACACAAATTACCTAGAAATGCTAATTTCTTTAGATTCACAATAAGCTTACATATGTATGTAAAAATCGTTTACAAATTCTCAGGTTCAAGGTTCTAAGCTTATTATCATTAAGCCATGCCGACGACACTCAACAGTGGTCAATAAATAGACCACAATAGACAAAATGACAAAAGCACACAAATGTATGCAGCCACATTAAAATAGTTTCACATCCTCTAACGATCAGCAATATTCCCACAAGATGATTTATGACAAATAATGTTACTGTCGCGATTCCATAAACTGAACAATATTTCACAAGTAAATAATTTAATGACCATCTCAATATATCTGAACAAAAAAAAAAAGACTTAACAAATCCATAAAAAAAATATGAATTTTAACAAGCCAATAACAACAACAACATACACAACACAAATGTCATTTACATTATTTCCTTTCTTCTGTTACAACAATAAAAATTATATTCTCTCACATCAGTAAGGTAATAAAAAAAAATTAAAAAAATATATTCTATGCTCATATTGCTCTTTGCGTACACTCCCTGTTTAATAAATATACACATAGTACGAATATTTGCCATCATTCATGAATTTTTTTTTTTTATTCAACAATACAGAAAAATCACGCGCTCTTCAAGCTTGGTATATCGAATATTTATTAGTCAGCAAATATCGATCATCTTAAGGCGCCGCCACAGCCACCAGAATATACAGATCTTTTAAGTATCTATTTGCTGATCCACCATTCTTGGAAACATTGTGTTAAAAATTAAAAAAATTAATAAATAAAACATAAAAAGATATCGATTTAGTGATTTACTGAATGGTCCAGCTGTGAAAGAAACCCGCCGAAATGGTAAAGCGGATCAAACAAATCTGTGGGGGTAAATATTTGCTGATTTCCATTCAGACTATACGAGTGATGTATCTTTGTACATCTCATTATATCTAGTCATCTCATTTCTTAAAAAAAAAACTATATTTGCTAAAATGTTTTTTTTTTTTTGTGTTTTAGTAATTTCATGATTTTAATTTTTTGTTGAACTTACTCATTTAAATCTGAAAATAATTCAAAAAAATAACACTATATGTGGGCGGCATTATTAGCTAACATATTATATAAACTTATAGCCTTATTAAATAAGAAACAAAGTATTTCCCGTTGGAACCATGTTATTTGAGGCAGGCGGCGCGGATAGAATTTAAAGATGTTGCTCTTCACCATAGAAATAAAATTCACAAAAACAATTTGATCCATTGAATTACATGTTTAGATTTAAATAATGTTTTTTTTTTTCCTTTCGATCCGATCTAAAAACGTAATATAGTTCTTTTTTTTTGACAGCTCAGTGTCACACTCACGGCTAAAAGAAAATGCCCAATAACTTTGGAACAAAGCACCTACTTGAGTGGCTTAGTCTCAAAAAGGGCTATCTCAAAGCAAGAACCCAAGAGCAATAGACCTCTCATCGAGGTTTTGCTCTAGAATCTGAAGAAATTCTAGAGCACAACCTCGTGTATTATCTATTTATAACGGACGCTTTTTGTAGTACGAATAGCTCAAGCTTTGCAACTACCCACTTCTTTCAACCTATGCTGATTCGTATATATGTATCCTAACGAGCTCTTATAGGTCAAAGGTGCACTAAGTCTCTGTGACACTCTTATTCTGCATCCTGAAGAGAACCCAAATTTCAGCGAAAATCCTTAATCAATCAAACATAACGCAAGCTTCCATTTGAATTCTTTCAAGGAATTTTTTTATCTCTAGGAAGAGAAACCAGATATAACGATATCTGCTGTATGTATTCTATAAAATTATTTCCCCAAACCCGAAATCTATCAATCTTTATTCATTTGTTTGATCCATTTTTCAGTTTGTTCATTGAGAAGGGTTAGTTCACCACAATCACGCCTTATATTAAAAGTTTAATTTAATATATGTAGATTTTCAAAATGCCAATAACCAACTTAGGTTGAAGAACTCGGTTGAATGTCTTCCGATTTGCATGTTTTAGTTTAATTTTAGGATTCGTATTAAAACAGGTACATACACAACCGAAAATTAGAAATTTTGTTCAGAAAAAGTCTGAGAAAACCCGAAATTGCATGCTTTCAGGGCTGGACGGTGTCTGTATCTAAAAATTATGTCTGTCAAGTTAGCATTACCACTTCAAAATTTTAAGATTCTAATAATTGGATTAATTGTCGTGAATTTGTCGTGAAAGAAAAAAAAATTTAGGATTTTTTTTTGTTTGCTTTCATTACTATACAGCTTTGATTGGCTATATGTTTTATCTACAAGAGTTTTTGATGTGGAATTTGTTTGTACATCATATTTGTGTATAAAAATTATTGGAGCGATGCAAAAGACTTTATTGTAAAGGGCTGTTTTAAGGCCCTATAATTTTTATTTCAACTTATTTTTAAAATTATAAAATTGATAAAATTTTTTGACTTTCGATTTTCTCAAAATTGGTTTAATTAATTTTTATCATTTTTTTTATAATGATTATTTAAAAAAGTTATTAAAGTGTACCAAAATTATTTTTTTTTTAAATTTTTACAATACCTATGTTTTAATTTTGTAATATTATAATTTGAAAACAACTCGATCGATTTTTATTAAACTTGGCATACAGCAGTTTTTGACATTAAAAAAAGATTTAAAAAAAATAAAAATAAAAAACGGTAACAAACCATACAAGAGTTTAAAAACCGGTAAGAAAAATCTCATATTATTGGCAACATTTTTGTATTATTCCATTAACGGTATCTCTCATAAAACCATTCTTTTTTTTGTGGTTTTCGACATCTTATTATCGGTTGAACCGACATAATGACATTTTTACACAAGAGCTTCTATTAAGTTTAAGTATAATGCTTACCAAAATTTCCAAAAACCAAATTTCGGATTTAAAAAAAATATATTCAACATTTTTTTTTTGAAATTTCGAATTTTGCATTGACAAGAACGGATGAAAATTTGCTTGGTTGCTTTGAGAGGTATAGATGCTTCCTCGAGCTCTATGGGCTATTAAACGATGTAGACTTGGTGGAAAGTTACGCACCAGACTGACGAGACTTCGTAAACTACTCCAAATGTACAACGCAGCAGAAGAAGACCCCACCCTAGATGGCGAGCATCAACAACCTCAACTTAATTCTAGGGACCGATCACGCTGGATGAGCTTTTTGTTGAAAGCCATGTCTCACTCTGGACTGTAGGCTCCACCCAAAAAAAAAAAAGAAATAAATCTTTCAAGAGTTAATTGCATCAGTTCAACTTTAAAACTTAGATTATTGCACTAAGTATAACTGGGCCAAGAGATTAACCAACAGAATTTGAACAATCCTTGGCGGCATTTTTTTTTATAAATTCAAGTTATGTATCGCTTTTCAATTAAATCTAACCTGAGATCTTAAAAAATTGTATTCTATTTGAAGTGTAAGAGTTAACATCGAAGAAGTTTTCACTTAAATAAATATATGTAAGTAATAAACTTGCACCATCTAAAAATCGAAATAAAAAACACAGGAAATCGAAGATGGGGGCCTTTTCGCTTTTCTGACGATTTCGAAACTAAAGGCTTATTTTTCAAAACCTACATGAAATTATAAAAACCCCTATTATGATTTGATACTCTTGACAGACTATACCTACAGCTACAAATAAGAAAGGGAAAAATTGTATCAAAATGATGGAATTGATTTCGATAGTTTTTTTTTCATAAAAAGACAAAAGGAATCATTTACCTTTAAAAAAATTGTAAGGTATGCCTTTAAGTGTTTTTTTTTTCACAGGGATGTGTAAGGATTTACATTATCTTCTAACAAATTGCAGAAAGTCCTTGTGTCAGTGCAGAATACATACATACGAATTTACTAATTATTAGAATATAGCTATAAAAGGACTAACAAGAGACATATTAACTTCAATTACAATTAAACTATTTATTATGTATAATATAACCCTTTAATTTATTTTATAATAGAAACTGGCATCTTATTTGCTCTCATATATTACCTATCATTCTTTTAACCTATTATATTATATTGTATATTATTATTAAATTAGTTAATCATTGTTGAATCCAAACAAAACAAAGCAAACCATCATTGAAAGCAATCCCAAACTCATTAAACGAGTAAATCATTTAAAGCGTTCTCCATTTAATTAACACGTATCCAACATTGAACATGGGTTAATATAACAACAATTTGCCAATCAACACGAAGATAAGTGAGTTCGCGCGAGTAAACTCTTGGATTAAAAAAAAAAAATCTCGAAAATGTTTTAATTTTTTTTTGTAGATCTGAAGTCCAAGCTATGCAATGCCAATTGGAGAAATAAACTAAATACTTTTTTTTCTTTTCTTTTATATTTCATTTAACATCCTTCGTTCTTCTATTCATTCGTTTTTAGAATTAGGTATTTTTTTTTTATATAAGTTGCGCTATAGATGTTGATTTAAAATTAATTAATGCATAAGTGGGTCGCATGTTCTTGCACTTGCACGAATTTAATTTAATCAAAATCGTTGAAGTAGTTTTTGATGAAAAATATTAAAATTAAAATTAAAAATATTTGTATGTACCTATACAGTTTATTGGGACAATGTTTTTTTTTTTAAATATCTGTTTATCTACAGTCTTAATGAGCTGGCATGTGCCAAAAAAACTAATGCTCAAAATGTAAGCTTTAATTTAGATAAAATAGATTATATAAGGAAAATACAAAATTAAAAACAAAATGTCTCCCATTTTTGTTATTATTATGATCCAGCTTATTTATTATTCCTGCCGTCTAATAACAAGAATGGATGTGAGCTCAAAATTCACTAGGTCCTGGTTCTCCATGATTATTTATTTTTATTTTAATAATATTTAGCTTCATAAGAAATTCTTACGAATCTTGAACACGTCCTTAAATTATGCCTACCTAATTGGCAAATTTAAAGAAAAAAAAAAAACTAACGTCGGCCGGTCGGAGCGCAGCGTATATAGCCATAGCCAGAGTGTGTGTTGTGTATTACATTTTTAAAATTAATTTGCGCGCCAAAAACTCATATTTGAATCTGAAGTGTTTCTTCTTTAGATTGTTCGTTTTGTTTAAATTTGTTTGTTCATATGTATTATTTTTGTTGTTGCTGTTGCTTCTGACATTGTTATCGATGTCGTTTTCATGGTAATTTGTATGTGAAATTTTTAGTTAAAAAAAAAAAAAAAAACAAAATTATGCAAATCATGGGACAATTTATTGAGCATTTGAGAGAAGTAGAAAATAAACGTCTGGTTCGGCTTGTCAATCAAAAATTGGCATTTGAAGAAAAAGCACGGGATTTTTATTTACTTATAATTTGAAATTTTTTTTTTTAAGTTTTTTGAATGGAGCAGTGTTTGGAATACAAAAGATTGAAATGTTGATTTATGATATACACAAGTGGATGGATGCCTAGTGGTTGGAGTTTTTTTTGTTGTTGTGTGATATTGGGGGACTATAAGAACTATACTTGAGATATTTTTGAAATGAAGAAGTAGAAATTAGTCATGGATATGGATTTAAAACAAGGGGTTTTTAGTTTTATTTTTTTTTGGTTTTATAGTTTAAGATAAGAAAAATTAAAATGTAGTTGATAATGTTTTTATTAAATTATTAGCAACTTACCAAGAAGTTTTTAAATTGGTGACTTCATATCTGCAAAGAGAGGAAAATGTTTTTTAGTAGAAATCGTGAGGTATTGAATTTTTTTTTTTTTAAATAATATTTTTTTTATTCTTATCTTATTACTTTAAATGAACAATTCTTGTATACGTATAATTGAATATATGTATATATATAATTGGTTTCTCGAAAACGGCTCTAACGATTTAGATGAAATTGTCACAGCTTTTATATAAATGAGAAAAAATTTTAAAAATTAGATTAGGTAAAATCCGCCGACTGCCACGCCCTCTTTTCTTATTTCTTAGTTTCTCGGAATCAGTCGGAAACATCTTTATTTCACGGAAACGATTCAAATTATTTGAATGTATTTTTCAGGGTTTGTTCTGATGAATAAGGAATTTAATGAGAAATTTAAAAAATAAAATGCACGACTGGGTCGCATGAACTTGCCCTTATGTGCGATCAAGCTGTCGTTTTAAAGTCTTAATAATTTTAAAAACTTTTCATTTGATAAAAGAAATTTATTAATTATTTGAGCCTATATTTTATGCCACCTGCAGAAAATATAGCCTTGTTGAAGTATTATGTAAGTTTATTAATATGAACAATAAAGCACCTTGCTGTCTTGCACTTCGCACATATGCATGTAATTTAAAATTTAGACTGAAAAAATGTTCAAAAATCAATAAAAATAGATATAAAAAAATATCTGAAATTGATTTGACACCAACGAAATGTAAACCAAGTGATTTCTCAAACAAATCTCAATTTACGAGAAAATTTTTTTTAAATCGTTAAAAAGCGGGTTTTTTTAATTTTTTATATATAAAATTTTGAATATATCTATTTTTAAGAAAAAAAAATCGGTACGCCAATTTTTACAACTTATTTATGCGGAGTTTAAAAATTCATTTTGAAAAAAATCATCCACCCATTTTCGAAATATCGAATTTTGAAGAAATAATATTGACTTAAAAAAAAAAAAATCAAAATTTGATTTTTTGAAAATTTTGATATGCAATATTATTCGAACTTATTAAGAGCTTTTGCGTAAGAAATTTCATTAAAATAAGTTTAGTAGATAATGAGATAGTCGAAAACCCAAAAAAGGTTCTATGAGAGATACCATTCTTAAACGATAAATATATTTTTTTTCCCAATAATATGGTAGATCGTTTTTATATTAGTTCACACAAAAATTTTAATCAAGATCGTACGAGCCGTTTTTGAGAAAAATGAGATTTTCATTACCGGTTTTTAAACATTTTTATGGGAGGTACCGTTATTTTTAATTATAAGAAAAAATTTTATTTAAAATCAGCTAGTATCAAAAAACTGCTGGGTGCTGAGTTTAATAAAAGTCGACTCAGTCATTTTCGAATTATTAAGTCCCAAAAAAAAATTTGAAAAAATCCAAAAAAATTTGTTGAAAATTTTAGTACACAATATAAAATTTTCTATAAAAAAAAACTCAGTCAAACCATTTTTGATAAAATCGAAAAAATGGTTCTATGGGACGTACCATTTACAACTATTTTTTCGGAAATTTTTTTTTCATAAAATGGTAGCCTTTTTGTAAAAAAATTATTGATTTTTTTTTTATAAGTTATGATGGGCACGTTTTAGAGAAAAATAAGGTTTTTATTTTAAAAGGCAGTTAGGCTGCCAAGCTTTCGCACCATCATATTAATATTGAAGGTTTGAATGAAACAACAACACTTGGATGAGTTACCACGATGAGTTTTTATAAGCTGGAGTTATAGCTATTTCACGACTGCCAAGCTGATCATCGTCCTTTAAGATTTTTATTTTTTTTCTAAGAAAATTGTACGACAGGTACCGTTATTTTTGGTCTTTAAAAAAAAAAATAAAAAAAACCTGTAGGGGGAATGTTAAAAAAAACGCTAGGCACCAAGTTTAAAGAAAATCTACCCACCCCTTTAGGCTACAGCCGAAAGGACAGACAGACAGATAGATTTACGAGACCCACTTTTCGAGTTCCAGTTTTTTACGAATCCACAACTTGCCATTATTGATTAATCAAATTGAAGTATTTGTACCTGCTACAAAATTAACCGACACAATCCTGGTGGTCGACATACCATGCCAAACAAGTGGATTATAGAAATACAAAAATCTACAAATCTGCCCACAATCTCACCAATTTGCTAAAAGGAAAATAAAAAGCAAATATAGTTATTATAGCAAAAAAAAACACAGAACAGGATACCCCACACATTATAATCCGTATCTCATGACAGCTCTTATACACAGATTATTATCTATGTCCGACTTCCTTCTCTAAAACCGGACAAAGACCAAAATAGGCTACACAAAAAAAAACAACATTAACGACCATATCTCCGCTTAGAAACATCCTTTCATAATTGACGTGAATGACGTCCTTATTGAAGGATCAGCCCATCATCGTCAGAGATATTGATACATTATTGAAGGATACACTACAGAAGATACATGCAGAAGAAAAGATGCGAAAAATGCGTTACATTTGCAAAGAATTATAAAGTCCTATGAGAAAAATGATGAATCTATCTAAAAGGAAGGTGAATCTTTGACCTAGAAACAAAATAAAAAAAAATATGACAATTTAATCCAAAGGAAGGTAAAAAATTGAGCAAATAAAAAAATCCCAAAATTATTGAATGAAACCAAATTCGAAGGACCAAGGATATTATTTAGAGCCGATATGGCGAAATTTAATCCGGTTATCATGGTGATTTGAATCTCGATGGGTGATTTTATTCATTAATGATTGCAAAAAAAAATAACTGACATCATTTCAGTTTTTCTTCTTTTTTATAAAATTGTTACAGAAAAAGTAGGAACAAATTTTTAATGGAGATAAGGATATCTATCAATTGCAATCGATCGCATCTTTAATGGGAGAAGGAATCTTTCCTTAGTGGGGGACCACAAAGGACACTTGATTTTTTTTTTATTTTTGATTATTAGGAGTGGAATTTCAAATACATAAATAAGGAAGAAAAAACTGTGAGAAACGAAGGGTCTTTTTTTAACTTGATGATGGACAAATTGAAAGAATAGGAAAATAACTCTGGGTTGTGTATTTTTATTTTTTGGAGGGAAACTTTTTTATAAAAAGGACGTTTTTAAGATAAAAAAAAAAAAACAAGACACAAAATTATGTCATTTTTATAGAATTTGAGTCGTTAAGGGAATTCATTGAATTAATCAAAAATAAAACCAGAGGTAGGCAATTGTTGTTCAATAGAGATCGGATCAAGTGATAGAGGTGTTTTGTTTTAGAATGGCTTTTTATTTTGTTCTAGAAACTTCGTTCATTTTAGAACCATGTAGGTATCAATTTAGAAATATACCCACGTTGAAAACTATGTGGGGATGAATAAAACAAGGAAAGATATGGGGAGTCTTGGACAAAAGGTTAATGTGACTGGATAAATTTAGAATTGATTTTGTATTAAAAAATATTCAAACATAATGAAACCGACATATATTTTTATGGATTTCATCATGGGTGGGAGTTTTTGACTATTGACATTTTTAATTGCGATTTTAGTTACTGGCATGTTTTGGATTCTTGAGAAAAAAAGAAATGGGGCTTTTAATCAAACCTTCCAATTGTAGAGCACGAAAAAGAAGGTGCGTCTGTTTATCTGTCTGAGACCTGTCGTAGAGCATTAACAGCTAAAGCGATTTAATTAAAATTATGAACTTTGCTTTTTCGTTGAAATAAAATAATAAAAAATTAATAAATAAAATAAAATATAATAAAATCAAAAAATAAAATAAAATAAAACAAAACAAAATAAAACAAAACAAAACAAAACAAAACAAAACAAAAGAAAACAAAAGAAAACAAAACAAAACAAAACAAAACAAAAGAAAACAAAAGAAAACAAAACAAAACAAAACAAAACAAAACAAAACAAAACAAAACAAAACAAAACAAAACAAAACAAAACAAAACAAAACAAAACAAAACAAAACAAAACAAAACAAAACAAAACAAAACAAAACAAAACAAAACAAAACAAAACAAAACAAAACAAAACAAAACAAAACAAAACAAAACAAAACAAAACAAAACAAAACAAAACAAAACAAAACAAAACAAAACAAAACAAAACAAAACAAAACAAAACAAAACAAAACAAAACAAAACAAAACAAAACAAAACAAAACAAAACAAAACAAAACAAAACAAAACAAAACAAAACAAAACAAAACAAAACAAAACAAAACAAAACAAAGCAAAATAAAACAAAATAAAATAAAATAAAATAAAACAAAATAAAATAAAATAAAATAAAATAAAATAAAATAAAATAAAATAAAATAAAATAAAATAAAATAAAACAAAACAAAACAAAACAAAACAAAACAAAACAAAACAAAGCAAAATAAAACAAAATAAAATAAAATAAAATAAAATAAAATAAAATAAAATAAAATAAAATAAAATAAAATAAAACAAAACAAAACAAAATTAAATAAAATTAAATAAAATAAAATAAAATAAAATAGGGGGATTGAGAGGAGGAAATTCGAGAAGGTATGGGACGATGATGGGATATGGGGCGGAAGTATGGGGATGGGATATGGGGCGGAAGTATGGGGATGGGAGGAGAGACAAGAAATGGAAAGAATGCAAGAGAGGTACCTCAAACGGACACCAGGGGTAGAATGGCAAACTCCAGGATACATGGTAAGAGAGGAAACAAAAAGAGATAAGATAACAATAAGAGCAGGGAAAAGGGCGTGGAATTATGAAGAGAAATTAAAAGGTGGAAAAGGAAGTGAGATAGCGAGGGAATGTTTAGAGGAGATGCGAGAATGAGAGAGGGATGGAAGCGAGAGAGGATCACGGTGGGAACATGGTAGAAAGAGAACGAGGGGAAGGGAAGGAAGGGAGGACAGTACGAAAGGATACGAGAGAGTAGAATGGGAAGACAGAAGAGAGCAGGAGAAGGAAAGACGGGAACGAAGTAAAGACCGAGGGGATCACGCAATATCTGAAAGCGGGATGGAAGGCAGACAGAACAAATAGAATAGCGAGAGTCAGGCTAGGGAATGAGTTGAGAGAAAGATGGTACTGGAAACAAGAAGAAGAGAGAAAGTGCAGAGTGTGTGAAGGTGAGCAAGAGACGTGGGAACATGAGAGTGTGGCCTTATTTTCTATTTTCTAAATGGTTAAGTAGAGGTAGAAAAGTTCCAGAACCTTTAATTTAGAAAATTGCATGATCTATATAAGATTTACATAAAATACTCTTCTCTAGCGTTTACCGTTTAAAAGCTAAATGCTAAAAACCGATATTTTCGACATATACATTGAATAACTTGGCCAGCATTTCTTACTAAACTAATTACGAGGGGTCTTATTATGCTGATAGGTACTAAATATTAATACTTAAATATGTACTTCTATTTCGACCTTGACATTTATATTCTGTTACATTGACATTCGACACAACTCCAATTATACAGCAATGCTATTTCGATAACATTTTTCCATCAGAAATACTGAATTAATGCTAATTGCTGATAAATTTAATTTGTATGTGCCCATCCTGTGAATCCTTATACCATCATCGTCAAGGCCACCCAATAAAATCACGCCCCATTAAACTGCATACAAATTGCATTGTAAATTATATTTAACGTAATTTACTTATTATACCTCCTAAGATTATCTTCCTCGATGTAATGAATGAAAGGTTAACCAAAAAAAAATCCAAATTAATGTGCAACAAATTCATATAAATGTATAGGTCTTCTATATCCTTACAATTCATTAAAGATGTATATATATAACTCGAAAATGGAGATACTCGTACTAATAACAATCAACTCCACCCAATTCACTTGTTATATCCAACGCTTCCATTAATCAACAGCAAACCAAAAAAAATACAAAAAAAGAGAAAAATATCATAAAATTAAAATCCACAAAAGATACAATCATATCCACAAATTCCAAGTTTCTTATTTTTATTTTTTTTTAATTTGTTCCGAAGACCACCAGACAATCAGACGAACAGACATACTGACCAGAAACACCACCTCCACTCCTTATGCCGAGCCTCCTTCTGACCAACTTTAACATATATGGGTATATAGATGGGTATACATATACATCTCCCCGGCTTCATACCGCGATTATCATGCAAACAACGTTCCGATAAAGAACTGCGACAGCCAGGAGAACTCGCAGGAGGAGAGGACACAGCAGCAGTCGAGAACTTCGGACGCACTAAAACTTTTATTGAATGAAATTCCAAAAAATTACACCAAACATACAAAAAAAACAGGAACAGCACTTCGGAACGGGAAGAACAACCTGATGTGGCACATTATACGGCAGCGGCAGAAGCAGCAGCAGCAGCAAGAGTAACGTTGAGCTCGTTTGCTCGCACGAAAGCTTTAAAAACTCATCCGCTCTGGCTGTGGCACTGTATAGACGTCCGTCATCATCATCATCGTCGTCGTCGTCGTTGACCGCATGCTAATTTGAATTCATCTCATCCTGTGGGAATATGCGAGATTCTGAGGATTTTCTTTTTTTTTTCATGGAAATGAGTGATTTGAAAAATCCTCAGATAATACTTTCGACTTTTAACATACATTGTATGTCGGTTTCTTTTATTTATTTTTTTCATGTTTGTGTCGAAGATTATGCCCGCAAGAGGGCACACCAGGCACATTAATATGTCGAACTGTGCGGTTTGAGAAAGGCAAAACAATTGATTTGTAACGTTAAAAGGCGCTTCGAAATCATGCCTGCTCCTCAAATGACCCCAAATCACCTGTCCAGGAACCACGATATACCGCTAAGGATTTACTCGTGTTCGGTGCATCCTTTTTTTTTAGTTGTAATTTCTGGTTGAAATTAATACGTCTTTGGATGGGAGGAAATATTGCAACAATGTTGCTGAACGTTTGGTCAACTGCTGAGGGCAAAGTACAGCAGTCAATCAAATGACAATCTTTTGATTTCTCTCTTTCTCCGACGAAAGCAGCAACATACTTTTCACATCCTTTTCCTTTATTTGATTTTTATATATTATAAAAATTTTTGCCGAGTAATCCTGTCTGAGTCTGATATGGGATACATATTATGTATCTAACCAAAGACCGGACCGACACTTTTACCTGTTGATTGTAATTCCTGAATTTATAGCTGGACGTGATTAGAAATTCGAGTCTGAGTCTGAATCGATGATGGGTGTGTTGTCTTGTATTCCTTATAGATATGGGCATTAAAGCGAGCGGCAGGGTTCAATCGTTCCATTGGGATAAGTGGTTTGGAAGAATTTCTCAGAATCATGCAACATTTTTGTTGTTGGTTAAATATTTGTATTTAACTTGCACGTTTGCGTCAATAGTACGTAATCAAAAACTAAGCATTATCTATATACCGGGGGGGAAATTAATGATCCTTTTTTTATGAGTCTCTATATATAGATAGATACATCGTGAGATGAATGTTGCTACGAGATGTTAAGTGTTTGGAAATCACTTTGATTGCCTTTTTCTATACCTTGACCAAGTCTATATGTAGGTAGATGTTTTTGGATCCTGCTTATGCACAAGTGAATTCTTATAAATTTGTATCCCACCGGAATAACATTTGATGACAAATATTGACAATAAATTTAGCTTTACCTTTTTTAGGACATTAATTTCCTATATTTTTAAATCTTCTTTAATCCTTAATTATTGCGCGGGAAGATTTAATCATTTGGAAAAAAAAAGAAAGAAAAATTGATACGCGACATGGTTGGAATAAATAAATAAACAGTTGGTGGCGCAATAGGTCGTGAAAATACGGCGACTAGTGACTTACGACTTTCAACCATTTCTGTATTTTTAGATTGTAAGAAGAACCATTTGAAGAGCCGGGGAAATGTTAGTAGAAAGCACCTGTGGTTTGTGACTTATTCGCGTAGACCTGCGTCTTCAGAAAACCCCACGAGAAAAAGTCTAACGGGGTCAAATCGCACGATCTCTGTGGCCAGTTCACATCGTCTCCACGTGAGATGATCTTGCTCTCGAAGCGCTCTTGCAGAATTTTCAATGTGGCGGGAGCTGTGTGGCACGTAGCAGCTTCCTGTTGAAACCACATTTCGTTTCAGGCCAAAAGAAGTTGGTAATAATCGACCTATAGCGCTCGCCGTTGACGGTGATGGCCTGGCCAACGTCGTTCTCAAAGAAATATGGACCGATGATGCCGCCAGCCCAAAATCCACACCAAACAGTGACTTTTTCGGGATGCATTGGATGCTCTTGGATCTCATGTGGATTGGTATCATCCCAATTTCGACAATTTTGTTTGTTGACGAACTCATTCATCCAGAAATGGGCCTCATCGCGTCCGAGACGCGAAATCGACTGTCTCGGATTCTCCTGCATACTCTCACGGACAGCGGCGATGTTTTCGGCAGACTGACTTAAGGATGTTGGTTGATCGTTCACCTTATCGAAAGAAAAACCGGATCGTTTACTTTAACGGCCAAGCCGAAGACGGACGAAGAGGAAGATTTAGCAAATTTTCCAAATAATTTTTGAGGAGATCACAGATTTAAATATCTGTTAAGCGTCTTTCAAGATGTATTAGGTAAAGTTTGGGAGACTGCCACTTCTGAACTTATCAAGAGAAATATTGATATTTTTATATAGACAGTCAGATTAAATCCATTTTCTCAACCGTCCGAAGTCTAAACTGGTTGACTGTCGCAACGATTTGAGACTATTCGGTGCAAATGCAGTAACCCTTCGATCGGTCCTATAACACCCTACGAACTAGCTAAAAAACGAGTAATCCCTAGATCCTTATCCCACAAAACGTTTCAAGGAATCTTAAGCAAAAAAAAAAAAAAACGGACTTCTTACTCAAGCTAAGTTGGCCTCAATTGTAGCTTTTGGTTCGAATCCTAAAAGCTGCTCATGGAAGGCTCAAAGCTAATTTGGATAGTGAGATTCGAACTTGCTAAAAATCCAAATGGCTCGCCATCAGAGTCCATTTACACGGTCGACCGAGACATTTGATTCGCTCGTTCATGGCCCAAATAATGGGAACCAACATGACCATAATGGATCATGATTTATGGAAAGATTCCATGATGAAGAGTTGAAAGAGGGTTCACTCAATTCATTTGTGAATGATCCAGCCTAGCCAAGACTAGAAAAGCAATCCTCGAAGAATAATTTTTCGACAAACTGGGTGATGTTTCGATCTTGCCACTATGGAATATCTCTAAATTCATTTACAATTCAGGCTCGTTCAGGGAGGCACCCAGACCTATTTTTAAACTTATCTCACTAACATCCTCGGGAGAGAAATGGATCCATGGAGATCCAATTGGGATGATGCAATGTATCATCAAATTCATCCAGAATTGAGGCCGGTTCAGGGAGACATCCCGTACCAGAAAACAAGCTTAACTACTTCATGGTCCTAACCGTTTATTTATATCACTTACATCCCCGGGAGGAAATTCATCCAGAATTGAGGCCGGTTCAGGGAGCCATCCCGTACCAGAAAACAAGCTTAACTACTTCATGGTCCTAACCGTTTATTTATATCACTTACATCCCCGGGAGGAAAATGGATCCAACTGATGTGATGGTGCTTCAAGTATCAACACCCTTTTCTACATATCGATGACGGTAGAAACGAAACATTGACTGTGTAGCGCTAAAGAACCATGAGCTGCAAATGAAAAAAAAAATTGTTGAAAAAACATAAGGTTTCAGCAGTGTGGGAGGTGGACCGCATCATAATTCATACAGCATGATCAACAGTCAAAATTAAACAGAAACTATTAACTGGCTACATAATCTCTGGCAATTTGCGCTGGCCACAAGGCCCTCCGATTCGGACATTATTGCCTTTTTTCTTTTATGTTTTTTTCTCAAGTTACTGGTCTATACGAACAAATCAACCGATTGTGGTTATTTTTCCAAAATTTTGAACAAAATGTTAAACAATTTTAGTATTTTAGTAATAATCAAAAAGCAAAACATCGAATTTCAGGGCACATAATTACGAATTCAACTTTTAAAGAAATTCAGTTTTGAAGTCAAATTATATAGGAATGTTTGTTTCAAGAAATTGAAACATAATTTAGATTTTTTTTTTCAAATCAAAATCTGTCCCCTTCTTTTATAAATGACACTGATAATGAAAAAGTATCTGTTCACCGACAAATATGTACCTTTCTATAAAGATCTATGTCGTCAGTTCCGGGTTTAAAATGTTGATCTAGATAAATGTAATGTACCTACATATACATTGGGAAAATAAATTACCAACCCTCCCATCAAAGAGCACACATCAAATAATCCTTAGAAAATAAAACCAAACCAACTCTGTAATGCCCTTCATCATCTTTCAATCTCCGAAATTCAATTTTTCTTCTTTTATTTTTCTTTCCTCCCAAAACTGCATTAAATATAAATATTCTTGAATCAAACTGAAAAACGAAAAGGAACAAAATAAAATCCCATGAGAACTTCGACGAACGCAGGACACATCACCAGCGAACGCTACCTCCACACTCACTCCATATACTGTTTGTCTTTATACAATAAGAAAATAATAATTTGCTCCAATTCCTAGAATTTTACCAATGATCATCATCACATCCCCTTTCCTTTCCCTCCTTCGAGTTGCTATCCTTTTGATGAGAGAAAAAATACGCAATTTATCAATGAATGGAGCCAGTCTGGCTTTAGCTCAGCTCACAGACGAGACTTTACTTTTGAATAGAGACTTTAAAATTATTTTATTTTATTTTTTAAATCAACTCAAGTTCATCTTCTTTTACTTTTTTTTAAGATAGGACATCCTGATCCTGCAAAAATGAATAAAAAAGAAAAAAACCTTAATTTGATTCAATAAAATTCGCAGAATAAGTATTCTTCTTTGCCCCAGAATCAAAGTGTAGTGTCCATTTCCATGTTCGTCCATATCCGTCCTTCCTGCTTTGCGATGGGTCATATTGGATTTTTAGATTTTCGAAGGAGTCTCTTCCTTTGCTCAAGTGGTTTGATCGTTCTGGGAATGTTTGTGTTCTCATCATTTCTTTAATTTATATAAATGATGATGATATCGCACAATTGCAAAGAATCTCTCTTTCTCTCTTTTGCCCTTAAGTGCCAATAATCAAAAGGATTTAAGGCACTTTAGGATGTTTTGATCGATGTTTTTGCAAAAATACGGATTTGGAATTATTTATTATTGTGTTCATCATTGTGTTGGCGGTGTCCTTGAAAGATATAATATAACTATAAACCACAAGAAGATATGGATAATCTTTCTGAATGATCTGATGAGGATCCTATCCTACGTTGATTGTAAATATTTAGAAATATCCTTTGCAATGTATCGGAATCGATGTAAGAACTAGGTCACTTCAATTGCTTTCACATATGTTCATGTCCTTTTTGTAAATTAAAACCAATTATTGGGTGATTTTTTGGAAAATATATTTTCCCATCGTTTCTAACATTGAGTTATGTTCATGAAAATATGAATTTTTTTCTTTCCTTTTCCTTGGAAGACACTTGACCACATCCTTACAACTGTTATTTTGGTATCCCAGAGAATAAATATACAAAAATTTCAACAGGGAGAAAGATCATAAACTACCGTTTTTCGAGAGGATATTTGATATTTTGAAATGCAGTTATAAGCTAGAAAAAGGACATTTCACTTAAAAGAATCGATGTTGTCGTCGTTGTCGTTATGGTCGTCGTCGGCAAGAAAGTTGATCCTAAAACGAATTTGTCTCCCTTCCTTCCTTTGTATACATACCTATATATATGGTCAATTAATAAAAATGTCTTCAAAGGATCTTCTTTTATACACGATCGGTCGCTTAGAGAGATAACGGAAAACTTGTTTGCTCAATCTAGCCACTTGGAAGGTGCATTTTTCTTCTTAGTGTTCAATTTTCTTTGTTTTTCTTTTGGTTCCCAGTGCATTCCCAGTTAGTTATGATGAGATGGTCTATTTTTTTTTTGCCAAAGAGAAGGACATGGACCAACTGTGTCCTGTTAACCAAACACTTAAGAAAGAAATACACCTTCTTCATCGTTTTGTATCATCTTTTTGGGTTATGGGAAAATTTCCGAGCAATCAGCTGTTGATGATCTTTTTTTCTTAAACGTTTTTTTTTCATATACTTTTTAGAATGTTCCTTTTTATTTTGCGTGTGTGTCAGGTTTGAGATTACACTAATGTTTGGCAATGATGCCAGGTTCCTTTTGTGCAGTGCACTTTATGAAATTGTGGAATCATTTTTCACCTGTCCAAGGTAGACTTTTGATAAACTGATGTATACGTGCAGGTCTATTTTTTTTTGATGCTGTGACTAATTCAGAAGGTGGATATGGAGCAAATTTGAGTTTTGTTTTACTTTTTTGTTGTTATTTTGTTTAAGAGGTATTAAGAGGATCCTCCTATGAGAATTGCAAGAATAGACCACCATCGAGTAAAATATAGTTTAGGCGGAATAATTGAATTGGCGGTTAAATAATTCAAAAATATTCGAATCACATTGTTTTGTAAGATCTTCCGCTCCAAAGTTGCTAAATTGTTCATTTTATGTTTTGGTCATCGTGTACCATTCTGGGAAAACAGTACGGACTGATAAGCTGCTTGTATATAAGAGCAACATCGCCTCTAGCTAAGGGGCCAGTTATAGCTTTCATTGAAAACCATCATTGGAATTTTTGTTTTTAAGTTTTTAAAAGCAAAGTCAGTGATTATTTCGATGCCATTACAAAGCTGATTACCTTAATATTAATTTTTGCCAAAAAAATATTTAATTTTGACATGAAATTTCGACATAAAATGAATTTAATTATTTCAATGATTGAACTACCTTACCATTGACCATTGAAATCTTAGAAGTCCATTTACGTAAAAGGTTAGGCCAAAATAAAATATTTTTTTGACTAGAAATAATAACTGAGTCATCAGCTTTATATTGGCTTTTAAATAATCGCTGATTTTGCTTTTAAACTGGCTCAAAAAAAGAAATTAAAATTTTAAATGATCGTTTTCAATGAAAGCTATAACTGGCCCCTAAGTCAGTTCCTTTTTCGTATCGGTGGGTGGGGAAGGGGGGTTGAATGAGGTGAAAATCGATGTCGGCTTTTCTTAGTATGTCTGTTGTTTGGACGTTAAAATAACTGTTATCGGATCATGTACTTGACGTATCTTTTGCTTGACAATTGAGTTCCATCGGTCGGGAAGATTTATCTTGAAGTTTCTTAATTTTTTTTGGCTAAGCGAACCAAAGCCAAACCGTTTGGTCATCAAAAGCAGACAAGTTCACATTTGGGAAAGTTGATTTCGAGTTGATCCATCGCTGGTAGAACTCATAACAATCGTGCTTTAAGCCCACATACTTCAAGCGGCTAAAATTGATGACCGAAATTTGGCGTACGTAAGGGCGTCGTTGTTATTGCAGAAAGCTTTAAGTAGTGTTTGTATTAGTTTTTTAAAGATCATACTTGTGTTCTTTGGTTAAGCCACAATTTTAGTTCTTTTCCATTTATTTCAGAAGAAGCATTTGTTGAAGATAATTGCCAGGAAAATTATCACTGACCATGACGATGGGGTATTAGTCTTTTCAGGAGGAAATTGCAGACATTGTCCGGTCATTTCTTTGGATGGTTTCTATATTAGTTCTTTTGGGCTAGACATGTTCAGAAGATGAGATCTCGGAGATCTGAGAAAAATTTCTTAGTTTTGCTGTCAAAACTCTGAGGAAAAAAATCTTGAATTAGTTTGTTCACCTTTTGAGAGAGAAAAATCATTTTTCTGAACGCGCCAATTATAAGGTAACTGACGGGATTGGTTTAGCTAATTTAAACTTTTCGTAAATTGAAGTGTGGATTGCATTGGGAAACCTTTGGTTTTTGAGTGGATTTAGTTTTAAATATTCTTCGAATTGATGAGCGAATGCTTTAGTCTTATCCTCACTATTTGTAACTTCTCCAATTGACGATTGTGATGATTGTTGGCATTGAAGGGTTTTTACTGATGATTGACATTTTTATAAGCATCTGATCCTGGTTTAGTTGGAGTCTCTTCTGAAACTGTATGTCATTGTGGCTATTCATAGAAATCCTAAGCATCTCATTCATAATCGTATGGTAGTTATCGTTCTTATTCGTGTTCAGTTCTGTCTTGTGAATTCTTTATAGCAATTTCCTCACCGCTGTGGTTTTGTATGTATGCAGGCATGCAGATGTTGCCATCAATCCTGTGATGTTGTTTTTTGCTTCTGGTTCTCTAGAGCGTTAATGACAACAACTTCTAGATCTTTAATTGCAATAACTTAATTATTATAATTTTTTTCCGCCAACCGACGACGGCCTATTAAAATTTGTATTTAATGGACAATGATAAACCAATATTGTTCTTAAGTGCCCCTGAATCGTCTGTCTCTGTGGATTGCTGTTGTATAGAATCGATCTATAATATCACCCCACAAAAAAAGAAGTCCAACGGCTTCAAATCGTTGCTTTGTAGCACCGAAGCAATTTCACCAAAACAACAGATAACATGATTATTGAAGTAAATGTGCAATAAATCGATTGTCTTCATCTAGATTAAACCATAGCTTCCCCAAGTTCAAATCCTCAATTTTTGGTCTACAAAATCGGTTATCATGCCTTGTTAGAATTCTTCATTTACTAAAACGTTTCTTCCAATAATGCTACGACTCCAAATATAATACTGTGAATTTTGTGAGCTTTTGAGCTGAGATTGTGAAAATTACATATCTAGGATTCCAAAAAAAACAAAAGATGACTCACCCGATATTATTGCGCTTGATAAAATTGGGCCGCAGGCAATAATGCTCCCAAAGAAATGAAATAAGGCCCCCAATTGAAAATAATGCCCCATGCAATAAGGCCCCAACGAAATTAAAAAGAATTGATACATAAATGTGATTAACGGATTTTCATAAAAAGACAAGATGTTTTAGCAAAATAAAATAAGTTCCCCAAAATGTTTTTCAAAATAAAATGAAGTTTAACCACAAAATTTATGTTGGGTCCATATTTCTTTAGGGTTTTATTTCATTATGGAATAAGATCCCAACAAAAAATTAAATAAGCCCCTAAAAATTGAAATAAAAACACTCCAAAATTTATTTTGTTATTGTTTTGCATTCATAATTTTAGAGCCTTATTTTTTTTTCTTTGGGGACTTATTTCCTAGGGCCTAGTGGATCCGCTATTTCGTATGCATATGATAAACTTTGGCATCAACCTCTTTTATGGAAAATGCGTTCATTTGGTATCGATGAATTCTTTATCCTTTGGATAAGAATTATCCTGTCGGATCGTTTAACCCAAAATAACGGATAGTTTTCAGTATAATATTAAAAAAAAAAAACAAATACTGGTGTACCCCAAGTCTCTGTTTTGGCTCCGATTTTCTTTCTTACATTTGTTAATAATCTTGTTCGTAAAACTTCTAATCCACTTCACTAATCACCGCAGATGACAGTTCCGTCAGTTTTTCATATCCGTTTTCAGACTGTCATCCCTGTTCTTCGGATGTAAATTTGCAACAACAACGTATGGTAAATTCTCATCTTGACAGCATCGTCGAATGGGCAATCAATAACATCGTGAAATTACATGGATCCAAAAACCCTTTGGTGTCTCTTATCGTTTGAGCAGTGTCTGCCACTAAAATGACTTTTGCACTAAGGAACCGTAAAGCTTTCAATACTCGGTTCCAGCATATTCTGTGATGGTTTGACGACATATTCGAATATTCCAAAAATGTCGTAAAATGGCTTGCAAGCAATTATTTCTCCTCGTCTGGCTATGAACTATAAATGCAAACAAAAAAATTATTTGATCTCAACTTAATGAAATGTCAACCCATTACTTACAACAAAAACATCTAAATGTTCTTAACTCACCTTTTTTTGACATTACAAAATGTGTACAGTTGTCACTTCTAGTTCTTTATTTTCTAAAATTTATGTAATTGCCTATTTTCTCATTGAATATTATCCCCAAAATAGTCTAGCATTAATTTCTGTTTTTAATATAATTTTCAAGTGTTCACAGTTCACAGAGATTTCCTTCCGGATTTTCCCGTTTATACAAAACTGTATTTCTTGTCATTTATTCATTCATCGATATTTGCATACCTCAAAGGTATGGAAGATGATGATCTTAATACAAAGTGTTTGTGTCACCCTAAAACCCAAAAAATAAAATAAAAATAAAACTCTGACATTAAAGCAATTTCCGCTATCACACAAATAACAAGGAAGCTAACATATAGGAGTAAATAAAAAGGTCATGAGAACGGTCAGTCGAAGTAAACAAGGAAGTTCGACCCCAAAGAACATCACCAATACGTTACGTTCATATATTTATACTTCCTCGTTTTGAGGTGATTGCAGTTTGGTCATGAGCACAGATATGTAAGGAAGTCTAACACCTTTTTTCTTCATCATCTCCATGTGATAATAATGATGCTGATGGAAAAACTAAACGGTGAGTGAACTCAAGGGGAAAACCAATGACCCAAGGATGATGATGAGAAGATTCCTATTTGTATTTTCCTTTTTTTTTTGAAAAAAAGATGACATACAATTCTGACAGCTAGGAAAGTTCCTTTGACAAAAAAATTGAGGGGGTTTTTTGGGTCGTGAGAAACTAAGATGCCACACATCAAAAGAAAACAATGTTGCACCTAAAATAAAGATGATAACCAAGAGGACAGACAAATATCATTAAAAATAAAAAAAAATAAATCCTCAGTCAGCTGATTGTGTGCTGTTAAAAATAAAAAGAGGATCACACAGGTAGATCCTCTGACTTTTTTTCCTTTTTTGACAAGAAAACATCTAAGAAATCAACAAGTTTTTTTCAATTCTTTTTCGACGATTATTTTCTAAATACACACAGAGCGATATCAGCTCAGCACCACCACCAGTCGGGGATCAGCTGTGTGCGCGCGATCATAAAATAATATTTAGTATTAGGGATCTCGTTTTGAAATCAGCTGATTTTTGTTTTTGTACAAAATCGACTTTTGGGTCAGGCAAGGACCTTTTTTTCAATGGTGTGTTTGTTTTGAAATTGCCGATAAGAAATGAAATCAAATTGCCGAAACCAAAAAAAAATCAATGTAGCAGTGCCAAGCGGACGAAGGATTTTTATGACCGTGAGACCGAAGTGATAACGTTTTTAAGTCTTCAAATATATGAATGGGACAGTTTATTAAAGTTGTTAGAATGTTTCATTTATTTATTTGTCTTATCAGGAATGTTGATATTTAGTTTTAATTGGAATTAGTTACGCGCCATTTTTTTTTTTTTGTGCATTTTTGAGTTTTTCCATTCATCGTTTGGATATAATCAGAAGCGTCAAATAAACTGATAGAAATCAAATTTCAAAGCTTTATCAATTTATTTTAATTTACTTTCATGAAATAGTATCGATGAGAGTGCATTTGCATTCCCATAATACGTCTTAGAAGTTAAGACTTAATGATCCATTTTTTCCTTTCAAATCAATTCTTTAATAAGAAGTTTGAAGTTATAAAGCCTGGAGATCGGGCCGGCCAATTAATGTCTCCATTTTTTTAAATAATATTTTTTTTGAAGAATAGTTATTTTATCTCGTTCTGTATTTGACCAGTTAGGCTATCTTTTTGAAACCAATGTCAACATGAAACAGGTGACTTAGCAATGGCGCTAAAACTTTTTGGAAGATATTCAGCCCTATCTCCTATCCGATCCGATCCGATCGAATATTTTTGATTCACGTAAATTCTTCACTTACTTTATCACAAATTTTTTTTCGAACTCTTCAATCTTTTGAGTTCAAAGCTTCATTAAAAATTATTTTTAAAGTTCTTGAGAGCATCTAATTGTTAAAATTTAATTTTTGTCGCAATTTCGATGCTTTTTGGAACATTAGTTTTCCTTCGGTGGATAGCAGAATACGAAAAATGATCTTCTGAGCCGAGATACCAAACAACAAGATGAATGTAGAAAGTCAAGTGGATCCCTCGGTTGCTCAAATAGTTTTTCAAGCTGTGTGGAGATCTAATCACCTAATTTGGTGACATATTTGAAATTTGAAGAAAAAATTGATTTAAACTTCCTGGAGTTGAAATATTAATAATTTATTCAATATTTTAAACATTATAATAATAAGAGAAAACCGTTCACAATTATTCCGATAGTTTGTAATAAATATGCAATCGGTAAAATTTAAAAATAAAGACAAAATAAAAAGATACGGGTGTCTGCCCTTTAGACTAAATATGTTAATCAGTTTTAGTTTGTTATTGCAAGGGGGGAATTCATAAGAATTTTCCCAACTGAACCCTTTGAGTGCAAAACTTAGAAAAATATTTTTTGCGCCAATTCTAATCTGGCTACGTGACAATTATAATGGGGTGACCAAATTTGACAACCATATTAAAAAATGGATTAAGGAAATGTTATACAAAAAAAAAATAAAATGCACGACTGGGTCACACGAACTTGCTACTATGTGCGATCAAACTGTGGTTTTAAAATCTTAATAATTTTAAAAAACTTTTTATCTGATAAAAGAAATTTATTAGTTATTGGAGCCTGTATTTTATGCCACCTGCCAAATTTACAGTTTAGACTGAAAAAATGTTAAAAAATCAATAAAATTAGAAATTATTTCATTTAAAAAATATTTGAAATTGATTTGTCACCAACGCAATGTGCACCAAGTGATTTCTTACACAAATCTCAATTTATGAAAAAAAAAATTTTAAAATAGTCAGAGCGCTTTTTCAATAAATTAATTTTATATGTATAAAATTTTGAATATATTTGTATATATATTGTATATATACTTATTTATGCAGAGTTCAAAAATTAATTTTGAATATAAATCATCTACCCATTTTCGAAATATCGAATTTTCAAGAAATAATTTTTAAATACCAAATTTGATTTTTTGAAAATTTTGGTATGCTATATTATTCAATTTTATTAGAAGCTTTTGTGTAAAAAATTTCAATAAAAATGGTTCAACAGATAATGAGATAATCGAAAACCCAAAAAAATGGTTCTATGAGAGGTACCATTTTTAAGCGATAGATACATTTTTTTTCCAATAATATGGTAGATCGTTTTAATATTAGTTCAGACAAAAATTTTAATTAAAATCGTAGGAGCCGTTTTTGAGAAAAATGAGATTTTCAATACCGGTTTTTAAACATTTGTATGGGAGGTACCTACCGTTATTTTTGGTTATAAGATAAAATATTATTTTTAATGTCAAAAATCTACTGGGTGCTAAGTTTAATAAAAATCGACCAAGTCGTTTTCGAATAATTAAGTTCTCAAACAAAAAAATCGAAATTTTTTTAAAAATCCAAAAAAAAATTGAAAATTTTGGTATGCAATATCTACTTTTTGAAAAATTCTAAATAAAAAAATTTATCAAATTCAGTTGAACCATTTTTGAGAAAATCGAAAGTAAAAAAAAAAACTGTCCTGTTGGAAGTACAATTTAGAACCATTTTTCGGAATTTTTTTAAATGGTAGCCTTTTTGTAAAAAAAATTACTGAAAAAATTACAGTCTAAAGGACAGATAGATTTGCGAGACCCACTTTTTTTTTACTTGGCTATCATCGTTATGTCAACTTTGATCAAAATCTCGAGTTCGATTTTTTTTTTCGAACCCATAACTTGTCATATAGTACCTATAGGTATATCGCAAGTAAAAATAAGCCGTTTACTGTCAAACTCAGCTATCATTTGAAGTGTCATAATATTTGGTGAATGTTTTCCATTTATAAAAATGGATCGCTTAGCAATCGAACAACGCGTTAAAAAGTGGTGATTAAAATGCAGGCACTTTTCAAGCATTACGCGATGATTATGGCCGTCATAATCGACCGAATACGCAAGCAATCAGTAGAATAATGAAGAAATTTGAAGAGAGTGGAAACGTTCCTGATGTCGTAAGGTCTGTGCATCATCGTAATGCACGCGCTCAGTCGAAAATGTTGCCGATGATCTGAATTTATCGATTTTCGGGCGTTCGCAGCAATTGAACGATTTTTTTTGGCCGGCGATTAAAGATCATGACTTGGACGATATGTGGTTCCAACAAGACGTGGCAACAAGCCAGTAAACACGACCAATTATGCCTTTATTGCGTGAGAAGTTTCCTGGTCGCGTAATTTCACGTTTTGGCGACGTCAGTTGGCCACCAAGATCATGCAATTTGACACCTGGGCTACGCAAAAGACCGTGTTCACGCGAATAATCCCCGAACTCTAGACCGAAATGTGCGAAAAAGCGGTTAAAAATTACCTCAAAAGAATCGCATGCTATGAATCTTCCCAAAGCGGCCATTTGAATGATATTGTTTTTCACACTTAATGGCAAATTCCAAACTTTATAATGAAATAAAATGTTCATCAAAAATGTATCGCTGTGTGTGTTTTATTTAGCTTTACTTTAGAATGACCCTGTATACGCATTAAACATTAATTGCTCATCAAACTTCGATATAGAGTCAAATTTCAATTAGTCAAAGATCAAAAACAGATTTATAAATTCGAAGATTCTCAATTTTGTTGCAGACTCTTTTTATCTCTCTAAAGAATGCCATTAAGAAAATCTTGTTGATTTATGTTGACGACAATTATACGATTTAAATGAACCCTTTTATTGAAAAAAATATCATTTCCCTCTTAAATGCTTCAATTTTCTCTTCCAATTTTAGAGATAATGGTTTCGTTTTACTTAAAACCAAAATATAACAAATCATTTTCGAAAAGGAAAACCATTAAATGCCTAACCTAACTCAACTTTCATGTACATACATACATACACTTAATCATAATGAAAATAAACGTCATTCAACAACCATAATGCTGCAGCCTTTCATAATATTAAAACAACTATATTTTGAACTTCCTCATTTGGATGGCTAGTCGAAGTCATCGAATTTTTTAATTAATTGACTGCACAACATCAAACAATTCATATTGAAAGACGGAAGACGACCCCGCGCACAATTCAATTAGACATTCAATCTTCTATTTAAAAATTCTTTTCACGACTTATTATAAAAAGAAAAAGAAAAGATAGACAGATCTCTTATATAATCCTTTATGCTTATTACTTATGTCTATATCATTGTGAGCACGAGTAACGCACACAAAATCCAAAAATGCCATCCATCCAATTCAAATCACACAAAAAACATCTCTATAATAAATTATTAGAAAAAAAAAAGAATCTTTATAGAATCTTTTCGTTTAGCGCACATCGCTTGAACGAGTGTCAAATGTATCTTTGAGCCCAAACGCGATTGAAAAAAAAAAAAAATTATTATAATAAAAATGTATCTTATATATATATATTTCATCAGTGTTTGTGTTGGTTTTGGTGGGGTATCGTTACAGCACGATCATCGTTGAAAAGTCTTCGATGTGGAGTTTAATAACCACACCTCAAGAATTTTCGTAACGTATTTTTTTCACATTCAAAGAAAATTCAAATACCAACGACAAAATAACGGCTGAAAAGAACCCCAACCGGGCAAAAGAATAGAATATCATTTTGTATAGCTCCTTCTTGATGGGGAAAACCGACCGAACAAACGACGATGCACAGTGGGAAAGAAGAGGTTTAAGACTGAAGAAAAACTAAACTTAAGTATCAGAAGAGGAACTCAAAAGATTCTCCATTTTTATTTGTTGTTCCTTAATTTAGGTTTTATAATAATTTAAATGAATATTAGAAATGGGTAAAGCATTTCACATTCGTGTAGTGTAGCAAAAGAAAGAATCTATTTACTTGAAAGTTAATCGGAAGCTGCTGTAATATTTGATGCCTATTAACTCTAGCTTCAATCGAATATGTGTAACAATCCGACAACGTCTTAACCTTCGATTAGACTGTCAACGTATGACTGTGTCAACGCATGAAACGTTGAAAGTCACAGGAATGACGTCAGTCATTCAATATTGTTCCAAAATGCGTTGACATGTTATCTGCGTCAAAGCGTTGTTAAACCCTTTGCTGTCAATGCGTTGACATTCTAAACTATAACGATCACACGACTTGACAACATCCGAACCCTTGGAGCGTTGACACGGCAGCGTTGACAAGAGAAAAATCAAAAATGTTTGCTTGTTGACGAGCACTGACGATCAATATGACTTTCTAGCTATTAACTGTCAAATTCCGTTGAAGGATGTTTACGATGTTGATGGACTAAAAAACTTCTGAAAAATCTGAAATTTTTTTTAAAATGAGATATAAGTCAACAATTGTTAAGTTGACGTAGTTGAAAAATCAGCTGATTCAACGTTGAGATAAGTTAACGCATTAACGATCCCTTTTAGGGCCTTTGGATCGAAATATTCAGTAGAAGTCAAAATATAGCTTGTTGTCTATCTGTCAAGCTATAAACTTTAAAATTCTGTCTAAGCATGGCTGTAGTAGCCCGTGGCGCCATGGTTAGTGCCTTGGACTGTTACGCCAAAGGTCTTGGGTTCGATTCCCAGCCTATGTTACCTAAAAAAAAACAGAAATGCTTTTTTGCGAGGAATTGACAAATAGTATCTCCTGTCATCTTCTCTCCCTAGCCGTTCGGATTGGGCAAAAAACTGGAGGTCCCCATGCACACGCCCACAGGAATGGTTGAGAGTTGTAAGAGTCACTTGGCCCTGGTTCAACACTAGCTGTCGCGCCGACCAATTTATTTATTTATTTTTCTAAGGATGGCTACGATGTAGATGGGTTAAGAAATCTCTTCAAAATCAAAATGCTGCTGTTTCAACTTTGAGATAATGGGCTGGTAACCAGTCTGTCTATGTATATTTACTGCTTTGACAGGGTGATTAAACTATACCACAAAATAATCAACGCGACACTTAAATTCGTGTTAGCGCAGCAGCCGTAAAAGCATTGACAGTTTTCTGTGTTGACAATTACACTCCTTGACAACTTTCGGATAGAATTTGACGTCAGTCTTACGTCAAAGAGTCAACAAATTGACTATTTGCGTTCATCGTCTAATCATAGCATAAGACTTTAATGCAGTTTGAGTGAATATAAAAAGTATTCCTAAAAAAAATTGTATAACATATTTAAAGCACTGTGGTAACACTAGTCATACTGCGACATAAATGCCACATTCGTAAAGAAGTGACAGTCACATTTTTATTATGATGTTTTTAGCTACCGCATCACCACAGCTACACATACAATTCAGGATGTAAATTTTGTGACTTAGGTGTCAATCAAAACCTAATATTAGTTGGGAATGGTCATGAATCCTACTTGACCACATTATTGTAGCTTGCAATTTGTCTTATCAAACGAAGTTATGTTGCGTTATTCGGAATTAATTAGACTTTTTATAAATTTCCTTGAAATTCCTTTGTTTATTTTACTTTTAATTTTTTTCGTAGACTTGTTCCACTGTTTGAAGTTTTTTTGTAACCGTCAGTTGAGATTGAGCCCATGCATGTGGCTCAATATGAGTTCTTCCCCCACCAAGCGTTGTTTTATTTTATTGTTTTCTTCTCCTCTCCGATTTCTTCTTTTCTATATAGCTAAATATATTTTTTCTAAGACTTCTCTACACTCACACTCAAATGTAATGTACCTAATTTATTTATGTGCAGACGAGGAACTTTTTGGGGGCCTTCGCCTTGTTACTTGCAAACTAAAACGAGAAACGAGTTTCGCTTGTGTATATCCGTGGCTGAGTAGGTAGAGTATAGACACATCATCGCTACGCTCGCTACCCCCATGGTGTGGTTTGGTTACATAGAACAAATCGGATCGAATGTATACTCATTTTGAGCTCTATGCCTCAATGTTATCATTGTGGTGGTGGTAATGTGTGTGCCCTCGTGGTGTTCTTATTTTTAACGGTCGTTTCAGCGCTCGATGATGAGAGTGGGTGAGTTGAGGTTTGAGGGGAATAATGCTATTTCCATTATACTATGTGCGCCAACGGTCGTTTTTATCGACATCGACGACGACGACGGTTAATTTCTGTACCTATGGGCGCGCTCAACATAAAATTGAGAACGAAAAATTCAACCAAAAAAAAACTTCTCAAACACATGTTTCGTGATTTATACAAAGCCAACCGATATAATTTTTTGGAATACAAGAACCGACTCAATGTTGAGCTTGTATTTGTGTCGTGATGGAGCATATAGATTTTTTGGAGCCATGCGAGATTTGATGATGTGGGTCAACGGACAAAAAGAATGTCTCCAAGTGCAATGCAGTTGCGAGTGTGTGTGAGTGTTTTGTGTATGAGGCTGCTGAAACGGCCGTTACAAACTATACGAAGACAGACCACCATATTGAGCTGCAGCGTGCGTGCGTCGTCGACGCTCCAAATGGAGGAATTTCTGGCCGTTACGTCGTCGTCGGTCGATGAGAGGCGGTTGTCCGTGAACTTTTTCTCAATGCCGGCCGAGAGATAAGCAAAGAGAATGTAGAGCTGGATCTGTTTTAGATGAGCGATGTGGTGATGGACAGAAAAACCTCGGAAATAATTATGTTTTTGTTCATTTGTTTAAAACAGTTAATTTATTTTTTGTGGGATGCCATATACAGCCACTTAAGAAAATATGATAAGGAATTTTGCAATGTTTTAATTTGTTATCTAATTCTTATAAAACTCATGAATTCAGAGGGTGTTTCTGCGATAAATTAACTTATTGGAAGGAAGACAAATTCTATATTTTGATAAAACATGGTTTAGTGACGGAGAGAAACAAGTTTGTCGGTCTGTACTTTTTTCGAAATTGAAGTGATTTCATGCCTCTGATATCATGTAGTTAGTTACATAACTGCTTTTTTGTAAGATTTATTAAAATTAATAATAATACAAGATTTTAGCAAATTTTAAGCAAGTTACTCGAATATATTTTGGCAAATAAATTTAAGGCGCATATGAATGCATTCATAAAAAATTAGGGATCTGTGACGTAGTCTGCAAATTTGTTGCTAAATTCAAGTGGGCGTAGTAGTAGGAGGATTAAAAAAAAAATATTTAAATGTCATAATGGCTCAGGTTAAAAAAAAAACAAAACTTCCACTCTCTAAGGATCTTAAAAGATGAGAAAGGTTCTGATGTTTAAAAAAAACATGTACCTATCACAAAAGAAGAATATTCAAATAAACAAAAACTGGGCATGGCAGTGGGCGGTCAAATATGTTATTAACATACGTAAGGTTTAGGAAACTTAAACTGTCGGACTTTCGACTCTAATGAATGTACATAAATATCTTGTTTTATCGGTCAAACCTATGATTTGGACTAATTTGGGGGTTAACAGTTACGTCTAGATGTCTAAGAAGATTTAAGGGGTCCAGGACATCTCGGCTGTAAAGAGGTGCTTTCTATTTTTAGTTAGTAGATTAGAGATAGGTCCAGGTATTTTATCCGACAAGGCTCCCGACTGTCTAAATAAAAGCATCAGGTGGGAAATAGTTGCTTAGATTGACACAAATTCAAAATATTCAATGTTGGGGCAATAGGTCCAAAACCAAGGGCATTAGTCGAAGACCTCGCGATTGCTATTTTACCCTGATTCAGTTTCATTAAAAAGTTATTTATCTCATGTCTTGTAGTAGCAGGTGGCCGGAGGTCTTAGGATACACCGGACAGTCCCTGGGCATTCATCTTGCAATTACCGGGCAATCACAAGGCATTCATCTTGCTATTACCGGGCAACCACCGGGCATTCACCTTGCAATTACCGGGCAATCACTTGGAATACACCTTGCAGTTACCGAGCAATCACCGGGCATTCACCTTACAATTGCCGGACAATTACTTGGAATTCACCTTGCAATTACCGGGCAATCAGCAGACATTCACCTTGCAAATACCGGGTAGCCACCGGTCAATCACCTGGCAATTACAGGCCAATTACGGGGCATTCACCGGACTTATGATGAACCTATATCAAATCACTTTGACAACACTGTTTACCTTGTCAGTCAAAATTCGAAATAAAAACTTATCCAACCAGATGCCAAGCTACTTTACTTCTACGCCCTATAACTGATACCTAGTACATGCGATCCTACAACGACAAGCTTGCACCAGCACGTCTGATACCAAGTCATCGCTTCAATAAAGCCTAATCTTGCGCTCCTAAAAAAACTATCGACAAGAGATACATACACTATACAGCGAGTATTAGATTTTTGAAATTTCTACATATGTACATAGATTCGCACTTGTAATTAAAAAAAATTCTTCCCACATCCGATGCTAAATGAACCAATGTAAATCAATTTACTCAGAGTCAGCTTAAGTTTACTGTTTGCATAACCATCAAATTGTTAACTTTCTTGTTTGCACAATCAATTGTTGAATATTAATTAAAATAATTACAATCGAATAAATATTTAACACACGTTCAGCTCATCAATCATTAATTGCGGAGCAAAAAGGGCAAAAAAAAAGAATTTTCAAAATCTTGGTATTCGATATCGACAGTAGCATGATAATGATCTTCAATTCTGTCGCCTTCCCAGACTCACCCAGATGTTATCACATAAAGTGTGTCACGTTGCAAAATTAATGTGGAAAAGGATCTCTTCCCACCAAATTTTGTCATCCTATCAATTGATCTTTACGAAAAAAAAAAAACTAATTTTTACAAAGCAAATAAAATTCCTTTAAAAAAAACTGTGGTATATCTTGGTTGTAATTGCATTTTTCTTTCTTCTCGTTTTGTTGTTGCAGCACCCGACTATCGGCAGGACATCAAGTGCATCAATGCACTCATGCCTGACACAGGTCCTTTTTTGACTCTTAGCACTTTTTTTTTTTGTTTTTACAAAAAAAGGCTCTTCTGTCCTTTCGATGAATTTATGTCCATGTGCCTTGAATCTTCAACTGAAAGTATATCGTGGGAATCTCTGCCTCGATATTGCAAAACCTTTAAAATAGAAAGGAAAGTATAGTGTCCTTTTATGTAGCTAAACAACATGAATGCACCATATTCACGCAAGACAGTCACGTCCTTAGAGCTCAGTATAGACAAAAATTATTACTTCAAGTGTTTTCTCCTTTTTCGCCAAGTGATTTTGTCGAGTTTTTTTTTTTTTTTTTGTGTTCCATTTATAAACGCACATGTCCAACACAAGGATATTATAATGTCGACTTTGTGTGCTAAAAAAAGAAGCCCACAATGCATAACAAAGGCAGGACCTCTTCACGAAGAAACAATGAAATGTGTGTGAGTGTTGGACAAAAGAAAAGAAAAAAAATTAAAATCCACCTAATCATCTTTCTGACCAAAGAAGAAAATTAGATTTTCTTCCCATCCACGGGTTGTCCGTCTACAATGTCATATCCTGGTCCAATGTCCACTCAATATATAAGAAGTGCGATTCAATTTTGATGACAATCACAAATGTTTTCCATTGTAATTAGGTCGTCGTTAGTAAATAGTTACATGGGAGTAACAGTATAATTGTATTGGAGGCGTTCGAAGAAATCCAATTTGACATTGTATGTAGTTTTTAAAAATATGATTGGGAACAGTTATTTACGAGGGAAAATAGAGGTTTATTTTTTTGCTGATAACATAGCATTTTTTCAAACATTGGGAAATGTCTCTGCGGGGTGACCGTTAGGAGGCGGAAAAAAGGGAAATATTATTTTTTTTTTACTTTTGAATTTTGTGGAATTTCCAAAATCACTTGATATTTCGTAGTTTAATTTAATTTAAGTATTTGAATGGGTGACTTGGCAATCTTTAAATAAACGATTCCAAAATTAAATAGATATCGAGGTATGTATGCTTTCAGTTTTTAAGCTATTAGAATTCTTCCAAGGAGTCAACATAGACTCGGACCAGCACCACTATACTTGCTAATACAGCTAAAGTTCATATTCGGATAACAAATAGGGCAACAATAGGAACGCATGCTGTAACAAGATTTGAGAGACCGGCAGTGTTTTTTTTCTTTTTGACCACGTCTTTTTTTTAATCTTTCAGTAAGCCCATCAATACCAATAGGTACCTATAAGGCCAGAAGATCTGTATAAACATTTTCAAAGTGGAATCAGAAAAGCCATAAGACATACCTAAATATAAATACTTATGGAGTCTATAGCCAAGTGCCACTGAAGAATGGAGCTCTATAAGCCTAAATAAAGACAAAAACACTTCTCAAAAGCTGCCAGTCCAGTAAATTTAAGGGTATGCTACTGTAAGGGCAGTGTTCGAAAGTTCCTACAAACAATCTTAGGTAAAAAAGGCGCACGGAAAAGTTCGTGAGACTGGTATGCTGGACAACACTCATGGTCCCCGTCGTCGTACGGTGCGCACAGACGAGAGAATGTTGCTACTGTAGCCGAGAGTGTGAGGCTCAATTCACAAACATCAACTCGCTAACGGTCAACGGTGGGCGTTACAGAGACATCTTAACCCTTTTTTTAAATTGAAATTGAAGACATGGATTTGGACGACCTCTGGTTTATGCAGGATGGCACGCCATGCCACACAACCCATGCTACAATCGATCTTTTGCGCACCAAATTCCCAAATCGTGTTATCAGCCGTCTTGGCGATATCAATTGGCCGCCTCGGAGCTGCGATTTGACCCCTTTGGACTTTTTTTTTCTGGGGAACCGTGAAGGACCGATGTTCGGCCAACAATCCGGAAAAGATTTAAACACTTAAGACCAATATCATCCAAGCAATCAGTAAGTTACAGCCCGAAACCATCAACAAGGTCTTGAAAAATGGAGTGACAACGGCATGTGCTACTGCGAAGCCAGCCGAGGCACCTATTGAACGACGTTGTGTTCTACAATTAATGGAAATGTTTGCTCTTACTAATAAAGCCATAATACATGGAAAACAAATTTATTTTGTTCATTTTATTGCATTTTTAAAAAGAAACTCGTATTCTGAGAGCGTAACGCCATCTGTTGGTGATTCCATTTTCTTGAGGGACAAAATTAGCTCCTGAAAGTATGCAGTTTCTAGTTTTCACGATTTTCCGAGTTTTCTAGTCGAAATTTTCAATTTTAAGCCATTCTTTAAATGGTTCAATGTGAATCCAATAAAAAAAAAATCCCCATGCTAATGATGATGTTCAGCTGTGTTATGAGAGTTCAAACAAAAAATTTATTCATTTTTTTTATATATTTAGATTATAAGCATCTTTAATAAAGTTCAAGTAAATCCAGAGTTTTTGTTTTGTTGGCCCATAAAATGATAAAAGTCAAAAGCTACGAAAAGTCATCTAGCACCAAAACGCCACTCAAACATCAGTTTTTTACATTTTCCGTTTAAACCTTCATATATCTCAAAAATGAGATCTTTACAAAAATGTTTACTAAATTTTCGATCTTCTTAAAATTCAAATTCATATCCAATGCAAAAAAAAATGATCTCTTCATCTCAAAATAGATTTTTGGCTTCACTTTACTTTTACCCCCATTTACCCTATTAAAATTAAAAACATTCTTCCGAGTGGGGGTCTTAATAGTTAAATGTAAATTGAATGTAAAATTTTCTCTTAAAAAAAAATACCATAATAAAAGCCATTATTCACTCCAGGTAAACAAATTAAACTACATCTGATAATTTACTAAAATCCTTTTCTTTTTAAACTTTTATTCCTATCTTGAACTTAAGTCCTAAAACCAACAACATAATTTATTCGTATACCTTTACTCAATTTAATCTAAGAAAAAAAAAGAAAGGAATTTTACTTGACATCCAAACACCATTTAAAATTTTTGTCCGGTCAATTCCACGCGATTCTGAATGTTATAAAATGTGAGCGTTTTATTAGTTACCCTTTCATTTGAATGGACCTTAAACAAAATACTATACGCTCTGAAACCTTGAATTCGCATTTGACCTATTTTCAGCTGTGATTGTGGTTTTATCTTAATTTTCTGTTTTTGTTTCGTTTTTTTTCTGTGCTGCTAGTGTTATATTTATTTGAGTTGATTTTTACTCCGTGTGTTTTGTCGCGTTCGCCATGACATTGTATTTGGATACCTAGCTATAAGCTAAAAATAACCTTGCAAATCTGTAACGGTTTTTCTAGAAGTCTCTTGTTTACATTTCTAATGTTCTTTAGAGGCGATTAGTAACGGACAGAAAATGATGAAGAAGGAAAACAAACGAAAAACGATAAAATGTATTTCTGATGAGTCAGTTTATTTTAAATTGAATTCCATACAAAAATGAGAAACTGTTGTGTAGTTAAGTGACTTGAAGAATGAACAAGTAGCTGAGTTTTTGATAATTTTTTGGCGCTTAAATTGAAAATGTGATAAAAACAAGCTATACATTTTCATAACACCACAGTTTTAGTATCAATGGTGGTACATGCATACATGATCGGAAGAAATTGGTAATAGATATTATATAGTTTCTTAAAAATCCCACTATTCTATCGTGGGGTTTTGGATTACCTATGCTTTTTTTATAATCTCTTCAATTGATAGCGTGGAATAACGCCAGACAAGCCGTGTTTATAGGCGTTTTTCTTTTTTTTAACGCCCCGAGCAGGGCCTAAGCAAATAGAGCTCGCTCCGAACCGAACGTGACCTGAGCGCTCCGAATTATTTAAGAGACGGAATTGCGCACTGAACTGTCATATGATTAGTAATCTGTCAAATTACATGAAAATTGTGTGAAGTTGGTCGCGCTCGGCTTTTTGTTAGATCTGCTCGGTCATTTTTTATGGAGCTCATCGAGTGATCAGGGCCTCACTATTTTCTGTCAAAATTATTGAGTTTTCAGTTTTTGATTACGAAATAATAAGAGCAACGAATTGTAATGGGTGATTTTTTAAGAGGTTTAGAACTTTAAAAAAAAAAAAAAACACAAAAAATTCGAAAAAATGAATGAAATATTTACTTGAATCGATAGTTTGAACCTTGCAATTTAATGTTTAAAGATAATTTCATGCAAATGTTGACCGCGGCTGCGTCTCAGGTAGCCCATCCGCTGAGTCCAATTTTGGCATACTCTTTCACACATATCGGCCGGTATCTCACGAATGAATGCATGGATGTTGGCTTCCAGTGCGTCAATCGAAGCGGCCTTGTCCCTATAGACATTAGCCTTGACATACCCCCACAAAAAATAATCTAATGGTGTCAAATCGCACGATCTAGGCCGCCAATTGACCGGCCCGAAACGTGAAATTAACTGTTCACCAAACTCGCCTCGCAATTGCGCCATTGTTTCGCGTGCTGTGTGGCATGTGGCACCGTCTTGTTGAAACCACATATCATGCAAGTCAAGAACTTCCATTTCGGGCAAAAAAAAGTTTGTTATCATCGCTCGGTAGCGTTCACCATTGACAGTAACGCTGCGATTCGCATCATCTTTGAAGAAATATGGCCCAATAATGCCCCCGGCCCATAAACCGCACCAAACAGTGGCTTTTTCGGGATGCATTGGTAGCTGTTGCAATGCTTCTGGCTGATCTTCACTCCAAATGCGGCAATTTTGCTTATTTACGTACCCATTCAACCAAAAATGAGCCTCATCGCTGAACACAATTTTTCGATAAAAAAGCGGATCCTCGGCCAGCTTTCCAAGAGCCCATTCACCAAAAATTCGGCGTTGTGGTAGGTCGGCTGGCTTTAGTTCTTGCACCAGCTGTATCTTAAAAGGCTTTACGCCCAAATCCTACCGCAAAATTTTCCACGTAGTGCTGTAACAAAGGCCTAACTGCTGGGAACGGCGCCGAATCGACATTTCGCGGTCTTCTGTCACACTAGCTGATACGGCCGCAATATTTTCTTCACTACGCACAGTACGTAAACGTGTTGGTGGTTTAATGTCCAACAAAGTAAATTTGGTGCGAAATTTGGTCACAATCTTCCGAATAGACTGCTCAGAAGGTCGAGAATGCCGACCATAAAATGGAAGCAGCGCGCGATGAACATTTCGAACCGAGCACGAATTTTGATAGTAAAATTCAATAATTTGCAAGCGTTGTTCATTTGTAAGACGATCCATGGTTAAATTGCAAACCAAACTGAAGCTGTTTGACAGTGACACAAGGTACTAAACACACGTCAGCTGTCAAAACCAGTGTTGCCAAAACCAAACCAGCTAAAAAATCACCCGTTATGAAAAAAAAATAATATAAAATCTCAAAGTATTGAAAAATTTTACTTTAAACAATTTTTGTATGTTTTTTTCCCAAATTTTGGGTTTGAAAATCGTTTTTTTCAACAACTGCATAGATTTCACCTGATTTAAAAACTGGCTAATAGAATAGAGTATTTGCTTTAAAAAATGTAAAGGGTTTTTCAATAGGGACGCTACAAAAGTAGAGCAACAGGGACAGCAAACGACGCCATATTTCTTGCCGTTCTTTTGACATTTCTCTTTAGTTAGGTTAAGAGCGGATTTTCATCGAAAAATCATCTTCAGCGATAAGGCTCATTTCTGGCTGAATGGCTTCGTCAATAAACAAAATATGTGGTATTGGTCAGGCAGCAATCCACACGTACTCCATGAGTCATCATTGCATCCCAAAAAATTACGGTTTGGTGTGGTTTATGGGCCGGCGGCGTCATTGGGCCGTACTTCTTCCGTGATGATCAACACCGGCACGTTACTTTGAATGGGGATCGCTATCGTTCAATGATAACCGAATATTTTTGGCCCCAATTGGATGATATGGACTTGGAGGACATGTGGTTCCAACAGGACGGCGCCACAAGCCACAGCGAATGTCACAATCAATTTATTGGACACCAAGTTTGGAGAACGTGTTATATCACGAAATGGTCCCAGTCGCTTGGCCGCCTCGGTCGTGCGATTTGACGCCGTTAGACTATTTCCTGTGGGGCTACGTCAAGTTTATGGTCTATGCCAACAAGCCAGCGACGATTGATGAACTTCGTACGAATATCGAACGTGAAATTGCAGCAGTATCGACCGATTTATGCTTGAAAACCGTCGAAAATTGGGTTCAGCGTCTGGACTTCTGCAAGCGTGCCCGTGGTGGCCATGCAAAAGAAATCGAGTTCCATACATAATGGCATCAAACGTACTTTCACAGGAATAAAGAATTTCACTGATATCCAAAACCGTTTTTGTTTTATTTAAAAAAAACTTTTGTAGCGCTCTTATTGAAAAATCCGATATAATATCTACTTAATTGTAGGTATTACCGTTATTTTTTAATATTATTTTTCCATTTTTAGTACTTTTTTCATGAAATTGCCCCTCCCGCCAAAACGGGGGGAGATAGACCCCCCTCCCATAGTAAAAAATACTTGAATCAAAGTGTTCTACAAAAAACCGTTATCACTTCTTGGCGCGTTATCATGCTCTTGCCAATAAAAATAAAAGAGTAAGAAAAATATATATACATTTCATAATTGTAAATAACCAAAAAAAAAAAAAAACAAATTGGGACTTCTTGTCAATGAAACTGTTCATTATAATTCACAATCATTTCGCGCATCAGCCACACCACCATTACCGTTAATATTCACAATAGCTCATCAGCATACAATTGATTTACATAAATTCGTTTCCTTTAAAAAATAAACCTACCACCCAAGTAGAAGCAGATCCAGCAGAAGTAGAAGAAGAACTACAGCAAAACCAACGTTCTTATAAACCAAATAAACTGAGCTAACCTGGCTTACTCGAAAAAAAAAAATAATAATAAAAAAAAAACATTGAAAAGGGTTGACATAATCTGGAAAATGAATTAATAAGACCAACTATCAAATCAGAACCATCAGGTCATTGTCAGTGATGAGGGAGGCAATCGAATTAGTGACAAGAATAACCGATTTCAGTCACTAAATCTTAATGCAACTGTTTTTTTTTTATATTTTTCAGGATTTCCTTTTGACACGCAATCTTTGAGATTTTTCCGTTTGTCTGTTTTCGTTGAACTAAATATAAGCGATCGGATGGATGCACGACTTTGATTATTTTTTTTAACTTGCGATACGAAGGTACATTTTGGGGCAAGTAAGGGATTGGCAAAAACATGCTACTTTAATTTAAATTTAATTTTTTTCCAAGAAAATCACTATATTACTCTTTGCGGTATTTTGAATTGCTCTATAGGGCGAGTATTGGATTAGCGTAGAAAAAAAAATCCAGGTTGTAATCAAAAGTAATACAACGATAACAATAGAAAAATACTGCCGGTTTGTGCGACATTGCTTCGTCTGTGCGTCCTTGCTATAAGGTTTTTTTTTATTTATTTTTTAACAATCGATGCATACCTATGAAAAATAAATAAATAAATTTTCCAAATGAACGTTTTCTAAAAGATCGATTTAAAAAAATTACACGCCAAAATTCAAAAGATAAACAGGTTTCTGTTAGTTTTTTTTTTATTATTTTGTTGGGTATTTAGGTGCCGGCCGGCTGGAAGTCCACTGTTATGTTGATTACATTTTTTTTAACTTTATTTTGGTTCCTAAAAGAAAAAACGACGAATAAACGGATTGACGGATGAAGGAAGTAAGGTTGTGATTTGATCTTAAGCAACCGCACCGCCAATATAGAGTTTAAAAAAAGAAGAAAATACCTAATGGGTCACGATAAAAATTAGGTTTTGCATTTCAAAAAAAAAAAAAAAAGAAAAAAACCATCAACGCCAATGGAATGAAACTGTTTTGAATTGATAAAAAAAATTGTGAGTGTGACCAGAAAAATCGGTCGAATTCAAAAGGAAAAAAGAAAGAGGTTTTTTTTTTAATTTGGTATTTTAGTGAATATGGGCAAAGTAAATTTTGGACAGTTTATGTAGACCTTTATTTGACTTCGGGTCATGTGATCAAAACATTTGTTTGTTGTCAGAGTTTTGAGAATGTTTCTCAAAGAATTGAAGTAAATTAGAGTTTTTATGGAGGGTTAGGTACTGCAGTCTAAAACGTGAGACTTGTCACATTTTTTTATACAAATTATTCGTACTTAATTGTCCTTCAAGATTTTTGGTTTTGAATATTACTTATTTTTATATTGTTTTTAATTCATTACATTCTTTCTGAGTGCTGAGAGGGTGAGATCAAAATGACGATGAAAGGCATTTTAGCATTAAAATTTTGAGCTCAAATTTTAACAGTCCCAAGAAAGGATCTTTTTTTTAGACTTTCATTAAAGATCTTAAAATTTTTTTTCATGTTAAATGAAACGATTTTATATTACCTTCAATAAGATGACACCTTTGACATTGCCAATCAGGAATTTATAAATAGGCTTGCTTTGCGCAGGAGGACCATGCCATATAAATTAATTAAAACAATACAAATGTCATGTTTTCTGCACCGCGAAAGGTTTGCAAAGAATTTCTGAATGAGAGCCCAGTAAAAATGCACAAATACTGGCTAAAAAGTATGCCAGGAATATGAAGTTATTTAAGGTTAAGCATGTCAAAAATATCGGTTTTTCGCATATTATTTTTAAACGGTAAACGCTCGAAAAGAATTTCTTACAAAACTTGTAGAAAATGTTATTTTCTATAAATTATGTCTTAATCCTTTTCTGTCTTCGACTAATCGTTTAGAAGATATGGTCAATTCAAAAAACTAAGAATAACGAAAATACTGGTTTTTCACATACCTACACCTCAACGAAGAGTTTTTTTTTAATATTAATGCAAATTTTGTACATAATGTTAATATCTAAAAGGACAAAATAACATTTCTTTACTAAAATTTATTTAATGTTATCAAAAGTCAAAAATACTGGTTTTTCGAACTTTATAGTATATTGATACTTTATTTCCATACAAGCGATCAGTTATAAGATATTGCTTCTTCAAAAAGGCGAAAGGTCGAAAATAAAGGTTTTTCCTATAACTAACTTACCAGCTATACGTAAAACCTTTATTTTCGACCTTTAGTATATTAATTTATTTTATGTAAACCTTTTTTTTATTAATTCCTTTGTATGATTGTATTACATGTGTTTTTCTGGTAGCTTAAATTTGAAGGATTCCATTATCAAAAAAAAAAAATTGTGGGTCAAAAATACCGGTTTATTCCCCTTTTATCTTAAATGTTGGAGTTGTCAAAAATGTCTATATTCCCTCGCTTTTTACATCATAATATTTACTATTAGATATATTATCTTATCTTTTTTCAATACGAGGCATCAGTTAGGAGATATTGCAACTTCAAGAATGGTCAAATGATTACATTTACCATTTATATGTATGTTTATGTGAAAAACCGGTATTTTCAACATTTGACCTTAAATTACTTTGAATGGAAGTCCGATTCAGCAATTTAGTTTTTAAGGCAGTATTTCTTACTAAAACCGTTTAAAAATCTATACTTTTGATTTTTTCCACTAATTGGCCTTAATTTTGTAGACACATTTTTCTGGAATAATTTTCAATTTTTATTTTAAGTAGCAATTTATTTTTACTGATGCCTCGTATGAAAAAAAGTAAGATAATACGTTTTGTAGTACACAAATATTATACTCGTAAAGGATTTTATATTTTTCGAAAAATTGCCAGAAAACCGGTATTTTTGACACCTGACAAATTATTTTTAAAAATTATATATTTTAATTTATCACTGTAGGAAAAAAATATATTGAAGCTTTCTTATAGAGGATAACATATAATCTAAAAATGTTAAAAAACCGTTTACATTTGTATTTGAAAAACCTATATTTTTAGGGAGCAACATCTTGTTACTGATAGTACGTATTAAAAAAAAGTGTCAACATATTTTTATAAAAACTATTTTATCTACAAAATGAACAAAGACTTTTTTTCAATAACTTCGCCATTTTAAAAAGTTAAAATCAAAAACCCAGTATTTTGCAATTTAGAATTTTTTTTTTAAATAATGATATTCCTTAAATGATTAATAAAGGGAAATGTATTAGAATATTTACTTTCTTGTAGAGTTTTGACTGAAAGTCGAATATTTAAAAAAAAACTCATGAAAAAATCAAGTTAGGAAATCTGAAATTTTGATTAAAAAATGAAAATTCTTGTACCTACATAATTAATTGTTCTGTGTTATTTTAAAGGATTCTCGTAAGTTTTACAGTAACAATATGATCTTTAGTAAAAGGAAACAATAAGAACCTTTGCTGAAAGACGTTTCCTACAAAATGTGTCTTGAATAAAGAATTGACCAAAAAGTAGCAAAAAGAATCATTTGTATTGGAGGCTGCTTGAATGATAAATACTGCTTTATTTTTAAAAGCAGAATTTTAAGTACTTTAACAAACAAAGGTAACAAAAAACAACACTTCTGTTTCTTTTTTTTTTTCAATGAGCCTTTCGAAATATTATCCTTCTTGATGTCCATGCGGGCACTGAAACTGATTATTGTTGAGTAAATACAATTTTTGCACTTTAAACCTATGAAAACAAATTTAATACTTAAAAATTAAAAAAAAAATAAAAATCCCACAAAGACAAACGATGCATGGTGTTTCATAATTTAAAAAAAAGGATATTTTTTGCTTAAAAAAAATAAAATCTGAACTCAAAAAATTATCCTTTGACATTGAAACTCAACTTAAACAATACGAATGAATGAATTGAATATCCTTTTCGTCATTCATATTTTCACTTCACACAACACTTTCAGTAGGACAATAACACACAATGACGCAATGGTGTCGAAGACAATAAAAAAATATAGGAAAAGGATAACCCAAGGCCTACCGCTGTGACAAAATTGAAATTTTCCGGTCAGCTGCTATAATTTTTTTTTTAATGTGAATTGAAAAAATGTTCGCTATTTTTATAGCACGTGGGTGTAGGAATTTCGCGATTTTATCAACGATCTATAAGTTGATGTCCTTTCGACATAATTAAAACCATGATTACAATTTAAATAGATTTGCCTTAAGTGCAAATTTGCCTTTAATTCACTGTCAGACATTGTGGAATGAATTTGAGCATATAATGATGACCTGCTGATACAGGTCATTCAACAAAAAAAAGGACGTAATCTACATGTTCCTTTGTGAAGAAGAAGTCCTTTGTATTATTTTCTCACCCAAATGAGATCCTATTCACTTTTATGCACTTTCTGCAAGGTTGAAGTTGTTCAAACTTCAAATACCTATAAGATGTCCTTCACATGATGCGGGATATAAGATTTGAAGAGGAAGACAAATCCTTAAGATTTATCTTCTTTCTTTTTTTTTTTGAAGTGGAATTTCAAATACAGATACAGTGTTTTTGTTAGAAGGAGTCATGGTGAGGTATTATTTGTGATTCCTTCTTTTTTTGTCTAATTTTGTTTGGCAGATTTTGCAATAATTGACATGCGGTATCCAGAATGAAGTGAAGTGAAGTTCTTCCTTTTTTTTGTTGTTGTTGGTGTTAGTTCACAATCAAGTGTTCTAATAATATGTACTTTTAGTTCTTCAAAGAAAAAAAACTCGTTCAATTTTTGTTTCAATGAAAAGAATGAGGTTTTATTTGCAGATGCCTGTGATTTCGTTAAAATTGTAGGCGGAAATTGTTATAAATGTTTATATCGCACCAAGATAAATTATATTCGAGGAAAAAAACAACTTCATTTATGTGCTTTATATATTTAGATTTTGAGAAAAACGTGGCCTTAGCATACCTATAATCTGACAAAAAAATTAACCGCAAACAAACTTCCGGACAAATATGAAGACAAAAAAAATAAATTCTTAAAATGGTTTTTTTATAAAAAAAAAAAATAAAAATATCATGAAAGACTGTGAGATAAGGTGAAATATGTATTTAATCATGGTGGAAAAGCTCTTAAGTTTAAATATACATCGAAACAAATTTATTTGTTTCATGCCTTTCTTTCTAAAATAACCCACAAGAAGTTTATTGTGGCGTTCGTGAGTCCGGAAAATACCGGACTTAGGAAGAGGGTTTCTTCTTGGAAAACTATGCTGCATAAATTTAATGGCTGGAGACCTGGAGTCGGTAGGTGAGTCTTAAGTATTGTGGTGCTTCCGCCAAATGGTAAAAAAAAAAAACTGTGTGAGTGCTGGGACTCACGGTTAAGATGTAAACATCAATGTTCGCCCAAGTGCCGGAGTCTTGTTAATAAACGTAACCAATTACAAGGTAATATGTGACACGGAACGTATTACGTTTTTCAGTCTTTACACATCAAAAGGCATTTTAGCCAATATCCAAAGAACGACGGCTCGTAGAACTACCCCCCCCCCCCCCCACCCTAAGCACAGTATCAAAAAAATATAGGTTTTTCAAAAACAATTCGATTTTTTTTTTAAATAAAATTTGTCGATTATTTCATCCTTTATAAAAAAAGTATTACAATTTTTCTAATTTTAGAAGATATAATTTGAAAGATTTTTATTTAAAAAAAGTGATCAAAGTCAAAAAATACAATTTTTTTTTGGAAATTTTTCAATTTTTTTTAGAAAGTCGTTTGATAAAACATTAACATTTTTTTATTCTAGGAATTATGATTTGAAAGATTTCTTATTTAAAAAAAAATAATCAAAATCAAAAATAACGTTTTTTTTTTGTGTGTGTCGAATTTTTCGAATAAAATTTTGTATTATCACTTTAAGGGCCAGTTTATTCACAGTTGATCATCTTTAATCAAGGATTAATGCAACTATTTAATCCTAGAATGTCCATGTTTATCATTTTGCTTATTAAGGAATCCACAGTTTGGGTTATTAATCATGGAAATCGCTATTCAGCCTATTTTTATTTATTAGCGTCATTTAATTAGAACCTGTTAAAGTGATAGTGCAGACTTAAACCACTGTGAAAAAACTGGACCTTAACGATTATAATATTTACCACAAGAAATATTATAATACTTTTTTGCATAAAAAACAGAGAGGCAGGAGATATTCCGGCCTAAAAAAAAATCATCAAATGGTTAAGTTTGTTCCACAAAACCCAATATTTTGCCTTGGTTAAAGTTGTTTGCGCATACGATTTTTCAACAGTACCTATCTACTTCTAATGCTTAAATGAGGATAAAATCTACACTTGGATTTTTGTTCCACAGATTGGTCTTATTTTTGTAAATTTTTCATGGGTTTATTTAATTGGACTATTTTTTTTATTTTTTTAAAGTCGCAATATTTTGTAACAGATCCCTCGTTGGGGATTGCAGATAATATATCAACCGATAAAATGAGCATAAATTATTTTGCGAAAACTATTAACTTTATTATTCTAACCGTAGTCTAATTTTCGAAACTAACATATTTTGGTTCTAATGAAAACAAAGCATAAACATTAAAACGAACGCATCCTTAAATGCCAATCTCAACAAAAAAATACCATTGATTGACAAACTAGCCAGACACTCCAAAATGTTATCTCAACTATTATATATTTACTAATTTTACTGACTTAGTTATCGACACTATTCCTTTGTTGTTGTTTACTGTGTAAAATTTTACTGCGCTGCGTATAGAATTACCAATAAAAAACGGCTACTGTAACCACTCCTCACACGGCAAACTTATAGAAAAATGCATATAAAATACGTTTATTTAATTTACCAAGGCTAGTTGGATCACTTAGTCCAATTGACCCCACACCTGGTTTGATGAACATAATTCGTCGTAATTATAAAAACACTCGAAACTGTTCCTGTAGTACTTTCGGTTTTTCTGAGTAATTTCCATGGCCCAACTTGCCCCGTGGTCCAACTAGCCCCACCCTACCCTATAAATAAATATAATACGTTTTAAAATTTTCTCTTGGATTTTGTCCGCAGTTAAAGTGTATATTTTGCCTGGTTTAAAGTTTTTTGTTGTGCATGAAAGAAAACCGAACTAAATGGACACAGTGTTACCTTCATTTTTGTTGACTCTGTCAAGAAACATAATATTATTTTAGATGAAGGAATAATCCTCGAATGGTTTGGTATCTCGACTGAAAAAATCATTGCGAAATTGTCAACAGGGACAATATAAGCAAATGCTCGAATATTTCTTTCTGCCGCAACCAAAAACAATTTATCTGGAGCCAGCATACTGCTTCGACAAGATGGCCCAACATCATAAACAAAGAGCTCAAAAAACAACATCTATTTTTCCAGAACTGTCAGAAACAAATAATCTCAAGAAATGTGGACATTGATCGGCTCGTTCTTCAGGATTTTAATTTTTAAAATTCTTCATTTAGAACCATCTGAGAAGGGAGCATCATGCTAATTAATTTCTAAGCAAGGTAATTAAGTCTGAATATTTCATTAATTTCCCCTGAATATATATATATATTTATTACTTCCTAAATTATTAAATAAAACCATTAATAGCGGTTCTTGGTGGTTTTTAAAAGGGCGTAAGTTTCCTTACAAGAATTGCTGTAGCGTGATTTTTGTTTGCGCGGAATTTAATTATTATTTATACACTTGTTAAAATTTTGCCAAGAAAAAAAAAAAGCTCAATGATCTTTTAATCCTTTTTTTATGTAAAGATTCCGCATTATTCCTCGACTCGCTTTCATTATAAATCTATATAACGGGTGGACCATCTTGTGGTTTTTTTTAAATCATAGGTTATTTTGACACTGACAGCTGTTTTCCGCTCGAAATCTTGAGAGAAAGTCAGTATACCTCCGCGGAATGATATGAGTCGCTTTACGCTTGGACAACGTTGGTAAATATTTAAAACTTATTTCCAAAGTGAGTGCTGTGTAGCCCAAACAGTGCGTTTTTTTTTTGGCGGCTACGTTAACAAATAAAATTGTCGAATCTGGGGCTCGGAAAACCCGCACGTTATTGTCGAGAAGCCAATGCATTCACAGACAGTGACAGTTTGGTGCGGATTGTGGAATGGTGGCATCATTGGACCATTTTTCTTCGAAAACGTTGCGGTCAACGGTGGACGTTACAGAGCCATGTTAACCGACTTTTTTTTTAATGAAATTGAAGACATAAATTTGGACGACCTCTGGTTCATGCAGGATGGCGGCGCGCCATGCCACACAGTCCATGCCAAAATCGATCCTTTGCGCACCGAATTCCCAAATCGTGTTATCAGCCATTTTGGCGATTTCAATTGGCCGCCTCAGAGCTGCCATTTGACTTTTTTTGTGGGGAACCGTGAAGAACCGATGTTATGCCAACAATCCGGAAACGATTCAAGCACTTAAGGCCAATATCATCCAAGCAATCCATGAGCTACAGCCCGAAACCATCAACAAGGTCTTGAAAAATTGGAGTGACAGAATGCGCTACTACGAAGCCAGCAGCCACTTGAACGACGTTGTGTTCCATAATTAATGGGAATGTTTGCTCTTACTAATAAACCCATAAAACATTTACTTTTGATCATTTTTAAATATAAACTTGTATTTGACCCACCCGTTATGTACCTATGTAAGCTGAAAATTAATAGCAAGAAGATACTCCACTTCTCAAGCCTTTTTACTTCTCTTTTGTTGAACTTATCGAAAAAAAATACCACCATCGAAACCGAACCAAACCGACACTCTACTCGTATGTTCTCATACTACTCGAAAAACTCTCAAACCTTAAAGAAGATAAATACACTTAAATCACAAAACAACAAGAAAATAAAAAAAATAAAAAACAAAACTCCTATCAGCTCCTCAAACCAGCATAAGAATGCCGCATTACCTACAGAGCACCAGAAAAAAAAAAAAACTACGACACTTTGCCACTTAGCCGGCTTTTTTTCCTCCTTCTCTTTATATCCAAAAAATTTTTGCATTTTTGGCGGGAAAACTTTTCTGTAGCTCCAACATAAAAAAAAAAAAATTGAACAACACTCTCATATAAATCCAAAGGAATTGCTGTAACTAACAGCAGCAAATAACCTGTCCCTACCGTCTCTGTCAATGGAATAAATGTTATGTGTATGAGTTCGCGGTCCTTTAACCGATTTTTCATAGCCTTCTCATGGCAGTTTCTTTTGATTAAGAAGGCAACAAAAAAAAAACATACGGAAAATATACCTAATGAAAGCGCTGGATGTAAATCTACCTTACAGTGTTGTGGTTAAAATAATAGTACTGTACATACAAACACACTGTGCAGTTTACTGTACATACATTCAACAACACTCTTATCACTTTAAATACAAAAATGTTTACAACTTTTAAGTCTGTAAAGCACCGATCATCAAAAAAACCATAAATGTGGATAAAATGCCAAATCTTAAAAATCTACCCTATGTTCGTAAAAATAAACCACCAAATCAATGCCACCACAAGTGAATACAAAGTGTTTTTTGCTGCTGTTGCCGACGATAATGGTGTTTACAACATATTGGTGGAACGTACCGCTTATGCAGCACAACTATATGGCACAGAAATTCCAAGAAAACCCCCGGCCAGAAGATTACTGCTTCGTGTGGATGCGCGCATTCATTTAACAACAAAAACAAAATGGAAAATATATATAAAAAAAATCAAATAAAAATAAAGAGAAAGAACAAAAAAAACAACGGACAGAAAAAATCTCTTTTGCCTTTTGATGGTGTTATGTTTATTTATTTGTGTTAAAGGATAAAAAGGAGCTGTTAGATACATCAACAAACCAATACACATTTATATTACTTTAGTCTTGTCCATCCTTCATTCCAAAACAAAAAACATATGATTGTGCTGCAGCCCACCCTGCGTTGCGCAGGCCCTACTCATCGCTCCACACTGCCGCCGCCACCTCCGAACTGAACAATATTCAATTTACTTTTGTGTTTATCTTTTATCGTCTTTTGGTTTCTCTTTAAAGTAATTTTTGGTTCCTCCGTACGTCGTACGTCGTCCTCGTCGTCGTTTTGCATTATCTCGAGACTTGGTTGGCACTGAAGAAGGTTGGTTTTCCTGTTGGCATCGTTAGTTATATCTTATGCACCTAGTTAGTTAGTTTAGCTTTGGATTTTGGGTCTTTGGAGAGCAGGGCCTTTGACAGTCCGCAGTGCCATTGAACAAAAATTAACTTAAGGAGAATACAGTTTTTGTGGCAAGAAGAATTCCTGATAATGGTCAAAAGCCCATGAGAACTAAATTTTTCGGAAAGTGATTTTTATCTCTTTGTGTGCACATTGAGCTTGTCCCCAAACCTTTTTATATTGGTAGCCCAGAAAAAAAAATACAAAAAATTGTCAATCTGCGGAAAAATTCAAGTGAAGATTTAAAAACGCAATAATTTTTATTTTAGCATAAGAAATACTGATTAAGAAGTTTATATTCATAAAAAGTTATTCAAGGTTGAATGTCGAAAATGTCAGTTTTTCGTATACAACTTTTTGACGGTAAACTCTAGAAAAAAGTTATGCAAACAAAACTTGTAGATCATGTAATTTTCTACAAGATATACATTAACACTTTTCTTCCTCCTAGTAATCGTTTAGAAGATATGACCATTTCAAATAAAATTAAAAATGATGAAAATATCGGTTTTTTACAAATAAAGTTGTCAAAAAAATTATGTTTTTTACAAGAAAAATTAATGTTTATATTTTTCCAGATGACATTTCTTAAGAAATATCATTTTTTAATTAAAAAATTATTGAAAAATCAAAAATACTGGTTTTTGTATGTTGTATGTTGTTGTATTTTTTTATGTTCATTTTAAAGATTATAATATTTTCAACAAAAAATATAATGACACCATTTTTCATATTAGTTACAAGATCAGTTACAAGAAACTGCTACTTCTGAAAGTCGAAGTGTCTAAAATAACGGTTTTTGGCATGCAATTTATAACTGGCAAATTTTATCGATATTTTTTTATTAGAAATTTGTAGATTAATTGGCCATTTATAAGAAATTTGAATCTAATTTTTTGAAATACCAAAAATACCGGTTTTCTGATGATGAAGTTGTGTTAAAAAAATGTTATAATATTTCTTGTAGTTAATATTTAAATCTTCAAAGTGAATATAAATTATTTTTATAAAATTTCGACATTGAGGATTAAAAGCAAAAAACCAGTATTATTTTACATTTGTCAAATATTTTTTAGAATAATCGCTATAAGAAAATATTTGTTAATGTTTAATAGGGTGTAAAATTACCGTTTAATAGGTCCATGCGAAAAACCTGTATTTTGGACTCTTCACCTTTTTGAAGGAGCAATATCTTGCAACTGATCGCTTCTTATTGGAAAAAAAATTGTAATAATATTGTTCGTAAAAAAATATTTTAATTTAAAAAATTATCAAATATTATTTTTCGATAAATGTGCCGATTAAAACTAAAGGTTTTCAACCAGTTTCCGGCTTTAGATAATGATATCTCTTAAACGATCAATGTTAGGATAGAAATGTTTATGTTTTCTTTTAGATTATCACTTAGTTTTTGAAAGTACTTACTGTAAAGGAGTTATTTGGGAAAAACGGACATTTTTGTCTTTTTAACTTTATTTTTTTAATGGCCTTGTATATTTTTAGTTTGAAAATATTTTTTTAATAAAATCAAACATTTAAAAATGACTGAAAATTATCTTGTGATCCTTACTGTGCATTAAATTTTTTGCAGGATAAAAATGTGAAAAAAAAAAACAATAAGAAAAAAACACCAAAGAGAAAGAAAGAAATTGCATTGGAATTTATATAATATTACCGAGGCGATTACCCAGACGTAATATTTCATTTGGATTGCAACCTAAAATCTTGAGAATGGAGACGCAGTTTTAGTTAGGTGCCTACCCTACCCTACAAACATGTGTATGTATATAGAAAAGTCCGGAATCAGTGTTCTACTCTTGGATGTTGAATGAGATGGCATGTGAAATGCGAATCGCCAGGACTAAATTTATAATAAAAATCCCAAAGCGAACCAAACTGAACGATCTTCAACACGAACGAGGAGGAGTTCCTCGCCACCACCGCCGCCATAGCCGCTGCATTGATATTTTATGCCTATAACCTAAAGACCATTTCACCATCATCTTCTCCTCGTTGTCGAGTCGAATTCAAGTGGTGGAATGAGAATCTTTGATCTTAAACGACAACAACCGACGACGACGACGACGAGCAAAACGATGAAAAAGACACAAGAAGGATGAAGTGAATTTTCTCGATTATGTTTGGACCAAAGCATGGGAATCAAATTACAAAATATTGCTAACACCCACTTTTAGTTGTCGTGACGTTTGCGAGTTGTTCAGCTTGCTGCCATCAAAAGAAGAGTGAGACGAATTTTTCAAATGCAATTTTTATATACATATACCAAACCGAACTGAAGCGAACCGGACTGTGGATTGGCACATAAATCTTGTGGGTTGTTCAAAAATAGACATACAAACAATTATTATCGGCTGATCAAGTGCAGTCTTAAAAGGATTTTATATCTAAATGTTCTACGAACAAACATATAACTAACTTGTTGTTCAAGTGAAAAATAGCTAATGTCCAGCACTTGAGGAAGAAGATTCGGTTACATGTCAAAGATACAGATAATCAAGTGCGGATGTGTATTAGTTTCATTGTCATGTAAACTGGGATAAGATTTGGTGGTCACTTGGAGGTAATTTTGGTTTCATTATTGTTTTTATTTTTTTTCTCTCGAGTTGAAAAATTGAGATTTTGAAATTTGATCGAAGGTCTTGAATTTCATGTTAAAAAAGACATTATTGACATTTCATAGGAAGCCACAACTTAATATAAAAATGATTTTTGAATACAACTTGTTTATTTTGTTTCAAGTACTTTTACTTTGTAAAAAAATATCCTGAAATTATTTTCTACAGAGTAAAAATTCAATCGATTTTTTTTACGGAACACCTACCTATTTCTCAGAACGGCTCGCAAATTAAAATCTCGCTGTTGAAAAATAAAACAATACTAAACCTATGGATGTCATTGTCAAGTAAGAAAACAATGGGTACGTTCAGAAAGAAAAAGAACTTGAAGGTAAGGCAAGTTTCTAGTCTTTGATTGGTCAACTGTCAAAAAAGCTAGCAAGTCATATCTCCCTTAATTTCAAGTCCGTCCGTTAGCATTAGCCCGATGATGGATTATTAAATCCGAAACGCGTCGCTGTATTAAATAAAAATTAAATGTTGTAATAATATTAAATATATAAAAAATATAAAATAAAACAAAGTTTTTTAATTCTTTAAAATATTTATATTTTCATCAAATTTCCTTACGCAATATTCATGTAATTTGACAGATCATATGTCAGTTCAGTGCTCAACTGCGTTTCTCAAATAGATCGGAGCGCTCAGGTAATGCTCGGTTCGGAGTGAGCTCTATTTGCTTAGGCCCCGCTTTGTGACCCGCTTGGTGTATTATTATCTGTCTTATGACTGAATGTAAGGATTGGACGTAAATATCCAAGTTAGACATATTTGAAATCTTAAAGAATTAACTAGTATTCCTTACACTCAATTCTGCGTTTAATGAATGCAGTTGACAACATTATGTAGTCCCTTTTGTCTGGTGAACGTACCCAATTAATGGTATCATGAAATTAAATATTGAACTTTTAAGAGTAACGCAGGCGCCAATGTTAACAGTTTTCTTGGACAACAGAAACCTTAGTGACCAGCAATTTGCGATATTTTGACATGCAAGTTTTAAATATGCGATTTCGATTGATATTTGCCAGATTTTTAAATGGGAAATTGTTATAAAAAAGGAACTAGTATGTGTAATTGCGAAATTATGAAAAGCGGGAATATTAATTTACGAGATTTGTCAAGAAGTCTCAATCTGAGATGTCCATCCCTTATGATCTAGTTTTGCAGAACAAGGGATAGCTTGGACTCTAAATCGGAGGTTCCACCTTCCTTGGCGCCTTGAAGCTAGGGACTGGGTGCAAATTAAGTGACGTATTTTTGCAGTGAAAACAACAAATTGGCCCATCTATTGCCTTGCTAACTTTCCATACAAAGTTATCAAGGCAACCTTTTTCGGGAGAACCAATAGCGCGGCACTTTTTTGTTTTTTGTGTACGGCAGTTGATTGGCATTTGGAAAAAATTTTCGAAACAAGATAGGCTTTGAATCCCAGCGCACGCTATTGGTTCTCCCGAAAAGTTTGGCAAGACTATTTTCAGGAAAACCAAAAAATGATTTTTTTTAATAAGTGGTTTTTGTGTGATAACACACTTGCAGTTAGGCTGCCAAGCTTTAGCACCATCATATTAATATTGAATGAAACAACAACGCTTGGATGAGCTACCACCAAGATTTTTATAGGCTGTAGTTATAGCTATATTACGGCTGCCAGGCTGATCATCAAATTCCTTTTAGTGGTGCTGGTCCTTTTAAAGTTCAATTTTAATTGAAAAAACTCTTTTCCCAGCTGGGACTCGAGCTTAGACCCAGCTCCCTCACCTTAGTGATATTTTTTTTTTTCACGGCACATTTATGACACTTAATTGGCATATGGCAAAATTGTTCCAGCCAAAAAAAGGTTTGATTTCAGCACCCAGGTACCAGGTGACAAGAAAGACCAAATCTCCAATTCCACGGCATATTTACGGCAATTTCTGGGCAGTGCAAAAGTGTAATCAAGTGATAATTCAAATACCTATATTGTATTTTAAATATTTTTTCGACACATAATAATATTTCTTTATTTACATTTTGAAATATATTTAAAAAAATTCCTATCGACTTCAATTTTGATTCAATTCTTCATCGTTTTTAACTTCTTTTCAAAAATTAAAAAAAAAAATTTAGTGGCGCGACAGCTCGTGCAGAACAAGGGTTACTTCACTAACCCTTACTTACAACTCTCAACCATTCCTGTTTGTGTATTATTGGCAGAAATGAAGGGGACCTACAATTTTCTGCTAAATCCGAACGTCTATGGTGGGAGGCACTTTACTTACTATTGGACGAGTTGTTGATTCCTCGCAAGAGATAAGTAACCTGTGAAAATAATTTTTTTTAGGTGGAATAGGCTGGGAATCGCACACACCTTTAGTGTAACAGTCCTACGCAGTAACCCTTACGCCACGGGCTACTACCTTTTCAAAAATTAACCATGCTAATTTCAACGATCAATAAAACGGTCCACAAAAATTGTCGTTTCGTCTTTAGATCTCACTTTATGGCCTCATCAGTTGACTATAATTAAGGGATTTATAGTTTTGTTTGTTTATGTAACATCGGTGAAAATTAATCAAGGAGACCTCCCCTTCCTAACGAAATATCTATTTGGATTTATTTTATTTTTAAAAGTTATTGCTTCTCTCCATAAAAATAAAATCCAACACGCATCGTTTTTTTTTGTTTATTTAAAATGCTCAAATTAGAATTTCGTCCTCCTCCCATGCCAAGAAGGCCAACTCCATTAAATTTGAAACTTCCCACACCGCCAACATATAAATCCATAAAGCCCTCTCCGGGAGAGAAAAAGACATCAACTTCAAAAAAAAAAAACACAAAACAAACAACACAAAACAAACAACACAACACATATGAACATCATAAAACATTTGAAAATGTAAATCAGCTCGTTTTCAAGCTACAAAAAATTCACAAAAATAGAATTTAAAAAAAAATTAAACAAAAAAAAACAAGTGCCATCATCATCATTCTCATCCTCATGAACCCGTCAAGACCAACCCAAACCATCATGATAATTATGATTACCCTCAAATGTCAGCAGAAACGATCTCCGCTTGTGTGACATCAGATCCTCGTTGTGGTCTTTGGTCTTTTGCTGGGATCTTATGATAATCGTACAAAAAGAAGCCCCAAAAAAACTACAACAACAATGAAGTTGAAAATAAGACTGTCTAATAAAACAAGGACATAAATTTTACGCAGTGATGGTGAAGAAATATTTGCCTCTCTCTTTTACTCTGACTATGGGAAAAATTTACAAAAATCCAAAATTTATGTTTTTTTTTAGTCCTTTTTTTTGCTTCTTTAAAGACCAGTTCGAAAAAAATGCGGTCTTGATGCCCTCCCTGGTCACTGCCGCGCCGCCACCGGCCGATTGGAGATGTAAGTGAGGGCGAGCGCGTGCATTGGCTGCAGGTTTGGCGCAATTTTTATCATTTTTGTCTCGTCCCCATTTTATAACTTAAAAAAAAAATGTTGGATTGGATTTGGATGTGTCTGCGTGGTAGATATAGTTGAGCTGAGAAACTGACCAAAGAGGAAGATATGTGTTTTGTATCTTTCGTGGAAGAGAGATATACCTACCTAAAAAACAATAATAATGACGGTCTAACAACAATAACAACAAAACGGAGCCAGACCAACAAACCGTGGAAAGATATCACATTAAAGAATGAGCACACAATCATTCGAGAGGAAAGGAATGAAAATTATAATAAACAATCCGAAAGGAGTCTGGTTCTGGGGTTCTTGAGATTCTGGTACACATCTAGGGATTTGGTTTTTTTTTTTTTTTTTTCAATCTCCTCCTGCTGAGATGCAATATTTTTCAAAGGACAGACGCATCAGCAGAAATCGGAAATCGTGTATGTTTTTTTTTTTCTTCACACACCAAACCAATCGCATCACATTTGCTGATGTCCGTCCGACACATCACCGAACGCGGGCTATGGTTAGGTATAGATGAAGGAACACAAACAGCTCTCGAACATCAGCGATAAAAGACAAACGACAATTTAACACTTGAAGTCGGTATCCCAGGAATGCGGTTGTCCAACATACTCGTACGTGGGATGCGATCAAGGGTTTTGATGGATGTCCGACGACCGACGACCGACGATACGACGAAGGTAACTGGTGTCGCTAACTAAGGTTTTTGTTTGTATTTCAAGAAATATTTAAGTCTATCTTCTTAAAACCAATTAGTATATTGTTAACAAAGTTAAAGGCTGCAAAATTTTAAATTCTAAGGAGCAGAAAAGGTAATACCTACAAACATAATGTATGTACCTACCTACAATTTATAAAATGTTTTTTCTTTTTCCTTTTCTTTTTGTTATAAGTCTTAGCCTACATGAAAGCTATAAAGAAACAAAAATTTAAATATTTATTAAATGCTTTTGACTTGTATTTAAATAAAAACTTTAATAGTCTAAAAATCTAGCCAAATATTGGCTTTTGTGCATAAGTTGGGGTCGAAATCCCGAAAACCCAAAATACTAAAAACACAAAATCCAGAAAACTTAAAATCCAGAAAACCTAAAATCCCAAAAACCCACAATCCAAATAAATGAAAGTTTTTGTCATCTTTTATTCGTTAAATTATTAATTTGTGTTTGTTTAGTAAAAATTTCACACAGAAAAGAAGATTTCTAAGACTTTTTTAAACAATTTGAAGCATTTTATTTCATCAGCATTATTATGGGATTTTAACTATTTGGGATTTTGGCCTTACGTAATTGGGGGTGGATTTGGGTTTTCTATATTTTTGGTTCTTTTGATTATGGGCCTTTTGGAATTTGGGTTTTCGGGATTTCGAGTTATTGGAATTTTGGTTTTCGGAATTTAGTTTTTTTTTTTTATAAAATAAGGGCATGGATCTGAATGCATAATAGACATCGATATCAATGAAAGGTTAACTAACATGCCTTCAACCAGTATGATAGAGCTAATGACTACCTAGCTCATATGAACAAAAAGTTTTGAAACACTTGTATGGGAGGAACCATTATTTTTGGATATAAGGATAAATTTTATTTGAAATCTGCTGTGTCAAGTTTAATAAAAATCGACTAAGGCATTTTCATTTTCCCAAAAAAAAAAAAAAAAAAAAAATAAACTTTTTTTAAAAGCCCGAAAAGATAATTTTGAAAATTTCGCTTACAATACTTTTAAAAATCTTTGAAAGATTTTCTATAATAAAAATTTGTCATTCTAAAAAAAAAATTGGGAAAATTTAATATAAAAAAAATGGTTCTATAGGAGGTACCACTTATAAACATTTTTCCGATTTTTTTTGTAAAATTTTTACTTTTTTGTGAAAAAATTTTTTTTGTGTGAAATAATTTTACCTTTTTGTGAATAAGTGTAGGTACTGTTTTTTTCAAAATTGTACTTTTTTTTTGTGAAAAATGTTTACAATTTTTTGTGAAAAATGTTTACATTTTTTTTTGTGAAAAATGTTTACATTTTTTTTGTGAAAAATGTTTACATTTTTTTGTGAAAATGGTACTTTTGGTGAAAATGGTAATTTTGTGAAAAATTATACTTTTGTAAAAATTCTACTTTTATGAAAAATGGCAGTTTTGTGAAAATGTTAATTTTGCGAAAAATGGTACTTTTTGTGAAAAATGGTACTTTTTTGTGAACAATGGTACTTTTTGTGAAAAATGGTACTTTTTTTTTTGTTAAAATGGTACTTTTTGTGAAAGGGGGTACTTTGTGTGAAAAATGGTACTTTTTTGTGCAAATTGGTACTTTTTGTGAAGAATTGTACATTTGTGAAAAATGGTACTTTTTTGAGAAAATGGTACTTTTTGTGAAACATTGTACTTTTTTTTGTGAAAAACGGTACTTTTTTTTGTGAAAAATGGTACTTTTTGTGAAAAGGGTACTTTTTGTGAAAAGGGTACTTTTTGTGAAAAATGGTAGTTTTTGTGAAAAATTGTAGTTTTTGTGAAAAATGGTAGTTTTTGTGAAAAATGGTAGTTTTTGTGAAAAATGGTAGTTTTTGTGAAAAATGGTAGTTTTTGTGAAAAATGGTAGTTTTTGTGAAAAATGGTACTTTTTTGTTAAAAAACTACTTTTATTTTCTAAGTTATTGGCACGTTTTTGGGAAAAATAAGATTTCCATAATTTGGTAAAATTTATTTTTGGAAAAAAAAAGGTCGGGTGAATGTCCGGTATATTAAGTTTAAAGAAAATCGACCTAACGTTTAGGCTGTAGCTGAAATGACAGACAGGCAAAATTGCGAGACCCAATTTTTTGACTTCGCTATCATCGTAATGAAGTTCGATTTTTTTACGAATCTATAGTATAACAAAATAAATAAAACGTCACATAACCACAACCAATTTAATAAAAAAAAAAAAACAATAACATTTTTCTTGACTTTCAAAAAAGTCTAAATTTGATAATTTATTTTTGATTTTATGTTGACAGCAACAAATACAAACATTCTGTGCCAGTGTTTAAAATATCTTGAAGTTTGATCACAATTTGGATACTTATATCGGGTCTTTATGGGTCGTTTAGCTCCCTAAGCTCCATTTATTATAAGTTTATCGTTCAAAAGCTATATCTCAAAAAATTTCTAAAATTTATTATGATTAAATTATGATATCATGTACTCATAATTACAAAAATAAACGTGAAGTGACATCATGACTATAATAAGAATCTCTATATCAATTTAGGAACCTTGAACTTTTCTTAAAAAAAAAAAAAAAACTAAAAAACTTCGGTGGTTGATCCTACTTTAATAAATTACAATTTATGACATTAATTGGTTAACATCTTGCATTACAAACAAAGCCGTTTATTAATTCGTAGAATTGTTTTCAAACTAATGTGCTGTGCTGCTCTTCTCAAAAAAATCGAAAGATATTTCATACACACCCGCACGATGTCCATGCTGATAGAGTTAAAGGAATCTTAAAGTTTCATCATATCAAGTGTTCTTTTGGGTGTCGATGATGTAAGATTTTTTAAACCCTACACAAAAAACAAATTTGACTCTAGTTTGATAGAGTTTCGTTTTTTTCATTATCGCTCTGAAAGAATTTCACGGGACTGTTTTTTTTTTAAATTGTATTAGACCCCGAGTTCATATAAATAAATAAATTGTATCACTACAAAATTCAATTGTAAAATAAATGTAATTTCTCAATTAGAGTGGTTAAGGTGAAATTAAATTTACAATTTTAAAGATTTTTTTACCATCAGGAAATTCACCATTAATCTATATTTGTGCGTACCTATATTTGATGCACACCATACCCTTCACTTTCTATTTCTCAAGCGCAGTATATAATCATGTGCGTAAAGTTAGCACCGCCATTTTTGATTTTTTGTAAAAAAAAAAACGGTTGTGCTGCGATATGCTGTATTTAAAAAAATCGTACTAAGCGTACAGTTTTAAGAAGCTAGCCATTATTTTTTAGCATGAAGTTAGCTCCGCCATTTTCGATAAAAAAAAAATGCACTATATTGTGTTTAAACTTGTGCCGGCATGTGCCGTCAATATTTTTTTCTTAATTCGCAAATTTGCAAAAAATTTCATCCGTAAAATTTACAAATTTGCGATTTAAAAAAAAATGTTTACGACAAATGCCGGCACGAGTTGAGCACAATACAGGACAATCATTTTTTTTTTTAAATCGTAAATGGCGTAGCTCACTTCACATGATTATATACTGCGCTTGAGAAATAGAAAGTAACAGTGCAGTACGCTTAGTACGATTTTTTTTTTAATTCGGCACATCGCAGCACGACCGTTCTTTTTACACACTATAGCCGCTCAACAGTTGTCTCTTGATAAATGTTGTCGCTTAAACGAGTTTGGGTACGAAATATCGCATTACGAAATTTGCAAAATCCTGTTTTTTTTCAATCTCGCAATTATAAAATATCGCATTACGAAATTTCGCAATTGCAAAATCCTGTTTTTTTCAGTCTCGCAATTTTAAAATTTCGCAACTTTTTATAAATTTCGCAAATTTCATTAAAATTTAAGAACGACACTAGGGATAAGCAAATTCTTACACCTAAACAGTTACAATAGTTTATGGCCAATAAAATTATACACTTCGCGTGGCTTGAACAAAAATTTTTGCGAAATGCGAAATAAAAGGTTAATTATAGCTTGAATGAGGTTGGGTACGAAATCTCGCAATTTAAAATATCTATTACAAAATTTCAAAATTTTCCTTTAATAATCTTGCGATTATAAGATTTTGCAAACATAATATGATTTCGCAATTAAAAAAAAATGTTCACTTTTGCATTTGAAATAAGTATAATTTACCTACGTTATAGAGTAAAATGAGATTTTTAATTCATTTTTCATTTTATTGTCAGCCTAAATGAGACCTAATGCCGTCATTAGAAAATATTTGTACTGCCTTTGTTTCTAATTTGCAAATTGAAGTGATTTAAAACAAGTTTAAAGAATCTCATTAAATTTTAAGAACGACACTAGAAAAAAGCAACAATTGTTTATTTTCAATAAAATTACGCGCATATAAAGGGTCTTCGCGTGGCGTGGCTTGAAAAAAAAAACTCTTGCGAAGTTGCGAAATTTCGATTAATATTTTTAAAAACAAGATTAACAACTGATCGCGAGATTATGAAAAGCAGGATTATTAATTTGCGAGATTTCATTATTCGATATGGAAATACTGTACCGCTCCTCACCAAATGAGGTACATCTGTCATGAACCCTTTACACATTCTAATTTAGCAGACTATCATGAAGTTATTTCAAACTGGGCTTAACACTAAGATGATATTACGAATACGCTTGGTGTCCTCTTCGCCACCAAAAATCATGTTTCAAAGTGTGCAATGTTAGTCGCTTCGGTTTTGAATATGTATCTACATTAATTTAAACAAAACCTTGAACCCTAAATCGATAAAAAAAAACTGAGCATTGTCTCACTTTTTTCAACAAAATTCTTTTTAAGAGATTTTGGCCGCTAAAGTTATTATTATTATAACTAAGATTTGGTTAGCCCACAAATGACTTTATCTGTCTACCTACTCAACATAATTGGTGGTATTTATAAAAATGGAGCATATGCTCAGAGCAATTGCTTATGAAAATTTGAGTGTTTTATAATTTGATTCATTCAAAATGTTGTACCTGGCCCCAAAAACCGGAACTCTTACGAGATATTACCAACAAACTTATTCGCTAGCTAGCTTAAGCTTAATTTTGTTGAGGTAAAGCTTTAGCTATTTTTTCACAGAACCCCTGAACCCCTTTAGCACCTTCAGACTAAAACAAGTCAGTTGTTCAATTTCTTTTAATCAAAAGAACCTACCTATTTATACAATTTTGAAAATTTCAACCTATATTAACTCACTGGCAAAATTCCCCTTTTATTAAAGAGGAAACTTCACAATAAAAATAAAGAATGCAAAAAGAAGGAATTTTGGCGCCAAAATCTCCACCAACACCAACATACATGGCAAACTTAAATATATTGATAAGAAGAAAAAGAACCTTTATGGTGGAGAAGAAGAAGTTGAAGAAGAAATATATAAAGAAAGGAAGACGTGGCGACGATCACAACCGTTTAATTATCACTGTGTCAACAGTTTTCGTTATTTTCATTCCGCTAATGTGTATGCGCAAGCGCGACCGTCCGCGTCTATCCCCGATCTACATATATACCCAGGCCAGGTTCTCCTCTGCATCAGAGCCTCAGATAGTGGTGGATCACTCACTAAAATAAAATTGGTGGATGAAAGCGAGCTATTTATGGATGATGGCCAGAGGTGGAGAGGGGAGGAGAGAAGATCAAGTCTGAATTTGAAGACCGCTCGATGGACGACAGCAGCAGCAACAACAACAAATTTGCTGGCTGTCGCTGTGTCGGCATGCATGCATCGACAGAGGATGCCCTTTAGAGATGGACAAGACGCACTGCCTTGATGCGAGGAATGAAGAAGGGATTTCAGCTTTAACAGCATCCACTCTTACAGTATGGTGACGATGAAGACGACGACGACGACGAACGAGTGTTGTTGGTTCGTCTGTTTTTATGTTGATGAGAATTTATGGGACTCTGTTTGGGCTTAACGAGGTTTTAATGTGAAAAGACAGTCCTCGGTCGTTGTCGACTTGTTGCATGATGGATAAACAGGAACCATGGGGGCGGGGGTGTGGGGTAAAAAAGTAAAGTCAGATTAAACAAAAAATTGTATTTGGTGGATGGAGGCAGAAGTGCGTGCAACAAGTGCATCCATGATCATGAATGAAAACGTCTGTAGATAGAGACGCGAAGAGTATTGCCACAAATATGTTTCTATACATACATAGGTATAAATAGTTACATACGAGTGTATACATACATATGTATGTATTTAAATTACTTTCGGCGGCGGTGATGGCTGACGTTTAGACTGAATGGTGAGAATATACCTTCTTAAATGTTATGCAACAATCAGTTTGCGGTTGTTGTTGTAGCCAGTGATGGTTTTATTTTGGAAAATTACACACACACTCACACACATCCAATTATACATCAATCCGGAGATGAGATGAAATGAGAGGGTGTTGTTATAAGAGAGCAATGACATTGAAACCACGTTGCTAAATTATTTATGGAAAACCGGTTCAAAGGGTCGGATTTTCGGAATTGATTGTTTTTTTATGAACCATCATAAAAAGGGCACTGGTTAAATTAAACCAGGTTTATCAATTGATAACAGTTAAGATGTTTAGTTAAGGTTTTGGGAAAGGGGTTTATTTTAAAAGAATCTGAAGACCATATGACAATGACATTTACAGACCTGAAACACGTATATTTTACAGAATCGCAATATTTATAAAAAAGGTATAAAATATTTTCCGCAAACACATCATCTAAAACAAAAAACATTCTAAAGGATTACTTAACTATTATGTATGTATAGGAACTTTTGTCTGAGATATTAGAAGTAGGTATGTTAGTGTTTCTGCTTATTTACTTCACGATTATATTTCAGAAATAACTATAAAACTTAGGCAAAGCAGGAACCAAGACAATAAAATCGTGTTTTTTTTAGCTTAAACTTCAACAGTCGTATTTATTAAATTTTTGTTTACTTAGACACTGTCTAACTATTTTCAAATTGGTGGAAATATGCTTTATTTAATAAAATAAAATATCACATTATTCACGGTTAAGACACTCTACTCTCTTGTGTCTAAGTTAGGCAGCTATAAGAAAACAATAAACAAGGTGTTTGAACACATTTTCCAGAGTTGGACAGTTGTCTAAATTTAGACAACGTTTATAAATAAGACCACAATTCTTTTTTACGTTCTAGAGAATCGTAGCCCAGCGAAATGCTTTAATTTATTTTAATTGCGGAAAAATTCAATTTAAGGTTTTTTAACGCAATAGTCTTTATTTTGGCAAAAGAAATACATGTAAAGTTCTTCAGGGTTACATGTCAAAAATATCGGTTTTTCGCATATAACTTTTTAAGGAAAAAAAAAAAATACTTCACCCACAGCTTGCAGATCATAAGATTGTTTTCTTCTTACACCTAAATGTTTAAATAATATGGTCATTTCAAAAAACATAAAAAGACGAAAATGTCGGTTTTTCTCATAAAACTCTTAAAATGAGTGTTTTCGAAAATATGTTTAAGTAATTAATGTATACCTACACGTGACCGCCTACCGGAAAATATTAACATGTCTTTCATAACATTGCTCATATAAAAAATATCATTTAAAAAAAATGGTCAAAAATACTGGTTTTTCATTTTAAATAGTGATTTTTTAGAAAAAAATTATTTATGCTCATTTGATGGAATATCATGACAACACAAGATATTGCTCCTTTAAAACTTCAAAGTGTGGAAAATATAGGTTTTTTGCATAGGTAGAACTCATAAACTGAAAATTCTTTTTTTTTTGTTACAAAATCCGCCTATTATGTTACCATCTATAAAAGAGCATCGAAATATGTTTCCTTATAGCGATCATTAAAAAAAAAAAACATTATTTCCAAAAAAAAAAAACAGATCAAATATCAAAAATACCGGTTTTTTTTATTTAAGTTCTTAAATCGCATTTTTCGGAAAGTATAAAATTCCGTATAAATTATAATATTTGTTACTGGAAATACATATATTACGTTATTTTTTTCATACGAGGCATCTGCAACAAAACAAAACGACTTTGGTCCGATTTCGAAATTAAGGCCAGGAAAAATTCCAAGTTATGGGAATCTGCGGAAAAATGTCCAAGTAAAGATTTTTAAACGCAATTCTGTATTATTTTGGTTTAAAAGTCCATTGCCATATCTTGCTTGAATAAAACGTTATTCAAGAACAAATGTTGAAAATACCGGGTTTTTGCATATGTGTAACTTGAACATTTGACCATTTTTGAAGTTGTAAAATCTCCTAACTGATGCCTCGCTTCAATGATACCATTATATTTCAGTAAATATTATGATTTAAAAAATGTTCATACAACTTTAAAAAAAAAAAATAGGAAAAACCAGTATTTTTGACAATTTTTTTTTCTTTAATAATAAAAAGTTTCATTTACAGGTACACGAAAAAATATTTAAATTTAAGGTGAAAATAATCTTAACATTTTGTAAATAAAAATTCGATAAAAAATACCTTTTAATAAATAAATGTATCTGAAAAGCTATATTTTGGAACATCGCTTTTTTAAAGAACCAATAACTTCTTACTAATTGCTTGTAGCAAATATTAGAATCTCTGAAATAAGCATGTATTATTTTTCGAAATGTCGTTATTTAAGAGTTAGAGTAAAATCAAAAACCAGTATTTTTGAACAATTTTTTAATCAACGTTGGAAAAAAAAATGTTAATATTTTCTTTTAAAAGTTAAGATTATAAACAAACTTTAAATTAACTTTTTTTTCAAAAGCACTCATCGTCTAGAAAAAGTGAAATTTTTGTCATTTTATCTTTTTGAAATGTCCATTATCTAGCAGTTAATCCGAGGAAAAATTGTGTTAAGTCATTTTTTTTTGTACAATATCACATGATCGGCAAGCTGTACATGAAGTACTTTTCGGTAGGGGTTACCGTTCAATAGTTATATATGAAAAACCGGTATTTTCGACATGTGACCTGGTTTTTTTCGCAGATTACCCATTTTTGTGTAAATTTTTCTTTGAAGAATGCAAGAGACTAAAAAAAAAATGATATGCCGTTCGGCCACATACAAAAAAGTTGGCACACTTCCATTTATTGCTTTAATTTCCTTGCAAGTTGACTCGTCAACAAGTTCCTAATGTTCAAGTATTTTTAGAGCTAATTTTTTCAATCATCAATTAAACATTTATCTGTTAACTGTCCCAAGAATAAATAAGAACTAATTTTTACTTTATCTGAGGAATAAGTTCTATCTTATGTTTAAATGAAGTTTAAAAATTTTGATTTAAGTGTTAAAAAAGGACATAGCTTTTACAGAGAAATATTTCTATTGCTCAAAATAAGGTTAAAATTCTATTCCACAAGAAGCAAAAGTTGCGCCTAAAAATTGCCAAGTCGGCGGCGTCTGATGGTCATTAAACTTTAAGTAATTTACTTAGAGTTATAATGAAGAATACATCTGAACTTTTATACAATACTCACCCATTTTCCGAATCGTCACACCTGAAAATAAATACAAAACAAGGGGATATAAAATTATCAAATTATTCGATTCATCTTCTACTCATTTTACAAAATTTAACATCAATCAAGCATAAAATTTATTAAACCCCCAAGTGACCTTTAAATTTGATATGGCTTCCCACACTTATAAAATAAAATATATTTTTTAACAAAAGGATAATCAAATCCTTAACCTTATTATAATCACCATAAAATCTTTATAAGAACTGGTTCACTATATTACATCATAATTATAGTTCAAGAATGTTTTTGGATACAATTTATTTTTTTTTTTTTTGTTATTGTTGTTCTCCTATTTTTTTTAAAGACTTCTTAAGATTCCCATCTTTATTAAGGAGAGGCTCCTTTTTCTTTGCATGATTCAGTATTTTTTTTTCTTTTTTTAGAGATTCATTAAGAAAAAAAAACGTACATTAATTATAAAAAATCTCTGGATTTGGTCCAGTTTGCCTTAGGGACTATTCATTTAATGGAAGGGTGCTTCTTCTCTTTATATTTTTTTGAGAGGTGCAACTTCTCATGGTACAGAATATAAGTTTGAAATGTTTTTTGTTTTTTTTTTTTTCTAGGAAACACCTGATTGCAGGGAGGAACACAAAACAACACAAAGAATGCGCACGAATCAGTGAGTTAAGATGATGGACAGAGATTAAAGACATAAGATCTTGGGCAAGTCGTTAAGGAAGGCATCCTAGATTACGCGATATTTAGTCTTTTTTTGTGATAACATTTTTTTTTTTTAGAATAAGTAGCTAAGCCTTCAAATTAAATGAACAAATAGGAAAAAAAAAGTTACAGTTTATAAATTAACGAATAAATTCCTTCAAGGCTCCTTGGACTTTAATATCATGTCACCGACTTTCTAGATAATAGCAGCTTTTTGCTTATTTTGAAAAATCCCTGAACCCATTTATCTTTTTAGTTGAGTTGTATCTTGAATATAGACAAATAAGTTTGACCGCAGAGTTAAAAGATTGATTCTTCAAAAAGTATGAAACACGCAATTCGCACGCTTAGCAAAAATAAAACAAACTTCTACTTAAAAAACCTTCCAAAAAGTTCAATGCAAAAAAAAAAAAAAAACACACAAAACTTATGCCATTCAACTTTGAATTATTTCGGAAATTCTTCATTTAAACTTCTTCCTCAAACATTGTCCTCGTTCAGATAACACAATTTACCATATAAACGAACCCCAACATTTTCATTCATAAAAAAATTCGTTGCACCGGAAGCCAAGTTCATTTCTTATCAAACAATTTTTTTTTTCCTTAAATAAAATGCATAATGTATTTTTACTTGCCTTTCAGATAACATTAAAAAAAAATTGCAATTTGAAGCACCAACGAAGACGACAACGTTTGCAAATTTTCATATCTCAAGACTCAAGGACGTTAGCTATATAATAATATGGCATGCGTTTGCCTTCAGTCAATAATTGCAAAAGAATGTCAAATACGCCTGCTGTATTTGCATTTTGATAAACAAAAAAATTAATAAAAAAAAGTTTACCGCATACGTTAACATTGTTTGCAGTATTTCAATAAACCACGACACCAAGAGTAAAAAAAATAAAGGCACACTTTTTTAATCAAAATGCTTTAAGTCATTCATGAAATTCGATTTGAACAAGATATCTTAAGGAGTTAACAAATAGAAACCGCGCACATCACATCTTTATATCGCAAACAGCTGATTTTGTTCGTTTTCGTTTTATTTTTTTTTTATTATTTTTAAATAGGATTAGAGTGTCGACGACTGTCGGGTGGGTATGCTATTTCCGTTGAAAAATGTTCGATAAGATTATTTAGGTACAACATCATTCTTTAAATTGCTTATTTTTCTTCTATTTTTTTTAAACTTTGTTTAGATTACGCAAAGGCTGATGGTATATTTATTGACTTTAAAATAGACATAAAGATTGAATCTAGGAAGAAGGTTTCCCAAAAAGACGATTTCTAGGTATTTGGTAGATAAAACAAATTCTTTTTGAGTTGCGATACGATGGAGCTCGGGTATATTGATGTTAATAAAACACATGCTTTTAAATTAGGTTGTATTTTGCATTAGATAATAAACATGAATAATGTTCAAATCAAGAAACCTAATACTGGTATTCTGGTTGTTTAACATCGGTTCTGGGTATTTCAAAGAAATTTATTTATAAAAATAGATCAATCCTTTCATATATTAAACTGATAATGAGTTTAACAATATTTGGATTTTATGGCATGTTTTATTTATGTTAGGTAGGGCGTAAAGGTTGCTACGTAGAAGTGTTATGCCAAAGGTCGGGGGATCAAATCCTACAGACATTTTTTTCACGGGTTAAGTCTCTGGCGAGGAATTGACAAATCTTGCAAGTGTATCTCTTGTCATGAAAAATCAATTCTTTTCTTGGCCATATTCTTATTCGACAGAAAAGTGTAAGAAACTGACAAGTGTTTTGTGTTTTGACAATTCTAACACTGTTTCCCCACAGAAATTCCATAAAAACTATCAAGTAGGTTAGGTATGGTTAAGTTAGAAGGGGGTGCCCAGCTCTGAGGCCGCTGCATAAACGGGGGCCTATTGGTCCATTGCAATCCCCTGTAACAGAGACAACTCCTAATGGTTGATATAGGCTTGTTCATTTAGGTACGAACCAACCCGTGCTTTCTATAAATTTCCTCCATTGAGACCTGCGCTATATCGTCTAGTTTTCCAACAAATCTGCTTCCAAGGTAGCAGAGGCGACTTGTTTGGAGGTTTGGAGAGTCGCAGAGCAGGTGTTTAATGGTTTCTATTTCTTCAATGTCTTGACAGCTCCTACAGAAATCGGGTGCATAAATACCTAATCTAGTGGCCATTGTACCAATGGCACAATGTCCCGTTAGTACGGTTCTAATATACTTTTTACTCAGTGATAAAATATATCGAGTTTCTTGCCAGTACATCTGCTATGTCATTTCCTTCTATATTGCTATGCCCAGGAATCAAGCACAGTTTCAAGTAACCATCTCTTCTAGATCTATCTGGGAAGGCTTGGCTTTCCTGGAAGATGAATCGATCCACTTTTTACACCGACGACGACAGATCAAAAACTGATGATGGGGTTGGTGGAGGTGTGTACATTGACAGACTGAAATTAAGTCTCTCCTCCCGTCTTTCCAATCACTGTAGCGTGTTCCAGACGGAACTTTTGGCGATACCAAAGTCCTGTCTTTGCACAAAGAAAACGTGATATCAAACACAGATATCCGCATCTTTTCAGATAGCCAGGCCGCTATCAAATCTCTTGCCTCTATCTCCACAAATTCAAAACAAGTCTAATAGGCAAGCACGCAACGACGCTTGGAGTATTTTCTAACAATTTCTGCAGAAGTTGTATGTACGAAGAAAAGGAAGAATCAATTCCTCAACTTCTCTGTACGTGTCCTGCTTGCTTTATCTCAAAGGCTTTCTCACACCTGGGAGAATTCTACTACAATGATCCTAGTGATCTGCCAAATCATGACATTAGTAGTCTCACGTGCTTCCTAAGAAGCTCTAAGTGGTTCAACGAGAAGGAAGAAAGTTTCCTAGATCCTTATGGTATCACAATGGATCAACTTATGGTCTAAGTGTGTCAAGAGTCTCTGCTGACAGTTACGTAAACCTAACCTAACCTTACTGCTGGCCCATAGTCCAAAGTCAATTTCGCATATTAGTTGATTCTTTCTTATTGAGAGATTTCTAACTGCAAAATTTTGAGGCCACAAGAAATCGAGAGAAACACAGCTATACTAATGTACTACTATGTGCTACTATGGGCTTCTAACTATGTCATTCTTGATATAACAAGACTTTTCTAAGGCATTTGATATGTTGATTTATTTAATTTCTTATGTCAAAAGCTTAATTGTACAATTTCTCCACCATGTACAGATAGATCTTGGACAATTAATTTATCGGACTTTCTTTCTGTACCCACTGGTGGTCCACAGGGTTCAATCCTGGGCCCCATTCTCTCTTTATAGTAACGGGTAACAATAGTTCAGATTGGTAGCGCTGGCATTTGACACCTGTCAAACTCAGCTGTCATTTGAAGTATCATAATATTAGTAGAATTTTTGCCATTTACGATAATAGATCGCTTAGCAATCGATCGATGTATTGAAACTTACTTTGAAAGTGGTGATTCAAACGCAGACACTTTTTGCGCATTACGCGATGATTACTTGTAGTCATAATCGACCGACTACGCAAGCAGTGGAAGCATTACTGATATCATAAGGCCTGTGCACAATCATAATGTACGCTCAGTCTAAAATATTGCTGCTGGAAGTGCAAGTGTTGCTGATGATCCGAATTTATTAATTTCCCGGCGTTCGCAGCAACTGAATGTGTCATATACCTTACTATGGCGTATTTTGCATTTGGACGATATGTGGTTCCAACAAGACGGGGCAACAAGCCACACAACACCACCAATTATGTCGTTATTGCTTGAGAAATTTTCTTACTTACTTTCGAAACTGAAAAATGAACGATCCTGCATATGAAAGAGCTATGACTGATGTTGTTGCTACGTCCCGAAACCTTAGTAGATCCCCCACGTGTTCTCAATAGTTATTTAGTGTGGATAGATACAGCTTATAAGTTTAAGCATATTAAGTTAAAGCTCAATATTGATGTCGGTCTCTGTGAATACTTAAAGTTTGAGTTAAAAAAAAAAAAAAAAAAAATCAAAAGATTTCCTATCCTACTTCGATGAGTAAATCCAATATCTTTTTTTTCTTTTATCATCTTGATAAACGTGTAAAGACTAATCTCCATGTGTGTGTTCTTGCATTCCAAACAACAAGTATATAAAATCCGTAACTATTCATATACCTACATCCTACATACAAGAACCACAATTTCTGTGACACCTGATAAATCAAATGGCACAAGACTGACATCATTCCAAAAAATGTGTGAGTATATGCAAGATGCCTTTACGCTTAACCTTTACCTAATCTCCATCGTCACAATAAACACAAAAATTCCTCCAATATCCATAAAACCATTGGAATTTGGTTATTCTAGATCTTCTCATTTCGGATAATTCCAAGAAAACACACTCTTGGGTGCCACACCATTAATAAAGTAAAGGATCAACTTTTTTTTTGTATATCTATATGTAGATACGCGAATTCCCCCAAAGTAGGTAGATACCTACCATCAATATAAATATTTGAAAAAAAAAAAAAAATAAGAAAAAATAAACTGGATTCAAAACAGGTATCCGACTTCTCGAGCTGGAACAAGACGGGAATTCCTTCCCTCACCTTCATTTTGTACCTATATATGTACCTATAACTCGCACCACAATCTTAATGAAATTTGGGTGATCAAAATCAGCCGCCGCCGCCGCTGCCGTCATCCTTTCCAAGGATAAAAGCCAATAATCGTTAAATCACAAACAAAATCAAAGAACCTGTTCGGATCATTTTGATACTTTCTCATCAGCTGATTTTGGGAATTTACTTCTTTATTTTTTTTTTGTCTGAATGTATCCCTTTGAATGGGTCCTTTTGTGTTAAATCCTCTTTATACAGTTGTGGGTTTATCATCACTTAACCTCACCAAAAGGAGACCAACGGATGGATGGTGGATAAATATCTTTCTAATTTTTTTGTCTTCTTTTATTTTTTTAAAAGATTCTTCTAACGATTATTGTCAGAAGAGGACCAGGACCTCTATAGGAAATTTAATTTCAATTTTCTTTTCATTTTTAAGTTGACTTCTTTACATTTAAGGACAGGGACTTCCAACTTCCATATAAAAATAAATATCCTGCAGCAGCAACAGGTAGTAAGCAACTCGTACTCGTTCTCAACTCGATTCGATTTGAAAGAAAAAAAAAAGGCGCGAAATATTCCTTCTGTGTGTGTTTTATTAGTGTTGTGTTACATAAAATCCGACAAGTTATCAACTGCCAAACGAAACAAGGAGGACAGGACTACTAATTCCAAAGGGACCAAACATTGTCTGTATAAAGCAAGACAATGTGATACAACAATAAAGATCTATAGTGTTGTTCTCCCCAAATCAGCTGATTTCTTTCGAATCGACAGTTTTTTTTTGGTTGGTTCTTTTCTTTCTTATCTTCACCCACAGGATTACTAAAAGATATTGTTAATTTTTTGTTTTTTTGATTTTTAGCCATGGGAAAGTGTCCAATTCGAAGATTCTTCCTTCATATTTCATGTCAAACTTCTTGGCCAAACGAACGTCTTTTCCTCTTCAAGAGGTTTGATGGTCGTTTTTTTTTTACAACTTTTCCTTTGTGTTCTTTTTATTTTTTTTTATTTACTTCTATAAATTTGTTCTTTCCACAATTATGGTTGTTGTAAAATCATACAAAAAAATTAAAAAAAAAACAACATCCTTGCACAAATAGTTCAATTAGTATCGAAAGGACATTGATTTATATGTGACTTGCTGAATTTTTCCGAAACAACTACACCAATAAAAAAAAGGTGTCAAAAGACACGCCAATACCTATATAGGCAGGTATCCTTGCACAATTTATGACAAAAGTGTGATTTTTTTAATGTCCTTCAATCGAAGAATGAAACTATTGTCAATGATTTGGCAATTTAAACGACTTGTTTGTGAAGGTGCGCTATATTGTTGGAGTGTAATATTTTAATAGTTTTGAATAATATGAACAATTCGACTATTAAATGACACATTAGGAATTTATGACCCTAAGAAAGGGAATTTTTTCTGTCGTTTGAATGAATTCGCAAATTACTTGTTTGTGAGTGGGTGTGGCAGCAGCACTGTGTGTTTGGGTATAATAAAACTTGCAAGAAATTCAATTCAATGCTCATTGAGTTAATTTAGAAAGCGAAAGTTTTTCTTGTTTTATGATTTTTGGTTTTACAAAAAAATTTATAGGAGTCAAACATTTGAAAAAAAAATGAAACTGATAAAGAAATATTTTTTCTGTGTGATTTTTTGTTGATTTTTTTAAAAATTGAAATAATATTTTCGTTAACAAAGAAAAGTTTATTATGTAATTTATTTGCTTCAAAATAGATAGGTTGCAAGATATTTATTTTAAAGCACTTTTAAGGACTCTTGAAGAAAAACTCTTGTAATACTATATTCAGGAAAATTTTTCTAGTTGGGGGTAGCCAGATTATACTTTTAAGTCTCGTTCTGCTATTCATTAGCTTCACACGCTTTGATCTTCATGCTTTGTTTAAATTAAATGACAATGATTCTTAAGTGTATAAAGTGCCAAAAAAATATTATGTCTTGTGGCATTTTCTACATTGAATTTGTATAATTTACATCTGGATTTCAGTTTTAATCTGGATGAATCAAGTGAATGGCCGTTAGAGATTCTTGTAAAAGATTAAAATGTTCTTTAACTTTTTGACTGCACTTAAATAACTCTATTTTTTTTTAATAAAGTACATTTCTAATGATAGTTAGCATAGCAAATGCCACAAAACATAATATTGCTTGGGGCAGTTACAGTTTGGCACTTTATACACTTAACATTCATTGTAAATTAATTTGAAAAAAAAGCAGGAAGATCAAAGCGTGTGAATAATATGGCGGTTAGTGTACTTAGTTGTTTTGAGTTAAACCACAAACCTAATTTGAAATCACAAAGGCTTAAAATTTGAATTAAATTTCATTTGGACGTTAGCAGAGAAGTTAGAGATAAAACTTAAAAACAAAAAATTCAAAGGGCAATGAACCGAGTCACCAATTAAAAAATAATACTTTATTCATCTTCTATACTTTAATTCATGGTTTGGTAAAGTGCAGTTGTTTGTCTCCCCTCCCAGGTCCCTCGAAGAGACTTAGCGCTGGTAATTGAGCCAAATTCATCAGTCCTATAATTCTGCCAAACCTCACTGATACCTCTTAAGTCACAAAAACCTCACAAGGTGTGGCTAAATTGACTTTGTGAGGTTTCCGTATTCTGATAGCACCGTCAAAACTTATGAGCCTCACAATAACTATCGAAATTGTGATCTCTTTTTGAGTAAATTAGAACTCATAAGTTTGAAATTTCATAATCACGAACATAAATTATTTAATGCCTCTGTTCAACAAAAATTCAGAACAATCAGAAAAAAAAATCACCTTTGTGTGGTGAGGTTTCTTGTGGGGATTGTCTGAGAATACCGATAATGTTTTCGAATCGCAACAACCTCAAACGAGCTTTTGACTTGTGCGCCCTCAACAACGCCAGAATAGCCCTGTATATCTCATACGAAAAGCTTAGTTGTTTATTGAAATTCTTTTTAACGACGCTATAATTGCGTTAAACGGCTCAGCCATCGGTTTAAATATGCTTTCTCAGTCTTCTCTTGCTCAGAGTGAAGACAATGCTGCCGGAGGTCTCGTAGGCCCTCAAGCGAATCGAACTTAAATTTTGCGAATCACATATGTGCATACATCTCTAAGAAAGCTAATTTATGCTCAAATGCTTTCTCTTACTTCAACTTATTGCGATTAAGTCCAGAAAAATTGGACCAAAAAGGTCTAACTACAAAAAAATTCCCTCAAAAACTGAATAATTACTGCGGAGAGCTTAATTTATATCCATTTCCACATTTCCTTATAAGTAGACTTTGCTAGAAAAATTTTGCGAACAAGTAAAATCGCCTCCCCCATTCCTCTTCTACGCGAGGTAAACATGTTCGTATCATTTAAGAGTGTGCTATTGAGGTTAATCAGAAGAAATGGAACAGTGGCAATCAAGATCGTCCAATTTGATATAAAATCGATTTCTTCTTTTTTGGACTTAACAAACCCTTTGCTGTTAAACGACAAACATTTAAGGTCTTAGAAGCTAGTAATTCAGAACGAACGTAATTAGTAAAATACCTATCAGCCAGGTTCTACATTTCACTTTCACTCGAAATGAAATTGAAGTCAATCTAATTTCAATTGATTTCAATTCTATTTCGAGTGAAAGTGAAATGTAGAACCTGGCTGTATATCTTCAATTTCTCGAAAAGTTTGCTTCACAAGAAGCGTTTAAAACATATTCAACAAAATTCTAAAGCTCTTCAAAAACACCCGCTTCAAGGCTGCTTCAAGGCCTTGGAAATACATTCCACATTTCCAAACAGACTATAATCAGTTCTTGAATGAAATATGTTAAAATATTAAAACTCCAAAGATTATGTCTCATTTCTGTTTTTCGTTAATCGCTACATTAAAAAAATATCATTGTTTTTTTTATTCTAAAAATTTGGCTGGTATTATCTTACCACGCAAATTTAAAATTCAAATAATTCACATGAACCAACAAAAAAAGAGTCAATCGATGATATCATCGTAGAGGTTTTAAAAATATTAAAATAAAAAAAAAAACCATAACATCAAGTCCCACTGCTGAGAAACAGAAAAAAAAGCCTGGTGTTTTCTGTAAGCTCATCCAGCTATGTATATTGAGCATGGTGAAAAAACCCTCTTCATCATCTTTCACATGTCGTTTTGACGTTCGTCTTTGGGTTGAATTTAAGAGTATCTATCTTTCGATAGCACAATATTGTAAAAGGGTCTTTTGTGTATTTCAGGTACCTACATAAGTATTTTTCAGACCCACCAATATCTATGCATATCTCAACCTCAGCTGATCACATCCAAACTAACTTGCCCCAGTTGTTCACTTCGCCTGTGATTCGCATATCATCCCGTTTAGGCATTTTACCTAAAAATTGCATACATTATATCTATATTGGTGGTCGGTATCTATATATATCCCTCAACCCATATTATATAAAGGATATAACAAGTATCTATGAAGTTGACACAAACTCATTTAATCAAATTTATTTTTTTTCATTTCGGAGAAGCTTGTTGTGAAGGAAACAATCTTTAATAATGCAAAATAATGCAGATGGGCAATATAGCACGATTTCAAAGAATAGAATGTCCCGTTTCTTAGGAGAATTCCGGTTCTTATGTCCTATACCATCACGTCTCATATATGTATGTCCCGTACAAGGTTTTATTAAGGTTCTCCTGCTTCTTCTCGTTCGATGGGATGGGAAAGGATATTTTTCGCCATGGGTTCCGATTAAGTCTCTCACATATTGAACCGAAATCAGCATAACTAGTTTTTGAGTCTTCAACAGAGAATCTAGAAAAGGTTGTCTACTGAACGTTACGATAAATGTTTATATCTTATAACTTACAGATACCTATGCCGGTTATGTCAAGTTTGAAGAAAATTTCTTCAGTTTGTCAAACATGACCACAAATGCTCGAAATTCGAGCAATATATAAATAAGTCCAATCGGTCTTTTTCTTTCTTTTGGGACGATTTAATGTCGGTGAGTACATATGTCAAATACGGTGTCATTTCGAAGGACATTGAGGAAGAGGTTAGAAGGTCATTCTACCAAGGGATTGTCCCGATAGCCACCGTCCGTCCCCAGTGCTTGCGAGTCCGATGGGAATGAATGCGTTTTTTTGAAAATTAACTTGTTTTCTTTTGTAATTTATAAAATTAAAAAACAAAATTGTGTTTAATGGTAAATATATTTGCGAATTTATCATGTCCACATTGAGACTATACTGTTCCGATGAAGGGGGGAGGGTATAGGGTGATGTTGTATATGGTATAATGTGATACTTGTTTCGGACACACATGTCGAATTATTTATTTTGAAAAGGGAAATCAAGAATCGAAAGTTGATTTCTTGAAATGTTGGTTGGTTTATACGAGTATCTATATTATAACCTTTTCCATGAAAACATCGAGCATAAATATGAAAACAAACTCAAATAATCATAGGGGGTTTTTAAAGAAGACGTTCCAACTCATTTAATTTTTTTAGGATATTTTTCTGATATTTATTTACAAAATATAAAGAGCAAGTTGGAAACATAAATTTAGAGGTCGTTTAAGTTTATTATGATATTTCTATGTATTGATAACGGGTCATTCATTTTTCGATTTCGAAAGCTTAATAAAACGCAAACAGTGATACATTTTTGATGAAAATTTTATTTCATTATAAAGTTTGGACTTTGTCATTAAGTGTGAAAAATAATATGATTCAAATGGCCACCTCGGGAAGATTCGCACCTTGCGATTCTTTAGAGGTCATTTTTAACCACTTTTTCGCACATTTCGGGCGGTGTCTCGGCCATAACTTGAATAATGTTGGTTTTCAATGCGTCTAGAGTTCGGGGATTATTCGCGTAAACACGGTATTTGGCGTAGCCCCACAGAAAAAAATCTAACGGTGTCAAATTTGTTGATCTTGGTCGCCAATTGACGTCGCCAAAACGTCAAGGAAATTTCTCACGCAATAAAGCCATAGTTGATCGTGTTGTGTGGCTTGTTGCCCCGTCTTGTTGGAACCACATATCGTCCAAGTCACGATCTTCAATCGCTGGTCAAAAAAAAATCAGTTATCATTCGACCATATCGCTCCGACTTGACTGTAACCATATGCTCATTGGCATCTTCGAAGAAATACGGACCAATGACACCTTTCGATCATAGAGCACACCAAACAGTCACTTTGTCTGGATGCAACGGGCCTTCTTCGATCACTTGTGGGTTTTCTGAGCCTCATATGCGGCAATTTTGTTTGTTTACATACCCACCGAGTGAGAAATGTGCCTCATTGCTGAAGAAAATGTTGTTCGAAAATTGGCTACGTTTTAATCATTTTAACGCGTTGTTCGATTGTTAAGCGATCCATTATCGTAAATGGCAAACATTCAACTAATATTATGACACTTCTAATGACAGTTTGACAGGTATCAAATGCCAGCGCTACCAACTTGAAACCACGAAATGAATGTAGATGTGGCAGTAGGTGGATTTTCAAAAATATTACACATGTCATTCTTTAAAATTAATTGACCTGAGTTAGTCAAAATTTCTAGGATATGCAGACAAATGGAATATATTAAAAAAAAAAAGTGGGCGTGGGAATGGGCTGGTAGTATTAAAAATGTGATACTCCATTAAGTTTAAAATCTCTTAGTCACAGAATTTTAACTTTAAAGACAATGAATACCAAAAACAGTCAAATATACGAAATGTAGGCGTGGCAGTGGATATATTTTTGTTGAAATTTCATCTTAACTTTCCTACCCACTAAAAGGAAAATTTCAAAAAAGTCAATTCAATAGTTTTTGAATCTATGGATGATCGGTTGTAAAATATCCGCGTGAAGTAATGTTAGAAGTAATGTTAGTAAGTGCATTGGACAGTCAAAACAGAGGAGTCCTGATGACATCGATTGCTTTCTTTTTCACCTAAACACAAAATGTTTTTTTTTCACGGCTATTGCATCTTACGAGGACTAACCCTCCAAGAGTGTCTTTTGTCATTAAATAATAAATAGTGCCTCCCACTTTAGCCACTCGGATTTATCATCAACAAAGGTTTCATGGCAAAGCTTGTTTCAAAAAATAAAAAAGAATTGTTTTCTATCGTCGTCTGATAAATTATTGAGATATAAACCACTACATACGTAATAGCAATTTGATTATTTGCATTGAAAGTAGTTAATATCCTAATCGCAAGTTGGTACAATATTGACTATTTGGGCTATATCGACGTAACTGTACCTACTGCCTGCAGCCAATAAGTCATTGCATCAACAATTTTTAAGGAGCTAATCATCAATATCTTAAAGTTAAGAACTAGATTTGAGGATCGAAGTTGGTTGAGTGCGGTTGTGTTTTCGGAATGGCAAATTTAAAATCAAAAAGTAAATGTTTCGTGTGTTCTAACACCCTGTTGGACGAAGGTGTTAAGTGCGGCTTTCTGTGCGGAAACGTTTACCATAAATTTTGCGCTGAAATTTCCGAGGATACATTAAAAGATTTAAATAAACCAAACTCTAAAATTACTTTTCATTGTTCTGAGTGCTCAAAATTCTCACTTCGGCAATTATTTAATCAATTTGGCGCGCTTTTTGCAGTAGTAAATTCTCTTAAAGTGCAATTAGACCAATTATCTGACAATCAAAAGAAAATACCCATTTCTATTACCGAGAGTGAAAACGAAAACAATCTTGATATTATCAACGATATGCCTGTAAATAATAAAACACATAACAACTCATATCCAGTTTCTAATGAAATTTTAGATAGTGCTAGTTCAAGCTTAAACAAAAATCCACAACAAAATATAAATAGTGATTGGCAAACTGTCACCAAAAAACATAAAAACCAACAAAAACAAAAACATAATATACAAGTTGTGGGTGTTGATGATAAAGAGAATGACATGGGAATAATATCCCATTATAAATGGTTTCATGTGTCAAAATTTTCGAATAATACTTCATCCGAAGCAATTGCACATTATGTTGCTAGGAAAATGGATATAAGTGATACAGATGTTAAATGTTTTAAACTTGTCAAAAAAGATACTGATCTTTCAAGTCTCAAGTTTATTACATTTAAAGTGGGGGTGCCTGAGGAATTCGCAAATAAAGTCCTAACTGCAAGCAGCTGGCCAAAACTGGTTCATGTAAGAGAGTTTCGCCATCATACAAAAAACTCTCATGTCGCCGCGAGCGATGTTCTAATATAAAAGCATCAACAAAATTAATATGTAAACAAATCGCCACCAGCAGTTCGCCAGGTAATCTCTGCATTTATTTCCAAAACATGAGTGGCTTTTCTTCGAAATTGAGAGAACTCTCTCTTGTCATTGATTCAAACAACAACTACGATGTGTTCGCCTTTGTAGAAACCTGGCTGCATAGTCATATTGCAACACAAGAATTATTTAATTACAACATGTTCTCAGTTTTTCGTCTTGATCGATTCAATGTTTCAAAAGATCGTGGAGGTGGTTTGATTATAGCTGTCCGCCGGCCCCTTGTGGCGTATGCTATCGATTTAGACATCAATTTCGAAGAAAATGTTGAAAACATGGAGCAACTTTGTGTCTGTATACAAGTTGCCGGTGCTAAAAATTTGCTATTATTTTTAAGCTACATTCCACCTCAATCGTCAGCAGCTGTTTATAGTAAACATATGACAAACATCGAGTCAACCTTGTCAACTTCAGAATATGTTGATATAAATGTTTGCGTTCTTGGAGATTTCAATTTGGGAAACATATTATGGGAGCAGATACCAAATGATGATAAGATGTTGCCAAGCCGTGTCAATTCAGAAAATGAAATAATTGTAATCGATAGTCTTTTTTCTTTTGGCCTTATGCAAGTAAATTGGATTCACAATTCTTTGAAGAGATTACTTGATCTTATTTTTGTAAATGAAAATTTAAAATCAAAATTGTTTGAATGTATTCCTTTATTATCAAATTCAGTTCATCATAAAGCAATAGAAATTTCATTTGAAAATTTAAATTTTAATAATTTTAATAAATTTAATGATATTAATTATTTCGTTCATAAATTTAATTCTAATAATTTGAATTTGTTAAATAATTATTTTGAATCTATTGATTGGGAACTTAAATTTAAGAGTAAATCTTTGACTGAATGTTTCAGCATCTTTTTAGAATTATTTTCTGAAGCCTTAAATCATTGCGTTCCAAAAGTTAAAAAGAGGGTAGATAATCACCCACCGTGGTATAACGTAAGATTAAAGAAACTTAAAAATGCAAAAAATAACGCTCACAAAAAATTAAAAAAAAATAATTCGTTTGATGACAACGAACTTTTTTGTCGCCTAAGAAAAGAATTTGTATTTCTATCTAAGTTTTTGTGTAGTTCTTATACTCAATCTATTGAACTAAGCTTAAAGCAAAATCCCAAAGGCTTTTGGAAGTTTATTAATACAAAGCGAAAAAGTGTAGGGTTTCCATTACATATGCAGTATAATGGGTTATCGTCATCAAAATCTTTTGAAATAGTTGAAATGTTTGCTAAACATTTTCAAACTATTTATAGTCGTTCTAACCTGCAAGTAAGTTGTACTTATAATAATATAAGTCCAATTACAGATTGTTGTAGCATATTTTGTGAAACTTTTGAGGTTGCTGCAGTATTAAATGATTTAAAATCCTCATATTTTCCAGATCTTCATGGAATTTATCCCAATGTCATGAAAGCATGCGTAGAATCATTGAGTTTACCACTTCAAATTATTTTCAACAAATCATTGTCGACTGGTGTCTTTTTAGATGAATGGAAGATTTCTTGTATTACTCCTCTATTCAAGTCTGGAAAAAAGGATCAAATTGTTAATTATAGGCCTATAAGTCAAATGCCTACAGTGCCCAAATTACTTGATAAGTTGGTTCAACAAAAATTTTTTAATATTATTCAGAACGGAATTTCTAATTTCCAGCATGGGTTTTACCAGGGTAGATCTACTTGTACCAATTTGATTGAATTTACAAATTTTTGTTCATCGGCTATGGAAGAGGGTGCGCAGGTTGATGTTTGCTACACAGACCTTGTTAAAGCGTTTAGTAGAACTAATCTAAGTATTTTATTGAATAAACTTAAAGCATACGGCTTTGATGGCGTGATATTGAAATGGTTTAAATCATATTTAGTAGGAAGAAGGCAAGTGGTGACTATTGGTAACTATAGTTCAAAAGAAATTTTGGCGTTTTCAGGGGTTCCCGAAGGAAGCCATTTGGGTCCTTCTATGTTCTCGTTGTATATAAACGATTTAGTAAATATTATTCAGAAATGTCGTCTTCTTATTTTCGCGGATGATATTAAGTTCTTCAAAAAGATAAAAAATCTAAACGACTGTATTTCTTTCCAAAATTAATTGAATGTATTTCAAGATTGGTGTAGTTTTAATGACCTTGAAATTAATTATGGGAAATGTGCGTTGATGACGTATAATCGAAATTTAAATCCAATTTTGAATAATTATGTCCTTAATGGAAATAATTTACCAAGAGTTCATGAAATAAAAGATCTGGGAATTGTGTTCGATACAAAACTTTCGTTTGATCTTCATATTAATTATGTTGTGTCAAAAGCAAACTCCCTTTTGGGATTTGTTAAAAGAAATTCTGTAGATTTCAAAGATCCATACACAGTTAAATCCCTTTACTGTTCATTGGTACGACCTACTCTTGAGTATTGCTGCATTGTATGGTACCCAAACACTGTTAAAAATATTAACCGGATTGAAAGGGTTCAAAAAAGTTTTTTGAGATTCGCTTTGAGACATTTTTCATTAACAGATAATGTGATATTAAGCTATAAAAGTAAATGTTTATTGTTAGGAATTGATAATCTTGAAAGGCGAAGAAAAATTTATAGTGTAATGTTTGTCCGTGATATTTTGTGTTTTTCTATAAAATGTGATAATCTACTTTCTCATATTCAATTGTACGCCCCCTCAAGATCCTTAAGATCAAGACAGTTACTGTATGTAACTCATCACACATCCTTGTATGGGCAGCGTGAGCCTATTTCCCGATGTGTAAGTTTATTTAATAATTTCTATGAAGATGTTGATATTTGTATGTCAAGAGAAAAATTCAAAATTAATCTTATGTTAAGTAAAAAGTTTTAAAATATTAAATTTATTGTTTATCTATATGTATGTATATTTATTTATATTATTAAAATTATATTTATTTATCATCGTATCTTTAAGTTTCTATGAAAAATCTGTTGATGTACTAAATCGTAGATTAAATAATACTAAATACTAAATATCTACACGAACAGGCAGAATTATTCGACAAAAATAAATTCAACATTCATTTTATTTAAGCTTTTTTTTTCCTTTTTTTGTCAAGTTTAATTCAAATTTGAAATTTGGTTATTTTTATTTCCGAATTCAAAACTTGCCTTGTTGTACTTTTTTATCGCATAATTTTTATGACACTTTTTTTTCCAAATTTACGGTGATACCTTAATGCGAATGAAATTTTATCTTAAGCTTCTTTCAATAAAAATTTAAAAAAATGAAAAGAAACCTCATCAAGTTGTCCATTAAATAAAATTCTTGTGTTATCGATTTAATCGATATCTTTTATTTATTTACTGCAACATTGTATTTGTTATTCTGTATTACGAGTATACGACGAGTAGTCGACCAAAACCAATCGAGTCAAAGTCAGGTCAGGGGCAAGCCCATCCATTACAAAACCAACTAACAGCATCGTGGTCGTCGTTCGTCGCCGTGTCGTCGTCGTCGTCATCGTCGTCGGAGGTGAGCCCCCCACCTAGTGAAATGAAAATACGTTAGCAATTCTGTTTTGGGGTTTCCTTTCGCGCAGCCTCCACTATGTGGACTGCCAAACTGGATATGTATATGTAGATACTTGGGATCTTGAGAATCACATGGCTGAGATCAAGTTGTTGAGTTGAACCTGAATGCGGGATGGGCACGGGACAACTACAGCATGTCTGGATGAATGGAGGCAGTAAGGTATTTATATACCTTCATATACATTTACACATCACTTGGTTAGGAGTTTTGGGATCCATCGTTAGACTGGGGCTATGGGAAAGTTAAACTTGGATCAGCCGGTTTCATTTATTTTTTTTTTTCACCGAAGTTGTAGTTTACTTTTATTTATTGTAAAGATTGCTGTAAGGGTAAAGTTATTGATCCATAAAAAACATTGAGTTCCCGATTAGTATCGAAAATAACATTTAACATACACAGTGACTCAATTTAACTCGTCAAATTCTCTATTTATCCAGAAATAAAAAAAAAAACACTTTTCTAAATAGTTTGGCAGCTTGAAAGGTTTTGATTAAATTTTGTTCAATTTGGTTCTACGAGCAGATTCATTTATTTTTTGTACATTATTTTCGTAGGTAGGTTGGTGTATACTTTACTTTTTTGATAAATTTGCATTTTTTTTTAATTTAAAATTTCAGTCATGAGAGCGAATACGAGCAGATATGCCCCAGTTGCGCCCTTTACACATTTCCATTATACGTTTTTGCATGATAACGGCCTGTGGAAACAACGCGGAAAGAAAATGGAAATCAAAGCAAAAAGCGCCAAAATTTGGAATTTCTTGGTCGTTATAAAATAAAGACAAAAAAAAAAAAAGACACAAAAAGAAATACAAGGCGAAGAATTGTGAGTGCGATGATTTGCGATCTGGCGTGAGAGAAATTAAAATCAAACGCCCACACGTGGACTTTCGTATTGTTGTTGCTGCAATGTAAGTATATAAAGGTACCTATGGGATTTTTTATTTTATGAAGGTGTACAGGGTGGAAAGATGAGATGATTGTTGACAGGATTAACGTTGCGTTGGTGTGATATAGCGTGATGAAGCAGCAAAATATTTAATTGTGTAATTCTATATTACTCGTGATTTTATTACAGGTACATACATAATTGGATATTATGGCGTACCATGAGGTGGAATTTAATGGCCGGTCATGTTTTTATGTTATCAAATGATTTGATTTTAAGGTGTCATAAATTTAAAGACAAATTATTATTATTATTATTATTATTTATTAATCTTACATTAATGTATAGAATAATAATCTTAAAACTACAGCGCTAGCATACAAAGGCTTTCTGCTGCGATTGATAAATATTATGTTGGTATATGTTTTATGATAAATAATTGAATTTCGGGGCGGTTGGGGGCTTTCAAAGCATGAGATAAAAATCTCATGATTTGAAAACCCCCAATCGCCCCAATGTAAGAAAAAATATAAATTAATTTAAATTTTGCTATCTAGTTCCAGGTTATGTAGTAGTATATATACATTTTTTATGTTCAGTTCAGAAGGAACTGAAAGGATATTTAAAAGATTACTATTGAAAAGTCTAGTACAAAGATTGTTTATTTTAAGGCATTCGGTAGTTAGGTGTTTAATTGTAAGTGTTGTGTTTATTAGGCAAAGATGGCAAGTTGGGGGAGGTTCTTTATTAAGTAAGTAGCTGTGTGTCAATCTTGTGTGTCCAAGTCGGAGACGAAGGAAGCATCTATTCATTAAAGATGTGGTATTCGTTGGATACGAGATAGGCATTCCATTAGGATTGATGGTGGTGTAGTGATGAATGTATTCGTTCCATGATGCTGCTCTGCTATGTTCCCAGTGAGTTTTTATTAATTTTTTTAAGTCGTTTTTGCTGGGTCGGTAAAGGTTTATTAGAGCGTTGGAGTCCGTTGCAATTGATTTGGCATTGAGGTCTGCAGATTCATTGCCCCTTATACCGATGTGTGCTGGCACCCATACAATTTTTATTTTTGCTCCGAGTGATATAATGTTGTCTTGAATTTGGTTGATGATAAGTGAGTGGTGTCTAACGTTGATAATAGCAGAAAGAACGGAGAGGCTGTCAGTGCAAATAACGGTTTTCTGTTTTTTTTTTGTTGCAATTTTTGTTGCTTTGAGAATTGCTAAGGCTTCTACTGAAAAGATGGAGAAGTAGTTTGGGAGCCTTTCTGCAGATACAAGTTCGCCGTTTTTGTTGACAATTGCCATTCCTGTGCTCAAGTCATTCTTTGAGCCGTCAGTGTATAAAATATTCCAGGTGTTGGTGGGGAAGTTGTTTATTAGCTCGTGGAAGAGTTGGATGAAGGTTTCCTTAGGGGTAGCGTCTTTATTGTGCTTAGATAAGCTGATGTTGATGGCTTCTTTCGGAAGTAACCAAGAAGGGTATTTTTCGATGGTAGAGTTCTTGACATTTGGTATGATTCCAATATTTTGGGCAAAACTTAATGCTTTGTATAGCGTAGAGGATTGTCTTGGCACCTTTATTCGTTTTAAAATTTTTGCTGAATCTGAGGTAATTGGGGAGCAATATGATTCGCAGATTTTAGGGATGAGTCGGGATGTCAAAATCTCTATTCGGTCTTCAATGGATGAGAAGCCTCCTTCGGCAAGCATGTTTTTTATTGGAGTTGTCCTAAAAGCTTTTAGAGCTGTCCTTATCGCTGCATGATATGGAGAGTTGAGTACCTTCAGGTTTGTTTTCGCGCACTTGCCATATATAACTAGCCCATAATCAATTTTTGACAAAAGAATAGTTTTAGTTACATGAATAAGTGTGTTAATGTGAACATAACTGTTTTTTGAGGATAAGTATCTTATAATATTAAGTCTGGAAACTAGATTCTTTTTTAATTCTAAGCAATGATTTTTAAAACTAAATTTACAATCGAAAATTACCCCAAGTATACTTAGGTTGTTAACATTAGGTATATTTATATTACTTAAACCTACATCGAAACCAGAACAGTTTATTTTTCTACATATATGCAGGTGTTTATTTTTGTTAGAGGATATTACTGCTCCTGATCGGATACACCAATTATCAATATCATTCAAAACTGCATTTAATAAATTAACAGATCGGTTTGTATCGTTACATTTTGACATTATATATAAATCATCTGCGTATAGAGTATGGTCTATGTTTTTAAATTTAGTAATTATTTCACTTAACTCGTTATATGCTATTATAAAAAGGACTACCGAAAGGGGAGAACCTTGGGGTATGCCATTGTTTAAGTTATGTATATTTGAGAGGGTGTTGTTTACTTTACATCTGAATTTTCTATTTGTTAGAAATGATTTTATATAATTGTACATTTTTGGTCCGATTTTCCATTTTGATAATGTGTTGAGAATGACGTGTATACCTATGCGGTCAAAAGCTTTTTCAAAATCTATCGAAACCAATGAGACATGGTTTTTCGATGAAAGGGCTGATGAGACAAACTCATCAATGTGCAGAAGTGAGTCAATGGTACTGCGACCAAACTTGAAGGCCACTTGATTACTATTCACGAGATGGTGCCTTTCGATGTACCATAACAATCTTTTAGAAATAATTTTTTCTAAGATTTTGCTCGTGCAAGATAGCAAAGAAATGGGTCTATACCCATTGGTTTCAGTCAATTTTTGTTTTTGTTTCGGGATTGGGATAGTAGTGGCAGTTTTCCATATCTGAGGTATAATACCTTGTTCAAAAATTTGATTGAACAATGCCATAATTCGCATTTTAATTTGAAAAGGTGCGTTCTTGAGCATAGGATATGAGATCCGATCGTAACCCGGTGTTTTTCCTTTGACAGAGCTAAGGCAACTATCGAGTTCCAGGTAATTAATAGGCATATCGATGAATTCGGCAGACTTCGATAATTCATAAGATGTATAATCTTTATATAACGTTAGGCGTTTAGCTTCGCGGTATTCATGAGAAAAATTAGTATCCATAGAGTAGGTTGACCAACATTGGGCAAAGTGTTCAGCAATTTTTAATGAATTTGAGAGCGGTTCAGACTCGGTTATTATAACTTTGATTGATGTAGGGACATAGTTCCCTGTAAGTGTCTTAATATCAGACCATATTTTTTTAATTGATGTGTTGGGGTTTAGTTTGGAGGTAAAGTTTTCAAAGCTTTCCCTTTTCGATTCTTTTGCTCTTCTACGAAAAAGTGCATTAGCTTTTCGATAATTTATCAAGTTATGATCATTGGGGAATTTTAAAAATTTTCTCCATAAGGTTTGTTTGATTTTACGTAATGTCGCAAGTTCGGGGTTCCACCATGGTACTATGGTTTTTATAGGTTTGTGTGAGGTTTGTGGAATGGATATATTGGCGGCAAACCGAAAACCTTTATTTAGAGTTGCTGCTTCCTTATTAACATTTAGTGAAGGGGGGTGATTTTTGAAGAATTCAAGAGTTTTTGTTTGGAAAAGATGCCAATTAGCGTTGTCGGTTTGAAATTTGGGGGTTGGGACAGAGTAATTGTTTTGGCGTCCGAGGCAGATACTAGTTATAATAGGAAAATGATCACTTCCGTGAAGTGAATCTATTCGCTTCCAGTTTGAACAAGGTAACAACTGAGGAGAGATGAGGGACAGATCAACGTGAGTTAAGGTACCATGCGTCGAGAAGTGAGTTGGGCTACCATCATTTAAAATGGACAAGTCGGTGTTAGATAAAAAGTATTCCACTTCTTTTCCTCTTGCGTTTATCGTAGGAGAGCCCCAAAGAGGATTCCACGAGTTGAAATCGCCTGTCACAATCACTGGAGAGCGTAGTGTACCTACTATATTTTCCAAGTCAATTGCGGAGAATGGTTGTGTTGGGTGGATGTAGAGGGATACAATGGTGAAATTCATATTAAGTTGAATTTCAACGGCTATTGCGGAAACAGTGGAATTTATTTGACGGATTTTATGAGGGATTGATTTGTGAACCAGAAGGCAAGTGCCTTGCTTTGAAGTTGCATGAGAGGCAAAGTTATGAAAATATGCTTCATATTGCTTGGGAGCTTTGACTGTAGTGTTGGCTTGGACATGAGTTTCTTGAAGGGAAATTACGTGTGGATTGTTTTCTTTTATTAATATCTCAAGCTCATGATAATTGTTTATGTATCCATTAAGGTTCCATTGCAGAACCTTAAGGAGTGAGCTTGTGGTTTTTAGAGACTTTTGTGCAGTATAATTTAAGCTATACTGCGAAAAATCATAGGGAGAGGAGATTATAGGTTGTTTTTGATGACTCTGTCGCCCAGAGGGCGAATCATTCAAACTCAACGGAGAGTTTGAACGCTTCGACCTCTGAACGACAGAGTCATTATTTAGGGTTCCGATATTAAGATTAGATGTCGTCATCATCATCTTCGTTTTCGGATATTTTATCATAATGTGCGTTAATGTTGTCAATTGCCATTGGTGTGTGTATAGAATTGAAGAGAGTTTCATTTGTTTTTGAATGTATGATTGAGTTAAGAGAGGAATTTTGAGAAATTAGGTTTGAAGCGGTTGAGAGAGTTTCATTTGAGTTTGTTTGAAGACTGTGTGATTGTGTGTTAATGTTAAGAGAAGTATGATCGGGATTAAGGTCTGAAGAGATATTGTGATTAGACAAATGTGATGTGGTGGTGGAAGGAGGATCGATGCCTTGGTTGTTTGAAGAGAGAATTTTCATTGTTGATAATTTTTTAAGATGTTCACTAGGAATTTTATTAGATTGGACGTTCGAGGTTGCGACTGATTGATTAGGAATTGATTGGTGAGGAGATGAGGGGGGAGTAGCAAGTTTTGGTGTTTGGGAAGTAAGATTTGGAGATGACGTTTCATTTAGGTTATTGGTTACTGTAGTTAGGGGGGGGTTATTATTTCTTGGTGGAACAGGTGGAATTGAATGTGTAGCATTACTGACAACAGCTGAATAAGAAGATTGGGAAGATGACGGAATTGGATTTTGTTCACTATAAATTTTTTTAGCTTCTGCCATGCTACATTTTTTTATAGTTTTAATTTTAAGTGTTTCTTTTGCTTGTATAAACCGTTTGCAAAGGGAAGAGGATGCAGGGTGTTCCTCTGAACAATTAGCGCAGGAGATACGTGTGCAATTTGCTTGGGGGTGTGGGGGAAGGTTGCAGGTTACGCAAGATGGGTTCCGTGTACATCTTTTAGCGGTATGTCCGAGAATTTGGCAGTTTTTGCAACGCATCGGGTTGGGGAAATATTCTTGGACTTTGAGATTATACCAACCAACGTTAATAGATGTGGGGGGGGCGGAAGAGATCGAAAGTGAAGAGAATTAGGCCAGTCGGGACTTCTACGGGTTTTTTATTTGAGGTTACACAATCATTATCATTTGAATTTTCTTTTTCATTTGAGTTTTTATTTTCGGATTTTTTTGTAAATTTAAAAACGTCTATGACTCCCTGGCTCCTCATTTCATCAATTATTTCTTTTTCGCTAACATTTATTAAACAAGGCGCGTACACGGTACCTTTTGATGAATTTAATTGATCATGTAGAGATACAGTAATTGGGCAAAGATTTGCGAGAGTTTTTTTTGCCAAGAACAAATTAGCAATTTGTTGTGATTTTACGAGAATCAATAAATTTCCATCACGGAGTTGTGTTATGCAATCATAAGATGTACTTATGCCATCTATCGCTTTTTTTAGCAAGAAAACACTGAATGAAGTGAGTTTTTTATTGGGGTCTGCAGGAGATATTGTTATAAATTTGGGATTTTTTGAACTTAAGTAAGTGGGGAGATCTAGGGAAGTTTCTATAGGTGAAAACGTATTTTTTTTCTTTTTTCTTTTTGGCTGGTCGGAATAATGATTGAATACATCAAACCGATTGCCTGACATCACGGTTGGCCGAGAGGCCATAATTAAGTTGTTAACTACTTGATGAGATTGTTTTTTCACACACTCTTGGCACACAAAAATAATAAGTAGCGGAGGGGTCGGCACGCGGGAGCGTGAGCGGAAAAAACACCAACTTTGAAAGAGCAGAGAGAAAAACGATCGAAACGATGTTATCGGCTCGGAGGATAGTCGGTGACTGTTAAAGACAAATAAATTGTTATAGATTAAGAGATTGGTTATTGTAACATTGGCGCAAAATTTTAAACAACCTATTGTTAAGGGCTTAGCATATTACTAGTTAGCAATTTGCTAAACATTTAGTAATTTATTAGCTCTTCGGAAATTTTAATCCTTTTTTTTCGTTTTACTAACTAGTAAAATACAAATTCCCTTTTATTAAAAATGGTGCATCTAAACACGTCCAAACAATGACAGTTCGTGAAAGAAAAACAAAGTAAACATACCTAAACCTAGGGAACGGACCTAATAATTTGATTTACCATTGGCCAGATACACTTCAAAACCTTTTTCAATTTTCTTAATTTTTGGCATCATGAAGAAAAATTTAAATCATTTTGGAGTGTACCTGACCAACCATAAACCGTTCAGGGATGGTTGATACCGTTTTGGAATCAGCACCTCCATTAGCTTCAGTAACTCTTGATGTCTTCCGAAAACATTTTTTTTATTTTATTTACTTTGAAAAACAATTAGCACACGAATCATAAAAAAAAACACAATTTAACTCTTTGCCAACAATTTTTTTTTCGAGGAAAATGAATGATTTCATATGGATTTAGCAAGTTACTAAAAGTTAAAGTAGCCATTTTGAGATTTTAACTTTAGTAAAATGTTAAGAGATAGTAAGTTGCTAAAATCGTTTAAAATTAGCAAAATCTTCTTTTTAACTTAGCAACTTACTAAAATGGCTTTAACATTTTACTAAATCGTTTAAAATTTTGCGCCATTGACTTTAAGGTTAGTCTAACATAAAGTGCATTCGTATGAACAGTAATTTGTTATAGATCCGTAAATTAATAAAATTTTTGGAATATTAAATATTTCATAAATACAGTACCTACGGTGTACGACAAGGCTAGAAAAGCAGAGGCACAATTAGGTCCAAAAGGGAAGTTTGTTAGTAGTGGGTTTAATCAGTATCAGTTAAATCAGGTACCATGACTTTCAAAGGTTCTAAATAAATGGCGATAATCAACCAAAATCGGCTGATTTGGGATTTCCAAGATAAAGAACTCAAATTATGGATTCTTTTTTGAAAATTTTGTTTACCATATGCACATTCGATGATTTACCAGTTGCAATAACCCTTGATTAAAGTGAACAAACTGGCCGTAAACGTAGAAAAAACCATCACAACAAGAGGTTTTCCTCAGGGAGGGGTACTATTAACCTTGCTGTGGAATCTTGTAGTAAATGTATTGCTAGAGAATCTTACTTCCCAAGGGATCACAGTCTCAGGGAAATATAATCCAAAGCGGACTAACAACAACCAGGAAATTGAGTCTATCTGTAGGATAGACGACGATCATACCATTTACCAAGAAAAGACTTCTACCGCGCATGAAGCATATTCGATTAGCTAGTGAAGTTATCGAAACAAGGAGAGTAAAATATCTAGGAATTTCAATTATACAGTAAACTCCTCTGGAACAAACACATAGAAAAAACAGTCGTGAAAGCCACAAAAGCCCTAATAATATGCAAGAGACTTGGAGGCAAATCATTGGGTTGCAAACCGGACATCCTTAGATGGATGTATGTACACTATGATGGTAAGATCCATCATTACCTATGGTGTAGTTGCATGGCACAAAAGGACCAAATTAGTAACAACTAGGAAAGCGCTGGATAAAGTCCAAAATGCTCGCATGTATTTGTATCACTGGAGCAATGAAAACTTGCCCTACAGCAACTATGGAGGTAATTCTTCATCTGCATTGCATCATCTGATGCAAAGGGAGATACTATGAGATTTGCCAAAGAGGAAACTGGGACTGGAAAATGTATGGGTCTCAGCTTGGGGGTGCTTGCGTGGAAAACACTATACTCAAATTCTTGGTTTGCAAAGAAGGCCACATGAAAATCAATGCCTCAATACTTTTATGTTTTGCGTGCCTCAAGTGAAAAAATTAAGGCTATTAAGGAACGGATTGATATTTAAATTCTTGCGCACGTTTCGATAGGCACATTATTGAGAGACTAGTTTTCTTTGGGCTTCTTTTGATGGGCTTTAAAAATCATCACCTTAGTTTTGCTTTTATTAACGTGCAATCTGTACTTATTGCAAAAAGTATTAAATTTTTTAATTTGCAACTGCAGTGTGAAAGGATTATTAGCTAATGAAACTAAATCGTCAGCAAAAAGCAAGACTTTTACTTGGATATCAGCGAAGACCGAAGAGTATTCGTTCCAGGAAGTATTTCACAGAAATTGTTAATAAAAGCTAAAAGTATCGGGCTAAAAATGCTGCCTTGAGGAACGCCAGCGGTCGTTTTAAGCCATTCCAAAAAATCCGATCCATCCCATACAAAGATACTAGATGAGTCAAGAAACTTCGAATACATCATGAGGAATTTCCGTGACACTCCTAACGTTGAAAGCCTGTCTATTTACCTAATAAATCTAAACACCTATAGTTATCCTGTTATAATTATGTTTCTCAATTTCAATTCAATAAAAAAAACTGTGTGCACGTTTTTCTTTAACTTCTAACAAATATTTTATGTCAGGTACCGGTATTTTGATGCCTACAAAAAAAAACTGAAAAAAAATATACCAGAGGAACGAATTAGGTTCCAAGTTTAAAGTAAATCAATTCATCTACAGGCCAAAAGACCACAATGGATTTTTTACCCATTTAGGTGGCTTAAAAAGTTCACAAATCTATTGTGGATTTTTAACCCACTTATAGGCCAGATATCCACAAGAAATTCTTGTGGACTTTTGGCTCATAGATTGTGGATTTCTGACTCACTTTGGTGATTTGAAAAATATTCATTTTATTATTATTAAAAAACGTTTTTTTAAAGCTTAAGATGTGTCTTAATAGTTCAATGGGGAATTGCTTAAATCCTAGAAAACTACTCAGTCAAGTACATCGGCAGGACCGCTGCCCGGGTTCAAAGAATTTTAATTCTCTTTTTGGGACCTCTGTACCCCTCACGAAACTCCGTTGCTGCCCTTAGGGTATGTCCAATCATCAGGTAGGCGCCAATGTCAAGTTTTCTTAACAAACAGTACCTTAAGTATGATTTTAAAAATTTCCATAAATTATTTGTGGAGTTTTGACCCACTTCTTTCTAAAATTATGGAATATTGACCCACTTTTTTGTTTATTTCTGGCTCATAAGGGTGGGTTATATGTCCACAGTCGATTTATGAACCTGTAACCCACCCAAGTGGGTCAAAAGTCCATTGTGGACTATTTGCATGACCCTATGCCAATTTTTACCCTCTGAACACAAAATATTGAAGCTTTTTGTACTAATTTGTTCCGCAACAATTTTTCTTATAATTAAAAGAAAAATATCAGAAATAAAAAAAAAAATGAAAAATAAGCTCGTGGTTGTTTTTTTTTGTTTTGCTTTAAAATATACAAAAAGCTGTACAGCTGCATTATGGACACATAAAAACTAGCACGTACGACACATTTTCACAGCTGTTGCAGCTCCAGTTCCAGTTCCAGTTGCGCATTCTATTATGTTCAGGCAGTTAGCCACTTAGATGAGCCTACTGTCGTACCTGGGCGAAGCGCATTTATGGAGTTGAGGACATTAGAACTTTTTATTGAAATATATTCCATGATTCCATCACTCTACTTAAACATAAGCAATTTTCATCATCGTTATTTATTATTTGGAAATTTTTTAAGGCTACCATTTCATAAGACATTTCATTTCTCAAAACATAATATCAACTAAAATCCGGAATTTTGGACCTTTGATTCTCCATTTCAAAACGACCAAGGAGAAAGAATATTTTCTCACATCCTTAAAAATTCTAAGATTAACTGAGCTCTTGCAATAACCTATTAATCATACATGAATTAAAGGCCATTTAACTACTTTTTGTATTTTACGCCTTCTATTCAAAGGCAATTTTCTGATATATTGCGCCAAAATATTACAATTTTAACAAAATTATCCCCAAAGGAATATTGTATAGGTATTACCTGCAATTTAAAAATGTCTTTATATTGATTTAATAAAATTTCTCTTACTTTTGTTACGAGTTTCTTAGAATTTATGAATAAATATCCACATCACCCAAGAGGACAAACATTTAATTTATAATTTCCTTTCTATTTGTCCAATTTCAATTTTATGAATGAAAATAAAATGCATGGTGCATCGATTGTAACTATAAAACCATTTCGATGTTTAAAGAGTTTCCTTAACAATCAATCTTAAAGGATGAATGAATTTATGTTCTTAACACAAACAAACAAAAAAACAACAGCATCACATGTCTTCTTAAAGAATTTCTTTAATTTTTCTCAAATGTCCTTGAGACTCTCGAAGAAAGAGTTGAGTAATTATTTCGCACCTCAATTTGCATAAACATCGTTTTCAATGAAAAAATCTCTTCCGGATGTTTGCGTAATTTTCTTTAGATTTTTCACACAGGTGCTAACAGTTTTAGGACATGACCTTGCAGCAGGATGACTTGAATGGATCTACTTACTCTATTATCATCTCACGTGCTAATGCAACGTGCATATTTAGAAAATAAATTCTGCACGTCATCAAAGAAACTCCCGCGCACAATGAATAATGAATGAACATGTTTCACATCCTTTTTTTTTTATTTTCTTTCAAGGATGTGTATTTTTTTGTATTGTATTTATGGTATAATATGGATGTACTTGTTTGATAATGAACCAAAGAAATATACAGTTGTTAACTAAGGATTAGAACTCAAATAAGGAGGATAATCTTATGACAAACCAATCGTGCTGTCCTATTTTTTTTTTTTATATTAATATCCTTGTGCAAAATTTATAAAACTTGTTTGCGGAAATATTTCATTGATCCTCTGTGTGAAGGTGTCTTAACAATAAAGTACTACAAGGATAATAATAAAGGAATTCTTTTATAATGATTTTCTTTATTTTCTTCAATGAAGTGAAAATCTAGTTGAGGTCACGTTTCTTGGTCTTCGTAGAGTTTAAAAGGAAAGTTCCCAATGGACCACCACCGAGACGTTATATAGATCTCAAGGATTCCCACATCCCATCCGCCCTCACTTGTACGTTGTTTTATGAATGAACAAGGACCTGTGTGTAACTATAGAACTGTTTTGTATTCTTTTAATATCGGAAGGTAATACGAATCTCAAGAATTTCTTCTGGTTAAGTAAATTTCGAGAAAAATTGCGGCAACACTTTGTGGCAATTTTTTTGCTTTTCTTTTTTGTTTCGGATTCAGGAATGTGCTGCTCCTTGCAATTTTGTTCCCAGATCAAAAATTAAGTTAAGCCTCCAATAGAATAATAAAAATTGAAAAAAAAATGAACGACCTGTTTGGAAAATATCCTTAAAAATGGAGAATTTCCATCGCAATCATCATTATGGAATCGATACTATTTGGGTGTTCTATTTTCTATCTATCTAAAAATGACTGCCCTAGTTTTTACGTTTTTATATAACCTTCCTTCCTGGAAGGATTCATTCATTCAAAGAATGGGGATCGGCTTCTATGAAGGTATTTGGAAGAAGACTCTGTTCTCTTATCACATCACACCACCACCGCACCGTAGAAGTTGAATTGATAAATTCTTGTTAAAAAAAATCTCAGGAATGATTATATCTTACAATGAGGACATTCATATTATTACGACGAAAACATTGAAGTTGACGGTAACGTCTTTCAACGGTTTCTTCGTCATCATACGTTGCAGAGTGTGGCGCTTTAAAAAAATAATATGTGTAACAGGAAATTGTTCAAAAAAAAATTAAGAAACAGATTACAGAAGGAGGGGACCAACAACTTATCGGATGAATGAAATCGTTGTTGTGGGAAACATTATTTGATTTTTTTATTTGATAAAAATGTAATGGAATTTTGTTTTGCTTTGATTAATAATTTTTTTTTTTTACTTGGAAGAATTAGTTTCTGGAATTTTATTAAAAGAGGAATGCAATTCGGATATTAAACATGAAACTGTAAGTTTGAATATTAAATTAGCTGAATTTCTTCTTAAACAAAATAAATAAATTGGACAGCTCGTGTAGTGACTTAAAACTCTCAAACATTCCTGTGTGCGTAAGATTGGCAGGAAAAGAGGGGACCTACAATTTTCTACCGAATCCGAACGGCTAAGGTGAGAAGCACTTTTTCATGACAAGAAATACTCTTGGAGGATTTGTCAATTCCTCGTTAGAAGCAGTAACCCATGAAAAACATTTCTGTTTTTTCTGTGGAATAGGTTGGGAATCGAACCCAAGACCTTCGCGTAACAGCCCAACGCACTTACCATTACGCTACGGGCTACTACGAGTTTCTTCTTAAGCTTATTGAAAAATATTCTCAATGCGATGTCATAACATTTTATCTTTTAAACAACCAGAGAATTGAAACACTAAATTAAGGATAATTTAAAAAAAAATAGAGACATTAGCTCAAAATTTTAAACGATTTAGTACGATGTTAAAGACTTTTTTAGTATGATAAAATGGCTTTAACATCGTACTAAATCGTTTAAAATTTTACGCCATTTATTTTAAATTAATTCTCTATAAGTACAGTGTACTCCCTCACAACTGGACACTAAGAGTAATCAGAAATTTGTCCGGTTATGAGAAAATAAAAAAAATAAAATTGAGAACCTTTAAAAAAACCACATTAGCGTATTCATATTCTAGAATTTTATTATTTTAGTCCGATTGCGTTCCCATATACGAAAAATTGTAATGTACTCTAAAACAGAATAAAGCTTACGGGATACAGTCACATTTCACGTATGAATAAATTTCTGTCCCAGAATTTTTCTTTCTTTTGAGGGTTTTACCCCTTTCGTCTTCATAATTCGACAAGTTGTGACTTACTGTCTAAAAAGTACGGGATTTGACTTTATATACAACGTCAAAAATAGTAGGTACTCCATGTGCACTTTGTCCGCTTAAGAGAGAGCCGAACTCTATTGCGAGTATTAAATTTGGTGTCCGCGTCCGGTTATTAGAGAGTCCGCTTATGGGAGGGTTATTTCTATGAAAAATCAGGAATTTAATTTCGTTATATGAATCTGTACAGTTATAAGAGGTGTCTCCTTATGGAAGGTGTCCGTTTGAAGAGAGTACACTGTAGGTACATATATAATTTTTTTTAAACATTTTTAAGAAACAAAAAAGTGGCAGGTAAATTAAAGTCTTTAGTTAAAGTTAAAGGTTTTTAAAAAAGCTTTATTCTTTTAAAGGAAAAGGTATTTATGAATTACAAGAGTTTGAAAGCGTAAGAGTTTCAACTGAACTCTCTTATTTCGGGATGAAGAGTGATCATTGCCTTGGCACTCGTTGATGATTTGCTCCTATGCAATTTTGTTTGTTCTGCGATTCTGCATTATGTGGGATTTAATTAAAGACTTTGTTTAGTCTGTGATATTATATTGAAGTTGTATTGGTTCAGTGCAATCTGCTGCTGTTACTATGGTTAATCGTTTGTATGGGGCTCAAATGTAACTGGTATACGCCATTTTTTGGTATTTTTAATGCGGAGTTAAAAAATCAATTTTGAAAAAAATCATCTACTCATTTCCAAATTATCGCATTTCGATAAAAAAAAAATTGATTAAAAAACAAAATTTATGAAAAAAAAAATTTAATTAAAGAAAATTTGATTTAAAAACAAAAAAAAAAATTATTTAAACAAAATTATTTAAAAAAAATCTCAATATCTAAAAAAGATATGAATCGAGTTTAAAGAAAATCGACCCATCCATTTCAGCTGGTAAAAAAATTATTGATGTTCGTTAAAAAAAAATTAGACAACTCCATATGGAGTTGGACGAAAAAATCATCAAAGCAAACAAGCCCATCACTGTTACAAAATGCTTTAACTACCCTTTTAACTTTGAGCCAAGGATGCTTAACAAAAACTAATCAACCATGCCAGATTAAAATAAAAAAGAAAACTCATATAAAAAATTATTTCTTTTCATGAAATAAAAATAGATAAATACATAGAACTTATTTTCAAGTAACTCCATGACAATGACCGTCATTTTTGCTCTCTTAAAAAAATTGTTCAATTCGATGACCCAGATATTTTGACGTTTCCATACAAACTATCGATAGCAAAATAATAGACTTTTTAAGAAATACATAAATTAGTCGGCGTGACAGCTCGTGTATTATGTGATTAATAACTCTCAACAATTCCTGTGTGCGTGTTATTGGCAGGAATAGAGGGGACCTAAAATTTTCTTAGCTAAGTTCACATGGATTTAAGTTGTTTTTATATTAACATGTAAATTGCTTTGCTTCGATGTCGTTTTTTTCTTTATGGACTCGCAAAAAATCACGCCTTCCTTGCACAGAGTTTTTACGACAACTCTCCTCTCATCTAAACCCACTAGATATTTTACCTTCTATGTAAATATAGGAAAACTACCTGACCAAAATATAAGAAAACACTTGAAAGCCTAGTTAAACCTAAACTTCTAAGCCCTCCCTCTATAACAAAAGTGAACTAGGTAAGCTACATTAATGATATCACTCTAGCCCTGAAAGCATCTATAACAATTTCTTATCCTCTTACTCAGGTAAGAGGAAAAAAGAACGTGGTTGGTCGATTAGAAAAAGTTGTAGGAAACTGCTTAATCGAGCTAAAAGTACCAGAAATGTGTCAGGCTTCTTATAAGGAATCCATAAAAATTTTATTAGAAATAATTGACCTTTTGTTGCAAAACTAAAGAAATCTCTGAAGCATCTAGATTAAGGAAAATTATCTCAACTGGTGGGGTGCTGTAGAACGCGGGTAGTCACTGATCGGCGTCAACATGGCGATGCCCAGTGATGCAACGCTTACTACACATCAATCGTGCTTATTTTACCTCCTCGTGGTAACCACCGGGTACTGGTTTCGTCCCTCCGGACTTGACCTGCTAAACTTATAAGCGCGAGTGTTGATCAGAAGAAAATAGCAACACTATAATGCTCTGTCTAAAATGGCTGGCTGAATGAGTCGTCAGAAGCCCTAGACGAGCCCATCAGAAGGATGGCACACGGCGGATGAATTCAAGAAAGAGAGTCAACGGTGTTGTCAATAGGCAGGAAGACAGAGACGGAGTGTTCCCACTAAGGCACTCCGACGACGAGACGGTAGCGGAAGAATTCCCTTGATGGAATCAACGGTGGCGTCTACAGTTCCAGTCAGGTTGAACTACTTAGTGAACACCTTATATGGGCTACTACGACATATTCGTAGCTCAGGCCTATAAGGAGCGGTTTATCCGGCTTCCCGTCCTTGGAGTTATAATAAGGGCCTGGTCCTCCAGGCTAGGGGGTTGTGCGTGGGGGTAACTTCCCTACCACGGAAAAAGTTTTCGGTTCCGAAACAACTACAAGCCTCGGATATGGATGATTCTAATGTTGACGACCAAAGCAAACGAAACAAGGACAACGAATTTCGGATCTGCACGTGGAATGTCCGGACCTTAAACAGGCCACGTGCAGCCGAACAACTAGTGGAGAGCCTGGATAGGCTAAAGGCTGACATAACAGCCATCCAGGAAGTGCGATGGGATGGAGAGGGCATACGAAGGATGAAATCGTGTGATATCTACTTCGGCGAGTGCTGCAAGGAGCAGGGTCAGCGGCTTTTTGGTTGTGGTTTTGTGGTAAGGGGAAGACTTAGGCGAGAAGTCTTAGGCTTCAGAAATGTAAGCGAGCGCCTGGTCACAATCCGCATCAAAGCAAAATTCAAAAACATCTCGTTGATCTGTGTCCATGCCCCAACGGAAGAGAAAGATGACTCAACCAAGGAAGAATTCTACGATCTCCTTGAGAATACGTATGATAGGTGCCCCAAGTACGACGTTAAGATAATCCTTGGCGACTTCAACGCCAAAATCGGAAAGGAGGGCATCTTTGGTTCGATTGTCGGAGGTCACAGCCTGCACGACAACACTTCCGGTAACGGACTCAGGCTAATTGACTTCGCGGCGGGGCGAAATGTCATCATAGCAAGTACTCGATTCCCACACCTCAGTATACACAAAGGGACCTGGCGGTCTCCGGATCAACGAACCGTCAACCAGATTGATCATGTTGCGATAGACGCGAGACATGCTTCCAGTATCCTGGATGTCCGAACATTTCGAGGAGCCAACATAGACTCGGATCACTACTTGGTGGTAGCTCAAGTACGTATGCGGATATCCATGACGCCACAACGACGAGTGGATGCTGTGAAAAGATTTAACGTCGCGAAGTTAAAATCGCAAGAGATCGCCAGGACTTTTGCAGACCACGTCTCTCTTAATCTCTCAGCAAGTACGCCACCAGCATCATCTGCAGAGGACCAGTGGAAGCACTGCCAAAATGCCATCAGGAGTGCCGCAACTGATGTGCTGGGTTTCACTAGGCCACCACAACGAAACCCCTGGTTCGATGAAGAATGCAGGCTGGCGCATGCAGCAAAGAATGAGGCCTACCAATCAATGCTGCAGACTAGGACAAGAGCTGCTGAGAGAGCAGCCCGGGAGCTCTATGGGCAAAAAAGAAGGGAGGAACGCCGACTTCTCAGAAGGAAAAAGAGAGAGCATGCGAAGCGGGCGGTCGAGTCTATTGAGGACTGTAGCGGCAGGGGGGATGTTAGAAAGTTCTACCGAAGGGTGAGGCAATCTACCCAGGGCTACAAGGCCAGAACGGAAGCCTGCCGGGACGAGAGTGGGAATATGGTGGTAGACACACAGTCGGTGCTGAGGATCTGGAAACAACACTTTTCTAGACTGCTAAACGGCGAAGATGGCCAAAATTCCGCTGTTAGACAGAACACTCCATTCAACCTGGACGATGATGGTCAAAATTTCCGTCAACCCGACCTAAATGAAGTGCGGTTAGCGATAGCCAAGCTTAAGGCGTACAAGGCTGCTGGTGCAGATGGCCTGCCAGCCGAGCTATTCAAAGCAGGGGGAGATGACTTGGTAGGGAGCATACACCAACTTATCTCCAAAATTTGGTCGGATGAAAGTATGCCCGATGAATGGAACCTCGGTATAGTATGCCCCATCCACAAGAAAGGAGATGCCCTGACCTGTGCCAACTACAGAGGTATAAGTCTCCTCAACGTCGCATATAAAATTCTGTCATCTGTACTGTGTGATCGCTTAAAACCGTATGTAAACGATCTGATCGGCCCCTATCAGTGTGGTTTTAGACCCGGCAAATCAACCGTCGATCAAATGTTCACACTACGACAGATTTTGGAAAAAACCCAGGAGTTTCAAATCGATACACACCACCTCTTTATCGATTTCAAAGTCGCGTATGATAGCGTAGATAGAGAAGAGCTCTACAGAGCCATGTCGCATCTCGGCATCCCTGCCAAACTCGTCCGCTTGTGCAGGATGACAATGGAGAAATCTCGCTGCTCCGTCAAAGTCGGTAAGAACACCACCGAACCCTTTGAAGTCGAGAAAGGTTTGAGACAAGGCGACGCGCTATCATGCAACCTGTTTAACATCGTTCTTGAAGCAATTGTACGAAACTCGCAAGTCAATAACAGAGGTACAGTTTTTCAAAAGTCTGTTCAACTACTTGCTTACGCAGATGATATTGACATCATTGGAAGAACGAAGCGAGCTGTTACCGGCGCGTTTGCAAGTATTGAATCGGAGGCGGCAAAAATGGGTTTGGCTGTTAATGAGGACAAGACGAAGTATATGCTATCATCGAGAAAGGAATCTCAACATCGTCGACTCGGGCAAAACGTCACGATGGATAGGTACAACTTCGATGTCGTCAAGGACTTTGTCTACCTGGGATCCACTATAACAACGCATAATGACATCAGTGCAGAGATCAAACGAAGAATTACTCTTGCCAATCGCTGTTTCTTCGGGCTAAGAAGGCATTTGAGTAGTAAAGCCCTCTCTCAAAGAACCAAGGAGACCTTATATAAGACCCTAATCATCCCGGTCCTGCTATATGGGGCAGAAGCATGGACCCTGTCAAAAACGGATGAGAATCTGCTTGGGTGCTTTGAGAGGAAGATTCTTCGAGTGATTTTCGGTCCAGTCTGTATCGATGGTGTATGGAGGAGAAGATTCAACAACGAGCTTTACGGGCTTTACAGCGACGTCGACCTGGTCAAAAAGCTGAAAATACAGCGGCTGAGATGGCTGGGACACGTGGAGCGTATGGACACCAACGCACCAGCCCGACGAGTCTTCGAATCTACCCCTGACGGTCTGCGCAGCAGAGGAAGACCCCACCTTAGGTGGCGCACACAAGTGGAGAACGATCTCAACCAACTTGGAGTGCGTAACTGGAGGCAGCTAGCTAGGGACCGAGCTGGCTGGAGAGGCTTGTTGGTTGAGGCCGTAGTCCATCCTGGACTGTGAGCGCCATCAAAAGTAAGTAAGTATCTCAACTAATCCAGTAATACTTAGCTTCCTTAAAAATGCTCATGACTCTTGGTCTTGGACCAATTCTTGCGAAGAATCGCTTAACCTGATACTAGATACTCACTTCCCGTGTAGCTCTCAAACTGTGAATTACACCGATCACATTAGGTCCAAAAATAAGTGAACTTATCCAAAAGGTCTGTTTACAAGGGACAAGCTGCAATGGGCAATCAATTAATAGCTTTGAACTAAACAGGTAAGCTGGACCAGGTGGCATAATACCAGCCGAACTCCAAATAACTTCAGATATTATCCTGCCAATCCTAGAAATGCTCCTCAATAGTTGTTTGGAGCTGGTCCATATTCCTTATTCATGGACATAAGTTAAGGTTGTATTTATTTCCAATGTTGGCAAATCCTCCCATGTAAACCAGAAAGATCTCAGACTTATCAGCCTATCATCATTCCTTCTCAAAATTTTCGAATTACCGATTTATATCCATTTGAGAACAAGCATTGATACAAAACTTCCGTCTTCGGCTTAACATGCTTATTGCAAAGGGAAATCGGTGGACACGGCTGCTCTGGACACACTGGTGCGAACCATAGAACACTCCCTCCATCATATAGAGGGCGCTTATAACAATGTCGACACATCTGAAATCACATCTTCTCTATGATCTCTGAAAGTAGATGGTTCGCTTAGTGAATTTAGTAACCAAATGATTACTAGAAGGATTGTTAATTCAAAACTATCAGAAAGCAAAAAGGTCTGTCGGTAGAGGTAGGAACGCCACAAGGCTTTGTTCTATTTTCTTTTCTTTGGAACTTTGTAAGAAATGAACTTCTGACATGCCTGGAAGACAAGAGCTACAGAGTGATTGCCTATGCGGATGACGTTTCTATCACCGTTTCAGGAAAAAACATCATAGCTAATAACCCGGGCAGATCGCTGCGAACTGGGTGTTAACCCTCATAAGACAGATGTTGTCCTCTTTTTCCAGAAAATACAAATTTCCCATATAAATTCTCCTTCTATCAAGGTTGTAATATTAACATTCTCAGATGAAGCCAAATATTTGGGTCTTATTTTAAACGAGAAGTGAAGCTGGAAACCTATTATACATGGAAGAGTTTAAAAAGCCACTGTGGCACTTTTCTCATGCAAAAAAGCCGTTATACATAAATGGAGTCTCCAACTTCGCTTTACTCATACTTCGGTATAGTCAGAACGATTCTAACAAACGATGTCTCCGTATGATGGACTTCCTAAGATAAAACAACACTGCAACAGGTAAGGGGTTGGGACCTACCGTTCATAAGTTAAAGTTAGTTAAGTGCCGTTTCATAGAGTAATTTTGCAGAATACCAAATTCAAACCAAAAGTCTTAACATTTAACCTTTACTTTCAACCGGATGTAGTGATTCTCAAGATGCACATTAGATCAGCAGGAGTTGCTGCTGTTGCCTCATTCTCCAAAAACATATTCAAACCACATTTTATTGTAATAGTACGAGTATATACTTCTTTCTGTCTTAGAGATTTTTGGCAAATGCCGACAATTATACAATTTCTTGAAATCTTATAGTTGGAATACTTGGAATAAAGGACTAGAGTTCTATACAAGACCAGAGTTTTATTATACAAGATTCATTTCTTTGAATGGATTTAATGTGTGTCAAGTTGAGATAGAGAGAGGGGTGTTATTTCCTCTTATATAGCGAGTCACACATACACAGACACACACTTTGAAAACGACAGTTTTATTATATGGACTCTTGAGAATTATAGATATTTTGCTTGCGATTCATTGCCAAAGATAAGGAGTTGTCGTGTTTATGATCTTTTTGTTATTTTTCTTGTTTTTGTTTGCTGTCAGAAAGGAATCAAATTGTTGAATTTTTCAAAAAAGATACTACCTGTTGTTTTGATGATGCCAAGGAGGTAATGGGTAAGTTTTTATTATTATGCTGTGTGGGTGTCCGCCCAGTTAAATAAAAGAAGAATCTTATAACAATTTTTTAAGAATTTTCTAAAGGACAGTAGAAATTAGGAAAAGGGAAAAATTGATATTAGATTGGGGATTTTGTTGTACAGAAGCAAAAAAGAAGTGCTACACAACAAATTTATGACTTTTTTTTTTAAACAAAAAATTGAAAATGAATTTTTACGACACGTGTTTTATTTTGTAATTGCCGACATTATCAATTTAGTCCTGAAAAATAAAAAAAATCCTGCGGAAAAATTATAGGGAGGATACATTTTCGTAAAGGCGTTGTAGTGGCTGTACATAACTACTGTAGATTAAAATAAAAGGCACGACTTGGTCGCATGAACTTGCTTTTAGATAATTACACTGTGGTCTTAAAGTTTGAATTACTTAGTTTTGGGAACTTATAAATGCAAATATGGACATTTAAATATAGAAGAATGGGACGACCTAGAAGAAATCGGGGAGGAATTGTAAGAATTGGGCATAAGTTGGAGTGGAGGCTAGCTTGCTAAATGCATGGTGGTAAAAGTCCGGAATGAATAATTATGAAAACAAAACATTTTGAACTTTTACCAATATTGCAGAAAGATTCTAAATATTATTGGTAAATTCCAAAATGTACACATTTCGGATTTTTACAGAAATAAATACATACATTATTAGAAATCATTCAAAATAGTTAGAAGTAGCAGTGGAGGAGGAGAAAGAGGGGTCATAATAGTCCCGAGTCCAACAGCAATATACCAAGCTTGGCAATTTGGTGAATGGTTCAGAGACGTAAATGATGATTGATTTAACGGACTTCCGTCTGCTCTATCAGCAGGAAAAAAGGTCTTAAAAAAATGTCTTTATCTGTCCATGAATGCAGACCTGACCCATGGAGTGAATTCTGTGAGTTTGGGTGTTGGTTGCGGTATGTAGCTATAGGAGTTCGTACTAGACCCATTGCGTGACGTTTAGCAAAGAGATCAAATCTCTAATCATTAAATCAGAAAATTCGTCGAGGCTGTTGAAGAAGGCCTTACCAAATGACTGCAATCTCATTCTGGCCAGAGCGGGGCATTTGCAGAGGAAATGAACGACTGTTTATTTTTCCCGCTGCGCTGGTCCCCACAACTATGACAGTAGGTATTGCGGGGGATGTCCAATTTCGCCGCATAATCTCCGATTGGCCAGTGACTAAAGTAGTTCGCAACTACCCTGGCTATGTTTTGCCTGGGTCTGCATATTAAGTTATTTGTTAGGGACTTATTATTGGTGGACCAGATATTTCTAGAAATAATGCAGTTTGCTAAACCGTCCCATCTGCGATTAAATTCAGTAAGAAAAATTAAGAAAACATTGCCTAACAGGAACATTTTCTTTCCGCATGTGAGCTATGAAGGACTGAGCCTGAGCCCGCTCTTTTTCTTTAATGCCAGAGTGACTTCGAACCCAGAGTGACCTTGAGATTCACGTTCAGGCTCACGAGCTCATCTTGGCATTGGTGAACCAGTTTATAGAGGATGCTGTAGCCAAATTAATGGTTTTAACAGCAGCCTGACTGTCTGTCAGCACAGCAATATTTCGATCTTGTTTGAGTAACTTGCATGCTTCCCTTATTGTTAGTACTTCAGCTTGTGTCGAAGTCTCCCACGGCTCGGAAAATCGAGCGTTATTGTCGAGAAACCAATGCATCCACAGAGAGTGACATTTTGGTGGGGATTGTGGAGTAATGGCATCATTTGACCATTTTTCTTCGAAAACGTTTCGGTCAACGGTGGGCTATACAGAGCATGAAATTGAAGACATGGATTTAGACAACCTCTGGTTCATGCAGGATGGCCCACATAAATACATAGGTACCTACATTATATGAGAAGGGATTTGACCTATAACATTATTCAGGACTACTTTAATTTGTTTAAATATTGAAATCTTGTGTTGTGCTGTTCCCATAAAAAGAAAGAAGCTTTTTCCGATGAACGATCCAGAAAGTGAAGGAATAATTTTCTTGACGATCTCAACGTATAAATACACTAATTTGTAATGTTCTACTACACTTAATGTCACTCTCAATATAAACAGTCTGAAGATGAGAGAATTCATTCTGTTCGAGTCGATTCGATTCGAGTCGAGCTATTTTAATGATAACTGCTAGTTTATTCATAGCATAATAATCATAAGTTTAATGCTTCAATACAAAGCTGCTTGGGCAATTTAAAAGCTATTATACTTAAAAATACAATCTCCTACCACACACACCTTTTTATATAAACTAAACCAAGAGCAAGATAACAACATGTCCGTTTCCAGCTGTCTACTATACCTACTAGAGCTACTTCCTTTGCAAAAAAAAAAAAAAATAAAACAACAGTGATCGGTTTCATAGCCTCATTCGATGGCATTCAATGTTCAATAACAACGTTAAACTCATCCCCAGGATCATTGAACTAAGCCGTGGAGACTAGAGAGAGGATAGTAGAGAAGATAGAAGTGATTCAAGCTATAGAACAACTAGACCCTGGGAGGACTTCCACATCCAATCAAAGATCGTTGGATCTAATGTTTGATGTTGAAGTAGCAATTTTTGTGCTATCTTCCATCTATGTAAGGGAAGAGCAAAAAAAAAAACTTACTTAAATTAACGTACATAGCATCCTGCTTGCTGCTGCTGCTGCTGCTGCTTTGAGAAGACTTCTCTCGCCATAAAGGGTTTATATTCCTCAAGAACCACTGATTATGCAATTACAGAGAACTCCTTGTGGGATGGTTTTTTTTTTTTGTATTTTATTTTCTTTTGTTTTGTTTTGTTATAGTCAGACATTCTTGCAGCCGCAGCATCGGCATCATCTTCTTCTTCGTGGCCATTCTATCGTAATGTGTAATAAATTCGCACTGGAATCCTCTTTTTTAATGATCTTCCTTTTTATTCTCGGTAACGTCGTTGTCGTTCAACCGACCGATAGAAAAATCAGTCGTTCCTGCGTCTTTTTTTATTTTGTTTTTGGATTTATTGATGTTTATGTTTAGAAGTTTTTTTTCTCCAATTCTTTTGTAAGAATTTAACGACTTACGAGATAGAAATAAAAAAAACAATCCTTCTATAAACGAGATCCTTTCATCGGGATGCTGTTTTAAGTATCACCTCCGAAACAATAGCATTAGATATTCAAAAACAATCCTCACGCTATTGTATTTATGTTTTTTTAATTCGGGTTAATAGGGAAGGAGGCACAAATCCTTCGCACTTAAACAACAAGGAATATTTCAACGAAAAAAAAAAAACAATCTAAATAAGACTTTTGTTTATCCAATGCATAAAGCATGTGTGTTGCATCTTTTTTCTTCTTTTTTTATTTGGGGTTTGGGTGCAAAAGGGTCGATTCGCTTCACCAATTATCTCGGAAAAAATAAAATGAAAAACTATTAAAAAAAATCTATTATTATATCCAGAGGCTTACTAAGCGTTAAAGTAAATAAAAATGAGAAAAAAAAGGAAATAAACTGAAATAAAATTAAGATGCTGGGGAATCTGATGCGCGAGATATGCGTTGCAGTTTCATTGTTTTGACGACATACATTTTTATACTTTGGGTATAAATCCGGAAGTTAGAATACGGAAGAGCCTGGCGGAGACCGCGCGTGATGTAATTTGGGTGAATTTATGTCAAATGCGTATGCAGTGGTTTCTTTTTTTTGTATTATTCAAGGCTGATTTATGATTTGGCTTGATTTACGCGTTAGGTGAGGAAAGACGTTAAATATAAACAGTATCTATAGAGCCTTTTAAAGGTTGTTCTCGGTGGAATAAGTCTGAGTTGCTTAATAGAAGTCCTCGGTACTAAGAGAAAATATTTATGTAAATTTATCACCACCGCTCCGATTAACAAAAAAAAAAAATTGGTACCGTGATTTGCTCTACTTGTACTGCCATCTGCTGAAAATATTTTTTTTTTAAATCGCAAATTAGCAAATTTTTCAGATAATTCTTTATTTTACTTTCATTTTCTTAAAAAACCAAGTTGTGCTGTTTTGTGCACATGTTTGTGGTGCCATGTGTAGCAAACCTTATCTCATATTTGCATAAACCGCACCAAACAGTCACTCTTTGTCTATTTATCTTTCGCCCAAATGCGGCAATTCTGCTTATTGACGAATCCACTGAGGTGAAAATGTGCCTCATCACTGAAGATGATTTTCTTCGAAAATTGATCATCCACTGTTGCCATTTCTTGCCATCATTCTGACCATTGATGACGCTTGAAATGGTCAAGAGGCTTTAGTTCTTGAGTCAATTGCACCTTGTAAGCGTGTAAATGCAAGTCTTTATGCATAATGTTCATCAACGACGAGCGTGAGAGGTGCAATTGTTGGGCACGACGACGAGTTGAGGTGGACGGCTCTTCAGCCACACTATCGCAAACAGTAGCAATATTTTCTGCAGTACGAGCTGTACGAGCATGCACTGGTGTTTTCACATCTCCTACAGACCCGGTTTGCTCAAATTTTCGCACGATTTTTCCGATTGTACGCACATTTGAACGATGAAATTTACCGAAAAATTTAATTTCATAATAAGCCTGAATAACTTTAACGCGTTGCTCGATTGTGCATCTTTCCATGGTTCAAATTGAGTTAGTTTGAAATTGAGAAATGTCAAATGAAATGCAGAAAAAAAAACTTGACGTTTAGGGGTGGTTCACATTCAACATCGGCCCTTAAAATTTAACCACCCGTTACAAATGTAGAAGTGTGGGAGGGTTACGGCACATGTTGGTGATCCCATTTTCGTAAAGGAAAAAATAAGCCGATTGATAGAGTAAGTATTTTCTGCTTCCCATACCAAATGGAATTCTCCATACCAAATGGAATTCTCAGATGTGGTCACTATTTACCCCCGAAAGTATGCAATTTCGGGGTTTTCACGATTTTTCCGCTTTCCCTGTTTGTGTGGTGTCTTAACCATGCAAATCGGATGATGTTCAGCGGAGTTATGGACGTAAATAAGATATATATACATATTAAGATCGTACGAAAATTAAGTTTTCCATCAAAACTACAAAACAATTATTTTTTAACTCACTCTGCTCTACGACTTACCTTTTGACTGCAACTTACACGAAGCACTTTCAATAAAAAAATTACTAATTAAAAAAAAAATTAAAACAAATCTATATTTATATATGTATGTATGACTAGCAAAACCCCAGTTTTTTTTTTATTTGTTTTGAAAAAAAAAGAAAATTATTAAAAATTGAAAAAAAAATTTTGCCGGTGACAGGAATCGAACCTGAGATCCCTCACGTCTAAAGCGGAGATCATTTTTCATTTTTTTTTCATTTTTATTTTTCCAAAGACTTACAACTAACTTAAAGCTAGACAAAAATTCATAAAAACTAGCCTACTTATCAATAACTTACAACTAACTTACTGGCCACATGCGGGCGCTCTAAGTTAAGCGGAGATCTTTCCACTGCACCACGAACTCTATTATTTTTAAATTGCGCAAATTACTAAATATTGTTCACCCATGTGACCAATTGAAATTAAATTTCGTTTTTTTAACAGATTTCCTTTATTTTTTTATAAAAAAAAAAAAACGGTCAACCGATTTGGCTGGTTAGCGAACGTACACAAAACTAAACTTTAATTTATATATATAGATGAAAAATTTAAAAATTTAAAAATTAAATTATTTTTTATACAAAAATATTATGTAGGTACGAATTTTTGAAATATCGAATTTTCAAAAAAATAATTTTGATTTTTTAATCCAAAATTAAAAAAAAAAAGCAGTTGTATGGGAAGAAAGAAACTATTAAAATAATAGTTATAAGGTTATAAGAATAATTTTCAACACTTTCTTTTAAATTTTAAAAATATTCTTTAAACATTTCAAAAATAATCTCAGTAAAAAAATTAATCAAAATCAGTTTAACAAATTTCGAGAGGAGCGAAAAAAAAGAATACTGTTCTATGGGAAGAGCCATTAATTTAATAAATTTTTCTACCAAAATTTTGTTTTAGATGAAATTCTCAATTTCATTCCTTTTCCAAAATCTTCAGTAAATGCTTAAGAATAAGACATTAATAACTCTTTCGCTTTTTGTCACTTAAAAGGCTGAAAGGTGTATATCGCCCGTTTGATCATTTTACTAGAACAGATAATTGCGGCTTTCATCCAGTCCTCCCGGTTTGATTTGAGAGGATTCTCTCTAGAAAAAACTTTTATTCCACATTTTCTGTAAAGCTACAATCAGGATTTCAAACCGTCGCTGACAAGCTAGAGCCTTGTGTAACTGATGGCATATTATCTTGGTACTTATGTTCACATTACTGAGCTTTACAACTCTCTTAACCAAAGCTATCTAATGGAAACGCAAACCAACCGGATCAAAGATCCTAAGTATTTTTTTTTTTAGTTTCTTAATTACAATGGAATCCGACAACTACCCAATCTCCCTCTCTTTCGAAATTAAAACTTCAAACGATTTTCATTCTATCGCCAGTTTTTTCGCTACATTCTTCAAACATTCTTTTGCCGATGGTTAATTTGTACCTGACTCTTTTTTTATAATTCCCAAATTTCTCACTTACACCATTTTTCCCTAAAAGTAAACAAAACGAAAACAAATTAAATTAACTTAATAATGAATTTAATCCTGGTTCCGAATTCCGATGGTGTCCCCGCCATATCTCTTTAAAAAAAAATGCTCTTCCACCCTCTCTTTTTCTATAACTAACTCAGGGTAAATTTCCTTCTTTCATAATGCCAAAAAGACCGAAAGGCGATGTTAACAATTATCGTTCCATTGCCAAGGTTTCTCATATACCAAAGCTCTTCGAAAGTATTTTGCATGAAATTTTTCATTGCAAATCTCTCATCTTCCCTAGACAACATGGCTTTTTCAAATGTAGATCCACAACCACTAACCTTGTAGACTTTTGTGCCGTTTACCAACTTAGCCTTAGAGAAAGTTGATGTTGCTTCAACCGATTTTAGTACGGTTTTAAAAAAAATTTCGAATAGAATAATACTCTTTAAATTGTCCTCTCTCGGCTTTGAACCCTCTTTGTTAAAATGGATTTCCTATTACTTAAAAAACTGTTATTACAGTGTTCGTTTCAGGTCTGCCCTATTCAAAAAACTGGAAATGGCAGATCTTTTTTTAGCTATTTCCGTTGTCCCCCAAGGCATCCACCTAGGTCCACTTCTTTTCATTCCTGCTATTAATGATATTAAATTGATCATCAAACTTCCTCTATCTCACTGTATGCCGACGACACCAAGTTTTTCAAGACAATTTCTTTGTCAGTTGACTCTTCGTTTGTTCAAAACGATCTGAAGTTTTTCAGTTTGGTGCCTTAAAAACAGCTTGGAGCTTAACACTTCCAAATGTTAATCTATCACCTTTTCACGCAAACATGGTAAACAACTTCCCCGCCTCTAATTTTTCCATTATCAACCCATCCATTGATCTTATACCTCCATATTTAGACCCCCTCAAACTAATTAAACTGAATTCACTGAAAGAACGAAGAGAAATATCCCAAATTCTCTTAATTCATCGACTATGTACTTTCCAGATCGGTTGACTGCAGTGCACTCTACAACTCTTATCTTTCTAAACACTAACCTTCGTAACTAACCAAATCCCCGTCTCTTCCATCTAACCAGCCTCCGGACATCGTATGGATCTAACACCGCCTTCTTATTCTTCCTCTTTCGTCCCGATCTAAGTTAAAGTTCTTAGTTTTTAAGTCAATCATCTTCTATTAAGCCGACCGACAAAATTAAATTAACCACCTTAGTTTTGGCCCAAAAATAATAATTCTTTCAGAAAATTAGGCACTAATACAGCTATAAGCTTGTATGGAGATCATTTCTGTCATCGTGTAAGAATCAGATAGAAGAAAAATATATACCCGCCGAAGAGTTCTTCAGGAAGTAGAAAACTTCGACCAGAATCGAACTATCATAAATGAGCCAAAAGAAATGCCTCAAATGTGCTTTTGGCGTTTTAGCAAAACATTAATACCGTATCAGTCCGAAAAAGACCGTATACACTTACACTTCTTCTTTTCGAGCTCATGAAATTAAAACCTCTTCAGTGTACTACAAGTTTCCTGGATGCTTGGTATAAGTAATTTGTAAATGCCTACAAATTACTTAAAACCTTATACATCTCTGAAATCGTCTTGTAAACCCTTTTTGAGGTAAAATAAATAGTTGGTAATTCAATTTTAATGAGCATTGTCTTCGTGTCTTCCTGCTTCTTCTTAATTCAAATCCCATCACAGAAAGACACACAATGCCGACAAAATCTATAGTTTTCGTTTTTCTTTTGGGATTTTTCTATCTGCCGCCTTTGAATGGAAAATCACTAAACCATTCCATCGATTATCCATTCAAAATTATTCATGTTGGCACGAAGTTGTAGATAGTCTTGTTGGTTGAAGGAAGAAAGGATTGAAATTGAAAACCCTCGATTTCTCGCTTCTGATGATATCTTCCATAGAACATCAAGCATCCCATAGATGTGATGCTTTGCTTGTTGTGATGTGCGCATATGCAAAAAAGGGAAAATGAAAATCTTTATAGGTATGCAAGTTTCGGTACATGTTTATATTGAAATGATTCGCTCCAAGGTGAAGATATAAATTATTTCCATCCCCACGCGTCCCTGATGATGATTTTGTTTTTGTTTTGTTAGAACGATCTTGGTGCAATTGAAGCAAGGCTTTTCCTTTGTACTCCTATGGTGTCCCTTTGGCTCAATAGTTACGTGACGTAACGACTGTTGATGTCAGTTACCTATTCTTTAGAAAAGAAGTCTCAAGACATTGTCCTGTCTTCATATGTTAACATACGGGGGCAGAACGAAAGAAGGAGTCTTGCCATATACCATGTTGCCTCCGCTCCGCTTCGAGAAGAGACACCCTGAAGAGAAAAGTTGTTTTTAATTTATTCACCTCGTGTAAGGCAATCATCCGCAGCTATTTGCATCAAATTTCCTCTTCTCCTTGCGCGTTGGAATGTTGTTTGGAAAATGTTTGTCCCTTTTTTTTACGAATAATGCAGAATTGTATATGCAATGCATATCCAACAACCAACTGAAGACGGTCGTTAACTTGCAATAGTGCATGTATATGAGAACGGGTTGGGGTAGGGGTTTCCTATTCCATATATATTTTTTTGTATGCAAATCCAAAGCCTTATTCTTGTGATGGGTTGGTATTTTGTTTACAATTCTTGAAGAAGAAGTAAAAGTATTTTTTGTTGTTGTTATAGCTTGGAGTAGTACATACGATCGGTATAATCCTTTTGTATATTTTGATCACGAATTCGATGTCTATTTTTAATTGAAGTAGCATTTTTTTGTGAATGAAATTCAAGATTCTGATAAAACAGGCTATTTTGGTGTCGATTAAGATTCAAAGGAGTGAGATAGTATTTTTTGTTTTGATTAGATTTAAAATTGGTTTTTATTTAATCGATTTTTTTTGCGGCCTTTTTACATCCTTTATAGAAAGGAAGTTCAAAACAAAATTTAAAAAAAAACCTTTTTTGTCAATAGCAGTTTTCCTTTTTTTTTTTAATGGTCTGACTAAACATTGGACACTTCTTTTCTAGCTTAATCGTACTTTTAACGAAGACATTCACTCGAAATAAGGGATAAGTGGTCAAAAATTGATAAAAATTGCAAGGAACGATACTGAAGGCCTTATGATCAAGGAAATTCAATCTGACATGATATCTCAGGATTGTAAAGTAGACCAAAAAATGAAATGAATGATAGTCTTAGATAGCCAAGCCATATAAACTATGTGGAAAGAGTTAAAAATCTAGGTGTGTATTTTAACAGAACACTAAGATGGGATAACCATATTCAACAAATTATAAGCAAAATATATGGAATTCTCAGGAATCTATCACTCTCACAACACTTTACACCTCTTGGTACTAAATTATTGCTGGTAAAATCACTAATTATTCCTATAATAACTTATGGTTGTGAGATTTTTTGTTATCACAGTGCCGAAACTAAGCGGAAGTTAGTAGTTGCTTATAACAACATTGTAAGATACTTTTATAATCTTAGGAGGCGTGACCACGTTAGTAGATTTTCAAAAATAATATTGGGATGCAAAATCCACACATATTATTGGTATATTAATTACCGAACACTTATTTTTCTGTACAAGGCTATAACAACGAAAGAACCCTTATATTTATACAACCTCTTAATTTTTGCAAGAACACCGCGTTATATTACACTAATACAACCTCGATTTACATGCCGTATAACTGAAATGCAATTTTTCATCCATGCCATTAGATTGTTCAACTCACCACCACAGAGCATCAGGAGACTTATTGACACAATTAACTTTGAGACCGTTTTATTCAAGTATATGGCTACAAATGATAACTAATTTCATATTTTTAAATTTAATACAAAATATTTTTCTATATAGGTACTTATGTATATTTCTTTAAATTAATTTCTAACATCAGATTAAATTAAAATAAACTTTTAACTTTCCACACTCGAGCAATGAAAAAGATTATGTAGTCTATTTGTAAGAGATTTGATTAACTGAATAAAATATCTAGGTAAATATCTAAAATATCTAAATATTATTATTATTCGAAATCAATTTACTGAAGTTTTCCCTTCTTTTCTTTTTCTTATTTGTCAAGTTATGAATTCGCAAAAACAGTTAAACTGGAATTTTCACCAAATTAACATTACGATGATAATAAAGACGAAAAAAATTTAAGGTCTATCAATTTTGTACGTCTTTTGGTTTGTTTGTTTGTCAATTCGGCTACAGACAAATGGGTAGGTTGATTATTAATTGTGATATATAGTTATGTTCGGCTGGAGCCTAAACGGGTGGGTCGATTTTCTTTAAACTTGGTACTTAGCGTTTTTTAGACATACCTCTCCACATGTTTTTTAATTTTTTTTTTTAAGACCAAAAATAACGGAACCTGCCGCACAAATTTCAAAATGAAAAAAAATGCAAAAAATGAAAATCTTATTTTTCTCAAAAACGTGCACACAACTTAAAAAAAAAAATTAAATTTTATAAAATGGTTATGAATGGTACCTCCCATTGAACTATATTTTCAAAAACGCTTTAACTGATTTTGATCAACTTCTTTATAGAGAATGTTTACATTAATTTTTAAAATATTGTGTACCAAACATTTTTTTTTAATTTTTAAAAAAAGTTTCAAAACATTTTTTTTTTTGAGAACTTAATAATTCGAAAACGACTTAGTCAATTTTTATTAAACTTAGCACTTAGTACTTTTTTGACATTATCTAGCAGTTTAAATACATTTTTTCTTATAACCAAAAATAACGGTACCTCCCATACAAATTATTAAAAACCGGTATTGAAAATCTCATTTTTCTTAAAAACGGCTCCTACGATATTGATTAAAATTTTTATGTCAACTAATATCAGCTCGATCCACCATATTATTGGAAAGAAATGTATCTATCTCATAGAACCATTTTTTGGGTTTTCGACTATCTCATTATCTGATTAACCAATTTTAATGAAATTTTTTACACAAAAGCTACTAATAAATTTGAATAATATTGCATATGAAAATTTCCAATTTTCAAAAAACCAAATGGGTGGATAATATTTTTTTCAAAATTAATTTTTAAAACTCCGCTTAAATAAGTACTAAAAATTGACTTACTATTTTTTTTTTTTCTTAAAAATACATATGTATGTATATTCAAAATTTTATAATTAAAAAATTATTTTTTTAAAAAATCGCTCCAACTATTTTTATAATTTTGTTCTCATAAATTTAGAATTAAATAAGTAAGAAATCACTTTGTGTACAAATCAATTTGAGATATTTTTTTAATCAATTTATTTCTAATTTTATTGATTTTATAACAGTTTTTCAGTCTAAACTGTAAATTCCATGCATATGTGCGAAGTTCAAGGCAGCACGGTGCTTTATTGTTCACATTTATGAACTCACATAATACTTCCTTTAAATTATTAAGATAGTGTGATCGCACATAAGAGGAAGTTCGTGCGACACAGTCGGTCATTTTATATATTTCGTCAAGTAAGTGAAATCACTTAAGGTGTAAGACTTAATTTCAATAATTATTAATTCGATTTTATGTCGTTCAAGAACAATAGTTTTATTTATTTTATTTGTTTTTTTTTATGTTTTATTATAAATACCTACCAGTTTTTTTATTTTTACTCCTGAATGCCGAACTTGTTCGAAATGAATGTATCCTTTGTCTGAAGACTTTAAAATGTTCTACCAAAAACGTTTCGATACTTTTACCTGTAGGTACAAGTGATCCGTTATCAGATATTCCAGTTTTTTTAAATTTGTTCAATCTTTCTTCTTTTTTTCCAAATAAACTTACAACAAATCTACTTTCTTTGTAATGACATATTTCATTTGTTTTTTTTTTTTTTTCTTATTCCAATGCGCTAAAGAACATTATGTCTTCAGTACGTAAAAAGTTCAAGAAAACATCAAAATTAAATTTAAAAAAAAATTCACGAAAATTACAAAAATGTATATTTTGAAAGTGGATATTTCTGAGAATTCTTAAAATAGTTACATTGGTATGCCTACTTTTAACAAAGCAATTTTTTTGAAATCATTCTCAAATCTTATCGCTTAACCTATACGGAATTAAAAATTCTTTATGTGCATATCCGTTAGCTACTACATTCCTTACCAAAAAAAAATACCCTTCCTATATTTAAAATAAAATTAAGCGATAAAATACACGAGTCTATCGCAATATTAAATGACGCCAATTCTTAGAATTAAAATGCCCGATACCATAACGTTTCCTTCTCATTGAAACTTTTTTATTCCTTATTGAAAAAAAAAAACAAGAAAAAAAATAAAAAAAACTTTTAGGTACCTACACTACACCCACAACAGCAAATCCGCAGTAATAAAACACATGTAACCATATAGGCTCCCCCATCAAGCCTAGGCGGCATAAGGTATAAGGCATTAGAGAACCCATAGGTCTGAAAAGTAAAATTCTTGAGAAATTAATTTGCGGAAGAGATACCTACAAACCTATGAGATACATATATACCTTTTGCGCCCATCATAAGATACTTTTTTGCGTGGGTAAAAATTTAAATCCATCGTCGCGTCGCGTCGCGGTTGTGTCATTTCACCCATTCGTATAGATATTAGATACGACTTCTAAATCTATCCATTACTTTACATAGATAAAGTGCAAAAATCCCACCATCCCACCATAACTGACAGCGAGAGCCCTTTCGGTTTGGTTTAGTATAAGGTTCAGGTGAGAAGGGTAAGCGCAATTATTCCCCAGTTCATTGGAGATCCGTCGGTCTGCCGTTAGAGGAGGGGGGGAGGGCTCCGTGTGAAGAATTCCCGATCAGATTAAGGCAGGCGACGCGCACACACGACAGAAATTACAGATACCTGATGAAAATAATAAAAAAAAAAAAGAAATCAAGACAAAAAAAAAGTAACTGCCAGTTCTATATGCAAAGCTCGTTCTGCAGGCTCTAAATACACTTATAGGGCTTTACTGGCTCTTGTCCTAATACACGGAGATACATTGTAGATAATAGTCTGGGGGATAGCGTTGGATTGTAAGTTTTCATTTTATTCTGATTAGGTACTTTTAAAGGGGGCATAAGAGTAAATTGGAGTATTGAACTTGTCCGCCATCACCATATTGCATTGATGGTTTTATAAAAAACACAACAGAAAAACGATTAAGTGTACCCATTAAAGGATATATGCCAAAAAAACCTGTATTTTCGACACTTCGTTCATTTCTTAAAGGGACAATAGCTTTTAAATAAACACTTGTATGGAAAAAAGTGTCATAATATTTATTGTAGAAAATAATATAATCTATAAAATTAGCATACATCAATTTTCTACCACTTTGCCATTTATAAGTAAAGAACAAAAACCGGTATTTTTGACTTTGACTTATTTTTTTTTTAATAAATGATGGCTCGTTTGGAAAAAAGTAGAAAATATTATAAACTATAAAATGAGCAAAAATAATAAGAAAACAAAAAACCGGTATTTTTGTAAACAATGGTATTATTTAAAACGATAGCTAAAAAAACATTTTGACAATTATTTCTTATTTCTTATAAAATGTCAATTAATCTACAAATTATTAAAAAAAAATCTATAAAATTTACCCTATAAAAGTTTTATGCGAAAAACCTATATTTTCGGGACTTCGCAAATTTTTAAGGGAGCAATATCTTGTAACTGATCTAACGTATGGAAAAAAGTGTCATAATATTTTTTGAATAAAATGTTATAATCTATAAAATGACCATAAATTATTTTTCGATAACTTCGTCATTTAAGATTAAAAATCGAAAAACCAGTATTTTTGACTTTTGACCAATATTTTTTTTTTAAACAATGATATCTCTTTTATGATGGAGTAAGTTAAGAATTGTTAATTTTTACCTTTAAAGGTTTATGTTATAATGTACAAATTTTGCATAAACATATTTTCGAAAATACTTATTGCTTAGAAGTTTAAAAAACTGACATTTTCGACAATAATTTTTTTTTTTTAAATGGCCATATCTTTTAAACGATTAGTAGTAGGAAGAAAATTATACAACTTATTTTGAAGAAAATCGTCTGATCTACAAGTTTTACATAAAGTACTTTTTTTGTGGCGTTTACCGTTTAACAGTTATATGCAAAAAACCGAAATTTTTGACATTTGACCTTGAATAAGTTTTTGTGTAAGCCAGATTCGACAATGAATTTGTATTCAGGACCTATGTCTTATGCAAATATAATTACTATTGCATTTCAAAATCTTTCTTTACATTATTTCGACAGCTAAAGTAGGTGCATTTTTCTTGAGCTATCGTTAGAAAAGTACTGCCAAATTATCTAAATTAACTTTTATCGAATTTCTCAACATTAACTCCTCAAACTATAAAGGTAATATAATTTTTTTTACAACCGACCACGTTCTGTGCGCCCGGGCATTGTGTAATCTTTTTGTCAGCAAGTCGTCTTCGCACTCTATCGCGTCTTTGCCCGGTAGGATATTTGAATATTTTCACGTTGGCATCAAATGACTTGATACCTTACCTATACGAGTATAGAGGATAAACATACCGGCACCGGATGATGATCATTACAAGTGGGACGAGGCAGATAGGGACACAAACTTACGCGACTCATTCATTATTTTTAAACATTCCATGTGGCTCCGTGCGGCGGCGGTAGTGGTGCATTGGTGTTGTATATATACGAGAATAATGAAAATGAGACCCAGCACTATATATTGACATCAAGGCATGTTAAATGTTGGATTTTGTTTTTAAGAAATTCTATTTAAGAGCTGATCATAAAGTTTCAAGTTCATGATTAGGTAGGTGTGGTGGTAGATTGTTTTTATTATTTTTTTTAGTACAAAATTGAAGAGTTGATTTTTAAAGGGTTTTTTAGATGGCAAAACATATGTCGAACTATGAATAAAGATGTAATAGCTTTACTTTTTTTGACCAAAACTTTTCCTGTAAAGAATGGGAAAGCCTATATTTACTGAATGCCCAAAGCATATGCATTAATGCCTATTTATGACTTTAAGCTTCTTGCTTACTGCATCCATGTCTTTCTTAATATAAAACCTAAAATCGGTCAAGTTCCATCCTCCTATAGCAAACCTCTCCATTTACCTATACATTTTTCCGATGAATTGAATTTTTTCCTGGAACAAGGCTTTAAGGTCCTATAAGTACTAGGATTCATATAAGTACTATGATAAGTACACAAGCTTGGTCAACAAAAGCTTAGAAGTACTCGAAAACAATGTAACGGGTTATTTGATAGCGGCTTGGCTATATGAGAAGATGCGGATATCTGTGCTTGATATCAAGTTTTCCTTAAGCAAATAAAGGACTTCTTTTATCGCCAAACACGCTACAGTTATTGGGGAGACGAAAGGAGAGACTTAATTTCAGTCTGTCAGAGTACACACCTCCACCAACCGCATCATCAGTTTTTGATCCGTCGGATGTAAAAGTTGATCGATTCATCTTCCAGGAAAGCCAAGTCTTCCCAGAGAGAGAGAGATCTGGAAGGGATTGTTACTTGGATGTTTTTATAGCTGTGGGGTGGTGTAGTCTGTAATACTTGGAAGTGATCCGAATGAGTTCAGAATGATAAAGTGGCCAAATTCATTGTTGGTCCATTGTGAGGAAGCTTTAAGACGGATTGCTGTACTTGCAGCTGTTTGCAAAATATGTCGAGGAATGTCAGATGGAACATAATGTCCAATGTAGCGGAGGGAGTCGAAGGAAGTGCTCCACCCATGCATCGAAGGGTGAGTATTGGACCTGTTTTGTTTTTTCTAAGGCAGTTCATCATACTGACACACCGTATGTGCGAATCGATCTGACTACCGATGCGTATAGCCAATGAGTAGTGCGCGGTTGGAGTCCCCATTGCCAACAGCTTTTTTACACGAGAAAAGTGCCACAGTGACTTTTTAAATTATTCATGTATATTAAATTTCCAGCTTACCGTCTTATCTAAAATAAGACCCAAATATTTTGCTTAATCTGTGAATGTTAGTGGTACACCTTTTATAGAATGAAGGTCTATAAGGGGAATTTTGTATTTCCTGGAAAAGATTGATCTTGCGAGGGTTAACACGCAATCCGTAGCGATCTGTCCAAATTATTAGCTTATTTAACGCGTTTTGTTCTTTCAATGTTTTTTGCAATAGCAACGTCACCCGCATAGGCAATAACTCTGTAGCTTTCCGCTTCCAGGGATGTCAGAAGCTTATTTACAACTAAGTTACAAAGGAGAAATAGAAAGGCGTACCTCTACTGACAGATCTTCTAGCAGAAAAGCCGTCCAATTTTGAATCCTGCTATGTGCATTTGATTAATCAATTCACTAAGCGAACTTTCAGAGCTGACAGTGCAGATACGATTGCAGATGTGTCGACGTTGTTAAAAGCGCCTTCTATATCTGGGAATCCAACCATAGTATACTCTTTATGATGATGGGAGTGTTCGATGGTTCGCACCAATGTATGCAAAGTCGTATCTACGAACTTCCCTTTGAAGCAAGCATTTTGAGCCGAACAATGCCTGTTCTTAATTGGATATTAATCAGTCGAGAGTTTTAAGAAAGAATAATGATAGGCTGATAGTTCTGAGATCTTTCCGGTTGTATGATAGCATTTGACAGCATTGGGAATAAAAACAACCACTACTTCTCTCCATGACAAGGGAATGTGGATCAGTTCCAAACAACTTATGAGGAGCATTTCCAGAATGGGCAGAATAATATCTGGGGTCATTGGAGTTCAGCTGGTGCTATGCTGTCTGGGTCCAATTGACTTCTATGATTCAAAGCTATTCAAAACTCATTGCAGCTTGTCCCTTGTAATCAGACCTTGTGGATAAGTTAAATAATTTTTGGAATGTGTTCAGTGTTATTTAAAGTTTGGGAGCTACCTTCAAAATCAGTGTCTAGCGGCAGGTTGAGTGATTCTTCGCCAGAGTTGTTCAATTTTTAGGAAGCTAGGCATGACTGGGTTAGTTAAGAGAATTTTTTTTAGTCTAGATGCTTCACAGGTTTCTTCTATTTTGGTACAGAAGGTCTTCAAAGAGGATTTTTTGGATATCCTCAATTCTTTTTTATTTTTTAGTGATTTCTTATAAGAGTCCTATTCTGAAGCTATCTTGTGCTTTTTTAGCTCGATTGAATAGTTTCTTATAATTTTTTCTAATTGGCTGGAGCCCTGAGTTCCACCAGTGTGATTTTCCTTTTTCCCTTCAACTGAATAAGAGGGCATGAGATCGTCATGGAATTTTGAAGGGTTCGATTGAGATTCTTGACTTTGCTGTCAAGTTCATATATGTTTGAAAAAAAGCAAAAAAAAAAAATGGGCCTATGAAAGACGTTAGTAATAGATATTAATGTAAAAAATTTCAAATATTATGATAGGTCATAGAACTGACAAGAAAATTTAATGAAAATCGTGAGAGTCATTTTCGAGAAAAATAAGATTTTATTTGTAATGTTCGTAAAAAAAAATACTTGTGGGAATGCCCAAAAAACTTTTGGTTCCAATTTTAAAGAAAATGATCGACACATTCGCTTAGGTTGTAGGTGAACGGACAGAGAGACAGTCAGACGGACAGAATTGCGAGACAACCCAACAACAGAATTTGGAGTTCAAGCAAGCAAGCTTATTAGAGAATTTTGATGCAATTCTGCCATTACAGGCTTTTGGTTCCATCTGAACTTGAGATTGTAATAAAAAGGGATTCTCTTTCGGCGTAGTTCTAGCAAGAAAAATTCTATTAACAATTCTTTTAAATACTGGTCTTCAATTGACCGTTACAGTACGACCGTGCACTCGGTCTAAACCTAGCTAAAGACTTTTTTTTATTTTCTTTATTTTTTTTTTATTTTTTTTTATTTTTTTTTTTATTATTTATTTTTTTTATTTTTTTTTTTTTGGAAGCTTAATAAACATATTATTTATTAAAGAAATTATGTTCTGACAAACATTTATAAAAATGCTACGTCTCCTGTCAAAAATGTACTGCAAGAAAATATGTACATGAAATTCAAAATTCCTTTGACATAAGTAGAAGCTTAAGTAGAAATTACATCGGACCTATCAAAATTGTATTAGTTAAACAGAAGTCCGTACTCTCTTTCCATCAACTGACTCACCAAGCTCCAAAACACCTACATAGATAGATTTAGGGAGATTCTGATAAAAATGTGGTAAAATATGGTTCCGTCTAACACAAATACCTATTTTTCATCCATCGAGGTCTTCCTGTTCGTCGTTTTAATTTGTATCTTTTCTTTTTGTCAATTTTTATAAGTTTCTTCAACCTTTTTATTACATTGCTCCTATGCACCAGGAAGTTCATCATGTACCTAGTTATGTTGACTTAATGCAAACAAAGAATTTATATCAACATAACCTACTCTCCATATAAACAGCCTACGCATATTAGAACCTTCACGAGTTATTATTTATTTTTTATTTCAAAGCGGAGCAGAACAGATTTTGCGCATTCCATTCTAATCTCTGATGACAAAATTTGTTTCTATAAAAATTATTCTCTTTTCTGTGAGGTACGGCGGAGGTGGATGGCGGCGGCAGCGGAGCGGCAATGCATTTATTTAGATAGAACATAAGTAACATTTTGTGGCATGCAGCACTAAAGAGTGAAACAGGTTACACATCTCTTGCCCCAGCTATTTATCAATAAACTAAAGAACCAACAAAACAGACAACAAACATAACACCAACTCCTCTGCCGTCCGTCCGTCGCGTCGCATCGCAGAGGAACCTTCTCCTGCATCTATATATCTAACCTGTTCGTTTGATAAAAAGGAAAAACGCGGGAGCGGCAAGCGTCTTCACCTTCGTCGACGTTTCTCTAACGACTTTTCCAACATAGACTTTCCACCATCTTATCGGGGTTAATGAACTTTTTGTACCTACGTATGTACCTACGTTAGGTTGATGTTATGTCTTAAAGGTGCCTGCAGCAGCAACAACAAAGACCGGCATTTGTCCGGCTTGAATTGAATGGGATAATTTCAACAAAAAAAAAAAAAAAGAAGAAAATAATAAATATATAACATAGATAGATGTTCCCTTAATGGGCATCATGGAGCTTGAAGTTGGAGTCAATCCCTTTTGGAGCTCAAAGATGGGAAACAAAAGGAGCAAACACAGAATCCGAGAAACGTGATCAAGAAATGATGTTGCTTTTTTTTTTTATTGTTGTTGATATGTATTCATTTGATATATACCTACAATCCTACACTTAATCCACAAGATTGTTATTGTGTACCCTGATAGGATAGATGTGAGTGGGTTGTGTTTCTTTTTTTAACAATAGAAGCTCGGCTGAAACTTTCTAATAAAAAATTCTTACTTTTCATATCAAAATATCAAATACTTAAGAAAAATGAGTAAGATCAAGCTGGCAAAATGGGCGTGTCAGCTACCTAGGGTTTTAAAAAAAATAAACATATCATGCCTTTGTCAAGAATGAATGATACTCTTTCTTGAGAATAGATTTATAACAAAATGCTAGGTTAGGAGGATCTTAATAACAAAATGTAGCTTTTTGAGGGGCCTACAACATTTATTTTTGTTTTAGGTGACATAGGGTGGTAATCGAAGATCTTCTTCTTAGGAATAATAAATGTTAAAGAAGTCTGGAGTGGACCAGGCTTTCAACCAACAAGCTTCTTCCAGCCAGCTCGGTCCCTATCTAGTTGTCCAAAGCAATCGGTTGAGTTTTTTTTTCTTCTAATGTTCAAGAGCGCTTTAAAAACGAAATTTAAAATTTCAAAGGGCATTCAATAAGAAACAAAAACACAAGTATCATAGAAGCGGGCGTGGCAGTAGGCGAGTATTAAAAAAACAAAAATACAAATGTCATGTATTAGATCAATAGTCTATCTGTAAGTTAGGCTGCAGCATAATTGGGTGGGTCGATTTTTATAAAATTTAGTACTTAGTTTAGTTTGGAAAACCCCTGACCCTTCTTTTAAATTTTTAGAACCAAAAATACCAGTACCTGCCGAACAATTTTGTTTAGCAAAAAATAAAAATCTTATTTTTCTCAAAAACGTGCCCACAACTTTTTTTTGAAATTCAGTAATTTTTTTTTTACCATTTCATTAAAAAATTTCCGAAAAACAATTTTTTTGATTGGCGATTTCTCAAAAACGGTTCAGCTGATTTTGATCAATTTTATTATAAGGAATGTTAACAATAATTTAAAAAATATTGTGTACCAAAATTTTCCAAATTTTTTTTGTTGGGTTTTTAAAAAAAGTTTCAAAATTTTTCTTGAGAACTTAATAATCCGAAAACGACTTGGTCGATTTTTATTAAACTGAGCACCCAGCAGTTTTTTGACATTATCTAGCAGATTTCAAATAATTTTTTTTATTATAACCAAAAATAACGGTACCTCCCATACAAATGTTTAAAAACCGGTATTGAAAGTCTCATTTTTCTCAAAAATGACACGTTCAATTTTGAATAAAATTTTTGTGTGAACAAATATAAGAACGATCTACCATATTATTTTTTTTCTCATAAATTAAGATTTGTGTAAGAAATCACTTTGTATACGTTGCATTAGTGTCAAATCAATTTCAGATATTTTTTTAATCAATTTATTTCTAATTTTATTGATTTTTTAACATTTAACATTTTAACAAAATTCCATGCATATGTGCGAAGTGCCAGACGGCACGGTGCTATATTGTTTATATTTATGTATGTACTCACATAATACTTCCTTAAACTAGGCTATATTTTTGACAGGTGGCATAAAATAGGCTCCAATAACTAATAAATTTCTTTTATCAGATGAAAAGTTATTAAAATTATTAAGACTTTAAAACCACAATTTAATCGCATATAAGAGCAAGTTTGTGCGACCAGAGGTGCATTTTATTCTAAATTTGTAATTGTCTTTTGACCTTCTTATCGTGCAAACATTTCCATAAATAACAAATGGAAAAAATAACAAAACTTTTCTGATTCAATTCATTCCAGATTCATTACAATCCCAAATTAATGCTTCTGCCTTAGTCCACCCTTTTTTCCAAAGGTTTTTAATGACTTTAGCTCGAATAAGACCTTAAAATTTTTATCCTTTCTAAGGTGTTTGAGATATTTCTATATTAATGTCTCTGAAGCAATTCTTTTAAAAGCTTTTTACTGTTTCTAAAAGTTATAATTTTAAAATTGCAATACTTCTAAATCTAAAACGTTTTAACGTTTAACGTTTATTTAGAAAGCAGTTCACAAGATTGTTTTAAGATAAATTTTAAAACTTGTCGAAATAAAAAAGGAAACAATATTTTGTTATTATAAGGAAGTCCAGTCTATGATTTTATCGACAAATTTAGCTATTATTTTCCTGCATGCGCAAACATTTCTTAATTTTATATCAAGAGCTTTTATACTACTTTAAGGCCTAATTTTTCAGTACGAGATCATCCTAGTTTTAAAGATTGACGCGAGTTATCTCCTGAATATGTTTTTCTGAGTTAACTCTTAATAAATAAATTGATCCCGATTTAACTCAGAAGCAGTTTTTCAGAGTAGGATTACCTTTAACCTTTAATTTTCTATCGAAATCAAACTGCGACACTATGGAAATGCGCTTTCACCAACGAAACAGAGGGCGAGGTGATCACAATTTGCCACCGAGATCTTGTGATTTAACACCTTTTTTCTTTGGGGTCAGGTGGAGATAAAGTATTAGCATAGACCACAATCAACAATCGATTCAAGACCTTAAAGATGGAATTCGTGAAGTTATCGAGAACATACAGCCGCAAAATTAAGAATTGGTCAGGAAAAATTTCATGAATAGGATATGGTGCAGCGGCTGCAGCCATGGCGGCCATTTAGCTGATATCGTTTTCAATTGTTAATGGCATACCTTCCATGGCATACAATGAAATAAACATCCATTGTTTTCTCTTAAAAAATACTCGTTTTTTTTATACCAAAATGAAACCTCTTATTGGAAAACCTTTTATTAATATTTCATCGATTTTGGATTTTAAATGTTTCAGGTAGATCTCTTTGATAGACATATTGTTTTTACTATTTTCTGAGTAATTATTTTTGCCAACAAATCCCAACCAGATAATATCTAAAATTCTAGAATTTCTTCTTTAGAACTATTCCGTCAAAGAATATGCCGTCTACCGCAATTGATAATACTTTTTGCACCATCAATTGATTGTTTCTATTTTATGCAAAGACCATTCTTACATAAGAAACTTCCGAGAGCCCTTTTATCTTTTGACTTGATGGTAATCTTCAATGGTAAACCGCAAATTACTACTCAAGCACGTCACCAAAAAGTCATCGACCGATCCAAACGACACGTCTGACAAACCCAACAACGATATAAGACTATTAATTTGAATATGTATATAGGTACCTAGTTCGAATCAATCTGTCTTGTTGTCTTGTGGTCGGTCGGTCAAGCCCACTGACTTTGGGTCATTCGGTGTTTGTTTCGCATTATCACCATAAAACTGACCACATCCATCATCTGAGTTGGTGCTAAAAAATCATGAAAAGGAAATGACAACACTTTTCCATCGACCATATTGCCGACCATACCTATAATCGGTGACGACCATTAAAGAGTAGCGAAATGGCATCCTTTTTTGTGGTCCTCGGTTTTTTTTTTTGTTTTGTTTTTTTGACTGGCCACCATGCTGGTTGCAACATATCACAATCTGCAACACTATATTTTTGATGTGTGCATCCTTTTTCCTTTTTATTTGTTGCTGCCTGCTTGCCTAACCAAAGTTGCTAATAAAAATTAATGATGTTTCTGCTCATTCTTTTGAAGATTATGGGTGTTGGTATAAAACGTTCCGGACGTTATGGCTATTTGTGGTCAATTCTTGTCAGAGGGTGCCTACATATGCATTTGGTTTGAGGAATTTTTATATTCACCACAAACTTGCTGCGATAGAACCTTTGCATATTATGCACCTGAAGAGAAAATTGATTTTCATGCTTTGGTATACTGGGAGAATATGATAACAATAGAATGCAGGTTCAGCAAGGTAGATATGTATATATTGTTGCACATTAAATGGAATAGATAGCTCATATTTTAAAGAAACCTAAACTCAGGAATAAATCAGTCTGGTTGTGGAATCAAAACTTAAAATTCCACCATCAACAATTTGTAATTACTTGGCAACTATTTGCTGGTCTTACTAAGAATTCGAGTTTGCAACAGTAGTTGATTTAAGATCAGCGTCAAAACTTGTCCCAAAATTATCAAGGCGTGTGATCGTCAACTTAGAACACTGTTAATGTGTTGAAGACTGTGTTGACATGAATTTTAGGTCCAACAAGTTGGATTATTTTGTGTGAACGTGTACTCACCCTGTCAAACGCAGCTATAGCACATTGACATTAAACTGCTTTTCATTAGGTTGAATGTATTTTAACGTATAAACAGAAGATTTGTTTACCTTGTCCATAGCATTTGATAGAGTTTGGCATCAAGCTCTTTTATTGAAAATGGGTGCTTTTCGTTTCGACGACTCTCCCTACTCCAATGAATTATCTTTCGGACCGTTCAATAAAAGATGTATTGGGATGGGTTCATGGCTGAAATTCATAAAATAAATGCTGGTGTGCCACAGGGCTCTGTTTTATCTCCGTCTTTTTTCCTTATTTTTATTAATGATCTTTTAGCTAAAACTTCGAATACACTTAATTGTTTTGCGGACGACAGCATCCTTAGTTACTCTAATTCGTTTCCTGTTTCACCCCCCACTCTTCAGATGTGGATCTTCAACGTCATCGAATAAGTTCATTAAATTCTGACCTTAACAGCATTGTCCAATGAGGAATCACTAACCGCGTGGAATATTATGCTTCCAAAACCCAATGCTGCCTCCAGTTGTTAAAACGAAACTTACCCCCGCTGCCTCTTTCTATGAGTGGCACTTTTATTGAGGAAACCGAAAAGTTTTTAGTTCTCGGTATGTGTTTTTCAGACCGACTTCTGTGGAATGACCACATACTTGAAATTGCCAAAAATGCTGCAAAATGTTTAGGTTTTCACGGACGTTGCAAGAATTTTTTTTTTAATCCTTCTGATCTGGCTACAATTTACAAAGCATATATCCTCCCAAAACTCGAGTATAACTCTCACCTTTGGGAATTAGCGTCTCAGACTTCATTGCATCTTCTTGATCGAATTCAAAATAAAGCTTTAAGATTAATAGGGAATAGCATCATCAATGAAAACACTCTTGAACATCGTCGGATAGTTTCGCGCCTCTCTATTTTTTATCGACAATGTACTTGTAAAATAGCCTGTTGCATTCCTCCCTTGAAACAATTTCTACGCAACACCCGTCAAGCCAGGAATGTCCATCAATTTACTCTCGAGCCCAATTTCGAACACACGGTTAAATAAATAGATTCGTTTCTTTAGCCGCACCACACGTATGTGGAATGCTTTTAACAAACTGCTTTTAACAAACTCGATTTTTCCCACCCACTACAATCTAGAGCATTCAAAACCAACATTCATCGGTTACTCTTCTTAAATCCCTTTTTACTCTTACTGCTCGCATTATGTTTAAACATTATAAAAGTAGTCGTACTGTAGACGTAGACTTTTCACAGCATGCAGAAAGCTTTAGCTTTAAAAATTCGGCAGTTAACATCTTCATCTGTAACACCACCGTCTTTTGAGATGACACTTCCTAGATACAGAAAGTTATTCACCGCTTCAACCTGCTGTCCCCAACGTCAACTTGAGAAGAGTTACCCGAAATGTTGAGCATCTTTGTTTTCCTGTTTTTAATCTTCAGTCCGACCTTGTTCGCTCTACTTTGCAGATTGTTCACCATCTGATGAAGATGCATGATGTTATGTTAAAGCAAAAAAATGTCGTAAGCGTAGTCGAGATGTTATAGAAAGGAAAAAAATCGTCCATTGAATTCTTGGTGCTTGTTCGGCTAGAACTGCATGCGGAGGACATATCCAATAACCACCGGAAATAACAGCGGTGATAATAACTCCACTTTTTGATTTCGAGGTCTTCAGATACTTTCCGTTAAGTAAAACTTGACAGGTTTGCCTCTCGCAGGTGGCCTTGATAATGACGATAAGCTTCTCGGATATAGTTACCTCTCCTACTTAAGGATAACCAAACAGATTCTCAAATCAAAGTATCGAAAGTCTTTTCAAAATCGAAAAAGAGTAGATAAAGAGGGGAAGGGAAATGACTTAAAACAGAAAAAAAAAATAGAAAAAAAAACTTTAACACTTACAATGCCATGCAATACCTTTTTGTAAAGGCAGAAATCTCTTCTTTTATAACTTAATCTACTTAACTAATTTTATTTTATAGAAATAGGATCTTTAAAGCAATTTACACAACGGATTGAAGTCAAATTAAGGAAAACTTGTTTTTGTTATTTTAAAATTCCTCAAAAATTAGAAGAAATTTAAGCATCCAGTTTTCTGTTTCTGACTAAAAATCGATAAGAGCATTGAATAGTTTATATTTGAAAAAAATTGTTTTAAAAAAAAAAATTTTTTTTATTTTTATTTTTTTTCTTTCTTATTTTTTTATTTTTTTTTATTTTTTTTTTTTTAATTTATTTTTTTTTTATTTTTTTTTCTTTCTTTCAAATTCTGAGTTTGAAAATTAACTTTTCCGTTGGTTTTTAATATTAGTTTAAGTCAATTTAAAAAAAAAAATCCTCTACCGACTAGACCCCCTTTCAATACTATTTTTTCTTGTCTCAACCCAAACTACACTTTTTAACTTTTTGTAACACCATATGAATCACCCTGTATAGTTTAATACACAACAAACAAACTAGCGCAAAAGTTCCCCATACATGTGACATAATTTCGTTGTTACAGCGCTCAATTTTCAAATCAGCACCAAAAAGTAATGCATTGTATGGAAGCAGTTTAAGAGCCTCATCGCTGAAAATGATTTTCTTAGAAAACTTTTTAATAACCCTCAACTGTCAGCTGTCAGGCTGGCCTTTTTTTTTTTGCTTTTTTTGCCTGAATATTGGGACACCTTTTTTTTAGGTGATAGAAAGATAATAATTTTTAATATATGTATAGATACTAAAATCAAAGATTATTTTCTTCTGCATTTTAAATATACATACATACCTATCTAACCCATTCGAAAAAGTCGTTACAAATTTTTTCCAACATTCTTTTAATCTAAACTTGCTCTTCTTCCTTCCTATTTGTTTGTTCTTAACTTCAAGTTTTTTTTTTTTTTTTTGTTACCTTTGAATACATAGAAGACGGTCGGTAGACGCTGTTTCATTTTCATCGACATGATCGTCATTAAGATTCTTTTCCCCAAGGCTATATTGGGGGGAGAAACACAAGTTGCGTTGAAAATACAAGAAAAAAGGGAAAACGCTAGAAAACGAATAGAAAAAAAAAAAAAACATGTTATCCACCTCCTCCGTTTCGAGTCCCTCACTCATTTGCCGACTGTGCTCCAAGTTCAAGTCACATAGGCATAGAAATAGACATAGACAACCATTAAAGGCATCGTCACGATTTCACTGATGATAAATACGACGTGGTGAAGCTGCATCCAGATGCACTCCGTAGCCCCAAAGATCCATTAAGATCAGGTGCGTGTTTTCAAGAATCGTGATAAAATTGACGCCCATCCACGTCGTCGTCATCGTCGTCGTCGTCGTCGCTGCCGATATTCAGCCTGATGCTCCAGCTGTGGATACCTCTCTATACAAACAGCTTGCATTATTATTATGGGATTGGAAAAACCTGTATGTCTGTATAAACGCATCGGAAAGCGTTCGGTTTCCTTTATCGTGATGGTTTTTCTTTGTTTCGGATTTTGTTTATGCCTGGAGATGGTCTTTGTTTGGCTTTTCCATCTACCCCACTTCGTTGTCGGGGCCCCAAGAATTACACTACTCGCTAGAAGATGTCAATCACCTGTTGTACATCATTTCGTATGATTCTATGAGAATAATGTGTTCTTCTCAACACAGTTTGAAAAAAAGAAAAAAAAATCTCTCCTAAAAAGGATTTAAGTGGAAATCATATCACGGATACAAAACAAACAACATGATGGGGATAGTTGTTCATCATTGTCTTTACTTTTAGAGTGGGAGGGGATTGAAGAAGGTATACGAGTAGAGTATGCAACGCGGACCCACGTCATCGGTAAAGGATTATATACATTTTGATTGATATGACGCAATTAGAATTCTGACTGAGGAATGCACATGTTGTTGTTGTTGTTATATTTTTTTTTGTATTGTTGTTTACGAGCATATCTGGATTGAATTACAATTTTATTTTTATTCTTCGAGCTGAAGTTCCTTATATTTGCCTTGAATTATTATGCGGATGGCAAGTTTCGGGAGGTATTATGCGTGCATCCTGTGTGCCTTGTCTCATGACACTTCTTAGAAGGCAAACCATTTAACGATCATACAAAATATATTTGAAACGAATTATTGGATTTTAATAATAATTGTCATGATTGACGTGTCTCAGGAATATCAAATTTGAGTTCAAATTTTTTTGAGGATATAATTATGTACATTGAAGAAGTTTGAGAAGAAGGATATGTATGTAGTTCGTAATAAAATTTACAAACATAGTTAGGTATAGGAGAAAATTTAGCCTTAGGAGAGCTGAAATTCTATGATGTTAGCCTTTAAAGGCTTTCGCTAAAACTGTCTTGAAAATATTTTTAAGAAAAAAATTGGTGCGGAATTTTTTAGTATTTAAAAATTAATTTAAAGAAAAAAATATCATTTTCAAATATACCATTTTCAAATATACACACTAGCTTACCATTCGCCCTTTCGAAATAACAAAAACCCTCCAGCCAGCCCGGATACACCTGCATACAATTAGAAAGTTAGATTTTGACATTTGAAAATTAAAAACTACGCCATTACTAAAAATGGAACGATATATGTACGATTCAACAACGCATTGAAATTGTTAAAATTCACTACAAAAATGGCACTAAGCGCCACACAAGCAACAAAACAATCACAATTTTGAAAGAAAAGTTTCCTGACCGTGATATTTCTCGAAGAGGTGATCACAATTGGCCACCGAGATCTTGTGATTTAACACCTATAGACTTTTTTTCTTTGGTGCCACGTGAAAGATAAGGTCTATGCCAATGCTCCACAATCGATTCAAGACCTTAAAGATGGAATTCAAGGATGTACAGCTGCAAATATGTTGTGCACTTGTTGCACAAAGTGACCAACCTTGACATTAACACAGGCCTTGAGTCGATTCGGCCAATCGTCTATTGCAGCACGCACCTTTTCCTCGGGAAAATTCGATTCCATGTTTGCAATTGTAAAGTAGAACTTAAACTGTACTTTATTTTAAACCTATCTAATAGCAGTTATTAAAAACTGTGTTAATCTGGTTAACTGACTGACAAGAATGAATCTTGCTCGTCAGACAATATGTATTTATTGGCATTTCATAACTGTTACAATATGCTGATAATATGGTGTGACTTATGTATCTATTTACATAGGCATTTATATAATAATGTTGTATAGCATTGGTGTTGCCAATGTCTTCCGACACAAAAACAATTAATGCGACCTATTGTATGTCAAATCAGAAAGGTTCAAATAGTTATAATAGTAGACGTAAATATTTATGGCACGACTACGTATTGATTTCTGAACAGGGCAAATTTCTAAGAAATGGAAGGTGTTTTCAGGCGATCCGAAGTTGCATAGAGAACATTCCGAGTACAAAAAGGGTAGATTCGAAGACTCTTCGAACTGATGTTTTCTTCGCTGTAGCTACTTACACTCCACGTTTCCCAGCATTCTCAACTCCTGAATATTCAGCTTTTTGACCAGAGAACTTCGTTTGATAGCAATAGTGGTCCCCAGGCAGACAATCTTTAACCTATCCATCGTAATGCTTTGCCCTAGTAGACGTTGAAATTTATTTTTCAATGACGCCACATACTTAATTACTTGAAAATGCGCCATTGAAGTGTCAAAATCATCTGCAGAAACAGGTAGTTGAACGGACTTTTGAAAAATTCTCCTCCTGTTTGTTGACTTGGTAAGAAAAGGAGATTGCATGATGTCACCTTCCTCGAAATCAAAGGGTTCAGCGGTGATTTTTGTCGACTTTGACAAGACCAACGAGTTTTCTCCATCACCATAAGAAGGCAAGTGTGGGAGACAATATGTTAAGATACGACAAGGTTCTATATAATTCGTCCCTTTCTGTGTCCAAGTTAAATGGACTATTCTCTCTAATCGTTAAAGTTTGCAGTCTTCGCCGTTTAGCAGTCTCTTTCCAGATCATCAGTACTGGCTGTATATATACATATGTATGTATCTACTACCGTATACCCACTCTTTCATTGTATTTATGAATTTTCTCGTGATCCAACGAACTCAAAATTCTAAGTAGTAGGTGCTTACTTCTTTATTTGATCGTATGCATTTTTGTGTAACCAAGAACAGGGTGGCGTACAAATCGTACTTCAAAAACAAAACGTAATAACTGGACGATTATGAGGCTGATAAACATGGTTACCGAATCTGGAAGCATCGCACGAAGACCTTACCATCGAGATCCCTATGTTCAGGTTCAAGAAACAGTCGCGGCTCGTCAATACAGGTAAATCCAAACGTTTCGACTCGAAACTTATCCACGCAAATTGTTTCCGTACAAAAAAAAAAAATTACGAGCAAGCTAAAACCCTCTGAATTATAGCCTGTCCGCCTAGAAGTTTGCCAAAAAAAATATTGAAATGGCCGAAGAAGCAACAACTTGCTAAATTGCTTGTTTATGTCTGATGAGGCTTATTTTTGATCTATACGGCAATGTACAGAAGCGAAATTTCCGTATATGGAGTGACTCTAATCCAGAAATGCTCCATGAGACAGAACTCGACTCAGAACGAGTCACTGTGTGGTGTGCAGTTTCATGAAGTTTCATTGTCAGACCAAATATCTTTGAAGAAAACAGTCTAACAGTAACTGTCCCTGGGGACCGTTATTGAAAGATGTTGTTTTTACCCAGGGCCAGAACCGTGCCGAAGACGTATCCCTTTCAACAGGATCCAGCAAGATAAAGTTAATGACAGAGCTGCAACTAAAATTCTGAAACAAATTAATATCAATAACTCCACTTTCCTCTGGCCCCGTTAGGTCACCTGACCTGACTGCACCAGATTTATTTTTTATGGAGTTATGTAAAGCAAGAGATGTACAAAACTAAACCAAGAAATTTGACTCAATTGAAGCAGTCAATTAAAACGATAATTGGGCAATCCGGATTTTAACATTTCAAGCCGCAATGAATAATTTTCTGGTCAGGTGTCGCATCTCCATACAAAAATTTTAGATATTTAAAATAAAATTTAAGTTTCTATAAAATAAAACAAGAATAAATGAAATACATTGATTCGTTCGCCACCCTGTAAATGGGTCTCAAGAACTTTCCTAGCTCAAATTTAAAGCTTCCATTTACTTATTTTACTTTTTTTTGTTTACTCAAGATAGATGGTAATGGAAACTTCAAGTGATATATATTTACAAAATGAATGTACAGTACATAATAATCATTTATTACGATAACTCGAAACACCAACAACCCGTTTGTTTGTTTTCTCATTTTTATCTTTTGTCCATTGACACGTGTTCCCGAAACCACTTTACAACCAGTGAAAGAAAATCCTAACGATAATACCCCGATCAACAGCTCAGCATAAATATGAAAGCCAAAAGCGTTATGCGGGGTGGTTGCTTATGCCTATAGATTGTAGATATTGTATCTCTCCAGCTCCTAAATTATGTGCATGCATTTTCAGAGTAAATAATTTTATTTAAACAAAAAGAAAAAGAAAAACCGGTGCACATTTTGTCGTTGTATATAGCTTTACAACATTTTCTGGTTCCAGAACCAGCCAGAGCCACACCTCAAGGCAAACCATAGAAACCATGAAATTACATCCATCCCCAAAATTGATATTCATGTAACGGAACAATACGAGTATATGTATGATAATGACTATGATGATAAAAAAAATAGTGGTGTGGTACCAATCAAGTCTTCATAAATGACATCCTGAATGAATGAATGAATCTCTGCAGTGACGTTGGGGTGACTATAATAAATCTTGAATTCCTCCTCATCCCCGCTGCACTGGTCTCATATCTACAAAAAACTAAGAAACTGGTTAGTTTTTGGAAAAAAATAATCATAATTAACGATAGTTGCATGTTTTTTGAGTGACGAGCAGATGTGCAATGAACGTTAGTTTTTTTTTTTTTTTTATTTGTTTTTTTTTTCATTTGACAAAGTTGCGCTAAGGATTTATTAATGGGGCGTTTCATGAGTCACAAAGTCAGGGCGAAATGTCCTGATGCTTTGCTTAATCGTCTTTCTCTAATAAAACAATTAAAACTTTGATCAAGAGGAAGATGCAACAGCGAGATTTTGTATAGGGATGCATGATGGTGTGGTCAAGTGATGCTAATGTTTATATACATCTAGTTTCAACTATAGAGAGGGGTCAAATGTTTTTTATTTGACCTTAAAATTGCTGACACGAAAATTTACAATTTTTTCACTGCTTCATTTTTTTTTAAATCTAAATTGTGTAAATGTTTTCGAAGATCATTTAATCGAGCGATCATTTGAGTCTTACCCGATCTGAGCCCACCTATATGATCCCAAATTGTCAATTTAAATCATTCAGAGAATTTAAAAAAATTATGATTTTGTATCGTAGCTCAGGGAAAATATTAAAGATGAATAATACAAACCGTCACACTCCGAGGTAGAAATAAAACCATCAGAACAAAAAATAAAACACCAAGAAATTATAGTGGAAAAATGTTATAAAAAACCACTTTTATTTAACCTGCTCGCGCTGCTCAGTTGGTTCCTGCTCAAGGCCTGCTTGGAGACTGAAATTTAGTTCACAATTCTCAGAACCTTCTCGGTCCTTCGTTAAGTTTTTACAAAGGAATTTTATATAAGATTTTATATACTTTGCTCAATACATCGACTGCAGAGTTGCAATACTCATGCAGTTCGATACAGATTTGACAAATTTTTCTTTTGGAATTTACACCCAATAATTATACTTCTATTCACCTAAAGAGGTCTTAAACAATTGGTTGCTCAAGTTGTTAGCTCAAAAGCTTAAAACAAAAATAATTAGGTAGATCGAAAGAAATAGAAAATGTACATTTGAACAATTGTTGTAGTCTCAAATCATATTACAAAAATGATATCTTCGATTTAATAACATGAAATGTTGACCAAACGTACACCTTTACTAAATAGAAGCTCTTATTTAATGCGGGTTGTAGGTCAATTGAAAGATATTGTTTTTTTTTTTTTTAACGACCGCGACGTTTCGAACATGTAGGTATGTATATTGTATTTCTTCTTCAGGTCTTTATTTCCATAAGTCAACACCTTTACTAGCATTTCAGTTTCAAAGGAGATAGATATTGTGGCGCAGGAAGACAACGCCACAGCACATAAGTCCAAAATATACTAATGTTCCACCTTAGGTGAGACATAAATCCAAAATTCTATCATGGGCACACATATGTCCCACCCAAGTGGGTCGTAAGTCCATAATTTATTTTTAAAGGTAGAGATGTAACTACGACCCACTTGGGCAAAGAGTACTGTGAAGCATGGCGGAGGAAGTGTTATGGTATGTGCCTTTATGTCCAGGTGGGAAATTTGGATTTCATTGGGGGGACGATACATAAAAATATGTACCTGTTTAAAATTAATTTGATTCAAAGTGCCGAAAAGTTGATTATTCGTCCAAACTCCCGGTTCTATCAGGACATTGACCAGCAGTCAGCAATTGAGCACAATTGCCCTCATTTGATAACACCTCCGGCCCAGTCACCTGACATTAATGTGATGGAAAATTTGTGAGTTTTATTGCACAAGAATATTCAAAAACAGAAAATCACAAACAAAAATGAACTGAAACGAGTCAGTTTTAGAAGAATGGTATAGAAAATTACCCCAAAAACTATAAGAAAGCTTGTTAGTTCCATGCCAACTCAAACTCCAGGCTCTTAAAAATTTCAAAGGTCACCACACAAAATTCGACCAACATTTTTTTTATTTTTAAAAAATGTTTTTGTTTTTTTTTGAGCACTTAAGATTGAAAACGAATCGGTCGATTTGTATTAAACTTGGCATTTAGCAGTTTTTTTAACACTATCTTGCAAATTTTATATAAAAATTATTCTTATTACGTAAAATAATGGCTAAACTACGTTCGGTTTTGGCAGGCGACATAAAATATACGCTCCCATAACTAATTTATTTCATTTAAATTTAAATGTGTGATCGCACATAAGAGCAAGTTCGTGCGACCCAGTTTTGGATTTCATTTTAAGTTGGATAGCATTTTTTAGTTTTTACCTCACTTCACCCTATAAATAGCTAAGTTTCTTCCTCGGTATTTTTAGATTTTGAGATATTTTTTCCAAGGAATCGTGTTTGTGTTAATGAGATTGCTGAGAAAGAAAATTTAAATTTAGATCCTATTTTTACTAAATTTTGTTTAACTATTTTACCCTATAAATAACTAAATTTCAAGAAATCCTCGAAGTCCATCTATAAATATTTCCTTTCAAAATCAAAAAGGAATTTTTAAAATCTATTAATATTTTTTTTTGCATTCTACTCTATAAAAAAATTAAGCCACAACTTATAAAATTTAGTATCGAATCCATTTTTTACTCAATTTTACCCTATGAATAGATACATTTTTAGGAAGCGATTCAATCATTTTTTCATCGTTATTTTGACAACATGATCTCAATGAAACGAGTATTACTTTTACGTTCAACTGATTTTTTTTTTAATATAATTTTAACTATATTCCTGTAAGACATAATCTCTTTTTAAATGCAACCTGAATATAGCACGGCACTAGTTAGAAGGAATAGAAAGATAGGAAACATTTTTTGCTGGCACAGTGAACTGAGGAATAAGGTGTTTATTATATCTTGAAATACTACGTGTGGCGTCCAGTTTAAACTAGAGGTATTTAGAAAAGAATGCTGCCTAGAGTGGGGCTCAAACCCACACCTCTAAGTTATCAGAGAAGCAATACATCCACTGCGCCATTGCCACCCGCGATGGCGTTATATTTCAAAAAGTATAGAAATATATATAGTATATATGTATGTATTTGAATATTTGATTTCAAACCAATCGGAAAAAAAAACTTTAAGAGATTTTACATTTTGAACAAACGAACTTTTACAGTTTTATTTATTAAATATTGGGGGAAGACATTTTTTTAAAGTCCATTTGCGGGAGTTGGGCTATTTTTAATTAGAGTTTGGTTCGTTTTTTCTTGAATAACATACTTTTTTTGATTTATTACAAAAAAAAAAAACTAAAAAATGTTTGATAACAAAATGTCATATTTTTTGTATAAACCGGATTGTAAAATTATATCAAAATCGCTCCAACAATAAAAAAGTTATACCTATGTGAATTATCCAAAATAAAGTATTTGTCTCAAAAGACATTAAAACCTTATTTCCGTTATGCTTTTTTTTACCAAAAACTTTATTATAGGTACGAAGTTGCATCAAAATCGTTAGAGTCGTTTTTACAAAACTACCTACTGTTTGAAAATGAAATTAAAAAAAAAAAAAAGAATTTTCTTCATATACGTTTGAAAAAAAAAAATGTTCAATTAAACTTAAACGATTTTTGGTATAAAAAGAGATATGAGAAAAATTAACCATTGTGGAGCTTAAAAATTGAAATTACTACAGTGGGTTATGCGCATAGAATTTTTTCGAAAATGGTAATTTTTATAAAAAAAAAAGTACAAATAGATTAGATATGTTTTTTGTAGGAAATTTTCTAACCTACAAATTAGTCCTTAACATTTTTTCTGTACGACTCATCATTTACATATTCATGAAAAAACATTTTAGAAGGCCTTTAACCCCCCGTAAAATTGTTAGCGGCGCTCATATTGGTGGGGATTATTTACAGTTTATTAAAAACACTACGAGGAAGCTATATAACCTATCCAAATCCAGCTTTTCGACGGTTTTTCAGAGTAAAATAACTTAAATGACTGGACTAAAAAGGCCTTTCAACTCTTTCGTGTCAACTTGTACGTTTCTTGCAAAATCCGCTCTAATTCTTCCATAATTTCTCGGAATACTTCGTGACCTTTAAAAACTATATTCTTCTCGTTCAGTAAATTATTCCACCTTCTTAATTCATTGAATACCATAGGATCACATAAATCTCTAAAATATTTTTGTAGTGTTCTGCTAAGTTGTAACTATGTCATCCTCATTTTGCAGGACAAATGTTCCTGATTTCCTGGTCTATTATATAGATGTAGATGTTTAGTTTATTGCTGACAATAATTTCGATAGTAATAGCAGGGCAGTGGCATAAGATTAAAGAGAAAAAACTATTAACTCAAATTTAACGACAAGTTATCCTGCTGTGAGTATCAGAATAATTTTTTTTTAAGTTTCGGCACCTACTTAAAAAATTGCTACTGAATTCAAAATGAAAACAACTCAATTAGTAATATCAGCTTCTTGGTTGCTAAAGTATTAATCTGGGCCAGATATCATTAGGCATGTATCAACTACAATTATTTTATACTTTCTCTTTTTCGACCTCGGTCCAGAATATCTTCAGACAAAATTAACCGAAGTATTTGTTAAACTGTCTGAAAGAAAATTTGTCATTCTGCATTTTTTTGCAAATATACGCGTATGTGATCTAAGACAATACTCAGGATGATTCTTATGTGACAACAATAAGGCTTTTCGCACATTTGGCATTCCAAATAATTTCACAATAATATTCTTCTATAAAGAAACAGGCTATACCCAGTCACGTAAGGTTCTAGTACGTGAATTTCAACAAAGCACCAAACAAAAAAAAATCTCCAGCAAAAATAACAAATTTTCCCAAAAAAATAATTTCAAAGGATTTTTATCTTTTGGCTTTACAAAAAGGATCTTCTCATCTTCGTTTACTCATTGACCATCAAAATGTAGGTGGAATGTTTCTCTTTCGAATGAGTAGAGTTTTGTTTAGGGATTCCATTTGAAAATGGAAATTAGGACGAAACGTGTATCCTACGTACATCCTTTAGTTTTTGTTTTTATTTTATATTTTTTTTTTCACTTGACAATAATAAGCTCAAATCTAGTTAAGGAAACAAAAACTTCAGGCAAAACATTATTAAAAATATCTGAAAAGACTCTAAATACACATCCAAAAGGTCCTTTTTGCGAAAGGTCGGTCTTAAGATCTCGAAGATTATAGCTGAGCGCGCCAAAAAAGTAAAATAAAATACAGAGTTCTCGGGACATGGAAATAATGAATTGCTTATCCTCATATTGTTTACTTATTTAATGAAGATAAGAAATCCTTTGGCTGTCAGTAAGGATACTCCTCTGTTGCGATGAAATGCAGGAATGAGCTATAGTTTTTATTTAAGATTTATTGTTCGTTTCTTAATCCTGATTAGAAGGAAAAGATAGGCAAACGGGCGATCGACCGCATACTGAGCTCGGAGAATACCTGCAATTTACATCTTTTTTTCTTCGTCATTTGACGATCCTTTTTAGTTGAAAAATTGCGCGCCAAAATTTCGTTGGCGCACAAGTGTTTGACAGGACTTTTTATTTTTTTTTTTTCGTTATCACCAAATCGTGCGTTGATTTAGAGTACTTTCTCAGTTAGATTGAGGAGTAGTCAGTGTGGCAAATTTATCTAATGGAACTAATGCTAACGATCTGTTTGCCCAAGACTCAATGACAAAAATCAGTGAAGCTGTTAATGCAGTGATTGCAGCAAGAGTGTCTTTGTTTTTTGGGTATACCTAAAAGTGACAAAATGATTATGGTTGATTATATTTCGACTAAGGTTGGTTGTAAAAGTCTTTAATTGCAAAAACATTCCAGATAGGTTATCAATTTCATTAGTTTTGGGCATTAAAAGAGTCATGACTTGAAGTAGGTTCAAAATGAAATATGACCCCAGCTGGACTGTGGACAAGCCTATACCAAAATGAAAGAGATGAGATCTTTACGTATAGTTAAGTTCGAAGGCATTTTTGCCGTCTACCTTATGAATCAGATATTTTTTTCTTTTGCTGATGAGGGTAAATTTTATTCAGGATAATTTTATGGCATTTTTATTTTTCGCCACAATTTTATGTTCCCAGTTGGAATCAGTAGGATGACTGAGACTGACCACCCTCATAATGAAATACTTAACTATCTAAAGGGTGGCCAATCGGAGCTCAGAAAATGCCGACAAAACCTTCCGATTTTAAGTCGTTAAATATCTAAGGCCAGCCTAGTAGCAGTGTATTAAGTAAATACTCTTAAAAAGAAAGTTACCGGTTGTCAATCAAAATAATTCAGAGCATTTTTATACATATCTTCGATCCGGATAGATAGCTAAACAACCTAACAAACTTCTTCATTCAGGAACTACATGTGAAAATTAAATAAAGGGTCTTCCAATAGGGACTTCCGAACTTTGACAGCTGATAGCGGCCATATTGTTGAAGCTATATTTGTCAAATTGGCTGTCATTTATTTAGTCTGTTTTGCCAAATCACCATGGACGGATTATAAAGATTATAAAAGGGATATGAATATCCTTAAAATATTTTAACACAGTACGAGCGTTGGTGCACATTGGTTTTGAATGTCTGAACATCGCAATGAGTAGGAAAAATTGAGCCGGGTTAAGCATGCCACATTCGTGTAGTGTGGCTGAAGAAAGAATCTCTGTATTTAACAGTACGTCCGAACAGCAGCGTTTTTGGCGATGTCGAATATGTGATCATTCCACAAAAGGTGGTGTGTGATGCAAATACTGAAAACTGAAAGCCGTTCAGTTTCTTCGATGCAAGTGCCACTCATGGATAGCGGCATGGAGGTGCTCCGCTTTAACAACAGTAAGCAGAATTAAGTTTTGGAAGCATTAAATTCTACGCGGTTTTGATTCCCCATTGGACAATGCTTTCAAGATCAGAATTTAATGAGCTTATCATACGTTGCCGTTCTAGTTCTACATCTAAAGAACAGGGATGGAAATCTGAAAACGAATATGAAAAGCTGAATATACTATCGTCAGTAGAACAATTTAAAGGATTAGAGGTTTCAGACAAAAGATCATTGATGAAAATAAGGAAAAGTGCCGGAGACAAAACAGAGCCTTGGGGCACACCAAAATTTATTTTATGGATATCACACTTGAAAACATCCAATACAACTTGTATTGATCGGTCTGAAAGGTAATTTCTAATCCAACGAAGAAGAGGTTCATGGATAATGACGCCAAAATCTATCAAACGCTTTTGAAATATCAAGTGGAACAATCATACTTTCTCCAAAACGATTTAAAGATTTGTGCCACTGTCCGGTGAGAAATACCATCAGATTACCAGTGGACATATTGCTACAAGAGTCGTACTGCCGGTCGTTAAGAAGCTTTCGTTCTTCGAGATATTTCTTAAGCTGATGATTAATCAGCGTTTGCATGATCTTGGAAAGAATGGACGTAAGAGCAATTGGACTATAGTAAGAGCTGGAAGAAGATTCTACTTTTTTTAGGGACGGGCTGAACAATAATGCAGTTTTCCATCCACTCGGATAGAGACCAATAGAATAGGAGAGACGGAAAGGCTTACGCAGAGGCTTTGCCAGTGTGGAAGAACACCTCTTCAGAACAATGGGTGAAATATTATCTGGACCAGTGGATTTGTGTATTTCGAGATCATTTAAGACTCTAACAACTGTACGAGTGCGAAAAAATATTCGTCTCATGAAACCGTCAATGTTTTTTAGTACAGAAGGAGTCAACGTTCTGCCAGCTTCGCCCATTTTTCGGTCGCCATAATCATCCTACCGAGAAGACTATTCGCAGTAGTGGATAAATTTGAGTCCATTGGTTCATTAAACGATCAGCTAATACCCATACGTCGACGAAACGCAAGATCTTCAGCGTCCTGCACTGGAGCGGTTGGAAAATGATCATAATTTTTATCGAAAAATCATTTCCAGCAATGGAATTTCATCCATTTCTGGATGAATGAGGGTATGTCAACAAACAAAATTTTCGAATTTGGGACGATACCAATTCACATGAGATCCAAGATCGTCTAATGCATCCCGAAAAAGTCAGTGTTGGGTGTGAATTTTGGGCTGGCAGCGGCGGCTTCATCGGTCCATATTTTTTTGAGAACGACAACGTTGGCCAGGACATCACCGTCAACGCCGAGCGCTATAGGTCGATGACTACCAAATTGTTTTGGGCTAAATTGGATGATATGGACATGGACACCAACGACATGTGGTTTCAACAGGAAGGCGCTACGTGCCACACAGCTCACGCCACATAAGAAATTCTGCACGATCGATCCGAGGGTATGGTCATCTCACATGGAGCTGATGTATACTGGCCACCGAAATCGTGAAACTAGCCAACGTTAGAAGACTTTTTCTTGTGAGGTTTTCTGAAGTCGCAGGTTTATGCCAATAAGCCACAAACCACAGCGGCCCTCAAAGACAAACAAAAAACCATGCCGTCGTCCAAATTAAGCCTGATTCATACGTCAGAGTCATGGAAAATTAAATATTTCGGATGCGCGCCACCCAGAGATGCCGCGGCTGACATTTTAATGACGCATTTTGAGACGCTTACTTTAACGTTTCTTGCATTTTTTGTCTTAAAAGATCCTTTTACCTTTCGAACTCATCTCATGGTCATTTTAAGTCATATCAATCATTCATAGGTATATTGACTCGCTATGCTGACAGGATGCTTATTGTTTGGGAATTATAACCAAAATCATTTAAAACTCATCAAATACAGAATATAAAGATAAATACCATACGATAATCGGTTATATTGTCATTTGAATTTTGTTAACTTTTGTTTAAATTAAAACCACCCGTGTATCGTAGCATCATCGATCACATTTTATGGAAATTTGACACTTCCCGCCAAAAAATGTTTTTTTTCTCTCAACAAACACAACAACTCTTCTCTAACTTGGCGCTAAAAAGACTTCTTTTAGAAACCATCTCCTGCTGGTCAAGTTCATTGTTTTGAAAATTGCATCCTTTTGTTGGTCATTCTTGTGTGATAATTTCTTATTAAAAAATTTCTTGTTGTCAAACCAGACTGATGCATGCAAAAAAAAAAAAAAAAGAACACATAATTCTATACCACCCACACCAAAGGCGTTAATCTATCTTTTCAAGTAAATCTTTTTTCTCCTAGATGAACCTATACCTACATTGAAAATCCAACATAAAAGGTAACTCTTCTGGAACTGGTTAAGGATTAGTTATGGTTCTAGGCTGTGTTCTGTGTATCCCAGCAGCGGATGTTTCTATAGATGTCCAACTTAATTTTGCCAAAATGCAAATTGGAAATCTGAGACGAAAACGACGACCAGGTAAAATATTATGGAAATATTTTAAGAAATGCACAACATTCAGATCTACAGACAGAAAGTCTAATCAATTGACATAATCAACGGTCAGTTAATCCTGAAGATCATAACTTAATGGTGGATAAGATAAACTGCTACCTTTTCTTTACCTGTCCGGCCATCATGGCATACGAAAATAGTTCATTTGTGGTTTTGCATATGTAGAACAAAAATTGAAAAATGTCTATAATTAGGATCAGTCGGTATTTGTTTAGTCTTTTTTGGGAAATATGAGCTCAGAGTTAAGCTAAATATAAGCTTCTGCATGTGCATTTGGCAAAACAATGAAATATGAAAGAATATTTTGCAATTCGAACGTTTTTTTTTTTTTGTTTCCAGATCCTTAATACCAAAAATTATCTAATTGTAAATACAATGGAGCATCTGATGAAAGAGAGACGAGTATAACAGTTAAACACAATATAAAAGGAGATATGATTTTTTGGGTTACTTTAAATATTCGAAAATTTAATTTCCTGCAGAAACTAAGAATCAAGCCTGAAAGAGTATAAAAACTGGATTGAGAATCAGGTTATTATGATTTCACAAAACTCCCCGAATGGAAGCAAATGGAAATTTTGACCGGAAGTCGGAAAAACGTGTAAACCTGAAATTGCATACTTTCAGGGGTTGATGGTGGGTATATCTGAAAATTCCACTTTATATTGGAAGAAGAAAATATAGATTCTAAGAAATGACAGACAATACGGAAAGTAAATGGACCGCCAAGAGATGTATTCTCTCAGACTAGGGTTCCCAACCGTACTATAATATATAGTATTGTACTATATTTCGGGTCTCTGTACTAATGGGTGATTTTTTAAGAGGTTTAGAACTTTAAAAAAAAAAAAAAAACACAAAAAATTCGAAAAAATGAATGAAATATTTATTTGAATCGATAGTTTGAACCTTGCAATTTAATGTTTAAAGATAATTTCATGCAAATGTTGACCGCGGCTGCGTCTCAGGTAGCCCATCCGCTGAGTCCAATTTTGGCATACTCTTTCACACATATCGGCCGGTATCTCACGAATGAATGCATGGATGTTGGCTTCCAGTGCGTCAATCGAAGCGGGCTTGTCCCTATAGACATTAGCCTTGACATACCCCCACAAAAAATAATCTAATGGTGTCAAATCGCACGATCTAGGCGGCCAATTGACCGGCCCGAAACGTGAAATTAACTGTTCACCAAACTCGCCTCGCAATTGCGCCATTGTTTCGCGTGCTGTGTGGCATGTGGCACCGTCTTGTTGAAACCACATATCATGCAAGTCAAGAACTTCCATTTCGGGCAAAAAAAAGTTTGTTATCATCGCTCGGTAGCGTTCACCATTGACAGTAACGCTGCGATTCGCATCATCTTTGAAGAAATATGGCCCAATAATGCCGCCGGCCCATAAACCGCACCAAACAGTGGCTTTTTCGGGATGCATTGGTAGCTGTTGCAATGCTTCTGGCTGATCTTCACTCCAAATGCGGCAATTTTGCTTATTTACGTACCCATTCAACCAAAAATGAGCCTCATCGCTGAACACAATTTTTCGATAAACAACATTTCGAACCGAGCACGAATTTTGATAGTAAAATTCAATAATTTGCAAGCGTTGTTCATTTGTAAGACGATCCATGGTTAAATTGCAAACCAAACTGAAGCTGTTTGACAGTGACACAAGGTACTAAACACACGTCAGCTGTCAAAACCAGTGCTGCCAAAACCAAACCAGCTTAAAAATCACCCGTTATATACTGCTGAAGAAATATATAGTACGAAAAAGTACTATATATCAGTTTGATTTATCAATCATTTTGCAACATATGAACAAATATCAAACACACTTTGATTGCACTTTAAGGTTCCATTTTATACATGTATCCGAATGAGACTAAGTCTTGCTGTCAAACGTCTATAGTTTTCGAATGTTTTAAAAATAAAAGCTTGTTTCAAATATGGAAAGTGGAAGCGACAGTGGAAGTTCGTCAAACTTCAGTGGTAAATTAACACCTAAAAAACGAAAGGTACAAAAAAGTCTACAAAGACTACTACAAGACTACAACGCAATATTTATCTACAATTGGAAAAAGTGGAATTGGCCAGGTTTCCCAACCTTCTTTGTCGGTTTTTGTATGAATTGTCTCAATTCAAATCAATTGTTGACTGATTTTAATACTAAACGAAATTTTTACGAGAATAAAAAATATGAATGAGTTTAGCGACAGAAAAACAGACCAAAAATGGCAATATATTTTTAAAAAATCCGAAAACAACTTACCAAATGTAATTTCTTTTCTATATAAAATATAAATATAATATAAATATAAATATAGATTTTATAAAAATAAATAATTAATAATAATATGTTTGGCCTTTTTTTAACCTTTTTATAAAATACTATATATTTTTGAAGAGTACTATATTTTTTATAGCTAATAGTGAAAAATACTATAATCGGTCGAAAAAAAGTTGGGAACACTATCTCAGACAACAACATTTGTTTATAAAAATTATTGGAACGTGCCAAAAAATGTATTTAAAAAAAAAAACAAAAGAGTCCATTCTTGGCCACGAGAGGGAATTTGGATTATGTTCGTCCAATATGTGAAAAACTTTGCGAACAAATCTAGATTCGAGGGCTTCGTGAAATAATCGACGCCTGATGGCGAAATATTGCGACATAAGATTTAAAAGACCGGATGGTCGAGGTTGAAATTAAGTCCGCAGCTACTGGCCTAGTTACTAAGGTTCTAAAGGAATGTCGTAGAAGCTCTCATAGTTGGGGATAAATGTCTCTGAAGCTTCTATTACAATGTCATCAATGTAGGCAACGACTTTGACACTATTAAGACTTAGTTTGTTCACAGTGGTTAAATCAGTGCCTTGATTTTCAAAGGTTCTAATTAAATGGCGTTTATCAACCAAAATCGGCTGATTAACAATTTCCATGTTCGTTACCACGCACATTTGATGATTTACCATTTGTAACAATCATTGATTAAAGATAATCACCTGTGAACATAGACCCTTAGTTTTACTAAGATCTGGTTAACGACCAAATGGCAGAGCTGAGGAGATAAGACCCCTCGCTGTAGAGTACCTCTACCCGTCGCGTCGACTTTAAGCATGCAGTCACCGCTTTCTACATTTACAAGTTTCGTTCTAAGCATGGAATCGAATCAAATTTCACGAATTGCACTATTATTAACATTATGAATTAGTCAGGATAGCATGCAGAAAATTAAGGAAAGAAAGAAATAAGAACCGTATATTATTCTGCCATTTTCAATGACAGACAGACAATGCCTGGAACTTGAAGCGGTTAACACTTCCTCTTAAATAATTAGTACAACAACGCTGAGAAGACCTCGAAAACTCTAATTTTTATCTTAAAACCCAATGGAATAACAGTTGCGGTGGCGGCGTCCGATCGACTATCACATCTATCGAAATCTTAATTTCTTTGATGTTCTGCCTTTTGCAAGCAATTGACAAATGATCCCAGACTTTCTTTTGATAAAGTATCTCATCTTATCACCGTTCCGATTCCCCAGAAAATTGTAGGTCCTCTCCATTCATGCCAATTATCAACACACAGATAGGAATTGTTGAGTGCAAGTTACTAAGCGTCATCGTCGGTTCTTAACAAGCTATCACGCTTCCAAATTATAAATTTTTTATATGATATTGCTGCTCAAGGGTACAAGCATTGATCTAAAAAAAAAAACTCTTAGAAATGACGAAACGGCTCCAATGCAAACACCTCTAACAATATCATAATGATTCCTATTTAAACTTTCATTCCTGAGCAGAAGCACAATACGGCTCATTTTAGCCTGACGATCACATAAGTTCTTTGTATGTGCTCCTGAATCTATGATTTGAGTGGCCTCTAATTTATTGTGCTTTTTATTCCGACAGGAAATTTAAAGCTTTTTGTGGACTAAAGGCCGTTAAAAGCTATTTTGAATCAACAATTCAACAAGTCCAATTAAAATAGTGCTAAATCTTCTACTTGGCTGATGTATTTCAGTAATATATAGAATTTGTATTATTTAAAAAAAAAAAAAAAAAAAACCTTCATATATATTCATACCCGTTAGAAAGATCCAAGCTAGATTGGAAGATATGGCCTACCACCAAGGATTTCTAAATGTTTGAAGGGGGAAAAGTCACATCTAAAGGCTTCTAAATCATCCAACAAGATCAAGACGCATATTCCACCTTTCGTAAGTTCGTTCAGTAAGTAAACGGACGTTTATCGTTGGAATTATTGATCTCACCCTTAACTGATTGAAATTTGCTTAAATTTGTAATACATCATAGATTTCTTCCTAAATTTCTGACGTTTGTCTACAATACTCTAGACTAATTTTTAGTCTTATCGAATTAAGAAAAGAACTGAAATATCCACTGCAGTAATCAACTGTAAAAAAGATTTAAAATCGCAAAAATACCTACTATGTTTTTCAATTTCGTCATTTAAATAATTGTCTAATTTATGGAATGATTGGATGGACATGAAAACGCTCTTAACTCCCTCTAATGACGACTTTGTGCAACATTTCTACAATAGTATAGAAATTCCAATTTGAAATGGGGAATATTAGTTATCAGTCGAAACTTCTTCTACACGAAAGTACATTATCTATCACCATTCACCTTGTACATATTTCCATTCACTTGACCATTTTCTCAAAAAAAAAAATAAAAACCAACACAAAAACAAGGAATCAAAACAAAATGTCAAAAACATTCAATAGGAACTTGTCATTCTTATGTACCTACATAAAGATTTTCCAGTACATCACAAATAATAATACCCCTTGTTCGACACACCTACAAAAAAATCTCCATTTAAAATATAGGTAGGTTGAAACACCATCAAACACAATCACGTTCCAGGTCAGGTAGCTCACGAGGCGACAAGTGTGTACCAGTGTTTCTCCTAATCGGATATTCTCTTTCCTCTGGCACTGTGGCACATGACATTTCACATGTTGCTTGATATGTTTTGTCCTCGCACACAATCACGTGTTATACATACCTTCCACACTAAAAGGTCACTATACCTTATATTTTTCCTTACCCCTAATCTGTTGTTTCATTTTTTTTTTTGTTACACTTGCTTGTATTGTAACTCGTGAAACAAGTGCCTTCTACACACATTCCCACAACCAAGATATACCAATTAGACTTTTTTTTCAAATATTGCGCCAAAAATATCGGTCGTATATCCACTTGAATAATTTCGGTTTTTTCTTTCTATACAGGTAGTTGCCTCCCCTGAACAAGGACGACGACGACGAAGACGATTCAAGAGAATTTTGAGGAATCACTCGAAAATCAGTAGCGTGAAACCGTTAAATGGTTGATTTATTCGAAGGACAGTAAAAATAAAAAAAAAAAAAAAATAATAAAAGCAAAATCAAGACCATATGCTACCAACTAAATAAAGTGAAGTTGAACCGTTACTGAGATATTCTATAAGAGCAGGATACACCTCCTCATATGTTTACATTATTTGCGATATCCAAGTTGTTTATTCATAGTCTCCGTCTTCGGTCGGTCGATATCGTCGCTGCCGCCACAGCTTACATTGTGTAGTCCGAATGATATGTTGAACCTTCGTGGTGGCCATGGCTACAACGACGCAATATGTTCAATTTGTTTATTCTACACTGACGAAGGATCGAATTCCTTAAGGCAGAACTGAACAAGGAGGGATCTCAGGAAACAATGGATTTTAGAAAAGTGATTGATCAACCAGCCAGAAATTTAATAGTGGTGTATTGAAAAATTGATATACCTACCACTACCATTAAACGAAGCAAAAAAGTTTCACTTTTAAGCGAAACAGGATATGTTTATTGAGTTTTTTTTTTGGGAGGAAATTCCACACCATTCAGATTCAGTGACCACCTGTTGTCATTTAACTCTATGTTGTACCCAGAAAAATAATTTTGGATTAATTTCGAAAACAACCAAAAAGTATTTAGCATAAACCGTTATTTCTTTTAATTATGCGCACACTTGACTAGACTTAATATGATTGAACACATTCAAGCGTTAGGAAAATAAGGAGATATCCATGAACATTGGTTTTAAAGATTTAAATTTCAAAATGGGAAGGAAGAGTAGAGCTAGGTAGAGCATCGCACGTAGTGCGGTTAAGGAAAGAATAGGTCTACTTGTCAGTATGTCCGAAATTGGGTTCGAGGGAAAAGTTTTGTGTATTCCTAGAAGTGCTAGGGAGCTTTTTCAATAGAACAATGTTTATAAAAATATAGATTTGAATGAATGAATATGTTGTGGGGGGTTATTGCACTGCTATCTATAGATCTATTGCGCCCTCATATGGAGCTGGACGAGGTTACTCATCTTACAACTCTTACTCCAAACCTATTTCTCTGAGGAATTTGAGTATTTGGGGTATTCTCAGAGAGGATAAGTTGCTCTCTTCAACCTGGTAGCGTCCAAGGTGTTTATTTCTTTGGTGCATGAGTCCATAGCAATCTCCTAATATGTGGTTCGGTGTATCCTCATGGGTATTGCAAAATCTGCATGTGGCACTACTCACTAGGCCTAAAATATTTAAGTGCCTTCTGAGTTTACAGTGGCCGGTGAGGAGGCCCCTTATAATTCTGAGGTTGTTTCTACTTAAGTTGGTGCAGTTCTTGAAGCGTTTTTGGTTATAGTTCCCATTCTCTCCTAGGCCCCAATAGGGCTCAGGTCCCGTTAAGGTGGTCTTTGTTCCTATTTTAGCTAGGGAGTCAACGCCAACGTGCCAAGGTACCCAATGAAGCGTGACATTATTGTTTTTTGCCAAGTTCATTTAGCCTGCCTATACATTCTCACACTGTTTTAAAGTAAATGATGTATGAGCTTAAAGCTTTGAGCGCTACCTGACTATCCTACATAATGGCAATGTTTTATTTTCGATAATTCATTTCGAAATTTCGATCTGCACATTTTCCTATGGCATTTACTTCGGCTTGGAAAATGCTTGTTGACTGTCCCATCGGAATGGAAAGTTTGGTTCTAGGCCCAAGGACTCCTGCCACAGTCCCTTTAGACGTTCTCAATCCATCAGTGTAACACTTGATGGCATTTGCTTTGAGTGTGCAGTTTACATACCCACTCTTTTTTGCTACTTCGTTTTGAAGTTGTATTTTTTAAGCGTGCTAAAAATATAGATTAAGGTACTAATGAGAGACATGAAACATTGCAGTGTTGCGATGTTCGAGAGAAGTAAAAATATTTTCAGTGTTTTTCTATCGCCTATCATTTTTAAATCTCTATTTGGAATCGTATCCCGTGGGCTCAAGTGAGTTATAGGAACATCTACCCAAATGTGAGAGTTACACTCAAATCTTGGCCTGATGAATGTCTTGAAGATTACAACCAAATTAGAGGGAAAGATAATTTTTACATCTTCGAAAGAAACCTAAACATTTAGCAGCTTTTTTGGCAACTTCGAATATGTGGTCATTTCACAAAGCAATTTGACAAGACAGCATTGAATTATTAAAGCAATGAATTCTTCGTTATTGTTAATTTCTCATTGAACAATACTATCGAGATAGAATTTAATGAGCTTATTAGTTGCTGTATCACAATGGGCGAACAATTGGTCTAAGTTTGTCGGTTTCTCCGCCGACAGCCACTTCTACCTATCAGTTGCTGCGACTCTAATTTCACATCCTAATTACAAGAATACGAATCTAGAAACGATAATGAAAAGCTGAGGATATTGTGTCGGCGTAACAATGTAATGGATAAAAAGTTTCAAACAAAAGATCATTTATTATGAATATAAGGAAGAAATTTGGAGTCAAAAGGGAGTCCTGAGACACACCAGCATTTATTTTTTTTAGAATTTCAGACTTTAAACCATAAAATATAACTTGTATTGACCGGCACAAAATTTAATTGCTAATACAACGAATAAGAGATTAGTCGATACCAAATACACGAATTTTAGATAAGAAAGCCTGATGCCAAGCTCTATCAAACGCTTTTTAAATATCAAGTAAAATATTCATTGAATATGATTAGGCGGAGTCTCAGTCTCTAAAAGGGAATGATCCGGTTACTGATTCAGTATATTGCTAGACTTCATGCTAAACTCTTGTTTTTACTGACTCTCTAAAAGGCTTAAAATTGTGAATCTTTCACTTCTATACTGAATCCTTTGTTCGCTTTAAGCAGTGATAGGCAGAGCCTATCTTATTCTTAGATCAAAAAAGCTAAAAGCTAAAAGCTACGTTTGATTAAATTTGTTAAAGTAACGGTGAAGCTCTTGAAACAAAACCAATAAACTGTTTTGAATATTCTCTTAATCTTGGCGTTTTGTGCAAGTTATTGTTAAGAATCCTTAGCAGCATTTATTTCTTCTTGACCTTTTAAAAATTTCAAACCTAATTTTGCTCTAATACTTAATAATATTCTGAATTCTGAAAATTTTTACATATGGTGATCTGCGATTTACATATACCTACAAATATTTCAAAACAATACCAAAAAGATTGTATGAAAACGCGTCACTTTTTATCAGTTCTTTAAAGAAAATCAAAGATTCAGTGGGTGATCTGGCAGGGTTGCCGAAACAAGATAATTATTATGGCTTTGCAAAGTTCTTCCTTATTTAAGCTAAAATAGGCGAATTTAAAGAAAAACAAAAAAAAATCTATTCTGTTAGTGTGATACCGTTATTCTTAGAGTCCGAGATTAACAGTTCACGAGTACATGGTAAACTAGCTTAGCTCAACTTAATATAATCTTAAGTCAGTTTAACAGTTATCGAGTTTTTCTTTTTATTCAATTTTCTATTTTTCCAAATATGGTAAAACATCCTAATTTATTTAAGAAATGTACTGTAATGTAACACTGGTTTTGACAACTGACGTGTGTTTAGTACCTTGTGTCACTGTCAAACAGCTTCAGTTTGGTTTGCAATTTAACCATGGATCGTCTTACAAATGAACAACGCTTGCAAATTATTGAATTTTACTATCAAAATTCGTGCTCGGTTCGAAATGTTCATCGCGCGCTGCTTCCATTTTATGGTCGGCATTCTCGACCTTCTGAGCAGTCTATTCGGAAGATTGTGACCAAATTTCGCACCAAATTTACTTTGTTGGACATTAAACCACCAACACGTTTACGTACTGTGCGTAGTGAAGAAAATATTGCGGCCGTATCAGCTAGTGTGACAGAAGACCGCGAAATGTCGATTTGGCGCCGTTCCCAGCAGTTAGGCCTTTGTTACAGCACTACGTGGAAAATTTTGCGGAAGGATTTGGGCGTAAAGCCTTTTAAGATACAGCTGGTGCAAGAACTAAAGCCAGCCGACCTACCACAACGCCGAATTTTTGGTGAATGGGCTCTTGGAAAGCTGGCCGAGGATCCGCTTTTTTATCGAAAAATTGTGTTCAGCGATGAGGCTCATTTTTGGTTGAATGGGTACGTAAATAAGCAAAATTGCCGCATTTGGAGTGAAGATCAGCCAGAAGCATTGCAACAGCTACCAATGCATCCCGAAAAAGCCACTGTTTGGTGCGGTTTATGGGCCGGCGGCATTATTGGGCCATATTTCTTCAAAGATGATGCGAATCGCAGCGTTACTGTCAATGGTGAACGCTACCGAGCGATGATAACAAACTTTTTTTTGCCCGAAATGGAAGTTCTTGACTTGCATGATATGTGGTTTCAACAAGACGGTGCCACATGCCACACAGCACGCGAAACAATGGCGCAATTGCGAGGCGAGTTTGGTGAACAGTTAATTTCACGTTTCGGGCCGGTCAATTGGCCGCCTAGATCGTGCGATTTGACACCATTAGATTATTTTTTGTGGGGGTATGTCAAGGCTAATGTCTATAGGGACAAGCCCGCTTCGATTGACGCACTGGAAGCCAACATCCATGCATTCATTCGTGAGATACCGGCCGATATGTGTGAAAGAGTATGCCAAAATTGGACTCAGCGGATGGGCTACCTGAGACGCAGCCGCGGTCAACATTTGCATGAAATTATCTTTAAAAATTAAATTGCAAATAAATATTTCATTCATTTTTTCGAATTTTTTGTGTTTTTTTTTTACAGCAAACTGTTAAATGTTAAATGCATGAAAATTTTTTGTGGTAAAATATCTTAAATTGACATAGGTTTTTTTTTTTACTTTATTGATTATTATAGAACATAATAAAAAAACTTAAGATGTTTTATACCAAAATCATTTCTATTTTCTGAAAAATTAAAATAATTGATACATAAGATGAATTATTTTCTACTTAAGTTTTAACTTTTGCAAAACACTACGAAATAAACTTAAGCTATTTTACAAAATAGTCATGAATATGTTGTTTTTAAAAATTAAGACTTGTTTAACTAAGACTTGTTTAACTTAGGCATCGTAATCAAACGTCTTAGACTTAATTTTATCAATGTTTAATATTTGAAAACTCAATTTATTTTTAATCAATTTCAATTTCTTTCCAGTTAATTTCCGCCATCCAACATTTGTAGCCTTGAAATATGCCACCTACCCCGACAGACAAGTCAAATTTCCATACCTACACATCGTTTTTACTATCATTACAAATCTTTAAATATCTCAAAATCATGCACAAACAATTTTAGCAACATATTCTTTATCTTAATGCAAATAAAGAAGACATCAAAACTTTTCATATGATTTATTTGCAAAATTCAAGTTCATTGTTTATTTACGTGTAAATTCACATAAACGCATAAGTTAAGTTCAAACAAAGTCATTTTAAAAATATTTCATTGATAAAAAAAAGAAGTGCTTTTAGGTTCCGTTGGAAACTGAATTTTTATGAATGAGATTTTTTTTTTAAAAAGTTGTTTGTAAACGTGATGGGATTTTTGAGCGTAGGTACCTTCCTACAAATGTATTTAAATGCATGCAGTCATAAATTACATCTTTTTTTTTTTTCTTTTATCTTTGACGGAAAGTTTGGAAGCAATTTTTAATAAAGTAAATAAAAACTTTATGACTCTTGTTACAAAGTTGCAATATTATAAAATTTTATTGTCCATCAAAATTTGAATACACTAACTGTGACTGCAACTTTGTGTAACTTTGTCGTTATTATTATATTCAGAATAACTCAGATCCAACCCAACAGAGATTTAAGTATTTATTTACCTGACTGATATCAAAGAGCGAGCAAACGAATATTTGTCACAAAATTTAACTCAAGGATTATCTTAAATAAAAAAATTAAAAGACGACAGTGAAGGTTTTAAAAAAAGGTTAAAAAAAATCTGTTTGATTAGTTAGGAGTTGTGAACTTTTTCATCGATAAATGAATATTAGACTAACAGGGCTATTCTGACTTACAGTACACAAATATAAGGCTACACAAATTGCTCAGGTTGTCAGTTGGAAGTGTCAGAAATTAAAAATGGCTGTTCGAGTGCCCCACAAGAACTACTCACCGCATCATCAGAAACAACAACAAAATATTGAAATTAGACAAGCAAAGGGGCACCGGATTTACCATTTTCCTCGATTTTGACAGAACTGAACAAAAATAAAAACGCTAATGATATTACCTTTAATATGTGTACTGGGATTTTGGCTTTGTGAGGGCTCACAAGTCACAAGATCTTGTAAGGTTGATTTCTTGCGAGGTTACAATTAGATAACTTTTTCGATATTCACAGACAGTCCCCACAAGAAACCTCACAAAAAACTCACCACAGCAAGGTGAATTTTTTATTTCATTTTTAAGTGTTGTTGAACTGACCCATTGAATAGTTTTTTTCGTGATTATAAAAAATCAAAGTTGTGAGTTTTTAGACACTCAAAATGAGATCACAGTTAAATAGTTCTAGTTGTGATGGTGCTTCTAGAATATGAAAACCTCAAAAACTCAATTTGACTTGGGAGGTGTCAGTGACGTTTGCCAGAATAGGGCTGTAAATTCCTGCATAAGTGGAAAAATGGTGTCGCAATTCCAAAACAAAAATATTCAAGCAATTATCTTTTCGACTATAGCCCCATCTAGGGCAACATATCATTATACGTTTTTCAGAATTTTATTTCAAAATCTAGGTAGAAATTATTTGTCAAGCAATAAAATTGACAGTTGCGTGTGTCAACAAATTCGCCCGCGCAAACTTTATGATTTATGAGCATCTTTGTTTTTGTTTGTTTTTATAAAAGGATGGTGACACTCAACACCTTTTCAGATGACAACTTGTCAAAACTACCTGCTATACCTTCGAAATGTAATTTGTGCAATTCTAGTTTAATTTTTGAAATCAGGATAGTCCTGTCACTCCCCTTGTTGCCAGTTTCAAATCAAAACACCATTGCACCTGCGCTATTAGGATAGATAAAATGTTAGGTTTTTCAAAATAAAATTCATTGTTAACGCGTTTAAACGTTTAAAATTAAAACGAAAGAGGAAAAAAAAAAAAAACAAAAGATTGGTTACCAAACCTGCCGCACCGTATATTGATGACAATATGACACTTTGCAGTATTTTGGTATACATTGCACTTAAGCGCCAGGTAATAATTTCAATTTTAAAAATTGAAATCTTCAAGAGTCAAGTGCATAGCTAGACATATTGTTTTGTCTTTTGTGTATATCCTGGCGCCTATCCCGTGGCGTTGATGGTTTTGTTTAAACTAAAGACAAAAGGAGTAGAAATTCACAAGGATAAAATAATTAGTTTACAATAGAAAAAGAAAAATTGTTAAGTTAAAATGTGAAATGAGGTATTGAGATGAAAATCCATAGAAATGCGAAAAAGTATCCTTTCTTGTTTTTGATTGTTACGCAGTTACGGTGATTTCATACTTTTCAACAATCTGTTATAGTCCGTTAAATCAAGAACTTTTCAGACTTCTTGGTGGCCCATGTGTTGGACAAATTTATGTTACTCCTTGCATCCACCTACGAGATCGTCCTTCGAAGTAATACAAATCAAATCAAAACAAAACAAATACCAAAATAAATCTATCTCTTTGTTGGATTTTCAAAAATTTCATACCTACACACGCACACTCCTCAAGGACTATTAATTTAAATTCTTTTCAGCAAGTGAAAGGAAACCATTAGTGAGTGCATTCTGACAGTGGTTGTAGCCCCCTAAAGGAATGATAAATTTATGGACCTGTTCCAATTGTCAATTCGGAATTTCGCAAACCTGTGCAGTGATTTTTTTTTTCAAATCAGATAAAACTAACAATAACCTTTCTTCTGTTTTCAATTTTATGAAGGTAAACAGCTATCGGCGCCATCACAGAGAGATAGGAATAGGAACCTTCCTTAAATTTCATTTTATTTTCTCAAAATTCAAATAATAAAAAAAAACTATTACTTTTAATGGTTACTCACTTTGAAGACGACTCGTTGTTAACCTGATCCTTGGGCGTTTGTTCTTCTTTTTCTTCATCATAATCATCGGATGGCGATGGTTTTGCGGTAACTGTAAGAATACAAAAGGTATATAGAGATGAAAAATTGCAAAATATTAATAACCGTATAGCATAAAGGTGTCGAGTTTCTGGGGAAAAGAGATATGAAATTAATTTTTCTAAAACCTCAAAAAAAAAAAAAAAAAAAAAACACAAAGGACGATGTTGTACAAAAATGTAATTACTGTATTAATCATCATATTGGCGGAAAGGTCCTTAATAGAAATATCTTTGAAAATAATTTTCTATTGTTAGACCATGGAACTTATCCAAAAAACATTACACAAATATGAGTCCAGGTTTTTGAGACGCCATGAACTTGCCGTAAACTGTTCTGTAAACTGTCATTTCCATGAAGGGTGGCTACGGTATCGTAGATTAAAAAACCTCTAAAAAATCAAATACATATGTTTGAAGTTTTAATGAATGTCAACGCTAGTGTCAACGCTAGGTCAACGCTAGTGTCAACGCTAGTGTCAAAGCTAGTGTCAACGCTAGTGTCAACGCTAGTGTCAACGGGAATGTAAATGCAGCCGGCAACGCATTGACAGTATTTTGCGTTAATTTTCACGACTATTTGCGTTTAATCTAATCGTAGCTTTATCAAACTTTAACCTATGCACGTCAGTGGCCTAAGAAAATCGTCCGAACTGTTTATTTCATCGTCAATTCTTTATAAAAGTTAAAAACATCGTTTAATTAAAGCAAAAGCAGTTATATTAATCGACCACTAATTTCAGTAAATCTTCTAATCTTGTGTCAAAACTATCCCCGATTATGTTATGTTATGTTCCTAAAAATATTTTTTAGCTATCTATATATTTTTTTCCCATATAAGAAATTAATTCAAAACCACGAAGGATAAATTCCTTTTATATCAAAACTGAGACACTGATTGAGATCAAGCAACCGCAATACGACCACCAGTAAAAGAGTCTTAATACGAAGGAAGTTCATTTTCTATGGCTTCATTCCCACATTATAATGAAAGCTTCCACAATGAATATAATATGATCCAATTCCCATGATCATTATGTTGTAATCTCTTATGGATTGGCCATTCATTCACTAAATTCAAGTATCTCTGTCAAAGCTGAATAAGAGTACATATATCTCTCAACTACGTAGTTATGCTTAATTTTGTTGTTTTTTTTTTTTTATTTTTTCTTATTTTTTTTGGGATACCGAATGTGCGCATGGGAACGCATGAGATTCATCGGTAATTTCTTCAGAGTATTCAAAAAAGATGTACCTACGCATACTATAGACATTTCAAAGTTCGACAGAAGTATCGTATTTTATGTGTATTGTCATTCTTTTCAACCCTTTCTACAGTTTATGGAACAAAAAAAATAAAAAAGAGCAAATAAAAAAATAAGCAACCAACCTGAATTAAAAAAAAAAAAATGTTTTCTTAAAAAAAAAAATAAAGAAATCAAAACAGAGGGATCCTCCTGGAACGTAACAAAAGACATTTCAATATACCCCCATCCCATTGTCGTCGTTCAATGATGATGGAGAATGTGTTGTTTGTGTACTCATCCGAAGTATTTATAAAGAGGAAGTTAGCTCGAACAACGAATTCAATCGCACTTAACCGAATCTTTTGTTCCCATTTTTGTTTTTTTTTTTTTTTTTTTTTTTTTTTTTGAGTGTGGAGAGTTCCAGTTGTCTTCGATACAATTTCTTTAACAAAACTTATAAATCTTTGACGAGGAAATTTCCATATAATATGTAATAGTTAAATTTATTGTTGTACCAGAGTTTGTTGTTATTTGATGTCGCTCGTGTCTTTGGGCACGATTTTGTTAACGATTTCCGTTGAAAATCCATGGAATGGAACAAATCGCACTTGACAGAAGACCACCTAAGCGGAAAGGTCTTCTTCTTTTAGGGACTATATTTGGTAAATTGACGTATCTAGAAATACCCCTTCGCAGTTAGCTCATTTGCGGAAGGAACCTAAATCAAGTTGTGTTGTAGTCTATACATTTTGTATTAAATAAGGAATGAAACCGTATAAAAAAACGACGAGACTAGAGAAATGCCAATTTATAACAGTTACATATATTTATCGGCATTAAAAATATAGATAGATTTTTTAGATAGCGCCCAACGTGAGACCGATTGAGTACAGTAAATAATTTATTGTAATGCAAACAACAAATAATTTACATATATTTGAATATGTAAATTATTTGTTGTAAGGATTCAAAGAAAGCTTCTTATTTTTTTTTGCAATAGAATTCAGCTCTCTAGTCTTTTTCCCAGTGTCTTCGTCTCTTTGAAGTGGCTTGCTTTACTTCCTGACTAAGAAAATGGGTTCCATTAAATAACTTGTTTCGTAAAAGAATTGTTTCATTCATTTGCATTGTTTTAAAGCTGTGATCAATTTCCTACCACTCCCTCCTTCGTATTGTGGATTCGATTCAGTCATTCTGAGTCAGCTTTTATAATAAAAATAGATTTTTTGTATCCTGGCGCCCAACGTGAGACCTAAAATAACGTAATTAATGTGCTTCTTGTAGGGCGTCAGCGACAATTGCAATAGTTCTCATACTGTTTTTTTTGCAATGCGCTTCAAGGTATATCCAACTCCGTCTAAGCTTCCCTGGGTCCTCGTCAACTAGTTTCTTGGTCTCCTTATTCACTGGGAAAACGGGTACCATTGAATTGTCTGCTTTTCAATGGAACTGTCTCCACTTTTTAAGGTGTGATCAATTAATTGCCACTTCTTCTTTCATATTTTGATGTCGAAGTTTTTTTTATTTGGCGCCCAACGTGGAACTTGTTAAAAACTGTAAGTTACTTGTTAGAAGGCGCCAATGGCATCTGACCTATTTCTGGCCTACAAAGCAGAACTGACTCGAAACAGAACCAAAATAATAGCTGATTGGTCATAGTTCTGTAAACATTAATTTACCACAGCTTAAACAGCATTCCAAAGGCATTCTTCTTATCTCTAAGGCTGGTAAGTGGAACTTTTCAGCTTTCCCGATTGAGTTGCAAATTTCAGAGTTGATCTTATTAGCGGTGGAAAGGAATATAGATTGTAGCAGTTTTATTAAAGCCCGCAAACTACCACTCCCAATTTTCTTATACCTGAGTTTACACTCTGGCATTTCTGGCATTTCATGTGCAATTTACCCCGCCCACTATCACGCCATTTTTTTGTATATTTAACACAAACTTGTTGTTTAAGATTTGAAATTTGTATCCGAAGAAATTTTTTATACATTTTTTTTTTTTGCAGCAATTTTCGTTCGTATTTTAATTTTATTTATTCTAATTTATTTGAAACAGAAGAAAATTAAACCTAGATGCCTGCATTCCCGCGGAATAGTTTAATTTCCTATCAGGACTACATCAACATCAGCGGGTGAAGTCATGAAATAAATTTTGAATACAGCTGCACCAAGAACTCACCCCTAATCTAGTGCACAAACAACTGACACCCAACGCGGAATAATTATCAAAAAATAATTCTATAAAAATAACTAAAAATAAAAAAAAAAAAATATTCTGTATCCATTGCTATCCAGGACTGATAACACTTCTTTTCTGGCTGCTTTCCTATAAAGAAAGGACGACGACACATTAAAAATAGTTCCATGTGTCTTCCAGCAGCAGCGCCATAATTTTCATATAAAGAGTTCATTCACCGAGTCTATTAAATAATATCACCATTCTATCCAACAAAAAAAGGACATCAATATTTGTTGTTGTTTATTTTGAATTTTTTTAAGTGAAGAGTATTCCCCTACAGGGAAGTAATTAGCGCACCTTTAAAATTGTAGTATAAATTGGGAAATGATGGCACGAGCCATATTTAGTTTTAATGTGATGACTTCCCATCCCGATCCCACATATGTCGTCCTTTTTTCTTTGAGCTAGCGTCCTTATACATTCACACAAACACCACAAACACACGCAGGCACTCACATCTTGTGGCTACTTTTTGAAGGAATTTCTCACGTTCATTGTTGGTATTTTGTCATCGTCATCATTTCTTTTCCAAATTTGAATTTTCTTTCAGCATTTGTGAGTTTTCCTTTGCTGAATGGCGCGCGTTAATCAGTCTAGCGAGACCAAATTATTCATCTTATAGCACACTCCAAGTTATTGTGGTATCTCTAGGCATCCGAGACGACGACTATGTCAGGTGTCGTGTTTTTTATTTTATGTATTGTTGTTGTATTTCTCCCAAGATTCTAATGTGGGGCATTTGAGGTGCTACGAGTTGTATAGACTAGGCACCAACCACCATGATGTACAGACGGGGCCCTACGCTGATAATAATAGTAGCAGTTAGCTGTTTTTGTTGTCCAACAGTGCAACGGAGCACATCGGAAAATGGGTCTCGTGGCATTTTGCCGTTAAGAGTATTTTGTTTTGGGTGGAAGGAAGTAGATAGATATTACTTAGCACAGTGCGCTGGTACCAGGAGTTTAAGAAAACGTAGAACAGGTGCTTTTTAACCGGAATGTTTGATTAAAATAAAAATAGTGTTATTGATTTTTAAAACGGAACTCAGTATACTGGTACTGTCGAGTATGAAATCGAAATATGTTGATACTTAAAGAAACTTGAGGCAGTATTTTCACATTTAAAAAACTACTGAAGCTATTCTTAAAATCAAGGAATTGAGCTCACCTCACAGATTTTAGTTAATGGATTCAATTCGCGGCAGTTATTGGCGCTTTGATCCTACGTTGGGCGCCGGATAAAAAATCTAACTTTTCTTTATAAATTGACTCAGACTGATTTAATCAAACTTTATACTTGGAGATAATTCCATTGAGAAGCAGGCCACCCATTTAATGATACCCGTTTGCTGAGTCAGGAAGAAGATCAAACAACCAATTGACGAGGACCTGTGGATAATCGAAAAGGGTTGGAGAGATCTTGAAGCGCATTGTAGAAAATAGGAAAAGAACTAGCGCAAGATTCGTTGACGATCTACAAGAAGTAAAATAATCATAATTTTAATCGGTCTCACGTTGGGCGCCAAGATACAAAATGTATCTTTGAAAATTGACTTAGACTGACTGAATCGACATAAAAATAGATTGGAGCAAGAGGCAGTAGATTGGTCACACCTTCACTTCATGAGTCAGGAGGTAAAGCAAGGCAACCCAAATGGACGAAGCGTAGAACAGTTGATGAGGGCCCAAGGACACTAGGAAAGGGTTAAAAAGCTGAAAACCTCTTACAAGAAATAAGTTACTGTATTTTATCGGTTCCATGTTGTGCGCCAAATAAGAAATATATATTTAATTTTTAAATTGACTTAGCCTGAATGAATCGACATCTCAAAATAAAATTGATCACTTCATAAACAGGCACTGCTATTGGTCCAAAGTTGGACGCTAAGATAAATATTGTTTTTTTATTTGAAAAATCAATTCAGACTGAATTAACCTCGCAATACGAGAGACGGGAATTAATAGCGGAGATTACTCTAAATTAGAGCACAAGCGACGTTTATGTTCTACAACTAGTAAGTTGTAATGTAGTAATAGGTTCCACATTGGGCGCCAAGTAAAAAAAAAATCTATATTTGCTTTCAAAATTAATTCTGAATGAATAAATATTGATCGGACAAGGCTAAACTCATTCAATTTACCTAAAATAACAAAATACACAGAAATTTAGCTACATATATGAACATACACACATTATAATAATTATAGGCATTCATGGTTTATTCATATTTTCAGAAACTGATTAAATCAAAATGTATACTTCATAAATGTGTAAGCTTTATAAGTCATCATTGCTACAAATGTTATTCATTGTTCTTTCACTTCATTGGACTTTTGATGCAATCAAATTGAAGGTTAAATTCCTTTCTGGACACACCTCCTGCTGAGTCAAATTCAAACGCAGGAATGTTTTTGTGTGCAGAAATCTTCTCCAGTACAGTAACCTTAGAAACTGAAGCAAATACAAAAAAAAAACATCCTTTTTTGGCTCGTGCTGTGTTCATATGAGAACAAATATAATATTTCTAAAAGAACAAAGCTGAATAACACCAACATTAATAAAAAAAAAATAGAAATGAAAAGAAAAACCCTTGAATTGTCGATCGTGTATATAGACATAGAGCAATAAAAGGTCCTGACTCCTGGCCACTATTCAAAAAATTCCGCATAACTTTCACGGTCGACGAGCACAGCTCAAAGGACAAACAGCGCGCCGAAAAACACTTCACGGTATGCCCCCGACATGTTATTATGGGCGGACAGACGATGTGGCATTGTTTTAAGCAGACCACATGATCAGCGCGGGAATTGAGGCATTCCATATAACCATATGGTCGTTCAAGGAAATTTGTACTCTACTAGGCATTAGAGGAAAAAGGATAAAAAGATGGTGTGTGTAAGTTACATGTCATAAAGTTAACTTGGTTATGTATGTGGAGCGAGAAATAACCTTAAATTATTCCAAAATCGACCATGAGTCGTGAAATTCATTTTAATATAAGGAAAATAATGCAGCAAGGACATTTATTTTATGTTGTTCCTTCAACAACAATGGCGCAAAATTTTAAACGATTTAGTAAAATGTTAAAGCCATTTTAGTAAGTTATTAAGCTAGAAAGAAGATTTTGTTAATTTTAAACGATTTTAGCAAATTACTATCTCTTAACATTTTACTAAAGTTAAAATCACAAAATGGCTACTTTAACTTTTAGTAACTTGCTAAATCCATATGAAATCTGTCATTGTCCTCGAAAAAAATTTGTTGGCAAAGAGTTAAATTGTGTTTTTTTTTTTATGATTCGTGTGCTAATTGTTTTTCAAATAAAATAAAATAAAATGTTTTCGGAAGACATAAGGAGTTGCTGAAGCTAATGGAGGTGGTGATTCCAAAAAGGTATCAACCATCCCTGTACGCCGTACGGTTTATGGTTGGTCAGATACACTCCAAAATGTTTTTCATTTTTCATAATGATGGCAAAAATTAAGAAAATTGAAAAAGGTTTTGGAGTGTATCTGGCCAACGGTAAATCAAATTATTAGGACGTTCCCTTGGTTAAAGTTTGTTTGCTTTGTTTTTCTTTCACGAACTGTCATTGTTTGGACGGGTTCAGATGCACTGTTTTTAATAAAAGGGAATTTGTATTTTACTAGTTAGTAAAACGAAAAAAAAGGATTAAAATTTCCGAGGAGCTAGTAAATTACTAAATGTTTAGCAAATTGCTAACTAGTAATATGCTAAGCCCTTAACAATTGGTTGTTTAAAATTTTGCGCCAATATGATTACCAATTGGTTTCTGCTGGTTCCAATCACATGCAATCGAATAATTGAGGGCTGCGACTTTTGGTGCTGGTCCGGGTCCCAGCTTATACATGTATAGGGGTGGCATATGCAAAATAAAGGGTAGGTCACCACCATACAGACTGCGCTATTATGGTGCACCTGGACTTTGAATTGTGACTGTGAATTGCGTGACTTGTATGGATGGCGGTATTGCACAGGATTTTCTTATTGTTTTTGGGAAAAGGAGTTTGCTTTTTTTTTTTCTCTATAAATGCAAATTAATAAACTCAAGACATATCATTCACTTGTTTGATGTATTCCTTTGTGTTGGAAAGAACTTTAGTTTTTTTTTTTTATCACAAAAAGTGCATTCGAGTGTGTCTCGAGAGAAAAATACGACGAATTCGCTTTTTTTTTGGAGTTCCTTATTTATTTGGTGTGAAATTATAAATTTCTGAATGCGGGATGGATCTATGAAATAGTTGTTGTTTTGAAGGCTTTTAAAAAAAAATGGTTGGTATTGAAAGGTTCACTGACACAACTCTCAACAGGGACTTCATCTGCATAAATATGGGTATCAATGAAGCCGACATTTGGAGATTTATGGATTTAAGAGGCCAGAGACTTGTAGTATAACAAGGTTGGGAAAAGGTTAAAAGTTTTTTTTTCGTTTTCAACTTTTTTAAATAAGACTTGTTAACACATGAATGTCGTTAGTCTAATCAATGAAAAAATCAAAATTATAAAATAAATGGAAAAATCGTGTAATGTGGATATTTTTTTTTTTTGAGGTACAATCCTACCTCAGTGAGTTTTAGGCAATCTCTAAACCAGAAGTTCAGCCTCCCTTGTCGCATCAAACCTGGGGACTGAGGTTCGAAGACTCTCTTGGCTGGAGCGTTGTTGTCCATGATTCACTCGATGTGGCCAATACAATGACTTTTTGGACCAAATCCACATTTTTGTACAGCTCATAGAGTTTGCGGTTGTACCATCTTCTTCATTCACCCTCCTAGCACATAGGTCCAGAAAAAAGTCTTTCCAAAGATTCCAGTATCAGCTCTATTTTTTCTGCTTACCGTAAAACACTCGGTTAGGTAAAAACTGGCATTATGAAGGTTTTGTAGACCGTGCATTTCGTCTTAAGCGTAAGTAGTTTTGAACTCATTTGTTCGCCAAACCGAAGCAGCAGTTTCTAAAAGTAATTCGTGGCCTTATCAATCACTATCATTTATAAAGTTAATTTTTAATCCAATGTAGATGAAATTCTTAATAATATCAATAGTGACGGGTTGTTCTGAAAGGTTGAAAGATCCTTGTTATAGTGTTGATAGCAAGTACTTTGTGTTGTCCTTTTCTACTATAAGACCAACAAGTTTTGCCAGTTCTTCAATCGCATTTGTTAAGGACTCTTATGATGATACGTTAGAAGGTGCCTATATGAAGTCTCTTAGCCAAAGTAGTTGGACTCTGTGAGCATATTTGATATATATTGTACGGTATTTTCTAATGTCACGTTAGCCATACTGGATAAATTTTTCCAAGTTCGGTCATCGCCATATCGATCTCCTGACGATGAATGCTATCGTAATAATTACGGCTTTGAAAACAATAAAAAGATGGTGGAGCTCGATTTGAAATTCGTTGGTCTTTCCCAGATTTTGTCGGGGCCGGACACCTGAGGAGAAAAGTCTCGGTGTCGTCTCGTTTTATCGATAGCCAGTCGGTACTTAATTTTTTCACTTTGAACGCGACCGATATTTGTCTCATGGCCAGCCTTACTAACGGACAGTAAGTTACATTAATACTTGTAGACTTAGGGCCAGTTTTATAATCCAATTAAGTGGCCCATGTCTCCCAAGTCAGCTACTTAAGTGCTCCTAACTAAGACTATATACTAACACTGGACTTAAAGTGCCAGCGAATTTAAAGTGTCACTTATTTTGGAAAGTTTGCACTGTGAAACTAGCCCTTAAGATACACACACAGTTCGTTGGATAGGATCTTATATGACACAATAAGCGAGAATTTACCTTGATAGGATAGGATCACCTTTTTTGTAGATTGTACATACGGAGCTGATTGAACAACCTGAGTCATGCTTTTTTGCCACCAATAATTGGTTGATTTTTTAAGGCACATACGCCTAAGCAACAAATTTTCTCTAAATTTTAAGAACATGGATGGTAATCAATCAAAACCTACAGCCTTATTTTTTGTTAGCTTTTCTATAGTTTTTTTTAGTTTTTAGAGTCTACCTCTTCTTCACTGGTTGGTGGACCTGGGGCTGGGTCTTCATTTACTGTAACTATGTTCAACATTAGCCTAGATGCTGAAAACGCTGCTTTAATATATTTTAAGTTCCCTGTGCTCCTGAGCAACACACTTATTCTGCTATCCGATCCGATCGAAAATTCAAGCGAACGTTTTGCAGAATAGAGCTCTTAGTTATCATCAATGTTTCAAAGAGCATGCGTTTGGGTCTTTAAACAAGCAGACAGTTAGTTGCTTGGCCTTCATACCACAAGTTGTAGCTAAAGAAATTTCAAACAAGAAAGAATTCAAGAATCTTTTTTTATGACTCACTTCTTTTTTCAGAACATTTTGAAAAAGGTTTTATGAGCAATTTATCTTCCATTTTCATATCAAACACGTGTATAATAGCTAAGATAAGTTATTCTATTCAAGATAACAAAAATTGTTTGTTTTAAAATCTTTCAAAGTTTATAAGAAAAAAAAAACCCTTGATTTGGAAGAAAACAATTGTATACAGTTTACAGGGTGAACCATACAACATAGTAGATTTTTAAAATTCAAAATAGAAACAGCTTATTCTACCCCTAAAATTTGGTAGAGATTTTTTGTATAGAAAAAAAAAAAATTGGTCGGCACACCAGCTCGTGTAGAAACAGGGCCTAGTGACTTACAACTCTCAACTATTCCTGTGTGCCTGATATTGGCAGGAATAGAAGGGACCTACAATATTTTTTTGAATCCGAAAGGCTATGGTGAAAAGCACTTTTTAATGACAAGAGATACTCTTGGAGGATTTGTCAATTCCTCGCAAGAGGCAGTAACCCGAGACCACAAGCTGAGATCTTGGCATCGACGAAAGCAGCTAGACAAGTCTCAATGATGCCAATACCACAAACTGATATTACCTTTTTCATTGACAGCCAAGCGGCATTAAAAGCCATTTCTTCAGTTGAAATCAAATCGAAGCTTGTGACTAGCTGTCGCGAAGAGCTAAAGGTTCTTGGTACACGGAACAACATAAGGCTCTGTAAGGGTCCTGGTCACAATGGTATCCCAGCAAATGAAAGTGCTGACAAACTGGCAAGAATAGGATCAACACTTGATCTTAATCAGGCAGACCCAACTTTTCAGATCCCACCCTGTAATCTAAAACAGGTAATCGACAGCAAAGTCCTAGCTTTAACGAACAGGAGGTGGAACTCGCTTGATACCTGTGCTACAACTAGAAAACTATGGCCCAGCTTTAACAAACAAAAGACCGTAAACATCATCCAACTGAGCAAGAAATCTCTTTCTCTTCTCGTAAGCATCACCACTGGACACAACCTCTTCTCACTATGACTATATACAATGTCACAATGGATCTACACTGATCTAAGTGTGACGGTAAAAAGATCAACTGTCAGCCCGCTTACCTAACCTAACCCGTGAAAACATTTCTGTTTTTTAGGTGGCATAGGCTGGGAATCGAACCCAAGAACTTCGGCGTAACAGTCTAGCACACTAACCATTACGCCACGGGCTACTACTATTTTTTTTTATATATATATCTTATTTTGCATCTTGACCTTGAGGATTTTTTAAAAAGTACTTTTAATTTGGACCAAGAATAAGGCTCCATCCATCGCCGACATCGTGCAAATGCAGGAAAAGATTCAATAGTTTTCAAAATTCTTTCTTTTTATTTTTGGTTCACCCTGTTTAAGTATGTTTACAAAATAGTTTTACCCCCAAAGTTCACTCAACCATTTTACTGTAAATATCAACCTGTTATAATATGCAATATGTTATTGGCCTCTCGCTTTAATTTCACTCCTATATGGGTATAAGCAAAACAAAACCAAATGTCCTTTTTCCATATTCCGCCAAAAATCGGTCAGTCATTTCGTCAAAAGAAGGTTCTTGTCTATAGACGTTCACTACCCCAAATACATACATGTAGATCTAAACACACATCAAGCTATTACATGTATAAAGGTTAATTAGATGTCAAGAATCAAGATATCTACCCCCTGATGCCCTGGTGTTTAACCGCGACATTTTTCTTATTCTCCTTCGAAACAACAAGTGCTTCTATATAAAAAGGAAATTTTATGCATCATGAACACTTACGGAGCCTTCGTGTTTCGACGAGTTCAAAGTGTATAGATAGTTGGTTAATGTCGAAGGAGGCAATGCATCTGACCATAGTCACTCGACTGAAACTATATGTTAAACTGGGGTCTCCTAGGCATGTATAGTATACGCGTAGTTATGTGGTGACGGTTATTGGCGACCCTTTTGTCTAAAAAAAAAGGAAAAGCGACCTCTACTACACGGTGTCTGAGCATTTCTTATTTCCTTTAATTTCATTTCGTGATGTAATTTCCAATGTAAAATTAATAAGAAGACAACAAAAAATTAAGAAACCTTCTAGCTGCGCATACTATAATGAGGACAATAGCACAAGTTGTGTTCCAACTTACCAACCAACCAAACGTCAGGGTCAATAGAACATGAAATAGAAGAAAAGGAGAAATATCCCACTCAAATGAAAAAAAATAAAAAAAAGCGCAATAATTACGACCCGAGACGTGATGAGCCTAATGAACTTCCGTTTGCCGCCAGTTTAGACAAAAAAAAAAGACGAACCTAACAATTCATGGTACCAACTCTTCAATTGAGCAATCCAAGTGTCTCCCTACTCTATCCTAAGAAATGATTCAGAAGATCACACACTCATTACTTCCGACTTCCGATTTAAAGGTAATGAATGAATGTTTTCTTCAATCGCAATTTGCATGATAAAGTTTTGAGAACACAGCAATCTCGATACTATAATTGCTAAGGAGATAATGTAGATAGTTACACAAAGGAAGAAGACGAGAGCAACACTTGAGTTGGTATGGTATGTCGTGTGCGAAGAGAAATTATTTGGTTTCTTTTTATTCACTGGATCACATGTCTTCCTGGATCTGATTTCAATAAAACACTGATAAAAAAAAGGAAGAGAAAGGCTTGGTGGAGGTCCTCATAAACACACGTGTTCTTTTTGGTTTTGCAATTTTTTTCTTCTTATAGAAATATTTATTTTTATAGCTCAAAAGGAGTTTATGGAAAAAAAGAAGGCGGAATTTAAAATGGGTTTCGATTCGAAATAAAACCATATCATTTAGCACGTGCCAATCATAAATGTATCAAGGTTTGATTATCTTAGGACCGAGGCGGAAAACGTTAGGCATTTAATTCATTCTCCTTAGTTTTCAAGTAGCACGCAATTAGCCCAGTGTCCAGAAATGAAGCATCTAAGCTCCAGGGAGGCTCTAGGATTGTATAGTGACTTCGCGTTACATTATGATGCGAATCACAAAAAATCAATAAATATCTAAAAAAAATGTTGGCGAACTTCGAAGCCTATAACTTCTTACCTTAGCTGTTCGGATTCGCAGAAAATTATAGGTCCCATCCTTTCTTGCTAACAACACGCACAGAGGAATGGTTGAGAGTTGTAATTCAATAGGCCCTGTTTCTACACGAGTTATCGGGCTGCCAAATTTATTTTTATAGTCTTACATTCTCTTCCCAGCTCAGGGCTAATCCGAAGGAAATTAAATTGAGCCCGCTGTTTACTTAAAAATAAAGGTGTAATATCGGTATAGAAACTGATTCCAGCCCACTCATAACTTACTAAATCGAGAAAGGAGTAACAATATCGGCGGATAGATAAGGTTTATTTTAGGACCAAAAGGTTTTTACTTTATTGACACACAAATGCACACAGAATAGGGGATTGATGCTATTGCATCAATTGATGCAATAGCTTTGAACTTTAAAAATTGTGTATTTTTTTATTATTTCTAAATTTTTTATTTGTGATATGTTTATTTTATTTTAGTCTATGGGCTGCTTCACGTCTGGGTTGTTCATGCCCCGGTTTTCAATATGGTGGTTGCTCTTCTAATTCAATAACAAGAAAATCTTGAGTCGATAAGCTGCTTGTTGAAATTTCTAAGACAGCTCATATTTTTTCCTGTGAACTATAAAGGTGATAAAATAAATAAATGAGTTAATTGTTTTAATGATGCATTGTGATTTCAGTGGGTGGTGGTTGGTGGGTGGCTGTTATACATTGGCTGGATGTTGATCTAGGGTGATTTTGGTTGGTTTATGTGTTTGAGATGATGATGTAGTGTTGGATGATGGAAGTTCGGTCATTTGGGTACTGAGTTGTGGGTTCGATGTGTAATGCTTCGTTTTTAGAAAATTGTTGATATTTCATGAAAAGGAAGAGTTGTTTTGCTCTGAAGAACCAGGTTTTTGAAGGTCTCCCAATCATGCACAAATTTTAAAAATACAAGTAAAAGCCTCAGATGAATGGACGGATAATGTTGACCCTCCCTGGAATAAGAGTATATTTTTGACTACCCTTGATAAGCTTGTCAATTTCGTTGTCTAAAAGGTAATGCAACTACCCTCCACGAGACGGGGAGAGACGAGTGGATAACGGAAAACGAAGAAGTGAGTCTATTATGAAAACTATTAACTCGATGGAAAGAAGAGTTTGTTTGGTTGCTTATTTGCAATGAGAATAAGACTAAGACAAAAAGTCTTGGGCTTTTACGATGTCAGGAAAGGGTGGCGACGAACTATATCACGGAAAAATTCCATCATACTAGTTAGAGCACCAGTACATACGGAAGATAAAGACAATGCACCTAATATAACTTCCTTCAAGTCCCTCGCTAAAATTTATTAGCAATGCCACACAAAAGTTACGCTAAAAATTCTTCATGGAAATTTTAACATACAAAATGGTTAAGAAAACATAGTTGGGTCGACAATCGAAAAACGGAATGATTTATGTACTTCGACGGTTAAAAGAAAATCTTAAGTATTAAGATCTTAAGGGAAGAAGAGACGTAAGCCTCCCATTCTGGTTGTATTAGGTTCCATAAACCTGGCTTTCTTCAATACTTTTTCAGAATTTCCGAAGTTTACTTTATTAATCTTTGCAAATCAGAGATTTGTTAAAAACCTTTAAAAAAAAGAACAAAATAAGAAAACTCTTTGACAAAGATCAATAAAAAAGAATGGTAACTCGATTATTCGGGTCTTCAGATATGTGAAGAGCTGTTTCCCGCTCGAAATATCGACAGAAAGTCAGTATCATACCTCAGCAGAACGAAATGAGTCACTTTTTGCTTGAACAACGTTGGGAAATATTGAAAACTTATTTCCAAAGTAAGTGCTGTGTAGCCCAAACCGTGAGTTTTTTTAAATGAGGCGCATTTTCACCTCGACGCACAATGGGGCAGAATGGGCTTAAAGCTGGCATTAAATCAACTAATACAGCTAGAGGCTTGAAATTTTGCATGAACACTCTTGAGACCCATCTATGTATAGTTTTGAATCAAATTATGGACACGCCCACCAAAAACGCCCACTTAAAAAAAAATTATGACTTTTGAAATCAAAGTTAGAAAAAAATATTATTAATCAAAATATGTTTTCATTAACAATTCGAAATAAACATTTTAAAAAGGCCTGTACATTTAAATAAACTTTTATTAATAAATAGTTAATATTAAAATATATTTTTAACGATTTTACAATATAGCATTAGGATTCTTCATATCACTCTCGTTAAGTACATTTTCTTCAGCACTTTGGTTTTGTGTTATCGCAGATGGGTGTAAGCAAACTGATGTCTTCTGCACATGCTTGTCAAAACAGGATCAGATGACAACGGAAAAAAATTGAATACATCTGCATTCGTGTTTCCTGGAATGATGTTCTCTATATTTTTTAAAGTCTTTGTTGCGGGCTTCCTGAGCTTCTTCACTTAGCTGTCCAATAGGTAATAAGGCAGTTTATATTATTTCGTTCCCATGGATTAAGTACATATGAACGGTAGGTGGCATATAGTACCAATTCTCGAAATCAACTTAATGATCACATGAAACGACTATCATTATGATGTTCATTTTTTTGATTAAGCTTACATCAATCTTTGAATTATCAGCAGAAATCTCAGCATTTTCAAAAATCGGCTGGCTGTGTTCCCATCATTCGAGTTTCCGAACCCCGACTTCGGTTTGCCTACGATCAAACCCAAAAGCTCTGGAAACTGCGAGGGGAATATTTTTGGAGCTTTCGATCGAATAATTTCGCACTGAAAACGGAATAGATTTCTTTCAATAATCATAGCTAATGCTTCTTCTACACTCATTGAACTAGGTTTAAGAGGCTCCCTAATAGCTTTCCTACACTGTTTAGCGTGACTTGGAATGGTTGCTTCTTCTCGCATCAATTTGGCTGCCTCTGACTGCCTAGAAGCTCTCAAATTCATTTCATTTGCATATGTCAACTCTGCCAAAGACGTAGACTTCCTGAATTCTTCAGTTTTTTGCCGTTTTGTTCGGTCCGCACCTTCTTCAAATGAAGTTCTTGGGCGACCTTGTTAGGGTTGTGCAAAGCAAGTAAACAGAACAGGCGTTTTTAGCTATTTGACCTTAAAAATTGGTCTTTAAAAATCTGACTTTCGTCTGGTTAGCTTTTTCACAACGAGATTTAAATCTTTATTTGAAAACGTTAATTGTGGTATTTACATCTTTTTCAAATATACCAGTGCATTGGGTTAATTTTATAATTTCTTCTCTCAAAAACAATATTTGACTGTCAAGTCCTTGGCTACTTAAACTCTTCATTATATAATAAAGCTCTGGCCCTGTTAAAAACAAGGTTTTGGATGTTGTTCGGCCAAAGAATTAATTTAAAAAAAAATGTACGAACATTTTTCACTTTTTTTCGAAAATGACGTCACCAACATAAACGTTTACCATATGAAGGGGGGCAAATTGGGGCAGATTTTTTTTTCAGATTCTTAAACTAGATAAATCACTGAACACAACAAGGTATAAAACTTAACGGCATCTTACGGGAAACACAACTAAACGCTTGGGAATTTTAGAAAAAGGCAAAAAAAAAAACACATTTTTTAACACTTTACATGTTTTCAACTACAGACTAAAATAAGAAACAAATATGTAAATACAAAATAAAATATACAAAAAGTACACCTGAGTTTACTAATTCCATTGCAGAAAGTTTTATCGTTATATATTTAACAGAAAAAAAATAAATCACAAATTAAATTCGTCACCCAAAACAACAAAACACGTGCGAATTTCAGTGCAACAAGTCAACTAATGCTCGATTCGTGATGATCTGACAACGATCACGTGATGCGAATGACTCTCTTCTTCCTTATTTTTTATTCTCTATCATATTTTCTATAAAATTTCAACGGGATTTATAGAGAACCTTCAACTTCACAAATTGATTTTCTGCCAGCTTTAGGGGTCTTTTGCCCCAGTGTGCGACGGCTACGTTAACAAACAAAATTGCCACATCTGGGGCTCGGAAAACCCGCACGTTATTGTCGAGAAGCCAATGCATCCACAGAGAGTGACAGTTTAGTGCGAATTGTGGAGTGCTGGTATCATTGGACCATTTTTCTTCGAAAACGTTTCGGTCAACGGTGGGCGTTACAGAGCATGAAATTGAAGACATGGATTTAGACAACCTCTGGTTCATGCAGGATGGCGCGCCAAAACCAAACTCCCAAATCGTATTATCAGCCATCTTAGCATTGCCAATTGGCCGCCTCTTGACCCCTTTGGACTTCTTCCGTGAAGGACCGATGTTATGCCAACAATTTGGAAACGATTCAAGCCCTTAAGGCCAAGATCCAAGCAATCCGTGAGCTACAGTCCGAAACCATCAACAAAGTCTTGGAAAATTGGAGTGACGGAATGCGCTATTGCGAAACCAGCCGAAGCAGCCACTTGAACGACGTTGTGTTCCATAATTAATGGGAATGTTTGCTCTTACTAATAAAGCCATAATACATGGAAAATTAACTGACTAGCTTGGACTGCTAGCCTGTTTTTAAACAAATATCCGTCTTAAAACAATACGGGCTTTATATGTAAATATTTATCCAAATCGCTTTAAAGAAGTATGTTTTACTTACGTTTTTATTCCAGCTAACTGATTTCTACGAAGTTCTATACTTTACCCAAGAAATTGGTTCATGTTGCGTTGACAGATGATTTTCTTAAGTTTTGGTCAACTTCACTCTTATAGTTGTTAACTTGTACAGTACGTGTTTGACATGGTAAGTTGTTGGTCGCCGTTAAACATGATACATAAATATGTGACCTTGAAATCAAAAGACATAGCCCCATCTTCTGCCTCTCAAATATGTGTAGTAGTACGAAAAGTTCGTTCAGTCCCGCATTCAATCTGATGACTTTTTCAAAGACTTCTTATAATTCCACCATAATGAATGAGCATTGACAAAACATTGCTAAAACGAGTCAACTTTATCAGAAGAATAAATATTAAAACCTTAAATTTTAGTTATAAGCTGTAATAATATTTTTACACAAAAATATTCATCAATCAGTCATAATAATAATTAATAGACCGAAGAATTTAAATGTCCCATTTATATTGAACGCTTTTTTTTTTATTTTTTTTTATTCCAGTAAGCAAATGAACTGTCAACCAAGAGCAACCAGTCACAGTCTTATCTTTTGTAGGAATGTTGACCTAAATATTCTTCCATTAATCTTCAGTTGATGAAGTTACAATTTTGTGTGACATATAAAATTAGTTTGCTTCTATCGCAAATATAGTAATAGTATGCCATTTTTATTGAGTTTGGGGTTAAAAAGAGCATCATCATGCTCGTTTGTCAATTAGGCCACTACAGAAGAAAAAAAACGTTTTTTATGATTTCTTGGAATCATTGGATGTTTATTGAATGGGTACCGCCGAAGTGTGAAATTCAGTAAGTAGGAACATCTGACAGAAAAATATTGTATAGAAATTGTTTTTTTTTGGGAAGTAAATAAGCTTGTAAGAATTCTGTTGGAGATCCCAAAAACATAATATGAATCTAATTAGGCTGAGAGAAACACAACCATAAAGAAAGCAATGATTGAAGAAAATATTTCCTTAGTGATGGAGTAGTTCACTTTGTTTTTTGTTTTTTTTTTTGAAGTGGAAATCAAGGTTATAAAAACCAGTAGACAGCAAAAATTTCAAAAATAATAATAATTCCCGTGAAATTTACAAACAAAACTTGTCAGTAAAAAAATCAAGGCATCATGACAATTTCGAATTATCGAATAGATGATCTACGGTACTCTTTTGTGATGTGCCTTGGGTTCTAAGGCTAAGGTATACTCGTCGGATCCAGGGTCTAACTTAAGGAGATGCAGAAAACTTTAGTATAAAAGGTCTTTCTTTATAAAACTTCAATTTACAAACCTTAAGACTTGTTACAATAAAATTTACTTTTGAAAACGATATCAGTCGGTCGCTAAAACACCGGCGCGGCGGCGGTATTAAGAATCTTCGGGATGCTCTGTCTTCCTTAAAAAGTCTTCTTGTGCGGCTTGTACTTCACTTCGGGTTCCTCACTAGGTTTACTTATTACGGCTGAAGTAAAATATCGACGGCTTTAACCAACTTATCAACGACTTTTAACCTGGTTAACAACGACTCTTAACCGGCTTATTAATGGCTTTTTAACCGGGTTATCAACGGATAACAGATCCTGATGCAGGCCTTCACTTCAACCCAGTCATTGATATTCAATTTACAATCTAACTTTGTTTCGAAAAATAAGCCGAATCCCTGAAGGAGAACATGAATAATTCGATGACTTTTCGCCTATTGACCCCGTTTATTTCTGTCAGCAGAGTGTTAAATATAAATTGGGTGACGCGACGTGTACAGAACCAGGGCCTAGTGACTTACAACTCTCAGTCATTCCTCTGTGCGTATTTTTGGCAGAAATGGAGGGGACCTACAATTTTCTGCTGAATCCGAACGGCTATGGTGAGAAGCACTTTTCATGACAAAAGATATTCATGGAGCAGTTGTCAATTCTTCGCAAGAGAAAAACATTTTTTTGTTGTGGCATAGGGTGGGATACAAACCCCAGACCTTCGGCTTAACATTCCTACGCACTTGCCATTACGGCACTCATCGGTAGAGTGTTTTGTAGCGCTGACGGTATGTGCAGTCGTCAGGCAGGCGCTAATACCAACAGTTTTCTTGTACAAAATCACCTTGCCTGGCATGCTTCGCTGGTTCCGCTGCTCCGCTTAGCCTTAGGGTAAGTCAAGTCGTCAAGCAGGCGCCAATGTCAACAGTTTTCTTAATAAACAGTACCTTAAGTATGGTTTTAAAAAATTCCCGAAAATATTTGTGAAGTTATGACCCACTTCTTTTTTTAAATTATGGAATATTGACCCACTTTTTTATGAACTTCTGGCTCACAAGTCCACAATCGTTTTGTCGACTTGTAACCCACCCAAGTGAGTCAAAAGTCCAATGTAGAATTTCGGCCTGTGGACTTACGACCCTGCGCCTCTTGGAGCATTTGTCAATTCCTCGCAAGAGCCAGTAACCCGAGAAATTTTTTTTAAGGTTCATAAGCTGGGAATCGAACACAACCCCATCGGCGTAATATTTCTATACACTAACCATTACGCCACACTTCGCAGAGTGTTGGTCAGGGTTAATGTTTTCGTAACCAATCAAAAGAGAAGAAACAGCTTTGTCCCAAAAATTTAAAACTTCAGTAACTTAAGCCCCTAGATTTAATAATCCTTAATCCCGACTTAACTTAGTTATAACGGCTAGCTATCATACTACACTTACACCCTTTCGGTATAAGACATTTTCTGCAAACCCTTCAAATTCTCAAACCCACTTACATTCAGTTAACGAATTATTTTTGTTATTGTTTCTATGATTTTAATGTTTTTTCTTCGAAATAAACAATCAAATGTAAGGGTTCGAAATAAAACTCTTAAAAGAAGAAACTCACAGCTCACTCAAGACCCCCATCATCAGAAGTTAGAGCATAATTTCCCTCCTTTGGCATTAATACTCTTATATTTTTGTATTATCAAAAAATATAGGTACACTATATCAAAGCTAGTCTGTATACACTTATACTTACACTTACTTTATGTGCTAAGGGTGTCCTTTAAAGATATCGAATCGAAGGTACAATTATTATTATTATTATTGTTATTAAAAAAAGAAAAAGAAAAAGTGGCGCAATTGAAAGAGTATAGCATGTACATATGTCCTTCTTGCACTCACACTTGCTTGACATTCATATAGTTTAAGTAATTTCTTGTGTATATATGCTTGTGTGTTAGCATGTGGTGTTTTTGTCGCATGCTAAAGGACTCTTCAATCTAATCGAAATTTCAATTTCAAAATGTGCCATATCGTCTTGTATGTTAGATGAGTTTAGTTGCTCTGCTTCTTGAGCATAATGGTTCCTTAACGCGCATTCTTGCATCTGCCACTGTTGGTGATGGTTATGGTTTTGTGAGTTATCGTTGTGCTTGTGCTTCTTATATGGGTGACGACGATGATGAGGAGACGATAACGAAGACGATGACGACAACGACAACTTCGACCAGCTAAGCCAGATCGACCAGAAAACATTATTCCATATTAAATGAATTGCAGGACTATCTTGATGTATATGTGGTGAGGTAGAAGCGGAACAAATATCACCCTCTCTATAAATGAAAAGTCTCAACTCGACAAAACAAAAAGAAGGGTTCGAAGTTATATATTTTGTTACTCAATATCAAAGTAATAGACACACACATGTGCTGTTCCAGATTGTTGCAGTAAAGAAATAGAAACGGCTGTCCTTAAGGAATCTGCTTGGTCCTACCCAAAAATGAAATGAAACTAACGTTTAAATATTTTCCAGTGATTTGGGAGCTAAAATTTCTATGGAAACGAAAAAGCTTCTAATAGTAATAGTCGTAGGTCTAAGTTTCGAATTGAATTGAGAGCGATGAAAATGTGTATTTTTTGTCAATATAAATAAGATAAGTAGGTTTAATAACGGTCTGGTGTGGATGGAGTGGTAGTATTGGTTTTGCCGGGGAAACTGTTGATATTTGACAGCATTAAAAAATTGTATCAATTGGCTACGAGTCATATAAAAAGAATGACATCTAGTGCACGAACGAGGTTATGATAAAATGAACTGGCATAAAGCTAAAATAACTCGAGTACAGTTTAAAAGTTCATTAAATTAATAATTGGAAACATAACTCTAAGGGCCTGTTTTAAAATGTCTTCGTAAAGTATTGATTCGTTATTTGGCACATAAATATTAGCATAGGGTCATAAGTCCACAGGAGCAAAAATCATTATTGTCTTGTGTCCCACTCGAATGAGTTATAAATCCACAAATAATTTTCGTTTTGGACTGTGGACTTATGACCCAGTCCAAATATTTATGTGTCGAGTAACTAATCACTAAACTTTATTCAAACATTGTGAAACAGGCCTTAAAAAACATTAAGTCAACAGAATTAGTAGTAAAATTAAAATTTAAGGTCCACAATGGGCTTTTGACCCACTGTGGACTTATAACCCACCCTTATGAGCAAGAAGTTTAGAAAAGAAGGTACTGTTTACTAAGAAAACTGTTGACATTGGCGCCTAACTGACAACTGGACATACCTACCCTAAGCGGAGCGGTACAGAGGACCCAAAAGCGGGCCACCCGATATACTGATTTTCCGAAAAAAATGCGTGCGGCACATCAACCTTGAGCGGTTTTCAGAAATCCACAATCAATGGGCCAGAAGTCCTATGTAGTTCTAGTTCACCAAGGGGGTAGAAAATCCACAGCAGATTTGTGGACTTTTAACCCACCTTAAGGACTATTCACATGAGAGCGACCAACGACCGACGAATAAATGAACATTCTTCCCTTTTGAACTTTCGTTCACAAAGCATTTTTTTATTCGTTGTGAGTGACGTTTAAATGTTTGTTTCAGCCATGACAATATACTTGGTGAACAAAACAAGAATGATTTTGAGGTTATTCGCGCGCGAAAAATTCATTCGTTCGTATGTGGAACGCGAATAGAGTTTGACAGTTCGTAACAATCAGATTGCAATTCGTGACGACCAAATTGTTTTCTCAAATTTCACTTATTTTAGCAATTAAAACGCAAATTTAAGTATCTTAACATTAATTTAAATAAGTTTTCTACCATTTTGTCTAATTTTTGTGAAGAATCTAGAATTATTAAATGTTTTAAATCTTAATTGCCCTTTTATTCGTCGGTCGTTGGTCGCTTTCATGTGAATAGTTCTGTAGTGAGTCAAATACCAATTATGGACTTGTTTTAGACTTTTGACCCTGCGCCGAATATAATGTTATTAACATTGTATATGTTTCTGTGTCGTCTGCCATTTTATATGAAAAAGAAAAGGCCCTATCTTTAGAACACCCTGCGATCGGACTATTTATTCCTTCTGTATAATCGTATCAAAAATAGTACGCAAAAAAGTAGACCTTGATAGCAACCGATTCAACTGACCTCATCGGTATATGGATGAAACTTTCGCCACAAAAGCATTTATGGTAATTAAATACAATAGTCATACAGTTCGGATCACAGGATTAGACCTTTGTTTATTAAAAAAAAAACTGAAAATGAAGACCTACTCTAACGAACCGAAGTGACAAATGGAGTGAAGATATGTTAACCTGTTTATTTTTTTTGTATCCATTCCTTGTTAAGGAGAAGTAGAATAGAGACAAAAAAAATAATTTCCTATGATACAAACTGCTAACATTTTATGATTAGAATTGGTAGACATGTCGTCTCAAAACAAAAAAACAAAAAAATAGCGTGGCTTATATTGTTGTGCTTCATCCGCCATTTTGAAGAACGAGTTTTAACCAATATGTCGAAAACCATTCGTAACTATTCAAAAAAAATTTTAGGGATCTTTCTAACAAGAAATGTAATTATATTTCTTACAACATTTTGTTTATAATATTTAGAGACAAAGCGTCGAAAAGTGTTTTTTCTTCAGTTTCATAGAACTCCGAAATGGTTTGTGTTGATATTTATTCTAAAAAAATGGGCGTTTAGTGGGCGGATTTTAAAACTAAAAAAATAAGTTAGGTCACCAAAAGTTCGTTTGAAAAATATCAACAGTCGTATTTATTAGATTTTTATCTACTTAGACACTGTCTAACTATTTTCAAATTGGTGGAAATATGCTATGCTTTATTTAATAAAAATAAATATCACATTTTTCACGGTTAAGGCAATCTTCCCTTGTGTATAAGTAAGGCAGCTTTAAGACAACAACAAACAAGGTTTTTGAACACATTTTCAAAAGTTAGACAGTTGTCTAAAGTTAGACAACGTTTATAAATAAGACCACAAGTCTCTAACTTTAAATGGTGCTAAAATTTTAAAATATAATTTTCAATGAGAGATCATTTTAAAGCGTGTTCACATAAAATAAATAGATAGGTATATTTACGTATTACTTAAAAAATTTAAAAAAGAGAAAGAAAAAATTGTATCCATCATTCTCCATCAAGTAAAATCGTGAGAAAGTTTACACTTCTAAAACAAAAGCCTTTTTTAACACCTCATTTACTAATCCATTCGTTTTCTTATTCAATTATGAACTCCACAAATTACCGTTAACACATAAATTGTAATTTATCCCCGCCTATTAATAATAATAATAATGTGCCCATATTACAAAAACTTCATTCGGGTTACCGTCTTGCATTTCGGTCTCATTCGATTATTTATCCACCCAAATGTGAATAATGTGCCATTTTCAAAAAAACACGAAGAAAACAATCTTCGCTGAATGTGCTGCGTTGTAAGGAGCTATAAGTTTGACAAACAACAAACATAATGAAATTAAACCCATAATTTACTTTTGCTAGGACTCTGCCAGGAAAAAAAAAGGATCAAAAATCAGACAAGTCATATATTAGCGTTACATTCTTGTAAGTAATTCTTATAGTAGGTATAGTCACCGTTAGGTCTTTTAAACCTACCCTTTTAAGGTCTTTTGTATGTTCTGAACTTTCTTCTCTCAAGAAATGTAGGTAACAACTATCAGGGGCTACAAGACAGGCATTGCGAATTCGATTTACACATACAGGATGTAATTAGGAAATTTATTGTTTGTAACGCGTTGTGTTGACTGTGTTGTTGTTTTTGAGTATGAGGGTTGCGAAGGCGCCTTACTTTTTGTTTTTTTTTTTTTTAATTGTTGGAAAAAACCCAAAAACATCTTAACGGATAGAAATCTGGTTGACATATTTGCAACACGTCCCTGTCGTTGTCGTTGTTGGTGCGTAAAGACGACAGGGCATAGTATGGTGCCTAAGTCGAAAATATTTATAATTTTTATGAATGAATTTCGTTTTTTTTTTTTTTTTGCTTTTGAAAATATACAAATCCTGATGGATTTACAACCTGCTGTTATTTTTCAAACAATTAGTATTTTCAAATTGGCCGGCAAAGCAGGAAACTAAACAAACAAAGCCTGCACATGGCGAACATATTATTTGCACTTGCGTGGGCTCACTTAGACTTGAGTGTCTTTTAAAAATATTATTTGCACAATTTATTGATATTTTTCGAACTGTTTTTTTTTCCAATCCAGGATTGTTTTTTTTTTTCCTAAATCTTCACATTTAAAAGAATAAATACACAATCACATCACATACATGTTAAAAAAGGAGAAAAGTGTGTTGTATATGGACGTACCTCGAAAAATTGAATTATTTGTTCAGGAAAATGAAATTAATCAGAGCAACTTCTATGTTTTTAAGCAAAATTCAACTCAAATACAAAATTTCCAAAGTGCAGATTCGTATAAAATAAATAAGAACATATATTTGATATTTGACAGCTCGTGTAGAACCATGGCTAGGTTTTAAGTCTCAATCCTTCCTGTGTGCATGTAGTTACGCACACAGGACAAACGCGGGACAGATTTACAATTTTCTGCCAAATCCGAACGCTTAAGCTAAGAGACAATATTTTACCCCAGAGATGTTTTTTTACGGGAACTGCCTCTTGACATAAACATAGGGGACCTACAATCCCCTATATTCCAGCTTGACAACACGCACAAAGAAATGGTTGAGAGTTGTAAGTCACTATTGACTCAGGTTCTGCACGAGATGCCACACGAACTAAATTTATTTATTTTTTATTCTATATGCTACTGAAATAATTAAGCCAATTATTGGAATAAGCATAATTATTTATAATTATTAATTAAAAATATCTTTTAGTTGTCTTTAGTCCAAGATATTTAAAAAAAAAAACTCTGCAAAATCGTCAACCTCATGCTGCTACATAATGCTAAAAAGTTTTCAAAAAAAATCCTTTTGTGGTTTTACATTTCACCCTAAAAATAGTTCAATTTTCGAAAATACATAGAATACATAGGAAAAAATAATTTTAAAGGTCGGATGCCATTTTTAGTTTTACCCCATTTTACCCTAAAAATAGTTTTATTTAAAAAAAACTATTTGGTTCCAAAACCATCCCGTACGAAAATCCTATCAAACACAAAAAGAATTTTTAAAATCGGATGTCCGGTTTTTGAGATTATCGAGGACATACAAACAATCAAACAAACAACAACAGCTACTTTTTCGCTTTATTTATAAACATAGCTAGAATTTAACACTGAACAAAATTTAATTATTTTTCTTTCTCCCTAGTATCAATTAGATATTATTTTCATAGGTTATTGATGCCTTGAGAATTCAAATTGAACCTTAAAATTACTTAATCAGTATAAAAATATATTTTTCCGGCTTGTTTGTCCCATTTCTGAATCGTGGCTCTACAAAATCAGCGAACACACCTTTTTATTTGCAAAACTTATGAATTTCAGCTGAAGATTGATTTTTCCGCAATATCTAGTAATGTCAAATCAGATTTTTGACATTACTAAAATTTTTAGCACTGCACTTTGGATTTTAAATTTCCTCAACGTTTGTACTATTCATCTCCCCCCCAAGAAGAAAAAACTGGTGCCTACTGTAATATTCACGTAGGTAAAATATGCCAACAAACAACAAAAAGTAAAAAAATAATGTCCCGTGCTATTAATTAATTCCTTTTCGTCCCATCAGGACATTTTTTATTCCAATTTTATTGCTCTCCTTTTTTTTTCAAATTCACAAAATAACAAGAGAAAATTCAAATAAAACAAAAAAAAACACACAAAAAATCCCGCGCAGGTACACTTTTCTTTCTGCTCAAAAATAAAGGTAATGCGCTGCGAGCCAGCTGTGTTTTATGCATAACAAAACGGTAGTTTTAGTACTTAACATTGCCACCGCACGTCATTTTAACGACAGCAACGGCGACGACGAAAGCCACCGCTTGCCCTAGGTTAGGGTGAATGAAGTCTGAATTAAAACAAAATAAAGGAGAACAAGAATTTTGTCCCCGTTTGGAGAAAAAGGACTTCAAGCTGCAACAAAAAAAAAAAACTGAAAAAAAGGATTGTATTTATGTGTCTGGCAGTGTTTTTGGAGTTCCCCTATGTCACACTGAGTTGTGTTAATTCAAGCCTCTCCCCATTCATATCCCGATGGGTTCGTTCAAATATTATTGTTTTATTTTTAGATTATTATTTTTTTTTTGTTCTTTTTCTTAGTAATTAAAATTGAACTCTGAGAAGAAAAAGGAAAAACTCAAGATTGAAAAAGGATACGCTCTGACAGCTCGCAACAGGAAGAAGAGTTAATTCATTTTCATAAAATTTACTAAAATTAGAAATAAGAAATCGAAATCACAGAAAAATGGGGTCGATCTCCGAGTAAAGGGATTTTAGAGAATGTTTGATAAATTTGAAACCAATCGATGGGGGTGTCTTGATGATCGTACCAGACCCACAGCAGTATAGTTTTGTTGATCTATTTTCGTATCAAGATATTTCAATTAACATTCGGGGGGTTTCAAATTTCGTAACGGATTTTCTTGTATCAAGGAAAAGAATTCGAATAAGGATTGTTTTTATAAATATAATTGAAAGAAATAAGGGTGCGGTAACTACAATATCAGATGGAAGGATTATATAATAATACCTTCATAGAAATCCTTGCAGTGTGCGTTATGAGTCCTTAGAAAATATATACACGTACAAGAATTAGGTACATAATATTTTTGAATTTATCAAAATTTATTTTTGTATTTATCAATCGAACCCGTAGAGAGGAAATTTATATTAATAAAATTTTTAATTAATCCGTTGGAAATTATTTTGCTATTCGTAGTTTGAGTGAAATTAAGTTTCTAAGTCAATTATTTCACGAATAAATTCCTATTATATTATTTATTTATAATAAATGCTATTTTATTTTAATGAAAAAAAGTCCCAAAACAAAAGAGAGAATTCTTTGACGCATATTGAAAAATGTCAACAAGGTCCCACGTTGGGCGCCAATTCTTTAATCAAAGTTTTTTATTTAACTGCAGAATTTAGTTTTGTGATTCACAAGAAATTAGTAAACTAGAGTAAACTGCTGTGGATAATATTTTTGCTGTCGTTGCTGTTGTCCTTTTGATGACCTGACACAAGGTTGACACCATAATTTTTAATCGCAAATGAATATAATCATGATTATGGTTAGGTTGAAGTGGCTGTCGGCGCAGAACCGACACACTTAGATTAATTGTTGGGCCATTGTTATACCACATGGATCTGGGAAAGCTTTTCCTTACTCAATTAAACCATTCTGAGCTCCTTATGAAGCGTGCAAGATACTTATAGAATTATTTGCTAGATCATACATAGTTGTAGTAGAAGTCTCCCAGATGGAGTCTACGTCTCTGTGACAGAGCAGGTCAGGTACAAATAAAGTGAGGAAATCATTTGAGTAGATGCCTAGTCGCCTGGCATGCCTACCTATTAGACAGTATCCGCTTATGACACCTATTATGGAGCTAATGTGCAATCTGCTTAAAGATTATGCGTAATATAAATAGGTCAGGAGCTGATATTGTGTCTTCCTTTGAGCATTTGTGTTTGCTTATACTCATAGCTTGCTTTAGAAAATTATTGGCAATGGCGAATCATAGAATTTGCTCTATAATATGTAAATAAATAAATTTTATGCCATTAAATATGGAATGCAGTTTTACTTGGTGGTGCAATTTACGATGACTTCGTCGCATAAATCTGGCTTAATCACCTTTGACTTTGAAGACATCAATTGTTTACAGTTTATTCGCTAGTCCCACGATATAGCTGTAATAGCCCTAAACTAAGAATTCTAAAGTTTATACGGCTTTAAACTTCTTCCTTCGTAAGATTTCGTTGACCAGTTAACTTTGCCGCCGGACGAGATAAATATACCTTGGATTCCATATTGCAGAATGTCTATTTCGACATGCACTGAATTGTACGTAGCGCAAGAACCAAATTTTATAGTGAAGGTTTGAATGAAACAACAACAATTGGGTGAGCTACCACCAAGATTTTTATAGGCTGGAGTTATAGCTATTTCACGACTGCAGGCCGATCATCAGACTCCTTTAGTGGTGCTTGGTCATTGTTCAATTTTATTTGAAAAACTTTTTGCCCCAGCTGGGGATCGAACCTGGACCAAGCTCACTCAGAGCCAATGCACTACGCATTGCGCTACCGAGGCCACCTGATCAAGTCCGTCCCAATTAAGGTTTTGCATTTTGAAACCAGCATTTTTACTAGCCTCACACAAGTGGTGTGGTTTCAAAATGCATTTGTCAAACAACAAAACCTTAATTGGGACGGACTTGATCAGGTGGCTTCGGTAGCGCAATGCGCAGCCTAACTGCAAGTGTGTTATCACACAAAAAACCCCTTACAAATTTTATAGTGATCTTCTTCTTCTTCGGATCTACTATCTTCTAAATCGATCAAGCTTTATACTGTTGACATTTGAACCATGTTCATCTTAGCTGGGGGTAATTTACTCTAATAATTTGTAAATGCATAGCTACTCTATTACATTTTTTGATATCTTTAGAACGCTTACGCATATTCTTACGTTTACCCGCACACTTATGCTCAAGCTTAAGCTCACGTTCACGTTACGTTTACTTTACGTTACGTTTAATTTAGGTTACGTTTAATTTAGGTTACGTTTACTTTACGTTACGCTTACGAATAGGCTTGGCTATTGATGATACGTCTCATATTATTTCAACTTTTCACACTTGAGAAGCCCTCTTCCATTTAAATAGGTATGTGTCGATCAGGAGGGTCGCATAACAAAATAATCGGTACCTTCTCGATAACATCCACCTAAATATCAAAGGCTCGCTGTAGAAAATTAGGATCCTCGCTTATGATGGCACTAAAATAACTTCATTTAAAAACACAATTAAAGAATGGACTACTGGCTTACAAAAAAAACTAAAACATTATATTGTAAGTGTTGCCGTTGTGTTTTTATATTCATTTTCTGTTATATAATTATTTTTTTTTTTAATTTTCCCCTCCCACCCAAATGGCGGACATATAGAGTGGCCCAATATCTTAAAATCATGTTCATATAATGTATCAACAATTTAAAAAAATTATGCTTTTATCACAAAATGTATAATTTTTTAATTAAACCGCCCCACTACATAGAAAAGTAAAACCCTTAACTCTTCCGATTGGTTTATTTCTAAAACGATTATTTTTATGAACCAAAGTATTATGTTTTTGTAGAAATTTTTCTAAGCTGCAAATTAGTTCTCGACATTTTTCTGTACAACAAACCATTCGGTAGTTATTCCTGAAAAACCATTTTGAAAAGCCTTTAACCCCCCATAAAATTGTAAGCGGCGCTAATATCGATGGGGACTTTTGACAGTTTCTTAAGAACGCCATGAGGAGGCTATTTACCAAAATTAAGCGGAAGAATTACATAAACCAGGACGTAGAAAGCAGTGAGGTCCGCAACTTTGATCTTAAATTTGGTAAATTATATACCTAAACCACATTTTTAGCTAAAAATCAATTAAAAAAACACTATTGAAACCTTCACAACTTCTAAATCCATGTCCCATAGGAGGAAGGTTAAGTTTTAAATCAATTAATGACATGTTAGCTAATAAATCTTTTTTTAAATTGGTTTTATTCATAATGGGGGACCTAAACTAAATTTTATCCAAAAATACATACCTACCGAACCTTTTGTCTCATTTCCCAATCTCAAACATTTTAAAATTCCACTGCATACTTTCGAAGCTAAAAGAAACCTTTAGAAAATGCAATAAGAATAACAAAATGAATTGCACCAATTAATTTGCATAACAACAAACCTGCTTGCAAATATAAATTACATATATATCACTTCAATTATTCTTTAAAAAAATAACACGCATTTCAAAAACCAACATTAAAATCGATCCGCCCATTCTTTATTGTCTCCTTGATGATCCAAACAATACCCTCTGCCGATTGGTACCTAATAAATCTCAACACCTCGAATAATGTAGATTCCTGGCTAAACCTACCGATAAATCAAATATTGAATAATGAATCTTTTTTGAAAATCCAAAAAAAAAAAGAACAAAAGAATTTTAAAGAACTCTTACCTTCATAATATATAAACGCGCAATAACGACCAAGACAAGAAAAATAAATTAATTCAACGGAAAATAAAGTTCTATATGATGGAGAAACCCTTTGATCTTTTTTTTTTAAATGATATCTAACGTTGAAGAAAAAGAAGAAGAAACTTCATCATGTTGAGGTCATTCGTTAATTTCATTTTTCACACATAAGTCCGACCGTAATAAACCACCACCGCATCATGGACTTTCTAAACTGTAAATATTCTATCTATAATAAATGATCAACCAAAGGATCTTATCCTTTGAACCCTAAAATTTCATTATATCGCGAAAGTCATAAAATTTTTAAAACCTTTACGTAACGAATTCTCACGGGACCCCCATAAATTTCAAAAAAATATCCTTTACGCAGTTTTTATTACACGTACGCGCTAATTTATACGCGCATGCGATGGTCATTAACTTTAAATCGTTTTTCCACACTTTTCACCAACAGAGTCCCGAAAACCTGTTCAAGGACATTTTTTTCTTTCGTTCAAAAAAAAAAAAAAAAAAACAAAAAATTCAAATTCTATACCACAATGACTTTATAACTTTTTATTTAATCAACCAGCGGTTTTTCCAACGCTCACTCGACTCGATCCTTATGCCATCATGGATGACCCTTTCGCCAATGAAAATTAAATCCTGAATTCGACGAACCATGTCTATTACATTGTAAATCATTTATCTTTATTGTATTTGAAGCAAGTAGAGCAGAATAAGCCCTACTTGCGTTGTAAAGGAAAAAAAACAAGGATTCATTTATCTTAAAATGTAAATTATACCCAAAGGACGAAGACAAAATCTATCGCTGACCGCTGGTCAGCGCGATGATTTTCTATTAGAATGCAATTTTTCGTAAAGCAAGACAAAAGGACCTTTTTGTTTTGCTTCGATCCTGCTCACAGCGAGAGAGAGAAAGAGGTCAGCTCTCAAGTGTGCAAACAAAAACCCCGACGACGACAACGACGACGCACACGGTGACCTTATTAGGACCTTATTGAAAATCCTAACCGTCATATATTTACCTGTGCAACTGATACGATTAAGATCGCGCTCCTTTCATATCACACACTAAACAAACATTGAATGTTTGGATATCCTTTTTCCTGCGCCTTTGTTCTTGACTTATACACGGTCAAGTTATTTGGAGAGGTCATTATTCTCCTTCCTAATTCCAAGGATATCTTTTCCTCTTTTCTATTTGTATATTGGCAACTTTTATGAACTACTTTCTTATTTTTTTTTTTTATTAGTGGTAATAAAATATTATAGAAATTTGTTGAATCAAGTTTTCTGTTTGGATAGGATAATGTCTCAAAGGAGATTACATCGCATGAGGTATGAAATAATAACAAAAAAAAACACCAAATCCTTTTTTATGGTTCCTTGATTCGATTATACTTAAAATATGGTGAGTAAAAAAGTTCATAAAAATTTGAATATGATAAAAAAAACATGGTCATATTGGTCATGTACCTATAAATGTGCGGTCATTGTGTTATTGTGTCAAAATTATAATATTCTCGGGCTTAGTTCATTATTGTTTTTTTTTTTTTTGTTCAATTTTTTGTTTACTTTTTGGAAAATTTCAAAATTTAATTAGCGGTTATGCCAAAGGCACCAAAAAAAGTCCCTGATTTGTAAGATAAGAGTCTTGAGACATTTATATCTTTTGGTAGGTATAACTTGCGGTTGATATGTGGGTTTTTTTTCTTTTAATTTTGGATTAAAATAAACTTGTTTTTTTTTATTATTTTTTGGTTCGAAAGGTTACTTAGGAGAGTTAATAAAGTCTCAAGATGTTTTGGGAGATCATAAAATTTATAATTTAATGTAAAGACTTACTTATTTTAGTTGGTGGTTTTTTTTTTTTTTTGGTTTAACAAACTTTTTCATGCATTTTGACATTTTATTGCGGTTAACAAAGTTTGCACAAATAAAGGTGACACATTTTTGGTTTTCAAACATATTTAATTTGTTTGTTAGTCATTATAAGTACTGACCAAAACCACGAATTTCTAAGAATCTTAATCAAAAGTCTGTCAAAAATTATAAAATGTGTAGTTTTGGACAGAAAATCACTGCTTTTAAAATTTAAAAATTGTTATCAGTATAACACAACCGCAGCAGTGGTTTCTATTATAATTTGCTGATTGGATAATTTATTCAATTTGTCGAAAAGTTAAAAAAAAATTATTTATTCTAGAAATATTTTTAAATGGATTTATTCACATTCGCAGGTCACAGCATCTTTTAAAATAGGAATGTACTTAAATATGTGCTTTTTTCTGCTCAGTTTTTTACTTCTAAAAATCGAAAAAATAAACAAAAATTCTCAAATTTGTAACTTTTACGACACAAAATAAATGTAGCGACACACCTTAGCGGTAAGTGAGCCAATTTCAATTTTGTAAAAAAAAAAAAAAATGAAAACGTGCTCAACTTCTGCTGTCATGTTCCGTAAATATTAAAAATAATAACAAATTTACCAACTGTTTAAAAAAAATCACAATTTTTAAAAGTTCCTTAGTGTGAAGTTAGCACTGCCATTTTTAAATTCCAAAAAAAAGATGTTCAATTTTCCTGCCATGTGATATGAATATTTAAAAACGTACCCACAACTTTTTTTTAATTCATTAATTTTATTTTTTTTGCTATTATTTAAAAAAAAAAATTTTCAGCAAAAAGATTTTAAATGGTACCTCCCATAGAACCATTTTTTTTTTATTTTCAATTTTCTCAAAAAAGTTTCAACTGATTTTGATAAATTTTTTTTATAGAGAATGTTTACAATAATTTTAAAAATATTGTGTACCTACCAAAATTTTCTAACTTTTATCTAGCAGATTTAAAATACAATTTTTTCTTATAACCAAAAATAACGGTACCTCCCATACAAATATTTAAAAACGGGTATTGAAAATATCATTTTTCTCAAAAACGGCTTGTACGATTTTGATTAAAATTTGTGTGTTAACATATCACAACGGAATGGTTTTTAAAAATGGTACCTATCATAGAAACATTTTTTTTGGTTTTAGACTATCTCATTATCTGTTGAACCAATTTTAATGAAATTTTATACACAAAAGCTACTAACAAGTTTGAAAAATATTGCATATCAAAATTTTTAAAAAATCAAATTTTGTGTTTTTAAAAAACAATTCAAAATTATTTTTTTGAAAATTCGATATTTCGAAAATGGGTAGATGATTTTTTTTTTCACTTCGCATTAAATTGGCGTACCAATTTTTTTTTTCTTAAAATATATTAAAAATTTTATACATACAAAATTATTTTTTTTTTTTTAAAACCGCTCCAACGATTTTTAAAAATTTGTCCTCATAAATTGAAAGTTTTGTAGGAAATCACTAGCGTTGGTGTTAAATGAATTTCAGATATTCAGATATTTTTTTAAATCAATTTATATCCAATTTTATTGATTTTTTAACATTTTTTAAGTCTAAACTGTAAATTCGCATATATGTGCGAGGTGCAAAACAGCACGGTGCTATATTGTTCATATTTATGTACTCACGTAATACTTCCTTAAACTAGACTATATTATGTTTAGCAGGTGGCATAAAATATAGACTCCAATAACTAATACATTTCTTTTATCAGATTAAAATTTTTAAAATTATTAAGACTTTAAAGCCACAGTGTGATCGTACATAATTCATGTGACCCAGTCGTGCATCTTATTTCTGAAGGTTGTAATGGTGATGAATTTTTCATATCATTCATTATAATGCCTGAAAATTTTATCCAAATCGGTTGATTGATTCAGGTTTTTTCGAAATTCATTCCCTGTATTGTCTCACTGCTTATGAATTTAGACGACAAAAATCATTTTTTCTGAATTTTAAAATTTAGAACAATTAAAGTCAAGACAAAATCAGAAATTTAGTCTTCAAATACCTGTTTTTTTTTTGTTGTTGTATTGAACTTAGTTGATTGATTGTGTTCTCTCACAGGAAAGTAATTCCAATTAATATAAATACCAAATTTGGAAAAGAAAGTCAAAATGTAGCGCAATGTTTACAAATGATTCGAATCTGATTGAGTTAGAAAAATATTTCAACTTTTTAATAAATAATCGTAATTTCACGCTTGTTTTACAAGTGTCAAAATTCTTTATCTGACGTCAAATTCAAGTTGGTACCTTCAGCAACCAGAAAAAAAAAATAAAGTTTTAAAACTAGATTGTTTCAGATTATTGCGAGATCTTAAGTAGGTACAAATTATGTAATTAGTTGACTTTTAAAATGGTTTCAACTGTGAAAATAGTCAAATTTCTATCATATTTAATCAGGTTTAGCCTAAAAAATAATGTTAGGTAAATAAAATATCGACGCTACATCACTAAAATTACTTCTAACCCTTGCGTTTGGACATTTTGTACTTTTTTTTTCAAAATTTGGTACAAATCTTCATTAGAATCACTTTTATATGAAACATATTTTAAGAAATTTGAAACCTAAGTTTGACAAAAAAGTTCTTTTTTTGAAATTTTTTGTACCATTTTCTGACTTACATTTTGAAGCCCTTTATTATTCGAATACAAACAATAAGGCAAAGCCACTGAATTCGGCGACCCCAATTTCTTGGGTGTACCAAATTTCATTCATTTCTGAAATATAATTCAGTGTAAGACACAAACTACGTCCAAATGTTTACAGATTAACCAAATAATTGGGGTTTTAAAGACTCTTTAATGAGTCTTTTCTTTACCTTAAGTTCCTTTTTCTTTCTTGAAAATTTAGTGCCGGTATACATTTTATTCGTCATAGAAAATATATTATGTCAAATAAATCTTTAAAAAATCAAAAGACCTTCTTCCTCCAGCTAAACAACAAAGGAAATCCAAAATTTTAATTCGACTGACTTCACCATCAATCCAAGTTACCGCCTTTTTTCGATATTCCTGCGCCCTGGTAAACAAAAATCAAATATTTCTTCTCTCTCCCTCTCTTCAAAACGAAAATATTCTTGTTTTCCTCCGCAAACCATGAACAATTCACCCAAAAGTAAAAAAAATTACCTCAAAAATTTCAAACAAACAACATTATTGTTAATGCAATTTGCCAAGAGTGTGGTATCTTTCTGATGTCTCCTGTCTCCTTTTCGTGTCCACCACCCAAAAAAAAAAAAAACCCAACCTGTTCCCATTCAATTGCACTGTCTCGACATTATATTCTTAATTTTGATCGCGCATGGAGGATCTTCTTAGTCATAAAGAAATAAATTTGCGCGCGCGCCAAAAATCCCTTATTCCTAAATGTTCCAAGATGTTCCTCTAGGTATACAATATATAATCTTCAAGGACCTGTATATTCTTCATTAAGGATTCGTTTCATTTTTTGATAAAAAAGTAAAGGCTTTTGTGTAATTTTTGTTGTTGTTGATGTTGCTGCTGTTGTTGGATTTCATCTGCATAAAAAAGTGCTGCACATTTTTTGACGAAAATTTTAATTCAATTCCATTGTTATGATGTGCTTTTCCATCTTCAAGATATCTATGGTACATTTATTTTGAATTCCTTTTTGCATTATTTTTTTTTGTTTAATTATTGCGCTGCCGTGCCTTAGTGAATGGACTTTGAGGATAATGAAATATCATGAATAGGGTCATCAGAGGACATGTTATGGAAGAACTGGATTTCATCTATGCCTTATGACGAGTAGGTATTGTGATATTAACATGCATTTTTTTGTCAGTGATTCAACTTGGCAAGGGTTTATAGCAAGCAAAGCCCGCGCAAAATCATCAAGACAAGTTCTTGAGTGAGTGGATGATGATGATGGAAAAGTTCACAAAAATGGGGTATAATTTTGGTTAAGGCAAAGAAGTTACAAAAAAGTGCACTGAATTTATGAAAAAAAATGAAGTTTATTAGGCATATGGTTGTCAAAAAAGAAACAAAAACTGATCTAAACGATATTTAATTTTTGTGGATTCCGTAAATTTTAAAGAGAAAATTAACGCTTAGCAGATATGATGACAGAAGACAGTGATGTGTTTCATTCAATATAATAATGACGCACAGTATGTACACATATTGAAGGAACATTTTTTTTTCTTGTTTAGTGAATATCTGTCAAAATCGAGAAAAATTGTGGATCCAGTGCCCATTCTCTTGTCTAATGTCAATATTTGTTAATATTTCTAATGATTCGGTGAGTAGTTCTTGTGGGCACTCGAAACACCATTTTTAATTTCTGACACTTTCAACTTTGACAACCTGCGCAATATATTACAATAAAAATTTAAGCAATATTAACACATTTGAGAAGCTCTTTATTTGTAATATTAGGTGAGTATGGTAAATTTGGTGAATTAGGTAAATTTTTTATCATAACTTTGTTTTTCCCTGAGTTTTGTTTTCCTTCTTCTCTAAAAATATAACTAGTTCAACTTCTTAAGCCAAAACACCAACTTAAAGCAAACATAATGGAGCTAATTAAATAAATTGGTTGGCGTGACCGCTCGTGTAGAACCAGGAGGTGGTAATTTACAACGCTCAAATATTCCTGGTGTCCTTTTTATTGGCAGGAATGCAGGGGACCTACAATTTTCTGCCGAATCCGAACGGCTAAGATGAGAAGCAGTTTTTCATTACAAGAAAAAACCTACTATTGGAGATTTTATCAATTTCTCGCCAGAGGCAGTAACCCGCGAAAAACTTTTCTGTTGTTTTTTTAGGTAGCATAACCTGGGAATCGAACCCATTACGCCACGGGTGGCGCAACAGCTCTTGTAGAACCAGGGCCTAGTTACTTAACACATTAGCAGGAATGGAGGGACCTATAATGTTCTGCTTAATCCGAACGGCTAAGGTGAGAAGCACTTAATCATGACAAGAAATACTCTTGAAGGATTTGTCAATTCCTCGCAATAGGCAGTAACCCGTGAAAAACATTTTCTGGAGGAGATAGAATCGGTTGAAATAATCAAAATATACCTACGTTTGATGTAAAACAGAAAAATGTTTTTCAACTGTTTCATATATTTCTTAACTTCTCTGCACTTTCCTTCAGTTCCTTACTTTAAGTCTCGTTCTCCCCTATTTCAAAAGAGCAATTTGAAAATACGAAAACTATGTTGATGCCCTCCAAATAATAGAATTTCTCAAGTCCCTCGAAATATTGATTTGTATCATCTTCATTCGACCAAAATCTCTTACCGCTGAGCCATTTCCTTATGTTTGGAAACAAGAAATAGTCGGAAGGGGCTTAACCGGAGAAAAGGCTAGATGAAGCTGGAGTTCATAACCTAATTCATGTAATTTTGCTATTGCGACTGCGGGATTATTCACCGGTACATTGATCATGGAAAAGAACATTGTTTTTTACCAAATCTGGTCATTATTGCTTTAAATCGGCGTCGTGAAATTGATACAACATCTCCGCGAAATATGCGTAATCGATGTGATTAACACAGCGTGCATTTAAAAAACCTGTCGCAGTGACCTTGTTTGCTCACAAACCCACTTTGGCCTTCTTCGGCTTCGATTCACCAGGCGAAGTTCACTGTTTCAAGCTCGTGCAGCTCCACTCTTCGATCAAACCCTAGATTTTGTCGACAATTTCTAATTTGGTGACTTCAATTGGGCGACGAGAACGTTCGGCACCACTTCGACTGTTACTATTAAAGAATAGTGTTTAATAAGCACACGAAATTCACTTTTTCCCATTTTTACGAAAATGCTCTTACGCGTGTTTATAAAATGGCTTCCACAGCAAAACTATTTGGGATTTGACAGATTGAAGGTTTTTTTTAATAATGATTTATTGATTCAAAGGACCTCACTAGTCAACTGATGAGTCCAAGTGAGATCGCCGGGACAAAACTTTTAAAGGCCGTTAAAAGCAATTTTGAATCAATTTGACAGATTTTTCTGGAAATTGGATTTGAGGTAGCAACTTAATTTCTTTTAATTTTGAGGGACTTACTGACCCATCTTCGTATGTGTTCAACCGAAAAGAAAAACTATACCTACAGGTTGGTAAACCATTCCAATTATCATCCTATCTATTATTTCTAGGTATAGTCTTGATCCCTTTTCCGACTATCATACTACACCGATTTTGAAAAATGAGGTGTCAAACAAAGTGGAATTACCTGCTGATGTGACGAATTATAATTTTATTTTAAAAATGTTAATAATTTGTTTAAAAACTGCATTTTTTTGTTAAATATTATTCCAATAACGTGAACACTTCCACTTTCCAATTGGAAATATTTTGGCATGTGACATTAGGTTTGTTAAATTTATTAGGTCCGTTCACAAAATTTGTTTAATATTAAATGACATTACACGGTTAGCCTAGTTAGATGAAAATGAAATACATACGTTAAGTTAATACGTCAATACATAAGTTAATAATAAGGAAGTTTCTCTTTAAATTGAAAAAAAAAACCTTTTTTTTTGACAGACAGATGTTCATTTTTAATAAACTGCACTTCAATCAAACAACCATGTTTCAACCTTTCACCCAAAACAAAGTATGTACCTACATATGCATATAGTTTACCACAGACTTCAAGTAGGTACAATATAAGAAAAGGGATAAAAGTTATGTAAACATCACAAACCATCTCTAATGACAGTGTGTTTTTTTTTTTTTTTTTACAATTTCCTCTAATTTATTCACGCAAAAATGGCAAATACACGCATCATCAAATTGATTTTCAAAAAAATAAAAAAAAAAAACAATCTCACAGATCTTCCGTTGCACAATCATCAAACAAAGCAACCAATATGCTTGGCAAATATAAATATATCTGATTGCACATCAAATCAATAAAATTATTTATGCAAGGTTGCATTGAAATGTTAATGTCCTTTTTTTATGCAATGATTTTTTTTTTCGTTCTTCTGTGTGTAAGAGATTTTGGATTGATGATGCATAAGCACATTGTAGTTTGATTGGACCAGGTGGCTCAAGAAGAAAACACCATTCATTGGTACGTGCTCAATTCTAGCAGTTTTGAGATGTGAACCAGGGTTACCTCTGTTTGTTTTTTAGAAAGTGTCAGAAAAAATATTTTCTGTAAAAAAAAGGGTGAAATTATTGGTGGAAGATTTATTGAACAAAAAATTTTTCAAAATGATGCTTAACGCAAGGAATGCACTTGCGATTCCGATCGCTCGACTATGCAGCCACAAAAAATGGAACACATAACATTCAGTGTGAATGACAGCACATGATACCAAGAAATCAGACCCTTAAGCTTAGGAACGCACCAGCATGCGCATGTTTTTAGCCGCGCGATTTTTTAAACACAAACATAAATCTTTTAATAAAAATGCACGCATTTGGTACAAATAAATAGCAATGTTTAAGAAAAATATTTGCTGACAATTTCTTTGTCGAATAACGCACCTATAACACAAAATGGAACACATGACTTTCAATGTGAATGGACGCAAACGTAACAACAATAACAAAAAAAAAATCACAGCGTTTAAAAGACTTAAATTTGTTTAATTTTTCTGACGACGACGCGATTGTCGCAAGTTTAAATGTTTAAGTTTAAAAAAGTCACAGCGATTGAAAAAGTCGCAAAAATTAAAAAAGTCGCAGCGATTAAAAAATCGCTTTTTTAGTCGCAAACTAAAACAAACCAAATAGAATCGAATTAGACTGTAACCACTTACGATTTAAAAAAAAGGCTTATCATATTTTCGTCTAATTTACACGATCGCATGATCAACAAGTCTTCTTTTTAACGCAGCTATTTATCTGTAGTAAATGCGTGCATTCTAATTAAAAGACATTTGCGGCTGTATGTCCTCGATAACTTCACGAATTCCATCTTTAAGGTCTTGAATCGATTGTGGAACATTAGCATAGACCTTATCTTTCACTTGGCCCCAAAGAAAAGAGTCTAAAGGTGTTAAATCACAAGATCTCGGTGGCCAATTGTGCTCACCTCTTCGAGAAATAACACGGTCAGGAAACTTTTCTTGCAAAATTGTGATTATTGATTCAAAATAGCTTTTAACGGCCTTTAGTCTGCAAACATTTTTTTTTGCGTTTGTTCCGCCGATCTCACTAGGACTCATGTATTTCAGTAGTATATAGAATTTGTATTATTAAAAAAAAAAACCTTCATAAAATTGCGATTATTTCGTTGCTTGTGTGGCACGAGCGCCGTTTTTTTAGTGAATTTTAACAATTTCAATGCGTTTTTGAAGCGTTTATCGTTCCATTTTTAGTAATGGCGTAGTTTTTACTTGTCAAATGTCAAAAGATGAAAGCTTCAAAAGTGACAGCTGTCCAAATAGCGGGCTATTCAAAATGAAACCTCTTATTTGAAAACCCTTTATTTGTTTGCGATTCAAAAATCGCGCGACTCAAAACCACAACTGCGTAAATAGCAATTATTTGCAATGACAGCTATTTTTTAATCGCAAAGACTGAAAATCTCAAGTACGTTCCTACCCTAACATAAGTTTTTTAAAGTATCCAGAATTTTCCTCCTTAAAAAATGTAAGGATCCAAAAGTCAAACCATCACCGACAATAAATATTTCGTCCTATTGGCAACCCTGATATTGATTTTCTATGTCAAGGAAAATTGATTTTCACCCAAGGATTCAATCTTCCATATATGTACATGTACATACATAGATCGATCAATACGATCGTTTGGTGCAAGAAATAATTTTGCCAATCTTCTTGGGTTCCTTTCGATTCGCGTAAATAAATAAATTATTATATTAATCCTGTTGCACATATAAAGAATAAAAAAAAACGTACACCGGGTAAGAAAATGGCATTGGCGCCAAATTATCCCTTCGAATTGCTTCTTAGGGCCGCAACGCATTGCGTCGTTACTTTATGTTTTTTTTTTATTTTTTCCTGATCATTGATTCTTCTCATTTTTCATTTTTCTTAATCTTTGCGCGAACCTAAGAAGCAACAAGGACAAAAAAAAATAATACAGTAAAGATCTTCCCTGTTGTACGTGCTTATGGTCAGTTAAAGATTTCTCTATAGATCTTCAAGGGGTTCTTTGGTGCGATCACCACGATGACTACGGTGACGCTGATGTTATGGCAAATGGTGAATTAATTCGGCACATATATAAATATAGAACTTAAAAGAACACAAGCGTATCTTGTTGCATTGTGCAACTAAATACCTCATGGGTTCTTCCTAGTATAGTTTATGTGACATTTCTATAGAGAAGCTATACTTAAACAGGGACGAGTCTTCAACATAGCAGGACATTCTATTGTCCTTATTGTCCAAAGACTGTCCGAGATTTATGCAAAAGATACTCAGACAGGACTTTACTTCTTTTTTTCTTCTATCCAAGGAATTCCGCTTCCTTTTATTCTTCCGGAAGAAGAGAGGAGATTCCCCCTCGTACGGGCTTCATTTTTAAAAGATTTCCATTTTGATGAGTTCCATCAAAACTCTGTCGCCTTTTGTCTTCTTCATCGCACAAACATGGAAAATTTGTGATGGATGCTTTATGAAGGATAATTTTTGAAAACAAATTCCCTCGGTGTTGAAGTCCCATATTGCAATTTATTTATATTCACAAAATAATCTTTGTGATGCAACAGCACATCAGTACACAAACAATGCATGTAAAGGTGTTTTTTTTTATTTTTGTCGAACCTAATGATTCTCAGGAGATAGATAAAAGTTCTATAATAGGTCTTATATGATTTCTGATGAATTTAAGGGTGGAATCTTGAGATGGGACTTTCTTCACTTTCACCTTCTGTGTTCCTCATCATCGTCATGATGCAATTTATGTAATTTAAGGATTCTTCCGGGTTTGAATTTGAATTTCTAATGCTGGATGTTGGAAGATGTGAGAAAATTTTAAACTAAGTTCCCATGGGTGCAATAGGTATAATGAATGTTTGCGAAAAAATTTATTTTCTTTTATCTTAAATTATGGAAATGTATTTTTACAATTTACAATTACATATAAATATTATTTGGGTCCTAATGCTTAATGATCCTTATGGACATTTTAAAAGGCTTCCTTATAGATGCAGCATCAGTAGGTATTCGTGAGAACATCTCATGAGTATCAGATTGGTATTTTAATATTAAAATAAATGGAGATCATATCACAGGATCTAAGGAAAGAATTTTGTTTAAATTTAATTAAGAATTTTTTTTTAATTTATCAGTGGACCTTATCTAGAATCACATTCGTTCCTCATCCTAATACTGTTATTATTAAATAGCGCAAAATATTAAACAGCCTAATTTTAAGGTATTAGAACTTTAATAAAAATATCCTTACTTTTAAAAATTTATTAACAAGTATCATACTAAACCTATGTTCTTAATAAACTTCAGCTGAACACACTAAAAAAAGTGACAGAAGTAGGTTAGGTTGCAAATAAGTAGGTTAGGTTAGGTTTACGTGACTGTCAGCAGAGACGCTTGATACACTTAGACCATAAGTTGGTCCATTGTGATACCACAAGAATCTAGGAAAGTTTGTTGCTACTTACTGAACCACTTAAAGCTTCTTAGGAAGCGCGAGTTACGTGTGCAACATAGTTGGCAACCACGTTATGCTGACAGACGGATCAGATATGTACATCTACATCAGAAGTCATAATCTTTATAATATTTTATAACATGTACAGCATAATTGATATTCACCATATACGCTGACCAGATGTACCAGATGTATACCAGATATACATATGTATACCCAATTTATATCAGAAGTCATAATCTTTTTGTTATTCTTGCTTTCTATTATGTTCCTGTTTGTTGTTATTTTGCAAGTTATTGCAGATTTATATTTTAATAAGAAATTTAGTCTTAAGTTGATAATTGTAAAATAAAGTACATGAATTTACAGAAATTTCGTTTAAGTCTTTTTCTTTTGAACCAAATGTAATTCGCGCGAGACTACTGATGTCATGATTTGCCAGATCACTAGCATCATTGTAGTAGAATTCTCCCAGGTGGAGCTTACGCCTTTGAGATAGAGCAAGACACATAGAACTATACAACTTCTGCAGAAATCTTTAGAAAATACTCCGAGCTTCGTTGCGTGCTTGCCTATTAGACAGTGTCCGGTAATGATACCTATAACGGAACTAATTAGCAATCTGCTTAGAGATATCAAACACTTAGAACGCTTCAGATCCAGCATAGACCAGATCAGTTTTGTGGTATGGCTTGTGGAGATGTTATTCCACCTAAGGTTTGTTTTCTCTATTGCATCTTGCCTTAGCATAAGTTTACATGCAGCGATTGGTATACCAATATTTGTCCGATTTGACGATATAGGTAATATTGTTCCACTTCTTCTTTACAGTTACCCGGAATGTCTCTATGACCAGGCACCCAGCAAAGGTGAATGTTTAACTACTGTGCTCCATAAGAGATAAGGGCTGTTTTTCAATTTTTAGAAACTGAGGCAAGAGATTTTATAGCGACTTGGCTATCTAAGAAGATGCGGATAACTATGCTTGATACCAAGTTTTCTTTCAGCAAAGACAGGACTTTTTTATCCCCAAAATGTCTGCCTGGAACACGCTACACTCATTGGAAAGACGAAAGGAGACTTAATTTTAGTCTGTCAGAATACACACCTCCACCAACCCCATCATCAGATTTTGATCCGTGTCGGTGTAAAAGTGGATCGATTCATCTTCCAGGAAAGCCAAGCCTTCCCAGAGAGATCTGAAAAAGTTTTTATAGAATTGTAGCTATAGGGTGCTGTAGTCTAGTACTTCGAAGTGATCCGAATGAGTTCAGAATGATACGAGTGGCCAGTTTTTTTGTTGGTCTTAGTCCATTTTGAAGAAGCTTTGAGACGGACTGCTGTACTCGCAGCTGTTTGTTTATAAAATATGTCGAGGGGTGTCAGATGGAACAGAACGTCCATGTCCAATGTAGCAGAGGGAGTCGAAAGAAGTGCTCAAACCGATGCATCAGCAGGCTGAGTATTGGACCTTGCTTAGTTTTCCACAGTTAGTTTGTTTTTTTTTAAGGCGGTCCACCATACTGACACACCATATGTGCGAATCGGTCTGACTACCGATGTGTTTAGCCAATGATTCAATTCGGGGTTGGAGACCCCATTTATTTCTAACCGATTTTTTGGCTGACAAAAGTGCCACAGTGGATTTTTTTAACTCTGTCATGTACTTATAATTAGGTTTCCGGCTTAACTTCTTATCTTCGAATACATCTTTTATAGAAGGAGGGTTTATAAGGGGAATTTTGTATTTTCTGGCAAAGAAGACAAAATCGGTATTATGAGGGTTAACGCCCAATGTAAGCAATCTGCCCAATTTATTAGCTTATTTAACGCGTTTTGTAAGAATTCTTTCAATGTGTTAAGATGTTTTCCTGATACGGCAATAGTAACGTCACCTGCATAGGCAATCACTTTGTAGCTTTCCGCTTCCAGGCATGTGAGAAGCTAATTTACAACTAAGTTCCAAAGAAGGGGAGATAGAATACCGCCTTGTGGCGTACCATTACTAACGAATCTTCTAGCAGAAAAGCCGCCTAGTTTTGAATTGATAATCATGCTAGTCAGCATTTTTTATAAATCGATTTACCAAGCGAAGTTGACAGTGCAAATGCGATTGCAGATGTGTCAACGTTGTTAAAAGCGCCCTCTATATCCAGGAATACGATCATTTTATAATCTTTATGATGGTGGGAGTGTTCGATGGTTCGTACCAGAATGTGCAAAACCGTATCTACCTAATTCCCTTTGCAGTAAGCATGTTGAGCCGAAGGCAGAAGTCAATGTTTGTTCTTAATGGGATATCAATCAGTCCTTCGAAAGTTTGAAGGATATTTAAAAATGACGCCCAGTAGCGAAGAACACTGGCCCTCCGAGACTCCATCGACATTGATCCTGTTAGTATGTGGTTTGACTATATTTACAAACGTCCTGCGTCCCCTTGTCGCGTAGTCTTCTGAATCCCTTATGTAATAATTTTTTTTGTTATTAAGTTTATAAAGAATTTAAGTTTAATCGAAATTTAATCGAGGTTCTACAAGTTTTGGAAAGGCATCCCACAATTTGAGTTTTCCGCGAGCGAGGAAGGTTTCACAACTTGTGAATTAAAAAATGACTCAAGTTTTTGCAGCCCTGGTTTTGAAGTTATAAAAAAAAAAATATTTTTAAGTGACTAGTGTGACCATTCTCTCTGAAATTCATTGGTGAATTTAGTGGAATTTTGTATTTAAAACGTGGGTAGGTGACTAAACATGTTCTTGCAGATGGTCCTACAGAGATTCAGTCAAAATGGGCTTATTTCGACAATTTAAAAAGTAAGTATTTTTTTTTTTACTTTTAAGGGAAAATTTGGAACATTATTAATTCATGTTTGAATGTAAATTCTCATTCATCTATAAGAAATGTAGAAAAAGAGGAAATCAAATATTTTTCCATTTAAGTTCTTATAAGAACAAAAAAATTATTAACAATAACTAATCAAACATTAATTTCATCTGTTTTCTTGCACCTTTAGCTACCACACCCCTAACTAAACACCAACAGCCCTGATAAATGCCGAGCCTATACACCGGGCTTTCTTGTAGGTAGGTAGGTAGTAGGTACTCGTAATTGACTTATTGAGCAGTCTCTGGATAGTATTTAAACAACATGCGGACATATAACACTTCTCCCGCTTCAAATGATTGTGTACCACATCAAAGAAGTCATATATAGAATTCCCCCTTTTCTTGGGATGAAATGTGAATTATTTCTCCCATTTATTCCTCTGTGGAAATATTTATAAAGGGACTCGTATCCTTATAAGAAGAATTTTGCAAGCCAGACGTCAAATTTTAGTTTCATTCTTTTACAGAAAAAAAAAATATGAAACAATAAACGACTTAGAAATCAGAGCATACCGTCGAGGACGACGTCGTCAACGTCATCAACTAGGACTTCCTTTTTTGAAATTGCACAAAACGAACAATGCGAGCACATGCAGTGCAAAATTGCACAGTTTGAGACTTTTAAGAGCATCAATCTTTTTGAAAACAAGAAAATGGAAAAGAAAGAAAGAGAGCAAAAGCAAAGGCGCGCAAATTTTTAGTTCAATCACCCTGATTCAGACGTCTTCAAGTTCAACATCCTTCCTTTCATGAATTTTTGGCACATGGACAATACACACCTTTCCCCCCTCCCTGATGGTAGGTATAGCTCAATCATATGGTAGTGATTTATAGAAGTAAAAACAAATAGTCAAAATCAATTTGACAGATCGTGGTTTTGTAACCGAATTCAAACAGAGTGAAAGAGAGACACAGAGAGAGTTTAAAGAAAAAAAAAAAGAAACAGATCCTTTGAGCCAAAGAGGAGAGACTTTTGAAGTTTCAAATGTCAACCTCCTGTGGGGGATATGAAGAACTTACTATAATACATACATATACATATATAACTTTCTGTGATATGTGGTGACTTCCACTTGAATGAATCGATTATTGGATTGCATTTTGAAAGTGCGAAACCATCAAGTTGATGGTATCCCGTTGCTACAGTTTTACCTTGCGCAAGGATCTATGTGTGTAGAATATATTCGTGTATTATATTTATGGTGTATCCTTGAAAAACTGCAATCGAAAGTGGTGTTTGGAATTAATTGGAAATTTGATTGTTATGTTTTGACTTTGATTGACTTGGTTATGTGTGATATTTTCGATTGGTCTATTGTAGTTAGATTTTTCTTATGATTTTTCAATTCAATGAGTTTTTGGCGCGATCTGTTGAATGCAGGCATGTTAGGTAAAGGTACAACAATTCAAAAACAAAGACTTTATATCAAACACTTGAATCGAATTCATTCAAAGGTGTTCAACACTCTTAACTGTATAGACAGGCCTACAACTTTATCTTCGAATACGAAAAGTTCTCAAAAAAATATTGATATGAATAAATGAACCCGATTTCTTCATATCAATCAAAACTTTGAATGCGAGTGCAGTGCGAAGTGCACTGACTCTAAGGTAGCTTGGTCTAAGTTCGAGTCCCAGCTGGGCAAAAAGTTTTTCAATTCAAACTGAACTTTAAATAAACAAGCACTACTAAAAGGAGTCTGATGATGGGCCTAGCAGTCGTGAAATAGCTACAACTCCAGCCTATAAAAATCTTGGTGGTAGCCCACCCCACTGTTGTTGTTTCATTCAAACCTTCAATATCAATAACAAGTTTAGTAAAAGTTTATGACACCAAAGTGGTAATTTATCTTCTTATACTATTTGAATGCCAAACAACATATAAACACAGCCGCTGCTGTATCGAATTCAGATGCTTGGATAAGTGGAAACTTACACGGTGTTCAGTATACTAAATGACGCAACTACGTCTGCGGTGACCCAGCCGTTTCGCAGAAACCTGCGAGTGTTTTTACCCGCAAGAATGACGCGCGATGCCGCATCGTCACCGCAAGTGTGTGTGCACTACTCAATTTATTCGTGAGTACTGTATGACGCAAAAGCGTCACCGCGCGTCAAAATGACGCAAGTGTGCACCGGCGCTAATGGTTACTTGTATAGAAAAAATGGAAGGACTGATTTGTAGCTTAGAAAATTTCCCACAAAAAACTTGTTTATACTTTTCTTCATAAACATAACTGTTTTTGAAGTAAACCGATTTTTTTGTGTACATAGTGGGGCGGCTTAGTGAAAGAATTTTGCATTTTGTGATAAAAGCAACAATTTTTTTCATTGTTGGTCCAGTATATTTTAAGATATTGGGTCACTTTACATCTCCGCCCCTTTAGGTGGGAGGGGCAAACTAAAAAAAATACATACCTAAAATTGAAAATAAATAATTAAAAAATAGTTTTCAAACTCAAAATTTTGAAAATATTATTCAAAAAAAAAACTTATAATACTTTTTTTCAAAGTACTAATTTGGTACTGTACCTAGTGGCGTAATGGTTATAGTTCGTAGGACTGTTACGCTGAACATTTTTTAAACCGTTCGTCATTTCTAAATCAAACAAAAAAAACATGGATTTTGACTTTTCTTATCTAAAGTGTAAAATAAGTAGGACATGTTGTAAGCCACAAATTAGTTCTCAACATTTTCTCTATACAACTAACCATTAGGGAGTTATTTCTAAAAAAAAAAAACAAATTAGGAGCCTTTAACTCCCGCTAAAATTCGATGGGGACTTTTTATAATTTCTTTCCGTCAATTTTTTCGGAGTCAAATGTCTTTCATGACTGGAATATGTAGGAAACCCAATCGTTAACACCAGTGGTAGATCTAGGATTTGGCCATTGGGGGAGGTGAATCAAACTATAGGCTCTAGGAATTATTTTACCTGTATACATTTTACCAATAAGAAAAGTGTTTTTTGGAACACTGTTTACGGTATTACAAAGTCAAGACGGAGAGGACAAAAATTGTAAAAAGGAGGTATTCATAAATGCAAAGCCTATTCGCCCAAACAGTTTTTATCACGTCCGTCGTACGGATTGGGCAGAAAATTGTAGGTCCCCACCATTCCTGCGCACACAACAATACTTGAGAGCTTTTAGAAACATATAGGCCCTAATTCTCCTTGGTGAGGTGTAAGTTTTATTAATATTTCCATAGATAGTTCTGGGCAGTTCCATTATTGCGGGTGCAACATTTAGACTCATTTGAAGTATAGTTATAATCAAATAAAAAAAAAATGTAATGTAATAATTATTACTTGAAGGGATACATTTTCACCTCTTCAATTTGGATTCGTTTATAAAATTTAAATGGCATAAATATATCATCAGAAGAAAGGTTTCAAAGTGCGATCGCGGGTGCAACAGAATTGGCCTGGCATCATAGGACACTCAATGCAGACAACGCTTAATATATTCCAGGAAGTCTTTGAAATAATTTTGTTATTGTTTTAATATAATTTAAAAAAAAGTCTTAAATCATTTTAAACAGTGATTCGACTCTATTTTAAGTAAAAATTCTGTAATTCTTAAATGTTTTCTTAAATTTTATATACACATTCTAACATGATGAAATTTTATTTGACTCGATGAAATCATAAGGCACACATAGTATATGAATCAACTGTCACGTTAGTCACCCTCCCCGAATACAAAATAAACGGCATCGGCAGTTGTTTAAATTTTCATTACATTTTATCTTCCCCCTCAAATTTATTATTACATATTATTGTTATTATCCGCTTGTAACATACGAGAAATTCAAGTGAAACAAAAAAAATCAAAAAATATCAAAAGCCAGTACATATAGAAAAAAAAAATATCAAGAAAAAGAAATCTATTATATCCTTGTGACTGCCCTGCCGAAGTAATGTACTAGCACACTCTCTTGTAAGAAAATTTCCAGGTGCTCTAGGAAATTCCCTCTTTTTTTCTTTCACTTTTTTTCTGATCACAAGTTGTTCAAAAATTATTTTACTTTTTTTTTTCTTCTTCTTCTTTTGCTCCCTCAGTGACTCGTGCCAAACAACAGTTTGAAGGAGGAACCACCCGGCTCTTATTATACACTCGTGACAGAAAATATAACAAAAATTACAGTTAAAGATTGTTTCATTAAATATGAAAGAGATTTTTTTAAAGTTCGAGATCGATTCTCGTAAAAGTCGAGGAAAGAAAACCTTATTTTCTTCCAAACTCGGAACCAGGTTTATACATCTTAGTTTTACTTGCGGTATTTAATCACCTGAGTAACTTTTTTGACAAGTTTGCTCGCATAAAATTTACTAACTTCGGTAAGGTATAACTGGAGAAAAGTGAAAAACTCGCACTCTCTCACGGGTTTCCTCAAACTTATACAACCAACATTAGCCAGCCTCCTGCAACTTGAATTGATTGGTAGATCAAGAAGTCTCAAGTATATATATAAGAAAAGGGTCAATTATTTCTTGGTTTCAAGTTGGTAGCGCTGGCACTTGACACCTGTCAAACTCAGCTGTCATGTTTGCCATTTACGGTAATGGAGCGCTTAACAATCTAACAATGCGTTAAAATTATTAAAACTTACTACAAAAGCGGTGGTTCAAACGTAGCCACTTTTCGCGCATTACGCGATGATTATGGTCGTCATAATCGACCAGCTGCGAAGCAATAGGTAAAATTGTGAAGAAATTTAAAGAGAGTGGAAGCTGTACTGATGTCGTAACTCGTAAAGCCTGTGCATCATCGTAATGCGCGCAGTCGAAAATATTGGTGCTGCAAATGCAAGTGCTGCTGATGATCCGAATTTATCGATTTCCCGGCGTTCGCAGTAATTAACCGATTTTTTTTGGCCGGCGATTGTAGATCATGACTTGGACGATATGTGGTTCCAACAAGACGGGACAACAAGCCACACAACGCGACCGTTAGATTTTTTTTCTGTGGGGCTACGCAAAAGACCGTGTTTACCCGAATAATCCCTGAACTCTAGACGCATTAAAAACCAACATTACTCAAGTTATACCGAGATACCTCCGCCCAAAATGTGCGAACAATTGTTTAAAAATTACCTCAAAAGAATCGCATGCTGCGAATCTTCCCGAGGCGGGCATTTAAATGGTCCAAACTTTATAATGAAATAAAATTTTCATCAAAAATGTAGATATCGCTGTGTTTTTTTATTTAGCTTTACTTTAGAAACCAAAAAATGAATGACCCTGTAGTTAGTAAAACTAACAAGTATAATTCTGGGTTAAGGATAGTGATCCCGTTGTGTCGCGCCTATTTCTCCTTCGATCCACATCCACGATGGCGGTAAAGGGTCTTTTGGAAAATTATATATGCAATGCGATTAAGGGTGGCAATATTAGCGTTGGTGATAATGTCTACTCTAGCATAGCCAAAGACTTACTAAAGTGAATGAGTTCAAGAAAAAAATATAATATAATTCGTCATTTTCTTATAGGAGCATCCAAAACAAAAAGGCATTTGAAAGACTTCCTCTATTTCTTGACGCTGATATTCAATCGTAATGACGGGTTTCGCTGTTCTTCTTGCTGACCGTATACAATATAAGTACATATAGGGTCAGAGGGCTTTGTTGTTATAATAATAAAAAAAAAAACTATATACGTATTAGGAACATGCATGAATGCATACAGAAAGAGCAAGACATACATTCGCATTGCAGTCCGTGAACTCCAACAGAGTTCGATTACTTAAACAAAAAGGGGGCAAATTCGCGTTTCTTTCTTGTCATTTGTAACTAAATATAAGACGCAAAAGGAATCAAGGTTCGTTGCCTACAAAAAATAGTTAAAGTCGGTAAAAAGATTAAAATCGCATCAAAATTTGATTACTATTATATTTTACTTTATTGTTTCGAAACAAAAAAGGAGAACATTTTAAAAAACGACAAAAATACTCGAAAAATAAAAAAAAAAACATTCGTCTTGACATTCATCTGAAATTACATTTAACTAGGTACTGATGATCAAAAGTCATAAAAAGAAAACAAAAATTGGCAAGTTGCAGAAAAATGAGATCGTATAAAATATCTCAAATTATTGTTTAATTTATTGTTCCTCAAAGTCTTAAGCATATATACCTAATAACATTTTGGCATTGTTCCCCTCCAAGCACTTCCCTCCATTTGGTCAATTTTATTTTTTAAATTAAAATTTTATTTTACTTCAGTTATATCTGATTGTGTCATTTTTATGCAGAATTTGACCGATGGCATAGATTATGTTGGCTTTGATGGCCGCTGTAGTTTGTGACTTATTCGCATAGACCTGCGATTTCAGAAAACCTCACAAGAAAAAGTCTAACGGGGTCAAATCGCACGATCTCGGTGGCCAATTCACATCATCTCCAAGTGAGATGATCATGCCCTCGAATCTTTCGTGCGTGAGCTGTGTGGCAGGTAGCGCCTTCCTGTTGAAACCATATGTCGTTGGTGTCTATATCATCCAATTTAGCCCAAAAGAATTTGGTAATCATCGACCTATAACACTATCCGTTGATGATGATGGCCTGGCCAACGTCGTCATTCTCAAAGAAATATGGACCGATGACGCCGCCGCCGCCACCCCAAAATCCACACCAAATATGTGACTTTTTCGGGATGCATTGCACGCTCTTGGATCACATGTGGATTGGTATCGTCCCAAATACGACAATTTTGTTTGTTGACGTACCCATTTATCCAGAAATGGGCCTGATCGCTGAAGATGATTTTTTCGGTGAAAATAAGGGTCAGATTCCAACTGCTCCAGATTCGTTTATCTTCAGTTCGTCAAGTTGTGGTGTGCGAAAGGCTGAGATCTTGTGAGCGACGCGAAATTGACTGCCTCCGATTCACGGTCAGTGGCGATGTTTTCGGTGTTGTATTGGTTGATCGTTTACTTTTTTTTTTTTTTTGTAATGAGCGAAGCGCGCAGAACGTTGCCCAAACAGAAAACCCATTTTACTATAACAATTTCATCATTTGTACGTATTGCTTAGCATTTTATTTGTCCATGGTGATTTGGCAAAACAGACTAAATAAATGACAGCCACCTTGAGAGATTTATTAACAATATGGCCGCTATCAACTGTCAAAGTTTAAAAGTCCCTATCGGAAACCCCTTTACATAGATCATATTTATCGAAAAATTATGTCTATCGATGAGGTTAGTTTTTTGGCTCAATGGGTAAGACTGTAAGCAAGTTCATTGCACTTAGAGCGATGATAATCTACATGACACTATCAACACGTCGTAAAATTTGGAGCCATTAGACAATATTTTTTTTTTAATTGAGGCTAATTAGCGTGTTATGGTCAACGGCATTCGCAACTTAGCCAAAATTACTGACTTTTTCGTTCCTTGATTGAAGGGCGTGAATGTTTGAGAAGATGTGGTCCTAGCAGGATGGCGCTATGTGCCATAACAGCAATCTAAACAATAAACTTATTGAAAGAAACATTCGATGAACGCATAATTTGGCGTAAGAATTATTTCTATTTATAATGGAAATGCCAGAGTCTCTAGAGGACATCTGAACGAGAAGCTATCCGCTTTGCCATGCGCAATGTTCACCTAACACAAACGTCAAAAATCAGTTTCGACTAATGTATAACGAGTTCGCTTTTTATGAGGAAGTGACAAATATTCCAAGAGCTTCTTTTTCACCATAAAAGTGCCTTAAATTTTAGCCATTAGGATTGGGTAGAACATTGTAAGTTTCCTCTCTCTTCTCCAAGACCTGTATTGGTACAGGATCATAAGTCCAAAGTCCTTAAAAAAAATTATGTGTGGCTTTATAACTTATTCAGTTTGGTCACAAGACAACAGTAATTTTTGCTCCTTTGGACTTACAACCCTGCGCCAATATTTATGTGTCGGGTTACTAGTCAAAACTTTACTAAGACATTGTAAAACAGGGCTTTACTAATTTAAGATCTCTTTTTTCTACACAAGTTATTTTTGTATTTTCAAATCTCTTCAGAAAAATGTCAATACACGCAATTAAACTCATAATAACACATTTTAAACAGTAGCAGCAAAAAAATAAACAAAACCCGCGCAATTCGACCTCTGTGTGTCATTGACACCTGGAAATTCTGCAATTGACGTCTTGTCTACGATAATATGAACATTTTTTTTTTTACATTTTCCTTAATAATAGTGCATTGCCCCGTCCGATTGCAGGCATATAAAACTCCCTTTAAGACGCAAAAGCAAAGGCATATGTGTGTGTTTGTGCGTTGTTTTCTCTTTAACGCCATCATAACAAAAAAAAAGAAAAAGAAAAAAATTAAATAACCTTTTGTGTTTGACTTGCACCCCCGAACAATAAAGAAACCCAAACATTACTCGCACATTGTCCCATAAACAATGCTATGAAATTCTTAAGACCTATAATCAAAGAAAATCAAGCCAAGACGCTATAACACACATACTTACCTATATATGAATACAAAAATTCGATTATGCGATGCAGGGTGAAGAAGTCAATGCAATGCTTACACCCCCTTCTTTATAAGGGATAGAGCAAGCATCAAGATGCACATAGCACGCGCCAAAAAATATAGAAACTTCCTCATAACATGTTCGAATAATCTTGGAAACCTTACAACAACAACAACAAAAAAAGGACGATGGCACACATTGTAGGGGTGTTATAAAAAGATGTAATTCTCCCCTAAATATAATCGAATGTGATAAGCGAAGCGTTGCGCCATCGAAAGCCAAAGGAAATCCTTATTCAACTGACGACCTAGTGTTTTTTTTGTTTTTTTAAGGATCTTCCAAAAATTTGAATATTTTCTTTTTATTAATTGTATAAAGGAAAATGCATAAAAAAAAGAACTATAATAGTCCGATGACAGATAACAACGGGAATATCCCGCGCAGCACATGCTTTTTCCTATGAGGTGTTAAAGGATTCTCCATATTTAGCCATCTGTTTACATCCTCTCGTAGTTTAGTTTCATTTGTTAGATTTTGACAGTTCTCGTTTGTTTTTTTTTAGTAACAATTTACGATGATTGTGCATCGACTCCAAGACAAGAATCCTATTTGAGGACAAGAATTATTGGCCAGATTGCAATTGATCGGATACGATACACCTACAAAAGGATGGCACGAGTCCTCATTCTATATGTATGTCCATTTTCATCTCGATTTTTTTCTTTTATTCTGAAGTGAAAGAAATCCTAATTGCAATCTATTGAGTGCCAAACCGCATTTCTCTAGTGGCCATCTCAATAAAAAAAAAATATCTGACCGGTGTGTATACGAGACTTTAGGCTACGTTCGAGATGTGTCACCCGCACCTGGATTGAGGGAACCCAAAAGGAAAACAAAAAAAAGAAGGAAGTAGGATCAATTTCTTTTCTTTGGTTTCCGTTGTCACGCCTTCGGTTAGAGCCAAAGAAAATTGTATTCTTTGATTAAAATATTTATTGCAATTTATTAGATTTTGTTGATTTTGTTTTATTCAAACGAAGGTATGATAGCCGGCTGAAAGTTAATCTTTTGCATCAGTTTTTGTAATTTATACAAAGAGACAGACCAATCATTTGATCAAATATTTGATATGAAATTGAAGAAAATGGAAGATATTATTTTTCCTCAACAGAATTATTTTATCCTTAAATATTATTCTCATCTGTTTGAAAGAACAATAAGTCTTTTTTTGACGTAGGGGTTTATGTTGTGGATAGCTTTCATTATATGTTTGTAAGTTTTCAATTTTTTTTTCTTAAGCATGTGTGGGCCGTATGTGCTCAATAACACGAATAATATTACCTTCTAATGATTTGATTGTTGTAGGTTTGTCAGCGTAAACCAGTGACTTTACTTATCTGCAAAGCATTAAATTCAAGAGGCATCAAATCACAAGATCCTAGAGATCGAATGTTTCCTTTAACAGTTTTATTATTTCGTTCGTTGTATGGCACATGACACCCTACATCTTGTTGGAAACACATCTCTCTACATTTGTGCCATTCAATCGGGCATCAAAAATGTCATTCATTAATCATGGCTCTGTATCGATTAACGTTTATCGTAAAACGCTGTTAAGACTCATTTTTGAAAAAAAAATATATTGACCGATGGCTCATTTATAAAAATTTGTAATCCAAAATTATTTAAACTATTAAGAAGCCGAATTGCAAAATTATAACAAAACAGTCCACCCATTAAAAAGATATAAAAAATTAGGGTATCTTAGGGCAGTTATCTAAAAAAAAAAAAACCGCAATATTCTATTTCCATTATGGTTTTTTTTGGCAAAAACCTTAAATCCTGTACTTTCCCAATTACTTTATAAATAACATGTTAGAAGTTTAATCAATTAGAGGAGTTTACGAAAAAATATAAAAAAATTATACAATGGCCAAGGAACGCATAGACAAAGATGGCATGCCCAAAACCACAAGTTTTGCCTTATTCAATTAAGTGTAATATTAAAACCTCAAATTTTTGTTTTGACACGAAACCAATACTTGTCCCATAGAGCTATTGAGATTAAGGGTCTGTTTCACATTCTATGAATAAAGTCCTAAGTAAGCTAATCAGAACTTTTTTGACGTAAAATTGTAGGAAAATCTATCAAGTAAAGTTCTGATTTGCTTACTCAGAGATCGGGAAACGAGCACTAAATGGTTTTCTTTATTTAAAAATAACTGCTCTTACGATTACTGATATTTTCTTTGTATAAATTTATATCAATAAAAATTAAAAAGTACAATTTCAAGAACTACGACGAGACTTTTGATGTTTTGTCTGGAACTAATTTATTCAAATTACTTGATTAAACCGACAAATATCTGATTTAAACAATCACAAAACCTCAAAAGAAAAATAATTAGCCAGTTTAAGTTTCTCAGGCTCACTGAGATTTCAGCAATCTCAGAAATCTGAACATAATTTCTCAGTTAGATTCCTCACTTTTGCGCCAAGTTTCTACTTCTCCTCAGTGAAACTAACAGAAGTTTGCTCAGTGAGATTTAAGAAACGTGAACTGAATAAATAAAATCATAAAAATCACAAGACTGCTGCCAATGAAGTGAATCACAGTAAAATAAGGGTTTAATTTAATTATAAATAAATTATACCAATTATATCGGTTTAGAAAGTAAAGTATTCAAATAATAATATTGATCTAAAAATCCAAGGGCCAGTTTGTGGGTTAAGTTTGTAGCATTACTTTAACAGATTCAAATTAAGATGCGTTAATCGATAAAAATCGTAAAATTTTGGATTCCTTGTTCAATCAAACCTTAAAAAAATGTTGGTTAAAATGCACATTCAATGATATACCAGTTGCAATAATCCTTGATTAAAGATGATATGCTGTGAACAAACTGGCCCTAAAGATAAAGTGCTGTAATTCAACAAAGTGGTGGCAAAGATTTGTGACTATCGCGAACAGTACGAGCATATAGCTTACAAAGGGACCAATGAATGAATTCCTTACCAATATTTTATAGAATATAAATAGGTCTAAGATCTTAGATACATAAAAAAGTCGCACTCAAAGCGCTAAATTCATATACTATCAGTTCTAAACTGGTACGGGAGTGTGTTGGCAAATTAAACGAACTAGGCAAGAATAATAATGCATCACTTCACGAGTACGAGACCACGTTGGTGTCCAGGGCAATGAAGTGGCAGACTCCTTAGCAAAAATAGGAGCAACAACACCCTTAACGGGTCCAGAGCCCTATTGTGGAATAGGAAAAAACGAGATTAAAAATAAAATCAGAACAATAGAGGAGACCAAAAGACAAAAACTTTGGAATGAACTCCCCAAGCTGAGACAGGCAAAACTGCTACTTGGGAATTATAACAAGAACGTTTTACATCCCGTATCAGTTTAAGTAGGAACAATTTAAGGCTATTGCAAACTTAAAAGTATCCTCAGCATCCTTGGCTTGGTGAGCAATGCCATTTGCAGATTCTGCAATACCCACGAGGAGACACCAGAATACATCTCAGGTAGTTGTGAAGCACTTGTGCATCAAAGACATAGATATCTGGTCACTAGATAGAACAGAGCGAATTACCGTCTCTTAAAATACTCTAAATACTGAAGTTCCTCACGATAGATCTTATGGTCGCAGTGCAATTTATACCCCAAATATTCATTCATTCATTCATTCATAGATACATAAACTCAATAATTTACAACTTCAGCTTTTAAAAATGTAGCCTTCTTAAAAGATATTCAACTCAATATAATTTTATGTTTTTTGTGGCTTATTGTGATCTTTTCGGTCATTCTTAGAGCGATTGAAAAATGTATATGTACAGCTCACAAAACCCTTAACAAAACAAGTTTTTTTTTTAAATTCTCTTTCTGACTCAGACCACCGCTTCTTGTTCTTATTGACTCATAAATTAATTTAAATTTCAAAAGTCAGCTGAACCATTAAAACTAACAAAACATAATTCTCAAATTTTGTTTACATTATAGTCAATATGGCTTGGCTTGAATTGGTTTCTTGAATTGGTTTGGCTTGTCTTGCAGCAGCACCCACCACAAGTCCTCATAATAATATGAATAATATCAATTAATTTGTATAAATGATCAAAGGGTCATTTAAAACTAAAGAAATATTTTACATATGTGTAGGTACATATATTATGTTGTATATGTACAATAATTGCGTGACAACAAGCGTGGTTTCGAAAATCATCAAGGCGAAAACTTTACAATGACATTGTATGGGGTTTGATAAACACAAGTTGACAGCGCCAACATAAATACGTGACCTAATATTAATATTCAGCGCCATATGGTGCGTCAAATAAAGTACTTAGTAATAAACTGCCAAGCATAGTATTTTATTTTTTTCATTTTTCTCTGTGGATGAATGTGCTTCTGATATCTTTACGCAATGGAAATATAATACGCACCCTAAGCAAGAACCAATATTAAAGTGGTAAAAAAAACAACATTGAAGTGTTTAATATTATATAACTGATTTTCATGTGTTGGGTAGGTGGAATTGATTTTAATAAGCACAGCACAAATTAATGATGACCTCGGGATACTATAGTTTCATTGATGTGAGAATATTTATGATTAATTTATGGTTGTTGAAGGAAGTGTACTGGATCGGTTTATGATTACTTGAACCAAGATTTGGTTTATTTTCTTTAAGGCTTATGCACTTTTTATTTGAGTAAATCGATGTTTAAACGCCCGCCATTACAAAAATGCATTCGACTCCGCTTAACAGGAACACTATTTTTGCAACAAAAAAATTCAGTTAACGAAATATCACAATTAAGCTTGTCCGATAACTGCACTATCAGCCCCGTCCCCAGAAATCTGAACGAAATTGAACAGTGAGTTTCCTCACGTCTGCTATTAAAAATCTTAGACTGATATTTTTTTTGGATTCGTTTGCTCAATTATTTTTTGTCGAATATGATGAATATATAAAAAAGAGATGGATAGTGCCTTTGACTTCTAGCGGAGAAATTTTGATTATTGTTCAGGCGACTAGCTGACAGAAGTTTGTTCAGAGAGATCTCGGAAACCTAAGGTGCCAGCAAGTAACTTATAATGGGTGATTTTTTAAGAGGTTTAGAACTTTAAAAAAAAAAAAAACACAAAAAATTCGAAAAAATGAATGAAATATTTATTTGAATCGATAGTTTGAACCTTGCAATTTAATGTTTAAAGATAATTTCATGCAAATGTTGACCGCGGCTGCGTCTCAGGTAGCCCATCCGCTGAGTCCAATTTTGGCATACTCTTTCACACATATCGGCCGGTATCTCACGAATGAATGCATGGATGTTGGCTTCCAGTGCGTCAATCGAAGCGGGCTTGTCCCTATAGACATTAGCCTTGACATACCCCCACAAAAAATAATCTAATGGTGTCAAATCGCACGATCTAGGCGGCCAATTGACCGGCCCGAAACGTGAAATTAACTGTTCACCAAACTCGCCTCGCAATTGCGCCATTGTTTCGCGTGCTGTGTGGCATGTGGCACCGTCTTGTTGAAACCACATATCATGCAAGTCAAGAACTTCCATTTCGGGCAAAAAAAAGTTTGTTATCATCGCTCGGTAGCGTTCACCATTGACAGTAACGCTGCGATTCGCATCATCTTTGAAGAAATATGGCCCAATAATGCCGCCGGCCCATAAACCGCACCAAACAGTGGCTTTTTCGGGATGCATTGGTAGCTGTTGCAATGCTTCTGGCTGATCTTCACTCCAAATGCGGCAATTTGGTCACAATCTTCCGAATAGACTGCTCAGAAGGTCGAGAATGCCGACCATAAAATGGAAGCAGCGCGCGATGAACATTTCGAACCGAGCACGAATTTTGATGTAAAATTCAATAATTTGCAAGCGTTGTTCATTTGTAAGACGATCCATGGTTAAATTGCAAACCAAACTGAAGCTGTTTGACAGTGACACAAGGTACTAAACACACGTCAGCTGTCAAAACCAGTGTTGCCAAAACCAAACCAGCTAAAAAATCACCCGTTACAATCAAGTTTATTCAATACAATCGAGCGCAGGTATTTCCTAATTTTTTTTTAAGTTACGTGCTAGACCCTCTGCTCTGAACTGGCCAATTATGTCTTGCACGAACTATCGAGGCATATCATTGGTAAACGCAGCATACCGATGAGATTCTATGTTATGTAAGGAGGTTTGCAACAATTTAATCAACAAGTACCAGTGTGGCTTCCGGCCTGGCAAATCGATTCTGAAAAGCATCAACAAATAAATTCCAAGTCGAGACCCACCGTCTGCATCTTTCCTAAGGAGCCCTATGTACCGATGACCTAACTTGGGCTCCCGACAGTTACATACAAAAACAAATTATGTATATATACGGATTCAAAATAACGAATTTAACCAAGAAAATAGATTTTATTTCCTTTTCCTGTTTTATAATTTGCCATCTATAGGGAAGTAGTTGAAGCTTATATATTGATAGTATAGATGGTTATTGTATTTGCTAATGAGAGAAACCGGCAACCAAAATCCGGTTCCTGTTTGTTATCGTTACAAAATTTTAATTTTAAATACAAACAAAATCAAACAACTCACCCTCATCGTTTATTTTTCTCCTTCTGCAGATTGTCATAGGACGTAATGGTGTTCCCAATGATGTATCCGATAAATTAAAAGAAATCTCTGTTACCGGCGACAATACAGCACCACCATATTTTTCTTTCGATAAATTAAGAATCTTATTTTTTCCAAAAATCGTTGGTGTTTTCGAATCAACTCCAGAATTAGTTTGAGTTAAAGCAGTTTTAAAGCGTTTCATCAAAGGATTATTTACAGAATCATCCACGTCTGACTCATCATTGTCAACTTCATCATTTAAATCCCGTACATAATCGGATGAAAATTCCGCGGTACGTTTTGGATTTCGCACATTATTGGAATAATTGTTATCGTTTGTAATTGGGCTGGTTACAATGGTGGCACCACTCATGGTTAACGCGTTTTTTTTTTTTTTTTTTTAAATTGGAATAAAAATATAACACAAATTATGCAATCAGCGGCGGCGGAAAATAATTTAGGAAAAAAATAAATTTAAATAAAATAGAGAAACACACGCGCAAAAAAAAAACAATCAAAAGAAATCGGATGAAAAAATATTTGCACACGTGTCAAAACAAAAATCAATGCATTTAAGGGAATAATCGATTAAGATGCACAACAACGATATCACGAACTCTTGACGCAAAATATGTAGGTATAAAATGATGGCAAAAATTGTTTAAAAAATAAATTGTTTGTTTAGCTCGGAAAAGCTTTTTTAAATTACGAAAAGTGACATTATCTGCAAATAAAATATAAAAAATAAATTATTTATAAAGTGGAAAATTTGAATTGTAGATGAAGTTCATGGAAGATTCGCAGAATTGAAAATACTTTTTGAAATTTCAAATTTGCGTTAGTTAATCATTTTTGTAATTTTGTCTAAACTCGTTTTAGTCCGTCCGCGTGACAAATCAATTCATGGCGATGTAGGGAGACTGTTGAACTAAATTATAGTCATATTTTAGTCTGGGCTAAAGGTTTAAAAAGCTATATCGAATCAATCAAATAGTCACTTCAATTTGGCTGATTAGTAGTTAGTTGAATTTATATTTTAAAACCTTTTTATACATAATGAAGGTTGGAACCATGCATTTATGACTAAATACAAAAATAGCATTTTTGTATTTTGGATTTATTATTTTCCCCTTCCAATGAAATGAATCACTAATCTTTTTTATTATTCCCATTCTATTTACGGAACTGTCTTCTCGACACCGTATTGTGCATACAATTTCCATTTATGTAGGGGGCGTGGTATCTGCCCATTTCTTTACAAGTGTTATAATATATACAGGGAGCACTTCTGATGAATTATGAAATTTGATAGCGTTAGAACTGTAGCGCATATAAAAGTAAAAAATATGGAAACCAAAGATATTCCATACAGGGGCGTGGCATCCACCCACTTTATCAGAATTGTTATCAATTATATATGGAGCACTTTCGATTGTTGTGGAATGAAGAAATTTTTTAGAGACTTGAAGTGTATAGGTACAGAGAAAAAAATTGAAAATTTAAGATTTTTATTAAGGAGGCGTAACATCCACTCACTTTTTTGCAATTGTTTTAATTTGTATGAGTAGGATTTGCTTAAAGCAAGAAAAAGGTTTACAAAGAAAAGTTTCAATTAAATCTACACGATGAATGCACAGTCTGACAATAATTGATGTTTTTAATTTAAAAATTCAACAGCATGGAATTTTACGAGCCTTATTGCGAGTACTGTTTCTTAGTAGCGAGTTTCCAGTGTCCCAGGGATCTTATGCCGGCTTTTCACAACTTGAGATTGACTTGATCAATGGTCTTCACAGTTTAAACTTTTTCACATGCCGAGATTTTGTCTTTAGCAATTTCGGAGAAAAGGGTTGGATGGAAGAGAGAACAAAATCTTTTGGGTCAATAATTTAATTTTTTAAGACATAAAACGATAATTTTTAAATAATCTCTTAGGATTTGGGCCTTCATGTCAAGGTAGAAAAGATTTTAAAAGATAACGTCAAAAAACTGATATGATTTGGGAGTCTTTTCTTGAAAGCCTCTAGAAAAAATGTATACGTACAAACTGGATATACATACATGCATAGGTATGTAGGTATGTATGTGTTCATACAAAATATGACCCTTTCGTCTGGTGTTAGAATGAAAGTTCTTGGTATGAATATAAATGAAAATGCTCCTGCATTTGATTTTAGAATCGAAGTCAGGAGCGCTTACAAACTATATCAATTTGTTTTTCCGGATTATCAAGCGAAAAGGATAATGAGCTGTTTAAGATCATTGTAATCAACTAACTATCGATAAAATACCTCTCCGCCAACAACAATTTTGCATTATAGCTTGACAGATTGCCCATTATTAAAAACTAGAACCGGTTAGTGGGACCCCAATATTCAAGAAGTTATTTTTGGTTTAGAGTAAAAAATCATCTGAACCATCTGAACTTTTCGCTAAAACGAGTTGGTCACAAAATGTTTTGTTTATTGGAGGTTTCTATTTCTAAAATAACTTCATACGTGGGATTCTGGGGTTATAAAGATTCTAGAACAGGGTTGTACCAACTAAGCACATATTAGTTTATTAGTTATATATGTAATTATTTTGCTATCATACCTACATGATTTGACAAACAAAAATATTTTGTTTACATACTTTATGGCAACGTTGCGTTTATTAGATTTTTATATTTTAGTTTTTTTTTGAGAATTATATAATTATTATCAATATTTAATTTAAAATGTTTACCATTTGTTTGCATCCAATGATATAGTCTACTTTTCATTCTTACTCGAAATACAAACAAAAAAAATATTGATATGAACAAAAACTTAGGAACCTTAACAAAAATTGTCGTTGACGGTTCCTTCCAACTTTTCCCTCGGAGACAATAACAAAATACCTACCAGCCATAGTGGTGGTGAGCTGTTAGCCGTAAAGCTTTTGGGGTGTGGTGAAAATAAAAATCATATGGTGAAACATTAGTAAAAAAAAAGGCGGGTGAGATGACAGGTGGCCCCATTTGCGGTTTGCTTTTGACAGGACGAGGTGATAAGAACAGTGCCGATGAAAAGTTTTCGATCACTTTTGTATCATTTATTTTAAGGCCGGACACATATCAATAAAACCTGCATCGTGTGCCGTATCGTCGGCTTATTGTAAAAAGTCACTAAGTACAATTTTAATGGATTTTTATCTAAAAATGTAAAGTGTGAGTTTTTATAATATTTATCGATGCAATAACTCGTTAAAGGGATATAAATAACACAAACCCTCTAAAATATTAAAAATAATATTATCAAGTACACAATGTAAAATTTTTACAGAGGAAAAAGTCATTTGAAATTCGATTCTCTCAAATTTATAAAATGTTACTTAATGACTTTTCCCAATAAACCCACGGTATGCAGTACCCTGAATGCGTAATGCGTTTTCATTGAAGGAAATGAGGTAATTCCGTTGAAAATTTCCAAATTCGCTTCCGAATTACCTCATTTCCCATACAAATTCAAACTTCGAAATGAGGTAATCATGTCGATTATATGGAATTTGTAATAATGGATCCGCAGTGATTCGCAGTACAGAGTCCTTTTTTCTTTTCACGACAATATTGGGTAAAGAGAAAAGAGAGCACTAAACTGCGAATCACTGCGGATCCAGTATTGCGGATTCCATAATATAAATATGAATTTCAACCAAATTTGCAGGAAATTCATTAGGAAATACGTGAAAAGCTTACGAACGCACCCAAAGTAGACTCCATTCCAAGTGTTGAAAAGTCAAAAATCGATGTATAAAAAACAGAAGATATAGAAAGAGACGACAACAAAAATAAGTGATTAGCAAAATGAGCTGTCAAACAAAATTAGCAAATTTCAAATTTGAGATGAAAACACTAATTGCTAAATTCCGATGTTCCACCATAAGTCAATGTGATAATACGAAACAAGCAACAAAAAAAAAAACAGCCCTAGTTGGGGAGAAAACAATGCAATACAAACAAATACGATATACTTACAAATATACATTTTCCCAAAGGCGCGACTAATGGCCCAGCGGGAAATATCGTCCTCAATGAATTTTATAGCTGAATTCATCAATGCATTCACTTGCCAAATCATAGGAAAATAGACATGCAATGATTTAGTAAGTGAAGAGTAATGCAAAGATTCCTCAGTTCATAGGTTTAACCCAACTTTCTGCTTTGTGTTTAGAAAAAAAACTTTCTGTTGGTGAATTACAAATTGCTATTTTAATAGGGAAAATTATGCGATGAAAAAACTGCTGAAAAGTAATGTACAAGTTCATCAGTTCATCGTCTGAATCCACGTATCTGCTTTGGAAAGTATATTATGAGAGAGAGGGAAAAAAATAATTCTCTCACGACGCTCTTTCTTTTTTACTTCGCCTAACAAAATGTTATTGAAATAAGTGATGAATTTTAATCCACCAACGACCAACAGAATTTATAACTAAGTATAGCAAGTTGGAAGAGTAGCTGGCTGGGTTGTCAGTGGGTGCCGGTTCAAATCTCGCGGTGTTTTAACATTTTTTTTTTTTTTAAGTCAACTGGTGAATAAGCACTTCCAAGAAAGTAGTGATTTAGGTGTGGAATTTTCATTGATAAAGTGGCATGTGCTTCCTGCCAATGACACGCCCATGTTAAATTCATCAAAGGAATAAGCTAAAAAGTAGCAGGTGCAGCTCCCATTCCTCAAGGAAAAAGCAGGTTTTTCCTCAATGAATTTTTTGATTTTTCCCGCTGGGGGGTACGTTGTGATTTGTCGTTGTATATGTAAGTATATTTGTATTGCATTGTTTTCTCCCCAACTAGAACCGCCAAATATATATGTATAGATATACAGTCGTATTTATTAGATTTCCTTAGAACACTCTTGGACAGTTGTCCAGCTAGCCATTGTCTAAATAGTTGGACATCTCTTCATTTATAAACGGATTCCAACAGTGGCCTACAAATGTTCTCATACACTCACTCACATCCCTGTAAGGTGACAATTTCGTCAGCATTTGGAATTTGGATACGTTCAATGAACATTTCGTTCATTTGAAGATTATTTTTCAATTTTTTGTTCATTGAACGCAGGTACCCACTTTAGAATAGGTTTGGAGTTTGGAAAACCAAATTCAATGTCTAAGTTAGACACTCGATGGAACATGATTATAAAAAGGTTTTGGACTTGGACAGCTGTCCAAACTTACATACTTTGGAATGGGTTTATAAATACGACTGATAGTTTTTGGAAAAGCTCAGGCACTCAACTTAATAGCTTTATTGAAAAGCTTGTAAGTATACCGAATTTTTTTTTTAATTATCTTAAAACCGAAATGACTGTTGAAAACCCTTTAAGGGATCTTTGATAACATTATGTACACTAAAAAAAGAACGATCTACAATTTAGTAAGAAATTTTAATTTAAACAATAGCCGTTATTAACCTCTCAAAGGACAGTTTTTTAGGCTTTCTCATCGACTAAATTGTTTGTGCTTTGTACGGTTCTAATTGAACTTACATATTTTCAAGGCCTATTAATTTAAATAAATATTTTGTTTCTTATCGGTTCCGAAGTAAATAGTACCTTCTGCTACAGAACCTACCATGAATAAATTACCTAGGTTATCTCCTAGGTAATCTGGGTTAGATATTCCATTAATTAAATTATGTTCAAACAAACTGAAACTTATTTTCTGATGTTTTAAATTAAATTCTAGTTTTATTTTTTATTTGTTTAATTTTATCTGTTTTTTACATATAATAATCATTTGTTTTATATCATAATGTTTATTTATAAATCTATTAAAGTAAAGTAATTTTTAATTGTATCACAATGCAAATGCTAATTAGTTTCACATTTCTACATTAAACATTAAGCTTACTTATACTTTGTATTTACGTTAATACGATTGTTATATCCATTGATATGGATATGACATTCAGCCTTAGTCTGCTATCCGATCCGATTGAATTTTTCATTCACGTGAATTGTTCACTTAATTTGTCACAAATTATTCTTTAAACTCTTCAATCTTTCGAGTTCAAAGCTCTTTCAATAATTATTTTTGAAGTTCTTTAGAGAATTTTATTTTTATCGCAATTTAAAATTTTTTTGGAACATTCGTTTTCCTCCGACGAATACGAGATTACGAAAATTCCCTCGAACGTTTAGCAGAATAGGGCTGATTATGATGATTTTCAATATTTTTCATTGTGCTTATGTCAATATACATTTCACTATTCACTCTATTTACACTGTAGACATGAAAAAAAAAATATTCAACGAAAAAATAACGCCGTTATTTTTATAAATTACATTTAAACTAATGTTAATGTATACATAGGTATAATGATATAAAAAATAAAAATAATAATATTCAGGGATCGGTTTTCATTCAATAACAAGTACTTCTGCGCAATGCGAATCGAACATTAATGTAGGTATTATTTCAGATGTTTTATTTTAATATTGTTTTGTACTTTTACGCATGTCACCTCATATACAGCAATGAGTTTCGGTGTGTTAAGAGTTTGTTTGGCGGGCTTAAGCGTGACGCACGCACTTCTCGAAAATGTTGTTGTTCTTGAAAACGTTAAAAGGTTTATCACTTGGGAGTGTTCACGACTCGAAGAGAATTGTCATCATTGCCATTAACGCAATGCCAAAAATCAAGGCAAGTATTTGCTTGATTGATTCCCTTATATCTTCTTCTTTGACCAAATCAGGTAATACTGTGACTAAGGCAATGTGCAGGAAACCACCTGCAGTGAAAGGCATGATCCAAGATGTTCTCGCCTCTGAAAATAAAAAAAAATATTAGAACGAAACATACAAATTTGGATGAAATCATCAATCAACTCTAAAAATCCTTTCAACTCCCTTTTCAATACAGTTAGTTTAAATGCTGACGTTTCAATTATATCTAAAATAAACCAGTCTTTTTGGTAATCTAAACTTTTCCACCGAAGAGATACAAATAATATACCAACTCACCCATTGCCGATGTAACACCTGATCCACCAATTGCCACTAACGCTCCCATCAAACCAGCACCAGCTGTTAATAATTGTGCCCGCGCAGCATCCCATCGATTAAAACCTGATTTCAATAGGATAGCAAAGTCTCCAACTTCATGAGGGATTTCATGTACTACAAAATATAATGTAGCTCGTTCAATACAATTCTCATTAAAACTCAAATGATTATATTACATAGAATAGCAAAAGTAGCCAGCACTCCATGTCGAAATGAAACCAAAAATGACCCAGCCACAGCCAATCCGTGAGTAAAGTTATCAATCGAATTTGCCAACAAATTTAAATAGCCAGCGACTTTTTTCGGTTGATCTTTACTTTTCTGTTCTCGTTGGCGCAAAAAACACCCATTTGGCACATCTTCGATATCACAAGATCCTGTGCAGTCACCTGATGTTTGTCCTTCAATAAATTTGCCACCGGTCTTGCGTAGCAAACAATTAGCAATTTCTACACACTTTGGCTGTGGATTTGAGTCATCAGCATTTGTATAACCAGAAAATATTTTCTCGACTATTGTAAAGATTAAGATACCCGATAGCACCCACAAGCCACTTCGCATTGAAGGATGACCAGATTCTGTAAATTATGTATTTTAATGTTTTTTTTTAAATATTTTAAACTTTTTAAAACTTACCTGATGCAGTATCACTTTCCCAAGCCTCTGGCAGCAAGTGAAGGAATACATCACCCAATAAACCACCTACAGCAAAACTAAGGAGTACTTTTAGGAACTTTGATTCAGCAGCTGTTGAAATAGTATTTTAAAAAACAAATATAATTTTTTTAAACAAAATCGCATTAATATTTAATTGCAAAATAATTCAACAAAGTTAATGTTTAAAAAATAAAACAAATAAGATGTTGATGTGCGTGTAAGAAACTGAAACCAGACGAATTTTATTACAAAGAAGCTTTGCGAAATAGATTATTAGGCTAAAGGGTGAGATGCGAAATTAAAAAAAAAAATTATAAACATTTTGTTGCAATAGTTACTGCAACTAGACATAAACTTACAAGTTGTCGTCACCCTATAACGCAGCAAGCGCTACAAATATGTTTACAATTATGTGATGAATGAGTATAAAGTTCTACTATTGTTATTGTTTTCATAATGAAACTTGGGCAATCTTTCCAAAAATAACGTGTGCAAACTATGATAACAATACGGCCATTGAAATACATTCATACGTATAAATAAATATAATTTGGTGCCATGTTTTAGTCGGTAGACATTTTTGTTTTCCTGATGTGTTTTGTTATGTGACTAATTAGAGATAACTAGTAGTAGATTTTTTGATTAAAGTAACAGTTAATTAATATACAATGATTAGCCGGAGAATAATAAAACTAGAATCTAGCAGTGATATTTATTTACAATTTTTTTCTATGAGTTATGAACAAGCCTCAAGCGGCTCAAACTGAGAATAATCTAACAGAATTATGCACCCGAAACAAAACCATAGCATTAAAAACAGTACTTGACCTTAAAGATAAGACCATATCCATACTTGACGAAATTGCAATTGAACTATACATTTTTAGTGCACTTGAACTGCACGAACCCGGAAGATGAAATAATAATATTATATAAATTGTTCCCAAGATGAGAGGATAGATGACAGTTTGAAATTACAAAGATTAAGTCGTTGATAGAAAAAATAAAAGATCGAGAAATGAAAATTGAAATAACAATACAAAAAAATAATATTTGTTAAGAAAATACTTACGATCTTTATATTCGCCTTTTTTTTCTTCCGATTCATCATGAGATGGTATAATAATCAGTGGTAATATTCCAGCTAAACCAATTACAACAGATCCCAGTAATGAGAATACCCATGGTGTATATTCGAATGATTTGACAAAGTCAGGCATATATGAGTTTACCAATTGTGTGTATAAATACACAATTTGGTCATCGAGGAAACTGGTTGAGATGTTCATTTTGATTGTTTATTAATAAATTTAATTATCACAATAAAGATGTTTTATTTTATTTTATTTTATTTTTGTATACAAATTTTTATATATAACGTGGGATTTTTATATGATGTTCGTCCTTGTCATGATATACGTTTGTGTTAATCAATTTTCTTTGGTAAATTCTAACATTAGAACATAAATGCTTAGTTTTTTTTATTCAGATAAAATGGGTCTTTTAACGAAGTGAGTTCAGCAGCCTGTAAAGAGGAAGTAAGAAACAAAATTAATACTATATACAGTTAGCGCATTACTTTCTTTTGGTTTACATAAATTTTATATTTGAATAGGACATTGTTGAAAATAAAATTACATATTATAATATTTACAAGGGGTTTTTGTGTGATAACACACTTGCAGTTAGGCTGCTAAGCTTTCGCACCATCATATTAATATTGAAGGTTTGAATAAAACAACAACAATTGGGTGGGCTACAACCAAGATTTTATAGGCTGGAGTTATAGCTATTTCACGACTGCCAGGCCGATCATCAGACTCCTTTTTAGTGGTGCTTGGTCTTTGTTCAATTTTAATTTTAAAAACTTTTTGCCCCAGCTGGGGATCGTACCTGGACAAAGCTCCCTCAGAGCAATAACTTTGTGGCAAGTACTTGATTAAGAATTAATGAATGTGATAAAGATAAGAAACTGGACAAACTGGTCTTTACAAACTGAGTTTCATATTCCTTATCAATTGATCTTGCAAGGCCAAAAACTACTTTCTTCATTTAATTATAGAATTGTATTTTCAAATATAAAACTAAACAAACTTGACCTTCGATGCGTGCTGACAAAAAAAAACCAAACATACAAATAAATATGTAAGTAACTACATTATTATATTGATTTGCCACTTGAAATGCAATGTTTATCTGATATACGTGAGAACCGCTAATTTATTTGATTTTACTTAAAACGCCAATAAAATCCAGAACGCATAGATTATGCCAGTGAAAACAGTAATTATCTTCAATGCTTTATTGGTCACGTTCTGACGTTGTTAATATTGATCACTCTAAAATTTTAATTCCTTTTCAAATAATGATAACGCATAAAGTTTAAAATTAATTTTTTGTTTTGTATTTAAGTGGAAGGAAGAAAACGGTATTTTGTTTGATATTGATTGATATCTTCATAACAAAGAACGGTAGATATTTTTATTTTTTTTTTATTGAATTGAAAAGCTAAATGATTGACAGAGGAATGGAGTGGATAAAAGATTTGCATTGACGTTTTCTATAAAATATGAGTAGTTCATAGAATGCATATCATATATTTGAGTTAAGCTTTACTTATACTCGTGGTACTGCTTATCTCAAAAACCACTTGAAGACATTTTATATGTAATTATTTTTAAACTTTTTCAAGACGATCTTAATCTTACAATCAAGTTTTCCGATAAATTTTGTGATGCATTCATTTTACTTAGAATAAAGTAAATTAAGGATTCTGTGGATAATATTTTCTCAACTTAAGACAATACAAGTTGCAAACTATGTGAACGGATCTAATCTACCTATTACCTTTCTTTTCACAAAATGTCATATTATTGTTAAAAGGACCAACGTGGTTGCGTCAGACCAGATAATTTGTTTGGTTTTCTTTTTTAACCCAATTGCTAAAACTTCAAATATGTATGTTTATGAATTATTAAATCTATGTAGATAGGTAATTGAATCATTAAGAAAGTATTTGTGTAGATTGGAGAACAGTGTTAAGTATTGACGGTATTTACAAAAGTGCAGTCTAATTCTACCAAGTGGAGCACAAGTAATGTAGATTTTGAAATACAAAAATGTATTTGTTTAATTTCTGATATACATATTTTCACCAAGTTTATTGATGTCACTGCAATGTTCAGCACACGGCCTATGGGTTCTTCAAAATGAGACAGACTAGTTTAAGTAAGGACTTCTGCCAACGAATCGTCTAGTCGTAGATGCGTACAATATTCGCTATGCAGCAACCACTTTAGCCTTCTGCACGCGAAGCGTTACTTCATAGATAAGGCACTGAACATTTTCAATCGATTTCATACAATTTTGACATTAATTGACATTTGACATTGACATTTCACCAAAATGTAGTGTCCGACCGAAGCTTCGGCTTCGCCTTCGGCTTCGGCCGAATTCGGCCAAAAAAACAACATTCGGCCAAACCTTCGGCTTCGGCATTTTAGGCCGAAGTTTTGGCCGAAGCCGAAGAATCTGTTTATTATATCGAGCATCGTTCTAGGCGCCGGAAAAAAATTCAATTTTTGAAATTTTTGAATTACGAAGAAAAGATTGCAATCTTTTCTTCGGTAGGTATTCAAAAATTTCAAAACACATGTGTGCCATCATAAAAATTATTACTAAAAATGAATTATTTATTTATTTTTTCTTTATAATTACTAATTAGTTATTAGTTATTTTTATTTTATTTGTCTTATGTTTTTTAAGCAATAAATTTTAATAAAAATAATATTTTTATCCAATTGGAAAGGAGAATTCTTGACTTTTTTCAACCTTAGGCTTCGGCTTCGGCTTCGGCCGAAGATTTTCTTTCAGCCTAATAATTCGGCTTCGGCTTCGGCTGAAAATCGACCTTCGGTCGGACACTACCAAAATGTTAAGAAAATACTTCTATACGCCTGGCGACAGACAGTGCTGTATGCCCGGCAATTTGCAGCTTGTGTGGTGTGACGAATTAGTGCAGCTTACGCCTCGTGTGCGGTTGTCTATTGAAACACACATTAGCTACACATAATCTGCGTCTATGAAGAGACGCTTCGTGTGCCTTAATGAATTGAAGAAAACTGACAAATACATTTCTGTTTACCTACATTTTTAACCAAATATGATTTTGAGGAAGGGAATTTCATTTAAAATGCGCTTTTCATCAGTTGGAAAAGAAATTAAAAAAAAAAACATTTAGTAGGCTGCCGACTACGGTTGCACTTCTCAACCAACCCACTGTCGTTCGACAGTGTCAAAAAATTAGTTCTAATAGTTTCTGTCAAAGTTCTTTTAAAAGTTCTGAGCGAAACCGATAAATTACTGAGGGTTAAGGCGAATAAAATTTCCCTGAAAAAATATATTGAGCGTTTAAGTAAGACACTATCGATGGGAATTTTGTTTCCTCCGGGACTATATGTGGAGCCAAATTGCTGTGGCAAATTTGTGGAAATCTGTCAAAAACACTGGTTTGGTTATGTGATGTCTCGTTAGTTTCGGATTTCTGGGTTTCGTTAAATATTCTCTCGTTAAGTCACAATCTTCTCCGATCGTAGTTCATTCACGAAGAGTTGACATATACATATACATATATGTAGGTGCAATTATGAAATTTTTATTAATTCAGCTTCCGCAGCATGCATAGGTTTTTGAAGCTTTTTGAAAGTTCATTTTTTTCTCTTAAGTTTTGAGTACATCGTGATTCCTGCATTTCACCATCGAGTACGTATATTATCTAGAGAAACGACTTAAGGGGGTTGTTCTCTTTCACCCTACAAGCTGTTAGAACAATAATGTATACTACCCGATAAGCATGTGTTAGTGGTCCCGTGCATTTTAAATGGAACCCGCTCCAACACTACTTCACCCGGTAGTAGCCACGCTTTGTAACCCTTTTTCATGTAAATTATGATTAATATCATTTTTTGTTGCTTCTGGCACATAAATCGACCATTCACACGGATTCACCGATAGGAAAAAAAGAGAGAAATAAGGGAGTTTTCTTTAACTGTGCTCAAATAAAATTTGCGAGTGTTTTAGGCAAGGGGGGTACGAGTCGCCAGTCGGTTCTCTAGATAATATAGGTACTCTATGCATTTCACGATGTAAGGAAAAGTCAAACAAAAACTTAAAAATTGTGGAAGATTTACAGTTGTTTTTCAAAACATATTTCAAAGGAAACAAATCTTAACTTGTATACATAAATCTTACATAAGTTAAGGATGGTCGTTTTTAGATAAAAGCTCTTCCAAAAAATAATCCCAACAAAAGCTCATGCCAGAAATTGTGTTCTCCAATAAAGTTCAATAAGAACTTAAATTGAATATTTTACAATCTTGTTAACTGAACATTGAACTTCGAATTCTATCTTCTATAATCTGCATTTGCACATATTTTTTGCATTAGGTTATAATTATAATTCAATCATAAGTAATTTTTTGAATTTTGCATTTTTCAAATACACTCAGAAATTCTGAAAGCTGGTCTTACAGATAGTTTTGTTGAAATTTACTGATATTTTCACAACATACCTTTATTAATCAATCTTTAGTGTTTTTCTGTTAAAGATCACTGACACTTTTTACATTAAGTCAATCTCTAAGCACTAAAAAAATTATTCAACTTGATGGATAAATTTAAACTGCAATTATCTGACTTCACAACAGGAAATGCCAGTGAAAAGATGTAGTTTTCTCTTTGATTACCTTTTTTCACCTCAACGAAACGCCAAACACTTGCATAAAACAAAAGAAATGCAAAACAATATAAAGAAAGAAGGAAAAAAAACTTTTGATTGGTTCAACTTCCTCAATGGATGGCTAAACACTGACTGTGAAAGGCAAACCTTTACAATCGGATACCAACCAGCTGGTGTTGTTTTTTTTGTTCCCGACTGATGCCTTTTTGACGTATGTTATCACTGCGTATGGTTTTATTTCCGATAAGATACTATGGTGTCTTTTTAATATACTATTCTGTAGACAAGTCGATGAAACAAAAATATTCGGCATGTTTATTTGGGTGTTAAATGCTTAAAATTCATTTCTATTAATAGACACCTTCAATCCTTTTTAAACATATCAATAAATTATGATGAATGTGGTTTTAAGACTTTAGTTCTTCTCTCATGACATTGAACCCCTAGTAACAAGATTATAAACAGTGCAAAATTACGCAATCGACTGTGATGATACAGAGGGCTTGAAATGTTGCACACGTTACAAGTGACCACTCGAAAGTCATTTGGTTTTAAATCTTTATTTTATTGATTTATGATAAGCTTGTTGAATAGTTAAATATCTAACTAAAGTATCTGTTTGAATGTATAAACAGCATAATTATGAGATCATTAACCCTTTGTAGAAATGTTTTGTCAAAATATTAACTTTAAAATGAACCGGTTGTCAAACTGGATTATACGGCTAATGTAGAGATAAATAGAGTCAAGATGTTTTCACAGCCTCATTGAGCTTTATGTTGACCATTCCTCAAAGATTTAAAAAATGAATTCAATTAACTATTTTCTAATAAATTGCCATTAATGTTTTATCGTTTTGTTTGAGTGAAATAAAACCCTGCTGATTTAACAGAAAGAGTATTTACGTTTGTAAAATCCACAACTGGCTCGTATGTATGTAAATAACCTTCGCACTGGGACTGGTGTCTTTGATTAAAAGTAACGGGTGTTTATTTTTAGAGGTATAGAACTTTAAGTTGGCAACACTATTTTAAATGGCGGCCATTTTGTCAGCTGTCAAGTGATTTATTTTTAGTTTGATTTGGCATTTCAACATGAATAGACTGACGCCTAAACAACGCTTCCAAATTCTGCAAATTTATTTTGAAAATCATTGCCCTTGGTCCAAATTTTCATAAGCGAATTTTGTTTAGCAATGAAGCTCACTTTTAGTTGAAGGGATACGTCAATAAACAAAACTGCCGTATTTGGAGTGATGAATGATGATAATCATCAAGTGTATGTTGAGACACCGTTATATCTACAAAAACTGACTGTTTGACGCTGATTACACGAGTCTTTTTTTCGTTCGTTTCGTCTTTCGTGCTTTTGACAGCTTGGGTGAGGGGTGTAGAAATGTAGGGGGAATGAAGTAACGAAAGCAGGAATGAAAATTTGAAGATTTTTTCTGGTTGAACATTGACGTTTATGGTTTGACAACAGGGTAGAGATGAGCGATAGGCAGTTGTCAGCAAAAATCGTAGTTGAGAGAAAAATCATCGATTTCAGATATCGATTTTAAGATTAAATACATCGACTACAGAAAATTACAAAAATGCAAATAAAATGGTATATGTAACTAAAATTCAAAGAAAGCAACTTCAAATATGTGTGCTTTCTAAAAAAAAAACATCATTCTTATAAATATTAAATGTTAAAGTACATTTTCTTGCGCTTTTTCGCTGGAAGGATTTTGGAAATCGATTATTTCATGGGAAAGGAACATGAGTACTTTTCATACTACAAGGGGTTTGCGGGGTTTCAGCAAAGGTAGTGGGTAATAACTAGTTACAAATAAAGTATTCTAAATCACTGCCTACGTTCTGTAACTCTCGCATTGATAAAATTGATCGAGAAACGTTGAAAAGTGTCCATTTTCATAGTTTCTCGACTGATTTTAACGATGCGAGAGTTACAGAACGTAGGCACATGTTAATATCTACTTTCCTTTCTCATTTCTGCTGTATTCATTTTATAAACAGTAATTCTATTTGTGTATAATTTTAGTTTTTAAAATTAAGAATTCATGTGGTCATTTAAGATTTAATCCCGATAAAATGTTCACACCACGTAAATCTAAAAATGTACTTGATAAAACAATATGTAGGGTGGAAATTTTTGTTTCTTTTTACATTTTCTATAGGGCAAGTATTGGTTTCGTCTAAACATGGAGAAGTCTAAAAAAGTAGTTTTACCATACCGTCCGTTGATTTCTACGCTCTTTGCACTATACGAGGTCATTTGAGACAGAGGTTCAACAGGTGGACCGATTTGCTCCAAATATCGTACAGTGCAAGTTTTACATCGATAACATTGGTCGAGAAACGTTAAAAAATAAATTAAAACTCATAATGTGTTTCAATTTCCATCATTTCTCAACTAATTTTATCGATGTGAGTTACAGAACGTAGCCACATATCATTTTAATGGAATTTCTTAGAGGAGAAAATCGATTAAATGAATCCTTAATCTGAAATTTTAATCATCAGAACCAGAGTCGGAACCTTTGTTACAGATTTAACCTACTATGAACAAACGGCCCTAAATCAAAAACACGTTTTGATGTAAATTTACTTATTATAACGTATTTGGCTATCAAAATAGAAAAAAAAGAAATACATCGATTTTGAAAAACATCGATGTTTCAGGTTCGATAAATTTTCCCACCGATTTTAAAATCGAAAAATTTAATCGCCCATCCCTCAAATCAGAGCATTGTGCGAAGAACTTATAAACTTTTAATTTCGAGCTGTAGAACAATTTTTCACACTTAAATAAGCTGTAGGTATTAATAAGAAGTGATTAAAAAACTTTTTTAATTATTACTTCTGTTTATTTTCCAATAAATCCTCCGGAAAATTTCGGAACGTCAAAATAACGAAAGAGTCTTCACGAATGTAAAAAAGAACCATGTAATCACGAGGATACGTGCCTGTCAAAAAGACGAAAGACGAAACGAACGAAAAAACGAATCGTGTAATCAGCGTCTTTGGTGTGCTTTATGGGCTGGTGGAATAATTGGTCCGTACTTCTTTTAAAACGATGCTGGTCAGAACGTTACAGTCAATGGTGACCGCTATAGAGCCATGATTACTGACTTTTTCGACGGCGCAACATGTCACACAGCTCGTGCCACAATTGATTTATTGAAGGAAACGTTTAGTAACCGCATAGTTTCACGTAACGGTCCCGCTAATTGGCCTCTAAGATCGTGCGATTTAACTTCGCTTGACTATTTTCTGTGGGGATATGTGAAGTCGCTAATCTATGCCGATAAGCCCGAAACGATTGACCACTTGGAGGACAACATTCGCCGCGTTATTGCCGATATACGGCCACAAATATTGGAAAAAGTCATCGAAAATTGGACCTACAGATTAGACTACGTCCGAGCCAGCCATGGCGGCCATATGCCAGAAATCATATTTAAATCAAATTTAAATTATTTAATGCCAGAAGATTATCTTTATAATAAAGTAAATTTCATGTCAATTTAAAAAAATCATCTTTGTTTTATTCCATAGTTTTTGCATCTTCTTTAATTGGCTTTAAAATTGAAATACACAAAAATTCAAAATCCTTAAAAGGTAAGTAAATACATACATATTTTTGGTGGATGACTTATTATAATTTAAAATTGCAATAATGAATAACTATTTTTGATTAGTTAAAAAAAAAACTAGGTCGAACGGTCAAATATGGATTGGTATACACTAAGGCTCCCATGCATATTTTGTTTTTTTTTTCGCATGCGGGTTTGCCCTATATGAATATATTCGAAGCCTAGGGTAACAAAGCTTATGGGATCGGGATTCCTAATTTTTGATATCGCGATTTTGACCGGTTCCCTGAGACACATCTTCACCGCGAGTCCCGGTGTTCACACATTTTTTGTAGGTATAGTCTGCATTTAATAACCAAAACTATTATTAACGGTAAATAGAAGCGATTTTTTGATTTTCGACGTTCTCGTATACGGCTCAACTAATTTCGATGAAAATTTGTATACAAGAGGTTTTATTAAGTATAAATAATATTAAAAACATTTATGTAAATTTTCAAATGAAAAAAATAAAATTAAGTTTTTCTGAAAAATCATTACTTCGATATTTTTTTTATTCCTAAGATGAAAACCAAGCATCAAAATATTAACAGAACGGCATACCTACTTCGTTAAAAAAAATAAAGTTAAAAAATGTTTATAACCACTTTTAGCAAACTCATTCTTCATTTCTATTTTATTGTTTTTGTCACGATCTAATAATGCAAATTGCGTGTTTGCATAGTGAAAATTAAAAACTCACTAAACTCACGTATAATTCAAAGTTCAATTAGCACACAAGTGCAAAACGCAATTATTTGGTAAGTTATTGTTTTTTTTTTTTTTATAATTCAAGCCATAGTATACATCTATTTGTATATATGTATATATAGCTAAGATTAAAATATTGTAAGAAAGAGAAGAAAAACCGATTAAAGCGTTGCGCTTAAATTAGTTATTTTGCTAAAATTAAAGTTAAAAAGCTGAGGACGATGTACATATGTATTATTGGATGATTAAGAATATTCGCAGTGAGCGGCTGAGCAACAGAATGGAAATTTTTAGCGTAAACACTGGCTATTGAATTGACCAACAAATATTGAGCGGTAATTTGTGAAAATGTCCTTTCTTTATTTGAGAATAAAAGCATACTTTCAAAAAACAAGAATTCGTGTATTTGATTTTTGATTTATAATAATAAAGTCGCTGTTGATTGTTTGTTTTATTTCGTACCAAGTTATCAATAAACTAAACTGACAACAAAAAGAAAAAACAAATGAAAAGGCATATCAGGTTTTGAATTGACGAATTATTGAATGAAGGTTTTTTTTCTTGGTTTTATTTTTAATAAATGAACAAACGGTGATATAATATGTAATTGCTCTTTACTGTTAAACGAACATGTCACCTATAAGATTAATTAATAAATTTAACTCGTATAACACTTGTTTCCAACTGTCACTGCAAAACAAAAAAATAGGAAAATAAAATAATTGATTCCCTTTCAATCGCCACATCAAAAAATATATACAAACGAACATACATAATGTTTTAATATGTATGTACTTAAATTTAATAAAAATTGAACTTATTATCTCTATCAAAACATCTTAATTCACTTTTTATATTTAATCAAAATCCATGTCACTTTACCCGATATAATTTACCAACCACAGACACTAATTTTGCGGTCAAATATAAAATATTTAAATCTTTAAACCCACAATAAATGAAAAGCGTATCGAAAACGATATTCACCGCAATAATAATTATTATTGTTTTATAAAAATTCTTATAGGCGCCGCCTCTGATAGACTCACTAAACTTTAGACAATACAATTGTGTAATTGTTTATTTTTTTGTTTAAACGAACAATAAAAAACAAATAGTTTAAAATTCCACCCGGCGGTGGTGCTGAGAAGAAAAAAACATGTCTTACGTCTTATCACTAACCTTGCACGACGACGAACTGAATTAGCGCAGCCAGCGTATTTCAATTTTCTTCATGAACTCACATATGTAGCTATATCATAGGACAAGCGGCACCTTTTTTGTTACATTGCCAATAAAGTAGAGAAAGAAAAGAAAAAAAAATGACAAATGCGAGAGCTTCGATGACGATGCTGAGATTAAGTAGATACAAATCTCTTTTCTTGGAAGAGAGAAGTTGTTTATTTCAATAGCAATAGCCCAACAAAAGCCAATGACTTTATATAAATACATATGTATATAATTTTATGATCATTCAATCAGAATTTTGAATTGTGTTATAAACGTGATTCGACAAATTTAGATGGATATTTACTTTTAAATAGCAAGAAGTTCATCATACATTTTCAACTTAATTTAATGAGTTTTGAGTTGTAAAATAGAATCTTCACAAAATCCATTCAAGAATACCCATAAGACAGTAGATTATCATTTGGAATTTGTATTTGTTGAATTACATTGCTATATTTAAACATCAATAGAAGCAAAGAAACAATTTCTCATTTCTTTTTTATTTTATTGTTATTTAGCTTGAATTCAATTTTTTTACTCGACGTAGTATCAAATAAGAATTGGGCAAATAATCGCTAGAGTCAAATTGCAAAGAAAATAATTATCTCGGGGATTTACAAATACAAATAAATATTATATTATATTTTAATATGTACGCTCTTCCTGTTTTTAAATTAAATTGATTAAGATTGCAGTTTTTCAACAATGTAACACAAAAAAATCATAATTGTCAAAACACGGTCTATAAACTTATATTTCCGTGATTCTATCACAAGAAAACAAAAAAAAATTGGGAATATGACTAACACAAAATTTAAAAATTAATAAATTATCAAAACGGCTACATTTTGAGTGAGCTACCACCAAGTTTATAGCTTGGAGTTATAGCTTCTTCAGGAGATCAACCTGATAACAAGACTCAGTTAGTTGTGCTTTGTCTATCTGAGCGCAGTGCGCAGTACTTACTTAGGGTTTTTAAGCATACAAAAGTCACAATCAAATACAATTTATCATCGCTAAAAAAAAAACAACAAAATTCCAAATGTTCTGACATAATATAACAAATATATTTGTCTCTACCAGGGGCGGATCTAGGATTCGATCAAGCGGGTCCAACCAAACTTTAGAACTTTTCCTCAATGTTGCTGCGTTTTGTCCTTATCTTCATGACATTAAATAATATTTTAAGCCGTATGACAAATTATACAACTTACTGTACAAAATTCAACCGACCTTGAACCATTGAATTAATTTAAAATAGTGCATATAGCCACCAGATTAAGAAACCAAACAAAGCTGACTGATTAAATAAGTCTTGATTGTGGTCGATGATGATTTGTTTTGTCTTTGTTGTGTTTCTTTTAAAAAAAATGTAATTTTTTTTTAAATATTTTATACTTATCTCTACGCCATACATAGTAGGTATGTAGATTATTATGTTTACAAATTTTTCTGAAACCGTAATACTATTTTTGTGAATTTATGTCAATGTTATGCATTCTGACGTGAGATTGACTCATTTTCTTAAATTCATGACACTGGGGGAATTCTATGCGTCGTCGGTTGCAATATGATCAATCTGTTTCGACGGTTGATTGGTCATTTATTTTTTAGTTTATATTGAATTTTTTTGAAACGCATACCTACTAGCTGCAATTTTTTGTCCGACTACAAGTCGAAAAGCCTGAATGTTTTATACTTTTAAACTGTATTGTTGGTAGTTATCCTCTATCCATAGCTTGGGATTTGCTAGTATACGATGTTTTCTTCAAGAGTTCGTAGAATTTATGCCATCGTCTCTCTTCTGTACAAACATACATAAGGCTTACGTTGGTGAATTTAGGCTTCATGCGTATTGTCGTAAGGAACTCTTTCGTACATATGTATATTTGAAATTTATTACTTCTGTGCTTCTTCTCAGGCCGCAAAAACTTCATATCAGATTTTATAGTGTTCATTAAGTAGTTCACCCTCACTAGGGCTCTAGACGACACCATTGGTTCAATTTGAATTAAACTAAAATGACTAATCTAAGAACACATACCTACTAATTTTTTGAGTGTAAATTAAACCGAAAGAAGTTTATGTCGTAAGTTGAGGTAAATCTTATTTAAGGAATGACTTTCTTCAACCATATGGTGAAACCCATTTTTTTTTTGGAAAATTGCCATAATGTAATTGGTAAAATCGAAAATAAGTTTTGGTTGATTATTCACTTCTGATTATAAATCAGTGGTCCGAGATCTTAAGAAGGTAGATTGCACCTATTCAAACTGTTTTAACACTTTCATAACGCAGGTATATACATTTCTGTTGTTTGAGAACAAAAAAAAAAATAAACTAAAAAATGTAAATATAATCATTAATAATTGCATGGAGAAGAATAGGACACTCTAGTGATTGGACTAATACTGGTACATCTACCCTAAGCCTTGCTAAACAAAAACACTATAAAGCTAAGTCAACAATAAATTAACATATAATTTCGTTCTGTTCGTATTTTGTTATTACGGAGATAGGTGTTTATGTATAATATATAAATATTAATGAAAACCTAACATATTCCTGCTCTGAAACTTTGCAAAGGCACATGCTACAAAAAGTAAATAAACAATAAAATTACTCACTCTAGGTCGTGGCCTCCAAAATTTATCTTAAAAAACAAAACACTTCAACTTGATTCAAAATAAAATAAAACCAAATCAGTTCTAATAAGAATAATTTTTTTTTTAAACAACTTGAAAACGTGTTTTTCTTGTACAAATTATAATCAGGTGCAAATAGAAAAACTGGCGACAGCCCCCGCAAGAACAACAACTTAAAGAATCGAGACGTAAAAAAGAAATATTATAGAGAAAGAACCGATCGATTGCAAATGGAAATGCAAACTCAACTGATACAGTTCGTTAATTTGTTTCCCATTACGATGACAACGAGCTATCGAAATTCTGTTTGTGGCCGCCATTAAACTCCTCCATTGTGACAACGATGACGATGCTGGGTGATACGCTCCCATAGCTTAGTTTCGTGCGAATGAATGAATATGTCGTCCATTATAGACGTGGTTTTGCACTCAGCACTAAATAGAACAACGTCTAGATGGTTAGTGTATATAACTTGGATGAGCAGGGCACTATTCGTTTTATTGTTTGTTTATTATAAAACGTTCTTGGAGAGTGATTTCATTATCAAGGGGTTATGCTGTAGCTCGGAAAAACTAAAAAGAAATTCCCGTCTGTTTTTGCAAATCGTTTTTTTTTATCAATATTCTCAAAATTCCGATGCACTTCAACCAATATGGCCGAGTTAATTTATAATGAAAATATGTAATTCAAATATTTTACTGGATTAAAGTTTTATTCAAAGTAACCAAAGATTTAATTAATAAATTACCTGATTTTGAATTTTAAGAAATGTTTTTAATTGTTGAAATGATTGACTAATCTTCACTGAGATTGAGTGCAAAAAATTCCGGAAATGAACGAAACGAAAAATACAAATCGATCCGATAAGAGATTTATCAAAAACTGAAGATAGACTTACATCAGAAATGAAATTGATTTAATATATTTGAATTGCAAAAGAGTGTTCTTTGATTTTTTCACTTAAATTATTTAACAAAATTTTACACACGTTCTTATCGCACAAAGAAGAAAGATCAACAAAAAAAACGATAGAAAATAAATTTAGCTCAGTGAATGAGAGAGAGAGATATATTAGAGTAGTCAGCTGACTTTTGTTTAGTTAAAAATATCTCTCATCCGTGGAGACATTTTGATGTGTTGACCGCGTTCAGGAAAGGGCCTGTTAAGCAACTTGGAAATTATTAGTAGACTGATTTTAACTATGCGTCCGGGTCCGGGGTAAATAAAACCGCAACTCACTCGATACATCCAGATTAAACCCGGATGTATTTACATTGCATAAGTATAATTTATATCCGAATTTCAGACGAATATAGTGAATAATATGGTCGTTATTGTTCGAAACATAAGCGGAGTAAAGAATGTTTAGAGACGTGTCCCTTTCATTTAAACAAAGTTAACTTCTATTAAAAAGCGCAGCGCTTAAAAGTATATGTGCATCCGAAAGCAAACCAAAAGAGAAATGAAGCATACAAATCGATGACGACTTTGAACATGACGCTCTGAATGAAAGACGAAACACAAAGCCAGTGTGTGTGTACGAATGGACTAAGCTTTTTAAGCATAATTTACTGTTTCCATGTGAAAAATAATGTAATGAAAAATAATGCAAAAGTTAATTAATTCATCGAAATACCACCGAATTTGATGTACGATATATATGTACACAGTACGCATATAACTAAGGTTGTCAAAGTTGTAAGTGCCAGAAATTAAAAATTGTTGTCCACAGAAACAACAACAAAATATTGACATAAGACAAGAAAACGGGGCACTGAATCCAAAATGGTGGATTCAGTGCCCCGTTTTGAGAGATAGGCACAACTGGACAAAAATAAAAACGCAATTGAAGAAAACTCATGATTTGTTTCAATTTTCATAGTTTCTTGACTAATTTTATTAATACTTATGCAAACATTTTTGGGATTATAATGGTATATTGAAATATAAAGCATATAATAGAAGGAAAATTGTTTAAATTTTGTTTTTAAAAGTAGTAAAGTCTTGTCGAGAAGGGCACGAAGCAAGAGAAGTAAACAAAATCGTTCAAAAATTGTTTTCTCCTGTGAAAGGTAGTCAAGTCCCCTTTCACACGAAGGAACTGAGTTTACAGCTACTTTCAGTTTTTGGGTGAGAAGAACACTAAAGTAAGGGGAATGAACAGTCTACGATTGGTGAAAATTGGAAATTAAAAGAAAACATTACAAAATATCCAGAAACTTGTTTTCTCATGTGAAAGGAAACGAACAAGAGATTTTAAGAGAAACCTTCAGCAAATTTCATTCCCTCATGTGAAAGGGGTCGACAAAAATTAACTGAATGAAATTCCAACCTCTGAAAGTTTGAGAGCCTCAGTCTCCATTTTCAGATAACAAAAAAAACCTCATCTGACGTCTGCCAAAATCAGTAGAAAAAAATTTACGACGGGCGTATTTACATTTTTTTGTGCGGATTTTGTGTTTTTGTTATTTTTTTATAAAAAATATATAGATAAATAAAAGTATTTCTAAACAACTGAGTGTTTTTGAAAAGTTGATATTGTCTTTTCTCGATTGAATAGCGTTTGCTCTTTAAATAAAGAATACCTCTGCTTAGATTCCTAGTGAATTAACTGCCTCAAATTAGATAGAATTTATTGAAAATCAAAATTAAAATGAGCAACGATCGTAGTCGCGCACTAATTCTTCGCACAGAAAGTGAAGATTCCTCAACAATTTTATCGAATTCACCATCAATTTCGTCTCTGAATCGACTTCGGGATACTTTTCGTCGTTCGGAAAGTATATCCTCGCAAATAAGTTCAATAATCTCATCAAATAACAGTAATTCTAATAATGCAGCTACTGCAACTCAATCAACGCCAAAAAAAAAGAAGTCTGGTAAGTCAGTTTAGTCTACCTTGGATTTGTTTAATTGAAAATCTATTGAAAACAAATGTCGGAGACAAATTTTTTTTTAGTTGACACCTGTTTTTAGATGCGCTTTGCCGAGTAAAGATACCTTTAATTAGTACAGGTATATACAAAATGTGCTTGTACATAATATACATACATAATTAATGATTTGTTTGTTAAAAATATGAGAATGTCTACATGAAATAAATAAATATCAAAATTTGGAACAAATTAACTGCAAGTTTTTTGTATCAAGCTATGAGCGTAGAAAACTACACCATCAGAATAAGTAGGTACTTAAATAAAAAACAAAAAAGGTACCTACTATATGAAAAGCAATTAAAACCAAAAACATTTTGGCTGCAAAAAATTGTTATCGTTTAAGTTACATTAAATCATTCTTTTACTCAATTGGTAAAGCTTTTATACTGGTGAGCAAAGCATAAATATGATAAATCTTGCAATATTGGATCTAAATATAAACCAAGAGATTATATAAGGAAAATAAACCACAGTCTGGAAATAGGCTCACGCTGCCCATACAAAGTTGTGTGATGAGTTACATACAGTAACTGTCTTGATCTTAAGGATCTTGAGGGGGCGTACAATTGAATATGAGAAAATAGATTATCACATTTTATAGAAAAACACAAAATATCACGGACAAACATTATACACTATAAATTTTTCTTCGCCTTTCAAGATTATCAATTCCTAACAATAAACATTTACTTTTATAGCTTAATATCACATTATCTGTTAATGAAAAATTTCTCAAAGCGAATCTCAAAAAACTTTTTTGAACCCTTTCAATCCGGTTAATATTTTTTACAGTGTTTGGGTACCATACAATGCAGCAATACTCAAGAGTAGGTCGTACCAATGAACAGTAAAGGGATTTAACTGTGTATGGATCTTTGAAATCTACAGAATTTCTTTTAACAAATCCCAAAAGGGAGTTGGCTTTTGACACAACATAATTAATATGAAGATCAAACGAAAGTTTTGTATCGAACACAATTCCCAGATCTTTTATTTCATGAACTCTTAGTAAATTATGAATTATGAATTCATTACAGCAATTATTGTATATAAAATTATGATGTAATTTAAATGCAATGGTTGAGCCCGAAATCTATGCTCACCACCAAAATGTTTTTAACTTTCCAAGATTGTCAAAATAAGGGATTTTCAGAACATTACCCTGAAATAGTCAAATGCCTAAAAACTTAAACTTCACTTCAACGAAATAGAAACACTTTCTTCTAAGCTATACTAGCTTCTTATCTCAGAATGCATTTTTAGTTTATTATTACTTGCCATATGAATTTACTAAATATACGCACAGACTTTACATATTAAAAAAAACTAATATTACGATACTTCAGTTTGCACTACCTTACCATTTTCAAAACTGAAAAGCTATCTACCCGCCAGAATAAAAACTAATTGCTGGAACCATAAATGAAACCTGGATCTAATTTTGTGTATTGCATGTTAAAAAAAATAACACCGACTCAGACCCGTTAATAATAAAACACAGGTAATATATCGAAAATTTGTTCCTACCTAATACCTATAAATAAAAATCAGGATAACTTTGAATAATAAAATATTACGGTTTTGAAGACAATTAAATTCATAAGGGGTTTTTGTGTGATAACACACTTGCAGTTAGGCTGCCAAGCTTTCGATGGTGCGAAATTAATATTAAATATTAATATTGAAGGTTTGAATGAAACAACAACAATTTAGTGGGCTACCACCAAGATTTTATAGGCTGGAGTTATAGCTATTTAACGACTGCCAGGCCGATCATCACAATTAAATTAGTTTTTTTTTTTCAATTTTTAGTAAGTACGGGATTTTGGTTTCGTCATTTTTGGTTTTCTGAAATTTGGCCTTTCGGGATTTTCTGAATTTTGAATTTCCTGGATTTTTGGGATTAATCTCTTCATGATTTTCTTGATTTGTGATTTTCGAAATATTGGCCTTTTTGGATTTTAATTCCGACTCCCAAAAAAAAAAAATATTCTGAAAGATAATAAGAGGAAGGACACTTTTTCTCTTTATTTTATCTATTAAATTGAAAACGTAAACACCCTTTGAGAGCCATTTATAGCTTTTGCTCCTAACTAAGTTAAAACTCAATGGATTTTTGTAAATGGTATTAGAAAAATCATCAAATTTTAAAGAAAGTAATAGTTGCGACTACATCGTTACTTTTGGTTGTAATCAGATTTGTTTCTTACAAATTAAGATCGATTAATATTTTTTTAGTTCATTGGAATAGGTAAATAGGTTGTAGTTGTAACAGTCTACGTAAAACAATAAATAAAAGACATTTTTTGACAGTGTATTAGTTTTTTAATCATTTGATAATGAGTGCTTCCACCTTTATTTTAAATTAATTTATACATTCTACGTGCATTGAATCATATAAGCAAGCTTAAAGTAGTTTAGAGAAACTCCAAGCTATCTGAATCGCAATAGACATGATTTTTTGTCCTCGAACTGCTTCCCGGATTCATATACTTTTATCGCCAGTAGCCCCCTATATTTTAATCAGGAGAGTAGGGTGGCCACTCTAAAAGTTCTACATTTTTCTAATTTTTACCTATTAAATTGAACGCGAGTATATATCTGTCCATACGAAAAAAATCTTTCAGTCTTCTTTTATCTCGAATTTACTTAAATATTTCCGAAAAAGGTCAAAGTTCTCAAAAACCCACTTATGTACGTGTCTCTGCACTAATGTGTCTCTCTGTATATCGGCCTTCACTCGCTAAAGCGATTGTCTTCAAATTTGTGACTGATATTCTAGTAGAACGAAAATTGTTTTACCTTTGAAATAACGGTACAACCGTTAAAAAAAGCTGGGTTCATAATTTTCTCAAAAGCAGCTTTAATGATTTTGATTTAAAAAAAATGGCGGCATGTGTAATGTGTATTGTTGTAAGGAACATTTTGATCTACATACTTCTGACATAAAGAAATCAAGATATTCGTGAAGATTATGAAAAAATGTATGTATGTAATAATAATTTTCCTTAAATAAACAAATCAAGTTACTTAGTTCTTGTACTTAAGTAACGTATTTCTATAAACAAAATGAACCAAAAACCGTTATTAAATTCATATGTATAAATTATCTCTATAATGGCTTGACCAATTTCGATGAAATAAAAAGGAGGTAAAACGTGTTTGAAGACGTCGACTTAAGCCTAAAGACTAGCACGCTGGTGGTCTCTTACTGACACCGGAATGCTTGCGAAAATACGAGTGAAAAATATCAAGCAGCAAATTTTGAAGAACATAAACAAAAAGCTAATTATTAAAGAATAACTTGAAAATAGGTCTCGGAAAGTGGGGTGATTTTATTTTTTGAATTCGTGGGAACTATTTGTATCCATATTCATTCTAGACTTTTACGATGCAAAGCGTAGTGGGAAACAAATTTGCCCAAAGGAAAACAAAATTTGGGATGTAAAATGAAAAATTGTCCAAGGAAATTTGTAATTGTTAATAATCTGCCCAAAAGATGTTCTAAAGGGTGTATTTTTAGAGGTATAGAACTTTAAATTGGCAACACTATATTTTAACTGGCGGCGATTTTGTCAGATGTCAAGTGTTTTATTTTTAGTTTAGCTTCCAAATTGTGCAAAACAAGATTGCCGTTGATCCTTATTTTCATAAGCGAATTTAGTTTATCGATGAAGCTCACTTTTGGTTGAATGGATACGTCAATAAACAAAACTGGTTTCAACAAGACGGCGCAACATGTCACACAGCTCGTGCCACAATTGATTTATTAAAGGAAACGTTTGATAACCGCATAGTTTCACGTTACGGACCCGTGAATTGGCCTCCAAGATCGTGCGATTTAACGTTGCTTGACTATTTTCTGTGGGGATATGTGAACTCGCTAGTTTACGCAGAATAAGCCCGAAACGATTGACCACTTGGAGGACAACATTCGCCGCGTTATTGCCGATATACGGCCACAAATGTTGGAAAAAGTCATCGAAAATTGGACGTCCGAGCCAGCCGTGGCGGTCATATGCCACAAATCATAATTAAATTATAATGCCAGAAGATTATCTTTCGAATAAAGTAAATTTTATGTCAATTTAAAAAAATCATCTTTGTTTTATTCCATTTCAAAGTTCTATACCTCTAAAAAAAAACCCCGTATGGAATAGTTGAAAGACTCAAACCATTTCAATTCAATCTGCGAAATTTCATATTCATTAATAGAATTTTTATTTCTGCTTCTCTCAAGTGGAGGAATAATGCCAACACAAAGTCTAGATCCTTTTTACTTTTTTTTTAGAACTCAAGTTAAAGCTGTTTCGGTCAATTTGGCCTTACGAAAACCTGATTGCTCCTCGCAAAGTATCCCATTTTGAGTAAAATAATTTTCTTATTGAATGTACACATTTTGTCAACTTAATAAACTTACTTCTTCTTAGGATAGGGCCGAAAAATTATCTATCTATTTAATCTTTTTAAAGGAACAATTAAAAATAGAAAGGAAAAATTGACAACACATTTATTTGAATTGTAAAAGCCCAAATTTAAGGAAAAATAAATACACATGAGAACAAGCATTTAAAACACCGTTTAGTTATAATTAATTCTTAATTGTGTTTTTTCAGGCATCAATTAAAAATCTCATCTTCCACTTCATTTACTACTGTCACACAAACTAAATGCGCAGTAAAAGCCGGTGACATCCTGCTGACTAAATTCTTATTATATTTTTTATTCTCCACTGAAGTGAAACTATACGAAAACAAAACCTTAAGCAACAGTAAAAAGAAAAAGAAAAAAATAAATAAATGTAAAATGAAAATGATGGCGCTATTTTTATAATCATTTTTCACTGAAACTCACAGTTGATTCACCTCTTTTGTTCTTTTCGAAGCTTTGAATCTGATAAAACAACAAGTTAAAGCAGTTAATAGCCCAAGTAGGTGGTTTTCACCTATTTTTTGCTCTTATTTCTCGGCTTTTAAGAGTTAAAGAGAAAATATTGTAGTAAGTGTTAAATAAGGGTGCATGCATTAATGTAATGCAAAAATATATAAATCCACCCTTCCTTTTTTTTACCTTCTATTCAACTAGCAAAATTCATCGATTTCTATTTTATATTCACCCCTGGGAAAAAATAATCATTTACATTGCGACCGATCAGGAATTCAACACTATGCCAAACATACTTGCTAAGGCCGCATAGAATTTATAAAATAATTGTAAAAAAATACGAAAAATATATAAATAAATAAATGTTATTTTACAAAAATGGAAAAAAAATTAACTGAATTTGACATTTCAAATTGTTTGGACCAGAAATAAATTAAAATTTATGGGATCACATTCAAATTCTTGAAAAATTATACAAAAAACTTGACTCTGAATTCGAAAAACTTTCCTTCCACTTATAAAAATTGAACCACTACGATTAATTTTAGGGAGAGGGAGGTAAAATTCTCGAATGCTATAATTTTGTTTTCAAAAAAGTGTTAAGGTACCATACATATAACGGGTGTTTTTTTTTAGAGGTATAGAACTTTAAGTTGGCAACCCTAATTTAACTGGCGGCCATTTTGTCAGCTGTCAAGTTATTTATTTTTAGTTTGGTTTGGCATTTCAAGAATTGAAGCCACAGGATCACCTAGCAAGGCGTAGATTCGGTGAATGGGCCCAAACAAGATTGCCGTTGATCCCAATTTTCATAAGCGAATTTTGTTTAGCGATGAAGCTCACTTTTGTTTGAATGGATACGTCAATAAACAAAACTGAAGTCATGATAATCCTCACCACTTGGAGGACAACATTCGCCGCGTTATTGCCGATATACGGCCACAAATGTTGGAAAAAGTCATCGAAAATTTGACCTCCAAATTAGACTACGTCCGAGCCAGCCGTGGCGGTCATATGCCAGAAATTATAATGCCAGAAGATTATCTTTCGAATAAAGTAAATTTTATGTCAATTTAAAAAAATCATCTTTGTTTTATTACATTTCAAAGTTCTATACTATATAAAAAAAACACCCTTTACATATGTAAATCCAACGCTGCATAAAAAAGATTTCAACACTTTTTGTCATAAAAGCAACAAATTTTTAGAAAATTTAATTTCTGTTTAAAGAAATTTCTTGGAGACAGATAGGGAAAGTTTTTTACTTTACGGTCTACGTTATTTTGCGAAAATTTATATTTTTCATTTTTGTGAAAAATCGTAATCAAAAAACTTGCTGTGTGCGCATCCTTAAAAAGATTTGACTTAAACCCGAAAGAGTGGAAGATTTATGTACAAATAATAGATTACGAACTATTTTAAACTTTTATGCCACTGCATAGTCTAAAAGGTAAAATTTCATGGTAAAAATACATAATATTTTTCGCATATGATATCTTAAATGAGGGTATGAAATAATCACATTTAAAAAAAATCTTCTCAAATAAGTTTTTCATGGTAAGATTATTGGCTTAAGTTGTGTTGTTTTTTTTTTTTTTTTTTTTTTTTTAATCGTTGATGATCTGCAAACAAAATTCAATAATTGCGGTTTGATAACGTCTATTTTTCTAAAATTATATGTGATGGAGTTTAAAGAACTGTGTAGGTATGTGTAAATTATTTAAAAATAATTCATCATATTCAATTAAGTCAAAAATTATGGGCCATCATATGCATACTGCATAGACGATAGTAAATGCTGTTATTCGTAAATTTTCATAGTATTTGTCATATTGTATATAAAATTAAAGTTAGGGCTAAACAAGTGTTATTTACTGAAAGTAATAGTATTTAATATTTTCGGATGAATTTAGCTAGTAAATACTTTTAATGGTATGAACAAAAACTGATGATTATGGTCGTCATAATCGAACGACTACGCAAGCAATCGGTAAAATTGAAGAGAGTGAAAGCGTTACTGATGTCGTAAGGCCTGGATTTATCGATTTCCCGGCGTTTGCAGCAATTAACCAATTTTTTTTGGCCGGCGATTGAAAATCATGACTTTCAAAACCGAAAAATGAATGACCCTGTATATATTTTGTGTTTAATACCAACGGTCGTTCTGCACCTATCGCATCGATAAAATTCACAAGAAATGGTGTAAAATGGACAGAAACTTTTTTTGAAGACAAAATTATATACGAGGCGAATTTGTAGGTCTTCGCTGCAATTAAGTACATTAACATTGTAGTGGGAACTGAGCAATCAGGTTTTACCGCGGGCGTACAATGGTCTGTTTGTTGAATTTTGACGACAAAAAACGACAATTCTAGATTTTTTAAAAATTGATACACTCAATTATTTGTGGACGATGAAGTCAATGATTCCCTCCTTTTTTGTTTTGTTGTAGTCAGAATGGAGATTAGTTATTTTGGTCAGAATATTGTACGAAATTTCAAAATAAAAAAAAAACCAAGTAAGGAATTGAGTGAAATTTATGTTTAGAATTTTTAAAATTTGTACTTGAATGTGTACTTTGATATGAAAGAGGTTCCAATACATATTTGTATACGTATGCCTATAATGTACCAAATTTATAAAACTAAGGCCAAAATATTGTTTAATGTTTCCAGGAGATTAGAAGTAATATTTACGCTTTTATTGAAAATAATTTTTGAAAAAATATTAAGTCCCTTATACAGCACAATATTTTGGACTTATTTTCTAAATTTGGTACGTTGTGTATTGAAAAAACATTTTATATGAAAGTTCACATTTAAGCATTTCTAACATAAATTAAAATAAATGTTTGACTTTGAGAATGTTATCAAAATTTGTTCCCATTATTCTGACCTAAGTCCTTAATTAAGAATTCCATCATTTCAAATATAAAAATGACAGTATCATTGAATTCATTGTCTTCAAATTATTAAATGTACCAAATTTCATTATTTCATCAAAAATTGGGAATAAAAATGATTTTTTCGTGGAAATTCTATGAACTGATCAGATCCAGAATTTGACGATAAAACGAGACGTATACAACCGCGGCGTGAAGAAATGTCTCTATAGTTGCCCGCTCTTAAACACCAATTTCAAACAATGGAATTATATAACACAATAATGTATTTCTCGTTTTCTGTGTATCACGCCCACAATGGTGTTAAAAAATGAATCGCAAAATTTTGTTAACGCTTTTCTTTTTAGTATGATACTAAGTTTTTCCTTAAGAATCCGGAAATGTAGCATGATACAACTTAATAATTTTCTACCTTTTAATCTCTTTACTAAAATATTCTTAGATTAATAATTTAGAACAAATTTTCAAAAAAATATGAAGTAGTAATGGGTGATTTTTTAAGAGGTTTAGAACTTTAAAAAAAAAAAAAACACAAACTATTCGAAAAAATGAATGAAATATTTATTTGAATCGATAGTTTGAACCTTGCAATTTAATGTTTAAAGATAATTTCATGCAAATGTTGACCGCGGCTGCGTCTCAGGTAGCCCATCCGCTGAGTCCAATTTTGGCATACTCTTTCACACATATCGGTCGGTATCTCACGAATGAATGCATGGATGTTGGCTTCCAGTGCGTCAATCGAAGCGGGCTTGTCCCTATAGACATTAGCCTTGACATACCCCCACAAAAAATAATCTAATGGTGTCAAATCGCACGATCTAGGCGGCCAATTGACCGGCCCGAAACGTCAAATTAACTGTTCACCAAACTCGCCTCGCAATTGCGCCATTGTTTCGCGTGCTGTGTGGCATGTGGCACCGTCTTGTTGAAACCACATATCATGCAAGTCAAGAACTTCCATTTCGGGCAAAAAAAAGTTTGTTATCATCGCTCGGTAGCGTTCACCATTGACAGTAACGCTGCGATTCGCATCATCTTTGAAGAAATATGGCCCAATAATGCCGCCGGCCCATAAACCGCACCAAACAGTGGCTTTTTCGGGATGCATTGGTAGCTGTTGCAATGCTTCTGGCTGATCTTCACTCCAAATGCGGCAATTTTGCTTCCGAATAGACTGCTCAGAAGGTCGAGAATGCCGACCATAAAATGGAAGCAGCGCGCGATGAACATTTCGAACCGAGCACGAATTTTGATAGTAAAATTCAATAATTTGCAAGCGTTGTTCATTTGTAAGACGATCCATGGTTAAATTGCAAACCGAACTGAAGCTGTTTGACAGTGACACAAGGTACTAAACGCACGTCAGCTGTCAAAACCAGTGTTGCCAAAACCAAACCAGCTAAAAAATCACCCGTTATAAAAGCCGAAAAACCCCACGTACCAAAAAGTCAAAGGAACAATCGTAAGATTAATAAAAGTCCTAAAACGAAACGAAGCCCCTGATTGTTTCACTGTTCTCTTCCTTACAACCCTCAAATTCATATAGCTGAAAAAAAAATCGATATCACATTTCCACCACACCAATAATTCACTCAACACTGCCAGTCCTATACCCCCATATACTCAGTTGAGTTTTAAAAGTTCCATTTTCAGTCAGTTCTTCGTATTCACTTGCACAAAAAAGGATAATTTCACTGTGCACAGTCATAGAGAGTTGTGAAGAAAAATAATAATTGAAAAAAAGAAAGAAAGAAAAAAAAATACACAACAGGACAAAGGCAAATAAAAGTAGAATTTTCCATTATTGTTTCGAGTTTTGTGAAACTTTACAACAATTTAATTACTTAATTGTTATATTTTGCATTGAATTGTGTATGTACCTTTGTTTTAATTAGATTCTTAAAGTTCTTGAAAAATGAACTTCGTTACAAGGTAATGAACGCATCTGTCACCTACGACTTCGATTTTTCGCAAAAAACCACCTATAATTCGCAATTTGTTCTTGTTCTTCTTATTTTTTTTCCAATATCTAATTGTGTTGACCAGGTTTAATTACTGAGTGCATTTAAAGAAGATACAAAAAACTTTAAAGAGCGAGTTCCAGTTAAAGAAACAAACAAAAAAAGAAAAATTAGAACCAATTGATTATCCTATACCCACAGTGGCCAGTTGGAAAAAGTCTGCTCTATAAAGCAATAACATGCGTGGCCTTGGTGAAGACACAACTTTGATTGTCGCCAATTCTAAGAAATCATCTAATTTCAACAATAACAACCATAGCCAGAAAAAGTCTGGCAAATACATAATGCAGTCGGCATCTTCATCATCGACTATTGCCTCAGCATCATCAGCATCGGGTGGCTCAACGGCAGCCATAGTGTCGAACAGCAATAGCAACAGCAACAGCAACAATAATTCCAATATGTCTACAACAATTGCTTTGCCAAAGGCTTCGCATGCAAATACAAATGAAGAGATAGCCGGCGGAGTTCAGGATACAATTTACTTGTGTAACTTTCGCGTATCGGTGGACGGTGAATGGTTGTGCTTAAAGGAACTGCAGGATCTGGACATACAGGATGGCAGTCGAAGCAGGAACATGAAGGCAAAGAATCCAATCGATGATAACAATGGTATACATTGTCACAAAGGTTATGAACGTCATGTCGATGTTGCACACGGCTTAAATAAATACGAACGCGATTGGGCTAATTTCTGTAGGTTGCTTTTTTTTCTCTCTTTTTTACTTTTCTTCTTCTTTTTTTTTTCTCAAAAAAAAAATACTCCTTCTTAACAAACATCACCACACACTACAGAAGTCACAATTCACAACAGAAAAACATTTTTTTGTTTCGCCTAAAAATACCTTTCAATTGTTTTTCTTGTTTTTGCAGTTGCACTATATTTCTTTGTTTTTTTTTTTTTTTTAATTTAAGTTTGCAAGGGTAGAAAAATAATATGTCATCGGCAAGGGAAAAAAAGGTTTTTAAATGGGGCTCGGTTTACTTTGAATTTGGGCAGTGAAGCATGTCGCATTGTGACAAGAGAGTTTTTATACGGTCAGCGAAGTGATGATTAATTAGTGCAAGTCTATTTTTTTTGTTCTTTAAATGAAAGACCCAGAATCTAGATACATGAAGACCATAGGAAGATTTTTTTAATAACTTTATTTGATTCCTATATACAGGATGATTCGCGAGGCCTGGGGTGCATTTATTGGGTCGATTTTAAAGATTTAATTTTTGTGAAAAAATCAAGAAATTCGGTATTTGATTTTGATATCCTATTAGGCCTGTCAAATTAAAAGGAAGATACTAGTATTATCACTATTTAATTCATAATAGGTTAGGTACAGTCTATTGAAAAAAGACTGTATATTTAAATATATGAAACGCAATGTATATAACCAGCGTTGCCAATATTCGGCAAATTTTCAAAAGTAGATTTACAACAAAATTTACTTTTGTGTATTCTTTTGTTTGACTATCCCACAAATGAGGTGAATTTTTTTTAAATTCATAAAAAAAATCTACGGGTCACCAATTACTGAAACTAATTGATCTCGATTTGATGGTCTTTCTTTCTTTCTGGTATGGGTTTTTTTTATGAATATCCCACATATGAGGTTCTATGATCCCAGAGCCCTATTTCTTAAAACGAAACTATTTAAATTCAACATAAACTCACTTAAATGACGTAAGATTTTAAGTTGAACTTAAATATTTGAAATTTGTATCAGTAAACGAGTCGAACAGCCCTATTCTGGCAAACCTCATTGACACCTCACAAGTCACAACAACAACCCCACAAGGTGTAGTAAAATTGATTTTGTTAGGTTTTCGAATTCTGGTAGCATCTAGTTTAAAAGTGTTTAAAACTAAGAACATTTTAGTAAAGATCTTTAAAATTAGCTAATTGTTAAGAAGATCATGCTAAAATTAAGTTATTTAGAATTTTGAGCTCTATCAATATTGTAGGTCTATTCGGCGAGATCTTTTGTTCCGTTATTCTGCTATTCTGTCATGAATTTCCATACAAAAGTTTGAGCTGTCAAAAAATCTTCTAGGAATTATAATTTTGGCATGCCGAATGCGGATATCTGTTATAAAAGTTTCGTTCGTTGAATTTTACCCAGGGTTAACCCAGGTTTTCTTGAATTGCCAAGAAAAAAACTGCGTTTCTAAAAAACACTTGAGGGTGTAAATTGTTTTGTTGACAGTCAAAGCAAGAAACCATAAATTCTGTTTCTATTTAATATCTTTTAATTTAGCTTTTAATTTCTATTTCAAAAATAAGCACGTTGCTGCAGCAAGCAACTCATGTCACTTTGGCAGTTTATTCGTTAACTCAACTCGCCACAGCAAAAAACCTAGGTCTACTTCAGGGCGAGTTTAGGGCGACCCTAGGTCTCAAAAAACACAGAATTTGATTGTCAGGGTGCGTTGAGGTTTTTCAAAAAACGCTTTAGGGCGACCCCGGGGTGACTTCAGAGCTCAACGAACAAACCTAAAATCTGCTAAAAAATCTGTTATAAAGTGTCAAATATTCGAACGGTCAATTTAGTCTTTTTTATTATTATATTGTTTCATTTATATTGCTAATAAAATATTAACTTTATTTATTTATATATGTAGATACAAACAATTGTTCTTACTTATACATAATGTACATGTATAGGAACTAAATGTTTTTTTTAACTACTTATTTTTGGGTGTTTTGTTGAAAACTTCTTTTGAATCATATTGGACAGAAATACCATCCGTAATTTCTTTAGAAAATTCTACAGCTCTTATATTTTTTCATTTCTGTCTGTATTTACTCAGTTCAGTACTTAACATTTTTTTTCTTTTTCTGAAAACAACAGTAGTTTTCCAAAGGATTTTGATGCTTAGAATTCGAACCTAACCTCTGAACTACTGAACTATTCCATCACGTCAGGCTTTTGCAGATTAGATTTTTGTTTGCAAAAAGATTTCCGAATTATATATCTTAAAGCCTGTTGCCATATTTTTCACAAAAAGCTTTATGCAATTTGTCCTTTCTTCACACTTGAACCACAAATACACACTAAAATATTAAAAATAATTTTTTGTCATATACAGACATACATATATACAGTTATAAAAACGTTATTCATAATTTTTGTATGTTTATTTAAATTTCACAATTTTTCAATTCTATTTTACTTATTTTGCAGAATTTTCAAATTTATAAATATAAATTTAATAATGTAGTTAAATTAATAAATTACTTCAACAAATCAAAAATTTCTTCAGCTTAAGCTTTAAGCTTTTGTGTGTGTGAATATAAATTAACAATATATTTTAAAGATACAACTTTTATGAACCTCAATTTTTCAGGTATATTATATAAAACAAAAAAGGAAAATACAAAATATATATTTTTATTTACAAAAAAATAAATGTTAATAAAACACCTTTTTCCAAAAAGGTGTTTTTTCCAAATCATTTATCTGATGCCTTTTTCAAATTTAACAAGCACTTCGTTCAGATATTGCATCTTCACAAATTCTCTCTCTTTTACATTTTCTCTCCCACCTCTCTTTAACAATTCCAAGCTTTGAATAAATATTTTTTTAAAGCTTGTTTATTTTTCAAACGCTCTTTAAAACCTCTATTTTTTTTAGATTATTCTGGATTTTGGCGGGGCATAAGATCTTCGTCAATTTTCTTCTTATTTTTTTTTAGAATTCTTACATATTTTTTGTCATTTGCTTCAATTTTACGAACTTTAGAACTATCGACAAACTTTGAGCACATAGGTTGTTCGGAATCGTTTTTTGTCTGCATATCCTCATTTGCTGAATCTGATTCCAATGACGAAATTGGATTTTCGAGTTCAAGGCTGTTTTTTCTTGTGCAAAGAGGAAAGCATCCCGATGTCGAAGGACTCTTAACACTTTTCGAAGAAATTTCTTTTATTGGTTTGAATGATTTTGGGATTTCTGGGGAAGAAATAATAGACGAACTATCCGGACCTAACAATACCTCTTCGTCATCTTTGATTGATGACCTCCTGAGTTGTTCATTTATTGTGACTCTTTTTTCTTTTTTCGGGGTTTTTTCAACATCTGGATCTGTGGATGGGGTGTTACTCCATTTAACAATATAGGCCACAGATATAACAAATACAAGAAGTAAGGCAGCAATTACAATTGTCACGTAAATATATATCATCCGACGGCTATCGTCTGCTTCCTTTTGCATACGATAGCCGTCGGTTCCTTCAATGTTATCATTGAAAACTAAATTTTCAGTTTTTCCAAATATACTATCTTGAAGCCAATTTTTTGAATGCCTTTCTAATTGTTTAGCTTTATTTTCAAGAGCCTTATAGTTTAGAGTTGTTTGATGACGTTTTTGAATAACAACAAAGTCACTATTTCTTGTGCGAAGGGTTTCTAAAATTCGTAATATTGCCCCAAGTCCAGGATAGAAAATCTCATCTTTTAAATGAATATCAAGATTCTCTAAAATCCAGTTTTTGAAATTTCTATTAAATGTATCCTGACAGATGTTCTGAAAGTTATAACATCGAGTTATCAATTCAAAATACCTCAAAAGAACAAAAGCTGATTTGACAGTTCTTAGATTGAAGGTAGTCTTTCGTTTAAATGGAAGCCATATATTGCCAAGAAGACCTTTCTCTTCGGTTTCAAGTCGCGGTAGAGCGACAATCATATCGCCATCGTCCTCTCTAGTATGATAATCCTGCATTTCTAACTGAATGCATGAAACGTCATCTTCTAACTTGTCAATTATTATTCTAAGAGGTTCAATTTGAATGTCAAAATCGGAAAAATCTTTAATAGGAAGTCGCCATCCATTTCCATTTGTATTAAGAAAAGTTTTACTCTGATCATATAATTCAAGAATACTATCGACAGTTCTTAGTTTCATTAGACCCGCATAGAACGAATACCTCGACATGGGAACCATGTAATATTGTAGGTATCTGAAAAATAATACATTTATGATATTTTAGAAGATTTGTAATTGAATGGATTGTAAAATTACCCTCCCAAAGTATCGAAGAAAGCTTTCTGGGCAATTGTTTTCGAGTGTCCAGTGGTCATTTTGTCAATCACTTGGTTTGCTTCGTAGAAATATTGCATGAGAATTTTTGCAAGTTCATCATTCAAAAGACAATTTGGTAAAGTTGTTGGTATGAGTAACTGTAATGCAAATAAAACTTGAAAAATAATCTGAAATTCAGGTATAAATTTTTAAACAAAACAAAATCTAGCAACCAACGGAAAGGAATATTTAAGTAAGGTATTGTCAGCAGTCACAGTGGTCATGCACAACACTGGTACCGTGAATTCGTCTATTTTTTGTAGACCCTAACCACAGAGAGCTTTGCCTGAGAAAGAGAATGTTCAGAATTTAAAGCTAAACGTTTTATAACGACTGTTAAAAGTTGAAAACAGGATTTTTCATTTTATGTTTATTATTTCAAAAAGATAGTATTTTCATCAAATTTCGTCAAAATTTTATTGATAATCTAAAATCATTTCATACATCTATAAAAGCCTGCTATGCTATTAACCTAACCAAATCTAATTGTTTATTTTTAGATTCCCTTCTTAAGAATGCCAACTTTAGCTGGAAGATGTTTGTTTTCGCTATCTTTCTGCTTATTCTTCTTTGATATGCTAAATCGTTTTCTCTCATCAACTACTATGGTTTTTGTAGTAGTTTTTGCCTTAGCAGGTGAAGATTTCTGTTTGTTTTTATTATCTCTTCCCGAATCGGAATCCATGGAGGAAGTCTCAATAATTGCCGGAGTATTTTTATTCGAACATAACCCACAACATGCAGTCAATTCTGGTTGTTGTACATTCGAAGATCTTCCATTTTTCTTTGAAAATTTCTTCGATTTCGATTTATCGGAGGAGTTTTTCGAATACAATAAGACTTCTTCGTCGTCTTTTGGTTGTTTTCTATACCAAAACCAACCAGTTTTCTTGGATTCTGGTATTAGTTTGGTGGTCTTCGAATTTTTCTTAGATCTCTTCTTGCATAAAAATAGTACAATAACTATGAAAACAATCAATACAAGACAAACAGATACTGCGATCGCAAGGTAAATGTACTTTCTTCGTTGACAGTCCTTTTCTGTTTGGACAAATGTCTCATCCATGAAACTGTCTAAAGCTGCTGCGCCTTTAGGTTCGAATATACTTTCAGAATTTTCACTTAGCTTATGTTTATTGGTATTGATTTTTTTCAAATTCTGGTTTCTTTGACGTTTTTCATTTGTTTTACCTTCGATAATAAATGAATCATTTCGTTTTCTGCGAAGTGTTTCTATGATTCTTAATATTGCTCCAAGACCAGGATAGAGTACATCGTCTTTCAAATGAATCTCCAGATTTTCCAATAACCAATCTTTGAAATTTTTATTAAAGAAATCCTGATTAATGCTTTGAAACTTATAACACCTTGTTGTCAATTCAAAATATCTCAAAAGAACAAATGCAGATAAAGAAGACTGCAAATCAAATGTACGTTTACGTTTAAATGGAAACCAAATATTTCGAAGAAGACCTTTTTCTTCTGGATCTAGACGTGGTAATGTGACTATCATGTCATCGTCTTCGCCAGTACGTTCGTCTAACATGTCCAATTGAGTACATGATGTGTCTTCGTCTTCTTTATCAATAATTATCCTAAGTGGCTCTATTTGTATATCAAGATCGGAGAAATCTTTAAGTGGATCTTTCCAACCATTTCCGTTTGTGTTCAAAAACTGTTTGCTTTCACTGAATAATTCAAGAATACTTTGAACGGTTCTCAATTTCACCAAACCCCCATAAAAGGAATACTTTGAAATTGATATCATGTAATATTTTAGGTATCTGAAAGAATTATGGCTTTGTTATAGATTTAGTTTCCGAAGGGAAATAAAAAGATGATAAATGAAATTACCCTCCCAATGTATCGTAGAAGGCTTTTTGTGCTAACATTTTTGAATGTCCTCTCGTCATTTTATCAATAACTTGACTTGATCCATAGAAGTATTGCATTAAAAGTTTAGCAAGTTCATCGTCTAGGAGACAGTTAGGAAGGTCTTTTGGAATTAGCGACTGCAAGAAAAAGGAAAGAAATTGTGAAAAGTGTCGTTGTACAAAGTTGTGTGTTCGAAATTAGTTTAAGTTCGAAAGTCTATACTTCTGACTTCAACGTCGAATAGAAGATGTTATAGAACAAGACGGTATTTAGTGCGAAATGTCACCATCCCCACAAAGTACTATTGTTAGAAGCGACGTTCACACGTTGACATAATTTATATATCAACACTAAGCGCATCTAGGGAGAATATTGTGTGCATTGATGATTTTTTTTTAATGAGATCAAGGGGTCAACGCGTTGGATATTTACATTCGTGTCTAATCGTACCCTAATTTTTGTTCTAGTGACGACAAAGCATACAATATAGAAATTATCCTAAAATTTCTAAAGCCTGTCAAACTTCACGGAACAATATTTTTCTGCAACCAGATTGATTGTAAAACCATTCCAGACCTTCTAAAACTTTATTTAAATTATAATTAAGAGTATTCATGCAACGACGGAAATTTAACGACGTCGTAAAATCGTAAAGTTTCCGACACACGTTTTATGAACACCCCTTTTAACATCTTTCATAATAGTTAAAATACCATAATGTCATAAAACCATTAAAAAATGTTTACCATTTTCATTTACGATACAAATTCTTGTCGGAAAGTTTATGATTTGCTGGAAAAGATTTCCCATATAAATTTTTGACAGTTCGTTTACGTCATCGTAAACTTTCCGACGCTTACGATGGTTTTCCGACGTTGCATGAATACACTTATTATTAGGCATTTTCGGGAAAATGACGTTTTTGAGATCTCAGCAATCTCAGTTACATGAACAGCAAACTCAGCAAAATTTCTCATTTTCAGCTTTGCTGTCAAAACTCTAGTAGGAGTACTTCGAACGTCCGATCGAAAATGAAATTAGTTATCCCGACTATTCCTTTGTTGTTGTTGCTAAATTTTGATGCGCTACTTATACCTTTTATCAATATAAATAAGTCTTATAGGTCTTATTAGCTTTCTTCAAAGTCGTATCTCGTATGACCTTTTATAAATAAAAAAATCAATGAATAGAAGTAATGTTTCTGTGAAGTCTGTTCGTTTTGATTAAGGCCCTTCCATATTAACTCACACAGTAGAAACACATACTAAAAATATGGGCAATATAATGTAGAAAAAAATTTTAAATTTCATTGCGAACGACTTTACAGACCATTTAAAAAGTTGTGATAATACATGAAAATATTTAGAATGAACTCTAATACTTTAAAATATCGGAATCAAAAGTTTGAGGTTATGGTAAAACTTATTGTTGGAATGTAAGTATGGACGCCAATAGTTTTGTCACTAAAAATACTTCAAGGTATGCCAGTGGCTTACAAAAAAGCCAATAAAAACTCTTTACTTATCACATTTTAAAAAAAATCCTACCTCAAAATCTCTTCTGGCAGCCAAAAGAGCAATATCCTCTGAAGAGAAACAATTCTTTCGACAGCCATTAGCATCTCCAAACAAATTCGTTCCAACAAAATTCTTAACTCCCTTGGCGTGTACTTTTTTATTCATCGATTGTACTTCAGCATCCGAATCATCAATCTCGTCCGATTCTATCATATTTGTATCGATTATTGCCGCCCCATTTCCATCCTTTGCATTCCCCGTTGCACTCTTTTGTATTTCGAATAAAATAATAGTTGTAAAAAATAAATGACAAATTATTTGCATTATGTCGCCAATTTGACATAAAAATTCCGACATCAAGTTCTCCGAAAAATTGATTATTCGAAAACTTTGAACAGAAAATATTCTCAAAAATCGTTTTTATTTTTTTTTGTATTACTTCAACTTACAGCACGTGAACCCTCCGAAATTGAAAGAAGTAATTTAGTTAACATTTGTAAACTCGTGGTTAAGGAACTTCTGGAACAATCTTTGAGATATGGTCGAATGTTGGATTCCGATCATTTGCCATTGCAACATTTTTTCATTGTTATTGAGCATGTTTTGGGTCATGGTTTACGACCGAAGAAGGTTCGTTATATTTTTGATATTTTGAAATCCTTCAGATACGATATGAAATTTTCAGGGTCTTCTTGGACCACGCAAGGAACTTTGGGATCTTTTGCAAAGTGTAGAAAACTATTGTATTGAAGCTCAAGACATAACAGCCAGTGTTCGTGATTTACCGACAGTAAGGACTCATATTGGTCGAGCCAGAGCCTGGTTGCGAATAGCCTTGATGCAGAAAAAACTCGCAGACTATCTACAAGCTCTAATTGAACATCGTGATGATGCTTTGATAGAATATTACGAACCACACGCCTTAATGATGAGTGACGAGGTATATAAGATGCAAAAGATTGGTGATATTGTGAGGAAGAAACTATTTGAATTTTCCTCTTCTAGATTGTGGTCATAATGGGTATCCTAGTTGGGCTGAATGTTATTGATTGTAATTTATGTGTAAAAGAGGAAGACTTGGATTCCCAACAGGGTGTAATTGACTTTTCCCTGTATCTACGCTCAAGCTCACGTGGTGCCGAAACTGATGAAGATGGCAACAATGCACTCGAAGGTCCTGGTGGTAATATGATAGCAGTTCTCGATCAGAAAAACTACATAGAGGAACTCAACAGGCATTTAAAGTAATAATACATTTTTAGATTAATCCCGCCCCTCCTAAACTATTTCTAATTCGAAAAATTCATAATTACAGTGCAACAGTAGCAAATTTACAAGCTAAAGTTGAATCCCTTACCACGACGAATGCTTTAATGAAAGAGGACTTGGCTATTGCTAGAAATAGTCTTCTGGCCTTACAAGCTGAAAATCAGGCTCTGCGACAAAATACTCATAGCCATAGTATGTTTTGCTTTTTTATTATTTAATACTTTTTCATTTAAAGCATAATGCAAAAATATATAAATAGATCAAATAGTTCCTGCTGCTTCCATGCAATCGATACACAGTGACCATAGTTCAAGCTCCAGCAATAAAGCTTCAGCCGAGGCGGCACAGCAAGCTGAAGCTCTCGCCGAAGAACAAAAGAAAACCGATGAACTGGAAAAGGAACTCAAATTGCAAATATCCTTGAAGGCTGAGTCCGATATGGCAATGAAATTGCTAGAAAAGGACATTCATGAGAAACAAGATACAATTATTTCGCTGCGAAGACAATTGGATGATATTAAACAAATTAATTTGGAAATGTATAGGAAGTTGCAGGTTTGTAAAGTAATGAAAGTGGAGAATACTTAGTTTGTTGTTGTTTTTTTTTTGTATACATTACCATACATAATATAAATATATAAACAAGCATTGTCCTTAATATTTAAGTATATTATTCACACAAAGAAAAAAAGCTTTTGTTGTGTACGTACATTCCTAAAATTGGAAGTTGTACTTGGAGACATTTGCTTTTTTTTTTTTGAAAAACCATGCTCATTCATATAGACACAAATATATGGCTTACATTAGGCATTTGTCAAAGTAAACTCAAACTGGGATTGAATTTGAATTTTTGAACAACTGAATTTTTGAACAACATATTAAGTTACCTTTGAAGTTTATGAAGCAGTTTTATTTGCCTTTTTTGAGATCAAAATTTCATTTGAAAAGAATAGTAATATATGTATATAATAATAATAATAATTGTTGCATTTCCAATTTTTTTTATTTTGCGTTTTCTTGAAAAAAGAAGTTTAATCATTGCCAATGTATAACTATAACTTGTATTAAGTTGGTGGTATATTAAGTTGGTGGTAAGCAGCTCTGTTCCTTCTTAACTTCGATACAGTTAACTATTAGTTAAATTTATGTTCATACGAAAAGGACAATAATAGTCAATATTATACTGTTTGCGCAACTTTAGGTAGCCGCAAGTGCTTATTCTTAAGATATATCACTATATTGATAAATTTAAAATACAACAATGTTTGCAAGATTAAATCTTTATTTTTCCAACCCATACAAACTACCGTTGTTAAATTGATTCAGGAAAATGAGATCTTGGTGATCTCAGCAATTTCAGTTATATGAACAGGATTCCTAGTTTTGCTGTCAAAATTGTGAGTAAAAAATCTTGGATTCCTTTGCTCACCTTTTTATAGTGAGAATAATCTCTGAGATCTCATTTTTCTAAACACGCTATATACATCGAAACGACACGAAGAAATTACATAAATTGATTGATTTAGTTCAGAAAAAATCATTGTTTTGTTTAAAAAGAAAATTACATTTTTTAAGAAAAATGTGTAAAACCTGTCAAACTTTGAAAGAAGGAGAAAATACTCTCAGAGAGGGAAAACTTTGCAAAATGTTGGGGGTGGCCCCGGCGCAGTGGAAGTAGTGCTTGACTGCTAACTTGGATGTGTGGGTTCGATCCCCAGTCTAGGCAGCATTCTTTTCTATATTCCCTCAACTGAACGCCACCCCTGGGATTAAATGAGAAAATCAAAACCTAATTTCTCAATCCACTGTGCCAACAAAAAATCTATCCTATCCTTCTATTCCTTCTAACATTGCCTAATTTATAAGACCCCAGGTCTTACTGGCATTTATATGTTTGTGCTTGTTAACAAAAGGACTGAACCACTTTTTGTATTAAATGTCACTTTTTTGTACAAGACGGTCAAACGGTGACAAATCATTTCGAATCTTGTAATTTTTAAATTGTAAAATTTGGACAAACTATAGACTATTGATATATCACACGTCGAGTTCGGCCGTAGGTGAATTAAAATTAAGATGGCAAATACTGTAATGATTTTTTTTAATATTCTTAGCTGACGTAAAGTGACATTAACAGCTATTTATTTTACAGTTTTTTTATTTGTTCTCTCATTGTTCTCTCTTGTTGCAACCTCTTTGAGTTAACAAATACAAATTTAAGATAATTAAAAATTTGTGCAATTTTTCAAGAAATGTCACATTACCAAACAAAGCTAATATTATATGAAATTGCACGCACATTAAACAAAATCGTTGTCAAAAGAGAAAATAATTTTAGTCAATCTTTAACCTACAAGATCCCCCCCCCAACTATTTGTTGGAGTTTTAGGTATTGTCCTCATAAAAGCCAAGGTCTTTTTTGAATGGGCCTATTTCAGTAGCTACTACCTGCTTTCCCATAACTGCTCAAAGCCACGTTTATTAGATTAAATTATTGAAACAATACAATTTATTGTTCTATTTTGAGTTGGAAATAAATGATTATTTTTTTTTAGTTCATTATAATTTTCGAACATCATCTCGGTTTTGTTAGTTCAGGTCATAATCTATCAGTTTGAGTTTTCTTCGACAAGCTTCTCAACGCACTTAACCCAATCACTAACCATCATCATGCATCTGCCTGTTGTTTTCTCTCGAGATAAAATCAATAAATTCGTACTAAAGTCAAAATTTATAACACCCCTATACCCTCCAACTGTTATTGTTGAAATATATATGCAAAAATAAAAATCAACATAAACCTTCATGAAACCCTCGTTGAAAAAAAAAATATACACAAAACCCCTTCCCTATTCAAAATCCAAAAACAAACACAACTCCAATTTCCCCCTCAACAAAAAACAAAAAAACCACACACACACCCACACACATAGGAATGCGAAGAAGAACTCACTCAAAAAGGCGAAATGGTATCGCGTCTACAAACGAAAGCCTCACAAATCGGACACATCCTTCAATCACTTGAAAAGAAATACGAAGCCAAAATGGGGCCAAACGATGTTCTCAAAGATTTCTCCACAGCCAATTCAGCCGACAAATCCCCCGGTACCAGACGCCAACAAAATCTTCAAAAATTCGATGCCCTAAGCAAAAAACATAAGAATGACATTGGTCCGCCATCTAAGCGAATGCATCTGAAAGTCGACGCCATACCACCATTCAATCCAACCAAGGTTCGTAAATCACCAAATGGACTTCAGCCCCCGACGACCCCACCTTCAAGAGATCCAGATCCAGATGGCGCTGTCCTTCCATCAACAGTTGTTGAACAGAAGTTTGAAATCTTTTCGAATCTCTCATCGGCGACCCAAGCTAAAATCGCCAACGAAAAGGCAGCTAACTAAAAAAAAAAACTTCATTTACAAAGTGTTTTTTTTTTTCGTTTTTGTTCTATAGTGTTTAATTATTTATTTGATTAAACACAATTTAAAATCAAAAAATAATTTTATGAAAGTAAAAAAAAAAACATTTAATTCAAAGTTACTGAATAAAGCTTTACAAAAAAATAATAACAACAATTCTTAAGCTGCTACTAACAACTATATTCTAACTCTGCAACCTAGAATGCATTCTGACATTTCAAAAAAAAAAAAAAACTATCTTTATTACAGACTTAACTGTATTTTATCTCTGTGTTATAATATAAATATAATTTAATATTATCATGGTATCCGTTCCTATGAACTTATGCTGACACATTATTTGTCATAAAATAAAATATTATGATAATAACAAAATTTGACAGAAATTTTAACGTTTTCTTCATTGTGTATGTAAATTGAGTATTACGGGCGTCAAAAAGTTAAAACCGTACACATTTTTTTCCTTCATGATTATATGCACCCGCATTGTATTTAATGCATGAAATGAGCAATTTTTTTACTGTTACAATAGAATCCATTGTATTATCGTGGTCCGAATTCCAAAAAACTCACAAGGTATTATTATAGAAAACCAAATTTCGAACGTGTGTTCGAAATTTTTTATCGAATTTATACTTGGCATTTACCAAAGTTTGTTTTGTTTTTCTCGCAATAACTATTTCGCAATTCTTTAATTTTTTAACATTCACTTATAATTGTTATTAAATTTACAAAATAAAACTAGGTTTCACTGATTAAGATTAGGATTCTTAAGATTACTAACTTTTCAATATAAATAATTAGGTACTGTTTATTTTCGTTCCAACGAATTTCGATAACTTTCTAGAACTATAGTTTGGTGAATTCAAATATTAAAATGAAAAATAAACAAAAATAAACTCTCCATATAGTTGTTTCGCATAAAATTGCTTGCAGTATCATCATTTTGGAATGCTTTTCTCACAATGTTCTCTTGTTAATTTTCATTTGTCGACATTTTATAAATTTGACTTCATTAAAATTAATTTACAAAACAGCACTTGACATTGAATCATTTCGCAATTATGTAATCCTAAGGTTTCTCAATTTCGCAAATTAAATGGTTCGTTTTTTTTTTATTTTAATCTAATTTGCCAGATCGCACATGTTATTTTTTTTTTTTTTGTTCAACAACCCACTTTTTAGGCGAAATGTATACGGCTTTGCGGAGTATATGGTTCCTAAAATCAGTAAAGAATAAAACTTGCTGCTGAGTTGCATTAATATAAAGGCTAGTATACCTCAAATTAAAATAATGTAAAGTTATCTGTGATACAAATGTTGTGTCATTAGATTTGTAAAACAAAATAGCAAATTGGTAAAATATTTCTTTTTATTTTGATGCAAACATTACCATTTCCGAAATAAATAATCATGCCGATTATGAAATCCGCAGTGATTCGCAGATCGCAGTATTTCTTTTCTCTTTTATTTTCACGACAAATGAGTAAAGAGAAAAGAGAGCCCTGCACTACGAATCACTGCGGATCCAGTATTACGGATTCCATAACCGAAAAGAATAGCTTAAAATTATTTCCTGTTTTTTTTTTTTAACACGTACATCATTAGTAGGTATGTATGTCTGTTTGCAATTTCTTCCTACAAGTTACTACTTGTCAAAAATGTTTATGGTATTTGACAGCAAATAACGGAACGCAGTACGTACAATGTTTCAAGTATACCAAACAGACCTAGTGAAGATGTAGAAAAAAGTAAATGAGTTCACTTTTTTTTAGAGATCTTAAAAATGTTCCTCCTTTAAAATTTTAACAAGCGAATCCAAAATTTGTTTACTCACATTTTGATAGCAAAAATGAGTAATGTTTAGATTGCGAACATTCATAGATCACAGAACTAAAGTGTTGCCAAATGAATCGTATATAATTAAAAGTTCTGAGTTCTCATATATGTACATATGTACATGATTAAGTCATGTGTATACTCATAAATATGGGAAATTAATCAATTTTGAACATTATTTGTTTAAAATTTTTTTTATCGAAACTAAAGTGACCTCATACAATACAATCGATCGTACAACTGGAGTTGAGCCGATATCATTACAGTTGTATGTAACCTACACACTATACAATCCACTGAAAATTTGACTCGCTCGTGTATGACCAGCTTAAACGCAGTTGTCATAAAAATTAGGGTAGTCATAATTCTTCATTTCATAAAAAATTTAAACTTCTTAAAATGAATTTATAACTAAATCTTTTACGAGCATTTCAATGGAAACGGATTTATGATACAAAAAAATGGTTTTTCTACGAACGGATATCATGATAAGGCTAATTTACTAAAAACAAAAATACAATAAAATGTCTTTCTGTCTGGTTTCGTTTTCATTTTATTATTTAATTTAGTTATCATTTTTTTCAACGTCTGTCTTCTGCTGCATCTTTTGTTGCTTGCTTGTATGTAAAATAAAAGCAAATAATAAAAATTAAAATGCAAAATTATATGTACTATCTCTATAAAATGGCAATATACATTCATAATATACTCTTTAAGTATAAAAAAATATAATATTCTTTGTTATCATAGGAATACAGTGTTTTTGCATCTTAACAAAGAAAAATAAAATGAAAATTATATTTAAAAGAAAAACATATATTTGAATTTTTAGGAATGCGATGCATCACTTAAGCACAAAACTGAGTTATTAGCGAAACTTGAATCGCAAAAAGAAGATATGGCAAATACTATTTTCCAGTTAGAAAAAAAGTAAGATTTCTTTTTCATTTTATTTTATTTAATTTTTTTTGTTTGATTATTTAATATTTTTATTAACTATTAATCTAAGAAAATATAATAATATTAATACATATACATATATTGGGGTCTTATACTAAATATTTATAATTATTTTATTATATTTTGTTGGTAGCCTTTAAATTTACAACTTTTTTTTTAAATAAAAAATAAAAAAAAAAATCCTAAAAAATATTTAAAGATATTAATACAAACAAAAATATTATAGAGGATTCAAGATTTTAAAATATAAACTTATATTGTAACTCTTGTTTGTCGTCTTAAATATAAATATATATATATATATATATATATATACATTCATAAATTATAACAATAATAATAAAATTCTATTTTGAAAATGATAAATGTTGACGACATTTTTTACTATTTATTTTTATACTTGGGTTTAGAGACGGTGAGTATATTAAAATAAAATATGTTCCAGGTCTCGTTTACATTTATATAATGAGTGTACGATATAAATTAAATAAATCATTCAATTTAATGAATAGCACGATTATCTTCAGATATTTTAAGAAAAAGCGCTTGAATTTTTTTGTTATTTAAATAGAAAAGTAAAATTTGACGTTGACTTCGAAAAAATGTCAACGAAGCTGACCACGGAAACCTCTGCTTTTGATTTTATTAGGTGAAAGGGCGAAATTCAGTCAAATTGTAATTTTTTTTGAAGAAACATCAAGAGCGAAAATTCTATCAAATAAAATTGTGCACAAAAAGGCAATAGATTTTGGGAAAAACCAGCGCAAACGCGCCCAGTACTTTACTTCCGCGGGTGCGTGTGGTAAATAGTACGCTTAAACAAGAAAACTGATATTGTAACGTTTTACTCGGCCTTGAAATTTTTTTTGAAAAAAAAATGAAAGTTTTCTAGATATTTACAAATAATTGAATTTTTCCCATTTTAACTTAAGCATTGCTTCAAAATTTGTTGTACTTTTTAAAATAAACTAAAGACGTTAAAAAAAATAAAGATGTGCATTAGAATTCTGTCTGAATTTTTCGAAGACAAATTTAATCCAAATTTCTTCGAAAAAGCTGATGGTTTTCTAGATTTTTTCAATAAAAAACTAGTTTTGCCCTTTTCACTTTTAAGGATATGCTAAGCACCGACACACGTTAAAATAAAATTCTATACCAACACAGGTCCTCTTGGGCCTGTTGGCTGGTCAACACCATACTTCCAGCCGTCTTCTGGGCGGTTTCTGTGACAAGTCTGCCATTAAAAATTTCTCAGTTTTGCTGTCAGAACTGTGAGGAAAAAATATCTTGGATTCGCTTGCTTAATCTCTATGAGGTCTCCTTTTTCTGAACGCGCCAATTGACGATTCTGTTAATTTCTGCCTCTATGTTGTATTGCCTGGTTATAAAAAAGTTCCAGGCAAATACTTACAACTATAATATTACAATTTCTCGAAAATATAAGCTCATTTCAAAAGATTTTAAATATTTACATTTTGTAGAGAAAAATTAATCATTCTGCACAAGTAACGTCCCGTAGTAGAATCCCGTACTATGTGAAGGTTTTTTTGCAGCACACTTTGTTTCAATAGACAACCGTAGACGAGGCGTAAGCTTCAAGTATTCGTGGCAGAAAACATACTGCAAGTGGCTTGGCGTACAGCAGTGTCAGTCGCATATGAACTTCGTGGTGTAATATATCCTCAAATTTATTGTAAAAAAACGTTTTTTAAACAAAAATCAGTGAATATGAAATTCATAAAGCTTTTCCACTTCTGATTAAAGATTTGAATGCCTTCGACACTTGCTATTGGAGCATAAACACAAGAAGTCAAGAATAAATATAGTACCTAAGCCCAATTCCATAATAACATGTTGTACATCGTATGTACATATGTTACGTAGGTAACAAAACAAAATGTTGAGATAAATCTTATTTTTATTATTTTTTATTTATTTTTATTACTTAAAGGCTACCAATTTTTATTTTTATTTTTATTCAAAATTTTAATTTTAAATTGGATTTCTTATTTCGCTACCAGCATTATTACATTTTCCTTTTATTATGTAGATGGTCAAATGACAAATCAAATCTTGGCGAAGCTCTTCGTGACACATCAAAAACCCTCTCGAATCAAGTGACAGCATCCGAAGAGAGAGCAGCACTTGCTGTTGCCGAAGCTCATGTCGAAAGAGAATGGCGAGTTTCGTTGCAAGAAAAAGAAGTTAAACTTAAAGAGCAAATAGTTAGTTTGCAAAGCTACATTAAGGACCTGAACGAAGAAGCAAAACGTAATGATGCAGTCAAAGTTGAGCTTGAGAAAGTACGCAATCAATGGAAAGAAGCTCAAACAACTCTTGAAGAATTGGGAATTCAATTGAGTGAGAATAAGCTCAAAGTTTCCGAGCTTCAAGAAAAAGCTACAAAATCTGAAAAGTCAAATCCTACTGAGGTTAGTATATGGACGCCAGATAATACAGCAACCAATTGTACTGCGTGCAAAAAGGATTTCAACTTGACTCGCCGAAGGCACCACTGTCGGCAGTGTGGGGAAATTTTTTGTAAAAGCTGCTCCGAACAAAGTTTTCCACTGCCTAATGAACAAGGTCAAGTTGGGAAACCGGTGCGAGTTTGTGATAACTGCTTTGTAAGTTTGTCGAAAAGAAAATAGAGAATGTTTGATTGAGTTTTTGGCATCTTTGTATCTGAATCTAAATTGGTTCTGTTTATCGTAGGTATTGTTAAGTTTAGTTTTGTTGTTGTTACATAAAACTTAAAGTATTAAAAAAATATTATGTGTTGATAGTTTATTTTGTCTTATTGTTGTCCAAGTAAATTAATTAATTAAAACAAATGTATTGCCTTTACATAGAAATAAAATCAGTATCTATATATTTTCTAAACTTTAATAAAGTCTTATGTAATAAAAAAAAGAAAGAAAAAAAATTATTTTTCTTTATACCAATATGATTTTCTCATTTGCTCTCCTTACGAATTTTTGGAAAATTGATCTAAATACTCAGCTCACTTTGTCAATAAGGTTAAAATTCATCTTGAGATTTTTAAGCACCACGATAAGAGGTGGGTATGTGGTAGGATGGAGATTAAGATAGAAGGCGTGTTTTTTTGTAAGCCCAGAGGGAATCGGTCGAAAAAAACAACGTCGGTGCTAAACAATCACCATGTTAAATACAACAACAACTAATCCCCTACGGGCTAAGCTAAACCCAGATAATTCTCCGGGCTTAACTTAAGCACACAGAAAAACTGTGTTACCGGCATAAATTATATACTTGTTATCGATAGTTTGTATGAAAACTCCATTTTGTGTTTGTGTTGCTGTCACTAATCCCTGTGGTCGTTTTTTTCCTGCAATTCCCACGGGCTTGCAAAAAAACACGCCTAGAATTAATCAGCCCTGTTCTAATTTCCGTTCCGAATCCAATCCGTAAACGGAATTGAATTTCTACACGGATTCAAAAAAGGTGTTCTGAATTTCACTTTCGCGTTAGCCAATATTCAAACCTTTTTTCTTTCGAAAATTATATTTATGTATGTCGAAAAAATTAATAAAAGAGAATTAAATAGTACCGTACGTTTTTAACTGGAACAAACATTTTGTCAATACTAATTCGAATATGAAAATTCCAAACGTCAAGAATTTTGAATCCGATTGAAAATCGAAACACACTTATTCCGCAAGCATTGAAAGCGAAAAGTATATCAAAACACATTATGGTCTTATATATAAACGTTGTCTAACTTTAGACAACTGCCCAACTTTGGGAAATGTATTCAAAAACCTTGTTTATTGTTGTCTTATAGCTGCCAAACTTAGACACAAGATTAGATTTTCTTAACCTAGAATAATGTCATATTTATTTTTATTAAATAAAGCATATTGAAAATAGTTAGACAGTGTCTAAGTAGACAAAAATCTAATAAATACGACTGATAGGGTTTATTGAAAACGAAAGGATTTAAAAACGAATCGCAATTCAGAACAGGGGTGAAAAGCTGAGATTTATTATTGCCAAATCCTCGTTCTTTGTAATTTATTTACAATGAGGAGTTTGAATAGATGATCCTTTTAACTTAAATTAAAAATGAAAAGGAGAGGAAATTTCAAAAAAGACACCCCCACAAGATTAAATTAACTCAAGATATGAAGCCTTTTGATTATTTAATGCGCCTAAACTTCTCACATATCGGGCTCTGAACAGTTTGAAGAAAATCATGAATTTTAACGAAAAATCATTTAGAAATGAACCTAATTTTTAATTTAATGGCTTTGTCAAAAAACAGAATATTCGTTATTGGACATCGAAAAACCAACATGTGCTTCAATTCAATAGACTCCGTGGGATCTACACCTTGTTGATTCCATACCATCGCGTCGGAAGTGTGATTGCACCGTATTTTAAAATCATCATTAATCAATTCAAAATTAACATATGGTTCAAAATTTCAAATAAAAATCTAAATTTTAACGCAATTGATAACCGACTTAGATAAGATGGGAAAATTCGTAAAAACACACTATTTTTTTTTGTAGCTGTATTCAAAATTAAAAATCATGTGTCATTCTGCGCGTTCAACACATGACAATTTATATATGAAAATTCCGATTTCTAAATTTTGATTGGGCAGCTGTCAAAAAAAAATAGTCATCTGACCAATCAGTAGCTTGAAATATTCAGAAATCTGAATTTTCAGATGTAAACTGTCATGTGTTGAACGCGCGGATTATGTTTATTCTGAACAAAAATGAACCACTTTTGTACCTTAGAATCCATCTTTTCTGATCTGTATGCATAATAAAGTGTATTTTGAAGAATGTTTTGCTAAAAGTTATATTTTCATTTCATAAAGAACACTTTATTTTAAATGTAATTAAATATAAAAATAAGCTTTTTACAAGTGATAAAAATAATATAATATGTCATCACTGAATTTTTTGGTATTTCGCACGATATAAACAATTATTTGGAAAAAAATTAAATCTTAATTTTGTAATCCGCAACTTCAAGCTCAAATTTCTCGACTTTCTCTTAAACGATTTTAAAAATATTTTACTCTTTTAACTGTGGAGTAAATGGCTGTCCTTCTCTAATTATACTTATGTACTATATCTATATATTATTTATCTTGTATCTGATCTTACTGTATGTACCTAAGATTCAGTCAATAAACAGAAGCCAATCGAACCACTCGTGTATCGTTTTATTTGGGACTCAGTGCGAACACTACAATAAGAAGTTCAACGCCACCTATCATTTGAAATCAAACTCATTCTTGGATGGTTGAAAAACCATCTTAAATGTCAGAAAGTTTCAAAATTTTGTTTGTATGAGATATCTAATAATAAGGGTAACTTTATATGTAATAATTGCTTTATATGTAATAATTTGTCACTTAACACGGAAACCAATTTCAAATTAAAAAGGTAACTGGACCGAAGAGCATCAAAAACAATTGTTTTGAATCCGAAGAAAAAACAAAATACAAAATTGCTTTATTAAAATATTTTATTAAATAAGATAAATAATATATCTAAATTTTCTTGGAGTAACTTACTTAGTCTTCTTATTAGAAATTCGTACAGGCAAATGAAATATGTTTATTAAATTAAATAAAATGTCAGATTACGCAAAACAAATATACATCTTTATTACGTTATTTAACTTTTCACCGAACAATTGATTGTAATTCTCTTGTGTTTCTTTATTAATTCCATTCTGGATATTTTGGCTAACCATTTTTATCTTATCTGGAATAAAAAATAAAACAGTCACTACCTTCATTATCATAATCATATTTTTTTTTAAATTATCGTTTCAGTTTGACACGTACTGTTTTATATTTATCATCCCTGTAATAGGAACAGTTTCTCTCAAACTGTTTAATGTCAAAATTTGACATTATTTTACGTTTTGCATAAATTTTCAGTAAGGGAAAATTTCCGCAGTGGTTAGGTTATGGATTCTCTGTGCGCTCCTATGTGAAAAATTTAATATTTCACAAAATAAAATTAATTTTTCTCTATTTAGCTTATCAGTAAAAATAATTAATTAACACTGTGGGTTGTTTTCGTTCTTTTGCATTTACTTACAAAAATAACCAAGTTTCCTTGTCCCTAAAAAAAAAACAACAACAATTTAACTTCTCGTCTTCAAAAAATATGATGAAGTGAAATTTGTCTGGATATTTTTTTTTTTAATTTGTTAATGAAAATATTTGGATTGGAAATCTCACTTATCGTACATAAACACATCTATATACAAAATGCTGGAGCAGAAAAGCGATCATATTTCCCTTACTCTACCGGTGCCAGTTGGTTCCTCCAGCAATGAAATACCGAAGAATTTGCAACAAAGAAAAAGCTTTCGTCGGGTAAGTTGGACTATTTGCATATATTTAGATGTTCCCTGGAGCAGCAGAAGAGGGAACGAACAAATTAAATTTATTCTGAAATTTTTCACTTCAGACTTGGAACCAACTGCCGCGTTGTCAAAGGAATCTCATCATCCTGACCATTTCGGCGTTCTGCACATTTGTAGTTCTCTTCCTGCCTGGTGACCAAATCGTTTCAGAGACGGCAAAGGATGCATCATCTATAGATGCGGCTGGAGAATCACTCGGCCTTAATGCCGCCGTTGGCATTGGTCACATAAATGTGGCGCCGTTCAAAGACGTAAGTTTATATGGCGCGCTAGATTATCATTGTTTGCTAAAAATAAAATTTAAGCTCTATAGAAAAAAAGAAATACATACTTTTGTATTTGTTTGTATTCCATTCGTACATATCGCTTGCGATTGGAGGCAAAATTGTTTTGTTCATATATTGTTTCTTTGTGCCAAGGGGCGTTCAAGCTATCGCAATCGCACTATGTGCAATTAACAGGGTGAAAGTCTCTGCAGCTCCGTTTATATAATCAGATTGTATGTTGTGGGTCTGTGTGCTGCGTTAATGATAAGTATTCCATTGATAAATTTTATTGGTTGTGCCTTGGTGACTTAAAACTCGGAAGCGAAGTGGGTGCACTTTGTTGGTAAACAAACTGAACACTTCCGATTGGGTTAACATATTTGTTTGACTTACAAACAAAAGTAATAAAATTATTACTTAAATATTTACTTAGGTTTTTTTTTGTTTGTTTGTTTGAGAAACTGCAATTTGTTTACTTATTTTGTGATTAGTTTTGTTCATATTCCTTTTGAATGATGCCGAATGAAATAGATCACATACAGTTCGTGCATTTAGAAATCAGATGCAGCGAAAAGTATAAACAGTTTTTAGAGATTATTGATTTGTAACTATCGGCCCGCCGTTATAAAAGGAGTAGCGTAGCTTTATATGCAGGTCCATTATTTTAAACATAACGGATACAAATTCCTTTTTTAAATAATAATTTTCATCCTTTAAGTGTTGAGAATACATCGGTAATATATAAGTAAATTATTTAAGAATATTCAGACTTTGCCTGGAACCTTTGCATTGCCAATCTATTGAAAATTAAAAATGTGAAGAACATCAGAACGATTCCTTTTTAAAATACATACCATATATGTAGATACTCCAATTTTGAATGAAACAATTTTATCATTTTAGCACAAAGTTCATCCAAAAGATCACCACCACCCGGACACAGCACCGGATACATCGAAACGAAAACAAGATCTTCCAGAAGTTCTAGAAAATATTAACCTTGTAATTGCGCCCATCAAGACTGTAGACACCGATTCAGATCCACAGAATGTTGTAGATGAACCTGCAGTTCTGAAAAATGATGCAAAAGTTGAAGTAGCTGCCGAAAGTGGCATTGATGATTTCATAAATCATCTAGAAGAAACTACTGATCTCACTCCATCAGATTTCAAAGGACCTTCCAATAGCCGGCAAAAAGCTGTTGTAGATGCCTTTAAGCATTCATGGAAGGGCTACAAAGAATATGCATGGGGTCATGATAATTTAAAGCCAGTTTCGATGAGTTCGCATGATTGGTTCGGTCTGGGACTGACAATTGTCGATTCATTGGACACTATGTACATAATGGATTTACAAGAAGGTATGAGCAATTAATTAAATCAAACTAAATCAAAATTATAAAAAAAATTATTTCTAAACTTTTTTACAATTTTGATTTATATAATATTTTTTTTTTAGAATTCGAAGAAGCTCGCAATTGGGTCGATCAGTTTCTCAATTTCGACATTAATCGTGATGTAAATCTTTTTGAAGTCACCATCCGAGTGTTGGGTGGCCTGCTGACCTCTTACCATTTGAGCGGTGATAAGATGTTCCTTAAAAAATCGGTATGACTTAAATAAGATTTAATTAAATTTCAATAAAATCAAAAAAAGATTTTCTTTTTTAGGTTGAATTGGGTAATCGACTACTTCCATGCTTCCTCTCGCCATCTGGTATTCCATATTCAGATGTTAATCTTGCATCAATGTCGGCGCATTCACCCAAATGGTCGCCAGATAGTTCTACAAGTGAAGTTACTACATTACAATTAGAATTCAGAGATTTAAGTAGGAGTACCGGCAATAAGATATATGAGGAGGTAAGTACCTTATCTGGGTGAATCGATGTTTGCTAAGCTTTTTTTTTAATAATTCCAATGTTTGTATTATGGCTTTCAACTTAGGATATGTTTATATATTTATTAATAACTTTATTTAGATATTTCAAGTGTTTTGTACGTTATCATGTGCAAATATAACCTTTTTAAATTTTTTATTGTTTGTACAAGTTGGATACAGAATAATGATTATAAAAACAGAAGCACTGATATTGACGTACAAAAAAATACGCATATTAATGTGTGTACCAAAAAATAACTTGAATATATCATTTTAGCTTGGAATAAAAATAATCAAAAGGTGTTTTATGACAAAGGCTATTTAACGAAAAAAGCCCGCCAAATATTAGTATTGGATTAAAACGTAATCCTAAAGTAAACAAAGTTGCTTGTCTGGTTTACAATGCCATTTACTTTTGTTCTTAAATGAAATATTAGAACCTCTAACCGCTAACAGGAACATTTTTAGGAATAGGTCAATTATACCCTAGTGCGTCATTTTCAGGGGGCGCTAGTTTTTCGTAGCAAACAAAAAACTTTGTAAAATAAATACTCACATGAAAAGAAATGTTTACAGAAAAGAATATAATAGATGGCGGGAGACCGAAGCCGTGTATAAACATAAACACCGTTACGATGTGATGTGATGCATCTTTCTTTTATTTTGTATTTTTCCGCTTCCGAAAAAGCCACGCCTCGTGCCTGTATGTCATGTTTTAAGAATTTTACATTCCCACCCAATAAATTCTAACCAATAAACTTTATTTTTTTTTTTATTTTAATAGTTCTGTAAGCAAACCCTTATCTTGATTTCTGTTCAAACATCAATGAGAACCAATACAAAAAAAACAATGTTGTAATGTTTGTGACTTGTCTAGTTCTTATCATATTATGTAGTGTATATAATATATTGTATATAGCACGTACCTTATCGATATTTTATATTTTTCAGAAAGCCAATAGCGTAAAACCTTATAAATTAATATATGTACATTTATTACTATGAGAAATTACTTTTTTTTCCATTACAGTCTGTTCATCGTGTAAACGAAAAAATACACGCACTAGAGAAAAACAACGGACTGGTTCCGATTTTCATTAATGCTAACACTGGAACCTTCAGAAATTTCGCTACAATCTCATTAGGTGCAAGAGGAGACTCATACTATGAGTATCTGCTCAAACAATGGATTCAAACTGGTCGAAAAACTGATGATTTGTATGTTCTCTCTATTTTTGGTATTTTAAGCATTTTTAATTAATTTTATTTTTTTTTAACTGTTTACAGCTTAATTGAAGACTATAAAACTGCCGTTGATGGAGTTATCTCTCAACTTGTTCGAAAAACTCCAAAAGAACATCATGTCTATATTGGCGAATTAATTAATGGCAAAGATTTCAAAGCAAAAATGGATCATTTAACTTGTTACTTCCCTGGAACACTTTTGCTTGGACATAAATTCGGAATGCCAGAATCTCATCTAACACTTGCAAGAGATTTGCTTGAGACATGTTATCAAACATACATGAAACAACCAACTGGACTTGCCCCTGAAATCACCTATTTCTCTACCGCAGAAGATGAAGAACCCGAAATCCAGGTTAGGTCTAACGATGCACATAATCTACTGCGTCCAGAATTCATCGAAAGTTTGTATTACTTTTATGCAATCACTGGTAATCGTACATATCAAGATATGGGCTGGAATATATTCCAGTCTTTTGAAAAATATACCAAAGTCGCCAATGGCTATTCGTCCATTGGCAATGTTAAGAGTGTTTTCAACCCACGACTTCGCGATCTTATGGAGAGCTTTTGGCTAGGTGAAACTTTGAAGTATTTTTATCTTCTCTTTAGCGACGATCGCAAGGAAATTGATTTAGATAAATTTATCTTTAATACCGAAGCTCATCCTCTTCCAATAAGAAACTACTAAACAGAAAACAGGGTAAACAAAACAAAGCAAATAAAACTACTGAATACTATTTTGTGTAAATAGAACCTAAACAAAAAGAACAGAAACAAAAAAACCGACAAACTGCGATTTTGTATGAATGTAAATTATTATTAAAAAAAAAATTACGAAGAAAATTCGGATGGATAAAGTGTGTCCTTTTGTAGAATCTTAAAAAAAAAAAAAAAAAAAAAAGTTATAAACTTATTGCAAAAAAAAAAAAAAAAACACCTACTACTACGTAGTTGGCCTAGTATGTAAACAGTTTTTGAAAATCTAAATTATCATGATATTATAGTCCAACTAGGGAGGCTAGTTAATTTATATTTTCGATTTTTATTAGTTAAGGCAGTCTTTTTTCTACAATTTGTAAAAACTTTATATATTTGAAATGTTTTTGGTTGTGTTAGAATTAATTAAATTACTAATTACTATTCGGGGAAATTTTAAACTTGTTTTTAAATATCTTTTATCTTTAGCTATAAGCTTAATCTAGCTTCTTTTATTCTTTTACAAGGTCAAAAATAATATACTCGTAAATAGCGACTGTCATATATAGTGCGCCATTCGTTATTAGAAGATGTTAAGACCACGAATTAAAAGTAGCCGTAAAGCTGGTATTGTATGTATAGCATGCAATCCTACCGAGCTTGCAAAATCAACTCTAATCTCAACATAAATTAGGATCTGCGCATTTTAAGCGATTTTAGTGCATATCTCGTAAGAATTTAGAGCACAGTTCTTTGTTTCGAATGCAATTTGTAGAAAGCAATTTCTATCATTTTAACAGACCAGTCTTCGATCTAGGAAAAAGACTTATCAGCTTGTGACAATAGTGCAGGGACTTTGACAGCACTTCGAACGTCAGATACTATGATAATAATGTATCCTTATTACATTTACTGGTACATCAGTGTGCACTAATCTACCCTGTAACTTTGGCTATAAAGACTTTCTGTTTTAAGTTGCTGTTCATCTAAACTTTGAAAGCAAGCAGCTTTCAATATTCTTTATCTGGTTCGTTATCATTCTTTTTTCTCTCTTGAAAACAAATTATCGGTGGCTTAGTAAAATAATTTGTGATTTCCAAAGACTTAGATTTATAACACTTTATACGATCTTAAAGTAAAAATACGAGATGGTAATAAAATATTATATCTCGCGAATTTTGCAAACAAACTGTTATTTGTATGTATTTTACTGTTTGCTTTTTATTAATTTGAGTCAGTATATTTTTGAATAGACTAAGAATAAACTTCTAAAATATTATCTTCAAATCCTTTGTATCGGTTCTCAAATAACATTAAGTCACAGTGTTTCCAGAAAAAAAAGTTTAAAGCGTTAACGCATAAAATCTGTTCTATGTAGAGAACACTTTTTCGTATGAAATATAAAACACACATGCATAATTTTATTGAAAACCCAAAATAGGTACATACATACATATGCACATATCTGAACCTCAGTTTTGTTACAGCTTCAGGGAGATGATAGTTTATGCTCCATATCAGAATGTAGTACAGTTCTTTTGATGAGTTATTTTTTTAACGTCATTTTTTTATTTCCATTTTCTGTCTGAGACTGTAGGGCTGTTAAAAAAAATACAAAGCTGTTGAGAAAATTGATGTAATTATATAAAAAACAAGTTAGGGTTATAAAGATCAATTTCTGTAAAAAGTAAAAGCTCAACCAAGTCAACCGGCAAACTTTTCTTTTTGATTTTACATATTTTTTAGAATTAAAATTTGTTTTTTGTTTATTTGCAAAAAAATTACATATTGAATAGAAAGGAAATCGAAATCGCCAAACAGATGAAGATAACCATTTATGAGTACGAGTTTAAGCATAGGGATTTTAAGTGAAGTAGCACGTGGCGTAATGGTTAGTACGTAGGACTGTTCGCCGAAGGTCTTGGGTTCGATTCCCAACCTATGCCACCTTAAAACAGAAATGTTTTCACCAATTACTGCCTCTTGTGAGGAATTGACAAATCCTCCAAGATTATCTCTTGTCATGAAAAAAAACTTCTCACCCTAGCCGTTCGGGATTCGGCAGAAAATTGTAGGTCCCCTCTATTCCTACCAATAACACGCACACAGGAATAGTTGAGAGTTGTTAATCACTCTGGTTCTACACGAGCAGTCGCGCCACCCAACTTATTTATTTATTACAATTGAAAATTGTTAATTGATTCTTTCTGATTAAAAATATAAATGTCATTTAGTCGTATATAATTCTTCTCTTAACAAATAGGAGTATTAATCATCTAAAATATTTAGCAACGACACATAGTTAAAGATTTGTGCGTGATCAACTGCCCCGTAATGAATTTTACATATTATTCAAAGCGTAATGAGCACTACTTTTCATTTCATTTAAACTTCATCAAAATGATATGTGTTTAGTTGTCGTTCTTCCGTTTTATAAAAAGGAACTGACTAAAGAGATATCAATCTATAAAAGTATTATACCTATACAAGTAATTTGTATTACTTTTTATAACGAAAAACTTTTATAGATTGGCGCATGTCTCCTTACAAAAAAATTATTATAGACAAAAAAAAATTTGCAGCTGCACAACAAAAACGATCTTCATATTAAAATAACATTAAGCTTTATATTATTGGATTTATATGATATTTTAATTATTTCTATCAGCAAAATTTTATGTTGGAGCGAAAAACGATGAAATCGAAGCTTGAGTTATAGTAGCTCCAAAATAAACAAAAAAAAAAAAATGATAAAATTCCTCAGCTTCGGTCACATTGCTGCTCGAATCGTTTATCACAGCTCCAAAATAACACACACTCTAATATATATTAAATATATTCTTGCAGAGGGTTAACTCTTCTAATTTTGTTGTTTATGATAACCGTAAAAATGTAAGGAAATTCATTTTATTTTTTTAATAAATTACATAAATTTAATTGATACTCAATCTCGCTACTAATACAAAATATTCTTATTTCATAAATTTAATATGTACCTAATTTAATTATTAGAAAAAAATAAATAAATATTAATACATTTCTGATAAAACAAAAATTATATTTAATATTATACATAGTTAAATATTTGTATGTTTTTTTTTTCGTATGTATTTGAAAAATAATGTAAATTTTAAATGTGATTAAATTTCATTAAGTTAAATCCTACCTATTCGTCCACATGAACGCAATATTTTACAATTATTCTTGTTTATTATGTTTTCCTTTCTGTAATCAATAAAATATTGTATCTACCTAGTAAATGTTGTTTTCAATCAATTTAAACGAATAAAAAAGTAAGATGTAATAATTTAAGTAATACAAAAAAAAAATAAAAAATACAAATGAAAAATAATTTGGTGGTTTAATTTGAAATTTTATTGTTCTCTATCACACCTCATTAAATTTTGTACGAATAGTTTGATGCGATTATTATATTGCAACTTAATCTAGCCAAATCTTAAGCTAAGTACAGACGATTGTCAGATTTTACAATATTGTCAGATCTGTCAGTGAAAAAAACTGTCCCAAATGTCTTACAATCGTCTGAACACACAATTTGTCTGAAAATATTGTCAGAAACGTCATTGTCAGACGACAATCTGACAAAAAATTGTCAGGTATCTTACAATCGTCTGAACACACAATTTGTATCATTGTCAGACGATTAGGACATTGTCAGATGTTTTCATTGAAAACATCTTACAATTGCTGACAATTTCTTCATTGTTCGAAATGTCAATAAAACCTATCGGTTGGAGTCGAGTTGGTTAAAGAGAAATAAAAAAACATTTGTGTTGGAAATTTTTAGTTTTTGCACAACTGAATAAATAAATTAAAAAAGAAAATATCTATATTGCTTTATAAATATTTTCCTTTTCAGCCTTATTGTGAGTTTCGCCCGAACAAAATTCCACCCGGAAAATCTGACATTTCACTTTTCGCCTATTGTGAGTTTCAACCGAAATTTCATCTTCGAAAAATTCCCCTTATTGTGGACATTCATTTCGGGTGGAATGTAATGCCATTGAGAGTCTAAATGTTCACTTATTTTTGGTAGGCGAACGAAATTTCGTTCAGGCGAAACTCACAATAGCTTTTAAAATTCCAGGCGAACAAAAAATTTTAAGGTGAAATATATTTCGGGTGAAACTCATAATAAGTCTGTTTGAGTTTATTTATTCAGTTCACTTCAATTACATTTTATATCAATTCCTTGTGTTGTGTAGTTTTAGAAAAAAAAAAAAAAAACAGAAAAAAAAACTTAGAAAATTTTGTATGCGATCTATAGCAAGAGGTTTCTTTTGAATTCTACATTGCTACGCTAAAATTGCCAAATAGTGAATTTTTTTAACACTTCATATTTTTTGTTGTATCTAATGTGCTTAGAGCAAGCTGCAAACTACAATCAGGGGTTCATCATAAGTACATGTGTTAGTGGTTAGTAAATTAGTAAATCTAATGCCAAACTAATAACACATGCAAATAAAAAACATAATACATAATAACAAAATTAAACAACATAAATACATACAAGTAAACAAAATGGTACAGAACATAACAATCTATTGTCAAGAAGTAAAAACAATTACGACCGTGGAGCACTGGTTCGAAACGCTTTTTTTTAATCCAATTTTGATGTATTCGCAGGTGGTAGGAGCCTCTGTGGTAATTTATGCCAAAACAGCCAAGCAAAGTAAGAGCGTTAATTTGTCCATTAATGAGTTGGTGAAGAAATAATAAATATTATTAAAAGGCTTTTGATATAAATGTTTGGGGCTGCAGAAGCTGGGGTGGAATCGCGTAAGGCAATAGTTAATTGTTGATCATCAAAATGAATGATTTTGCTCCTAGTAAGTTGATTATCAAATTGACTATCAATTGTTTGCTATGGTTTGTTGGAAACAGCTATTTAGGTGTCACTATTAAACATTTTGTTTAATTTTTTGAGAAAGATAGGTTGTGTGAGATTCTTCACTAATCGAAAGTTTAGTGAAAAAAAAAAAAAAAAAAAATGAAAATGAAAATGATATCAAAGTTAAAATAAAAATAAGTGAACGGTAATGTATGTATACTTTAATGGAAATTTTCTATGAGGCGAACTTTACGAGAAATGACCACAAAAAGTTCAATTGCTGAGAATCAACTTAAGGATTAAAGGAAATATCATGGAACTTCCTAACAGAATGTACCTACCTATGAGACTTTCTATGAATATTCATTAGTAAATTATTTTCAACACATAAACTATAAGCCCTATTCTGTTAAAAGTTCACGTGAATTTTCGTATTCTGCTATCCGTCGAAAGAAAACGAATGTTCCAAAAAGGATATAAATAAATTGCGATAAAAATTAAATTTTAACAATAAGATTCTCTCAAGAACTTCAAAAACTATTATTGATAGAGCTTTGAACTCGAAAGATTGGAGAGTTTAAAGAATAATTTGTGACAAATTAAGTAAACCATTCACATGAATTGAAAAATTCGATCGGATCGGATAGCAGAATAGGGCTGTATATATTCAATTCTTGAAAAATTTTCGACTGAACAAAAAAATGTTGGTGTATGTTCGAAATTGTACCGTTTCCCACACTTGGGTAAGTGCTGCCATGCAATCTTACATTTTTAGCGATCACTTTACATAGAACAAAAGTTGATAATCAAAACAGTGACAATCAACATAGACAACATCAGTGCAATATACAGCATTGCCATCTCCTAACATTCTGTGATATTAGTTTTAATTTTTGTTTGCAAAAAAAAAAGTGTTCAGTGTTAAATTATATTTTTTATTTATTTTCATATTGTTCTAAATGTTAATTTATTTTTATATACAAATTTAATTTTCCAAATGTAAAAAACTCAACAAAAAGTAAGTGCCGAAAAAATATATTTGTAATCAAATGACAGTTTACTTAAACATATTATGTAAAATTATACCAAATTGTATTTTGTTTTAAAGCTAAATAAACTTCACCCCTGAAGAAGCCGGAAAATAACCGGAGAAACGTCGGGAAAAGCATGAATTAGTTTTTTTTAATTAATTGCATCATTTTCACTGATCATCAAGCCCAAATTATTGATAAAAATTAGACAAATAAATGATCAAATATTATTATCATACATGACAATCAACTATGATTTTAACACTGGATCCGATGTTCATATGGTGGCAGGTTGAACAGATCAGCCCTTTCAATACAAAACAGTATACTCGGGCGTATACGTACTTTTTCATATTTTATATGAAACTATCTTTTAAATAAAGTGTACTTTTCTTTTTTATAATGTAGTATTGCAAAATCAGTTTTAATAAGAATTTCCGTTGCAGTGGGCGGATTTTACTCAAGCCCCTTTCTAAACAATCTCGTTACTAGAAATTTAACATTTCAAATTTTAACTAAATCGGTGCAGTAGTATTCGAGACTATTTGGTTCATAAGAAAAACATTCATTTTTATTATATACACAGGGTGGGCCAAATACACTTTTTAAAAATGCAATAAAATTAACAAAATTAAATTTTTTCTATGTATTTTGGCTTTACTAGTAAGAGCAAATATTCCCAGTAATTATGGAATACAACCTCATTTAAGTGGCTGGACCGCAGTAGCGTCACTACAATTTTCCAAGACCCCACGGATTGCTTGGATCTTGGCCTTAAGTGCTTGAATCGTTTCCGGATTATTGGCATAACATCGGTCCTTCACGGTTCCCCACAAGCTCCGAGGCGGCCAATTGATATCGCCAAGACGGCTGATAACACGATTTGGGAAATAGGTGCGCTAAAGATCGATTGTGGCATGGCACGTCCAGAACCAGAGGTCGTCTAAATCCATGTCTTCATTTTCAGTAACAAAAAGTCGGTTAACATGGCTCCGTACAGCCCACCTTTGACCGAAACGTTTTCTAAGAAAAATGGTCCAATGATCTCCACAATCCGCACCAAACTGTCACTCTCTGTGGGTGCATTGGCTTCTCGACAATAACGTGCGGGTTTTCCGAGCCCCAGATGCGGCAATTTTGTTTGCAGCCGCCGAGATGAAAATGCGCCTTATTTAAAAACACGCACTGTTTGGGCTGCACAGCACAGCACTCACTTTTGGAAATAAGTTTTCAATATTTCCCAACGTTGTTCAAGCGTAAAGCGACTCATTTCGTTCTGCGGAGGTATACCGACTTTCTGTCAATATTTAGTGTCAAAATAACTTATGATTTAAAAAGAAACCACTAGATGGCCCACTTGTTACATATAGATATGATTGTATTGTGGATATGCAATAGTTTGGAACTAGGCCTATTGTTGGAATTGACACGGTTGTTTGAAAAATAAAAAAATAATAAGAAATTACCATAAAGAAGGCTCAAAGCCAAACATTTTAGGTGGCAGGCGTTCACCTAGAAAACTTCACATGGACAGCTGTATTAAGCCTACTCACTTGTTTCCAGGTAAATGATAGAAACACACAAAATATGGTTTACCGAGCAGTTTTAACATAACATAAATTAGCGGGTAAATTTTTAATTAGTTAGAAATTTGTTATTTTATGCTATTTTTTTGCAAAAAAAATATAGAAAAATACCAAAATGTTTTTCTTTCTAATATTTTAGTCGAAAAGTTTCTAAAATATGCAAAGCAAGGCAAGCACGGGCTTACTAGTATTAAATAAATAAATAGTAAAAATTATTTACTCAAACTCATTCTGTTTTAAAATGTACAAAATATTAAGTTGCTCTGTGTAAATCGATTGCAAATAATGTAAACATTGCACTTGAACTAATTTGCTATGTTTTATTCTTAAGACACACTTCTTACAACAGATATTAATTATTATATTATTAAAAAACCAACCAATTTTAAGCCGACCGCATCAAACTTTTTATGAAAATGACATAAATGTATGAAAACGACACCTAAAAAGCTGTCACTTAATATCAGTACCAAAAAACGATTGTCGATTTGATAATCACCTTACATGGAGCAAAATTGTCGATTTTGATTATCAACTATCGCGTTAGCCGATCGCACCCCTGGTTTTACATCACAGAAGGCGACGATTTCGAACTGTCAACCAAATTTCAACCCGAACTCAACTCGACTTTTAGATTTAGTTTGAGCTACGAAGGAACGTACCCAATATTGAACGTATCCAATATACATCAATATATTGTAACGTATAACAGCACAACGTAATGTGCTACAGAAATTTCCACGTTTTTAGTTTACCCTGCCGCCGGCATAGGTGTTTACACATCAAAATGTGGTAAATCAAAGATGCCAAAAAAAAGGAATTTATGATTCTAAAATTGTCTAATTCTAAAAGTCACAATGACGTTTGTTGGGTTTATCAGAAAATTTGGTTAATTTTCCACAGAAAAATCCTTGAGGAATATTAACCAATGAATGTAAATCATTTCTCATAAAAAAATTAACAGTTCATTAACCAAATCATAAGCTTAACCACTAATGCACGAGCATCACAAATTTATTTATTTTATTTTATAATATAGGCTCTGAGAAGGCAAATTGGGGAAGTCTAACCATAAAACGAGTCAGAAAACATGACTGTCCCAACGCCCCAGCTACTTACGTATGACTGCATAACGGTGGTTTCCATCTATCTCTAAAAAAATCATCCCATGAATTTCATCCAACGATATTCAATTAAATATCCAACAAAAAAAAATAAATTAGACAAAAAGAAATAAAAAGTATAATAAAACAAGTGTATGTTTTTTTTTTTTGTTTAAAAATGTTGTCTCAGTTTGACTTTGTATATTTTTAACGGTTCTTTGTTTAAATTAAGAATTAAAATAGAAATTATTATCTAATAAAAAATCTACAAATCTTTTTGCTTTCTTTTTTGACGATAAGACAAATTTACTATAAATTAAAAATAATAAGAAAAGGTAAAAAATAAAATTATAAGTAAAATAACGAAATAAAAATTAATTCAGTATATCTCTCCTTGAAATTATTATAATCGACAAAATTTCAATTAACTATATTTTTGTTGGTTTTATTTGTCTTAAATATTTTTTTCCGAAAAAAAAAAACAAAAAAAATTAAAACTACCACTATAAGTAATTAAAACTTTTTTCTCATCATCTTTATTATCATTTCAATAATTTTGTTTTTTCTTTGTTATGTTTAATAGTTGTAGTTATTATCATCAATGTATTTTTTCTTTTGTTTACTTATTTAAGTTATTTTCGGTAGCAATCGTTTACCATTAATATTAATTTATAAAACACTATTTATAATTTTTATATTAAATATACCATCATATAGTCTATAAATTAATTTAATTTTCTTTTGTTTAAATTATTTTTACTTATTTCAATACATTTTTTTGTTTTGTTGTCTTTCAAATATAATTTTTGTTTATAGTAAGGATTTTTATCAAAAATTTCAAAATCAAAAAATTAATTAAAAGAAAAAAATACATTATTTAATAAAAATTGTACACTAATTATTAAAATTTAATACATTTTACATTTTTCTAGGTTTGTTGTTGTTTATTTTTGAGTTTATTTGCTTTTAAGTTTCAACCTTAAATACTATTTTTCTTTTCTTTTCTTTTTGTTGTTGATGGTATTATGTATGTTCAATTGTTTTTGAGTCTAAAGCTAACACTTACATAACTAATTCGATTTTTTGTTTCTTATTATTTTCATAGAATAAATTACTATTAATAGCATATGTGTTGTTTGATGTTTCTTTTTTTTGTTTGTTTTGTTTTTCTTACGACTATTTACCCTTAATTAAAAAAATTACGTAGTTATGATAATTTTTGTCCACATTGATAAAAACTTCGACTTTATTTTACGGCAATTATTTTTTTTTTTATTTTTCTACTATGAATAGAAAATTCTGATTTATTGCAATTTTTTAACATTTTTTTTTGAGAAACATTGTGAATAATTTGAAGTATGTAGTATGTATATTTACTTTGTAGTACAATCTCCAAGTATTTAAACTACTTGAAAATGTGAGTTAAATTTTAAAAATACATAAGTTTTTTTTGTTTTTTTTTTATTTGTTTTTGTTTATTTTCAAGAGATCATTTAAAGTATTTGCGATCCCAATATTTACAAGATTATGTATTTCCGTTTTGGTATGATTTACTATTTATAAACATTATAGAAATATTAAATTTAAGTTTTTTTTTTTTAATTAGAGAACGAATCGGTTTATTTGAACTGGTCTTTGTTGTGTGTTGTTTTATAGTTTTTGAGTTTGTGGATAAATCAATGTTTATAAAAATATAAAAAAAAAAATACAGTCACGTTACAAGTTTTGCATACATCTACATATTTACATTTATTACATACATACATAATTGGATTATTTGAGATTCAATGAGTCGCCACTATTTAAGGTTAGTTTGAATGGGTGCTTTGGTGTTGTTGTTGTTGTTTTTATTAATGATTATGTTTTTGGATAAATAATGGTTATGAGAATTAAATTGTATTACTTATACATTTTTTTTTTTATTTTTACAGTTACAAAATATCAGTACTTAATCATTTCATATTTTAAACAGCAAAATTAAAACCATTCATATCATATCAGATCAATGTTTGATTTGTTTTGCAGATAAAATGAACGAAATGAATAATTAATTAATTTATTTTGAGTCCATTGAAGATGCATAAATTATAACAACAAAAACTGAATTACTAGAAATATGAAATAACTGAGTAAACAGAACATTTTTAAGGAATGATGAAAGTTTAGAGTCGGAGAGTTAATAAGTAGTCTGTTTTACAGTATTCAACTTCAAAGGGTGCTGAACGAAAGAAAGTTATATTATTACAATATACCACCAGGAATTGTTAAAAAACAGTAAAAATTGGTATTTATTAATTCACATTTAATATTCATTATCGTCATGCACAATAATTGTTCTTCCAAAAGCTTTGCCGCCTCCTGGGTTCTTCCTAATGCAGACAATGGCAAATTTGTGCGCCTAGGACACCGATACAAGAGATCCGTGTAATTATTACACGCCAAATTAGATTCCGTTATCTGAAAACGCTTCAATTATTTGCTTGTTACTCAAGTATCCGGGTCACAACTACACGATTTTCTAGAATTTTTTAGCAAGTCGGTTCTCAGAAAAGGGCTTTAAGCCTCTAATAGATTTCTACAAATGGATCTATACTTTCAAAACCACAAGTTAAGGTAATGAATAAGTGAAAATTGTACATTTAATTTAACAGTTCCCGATGTATATTGACATAATATTAAATAGAGATCGTTAACACCAATATTTCATGCAATGGTCAACCAAGATCGTGTTATTTCAAGTCATTTGACTAGTTTCTTTGGGGATATGTAAAGGCGATGGTGAAAAATTGTAAATAGCCTGATGTTAAGTGTTAAGGTATTAAGATAATACTACTTAACAATTTTCTAACTTTAAAGCTCTTTACTAAAAATTTTTTAACAAGTACATATATGATACCTTTTTTTCTTATTAAACTTCTGAACATGCCTTAAAAAGGAAGAGTATCATTTTCATATTTTTAATTGTCAAAGTGACACTTGCAGTTATTATGATACTAAAAAGTTAAAAATAGACATTTGGTGATTTTAACTTTAATAAAATCTAAAAAAAAAATAGTACGATAACATCGTTTTAAATTTGGAAAATCCTGTTTTTAAGCTGGCCATAATAAAAATGTTGCATTTACCAGGTATCAATTTATATTTATATTTCTGGAAGAATTTTATGAGTGAACCACTAACGATCACTTTCTTTTGGGTTGTGCCTGGCACACTTATAATTTGGTGTGTCATCTTTTGTGTGACTACTTAAATTTGATATTAAAGTCTGAACGGGTAGATGCAAGTCAAATCTTCCAAAAAAGAAAGATCGCATTTTTCTCCTTGAGATCTCTTGTCTAACGCATGTTTAACACATGAAAAATTAAAAACAGCCAAATCTTTTATACGAAATAAGTCTACATCTGTATTATTTGAATGGATATTTCGATTGATTTGAAAAAAATCAATGGAAATATCCAACTAGGTACTACAACAAAAACTCTAAAGATGCTCACCGCAAAGATGCATTCAAATTTATCAATCAATAAATTTAATCGTTCAGACGGAACTTTGCAAAACTTAATTTCACACAAATCTTGATAACCTTTCGCATAAAGGACTTTGTTTCAGCATGTTATTGTACAGCTCTAATTGTTGATGTAATTTACAAAAAAAAAATAGTGAATCTTATGATTTTAACAACATCTTTTTTTGGACTCAGAAACTGTTCATTTACTTTCAATCTCAATTTTAGAAATTGAAGAAAACAACAAGGAATGTAAAATTAAGAACATACATATATGAAATGTTATATGAACACAGATATATAAAGTTAAGTCGAAACTTTTTTGTTTTTATTTTAAAATTAAGACGACACCATCTCCTATTCAGAAGCATTATGTTAAAACTTAAATAAGATACAAATAAAATTAATAATAAGAAACAACCCATTCTTATACCCTTGTTGGACGCTTTCATTTTCAAAGTGCAGCAGCATTGAATTCCATTATCACATTGGCAGCAGACATCTGTCAAGATGTCATAATCGATTTGACAGCATCGTCCATGCCAGCTACGCAGCTGAAATCTGTGACTTCGTTAACGTTGTCACTGGTTGTTACTAGATCAGTTCTACCACCACTTCCACCATTAGTAGAACCAGACATCACCGAAGATGTTGGAGAGTCAACCATCATGTTGCTGTTATCGCCAGTAGCATTTGGTCCTCCTCCACTGATCATACAGTCGGACGGATCTTGGACACCACTGCCAGCTAAAGCACAGTGTGAATTAATAACCCCCGAGCTTTGATGATGTTGACTGTGTTCGAGCATACTCTCGCTAAGAAACGATCCCATCGAATGGTCTAATGAGAAAGTTAAGGAGTCTCCCTCGCTGTTTTGCAGGTTTAATATACTGTCGATGGCGTTTTGCACGTGACGGCTGATGTCGTCATCGAAATTCGATGACAAACTTCCACTACTGCCACCACTGAGGTTTGCTTGACCAGCAACACCCATGCCCATGGCATCCAAAAGTCCTATTCCATGCATTTGTGAGTGATGCATTTGCTGCAGGTGATGGCGATGGAATTGTGCATGTTGCTGTTGGTGTTGCTGCTGATGAAGATTAAGCATTTGCTGAAAGCCTCCAGGGCCGTTTTCCGCAATCAACGCAGGATGGTGTTGCATACTGACAGATTGCCGAATCAATTCTGCGGTGGGGTCATGTAAGCTAAGTAAGTCTGCATCGACCAGCTGGTGGTCATCCGATTTTGGCCCCACAGTGAAACACATCTTTTTCATCTCTTGGTGAGTTTGATCAAGCAGGTCTCCGTTCCATTGACGTTTGCGTCCATCTGGATCACCACTTCCATTTACCATGCCTTGCTGGTCCTGCACTGAAGTAGACATGAATTCTTGAAATTGTGCCTCCATCGTTTGCATCCACTGAGGATTGTTGGACATTTGAATCTGATGTGTCTGTTGCTGGTCCACGAAATTGCACGAGCTCGGTTGCTGTTGTACTCGCCGAGGGGCAGTTCCTTGGAGGTATGGTGACGAACTAGCAGTCGGGGCAATCAAGTCACTAGTCCAAGACCGAGTTTTATCCGATGGGATACCTGAGGAACTCTCACTTCCAACGACTGTAGCTGGATTGAAGTTTTGAGGCGTGTGGATGGGATTACAATTACTGACTGCTGTCGGTGATTGTGACTCACTGAACAGTTCTTCAAGGCCAGACTCGACCATATCTTGGGTGTTCTCCCCTTTGTCCACAACTGGTGATTCGCCAAACATTGCTTCCAAACGGTTCTCCACCGATTTACTGCTGACTGATTCGGGATTGAAAAATTCCGACAGGTGTTCAATGGAATGAGCGCCCTCTTGCTGGTCTTTGCCGTTCTCAAAAAGCTCCGATAAGTCCTTGGGACTCGTGGCATTCTCAAAAATATCAGCCAATTGAGTGGATGAACTGCCTGCTCGCGAAGCTTGAAGTTGTTGTTCAGATTTTTTCTCCGTAATTAAATTCAGTTCCTTTTGGATGCACAACCATTCATCACAGGATTCCTGCTTCTTGTCCGGTTCAAATGTTGCACTACCATTATTGAACGAACTACCATCAGAATTTCCAGCTGTGGCAGCTGCAAAGCAATTAACTTGGAAGTCAGCCCGAAGGTCACTCAGGGGCATTTCTCCACGGTTATTGGTTTTAAGATTATTAAAGGCACACGATGATGATGTCGACAAAACATTTGTGTGGATATTCTGCATCTGCAGCGATTGATTCGTATTTTGCTGCTGCATGTTATGGTGACCCTTTTTCATAATAAAACTAGGCGTTATCTCGGACTCAATGTCAAAGTTTTCGATGAACTCTTTTTTGACATCATCTATGTCCTTCTTGATTTCATTGAAGAGCGAGTTTGCCGATGACACAGACATCTTGCTGCACGGATAGAACACCTGATCTTTTTCGTCCTTTTTAATGATGTTCATATTACAATATTGTTTCAGGAACGGCGATTGCAAACCGTTATTCGTCGAGTTGTTTAGCAACGGCGTTAAACGACGTTGGAAATTAAGTTTCGATCCATCACCATACTCCGATGGTTCCGATTTGACTTCATTTTTAACTTGGCTGTTACTACTGCAGCTACTATTGCTACTGATAAGTTCGAAATGCTGTTTCCACTGTGTTGAATTGTGATGTGATTGTTGTTGTTGATGCTGGATCGGAGTGGAACGACTAGAATCGTTTGATTGGTTGTCAAATTCGCGTTTGATTGGCTTAAAACTGCTAATAGCACTTAGCGGATTCGATATAACACTATTACTGTGCGTAAATGGATTATGTTGATTTTGGGGAAACGCTTCGGCACGCATATCAAGTAGCTCTTGTTGCAGATCCTTTACAAGTAAATGATTTATTTGACACATCTCAGAAGTACTATGATGACGCTGGAAGTGAAAAAAAATAAAATGGTTGTAAAATGTTGCCGGTTATGAATTACTTAGGTTAGGTTAGGTAAGGTAGAAATGGCTACAGCGGAGAAACCGATACACTTAGAACAATTGTTGGTTTGTTGTGATTTCACATGGATGTAGGAAAGCTTTTCCCTAGCGTGCAAGATTACTTATAGAAGTATCTACAACAACGACTTCTCGGATCGTTGTAGAAGTCTCTTAAATGGAAGGGAGAGTCAGACAGTATCATCGCCGTAACGTCGAGGGTATGCCAGACAGCTTTTTCTTAGTACTGCTGAGAGGATGGGACGTCAGATAACTTTTTGTACAGCCGAGTGAAAGGGAACCGTCGCTCGTCGGACAGCATTATCACCGTAGGATAAGGGACGTCTGACTTATTACAAACCAATTTAGTTGATTAATATTTATTGCATTTAACTGAAAGAAGACTGAGGGCTCATTATTTATAGCTTGTTCTACCTAATTAGCTCACAATGATTGTGCCGGCGGAAAACCGCGATATGTTAAATTTTTTTTAAATGCATCCCCTCATTCATTTAGACATTATAACATTAGCTTAATAAAATATTTACCAATACTCGAGTTATAAAATTGTTTTCTTTTTGAACAAACAATATTTTGGATGACAGTGAAGATCCTTTGGACAGATAAAATAAAATAAGTTATGAACTTTGAAATGTCATTGTTCGAGCAAAAAATCATTGACCAATCCAACAATTGGACCAATATCAGCGGACTTAGTGTAAACCCACTGAAAACAAAACTGAGCGTTCGGATTTGATTTGGAATAACTACCAAAGTCTGCTTATTTTCTAAGGCTTGGTTGCAGTCAAGTACTAGAAGCAAATTAAGGGCATTTTGGTCAAATGTACCGATTTGTGGCCCGTTAGGATTCCCATCAAAATAATAATAATAAAATATGTTCTTTTTAGAAAGTTCCGGCCTTACTCGATTGGTAGTACTCGAACTATTTATTTATTAGTTTATAAAAACTTTGACAAAAGAATAAGTGACCACCTATCGTTGACAGCTTGACTAAACTCTACTTTTTTCTTGCTATAAAGTTTTATTTTTGAATCGATTTATATTTCAGATGATATTTTCAGATTTATTTACAAGTAAATGAGATGTCTGAAAACATTTTTAATATGGAAGTTTTATTGGTGGCTTATAAATAAATTATGTATTACAATAAAACCATTCATATTAACTTACCGTTGAATCAAAAAGTAACAGTTTCTTATATTTTGCAGCTATATCATTGAATTTATCCTCCAATTGCAATGCTGTGTTCTCGAACTCTAATTCCTCCTCACTGGGTATTTCCTCGTCATTTTCATACATACAATGATATCTATAATTAAAGAATGATATCATGACAGGGAAAAAAAACTTTTTTAATCGACCGACACCGCCAACGATGGGTCAATGAGAAACAAAATTTAACTCACCTAACCAGCCTTTTTACAGCTTCCTCTTTACTCTGAAACGGATTGACATAATCAGGATTCAAGCATCCGTGCTGATCAACTTCCAACTGACGAATAAATCTAAATATTTTTTTTTTAAAGAAAGAAAAGAAAAAAAAAATTTGTTTAAGAATGATTCTTTCAAATTAAAACGATTTCAACTTTTTGAATAACACACTCACAAAGATAGTCGGGCAACTTTCGGTTTAGGACTCTCTATTGGCACAGTACTCGCACATGATATGGCTGTTGTTGTTGTTGATGTTGTTGTCGACGAGACTGGGGGTGAGACCGTTACACTTTGAGGCAATGGAATCAGGCTACAACTTTGTTGTTGTGGTTGTAGTTGTTGTTGTTGTTGTTGAGCTGGATTTTGAATTTGTTGGTGTTGCAAATGAAGTTGTTGCTTTTGCTGAATTACCGGCTGAATAGTTGTCTTCGTATCGGTTTCCATTTTGGTGCTGATCACTGAATTCATTTGTACTGTAGTCGATGTTGTTGCAGTTACAGTTTTTAACATTTCTTTGGCTTGACTGAAATGTTGCTGAATTACGCTTGACTGCGTATGGGCCTGTTTTGTTTTTTGAACGAATTGTTGTTGTAGTTGCTGTTGCTGCTGTTGTTGTGTATGTGGAATGGTAAGTGTGTGCTTGCCATCTTTTGATATTGATATCACATGTTGCTGTTGCTGTTGCTTTTGTGGATGTTGAGTTTGTATGCTTATCTGTTGTTTTTGCTGAATATGTTGTTTTTGTTGAATCTGTTTACTCTGCTGTTGCTGTTGATGGTGCTGCATAGGATAGATGTGTATTCTTTGAGTAGTGGAGGAATTCGATGATGAAGATGAGGGGATCACAGTTGTATTGTGATTATTCGGCTGAACAATATTCGCTGGTATAGGCTGCCCTTCCGAGCGGACTATTCCAATATTATGCGGCGCTGTTGTATTTGTCTGAGATACTTTGTTTTCAAAATTCCCCGTACTCTTCTGTGGCTCAGACACAACTGGAGTCAATGGTGGTGGTTGAGACTGCTGTTGTTGTTGCTGTTGCTGCTGTTGCGGTGTCTGAATAGAAAATGTTGGTTGCTGAATCAATGCAAAGCTTCCATTCTGCCCTGGAACAAAGTTACCCGGTGTTGGAATTAACTTTCCCGAGGCCAGTATTCTCTGTTGTTCAATGAAGAGTCCTTGCAACGCCGTATAGATTTCAGAATCGCTCATGCTTTGTAAATTATTCAAAGAAGGCTTGCTGTAGATCGGGTTGTGCGTATCTAAATCTGTTGGTATATTTAAAGTTGAAAGCAGAGATTTGTTTTGCATTTTTGCAGACAGCTGCTGAATATGCATTTGTACGGTTTTCAGCAATTGTTGTTGTTCTGGTGTTAGTTGAATTGTTTGTACACGCGATACAGTTGTTGTTTGTTGTGACTGTTGCTGCATCAATTGTGGTTGCATTTGTGGTTGTTGTTGCATTTGATTGCTTTGCGAACCATTCAGACCAGCTGAATTGACATTTGCCATTGGCAACGCTTGTACATTTTGCATTTGAAGCGTCGCAGAATTAGATCCAGCCAAAGATTGTGCTTGTTGAATATGAAGTTGATTTTGGAGATGTTGCTGCTGTTGTTGTGGCGGTGATGATGTAGCTGGACCCTGATTGATCAGATTTGTATTACTAATATTGCTATCGTTATTGCTACTGCTGATACTGTTACTGGTAATATTATTACTGTTTAAGTTACTATTGCACTGGTTGGAGTTGTTCAGGTTGACACTCGTATTGTTTCGATGTTGTTGCTGCTGCATAGGCGCTGTCACTCCAATCAGCTTTGTGCCCGTCGACGACTGATTCTGAAATGGATGAATCATTGTTGATTTGGCGACATTAGGCTGGACTATCTGAACAGGGTTTGTATTTGGTTTGACAGATAAATCCACTTTGGGCATCGGCTTGACAGCATTCTTCGGGGGTGCAGTATTGGGCTCTAGACAGATCTTTGGTTTACGGGGCTTTGCCTTTTTCGGCTTTGGTTCCATTTTTGCCTTACTTTGGTCGATTATTGGTGCGACATTAGCAACCTGTTTTGCTGGCGGCGCTTGAGTTGGTTGTTGTAAAGGCTGTATTGGTTGATGTTGTTGCGGATGGACAATTTGTTGCTGTTGAACTCGTGGCACTGGAGCCGTTGAAGCGACCGGTGTTGACGTCGTTTGCTGTGGTGTTGCATTATTTGGATTTACATTATCTAAATGAATCTGGCCCTGAGACAGACACTGGGCAAGCTGTTGCGCATTAATACCCGCCGGAGCGATAACCAACCTTTCCATGGGACCAAGAGAAGCCGTTGTTTGACCGGGATTGATTTGGGTGATTTGATTAGTTATAGTGTTGAGGCAAAAGAGCTGCTGATTGGATTCCACTTTGGGCAAAGCAACAAACTTTTGATTGTTCTGATTGACCATAAATGAATTTTGCTTTTGTTGTTGCAGTTGATTCTGTTGTTGCTGCTGCTGTTGTTGTTGCTGCTGCTGCTGTTGTTGCTGTTGTTGTTGCTGCTGTTGTTGTTGCTGCTGTTGTTGTTGTTGTTGCTGCTGCTGTAGTTGTTGCTGCTGCTGTTGTTGTTGCTGCTGCTGCTGTTGTTGTTGTTGCTGCTGCTGCTGCTGTTGTTGTTGTTGATGATTTTGCTGCTGAATTGATGTATTTTGTGTTTGAATCTGTTGGTGTTGATTCTTCTGCTGAGAATTTTTGTTGTTCGACTTACTTTCTCCAACTTTCTTTGGTTCAACCGTTTGCACAATCGGCTGCGATGGTTGTTGTTGTTGTTGTTGCTGTTGCTGCTGCTGTATATTTATCTGTAGCTGCATTCCACCAGATTTAGTTTTCGTCACTGTTCCTGTGGCCGTTTGTTGGTTGTTGCTATTCTGTTTCAGCGTTGGATTACCAGCCATTACGAACGGAGTAATTTTACTTTTGTCCAGTGTACTATTACCACCAACACTTGAAGGTTCATTTATTATTGTCAGATTAGGTAGAGCACCCTTCAATAGAGCTTGCAGAATCCACTGCGATTGTTGATCTTGTGGCGAATTGGGATCATGTCGCAATAGTAGCCGCTCACAGTGCTCGGTAAAAGCCAAACTTAGGCTTCCAGTTAATTGTGGAATTAAAGCCGAAACAGCTGTTGAAACGCTGCCTGTGATTTGTGGAACTTGTGACACTATTTGTCTGCTATTTGCATTGACTACTTCTGCTGCTGCTGCTGCTTTGGCACTAGATTCTTGTTGCTGTTGCTGGTGTTGTTGCACCTGCTGTTGGATTTGTTGTTGTTGTTGTTGATTGAACACAATTTGCTGTTGCTGTTGTTGTTGTTGTTGCGGTGGGTGATGATTGTGATTTTGAGGTTGCTGTGTGGATTGCGTGTGGCTTCCTATTTTAACGCCAGCGTTGTCGATAATTGGCATTATTTGTATTTTGTTCTCAACTGCCCCAGCAACTGGGGGCTGATTTTGACCTGTTGTTTTTGTCGTATCAACCTGCGAAAGAAACAAAAACAAATTACTATTTACTTTTAAAAATATATTATTTGAAAAGACTTACCTGTGATATTTGAATATTGCCAATTTGGCTAGGAACTTGACCTACGGACGTCATTAAGCTTTGATTGTTGGTGGTGTTAGGTGCTGTTGCAGTGGATGCTGTCGTTGTTGTATGTGCATTAGTCGTGGATGCCGCTGCCGCTGCAGCTGCCACCGCCGCTGCTGCCGCATTGGCAGCTGCTAGAGCAGCAGCTTCAACTTTTTTCCCATTGCGACGGACTGCTGGCTTTCGGCGAGGCTTCACTGTCGCCGTTGTTGTCACTGTTGCTGTACTCATTGTCGATGTCACAGAAGTTGTCGTAGTTGTTGAAACATTACTCACTGAGTTTTGGTGATTATGAAGCTGTTGTTGTTGCTGTTGTTGTTGTTGTTGCTGTTGTTGCTGCTGTTGCTGCTGTTGCTGCTGTTGCTGCTGTTGCTGCTGTTGGTGCTGTTGCTGCTGCTGCTGCTGCTGTTGTTGCTGCTGTTGCTGCTGCTGTTGTTGCTGCTGCTGCTGTTGCTGCTGTTGCTGCTGCTGCTGCTGTTGTTGATGCTGCAGCTGCTGGTGTTGTTGTTGCTGAACGTTAGCTCCGCTAACAGCGATTAATTGATTTTGAATCTCATTTATCCGCGATTGAATAGTACCTGTATTTCTCAACATAGGATTAATTTGATGATTGGCTGTTACAACAGTTGGACCAGAATTAGTACCACAAGTGGCATTGGTCATTGAGGAGTTTGTCAGGGCCGGAGCAAAGCTATACGTAATCCCCTGATTCGCTGACATAGTTTTTTGACCTTGTTGCGTGCTTAGATGGAGTTGAGGTTGCATCTGTTGCTGTTGCTGTATCTCTTCTGCGGTGGGAAATCGTATAGCATACGGCTCGTTCTGATCGATTTTGATAAGAATGTTTTGACCTGGTTCAATACCATTCACATCGACTACGTTTCCAGCTTGCAATCTTAGTTCCGCTTGCGGTTTAGAACCATCATTGTTCTGTTGCTGCTGCTGAATCGAGAACGTAAAGGGTACATCGTTGTTCTGACAGGGAACTGCTGATACCATTACATCGTTAGATGGCTGAGGTGGTGTCATTTTTGGTTCCTCCTGTTGCTGCTGGGGTGGCGGCACTGGTGGATCTTCACACTCCATGAAGTCGTCGTCGTCCTCCATTATACCGCACAGTTTCATCACATTACCGAGATCAAGTTTTGTACGTGTTACCGCTGGGGGTTGAGATATTTCTGTGTTGTTGGAGTTGTTCGAGGGCACTGAATTCCTGATCGTTGCGTCGTTTATGCTGTTGTTTTGAGGCATCGTCGTCGCTGTTGTCGTTGTTGTTGAGGAGGCCATCATTCCGATGGAAGGCGTTGTAGACACTGGTGCTGGTTGTTGTTGTTGCTGCTGGGGTTGGTTCTTTTTCTTTCTTGGTTTAGACTTCCGAACCTTTGCCTCGTGAATGGGAATCTCATGTATCTTCGTTTGTACTTGTTGAGCACTGGCACCACCAATACCGCTAACATTGATAATATTATTCGCAAGCTGCGGACTGGACATCACATTTTGTAGAGTTACTGGGGTAGGATTGCGCGCTGGTTCGGGCGTCACTGATGGGATCAATTGCGGCTGAGGAGTCACCGCAGGCGACGCTATACTGGAGAATTGTATATTTTGCGAGGGTATGACTGTTCCTGTTGCCGACATCTGCAGATCACCCACATGCTGCGGCGGGGGTGATTGAAAGGTCGCTCCTGCTGCTGCTGCTGCGGCAATTTGCTGAATGTTTGTGCTGTTCAGCTGATTCAGATTGAGCTGTCCGAAACTGGCCAGACTCTGTTGGAATTGTGTTGGTAACTGAGAGAGTATCTGACCATTGAGACCATTTGGCATTTGAATTTGAGCGAGGTGGTTGCCATTAAGCTGGAGATTCTGCAGTTGCGCCGCCACACTCTGACCGAGAATGTGGCTATTAATGAATTGCTGAGATCGAGGAGCTGCAGAAGCTGAGGCCAGGGCAGCATGAAGACCGGTCAGTTGCGTTATAGCTGGCTGAGTGGAATTGGTCTTGATGGTTTGAAGATTGGCCGTTTGCTGAATGAGATTCGCCTGCGACGAAACAATGAACGTCGGTGTAGTCGCCAGCTGCATAGCACCATTTGTATTAAGGATCCTTAGGAGTTGCTGAGGCTGCTGCTGCTGCAATTGTGGGCGGGTATTGTGAATGACCAGAGAAGGTGTTGCCAGCTGAGGAGTCGGTGGCCGAAGTATAAGCTGGACACCTTGGGGCGTGTTCTGTTGAACTAAGACTGGCATTTGATTCAGCAAAAGAGGTTGAGTGTTGAGATTCCCCGTTGGCAGAATTATTTGTTGTTGAGCTGACGACTGCGCATTCGCATTGTTGACCGCATTTGAATGCTGCTGATGAAGCTGAGGTGACTGCGAGACCTGACCCTTCAAGAGTTTATCATTGGTCGTCGACTGAGGTTTTGGTAGAATCTGCTGTGGGGCTTTTGCTGATTTGGTTGTTGGGTGGGTCACTGTATGCAGGACTCCACTAGCACCAGAGGACGATGTAACGTTCGCCAGATGCGAGCTCTGGGCCATCGACGTAGCCAAATTGAGCTGATGTTGCAATTGTTGCAGTTGTTGCTGCTGATTGGCGGCATGTTGCTGGTGCGTTTGAACTGTGGCGGTGCCCCTGTGTTGTTGTTGACTGTTTTGTTGTGCGATCAACTGCTGCTGTGTGGCGGCAATCAATTGTGGTGATTGGATGAATTGAAAGATTTGATTGCCAGCAGCGCCGACCATCGGAAATTGCTGCAACATCTGTGGCGGAGGTGGTTGAGGGGTGGGTGGTTTAATGCCACAGTTACCACTCGGACTGGCTATTGGACTTTCCGCCGTCAAAGGACTGCTGCCCGGATGTGGATGGTTTTGTTGATTGTTATGATGAATCTGATGCTGCTGTTGGTGACTATTTGAATTACTGCTATTGGTGTGATTTATCGATGTGGGCACGATTGTGGCTTTTTTCGTTTGCCCTTTTGGGCTACTAGCCACATTTGCTGTCGCAAACGAATTGGATGTATTAATTGCTTGTGTCTGCCCCCCATAGCCAGTGAATCCTTGTGATGTACGTTTATTAGCTTTCTAAAATAAACAAAATCATTTTTTTCTGGATTGATAATAAATAGTTAAGCATTTACAAACCTTATTCAATGAAATATTATTTGATCCAACGAGGGTTGTATTGAATTCATTGCCCGTAACACCAATGACTGTTGTGGCAGCCGCTGGTGATTGCGAGGGACTTGGTTGGAATACCACTGTGCCAGCATTTGGGCTACCAGTTGTATATTGGTGGATTGATTGACGTCTGCCAGGCGTCGCCGCCTTGCGTTCCTTTATAAGATGAAAATAAAAAAAAAATTAGTTTAAATTATTGCCAATTTATAACGATATTTGATAATAATATTTATAATGATATTTGTCTTCTATGCATCAACTACAACTTGGCGCTTGAATGTCGAGAATACAACGGATGAGTAAGATGAGCTGAACAAACAAATACAAGTATTTACCATTATGGCGTTGTACGAACTTGGTGATACTATTGCTTACAAAATGAGAGTTATTATTTTTTTAAATTAATAATTTACCTGCTCCTGAGTCGTGTTGGTAATTGTATTGCCAGTTACCAATAACACATCTTGAGGGAATGGAGATATCGATGGTGATGGCTGCAAGCGTGGACTGGCTGAAACAGATGGCGATGGACTGGGTGTTAAAAACGGACCCGGAGGAGACAGTATTCCTAGAAGAAGATAAAAAAAGTAAAATAAGTAAGGAAATATAAGAATAAATATAAAGATGTTCCTAAAAACATTTCAAATTATCAACAAGTTTAATTTAGAAAGTGTAAGAAATTACTAATGCACTCCATCTTAAGAATGCGGATAAATGAATAAAATAACAAACAACGAATCAGGATTCAGTTCTCAAAAACTATAGAAATTTGTGCTGTTATGCCTGTTTGGTAACTATTTTTTGCAACAAATTTCCAAAACTGAGTGTTTTTTCTATGGGTTTGACAGCAAATTTCATGTTACCAAACACACCTTTTAAGGCGGTTTTCACACTTGGAACGTAAACATCTTCAAATATTTGTATTTGTATTTAATCTTTATCGGTGTTTACATAATACTTCAAGAAAAATTATGTTTGACAAGGACGGACGGTTCAATCGCCTTGATCTTGATAATGTGAAAGTCTCCACACAACGGAATGTCAAACATGCTGGATGAATCTCAAAATAATTTGATATTTTCCTGGTATGACAAGCATATTTTTGAGAATGTAAACGAACGCTTGTCAACCACGAAGAAAATGTCATTAAAATCATTATTATTGGCAATTAGGGATTATGGATCACATTTTTTGAAATTTACATAGGTATACCAGTTTTCTTTAGACTTGGAAAATATGTTTGATAGCAATTTGAGAATTTTATTTTATTTACAAAAAAATGTAAAAAATTCACAAGATGCTCGCGTCTATCTGTCATTTATTTATTGATGCCATCTAAAAAAATACCTCATCGTGATAAAATGAGCTATAAGATTAAAAGTCATTTACATAAAGGCTTTTAAAAAAATTATTGCCAACTTGAACTTTACAAGTTCTCTTGTAAATCTTTATAGATCAATGAATTCATAAACCATGTGTTAAAATAACCATCGTAAAAATAATTCTGTTTGCAAACGTTTATTAAGTGCTCAAAAGCTATAAAAAACGACTTTAACACTTACTTTCACTTTTTTATTAGCTTTAACCCTAAATGTTTACTTTCATTTGGCATTTATCATTTTATCAACACAAAATATATCAAGTAATAAATTTCATTTCAAAACAAAGTTTACCACAAACTTTTATCATTTTTCTTTCAAATGTGACAGAGAAGCCAGCATCCTGCAGAGAAAAAATAACATAAAACAAGCTTGTGTGTTTTTTTGTTATATTTTAAAATACTGAAAATTTTTCACGCAGTTCCATTAACATTCTATTTTTTCTTTTCATCCGCCGTCTGCCAGGAATGAACGAACGACGACGACGACGATGATGATGATGATGACGTTGTCGAGCAATCTACATTTTTCTCATCTTGTTTTCTAAATTCATCTCATCAACGTTACATCAACGAATAAAGAAAAGCGTTAACACACCAAAAGACAGCAACAACCCCTTAGATATGGTATAACTTCAATAACACACAGGTTAAAGGGTTAAATTCACCCCCACGATTTTCGGATTTCCAGGCGTTTGCTTTCAATTACAAACACATTCATAAAAATATAAAAAAAATAAGAGGAGCAAATGGACTAAAAAACAACAAATTTGAAAAGAACTATAAAACAGCGAGTTGCATTTTTATCCACCCCACACAAAAATAAAACTAGACAAATTCCTTTTCTACGAATATAGCTCGAAGAAAAAATGGATATTGTACCAGGCCGACTTTTATCAAACCACCCTTAAACAATGAAAAAAAAGTAAAGTTAGAAAAATAGAGCCAAAAAACGAGTTGAGTTCAAGAAGAAAGGATAAAAGCTTCCAACGGCCCGGAGAGACACCATACCAGCCAACCAAGCATATAAAAGAGTAGTGGTGGATGAGTTTGACGAGAAAGTCATCATCTTGTACCACAAGTGAACACACATACCTCGCCTGCTTAGTTTTTACTTTGCCGCTCATTGTGCAGCGCTATCAAAAAACCAGATGGAAGCTCGTAGGAAAAATCAATTCCTTGTTGTCTCATTTATTTCTGTTTCTGGAACGCGTCCTCTCTGTTTCTCTGAGACAACCACAATCGTGCAATTCACCGAAACACTTTTTACGCTTCCGGGCTATCTTTTTGTATATAATAGTCCTCTTTGTAGTTTGGAAATATTTTCGTTATATTTCTTTTTTTTTTCTTTGTTAATTTTTGTCCTAAGGGGTTAACCTCCATTATTAGTTTTAGGAGGTCTAAACTGTCATCATTGTCTTTTATTTCCAGACTTTAGGATAGTAACTTATTGTTTGTAATCTAAAAATAACTTCATGACCTTCGACCCTTCAAATGAACTTAAAGGAAGTGAAGTTTATTTCGCATCGGAAAAGAGAGGAGAGAAGAAAAGAATTATGTATCTACTTTTTTATTATATGAATTTTAACACGATTTATCAAGGTATCAAGTTAAAGACACTTATAGTCGATGATACTGCAAAAAGACGTTGGCATATATTTTTTTTTTTATTTTTCTTACTATTTATGACTTAATCGTGTAAGTGGTTTAAGAAGTATCTTTGTTATAAAAAAATTGACGTTTAATTTTGACGTTATACTAGCATTATACTACTAGCATTATAGTTAGTCGTGTATTTCCAGAATTAAGTTATTTTGCGTGTTCAACACATGACAATTTAAATCTAAAAATTCAGATTTCTGAATTTTTCCGGCATCGGTTTGGGCAGCTGTCACAAAAAGTTAGATGACTTTTAGAGTCATCTGACCAATCAGTAGCTTAAAAAATTCAGAATTCTATATTTTCAGATGTATATTGTCGTGTGTTGAACGCGCGGATTATCATGTCGCAGTGATTCTAAGTACAGTGTTCTCTTTTCTTTTCACCTCAAATAGGTAAAGTGAAAGATAACACTGTAGTGCGAATAACTGCGGATCTAGTATTGCGAAAACTTTGACAGATCTTTGTACATAAATTGGCAGTTTGGTGAAATGGTAACATTTACGTACATTTTTGTAAAAATTTATTTCATTGTTCAGAGCGAACTACATTTATGAACTCGACCATTTCCACTTTTTAATGTTATAAAATGTTTTTATGTGTATTTATATTGTACTATGTACAATGTATGTATTATATTACGTTGTCATCTGAGACCTAAGAAATATAAATTGCATAAGTTGACAAAATTTCCCAGTTTTGCTGTCAAATATTGAAGAAAACATTTTGGATTCGATTGCTCAATTGGTGAAGGTGAATTAACGTGAACTGAATAAGTGTAAAGTTAGCAAACAATTTGACATTTATATTTTGTATCGTGCTGTTTAGGAATACAAAATTTAATACTCAGGTTGAAAAGTTATTTTTTTTTAATTATTCGCATTAGATTTGTATTTATTTGACAAGAAGTGTCAAATCAATTAATCATTTTTATTGATTAATTCACAATGGTGATTTACTTTTTTTTCTTTCTATTTTATATTAAATTGAATTACTAATAATTAACACAATTATGTGTTATAAACAATCTGAGTTAAGGATTTGACAGTTTCATGAAAAAGAATATAAATTATCCACATGATTTATGCCAGTTCAGTTTTTAACACGCAAATAAAAAACACTACAGGTTTGTTCGATTACTTCAAAAAAATTGCCAATTTTAATCCAACTTTTTCTTTTATAAAAATGTTGACAGAATTTTATTAGATAGTGGCAATTTTGAAAAAGTCACTTTTTAAATGGCAGGTTAATAAAAGGAGTTTGACAGAAGGCAATATTATATTTGTGTTAAAGATATTTGTAAAACTTTAATTGATTTTTGCCAAAGATATTGTTTGGCATTGTGATTATGTATATAATTATGTATATCAATAAATAATAAATGTAATGGCAATGTAAGGAATATGGATTTTGCCATCAAGAAGGGTGCAAAGTTACGCAAAAATATCCGATATTGTAGGTACATATTTATTCTGCATGTGTAAATAAAAGATGAAGCGGGTTCATGTCCTTTTTGCCATCTAGGTATAGATTTTTTTTCCTATAGTTCTTGTGCGAGAATAGCAAGAATGTACACGACTATGTTATAGATGGAAATTCTGCGAGCATTAAATAATTTGAGGAAATCATTTCTCTTCTATACGCCCACATACGTAGAAGATTATCAAGTGACGCTGACATTTTACTTAGAGTGATTAGCGGATGTTGTGTGTGGTGCTGCTGCGATACATGGACTATCTTGCTCTCTTTTCAATTATATATACATACATATATAATATTATATTGCTGTAAGGGTTTTTGTGCGCATCATTTTATTTTATTCAACTATGCTCACACAACAAGACCGACTATAACGACGACGAGGAAGAAGAAAGGAAGCCCAGGCAAAAAGGATTACATCGAAAATTCACAAAACAACACACGAAAATGAGTAAACCAACGACAAGTACACATACATAATAAATACGAAAGGAGTAGGTAGATACATTTAAAGTATATTATATCTCGTAAGAAATATGTTTTGACATGCGTCATATGGAAAATTTCCGATTTTGTAGGTCAGAGGTGGGAAAAGGAATATTTTTAGTTAGGTATAGATATTTGTAATAAAATATGTATGTATACCTAAATAAAATTATGAATATATTATAATATTATTATTTTTCTGAGAAATTTAATTTCTCAAATAAAATTTTATGAATGTACAGTACATATTTATATATGTACCAGGAAGAATTGACTATTTTTTCTAGTGCATAAGTTTTGCTAAGAAATTGCAACTGCCATACAAAAAATTAACTGTGTTATTTGGTTTCATCAAAAAATAATTTTTTTCGCAATCAATGCAAGAAAGGTGTAAAATTGATCTCCAAAAGGATATTTCTAATCGACATAGTGGGAAAAGTCGATACGGTTTGCTATGAAACGTAATTAGTGTATTTTTAACATTTGCCGCACGTTGGGCGCCACTTTTTTACTTAATCAGGTTAATATCAATTAATATCAGTCAAACTGAAGAGGTTGCAATCAATTAGAATTATAAAGTAAACAGAGAATTTATATCCTATTGGAATGGAAATAATTTCTACGTGTGATTGTACAATTTTGTTTTTTTTTTAACTGGCGCCCAACGTTATGAATGCGGATTTTTTTTTTAAATATAGAAATAGGTGCATTTTTTCATTTATAATTTTATGTTTGTACTGAAAATTATATGGGTTTTAACTTGAAACCTACATTTTTTTTGGCGCCAAAATGGAACAATTAAGTAAATTCTGAAATGATACTTCGAATTCATAAGAGAACGCACGTTCGAAACTGTTGATAATTATATCGTATGTCCTACGTTGGGCACCACGCTGTGTTTTTTCTTTCCCGTATAGTAAACATCAAATCGTAACCAATTAAATTATACAAGGGATTAAAAAAAAGGGATCCATTAACATAAGAGTTGATTGTTATCTATTGACATTTAAATTTTAATACACAAACTGTTGAAAGACATGTTACCTACATGAATATTATTTTCATAAGATCTTTCAAGACCTTAAGATTATCTCATCGAAGATCTTCGGAGGAAAAAAGAAACAATTTTTACTTAAACAAAACTGCCCACTCTTTCAATTTAATTTTAAAAAAGATCAATAATTATGAGCCTTTTCTTGCCACCGAAACACTTTGCATTTTTTAATTCTATAGATATGTATAGGTTGGTATTTCAGGTAACAAATTTCATTCACAGAGTTATTTAGTATTTTATGCTGGATTAACGGTAGGTTCATAACAACAAAATCCTTACAGACTTTGTATTGTGTTTTAAAAACACTATCACACTTGTCATTCTTACCGATTTTACGCCGAATTCTCCATTTAAACCACTAAATTTTATTGAAACTTGCACTTAAGATTCATCCCTGACCCATAATCCCTGACAAATGATGATCAAACACCATGACAACATTCCAGCAAGGTGTAAGGATCATAAAAGATCTCTAAGATAGATAAACATTCGGTATTTTTTTGTTTTGTTTTTCAAGTCCATTAACAATACATCATTTTACCTCACCCTTACAATTCGACCGACCAACAAGGGAATATAAACAAAGAAAACAAAACCGACAAACTATCCTTGACTATCAGACCACAAAATCTACTTTTTCAGTAGAAAAAAAAAAATACAGAAAACTTCCAAGAGCTAGCACGTGGTGTAGAAGTTGGGAAATAAAAACTTTTTATTATATATATGTATATACATATTTCTTAAGTTGAATAAATTTATTTTCCTGTAAATCATTATTTGAATAAATATAGAAAAACCCAAATATATTATATTTTCATTCAACTACATATATTCAGGTAAAGAAGGCAAAAATATAGAAACAAAAAAAAAATCGAAGAGAACGAAAAAAAAGAGAGAATAAAAAGTTGGTGTTATCTGAAATATCCATCCCTAAACGTCCTTTTGGGGCAATTTTACTGGCAAATTCACAAACACAACAACAAACAAAAACAACGCAATCGAATTCATGTGAGAAAAAAATCAAACAAAGGATTCTTCGTTTTTTTTTTTTTTTTTCAACGAGCCGAGTTCAGTACTCCAGCATTACCTATACCTACATGTGAATGGAGGGAGTTTTTCATATCTATTATGCTTGTGCTTTTTGTGTCCTTTATTTTTTTTTTTTTTTTTGAACCAAATTGAGATTGAGAGAAGCATAAACAAACACACTTAACCGTGAGAGAAATAAAATACGCGAGACACATCAAATAAAATAAGCAGTACAGCCAATGATGCCACTCTTAAAATTTTTTTATCACAATCGATATCGATTATAAAATTATACCTATTGAGGGAAACACTTATTGAAGTTGATTTTAAGATAACGATGAAATGAAAAATTTACTGAACTTAAACACAGCTAATTTTTGTGAGTACCTAATTATTATCTTTTGTGACAGTGGTCATGGTAGTCTGTACAGTTTGAAACAAATTTTTAAAAAATGTGTGATTTGTACAAAAATCGCCACAAAACAGTAGCCGAGTTTTCGTGTAAATAATCTGCTGCAATTATGAATTTCGCTAAGCGAATCGTGTACTACGTTAGTGATTTTTTATACCATTTTTGTGTAGGATTTTTGGTTTTCATCAACTGCGTTCTAGGTTTTATAACAAAAGATTTGAAATCTAATTATTGTGAATTAACATGACAAAAGTAAATTTGTGTGTTCTACAATTCGTTCCATAGGCTAGTTGTGAATTGGAATTTCGAATATGAAAATTGATATTCTGTAGTTTGGTTCATTTCATTTTCTGAACCTATTCCATTTTTTCTGTTTATACTTATTAAATTATTTGTAAAATTAGGGCACTTGAAGTTATATTCGTATTTTTGGAGTAAATATTTCTGTTTTTTCAGTATTTCAGTTGAAATTATAAAAACATACGAATATAAGGATATGTCAGGCAAATCAATGCTTTAGATTTTTCTTGGTAATTTGTTTATCTAATTTTTTCTCTAGAATTTCGCTTTCCTTTTTTCACTTAAAAATTCCAATAATATTGCATCAATTTTCAACTGCAGAGTACTAAGTAATTTCACTTTTCAAAACAATTTAAAATGGAAGAACCTTTCATTTTGACAGTTCGAAGTAATTGCGAAATTTTTCGAAAACGAACGAATTGTAGAACATAGAATTGCATTTCGAATGAAATTGAAAATTGATTTCAATTTAATTTCGTTCGAAATGCAGAACATACGAAAAATAACAAAAACAAATAAACTTTATTTTATATTTCCGAATCCTTCAAACTGAAATAACTACTTACTACACATAACCTTATTCATCTAAATGACATCTGACAGTTATTTTCTTGACAACTTTAACTTTAACTCAAATGTAAGATTTTAACAACTTAACCTTATAAAAACACAAATGATTCATAAAAAAATTAACAAAACAAAACAATCTAACCTAATCCATAATAATGTAAAATTCTCACGAACGCACTTTGAAAAATAAGCTCATTTTAGCATATATTTGACAAAAGTGACATCCCTGTCTTTTTCTATTTTTTTTGTATACATATGTACTTAAAAATCAAAGCACATTCAAAGTCACAGGATGTGAATAAAATAATTGAGTACACATTTTACAATATAAATCTTAGAAAGAGAGAGAGCACAAAGAGAATAGGGCAGAAAAAAAAAACTAACAAGCGCACGAGAGATAAATCAGAAACAAAAAAATAAAAAAAAAACATACAAAAAATGTGGTGTGGTGGTCTGGTCACGTAAAACTGGTTAATGTATCGCAGCCAACAGTTAAAACAATAATTTTTATTCGAAAAAAAGGGAAAAAAATAACAATAACAGCAATATACGTATGGACAACGAAAAATAATACGAACTAAAGAAGCTGCAACAGAGCGCAAAAACGATGATGGTGATGGCTTTGGAGGAGTTAATTTCCTTACATCGCGCATTTTATACTCCGAACTTCTCGATAATAATAACCATGGCCTGGACAAGCCGTCCATATAGCAGTGTTATAACTAGTAAACTGACAGACAAAGGAATAAGGACTAATGGTATTGCCAAGGCTTTTGTTTTATATTGTATCACCCGAAAAATATGCACACAACCCCAGCTTACTACTTACTATACACCAGCGCCGAGGACCAGAAGACAAAGATCTCTCCGGGCAAATGGTGGATGACACAAAAAAAAAAAAAAAAAAAAAAGCGAGCAAATGGAAATATACTTCGACTCTATGCTATAACTGGCCTTTATATCCTTCGTTCCATTCTTTCTGCCAATGTCGCCGGTTGGAATGATGTGTCTCCTCGATGGTGTGTTTTTATTTGCCTCAACGACCGACACGATGGAAGCTACCATTTAAATAGAGTTGCCGTTATGGAGTTTAGGAAGGTCTGTTAAAACAAAAGCACACGATAGCCAGAATGTGCTTAAATTGTTAAAGTTTGGTTAAGTTGTTAATTGTTTTTTCCATTTCGAATTTCGGGAATCCACACTAACAGTTCAACTACTGTCAAAAAAAAAGTGTTAAGATGTGTAAACATAAACGTTCGGCCAAGTTCCAAATTTCGGTTTACATAATGCTATCGGCTCGTACCGTATAAGTGTGAAACGTAACGTGATACACGTAATGTGCTACACGTAATGTACACGTTTTTAGTTTACCCTACCACCGGCATAACTATCAGTAAGAATTAACGTAGAAAAATCTCGCGTTGGGCGCCAATTTTGAAATTCTAAAATCTACAAAAACCAAGTGCAAGAATTCAAAAATTATTTTGAATAAAAAAGTGTTTCGAAGAATGCAAAATAATACTTAAGTAGGTACGTCCTGCGCCACATAAATATTGACGAATAAATACAAATTGTGGTTTTATTTAATTGAAAGGAATTTGTTTTGCCATAATTGATGACAGAAACCATAAAACATCCCAAAGGATAATCATATGAGATAGTCATACTATTATCCAACTTGATTAAAATCTTAGAAGTTATAAATGCCAAGTATAAAGGGTAAATTTCCAGCAAAGACGCACAGCGGCAACAGTGCACCAATCGAGTGCTTAGGGGGCGGTAAGTGGGCCGCAATGTTCATGTTGATGCTCCACTCCACTTGTTAAGGACGACAACGCGAATCCTATTACAACTTCTGTGCCTTGCCGTGCGTTGTTGTCGTCGTTGTCGGTCGGTTGGTTGGTCGAATATGTGGCGACGGGGGGGTGGTGGCGATGTGAAGGACTGCTCCATTCCTACAAACAAGCTCGAGGTCTACTTCTGCTGTTCTCTGGTGTATCGACATACAATGAAGAGAATAATAATAAAGGCAGCATCAGCACCAGCAAAAAAGTGACTGTTTTGTAGCTGCCCGCCTGCCATTCCATTCCGCCGCGCTGCTGTTTTTATTCGCCATAGGGTTGATATTGATGGTGGCAAAACTGGGAAATGTGGATTCTGGTGTTTTTGCTGCTGCTGCCGTTGCTGATGATGAGGACAAGAGATGATGATGATGAGAATAAAAGAAGAAAAATAAAACCCACAACCGAAACGAAATAAAAATCAATAAACATGTAGGCATACATATATAATTTTGTGTGTGTACCTGGACAAAAAAGTTCACCCTCGCGATTTTCTTAATTTTTTTTTTTCGATTTGTTTTTAGCCCGAAAAGATTAGGTTTCGATTTTCAATTCAATTGTCTAAATTAGCTAAAAGTTACTCATTAGCAAGTCAAATTGTTTTAAAGTGACATAATTAGATTGTATAATTAAGTTTAAGTCTGTTCAAGTGGGGACCTTCTGTTAATGGGACATCCGATCCCATGTCAGCACGACACTTCCGACTCAATGGGTTTTAAATTGATGTAACGAAAAACGTAACGATAACACGCGATGAAGGTTTCGTTTTATAGTTATTTTTATTTTTTTTATTCATAAATTGCGAAAGTGATAAATAACGGTTTGTAAACAGAATAGCCGGCTTTCAAGGAATTGCACCCTCACAGCATTTCACGCCTTCCAACAAAGAACAACAACAACACTTCAACTTTTTTGTTTTGTTTTTGCGGTTAACACAAAAAATAATGTAACGTGAACAACATGTAACGTAACAGAAACAAATAAACAATTTTCATTTGCAAAACTCCACTTAATTTTCCATTTTTTTTTTAAATGTGAATGCGAGGAGATTAAGGAATGATTAATAATTGACACATTCACATAGTTACGAGCATGAATAAACACTGAAAAAATCTCAACGGTGCAAGTGTGTGTTATAGTAGCCAAGTTGAGTTGAGCAGCAGCGCCGCGCCACAATCGTATCCTCTCTAATTCTGGTGGCGCGTTACGTATCCGTTCGTACGTATGTACGTACACTCTCGAGAAGAGGTAAAACAATTCATAGTAATAATAAATAAAAGGCGAAAAATGAAGATGAAAAGGAAATCACGATGAGAAAATGGAAGAAAACTAACACACAACATAGGGCACAAAAAAGTAGATGTATCCTATAAAAAACTGTAGGAATCATGGTAGGTACACCGCAATTGTTGAGAGCAAGCTTCATATCGTCGGTCGGGATCGGGATGTATAGTATAGAAGTAGATGGATGGACCTACACCGACGACAGCTATGGCAGCGGCGGCGGCGGCGGAGGCACCGATACCGGGATAGATGGAATTTTATGCTTTTTGCTCTTTACTCGCATCTTCTGTATCGAATTTTAATGATTTTTCATTACATATTCACCATTTTTTTTATCCATTTTGTGGCAAGCAATCATGATGATGATGATAATGACGAGTTGAAAATGATTAGACATTTTCGAAAACAATGACAAAGATTTTATAAAATTTGCTGAAAATACTTCCAAACAAAAAAACAATTTTTTTTTGTTGTCGTTGTAAATAAGGAAGGTTGTTCGTCCTTTTTATTTTTTTTTTAAATGTTATTCTAATTTTATATTCAATTTTAGTTTCATGCCAAAAATCAGTTGTTGGTTTTTTTTAGAAAGACAAAGCGAGAGAGAGAGAAAAAGACAAAAAATGAGAAGAGAACTCAGGAAATTCACTTGAATTTTCGAGCATGACTTTGGTGAATTTTTTATAAGAGATTAAGTGCTTTTGAAAGGCAATTGTGTTTGGTTTAAAATTTGAGAAAATAATTAAGTCTGTCTGCAAAGTTTGTGGGTTACATTTTATGAAGAATTACAATATTGAGGTTTATGAGAGATTATAAATCTTTTTAAACAAAATGAATAACAAAGAAAAAAATTAATCATGTCATGTTGGGCACCATTCATATTTTATTGGTTGAGAAGGCAAGATTAAATAAAGAGTTGAAAGTTTTTAAACCCAAATTATATTTAAATAAAACAAAGTTATTTTGAGTTTTGATGGGTACATATTTGGATATGTTTCTCACGGGTTAAAAGAAGGATATTGTTTGTGTAATATGAAATGTGCAATGAATTAGAAATTCAAGTAAGTAAATATGTATGTACATATGTACATATATTTAACGAAAATTAAAAAAAAAAAATAATTATTAATTTTTGGGCGCCATTTAATTTTTTATTTTCTAAAAATGCAAAAAAGGGTTCTACCTTTTTTGGAAATTTCTTTCACAAACATATAATTCATTATAAATTTATAAATGGGAACAATGTTTGAGAAAATTGTTAATTTATATCATAAAATAAGTATATACCTTGAGATTTTTTTTCATAGTAAAAAATTAGACCTATTGCTCACTCAGAGACAAAGTACTTGATAATAGAAATAACTTTAAAAAAGAAAGGACCAATATTGGCAAAAAAATCAAAACAAAATCCAAAAAGTACCAATTTCAGGCAGTGGGCACCACGTTGGGCGCCATTCATTGATTGTTTTTTTGTTTTTCTCATTTGACTTATGGAATAGCTTTTGGAGGCATAAGACGGATCAACGATCCGTTAGGGATTAAAGTATTGAAGACCTACATACATTGAAAAAACAAAATATACGTCCTTTTATCACACACACAGACTGTCCAGAGTTCCAACTCCTATGATATCTCAACTTGATATCAAATAAGACAATTCAAGGTTCATTCACTGATTTTTCCACATCATTTTGAACAGGTGCACACAATTACTCTGCCCAGGCAAGTCTTTGAATCCCATTCTCAAGCCACAGTAGCGGAAAACTGGGTCTCAAGTATGGCATGCAAGCTTATGGCCGTTCTCCACCACTTTAGCATGTGAAACTAAAGAGAGCTAGCTAAAGACTTAGCGGGAGGGAGGCGTTTACTTTTTAAGGCACAAGCCCAACCCAAGTTAAGTTAGATAAAATTAAAATAGTCTAACTAGCGGATAACTTAAATTATTTGGTTGGTTGTTGTACAGATAGTCGCGTTGCTAAATACTCCCACTGAAGGCCAGGATTAAAAAACATTTACTTATTTAAGAATCACTAAAATAAGTGTAGTGGATTAATTACAATTGCAATTAAGTGTCGTTGCTGATCTTTAATACGATTTGAATTAAAGTCTCACATTGGGCGCCATTTTTGAAAATCACATCAATTCATTAAAGGAGCTTAAAAACTGATCCAATAGCAATATTGAATATGTTCTGATTAACGACTCAAAAAGCAATATTCAAAAATATTTGATTTGAATATTTATGTGTATATTTATAAAAAAAATTAATCCTTTGTTAAGAACCTGATACTGGGCGCCAGTTTTTGAAATCCTTTTTCATTGTAAACTCTATTTATAAATATTAATAAAATAAAGTAGTCGCTGTTAAATTTGACCACAATAGACAGGTATATTTATAACAAAAATAATCCTTTGGTAAGAACCTCACATTGGGCGCCAGTTTTTGAAGTCCTATTTATTATATCTTAATAACACATTATCTTGTAGATATTTTGATACAATATAAAATAAAGATTTATTTAATTAATAAATAAATATGTACGTAATATGTTCAAAAATAGTTATTGGAACACGTTTGCTCATGAGATCAGTTAAAAAATAATTTATATTATTTTATGAAGAATTCAACTTGAATATTTAGTTATATTCGTGTTGTAATTTTAAACCCATGCTGTTTTTGGTGTTGACAAGATTTTTGGTTGAAATCAAAAGGTTTTCCTTAACTCACACTTTAGATATGATGAATATTTTGTATTTTTGCCCGAAGATGCCAAAAAACATGGTTATGGTTAGGATGAATTATTTTCTATGTTTTTTATGTTCTTCAATATCCAATAAAACTTTTTTTTTTGTTTTGTTTTAAATAAATTAATTATTAATTCATCCTTTATTTATGTCAATTTTATTATTGCACACCATTAAAATAATTCAAAATAAGGACATATTATGTATGTATATTACCACATTTTTCACATTCACATCACAAGGGGTCATTTCAACTAGGCGCATTCTAGCATTGCCCGGCACCGCAACTGACATAAAACAAGGTGAAAACAAAGCACAAGACGACTTAAATCCACAAAACAAAATAAATATAGGTAGGTACACGAACGAGGGAGCAGCATTTGATATTAATCCACCTATATCATCATCGGCTTCATCGCCATCATTAACATTGCTCAGAGCTAGCTAAGCGCAAGAACATCGACATAATGTCAGATATGGGCATAGGGAATTTATATACACACTGATTTCTGGTTGCATTATATTACCAGGCTGCCAAGAGCTCTCTGTTAGCCACAACATTTATACTTGTATCACGAATTCACTGTCATGGTGGTGTTCAATGATGATGATTTGGGGCTAACACACACACCATATCTACATATATAGGAGGATAACAAACATTAAAACACGAAACTCTATGGAAAAGACGACGACAACACAAAAGCTTGGATGATGATGGAAATAGTATTAAATGCAAATTGTCGACTTCTATTTCACCGCGATCCAACACTCTCCACACTTCACCACTCTCGTTTTTTTTTTTTTACTTTACATAAAATCAACACTCAACTCACAGACGAAAAAGAAAAGATGACGTTTTTGGTATGGTAAGGTGGTGGATTGAAGTAATTTCAATTTTAATTCGGAAATTCAGATTAAAATGGGAGCAATGGCGGCGGAAATGGGAATTACAATTAAAAAAAAACAAACAAAAATACCACAAATGCCAGAAACAACACTTTTTTTTTATTTGAACAAGGAAACTAAAACACAAAAATATAGATACTTGCTTCTCTCAATAATAATAATGATAAAAAAAAGAAAAATATACACAAATTAAGTATCTATCTACTCACATAAAAAGAAGAAAAAATGTCGACAAATGGGGGAATAATAGACACGAAAAGTAGAGAAAAAAATTCACCCAAAACACTTTTCTTTAGTTTTATATATCTTTGCTTTTCTATTCACCACATTTTTGTTTATTTTTTTTTTAAATATAAATATTCATTTAATTCACTAACACTTTTTGACTAATATTATTTTAGCATAGTTTAGTTAAATTATTATTATTGTTTTTTTTTTTTAATTTTTTTATTCCCGGTAATTCCTGAAACCCGAGACCTGTATCCGTGAAAAAATCACTTCACCGACACGGAATGTGTGTAAATGAACGTAGGAATATTTTTTTCCAATTCTCCCCCATAGTTTTTGACGACGATGTATCTATCAAGAATGAGATACAAAAAGAGAAAGAGAGAGAGTTGCATAGGTTTTTTTTTTGTTTGTTGTATTGGTGAGAGAAGAGAGGATGCAAAAAGTCACAAAGAATCACAAAGGCTCTCTTTTTTTATTGAGATATATGAAGAAGGAAAATATGAAAACAACCCTCTTGAAAAATCAAATTGGAAATGGAACTAATTTAATGTCAAATGTAATTGGGACAGTGACACCTGTCTAAGGATTTTAAGTCTCTAAAATCACAGTTAAATTTTTATTTATATTGTTAAATTAAAATTTCAATATTAATTAAAAATTTGGCGCTTAAATTTAATTTAAAACAAAAAACTTAAAAATTTGTGAAAGAAATAGAATTTCTCATTGAAATTCGGTTACACTCGCTTGTGTTTTTCTCTCAATTAATTTATGACACGTATACTTATATCAATCCCGTAGCAAGGAAAATATTTCAAAGGGGATACAAAAAAAAAAAACATTTTTTTATAAACGGGCTTATGTTTATGGTTCTAATTCTAGTTAATGATTATAACTCATTAGATAAGAGGTTTATTCAAATAATATATAATCTGAAAAGAAACATACTTAGATATGTCTGTTTGTAAGCTTGAGAATTTTTTTTGGTTAGTTGATTTCGTTTTACGTGAAAGAGAAGCGTAAACTTTGATTGTTCTTCCCAAAAGAGATAATCAATCAGCAGAATTACATTGACATGGCTATGATACGTTCAGAAGTTTTCGGAGCAAAATTGTACTAGATTTAGTACGTGTTAAAAACAAGATTTGAACGAGTAAGCATCATAATATCTTTCAAATATTAAATTAAAGTTAAAATCACAAATTGCCTATTTTATCTTATTAGTTTCATACTGGTGGATACAATGAAATCATTAGGAATATAATTAACGAAAAATAAAAACAGTAGCGAACTCAAATGGCTTACCTGAGGGACACCAAATTTTACTAAACAGGCTTACACTTAATCTGTGTAGCAATTTGAAAGTAAATAAATGGATTTGACAAAAAGATACTGATTAACACAGGATATTGAGAATAACCAGATGAACAATTTATGAATCTTCTGGGATAATAAATGAATAACACGCGGGTTTTCCATATGAGGTGTATGGCGGTATGAGTAAGTTTTCAGAAGAACGTATATTTAACAAAAAAAAATCTCTTTATCACTGATTGATATGATGACATGTAAATCTTCAAGCAGCTTAATATTTATTGAAATCCGTCAGATTGTTAAATAACTGCCCAAGAATAGAACTTTATGAAACTTCGATTGATGCTCAAAGAAATGGTGACTGTTTGTAAAAATTATTTCCGAAAAAAAAAAATGTTATTGTTTAATGGAACTTATTCGCCCATATTCCGAACTAAATTGAAATCGATTTTTAATTTCAAATGATTCGTTCATTTTTGAAAATTTGGCAATTATTTCGAACTGTCAAAATTGAAAGTGGTTTGATTTTAGATTTTTGAATGATAATTCGATCATATTCTGCATTTCAAACGAAATCGAATCGAAATAGATTTTCAATTTAATTCGAAATGAAATTCTATTTTTTATAATTTTTTTTCATTTTCGAAAATTTTGTTATAACTTCGAACTGTCAAAATTGAAGGTGAATGCAATATTATTAGCATTTTTAAAATAAAAAAAAAGGAAGAAAAACTCTAGAGAAAAAATTATACACACAATTTTGCGAGAAAGATCTAGATTATTAGATTTTCGAAATTTTAATGTACAATTAGTATTTCGAAATATTTTGTAAAACAACCAAATTGAATTTCGACTTGTGAATTCAAAAAAGGTGAAACTGTCAACTGGCGACGGCTTAGTTCAGGTTTTATAAAATAAATTATCAAAACCATTTTATTCGTAAAACTTATAGAAAATATATCATTTATTAATCTTTTAAAAACCCTGCTAAAATTCTTTAACATAAATAAATTCTTTCATTTCTTTGACATTTTTATTGGTTGATGACATTGATACTTGTGAGAGTATCAAATAGCGATTTGAATATTTTATATTTTTCAAACACATCCTAACTTAAGATGAATTTACAGTACACCCACCTAACGCCGGCCTTGATTTACACCACAAATAATGCAATATTAAACAAATACCACTGAACCATGTTTGTTTTATTGAGCGGTGTGGACCCTTTATCCAAATCATCTCTTTTTCTAACAAGAAAATAAAAAACATTCTACACTCTCAGAGAATTCAAATGTTTGAGAATTGAGTGTGTCAGTTTTTCAAGAGAGAGACGGAAAGAGAAAGAGCACGACTTTCTGTTGTGTGCCAGTTTTTTTTTTTTTTTTTTTGATGTTGTGTTGTTAAATGTTACCAGATGGAATTTAACATTTTAACCCCTGAATATAATATTCTGCTATTGGTATATATTATTATGGTGTCAGGATCACGTATGTGTTTGGAGATTATCCTTAATACTGAAAATAAGTAAATTGTCCTTATAACGTCTTCGTATATTTTCTTCGTGTGTCGTCGTCGCTCATTCATGATGAGGGAGAACATTCTAAATCTGTCCCATACAAAATATATTTTTGGTTTCTTGTCTCCAAGAAAACAAGAAGATTGACACACCACAACACAACAATGTTCGCATAGTCAGATGTGTTTTTTCTTGTTTTTTTTTTTTTTTTTATGAATGAATGATACGAAAATAGTAACAAGAAAGTCGATTTTATAAAAAAAATGATGATGGTAATTTAGTTAATCCCTCGACACATATTTTATGGACCTTTTGAAAAGTGTTTCCTATTTATAAGTACAAACATTTTTTTTTTTGCTTTCGTTGTTGGCAATGAAAATTCGAAATTATAACTTCTTGTTACAATTAGAGGGATCCACTATTAGAATTGAGAATGAATGACAGGAGGACACACGCTGCCGCTGCTATGGCTGGATTATTAATAAATATACATAAACACTTCGGGAGGATTAACTAAAGTACTTACTTTGGCTGCTGAAACACATGTGTGTTAAGGAGATTTTAAACATGCAAGCGAGAGACATTCAATATGTTCAATATGGGAGCATTGAACTTCCGGGTATAATCGACTAGGGTGAGAATGGAGTACCCATGAAGTGTTATTTGTTTTTTAAACGATCAATCGTCAGAACTAAGAACAAATAAAATGACAGTCTAAGTGGAAGAAATTCTGACATTTCGTGATATATATTAGTTTTACCACGGCTGCTGAAAAAATTGTAGAAAAAAAGGAATTACGGTCGATTGAAAGAGAATTTACTTTTCTTTCAATAAAAAAAAGCAAAAAATAGTGACACGCAACGTGACAAATGTGGAACATTATCTTAAAAAAAAAAAAAAAAAAAAAAAACAACAAGCGCACGTGATGTTGGGGAAGATCATTTTATGATAATTTAAATGGGGATGTTGAGAAAACTTAACACCAGGTTTTTAATTGTCATTTTCATACAAAGGAGATGCTGGTCATGTTCAAATGGAATTACATATGTATGTATATACCTTTTATGAGAAGAAATTCAGATTTTTGGTTTGGTCTTGACTCATGAGTACTTAATGAGAATTAGTTATCATGATAATTTTTTTTTTTGTAGAGATATGTAAAGTGTGAGCTATTGAGTGTTTGAAAGTGTGGGAGCTTTTGTTAAATTACAAATAAATTACAAATTTGGATAACAACAATGTTTGCATGTAGGTTTAAGTGAAAGTTTTCCGTTAGGTTTTGCCAAAGTGGCTAGGTAATGGACTTTGCTGTTCTGCCGAGAATATTTCTGCTTATTGGAGGAAAATCTTTTCGGCTTTTCCTGAAATCATCTTTGTCTTTTTGTTTTCTAAGTGGACAGTTTTTCTTGGACAGCAAACAATGCAATACAAAGACAGATAACAATGTTCAGTAGTCACACCACTGAAAAAGTGCTGCCAAAAGAGCTGTCAAAAGAACTGTCAAACTATTGCTTTTTATTGTTTTTGTTGCACACTGAATATATATGTAGTTGAACTCCGAATTGTCTGTGAGATTTCGCTTAGAGTGGTGCCTTCGCTTAAATAGCGTGGGGATATATAAAATTACTTCCGTTATTTAATAAAAAGTCACCAGGAAATGTTTTGGAAAGTAGTAGTAAGTATAAGTAAATTGGATGACTTTAAAACTGGGAGATCCATATATACCTATTTCTGACATTTCTTGACGAACACCTCTCAGTATAGAATAGGCGGAGCTTACATATATCTTCTAAATATGCTACAGACAACCTTAAGGAGGAACCTGGCGATTTTTATATCCGAAGCTTGAGTCATATCTATTGGCGCTGCTTACTGTACAGATCAACATATTATTCTTCCAGAAATATTTCCATAGAAATTGGACGGCTTGTTATCCAGATTTAACAGCTCCCAGTCTGTTTCCTAAAACATAATTTTTCTCCAAACAGCTAAATTTCGAATTGGACCATTGTAGAGAATATGTCACAAAAACGAGCTGTTCTCTAAGAAAAAATTTTAAAATTTGTATGGAAGCTAAATTTATACGTGATCTTTGTACTATAGGTTTAATGAAACGAAATAATATCCCGTCTCTTGGAAACCTTAAAAGAAACATTTGGTTCGATATATTTGCTTTGAAACGATAAGCTTCCTATATTTTCATTATAACATAATAATAAAAATAACAAAGACTAAGCTTCACAATTGTTTTTTTTTTTCAAATGTATTTGTTTCCAAAGGATGTTTTTAAATTGGCAACATTGTTTGTAGTGAAAATACATTTGACATCTGACAGATGATTTGTGCTTAGTAAATTTTGTCATTTCACCATGAATATATTGACTTTCACAAAAAAAAAAAAAACCATTGGAAATTATGCATCATATTTTAAGTGGTTTTAAATGCCTTGCTCCAAGTGCCTGTAACTATAAAACATAATACACTTCACTGTCAATAAGTATTTAATTACAACGAATTCCATTTGTCTACTCACTGAATTTTATATCTGCCTATATTCATGATTTCCGTCTCATTAGTTGACATCATCTGTCAAAATTCCTTAAAATAACTTTCACTTGCTAATAATATATGTTATTTGATTATTATCAATACGTAAATGTTTACCACAACTTAATTAAGTACCTAAGTAGGTAGGTAGGTATATTAAAATCGGAATCCCCTGCTTTACAGAAATATATAATAATATAACAATTAAAGTGACATAAAACGTGATACCAAAAACAGTAATTTTTTATATTATCAATTTATTGTTATTAACCCTCTTTCCTTTTGTCGCCTCGCATCGATGACAGCCGTCACACTGAAATGCATCATGGCTAATCTCGTAATGTCATCATAACCTGTATATATCTTCGTCACTGTTCCTCATGCTGCTCTAAATACATTTACATAAATGACTGCATCGCCCTGTGTTTGCTTTGATAAAATATTTGCGGTTCACTACACTAATACGGAATCTCTCATCGTGAATAGAGCTATCAATTATGCACGATTGTTGAGCACAGTTCAAAATTTTTAAATAGAGTTGTACATCAGAGAAGTTCAAAAATCTAAATAATAATGGCAGAGGTGAATAATTTGAAAATGTTTAAGGGAGAATATGCCTAGTGTATACCTATGTACATATATCTATGTGATTGAGTAAGAACAACAAAGAGCAACTAAAGTTTATTTGAGTATTCACAATTTTTTGTTAAAGTGTTTAACTTAATCAAAGGGTATTATAATGAACATAAAAGTCAAAGAAGATTCATCTTAACATAATACATTTATTTGATGGTTCTAGATAATTCCATCTATACCTACATACATACGACCATGTCATCCATCTTTAATTATTTAGCTACTTGAACAGCACAACTTGGAGAAACTGACCAGACGCAGCTCAACAGCGTCAACACCGATAAAGGTGCCATTTGCGAATTTGCAAGTCAAAGAGGAATTTTGCAAATACTTGCACTACCTTTGATTTTTGTAGTTTTCATCACCCAGCTTCATCATAAATAGCCAACATCGACTTCGAATCGAATCGGCATCGGCATCGACAGAACCTCCATCGCTATCGCGCCAAAGAGATACGCGATACTCAAAAAGATACACAAAATTGGGTCATTGCCAGATCTAAATTTGTGGTCGATGCACAGTGGGCTTAAATAGTCTCAAAATTTAAATAAATTTTTTTATTTTACTATGTTCATTATAATTTTACAGAATATTTACAATGAACATAGGAACGGGATTATTATTGCGCATGTGTCAAAAATTAAATAAAAACAAACAGAAAAAAATGACTGATATATACATATATATAATATAAAATGGCGAATGCCAAGATTTTAGAAATAAATATTCAAATGAAAGGTGAGCACGAATATTCAATTTAAATGTAAATGTATGTAAAAGGAATAATGACGTGACCTTCCAATAATTTGTAAAAACTTGTTGTTGCTCAAAGAGGCAACAGGTCATTGAGAGTGGGTGTTTTTTTTCAATTTTAGATTCTACAGTTTGTTTTTTTTTGCAAGTGATTGGCCAGGATAACCAATGATTTACAAAGTTATATTTATCATAGAAATCTTTAATTTGCAGGAGAATCTGTGATTTGACGGAAAACTTGTTGATTTAACAAATTTGTAGGGGTAATCAACGTAATTTTTCAGAGTAATCTATGGTTTTTCAAGAAAATTTTAGGTTCTCCAGATTAATCCGTGATTTGCCGGAGTAATGGATGTATTGCCAGTGAAATCTATGATTTTTAGGATAACCTATCATTTTCCGGAATAATCCATGGTTTACCAAAATAATCTCTGATTAACCAGATTAACCTATTATCTGCATGAGTAATTCGCAAATACAAAGTGATTTGCAATTCTAACCTACAATTTGCCAAATTAATCTGTGACTTCCAAGAGTAACCTGTGGGCTTATTGACAAAAACCCATGATATGCTAAAGTGAGAGCAATCTTTGATATTCCTTTGATATCAAGGATTTGAAAGAATTATCAACAATAATCTTGGAAATCTTTGTTTTTCCAAAGTAATCTATGGTATGTCAGGATAACCTGAGGTTTACCAAATTAAGTTGTGATTTACGGGAGTGATCTTTAATTTGCGAAGTAATCAATGATTTTTAAGAGTAATCTGTGATGTTTCACGATAACCCGTAATTTGCCGGTGAAATTTATAGTTTACCTGTGATAAACCAATGTAACCTGCGATTTTCTGGAGTATACGTGATTTGGTTGTATAATAACATACAAAATGGAAATGAAAGTATTTATGTTGGTTTTAAAATTTTAATTTTAGTTCCTTTCCAAGGATTGAAAATACATACTTTAACCCATGGACCACATCCCTTTCTTAAGATCTCAGTCTAATTTGATTTTTTGTTTTGCCTGCAAATATATTGAAATCTTTAAACTCCATTTTAAATTAATTATTATTCAAATTGAATTCGTAAATACATAGAAGGAACCTTATAAAATACGAAAAATTGTCTACCATATTTTCTCTTATATAATTAATTAAATAATTTCCAACTTTGTCATTTAGTCTGCCCCACTGTTACTGACAACAACGACCACGACGTCGACGAAAGCAAAAATTTAAGAGTGGAGCAAGTCGATGCTGTGTGATGAATGTCGTTGTCGTCTTTGCAAAAGAAATCGAATTAAAACCGAAGAATTCAACCAACAACCAGAGTACACAAAATTAAACGAAATTGCATTCCGACATGCAAATTGACTAAGGGGAGACAGTGACCCCGTTTTTGTTCGCTTTTTGCTGGTTTGGTTATTTTTAAAATTATATGTCTTTTTTTTTTTTTTTTTTTAAATTATTATCTCTAGTGGAAAATGTGTGTACTACAGAAAACCATAACAGAAGCAGAGGTAGGTATGGTTTATAGAATGTACTCGTATATCAGAGAGGCAACCCCAATAATACTGCGAACGTCAGAGGCAAGATAATAAAATTGAATTAAATTTGTTGCAGCTAGTAGAAGCAGAAGCAAAAAGCAGCAACAGTACAACCCAGCAATAGCAATGGCAAATTCATGTTTTATTTTTGTTATTGTTGTATGTTGGTCGGCGTGGTTTCGTCTTCGAAATGAAACGGAACCACAGATTCAGTGACATTTAGATCATACTACCGGTTGCGCTGCTTTGGGGCGGTAAAATGCTTCCGTATTAAAGTATAGTGATTAATTTAGAATATCATCAATGAGAGTACAAAAAAAAACTTAAATAAAAATAAATTAGTGTGGATGTTTGTTTATCTACATATACCTATTTAAGAATGCATCAAATGATTTTGTGTTTTCTTATGCCTTCTTTTGAAATTATTTATTAGAGCAGTAAAATTGGTTCAAGATTTTTTTTTCCTTTTGTCAATGACAAATTTTATAATAAATTAAATGATTGAACAAAAAAATAGAAAAATGAAAGTTTTTGATGGTAATATGGAATTTTTTAAATGTGTAATAAAAAATAAATAAATTTTGCAATCTGAATTAATTACAGATTAGTTGCTTGGTGTCAACAACATTTTGCGGACCGATTTTCTCAAAAGAAGAGACTTTTTTTCTGCCCTAAAATCGTAAAAACGAATTTTTAATATGCAATATACCTAGATACATTTGTAGAGTAGGTATATGCATATAAGAACATGCATACATATGTGAATGTGAAGTGCCTACAAATGCATACCTATTTCGTAAGTAAAAATTGTGAAGTGTAGAAGAGTTGTAATTCATCAGCCTAATAAAATCAACAGTAATATTAATTAATGCAATCTTTCACGTACGCCAAGTAAGAGAGCTGAAAAATATTGTTTTTATGTATTATTTATTTTATTGTCTATATTTTCACCTACGCAGATTAAAAACAAACAAAAAAAAAAAAAACAAACAAAATAAAAATACGAACATCTGCAACCACCGCACAACCTAGATTGTCAACGAACCGGCCTTTTTTTGAAAAAAAAAAAAAAAAAAAAATGTGTATAGACACGAATGTCATCAATAACCTTTGAAATCAAACACCGTCTCAATTATATTTCATTGAGTCAGCCAGCAATATCATTTGACAAGTCGATCGGCTTTGAATAAATCAATCCAAAAAGATTAAAAACTAATTCATTTGTCAATGGAGATAAATAAAAAAAAGTGTAAGTACGTTGCCGTTGTTTGTAATGCCGGCCACTTAAATGCGATAAGCTGGCACGTTTAGAAGGTTTTGACGTTTATTGGGTATTCCATTCATTCAAATTTGTATCTTTGATTTTTTTTTATTAAAAGTAACATTATTATAGTCTAGGTGGTAATGTTATAGACTGATTTAAAACAGTCTGGAACTTTTCAGCAATACATTCTCCAAAATTAGCAAAAATGAACCTAAAGTGCGCATGCGCAAAAATTGAATTGGTACCAATTTCACAGGCAGTATTGATAGAATCTTATTGGTGTTCACAAAAGATTTAAAAAAATTGTTGTCAATGTTTTCATTATGTGAATGTACCAAACGGTATCAAATGGCTACAGACAGTGATGTCAAACTACTTTTTTGATGCAAGTTCTTGAATTGGGTCTGGAGTATTGTTGGTTTCAGCTGGACGGGGAGACCGCTCACACGGCTCTTATGAAATTATGAATTAACTTCCAGGTACATTTTGTGAAAGAGAATTTTTTTCTGATATTAAATTTGACAGCTGACATATGATTTGTGCCCAGTATATTTTGGTATTTCAGCATTAATAAGTTTTACAACAGAATAAAGCTCAAAAATAGTAATTTTCTATTATAAAGGGTATTTAGAATGGAAGGTCGTAGCGTTTTAAAATCAGTGATCCGTTCTTTTCATATACTTGCCACATCCCGACAACTGTCCTGTTAAGTCGACTATGCGAGGTACGTTTGGTGCGGCTAAATATCATTCAACCGGTTCGGTAAATATGTAATAATCAGTCAACATCCGTAGAATACCAAAACGCTGACAAAATTGTTGCTCTGTGTGAGTGAGAAAATCGGAGTCGTTCACAAAAACCCGGTATTAATTCTACTTCAACTTGGTTTATTTTCCGTTAGGACTGGTTGATATGTATAATGTTGTTTCAAAAGGAGGACGGTGCTACGTGCCACACAGCGCATATCACGATGAACATTGTGTACGGGCGATCTAGCGGGGCGGTACGGTACGGCAAATGGAACTGGCCTCCGAGATCGTATGATTGCATTAAATCATACGATCTCGGAGGCCAGTTACATTTGCCGTACCGGCTTCTTTCTTTGCGAATATTATCTTAAATCGCAGAAATATTTTTCAAAGTTCGTATAAATTTTTTGAAATGGCCTCCATATCCCTTGCAACTGTCATCGATGGAAAAAATATCAACTAATGACTTTTATCATTTCCAAACATTACCTCCTTGACTATTTTGTATGTTAAGTCTAAAAACTTATTTATCTTCTTATCTCTTCCGGTTCGCAATAGCTTAACCCAATTTTTCATATGAAAAGTGAAATCAGGAAGAAGAAGGAATAATTGTTTATGTTGGTTTACTCGTTTTTTTTTTATATTTTTTTTTTGTCTGTCTGATATAAGTTGATCAATAACTTCTGTTATAAAAATTGCAAAACATGAACACCAGACAGAAAACAAAACGAAAATATAGTAATAAAAAAAAAACTTAATAATTTTTCGTCTTTCCTAAGTTGCTATACCACGCAACTTTTGACGCACGTCGCGTCGCGCGCATTTAAAAATAAAACCTGTAATCCGCGCCGCTTGCAAATATAATTGAAGAAACGACCGCATGAGAGTTGATAAACTGGAATTTCATAACATTAAGTAGATACAGGTATATAATGACAGGTCAACCTCGTAATTTTGTCTTCTTGTTTTTGTACTCTCTTGACCCTTAACTATACCTGCATACATACATACATACATACATTGACCGAAAGATAAATTGAAAAAAGCCATTGTAAACAATAATAATTGACAGCTTTGATCAGTGGTGGTGGAATTTTTGTTTTATTTTGTTTTGATGAAATAAATTGAAGGACTCATCTTAATTATTATCAAAGAGGAAGAGAAAACTCACAATAATAATTATTATCGATGAGTAGGTGATGCATGGCCAACTTATATGAACAAGAGTCTTTCAAGTTATTACTATGTACATATATTACCATCACACTCTATAAGGACATTCTGGATGCTCACCATAAGCCTTTTTGCCACACAGTCATATACAGACAAAAGCAAAACAATCACCGTAATTGCATTTTGCAGATGAGTGCGATTATGTATGTGATACTGGAAGAGTCTTATGGTCCTGACACATCATCATGACCCAATGAAAATTTTCCTTTTCCTTCTATGGAGGTTAATTTTTTACGAGCTACCTATATAACTATGGTGACCATTTTTATTTTGTTTGTATCTTATTCAAAACTTTTATTGTTTGTTCAAAAAAAGAATACGTTTAGTTCTTTAGAAAAAGTTATATAAATTAAATATTTTAAACAGAATTTATGTTAAGATTTATTTATCAAAAATATTTATGATAAATATTTGCCTTTGAAAAATATGGTTAACTATGTTATATTTTAATGGTTCAATGGAAGATTCTCAGAAAGGGTGTTACAGGATATTATTCAATTATTATTCAATGTTATAAATATTCCTTTCTGCTATTATGTCATCATAAGTAAATGTAATACAACGATATCCTTGCAAGTGAAATTTCTAAACGACGAGTTACAACACACTTCTCTGTAGGTTGCAAAACATTCATGAAAATCACCCTTAAGATAAATCAATATTAAGAAATTCTTATTTATTGAGCAGAAAAAGAAAAAAATAAGTAGCAAGTGAAAAATAACACAAAGTCGTAAATATAGATAAAATAAATTAAGATTAAAGAAGTCTTAACAAACTGATGGAAGATAGACAAATGGACATCTCAATAATTATGGTCACACAAGCAAGTAGGTAACTAAAAAGAAAAAAAGAACAACAGAAAAAGGGGATTCCCCGTATTCAATAAAACACATAATGAAAATATTTAACAAAATGTTCTTTGAATTCATTGCCTTGGCGCTTAACTTATTGACAAATCGTCAATAAAATCAATCATAACAATATTGCCATTGACCTGTGTTCATTTAATCTAATCATAAAACTTAACAGACAGAAAGAAGTGATAGTTATTTTTTATTTAATTGAGTCGTTGAGAATATGCGAACCACTTAAGTGGCACCATCATATTGTAACAGGGACGTCTTCCGTTAAACAGGAGCCCATATTTGCGGGCATATTGTGAATTTGTATGAATTTAAAGGAATTTAAGTCAAAGGAGTTCCCTGACTAAAAAAAAAAACGTAGTTTTTGACAGAAGAGAGCGCTCTCAATAGAGCTAAAAATTCCCAAGTCAGTGAATTTCTGGCCAAGGAATTTTTGTGGCCATGAATTATGTCCCTTTCCACAAAGAGAAAGAAATTGCTGGTGACGTTTTATTTTAATTTCTTCTATAATATCTTTTACCCGAGGAAATCGTAGGAAATCGTTCAAGTTGGACTAATTCAACCGACTTTTTTTTTACGTGAATTCGACTTCAGTTGTTCAGTCGCACAACCTATCGTGAACAAAACCAACCCAAACTAACATTAAGCATTCGTTAAAAAAAAAAGACAAAGCTGTGCTAGTCGAAGGATTAATTAAAAATGTTTGTATTATATAAAATTACGTAGTATTTTAGTATCAAAAAAAAAGTACGGACAGATATAAAAGATGTCACAAAAGAAAACGTCAATGTAAACAGCGTCAATGTGAACACCGGCTAAGAGATTTTCTGTGGTTTTAAGTTTCTTGGTTGAACGCACAATGTGTGAAGTGTGAAAAGGAATGTCAAAAATAAATATTTCCTATGTCCCCTTCCACACGAGGAAACTGAACTTCCAACAAGTGGGAAAGACACCAAGTAAGGGGAATGAATGGTCTACGAAAATTGGAAATTAAGGGCAAACGTCAAAAAAATCTCCAGCATTTCATTGTGTGAAAGGGAACTATGTAATTTCACTGGCCAATTCTATTTTGTTCCGCCTCTTTACTTCGTGCTATTCTCTACTAACATTTGAAAGTTTTTGAAAAATTGGAAACTAAGTTCCTTCATGTAAATGGGAATCATCAGTTCCTTCAAATGTCAGTACAATAAAAAGCGAAACCTCCGGTCGTGCTGGTCATTCACGATAGGTAATCGAGAAAATTGTTTTTTTTTTTTTATTGTTTTTTCGTACTTATTTAAAGTGTAAGCATTTTGGAGAGAATTTCATCCCCGCTCTTCACAGCAAGTGAATTTTTTTTTAATAAAAAAAATTTAAGGGATAAAGAAAAAGTGTGAGTGCCGGGACTCACGGTTAAGATGTGTAAACATTAAATTCAAATTCAAGTGCTGGTTTTACATCATAGAACGCGACGAATTAGAACTGTCAACCAAATTTCAACCCAAACTCCACTCGATCTTTTGATTTAGTTTGAAGTACGAACGAAAGTACCCCATATTGAACGTATCCAATTTACATCAACGTATCTTAACGTGTAAGATCACAACGTAAATGTCACAGTAATTTCCACGTTTTTAGTTTTCCCTACCGCCGCCGCGCCGGCATAGATTTTTACACATCAAAAAGGAAAATTTCCTTGGCAGCTCCCACACGCAGTTTATTGAGTATTTTTGGAGAAAACCCAACCCAAGCTTGTTAATGTCAACCCACTATTTTGTATGTGTATGTTCCAAAGACTTTAACGTTATTTTTACACTTATTATATAAATACAGTGCCTAGCCACATGTGAATTATTTAATTGAGTACAAAGTGTGAAACATTTTCACACGAACATTTAAAACCACTAGACCAGTTGAAAGAACATTTTCATAATTCATTTAATTTTGTTTTTTTTTTTTTTTCTTTCCAAAGTATATTAATCATATATCTACATTTACTTGTTATCTTAAAGCAATCACTTAATGGTGTTTGTTTACCAACAACCTTGACAATATTGATTCGGTCTGTTTAAGTTAGCTTTGTGTTTTTAATTAAACAAGTTTCTTTTTTTTCAATAAAGTAAAACAAAAATTACGCACAGACTTTTCAAAGGAGAAAGAATTTATGGAATTTTTTAATTGCAAATAAGGATTATTATGATTAAGGAGCAGACATTAAAAATTTAAAAGTCCTTAAGTTAATCTATCAGACAATTGCATTTTAATGTGTACAATTTTTTTTTATATAATTTTTTTAGATGCGATTAAAATAAATATAAATAAAATTGATGGCAAGTTGTCGTCGTTCGTGGAAAACCAGAACCAGAGGAGGGGACCTACAATTTTCTGCTGAATCCGAACGGTTTCGATGAAATACATTTTATCTTTTTCTTGTCTCACTCGACTTTATCTAAACATTGCAATCGGTGTATGCAAGCCATATGATTTATTACTACATTTTCATTAGAGCCGAAGTGAAGTAATTTCGTCATTCACCGAAAAGTGTTTTCACTTGACATTTGATCATTTTGTTTGACAGGTCATTCACTTTTGAATTTAAATTTGCAGTTAATCGCTTGTTTTCGTTATTTTCTCCTTTTTGTTTTTTATACATTGAGTTATGATAGGTCTGTTCCAGAGAATTTCCGTACAAAACCTAGCTGACTGTCAAATGGAAATGAAATTCTCTCAGAGAGAAGAAAAACTGTCAAAATATCTGGAACGGTTTGAGCACTAAAGGCTTAACCAAATTCAACTTACTTTTGCACAAAAGAGACATTTTTAGGAAATAAACCACGAACGAATCTCAACTTTCTGATCGCAGTCTGTAAAAGAAATAGTAGTAAGTATACCTTTATTTAATAAGGTTCTTTTTGCTGATATTAAATTTAAATATTTAAGTTCAACATAAGCACTTGTGTGACAGTTTACGCAGAAGAAAAATAATTTTTTTTATAAAATTTGAAAAATCCAATACCCATAATAAACTCAAAAATCTTTGTTTGTTTATTTTTTGGTTATATGTAGATATTATAATTATTATAAAAAAGTCGCCCATAATAATCGACAGAGAAAGCTAATTAATTTAACATATGCATTACATAGATTAATTGAAAATATATTTTGATTAATTCACATATAGCAAAGCAGTAAATGCACTCAATATAATTAAACTTGTCGCATATACTCGTATACCGCTACTTGTATATTACTAGACATCGTTCATGAATATTGATTAGCTCATTAGAGAGCTTGTAGGTGTCACCGGGGTGTTACCAGTTTTAATGCACTTCAATGAGTTACAAACGAGTGAGAAAATAAATATGATAACGCAAAATGTTATAAGGATACGAGTGTACGTAAAAATAGCAAAAAAAAATAAACTGCTGGCATCAGGGTTTGGTGTTGTTGGGAAAAAAAAGTAATGGAGTTAGTGAAACACAACAATCCTCTACATAACCCTAATTGCTAAAAGGCAATTAATGTAATTAATTTACGGAGGCGGAATATATTTACATTACCAAATAAAAAAGGTTGAGTTTTTTTCCTGTTGGAAAATGTGACGAAATAATTTCAAAAAAAGTGTAGCTTTTGATGTATGTATGTGTAAATGCTCTTATTGAATATTTTAATTTTAATGTTGACATTTGCTTGTCTGGTCTGGTAGGTATATTAAAAAGGCTGAGTAATTTGAAAATTTCAACAGAAGAATATTTATACACAGGGTACCTATTTAGATGTTCAAATCAAATCATGCTTGCCATTTTTGACGGTTCTCTGACTTTCAGGTTAAATTTATTGCGAGATTCCACAAACTTTTACAATTTGCTGTCAGATTTTGGAAATTTGTTGAAAAAAAAGTTACCAAACTGGAATTTAAGGTTCCTTATTGTTCGATAAAATCATCTTTAACGGTCTGTCTACAGTTATCTTTAGTGATAATGGTTATTTTAGATTTAGGTTAGAATTAACTTGCTTGGTAACTTCACTTGCGAAATCATAATCAATTACCTACCACCTGATTTAAATCCATTAATTCCATTAATGATTTTCTGCGACATTATTTTTTCATGCTCAGATTTGACACTAAAAGTTTTGACACTGACATCTTAAAAAGATGATGATGAAGCTCTCAACACTATCTCACAGTGTAATGTAGACACCGCTCGGTAGTATTAATACTTAACTTCCTCAACTTAATTAAATAAATTAACTTAAGTACCTACTTATTTATATTTACCTATTATTATTTGTTATACCTATTTTTTATATTTATTTTTACACGTGAGTTCTTTTGAAACATTTAGCAGCAATTAGCGACATCTTTGTGTTAAGGTCAGAATTTGAATGACTCTTAAGTCCTACTGAAAGCTGATGACAATGAGATTGATTACTTAAAAGACCTAGGTATAACAAAACAAGCTTTTATTTTTCATAAGAAATACATAACTCCCTATCTCGCATAAAATAAAAAATACCATACAGGGACCAGTTATTCCATCAGGTGGCGCTTAAAACCATCACCAACAGGTTATTTTTTCATCCTACAATATGACTTAATTAAATTCTTCAATTTCACAACAAAGAACTTAAAAACGCACACTAAATCCCTCGAGATTGTTTTTTTTTATACCTATTAAGAAAAAAAAAAAAAAACACGAAACATGTTTCTATCCAACCTCAATGTTTAAAGAAAATATTCTCGCGCCACAATGCAAAATCGAGTTTTGCCTCTTATGGAATGACTTGCTATATTTCCATGTTTGAGGAATGCAAACAAAAAATGCTCACAACAAAAGAGTATACATGAGATTCACTACGTCACAAAAATCGTTGTCGCACAACACCATAAAAGTGAAGATAATTAAATAATACTTAATAAATTATTATTAACAGCATAACTGTGCTATTCCAAGTTTTCGTGTGGCAATAATAATAATAAAAAAAAACACTCATTGCGTTGCAGTAAAAAAAGCAAAAACAGTAGCTATGGCGAGCAAGCAAAAGCAACAAGCGATAGTGAAATCGATTTTGAAATCGACTTCATTTTGAGTGAGTGTAATCGTGGTGTTGGTAGGTATTTGGAATCGAAGAAAAATAACACTCGCTCGACATGGGATACATACATAGGTACTACTTTCCTTTTTTTCTGTTTTTTTTTGTTTCTTCTCTTAATCTTTACAATTTCGACGTTTCCATGGTTCTTTGTTTTGTACCTGACGTTTCTTTTATACAGTGTTTCTCTTACACTGCTTCTTCTTTGTTTGAGGTGAAGATTTTTAATAAACTATGTAAAAATATGTATACTCTCATGCGGACATGTTCTTTTCTAATTTGTCTAAACTGTTATTTTTGACATTTTTCAAGTAATCCTATAAATATTTGTAAATTTTGTTTGACATTTAATTTAAACTGCCTATAATTTACGCCTCAACCTACACAAACCGCTATTATAACTTTGGCGGGAAAACCATTATCTGATTGTCGCAATTTTTATTTGCACACGATTTTGTATTTACTTTTTGCAGTTTGCACGCAGCCTATAGCTAGAGGAGCTTGCTCTTGGCATGCACTTGACATTAGCTTTTTTTTTACAGAACATGAATATGCCTCACCAGAGAGTTGGTTATTTTGGTTTGTGATGGAGTCTATAGTAGAGTACGCCTTGCGTCATGATTAAACGAAATTGAAAAAAATAAATAAAAAACAGTTCGAAGTTAAACGAACTGCAAACTGGAATTCTAGTGTGTGAATATAACTAGACTTGCCGCTACTTTTGTGTTGAAGCTGCCAGACGAGACGATTAATTTACAATTCACATAGAAAAATGAAACTTGAGAAAAACTATAATAATAAAGTATAGATATAGACATTTATGAATGTACATTATGAGAAGAAACAAAAATATAATTTGTAATTACTTAAGAATTATTATAATAATAATGTTATCGGAAGTAATTATTAAATTTGTTATACATGTGCACGATATAGCAAGGGTGTAAGTTGCCAAGATTTTAATCACTGAACTGAATTAGGTTTTCTTGCGAGTTATATAAGATGTTATTTTAATAAAATTGCTGTTTTGAATACTTCCTCAGTTGTTTTTTAGGAAATAGTATTAATTGAACTTGGATTCGTAACATTTAACCTTTTAAGAACTACTAAAATGGCCCATCTGCAACCTGCGTTATGATGTGAACACATTTGATCGGTGAAACGTCAATAATGACATGTCAAATTGTCAACCCATTCCAGCATAACTTGTCAGGAAAATAAAGTATTCTTCAGACAAATTGTCTATACTTTCTTAAATCTTTTATTTTTCAAAAATAATTTATAAAAAATCAACAATAACACTCTTTAGCCAAACAGATCTTAAACCTTTAAAGAATCACCTAAAAACAGAAATTTTATGTTCTCCGGTACTGCCTCTTGCGATATTCTGCTATATTCTGCGATATTCTGCTATCCGATCCGATCGAATCATTCGATTCACGTGAATTGTTCACATAATTTGTCACAAGTTATTCTATAAACTTTCCAATCATTCGAGTTCAAAGCTCTATCAATACTTAATTTTTAAGTTCTTGAGAGAATCTAATTGTTAAAATTTTATTTTTATCGCAATTTATATGCTTTATGGAACATTCGTTTCCCTCCGACGGATAGCAGAATACGAAAATTCACGTGAACGTTTAGCAGAATAGGCATGTAAATGGTTGAGAGTTATGGTAATCGACGAGTTGTTGCGTTACGTGTACAAAAGGCACTGCCCTTATAATTAGCACTTAAGGCCCATTTGCACAGTTGTAGTGAGTGGCACTTAAGTGGCGAATGTGAAAGAATTAAGAACAATTTCACAGTGCAAACTAACATCGATAAGTGACACTTAAGTCTCCCGTATTGGTATTACTTACTCAGACTTCAAAACTGGGCTAAAAGTTCCAAAATGGAAATCTTAAGTGGCGGTTATTCTGGTTGTAGGTGTACACTGTGAAACTGGCCCTAAGACTTATCATCAGTCAAGATGTTTTTTCTTGGAGAATAATGGCAATTTTGAAGGTTTTGAATGAATGAAAGGAAGCTTGGCCTGGTTGGACTCTCAGTGATACGGCAAAAAAAAGTTTTTACAAAAAAATTTATTAACAAATAGACCAAGCGCCACTAAAAGGATGATCGAAACGTGAAGCAGTCGTGAAATAGCTATAACTCCAGCCTGTAAAAACTCAGTTGTTGCTTCTTTCAAACCTTCAATTTTAATATAATGGTGCGAAAACTGGCAGCCTAACAGCAAGTGTGTTATTAAACAAAAACCCCTTTTAATAATAGCAATAGTTATCGGATCATCATACAGTTATAAAAACATATGTAAGCCGAAATAAATTTTTTTAAATAAGTCGAATCATTGTGATCCTTCTTTCCACTTTCAACGTTCAGTTTAAAGTAAAATCGTACAAAAAAAAAATCATCAACGAACACATTATTATGTGTCAACAAAATAAAATTCATAATTAATTAAACACGTTGTATGTCAAGTTCAACCAAGTCACCGCAGCAACGTCAATTAGTAACATTCATTAGCATTTTTGTCTCAAACAAATAAATCTGACGTCACAATATTTCTACACATCACATATTATAAACAAATAAACAAGAAAAACGAAATAAAACCATCTGTCACAATTAATTCAAACTGCAAAACAAACTGTATTAACAACCTGACACCTTTATGCCCCATTGTCATCCGACCGTACCACTGTGACATTTCAAAAATAAATCAAACAGAAAAAAAAAATCATCAAATTCATAACACTGGCCAAACTAGCGTTTTCCGCTTTCAATGACAGAAATCGACCAATGATGTCAAAACACAAACATAATATCCAACAAAAAAATAAATGATTACCAACGCCAACTAAATCCCACTGACGTTTTTCATCTTGGCACTTTGTCAAAAATTCGCATACAAAATTCACGTGCAAAAAATGTGTACAAAAGATTAGCACTGCTGTCAACTTGAGTCTTAAAAGCTAACGCGAAACCAAACACACTCATTCAACTATAACTGGGTCTCTATGTATCTCGCTAATTCTCAGTAAGAAGAAGAGGATTTGGTTTTACAAATCTTTAAAGTCAGCGACCGCAATAAATCTTGTTTGTGACTGGAAACATTTTTTTTATTTGATTGCGATTCACACAGAAATAGACATGACCCACAAGCAAGTGTAAACGAAGCCTTAACTGGGGTCACGATTGGTTTGTTTATTTTCTCATCATAGAAACGGTGCGGTGGCGGTAATGCTTGTTGGATATGTTTTCGTCTCTATTTTATCTTGTGTTTCCCTCTTAAAGAAGTGTAAATAATGATGTTCTTATAATTCCCTCCAACTATTTTTGATACTTTTTCATGTCAGAGATGTTTATCTAAACCAAAATGCAAGATGTTATCTATGAAGAGAATTCAAATAGGAATAAAAAAAAAAAAGTTAGACGATTATTTGAATTTTTTTTTCTTTTTATTTTCGTTTTGGGGGGTCATTAAACTTGGACTGTAAAATATAAAGTTCAGGTTTATATTACATGTTTTTTTTTTTTTTTTATTATTTGGAAATTTTTTTCTTCTATTTTGTTGAAGGAGGTCAGCATTCCTACTACACAATGGACACGCTCGAATTTCACATAAAAATTGGTTCCGGTTTGCGTTCCTACATTTTATAGTCACCATCACTGAGTGAGTGACACGAAGGAGAAAAAGAATTACGAAACTGTTGCACGCACACCTACATAGATACAACATACAGGTTCTCCCATTTTTTTCAATAATTTTACTTTTTGACTCAAACTAATTTATTGTACCATAAACGATAAGGATCATGTTACATTAAGATTAAAAGGGGGTTTATTTAAATAGAAGTAATACAATCAATTGATTACTCGTTTGGAATTATTATGTTCCAGGTCCAGGTAGAAAACAAATTTACATAACATGATTCAATCGATAATGATGATGTGATGATGATGATGATAAAGTAAAGTGTAAACTCAACCTTATATTCACATCTTGTTTAATTGTGCAAAATATTCCAAAAAGGGGTTTTATGTAAATCAAAATTAAAATTAGAATAATAATAGTTTATGAAATTCCTGAGGGAATTTCTTGTCATTCTGGTTGTGAACAATGTGAATTAGTTGGTATTTATTTTGTCTCTGATAGTTTCAACATTTGTTATTTCATTGTTGGACAATTAGAATGTGATGTGTATAATATATTATACAAGTAGGAAATGGGCGTGACAAATATACATCAATATAGGCACTGAGATTTTGAAGAAACACATGTTTTTAATGCTCCGAGTGTCAGCCAGGAGTTTAAGAATCCATCAGCTAGTTAAGATTAATGAAGTTCATGGTCATTATATACATACATATACTTTGTTTTACCTTTAGACGAAAGACAAATCATACTTGAGAATTGTCAAATTCTGTTCCGAAATAAACTCATTTCACACAGAATCAAGTTAATGTTTCCATCGAAAGATAATTTTAGTTTAGATTTAATAAATATTTGTAGTGTTTCCACTGCACAAATTGATTAAAAAGGACCTTCTAATATGTGAACAGTGCTTAATTGTTTCTTATAACCCAGAAGTGAGATAGCAAGTTTCATGTGTGTCAAAGGATAAACAAAAAACATTCTAAATTAGAATTAATGTGTTCAACGCGATATGTGATTAGGTTAATTTCATTTTTGTAAAACTCATGGTGAATATTAAATTAACTGGGAACAAACCGACCGTAAGGATAAATAAAATGAAATCTCGGTTTAGTCGTCGGTTAAACTAGGAGAAAGTTGAAAATCACATGACATTATTTAATCAAACAAACCTCAATTGAATTTAATGTAATAGTCTTGTCAATGAAGTTGTCAAATTTGAAGAGTAAAAAGTCAAAAGATAATTATAAAACAAATACAGTTAAAGCAAATGCTTATTGGGAAATGGAGGAAATTTAAAATAATACTACGTTTTCATAACATCCGAAATTTTAATCGTATATCTTTTGGTGTTTATCATGCATCTACCTATAGTTCTGACATTTCCATGCTATAGTTTTTTAAATTGTGCGCGTTTAATAGTTTTTCACCCAGTTTCGTGCAAATTTGTAAGTTTTACTTTAAATTGGAAATTATACATATATATTCGTATTTATAAACCCATTCCAAAGTATGTCTAACTTTGGACAGCTGTCCGAGTCCAAAACCTTATTTATAATCATATTCCATCGAGTGTCTAACTTAGACACCGAAATTGGTTGTCCAAACCAAGTGGGAACGTTCAATGATCAAAAAATTGAAATATAATCTTCAAATGAACGAAATGTTCATTGAACGTATCCAAATGCTCACGAAATTGACAGATTACAGGGATGTGAGTGAGTGTATGAGAACATTTGTAGGCCACTGTTGGAACGCGTTTATAAATAAGGAGATGTCCAACTATTTAGACAATGGCTAGCTGGACAACTGGCCAAGAATGTTCTAAGGAAATCTAATAAATACGACTGATATAGTCTTATTTATAAACGTTGTCTAACTTTAGACAACTGACCAACTTAGGAAAATGTTATCAAAAACCTTGTTTATTGTTGTGCTATAGCTGCCTAACTTAGACACAAGAGTAGATTGTTTTAACCGTGAATATAGTGATATTTATTTTTATTAAATAAATCACCAATTTAAAAATAGTTAGACAGTGTCTAAGTAGACAAAAATCTAATAAATACGACTGATAATTTACAATCGAATTGAGAAGTTTTCAAAAATTACATTTGCCCTAATAAAAACGCAGCATAAAAATATGTAGGTCCGCTCCAGTACTAAAAATTTCTATAATTTTGTGTACATTTGTGTGAATTTAAGTTCAATAAGCCGTTCCGAGACAGAGAAAAAAATTTCCCATATCTGAAACTTTTCTGTGGACAAAAATTCGCAGTTCAGCGAAATATCAGTATGAAAACTAAAGAATGACAGCGAAATGTTATACGGAATAATACTGTACATTGCGTTGTGAATTTGGTGAGTTTATATTTCTAAGAACTTAGAGGTCTCAGCAATTTCCGAAATATGTATAAACGGAAGTCATCTACAATATCTATAAGTTTTCCCGCCAATTACTGAGGAAACAAAAATATTCACCAACTTTATTCACCTGCTTTATTTTTTACGGTCGATATACCTATTTATTGAACGCTGTGCGGTAAAAACTGACCAAACAATTAACTGGACACCATCGAAAACTGATTCGGGGAATTACTTTAATAAGAAAAACTTAAACTTGATTTATTCAAACGTTTGAATTATTAATTTTATCTTTAACTGTATTTGATCCAAACAAAACCACAAAACCTCAAGACACCATAAAGCATAAAGATTTGAAATAGTCATTAACTATAATAAACTTCAACTGTGGTTATAACTAATGCCTGTATTGCGAGTGTTGTTGTTTTTTTTATTTTTCTTATTTTTACAATAATTTCAGATATAGTTATGAAACTTTCGATGATGAATTTTCGAAAGAATTCGTTTATCGATAAACAAACGACGCAATAAGGGCTTAAGTCACTCAGGTACTATGCTCCAAATAAGGACTCATTTGGAATCAATAAAATGATTGATCGACATTTATTGTATTGTATCCCTGACCGAACACTAGTTGCCTTACCCTTGTTTTTTTTGCTGATTATTTAAGATTTAAGAAAAAATAGCAACCAACACTAATTAGATTCGAATTGTTAGCATTCGTGTTCTGTGACACGAACAATAAACAAAACGACTTCTGTGCAAGGCTACATATACATTAGGTATATCCATTTGTTTGTATAGGTTCACAAAATGTGGGTCAACATCGTAAGTCACGGAAATCACATTGAATTGAGTTCCTCGGACCCTCCTACTTTGTGCCGGTAAAGAAAATGAAGGAACAAAAAATACACATGTACATAAATATTCACAGCTCGTGTTGGGTACCACTTTCGTTTTTCAATAAATTAATTTATATTCCTCGCTTATTCACATGTCACAGATTTTAACATTTCGATAAGACGTCTCATTTTTGTCAACATCCCTTTTTGTTTTTATATTTTTTTTTTATTATTTGCTAATTGTTTCATAAATAACCCACGGCAATTGTAATTATTGAATCTCGTTAAAATTCTGTTCTCGTGGTTTTAATATTAAATTAAAATCTGTACGAAAAGATTTATTGGAACATTTTGGCTGTTGGCCCAAAATTTCAATAAGAACTCACAGAATCTAGAGTCAACCACCACCGAATGGTGTCGTGTGATCATCGTCATCATTGGTTCCATTAATCTCATAAATTTCTCGACTAAATTGGTGCCCTCAACCTCAGCCATATGTAGCTAGTTTTTTTCGAATTCTGCGATTTCTTTACCGACAAACGTAATGCTCCGACAGGGTAATTAATTGTTTTATTATTTTTTGTTGGCAACGCTGTTGATTTAACATTCGACTTTGTGTTGGGATAGTATTCCCTCGAGTAGCTATCAATTAATAATATTTATAAAGTTTTTTGTTGTTGTTTTTTTTTTTTACTGTATACGACCACAAACATGATATCAAGGGTTCCGGCGATGTTAATGAGTCATACAAATTTATGAAGATGAAAGTTTTTTTTCTTCTTAATTTCATTTTGCAGGAGGAATACAAACAAACAAAGAACCTCAATCGAGGTCAGCGAAGATTTTAAATGCCGAAGACGAAGTTTTTGCTCTTTGGCATTGACTAAGACTATGTCTGTATAGTATATACTCAGAGAATTAAAAAAGAAAGACTGATTTTTTTTTGGCTGACATTACCTTGTAGTCCGGGGAAAAATGTTGCATTTGGAAAAAAAAGGTTAAATTTAGACAGAAATCAATTTGGCTCATATTCAATCTTGTGTAAGAGTTTCAAAAAATTATTTTCTTTTAATCCAGTGCAAATTGGTTTTGACCCAGACAAAATAATTTACAAACTGAAATTTGGTTAAAATGTTCAGAACAGTCCCTTAATTTTAATGCGTAAGTTCTCAGAAAATCCGAGGTGCGGTAGGACCACGTGAAAACGGCAAAATATTGCTTTTCTTAGTTATGACTATAGAAGTCATTCCCTGTCAAATTGACAGATTTCGACTTTTAAAATCAGTACCATTTTCTCCGAGAAAACTGAACAACTTTACATTCTAGGTATTCGAAATAATAACCAATTTCTGTTCAATCAGTTGAATGAAAATTGAAGAAACTTGTTTCCACTTCTGATCCATGTGAAATCTGTAAAATGTACAATACACATTAGTCCAAAGCTTGAGCATAATTTTCAAAGGTGGGTTTTCCTTATACTCCTTAAACTTGGGTCTTTTTAAATAGAATTAAGAAAATATATTTATCTTGAGCATCTTCCAGGTTGATCAATTCCATTTTTCGCCTTAAACAATTTCACCTTAAAATTATTCCCGCTTTAAGGAATGTAAACCCTTAGTTTACCATATTGAGAAAGATGCTTTCTTTAACCGCTTTCTTTAGGTATACCATTGGCATATTTTCTATTTCTTGTCTACTTTTTTCTTGACCCTACAATTTTGTACAGTAGTTCATATTTTGTTTTAGCTTTTAAGCTAAAATTTAAAAAGAAACGTTCGAAAACAAGTTCCATTCATAAATCAGTTAGAAAAGATATCGTGAAACAACTTATGTGTGCATATACATGCATATAAGCAAAAGGTGGCACAGAATTCTTAATATTACAAAACAGTTACATTATCAGTTAACAATAGGTGTAGGTATATGATGACGTAAATAAATAAATTCAAATAAATGTCATCGTTTTAAGTGAAGATGACGTATTTGGTATTTGCTTCATTACACCACAGACTATTGCGTTAAGCAACAGGAGATGATGGACATTATGTTGATGAAGGGAGTAATGAAATTATTATGTGACCTCACAGGACGTAAGTGACAGCATTAGGCTAATATAATGGATTCGGACAATTTCAAGAAATCTATTGAAGCGCTGTTATAAACTTTGAATGCCGTTTTGCGGTTTTAATGACTATGGTGTTTAAGATATTAATTGAATTATGTTTTCATACATTTATGTTGCTTTATACATAATTTTTAAATACCAAAGTAATGGGATTTTTTTTTTAAATAATATAATACGCAATGACGTCATTTGTAATTTCCCTATATATTGGTTATTGCCACAACTTTGTTTTAAAGAAATAAAAATCTAATCTTAAATTAATTCTTTTGCAAGGAATTGAGGTAGTTTCGTTGAAAATCTCCAAATTCGATTTCAATTCATCTTATTTTTCATGATACAATTTCGCATTTCGAAATTATGTAATTTTAACCATATTTGCACGGGATTCTGTAGGAAAATTACGTACAAGGCTTATGAACACACCCAAGTGGAATCCCTCGAAAATGTCAAAATTCGATATACATAGGTATAATGAACTTTTTCAGACACAAATTTGTCTTGTCTTCTTAATGGGGTGTTTACACTTGGGATAATTGTGAAAAGGCAATTGTTTATTGTTTTAGGTAGGTATTCAGATTTTTTTTGAACTAATGTATGTAGGTATACAAAATAAAAACTTATAAATCCTCCCGGAAAACTAAGTAAATAATTCAACAATTTGGTTAAATTTGTGCAAAATGTATCAACTTCTATATTTAGAAATATTTAGTAAGTAGTAACAACCGTATGTAATTTAAGTTTAATAACCGCTTATCATAGAAAACAAAAGCAAACAAAAGAAGCTCAACATTAAAAAAAAAAAACACCTAAAATTTATTAAATAATCCCTTAATCTTTAAAATTTGATTTGCTTGACGAGGAAACATCAACATAGATCGAGACCTTGATAATTTGTATGTATGTATGAGCTAGAGTGAAAAATGATAAAAATAAACAAGTATAGAAATGTTAAATACATATAATTTTTTTTTTCATTGGAGTTCCAACTGATAATGAATGCAATTTATGTTCCATTATTTTAACCTTGAAGGGTTAAAATGTTATATATACTCAGCAATTGTGTAAACATATGTAGGTACCTGCAAAGAAACAAAAAAATAATAGGTATTATTTTATAGGTATTAAAAAAAATATTATAAAAATTATTTAATTGAAGTTATGAAATATAAATTTTTGACATTAATACATGACATTCTCGTCATTACGTCACGTCAAAAGTTGAAAAAATTGAAAAAAGACGCGCGTGACGACGAGAAATGCTTTATAATGTATTATTTCACTGTTTTAAGTTCGTCATTAAGAGAGGAAAACTGGGAAGAGATCTCGTCACGTCGACGCGTCTCGCTTTCTCGTCGCATTGTGAATCAGGCATCCTACATCTTGGTCATAATTTAAATCAAACAATTATTTGACATTATTAAGTACAATACAAAGATGGCGTCTTTTTGACAGATATGTATATTGTCAAATTAGTCTTTTTTTTTGTTGACAACTTATTTTTCTTGCAGTCATTTCCACTCAATTGTGTCAAATTAATAATCATGAAAATTATTAGCATCAAAATATTATGCACCCGAACACAAAGAAGGCAACAGCAACAACAATAATAAAAAAAAGAAACGAGGGAAAAATTATTTAATCCCGATTAATTTTCATAGCATTTTCATTAAATTTGTCTGTCTTTCTGTCGTTATGTGCGTTTTACGATGCATCAACGTAGGTATACAAAAAATATTCACTTAATTTATGACATCCTCAAATTAAATAAAGAGGAACAAAAAATCATATACCTACTTAGGTACATTACATACCAATGCATAAGAAAAGCTCATTTATTAAGATGAAAGCAAACAACATTATTAGCATCATCAACAAAAATCAACTGCAATGTGCAAATAAAAATAGAATCATAAAAATTAGGTATGTATATGTACCTACAGAATTATTTTCTCTTTTTATTTTTTTTTTTTAAGTTCTGCGCAGCTATAAATAGATTTTCATGAAGGAACGATTTGCTAATCGTAAATAGTTCTTTGAGAATGAAAAAAAAAATGTAAAAAAATTAACACAGACCCTTAATGCAAAATAAATTACCATTCACGGTGATCGCCTCATAAAGAGGAAAAACTGTTGCTGTTTCTTCTTGGGATAATTCAGAAATTGATATCATTAGAGCGTAGGGATTATTAATAATGTTTTTTTTTTTTTCTTTGTTTCCTTGACAAAAGGAAGAAGAAAAACTAGCAGTAGAAAAAAAACATAAGGCAGCTGATTGATTTAACTCGGCCCACGTTAAGGACAGACTATTATTCTGCGCGTTCTCTCTCGATTTCCAACAACAACTACAAAAACAAAAATAAACGAGAAGAAAAGGAAGAGGAAATTGAAAGAAAATACCTACATATCCAAAGTGTATCTACCTGAGAGCAATTGTACATTGAGAGGGTGCTGCATAAAGGCCAAAAATAAGGATAGATACAAATCACTGTGACCTCGGCTGCCATCTATACCTACAACAATAACAACACAACCAACAAGAACAACAACCAGCAAGGAGAAAAACGTACAGTAGCAGATGGTTTAGTCCTTTTTTGGTTATCCTTCTTCATGTCTCAAGTACCTACCTAAAGTCCTAAACACATATTGCCGCCCACTCAAATATTTTGCTCCAGCACTGAGGACTGACTCTCGATTGTGTGGTTTGAAAAAGGACTTCACAAAAGATACCTTCTATAAAGTCTATAGTTAATAGATATATACAAGCATACACAAGAGGTGAAGAAGGAAGTAAATGGAACGAATTCGAGAATTCCGCTCTTTTTTATTGATCCCTTAGTTAGCAGCACAGAGAAAAGTTGTTATAATATTCTCTCTATTTTCAGTGTGATGTTCCCTATTCTGCTTCTGCTAAATTCAACTGAAACTCTTTTTTTATTTTCAAACAACAGATTACATTAATTGCGATTGCGACTTCTCTGGGCATGGGCATTGCGAATATATTCAAAAAATATTCACAATGACAACAACGACACGACGATACACGATGCACGATATGATGATGGCTATAAGGTTGGTGTGCTATATGGACCGTGCTGGTGGGACATCCGATGAATATGTCTTCTTGTTCCGCTGTTTCGTGGTGTGGATAGCTAAAGTAAGGAGAAGAAGCATTGCCACCAAATTGTGATTTGCCAACGTTGACACTTTTACTCCCATCGGAGTAAATAGGCATAGTTGAAAAATGTGTGTTTGAGCATGTGTTAAGCATCCGTTACATGCGTTAAAAGATTGATTACATTTGTTGGTACAGACAGATCCATATCGTTTCATTTGTCAGATTGATGAAAATCGAAATAATTTATACCTATGTAGGTATGTGGGTTGGTTGGACATAAATATTAAAACGATAGAAAACCTTTAGTTGGAATAAAATGATAGGTATATATATATGGGTACAACTTTAAGAATTTGATTTTAAATGATTTAAGAGTATAAAGCTCCGAAGACATTAAGCTATTAAATTATGCATAGTTAGTAGTACAATGTATCGGTTACAAGCTTGGATTGATTAAGTGTCTTGACACTATCTGCTTAAACAAAGACATCGAAGACGCTTTAAATCCAGCTTTGGACAGATTTGTTTTTTCGCCAAACAAGTAGTCTCTCAAAAGCATCAGCATATACATATTTACATATAGCGATGGGTAGACCAGAAAAAGTTAATGCTTTCTCACTTGTGGTGAGTTCGTCAGCTTTACAGTTTCCTGCAATATCTCCCACCTGGAACTTTTGCACCATCTCCAACAGAGATGATGAGCAGTTTAGGGGTGTTAAAATTTTTGGGTTTAAATAGAGAGGGGATCATTAGCGACTTGGCTGTTTGAGAAGATACGGTTATTTGAGGTTATCACGTCTTGTTCGAGCCAAGAAAGGATTTCTTTTATCGCCAAAAATTGCGCCTGGAACACGTTACAATCATTAGGATTTTGATCCGTTGGTGTAAAAATGAATCCAAAGAAGTTTCCATACGCAAAAAAAGTGTGCTTCTTAAAAAAAAGAGGGATCTAGCTGAAAACACACAATATTCGATTTTTGAAATTTCTGCCAAAGGGCGTACAAATCTATTAATTGTTATTTTTTAACTTAACTGCTGCGCAACTCTGTCGATCAATCTATTGTGAATTGGAAAGTACTATAGCGCAGTAAAAATTTCCCTCCGTAACCAACATTTTCAAAATTCCACATTTTCTTACATTGGATCAGTAAGAATTTTTAGAAAATTTCTTTATTTTCTAACATGTATTTACCAGCATTTCTAATGATGTTGAATACCTCAACAGAATTAAGCAGCCAACACAAACTTATTAAGAGCCACGGAACAATGCAACGTTTCGTAACTTATCAGTTATGTTCCTTTACTTCTTTAAGTTGCCAATTTGTACCCATTTTATTTTTTTTAAATGAACTTTGATGGAACTTTGGACTAAAACGGTAGTTTTGAGAAGTAAACGAACCTAGGTACGTATTGAATTGCATGAATCAAAAGAAGTTTCATACAAAAAAAACATATAAGCCAACTCCATTAAATCTACCACGCTTTATGTCAAAACTAAATAACTTCTTATTCTTTTAAAGTGTCAACCCTTACTGTACTAAAAACAGTTTGATAATATACTAACACATGACACGGAAGCTTAATGTTGTCGTTGTTGTTGTTGCTGCTGTGTGGTGCGTATTGGGAACAAGGGGTCGTGCAGATTCATATTCTTTACTTTTTTACATAAAAAAGTTCTGTAGTAGTTGTTGTTATTGTTGTTGATGTTGGTGGTGGTTGCTCTCGGGGTCGATATTTGAAAACTTGGAAAACCATGGAAATTAGGGTGAGATTCTCGCTTAATTTTTTTTTTCACTCGCCTCCTTTTTTTCATTGTTTGATTTCCTTTTTTTTTGTCGTTGCTTGCTTATGTTCTCTTTTGTTCTCTTGGGAATTAAGTGAACAGTTTTTGCGTGTCGAGAATATTTTAAATTAATTTTTTTTCCGAATATTTTCATTTGATTTATGATTGAAAATATTTTTTGATTGTCACCTATCATAAGTTTGGTTGAACCGAATGGATGTAAGTACTGGTAAGACATCATTAATCAATTTTTATTTTAAATTTACTCAAAAGAAGAAAAGGGAACATCTGACCTTTGTAACTTTGAAAAGATTATATGATTTTTTTAGATCGATAAGCCACAAAAGTTTATTAATGAAAACATTATCTGAATCGGGTATAGAAGAGGATATTACTGAACAAGCTGATGATTTTATGATGGTTTTTGGTTAAATTTGAAAAAATAGCCCCCAGCTGGAATTGTAGACAATAAATTTTATTGCAACGATGAAAATTATACTTTTAATGGAATTTATATAGGTATAAAGAAATACATAATTGCATAGCGATATACATTTGTACATAACTGTAGTAACAATATACAAAACCAACCCTCTTTTGCCAGTCGATTCTATGTTTTGCGTGTAACACAACCATGAAGCAAAGCCAGATTGTTTATTTTGTTGATACCTATGTATGTACCTATAGGAAGTTTTCTTAGAAGTAATTTTCTTCCTCAGAGTGCAACAATTTTTCATTTATAATTTATTAAAAATAGTTCTGTATTTTTGTCTTTTGATTTTCTTTTGATTTTATATACACATAGGTAACTATGTAGGTTCTGTTTTATTTTATTCTGTATTTGCGAATTATACACGTTGCTAGTTACCACGCCCTAATTTTGTATTCTTTTTCTCTCTTATTTTTTTTTTGTTAACAGCGACAATGTCATGAATTACTTATGGTGGATTCGTGGCACTTAAACTGTTGAATATAAAGGAGTTTTGATTTATTTATTGGAAAATTGATCATGGAAGAAAAGAATGCTTTGAGCAACGAAACTATATGTATCTAATATTGTCGTTTAGTGTTTTGAATTGGAATGAAATTGATGGATAATTTGGCACGTATGTACTTGAATAGTCATTTTTGTTTTATTTTATACGAGAAAAAAAAATAATGAAGGAAGAAATGAAATCGTGGTGGCCTGATTAGAAAAAAATGGTGACGTGAAATTAGGTCAAATAAAATTAAGACAAAAATAACAAATTTGACCCTATTTCATTTTCATTGTGAATAGCACACCGAATTTGTCTTTATTTCGATTTAGAAAAAGGAAACAGGTCCAATTCGGCTTCTTTTCGTTTTTATGTGGACACCCTAGGTAATGTTGTCCAAAAAAACCAGGCGCCTGTGTGGTAACTGAACACTTGGTACTTATATCATACTTCCAAATTATGTACCACTTGGGACTTACAGCTGCGGTAAAAAAAATAGCACCATTACGAGAACCGAATTTCGTTGCAAAAAAAACTTATGCCAATATATCGAGAAAAATTTTGAATATGCAAAAAGTTTATATTAAGTAAAAACAACACATTTCAAAAAGAATTTCAAATTTTATTCATCAACTTTTTCAAAAAACTTAAATTTTCTTCAACAAATGAAATAAATACGCGGTAAAAAAAATAGCACCATTGCTTCATCTTATAACTTAAAACTAAACCATCGTAAAAATCCAAAATCTTTTTATATGATTTTATTTTTTGGGGTAGTCCACAAAATTAATATTTTGTTGCATAGCCTTTGTTGGCTATCACTGCTTCACAACGTCTCGTCATTGAATTAACTAAATTTTGACATCTTTCAACCGGAATATTCTCCCAGGACGCCTTAACTGCAGCCCAGAGTGCTTCGTTGCTGGTCGGTTTAATATCTGAGACTGCTTTCTTTACGTCGGCCCACAGATTTTCGATGGGATTTAGGTCAGGCGATTGCGCTGGCCACTCCATCACATCAATCAATCCAAACCATTTTTTCGCCTTTTTACTGGTGTGCTTGGGGTCATTATCTTGTTGGAAGACCCACAAAAGCGGCATTTCTTCCTCTGCATACGGGAGCATAACATTTTCGAGAATATTCACGTAGACGTGCTGATCCATGATGGGTTTAATCCAGTATATGGGACCAACTCCATAGTAAGAAAAACAAGCCCACACCATTATGCTTGAACCTCCGTGCTTAACCACTTTATTTGTGTATTTGGGGTTATATTCCGCTTTTGGAGGTCTTCTTACGTAGGAACGAGATCCTTTACCGCCAAATAACACGATTTTGCTCTCATCCGTCCATAAAACGTTGCGCCATTTCGCTGCTGGCCTGTTCAAATGCTGTCTTGCAAATGATAAACGCTTTTTTGCATGTTTTGCAGTTAAAAGAGGGACTTTTCTGGGAGTACACGCTGTTAAATTATGTTCCCTCAATCGAACGGTTTCAACACAAGCTGTAATATTTAAGTCTTTTTTGAGCTCAGTTGCAGGCTTGAAAGGATTGTTTTGGCTTTCTCGGACTAGGCGTCTGACGAGAACTGTCGACTTAACTGTTTTTCTTCCACGGGTTTCGGTTTTGGGTATATTATTGCATTTCGAATCATTTTGTTGGAACAGCCAACAAAACGTCGAACTTCTCCATACGTTTTACCTTCTGAAATCATTTTTTTAATAATTTCACGTTTATCGTTTGTGCAATGTTTTCCACGGCCCATTGTCTTTGAAAAACTGTAAATTTTATGTTTTAAATGAAGAAACTTATTAAAAACTAACAAATCTAAACATTTGACTACTTTACCTTTAAATATGATACCAAAAAATGTTTTTTCCTAACGAAAACCGCGATCAGTGCTATTATTTTTACCGCAATAAAAAAGGGTTTTTCCACAATATGGCATGGTAAAAAAAGAACCGTTACCATTTAAGTGCCAGAGATACATAATAGAGAGAGTTGACACTTCAAGCAATAACAAAATACAGTAGAGGCTGGAAATATGTGTCCATTCACTAATTTAAAAAAGTTGAAATGAAAGTTTTACCGGTGGTGCTATTTTTTTTACCGGCACTGTACATATGTGCCACTTAGGACTTCTGTGCCACTTGGGACTAATGTCCTACTTGTGACTTATGTATGTCCCACTTTGAACTTATGTCCCACTTGGAACTAATGTCCAACTTGGGTATAATGTCCTACTTGGGACTAATGTCCCACTTAAATGGGACTAATGTCCGACTTAAATGGGACTAATGTCCGACTTAAATGGGACTAATGTCCGACTTAAATGGGACTAATGACCCACTTAAATGGGACTAGTGTCCCACTTAAATGAGACTAATCTCCCACTTAGATGGAACCTGGGGAATCAGGCCCTGCGCCGTAAGATGAAACAGTAGGTCCAACAGTGAAGTGCTCCGATATGATACTCATTTGACCTTTAGGTGGAAATGCATTTGAATTGTATTTCGAGTTCCACAACAATATACTAAGCTACCCGCTTAAAAAAAATTTACAAGTTTTTGACAAATTTAGTCCAAGGCCCTGGAAAGTTTTCAGTATAAAAATCAAGACGAAGAAAACTTATCTACTCGTAACACATACCATCTGATTTATCGGGGGGATCGTGTAGTTACATGTAGGTAGGTATGGGTATAACATTCTCTGCTATTGATCTCTGCTCCCTCCGTTATACAAGAGGTGTCTAATAGAGGTCCTCATCTGCATGAAGTTGAATCACTCTATACATTCCCATTATCCAAAAATATATACCATAAACTCACCATAAAAAAAATAAAAACAAATACAAACTTCACTGATTGTTAGAGTTAAAACTCTGTCAGAACTGCCTAATGGAATACAACCATCGAATATGGCGAATTCGGGCAATGAAATACATATATTTAAATAGCTTAGGTATAAAAAAAAGACTAAACAAAAAGAGAAAAACAAGGCAATAGACATTTTGTTGAAATCTATATACTATATAATCCCTGCATTTTTATGAGCTTCTTTTATAAAGTCGTTCAAGAGCAACCACCCCCATAATAGGAAGCATAAAAATATTACTTTATTTTTGAAGGGATTTGATGACAATTTATGTTCATGTTTTTTTGTATCGTGTTTTATTGTTATTGTATATGTATATGATATATGAACACATACATAATATTCACCCCCATTATACAAAGTATAACAACAACAAAAAGACGTTCTGGAGCCAATGATGCTCATTGTTGGGCTAATACTGTGAGAAATTAAAAAAAAATTGGTCACGTGTACAAGTATATTCTTCAGATGATTATAATCGTTAAGGAAATTATTAAAATTTATATACATATAGGTATGTATGTATATTAAGAAGTGAGCAGTGAAGTTCTGTAGCAAAGTTTTCACTTCACCCTTAAATTCACACAACCCTAACTTTTCGAATTTCTTGACCCCCCTTATCTTTGCCAGCAACAAAGCTATACGTGAAATTTGCAAAATATATCTAGATACCATCAACAGACTAGTCACCAAACTTTAACACAAGACAAAGGGCTTAAAAATTGCAACAAAAAAAAAACTACTCTCTCTCATAGACAGATTTTGAAAAAAAAAATAAAGCAAAAATCATGGTAGAAGCATAATGAATGGATTTTCAGTCAAAAAAGAAAGAACGAACGGAATTAAAAGTTTTAAATTGTAGGGGACGTGGTATTCGCCCAAATGTGTAACTCAATAGTTTTAAAAAACTGTGAAACTCCATTTTCAGTGGTCTTTTTGGAAGATCCGAGGCAAACAAAATGTATTATTATTTTTTTTTTGTATCAATGTTAATTTTATTTTTTGGTGCCCATTTAATCAGGATGTAATGAGCATCCAATAAAAAACTTTGTTCTGCTAACTTTTGTGGGGCATCGAAAAATTTTAATTATTTTTAAAATTAATTAACGAATTCAAATATTTATTAATAATCAATTAACTGCTAATTGACGTTAAATAGTAAATCTTAACGAAAGTGTCTTCTATATTCAAAACTATGTTGACGCCAAGGAGTATAATGTATAATTTGTACATATTATACACTTTCTCACAAATTGTAAACTTTTGCACACATACATTATCATTTAAACTTGTTATTAACATAATATCTGTCACTATTGTTTGTTTCCTTTTTACATATCTCTAGTCGTTGGCAAATATATTTTAGTTATTTTTAACTTTCGTTAATGTACTTGGTTGAATTAGCTAATTAACATAAATTATCTTCAATTTCTTTTTATTATTGATTAAAAATAATTTATGTTTCATTTTAGTTTATTCATAGGAGTTTTAAGTTTTTTTTTTTTAAATTGTTTTTTTATATATTTTACTGGAAGAAGGAAACTGAACATTTCCAAAAAACCTGTTAAAATAAAAGGATGTTAAAAAGGATAAAAGGAATATTGATAAATTTACACTTCAGTTCAACAGATATATGACTGTCTATCCCCATATACAAGTTAGAACTCTCTCCTCTTAGATTGCATAACTAATTTCAAGATCTGCCACCAAGTAAATACAAATTAATTATCGCATTTAAGATAAATCAACCTGGGAACAATTTATATCCAAATTGGACTTCAATTTTTTATTATTAAAGAATTCCATACGGAAAATAAAGAAATACATTTACATATATGCAAGTTCCTAATAATTCTTTAAGGAAACAATAAAAAAAATTAAGCAATTATTCAATTGTAAAAAAAAAGAAACAAAAATCTTTCAAAAGAATCACCCCTTCAGTCTGATGCAGTTAAATTCAAAAAGTCCACTTCCGGATTCATCAACTTGTCATTCGAGATCATTTTAATAAATATAATAAAGATATGAACCACTTATTCTTATAATGACACAAAAATAAACTTGTTTTTCAAAAATTCTTATCAGTCAATATACACACTTGTGGATTCTCTTATTTGATGTTTACCCACCTCTGCTTTTATTTAACCCTCAATTTGATTGAAAGCAAAAGAAGAAGAGAACTCAAATCGTTTTCGTTTCAGGTTTGTTTGTTTCTTTTTTTTTACTACATCCATATCGTTTATTATTGATATAAAAATAAAAAATTTTGATCGTAAAAAAAAAGAAGAAAAACCGATTCATCCCTATGCGAATCACCTGCCCATGGAATAGAACGCCCAACCAGAGCACACCGACCGGCCCAAAACAAACTGTCAAGCATCAGAGACCACCGATTAGGTTCGTGACTTTATGTTCCGTTTTTTTTTTTTTTTTTATTTTTTCTATTTTATTTTTTCTATTGGATTGCCGTTGCTGCCGTGCTGCTGATTTAATTGTGTTATTAATGAAAACGAACGAAAAAGAAATCGCAGTCACCATCACCATCACACTCAGGCACAGCTAAACAACAAAGAAAAAAATAAAATCCAAGATAAATTTATTGTTATGGGGTCGTTTAACCGATAGCGCTAAGAAATAAAGCATGGTAGAGAGTCGCACATATTTGCTGATTGTAAGTTTTCCTGGGAGGGTTTTGAAGATTGAATCAAACCTGTGGAAATTATAAAAACCAACTCACTCTGCCTTTAAGCTGTTGTTAAAACAAAACACAAATATGCCATCGTTGAAAGATTAATTAGAATTTTTTTTGATTACCCAATTAAGATTTTATTCAATAAATATTTTACAAATGCTAAAATTTAATTCTGTAGCATTTTAGAGCCAAAGACAACAAATGTCATAAAAGAAAACATAAATTAACTTTTACAGTACCTTTCAAAATGCAAATTTGTTCCTATGAAGTGGAACTGAAATAGACAGTTTGTGTCAAACGATGGAAAAAAAATCGATTCTCGAAGAAATGCGTTCAGCGCAAATGGATATTTGTTATCGAAGAAATGCGTTCAGCGCGATAGATAAGTATATGTTAGAGTTTGATTTGTAAAACCATTGGTTCGATGAAAATTCAAGTAGCTTAATTTCTAAACTTATTAATTTGTATCATTGTATGGTAAGTCTTCGAGATTAGATGAAGATTGAGGGTAAGCCTACTTTAATACCGATTTAGAGGACGGTTGCTAAAATGTTAGGTTAATTCAAGAAGAAAATATAAAGATTGGTTTATGAGTAAGTAAGTGAAATAAATTTTCATCAGGAGGCATATTGCATTTGTATACATATTTAAAAGCAGTAGAAATAACAGAACTGTTTGAATATGCCTACACAGTTTTAAGTGAAAAGTTAAATACAAATTATTTGAGTAATCTGAGGAAAATACAAAAACCTTTTCAAAATAAACAATTTGTTTACCGAAATAAATATTCTTTTTTTATAAATTTGTAACTAACCCTTTAAGAAGATTTAGCTACCTTAAGCGTAAGTAAAAAAGAGCGTTTCATATTTTTTTTTGAACATTAATATACATACATTTGTTAGAAAGTTGGGGGAGCAAAGAAGTTTTTTTTTTTTTTTTAATCTTTCAGCTTAAGTTTCCCTTCGTTTTGGGGGATTGCGTGTTTGTTTGGGACACTTTCTCAAAACATTTTCAATCTGGATTCCTTTCCCTATTCCAAAACCAACCAAAAAAAACTTCAATCCCTTTTGGCTTTGACTCAATTTCGGCATACACTTCATAATATTGAAATACATAAATTATTTATTTTTATGATTATCTCAGTTGGGCATTGGGTTAATGGCGTTTCATGTCCATTGTAGTCGTTTATTATTTTTTTTTTTCTTCGTTTTTTTCATATTTTTTTTTGTGGCTGGCAATGAGAAAAAGAAGCTATAGGTACTACTTTGCAATTGCACCTAAATGAGGTCAAGTTGATATGAATTTTGAATGAAAATATTTTTCCTTCAAAATCAATTATCGAAATGAATAAAAAAAATTAAATTCCTCAAGCTGAGGGATCTAAAATGATTTTCAAAGGAATATAATAATCATAACAAAAAAAAAAAAAAAAAAAACATAAACAAGTTTTTAGTCGACATTGAAAAAATACAAATAACAACTGGAAAAATTCAAAGGCTATTTGCATAAAGATAAAAGAATTAAGTCAAATAGGATTCGATCTTTTCTCTCGCTATAGGGAATTAGGGTAGGTAGATGTAAAATATGTTATTGTAGGGAAAGCGTGTGTAGTTACTTGTTTGTGTGTGTGTGTTATTTTTTTTTTATTTGTTTTGTCTTTATAACCAGTTTTTCCGGCAGTAGATAGCCTGGCAGGACACCAACGATTATAACTTGTAGTTGTATAGTTTTTTTTTTTTTTTTTACCGGCCACAGCTGGTGGTTCTTACTTATATTTATTGTTCTTTTATTTGACAGAAAAAAAAGGTCCAACAATAGGGCGACACACTACAATCCTATAGGAGTGTGAAAGAGAAACACAAATAATGTTGTTTCCAAATTGAATTCAATAAAACTGTTGGTAGTTAATTTATTGCATTTTTCTTTTCTTATTGTATGTTGTTGTTTTAATTTATTAAACTGCGTTAAAAAGATAATCGATTGAGGTTTTTTTTTCCTTTTCTACAAGAGGGATACCACTTGTCTTGTTTGGATTTAAAATGTTGTAATAATATAATAAAGGTGATATTTAGCCTAGAAATTTAAGTTCGGACAATATTATGTTGTTGTGACGAAATGACAAATATTTGAATATCATTTACATATGTATGTGTTTTTGCTCAGGCTTTAGTCTCTAAACCAACGGATCGGTTTTCCTTGTCGCCTCGAAACGAGGGTTGGAATTCGAAGACTCTCTAGAGTCTAGGTTAAAAAATTGTCGCGGTTTTGCTCATTGTGCCATTTCTCCCTTTCTGCTCATCGTCAAATACTCGGCGCCGCCGCCATGAAGCAGAACTGGCAGTATGACGGTTTTGTAGTCCTTGAATGTGTAAGTTTTGAAATATCAGCGCAAAAACCGAAATATCAACGGTTTTATTGGGTATAATTCTTCGTGGGATTTCTGTGTCATTCGAAGAGTTAATGATTACGCCAAGGTAGATCAACACCTTAACTACCTCGAAATTGATGCTAAAGTTAAATTTGTCTTCTAAGACGATGGAAAGATGCTTGTTCATTAGTTGATAGCAAGTACGTGGCATTGTCCTCCTGACCTACAAGACCAACAAGTTTCGGCTGCTCTTCACATCGCGAAGGATTGGCATTTTGACACTAGCCGATGATGTCCATATCATCTGCATACTTTAGTAGTAGGTCAAATCTGTTGTAGATAGTGCTTTTCTTGTTCTTTAACAAGATTTAAGAAATTTCGCTATCGAAATCCTGTTTGGAAGAGCTATTGTCAAGTTGCACATTGCACCATGTTTTCTAATGCCACGCAACAAAACTGGATCAGTTTTCCCAAGTTCTCATAAAGAGCTCTTAACGATAATGTTATCATATGCAACTTTGAAGTCGATGAAAAAATGTTCGAATTCTATACCTACTTGAAACAATTCATTAGACTTTTACAGGATTTTCTTCAGTCTGAAAATTCGATCTATGGTATATCTGCCAGGGCGGATGTCATACTGATACTTGCATATTAAGAACAGTATTGATGCAGAAGGGCTTTAAAAGTTCACACAGTACACGTTGTATAGGATGTGGCTTTTGGAAGGTACATATTTTATGCCTCGATAGTGCTTCCAAGACATAATAATATGTACAGTACATAGGGCATATGTAGCCGATTGTTCAGCCATAGGGCATGCTTCCTCTTGGTTGATAATTTGATGCATGTATTCTATCAACACATTTTTTAAGCTTTTTTAAAGGTAGGCTTACTACCCCTTCTATTCTGGGTGGTAGAACTAGGACTTCATTCCCTCAACATGATGTTTATTTAGCAGCTGTCGGAAATAGAGTTTGAATCGGTTAACGGTGAATCGGTTAACTTAGCATAATCGGTCAATGTTTCCGAGAGGCTTCGTTAAACTTGCAGTCAGTTACTTGACTTATTTATAAAACCGATCCCGGGATTATTCCATTGCCTTCCGCTGATGGGCGGAAAATCTTCTTTTCCTCTCATGCGATTCGACGCATTTTTGTATGTCCATCTTCTGTTAGTCTTTACATCTTTCTAAGAAGAAATACCAAGGAATTATTTAGGGACAAAAGAATTAATTAATTAACTTAAGATTGGCTTCAAGTTCATGCTGATATTTAGTATCAGGAAAAGATAAATTTAAAAAAATAATAATAAACTCAATTCTTTCAGCTTTTCCAACATCAAAGGGTACCAACTTACCCTAACCTTCATCTGATAGAAACAAAAAAACTAATAATAAAATATCAGTTTATAAAAAAAAAAAAAAAAATAGACCTCAATGAATTGACGCGGAATGTATTTACCCTACGAAATGTTGGAAGTTTTCAGAAAATAAATCACAGAAATAAAATCTTTTTATTTTCTTTTCTTTGAGCAGAGGATTTTGGCGCTTCAAATTTAATAATAATAAACAGTTTTGTGAAGAAGAGTTAATAAGATAAGAAAATGAAAAATAAACAAAAATTAAGTGTTTTTAAGATATCCAATCATATGTATACATAATATTTATATACATTATTTAGATAAGACAAAAAGTATGTATGTACATATCCTATTCATCCATGTACATCCACTCACATATATTATAAAGGAACTTCTTTAGACGAAAAGTGGCTAACTTTCTGAATCTAGAATTTGTTTACCAAGCTAAATTAAATTAAATTGTTTTTTTTTTTTTTTTTATATTTCGACTATAATTATTCATAGATATAAAAAATGTAGATTAATTTCAACCTGAAGATACACCCAGAGGAAGTTAGGAAAAGGTGGATGATTTATAAAAAATCCTAAAAGGCAGTAAGAGGAAACGCTGCTACATACATTTTTCCCAAAAGGTAAGTGGTGGAAAACCCCAGAACGACGCAACACGACAACATTAACAACAGAATCGAATGAATTTTTAAGAGAGAGAGAGAGTGAGGCAGAGAGAGGGAGTGAGAGGGAGATCAAAGTCAATTCAGGGACGCTGCTGGTTCCAATTCCAAAATTTAAAGCAAATAAGGTCGCTGATGTACTTACAAGAATAATATCTTCTAACGATTCATATTTTTTTTTACCAAATTAATTTAGTAAATCTAATAAGGTTTTTTTTTAAAGTTCTCCACCCAAGTTCTAAACATAATAAAATAATCAATATAAAAAATCTCTGTACAATAATTTCCTTATAATTGTTTTATAGACACAAAAGAGACAATGACATGAAATAATTTAAAAGAAATTATTTTCTAATGATTTGATATCAAAAACTCCATAAGCAGCAAATTTATCATAAACAAAATTATACTTTTGTTGTGATTGAAAATATGTGTTCTAATCTAAATAATTATATTCTTTCAAATATCTATGTATGAACGTAATCTTGATAAGATTTAATTATACGTGTAGTCCAACAATTAAATAATCAATTTGAACATTTGTTTTTATTATTCAAGTAAGTTTTGTTGTTTTGTTTTTGTTAATGCATTAGTTGGCTTTTTAGAATTAGGACAATAATAATAAGCCTCGCTTGAATTTTATTTAGTGTTGTAAAAATTAATTCCAAGTGATAGGTTCTTGCACCGGATGCTTTAATTATTATGTTTATAACTTTGTGTTTATTTTCGTCTTAGATTAGGTATTTTGTGAGAAATACCTCTGTTTATTTTATTTAATTAATTTGATTATCAAATTAATTGTACAAATATCTGAAACCAAATAATACCAACAAATTCATAGTTTACAAGGCTTATGCCCTTCATTATAAAAAGAGTAAAATGTGGTCGGAAATTGCTTTAAAAAAGCAATACCTAAATAAATCAATATTCGAAAAATAAGCTTTAAAATGAGGAAAAACAAAACATTAGAAAAATATAACGAATAACTACACCGACCCCCCTCCCCACGGCAAACCTTTCCTGATTACGTCTATTTCCTTTGTTCATATATTTTCATGGTTGTAGTCCATCATATTTAAATGAATGGCACGAAAAAGGATATGCGCGTCATTGTACCATTGGGACACATTGGAAATACATAATGTCTCCCCCCCCCCTCCCTTGCCACTCTTAAATGTTTTTGATGTGGGTTCAATTATTGTCCCAATGGGATTCTTAACACCAGTCAATTTCAATAATTCACAATATCTAAACAACAAGGTTAATGCAATCTGTCCGGATACGGATATACAATATCGGGTTCGGGAATGTTGCGTGTTGCACACAATTGAAATAAATATATCTGTATATATAATATACATAAATATGTATGATATAGGTAGTAAATGTTTCTATTATCTAATTTTGTTTCATAATGGTTTACTTTAAATATTTCTATAAAATCGTATCGTCCATTGAGACTTGAGTTAATATAAATAGGGGTTGGATGAATTCTTGTCCCAGGATAACATGCAAACGTGTTGTTTTTTTTGTTCAGTGGCATATTATATGACCCTTATAATTCTCAATGAGTGTCTATAAAGTAACTGTGACCATATTTTAGACAGAAGAATCAATATGTGCTTTAAAAATTCTAAGAAAATGTTAGAAAAGGGATTTGACTAATAAATCAAATTATGGGTTTTTCAAGAACCAAGAATGATTTTGACAGTTCCTGTTTTTATACTTTCTTCAAGTTATTTTGTGAAATGGATCACCTGTGCAGAGATCGAAGGCAGAGATTGAAATTTGCCATTTTGAAAGTGTGTGCAACATTCACAATTATCCAAACTTTTTTAGCAAATGGGTAGTTAAATATCTGATTTTTGCTTTTATCAATTGATATAATGTTGACAATCGTAATAATATATAGAATAATAAAGTGAATACAATAGTAATTTTGTGTATGCTTCCATTTCAAGCATTGGAATTTCGATGATTATAAAAATCTTAGTCATCATCATCACTAACTCGCATTTGTTCTTTTAACTCTGTAAAAATCCCATGAGACTAATATAGAGAACAAAAACAGAACTATTAGAGAAGACATACAACTGATAAAAAAAAGTATTGTTTGTTTAAATTAAATTGGAGCTAATAAACAAAATTATTGAAGCACTGCATTGTCTTCTTTTTTTTTTGTCATAATGATGGACCAAATCCGGATTATATCGGATTGAAATTCATTGAGTTTATTATAACACTCTGAGTTGCTATTTACAAGTGAAATATATCAAATTACGTTATTAATTTGTGACAGACAACGACATTGAAATAAATTAAGATGCCAAGTAATAGATAGAGTACAACATTATAGCACAAAAAATAACAATATCCCAATGGTCTTATTGCGAACTTAATTAAAGTAAAATACACAATTTGCATATACTGACCCAATTATTGTTTATTGAAGAATATTATTTTTATTATTAAGTTGAAGTTTTTATAAAATTGTGCATAAGTATTGAAACATTTTCCTTGATGAAAATATTAAAATACAAAAAGCATGTTCTGTATTTCACTGCGGCAGACATGATTCTAGGAATTAAGAGAAATATTATCCAAGCAAAGGAAAAAAACATGAAATTTCTTTTTAAATTGTGGAAATTTAAAAGCATCGAGGGTTTAATTTAGCAGGAATTGTGATTTTATATGACAACGGGAAATTCTCTGATATGGTTAAATTTTAAGTTGAATTTATCAAACGATATGAAGTGTTGTTCGGGTTCATAAATGTAAATTATCGTAACACTACAAATAAAACTTCTAAAAGAACTATACATATGTACTTTACATTATATGTTTATATATTTGACAAAACTTTCATTCATTGTAGAAAGCAAAAAACAACACTTATAAAAAAGTTGTTAACTTTTTGAAATACAACAATTGCTTGGGTGCTTATAGAGTAGTTTTTTTAAAACAATCTTCGTCTAAACGACGCACGTCATTAAAAGATTGTTCGTGTACATTCGCAATGGCAACGTTCCGTCGTGTTTTTGATCGCTCACAGTTTGAGAGCAACTTATGTACATAAATCGAAAATGAAATATTTGTGCTGTCACCAAAAAGTAGCAACAAGGAGAGGCGAATGCTTTGGCATCAATCCATATGTTGTCTGCAAGCCGAACTGTAAGAAAATTTACATTAAATGTATGTAGAATATTCAGAATATACCTATAAAGCGCCATACAGATTGAACCAGCACCATCACTAGCACTGTCAACAGTAAACAGCACGCTGGCCACCAGCACCGTCATTCATTGACGTTTCGCATCAAAACAAAAAGTTCTTTTTTAAAATTTAAATAATCCTTCGCATCGATGTTGTTGTAAGATTTTCTTCTTTTATTGAAGAGAAATAAATTTTCCCTGACCAATTCCATAAATTTTGTTTTCCATTATTTGCTAATCACTCAAAGAGCAACACAAACAATGACATCAAGTTTCAATTTTGTTTAATTATTTTTTTTTGTAGTGCGGCACATCTGAATATCGCAGTTTGAAAGTTGTCAGCAATGGACCAGCAACTGCAAATTTAGAACTTTGACCAAACGGCGCTGTTGACGTTGCTGGTGCTGGTCTTGTTGAACGATTGAAATACATTGGTTCTAAAATAATGGCGACCGCTGTTACTGGTGAAGTTGCTGGTGCTGGTTCAATCTGTTTCGCGCATAAGAAAGTGTGTAATTGAGAATCCTCTAGTTTAGGTTCTTGTCATTCACATCTATTCACAAAATGAATTCATCAAAAACAGCAATCTAAAAAACTTGATCTTGGAAGAAAATATTAAAAATAAAAACGAAGAATTTACCCGATGAATGAGATAATTATTGTAAAACAGCAATCGTTCAGTCAGCGATATTTGACAGTTTAACAAGTTACACCAAAAATGGATCGGGATTTTTTAGTGTTGCTGCAGAACGTCCACATTTTAAAATGCATTGTTCTTATCTTTTTAAAATTGCAACCGAATCTTTTTTTTATGATTCATTTTTTTACAAGTAAATTTATTTATAAATTTATTTATTTCGAAAAACTTCGGTATATAGTAGGTTTCACGTTGTAAAACCACCGTTGGACCGGAAAACCAAAATAAGTATTTTCAAACAGACCCCTCTATAAATGTAAATGTCAAATACTTATGATATACACTATATGAAATTATGACTAAGTAGGTACTAAGATAAAGTTGGTACTTACAAACATGTATAATAGTCTCAAAAATAAAAAAAAAATCTGAAACCACTTCATTTCTAAAAATTTTAAATTTCACATCTCATGATGATTCATCAATGCTTTTGATGAATTTAGCAGCACAAATATAGTTCTACGGTATTCGTGACTATTTCAGACGAATCTCGGAATTTAAAATAACCTTTTATTATTATTTTTTCGCTGATGACATTTTATCCTCCCAATCTCACCGCAAGGCAATTACACAAATTCTTTTGAATTCCATTCTGAATATTGTGCAAAGCCAAACGAAAAGCTTCATGACTCGATAGACTATCAATATGTGAATATATGATTAATTAAGGACAGATAACTCAATTCATATTTTTGTAAGCTGGTTGATTTTTCTTATTTTTTTCAACATTCTAATTTGTGTAAATAGCTTAAACATATGTTTGTTAAAATATTCACTCACCTTGATAAAATTGATCTTATTCTAATACTGCCTGAACAAAAACAGTTGGAACTATAATGAATAACAAACAAAAAAATCGAAGTTCCACAAAATTCTATACTTAGGTCTACACCTTTTTGCCCGCATGTTTATAAATTTTTATAGAGAAACAAGATACTTTTCTAAATTTATAACTTCTACTTTTTGACATATGATTGAAGTTCTAAATTCCTAAATTAGATATTTATAAATGACATACGTCCATTATTAGATCGAAATGAAAAAAAAAATCGTCAAAATTTTATCAAATCATTACAAAACAAAATTTCATTCAGAACGACACCCACTACTATCACCGGATTAACTAATCTTCTTCCCAGACCATAGAAATAATTTCCTGGTGAGAATCCCGAACCGGAAATATTGTAATTCCTCAATCAAGTGACACGGAGTGTATGGGGAACACAACACAAGCAATAGCATAGCGAACAAATCTGTGGAACCCTGATACTTGTGGGTGTATAACGTTCAATAGAGCGGCTAATTGTAAACATTAGACAAATCAATTTAAATTATTTATTATTGAATCGAAAAAAAAACTCTACATTTCCAGCTTGGCGTGACGGTGGAGGCAAATTGTAAACTAAAAATCGGTTTTGGCGTGGCGGCGTGCGGCGCTGTTATTCATCCAATCCGTTGAACTACCCACATTATCGCTAATGACGGTCTTAATTTATGCTATTCCGCGGTGTTAAAAAGTTCCAAATGTTTTATTGGCTTCTTTTTTTGCTCGCAGTCTTTTTTTGTTACAATAATAATAAAATGCTGAATATGGTCAAACAGCTTCTGTCTAACGATTTTGAGCTTTCAATTGATTACTGACAAAGTGACAAGTAGAGAACAAAGAGGAATCTTAAAATTGTCAACGCCAGACATGATGTAGCCGGCATTTTTGCCGTTCATCGTTGTCGTCGCCAAGTCTGAAAGGGCAGGAACCGCCAACACCATTGCTGCCATTGCCGCCACCGCCGACAGAGTATATTATGTGCGAAGCCCGATACTATCACCGTATCGGTTGGTGGGTTGACGAATTCGCAACCACATGGCATTTGGAACAGATTGAATTAGTTACCTCCTCTTTGCCTCCATGCAACGCAGTTCAACAATGAAAATGTAAATGAAAATAAATTAATAAAACATTGAAGGGTAGAGCATACTGAGCTAAAAAGAGAGTGCAGGGCGATGCTGATTACGCTATTTCCAGATGTTTGTATGACGTCTTTAGTTAGCGCGCCCCTTTTTCTCATTTGAATTTCTTTATTTTTTGAATTTTCAATTTTTCGCAATTGCATGCAAAAAAAAGTAAAAAAAAATTATAAAGGTATATCACCAGAAAAGTATTAAATATAAAAACGTAATGTGGTACGAGTATGATATTTGCAAAGTTCTCGTCTCTTTTGTTTGTTTGGGTTCATTCATTCTATTGTTTACTTTGTTTTTTTTTTTTTTTTTTTGAAAAAATTGTTGAGGGCATTGATTCTACGTGGATGAAATATAAAACTCTGTTCATTTATGTGGAAAATATTCGATGTTAAAAAAAAAGAAGAGAGTGTCTGGAGTTCGAAATACCGGTGTTCACCTTTGGGGGCAAAGGAGATTTGTCACAACCATCACCACCGGTATGCTCTATCGTTTATAAATATGTATATGGTTGAAATTGAGAGTGTACCTTTAAAGAAGAAGTTTACAATGTCAAAGTATTAGACTAGAAAGTTTGAAGATGATATGAAATCTGATAAATAAATATCTAAAGATAAATTTGAATTGTTAGAGGTCACGTTGAAATGTGTAGAAGTTTGGAAGAAAAAGTTATATTTTCAGTTGTAGAAATACTTGGAAGGATTCCTCACAAATGTAGCAAACTGGTTTCTGTTCTCCTGGATCCATATTCCACAAGGTTATGTACACAGAATAAAAAAACGTGTGTTTTAATTTTTTTAATATCTTGCAAGCAACAATTTACAGAACTAGGACCATTTGTTCGTCGTCTTTTAGAGCGTATGGCAGGCGGTAAAGAAGAACTGGGTTCCAATACTTTTTTTTCTAACTTTAATTTAACTTTAACACATTGTGAACTTTCAAATTAAACCTAGATGGTCTTTTTTTTTCTTCGTGGTTGTATTGAATTTTCTCGTTAACTGCTGAATTCGCAGTGATTGGAAGTTGATTGACAAGTTTCAACCGTATTGGAACTTTATGGAGCCTGAATTGCATACTTTTGATTGAAATTGTTTGTGATTTTATAAAAGGAAGTATATTTGAAAAATTATTCATTTAGAATTTTTAGGACTACAAATTTCGGAGAACACTGTCCGCCAGAAATTGTTTTCATAATGTTACCAAAAACAATAATTCAGTAGTTAATCAATTATACTCTATGAAGTAACTGAAACTAAATCTTACTGAACATATTAATGCTGCGTTTTCTTTTATTTGTCATTGCTTTTATATTTGTAATTTATTTATTATCAGGGCATGTTAGGGTAGACTCCAAGGTCTGATTTTCATTACATTTTGACTTAAATGATGTGTGGTTTCAAAATAATAGAATCACGTGCCTCACAGCTGGTGGTACATTGGTACAATAACTTCACTTCGATAAATTATCTGGAATAGCCCTTGAACAGCGAGGTCAATTCGGTTAATTTATATAGGCATAACAATGAAAATGGTAAGATGATAGTGAAAAATCGTAAGTTGGGGGTGCGCAGTAGTATGTAATGAGTTCTATTAAAACAATACATTTTGATTGACTCAAACATATCACTTATTCAAAATGGGCAATTTATTGTTTAGAAAAGTTTAAGATAAAACTGGGGAAGACGATTTAATTGTTTCTTTAGTCTCCAGTTGTTGGCAAACAATTCATTTTAAGCTGTCGTGGAAGTATAATCCAAATTAGGTATAACAGACCTGTAACATATATATAAACATAATTCTGATTGTAGCTTGCAGCTTGCTCTAAGCTCACTACAACAAAGAATTCTGAAGTGTAAAAAAAATTATATGTGTTTGAATTAATTTACAAGAATATCAGAGCTAATAATTTTTATTCTGCTATTTTGTAAATCCTTCCGGCACAAACCAACGCAAAAATAAACAAATTACCATTTTGACATATTGATTGACAGACAGATATAAAGCCCTCTCAAATTTTATTCTTAAACAAACTTTTTGACGATTTTCGTTTTAAAAATTAAATTACGAAATGACCCCTGGGCGAATTAGATACTATTTCGCCAAAAACTTAAGCAGGATCAAATTGATTTTTTAATAAATATTTTCTTCTCCGATGAAGTGGAAATTTCTTTGCAGGTACATTATCATCAGGACCCCTTACAGGAATTTACTTCTTTTTTTTTTTTGAAAACGAAGAAGGCCGGACTCTAGTCAATTTGTGATAACCGGTTATTTTTGACACTAACGTCTAGTTTTTCAGTGCAAGATTAAAGTTAAACCAGAGTTAACTCAACAAACTTCGTGTATTTACTAAACTGATGCTTTTAATATTTTAACGTTCCAGTTTGTGAAGTCATTCCGCATGCATCGAGAGTAAGTTAAATCTAGTTTAACTCTCCACTGAAAAACTGAGACTAAATTGATTGATAGTATTGGTTTGAAAGATAAGAAATTTTAATGCAACCAACAACGACTGAAAATCACGTGCAAAGTTAGAAGTTTTGGGTATAAAGGTCCAGATATTTTACGTTTTGGTAATGTTATTTGTTCTCAAGGATCAGGAATGTTTTTTTTCACGGGTAATGCCGCTTGTAAAGAATTGCTAAATCTTCCAAAAATATCTATTGACATGAAAAGAGCATCTTACTAAAGCTTTTCGTGATTTTAAGAAAATTGTAAGTCCTCTCCTATTCTTGCCAATAACACGCACACAGGAATGGTTGAGTTGAAAGACACTAGGACTTGGCTTGCATCGTGCTGTCGCACCATCAAGTTTAATTTTTAAGATAAAACTGTTGATTGTAATAAAGTCAAATCAAAAGTTCTTCTTAGAAATATGGAGATATTCTAAAAATTAAAAATATTAAACCAAATTCCTTAAGAGTTTTGTAAGGTTGTTTGCGCCAGCGCCCTTGTCCATTTATAATAATTCTTGAATGAGAGCTCTTAATTCACTCTCAAATGCGTCCTTAAAATTAACTTAATTAAAAACCGTCATCATCTGTATTTATTTATACTTTTTTTTTCTAAACTTATTTCAAGCAAGGGAACACATTTCCATTATAAAACAAATTTGATCCTCTCGAGTTAATTAAATAATTCATAAAAATATAATAATATACAAAATAAAAATTATCAAAACGCTTCAAACATCACACGGAATTCCAAGAGTTCATAATATTAAATCACAAAGTAAAACCATGCTTTCTTGTTTGAATATTTTAAATTGAAACCGAGTTTGATTCTATTTATTATTCAATTAAAAACCCAACGGGAGTCTAATAAAAACAAAATGTGGGTTGCCAGACATATTTAAACCCATTATAGAGTTTTTTAAGTTCAAAGCCCAGGCGTACGTTTTCAATGTAATTTCTGTGTTATACCATTTGGCACAGTTTACACAGAGCATCAGCATAAAATCTCAGTTAAGACTTTTTGGCAAATTCAATGGAAATGTGTTTGTTTGTGTACCTATTTAATTATTACTTTTCATAGACATGCAAAAATAAAACAAGAAAATAGATACATATATATATATTCCCGCGTAATAGTTAACATTTAATTTTGTTGGCATATAAAGTGTTACCTTTATTAAATTAATAAAAAATTTAATTCACAATAATAACCAAGAGGAAGAAAGATTAATTCATGTAAATGTTTAATGTTTACACAAAACAGAAAATTGGTCCGCTGTCCATTGATACCACACCCTTGCGACCATGAACGGATATAAAGTTTTTTTTTTTTTACTAACCTACCTGATGGTTATTTAGATTCCTTCAAACTTATGTAGGTACATATATACAGGTATTCCACAAGAAAAGTTTTATAATCCACAAAGTAAACGGTCACAATAGGGGGGAGATTGTGTTTTTAAAACCACATAATAATTTAACTGTAAATGTTATTCAAATTTCAGATCATCCAAAACTGTTTTGGGATTAACAAATTTAATTACAGTTTTACACGAAAAAAATGTATCAGGCATAAACGTTTACACACTCATAATAAAGAATGAGTTCACTTTTCTTTGCGAGAAAAACTTATGCCCTTCAAGGAAGGAAGAAAAACTTTCTTTTAAAACTTAACACACTCTCTCCTTTTTTTTGTTGGTTATTTCTTTTTATAAATTAAAAAGAGTTTTCCTTACAAAAAAGAAAGGAAAACTGTATATGCTCACATGTAGAGAAAGAATTATAAGGATCTCCGAAAATTGTCATCGTCTCTGGGTATAATTCTTTTATTTGAATGCGGCCTCAAAACAGGATACGCAGGACAACAAAAGCCACATACACACACACACATTTAGATAGACCGACGACGACGTTGACGATGAGCTTGTGTCTCCCTGTACCAGAACTAAGCCCCCCTGTGTTTTCCACCCAAAAGAGGCCAAATTAAGTATACATTTCATGTGAGCGGAGTAAAAGAGACCGATAAATGAAAAACGATAACGAAAAACAAAACACGATGTCAAATAACGACGATTAACTCGGTGTATTCTCTCACAATAATCGATTAAGATGAACTTCCAGTTTCATGAGCCCAGCTATATGCGACGAGCAACGACGTCGATGACACAAAACCACATCGCGCGACACGAATGATATGACAGTATTATAGTGTGCTGCCTCTGGCTGACATACATGTTCAGTCATCAACACACAAATTAGAATTAAAGGCACCACGCAGGGAGCTAGAATGTATGTAGATCCCAATTCAACAATGTATAGAGAAAAGTTCCGTGTACCTTTGCCTTGGCAGCAACCATTTCAAATTAACCACCCTCTATCGGGTGAAAGTGTTGCCATCGGGAATTTATTTTTATCTCAATATATTTTTTTTTTATTTAACTAGAAGATCAAGGTTAAAAGAGAAATAATATATTATAAGGGCGGGAAATAAATCGGAAAGATGTTTTTAGAGAATTTAACAGGGTAATGATTTTGAATGAATTATATGATTATAGGATTAGCTGCCGCAAAAAGCATTCAGCCTTATTGTGAGTTTCACCCGAAAAATATTTCACCTTAAAATTTTTTGTTCTCCCGGAATTTTAAAAGCTATTTTGAGTTTCGCCCGAACGAAATTTCGTTCGCATACTAAAAATAAGTCAACATTAAGGCTGTCAATGGCATTACATTCCGCCCGAAATGAATGTTCATAATAAAGAAAGTTTTTCAGACATGAAATTTCGTGTGAAACTCAAAATAAGCGAAAAGTGAAATGTCAAATTTTCCGGGTGGAATGTTGTTCGGATGAAACTCATAATAAGGCGGATTGTGTCGACCAAGAACTACAATAATTGTGGAAGATTGACATAGTGAACTGAAATAAATTTCCAGAAACCGGACGCGTTGGCGCGTAGGAGTAGTGATGGTCAAGGGCGTTATATGCGCTAGAAGAATATAATCGTAGGTAGGTACTGTATGTACCATGGTAAGTGCTTCCTTCCCTTTTTTCGATTTAATAGATCATAATTTGATTAGCGATTTAATATTTTACTACTTATTTATTAGCAATTAAATTATTGTTTTAATTCTCCTTCTAATATTTTAAAATTGCAATTATTGTGAATGAGTGTTTAGTTCTTTTGTTACTTTCCTCTTATATTTTTTTTATTGGTCTTTATTTTTAGAATTATATTATTTAGTTTAAACCTATTTCTGAAACGTAGAATTTTAGTATAAACTGACCAAATTTGTTTAAAATAATTTTTAATTTTTAGTTAAAGGCGATCGTTACCAGTAAAAGTATTGTTACTATTCACAATAGACCTTTTTATAAAATTCACATCCCATCATACAATAATTTTATTGACAGTAGTTGTCAGCTGAGGCGTTCAGAATAATAATGGTATAAGGTCCAGTCATAGTGCATATCGTCGTCGTTCTATTAAAACTCCCTAAGTCCATTTTTGTAAATTTTCTAACATTTGCCTTTGTGAAGAAATTTTACTGACAAGAACTTGAACATTTTTGAGTTTAAGAAAATTTGTATTTAGACTAAACGTAATTAAGAGTTGGGTACATTTTACAAAACATAAATCTTGATATTCTGTTAACTATGCCGTATTTATGAAAAGTCTATCAGTTTCTAATGAAATGGACTTAGGGAGTTTTCATAGAACGACGACGATATCATCTTAAATAAGAGCCACTCAAGTCTTCTATTTTGACGACTTAAGTGCAACTTAATCGGACTATCAAACTGGGTCAAATTCTATTTAAGTTTTAAGGGAGCTTTCTTTCTAAAACATGTAATAAACTTTTTCTAAATATTTATACTAAAATGTTTGCATGTTGATAAATTTTTTTATGGAATTATTGCCATTTTCTTTTTCACAGTGGAGGTTAACACTTAAATCAAGCTGAACCTGGTTTGAGTTTTAATTTGAAGTAAGTATTTTCAAGAATAAAAGTCAGGTAAAAAAAGATTTTCTTCCGCTTAGTTGACACAAAAATGTTCGAAAACAAACTATGTACATAATTTCAAGGTTTAAACGAATAATTTATTGTTTAACTTAAGTCTAAGCCAGAAGCAAACTTTAAACATATACTTAAAAATGGTTATTAGATTATTATTTTGAACGACTCAAATATTGATTTGCAACTTTTTACACTACTTAATGGTTGTTTTTTTTTTTTTTTTTTTTTATTTTTCGTTTTATTAGAAAAAGGCAACACTGAAATCAGCGCAAAGGGTAATCATCATAACTAGAGTTCGTCTTCATCCCTCTTATTTCAGAGAAGTGTAGGTTTATCCATGGTGTGGTTCTAGAATTATATTTTGTGTGTATTGTGACATGCGAATTGCGACGACGACGGTGAAGAAAAGTGTAACGAGAAACAACAAAATTTACATTTCCATATCGCAGCAAGTCAGCAACCAAAGCAACGAGAGGAGAGTGTAGAGTGGCATAAAAAATTAATCAATTTTTTGATGCCGACGTTGTCGTCGCGCGTATAGCTCTTCGAAAATCGGAATAAACAAAGCAGAAAAAGTCTGTATGCATAAAAAAAGACAGAACTAACAAGAATGTATCTAAAAGATAGAAAAAATGAAAGAGATAGATGAAACATCCGCCACTATGGACAAAAATTACATTTAATTTTTTTGTTTCTGCCAAGTCAATGATAGATAATTAAATAATTATTTAATGATAATAAGATCGAGACAACAACAAAATTATTGCGATTTAGTAAATTTGAATCATAAAGACCTGAAAGGGAAAAGACTTGTCGATAAAAAGCAACCTAGTCCCGTGTCTTGTGGTAAAAAGATAATCAAAGATAAGCGCGGCAGCAAACACTTGTCCAAAGTTCAGTCAGGCAAGTAGGTACCTATGTATTGTTTTTTTGGTTGATGGTGAGGAAAGGGAGCTGCACTTTGTCTTTGTTGCACCCACCAAAGTAAGTGGGTGGTGTGAGTGGAACAACAATAGGCTGTATATCTAGGTGTGTCGTTGTCGATTGCAAAATGTCTCTGAAAATAAATTTTCCAATATTTTCGTAAAAGGGTTGTTTTAACCTTTTTTATTTCACCATTGTGAATAATTTTGACTGCCTATCAAAAAAAGGTGTAAACCCAATGGGGCTTCAACCATAATTCAGCCGTGTCATGCATGTTTCTTGTTTTCCATCAAAACTGGTGAATAATAATTCAATATTCACCGATTGTTGCCTGCATGAAGCATGTAAAATTTAAAAACAATAAATCGCATGATTATTTATTGTCTGTAGGTCAGGGTTAGGTAAAAATTGGGTATGCCGGAATAAATTATAATATTTAAAAACGAAGAATGTCTGTACCTAATTTAGGTGTTTCGTTTTCTTTTGTCTTTTTTTCAAGTAATTTCATCGCCTAAGTTATTATTATTTTACAACAGCACCAAAATTCTTTACGAGAATTTTATTATTTGACGTTTTATGTGTCAAAGAGACATACAGGTAGTTTAAGTTCTGACAATAAGGGGGTGTGCCATTGCTGCTGCTCTATAAATTTATGGTTTGTTCGTTTTTGTATTGTTACGTGCCAGTCTCGAATACGAGTTGTGAATTTTTCTCGGGCACACTATTTATAGATGGCGGCGGCCGGCAGCAGGCGGCAAAATTGTTTGCTGAGTTATTGTTAATTGGAATTTTTATATTCTACTGATGAATACGATGAATTGAGGTAGGTGTAGTTTAGATCGTCATGGTAGTGGGTAAAATGTAGATTGCTTGTTGAGTGTGGTGTGTTATGATTTGATTTATAACTTAGAATTATCGGAATTTGATTTTTTACGAATGAATGAATACTCATGCCGACATAAATGCGGGCGCAATAGAATGGTATTATAATGTAGATTTAAAAATGATTACAACACCGATTGATTTTGAGCGTACTATTATTTTGACGATAAATAAACGTGACGAGGTGGAATACCGATTATTTATAAACGACTGATGGGTACCTAACCTATGAATGTACATATATTCTGAATTATTGATTTTTCCTATCAGTTTTTATATTTAATATAAAAATATACATACATATGTATGTATGTATGTACATATGTATTGTATGCAAGCGTGTACGTAGTACTGAGTTCGACTTTTTTTTACATGTTATTTAAGTATATTTTTATTTAATTAATTTAACTAGGTATACATATGTCTAAGTTGTTTAAAGTATAATTTACAATAATTTTGAAATATGAAGGTCGTCCAATTCTTTCATAACCCAAGGCGACTCCTGACAGCTTGAGGTCATATAAAACTCTCAAATTATTAAATCCGTCAGTGCGATCAACAAAGCTTTCATCAACTAAAAAATAAGGCAGTAAGGGTTCTAAAGTAGGTATAAATTGTATGTTCGTTTATTTTTATTAAGTTCTATTGTACCTTTTTGTAGTGCATTATTCTGTCAACAATATTGAAAAAAAAACAAGTATCCACAAGTATCATCGGCGAATATTAAAATTTTTAAATGTAGAATCTCCTTAACAATGTCATTAATAAATATTAAAAACAAAAGTGGTGTTGTGAGTGAGGCCGAAGATATGAACCATATCGCTTACTTTTAATTTTGCAATCACAACAATATTGTTTGATTTCGACAAAAGTTTATTGTCGTATTGCTGTTAGTTCAGAACATTCACATTTACTCATCATTGTTGATTAACGCTGATACTGATCTGGTCTAGGTACGAAGGTACTTACCTATGTAAGTTAAAGTAAATTCGTTATAGGGTTCACGAGACACCAACTAATTGCGAGAGGGACAGTGTTCCGACGGGATTGAAACCTGAATTCATTTTATGGTACAACGCATGCGCCCTGTGTATACAAAAAATTGATAATGTTAGGTAGTATCTACATAATAAAATTAATTGCATATTAAAAATTAGGGGGACCTTAAAAGTATAACCTTCCGGACAACTAGCAAAAGCCTCAACTACCGTCTTTCAAGCTTGCTTTTTCATTGATCATTATAACCCAGACATCGCCATTTTTTACAATTCGGAAGCACTCCGCTATATTGTTGTAGCAAAGAATAACTGATCCAATTTGGTGTCAGTAAAATGACCTTCAAGTTAATTCAAGTATGTAGGTACATGTAATAAAGAGCAAAAGTCTGAGGACGTTTGCTTGATGGGTATACTAACCTGAAACGGAAAAAGTAATTCGTGCAAACAGCAAGGCGACCTATTGATTGACATTTTGTTTATAACTTTTGCATCCGTTTGACTGAGAAGCTACATTTTAACTCACAATTACAGATACCTGCCGCATAAATACCACCTCTATCAAAAAAACTTTAAATTCTCAAATACACCAGACGAACTGTCTGAATAATATTCATTTACAAATAGGTATTTACATATAAAATTCATAAAAACTGAAATAGGTATTCTCATTCTGATGTTAATTTCTGCTCCAAAAAGAACCTATTTTAAAAACACCCAAAGCTAAAAATAATAACAAAACAAAAATAAACAAATTCACAATAAAGAGAAAATAGTTTTTCTCTACTTCAACTTTACGATTTGTTTACAAAACTGTCTTTCGCAACGGTAAAAAAGAGCATAATTATTTTTTTCCACCTTTACAGGAGCTAATAAGATAAAATTGTTAATTGCATTGTTGCATAGCGGGTGTATTTGTGTATATGTACCTGCGTGTTTTATAATTATTACAGTTTTATTTTGTTCTACCTAGAAAATTCTTAAAGTTCACAGATTGGCAATGGAAAACAACAACAACAAAAAATAGAGAATAGGCAACGCCGCTTTAAAATAAAATAAAAAATAAAACAAAACAGAAAAAACAGGTAAAACAAAATATGTATCCATACTAACAAAAACGGATTTTTTTTGTAAGTGGTACCTCCATTTCATCGGTGTATCAAAATTAAAAAAAGGAGAAAAATCAGACATAAGAAAAAAAATGGCGACACTTTCCTCTGGTGTATTGTTTGTTTTCAAATGTTTTTTATTGCAAACATTAAGTATCTTATATCAAAACTTGAGTAAAATAACAATAAACATAAATAAAACATTAATTTTGTATACTTCTTGGGCCTCAATTCATAAAAAACACAACTTTTCATTGATGAAAACCCATTTAGGAGAATTTTCCTCAACAAATCGGCAGTGTTGCCAGAAGTTACCATCAAATACCAATTTTGAACGAACGAAACACATACAAATTTTGACAAGAGAGATCAATGGCTGCTGTATTGACAACCTGCTGTCATTAGAGCAAAAGAGACGGACCGAAGTGTTCAATTTGAAAAAATGCGTTTATTTTTAGCACACTGCGATGGCACAGAAAGAGACCTTTTTTTATCTCTGCTTCATTCTCTCGTTTCGTCTCTTTTGCTGAGATTTTTTCATGCATTTGCATGTCTGACACTTTCTACTTTAAAAATTTTTTTAAATAAAAAAATAAAAATTTGCGCACCTGGTCGATCCAAGGACTGTCGTCGACTCATTGGCAGTTTTCAATTTTTATATGAAACGGTAAACCTCGTCGGGGCCCAAATGATTTTCTTCATTCGCGGAAAATTCAGGGCAATTCCGAAAGACGAGCAACAAAACGAATTACATTTCATTACACACACACGCACGACGATTGGGCACCACAAATTCACCTGAAAAATATTTTTTTTCTTTTTGTTTCGCTTTTCACATTGAGGAGACAGGAATAAAAGTACTTTGGTTTTCCGTTTTTTTCTTAAAATTTACTTAGGAAACGCACAAGAGCCGACTTTATTTCTTATATTTATAAAAACTTTAACACACAAAATTTTGGAAATTTGCCTTTTTTTCACTTTTTTATCTTGGGTGAGATGTGAGTTAACACTTAAATTCCTTGTCAGTGCTATCGCACATACGGCAGCTGCTGTTGATGGTGTGCTTCTCTTCTTCTTGTACTAGGATGGTGAGATGAAGATGGAGAAGAGATGGTTTGATTTGATCAACGACTCGAATGGTGCGTACAGAGGTCGAACTATGGAGCCGCAGTAAAAGCAGGTACAGCACCAAAATATTGCATTTTTTCCAAATTTTATTTCGCAATATTTGTTGTCCACACTTAATCCGATAGGAAACACTTGTTAGGATGCTTTAATGCATTTTTTTATTTTATTTTAAATTATCCAGTTTTTTTGACGATTTTTAACGAATTTTCACACGGAGACCGTTTGACTGTCGTTCGTCGTGATGTTGTGGCAGACTTCACCTTGCTTTTTTTTTATGTGGTGAAATATAATATAAGGATGTGGGAAGAGGACGAGTATAGAATTGCATGGTGGTTTGTGCAGTTCGCTTGTCTGTTGTCCCTTTTTGGCGCGATTGTGCTGTGGTGGGTTTTGTTAGGGAGAGGTTGGATGCACTGGAAATATATTATATGTGGAAACGAATAAGTTATGCCTCGTTTACATATACAATAATTGACGGTAAGCTTGCATGTCGTCGCTTAGACAAGACCTTAATACAACAATCACACCATCTATATTTTCATTGTGTTTGTATATTTTTCATGTGTTTGTTGTCTTTTTTCTTTGTACTACAGTGTCTACGAGCTATAATACTACGTTTTCGTTAGGTTAATTTATTTGTTATTTTATTTAAAAATTTCCAAATCATTTCAATGCTCATACGAATGCAAACTTCGAAATGAGGCGATTTCAACCAAATTTGCTCGATATTTAGTCTTAAATTACATAAAAACTTTCATTCGTATTTATTAGATTTTTGTCTACTTATACACTGTCTAACTATTTTCAAATTGGTGGAAATATGCTTTATTTAATAAAAATAAATATCACATTATTCACGATTAAGACAATCTACTCTTGTGTCTAATTAAGGCAGCTATAAGACAACAATAAACGAGGTTTTTTAACACATTTTCCAAAGTTAGACAGTTGTCTAAAGTTAGACAACGTTTATAAATAAGACCATTTATTTTCATCCCAAATGGAAAAAGTTCAAAGGGAAACCATTGCAAATGTAAAAACTGTATGCATAAAAAACATAAAGAGAATACAACAAAAACAAGCAGTCGTATTTATTAGATTTTTGCCTACTAAGACAATGTCTAACTATTTTCAAATTTGTGGAAATATGCTTTATTTAATAAAAATAAATATCACATTATTCACGGTTAAGACAATCGACTCTTGTGTCTAAGTTAGGCAGCTATAAGACAAGAACAAATAATGTTTTTAAACACATTTTCCAAAGTTGGACAGTTGTCTAAAGTTAGATAACGTTTATAAATAAGACCAAAGGTATTTAATGACCAAATAAAATTAGATGTCAAACGAAATTCGTAAATTTAATTTATGAAATTTGAATCATTTCGACTCTAACCGCCACTCGGTACATCCAGATTAAAACTTAAATCCGGGGGTATTTACATTGAGTTTGTATAAATTACATCCGGATTTAAGTTTTAATCTGTATGAATCATGTGAATAATATGGCAGTAATAAAGACGTGGTATAACTATCTCGCATCGATAAAATTGTTCAAGTCACGTTGAAAAATGTTTTATTTCACAAAATGTTTTATTTCTCGACTAATTTTATCGATGCAAGAATAACGGCCATATTATTTAATCTGGATTTAAATTGGATTTAACTGAATTTTAAATCTTACTATTAAATTCAGATTTATTAAAATGATTTAAACCCATGTCCAAGTTATTCAGTGCAAAAAAGTTAATTAAATCCAATGGATTTAAATTTTCTTAAATACAGATGTCAAGTGTTTTAATCCAAATGTCAATTTTGAGAATGCTCAGCTGGACATAAAAGTTTTTCAATTGAAATTGAACAATGACCAAGCATCACTGAAAAAGAAGTCTGATGTTCGGCCTGGTAGTCGTGAATTAGCTATTACTTCAGCCTATAAAAATCTTGGTGGTAGCTCATTCAAACCTTGAATATTAATATGATGGTGGGAAATCGTGGCAGCCTAAATGCAAGTGTGTTATCACACAAAAAATATAAAAATTAAATATAGATACATTAAAGATTCCTTTATTAAAATTTTGCTTACCATGTACATTCGATGATTTACCATAATGCCTACGTTCTGTAATTCTAGCATCGGCAAAATTAGTCCAGAAACGATGAAAATTGAAACAAATCATATGAGTTTTGTTCCATTTTTCAATGTTTTTCGACCGATCTTATCGATGCGAGTGTTATAAAACATAGGCACTGCTGTGAACAAACTAGCCCTTTATTGTCGGATTTAGAAGACTGGATTGAAGTATGGATTTAACGAGTTACTAATATGGACTCGGATTTAATTTTTGCATTTGATAAAATTAAAGTTCCGATCTGTATTAATCAAGTAAATAATATGGGCGTTACAGAACTTAGGCACTGCCTCCACAGTGATTTACAGTACAGTGTTCTCTTTTCATTTCACCACAAATAATTAAAAAAAAGAGACACGCCGTTCTGAAATGCAGGCGCACACGTACATGCAACTTAAAGTTTCACAACTATTTGGTTTCCAAAATAAGAACCACCGGCTTATATGAAAGTGCGTGCACATGCCCTTCAAAGTTTTTATAAAAAAACAAAATTCGCAGTTCTGGACAATACGCAAACAGACTGTAATAAATAGATACTCCTGGGTTGCTAGCACTGCTTTTAAACGACCTTTTGATTTTTAAACAAAATTGTTTAGTTTGGAAAAAGTGCAGAGTTATCGCTCTTTCTTCTTTTTCTTATTATTCAAAATAAGCGGAGTTAACAGCGTGGATAACTGTTTCTTTTTCATTTGTACAAAATTAACATATATTACAAATTGCAGTTTTTAAAAGCGTCTTTGCGACCGAAAGGAAACCAACAAAAACGAAGCATCGCTGTCGTTTAAAAGCAATCTAGGGCATTAATGAAAATCTTTTAATTTCAGTTCATTGTGTCTGGATTCGTCCGTTTTAAGTACATCTGAATGCAGCCAATGATTTATCAGTACCAACTTTGAGAAAAAAAACTTATTCTAATTCTACCATATTTTCAATTTTCCCTTTGTTTTGACATTCCATTTACCAATTCCAATTAGAAAAAGAAATTTTCATTTATCGGTAGTCCGAACTCCAAATTTTTATATATTTGTATTTTTTTGCCTGAGTTTATTTACTTCTTGTTTAATTTCACATTAAGAAATGGCAAAACGATTAAGTAAATTAGACCCGAAGAAAACATTGTTTCTTCTCTGCGACATTCAAGATAAATTTCGTCCCGGAATGACATTGTTTGATAACATGGTGAAAAACACTAGTAAGTTGGTGAGTTTTTTTAAAGGGGTCTCTGTTTAGAATAAATTTCCCAGAGCTCTCCAAAACAATGAAATATCCCATTTAATACACAAACCATAATTACATACTTGAACCTATTTCAAGGTGAATGCCGGAAAAGTACTTGAAGTTCCCCTAATAGCCACGGAGCACTATCCAGAAAAGTTGGGAAAAATTGTAAAGGAACTGGACGTTAGCCATGCAGCTGGAATTATCCCGAAAACCAAGTTCAGTATGATGGTACCACAATTGGAATCTAAGATTAAAGAGCTATTTCCAAACGAGAAGCCCAAAGACGTTGTCCTATTTGGATTGGAGGTAAATTAAGTTTGATATTTGAAAAACTACCAGTAATTACATGAGTTTTGCTTTTTTAAGTCGCACGTTTGCATCGAGCAGACTGCCATTGATTTGATAGAAAATGATTACAAGGTCAATCTCGTCGCAGATTGTTGTTGTTCGCGTCTAAATCAAGATCGGGATTTAGCTTTGGATCGATTAAAGGAGTTAGGATGCATTATTACGACTAGCGAAAGTGTCATCTTTAATTTGATGCAAGACAAGAATCATCCCAAGTTTAACATTGTGCGCAAGTTTATAAGTGAACCTTCTGCAGACATGCAACTCTCAAGGGCTTCAGCTAAATTGTAATAAGCGATTCAAAATGTGAGGGTATTTTGATTGCGGGAAGAGTGCATTTCATTGTTATAACTGTTTTTTGTTATTTTATAGTAAAAAATAAACTGGAATAATAATCAATTGGATTTGATTTAACAAATATTTAAATTTAAACTTTAAGGCGCTCTTCAACTTTTTCTTTAGATATGAAAAATATTCATAAAAAAATTCTTTTTCGAATTTTTTGCCTTCTAAAACTTTAATATCGATGGTTCTGCTCTGAGCGACAAAAATATGGAGTTAATTTAATTTAAAACAAAATGTGTTGGTCGGCATCAGGACCATCCATCGAGTTGAGGTTCTCTTTTTCTACAGTGTGAGGAGGATAATTTATTCAAATGTATTGTGTGTTGTGGGCTCCCATGTACATTGTACAACTAAATGGAACTGCTCAGTAGAACAACAGCCTCATGAGCAAAGAGAAAGGGAACGCAATAGACTTAAGGTGCGAAACTGAAGGGAGTTGGATTAGTTGGAGAGACATTGGGTTTGTTCATGCAGACATAAGGGTTTCCGTATGCAGTTAACTGCATTATTTGAATTATTGTTGTATTATCAATCCTTCTTATAACACGAGGCAAAGAATACTAATAAAAAACTGATGTTCTGAGGTCAAGCAAGAGCACCGAGGATCAATCAACTGAGCCGATCTGATTGAATAGGCAAAAATAATATTTTTGTATAAAAATATGTTGGTTTTGGTTGATGGGATAGGAAAATGTTTGACAAGAGAATCAATGCACGAAACTGTAGAAGGTTATAGAAATGACATAATTATAAAAATATTTGACATAATTTGAAACACGATCAAAACGTCGGCACACACCAAATACATAACGCACTATGCTGTTTAATGCAATATTCAGTTTTGACTTTTGGAGGCATAGCTACAATAATTGTAAAATGTTTCACAGCCAAAGGTGTAGATGGGTGTGTACAATGAGTGATTTAGCGAGAAGACATCGAGTTTTAAAGTGGGTAAAGGAATGAATAGCCTATAAAGTGCGAAGTACACTATAAGTCTATCCGACAGATAGATTAATATGATTTGTCCAAGGTTAAGAGTCATTATTAAATATCATGCCTTAGCAGTATCCACATAATGTATCTGCTAGATTTTCGTTCATACAGGAAGCACCATGCTCTATTGAACCTAATGGACAACTCAAGACAAGTTGAACATTCTTCAGCATACATATTGATCGAACAGTGCTTAATAAGATTTGGGAGCTCATTAATATACAACGAGAAGAAAAGGGGTCCCAAGATGGAATCCTATGGAACACCAGTTGTTACAGAAAGAAAACCGACAAATTATCATTTATGGGCGCTGCTTGCGTCCTATCTGTTAGAAAAGACCAAATAAGTTTAACGGCAATGTGACATACAAAGGTATGGGTCACCATTTAAAAATCAAACGCCTTGAAAATTAGAATAAGAAATCTAGTTATTTCAGATTCCATCACTTTGAACTTTAACTCAAACTTTTACCTTTGGTTGATAAGGTAGAAAGTTTCTATATTAATATTATTTTTATCTGAGAAACATATCACAGAGAGCATTATGTATGTAAGTTTATTACGAGTTGTAATAAATTTGGTTTTTGGAAACGGTTTTTCAAGCCCAGTTTTGATTATAGCTTCAGCAAAATATAAAAAATAAATAAAAATAATAGCCTAGTTCCTTTACTTTGAAACTTTGTGCATTGGTGTGAATTTCTATACAAAAGTCTGTCAAAGTTCATAAAAAAAATTAATTATGTAGAAATTTACAGAAATACACTGAGTTTCAAAGTAATTGTTTGTGTTTTGAAAACAAGGGAATGCTGTTGGGTTTGATATCAAAATCGAAACCAGAAGTGTTCACACATATATGGAATTGTAGTTCATGATTGTCGATCGAAAGGGCCAGGGCAATTGATTTCAAATCCACTTATTGTCTCATGAACTTATCCCTCTTTGATTGTTGCCCGGGTTCAAGGCGGACTGTAGGTAGTGTTAAAAGAATAAGAAAACAAAACAAAATTGTTTGTATCACAAAGTAGGCGCACGACGAAAGTAAAGTCTCTTACGCTTTTGTGTAACGAACTCTTCAATAAAAATCGTCGTTGACAATCGGGAAAGCATATGTGATTTTCGTTTTTCTTTGTTTTTATTAAAATGCTTTTAAAGCATAGACATACTAGATATGGACTTCTAGGAGACATCTTCACGTTGGTTTCAACTTTAATTATAAACGACACGAGCGCTTTTGGTCTAAAAACGGAAAATATGATGACACTTTGGTTTGTCGTTTGTTTTGAGTGGTTGTTTCTCTGGCGTTGAAAGAAGAAAATTGCTACAAACAAATTTAAAGTGTAACAATTAAGAACTAAAAACATCTTACGACTTGCCAAGAGTTTGAATTTTCAGATTCTGTGCTTTCATCATCCTGATTGCCATACTCCTTTTTGAGCTGTTTAGCTTGCTAGTGCTGATTGGTACTCGTTTTAATAATTATATATTATTTTATTTAAATTAAAACTAATAACTTTTATTTTATACTTGACGCGAACTGAAAATTCCTGATGGATGTTGTAAAAAAAATTGCACCCAAACGTCAAACAATTAAATTCAATGAAAGCAGATGACTCTGTTTTTAACATATAATAATAATAGATGTCCTTAGTTTCCATGGCAAAAAAAAATATTTGCTAAAGCCAAGTGCTAAGAGATGGCCTTACGAATATTTATTTTTTTGCCACTTTTACAACGTGCTTTATAGGGTTACGTCATGTCGGTAATCCGTTGTTTGGTTTCTGTGTTCACTCTCCACAATAGAGCACGCGTTATAAGAAGTTTCACATCAAAACAAAATTGGGGGAAGTGGGTTCATTTATGGACACACGTGCTGGCCATGAAGATATAAATAACCGCTTTTATAATGGTTGTATGGCAGGTACCGTTATTTTTGAGCTAAAAGAATCAATTTCGCGCCTCAGTGGTTTAAGCTGGAGGTCGAGCTACAAACAAACATACGATATTTTTATGGGACCCACTTGTTTACTGTTTTCTATCATCGTAATATCATGTTTGAGTAACAAAGATTAGATGCAAGCGATTCAAAAATTATAAAGAAGTTACTATAACTTATAACATGCTTTCTGGAACTCCTGGAGAGCAATTGTTGAATCAGCATGAACAACTCAATTCACCCACACTCTTGACCCAGATATTACCAGCTTAATGAATGGAACCCACAAACAAACCACTTTCTATATGCATTTCTCTTTCCTTAGCCAGAATTTGCATCGATCATAAATTGGTTTCCGATTTTCTTGTCCTGTCCGGCATTCACTTAAAAGAAAACCGATCACCAATGCATGTATTTAGCTGCAGATGCACGCATGTGCAATGCGCATTGCACATAACAGCCATGTATCTGAGCCCGCCGCCGAGGACAAGAAAGTAGCCATAAGATGACAACCCACATTAGGTGCATCATAAAATAATATCCATTGAGTTGTCTCAAATGAAAAGGGGTATTTTATTACCGCCTACAGAGATTATGACTTATGTGTCATAACAGAGAGTACAGGACTTCGGGCCACCATACATACATTCACCACCAAAGGACATCCAATGATAGTGAACGCATGGTGGCAGCCCGGCGGCAGAGTTCTTTCAATAAAATTGTTCTGTATGACATGCACGTCATCTTCGGCTCCTTATCGGTAGTTTCGATTTGGAGTGGTCATTGGTTTACGAGCCGCCTTTGATTCGGAATGTTCAAGGATTTGCGCACTTTAGAACTACTAGGTATAGGAATATATCCAAAAAGAGACGAAAACGAAAGGAAAGCCAAGATTTATGACTGTGCGCAAGCTAATCCCTTATTCAAACATTGTTTTCAATTAGTTTTATGCTCCAAATTGGATATAGTTTCTTGTTGTTGCGAGAGCGAATAACCGCGGGTCGGGCAGTGCCACCTGCATTCATTGCCGCCTTCGCGCACATCCAAACATGGCAGGAGCAATAAATTTTACACACCGTAACCGCACGCCAAACAAAAACGCTTTGCGCACAAAGATTCCACGCTAGATATTGCTAGTTTGATAAATATCCAATTAAGTGTATCAGTGCAACCAGAAAAAAAAAAACTGTTACACATGATTGGGTAGAGAGCGTAAGGCTGGGCATAGCCGGGCGCCTGCTTTAATTCAAAACATACCACCACGGACCAAGCAAGAGCACCGTCTGAGATTCAATCAGCCAGCATATGCTAGGTGTTAGAAAATATTAATTTAGATAGAGCGCCGCTACGGGGATAGATACCAATACCAACCAAACCAGGAGAGCACACGGAACATTGCCAAACGCAAGCATATCGATTGAGTTCTCTTCATTAGTTCAGGAACTGAATATTGATAATGCATAGAAAGAAGATATGCATTTACAGTCTTGGGCATTACAATGATTCTGATTAAGAAAGAGGTTCCATGTTGCTCCTTTGGGTTATAGGTACTAATGGATGTGCCATGAATTCATTAGGCGAGTCTAGTTCCTTGTTGTAGTATAATAATGCAGATTAGACAATGCAACAGAAAGATAAAAAAAATAAAATTTCTTCTGCATTTTTGAATGTCTTTCAGAATCATGTAAAATTTGAAAATGCTTTGTTTTGTTCCCAAAAATATTAGTTGCTCGGAATTGTAATTGTTTATATGATGCATTGTGATATCGCCGATATCAATACAGTGGCGGATTTAGGTTTTATTGCCGCCTTAGGCCCGGTTGGGTACGCCGCTCCCTTGTTTTTTTTTTTTAACTAAATTCTATTAATTACCTTTATTCTTAATCGTGCTTGCAGAGCCTTTTTTCTGCGCTGCCAGAAAACGCCCAAATATTTTTAACACGCTTTTATCGCAATTATTCTTTATTTTCTTTTGAACTTTCGTATTGCGCGCAGTATTATCATTGTAAATGAAATTTAGTATTCTCTTGAAATTGAAAGCTTTGCGACAAAGGGAGATACATGAAATACTGAAAAATATATAAATCCGTGGTACCAGACAGTCTAATAAATGGCACCACCATAGATTGTCAACTTGTGACTACTATCTGTTTTATACACAAATTTCATTTATATGCTTTAGAGTTTATCTCATAAATTATCAAACTTAATTCATTTATTGCCCACTTTGAGAATATTTTTAGCGCCCCAAAAAAAGGAGATAAAATAAAAAATATTATTTTGTCATTTTTTTCGATAAAATTGACCTTTATCAACAAACTATCCTTCGTCCCAGTAAACTACTTTTCACACCCTGTAGCCCACTAGTGCCCACAGAAGGGTTTATCGCTCAATTTGAAAATCAACTATTTTTCAGCGCCCCAAAGAAACAAAATTTAAAAAAAAATTGTTTTGTAATTTTTTTTTAATACAGTCACCCCTCACTAACCGCCCTTCCCCCTCTGTAGGCAACTAGCCCTAACTTTGAGAAACGCCGGTTTATAGTTTATACTATGATATATTATTTAATTTTTGTTCCAAATTTTTTACCGCATCATCAGACTTTGACGCACTAGGCGCGGGCCTCCCGGGCCTAAGCCTATAACCAGCACTAGTCTGGTATAACGGGTCATTTATTTCATTTGACACCTTTCAAACCCAGCTGTCATTTGAAGTGTCATACTCAATACTCATAATATTAGTTGAACTTGAATGTTTGCTATTTACGATAATGGATCCTTTGTTATATATATAAATTTACAGAAAATTTGGCCATGATCAACTTTATTTGCGATTTTCTCGGAAACCGTTACATTTAAGAAAAAAAAGTATTAAGTACTTTTATTTAGACAATATTCTAACAAACGAAATGGTATACTGTTTATGGAATTCCGATAATATTTAACCTAACTACGAAGATTTGAAGTCCAGCAAAAATATTTTTTATTAAAAAAGGCGAGTAATTTCAGATGCAATATTTGGGGAGAGTATGATAACTGTGGCGCCAAGAAATGATAACGGTTTTTTGTAGAACACTTTAATACAAGCATTTTTTACTATGGGAGGGGGTCTATCTCCCCCCGTTTTGGCGGGAGGGGCAATTTCGTGAAAAAAGTACTAAAAATGGAAAAATAAATATTAAAAAATGACGGTAATATCTACAATTAACCGTACCTCTGTATGTGACTTCTCATCTACGAAAAAAAAAACAGCAAAAAAAAGTCTCCGAAAAAGAGACAAGATAGGTAGCTGTGCTACCCACTACTACAAATGTATGTGTAACACACTGATTATCGAAACTAATATTGGAAAATTAATATTTAAAAAAAAAACCTTATTTATACAGAATCATATGGGTCAGGGCGTGAGGATTAGGCCTACCGGGGATACCTCAATTAAAAAAAAAAAGCATTGATAGTCTACCTCCTGGGTAAGGTGGAAAAGTCTTATGCATGTGTAACAGTGTATAAAACGTCTTTTAGTTTTTTAAGATCTTTCCAAAACTGAAAACCAAAAAATTGTACGTGTGTATGTACATATGTGTGAAAATATAAAAAAGGGGCGCTTTCTACAAATCTTGCACAGGGCGCAAGTTTGGCTGAGGCCGGCCCTGCCGACTACACAAGCAATCGGTAAAATTGTGAAGAAATTTGAAGAGAGTGGGATCGTTACTGATGTCGTAAGCCCTGTGACTGTTTGGTAGGTCTATGGTCGAAAGGTGTCATTGGTCAGTATTTCTTCGAAGCTACCCAAAAGACCGTGTTTACGCATTAAAAACCAACAAGTTATGGCCGAGATACCGCCCGAAATGTGTGAAAAAGTGGTTTAAAATTACCTCATACGAATCGCCTGCTGCGAATCTTCCCGAGGCGGCCATTTGAATGATATTGTTTTCCACGCTTAATGAAATAAAATTTTCATCAAAAATTGATCGCTGTGTGTGTTTTATTTAGCTTTACTTTCGAAGCCGAAAAATGAATGACATTGTATAAAAAATCAGCCATGAACCATTTTTGAAAATTATAGAACATAATCTTTTCAAAGTCGCGACACTTTCGTTTTCGAGACCTGATTTCTGAAAGATCGTAGCAGTTACAGTTGAAAGTTCGATCAGCAAATTCGAGATTTTGCTAGGAACCTCTTTTGTCAATCTATTGAATCATTCTTGACACACTAAGCTTTAAATTGAAGTTTTGTATCAAAAAATGGTTTTCAGTAGTTTTCTTAGTTATTACTTTGTTTTAAGGATGAAATCAGCCTAATTATAACAGAATTTATCTATGATCACTATTACTGTTTTCTTTTTATCATTGAACGATATCATTTTAATTCAGAACCTCAGCAAATTTTAATCTCATAATAATTAGCATTTAAAATACTACAAAATACCAATTTTCCATTCACCTGTTTAACACACTGTTATGCACATCTAGTTACATAATCTTTTGTTTTTGTTTGGATTTCCTGTTTCTTTTAGAAATAATTACCACGACGAATTAAATTAAAACATATTTCTCCACAAAAGCCGACAACAGCTCTAAAGCCAAAGATCATTGCATCAGTAGCACGCAAATTGTTATATATATAAATTTACAATCCTCCATTGCAAGACCACAAGGAGGTTCTCTATTGGCCCGTATCTTATGGGTTCTTCTGGCATGGACTTCTTCTTCGGGACTTATATACTTCTTATCCCACATTTAATGCCAATCCCCATCAACCACACGTAGTTCGTGCGCTTCTTGCCCTTATCATGCAATAAGATTAAGCGATGTTGATTCTTCTTCCGATCCTATCGCGTATTATAGTTGCCTGCCGAAAAAAAATAAATATATACCTACACCCAGTAGTCGATTCTTAAACTGCGATTATTACCACGATCCTACTCCTAGCCGAGAGTCGACCATAATATGCCATTTGGGAATCTTGAAGACGCATTTCTTTAGAATCGTGGATATTTATGCCCCACGATAGATCCACGAGAAGGAAAAGCCAGAAGCTAGGAAACCTAAATCGCACTATCTATGACCACACACTATCGCCCAAAGAATATGTGAAGATCAGTACGGGCGGAATTTATACGATCTATCTGGAATCTAATTCGGAATTCTTCTTCGTTTTTTTTTTGTTTGTACAACCATTAGATACCGAATCCCGGCTCTAAACATTCTCCACGACGAGGGGTGTTAAGAATTAAAAAAAAAAAAAAAAAAATACAGATTATTGAAATTAATTCTTCGCTAAGTATGTGAATTAGACTGTGGGCGGAGAGCCTCCGGTATAGTGCCGGTATCTTGGATCGGTTTGTTTATTGTATTGGCATGGAGGTACTTTATCGCTTTACGAAGGGTCAAAATGAATAATTCCAAGATAGGAGGTGATTTTATAATTAAATTCAATAAATATCCTGCAGCGTACTTACCTATATCCAAACTGTATTCGAATAGCTTTGAGCTGAGAAGACACTATCGTGTTACTGAGATATATGTTGGAGGAAGTTTTGAGCGAAGCGCCATGACTTCTGTGTGTTTAACGCTATTATGCTAGCGATATTTATACCTTACCTACTCTCAAGGTAGTTGTGCGATGGCATTAATCTGAGATAAAATTCTTCGTGCGTATCCTCTTGCATCCTCATATCCGACGACGACGGATATACCATAGGTACCATGCTTGTGCTCTGCCACAAAAGTGTGTGGTGTGGTGTACCTTATCTGATTGGGATTTCTGTCATTTGTAAAGTTTTATGTCGGTTGGCATGTTTTCGAAACATTTGTGGAAGTCAAACTTCGAATAGCGCACGCGGATAAATGTTGAACATTTATTTCATGCGATATATGTGCCTTTACGGTAAAATGTCCATAAATAATTAATTAACTATTTGTGTAAGTATCTTTCTATTGAGAAACACTCAAATTAAAGAAGCTTGTGATACTTGCTATCTGATAACAGATTTTGTTCGATGGAAATAATTGTAAAACTTGTTACTGATGAGGATTTGTTTCAGGAAGAATATATGCTTTTAGACTAGGTTAACACCTACTTAGCTTCGTTTAAATAAGTTTTAGATTTAGATATCTTCTTATGTAGAGGGATAAGATCTGGAATAAATATCTTTGGACATATCGATAAGGAATGGAATATAATATGCGTATGTTTAAAGATTATGCGTTAATACTTTTTAAAAGCCTGGAGAAAGTTGTTTTATTTTTATTTAACTGAAATGATTTTGAACAAAAGTCTCTGTTACACCCTATATAATGTTAGATAGTAAAGCTTTTAACCAAATTAACAAGATTATAAACACGTAAATAAAATTCGCATGACTTAAGGCTCGCAACTTGTTACTACATATTTATATTTCACTATATAAGACCACGGGCTGAAAAACCCGTCAAGCCGCAATGACGTAACTTGGACCAGATGACGGTATGAAATTAGAGAGTCGCCAATACTAATAGGCACCACACCACTACCACTTTTTTGTATTGTTTTCAGAGGTTTCAAGTTTGAATCAGACCCCTACACTATTTAACACTTTTGGTCTTGTTCTTCTGTTGGGACTCACACTTGAATCTCCACCGCATTAATCGAATTTAACAAAGCTCTTTGCCTGTTGATATTAAAGCACAGAAAGAAAGCTATTTGTCTTTTGCAAAAAGTTCTCTCTTGGGTGCTCGCTCAGATGTTTTCCCTCTTGCTTGCTCTGTTACTTAGGATATAGGAATGTAATGAATGGGGAAAAAAATGAATAAAAACGTGTTTTTTTGTTCAGTCATCAACAATCGAGAGGAAGACGAAAGATAATGCGATCATTTTTTTTTTTTTTTTTTTTGAGTGTGTTGTGTGTACGATTTTTTTTAAAGTCGTCTGAGGCTGGCGACAAGGAATACAAAGTATATGAACTCTTTTTTTTTTTTTAAATGTCTTCTTTATTGCTTAAGTTTCTAAAGTTTTCTTATGAAAAATGATTACGAATGAGCGTGGAGTTTGTAGTTTTCGTCTGCGTCCCTATTCACCCATTGGTGGGGGCATGTGGACAGAAAACATTAAAGATTTCTAAAATTTGTCCACAAACGCCCCCTCCTCCCCTATTTAAATTCTTTTTTGTTTCAATTAATTTTCTCCGAACATTCTCAAAAAATCAATTCAAATATTTATTGAAACAAATATCATGAAGCGCACAAGCAAAATATGCATATAATGAAGCACACATAAAAATCTAACGATGATGACAATTTTCATCCTCGATTTGAAGGATCATGAAAATAAAAACAATGAACACACGATTCCTAAAGGGAGACAAGCAAACAAGTTTTTTTCCGTTCGTTTTTTCTCATAGCTCTTGTAGGGGTAGATGAAATAAAAAAAAAAAAAACAAAATTGTCCCTTTTTTCTGTGTGTAGCTCTTCCATATGTTAGAGTAGTAGAGAAAATAAATTGAAATGTTGTGCCTAAGAAGTTGAACTTTTAAGAAAGCTCTTTTTTTGGACAAATTTCGTTTTCGTGGACATTTTTTCCCATATGGATGCTACATCTGTATAGTTTATTATCTGTGCTAAAATGAATGAAAAAAAACAAAGAGAAAACTGAAGTGTCAAAAATACTTCACCGTGTTTTGCGCTTGAGTAAAAATAGCACTAGCTGCGTTCATTTATAAGTTGAACCATCGTGAAGTTGGCTCCTGGCAGTCCATATCTAGTAAGTCAATGTTTGGGGGGGATAATTTCGCGGAGCCGAAGTCGATTCGTAAACATTATTATTAAGCTTGTAGAAATTTGTTTCATCAGCATTCAACTATTCTAAACGTGTGATGCAGTTTGAAAAAAAGGAAGAAAAATTATAAAAAGAAAAACAAGCAGAAGGATAATAAAAAGTATTAAAATATTTTAAACATACTTATATTTATCGAAAAATATTTTGTAATCTTTGATAAGAATTATCTAAAAAAAATCCACAATTTTTAATCACAGTATAATCATCTTTCCGAATATAATCCTCTCTCTCTTTGCAAAAAAAAAAAACAAAGTCTTTACAAAATTCATGTTTCGAAAATCCTCTCTCATAGGAAACGCAGGTTTCTATTTCACCATTAATCGCCATATACTTTCCTTGGCAATATGCAAAGGAAAGGATCCCATAAAAATACATAATTCTCCAGTCACTAATCTACTTCGACCCCTGGAAACACCCACGGGGTGTTATAGAAAATAATGGCTATTTGCCTTTTCTTGTTAATAATAAATTTAGTACAACAATATTCTTGTATCGGGTTTTCCAATAGGGACATGACAACTTTGAATTATTGATTCAAAATAGCTTTTAACGGCCTTTAGTTCAAAAAAATTTTGGCGTTTCGTCCCGGCGATCTCATCAGTTGACTAGTGGTGAGGACCTTGTCAATACGCAATTTTTGTTAAGTTCAGTTCATGTAACATAGATTTCTAGTGTGAAATATGAATTTAATTTGTGAACGGACCCTTTCACTAATCATGGAACTGTCATAGTCAATTTATTCAGTAAACTCAACATTTTCATGATGGTAAAGTACACGAAGGAGCAACGTCTGCAAATTGTAAAAATTTTTTTACCGAAATTCGGAGTCGTTGACCGCAACTTTAAGAGCGTTAACTCCAATTTTCGGTCGTAAATGACAAAGCTCATTTTTGGCTCAATGGGTCGGGTGAAAATCCACATTTGCTTCATGAATCACCACTTCATCCACAAAAAATAACTGTGTGGTGCGGTTTGCATGCCGGCGGCGTTATCGCGCCATGATTACAGATTATTTTTGGCCCGAATTGGATGATATGGACTTGGACGACATGTGGTTTCAACAGGATGGTGCCACAAGCCACACAGCACACCTTACAATCGTTTTATTGAAGAGTAAGTTTGATGAGCGTGTTATCTCAAGAAATGGGCCAGTCGATTGGCCGCTTCGTTCGTGCGATTTAACGCCTCTAGACTATTTTCTTTTGGGCTACGTTAAGTCATTGGTTTATGCCATCAAGCCGACGACGTTGGAAGAGCTCAGAGCCAACATTGAACGCGAAATAGCGGCCGTTTCGGCCGAAATTTGTGGCCAAGTCATCGAAAATTGGGTCCAACGAATCGACCGCTGCAAACGTATCGCGGTGGCCACGTACTTCAAACGACGATAATAAAGTTTTTGAAATATCTCAAATGGTTTGCGTTTTATTTAAAAAGAAAACGTTGTCAAGTCATTATTGGAAAAAAAACAGGTATTCATATTTGGACAGTCGTATTTATTAGAATTTTGTCTACTTAGACACTGCCTAACTATTTCCAAATTGGTGGAAGTATGCTTTATTCAATAAAAAAAAATATCACATTATTCAGGGTTAAGACAATCTACTCTTGTGTCAAAGTAAGGCAGCTATAAGACAACAATAAACGAGGTATTTGAACACATTTTCCAAAGTTGGACAGCTGTCTAAAGTTAGACAACGTTTATAAATAACACCAGGAATGTCTTAAAATATGTGTTACATTTATGTGAAATAAAGCCCCATTTTATTATCTACAAAAACGACATAGGATCTATGTGTTTATCGGGGTTTTTTTATGGATCCACATAATGGTAAGGTAAAGCAAATTGTAGTGTGAAAAAAAAAGACATACATATCTACATAAAAAACAAGCATAAGGATTCGCAACGCAATAATAAAAGGCGGCTAAAAATTCAAATTTAAGAATTACCAGTAAAACATAGAATTTTACGAGAACAATACCATGCGAGAAAAGTTCCAGCAGAGCATCATTCAAGAAAAGTAGCATAGGAGAACAGTAGCATGAAATAAAAGTGGCATGCAATAAAAACAAAAATTAGTAGGCGTAAAAAAAACTTACTTGCAAAGCGGAGCATGCATGCAATAAAAGTTGCATGCGAGAAAAGTTGCATGCGAAAAAGGCTGCATGCAATAGAAGTATCATGCAGTAAAAGTTGCATGAAGTTGCATGAAGTTGCATGCATTTGCATGCAATAAAAGCAGCATGAAGTTGCATGCAATAAAAGTTACACGCAATAAAAGTTGCATGAAGTTGCATGCAATAAAGTTCATGCAACTTTTATTGCATGCAACTGCATGTAACTTCATGCAACTGCATGCAACTTCATGCAACTTTTATTGCATGCAACTGCATGTAACTTCATGCAACTGCATGCAACTTCATGCAACTGCATGCAACTTTATGCAACTTTTATTGCATGCAACTGCATGTAACTTCATGCAACTGCATGCAACTTCATGCAACTTCATGCAACTTTTATTGCATGCAACTGCATGCAACATCATGCAACTTTTATCACATGCAACATCATGCAACTTTTATTGCATGCAACTTCATGCAACTTTTATTGCATGCAACTTCATGCAACATTTATTGCGTGCAACTGCATGCAACTTCATGCAACTTTTTTTGCATGCTGCTGTGTGCAACTTCGTGCGACTTCTATTGCATGCAACTTCATACATTTTTTGTTGCATGCAACTGTATGATGCAACATCATACACGTATGATGCAAAATCATACACGTATGATGCAACATCATACACGTATGATGCAACATCATACACGTATGATGCAACATCATACACGTATGATGCAACATCATACACGTATGATGCAACATCATACACGTATGATGCAACATGATGCAACATTTTTCATCATATATGTTGGATCATACATGTTGCATCATACATGTTGGATCACACATGTTGCATCATACATGTATGATGTTGCATGCAACATGTTGCATCATACATGTATGATGTAGCATCATACATGTATGCAACTGTATGATGTAGCATCATACATGTTGCATCATACATGTTATATAATACATGTTGTATCATACATGTTGCATCAAAACTTTTATTGCATGCAACATCATGCAACTTTTACAGCATGCAACTTCATGCAACTTTTATAGCATGCAACTTTTATTGCATGGAACTTTTATTGCATGCAACTGCATGGAACTTTTATTGCATGCAACTGCATGCAACTGCATGTAACTTCATGCAACTTTTATTGCATTCAACTGCATGCAACTTTTATTGCATGCAACTTCATGCAACATCATGCAACTTTTAAAGCATCCAACTCCATGCAACTTTTATAGCATGCAACTGCATGCAACTTTCATTACTGCATGTAACTTCATGCAACTTTTATTGCATGCAACTGCATGCAACTGCATGTAACTTCATGCAACTTTTATTGCATGCAACTTCATGCAACATCATGCAACTTTTATTGCATGCAACTTCATGCAACTTTTATTGCATGCAACTTCATGCAACTTCATGCAACTTTTATTGCATGCAACTGCAACTGCATGCAACTTTTATTGCATGCAACTGCATGCAACTTTTATTGCATTCAACATCATGCAACTTTTTTAGCATGCAACTGCATGCAACTTCGTGCAACTTTTATTGCATGCAACTGCATGCAACTTCTTGCAACTTTTATTGTATGCAACTTTTACTGCATGCAACTTTTACTGCATGAAACTTGTATTGCATGCAGTCTTTCTCGAATGCAACTTTTCTAAGATATGCAACTTTTATTGTATGCAACTTTTACTGCATGCAACTTTTACTGCATGAAACTTGTATTGCATGTAGTCTTTCTCGAATGCAACTTTTCTAAGATATGCAACTTTTATTGCATGCATGCAATAAAGTTGCATATCTGAAGTTATATTATTGCATGCAACTGCATGTAACTTCATGCAACTTTTATTGCATTCAACTGCATTCAACTTTTATTGCATGCAACTGCATGTAACTTCATGCTACTTTTATTGCATGCAACTGCGTGCAACTTCATGAAACTTTTATTGCATGCAACTGCATGCAAAATCATGCAACTGCATGCAAAATCATGCAACTTTTATCGCATGCAACATCATGCAACTTTTATTGCATGCAACTTTTATTGCATGCAACTGCATGCAACTTTTATTGCATGCAACTGCATGCAACTTTTAATGCATGCAACCGCATGCAACATCATGCAACTTTCATAGCATGCAACTTCATGCAACTTTTATAGCATGCAACTGCATGCAACTTTTATTGCATGCAACATCATGCAACATCATGCAACTTTTATTGCATGCAACTGCATGCAACTTTTATTGCATTCAACATCATGCAACTTTTTTAGCATGCAACTGCATGCAACTTCGTGCAACTTTTATTGCATGCAACTTCTTGCAACTTTTATTGTATGCAACTTTTACTGCAACTGCATGCAACTTTTATTGCATGCAACTGCATGCAACTTTTATTGCATTCAACATCATGCAACTTTTTTAGCATGCAACTGCATGCAACTTCGTGCAACTTTTATTGCATGCAACTGCATGCAACTTCTTGCAACTTTTATTGTATGCAACTTTTACTGCATGCAACTTTTACTGCATGAAACTTGTATTGCATGCAGTCTTTCTCGCATGCAACTTTTCTAAGATATGCAACTTTTATTGCATGCATGCAATAAAGTTGCGTATCTGAAGTTATATTATTGCATGCAACTGCATGCAACTGCATGTAACTTCATGCAACTTTTATTGCATTCAACTGCATTCAACTTTTATTGCATGCAACTGCATGTAACTTCATGCTACTTTTATTGCATGCAACTGCGTGCAACTTCATGAAACTTTTATTGCATGCAACTGCATGCAACATCATGCAACTTTTATCGCATGCAACATCATGCAACTTTTATTGCATGCAACTGCATGAAACATCATGCAACTTTTATTGCATGCAACTGCATGCAACTTCTATTGCATGCAACTTCATGCAACTTTTATTGCATGCAACTGCGTGCAACTTCATGAAACTTTTATTGCATGCAACTGCATGCAACATCGTGCAACTTTTATCGCATGCAACATCATGCAACTTTTATTGCATGCAACTGCATGTAACTTCATGCAACTTTTATTGCATGCAACTGCATGCAACATCATGCAACTTTTATCACATGCAACATCATGCAACTTTTATTGCATGCAACTGCATGTAACATCATGCAACTTTTATTGCATGCAACTGCATGTAACTTCATGCAACTTTTATTGCATGCAACTGCATGTAACTTCATGCAACTGCATGTAACTTCATGCAACTGCATGCAACTTCATGCAACTTTTATTGCATGCAACTTCATGCAACATTTATTGCGTGCAACTGCATGCAACTTCATGCAACTTTTTTTGCATGCTGCTGTGTGCAACTTCGTGCGACTTTTATTGCATGCAACTTCATACATTTTTTGTTGCATACAACTTTTCTCGCATATGCGACTTTTATTGCATACATGAAACATCATACATGTACGATGCAACATCATACATGTATGATGCAACATCATACATGCAACATCATACATGTATGATGCAACATCATACACGTATGATGCAACATTTTTAATCATATATGTTGGATCATACATGTTGCATCATACATGTTGGATCACACATGTTGCATCATACATGTATGATGGTGCATGCAACATGTTGCATCATACATGTATGATGGTGCATGCAACATGTTGCATCATACATGTATGATGTTGCATCATACATACATGCAACTGTATGATGTAGCATCATACATGTTGCATCATATATGTTATATAATACATGTTGTATCATACATGTTGCATCAAAACTTTTATTGCATGCAACATCATGCAACTTTTATAGCATGCAACTTCATGCAACTTTTATAGCATGCAACTTTTATTGCATGGAAGTTTTATTGCATGCAACTGCATGCAACTTTTATTGCATGCAACTGCATGTAACTTCATGCAACTTTTATTGCATTCAACTGCATGCAACTTTTATGGCATGCAACTGCATGTTACTTCATGCTACTTTTATTGCATGCAACTGCATGCAATTTTTATTGCATTCAACATCATGCAACTTTTATTGCATGCAACTGCATGCAACTTTTATAGCATGCAACTTCATGCAACTTTTATAGCATGCAACTGCATGCAACTTCATGCAACTTCATGCAACTTTTACTGCATGATACTTCTATTGCATGCAGCCTTTTTCGCATGCAACTTTTCTCGCATGCAACTTTTATTGCATGCATGCTCCGCTTTGCAAGTAAGTTTTTTTTACGCCTACTAATTTTTGTTTTTATTGCATGCCACTTTTATTTCATGCTACTGTTCTCCTATGCTACTTTTCTTGAATGATGCTCTGCTGGAACTTTTCTCGCATGGTATTGTTCTCGTAAAATTCTATGTTTTACTGGTAATTCTTAAATTTGAATTTTTAGCCGCCTTTTATTATTGCGTTGCGAATCCTTATGCTTGTTTTTTATGTAGATATGTATGTCTTTTTTTTTCACACTACAATTTGCTTTACCTTACCATTATGTGGATCCATAAAAAAACCCCGATAAACACATAGATCCTATGTCGTTTTTGTAGATAATAAAATGGGGCTTTATTTCACATAAATGTAACACATATTTTAAGACATTCCTGGTGTTATTTATAAACGTTGTCTAACTTTAGACAGCTGTCCAACTTTGGAAAATGTGTTCAAATACCTCGTTTATTGTTGTCTTATAGCTGCCTTACTTTGACACAAGAGTAGATTGTCTTAACCCTGAATAATGTGATATTTTTTTTTATTGAATAAAGCATACTTCCACCAATTTGGAAATAGTTAGGCAGTGTCTAAGTAGACAAAATTCTAATAAATACGACTGTCCAAATATGAATACCTGTTTTTTTTCCAATAATGACTTGACAACGTTTTCTTTTTAAATAAAACGCAAACCATTTGAGATATTTCAAAAACTTTATTATCGTCGTTTGAAGTACGTGGCCACCGCGATACGTTTGCAGCGGTCGATTCGTTGGACCCAATTTTCGATGACTTGGCCACAAATTTCGGCCGAAACGGCCGCTATTTCGCGTTCAATGTTGGCTCTGAGCTCTTCCAACGTCGTCGGCTTGATGGCATAAACCAATGACTTAACGTAGCCCAAAAGAAAATAGTCTAGAGGCGTTAAATCGCACGAACGAAGCGGCCAATCGACTGGCCCATTTCTTGAGATAACACGCTCATCAAACTTACTCTTCAATAAAACGATTGTAAGGTGTGCTGTGTGGCTTGTGGCACCATCCTGTTGAAACCACATGTCGTCCAAGTCCATATCATCCAATTCGGGCCAAAAATAATCTGTAATCATGGCGCGATAACGCCGCCGGCATGCAAACCGCACCACACAGTTATTTTTTGTGGATGAAGTGGTGATTCATGAAGCAAATGTGGATTTTCACCCGACCCATTGAGCCAAAAATGAGCTTTGTCATTTACGACCGAAAATTGGAGTTAACGCTCTTAAAGTTGCGGTCAACGACTCCGAATTTCGGTAAAAAAATTTTTACAATTTGCAGACGTTGCTCCTTCGTGTACTTTACCATCATGAAAATGTTGAGTTTACTGAATAAATTGACTATGACAGTTCCATGATTAGTGAAAGGGTCCGTTCACAAATTAAATTCATATTTCACACTAGAAATCTATGTTACATGAACTGAACTTAACAAAAATTGCGTATTGACAAGGTCCTCACCACTAGTCAACTGATGAGATCGCCGGGACGAAACGCCAAAATTTTTTTGAACTAAAGGCCGTTAAAAGCTATTTTGAATCAATAATTCAAAGTTGTCATGTCCCTATTGGAAAACCCGATACAAGAATATTGTTGTACTAAATTTATTATTAACAAGAAAAGGCAAATAGCCATTATTTTCTATAACACCCCGTGGGTGTTTCCAGGGGTCAAAGTAGATTAGTGACTGGAGAATTATGTATTTTTATGGGATCCTTTCCTTTGCATATTGCCAAGGAAAGTATATGGCGATTAATGGTGAAATAGAAACCTGCGTTTCCTATGAGAGAGGATTTTCGAAACATGAATTTTGTAAAGACTTTGTTTTTTTTTTTTTGCAAAGAGAGAGAGGATTATATTCGGAAAGATGATTATACTGTGATTAAAAATTGTGGATTTTTTTTAGATAATTCTTATCAAAGATTACAAAATATTTTTCGATAAATATAAGTATGTTTAAAATATTTTAATACTTTTTATTATCCTTCTGCTTGTTTTTCTTTTTATAATTTTTCTTCCTTTTTTTCAAACTGCATCGCACGTTTAGAATAGTTGAATGCTGATGAAACAAATTTCTACAAGCTTAATAATAATGTTTACGAATCGATTTCGGCTCCGCCAAATTATCCCCCCCAAACATTGACTTACTAGATATGGACTGCCAGGAGCCAACTTCACGATGGTTCAACCTATAAATAAACGCCGCTAGTGCTATTTTTACTCAAGCACAAAACACGGTGAAGTATTTTTGACACTTCGGTTTTCTCCTTGTTTTTTTTTCATTCATTTTAGCACAGATAATAAACTATACAGATGTAGCATCCATATGGGAAAAAATGTCCACGAAAACGAAATTTGTCCAAAAAAAGAGCTTTCTTAAAAGTTCAACTTCTTAGGCACAACATTTCAATTTATTTTCTCTACTACTCTAACATATGGAAGAGCTACACACAGAAAAAAGGGACAATTTTGTTTTTTTTTTTTTTATTTCATCTACCCCTACAAGAGCTATGAGAAAAAACGAACGGAAAAAAACCGTTTGCTTGTCTCCTTTTAGGAATCGTGTGTTCATTGTTTTTATTTTCATGATCTTTACTTGCTATGTGCTACCGCAGGTCAATTTGCGACTCTCTATTAAAAGCAAATAAAATAAATCCGAGTCTGGTATGCGGTTTTCAAATCGAGGATAAAAATTGTCATCATCGTTTTTTTTTGTGTGCTTCATTATATGCATATTTTGCTTGTGCTTCATGATATTTGTTTCAATAAACGATAAAATTCTCTCAAAGAGAAGTGAAACTGTTCGAAAATACACAAACGCGTTGAACCAAAAAATTTGCCACTTTTGAAACGTCAACAAAAAGTAAATGAAGGCAAAAAAGGAAACAAAGCGAAAACATTGAAATTTCCATCATAACTTCATATTCTTTATTAAATTTTATTACAAAAAAAATTAAATTTGAATTATAAATATTTACAAATAGAAAATACACACTTAGGAACGTCATGCATTTTTTTTTTAATCCAAAATTCGATGAAAAAGAATCCACTGAAGCACAACAATGAATAAAAAAAACACACACTCACAATTCAAAAGTTGCTTTTATTATATTTAATTAATTTATTTATTTTTTTAATCAAATTTTATTTTTTTAAATAATATGATTTAATTTTTTTTATGTGAACGAAAAAAAATCACTTCCAACTTCAAACGCTTCAAGAAAACAAAAAAAGTAAACAAGCGGCATTTTATATTTTTGTTGTTTTTTTAAATCTTAAACTGGCTTCTGACAGAACACAGAATTTGCCAGTTTGTGCCCGAAGAAATTTCTCGGGTAAAAACTGGCAAGAAGGGGAAATTATTTTCTCTCATCAGCGCTCTTTCCTGCAAGAAATTACACGAAATGTGCGTACGTGTGAACACGTTTAAACTAAATCTGGTAGAAAATGGTAGTTTTGGATAGTTTGTGGCTAGTACCCGAACGAATTGATTAATTGCCTCACAACTCATGTCATTTTGGCAGTTTATTTGTAACCTCAACTCTCCACAAAAAAAAAAAAAAGAACTAGGTCTACTTCAGGGCGAGTTAAGGGCGACCCTAGGTCTCAAAACACACAGAATTTGATTGCCACGGTGAGTTGAGTTTTTTTTTCAAAAAAAGCTTTAGGGCAACCCCAGGATGACTTCAGGGCTAAACGAAAAAACCTCCATTGCACTTGACTTCGTGTTTGACGGTAGGCTTTATAATCGACATTGTACTGTTGACACAATCCAACAAAGTAGCAATTTTTAGTGAATCTAATTATGGTAAAATTATAAACCCATGAATTAAAAGTCAGCCAACGATGCTATACCAAGTAGTTCATTAAACTATGGCTTCAGACCTTGGTTAATGCCTTAAATTCCACCGCATATATAGCATTCCATTTAAACTTACATTGTGAAACCTAGATATTTGTGGATTCTGAAATTTATTACTTGACTCTTAAACTTGAATCTATACATATCCACTAAGTCTACCAAGTCGTTGATTGTCGTCCTGTTTATGGATTCAATAATATAACTGCGGGCAATAATTTTGCAAAACCTTTTAGCGAACATTATTTCTTCTCCACTGAAAGTATGTTCATATATTATAGTACCTTAGTTCTAAGTTAACCAAAATAAAATGAAAACAAAAAAAAAGTGTAATTGTCCACAAAGTGGAAAACGTCCATTGAGCTCATAAATTTTCGATGGGGACATTTGGCATGCGATCAGCTCATTTAGATGTCAAAAAACAAATACTTCGAACCAAATGTATAAAGAAATGTTGCTTGTATGTATTAATATATTGTATATAGCAAAGAACAGGAGGACGGATGTGGGGAACTTTCTGACCATTTCAATGGACTTCCGTAATTACATTCAAGGACCCATCTTGCTATTGCCAAGTGACACTTTAGCAATACGTCGCATAGTTGTCGGTCGTCGATAGTGGCCTTATCTTTATGTTTGCGATTCACAAGCAAGTGGACACGATGGGCATGCGATAGGCCTTGTTGCTGCCGTCACATCGCCATCCTGCAAACAAGAAATCAGACAAGATTCTTATCGTATGGTTCACATCAACGCTGCTGTCCTGCGGCACTGCTCGCCTGGCGGAAGCATATTATGAAAATATGCTAAGAAGTTGACTGGCATTGGAAGAGACCTATAGCGAGGTGATGGGAAATTGCTGTCAACCTAGCTGATTGGATATCGCAATCGCTATATATCTATTGCCACAGGTGCTCCTGCTCATTGCTACTGGTCTATAATAGTCAAACATGAAAATGGTATCGCATAAAATTGCTAAAAGTTTCACGTGATAACCTACAAAATCCCTCAGGATCTCTCGCTAAATATCCAATGGAACCTGATGATGTAGCGTCGTCGTTCGTCGTTGTCGTCGTCGGTCGTAGTGATGACGCGCCTGATGATGGCGTCTCATCGTGCCGAAGATAATGAAAAATCTCTTGGGGCGCAGGCGCAGGCCATAGTAACGTGTGCTTGGACTCTTGGTTTGGCGCGAGGGAAAGCCATTCGAAGACTTCGATCACTTAGCAATCGGATAGGTTTTTGTAGATTTATATCAGTGAATTTGAAAACATAGAGGTTGGAATTCTGGACGACACAGCTAATCAGGAATCTCCCACAGGGCTGCACAAACATCGCTTTCACATGACGGCGGAATTTTGTCATTGTGTATACTTAGCACCAAGAGGATATGTATGTGGGAACATGATGATGTGCAATGTACATGTGCATGTTGTAATCTTTTAAAATGCTGCTAGTAGTTATTTTGCTCAATGAATCAAACATTTATAAAGGGTGTTTATTTTATAGAGGTATGGTTTTCAAATTGGCAACAGTGGTTTGTAGTGGCAATAATATGACAGTTGACAAATTTTTTTCATGGATAGCACTATATGCGAATAAAAGCTTTCATATTCCTCGATAAAGTGGATTGATTCTAAAATGCCGCAGCACCCAAATGCTCACAATCAATTTTTAACACTATCGAAAGAAAACCATATTTTCAATATAAAGCCAACGGCCAAAACCCTGACCATTAAAATTATTTTTATCCGCTATATTTCGTTTTAAAGTTGTAAACCTATGAAAAAAACACCCTTTATATATACGGATGTAGTTTAGTTGAATGTGGAAAAAAAAGAAACGTACTGTACATTTTGTATTGGATACAATAGAAACTTAAATTAATAGCTTTTTCTTTTGGGTTATACACTTATTGGTCATAGAAAGTAAAGTCGATCAAGGGATTGAAAAAGTCTTTAAAAACATTTGTCCATTTTAGACGATTTAGTATCTACGATGTTGGAGGATTTTTAGCATGAAGCTACAAAGGTTAAAAACAGAATTTTGCATATTTGAAAATAGTTACCATCTCACTATTTTTTAAAATATTTTATTAAAGTGAATATCACCAATACCTATTTTATCTTTTTAGAATCAGACTTACCTTATTTTCAAAGTCACATTTGGAGACTTTGAGAATTAGGTACAAATATAAAAATGGTATGTTTGCTTATACTTGTTTGCAAGAAGTGAGAAGGGTACGACAGCATCTAACTCATCCCAATTGTTGACTTGTGACCGTTATCTTTCTTGCTAGAAGCTCGTATCGCAGTGGTTAGTTTGTAGAACTGGCACTCTCAGAGTATTATTGTCATGAAAAAGAGCCTCTCTCCTTACCTTTTACCTTTTGGGATCAATAGAAAATTTATATCGATGAGAATTTTAAACCACATAGAACCTTCACTCAAATTATACATGACTCCTTGTGACCTTAACACTTTCTAAAGTAAATAATCATGTTAAATGATAATGACAAAAATTTGGATAAATTAGTTGCATCTGCTAAGAAAGTGAAAGGCTTCATAAAATCGATATTCGTGTTAAATTTCCGCAGGAAGAGGGATGAATTAAGGTGTTATTTAAGAATACCCATATGAGTAGTTTACCCGACCCCTTGTCATATTTATCTAGCGGCCCGGTTACGCTTGCATGAGAATCACGTTGAATCAACATGATAAATACATTGTAACTATAAACTCTCCTGACGTCCAGAGGTTTTAGTTTGATGTGTTTTTTAGTGCAAGCATTTTACTTAACCTAAGTACAGACGATTGTCAGATCTTACAATATTGTCAGAACTGTCAATGGTCTGAAAATAGCCGACAATTAGCTGACAATTGACATATTTCTTACAATGAAAAATTGTCCGTTCACACGGTTGGTAGATTTCATCCAAAAGTCTGACAATTTGATTGTCAGCTCTTGTCTGACAATTTTCGGACAACAATATATCTGAAAAAATTGTCAGCTTGAAAATTTTCTGTTCAAACGGTTGGCAGATCTATATAAATTTTTTTTTGACTGTTTACATCCTTTGGGGGGAGGCATCATTAAGTTCTCTCCTTTTAACATAATATGTAATATTTTCGACCATTGATGCCTCCTCCATTGTTAGATTTTTTATCTATTTTTATTCCGAAATGCGACAAAAAATCAACAACATGCAAAAAAGAATTAATAAAAGACAAATGGCGGCCGAGCATGAGCACTTCATTTATTCCGAATAAAACTACACAAAACAAGGAATTGATATAAAATGTAATTGAAGTGAACTGAATAAATAAACTCAAAAAGAAAATATTTATAAAGCAATACAGATATTTTCTTTTTGAGTTTATTTATTCAGTTGTGCAAAAACTAAAAATTTCCAACACAAATGTTTTTTTTTATCTCTTATCTCTCATTGACATTTCGAACAATGAAGAAATTGTCAGCAATTGTAAGATGTTTTCAATGAAAACATCTGACAATGACCAATGAGTCTGACAATGTCCTAATCGTCTGACAATGATAAAATTGTGTGTTCAGACGATTGTAAGATACCTGACAATTTTTTGTCAGATTGTCGTCTGACAATGACCTGACAATGACGTTTCTGACAATATTGTCAGACAAAATTGTGTGTTCAGACGATTGTAAGACATTTGGGACAGTTTTTTCACTGACAGATCTGACAATATTGTAAGATCTGACAATCGTCTGTACTTAGCTTTATAATGTTATTGAAGTTTGGCAGAGTTTTAAAACGCATCGAATGCATATTTTATACAAGGTCATTAGTTCCAAAAGTCAAAAGAGAAAGAAAATGACAATGTCATGAATTTCTAAACGCATCCCAAACGTCAACAATGCGATTTAAACAAGCAGCAAACACATCAAATTTTGTTTGGATGCTTGCATTTAACATTTTGACGTTTAAACTAAAAGTGAAATAAAAATATGGATGGTAAATATATTTTTCTATTGTTATTCTTTTTTGTCATAAATAATGGCTTGTTATTCAACCTTATTACGGTTTTCGTTTTACTAAAATGCTCTTTCATCTTAAGTTGCATAAAATAATTTCCGAAATGTCAAACTGATGCAAGATAAAATGTATGCAAAGCATCTGGGATGTGTTCTAGATGCGCATAAATAGTGTAATACTTATTATTTAAAGCTTTTTACAAATTAAATAATGAAGTATATATATCTACATAACTTAAGAACTTATTAAATTTAACAATTAACAATAACATTTAATGTACATATACATTTATTTGGTAAGTGCAAATTAATTTCTATGCGGCATAAACCTCCGCCATTGTTGCCCACATAGCTCTATTTTTGGCATCTTATTACCAAGTTATCATTGAATTAGTTAAGATCGTCAACCCATCTCTTTTTTTGGCGTACTCTTGGTCTCCTTGGTCAGTGTAATACTACCACATCAAAACTTTTTTTTGACGTAACGTTGATACGGGAAGTGAACCTTGTAAATTTAACAAGACACTTATTAAATCTTTACTTGATTTCAAGTGAAGAAGTTAAATCCAGAGTCCCATTAATACGAAAAAAATCTCAAGGTACTTACTTCTTTGTTTTGTATATGTTGATAGAAATGAAATAATAAAGAATTACTCTTGCTTAGATAGGAAACGTCAACGTATTCCGCAATAATTATGACAGTAGTTTATGGCAAAGTTAAGTTGCAAGAATTATAGCAACACATACATAAATAAACATTGTAAAGGCATTTTAAAAAAAAAAAAAAAAACAGGAACATGTGTTTGCCGGTCCTTTTGTAGATACTCCATACTGATCTGGTTTTGTTTTTTTTTTCAAACTGATTTCTGGAAAAGATTCCATTTAGCGTTCTATATAAAGACACCACGAGGCGGCAAGTAAACACCCTGAATGGTCAATTGAAACGGAAATTTTAAATTAACTTTTTTTTTCTCTATACCATAGTGAAGATTAAAAGTCAGGTTTGTTGGTCACACGCCGCCGCCGCCGACGTTTCTTTTACCATCCCAGACATGCAGTTACCTTGATTGCTCACGTGTTGCATTTGGTGCTGCAGACGCGCATTATACAAGTATCGGGCGCTCATTAGATGCAACGAGAAATGGTCAGAACATATTCACCATATTGGTCTATACAAGGCTGTCCTACTACCATACGTGCTGAATAGAAGATGAGCATAAAGGCTTAGTGGGATTGGAATCTCAACTGGAATTCGGATCAAAAAGAGAAGATTTATTAATTAACAACAATCATTTATATTTACAATGTTGGTTTGACCATTGCAGTTTGTAGGTATTAGCAGAAAGATGGATGTTCATGATGGTGTTTCCACGCAAGTTGTATAGTTAGTTGCGGCAGCTATAACATGTCTCACTTGGTTGGCTTATAATTAAGTAGTTTTCAATTGGACTTGATTTGATTATAGATTAGATAGACCTGTGAGCCACTTTATTTATAAATGTGTTTTTTAAAAATGGATTGAAACAGTTCCATGTTTGCAAATTCTTCATATACAAAATTGGAACATTAGATAAGTGTACATATTATGATTAAATTGCTAATGATATAATTTATGAGATGGCTCCTCATAGTTGACGGAGTACACAACACAAGATTCCAAAATTGGCAGAGAGCAACGCGGAAGGTGTGTTACAATGAGTTGGATATAAACAACTTGGCATTTTAAAATACTCGTACAGACATAGTCTCAATGTAAAAAAAAAGTCTCCAAAGGCATTAGTGTAGCACTTCTTCATACCATAGCCTTTGTTTTTTTCTGACGGCCGATTTATCTTAAAGTCCAGTAGTTTATATTGAAGTTTCTTCATTTATTCATCATAGTGTAAAAATAGGCCTGTTTTTTTAATCGACGCCGGCGGGATCCCGTGGTATCTAAAATCTACCCAAAATGTGTTTCTTTACTTTTCCTCTGGCTCGAAAATGCCAGAGCTTTTGACTTTTTTTAAAATTTATTTCATTCCCCTCCAGCAAGAATCTACTCGAGCCTAAACTTTTTCCCAAACAGTTCGAGAAAAAGCTTGGACTCGAGCTTTTTGATGTTGTATTTATAAGTTTTGACCAGAAATGAAAAGTAAAGAAACACATTTGGGATGTTTCTGATTTATTTCTGGGTAAACGTAGCCCGTGGCATAATGGTTAGTGCATTGGAAGGTCTTGGGTTCGATTCCCAGCCTATGCCACCTAAAAACAAAAATGTTTTTCACAGGTTACTGCCTCTTGCGAGGAATTGACAAATCCTTCAAGAGTATCTCTTGTCATGTAAAAGTGCTTCTCACCTTTGGCGTTCGGATTCTGCAGAAAATTGTAGGCCCCCTCTATTCCTGCCAATAACACGCATGCAGGAATGTTTTAGAGTTGTAAGTCACTTGGCCCCGGTTCTACACGAGCTGTTGCCCCGACCAATTTATGTATTTATTTATTCTGGGTAAACGTCACCTTTGTCAACAAAAATTATCAGTAGTTTGACAAGCAAGAAAAAACCGTAGGTAAAATGTCCGGGTGAATTCTTGCTAGAGGGGAAATAAAAAAAATTAAAAAAAGTCAAAAGTTCTGGCATTTTCGTGCCAGAAAAAAGTAGATAAACACATTTTGGGTATATTTGGGATACCACGGCGGCGGGGTCCCACGGGCGAGTAAAGAAACAGACCTATTCTCTAATTGATATTTTTTAAATTCCTAACTATTTAGGGTGTAATTAAAGACTTATAATCAACAAATTTAAAAATGCTAATCATTAAAATACAAAATTAATAATAAAATGCCAAATTAATAAAAGCAGAACAACAAAACAAATAAAACAAAACATAACAAAATGAAATAAAATCTTCACTCTTGAGTTTTGGAGCAAAAAAAAAAAAACAAAGCAATTAGCCAGTTCAGGTTTCTCAGAATCTCTGAAATCTCAGCAATCTCAGCAATCTCAGAAATCTAAAAGCAATTCTTCAGTGGGATTTCTCACTTTCGATGTCAAAAAGCTGAGAGTGATATTTTTTTGGATTAGCTTACTCAATTATTTTTTGTTGCAGCTGATAAATTTATAAAAAAAGATGGAGAGTGTTTTTGATTTTTAGCGAAGGAAGAAGAAATCTTATTCAGGTTTCATAATCTCAGAAACGTAGACTGACTAAATAAATGAAAAATGCGAAATGATGATTTGTCAAATAATTTAAAAAAAAAAACTAATCATTTAACGGATCTATTAGTCGAAAAGAGTAAAGGAGTCGGGAGAACATCACGCGCGTTCGCGTTGGACCAATATTTGAAGGGTGTAATTCGTTGTCATGCGTTTTGCACTCTCTTAATGGTGCTATGACTTAATGCCATATTTTAAAAAATGCCCAAATGATGCTCTCAAAAGTGACATAAGACCATTATGGCATTATGTCACTTTCAAAACGTGTTTCTTTAACTGATAAATAAATCTGTAAAAGCCTAAATATAAGGTACAGCTCGGAGTCCATTTAGACTTTTGTCAACCTCAACAGTTTTCTTGGACAATAGTTGGGTTGTCCGCTTTTCGGGTTCCAAAACTTTAAACTCACTTTTTGCATCCCCTCTTCAGCTCACACAATTCAATAGTTTTATTGAGCTTTAAATTCGCGTTAAACTTCTAGGTACACTTATGAAACCTTTGTGTTAAAAATACCGTGACGGAAAGTTTTGTTCAACAACACAACTCCAAACAAATATAATTATGTCCGCACCATAAGAATTAAAATTGTGTAAATATGGTATTAGATATGTCATTTTCAAAAAGCGTCATACTCATAACACTATATTTAAAAAAATGGGACCATGACGCATGGCCTTATGTCACGCGGCACCGTTTTTGATACTTCATTATTGTTTGTTAAATAAGACGATAGCACTCAAATAATTATTCGCTGCTTGAGTAGCTATTTAAAAAATGCAACTCCTTCCACCTCTCAGCCGGGTTCGTGATAAATAAAATGCACGACTTCTATATGTACGATCACACAGTAGTTTGAAAGTCTGAATATTGTATTCACCAAGCTTTTATTTTATGCAAACATATACCCTGCTCAAAACTTTCTCAGTTTGCTTAGAGCTAAAAACGAAAACGCGTTTCGCAAACACGCATAGCTCTGAACAGGCAATCAAAAACTTTTGAACTCAAATGAATGAAAGTGGAGTGCAAAAGAACTAATCCAAAAATGACGACGTATAAGATTCAGCTTTGTAAGATAATTACATTTCTGCTTTGATTAAGAAGATGACTTCGGTATTTGCTTGTATGGTCACTTGCAATATTTGAAGCACAATCTAAATCTTCCCGCAGTGGAACAGGTTGAATAAACTTTTCATCCTCTTCTATTAATATTTCCTGAAAGGATTTGCACATAAAAATGGCAGAATTCTTTATATTTCCTTATTCTTTTGGCCAAAAAGTTGTAATCAGCTGATATTTTAAGAACTTCCTTCGAACAACTTGACAACTATACAACTCTGAGTACTGTATAACTAATTCCTTTTCTGAAGATCATCATTATTTATCAACTATATACTAGGTATCTAATCTCGAAACAGGAAATGCCTTTAGTTTTAATCAACTTTTGTTGTATAATAGTTCGCCAAATCTCATATAACCTTATGCAATACGAACTCCTCGATATGTCAATCTTTTTCTTATTTTTTTTTCCAAGGGCAATATCCTCTATAGTTGCAATGATGTGGCATTGGAATTTACCTAATGATCATCGAATCCATCATCCCAACCATATCGATTGCACGAACTATACATTCACAGTCTATGTACAACAGTGATATGTGCTCCTTGGTTTTGCTTTCGCCTTTTAACAACCTGTCCTCGTTGGACTGTGAGTGAATTTGATCTGCAAGCAATGTGACATGACAAGTCTTAACTGTGTCCGTTGACCATATTTAAAATAGATGACCATACACTCGGCACATGTCAGTTGTTTGCGGCCCAAAATGAAATAGAAACCATCACACAGAGAGTATGTACCTAGTTGCGGAGCTTTATCCATAGTTCACTAGATTGACTTGCGGAAGAAGACTTGGATCTTGTCTCGTCAAATGAATTCTCTTCTCTCTCCAGGTATCTATCCGAATGATGGGTGGGACAAAATTTAATAGGATATCTCACCGCATACCGCCGCCGCGGGCCCGCTGAGGCTACTGCTGATGGGTAAACCTATCGTTGAACATCCTGTCGCTACACTTTTACTATTGCAATGTCAGTTTGTCAATTATGAAAATGTTCAGCACAAGGACTTGGTTTTAGACTTTAGACAACAACTTGGATTATATTAAAAAGTAGATTTTTGGGATTTGATGGGATTTATTTAAATGCCAATCGAAATTGTTAACTTTGGTTCTTAGATGATTTTTGAAGATTAATCGGAGAGGACATGTGTTAACCGGGATCAATTTTGATGAATTTTCACCTTCTATGATATTTGTGCAACTTGGAGGTGGAAGGAATTCCGTAAAAAAATTGTCTGTTTTTTTATTTGAAACGATTCTGCACACTTACATTCTTTTTGGAGGAACACTTCTTCAACTCACAATCAGATGTGTAAATCTACACAACGCAGCACCAAGAACATCCATCTGTGAGCAAATCATTCGAAACTAGAACCTCAGTTAAAATATCGCCACTGAGAAGCATTAAATTCTCAAAGCAAACAATTTAAATTGTTCCAATCGACTTCAGCTCCTGCAGCTTATCGTTGCCGACGATGATGTGAAAGATAATGACAATTGATTAGAATTCCTCCGGAGCAGTTTCAAGCCGATTGAGCCTATTTAACTCGCGTATGTATATGCCATGAATTTAAAATGAAAAAGAATTAACCTCTGGTTTTCAATTTCAACGCCGCCAGCCGCCGCCGCCACCGTAGTTAATTTAATGTGGAATTCATTTTGTTTATTTTGGCTAATTGCCTTTGGAATCGAACATTGTTCAAATGTGATTGCCGATTGCCTGGTCAGCAACTCAACTGACAACAGATTAGTTCCGCATTGAACTTTTGTGCGCGGTTTTCAAACTGTGGGAGCTCTGCTTGCTAAATAACATCGCGTCTTTTAACGGAGCTATGTATGTATATGTATGTTAGATTATTACATTGATTGGCAGGTTATAAATGATTATTATTATTATCCCGCTGATTGATTGCTAATAGATGGTTAAAAAAGTAGCGTGTCGATGGTGATTATACCTTAACTGGTGGTATTTTAACAACTTTTAAGGTAAGACTTATAAAAATTAAAGTTGGAAGCTTTAAGTGCTAAAAGAATTAGTTAATTTTGAAAAATACTTTAGGTTTTGTTTGTTTTAACAATTTAATTAGGTCTCTGGTAATATTTTTTCATGAAAAACTTAATTGAACAAAAAAAAAAATAAAAAAAATAATAGCTTCAGTGCAGTATAAATCATGTGTAAAACTAACTATGTAAAAAAAAAGAGACTGATTGGCAGTAATTTATCTATAAAATGAACTTTAATTTGAGGAACATGAAAGTGATAATTAAAAAGCAGTCACATGCAAAAATCCCAAACGTTTGATGGTGATGTAAGATGGAGTTACATATCGTTTATCACAAATGGCCTTAACTAATGCCATACCTGATCTTATCTGAAATGTTTATGAATTAAGTCCAATTTTCCTTAAAAATGGAAGAAAATGGTGCAATGAGCACTGGGGCGTATACGTACTTTTTTTAAGTTTTTTTTTTATTTTTTTTTCTGATTTTGATTTTAAATCTTTGGTTTTTCAATTTGAATATTTATCGACGAAGTATTTATCAAATGATATACTCTCTTGCATTGGCCAATAGATTTCTATCCTCAGTTTGACGTTTAGGACGACCATTGGAAAGGTAAAAGTGTCCAGTGGAAATTTGTCAAGTTTATTATTAAATTAAAAAAAAAACTACAGCGTTATTCTCATACTTTATGTATACAAAATTGAAGAAATTGATATGTTTTCATGTCAATATCGTCTAAATGTATTTCATTCCTCAACAACAGACTATATTGACTTAATCTATACATACAAAAAAAATAGCAGAGTGTTAGGTAATGTGACAGAAAAATTCCATACAATTTTGTAATTTATCTTCTCAGTTCACAGTGAATTATATACTAGCAGATTTTATAAGAGGAGGTGGAAAAAATGACAAAATTGTGTTTCTTTCTCGTCCAAATGTGTAGGTAAAAATCTATTGTATATATGATCAGGGATATAACAAAAGGCTATTCAGTGACAGCTAGGCTATAGGCATATTGCTTGACGGAGTTTTTTTTTTTTCTTGAAAAGCCAGGTATAAAAATTTGAGCAGGGGCAAGCATTATCATTATTAGAACTATTTTATTACTAAGTATTTGTATTTATTTATAAAGGGATTTCCATAAGAATTCTTTGAGAAGAATCCTGAACAAGGACCAGCTCAACTCAGCTGCGAAGACATCACAAGCTATAACCTGTTCTGGTTTCTGTCATTAAAAGCTCCCATAACAATATTTATATTACCAAACGAACTACACTCGTTCATTAAAAAAAAATATATCTCGCTGAATTTATTTTTCATTTTTTTTAATCGTGCAGTTTGGCCAGTTTTCTCTTCGTCGAAGAACCCTGAGTTTCCCAGAAAACAGAACAGTAGTGGAATTAAGAGCTTTGAAAAATTAAATTTTATTTCAAACTAGCTGGACCACATAGCCTTGCACGGAATTTTATCAATTTTTTAATTTTAAAAATAATTGAAAATAAAAAATTATAGGGTCTTAAACAACCCACAACTAACAATGAAGTTATTTGCACTGCTCCAATAATTTTATAACCCAAATTAATTAGTCTGAAAGCGTAACGCCATCTGTTGGGAATCAATTCAGTAGTGACAATCAAATAGAATTTTTAGATATAAACACCTTTCACCCTTAAAAGTCTGCAATTTCGGGTTTTCATGATTTTCTGAATTTTTCGGTCAAAATTTCCAAATTTTCTGTTTTAAAATAATTCACATGTAAACCGGATGAAATTCAACCAAGTTCTGCGACCTAAGTTGGTACAATGTATAATTGGTGAAATTCTAAAAACCCATATTAAAATAAACTTTTAATATAAGGCGTAGTTGCGGTGAAATAACTGCGATGAACAAACACTTCTAAAAAATCTCACTGAACAAACTGAAACTGGATAAACGTTCCAATCATATCGACTGGGCAGTATGCACTATCTAATGAATAAATGAATTTTTCGATTGATATATTCCGGGTTAGGGGAAATAATTTTATAGAATACCCACCATTTTTTTTCAAAATTCTAAAATTTCTGTCGTTTGAAAAATATAATAAAAAATAATCGTTAAGTTTTCTGAAAATATGTTTAAGTATGATACTAACTTTCTGTCAAAATTTTGCACGGGAAACAGCTGTCAGTGTCAAAATAACTTATGATTTAAAAAGAAACCACTAGATGGCCCGCTCGGTATATGGATTTTGAGATAGATTCGATTTTTTCTCATTTACAGCATTTTTAATAATTTCGAATATTCGACTCTCACAAATAATATTACATACTTTATTTTCAATACAATTAACTGTTCATAATTTAAGTGGCGATGCCATCAGGTAATCTGATGAAAAAGAAGCAATATGATGGTGTACCCGAATTAGAAGAAGTAGAATTGAAAAAAATTACCAATCATTTTCTTCATAATTCTGCTTCATTTTCACATAACTTATAATAATACACTAAAAGATTCTTGATAGGAGTTTACGTCCACTTATCACATTCATACCTCATTAATTTGTGTAATGTATACTTAAACCTATCAATTAGCATTTGAAGCACAACATTTCATCAGCCCCTATTTCATAATGAAACCCCTTATTTGCATTTGCCATCTGGACTATCCGATTCTGGACTTCTCTTTTTATAAACTAAGACTAGAGAACTCATGAGCAATGTTGATGGTCTTTGATTCCTATTGCGCCGACTTAAAATTCAAAGCATCCTCATCATCACGCTTCTTGTATATTTCAAACATCTCAGCATTATAAAGCATTGCTTTGATAAATGCTCATAAGTTTGATTCAGTTATCAAAAACAAAACAAAAAAGTTACAAATCCGGTTCCATAATCTGTTCATCCACACGATTTATAGGTCAATTTTGAGTAAGGAAACGAATTGCGGAATTTTTCAGTAAACGGTGGGATAAACTTTATCCGCTGCGCCGCCGCAGCCGCACCGCTACATGGATTTGCAGTAGCAGCCTGTAGCAACAGCTGTATCGCATGTGATGATGAGCTAGGTTAGGTACTTTGCATTCGTATACATTATACAACTTTATCCACACTTGGACGTTAAGCGCAAATGACTCTATTTTAGCCCGAATTCGATTTATAGAACCTGTTCGCCCAGGCATAGCATCATCTGCCTATTAAAAACTCTGAGGTCATAATTCAGTTCGACGAAATATGTACTCGTATAAGCTGGAGAGTTCCTCTGCATCCTTTAGCCTCAACTTTGACTATATACGAATAGAATATAATAAATGATAATTATGTTTTGTTTTGATTAATGCCGTCATTAAGTTGCCACGTCGAATGCATGTTCCATTGGAGAATGTAATTGAAATAAATTCTCTGCTTGAATGCAAGCAATTCTGGGCACTCTTCTGCAACAAATACCAAGCGTGAAGAAAGTCTTCCTCCTCTAAGGCAGATCGCAGATGATGACGACCAACGACCGACGACGAATACGACTAGCGACGTGGTGGCAATGGTATCGTCGAGGTTCGATTTCATGGAAGTTTAGGAACCGAATTGCTTATACTATTATCGCCGCACTATCCTATAGCAATCGATGGCGATAGATGAATGAATAGATTGGTGAGCTACGGTATGCTATTATAATGCGTTGATATATGTTTCCGCCATCAAGATGCACAGCACACTGTTCTTATGGTTTGGTTTTGAAAACTGTGCGCCAGCCAACACAACAACCAACCAACGGCAGCAGAAGCGACATGCGGTTCTCTGGAGTGATGGATGCCCAAGTGCAACCCAAATACGGAATTTATAAACACTATCATTTAATTATGGCTCTGATGACGTGGCTGGAGGACACAGAGTGACCTAGTGGATAGTTATAGAGTGAATGAATGTGGTTTCCTTGTTGGCCCTTTGGGGTGATTTGTGGAAACGATGATCCCCTAGTTGAGGATTTATTGATTGCTTAGGAAGCCGCAGTGTGTTTGGATGCATCATCATCGTTTGGATGGTTTTCTTCTTTCGATGGATTAAGTGGATGTTTGGATTAATTTTTTTTTTTTTTTTGCTTATTTATGCTTTCAAGCTATCGATGTGAAGTTCATATGGACAGATTGTAATTGGATACAGTTAATCATTTGATATTTGATGGATATATGATTATATAAGGATTATTATGAAATGCCTAACTATATATCTTAAAATATGCAACCATCATGAAACCTCAATTTAACGGAGTTTAAATTTATGAACTTAAAGTCCTGCAGACATACAGCTTCTGTGTTCCTTGGCAGGGACGGACTATTTATAATAAAATGAATTTGAATCTTTTTAAAATTGAGTCACATTAATCAGTGCGGGTTTGTTGATGTGTTTAGTTATTTTATTAACCGTTTTATGTAGATATGGTTTAAAGCAAAAAGTTTGTACTATTAATCTTTCGGTGTAACACAAAGACTATAATGTAAGTCAGTCATATCATCTCTAAAAGTTTTTTTCCAAACCGTTAAGTGAATGATGTCCTTATATCTTGAAGCGATCTTTGTTAAATTTTATCGAGGCTCAAAAAAGGTAGCAAAGAACTTCACGGTAAAGCCTACGATGCTGCTGATGCGAATCTGCACGACAGTGAAATGCTTACAGAAACCACAGCGACTTTATAATGGTTACCAAACAGATGTGAGGTTATATTCCAGCGAGATTATCGTCCACCAAAAGCAGATCAAAGATTTTGCTAAGAGAGCGAGCAATAATTTATTATTAATGGTCTTTTTTGATCATTTTTTTCCTATGCGAATTAAAACAACTCCATATTTCTTCCCTACGTTGCGTTGAAATTTCTCAACTTTTTCAGGGGTCACAATTTATTGGAACTTAATAAACAACAATAGGTATAATGTAATTAGATTATGAACATTACAAATTTTTTTGTTTAAAGTTACTTGCTTATAATTATTACATTATGTTTGAATGTTTTTTTAAAATTGGTTATTTTTTTTAAATTTAATATCTTAATTTAAAATAATAAATTAATTAATAATTTAAACAATTTTATACAAAATAAACTAAACCACGTAGGGAGTAAATATGGAGTTGTTTTAATTCGCATAAGAAAAAAAAATGATCAAAAAAGTCAATTAATAATAAATTATTGCAATTTGAAGATTTCATCAACAAACATATAAAGAATAGAAAAAATGGTTTTTCAGAATACGGTTCAATTGACCATCAAGACTAGTGTTTGAGCAAAATGACGCAATTCATAAAACGTGTTCATAAAAAATTTAAGTGGTGACCCTTGGATTAATTTGTCCCCATTTAATTTTGGTGAGTCAACAAATATTACACGAAGAGAAATAAATTATAATTATTAAAAAAATAGAAAAAATAGTACCTGCCGTACAACTTTTTTAGAGTTAAATGAAAGTCTTATTTTCTCACAAAGGTGTGCACTTACAACTTAAAAAAAAATAGGGATTTTTTAACAAAAAAGGTTCCCTTTAAAAAAAAATCCTGAAAATTTTTTTGTGATTTGATTCCAAAACAAAAGATATCATATAATTTAACCATGTTTCTAATTTTTGAATATCTCATTATGAACCAATTTTTATGAAATTTTTACACAAGAGCTTTTCAAAAAAAAAAAAAACAATTAACATAAGTAGGTAAGGTAAGGTGGGGTAAGTGCGGCCCATAAAATCAAAAGTTCAGCTTTAAACCAATGTCAAAAACTCAGTTCTTAAAATCGATACTAACCGTGGTGTTGCCTTGAAGCTTGTTTTTTTATTACGGTTAGTTTAAAAGCTAATTTGTTGTTTTTTAAAACCGTATAAATTTTTTATAAATAAAAAACAAAAAAAGACCCATGGCATGTACTTTCCCCCTGATTTGGAGTAGGTGCTTACCATTGAGGAAAACTTTTTTGTTTGTTGCATGAATTATTTGTTGTAAAGGATAATAAATAAGGAGTATTTTGTTAATAAAAAGAGTTTTTAGTTTAAAGATATCTTTATTTATTTAAAAGTTACAAACTTTTTCACACGACTCCAAGCCCTTAAAAATAAAATTAGTAAAAAAAAAACAAAGAATTCGAATAAATAATACATTAAATCAAATCTTTTTCTGACTTAATTATACTGGGGTAAGTGTATATTCAAAAAATGCACTTACCCGGGGCTTCAGTTATGCACTTCCCCATTCAGAGTAATTTGAAGGGGTAAGTGCATACCATGGCCAAAAACGTATCTATAGAACTTATAGATTAGATTAGATTAGATTTATTTTCTATAAATTATAGTAATCACATAAACATTTTACAATAATAAAGAATGGCTATTTGCCGTCTGCCTGATTGTCAATTTTTCAAAATTTTAGTTTTACAATTCTTTTTTTTAAAATTTTCATTTATAATTCTGTTTCTATAAGCTAATGCTATTTTACAATATCTGTACAATTTAGGAACTTCAATTTCATTAAGATGATGTATCGTAAGCTCTTCCGATAGAAAATCACATCCAAAAATATGTCTTCTTGTTTCTCGCAGCACAGGACATCTACCCATAAAGTGAAAAATGTTCTCTCTTTCGCCCATATTACACAATTCGCACAGCAAAGGTAACTCTTCACGATGCGGAATATAGTTTAGATTGAGGAGTTCACCTCTTAATCTAAATATCATTGATATTTGATCTGTCGTGTAGTCATCACGGAAGTAATTCTTATGGTTTAGGTTGTAGTTTAGCTTACTGTAAGTCATTCTGTAGATGGATGCTTCTGCTTCAGTTGCGAACCTCAATCTTAATCGACCATCTATAATAGAAATCATCTGATACAGAGAAGGTTTCCACATTAAATACTTATCCGGTGCAAGATCAATATTGGCTTCTTCCGCTAGCTCTATCCAATCTCTAAACCAACCCGATCTACTATTTATTGCCTGAAGTGCTGCTTTTTTTGGGAGACGTTCATCAGACATCTTAATGACATTACATATGTAGTCAACTTGCAATTTAAGGGTTTTAATAAATAGAGGAGAGATACCAGTTTCTAGAACAAGCATGTAGTTCGGAGCATTTGGTGGTAGTCGAAATATCCTTTTGATATAAAATCGGAGGAGCTTTTCGACGGTTTCATATTTCTTACTACCCCACACTTGAGCTGCATACATCAATGTTGACTCAGCTACCGATTCAAATACTTGGTATTTGCTGCTGTGGGCTATATGTTTATTGTTAAAGATGTTTCTCCATGCAATATTAATTGTAGTTTTAGCATTTTGTAACTTTTCGGTGAGATGCCTTTCATACTGTTATTTTTCATGATATAGACCCCTAAATATTTGTATTCATTAACGACTTCGATTCTCTCATTATTAAATGTCCACCGTTCTTGTCCACTTGCTCTTCCTCCACCTTTTCTTACAACCATAACCTTCGACTTATCTAGACTGACAACTAATTTCCACGTTCTGCAATACTCACTGAGTTTATTAATCATTAGTTGCAGCGACTGTGGTGAGTACGCAAACAAAACTATGTCGTCCGCGAAAAGAAGGGCCTTGATAAAAGTTCCAGCATATTCCACTCCTCCCGGCAAACAATCGGTGATATCATCGATAAAAAGTGCAAATAAGCTTGGACTTAGCATACAACCTTGCCTTACACCTGTCTTTGTTTCAAACCATTGTGAAATATTTTCTCCATCCCATACAGCTGCTTTGGTTTCCAGATAGAGGTTCTGCAGTACACGTCCGAACTTAAATGGCATTCCCATTCTATACATCTTATACATCAATGCCTTGCGGTCTATCGTATCGAAAGCTGCCTTAAAATTGACGAAAAAAACATATAGTTTCTTGTTTTGACACAAAAAGAAATCGACGATACTTCGAAAGACAAAGATGTTATCTACGGTGGAATATCCATGTCTGAACCCAGCTTGAAATTCCTTCAATAACTTGTTTGAGTCAATCCACGCTCTAAGTCGGCTTTGCAAAACAGAAGTAAATATTTTGTAGGATGCATTCAAGAAGGAAATTCCTCTATAATTTGCCGGGTCCAATGTACTACCTTTTTTGTGGATGGGGAAAATAAGCGCTTCCTTAAACTCCTGAGGAATAATTCCGTGATCCATGATGTTGTTAAATATGGCCGTTAACTTGTTGAACAACTCGTCCGACCCATACTTGTAGAATTCCGAAGGTATTCTATCTGACCCAGCCGCTTTACCATCCTTGAGCCCATTTATGGATGCATATACCTCATCCTTCACGATTCTTCCGTCTAAGAGTTCAACGTTAAAAGCTGGTTGGGCAAATTGTATCATATCAGCCAAAAACGTATCTATATCGGTAAATCACCAAATTTGAATGCTTATTATAAACAACATTTAAACAATACACCTACCACTTTTTTTTTTGTATTTACTTAAAATATAAGTAAATATACCACACCCGACTTTGCCGGCAACCAAAAACAAATTGATTTCAAAATGTCAAAAATATGTAAACAAAAACATTTGTCAGTGCTGCCAATTTCCCTGTTTTATAAAGAAAATATATTTGTCGTCCGTGTTCATAAATTAAACATTTTTTTCCAATTAAACTGTAGCTTTGTTGGGTAGGGTAAGCACTTACCGCGGATATGTACTTACTAATACAGACTAAAACTGTTTACAAAATAAACGTGCGGAAAAAAGAGTAAACGATAGGTACACAAAATGACAGATGAAAGCTTTCATATTGAGTAAAGAAAGCAGTGTGAGATAAAGCCAATGGCTTGTATCCAGATAAAATAGCAATACAAGTGCAGAGATAAAAAGTTCTTTTGTCAAAAAATCGAAGGAGATTTTTATTTGTATTGATGATCAAATAACCTTTGGATTATATGTTTTTTTTTTGTTCTGGACGAGCAAAAAGGGGTAGAATTTTTGACTTCCGGGGTAGAAGTGGTAGATTATAAAAATGTTGGAGAATAGTGAATAGTAGAACTACCACAATAGTGGTAAAGTGACAACACTGGTAGTTATCATTCGATAAAAACATCCCACAACTTTTTTTTTTTTATAGTCAATGTTTGGGCGTGTTTTCTTACAAGTCCATATACAATCGGAAGAAACTGATTTACACGTGAATACAAGAATAACTTAAGTTCATATGGACCTAGCTAAGTCTACATAATTTTGGGGACTTAACTGTAGTCCCGATAAATACTGTATTACCGCCTATAACTCTCATTTTGTTATTGATAGTTTCAATGGAAACGTCAAATTATCTGAATTATCGAATGAAACAATTTTTTTTATAGAAACAAAGTGGGTAATCCTGTACAATATGTATTTTCTTTTTATTTTATTGCGGCACGGCATAGCTGGGCTGGTTAGTTTTTGTTTTACATGCTTCCCACCAAGCTGATAGCATTTTGCAACATTGACTTTGGTACGTCCCGATGTCATTTTATGTCAATTCTAATCGCCAATATGTTTATATGTATAGTTGAAGGATTTCATAAAACTCGGGGAGTCTTGAAAGTTCCAATTTTTTGGATGCTAATTTCATTAAGCTATTACAATTAAAATACAAAGTGTATTTATAATTTAAAATGTAAACTATGTTACCGTTGCGTTGCTGGAACTCGCGCATGCCCGCATTTATAGCAAAACGGTATTGAAGATTAATTCGATGGAATACAAGGAAGATGGTTGGTTACTAAGAAATTGAAATATAAATGGAGTGTTATTTTCATTTTGGTCAATGCTATTTCACGTTACTATATCATTTATAACTTTTTACAAAATCAATAGTTACCTCATCATAAAAACAGTTAGAGGATAGAGGAATGTACAATTTTATCATCTCAACTCTTATAGATAGGTACGTCCTTTATTTATTGTGAAAAATTCCACAAATACCTACTCTCGTCTTTTGCCTGGCAAGAATATAATTACACATTGCTTCCTTTCGCATGGAACGCACCATTTTTCCACAAACAATTATGGTGCGCTTACTTAAACGTTATAAATCAAGTTCGTGTTGCTAACAACAATCCACCCCAACTCTTGCATCATCAGTTGTATTGTATATACCCCCGCTCTATCCGTATATACATAATTTATAGACCTGCATCGCATAAAAATTACCAAAGAGTCCATCATTAAACCAGCTACAAACTCGGCCAATAAAATAGTCTATAACTCATCAGGGTGTTTAGTTCCTCGTGCTTATGCCTGCCTGTATTTCGAACTCGATATTGCCGGCCGGCCAGAGATCCATGTAAGTCGCCTTCGTATTATAGGACTTAGGTAACACATAAAACCTGACCACCTTGCCGCAGTGCTTGGAAAATGCTAAACACAGTACTATCTGATTATCATACATGGTCAACGATGCGTATGATCGCGTCGATTGTTCTGGGTCTGGCCAAGCACAAACTAAGCCACCACGAGATGCAAAGGTTCTTATTATCTACCACACCGCCACGGTACCACCACCGCCACCACCACCCTCGAAGCCACGACTCTAACATTGAGCCCGATGAAATTATCTCCTATAGGCAAATTTTCCCCCAGAGGAGTCTTTGTCTCGTGTGGAGGACGGTGCTTCCAAAAAAGGGAATGAAAATTTCACGCGTCTTAAATCGTCCAATAGATTTGTGTTGCGCGCGCAGTAGTGATCACGATGTTGCGGCATTTCTGGCATACTAAAACGGGATCGTAGTTCGTGGACACTGCCAGCATGGTCCAGATGGAGTACACAGGTGCGCTCAATTGTATTAACTGAGAGGCTGTTTAACTTTACAGCTGTGCGCAGCACAAGCTTATTCCGCACTGACAGCCATGGCTGACAAGGCAGCGAGCGGTAAGGTTTATCGGCAGTCGCAGCCTTGTTATTACAAATGATCTATAGCTATCAAGATGAATGCGCAGCAGTTTCGCCATTCGCCACCTTTTGGTCAAGAATTTGTTACCAGCTTGGTTGTGTTTTTGTTTGGAAAAACCTTTTGTTTTGAAATGTTTACTCTGTATATACGTGTCGTGTATGTATGTACGTCACTGCTTCCTTAATATTATGATTTATTTAACGTAAATCTATTGGGATTAGCGGCATGCTACTGTGCCTGCTATTCGTGCACTTAATTGCACGAATTTATTAAAGCCTTTGAGGGCAGTGCCTTCCTTTGTGTTGGCTAAATTGGTGTTGTTAGAACTCCAAACAAAAGTTTAATGGTTTGATAATAATGCGAGAATATATTTGACAGGTTATGTCATATCTATGTGAATACTTCAAAACCTTGTTTAGACATCAGCTTTTAATTATGAGGGTTTGGATTTTATTTTTGAAGAAAATTGCGTTCAAAATTCAAATTTCTTTTGTTTAGGTGGGAGGGCTAATTTTTTAATTTATTGAAAAGTGATAAATAATTATTCCTTTTTCCTGACCTTTGTTTCTTAATTCAATATATTTGAATCCTATTTCTGTGGGCTTCAGGTCTTTCTTTCTTTATCTACTTTTTGATAGACCTGAAGCCCACAGAAATAGGATTCAAATATATTGGAAAGGTATAAAGTTAATATTTTTTTTCACTTAAGATAGTTTACCTATTTAATACATTTTATAAAATTTAACTCCACTAAAATCACATTCATAATGAGTAAAATTTGTCAAAAAGAAAATAATTTGCCTTATCATACATTTTCAGAATTTTGTGAAGTCTGTTAGTAAATTTCCAATTTAGGATAAATTTTGTATTTGGTTTAAATTTCATTTTAAGTCGACTTAAGATGTTTTACCTTTTTAGTCGAGTGAGTATATATTAGTTTGACTTTCAGAATTTTAGAGTTTTTTTAAACTTGTCGTCGACCAGTTAGAAACTGGTTGCTTGTGAAAATTTGTGTGAATATTACGAAAACTAATTTTTGCTTAAAATGTTTATTTTGGTTGGTCTAGGATTAAGGATGAAAAAAATGTGTACTTTTTATTTTATTTTATTGTTATTCTTTGGAAATAATTAAACAATTCAACTGAATATTTTTGATGTGTAAACATCTACATATTTTTTAATCAAAAGATTAAAAAATAAAAAATGAAACAGTATAACGGGCAGCCCAAAATTTATCGGCAATTGTTAATTTTTGCTTTGATATTTGTGAAGTAAACATAGAGATTTCTTTTTGTGTAGTTTTCAAAGTCATGAGTCTATTAGAAGAAGAAAATATCCGACAAGAGTACGAAATCTTATCTCCCGATGCCAATGGAGACAAGAGAAATTACAAAATTATAAATTTGGAAACAAATAAAATAAAATGCACGACAGTGTAGCAAGAACTTGTTCTTATGTACGATCACACTGGTGGTTTTAAAGTGTTTATTTTAGTAGTGGTATTATATTAGTACATAAATATGAACAATATAGCACCGTGTTCCACATATGCATGGAACTTAGACTTTACACTCAAAAATTGTTAAAACATCAATATATATAATTATAGAAATAAATTGATTAAACAATTTCTGAAATTATTTTGACATTTATTTGATCTACATTATCTGATTTCTTACAAAATTTTCAATTTATGAGAAAAAAAAATTTAAAACCGTTCCAGCGGTTTTTTAAAATAATATTTTTTTATATGTGTATACAATTTTGAAAACATTTTTAAGAAAAACAAATTGGTACGCTATTTTTAAGTATTTATTAATGCGGGGTTAATTTTGAAAAAAATCATAACTTTTAAAATTTTATTAAAAATCAAAAATTTGTTTTTTTGAAAAATTTGATATGTAATATTATTCAAACCAGTGTTTCCCAACAATTTTTTGGCTATGTCCCACCAGAACCTTTCCAAAATCCTTATGTCCCCTCATGATCTCGGTGATTTCAGCAATCTTAGTTAAATGAACACGACTTCTAGGCAAAATTTCTCAGTTTTGCTCTCTGAGATCCCATTTTTCTGAAAGCGCCTATTATACCTGAACAATTTTTAACATATGTACAAAATCTGAAATGTTCAATCAAAAAATTGAACAGCTGATATTAGGGAGGTTCACATTCAATGACGTGTCGCCTGACCCAAGTCGTTTTGGTAGCGTTTACATTTAACGACTGTCGTACCGACATGAAATTCATTTTCAAAGAATAAAAATGGCGCGCAGTTCATTATTTGCACCAATACAAGCATATTAATTTCATTTGTTTCCTCCCTCGTTTTATTATTTTGCTTACATTTCAACCCATTCTCTTTTAATCTTACGAAAAAAATTTAAAGATGTAAAATTGAAATTTTCGGTCATCCGACTGCTGTTCACACTTACTACAGCGGTCGTTCGACAAAGCAAATTATTAATTATTATTATTGTGTTCACATTACAAAAATCTAACAACACGATCGACGCATGTTGATGAACATGTCGTTGGATGTGGACCTCCCTATTAGGAAGAAATCCATAGAAAATAAGTAAATACAGTAAGTTTGTTTTCAAAACATTGTAGAACAAAACTTCAATTAAAAAAAAAAATCGATAATAGTAATATGTATGTAATATTTAAGTTTAGTAAAATCCTTGCCCTAGATGCCTCCTGTAAATAGATTTTATGTCAGATTAAAATTTAGAAAACTTCTGTTTTATTTTCTTTTTTAAATCGAGGTGATATCTTTTTTATCAGTAACCGCAAAATCATTCACTCGATACATCCAGATTAAAACTTAAATCCGGATGTATTTATGTACATTGAATTAAGACACCGTTATTTTTAGTCATACGAATAATTTGTAATGTACAAACAACTAAATACCAAGTTTAATAAAAATCAGATGAGTCGTTTTCGGATTATTAAGCTTAAAAAAAATTGAAACTTTTTTTAAAAATCCAGAAATAAAAATGTTGGTATACCTACAATACTTTTAAAATTTTTTGAAAGATTTTCTACAAAAAAAAATGGTGAAAATCAGTTGAACCGTTTCTGAGAAAATCGAAAAAAATGGTTCTTTAAAAGGTACCATTTATAACCATTTTTGCGATTTTTTTTTATAAAACGAAAGCCTTTTTGCACAAAAATGTCTGAATGTATTTTTTTTTTTTAAGTTGTTGACCCGTTTTTGAGAAAAATAAAAACGTCAAAACCCTATTTTCGTAATGCATAATTTTTGGGAAAAACCTGAAATGCAGTATTTACAATCGCTTTGCTGACTATACGTTACGTACGAAGTTAAATCAAAATTTTTAGAGCCAAAACTTACATTTTTCATTGTAGTGTTACTTTTGATTACAACATCGAATGTTTTTTTTATACGAAACCAATAAGTACTTGCAAGTAAAAAATCTATCCCTTGGTGATGTTTATCAGCATTTCGTTTCGTTTTCAAAATTCTTTGCTGGGAATTTCCAAATCAAATAACCATAATCAATTAGGCAAACATTGAAATATAATTCATAGTCCACGACATGAGGGTATAGAGTACCTGGCCTGTCTGATGCCAGCCACAAAACGAGAGTCCAGCTTGTTGAGTTAAAAGTCTTTTACTCATACACTTCCTGGCTGATGTTGCCCAAGAAGCATCAGCAATTCAGCATCAAGAATGCAAAAATGACCAAAAGCTCCAATGACCATCGGACACCATTAATTTGCACGGCATTCACTCTCTGATGGTTGAATAGAAGAGAAGGTGGAGAAGAAGTGATGGTGGTCGGTATATGGTGTGTAGGACGTAGGTATAGATTCAGCATTGAACCTGCGCGCCATGTAATGTGTCATCTTGTGTGTCGATAGATGATGTACAATGTCGAGGCCAGCAGAAGTGTTATCATATGGCGGATAAACTCGATCTTCATCGCGCGCATATCCATGGCATTACGTGAGCGCAGACAGTTTCAGTCGAATCATGTTAGAAAATAGCCCATAAACTGTGCACACTCTCAAGAGCCACCATCACAACGTGTCGATGATGAATAGCTTCTCCGTGCAATGGAGCGTGCCTCATATTCTTTTCTATAACATATACCATCATCGCATCGCCCGCCATCATCTTCATATTTATAGCCAAAGTTGTTTCTAGAATCTCATCTTTGTTGTTTTTTCTTTTTTTCAGCATGACGATGACGATGAATATGTATATACGAATAACAACGACAACAACGACGATGGACGTCTTGAACGAACCACCAATGTGTTCTCGCACTGTTCCTCTGTTCTGTGGCTCCATCTTGCCATCTGAAGTGTACACAGAATTGAGCATTTTGTCGATTCTGTAAGTATCACCTGGAGGCATCATATATTATGATGATGAAGAAGTGGACTATTGTGCAACAATTTGGTTCATGAATTGAACCGTTTTTGATTACATGAAGGCGTGAGTAAGCGAAGAGATTGAAACATTCGTTTCAGGCTTTCATAGTGTTGTTTATAGCCAGGCGTTCGTCGTCATCGTGTGGTTGTGTTGTTAGTGGATTTTTTGTTGTTGTTAAATCTGAAATATTACGTAACACAATTTGAAGAAGCATGATTGACTTGTTGCACTTTCGACCAACTTTCGAAACAAAAGTAGAAAATGTAGCAAATTGAATATTTACTAAAAGCCGTTTTCGAAAAAGTCATTGTTAATCAAAAACTTCAAATGCCAACAGTTGGAAAATTCAAAACATTGCGTAAGTCATAATATATTCGAAAATATCATTTGCAGCACAACTCTGCCGTAAGCAAATCGAATTGACGACAAAAATATTGACAAGACAGAGATCGCGTTCGTAATTGATAAATACGTTTTATAGATTTTGTAAAAGCAGGACAAAAAAAATGACGATCATTTGGCAATCAAATTGACGTTTACGAATATGGTCTATTTCTTTCAATAATAACCTTTTCGAAAGAAATGGTCTTTGGTTGAATGGTCATAGGCACGTAAAAGATTCGCCATGTATAGAAACGATTAAACTACGGTTAGCCATTGATCTTCAGACGAAAGCTTCACGTCATACATAAGACACAGAAAACTTTTAATCAATTTCACACAATTATGATTTCGACATTTCACCAAATTGCTTAGCAAATATTCAAATGGACTTCTGAACTTTGACAGTTGATAGTGGCCATATTGTTGAAGCTAACAACTGTCAAATTGGACGTCATTTTTTCAGTCTGGTTTGCCAAATCACCATGGACGGATATAAGTTCAACCGGATGGCGCGGCGTGGAGTCATCGGTCCATATTTCTTTGAGAACGACGAACGAAGATTCAGCTTACAACTTCAAATATGCAATAATTTTTTACCATTTCGTTTGAAAGAAATATCACCATCATCATGGCGCAAAATTAATCACCGGGTGCAAAAACTGTCACCGCAAATGGTCGCAAATGTCAATTCTACTTTGACATTTGTGAAGTAAATAAACAACAAAAGTTCTCATACACTCACTGTAATCACATCCCTGTAATCTTTCAATTTCGTGAGCTCAATGATACATTCAATTAATATTTTGTTCATTTGAAGATTATTTTTCAATTTTTTGTTCATTGAACGTACCCACTTTAGAATAGGTTTGGACAACCAATTTCAGTGTCTAAGTTAGACACTCGATGGAACATGATTATAAATAAGGACTTGGACAGCTGTCCAAAGTTAGATATACTTTGGAATAGGTTTATAAATACGACTGAAGATATTCATCAACAAGACATGAATCACTGTACTTCTAAAAAAAGCGGAATAATTTTTTTCGATTTTGACATTTGATTGGGATTTTAAAAACTAAAAACTTAAGCACCCGGTGATTAATTTTGCGCCACCCTGTAAATTATTTCTATAGTCTGGATCCCATTTTCGATTCCCATACTACACCGATTTTGACAAATGAGGTGTCAAACGAAGTGGAATTACCTGCTGATTTGACAAAATATGATTTTATTTTAAAAATTTTAATAATTTGTTCAAAAACTGCATTTGTTTGTTAATTATTATTCCAATAAAAATTAATTCTAAAATGAACACTTCAACTTTTCAATTGGCAATATTTTGACATGTGCCACTAGGTCCGTTCATTTTAAAATAATTTGGGCATTTTTTATTTTCATGTAATTGCAATAATTCTCGCACGGTTAGGCTAGTTTAAAATAATTCGTTTGTAACTTGAATTTAATTTTGATTGTACGTTTACCTTTGCATACCAAACTTAAACTTAGGGAAGTACACACAATGGAGTAAGGCGCTTCTTGTCAACACGTATATTTACACATCTTCACCCTGAGTCGTGGAACTCACCTTTTTTACAACAGAACTGAAAACCTTTCGCCACCTTCAGTGACAGCAAGGGGCACAATAGATCTTAAGGTCGCAGTGCAATTAATACCCCAAAATATTCATTCATTAGTGACAGCTCACTGCGTTCTTGTGATATTGTCACAGTGGGCGTTTTTATTTTTTAGTTCAGAATAGAGCTCTGAACAGAGTCTGAACATTCCGAACATATACTCTGAGCGATCTCTTAACTGAGCGTGCTCTGCTCTCAGAGTTCAGATTTATTTAAAGAAACACGCTTCACCAGCTGTCATTTGTCAAATTTGTGTTCAGCTATTTAACTCGGTCTGCTCTATCAATTTATTCTGAGCTCAAAGAGTGCGCTCTGAACATGCTCAGAGCGAAAAAAGAAAAACAAAATTGGAGCCCTGAATTCTCTGAGCTAAAAAAGAAACACGTTTTTTTTCTGACAGTTCAAGCTCTGCTCTGAACTAAAAAAGACGAGTAATAGACTTTTTTACCAGATACCACTTGACAAATGAAAACTCAAAACATGACTTGCGAATTTTTACAGGTGACTTTAAAAAATTCACATTAATATAACAAAAAAATGATTTTGACAGCTTGACGATTAAGGTGTGCAATGACATCTTAAAGGTGACATTACATGGAATACGCCAATAATAATCTTGACCCTGAGTTATACTTCCGGCAAATGTCGTACGTCTGCACGAGATTGTCAAAGAGTTTTTTCTCAGTTGAAACATTTTTCTTTTCAGGGGGGACGTGGTCGCATTGTAAAAAGCCGCTTGGACCAATTGAAGAATTTAAACTGGAATAAAATCAACACATAACGCAGTTTTTGAGTTGTTCTTTAGAATTCTCCCTCCGTAAATTTAATTAGATCTTGAATCGGAAAATCAAAGTTTTGCTGCTTTATCCAGACTATGAGAGGCAGCATTCCAAAAACAAGCCCTTAGCTTCGTCTCTCTTGAAAATTGAACTTGGCAACCCCGCTCCCTATTTACGTTTATCAAATATCAAAGAATATTGCAAACTAATATTACATAATAGCATCATTACCCGCACCATGATATATATCCTCTCCTCTCATCACAAAAAAAAAAAAAAAAATACAAAAAGCAAAACCTTCGACGAATGCCAATATATGATGATAGACTTAGAAAAATATAAGTTCATAGTCATCACTGCAAAATGGATGTCCTCCTCTCCCTTTTCGCCACCACCAATATCATCATGTGTATAGGGGGAAATAACACCAACAAACCACCAAGAACCCTCAATCCGCCCATACTTAAGCATCACTTCAGCTGACCATTACTCCATCAAACCAGGCAGCCGTTGTTGTTGGTGCCAGTTCCGATGCCAGTGCTGCTGCCATTTCTGCCGCCATCAAGTACCCTGTCCAATGCAGATCAGCCAGCTAGCAACCTCCTCCACCACCACAGGAATGGTCAATACATCTTGTTTAAATGAAGCAAAAGGTGTGCATTCAGAAACGACTGATTGAACCCTGAGTGGATCGGTGGTGATGGTGGTCCAGTACATTCGATGTCCGTTGCTCGTTTGTGCATTCAGAGTGCTAGTGAACCATTAACCCAAGCAAACCATTGGCGAATGTTAATCTTAGCTCAGCTCCGAACAACAACATCACTGATGGGACCTTCTTCTGGTGGTGAAGTTGGAGCTCCTCTAACAGTGTCCATGGACAATTTACAAAATAAACATTTCTCCCAAGGCCTACCATCGCCATGGCTCTTGCTGCCTCAATATAGATGGATGAATAGATGGTTGGATGGATGGATAGATGGATGGACGGGAAGGCGTCCAAGTTTGTGGGCAACCAGTGTGTCGGCGGTACGGTGACGTAGTGGCGGCAGCCCTCTGAGTTATGCAAGACGTGGACAGACGCAGAGCTAGCTACCTGCTCTCGAGTTGTTATTCAAATTTGGATTTGTTTAACTGGCGGGCGTGCGAAAGTCCTTCTTTGGTGATGTTCATTGGATGGTTTCGGGGTAAGCCTAACTGTAAATCACATTCTTGTAGGTGTTACCAAGTCAACCCCGGAGCAGTTGGTCAACAGCTGTATCTGTTCGATGTTCTTGGTCAGTGTTGTTTTTGTGTTTTTTTTTTTTTTTTTTACAGACACGCGGGTGGCAGTGGGAAACGATTTAATTAAAATTGATTTGATATGCTAGAACATGATGGATGGTCCACGACAACGACGAAGTTCGACGAAGTTGAGAGCACATCGAACTTCTATACCTACATCTATTTTTATATATGTATAGGCGTATGCATATGCTGAACGGGCTCGAGAAAGATAACTGTTGAGGTTGACCATACATTTGGTTATAGCCAAGGAGGACTATGATGTGGTTGTAAAAAATTGCACCCGCATATGGCAGCGCACACATTTGATTTATGGCGATAATGTGATTGCTTTCCGATCAAAAATGGTCACACGTCTTGCTAATGTTTCCTAAGGAATTGGAACACTTTAAAGGTGCGGAATCTTTCACTGGTTTCTTGATGATTTGATGGTAGAATATATGCAAATAAGAAATAGTTCTGGCTTTAACAATACACTTGGGGTCGATTGTATTGAATAATCTTTATATGTACATATATTTAACTTGATTTTGTTTCTGGTTCATATAAAATTTTTGAAAAAGGGTTCAATAGACATCGGACGAGTTATGGTTGGTTGACTTTTATAAATAGAAGGTTTGTCTAACGGTTTTTAAGTTTTCAAAAAGGAAGCTTTGAATTTATTACGAAAAATGATTGATGTGGAAATCTGGAGGAAGAATGGACTTTGAGGTAAATCAAATATTATCGACAAAAAATAAAACAATCAATTTGACCTACATATATAAATAGGAACAAAAAGTTACATATAAGGATTTTGGATTTGAAGGCAGTAATAAGATCACAAGAAGTATCACCCTTGGGAAGGAGCAGCATCATCTTTAACGTTTTGTAGTCCATAGATCATGTGACCTTTCTGTAGAAGGAGATTTAAATTTATATTTATGTATACTTTGTGTCAAACTGGCTCCCAAATGGGTTTGACCAGATGAAAAATGATCTGTTGGGGAAGCTTGATCTGATTTCCAATGAAGTTAATTGACCAAAATAGATATTCGATTCTAAAGTTCATTCATACCATACAATCACATATTCATGGGTCTAAAACAACAAAGGCTTTTGGAAAGCTGTACATACACATAATAGAAATGTTTCATGATTATCTTAGTTGGCACGCACGCCGAAGTAAGCATTTAAAACAAATATGTAATCATTACCAGATTGAACGAACATGCTCTTGTGGTTGTCAACCAAGAAAATTATAAAAAAGTCCAAAGTTCTTATAAAGTCAATTCTTTGTTTGGCCGTTAAAAGCTATTTTTTCAAAATTTTGAAATGCAATATTGTTTGAACTATTTAGATATCACAAAGCATCATGAAAGCAATTTGAAATTATCACTCAAAGCAATTCTTTTTATTTCATTGCTTTTATAGTTCACACAATGTTGTAACAGAAAACATAACAAAAGGATGATGGATAAATTCTTGACAATCGCTTTCGACAACCAAAACCATCAGGGCGGGAGTTGCTCAAGGATCAAAGCTTGGACCGTATCTCTACAACATATACACGTCCAAACAACCTCAACCCAATAACGCAATGAATTTGCTCTATGCTGATGACTCGTTAACGTACGCAAAATCACTATCCCCGATCATTGCGGCCCGAAGACTAGAAGAGCACGTAAGACGCCTTTGGGAATACTACGAAAGATGGGGTATCAAAATCAACTCAGCCAAATCTGAATTGGCTTACTTCAGAAGACCCGTAGGACGTCGAAACACACGCTCTGCTGCAAGTTGCCAAAGCATCACCCTAAGTCTGCCCAATGGATCGCAACTTAGAACGAAGCAAAAAATAAAATACCTGGGTATCAACTTTGATGAGAGACTACGTTTCAACCAACATGCAATGGCAGTCCTCAAAAAGGGGAATTACGCCTTCCATCTCATCCACCCCCGGAAAAGGAATGGACTCAGTCAAAATACAAAGTTGCTTCTCTACAAGCAACTTGTCAGGCCCATCATCACATATTGTTTCCCAGTCTGGTTCACCATTTCTAAAACTAACATGGAGCGTTTGAGAGGAAAATTCTGCGGATCTGCACAGGACTCCATTTTGACCGACAACGACAAAAGCACTTTAGCAACCAAAAGCTCTACGAAGAATCAGGAATCCCTCCTCTGGATAAATTCCTGACGATCGCTGCAAAAAAAGTAACGAGCAACGTGTGCAACCATCAAAACCAACCAATTGTAAATATGTATATCTGTTTAATAAAAAAGTTATACTGTTAAAACAACATTTAAAAAATTCTTCGACTCATGATTTTATTGTTTTCATATTAGAAAATCAGAGAAGAATAAGTTTGCAGCTGATTTTACGTTCCTTTTATTAATACATTCGTTTATCATAAGAGTTAAACCATTTTGGTTTTGGACAAAAAAAATTCCAGCCGCTTGCCAAAGTTATAACTTGTAACTCTTCTCTCCCTTTAGTGATTAGTAGGCTGGAATTAGATTCCTTGAGTTAGGCATGGTACTAATTTTAGAAACCAATATTTTGCTAAACTAAAAGCTGCATGTGCGTTGTCTTACCCTCCGCTTACTTTTGAGAATAAGCAGTTTTTTCCTGGGATCAGCCTTGGGCTCGAAACAGATTGGTACCATTTTCCCCGGTTCATTTGTTCTAAGTGAATGTCATGGGCTATGTTTGATTCTTTTGTGAGATGGTTTACCAAAGAAGCAACAAACTTAAGTTTTGTAGAGGTTATTTTTATTCATGTATTTACTTTCACTATATATTTTTATACAAGTCAAAATTCAATATGTTCTTATAACATAGTTTGGATATTCCAATAAGAGGTTTCATTTTGATATTACAAATTGTAAAGAGGAAGGCATGTCATTTTAACAATGGAAAATGATATCAGCCAAATGGCCGCCACGGCTACGGTTGCAGCACCATATCCTTTTTATGAAATTTTCCATGACCAATTCCCATATTTGCGGTTGTATGTCCTCGATAACTTCACGAATTCCATCTTTAAGGTCTTGAATCGATCGTGAAGCATTGGCATAGAACTTATCTTTCACGTGGCGCAAAGAAAAAAGTCTAAAGGTGTTAAATCACAAAATCTCGGTGGCCAACTGTGATCACCTCTTCGCGAAATAACACGGTTAGAAAAGTTTTCTTTCAAAATTGCGATTGTTTTGCTGCTTGTGTGGCGCGTAGTGCCATTTTTGTACTGAATTTTAACAATTTCAATGCGTTGTTGAAGCGTGTATCGTTCCGCTTTTAATGATGGTGTAAATTTGTACTTGTCAAAAGTGACAGCTGCCCTAATAACAGGGTATTCAAAATGGAGAGGTCTTTATAATGCAAAAGTTGGACTGAAATAGGAAACGCCACTAAATTACAGCCTAAGATCACAGGCGCCACTAACTAACTTACTTTAATCGGGCTAAAATTTTTAAAAATTAGACTCCCAAGTTCTTTTGATTGGTACTATATTCAAACTATGGCAGAGCTCCGTTTTCTTTGGTGCATTCACGGTCTCTTATAATGGGTGATTTTTTAAGAGGTTTAGAACTTTTTTAAAAAAAAAAACACAAAAAAATCGAAAAAATGAATGAAATATTTATTTGAATCGATAGTTTGAACCTTGCAATTTAATGTTTAAAGATAATTTCATGCAAATGTTGACCGCGGCTGCGTCTCAGGTAGCCCATCCGCTGAGTCCAATTTTGGCATACTCTTTAACACATATCGGCCGGTATCTCACGAATGACTGCATGGATGTTGGCTTCCAGTGCGTCAATCGAAGCGGGCTTGTCCCTATAGACATTAGCCTTGACATACCCCCACAAAAAATAATCTAATGGTGTCAAATCGCACGATCTAGGCGGCCAATTGACCGGCCCGAAACGTGAAATTAACTGTTCACCAAACTCGCCTCGCAATTGCGCCATTGTTTCGCGTGCTGTGTGGCATGTGGCACCGTCTTGTTGAAACCACATATCATGCAAGTCAAGAACTTCCATTTCGGGCAAAAAAAAGTTTGTTATCATCGCTCGGTAGCGTTCACCATTGACAGTAACGCTGCGATTCGCATCATCTTTGAAGAAATATGGCCCAATAATGCCGCCGGCCCATAAACCGCACCAAACAGTGGCTTTTTCGGGATGCATTGGTAGCTGTTGCAATGCTTCTGGCTGATCTTCACTCCAAATGCGGCAATTTTGCTTATTTACGTACCCATTCAACCAAAAATGAGCCTCATCGATGCCGACCATAAAATGGAAGCAGCGCGCGATGAACATTTCGAACCGAGCACGAATTTTGATAGTAAAATTCAATAATTTGCAAGCGTTGTTCATTTGTAAGACGATCCATGGTTAAATTGCAAACCAAACTGAAGCTGTTTGACAGTGACACAAGGTACTAAACACACGTCAGCTGTCAAAACCAGTGTTGCCAAAACCAAACCAGCTAAAAAATCACCCGTTATAAATATATAAATATAAATATTGGTTTAGACTGAGTGTGAACTATAATATTACAGAAAAAAATAATATTCTTATTTTGATATTTTCCAGGGACGGTTGAAGTTATATGGTCAGGGATTGTGGGTTAGGCAAAGTTTCGTGCATCATTATATGCAGGACCTTGTTATATAATTTACTGTTTGATGAAATTGTCAACCCCATAATTTTCTTGAAATTGAAATAAAGATTTGTAAATAAATCTAGTATATGATTCTTCTTTTTAACCCAATTTGTACTTAATTTCTTTGAAATTAACTTGGACTTCGACGTAAGCTAGATAAAAAGTTTTACAACATAATGTGGTTGTGTCCATGTAAAAGCCTTGATTCATAAGAACAATTTTATGTGACCCAGTCACAATGCTCTATCTCTATTTTTTTTTTAATCAGCCATTATTAAAGATTTTTTGGGGTGCTCTAATTTGTTGTTTTTTTTTTTTTTTTACAGAATTCCTATAACATTCTTTTAGAAACATCTTTGAATCCAAGAATGTTAGAAAATTTCGCTTAGGTATAAGAAATTCATGCAGTTAAAGTCAGGAGTCAAGTTTATTTATTTCATCTCGTTGTTGGTACATAATTTGATATTCTAAAATTTCAATCCTTCAAATCTCACTTATCTTATTTTGCAAGTTGAGGTTCATGTTACAATTATTTTTTCATGATCTCTCTCAGCATGCTTTCTTCCTGCAAATATAATAGCTTGAAGAAGTGCTAGCAATGCCCACAACAATATCTTATACAATTTGATAGGTGGGTTGTGTGATTCTAATTACAAATAAGACCATTAGATTTATTTTTTTTAACTAAACAGTGGTTCCTTTAAGCGGTCATAAATTCCTACAAGGCTTTAGCCTTAGAAGTAAAATGTTATTTACACTTGATTATAATGATGGAAATGGTTCAGTTGAAAACTATTTTTTATGTTGGCCGTTAAAGTGCGTTAATGTTTATCTGATATTAAAGTCTAAGGCTTGTTATATTTCCAGATGTTATCTTCAATATTTTTACATACAAACATTGCATCTAATGTTAAACCTTTAACCATATCGAGGATATTCCAAGTTAAATAAAATTAGAATAGTGTTATGACTAATTTAATGACAAATTTACAAGTGAAGACGATGTTTTTTTTTTGTATTGAAGAGTCATGATTTTTCAGCTAATGATGTTAAATTAATGTGTAGTTATTTTATATCCTTTTTCAAAGCTATATTATGGATACAATATAGTAGATTGGATAGTTAAATTTTTAATGCGGTGTTATTTAATATAAGCCATTGAAATGAAGGATTAAGATTATGATCATAAATTAAAGTAAGCCTACGTATTTTGAGTAATGTTTCCTTCATATCTGTAATAATGCCGGAAGAATATTAAAACAGCACATTTTTAAATTCATTTATCTGAAAACAAGATTGTTTTTTTTTTAATTAATTAACAGCTGTATCTTGTTAAATGTTCGAGTAAACATTTGTTATCAGATGGAAGATATTTGTATAGATACTCTAAAAAACTCATATACATTACGATCAAAATAAAATTAAAACAATTAATTTTTAATTTTCTTGACTTGAATTTTAAGAAGTCGAAAGATAGAAAATTAAAAAAAAATAATTTGAAGCAAATTAAATAATGGTCATTAGCAAAGTGTTAGGCTTCACATTTTTCCACAGCGTAATAAGCGGCTTAAAAAAGAAATAACTCCTGTGGGTACCAATATAGCCGATGTTATTCGTTTTTATGGTTCGTATATCATCTCTTTTGTTTAAAATAAGGTAACTTCATGAAAAATTCCACCTGCTAGCCAGACCTTGCAGAAAATTTTAGTTTATAGTTAGGTACAGATGCTGATTGAAAAGACCTTTCTTTTGATGTATAAAACTAATTTGTGCTAATAATGAAATTCTTTAAATAAAATATTTTCTTTATGTACGGAATTATAAAAAAAGTTCAAGTGGATATTTTTTTTTTAATAATAAATCACACCCATAAACTTTAAAATTTTTACACACTTGGCTCCAATTTAATGTAAACTAACCTTTTGTCTTTTAAAATTAATATTCAATGTATTTATTTTGAATAATAACAATAATTAAATAATCAATTTTATAATATAACATGCATTACAAACATACTCTCCATAAAGCTCTTTTCAATATTACACTTTTAATATGAATAAAATAATTGTTTTCTATTAATTTCATACAGAAATTCTATGGTTCAGTTATATTCAACAAAATCCGGTTTACATTGGAGAATATTTGCTTGTTCACTCATTACACACCTTTTTCCATTCGCAAAACCCAACAACAAACGAAGAACAATTTAATTCAATTAAAATACCCAAATAGTCTTAGTATAATCGAGTTATTCCTGCAAATTTCTCATAGCTTACTGTCAGAAATACTGGCATTTATGTCTACATGCTTGAAGAGATACTTATGCTTACCTGTTGGTTGTGCAAGGAAACGAGTAGGATGCATTCCTAAGCTCAATTAAAATAAATAGTAAATGTCTATAATTAAGAACTCAAATTAGTATGTGTCTTCAATCATATAATATTAAATAAATTTAAATTAAACTTATTGTAAGTGAAATCTAAAGAAAATATAAAGCCAATCAGGTTAAAGAAAAAAAGTTGAAGATCATTATAGTCGTCGTGTTAACTGCGTTAAAATAATTCAGTTATTGGTTAGGCTTTTATGTTTTTTTTTGTTTTGTTTTGTTAATTAAAGACAATCTATTATATTTATTTTCATGTACTCTAATTGTTTGGGTTTTAAAGTAAATTCTAATAATTGTTAAGATCTTTAGTTTGAAGAATGTATGTAGGTTATCTTGAAATATCGAAGATCTTGAGTAATTACATCCGGTTTTAATAGAACTTAGACAAAAGTTAGTTTTACTTTCAATTTTTGTATTTCTTTTAATTGATCACAAATAAAAAAAAGGCGGCTGAATTTGAAAGAAAAGCGAACCTGATTATTGATAACCTTAAATAATACGATTTACATGATTTGGTTCAATTGCAGGTATACAATTTAAAACCAAAGTGGAATTATGTCTCTAGAAAGAGATAAAGAAGTGAAATGACCAAAACTTCATATTTTAATACATAAAATACGGAAGAGATTTGATGAATCACTGATTTATTATAATTCAAATAAAGAATTCAGGATTTTAAATCGAAGAAGTTGCATATCTTTTACATAAAATATCAGAAAATAATTAGACCATCATTGCTCAAAACTTTTAATGTTAATTGCATGACACAAAACAATATTTTTAGTTTATACTTACTTACTTACTTGTATAATTTTTTACAACAAGAAAACTTTTGTACTAGTTCTCCCGTAAGCAATCAATTCCACTTGAATTTTCATGCTTTCCGCACAAATTTATTGATGTTTACAAGGCAACAGAATAGCTTACAAAAACCACGTGACTTTTGTTTAGAGTTGGGCAATTTAGTTCATTTGAGTGATCGATCAATTTAGTTCAAATCACGCTACTGAACTAGTTCGTTCATTTTAGTTCAACTTAGTTCAAAATAGTATATTTTACAAAGAATTAAAAAAAAATTAAGCTGTACATCGAATTAGAAAGAGAAAATAAGGGCAAATTGTAAAAATTCTTTATAATAGAAACTCCATTCATCAAAAATAAATATAAAAAGAGAGAACCCATTGAGCTAGACCCTGTTTAGATTCTGACTTTTCACTACGCCATGACGATGGGTTCGTGGGTGAGATTATTGAAGGTTGCAAAGCTCTTCACCGCTTTCACCCACAAAATCATCGGCATGGCGTAGCGTAAAAATCACAATTGGCGCTTTCAGAAAAATAGGATCTCTGAGATTTTTTTCACTCAAAAGGTGAGCAAGCAAATCCAAAATTTTTTTCCTCAGAGTTTTGACAGTAAAACTGAGAAATTTTGCTGAGGAATCCTGTTTATGTAACTGTCATTGCTAAGATCTTATCTTCCTGAACACGCCTAATCTAAACAGGGTTGGGTGAGTGTGAGCAATTCCGTCATGTCATAAATGACTTCGTTGCCTGTTAATGGGTTGAATGCACACATAAATGTGATTCCAGATAGGCTATCCACCTATCCCAAATTATATACCTAAGAAGGAATGTAAAATTGAAACTAATTCTTCCTCGAGAACTAAATGAACTAGTGAACTAAGTATGTGAACTAAGTTCTCTAGTTCAGTAAAATGAACTAGTTCAGTGAACTAGTTCGTTCGCGAACTACACAAGCCTACTTTTGTTAGCTGTTGCTGTTGCTTCATTCAAAAAATTTGTCTGAATGCAACATGAACATTCGTGTTGAAATTGAAACATGATTGCGATATTTTGCACGCTCTGAGTTTTCGATTAGCGGAATTTCATAATACTTTTGAGACAGGCAATGATGTTTTAGCAAAATGAAATAACGGCCCAACATTTCATTGAGGCTTTATTTTATTACGAAATAAGACCGCCCCAAAAAATGAAATTATACTCCAAATTTGAGAATTTTCGTTGTTATTGTATTTTATGTATATTATTTAGGCCCTATTTTATTTTTTCTTTGGGGCCTTATTTCCCGGGACAATAACACTTAGGACAAACATTTAAATTTTTACAATCATTTATGAGCCTGTTTTACCGGTTTCTAAGTTAAATTTTAACTTTAGTTTAACTAAAATGTAAATCAATGATATTTAAATTTAAATTTAGTAATTTACACATGCGAGTTAAAGGTTCATGCAATCCGTAATTAAGTACGATGGTGGGGTAAATTCATTACATTCAAACTGCTAAATAAAGTATATTTTAATATTTTACAATCATATAAACTAGTAATATGTTTTTTAGAGAAAGTTATGGCCTGGCATTTATTTATTTATTTATCAGCACATCATTTATAGCTAATATAAAAAGAAAGTAACCTAAATGGCTCCCCTGAGGAACTCTCGACTCAGCGATGAAGGGGTTCGAGCATCTATTTCCGAGATAAGACAAAGTCGAAGTCATAAGGAGGAGGAAACCCAAACACTTTTATTTAAACAGGATGATTTCATGCTAGAGCTGATCAGAAGCCTTAAAATAATCCATATAAATACAGTCGAGCTCTTGTCCACGTTCAAATGAGGTAAAGCTTTTGTGCATAAATACAAGCCAGTCGTAACCGTCGTCGATCGCTTCTGCATGAAACCATGGTACTGTTTATATACGATATTTTTGCTATGGCACACCACCTGTTAGAAAAGTTTGGAAACACAAGACAGCTTAGATATAAGCCTGTAATGTCTGATTTGACACCTTTTTTAAAAATTGGTTCAATAAAAGCTTTCTTCCATAAACTTGGAAATTTATCAGAACTTATGGATAGCGCTGAAATATACACATGAAAAGGAGAAGCTAATATTGATTTGAATTTTTTTTTAAAGTTCAAGAGGGGGATACCGTCCGATCCTGGTGAGTAATCTTCATAAAGAAAACTAATTTGAAACATTGTCAATATCAAAATGAACATTATTGAAGGTGGCTTGAGACCAAAGTAGCGGAAGTAGTCCAAGCCAATATTAACTGTGGTATCAATTAGGTTAACAAATTTACAACAAATTTTAGGGTCAAATTTATAAGTAGGTATTCGGTGTATACATTTTTGGAGATATTTTTAAACTCTTCAAAAAGGGTTAAATATACTTCACGACTTACAGAGGACATACTTTTTATACATATATTTCTTCCAAGCCCTGTTTATCATGGATGGCAAAAGATAGAATACTGGCAAAATATCGCCTTCATAAAATAGACATACATAGACATATATTGACTGACTGTACTTAATTTTTAGTTATTTAAATCTGAAAAGGTGACGACAGCTCACAATTTATATAGTTTTTCTTCTTTTGTTTTATCTTATCTCATATGCGTACAATAACCGTATTAAATTTACTTTCATTTGAATTGTCAAAGCTTATAACTGGACTGACAATCGTAACTGGTTTCAGTCTTAATATATTCCGTCTTAATATCTCGTTTATACACAAACTCTGTTCCATAGTCCACTGATCTAGTGGTCTATTTTTTGACACATAATCTTGTAATGTCTTTTGACATTTGAATAAAAGGCTTTATAATGTCATGAAAGCCCATCATCATCATCAGAACAAAAGTGAATTCTTTCTTTTATTAGTATTTTTTTGTTTGTTTTATTTTTTATAATGACTTTCCCTTGTAAAAACCTGCTTAATAGTAACTAATGATGGGTAACTAATTTTAAACTTGTCTATATTTTATAGCGAAACTTAGTATGTGATTCCGTTAATACTTTTAAGAATTTGCAAATTTTTAAAAGTTTAGGACAAGCATGTCTGAAATAAAAAACAAATGTACCGTGAATGTAACAATAATTTTAACGATTATCATCAATAAAATTCTATCGATCAAAAGAAACGTTATTGTTTTCATAGACAACGAGACAATGCAAATGAGATGATACCTTTATATTAATATATGTACTTATACCAAATTTAGATAAAAAGTTATGCGATGTCAGAGAAAAGTGAGAGTGGTTGAGAATTCTTCAAGACAAATTTATTTTATTGGAAAACAAAAGAAAAACTTTCGGATTGTTTGGGAATAAATTGATTTATAAATTTTTGTTGCTTGTGATTCTGGGGTAATAATTTAATCAAATTGCCGGAATTTGACTGATATTTGATACATATGATAATTAAAGTGAAAAGAATGTGTAAGACATTTTTCTGGAATGTATGAAGGTGCTCTATATACATACATTTATATTCATTTTAAAAACGGTTAAATAATTATTGAGTGTTTGCAACTATCCAGAAGAATTTAAGCAAAATTAATTAAACACAACATTGTTTCTACAGACTGCAAACAAATTCGACACTTATATTGCTCCTAACAAATTCATATTTGCATGTACCTGAACGCGCCCAAGTTTTGCTGTCAAACGTCAATATCAAAATTCACAACGTCAAACTACTTTTTTGCTCTAGCAACTCTGTCTTCTTTACTGCCTGAATACAAAGGATTCAATGCTACGAACACAACGCAGCTGCAGTCGGTGATGCAAGAGTTGACCTAACTTTAACTTTCACGTACAGCAATTTTGACGTTTTACTGCCTGAATATCTTAGAATGCGTAGAATGAACTGGACAGCTGTAATAGCTGTGAAAATTGGTCGTACGTGCTATATTTTAAGTGCCCACAATGCGGCTGTACAGCTTTTTGTATATTTTAAAGAAAATAAAAACAACTACGATCTTATTTTTCACATTTTTTATTTCTAATATTTTTCTTTTAATCAAAAATAATTTTCGCGAAACAAAAAAGCACAAACAGCTTCAGTATTTTTTCCAGCTCTTTTTTTGTTCATAAAAATTGAAACGTCAAAAGTGCTGCTCTTGAAAACTTGGTGAACTCTTACAGCACCACCGTCTGCAGCACTGACTGCAGTTGCGTTGTGTTGTGTTCGTCGCATATTTCCAAAATCCGCACTAAAAAGCGACTTTTTGTGGATGCATTTGTCTCTCAACAATTACTTCCTGTTCTGATCCCAAATACTCTTGATCCTTTTGAAGATTAAAAAAGCCATCTAGATTCAAATGATTCTCATCGCTGATTTTCCAATTTTTCAATTTTTCTCGAAAAAATACCGCCAAACCTTCATTAGTTTTTCAAACTCATTTCACGTTACACTTTCGCGTGGCGCTCAAGTATTAATAACCCTCAACTGTCAATTATCAACTGTCAATTATCAAGGTGTCTTTTTTTCCGTTTGATAACACCTTACCTCAGAAATGGGACTAAATTAAAATCTTGGGACACTCTTTAGATCAAAATGTATCGCGCTAAAGGAGTTAAAATGTACCAACTTCAAAAGAGAACTACTTTAGCCTTACTTTGGTGGAGAAGTAACTTCAAAACTTAAAATTGTTCAATTCCCTTACGCTTACATTCAAATCATTAACTTTCATTACGTATTACTGCAGCACTGACAGCGCATCAAACATTGAGTTTCTTTATTTCAATATAAGATATGTTTATGACAGCGAATTTTAAACGATATAGAAAACTGCAACATCATAACGATAATCACTTTCCATCCAATGAATGCAATTATAAACATCCAATTAAAAATAATTTCAATTCTCAAATGTAACGCAGTAGAATACAAATCATTCATCAAATCAACTCTGAAAATCATTTGATCTATGAAACAGCATTTTAAGTCCAAGTATGTATATAGTAATCTCTTTAGATACCCACTGACCCATATCTCACACCATAATCGCCAAACAAGAAGACCGAAACGATTCCCACGAATAAATTGACTCGCGAAAGTGTTAGCCGAGGCTAACGGATAAATGCTAATCGATCTGAGCTGAACTGGTCTGGTCAATATAAAACCACCATCATATAAATACTTAACTCATACATAAAGTTTCTTTGAACATTTCTTCATTTGCTAGATTCTTTCTTCTTCCTTTCGAATTCGTCCATCGCTCTAGGGGTGATTTGGCAGGACTCTCATCGCATCATTACTGCGGGACGACCGCCGCGCGCCGTACCAATGCCGCATCAATTGAGGCCTGATGATGCTGTACCAATATAATAAATAAGCGTTCATCAGCATAATCATCATCAGCATCATCGGCATCTCACTATAGCATTCACATCTCCTCCGGTCAGATTTCAAATGGAATGTTTTACCAACATTTTTATGATTATCATTGACTTGGCTTGGATTGGATTTTCTCTTTCAATTGCTCCACGCTCAGCTTAGTGTTGTTGAAGCTCATCATGATGAAGGCCGACGGCGTTTTTTCGCACCTTTTCACTGCAACTGCATCAGAAAGCGTAGCTGGCTTGCGCTAACTTACAAAAATAATTTTTCCTGGCGATCGACAAACATCTGTTAATGGTTCTTTATTGAACCTTTGGATCGGCACTTTCTTGGGGCAAATTGAATTTCTTCGCATTAATTACGTCCCAACTAACATTGTAAATTACCGCTCTGCTTATAGATGCGGTACGTATAGGTATGTATAGAACCTAATGTTTTAGTAAATCAAGAATGGAAACCTATCGGCTAGAATCATCTATCTAATCGCATAGATAAGACTTTGGCCCTCATCAATTTGGGATTTAAGTCGATTGGAACTAACAAATAAAGCCGCCTTCCTATGAGGTCGTTAGTAGTGAAATAATAATGTTTTTTTTTTGTTTTACAGTGTGGACTAACAGTGGTAAATTTGTGTAATATTTTGATGATGACAACTTTTTGGGTATGGTTATAGCCTTTATCAAATCAAGCCTTATCATTCATATATCTACAATCAAATGGAGGTTAAATGTCAAGTTGATTCAGTTTAGACTGATTTTAATAAGACATTTGAAATACCTTAAGTAGTTTGGTTTTCATTCTGAAATGCTTAAATGAAATTCTTCGTATTTGAAGAACAGAACTCATCGGGTACTGATTAGCAGCAATATTTCTAGAGTACCTACTTTCGGCGTTCCACACGGGAGTAATCTTAGTCCTTTACTTTTTCGAATATTTGTATGTTAATTGGATGTTATTAGTAATTATCTGTAATTAAGTGGTAAAGTCACTGGTTAAGTCATTTGGGGATTTATTTAAGAATTGAACAAGTTCAGTTTTGTAAAACTAATCAAAAAAATAAGCCCAAAGATAGTTGAGACATATCCGGTTTCTAGATTTAGGGTTTTCGGAATTTTAAGTTTTCTGGATCTTTATGCTTGTTTATTAACTGCAACTTCTTAGTACAGTTTACCACTACTTGTCAAACATTTTATGAGATTTGACAGAAAATTGTGCTACGTTGTTGTAGGACATTTCAAGTTACCAAAATAAAATATGCTGATAATTAAGACAGACTCTTGACGATCCTGTTTCCTGTCATAGACTATGGATCTTGTAAAGCAGTCTTAAAAATTACCCAAGATTTTTATAATCATATATTTCGAAACAGTTAAGAAAATGCAAATTGAGAGATTAAACCGAATGTGTTCAAAATCACAGCTTACAAATCTAAGGTAATATATTGTCCATGTTCAAGTTCAAAGTCAGAAATTAAATACGGCTGTTCGATTGCCCACAAAAACTACACACCGATTTGAAAGAAATTGGATCTGCCATTTTCTTCGAATAAGCTTTCTTCACTAAAATCGCAATCTTTACATCGTTTTAGAAAAAGTAAGATTATTACTCTTGATAGACCTTGACATCAAGCTGTCTTATCGAAAATGAGTGCATTAAGTTTAAATGAATATCTTCTTCGCAGGACATGAAAATTACCTTTCAGACCAATCAACAAAAGTTCTATTGGATTCATCTGAAACTCATAAAGAAATCCTCGTTCTCATATTCATCAATGTTCTTTTGAGTAAAAATTCAAACCCATCGAGTTTTTTCAATGACAGTCCTCTCAAATTTACATTCCTGTCCTTCTTCGAATGTGGAACTTAAACATCAGCGTATGATAAGTTCTAATATCACTGGCTATGCCCAATGGGAAACCAAAAACCGCGTAGAATTTATTGATTTAAATAAAATCCAATCCTGTATCCTGTCACTGAACCGACTCCGACATACTGCCTGAAAACGATGGCTACGGAGCTGCAACTGGAACTGCAGCTGGAATAGCTGTCAAAATATTCAATACATACAAATTTTATGTGACAAACACAACACAACGTAACTGCAGTCGTTGCTGCAAGAATTCACCAACTTTTGACAGCACAGTTTTGACGTTTCAATTCGTATGAAAAAAAGGCCGGCAAAAAATACTAAAGCTGTTGTGCTTATTTGTTTCGCGAAAAATATTATTAATTTAAAGAAAAATATTAGAAATAAAAAAGTGAAAAATAAGGTCGTGGTCATTGAAAACAAAAATAAATAAATTTGTCGGCGCGAAAGCTCGTGTAGAGCCTAGTGACTTACAACTCTCAACGATTCCTGTATTCGTGTTGGCAGGAATAGAGGGGACCTACAATTTTCTGCCGAATTCGAACGGCTAGGGTGAGAAGTACTTTTTCATGACAAGAGCTACTCTTGGAGGGTTTGTCAATTCCTCGCAAGAGGCAGTAACCCGTGAAAAACATTTCTGTTTTTAGGTGGCATAGGCTGGGAATCGAACCCAAGACATTCGGCGTTACAGTCCAAAGCAATCACCATTACGCCACGGGCTATACAGCTGCATTGTGGGCACGTTAAAAATAGTACGTACGATCCTTTTTCACAGCTGGTGCAATTGCAGCTCCAGTTCGAGTTGCAGCATTCTATATTGTGTTCAGGCAGTTATTACACATAGGCTGTGCTGCTCTATGGCCTATGAAAGGGTTTCTTCATGTAAATGAGTTATATATCGGTTCGTGTATCCTTTTAGCGGATGTGTGCTATCATTTTGCTGTATTTTAAATGCCAATTGTAAAAATACGCTTAAAAGTGTAATTTTTCCATTAAATTTTTATTTTCTCAATTTAAAAAAATTCGACCCCACTGTTTGCTTATTTAAAAGAACAAGCAAGAACTTTTTTCCGAACAAAATCAACGCGTGCTTATGGTAATTGTTTTTCGGTATAAGGAGGGTGGTCGAAGATTCAGCGAAATATCATTTCCTTTCATTAAATTCAATGAACCGTTAGAAGTAAGATTAGATATTGAATAAATAGAACATTTTATATATGTATGGTACCTTGCTGTATGCACATGAACATACAATTTATTGTTCATTTTTAAATTGTAATTTAGTGTAATTGTAATTGAGTCCATAACAAAAACAAGAACTTGCTCTTTTGAACGACACACTTTTATTATTTTAATTTTTATAATATTTTTAAAAGTATGAATTTCATTAAAAATACATTGTCTTCGTGGGGCAAGCGCATAAATACAATTAATTGGTTGAGGGCACAATGTGCCGTTTTCCGAGGTGGCGAATTAGTAATTATACCTCAAGAGAAAATGAGAACTTTAATCAATTACAATTTTCTACACAATATTATTATGCTCTCATGAGCGATTAGAAGGTATAATGTCTTACCTTAAAACCACCAGAGGGCGTCTGATTAGGTTAAGAGATTTTTTATTCAAATGACATTTTGTTTTAAATTTTCTTTCAAATAAAATATATTTTCATCGAATTTAACAAAATTGCAAGAAATTACTAAATTATTGTTTTAAATATCATTTGGATTGAATAGAAATGAATGTCGTTAAATAAACTAAAAAAATCAATAAATCTTACCCAAATGGTTACAATGGGACAACAATGATATTTAGAGCTCCCAATTTCCTAGTTTATCGTTGTCCAGTATAGAAAACTTCTCTCCATATACAATGTTGCAATAAAATTGCTCTACATTATATCCTTCCCGATATATTAACATAGATATTTACTCAATAAAATAATTGACCATATAAATAAAATATTTGCAAACTTCAAATGACATTATGCCACCCCCAATTGAAATTGCTCACCTGTGGTTCCACCACTTGCTTGATGTTATGTCAGCACTTTATTTCCCACAAAGAATGCGGCAAACAATTACAACCGATTACCCATCGTTATCCCATTTCTATCCTCCATCATCCTCCCTCCCTAAAGCTATATATTCATGGAAGTTAAAAAAAAATCGATCAATAAATTGTATGAGGAAAAACTACAAAAGTGCACCATCGCATTGGAACCATAGACCGCGAGCAAGCGAGCTAGCATCCTCGCTGACAGGGAATAAATCATGGTCCAGTTTATTGTCATCCTTTTCCGGCAATAAAATCGCAAAACTTGTGGTTATCCTGTCCCGGCGGGAACGATGATGGCATGAGGTATCAATTGTTCCTGACGCTGCTGCTTCCGCGTCTGGTTGCTGGTTGCTAGGCTATGCTATATATATGCAGTTAGTTGGCTAACTGGCTAATGGTTGCTTTACTTGGCCGATGGTGGCGCCATTAATAACAAAATCTGCCACCAGCAATATTCCAGGACGGGCGGCGGGCACTGTGGAGAGCGAGACAAAAGGTGCGAGCTGGGAAGCTCTGCATATTGTGTCCAAAGCTGTCGCTACATCGGTAACAGTAGTAAATAAATCGATCTCCAGATCAATAGATCAGTATTGTGAAGATTTTGGGATGTAGATGAAGATAGGGATGGGGATGGGGATGGCTTCCAATGAGGAAGCCGCTCAGCTCGGTTCAGCGCATCTTCTGCCACTATATCTTGCTGCACTTTATTGTCATGGACGTGCTTGGGTTTGGATGGAGAGCCTCGGCTATTGCCATAGATTGATGCCATTTTATTGTCCCGTTGACAGGTAAATAGTGGTGGTGAAATGTTCATCTTTTACGCGCTCCCGCCTAGCTATAGGTTCGAATTGGCTTGACTTGGTTAGCTTTGGATGCCATTGAAATTGTTGGCTCGTAGATCTTTCTTTATGGAAGTTATTAGGAGGGCTGCTGAAGCTGTTGCTGCTGCTGCTTTAGCTTAGGGAAACGGCTAGCTTATATAGCCGCCGCGACGCCGCCGCCGCCGGCTGGTCTCGGGCTTTCTCTTTCGTTCGCTCCCTCCCATTCGTTGTCGGATAATTTACATTAAACGATGAAGACGAGAGACGTTGGATTGTGTGCTTGAGTTGGACCTAGGTATAGGTATAGACAACTGGGCACATTGCTGGAAAGTTATTGCAGACAATTTGTTACCGGGACGGTAATGGTGATCATTAAATTTCGCATTTGCCGGAGAGTCCTTTGCGGTTGTTGGCGGCGATGGTGGCGATGGTGGTGGTGGTTCTTGTTCTTCTTCATTGTTTGTCCATGGACTTCAGGGGATTCAATATGATCGACATTGAGGAACATCATTGCGCTTCGAGCTATATAGAAATCGACAGAACTCTGAAGTCAAAACGTGAGTTCGAACGTCCTTTTGATAGGCTTTTGTTATACATGCGGCTGTATGGTGTCTTGACCAGTTGATTGAAATAGTTAGGTAATAAATGGTTGGTATAAGTGTGTTGTCGGAAGGGCCATTCCGGTTGTTGACTTTTGCTTTGACTCCTAGGTACATAGAATAGGTTCTGGTTCAAGATTGTTGTATAATTTTATGGCTAGTAATTTGTCGATAAAGGAATTGATACGTTTATGTCATGGAGGATTAAAGAAGTCTTGTATACTTTTGTTGTATAGTTATAATGTTTCGGAGTTATTGATCTCATTAGATTCGTTGCGTTTGGTGTTAGCTTCAATTTTATGCATCTAACGGTAAGGAATCTATAGAGTCTTTTTGGTTTAATAAAACTTTTATTAATAAATTAAGTGGCTGGATAGGTATAAAAATGTAGTACTATTAATCTATAAGTTTGCTTCCGGTTGATCATGATGTGAACGGTCACATCATATAGAAGGAATCATACACAGCCTATCTCTTTAAGTCTTTTGAAATTTAATAAGTACTGGTATTTGTGTTGTTTTATTTAATAGCTTAGAAGTGGTTTTATAAAACTTTTGGCAGTAATTTAATAACTCGTCATTATGTAAGCAAATAAAATCATCGTGTGTGGTTGCAGAAATCTTCAATAAAGCGGTAAAATGGACAATCATTTAAATAGGACCAAGTTGCAACAAGCTTCGGGGATGGTTATTAGGCTGCTGTAACTGCAAGTTGTTGGTCTCCGTTAGATTTTATTAACAAGTGCACTGCAAAAAATAAGCAAGTATAGGTTTACAGTGATAAAATCTATAAGAATCGCTTTAAAACCTTGGGCATGGAACAAATAGGTTCGAAACAGAACCCATAATCGACTCACACAGCTTGTTTGATGAAAATAAGGGACTTACAATTTTATCGAAACTTATGCTAAATAATAAAATATTGCATGTCAAAACCATTTCAGTGTGAGCTAATTCGGAAGTAAACTTAGCCCACTTGATTCACTTACCAAAATTGATCTGAGGAAACACGGTAGGAATCTGCCACACAGGGTTAGCTAATCCGAGGGGACACACAAGTGAGCTCACTGCTTAATGAACAAGTAAGAGGGAAGTATTTGAAAGAATCTCATTTTGAATCCCACAACTCACCTAAGCGAGAGGAGGGTAACAATATCGACGGTTGGGATTAAATAAACGAATTCACCAAGTAAAGGAACCTCAAGCTATTACAGTTGCCTCACCTGGCCTGGGGGGTCATTCCGTTACTCGATTGTCGTTAGAAGATATTGTTTGACCGCGGATAGTGTTGTCTTTATTGGCTTCACGTTAGTCGATAATCGTCGAAACACTATCGTCCAAATAATAGCGTTTGGAAAATAGTTAAGTTGGTATCCTTTTGCATTAATTTTGAAGTCTGTAGGTGACTGTAATTGAATGATTGAGTTGCCACTGTAATTTGACATCTTGTGTTGTTATCTGTTGCACTGACAAATTGAATTTAAAATGTTTCGGAAAAGCAATTTTCTTATTCAACTTTAAAGCTAAATCAGCCCACAATTTGCTGATTTCATTTTTACCTTGGACGGAGTTCGGCTTATATCCCCTGGCCAAGTCGGAATGTTCATCCATAAACGAAGTTAAAATCGCAACTCAAAATTGTGGGACTGCCATATTAAGTATTTGCATTTATATTAATTTGTCAAAATATAACGAAAAAACAATTTAAATTGATTTCTTTTTAGTTTCAATCGGCTCCAAACACAAGAAAAAGAAAACAAACACTTAAAATGCATTTTATTGACAATTATGACAGGCAATTTAACTTTTCAACTACAGTTTGAGAGTTTCTGAAATGCACCAAACGCTAGCAACGATAGAACGATAGACGAGACGATTGTGGTCGAGTTACGTGATGTTATATGTTTCCCTTCAAGCAAACGACTCCGCTTTGGATCCGCGCACGTAGTAAACAACGTATGGATGACTCCGTTTACGGATCCAAACATGGATCCGCAAAACTTCCTTTGTCGGCTCAAATTAGTATGTGAATTAGAATTACCACGGACCAATTTTGTGCATGTATTGTGAGTAGAGATTTCAATCCCGGAATTCGGCATCCCGAAAATCCCGGGTTTAAAAACTCACAATCCCGGGATTTTCAACTTAAAATATTTACAAATAAAACATACTACTTTAGATTCTCTCTCGCGTCTCCGCTCTGCTCGCAGCTGCAGTATGTGTTCACTGTTCAGTCTCAGCTATCTTTTTTGTTGATAAAGACTCTGAGACTGAAATTTTAAGGTTTCTTTACCTACTTGATGATTTTTTTTTAAAAAAACATTTGAATTCCGAGATGGGGCTTTTCCTTTTTTAACCAACAAGTCGCAGCATAAAATTTTGTAAATTTTTAAATTAGGTTCATTAAAGAATACTTTTTGAACCATTCCATCTTGGCCTTCTAAATTAAAGTGCTTATCTACACATTCTCTTAATTCTTGTATCAAAATTTCTTATTTAAAAAAAAATCATTAAAAAATACACAAAAAAACAAAGGTAGGTGCATCGCTATTGAAGTGCATAAATATCGACTATTTCCTGTCCTAGTATTTTTCTTAACATAAATTCCTTTTTAAAACAAAGCAAAAAAAATGTCTGGTCAAATGTTCAATTTTCCGTGTTTGCAAATGTTCGTTAATGATCAACAAACAACATGCATCTTCTTACTTTTACCAGGGTCTACATACATATAGTATAAATAGAAAAATGCCAATAAGTCTCGTTTGTTTTTTTTTTTTGTGGTCACTGGTGTGGCATTGGCGACGGAAACTGCATTAATTAGGATTAACATCGTTGCCCCCGTATTGATCACTACTACTTACTATTTGACTCTTGTCCGACACAATGGGAAAGTGTGAAAGCCCCCAGTGACAGTGGCTGAAGAACTGAACAAAAACAAAATATTTTATAAGAAACTCTCATTTGTCCTAAAGAACTACATTTGTCACATGAATTCGATGGACGACAAACTTGCATGCTACTGTACTGTCTATATAGTGCTGCGGGGAAAGGTCACTGGAGTTCTGGACTTGAAACTCACACGCGCAAAGTGTGCAATGAAAACGAAAGGGGGGTCTTGGCCATTATGAGAAAAAAATTCATACTTTCCAACGAAATTCAACAACTGACTTGACTCAACGGACGCACTCTTGTTGGACTTGGGACAAAAATATTTTATTATGATGTCGCTATATGCAGTGACCACTTTTCCACGCTCGAAAGTCATGTGAATCAAGGTTTTGTGGTGCGAGTTTGGACATTATATTTGCGTATAATATAATTCCCTCATCACATCACAATGCAGAGCAATAAATAACGAATCATAAAAGTGAATCGTGAGATGAAATTATAATCAGAATTTTTGCACGATTTTTTCCTTTGCCTTTGCTTTTGCAAGTTTGCTTATGTTTTGTTTTATGCGACATCAAATAATTTTTGAGGTCAGATAAAAAAATGTCCAGAAGACTTTCGCTAGGTCAGCTTCATCATCAGAGTTGCAGTGAGATGGAAGTGCATTTAAAGAAGTGCGTGGTAGTTTTACACGGCTATTATCATTATCATTTAACATATTATAGAAAGTAAAAGGTTTAGATTTAATTAATTCAGTGAAACCTCTTGAAAATTTCAAGGTTGGGCCAGTTGGAAAATTGTTTTAAATGAGAGAAATGTGTAACGTTTGAAAATACTACATCAAGTTGATTAATCAGTTTGATCAGTTTGGAATTAAAGTGCTGTCAATTTATAGGATGTAAGATAATACAAATTAGTAACTCGCTGAACTGAATCTTGTAAGCGATGTTAAGGAGACTGATGTCTGTGTAAGTGGAGCAGTTTCTTTCTTGAGGATCGGGTAAACAATGCTGAGATTCCATTCATTGTGTATGCTTTTCCCCAACCATATTTTAGATTTTACAGATGAGCTGGTGCATAATCCTAACCAGGTCACCGTTTATCATTCGGAAGCAAAGCCGTTAGCATGCAGCACCTTTATTGAACATAAGTTCAGATGGCTTGGCTATATCATGATAGGGTGAATGGAATTATTTGTCTACTCGGTTGAACAGTACAATCTGCTTGACAGCGGAATTGGATTTATCATCACTGGTATGAAGTTTGCAGAAATTTTTTTTCCAAATCCTTAGCATCTGTGATTGTACCACGATGTTCCCTTGATTGTCTTTGCTTCGAGTAAAACCTTGAGATGTTCTTTCTGTACCTTTTCGTCAAAATTCCATTTGCGATATCCCTCTATTTCTTCAATAGCGCACTTTTGTTACTCCTTCTAATTGTATTTGAGAATCCGGCGTTGTATGCATTTTGTTCAGCTACATGTATTCAGTGTCCACTAATTGCAATCTTATATAGAAGACGCCACTAAATTACAGTCTGAGATAGCAGACTCCACTAAATTACAGTCTAAGGTAGTAGACGCCATTAACTAACTACTTTAACCTGGGCTTCCACTTCCACTGTCACTTCTGGAGTCTAAACTTTTCAAAAGAGGAACTCGCCAAGTATTCGAGATTGGTATAATAAGTAGCGTCCACATTCAACGACTGTCGTACCGACATGAAATTCATTTTCAAAGAATAAAAATGGCGCGCAGCTTATTATTTGCGCCAATACTAGCGCATTAATTTGATTTGTTTCCTTTCTCATTTTATTACTTTGATTACATTTCAACCCATTCTCTTTTAACCTTACGAACAAAATTGAAAGAAGACGTGAAATTGAAATTTTCGGTCGTCCGACTGTTGTTCACATTTACTACAGCGGTCTTCCGACAGACCATATTATTAAAAAAAATTTAACTAAGGAGCTAGATCGACTGGTGTTCACGTTACAAAAATCTAGCGACACGACACATATTGATTAACATGTTGTTTGAACGGCCCTATTAGGAAGAAATCCATAGAAAATAAGTAAACACAGTAAGTTTGTTTTCAAAACATTGTAGAACCAAACTTCAAGTAAACAAAAATCAATAATAGTAATATGTATGGTATGTAATATTTAAGTTTAGTGAAATCCTTGCTCTAGATGCCTCCTGTAAATAGATTTTATGTCAGATTAAAACGTAGAAAACTTCTATTTCATTTCCTTTTTTTTAATCCAGACGATTTCTTTATCAGTCATTTATGGCATTAAATCCGCATTTGATGAATGACAGATCCTGGATGCGTTCAGAAATATATCTCCAAGAAGAATAGATTTTTCGGAATGAAATGTAATGCAGCATAATGTTAAATTGCTCCCCTATAAAATCAAATTGCCCCCCTTTGGGGCGTGGATTTATTTATCAGGTAAGGAAACTCTGTTGAAAGTGATATAAGACCATAATGGCCTTCGAATTTCAATTTGTCAAAAGCCCATACAGCCATTTTTTTTAAATATAGCCAGCCTTATGGCGCACGGCACCGTTAAAACCAAAAAGAAGTGAACCAACTTTTTAATTTTTCTGAATTTTGTGTTCGACAGAGCTCGAGATCAAAAATTTGGATGATTCATTAAGCCATTATATTATAGATTTTTTAAATTTTACTTCAACTGTTTATTTTTTTACTGTCTTTACAAAACTTCACAGAGTATGTCAATTTTATGCAAAATATTAAATTATATATGATTCAACATTAAAAATAATAATGTTCTTCAACAAATTTAGAAATCCTCTGAAAATCTCCACGCTCAACAAATTCCTCTCTTAATATATGTATGTATATATATATGATGTATATGATATTTATATTTCTGCAAATCCACCAAATCACAGTATATACACAAATCTAAGGTAATATATTGCGTATAGGTTGTTAAAGTTGAAAATGTCAGTAAATAAAAATGGCTGTTCGCATCATTAGAAACAACAGGGCACAGGATCCACTATTTTCCTCGATTTTGACAGATATGCCAAACTGAACAAAAATGAAAACCCTTATGATATTACCTGTAATAATATGTGTACCTACTGTGCCACTAAAGTAATGCTTATGCTATTAGGTCAGCTACTGTCTACCTATAAATATTAACGAAATGAACGAAACTGAAGTACTTGAGGCATTTGTCATTAAATTTAACAAACCGAATCATCTTAAATAGAAATATCTTTGTTAATAATGCAATCATTCTAAAAAAGACTATACCTTTCAGAATCTATTAGGTACTTTTGAAATAAACGAATAGAGTCCATTAAAATAGCTGCAAAAATTAAATCACTATCTAATTTAAATACCTAATAATATATAGCGATGCTCGTATATATAGTCCATTAACAAAATATTACTTAAGTTATTCATAGGTTAGATATATTGTTTGCCTAAAGCAATTGTCGGAAATATACAAATGTGAAATTAAATTTAATATTTTCTCATTCTGAGTTTAAAAATAGGAAAGTTTAATTTTTACAGGGTGTATACATAAATAGTAAAGAAAGAATATTTTTTTTTTTTTTTTTTAACAAATTTTAGTAAAATAAATTAATCTCTAGATATACATACATAGCTGTAATGAGAAATATTGGAAGGAAGGATTTATCCGCAAGTACGTTATGTTAATATAAGTTTCATTAAAAAGTTTTTTTTTTTTATTTCCGTAGTAACAGAACAAATACAAAAATACTAAAAGATGCCTCTGATTGATGTGTGGTGTGGGACGTCCTGTATAGCCACTATCACTTTAAGTTGAAAAAATTTAAATTGAATCTTGAAGCTGAAGTATCCATTACTCCAAATAATCCCTGAAGCTTACTATTGGTTATGGTGCAGCTGGTATATATGTACATACTTATGTAGGAAGTAACTGTCGAAGATATTAAATAAGCGATAGATTTCGCTGACGAGCTATTAAATTTCAAGTACCTACCTACATAAGTATACCTAAATTTTGTATGAGAATGAAGTATAACTGAAGTAAACGGTATACCCTAAGATGACCTGCTGATAATTTAAATGAAAGAAAAACTAATTAGATGAATACAAGATTTATGGAGACATTTAGATTGAAATTACACTTTACACGTGCAGTGCAGTGCACATTTTGCATTTAAGTTTCATCAACCAGACTGCGCATTCTCGAATTCTCTTCATCATCTTCAATATAAAAGTCGATTCTTTCATTAGTTCCTATAGTAATTCTTACTGACTTAATTGAAGTTAGTAACCATTAAAAAAATCAATTCGTTTTGTATAATGATACTCAACAACTAAAAATGTTTGGAATTGAGTACCTATTATGTTCTTTAGGAAAGTGCCTTACAAATTCTTGTAGGTAACTTCTTATAAGACCAATAATCGCACGAGTGAAAATGATGGCTTGCTGTTAATTATTTAAACAGATAAAACAGAAGCCGAAAATAATTCAATTCATCAAGCATATCAAGGTAGTCATCGTCATGGTTGAACACAGAAATTGATATATAAATAAATGGAAAGAATGTGAATTTGAAGGGAAAATGGAAAAAAAACTGGGTGCTATTTAAAAAAATAAAAAAAATGATCTAAACATTTTTTATAAAAAAATAGAGAAGAACAAAAAATAACGACGAACAAAATCACAATCACAATCACTGTGATCGATTCACTAATAAACCGTGAGTGCCTTAAATGTGATTTCATTATTTTTCTATAATATGTGCATTTCACATTCTGTGAAGAAATTACAACTCACAACCACATAAAGCTGAAATTGTGTTGATAAGATCTTTAGACTCTAAAATATAACATATGAATTTTGTAGGAATCCACCCACTTCCACGCCTACTATTTTAATATTTGCAGATTTCTCCTAATTCTGTTACTTTATAAAGGTGAAATTTTGTTTAAATTAGCTCTTTAAAATCTAAAGCACAAAATGTTAATGTTTTGTTAGGAATCCATTTACTTGGGAATTTATAACTCACAATCACAGGTTAAAATCACAGTGAATGTTAAATCGCATTCACAGTTATAACCGTGATTGAAAAATCACGTACACCGAAATACATTTCGAGTTGCTAGCACAATCCACTGTATACTAAGATGTGGATGTAGTCAAACGATTAAAAACACATCCACTGCATTGGCTCGCCAACATCGAGCGAATGGAAAAGAATGTTCCAATCAATAAAATCATCGAAACCTCTAGATTCGAAGTAACAATGAAGACCTACAGTCGTATTTATTAGATTTCTTTAGAACACTCTTGGACAGTTGTCCAGCTAGCCATTGTCTAAATAGTTTGACATCTCCTTATTTATAAATGCATTCCAACAGTGGCCTACAAATGTTCTTATACACTCACTCACATCCCTGTAATCTGTCAATTTTGTGAGCATTTGGATACGTTCAATGAAAATTTCGTTCATTTGAAGATTATTTTTCAATTTTTTGTTCATTGAACGTACCCACTTTAGAAAAGGTTTGGAAAACCAATTTCATTGTCCATGTTAGACACTCGATGGAACATGATTATAAATAAGGTTTTAGACTTGGACAGCTGCCCAAAGCTAGACATACTTAAGAATGGGTTTATAAATTACAACTGCTAATTTATAAGGCACAGTTTAAAAAGTCATTGCGGATTCCATTCTGTACTGAAGAGAATGAAAAGCAACTGATTAAAATATTGAAATACTACTTTACCTCAAAAACTATATTTAGCAATCAACTTTATTATTCTAACTTTGCATTTAACTAATGCAGTCAATTGACAAGCATTTAATTGACTGCATTATACTTTTTGACTGTTTCTAGTATTTTAGTCACTTAAAACTGGGATTTAAATCTTCATACATTTTGGCAGTCAGTAAATCATTTGACTTCATAAAACAGCTAACACATTAAGATGGCTTTATGATGACTTAAATATCGGAATCAGTCAAAATTAGTGCAGTCAACTTACTGGCTAAAAATAATTCAGATTATTGAAAATAATGACTTTTGGCTATAATTTTAAAGTAAAAGTCATTTAAAATGTCAAATAAGATAATATTTTTAAATGACCAGCCATTTGAGTGCAGTTCGCAATTGACTGCAGTTTTGAAAACTCTGGTCCTATATCTCACGGGTTCACGAGAATAAGATAGAAAAATATTCTATCTCTCAGCGCATTATATAAATTTTCTTAAGTACTTTTTTTTTTTTTTATTGAACTTATTTGACTGCATCTACAGTAGCTTACATACTCGCATGTTTAACTTGCATATTGGATCTTTTAGCCACTTTTTAACGCATCTCACTTAACTTAAGCTTCCTTCTTTTAATTCCCAACATCGATGACAGATACAAATTTAGTCACCTTATTAATAAAATTCTCTCAGCTTTCAGATTCAGATCACCTGTTCTGGTTTGTTGTTAATCACATGGTGCTTCTTATACTTCCGCTGCAATTAGGTTCCAAGTTCTATAAGCAGCTCACATAGAATTATACTCCCGCACATTCCATTTAATGCACTCTGTTGCGCCATCATAGCAGGAAACCTTAAATAAAACAGGAGTAATTTTCTTCTAATTCAGTGCAACATTTTTATACGATATAGATAAAAAAAAAACTTTCGTAGGTATACGAAGCTACACTTGCATGCCCAGGTTCACATGCATAATAAAATAAATTAGATATTCTTGATCAGATAGTAAATCATTAGATGCAAAATGGCATGTGCATGCTTAAGATGGCCAAAGCTATAGGTTATAATATGTGCGCGAGCACTAAACTCTCATCTAAGTTGATTATTAGGAGGTACCTGAACGATCCGAATGAGCACCTTTAGCGGCGGCGACCATCAGCACTAGACTAGCTGAGTTCTGGCTCACTTCAGAGCTTCAGATTCAGACCCACGGAAGAAAGAGATCTAAGAGACGATTTTTTATATGTTTTCCGGCAGTGATATTCGATCTGGCATAGAGAAGAGCAGCTTAGCGTTTATATACATATATCTATACAGTGACTTGGAACCACTAGAATAAGCTAAGGAATCTTGAGAGAATATACCCATTTGCACTTCTTCTTTAGCATGGGAGGAACACACACATACCCTCTTCCCCTGAATGGGCTTTCTTTGGCACTTCTTTTCGTCTGTTTGGCCTGTGAAAACAATTCCTGGACTTATTTTTACCCAACTTTTCAGAGATGAAGATTGTGATTTTATTTGCCTGGTGCTCTTCTTTTTTTTTTTGTGTTTTTATTTGTTGGTCGTCGTTGTTGTCTCTGTTGTATTTAAGGTTTTAGGTGTTTTCATACAACTTCCATGGGGCAAGACCATGCAAATGGCATTTTTTGCAAACTAGCTCGCGGAATATATTTGAATTTTCAATGGACTTCCTTAATACTCAAGATGAAAGATAGTGAAACGTAGCGCGAGGAATCTAATTCAATGGTTCTGTAGGTATACGGGGCGGACTTATGGTGGCAGATCACCTGCCTTATCAAGGCATTTTTTGAATTTTGTATACTAGCTAAGGACGTTACAACATTACATCAGTTTTAACTTATTTATATTAGAGCATTAAGATTTTTCTATATCCACCACAAAAACGGCCCAAGGCAATAGGGCGAATATCCTTTCTAATGTCGTTAAGTTTCTTAAAGAAAACCCCTTCCTGAAAACACATTTATTCGTTAAAAAATGTGAGTGCCAATTTTTCACATCTTTTAAATTTCGGGCATTTTTGAAATAATATTGTCGCCCCTGTCCTATTTGCTTCTAAATCCGCTACTGATTCTGTTCTTTAGAGGCAGTTGATGTACCATTCCTGAGAATGAGCCTTCCAAAAATAAGAAAACATAAAAAAAAGGTGCTAGCACTGGGCATCTCTATATTCTTTGCCGGTGGCACCTCCACCTTCATTATTTGCGGTGGATAAGTAACTCGGCAGCGCATCAGGCATTTTTTTTTTTTTTGCATCTCAGAGTGCTCTTGTTTCAATGTTTGCGCTTGTGCACCCCAGCCCAGTCAGGGCCAGGGCTAAGCTGAACCGGGCGTAATAAAAGTTCAGTGGTGTGGTGTTTGTTGGCGCAATTAGGTGGGATATTATACAATAGGTGCTTGTAATACCGTTGCAATACGGTATTTGGACATTTGGCTGACTGTGTTTGGTGATGGAATTAATGTCAGTCAGGGGATTTTCATTTTGTTAAAAAGGAATAAGAATTTTTGTTGTTTTTTTTTTTTGTTTGCTTATTCATGGAAATGTAAGCCTCATAGTCATTTTAGGAGGGCGGTTTGGTTTCTCTTGTGAGTGAGCTGATTGATGATCTTTGATGATAAGAGGGTGAAGTTTTCTTATGGGGCAGGTATAGTATGGCAATTCGTTAAAATGGCTGACAGAACAGTTGAATTGAATTGGTGGTTTTTTCCACAATTGGATTTTTTTACAATTGTTTTCCTTTTGTATTCTTTTCTGTTGGACTCGATTTTTGAACAGTCAAAATCTTATCAGATAATTTCATTATTCGTCAACAGATGCAATCCTTAAATAATGATCCGTCTTAAAAAAAAAACAGAAAAAAAAAATGCATTATTATTGCTGGTATCACAAATTGGGCCTTCTTTCCAAATTAAATATATAATACATTTTCCTTTGAAATTGAATTGATGTTTTTTTCAAATTTTCTTTTTTTTTGAGAGCGATCAGGACATTATCAAATGGGGCGTATTAGAAAAAACTCGAGATTTTGATCAAACTTGACATTACGATGATAGGGAAGTCGAAAAAGTGGGTCTCGAAATTCCGTCTGTCTGTCCAATCAGTTATGGTTATGGCCCAAACGGAACGGATTTTCTATAAACTGTATACAGAACATTTTGAGCATTTCCCGATACCTGCAATCTCCATTTTTTTAAGAATAAAAATAACGGTACCTGCTATAAAACAATTTTTTTTTAAATACCATCAATAAAGAACTATTTTTTATTTGCTTAAGTAATGGTATTTTTTTCTTTAAATACAGTGTGTGTAAGATATCATCGAAATTTTTCATTCCTGGCTTGACCAACGTCGTCCTCAAATAAATATGGATCGATGGCACTGTCAGCCCAAAATCCACACCAAACTGTGACTTTTTCGGGATGTGTTGGACGTTTTTGGATCTCAAGTGGATTGGTATCGTACCAAATTCGACAATTTTGTTTGGTTTTTCGATGAAAATTAGGGTCAGTTTCCAACTGTTCCAGAGACACGTCGTTGTCTATCGCCTCTTACCTTCGGCTCCTGGGTCATTTGAATTTTGTACGGGTGCAGGCCCAAGTCGCGATGCAAAATTCGTCAACTTGTGGTCTGCAAAAGGCCGAGTTCTTGCGAGCGATGTGAAATCGACTACCTCAGATTCTCCGATGTTTTCGGCAGATCTTGCGTTTCGTCGATTTACGGGTGTTGGTTAATGAAACAGTGGACTCAAAGTTATCCACCACATTGCGAATAGTCCTCTCGGTAGGACGATTGTCGGTTATGGCGACCGTAAAATGGGGGAACAAATGCTTCATTTAACATCTTTGCAAATAATTTTTTCAAATAAAAAATGCTGGATAATTCAATCGGACTTGTCAAACAAAACAATTAAACCTAAATTGGATGGCCCTGTTTACGTGACTTCGGTAGCACAATGCAATGTAATAATGGCTCTGAAGGTAGCATGGCCTGTTTCGCCTCCCATTAACGTCATGAAGTTTTTTTTTTAAATTAAGTTAATCTAGTAAAGTTTAAAAATTATTTTTTTTTTTATTTCTGAAAGCATCTGCCTAAAAAATATTGCCAAAATCATTTGAACCGTTTTTGAAAAAGTTGCCTTTAACCTGAAAGCCATTCCACTGTCCTAAATAATACGTCTAGCTCTAGACTCTAGAAGAAGCCGAAGTATCTGTGAAATATCTGCCTCAAGTTATGTTAATAAAAAAATAAACATTCCTGCTGATATTGATATTATTAATACAAAAACAATAACATCTTTAATTATGCATTAAATTATGAAGCTTAAGCATGTTTTTCTTCAAGTATAAGAAATACTCAAATGTTAAATGTTAAATTGGCAACATTTTTTTTAGAAAATGTGGCACGGAATTTTTTTTTTTGGGCGGCAACGCTGCATGGTATTTGACATTTAGCCCAGAAATAGCGAGAAGAAATTTCTGGGACTAAAATGGGCAAGAATGGGAAATGTTCTACTCTCTCGCGCTTGCTTTCTTCTGCAAGAAATAGCACAACTTTTGAAGCACAGAACGACCTCGGACAAAATCTGGCTGTTTGAAATTAGGTCTGGAGTACAGCTATGTACAATGTACATATGTACATAAATTCTTCTCATTTTGTATTCTTTCTATGTATAATTGTTTCTGTAAAGTAATTGTTACAGACAACAAACATAGTTATTTGGTTATTGTACCTGGCCATAATACAGTTCTGGCTTTTGAGTTCGCTATATCTCACTTCTAATAATATGTAAAATCTAATGAAATAGATTTATTTATTTTATTTAAAGTAAAGAACAAAAAAAAACAGTTTTTTCCGTCCAGTCTCTTCTTATTAATTAAAAGTGGTATACCTACTGCTTTTTCAAACAGCATTCCATTAATTCAACCTTATTTTAAAAACTCGTATATTGTTATACCATCAAGGCATGATGCATCACCAGCCTTACTGTAAAGAATTTCTAGTTTACGACAAATAGTAAGTTCATTAACAATAATATCCCGACCATACACAACACTACACTACAACAAAACTCCAACAAAACATGTCTCATGTCACACGAAAATCACCCAAAAAATGTGGGTCACCCCTAGAGTATGTATTTATATAATCACGGACGGTTGTTGTTTTTTTTGTTGTTATTGGTATATGTTTAATGGCAACGACGATGGCGGCGGCGGCAGCGGCGTTAACATTTCGTGTATATTCAATCTGCTTCCGTATTTGATGAAACGTAATGAATCGCAAGCTAAAGACATTTACAAAAGCCCCTAGACAAGACGTCACACCAAAAAGATAAGCTAAAAAAAAAAAAAAAAAAAAAAAAAAATAAAACTAAAACTAAACTAAAAAAAAATTGCATCACGATCCAGAAAAATACCAAAAAACCAGCAGCACAAGCCGACAAAAAAGGAACGTTTTGTCGTCCGCATATTTAATTATTTCCAAACCACCCACTTACACCCCGAACCAACTTGCGCTGTACCTATATACAATCGGGGGAATCAAAAACACGATTTACACTAGAATTTCACAATTTACCAAACACATAACCTCCCCACCCCCTCCCAACTGGCACTATGGCATGACAGAATAAACGACCGACCGTCAAAGAAATAGAACCGACGACGCGACGACGCAAACTATGAACCCTATATTTAAACGGGTATTAGAGAGACTTTTGGAGATGGTGTCCTGTCTGCGCATGAGCGGATTTATATTTTATTTAAGTAAGGCGCTTCTTTAAGTATGACCTTTAAGTATGACCTACCATTGGTATTTGTTGTTAAGACTAGTTCACTGATGGCGCTTAATTTTAGCTCTCACTGATGTTTGGGGGAAAACATCAGTTAGTTGCTCTAGTAGGTAAGCCGAACAGTGCGAATAATTATTGTAATAGCGCCCCCTAACGCAGCCTTAGACATTCCTTTGTTAACAAATACAACCATTGTGAATTTTAATCCCAAAGATAAAGTTTCTCACGTTTTTCGATTTTGTCGTCAAGCCGCGTGCACCGATGGTAAGCATACCGACGAACGACGACTTTTCATCTGTCCTCAACTCTGCAATGTGTAATGGAATAGTAATGAAATGTGTCAATAATTAATTGAATTTAATTAAAAATAAACGCAAATAAAAAAAAATCAAGCATAGAAACAAAGACACAATATCTGGATTTGGCTATATGGGTACCTACCTACCTAAGACCTGTAACATCCAACGAATCGACAAATCCAAAAAGACTCCCAGCACATTGTTTCGACTTCTGCTTCTGAAGGCAAATACACGAATTTGCTATTAAATTTTAGTACAATCTCTCGTCGAGTGTTGCACTTAATTAAGATGGATCCGTGTCAGTATCTGGAATTAGTATAAGGTCATCCCATCGTGATGGGGGGATGCAATGGCTTTGGGAATTTCTCTCTTAACCTTTTCGTTGATCCCAAAAATCTATGTGGTTGCTATGGATGTTATGGAATGGATGTATGGTTGAAGTTGGAACGCACGTTCTGAGTCAAAACAGCCACGACAATTTTTTTTTAGTAAAAGTGCAAGAAGTAACTTTTTTGCGCAATTAACCCAGTTCCCATGAGATGTGGCTAGTTATATGCCCAGCCACCAGCCAACCAGCCACACAGAAGCTGGAATTCGATATAGTGGGTGGAGGACTAACCATCATGTATGCAGCTGGCTGGTTATAGCAAAAGCAAAGTAGTAACATGTCCAGCTGAGCAATCAACATGACATTTGTGATTATTTGACAAAATGAAAGTGCTTGAGTGGGCTTAGGATTTTAATCTCCACCAAAGGTTGGCATCATATTCGCAGAAGACACTCAAAAGGAGAAATGTCATTTGCGATTCAATTGAATTCTCGTCCCAGGAGTTGATGAAGATGACTGATCATATTCAGGTAAAAAGAGAGAGAGAGAGATAGGTACAGGTTAAGGTAATCCACCGTCACTGCCGCCGCCGCCGACGCCACGCCACCACGCAATCACTCTCCCTACCGTTGAAGCAGTCATCGGCCAAGTCTATTGAAGGGGAAATTATTGGTTGGAGATGATTTTAATAGAAAATTGATTCAATGGTGGCAAATTATATGGAAGGAATGAAAGTGGTCTTGATGTGGTTCCAAATGCGGAGGAATTAGTCAAGGTTTCTCGCTTGATTGCCAGATATTGTTGCATGGCGTAAAAATAGTTCTCACGAAATAATTAAATAAAATATACGTTTTGAGGTCAAGTTCTGATGTCTCTGTGAATGAATGAATATATGAAAGGACGGATTCGAGTAAGTGGCATTTAAGTGAGCAAAACAAATTTGATAAAATGAATTTGCACACTCAATTATATATTTTTTGCCTTTTTTTTTAAATATTTCTTAAGATTTTGAAAAAAATGTATCACTTTGAATAATTGATACCCATTATGATCTTGATTTTAAATCTACATATCGTGGGAACTCCACTAGGTAGATTCTTAGGAATCATTCATCAGCAATAATAACAAAATGTTATTGTCAATTCTTTTAATTTTACAATATTTTTAAAACCATCTCAAAATTAAATGATTCCAGTTAAATGACTATTTGTTTGTAATAACACTTGTGTTAAAGCTGAAAAGCTTTCGCAGCAGCAAATTAATTATTAATAATGAAGGTTTAAATGAAACAACAACCACGATTGCCAGGTGGATCATCAAATTCCTTTAGTTGTACTTAATCTATTATGTTCAATTTAATGACAGATGTCAAAATGACAGATATCAATATGACAGATGTCAAAGTGAAAGATGTAAAAGTGACAGATGTCAAAGCGACAGATTTCAAAATGACAGATGTCAAATTGACAGATGTCAAAATGACAGATGTCAAAGTGACAGATGTTAAAATGACAGATGTCAAAGTGACAGATGTCAAAATGACAAATGTCAAAGTGACAGATGTTAAAGTGACAGATGTCAAAGTGACAGATGTCAAAATGGCAGATGTCAAAGTGACAGATGTCAAAATGAAAGATGTCAAAGTGACAGATGTCAAAATGACAGACGTCAAAGTGACAGCTGTCAAAATGGCTGATGTCAATATGACAGATGTCAAAATGACAGATGTCAATATGACAGATGTTAATATGATAGATTGTCAATATGACAGATGTCAATATGACAGGTGCCGAAATGACAGATGTCAATATGACAGATGTGAATACAACAGATGTCAATATGACAGATGTCAATAAAACATATCAAAATGACAGATGTCAAAATGACAGACATCAATATGACAGATGTCAATATAACAGATGTCAAAATGACAGATGTCAATATGACAGATGTCAAAGGGAAAGATGTAAAGTGACAGATGTCAAAGCGACAGATTTCAAAATGACAGATGTCAAAGTGACAGATGTCAAAATGACAGACGTCAAAGTGACAGATGTTAAAGTGACAGATGTCAAAGTGACAGATGTCAAAATGGCAGATGTCAAAGTGACAGATGTTAAAATGACAGATGTCAAAGTGACAGATGTCAAAATGACAGATGTCAAAGTGACAGATGTCAAAATGACAGACGTCAAAGTGACAGATGTTAAAGTGACAGATGTCAAAGTGACAGATGTCAAAATGGCAGATGTCAAAGTGACAGATGTAAAAATGACAGACTTCAAAGTGACAGATGTCAAAATGGCAGATGTCAATATGACAGATGTCAAAATGACAGATATCAATATGACAGATGTCAAAGGGAAAGATGTAAAGTGACAGATGTCAAAGCGACAGATTTCAAAATGACAGATGTCAAAGTGACAGATGTCAAAATGACAGACGTCAAAGTGACAGATGTTAAAGTGACAGATGTCAAAGTGACAGATGTCAAAATGGCAGATGTCAAAGTGATAGATGTCAAAATGACAGATGTCAAAGTGACAGATGTCAAAATGACAGACGTCAAAGTGACAGATGTCAAAATGGCAGATGTCAATATGACAGATGTCAATATGACAGATGTCAAAATGACAGATGTCAAAATGACAGATGTCAATATGACAGATGTTAATATGACAGATGTCAATATTACAGATGTCAATATGACAGGTGCCGAAATGACAGATATCAATATGACAGATGTGAATACAACAGATGTCAATATGACAGATGTCAAAATGACAGATAGATGTTAAAATGACAGATGTCAATAAAACAGATATCAAAGTGACAGATGTCAATATAACAGATGTCAAAATGACAGATGTCAATATGACAGATGTCCATGTGACAGATATCAATATGACAGATGTCAATATGTAAAATTTCAAAATGACAGATAGATGTTAAAATGACAAATGTCAATAAGACAGATGTCAAAATGACAGATGTCAATATGACAGATGTCAAAATGACAGATGTCAAAGTGACAGATGTAAAAATTACAGATGTAAATATGACAGATGTCAAAGTGACAGAAGTCAATATGACAGATGTCAAAGTGACAGATGTCAATATGACAGATGTCAAAGTGACAGATATCAATATGACAGATGTCAAAGTGACGGATCTAGATCAGATCATGCAGTTATTATGAGGCTTTATTTTAACAAGGCAAAATGTTATTCAGAAATGAAAACACGTTGTTCTCTCGTTTAATGCCCAATTTTTACTAACCCTCAGCTGTCAAATTGTTTTTTTAGAGTCGCCAACGCTTTACTACACAATGACAGTGCATTAAAATGTTGCGTAAATATTGATTTACCCGTTTACACTAAAATTTACTTTTTATTAAACTAAAATTGAATCATATTATAGCATTGTGTTATCATACATTATGTGCGGTTACTGTGTTTTATGCGTACAGGGTGCTTACAAAATACTCATTTCGTAGATAAAATGATTTTGGGAAAAAAATCTCTATAGTTTAAAAGCCAAAACACACACTTAACAATTAAAAGAAGATTTTTCAAATCAATCAGTCAGATTGGGGTGGCCCCGGCGCAGTGGAAGTAGTGCTTGACTGCTAACTTGGATGTGTGGGTTCGATCCCCAGTCTAGGCAGCATTCTTTTCTATATTCCCTCAACTGAACGCCACCCCTGGGATATAATGAGAAAAATCAAAACCTAATTTCTCAATCCACTGTGCCAACAAAAATCTATCCTATCCTCCTATTCCTTCTAACATTGCCTAATTTATAAGACCCTAGGTCTTACTGGCAAATATATGTTTGTGTTTGTTTTTTTTTTTTTTTTTTAATTTTATTAAAAGTTATTTTTTATTTAAACGCCAAACTTAAAATGCGATTTCCCAAAATTGCTCAAATAGGGTATAGGTATACTGCCAAAGACTTATTAAAAGACTGATAAGACGCAATGGAATGTTTCTGATTCTTTTTTAAGTTATTATTAAAACACTGAACTTCAATGTTCAACATAAAAGAGTTTGACAAGTCTTTAAAACGAACATGGATACATTTAAAGCATTTTTTCAACCTCTCATTTTTTGCGATCAAAGACATTTCATAGGAAAACTCAAAAATTATGCGAATTCATACCTTAGATTATAATTCTATGTTGGAAATAACATAATATCCCGTAGAGTGGAGCTAGTTGTTTAATTCTTTTTTTGTTGTAAAGTTCTTTTTTCGATCATCATATGCGTGATATTAATATCGATGTTATTCCGTAGATTTCAAGCTATGTTTAAAAAAAATCCCATCGTTAGCTTGTCGACGTCATATTAACAATCCATATTTGGGTAATTTTTTGCCCTATACCAATAAAAAATAAAAAAAGACAATTACTCTACATGGGACAGACAATTTAAATAGCTCGTAAGGAGTAATAAATTCCACAAGATTAAGGCACTGAAGATGCTTGAGCACCTATTTGATGAGTGAATATAGTCAAGTGGTTGGCGTCGTCGTCTTGTCGTCGTTTTACGCTTGTCAATATTGGACTTTAAGGTAGACGTGATGTGACTACTTATCGAGCATCAATTGAAACGGAAACCCTTTATTTCGTCACGAACACCAATATGTCAACCTGCCATAGATCGTGTTGGATTTATGGTCTGAGTGATATAATAAAATTTTCCATCACATCATCAGGAATGGTCTTCTCACAGGCAAAAGCAATAAGAGTGTATAAAAGAAGTTCTCAAAGGGAATCGCGATATAATTTTTGCTCAGAAGTTACTGCTCACTGATCAAGTAACATTCTTAAAACAAGATAACAATGGAAGCAAAATTAAAGTGTGCAATCGAAGAAAAAAAAATAACCTAACGGGGTATGCTCACATCAAGTGCAGAGAAGCATTAATTTAAACTTTCAAAAATGTTAATATGTATAGCTAGGTAGGTACTTTATTTTGTTTTTAATTGAGTTTTCAGAAAAAAGATCAAAATCATTAATTGCGGTAAGTGTAAAGGACTATTCACATGAGAGCGACCTACGACCGACGAATGAACGAACATTCGTCCATTTTGACATTTCGTTCACATAGCTTTTTTTATTCGTCGCGAATGACGTTTAATTATTTGTTTCGGCCATGACCAATCATCACGTTAACAAAAACAAGAATGATTTTGAGGTTAATTGCGCGCGAACAATTCATTAGCTGCAGTGTGGTGGAACTCAAATAGAGTTTGACAGTTCGTAACAATCAGATTGCAATTCGTGACGACCAATTTATTTTCTCAAGTTTCTCTTATTTTAGTAATTAAAACGCAAGTTTTAGTATCTTAACATTAATTCAAATTAGTTTTCTACCATTTTGTCTGGTTTTTGTGAAGAATTTAGCATTATTAAATATTTTAAATTCCCTTTGTTCTTTTATTCGTTGGTCGTTTTTATGTGAATAGTCCTTAAATGGGGGTTTGTCCAAAAATTGGGACACGTGTCATACATTTTCCTGTACTTAATATTACCATGATCAATATCAATGGATACGTAGTACCGCGTGTCCTTATATTTAGTGCGTGGATTTCACGCATCCTGGTGGTCTAATGGAGATCTAATCCCCGCCTATTTCATGTAAAAACAAGAGTAAATAATCCCAGCTAATGTCAGCTGGTAAAATTGGGCAAAAAATGACATATACTAGGTTCTCTTAGTTCTCCGTAGAAAACTCATCAAAAACAATCTATATGCTTGGCTTACGAAGATTAAACTTCAATTCTAACTGTCAGATCTTCAATATTAAGACCTTTAAATGAGGACAAACTTACTGTTAGGCATTTTTGTGTATAATAGCAGCTACGTTTTCATTAAAGCCGAAATGAGTTAATTTCGTAAATTACAGAAAAAGTGTTTTCATTCCAAATTTGCTAATTCCGTTTGACCGCTTATTTCAATTTGAATTTGATTTGTGATCTGTCTTTGCTTCTGTTTTTATAATGTGTATCAAATTTTGATAAATGCATTCCACTGGGGTGTGTTCATAAAGTTTTTACGTAATTTCCAACCAAATTTCGTGCAAATTTGGTTAAAGTTATTTTATTTCGAAATTTGAATTTGTATGGGAAATGAGATGAATTTGGAAAACAACGCGTTAAAATTATTAAAACTTACTACAAAAGTGGAGATTCAAATCTAGCCACTTTTCGCGCATTACGCGATGATTATGCTCGTCATAATCGACCGACTACGCAGGCAATCGGTAAAATTGTGAAGAAATTTGAAGAGAGTAGAAGCGTTATTAATGTCGTAAGGCCTGTGCATCATCGTAATGCACGCTCAGTCGAAAATATTGCTACTGTCAGTGCAAGTGTTGCTTATGATCCGAATTTAGCGATTTTCCAGCGTTCGCAGCAATAGATTGATTGATTGAAGATCATGGCTTGGACGATTATGTGATTCCAACAAGACAGGGCAACAAGCCACACAACACGACCAATTATGGCTTTATTGCCTGACAAGTTTCCTGGTTGCGTTGTAATTTCACGTTTTGCCGACGTCTATTGGCCACCAAGATCATGCGATTTGACACCGTTAGATTTTTTTCTGTGGGGCTACGCAGAAGACCGTGTTTACGTATGCGAATAATGCGCGAACTCTAGCTAGGAGCATTAAAAACCAACATTACCCAAGTTATGGCCGAAATACGAAAAAATGTGCGAAAAAGTGGTTAAAAATTACCTCAAAAGATGGCCATTTGAATGATATTGTTTTTCACACTTAAATTTTGCTATCCAAGCCTTATAATGAAATAAAATTTTCATCAAAAATATATCGCTATGTGTGTTTTATTAAGCTTTACTTTCGAAATCGAAAAATTAATGAATTTGAACAACTTGGTGCTTATAGATATGTCCGTCCTTCTGCTTTTTGCTAGAATGCGGCATTTTTGACATTTTCACTTTCCAGAGAAAGCAATAAAGCATCTCCAAGGCAGGTAAGGCACTTATAGTCTTTATCGGCCAGTTCAGCACTGACACTGAGATACATTGCTAGAACTAAATACATTATTGATCATTATTACCCTTTCACGCATTTCTGAGGTTTCGGTACAAAATACCATCGACTTTGAAAAGTTAGCGGTGGACAGTGGCGATTCCTGGTCATGATCCTTGGGTTACCTACGTTCCTCGAGAAAGAAACAAAACCTCAAAGTTGTTGTTGTTCAAAACCTAGTCAAATTTAATAATTCAAAAAAATTTAAATCATACGGTTTTGAGAAATTACACTTTAAACTTTTTTTTAATGGTTTTTTAGTGAATTTTGAGTTTGAAACTCGTTGAAACTATGCATAAATTTGACTTGATTGAAAAACTGACTTATAGAACAGAAAATTGGCTTTAAAAAAAAGTATTAAACTTAATTGTAAGTATTACCGTTATTTTTAAATTATTATTTTTCCACTTTTAGTACTTTTTCATTAAATTGCCGCTTGTGCACAAACGGGGCGAGATAGACCCCCTCCTCCCATAGTAAAAAATGCTTGTATTTAACCCCTCTAGCAAAAACCGTAATTAATTCATGGCACCGGAGTTATCGTACTCTCGCCTAAATTTTATATCACACAGGATTATTTTAATTTTTAAAAAATATTTTTCAGTCTCAGGGCTTGTTTCACAATGTCTGATTAAAGTTTCAATTAGGCTACATGGAACTTACTCTTCACTTAACAACCTCATTTGCGTTTCACAACATCTGAATAGTCAAACTTTTAAGTAAAGTTATCGTCGATTATCAAATTCACATGGCAACGAAAACAATAACTATTTTTTGAATTTTTCATCAGAAAAAACTATTTTGTCTGGAAAACTGGAAAACTAATTGACACATATGTAGATTTATTATTTCGATAAATTGTGAAACGCAAATTTTTTTAATGGGAAGATTTAATTGTCGGAAACTTTAAATGTCGAGTAAGTAATTATAACTTTAATGGGACATTGTAAAACAAACCCTCAATCTCAGTTTTTAAACCAATGTATAAACATAAACAATAATGACAATAATTATTAAAACTCACAATTTAGTCCACAACAAAAAATTCTTCGTCGTCGTGCCTCGTGCTAATAAAAAAAAGAATGTGTTTCTGTTGCTCTTCTCACTTTCTCATTTTCTACTTCTGCATTCTCGCCTTCTCTTCTCGTTCTCAGTCAAAGGATATCGCTTATTTTTGCGCTAACCTTTCTCTTAATTTTTACGGGCATTTATTTGAATGTGTGTATCTATCTGTTTTTGAAGATTGTATGAAATTGGATAGCGCAAATTTTTGCGGTAACGTGTTATGATAGATTTTTGTATGCTACGTTCTGGGTAGAACGATCGCTATTTTTTGCGCTAATCTTATTTTTACAGGCATTTAATGAAATGTTTGTTCCTATTTGTTTTTGAAGGTCGTATCAAATTTTGAAGCGCAAACTTTTACGAATATCAAAAAAAAAACTATTTTAAAATACTTGGTTTACCGCCGCTAAACCTGGTAACTATGAGGAATCGCCCCTGGCGGTGGACCTGGTCCAAGACGAAAAGCTACAGTTGTATTTAAAGTTAGGGAAGACCGGGAGAAAAGTACATAAACCCCAAATTAAAAAAATGTTATTTTTGTTGCCTCTACTTCAAATTACTTAAATAGTAAAAATTATCTTCTTCTTACTGATCCAAGTTAGTTCTGTACTGTAACGTATTTAAAGCAGCACGTGCGACCCTTCGACATAAAACCATTTCGACGATCTGCATTCGTTTCGTTCCATTGAATCAGCTCAAAGAGTAAATCGACGAGATAATTCAACAGCAATAATAAATTGTAAAGTTTTGATCTCGTAGAACTGCTAAAAGCAAATCTTCCCAAAATGTGTTTCTATACGGTCTACGTTCCTCACCAGACCTATAATATTTTTCTTATGTTGTGCATTTTGGGAATTAAATTACCAATTTAGATGAAAAAGACTTGAGACTTTGAAATAATGGCAACTAATTATTATATTATCACCGCATGAATCAATCATAGTTACAATTTGTAACATCAGGAAAAAACTCTAAAATTAAACCTTCTTCTCTTTTATATAAGCCCCGCTTCAAGGCAACTATTGCCAAGAATTTAAAAAAAACAATTCGACTGAAGCTACAAAAAAAAACAACTTCCTGCTATAGCTAACACATCCAATTAGAATCTTAAACATCATCCATATATAGCCGGCGAGCAAGTCAAAAGTAGGTATGTACATATACATACCTATAACCTTTTGGATCAGTGTGAATTCCGCGCTGGTGCTATCAAAATGTCGAAACAAAAAGAATAATGAATTCGAAGTTTTTTTTCGATAAATTGGCTGCCAGCCATCAGGTGAGAAAAAGGCACCAACACTCCAGCTCCTTATCCTCATTACGGGCCAAACCAAATGCCACAAGCATCTCCGACACCAAATCGAATGCAAATTAGAGAAATATTGTATAGCATCCAGCCATCAGTGGAAGTAAAAAACTACAAAACAACAACAGACCAGGCAAAGCAAGCATCATCAGGAGCAGCTGAATATTGTAAAGGCAATGGAACCATTAAAATTGATCGAAGCATATACAGCGGAAGAATTTGAATTCGAACCCGAATCCCAAATGAAGAGTCAAAGAATTGTTGCTTTAGGAAGCTTGTATATTTCTTCTGCTGGATTGTGTGTTATTGTTGATTCCCTAATCAAATTGGCCCGCTGTCATTGTGCAGTTTGGGAAGCAGCCCAACCCCCTGCCTGCTGCCGCAAAACCACTCCAATCCGTGATGCTTCATTTTCTTGTTGTGTCGTTTGTGTTTTCACGATGCAAGATTAATCGCGACTCGTTTGCATTCATTACATGGTTGAGGTATGGTGTATGGAACAAGCTACACAAGCAGAGGCACAACACCACCACCTCCACCCTTAATCTGAAAAACCAAAATAAAACTCGCGCCGGTTCAAGATGTGAAATACTCTTTCTGTGGGCTCGAAGCTCATTGTTATGTCCGCAAGGAACTTCAATTTCAACTTCAACTTCGGCAGCGGTCGACTGTGGAAGATGATGATAGACTTTGTGGGCAAACATGACTTTGACGTGTCATCTTGAAATCAGCCAAACTCCACTAACAAGCTGCCGAAGTGCAATGGATTGTGTTTTGTGAAGAGATTCAGTTGACTTGACAAAGTGTTTGATGACCGTTTGAGATAAATTTAAGCAAGTCTAACTTTACCTACTCTACTCCTAGAATTTAGTAAAATAGGTTGAAAGTTTATTGAAGGAAATCTTGGTAAATTATAGACAAGCCCAGTTACCCATATTACTTATTTTCCAGCCGAAAATAATTACTTTAGTATTTCTAGTTGAAATTTTGCTTTTTTTTCCATATCTGTCAAGCAATAAACTGAAGAATACTTTGCGAACACAGCCGTAGAAATAAAGAGTGTACATATGAGTTGCTTAACCGTTTTATTGAAACTTGAAGTGTTGCGCTTGCTACAAATCACCAATAAAACACAACTGTCATTTTAAACAAAACAAAAAAAACTCTTTTTTTTTTTAGAAATCTCAGCTACTACTTCTTCTGAGCTTCTATCAATCGTCTCAAATCAGCTTTAAAACAAATTCCTCCATAATGTTTCCATGAAGGAATTTCATGTTAAATGATTCATGACATTTGCATTCTATTACACCATTAACAAAAAACTAAAAGCATCTCCATCTCTACATCTCAAAAGTATCTTTCTTCACTTTGAAAAAAATAAAGTTTAACGGTGTTAGAAATACACAAATATAAGAAGAAAAAAATATTTGTTCAATTTATTTCGCATTCGTGTCTTTTACTTTCCTTTGCCGCATATCTCGCCTTCCAGCTACAAATGGCATCATGCCATATTCCAAACCACACAGCAGAATCTTTAAATAAAAACCCTCGCTTGATGGTGTGCCTCAACTCAACTCCAGTCTTTGGTCGTCGCACTCTCAGTCGACATTCAATTGCCAATTATTATGAAATAAGCAAATATTTACGTCGATAAGTATCGCAGATTCGACAGCCAGCTTATATGTATACTCAGAGCCGCAGAACAATACCTTGCGTGCCAGCTGACCACCAGTTGCAAAACCTATAATCATCTTTTGTTGGGTTCCTTCCTCTCTGAGAATCCACAGGGAGAAGGATCAAAAAGAGTCCATAAAGAACCATAAAAAGACCACCACCACCGCATCAACCCATCCTCATGATGCTGCTGTAGTCATTATTAGCACCGTTTTCCGGTGCTGTTCGCGCTACGCAAATGGACGAAAATCACGGCGCGCACTCCGATTCGGGAGGGTAACCTTGCCCAATGAGAAAATCATTTAAGCTAGCTTGCAATCTTATAGCTCATATCTATCTATCCGTTGCATTTGGTCCGTTGGTCCATTCGTTCGTTCGTCCATCCGTCCGTTTGTCCGTACGTACGATCTCGTGGGGTCAAATTGCTGTGAATCACAATCACAATGTTGTTCTTTGACGCTATATATATTGGTTTGGTAAGGGTAACCAAAGACGCCACTATCATCAAATGGATTTTATTTTGAAGGAGGGAAGCTGTAATGTGAAGCAGCAGCACCTATACCTTCATTTCAACTCTTCTTTGTAAAATATCTAGACCTTCCATGTTGTTCTTGGTTTCATTAAGGAAAATATTTATACCTATGTATTGGAAACTCATAGCATCACCACCACCGGTTTTTGGCCAGTTGGAACAATAATTGGCGGTTTCTGTTCTCGAACTTGATTTGACAGAAGAATTCCATTACTTTGAAGATTCGATTACTTCTGTGCGCGCACATCAGGACTCTAATTCTGACTCTGACTATGAATCTTCCATGTGACCGCAAATGGAATTTTGATTTCTTCTTTCAACAATAAGTCATGGACCTTGACCATCATGGTTGAGTAGATTATTATATTGGTCGTCTTCGTCATCGTCCTCGTATCGCCATCTTCACCGCCGCCGCTACCGTAGTCTGCCTTCAGATTCAAGTAATACTTTCTTTTCGGATTTTCAATGATTGTGTGCAGGAATTTTCAATCATTTTAATTTGTGTAACGGTAGCACAATCAGATTTTCATTGAATGTGTTTAATCAAATCGGAAGGGATTTTTCATCAGGCACTTAAGGTTTAGCTTCCGGGGAATGATATTTATGTTTTAACGAAAATTATGAAACATTGCTAATTCAAACCCCAGGATAAAAACAATTTAATAGTTTTGCGTTGACAATTTGGAATATTGTGTATTATAAATTTCCGCCACTCAGTGCTCGATTCAGCGCAACGCGGACTCAATTCATTGCGCGGATAGCCACAATGCGCGCGAACATCTCTAAACGCATTGTGTTTCCTTCACAAAGGAATGTAACCCAGTATTTCAGAATACTGTTTTTTTGTGCTTTCTTTTGTGGAGGGCTTTAAATTGTCAATTGACATTTGATTAAATTTCACATTCTAAATTTGTTCATCTTAAAATTAAGTTAAATCTATGACTTAAAAGTAACTTAAAATATTTGTCTATAATTATAACTTAAACTTAAGTTAAAACTATTAAATACTAAATAAAACACTAATAAAATATATGTTGGATTTCTCTAGTCCGACCAGAGGTTATTTTTCGTGGTTGCAGTTTGTTGCTGAGTTGGTTGCAGACATTGGTGCTGTTGCTGGCTGCCGGTGCTTATGCCCAGCCCATTGTTCGCTCATTGGTGGTAAGTCGAGGATATTTCTTTTGGCCATTCTATGCCGAACAACGTACGTAAATACGTCAAAATATACAGGGTGGGCCAAATACAAGTTTCTTTTCAAAAATGCAATAAAATGAACAAAATTAAATTTTTTCCATGTATTATATTATTAGGAAGATCTTATTAGTAAGAACAAACATTCACATTAATTATGGAACACAACGTAGTTCAGTTTTCCAAGATCTCGTTGATGGTTCGGGCTGTAGCTCACGCTTGGATGATATTGGCCTTAAGTGCTTGAATCGTTTTCGGATTGTTGGCATGATATCGGTCCTTCACGGTTCCCCACAAAAAAAGTCCAAAGGGGTCAAATCGCAGCTCCGAGGCGGCCAATTGCCATCGCCAAGACGGCTGTTAACACTATTTGGGAATATGGTGCGCAAAAGATCGATTGTGGCATGGCGTGCCATCCTGCATGAAGCAGAGGTCATCTAAATCCATGTCTTCAATTTCAGTAAAAAAAAGTCGGTTAACATGGCTCTGTAACGCTCATCGTTGACCGTTGGCGAGTTGATGTTCCTGAATTGAGTCTCACACTCTCGGCTACAGCAGCCACATGCCCTCGATGACCATGAATGTTGTCCACTAGCATACCAGTCTCACGAACTTTTTGCACAAACTTGTATACAGCAGGCGCCGTGTTTGTTTCATTTCGGTCAAAACATCTTTTCAAAAAACGCCCTGTTTGGGCTACACTGCACTCACTTTGGAATTAGGTTTTCAATATTTCCCAACGTTGTTTAAGCGTAAAGCGACTAGTTTCGTTCCGCCGAAGTATGATACTGAACTGACTTTCTGTCAAGATTTCGAGCGGGAAACAGCTGCCAGTGTCAAAATAACCCGATGGCCCACCTGTTATTCAAATACGGTCTTTTGCGTCGTCCCACAGAAAAAAAATCTAACAGTGTCAAATCGCATGATCTTGGTGGCCAATTGAAACTTCTCGTGCAATAAAGCCATAATTGGTCTGCCCTGTCTTGTTGAAATCACATATCGTCCTTGTCATGATCTTCAATCGCCGGCCAAAAAAAAAAAGGTCGATTGTGACGACCATAATCATTGCGTAATGCGCGAAAAGTGGCTTTTGAATCATCACTTTTGTAGTAAGTTTTAATAATTTTAACGCGTTGTTCGATTGTTTAGCGATCCATTATCGTAAATGGCAAACATTCAACTAATATTATGACTTCAAATGACAGCTGAGTTTGACAGGTGTCAAATGCCAGCACCACCAACTTGAAACCACGAAATTAATGACCCGTTATTTTAAATTTTGATTGAAGGCAGGTAAAAAGGTAGAAAATAGGCCTGCAAGCTGGAGTTTGTTTATATTGTTATTGTTCAATAAAATTTTATTTATTAAAAAAGATATAAGATTGATTTTTTTTTTTAAATTTAAGTGTGAATACCTTTTAATAAAAAATGCTATAGGGACTTAATATAATTAGAAAAACCATTATTTTAACTAGTTTTTAATTTTGCGCTTTCCTTATGACCATCACAATGTAAAGTAAGATATCGTGATGTCTCATTATTTCAAACCAATTGCACTTTCCTCTTCGATAATATTTAATTAACTATTTAGCTGTGCCCGTCAGTAGTGCAGACAGAGAGTTTAATCGGCTTTAATATTATTTACCACACCAACCAATAACAGTAATTATTTCATTCTTCTATATTAGCCACTAGCAATGAGATGGTCGCAATTAAAAATCTAACAAGCACAGCGCGGTGCTGCTGTGGCGCACTTTGCTAATCCTTCTGGAGTTATAAAGGAACGAAGGTCTTCGCAGTGCATTCCATGATGCTCCATGACTGCGCGGAGTGATTGGACTTAATGTGGCGATAAGAATCCTCTGGTCCAATCCAACGTCCAACAAAGTAGGTATAGTCGTCGTCGTCATCGTTTCGCTGGCCATTTCAAACTCATTATCCACTTCGATTTAATTCCGTTTGCGGAACATTTCGTCTACTGACCTAATTTTGAAGGCTTCACATCTCAGTCCACTGACCATTTGTAACAATAACGCAAAGAAGCTTTGCATGCATAAGATTGTTGTGCATTATTAACCGCACGTTCTCAGACTAATTCTCACTCACATGGTTTTAGATGTTATCGGATTGGTTCTGAAGTTGTTGTTGTTTGTTTTTTTTTTGTTTTGTTTCCTTCTGTTTAGTTTTAAGGTTTCCCTATCAAGATCCAGCAGCATCGTTAGTGGTTATATGGAAAACGCTACAATGGCATACATATACCCTGCCACGATGATGAAGACGACGACGACGGACGACCCTCTGATGACTTCCACGACACACTGGTATTACCTCATAAAGTTAGCTAAATTGCGAATTTAAATTTAGTGCAAACAGTAAATTTTGGCAAAATCAGGTCAACATCGCTTTTTGTGCTTTGCGCTCTCTGAATCTGATTCTGAACACCTGAGATGAAAAAAGTCAACTGGAGGTGAGACTTGATAGTGGATGCTAATGCTAAGACGATGAAAAGAATGTTGAGTATATGAAGAAGTTCATTTATTAAATAAATATATATTTATTTAGTTTTTTATCCAGTGTCAAAGATGGCAGCATTTACATTAGAATACTTTTAAAAAGTGACCATTTGAGATCTGTTCTTGATTTTAAATGTCAGTCCTGCATTTATGATGAAGTTCAATGCAGGCTACGATAACGTGGCAGAACATTTTGCTGTGTACCTAAACATTAGGATAGAGCCAATGCCCCGACAAGTAGTCCATTGATGTGTATTAAGTCTTAACTGCGTTGACAAGCTGACCGTGTAACACAAGATAATCAACGCCTTGACTCTTAAATATTGTGTCAAGGGAGCCGTCAGTGCATTAAAAGTATTCTGAGTTGACAATCAAACGGCTTAATAATTTTGGGACAGAACTTGAAGTCGCGTCTTAACGCATTAACCGTCTAATCGTAGCTTAATGCATTTTTTCCCTATCGCGCAGGCGTAAAAATCCAGAATTTTAAGATAAAAAGGCAACATGGTATAGAATTGTGTAAGCGTGTGTGCATGGCATCTGCGTTGGCATTAGCTCAGAGATGATTTGTATGATCAACCCGTTGCTTTGACCGATGGAAAACGAACCAATTTTGAGGTACGTTATATATTTTGTTCCAAATTTTACCGAAAAACCTTTGAATTTTTTTTTTCTGGAGCAATTAATAAAATCGCAATTCCGTTTTTTTGTAATCCACCGGCATCGTAGCCATCCGTCTTTGGAATCTGACAGTCAATGACTCGACAGATAGAAGAAAAACTAACGGATGGGCAATCTAGTGGATTCTTTTTAAATCATAGGTTATTGTGACACTGACAAGTGGTTCCCGCTCGAAATCTTGACAGAAAGTTAGTATCATACCTCCACGGAAGGAAATGAGTCGCTTTTCGCTCATACAACGTTGGGAAATATTGACAACTTATTTCCAAAATGAGTGCTATGTGCCCAAACAGTGCGTGTTTTAAAAAGAGATGCATTTTCATCTCGGCTGCAATGCATCCACAAAGAGCGACAGTTTGGTGCGGATTGTGGAGCGGTGGCATCATTGGACCATTTTTCTTCGAAAACGTTTCGGTCAACGGTGGGCGTTACAGAGCCTTGTTAACCGATTTTTTTTACTGAAATTGAAGACATGGATTTGGACGACCTCTGGTTCATGCAGGATGGCGCGCCATGCCACAATCGATCTCTTGCGCACCAACTTCCCAAATCGTGATGTTATCAGCCGTCTTGGCGATATCAATTGGCCGCCTCGGAGCTACGATTTGACTTCTTTTTTTGGTGGGGAACCGTAAAGGACCGATGTTATGCCAAAAAACCGGAAACGATTCAAGCACTTAAGGTCAGTATCATCCATGCAAAGCGTAAGCCACAGCCCGAAACCATCAACAAGGTCTTGGCAAATTGGAGTGAAAGAATGCGCTACTGCGAAGCCAGCCGAGGGAGCCACTTGAACGAACGTTGTGTTCCATAATTGAGGGAAATATTTGCTCTTACTAATAAATCCATAATACATGGAAAGCATTTAACTTTGTTGATTTTATTGAATTTTTAAAGAGAAACTTGTACTTGGCCCATCCTGTATATCGTTTATTAAAGGTGTTTTTTCTTTGTTTTCCAATTATTTGACAGATCGCAAAATCTCATTATTTGTTTCCAAGAAATCGTAGAAATAAAAAAATATTTTGTAGTTCTTTGAATTTTTAATTTAATGTTAATAAATAACAAACCAAAACTCAACCAATTCTCTGCCTTGAACCACAAAAATTACTAAGCAGTTTTATGTAATTTTTCAAAGAAAAACTTTACGAATAAATTAAATTATTATAGCGTGACCGTTTGAGAATAGAATTCCAAGTGTTTACAAGAATGTTGAAAAAAATCTTTCCTAATTACTTTAGCGCGCATTTACCGAAAATAAAATTAATAAATACAAAGCTAATAAATCAAAAAATATTGAAAAACCTCTTTTTTTTTTCCCTAAAAGGCGACAGATCACTTTCCTTCTACTAAATTATAGCCTTTTCAAAGCACATTACCATTCACATATCATTGTTCAATAAATTCTAAACAAATTTCATTTTGTACATTTATCATCTATAGCTCATCGCTCGGGTGAAATTCCATTAGTTACTGACAAAACGCCTTGAACAGGGCACAAATCAATTATATACGAATAACTTCTTCTGGTTGCATGTGAAGAAACGCCTAAGAGGCGTCATTCAATCGTAGCCATAAATTTCATCACAATCCGTTCACAATATTATACTTCCTACACCGTGTGACCTCTGCTCCAGCCAATGTGGTGGATTCCAAATATAGCTTCGTCGTCAACGGGCGGCAGTTGCTGTTGCCTCTGAGCCTCACCTGTCTCACCATCAGAACATCGTAGCGGATGTACATAACAACCGGCGCAGCGCAGCGTCACCATCATCAGCCTCTAATGTTGCGCCTTCAAGTTTGTGCGAATTTGTAAGCCATTAGTTTAACTGGCAGCGATATTCCGCTTTGTTTTTTGGCCCAGACTATAACAGTAACAGAACTGGAGTGCTCGAGTCTATCGCGATTTCGAGGTATCCTTGACTGGGATTCCGGACCGTTGCGGAGCCGTGATTATGACGACGACGACGGTGGGCGCACAAATGTGTGTTTATGTTTATGACAGAACACAATAACGATGTTTGTCGCAGTGGTGGACACGAATGTGGGACATTTCCGAACTGCAATACTATCCGACCGATTAAGAGTGTTCAGAGTTTATTTTTATGGCAAGACTGAAGACTGAACTGGGATAATCCTTTATCGGGAATTAAGTGCAAGTCACACTCGGACATTAGGCCAACGTCAACGATTGATGGTGATATACCAATAGGGTCAAGCCCGCTGATTGGCAGTCATTTAGGGCAGGGCTCAGGGTAGGGCAGAATTTTATGAGTCGAAAGCTAATGCCTTGAGAAATTAGTCGCTTTGACCATTTGATCCTGCCGCCTACAGGCTTGATGGTGTGTAATCGGTGCACCATTTACTTGGACACATAAATTCCATGTCACCTAAATAGCCTGCTGCCTGATGGCATGTATATCCCTTCCCTGATGCCTGGATCTATACGAGAAGCGGTGGCATGCCAAAGCCTAGGTATTCCAGAGCAGTCCGTGGAATGCGCAAATTTGTTAAGTTTTGTGTGGAGGCCAGTGTCATGGGACAGAGAAGATTGCATGTTCTGCATGTTTAGCTTTTGTGGGGTTTCTTCAACAAAAAAAAAAAGAGAAGACTCCAACTTTATACAATGCTACAACAATGCGTTCCTGTCCTGTATGCCCGCTTTAATCGGTATATGTTCGTGCATCGGCGGCGACGGCGATTTTGGAATTTATCCGGTCGACATTCGGACCGCCTACACAGGCAAGCTGTCGCTGATGAAACTTAAGAATATTGGTTTTTTGTTTTTTGTGGAACTATTGGAGCATGAAAACCGTGCTTAAATGGGACATGATCCGAATGAATGTTATTTGGCTATAATTATGTGTACTGATGTCTCGGTTTCCATTTTTATTGCGTGTCAAGGATTTGTTCGGAATTGAATTTCACACAAGATGGAATTAATGATAAAAAATTGGGTTAAATTAAAAAAAAAATCTGGTTTTGTTTAGAAATTTATCGACTTTCGAGTTCATATACCTATATTATATGTGTGTATGTTTGTTCGTTAGTTGGAAGTTAAGTTTAATAAAAATTCGAACAATTGATTTATGTGTTCTTATAGAATAGGTGACATTTTAAGTCATTGAAGCTGTTTTTTTTGTTGTATGTATGTATGTATATAAGCGACTTAACCTTTAAACTGATCATTTCCTAGGTGGATTTTTAATTATCTGTTGTTGAAATCAAGAAGTGGAAAAAAAAGATTTTTGGAAGCTTTCTAGCTTTATAGCTCTCTTTGTTTTTTTGGGAACTAACTACAGAGATTAAAATGCCTTTCAAATTTGTCTCTGCGACTAATACGAGACTATGAGTGATTTTTGACGATACTTGTTTCGTTTTGATCCCTTGTCATACTAAATCAGTCGGTGGCCCGGTTACGTTTACATGAGAATCATTATGAATTACCATGGGACACTGTAATTTTAACTCACCTCACTCACTTTGAATATAATTCTAACTTGCGATATATAATGTAGGTTTATTATGGCAAGTTATGGATTCGGTACAAAAAATCGAGATTTTAATCAAACTTGACATTACCATGATAACGAAGTCGGTCTCGCAATTCTGTCTGTATGTCTGTCCTGTCCTGTCCTTTCGGCTGCAGCCTAAACGGGTCGGTCGATTGTCTTTAAACACACGTTTTTTTTCATTTTTTAAAGACCAAAAATAACGGTACCTGACGTATAAATTTTTTTACCAAAATATGAAAATCTTCTTTTCCTCAAAAACGTGCCCCTAATTTTTTTAAAAAAAGAAATCTGTAATTTTTTTTTTTTACAAAAAGACTCATTTTACCTATAAAAAAATTTCGGGAAAATGGTTATAAGTGCTATTTCCCATAGAACCATTTTTTTTATTTCAATTCTCAAAAACGGCTCAACTAATTTTGACAAATTTTTTTTTATAGAAAATTTCTTAGTGAGTTTCAAAAGTTTTGTATTTCAAAATTTTCAATTTTTTTATGAGAACTTAATAATTCGAAACCATATGTTCGATTTTTATCAAACTTGGCACCTAGCAGTTTTTTAACATTATCTAGCATATTTGCTTTAAGAATTATTCTTTGACCGAAAATAACGGTATAGGTACCTACCATAAAACTTTTTAAAAACTGGTAAGGAAAATCAAATTTTTCTCAGAAACTTCCCTACGATTTTGATAAAAAATTGATAAATCTACTATATTATTGAAAACAAAAAAATTATCTATCGATTAGAAATGGTATCTCTCATAGAACCATTTTTTTGGTTTCTCATTACCTGTTGAACCGATTTTAATCAAATTTTTTACACAAGAGCTTCTAATAAATTTGAATAATATTGCATAATTATCAATATTTAAAAAAAAAAACAAATTTTGGATCTTATAAAAAAATATAAAATTTTAAAATATACAATTTTTAAAATGTTTGTGTCATAAATTGCGATTTGTTTAAAAATTCAGATGGTGTGCATTGAGTTGCTGTCAAAATATTTTCAGAAGTTGTTTAATTAATTTATTTATAGATTCAAAATCTGTAGATCAGCTGATCTAGCGATCAGCACCTCCGATGTTCGAAATAGAGGTTGAACTTCGGAGGCCGGTGACCTTAGCAGCCCATAAAGAGTGTCTGGTTTCAAGTTAACGGGAACCTCATAAGAAATGGGAACACATTAGAGGGTGATGAAATGTTTACTCCGACTTCTAGATGTGAAAGAAAGTTGAAAAAAGGTTGACGGCCACGACATTGATTGGCAGTCTATGACCGCCAAAAACACCACTAAATTAGGACTGCACGTTTTTTTGCTCATCTTAATATCAATTTACTTAAAACAACAAGAATTCATATAAAGTTAAATGTATTCCTTTTAAACTCTGTTAAATTGGAAATGGACTTCATTTCTTTCTCATGAGAATTTGCTTCTTAAAATTGCCTGACTTCACAATTTTTTTAATGAAGTTAAAAACGAAAAATAAAATTTCAGGGAAAACCAATAGAGAGGCGATATTTTTGTTTTCACTGCATTTTTACGACAGTTAATTGGGAATTTCTGGGCTAGTCAAAAATAGTTTTTGACCAAAAATAACAATATGTACAGTAAACATGACAACCCTTTTCAGGAGAACACAAAGAGTGCTGCAAAGTCTTTGTTTTTACGGAAAATTTACAGCAATTAATTTGCACCATCTGGCATATTCAAAAGATATTTTTGACCAAAAATAAAAAAAACTGTCATGCAACCGAAAGCAAAGCAAAAGAGAATCGAAGCTTACAAATCGCAGTATAGTCTAAAAGTAGTTTTTCTATAAACTTACGACGTTGCATGAATACCCTAATTTATTCACTCTTTCTTTTATTCGCTCTTTCTATTTTTCTTGATGCGATTCTATCATGAAAGTAGAATGAAATAGTGAGAGCTAGTGATAAAAAAACGTTTTCCTTGCTACAGTATTATTTTAAAAAAGCAAAGAAAAAATATCCAGTCCCTGAGTCATTATATTTTAACAGAAATATTTTAGAAGAAAACCTACAGAAATTATTAAAACACAAGAATAAATGGTAAATAAAATTAGAGTTTGACGTTTATTTGTGAATTCTGATATTCCTTTTTCGAAAAATTAATGATGCAAAACAATCATCAAAACGAACATCTTTAATAACACAAGGCTGCTGACCGAAAATGTAAGTGCTTACTAGATATTCTGATGACTTCTCTCCTTAGAGCCATTTTTTGACTTAACCCTTTTTTACCTATTTCTGTTTTGGAAATCATGCAAAAAAATTAGTGCAATTCTTAAAAACTTGGTCTTTTTCGAAAACGTCATTTGTGTCAAAAATGTAATTGCAAAATGTTTTAAAGACAAATTGCAAAAGTCAACTGCTCAAATTTCAAAACCAATTTTGTATGCATTACTTTCGATAACTTAGTCAAATGTTCGATATCATCATTTGCATTGCAATTCTGCAATAAAAAAAACCGATTTGACAAGGAAGATATTGACAAGGAAGAGAGCGTGTTCGTAGACGTCAAATTAGTTGACGTTGATCAAATAGACTTTGTGCAAGTAGGACGATTGCATATCTGTGTTAAAAAATTACACGTAGGTAAATCATTTGACAATCAAATTGACGTTCTTTTGACTTTTTGGAGAAAAGCCAATATTAAATTTTACAAACTTTTACAAAAGTTCCACAATTTAGTACAAATATTATACATCTTGTGTGAATTTAATAAAATTTAACCCAAAAAGACACATTTTATGAAAAATTAATTTGTTCTTAGTTTTGTGATCTTTCAACCGTAAAATAATTAATTGCTTTGTACTCGTTTCGTTACCATAATCCAAAATTACAAAAGTAATAAAAAAAAATGTTGGTTATAGTTACTGATAAACTTGGGAATCGTTACATGCTTTGTAATCATTACTTGGGAACCCTTACAACTCTACCGGACACCCGTGGGCCTGAAGTTAAAAAAAAAAAACTTTGCTAAAATTCATTAAAAACTAAAAACCACACCCAAAGACCAACAAAGAAAAGATATTATCCGAGATCACAAAGTTGCCTAATCAAAAAAAAATGTCGGAACATAAAACCATCTGGACAAGCCCTTTCACACTTTTATTTCTGCTGCCAATCAAGCCCTTATTTGGTCTTTAAATTACCACAATATTTATACCAAGACCAGCAGCTAGTTCTCGTTCACATGACATTATGCTTGTTTCAAATGTGCAACCCGTTGTTCTTTTAATTGCACGTTTCATCATAATGCCCACATTTGGATGTAATAAACCATGAATATCCGTATAACCTTGTCCTTGCTCATTTAGTCTTGGGGCATTAAAAAGACACACCACGAGGATTGCATAAGTTATAAGATCGCTGGAGGGCTCGTATAAGGAGTAAATTACACAGCAAATCCATTAGCACTAATTTCAGACTGCAGCATAGATACAGGGCATTCTGGGAGGTATACGTACCTACTCCTGTTGATGATGGTCCCAATATCCTGCTCCTGCCTCGTGGTCACTGCGTTTGGTGAATTTCTAGCTACGTTATACACTATACGCTTTGGCGACAGAACTCCAATACTTTGCTGCAAATCAATTTTGTTAATGATCTACCGGTTCGTACCTAGGTATATAGTTCCTCTGAGGGTGGCTCCGCAGATAAATATAGTATTTCTGTTGCTTTCGGGCAGGCCAAAAACATCGAACGTGATCTAAGTGGGAGAATCTGTAGTTTTTTATCTGCGAGACTTTTCTTAATTGGACACAGAACCGAAACACGTGAAACCAGGAAAACCAAGCTCCAATATTATGCCCAGTATGATGCAGCGTAGGCAAAACAGTAGCCAGCTGATCAAATTAAAGGGACTTTCGGATTAGGGCCATTGACTGTGGCGAACAGGCGAAGTCCTGAGACATAATCACCGATACAATGTGAGTGCGCTTCTATATTATAAGTAGTATTGTGTGCACACGACTTTGTTCTGATGGCCATGGTCAGTGGTCTTTACATTGTTGCGATCGCATCGGCAGGGGTAGCAGCGGGAGGAACATTACTGATTTAAATTTTAATCACACGCCTAGATGACAAAAGAAGCAGCCTGTGCGCGGAACCCTTTTGTGGGCGTCACAACACAGAACAAAAAAAAATAAACTCTCCCCTCCCCTACTTCCTTTCGCCGACGCCACCGCGCCGATAGCCTTTCTTAAGTCAGATCTGACTTTGCAACAGCATCATACAGATCCAAATCGTGATTGAATTTGAATCTGGCGCAGACTGAATGAGAAATGTGTTGTTTGTCGTCGTGGGCATCATCTCATTGCGCTGATTTGATCTGGATGGTGTTGTCCTAATTTTTCGCTCTAGCAGCTTTTCGAATATACATTGGTACCTACATATATATATATATCTCAGGATACCGATACGATACCTTTGCTGAATTCAAAAAGTACAAAACAAAAAAACACTGTGCTGAGGCTGTCAAAACTTTTGTTTAGAATTCAAAATTCAGAACAAGACTTATAAGCGAGACACTGACAACTACAACAAGATGCCCATAGATGCTTAAAGAGATTAGAAGTAATGTTTTTGAAGAACAATAATGGTGCAATCAATGTTGCCAACTGAGGTAGTAAGAAAGTACTTTATCTTTTTTTATAAAAACCTTAATTAATGAATGTTGAGAAATGGAAGAAAGCCCCTCAGACCACATGATGAAGTAATCATAATTACTAAAATGTATCATGTTTCCTTCTCTAATAAAATAAAACCAAACTGGTCACATGACAGCTCGTAGGAAAACTAAAAATCTTAAACATTTGGGTGTTGTTATACCGCAGAAATGGGAAAACCTAACATTTCCTGCCGAATACGAACGCCTAGGATGAAAGTCACTATTTCATTGTCAAGAGACATTCTTTGAAGATTTCTAACTTTCTCGCAATAGGCAGTACCCCTGAAGAAAATTTGTTTTCTTGTGTTTTTAGGTGAAATATCCTGGGATTCGATTCCCAAACATCCGTCGTGGTTTCAGAGAAGACCACTAATTATTACTCTACGGGGCAAATCATTAAGCTATAGCTCTGGAAGGATTTGGGATTTGCGATGTGCATTGGAATGTTCTAAAGATTGTTCCCAGCATCAAGTGTCCCATTCTAGTCTGAGTTATTCTGAAAGGTCTATTAAATGCTTGCTAGCAGTTCATGTATCATTTTACTTCGGTCTAAAAAAACGCATATTTTCCTGTCAAAGACATCCTTAAAAAAAAAAAAAACTAAAAGAAAACAAAATAAATGACCAACTGTGGCAATCCTGAAACTTCCCTATTCCAATATAACACACAAAGCAACACTATTGTTTTGTCGTTTCTTCTATAAGTACTATAGTTGTTGCGCGACGCTTATCTCGATATGGAATCCACAATCCAAATGGCTGAACTTTGTGTTGTTGTTCTTTTTTTTTTGAAAGAATTTCGCAGCACAAAGTGCTGCTGCCCCGAGGCTGGCTGCTTCAATATAGCTGGATGCTCAAAATGCACGACATAAACGGTAACTATTGTAATTCAGTTTGGGTTGGCTTTAGCTGTATATTATGGTGCGCGATGTGCCATAGAGTCATCCTATTGTCTGGGAAATGCCTTCCTGATTGCCGCTTGTCCAACCAGCTGTTAAATAAACAATGAAGTTGTGTGTTTGTTTTTGTCGTCCGCGTACAGCTCCGTATACATCGTTTATACATACATATTTATTTATATTTAAAAAAAACAACAACGTTATATTGTGCAACACAGTGACAGGTATAACAGAAATGTCACATTGAGGCGCTTTAAACATTGTTTTTAACAGTTAACTGCGTTTCTTGCATTGAATATGAAAATAATGAAACAATCTACATTACATTGTTGAGATTTATTTTAAATAAGACTTTTGTGTTGATCATAAACTGTGATTAAATACATAGAAACTAGTACAGCATATTGCATGCAGTTATATTTAATTTATTTTTTAAAAATTAATTACAATTTGTTGCAGTTAAAGAGTTAAATTGAAGACCAGACAGAATTATAAATTATAATTAAGAGCCAAATTAAAAGTATATTTGGGATTTTATTTTGCATTCGTTTGTTATTTTGAAATTAAAACCGTTGTTTTAGAAAAGTATCACTATAAGAATGGATAATACGTGCTATGCCCCCGATAGAATCTAGACCTACAATTTTCGCTTTACTTTACCTCTTATTAATAAACGATGAACAAGGGCAAGATAAAACATACACATCTGTCAACTTGTATTTTATTCTTATCAATAAAATGTGTCTATGAAAAATTTAAAAATTCAGCGTGTAAGGGACTGAAAACTTCATAACACACACATCATACAATGCATACATCTCATAGAACCTTTAACTCTATTTTTTATGTATGTGACAGATGTATTAGAATGTTGCTACAATTTGGTGAAGTGTTGCTCTGCTTCCAGTTATATAGACTGGAAAAAATATAATACATCATAAAAAAGTTTATTAATAGGAAAAGATAGCATTTTTTTTTACAATAGGGCTGTAACATTTCAAGGATTGCCTTAAGCCCTAATCCTTAGTCAGGATTCCTCACAAAAGCAGGTGCTTGTTTGCGAAATGACCAATGTATAATTTTGATGCGCTTTGACGTGGAGTCTTTGGATCTTTCGAGAATAAAAGTGAATTTTTTCTTAATACAAAAAAAATAAAATTCCTCAGTGATTGGCGAAGTTTCGAGAATATAAGTGAATTTCTTTTGGAATAAATAATTCCTCAGTGTCTCAGTGACTGAATTTTTGTTTTAGTACCAGTACGTTTTATTTCTATAAATGATACCATTGAATTTTAAAACAGGATACTTTATTTAACATATTCAAACAATCAAGAAAAAAAAACTTAAAGATACATTTAACGATTTAACCTTACATTTTGATTGCGAGTTCGAACGTGGATTGTTTCTGATGGTGTTGCTGTTTTTCTAGAATTTTTAAAATTTGAAACTTCAGATATGCTGTACGTGAAAAGTACGTGAAAAGTTAGCGAACTCGTCAAACTTCGTCTGCAGTTCTGATTTACTGTCTAAAGCTCTTAACAAATTGTTTTTATTTGGTAAAAGTTGAAATTATTTTTACAGATCAGCCTAAACATTCTCTAAACTGAGGTAGCAACCATCAACCAAGCTTCATGCAGCATGTCGCATGCATGATGTCTCATGACAAAGCCGCACGTGCATCATACACTGAATTACACATGTATTCTTCAATTCAGAAATCATTAGCTGAAAAAAGGTTATCAATCGAAAGTAATTCCAATGACAAATCCCAACTAGCTTATGAATAAAACAAATTTCAAATCACATATCCCAACTAGCTTGTGAATTAAAAAATGTTTAAATCACAAATCCTAAAGAGCTTATGAATTAAATATTTTTAAATTCACGAGCCCATTACTGACTTGTGAATTGAACGAGGGCTTAAGCTAAGAAAGAGCTTAAGCTTTTACAACCCTGGCTGTAATAGCTGTCAAAATATTCAATACACACAAATTCAATGTTATGGACAAAACGCAAATCAGCTGCAAGCGGATCTGCAGCAGGTGCTGCAAGAGTTCACAAACTTTTAACTTTTCAAATACAGCACTTTTGACGTTTTAATTTGTTAAAGAAAAAAAAAGAGTCGGAAAAAAATATTAAATGAAGCTTTCTGTGCTCATCTGTTTTGCGAAGGAAAAATATTGGAAATTAAAAAAAATAATTATAAGCCCGTGATTTATTTTTTTTTCATTTTTTTTTCTTTAAAAAATACAAAAACTCTACAGCTGCATTGTAAAGAACAGAACGTACGATATTTTTCACAGCTGTTGCAGATCCAGTCCCAGTAGCAGCGTTCTTTTGTGTTCAGGCAGTTAAGCTGCGTAATCTTGTGTTCGTTACATTGAATTTGTGTGTATTCATTATTTTGACAGCTAGTTCCAATAGCTGGCACCGTCTCCATAGTGTTTGGGCAGTAACTCGTGTCAATTTGATTTTAACATTGTTAAAAATTTGGAAATAATCCTAGCGAGTCGCGTAAGACTCCAGTTTATTTATCTCAACGCATGCCGCCGCATCGCCAGTCTTGTGCATACTCTTTTATTGTTTTATTTATTTAGTGGATATTAATATTTTTTCGACACACGAAACGAAGAACGAAGGCTCAGCTTAATTTATAGATGTTTGGTTTATTATTCAAATGCCATATTGACCTCTGGGTTAAGCATAGCAATTAATACTTAACCTGGTCATAAATAAACAAATATTCATAACATTATCTAACCTTTTTTAAGTAGGTACAACACAAACGTTAGTCCTCCTACGTCAATATTATTACTTCATCCCATAGACGACATAAATCAGCAATATTGCAACAAAGTTTCAAATTTTATGTTAAGTTGCAACGCGGGTGATTCTTTGAACATAATTTTTATTCTGTCATATAAAAATTAAACCTACTTCTGTGTCGCACTTACTTGCTCACCGAAGAACTGCAATAATTTTTTAAATAATACCTAAATTTGAGCTCTAATAAATAAATATGATAACACAGAACAAAATATTTGTGGGTTTTCTTTCACCGCATGTTCTTTAGTTATCGCGTGGATAAAAATATTGTTGAGAAACGATGGAAAGAAAATGAAACGAAATACACTTTAGCCGTTTTTTTTTTTTGAAACTTCATATGAAGTTAGAAAAAAAAACGACATCAGGACTTATCGAAGTCATCGCCGCCAAAAAGCCCATCACTTTTACAAAATGCCATCACTACCTTTTCAGCTTTGTGGCAAGCATGCAAAACACATTAAAATAAAAATAAAAAAACATATAGAAAATTATTTCTCTTCATGAAATAAAATTAAATAAAAAAATAGAACCTAATTTCAATTCCGTGACAATGACCGCCTTTTTTCTCCAAATTGTTCCATTTCAGTCTCAACTAATTTGACGTTTTTATACAACAGCAAAATGATAATTAGTGCCGGTGATACAGTTTTTATCGATACCAAAGTTAAGTCCCGAAAATTATCTGAACTTAGCTAAGTCCATATGGATTTAAGTTTTTGTTGTAGCTATATTTACGTGGAAATTGCTTTGCTCGGATGTCGTTTTTTTGTCCAAAATATTTATAGACTTGCAAAGAAACACGCCTTCTATCGCATTATCGTTTGTTTATTAGTATCTCTACCGTTTTTGGTAGGATTTCGTGGTACTGGAGAGCTGGGCCAAATAATTTTTTTTTCTTGTCCTTCCTTCAACTTGTTGTTGATTGGTGAACTCAAACGTTACAACCCCAACTGATTGCTCCCGTTCTCTTGGTTTGAAGAGCTTATTTTGATCTGGATACATTTCGGATCCTGTTCATGTGGATACCTTCTTGTCAACCATTGCCAAAGAAGTAGTCCTGTCAGGAAATATCTCGCCAGTTACATAAGTTAATGTTGAGTTATTAAAAAAATTATATTTGAAGTTACATGTTTATAGTTACTTGTAAAATAATGTAGAAATTTTTTCTAAACGTTAAAGATGACACCATTATTTGGCCCTAAGAGCGCTAGAATAACACATTAAAATAAGAATGAAAGGATATTATAAATGTACGGGCAGATCAATGAAAGCGAATCCAATCAACTCAACCACTCATATAAATGAGTAATTTCCACACCTGAGCTAAAATGTGTTGTTCCCAACACTGCGAATGCAATTTGTATTGAAGTGTTGCTTGAGGAACCGCATGCCACATGCCTTGCTTGTCCATCACAGATGGCATTTTGCTGTATAGTGTGTGCGCCGCGCCGACGCCGCCGCCGCGCAACCATGCGGTTGAAAGGCTCAAAAACGCCAAAAGGCACTTAAATTACATAATTTTGACATGCAGACGGAAGAGGTTTTTCTTGTCCTTAAGGTCGGCGGGCCATAAAGTGCACGTAGTAAAACTTAGACATTCCATTTAAAAAAAAAGAATAGGGATCTCTCTGCTTAGCAGAACAAAAAACTGGACACACTTAGACTAATCATATATATGAAACGGTCGTTGGTTATATAAGTTCTGGACTGCGATGGTGGCACGGGGCGGTGGCAGTGTCGGGGGCGTTGGGTGCCAAACCAAACACATCGTCTGAAGGCTCTAAAAATGAAACACACTAATAAATGGTGGCTGTAAATTATTTCCTAGGAGCTAAAGGTGAAATGATGTATAATAATATAGATGTCATTGTTGGACCTTTATGCATGGTCACTTTTTTCTCGAATTTATGTGGCAGCGGTTTAAGTATGGCGATCGTATATACCTAGATACTATTTGCAAGCAATGGAAATCCATATTATGACATATTTTTATTACTAGCTGCGTTTTATTATCTTTATGATTTGATTCTTTATAAAAATCCACACTGTTTCTATCTCTATCTATTTCAATGATCTAATTATTAGTTCTTATTTTGACGGGTAGTTGCCTTTTTTGTGACAGGGTATTTCTTTAACCGCTTCCTTTCTTAAATTTAAATAAAACAAAGTTTGTGTGAGATTTCATAGAAAGTTTTTATTTGTTTCAAAAGGTCTATCGACGCCATTATGTACGGAATATAGCTTCGTTCAAATGTCCACCGCGGCTTTTCTGTGTGGCGTGCAACTGAAATGGTTTGTGGCTTATTTGTATGGCCCTTCGACTTCAGAAAACTATACAATAAAAAGCCTAACGGGGTTAAATAACACGTACTCGGTGGCCAGTGAGATGACCATGCCCTCGAATCACTCGTGAAGAATTCCAAATGTGGCTTGAGCTGTATGCACGTAGCGCCATCCTGTTGAAACCACATGTCGTTGGTGTTTATATCTTTCAATAGTTTCAATTCAGGTCAAACGAATAATCATCGACCGTTGACGGTGATGGCATGGCCAATGACGTTCTCAATAAAATAAAATATGGACCGATGACGCCGCCAGCCCAAAATTGAATTGAAAGTATTTATTTAGCGTAAATTTTAACCAAACAGCCACTTTTCGGGATGCATTGGATGTCATGTGGATTGGTATCAACCCAAATGCGACAGTTTTGTTTGTTGACGTACCTAACCCATCATCCAAAAATAGGCCTCTTCGTTGACCATTCATCCAAAAATGGGACTCTTCGTTGAAAATGAGAGCCAATTTGACGGATGTAGCTTCAACAATATGGCCTCTGCCCGCTGTCAAATTTCAAAGTTTAGAAGTCCTGATTGGAAGACCCTTTATATGAAAATAAACAACCACAACCACATTTCGTGTAATTTCTGGCAGGAGAAAACGCACATGTGAGATAAAATTATTTCCCCTTTTTGCCAGTTTTTACCCAAAAAAAATTCTTCTGGCACAAACTGGTAAGTTCTGTGTTCTGTCAGAAGCCAGTTTGAAAGTTAAGGAACAACAACAAAAATACAAAATGGCTGTTGTTTACTTTTTGTTTTGTTTAACTTGGTAGCAGTGAATTTTGTTCCTGTTCGTTCGTGTAAAAAATTAAATTATTTTAATAAAAAGAAATTAACTTTTTGATAAAATGAAATATATTAGTAAAATATTTAATTAAAGAAAGTGTGTTTTGTTCAATGTGTTTTTTTAATTCTGTTCTCTTAAATTACGATTCTTCATCGAATTTGGGATTTATAAAAAAAAAAAATGATGTTCTTGTTAAGTGTGTTTTTATTTGTAAATAATTATAACACAAGTTTTTATCTATTTACGATCAAATTTAATAAGGAATATGAAGTTATGAGGTTCGTGTATTTTCGGATAGTTTCACTTCTCTTTGTGAGAATTTTACCCCTATTCCTCAAAATTTGACAAATTGCCATTTTTAGTCTGGAAAGTACGCGAACAAACCTTTTATTGCATTTGCCGGGGTATGGGATCACTTCCAGAAGCTAGCAATAAAATGAACGCATTCAGCTGTTTTCTCCATGTTTTTCGTAACTATAAATTCAAAAATTCAATTTTCATAAGGGGTTAATGGAATCGGAACAAGTTTTTAAAATATTTTTAGCTACTTTTTCAAAGAGTTGGAAAAACTTAAAGGTTTTCCAATATAAGGTTTCATTTTGATATTAAAAAAAAACGAGTATATTTTAAGAGAATTAATTAAGTGAATTTTATCGATTTCAATTGTGATAAAATAAAGTATAGTTTATAATACAGTGCACAGATTAATTTACCAATAAATGAAAAGACGTCCGAGTACTTTGATGATTCAGTAGAGAGGGAAGTTTATTTTGACATAAATATAAATGACATTTGTAGTGAGCTTTTATTATTGTTATCCGGATATGAGATTAACATAAAAGAGTTGTTCAATGATATATGATAATAGAACTCAATGGAACACTATTATATTATTTAACAACACAATGGGTTGTTGAAGCGTCTATAGTTCCATTTTTAGTAAGAGCGCAGATAGTTTTAACTTATCAAATGTCAAAAGATGACAACTTCAAAAGTGACAGCTGCCCAAATAGCGGGCTATTCAAAATGAAACCTCTTATTGGAAAACCCTTTATATGAAATGATGGTCAAATTTTTTAAGCTGTACAATTTGCGTGCTGTTTTTATTCCCTCCGACCATTCAAATAAAAGCGGTAATTTATGGAGGAGGGGGTGTTGGGGAGAATATGCCAATTTTTGTTTATCGTTTTGACATTTTAGGAATATCATTTTGTTTGAATTAACATGAGTTACCTTTTAGTCGATGTATGTAATTATTGTCCACATTTTATTAGTTTTTTTCTTCATTCATGTGGTCTACAAAATAACAGGATCAAAAATCGAATTCATGATGAAACCGTGTACGTACAAGTAAGAATGTTATTTTATTATAGAACTCCATTAATTTCGTGCAAGAATCTTTTAAAATATGCATTTTTTCATATATATAAAGTAAACTCATTCATATAGTTGGGGTATCGGTATATTCATTTGTTTAATTTCCTTTGCCCTCCCATCTCACACGAATTGCAAACCAATTTCTCCAATTTCAATTCATACATAACCTGACCTTCGTGGCATTTTCTCACATTTTCCCTGCTCTAATGTCTACAGGTATTTTAAAAATTAATTCCCAAAGCGACACACAGACACAAACTGGGCAACTGATCATGAGCTGGTGTAATGGTATACTGATACTGGTGCGGTGCTTATATAGGTACATAGCTGATTCAAGTTGGCGAGGAATTCAATTTGCAAAAATAAAATTAAAAAAAATAATATGAACATCCGTTGGCTGGCAATGGCTCTCGAAAAAGGCATCCAACCGAAAAATTCATTCCGAAGACGACAACGATGTGATACTTTCACAGATCTCGATCTCTGAACCCTTTCAGCCAAAGCCATACATCTATACTGCCATACATATATGCGATATAAAATAGCTAAGAGCCACCTTCTTCAAACACCGTCGCGTCGCGTCGTATGTACCTATATCGGAATCTAAAAAGTTCCTCCTCATAAAGTAACGATCGTAGATCGAAAACCAGCTAACATTTGTTAACATAGCAATTATTTAGGTTGCTCGTGTCAGGGCCAATCGATTCGATGCACAATTGAGACCGATTTGCAGCTCCAATCCAACTTCATCTTATACGACGTATAGAAGCTTCTCTGTGCTTATGGCCTTGCATTGAGTTTTCCATATACCTACTATATTCGAAGGCTTCTTTTACGATATGAAAATTATAACTTTCGCCTACTTGAATGAACAGTTAGTCTTAATGTCCATGACCATATTGTGCGAGATCACATTTTTAGGGGGCGTTTAAGTGGATTAATTTTTGCATAAGCGAGAGGTGAATAAATTTATTTATATAGGAATTATCTCTGTGGATTTAAGGGGACGATTTGAAGTTAGTTTGATTTTTACTTACGATATAAGGTTCCCTATACTTTAAGACCAGTTTTGGATTCATAAAAAAATCTATCTATAGATTTTCATCAAATAAATTGGTCGGCGCGACAGCTCGTGTAGAATCAGGGCCTAGTGAATTACAACTCTCAGCCATTCCTGTGTGAGTGTTATTGGCAGGAATAGAGGGAACCTACAATTTTCTGCCGAATCCAGGTTGAGAAGCACTTTTTCATGACTAGAGATACCTTTGAAGGATTTGTCAATTTCTCGCAAGAGGCAGCAACCCGTGAAAAACATTTCTGTTTTTTTTTTTAGGTGGCATATGCTGGAATCGAACCCAAGAACTTCGGCGTAACAGTCCAATGCACTTACCATAACCCACGAGCTACTACATAGATTTTCATAAAACTTGCTTTTTTTCATCAAACCTGCTACAATAAAATTTGTTCACAATTCTGTCACTATACCTTCCCAACCTACGACCCTAGAAGTTCTAAAAATATGTGTCTAAGTACTTCTATATGTAGGTCGGAAAAAATTTTGTATATCTGCTTAAAGGCCCGTGGTGGATTTATAAGCGCTTAGGATTGTTACGCCAAAGGTTTTGGGTTCGATTCCCAGCCTATGCCACCTAAAAATAGAAATGTTTTCCACTGGTTACTGCATTTTTCGAGGAATTGACAAATCCTGTAATTAAAAAGTGCTTCTTATATTAGCCGTTCGGATTCGGCAGAAAATTGTAGGTCCCCTCCATTCTTTGCCAATAACATGAACACGCACACAGGAGTGGTTGAGAGTTTTATGTTACTAGGCCTGAAATCAGAAATCTATACAACCTGTCGCACCCACCCAATTTATTTATACCCAAAGGAAAGTCTATTCTTCTGAGAAAAAAGTCGTTAAAAGTCTAGAAACCTTACTTACATTAGAAAATACTTTTTTATCTATGACTTTCTTATTGACCACTCAATCAATTTCAATCAATTTTTTTTGTGTCGAAGCTTTAAAATCTCTAGGTATTATGGCAGAATTAAGCTTTTTAAGAAGTCTTAGTAAATTCTTAAGCCTTCATCATGAAGTTGGTCTGCATCTGCCTTTATTCTTAAATAACCTAACCACCGCTATGAATAAGAATTCTTATTGTCGAAGACTTCGTCTGGAAAATATATAATAAAATGTTCATCCTAACAACTGTGGTAAATGTTTCTATAGACAAAAACTGATTACGTGTCAGTGTTTCTATTATTACCTAACAAAATGTGAACAATTAAATGCGGCCTTTAACAGACTGCATAAGGAGTGCGATGCTAGCACGTTTATTTTTACATTTTTTTGTGTTCCAAAAGCAAAACATTAACAAATGCCGCATATGAATCACGTGCACGCGGTCGCCCATAAGTCTACTTCAGAATGATGAAAGCGGCAAGATGACGACGATGACAAGAATAACAGTGCGGTGGGATGGCGAATTATAACCCTTTGGTGAGTTAGAAGTCTTGGAAATCTTCTCAACGCCTCCTTAAATTTACGGTTGCCATCCGAAGAAAAATATTTGTGTTATCCAAAACGAGGGAGGGTTACCATTCTCATTCATTTCCACCAAACCTTTAGACTTCTTGCTTATTTTTCTGTGCGTAAGATTTTCTGATGTGAAATATTGATAGGGACTGTCATTTATCAGAAATCACCTGGATCAAAGTTTGGATATAATAAATTTACTATCGATTTAGGCGTAGTGTCAAAATTTAATAATGACATTTTTGTCATTATTAAATTTTGACAAATTCGATTAAAAATGATTCTGAGATAAGGTATCCATTTGGTTGGCTCACTACACCTAAATTGATAGTAAATTTATTATATCTAAACTATGATCCAGGTGATTTCTGTTCAATGACTGTCACTATCAATATTTCACATCAAAAAATCTTACGCACAGAAAAATAAGCAAGAAGTCTAAAGGTTTGGTGGAAATGAATGAAAATGGTAACCATGATTAAATTTGATTTCTACTGGTGCGAAGGCGCAAAAAATAAAATCGCAATATCAAATCTGCGACGATCTCACGGTCGTCACATCGAAGCTCCCTCTCTTCGGCTTCATTGTGCTTCTGAAGAAAAAAACAAAAAAGAAGACAAATAAATAAATAAAAGACCATCGTCGTCGGCGTCAGTCGAAGCACGCGGACAAACGTGTGAATCGTCTCCTTGTTTATGATTAGATAACAATACCCCGACGACTGCCACTGTGAAAGCGTGCTCCTTTGATTTTTTTCTTTCTTTCATTTTCTTTTTATATAGGATCTCATTGCACAGAAGACTGAAGACACCGACTTTTGCAAAATAATAAAACACCTATTATATATATACAATTATACATACATACCTACTTTCATTGTTAACATAAACATGTCCGCTATAGTTCGTCCTATTGTTATATAAAAAAAAGAGAAAAATTAATTCTAAGCAGCTTTTAGCAGAAAATAATCATAATTCAGGATCTTTATGTTGTTGGGTTCTTTATAAAATGATAAATCGAGGGAAAGATTTTTAAATAGCGGTGTCTTATTTATTTTTTCGGTAGCATTGTTGTAATTTTTTTAAGAATTACGAAACGGTAAATAAGTCGCAAATAAAGCACTGGCAAAAGAAAAAAATAAAAGAATGGTTTTCTAGAAATTTAAAGTTTCATGATGTTCTCTTTCTTGTCCACGTGTCGATTTTGTGATATGAATCATACAAAGTGGATTTATTTCACACTAAGTGAAAACTATAAGTTCTCGGTGGAACTTAGTTTTCTGGGATATAGTACCCAGGGAGTGGTAATGGCAAGTACATATATATTTGGTACAGTCCTAGACCTAGAGGCAGATCTAGGACGCTATGTTAGTGATAAAGTGCTGATCCTTACCTTAACAGTTTGTCTGCGTGTTCGTTTCCCTCAATAAGACATTGACCTGGAACCCAGATTAGAGTGAACTAGACGATAAAATTAAGGTTTGAGAGCTCATCATGACACCAGTTTAGAGGTAAGAGGATAGGATCAAAAGATTTAATAGTTCCCTGGCTGTCTGTCAGTATAGCGAAATCTCGGTTTTGGTTAGGTTCGGGGTTGAGTATATTCCTTGCTTCCCTTATTGCTAGTAATTTTTGCGAATCAAAAGGAATCGTTGGATTATCGGGAAGGTGGTAGGGTAGGGAAAATAAGGAAAGGTTAGGAAATTGTGAAAGGAATAGTTCGGATAGGGGTACTAGTGCTAAGCTTCCGGGGATGCGGCCTGCTTGCGATGCTCAGCTTAGCTCGCCGGAATGGGGGGATCTTGCCCTGAAACTTAACCTCATGGGAGGATCTTGCTCTGAAACTTAACCTCACCTACAACAAAAACACAAATCAGGCCTATAAGAAAAATCCTAGAAATTGACAGAGGACGGACGATCACCACTTCGGGGCACTACTGATGTAGATGCAGTGTTGCCAAACCCCCCAGAATGTCGATGACCGCGTTCCGCTCATACCATCTTCACTGCATTAGCTTTTCTACAATCCACACCCCTGAAAATTATCACTTAGAAAATCATATTTCCCTTGAGAAACCAAAGAAAAAATATGTTTTCATCCAAACGAGACGTATCTTGAAGTTTTATTTAATATTTGAGTATAAATAAGTTGCCATGTAGTTAATTTTAACAAGAAAAATCGGAATTAACAAATTTGATATGAACAAATTTAGTAAAAATAAAGCAAACATTTTTAAATAAAGAGATAAAAACTTCAACGTCTCGTTTAAATTTTTTTTTCTAGGAATTTTACAATTTACAATATTCAGGAATAAAACGGTAATCAAGAACCAAAAATGGAGTAATTGGTTGGACGTAGATGGTCTTTTTCTAGTTGGCCTCTCTTTGCGAAGTATTAATGATAATTTCATATTTATAATGTTTTATCGGTGGAAACTTCACTGTTCAATTTTATGATGGTAACAAAACTGGTGAAAGCACCAAAAGATTTTGAAATTTAAATATGTAGTATAAAATTTATTTTGATATTTTCTTTAGGTTTCTTGTTACCCTATAGGAGAGGGTGTTCTGGTAGTGGAATATCCAGTCCTGCTTTATCCGGCTCAACGTATGATTTCAGCAACAGCTTCTGTATCAAGAAACCAAAGAAAGCGGTTTTGTTTTTATTATAACTGTTTGGAGAGGACTTCTATGGTAACTATACGTTAAACTGGTATCCTCATGGATGGTCAACCAAATAAGATTCAGCTGAAGAAAATAACTGCACTCAAACTGGATTTCACAAAACAAATAATTGTAAAATTGAAGTAGGCTTATAACTGAGCCAAAAAGTTGCAACATGTCCGTAACTCAACGCCAGCGGCCAGTGACACATTGACAAAAAGATGATGTGGTGGCACAACGCTCGCAGGCCAGCTGGAACCAGCATGAATTTAAAAATGAGGTGCAGTGTAACCTGTAGGAATTTGTTTATTTTAAGCACTAATCCTTCAAAAAAATCACTGTAAATCTCAGCTGTATTTATTTCACAAAAAATGTATTTAAAAATTCCCACATACGTAAATATTTAAATGATCTTAAATTTACAAAAATGTAATACAAATTATTATATATTAAAATATCTAGTAAAAACTATGAAACAAAAAAAGTGTGATTACAACGGAAAATTATTTCTTGTTTTTTTTCCAATTTATTTTATAATTGGAAAAAAAACAAGAAAAACACAGTGTCATCCGAGCTTAAAACGGTTGTTCGTGTTCACTCCGGAAAATATTTAGAAGTATGATTGCTATCACTTGGCTTTTTCTCCGCTACAGGGTTTCAGCTGGCAAATATGCCACTTTTTTCTATACAATTTTTCTCCTCCCCCACAGTTATCCTCGTACGATCCAACATATCGACTAGTTCATTTATTTTTTAAAGATGTCAGTGTGGTAGTTTTCGCCCCACCTCATTTCGCCACCATTTCTCATTTTTGACGTTTCGAAAATCATCGCATCCGTCATCTTAACGAGTTTTATTCTTATTTATTATATTTTGTAATAGATGGCGTAACCAAATTTAATTATCATATGTTTACACATGGACACCCGCAAAAAGTTGCACGGTCTAATTTTTTGAAATGTGGCCATTATCAACTGTCAAAGTTTGCAAGTATGGTTTGTGAAACCATTGACACTATTCTATCAAACTATCAAATCATTCACAGTATTCTGCGTTGGTGATCGACCACCGCCTTTACAACTTTGAGATAGAATTTGAAGCCATTTTGACTTCACTTATTAAAATTCAGTCATTATTTAAACATAACACCAGGTGTCCCTTTTTCAATGCTAATGGGAATTGGACGAAAAAAACGAGGTCAGTGCTAAATAATTTACATGTTTAATGCAACAACAACTAATTCCCTATAAGCCTAGATAAAGGCAGAATATTTTTGGAGCTTTCGTAGAAAAATGTGCTACCAGCATGAATTACATCTTTGTTATAGATAGCTTGTATGGCAAAGTCCATTTTGTTTCTTTGATTGCGTCACTAATACCTGACGTCGTTTTGTCCATTTCCTCCGAGCGCAAGCTTTTCAAAAAAACAATACGCACCTGCTATAATGAAAGCAACAATGAAGGATAAGAAAAACCTTTCGAAGATCTCTCTGAAAGTAACCCTGCACAACACCCCAGATTAATGTTTTTTTTTTTTTTTTTACTCGGCATAGTTTACCAAAACATAACATCTCGAATTAATGTTCCCATTTTCTTCGGCCATTAATCTTAAGCCAATAAATAATAATATCATGTTGTACTATACTTTATGTACAAACATACATTTATATATGTGTGTTTTGATGTCTCAATATGTGAACAAGGTAATGATATTTTAGCTGTGGTTCCGTGGTCTTGACCTCATTTTTATTCAATCCATGTTCGAAAAATCTAAATTATTTGCCAATATTCAATAATACGAGTATTATTATACCTTGCTCCTTTACCAGAGGAACGGTCTAAATTAATTTCAAGTGATTTACATTATATCGAACATCCAGATACAAGAACATCGTGCAACAGTGTTGAATACAGAATGAAGTACACCAAGATTCAACAAGGAAACATGCAATTTTTTATTTCTAATTTTTTTTTATTTGTTTTGTTTAAGTACGGGTATAAATATTACAAGTGTTTGTTTGATATCCAAGTGCAAGCAAGCTCTTGCTTGCGGTTATACCAACCAGGCAAACAAGGAAAGTTCATATCTAAGCAATGTATCTGAACAATGGTAACAGAAGTGTTACAACAGGACTCGTCTTCTATCCCCCCACATTCCTTTATGGATGCAGATCCTTTTTGCTACGATGATGGCAAGTATTGCAAGGTATATAATTCTCAGTTTGTCTATGGGGCTCATAAGGAGAAAATATACATTGTAGCCGAATTTGGTTATAAGCTCATCCGTGGAATAAATCATTTGAAAACAGCCATTGGCACATGTGCAGCGCATTCTAGATATAGGAACCGATTGTTTTTTTCGGCAGACGGTATACAGCGACAAAAAGGAACATTTTTAAGAGAGACTTTAAGGTATAAAGGTTAGACTGAAACTGGTCACCAAATATGGGGGATTTAACATAGTTTTGCATTTCAAAGTACTATTATGAGAAATTTTGTGTGAATGTTTGGGAAAAGTGGATAAAAATGACATTTTACCAGATGCATATAAATGTAGGAACACATGGAGTGGGTCAAGGTAAAGGTTAAAGTCCTTAAATGTATTTCATGTGAAATGATCGCTTTAAATTGAAAATCCCTTGGAATACAGTGAGAAAAAAGAACTACGATTTATTGAAATAGCTTTATCTAATTTTTTTTTTTTAAATCGCACATTCTGAGAAATAGTTGTGGATTGAGTGCAACGTACTTAAACGTATCTTATTTAATGTGCGTTCCTTTACTCTGAAAATCTGTGAGTTTTGCTTAAAACTTCACAAAAGTCTTCAAAGTTCACATTAAAAAAAATAAAATGTAGTTTTGGACAAAAAATCACAGAGTTTAACCTTTTTCCTTGTTATAATATTTGACCATACGAGCATCTTTCCTACTTGTACCTACCTTACAGAGAATTAGGAATTTCCACAATAGATTTTTTGTTTTTCAACTCAGAGCTGAGCTAACCGAGTAAGCCTTGAGCAGAGTTCTTGTTAAGTTATCTTTATATATTTATGTATTATATTTGGACAGTAGGAATGTATTGTAAATATAGTTTAAGATCAAAGTGGATGGCGACGCTGTGTTGCGTTGAACCTTGTCATAAACAGTAAATGATCTCGCAGATTGTGTTTTATGATTCACATCTGTTAGCATTATGTTATGAACAAGGGATGCGTCAGACATCATCGTTGTTATCCACTTTACAACCTTAATGTTAGTTTAGTTTTATAGGAAACTAGAGATAAGATACTGTAAATGTATTTGTAAGCTAGGTATAAGATTTGTAAAATAGTTAAATTAAATAAACAGTTCAATTTAAGTCTTCGAAGAAGAAGGACGTGTTTTTTCTGCCCTTCTTCGGCTCGTTCTTGTTTTTAAATTCGTTGTGTGTAAATGTGTGTTCAGAGAACATTGTTCAGTTCTAAAGTATGATTAGAAAGCTTTTCGATTTATTTATGAAAAACATTTAAGCACTGAATTGACAAAATATTATCAGTCATCTTTAAAACTACATGAAATGGTAAGAAGTAATGTAATGCGATCCGAACTACTATTGGCAGGTTTGCCAGATCAGGAAATACCAGTAGCCCAATTTCATAATTTGTTTAGCCCAAAATCGCTGCATTAAATGTATCCAATAGAAGGCGTTACACTCTTAGACTGCTACATTTGTGTTTAAAAATTATTGGTGCGTGCCCAAAAATTCAATTTAAGTGTTGTTTAAATTTTATAAAAATAAAAAATTTAAATTTTATATTTACTTAAAATCCTAAAATTGATGAAAAATTCCGTGCACTGCCGGGCGGATTCAAATGAATTGTTTGGTGTGGATTTTGGCCTAGCAGCGTCATCTATCCATATTTCTTTGAGAACGATGTTGACCAGGCCATCACCTTCAAGTTTCAACGGCGAGCGCTATAGGCCGATGATTACTAACTTCTTTTGGCCTGAACTCGACGATATTCGATGTTTCAACAAGAAGGCGGCGCTACGTGCCACACATCTCACCTCTCAAAGGAAGCGCTTAATGAAAGCTGTCCTCTTTTCCAAATTTTGCATTGAAGAATAATTTTGAATTTGTTCTTCGGACACTTATCATAAGTCACTCGTCTTGAGAAGACTGGAAAATGCTTCCTTGGTTGATTCATATTTTTCTTTCATGGATGCATGGTCACAGATTAACATAATGTCCTTTTTTGAGTTTGGATTCGAAGGCGGATTGTGACTAGGTTCATGCTTTTTGCGGCGCAGGGACATAATGCCCAGGGACAAAAAGCCTACATGAGTGAGACATAAACCAGAAATTGTATTTGGGTCCCCAAAAATAAAAATTGGGCTTTATGACTCTGGAACCTGGGTCTTATGTCCCTGTGCCGATTTTCAAGTAATCACCAGAAATTATATATTCCAGTCGCATTTCCTGATGGATGGATTTACGCCTATCCAGGTTATCTACTAATTGTTCGGATGGACGAAGCCTCTTTAAGCCTTGGAGCTGAAATTCATGTTCCTTATTTTGCTTGCCTGTTTCACTAACATTTGAACCATCTGTTTCACATGCTCTTAGAGTTGTTTCAGAACGGCAAACAGATTCCGTGATATTGAAGTTACCTCGACGCACATCCCCATCCTAGAAGACCAGACCCTTTGCATAACTCAAACGACGGGGAATTTTTTAAATCAGTCGTTATATAGACCACAGATCTAAATATGTCGTAGTAGCCCATGTACGCTATTAACCAAGTAGTTCGACCTGACTGGAACGGATAACTCCAATTTTGGGTAATATGGGAACGTGGGATATGTAAGACGTTCGGGCAGGCCTCGTTTGGACGATCGATCGGAAACATTCAGGGGCCTGATTCCGTAAAACGAAAACGATCGAATCTATCGTTTGGACAATACCCATCCCTATCAAATCTTAAGAGAAAGATAGGGGCAGCTATAGCTGATAACGATATCGTTCAATCGCTTTCTTTTACGGAATAAGGCCCCAGGTCGTTAGGGGATAAAAATGATGCGGGTGCCTGCGTTACGGTCAATGGGTGCTGCTACAGAACAATGCTTCGTACAGAAATCGCTCAAATTCTTACTTCAAAAAGTCATGGAAAGTGCCATCAAAAGAGCTCATGAGTGCATGTATTCTAATAGTGGTCACTTAACCGATATAATTTTCCAAACATAATTTAAAATAAACTTCAATGAAATAAACTTTTTATTTCATTAGTTTTTATCTTTTCGCTCAAAAGATATTCCAGATATACGTAAGAATACGACTTTTGGGCCACCCTGTACTTGTGATTTGTATGAGTTAATGTGCTTAAGAGGGCGCTGGCCCTAGTATTACACGTTCGATGTAAAGAAATTAACTCAATTTCGCTCTTGTGAAAAATCCACCTCTATTAAAATTTGTAATGAAGTTGAATGTTGAAGATTTAAATACTTTCAACTGTTAAGACTGAAATATACTTCTGTAATATAATTTAACACGACCCAAGGGTTACAGTTCAATTAGTGCGGTGTTAGTTCTAGAAAGTTATACTTCTTATCTCTCCTAATTGCAACTAGGTCAGAAAAACGAAATGCTTCATTTCACGAAGAAGAAGATCCACCTAACTTTGATCTTCACCTGAATAACTTTGAACTTTTACCTAAAGAAGCAATACTTCAATTTATACAGCGGCCATCCCCATTTGGAAAAATTATACACCGAAAAAATGTCGAATTATACATCCAATCCAGGTGCAATATGAACAAGAACACTGAAGCAGCAGCAGCAGCAACAATCTTAACAATGCCATCCGATATGCCATATACAATTATTATTATTACAAAAATATTCCACATCACTGGCACAATTCCAGAGTTGCCTCTCCAATATACCTAAGAACATATACCAGCAAGGAGCAAAGAAAAAAATATATCCCAAGAGATGCACACTTCCGATAGAGTTTTGGGCATGGATCTCAAGTTGCCGAGTGAATTGGGATGTAAAACTGGCTGACTGCTGCACCACCACCCCCAATCGAACACAGATCGAACTTGGGCCAAAGGCCAGAGGTGATTTATTCGTGAAAATGCCTTGAGACAGAGTCGAAGACGATGACGATGTTGAGTCGAATCGAGTCGAGACGAACCAAGAAGAATCAACGTGCGCATTTTGCCCAAAGAACTCCTAACCAAAAAGCAAGCCTCATCTCCTTCTTCCAGTGTCAAACTCCAAAAATGAGCAATATGCCACAAGAAAGGAGAAGCGTGAGATGCATGCAAAGCATGACTTCATCCTGCCGTACAGCCGGAGTTCCATCAATGGCATAGCAAGTGAATTCGGGAAGCTTCTTCCATATCTCTCCCTGTCTGTGAAGCCAAAAAGAACAATATTAGATTCGACGCTGACTTCGGGCTCAGTGTTTCTGGCAATGATGATAATGATGATGATGATGCTGTTGGCAAAGCAAGCCCATAACTTCTCATGAAATTCAAGGAATAAAGTTGGTATGTGGCCAGAGCTCTAGTGTGTTCCAGATGAAGTCATAAAATATAGGACAAAGGTTGATGCTGTGGGAATTTTCTGTTCGCTGTTTGCCGTATGCGATTTAACAAACCAGCAGCAGCAGCACCAGCAGCAACTAGAATTTCATGTACATGTTGTTTATGTGCGCTTCAGGTCTTTTTTTTTTTTGGCTCCAGCTTCAAGACAGTTCAATCAGAGAGTTCATAATAGAGACTTATGGTTGGGGCTGTTGCGTGTCGTTGGATATGTGATTTATGACTCAAACCAATTCGTGAATGAATATACCTAATGCCTATACGAGGAAAATGAAGATGAGCACTCCGAAGCCAAGCCAAGCCACAGCAGTTGAACAGTACAGAACAGAACAATAAAGACGAGAAATTATGGAAGAAAATTGGAATTCAGACAGCAGCACACAGGATGCAGGAACAATGTCGTTGTTATGTGTGTTTAGTTTCATCATCACAGGGAGCTAAGTTCATGCTCACATCATATGGGAGGCGTATTCGGGATGTTAAATGGCAAAGTACCTACATAACAATGAGAATAATGAATTTTGTGAAGATTTTACTTAGATTAGATAGATGGCTTGAGATTATTAGGCAGAAATCGTTTTTACTTCACTTATAGATAGTTTGCTTTATTATACTTAAGTTTTCAGTTTAGCCTGTGGAATGAAATGAGGTAGTTTCAATAGAGTTAAGTATTTTCCATCCAAAAATGTTAATAGCTTTAAGTTATTGTTATTTTAAACATTTTAAACGTGAATATGAAATTTTGCTAATTATATAGAAAACACTTTAAATATGTCTGGAATGGAACCTTAAAAGTCTTAAAATTGAGCAATTCTAATGCAACTTTTTCAAACAAATATCAATCGGGAAAATATCATGTAAGAAAAGAATAGCTATTAAAGCGAAATTACTGAGGCGGAACATGCCGTACCCACAACATGGATATTATGTAAAGTAAAGCTGAAATTTTAAAGGAAGCTTAGTTTCAGTGTTATTAGTGCTGATGTATAGAAATTTCTCATCGATCTTTTAATTGAATGAGTTAAAGGTGATCCAGTGATTTAGCTTTCTGTAAGAAGCGTGATTCCAGGGTCAAACACAAGTTGATCCAAGTTATGTATATGTTAACTTTTCTGGACTTAAAACTTCTGTTCAAGATCGTGGAAGGTGGTACAACAAAAGACGTTTATATTCTATAATTTTTTATAAATTTATTTTCAATATTTTTTGCGAGAAAATCAGTAATAAGAAACGGAGCATATGCTGCTCGTAAAATCCTCGAATTCACGAGCATTTTCATATCATATGCATTCATACCAAATGAAGAGCCAACAGAGTTTTGAGCAGGTGCTCTTTTTTATACCAGCCTACGAATTAGGCAGGAATATCGAAGTTACCAGTTGTGGGTTAAAAACATAAGATGGAATTGTATAAGGGGGAGTATTTTAAAAATAATTTAGAAATTGGATAACTCCAGAAAAGTGAATTTTATAATACCACACAATGGGATGAAACCAGTGATTTTAGAAAAAAAAAATAGAGGTACATATATCTCTTGTATGATATTTTTCTAGCATAATATATTTTTCGCATGAGATATATTTATCTCATAATATAGTGACGAAGTTTCCATCTTTCATTTACCTGTAACAAGAAAGAAATGTTATTAATTAATTCATTTTAATTAAATCGGGAACCTGGTAAGAAACATCTATCTATACCTGCGCTGGAATAGATGCATGCTTTTGTAATCGAAGACTCAAATGACAGCAAATTTCAAATACACACCTAAACGGAATTTAGTTCAACATCATAATCCAGTATTAGCTCAATAAAGAGAAGAAGAAACGGAACAGGTGGTTCCGTTTAGGTGGATAGGAACTAAATTCCATAAACAGTGAATTTCAGGTGTAAAGTCTAAGGAAGTCGACGACGACGTGTGGATGAACCTAGTAGTATGACCCATCGAATTAAAGGGAATTTTAATGGTAGCAAAAACAATCCGATTAAAAGCGATCCTAAAAAATCGGATTGGTGACATTTATTCAGGATTGGTTGAATGGGAAAACTTCCAGGAATACTTCAATATATATTTCTATCACGATATAGAATCCATAGAAAATCTCCGATAACCGGACGCGAAGCTCTTACTGCCGGACAAGGCGATATTCTGTTAAAAACTTATTAGGGGATTTCCCGAATAACTAAATAAGGTGTAATTTTGAGAGTGTATGGGTTCCCTTTTCTCATGGTGTTCCGTTATATTTTGAGTAATGTAATTTTTTAATAATGCCAATTTAATATGAAGTTTAAAAAAAAAAGTTTGTCTATTTCTTTCCCTTAACCGGAAAGTTCTCATAACCGGACAAATATTGGGGGATCATGAGTGTCCGCTTATTAGAGCTTTACATTATGCCAGCGATTAGTAATCGTTTAGTTTGATACTTCCTCTGGAATTATTAAACAAATCTCTTCGTCTGCCTCTTTCTGCGTGATCTCCTCACTAATCTATCTAAAGTTATAGAATTCAACAACTGAACCATAATAGGTCAATAATTGTTTTCCGATGATATTCTGTTATTAGAGGAAATACCAAACATGCGTTGGTGAACAAACAATATTTTGTTATCAACACGCCTTTGGCATAATATTTGGACCTGCAGAAGCTGGATCCGATGTTCATATGGTGGAAGGTTAAACGGATCGGCCCAAGGAAGACCTTTCAGAGCAAAGCGAATGAATTTATGTTGTATTGATTCAATTCGGCTATTATGAATTTCATAGAAGGGAGTCCATACTTGTGAGGCGTACTCAAGATGAGGTCTTCAGCGTTGAGGCTCATTTCTGGATGAATGGGTACGTCAACAAACAAAATTGTCGAATTTGAGACGGTACCAATCCACATGAGATCCAAGAACGTCCAATGCATCCCGAAAAACTCACTGTTTGGTGTGCATTTTGGACTAGCGGAGTCATCGGTCCATTGGCCAGGCCATCACCGTCAGTGGCAAGCGCTATAGGTCGATGATTACCAACTTCTTTTGGTCCGAATTGGATGATATGGACACCAAAGACATGTGGTTTCAGCAGAACGGCAGCGGCGGCGCAACGCTACGTGCAACACAGCTCACGCCACATTGGAAATTCTGCACGAGTAATTCGAGGGCATATTCATATTGATTTTTCCACTAATCTATGATCAAAATAATGACATCCGAGATTTACATCGATTATCGAGCAAATAGGAATCATCTTCAAGGAAAGAGAATAATATAGCTGCCTTTAAATTGCAGCCCTTACAGGGAAGATCTTCCAACAATTTGTACGTTGTGCAATTTAAGATAAAAAAAAATATACTTATCAAAATTACATCGGGATTTAAAATAACCTAAAACCTAGCTTGGTATGGTTCTCCTATAAGTAAAGGCAAAAAATTTTTCAGAATTAAATTGAACAAATGACCAATCACCACTTAAAGTATTCTGATTATCGGCAGCGGCGTGACAGTCATTAAATAGCTGGAACACCAGGCTATAAAAACTAGGTGGAAACTCACCTATTAAGCATTGTTCATTCAAACTTTCAAGAAAAACTTTGTTTAATTTTTAAAAGCCTGAGGTGATGCAACAATTCTGAATTCTGATTCGAATTTAGCACATCAAAAACCTATACAGATAGGTATAGTTTGGTTTTTGCAACAAATATCTTATTAATGAGTAAAATTTTTGTATGCGTTTCGTTCTACTTGCTCCAAAATTTTCTTTACTTAAAACCTACTTCAAATGCATTGCCATGTATATAAGGAATTTAGTTTAAGGTAATTTATTCAAATCGCCAAACAACTTCAGGAATGTGCATATACAACTTTAATTTTAAGTTCATCTCAGTTCTTACCTATGTATATATAAAAAAACACTCTCTAATAGCATCATTGTTCGTGAACTTAACACCTAAATCAACACACTCTTCCAAGACCTAAAAGCTAATTTACATGTCTGGATTTTTATCCATAAAGCCATAAAACACCTCGTAACTACTTTTCGCCATCTTCGACACGTACAACTACTCAATGTTCCATATCGCTGGGTGAGGATCTTTCGCCCACAAACGTCAAGCAGCACGCCACCATCCACGAAAAGAGATGCTATATATGACAACAAAGTCACCGGCAGTAAACTCGTCACTTAATTTGCTATCAACTGAGCCAGCTACCGGTTAAGGTAAGTGCTATGTTATGATACTTTCTCTGACATCACATACAGAAACCGAACCGAACTGAGCCATACGCCCTTAGTGTGTCACGTGTACAAATTGAAACCACCTCATAATTCATTTAAATGTGCATTCCACCTCATGTGTCGCCTCCATAACCTCCATCTCTTTCTTCTCTTCCATTGCAATTGCGTTGCGGCGTAATCCATTATACGGAAGACATCAATATGGAGCCCTGGAGCATCAGAGTAAGCGCACGAGCCGCGTCACCACCGACCGCACCGAGCTCAGCGCACTGCGCTGGGAATTTCGCATGAGTTAGATAGATCTAGGACAGAGATACGTCCATTCGCTTGCAGTAAATTGTGCGAAGTATCTTTTCCATAAATTTCGATCACAATCGATTCTGTTCTGTAATCCGAAACTGTAGGTGTTCGGAGGTGAGTCGTTGTATCTTCGTCTTCGAGGTTCGAGCACGACCGACGACCAAGAGACGGTTGGTCGGGTTGGTTGGTTGCTGGTGGATTATCCATCTGCAACAATTGGCTAAAACAAGTGGTTTGTCGATGGTGTGACGTGTGTGTGGGGTGTTCGTTCGTGTTTTTTTTTTTTTTTTCTGAGTCAGCAGGAGATTTGGTTATGTGGAGCAAAGATGTGACTGATATTCGAACTGGCGGCGTAGGTTTAACGAGAAAGAATAATTCTCCAAACTTTGTTGTCGATGTTTTTGATCTTTCTGCGCGTTCCATTGGTATTTATCAGGTGAAACTTATTATATTGTACTTTTATACTTTTTTAACTGCTGATTGATATTGTGTGGTCTGATGTTTTCTTCGAGAATGAAATGAATGAACAAAGGAATTCTTGTTAAGAGATTGTCTTAACAAAGTGAGAGTTATTTTATAGATTAGCCTGAGAAAATTATAACTTTGTACTTAAACTGATACCTAAGTGATACTGATAATGATTGGAAAGTAATGAAAACATAAAAAAGGCATAAAGGTGGGTTAAAAGTCAACCAAGCTATTGTGAACTTTTTAACCACCTTTCTTTCTTTGGTTTGCAGATTTCAATTCAAAACTAATTCATAATGCGTAGAAGACATATTGCTCGAACTGGAACCGATAAAATGTCATCTGATTCGGAATCCGACTTGGGTTTTGGCACCGATGATTCTCATGAAGATCCTGCTTGGCACCCAGAGCCAGAAGAAAACTCATCCGATGAAGATGGGAATGTTTCGGATGTTATAAGAGACATCCTGTTAGAGGAAGAAAATGAAGATCTGCTGCATTCGAATAATGATGGTGGCACAAGAAGTCCTCATCGAAATTTCGGATCAAGCCTCACCTAGTAATATCTACTCCCATATTGTTGACGAAGGGCTGATCAAATTTATAGTTGACAAAACTACCCGTTTTGCTGAATAGACTATAGCAGCCAAACGGAGGTCTAAGCATGGTTGGTTGAATCAGTGGATTCCAAATGATTCAGTAGAAATGAAGATGATGTGGATGGGTTTGGTATCTCTTGAGCGCATAGAAGATGACTGTGAAACAAAAGGAGTTTACAACATGGCGCTGCCTAGGACAATTATGTTCGGAAATCAGGCCTTGCTTTCGATGCTACATTTTGAAAACAACAAAACAAGTGGCCAAACCAATTGACTTCGCAAAATTGAAAAAATGATTGATCATCTCCAACCAACTTCAAAGCTTTTTTTACCCTGACGAAGATTTCGTTATTATGACGAAACTCTAGTGCCATGCAGAGGTCATCTTTTGTTTAAACAGTACATATCAAATAAAACTCATCGATATGAGTGAAACTTTTTAAACTCTGCTCCACTGATGGATATGCATGGGCACTTAGAGTTTAGACTGGAAAATCTGCTACGAGTGAAAGAAAAATCGGACTGACCAAAAACGTTTGTACCGAACTTTACCAAGGTCTTCTCAATGAAGGAAAATATCTTTATGTTGACAACTTTTATACCAGTTACGAATTAGCTCAGTCCTTCTTGCAACAGAAGACCCATGTTGTAGGCACCCTCAGAGCTAATAAGAGAAACCTTCCGATAGAAGTCCTTCTCTTAAAGTTGAAAAGAGGTGAAGTTGTTTCCAGAGAATATAATGACGGAGAGATGTAAGAGTGCTTTCCACCAAACACGCTCCAGTTATGGTACCTGTTTCAAACAGACGCTCTGCACCTGTACGCTTCCAAGAAGATAGTGCTCAAGCTTCCACAAGCTCTAATGCATTTCAAGCTACAAGACCAAGAAGAACTACGCAAAGATTGTCAACTAATCCCGAAGCAGTTCTAGCTTACAATAAAGGCAAATCTGGAATTGATTTGTCCTAACAAATGGGTTCTTACGCAACAACTGTAAGAAAAGGCGTGAAGTGGTACCGCAAACTAGGAATAGAGCTGTTACTGGGAACGTTAGTAGTTAACGCTTGGGTAGTGTACAAAAATGTATCGCAAACCAAAATTTACATACGCAAATTCAGAGAAAAACTTGTCACTGAGCTTCTCAATATGCCATCATCTTCATCTCGACCAGAGCAACCCCGAGCAAAGCATCACATATTTTGAGCTTCAAAGCATACCTACATTATTCATTGTTCCTTTGCGACTTCCTTTTCTTTTCAAAAATATACATTCCACACCAAATACCTATTATGTCGGTACTTTATCTTATCATTATCTACATACCTAGTTTCTAATTTTTCTTATTTATCTACGCACATCTTGATATTAAAGCAAAAGTAAAATATTGGTATAGTTTAACTTCGCCTAAGTAAAATCGTAATATATATTCGCAACAGCATTTTGTCAATTGAAATTATAATCGTACACTTTCATTCAATGGTAAGCGAAAATAAACAAAACAAAAATACAAACATAAAATAAAACTTAGAACTTGCCATCATCGGCACAAAAAAACAAAAATCCATGTCATGAATGCCGGGGCTGCGATAATGATGGCATCTCATATCCATATCCGAATCCAAATCCAAAATCGAAAAACTCGATCCTCTTTTTTCTATATAGCATACATATAGTAGCTCTCGCGCTCATATTGGTCAAATTCGTGACTTGAAATCCAAATGGCAGCCTCCAGAGACCTTGAAAAATCACCATCAACTTATAATCAAATATGGAGATATCCGGACTGCACTCCGCCAGCCAGCTATAATAGCTAATCGGTGCCAAAAACCATATGAAAAGCTTTTCACTTATTATAACCACTGTCACTATCACGATTGCGAGCGCGAAATTCACCATTATCCGTTCGGCGTCTTCGTTGGAACAGCGGCAGCGGCGTTGCGGTGCGGTGCGGTGGCACTGCCGGTCGTGGTATATATAGAGATGGGACCATGCACGCACATGCTTTGCAGAGGCTGGCGCGTCCAATTGACATTATAAATAATTCATCAGACGTAAGACCGATGGTCTTCTTCACTGTGGCGGTGGCTAGATGGATGGTGGAACTGGTACTGGTACTGTATGGTAGCAGGGTCACATCGCTTACCATTTTTGCGTTCGGTGAGCATGATACATGAGTGCATAAGCATTGAGCAAAGCCATTGGCCATCCCGGAGGTAACTTTCTTCATACTATAGAGCGATCTCAATTATCCCTAATCCATAGAATATGGGAAATGATCATTGCGCCTTCATGGTTGCTTGCGCTTCACTATATCGTATCTTGACATCACAGTTATCCACCATCGTCGTTGTCGTCGTCGATCGTCAGAGCATTTGAATTTGTTTATCTCAACTTGAGAACCGGACCGAATAATTATTATTGCTGATGCTGCTGTTTCTTTTGCTGCTGCTATGGTGTGTAGTATATGTATTGCGAGTACTGCTTTGACATTAGGAAGATTCCTCTTCCCAGAAATTTTATGACCCACTTTCGATAGGAGTTCTTGGCTTTGAATCGCCAAATTGTAACAAAAACCATTCAGTGTAGTGCAGTGACTGTCTTTATTGGCGGGAGAGGTTTCAGGGGCGGATTAGAGTTTTTTTTCTAGGTTCAAGGCATTTTTGAACGTTAGCTTTTACCAGAAAGACGTGTGATTGAAAAAAACACTTGCATTCGAACGTCTAATGGGGAATATATTTAGTTTCTAAGATCAAATGTTTTTTTTTAATCCATGCTTTTAGTAAATTTCTTATTTCAGTAAACTCCTGCTTTCTATTAAATGATCAACCAAATGTGAACTTTATATGGTCCGGAAGAAAATTTTGAAATGTCAACATATTGCCCTGTCAGTCACTTTTTTGGCGAAACTTCAAACTTTCGGTTCCATGGACGCTTTCAGTCTATACGATTTTAAAAAAGCGACATCTGGTGGTCGGGAAGGAAATTCTAAAATTACAAAATATTACCTTGAGCGTTACCTTTCTGGCGACACCTCAAACTTCCGGTTCCATGAAGGCGTTTATGCAACAGCACGTTTTTTAAAAAAGCGACACCTGTTGGTCGGGAAGTTCATAGTTATTTTTCTGGCGAAACCTCAAACTTCCGGTTCCATGGACGTGTTCAGGCCATAGACGGGTTTCTTAAAAAAGCGACATCTGATAGTTCGGGCTAAAGACGCGTTTTAACTATGTTGACCTTTGACCTTAAAATTTCAACATCTGATGGTCGGGAAGGAAATTTCAAAATGTCGAAATATATCCTTACGCGTTACCTTTCTGGCGAAACGTCAGACTTCCGGTTCCATGGCGGCGCGACGTTCAGGCTAGAGACGCTTTTTAATTATATTGACCTTTGACCTAAAAAAAGCTGTATCTTAAGGGTGGAAAGGAAATTTTAAAATGTCGAAATATTACCTTGAGGTTTAAGTCTCTGGCGACACCTGAGACTCTAGGTTCCATGGACGCGTTCAGGCTACATGGACGCGTTCAGGCTACATTTACGCGTTCAGGCTAATTATGTTGACCTTTGACCTAAAAAAAAGCAACATCTGTTGTTCGGGAAGGACATTTAAAAATGTCACATTATATTTCCCTGACCGTAGCGTTTCTGGCAACACTATAATTGGTTCCTGGTGCTGAACTTAATTTCGCTCAAAACAAATACATCCCTGGCATAAATTGTAGTCGTAGCGTTGTTGTTCGTCGATGTCATCAGTATCGCGATTTAAGTTTCTAACAGGTATTTATTCCAGCGCCTTCAGCTGTCTCATGGTTCTTGCGTTCTCCTTGCCTTCTGGCATCCAGCAGTCCACAAGTTCGATAATGATTATTGGCATTTGGCTTTGCAGATAGATACTGCACTGTTGGTTGTATTATTGCTGGAGAATGCTCTTCTTCCTCTTGGCCATTTGGCGGATGCGCGCGCCGTGCTCGACTGGGTCATTTAATTCACGATTATCGTCGCGATGCATTTTTACATTTTTTTTTCTTTTTGGTTATTGTGGGGTTTATAGGCAATAGTCATCCAGCACCGATATTGGGCTTTTGATGATGATAATTCGGGACACGATCCTTATTTTTTTGTTTTGTTTTAGTTTGGTGTTGTTGTTATTTATATCTTGCTGATTTGGTTGCCTCAATTTAGTTCAGCTTTTTTTATATATTAGCATACTCGAGTTTGATAGTGGAATATTTCTTTTTTTTTTCATTTCAGCTGGACGAACGTGAGAACCATGAATTTAACAAAAACAAAAATTATCGGTTTTCGTTGTTGGTGGTGGTGGATGGAATAACTTATAGACAACATCTTAGACACGACCGCATGGCCAGAAATGACAAGCAATTACCAGAATATCCAGATATCAATGAGTGATATTTTTTTTGTTTTGTTTTAGTTATTCTTTTTATAATGTGGCCAACTTAAATGCGTGACAGAAGACACTGTCGACAACACGGTAACTAATGTTGGATTTGAATGGTTTTTCTATATAAATATATGAAAGTTGTGTTGATTTGCATAGTTAATATGTAGATGAGAACGCATTTTGTTCCGCTTCACATAAATAAAAGCAACGGTATAGGTCTGACAGCTTTGTTTTTTTTTTTTTTTAACTTACATACCTTCTTGAAATCATGATCCAAAGATCTAAGTTGCAATTTTTTTAAAACTTTTAGCGAAAACAACGACGCGACTCTGCTATGTGGGTGGATTAAAAATGGGATAAATTATCCTACTTTTACTTTACTTAATTTTTAACTAAAACGCATAGCTATTCGAAATAATTTGATGTTTCCCCTTACAAGAGGAAGTAATTCTTGTTCATCTTAGCCATTCGTTCTTAGCCGTCCCTTACATTCCTGCTGAGGATATGAGAAAAAGATTCGGAGACCAAATGGAACCCTGGGACATACCAGAATTTATTTTATGTTTATCAGACTTTTCAAACAATGCATCGCATTTGTAATCCAATTAAGAAAAGAAGATTCTAGAATTCAGTAATGTGTGAATTTTCGGTAAGAAAGCGTCAAATTTAATCAAACACCTTCTTAAAATATTTAGGACAACAATCTTACTTTCTTCAAAACGATGTAAAGATTAATTGGATGAGAATATTATCAAATTACAAGTAAACCTGTTGCTATAAAAGCTATAAAAACCGTACTGATGGTGGTCATCTTTGGCTTATTTCAACATTTTCATGAAGACTGAAGAAAAATTGATAGTTTTCGGTTTAAAGTAGATTTGACATTTTAAGGAACAGGCTAAAAAATGTTGAGACAGAACAACGGATTTGTGTTTGTCAATATCTTTTAGAACTCTACAAGATTGATAGTTTGGGTTTAAAGAAGATTCGCCATTTTCTTCTAGGAAAAAACTAGCATCATATAAAACAAAAAAACGGATTTGAAGCGTTGACTTAACAGCAAACTATAATGCAAGCAAAGCTTATCATACACTTTCGTTGGAGTTCCACAACATAAACGGAGAAACTGTCAATGTTGGCAGGCTTGTAAAAAAATGCAATCTTTTGTGAACGCAATCGTTAAGAATAAGTTTGGATTCATTGATTTCAGTTTGAGACTTCGGACTTTAAATAATGGTATCACCATTCATTTAAATCATTAATTTTTTGAATGCAATCTTTTGGAAATATGTGCATTCTTTTGCATTCTTTGTAGAAAAATATGTTGAATACCCTACTTATAATTGCTTACTTTAGGTGGCGCTACAGTCCGGAGTGGACCAGGGCCTCAACCAACAAACTTCTTCCAGCCAGCTCGGTCCCTAGCTTACTGTCTCCAGTTTCGCACGCCAAGTTGGGGTAGGTCCCCTTTCACTTGCGTGCGCCACCTGAGTCGCGGTCTTCTTCTACTGCACCGTCCCTCGGGTTTGGAGCTTTGGTGTCCATTCCCTCTAAATGACCCAGCTACCTCAGCTGTTGCGTTTTTACCTTTTTGGCTAGATGCTAGGTCTCTGTCGCTGTCCAGCCCGTACAGTTTATCGGTGTATCTTCTTCTCCAATTCCCGTTTATGCAGATGGGCCCAAAACAAAAATCAACTAGAGAATCTTCCTTTAAAAATAACCTAAAGTGTTCCTATCCACCTTTGACAAGGTTCATGCCTCTGCATTATATAGCAGGACCGGGATGATAAGCGTCTTGTACATAAAATGGACACTTTAGTTGCTCGAGATAGGGCTTTGCAACTCAATTGCCTTCTAAGCCCGAAGAAGTAGCGATTGGCAAAAGTTATTCTTCGTTTGATCACAGCGCTGGTATCGTTGTCTGAGTTGATAGCGGATCCTTGGTAGACAAAGTCCTTAACTACCTCAAAGGTTTAGCTGTCTATGAAGATGTTTTGTCCAAGACGTCGGGATTGGGTGTCCTTTCTTGATGACAGCACATACTTGGTCTTGCCCTCGTTGACTGTTAAACTCATTCTCTCCGCCTTCGTTTCAATACTCACAAAAGCGCTATCGACGTCACTCTTTATTCAATGTCAATATCGTCGGCGTATGCAAATAGCTAGTTGTACGGACCTTTGAAAGATTGTGCCTCTAGTGTTGACGAAAGAGTTTTGAACTATTCTTTCAAGAAAAATTTTTAAAAAGTCCCATGACAGCGGAACACCTTTGTCTAAATTCGATCGATTTGGAATTCTTGGTTTTTTTTTCAAAATTTGCCCTAAAGTGAATATTTGGTCATTTTTGGACTTTCCTCGCCTAAAGCCACATTGATATGGACAAATCACGTTGTTGACGAAAGGCTTAAGGCGTTCACACAACATGGCAGATAAAATCTTTTAGGCGATGTTAGGGAGACTGATGCCTCTGTAGTTGGAGCAGTTCAGAGGGTCTCCTTTCTTGAAGATCGGGCAAATAATGCTGAGGTTCCATTCATCGGACATGCTTTCCTCCGGCCATATTTTGCAGATGAGCTGGTGATCCCTCCATCCTTTGCAATAACATCGTATGATGGATCAACTATCCTTCAAGGCATCCTTAAAAATACTGCTTCATGTATTCACAGCTGAAGCTCAAGCTATCTATGAAGCAGTAAAAAAGTTTTCTGGATAACAAGAGTGGTCTGATTATACATACCATTACCAAGCAATTAATCCCAACAGAATAAATCCAATTTTCCCTCACAATATGTCAAAGCTTAAATTAACCAGTTTTATATGGCTGCACATTGGACACACCCTAACAAACACCTTTTAAAAAAGGAGACACCCCCGATGTGTCCAAAATGCAACAATACCATCACATTAAATCATCTATTGAGCTTTCTTTCTGAAGATCCCCAAGATACCACCCAGCACCCATATAGCACCCTGCAACTTATTCAAGATCCAAATATAAAATTTAAAAAAAAAAAACTTAAAAGTGTAAAGTGTAAAGTGTAGTATGCAACATCTCCAAATCTAAGCACTTTACAATATGTTTTTAATAAAATGTAGGTAAAAGGACTCTCTGTTGTCTTAAGACCCTAGAGTGTCGAAATGCCAAAATAAAGCTGTCAAAGGTAGCTATGGGTAAAAAGTGCAATATTTCCAAATCATTTGTTTCAGAAACTATAGGTGTTGTATAAATTGTATAACCTCCGCATTGAAAAAAGCTTATAAATAGGGACGTATATGAAGAAATTACTAAATCTTAACTTATTTTTACGCAATGGGACTCAGTCAATCTCCATGCAATAAATTTCAAATAAATCAAAGTAGGTAGGTATATACAACATGCTCCAAAAAATGATTTACACAATTCATAATTGCTTGGGTCTTAGGTACACCATTACTTTAATTATGCAGCATTTAAAATAAATACTGTAAATGACATCAAGTCGTTGATTAAATTTTTTTAATAAACGACACATTGATCCCTACACACTCAAGTGCAATCAACATCGAGTTTGAACCTCAACTCTTTCGTTTTACTTCGACATCATAGCTAACAATTTAATCATGTTCTAGACACGGAAGTTAATGTTGTATACATATTATAATTCAACACTTAAAAGCGACAATTTTCTTTCTATAAATAAAAAATATCCTTCACTTAAATAAACTCTCTCACCAAGCAAAAACCAACAATTATTATATCCTCCATCCGGATCAAGGGACGAAGTACTCGTTTTTGTACTCATCACAAACAGAGCATTGCAATCTTCTTTCATATCATACGGAGATTGTTCTCACAAGATTTAAAAAATTACAAAGATACATATAATTTAATTAGCAATTAAATGGGCGTATCAAGAAAAAAAAACGCACGAAACCTTAAATTGTAAAAAAAAAAAAAAAATTAAATTCACTACAAAAGTAACACTTCCTGGTCATTAACTCAAGGTCATTGCTAAGACAGATTGCATGCGAAAACTCGATTGCATCTTCATAATCGACGATGGTTGGTGCACAATGCACATAGACTTGTTGTTACAAGCGTGTGGGCATGATGGTAAAAAAATAATAATAAAAAAAAAAAAAAAAACACTCGATTACTTGAGCCATTTTAAAATCTGGAAAAACCTGACAATCGATGTCAACACACCCTCTCTAAACAGCTAACGCAGCGTTGGATCTGCTGCTGCTTCTGCAAAAGAAGCATCAGCAGCAATATATCGGTCAATCAACAATCACTCGCGCTGATGAAGAATGACTGAGTGAGTGAGTGGTCATGACATATCCTCATCCAACATCTTGGATGCCAATGTGTCGGATTGGACGTTCTTTTGCGTTGCACCAGCAATTAACTGCTGATGTGAAATGGGTTTGGTGGATGTACATATATGTTGTAACCACACCATCTCTATGATGGCACTTAACTGTGAGATTACGTCGATGGGAGATAGCATTACTCAACTTGACTAGCCGACACGTTATCTTATCCGAAGCGCACTACCCTAAAGCTAAATGAACATTTTTTGATAGTCGTTCGACGCGGACGTTCAAAATGAACCACGCCTAGTGTTGCCATAGAAGTTAATTTTTATTTAAAATCTTACCAGTTTAATTGATTTTGAACAATTTTTGTATGCCGAAGCTTGAGGGGGATGTACTCTTAAGCGAATATTTATAAGCGATTTATTTTGCAAAGCAAATTAACTTTATGTGGATTTTACATTATAATTCACTTCGGCTTCGCTCGGCTACTTTTCTAGTCTCCATATGTACCTGCATACATGTCAAGGTATCTCCAAATTTATATCCACATAATGTTAAGGTAAATTCACTTGTATCTTCACAAATTTGGAGGTATTTCAACATCTTCCCGCATCTTCGCAAATATTAAGGTATCCCCACATTTATATCCCCATATGTCAAGGTATCTCCACATGTATCTTCACATAATATAGAGGTATCTTCACTTGCATCTTCACAAATGTGGAGGTATTTCCACATCTTCTCTAATCTCCACAAATTTCAATGTATCTCCACATTTATATCCACATATGTCAAGGTATCTCCACATGTATCTTCACATAATGTAGAGGTATCTTCACTTCCATTTTCACTAATGTGGAGGTATTTCCACATCTTCCCTAATCTCCACAAATTTCAATGTATCTTCACATTTATATCCACATATGTCAAGGTATCTCCACATGTATCTTCACATAATGTAGAGGTATCTTCACTTGCATTTTCACTAATGTGGAGGTATTTCCACATCTTCCCTAATCTCCACAAATTTCAATGTATCTTCACATTTATATCCACATATGTCAAGGTATCTCCACATGTATCTTCACATAATGTAGAGGTATCTTCACTTGCATTTTCACTAATGTGGAGGTATTTCCACATCTTCCCTAATCTCCACAAATTTCAATGTATCTCCACATTTATATCCACATATGTCAAGGTATGTGCACATGTATCTTAACATAATGTAGAGGTATCTTCACTTGCATCTTCACAAATGTGGAGGTATTTCCATATCATAACTAATCTCCACAAATTTCAATGTATCTCCACATTTATATCCACATATGTCAAGGTATCTCCACATGTATCTTCACATAATGTAGAGGTATCTTCACTTCCATTTTCACTAATGTGGAGGTATTTCCACATCTTCCCTAATCTCCACAAATTTCAATGTATCTTCACATTTATATCCACATATGTCAAGGTATCTCCACATGTATCTCAGCATAATGTAGAGGTATCTTCACTTATATCTTCACAAATGTGGAGGTATTTCCACATCTTCCCTCATCTCCACAAATTTAAAGGTGTCTCCACATTTATATCCACACATATCAAGTTATCTCCACATGTATCTTCACATAATGTATAGAGGTATCTTCACTTGTATCTTCACAAATGTGGTGGTATTTCCACATCTTCCAACATCTTCACAAATATCAAGGTATATCCACATGTATCTACATATAAGCAAACATATCTCAACATTGTGTGGTGGTACCACCCAACTTTGAATATCAACTACGGGCAAAATTTTATTCATACGAGCAATTTGGGAGAAAATAAGAAATAAGAAAAGTAAGCGCGACAGTGGGTAGATTTCAATAAAATCTTTTTCTGAATTTTTTTCTCGTTCATAAAAACAAACTCTGAAAATTTTATGCAAATTGTTAGAGCGGTTCCCGAAAACCAAGAAACAATATAAGTAGGCGTGGCAGTGAACAGGTTTTCCCAAAAATATTTTTTGAATTTTTTTCTCGTTCATAGAACACTCCCTGCTAATTTCATCCAAATTGTTAGAGCTGTTTTCGAAAACCAAGAAATAACAAAAGAAGGCGTGTCAGTGGGCAGATTTTAATAAAATAATTTTTTAAATTGTGTTCTATTTCATCGAAACAACCTCTAAATATTTCATCCAAATCGTTAGAGTTTTTCCCGAAATTAAAGAAAAAATATCAGTGGGCGTGGCAGTGGCCAGATTTCTGCAAAATTATTTTCTAAATTTTTTTCTCTTTCTTTAGAACAGTCTCTGCTTATTTCATCCAAATCGTTGGAGCCGTTCTCGAAAACCAAGAAACAATAAAATTGGGCGTGGCAGTGGGCGGATTTTCTCAAAACTATTTTCCGAATTTTTGTTTAATTTTGGACCTAGCGTTTCTTGATTATGGCTTAACATGAACTACTATAGGCTTACATTCATGTCCTGCTAACAGTCTGGTTCGAGTAGTTTGTATGTGTTTTATAAAAAAAAATCAAATGTAATGTAATTGGCAACGCTGACCACACCTGTCTGTCGCCTATATTTAGTTTAAAAAAAAAAACAACGCGATGGCTAAGAATAGTGTGTGTGTGTGAATACCTATATTAAGTGATCTCAGCGCGCCCCTCGATTGCAAAACAATTTTACAGAAATTATAATTAAAATATACCGCTGCGAATGAATAACCCACTATATAGGTGGCTATACCATAGCTTCTGGTCAGGACTGATAGTCCATTCATGCGCGGGGAATGTATGCACATATTTTTCCTTGGCATTCAAATCAATCGACAAGAAGCGGTAATCGGCGTAAATTGACAAGCACAAGCCCAGTATACCCAAGCTATATTTCATTTCAATTTCCATACCAATATCGAGCGAAGTTATGTTCATGGATATTCTCAGATTTGATGAAGACCACACCTAATCGTAGTCGGTGCTGCCATAGCCGAACTAGCTATTTTGACGCCTGTGGTGATGTAGTGTCGATAAATCAGGGCCTTTCGTTCTATTTCTATAAAAAGAAAATAGTTTGAAGTTAGAAATTATGACAAAAGATTCAACTTTATAGAATCAAGTGGCAATGAAAATTTAGAAACTATTGGTCTTATTTATAAACGTTTTTCAACTTTAGACAACTGTCCAACTTTGGAAAATGTTTATTGATGTCTTAAAGCTGCCTAACTTAGACACAATAGTAGATTACGTTAACCGTGAATAATGTGATATTTATTTTTATTAAATAAAACATATTTCCACGAATTTAAAAATAGTTAGACAGTGTCTAAGTAGGCAAAAATCTAATAAATACGACTGTATGAAATTAAAAAGCTTTTATTTTTTTAAATTTTTATCGGTACATGTCAAACTTAACTTTTAGTAAGTAAATGAAACTAAAAGTGAACCATGATCCTTATAGAATTGGACCCTTCATATAATCTAGGGCCCAAAGGCTTATAGTTTGACTGAGTAGTAGTAATCCCACCCTGAGTGCAATTGTGCAATTGAGCGGTATGGTGAATGACCGAATGGCTGGCTATTCTTGTTGTTTCTGTTTGTTGTTGCTTTTTTGATATTAACACCTTGAGAAAAATGCTCTTAAACCGCAAAAACACACCGGTGCGGTGCGTGGTGCTAAGAACAGTTTGGCCAAACATTATGTTCTTGTATTATGACGCAGAGATGCAAAAGTGCGTCTCTTTCCGCTGTTTCTTATTCAACACTTTTGCTGGCCAAAAGGAATTTTTATTAGATCCGCTGAAGAAGAATTTAAGTACAGGTACCTAACTATATTCGAGATTGAAATACAACGCCGGTAAATGATGATTGGTGGCTTATTAATGGATGAGTTGGATTGAATTTACTTGGAATGCACTATTTATTTTTTTTTTTTTGTGTTAGAAATGATTAAGAGATGCAAATTGTGCAGCTATATTATATAGTGGTGAAGAAAAATGAGGGATTTTGCAAGAAATTTTAATGCTAGCTCTCTAGAGTGTTTATAATAATTGAATAAATGGTAGATAAATGTAGGTACATCTTTTTTTAATAATATACGTTGATAATTGATTGTCCTTTACTTTATTATAATTTATAAAATTATAATAACAAATTAAATTAACAAACGTGGAAAAGCGAAGGGTAAGGTCTTATTCCCTGGACTATAAGTGCAAATTGTTATGAATACAAGTAAATTTCTAAAAAGTGACGCGTACTAAGTTAAACCACCACCGGAGCCGGAGAAGGTAGTTTAGCAAAGGAAAGAGAACCAGATGTGTCAAATTTATTCTGAAATACAAAAAATACCTAAGTGAAGATTGCTAATTTAACTTTGAATAAAATTAATAATGTCTGCTGGTGTTTTTAAAACAATTTATAATTAATTATTGGACAATCAGCCATCAACCCCCATATAAAGAAAACTATACAAAAATATATGTATGTATATGATCTAATGGAACTGCTAAGTGAGGAGGATTTCAGGAAGAAATATATGTAGATTTTCCAAAGAAAATATGAGGAAACTCATTGCAGCTGTTGACGATGACCTAAATGGGAACCCAAGAGGTGGATATAATTTTTCTGTCGGTTTGCAAGTTTTGGCTTCCATCAGATATATTCCATTGAAATAAATTAAAACAAAACAGACACAACACAAACAATTGAAAAATTATAATAATTTTGACAGAAATATATTAACAAGAGAATTCTTAGGTATGTTTGGTAACTTGAGTTTTTTTTTTTTTACAATTTATCACAATTTTCTGTCAGAACCCATACGAAAAATATCCAAGTTTTCGAAACTTGGGGAAAATTTCAAGTTACCAACAGGCATCTTATTTATTGTAGTAGATTTTCTTAAGGGATTTCTGGCAGACGTCAATTTACTATTCCACGAACATTTTGGTTTTATTCATGGAAATTTGTAACCCATAGCTTAACTCTTATTCCCTGCTTTAGTAACCTCATTGAATAAAGGTAATAAAGCGTTTTTTTTTTTAATTTGGCTGAAAGTGTTCAAAATTGAAGGTATCCGCGAACACAGCTAAATTATATTAAATCATGGCAATTAGTAAACAACTTTGAAAAAGTTGATATGGTTGATATTTATATGGAAGCCTAATAAGTTCAATTCTTTTGGGCGAATCATAGATTTAAGGATGAGGAAAAATAACAGGATACATTTTATTTCTAAATTAGTAGAGTTGTTGTACAAAAAATTATCAACTTATTTTGTTTGCAGTCACTAAAATGCGTATATTATTTTTGGTAACATTAGAACAGCCTGAAAGTATTTATATATATAGTGAGATAAATTAAAAACCAATTGATTTATTTTTGCGCGTTCAGAAAAATGCGATCTCAGAGATTTTTCTCATTCAAAAAGTGAGCAAGCGAATCCAAGACAGTAAAACTGAGAAATTTTGATGAGGAATTCTGTTCACGTATCTGAGATTGCTGAGATCTCCGAGATTTCATTTTCCTGAACACGCCTATTTTTTTATTTTCTATAGCACTTTTGTTTTGAATTGCGCCAAAAATGCGATCGTTTAAAGAATCACACAACTTTTGAATGAGTCCTTAAACGACCGCAAGCGATTCCTTAAAGATTTAATTAAATTGTTGGCCCAGGTCACAATGACCTTTACTTTTCTTGTGTTCATTGTACTACCTGCATAAACCCTGCGTGTTTGACAACCCCACAAATAATGAGAGTAGAGTGATCAGGATGATTGCTGTATATATTTTGGGTTTGCAACGTTTAAATATAAGTTGTGTATTTCACTGTCTAACTGCAAAAAAATCGGCAGCGGTTCTAAAATACTCTGAGACAAGGCTGTTTCCAATATAATTTTGTATTATTCCGCTTTCATTCTTGAGTCTACAAACAATTAAATCAATGGTGCCATACAATGATACTGCACCAAAAACCATGACCCACCCCTCACGGCTTTGATATCTAGCGATCCAAAGATAAATTTTCTTTTCTGAAAACATGGAAGTAGTATAGTTATTATCGATTCGGTCCATCTAAGTTGAACATTTTTCAACTATGTAAAAATATCATTATTTTGCCAATCCTTTTGTTGGATGCCTTCAGCATTCCAAGGCATGCGGTATCTTGCTAAATTAAGCCGCTTTAGTTTGTTAAACAGAGTTTTTTTTTCTTCAGCTTTAAGTGGTTTAGGTGTCCGCCGCTTTTGATAACTGGACTTAAGGTCAATCGGCTAGCTTCTGATTCTGACCGATACGGAGCTGGGTTCCTGTTCTTTTCAGAAAGTGGTTGTTATTTTCTTCATTTATAAAAGGTCATTAATATTTGGTTTCCAAAGTAAAGCTAAATAAAACACACACAGCGATACATTTTTGATGAAAATTGTATTTTATTATAAAGTTTGGACTTTGCCATTAAGTGTGAAAAACAATATCATTCAAATGGCCGCCTCGGGAAGATTTCCACCATTCGATTGACCAATTGACGTCGCCAAAACGTGAAATTATGCAACCAGGAAAATTCTCACGTAATAAAGCCATAATTGGTCGTGTTGTGTGGCTTGTTGCCCCGTCTTGTTGGAACCACATATCGTGCAAGTCATAATCTTCAATCACCGGCCAAAAAAAGTCTTTCAATTGCTGCGGACGCCGGAAAAATAAAATTTGGATCATCAGCAACACTTATACTTGTAGCAGCAATATTTTTGACTGAGCGTGCATTACGATGATGCACAGGTCTTACTACATCAGTAACGCTTCCACTCGCTTCAAATTTCTTCACAATTTTACCGATTCATAGACGAAAAATAGGAACACAGGAAAAATTCAAAGTCAATTTCATATATTTTTTTTGTAAAAATAAGACATTAAAAAAAAAAAAACAATTAAAAATATGGAGGGTGATATTTGGCACCTACTGAAGGGTGATATGATACTCTACTTTTTACAGTTTTTTTTACCACATTTGTAACATGTGTTATTAAATGAGGTGCATGAGTCATGATACCAAAACTGATATATTATGCATCTAATTCCCTCATTCGGTTTTGTTGTAAGAGCTGTTCGATATTTTGAGTAAAATAAGATGAGTGCTATAACACAAATTCTTCTCTTTATAGTGAGTAGTTTTGCATATAAAATCACACGAAGCCGTTTTGCATGAACATATATAGATCTGAACTTTTCGAATTCTAATATATTTCTGTAACTTAAAACTGAATTTTTTTGAGCGTGCGATTTATCTGCATTTTCCAGATCACATCCTGCTTTGAATTGTATATCACGAGACTTCTAAAGAAAATGTATGGAAATTCCTTTTTACCATAACTAGAACACTCAAATAACAATAATTGCTTGATGAAGCCTGCGCACATACCAACTTAAAAAAGAAAGTAGCAACATTCTATAAACATCATCCACCTACAAAATGCCTATTTGCATGTTTCCACTGATAACATCGTGGTTTCATTACAACAAACAGCCACCGTCATTTTTTGTTCGCCATCTCACTTCCAAATGTGAACAACGACCTCACGTTCACGCTCCTTAATGTGAGATCCTGTCAGCATAGTCATTATAATAATATGAACACCATAAGCCGACCAAACGTTTCCAACACACACACACACACATACACAATTTGAACACGACAAACAACCGTAACTATATGCATAGCAATAAATTCCACCAATTTTCAAACAAATGGAACACATTTTGGACATATCTCACCCGCAGCCGCCACAAAATGTCCGCATCCGTCCTATTCTGCTGAACATATAGAACCAGCTCTCATGCTAAACTCGCTCGCCAAGGAGGTCCTCCTGCATGGCAGTAGGTTTATAATAATAACAATAATTCCCCCAGCTCGGCAAACAATCATCATCATGATATACGAGCAATGATGCCCGAAAATGGTTCGAATAGCTCTTTGAGAAAGAGTGCCTCAAAGATGATATGCCCACCAGGCGAGGACCGACCGCCACTTGTGGCACACGTTTGGCTCTAACCAAAAAATCGACAAACTATTAGCCAAACAAGATTGCATCCGATGTATGCTAACAATGCGTTTGAAATGTGCTCCCAAAAATAGATACAATGCAACACCAGCACAGCAACCAAGCCAGCAATATGGCTATGCGGTAGACACTGTTGCACATAACACTCTTTTGCTGTGCTGTGCTGTGGGGCTTCCTTCACTTTCAGATCAGAGATTGCAAAGTGGACAATGCTTCTGGCAAGCGCAAGTTATCCTCGCATGCTGCAGAGTTCTCCTATAATATCCATAATGAACAAAGAGAAAATGTCCCAACAATTCCCAATAGTCCAAGCGATAGCTTTATGGAGGAGACAATTCTTCCGTGTTCATGATGCGAACAAATGTCGGGCAGAGTAAAAGAGGTGCGTGCTGGTATGTTTGTGTGGACTTTGGCGAGTGCGCTGACCAAGACCATTTGGAAGAGCAAAAAGATGATTATTATTATTGTAGTCATTAAGGAAGAAACAAACACGAGGAGCTTTGTTCGCATTTGGCGGCTGTCAAGGAACTCACTGGAATTCCAATGCATATACATATACAACTTCAACGATATGGTTTGCCTTTATGATATTTGTGTTGTGGAAGCAGCTGAGATTTTTTTATATTAAGGATGTTCAATTCTGGATAAGGAGCGAAAGATTTGAACAAAATAAAATGAGGGAGTGAAAAAAGGGCTTCGTACAAAAGAAAGACTTTTCCTAAAGAAGCTTAATTATAGTAGAAACACTTGTACCTGTATCTCATCCAATTGACAGATAACTGTATTTCCTGTTAATCGGTGGTTTATTGAAAAGAACCAGAAATAGAGACGCATTATGATTAGTTTGGCAATTCCTCTTTTCTTTGTAGTTAATGTCTTGAAACTATCTTCCTCTGCTAAGCTGGTCTTATACTTTACAATTCCAAAAGTTTTGGTGAATCTTAGCCATCTCACTATGCGCCCTTTTTGAAAGGCTCTCCATTTGTATCAATTTTTCTTTCAAGGCCGCCGAAAAATTAAGAAACATTTACTGGTCCATTTCATGTAGGTACTTTAAATATATTTTTGGTTCCCAAGGCTGAAATAAGTACAAATACCAATCTCGTGGGTGATGAATCTGCGCATGTGTTTTCTCCTGCCTCACACGTTCACTTTTCTTAGGCACTACTTAAATCAAACTCCCCAACTTCTAATATGCGTCAAAGATATCTCTTTGGTTTTCAAGTGTAACATAACTCTTACAATTTTTTTGGCAACGTTCAAGCTATTTACATATTTTTTCCTTTTTCAAATTTCCAGTTTTTGTTACATATTTCTTACTTTGTTTCCTCTTGAGTTTTCTTGACGTTGATGTTTCGGTCTGTTGCTCACTATTCAATACCCGCATTTCCATTTCAGATGATCTCTCTGAATTAAGCTGTTTCTCAACTTCTTCTCCCAGATGATTTCTCCCTTAATCGTCACAAAGTAATCGTTCTTAAGAAATGTATTAAAAGATTATCGTATCTTTCGAGTATCAAGTGCTTTTCAGAGCGAGTGTCTCATGCAATATCTCAGAGAAGCCATTTGGAACCACTTATCTTTGTTTTGACTATAAATTATGTTGAGCTGATTTTACCCCAATTTGACTTGGAAATTCACGCTGATAATATGAAAATTTAGAAAAAAAAAAATGTAACCACCGAAACGACTCGCTCTATGCTGAAAATAAACTTTTATACTTGGTGCCAACAAAACTTTCTTAAACTTAATATTAAGAAATGTCAATCCATAACTTTCAATGGTAGGTATGCTTGATCTTACTGTAACCTCCATTCATGACTTGGGAGTTATTTGTGACACCCAATACATTTTTTGATCTCACTACGACAGCATTATTAGAAAGACTTTATCTCTAATATATAAAGTGTTGGGGTAATAAGCTCCAAAGATTAAGCTATTAGCTGAGGACATCGCTCTTGGAATGTGACCCCGCGTCAGCTTTATTAAGAAATTATCATTTCTGTTTATGTTGACTCCGTTGCATTGTATAGAACCCGGTTTGAATAGTAATGTGTGTACTCCAACTCTGGGAGTTGCCTACGTCAAGGACGTAGGCACTGCCTCTCAGACACCCGAATCTTTTCCATTAATTTGAGATGGGGCAGCGTTAAACCACACGGGGCATCCATAGGCAATCATCCATCAGCCTGATGGCCCTCATCACCAGATCACTTTTACCCTGGTGTCAAGCCGGCTGCTAAAAAACAAATGTTTCTTCAGGGCAAAAACTCCCCTAGCCCTGGTCAGAGCAGCATCTTTATGTCTGTCGAAATACGGATATTGATCCAACCAGATAGCAAGGTACTTTACTATAATTTTACTCGCCAGTGGATGTTTTTTCTAGTATCCATTGGGACTCCAGCCAACGGAGTCCTAAACAGAATAGTTTCTGGTTTTTGAAAATTGATTTTCAACTTCCAGTCATCACAATATCGCTCAATCTTGCTGCAGTCACAAGAGAATTCTGATGACCTCGACTTTTGTAGCTGTTCTGTAAGCAATAAAATCATCGGCAGACGCTGGTGTAAATGCTGAATCGGGCAGGCACCCGATCTGATATCCATTGGATATCAAAAACGCGACATAAATGGTGTCATGTCTCAACCCACTCTATTTATAACTTTCTCGAATACTTTACTGATACTTGGGGGATTCACCGGATCGGAGTTGTCCTTTCCCTTTTTCGGGAGAGGATGGACTACACTTTTCTTCCACCTCACTGGATAGTATGCATTATTTACTGCGTTGTTAAACAGTTTGGCATATATGTCAACTGCTTTCTGAGATAAATTTGTCGTAGTACAATCTTTTTTTTTACACTCTATCAGATCTTTGCATATTCGCCAAGCGTTCTTCATTGAACCCGGTGAAACTGAGGTTCTCAGATCGCTATTGTTATTGTTATGTCGTTACGAAGGTAGAAGTGTTGCAGTAAGGGTCTGTTTTCAAAACCATAGTTCGGGTGATTGCAAGCATTCACCTTGTATACTTACTGAAAAGCAGCTCCTACGGCCTCCACTTTCTCCAATACATCGTCCTAAATCTTATGTGCCCACCTGGTGGTTACTTTTGGACTAAAGAAATGAAAACTCCAAAATTGTAATGGTACAAATTACTGTCATTTTGTATTTTCTATCGCTATATTTTTTAAATAAGTTAATAAATTGAATAAAGTTCTTTTAATGTTACAATAAAGAACACGGAAATTTTATATTAGTGATACTTTTTCAGCTTGGAAATATCACAAAAATAAATACATTCAAAGTTCCTCAATATAGGGTTTATATTAAGAGAAATTCTGTATATTTTTCAAAAGTTAGATATTTTGATGAAGAAAATTACCACCATACGTGAATCCAGAGACTTACTTCTGTCATATTTACGATAACTTATTCGAAAAAAAAAACGTATTCGGAAAATAAATCTTCCAACATTATTGGTTATTTGGGAATATTCCTGGACACCGAGAAACTCAACTCGACGAGAAAAAACATCACAAATAATATGTATTCTAAAATTCATTTTTTTTCTCGAACTGAAACTTCCGAATTTTTGTTTGCTCTCTCGAATTCGCATCCAAAAGAATTTAAAAAAATAGGTAGGTATATGATTAATATGAATTTAAATTTACAGCCAATATAAATCACCTCACAGTTGTACTAAGTTGTCTTAATTTAAAGCAGCCTTAAGGTAACTAATGCATGAACAGAAAATGTACCTTTTGGTTTCCTAGAACACATTTGAATATGTATGGATATACTCACATACATACATAGGTATGAAAAGAATTTGTAAAACATTCACACAAAGATCTTAACAGAGCAATTCCCCTATTGCCAATCAAGTTAATTAACTGTATCATTCTACCATCTTTTGAATGGCGGTAGCCCTCCAGCTAACCAGTCAGCTATATAGCTCTAGAGAGCCAGCCGCAGATGTAATTGTAGGTACCTACAACATTCTATTCTGTGCCTATGTAGCTCTTCCGGTCTTACACTTCCTAGTTCTGCAATGAAAAGCAATCTTATAAAGTAAACAATGTAGCAGAAGGCAAATTACAAGAAATGAATCTAGACAACAAATTAACATTTAAATTCGCTCGCTCACACGCTTTCCTATTTCAAAAACACAGCATACTTACATACAATTAAGAACATACATATAAATATAAGATGGCATCAGAAGCGTATATGATGAAACAAAACAATTGCGAATGCAAATTTTTAAGTACTACATATATTTTATTTTTGTTTCATCCAAGATGTGATTTATCTGTACGCAAGCAGCACAAACAGCAAGCAGGAGAACCCAGAAAATAGAAAACAGCGGCCAATGACTGACAAAGTCGCGGTTAGCCGTGGTTATTTACGGTTCTCTTAGCCATGGTGTGTGATTGTTTTATACGGCTGCACCGCGACCCAGGAAGACCAGAACCGTGGAAATCTGACCAGCTACGGTAGTTGTGATCTTCGGCACATCTACTACCGCTGATCATTCTAATGATGATGATGAAATGTGCTGACGAGTGAGTGACTGAGTGAGAGCTCCACACTAACTGAGCGAGCCAGATAACTCACCGAATCCATCGAAGCACCAGAGTAAATTAAAAAAATTACAATATGTATCTGGTGCTCTGTATATATTTGGCCGAAGAAGAGTGAAGTAGCTGTAAATCTGCGTTTTCGGTTTGCTACAACATTGTACCAGTATACGTACCACCTTCCGTCTTTCGGTTAAAGTCTTCGAGTCAAATGATTTTTGCGGTCCAGCCAGCACGTTCCAGTTCCATTCACCATTACCACTCGAAATTCATCCCTGGCACTTATGCAAATAATATATACACACGTGGAACCAACCGAACCGGACCGGATCGGACAACACAAATAAAACCGTCCTGGAATGCATTAGCTTCGGCTTCCTAACGTGTCAGAGCACAAGCTGCTCATCGACAGCTCTCATCGTGAATGTCATGTGGTCACGAGTTCCCACGCGCCTCTAGCGGTGGATCTATCCAAAAGTCAATGGCAGTTCGCCGCAGTCCTACAGTGGTATAAGATGCATCGATATGAGTTCTAAAATCCACAGAAGCTAAATCTTTGACGAATTGAATGACATTTTCAAAGAAGACGATATAAGAAACGTTTGCATAACATCTCCGCCTCCTGATACGCCCCCTTTTTACAAAAGGTCGTACATTAATTAAAAGCTGATAAAAATTAATTCCTATAAAATTTTACTCTGGTAAACTTCTGGTAACACCAAAAATTTAGGCATTCAAAGTTCTTTAGACCATAAATTAATATATAAACCATGAAACAAAATCAGACTAATCTTTTGGAAAAAGAATAAAACCATACAAATGTTTGTCCACTGACACGCACACTTAAAATTTGTCTAATTTAAGGTAATAATATTCTAAATATTTAATAATTTTCTAAGAGAATTTAAAAGTTATGATTTAAGTAGCAGAAAAAGGTCATTTCGCACCACTGTAACTCCGCAGCACACCACCACCTCTTGGAGATGTTGGCGTCAGTACCAGTTCAGTGGGTCATTCACGAGGAGTAGTGCTCCTAATGAATTGACAAACGGTCTCTTGGTCAGGCACATCGAATCGTTGAGGCGGCTGTCAATTGCCATCCCACTGCGGCAGCAATGGCATCAGTGGACCGCGAGCGCACGCGTTCGTTTGTCCGATCATCCGGACTAAAAGTTCTCCGCGCACTTTGGTTATCTGGAACATGTCACAATACCTACAATTCAAAGCTATATAGCTTGTGCGCATACAGGAGGATGTTTGCATTTAATGAGAGTCCGTCGTCGTCACCGTCATCGTCGCCGCCGTTGCCTCCGCCTATCCATCCTGGACTGCGAATGCGAACGGACTGTGTGCACAACTTGCATCATATATGCATATCGCGGACTCACCATACACAGACCGATTTATGCTCGAGTAAACTCCTCTGCTATGTATGTAGACTGCGTTTGCATTTGAGCTGCGCAATGCGCAACTAACTCGCTTTGTGGCAAAGATAAACAAATGTTTTAGGTAAAAGAAAAAGATACTCTTTTGTTAGTGAAGAGGGTTTCGGTTTAATTAGCCTCGACTGGTTGCAGATATACAGCAGTTCCGTTGTGGTAATTAGAGGTGGTTGAAATTGTGGTTTGTATTTGTTTGTATTTTTTTTTTTCATGGAAATAGCTAAGGTGTATTATGACAAATTGATATTTTACGCGCGGGGAGTAAAAAAAAAATTAATTTCCAAGTTTCTTATGGCGTGTTGGATGTTTGATGGTCTGATTGATTTGTTTTGGTATATTGGCAGCCATGGATGGTGGGAAGGTTTAATTAAAACTTTGCCCTCGAGCCAACAGTTATAACTATAGATTTTGTTATAGGTACATATGTATATTAATTTTTATGTAGGTCCCTGGGATAAGGAAGTTATGTTAATACCGTTACAGCACAAGTAACCGTTATGACATTTGAATCTATTTAACTGTATGCTCATTTTGTGATTGTTTACAATTTTAAATTACGAAATTTTAAATTTTTACAATTTTAAATTACGAAAGAAAGATTTTGCACAAAATTTTATACAGATTGCCTATTTGGTTTGTTTGGCTCCATTACCTGAGTTTAAAATTGCAATAATAAACAGATGAAGCTGCGGCACCCATCGCTGTAGAACAATTAGCTTACGTATATCCAAAAAATTACTTTAATTGAGGAAGACGCGGACAGGACATGCGTCCTATTACATCCTCAGGAATTTCTTGAGCGCGATTGCTATCATCTTGTATGGTAATTTTTATTTCGCAACGATTTTGTCGGCAGACTTCTAAATAAAATTTGAAAGCCCATTAGCAAAGTATTTCACCTTACTGACAAATGAATAAGAAGGCAAATGGATTGTAAACCCCTTATATGGAAGATTTCATTTATTTCAATGCAAATTTTAGCCTGTCTGTACCTGGAACTGTTTTTTTTACCCTCTTTACTGATTCTCCCCTAAAAATTTGAACAAATACAAAATTTAATGATTTTTTGTAACTAAAGAACACAATTTATTTAATATTATAAAATCAATTAAATTGAACCTAACTACATATTTAAAAAATTTAAATTAAAAACCGCGACACCGCTTCTAAAATTCTAAACGTAGATACAGCTAAATTATTTGATGAAGTTATTTTTTTTTATTTATGAAACAGGAGCTCGAACTACATGATTGTTGACAGAAATTGTATTAGCGTTAGGTCGAGGTCGATTATAGAAGATAAAAATTAAATTGGTTTGATTAAGATCAAGCGGACAGTTAATTTTAGCTCCGATCGCTTCTTAAGTTAGATCTTTTAGGATAAAGATCCATGTTTTTGGATGAAATTCAATAACTATGTCAGATAGCAGTTTTCCAAGCTCAAAGTACTTAAAAATGGAAACTTTTGAATTTTTGAAACAACATTAGATAAGTTAAGAAATAACTCCACACCAGAGCCGGCGGCGGCGCAAGACCAGGCGTGAGCAAAATTAAATTTGCGGGGCCCCTGGGATAATGATTTCAGGCTACATCATTATGAAAAAGTATATTACACAAATGTCCTACAAACTTGTGCTTACCACTTGTCATCAAATCTTTCAAAATCAATATTAATTTTAATTCAAAATTGTAATAACAAATTTAAGAAAATATTTGATTTCAAACTTTTTAAGCCTTTTCTAATAATTTACATGTATAACAAAAAAAATTATAAGCTCACATTCTGAAAATTGAATAAACGAAAATTTAAATAATATCTAAGTAGGTATCTGATAAAAAATATTTTTTTCTTTTTACAACTGCTATTAAAGTTACAAAAGCTTTGAGTAAATCACGAAATCCCTGACTACTTAAAAACAATAGTAATCACAAAATATTAAGCTGGAAAACAATTGAGAATATATTTTTCTTTCAACAACCCAATTAAAAAGTCTTATTTTGTAAATTGTGGATTGCGGTTAAACCTTATTTTTTAAAATCGTCTTGATGTGATTTCTCATTTGATTCTTACCTCAAATGGAATCGACAAATCCTCCAAGAGTATCTCTTGTCATGAATAAGTGCTTCTCACCCTAGCCATTCGGATTCGGCAGAAAGTTGTATGTCCATCGACAATGTCTTGGAAAATTGGAGTGACAGAATTTGCTGCTGCTAACCTAGTCGAGGCAGCAGCCACTTGCGCGACGTTGTGTTCCATAATTACTAATAAAGCCATAATACATGAACAAAATTTAATTTCGTTAATTTTATTGCATTTTTAAAAAGAAACTTGCATTTGGCCCACACTGTACACCCGCGAATTCAACAAGGGCAGGTTAAGAAAATGACAAAATCAGTTTTAATCGATCTAGTGTATAGAGAATTTTGCGTTGTTGTTACAATATTAATTTATAATAACTTCTTGAACAAACACAAATGCATCACCAGTACCACGGAGAATATTCGAGAAAACGCCCTTGAAGAAAGAACCAAAAAGCACTAGTTTGGAAATTATTCCCCAGCAGTGAACAGTGCTATTGTAAATAATATCAGCTGCCTTGCGGGCCTGTATCAGCAGCAAACCGAGTACGGGCGAAATCTATTGGGTATGTGAAGCACAATGTTGCTTCAGCAGCACCACTGGAAACCAAATTTCCCATGCCAGTAATGCCAGAACTGGGTGTTCTTGGCAACACCTCCCAAGAAAACTTGCTTGTACAAATCCTTGATAGCAAAGTTAAAAGCTTGGGTTGGGAAGAAACGGATGAAGCTAGCCGTGTTAGGTTACCACGCCAGAATGAAGTAAAACCTTGTTCTTTTGGAATGTGGACTAAGCAGTCAACCATGCCCTTGTATTGTTTGTCAGATGAGATTTGTTGTGAAGTATGTTGAACTTGCAACAACAATTTGACACTTTCGATTGGGGTAACCGCAGTTTGAGATAAATACCCACCAGCGGCAAAATCCCTAGCGAAACTCACGGGATTGAAATTTTCACCCATTGTACCATTTTTTTTTTTGATAAGGTGGTTTGCTGACAGATAGGCAATGCTTAGCGGAGTTTACTCTGTTTTTAGAAGCCGATATTAATTTTTGGTACACAAATTGTTACGGACAATAGCTTAAGAAGAGCAAATATTATTATTACCATTTTTATTTGAATATATGTATCTTTATAGGTTTTCTATAAAAACCCCGACCGTTTAGTTCCTCTTAGCCTTCTTCAAGCAGCTCATTCCTTCGAGAATTCCCACCGTTTTGTTTCCAAGGTTGTGTCCTAAGGACAAGGGGTTTCATTACGATTCCCGACCCTTTATTTTCTTTATTAGCTCCTCTTCAACAGGCTGACTGGACAAGATACTTCTTCAAGAGTTTTGGCCACTTTGTTCCCTAGGTTAGCTAAATATTTTGAATAATGTTTATACATATGAAATATAGGTACTGCCTTAAGAATTCGACGAAGAATAAAATGAATGGAAATTATAAAATGAACTTAAACAAAAGTAATCTATTTTTATTCGAATTTTAAGACATTTAAAGCCCAAGTGTTAGTGCTCCTTTGGGAATAATCTTGGACGCCATCAGCCATGAAGAAAAAGCATTATACTATGTATGTGGCCACCTTTTTATGAAAAAGATGATGTTATTGGAATAAAATCGTATGTACTCATAAAAAGGTATTCTGTGCAATTAAATATATCTAAATATTGTGATGTCAGAATTATTTTCTATATTTTTGGATTTATTCAAAAATTGGTAATGACTATAAATGATACAACAATCAATTGGAGGGCAAAACACCTTAGATTTATGGCTTGATAATCATTATCGATGCCTCATTTTACAGGTAAATATTTAATAAGATCACTCAAACTATTTTTAAGCATTATTCTAAAACTTCACAAGAAAATTGGTAAAACTAAAATACGAATTTTAGATTCTCGGATAGGGATTTTAGAATTTCAAAATTTATTAGTTTGGGAAACCTTTTTATAAATAGGGTGAAAACCCAAAATCTTTTCAAGAGTTATAGAACAATGAAGGTACTTATAACAATAAAATGGACCGCTATAACTTTGTCCCGAAAGAAAAAAGGCGAATATTTACGGTTCACGAGTCCAGTAATTTTCAGGAATATTTTGCGAAACGTAAAGTCAACCGAATATTATTAATTAATAATCAAATTTTCTTTTACCACGAATAACGAAAGTATCTTCACTAAAACCACTTATTAACAAAAGTTTACTTTTCTTTCTTTTTTCTGTACGAACTGCCAACTATTCCTTTCTCAATCCCTGTTCAAGTTTTTGGATTTTCTTCCTGTTTTCATTGTCTATAAATTTTCTTTTCTTTTCTTTTCTTTTCTTTTCTTTTCTTTTCTTTTCTTTTCTTTTCTTTTCTTTTCTTTTCTTTTCTTTTCTTTTCTTTTCTTTTCTTTTCTTTTCTTTTCTTTTCTTTTCTTTTCTTTTTTTTTTTCTTTTCTTTTCTTTTCTTTTCTTTTCTTTTCTTTTCTTTTCTTTTCTTTTCTTTTCTTTTCTTTTCTTTTCTTTTCTTTTCTTTTCTTTTCTTTTCTTTTCTTTTCTTTTCTTTTCTTATCTTTTCTTTTCTTTTCTTTTCTTTTCTTTTCTTTTCTTTTCTTTTCTTTTCTTTTCTTTTCTTCTATTTTTGAATCTCTCCACAAATAAACTCTTTCTGGTTAAGAAGCGCTTTCCAGATTTTTCGATATCTGGACGATATCCTCTTTCGCCGACAACCCCGTGCTTGGAGCCAATCGGAATCCGCGGATCTCGATCACGACATTTGTAAGCTACACTCAGCTACTTGCTGAAGTGCACCACCGTTCACGAAATCCAGCGGTCCTGCTTACACACACTTCACCCTGGCTATGCACTGTCATCCTGGAATTCGCCGACCGTTGGTTTCACTTCCAGGCGAACCCGATGAACGCATCATCAAACAGAAAACCAAAATTAAAAATACAAGAACTCAATTTCGAATTAAAAGAAGCATTGCTCCCCTCAAATTTCCGTAAGCAAAAAAAAAAACAAACCAAAGAAAAATTCGTGGTAGTAAAATATTCAATGATCAGATTTCAATAATTTGACAGAAAATTTGGCAGTTATTTTCCTAAACGCGTAAAATAAAAAAAAAAACTACCTCGGTGGGCTTTCGTTAGATTTTGGGGGCTTTGGGGATAAGCCGATAGCGTTCCATTTTATTCCAAAATAAAGATTTAATGTTTAAATTATGAAGTGGATCACCAATTCACTCAAGTGTCAAAATTGACAACGTTTATATATTTTTTTTTTTTCAAATTACTGAGGGAGTGAGTCAAAGGAAACACCAGTGAAAATAAAATTGGGTAGAAAGAAACATAGGATGGGGAACGGAAAATTTTACTGTAACAAATTATTTAATAATTAATAAAATCAAAATATGATTAAATTAAAAAATTTAAATGGAAAATTTAATGAAATAAGAAATTTTAAATATTTAATACAAAAAAGGTGTGTATTAACGCTGCGGTGGAGACGTAGGGTTGTGATGTGATAATAGCTTTGCCTTGCCTCTATAACACCGCAAAAACATAGTTTCCTACTTAAGAAGATGGAAAAGTCATAAAAAAAAAATATGTTCATCTTTTTTCGATTAAATGTATCAGTTACTTGTGTTTATGTTATGTCTATCCTAAATGCTCAAGTAACATCTTTCAGAACACTAATAGGCAACGCAGCTCTCGCTATTCACAGTTAAACTAAAAATTTGTTTCTTTAACTGTATAACAGTCCTCATTCTTTTGGTTTGAGTAATACTCTTTGCAATTTAATTACAATATCTCCAATTAACATTCTTCCCCTTTTTAAGAGGCAATCTTCAAGAAAGGGTTTTTTTTTTATACTCGTTATACGTAGCATAATTCAATAATTCACAAGAAGTTTCACCATTCTACCTTCTTATAATTCATTTGCTTGATAATCTTAAGAATCTGTTTAGATAAAGAAAAAGGCTGTGTCACTGAAGATTTATATTTTTGGAAGATTTTTTACAAGAATCCAAAAAAACTACAAAAATTAAAATCATTTGGTGTCCATTAATTATATTTTTTTTAAATAAAAATAAAGTATAGTTGGTAAATTATTTTTTTTTTATAGAAGGCTAAAGGATAATTGGTTTTGACCTTAATTCACAGAACCAGCATATATGTATATAGATATGGTTAAAATAAAATCATTATTTGACCAAGATATTGAACTTATTACAATGTCTGAATTCCTATTTGTACAATTTAATTTAGGTACCCATATGTGTGCCCAACCCAATATCGCACAAAAACCAATTATATGATCCAAAAAATAATTTCGCATGATGGCAATTGGTCCAGAAGATGTTTTCAATTAAAACATTAATCTTTTATAAAAATATTTAATATAATTCTCAAAATAATCATCATCGTCAAGTTCACTGACACAATCAGTTCTCATACGCCCTCACAATATATTTCTCACGAAAAATCTTATACAAAAAAAAAATGAAAAAGTTTCCTTAAATACAAAAAAAAAAAAAAAAAAAACTAAAAGATGTAAAACAAACCGACAATCTATCTAATTAAAACATTCTCAGTTCTCACGGAGTGTGGTCTTGATTCTCGAAGTGCCTGACACCCATGTACACACCTACTTCTTGCGTAACCTAATAATTATGAACTGTTTTTAATTTCTTTTTTTTTATTTTAATTCTTTTTTGATTTGCAGCACCATGTATTTTCGACCCATCAGTCTTTTATAGAACTAACATACAAAAATAAAAAAAAAAATATTCTTGACTTCTATTTTTATGGTAGAAACTGTTAACCATCTTCTTAATAATAATTGTTGGTTGCGTTGCGCTCCAAAAACTAAAAAGTGTAACCCTTCCGGTTTGGCAGTGTTGCATTAATCGCAACAAAACGGATGATTACCAATAAGAGGCCGCATGATGGCCACAGTCTAATAAAAACACACCACATACATATACATAGGTGTCAAAATAGACGTCAACAGCCTATCAATTACACCTGCTTGGCCAATGGCCATGGCAGTATAGTGTGGTCAATAACTCGATCGCATATCGAAGAGCACAATCAAAACAAAGTAGTTCATTATGTGAATTGTGTCAGGCGATTACCATAAATGTGCTGTGAACATACCACTCCAGTGAGCAGTGCCGCACCCGCACCACCACCGCCATCGCCTACGCCAACGGACAACAGCGACAACAACGCCAACAACAACATCATCATCATCATCTGCGGAATTGTTCTGAGAATGCGGGGGCGTTTTCCAGTTGCAGTGGAATTTCGCTTAATGTCGCCATGTGAACTGTCAATACGACTCGACTTTGGAAATGACAGCTCGACTTTGGCATATCTACCTGTCGCGCGCAGCGTGGTGACTTGGCTATGGCTGGCATATATATATGTGCTCAAGCAATGTGCAGCTCTATCGAGGTAAATTGGACGTGACCATCGCATTAACCGTGTTACGGAGACATTTTTTGTTGCTCCGTTGTCCGTTCTTCTATATGGACTCGGTCCGATCTTGTTCGGATGTCGTACTCCTAAATGACCAGACTACTTCGCGCACAGTCGATTCGTAAAATTTTGTTCGTTTTTTTTTATAGGTCTTATTTTTTTTGAGCGTAAGTTCCGTGGTAAGTTTTGTGTTTTTGTTGATTTTCTTTTTTTGCCTGAAGTGGGTGCAAGGGGGAGACATTTTCCGCCGACGACAACGACCACTAAAGTCACAAAAACGGATTCCATTGTGCTGCACCGACCGACGATGATGATGATGATACCAAGGCGCGCATTGCGGATTGAAAAAGAAGCTATATGGTATGCTTTGGTGGAAAAACAACTTTCTTTTTATTGCAGAAAGAAGATGGAACGGGCTTTTTTTTTTGAGTTTTTCCAGCGAGTTAGCCGGCCATTTATGGCCATTTCTTTTTTTATTTTTTTGCAATTTTTATATTTTTTTTCCTATGATACTTGACAGGTTGTGGTTTTCTTTATAAAGAAGCAAAAGAATGAAGAAGTTGATATTCTTAACCTTAAGTTGTGATTAGACGAGATAATAATATTTTTTTTTTATTTTATTCTGGTTTGTTTTATTACTCTATATGTTAATCTTTTTGTTTTAATTGGTTAAACAACTTTCTTCTATTGAATGGTGTGTGTGTGTGTTTTTGTTGTTTTAATTTAAATAAAAAAAATTAAGCATTTCGGGTGACATTAATGAGTTGGTTCTAAACACACAGGTAATGTGTGTAAAATGAAAATGTAATTTCTACAAAAATGTAAACTAATGAGCATTTTTAATGAGCTAAACAAAATTAGAGTAGGTTTTATAGTTTCTTGTTTTTAGTTTTTGTTGTTTCTTTTTTGTAACCTTGAATATTATTTTCTGCAGAAATTTGTAACACTTTCAAATAAAATTATTTATTACTTAAATGAAAGCAAAATTATACTGAATGAAATCCGAATAGATAGTTCATAAAAAAATTCAAGGTTTGTGTTGTATAAATTTTCATCCTGAGTAAATTCCAATTGAATTATTGTTAAAGATTATTTGGAACTTACTTGCAAATTGTCGTCTTTTTTAATTTCAAAAATTGATGTCTTTCTTTATGTCTGTTTATATACCTTGCCCTGCAGCTTAACCGCACTAAAGTGATTTTCTTAAAACTTGGAACTTGGTTTTTGGCTATTCCCAAGGGGAGAAATTGATATTTTTTGGCTCTAAAAATAACAGAAACTGCCATATTGCAACCGTTGTGAAAGAGGTTATTATTTAATATTGAATATAGAAAATTTCAAAAAAATATACTTTGGATTAATAATATAAAATTTTTATCAAAGTTGACATTAAGATGATGGCGAAGTTGAAAAAAGTGGGTCTCGCAATTCTGTGTGTCTGTCTGTCTGCTTTTAGGCATTACCCCCACACATTTTTTTTTCGTCCCTTACTTTCGCGGACACTTTTTGGCGGAATCAAAAAATTTTATATCTGAATTTGTTGTTAATTAAATGCTAATTTGTTGCGCAAACCAATCATTTGTAGCTCGTATAGGTTCTTAAGTTATTAAAGTTTCCGCTAAAATAAGTCTGAAGTTAGCGGACGGAATCTAAAATAAAACGAACTTTAAAGTTTGATTGACACCCAAATTTTTAATTTTAATTTAAGCTTTTGAAACTAATTTTGCAGCTTTTGTAGATCAATTTCTATTTGCATTTTAAGTTTCAAAAGTTCGAGCACAAAATCGCGGAAACTTCAAATTCGTGCAAAAAAAATTGGATTTTCTCTTTTTTTTTTTAGATTTTGGCGGCTCCATTTTTAGCTTACTTGGATATAAAAAAACCATTCGAGCTACAAATTTCCATTTAGTGCAAAAAAACAGCATTTAAAGTGCTACAATTTCTTGCAAAAAAAATTTTTTGAAAATCTCATTTTTTTAGATTTTGTCCGCTAACTTCCGGTATATTTCAAATTACCAGAAATGCACTTTGAAAATTTAAAATTTAAATAAAAAATTATCCATATTTGTTTTAAGACCAAAAATAACGGTACCTGCCGTACAATTTTTTTTAGCAAAAAATAAAAATCTTTCTTTCTTAAAAACGTGCCCACAACTTTTTTTTTTTTTTTCAAAAATCAGTAATTTTTTTTGGGAACTTCATAATTCAAAAACGACTTGATCGATTTTTATTAAACTTGGCACCCACCAGTTTTTCACATTATGTAGCAGATTTTAAATAAATTTTGTTCTTATAACCAAAAACAACGGTAGCTCTCATATAAATGTTAAAAAACCTGTAATGAAAATATTATTTTTCTCAAAAACGGCTTCTACGATTTTGATTAAATTTTTTTTTTTGTAAACTATTATTAGAACGATCTACCATATTATTGGGAAAATAAATGTATCTATCTTTTAAAAATGGTACCTCTCATAGAACCATTTTTTGAATTTTCGACTATCTTATTATCTGTTGAACTAATTTTTTACACAAAAGCTAAATTTCCAAAAAATAGAATTAAAAAACCATTTTTTTAAATATATTTTTTTAAAACACAGCTCCACATTATTTTTAAAAATTTCTTGCGTTGGTATCAAATCAATTTCAGATATTTTCTTAATCAATTTACTTAACTGTAAATTCAATGCATATGTGCGAAGTGAAAGACATCACGGTGCTATATTGTTCATATTTATGTACTCTCATAATACTTCCTAAAACTAGGCTATGTATACATACAAAATGGACTTCAATAATTAATGAATTTCTTTTATCAGATGAAAAGTTTTTAAAATTATTAAGACTTTAAAACCACAATGTGATCGAACATAAGAGCAAGTTCGTGCGACCAAGTCGTGCGTTTTATTTTTTTGCTGTAATAGAATTGATATAGGCTTACAAAAGTTAAACAAATTATTTTTAGAGTAACACATAACGCATATAGTCACGTATATCATAACTACTGCAATAAAACTTTAATAAAACCTTTAAATAAAAAAAAAAAAAAACTTTAAAAAGTAATTTATTTAAATTGAATGTGATGAGTAAAACGTTGGTCCATAGGCTAATTTTACAATTATATTCACGTATTTCTAGATGTAGATCAAAATGGTGAGAAGTGACAACAAGGAAACATGAAAACATGAGATTATGTATTGTTGATTTAACTTCAAAATTAAATTAAAAGTAATAAAAAAGGTCTAATGGTTGTGATATTTATAAATAAAGAAAGCAAACATAGAAGCATGTAATAATTGATGTTGAGATTGTATACCTTTTTTTTAATACTTACATATAATTTACATCTATTGAATTGTACATACTTATGGCAGTTGATTTAAAGATTATCCGTCACATTTATAAACGTTGGCTACCTTTAGACGATCGTCCAAGTTATAAATAAATATGTTTAATTGTTGTCCAGCTGTTTAGATAACTTAGACAACGGAATTGGTTGTCTAAACCTTGACTATAGTGGGAAATTTTATTTATTTAAATAAAGCATATTTCTAACTATTTCGAACAATTAAAACACTGTCTAAGTAGTCAAAAATCTGATAAATACGGCTGTATAATTTTTAAAATAATTTTAAGTTTCATTCTTAAAAAATGTTAACTCGAATATTTTGTTAGAAAAAAATATTGGTAAATGTTCATAGTATCCACGACTTATTTTTTTCGATAATTTGATTACCTTTTATGATGAGCAAATTTTTGCAGTTCAACAACTAAATTATATCAATCGTAAATTATTTCGTGAAATTTTGTTTAAAGAAAATTTAAATACCTCATATGCCCTACAACCCACAAAGAGGCTTTAACATAAATCTGTCGTATTTTTTATCGATTGTATTTGTTTTATATTTCCATTTGTAATCTTATTTTTACAGTTTATTGACCGCTTAAAGCAGGAATGCAAAATTAATTTTATTTTCGAGCTTGTATGTCAACTCTTTTGTTTGCATGAATATTTAAACTCAACCTTTCAATTTACTGGCGTTGCAAGTTTATGGATTGAACCAACATAAAAATGAATTATATTATATACATTTTTTAAATAAAAATAAACATTAACGGCACTTTACGAGCACTACAAACATGTTTCTGCACTGCAATTTAAAATTCCCAGCACCCTGCTATTCTACCGCACCTTAAAACTCAAGTATCATTAATCTGCCATTTGTGATTGCGATTTTTTTTTGTCTCACCCCGAAACTCTTGAAGTTTTCTTCTTTGAGAAAAAAATTTTCGCTTCAACGGCGCCGCGACTAATCAATCAATTTATCATCCAAGATTCAGCAAAAAGAAAAAAAAAAAATGCTGACAGAGAGTTGTTTGCACGCGGCGGTGTGATCGCACCTGCTAATCTGGTTCGGAATCGAGTCTAGATTTATTTATGGGTTTCATCATGATTTTGGTCATTGCGGGCTTAAAAGTGGTTTTCTGTTTGGAGGGCTTAAAGTAATTTTGATCACTTTGATGGGAATATTATGCACCTTTTCAATTGATCTTCACTACCTATCGTTCATTTAAAGAGCTTTTTTTGCCTAAGGGGACTTTTAACCAAATTGTTATATTAAACCAATTTTATTGAAACCACAAAAAAATAAAAAAAAGATAAATAATAGTTTGCCAATTGTTTTCAATTTAAAACTATCTTCCCACTATCTAAAATATGCAATTGATCAATAGTACTGATATAATGTGTGCAGATGGGTGCACAACTTTCATTTAAATTCAATATTCACAACAAGTCTTTTAGCGTGGAAAAGTCGCGGATCACATTTAGTGGGTGGCAAGTAAAAAAATGTCTTTGAGAAGATTTGGCCATGGGAATATCTTGCGTAGGCATATAAAACTGTTATCATCATTGTCTTTTTGATTTTAAGTTCTTTTTTATCGTTGTGGCAAAAAACAAACAGAAGTTGTACGTGATTGAGGTGAACCATCAGGATTATTTTTTTGTTTTTGGTGAAAATGTTTCGTTGTTTTTTGAATTTTGATACAAACAAGAATGAAGTGAATAAGGGTAATTACATGGAGCAATAAAATGTATGTACATGGTGGTAAACAAATTGAGGAAGTCCACAATATATTTGCAACCTCGCTTTCAAATGTTTTATTTAGTGTGTACGATTTTCAATATGTTGGGCTATTGAATTAAATACACACAAAACATTAAAAATAAATGCCTATTTCTTTATTACAAATAATAGACTACCTTATATCTAAAAATATAACTAACCGACTTCTAAAGAAAGTTATTCGAATAGTATTAACTCTATTTTAACTTAAAATTGCTCCAAAACTCCTCCCTACTAACGACTCGTGATTTCATCATACACCATCACTATGTACACATTGTACATAGATTTCAATAGAGCAACTATCGTTAAATAAACTTTCCCATGACAAGTACTATTTTTAACTTAATTATGATATTAAATTTTATTGAAAAAAAAAACAAAAATCCATTGAAAAAAACAAGGCGCCTCCTTTCAGTAATTACATCAATTCTCAATCAACTATCAGTTCGTTTTACCACCGTCGACTCCCCTATAATCAAACACAACCGTATAGCCCAAGACAAACAAGCACATCAAGCCAGCCAATATAAACGTTGGCACAACAACTGCTGCTTCTGCTGCTGGTCGATTACAGTCTTAAATCACGCTGCATCCACGGGACGGTATTGTTCATCCGAATATAAGAGACTCCTGTGCAGGCAGACTGCCCAGGCAAATTCTATGTTTGTATATAGTTTCAATAGTTTTGCCGCTCGATTGCATGTGGCATAACTAACTTTAGTTCTTCGCCATTACAAAATCCAAGATCCCACAACAAATTTATGACCAGATCAAGGCAATCCAATAATTTTTGGTACTAATGCTATCAAATTTATTCCCGTGAATATAGCTTGCGCAATGCGCATGTGCCAAGCGCACAACCAGATTCAGAATCAGAATCAGAACCAAAAGCATGAGCTCCGGCTAAGACTCCGGTATTATTATTTAATTTAATGAAGACTTGTAACGCAAGCCAATAGATAATAAAAATATCTTTCTAAAAGCAGTCATTTTAAGACTATTTCTTAAGGTGGCAATGGATCATAGAGTAGAGAGGGTATATTGCTTACCTCATAGCTTAGCTAAGAAAAGGGAATTACTAGAATTTTAATTAAGTACTCAATAACTCTTGTGGAGTTAAATCAAACAGCTGCTGAAGAGAAGAAGATAGCGTTGCATATAAAAGGTAATTTGCGATAAGATTGATGGTTTATTAAATTTTGTGCAAATATCTTTTAACTTGCTTCCCCCCTCCCTCCACCAAAGAAATCTCAGTGTCTTTGTTTATAATTTATTATTGATTTGTTTTTTTAATGATCCGCCATTCAATATGAAAGAAAATAATTTCTCACAAAATCTGTGGACAAAAGAAAAATGTGAAAATATGTTAAATTATTGTGACAATATTTTTAAAAAGATTGGAAAACCCATTCCAATTAAAAAAAACGTTAGATTAGAAACAATAAATATCAAAATCTGTGAAATATTGGTGTTTTTTATTTGGAGAAAATAGTGATTGAGAAAAATATATAAAATATGAATAAATTTAGCACAGTTAAATGATAATTTTTGTCTTTAAATAAATATGGTGAGTAACTTCTAATTCGATGGTCGACGATAACAATTAATAAATGTATTTCTTAAAGTTATAAGGAGATGAATGAATAGTGAAATAAAATAAATAAATTTCGATGTAGTCGAATTTTGTATTGAATAAAATTTTCAATACAAATTGTACTCGAGTTTTAAAAAAAAAATCCTCAGAATCCGCCATCCCCAAAGCCAAAATTTCCAAACTAAAACCTGGTAAAACGAAAATCCCCAAGATAAAATTCTTGAAAGCAAAATCCCTAACATAAAATCCTTAAAAGAAGATATGCTAGCGCAAGTAGTGAGTAATCACGTGATTTTATTGCTTGATTCACTACTAGCACATCTTTTTTTTGGGATTATATCTAGGGGATTTTGTCTTTTAGAATTGTATCTTGGGGATTTTAGTTTTACCCGGTTTTAGTTTGGGGATTTTGTCTTTAGGAATTTTCTTTTTGGGATTACGATTAGCAAACATCACGAACCCTACTTGCGCATCTTCTTTTTGGGATTTTATGCTGGGAATTTTATCTTCAAGAGATTTTATTAGGGATTTTGTCTTTACCTGATTTAAGATTGAGGATTTTGGCTTTGGGGATTTTCTTTTTGGGATTATGGTTTTTTGCCAAACATCACTAACCCTACTTGTATGTTTTCTTTTTGGGATTTTGTCTTTACTAGGTTTTAGTTTGGGGATTTTATTTTTGGGATTTTTTATATTTTGTCTTTTTAACATCATCCAAATAAAAATTGTTATAGATGGAAGAAAATTCATGACAAAAATAAAAAGTTCATTCTGGACTTCTACCATCGTTTGGTATACGGGCTATCCATGGTATAGTAGTACTTATTGTCCAAGAAAACTGTTGACAAAAGTCTGGAATAAAATATGAAAACAAGACATTTCTATTACAGTTTCTGAAAAAATTCTAAGTTTTCATTTTAAATTCTAGAGTTTCCACATTTCGGAGATTAACAATTCGTTTAAAAAATTGCACATATTTTAGGTGTTTTCCTTTGCTTTGAAACTCTGTGCAGTTCTGTGAATTTCTACACAATTTATTTTTTGTTTTTATGAAAATTTGACAGACTTTTGTGTAGAAATTCACACAAAGGCAAAGCGTTTCAAAGTTAAGGAACTATAGGCTTTTGTTTCGGCATTTTTTCTTGGCGGCCGCGGTAGGTCCTACCACGTTTTAAATTTCTGCAGAACATTACGTTGTGCTGTTACAAGTTACGATATCTTGATGTATATTGGATACGTTCAATATTGGGTACGTTCCCTTGTACCTCAAACTAAATCGAAAGATCGGGTTGAGTTTGGGTTGAAATTTGGATATTCAATTTCATGTTTATACATCTTAACCGTGAGTCCCGGCACTCACATTTTTTCAATAGATTTTCTTTTGGGGATTTTTTTGTAATAGTTTGTTTTTGGGGAATTTTGGATTTGGGAAGTTTTTTTTTTAAGAATATGGCTTTTGGGGAAACATCACTAATCCCAAACTAAATTATGAGGCAAGTAATAGATTCGTAAAATAAATCGAACTCGAGATCTTTTCAAATTTGACAAGTTTTGCTTATTCTACTTTTAATGTCCAGATCCGTGCCACCACATTAGCTGATACGGTACTTCCAAGGTATTTGAACTGTTCGACCTCTTCAATTGGCGTATCATGTAGAATAATACGCTGATTAGAAGATCTGCTTGTGTACATTATTTTTGTCTTATTGCTATTAATTTTTAAACCGTTCGACTCTTCTTTCACCTGTAGTGTTAGACACATCTCGTCCAACCCACTGATGTTATTTGCCAGGAGACATATATCACCGGCATAGTCTAAATGACTAAGCCTTTCGAATTGCTTCCATTGAATGCCTGTCTTTCCGCTATACCAACGCTTTCCGTCAATACATCGTCTATGACCAGCAGAAATAGAATTGGCAACAGAACATCCTCTTGTCTCACACTCTGCCGCACTTCGAAAAAGTCAGATAGATGCACATATTGTGCAAAATAAAACACCTAGCGTCATTATAGGACTCTTAATGGCAACAATTTTTGGAGCAATTCCTCTACCCAAGAAGTGATATTTATATACATTCACGATTGACTCGGTCAAAGGCCTTCTCAAAATCCCCAAACATAAGATAAAGCGGTGATTGAAATTTCACAGACTGCTCGAGAACCATACGCAGGGTGTTGATATGATCCACACACGATCGACCACTGCGGAAGCCAGCTTGATGCCTCTTGAGTGTACGACTCGATTCTAGCCTTTATCCACTCGAGAATACTAATTCTTCCTTCTATATAATACAATAACTGTGCCAGTTCTGTTGTCTTCCTTCGAGGACTTATAAATACCTTAAAAAATAATAAGTCACGCATTGCTCCATACTCCATGAATCGTTTATATCAACTTCATTCGCGTTCTACAAAAGGGTCATTTATTTTCGAAAGTAAAGCTAAATAAAACACACATAGCGATACATTTTTGATTAAAATTTTATTTCATTATAAATTTTGGACTTTGCCATTAAGTGAGAAAAACAGCAGCAATATTTTCGACTGAGCGTTCATTACGATGATGCACAGGCTTTACGATATCAGTAACGCTTCCACTCTCTAAAAATTCCTTCAAAATTTTTATGATGGCTTGCGTAGTCGGTCGATTATGACGACCATAATCATCGCGTAATGCGCGAAAAGTGGCTGCGTTTGAATCACCACTTTTGTAGTAAGTTTTAATAACTTTAACGCGTTGTTCGATTGTTAAGCAATCCATTATCGTACATGGCAAACATTCAACTAATATTATGACTTTTCAAATGACAGCTGCGTTTGACAGGTATCAAATGCCAGCGCTACCAACTTGAAACCACTAAATGAATGACCCTTTATGACCATAGCCTAACATAACGGTTATATGGCAGGTCAAGTCTGCTTCTAAACAAAATATTCAAAAACGTTTTATCTTGAAAATGTTCAAATCGATCTAACCTTTTAGGGATTGAGAGTGAAAAAGGAGTGTTTCGTATTGGCCATAATTACTATCGCTATTTTTTTTAAAATTCGCATTGATTTTCTCACCAATTTTGTATTTTAATAGTTTATATATTTTTTTACTATCGTATACTTTTATTAGTCCTGATTACTAACGCTTCGCAGCACACGTTATAATCATCATGTTTAACTTATTTCTTAGCCAGATTAAATAAATGTATATTCTTACCCTAGATTATAGAAGTTCACAACAATTCTTATATTGTGGGATCATATTTATGTAAATTTTATTAATGATATTTTAATTTTAATCAATTTCTTATCTCGATTTTAAGTGAAGAATATTAATTCTGGTAAGAGATTTTTTTTTTGTAAAACAAGAATATGAAAAGAAGATAGCTTCTAATTTTGCAAATTCTCATGACCTAAAAACAACATAAATCATAATACAATTTGTCAAAATTTATAATTTAAATACCCAATAAAATAAAATCTGATACTAAATAAATTAATCTTTCATTTATTATCCCTTGAGGTGCTACTTACTTTATCGGACATCAATAAATTTGATATAGATGTCAACAAGAAAAAAAACCCACAGTCCCATGGGAATCAACTAAACGTTTCTCACATTAATTGGGACAATTTTCAAATAAGATTATTCTTATAGTTACAAATATTTGACACACAAAAATATACAAGAATCACATTTCATTTATGCATTAATTTGACTTAAATTAAGAGTAAATTGTTTTAAAGTCTTCATTTTCAAATAACGATCTGCTGCCACCCAGAACGGCTGTAAGTAAAGTGAGCTACAACTGAACTCGTTAATTTATGTGCAACTTTATCGAAGAAAAAGAATCTTATTTTCCAATTCAATTTCAAACAACAAAGACAAAGAAATTGATCCATCAAAGACATAAATTATTTAGGTTAGATGTGTTTTGTGTTTGAACTTCTGCAGAACTTCCGTTGGGAATTTTTTTTTACGATTGGTGGTCTTATTGAATGAAAACGAAAGCAAATTCACTCTAAGCTATATCTGAATCCAATATTTTTTTTGGTTTCTTCTTTGAAAAGAGTACGGGTCTTGAATATTTATAGATGGATTTGAAATGGTTTGATACCGGAAGATGCAATAGAAATCGATGAGAAGAATTGTTTTTATTTTATTTTTTTCAATAGAATTTCGGTATAGGTAGAGAAAGAAAAAAAAAATATAACGTTACTGATTAATTATTTGTAAATTTTGGTAAAGGGCTCCGGTAAAAAGAGACAGTTCGACTTAAAGATCTCTTTTCAATATCACAATATAATAGTTAGGGTATTTAGAGCGGGTAAACGCAAATTATGCGTCGATTAACACTTCAAAAGAAACCGAAATAATAATGCGAGTGAAATGTTTGGAAAAAGAGTAAAATGTATATCATTTGAGAGTAAATATGAATTGAATGTAAAGTTGATGCGTATAATTTACATAAAATAGATGAATAGTATAAATATGGACCACACAACATGGCGATTGATTTGATTTTCTAAGTTAACGAGAATTTTCATAGTTTTTCTATACCTAGTGAAAGTTTTCCAAGGCCAAGAGCGATGCTGCATGGCTTCGAAGTAAGAGGTTTAGATAGTCTTAGGAAAAGGAAATTGCAACTACACCAAAGCAGGAAAAGTAAAAGTTGGTTAAGTCTGAATTCTATATTTTTTGGATGAATTTTTTGGTTATTGAAAAAAGGTATACATTTTGAGTAAAAATTTACATTTACATTAACTATTTTCAAAAAAAGAAGCATCAAGCTATTGCCGTTGATACAAACTGAAATTAACTGGAAAATTATTTCGAAAACAAGGAAATCATGACTAGAAAAAGCTTAGAATTGTTAGAGCTAGTTGCGGGTTTGTTTATCCTTGGGAGTGTCTAATGTTGGTCCTCTCGTAGAACGGGGCTTCTTCATTCTGGATAATATCCTGGTATAGGTCGTCTTTGATGGCTCGAATGCTCAGGTAGCGATGGCTGGGCTCTAGTTGTTTTGCTGGAGTAATTGCTGGACTTCCAAGTTAGGGTGGTTTTCCAAGTTCCTGATGATTTTCGTGGAGAGCTGTAGCATGAATTGATTAATTGGTATTAATTTTGCCTCTTCATACAGCTTCTTGTTTGGAACATAGTTCCTCGTTACTGGATTCCTGTGAAGTCCTGTACAGCTCCGAAGTATCTTCCTTTCGAAAAATTGAATATTCTTCAAAAACGTTGGTGATATTGTTAACCAAATGGGGCAGCCGTACATCAGAACGGGCCTGATCAGCTACTTATACACCAGAAGCTTAGTCCTCCTACTCAGTTCGTTTCTCTTCATAATAAGCGGATGGACCATAGATGAAGGGAAAATTTGACTCTCTTAAGCATAAGTGCAGCGTGTTTGTTAAATTGGAAATTTACTCCAAGGTACTTCATTATCGTCTTTGTTGGTATCTCTGTGTTATCTGAAAGCTTGATGCTAATGCTATCACAGAGTGATGCAAAATCTTTTCGATTTCTTGTTGCTGTTGTTAGTGGTCTGAAGCAGATAACTTCGCTCTTGTCACTGTTAATTTTCAGTTCCCATTTGAAGTAGTAGTTGATAATGTACTCCTCCACACTCCTGGCAGTTCCTCGGATCGGATGTTGGTAGGCTGGTCCGTTGTATATATTTTGAAGAGAAAGGGGCATAACTAGGATCGTTGTGGTACTCCAGCACAGATTCTCTTCTTTGTGGAATGTTCTTTGTTAACCTGTACAGTACATACAAAAATCTATGGGTTAAACTTTTTTATTATTCTTACCAAGTGGTCAGGTAGTCCTAGGGTGGATAATTTGAATAAAAGTCCTGTTATCCAAACTGTGTCGAAAGGCTTTTCAATGTCGAGGAGTTACATCTGAGTGCAGTCCAAAAAGCGGATGGATAGTGGAGTCCGAGTGTCTTTCTCGGAAACCATGCTGGAAATCAGTTATGATCTCCCTTTAGCTGCAGAAATGGTTGAGCATCCTCAAGATGAACCCATCCAAAATTTTTCTGGAACGGTAGAGCAGTTAGATTGGCCGATATCCCGCGACGCTCGTTCTGTTGTTTTTCCCATATTTGGGGAAGTATCTGTTGTTCAGGCTATTGAAGATGATCGTCAGCAGGATGATGGCAAGATTTGGTAACTTTTTGAGCAAAAAGTTAGAAATCCCATCTTCGATGAATTCAGGAAGGTGATTGGGCGGTCGATCCTTAAAGTTGTGCTCGAAATGTTTGGCGAACGCTTCTGCTCTTTCTGTCGGAGTTTTTGCAGATCTATGTCCGTGTAGGATGGCGTCTGGCATTGAGTTCTTCTTCCCAACTAGCAGATTAAAGGTAGTAAAAATTGTGAAAATATCTACCTCGTTTTATTATATTTATTATTCGTCATAGTGTGAACTGTAAGTCAACAAAATAAATATAATTGTTTTGAGGGGGCAACGTTGTCGCCGACTTAGTTAAACTGTTATTCTGCTTTTTTTTAAGCTTAAGATGCGTTAATAGGAAATAATATTTTTTTTTGCTTAAATCCCAGAAAGATGTGTCCGATGAGTTTTCTTGGACAACCAGTACATAGGGTAGTCGGTTTCGCGGGTTTTAATGATTTTAACTCCCTTTTTGGATCCTCTGTACTGCTCACGCAGTTGCTCCGTTGCTCCACTTACGTTCAGTCTGTACACCTTGTGTAATTTAAAAAAAAAAAAATTTGTGGCCTTATGACCCACTTCCTTTATAAAATCATGAAACACTTTTTTAGTGACTTCTGCTTCATCAGGGTGGATTTTAAGTCTACAATTAATTTATGAACTTTGTAACCCACCCAAGTGGGTTAAAAGTCCAATGTGGAAATTTTGGCCTGTGGACTTATAGCCTTGCGCCTGGTTTATTATTAAAAAAAGGCTCTTACAATTTTTGTCACATAGCTTACTGAAGAAATCATATGGAATTATTTTATGGTTTTTTGTAATTATCTTAAAAACAAACCAAGTAAGTAACTGCAAAACTGGTAAAGACATTGACGAAGTAAAACAACTGCCTCATCCCCCAGCTTGTTCCTAAAAATAAAAAACATACTCATGTACCTATCTCAATCGGATCAAGTATATTTTCATAAAAACATGACTCCTGGTGGTTATCATTTTTGTAAAACATATAAATCAAAATGTGTACACAAGCACAGGTAGATTAGGTACATACAATCATGTCATGCTGTCAAATTCCAGTCCATTAACCCAAATCTTCTTTTACACCCAAAATTTAAATCAATGCACTCGCATCCGCACCATCTCCCTAATTATTATTAATGTTATATTTTTTTCTGTTTATCCTTTTTCATTGACTGTTTCTTCCTTCAGGCATAATCTGGGTCATTCAACTTTAATTAACTGAAAAATTCATCTTGCTCGGTGTGAGAGAGATAACGCCCAAAAAAATAACAAAAAATTATAAGGACTTTCTTTTATTGGGGTCATTATTTTTGGGTTGGTGGTGTGTAGTTATCGATTTCGAGATGCTTGTTGCATGTCATTTAACATAAAGGGCTTTAGACTTAAAGCAAATAATACAAGACACTTCCTTCTGACACGCGAAATCCATTAAAAGGTGAAAGGATTTAATTTTTGTTTGTGGTGTGATTCATCCGGAGGATCAAAGTGTGTTAATGGCAGAAAATTTGGACAAAGTAAGCAAGCGAGCTCACTTCGTTTTCAAGTGATTTGGGTTCCTGTATCCCAACAGACCCAATTTCCGACAGCTAAATAAAAAAAAAACAACCATCGAATCAGGTTGCATTTTTAAGTGCTTTAGTTTTATTTATTTAGGTCAGAATGAAGCCACAAACTCCACGACTGATTTATACTTTCTGCATCGCGCAGCGCAACCACATCACATCATTGCGGTCCCATTCAGGGATTTTGATGCAGATTCCATTGTCCCCCATGGGTGTTGCGAATCGGGAGCAAAAGACATCATGACGATGCGATGGTGGTGGCAGTAGCTTGGCGCATGCAATTTTGGTTTTGTCATTGAGTAGGTATGTATATAGAACTCAATTGCCGCTGCACTGTCGCACTGCCATCGCCTATAATGGTGCGCGGCAGACATTATTAGTTCAACACATTCTTGCGCTGCCTGAGTAATGCTTTGGCAGTGATAATTGAAATGTTCATACAAAGAGTTCCAATGAAATTCTCTTCTATGTTGCAAGTGGTTTGGTATTGGTCCATTAGATTTTCACAGGAAGTGATGTGTGCCGAGAATGTTGTGCCTTCCGTACATCTAATGACAACTAAAATGACATTAATTCGAAGTTCTTTCGTGTAATGCATCACTTAAATTTAGGTTAAGGTCTGTTGCCATCATAACATCAAAGAATTATTACCGAATTACAAAAGAAACTCAAATGGATGTATGTCAAAGAATCGAAGGTGAGTTTGTTTCTTTTTTGTTTATAGTCAAGAAGATATAGTTGCGAATTATAAAATTCTTTCAATGAACTAAAACCTAAAACTCTATCAACCGTAATTTATAAAAAAAATCAATAATTTAAATTTAATTTTTTCTAAGCAAATTTTATATAATTACAAGGTAGTAAAAATGTCAAAATCGAAGAGGCGAATGCACTTGGACTCGTCAGGTAACTAGTTAGGACTATATATTTGTCATGGAATTAATAAAATATGAACTGAGCTTAACCAAAAATAAGTACTGACAAAATCCTCAGTTATTTACTGATGAGTCCAAGGAGTTCGCCGGGAAGAAAGCCAATTTTTGTCGACTGAAGACCATTTAAACTAATTTTGAAGCATATTTTTGAAGCATAATAAATATATATAATATGATTTCATTTTCGTCACAAAATAACCTTCGTATATTAAGGGAGATAAAAATATTAAAAAACAACTCTTCCAAAAAGCAGCTTTATCTCTCGGGCTACTCTCGAAATGGTTTCAGTTTAAAGAATTGCTTTTAATATGACGTGTAGAACTCTAATGTTATAAGAAAATTGTTTAAATTAAATATTAGTAAAAAAAGCTGGAGGAAGGCTATATAAATTGTTTTTTCTTGTTGGTGGGTCTGCTTGTGTAAAGGGATAACATAATCTAAAAAAAGTTTTTACGTAGGTACTTTCTCATAATATGGAATTTTACTTTGTTTTTACCAACTTTTTCTCGATGACACATTGTTGAATGACTTTTGAATATTTTATTGATAAATATGAATGCACAACTAGCCAATTAATGACGGAATTATGATTTCTTTGAAAGATGAAACTTGACGAAACATTTTGCTTTAAATTACTAAAAGCATCTTAATACAATATTTTTTGATGTCGCAGCATGCCACATATAACACCCAACAATCAATTTATGGAAGTATGTAAAAACGCATGCATACATAATTTTCTACATTTATACAGTCTTTTGATTTAACACTTTTGAATAATTTAATTTCGGTGGGAAATGTGAAGTATGCAGTTGTAAGTCTACACTGATTAACGAAAAGAGAATGCACCAATTCCAAACTGACATTCACCGGTTCATTATCGATTTACGATTTGATGAAAATTAGATCACAGACTGCATTTTAATAGAAGCAGCCAACTCAGGGAACCTTGTTCTCAAAATGATATATTAAAACATTAATGGCATAAAATTAACTTTCCAATAAAGTTAATATCATAACTATCACTTACATTTTTATGTGTTTTATTTATTTATACTTAAATTTAAATTAAAAAATTTTATGAAAATGAAAGTCATCGAATTTATGTGCATATTTGTTAATAATTTGAAATATGAAGAAAGTAAACTTTCCGATTTGAAGAAAGAATATGAATATGAAATATGAAAAAAAAAATATGAAAACTGTATTTCTTAAAAAAATTTTCTCAAGCTTAAGGAGATCGGCGCCTCAAAATAAGATCATACGCTAAGAAAGTAAATGAAATAAGATCAATTTTATTTTTGTTTTCATATAAAAAACTGTGATTTAAAAAAATTTATGGCATCGTAAACCAATGTTTCCCAAGCTTGGCCATGTCCCACCAGGACCTTTCCAAAATACTCATGTCCCTATAACATTACGCTTGTCCTGGAAAATGGAAAAGAGATTTCAGCAATCTCATTCAAATAAACAAGACTTCTCAGCCAAATTTCTCAGTTTTGCTGTCAAAACTCTGAGGAAAAAAACTCTCTGAGATCCCATTTTTCTGAACGCACGTTATTGTTATAAACAATATCTAACAAATAAAATCTGAAAAAAAATTGTAGAAATCCACTTTTTAATTTTTAATTTTTAATTTTTAATTTTTAATTTTTAATTTTTAATTTTTAATTTTTAATTTTTAATTTTTAATTTTTAATTTTTAATTTTTAATTTTTAATTTTTAATTTTTAATTTTTAATTTTTAATTTTTAATTTTTAATTTTTAATTTTTAATTTTTAATTTTTAATTTTTAATTTTTAATTTTTAATTTTTAATTTTTAATTTTTAACTTTTAATTTTTAATTTTTAATTTTTAATTTTTAATTTTTAATTTTTAATTTTTAATTTTTAATTTTTAATTTTTAATTTTTAATTTTTAATTTTTAATTTTTAATTTTTAATTTTTAATTTTTAATTTTTAATTTTTAATTTTTAATTTTTAATTTTTAATTTTTAATTTTTAATTTTTAATTTTTAATTTTTAATTTTTAATTTTTAATTTTTAATTTTTAATTTTTAATTTTTAATTTTTAATTTTTAATTTTTAATTTTTAATTTTTAATTTTTATTTTTTATTTTTAATTTTTAATTTTTAATTTTTAATTTTTAATTTTTAATTTTTAATTTTTAATTTTTAATTTTTAATTTTTAATTTTTAATTTTTAATTTTTAATTTTTAATTTTTAATTTTTAATTTTTAATTTTTAATTTTTAATTTTTAATTTTTAATTTTTAATTTTTAATTTTTAATTTTTAATTTTTAATTTTTAATTTTTAATTTTTAATTTTTAATTTTTAATTTTTAATTTTTAATTTTTAATTTTTAATTTTTAATTTTTAATTTTTAATTTTTAATTTTTAATTTTTAATTTTTAATTTTTAATTTTTAATTTTTAATTTTTAATTTTTAATTTTTAATTTTTAATTTTTAATTTTTAATTTTTAATTTTTAATTTTTAATTTTTAATTTTTAATTTTTAATTTTTAATTTTTAATTTTTAATTTTTAATTTTTAATTTTTAATTTTTAATTTTTAATTTTTAATTTTTAATTTTTAATTTTTAATTTTTAATTTTTAATTTTTAATTTTTAATTTTTAATTTTTAATTTTTAATTTTTAATTTTTAATTTTTAATTTTTAATTTTTAATTTTTAATTTTTAATTTTTAATTTTTAATTTTTAATTTTTAATTTTTAATTTTTAATTTTTAATTTTTAATTTTTAATTTTTAATTTTTAATTTTTAATTTTTAATTTTTAATTTTTAATTTTTAATTTTTAATTTTTAATTTTTAATTTTTAATTTTTAATTTTTAATTTTTAATTTTTAATTTTTAATTTTTAATTTTTAATTTTTAATTTTTAATTTTTAATTTTTAATTTTTAATTTTTAATTTTTAATTTTTAATTTTTAATTTTTAATTTTTAATTTTTAATTTTTAATTTTTAATTTTTAATTTTTAATTTTTAATTTTTAATTTTTAATTTTTAATTTTTAATTTTTAATTTTTAATTTTTAATTTTTAATTTTTAATTTTTAATTTTTAATTTTTAATTTTTAATTTTTAATTTTTAATTTTTAATTTTTAATTTTTAATTTTTAATTTTTAATTTTTAATTTTTAATTTTTAATTTTTAATTTTTAATTTTTAATTTTTAATTTTTAATTTTTAATTTTTAATTTTTAATTTTTAATTTTTAATTTTTAATTTTTAATTTTTAATTTTTAATTTTTAATTTTTAATTTTTAATTTTTAATTTTTAATTTTTAATTTTTAATTTTTAATTTTTAATTTTTAGTTTTTAATTTTTAATTTTTAATTTTTAATTTTTAGTTTTTAATTTTTTTAATCTATCTTCTTTTAGCTTCCTTATGTAAAAAAGATAATATTGCGTTTAAAAATGTTCACTCTGATTTTTTTCCGCAGATTGATCTTATTTGTAAATTATTAAGAATTCATACGCAGAGAAAAAGATCAACGACCTTTGATTTAGTATTTAATAAATTATGCAGCTTCTTTTTGGTTAGTTCTTTCATTAAGAAGATTCATTTCTGCATAATTTGAAGACAAATAGATTTACAAATATTTCTTTATAAACAAACTATTTCATCTTACTTTAAAAGTCAAAATCTGAAACCACCCATTTCTTAAAATAACTGTTGTATATAAGCCCAAGCCCCTTTAATAACTTTATACAATGTGCATAGAAATAAGAAGGTGTGCATAAATTCTTGAATGTTAAACTAATTACCAAGAAAAATAAAATCATTTTCCCATTGTTTAAAATTCTCATACATAGTTTCATTTTGTCTTTCCTCTTGAACTAATCGCTTAACTGACTGAAAAAGTCTTAACATTCAATACACACTTTTTTTTGTGTATGGAAACCAATCGATTTCATAGGAATAAGGGGTTTGGATAGAAATTTAATAAAAGGTTCACATATCACAAGGCCCTTTTTGGCTTGTAAATTTCCTCAGGGCAAATTTAATGGTCTAGCGCTAACGATGCTCATATTACCTTTTGAAGTCTGTCTGATAATGAGATTTCGATAATTTGTAATTAGGCTGTTTTTTTTTTTTTGTAAATTATATTTATTTTTTTTTTTTTCAAACAAGCAGAACAGAGGCCATTAAGTTTTTTTTTGGTTTTACATATTTGTGTAAATGGAGTCAAAGAGGTATTTAAGTATGACCGTTGATTTTAGAAAAAGATGACTGCATTTTAAAAGTAATGTCTTATGACCAAACTTACATAAATTAATATTTAAAAAATTAAAAATAAAATTAAAAATTTGTAAAATTAAATAAGTAAATAAATACTTACAATAAAAGCCAAATCGTCTTCTGGGATAGTTCTGCATGTTTTCGATTACTTTATAGTTTGACACAAAGCTTTTAGACAAACATCCAAATCATTCACGAAATACAAATAAAAAAATAATTCACGAAATACAAATACAAATACAAATGAAAAAAAAAAAAATAAATAAAAGACACGACTGGGTTGCATGAATCTGATCTTATGTGCGATCACATTGTCGTTTTAAAGTCTTAATAATTTTACAAACTTTTCATCTGATAAAAGAAATTTATTAATTATTGGAGCCTATTTTTTATGCCACCTGCCAAAAATTTAGCCAGTTTAAGGAAGTATTATGTGAGTACATAAATATGAACAATATAGCATCGTGCTGTCTTGCACTTCGCACATATGCATGGAATTTACAGTTTAGACTGAAAAAATGTAAAAAAATCAATAAAATTAGAAATAAATTTATTAAGAAAATATCTGAAATTGATTTGATACCAACGCAACAAATTTTAAAAAATCGTTGGAACGGTTTTTTTAAAGAAATAAATTTTTATATATATAACATTTTGAATATATTTTTAAGAAAAAAATTTGGTACGCCAATATTATGCGGAGTTTAAAAATTAATTTTGACAAAAAAATCATCCACCAATTTTCAAAATATCGAATTTTCAAAAAAATTATTTTGATTTTTTTTTTTAAATCCAAATCTCGATTTTTTGGAAATTTTGATAGGCAATATTATTCAAACTTATAAGTAGCTTTTTTGTACAACATTTTATTGAAATTGGTTGACCAGATAATGAGATATTTGAAAACCCAAAAAAATGGGGTACCAAATGAGAGAAATCATTTTTAAACCATAGATATATTTTTTCAAAAAATATGGTTGATCGTTCTGATATTAGTTCACGCAAAAATGTTAATCAAAATCGAATAAGCCGCTTTTGTGAAAAATGAGATTTTCAATACCGGTTTTTAAACATTTTGTATGGGAGGTACCGTTATTTTTAGTTATAATAAAAATAAAAAAAATTCAAAATTTTGGTACACAATATTTTTAAAATTATTGTAATTATTCTCTATAAAAAAAAACAAATTGATAAAAATCAGGAGAACCGTTTTTGAAAAAATCGAAAATCAAAAAAATTGTTCCATGGGAGTTACCATTTAAAATCATTTTTCCGAATTTTTTTTCTATAAAATGGTAGCATTTTTGTAAAAAAAAATTAGTGAATTTTTTTTTTTAAGTTGTGGGAACGTTTATAATTTGGTAAAAAAATGTGTGTGACAGTTACCGTTATTTTTGGTCTTAAAAAAATGAAAAAAAGTGTGGGGGGAGTGCCCAAAAAACGCTAAGTTGAAAAAAAAAATCGACCCAGCCGTTTAGGCTACAGCCGAAGAAACAGAAAAACAGACAAACAGAATTGCGAGACCCACTTTTTTCGACTTCGCTATCATCGTAATGTCAACTTTGATCAAAATATGAAGTTCGAATTTTTTTACCAATTGCATAACTTTCCATATAGTACCTACATATATATCGCAAGTAAAAATTGTAAGAAGAGCATCACCACTGCTTGCCCATACTCAAAGTTTCATCAAAATTGTTGAATTGGTTTACTAGAAAGTTCAAGATATGAATCAATTGAACAAAAATTAAAAATACCTACAGTTATTTTTTTATGTAAAAGAAATTAAGAATGTCTGAAAAATGCGTTCCAAGTTCGGAGTCCAGTTTTACAGTACACGCTTAGCAGAATAAGTGGGCACTTAAAATTTTTATATTGGCACTTAAGGCTCAGTTTAGCTGTCTTACTAAGTGACACTTAAGTGGCCAATATGGAATACTTGAGTGTCACTTATTCAGGTGAGTTTGCAATGCGAAATCGGGCCTTATAGTCTTTCACATTGGCCACTTAAGTGCCACTTACTTGCAATATGGAACTGGGCCTTAATACATTAAGCCTTATATAATATTAGAAAGACAGTAACTTTATTTTATATCAAATAGGAATTTACGAACTTAAGAATTGTTATGTAATATCTACATAAGATATTGCAAACTAAAGTAATCTTCTGAAAAAATGTTAACAAATACTTCAAAAAATCATTTCCTCAATAACTTCTTTTTAACCAATTATTATAAGTTAACCGTCAGCTTACACTCGAAGTCATCTTGAAGCAATACACTGAAAACAAAAAACATAATAATTATTATTATAAAATGAACAGAAAATCTGAAGTACATATATATCATTTTTTTGTAGAAAGTACAATGCACGCACAACACCACGAAAACTAGCTTGCCACACTCAACCTGCTCCAAAAAAAAAAAAAAACAATCGTCAGATTCAATAATAAAAAAAAAATCATATAAAACTATAATTTAATTCCCCTAGCCCCAGTTCTCGCTTTTCGTGTTGAAGATAACACGCCGAGATGATGACAAAATGTAATAATTCATCAAATCCAGAAAGATACCTGTTAACACCACTGATCATGATGATGATGATGATGAACAGGTGTTCTCTATCTGATGATTTCTGTCACTCACTCAAAAGCCAAAGCTTTCATTTCAACACTCACTCAAAAGCCAAATGGATTTGTGAATGAAACTGGAAGACAAAACTCACCAACATCACGCGCACCGTTGTTGTTACCCCCCAATCGTTGGTGAATTTAGAATTAAAAGTCAAAACAAAACAAGAGAAATGCTTTCACATACATATGTTTTGCCATTTGGCGCGCTTAGCTTACACGCATGTTTGATTCATCTTTTGACTCAAACTAAACACCGGGAACATGTGTATATAGAGAAAGAAGATCTCTTTTACCACCGACGAGGTATCGATAATCGTGAATAAAAAAAAATAAATGAAGAAGAAGAAATGCAACTTTGAAAAAGAAATGAAGAATTCACTCATTTGCACATTTTTCTTGTGTCTATAAGCTGAAGAAAGTGGCCAAAAAGATAAGAATACTGAAGAGAGAGTCTCTGCGGGCATCAAGCAGCGCACACTCTCTTCCATAAAGAACAACAAAACCACTCAATTGAATGAAACTACTGAAGTTGTCCGTTTTGGTTTTGATGGTAAAATTAAAAAAAAAAAAAAACGAAGACATATGCCAACAATATACCATCATCATCATCATCATTGTAGTCGGCTTATGCTTTTATGGTAGCAATAGAAGCAACACCACCAAGACTAGCAACAGCAGCATGAGTGAAAAATAAGTCAACAAAAGCAAAAGAAATGAAAATAAAAGAAAAGAAAAACTATAGCAACACAATATACCTTGTGGCCCATGATATACTCTGTACCACCACGGAAATATCTTCTTCGGCTTATTCTTCTTCGTTCGATTTCAAACGAAAGACGTCTACGTACGTACCTCTCGAGAGCTTGAACTTCTTAGTATACACTACTAACAGTGATCTTGCTTAAAAGAAAAGCCTTCGAACTTATATAACTACTTATTAGCTTGGAGTATGCTTTAGTTAATCGGTCACCTTCCAACGGTCAAGTTCGCTTACCTTCCTTTTCTTTTCCAATAAAACAAAAGAAACAATTTTTATAAAAAAAAATAAAAGGAAATCCATCCAACATACCATTCAACATACTTGGCCAAATAAACAAGAAAAAAAAAAAAACAATAAAGCCCAATTAAAAAAAAGGATATTTTACAACAGGCACGGGATTTTGTATTTTTGGTTAGTTATTATCAAGTTGTGCTATTTAAAAAAAAATTAATTATCTAAAACAAAGGATTAAACGTGTTTGTGTCAGTTTGTGATAACAAGGATATTGTGAAATTAGCAAAGGAGTCCTGAAAAAAACATACAAAATAAATTGTAAGTGATAAACTCAAATTAATTATAATAAATATTTTCTAAACGAAAGATCTGAGGCACGAACCTGCAGATAAATCTTTTTTTGAATTTAACGGTTTTTTTCTTGATTTCAAATTAATGATAAATGAATTGAATTTAGAGAGTGAAGACTATTGTGAAATAATAGAAGTAATAAATTTTCATTCAAGTTACAGTGTTTAAGAAAATTTTGCACAAAATAAAAAAATAAAAATAAAAAATTGTGTCAGAAATTATTAGACAAAAAAAAACAAAAAATTAGGTTGAATTAAAAATTAAAGTTTTTTTTTATTAAAAGTAAATTATTTCAAAAAAAAAACTATTTCTCAAATTCCTATTATTTATACTATTCCCATTTAAATTAAAACAAAAGATTTATTTAAGTGAGAACTAAAAATTCAAGTTTAAAGCAACTGCCTTAAAATTCATCAGTTTTATATTTAAATTCGATATAAGAAGTATAAATATATGATTCTTCAGATAGAATGTACTAATAAAAGATCGAAGGGGACATTTATATCTAAAAATTTTTAAATGGACTTGTTAGCTAACTAGTTAACTATTAGTAGAAAAAAAAAGATTTATGACAGGTTGAAATAATTTTTTTTTTTAAGTAAAATGTTTAGAAACCAATCTTGAACTCAAATTATGAATATTGTTCACGAATTCTAAATATGGTCGTTTTTTTAAGAAAATTAAAAAAATTATAGATTTATAGATAAAGTTTAAAAAGGACTTCTTCATTTTAATTATTTTTTTTTTTGCTTAGGATTTTTATAGAATCGTAATAAATTTTTAATTGGGTTTTTATTTTAAGGTTTACCAAAAGATATTTTTTATACTTATTTTATAATATAAACACAAATTCAAGAAAATATTTAAATTAAATATTTTATAATAAACAGCAATAAAAAACTTTATTAAAAAATTCTGAACTATAACGAAATGATGTTCAAAAATATTTAACTACTTTTTTAGCCAAATTAAAAAAAATCATTTTATTTAATAAAACAATTTAATAATAATTGTTACTTGCTGGAGTTTTCCCGGAGTTTAGACTAGCTATAACTTTTAATCATTGAGGGCAAACAATTTTGATATAATTATGTATACAAAATTTAATACCGTAAAGCAGTCTTTAAAAGATCTTACAAAAAGTTTGAAAAATAAATAGTTTGTGATTGAAAACAGTGATGCTGTTCTGATTTTTTTTTAAGTAGGAATTTTTGATGTACATCGAACTAGAGCTTGAACGGGTGAACTGTTTTTATTAAAATTGAATACTAGGTATTTTGCAGAATAAATTTGAAATTTTGTTGTAGCTTCCAGTAGCTTCCATGTCTGGTCTGGTTGACCACAAAATATACATATCGAAAACAGGATTTTGAGGAAAATGTTTGTTCTATCTTGTGCATCTTGTGATCTAAAACAAATCTGGCATACTCTGTTTTGACCTGATCTGATGTTTTGCTTAAATGAAACACTGAACAAAAGTATCTATGCAACTTAAAAATTGCGTTTTTTGTTTTCAAGAAGAATTTAATGCATTTTGACGGTAAATCTCAAATTAAATAAATTCTCAAATTATTTTAAGACTATATTTTACAGATCCAGTTTTTATCGCAATAATTATAATTTAACCCTACTCTCATATCTAAAAATTTTACTATTCAAACAATGTTTTTTTTTAATGAAAAGTTCAATAACTTTGAGTTTTTTTTTAATTATTTTTTTTTTCATTTATGGCATCGTGATAATGCTATGAAACTTTTAAGACGGGAAAAGGGGAAAGGTTCAATGTTAAGTCCTATTTTATATAACATGTTCATAAATGACTTTACATTTATATTCATGTCGATTATGGAATCCGCAATCAATCTGTATTCTTGTTGTTGATGGTAGCATTGATCCTTTATTTTAACTGGAAGTTGCCAATTTTACAATTCATTAAGGTATACTTCAAATCGTTCTAGAATTTATTCAGGATCTTTGGTAAAATATTAACTCCTGGTTTTAGACTTCATTGTCTTCTTTTCCTTTTTCACAGATGCATAGCCTTTTTTTCAGTTCTTAACTTTCAGTAATACAGAACGAGGATTTTATTGAATTGTTATGATATTAAGGTCCAGTTTGTTCATAGTTGATCATCTTTAATAAAGCATTACTGCCACCGGAAAATCCTCGAAAGTGCATGTTTACCAATTTTTTTTTATTAAGGAATCCAAAATTAGAGTTCTTATTGATGGAAATCGCTAAGTAGGTGATTAGTGCCCTTTAATTAGAGCCTGTTAAAGTGAAGACGCAGATTTAACCCACTGATGTGAACAAAACTGGCCCTAAATTTGTAACAAAATTACGTGACTCAGATAATAGCAACTTCTTCCAAGGATAGCATTACATGTACAAAACGTATTTTCAGTGCGTTTCCCCTGTAAATTTATATTTTTATTCTATGTCCAAAGGTCTTACTTGTATAGTTGAACCTCGGTGATTTGAACCTAAACGATGGATGCAATACGTCTCTGGAAGGCAATTTCTAAAAGCCATATCAAGATGATAATATTCCGAGTTGATGTTATCCATCACGATACGGTAATACAATCATCAGACAGTGGTGAAAATTTTTAATAGCTATATGGCAAAGAAAACCAAAATTGTATCTACAATATTAAAGACAAAATTGTTTCTTTTATTTATTTTAATATGAATTTTTATATATACTTATATTTTGCAGACAAAAAAAAAGGAAATTTTTCCCTCAATAACTAATAACTAGGCACTAAAATCTATGTTTATCAGACATTAAAACGTCAAGACGTAATGATAAAAAAAGTAAAAGCAGCTAGCTATAAAACGACGACGACGTAGTAAACAAACTTTTATTTAACACAGTAGCAGTAATAATAAATCTTTTAACCGAAATATTATTTACCAGCTTTCTATAAGTAAACGATTTGATGAATGTCCAAAATTTGGAGACACTCAAGACATTTTAATTATTTTGTTTTTTTATTCAATGATTTTAAGATAACTTCTAATTTGTGAAACAATAATTCTAGTAATTTTCCACATAACTTAAATTTCTGAATTATTTTTTTTTTCACTTTTATTTTGATATATATATTTTGTTCCCAAAAATTTATCTCAAGGAAAAATCTCATATCGTTCACCCATTCTATTTTTTTTTTTGTTGTGGGACCACCTGCTTATAATTCATTTGAATCAAGCCATTGCAGTCCTCACTTCTTTTTTACAAAAAAAAGATTTTTTCAAGTTAAGTTCATAGTCATAGTTCTCATCATTCTTGGTGTTCCTCACAAAAATTATACTCTCACTATTTTCATTATAATTAAAGAAATAAAAAAAATAACAATAATAATAAAAAAAAGAGCAATAATATGAAGCTCAACAAAAACTGCCCATTAAACTGATTTTACTTTCGTTTCTTACCTTTGGATTTCTTTAACTTCATTTATTTCCATCACAACTGAAAAAAAAAATTGATATAGTTAAACCGAATCATCATCATCAAAACAACAACCAAGCCGACCAACAGACATAATAAAATGTTAACAGCCTTTCTTGCTGGTTTAAGAGGTCTTTGGGCCAAGTGGAAACACAAACTTAACAAAAATAAAAAAAACAAACGTGCCTTACATACATTCCAATCTGATTTTATATTATTTTTTATTTCACCTCACTTCCGTAACCAAAATGGAAAGTGCTATCAACTAAACTGCATCATTTGTAGCTCCAATTTTCTTTTGTCAGTTTTTAATGAGACAAGAAAATGCCGCTTAGTCATTCATTCAAAAAAAACTAAGATTAATCCAAAAGAACCCACAGAAATGATCAGACCAATTCTTACAAATCACCTCTTCTAACGCAATGCTGTTGGTCACTAATATTGAAATCTTTGTTGTTAACAGTTCCATTCGAACTAAAATGACATTCGATGACGATGTAGTTCAAGAAATCAATCTTCTAACGGTATTTTTCAACATGCTTGAGCAGTAGTAGTTATTTATAAAGAAATAGAAATACAAATTAATATGTGTAACAAACTGACGGACAGACAGACAAATGTTAGAGTGCAAACAAATTTGATTATTATAACAATTTTCTCTAAAAAAAAATAGAAGAAGAAAAAAAAAACAGAACAGTAGGTAAGGTAAGTTGTCAGCTTCAAGAGGAAAAAAAAAAACTAGCAAAAGAAATGTTAACTGGTTTGGCATACCAATGGACACACTAATTTCTATTTTGCCTGTTGGAATGCATCTATTATGGCCTGGCTTAAGCCAAATGGCCAGGTGGTATGTTTTTTTTTATGGGATTTTTGTTGTTGTTGTTTTTATTTTATACACTTCAATCAGAGAAATACAGGAGAATCATCACAAGTTGCAATTATTTTGAACACCGTATACCAACCAGTGTAAGATTATACCACACCGGGTGTGTTTTATCAAGGATGTGGTTCTTCTCGAAGCAAAAGCATTTTGTCTGTCAAGTTTGAAACTATTGTTGATTTTGATACTTTAAATTAATTTCACTATAGAAACACCCAAATAGCAAATCTGTGTAGAGGCACAGCCAGAAGATAAGCTTATGGTCATTCTTTGATGAAAAGTGCATTGGTTAAATCAAAAATTAACAATTATAGGCTTTGTGAAGTAAAATATCTTGAAACTTATTTTTCGTAGAACTTGGTTTCATGTGAGAAATAAATTTTAAAGTTTTCATCAAACTTAATATTGTGATAATGGATGTGAGACCAAACAAATGGTTTTCGACATATCGTCCGCCAGCCTGTTCGTCCGTCTGTCTGTGTACATATTAGTACATCCATTGAACGTCGAGCTTAAGCCTAAACGGGAAGACCGATTTACTTCAAATTTGAGACAGAGCATTCTTTTGTTTTATGATTAAGGTTTTTTTTTTAAGTTTAAAGAAAACGGCTCTAATGATTTTAACCAAATTTGAAAGGGGTTTTTTCGTGTGAAAACACACTTACAGTTATGCGGCCAAGCTTTCGCATCATCATACTAATATTGAAGATTTTAATTAAACTTCATCGTATAATTTTTTACTGTAATCATGCAATAGAACTTGTTCCTATGTGCGATCACACTGTGGTCTTAAAGTGTACATGGTACTTAGACTTTAAACTGAAAAATTGTTAAAAAATCAATATAATTAGTAATAAATTGATTAAACAACTTCTGAAACTGTTTTGACACCAATTGCAATGTACGCGGTACAGAAACCAAAAATAGGTTCTATAAGAGATACAATTTTTTGATGATATATAATTTTTGTCTAATAAAATGGTAGAAAAAAAAAATATCGTATTGAAATTAGCTTATATTTAAATTTTTATCAATATCGTAGAAATCGTTTTTGAGAAAAAATGAGATTTTTCTTACCGGATTTTTATTACTTGTATGCGAGGTACCATTATTTTTGGTGATAAGAATATTTTTTTATTTAAAATCTGCCAAATTATGTTAAAAAACTGCTAATAAAAATCGACCAGGTCAAAATCAGTTGAGCCGTTTTTGAATGAAATATAAAATTCAAAAGTGGTTCTGTGGGAGGTACCACTTATAAAGAATTTTCCATTTTTTGTTTTTTATAAAATGGTAGCCTTTTTGTAAAAAAAATTACTTAATTTTTTTTTCAAGTTATGGGCACGTTTTTGAAAGAAAATAAGATTTCATCATTTGGTAAAAAAAATTGTACGTCAGGTACCGTTATTTTTGGTCTCAAAAAAAAAAAATAAAAAACGTGTGGGTGGAATGCCTAAAAACCACTAGTTACCAAGTTAAAAGAAAACCGACCCACCAAAATTCCCAGACAGAATTCCTAGACCCACTTTTTCCAACTTCGACTTCGAAGATTAATTAATAAGAAACAGCTAAAAATTACTGCAGTTAATTAATTGGTAGTAAATTGCCTGCTCTAGTTGTATTTTAAAATCATACTATTATAACTGACTATTCAATATATTTGAATCCTATTTCTGTGGGCTTCAGGTCTTTCTTTCTTTATCTACTTTTTGATAGACGACGTTTCGTACTTGTTTAAGTACTTCTTCAGGTCTATTCTGTCCTAAAAATTATTTGAAACGTCGTCTATCTAAGTATAACTGACTGTAAATTTATATTTTTAGGTCCGATAACGAAGTAAATGATTTAAGTTAATAAATAATTGACTGCAAGTTTATTGTCTGAAGTCTTTAACTGATTAAAAAAATAAAAAAAAAAACAAGCATATTTTACACGGTTTACTGCCTCTTGCGAGGAATTGAGAAATCCTCCATCAAGAGTACATCTTGTCATGAAAAAGTCCTTCTTACCCTAGCTATTCGGATTCGCCAGAAAAATGTAGGTCCCCTCTATTCCTGCCAATAACACGCACACAGAAAAGGTTGAGAGTAGTTGTAAGTCACTAGGCTCTGGTTCTACGCGAGCTGTCGTGCCGACCAATTTATTTTTTTTATTTAATTCAATTTAATTTAATTTAATTTTGCATTTTTAGTCCACATATGAAAGAATATTTTTGTCTAAGAATTTAGACAATAATTTGTAAATTGGCAAGTTTTTGAAATCAAATGGGAATATTCACAAAAAAAATTATTTCTCACAGGTTGTTTCATTTCTTCTTTTTTAATTTTTCAGATTTTCTAAATCTACGATTTTCTTGTCCGATTATCTTCATAAATGAGTCTTATAACATTGTTTATGTAGGTCTAAGGCATTAAGGTCCATTTGCTGAAACGAAATTAAAATTTTTAAATTCTACATAAGCGCTTATGTGACAGTTTACGCTGTTGAAAAAGTAGAACATAAAGAAATACATTTTATATCAGAAAATTACTGTAAGTATGAGTTAAGATTATTTTTGCTGAAAACTTAAACTGCCAGTTTACTATAAACTTTTCTTCACCATTGGCTGTTAAATGCAGTTAACTTTAATTAAATTCATAAATTGATTTATCAAACAATGTATTCCATAAAATATCTAGTTGTACTAAATAAACCATTGTAATAGTTATTATCATTAGAATTAGTGTTAGTTCCATAAATGGAAAGTGATTAAAAATAAAACATAATGTGCAACTCAAAGCTTGCATATATATATTCGGCATAAAAAACCAACCCATAGCAAAAAAAAAACCAACATCAGCCTGTGCCAAGTTAAAGATAGCATAGCTGACATTAAAAAAATATATAAAAAATTGTGTATATGCTTTGAACGTTTAATTAGTTAGAGCCAGTTCTTTTTTTTTATTAAAAGCAAGTTATGCATTCAACAAACGTATTCTTTCGATATGGCTTCAACAGAAAAAATAGGTCAACTTCGGGTATTGTAAATTATTTCTTGTATATTTTCTTATTGTTTTTTTTTTTGTGTGTTGTTGTTGTTATTATTCTTATAGTCTGGTTTCTTTTGAATGAAGTGTTGACCTACCACATTTTAGAATTTTGTTTTTGTCTCCATGATGTGTTTTTTTTTTTTTTTTTAATTTCTGGGCTTCGCGAAAGCCAAAGCAAACATGTATCTTCATTCTGTCCGTGATTGGGTTAATAAAATTCTTTGATATGTTCTTTTATTTTACTAAACGGAATTGAATTGCAATCCAGTCTTGGAATTTATTGAGCATAAAATATAAGTTTACATGGTAACTGTGAGTTGTTGGAATTTTTACATACACTCGTGAATATAAAATTGTAAGAATTGTAATTTTGATTTTTTTTTATGAGAATATTAAGTTCAATTTAAAAGTCAGACTATAGGTTTTATTGAATCTGATATTTATGGTTTTTTGTTAGCGTTATGGTCTTGTTATTATTTTTTTTTCAAAGACTTAAAACATGAATTTTAAGCACATAATATTATGGGCTAACATGATTTGGTTTTTTGAGGTACGGACATATAAGAAATATTTGGGTTTATAGGTTTAATTAGAGAAACTACATTTATTGGAAATTCATATCGTGTTGAGATCGATGCATTGTAAAATTCATGGCCTCCCAGAATCTTGTTCAATCTTTAGTTCGATTCAAATGGGATGCAAAGATCCATACAGACCGAATGTGGCCTAAAAAATTAATTTAAAAAAGTCGTAGGTATTATAAAAATAATTTATTACATTTTTGGTCTGTTAACTTTTTTCCTACACTGTTTCATTTAAAATTGGTCACTGAAACAGTTTAAAAGACATGTCGATGAGCCACCAAATGAAAAAAATACTGTTTAAATACTTAAGACATCAAACACATTTTCCTTGACTGTTACGCATCCAATGTAGCGAACAATTTTATTTTTGAACACCCTGTGAACAATTAAATAGCCATAGACTATTTTCACAAAATTCACAAAACTTTTAATGATTTTTAAATTTTTTTTTTAAATTCCTTTCTCTGTTTCCTCTGTTAAGTCCTTTTATAAGAAAATCTTACTTCTGCCTGTGATTTAGAAACACCCTGTGAAGCAAGTTTTTAAAAAAATCACTTTTTTAATAGCCTTGGAAATTTCATTAAAGAAGAAAAAAATTAGAATGATAACTTTATGCGTTCAAAAGTTATGAATTTTGCAACAAAAAAGTAATTTTGGATCAAAGTGTGACGACGCAAGGAAAATATGACGAAAAATAAATGTTGAACTTCTCCATTTATGATTTTTTTTTGATTCGTTCTACAAGCTATTTAGTACCTTTGAGAGCTTGGAAATACATTTTTTTTAAATATTTCTTGATATTGCCATTAAAATATTTAAGTCTGCATTTCCTGGTATCTGATTGAGTAAGATAAGAGTTATATACATTCCATAAGTCAATCTTAAAGATTCATTGATACTATGCAAAACTTGTCCTAGCCAGTTCTCATCAAAATTTCAAAGATTCCCATGAAAAGTCTGCCATAAACTCCTTTCCAAAACAACTGCACAAAACCATAAAAACTCCTGCTATATGCATCTGGTTTTTAAGTGAAAGGAAATAGTATTTTTTTTTAATAAGTATTAAGTACTTATCTTGTAAATATTCTAACATTTTTTCAATTTCTATTTGAATTTCCACTTTTCCCTAATGGCTTATTAAAAATCTAGCATATCAAGTTTGTAGTTGAACTCTTTCGTTTTATTCTCATCGTATATTCTTCAATTGCTTGTTCTGCTCGTTAAAAAAAAAAAAAAAACAACTCTAACAACAAAACACACAAATATCACTATATATATATCGTTTCTGTGTCATCTGTTAAAAAGCTGAATATCAACAGTCAATTCGTCATGTGTCAGTCAAAAAGAACCAAATGCCAAAATGATTGAACGATCCGCCGGCCATCATCATCATGGCTGCTGCTATTATATGGCTTTTCTTTTTAGTGCATTGCATTTATTATCATTTATGTATACAAGAACACACACACACAATAAGAATTGATCTGTATATATATTTTTTTTATAGGTCATTTATTTCAAAGTAAACTGCAAAGTGATATCATAAATCTTTTACTACTTTGTATTAATCTGAAGGTCAAAAGGAAAAACAAGGAAGATTTTTTGATAAATTTCTTGAATAAAAATCAAATCAACAATATGCGCAATGATGGTCAGAAGGAAAAATATTTTTTTTTTATATATTCATTTACTCACAGGAAGCTATTAAGCTGAGTCATTTTGCAAATATTCCAAACAAGTTTCTTTTCACAAGTTTTTGTATTTTTTATTTTGCAGTCCAATGAAATTATTTATCTCATGGATATTGTTGTATCTTTGCAGAAGAAGAAGAAGATGAAGAAATTCCTTTAATTTCGATTTCTTTTCTTGTGTCATCATAGCACATTTCGATTAATTTATAATCATCCTACCCATTGAGGTCAATTTAAGCCTTGCAAAGAGGCGAGAGTCCAAGTTAAACACTGTGCAAGCTTGCCATGCCATGGGATATTATACGCTAATACTAAATGTCATCAAGCAAACATCTGCACAAGATACAAGCTAAAATGGAGATAGATAGACATATACCTACTCTTGAGGATATACACAATATAATATGAATGAGAAGCCTCGATTTCATATAAATTTTATATGAAACTCCATCCTCACCAGCCACTCAAGCGTCCGATCTGGTGATCGGGTGAAAAGGATAGTCTACAGTAAAATACCATCACATCGTCATCTTCATGGCGCTGCGCTTCTACAATGAAAATGGAAGTTTTATTTTATATTTTATTTATTTTATTTGTTCAGTCCTGCACTTCGAATACATCTCTGCCCCCAATATCCCCACCGGACCCCTGGTACTGTCAAACAGCAAACTAAAAGGAAAATCTGTATGTGGGACATGCTCATACAGCAACTATTATATACCATTGCAGATGCTAAGAGTATTTTTTTTGGAGGCAACCATCGACTTGAACTCACTCTGGCCATCGATACACCGACGTTTGTTAACTGTATCTTACACACCTCTCTTTGTTGCTATATCGAAGACGAAAAATCCTCAAGCTAGTCCAATAAATTAACGAATTATTCAGATTCTTTTAAGCTGCTATGTATGCCTGTGATGGTGGTACGATCAAGGTTTTACATTTTGGGCTCTCCTCTGTCTCAACTCAAGATGCAGAGAAATTTCGCTGTCACTTTCTTTCTGCAAAACAAAAATCAAAAAAAAAAAGATACAAGATGAAAATCCTGGCAAAGTTCAATTTAACTTCAGATGTTGATACTGATGGTGATGCTGGTGCTGCTGCAAGATGATGGTGATGGTCAGTTGTTTCTGTTGTCTTCATTGAGAAGGAAAAAAAAAAAACGAAAACAATTGCAATCCCCCTAATGAAAACAAATCAGGCCCCGAAAAACATAACTTTCCCCCATGATGTGGAGAACCGATCGACCGACCGACCGACCGACCATCTACATAGAAGACGACCAATGTAGGAACATCTGTTAGATACACATAGCAAACCAAATGACATTTATTTTCTTGGTTCTTCTTTCTCTTCATCGCCCCTTATTTTGTGTATAAATGTCTGTCTGATATTCTTCTCTTGTTCCTTTTAAGACAAGGTATCACAAGTTGTTTTGTGTGTTTGTTGTTGTTGTTGTTTTTGTTTGTTTTTCTTACAATCAGAGTTCGACGGTTAGTGATGAAGTTGAAGTTGAAGTTCTTACTTGTGTCCACTACACAAGACAACACCACACCACAATATACAGTTAACATATTATAGAATTAAATGTGGAACGTTAGAGAAACTATGTCACTGAAACGGATAGTGAGTACCTACTTCTTGTTCGAATAATAAACAAACAAAAAAAAATCTACATTAATTTTATCTTCGACAATCAGATGAGGGAGAAGAATAAAACAATGATGAAGAAGCGAAACATTATATCTATTTGCCAAACGAAGAAATGAACGGGAAATGGATGAAAATTAACCCTAATTGCAGAGTTTTATATTTGCAAAGTGATCAACTTATGATAAGTAATGATTTTAATGTGAATTTGGGGTTAAGAGTATTTTTTTTTTGGTTTTTGACGAAGAAGAAACATTCTTTTTTAATGGGACTGATACAATTATATGGCTAAATAATGATTATGTACTTCTACGGAAAGACATTTAACGAAATAATTTGGAATGAAGATTTTAGTGCTATAAAATTAATGCATATAATTATTGTGTCTTCAATTGAAATTCTATTCTTATTTCTTTAACTGAAACAAAAAAAAAATAATAAGAAAGGCAAACAAAAAAGTTCGGAGGTCAACTCTTTTGTTTGGTATGAAAATAACAAAGATTTTTATGATAATGTGATCAAAAACGAACAAACCGTTTATTACATTTTATGGGAAATATAATAATAGTTTTGGAAATAAAACTTTGGTGCCGTTTTCTGGGTGACTAAGACTGCATGTTTTGATCTTATTCCCTATGGTTCTTGTTTAGATAGTATTTCAACACCAAATATAGAAACTAGATACACATTATAATTATTGGTATTCGATAAAGTCAGATTTTACTTCACAGGAACATAACACTAGAAGACATTGATTAATTAACTAACGTCCCTCCAAAGTCAAACATTTCTCCAATAAACAAAATTTTCCAAGGAATCCATATATCATAGGTCCATAGTTTGGGAATAAGTTGTCTTAATGGCAAATTCCACAGCTATTTAAATGGTGCACTTGTAAGAGTTACTCTTGATTCATTACTTGCAGGCCCAGAGAATGTGTGAAAAGCATTTCCCTATTCCTCTTCAATGAAAGAAATTGAGAAAATTATTTTAATATTTTTTAAAGATGAAAAATTACGACGTCACTATTATAATTTCGAGATACTTTTTCTGACCTATATTTCAGCCATACTATCATAAGTAATTTAAAACAAAATACTTATAAAATCGATATTTTTTTTTCTATCGAAAAAATTCAAGCCGAAATTGACAGTCATAAAAATCTCGCCTTGGAAAAAAATTCCTGCGGTGATGCATTTCAAATGCATCTGCTTTCATCCTAATGTTGTTTATGATACGTGCGGCATTAAACACTAAGAATCGACTATTAATCCAAACGTTCGTGACTTCGAGAGTATATAACCCCGTGATATCGATATTGATGCTGCTGCTGCTGCTGCTGGTGAGTCTTCTCACAATTTAACTATCATTCATCGAACGTTTACCGATCAATTTGTTGCATTTTATGGGATTTCATCGATGGTGGTTGGTGGCTTGATGTTGATGGCGGCGCGGCGGTGGTGGTGGATTAAATAGAAGGTCTTCAAGGTGTCTGATGTTGTATGAAGATGAAGAACGATAGTACCCTATGAGGTCATTGGTGATAGATAATATTATAGAAAGCGTTGTTAAAAGGCCATTTAATTTCATTTAAAGTTTTCCTATCTATGTATATAAACTTGCAACTGCTGATCGGTGGGTGTTGGGGTTATACACTACACACACCTTCCTACCAACTCAACTATTAAGGTTAGATTGTGGATAAACTGTCACACTTTCGCTGCTACTTTACTTGTCACCAACAAGAAATCGATCTTAAACCAAATTGTATATTTTTTTTCTTTCTAATTCAAATGTAAGAAAAAGAACTAAAATAAGTTTAGTATGGCACCCACGATAGTAATTACTATGAATGACTCAATGACACCTTTTCGATCGGTATGTGACTCTCGATCAATTTAGATTTTGATTCTTTTTTTTTTGTCGTCTTCTGAAATTTGAATAAAAATGTGGCTTCGATGAGGGCTCGTCGAAGTCGAGGGGAAAGTTGTGTTTTTTTTGTAACTGTGACTGAACTTCTAGGAATTCGCAATTATTTTACCGTGCGTCGACGAAGAGTGAATGACATGAATATTTTATGCATCCGATGCAAAGAATTTGCAAAATGTATCTTTGAGATTAGATTTATTTTTTTAAATTGTTAAAATGTTGATCTTTTCTAATTGTTGATAAATAGATTCAGTAGAAAGTAAAAAGGGTCATAAAGTAGAGTTGTCGTCGGCATACAAATTAAATCTAAAGCCCAATGCTGTATTTTTATATGTTTATCAGTTTTATGGAAAACAAAACACATTGGAATTTTAACAAAAATACATAACTGTAACCGCAGTTGTTTTGATTCATCTCTGAGTATTTGAAAAGTCATTTGCATAATTTTGTCTTTAAGAAAGTTTTTTTTTTATTCTTTTATTTTATCTTTTATAAGTTTATTGTTTTTTTTGATAATAATTAAAAAAAATTGATACCTTCTTTTTATACCCGATCAATAAGTCAACATAAAGCTATCATGTTGTTAATCATCATTGAATATCAATATTTCCGGATTAGTGAAGCCATTGTTCGTTTAATAAAGATATAGAAATTTTCTTTGGCCCTTTGGGATGGGAAAGCGATTTTACATAGTTTTTTATTATAAAATCGATTTATTAGGGGCTTTCGATTTTTTAGTGTTTTTCATTGATTTTTTTTTTGTTTTATTGAAGGATTATATATTTTTCATTCAAATTTTTGTATGAGTTAATGAACAAAATTTGACTTATGATGGAGAAAAAAGAAAATATTTTCTTTTTAGTTTTTGGGCTACTGTTTAGTTTTAGTGTTAAGAGAGAGAATAGAATTGTTAAACAAAGATGAATAGAAACAATTTTTATGTATTGAAACGAAATTTTAAATTTCCTTAAAAACTGTGTTGTATTCTTATTTAAGACGAATTTAAAAGATTTTATAAATCGTTCCTTGTTAAACCGCTTTTGTTCCTTCCTGCTTACAAAATTCTGTAAATTTTTCTTTAGAAAAATAGAAGATTTTTTTAGACATTAAATTCGAAGCTTTGATTTAGCTCATCTAGAATTGATAGCTGACATACATATATGTACAACTATTCAACGATTATGTGATTTCTTTTTTATAAAAAAATGCTAATACGATTTTAATTAATTTTCGTAAAAGCGATTTCTAAATTATGAGCAATATTACTGCATCGTATATTTTAGATAAGAAAAACTGCTCGTATCATATAAATATGTCTTTTAAGATTTTTGAGAAAATTACACATTTTTTTCAATAGTTCTTGTAAAATTTTTTTTCTAAGAAACTTTGTTAATTTAAAAATTTGAATAAAAGATTTTTAATGCAACTTTCTACATACATTAAAAAAAAAATAAAGGAACCGCAATTAATAACGATATGACTTTTGTGGTTTTTCTTTTTTTCTTTTTATTTTTTTATTGATGTTTATAAATTGATCTTGACAATGTTAAGCTCCCGGAAATAGTAAATGTTTGAAAGAACATGGACGATAATACGAGTTCTTAACGCCCGCTTACAATCCGCGAAAATATTTTTAATCATTTTGTTTATTTATGCTCTTGTTGATGTTTAAAAAGTTAAATATCGATACACTGATATGTCAAGTATAAATGTGTAATTTAAAATATTGATGAAAAAAAAAAAAATACAATCGAAGCTAATTTTTTTATAAATCAAATCCAAAACTTTCTTACAATGCATTTATAAAAGAAAAACTTTACGATGTTCATGGCCATGAAGGAAACTTGCATCGTTTTAAACGATATTTTGTGTTTCATTTAATTAAAAAAATTAACTGACCTACAGACCATAAACTAAAAATAAAAAAAATAAACCCAACAATTTACAGAGGTCATAAAACATACAAATAAAATTGTTTACATTTGAAACTCTCTTGTAAGTAGAGGTATCATTTCATTTCATGTATACCAAGCTTACATACATTTTTATTTAAAATGTCGATGGAGAAAAGATTTATTACAATAAATTTTGAATTTTACAAATATTTTTAACTATTTTTTTATTTATTTAAAAAATTGTAAAAAATTGTAAACCAAGGAATGGATTTAATATATGGGTTATGCAAAATTTGGTTGCGGTGAGCTAAATCCTTATAAAAATCTTATGTGCAATTTGATATTTTGGATTTCCAGGTTTTTTTCGAGTCGTTTCAATTTTTTTAAATTTAAAAAACTCGTTTTGGACTAACATCCAATCACCTTTTTTAAGAAATCGAAATTTTGAAAATTATTTCCAGATTGTTTGTAGTTGTTTTGAACATTATTATTTATTAGTATTTGAAATAAATCCTGGAAACCAAAAACAAAAAAATAAAAAAAATATAAAAATTCGAAAAAAGTAACTAATTTTTTTTTTCCAATATTGAAATTAGCTTCTGAAATTTTAAACCTTAAGCTTTGTTATGAGATGGAATAATATTGAAAACAACTTGCACAATTTGGAACAACTTTCATAATTTTTTGGATATTTGAAAAAGAGGACTTGATGGTCAGAAAACACCTTTATTAAAATATTTTTTTAAATAACAATAATTAAATTCGATATTTTGTAAACGGCTTGGTCAATTTCTACTAAAAAAAGCAGTTTTTTTTAAGATTGTCTATAGTTGATTAAAAACAACTCATTCTAATAATCAAAAATAACGGTACCCACCATACAAGCCATATAATTATTTAAAAACTATCAACATATTAAGGAAAATATTATTTTTCTCCAAAACGTCACCTTCGATTTTTATAAAAAAAAAATAGTGATATAAATAACCCAGCATTTAACATGAAAAAATTAAAATTAAAGTAAGCCATTATTAAAAGTTTTTAACGTACGTATTTTTAATTTTTGACTATCCCATTTGATTTCTAAAAAAAAATTAAAATCCGAAAAAATTAAGTAATTCATCAACCATTCGATGAATTAATTTTTTTTGAAATTGAATTTATAATTTTATTAAAAATTGGCGTACCAAATTTTTGCTCTTAAGAAAATGTACAAAATTGTATATGTATGTAAGAAATAAATTTATAAAAAAAGGCTCCATCGATTTTCTCATAACTTTAAATTTGTTAAAGAAATCAGAAGTTGTTTAAACAATTTATTTTTAATTATGTTGATTTTTTATCTAAACAGTCCAATCCGTCAAATACCGAATTATATTGTTTTTATTGTTGTCATATTCGAACCAAAAAAAAGTCATATAGGTACAATTTATTGTTTATATGTATGCAGCTTCAACTTAACTTTGTTGTATAAAATATTTGAGGTATAAATAATTGGCTCCCTAATCTAACTTATTTTTATTTAAATCAGAAGAATAGGTTTCCAATATTCAGACTCACAAACCATAGTGTAATCGTACATAAGAGAATGTTCATGCAGTTCAGTGGTGCATTTTATATGTTACTACATCCATACAACTTGTCTAACAGAAATCTTGCATCATTATTTAAATTGAATAGTCGATCTAAAGACAGCAACCTGCTTGACCATGGGTTTTCAAGTTGTCATATTTTTGAAGACTTGAAAATGTTAAAATATTTCAAAACAAACTAAAACATTACTTTTATTTGCAGTCAACGTGAGATTTTACTTTTAATAATTTGAAGTAACCAATTTTTGAAGTTCTAAAATTAAATTTGTTGGCTAATCAGTTAAGTTAGCTTTTATATTCAAATGTGTACATCTTAAAGCTATCACTCTTTAAAAGATATTGTATCTTAATGTAACTTAACTAAATATTTTTGCTTCAAACCTAATTTATATAATTCCGATATAGCTTTTTATTAATAAACCTGCTTTTCAATTATGCATCTCGATTTGTTAAAAATGTTATGTTAAATTATTATTGAAGAGAAAAAAGAAATTGAAAAACATTAACAAAATCTTCACAGAATAAGTTTTCTAATTTCTAAAAATAAACAATCACACAAGAAGTTCATTTACTTCAAGTAAAATTAATAATCAAATTTTGTCCTCCTCTTCTTCTTCAAAAAAAAAAATACAACTCTAATAAGTCATGTTCCCACATCATGAAAACTGACTGAACAAATAATGTTGTTCATTAAAATTCTCAAATGACCACTGCACTCATTAAAATGTTTAGCATAATGTTCGGTAAACTTAAAAAAAAAAAGTAGACCATTAGCCGCTGCGCCCCTTTAAAGTTTCTTTAGGTTGAATAATGAAGTTATGGTCTAGTTTATGAAGAGAGAAAAAAAATAAAACAGTAGGTGTTCTGTTCATATAATATGTTAATTGTTTGCTGCATCGTTAATAACAATTAAGATTCATTATATGTATAGTTATAGTTTTAGAAGATGCATTATGTGGGAAAAAGTTGTTAACTGTGAGAAGCTTCTATTTCTATTTTTTGTTTTGAGCTGTCAATAAGTGAAAAATTGATAACTAAATAATATATGAGTTCTCTTTAGTATTCTAAAACCATTTGTTTTAATTAAATTAATTTTAAGCATTTATAATTGAATTTTAACATTTTTGTTTTTGGTTTTAATTTTTCAGATTCTCTATATCCCTTGGAAGAAGACCGTTTATTTTAAACCAAAGTAAGTAGAATAAAAAAAATCACTTGAGAAATGATACATATTTGTGTAATACTTTTTTTTAAAGAAAAACTAATCTTACAGAAAAAAAACGGTAATATGTATCTCTCCTCCATTTCATAAAAATAAAAAAAAAATAAATTGGTCGGCGGCGCGACAGCTCGTGTAGAACCAGGACCTGATGGCTTCCAGCTTTCACCCATTCCTGTGTGCGTGTTATTGGCAGGAATAGTGGGGACCTACAATTTTATGCCGAAATATGACAAGAGATACTCTATGAGGATTTGTCAATTCCTCGCAAAAGGCAGTAACCCGTGAAAAACATTTCTGTTTTTAGGTGGCATAAGCTCTTTGCAAAATGAAAATTCAGCGAATTACTTCATTTTGAATCCAATATACCAATATAATAATTTCATGATGGTTTTTTTTAAATCCTGTTTCGATGTTATATTCATAATGTCTACCTACTCCAATGTAAAAATGTTATAAAATATTCCGACCCCAATTAAGTGACACGGAGTGTTTTACTAAACATTTCACCTTGACTGAGACCCCAATCACTCAAAAATCTTGTCAACTTACCGATTTACCACAAAAACCGGTCTGCAATAACTTGAACTTTCTAGAGCACACAAAATTGAAAAACAAAACAAGGTCTCTGTGTCCCGCGTGTCCAAGCCGATTCTTAGCAGTTGCTGTTGTTTATTGATGGTCTCGTCATGGACGCTAACCCAGAGTAGGTACCCATTCATATTTCTATGTCCAATTAAATTCTCTTGTCCGACAACTCTAGAGAGCCACCAAAAACAGGTGAACGAATTCCAAGCAAATGTACTTCTATGCCATAGATCACTCCATGACAATTTCCAGATCATTGGCTTGCATCCATGGCATAACGCGATGCTCTCCATAATATTATAAAAGCCGCACCATTTGTTCACTCATTTATACCGCGAGTAATGTTATATAACAATTTAATAATAAAAATAATAACAAAATATATATATATCGCTTAAAACTTGCTTTGGTGTGGTCGGTCACATCACATCATACTGTGATGATGCTCTGGTGGTGGTCAACAACTATAGATTCCGTTGTGCAGTACAAGCCTGCATGCTGCTCTCGTCAATCTTGTATTAGCAAACGGTGCAGACATTTTGTCACGCAAGTTATACAAACTTTGTGCGCTGTGCTGTGCTGCGCAGTGAAGATTTGCTTCGATACCACAATGGAATGCGATGCGAATCGAACAGCGCAATAATGATAGTGATGATTCGTGAAAAGTGGATCACGAAGCTGTACTGGTTTCTTGTTGTTGTTTTTGGTGGAATAAGTTATATATATGTATGTTGAAAGACTATGTGGCTCTTGGGAAGATGTTATCCACTATAATGGAGCATATCGGACAATAATTACTGGGTTATGCGCTCACTGCGCGGTAATGTTCGTCCAATATATAACCACTTCTCTATCACCTCTCCACACTCCCTCCAATTGATGATTTAACTCTACTCTAAAGCCTGTTTCGTATATAATAAAAGACTAATCACAAAGATTATGGTTTTATAATAACAACAATTTTGTAATAATCTTTTATTATAAGATTACAGGATAGAGCAAATATTATAAGGACCTTGATTGAAAAAAAAAAATATTGCAAATTTGATGGAAGAATTTTTGGAGATTGTATGTAGTTGGAGGGTATTTTACAGGTTAAAAGGAATTTGTATTATAAATTATCTCAATTACGGAAATCCTTGTTTCCCAGTTAACCGAATCATAAGGAGTAGGCACCACATTTTTCGAATCACCCTCGTACTTGTAGTTTAGGTTTCTGTCTTATTTAACGAGCGTGCTTCCCCTTCCAGCGTGATAATTTGAAGCTTCAATAAGGTCGATGCAACATATTTCCTACTTGTAACTGAGTAACTTAAGGTATGGCGATAAAGTCCGGAGTAGACCAAGGCCTTTACCAACAAGCTTCTTCCAGGAAGTTTGGTATAGGTATAAACATTTTCCGGGGAAGAGCATTTTCTATATTCTTGGTTTTCGTTTCAATACTTATAATGTAAAAGCACTAAACTGACATCACGTTTTGTTTTTCTAATGTTGGAAATATCTTCGATGTATGAATTAAATTGGACGATTTTTGAAAAATTCTTCCTCAAGTGTTAACGGAAAAGTTGTCCACTATTTCTTCAAGAGCGATGTTAAAGAAGGCAGTGTATCACCTTATCTATATGCATTTTTGACGTCAAATGTATCAGTGAGGTTTTTTGCCGACCTTGGTGGAGCAGCTTACGTTCTCGATCGTCATCCTGTATAAACGGACAAGTTTTCCGGGGGTTCCAATTACAAACATTTGCGTATAAAGCTCAACTCTCTAAATGCTGCGGTACGAGGGCTTGAAATTCACCTTTTCTGGGTACTGGGTCATAGGGACATTCCAGGAAATTGTAAATCTGATAAATTCACCAAAAGTGAAATAACACTATTTATCTTGTCAAATCGGACAAATATTGGCCAAATCTATACATGCAAACTTATAGTGGAAGAACATCACCACTTGTCTGACCACAAAACAGATCTGCCTATGCTGGATTTGCATCGCTCAAAAGGAGATTGCACATTACTTTCGTTATAAATGTCATACCGAAAACTATCAAATAAGCAAGCACGAAATGAGGATTGGAGTGTTTTCAATAGATTTTTGCAGTAGCTTTATAGACGAGGAAGAATCGATTCCTTTCCTTCTCTGTAATTGCCCTGCTCATTCTCAAAGACATTAGGGGAGAGTGATCCTAGAACCGCACGCTTCGTAGCCTAGATTCCTGGGATATCATAATCGACCAACTTATGGTCTCAGCCTTGTAAACCTAACTCAACCTAAAAATTTGAAGGAATTGGATTTTTCCCAAGATCTATCCTTTCATAGAACTTTGTTCTTACCTTAAACCGCACTATGATATGGTCTTAGATATTCATATGATATGGATAAAAGAAAGGATCTATAAGGTAATTATGTCCGAAGTTTTTGTAGTCGGCTAGGTTTTTGAGGTTCATACTTTCTTGACGATTGGGGAAAACATGTTGAGGTTCAATTCATTGAACATGATTTGCCTCGACCGTATTTTGGAGATGAGTTCATGATTACTTCCAAACAAGTCCATTTTGAAATTTTATCAGCAGCATCGAGAATAGCAGCTCTCCAGCTCCACACTCCAGAAACGATGCGGTACGAATCCCATGATCATGTTGAGGTATGATCGTGACTGCTCGTTGAATAGTTAGAGACTATTTCACCTCTAATTTCTTATACCAATAACCGGAGTACGTCCCTAATACGATATACGGGAGGATAGGATATCTTATGGTCAAATTGGAGACACTTCTCGACCATGCATCACATGGGTAATCAAAACTGTAAACATTCAACATTAAATACAACATTTAACATCGAACTTGAGGTATTCCGGTCGATGCAGCAATACCCCAAACGCCTTTTAACAACGACTTAAAGCCACAAAACGTCTCTGAACCCTCTTGAACTACATTTGACAACGATTTAACGTCTCAAATTAGACATCTGACACTTCTTGAATGACATTATAGGCATGTCAGCACAGTACCCATAGTAACCCGTAACGCTCTTAAGACCCACGAGTTCCTAGGCCGGCACACTACATCAACATTTGACAGCCCGTGAGGACAATTCGGAATCTGTGGAAGGGCAAACCAAATATATCCTACTAGACCCCCAAGTAATGGGAAAGCTGTCTTTCCTTGGGGAGTGTTCCCTCTCTCTTTTCTCTATAACACTTCTGAAGAGCCAGTGTTTCTCTCGCCCCTTCAACTCGTAGCAGCTTTGGTACTAATTTGAAGTGCTGCTTTGTGTCGTTATATGCCTTTTCTTTAGCTGTATGTGCTTGATGGGACTTATCGTCAAACAAGCGGTATAATTGTGGTGAAGAAGACTTCTAAGGCCCAGCACTTCAGAGGCGGCATCTTTGATGGCCTGATGGCAATATTGCCTCTATTGGTTTTCAATAATTAATGCTAATTTTGATGTAAGCAGGAGTAGTCTTTCAAGTCTAGCCCCTTAGAATTTTCGGTCATCTATGATATTGGAGGAGTATTCTGGCATCAATTACAAAGTTTTCAATTTGGTTGAAGGTTGAAGATATATAGGATTTGGTGAGGGTTGAAACTTTAGAGACCTCTATATGTGCTCCTAATCTCATCTCTATCGATTGCATCATTTGCAACTTTAAAACAATAAATTAGTTAATATACATCGATTTGATATTACTGTGGGTTTTTTAGGGCTTTTCGTTATTCAGAAATCTGTTCGACCATAGGCCTTCTAATCATATTTTTAGGACTTGAAATATTATAACAAAAATTTCTCTGTGTCTTCCTTTTGTTGTTAAAATAAATGACTAACATAAATAGTTACTTTCATATTTAAGTGATCTCTATTTCAAATGAACTGCTGATTGAAATCCTCCCTGAGATCCATTTTATCTTAAAAAATTCCAAACATGGTATGGATAATATTTGTGAATCTAACATTGGTTAAACCTTAAAAAAAAATCATCTTTTTCTATTTTCCCACACATGATATTTCTAAACCTATTATTCCGTATATTTCCAATAGTTCACACGACTTCCCCAGAACCTCAACACAACCAACGGGACGGGCTCTCTTGTCTCTCAAAGAAGAGCTTCCTCATCTTAACAATAATTACCAACTAATTTCCTTAATAGGTTGTCGTAACAAAAAAAAAAAAAAAAAACATCAAAACAAACAAAGTACAGCTACAAAGTAAATACACAAAATCGTGGTAAATGAAATTGGGACAACGACCTATAAGTACCTACATCTTCTTACTTATATCAAAAAAAAAAAAACCTTACCTACTGTCTTACCTTTTTCTCAGCTATATGGCAGATCTTAATATGGGTCACTAAAACAATTTGTTTTTTTTTTTCTTTTTAATTTTAAATTAATAAATTTATTGGGATGACTTTTTTCCTATATACGTATTTGTCGAACAATTTTTTTTCTTATTTTAGTACATAGATGCCTTGAACAGATGTTTTAAAAACATTCATACCCATGTTGGGTCTTATGAGTACACATTATCGATCAATATCTTTGATCTTTTGTGTTGATATTTTTTCATAAATAGATACAAAATAGCTAGGTGCTCAGACTATCCATATAGATGGAATTCTTCGTCCATTTCCTTTGACCAATCAGCCTCTGAAAACATCCTCCGCAAAAAAAACGACGACGTTGTGCACCTTCAATCACACAACCCACTCTTTTTTTCGTAGGTATGTAATATGAAGTGAGTTTGAGTGGTGTTTGGGGAGGATTTGGCATAGGTATATTCTATGCCATGGATCCTATATATCCGCCTGCAATCATCATCATCGTCAGCCGCGCATATAAGCTAAGCACGAAAATCTTGTTAGATTTTATTTTACGAGGACATTACCAACAACAGGGAAATTGTGTTAGTACCGCAACTAAAGTTTTGCAATATAGCTTAGTTATGTTCCACAGCGATACACTCGCTTGAGACGAAATTGATATCGAGGTTTTTTTTTATTATTTTTGTTGTTGTTGTTTGTGTTGTGGCCCTGTGTTTGAGCTAATTTCTGTGGTAAATATTGTCGGTAATGCTACTTGGATTTGTTTGAAGTGGCTTAGGTTTTTTTGTTATTTTTCATCATCTTTTTTTTTCAATTATTCGAAACATGTTTTTTTTCAAAAGTTATGGATTTTCGTGAATAATTTTACATGAATATTTGTGTTATGGATAAGTTAAAAGTGGTAACGCTGCACTGGGAAAATTTTATGATCTCGAATGTTAAATAGAAAGAAAATAAGAAATCCTCACTAGCTATACTAGCTGAAGAATGTGGACCGTTAGAAGTTGGGTGTTGGTTTTTGTTTAAGCAAATAAATGCATCATTTGATATAGGTTGCTATGAAATGCCTTTCCTAGAAAACTGTTATGACTTTTCCACTTAGTGCTGCTAAACATTACAATATATGCCTATACACGTTGCAATTGGTATATTGTATTAATTTCAATTAAAATAACTTTCATTTAAGAGATTGGTGAGTCTTGTGAAAGTATATAGATACAACCATAAAACCTTGATTTTGCAGAAACCGTATTTCAGATTGTTGTATTTTTTTTAACGGTAACGGTTTAATGATACAGTTAGTATTTATTGTGATTTACATTTTTAATGCTTTATTAATAAGTAGGTAACTTTATTTACTATACGAAAATCAACCTTTTACATTTATTTCAATATATTGTCTTGAACTTCTTAAGAGAACAGGCACAATAACGGGGGAAAATTTTAATCAGTTTTGGTTACAGTCATAATATTAAATGCGAATTTGGAAACTTTGGATCATTTTCTATTGCTGTCGTGATTGAAATTCCAGATTGGTTGAGATAACTTAGGACAACACAGTTTTTGGTGCCGAAACCAACGACATTATATCCAAATTTTGAGTATCGAATCAAAGATGACAGTCTGGAAAGATTTTTCTCCGTATTTTGTGAGGGTGAGGGTTTTTCTTTTTTTTTTTTTTTTAAATTGGAAATAATGCTCTGTCAATTTTCTGAAGCCCAAAGACTTTGATCTTGACGATCAGATAAATATAGCTCAATTTATATTTATCAATGCAAATATAGAAATTCAATGTTCTACCTTATGATGTCCATATAGTCATGGACGAACCGTCTTAAGATAAAAATAACATGTTTCATTTGACCTAAAGCCCATTCAACAAATGATTATTTATCAAGTAAAAACGTCACCAAATCATATACATAGAGCTCAACATTATGTATAAGTAAATATTATCGCCTGTTTGTTAAGAGATTTTATACAACGCAAAAACTTAATTCCAAAAAAAAAAACTCAAAAATTCAAAAATATATTGTTGGAAGATTTTTATATTCAATATTATTTATGTTTATAAGCAGTTCTGCAAATTCAAATGGGGTAAGCTGATAAAGAAACAGAAAACATTTTATGAAAATTCTAGGTTAATATAAAATTACCCTTAACGGGTTTTTAACAGTTGTGGTGGTTTTTGGTTCAATGGAGAATATTTTTTTGCCTAATAAGACTTTCAGAAAAATCGACCATATCGTTTACAAAATATGTACTGAGTTTGGTGGTTTATTTTAGGGGGGAATTTAACGTAATCTCTCAATTATAACATTTATAGAAAAAGTCAAAACACCGTTATATTGAGATTACAAATTTTTATATAATTACAACTTTTTATTCAAAAAAACACTTTCATTTAAAACAATTATTAATTTTGACAAAAAATTGTAAGCTTAAAAGCTTGAATGCATTTCGGCTAGTCTACTAGCCATCATCAGCAACACGATTGAGGGGAGCTTTGAAATTATCAAGTTGAACAATTGCATACATAAATGTCAAATAAATAAAAACAAATCGATACATTTAAATGATTTTTTTAAAAGCTTTTTTAAAAAGGAGAAAGAAATAGAATAAAGAAAAAGAAAGAAATTACATAAATTTACATCACAAGTTAAACAAACAAGACTCTATATTGCCCATATCTGCATTCAACGCTGCGTCATGTCTGTGGATGTAAAGGCTCTCGTACGCATCTAGTTAACGGCTCTCGCTTACACATTTCAAGAGTCGAACATTTGTAATTGTTGTCGATAGATGTTGTTCTTGTAATGCGTGCAGTGCAAATGCAGACTTCTTTGGTTCGTTATTCTTGATGTTATTGCTGTGCTCTTTGAACCTCGTTTTCACACAGCGTTTGGTTTGGCCGTAATATTTTTTGTCGCATTCATTGCAAGATATTACGTAGATCCCGGCGTTTTTTTTTTTGAAAATTTTTATAAACAGTTTAAAGTTGTGGCGTACCCAACTAACACTTTTACTCCTATATTCCTTCAAAGAAGCCACTTATGATCATTTATCGCACTCATTTAACCTTTGTATAAAAAATACTCCAAAGAGTAAAAAAGGCGATCTTTTTAAATCATATTGCACCTTTATGGAGTAAGTTCAGTTACTCCGAATGATAGTTTGTTTGATAAAAGTGCTATGGGAGTACTTCTAAAAAAAAAAAAAAAATATTCTACTTCGTTTTTAAAAATTACTAAAATTTCCAGGAGGCGAACCGAGGTCCCATCGCACCGCAAACCATGCTCGCGACCGCTCCGCCAATGTGATATATAATGTAGAATTGAAAATTATACACTTTCTTTTCTCATATTTAAAAAAAAAATACTTTCCACTGTTTACAATCAACAATACAAAATACACACACAAACACATTCAGAGTCAAACTTTGGTGTAAAATGTCGCCGTGGTATCTCACTTCATTCTGTTTATAAAATACGTAGGTCCTCGGAAAAATTCAAAATCCCACACCGTGTCAGAGAAGTGCTAAAAACGCTATATTTCAGGTTTTAGAAAAACCTAACCATACACTTAGGCTACAGCTAAATAGATATACAATATTACGAAACCCCTGTTAATTTTTGTTTTTGTTTTAAATAACTTGCCAAATAATTCCATATACAGAATGGACCATGTTAGCCACAGTTATGGTCAACCCATCATAAAAATATTCTGGTATTGATTGCAAAGAAGTCAAGAATCGAAACATAGTTCCATTAAGAAAACATTTATACAAAGTATAATTAGTGTAAATATTTTGAACAAAAATCACTTCTGATCACGAATCCAAAGAAAAACGGTCCCTTATTTTCATACGGAAACTCGCAAGATATAATTATGATTAAGTTTAACTCCAACAACTAACACGATTAATAACACGATTTTATTGTAGAAAAATAAGACAATTTAAACGAGGCTTATAAGAAATCTTATCGAAACAGGAATTTCAGTAATATATTCGCAATAAAATGTCTATGGAGCTATAATTTTCTCGTAAATTCTATAAATTCAGGTGAACTTTTTTTTTAAAGTAAAACATTTATGTACATTACAAAAATAGTCATATTAATTTTTTCTTAACGAATAAATAAGAATTAAAAATGTCAGAATATTTCAAACAATTCAATTCCTCTGGAATGCTAACCAAATATAATTTTTATGCTTCAGACCCAAAAAAAAGAACATCAGTTAATTTCCTGCTGAGTTCAATGTGTTTTTTAGTTAAGTTTTTATCACAAATAATATGGTCACCATCAATATTTGTAGATTTTCTTCATTTCACATGTACATATTTCATTATAAAGTGAAAATAAAAAAAATAATTACAATAATTATTTCCGAAGTCCAAACAAAAAAATGCTGTTTAATAACTAAAAATATATGATTTGAAATGTTAAGTATGATTAATATTATTTTCTATTTACCCACTTAATCAACTCTGCTGCAATTCCACAATCCACCTGTGTATATCAAATTAATATCAAACCATTAGATTAAAAAAAATATAAAAAAAAACAAAAACAACTTTCTTACAAAGTATGGATTTTTATAAATGTATATCGATCTAATGGCCTCGCTATAAACGCGATCTAACTTGAAATCTTATAATAGTCCGCCACCACACATTTCCAATTCAAAATCCATTGCAGCTATTAAAATTTACAGTGTAGATTTTCAATTAGCACACAAGATTCTCATAGCAAAAATATCATCAAACAGAACAATTAATGCGTTATCCTAGTTTTATTTATGTTCTTTCTCCCAGAGGATTGTATACAGTTCTCTCTGTCTCTGGTAGCTCTATAGCTTCAAATCATTCGTTTTACTTTCTATTGAATTCTTGTTAAATTAACTACTGCCGAGGAGTTGTACGGAGTACGGAGTAACTTGTGTTTTTTTTTTTTTTAGATTGTATATTGTAACTATAGGATCGCGGTTAGTGTAACGCACAACGCATGGATGCGGATGTATAGTTAGGCCTCGTATATACGTGTTGTGGATTTTTATTGTTTTTACAACAAAAATTTTCTCTTGTCAATGCGTTATAATTGACATTTCAAGTGAAGAACATTTTTATAATGCTTACAGATTTATGCAGAGGATTATGTAAATGTTTGAAAAATAATTAGCTTTTACTTTTTCAGCTTTTACTAAATTCAGCTTATAACGCTTTTGAGATTTCCTGGAAAAGGTTGACTATACAAATGTATCAAATTGATAAATATAATTTTGCAGCCAATAATTTTGTTTACTTTTTTCGAAGAGGTTATAACTTGTAATGATTTATAAGAAATAAAGTATTAATAATCATTTTTTTTATAATTCTTTGGTGAGTTGGTTTAACACTGTGTTGGCTGTAGAACCGAGTGTCTAGGTTGAAAGAACAGAAGTTTAGCATAAATTAATTAAATCGTCATTTAATTCCACAGATTTAATTCTTACTTAGGTTCCTTGGGTGGCCCGTTACATTCTGCCACTGTCCATCTGGAACAAGATTATTTCTTCTCCTTACATATAGTTCACCAGAAATTTGGTATACATTTGCTGAACCGTTAGGAATCTCGTGGGTAGATTCAACGATTTTTGGGCTAAATGACCTATCACCTCAGTTGTTGTGGATTTACATTTAAAGGTCCACCCAAGCCTCTCCACAATTTATTCAAAAATCAACAAAAAATATATTTAATCCTATCTCAGCTGTTTCAAGCTTGGATAAAAAAAACACCTGTGACTCACCTCAAAAAAATCTGCCGATTATGAAAAATTATAAGATAATTCATCAATGTTGATTAAGTTGTATCAATTAAAAGTTAAAAATAATAAAAATATTTAATAAAAAAAAAGTTTGGACGACAGCTCTTTTGTTTAATAATTAAAAATCTTTTTGCTTAACACTTGAACGAGTCGTTTAAGAACAAACTATTTGTTTTGTTTATAAAGCAACTTTCTATTTGTCTCTGAACTAAATTGAGCTTTAAAACAAAAACATTTTTAATCATTTTGAAAGAAAGAGCTGCCATGCCGCGCCGCGCCGCCGTCTTAAATTGTATTTTATGTTTTTTTTGTCATTCTTAATGTTATTATTAAAAAAAAAAACTGTAAAAATAAATACATGTTTGTCGTGCAAAAATATGGTGCATTCATTTTTTTTAACAAAAACAATAATTAAAATTAATTTAAACAAAAGAGCTGAGTTGCGAACTTTGTTTTTTGTTTTTTCTAACAGTTTTAATTTTTTTTAATTTAAAAAGACTTCTCTAAGTCTTTAAAATCTGGTTTTTTTATTATGAAATGAAGAAGGTGTTGATTTAAATTAAATAAAAATTCGAAAGAAATCGCAAAACGAAACCTTAAAGCTATAAGTTGGCAAATTTGTTGCCAATTAAGTTATTTTCTCGTTGAAAGCATTTATAATTGGTTGTTCGAAAGGCTTTAATTAAACACTTATAGTTTTTAATCAATTGATGATTAATTGATTGATTCGCAGAGTCTTTGGAAGATTTTGCAAATTGGATTTAGCAATTTTTATTACCACTTTATTATTAATCTGAAAAAGAATGAAAGTGTTTATCAAAATAACTTTAATAACTATTTAATTATTGAGCTTGATTTAGAGTTCCTCAACAGAAAAAAAATCTCAAAAATGAATGATTTAATTAACTCACTGTCCATTCTCACAGTTTTTTTTTTTTTGCACAATCATTCCAATCAATCTGCGTTGAGACAGATACTTTCAATTTCACAACTAATCGATAGATATATTATCTTCTTTGATGAAAGTAACGCATTTTCTTCTGCAATTTCGGAGGCTTGCCATTTCTATTTCATGGGAAATTATCCTCCAAACTATTTATATCTACTGATAAAAAAAAATACAATTGTAAAAGTGTCTTAGCGGCCTAACAAAAACAAAGAAAAAAAAAAATAATACGAAAAACGGATGCTGAAACTAAATTGCCATAAAATATGCAACAATCATGTCACCCCAATCCATGGGGTTTCGAGCACGAATCCCACAAAAAGTAAGTAGTTCAAAAGATGCATACACAAATCCCCATCAGTAGTATTAAGAGAGGTTACTACCGCTTCTGCTGTTCACTAGCTGTATGTATATGCCGCTGCTGTTTCTTCCTCACCTTCTTTTTTTTTTTCTAGCTTTTCAATCTTCAACCATATATGACCTTCTTCCACCGACACTGACACTCAAACTCTACTCAGCATGGGATCCAAAAATATATAAATATAAAAGCCTTTTCCTTCTAAAGAAATAGCAAAGATTTCAATAAATTATACCCACCAAGTTGAATATATGTTGAAAAGTCTTCTTTTTTTTTTTTTGCAAAACAGAACATATCAGCGAAGTTATAGAACGCAAAACTTGTATGAATGTTTCTTTGGGTGCTCGAGGAGGTTCTTTAGAATTGATACTATACACCACCAGTTCCACATCCACATCCAAATGCAGACGCAACCGACAACAACTATACCGGTGAAGGTGACAGCCTTCTTGGATTGAGGGTTACAAATGCCTGCTGCCACTAATATCATCGTTCACTAAATAGGTTATTAGAACTTGTGACAATGTGCCGTGCTCGTCGTCGTCGCAAAAAAAAAAAGAGGTCTTTGTTACTTTTGGGCTTAAGTAAGTCTCTGCTGTCTATTTCCCTGTACGTATGTCTGTCTTGTATTCGTCTGTCTGTCTGTTTGTTTGTGGTTCTAGGCCGGCTTGATGGAAAGGAAAGGTGTTATTTGGCTGAGATTCTTTTGAACTGATTATGCATTCGTCATTTCAGGTTTTATTGTTATATGCGGTGTTCTTTCGTTACACGTGCAACGTGCATACTGGTTATAGCGAGCCAACAATATATGCAACATGCATGTTGTATGTTACAGGAAATGATAAACTCCACTTTTTATTTTTTTTTGTTACATACTTGCGTGCGGTCGAATAGTTATTATTACTTCTTTTTTTGTTTGACACAGAGGCTATATTCGAACTGGTTGTACGATTATGATGATACTGCTTTGGGTGGTAGTTTAATTTATTGGTTATCGACTTTCTAAAGGTACTATATACCACACCATTAGCGGAAGCTATGTGGTAAAATGCTTTATGTTGGATCTTATCAGGATTGCGAACCCTTAGGGGTGGTAAATAATCACTTAAGAATAAATTGCACAATGGTCCGGTCAAACTTGTTATTGTTAGAAATACGATTACTTAGTTGCTATACAAAAATGATAAAATTTAGATTTTTGGATGCTTAAATAAGCGCTGTTATTATTTGTATAAAAAAGAACTACGGATCCAGTAAAAGACTTAAGAGAAAATACATTCATTGAAAAGCAGTTATTTAAAAAATAAAATTTTCAATTGACAATTCTATCTATGCAAATATTTTTATTAACTTTTTATTCGGATTTTTATTATGGAAGTCTTTTCTTAGCTTTTATTTCCAATGCTTCTTGAGAGAAATTTTAGGAAGCCTTTTGTATAAAACTTCCAATTGCACCTATAATTAGCTTTAAAGAAGCTGAATGCGAATACATAAAGGTACTTTGAAAAATTGCAACTTCGATGTACATTCTCAAAATCAACCCTTAAGAAATATTAGTTTCGTTAGATTGAAAATTTGGACTTCGCAGAAGAAATATTGTTACTCGGTTATGCTTTTTTTTAAATGTGACGAATTTTAGAAAGTCCTATCATAAATTCTCCGAAATCATAGTTACGTATTTAAGGAGTTATAATATCTTAAATTTATAATTTTATAATTTCCCCTTTAATTCGCTGTAAGCGAAAAAAAACTTTGAAAAATTGCAACTCTGAAAGGAAAGTCTATAGAAGTAATAGCTTCGATAAATTAAAAATTTGGACTTTGTAGAAAAAAAATTGTTACTCGGTTAAACTTCTCTGAATGTTATGAATTTAAACAAGCCCTAATAAAAATCTTCAAAAATATACATATTTAAGGACTTGTATGAATTTTCCAATTACCCGTTTAAAAAGCTTTAACGAAGGTGTGAGCAAATATAAAACCTTTGAAAACTTGCAACTTCAATGCAGAAGCTCAAAGGAAACCCTATATAAGTAATAGCTTCGGAAAATTAAAAATTTAAGTGGCTATTTTTTTGAGATAGCTGAATTCGTTTGGTTTATTTTTGATTTTTCATAAATGTTAACTAAGTAAATATTTCTTGTATCTCTCACCACTTTTGTTTCTTTTGGTTTTTTTGCTTAATTTTTTTTAAATTTATATATAGGAAGAGAGCCGCTAAATGAACTTGTTTGAAAACCTTTTCTGCACTTTATGACCTTATTATTTGTAAAATAAAATTTATTCGAAGTCGAAGTCTCGAGAATGGAGATACTGTGGTAAACGAAGGAATGTATCACGAACGTACGAACGTACGTACGTACACACCCACACATAATGAAATCTCTCTAAATACGATGAATTCGTATTGTTGGGACCTCGAAAAGTCGAAATAATTACAATAACTTTCAAAGGGAAGTTAAAAATGTTTCCATCCAGGGGAATGGTACAGGGTAACTGGATCCTGCCATGGAATCGGCAAAATAATAGAACGGAATTGACGTAATTGCATTAAAATTCTTATATTTTCTTCATCTTCTGGAAAGTAGTAGTTTTTTTGGTCACATGAATTTAATGTTTATTTTTATTTATATGAATGGTTAAAAAAAAAATATTCCAGAAATATTTTTACAATTTTTGTAGGCTGCTGGCAACTTTAGGCGTACTGCGGCAGAAACGTCAAATTTGTTGGAAAATGACAATCACAGAGTTTTAATGTGATATTTCTTTAGCTATCAAAAGTGATATTATCTTACACAGTTTGTGACTCTCACTTATCGAAAATAATTTTAAACGATTCTACCCCTGGTTATCCATCAATTATTTTTTTTTGTCTGTGAAGTGTGATGGTTTTGACCAGTCTTCTGTCATCTCTTAGATATTATTTCCAACATTCTCGTGTTGCTCCGGTTAAACATTTCTAAAATACTCAAAAAAATTAAAATAAATAAATACTTTTCGAAAAAAAGAAGAAAAACATTCGCATTTTCTTTTTATATTATGTTTTATTTTAAATTTTATTTTAGATATTTTTTAGCAAAACTACCTAGCCATTTTATCATTTCAATTTATCTCAATTCCAAAAAAAAACGTATAACGGTCGTTTCGCTGTAAAAAATGCAATCAAAGGTCATATAAATTGTCCTTTGATTGCTCTCCTTAAAAGGCTTTCATAGATCTTTTCCTATATTTACATACCCGTACCGTCGAACTCTATGCTATTTTTACCAATTAAAATTTTCTAATTAACCAAGAACGATAAGAGAGAAATTCCATTTTCCCCTTCTCTATTAATAGTAAGTGAGTGTATGTTTAAAAAAAAAAAAACTCCTGTTATCATGAACAAAGTTTTCATGTATATAGCGGATTTGGTTAAAAGTTTGAATAATTGAACGGGAATTAAAAATAATGTCTCTAGAAGAATTCTATCTCTATATCTTCATCCAGAGAGAAAATAACATAGGTTACCAACAAACAACATACAAATCCAGAGTCCAGACAGTTGTCGCGTCGCCGGCCGTGTCGTCGTCTTAGTCGTCCATCGGTCCAAGAAACATTATAAAGAAGATACTATATTTACAGCTCCAATATACATACATACAATATTATATAGAATAAGATCCAATGATTCCGATTTTCGATTCATGTTCTATGAGGTGGCATCAGTAGTTACAGTTGCATTTTCTTAAAAGAGAAAAAAAAATTTTAATAATTGTAGTGCACATCACTTTGGGGTAGCGCATTGCCCCATTGGTGGCACGTACATTATTTACAGTGCCACATCATTGACGAATGCCATTTCAATGGATGGAAATGGAATAAAACAAAAACCGTTCTAACTGCGTTTTATAATTTGATTTAAATTTTTGCTATTACATTAATTTAAGATGTGGTTTCCAATGATTCAATCAAATCTGGGAGAATCTGAAAGAGGTTAGTTAAGGTATGTAACTTAACAGTTATGGCAAAGCTTTGATGGTGCCAAAATGTCCATCATAGAAACCAAAGGTTGAACTTATAAGGGAATTTGTTCAAGTTATAGGCCGGTTTGTTCAAACTAATCTTCAAAACTTACGTAAGTTCCACGCAAGAAAAGGTCTTCATAAAGTTGTATTTTCTTTTTTTATTGTTTGTTTGGGCAAATAGGCTTTAAAAACCTTAAATTCTTAGATCTTATTTCTTTAGACTTTAAAGATTATCTATGTATTGTTGATTTTGCAAAACCAACATTTGTGTCTTCTATGCAAATTGATAATAATTACCTATGTAATTTGAGAAGAAATAAGTTGCAGCTATCCTAATCAGAAAAAAAATACCACCACTGTCAAAAACTTATCCGCATCGTCAGGTTTGACATTAATCCCATATAGCAATCTGAAAATATCACCTTTTATTGCAGTGCGCAGTCAGCATAAAGGATATCATCACGTAATAAATTGGAATTAAAGAACAAAGCCTTGAGCATTGAGCAAAGTTCATGATAAGAAAGAAGAAAATAAATATAATTTTCTTTGCGAATCTCCTGCCTGGCATATGGTAGTATTCAGCATTACCTATAGAATGTTGTTGAGTTTCCTGGACTTCCTTTTGCGCTAAAAATTCCAATTGAATTGTGAGATTCAGTCAAGTTTCTCCATTGCATCAAGGCAGCACTGATGGGAAATTATATAACGAAGCGTGGCTATGAAATTGCTTCTTGTTCTTCGGTTTCCTTTGTTTGGTAATTTGCTGTTCTTTTTTTTATTTTTTTTTTAAGTTTTAGTTTTAATGCCTCTTACAGAAGCAACTAATTAAATTGGGAATTTTTATGTAACATAATTATGTCATCACGCTGAGAACAATCTGACAGAGGTTGGAGATGAAGCTGAAGCTGGAAACACCAACAGGTTGTTTCCATTTAAAGATGATGGTCATTGACTTGTGTCGATGATGATGATAATGATGATCATGAAGAGCGACAGATAGAGGCATTTAATTGTAGGTATAGAGGATAATGATAATGATGCACAATGTTAAGGGATATTTACAGTAAGATTACCAACATGCACACGAAGCAATGTAAGAACATCATTGCCATAAAGTCAATGCTCATCATGATTGTGGTGCATTTTTGATGTTAATTATACACTGATGGCAAGTATTTAATTTATATGAAGATTTTTGTAATTTTATTTCTTAATTTGGTAGCTTTGGATTTTATTTCCATGATGCTGCTAATTTATTGCAACATTCTCAGTTGTCTCACCTGAAATGACGATGGATTTGACATTCCTTATATAGAGTTTATCGCCTTTGGCCATTGATTTCTGGGTTTCATTCAACGAAAAGCTCAAATTACATGTTTACAATAGTTCTCAGTTTTGGTTAGTGAGTTGGAATGTCAGAGGACTCCATGAATTTGGGGAAGGGGATCGTACCCCCATTTATTCTAGCTACTGGCCCTATTGAAAGTTTCTTTAAATTTGTCCTCCTTCGCACATAAAATTCAATGGCATTCCAATTTTTTTTTTTATTGTATAATAAAGAAGCGTTACAACACCTGCAATCTCAGTAAAGTGTGCTGTGCACCCGCACCTATAGTCATTTAAGTTGGACAAAATTTATATTATTAAAATTTCATATAATTTTGTAGCTCCCTACTCTCAGTTCATACTGACTTATAGCCGCCAATTTAAGAAGAGGAAGTGAAAAATAAATATCAGGCTTAAACAAAAGCCTTCGATTAGGTAATTCGGTACAGATAGGCATTGCTTAGCAGAGCTTAAACCTGTTTGCGAAGCCGATCTACATTTTTGGTATAAAATTTTGTAGGGACATTAGTTAGAGAAAGGGCAAGCGATATTATTGGTTTAACGAGTTGTTATTATTATTTGGGTTCTTGGTCTTTGGTTCGATTCCCAGCCTATGTCACCTAAAAACAGAAATGTTTTTCACGGGTTACTGCCTCTTGCGAGGAAGTAATAAATCCTCAAAGAAAAAGTGCTTCTCACCCTAGCCGTTCGGATTTGCCGGAAAATTGTAGGTCCCCTCTATTTCTGCCAATAACACACACACAGGAATAGTTGAGAGTTGTAAGTCCCTAAGCCCTGGTCCTACACGAGCTGTTGCGCCGACCTTTTTATGTATTTATTTCTTATTATTTAAATATATGTGCATATTTATAATGGGTTTTCCATAGGAAACCTCGACCGCTTCGCTCCTCTGAGCTCATCTTCAAATATCTAATTGGACAAGGTCCGTGAGTTCCGATCGTTTTCTGTTTCCTAGGTTATGTGCTAGCGACAAGGGTTTCCATGAGGATCTCTGGCTGTCTCGTTCCGTTGAGACCCCCTTCAAGGAATCCCCGATCGTTTCATTCCTCTGAGTTCCTCTTCAAGTAGCTTATTGGACAAGTTTCTCACCCGTGAGATCCGATTGTTTTGTTTCCTTATTTCCTAGGTTGTGTCTTGTGTGCTAGAGACAACGGTTTTCATTAGAATCCCCGGCCGTTAAGTTCCTTAGGGCTGCTCGTCAAGAAGCTGGCTGGACAAGTTCTCCTTTGAGAGTTCCGCCATTTTGTTCCCTAGGTTCTGTGGTAGAGATAAGGATTTTTTGTAAGAATTCCTGACTGTCTAGTTCCTTTTAAGCTGTGAGCTAGGGACAAGGGTTTCCTCGTTGGGCTCCTCGTCAAGAAGCTCACTGGACAAGTTCTTCTTTGAAAGTTCCGTCCGTGTTGTTCCCTAGGTTGTGTGCTTAGGAAACACCCAGCGTTTGGATCGTTTTGTTCTCTGGGCTGTGTGCTAGGAACAAGGGTTTTCATTAGGATCCCCGGCCGTTTAATGCCTTTGGGCTCCTCATCAAGAAGCTGAATGGACAAGTTCTTCTTTGAGAGTTCCGCCGTTTTGTTCCCTAGGTTGTATGGTAGAGATAAGGATTTTTTATAAGAATCTCCCACCGTCTAGTTTCTTTTAAGCTTTCTTCAAACGGCTCATTGGACAAGGTTGTGTGTTCCTACCCGACCGTTTTCTCCGCAACTGTTTTCCTTCGATACACTTCTTCAAGAATCCCGCTAAAAAAATTAATGGAAATTATAAATTAAAGAAAATAAACAAAACTATTTTATTCCAAGTAAAGACTTTCTGAGCCTTTGTTTGTTGCTTCTTTGGGAAGAATCTTGGACACCGGTGAGTCTACTTCAGCGACGAAGAAAGAGCACAATTATTTGAATTTAAAAAATTGCTGAGCTGGGTGTGTAGTTTTTCAAAAAAACGCGGCTAATTTTTGAAGTTAAAAAAAAAAAAATAAAGCTTAAATCTTAATCTTAATCAATTTTAGTATTGACATTATTTTAAAGCATAAAATACTTTAATTTATTGTGTTGTCTTTCCTTTTCTTTTTTTTGGTTTTCTACAATAATTCCTACATTTCTTTTGTTCACTCACCACCAACTTACAGCAAAATTCTTCGATCTCGTCTCGCTCTGGAATCTGTCCATTTTCTTTAAGTCCATCATCATAGCTAGACACTCTTGAATGTCTTGATAAACTTGTAATAAAACGGTATCTTCAATAGTTTCAAATGTAATTAGCTAGAAATGCTTTTATTACAAGTTCAGCTAAACTTTCCTTCACACTCTTATGCCGCATCTTCATCATATAGCCTTATGCCATTATTGTCGCAATGCCTCAGTGCCCATAATTAGCTCCTGAATGATGCACATGATTCTTCTCGAACTGGTCACAAGTTACAAAACATCAGCATTTTTCACATAATTGAAAAGATGTGTTTGATTTTCTGTTGTTGTCTGGTTTGATTCCATCCCATTTCTTTATGAAGTGTTGTCTCACATATCAAGAACTCGAATTACAAATACCCCAACAACTCACACGATATAAAAAAGAGTGTTTTTGTGCTTCATATATAGTTTTCTATTGAAGTTTAAATGCGGCGGTGCAGCAAAAAAAAAAGAAGACACTTCGTTTGGAATGCTTTATGTAGTTTTTAACTCGGGTATCTTCTGTGAGTTGATGATGAACATGTCTCAAACTGAACTATCAATCTGGAATTTTTGATCTTTTTTATTTTTGTTAGAGTTTCGATGTCTCAAATAACGACTCAAACAACATCGCGAATTGAGGATGCGGACAGCAATTAAGCTGTCTGATGATTTGCAATGGAGTTTGAGGTTAACTTCACGCATGAAATTTATATATTCATTTATTTGGAATTTTTTTCGCACCACACAATTGGAACCACGCTTGGGCTGATGCGCTGTCCCAAAAACTCATCTCAAGCTCAATTTAAGACCGTCTTCCATGGTTTACTGTGATTTTTAGCACCATTTGTTAACATACGCGGCCTAAATTCTCTGTCCCAAATCCATACATCACATCTACATATATATACGTACTACATCATATCCGAAGTTCACTTGACCGAGTTCTATTTCATGGTCAATCTCGGAAGTCTTTACCGGAAAAATTTCACTTAGTCAGAACAAAAAGTGTTCTTTAAAAAAAAAAAAAACCAACGACGACGAGCAATCCATCATAAGCCATTTGTTTTATGGGCCAGAAAATTACCATTCGTGCATAATTCTATTCTTGTTTTTTATTAATTATTTAAAAGTTTTTGAGTTCTTTTGCTAATTAATTGCAGTTTTATGCGCAAACTTTGAAACACGAGAAGAAAGACGTGTCAAAAAAAAGTAGCAGCTCGCACGTTGCTAGACTGGCGCGCGCAACATATACATAGGCAAGATTAAGAATCATCCTTAATTAGAACCTCTTTCTTTTTTTGTTTACCAGAGAGCAACCATCACTAGTTCCCATTCATCATCTAGCTGATTAAGAATTTTTCCGCGATGTAATTTAATTGTTACTGTGGTTGGGTGGCGTTAGCCAAGCTAAAGTACAGTAGGACAACGCATATGGAAAAATTGGCATAGATTAAAAAAATTACCAATTGTGTCAGTTATTGTTGAAATTTAAACTAAATAATAAATACTAAAAAAGCAGTGGTTCCAAGCGTTACAATTTAAGTGCCAGATTTTATATTTTTTATGTTAGAAGGAGCAACAATTGTCAAGAAAGTGGGTGTGCCACACGTTTTTATATTAGAGTGTATTGAAAATGTTGTTGGTTTATAAATAGCTAAAAATTCCTCAACCTTAAAAAATCAGTAAATATTCTAAACATTAGGCTTCAACTAAGTAAGACGGCAAGAAGTTAGTTTAGGCTTAGAAGAACACCCAAAACTAGTTTAAACTTACCAACTTCAACATAATTATTTTATTCCAACTAAAAGTATAATTTGCCTCACTGTGTGGCGAAATGACTTTGACTTTAGAGACAAGACAGACATCAATCCTCAGACTATGATTATGATGATGAAGATGAGAATGAGACCACCTATAGTTTTGCTCTGATTGCCTCATACTATGCGGAGAAATGATTAATTAATTATGCAATCTTATTAATTGAGTTACATATGTCACATAAAATATTAATAATAATTTTTCATCTTCTTTTTCTTGCAGACTTTAAAATGTTCCAACGTAAACAAGTTGTCTTGTTGATGATTATAATGATCGTGAGTTCAGCGACAGCAGCGAAAAAAATGCGACGACCTGTTAAGCCGGCGAAAACATTTCCCCGAACAAATGTAACACCTTCGCCAGCTCCAATTATTTCATCACCTGCTCCAGTTATACCAGTGACAGATAATATTGCTGAAGAATCATATCAATCGATGTCAGTTGTTGCACCAAGTGGAGCAGCTATTGAGGGAGAATTGCCAAAGCCTTTATTGGTAATGAATGGTGGAGATGTATCGTCGTCATCGTTGTCGGAGTCAAAGAGTGAAAAACCAACTATTAGTCCAGTGGGTATGATCGATGAGGAATGTGATCCGGATATGATTGGATTTGAAATTATCACAGGGTGAGTAGGATTTTCGTGGTAGATAATTAAAATGTTAAAATAAATTAAATGATTTGCGCAATGAGGGTAAATTGCTTTTTGTGCTTAGGAAATTATTACTGGAATTGCGTCCGATGTTATTTGAGCTAGAGCATTTTTGTTTAAGTTAAACTATATATGCAATTATTTAAAGCTAATGCCTTTCGGCTTAAAAACTAAATTAATGCTAATTGGTTTTATTTTTTCCAAGAAAAAATTTACAAAAAAAACTTGGATTCCTTACAATTTTTTAAATATTTTATTTAAAGCTTACAAACTACGTAAAAACAATACTAAAGCCAATTAAAACTATTTAAAACTTCTTTAAATTACTTTCTACATAAAACTAGAATATCCACGGCAGCATTTTCGGTTTTATCTTTTTATTTTTTGTTAATTTTTGTTGGTTTTGTATTTTTTTTGTATTCTTGTTAGTTTTATAATTTTTTGTTGTGTCTCCCGACTGTCCCTACTTAAAACTAATACCTACACCTATATGTCGGCCAAGACAAGAATACCAAGTCGACTTTGAATATCGAATTCAGGCTTGAGCCACCAAAACTGTTTTTCAAGCTTTTTCCTATCTCTTCCGTCCAGATCGGATACAGTCATACTGAATCAAATTCGCTCAGCGCCGCCTTGTATAAGCACGTCTCGATAATAGCGAACTTTCCTCTCCACAGTTCTACGGCCGACATGGTAGATTAGCGGAACCGAGTCTGTATCCTGGATCAGCCCTCGACTCGAGTGTCTAGCTCGATAGAGGAATGCGTTAGGTGGAACAAGCCACTTAAACGCACACTCGCTAAATATTCAGTGTTGGGGTAATAAGCCCCAAAGATTAAGCTATTAGCTCAGGACATCGCTCTTGCAATGCTGATGAATCAGCTTTAGTAAGAAATTATCAATTCTGTTTATGTTAGTTTCGTTGTATAGAATCCGGTTGGAATAATAATATGTGATCTCCAACTCTGGTGTTCTGTGTAATCCAAGGCATCGACGACTTAGGCAATGCCTCGCAAACACCCGAATCTTTTCCATTTGAGATGGGGCAACTTTGAACCACACGGGGCATCCATGGGCAATCATCGGTCTGATGAGGGCCAGCTTGCGGCAGTTCTTTCTAGTACCCCTTGTGACTACAATTCTGATGACCTCGACTTTTGTAGCTATTCTGTACGCAATAAGATCATTGGCATATGCTTTTACTGCGGTAGACATTTGCCACTCTTGACAACAAACTTTCTACCATTGAGCATGTTATAAAGCATATACAACAGTGGTTTACTTATGCCAAGCCTAGTCAGCTTTAGATAAAGACTCTTTAGCTCCTCCTCAAAATTACGTAGTGACAGCATTACAAATGAAAAAATGCATCAAAAAGAACATAAATTGCGCACTGATAGATCCACTGACTATAAAATTGCGATTAATTTGACATTTTTGAATTCCTAGAAATTTATTTGAATTTTATAAATATTGTTTGTGTGTTTTTGAACTTGCAGCACATTTTGTACGTAAAAGGGAACCAAAAACAAAAATAACCTAATAGACAATAGATTTTAAAATTTATAAATTGCAAATTTCAGAAATAAAAAAAAAAATATATTTTGGGACATTAATTACACTGCGACCTTAAGATCTATTTTGCCCTTTTTTACAGCTTTTCCTCAAAATTGAGGAACTTCAGTATTTGGAGTATTTTAAGAGAAGGTAAATCGCTCTCTTCTTTATGGTGACGCCCCAGATGTGCTTGGTCCTTGATGCACAAGTGCTTCACAACTACCTAAGATGTGCTTTGGTGTCTCCTTGTGGGTATTGCAGAATCTGCAAATGACAGTGCTCTACAAGCCAAGGATGCTGAGGTGTCTTTTAAGTTTGCAAGGACCAGTGAGGAGACCCGTTATTTTCCTTAAGTTGTTCCTACTTAAACTGATGCAGGATGTAAAACGTTCTTGGTTGTAATTCCCAAGTAGCAATTTTGCCTGTCTCAGCTTGCGGAGTTCATTCTAATTTGTTTGTCTTTTGGTCTCCTCTATTGTTTTGATTTTATTTTTTGAATCACATTTTCTCCTATTCCACAATAGGGCTCTGAACCCGTTAAGGGTGTTGTTACTCCTATTTTTGCTAAGGAGTCTGCCTCTTCATTGCCCTAGACACCAATGTGGCCTGGTACCCAATGAAGTGTTACATTATTATTCTTGCCTTACACACTCCCATACCAGTTTACAACTGATAGTGTATGCATTTAGCGCTTTGAGTACGGCTTGGCTGTCTGACATGATGGCAAAATTTTGATTTTGGTATTTCCTTTCGAGATTTTGTTCTGCACATTTTCCTTTTGCTATAACTTCCGTTTGGAAAATGCTGAAAAAACTGAGATGTATCGAGAATTACCGTGCTACAACTTTGTCAAAAAATTGAGTGTAGGAAGTAAAATTAATTTGAGTATAGAGATGGGTTTTTTTTTTTTTGGTAGAAAGCTATATATAGCAGCTAATTATAGCATTTTGGAGTTGGGGTCACTTGAATTAAATTTAAAAGTTCAAGTGAATTCAACTTCAAACAATTTATCGTGACGTGACAATAAATAGAAAAAGTGAATTTAGTAAAGAGAAGCTGGAATGCAAATGGAAAACAAATTTTTCCAATTTAATAAATTATTTCATTGGCTCATCAAATAAGTTTGGTTGAATCAACAAAATAAACGAAATCGGTCAATTCAATAAACTGTTTATTGTCCAAACATATTCGTTCCTTCAAACAACAAAAACTTACATTGCCACAACAAACTAATTTTGTAAAAGATAAATAAATTAATAAATATGATCAATAAAATTTAGCTTGTAACAATAAACATTTTTTGGGCTAATAAACTGCTCTTTTTTGGCCCAATAAACTAGTTTATTGGAAGAAAAATGGTACAAAAAAATTCACTGTCCCAATAAACTCTTTAATTTTACCTACGTACCTTTTTGGTTCAGTGTAAAGATCATCTAAAGAAGTTAATAACAGGTGATCTTTAAGATAATGAGTATATTTTATGGCCACATTAATTGTCACATGTTTGAATTTTTTAAGTGATATATCAATATTTATAGAAAACAAGAAGAAATAAAAGAAATAAAAATTTAAATAAAACCACATTCTTTCAGAACTCTATATGAATAGTCTTAAAATTCTTTTATTATTTTAACCAAAAATTATGCATGTCCATCTTCAGTTCATATAAATTAATAAGCAATATATTATAGAGAAATTTCTAACAATAGACCCATAATTATTTCAATATAAAGTCCCGCCTATTCATGAAACTATTAATCAATAAGTTCACACTGTTTACGTTTACGGTTATTTTAAACGATACACCTCATCAAAAAATTACAAAAAAACAAAAGAATTTGAAGATAAAAAATAAAAGTGAAACCGAAACCGTAAAAAATATAACTTTTCTCAATGCCTCATTAGCTTCTATTCAAATGCATTCAAGTCAAGACTCATCTCTTAACCTGTTGCCTATATAGAAATACCTACCTAATGTATGAAATACTTTCAGTTTTCATTTATTGAATTTTGTTCCAAGAAAACAAGTCTATAGCTACGCACTTGTATCAGCATATAACACTAATCCATGAGTTATAAAATCCCACTTTAACATTAACTTTCACCTACCTACCTACATATATGCGATGCGTGCATTTTTAAATAAAATTCTAAATAAATTCTTGGAGAGATAAAAATGTCAACTTAATTGCCAACACCTTTTATCACAGAAATTGAAAGTTATCATAAAAATACTTCTATTTACATATTTTTGTATATTTATTCACATTCCATAAGGTATGTTCTGTCGGCGCCTTCAAAACTTCTTGATACCATGCCTGGAATTCTTATGTTAACCGATTGCCTGGAGGCGTGCCAACTCAATGAATCATGCAGTGCTGTCAACTACGAAACGGGACTTTGTGTTCTTTTCAAGTCCAATGCAGATAAGTTGCCAGGTAAGATTTTAAGAAAAAGTACTCCACGACAAGACGCATTCCAGGACTAACGCATGTATCGTCGTCATCGAAACGTGTTTTATTTTTGCAGGTTCTCTGTCACGTTCGCAATTCCCTGTTTTCACCATCTACGCACAGAAATCCTGCCTGGGAGTGCGTCCATGCTCGAAGGCTTGGTGCATTGACAGAGTGCAAAGTCATCGTTTGGTTGATCATATTAAATCCAGTCATACGGTTTATTCACGACGGGATTGCCTTGAGTTGTGTTTGGGAGAAACTGAATTCACTTGCAGGTTAGTTGGCTAAAAGGAGCGGTTTTTGTTTTTTGTTATTTTTTAAATCACTTTCTTTTCTTCAAACTGCGTTGTATTCTAGATCAGCGAACTACTATCACCATTCGGGACTCTGTGAAATGTCCGACATGGATCGTATTACTTTGACTGGATCTTCACATTTCGAACCTTATGAAGGATCAGACTATTTGGAGAATAATTGTGCTGAGGAACCAAGCAAACTTTGCGAATTCAAGAGGATTTCGGGAAAGATTTTGAAGACAGTTGATTCCGTCTATCAGGATATCAATAGCATCGAAGAATGTCGTGATCTCTGCTTGAACTCTCCATACAGGTTTGTAGAAATAAAATTAGGGAAAGCTATAGGAATTCATCGATAACATGTCTCCATTTATGTAGATGCCACTCATATGACTTTAATGATACCGGAGAAATGGTTTGCCGCCTGAGTCATCACAGCCGTGCTACTCTCACCGATGTTCTCGACCCTTACCTAGATGTCCCAGAAGCAGCAACCTACGAACTCTCGTCTTGCTACAATGTATCGATTGAATGTAAGGCCGGCGAAATGATCACAAAAATCCGCACCTCAAAACTATTCAATGGCAAGGTCTACGCTAAGGGCTCACCCAAATCTTGCTCCTTCAATGTGAACAATTCTCTAGAATTCGACTTCCGAATGGGCTACAACGATCTCGAGTGCAATGTTCGCCAAAGTGCCTACGGCCGTTACATGAACGACATTGTTATCCAACACCACGACAAGATCGTCACCTCCTCCGATTTGGGACTTGCAGTCTCGTGCCAGTACGATTTGACCAACAAGACGGTCTCGAATGATGTTGACCTAGGAGTCACTGGGGAAATTGAATCTTCTCTAAGCGAAGAGATCATCATCGAATCACCGAATGTAATCATGAAGATCACTTCACGAGATGGCACCGATATGAAAAGGATTGCCGAAGTTGGTGACCCTCTTGCGCTTCGTTTCGAAATTGTCGAACAGAACAGCCCCTATGAGATCTTCGTACGCGAATTGGTGGCAATGGACGGCACCGACAATGCCGAGATCACCCTGATCGACGCAAATGGCTGCCCCACCGATCATTATATTATGGGCGCCATTCAAAAGCATTCGGGCAATCGTAAGGTCCTCCTATCCCAGTTCGATGCCTTCAAATTCCCTTCATCTGAGGTTGTGCAGTTCCGTGCCCTGGTTACTCCATGTATTCCAAGGTGTGAGCCGGTTATTTGCGATAATGAGGACATTGCAAGTGGTGAATTGAAATCATTGGTATCGTTTGGACGCAGGAGGAGGTCCGTTAATGCCACAGGTAAGCGCTATTGTTGTTGTTGTTCTTCTTCTTCTTATTCTTTTGTGATGGTGATGGTTCTTTGAGATTTTGTTTTTTTTTGATTATAATATTCATGCGGTACATTCCTTTTGGGTGTCCATGTCTATCTTCCAGAATTCACAACAAGCCGCCGATCGAAACGTGATGTCAGCCATAAGCCCGCCGATGATAACATCCTGCTGGTGCAATCAATTCAAATTACGGACAAATTTGGATTCAATCAAGAGGACGACAATACATTTGGCGATGCCGATGCCAAAGAGAAGATCTATGCTGCTGTCGCTGGTGATGAGGTGTTCGGTTGTCTCAATGGCTATGGTAAGCTTATACCTACATTATGATGATGCGGGAAAGGGGTACTAGGTTTTTGTTTTGGGAGAGTGGGTCGATCGGTCAGTCGGGTGTGATTTGCGGTTTGGGTTCATGACTTCTGGGTAATTCTTCGTTTGTGGTGGACATCATGGCAGCATGAACTGGTTCTTCTTCTTCGCGGTTTCTGTATACCTAGATATAGGTGCGGTGATTGGAGTACATTCTGATGCCTGATGAGGTTAACCGTGTGGAACGAATTAAAATTACTGGTTCACGCGAATGCTCGTAATGAATCAATTTATTTTTATTTTTATAACTTTTTTTTTTTGTTCATTCTTTTGGGTGTTACAGCTATAATGAGTTATATGAATTGCGATGGTTTTCTGAGTGAAAAACATAGAAAGAGGACTTGAAATAATTTGCAGCATCTTCATTAAGAACAAGTTTAGTTAATAAAAATGGGACAGTTATAGGAAAAGACCTTTTGCTCTTTAGAGTAATTCGTTCATATTTTATGTCGTTGAAGATTCTGATTAAAGGTATATCAGATTATCATCAAATATAGTAAAATGCTACTACGAGTAGGTACATCTATATGAATAAAAATGAATGTTAATATGTATGACCCTAATAATCTCGAAAAGACAGTTTAGAACAGTTGGTTTAGAAAGTAGTTTTAGTCAAATCCGCCCACAGCCACCCCCACTATTATCATATTTTGGTTTTCTCTTTCTTAAACTTTAAAATTCTTTAACTTAGCTATGTATCTTCATCCTTAAGAATGACATTTGTTATTTATTGTCCTACCCACAACGACGCCCAATTTTCTTATAAAGTTATAACTGATATTTTCTTCTAAAATCTCTTGAAACAAAAAGCATGAAATGTGTATTTTTTTAATTTTTTCCCTTAAACTTTCTTTGGTAGTAGCCCGTGGCGTAATTGTTAGTTTATTGCACTGTTGCGTCGAAGGTCTTGGGTTCGATTCCCAGCCTATGCCACATAAAAAAAATAAACAGAAATGTTTTTTCACGGATTACTGCCTCTAGTGAGGAATTGACAGATCCTCCAAGAGAAGGTATCTCTTGTTAAGAAAAAGTGCTTCTCACCCTAGCAATTCCTGCCAATAACACGCACACAGGTTGAAAGTTGTGTAAGTCACTAGGCACTGGTTCTACACGAGCTGTCGCGCCGACCAATTTTTTTTTATATAATCATTTAAAATTTCTTTGAATATTGAAATTTTGCTGTTTGACAAATTTTCAATTGGTGGCGTTGCGAAGATAGTAATTTATAAAAACGAATTATATGTTTAAAAAAAAAAGATTGGAGGGGTAGCTTGCGTAGAACTAGGACCCAGTAATTAAAATTCTCAGCCACAGTGTTCGTGATATTGATTGCCAGGAATGGAGGTCACCTACAATTTTCTATCAAATTCCAACGGCTAAGATTTTGTTAATTTTGGAAGAATTTTAATTTTTTTTTTTCGCAAAAGACATGACCTCTCAAAAAACATAAGCTAGGATTCGATCACAGGTGACCGTAGGCACGATTACGTAAAATAAATACAAAATTTGGTACGCTATAGCTCGTGAAGGACCAGGACCTAGGGACTTGTTACAACTCTGAGCCATTCCTATGTACATGTTATTGTTTGTCAAAAATGAAGAAATGGAGGGGACCTACAATTTTTCACCGAATTCGAACGCACTTTTTTATCACAAGATATATTGGAAGATTTATCACTTCGTGATTGCTTACCATCTGATTCCATATCTATAACTCTAGGCTTTTGGAGTCCTAAACAACAAAATTCTCTCTTTGCTTAAGTAACCATAAACTGCACTTAAAACTGTTTTTAAAGCAGGGTCCCTCCTTGGTCGCAGAAGCTAGATACCTGAATTAATTTATCTGCTTCCAAGTTTATCGCACATAGCTCGTGAATATGTTGTGTAGGGTAGGGAGTTGCCTTTCATCTCACATAAGACCAACAGTATTCCCCGTAAGACCGTAAGTTGTAAGAAGCTAACTCATTATGGTATACCATTGAAGTAGGTACCAAAAACTTATCTCACGATTCAAGTTAGTTTTAATATGGAAACTAAAGAATTGTTAACCTTTTCCAATTTCACTAAATACGTATATGCTCATCAATATACCAAGCATGTCAGCGCAATCATTCACTTTTCCATAATTAGGATTTTACTTTCCTAAAAAACCATTTCATCAAACTCGCATCTTTTGTCAAATAATTCCCATCATGCATCAAGTTTCAATTATACTTTCTTTAAGCGTAAAACTTTAATAACTCAATTCAAAATCCAAAACTAAAACCAAAACAACTTGAACCACTAGAGACTTCTTTCTTTAATGACGTATCACATGAAGCCTTAAATAGCATTTAAATGTCACTCTATCTTAGAACCAGTACCTACTTAACCTACGACCGGGAGCATAAAAGTTTTTTTTTACAACAGCACAGCGGCCATCCATAAGAGTCATTTCAGCGCACATGACAAAGAGGCCATAAACGTGTCACCGTTTCCGTTTTTGGTAATAAAGTATTCATACCGCCTGCCTGCCTGCCTGTGAACGAGAAGACTTGGAATCTAACCCAAATGACTTTCTCTGGCTTTTGGCTGCTTCCATCAGCAGTATCATGTTGGTTTTGACCAAGTTCGCGGTTCAAGGGCGTCCCACTTATTCAATATTTTTATCTTTGATACAAGTTTTATTTTACTTTCACCAAAATCAAATTAATTTTTGTAATAACTTTCAATTTATTTTTGTTTATCATTGCAGGACTTATAATCGCCTCAGCTATGTTCCTACTTGCTCAGCTAACAGTCATTGCAATTTGGAAAAAAGTCCAAAAGCGAAACAAAAAGGAAAACTATCTCTATAACCATCAGACGCATCCTAATACACCAACGAACTTTGCACCAAACATGGTCTACGGTCAGCCCTGTGGAAGTCCCAGTGACACATTAGGAAAACTTTACGACAGCGGTATGTCAGGACGATATGGTCAGCAATTTTGAGTCAAAATCTCCACAACCCCCGAAGCCTCTAAATAAAAGAAAAGGTGGATAACTAGAAATTAAAGAAACTGGAGGACCAGCTTCTGCTGAATTTATAGATTTAATTAAAAAGCAACTTAAGACTTTTTTTTAAATTCTATTTATTTATATTAATTTAGTCTAATTTAATTTAAAAACTAATTTATATTTAATTCTATTTATTCTCCCCTCTCGTTGAGCGCAATTTTAATTGCTCAATAATTCTATGCCCGATTTTAATAAAAAAAAAAAGAAAGAAAGGACAAAAACACAAATTCCCATTGACAGAAAGTTTTAGATTTTATACCTCATTCTAAAATATAAAATTCTAAAACTTTTAAAACATATAATTAATAAATAATTTCCTATAAAAAAAAGCAATTTAATTTATAAGGTTAATTTTTTTTATATAAATTTGTTAAAATCGGGCATTGATTCTTTTAAGTCTAATTTTTAAGAAGCATACTTTATTTTAAGTTTTATACACTGTTACAATATTGCGAGCGTAATGATGCTTCACTTATCTGTAAATAAGTAGTAGGTATCCAATTCTTTAGATTAATATTTATAAGATTCTATTTTTCTTCTTAATTTAATATTTATTTTAATCTATCTTTTCTTTTAACAAATTTTATTTTATTTGAAAAGCGCATATAAATAGATTGGAATTTTGAGATGACAATTCTCGTGTGTGATGAAGGCTTTTGTATCAAAATGTTTTCAAAGAAATGTCCAAAAATATCCGAATAAGAAAGTGTATCAATTCAAAACAATTCTTTTTTTTTCTTACTAAAATCACATTATTTTTAAATTCCTCTTTTCGTTTAAGTAAGAAAATTTGACCAGTTAAGGTGCTAATCTAGATTATATTTTAAATGCATTTTTGAATCTACAAATTTATTTTATAATGAAAAAAAAGATTAAGAAATAAAATAAAATGTACTGACTTAGTGAATAATAATAAAAAAAGGAATGTGTTTTAATTTTAAAGAAAATCAAAATTTTAAATTTTTGAAACAAAAATTCCAGTTCCAGAGCTAGATTCAAGTTTTACAATGTCTGAGCTATTAACATCACTCAACAAAATGAAAAACAACAAAGCTCCAGGTTCCGATGGGATTCCAATTGAATTCTACAAGAATTCAACTCCTGAATTTCTGGAATATATTCTTGATCTTTTGAATAAAATGTTCAGTGAGGAAACTTTTCCGACCAATTTTCGCTTGGCGAAGATATCTGCCATTTTTAAAAAAGGTAACCCAAATGAAGCTGAAAGTTATAGAGGCATTTCAGTGCTAAGCTCCCTGAGAAAATTGTTCACTCAAATCCTCTACCTCAGGCTAGCAAGATGGGTGCAATGTAACAACTTAATTAGTTGCTTTCAAGCTGGTTTTCAAGCTAATCTTTCAACTGTAGATCAAATTTTCGCATTAACTACCATAGCTAGGCGATTCATTGAAAAGAAAAAACCCTTATTTACACTGTTTGTTGACTTTAAAGCTGCATTTGACACCATCAATAGAAGATCACTGTTATATAAACTCGCATTAATTGGTGTTTCAACTAAATTTATTCGGGTTTATGAACAGCTCTTACTTGATATGTCTGCAGTAGTTTACAGTGGTAACAGCCAGTCAAAATCGTTTAGATCAGAAACAGGTGTCCCGCAAGGATGTGTTTTGAGTCCGTTAATGTTTGCGTTGTTTATCAACGATATCGAGACTCATCTGCCAGGGGGAGTTTCCTTTGGGAATATACCTATAAAACTCCTATTATATGCAGATGATCTTGTTATTTTTGCTGATAACCCAACTACACTTCAGCTTCAAATAAATAAGTTGAAAACTTTCTGTGATTTATGGGATCTCAAAATCAACACTACCAAATCTAAGATCATGATCTTTAGAACCCAGAGTCGTTGTGGAAGAAATTTAAGGAACTGGACATTGGATGGCACCAATATTGAAGTCGTTAATGATTTTAAGTACCTCGGTTTCGTTATTTCCCACAATCTATGTATCAGGGCTCATATAAAAGAAAAATTGGCGTTAGCCAAAGCAGCAATAAATACAATGTGGGCACCATTCTTTGCAAACTATCTTGTGGACCCAACGTCAAAGTTTAAAGTATTTGATGCCACCGTAAACAGTTGTTTTTGTTATGGTAACGAAGTTTACGGATACCAATGGATGAAGGAGCTTGAAACCGTTCAAAGATACTTTTTTAAAAGAATATTTAGATTGCCGTCGAACACTCCCAACTACGCAATTTATGTTGAGTCTGGTTTACCGCAAATTTATATTAGAAATTTAAAAGCTAATGCTGATTTCTTGTCTAAAGTTATGAAAAGACCTGATAATAATTTACATAAAAGAATATTACTAGTCTCTCTTCAATGTGGTTATACACCCTTTAAGAACTGGCAGGAACTCGCCCTGGAACATGGAGTTCCATTGAATTTGAATACCAACAATGTTTCGGATTGGCAAAATATTTTTTATGACTGTATTTCGATAGTAGACGAAAGTTTATATCAGATCAACCTTAATAGAGCGAGGGAGTCAACCTCTAGGGCTATATACAGGAGTTTAAGTTTGAATTTAGGCGATAACAACTACTTTAGAAATGATTACTCTGTCTCAGACATGAGTCTTATCTTTAAAATCAGAACGGAAACCCTCGAACTTAATTTCAGACCATATCGCACCGACATTAACCCTGTGTGTTCTCTGTGCAATTTAAACCAAGATGAAGACGTCTTTCATTTCATAGCACTATGTCCTATTTTACAAGAAATACGTAGGTTGTATTTTAGAAAGAGTTATCTGACATTCGAAGAATGTGTCTTTGTTCTGAACGGTGAATTTGGTTGGAAGTTGTTGGTACAATATATTTCCTACGCAAAGAACTATCGAAACATATATTTGAACTTGTTGTGAGTAATACACAAATTTAATTTTGTTTTAGCTAAACTAAAAGCCCTTTTCACAATCTTTTACAACCCATTTTTTTCGTTTTAGCTAAACTAAAAGCCCATTTTCACAATTAATCAAAACCTTTTTTTTTTGTTTTAGCTAAACTAAAAGCCTATTTATTGGAGATGTTGCAGTTTTTTTTTATTTTTATTTTATTTTAAACAGAACATGTGTGAAATTTTTATTTTCAAAAAAAAATTGTAAACTTTTTGTTTTTAAATACCTTTTTGTTTAAAACCTAGATAAAAAACAATGTTTTCCTTTAAATAAATTACATATTATATTACTTTTTTCTTAAAATAAAACCAATTTTTAATACTTATTTTTATATAATTTTATTACTTTTTTTTGTTTATCTTAAAACCAAAGTACATAATTTAAAAAAATTGTATCTCTTTAAGCAAAGTTAAGAAAACGGCAGACGGCTTATAGCCATGCTTTAAAATCTTATAGAAATTGTAGTTGCATATGTATTATTTTGTTTTAATATACAATAAAGATTCTAATCTAATCTAATCTAATCTAAACAAAAACTTGTTAGTAATGTCCATTTTTTGATAAGCTGTGAGTTTTTCATAAAAGTGGTGTCCTTAGAAATAAGAAAAAGTCAGCTTGAAAAGATTCCAAATTAATATTAAAGGAAAAAAGCAACATTATTTCATATGCCGTTTTTTATATTGATTCCATGTAAATTCCCTAAACCCAAAACCATCAGAACATTTACAGGATCTTCATAACTACAGGGTGGGCCAAATAAAATGAACAAAATTAAATTTTTTCCATGTATTATGGCATTATTAGTAAGAGCCAATATTCCCATTAATTATGGAACACAACGTCGTTCAAGTGGCTGCCTCGGCTGGCTTCGCAGTAGCGCATTCTGTCACTCACAGGCCCGGCAGAACAGTTTCAGCCCGAGGTAGTCGATGAAAGATGTAAAAGCTTCAATTCACTAATAAAAAAATCATAACATTGTTTCATTTTAAGTTTTTTAATGCGAAAACTACACTTCGTTTATAAATAAATTTATTTAATAATTCATCCAAATTTGGATTTTCCGTGTGGTCGGAATAGACATGCAATATAGCAATATTGTTGAGACGATCCTGCAGCATTGTTGGCCTAGGGTAAGATTTTAAACGACGAAGACTGGAGAAACTTCGTTTATTTGAGCACTCCAGTCACTTGAAAACCGTCGAAAAATTTACTCTGTATTGTTTGTAAGTGATATTTTGTCCTATCGTATTATTTGTTCTTCTCTTCTGTCTTTAATAAATTTGTATGCTCCAAGTCGTCCTCTGAGGAATAGATTTTTATTTTTTGAAAACGATCATAGGACCAATTATGCCAAAAATGAGCCAATAACTCGCTGTGTCCGTGAAGTTAATCGTATTTCTTATGTTTTTGATTTTAACTTTCATATTAGTCGTTCTATCCTTAAATGTAATCTACAACGTCATTTTTTAATTAATTTTTAAAATTAACATAATGTATATAACGGGTGATTTTTAAGCTGGTTTGGTTTTGGCAACACTGGTTTTGACAGCTGACGTGTGTTTAGTACCTTGTGTCACTGTCAAACAGCTTCAGTTTGGTTTGCAATTTAACCATGGATCGTCTTACAAATGAACAACGCTTGCAAATTATTGAATTTTACTATCAAAATTCGTGCTCGGTTCGAAATGTTGTTTATCGAAAAATTGTGTTCAGCGATGAGGCTCATTTTTGGTTGAATGGGTACGTAAATAAGCAAAATTGCCGCATTTGGAGTGAAGATCAGCCAGAAGCATTGCAACAGCTACCAATGCATCCCGAAAAAGCCACTGTTTGGTGCGGTTTATGGGCCGGCGGCATTATTGGGCCATATTTCTTCAAAGATGATGCGAATCGCAGCGTTACTGTCAATGGTGAACGCTACCGAGCGATGATAACAAACTTTTCTTTGCCCGAAATGGAAGTTCTTGACTTGCATGATATGTGGTTTAATCAAGACGGTGCCACATGCCACACAGCACGCGAAACAATGGCGCAATTGCGAGGCGAGTTTGGTGAACAGTTAATTTCACGTTTCGGGCCGGTCAATTGGCCGCCTAGATCGTGCGATTTGACACCATTAGATTATTTTTTGTGGGGGTATGTCAAGGCTAATGTCTATAGGGACAAGCCCGCTTCGATTGACGCACTGGAAGCCAACATCCATGCATTCATTCGTGAGATACCGGCCGATATGTGTGAAAGAGTATGCCAAAATTGGACTCAGCGGATGGGCTACCTGAGACGCAGCCGCGGTCAACATTTGCATGAAATTATCTTTAAACATTAAATTGCAAGGTTCAAACTATCGATTCAAATAAATATTTCATTCATTTTTTCGAACTTTTTGTGTTTTTTTTTTTTTTAAAGTTCTAAACCTCTTAAAAAATCACCCGTTACAATACATACCACTTTTTTGTTAAATTTTTTTTTCTAGTAGTCTTTAAGATATTTTTAAATAAATAATAATAAAAAAATAATAATAAAAAAAAAATCCTGGGATTGTGATTAGCAACAAACTCGGGAATAATCCCTCGACTCCAGGCGTATTTTTTGCAAAAAATCAACTACTTCTCTCAAATTTTTTTCTTGCTCATTCTGCCTTTTAAAAAGCTGTAGAAATACGTCCCTATCGCTAATAAGTCTTTGTTTATCAAAGTCATTTTTGTAGAAATTAACTATACAAAGTAATAGTAAAAGTACTGAAATTTCGAGTGGGTAATTTACCCACTTACTCCAATTTTCCAAGACCTTGTTGATGGTTTCGGGCTGTAGCTCACAGATTGATTGTATATGACATTGCCCTTAAGTGCTTGAATTGTTTCGGGATTGTTTGCATAACATCGGTCTTTCATGGTTTCCCCAAAAAAAAAGTCCAAAGGGGTAAAATCACAGCTTCGAGGCGGAAAATTGACATCGCCAAGACGGCCGATTTGGGAATTTTGTGCGCAAAAGATCGATGTGGCATGGGGTGTGTGGCATAGCGTGCCATTCTGCATGATACAGAGGTCGTCCAAATCCATATCTTCAATTTCAGCAAAAAAAAAAGTCGGTTAACATGGCTCTGTAACGCCCACCGTTGACCAAAACGTTCCCAGCCTCATGGTCCAATGATGCCACCACTCGACTATCCGCACCAAACTGTCACTCTCTGTGGATGCATTGGCTTCTCGACAATAATGTGCGGGTTTTCCGAGCTGCAGATGCGGCAATTTTGTTTGTTAAAGTAGCCGCCGAGCTGAAAATGCGCCTCTTTTCAAAAACCCACTGTTTGGGCTACACTGCACTTTAAAAATAAGTTTTCAATATTTCCCAACGTTGTTCGATCCGCGTAGGTATGATATTGACCTTCTGTCAAGATTTCGAGCGGGAAACAGCTGTCAGTGTCAAAATAACCTATGATTTAAAAAGAAACCACTAGATGGCCCACCCGTTACCACAACTATCATAAAAAAAAACTGCTCCTCAAAAGTCACCATCGCGATGCATCGGTCCAAAATTGACTTAAATTTCCAGAATAATCTAATAAATAGGATACGGAAAATTTTAACAACGTTGAATTTCTGTTCATAGAGGTTTCTTTTATGTGTTAAGCATTTTTCAAAGAATTTTACTTTTCATACCTCAGTCAGTGATGTCACACGTAGGGATCTTCGGTTTAAAAACTGGAAAAAAAAGGACGGATTTTTGAAACAATATAATTTTCTATGAAAGCGTAAGTTCTTTTATTTATTTATTATTAAATAATTTTTCTTTCTAAAATCGTAACATATGTACATGAAATTTTAATTCAAAATATTTTTCTTTATAAACATTTTACCATAAACCTTTAATTCAGACATCTATAATAATGACCTTTTTTATTTTTTAAGTCAGATTTGTTTTAAGACAATGTCTCATGCATGACTCCTTTTGAAATTTAATGGGAGTGAGATAATATCTTAATTTCTTTATATTTGTATTTATTTTATGCATTTTGTGGGTGTGTATGGAAAATGTAGGGATTGTTTTTTAATAAAATCATTTTCTAAATTTTTTTCTCGTTCATCAGACAACCAAGAATCTGGACGTGGCAATGGGCGGACATTCCCAAAACTATTTTCTGAAACTTTTTCACTTTCATCATAACACTCGCTGTTAATTTCATTCAAATCGTTAGAGCCATTCCGGAAAACCAAGAAACAATAAAAGTGGGCGGAACAGTGGGCGGGTTTTTCTCAAAATATTTTCTGAATTTTTTTCTCGTTCATCAAAACGCTTCTTGCTATTTTCATCTAAATCGTAAGAACCATTTCCGAAAACTAAGAAATAAGACAAGTGGGCGAGCCAGTAAACAGATTTTAATAAAAAAAAAAAAATTTATTTCTCGTCCATCAGAAAAAACACTAAAAATTTCATCCAAATCGTTAAAACCGTTCTCGAAAACTAAAACGATAAAAATGGGAATACAAAGGGTTAATTTTTCCAAAACTTTTTTCTGAATTTTTTTGTCGTTCATCAGAACACTCCCTGCTTATGTCAACCACATCGTTAGAGCTGTTTCTGAAAACCAATAAACAATAAAAGTGGGCGTGAGCGAATTTTCCAAAGACTATTTTCTGAAATTTTGTCTCTACTAAATTACACTAGCTTCAATTTCATCCAAAACATAAAAAGCCGTTCCGGCAGTGGGCGGATATTTTCAAAACTATTTTCTAGAATTTTTTTTTCTTTCATCATAACTCAACTCAACTCGCTATAAATTTCTTCCAAATCGTTAGAGCCGTTTCGGAAAACAATGAAACAATAAAAGTGGGTGTGGCAATAGGCGGATTTTCTTGAAAATATTTGTTGAATTTTTTTCTTGTTCAACGGAACATTCCCTGACAATTTCATCCATTATCGAAAACCCAATTTCTAATAAAAGTGGGCGTGGTAGTAGGTGAATTAAATTTCAAAAATTTTTCTTCGTTGATTTAAACAAACTTCATAAATTTCATCCAATCTAAAAATCAGGAAACAATAAGGGTGGGTGTGGTAGTGGGCTTTTGTCTTACTCATCAAAACAAATTTTGAAAATTTCATTCAAATAATTTGAGCCGTTTCCGAGAAATAGAGATGTTTCCAACCGATAACGAGAAACTAAAAAATAAGAAAAGAGGGTGTGGGGTTATTTTACTTAATTTAATTTTAAAATTTTTTTCTCATTTATAGAAATTAACTTTGAAAATTTCATCCAAATCGTTAGAGTCGTTTTCGAGAAATCAAGGAAAATCAAGAAAATATGAATAAAAAACAATTAACGAATAAAAAACTACGCTGATAACGAGAAAACTACCTCTTAAGTTTTTCGACAGGGTGTCCCGAAATCACCGCCACAGAAGAAAACCATGAATTCCTGAGGTCATTTCAAGTCGAAAAACTTAAGAGGTAGTTTTCTCGTTATTTCATATTTTCTTGATTTTCCTTTATTTTTTTACAAGAAAAGAATTCTGCTTACAGTAGGAGTTGAACCCACAGGTAAAAGTCAAGTATAGTTAAGTATTACGTTAAATGTTTCATACGAAAATGTATCATGTTATATAAGTCCCGAATTTGTGCTTCTTTTACTTTTTTAATACCACGCTACCAAATTAAATCGATAGTTCGTGCTAAGTAATGATATTTATTAATAAACAACTTTCTCAATTATTCGTAAAATAGCCATATCATTAACCACAAATAAGAAAAAATAATATTAAATGAAAAACATTTGTAGTCGCCTTGTATCTAGATACAAATAATTTTAACGAAAAAGTTTTTTACTTTAAATACACTGCCTGAGTGTGAGCTATAATAAATGGGGTAACTTCTATTTAGATGGGAACTACTTTGCTGTGTCTTAAGTCCAATGACAATTTTTCTGATGTCAAATTAAACTCCGTTACTATTGGTTAATGATTTCGGATTTATAAATCCGAACGTACTGAAACATTCTTCTGAAGAAGTCCAAAATTAAGTCTCGATCCACATTCATTATTGAGTCGATTTATCGCTAACAATTAATTAGCAACAGTTTTCTTAGTAAATACTCCAAAGGAAGTTAATTTTCTTCGTAATCACCATAGTAATTTATTTAAAAATCTTTATAACTTTATTTAAAACGTTCAACACTTCATTGACTTTCCAAAGCAAATCAACAACACCAACGCCCAATAACATTAATGTTTGAACTCGAATTCTACTTGACTTCCTGCTTTTTATATAAATTTTATTCGTTCAATATCATTTTCAATTAAAATTTAAACTTAAATCATGAAGTTAGAAATATCGCTTGTCACAACCTCTTTCAGTAGCCAATTGCTGTCTGTTATAGTCTGTAAGAAACTAACCAACATGACTAACGAACCAATTAACAACTCAATCGGTCCTTAACCGATTTCCTTACGCACGACAGACTGTGCGATCGATGCAGGCAAGTAGGTATATACGAGCGCGTAGCATATTCACTAAACGCTGCAACACTATAATATGCAACGCTCATAATCGTTGCGATAATTAATCGGCCATTTAATTACCACATTAAGCCTGTAGCTAGCATAGAGTTGTAATTAATTGGTGCAGTCTTCTCCATGAATACATTCGCGCATCAAGTTGTCATTTTAGCCACCTCTGTGCGTCTACACAAGCTATACAAGGTTCTTGAAAGGCGCCTCTTTGTAACACTTGCACTTTCTGTTGTGGTTCGTTCTGCTTGATGGTTGTATAGGAGCTTGTGGTGTTAATCGTTACTTATAGACATGTTACATAGCCGCCCAAACTATCAAATGACATCTTCATGGAGGCTGAGCACAGGGCTGTATTTGATATTTAATGTGAAGGCGAAAGACCTATGTCATTAAGGGCATGCAGTATTCTAGGTATAATATAAAGGGTGATTCTCATAAGATGAGACAAAAAGCCGGATCTGGTTGGGTTAAGATAAGAAAACAAAACATCGTATGAAAGGGGGTATTCTTCCCCTTAAGATTGAACCCCAAGTGGTCAATCGTTTCGGGCTTATCGGCGTAGACTAGCGACTTTACAGAAAATAGTCAAGCGGCGTTAAATCGCACGATCCTGTAGGCCAATTCACTGGTCCGTTACGTGAAACCATGCGATTACCAAACGTTTCCTTCAATAAATCAATTGTGACATGCTATGTGACATGTTGCGCCGTGTTGTTGAACCCACAGCTCCTGCACATCATGGTTGTTCAATTGATGAACGCAAAAGTCAGTAATCATTGGTCTATAGGGGTCACCATTGACTGTAACGTTCTGGCCAGCATCGGTTTCAAAGAAGTACGGATCAATTATTCCACCAACCGCATAAAGCACACCACACGGTCAGTTTTTGTGGATGTAACGGTGTCTCAGCATACATACACTTGAGGATTATCATCACTCCAAATACGGCAGTTTTGTTTATTGACATATCCATTCAACCAAAAGTGAGCTTTATCGCTAAACAAAATTCGCCTATGAAAATTGGGATAAACGGCAATCTTGTTTTGGGCCCATTCACCCAATCTACGCTTTGCTAGGTGATACAGTGACTTCAATTCTTGAAATGCCAAACCAAACTAAAAATAAATCACTTGACAGCTGACAAAAGGGCCGCTAGTTAAAATAGTGTTGCCAACTTAAAGTTCTATACTTCTAAAAAAAACACCCATTATAATTAAGGCGCTAACAAATCATAATACAGCCCTGTTCAAAGTACCTTATGCTTGGCACACTCATATAGTCATAATATTATATTCCCGCCAACCTAAAGACTGACGATATGTGTGATTTGAGTTCCTGAATCACGCTCAGTGCACCAGAGCAGATAAATGATTGCACACACATCGATGACAGTTATGGGCCGCAAGTGCGTTCGTGATTGCACGCCGCAACGATTTCAATCGTTGTTGTCCAGAGATGGCAATAAATCAGATTTCTTTCCACATCCACACGTCAGATGTATAAATATTATATGAGGAGTCTATACCTCTATATATAACATAAGGCCTGCAATCTAGGTGAAGTTATGAAGGTTAGAGAATGCTGCCGGACCATGTTGAACATGAGGGAACCAGGATATTTATATAGAAATCAAAATGATTTAGTATTCGAATTTTGTCCTGGATTTTGGAATATTTTATTTTTTATTTTCTATATCTACGTTAGTGTAAGTAAATACGTGGTACCTTTTTTTGTGTTACTTTGTTTAAGTTAGGCCAACTGGGTATAAAATACAGCACGTGTTATAGTGCATAGGGTGATTGTGTTATAGGTTTATAGAAGATGCTGGTATTCGAAATGTCGTTTAGGTCTTGAACGTCACGAAAATATCGGTCACGTTTGCAGCAGTTAACGCGATGATGATGGGAAAGGACAAGACAAAAAAATTCAAACCAATTCTGACACCTGGTTGAAAAGGAGAAGGTGGAACTTCTATACCTATAATGAAAACCTCAAAGTTATGGTGTTTGTTATGTTATGAGTTTATGTGCAAAAATCAACCTGCTATCTTTGATCGGTTCATAAAAGAATAGAAATGAAATAACCTTTCAGCTCTTCGAACTTTTTTCCACCCAAACCATTTCCGATTTATATTTCCAACGGAAATAAGGCGTCAGTTATAGCGATCAGGAAAAACCATCAGGAAAAGTTGAAACAGATGGATACGATATTTTTTTCCTTTCACAAATCTGTCAGTGGAAGAATTAAAGGTGGAACGCAAATAATTGGAACGATTTGTTCCATTTTGTGTGAAGTGACAATCATCTAGCACGAAAAATGAATTTACATCAGGAAAACACATTAATGCATTTTTAAAAATAAAATAATTGTTGAGTTGAAAATTTTATTTGCATAAAAAATTCATTGAGTTATTTGTCATCGATTAGTACAACATTTGCGTCTCAAATCGAATGAAAACCTAGTAAATAATCTATTTGAAAGTTTTTCCTGTTTCGTTTTCCTGATCGCTATAACTGACGCCTAAGTAAAGGGGCTGCGTATATTATTTTATCTCATTTCGTTGTCTCAAAAATGGTGTACCTAACCATAAGGGTATGGTATTAAAAATATTATATACTTACGTATTAAAAATAAATTAAATAAACATTTGTGGCACGAGAGCTCGCTATAAATAAGTGCTTTTTGACTTACAACTCTCAACAATTCCATTTCTGTGTCACTTTTGTGCAAGGTAATTATTCTTTTAAAAACTTTTTGAGATGTTGAACTTTTTCCTTACACATTTTTTTTTATCTTACAACAGAATACCTTATTTTTTTTTAAATCCAAAACATGATTTTTCCGAAATTTTTATATGCAATATCGTCGCTTGGATAAAATATTGTCGTATGTGAAAAATTGTGGTTTTGAGATAAAAATGCAGTTTTGTTATTTGATTTTAATGCTTACAAGCAAATCCAGTTCTTTAAAGTCAAAACTCTTATCTATTTACATTGGTGAGAAGACTTCATTTAAAGAAGTGTTTTACACTAATTTGGTCTTATTTATAAACGTTGTCTAACTTAAGACAACTGTCAAACTTTGGAGAATGTGTTCAAAAACCTTGTTTATTGTTGTCTTATAGCTGCCTTAACTTAGACACAAGAGTAGATTGTCTTAACAGTGAATAATGTGATATTTATTTTTATTAAATAAAGAATTTGAAAATAGTAAGGCTGAGTTAGGCAGTGTCTAAGTAGACAAAAATCAAATAAATACGACTAATTATGATTTGAGCAAAAAAAACCGGACGTTTTCAAAAGCCAACCGATGCTAATTTATGACAAAAGAAGCTTCGTTTAGCTCCAACAAAGGCCATCAACACAAAAAAATAAATAAAGAGTATGGTACCTTATCTGGAAAAAAATGAGATATTATAACATTTTATCGTGCCATTTTAAAAATTAATGTGAAATAATTAATGTGATTTTTTTTTAAATTTACGAATATTTTTATCTTTAGATACCAAAAGTGTTTTTTTTAATAATTGAATATGGTTTAGGTAATTAATTATTTTTTTAGAATTAAAACTTTTTTATTTTAACTTTTTTTTCATGTGTTGAGAATAAAAAAAAAAAATATTTTTTATAGATAAAATAAAATAAATAAAATAAAATAAATAAAAAAAAAATAAACCTGAGTTTGTTTTTAAATAAATAACATGCTTTATATTGTCGGTTGTAACATACCAACGACATTTAATTTTTTTTCATTTATTGTCGTATATGTGATTATTTTGTCGTATGTGTTTGGGTAACAAGCAGTTTTGGTCAAACCGTCACATACGACAACGGCATATTGGCAAAAATTAACCCTTATTTCTTTCATTATGAGAATATTGTATTTATTTTAACGTTTTTGAATTGTCAGATGTTTTCTGTATAAGCCACTAAATTTAAAAAAAAATTCACCGTATAGTTTTTGAGAAAAAAAAATTTGAACTTTAAATGCGTTTTCCCAAAAGTAGCAAATTGTAACTTACGACAATATTTTATCCAGGCGACGATATATTAAATTTTTTAGAAGCATCTTTGCAATCATTTTAAATTTAAATGGGTTAACGGCCTTTAGTCCACAAAAATTGGCGTTACGTCCCGACGATCTCATTTAGGCTCACCAGTTGACTAGTGGGGGCCTTGTTTATACGCATTTTTTATTAAGTTCAGTTCAAACTGATAGGATTATGTAAGAGTTTTTAATTGTGCGTAGTAATGGCATCACATTACTTTTCTTGTTTTTCGCATATGGGAACCAAAAAATAAATATGCGGTTGAAAATGTATCCACTAATTTGAACCTTATATCGAAAAAACAAAGACTCTTAAAACAGATATGAGACCTATTTAAGTATAATAATTCTTAAGAACAGCAATGGAATATAAAAGAGTATTATGAGAATTTTGTTCAGATTTCTAGATCTTAGCTCTGAAGACTTTGTTAGTTAGAGTGACCGAAAGCCTGGGATATTGTTCAATTACACCTGTAACATTCTCGATATTTTCTGGGGTAAATGCAGTTGCCTGAGGCTCGCTTCTTATCAGGGGCATATTTACGGTATCCTTTAATGCATTAATCCATTCAAAAATTCCATTTCGATCGAAAACTCGACCGGGGGGGTAGCACTGATATTGAACTGTAAACAGAAGGCATGCTGCACGGTTGATCGATTGGACATTTGAAATATAGAAGTTGTTGAATAGACCATTTCATCTTGGCTACTGAAACCACGTGCTAAAAAAATCTCTCATCCCCCTCTCTTGAACCACCCTACTTTCAACCGTCGACAAAATCGTTCGATAAGGAGCAACGACCCTTTCAAATCCATGCATCTTGTATGCTAGGTACGATTGGTACCTCGTAAAAAAAATCGAAAAATTGTAACATTAACAATCTTTGTGTTTGTAATGTTTTTGATTTTATTTCATTGAGTTTGCACCCAGTCTCTTTTCTTTATGGGTTGTTATTTTCAATTTTTTGTATTCTTCACTACGCATTTATCAGGCACCTAATTGGCAGTATCATCTGCCAGGAAGCATTATGTTGTTGAAAGAATATCCCAAGTGTATAACAAATACAATGTTGCTCCTAGTACACTTCCTTGTGATACAACGGCCTTAATTTTATGAAGCTCCGCATACTCTAAAAAGTTCGTCGGTCATAAAGTATTTCAGTATTTCGTAGAAATGCCTTGGAAGATCCCACCTATGCAGTTTGTACTCAAGTCCCAAACTTTGTCAAAAGGTTTAGCAACATGTAGAAATATAACGGAACATTTTATTTTATTTATTTATTTATAAATATTAACAATAAATAATAACAATAAATAATAATAAAAATAATAAAATCTATTATTAACAATTTTTCTATGAGCGCTAGCATCAAATTACTTTCAGCTCTAGTAACGGAACATACTTTTTCAATATCAATAGTTCGATACACTTGTTGTATTGTGAAATTTTTATTTCTAATAGTTTGGGATAAGCTTATTTTTCTTTTCAGGAGCAGTTTTTAAAAACTTTTGCCATAATTGGTATATAAGCGGAATTGGCCTGTAAGAATTTACTTCTATTGGTGCCGTATCTTGCTTAGGAATATCAAAAACTTCTATAATTTTCCAAATATGAGGCACATATGAGAGCAAAATGTAAGTTATTGGCTGCTGCACTTGCTGAGAAACATCAAGAGATGTTCCGGGAAGATTTACGCCTCATTTAAGTTCATTGTTTATATACGGTTAAAAAAATGCCCTGTCAGACTTTTTTCCAATTTTAGCTCCTTTATTTCTGCATGAACAATGTTCTCTGAACACCCATTTAAAACGCGAACCGATTTAAAAACAAAAACGAGCCGAAGAAGGGCAGAAAAAACATCCTTCTTCTACGAAGACTAAAATTGAACTCTTTTATTTTTCTTAATTATTTACAAATCTTATACCTAGCTTACAACTACATTTACATTTCTTAACCTATCTTATCTCTAGTTTTCTATAATATTAAACTAACAATAGGGATTATAAAGTGGATAACGACGATGCGACGCATCCCTTGTTCATAAAACATAATGTTTACAGATGTATGTCATAAAATAACACCATAAACTGTTTCTATGAAAAAGGTCATCGCGGCACAGCGTCGCCGTCCACTTTTATCTTAAACTATATTTACAATACATTCCTACTGTCCAAATATAATATATAAATATATAAAGATAACTTAACATACTCCCGCCATTGACATCATTGCAAATATGTCAATTCGAATGTTGTGAGGGTTATGCTGGCCAGTAGAAACGTCGTTGGAGTTGACAGAGTTTTTGTTGGTTTTCTCAAGGTTGGCTGAAATCATAATGGTGGCCTCTACAAATGTCTTGAGGGAATGTGATTTGATGCTGATAATAACGGGAACCTTCAGAATAGTGACAGCCATAGTAGTACATCTTCAATATCACAGATGCATATTTGGCAGTTGAATCAAGACGATTTGACTCCATACATCATGTCTTTCTTCTCTTCTATTTTGCTAACCGCAATTATTTATTTGGCACTTGGTTGGTTGAAGATATGTGTTACAGAATTCGACTACATATACTTCTTGCTTTCTGGTTAGCCATTCTGTGTTTTCGGGTTAACCTTTATGTTCCAAATACGTACTGGTGAGATTAGCAGCAATCATGATTGATCAGACGTTTTCAACTAGGAACGGAGACCAGTTCGTTCAAATGTTTGACTGGAACCGATGACACTACATTTACCTTCTGTCTTCCTTTTGAGGCAAGATTTAATCTCTTGAAGATATATTAACAATATTCACTTCGATTAATATTTAAAACCAGACCAAAGATTCGTTTGCTGTCATTATCATCATCTTCCTCATCATATTGAAAAGTTCTGTCCAATTAAGCCATAAGCTCCATCAGCGACCCTGTAGATTCCCAATAAACTCTTCAACTCCGTAGTCCTCATAGCAAATTCCTGATGGGTTCTCAGCTACGTCTTAGAACTAATAATACTTTTATAAATATTGTTTTACTTACAATAATACAAATATAAAAATACAAAATAATACATTTTCTTTTCTTTAAGTATTAAGAGAAATCTCTTTTAAAACATTTCTAAATTGTCTTTATTATTTCTTCAAAAAATACAATTTTTAATTAATTAAATGAAATAACAATTTTAAATAAATTTGTCTTTAATTTTAACAACTTACACAAGATTATAATGCAGTTTTAACAAATAGTTCATTTATTTTTGTTGATAATATTTAATTTTATAAAATATAATTAACTATATACGTATACATTATAATTTTATATTTTATTATAATTTATAAGATTTTATGTAATTACAATATTGTCTTATTTATTAATTTAGTAAATCTAGTACTATATACTAGGAAAAGGACAAACAATGTAAATGAAGCTTGTCGAAATCCCATTGCTTGTCCTTACGTCTAGTATATGACAAAGGCCGATTCTGCCAAAGATGGCATTTGTTACCCTGCCCCATTTCCAGGACATAGGGAAATACTTTTTTCTTTTTAAACATTTTACAACAAACATATATAAACAACAAGGTGTTGCCTATTTTAGACGGTTTAAAATTTTTTGAAACCTTTATATTTGGCAATTTATGTTTTTTATAATAAATTTTAAACCAACGGACTTGGTTTAACTCATTTACCACGAAAGTGGTAAAGTACTTCTTGATCTGAAAAAGAAAATGTTTTATTAAAATGTACTTTGAAATTTGTTTCATTGACCCTATTAAATTCTACATTAGAACATAATATTTTATTAATAAGTGGCACTTTTTTCGCCACTGGACCACTAAGTGTTTCATTAACTTCTTCTTCTAGAGAAGATACTTTGTAAATTGGTGGATCTTCTTCCACCAACAGACCACTAAGGATCACATTAATTTCTTTTTCAAAGGTTGGATCTACATCCACCACAGGACCACTAACGGTTCCATGTAATTGTTCTTCATTAGAACATGTTTCATTATAAGAAAGTGGCACATTCAACGCCACTGAACCACTAAGGGTTTCATTAAGTTCTTCTTCTACAGAAGATACTTTGCAAATTTGTGGATTTTCTTCCACCAACAGACCACTAAGGATCACGTTATGTTCCTCTTCATGAGAAATTTGTTTGTGACAATCTAAATCTCTTATTGTCGCTGGACCACTAAGGATCACGCTGAGTTCTTCACAAGAACTTACTTTGTCCCAGACAAATGGCTCTTCTTTCACCGCTGGACCACTAATGATCATATCAAACTCGGTATTTTGAGACACCATTTTTTGCCTATGGAGCAAAGTATTGTGGTTGCCATTGCAAATTCCACAACAACGCTCAACACAAATTTCGTCTTTCCGCTTTGCATGTTCTCCTGAAACATTCGGGAGTTTAGCAAGCGGTTTTTCAAATGAAAATATTTTTGAGGCCATAATTTCTTGTGAGTTACCATCACAAGTCAAGTCATTATCATTTATAAATGACCTTTGACCAAGGTTTTCCTTTAAGAAACTCCAAGTTACAACATTTTCCCGAACATTCGGGGGTCTTGTACTTGGATTATTAAAGGTAAAACCTTTTGAGGTTACCTTTTCCTCTTCAGACTGTTGGAAATACAATTTCCGATATTCACTTTTAAGTGAAATATATGAATTCGTGAATTCATCCTCATTGAATCTTTGACTGTACTCTAAATAATATATTTGAGCCCGCGTCTTAGATTTCATGAGGTACTCTGGAGTTTCAAATTCAAAGTCCTCTATGGCTTCTTGAAATTCACGAAGTGCGAATTTAAAACCTCTTATCAAGGCAACATTTGATTTGGTTTTCACTTCTTCTACTTTGAGCAAATAACTTATATCTAAATTCTTACCATACTTGGGTGAACCTTCCATTTTTTTGCACTGAACAATAATGTTTACAAAAAAAAAGAAAAGTTAAGAACACAATTTGTAATTATGTATTAAAGGTCGCGTATTAAACAAACACTAGGGGTCACCATGAACACTGTTCTCTGAACACCCATTTAAAACGCGAACCGAATTTAAAACAAGAGCCGGCCGAAGAAGGGCAGAAAAAACATCCTTCTTCTACGAAGACTAAAATTGAACTCTTTTATTTTTCTTAATTATTTACAAATCTTATACCTAGCTTACAACTACATTTACATTTCTTAACCTATCTTATCTCTAGTTTTCTATAATATTAAACTAACAATAGGGATTATAAAGTGGATAACGACGATGCGACGCATCCCTTGTTCATAAAACATAATGTTTACAGATGTATGTCATAAAATAACACCATAAACTGTTTCTATGAAAAAGGTCATCGCGGCACAGCGTCGCCGTCCACTTTTATCTTAAACTATATTTACAATACATTCCTACTGTCCAAATATAATATATAAATATATAAAGATAACTTAACACTGCAGGTTATTTTATTTCAGTTTCTCTCCTGTTCGAAATGTACCTACTTCTTCTGCAGCCTGTTCCCCATCAGCAATATATTGTAACCCATGATTAATTTGTTCATTTCGTTTCCCTAGGTTTATATAGCTTCTAAGTCTTTTTCTGAAATCATCCCAGTTTTTTTCTTTAATCCAAGAAGGAAGGATCACTTTTTTCCCACAGTTTCAATAAAAGAGTAAACCAAAACTTTATTCTTCGACCAACTTTAGTGCCTTTACTAAGTAGGTACCTATTTTATGTTGAAATTCCATCCGTCTTTATTAGTAATTATTTCTCTTTGAAGCTGAGTCAAATAAGTATTAAAAATTTAGGGTAGCTTTGTTTTGGCCTAACTTCACATCCTGAATATTTTTGGTTTGTTCCCATCAATACTGAACTCCCACAATGTTTAAATATCTGGTTTTTTTATTGATTTAGTCATAACTGGTATATTCGCTATTGGTCTTACTGTCCATATCGAACCAAAGAATTTAACATCTCAAAAACAAAAAAAAAGAAATCTTTTACATACGATTTAAGCTAAACGTTTACATATTTAAAAGCCTTAAACATGAGTTATATAGACAATTTATTAACATGTAACATTACCTTCAATTAGCCATTATAATGGTTTTTTATGGATTAAGAACATGCTTCTTGCGGAGAGTCTTCTCAGAGAGATCTAATAGAGTCTGAACAAAGGAAAAATGTTGTGTGTTTATAATTTATTCCTTTTCCCGAAAGGAATCTCCACCAATCACTGACTATACGGCTTGATATTATAGAAGAAGAGAACTTAGAACCAGGCGCAGGCTTATAGGCATACACCCCCAACTGGCATACCACACAAAACTGTACAACTAGTTAATATCTTCATTAGAAAAATGTTATTAACGATCGAATAGGATAAGTAGTATAGAGGTAGACAAAGTATCAAGTAGTTTCTGAAGTTGTGTTTTTTTTTTTTTGTATTTATTCTCTTCAAGCAAAACCCTAAAAGGCAAACGCGTGATCGTGAACACTAGCTTATCCTGTAAAAGTATCGCTAATGCCTCTTTTGCAGGTGCCTAGTTTGCCATTTTGATGCTAAAACCCAGACAAGATACATTTTTGTTGCTAAGGAAATCTTATTTCCCACCAATACAATTATACATATGTATGCGATTTCGGTGTGGCTAAGGTGACTGGTGTGTTGATGTTTGAGAGGCGAAGTCCCTCTCTCCATTTTGAGAATATTTTTATCTTAATGTTGGCTTATGGCATAATTAACACATGAGAATGAACATTCAACTTGTTTCCTTGTCGTCGTCATCGTCGTCATCATAATATGTATATAGTCAGCGTTGTCGTATAGTTCACCCGTGGAGGTACATCACGACTAAATCGCAAAAGGGATTTAGGTAACTTCCTTATAGACTGATGACATACAAAATAAAGTTTTTGATTTAGAATAAAAGTGTTGCCATCATAAATTTGTAAAAATAATTTTTTTTTTTATAATTCGGAAAAAAAATTATTATTAGAAGAATTCTGCTTTGCTCCTACAACTAACTGGAATCGTGTGAACACAATTAAAACTTTCCTAATATTTTTAAAGTCCTTTGAAATGTTTAAGAATTTTCACTGAACCATGCATTTTGGACAGAAGAAGATTTTTTTTTATGTGAAGGTAAGTGGAGGTCGCAGAGTCAGCTTAAAACTTGTTTTTTGCGTTAAAGGGGAGGCTTTAACGCAAAAAACTTATTTTAAGCTGACTCTGCTGATCGCCATCACCATCTTGGTAAAGGAGATGTTAAAGTGAAAGTCTCACAAATAAAATTCCACTACATTTTTTGTAGAAAATTGAATTTCTTACAATGTGAATAAACATAGTTTGCACCGAAAAATTAAAAAAAAATGTTTAACTTAAAATAGATGAGCATTGTCATTTCTTCAAAAAAGAAGAAATGGTAATTTTGTGGTCTTGATCTCACAAAGTCAAAGCCTTTGATACAGATTTATGATACTTTTTAGAAACTTCTCAATACACAAAACTCAACCTATCCACCAAAATTCAGCTTTGTCGACTTACTACGTTATGTTTTTCGGGCTTCATTTAATAAGCATATATATTTACAAAGCAAAACAATATATTTCACCAATAGATCGCACAAAGTAGCTTTTATGGTTAACAACTTTAATAAAGCTAAATTTTCAGGGTCAAATGTAAAAAAAAAAAAAAAAAAAAAAAATTTTTTTTAAACGTCAAAATCCTTTTTTCGTAGTACGATTTTATAAAAACTTGAAATGCAGTTTAACTACAATCACTTTGGTCATTACATACATAAAGTTTCATGAAAATCGGTCGAGTTGTTTTTGAGAAGATTTGAAAAAACCTAAATTTTTGTATGTCAGCTGACCGTTTGAGATGAGCTTAAACAAAAATTCGAATTTCCACTCTAGGGAATCGTATACAAATGCTCTGCACACCAAATTTAAATCAAATCGGTTCAATCGTTTAGGGTCTAGATCAAATTATAGTGGACGCTGGACGCAGAGGCGCACAGAGCGACGCGACACATAGACAATAATTATGTCGAATACCACTTTATCGGACTTCTCCATCATCGTAGTGTTAGTTTTGATTACAACCTCGAATTTTTTTTTATACGAAAGCAATAATTGCCATAGAGTAAGTAAAAAAGTCTGATATGTTTTTGGTTAACGCTGAAAGTAGCTGAGTTATTGGAAAAGGCTTAAATGATATTTTTCTAAAGGTCTTGTTTCATTCATTCATTCAATTCTCTCTTCTCGAAGCACTTCTGAATCATTTCCAATAATTAACACAGCACAAATTTGTTTCTAGCTAAGGTAAGCAATTTTATTGTCCACCCTATGGATCTGCGTATAATCATGTGATAGGTTTTATTGCTCCTTAAGCTCATCAAAGGAGATTAGATATAAAATCCTTAAAACTCCACTGCATAAAATCTTCTTATCTGGCATCACTGATGTTTACTGGCCCTCAAATAAGCCGTTTAAATCATTCACATATACTTATGTGTTTAAATTGCATAAAGGAACCCATCCTCTATATTTGAGGATATAATTAATAATTTAGATCTATTCACGACCTCCTGTGGGGAATTAATCCAATGTTAATCAATTTTAGTTTCCTGATGATAGCTTTGGACTGAGATATATAAGAAACTTGTTATCTTAAGATTGAATGGGTGTCTGATGTATAAATCCTACACTCTAGACTCTACAAAGTGATGAGGAAGTAATTAACTAGGGTCTGTTTGGAATTTTGATGGTATAAAACGGGAGGCCTGTGGTGTTACTACAGAATATTTTTAATGTGGATTTGGTACTTCTTGATGCAAATATTTGTTTTTTTATTTATTAACAAACTTGTTAAATTGTAATTAAATGATAGCTAAGAGGTTGATTTGTAGAAAACATTGCGTACAAACTGTTTGTTGAGGTATATTGACCGACCGCTGATGGTGATTCAGTTTCTCCACAGGTGGCGTTGCAATTAATGAAAACAAAAATGTCACTGAGAGAAGTACGTACATAACTGTAAATTATTTATAATTTATGTTAATGAATACAGTGCAACTATCTAGCAAGAAGCTAGTGGCTTCTAAAATCTAGTATTTTTGACGCTAGTTTTTTGGAAGCGTGAAGAAAGTAGAATTTTAAGTGAGAAGAAATTTTTTTGTAGGAAAATTGTATTATGATATCTAACATAACACGATAACAAAATTTTATTTTTGAAATATTTATGTTCTATTTTAATTTTTACATAGGTAATATATGGCAAGTTATAGATTAGTAAAAAAAAATCGAACTCGAGATTTTGTTCAAATTTGACATAACGCTAATAGTGAAGTCGAAAAAAGTGGGTCTCGCAATTCTGCTGCTGTCTGACTATCCCTTCGGCTGCAGCCTAAACGGGTGGGTCGATTTTCTTTAAATTTGGCTATTATTATTCTCCCGACACATTTTTTTCATTTTATTTATTAGATCAAAAATAACAGTACAGATTTTGTTACCAAATTATGAAAATCTTATTTTTCTCAAAAACGTGGCCACAACATAAAAAAAACTTCAGTACCTAATTTTTTTTACAAAAAGGCTTTTATATTTTGTTTTTTGGAAAAGTGGTTGTAAATGGTACCTCCCATAGAACCAATTCTTTTTATTTCCGATTTTTTCAAAAACCGCTCAACTGATGTTGACAAATTGTAAAACAAAATAAAAAAATGTTTGGATTTTTAAAAAAAGTTTAACAAATTTTTTTTGAGTACTTAATAATTTAAAAACGAATTGGTGGATTTTTATTAAATTTGGTATTTAGCATTTTTTTAACATTACAAAAATTTGTATGAAAAAAAAAAAATAACGGTACCTCCCATACAAGACGTGTTTAAAAACTGGTTAGAAAAATCTCATTTTTCACATAGATTTGTTTTTTTTTTTTTCAAATGACTTCTACGATTTTGATTAAAATTTTTAAGTGAACTAATATAAGTAAGATTTACCATATTATTTAAAAAAAAAAACAAATTCGCTTTGATATGGCGGTCGGCGGACCTATTCCCATGCAAATCGCACGATGTTTAGCCGAGTTATGCGTGTGCAAAAAAAAAATCATTGGCAGCTATTTTAATTTAACCTTAGATTATAAACAAAATACATGGTGCAGTGCAATAAGCCGCACTATTTCCGTGCCCGAATTAATGATCATTATGTAATTAACAAATAAATAGAGAAATGATGACTAAGCATTAGAAATAAAATAAGATAAGAAAAACAAAGAAAAGCAAAAGATAACAAATTTTCGTACACAAACCAATAAAAAGATAAGCATTCAAAATAAAAGATAAACATTTATTTAAGCAATAGATATGTATATGGTCACCTACACAAGTATATAATTATCTTTCGCTTTTCACATAGTTTTAAGATTTATATAAATATAGAGCCCTATGGAAGATATTCTCACTCTTGATGATACTATCGATTCATTCGGTTGCTTAGCTACTATTTCTAACGTTAAGTATATTCATTATTAGTCAGTATAACAGTGTAATAATATATTTTGTATTGAATAAAGAGCATCAGCTCATTAATTAAATATTTTAAAATAAAAGTGTTGCTTGTTCATTAATTCCCGCGGGTTTTATTTCCCAAAATAAAAGGAAACAACACCCTCGGCCTCTATTTCCTTTCTGAAATGGAAAGAAAAGCTGTGGGTTTTAATGCCTTTTACTCATAGGTTTCAATTCGAAGAATATAAGGAAAAAAAACTTAATCAGTGAAGAATAAAAAAAACTATGTTTAACTTTGTCAACAGTTTTCTAGAACAACAGTAGGAACCTTAGGTGGCTCGCTTCGCGGATTCCAATGATTTTAACACCCTCTTGGTGTCATCTATCCCACTCATGCAAATCAGTTGCTCCGCTTAGGGTATGTTCAGCTTCAGGTAGGCGCCAATGTCAAACAGTTTTATTTTACAACAGTATAAATGTAAAGAGTTATTGAATCCAATTTTAGTTATGGATCTTAATACCAAATCAGGAAGACAATAACTCCCGCGGGTCTTAATGCTTTTTTGTGGTGGGTCTTATTGAGAACAAAAAGCCCGCAGGTGTTATTTCCTTTTATTTTGAAAAACAACACCCACGGCCTTTATTGCACTGAACCAAAATGCATACCAATATTATAATTTTGTTTTTGTTAAATTATACTGACAAACAAACTTAAAAACACGAATGAAGTTCAAAAGTAGAAGTGGTGAAAAGCAGACGTTTAGTTCCTAATTGAAATGAGTACTGAAATCTATCGAGAATATACTTGCTGAAAAAGTAGCCCTCAGTTGTATGCTATATATTATTTCTAATTAAAGATTTATTTAACTTATCTCTCTGCAGTTACTTTCCCGCCTTAATATTTGTTTTAATTTAGTTTTCCAAGTGTTACTTCAATAATTCTTAATGTAGGTATATGCAATAAAAATGCAAGTTCTTTGTTCTTAGAAATAATGTTTATCCTTTCTAAAACGCACCACGTTTTTGCAATAAAATCATTTCGTTTGTAATCATCTTATAAATTCCTAAATTCAGTTCAAAAACAATCGTCGTTATTGTATCACGGAAGCATATACATAAATACGATTATTATTATTAAATTATTGGTTTGCTTACATAAAATTTTAATCAGTGGCGTGGCGAGAATTTTCTCTTAGTTCTTCGCACCTGTTAAAATTATATTTATTACCTTGGGCCTTAGTGAAGGTGAAAAATGATCTCCAATGTTTTCTTGATCTGCAACAGGTCTTGCTTTGAACACCGGCTTTTCTGCAATACTTCGGTCAATATTTTATTTTCAAGTTATAAATGGGAATATTTCATTTATTTATTGCTAAAGTACCTTTATAAGAAGGTCTGTTTTATAATTTATGCAAAAGAATACCCTTTGGGTGAGATAATATTTGTTTACCTATCATAAATGAAAAGAAATGAAGCCTTGATGGAATAAGAGTAACTTTAAAAAGATTCCCGTAATGAATGTGAATGTTTAGGATTACGTCAATATATTTCCAAGGAATTCTTGATAATGGTATTGTTAGTATTATTTGTATTTATTTAACGACTCAAAAGCTCAATTTAGAAATGGAAGGCTTGTCATTTCTTTGTATACATAAATATAATTTTAAGCTTCGACTATAAGGAATGGATGATTTTTATTTTAATAGCTGTGAATCTTTTTTAAAGGAGAGCAAACAGAAAATTCTAATTACATTTAGCTTAAGGTCAAATTTTTTTCTGCGCTTAAAAGAGCTTCATCTTAAATTTATTACTGCTGCCAATTAACTGAGAACTAAACAAACGATTTTATGATTTTTTTTTAAAGATATCCACTTTCAGTACCTATTCTGGGTTTTCTATAATTATCGGTTTGCTGTTAAAATAGCCATTTAAATCAAAATACTGTTATTTACAAAATTTACATATTTTTTAATGTATATACTTATATAGGCAATAATGCTCTCTAATGAAGCAGCATTATTTTATTTCAATGCAGAATTTGCATGTTAATCGAAAAATTTACTTTAACTAAACAAATATAAAGAAATTGTAATAATTGGAAAAATATGTAGGTATTCTTCCCAGAGTTGCAAAATATCTTATAATATGATGTTAAAAATCTTATAAAAAGAAAATAATTCAACTTGCTGTCAATTACAATAATTAAGGTGTAGTATTTAGCAAAAATTTTGTTCTAGATATTTTAATTAATTTGTGAGAAATAATTTAATCTTTTACTTTAATTTAAGCATTAATTATTATTAATTAAAATTTTGACCATTATATTATTTTATAAATAAAATTGCCTCATAATCTTTGTTTTATTCTTATTTAAATTTCATATGTGGATATAGAGGTTTTTGAGAATTGAATCGACACTTTCACTCGAAAAATAATTAAGGGAACAACATTCCCAAAAAGGTTATTATAGTGGTAAGGGCAGGGCCGGACCAACTATATGTGCAAGATATGCAAATGTGCAGGGCGCAAAATTCTGAGGGCGCATGATCAGGAGCAGGAAAATGTAATATGATCTTGCGCAAACAAATATGTACTGCCATTTGCATTTAAACCACAAATAATATTCTCAAAATAACATCCATCACAACTGTGCTAAGTTATTTCTTACATCACCTACCAAACATACCTCAATAAAAAAACGCATTGAAAGTCTACCTCTTGGGAAATGTGGATAAACTTATGCATGTGTATTATGTATGTATGTATGTATGGGTGTAAATATAAAATAGGGGCGCTTTCTATAAATCTTGCACAGGGCGCAAGTTTGGCTGGAGCCGGCCCTGTGTAAAGGGTCATTCATTTTTCGGGTTCGATAGTAAAGCTAAATAAAATACACACAGCCACGCATTTTTGATGAAAATTTTATTTCATTATAAATTTTGGACTTTGCCATTAAGTGTGAAAAACAATATCATTCAAATGACTGCCTCGGGAAGATTCGCAGCATGAGATTCTTTTTAGATAATTTTTAGCCACTTTTTTTGCACTTTCGGGCGGTTTCTCGGCCATAACTTGAATAATGTTGGTTTTAAAGCTTCGAAAGCTCGGGGATTACTCGCGAAAACTCGGTCTTTTGCGTAGTTCCATAAAAGAAAGTCTAACGGTGTCAAAAGTCGCATGATCTTGCCCCGTCCTGTTGGAACCACATATCGTCTAAGTCATGATCTTCAATTGCCGGCCAAAACAAATCGGTTAATTGCTGCGAACGCCGGAAAATCGATAAATTCGGATCATCAGCAACACTTGCACTTGCAGCAGCACTATTTTCGACTAAGCGTGCATTACGATAATGCACACGCCTAACGACATCAGTAATGCTTCCACTCTCTTCAAATTTCTTCACAATTTTACAAAATGCTTGCGTAGTCGGTTGATTATGACGATCATAATAATCGCGTAATGCGTGAAAAGTGGCTACGTTTGAATCACCACTTTTTTAGTAAGTTTTAATAATTTTAATGCGTTGTTCGATTGTTAAGCGATCCATTATCGTAAATGGCAAACATTCAACTAATATTATGACGCTTCAAATGTCAAATGAGTTTGACAGGTGTCAAATGCCAGCGCCACCAACTTGAAACCACGAAACGAATGACCTTATATAAATATTATTAACTGCCTGAACCACAATAAATACAGAGCTGCAACTGGAACTGCAGCTGGAATTGCTGTCAAAATATTCAATACAATAATTTTGCTTAGGTATTTTCACGATCCTCTTAATAAACAAAGATTTTTCCTGGAGAAATTTAGTTTTATCCCTTTTCTTAAAACAAAATCAATACATATAAATTCCCTATAAGGATCTAAATTTTCTGACATCTACACACATCATTATGACAGACGCTATAGCATTTTTCCCTCTCAAATTTATGGCACATGATTTCTTTTGCCAGAAACTGTCCTTGCCGCTCACGAAACAGTTTTTACACTGGGAACTTAGATTCCCATGATTTATGCCTCATCATTGACCGACATAGATATGTGTACAGCTATGTATATATGTAGCTAGCTAGCTGACCTTATGCTTGCCATCATCACACAATATAGTTGGGTCAAAAAAAAATTGATTTCGAACAAAAATGTCTATTCAACTTTCGTTCATATGCCGCGAACTGCGAAGTCCTTTGCGCTTCGTCCGGCCTTCAGCACCCGAACCTACATACCGGGTGAGTGCAGAATACAAGGCAAACACAATGCCCCGATCAAAGACTTCATATGTATGTAGCTTGGACTACCTTGATGCCACTACCGTAATGAGGCCTTGCGCACAATACCCTAAGCCTGACTGTCCGGATGGTTGGTCACTGGTCAAAGCTGTTGCTGGTTGCAGTTTTCTGGGGGCATTGTCTGCACGGTCGTAGCACATAAAGGTAAGCATGATCCATCGTGGTGGCGGCAGTGCTGCAGCTTCTTCATCACAACACGGTGGCAAAGAATAGAAAAATATAGTTTTTTTGTTGTTTGCCCCCACCCCAGATCCTTCTCCCGAATTAAATTTGAATATGAATACCAGGAGGAGGTGCAAGTATATATTCGGCCCGATCGACCGTTCGGCCGGTCGTGTATATATATATTTCATTGTGATAATGTGGGTCATTAGAGCTCGCTAACAGTATCGACTGCTTCGATGGAAGATGGAAGACCGTTGTGCCGGCACCTTTTTTCTATGAGTGCCCAGTTTACAGTATGGTTGTTTGCAATCCTTCAGGTCTTTTTTCCCAACTCTCCGTCAAGAAAAAACAACTAACCTCTCTTCATGGAGTAATCAGGTCCCTGGATGATATTGATGTTACAACCAAATTGCATTCGCGGCCTGTCTTGTTGTGCATAATGAAGTGCACTCCATGGTCCATACCTATCTATCTACTTATATACTCTTTGGACCAACTTGGAAATTGCTAGACCTGAAATTGACTTGACTGGGACTTTGTTTTCAATGCGAGGATTATGCATTGTGAAAGCGTTGATCTTATCAGTTTAACGCGCGCTCGTCGTTATATGAATCTCTTCTTGTATCAAACATTTTCGACGGAGCTATAAACTTTACTCGACTGTGTGTCTATAGGTATTATGGGTTTATTGGAAGGCTTCGAAATGGCTGTGGCTGATTTGGATGCATCACCTCATCTTGTACGCATAAATAAATATATTTTAATTATTATTTGCTTTAAATGTGGTTTGTATACCTATAACTACAGCGAATAGGAATGCTCTATCAATGGTTCTTACAAATCTGATAAATTTATTAATATATTCGCGTTATTTAATGTAGATACAAAAGTAGGTACATACACGCCGCCGTACAATTATTAAATTTTTATTATTAAAAAATGACATCGCTCAAAATATAACGGAACGCGATGAAATAAGGAAACCAAACATTTTCAAAATCAGTTACTCGGGAAATCCCTAACATCGCTTTGTCCAATTATTAGAGTTTTGCGACCTGTTATCGGAGATTTTCTATGGATTTGCTAACGTATTTAAAATGTAACAGAAACTATACTGATAACGGATCTTCTGCTTCATTTGTTGATAAAAAATAATCCCAAAATAAAATTAATTGTCCGCGTATGAGTGGTTTTCTATCTAAAATGAACAAGAAAAAGTGTCCGCGTCCGTTTATGAGAGTGTCTGTTTATAGGAAAGTAATTTGTATGAAAAATTCGAAAAAAGAAGTTTGTACCCGAAAATATGTCCGTTTAAGGGAATTGTCCGCTTATTGGGACTGTCCGCAAATAGAGCTTTCACTGTACATACATAATACAATTTTCAACAAATTTTTTAAGTCGTTGGAGCGTTTTTTTTTAATAATTTTTATATATTAAATTTTGAAAACATTTTTAAAAAACATTGAATTTTTTTAAAAATAAAAAAAAATGGTATACGAACACACACATATATTTGCCAGTAAGACCTAGGGTCTTATAAATTAGGCAAGGTTTTTACAAAATATGTAGTGTAGTAGTATTTTTTAAGGTGTGGGTACTTTGAAAGTACTCTGCCACATTTTCACTTCATGGACACGTTTTTGAGAAAAATAAGATTTTCATTAATTGTCAAAAAAAAAAATGTTCGGCAAGTAGATACAGATATTTTTGGTTAAAGAAAATCGACCACCCGTTGAGGCTACAGATGAACCGACAGACAGACAGATATACATACTGAAATGCGAGACCCACTTTTTTCAACTTCGAGTTGCCATATTTGCCATATAAACAGTACCTAGTACCTACATATATATCGCAAGTAAAAATGTGTATAAATATTAACGCGGTGTTAAAAAATCAATGTCGAAAAAAAAACATCTACCTACACATTTTTTTTTTTTTTTTAATTCAAAACACATTTTTTGAAAATTTTAGTAAAGTTTTCAGAACATTTTCAATAAAAAATTGATTAAAGCAAAAATAAAAAAAGTTCTGTTGAAAGAATGCCATTAATAAACTTTTTTGAGTGTTTTTTTTTTTTTAATCTGTGGACCCATTTTTGAGAAAAATAAGTTTTTCCCAAAATGTTGGCCATACAAAAAATGTTCGGTGGATTGTCCAAAAAACGCTCGATACCATATAGTTTAAATAATACTGACCCATATCTATTAGTTTAGACTGCAGTCGAAAAGGCCGACATACGAACAGAATTTGCAAGACCTCTTTTTCCGTTTACAATATCAAGTTTGATCAAAAATTTGGAGTTCGTTTTTTTTTTAAAGAAACATAATAACCTTTATTCCTTTATTTTAAAACTCTGTGATTTTGTGTCTGTCGAATTTCATATAAAAAAATGTACACGGTTTTGGACAGAATCATAGAGTTTCAAACATAAAAAAAAAATTTCCGTGACACATTTTCTAAAATAAACGTACCAAATACGGGAACGGGTCGTTTTTCTGTATTCCAAAATTGTGTATAATTAAAATTCGGTAAATGATTTAAAAATTCTGTATGACAAAAATTCTACATGAACTTAATTCTGTTTTCTATTATTCTGTATATCTTTTATTCTGTATTCTAAAATTTTGTAAATTCATAACTCTATACTTCAAAATTCTATAAATCCATAATTTTACTTTTAACATAATTCTGTAAAGTTATTTTATACATGTTAAATGATCGACAAGCAATTTATTTTTTACACAAATTTTAACAGTTTAATACTCGTCATAATTTCTTTTCACTTTCTTATGTTTTCACCTCTACTTAACTAGAACAAACTCAGAACTGTGTTAACAAGGCTTGTAATTTCAATACAACAACTGTAAATTAAAGAAGCCAATTCTTTGGTAATGCTCAGTTAGAATGAGGAACTATAATTGACAATTTTATAAATGATAAAAGAAAAATTGTTTTCTTTTATCATTTACAGAATTTTGGAATTCAGAATTTTGAAATACAGAATTTTGAAATATAGAATTTTGGATCTATAGAATTTTGGATTTACAGAATTTTAAAATACAGAATTTTAGAATACATAATTTTGGAAACCGAATTTTGGCATTTACAGAATAATTACCCCAACCCTGAAAATACGCAAATTCAATTCTTATTGTAAAAAAAAAAATGAACCGATTGTGAGAAATTAGAAGAAATAATTTGTGCTTTGCTTGTAGATATTTTAAAAAAAAATATAAGAGTTTAAAATAAAAATACTAAAATAAAAAATTTCAAATAAAACTAATAAAAGTATACGTTTTACCAAAATCTTGCAACGCATCGGGTATTTTTCAGATTTCGCAAAAATCATAATCGAAAACATACCCATTTTTTTCTACGAACATTTCTCCTTTTGTTCTGTCCGTTTTATCATCTTCTTCGTATTTTGTTCCCTCAGACTAGTAAGAACAAAGCATGAACGAAATAATTTTGTTTATTTTGTTTATTTTGATTATTTTGTTTATTTTGTTTATTCCCCTAACGTTTCACCCCCTTTGTCTACTAGGCGTTTCATATTTTTGAAATTCTGTTGATTTTTTTACATTGTATGCCTCCGTTTAAACATTTCTAATGTTAATATGTTATAAAAATCAAAAGCCTCCTTCGTTATATAAAAAAAAAAAAAAAAAACATTTTCTCCAATCGAAAGTAGCTATACAATGCGCAATTTGCCCTCCAGCAGACATACAACATGTGCCTTACCAACCTTGACAGTGACCATCAGGAACACGCAGAACAAATTCCTTTCCTTGTGCCTTCCTACATCTGCCTCTACTCTACGTCGATACATAAAATGAAACTCCTTAGTTGAATTATTTGCAATATGCTCTGCAACACTCACATTATTGCGAATTCCATGTTTGGTAAATCGACCAGTGACCATACAGACGACAAAACCAAATCCAAGCACCTGGTTGACAATATTTCTTGCGTGCATCCACAGACCATATTTGTCGTCCACTATTATACCAAAGTCCACAAAAGAATCTAACTCTCTAATTGTGCAACTACTATTTGATGTTATCACACTTCTAAGAGTGCATTTGAAACCTACCTACCTTGCCTTCTAGCAAATTGGATTACAAGAGTTCAGTTTTGGTGTTTGGAACAATATGATGCGACGACCAACCAACGACCATGGCCGAAAGAATCCCAACCTTGTATCAATTTGGTTCGAAAAATTTTAGAAAGTCCTGGGGGTTGTTCAACTGAAGGAGGGCGGTTGCGGGGTGGGTGGGATGGGTTTTAAGCGTTAGCAACATTATTTCTGATCTCTGTTGTTCAAACTACATAATGAGAAATTATTGTCGTTTGCGTGAAGTTAAGACCTTTTGTTTGTTGCGGTCTTATCGAATCGGTTAAATCAATAGCTTTGCTGTTGCTCACTTCTGCAACTGCCAAGCCATAGTCATGTCTATATAGGTATTGGCTGTACGTAAATTTGCCTGTCTGGAGGCTCTCTGTAAAAGGGCAAGGGAAATTATTTATATTTTTCCATGTAGATTTTTATTTCATTTCCTGGACGACGAAGTGTTCAGTGAATTATTTCTGCCAATATGCACTGCACCGCTCAAATGGAAGCAATTGCTATTGTATTGTGCAGCTTGGGCGGCCCTTAGGCCTGCGACATAAGTTCTAGAACAGATTCTCAACATTGAGCATTGAGTATAATGAAGACGAAAGAGCATACTTTCTGCGTTCAGATTATCCACGACCAATAGTCGTCTAGATATATATACCATCAAGGATTGCAAGCTATAAAGAGACTGTAGCATCTCAGTAGAAGCAAATGAGTTAATTTCATTGTTTAAAGTAGCAAAAGGGGAGAATTGGGGAAAGAAGAACTCTAGCATTTATAATCAGGAAACGTGCATCTGGAGCATTTTGTACACAAGGGACATAACTAAAAGTGCATCACCGCACACAGTAAAAAGGAAGAAACGTGTTAGATCTTTAAGGGAATATATCCAAACATTCAAATATTCAAACACTTTAAAAAGTGTTCCCACTTTGTTGTGAAAGAAGTAAAATTTAGTTTTATATTAAATTTTTTTGCACAAAACTTCAAATCGAAGATTGTAGCCTATGAAATTGAAAATAAAAGCGTTTATTTGAAAGAGAAAAACGTATACGCATTAGGCGCCCCAAATGGCAAAAGTAATTACTTTCAAACACAACTGATATTGTAATATTTGCGTAAAAAATCAATTGGTCGGCGTGACAGCTCGTTTAGAACCAGGGCCTAGTGACTTACAACTCGCAACGATACCTGTGTGCATATTATTGGCAGGAATAGAGGGGACCTACAATTTTCTGCCGAATTCGAACGGCTAGAGTGAGAAGCACTTTTTCATGACAAGAGATACTCTTGGAAGATTTGTCAATTCCTCGTAAGAGGCAGTAACCCGTGAAAAACATTTCTGTTTTTAGGTGGCATAGGCTGGGAATCGAACCCAAGACCTTCGCGAAATAGTCCAACGCACTAACCATTACGCCACGGGCTACTACAACAACATTTGCGTACATTTATCTCAAAATCCAAACATTTATAATATATTCAAACACTTCAAAGAGTGTTTCCACTTTTTTATGAAAAGAGTATAAAATTTGGTTTTATTTTAATTGCTCGAAAGTCGTCAGTTTTTTTTTTTTTATTTCAAAGCAAAATTGTATCTTATCAAAGTTCACACTGAATCCATAGATTTTCAAAGATATCTAAGCAAAGTCGCCTAGTGGAAAAAAGTACATCGAAACAAAACTGATATTCCAAATTTTACGCACGTTTATTTCAAAATTTTTGGCTTTATGAAAAAAGGTTTTAATTTATTTTGTGTAGAATTGCATTAATTACAATTTTTTCCTTACAAATTTTCCAAAAAACATAGGGTTTTTGAGATATTAACGAAAAAATTATTTATATGTTTACACCCCACAAAAATATGGTCATTAGTTCAAATTAAGGATACTTTTAAGGGAATGGTAAGCACGTAAAAATAACGCTCTCCACAAAAATTTAGATTTTTCAGAATCTTTTTCAGGAAGTTTGGGCTTTTTTGCCTAATTTTCTAAGGCTAAATTTAAGAGTACTGCTATTTTCTGCAATAAATACCTTTGGAAGTTTGAAAAATTGAAATAAATGTAACCTTTAAACCAAAATTCTATTTTTAAAAACCGATACCAATTCGTAAGAATTTAATAATTAAAAAGAAAGTGTTGCCATTGTTTCGATATGTTTTATAAATGTTAAAACTTTCTTAGTTTAATAAAACTTCGCAAAAATTTTTTATTAAATTCATAATATTCATAAATTGGGAACCCTGTTTAACTAACTTAAGGCATCAACAATTCTATATATAAAGCATTTGAACAAGACAGCGCGGATTGTGCAGTGTATTGCGCAGTATGACTTCCATCTTGTGTTGTGAACTCGTTTAAATGACTCACAAAGGTGCAATACCATTTCCTGTCGGTGGCCATGATGTGTCCACACACAACAAAGTGATGCTAACGATCCTTGTTCAACCCGAGCGAGTAGAGTACCTTCACCAAGTGGAATAGATACCAGTATACAGCATCATAGAAGCGCGTGCAGAAAAATAATTAGATCTGTTGAATTAACAAGAAGCATCAGAAGGGCCTGCAGCAGTGGCGCGGCGGCAACGGCAGCGGCAGGAGACCAAACAAAAATGTGATCATGTTGTTGCGTCCCCGCCTGAACATATTGTCCTAATGGATTTTGTTCATGCCACATATAGTCCTCTCTACACCTAGATCTATGGTGACCTCTAATGAGGGATTCTACAAAGCAAGTCTATATGTATGTACGGATGTAACGTCTTCCGGGGGATTTTCCTAGCTTTGCAAGTGTTTTGTGAAGGCGAAAGTATTTTTAATTAGCAAAAGTCGACGAAAACTGTATAGCATGTGAGATAATTAATTTTTGCATCCTACACGTTTGCTTTTGCTTTTCTTATCATCCTGATGATGTTCAAAGGTTTTTTTTGCTGCATCCTTCTCCTGAGATATAAGTGGAGTGGACGTGTGTTGTGCCACAGGATGAACATAGGTATAACATTCCATTGCGCAATCGCCCACGTAATACTACACTGGAAAGGAAAATTGTATGGTTTCGGTTTTGTGGTGGTTTCGGTTTTGGTTTTGGTTTGGTTATGCTCTTGTCGGGACTGCCCTTTAAAGGTAAAAGAATTTATTATTTTTCTATAGTCTTAAATTTGTTTGACTGTTGAAAGAGATTGGCATCACCACATATACATATCTACTGTCAGAATAATTTGTGTTAGAAACACTGTTCTGATGCACGTGATTTTAAAGAAGCTCCTTTTTAGAATCCTTTTGTATCATACCTATAGGGTATTATCATATCAGCCCTTATGTTTGCGGAAAATCTTTTAAATGAATGTGGGAAATTCTGTGTGTAGGTTTATTTTTTCGAGATCAAAAATTTTCCTAAGAACACAAAAATAATATTTTTAATGAGTACCAGTGTAGATGCAAACATTTTGAAAAATTGTTTAGCTTACCAGTCCTGTCGTCAGTAGTAAAAATATATAATAATAAAAAATAACTTGTGTTCAATCTAGAGCAATTAGTTATAAAACACAATTTCAGGCACAACGGCTGTATGTGATCCGATTAGATCAATTTTTCAAGCATTTTGTGGTCGTATGTCATCTCAATAACACTAATAATGGTTGCTTCCAAATCGAAGATTGTTGTTGGTTTTTCAGCATAGACACGAGGATTTAAGTATTCTGGAAAGAAAATAATTAAGAAGCGTCAAATTACAAGATTTTCTTTAAAGAGCTATTGTTTTTTAGGCACGCAGCGCAATTATTGCTGGAACCAAATCTCTCTCACATTCATGATTTTGAATTAGGGAATGAAAAAGTCATAAATCGCGTGGCTCTTTAGCGATTTTCGTTGACAGCAACACCCTGATTAGCCTAATTTAAAACATAAAAAAAATAGGCTCCGTTTACTTCATTAGCCGACAGGCCGCACCAAAACTGTCAAATTTTCGGGTTGTAATGGATTTTCGATAATATCATGGATGACCTTCGCTCCTAAAGCGACAATTTTGTTTATATTGAGCCAAAAATACAGTGGCGTAGGGTAGGTGGAGGGCTAGGGAAAAATATTAATTAAAACTATACCCATTAAAAAATTATGAGGTGGAACTACTTTACGAGTTTTTAAACTCAAATATGTGGGTACGTAGAAAAAAAAAGAACCCGGGTGCGACCCACACTTGTAACTTCCCATTGTTGCCCTTGGAAACTGGAAACCCAATGTTTTTTGGTTATAATAAAATTGCTAATATTTCAAAATCTTAAAAGATCTTATCTTGTGATCAATTGGCGTTTTTCTTTTTTGACTCTGAGCAAAGATCTGAGCGATAAGAGCAAAGCTCTGAGGAGATTATGTTCAGAGCCCTCAGATTTAGTTATGAAACACATTTGAGCACTGAACTCTCATTTCATACTGAAATATTAAATTTTTTTTTTACCTGTGGTGGACGGACGACCGGTTTGAGAATCCATTTTTAGTTTAAGGCGTTCGTTTTTTTTCCATGTCATATCTGTCAAATCACATATAAAATAAAAGTGAAGTTGGCTTCGCTCAGCGTTTTGCTCCATTTGCTCGGTCATTTTATTCTGAGCATACAGAGCATGCTCCGAGCTAGTTCCGATGGAAAAAAGAAACACGACTTATGTATTTATTTGCTCTGAATTATCTGAGGTAAAAAAGAAACATAGAATTTATTTTTGACAGGTCAGTGATCTGCTCTTAGGTAAAAAAGAAAAACACCAAATATGTAAAGTGAAAACCAAAGTTGGGGCGTATTATATTTGTCAACTATTTTAGAAGTATTTTTGGCAGATTTTTTCCTTGAAGATAAAATTGTGAATTGAATTTAAAAAAAAAAACTGTTGAAATTATGTATGTACATACCTCTATTATATTTTTATGTTTATAGCAACTCATTGATATTATGTAATTTAAATATTGTATTTAAATGCCTAACTGAATAAAAATAAAATATTGTTCTGCCTTCGCAAGAGAACCTCTGTTCCTCATAATAGAAACCACATAAATTCCTATACATACATAGTTACAGCATTGTAAGGAATATAAATTGATTTTTTCTTTATAAGCACATATGTACCTAACTCGGCAAGGGGATATTTGCATTGGATTATCGTAAGTAAGTAGGTAAAGCTAAACACACTATACAGAGCCATAAATTGGAAATTTCGATCGGAAAAGTAGGAAAAAACATGAAAATCCGTAATTGCATACTTTAAGGGGTGGATGATGGCATTGTTATGAAAATTCAAATTTGTATGAGAAGGACAAAAATATTGATTCTAAGGAATAACAAACATCACCAATTATGGCAATCGCGACAATGAAAACGCCAACAGTTGGCCTTAAGTTCTAACACTGCTACATTTTTGTGTATAAAAATTTATTGGAGCATGCCAAAAAAATTCATTATAAAGGATTGTTTGAAGCTTCTATAAATTTAGTTTTCATTTTTTTAAAATGCTAAAATGGGATCAGCTAGTATTTTATAAAATAATAATCAACATATTATTATTTCAATCAATTTATACCGCATATTTATTGAGATTAGTATATAGGTTAGATACCTCGTATCAATCAACAACGAGGACGAAACTGGACATTTTATTTCCAAAGCAACTTGGATGCCTGCCCTACTAGTGGGTTATGAAAAAGTTTAGCTTAAGACTTTAGTTTAGTTTTCACTTTTTTAAAAGTCGATTATTTTATGGTTATGTCCCAAGACAATAACATTCTACAAAATAATTTAAAATAATTTTCTTAAATAGAAATGAAGTGCTTAGAAGATGAACGAACAGTTTGAGTGACATTTGAAATTGTTTTGAGCCGATTGACATGATTGGCGTAATTGCATGAACCTTGATCAGACCGTAGTTCATACAAAAGTTTCTTGTACCTTTATCTGCTTTTTACAGTTGCTGCTTTGAATTAATATTGCCCCTTACCTCTGTTGGGGGGGAGAGGGAAGCAATATAATAAAATAAAGTAGAACACTCGACAACCTTACAATACTATGTATGTAATTTTAAAAAAATTGATCAAATTCAGTTGAACCACTTTTGAGAAAATCGAAAATCAAACAAATTGTTTCATGGAAGGTAGCATTTATAACCATAGTAGCCTTTTTGTAAAAAAAATTACTGGATTTTTTTTTTTTAAGTTGTGGGCACGTTTTTAAGAAAAATAAGATTTTCATTCTTTGCTGAAAAAAAAAAAAATTGTACGGCAATAACGGTAACGGTAACACAATGGAAAAAAAGTGTTGAGGGATCAAAACGTAGGTACCAAGTTTCAAGAAAATCGACCCACCCGTTTAGGCTGCAGCCGAAAAGAAAGTCAGACAGACACACATAAACTATACAGACGACAGAATTGCGAGACCCACTTTTTTCGACTTCACTTTGATCAAAATCTTGAGTTCGATGTTTTTTTACGAATCCATAACTTGCCATATAATTATTATGTAGTACCTATATATTGCAAGAAAGAAATAGACGAAAGGAATTTCCACTTAACGGCCATAAAGCCCCATAGAGTAAATTTCCTTAAGACTTTGCGTACCACGCTTCAATTATTGCCATCTTCGTTATTTCCCATAACCATTGAATTGTTTCTGCAAAATACGATGGCTTTGATTGAACAAAAGCTTAAACAATTTTCTTTGGGACATCATTTTGGACCCAGTCTAGGAAGTTCTTTCTATTTATATCACTAACAATAAATAATAACATACCTACTTTATACTTACATTCTTCATTCAACACATTTTATATTTTTGTGTGATCAGTGATCATTGATCAACCATGTAAATATCAATTGACTAACATTTTTGCCAATTTAATTTGCAAATTCAAATGCAACAGTTTGCTATTTTGAGTTATTTACTTTGTAAAAGAGATATTTTTGCACTAATTAGAAATTTTTCTCTTTCTTTCAATCTAAAGAGCCATTAAGTCGAGCTTTATAAAACAGCTTAAAGCTATTTTGTTTCATTTTTAAAACGTTTCTCAAGATTTTCTCTTAACTATAACTAAGTAATTCGAAAAAAAGCTTTTATTAAGAGCAACAATTCTGATTATTTTTTTTAGAAATTTTAAATCTTCTCTTAAGCTGATTTTAATGATCATTATTTGTATTGCATGCTAGATTTGTTAATGTTTATGAGGTAAAGAGATGAACCTGCATATATATCTTTTTATTTTATCCTCTTCCTCATCAATTAATCATCGCACTATATCGTGTCAATTGAATGAAAAATTACAAAGTTGTTAAATTTCATAATCATTCATCAACAACAACAAAATCCAAGCCGTCTCAATTAATTTCTAAAAATAGATTTATAATATATATTTTAGTTCCGTTTCGTGTGTTAAGGTTGATTTGCATTTTTTTGCAGTTCGAATGGAATGACAAAATAAATTATCTATTTAGGCTCGAAGACACAACCATTATTGGCACTTAGCATCTCACTTGGTGTCTCTTCAACATTTTTCTTTTTTTTTTGTATTTTGTGTGTTATTTTTAAAATTTTATACAAAGGTAGGTAAGGTATATCTAAAATGTTAATTGTATTCTGCTCTAAGGGAAACACAATGCTTTATTAGCCTGTCATTCTTGCCGAGGCCGACTAAGGATAAAAAAGGGTTGTTAAGTTTTTAGACTTGGCCTATCAATAAATTGCTGTTGCTGTTTATGCAAACTGTCTAGTCCATACTTTCTGGTCGCATGAAGCTATAAATAGCATTAGAATAATGTTTTATGAACACTTTGGGTAATTATGTTAAGTTGTTCGTATCGTAAGTATAGCTACAAGTGATACGATGAACAAAACATATCATGTCTTTGTAAATTTTAGTTGAAAGATCTGTCGAAAGAGGGACAGAAAAAAAAAAAATACGAGATATAAAGCTAATAGTTTTTACTTAAGTTGAACACTTGATGTGTGTTGATAGTTGAACTGTTGATAAATTCTGTTTGTCGAACTTTTACTTGCAAAACAATGTGATAATTACTTGTTCTATTTTATAGTCCTGTAATTAGGATTTTTTTTAAATAGTTATATTAAAAAAAGATTGGTTTAATAGACAACACAACTTTTTTTTAAATTTTATTTATTATCCTTCAAAAAAATTGATTATTTTGTGCCTCGATGATCTAAAAAAAGAGGTCCGTTAGGCTGGAAACACCACAACTGAAATTCAGTTGTGGTGTTCCCAGCTTGACGTCAAGCTAGGAATACCACAGATAAGGGGGTCAGTGTATGGAGCATTTAAAACCGAACCAGTGGCGAAACTGTTTATTTTTTCTAATTAACTCATTCTTCATCTAATTTGTAGTCTATATGACTTTTTATTTTCGGTACTAAATTTCAAGGTCAAATCGAGAAACATATAATTTGGATTTTCGAGAAATTACGAGCACCAAAATAGCACTTAATTCCCCCGTCATTATTTTTTTTTGAAATATATAATTCCTGCATCATTAGAATTTTGAATTTCAGTTGTGATATTTCCAGCTTGACGGATCTTAAAAAAAGGTGTTTTTCAATAGCGACTTATTGAACGTATTTGCATTACTTCTTCAGGTAAGTGAGAAAATTATAAAAAAATGTTTTTCAAACTTATATCCGATTCTTTAATATTTTTCTGTCTAAGAAAATATGTTCATTGGAATCAAACATTTCCCTCAGGAATTGAGGGCTTGTTTGAAGTTAAACTAAAATAATGACATTAGTAAAAAAAAAAAAAATTAAATTGTATGGATATTAAATGGCACTATTTTTTTTTTTACATTTTTAACCAGCTGACTTGGAGAATCACAATTTTTCAATGGAATAATTTTTTAGATTTTTGACTTTTTCGCTGTGTTCGAAAGTATCTCTACAATTGAAGCCATATTATATTGACCTAGGAATAGCTGGTTGAAGATGGGTTAGATTGAATGGCGCAAAATTGTAAATGATTTAGTAAAATGTTAAATCCATTTTAGTAAGTTACTAAGTTAAAAAGAAGGTTTTTCTAATTTTAAACGATTTTAAATTTTGTTTGCAACTTACTATCTCTTAACATTTAACTAAAGTTAAAATCACAAAATGGCTACTTTAACTTTTAGTAACTAGGTAATTCCATATGACATTGTGATTGTAGAGATTGAACAGAAATGCAGCCTTTTTCGAAAGCACATCTAAATGTTGCTTTGACAAAGGTCGGTTTGCCCTTGAAAGCACAGGAGTTCAAAATACACAAAACTATTTAGGGTATTTTTTGCACTTTCGTGATATATAAAAAATATGCTACTTTTCAGTGCAGTTTTTATGGACATTTAATGTCGATTCAGTGTAAACAATACCGCGTTTTCGTGTATAATTTACACCGGCTGTATACAAATTACAAATTAAACCGTTTTTACGGTAGATACATTGTGCTAGTGGTGTAAATTTTTTTCAATCGGAAAGAGTTTGATGAATTAAAATAATACCCCATTGTTTATTTTCTGATGGAAAATATATATGCAAGAATTAAGGAATTTTTTCTATGATTCTTGATAATATGAACGCAAGAAAATAATAAATAAATATGAATGTGAGTACCTAATTTAAACACGAAGAACATTCTGTGATCTGATTTTTGGTCCTACCATATCTTTAAATCGAGTGCCTCGAAAATTTTAATTAATTAAAGATTTCAAAGTCGGTACGTTAAAATTAATTTTTCCAAAATAATAATTATTATTTGGTTGTTCTTTAATTTTTTTAGAGACGTACTGTTAAAAACGAGTCGAAAATATCCAAAAATGCGGCGTATGAAGTCAATGTAAATACTAAAATAATTAGTTATTGCACTCATTCTAAATATATAGAGGCCAGCCGAATCTCATTTTTATATAATATTTCTTGAAAAATATAGCCGCCATCCAAAACATAAACCAATTACTGAAATTGGAAAAATAGCAATGAAAAAAATACACCATGGTGAAAAATATATCGAAGATATTTTTTGGTATATTTAATTTGCTGTAAATGGTGTAAAAAATATGTGGTTGATTTCAGAATCGAATAATTTTATACACCATTAATGGTATATTATAAAAATAGCTGAATATCGGTTATTTTTGCACCGAATTTCAAAAGAAATAATGAAATTTTGCACAGAAAAGGCAATGGGGTAATTTTTTTACCAGTATATTTTGACAAATACACCAAAATAATAAATTGTTCTTAAGTTTTCTCAATTTTGCACAAGAAATCATGAATTTACACCAAATTATACACCAGTTTGCTACTTGAGTTATTGATGGAAATATTCAAATAAATGACAACGCACTCTTCAAAAATGGTCAAAGTCTTTTACTTCGAAATGAGAAAATACGCAACATAAAATACTCCGTCCAGTTGAATATTGGGAGACTTGGCAGGAGCGTTTTGAAGCTTTTGAAAACAAAGAAGTAGACCAATAAAATATTTTAAGAAACAAAAATCAAACGATCTACTCATTTTTTTATTATATTATTCCTCTGCTCCATTCTTCTCTGCCCCCAAAAGAGTAAACTGTTCGCTATTTGGTGAAAAGAAAATTACTATTTTTTAAAAGAAATTGAAATAACAGCAACTAGGCAAAATAAAAAAAAAAAACAAAATAAATTGTAGGTTGTCACTTTGACTTCTGATATTTTAAATTATTTGCTTTGTTTTTCTTTTACGAACTGTAATTGTTTGGACGTGTTCACATGCACCGTTTTTAAAAAAAGGGAATTAATATTTTACTGGTAACTAAAACTGTGAAGGGATCACACTAGAGACCACTTAATTAATTGACAAAACAACATTTCGATACTTGACACTCAGTTCCCATCATAATGGGTGATTTTTTAAGAGGTTTAGAACTTTAAAAAAAAAAAAAACACAAAAAATTCGAAAAAATGAATGAAATATTTATTTGAATCGATAGTTTGAACCTTGCAATTTAATGTTTAAAGATAATTTCATGCAAATGTTGACCGCGGCTGCGTCTCAGGTAGCCCATCCGCTGAGTCCAATTTTGGCATACTCTTTCACACATATCGGCCGGTATCTCACGAATGAATGCATGGATGTTGGCTTCCAGTGCGTCAATCGAAGCGGGCTTGTCCCTATAGACATTAGCCTTGACATACCCCCACAAAAAATAATCTAATGGTGTCAAATCGCACGATCTAGGCGGCCAATTGACCGGCCCGAAACGTGAAATTAACTGTTCACCAAACTCGCCTCGCAATTGCGCCATTGTTTCGCGTGCTGTGTGGCATGTGGCACCGTCTTGTTGAAACCACATATCATGCAAGTCAAGAACTTCCATTTCGGGCAAAAAAAAGTTTGTTATCATCGCTCGGTAGCGTTCACCATTGACAGTAACGCTGCGATTCGCATCATCTTTGAAGAAATATGGCCCAATAATGCCGCTGGCCCATAAACCGCACCAAACAGTGGCTTTTTCGGGATGCATTGGTAGCTGTTGCAATGCTTCTGGCTGATCTTCACTCCAAATGCGGCAATTTTGCTTATTTACGTACCCATTCAACCAAAAATGAGCCTCATTATTTATTTATTTATTGATTCAAATCTACGATATTACATCCACAGATTTTGTTAAAATTACTAAATTACTAAAATCATATGCATAATTCTTTAAAGCATTGTCTTGCCTTCTACGGCAGGTCGACTTGTAGTCGACGAATTTTCATATCTTGTCTGATTCATGCATGATTCACAATGCGACGAGCCAACGAGACTTTTTTTTATCTGATTCCAACATTATAACAAAATTGGTCATTTATATTTATTAATAGGTGAATCAACTTAAAAAGCAATTTTCTAAAACGCAGCCTACGATTTTTCTCGGAAAACTTGAAACACAGTTTTTTTTTATACAAATACTAACTACACCTAGTCATATATCTACGAAGTTTAATCAAAATCATCTACAAATTTTCGAAATATCGACTTTTAAAAAAAGAAATGTTTTTGTTTTGTTTTTTTTTTTTTTTTGAAAATTTTCATATGCAAAATTATTTAAATTTTTTAGAAGCTCTTGCGTAAAAATTTTTATTAAAATCGGTTCAACACATAATGAGATAGTCAAAAACCCAAAAAATGTTTCTATGAGAAAAACCATTTTAAAACGATAAATAATTTTTTTTCCAATAATATAAACATTTTAATCAAAATCGTAGGAGGCGTTTTTGAGAAAAACATATTTTTCATTCCGGATTTTAAACACTTGTATGGGAGGTACCGTTATTTTTGGTCTTAAGAATAATTTTTATTTAAAATCTCCTAGATAATGTTGAAAAACTGCTAGGTGCCAAGTTTAATAAAAATCGACTCAGTAATTTTTGAATTATTAGTTCTCAAAAAAAATTGAAACTTTTTTTAAAAATCAAACAAAAAAATTGAATATTTTGGTATACAAATCTTTTAAAACTTCTTGAAAGTTTAGCTATAAAAATATTTTCAAAATCAGTTGAGTCAAAATCAAAATAAAAAAAAAATGGTTTTATGGGATGAAAATAAAACAGACTTCAAACAGTTTCAAATTATGTGACAGTAAGCGTTTTCCAAAAGCGCCAAAGATTTTGACCCAGGCCTTTGGTTTTAGTTAGAGGTAGAGGGGGTATTGTAGTTATATGGTGGGGGGGTGATCTTTGTTTTCTTTAGTTTATTGATTCAGATTTAGATTGTGGGGCCAGTACAGTACTCTAATTAGAGGAATTCCCTTGTTACTTATCTTTGCAATATTTTAAGAACTCAACTCTTGTTAAAAAAGAATATAATAATTTAAACCTGTACTTGGCCCGAGATCTTTCCTTCTCAACCCGAGATTTACTTTCTTATTTCGGTTGGACCCCGGACTTCAGTTAGTTTATCTCAGCTTCGAAATATTTAGTTTTAGTTTTAGTTTTATTTCATCAATCAGATTACAATCTTTATAGACTAGATACTAAATAATATAATTGTTGGGGGCTATATGCTTATAAAATTAAATAAAATGCTTATAAATTAAATAAATTTTAAATTAAATTCAATAAATATTACTAAATTGATTTATAATTTATACAATAATTAAATATATGTAAATTTATGAAAAAAAGATTAATTATTTTAATTTATTAGGAAGTTACAGTTTTAATATTATTTAACAAATATTTTTTAAATATATCTCTCGAAACATCAAGATTAAAATCGATCCTATTGCAAATTAAATTCACTTCTCTAATGCAACGCGTGATTGGTTCGTTACGGCCATAATTTGTACTATGAAGCTGCTCATAAAATTGAAAACGATAGCGTGTAGTTCTAGAGGGTGCGTTAACACAATTAACTAATGTTAATAAAGGAGGACAATTGATATGAGAAGTTACTATGTCTCTCAAAAACATAACTGAAAAATAAGCACGACGATCATAAAGAGATTGCATACCAAACAACAAACATCTACTATAATAAGAAGGCCTTGCAATCCTCCAGTTAAGCTTAAAAAATGCATATCTTGTAAAATGCTTCTGAACTTTTTCAATTCTGTCTATTGAATTATTATAATAAGGGTTCCAAACAATGCTACAATATTCAAGAACTGACCTTACCAGAGAATTGTAAAGAGATATTAAAGTATATGAATCTGAGAATTCTTTCGTGTTTCTTTTTAGGAAACCAAGCATTTGATTTGCCTTGTTTATAATAAAATCATAGTGCGGTAAAAAAGAAAGTTTTGTGTCTAAGATAACTCCAAGATCTTTCTTCCTAGTAACACGTTCTAAATTTGTGTGGTTGATGTTATAATCAAACACTATGGGATCAGAATTTCGGAAACACGACAAAACTTGACATTTCGAAACATTTAACAGAAGGTGATTTTGCTTGCACCAATTATCCAGCCTCGATAGATCTTCCAAAAGAAGAAAACAGTCAGTTTGACCAGAGATCTTACGATAAAGTTTGAGGTCGTCCGCGAAAAGAAGGCAGTTTGAATTTTGAAAAACATCCGGTATATCGTTTACAAATAACAAAAACAGTAATGGACCCAAATGGCTTCCTTGCGGAACACCAGATGGGACCGAAACAAATTTTGAGAGCGAACTATCAATTTTAACTATTTGAACTCTACCAGCTAAATATGATTCAAGCCATTTTAATAGAGAAGAGTGAATGCCTAGAGAAGTTAGTTTATTTAATAGGATTTGGTGGTTGACTCTATCAAATGCCTTTGCAAAATCTGTAAAAATAATATCTGTTTGAAGACGATTCTCCATATTTGTTATGATGTAATTACTTATTAGAGCCAAGTTTGTTGCCGTTGATTTCCCTGCTACAAACCCATGTTGAGAAACTGAAATATGATTATGAAATAACTCAGTTAACCTATTACAGACTAGCTTTTCAAATACTTTCGGAATACAAGAAATTTTACAAATGGGTCTATAATTAGTTATATCCTGTTTTGAACCCGATTTAAAAATTGGTGATAGATAAGAAACCTTCCAGCAATCCAAGAATTGCCCTTTGGCTAACGAAAGATTAAAAATCCATGAAAGTGGTTGGGCTAATGCAATACCGCATTTCCTCAACAAAATAGGAGGAATCCCATCAGGGCCTTCACTCTTATTAACATCCAATTTAGATAAAATTTCTTCTATTTCAAATGGACTAAAAACTAAAGAACCGATATTGACAACTCTGCTTATATAAGGTAGCTTCTGGATAGGGGGAGTATCTAAAGAGTAAACTGATTGAAAATAGTCAGCGAATAAATTACATATTGTATGTAGATCACTACTAACTGTATCGTGATACTTCATACTACTAGGAAATCCACTTGATTTACGCCTTGAGCTTATAAAATTCCAAAAACGCTTGGTGTTTAATTTGAGGTCACTTTCGATTGAAAACAAGTAATTTCGATATAAGAATTTGTTGAGAAAATCAAATTCTCGTTGACGATTTAGATAATTTATACGGAATTCAAAATTATTCTTATCAGATTTATACAATTTGTATGCCTTATTTTTTCTGTTTTTGAGATTAGTCAACCTCCCATTATACCAGACAGGACAAGAATTTTTTTTAGAACACTTTTTAGGTACAAAACCATCAATTGCCCCCATCAAAACGCTTACAAAAGTAGAATACACGCTATCTAATTCAGATGAACAAAAAACTTTATCCCACGAAAAAGACAAAAAATAATCAACCATACCGTCATAGTTAGCTTTTTTAAAATCATAAAAAAAAATTCGATCGTTACATACTTTCTTTAAATAATGATAGAAATTGATTTTTCCATCAATAGCTATATGATGAATTGAATTTGCAATAACTGGGAAATTACATTTATCAAGACAAATAAGAAAATCATTATCAACAAAAATCAAATCAAGAATACGATTAAGACTATTATACTGAGAATTGACTTGGATTAAATTATATTGACCAAAAAAGTCTATAACTATACATTCTATTTCAGTTGAAACGTTAAAGGGAACTAAACTATTTACGAAGTTAAAATCAGTGGCGCAAAATTTTAAACAACCTATTGTTAAGGACTTAGCATATTACTAGATAGCAATCTGCTAAACATTTAATAATTTACTAGCTCTTCGGAAATTTTAATCCTTTTTTTTTCATTTTACTAACTAGTAAAATACTAATTCCCTTTTATTAAAAACGGTGCATCTGAACACGTCCAAACAATGACAGTTCGTGAAAGAAAAACAAAGCAAACAAACCTAAACCTAGGGAACGGACCTAATAATTTGAAATGTCAGAAGTCAAAGTGACAACCTATAATTTATTTTGTTATTTGTTTATTGTGACAACTATTTCGTTATTTTATTTTGGTGAAGTCAGAAGCCACGGTTTGTTATTCGGTCTTGGATGTTTAGGTTTTCAACCAAGAACCGAACTGTAGTCTTATCAAACCTATACCTGGAGTAAAATTCTCCATCGTCCAGCTCTTCAAAAGGATTTGCTTGGGACTTAAAACATCTCACTTTTTTGCACATAGGCATAGCTGTGTCTTCGAACATATCGAAATCTTCGTCCTCCGAAAACATTTTATTTTTTGTATTTACTTTGAAAAACAATTAGCACACGAATCATAAAAAAACACAATTTAACTCTTTGCCAATTTTTTTTTTTTGAGAACAATGACAGATTTCATATGGATTTAGCAAGTTACTAAAAGTTAAAAAATGGCTTTAACAATTTACTGAATCGTTTAAAATTTTGCGCCAGTAATTTTAAGTTAGTATATCAATTATATAATGGAAGGATATAGAACTGAGTTTGTGGTATGTGACAACATTTGCAATGATTAAGAACGACATATGACGGAAGGAATTGGTCAAAACACCTATAACGAAAGACGAGTTTCTGGTCCATGTCAACGTACGCGTAAGACCCTAGGTCTATTGTGTCAATGTTAATTTTTCCAAAGACTCATTTAAAATATTTAATACGATTTTTTAAACACCTCCTGGCCAAAGTCTTTTAATCTGAAAATATTGCAAACATTCGACAAAATTCAGAATATAAATTCCTTCTTCACTGCGTCAAAAAAAAAAAAAAAAAAAAAAAAAAATAACCATCATCAAAAGAAAATTCCCTCGACTTCCCTCAACTGATATTTAAAAAATCCTAATTATTGTTCGTTTCGCTAACAATTTAGTGCTTAAATTAAAATTCTTCCGCTGTCATCAGATCAAGGCGATGCCTTTGTGTTATAAATATACACCTTGCCTTCCTATGATTCGCGCTCCATCATATAAATGTAGGTATTCAAATAAGACAAACTAAGTGAAGTTCCCAATAACAATGCGTCGTCTTTGCGTTGCGTCGTGTCGGTTGACTTCGATTTCGTCTTCGACATCGACGTTGCATTGAATAATCGTCACAAACTCACAGGACACTGGTCAAGTTACCTATCAAGTGCACTGATGTACAGCTACAGAGAATGTTACCTGCCGTAGTTTACGTCCACTCATCAAACGTCTAACAACCGCCATCAGCGTTCTAAAAGGCCTCGGCACCTGCTCCATCTATAAACATATATATATATATCGACTGTCTCTGAGTAATAGTTGCGCATTTAGCACTTCCAAGTTCCAAATGATTCTTAAATATTCAAAATTCTATACTCCAAGGTGGTGGTTATAGGAAGCAATGCTGCGCGCGCCGCCGTACCGTGCCGTTCCGCGGCGTACTGCACCGCACCAGCCGTTTCAGATCAGCCGACCTGTATACATAGTGGCAGTGCCAATCATCGGAATTCCCCTTCTTCGCATCTCGCGCTCGACATCTTGTCGTCGTCTTCGTCATCGTCATAGTCATCGTCGTCGTTGTCTTATAAGCAATCGCGTCCTAGTCGACAATAACCGCAATCGTAGCTGTACACGAGATTCTTAACGTTCCTTATCTGCATGCTGCGGCTAGGAGCTCCGATTGCGACTATAAATATATACAACAACTGCGACTGCGACTGCGACCACCAACAGCAACGTTCCAGGTTCTAGCCGATGCAATCTTGCCGTCCGTCGATACTGCTTGATCGGTGACCAGACCATCCACAGATTACCCATTAATACGAATTCAATTTGCAGCCATTTAAATACAATGGCCGCCGGAGTTCTTCGGGATGTTGATGGCTGACGGGACGGCCGGCGGCGCGGCGGCTGCTCCGGCAAGTGGACCACTCTGCCGCAATTCGCTGCTAATAATCGCTGATAATCTCTGCCTATCTATGGGATATGCGTTTGCATGTCGTGGCGCGCAATCCGTGGATTATTGTCCTCCGGTTTTGAGCAATTTTGCATTCCCACAACACGACAGATGGTCAAACATCGGTGGCCCCATCTATCGGCCGATGATATGGTATGATGTTTGGGCCTCGTTCGTGAAGACGTGGATTACGTGTTTTATGGTAATGAATGGGATTTTAGTGCTTCTAGGTTAATGGAAACCTACTGTGGTGAAGTGGTCAAGAAAAAAATTCCAAATTTCGGCTACGTTAGTCACAACCGGAGATTGATTAGAAAATTTTGCGTTTTGCTGATCGTGGCGATGATGATGATGATGATGGTCTATTGATGGATGTTATACCTGATGTTGCATACGCCAATCCGTATATAGGTAGAGGTATATGCTTATACAGTTTTGACCTGAAGATTAATGAATTCAATTGGAGGTCGTGGTGAGATGACCGATTTTAGACTTATTATGCAAGAAGTTTGTCTTGTGTAAGTGTGTATACTTGCGCTCGCAGTGTGGGATCGGTGCGACGAACCATCGATCACTTACATAAATGCATGTGGTGCGGGGAACTTGAGAACTTGGCGTAGGAACAGTACACAACATCAACATAAAGTGACAGAGATGATGCGCCAAGAAAATTGAAGCTTTTACTTTGTCTATGCGGTGTTGGTGAAATATGGTTTTAGAATGAGAGGTGATAAGTTCATCAGACATTGATGAGTTTGCTTATATTTTGTTTTAACTGTTTTTTTCGTTTGCACATTATATAGAAGACGCAAAAGTAACAGTCTGTATACCTAAATTGTTGTTTGAGATGATAATTAAATACCACACTAGCTGAGCAGTTATTTGGCCAGAACCTCCATATAGCTCATGTATGCATCGTAAAGACGAACACTGACATTTATGTATTTAAAAAAATGAATCATATAGAGGTATTCTTTTGGCAATACTATAAATTTGGATTGAACACTTGGCAAGCTTCGGTAAGTACTATATACTTAAGGGCCGCAAATATGAATGGCTAAATTAAATACCTTTTTATAGAATTTCTGCAAATATTAAGTGTTTACCTATCTATTTTTAAAGCCCATTAAAATGTTTAATGATTTAATTTTGCAGCACTCCTTATGTCAATATCCTGGCTAAACCATTACGATAAAAATCAGACTCTTGAGAAGAGAGTAATATAAATTCTAACTTTTTGCACATAATATGCCGGAAAGTCATAAAAATCTCTCAGTCTGAGTGGAGATGAAAATTCCGGCTCCTGGGATTTTCTTCGTTTAAACGTGCATATAGATTTATTGCCCAACAATAACTATAAAAAAAAAAACAAAACAAAGAAAACATATTTGAACTTTTAACCCAACAAATTTAATTTAATTTAATTTTTTTAAGCTAAGAATTTTTCCAAAGTATATCAATATCTCATCGGCTGAATACCGAATATTCGCCAGCCGAACATTCGGCCAACGATGTGTATCTAAGTGAGAGACTATTTTCAGAAGCTGGAATTGTTTACGAAGATAGACGTAATCGTTTGCTACCAACGAATGCCGAAAAAGTAGTTTTTATTCAACACAACTTACCATTAGTAGATTTTAAATACTAAAATACAAATTTTTTAATAAAAGAAGAAGAAGAAAACATTCATTGTAAGATAATAAGCCTTTTTTATTCTCCATTTGTTATTCGGTATTCGGCCGAATGTTGGGAACTATTCGGCCGAATACCGAATATCAAAAATATAGGCCGAATAGTGGCCGAATATTCGCGGCATCTCTAATAAATAGTGCATGAAAAATAAATAAAAACCAGTTCTATTTTCACATTCAACGAACTAACTTCTCTCTCATTTAAGCAGCTACCACGGTAGGTATATAAAGTTTTTAGTGATTTCCTAAAGAAGAAATTAGTTATGAATTATTTTTGATGCAGTCCCATAATTCACTGCAAAAGTATATAAGATTCAACTTTTTAGCTGCTAAGTTAGAAATATCAATTTTTAATTACAAAATCAATTAAGAGCATTTTTGTGTAGTTCCCTAGAAAATATATTTGATTCTTTTGTTTTATCTAAACTAATACAAAAGCTGCGATTTTTTTTTTAATTTTCTCGAAAAACCACTACAGCGATATTATTGTAGATATGTATTTTTCGGTTTCGAAAGTAAAGCTAAGTAAAACCCACATAGCGATACATTTTTGATGAAAATTTTATTTCATTATAAAGTTTGGACTTTGTTATTGACTGTGAAAAACAATATCATTCAAATGGCCGCCTCGCGAAGATTCACAGCAAACCACTTTTTTGTTATGTTGGTTTTTAATGCGTGTAGAATTCTGGTATTATTCGCGTAAATACGGTCTTTTGTATAGCTTCACAGAAAAAAATCGAATGGTTTCAAATCGCATGACCTTTGTGGCCAATTTACGTCGGCAAAACGTGAAATTTTTATCAAACTTACTTACATTACGATGGTATCGAAGTTGAAAAAAGTGGGTCTCGCAATTTTATATAGTCTGTCCTGTCCTGTCCTTTCGGCTGTAACCTAAACGGGTAGATCGATTTTTTTTTAAATTTGATATCTAGCGGTTTTTTGGGCAAACAAGATTGGTTATGTACCCAATTTTCATTCGAATTTTGTTTAGCGATGAAGCTCACTTTTGGTTGAATGGATACGTCAATAACAAAACTGCCATATTTGAAGTGATGGTAATTTTCAACTGTATGTTATGACACCATTACATCCACCAAAACTGACTGTTTGGTGTGCGTTATGGGTTGGTGGAATAATTGGTCCTTACTTCTTTAAAAACGATGCTGGCCAGAACGTTACAGTCAATGGTGACCGCTATAGAGCCATGGTTACTGAATTTTTCGTTCATCAATTGAAAAACCATGATGTGCAGGATTGTGGTTTCAACAAGACGGAACAAGATGGCGCAACATGTCACACAGCTCTTGCCAGAATTGATTTATTGAAGGAAACGTTCGGTAACTGCATAGTTTCTCGTTACGGACCCGTGAATTGGTCTCCAAGATCATGCGATTTAACGCCGCTTTACTATTTTCTATGGGGATACGTAAAGTCGCTAGTCTACGCCAATAAGCCCGATAAGATTGACCACTTGGAGGACAACATTCGCCGCATTATTGCCGATATACGGCCACATATGATGAAAAAAGTCATCGAAAATTGGACCCCAGGTTAGACTACGTCCGAGCCAGCCGTGGCGGTCATATGCCAGAAATCATATTTAAATTATAATGCCAGAAGATTATCTTTCGAATAAAGTAAATTTCATGTCAATTGAAAAAAATCATCTTTGTTTTATTCCATTTCAAATTTCTATACCTCTAGAAAAAACACCCTTTATATAAAAAATTAATTTAAAAAAAAACCGCTAAAACGATTTTTAATTTTTTTTTCTCAGAAATTGAGATTTGTGTAAAAATTTGATGCTCTACAGTTTCAGAAGCTGTTTTTTTTTTAAACAAACACAAACATATATATAAAATATGCCAGTAAGACAGTCTTATAAATTACATAAATAAATATGCTTCTATAGTACAGTCATACTATATAACATCGTTACACGGGATACAATTTCAAGTGCATCGTTATTTGCAACGCATTGCCTCCGACACTAAACGATGAGATTCATATTACTTTTAAACATTTAAGGTAATATGTAATTAATAATGCTGATATAACGATGCTCGCAAAGCAAGGTGTGAGGTGAAGATGATTAGGGTTCAACTATCGAAGGCAAGAAAATTGTGTTGAAAGGATAAATGTTGAATGAAAATTGAACACAAAAATTGAACATACATAAGCCTCAAACAAATTTTGAATAAATGTTCTTATTATTAGACTGTTTTATTTTTAAGGGCAACTTGCTCTATTTTATAGAATACGCCGCATATAGAGTAAAACGACGGCGAAATAGCTAACAAATAAATAATAAATCTTTGCAACAATGTACATGGACTAAATCTGGCTGTAATAGTTATCATTTCTCTTTATCGCTGACTTTTGACAAGGAAGGCATCCACCGGGCCTACATCGAAGAAGACCAAAGGGAAAAAAACAACCAGCATCAATTTAAAGACTCAAAATTATAAAGCTTGATTGCCGGATTCGTCGGCTGATTTGCCGGATTCGTCCGTTGATTTGCCAGATTCGCTAGTTGATCTATATATTATAATCTAACACGAGGAAGACACCAGCAACGATTATTTCAAGACGCAACGCATAATGGCAAGTATAAGAGCCCACAAGAAATCATTAACGAAAACTGAGATTTAAAGTCACCATCAAAAGCAGAAATTGAATAACAAATCATAAGTTAAAATCATTTTAATATATTTTAAGTTTTAATAAATAAAGGAAAAGACTTAAAATCTAAAGCTTGGAAGGAACCCCAATAGATCGGCGAGCCTTACCTCAGCTTTAAACAAAAAGTACCTACATCACAAATTGGCAATAGCGTACCAAACGGTGAATATTCCTGACTCTAATGGTGTTTCGATAATGGCTTGCAGATAATCAACGCTCTAAATGTTTTAATTCTGTTTATTGACACACCCAAATAATAAATTCAATATGACGTCATTGCAGTCAGAGTGTTTATTTAACAAAACTTTATTATTTACTATTTTTATAGAACAAAATGTCCAAACGTTTCTTCTTTTAATGAAGTATCAAAATCCGAAAGTCAATTATGTTTAACTTCAATTATTACCTTTCAAACCATATACACGGTACACATAAAACAAAACGACACAAACACGGCTTCCTTTTACTCCGTTACATAATTATTAATTTCATCATTAACAAGACAACGGCCCCGAACCACTAAAACCACCCATTCTCTACACTTACCCATAGAAAGCCCTTAAACTCTACATAATACCTGGATGTGTATCATTTTCAAGACCTCCAATTGAAATTATTCCAACTGTAAGACAAGTTTAATTGTAGACTGTGGACACAACGAGAGTGCATCTGCACCATTGACTCTGGCATCTTAAATTACATTGTTCATGGAAGTTCACAAAATTTAATCAACAAACTGGACAAAAATCCTTCCTGTTGCTGCTGGGACTAGTAATTAAGTACAACATTAGTACTCCCACTTCCAGCTCCCAGCTATATTGTGTATATTCGCGTATAAGGGAACTCGATCTCATGTGGATGATCATTTGGCTATCATTTCTGTGGTGTGAATTTCTCACACCCGCATCAGCCAGCCAACTCACTCGCTGCTTGTCATGACGAGAAAAAAAAAAAAAAAAAAAAAAAAAAAAACAAAGCCATTAGGTTCACCCACCTTATTTTTATCCAAAAAGGTGGAAACTTAGAAAAGATGCATCTTGAGCGACGACGACGATGGCGACGGACAGACAAGCATACACCAACGAACCTATACCAAAGATCTCTCTGGGATATCAGATGGGAAGAATATGAAGATGCCATTTGGTGCATTCCACATTGGTATTCACTATATTCAGGTGTTTTCCGGGATATTTTGCATCGCAGCAATGATGAAGATCATTGCTGGCGATAATGTCGCCCAGGTTAGCTCTCTGGTCGTGCACTTTGGTGGTCATGGCCACTGCCAAAGAATACACTTATTATACAATGTTCATGTGGATAATTGTTGCGTAATTTGTGCAGCAGGCATTATTCATCTATGTGGCAACTCAAGTGCTGTTTTCCAGTGAGCAAGCGCGAGTGGTGATCATGCATGGTTTTGTGATGGCAATCGTTGTTCTCTTCTTCTTCTTCTTTTTCTCCTGGTCCGTTGTCGTTGTTAACGTCGTCGTCTGATGGTGTAATTGTAACATTCAATTAAGATAAATTTATAATGCAACATTAAGATAATCAACATTATTTCAGGCTGTTAGTGTTGCTAAGTATTATCAGCGAGCCTTTTTCTGTGAGCACACATTCGCATATTTTTTTGTATGACGACCGACCGACCGACGACGACGATGGTAATCAAATATTATATGTGTCTTGCAGTTGAGTGTGAACTGTAAAGATTTTTAAATAAGCTTAAGTATTGTGAACTTATTCAAATACACGCACTGATGATGTATTCATGATTTAGTTATGAAATAACGGAATGCAGGTGCATCTTTAGAATAATTAAACAAATTCGAGTTTGCTTGACAGCTCTTTTGTTTAACCTATAACCAAAGAGAATATAATTTTGCGGATGATTGTTACGACTTCATTTGTTTGAACTTTGAATTTTTAGTTGCATTTTATTATGAGAATTTATAAGACAACTAATTGACTTACATTTAGTGCCTTACACGGAAGTGGAACACAGAAATGAAACTGATACTTATTCAGACTTATAGAGATAGGTTTTTACCCATAGACTTCATGTTAAGAAAGACACGTTATTTTTTTTCTTCATATACAAAATATGTAATTTTTCCATATTAAAAAAACTGTAAGAGAACCTCATCCTCAGATTTGCTGGATACCATTTCTACTATATGCCGTCATATAGGAAAACGTGATTTGATAATTATCTCGAAACCATTGGTTCTGGAGGAAGTAATTAGGGCAAAGTTACAAGTATTGAAACTATCATAACTATTTCTTGTTCTCGATGAAACTTTGCGTAAGTTTAAAGTCGCATACAAATTATAGAATGCTTGGAATGTCCAATATTTTGAAGATTTTTCATTTAAAATTTTTATTTAAATATGACAGTTTGACAGTTTTCAAATAAGGACATGTTAACTCTTGAATAAATCAATTGTAAGGTGTACTGTGTGGCTTGTGGCACCATTCTGTTGAAACCACATGTCGTCCAAGTCCATATCTTCCAATACGGGCCAGAAATAATTGGTTATCATGGCGCGATAACGCTGGGCATTCACAGTAACGTGACGATCGTTATCGTCGACGAAAAAATATGGCTCAATAACGCCGCTGGCATGCAAACCGCACCAAACAGTTATTTTTTGTGGATGAAGTGGTGATTCATGAAGCAAATGTGGATTTTCACCTGCAAATAACGCATATTTTGTTTATTGACGAACCCATTGAGCCAAAAATGAGCTTCGTCACTGATGAAGATGATTTTACGATGAAATTTATCATCTTGACGCATCTTCTCCAGAGCACAATCGGAGAACGTTCAGTCATGCTTTTGACTTAACTAGGTGAATATCATTTTGTTACTCGTTTGTTATTCGATTTTTTTTATTAAACGTATTTGATGTGTGTTTACCTTGAATTTCTGATCTAATATTTTTAAAATGATAATTCATATATGTATAAAGTTTTATTGTTTAAAATCTTTTGGACCAACATCGGCAAAAATATTACTTAAACGTCAAAAAAAATTTTATAAAGAGAAATCGAAAGAATCTCCATAAAAACAGTTTTTTGATAAAAGGGTTTTTTTTTTCAAAGGGATACCCAGGAATAAAATTTTATAGTAGTAAAATTTGTCAAAAATAATTTAATTGTTATGACAAGATTGACAACCATAAAGATGTATTTGGTCTAAAGGTTTTTTATGAGGTAATATTTTACTTGCTCTGTGCAAAATCTAGTAATTTTTGATTAAAAAAAATGATAATTTAACTTGACTATATGGTCCTTGTAGCGTCTCAATTTTGATTTTTTATGCAGCTTTAAAAAAAAAATATCACGTGCAATTTGATTTGAATATGTACAAAAATAAATATTTCATTTCCATAAACTTGCACAAGATCCCTGTTTCCCTTTGAAAGTGCCTTTAAAAATGCAAACACGGGTATTTTTAAGGACTTTGAATATGTTAAAGAGGGTGAAATTCAGAATTTTAATATGTTTGGTATAATTTGTTTGACCCTACAATCGATCTCGCCCGGAATATATTAAAATTGTTGTATATTGAGAATAATTAAGTTTGCTAACTCCTCATGAATAGACTCACGTCGGAGCATCATCGTTTGTAAATTGTTAAAATTTATTTTTCAAAAAAAAAAAGGTTCAATTCTCGAAACTCACAGACCATTTATATTTCATTTGAAAATTTTTTTAGTATGAAGTCACTTTTGGTTAAATTGCAGTTGATGTCTATTTGCTTTAAGAAAAATATTAATTATAGATATAATAGGATAAGTACCTACGCCTAGCCATAATGAAATATTAATGTTCTTTTCTTTTATTTCCTTTTTTTCTTAATAAAGATGCAATGTATTATTTGTTTTTGCAATGTATTTTTTCCTTTTCCTTTGAATAATAATAAAAGGTGTATATATAGTGATCTTTTTTAATTAGTAATTTTTTGTTCTAAAATTTTTCTTTTTCTATTTAATTTTTTTTTTTTCAAAAATGTAAATTAAATTTTATCATCTATTATTTAATCATTAATTATATTTGATGCCATATTTTTTACTTGAGCTGGGTTCAGAGCGGCGATGCGAGAATCGAGGAGGATGTCTCGGTAAAAGGAGAATTTAATCAAAGAGTAGGTATCACATATTAAGGCATTGATAATCGAGTATAAGATATATGGCAGTTAATTTTCTTTGCTTAGAAAAAGTCTTTCTCTGAAAAATTGATTTAAAAAAAAAGCCAGAATCTGCAGTGGCGATATTTTAAACAAAAGAAGGCATAGAAATGGTAAAATAAATATTTGCACAAAGAGCCCCGAGATATACCTAAAAGACATTTATTTATTTACTGTTTCGCTCGTTTCATTGCATTCAATATAGCCAATGGAGTATCTTGTGCAATAGTAATATTGCCCGTTAGATGAAAGCAATTTTTACTTTCTATCGGCGGGGCAATACATTTTGATGTTTTGCTTTTTTCAAATTGATTTTTTTCACTATTTTTAAATTAAAGGTGCAAATATGGAAACGCAAGACAATTAATATTGTAAATGAAAATTTTATATTATAAAAGGTGAATTTAAACATTATGATTAAATTTTGGTTTTTATTTACTTTATGCTTGACATTTGAAAACTGAAATTGTCTGGCAGTTGTATGCCCACGCAAACAATAAATTGTAATTGCCATCGAGTTGTGATTTTATCAAATATTGGTACTAAGTCACTTTTTTTAAAGATCAGAAGTATTGCTTAACTAAAGAACAATAATTAAAGCTTCTCCATTTTTATGGATACTCATCAGGGACGACTATACTTACAATTTCCAATCACAAAGTTTTTTTGATAAAGTTTTACAAGAAAAAAATATTTATATAAAATACTTTATAAGTTCATGAATAATTTATTTATCTATTTGTAAATATTTAATTTTTTTTTTTTAAATATCCCTTTAATTCTTCTACGTATATTCATTTTCTTCATGAAACTTTAATGCGTTAAAAGCCAAGAAAACAAATTTGTCTGAACGCATCGCTCTGCTCGTTTATAGCAGCGCTTCTACTTCACCGCTATAGACGCGTCAGTATGAGAGACCTCATAATAAGTCTGTTCGTTAATTACCCACAATAGCCAATTTGTAACAAATTTAAGTCAAATGTTCATATAAAATAAAATGCACGACTGGGTCACACGAACTTGCGCTTATGTGCGATCACACTGTGGTCTTAAAGTATGCATGGTACTTACAATTTAGACAGAAAAATTGTTAAAAAATCAATATAATTAGAAATTAATTAATTAAACAACTTCTGAAACTATTTTACCACCAACGCAATGTACACCATCCGATTTCTTACACAAATCTCAATTTATGAGAAAAAATATTTAAAAATCGTTGAAGCAGTTTTATTTTTTTTTTTATATTTATATAAAATTTCTAAAACATTTTTTAAGAAAAAAAATTGGTACGCCAGTTTAAAAATTAATTATGAAAAAGATCATTTATATACCCATATTCAAAATATCGAATTTTCAAAAAAAAAAATTGTAATTTTTTTTTTAAATCTAAAATAAGTTTTTTTTTTTTAATTTTGATATGCAATATTATTCAAATTAATTAGAAGCTCTTGTGTAAAAAAATTTCATTAAATTTGGTTCAACAGATAATAAGATAGTCGAAAACCAAATAAATGGTTCTATGAATATACGATTTTTAAACGACAGATACATTTTTTTTCCAATATAGTAAATCGTTCTAGTATTAGTTCACATACAAAATTTTAATCAAAATTGTAGGAGTCGTTTTTGAGAAACACTTGTATGGAATGTACCGTTATTATTGGTCAAAAGAATAATTTTTCTTTGAAATCTGCTAGGTAATGTTAAAAAACTGCTAGGTTCCAAGTTTAATAAAAATCGACCAAGTCATTTTCGAATTATTAAGTTCTCAAAAAAAAAAAAAAATGTATTAAAAATCAATAAAAAAAAACAAAAAAAAAATCCGAATTTCTGATATATCTATGTACAAAACCTTTGAAACTTCCACTGAAAGATACCATATTTGCTAATTTTTTTTTATAAAATGGTAGCCTTTTTGTAAAAAAATTACTGATTTTTTTTTTTAAGTTATGGGCAGCGTTGCCGCTGGGCTTCACGAAAGTGTAACACATTTTTTTAAAAAACGTAACAAAAACGAAAAAAATGTAACAAATTGAAAAAATGATTTATATGCAAAGAATGCTCTTGAACTCATTTTTTTTATTTTTTATAGGAACATAAGTTTTCTTCATCACAGTTTTTAAATTCAGTACAAAACTATGCATTAAATAATAAGTTAATAAATTATTTTTTTGGAATGTGGAAACTGGAATACTTTGAGGAATGAATATCTAACCATGTTTATATGCTGGATCGAGAGATCGAGTGTTGTTTAAGCGCACTTCACACTGATTAAAAAAATGATAAAGTAAAATTTTAAAGAAAAAAAAAATTTGGAGAAAAAAGTGTAACAAAAAGAAAAAAAAGGAACATAGTAACAAATACAAAAAAATTAAGAAAAGTGTAAAACTTTTGGTACATTTGTAACATTGTGGCAATGCTGGTTATGGGCACGTTTTGAAGAAAAATAAGATTTTCATAATATTGTAGAAAAAAATTGTATGGCAGGTACCCTTATTTTTGGTCTTAAAAAGAAAAATACCGCTAGGTACCAAGTTTGAGGAAAATTGACATACCCGTTGAGGCTGCAGCCCAAAGGACAGGACAGACTTGCGAGAACCAATTTTTTTTTACTTCGCTTTCATCCATAACTTGCCATATAATACCTATTTATCGCAAGTAAAAATACAATTGGTATAAATTGTCAGTTTTGGGTAAACAACAGCAGATGCCTTTGTTTATGAAACCTTTCTTTAATTCGGCTTCATGTCATTTTTTAACGTTTTAAAAGTGAAGTAGTTACCTACATCATATTCTTCGGATTTATTTGAGTAATTCCTATAGAACAATATAAGGTCGTATGGCAAAATAAGTGAAATAAGGCCAAAAGTTGGTTTTATTTCAGTCGGCGTTAATTAAATGCAACGTGTATTAATTCCCAAATTTCAATATCTGCTGAATCATATAAAAGGATTGATTCGTGAAAAATTTGTTATAATAAAACAACATATAATTTTCCACAATTTTCAGGAAATTCCATCGAAAAGCAGTTTCCCTACACATTTCATGTTTTCTTTCATTATTAAATTTAACTCTTTGACAATTCCATTAGCAACTTTTGCACGGAAAGAATTAGAATCGAATATTGGCAATTATTTACTTTATCCCGCTGGAATTTCCTCAAACATAAAATAAGGCAAGAAAATAAATATAAATACGCTCAAATAAATCAAATCTTTGAAAATTAACTGTACAAACACATAATATAACAAGCTTGTTAGCTATTACCACGACTTTTATAACCACTCATCACTGTCAAAGTGGAACATTATTCTCAAGCACTGTATAGAATATACTTCACACTTCCAATATACCTATACCTATATACCTTTCTCCCTTTATTTTGTAGACTGTTAATCTTCCTGTCTAACACCTGCAACTCTGACAGACAATATTTACAACCAACTAAGTAAGTACTAGCACTTCCGCAATCCTCCATCACTTTTAGTTCAATGACACATGACACATCAACTATCGCATAACTTCGCAATCCACGCTGTTTCCCTCCACAAGTATTTTACTACAATTAATGATGAGGCCCTAATTGAAAACGAAAACTATAACGCTTCCATCAAAATTACATGCATTATGTAATCTCAGCTAGCGGTAGCTGAAGTGCACAAATTAACCCAAACCCCAGACACAAACCATCATGTGAGAATGATGTTGATGGTGTATCGACCCATCATGATGATTGAGGTTGGTGCCCCCACTCGGTCATTCCGACACGTCGTCGTCGTCGCTCGTCGCGTCGTCGTGTCATCTAGCAGAACACTATAGAAGCAGCAATAGAATTATTTTTTATCTCACCTGAACGATTTACATCCAATAACTATTTGCATAACTTAAACCGGCCAAAGGAACACCACTTGAAATAGTTCCATTTCCAGCCGAGATCGACAACACATCATCAGACGACGACGAAGACGACGATCATCATGCAAAAAGAAAAGACAGCGGAATCATAATGTGAAATAGCTCCTCCGATAGGGCAATAGCTGCCTCATATACACTGAAAAAAAAATCGTTCATTGAGACAATGAACGGCTGTCATTGACCACTTTTTCATTGTGACAATATAAAAAACATTGCGACAATGAAAAAAAACATTGAATTTTTTTTGTGCTTAATGCACTCTTCATTGAGTCAATGAAACCACGTTCATTGATTGACTTTCATACAAATGTTGAAGAAAAATTTTAATGAAACAATTTCAATGACATTTTTCATAGCTCAATGATCTTATTCATTGAATTTTACAATGACTTATTCAATGCAAGAAGGACATTGAGCTATGAAAATTTGTTCATTGAAGTTGCTCTTCCATATATATATATATATATATATATATTTTAATGAACTTTTTTCTTTGGTTCAATCAAATTATTTCGTTGAGCCAATGAAAAAAGTTCATTAAAATTTATTCACATTTATGAAAAATTTTCATTAATTTATTTCATTGACTCAACGAAATAATTTCATTGAGCCAATGAAAAAAATTCATTAAGTTTTATTCACATTTAAGAAAAATTTTAATGAATTTATTTCATTGACTCACCGAAATTATTTCGTTGAGCCAATGAAAAAAAAATCATTTAATTTTATTCACATTTATGAAAAATTTTCATTAATTTATTTCATTGACTCAACGAAATAATTTCGTTGAGCCAATGAAAAAAATTCATTAAAATTATTCACATTTATGAAAAATTTTAATGAATTTATTTCATTGAGTCAAAGAAATAATTTCGTTGAGCCAATGAAAAAAAATCATTAAATTTGATTCACATTTATGAAAAATTTTCATTAATTTATTTCATTGACTCAACGAAATAATTTCGTTGAGCCAATGAAAAAAATTCATTAAATTTTATTCACATTTATGAAAAATTTTCATTAATTTATTTCATTGACTCAACGAAATAATTTCATTGAGCCAATGAAAAAAATTCATTAAAATTATTCACATTTATGAAAAATTTTAATGAATTTATTTCATTGAGTCAAAGAAATAATTTCGTTGAGCCAATGAAAAAAAAATCATTAAATTTGATTCACATTTATGAAAAATTTTAATGAATTTATTTCATTGACTCAACGAAATAATTTCATTGAGCCAATGAAAAAAAATCATTAAATTTTATACACATTTATGAAAAATTTTAATGAATTTATTTCATTGATTCAACGACATAATTTCGTTGAGCCAATGAAAAAAATTCATTAAAATTATTCACATTTATGAAAAATTTTAATGAATTTATTTCATTGAGTCAAAGAAATAATTTCGTTGAGCCATTGAAAAAAAAATCATTAAATTTGATTCACATTTATGAAAAATTTTAATGAATTTATTTCATTGACTCAACGAAATAATTTCATTGAGCCAATGAAAAAAAATCATTAAATTTTATACACATTTATGAAAAATTTTAATGAATTTATTTCATTGAGTCAAAGAAATAATTTCGTTGAGCCAATGAAAAAAAAAATCATTAAATTTGATTCACATTTATGAAAAATTTTAATGAATTTATTTCATTGACTTAACGAAATAATTTCATTGAGCCAATGAAAAAAAATCATTAAATGTTATACACATTTATGAAAAATTTTAATGAATTTATTTCATTGAGTCAAAGAAATAATTTCGTTGAGCCAATGAAAAAAATTCATTAAAATTATTCACATTTATGAAAAATTTTAATGAATTTATTTCATTGAGTCAAAGAAATAATTTCGTTGAGCCAATGAAAAAAAAAATCATTAAATTTGATTCACATTTATGAAAAATTTTAATGAATTTATTTCATTGACTCAACGAAATAATTTCATTGAGCCAATGAAAAAAAATCATTAAATTTTATACACATTTATGAAAAATTTTAATGAATTTATTTCATTGAGTCAAAGAAATAATTTCGTTGAGCCAATGAAAAAAAAAATCATTAAATTTGATTCACATTTATGAAAAATTTTAATGAATTTATTTCATTGAGTCAACGACATAATTTCGTTGAGCCAATGAAAAAAATTCATTCAAATTATTCACATTTATGAAAAATTTTAATGAATTTATTTCATTGAGTCAAAGAAATAATTTCGTTAAGCCAATGAAAACAAAAATCATTAAATTTGATTCACATTTATGAAAAATTTTAATGAATTTATTTCATTGACTTAACGAAATAATTTCATTGAGCCAATGAAAAAAAATCATTAAATTTAATACACATTTATGAAAAATTTTAATGAATTTATTTCATTGAGTCAAAGAAATAATTTCGTTGAGCCAATGAAAAAAAAAATCATTAAATTTGATTCACATTTATGAAAAATTTTAATGAATTTATTTCATTGACTCAACGAAATAATTTCATTGAGCCAATGAAAAAAAATCATTAAATTTTATACACATTTATGAAAAATTTTAATGAATTTATTTCATTGAGTCAACGACATAATTTCGTTGAGCCAATGAAAAAAAAAATCATTAAATTTGATTCACATTTATGAAAAATTTTAATGAATTTATTTCATTGACTCAACGAAATAATTTCGTTAATTTACAAAAGATAATAGCGCAAAATTTTAAACGATTTAGTACGATGTTAAAGCATTTTTACTATGATAAAATGGCTTTAAATCGTACTAAATCTTTTAAAATTTTGCGCTAATAATTTTATATCCGAATGCAAAACAAAACAAGAAAAAGTGTGGTCAAAACATTACTTTTGGCGTAAGAACTTTATACTTACTTTAACAAGCATATAATGGAAGATTTTTGATTAAAAGTTTTTAATGTGCTATGTGCTTCATTTACTCAAATGTCCATAATATGAAACGAAAGTGTCCATTTATGGAATTTGACAAAAGAGGAAAAATGCATCACTTTAAAGGATTTGTATTGTTGCCTCGTAAAGCTTAATTTTCTCGAAAAACTTAAAAAGCAAAATCAGAACTAATGTAATCTTAGCTTTATATAATCAGTGAGATTGGAACAAAGCCGCATTCTATTGCAACCAAAGTAAATGTTGCATTGTGACAATGTTGAAATACATTGTCTCAATGCAAAATTAGCCACGTGCTTTTAGAATGGCAGTGAGAATGGCACAAAGCGGCGTCCTTTGAAATCAATGTAAATTGTTACGTCACGCCAATGATGCTCTGCGTTGTCTCAATGCAAATTGACATTGCCTCAATGCACAGATAATTTGTATGCTATATTTCAAAATGGCGCCAATCAACAATTACTCATTGAATAGAAACGTTTTGGGATTATCAATATATGCAATATAAAGCTACGATTACACTGGTTCAGCAACTCTGAATTATTTTTGTATGTTGTTTCCAATTTTTCTGTCCGTGATATTATTAATATTTTGCGTAATAAGTTTAAATACATTCTCACATACAAATATTTTGTTTTACATGATGTTAGTTCTCCACGTTTTTGCGATTTTTTATAGGAAAAGCTATCGGTAGCTGTATGAGAGGCAGGAATAACTCTAAAATCAAAAAAACCGAAACTTTCAAAAAAATATATTTAGATTTGCGGCTAAACTTATCGGCGACTCACAAAATGCATATTCGTAATCTAGGAAGTGCCACCTTTCAATTGAGGCATCCCATTATATGAAAAATCGACTTTTATCTTTAAACGCGATTTGCGGCTAAACTAGACGTGCTAGAGGCATCAAAGTTGACACCTATAAAGTTGACTTGCGGCTTAACTAATCGTCCTAGCGACTTCAAAAATGCATATTCGTGATCTAGGAAGTGCCAGTTCTAAAAAAATCAAAAAAAAAAAGTTGGTAAAAAAAAGTTTTTTTCCAAAACGTTCAAAAAAATAAACTCAAAAAATGCATATTCGTAATCTAGGAAGTGGCACCTTTCAATTGAGGCATCCCATTATATGAAAAATCGACTTTTATCTTTAAACGCGATTTGCGGCTAAACTAGACGTGCTAGAGGCATCAAAGTTGACACCTATAAAGTTGACTTGCGGCTTAACTAAGCGACCTAGCGACTTCAAAAATGCATATTCGTGATCTAGGAAGTGCCAGTTCTAAAAAAAATCAAAAAAAAAAAGTTGGTAAAAAAAAGTTTTTTTCCAAAACGTTCAAAAAAATAAACTCAAAAAATGCATATTCGTAATCTAGGAAGTGCCACCTTTCAATTGAGGCATCCCATTATATGAAAAATCGACTTTTATCTTTAAACGCGATTTGCGGCTAAACTAGACGTGCTAGAGGCATCAAAGTTGACACCTATAAAGTTGACTTGCGGCTTAACTAATCGTCCTAGCGACTTCAAAAATGCATATTCGTGATCTAGGAAGTGCCAGTTCTAAAAAAATCAAAAAAAAAAAGTTGGTAAAAAAAAGTTTTTTTCCAAAACGTTCAAAAAAATAAACTCAAAAAATGCATATTCGTAATCTAGGAAGTGGCACCTTTCAATTGAGGCATCCCATTATATGAAAAATCGACTTTTATCTTTAAACGCGATTTGCGGCTAAACTAGACGTGCTAGAGGCATCAAAGTTGACACCTATAAAGTTGACTTGCGGCTTAACTAAGCGACCTAGCGACTTCATAAATGCATATTCGTGAAGTGCCAGTTCTAAAAAATAAAAAAAAAGTTGGTAAAAAAAGTATTTTTCCAAAACTTGATGAGCAAAATATTATGGAAATTTAAGTAAATGTAGCACATCAAATGTCTTTTAATCAAAATTCTTGCTATCATACGCTTGCTGGGAGTAAAACCCAATATTATGGAAGTTAAATAATTGTGTCTGAATTTTAAACACTATACAGAAAATAGTGTGGTCGAAACATTATTTTTCGCATAAGAACTGTACTTACCTTAAGGTTCGCTTACAATGCCTGTAGAAAAAATAATTGGTTTGTTCCCGTACTACCTTAAACTGTAAAAATCTATGAAAAACAACATATATGTATGTATAAGAACCCGAATCATATTCTCGTACTCTGATTTTTCGTGGTTTCCACAAAAGAGAGAGCACTTTGGACAGATTAAAAAATTATACCCACCTGTGAATTTCAGTGCAAGAAATTTCTTTGGGCTGAATTACGAACACGGTCATCTTAAAATCAGTTGTTTTTGGTATTGCCGTTTGGGCTTCGTGTTCAAAAATTAGAAATATGGATCATTTTATATTTTCTTAACTAGGAAATAGTTTATTTAAAAAAATTCCATCAGCTATTTTTTGCCAATATTTTACAAAAAAAATGTTTAGAATGTCTCCTTACTCTATTGTTGTTTTTGCTTTATTGCTTGTTTTTTTTTAATGTACCAAGGTTTTTGTTGAAAACGTTCTCGAACTTTTTGGTATTTGTGCTCAGACTCATTGATAGACTTTCATCGCCTTTCTCTCTCAATTTCGACAAGCTGCCAATTTTAGTGCAAAAAGTACTGGAACGGACCTAATATGAACTGCAAAAAATTTAAAAATGTCAAATCATTTTTCCATATAGTTCGCTAAAAATATACAATTTTTATTAGTTCTTCGAACTAATAATTTGAACTCCATACCCGACCCTTAAAGAACTAGTTTAAATATGGCCTTATTTTGTGTTTCACAATCTCAAAATGTTCCTCGGCACTGAACTATGGAAACAAAATATTCGCGCCTCGTGGTTTCCGTTTTCCTTTTCAGTCAAGAAAGTTTAGTTGCTCTAAAGCGTCATTCGGGATAGTTTCTCTAAAGCGTCATTCGGTATATAGTTTCTCTAAAGCGTCATTTTAGTTTTGTGTTTTTTTTTGCATGTTTGCATGTTTGCGTTTTTAAATTTAATATTTACCGCGTGTGTTATAAATTAAAACGATCCGTGAAGAATAACAGGTAAGTTTTTAGCTACTTTTAATTATTTTCTATAAAAATATATATATATGTTTAGATTGATATGGATGTATAGGGAGCTATAAATCTCCCTATACATCCATATCAATCTAAACTTTTTTCTAATTAATAAATTTAAAAAAATCCACCTATAGCGTATTTTTATATAAAATTCATATGGATTTCATAATTTTCATAGATAAACCAAGCTATAGTTTCAAAACTACTTGCTTTTGCGCATTCATTTAGATGATTTCTTGTCTCAAATTTTTTTCTCCTCGTGGTTTCCAAACTTTTTTTTAATTAACAAAAAATAAAAAATTTACCCAAACCGTCTAAAACAAAAGTGTTTGCTGCAATTGCGATCCGTAAAGAAGTTCCTAATCAACCCAATAAAAAGTAGAAATTTAGGTATTTTTAATTATTTTTTATAAAAATATATATGTATAGCTTCCTATACATTCATATAAATCTAAACTTTTTTCTAATTATCAAATTATAAAAAAATCCACCTATAGCGTATTTTTATATAAAATTCATATGGATTTCATAATTTTCATAGATAAACCAAGCTATAGTTTCGAAACTACTTGCTTCTTCGCATTCATTTAAATGGTTCCTAGTCTTGAATTAGGTCCTCTTCGTGGTTACAAAACTCTTTTTTCAAATTAACAAATATAAAAAAAAATTAAAAAATTTCAATCCAATAGTCTTTTGATATAACATTCATATGGATTTTATGGTTTTCATAGATAAACCAAGCTATAGTTTCGAAACTACTTGCTTCTTCGCATTCATTTAAATGGTTCTTAGTCTTGAATTAGGTCCTCTTCGTGGTTACAAAACACTTTTTTCAAATTAACAAATATAAAAAAAAAATTAAAAAATTTCAATCCAATAGTCGTTTGATATAACATTCATATGGATTATATGGTTTTCATAGATAAACCAAGCTATAGTTTCGAAACTACTTGCTTCTTCGCATTCATTTAAATGGTTCCTAGTCTTGAATTAGGTCCTCTTCGTGGTTACAAAACTCTTTTTTCAAATTAACAAATATAAAAAAAAAAATAAAAAATTTCAATCCAATAGTCTTTTGATATAACATTCATATGGATTTTATGGTTTTCATAGATAAACCAAGCTATAGTTTCGAAACTACTTGCTTCTTCGCATTCATTTAAATGGTTCCTAGTCTTGAATTAGGTCCTCTTCGTGGTTACAAAACTCTTTTTTCAAATTAACAAATATAAAAAAAAAAATAAAAAATTTCAATCCAATAGTCTTTTGATATAACATTCATATGGATTTTATGGTTTTCATAGATAAACCAAGCTATAGTTTCGAAACTACTTGCTTCTTCGCATTCATTTAAATGGTTCCTAGTCTTGAATTAGGTCCTCTTCGTGGTTACAAAACTCTTTTTTCAAATTAACAAATATAAAAAAAAAATTAAAAAATTTCAATCCAATAGTCTTTTGATATAACATTCATATGGATTTTATGGTTTTCATAGATAAACCAAGCTATAGTTTCGAAACTACTTGCTTCTTCGCATTCATTTAAATGGTTCCTAGTCTTGAATTAGGTCCTCTTCGTGGTTACAAAACTCTTTTTTCAAATTAACAAATATAAAAAAAAAATTAAAAAATTTCAATCCAATAGTCTTTTGATATAACATTCATATGGATTTTATGGTTTTCATAGATAAACCAAGCTATAGTTTCGAAACTACTTGCTTCTTCGCATTCATTTAAATGGTTCTTAGTCTTGAATTAGGTCCTCTTCGTGGTTACAAAACTCTTTTTTCAAATTAACAAATATAAAAAAAAAAATAAAAAATTTCAATCCAATAGTCTTTTGATATAACATTCATATGGATTTTATGGTTTTCATAGATAAACCAAGCTATAGTTTCGAAACTACTTGCTTCTTCGCATTCATTTAAATGGTTCCTAGTCTTGAATTAGGTCCTCTTCGTGGTTACAAAACTCTTTTTTCAAATTAACAAATATAAAAAAAAAAATAAAAAATTTCAATCCAATAGTCTTTTGATATAACATTCATATGGATTTTATGGTTTTCATAGATAAACCAAGCTATAGTTTCGAAACTACTTGCTTCTTCGCATTCATTTAAATGGTTCCTAGTCTTGAATTAGGTCCTCTTCGTGGTTACAAAACTCTTTTTTCAAATTAACAAATATAAAAAAAAAATTAAAAAATTTCAATCCAATAGTCTTTTGATATAACATTCATATGGATTTTATGGTTTTCATAGATAAACCAAGCTATAGTTTCGAAACTACTTGCTTCTTCGCATTCATTTAAATGGTTCTTAGTCTTGAATTAGGTCCTCTTCGTGGTTACAAAACACTTTTTTCAAATTAACAGATATAAAAAAAATTTAAAAATTTCAATCCAATAGTCTTTTGATATAACATTCATATGGATTTTATGGTTTTCATAGATAAACCAAGCTATAGTTTCGAAACTACTTGCTTCTTCGCATTCATTTAAATGGTTCTTAGTCTTGAATTAGGTCCTCTTCGTGGTTACAAAACACTTTTTTCAAATTAACAGATATAAAAAAAATTTAAAAATTTCAATCCAATAGTCTTTTGATATAACATTCATATGGATTTTATGGTTTTCATAGATAAACCAAGCTATAGTTTCAAAACTACTTGCTTCTTCGCATTTGTTTAAATGGTTGCTTGTCTTAAATTTGTTTCTCCTCGTGGTTTCCTTTTCAGTCAAGTTTAACCATCTCTAAAGCGTCATTCAAGTTTTGTGATTTGTCTTCCTTGTTTGCCGTTTTCTAGTTTAATATTTATTGCGTGTGTTACAAATTAAAACAAAAAAAAAAAAAAAAAACAAAGTGTTTGCTGCAATGGCGATCCGTAAAGAAGTTCCTAATCAACCAATAAAAGGTAGAAATTTAGGTATCCTATACATTGATATAAATCTAAACTTTTTTCTAATTAGCAAATTATAAACAAATCCACCTATAGTATAGCGTCTTTTGACATAAAAATTCATATGGATTTCTTGATTTTCATACATACAAATATTACTGTCACCACAGTTACAACCATATCACAATTTACCAGGTCTTAGCTCATCACAAAAATATATCCTTTAAAATTGAAAGATAAAACAAATAAAATGCACGATTTGTCGCACGAGCTTTCTCTTATTATATAATGTTGTGTTTGTTTGTTATCTCAAAACGATTATTCCCATTACAGCGAACTTTTTATCAGTTTTCATTAAAAACTACCCTGACTGCCGCCTGCTGTTGAGTACATTTACATTGGAATTGGAAGGCATATTCGTTCGATTTCAACCTTTCTGATATTTTAAATACAAAACGTAAGTTTAAAAACATTAACTAAATTTTATTTATCAAAAATGTGTTTCATAACCCCCTTTCACAGGTTTTGATAAACAAGTACATTTACATTGGAATTGAAAGACATATTCGTTCACTTCACCTTTCTGATTTTTTAAAATACAAAACGTATTCATATGGATTTTATGGTTTTCATAGATAAACCAAGCTATAGTTTCGAAACTACTTGCTTCTTCGCATTCATTTAAATGGTTCCTAGTCTTGAATTAGGTCCTCTTCGTGGTTACAAAACTCTTTTTTCAAATTAACAAATATAAAAAAAAAATTAAAAAATTTCAATCCAATAGTCTTTTGATATAACATTCATATGGATTTTATGGTTTTCATAGATAAACCAAGCTATAGTTTCGAAACTACTTGCTTCTTCGCATTCATTTAAATGGTTCCTAGTCTTGAATTAGGTCCTCTTCGTGGTTACAAAACTCTTTTTTCAAATTAACAAATATAAAAAAAAAATTAAAAAATTTCAATCCAATAGTCTTTTGATATAACATTCATATGGATTTTATGGTTTTCATAGATAAACCAAGCTATAGTTTCGAAACTACTTGCTTCTTCGCATTCATTTAAATGGTTCTTAGTCTTGAATTAGGTCCTCTTCGTGGTTACAAAACTCTTTTTTCAAATTAACAAATATAAAAAAAAAAATAAAAAATTTCAATCCAATAGTCTTTTGATATAACATTCATATGGATTTTATGGTTTTCATAGATAAACCAAGCTATAGTTTCGAAACTACTTGCTTCTTCGCATTCATTTAAATGGTTCCTAGTCTTGAATTAGGTCCTCTTCGTGGTTACAAAACTCTTTTTTCAAATTAACAAATATAAAAAAAAAAATAAAAAATTTCAATCCAATAGTCTTTTGATATAACATTCATATGGATTTTATGGTTTTCATAGATAAACCAAGCTATAGTTTCGAAACTACTTGCTTCTTCGCATTCATTTAAATGGTTCCTAGTCTTGAATCAGGTCCTCTTCGTGGTTACAAAACTCTTTTTTCAAATTAACAAATATAAAAAAAAAATTAAAAAATTTCAATCCAATAGTCTTTTGATATAACATTCATATGGATTTTATGGTTTTCATAGATAAACCAAGCTATAGTTTCGAAACTACTTGCTTCTTCGTATTCATTTAAATGGTTCTTAGTCTTGAATTAGGTCCTCTTCGTGGTTACAAAACACTTTTTTCAAATTAACAGATATAAAAAAAATTTAAAAATTTCAATCCAATAGTCTTTTGATATAACATTCATATGGATTTTATGGTTTTCATAGATAAACCAAGCTATAGTTTCGAAACTACTTGCTTCTTCGCATTCATTTAAATGGTTCTTAGTCTTGAATTAGGTCCTCTTCGTGGTTACAAAACACTTTTTTCAAATTAACAAATATAAAAAAAATTTAAAAATTTCAATCCAATAGTCTTTTGATATAACATTCATATGGATTTTATGGTTTTCATAGATAAACCAAGCTATAGTTTCGAAACTACTTGCTTCTTCGCATTCATTTAAATGGTTCTTAGTCTTGAATTAGGTCCTCTTCGTGGTTACAAAACACTTTTTTCAAATTAACAGATATAAAAAAAATTTAAAAATTTCAATCCAATAGTCTTTTGATATAACATTCATATGGATTTTATGGTTTTCATAGATAAACCAAGCTATAGTTTCGAAACTACTTGCTTCTTCGCATTCATTTAAATGGTTCCTAGTCTTGAATTAGGTCCTCTTCGTGGTTACAAAACTCTTTTTTCAAATTAACAAATATAAAAAAAAAATTAAAAAATTTCAATCCAATAGTCTTTTGATATAACATTCATATGGATTTTATGGTTTTCATAGATAAACCAAGCTATAGTTTCGAAACTACTTGCTTCTTCGCATTCATTTAAATGGTTCTTAGTCTTGAATTAGGTCCTCTTCGTGGTTACAAAACACTTTTTTCAAATTAACAGATATAAAAAAAATTTAAAAATTTCAATCCAATAGTCTTTTGATATAACATTCATATGGATTTTATGGTTTTCATAGATAAACCAAGCTATAGTTTCGAAACTACTTGCTTCTTCGCATTCATTTAAATGGTTCTTAGTCTTGAATTAGGTCCTCTTCGTGGTTACAAAACACTTTTTTCAAATTAACAGATATAAAAAAAATTTAAAAATTTCAATCCAATAGTCTTTTGATATAACATTCATATGGATTTTATGGTTTTCATAGATAAACCAAGCTATAGTTTCGAAACTACTTGCTTCTTCGCATTCATTTAAATGGTTCCTAGTCTTGAATTAGGTCCTCTTCGTGGTTACAAAACTCTTTTTTCAAATTAACAAATATAAAAAAAAAATTAAAAAATTTCAATCCAATAGTCTTTTGATATAACATTCATATGGATTTTATGGTTTTCATAGATAAACCAAGCTATAGTTTCGAAACTACTTGCTTCTTCGCATTCATTTAAATGGTTCCTAGTCTTGAATTAGGTCCTCTTCGTGGTTACAAAACTCTTTTTTCAAATTAACAAATATAAAAAAAAAATAAAAAATTTCAATCCAATAGTCTTTTGATATAACATTCATATGGATTTTATGGTTTTCATAGATAAACCAAGCTATAGTTTCGAAACTACTTGCTTCTTCGCATTCATTTAAATGGTTCTTAGTCTTGAATTAGGTCCTCTTCGTGGTTACAAAACACTTTTTTCAAATTAACAGATATAAAAAAAATTTAAAAATTTCAATCCAATAGTCTTTTGATATAACATTCATATGGATTTTATGGTTTTCATAGATAAACCAAGCTATAGTTTCAAAACTACTTGCTTCTTCGCATTTGTTTAAATGGTTGCTTGTCTTAAATTTGTTTCTCCTCGTGGTTTCCTTTTCAGTCAAGTTTAACCATCTCTAAAGCGTCATTCAAGTTTTGTGATTTGTCTTCCTTGTTTGCCGTTTTCTAGTTTAATATTTATTGCGTGTGTTACAAATTAAAACAAAAAAAAAAAAAAAAAACAAAGTGTTTGCTGCAATGGCGATCCGTAAAGAAGTTCCTAATCAACCAATAAAAGGTAGAAATTTAGGTATCCTATACATTGATATAAATCTAAACTTTTTTCTAATTAGCAAATTATAAACAAATCCACCTATAGTATAGCGTCTTTTGACATAAAAATTCATATGGATTTCTTGATTTTCATACATACAAATATTACTGTCACCACAGTTACAACCATATCACAATTTACCAGGTCTTAGCTCATCACAAAAATATATCCTTTAAAATTGAAAGATAAAACAAATAAAATGCACGATTTGTCGCACGAGCTTTCTCTTATTATATAATGTTGTGTTTGTTTGTTATCTCAAAACGATTATTCCCATTACAGCGAACTTTTTATCAGTTTTCATTAAAAACTACCCTGACTGCCGCCTGCTGTTGAGTACATTTACATTGGAATTGGAAGGCATATTCGTTCGATTTCAACCTTTCTGATATTTTAAATACAAAACGTAAGTTTAAAAACATTAACTAAATTTTATTTATCAAAAATGTGTTTCATAACCCCCTTTCACAGGTTTTGATAAACAAGTACATTTACATTGGAATTGAAAGACATATTCGTTCACTTCACCTTTCTGATTTTTTAAAATACAAAACGTAAGTTTAAAAACATTAACTAAATTTTATGTATTAAACATATGTTTCATATCCCCCTTTTACAGGTTTTGTGAATAAGTAGCTACCAATTTGTAATTTTTCCGATTTGTGGGGGTATTTCTGTAAAAATAAATTTCTGTCAAAATTGTTTCAAAGAAGTTAATTATAAAAGAAGTAAATTATACAGTAAAATTATCTTTTAATTGCTGGGTTTTTTTAAATTTTAATTTCAATTCATTTCAAATTTTAATTAATTTCAAACTTAGGTCACTATTCAGAAAGTTGCTACTGTTGAAATTATTGTTTCCAAAACTATTTCACATCCGTCCTTTAAAAAAAAAAAATTAAAAATGATCTGTTTCATATGTAAAAAAAAAATTGATTCAATTAATATACTCATTAACCATCTTAAAAAATCTCATGATCTAAAAACAAATAGCTTAATAAGATGCGTCGAAAAATCTTGTTATCAAGCTTTTCAAGACTTAGGAAGCTTCAAAAGGCATTTACTCAGAAAGCATAAGCAGGAAAATAAGATAGTTAGTCACTCTTATGTAGAAGTTGAATCCTCTTACGTCGAAAATAACTTTGAAGATAACGTACCTAAAAACATATTACCGCCGGTAGAAAATCAAACACCTATGATAGAATACAGTATGAAAAGTGATCTCGTCGCGTTTTTTAAATCTGCTTCAATATTAGCATTAAAGTTGCACAGCAACCACAATTTTAATCGAAAAGATGTTTACGATGTACAAAAAAATGTACAGCAGTACATTATAGATCCACTTTTAAAAATTATCAAATGTTTTTCTAGCAACAAAATTAATGACATTAATCCTAAAACACACAACGAATTAGAAGACTTGATATATGAATTCAAAAATACATTCAAACTTTCAAGCACTGATTATCGATTTTTTCAATGGCTAAAAGAAGAACAATTAATAGAAGATCCCAAAGAGTTCGTCATAGACCAATCCATTGACAAGGTATTTCGTAATGGAAGCCTTGAATATGACGAACACAAAGTTAAAGGTATAATAATGCCATTACGTTTTCAGTTTAAGAAGGTATTTGAAAAAAAAGGTATGTTAACTAATGTTCTTAAAAATATAGAGAGTCTATCGTTAAATACAAATAGCATTAACAATTTTGTTCAAGCTGAGGTATGGAAAAATAAATGTAAAATGTACCCAGGGAAACAACTTATTCCATACTTTTTATATAATGATGAATTTGAGGTCAATAACCCTTTAGGTTCGCATAGTGGTCAACATTCAGTAAGCAATATTTATTACTCGTTTCCCTGCTTACCAGAAAAAGAGTCAAAGCTTGAAAACATTTTTTTAGGAGCAGTCATTAAGTCTAAAGATATAAAATCCTTTGGAAATGAAAAGTGCTGGAAAGCGTTAATCGATGACTTAATAGATCTTGAAGTAAATGGAATTGACATAACAACGGAAAATGGCGTGGTAAAAGTACATTTTATTCTAGGATTACTTTTAGGAGATAATTTGGGAATGAATTCATTTCTTAATTTTAATAGATCTTTTGTAAGTACTAGCTTCTGCAGGTTCTGTAAAATGAATAAGTTACAAACTCATAAAGCCAGTTCCGAAAATGCAACACTTATGAGAAACGAAACAAATTATGCACAGGATGTTGTAGAAAATTGTTCTTCTGAAAGTGGAATCCGTCAAATTTCTCTTCTTAATCAAATACCATCATTTCACGTCGTTGAAAACTATAGTGTAGATGTAATGCATGATGTATTTGAAGGTGTTTGTCACTATAATCTTTGTCATGCTATAAATCATTTTATGGAAAATGCAAAATATTTTAACTTGGAAACATTAAATTCAAGAAAACGTTACTTTAATTACGGTCCAATAGAAATTGATAATATTTCGGGTGATATAACCACGTTACATTTATCTAAAAAACATTTAAAAATGTCTGCCCGAGAAATGATGACATTTGTTTATTACTTTCCGCTCATGATTGGTGATTTAGTACATCACGAAGATGAGGTTTGGAAGTTTCTTGTAAATTTTTTCGAAATAATTGATATGATACTTTGTTATGAAATTAATACAACATTTATAGATATTTTAAGTCATAAAATAACAACTCATAACATAGATTATGTTCGCCTTTTCAATGACACACTTAAACCTAAACATCATAATCTCATTCATTACCCAACTGTTCTTCAAAAATCAGGTCCTCTTAAAACATTTTGGTGTTTCAAATATGAAGCAAAACATAGACAGTTCAAGGTATACTCTCATGCTACAACATCACGTAAAAACATTTGTCTCAGTTTAGCTAAGAAATATCAGCTTCAGTTTGCGTATTGTATAGTAGAACCTTTCACTAATACTGACTGTTATTCATTTAATGAATCTAATCGCGCGAAAAGTTGCTATGAAAACATTATATCGGGCATTTTAAAGATTCCAGACAAAGCAATAAAATCATTTTCAAAAATTAAATACAATGGATATTTGTTTAAAACTGAATTTTATGTATCACTTTATAAAGGTGGTGATATTGAACTTTATGTTATCTTAAATATTTTTGAAAGGGAATTTCGTTGTATTTCGCTTTTTTGTCAAAAATTAAACATGATTCAATATAATCCCCACTTTTTAGCTTATGATATAGAACCAGAACAATTGGGAGAGTTTTCAATCGTAGACATTAAAGACATAGTTGGACCTCCTTTAACTAAAGTTAAAACCTCGAGAGGTAAAACAATGATTAGAGTCAAGGAATATTACTTGGCAAGCATATAAAAACAATTTTGTTTACTTGCGGTTATAGAAACCTATTTTTATCGAAAACGGCTCCTACGATTTTATTAAAACTTTTTTTTTAATAAAAAAATAGAACAGTTTTTTCCTAATCGGATTTTTTCACAAACCGCTCAACAGATTGTGATTAAATTTTTAATGTGAGATGGCTTCATGGTTAATAGAATGTGTTTCAAAATTTTCTAAAAAAGTTTATTTTTTGTAATTTTTTAAAGCATATTTTTTTTCTTTTGAAAATTAATTGATTAATTTATATTTCTGGATAAAACTTACGGATTTTTTTTAAAATAATATACTCAAAAAAATTTCAAAATATATTTTCGGAAAAAATAAAAAAAAAAAAACTAGACTAACGATTTTGAAATTATTTTTTCCCTATACACGAAACAGTAAATAAAATCAGATGAAATACGTTTTGAATAGTGATTTTTGAGTAATAAAACAAATTTTCACATGTTTTTTCCTGTTTTATTATTTAAATTTAATATTTCCAAAATCTCAAATTCCAATACCAATTGGTTGTAACCCAGTTATGCACTTTAATATTTACCTAGTTCTAAAAATTATCAGATATAAACTTTATTACTTTGTAAACAAACTGAAATCAGCTTTAAAAGAAAAATATGGGGTCTATATCGGATGAATACAATAAAACTGATAATGATAACTCTCAAATTTTGGATCAAATCGATATGAACATGAACTCACAGGAATTGCCAGATATTATCCTTGAAGATCAGCCAGAAGAAAATAATTCGGTTTACGCTAACCCAGGATATATTGTTATAAACGTACCAAACCGCGACACATATTATAAAGATGAAGTTTTTGAAACTGAAGCAAAAAAAGAAGAAGAGCTAAAATCACTCCTTAAAAGCTGGGAGTTATGTGAACTAGAAGATTATTTTGTTGGTAAGAATCATATTTACTATACACATTATTATTATTATATTACATATTTACTTAAAAAAAAGAAAGATACAAGCTCGGAAAGTTTAGAAACATTTTTATACATATATTAGATATTAATTTAATTATTAAATATAACTCATTAATATTTATTTTTAAATAGAGCAAAAAATTTTCGTTCCCATCTTAAAAATAATAAGGGCATGTGACGTCGAAAAAGTAGTAAAAACTTTTCCCCTTGGTTCTCAAATTCTGTTCAAAGACTGTCTAGAAAAGTGGCGAGAGTCCATAGGATGCTCTTTTACGGCTTCTGAATTATCGATAGAATCCGTCAGAAATAGCATTGCCTCATTTGACAATTCTACAAGATGTTCAACTCCAAGCAATTCAGCACTCAGCGACATTTCCGATATTGATGAAGGTGGTATTTCACTTAGCAAAATATTAGACAGCTCGAGTAAAGGCCAGTTGATAATTGATTTTTACAAAACCAACAACAAATTTGAAGAAGAACAGCGGATTACGTTAATTAATATTGTTGCAAGCTATTTCATAGAAAATAAGAAGCATTTGAGTCTAAGAACAAGTCAAAAAATTGAAAATCAAATCATTGAACACTTTCAAACAGAAAAACTCGTAAGCTATCATAAAAACGGCAACTCGAGCTGAATTGGAATTGCTTTCAAGGTATCCGTTTCGGATAAAAAAGATTGAAATATAAAAACGCGTTCATTTGACAAATGGATTTGCTGTTTTGGTTGCAATACACGGCACAAATCTTTTTGATCAAATTAATATCTATGTTTATACAGTACATGTATGAATTTCGTATAAAATTATGCGTGTAGCTGTCAAAAACATTTTCACTTAAACGCTTCACATCGCACGCGGTAATGCGCGTTAAATATTTCATCGGAAGATAAGTTCGATTTGTGAATCCGAACGGATACCTCGATTCGGCTGATTATAATTAATAGCATATTAAAAAATTTAATGACTTTTTAAATGTTTAAAAGGTAATGGCTTATTAAATATTTTAGGCATACTACAGAAATGCTAGGAGAGGAAGAATTTACATCAGATATATGAATCTTAAATCAGGCATCAATAAATCTTTTAATTTAACTCCAACTAGTTCAACAAAATCAGGAAAAGATACAAATACAACCAAGAAAAGAAAACTATTTGGTAACTGCTAGAGTATAAATTGAAGTTATTTTAATTCAATTGTTATCTTAGTTCCGGAAATGAATGCCGAAGATTGCATTAAATCACTTAAATTTGACAATTTGACACCTACAGAAACTGATAGCTATTGGAAGGCATGCACAAAGTATAGACTCAACCAAATGCAAAGTTCAGGTTCGACATCGGAAATTTTAAAGGAATGGGCACATTATAAGGAACCTCTCGGTCACAGAATGGTAATAATCTTTACATGAACATTGTACATAGCATAATTTTGGACATAGACATTTTTTCTAAAATGTTTCCCTTATAGAAAAAAAAGACTTAGAAATTCTCGCATAATTTTGGACTTAAAAAAACTTTAAAAATTTTTCCCATAGAAAAAAGACTTAGAAATTTTCGCATAATTTTGGACTTAGAAAATTTTAAAAATTTTTCCCATAGATAAAAGACTTATTTTGGACTTAGAAAATTTTAAAAATTTTTCCCATAGAAAAAAGACTTAGAAATTTTCGCATAATTTTGGACTTGGAAAATTTTAAAAATTTTTCCCATAGAAAAAAGACTTAGAAATTTTCGCATAATTTTGGACTTAGAAAATTTTAAAAATTTTTCCCATAGATAAAAGATTTATTTTGGACTTAGAAAATTTAAAAAATTTTTCCCATAGAAAAAAGACTTAGAAATTTTCGCATAATTTTGGACTTAGAAAATTTTAAAAATTTTTCCCATAGAAAAAAGACTTAGAAATTTTCGCATAATTTTGGACTTGGAAAATTTTAAAAATTTTTCCCATAGAAAAAAGACTTAGAAATTTTCGCATAATTTTGGACTTAGAAAATTTTAAAAATTTTTCCCATAGATAAAAGACTTATTTTGGACTTAGAAAATTTTAAAAATTTTTCCCATAGAAAAAAGACTTAGAAATTTTCGCATAATTTTGGACTTGGAAAATTTTAAAAATTTTTCCCATAGAAAAAAGACTTAGAAATTTTCGCATAATTTTGGACTTAGAAAATTTTAAAAATTTTTCCCATAGATAAAAGACTTATTTTGGACTTAGAAAATTTTAAAAATTTTTCCCATAGAAAAAAGACTTAGAAATTTTCGCATAATTTTGGACTTAGAAAATTTTAAAAATTTTTCCCATAGAAAAAAGACAGAAATTTTCGCATAATTTTGGACTTAGAAAATTTTAAAAAATTTTTCCCATAGAAAAAAGACTTAGAAATTTTCGCATAATTTTGGACTTAGAAAATTTTAAAAATTTTTCCCATAGATAAAAGATTTATTTTGGACTTAGAAAATTTAAAAAATTTTTCCCATAGAAAAAAGACTTAGAAATTTTCGCATAATTTTGGACTTAGAAAATTTTAAAAATTTTTCCCATAGAAAAAAGACTTAGAAATTTTCGCATAATTTTGGACTTGGAAAATTTTAAAAATTTTTCCCATAGAAAAAAGACTTAGAAATTTTCGCATAATTTTGGACTTAGAAAATTTTAAAAATTTTTCCCATAGATAAAAGACTTATTTTGGACTTAGAAAATTTTAAAAATTTTTCCCATAGAAAAAAGACTTAGAAATTTTCGCATAATTTTGGACTTGGAAAATTTTAAAAATTTTTCCCATAGAAAAAAGACTTAGAAATTTTCGCATAATTTTGGACTTAGAAAATTTTAAAAATTTTTCCCATAGAAAAAAGACTTAGAAATTTTCGCATAATTTTGGACTTAGAAAATTTTAAAAATTTTTCCCATAGAAAAAAGACAGAAATTTTCCCATAATTTTGGACTTAGAAAATTTTAAAAAATTTTTCCCATAGAAAAAAGACTTAGAAATTTTCGCATAATTTTGGACTTAGAAAATTTTAAAAATTTTTCCCATAGAAAAAAGACTTAGAAATTTTTGCATAATTTTGGACTTAAACAATTTTTAAAATTTTTCTCATGGAAAAAAGACGAAAAATTTTTAATATTTTTTACCATAGAAAAAAGACTTATTAAGAAAAAAGACTTAAAGAAAATTATTATTACTACAATTTTTTTTAGATCAACATGGACTTTCAAGCTTTGTGCAAAACAACCTATTCCTTGATGGACAACTTTGACCAACATTTTGAACATATCTTAGAGTTCTTGCGATTGGAAAACAATGTTAAAGACAAAGAAACGAAAAATTTGTTGGATTCTTTAAGTTCAGAGAATGGTTTTAATGTAGGTTAGCTTTCGTTCCATATTTTTATATTAAAACTAAACTAAAAAAAAATTAATATTACTTAACGAAAAAATCTAATTTTAAAACATAAATAAAAACCACATTAAACATTATTTACATAATTTGTTTTTTCTTCTTTAGAGTCAAAAAATGTCATGCTTTTAAGAAGCATGCACGGATATTTCGTGCCCACTCAGAGAACTGTTGTTAAAGACAATACGGGCAAAAGAAGCACTCTTAAGTTTACCATCAAAGACTCACAAGAAGCATTCGTGTACATAGGGAAATGTATTCAAGAGGTTGAGAACCATTTACTCCATCTGGCAAAAAGGTCGGGGGCAATACAGCCCTTTGTTATAGCTATCGGGGATAAAATTTCAGATTTAAATGAATTTTTCGTTTTTTTCGACGGCGTTAAATACAAATTTAAAAATTTTATCAGAGCGGTTGATGTTTGCTTTAAAATTTTTCATGTCTTTAATTTAGAATACCCAACCGCCTGTTCAACTTTTTGGAACTTTATTCAAAATTATTTTTACCAAATTTCTGTAAAATCACCTCTTCCTAAACATCAAATTTTTTCCGATTATCTCGTAACTAAAAAAATGTAAATATCAATTTCAAAACAAAATTATAAACTTAAAAACAAAATGTAAATTTCATTTTAAATTTTAAAACTAAACTATAAACTATAAAATTGTAAATTATAAAAAAAATATTGATTTCAACTTCAATAAAACAAACAATTCCGAGTAAACTTCTAAATAGATAATCTTTTTTTTGTATTCAAGATGAATACAATTACTTCCTTTAAAGACTTTTCAGCTGACTGGGATGAAAGGCTAGGCTATGGAATCTACATGGAATAGTACAAAATGAACGTAAGTCATTCTATCAATAAACAAAGTTTACTAGATCAATGGCTCAATGAAAAAATTTAATTGGTCCAACGTAAGAAATACATACCCCCAATGAAAATAGTTCATTAAATCAATGAAACAATTTCATTAGTTCAACGTAGGAAATACATACTCCCAATGAAAATAGTTCATTGAATCAATGAAAAAATTTCATTGGTTCAACGTAAGAAATACATACCCTCAATGAAAATAGTTCATTGAATCAATGAAAAAATTTCATTGGTTCAACGTAAGAAATACATACCCCCAATGAAAATAGTTCATTGAATCAATGAAACAATTTCATTGGTTCAACGTAAGAAATACATACCTCCAATGAAAACAGTTCATTGAATCAATGAAAAAATTTCATTGGTTCAACGTAAGAAATACATACCCCCAATGAAAATAGTTCATTGAATCAATGAAACAATTTCATTGGTTCAACGTAAGAAATACATACCCCCAATGAAAATAGTTCATTGAATCAGTGAAAAAATTTCGTTGGTTCAACGTAAGAAATACATAACCCCAATGAAAATAGTTCATTGAATCAATGAAACAATTTCATTGGTTCAACGTAAGAAATACATATCCTCAATGAAAATAGTTCATTGAATCAATGAAAAAATTTCATTGGTTCAACGTAAGAAATACATACCCCCAATGAAAATATTTCATTGAATCAATGAAAAAATTTCATTGGTTCAACGTAAGAAATACATACCCCCAATGAAAATAGTTCATTGAATCAATGAAAAAATTTCATTGGTTCAACGTAAGAAATACATACCCCCAATGAAAATAGTTCATTGAATCAATGAAACAATTTCATTGGTTCAACGTAAGAAATACATACCCCCAATGAAAATAGTTCATTGAAACAATGAAAAAATTTCATTCATCTTACGAAAAACTACAAAAAAAAATGTGAATTTAAGTAATTAATCATTGATTCAACGAAAAAAAATTCATTGGCTCAATGAAAATTCATTGATTCAATGAAACATATTCATTGGCTCAACTACGCTTTTATTTTTTGTACGACAAAAAAATTTAAAACAATGAAAATAATTCATTGTTTCAATGTACGTGATTCTTTGCCTCAATGATTGTTGCATTGCTTAAAATAATTTTTAAAAAAATATTCAATGAACTTTTTTCATTGCATTAATGTAAAATTCATTGAGCAATGAACATTTTCATTGAGCAATGATTTCTTTCATTGAGCAATGAACACGCTTACATTGGAACAATGAAACAAATCATCGGCTGAATTTTAATGAAAATTACATTGTCACAATGCCAGAATTCGTTGTTATAATGTACATTTTTGGTTCAGTGTAGTTGGGTGTAAATTGGCAACGAAATTTATGCAAATTGTCCAACAGGGAAGCTTAACCATAAACAGCTGTTGGTTGGTCTTCAGATTCAGTTTGTTTTTGCTCGCTGTCTTTTTGTATCACACTTTGGGTATATATCTAACATTGGCGGCAAATCATCCTTCGATTCGATTGGGAATTCGGAATGCGTGTTCGGATGTGTGCAACGTGCGGCACAAATAAAAAAAAAAGCGAAAGGATCCATTGAACCCAAACTGATGGGATCGTCAACAATTTTGTCGGTTCGATGAGCATTCCTTTTTGAGTAGGCGTTTTGTGTTTTGACAGTCTTGTGTAGAAAAAGCCAAAAGAAAAATATTAGCTGCAAAAAAATGACCTTCTGACAAAAAGCTAAAAAAAAGATACAAATAATAAATTGGATAGCGTGATAGCTTGTGTAGAACTAGGCCTAACTTATATAACTCTCAGGAATGGCGAGGACCTACAATTTTCTGAAGTATCCGAACGGCTAAGGTGAGAAGCACTATTTCATGACAGCTCATGTAGAACCTGGTCCAGTGGCTTATATAGCTCTAAGGAATGGCGAGGACCTACAATTTTCTGCTGAATCCGAACGGCTTAGGTGAGAAGCACTTTTTTTTATTACAAGGGATACTGTTGGAAGATATATCAATTCCTCGCAAGCGGCAGTAAACTGTGAAAAACGTTTCTGTTGTGGCATAGTCTCGAAATTGAACCCAAGACCTTTGGTGCTGCGTGAGGTAACAGTTCTATGCACTAACCATTACGCTACGGGCTAATACAAAAAAAAAACTGCATAAAACCAGCACTAAATTGTGCTGACTAAACAGAAACCCCAAAGGGGAGACAGCATCATCTCAGCTTTGGGGTCTAGTATGTCAACTCTGGGGTCTGTCCCAAACGTAGTTGTTGAATCCAATAGTCTCTATGTTGTTCAAGGTTGAAAAATGCAGTCGTTTATCACTTTCGTGGTCAGTAAAATGAGGTGTCAGAAGTTGTTTTGGGGTGCCGGCCTTGGTGCTCATTGGTCTTGAAACCGTAACGGGTCGATGTTAATGTGGCGTACATACATGTCGTTGTCAAATAGATCCGTTATTAATTTAAAGATGTCGTTCAAGGAGTGTTAGAAGTATTATAAGGTATCGGCTTTGATACTCATGACTCTTGAAACCGTAACGGGTTTTGAGAAACCATGGGTGGTGGGGTTGACATTCCCCGACCTTCATTAGTAACCTATGTTCGATGTTAAATGTTGTTGGTTTCACTTTCTTGAAGCATGGTAATTGTCCCCAATTTGATCATCAGTTTACCTTTTCTTAACTAGTGCTTGGATTGGGGATGCTTGTTGAGGGCACCGGCATCCTGAGTGTTGGGGAACTCATCCGACTGTATAGCTGCATTAAAAGACAGAGACTAATTTGACCAGAGACGAAAAGTCTGGTAGCACGGGAGATAGTTAGATCCTGGACTTCGGCCCAGTCTAGATATTGAGGACGTCCCCTTGTGGGAGTTCGTGCTGGTTGTGGTTATTCAGAGTATTTGTTGAAATACGGTCACCAATTACTTCAGTGCTTGGTGCCAGAAATCGGAGATGAGATGGTTGCCAGATGTTCATGCAAGCAGTCAAGATTAGTCAAGCATAGTGTTCTAAAAAGTATGAAGAGTGAACTTTTTTTTCACTCCTATTGCATCTTTATGAAGTTAATTCAGTTACTCCAAAGAGTATTCCGTCTGAAGTCTTATAGAAGTGCTATAGTAGTATTCTCTTTGCTCCGATAGTGGGAATTATTTTTAATTAATTTTATTTGTGCCTTTTCTGAAAGAGCTGATTCGGAGTGTTACTGCAAATGCATGGGCTTTAAATCTTATCTAAAATAAACCAAAAGCGTGAATTTTGTTTTAAGCTTTAACCAAAAATGTTCCTATTGGTGTTCTTGTTTCACATACTGTACTTCCATTTATGCCATCAGTAGTTTTCTATCAAAAAAAAAAAATATACTTGTTTCCTTGGTGCTGCGAAAATAAATACATCCATACAAAAGTGTGTTGTTGTGTACCAAGGTCCCAAGATGTAGGTGCTTATTTGGTTTCGCAGGCACCTGTACGCTTAGCAATCCCATGCATCATTGGAAAGGTGAGAAGAACGACTCTAAAGTCACTCCAGAGCATCCAGAATCGGGCATCTCGGAGCGGAAGAAGATTGTGATGCACTTGGTCGTTCAAAGTTGACTTATGAGTGGGTGATGTTGTTGCCATGATATTAACTCTTGGCCGCCTAATTGATTAAATTGTAGAAAATGACCGGGTAATGATTGCTTACGTGCTACCTTTCAATAAGTTTTGTAGGAAATAGTTTTGTATTTTGCATATATACCTATAAAACATACGAAGGTAGAGGTACCTACATATATTTTACTAAAACCATCATGGCAAGAAGGCAGAGATTACAGTTTAGAGTGCACAAGTTATTGGCATTACGACGATGGACAAGTTAATAAGTTTTCGTGTAGTGTAACAAGTTCCCTTGCATGATTTTATTCTCAAACTCAACTAGGTATCTACATATATAAAAGATGACGGGATGTTCACTAGCATCAACAGGACAAAAAACACACACTCACACTCATTGTAGGCAATAGTTTCAGAGGCGGTTGGGATATGTTTACTAAAGGCACGTCAAAGGTGTGCCATAAAGATGCGGATATAAACGTGCGTGTTAATTATTTAATTAAGAAAATTCCTCGAAGAATATATATTTTAGGAATAGTTTATGTTAGAAGATTATCGACGACAACTACTAACAGGGCTATGGAATGTTTCTTAGAAAAGGGAGATGATAGGTCCAGCATCAGCGCATCATCGAAGCGCTTGGAAGCTGGTTGTATAGGTTTTATGATTCTACATCATGAAACTTAAGTTCAGTTGCCCCTTATATAGATATTCTAAGGGGCATCTGAATTCATTGTATATTCTCATAGGTATACCTTTACAGGAAAAAGACGAACTTTTGGTTGTTTTTAAATACAGTCAACAATTAAAAAAAAAGGAAAGAACATTTAATACGAGGATGTTAACGTTTACCGACAAAAGGTTTTTATTTATTTCAACATGGAAAATTGAAACATTATACTTACCAACTATCTTATTCTTATCGGGCTTAGCTACTTTGAAGAAATAGTTACATCGTATGATTCCACACATTCTTTAATATTAAAAGGCCAGTAAAATACGATTATCATCAATTACATAATAATAGAAGAGTGGGCTTGAAAATGATCTTACATAAAATATTGTTTGAGACTTCAGAGTGATTCTGTTGACAAACTCAAGCGATTCATGCGCCACCTCTTGCCAAGTGACTTATTTGCATAGTTAGTTTTAGAATGAAAAATGCACATTTCATTTTTTCTTTGGGGCCTTATTTCATGTGCACTTATTTCCCAATTTTTAAGTATTTATAACATCTAAAAACCTTATTTCACACAAAAATAAATCAACCTGATTTCAAAATATTGGTTTTTTCAAATTTGTATTTTTTCAATCCAATAAATACTGGGTGTCCGCTGGGAAGGTATACTACTTTGTTTTGTTTTGCCGCCATTTTGGTAAACATTATTCTTGACAGTTCATATTTGGCAGTCGTGAAGTAGACACGTAACAAATTTATTATGAAAAATTGTTGATAAACCAACGTGTTTTAATCGTTAAAACATTTTATTAAATTCAATCATTGATTACTGTGACGATGAGAAAGTTACGTGAAATTTTTGGGAGAAACAACGTGCCAACAAAACGCACTATTTATCGTGTAGTGAATGATTTCGAAGAAAGAGGGTCTGTAGGTGATAGGCTCAAGCATGGACCACAACGTACCGCAAGATCGGCTGAAAACATTACTGCTGCTCAAGGAAGTGTTCAAAACAATCCATCAAACTCAATTCGACGCCCCGTTCAGGACTTCAAAGAACAACTTTGGCCACAATTTTGCGCAAGGATTTGCATTTGTTTCCATTTAAAATTCAGTTGACACAAGAGCTTCTTCCACAAGACCATTTTCGACGCCGCCGTACATATGCCAGCTAGCCCATGACAACCCCGATTTTCATGAAAAAATCATAATGAGTGACGAGGCACATTTTCATTTGAATGGATATGTGAATAAACAGAATAGTCGGTTCTGGGCAATGGAAAACCCTCAAATTATTCATCAGTAACCTTTGCATACATTAAAAGTTACAGTCTGGTGTGCAATTTGGTCAGGAGGAATCATTGGACCTTACCTACTTCTTTGATAATGAAAACACTGTAACTGTGAATGGGCAGCGATATCGTGATATGATTGAAAATTTTTTAACTCCACAACTGCATTCTTTGGGCTTGATTAACATGTGGTATCAACAAGACGGTGCCACATCGCATACAGCCAGGATTACAATGGAATTACTGCGAGACCTCTTTCCACAACAAGTTATTTCAAGAAATGGTGATGTTGATTGGCCTCCACGGTCGCCTGATTTGACTGCTCCGGACTTCTTTTTGTGGGGATATCTGAAAAGCAAGGTTTATGCAAACAAACCAGAAAGGCTTTAGCAACTCAAACAAAATATTCGTGATGAAATTAATGAAATACCGCGTGAAATGTGTGAGAATGTTATGAAAAATGTGCTCAAAAGGGCTTGCATTTATATTCCATATATAATTGCCGACATTAAATAAAACATTTATCAATATAAGATCCATTCTCTTTCATTTAATCAAAAATTATAAACAAACAAAGTAGTATACCTTCCCGGCGGACACCCTGTATTTATATCTAATTTTTTTTTTTATCCAAAACTTATTTGTTTTTAAAAATTTGACAAAATCAATTTTTGGGCAGAATTTCAAAAGTTACAAATTCAAACAACAAAATTATTTGATTCCACCAAAAAGTTTTTGGGCCACCCTTTGTTATATATTTCTAGTACATTGTTAAGGTAAAATTTTCCATAACTAAAATCATTCTTTCAGTTTCCCTATCCTATGTTCCTTTCTTTCCAATTTTCTTTTCACGTGTGTTTCTTTCAATTTACTGAGAGAGAGAAGGGCAGCCATGGTCCATCAGCCATCGGTTCACTTATTTAGTAACTTGAAGAAACAAAATATCAAGGTTGTCAATTTTTACACTTAAGTGGATGAGTGGGTGATCCACTTCTTCGTATTTGACAGCAGTTTATTAAAACCACCAATCTAAAGCGTGGTTGACAGTTGGTCCCCGAATGCATATAATAATTACAGACGGGCGGTCTGTTTACACTGAACCAAAAAGAAGCACGGACGACAGTTGGTCTCTGATGCTGAAGTTACCCTTGGTGAGAACGACAACTTGCTCAACCTAAAATTTTATTTATTTAATGTAAAAGATAGAACGTTAACCGCTAGACCTCGTTCCCCCAAATCTGCGCAAAGGTACAACGAGTAGTTGAAGCAAAATCGCAAAATAGGGAATTACTGCAAAACTCTCCTTTCTTAAAAACTTGTAATTGAATTTAGTTTTTCACCAATTTTAATTGAAAGTATTTTTAAATAAAAGGGGATCTATGGTTTTATTGTTTTTTTTTTTTTTTAATTTTCCTTTTTATTCTTGGTTTTAAAGAAGGAAAATGAAAAATTATCGTTTGACTTTTTGCTATTGCGAATTTCCAATATTGCGGAACCCGTTTCAAAAAATGTTACTTCTTTCCACACAAAGCGTTAACGGTCCATATTCTTAGTGTTATTTTCATAATCAGTTGTCTTTCTTTGTTCTAAAAGATCTTGGGTTTTAACCCTACTTAATTGCAAGTTTTCCCAAGAAAAAAGGTTCTAAAATAAATAAATACTTTTCAAATTTAATCTTTCATTGCAAAATCTTTTTGCCGTCGGTTTCGCTACTGAGGTTGGTAATTTCCTTATCCAAAAAATAGAATTACTGGCGCCCTTTCCTTACTTTTTGTTAACAACGCCCCTATGCGAATATATCAATTCGTAAATTAATATCTCTTTACTAATTAACTTTCTAACATCATTAATAAAAGTGTTAAAAAAACTGAGCCTAGCCGTGGAGACAGCACTTTTTTTGTTGCCTGTTGCAGTTTTAATTCGCTGAACTCGCCTTAACTTTGACAGTTCATCTTCGCTTCATTCAACTCGCCATAATTGTTCGAGGTTTTTTTCGTGCCGGTCGTGTCTTTTTTTTTGTCTAATTAATTAATTTTGAGTCGAAAAAAAAGTTCCCTTGGCAATTAAAATTGTAACAATATTTAGCGTTAAAAAGAACCTCAAAATTCTGTGACATTATGTCTAGATTTTTGGTTTGTAGTTTTAAAAACACACACAATATCCAGCTAGCTACTCAATCAAAATAAAAACCAACTCTGAATTTGTTTGTATATTCAGATCGAAGCTGAAAAGATTGAAAGACACCTGTCAAAAAAAGAATAGATTTATTAAATGAAGGTACTTTCCCTATCTTCACATCACGAAATTTTAAAATGAATAATTATAACTCATTTTTCAAATTTGTTTTAAATATCAATACCATCAGCCTAACGCTTACCTAACCTACCAGTCTTTAGCTAACGCTATTCAAAGACTTATTACACTAATTCGATTTGCCTATCACGAACATCCGACAGAAGACCATTAATTATGAAAGAATTTTCACTTTTCCACCCCATCATATAAAATATACATACATATAACTTAGCCTTCGTTATATACAGAAAACTTATTCCATAACTTTATTCTAATGGTTAGGTTAATTACGGGCAAATTATAACTCTCTTCCTATACGTGCTTAATGGCACCTTCATGCTATCTCAAAGCTCAGGAACATCTGCCGCGATCCCATTACTCGGACTAATGAGAGCAGTCCCAGTCCCAGCGAAAGTGCAACTGACCGATGGCTCCAGGGCTGATTATCCTATGATTTTCGCGACTATGCGCTGGTGGTGCAACCAGGTGCGGGCTATTTTCTCCCGTCCAGTCCGGTTCGTGGTTCAGAAAGATGTTTCGCTTCCTCTAGGATCGCCTCAGACCCAATTGCATAATATTCATGTGGATAGTTATCTAAAATATAGATCCTCCACTGGCAGCATCCGTGAGATTCGTGTGTCATTTCTCATGTCTCGTCATTTGCTGAGATGCTGTGGCATCCACATAGCATCAAGACACAGGAAGCCCGCATGCGGCGGCGGCGGTTGTATATAATGATCCTGGAGACTGGGAATCTTCCGTGCGCACTGCCACCACCGCCACCGTCTTGTTCATCTTCTTCTTCTTAACTAAACTTCGGTATTTTCATTTGAAATTGAATAACTTCGACTTTGGCGAATAAATGTTCGGCCCTCGGGCGGATCGTAGACGTGGTGCGCGCATCGTTAGAATTTGTATTATATAATGCCTACTTAGAATCAAATTTAGCAATCTGAAAGCGTGTCTAATCGCATCGTATGATCAACGCCTGCGATAGCTGAGTTGAAGTTAATAAAACAACAACACAGAGTGTGCGCACTCCAAAACCAACGCGAACGCCCTTTTCTTGTCCACGTTTTATATCTCGTTCGGTATTAATGACAAAGATTTTTCAATGGGCAAGACAACGATGCTGACGCTAAGGGAGCAAAAGATGATCAAGTTGGAATTTTTCGACGATATCCTCGGGGGGAATTAAAAAAAAAAAAAAACTTGATACTATGAATATATATAGGAATTGGAGGAGTAGGGTTGCCGTTTGTTTTTTATTTATTTATTTCTATTTATTTAATTATTTAATTCAGCTTTGTGGCAATAGCAATAGTTTATGTGAAATGAATCGTTGAAAAGTTGAAGAATTCTTGATAATTCTGATAATACGTTCGTGGTCCATTTAGAAGAAGGGTGTCCACAAAATAATCAAATGGGAATCGTTCCCCGCCCTTAGCGAAATACTAAGAGATAATCGGTAAGAGGATCTCGGTCCACGATACACTTAGAAGAAGTTGATCGAGAAAATAACAGATTCAACGTTCTACCTTCTCTCCTCTAGCAGCAAGCTAGAAGATAAGTCTTGAGCTGACCGTACCGTACTAGCTCCGTCCGCGGTGTTCTTAGCAGAAGCGCACCACGAAATAATCTTTGGGACTCTGTCCCCGCTCCTAGCAAAAGACTAAGAGATAAGCGGTGAGGGCACTCAGGACAGTACCTTCTCGGTCCAATATACACTTAGAAGAAGTAGATCGATGAATAAACAAGCAGAAACCAAAGTGGTCGCTCCTAGCAGAAGGCTAGAAGATAAACACTAAACAGTGAGCACATGCTCCTTTCGTTGTATTCTTAGAAGAAGAACACCACATAACCTTCGCGTTGGGCCCTAGCAAAAGACTAGAGAAACGGTCCACTGCCCCGGGATGGTAGACTATGTACGTCCACTGTATAATTGAGAACGTCACCCTTATTCCGTAAAGCATTTTACGAAAACGCCAGTAAAACGACACCGCTCTAGAAACGGCAATTGGAGATTTAATACACTGAATTTCGTTTTAATGGTTAGAAGGGTGAAGAAAGAAGAGAACGGTAAAGTTTTAGTTTTACTTAAACGCTTCTGGAGCCCTGTCGTTTTTGTTTTTATTTTCAAATTGCCGTGAACAAGTCCGTTCGAAACGAGCAAAAAGACCACTTGCTCCAGAACCTGTAAATTTGGAACCTGAACCACAACAATATTTGGAAAATGAAGATAGTGGATCTCAAGAGAAGGACGTACCAACGATACCAACAAATTTTTTGAGTCCTTCTGTCAGGGAGTATTTGGAATTTCAATACCTGGAAATATTCAATTTATGAATCCAATTTGGGATCTATTTCTATAAAATAAAAAAAATCATATGAGTCGGAGGAAACTCAAAATCCCGAAAACCCCATACCCCGAAAAGCCAAATAGGTCAAAATCACAAGAAAAATAAAATAAGGGTGACTATAAAATGGAATAATTAGTTGGGAATTGTCCAAAACAATAATAATATTAAAAATAACAAAGGAGGAGCGTTAACGGTTTAAAAGTTTTATGCAAAAAACCAACAAAAAATATTATTTATTTAATTTTTTTTTTGTCGAAGACCTTCCAAATGTCACCCTACCAAAGTTGTTCTAAATGTTTCTTTACACACATTTGCCATTATTAAAAAAAAAAAAAAAATAGTTTGAATGTCAGACTTTTTGATAAAGTTTCCTACTCCAATACATTTCTTCTATATGGCAACTCTTTTTTCCCTTTTAAGTTCGTCATTGGTATGGGATTTCACGAAAGTGCCTTACTATCTGCATGATTCCATCTGCCGTCATTTTTAAAGACGAACAACCAACTGCCCCTGCAACATCAAATAAACATTAATTTCCGATTACACTGTACACGTGTTTCACCTGAGTCACGACGCGCCCACTTTGAATTGCCCCTTCACACTTCGGCATTGCAACATTGCCGTGATGCACACCTTCGCCCTTATTATTCATACAAAAAAGCCGATTTTAAATTGAATCCTAGACTTGAAAGGAAGATACTGAGATTTCCTCCTTTATATACTAAACCAAGAACATCGAACCAAATGCAATGATGGTCAAATACGGAACATCTCATCTCTCATTTTAAAGTTCAGGCTCTACTTGTAAGACAACCACTCACCTGTCCGCGAAAGTGTCTATCGATTTCAAGAAGCGACTTACAAGCGATTTATATAGTTTGCTCTTATTTCGAATCAAAGGTAGCTCTCGCACTGCGAATCACACCTGACCCCTCTGAAGTGTGTTGGCAATGATATGTACCCGGCGCATCAGGAAGGACTAGGACAGTCCTCTAGATATATCATGCGCATCAAAATGATGTTATTAAATCGTAATTTATTTTTAATCATATCAAAATGTTAAGCCCTACGTGAATGTGGTGTCTATAGTCGAAGTGTTATACTATCTGGACATGGACACCCTTGGGCAGACATGCGGCAATAATTTGCAAATCCGGGAACTAGCTATATAACAGGAAACATGTACGAGATAGCATTTTGTTAACGCAACGCGAACTTCGACAGATGGACAGGATCAAGGATTAATTGAACTATGCGAGTTTTTGTGTTGTCTCATTATGTATTATGTCAAATGCCTAAGGTAGACACTAATCACTTGACAATGTTTGAGGCAATTAAGAGAACGAAAATGGCGAAGAGAATTATTATAATTAATGTGCTACTGGGCAAAATGCCAACTGCGAGAATGACAAGATTGGGATTTCAGGATTTTGTCAGAAACTTGATAAATGAAAAATAATATGTTGAATTTACACGATATAATTTCTGTGACAACAGTTATTGAAAAAACTTAGAGAAAATCAATTTATAAATGAAAAAATGGTTCACTAATATCTTGGTAACCTGCTGAAGAAGTAAATTTGTTTTCGATCACTTTATAGAGTTGTCACTTTGTAGCTTATCCGCTTTTTTAATTTGCCGCTTTGTCGCTTTATTACATTTTAGCGTTTTGACACTTTGCCGCTTTCTTGATTTGTCACTATGTGACTTTAACATTATGTAGTTTTGCCGATTTTTAGCTTTGTCACTTTGCTACAGCTTTGCAGCTTTGTTACTTTGTCGCCCTGCCGCTTTTTCGCTTCTTAGCCACAACCATTTGGAATTATAACATTTTGCCGTATTTTTGCTTTTTTACTTTGGTACAGTGTCGCGTTGAGGCTTTGCCACTTTTTCGTCTTTTTTTTCGATTTTCTACTTCTTCGTTTTAATCTTTAATTCTTTGCCGTTTTGTCGTCTTATGGCCTTGCTGCTTTTTCGCTTTGATACTATGTCGTTTTGTAGCTTTGTTGTTTTGCCGCCTTGTCGTTTTCTCGATTTATGACTGTTTGTTACTTTGGCGCTTTGCTGCTTTGTTGCTTTGCCGCTTTTTAGCTTTGGTTCTTAATATATTCACCGCTTTGCCGTTTTGTTGATTTATCACTTTGTGACTTTGCCGATTTGTCACTATTCAACTGTTTCGATTTATTACTTTTCAACTGTTTCGATTTGTTCCTTTGTCGCTTTTTCGATACTTTGTAGTTTGCTTTTCAACTCTTTGCCGTTTTGTCGTTTTATGGCTTTGCTGCTTTTTTGCTTTGCCAACATGTCGTTTTGTAGCTTTGCCGGTATCTTAGTTTTCCACCTTGTCGTTTTGTTGATTTTTGACGCTTTGTCGCTTTGCTGGTTTGTTACTTTGTCGCTCTGCCACTTTTTCGCTTTGATTCTTAGCCTCTTTCCGACTTTGCCGCTCTGTCGATTTGTCACTTTTAGCCGCTTTATGGTTATGTATGTTTGCGTATATTGTGACTGTCCACCACTCAGTGCGTGACTCAGGTTAACTCGGAGTTAACCTACTTCGCGGATAGTCGCAGTATGCGTGAACGGTTCAAACACATTGTGTTTTCAGCACAAGAGAAGCCAACCCAGTATTCCATAATACTGGTTTTTTGGTGTCCCCTTTTGTGCCGGCCTTTAAATTGTGAATTGACTTTTTTTTTAAATTTGTTGATTCGTATTTTGTCTTTCGCCCAAGTCGGCTTTTAAAATTTAATTCTTTTTTTACTTAAAATTAACTTAAATTTACAACCTAAAATAACCTAAATAACTTAAAATTATTTGTTCTATACGTAATCCTCTTATTGTATATTTAAACCTATTAATTAAAGAAAATAAAAGACAACAAAAAACAAAACTACACATTCATCACCAAATTATTGTAATTTTCTCTTGGATGTTGTTGCTGTGGTCCTTGGTTGGACTTTACCGGATTGGAGTTGCTGGTGTAAGCTTTCCCCAAAACAAAACTTTTGGCCATTTCTGTGCCGAACAATGTATTTTAAGATTTTTTTTAAATATTATCTGTATGGATGGATTTAATGTTAAAACATATTTTTTCCACTTATTTCAAATATATCAGCCATTGATTTTCCCATTCGAATGCCATTAACTTAATATAAGACAAGGTTGTTCCCCACAGGGCATTGTGTAATATATATGAACCTAACTTAATTGTCTCTGTCTGTACATTTTTGCATATATGTTGTATACTTCTTCGTATTCGTATTGCATTTTATTTTTTTGTTAATCCATTAGCATGGATCTTAGATCCTCCCCAGTCTGCTGAAAACCATTGAATGATAAAAGCAACATGACCTTCGCTTCTGTATCCTCTGATGGTTAACTTAAACTTAACACCTATTCCATCCACCATCATGATGCATCAGACCCATGGATAATCTCGGTTTTCTATAAATATAAATGTTGATATATAAGAATAAAGAAACTAAAAGTGAAATCCACACCACGGATGCGATATATGACTGGCGATCCTTCAGCAAGTTAAAAGAGAAATAAAAATACGTATAAATATCTTCCCCATCTCATGATGAGATGTAGGTATACGATGACCATCTACGAGTAGAATGACACGATGTGCCTTTAGCTACTGGATTGTTTGCATTTTGCTCCGACACGTTGTTGGCTGGCATTCAAAGCGTTCATCAATCATTTGCTTATTCAAGGTCATTCAAGACAATACCCCATCTTTAATAGCTATCTGCATAGCTGTATACGCAGACGTTCTACTCTATTTTCTTGCTTGGTAGTTGAAAGTTTCTAGGTGAAGTTAGTGGGTCTGATGATGGGTATCTATATACTCTTCTGCGGTTCTTCTTCGGCTTCCTTCCAGACTCGGATCTTTTTCACATTCTTATATATAAAGAATGGATATATTCTTTTCGCCTATGGTTTTGTTTGTTCGATCGACATTAGGTTAATGGGTTCACCAGACAATACACCGATCACTCTGATTATTGATTAGTGTGTGAGGATCATGACAACGTCAAAAATTCTTAATTTTCATCTTCAGTGATGGACAATGGGAAGATAATATTCTATTAATTCGTTCTGTTTGATCATCAATTTATATAGTAGTTGTGGTAGTGGCTGTGGCGGCGGCGGCGGTGGCAGGCGCGACAGCTATACAGATAAAACACTCAAAGGAAAGTGCTGATTTTTGCGCTCTTGACTTCGAAACAATCATTCCACCGATTGATCCTTCTGATACTTTGGCCATAACATGAGAATCTCCTCATCACTCACGATGCAGTTCTCATCAATTAAAACTATTTTTTATTATAACTTAAATTCAGCTTAAAAGCGGAAATATGAAGGAAAAGACTAATTTACACTCAACAAAAATATTCTAGAAAATTGAAAGTTGCACTCATACACCCTTTGATTGTTAAATGAATCTTTAAACATTGTAAATTGATTATGTTATTAAACTTTGCTTTGTTTGTTTAGTTATTATTTATCATTTACCTACGAGGATGAAGCTTATTATAACTACATACTCCTTTTATTAAATCAGACTAAAAATCTTAAAAAATCTTCTTTTCAAGGAAAAAAAAATGGAAATTCCTTGCGAATTTTTTTATCAATTTTTATAATAGCTCCCCCAACGGACTCTATGTAGATGAACTGCTCTAAAGTAGGTACATATATACATACACTTTCACGGTGTCACATTTAGACGTCAACAGAAGATTAATGAACTGTCAACGTACACCGACTCAACTTATAGAACATTGACGATCATACGAATGACGTTTAGTCACAAAATTTCAGTCATGATCGATAATGTGTACCATGCTTAATATGTGTCAACAGAATTTTCACACTTCGCTGTCAATATGTAGACACATAATCAGTGATGTCACACAAATAGACAAAAAATCTCTACATTTTTCCTACACTCACAAAATGCATAAAAGGTGAAAAGAGTCATGAGGCAACAACTGGTCACGTTCGGGGATCAATACAAAGCTATCCGGATGGGTTTGTGTTGTTGTAATCCCTTGTAACAAAACAGCTGATGCAACAACAACTCAATAAACTGAATAAAGGGTTTGTGGTAATATGTTTAGAAAGAAAAATATTATAAGAACAAAATTTTATAGGTACGATTTTAAAAAAAATGATTATTTAGTAATAAAATTCTAAAAGTACATTAGTTTGTATGGAAAACTCTAATATTTCAAAAAACCTTCCTTTTATACCTTTTCAATCCGAAAAGGAACACGTAAACCGTTGGCGCTTCGTTCTCAACAGCAAAAATTGTAAATTTTTGCGTTCACGATTACGCCACTTTGTCAATGGGAATTAATTTTACAAACTGTATGGCATGCTATGCTACGAAAGGCCAGGTGCATCAAATTACAGATTTTTTTGAAAAGACATTTGAAGAAAAACAATTAGCTATGTTCCGATATATTTCTAGATGTTGCGAAAGTCTTTGACAAGATTGAGCATCTGGGACTTGAGTCTTACAAACTGCATAGGGATCATTTAATGCACTGAAATCTTATGTTACGGATAATTTTTTTAGTGTAGGAACGGTATGAGCAAGAGTATTTGGAGCATAAGAAAATTGAAATCGGTGTACCACAAGGAAGTGTCTTAGGACCAACACTGTTTATTTCTGATTATAATAGGGATATTTTTACAATGCAGAAACATCTTAAAATAAGAGGTTTTTTTTTATTAGAACCATTATGTCGATTTTCCAAAAGGATTAATAAACACCACTTATCAAAACTGCGCAAAAGCAGCACAGACCAGCAACAGCACCAACAGCAGACAGCAGCAACAACTAGAACCACCTCAGCGACAATCAGCAGCAAAGAAAAATATTCTCCAAAATAAGGAATTCCAATAATTTGTAACTTTTATTTTGTTTTAAATCTTTTAATAATATTAAGTTAGTTTTAAGTTTTACAAGATTCTATAATTTTAAGCAAAATGAGGTTTTAGGTTAAAGTTCTAGTTTTATATGCAAAGTATATTTAATTTTTAAGGAACTTTAATTTTAAAATGCCGACTTTGGTGAAAGATAATTAGCGCGTTTAGAAAAATGAGATCTCAGAGATTTTTCTCAATCAAAAAGTGAGCCAGCGAATCCAAGATTTTGTTTCCTCAGAGTTTTGACAGCAAAACAGAGAAATTTTGATGAGGATTCCTGTTCATGTAACTAAGATTGCTGAGATCTTAGAGATCTCATTTTCCTGAAAACGCCTGATTTTAGAATTAATTTGATCAAATGTGAATTGAATTGACAATTTAAAGGCCGCCACAAAAGAATAAAAAAGAAAGCACAAAAAAACAGTATTATAAAATACTCCAAGGAAAATCATATCTGATGGAAGCTAAGAAATATAAAAAAAAAATGTTTTTTCAAGTGTAAAACCAAGAATTCCCTGGACCATTATCAAGTCATGCAATTATTTGCACAATGCAACCGAAGATGTTTGTCTTTTGTTTGCTGCATCAGACATGAAGTGCTATAAGGTCCATTCCACTGACTGACCTCAAACCTTAAAGCCGGAGATAAAGATGACCAACCACCTTAACAACAACAACAACTGCACCAGTCTTTGCCGCCAATGGTCATTATCAAGGGCGTATGTCAAAAGCCATTAACATTCTTGTCATCACTTTCCATCCCCACACCCTATAAATAGATTCCTCCATAGATGTCCGCCTGGATGTCGGCGTCGTCATCATATACGGCAGTGCGTTCTCCACACTAAGTCTTCTTTTGAGAACCGACGACGACGACGGGATATCCATATTTACGAGAAAGAGCCCACATCACAATACAAATAGGCTCAGTAGAGTGATATAAAAAAAAACAAAAAAAAAAAACACATCCCAACCACGACGACGTCATTATAGCCCAGATGAGAAGCTAATTGTGGCGAACAACGCCCCACATTTATGGCTACATGCCTCACAGTTGCCTTTTGGCATCTCAGATTTCATTGTATTATATGTATGTAGGATACCTATCCGGAGGACGACTCCTAACAAATTGTTGGATTGTTTCCACATTTCGTGTGGTCAAGTGGAGGAGCTAGAGCAAATATTAGTGCAATTGTTTTCTTCGGATATAAGATTCGATTCCGAGGTTATAAAGTTGTGGTGGTCTTGAAAGTCGTCGTCGTCGGTCGTGTCGTCCAGAGTTCCCTGATCTGCGGATGAAGATGATGCTAGGTTTTGCCTTAATAGTATAATTAAAAGTGGTATTTAATGTTGAAAATTGCCAATGGAAACATGAAAGGCTTATTATATTTACTATTATAAGTATATAGGTCTCTACGATGGTATTAATTAGCTAAGATATTTAATCCTGGATAATGAATGGATTTAAATTCAATTAAGTGCTGAACCGTATTTAAAAAAAAATATAATACAATTTAATACAATTTGTTTCTGTGAATTTTATTTCTTTTTTTGTTCCTTAATTGGTACCTATATACGATAATTATATTGGACCTGCTTTTAAAAGTTTATATATCCATTGAATGGACTAAAGTTTTCAAAAACCATCCATGATGGTAATTCATGTCTAGTCATGGGCTAAAAAAAATGTCCAATGGAAAAAGACTAATTTATAATTTAAACTAAAAAAAAATGTAAAAGGCATTCGAAACTGAGGATTTTTCGAGAAGGAGGCTATATCTACGTATAAGGCAAGTATATAGATTTCGAGTTAAAAAAATAATAGAGGTTGTAAACATAATTTACACTTCGATGACTCCTACTGTCTTTACGTCTGTGCGACTGTGCAGCTGTGCATCTGATGCGTCTCTGCGTCTTTTCATCTATGCGCCTAATATTGTTTGAGCTAGAATCTTAAGGGTTGGACCGACTTGTTTCAAATTTGGGACAAAGCGTTTTTAAGCAATCTCCTATCTTATCTAAAATAGGTAGCTGTCATACAACTATTTAGGTTTCATCATATTTTCTCAAAAACGGCTCTAACAATTTTAATTAAATATCTTACCATATAATGACCAAATTGATTGTAGACTAAAAAATCGTATTACAAAAATTATAGTGGGATTCATTCAACGTCGTAAAACACTAGATAAGTTTATCTTTTGGATAAATTTATCTTTTGGGTAAATGAACTTTCAAATTTTGTATGAGAAATGGTTTACGCAAATTGGATAAAATTATCTTAGAATTTTATTGCGGAAACTTATACAATTTTTTTTGGATAAACTTATACAAACGTCATTGTGACTTTTAGAATTAGACGTTTAATATTTGACGTTTAACGAACAGCTGATTCAATTACGCAGCATTTATCCAAATAAATAAAAAGGACATTCACGTAAACTTATATTTTTACACAATTGGTAAACTTATCTCGTTGCATGAATACCCTTAATGTATTGATGTTTTTTGAGTAAATTTCCTTATGTTTCACTTATTTACGCAAATCTTTTTAAATGCTTAACCAATTTTGTTATAATTTTTCCATCCGGTTCTTCTGTATTGTTTAAACAAAATTCCATTTGAAAATTTTTGACAAAAATTAAAAAAAAAAAAAATTAATCCATTTTATTAGTATTTTTGTATTTTTTGACATTTTTTCTATCAAAAATTTACTTTAACTACGTTTAAGTTATTGTCCAAGTAAGCAAGTTCGTGCGTATTTTTTGACAAGCATTTAAAATTTAATGGGGTGTTTACCAAAAACTTGTAATCTCAAAAAAGAAAACCCCCAACGCCAGAATCCCAGAACTAAAATCTAATTTCGATAAAATCCGAAGATAAACACTCTTGAAGACAAAATCCCAAAAATAAAATCCCAAAAACAAGATGTGCAAATAGTTATTCAAGCAATTAAATCGGGAAAGATACATAATCCCAAAAACAAAATCTCAATCAGACGAAATCCCCATAAAACCAAATCCAACAAGACAAAATCCCAATGAGGAAAGGCGCCGTATGTGTGGAAAGGCCCCAATACATATATATTTTCTTTTGCTTTAATCTCCAAATCTCTAGAAATCCCCGATATTCCCTAACATATCAAGTGAAATACAACCCGTTAGTAATGTTTCCGTTTCCGTTCGCGCGGAAAAACATATTTTTTTTTAATTATACCTACGTAATCCCCAAAAAAAAATCTCAATCGGATGAAATCTCCAAAATAATGCATGTTTGGGATTATGGGTTTTTAACAAAAATGACTAACCACATTTGAAGAGGTTTTTTGTGTGACAACACACTTGCAGTTGGGGTGGCAAGCTTTCTCCACCATCATATTAATATTGAACGTTTGAATAAAGCAACTAACACTTGAGTGAGCTTCCAACAAATTTTTAAAGGCTGGAGTTTATTTCACGACTGCTACACTGCTAGTGGTGCTTCAGAGCCATACATATGTACATATGAACTACGCATTGCGCTACCGAAGTCACGTCATCGGGGCCATCAAATTTGGGTTTTATGGTTTGACAACTGCATTTGAATTAACCGGCATTTTTTTTCTAGCCACACACGAGTGTTGGTTGTTGTATATAACGGGTCATTCATTTCGTGGTTTCAAGTTAGTAGGGCTGGCATTTGACACCTGTCAAACCCAGTTATCATTTAAAGTGTCATAATACTAGTTGAATGTTTGCCATTTACGATAATGGATCGCTAAACAATCAAACAACGCGTTAAAAAAATTATTATTATTTTTTTCTGTGGGGCTATGCAAAAGACGGTGCTACGTGAATAATTCCCGAACTCTAGATGCATTAAAAAAAAAAAAAACATTACTGAAGTTATAGCCGAGATACCGCCCAGAATCTGCGAAAAGGTGGTTAAAAATTACCTTAAAAGAATCGCATGCTTCAAATCTCCTGAGGCGGCCATTTAAATTATATTTTTTTCACACTTATTAGCAAAGTCCAAACTTTATAATGAAATAAAATTTTCATCAAAAATGTATCGCTGAGTATGTTTTATTTAGCTTTACTTTCGAAACCGAAAAATGAATGAACCTCTACATTCAGTTTCTTTCTTTTTTTCTTCGTACTTGATTTATAAGCCAATAATTCCATGTTTTACCTAATGTGGTGGGTAATATTTGGGATTTTTGGAGATTTGGGGATCATCCATTAAGTACTTTAAAATACTGATTTATCAGAAGTAGGTGGTCAGTAAATACCTTTGCGCAGTTAGACTTGTTCGGAATTTGTGATTGAAAAAAAATTAAATAAAAATTAAAAATAGTCGCACAGTTTTACTTGCTTTGTGGTCACTTTTCCCAGGATGCCAGCTCATTCGCCAAAGGGTTTTCTCCTCCATCATCATCATCATCATCATCATTATCATTAGATTCTCGCAATGTGATGATTTATTACTTTACTAGTTGCCCTATAATTTTCGATTTCGAATTCATCTTCTTCAACCGGCCTAAATGTAAACGAATCAACCCACAGAATAAATGTAATTGATTGGGTGTGGAAGTGCACCTAATGTCAATCTTAAGTAGAACTTGCTTCCAGCTAAGTTTCACTCTGATGCAGTCTATCAAAAAGATGGAAGGAATGCAAACAGCGATTCAGTTCAACTATACAACTGCAACAGAAAAAAAAATAGTCCCTCTCAAAAGCCTCAAGGCTGCTGATTAAAAATAGATTATACGCGTTTTCATTTTATATCTATGTGCCTTTAGTCGAAGCTGGACGTACGCGAAACCAAACCGACATACAGCGCGCCTCCGGCGAGATGCGATTGTGATCCATTGTCCTATGCCGCCGACATCTTTGTTGATTTTGCCAATAATTATGGCGAAACGTTCACGTGCGCTGCTGCCAGCTTCTGGTGTGGTGCTGCACTTTTGTGTGTCTATATAGAAGAAGTGGACCATACGTGTGCCAGTTAATATAGTGACGCGGCGGTGTGGTGCAGTCAGTCTCCCCCGATAAGTTGAACTTATTAAAATGTCATTAGCCGACATTTTCACTAGCGCCATATAGCCGGACTGAGGCCAAGTTTATGGCTAGTGGCGGTGTCGTTTGTCTTCGGACTTTTTCAACTCGATCGCTTTGCATATAATGTATACCTAGTCGATTCAAAGAATTTCTTTTGTATGTTTTTTTTTTTTTTTGCCGAGATCAGCTAAGATTTCCGGAACTAAGATTTATATTCATTTTATGGAATACTACACAACTGAAGGCCTTAATAGAGATTTAGTTTTATTTTTATTTTTTGTTCTCCTGCGCAAAGGAAAAAGTGGGAAATCTTGTAGGAATGAGGTTGTTGCATAGAGAGTGATTAGTGATTTCACAGACAGTCATTGCGCTGTTGATGAAAAGACACGATTATTATAGGTCAAAACTCGAAAGATGTATACGAGCAACGAAAGCGATTTGATATCACCGGATGTGAATTGGAATGGAGATTTATCGCAAAGTTGACAAAAAAAAAGGTTGCTTACGCATACCTACCTTGTAATTTTTACTTGCGATATATTAGTACCTATATGTATGTACATAATAATTATGCATTCGTAAAAAAATCGAACTCGAGATTTTGATCAAAGTTGGCATTAAGATGGCAGCGAAGTCGAAAAAAGTGGGTCTCGCAATTCTGTCTGTCTGTCTCTGTCCTTTCGGCTGAATAGCCTAATCGGGTGGAATAATTTTCCTTAAACTTGGTACCAAGCATTTTTTAGAAATTCCCCCCACACATTTATTTTTTCATTTTTTTTAAACCAAAAATAACGGTACCTGCCGAACAATTTTTTGTTACAAAATAATGAAAATCTTATTTTTCTCAAAAACATGCCCAACAACTTTTTTTTTTAATTTGGTATTTTTTTTACAAAAATGCCTCCATTTAATAAAAAAAATTTCGGAAAAATTGTTCTAAATGGCACCTCCCAGCGAAACATTTTTTTGATTTCCTTTTTTCTCAAAAACGGTTCAACTGATTTTAACTAAATTTTTTTTTTCAAAGTTTATTTTTAAACTCCGCATTAATAAGTACTAAAAATTAGCGTACCAATTTTGTTTCTTAAAAATAAATTCAAAATTGTATATATAAAAAATTAATTTAAAAAAACCGCTTTTTAAAAATGTTTTCTCATAAATTGAGATTTGTCCAAAAAATCACTTGGTGTACATTGCGTTGGTGTCAAATCAATTTCAAGTATTTTTGAGCATGAAACTTAAAAAGAATTACAAAGAAGTTTAGACTCATAACTTCGGATCAACGAATGGTAGATAAAAATTAAACTCTAAAGGCGATGTTTTTTATTTTATTTGTATTTCATGTTCTTACCTAGCAACAAATTATAACAAAATAAAAAGTAAGGAACATCGCCCCCAGAGAAAGGTATGCTCTACATAGAGCAATTTTTATTTTTTTTGTAAAATATTTATTGTGGTCTATCTGCACTCCTAAAAAATATTAAGTTTAGAGACTTGGTTAAAAAAATATAAAGAGGTTCAATTTTAAAAAAAGTAACGACATTGCCCCTGGAAAAACTTGTCCTCAACATTTTGGTGTTTAAAATTTTCCAATACCATTAAAAGTCATCCAGATCTGCAAGTCTAAAAAAAATCGGATGCAGCGATTTTCAGATTCATAAATATTTGTCAAATAGATCGAGATCAACGTCAGCTTTAATTTTTTGGTAAATACCCATCTTATCTATGCATGTACTGAACCCAAAAATGGTTAATCTCCTTTTGAAAATATGTGCTCGAAATCCATCTTATAAATATTACCTTAAAAAACAAAAGTAATATTTAAAATATGACGATATTTTTTTACCCCATTTCACCCTATAAATGATTAAATTTTGGTCAAGCGATTCAAAAATATTATTTCCTCAGTACCTATTTGAGATTGCTGAACTCACTCGTAGTGACGTTGAATAAGAATTTTAAAACGTAAGAAAAATGGGCGTGGTAGTAGGTGGAAGACTAACAAGAAAAACCTGTGAACATTACAGCGAAATCGGTTGAGTTTTTTTTTTTTTGTTTTTGGCCCAGTTTAGTGGTGATGGTGACTTAAATCAGAATTAGTTAAGTCTGGTCATGAAATTTATTACAGTTAACTCAAAGAGCAGTTTTTTAGTACAGAATTAATGCAGATCGACTTAACTGATTCGGAGGATGAAACATCAAAAGCAGTAAATTAAGTAAATTCAGAGTTAACTCACCAAATTCGGGTTTAATTTAACCTCTCATACTGAAAAACTGGATCAGTTTCGTGTTTTATTCACTATTTTGAGTGCATGAATTTGTTAAGGGACCTATAATTGTTATCGACCAAGCCATTATTGTTTTTAGTCTTTTGATTTTTGTTTGATTTATTTGAATTTAATGATACCATTATAATTTTAATAAAGCTTCCATTAACTAAGTATACCCTTAGACGATATACGTTTGACATTTGTAAAACTAAGAAAGAAACATATGTACCTACGTCCAACATATACATTTTTTTTTTTTATAATTTTCTAAAACACAAGAATCTACATAATTTATCTACCCTAATAATCTTATGGTTAAAACTTAAACCTTAGAACAACATTTGGAGCAAAGATGGATTTGTATTGGATACCGCAACTGCATGTCTATTATTTTCTCTCTCAGTTTTCGTGTCCAGTTAATTTTTAATAATTTTGATTCTACCCAATTTAACGTTAACTACCAACATAATATTCAAAAATTCATTCAATTAAAAACGATTGTCTGACAGAAACATGTAATTAAACTTGATCTTTTTCAAGATATACATTTGGACAAAACGTTTTACCCAAATATTTATTTATTTTTTATTGACTGATATAAGGCTTGAGGCAAAGCAGACATTTGATAAAACTTTTAGAATGAATACAAAAAATATATTTTAACCTTTTTTTTTTTTTAAATAAAAACCCACTTTCTCTAATTTAGTCAGAATATCATTTTTTCGTAATTTTATATTAATTTGAATTAATTATAGAATATAATGTTGCATGTTTAATCTTTATAATATAGAATTTTAAATATCAAAATAACATTGGATTCGAAATTATATTTCGTGTGCAACGAATCACATTTTAATAAATTGACTGATTATGTTCTTTCTCTTTGTTCAAATTTTCATAATTTAAATCATACATACCTATTTTGTGGTGGGGGGGAGGGGGGCTAGGTAAGCGATGGGAAATAGCATTACAAAAATAAAATAAAATTTCAAATTTGAAGTTATTACAATTGCATGCTTAGCATAATAATCCTGAACCTATATTTATTTTTATATTTGTTTGTTAATTGTTTATGAAATTAAGATTTTTCCACCCTTGCATTATTATTATAGTCTTTTGAATAAATACTTAGACCAGTATTGCCCACGCCCCATAGGGGTGCAATTTGATTTTATAGGAGGGCAATTTAAAATTATTCTTATACTTTATTCCGTAAAATCTATGTTTCTTGTGTTTCCACCCTTGGAGATATATATTTCTGAATGCATCCAGGATCTATCATTCATCAAATGTAGATTTAATGCCATAAATGACTTACGGACATATTATTCACTCGATTCATCCAGATTAAAACTCAAATCCGGATGTAAATTATAGGTACAAATTCAATGTAAATACACCCGGATTTAAGTTTTAATCTTTGTAGTTTAATTGTTTTAATAATTTGCTTTGTCGAACGACCGCTGTAGTTAATGTGAACAGCAGTCGGACGACCGAAAATTTCAATTTAACGTCTTCTTTCAAATTTTTTCGTAAGATTAAAAGAGAATGGGTTAAAATTAAGCAAACTAATAAAACGAGAGAGGAAACAAATGAAATTAATTCGTTAGTATTAGTGCAAATAATGAGCTGCGCTCCATATTCATTCTTTGAAAATTTATTTATGTCGGTACGACAGTCGTTGAATGTGAACGCTACCAAAACGACTTGGATCGGGCGACATTTCGTTAAATCTGAACCTAATATCAACCATTCAATTGTTTTATTGAACATTTTAGATTTTGTATGTTAAAAATTGTTTAAGTATAATAGGCGCGTTCAGAAAAATGGGATCTCAGAGATTTTTTTCCTCAGAGTTTTGACAGCAAAACTGACAAATTTTGCTAAGGAGTCATGTTCATTTAACTAAGATTGCTGAAATCGATGAGATCATAGGGGGACATGAGGATTTTGGAAAGGTTTTGGTGGGATACAGCCAAAACAAGGTTTGGGAAACACTGACTTAGACCAATGTGAATCTATAGATGGGCCATTTTGAGTGCCCACGGTGATGATGAATGTAGCATGCTTATTTTTTTTTTACAAAAAAATTATTTCTAATTCAAATCATTTCCTCTTCTTAGAAAAAGAAAAGTTCTTTTCAATTTCAATGCAATATACAAAAAATAACTTTTTTCCTTTTTATAAAAAAAGATTTTTCCCGTGGGCCTCATTTGAACGTTTCATCTCATCCGCATCCTCAATTCATTGAAAAACAAACATATAAAAAAAAACATATTTCAATTAATTGATCCCATCATTTATTGCCTGGAGATGATGGATTTGCATATCACATGAATGGGTTTGTCCGTGTCCGCTGCATTAAATTCCCAGATTCATGACTTTGTCACTTCTGCAGAACGGCAACACGCACTCGCATATACATACAATGTAAAATAATATGACCGCGTATAGCTCTTGCTGCCAACACCAAATCTATGCCACGCATCTCTGCCCATAGCCCTGAGAAAAATTCTTTGAGTTTCACTTTTTTTTTTCTTCTCTGGAGCTATATATTTACAACATAATAGATATTATATAGGGAATGAGCTTGTGTTGATGAGGATGACTTGCCCTCGAAAAAATGTTCGCCTTGAAAAAACATCCTGCAGCTAGATTAAAAGTCATGTAATAAAGACAAGTTGCATATACTTACTAGCTGGTTGAATTATGTCTGTCATGAATCTTAATTTGCGCGTAAGGTCCTCAAGGATTACAACTATGGCAAGGGACATTAGTTAATATAACTTCTGCCCCTTTGTGGATTTTAAAATTTTTGTTTGGCCTTATACTTGGTTTTATATATGAAAAGGCAGCAAAGACTTCTGTTTGAATTTTCGAACTTGGAGTTGGATTTTATTTTTTTTTTTTTTGTTTCTGGTTTACTATTTAATTTCTGGCAGACATCCGCTGGTGTTGTTTCTGTTGCTGCGCAACAACATCCTGCAAATGCGATTAATGATTCTCATGCATTGACGTTGCAGGCAGCATATAATTAAGTTTCAATTACACACTATATGCTGGGTATCTTGGAATTTAGTTTTTCTTGTTTTGTTTTGTTGCTTTCGCTTTTTTTTCTAGGGTGGACATTGGACGAATGGATGTCTTGTACTTGGTCGGCTTTTTAGCTTTTTAAGGGCCGGTTATGGATTTGTTAAAAATTGCAGCTTTGTTTCTGCAAAGCAGAACAATAATGCTTTTGGTATTAAGATGTGAGATGGAAAAAGTGCAGTCAGTTGGTAACTGCAGTCAATTATTTTATGTGTAATTCGACTTGTTAACAGTCATTTTCAATCTTCTGACTTAAATGTTACCTAAGTAGTCAATTGAATAGCAGTTAATTGACTGCAGTAACATTTGACTGTTGCTTGTATAATCAATTAAATTACTGTTTACAGTTATTTTCAATATTCTGACTTGGAAGTCTCTAGGCAGCCAATTGACTAGCGGTTAATTGACTGCAGTATTTTTTGACTGTAAAGTCACTATTACTGTTTACAGTCAATTTCAGTACCCTGACTTGAAAGTCAATTACGGCAGTTAATTGCCTAGCAGTATTTTTACTACAAAACTTTTTGACTCTTTCTAAATATTAACAGTCATTTTCAATATGTTGATTTGGAAGTTAACTAATGCAGTAAATAGGCTAACCGTTAATTGACTGCAGTACTTTTTGATTGTTTCCAGCCTTGAATAGTCCCTTTTTTTAAATTACTGTTTACAGTCATTTTCATTACTTTGGCTTGGAAGCCAACTAATTCAGCCAATTGACAAATTGACTGCAATATTTTTTGGCTGTTTTCAATATTCTGACTTGGAAGCCAACTAATGGGAGCCAATTGACTAACAGTTAATTGACTGCAGCCAAAATTTTTCCAATCTGGTATATACACTTATTTAAAAATTCTTTTTACAGTCATTTTCAATAATTAACTGTAGTACTATTTGACTGTGTCCAGTCTGGTATAATCTCATTTTTAAAAATTACTGTTTACAGTCATTTTTAATATTCTGCCTTGGAAGTTAACTAAAACAGCAGTACTTTTTGCCTGTTTATATGTCGTGTTCTGAATCGTAAGCCTACAATGAAAATAAGTCCTCACTTCGGTGTATTGATTCCAATTGTTATGAATTAGATAATTTAATTGAATTGGATTAAAAGAATGCAGTCAAATGACTTACTGAATGTGGAACCTAACTAAAGTCGACTTTTAAGTGAATATAAGTCTAAAAAAGTTTAGAAATACTGCAGTCAATTAACTGCTAGTTAACTAACTCTCAAGAAATATTCAGTCAGTTAACTGCTAGTTAACTGACTGCGTGATAGTTAACTGCAGAGTCAGAATAATGAAATTGACTGCTTTCAGTGGTTTTTAAGTCAAAGGTAAAAGTTTAAACAATTAATCTAGGGCTTTAGTCAATTGACTGCAACTTCACTGACTGCAGTCTTTTAAGAAAAATCTCTGAAAGCATATTACATTTTTAATTATTCTTGAAGCAAAAGTATGAATTTTTGCTGAAACCTGCTGATATGGTAACCACCATTATGCAGACATATTACAAAGAGTAACTTTATTCGACGAAGTCAAAGGCTTAGTTTTATTTTGAGTGGCAAGTAGGTATACATCAGACGAAAGGCTCAGATCTAAGATTTCTTATAGATATTCATCTGGCGTCTTAGACGCAAGTCAACCCGTCACGTCAGCTACTCATAGTAGCCAAACACGAACTATGCTGATGGGCCTTGGTCATCGCTGTAAAATTTGCCTCAGTAATTAGCTCAGCAGAAGCCGATTGCTTTACATGCTAACATATTTAACTTGTACGCATCATACCTATACGTAAATAGAAGCTCTGATGCTGAGGCATTAAGGATGCAACTCTCTATAAGGTCTGAGGGAAGAGGGTGACGTCTAATGCTTATCCCACTTTGATGTGGCTTGGCTTATAAAACAAATCACAATCGTAATGAGCGTGCGATTAATGATAGTGAAAGATCAGCGATCGTCATCAGTCGTCGCAATATCCTTGTGTTTTTCCTTTCTTCTATGTCATCCTTCCTTTTTATTGACTTAAGTTATATAAACAGAGCACACAGGATGCAATAAAAGTCTCATTATAAGAAAAGAATTTTATATAGGATTATGAGGAGTGAACGAGTTCATCATAAAAACCAACATCAGTGTAAACTTGAATCGTCAATGCGATGCTATACTCGTATATAATAATTCTTATCGCCTGTATATTCCATGACATGATGTGTTATTGCAGTAATATCCTCAATATATCAACGAAGATAATCCAGGAGTGATATGTTGCTGCAGGAATGAGAATTCTAGAAATTAATGTGAGAATGTTGTATGTATAATTTTTGAATGACTTCAATCAAATAAAGTAGTGGTAAGTGAGCATCATTAAGACTTGTTTAAAATTCTTGAGGATAACAAATGTATTTGAATTAATGATTCACGCAATGCACACTTTTGTTGGAAAAAAAAATATGATTTCATTTTGCAGAAGATTTCTTTAATTTTCAGAGATAGTTTAAGCAAGGAATTTACATAGCAATAAACAGGGTCTTTTATTAGGCGCTTCTTAACTTTGAATTTAAATAAAAAAAAAAAGTATGTATCGGAATTTTGTATTTGTTTGAAATGCCTATAGATGCCATAATGTCATTGGTCAAATGTCCGCCGTGGCTTCTCTGGGTGTTGCGCAACCGAAATGTGTCATTTCCCATGACTCAGGTTCATAGTTCAGTCTGCATTTGACCAATGGCATGGGTTATGTTGGCTTTGAGGACCGTCGTGGTTTTGGGCTTATTCGCCTAGACCTGCAACTTCAACTGCAAGTCTAATCGCACGATCTCGGTGGCTAGTTCACATCACCTCCACGCAAGATGACCAAGCCCTCGAAACGGTCGTGCAGAATTACCAATGTGGAGCGAGATGTGTGGCACGTAGCGTGCGTCGTCCTGTTGAAGCCACATGTCGTTAGTGTCCATATCAATTGTATTTATTGGTATCCTTTGTTAATGTACCCATTCATGAGTCCATCAAATGGGCCTCATCGCTGAAAATGATTTTTCGATGAAAACTAGAGTCAGTTTGCAATACCCCGTGGCGCAATGGTTAGTGCGTTGGACTGTTACGCCGAAGGTTTCGGGTTCGGTTTCCAGCCTATGCCATATAAAAACAGAAATGTTTTTCACTTGTTACTGCATCTTGCGAGGAATTGACAAATCCTCCAAGAGTATCTTGTCATGAAAAAAGTGCTTCTCACCCTAGCCGTTTGGATTTGGCAGAAAATTGTAGGTCCCATCTATTCCTGCCAATAACACGCACACAGGAATGATTGAGAGTTGTAAGTCACCATAGACCCTGGTTCGTGCCGACAATTTTTTTATTTCCAACTGCTCCAAAGCACATTCAGAGAACACACGCCGTTGTCTATGGTCGTTTACCTCCAGCCCCTGGGTCATGTGAATTTTGTATGCCTACTGGCCCAAGTCACGACGCGAAATTTGCCAAGTTATGCGGTTAGCAAAAGGCCGAGTCCTTGGAAGCGATGTGAAATCGACAGTCTCGGTTTCTACTGCACACTCTGACGGACAGCGGCGATGTTTTTGGCAGGTCATGCGTTTTGTCGTTTCTGAACCAGTGTACTCAAATTTATCCGCCACACTGTGAATAGTCCTCTCGGTAGGACGTAGGACGTAAAATGGGCAAAGCACGCGGAACGTTGTCCGTACAGAATACCAATTTTGATAAAACAATTTTATCATTTGCACGTATTGTTGAACGCTATATCCGTCCATAGTGATTTGGCAAAACAGACTGAATAAATAAAAAGTCAATTTGACAGATGTAGCTTCAAGAAAATAGCCGCTATAAACTGTCAACGTTCGGAATTCTATATTGGAAGACCCTTTATATAGTTGATTTAATTAGTTGGTTTTTGAGAGGTAACTTTAATTAACCATATAAATTTAACATCCTAGCGTAAAATACATACATATTTACTGCGTTTTAAATTCGTCTTCCCGATTTTCAGTTCATTTCTTGAAGATTCTTACTTTAAACTTCATTTAACAATCTTTCAAAGCAGCTCACATTGATTCTTCCCAAATTGATTGGACGCCGCAATAGGTATTTTTGTATGTCATCCCGCATCTGGCCCAGATCTTCATCAGTAATGTCGGTCTATTCCTTTCCATTTTAGTTTAACCCATCACTTAATTACATTTTTATTTTATTTAGTTCTATAGTCTCCTTACATGTCCACAGAAGCCACCTGCTTCTGTGGCTACTTACTTCAACCTGTGTGCTTACTTGCTTGCTTATACCTTAAGTAGGAACCTTCACTATAGAAGCCTAAGCTAATCGTCCATATTCAGTGCGGTGACAAAGAGAATACCACCAGCCTACGAGCAATTGTTACGGAATTTATTTATTTTTTTTTTTTAGGAATCCGGGACTCTTTTCATTGACTCTTCGTATCGATTGTTACCGATGGCTTGGGGCAGCAGCTGGTTGGATATATTTTTCTTTTTTGTGCCAAAAAAGAAGGAATCCACTGCTGGTCTGGTCGATTGCGGTGCGGTGGTTTAGATTTGGCGCAAACATAAAAGGTCAAATCAAAGATAGGCTGGTACGTATATAGTGTGGCGGCAGGCGCAGGAAATGGCAGTGATTGCGCTCATTTGTTTGTGTATTTACAGGGACGGATGAATATTTCAAAGGGGCCGTCTAAAAGATAACCGCTATTTGTGGATACACCACTTATTGGCTAAAAACAATGGTGTAGATATAGCTGATGCAGATTATTGAAGTTTGCTGGATTGGCTAACGTGTGTCGTTCTCAAAGAAATATGGACCGATGACGCTGCGCCGCCCGCCAGCCCAAAATCCAAACCCAAGTGATTTTCTCGGGGTTCATAGGAAGCTCTTGGATTTGATGTAGATTGGCATCTACCCTCTCAAATTCCACAATTATGTTTGTTGTCTTACCCATTTATCCAGAAATGAGCCTCATCGCTGAAGATGATTTTTCAATGGAAATTAGGATCAGTTTCCAACAGCTGCAGAGCCCATTTAGCGAACACACGTCGTTGACTATGGTAGTTCACCCTGACCTCCTGGGTCAGTTGAATTTTTGTACGGGTGCAGGTCCAAGTCACGACACAAAATTCGACAAGTTTTGATGTGCGAAAGGTCGAGTTCTTGTGAGCGACGCGAAGTCGACTGCCACGGATTCACCTGCACACTCTTACAGACAGTGGCTATGATATTGCTACTATCAACTGTCAAAGTTCGGAAGTCCCTATTGGAAGACCCTTCACATTTTTTTAGCCTCCCCAGGCTTCAAAATATTCATCGTTTGAAAAGTCTTTAAATTTGCGGCCCATTTTGGGGAAAAATGATAATAATTCTTTTGGTCTTAGATATGCTAATGAATTGAAGACAAAATACCATTTTTATATTTTGTAACAAATCCGGCTATGTCTTACTTTACGCGCGTACTAAAACAACTTGTTTGTCTAGATCTCTTTTATTATGGTCGTATGACTCAAAGAAGTCCTAAAATGGTCATCCTAATGGCAAGCTGCGACCAACCACGGTCATCTTCACTAGAAGCACCAGCTGAAGCATTGCACCAGCAGAAGCAGAAGTACATATAGAAGCAGCAGCAGCAGCAGGTAGTAGTTAAATTGGCATTGTTTTGTTTTCAATAAAGTTCGAGATGCTAAAAAGCCGTACAGAAGCAGCGGTATCCCTATATATATCTGAGAAGGTTTTATTTTCCATTTTGTCCAATTGATAGTTCGAACAGCAACGAGACAAGATGATACAGTGCGGTTTGTGTGTGTGCAGAATAGTTCAGAGGACGACCAAACGATGGACCGGACGCGACGATTGCAGCGAGGCGAGTAACGACGAAGATATGCCGAAGTCGCATACTCGGAAAGCTGCAAATGAAATAATCGCTGAATGGAAGAACAAGTAGGACACGTCACACTGACAATTGGATTAGTTGTTCTGGTTGATGATGATGCTGGTAGGTTCGAGGTTCGAAGCACCGACCGCCACTCTGATGCACTGATGGTCGTCCGCCAATGCACTATGTATGTGAGTACACATATTTATAATGCATACTTGGGGTTCCATTGTGGGTTACAGGTCGTGGTATGTGCAAATGATGGTTATTTATGCGTCGCAGCAATAGCAAGGTGGATACTATAGTCGTCCACAGTAGGCGAGTCATTCTGCGCAATCATTGATTGGCACTTATGGTTGGGAAGTTTCAAGCCTCCTTATGCATAGGCTTAAGCATATATAGGCATCATGGGTGCTAAAGAGCTCAGCCAGCGAGCTGATGGTAATTTTGTTTGGTTCTATTGTTAGCGCGGTGGAAAATATACAATTAGCGTATGACTGGGTGCATTTTTTTGGGAAAATCCCAAAGTGGGACAAGTCAAGTTAAGGTGGGTGTTAACGCTTTAGATTATATGGGATGGGCGCGGTGTGGTTATAGTGGCAAGCTTCCAAACTAAGTGCTGACAGAAAGTGTTAGCTGATTGGGAGTTTTAGAATAATTGTTGGTTTTGGTAGGTTTCATGGTGCCTATGTTATTGAAAGTAGGCAAACAGGGGCATCGCTAGAAAAGGCTTCTAGGCGACCTAATTATCTTTAAAAAAGTAGTTGAGCAAATTAATAATAATTATTTAAATTATGTTAAGAAACTACAAGTCAGGGTGTGATTGTAGACATTATTTTAGAAATAAATTGTTAATGCATTTTAAAACCTTGTGTTTAGAATACAACTTTAAAACTAAAAGGGTGTAAGCAGTCTTAGTTCTCTTGTCGGGTCTCGAGAAATCTATGCCCGGATATTTCTAGTAAAAAGAGAGTATACTTGCATGAGCTAAGCACTCTAAGCAGGTCTTAACTGTCCCTATTGTTTGGAATCCTAGCTATGGTCACAACTCAATGGGAACCCACATGAGCAGAATGGGCATAACCATTTCTGACTTATGCAGAGGTTGTCAGGATGAAGAGGTGAAAGAGGGTTCCTACCACTTCCCTTGCGAATGTCCCAGCCTAACTAGAACCAGGAAGACAGTCCTCCGAGAATAATTTTTCGACGAGCTGGGTGACATCTCTTTTTTGCCAATAAGGAACATTCTAAAATTCGTCCAGAAGACCAAGATGGTTCAGGGAGCCTTCCAGACCCTTACCTAAGCTTCCACTCACTCTTTTTCCTACCCCTCCTTCTCCCTAACCTGCCTACATTTTTCTTTTTGGGGAGCACATAATGGATCCATTGAGACGCTTTTGTTCTTCTAAAGTTCGCGCAGCGGAAACGCCATATTTTTCACTCGGTACATCTAGATTAAAACTTAAATCCGGATGTATTTACATTGAATTTGTATAATTTTCATCCGGATTTAAGTTCGTTCGTTATAACGTGTCATTCATTTGTGTTTTCAAGTTGGTAGCGCTGGAATATGACACCTGTCAAACTCAGCTAGCATTTGAAATATCATAATATTAGTTGAATGTTTGCCATTTACGCTAATGGATCGCTTAACAATCAAACAACGCGTTAAAAGTTTTTTTTCTAATAATGATATTAAGCTGGAAGTGTGATTTTCTGTCGACAGAAATTTCTTGTCCAATAACATATTTTTAAGTTTTCGAGCAGATAGACCTGCGGGGGAAAATTACGCATTTTGTGAGTGGAACAGCTTTTAACTAAAATGTATCCAGATGCAAAGAAAATCGCTCAGAAATTCAGGGTTCAAAGTAAAAAGCACGGCCCTTTAATGTATAAATAATATTAAATGACAAATAATGACAAAACACCTTTAGTCTTCTATATATCTACATCCCACCCACCATCAGTTTTATATTAATTTGAATGTGCTCACATCTGTCTCTTACAATTATCCCACAGTGATAATGATTTGTTGAAGGGCTGCATTGTCACAGAAGTGATAATCTGTCACTCATTGTGTTTTTCCTCGCATATAAGAATCCCATTAATATATCCACCAGCACATTCACTCTGATATTTCAAACCTATAATCACCGTTTCAAATGCAATCCTATATACAACAACCTTTCAAGATTGTATCCCCATTTGACACATTGACAGATTAAATGGACCATGTAGCACGCAATCGGAAGAATGACCATTCCCCATCATAGCTGCGCCGCCACGGCTTGGGCTTGGGCAAGTACCTGCGGCCGGCGGCGGCGTGGCATAAATGGAGATTTATGCGATCCATGTGATTGCTGCGATTATGATTCAGTTTATGGTGGTTCAGTTATGGAATTCTGTGACCATTTCCCGCATTGCAATCGCATCTGATGCTTATTGATTTTAATCGGATTTGGCAGCCACAGCTTTACCAGCACAACCGCAGCACAAACTTGGAACCTATAAGAGAAGAATCTCATCGGCCGAAGGCCTCCCAAATCGTTTTGCTTCGTCAATTACGCAGCTACTGTAGGTAAATAGTTATAGTGAGAACGTTTAGGATTTTAACTCCCGGGAGAGCTAGCGAGGGCTGCCCTAAGTCTAACGGTGTGCTGACGTTTTGAGTCAACATTCTCAATTTGTATGGCTTAGTCTTGTCAACCGCTTTGTTAGTTAGCTTATATACATTGGCACCCATCGGTGTTTGCCTCCATGGAAACATTTATACACAATTTAGGTAGACTATAAGCTCTGCATGGTTGCAATATTGTTAAAACCTTTTATGGCCAGAAATAATCAGTAACCAAACAAAAAAATATAGGTAGGTATTAGTAAGAAGTTACAGAAAAATAAACGGAAAAAGGAACAAAATGTACCCCAAACTCCATGGTGGTTATGGGTACTCAAGCATTGCCCACATTCCATAGGTACTTCAGCATCAACATCAACATCAACATCAAGAAGATGCCATGGAGCAATAGTATCAGTTTTTTTCATTGATGATGAAGAGGGGATTATAGGAATTTTCTAAATACAAGGAAGCGACAGTAATAGGTTAAGCAAATGGCCAAGCTGAGATCAGTGCAAACACCAACACTATAGTAACACTGTTCATCGGTCGGCGACTGCAATATACGCTGCGAATGCGGCTAAGGCTGCGGCAGCAGCGGCATGCTGCGTTGTCCTCGGCCTTCTATTGGTGATTTATTGAATTAATCTTTTTCTGTCATAAATTTAACTGCATCTTGTGTGCCCACTTTGGCTGAGATCAGAAAAGAACAGAACACAACATGTGTGTTTTTGACCAAGAAAAATCGTGCATGAAACTCAACACATAGGGGTGCTGAAAACAGTGCTGTCGTACCATACTTATTATAAGAGCTCTTCAGCGACATGTACAAATGTGCTATAAGTAATAAACAAACTAAAGTTCTAAAAAAAAAAACAAAGTAAAATCAGCAAATTTTTGTTTAATTTTAAATTTTAAGAATAAATTTTAGCCGATTTAAAAAAAATGCAAATTTTTAAACGTTTCAAAAATGTATTGGAAATAAATTTGATATTTTGATACGTGGCTTTGGATATTTGAAAGTATTTTTTTTAATTTTTTATTAATAATTGAGAAGTTAGGAAAAAGTAGGTAATATGTCTAATACTTTTTCTATTTAATTCTGATTGATACTATTACTGAATACTTCAATACTTTCCATCCTAAAACGACAGCACTGTCTGAAAATTATATATTGTGATTTCGCGCTACACATAACAGAAAGCCTTGTCCAACACTACAATCAGAGAGACTTGAACTTTCATCTGCCGATTGCACTGGTTAATCGTGTTTCAGTTAGGAAATTTTATAGAAGTTATTTGGTGCTGTTAGGCATATATGTATTTTTAGTCCAGTTTTTTTTTCTATTTTTTTTTGTAAAATATTTCTTTTGCTTTGTGGAGAGAATGAAAAAGGATTATGTAATTGATTGAAATGGTTCAAGAGCAATAGCTGGCGGCAATAATGGTAGCAATAACCTGCGAAGAAATTTCATATTTTCTATGCAACTATAACTCACATTACATAGTATGCTTTCACAAAATAAAACATGTTTATCAATAGCTGCATAATTTTCTTGAAAGTGCTTTGTTGTGTTTTATAAAATTATGGGAATATGTAATTTCTTACAGTTTATAAAATGGTTGATTATTCAAGACTAGGTACGAAGAATTTCCATTAGATTTTTTTACAAGAGTAAAAGTTAAAAAAAAATTACTAATAAGAAGAAAATCTTATTTTTGTAATTATTTAAGAAAATAGTTCTTCTTTAAAATTAAAATGGAAAATTGTTATTTTGTTTAAATATGGAATTTTATTTTTATTCGTTCATTCGTAATATCAAAATAATGTGTAATTAACATTGTCAACATGTCAACGTGATGGTATCTTTTGAAGGGTCATTCATTTTTCGCTTTCGAATGTAAAGCTAAATAAAACACACACAGCAATACATTTTTGATGAAAATTTTATTTCATTATAAAGTTTGGACTTTGCCATTAAGTGTGCAAAACAATATCATTGAAATGGCCTCCTCGGGAAGATTCGCAGCATGCAATTCTTTTGAGGTAATTTTTAACCACTTTTTGCACATTTCGGGCGGTATCTCGGCTATAACTTGAGTAATGTTCGTTTTTAATACGTCTAGATCGGAGATTAATCGCGTCAACAAGGTCTTTGGCGTAGCCCCAAAAAAAAAAAAACCAACGGTGTCAAATCGCATGATCTTCGTGGCCAATTGACTACGCCAAAACGTTAAATTACGTGACTAGGAAACTTCTCATAAAGCCATAATCGTGTTGTGTGGCTTGTTGCCCCGTCTTAATCCAAAATAGGACATAGTGAAGTATACGACACGTTCAATTGCTGCGAATACGGGGAAATTGATAAATTCAGTTCATCAGCAACACTAGCACTTGCAGGTTGCAGCAGCAATATTTTCGACTGAGCGTGCATTACGATGATGCACAAGCCTTACGTCATAAGTAACGTTTCCACTCTCTTCAAATTTCTTCACAATTTCACCGATTGCTTGCGTAGTCGGTCGATTATTACGACCATAATCATCGCGTAGTGCGCGAAAAGTGAATCACCACTTTTGTAGTACGCGTTTTTCCATTGTTAAACGATCAATTGCCGTAAATGGCAAACATTCAACTACATAATATTATGACATTTCAAATGACAGCTGAGTTTGACAGGTGTCAAATGGCAGCGCTATCAACTTCAAACCACGAAATGAATGACCTTATATAAAACAAATATTAAAATAAATATTTTTTATTGATATGTAAACATCTACGCCAAGGGTTGGGTTAACTTAAAACGCCTTACGTGTAGCACGTTGTGTAAAATACGTTACGTTCACACGTACACGGTACGATTTATAAATCATAATTTGGCACTGGTGCGAACGTTCACGTTTAGACATCTTAACCGTGAGTCGCGGCACTCGAAATTTTTTTGTTTTTCAAGAAAAACTTGCTTTCAAGGATGACAATCTTTTTTTCATCAAATAATTTTATTTTCTATAAGGTACCTTTGCTACCAATAATATTGTATTTATATTCAAAACTATAAATGGGATCTAACGGTTAATGGTTTCTATCTAACAACAATTATGATGCATTCAAATTACGGAGCTCGACAACAAATTACAGTTTTCTAATTTCGATTTCAAATTAAAATATTTTCTCTGGAATTTTTCTCCATATATTTACATACATATATGTAGGTATAAAGTAATGTGAACAAAAACTATAAAGCTTCTATATAAATACACAACACCATGTAGGTAACCATCATTCATTCAAATTCATCTAACTCAATTAAGCAGATATCATATAAAAAAGTGCCTGCATCGGTGAAATTTAATTACAAGAATCAGCCTTAAACCAAATGAAGTTGATGATGCGCGCAGTCCGATCATCATCATCGCATCGTGATCCAATCCTGATGCGATGAGGTATTAGGTACGAACGTATGTATATTTCCTGGTAGCCTTCAGGCTAAGTAATTACTATTCTTTAGTTTCTAATGGAGAAACACTTTTGACACCCCACATGACATTCTTGAGAATTAAATATGACACAAGGTATCACTGTATGCGCGATTCCCTACATAGATACACCATATTCACATATTCCAAAGCCCAACAAAACGCATTTTTTATGATTGCATGATGGTCTGAACAAAAGAGAACCTGAGGCGACATTTCAAAGGGAAGTTTCACTGAAATTAAATTATCCTCAAACGAGAGATGCGTGTCAGAAAAACATATTTTTCCATCAACAAAAAAAAAAAAAAAAATACTCGAACCCTATTCCTATATACCTTAAACCTCTTATACGATACCTATATAAGAAGTCCAAATTGAATATTTTTGTGCTGCCTCCCTGCAAATACAGAATTTCAATTTTTTCTAATTTTCCTATGTTTTTTTTTGTTCACTGGAGAAATGAGCTTAATATCTGTCTTTCGTCGGCCTTCTTTATGAACGATAAACGCATACACCTGTCATAATACCAGATAGCCGGCACACTGGCCCTTCAAACTAATAAAAATGGAAATATGACAGTGGCCATTGTGGGCGCGTATTCATAGATCGTTTAGGGATAAGAGGTGAATTTTACAAGGATGCAAATAGTTAAAATTATTTAGGGCTCTCTTTAAATCTTTTCCTTAGTAGTTTAAGATTGTAACTTTATTAAGAGTTTTTGACGAAATTGAAGTCTCCACGATGTAGAACCTGGGCTTAGTGGCTTACAACTCTAAACCATTCCTGTGTGCTTGTTATTGACAGGAATCGAGCTGACCTACAATTTTTTGCCGGTTCCGAATGGCTAGGGTGAGAAGCACTTTTTCATGACAAGAGATACTCTTAGAGGATTTGTCAATTTCTTCCATGAGGTAGTAACCCGCGTAAAATACATTTCTGGTTTTTTGTTTATGTGGCAGAGCCTGGGCATCGAACCCAGACCTGCGGCCTAACAGTCCTACGCACTATAACCATCACGCCATGGGTTACTAATACCTACTACTGTGCCTCTACAATGAGAACACGACCGTTTAGTTGGTTAGTTAATATCACTCTCCGTCTCCAATCTTGCTCATCTCCTTGGAATTTGCTGCTTCGACGTCATCTATCAAAGGTAGAACTCGAAGATTGGTCGGACTGATCACTTTTTGTGAATAGGTGCTCTCCAAGTGTCCCAGCTGTTAAATGGTTTATTGTTAAATCATGCAATATTTTTCCTGACAAAACCCGATCTCTGTAAAATTTTTAATTTATCTGATACTCTCCCGTTGCGGAAGCCAATTAGCCATATTAAGATTCTTCAATTAAAACCAAATTATCAAACCCTTTTATTGATTTATTCCTTAAATGATCACGATTGATGTCACAGATGAGCTTTTTGCTTCTCATTAATCAATAATTGTTGGTGTTCTGGAAAAATTCTCCTGTGAATTTATTTCGAACGAGGGCGGCATATCATAATTGCTATGATATTGCTGTTTTGCATCATCTCACTCGTTCCTTAAACGGTAGCAAGAGGCCACTCATGATAAGACCAAAGGTATAATAAGAAATCACATTTGCATATACGCGGCTGCTGTGGTGGCATGGCGGTGGTGACGTATAGAACAAGGCCTCTTGTTCAGAATAAGGTTTTACTTCCAATCCAACCTACCTACATAGGTATACATTACATATATATTCCTTATCTTTTTCATAGGCTCTAAGGCACATCCTTATTAGATATGACATGCAGTTCACGAACAAATAAGGCAATGACGCAGCAAGACTATTGTACAACAACTTGTAAGTAGGTACATATACCATACCTACAGTACATATATATTATGTATATAAGAGACGGAACCAAGACCGCAAAAGGGGCTCTATTCATAAATTATTCACGAGCTCAATTCACTTTTCGATTTTATTAGTCAAGAAAGTTAAGATGTGTGCCTTGATGCCTACCTGCATGGACAACAACAAAAACAACAACTAAAAACTAGAGGAAGGAGAAGTGATCATGATCTCTAAGATCATAGCTTCATATATCATCTCTGTTTTTTTTTTTTCTATTTTTAAGAAACAGAACTTTCTGTCCCGCACTCAAACTCACTCAATTCATTTCATTTTGGGACTACACGACAGAGTTGACTTTGTCCGCAACCGCTCGCTCGTCATGCCACCGCTGCGCTGCTGCTAGCAAGTCAGAGCACCAAGTATATAAAATATCAGCTATATACTCCCAGCCACAAGCGAGATGTCCTTTTATCGGAAAGAACTTAACATTTATTGTGGTGGAACCATAAGATACAGATGCATATAACAGTTCAAAGGAATACTTCCGATGATACATATTCAAAATGGAACCATTAGTCATTGGAGGTCTTTCTTTCTCTCTTGGGTTCTCTTTTTTTGTTAATGTGAACAAAACAATACCATTAGTATCAAGAGCTGGAGTAGCGGGAAAAATGGCATGGAACATGCTTAGACGTAACTGCAGTTAAAAGATGCTTAACACGACGATTCTTCAAGTTGGGCAAAGTAGCCTTTCGTGTTTTTTTTTGGTGGACTTTGAGGTCGAATTTCGGTGGGGTGTAAGGTACCTGTATATTTGTGGCATAAGGTGACTTCCGCAATAAGCCAAGATTAAAATGTTACGCGATATATATTTGTATACGATGATGATGAGACGATGCTGGTGGAGGTGATTCAGGAAAGAACACACCTATTCTGGACTTATCGCAACGACATGGTGCCCATTTGACCTTCTCTATGTTAGCCAGTCACAGTTATAAGATAAATGGCTTTTTGACATAAAAATGTTGATATCTTTTCTGTATTAGAGAGAAAGGGGAACTTAGGTGATCAAAATATGCGGATAAACCTATTATAGCTGGTATAATATAGTCATAATGGATTGTAACGGAAAATTTGTTTTTGATGGCAGATACAAGGTTACCTACATATATTATGTTAAGCTTTACTTTGTTGACTCTATTTTTTTTTCTGGGACATTTTTCTTTGGTGTCCAGGTCCACACTTCGCAATAGGTGCTTTAAGCTTCGCACTCCTCAATTCGCACTACTTAATTTGGAGTCCTCATTTCACACTCTATACTTTACACTCCATACTTCGGACTACTCACTTCGCACTCCTTACTTCATACTTTTTACTCCGCACACCTTCGCGCTTTTCACTTTGCACTCCTCACTCCGCACTTCACACTTCACACTTCTCATTTTCAACTTCGTACTTTACGCTTCACACTCCATCACTCCACATCGTATTTCGCACTCTACACTCTAATCTTTAGACTTCGCACTACAAACTTGGCACTCATCACTTCGAATTTCGCACTTCGCATTTCGCACTTTGCACTTTGCACTTTACACTTTACACTTTACACTTTACACTTTACACTTTACACTTTACACTTTACACTTTACACTTTACACTTTACACTTTACACTTTGCACTTTACACTTTACACTATACACTTTACACTTTATACTTTACACTTTACACTTTACACTTCGCATTTCACACTTTACACTTTACACTTTAAACTTTACATTTTACATTTTACACTTTACACTTTACACTTTACACTTTACAATTTACACTTTACACTTTACACTTTACACTTTACACTTTACACTTTACACTTTACACTTTACACTTTACACTTTACACTTTACACTTTACACTTTACACTTTACACTTTACACTTTACACTTTACACTTTACACTTTACACTTTACACTTTACACTTTACACTTTACACTTTACACTTTACACTTTACACTTTACACTTTACACTTTACACTTTACACTTTACACTTTACACTTTACACTTTACACTTTACACTTTACACTTTACACTTTACACTTTACACTTTACACTTTACACTTTACACTTTACACTTTACAATTTACACTTTACACTTTACACTTTACACTTTACACTTTACACTTTACACTTTACACTTTACACTTTACACTTTACACTTTACACTTTACACTTTACACTTTACACTTTACACTTTACACTTTACACTTTACACTTTACACTTTACACTTTACACTTTACACTTTACACTTTACACTTTACACTTTACACTTTACACTTTACACTTTACACTTTACACTTTACACTTTACACTTTACACTTTACACTTTACACTTTACGCTTTACACTTTACACTTTACACTTTACACTTTACACTTTACACTTTACACTTTACACTTTACACTTTACACTTTACACTTTACACTTTACACTTTACACTTTACACTTTACACTTTACACTTTACACTTTACACTTTACACTTTACGCTTTACACTTTACACTTTACGCTTTGCATTTTACACTCTACACTCTCCACTATACACTTCGCATTTCGCACTCTTCTATTCCCACTTCGCACTCTATACTCACTTTGCACTACTCACTTCGCACTCCCCACCTCGCACTTCGCACTCCACACTTCTCATTTCGCACTCTATACTTAATACTCTTCACATCGCAAAATTCACGCTTCGAACTTTGCACTCAACACTTCTGGAGTGTTTTTTTTTATAGCCTCGGATACAGAATTATTTTGAGTATGTTCAAGACCAGTTCGCAAAAAACTAAGCATATATTCCAAAATTGTTATTTTAATTACTTTCACTATTAGTGTTTTAACTTAAAAACAATTTTTAAAACCTTCCTACCCGAAGAATGCACAAACAGCTGACCAAGTTTCGTTTTGTATTTCGAAAAACAAATTGACAACTTTAAAAAATTCGAAGAAAATTTTCGTTTAGCAAAAAGAAGGTCCACCAATGTTGAAAAAAACCGCAAGTTTATTATTTTATTTCATTATTTTAATTAAAACAAATAAAAATTGCATACAATTTATTCCCAAAATCTACTTTTAGTTATGTTGTTCTCATGATTTTTCCGCTTTGGCCATCGTTTTCCTTAAAACAGCCCAACAGCTTCCAATTCGGATGCGGAGGCAAATAGTCACAACCTTCAGTTTTGTGCTTTTCCAATAGCTGGTTACAATAAAGCTGATCTTCTTCAGCACGATTTAATTCACTTTCAAATTCTTTTTGTTTTTCATTTCTCAAACGATTAATTTCTTCCAATTGCTCATCGAGATCTTTTTTCACCTGAAAACGCTCTTTAAGCCTATCATGCACTTTAATTTTCGCAAAACGATTCTCAAGCATTTTATTTTCTCTTTCAGCTGCCTCAAGTTTCAGTCTTCTAGCTTGTTCTTCACAAATTTGTTTTAGCAATGTTTGATGTGTGGATTTGGCTAATTGTTGCTTACTAGCTGTCAAATTCTTTTTGTGATGATTTTTGAAACAAAAAAAACGCTTGTCCAATTCGTCACCGATCTCATTTCGTTTGATATCTTGATCAGCAACAAAGCTTCGGAATTTTTTGATGTAATTTAAATAGTCTATGGTATCTTGTTTGAGTTTGACATTCTTATGAACAGTTTCGTCAATTTCCTTATTTACTTGCCGCATTGTTTCCTGATGGAAAACATTCTCAAACATTTCAGCTTCATCTCTAAGAAGTTTTTGCTGTTCACAAATTGTATTTAAAGACTCTTTCACATCCTTGCTCTTTGTCTTTCGGGCTTCGAGAGCTTTTTGCTTTTCATCACCCTGGCTAGTCTTCATTTTAAGGTCAATTTCGTTCTTCTCTTTCTTTAGACGTGCCAAATCCATTTCCTTTGTCTTTCGATTCTCTTCAAGTTGGTTTCCTAATATCCTACATTGATTTGCCTGCAACGATTTCTTTAAATCGTCTTCTTGTTTTTGTTCACGATCGACTTTATCTTCCATCTTCTTTTGAACTTTCAACCAAAATTCATTATCTTTTTTCTCTCGCTCTATGGCCCTGAGCTTATCATCCATTTGTTCTAATTGACAAAGTTGCGTTTCATGGTTGTCTTTTCGTCTCAACTCATCTCGGATGTCAAGACAATTCAGCATATTCTGATGTAACTTCTTCGAGGCAACAAATTTTTCTTTCTCCTTTGTTCGTTCTTCTTTCATGGTCAAAAGTGATTTTTGTCGCTCTCGAATATTTTCATCAACGCGTGACTTAATTTTTTCTATAAATTCATTTTCATAGATTTTTTCCTCATATTCAAGAAGTTCTCGAAGATGATCCTTTCGATTGGCAAGATCATTTTGATAAGATTCTTGACCGCAATCTACCAAGAATTTAATTTGATTGAACAGACTCTTTTTGTCGGTTTTTGATATGAATTCATAATGCTCCATTAAGAGATTTTTGATTTATAAAAAAAAATAGAAAATATATTTCTGTAATAATTTAAAACTTGAAGATCTATGAAAATCACGTCTGTTCTTATAAATATATTTTTGTTAAGTACATAGAAATATAAGGCAAGTTCAGAAAAACATACATACATGTTCAGAAAAATGAGATATCGGAGATATCAGCTATATCAGTTACATGCACAGAATTCATCTGACGTATTTCTTACTGCCTTGCTGTCAAAATATTAGGGACATTGTGTGTCATAGGCTGAGTTATCACTTCAGAAAACTTGGAAGGTAAGGTATGTACATAATTGAAAAGCATAAATCTCTTTTGAGCAATTAAAATATCGGCGTCCAGAAGAGAACAAGAAGATTTTACAATGAAATTTAAGGGCTGTATATCAATACCGACCTATCAAAATATCAAAAAAAAAGCCAACAAGTCTCACTCATTTAAAGCGAATGGTCTCTAAACCGAACCCTAGGGGAGGTTCATAAGAACATGGCAATACAAGAAAAAGCAAGCTAATGATCGAACTGCCTGGAAGAAGCTTATTGGTTGACAACCTGACACACTCTGGACGCCACTCTGGCGCCATCTAATCTAAGTAAGTAGGATTTTATTTTGATTCAAATTGAGGTACATGATAAACTCCTTACCGAAATGCTCGAATTGTCTTATATAGCATCATTATATAGTGTCAGGCAGCAGCTCCTGAACTGTACGATCTCAGTAAGGTCTTGTTTCCATTCCGATGGGACAATCAACAAAGCATTTTCCAAGCCGAAGTAAATGTCATAGGAAAATGTGCAGATCGAAATCTCGAGATGAATTATCGAAAACAAAACATTGCCATTATGTCAGATAGTAAGGCAGCGCTCAAAGCTTTGAGCTCATATACCATTAACTCTAAAAGGCTAAATGAACTTTGCAAAAACAATAATGTCACGCTTCATTGGGTACTGGGAACGTTGGCGTTCAGGGAAATGAAGAGGCAGAGTTAAAATAGGAGCAAAGACCACCTTAACGAGACCTGAGACCTATTGTGGCTTATAGAAGAGAATGTGATCAAAAAAGAAGAGGAAACCAAAAGATCAAAAATTTGGAAAAAAACTCCCCAAACTGAGGCAGGCCAAACTCCTTCTTGGGAACTATAATCAAGAACGCTTCAAGGACTGCACCAACTTAAGTAGAAATAATCTCGGAATTATTACGGGCCTCCTCAATATTCTAGGCCTAGTGAGCAGTGCCACTTGCAGATTCCGCAATACCAGGGAGGAAACACCGAACCACATATTAGGAGATTGCGATGCACTCATGCACCAAAGAAAAAAACACCTGGGACGCTACCAGGTGGAACAGAGAAACTTATACTCTCTGAAAATACCTCAAATACTCAAATTACTCAGAGAAATAGGTTTGGAGGAAGATTTGTAAGATGAGTTACTTCATCCAGCTCCATATGGGGGCACAATAGATCTATAGGTCGAAGTGCAATTACCCCCCACAATATATTCATTCATTCATTCATTCAAGGTCTTCTTGTAATTTATCAAAAATACTACTGCCTGTGAAATGAAATTATAGAAACGCCCTAATAACATTCTTTATTGAATTGGCCTTAACTGTTCTTGGAAAAAAATATAAGGCCGCAATCAAAATTAGGACAATGTAAGCCATTCTTTTAAGCTACGAACTAGAATACAAAGTCACAATCGTGTTTGCTGCAAAAGGCCTCTTTTCATTTCCACCATTGAACCAATGTGTAGTGTATTTACCGACATAAATATTGTTAAAAAGCACTGTCAACAAAGAAATTAATAATGTGGTCACGCCCACCGAAAAAATGTCATTTAAAAATAATCGTTGTTGATAATAAAAGTTGTCCAAACAGTACAGAGCAATGAGCTGCTGTGTTATTTTCTACCCACCTATACAGCTTATACCATCATCCTAACACCTTTTATATTTTTTTTTCTGTCAAGCTTGAAAATAGTAACATGGATTCTTGAGAATTATTATATTTAGTTAAATTATTTCCACTTAATGCCACAAAAGTATCAACATTCCAAGCAATATCCACTAATAATCCAGTTTCCGCATCATCATACAATATTTATTAACCAACTTAAGAGGCAACTTTGTTTAGCCAACTTGCTTCTCTGAGCATTTATATAGTTTGTGTTTGTGCTGTGCGGACGAAGGCCAGGACCAGAAGTCAGGACCAGCACAGCGTACATATTCTATATTATAGAAAACCATTCAAATCAGCTACCGCTTCCTCCTTGCTCAACGGACGATCTAATTTCGAATCTAATTCAACTTCAGCATATAAATTGGAGAGTGCATGCAAAATTCAGCATTTTTCTACAATAACAACAACAAAAAAATGGAATACATAGGTAAATGTGCAGAGAGGGAGAAAAAAAAAGATCCATCTTGATGGAAACGTCTGGCGATCGTAGGTTATACGTGTGCGGAATCTATGGTCATAAAGCTAACTACTATTAAGTGTCGGCTTTGGGAGAGCAGCATCAGCTACCAGTTACCCATGTGGGCACTCACCACCACCGCCACCTGTAATCTATCCGGAGAATCAATCTTTTTATCTTGGCCATAAATTCTTATTATCTTCTTGGTTTTTAGCTGGCTGCCGCTGTTGCTGTTGCTGTTGGTGCTGGTGCCAACCGATAGCCATGTCAGTTGCACAATGTGTTCCACAAGTAAAACACTGTCGAACAAGTTAATGTCCGGGCTCAGGGAAGCCTCAGCCCGGTGGTGGTGGTAGAGTAAGTTCTCTATCGTCGTCGTATAGTCGTCCTCACTGATTGCTGCTATTCAAAGTAATACAATTTAATTAGAAGCGAATTTGTTACAACGACCGTTTGCATACCGAAAGAGCATCAGTGTCGGGCAGTGTAGTGTTCAGAATGACATGCACCTCCGTGCACAATTGGGATGAATCCCATGTTTTGGTAGCTTCAAAGTCAACTCCTCCAACGAACATACCAACATATAAGCCGCAGACCCATAAAAACCCCAGCGATACACATGTTCGGGGCTCATTATCGATTTGCCAATAAGCTGCTGTGGCACAGTGCCAATTATTGACACAACATTTCCACTGGCATGGGGCACTGCATGGAGGCTGCTGCCACTCTGTTGCTCTGGCTGATCGATCGACTCTGGAACTCACGCCACCAGATCCCCCGGTAATGAGGTTGATGTGTTTTCCCAGTGCTTTTTGGGTCTGGGACGCGGCACGGCGGCGGCGCGGCGGCGATCCACCAACACAAAGTGCGCCTGGCCTGCCTTGTTTCCCTCTAAATGCAAATTACCTTGTAATCTCGGTTTCGTGGAATGACAGGGCATATAGAGTTGGCTCGGGATGCTTATGAGCTTCAATCGAGGAAGACGCGACTGAATCGCGTCAATCGCAGCTTCGTTGCGTTCATCCTTTCGGTAATGTCAGTCGCCAAAAGGTCTTGATGATGTTACTGCTACAACTACTGCACCTACTGGCTCGGTTGATGGTGGCAGCAGCAGCGGCGGCTGGGACATAAAAATACATACAAGACTCCTGCGAACCAATTTGCTCCTGTCACACTTTTTGTTAGCCAAGTTGTCGCACGGAATGGGTTCGCTCAGCACTCACTTTGGCTATAACATGATCGTAACTTTTCACTCAATTTAACTTGGTTTGGTTGTTTGGTTTGTTATTTGCGGGTGTCTTTTTAGATTGTGTGTGCTGTCAGACGGTCGATTGGGGAATTTGTTTTCCGTGACAAATGAGGAACTCAGAGGTGATTGGGTAAGCTTCCTCACCTCGAATACTGTTGGTTTCATAGGGAAACTTGAACGATTTTTATCAAGATGAAATTTCTAACATATAGGGTCGTTTTTTCATTAATACCTATAAACTATAGATCTAAAAAACAGCTTGTTTTACCCTAAAATATAATTTTCAGCATCGCAATCTGATGGTATTTATTGCTTTTGGTGCTTACCAATTTTTCTATCAATACTTTTACAGACATTGATTTATCAAAAAAAAAAAACACCAGCTGAAGTCTTTCTGTACCCTACATGCTATTTTTACCATCATTAGCCAACGAGCTTATCACAATAGAATTTATGCGAAAGAATAAATTCATCTACAACAGTGATTTGGATATTTTCTCCTTGTACCTACATCTTCTGTAGGAAGTTGTTCATCCAGTATCACGTCTCTAATAAAATATTGGCAGGTATACAGTAAATTACTTTTTATGGTTTTGTTTGCTCAAAATATTTGAATTGATTCTACGAAATATTGTAATGTTAAAAACCAATTAAATTTTACGGCTTTAATAGATTCCGTTAAATCGCCTATTTTTTTATACTGTATACAAGTTTGTGTCAGACTTAGAGAAAATTAAGACCATGTACAATGTATACATGTGTTAAAAAATTTGATTTTTATCTTCTACAAGTCTTGTCATAGAATTATTCTCACAAAAAGAATAGATATCGAGTTGGTGCAGTGCAATAACACCCACGGAAATAAAGCCCAAGGGTATCATTCCCCAAAATAAAAAGAAATAACACCCGCGGGCTATTTTTCCCTTTAAAATGGAAACAAAAGCTATATGGGCTTTATTTCATTTTTCTTATAGGTTTCAATTCAAATAATAGTTATAGGGAAAAAAGTCATTCAGAAAAAAATGGTTTTAGACTTTGTCAAGAGTTTTCTTGAACAACAGTACCTTGGGTGGACCGCCTCCCGGGTCATATCTTCCGCTCACGTAACACCGGTTGTTCCGCTTAGGGTATGTTCAGTCGTCAGGCAGGCGCCAATGACAACAGTTTTTTTGGACAAAAGTATAAAGTTAAAGAGTTATATTTAAGTATGCGTTTTAATGCTAATTCAGAAAGGCAATAACACCCACGGGTCTAAATGCTTTTTTTGTGAAGAGTCTTATTACCATTCCCAAAAAGAAAAAAAGCCCGCGGGTGTTTTTTCCTTTTCTTTTGGAAATACGACCAACGGGCTTTATTTCCGCGGGTCTTATTGCACTGCCCCGCCTGTCTTTCTATCCTTTCAACTGCATCCTAAATAGCTGGGTCGAATTTCTTTAAACTTGGTATAAGGTTTTAAGGCACTCCCCCGACATGTTTTTTTTTTTTTTTTCATTTTTTAAGATAATTTTTGGTAATTAATAAAAATCTTATTTTTCTCGAAAACGTGGCCAAAACTTAACATTTGTTTTTAAAATGATTCTTATGACTCTTAGATTTTTTTTTAAAAAAAGGCTCCCATTAAAAAAAATAGCTATAAATTGTACTTTCCATTCTTCTTCTCAAAAACGGTCCACTTTTTAAAAGCATTGTACATTGTATATCAAATTTTTTTAAAAACTTAAACATTCAAAAACGACTCAGTCGATTTTTATTAAACTTGGCACCGAGCTGTTTTTTTTTACATTACCTATTTAAATTTAAATTAAAACAAAAATTAATCTTATAACGGTACCTACCATGTACCGTTATTACTAATTATAAAAATAATTTTTGTTTAAATTTTACAGTGTTTAAAAAACTCATTTTTCTCAAAACCGGCTGCTACGATTTTGATAAAAAAATTAATGTGAACTAAAATATCAAATCGATCTACGATATTACTGGAACAATTTTTTTTATTTATCGAATATATTAACGGTATCTCTCATAGAACCATTTTTTGGTTTTCAACTATTTCATTATTTGTTAAACAGATTTTATTGAAATTTTTTACACAAAAGCTTCTAATAACTTTAAGCAATTGCATATGAATTTAAGAAATAAAAAATAAATTTTGGATTAAAAAAAAAATTAAAATTATTTTCTGAAAATTCGATATTTCCAAAATGAGTAACACATTGTTTCTCAAAATTTTGTTCTTAAAAATGTTTTCAAAATTGTATATATACATATATCTATAAAAATAATTTATGAAAAAAACCGCTTTAAGGATTTTTTTAAAATTTTGTTTTCGTAAATTGAAATTTGTTTAAAAAAAAGATGGTGTGCATCGATTTTGTGTCAAAACAATTTCAGGGGTTATTTTGGACAATTTATTTCTTATTGTATTGTTTTTTAACATTTTTCAAGTCTAATCTGTTCAATGCATATGTTCAACACAATGCTATATTGTTCATATATTTTTAGTAGGTATATTTTTACTACTTGGGTAACTTAGCCGATCGGACTCGGTGGAGAAAATTTCAGGTCCCTCTATTCTTGTCGATCAACCGCGCGCCGCTAGAATGTTTAATCAAAATTCACTTAGGCCCTGGTTCTGTACAGGATTTATTGCGCTACCAAATTTGTTTTTTTATTTAAATAAATAAGTATTTTTGAATTTTTGTTGAAGTTAGGTTCCTAAAATAACTCCTAAGCATTACATTTCAATACTGCATATAAAGTTAGGGTTCGATATAAAATCAGTTCTTAAACGTATATTTCTGTGGAAACTTTATCAATATTATAAAAATTATTATAATCAATGGTCCCAACTGAAACTAGTGATAGAAGAGCCAATGTCCATGTCCAATTAATAAATTTTTGGGAAGTCGAAAATTTCGTTCTTTAATTTCAGGGAATGCTTACAAATTTTAAATATTAATCTTTCTAAAATCTATTTCAATAAAAATAGATTTTTCTTGAAAATACAGGATTGTGAAATTTTAAATAATCTAACTTTAAATCCAATTGTGTTCTTCAGTAAAAATTTTAATAAACAGACATTGGCCCTTTTAGAAACAATGTAGGTACAGAATAGATAGTAAGAACATTTGGTCAAATCTTTTTTTTTTTTTACTTTAATTTTTACAGAGCATTTTGGAAAAAATCCTATAACTCAATATTGGTTTTTTGTTTTTTTTATTTTCCATGATTTGAAAACATTCAAAACTTAACAAAGCTTTAGCCATGGATCAATAGTAATAACAGTTAAAATTCAATCAGAATCAGGTTTCTAAAATAAAACTATAGGTACTAAACTAAAATGGCCCTTTTGTCGTTTGATGGATTCATATTGAAGAAGAAAAACATGCTACAGAGCCAAAAGTAGGAAATTTCTACCGTAAAATAAAGAATAACATCAAAATACGAAATTGCATACTTTTAGGCGTTGATGGTGGCTATAAAACATACATTATATCGATGGTCCCATGCAAGACTATACTAAGTAGACTTAGTATAGTTTTGAGTTATTTATGTCATTAAAACCGCCGCATCGACTTCTATTTTTGATTTTTTTTTCATGCAAATCCGACAAAAAACCTTAAAATTATAGCTTAAATAACACTTAGTATACCACCCTTTTTTAATACTTTTTCCAAGCATAATCATTTTAACTGCTCTTAGTATTTTTATTTTGGAAATTTTTATTTGCAACTTGTATACTATGTTGACATAGTATTGTTTTGCCTGGAATTTTCAAAAGTCAAATGCACTCAAGTGCCAAATGGTATTCTTTTGTGTGTGCAAAAGAGATCGAAGATGACACTTAAGTAGGTGTTAGTATGATTCATACTGTTTCTTTCTGTCTCATGTCATATTCTAAGTACCGTTACAATGTTTATGTCTGGAGGAACTTTGCACATTCTTGTTCGTGACCTAAGTTAGTCATAAATTTTTTCCAAAAAAATAATAAATTATGGCATTTAGGGCGAGAAAAAAGCTTGATCTTGCAAGAAAATCCAATGAAATGAGTAAGTACAAACTTTAAATGTAGAAAACAATGTTAAAAATATAATTAAACTTAGATGAAACTACGAACTGTTCTGAGAACGAAACCGGTGATTTCAAGTTATTTGACGCTTAATAAAAGTCAATGTTATTTCAAAAAACAAAAATAAACAATTTATTTGAATAGGTGAAGTTCCGACTTATTCTACAGCTCCAAATTCCCTTGAATTATGTGAACAGTTAGATTTTTCGGGTAACTTGGTAAACTTTCTGTTCTAAGATTAAAAAAAAAATACTTGAGTAATGAAATTAAGTCAGTTGGACAAATGTTTCGTCTTTACGAAGAAACAGTTTGAATCTAGAGATTACGATTTAATGTATAAAGTAACATTAAGGCAGTATCGTGACATCTTTAACTTTCACTTTAATTTAAGCTTTTATGTCCCAAAGAAAGATCAATGCGATTTCTGTTTGAAATTCGAAAACATGACTCCCGAACAAAAAATAGCTTCAAAATTTGAAAATAATCAGCATTTATTCAACAAACAAAAAGCTCGAGAGTTAAAAAAAGCAGATAAAATAGCTGCACAGGCTTCATCAGCCACTGTTACTGCTTTACAAGTTTATAATTTCACGGTTTATGAATTCATGTATTCAAATATAAGGAATGCAAAAACCAAAACCGTAACTGAAATGATACAAGATGATTTCAAAGATTTTAAAACTTTTTCAAATTCTGTGAACTGGATAAAAAACACCGAAAACGAAAAACTGACAATAAGTTAAATTCGTGAAGTATATTTCAGTGCTGACAAACATTATAAAATTAACTACAAATACTTTTTTGAGGATGAATTCAAAATAATAGAATTAAACGCTGCAAAAGAGAAACACAGAAACAAAAACCTATCAAAAAAGTTTCCGCATAGAAGTGTTTGAACGATTTTACAAGGAAGTTATTGCCGTTTCCACTGAAAAATATTTGGACCTAATTTGGCTTTGCGAACAAAATCTTATTCCTTTAAGTTATCAGGAATTCTACTATTTCTAATACCGAAAATGATGACTTAATTAACATAAATACATAATTATATTATGTAAACAATGTGAACTTGTTATTTCTTTTATTTTTTTTTTGTTTTAAATAAAAAAGTTGATCTTTAATCATTCTTTTTGTAATTTTTATATTCATTATGATACATCGAAAATGCAAAGGTTTCAAAGTAAACAATTCTAAGTAACACTTAGGGCCCTGTGTTCTTAATATGTTGCATCCACTTTCATACTAAGTCAACCTAAAATATATTTCAAGTATATTCTTTCCGTGCAGTTTAATACTAACATGACATAGAATCGTATAAAGTAAGAGCTAAACACCAATAAGTATACCAACTCTAATTTAACCTAGAAGATGCACTAATACAGATTCGGTGTTTTATTAAAAAAAAAAGTATAAAAATAATAAAATGATTGATGTATTCAGCTCGAAAATCTATTGAGTAAGAAAAAAGTTACACTCAAAAAACTTTGAACCTCTCTCCTGAAAAATAGCATATTTGCACTTAGTATAGTTTTGCATGGGGCCATCGATATGCAAATTCCGTTTTGTTTGAGAAGGAGAAAATATTATTTCAAGTAATTACAAACATTAAGGAATTGATAATGGGCTAATTTATCTTTTATCCCTCACGAAAAGAGTATCACTAATAGATGGAGTTACGCTCTGAGTCTGCAACATTTATGTGTACAAATTATTGGAGCATGCCCAAAAATTCATTGTAATTAAATTAAAATGTTTATACTCCGTATACATTTTATTTTCGCTTTTGAAAATGTTAAAATTGATAAAAATTTCGTGCGAGGCTGAAATACTTACTACTATGTATGTAGGTACGTACTTTTGCAAATATTCAAATTTTATTTTATATTTCTTTTTGATTCAATATATTTGAATCCTATTTCTGTGGGCTTCAGGTCTTTCTTTCAAATATATTGAATTAAGAAATAAAGGTCACGAAAAATGAATAATAATTATATTTCTTTTTGAGTTCGAGAAAATCAAAACAGCACAATTTGTGTATTTAAGGGAAATAAAATTAAAAAAAAAAATGATTTCTTCTCAAATTTGCAATTTTTGTTATATCTGCAGTAAAAGGCAGCACAAGTGGGTACATAAGGGTATAACAAGCGGTGCTCTGGTTCATAGAAGGCCCATCATTTTTTCATCGCCCCATTTTAATGTTCATGAATTCGAAATTATTGTGCAGTGTAATCTCCTATTAAATCATTCCATATTTAACTTACAACTTATAATGTTTTAATAATTGTAATAAACCCTTGAGTGACAATCCTTGCGCAGTTCGCATTCGAAGCTGATTGATTGCTTCAATAGTTGTGTTTTCTTGGAAAAGCTATTCACAGTACAGTAGGATTTTACACGAGTTACAAATATAACATCCACAGTAGAATTACTGCCAATAAAAGCAGAAGTAAAATCCTACTGGGGATAGGTCTGTGACGTTTATTCGAGTATCGAATGGAATTTTGGTGGTTTTGTTTTCAGATGTTGGTGCGATTGACTATCATTTGCATCTCGATGGCTGTGTTTATAAAGTAGTTGTGTGTTTTTCATGGCTGTTTTTCCATTGACCAAAAAAATCAATCTATCATTTTCGATTCAACCAAAAAAATCAATTGATTTTATTCGTTATCGGTTGATTTAAAGAAAAATGCATTTAAATGCACTTCTGATTGAAGAACTACATAGAATTCAGTTAAAAAATAATTATATGATCTAACAAAAATGATCGCCGATGACGTCATCTACTACATGATACATAAACGACAACTTACTTCGACCATAATCTACAAACAAACCCCTTTCCTGAAACATATGTTTATCGCTGCCTTTCCTGAAGAATTTATTTTTATTGCTGAAACCGAAATGTCTGACAAAGGAAAAAGGTACAAAGAAAATTAATATAAATTATATGACTAAACAATTCTTATCAGTAAGAAGGTTAGAACGAACTGGACAAAAGAAAGAACTGAAGCGTTATTGGATTTTTATGCGGCGAGGGCCGAAGAGTTTCAGCTTCGTTTCCACTTTCACTGGCTCCAACAGTTCACGCAAAATCTACAATTATTTCATGAATTTTTTAGGAAAGAATATCTTTTTCTATGTTTTCTTACCATATCTTCTGAAAAATTGTCCATTTTATGTAACTATAATTAATTTTTGGCTCAAGTTATTTTTTGTTTTCCTTTTCATTTGTAGCAAACTTTCTTTTATTTGTATTTTTTTTTTAAATTATTCTGACAGCTGTTATTTGGTAGTGCCAAACGTGAAATATAAAAACCAGGCTACTGCCGATGCGTTTTTTTGGGAATTTCTTACTGTACTATGTATAGATTCCCAAAAAAACACGGCTAATTTTAATTTTTTAAATCTAAAGATTAAGTCATGTGAATGGATTTTAAATTAATTTCAGATCACATGCCGTTAAGATGACGTCAATCAATGCAAATTATTTTTTTCCAAATTTTAAAGACGACTTTGCACCATTTGTAGACAGATGAATATAATTTGTCACACCGAGTCGCAGAAATTCACAAGCATTGTTAATTTGGCTCACCTCTTGCACTTTTACATATCTTACCTTTAACCTTTATGTATGTACATTATATCTTCAAAGAAACTCGGTAGAAAAATGATTCTCTCAATCTTTAAAGAATATTATTTGTAATTCCAATTCAAAATACGCGAGATTATAATTTGAAAACCCTGCTCGTGATGCTATGATGTCTTGCCGCATTTTTAAAGATGTTCCCTCTGAAGTCCAGCAGAATAACACCAGATGCAGATATTACCTAAGTTAGCCACACTCTGAACTCAAAGACAGGTATACATTATAAAATCACAGTTTTCGCACTTAATTTCAGCGCCCGCGTTTATGGTGTGGCGTGTGCAATAAAATAATTTACAGTGCGCAACAGTGCCTCGCATTTGTCGTAATTAAATTATTAAAATTTATGACCGTAACACTGTATGATGTGTGTAAACTCAGCAAGCTCGGGTAACATGGGTTGCAATGCAAGAGTTCCAATGGCAGAGCGAATTTTTATACGTACCCAAACGAATGCCTGTAGGTGTTGAAGAGTTGTTTTGAATATTGCATTGATCCCCCACTGGTTTGGACGTCCGTATCCGAGATAATTGTTAGTCCGGCAACTGGCGATACCATTAAGACCAACCGTACAGTCCTGCCCCTGTTCCGTCTCGTCCATCCAGCATAAAAATTCACAAAGTGTTACGGTATCAGTTTGCGCATTTTTGTAATTCTATATATATTGATGTGTGTTGCACATATTGTGTAAGAAAGCAGCGGTGGTGTAGGCAATATTTTGAGACTCACGTCTAATGGATGCGTTTATACATTTTGCATAAATATTTACAAGATGAAGCATTATTATGGATTTTACAGTTATGTATGGAGGCTTTGGAAAGTTCCTTAATCGAACGAACACGCGTGCGTGTGGTAAATGGTGTGCGAAACATGGCAGAATGTTGCACAAAAATCAATCGACATGGTTTGGGCAGATATGAATCTTTTTCTCTTACACGGGAATTTGTGTACCCGAGTGGGATCGGGGGTAAACACTCGTCACTTTGGGGAGCCTAAACCTATACAAAATATGAAGTGCGCTTTTGTGTTCGCATATTTGCCATAAAATCAAGCGAAAAATTGTATGCAAATAAAATAATGCAGTTGAAAAATTTAAGCCATCATCGTACCTATGTACATATGTGCTGCAATTGAATTGAAGTTTGAGGAAATGGTGATGATGTAGTTTTGATAATACGAATGCAGTTTGATACTTTTAAAGTTGTATACCTACCTAAAACTTGAAATTTCAAAATTAACAATTTGCATTCAGCTATGTTCCTTCAATTAGCAAACAATCGTTGATATATAGATTTTGATTGATTTTAAAGCTATTTGAAATAAACAAGGAAGGCACTAACATTTAACACATATAAAGCACTTGGAACTCCGCACTGCGCACTTTGCACTCAGCACTTGACACTCCACATTTTGCACTCCAGCCTTGGCACTCTGCACTTGACACTCCGCACTTGGCACTCCGCACTTGGCACTCCGCACTTGGCATTCCGCACTTAGCTCTTCGCACTTGGCATTCCACATTTGGCACTCCGCACTTGGCACTGCGCACTTGACACTCAGCATATTTATCACTCCGCACTTGGCACTCCGCACTTGGTACTCCGCACTTGAGACTCCACATATGACACTATGTACTTAGCACTCCGTATATGACACTCCGGACTTGGTACTCCGCGCTTGGCACTCCGCACTATGTACTTGCCACTCCGAACTTGACACTCCGCATTTAGCATTCCCCACTAGGTACTCCGCACTTGACACTCCAGACTTGGCACTCTGCACTTGATACTCCGCACTTGACACTCATGATTTATAACTCCGCACTTGAGACTCCATATTTAACACTCCGGACTTGACAGGGACCCCACATATAATACTACGGAATTGGCACTCCGGACTTAGAAACCCCGCACTTGAGACTTGGCACTCCGTATATGACACCCTGGACTTGGTACTCCGCACTTGGCTCTTCGCTCTTGGCACTCCGCATCTTGCACTCCACACTTGGCACTTCTTTTCGCACTGCGCACTTTTCACTTTTTACTCCGCAATTTTCACTTCGCACTTGTTTTAATAACTTAATGCTAGAACATAATAATGTAGATACTCAGGTAGATATTTCATTTCTTAAACTATAAGAGATTTTAAAACTAAGTATTGATGTACTTAAATTTTATGTAAGCAATGCAAAATAAACTTCTTTTACCTAAAATTTAAAATTATAGGCCATTTCTACCTAACTGTCTAACAGTAAATTCTAACCTAATTCTTTTAGAAAAACACCAAAACAGCTTAAACCTCTGGTTTTGCAATCGAATTCCGATCTTTATTCAATATGGGGTTCACATTCTTAACCCGAATTTCCTCGCCATATATAGGATCTCTTTGGAATACAATTTACATTCATCAATTAATTCGGCTATGTTTTGTAGAACAAGATCCGTTTCAATAACGATACATACATATGTATGTATCTATTGGGCAACCTGTAACTATGCACATTGTCACCATGACTAGTAAGCGCAAGCGGTAATACAGCACTCAAAGTGAACACAAATCTGTGGAACAACAAAACCTTGAAATTATCTGGTTGCCTAGCATATAGGTAGGTATGTCTTTTGGAGCAAGCCATCTAGTCTAGAGTTTACTGTACATCTTGTTAATTTAACATAATTCGTGCACAATACGAACAACACCAACTCTGACACCATCATCCTGTGGTATATTTTCGTTGTACGGGAATCCTCTAGAACAGCAATTCTAGGCTATATGGTCTTAAGCTTATGTATTCGTAAGCGTCATCTCTGTGGAATTTCTAAGCTTATGTAATGCTACAGACAGACAGTCCCTATATAAGTAGCAGGAGGATGCGTACCGTTCGGCATGGTATACCTATTACTATGCAAGCTGTAACGGAGTGCTATATAGTGGGGCAGACAACGACGAGGCGACGCGACGCGACGACGACGTGAAAATGTCATCAAGAAGGAAGGAATCAAGAAGGAAATCATGCCTGAGAATCTTCCCTTTAGTCCCCCACATATGACGACGAACGTAAAAGACACGAAATTAATGCCTTAAATCACGTTCGTGGCACTTTAGCCAGCCTAAGCGACCTGAAGATAATGAATATAGCAGACTAGTCCAACTATATATTCCTACTGTTTTTACAGCTAATTGCTCGTGAGGCATGATAATCAGATAGATTTTTTCTGCAAATCCGCTTAGATCTGCAGATATCCATCAGCAAAAGACCGAACGGTACGACTTTTCAGCTCATATGTATATATAGGCGAGGAGTGTTACATAACAAGCGTTGTAATGACACTGATGGCTGATTGCAAGATACACGATCTTTTCATAAAAACTCGAAGTAGCGAGTTCCTTCATATTATAATCTTCTTTTTTTTTCTCTTTATTTCCATACAAAAATTTATAATTTTATGAATTCCGCAAAGAAGTTTGGGTTTAAAGGCCAGAAGCCTTCACATATTCACTCACATTGGCACTGGAATTTCGAGAGGTCTTAATATAAAAATAAAAACAAAAACATCTTCATCATTTCATATAATCCGTTGGCGGCAGTCTTGGTAAAGGTGTGGTGCGAATATTTAATCTAACAACTCCTCCTCCGCGCTTTCGAGCATAGTACGAGTGTACGGCCTTTCAAGAATGCCTACCTAATCGCAAATAATGGTTTGGCTCATTAGTTTCTTGATGCGGAGAAGCTTCTCATAGCTACCGTCTTGAGATATCACTCAATTATGGTATAAGATTCTATATACATTAATTATTTATGGTCTCAGGAAGATCAAAATATTTATCATCAAGTCTTTTTTTTTGTCCAGGGATTGAATAAGAAGCAAATTGTATACCTATATAATTTGACCTTTCGGAATGAACTTCTTAACCGAGGCTTTTTTGCTCGTAATGTGAAAGATTTTCGCTACTTAAGTCTTAAGACATCTTGAAATGTGAACAGAAGCCAGACAAAATGAAAAAAAAAAACGATAGTAATGTGATGAGGGTTCAATTAAATTATAATTATCTTGGTATTTTGCAAAGAGGAAAATAACTTATTTTTGGGAAAGCTTAAGTGGTCAACTACCCGAGGTTTATCATATTTAACTGTTTATTCTATTGTTGTGCTTATTTGACTTTTTAAAAAATTGGCAGGTATAAGAAGTTAGTAGTTAATGGAAAAGTCGATAGGAACAGTTAAAAAATAGTATTCGGTTATTTTATGCTTGCTTGGTAATTCACATTACGTCAAAGTCGTTACCGAGATCAAGATATTGGCAAAAATTGTGAATGCAATTTTTCTAGATAAGCAAAACTTTTTCCTGAATCCTGCGGCAAGTGATTTCGATATTTTGTTTGAATGTATAGTGCCGTTAGAATTAAAGAAAACATTTGGATCTGAGAGTACTACAATTTGGAACAATTTGAAAACTTCTTCCCTAAGATACTGCACGTCCGTCAGTGCGATTTGAATTTATAAAAGAAAATATTCAAACAATTGCAAAAGAGTTTAGCCATATGGAAAATTTAATAAATATTTTAGAGTCTACTTCTCATGTTTTATCCAAAACAATGTTTGATGGTAAGACATCTAATGCAGTATTGCATTAGGACTAGTTCCGATTGTTAAATATGCAAGGCATCTCCTAAGGATATGAACAGGAACTGGAACACCTTTGTATGCGATGCCGATAGTAAATCATTTTCAAATGGCTTGCAAGCTCTATATAAAATGGAAAGTCAAAATTGGCAGGAAAGAGGAGATGAAGCCAAATTAATTTTCAGAAATATAAAAGATATTTTTACAAGACAAATTAAGATCCGAGCTAGAAATACTCTTTGATTTTCCGAAACAAGGTGGAGACAATACAAACGATGGAAATAAGGCCTGTAAATTTTTTAAGGATCCAGCTTAAACTACTGAAATAATAGATTTAGACCCAAGACTTGTTGAGCGATTCTCTATTGTACTGAAAACTCTTTCATTTAGTAAAAATTCAAACAAATAAGTTCCGTTCCTACTGCCAGGACAGAACACAGCTTAACTATTTGTATCAAAATATAATGAGTAGTATTAGTGATTTTTATTTGATTAAATTAAGTTTTCTAGCTTACAAAAATTCACAATAAAGTATTGGCTTTTTGCCGTAAAAACTAGAGATTTCTGGTTTGGAGATACTTGGCTATTCCGTAAGGTAGATTCGGTTGAGCCATAACTTTCCGAATATAAGAAAAATGCAGATTAAGAGAGGTACCATGCAACTAAACTACGCTCAAAATGTTACCCATACTGTAGGATTTAATTTGGGACAACCAAGAAATAAGAAAAGTGGGAGCAGCGGTGGGCAGGTTTCAATAAAATCATTTTCTAAATTTTTTTCTCGTTCATCAGAACAAACTCTGCAAATTTCATTCATATCGTTAGAACCGTTCCCGAAAACCAAGAAACAATAAAAGTGGGTACGGCAGTAAGCGGATTTTCCCAAAAATATTTTAAAATTTTTAATTTTTTTCTCATTTATAGAAACCGTTTTGGAGAAAGCAAATATATGTATATTAATATTATATGAAAGAATAGCTCGTTTAAAGTAATAAGATTTTCGCAACGCAAATAAATACCAATCAGAAATCACGTTTCGCAGCCGACATATCCAAATTTGATTGGTCTTGGCAAATGATTTGTTCAAAAGAGACTTACAAATCGCTGTGTTTAAAAGTAACTTTGCAACCGAAAGAGATCTAAAAAAAAAAACGCAACTAAAGTTAGTGAAAAAATCAATAAATTAAAATGTTTAAAAAGTCAAAACACAAGGGGATACAGAAGCCCACTGTTGTCAAAAAGAGCTTTCTTTTTTTTTTTGACAACATTTTTGGTGAGCTTCTGTATCCCATGTATTAAAAAAAAGAAAAACTCTACTACCGTGCCCTTGGAATTCGGTATTTTACACCTAAATTTTCATTCTTTGTAGTAAAATGCTTTTAACCGATTAAAAACCATGTCTATGTAAAAATAAACAAACAAAAATAACTTTCAATGAGTTTTAACTTTAGCAACATTTTGATTAGAAAAATAACAGTTGGCAGAAATTAATATCTTAAAAATTTCACCCTATTATAATTTTGAGGAACAGATTCGAACTCAACGCATCAAAAAATTCTTATCTTGATTGATTTGATTATTTATTCGATTACTCTTCTAAACTTAAATTGGCAGAATTGCATTTTTTTTAAAATGTCTCATATTTAAATAACTTTATTTTTTTTCCTATACCAATACTTACTCAATTTAAAATTTTTCCCCAGTCATTTTTTTGCTCCTGGCAAATTAATTTCTTGGAATATAACTATATTAAATGAACCATGAATATTAAAGATTCTATCAATAATTAAAATATTAATATATAAAAATTTAACTTGCACACACATAGAGTGTGTTAGGCCCCGGCGAGATTCGAACTCACGATCTCCTGTTTACTAGACAGGCGCTTTAACCAACTAAGCCACGGCGCCCACGTCCATCTCACATTAACAAATTCAATAATTTTTCATTCTTGATAGGGCCAATAAAATTAAATACTTTATCTGCGACATTTATTTATCTCTAAACTGAATGGCCACAAAACACTTATTCTATTTCTGGGACACCCGCCCAACCCAACCAAAGCGGGTGGCCGACTAGACGTCACACACATCGCATCGCATGTGAGTTGGGTTAAGATAAGATAAAAATATATACAAATCGTCGCGCAGCAAACACAGAATCGTATACGTATATAATCAAATGAAATACGTGGGACAAAATTCAGTTGGCAAGTATATCAAATTTGCAATTTGTTGACTTAAGCTTGATGTCCCATTGTTGGCCCTCATCCCACCAGAAAAAAAAACATATAACTATAGTGACTTAATGTAAATGCTGGAGAAGCTACCTGTTTAGTTCTTGCCACGCACAAAGGTTCCACAGGCAAGCCCACTCCGTCTTATCATAAACACATTGTCTTGTCACCGAAAATGCATACCCACAGTAGATATACACAAATACTTGTCCAAATAATAGCTCAGATCCCGTTCAAAATGGTGCTATGGGAATGCCTTACAGAAACCAATAGAGGAACAATCAAGATAGCCCCACGGCCAGGAGTAGGTATAGTATGATGGGACTCATTCTCGCGCCTCCAGAGAGTGACCATGTTGGCGACGACATAATGCGGAGCAGTATTGAAGCGTAGTCGTAGTACACCCACACAATGCAACTCTTTTGCCTATTGACCACACCACAACCACAGCCACTGTACCTCTGCCGCCACTGCAGTCCGCCAGCCTTAAATCCATGTGGAGGTCCTTATCTGATTCTCATCGAAACGGTACTTCGAGTACAAATGTACTAAATTATTCATGATCCCGCTCTTTTGGACTCGCGCGAATCTTATCCAAACAACTGATTACTCATGTTTCGCCCAAAAAGCAAGCGAGCAGGATTGGTTTCTATATAGCAGAGAGCTCCTCTAGCTTCCAGCCAACACAGCCACATATACAGTTGAGAGTTCCTTGTTGTCACACATCGACTGTCTTCGTCGTCTTATAGTCGTCTTCGTCGAGTCCAGAGTGTTGTGCTGTCATTGATTCTTGGAAATTAAACTCGAGGCAAAACAATGTTATTCAAGAATATTGAGGGTGGAAACGGGAGGCTAAAGCTGTATACAACAATCATATATTTCACTTTCAAAGCAGATAATTAAGGTGAATTTCAGAAGAAAAATACATTAAATGTGCGAGTTTTTTTTCACATTCTTTAAAAAAAAAAACGCTCATACGCCATACATCTTCCTTCAAATAAAAAGATCTTGGCGTGAAACTTATATGCATTTTATTTATATCTAAACTAGCAGACACGTGCTCGCGTTGCTTCGCAAAAAAGCAAATAGAAAAAGGAGGAAGAGAAAATGCAAAAACATTGGAATGATAATGAAGTTGAACAAAGCAGCGACCGCTTGATTGCGCATAAAACCAATTTCTAAATTAAAAAATAAAAAAAGTTGTAATTTTAAAATTTGTTTAAGTAGATATTTCTCAGCTGGTAGGTTTAATTAAGAAAAGATTTAGTGCTTAAAATTTGCGTTTAAATATTGGCTTTATGAAACAATCTCTATTTTTGTAAAGTATCCAAAAGGTTTTGATGTATAAGTGAAAATGTGTGTCAACCTCAAAGAAAAAGTTGACAAAAAATTAAAAAAAAAATAATATTCTGATTAAATAAACAAATTAGAAAAAAACAAAAAATAGTCTTAAACAATCTTATAAATATAAAGAATATTATAAAAAATAGTCTTAAACAATCTTATAAATATAAAGAATATTATAAAATTTGTTTCAAGTAAATCGATTTATTACTTTCTGAGTTTACGCCGGACAAAATAATATTGCTTCTTCTTTATATAATAGTAATGCAGTAATGATGTGGGAGAGTAGTATTTTACAAAGAAGATTTGGACACAGAAATAAAAAAAAAAAAAAACTATTTTTGTTACGACTGCATTACCGAAAAATATCAGCTAGAAACACGTGATAACGATGCGTTTGGTATGCGGGCCACCCAAGATAATGTTGTCCAAGAAAACTGTTGACTTCGGTGCCTGCCTGGTCACTGAAAAAAACCAAAGGATAGCAACAGCGCGGCGTTGCGTGAGCGGGACAAGAAACCAAGAGGTTAATGAAAACAAAACTTTTCGGACTTGGGAAACTTGATTTATGAGTTTCGAGGACTTTACTTCATTTTTGGGTCCTCTGTAATCAGTTAAAAAACGGAAAAATAAACATTTTAGACGCCAATAACATGATTTTATTAATTTGATAAAAGTTAATAAACTAAAATAAAAACTCAAACAATATTTAAAATTTCTTTAAATTTAGATAAAATGTAAGAAAACTAACAAGATTTTATGTTTAATTCAACAGAGACACAGCGTTAATTTTACTGAATACCAAGTTAACTTCATTAGGTAAAGAATTTTATAAATAAATATTTGAAACATTAGACTTTGTAAATTTAAAAAATTTTAACAGTCCATGTTAAAATAGCAATATATATTGTTAATAATTTGTAGGTATTCAAAAGAATTTCATATTGAAATAATCTAATATCTTCTTAAATCAACTACAATATTATCAAAAAGTGTAATGTTAATTAAGTTGTATTAATTATTATGGTACTTTAATAATTGTATAATGAAATTTAAAAAGTGCTTAACATTACTACATTTAAAATTGTTAAGCCGCATGCCTAGAAATGACATGAGAAAAATAAGTAGCAAGTGAAATTCAGTTTTTTTTAGTGTTTTAGGAAAAACCTGCGAAAACGTTACAAATCAGTTGCTTAAATATCTCAAAATTTATTCTAGCCATACTTCCAAACAAACAAAATAGTGAAATTCATCTTCCCAGACATCTTCGGAGGTATTAAAAAAAACAAGAATTGACCAGTCTTTGAAGGTTTTCCACATACCTATATGTTGCAACTATGGCAACTATAAGAGTACTACTACTACAGGAATGCATGTGATTTGGAAGCAGGAACACAAATATGTATGGCGAGAAATGTGATTCGGTGCCAAGATAATTCCCCCGAAATGGATGTGTGCCCATATGGACATCGAGTATAGATAGGTGAAGGTGGTGGTAAGTGCTGTTAAATAATTTTTATCCCGTTTAAGTACACAAGAAATGAGGATATCTTCTGAAGCTGTTTATATACTCGTATATATCCCCAAAGGTTCGGAGGATCATGGTGCGGTAAATGGCGTACTTTATTGTTATGCGATAGAGTTCTGTTAACACGACAATGGCCGGTAAAGGTCTGTTGTTGTATAGATATATTATATTCACTGCTGGGATATACTGGCTAGCGAATTATTGTTGGAATTTTTTGAATATTTTCCGAAAAATTCCATGTGACATCAACACTGGCAGAGAAGATTTTTCTTATTCAAATTAAAAATCCTTGTTGAGCGGCGAGTGAGATAATATCAATTGAAAAGGTCAGATGGTATAATAATTAGGTACCTTACCTAATAGTACAGAGTTTAGGAATTAGTTAGGCAGTTAACGTATTCCGCTATGTGAATAGATGTATCAATTTATATGGAAACAGCTTTTTAATTAGCTGTTTTTCTTTTAGTGTTTTGAATTTTGTAAACAATTATTTCGAATAGAGATTTTACCTATATTTTCAAATAGGTTTACTATTAATTAATTATAGATACCGTTAAGTTCATGCAATTATATGCTTTCCGCGTAAATTTTTGATAATTGGATGATAAGCAAATTAAAAGAATTCAACTGGAAATACTTTTGTATTTGTCTGATACTTTCAGACGTAATTATTAAATTTCCTTAGGACACTCTTGTATAGTTGTCCAGTCCAGCAAGTCGTTGTCTAAATAGTTGGCCATTTCCATGTTTATAAACATATTCCAAGTCATTTAAATGTTGTCATATATTTACTCACTGTAATATATCAATTTCGTTAGATTTTGGATATCGTTCAGTAAAAATTTTATTAATTTTAAGATAACTTTGAATATAAGTTTGCAGAACTGATTGCATTGTCGAAGTTAAACTTTCAGATGGAACATTTTTTGAGTCAGGTTTTGCAGTTGGACAGGCATCCAAAAGTAAGACATACCTTGAAGTGGGCTTATAAATCTAAAATTCTAAAATAAGTGTAAAATTTTTCAATATCAATTATTATAATTTAATGATTATTTAAGGTCTGTCAAAAACGTACATACATATACATATTTTTATTGTCAACTTTAGTATCTAAAATGAACCATTTTTAAAAGTCAATCGGATTCAAATTTGTGGAATCTACTGCGAACAAATTTGATAATATCTTTTAACAAGTAAGTATTTACAACCTGAAGAGTTTTTTGACCGACTCCTGGCTTCTGTACCAATTAAGATAAGATCTAGTTACTGACCAAACTTCAGCTCCTTAACTTTAGTATAGTTCCTGAGATATTGGACAAGGCGAAAACCGCAGTGGATTAACTCACGAGCACGACAAATCATCAAAATTTGAAATTAAACCTCCATAAACTTGGAACTTGGGCAAGGCCGAAATCAAACAAATATTTCGAGAGGGATATGATTTTTTAATAATATCTTTTCACTTTTAACGTTGTAAGCGATTGAGGATAATAAATTAATCTTACATTTCAATTTTCAGTTATTTTTTATTGACTAGTAGGTAATTACAACAAAAATAAATATAGGTTAAAAAAATTTACAACATTCAACATAAAGGGGTAAAGAATAATTAAAAAACAAGTAGGCAAATTTTGTATAGCCTGGCCTTCTTTGCTGCAAATATATTGAATACTTCGTCAGTATTTATTTCAATGTCGATAAATTGACATTTATACTAAGCCAGTAAGTCGTTCTTCACCAGTGGAGTTTCTTCAAAAAGTTTTTATAGTCGTTTCATCGTCGAAGATGTTCTTCCTGGTGTAACAAAAATCTTCTATAAAATTTAAAGTTTTCTTCGTTTCGCTTTTGCCAAGAATTGAAGAAGTGAAATATAATAATGAGGATAGAACAGCAACAGCAGCTGCAGCTGGAATAGCTGTCAAAATATTCAATACACACAAATTCAATGTTATGATCACAACTCAAGGCAGCTGTAACCAGTGCTGCAAGAGTTTCCAACTTTTAACTTTTCACGTGCAGCACTTTGGCGATTCAATGTAATGTATGAAAAGAGCCGGAAAAAAATATTTAAACTTTTTTGTTTCGCGAAAAAAAGTTATGAAATAAAATAAAAAATATTACAAAAATTTTTATAAATGGCCGTACAGCTGCACATAAAAACTGAACTAACGACACTTTTTCACAGCTGTTGCAGCTGTAGCTCGGGATGTATTTCCATGTAAGAGGAAATAATTTTTTTTTTGTTTTGTGGCAGTCCTTAAAAAAACATTTTTATTACCTAATTAAACTGTTACAGAAACAAAACTTTTTATTGCGAATTCAAAACATTAAAACACAACAGCTGATCGAAATGATATTTATGCCTATTTATAGTAACTTGAAATTTGTACTAAGTTTCCCAAACTTGGGTAAGAGTGCGACCAAGTAATCGTAAATTTTAAGCCATCACTTTACACAGAACAAAGAAAAGTTGATAATCAAAACTGACAGTGACAATCAACTATCGCCTTGCGCGATTCCACCACATCTGAGTTATGAAGAAGAGGAATTATAACAACTATATCCTTAAATAGTTGTCGGGATCTGAGGCATTTACATTGGCCATATATGCTTCTTGGCTCCATATACTATTTGTAGAATTTTTAAGGTTTCGGTTTCATCTACAATATTTAAATGGTCTGGCGCAGTCACTGCACTATGGCAGTTTATACGAAAACAAAATGCTGAAGGAGCACAAGCTTATCAAAAAATCACTAACCAAAACTGATAACAAAAAGCTTTATATGAGATTTCATACTTTTTATCAGTACTCAACCTTTCCAAAGTATGCACTGTGCCCTTACAAAATTTCTTTAAACCTAACTAATCCTTCATTATTTTGAATCCATCGATCTTCACACATTTTCATATTTTTTTTTAATATTTACCTGAAACAAATGCGTACCTACATTTTTCCAAAAGTTAAAAAAAAATGTTAACCGTTTTTTTGTATGTGTACTGCAATGAACGCATAAAGCTTCAGGGTAAAACTCCCTTATCTACAACTACTTGGATACCATTTGAACTACCCCTCATCTATTTAAGTTTAATTAAAATTCCTGATAGATGGTTTCGGAGTTAAACCGGAGTTAACTCCTAAAACATGTTCTTCCGTCATTTAATTTTCCAGTACGAGATCATAACAGTTTCGGAGGTAAGCCCAAATAGACTCCCAAAAATGTCTTTTTTTAGTGTGAAATCATCCCAGCTTCGGAATTAAGTCCGATATGACTCCTAAAATTTGTTTTCGTGCGCGATCGTCCTAGTTTCAGACTTAAGCCCAATTTAACTCTTAAAACATGCCTTTCATAGAATTAAGCCCTAGTGCGAGATCATCACAGTTTCGGAATTAAACACGATTTGACTCCTAAAAAATATTTTCCAGCGCAAGATCATACCAGTTTCGTTATGTATACACTTTTGCATTAAAGTTTATCATAATTTTTTCAATCAATTAACAGCTTCTGTTGTTTCTCAGAAAATCTTTAACTATTTTCTTTATATCTTTGTTTCGGCGTTGTTTAAGTATTTTGTGAATTCGACGTGATTGTATACAAATCTTCTTGATCTGCATTCATTTGAAGGCCTTGTCCCGAAAACCAAAGAATTCATATTCGTTGATCAGTATATCATAGTACCATAATTAAAATGATCTCAAGTTTAATGTTTTTTTAGAAATACAAAGAAAGAGGAACCTATGGGTAGATATTTGTAGTTAGGTATCTATATAATGTTCCCGAAGTGCTTTATATAATATTGAAAAATCATCAGATCGCTTAATTAATCACGTCCATAAATCGTGATATGCTATAAGCTATATACCCAACACTGCAATAGAAATTCCACATAACACAACATACCATAGCTTCACCTCCTATATCCTATAAGTCCATATAATATGCTTACAGCTTCAATATTCGCTGCCCATTGACGCTCATCATTCTGAAGATGCAAAATAATCTAATCTTGGTTCTCATTATGTGTTAAAGTATACGAGTATAACCTGAAAAGGCGACGACGACGACGACGCTCGTATATAGACGACGAGAAGTGCTCGATGGTGCCATTTGTAAGAGATTAACTTAAATCCTGTGGGGGTGATGTGAGGAATAAATTATCTGCTCCGTATAATTCTTGTCGTTATAATAAACATACTATACGGACGGAAAGTACGGGCCATATTCCATAAGTTTGTAAACAGTTACCCGGTACCTACCTTTATTATCATCCCCAACTAAATCACACTGCGGGTCAGCTAATCACGTGACAATCTTACAAATAGAAAGTTATTAAAGATCCTTGCTGTACACACACACTACACAGCTTTACTATATAACGGCAAACAAAATGAGCTTGATTGTCATTCCTACTGCCCTATCGTCCCCCTTTCCAAGTAGGTATATAAACAGGTTCGGATGCATTCAGCTTCTCCAGACTCTAAAGCAGGCGTTGACTCCCACATAAATATTGTTCGGTAGACTAACGACGCGACGGGGAACGACGCGACGCGACGTTGGCGGCCAGAATAGATGGTGCATTTTAACAACAGTGGAACAAATAAATGAATAAAATTGGATTTCAATTAAATGACCCATTTTAAACCTGGCCATGTTTAAGTTAAAGAACCTTAAGAATAACCTAATGATCTTGTTTGAAATTTCAATGAAGTGTTAAAGCCGATACGAGGCCATGAAGAAAATAAACAAAAAAGATTTTAATTGTTGTTTCTGGGAGACAAAATATTAGTTTTATCGGTGCAATCACAAATTTTAAATCTCTAAAGCCTCCTGATGAAATGCCTGATTTTGCTTTCGTGGGAAAATAATCAGAAAAAAAAACTTCACAGGGAAATTCAGTTTTTTAGTGCGGGTTATCCCAGTTTCGGAGTTAACACCATAATCTTCTCAGCATCGGAGTTAAGCCCAAGTTGTCTCTTAAAACATGTTGTTAAGTCCAGTTTCGGACTTAACAACGAGTTATTTCATAAAACATGTTTTTTTAGGTAGTAAAAGCTCAGTTTTTAAGTCGAGTTCATAAAAGTTTCAGTGTTAAGCCCGAGTTAACTTCTAAAACATGTTTTTTTAGGCAATGCATGCATACTCAGTTTTCAATGCGAGACCATCCCAGTTTCAGAATAAACCCCGAGTTAACTCCTAAAACTCCTAAAATGTTTTTCAGTTAGTTAATGCCCAGTGCGAGATCATCCCATTTTCGGAGTTATGCCCGAGTCAACCCCTAACAATTGTTTGTCAGTACGAAATCATCCCAGCCTTGGGATAAAGTCCGAAATTACTCCTAAAAAATGATTTTTCAGTGCGAGATCATCCCAGTCCCAGAGTTAACTCTTAGAACAGTTTCAAAGCTAAGCCCGATTTCAGTGCGAAATCATCCCAGTCTTAGACTTAAAATCGAGTAAGCTCTTGAAACAGTTTCGGAGTTAAGCCCGAGTTGATTCCTTAAAAATAATTTTTAGTGCGAAATTATCCCAATCTCAGATTTAAGCCCGAGTTAACTTTTAAAACATATTTTTCAGTCAGTTAATGCCCAGTTTTTTACGATGAAATCATATTAGTTTCAGAGATAAACCCGAGTTAACTCCTAAAATATATTTTCAGTAAATGTTGGTTTCTAATTAATTCATTGAATTTGGTAAGTTAACCCGCGATTAGGTAAATAGATATTTATAGAAATAGAAAGGGCGACACTATTGACTTCGCCTTACCCACACCTGCTTATTTAAATATTTTCTTTTTTATATTTATTTTTTTTTATAAGGAACAAGAACTTTTTTCTTAAATATTATGAAATTTTTCATGAAAAACACTCATTAAAACGCTTATTTTCTTGTTTGCTTTATTCGTGTATTTTTAGATTGAAATGTTTCGATTTTTTATATGTCCCGATTTTTTCTATACACAGGTTGATCCACTGTACCAGTGATGATGCCTCAAAATTCTACAGTGGCGGCATCTATACTCAAAACCGAATAAACACACACAAAAATTTAATGTGCCATGGTGTAAAAAAAGAATTGGGAGGACTATGCATCATCATAACTGGGAAATGCGACACCGAGAATCCTCCAGGTGCAGTGTGGTATATATGTATGTAACCCAGAGAGAAAGACCACCACTGTTCCGGTGTGTGCAGCTTCTTCTCTGTCGAATCTGGGGTAGGGCGTAATTGAATTAATTTATAATTCTGCTATAAAATGAGTATGTACTATTTGTATAGTTTGTATTGGTGCGGTTAGAGATGCAATCGAAAATGAAAAACATATATAATATGATGGACGCAAGAACAGCAGCCGTTGGCGTAGGTACTACTGCAAGGCCAATTAATGAAGAATCTATGGAGAGTCATTGCAGATCGAAGCGAGTGTAGGTTTACCTACAGATAAACTGAATTTAATCAAAATTAGAAATTAAGTAACTTTATATAAAAAGTCTGGAAATTGAAAAGTTGGTTCAATAATTTTTAGAACGGTTGGTATTTATTTAAGTATACCTACTTATATGAATGTTTTAACTGTTATGTGAGTGAAATTCATCGGTTTTCATTTTTCTGATTCAATTTATTCCATATTGAATTTTTATAAGATGCTATTTTAAATGCCTACACGAGTTTTAGAGAAATTGATATTGATTTAACGTTGTAATTGTAAACGTGCAGAGTTTTCTTTTTTTTGTATGCAAACATTTTGACGGTAATACGTTATGAGACAAAGTGATGAAACACAAGTCTTCCCAGAAGTCGTCCTGGAGCATCAAGCCCCTTCTAGCCACCCAGGTCCCTAGCAAGATGTTGTTAGTTATGCATATGTACAGGGTGGGCCAAATACAAGTTTCTTTTTAAAAATGCAATAAAAGAACAAATTTCATTTTTTTCCGTGTATTATGGCTTTATTAGTAAGAGCAAACATTCCCATTAATTATGGAATACATACATACGTCGTTCAAATGGCTGCCTCGGCTGGCTTCGCAGTAGCGCATTCTGTCACTCCAATTTTACAAGTCATTGTTCATGGTTTCGGGCTATACCTCACGGATTGCTTGGATGATATTGGCTTGAATCGTTTCTGGATTATTGGCATAACATCTGTCGTTCAGAGTTCCCTACAAAAAAAAGTCCAAAGGAGTCAAATTGCAGCTTTGAGGCGGCCAATTGACATCGCCAAGACGGCTGATAACACGATTTGGGAATTTGGTGCGCAAAAGATCGTTTTTGGCGTGGGCTGTGTGGCATGGCGCACCATTCTCGTATGAACCAGAGGTCATCCAAAGCCATGTCTTCAATTTCAGAAAAAAAAAATCGGTTAACATGGCTCTGTAAATCCCATCCTTGACCGAAACGTTGTTCCCAGCCTCATTTTCGAAGTAAAATGGTTCAATGATGCCACCACTCCACAATCCACATTCTCGTCTGTGGTCACCCTACGATGACGGGGACCATAAGTCACTTATGATAAGTGTTGTCCACTAGCATACCAGTCTCACGAACTTTTTGCACAAACTTGCTTACAGCAGGCGCGATGCTTCATTTTGGCTAAAACTTCTTTTCAAAGAAAGCACTGTTTGGGTTACACAGCACTTACTTTGGAAATAAGTTTTCAATATTTCCCAACGTTGTTCAAGCGTGAAGCGACTCATTCCGTTCCGCGGAGGCATGATATACTGACTTTCTGTCAAGATTTCAAGCGGAAAACAGCTGTCAGTGTCAAAATAAAATGATTTAAAAAGAAACCACTTAGATGGCCAACCCGTTACACCATAAGCCGGTTGAAGTGATTTTCCATTATGTGAGCGCATTAGTAGTACATTTGAGGTCACTGTAAAGCCTATTAAATCTTCTTCTCCACATTACCACATCACTCCTTCGAAACACACTGCACCAAAAATCACCCGAAGAATCTATATTTCAAAGCACCCAAGCTAGTTTTCATCCATTTTTGATAAGGTCCATGGTTCTGCGTCTGCCCCATATACGGTAGGACCGGGATGATCAAAGTCCCCTTGGTTCTCTGAGCGTGGGTTTTAATATACTTGAATGCCTTCCAAGCCCGAAGAAACAGAAATTGGCAAGAGTCGAGTTTTTCTTCGTATGATATCTGCACTGATGTTATTTTAAAAGTAGAGCCCAGGTAGAAAAAGTGACGTCTCGACGATTCTCTTCTCTTCTCCTCGACTCCTCCCCTTCCAAACGCGCTATTAACAGCTATTTTCATTCTCCCTAACAGCAAAATGTTGACTATAGTTCCGTATAATATATAAAAAAATTCTTTCCAGAACCTTAGCATCTGGACTAGTTTCTCAGAAGTTCTGGTTCTAGTCTGCAGTATTTATGTATTTTAAGGCCTAGTTCTTGGGTGCATGGGCCAGACGATACTCTTCATCGAACCAGGGGCTTTGTTGTGGTCGCCTAGTGAAATCTAGCAGTGACACTTCTGAAGGCATTTTGGCAATTCTTCCACTAGAACTCTGCACTTAATATTCGTGGCTGGCTTGCTGAAAGCTTAAGAGAGATTTCTTGCAGTTGAAGCTTCGCACCGTTCGATCTTTCCACAAAATTTTCGCTTGGGTGTTATTGTTATAGCGTCATCTGGATACATATGTACTAAAACAATAGAATTTGAGCATCTGTCAAGTAGTGGTTCTAGTTTAACTATATTGGCCCCTCGGAAATTTCGGACATCTAGTACCTACATACATCTATTGGAAGTATGCTTGATGGCGACGATTGACGATCGCAACATGATCAATTTGGTTGAGAGTGCCGGTACCTTATCTGGAGATCCCTTATGTAGGTATGTGAGGTGTAAGAATCGAGTGGGAAGCCAAATTCGATCTTAAAAAGATACGCCGGTTAAGAGCCGTTGATAAGCCGGTTAATAGCCGTTATTACAGCCGTAATAAGATAACCTAGCAAACAATCCGAAGTAAAGTACAAGCCGCAGAAGAAGGCTTTCTAAGGAAGAAAGTAACCCGAAGATTCTTAATATTGCCGATGTTCCAGGGACCAACCGATATTCTTCAAAGGTAAATTTTATTGTAACAATTTAATATAAGATTTTGTGAATTTACATTTTAATTTGGAGCCTTACCTCCTTTAGTTAGACCTTGATCTGACGAGTATACCTCAGCCTTAGAACCTAAGGTTCATCACAAATTGGCATGAAAACTAGCGTCGTTGTTTCTTACCTTCAAGTAAGCGCAAAAACTTATTTTGTCAACAAAAGTTTTGATTAATTATGTTTAATAAATTAATGAAGATTATTAATAAAATAATAAATGGTTAAAGAAAAATCGTACAATAAACTAATTTTCCAAAGAAAATCATTTTGTTAACCATAGGTATATGATACCTGTTTTACCATAATTGTTAAAAGTTATGTGCTCGTACAAAATTACTCTTCACTGTAACCGATTTAACAGAGCTTATACTTGTGGCATCTTTTAAATGCTCAATTACCTTATTGGAATTTAATAGCAAAACTATTCAGCGCATGCATACACAAAATTACATGCATTTCATAGCAAAAGAAAAGAAAATTCACTTAAATCTATGCAAATTAAATATATTTCTGTTGAAAATTGCAAATAACCAAATCAACGGTATTATAAATCTATGCTGCAACTGTCACATTCATTTGATTAAGATAACCCAGTTCGGGGATTGTGTTTTTCCTCTCGTCAATAGAATAGGTATTTATTCAAAATTTGCATATTTCCCGTATACCTATATTCTTAAGTATATTCAGCTATAAAGAATCCCGTTTGCATCTTAAATTCTTAAGACGCTATTTAGTAGACGAAGTGTGCACTGTGGACTGTGTAGTGTAATATAATTTAGCTGAACTCAAAGAGCTATCGTCATATTGACCAATATTAGCTTTGAGGAAATTCCTCGTCTTTCAGTTCAAACACACTTTTCTGTCGTTGGTGATTAAACTTTGTATTTGTATGAGCGGTTATCATAACAACAACAACGTTACATTGGGTGCAAGAAAAGACCCTCTTATCATCTGTATATGATGCTTGACAAAATGGTACGATACGATGCCTTTCGTTGATTTTCAATTATTCGCCCATTGATCACGTAGACCACAAGAAGGTTTTGGATAAGATTTTTTTATTTAATTTACTGTCGCGGCCGATTAATAGCTTAAAAAAAATAATTTATTCAAAATGGTAACAAACTATTGCGTACTTTAAAGAGGAATTACTGGAAAAATGTTGGTGATCAAGTTATTTTTGATTAATATTTTAGTGTTAGATATAAGTGCAGTCGATGGGTTATTTTGTCGAGAAAGTGGTGGTATACGAACCCTAAATTTTGCAGTTAAAACCCTCAACTTTATACAACAAATTTATTTGACCCTTAAAGAGAGTGCAATATGCACATATTATTTATTTATTCAAAATAAAAAAAAAGAAAAGATTTTCAAGGGGATAATGCTAAAGAGGTAATTTGTATGAACTTGTGATACAACTAAAAGAGACCAGATTTTATGCTTTTCAATTTCCCCACTCATACTTTGAAATTAAATGTAGGTAGGTAAGCATTAGCGTAGTTAGGTATTTTTTCTAGGGGGCAGCCAGCCAGCTAATAAGCTACCACCAATTTAATTTCAACTGAATTTAAAAAAAAACCTTAACCTTAAGTTGAGGAAAACTTGGGTTGAACATCCAAAAAAAAATCAGCTGGTTATAATAACAACTGATTGAAAAATCGAAAAAAAAAATCCAACGATTTTTAATAAAGTTGACAGTGATCGACTTTGAGATTTTAAAAGTCAATATTGGTAGAAATTTTGATAATTTGTTTAGTTTTTATTTCAAAATAGTCAATATTTGAGATTCACGCCTCACGGGTTCAGAGGATTTTTACTCACTTTCGTGGTCCTCTGAACTCGATATTTCGATCAAAGTTGACATTACTATGATAGCAAAGTCGAAAAAAGTGGGTCTCGCAATTCTATCTGTCTTTTTGTCTGTCCTTGCGGCTGTAGCCTAAACGGGTGGATCGATTTTCTTTAAACTTAGTTCCTAGCGTTTTTTAGGCATTCCCCCACCCTTTTTCTTTTATTTTTAGGCCAAAAATAACAGTAGGTACCTTCCGTACAATTTTTTTTATCAAATTATAAAAATCTTATTTTTCTCAAAAACGTGCCCACACATTTTTTTTTTAAATTCATTAATTTTTTTTACAGAAATGCTAACATTTTATAAAATTTTTTTTTTGGAACCATGGGTCCATGGACTTGGATTTTCTATTTTCTCAATAACGGTTCAACTGGTTTTGATTAATTTTTTTTAGATAATGTTTACTATAATTTTAAAAATATTGTGTACCAAAATTTCCAAAGAAATATTTTTTGGATTTTTAAAAAAAGTTTAATTTTTTTTTTTAAACTTAATATTTCGAAAACAACTTGGTCGATTTTTATTAAACTTAGCACCCAGCAGTTTTTTGACATTATCTAGCAGATTTTAAATAAACTTTTTCTTCTAAACAAAAATAGGGGTAGGTACCTCCTATAGAAATGTTTAAAAACCGGTATTGAAAATCTCATTTTTCTCAAAAACAGCTCCTACGATTTTGATTAAAATTTTTGTGTGAACATCAAAACGATCTACCATATTGTTGGGAAAATAAACGTATCTATCGTTTAAAAATGGAACCTCTCATAGAACCATGTTTTGGGTTTTTGACTATCTCATTATCTGTTGAACCAATTTTAATGAAAAACGCAAAAGGTACTAATAAGTTTGAATATTATATTGCATATCCAAATAATCCATAAATTGAGATTTGTGTAAGGAATCACTTAGTGTACATTGCGTTGGTGTAAAATCAATTTCAAATATTTTTTTAATCAATTTATTTCTAATTTTATTGGTTTTTTAACATTTTTTCAGTCTAAACTGTAAATTCCATGCATATGCGCGAACTGGCAGGTGGCATAAAACATAGGCTCTAATAACTAATAAATTTCTTTTATCAGATAAAAAGTTTTTAAGTTTTTATTAAGACTTTAAAACAAAAGACTTTTAAACAGTGTGATCGCACGTCAAAGCAAGTTCGTGGGAGCCAGTCGTGCATTTTTTTTTGTAAAGAATACCTTGGGTAAAATAAAATAAGACCACGTTGCAAGGCACATGTATGTAGCTATTTTGTTTCCAATTCCAATTTATTTGAGGAAGAAAATTAAACTCTCAAAAATCAAAGGGCACGGTAGTGCCCAGCCAAGTTCATTGCACTACACCTTTTTTATATACAGGAACAAACTCAGGCGATTTTCGGCCCCCTTTTAAAATTCAAAACATTTGCTAAGCTGACCAAGCTCAGGAGCCTTACCAAATTTCAACCTTTTCGCATAAGTGGTTCCTGAGATATAAGACTCTAAAAATCGTAAAAACCGTAGCTGCAGAATATTGTAATTTCGCACAGCGGTAGGTCTTATGGTGCATACAAAGGAAAAAAATCGAAAATTTTAGGTTTTCCATTCAGGGTGCGTGGTATTCTCCCAATTTCTCAGAATCGCGATCATTTAAATGAAGCACTTTCCATTGCTGTAGAAAGATGAAATTTGGTAGAGTGTTAGGGCTTGAAGTATGTACAATAGAAAATATATAATTTTTTGAGGTTTTCAATTCAGGGGGTGTGGTATCCACCCACTTTCTCAGAATTGTTATCAATTATATAAAGCACTTTGTCGTAGAATTATGCAATATGGCTTAGTGGAGAGGGGGGCACCTTTAAACACTATTATTTGATTAAGAGTCTCCAAAAATCAATTTAATTTAAAATGATATATTTGCTTAAATAACAATGAACCCCCCCTCCCCCTTCCACAACATACAAAATACTGAATTTAAGTTATAATCATCACTTTAACTTTTTTTCTATAATTTCCAACTCAACTCAATTTTTTAAAAGATATTTATGAAGCCTGCCTTATAAATATGGTTGACAAATTCCTTTCGTTATTTCCGCATCTACGTCTGATGGACTGCTAACACATTGTATAGGAATCGAATATTCCAAAATAAATTCCAATTCCACATCCACATCTCTCATCGAGCAAACCACACTTCCGACATTTTTTTAAAGTCGTCTGGCATCTCCCCAAGCTGATTGGCAATCACCTGAAGTTAGATTCGATGAAAAAAAAATCCAATAAAAGTGATTGCACTCCTGGAAAGCCAAGCCAGTCAAGACTCGAGACCAAAGCAAAAATATTCGTAATTGGTTGACAAGTTTCGCATTCATCGATGTGTGTTTGTTTGTGTGTTTTGCATGAGATGACATTTTATCTTGTTGCGATGGCAACAAAAATCGGTGATAGCTACACGACATTTGAATTGGACCGCAAAACTGTCAACTAACCCAGAGGCCAGAGGGAATTAAAAAAAAAAAAAAAACAAGTCCTATCGATTCTATACAAAAATACTTCATAGGACCAGACGATGAGGTATGAGGACGACGACGATGATTCTCGTCAGAATAACTAATGAGGTGCGCCGAACATTTCGATAGCCGCCGCCATTTGCCACCGCCACCGCAACCATCGCCGATGCTGCTGGATGGTGTAGGTATATACGTCCAGTCCAATCGGTTCTTGTGTTTCTTTATTGGCCCCATTGGACCTGTGGCTAAAAACAGTCAAAATCGCAAGTCAAATGTCCAATTCGATATTTGTGTGGCACAGCAAGGAATACCGCAGCAGGGCAGGCCAAACGACCGCGTCCTGGTCCTGTCTGCTTCCTACTTTTCACAAGATCTGCATCATCAGCTGGATCGGGCGCGGAGCTTATGCCGATTAAGATGATGGCCTGTACAGCGCCACATGCGACCCAGCTCCAGACTTTGATCACCATCGTCATCATCATCATCAGCAGTTCCATCATTCCGTTTGGATTTCTATTGCGCGCCCGTTTCAACTTTTCCGCTTTCGATTAATGGCAATTATTTGCATTTTATTGGCAAAATTAGCTCCAACATTGTTAGAATGCCTTGGAAGCTCGCTTACGGAACGAGTACATATTTGTGACGGTTAAACATAACGCTCCGGCACAGAATCTCCGAGAGCAGCGTGTTTATCTTGACTGACAGAGGCCAAGAACTCTTTGGCGACGACGACGACGACGACGCAGATAGATAGAAAAACATTATAGCCTCGCTTCTTTGTGTTAGCAGCTGATAAAAGGTGTGAATAATGGTGTGGCACCATTTGGAGTCAGATGCTATTGCTGTAAGTTGCGTTGCGATGAGGTTGCCTTTTGATTCTAACAAGGTATATGTAGCTATTCACTTCACGGTCGATGGCTGTTGCGGCGGATTGGACGAATAATTGACTTGTCATCTCAAGCCCGCTCTAGACCGAAGCGGTGCGGAGATGCGGTCAATTTTGAGAGAAATTGCTAATAACGTCTATGTTGGCTACTTTATTTGCTTAGCGTAGCTTATAGCTTGTAAAGATGTAGCCAGTGGATGTGGATGGGTCGAATTAGATGTCATTATTATCAATTTTGATAGATGGCTTGGAAAATTACTGGAGTTTTTTTTTTTAATTTTATTTGCCATTCATCTTGATCGTTGCTAAAAGACGACTGACATACAACCCATGTTAGTACAAATAATTGGCTTATTTGATCGATTTGTTAAATGGTAGAATCTTGTTGAATGTGTAGGTACCTTGTACAAAGACACTTAAAGAGGTGATTGTTTGAAAAAAAAATGTATTTAATCAAATTGTGGCGTAAAGTAAATACTCCATAGTGGTTAAATGGTTGGAAAACAATTTTACAGCTGTCAACAATCTTATAGGCCTGATTGTTATAGGCCTCATGTAGGTACACCTATACCTGTGAAGCAACTGTATAAACATAGCTCGAATCTACCGGAAATTTGCAATTTAAGGGCCAATGAAAAATGTAAGACTCATTGTTAGTTATTGGGAAAATTATAATGTGGGTAGATTATTATTAGTTTAGGGCACATAATTTGAACAAACCAATCTGGAGGTTTATTAACAACAATAACAAAATTACAAGTTTGAAATTATTTATTGTTATATTTTAATTTATTTTATCTAAGATTTGAAAGGGCACATCAGTTCATTAAATAAAATTGAAAAAATAACCCTTAGGTGTAGAATTTTGCTTTTTCAAAATAATAGACCGACAATATTTTCGATCAACAATTATTGAAAGATTCTGATTCGTTGTGCAGAAATGACAATGACAATGTAAATATAATGATGTAATTATTAAATATATAGTTATGAAAAGCTGTCTGTAATTGGTTTAAAACTAATAACTTTTTATAATGTTTATGTTTTAAAATCCCTTGAGGCATCTTTTTGGTTTATTTTACATTTTTTTTTTATATATTTTTTCCCGATTTTAAAAATTGTATTTTTTTTTTTAGAAAATTTATTGATTACGAAAAATCAAGTGAATATGACGTATAATGTTATCAGGAGAAATATGCACTCAGGGAAAATATCAGGTAGAATTAAACAGAAATTAGTTATCAACATGTTGATATATTTAACAAGAAACAAGTTTCTAATACCTGTGTTGAATCAACAAAATGATGCTTGAGAAATCTACATGAGAACTAATACACCAGCTTAAGTAAAATAATCTTGTTAAATTAATATGAAAGTCTAGATAAATTGGCTTGGTGAACTATTAACTGACAGCATTTGTTTAATTAAACAAATAGCCATGTGCACGAGAACAAAAATGAATTAACTTGGTGAACTGTAAATTTAGCAATGCTCATTGCAGTTAGACGACTACTTGTCATATTTAACTATTTAACCAGTCTCCATGTAAGTCTCTTGCAAGAATCAGGATAAATATCTTGTGTTACGGCATTGGGTAGAAGATTTTCTAAAGTAGTCTTGATTAATGCAGTTGACATAGAAGATCAACTTAGCTGCCAGGTTAAATACAAACAAAACATTCGGTAAATTTTGTGTACAAAAATATGAATCAACACTGTTATCAGGTAGAATGAACATTGAATCAATATTTAATTTTTCAACTTTTTATCAATGCATCAATTCGTTGAAAATTTCCCAAGATACAAAAATTTCAACTTTCAAAGAAAACTTTAAATAATGAAAAATCACAAAAATATAAGAATAGTGGGTGTGGCAGTAGGTGGACGTGGAGTTCAAAATAAATTACCTACACATGTCATGATTTAGATTCCAACAAAAATAATAACAAAATATTTTTGTTTTTTGATATAAGGTAAGTAGTAAAGGAATAGTCTAAGTTTAAAGAAAAGTGGGCGTGGTAATACGTGGATTCCAAAAAAAAAAAAATGCACATAGCATGCTTTAGGCTCAAGGTAGGCTTATTATAAATTTTCAGTCTTATAGAAGTAGAAAATTCGAATATAATAAAAGTGGGCGCGGTAGTGGGCGGGACAAATAACAAATAAGTTTAAAAGAGCTTCAAAACAAAATTCTAAAATCTAATGAATTTTCAACAGAAAAATTTTTATATGATAAAATCGGACGTGGCATTGGGCGGGATTTAGTAAATTTTACATCTCGGTTGCTATTAGGAACAATCAAATTAGTAGTTTTTGAGTCTATAAGCTCCAAACGGACTAACATTTATTTTATTATATAAAGGGTTTTTCAACAGGGACGCTACAAAAGTAGAGCAACAGGGACAGCAAATGAGGCCATATTTCTTGCCGCTCTTTTGACATTTCTCTTCAGTAAGGTTTGCCATTTCATGATGGAAAGATATACGAGCCAACAACGAGTCGAAATTATTAAAATTTACTACCGAAATTCGGAGTCAGTGGCCTCAACGTTAGAGCGGATTTTCATCGAAAAATCATCTTCAGCGATGAGGCTCATTTCTGGCTGAATGGCTTCGTCAATAAACAAAATATGCGGTATTGGTCAGGCACTAATCCACACGTACTCCATGAGTCATCATTGCATCCCGAAAAAATTACTGTTTGGTGTGGTTTATGGGCCGGCGGCGGCGGCGTCATTGGGCCGTACTTCTTCCGTGATGATCAAGACCGGCACGTTACTGTGAATGGGGATCGCTACCGTTCAATGATAACCGAATATTTTTGGCCCCAATTGGATGATATGGACTTGGAGGACATGTGGTTCCAACAGGACGGTGACACAAGCCACACAGCGAATGTCACAATCAATTTATTGGAAACCAAGTTTGGAGAACGTGTTATCTCACGAAATGGTACAGTCGCTTTCGCTTGGCCGCTTCGGTCGTGCGATTTGACGCCGTTAGACTTTTTTCTTTGCGGCTACGTCAAGTCTATGGTCTATGCCAACAAGCCAGGGACGTTTGATGAACTTCGTACGAATATCGAACGTGAAATTGCAGCAGTATCGGCCGATTTAGGCTTATGCTTATGATTGGGTTCAGCGTCTGGACTTCTGCAAGCGTGCCCGTGGTGGCCATGCAAAAGAAATCGAGTTCCATACATAATGGCATCGAACGTACTTTCACAGGAATAAAGAATTTCATTGATATCCAAAACCGTTTTTGTTTTATTTAAAAAACTTTTGTAGCGCTCTTATTGAAAAACCTGATACTAGCAGACCCGTGCTCGCGTTGCTTTGCTAAATACCCTTAATTTATGTGCATTATATTATTTAAAAAAAAGTTTATATGCCTACGTTTTGAAAAATCAATCAATAATTTGTTTGTAGGTACCTAGGTAGGTACATATTGTATTTTTTTGTTAGGTAGGTTCATGTTCGACAGACGAACAGAATCTTTACACCCCCTTTTTTTCTTTTCTTTATCATCGTAATGCCATGTTCAATTGCTATTTTCCGTTAATTTTTTTTTAACTTCATTGCCCTTTAAAATGTATTGGCCTCATAATTCTTCAGTAGATATGCAGAAGAAAAAAACAAATACGTACGTACTTACCTACTGCGCTACGCTGTTATAAAAAAAAAGTTTCTGAGTGGAATCAGGAAGTTTAGCAAAAACGGAAAAAGATGTCAGAGGAAGAGTAAATCCAAAAACCACTCAACTTCAATATTTTTTCTTTTTATCTTCAGCCTTTCACTCATTTTTGCATTGCTTCGCTTCCACTCAAATTTTTGTTTGTTATCTCAAGCGATTGGCAGACACACACACATCAGCACCCACTTTTTCGTGCGTTAACCTCAAAGAAAAACTTGACAAAAAATTAAAAAAAAAAAAATATTTCGATTAAATAAACAAAGGTGATTAATAATAAAGGTGAAGAAGGGCTGAAGAAAATAAATATAAATACATATTATACTATACTACTATCTATATGCTATTTTTAAATTGGTTTCAACGCCCCTGAAGGCCCATTTTCTCAAACAAAAAAAATCAAATTAGAACCACCCTAACAAGTTCATTTCTTTGTAGACATAAATTTAAAATGTTTTTTTTTTTTCCCACTGCAAAATAAAAACGTTATTGATTCTATCTACTACAATAAAAGCTCTTACGCATAGTTTACAAAAATAACAACAAAATGGAAATGGTTAATAAGGTCAACAAAATTTATTTTCATATCTCTTTGAATGAACACAACAACTGTGGTTGTGGTTTATTTTTATATCTCAACAATCTATTCTAAATACCTACATATTATAATGCTCAGAATAATTCATTGATTTTTGTTAACACATACAAATCAGTATTCAAATTATAGATTATAAAGAAGCCATGATTCATTCTGTTCAAAAGTTCATGAATTTTAATCATTATTTAAAATTAATTAAATTCTCAAGTCGCATTAATTTTCCCATTGATAAGTTCTAAAAGCTCCATAGATTTGTCATAATATTCTGACATTGATAAAATAAGGGCGCCGTGGCTTAGTTGGTTAAAGCGCCTGTCTAGTAAACAGGAGATCGTGAGTTCGAATCTCGCCGGGGCCTTCACAGTCAATATGAGTTGTGACAACTTTTTTAATATTTTGTATTTGCTTTATTTACATTTTGATTCGATGGAGACTTTTTAAAGTTTTGCTGTGGAGATTATTTTTAGAACTAATTTTTTTATTGCGATACAAAAAAATGTGTGTTCTTTCACTTGCGATATACATAAAACTAGGTAAGGGACTATTTGGGGCAAGTTTTAGATTAAGAAAGAAATAAAATACACTATGCACTGGTTGGAACAAACTTGCTCTTATGTATGATCACACTGTGGTTTTATAGTCTTAATAATTTTAAAAACTTTTCATCTGATAAGAGAAATTATTGGAGCCTATATTTTGTGCCACCTGCCAAAAATATAGCCTAGTTTTAGGAAGTATTTTTTGAGTACATAAATATGAACAATATAGCACCGTGCGGTCTTGCACTTCCCACATAAATTAAAAAAAAATTAATTTAAAATTTTAAAAATAACATGAGAACATTTTCTTTAAAATCGTTGTAGCGGTTTTTTTTAAAATAATTGTTTTATAAATAAAATTTTGAATATATATTTTTAAGAAAAAAAAAATTGGTAGGTACGCCAAATTTAAGTACTTATTTATGCGGAGTTAAAAAATTAATTTTTAAAAATTAATCTACCCATTTACGTAATATCGAATTTTCAAAAAATAATTTTGAATTTTTTTTAAAAAATCCAAACCTTAATTTTTTGAAAATTTTGATATGCAATATTATTCAAACTTATTAGTAGCTTTTATGTAAAAAATGTTCATTTAAATTGGTTTAACAGATAATGAGATAATAGAAAACCCAAAAACTGGTTCTATGAGAGGTACAATTTTTAAACGATAGATTTAGATTTAGATACATTTTTTTCCCAATAATATGGTAGATCGTTTTGATATTAATTCACACAAAAAATTTTAATCAAATTCGTAGTAGCCGTTTTGGAGAAAAATTAGATTTTCAATATCGGTTTTTAAACATTTGTATGGGAGGTACCGTTATTTTTGGTTACAAGAAAAAATTCATTTAAAATCTGCTAGATAATGGCAAAAAACTGCTGGGTGCTAAGTTTAATTAAAATCGACCAAGACGTTTTCGAATTATTAAGTTTTCAAAAAAAAATGTGAAACTTTTTTTAAAAATCCAAAAAATATTTCTTTGAAAATTTTTGTACACAATATATTTAAGATTATTGTAAACATTCTCTATAAAATTGATCAAAATCAGTTGAACGGGTTTTGAGAAAATTGAAGATCAAAAAATGGTTCTCTGGCAGGTACAATTTAAAACCATTTTTAAGATTTATTTAGAAAATTACTGATTTAAAAAAAAAAAAAGTTGTGGACACGTTTTTGAAAAAAAAAAATATTTTTATAATTTGGTAAAAAATTTTTACTGCAGATACCGTTATTTTTAACTAAAAAAAATGAAAAAAGCGTGTGAGGGGGAATTTTTAAACTGGTTTATCAGGTTTTTAACACAATCTTACGAGATTTAATACAAATGTAAAAAAAACACAAAATATGGATAAAAGACGGAAAATAGACCTCCGTCAAACAATTATATTCTTGGCTCTTCCCAATCTATACACGACGAAGTTTTTTGCTGCGCATCTTTTAAGCCGGTGATCCACTGTAGAGTGATTAAATAGTTAAAGTCTTATGTCAAACTAATGAAGCCATTAATAAAGCCATCAATACTATTTTTCGATTTTGATTTTATCCGTGCTCATAAAAATTTTAAATCTTCACAAGCCCAGAAAACCCATAAATTATTTTAATTTACAGTTAAATACTTTTAAAAGTGCTACTTCTTCGCGTATTACCACTTGTTTTTATGACCTAACAAGATTCTTATGTTATTAACTTATAGCTTAAGATAAAATTAGTAACGGTTTTTAAAACAAAATAAGCAATATTCTATAATTAAGATCACAAGTATGACACCTTAATAGGTCATTACTATTTTATACAAGACTCTTTGTATTCGACTCCCGCCAATTTATGTATTAAAGACTGCAATTAATTCTTTATTTTTTACAGCCACTACTTATTGTTTACCTTAACCATTTTATTTATTTTTGTGATGCCCAATCTTAAGTCCCATTTCCTGGCTAAAAAAACTCTAAAATACCAATCACCTTTTTCACCTCGACTTCTATACAATAAACTGCTGCTGAGCTGACCATCAAAGCGGACAAATCGCTTCGATTTCAAGTGCTACTTTCTTTTCCTATTTGTGGGTACAACTCTCGAGTCAAGGTAAATATCTCTAAGCACACAACAATTCTTAACTTTTAATTTTGCCAAAAACCCGCATGTAGTAGACTGTAGACACAAAAGAAGTTATAAAAGTACAATATTTTCCCAATTAAACTTCGAATGCTGCGGATAGTTAGTGATTTTTTTTTGTCCAGTAAGACCACCTGAGCCGTTGAAATTATTGATTTATGCACCCACATACAAGACAGCACTGCCGAAGCAATAAAACAGAACCAGAAGTATGAACCTCGCATCTTCTACCCAATTTAGAGATATTTTTTTTTAAACGTTGATCCATGACATCTGATGGATTTAGCAATAAAATCTAAAAAAGTTATTAAACGCCCCTGCCGATTGAGGGAGCTGTACATTTGTACAAGATTTCAAAGGTAGAGGTATAAGTATGTATTTTGTTTTGAGTGCCTTGCATTACGGCAAATGTTTTGTGTTGTCCAAATCTTATAAGGAGCGGCTCACGTTTTTAAAGGCCTTAAGCTCCTTAATAATTGAAAAACATAGCAAGTATTTAATTTTTATTAATATTCCTATGAAGGTGTAATAAGGAATAGGAGGGTGTATTTTTCAATTTCTTAGAAAGTGGAGCCCTTGATTTAACTTATAGGTAGATATATGAACAATCATGGTAAAACAATAAAATAGAAGACCGAAATTCTGTCTTCTGATGTAATTGGTATAATAAAGGGTCATTCATTTCGTGATTTCAATTTGGTAGCGCTGGCATTTGACACCTGTCAAACTCAGCTTTCATTTGAAGTGTCATAATATTAGTTAAATGTTTGCCATTTACGATAATGGATCGCTTAACAAACGAACAACACGTTTAAATTATTAAAACTTAGTCGAAACGCTTAGTCTAAAATATTGCTGCTGCAAGTGTAAGTGTTGCTGATGATTCGAATTTATCGATTTCCCGGCGTTCGCAGCAATTGAACGATTTTTTTGGTCGGCGATTAAAGATCGTGACTTGGACGATATGTGGTTCCAACAAGACGGGGCAACAAGCCATACAACACGACCAATTGTGGCTTCATTGTGTGAGAAGTTTCCTGGTCGCGTATATTTCACGTTTTGGCGACGTCAATTGGTCACCAAGATCATGCGATTTGACACCGTTAGATTTTTTGTTCTGTAGGGCTACGAAAAAGAGCGTGTTTATGCAAATAATACCCGAGCTATCGATACATTTAAAACCAACATTACTCAAGTTATGGCCGCGATACCTCCCGAAATGTGCGAAAAAGTGTTAAAAGTGTCGCATGCTTCGAATCTTCCCGAGGCCGCCATTTGAATGATATTGTGTGTTACACTTAATGGCAAAGTCCACACTTTATAATGAAATAAAATTCTCATCAAAAATGTTTTGCTGTGTGTGTTTTATTTAGCTTTACTTTCGAAACCGAAAAATGAATGACCCGTTACTATGAAAAACAAAAACAATAGCAGCACTAAAAAAATATTGGTTAATACTTGGAGACGAGAAAACAAAGTGTGTTTCTTAGCATACTTTTGGGTGTTGAACTCAAATCCATCATCCAATTTCCGCATTCAGATTGAGTTTTCGAGATTTTTTTTTTTTTTTTAATTTGAATTTTTATTTCATGATGGCAATTCTTCAGGCCAAAGTAAACATTTGATGATTTTTCTAACGACCCCTAAATCCTTTTGGAACATGACTAAATTTTACCCAATTTTTATTTTATTGACGAAGAAACTTATCCTACCTGTTTTTAGGCAAAAAAGGAACGAGGAAGCAAGTTTCATCTTAATTGAATATCCGGCCGGATATAATTTTTCGGAAAGAAAAATTCACCAATTAGTAATCAAAAAAAGCCCACACAACATTTGGGCATGCAGGTTTATGCATATACATAATATGTACACATGTATATATCATGCAGTTCCGTTAAATAGGTACCTAAGCAGAAAAATTTACGAAAAGGTATTATTTATACAAAATATAATAGTAAAATTATTATTTTTTAGGTAGGTACATAATTAAATAGTATCATTACAAAAGTATTACATATTTTTATAAAACTATATTCAGTCTTCTGGCCTTCTTAGCTGCAAATACATCGATAACTTCCTCATGCATGGGCCGCTTTAGATATACCGCATGCAGTTGAAGCAAAAGGGTTTATGTCGTTTGCGGTTGTATTTAAAAATTGTCAGGGTAGGTACCTTACAATGTTCATTATAAATTATGAAGAAACCCACATATACTCTTTATGCTAAAATCAGAAAATTTTTAACATTATTTATAACTGCAGCAGAAATTTGAGTAAAATATCATACCTACTGAAGCGAAAAAGTGTGATTTAGAAATGCACTCCTCAAACATTTGGGGGGGGGGATCAAACCCCTGTGATCCCCCCTGGCTACGGCCTTGCTGGTAATGGAGGCCAGATGGAAGAAAAACTGGCAAAAACTCTTATTTTTTATAAAACAAATTATTTCTTCTAATTTTTTTTATTGTTTTCACCATACAATTGAATTATATTTTTTTTAATATAAAAATTTTTCGGTTTTTTTCATATAGCACGAAAATGACACGATTTTTTTGATTTTTTTTGGGCTGCAACGCTAAACCCAATTTGAATCACAAATTTGTGAATCTGTGGACTACTTTCTATATCGTTAAAATCCTCGCATTTGTCGGGGCAGGCAGGTAGAGAAGTATATCAGTCAACATAGTTAAAGCCATATGACGATAAAGACTCATGAAAGAATTGATCTGCCTTATATACCCTATTGGTCAAAAGAAATCTCCTCTAAAAAGGTTTATAAAAACATTTACGATGGAATTTTTCATTTCGTTTATCGACTTGACCAATTTATTGTTCCATAGGTAATTGACATTTGGGTTTCTCTAGTAATGTACCCTAAAAGTATGCAACATAAATTATTCGTTACTGGACTTAAAACAGTGATCCGCAAAACTGGATACGCAGTGATTCGCAGTGCATCAGGGCTCTCTTTTCTCTTTACTCATTTGTCGTGAAAAGAAAAGAGAACACTATAGGTACTGCTAATCACTGCAGATCCAGTACGAAAATTATCTTCTGTCTATTCTTTTTTTCTATTTTTTCTTCGCTTGCAAGTAGGTACATATTGCTTTAAATTTCATGATTTTTTTTTAAATTTAACAATTTCTTAAAAAATATTTCTTTGATACGGCCGTTGTTGTTTTTTTAATGATTGCATTGCGATCGCAATGAGCCTCAAAGGAGGGGTTCGTTTAAGCATTGGCGGTCATAATATGATCGTTAATTTATAACCTCCTGACCTGAAGGACCTCAAACTAAGTTCCTTGTTTTGATGAAAATGCTAAAGATGCAAATTTATGTCCAGCGGCGTTGGAGGTCGACATGGTGTAGTGTATAGATGATGATCCATGCTTCATCACGCCCAGAGGTGTTATTTGTGAAAGGACCTTGTGTCGGCTCGCCTTTTTTTCTGTAACGCCCTAGATTATATTGTAAAAAAAAAAATAAAATACATTTTACAATCATAAAACCATATAAAGTCATCATTCACTCAGCGCCATTCATGTCTGGAGCAACATGCCCTACGGATTGACCCCCAATCACGATCTTGGAACAAAAGGATTCCCCATGTAACTATACCAAAATGTACATAATAAATGTCCGCAACAATGGCAATTGAAGTCTTTATTCTATATTCCCGTACTCAGATTCAGAACCACCTTCTTTCTTCATGTGCAATGTGCATAGCAAAGTAACCTGTTGCTCTGCTACTAAAATGCATTAATATTATAAACTAACTGCAGATTAAGTGTTTTGGTGTTACAAACCGCACCTTTGCTTGGTATATTGTGGCAAGCGAAGATGAGCAACCACCATTTTAATCTGGACAATGATCAATATGACTTCGATTGTGTTGAGCTGTAGACCCACATATTGTTATATTACAACTTTACAAGAGCACATTTAAGGAACTTGGTAGGTATGCTATGTATAAGCCCTGAATTGCTCACGATTCTTCTTCATTTTAAAAATTAAAAAAATGGGCCCAATTAAAGAGCTGTTTAGAGCTTGATGTTTGGATGAATTTTAAAGACTATATCTATTCAGTTCATGAGGTTATCAATTTTAACCTGTGCTAGTCAAGGAAACGGGTCAATTATTCCGCCACAAAATAAAGCTTGTTGCATGTGATGAATTTGGAAAAAGACTCAAAAAGGGTTGCCGCAGTTAAATTACAATCCCACTGCCTATAGTTTTAAAGTGTCAGCCAACAATCAAATTTGGATATCTCCATTCTAGTAATTGAGTATTTTAAAAAAAAAAAACTTTGGAATTTTGGTTGAAATAGAAATAATAGCATTAGTAAAATGTTAGACACGAAAACCTAAACAGTTATTAAATACAAAAAATGATTATACGGTTGTTAAGAGTAATTGGCTTGTCCAAAATTTAATAAGAACATGAGTTGAAAAGGTGGCCAAGATTACATTTGGGGTAGATCTGTTGATGGGACATTTTGTAGTTTTATAGATGGAATATATTATTTTAGTCGCATGTTTTCTTTTTTTTTTATAATAATTGAAACACGAATTTCCGTGTTTGTGTGACGGAAACTCATTTAAACGGTAATAGTAAAAAAAAATACTTTAGTAGGTATAATGGCTTTCTTTGTTTGATGGGGTCAAGCACAAATACGCAACCAATTATAGACCGTAAAACGAAGGCATTTGGAATAAGTTTAAAATATATACATATTTCTAAATAATAGTGACGAGGAAGTTGTTGAGAATTGAGATGTCGTTTGATGTCTCTTAAATTTATAATGAAATCATTTTTATGAATTGAGTTATTCAGAAATTATTTTGGTGCAAAAATAAATCTGATGGCTTGAATTATCATTTTAGTGAAGAATAAAATTCATTCCGGCACAAAATACCATACATAGGTATGAAATAGTTTCTAATTTTTGAATTATCATATCATCAGCCTTATTGTTAAATTCACCCGAACATTATTCCACCTGGAAAATTTGACATTTCACTTTTCGCCTATTGTGAGTTTCATCCGAAATTTCATGTTCGTAAAATTCCCCTTATTGTGAACATTCATTTCGGGCGAAATGTAATAGCATTGACATCCTAAATGTTCACTTATTTTTAGTAGGCGAACGAATTTCATTCGGACGAAAATTAATTTTTTTCTCCGGAAAATAATTACCGGGGAAAAATGATTCCCATCGCGAATCTCCCAAAAAATAATTTTTCCCACGGAACAAATCATACCAATCTTCAAATGATTAAATTCATTTTCGAAGTTATTTTGACAGTAAGTACCGAATTGTGTTTTTTTAATGACAAATTGTAATTTTATGAGAAGTAAGGAATAATAATTAAAATGATAACTAAAGGGTTTTCCAATAAGAGGTTTCATTTTGAATAGCCCGCTATTTGAGCAGCTGTCACTTTTGAAGTTGGCATTTTTTGACATTTGACAAGTAAAAACTATACGCCATTACTAAAAATGGAAAGATACAAGCTTCAACACGTTAAAATTCACTACAAAAATGGCGCTATACGTGCCACACAAGCAATGAAACAATAGCAATTTTGCAAGAAAAGTTTCCTGACTGTATTTGTATTTGTATTTGTATTTAATCTTTGTCAATGTTTACATAATACTTCAAGAATTAATCTTTTAATAGTATCGAAAATTGTTACCAAGTTATACTGTATAACAGTTAAATAAAAATGTATATATAAACAAAAAAAAAAATAAAATAAATTAATTAATTTAAAAATTAAGTATAAACAATTAATGAGAAAAAAAATAATTAAATCTATTTTATTATTATTAGAAAGAAAAGAAATCTTATTATAATTTATAAGCAAGAAAAGAAATCTATTATTTAATTTAATGTTGAAAAATACAAAAATATCTTATTCTTGAAAAGGGTTAATGAGGTTATTCTCTGCAAATCAATTGGTAGCGCGTTCCACAGTAGAACAGCTGCTACAAAAAAAGATCTCTCTCCAATGGTGTGTGTAAATCGCGGTAAATTCAACCGTAAACCTCTTTGTGTTATTTCTCGAAGAGGTGATCACAGTTGGCCACCGAGATCTTGTGATTTAACACCTTTAGACTTTTTTCTTTGGGGCCACGTGAAAGATAAGGTCTATGCCAATGCTCCACACTCAATTCAAGACCTTAAAGATAGAATTCGTATTATTGAAGTTTTCGAGGACATACAGCCGCAAAATTGTGAATATGGTAATGGAACATCTTTTTTAGTTCTTTTTGAGTACCCCGTAGCAATGCATACCTACGTCCTACATATGTATTTTTCCATCAATGTTACAAGGGCCTCAAGTTGTTTCTTGTTTGTTAAGTTAGACCTTTTTTTTTTAAATTGCAAATAATGAACAAATGAAAAAAGAAACACAATTCAATTTTAAATTTTTCCATTTAATTAAAAAATATCTACAGACTTAAGTTAAAAAAGAAGGTACCTACAGAAATTAAGTCTTTGTTTGCATAAAACTTCAAATTAAAAACAAAATAACTCTAAAACAAAAATGTCTGACAAACAAACAAATAAACTTAAAATTTACATTAACACAGTTCAATTTTAAGGATTGTGATATTTTTACTTCAATAAGTTCCACAAAATAAAAAAAATTATTTTACTAGATATCTTGTTCGTTCAATCGGTAAGGGCACGTTAGCATTACTATTTTTGTTTGTCATTGAATTTTTCTTTAATATTTATGTTATTGTTTTTAAGAATTTGTACGAATTACAGAATAAATAATGAACAACTTCTGATATGCAGACCATTTATGTGTTTTTGTATAACAAATAATTCATAATGAACATCATCTTCAAATACAGAACTGTTCATGTCTCATTATAATGAACGGATGGTCACCGTAGGGATAGGGCTGAATAGCTTTTAAAATCCTGGGCGAACAAAAATTTTGAGTTGAAATATATTTCGTGAAACTCACAATAAGGCTGAATATACCTACAGGTGGTGGAAACAGAATTCGAAACGATAATTTTAAGCAGAAAATCATGCTTCAATATTGGCGCCCAACTTTGTTGTTACTGTTTCATCTGATATTAGCCGCGTTTTATTATCTATACGGGTCTGGATCTGGGTTATCTTTTAACACGTAAATACAAAAACGACATTGGATCTAGGTTTCTATCGGGGTTTCGTTTATGGATCCAGAAATTAGTTTTTACTCTGGGGGGAAGATGGCTTTTTTCAGTCTTGCAAATGGTAAGGTAGTGCAAATTGTAGTGTAACAACTAACATAAGGAAAAAAGAGATAAGCATACAATACTGGGAACGGCATCTTTTTATTTTATCGGGATGAACCATGAGTTATTGGCGATGATAAAACTCGACTATCGGTGGACTGCACTACAGTACAACCCGCTTAACCCAACATATTTTTCTCGCCCTTTTAACACTAGGCATTTATGAGAAAGAGCGATCGGTTATTGCCTAAACCACAGGTTCTAATAGAAAATTGCTCTTCATTGAAATTTGAGCTTGAGTCAACAGAATCTGACTTTGAGTCAACAATTACTGAGATAAGCAAATCGTGTACATTTTAATCAACCACTCGTCTTAAGATGGCTAACAGGCTAACCCATTCGCTATGTCTCAAGGCCAACTTAATCGCTTGGTAGCTGCTATTGATGTTAAAGAAAGTCTCGGTACGTTCAGCAGGTGAACCGCTCAATTTGATGGTGAGAGAAAAACTTCGAAGTTGGAAGACTTTATAGCTACGACTACTGTGTATAAGATTGCAGAAAAAGTTTTGGATTAGTTTCCCTCTATTGTTTGAAGGTAAATTGGTGGCAAAGCGTAAGGAATGAAGCGAAAACACTTGATGATGTATTAAAGCTAATACGCTCATCTTTTACTCCACCAAAGCCGGCATAGAGAATATATTCTGAACTAATCGAAGAAAAGCAAAAATCCAACGAGTCGACAGACGAATTTATATGCAAGAAGCGAACACTATTTTCTCAATTGACAGATAAAATTTCTGAGGAAATCATGATAAACATATACAAATTCATATCTCTTTCAAATTCATATTCTCTTTTTACAAGTTCCTAGAAAATCAGTTAAGACTTTCCAAGAGCTCTTAAAGGAAGCCCGAGAAGTCGAGATAACACGAAAAGAAGCCAAAACTCCAGGTATACCTGTTGAGAATACAAGGAAAAAGCGTTGCACATTCTGCAGAAAGCAAGGAAATTTAGCAGAACAATATTGAAAGAAAGTAGAACATCACGCTTTAGCGTAATAATCAGCTGGCACTTCGTCCCTGGAGGCTTTCGTAACAACAGGATTTCGCACGGGTAGATCAGCAGGTTTAATAGTTATGATAGCTTAATGTTCAGCTGGTACTGCGTCACTGGAACAGCAGGCTATCGTACTGGTAGATCATCAGGTGCCAAAATCCTTGGCGACAATAATTAGGAGGCTCTAATCTTCGAACTAGAGACCACTTACAACGGATGGGAAAGATCCAAAGAACGAAATGGTCGGGCAGAAATAAATGAACAAATGGTCTTCACTCGTCAGCAAACAAAATACTATTAATGGACGGGGTCTAACCTGACTGATCCATCAACGTATGTTCGTTACCAAACACGTACGGTTGTTTCTGTGACGTCATTGGTTACTATACGCAGTTCGTTCATTGAAGGTGCGTTTAAGAAATCTGCTAGGAGGAAAAGAGGCTTAGCAAGAACGGCTTTGCTACAACTTTCTTTTAACATAATACCTTAATACTTTTTGCAACAGAGAACATTAATATATTTTTCTTAATAAATTGAGTAAATAAAAACACCATCAACTAAATTGTATACATAATTCTATATATATTTATGCTTTATGTTTATTCTTTAAATTTATTTTATAATTACAAATGTGAACGGTATATATAGGTATATATATAGGTATATTAAAAATTATTTATGTAACTACCGTATTATATATAATAATTTAATTTTAAATTGTACCTACAAACTTTTCTAAGCTTCATGTTGGTCTGTCAGCTCAATAAGTTTGTCGAGGTAAATTATTTGGACAAAATTGCATTGTGATTTATTTATTTTTATTAAGAATTGTGTTACATAATAAATAACCTCGATTTAAAAATTAATATTATCCGCTCTAAGAAAAATAAACTAAATCTTAGCAAATTTTTAAATTTTAAAATAAATTCGTTACAAAATTTTAATTTTAAATTCTTAAATTTATAAAATAAAAAAAAAGATACATACCCAAAAATTTTAAACAGCTTAAGAAATTATTGTTTTGTTTTTTTCTTCTTAATTATTACAAAAAATTCTTTCTTTTATATTTATGTATACATATATTTTGTATATATATAGGAAAAGAGAAAGTCTTAAAGTTTTATCAATAATTTTTGTTTTTAATTTTTATTAATTTCATTTTATGATTATATAAAAATAAAACATGACGGAGAAGAAAATTATCACTAGTTTAGATTTTTATAAAAAAAAACCTAAAAAATAAACATTAAAAATTAACGATTGCTATTTATCCAAAAAAAAAAAACTGGAAAAAATTTTACCACCTGATTCCATATTGTGATTTGATGAGAATCTAAACGGGTTATTATGTGAATGCGTAGTAGTTTGAGTGTGATGTAAAGTTGGTATTTTGGCTACGCGTCGTTCCATATAATGCAACGTCGACTTTTTCCAACCGAAGCTAATTCGGAACCAGTTGGTGACCATGCAACTGCAATTACGGCACAGCTGTGAAATAGAGAATAACCCAGACCGCTGGTTAGGACAATAATTGAAGTTCATAAGAGGAGAGGTATGGAGGGGAGAGGAGGAAAGCAAAAAAAATAAATAAAAAAAGGAATTTATCTTAAAAATAAAACAAAAAATGAAAAATAAATAAAAAATTATGAAAAATAAATAAAAAAATATACAAAAGAATAAAAAAATATACAAAAGAATACAAAAATATACAAAAGAATAAAAAAATATACAAAAGAATCAAAAAATGGAAAAAAAATAAAAAAATATGCAAATACAAAAATAAAAAAAAGTAAAAATAAAACAAAAACAAAAAAGAAACTTAAACATTTGAGAACAACATCAGAACTTATACGACAATTTACGTGCAGGAATAGGCAGCAGATAACCTTTTATGCTGAACATAACTGTTTAAGTTTCTGAAAACGGGTCTTAAAGCTATTTTACTACAAATTTAATACGCATTTATTTTCTCTTTTCAACTATTTAAAGCATCCCAACTAACAACCTTAAAAAAAAAACAAATATCCCATAAGACCAATTTTTCGTCTTGAAATAGGATTATAGTCTAAAAAGAATCTTTTTGTAAAAATTTAGCTCTAAACAACCAAGACAGTATACACGATAACTGTTGAAGAAAGCATCCAAAAAATCTTAACTATTAGGCTAGGTTCACACGAGACACGACGACGTCTATTTAGCAGCTTCTAGATTCAAACATTAGTTCTTAAAAAAAGAACAAAAGACGCATTGAGACATAAATAATACCAAGATAATACTAAGTTATGAAACAGATAATTCGTATTCTTTTATTTTTATCGCATATTTCATTATTTATTAAAATTATTTAATAGGATTGCATACTTCAGGGGATTTTGGATGAAAATGAAATTATGTACATAGTTCATTTGCTTGGCAAGGTACAGAAATTGCAACGATTTGTTACAAAACTTCGTTGTTCAAGTAATAACACTTATTTACTCCGATAAACAGTGGTACACTTTGTAAAGGGTGTTTTTTTTAGAGGTATATAACTTTTAAATGGAATAAAACAAAGATGATTTTTTTAAGTTCACAATTTACTTTATTCGAAAGATAATCTTCTGGCATTATAATTTAAATATCATTTCTAGCATATGACTGCCACGGCTGGCTCGGACGTAGTCTAATCTGGAGGTCCAATTTTCGATGACTTTTTCCAACATTTTTGGCCGTATATCGATAATAACGCGGCGAATGTTTTCCTCTAAGTGGTCAATCGTTAGAAAATAGTCAAGCGGCGTTAAATCGCACGATCTTTGAGGCCAAATCACTGGTCCGTAACGTGAAACTATACGGTTTCCAAACGTTTCCTTCAATAAATCAGTTGTGGCACGAGCTGTGTGACATGTTACGTCGTCTTGTTGAAACCACAGCTCCTGCACGTCATATGGTTGTTCAATTGATAAACGAAAAAGTCATTAATCATGGCTCTATAGCGGTCACCATTGACAGTAACGGTATGGCCAGCATCGTTTTTAAAGAAGTACGCACCAATTATTCCACCAACCCATAAAGCACACCAAACAGTCAGTTTTTGTGGATGTAACGTTGTCTCAACATACATTTGAGGATTATTATCACTCCAAATACGACAGTTTTGTTTATTGACGTATCCATTCAACCAAAAGTGAGCTTCATCGCTCTGATGGACGTAGTGCGCGATACGTATTTCGAACAGAACTATGATTTTCAAAATAAATTTGCACAATTTGGAAGCGTTGTTCAGGTGTCAGTCTATTCATGTTGAAATGTCAAACCAAACTAAAAATAAATCACTTGACAGCTGACAAAATGGTCGCCAGTTGCCAACTTAAAGTTCTATACCTCTAATAAAAACACCCATTATAAGAAAGAGAGGCAAAAAACTCGATTAAAACTAAACCATTCAACTGATTTTGATGACAATTTCAGACATAATAATGAACGAAATAGTGGTTTATTTCCGCCTACTGACACGCCCACTTTTAAATAAATATAAAATAATCAATAAATTATTATTATTTTCTTAGAAAACGTTATACAGGTTGTTTTGCAAAAGATGCGAAAAAAGCCTTGGGCGTGTATGGAAGGGGGGTCAACTTTCCCTTTTTTAGATTAGAGGCGCAATTTTTTTTTAAATTTACTTAAAATAGAAAACAAAATTATTACAAATCAACGGCAGACAGAACTTAAAATGTCATGTTAAACCATTTATTATTGATTTTCTTAAATCTTAGAAGGTTTTTAGTGTTTGAATGAAAATGGATAAGAGCATTGAATATTGAACAATTTTTTTAGAATTTCCTTTTCAAAGTTTTGAGTTTAAAAATTAATTTTTCCAAAACTATTGAATAAAATACTTTTATTTAAAAAAAATTGAAAACTTAATTTCTGGCTTTTAATATGACATTGTAAGTATTGCTGTTGACTTTTGATAATTTGTTTTTTTATTTTAAATCGATTTTTTTTAAATATCCTTTCCGCATTAACAACTAACCTACACAGTACACACCCTAACCTTTTTTCGCATTTTATACAAAATATAGATAGAAGATGAAGATTACAAGGTGTAGCTTTTTTAAAAACCCAAGGAAAGGGGAATTCAAAAATTCACTCGAGGATACAATTTGGAAATTTGTTTAACTGAAAAGAAATATTTTTTTTATTCTCAATGCGCGAATCAACGGTTTAAACCGAAGCGAACATTGTCTGATAGATTGAATGATTTTCCAATATTAAATTTTACCAAAAATCCTTTGTCAAAAGCTAAGTCATATAGTAAAATATACAAACAAAAATACCAGCACCTTAAAAAGAAGACCAAAAAAAAATTACTATAAAACCATTTGAATGAAAACACTTACGAATTATGTCCCTTGAGTGTGTATGATTCTTTTGAAGCTACATTCCATACATATATCAAGCCATCCGACGAGCCACAAGCTACTTTTGTTGCATTAAAATTGAATGCCGCCCTCGACCAATCACAGCTGAGCTTGAATGACTCGTTGCTAAAAATGAAACATTTTTATTAAAAAAAAAAGAAAAAAAAAAGAGGTTACAAAAAAAGGTTATCTTCATTTTTTAATTCCACATCAAAACTTACGAAAAGCATCCAATTACTTGATTCTTACGTAGATCTATCAGTTTAATTGTGTCATCACGAACAGAGCAAATGAGGTAAAGGCAGTCTGTATAACAAAAACAAATATTAAGTTAGAAAATTATTTTTATTGTTTTAACGAGTAGGTACATTCAAATGAATTCGCAAATCTAAGATGAGGAATCTAAGTGTTTGTTTACCCTTTGACAAGTCTAGAGATGTTATTTTAGCTGGCATCGCCAAATCAACACACTGTTTCTCTGTTCTAATGTCCCAGAAACGTATTTTCTTGTCCCAATGACCACTTATAATGGTTGATCCCAGACTATCGCTGGTCACTAGATCATTGCAGGAAGAACCAGCGAATTTGGTCTCGATGCAGGCTATACTTCGGAGATCCCATATCTTTAAAGTTCTATCATGACTTCCGGTGACCACTTTGTGGGGTTCTTGTACATATTTGGCTGCCATCACTTTGCCACTGTGTCCAGTAAGAGTATGCTGTATATAGGTTGGAGAAAATTGTAAGCAAACAAAAAAATTAGAAAAAAATAAACACAAAAGAATTTAATTAAAGACTTTAGGGTACTTATGCAAAATGGGTTAGCGTTATATATGTATGTAGAATCATTTAAATTAAATCTATCAAAACAATACAATGCAACATGCATGAATAGGTACAGAAATAGGGAATTCAGAAAAGTACAGTTTGAATTTAAAACTTTAGATTTAGCAAATTGAAAAGAATACTTTCAGGCTTCCTTCCTTGAAACTTACCAGAAAAGATACTATATAAAAGATACCTACGTCCTACATATCCAAAAAAAAAATTGGATTTTAAAAATTAAATTTAATTCTTTTTTTAAACCCACAAATTATTTTTTTTTTTTTTAAATCAATTTATTTAGAATCTATTTAATTTTTTTTTATAAATCCGTTGATTTCAAGAAGCGACATAGGATTCTTGTTTTTTTAGGCTCAACATATTTTAGAAGTTTTTGAAATTTAAAAATTAAATAAGATCCGTTGAACATTTTTTTAGTATCAAATATCAACGTTTGTAATATTTATCATACAGTTTATAAAATTCTAAATCACTTCAACATAATAGCAAGTACATGCGATACAATAGTGGATTTTATTTTATTAAAATTTCAATAAACGACCTATTCAAAAGAACAGCAGTGTGATGTTAATTGTGAATGGTTCTTACTGCAAAATAAATAAAAATAGAGAAAGATCAAAAATGTAATAAGACCACGATACGATAAAAATAAAATAGATTTTTTTCTGTAAATTCAAATCAGAACAAAAGGAATTAAACGTTTAATTTTTGACGATTAATTATGATAACACGAAAAAAAAAAAGTGCACGACTGAGTCGCACGAACTTGCTCTTATGTGCGATCACACTGTGGTTTTATAAGTTATAGCTTACACTTTAGGTAGACTGAAAAAATCAATAAAATTAGAAATAATCTGAAATTGATTTGACACCAACGCAATCTACACCAAGGGATTTCCTACACAAGTCTCAATTTAAGAGAACAAAATTTAAAAAAACGTTAGAGCGTTTTTTAAAAAAATTAATTTTTTTATATATAAAATTTTGAATACATTTTTAAGAAAAAAATTTGTATTACTTATTTATCTGGAGTTTAAAAATTAATTTTGAAAAAAATCATCCACCCATTTTCGAAATATCGAAGTTTTAAAAAAATAATTTTGAAATTTTTTTTAAAAATCCAAAATTTAATTTTTTAAAAATTTTGATACGCAATATTATTCAAACTTATTAGTAGCTTTTGTGTAATAAATTTCATTAAAATTGGTTCAACAGATAAAGAGATAGTCGAAAACTCAAATAATGGTTCTATGAGAGGTACCATTTTTAAACGATAGATTCCTTTTTTTCCCAATAATATGGTAGATCGTTTTTATATTAATTCACACAAAATCGTAGAAGCCGTTTTTGAGAAAAATGAGATTTTTAATACCGGTTTTTAAACATTTGTATGGGAGGTACCGTTATTTTTGGTTATAAGAAAAAAATTTATTTAAAATCTGCTGGATAATGTCTAAAAGTGGTGGGTTCTAAATTTAATAAAAATCGACCAAGTCGTTTTCAATTTATTGAGTTCTCAAAAAAAAAAAATTGAAACTTTTTTTAAAAATCGAAAAAAAAATTTTGGAAAATTTTGGTATACAATATTTTTAAAATTATTGTAAACATTCTTTAAAAAAAATTGATCAAAATCAGTTGAACCGTTTTTGAGAAAATCGAAAGTCAATAAAATGGTTTTATGGGAGGAACCATTTATAACCATTTTTCAATTTTTTATTATAAAATGGTAGCCTTTTGTAAAAAAATTACTGAAGTTTTTTTTAAAAAGTTATGGGCACGTGTTTGAGAAAAATAAGAATTTCATTTTTTGCTAAAAAAATTTGAACGGCAAGGTACCGTTATTTCTGGCCTTAAAAAAGCGAAAAAAACGTTTGGGGGGAACGCATAAAAACGCTATGTACCAAGTTTAAAGAAAATCCACCCACCCGTTTAGGCTCCAGCCGAACAGACAGGCAGACAAACAAACAGACAGAAAGACAGACAGAATTGAGAGACCCACTTTTTTCGATTTCGCTATCATCGTATATTGTCAACTTTGATCAACACATCGAGTTCGATTTTTTTTACGAATCCATAACTTGCCATATAGTACCTACCTATACATATATCCCAAGTAAAAATTGCGGAAGAAAAGGTTTATGGAATAATCGTTAATGTAAAATTTTTTAATAGTCAACGAATGCGAAGGGCAATCTCACTTAAATGATTTTAATCGATTAAAAGTTGAAATTCAATGCGGAAGAAGTTTTTAAGAGATAACAGTATACAGCTATACAGTTACAGGTAATGTGTGATTTTTATGGCCCATAAAATTTCGCTAAATTGGAAAGGGCAGTTAGATCGTATGTACAGTGAAGATGTGTGTTGTTCAGTAGTAGGGAAATTTATTTAAATCAAAATATGTATAATCAAGTTGATTAGATTCAATTTGAGTTTTTTTTTTTTTTTTTTTGAAATTAGCTTACCTAAATTTTTTATTCAAGATCGGATTTTATAATGAGAGATATGTGAAATGAGTTCAGTAAAGGGAGTTCTTTTCTCTTTTCTTTCCAATGTCAACGGGAAATCCAACATCCTTTGGTTGGACTTTAATTGAATTAAAATTATTATTTACAAAAAAAAAAAAAAACATGTGATTTTTAGACATCAATTCTGACGGGTACAGTTTTAATGATTGGAACCTGAAAGTATGCAATTTCGGATTTTGACGATTTTCCATGTTTTTTAATCGTAATTATCAATTTTCGGCTCTTTAGTATCCCTCCCTAGTCCCTGGTTCAGTACGAATATCCATGTAAATCGGATTATGTTCAGCTGAGTTATTCCCATATAAACAAAAAACCAATTAAGAAGATAAACATGTACCTTTTTGAGTATTTCTGACAATATTCGGATTTTTGGAAAAATCTCAAAGTTGCTTAAAGGATGTCAACAATATAACAAAAAGAAAAAAAGTAGGTTTTTTATTTTAAAAATAAATTTACTTACACACAAAAAAAATTTATCGATGATAGAAATCAATTAAGATCACGAGATCCATTCAATTCGTTGTGACCCAAAAACTATAGAATTACATATCAAGAAAATAGTGATGATAGGCAATTTCAACAGTTATTACCTAAAAATTTTATTAAAAACTGTTATTCATCAGGGGGATCTGTCTTTGTCTGTGTACCGTACATCTATCCAACATTTTATTTTGAATGAGTTTGCAATTGTTTACTTGTCTCAAATTGCAAACAATATAGAAAGGTTACAAGTTTGAGAAGAGTTCTTGAAATTTTCTATACGTTAGAAAAATATTTTTTTTTTTATATCACTGCCTGTCACTTTAACTAAACTGACAGCAATTATTGAAGTTGTAAATTTATTGACAACTTCAAACAACGCAAATGTTTAAATATATTATATCGAAGTAACTTTTGACAAACAAAATAATGGTAGCCAATAAAGCGCTATATACTATGTTTGTAATGAAGGTATGATAAACTTGACATGGAGCGAAGAGAAGTGAGCGCCAGCAGCGATATTGGCTAGAATTGATTGACATTATTTTAAGTGGCGTTAAAAGTGCCTTTTCACGCATATTAAGTCTTAAAAAATTCGTGAAGTATAGAAAAACACTCAAGAGTTTGAATTTAGCGAGAGGCATTTTATTAATATAATTGTTGATGTAAGTTTTTTATTTTTTTTTTTATTGAGTGTTAATTAGATAAGGAAAGATTGACATTTTGAAGAAAGCAATTGAAAGATAAAATTAACTTCTGAAATTTCATTTAAATATAAATTAAAAAAAAAATACTTTAAGGAGACATTATCACTTCAATCTATTATGAGAAAATTGGCATGCCACTTAACTTGTCGGTCCTAAGGTTTTAAAGTATTTTAAGTAGGTCAAACAGGCGCACATTGGAAGTGTTTAGATTGAGATTTTTCTTTAACTTAGCCGTTTGCTTTCATCTCTCTGTGAAGTGATACCTATCTTTAGAAAATTACCTAACAGGTTTAAATATCTACCTTGTAGAGTAACTATAAAAATATTTTAAGGTCATATTTTTAAGAAGCAGAATAATCCATACCTGATACCCTGATTGATAAGGAAAATCATGTTTCTACTTTCTTATATGGCTTATATTGGCATAGACCTGCGACTTCAAAAAACCCCCACGGGGTCAAATCTGTCGATCGCGTTGGCCAGTTCACATCACCTCCACATGAGATGACCGCTTATGCAGAATTTCCAATGTGGCGTGAGCTGTGTGGCACGCAACCGCCGTCCTATTGAAACAACATGACGTTGGTGTCATCATTCAATTCAGGCCAAAAGAAGTTGGTAAGCATCGACCTATAGCGCTCGCTTGACGGTGATGGCCTGACCAACGTTCTCAAAGAAATATGGATCGATGACGCTGCGCCGCCGCCATCCAGCCCAAAATCTACGCCAAACAGTGACCTTTTCGGGTAGCATTGGACGCTCTTGGATCTCATATGGATTGGTATCGTCCCAAATTTGACGTTGACGTACGCACATTCATTTAGAAAATGGCTTCATCGCTGAAGATGGTTTTCGAAGAAAATTACTTTCTAACTGATGCACCAGAGCTCATTCAGCGAACACAATTCAATGTCTATGAACGTCTACAATCAGCTACTGGGTCAGTTGAATTTTGTACGGGTACAGGCTCAAATTACGACACAATATTCCCTAAAATGTGGTCTGCGCAAGGCCGAGTTCTTCTGAGCGACGCGAAATCGCCTGCATCGGATTCTTCTGCGCACTGTCATGGACAACGGCGATGTTTTCGGCAGATCTTCCGTTTCGTCGACGTACCGGTGTTGGTTGATCATTTACAGAACCAGTGAACTAAAATTTATCCAACACATTGTGAAATAGTCCTCGTGGTAGGACGATAATTTGACAGATGTAGCTTCAACATCGCTATCAACAACTGTCAAAGTTTGGAAGTCTTTATAGTCTATCGGAAAACCCTTTATATTGAACCGCTTCAATAATATTTGACGATTCTGACACCGGATAAATAACCAAAAAACATTAGATGAACAAGAGGCGGATTCTTCAATTTAGATAGCTTCGAGGGAAAAAGGTAATGAGTAATGACTCTTGACAATCACATCGAAATATACCAATAATCGTCTTAAAAATTATGTAGGTACATACATATGCTTTGGCAGATGAAAAAGAGGGCAATTGCAATGAAAGCTTCTTACGAGCTTTTGGATGATATAAGCGCTGGCATTTGACACCTGTGAAACTCAGCTGTCATTTGAAGTGTCATAATATTAGTTGAATGTTTGCCATTTACGATAATGGATCTCTTATCAAAAGTGGTGATTCAAACGTAGCCACTTTTCGCGCATTACGCTTATGCAAGCAATTAGTAAAATTGTGTAGAAATTTGAAGAAAGTCGAAGTGTTACTGATGTCGTAGGGCCTGTGCCTGTTCCCTAATGCACGCTTAGTCGAAAATATTGCTGCTCCAAGTGCAAGTAATACTGATGCTCCGAATTTATTGATTTCCCGGCGTCCGTCCGCAGGAATTAACCGATTTTTTTTTTGGCCGGCGGCGGCGCGGCTATTAAAGATCATGACGATATGTGGTTCCAACAAGATGGGGCAACAAGCCACACATCACGAAAAATTATGGCTTTATTGTGTGAGAATTTCCTGGTGAACTCTTAAGATCTGTTCCCACCAAAACAAATCTTTTACTGTGGCTTGGTTTCACAGAAAAAAAACAAATTGTAAAACCTAAAAAAAGAAGACGAATCACTGATTTTTTCCAAAAGATACCGGAGACAAAAGTTTCTAAGGTTAAAAAGAGAACTTGTCCTCTATAAAAAGGACGCATTGTCAGCCTATGTAGGTACATACAACTAACCATTTAGGGGATATTCCTGAAAAATCATTTTGGGGGGCCTTTAAACCCACCGTAAAATGGTTAGCGGCGTTCATATCAATGGAACCTTTTACAGTTTCTTAAGAACACGATGAGAAAGTTTTGTACCAAAAACCAGCTTTCCGGCGATTTTTTCGGAGTCAAATGTCTTTAATCACTAGACTAATATTAATAAATAAACAGAAAAGTAAGACTTGACCGTCTTCGTTTTAGAAAGTCAGCATTCCTCATAGCTATTCTAATCGGACGAAAATGTAGTTAATTGCTTTGAGTGAATGTTTCTACGAGGTTTATCGTATTGAGATTAATTCAATGCAGTTTTTTAAGAAGATCCCGACTTGCATTCTTTTAATGAAAGCATCAAAAGCTTTAGATTTAATTCTAAAAGCATTATGCGAGCTACAAAAATATATTTGCAAAATTGTCTACAAAAAATTGTATTCAATTTGTTCTTAACTTAAACCGTTTAACAGATGTGAGCTAATTGCTTCTTCAGAAACATAATAAACCAAGTGGCAAACCCCTTTCTTTAATTTTGTTGATGGTAAATGGCACCTAATTAATGAATGATACTTCGCACCTTGAGAAAAAAAAAAAAAAAAGTGATCTGCTTTGATTTTACCATTATGCTTTGCTCATTTTCTTTTTCGATTAAATCGATTTGTTATATTTTCACATGACAAAAGAATCTAAGCTAAAATCGAAAGCTACCTAATTAGACCATCGAAGACAACTCAATTGAAGTTTGTCTAATGAGTGTGTGAAGACTCTGATTCTTCCCATCGCAAATTTTCGACAGCATATAACTTCTTTTGAATGTTATACTAATTGAATCTGGGTCGGAATATAATAGAGTGTCAAAAGATCAATGAGCTTTTGTTTATATACAGATTCGCACACATTCTCTACTCTTCCGGTGTCCCACTAAAAAAAATATGATTTACAACCATAGTGTGGTGCCTCCGCACGAATAATCAATAATCTCTTGTTTGGAGGCTAAATATTCAGCATTTACACAAAGCTTACCATAGAAGGCATAAATAATAAATATACATACTTCTGTTCTTCTTCTATGTTCGGAAACACGCACTTGGATTTATTTGTTCGAGTCGAGAGTATTCTACTATTATAATTCTGCCGGTGTGTTCCAGATCAATCGTATTTCTTTGAACTAATTCGAATCGCAAATATGGCCAACAGCAGCAGCATCACACACAATAGAACCGATCGAACCGTGGACTGTAGTCTGTGGTCTGTGCGGTCAATGTAAGCCGACCGGGACTACTAAAAGAGTTCTTTAGAATGCAAATCATCCCTTTTACTTTATTTGCGCGAGCGCGATTTGCAATCTATGGGAATATACATAAAGGATTTACAAGCACATCGAGCGTCGTTTAGAAGTGCACCATCACGCTGCTGCCTGCTTCTGGGCGTTCGCTAATCGATTGTATGCACCTTGTTCTGGCACCTACCTGCAAAATACGACTGCTAGCTTGTGTTTAATAGTTAGTTGATTTCCAACAAGCCTCTGCCTCTTCCTCCGCCCCTGCCATCCCCTAACTGGAAGCCATACTATTAGACAGGAAATTAATCAGATTGTCCTTCCGATCTAGAGGCGTGTGCTCATAGGAGGAAGTAAAACAGAACAACGAACATTAATCGTCTGGTTTTACTTGGGCCACGGAAAATATTAATAATTGTAATTTGCTGATTTCAATGTTGCTTTTGCGGAAGTTTATCGACACAAGTTTAAGCTATGATTTCCCTTTGAATGAAGCCTTTGGCTAGATTACATGAATTTGCCTTTGAAAATGTTTTATTGTATTTTCAATGAAAAGTCCTAGATTTCGATTGCAGTTTATATTTAGCTGAGAAGAAAAGGAAAATATTTGCTTTTGATTTGTTTCAGACCAAGTAATATGTCAGCAATCCTTGAATCTATCTTAGAACACCAACACTAAGACTAAGACGGATTCCAATAAAAGGGGAAATAAGATATTTTAGAACAAAAAAGTAAATTATTTGTGGTAAATCAGAGCATATTCATGTGATTCATTGGGTCTTGTGGAATGTGGATACAAAAAAAAGTAAAAGCTTTTTTTAGAGGAAGCTAAAGCTAACTAGTCATAGCTTTTAATAATAGTAGTCCTAGCTTAAGCTTTGTTTTGGAACAAAAAAGAAAAATTACACCTTTAGGTAAAAAATTCTAGCTTTAGCTTCTTTTCTTTTCTTTATTCACATGTTTTGACCTAAAAAGTTCCAGCTAGAACTGTTTTAAATATATGACGAATCGCAAAACAAGGGGGTTTAGGATTTTGCCAAAAGTATTTTTATCTGCTCTATATAAGGAAAGTATTGGTTGTTGGTGCACAAATGTTCTTTTTATCATATCATCCTTCAGTCTAGGAGTCTATCATTCTACTATACCTACATTCAGCTCGAGCCAAAACGGATCAAACTGCTTCTAAGTTGTATTACCCTGGAGAAGCTTAGGCTGGAAAAACAACATACTAATTGACTTTAGAATTGGCTTTTTATTATTTATAGTTATTACTAGAAGACATCTTAAACTAGCTAGCTTATGGTTTCTTTACTTACCAAAAATTACGTAGCTTTTACTTAGAAATCCAAGATTTTGAATTAGGCTTTTTTATTCACAAGGCCAATTAGGGCGGAAATTTGAATTTTTGATTTAGCCCATCTAAAACGGATAGAACGATTCATTTTCTTGAAAACTTCTTTAACGATTTTGATTAAACTTTATATTGTAATGGACAAAATGATTGGGAGAAAAGAGGGGTTCAGGTTTTAGCCAAAAAGAAACTTTTGACGTTTTTTTTTTAAGGAAAATTTTTCCCTCGGATACTTTTTTATTTTTTTTAACTTCCAAGTTAGATAGTAAGTACTAACTGCTGACTGTATAGTAAAGTTACAGTTGAAGTACTTTTTTAAGCTAAAAAAGTCTTATTAGTGACATAACTGTAGTCCCAAAAATACTGCAGTCTTCACAACTGTGGTGAGTGGTATAGAGAACCCAAGACGGGAGGTAAAATCCGTTTAACCCGAAAAGCGTGCCCCTCAAGGTTCCACCTCCACCTTAGCATGTATCTCCACATACATTATGTAAATGGAAATGTAACTCCACTTATTTCATGGCATTTCCTTGACATAATGCGGTGATTATGTCAAGGTATCTCCACATTTAACTCCACATATATTTTTAATCATCTCCACATAAATATGTCAAGGAATCTCATATATAATATGGAAATATCTCCACATATATCTCCAAATATATCAAGGTATCTAAACATTTATCTTCCCGTATATGGAGGTATTTTGTATTTGTATTTGTATTTATTTATTTCAAATCGCTTACAAGGTAGGACAAGAGTCTTATAAATTGTTGAAAGCCTTTAAATTAATTTAAAATTTTGATTTAAATATTTAAGAAAATTATTTACATATTTATATATTATAAAATATGAAAAGAGTGAGAAAAAAAAAAAAAAAAAAAAATAATAAATAATAATATTGACTAAATAGAAAATATCAATGATTTGCCAAATAGTTGAATAGTAAAAATTTAAATCTTCTTGTGCTTCGTACACTTCTCATAGTTACGGGCAGGGAGTTCCAAAGGCGTATAACATGGACGAAAAATTGACGCTCAGTAATTACAAAATTGTATCGAGGTAGTATAAGAGCAAATGACCTTGTTGAATGAGGGAAATTTAGTTTACCGTGTAAGTATTCAGGCTGTTTTGTTTGAATGATTTCATGTAGATAGCTAAGTGAGCGAAATTTTATTAAATTGTCGAGGCTACAACCAGAAATACGAGCTGCAAAAGAAGAAACGTGGTCATAGCGTCGTAGATTAAAGACATAGCGGGCAATATTGTTATATGCGACATTTAATTTGCGGTTAGTGGCTGAGTCCAAGTTGCAGAAAATTTCACATCCATATAACACAATAGGTAGTAAAAGCGTTTTGGCAAGAAGTAGTTTGGTTTTTGTAGGGACGAAACTTCGGGTGACCTGGAGAGCGCGGAGACTACCATAGACTTTACCAATTGCTCTAATTAGGTGGTCGTTCCATGTGAGGGAACGATTGAAAACCATTCCTAGGTTTCTAGCACTGCTAACATATTCGATGCTTTCGTTTTCAAGCTTCAATTGGCTTAAGACCGATAAATCAAACATTTTGCGGTAGATGGGAAGGGCTGTTGATTTGATAGGGTTTAGGCAAAGATAGTTTTTCTTAGACCAGCGTGAAATATAAAGAAGATCCTCATTCATTAATGCAACAGCATCATTTTTCTCCGGAAAAGGTCTACTTATCAGGAGCTGTACATCATCAGCGTAAAGATGTATCAGACAGTGCTTAACAACTTTTGGAAGCTCATTTATGTAAAGTGAGAAGAGAATTGGGCCAAGGATGGATCCCTGTGGCACTCCAGTTAAAACATTGAGAAAGGTTGATGACCGACCATTTGCCACCACGCACTGTTGCCTTCCGCTAAGGTACGAAAGAATCAACTTACAGGACTCTGAAGAAAACCGAAAGAAATTTCGAAGTTTTTTACATAAAATTGAGTGGTTAACAGTGTCAAAAGCCTTTGAAAAGTCTAAGAGCGTTAGAAGTGTGATGTTATCATTGTCCATTGCGGCTCTTATTTCTTCAGTAACAAAGAGTAAGGCGGATTTGCAGCTGCGCTTTGGTCTAAAACCAGACTGACAGGTAGTTAACAGGTTGTTGACTGACAGATATTTTTGTATTTGCTTCAGAATGGTTTTTTCAAACACCTTTGAAAGAAATGGGAGAATGGCGATTGGCCGGAACTCTGTAGTAAAACCCGTTCGCTTTTTAGGAATGGGAATAATTTTAGCCTTCTTCCATTCTGAAGGAAACTCGGATGTGGTTAATATGCTATTAAATATGTGAGTTATAAAAGGCAATATATAGGGAAGCAGTAACTTAACAAACTTAGGTTCCATTAGGTCAAGGCCTGTAGCATTCGACTTTATTGATATTATTGCCTCAACTATGTCTTCCTCTCGTATTCTTATGAAGCAGAGCGTGCTGTTGACACCAGTTAATTCCTCTTCAATAGAGGAATCAATAGGTGTAGCAACGTTTAAGGCTTGGGGCGTGGATAGGGTTCCCAACTTTTTTTCGACCGATTATAGTATTTTTCACTATTAGCTATAAAAAATATAGTACTCTTCAAAAATATATAGTATTTTATAAAAAGGTTAAAAAAAGACCAAACATATTATTAGTAATTATTTATTTTTATAAAATCCATATTTTTTTGTGCTTTTAGCATCGTTTAACAATTTTGTATTTAAAATAAATGTGTCATAGGCTTTATTGCAATCAATTTTCAAATTTATTTAGATTAAAAGTTCATTTTTGATTAGTGAGATGCTTGCTTCTTCTTGCCATTTGGAATTCATAATTGAAAAAAATTCTTTCTGTAAATGCAGAAGTGGCAGGAATAGAGAGTAGGAAAGAAATTATTTTACATACATTTGGTAAGTTGCTTTCGGATTTTTTAAAAATATATTGCCATTTTTGGTCTGTTTTTCTGTCGCTAAACTCATTCATATTTTGTATTCTCGTAAAAATTTCGTTTAGTATTAAAATCAGTCAAAAATTGATTTGAATTGAGACAATTCATACAAAAACCGACAAAGAAGGTTGGAAAACCTGGCCAATTCCACTATTTCCAATTGTAAATATTGCGTTGTAGTCTTGTAGTACTAGTCTTTGTAGACTTTTTTGTACCTTTCGTTTTTAGGTGTTAATTTACCACTGGAGTTTGACGAACTTCCACTGTCGCTTCCACTTTCCATATTTGAAACAAGCTTTTATTTTTAAAAATTCGAAAACTATAGACGTTTGACAGCAAGACTTAATCTCATTCGGATACATGTATAAAATGGAACCTTAAAGTGCAATCAAAGTATGTTTGATATTTGTTTATATGTTGCAAAATGATTGATAAATCAAACTGAAATATAGTACTTTTTCGTACTATATATTTCTTCAGCAGTATATAGTACAGAGACCCGAAATATAGTACAATACTATATATTATAGTACGGTTGGGAACCCTAGGCGTGGAGGAGAACTTTATGTTGAGAGAATCACAATCGATGTCATCAGCAAACTTCGTAGGTTGTTTCCCAATACCGATCTCACGCAAGTTTTTCCATAACTTTTTGCCAGAAACTAATGGACCAAGTTTTTGTTCGTAGTAAAGTCTTTTTGCCATTCTCACCATTACGACGACTTGATTGCGAAGCCTGCAGTAATGTTTGTGAAAGTACTCCAATTTGTACCGCCTCCATTGACTGTAAGCGGCATCTCGTTTCAGCATCAGAGCAGAGATGTCGCCATTCAGCCAAGGTGGAGACGTGTGTTTAATAATGTGGGTTTTTAAAGGGACATGAACATCAAAAAGTTGATTTACGTTATGCCGTAGAAAACAGAGTTGTTCATTTACATTTTCCATGAGGTATATAGAATTCCAGTCTATGCAGTCAAAGTCGCGTAACAATTGGGATGTATTTAAATTTTTATAGTCTCGATACTGAATACTTTGTTGATCAACCTGACAAGCTATATCCAAACATACAAAAATTAAATCATGCTTGGAGAAACCAGGTGCTAAAAGCTGCGTGTAAAGCAAGACCTTACCAACATCGCTAGAAAAATAAAGATCTAATAGAGAACTAGACTCTTTGGTGAAGTGGGTAGGGGTAGAGTTGTTAACGGGACTCAGATTGAGTGCCTTAAAAGGACCTAGAAAGTTATCAGCTAAACGTTCATCTAACAGATTGCAGTTAAAATCGCCACACAGTAAAGTATACGAGTAACAACAAGAAATCGACTCCAAAGTCGTAACCAATGGTAATGTACTGATGTGGTTATATGGCCTGTAGATTGATCCAACCAAAATATTGTCAGTGTTACATATGATACTCGCGAAAACATATTCCAAAGGACAATCGTCATCAGATTTACATATCAACCTACAACTAATCCCCTCACGCACATACAGGGCAGCGCCACCACCAGAAGTATGCTTTCTATCGGCTCGAAAAAGCTTGAAACCTTTCAAACTATAGAAATCGTCACATATGTCTGGTTGAAACCAGGTTTCAGACACAGAAACGATATCTATATTGGACTCCACAAACAGGTATCTAAACTCCCCTAATTTGTTGGTCAGACTCTGCGCGTTTAAATGACATATCTTTAATCCATTATTTTGAGCCTTTAAAATTCGAATCATACTGTACAAATTCGTATTCATGCTACGGCCAGTGAACCCCCTGGTGTCGTTAGCTGCGCTTGCGCTCGCAAACATTGTAGTACTCATAGGAGAATGAGAAGTAACTCGAAGCAAAGGAAGCAGAAAAATACATGCAAAGAATATTTGAAAACAAAATAAATATTTGGCAAAATATTGTTACATTATAGAGAATAGTAAAATAGAGTAAAATAATAAAATAAAATAGGATAGCAAAATAAAGAATATTAAATAAAGAAAATAAAAAATATAACAGTAAAATATTAAAGTAAAGTAGGATAGCAAAATAAAGAGTATTAAATAAAGAAAATAAAAAATATAATAGTAAAATATTAAAATAAAGTATGATAGCAAAATAAAGAATATTAAATAATGAAAAAATAAAATATAATAGAATTAAAAAAGGCATATAAAACAGGCTGCTACTGTACATTTCAAAATAATATGTTGTGTAGATGCTGATCATTGCTTACGGCAAATAGGTTGACGTCACTACTGCAGCTTCTAAACCTTCAACGTTGTTAACAGCAAAGCTTTCTCCATCAGCTGTTAGTTTGATGAAAACAGAGCCATGTTTTGTGTACGCACTGAACAGTTGGTGATTATTCCTCATGCGGATGGCATGGTGGAGAAGAGTTCGAGTATTTTTGGATAAGCTTTCATTCAGAAAACAAGCGTTGTCGGACTCTATACCCAGGTCACGCAGTGAGAGTTGTTGATGTTGTTGTTGTTTTCGGTAGAGGGTTATGCACTTCAGCATTGAGTTCCTCTCTTGTACGTTAATAAATTTAATTATCACAGGTGGTGAAACTGGACTCTTAGTATTTCGAGAGCGTGAGCGAAAAATATTTCTCAGTGTAGGAGGTTTGCATTTGGCTGTTAAACACAGACGATTGAACAGCATAGTTAAATTTTCCTCTGGCAAACAAGGAACTCCAAACAAGACAGCGTCCGCTGCAATATCTTTTTTTTCGGCTTCATCGATATGTTGTTGCAATGACAAAAGCTTAGAATTAAGTTCACGCATACCAACAGAGTTTTCTTCGATAATATCCACTCTCCGCACAACATCTGCAATCGTGTTGTTTGCAATGACCAACTTGCTGTCAAAGGTGAGCGTATCAGCAGATTTAGCTTCAATGCATTCAACCCGATTTACAATTTCTGCTATTGTGTTGTTTACTTTGTTTAGCTTCTGAGACCAATTGTGTTCAGTTTGCTCTAGCCTTGCGAAGAGTTCACACCGAATTTTGGAGAGCTCATTTGTGATGCGATCAATGATCATGTCAGCATGTTTGTTTAAGCGCTCTTCCAGTGTGGCGAGTGTGAGAAATGTTTCACCATCTCCGCTGAATTTATTCGCTTTTAGGGCCGTTACTCCTGGAGAATTGATCCGCGATGGTGGTGGTGTAGAAAGGGGTAATTGTGGCTGCGTTGTTTTTAATTTATTCCGTTTTGGAACAGTTGCTGCTGGAGAATCGATGTTTGACGGTGGTGGTGTTAAAAGAGGTGTTTGTTGCTGTGTTTTGGAACGTGTTGACATCGTATTTGTAGAGGAAAGATGTGACATTTATTCGATTGGATTTTATTTAGAAATTTTAATCACTAAAATCTTTGTTATTCACTGGTTATTGTGGCGATATTCGTATATTATTGGTTAGCTATTAACGTAGATAATTCAAATTCGCGCGCTTAAGTATTTATGTTAGTGAAATACTGTATAAAAGAATGCTGACTACGGACGTTTTAAATTTGCGTCTATTCTCTGTGACACATGCTACTACCATGTATGTATTTATCACCAAATTTATCTCCACATATGGGAAGGTATCTCCACATTTGTCAAGATATCTCCACATTAACCATACGTGTGGAAGTATTTTCACATTTTTGTCCACATATTATGTCAAGGTATTTCCACATGTATCTTCATATCTGTGGAGGTATTTACACATGCATCTCCACGTTATGGCAAAATGTCTTCACATTTATCTCCACATACAGACATATATGGAAGTGCATCCACACTTGTGGATATATCTCCACATACCTTAACATGACGTGTGAAAATACCACCCAACCCTGTCACCCTGACACACTTTCGGTTCGGACTTTTACCCTCTAACACTATTACAAGAACTTAGGTTCCACCTTCTCCTTAGCACGTAGAAAGATCTCCACATGTATCTCCACATATTTCATAGTATCTTAACACTTATCTTCACATATGTCAAAGTATCACCAAATTTATCTCAACATATGTCAATGCATCTCCATAATGTATTTCCACATGTGTGGAGGTATTTCTACATGTATCTCCATACTATGTCAAACTGTCTACATATTTATTTCCACATACATATAAGGAAGTATCTTTACACTTGTGAAGGTATCTCCACGTGTATCTCCATACCTTGACATGTGTGAAAATACAATCCAACTCAAAAATTCACCTAAATATCTAGATCCGTTTTCGAGACATGCAATAATAAAAGTGGGCGTGATAGTGGGTGGAGTTTAGTAAAACAATTTTTCATTTTTTTTCATATGAATAAAATCTAAGAAATTCATTCAAATCGTTTGAATTGTTTCCGAGAAACTAAGAAACAATAAAAGTGGGCGTGCCAGTGGGCAGATTTTTCTAAATACAATTTTCAATTTTTTTCTTTTTCATAAAAATAAACTGAAAATTTTATACAAATCGTTACAACCGTTTTTAAGAATAATTATATCCAAGATAAGTTCATTTTAAGTAATATTTAATCTTTTACGAAAAATTTTAAAAAAAGTCGAAATACTTAAAAAAAATGGTTGTTTTGTTTATTTTTTTTTCTGTCAATAATTTTATTAAATTGATGCAAATTACATAAAAAAAAGATTTCGGAGAGTCAATGGGAAAAAGGTTAAGGCAGTAAAAGAAAATGAAATACCAAGATCTGTGATTTATAGAAAACGAGAAAAATAGCGATGCCAAAACGTATAATAAAGTAGTAGCCCGTGGCGTAATGGTTAGTGCGTTGGACTGTTACGCCAAAGGTCTTGGGTTCGATTCCCAGCCTATGCCACCTAAAACAGAAATGTTTTTTCACGGTCTACTGGCTCTTGCGAGGAATTGACAAATCCTCCTCTTGTCATGAAAAAGTGCTTCTCACCCTAGCCGTTCGGATTCGGCAGAAAAATGTAGGTCCCCTCTATTCCTGCCATTACACGCACACAGGAATGGTTGAGAGTTGTAAGTCACTAGGCTCTGGGTTCTATACGAGCTGTCGTTCCGATCAATTTAATTAAATTTTGAACGTATAATAAAATAAGATAAAACTACTCAACAGGTTTTTGGTAATGATCAAGAAAATATATGAACGATGAACATTGAACATTCGAACATAGAATCTTCTTCGATTCAGAAAACAGCTTCCTAGAAATTAAATTGTATTATAAAGTTTTGCATGTGATCTCGAATCCAATTCTTGTGTTATTAACTTGAAGTATTTTATTAAAAGACATTAAATGTTTGTATAAAATTATGAAGGCATATATTTTCTTTTATTTTCTAAGGGAAAAATAACTTAATAAGTAAAATATGTAAAACTACGACTAGGTGAATATACTTTTTATAAGGTCAGACAAAATAACAGATCTCAATCAATGAAAAACTCGTCTTTATAATAAAAACAAATAATAATAAAACTTAATAGAACCCATTCCACATTATTTTCTACTTCATTTTCGTATAAATGCATATCATTTTGAGACCCATTCACCTATTTATATATACAGAGACAGCGGCAGATGCATTGGTTTTGAATTGGAATGATGATCGGTATACGATTGAATTCACAGTCCATAAGTCCATAATGAACTTCCGAAGCCATTTTTCGAAGTTTCCGATTTGAGTGATTTCAGCCCGAATGTTATCGTTTAGGACTTGAGAGACAATAATTTAAAAAAAAGATTAGATCTAGCCTCACATGAAATAAATCTGCGCTGCTTAACGGACCACCCCGCCTAAAACTTGTGTAAACTGGAATTACCAATATTGTGCGGAAAAATTAAAAAAAAAATTGTGTGACTGCCTGGCCTCATGGTTAAGATTTTTTAATATCTGTTAAGTATTAAATATTAAAAATTATACAACAACCTTAAAGTTTTTATTGTTCATTTAAGCTCATCAAAAAGAGAACCATTTCTCTAATAAACTTTTGTATTCGACATTTTGCTTATTCTTTCTTATTCTCATTTTTCATCTGGAATAAAGAACAATTATTAATTGTAAAGAATTTAAATCTAGTTGTTTGAGTTTTTCACAATATCAATATTACTGAACGTACCCAATTACAACATTCACGTTTTTAGTTTACTATACCGCCGCCGCCGGCATATATGTTTACTTACAACAAAAGTGTCCTGTTGTAATTAATTCCAATCCAAATTTAAAACCGCGATCCATAACCCTGTGCAAAACACGTACGTCCGTCGGCCTTATTGAAAACCCCTTAAAATATTTGTATGTACAGAAGTATTGCATACAATTGCACTAAAAAATTAACTGTTAACACTGAGTTCTTATGACGCCATTTTCAGAGCATTTTTACTGTAAACTGTCATCATCAATAGTTGAATATATTTTACAGATTTAGTCCAAATTTTAAGATGCAAATATGCTCTTGAATTTCAAAGCCATAACAAAACATAAACTGACTCATTCTTCACATCTTAAATAAATACTCAAGAACAATCTAAACTTGGAAAGACTTATATTTCTAAGAAAATATAAAGTCAAACGCTGATTGAATTCCAAATACCAAAAAAAGATAACCGCGTTTAACAAGCCGCAACTACGACTTCTATAACTAATAATAAAACTTAATGACCATGCAAACGCCTTGGAGGTTTTCCCTTTATAAACATATAAGTCGTGGCAATTCCCCATTGCACTGATTTCGGCTTACTCTCTTTGAGGTGCACTTAGGCATTCATTAAGTGTCACAATGAGTCCAACTTTAGCACAAAAAAAAAAAAAAATCAACTAAACAAACCAATTCATTGGGTATGTATGACAGCAACGCCAAAATAACGCTTTTTGTTTGTTATGGCGAGAGAGGCTCAAATTAGAAAAAGAAAAACTCTTTTAAGATCCATGACCTGTCAAGATAGGGATTCAATATCGTATTTTCCCACTCCTTCCCTATATATGTATGTCTCTACAAAAACCATTCCACAAATGAAATGAGAGACCCGTTTTGTGTCGCGTGCAACAATGTTACAAAAGTCAACTTGAGGGCATTTCGAGATCTGCATACGAAAATATATCCCCAATGCCCATCTATGGCCCCTCGCTAGCTCGTCTTCTCGCTCCAATTGCCATTGTTTCTCCATAGGAAGTTAGTTGGGTAGTGGGTTCTCCAGTTGACCGCACAGCCGATGACGGTTTTTGTGCATATTTGATCTCAAGCGTCTGACTACCTATACCTCATGTCCAGTGGGAAATTAAAAACCAAAATCTACATAGAAAATTTGATAAGAGATGATAATGATATTCAACGGGACAATGAACACAATGGATAGTTTTTAATTTGAATATTATATAAGTTGGCTGGGGCTGTCATCTGCATTTTTGAATGGTGATGGCTTTTGTTTCAGTTGTCAGCATCATCTAAGTTATAGATCTAAGTTACACCGTGAGAAACTCATCAAAAATCTGTAGGTAATCTTTTGAATATGACAATTGTTGCGTGTTCTCTGCATCGCAGTGAGTGTAATTAGCCATGTAACTTAATGTTTAATGAAGACATTAGAAAAACCGTTAATTAGGTCTAAATATTACCTTCTGAGTAGAAAACTAAATATTTTAATCATCTATGCGTCTTGGGTAGGTATACATGAGATAATTTAAATGCTTGTCAACCGAAAAAAGCATTATTTTTAGAATAAACACAAAATTTGGGTAATTTTCTGATAAATTCAATAAATGTGATTCATATCTAGACACAAAAAAACAAATATGACATGACTTTTATGAGATAGTTAAGTCTATATTCGTTTATGTAAAACTTTAAAACTCAACATTCATAGATCCGTTGCACTTTGATATGAAAAACGCAATCTAAAGAAATGAGGTGTTTGTGCCGTGGGAATATCCGATTAAGTGATATTGTGCCACTCCTCTACTGCAGCTGTCTTAAGCTCTCCTAGTGTGGTAAGAGCATGTGTTCTCGCTCGGACATTTCTTTTGAGGTTGTCCCCCAATATGCGCGATAGGGTTGAAATCTGGACTGCTTAATGGCCATGATAAAACTGGAATCCCGACCTCATTTAGGTAGTTAGTTACAGAATTTTCGGTATGGAAATGGCACGTATATCTGAGCGTTCACACTGCCTTTATCAAAAAGAACAAGGTCCGTGCGAGCTTTATAACTGATGCCTTCCCAAACCATAATAGACCCTCCTTGGTAACCCATTGTTTTGGTTATCGTGCATGAAGCCAATCTTTCGTTTTTTTTGCCCGTAGACAGGCTGACGTCCCTCTGGACCTCGTAGACCTATTCTGCTTTCATCTGAGAATAGGACGTTCCTCCATTCCTCTGCAGTCCAGTTAACATATTCTCGCGCAAAACAAAGTCTTGCTGTACGGTGCTGTGGGAGTAATTTGGGGGCCCGCGCTGGTCGGAAAGCTCTGATATTTAATTCTTCCAACCTTCTTCTGATGCTGCGTTCACTCAGACTAACATTCCTCACCTCAAAAAGACGTGTACGAGCTTCAGTAGCGGTGTATATAAATGAATAAATATGTACCTATTTCCATTTCTCAAGTGATCTTTTTTTTTGACTAAAGGTCACATTTGATTATAAATAACAAAATTTGTTAGTGTATCCGTGCGTCCAGCGGCGGTCCACTGTAATTAAAGTAAGACCCTTAATGCGGTAAAAGATTTGCTAGAAATTTGTTAGGGAGCATTTTTGTGTAATTCCCTAGAAGAGAAATTCTTTAGAAAAAATAATATCCTAATAAAAAAAATAATAATTGTAACACTCATACAACTAACGTCCATATTATTTACTCTGGAATCCATTTGGATTTAGACATTGTATATTAATCTAATAAAAGAGTCTTCCAATAGGGACTTTAACTTTAACAGTCAAATTAGCTTATTATTTTTTCGGTCTGTTTTGCCAAATCACCATGGATGGATATAGCGTTCAATAACACGTGCAAATTATAAAATATTGTTTTACCAAAATGGGTGTTCTATTCGGGCAACGTTCCGAGCGCTTCACCCATTTTAAGGTCGCCATTTAGTCGTCCTGCCGGGGGGACTATTCGCAGATTAGTGCATAAATTTTAGTCCACTGGTTTAGTATACGATCAACCAACACCCGTACGTCGATAAAACGCAAAATCATTCCGAAACATCGCCGCTGTTTGTAAGAGTGTGCAGTAAAATTCGAGGCAGTCGATTTCGCGTCGCACGAAAGAACTCGGCCTTTCGTAGATTACAACTTGGCGAATTTTGCGTGTTGTCGTGACAAAATTCAACTGACCTAGGAGCTGAAGGTAAACGAACATAGACATTGAATTGTGTTCGCTGAATGAGCTCTGGTGCAGTTGGAAACTGACATTAACGTAACGGACTATATCAATCCACATGAGATCGCAAGAGCGTCCAATGCAAAAATGCATACCGAAAAAGCCACAGTTTGATGTGGATTTTGGGCTGGCGGCGTCATTGGTCCATATTTCTTTGAGAACGACGTTGGCCAGGCCATCACTGTCAACGGCGAGCGCTATAAATCGATGATTACCAACTTCTTTCGGCCTGAATGAGATGATATGGGACACAAACAACATGTGGTTTCAACTGGACGGCGGTGGCGCTACGTAGCGATGATAACTAACACACACACTCTCCTCTCTCGATCCAACCTACATGCTCTAGATTTTTGTCGCACCGTATGTGAATCACCCTGTAGATGTGAATCGAGTTTTTATTTATTTGATCATTTCTTCGAAACTAACAAATCTTCTCGAGAAAAAAATTAATTTGCACATTTATGCTTCTGGCTTAAGAGGGACGATATACACATTTACCTACATTACATAAAATAAAAAAAAAACAACAAAACAAAATCCATGAAATTTATGTTTTATGTTTCCATAAACTAACACCAAGCGTGATTTTGATTCATTTTTCCAGGAACTAGTTGTGTTTGGTTGTATATTTTGCTTTAATATCGAATCATTTATTCCATGGCCGTACAGTGAACTACATTATAACCAATGTTGAATCCCAAAAACAAAACAAAAAAATATATCAAAACTAAAATCAATGCGCGTGGACAAACTGGCAGAGTAAATGTCAGAATAAGATTTAGTTGACAAAATTTAGTCAACATTTATTCCATATAAATTGAAAGAAAACTTTTGCAGACGAAATCCGCTTTTGACACACTTTTTGAAAAGAAGCAATCTTATAAATATCATTAAGTTGTCATGTCATGTCGTTTGTTCGTATGGTAATTTGTCATTGATTTGGTGTGTTCTGCATCAAAATTTGAATAAATTTAATTCAAAATGAGATGCGGGAGTAAAGTGAGTGTGTGAAATGGCTTTAAAGTGGCAATGGGTGGAGAATTTCAATAAGTTATATAAAAAGTTATATTTACAGTGTTCTACTTGTCATTCATTGGTGTGAATTAGAGTAAATGGTGAACATTGCATTTGGGTATGCAAAATTAATTGGCGTCGCGAGAACCCTTAAAAATCTTTGAGCTGAACTAAATATAAAGTAATTATATTAAAAAAAATATAGGTACTTTTCTTTAGGTACTATACAGTAGTAATTAAAGTAACTTTTTTTAAATCTTGCTTTGCAATATTAGTAAGAGCTTATCACTTTTAAATTGAATCAAAATTAATTGAGCCGTTTATTGAGAAATTCGAAAATATAAAGAGCTCTATTTTTGCAAATTTTATATAATAAACCAAATACGATAAAACATGACTAGACATATTAAATAAACCAAATGACAATCAAATAATTAATGGAGTTTTTAGATTCGTACAAACAAGCGGGAAGTGAATGTTATGGTAAGGGCTCAAAGAAGATCAAAAATCATTTGAAACAAAAGGCGGGTTCGACAGATTTTCGGTATTGGTATTAGCTAGATAAAGGGAAGTTGTCTTGAGAAGCATTCTACATACGATTTTATCAGAAATAAATGCTCAAATGCTTCAATTTTAAACAGATACATTTAGTGCTAAAATTTAAAAACATCTACTCTTCCTCTTCGGGGGTTCGGAAAGGTATTCACGTGGGGGCAAAAGGTTCCTTTTGTTTTTAATAAAATGCCGTTATATCCGACGAGAATATTACCAAAACCATTGCAGTGCAATAACCCCCACGGAAATAAAGCACATGGGTTTTATTTCTCAAAATAAAAGGAAGTAACACCCGCGGCTTTTTTTCCTTTTTGAAAAGGAAACAAACGCTGTGGGCTTTAATTCCTTTTTTTATAGGTTTCAATTCAAAGAATATATTTATTCATTAAAGAACAAAAATAGATTTTGGATTTTGTCAACAGTTTTCTTCTCTGACAGTTCTTTGGGTGGCCCGCTTAGCTGGTTCCAAGTCCCCTTTCACACGAGGAAACAAGTTTCTGGAGATTTTTTGACGTTTGCTTTTAATTAACAATTTCCACCAATCGTATAGGCCGTTAATTCCTCTTACTTGGTGCCCTTCTCTCCTAAAAATTTAAAGTTTCCAGAAACTCGGTTTCCTCGTCTGAAAAGGGGCCAAGGATTTTTACTACTTACCTCTTTGGGTCTTCTGACCCGCTCACGTAACTCCGTTGTTTCGCTTAGGAGATGTTCAGTTCAGTCGTCAGGTATCGGTGTCAATGTCAACAGTTTTCTTGGCCAACAGTATATAAAGTTAAATTAAAGTAAATAATGATGTATTATCGAATCAAACTTTAAGTCTGAGTTTTAATGCCAATTCAGAAAGGCAGCAATTCCCTCGGGTCTTTATGCTGGGTCTTATTGCCACTCCAAAAAGGAAAATAAAAGCCCACAGGTTTTATTTCCTTTTATTTTGGAAATAGAACTCACAGGCTTTATTTCCAAGGGAGTTATTGCACTGTACCTACCTACTGAAACCAATTTGGAAATATTAGTGCTTTTTTGAATTATGTAGATATTTTTTAATTCTTGATTTTCACGACAATTGAAAAATGTAGGTACAACATGTTTCACAAACGGACCTGTTGTACTGAAAAAAATTGGACCATACATTTTTCAGAAAAGTCAGAGGCCGAATTTCTAAACGCTAAGCTTGCGCAAATTTTGTTAAGCAGACAGTTTTAAAATACAGACGTAAACAATTAAACATCCTTGCAAATCACATTGTCTCAAAATGTAGTAGATTTTTGTTTTCTTGTGCAAATACAAATGGATTCGCAAATGTAAAATATATTTTGGTTTTTGCATTTGCCGCTATTTGCGTTTAGGAATTTGGCAACATTGTTTTAGTTTCATTAGATCCAGCTTTAAAAATGCCTACAAATCAAATCCTGTCCCATAAAAACATCCTACTACCTCTGAATTTGTATAAAATCTTTTAATTTTTGACAAGTTTCATGAGAGTAGTAGCACGTGGCGTAGATACCGTTAGACGCTGCGCTGTTGGTCTTGGGTGCGATCTCCAGGCCACTTAAAAAAAAAAAAATTTTTTACACGGGTACTGCATATTTACAAATCCTCTAAGAGCATTTGTTTATGCCATGAAAAATTTTGACTTACTCAAGACGTTCTGATTCGGCAGAAAATAAATTGAAGGTCTCCTCCGGTTCAACAAATGACATGGACCCAGAATTGTTGCACAACAAAATTTATTTTTGTAAGTTTCATGTTGTTTGTTTTTGCTGATGTACCAAGAATTTGGTTTCTCCTTCCAGTGAAACCATGATGAACTAACTATTCAATTTCAACAATTGAATTGCTATAGGAAGCGTATAAATACAACACACACTTGAATAACGCGTGGAAGACTAAACCACATAACAACCCAATTTAACACGAATAATTTTCTTTTTTCTAAGTGCAGAAATATTGTGCAAACTTTTTGTAACATTGTATATATACGCTGGTCATTATTATTTAATGTGAACAAAGGCGTCGTCGAGAAGTAACATAAAGTAATTTAAATGTTTTCTGTTTAGGTAGGTACTGATGAGAAATATATTAAAAATTGTGAAAGTTAAAGAAGTTTTCAAGTTAGTCGTTTACAAAAATGGCCAACAACTTAAAATAGCTCTAAATCAATCATTGGTTATTAATTTATAGGCAAATATTTTTTTTTCACAAAACCGTTAATATGTTCTTGTTTTAAGAATGTCAACCAGTACCAGTAAACATAAAATTTACAAGCAATCCTAGCCAAGATGAGAGACAACACTTATAACATGACGATTTGTCTGCTAGCGTGCGCAGTTAATGTCTAGTTAATTTGGTGGATAAATGAAACAAAAATAAATATATTTTCGAATTTTTGGTAAGTAGTTGTGATATCTTTTATCTATTGGATGGATTGTATGCACTTCAGATGGATTCATGTGTCACTATCGTTTATTTTATCAATCAAAATATCTGAGGTATTTTAAATTTAATTTCTCGTTAATCCACCTACTTAGGCGAATTAGCTAATTTTACATGAATTAACTTCAAATTGTTTCATTGATAAGATTTCGCAATTAATTCACTGATTAGAGATAATTCATCCTTAGTATGAGTTTATTAATAGAGGTGTTAAGTCGGTTTCATATTGATCTCATGTGGTGTGTTGTGCAGTTGTGTTTCGCTATCGTTTTAATGTATTTCAAATGCGTACAACCATATTTGTCTCGTGTGATGTGTTGTGGTGTGTTGCATCAGAATAAATATTTTTGCATATTTCCACAATTTCACGGTGTATCGCAGATATATTTGTCTGAGAAAGAGAAAAAATTGTTCGGGAAGAGAATAAGTAAATAGTGAAATAAATAAGTTTTTAAACTCTGATTATTGTGCACAGTCGGCAACACAATACAACACATAGGTGGGGTTCCGGCTTAAGATTCTTCCCTGGTGATGTACATAGGTACAAACTATGTGTAAATAAATAAATTTTTACTTGCGATATTTAGTTAGGTACTACATACATATGTATATGGCAAGTTACGTATTCGTAAAAAAATCGAACACGAGATTTTGATCAAACTTGACATTACGATGAAAGTGAAGTCGAAAAAAGTGGGTCTCAAAATTCTGTCTGCTGTCCTATCCTGTGCTTTCTCCTGCAACCTAAACGGGTGGGCCGATTTTCTTTAAACTTGGTACCTAGCGGTTTTTGGCCGAACGTTCTTTTTTAATTTTTTTTAAGACCAAAAATAACCACTTTTTCGATTTTCAATTTTTTCAAAAACGTCTCAACTAATTTTGAACAATTTTTTTTATAGAAAATATTTCAAGAAGTTTTTATAAGTATTTTATACCAAATTTTTAAAATTATTTTTTGGATTTTAAAAAAAAGTTTCACAATTTTTTTTTTTACAATCTAATAATTCGAAAATAAGTTGGCCGATTTTTATTAAATTTGTCACCCACAAGTTTTTTGACATTATCTAGCAGATTTTAAATAAAAATTATTCTTATGAACAAAAATAACGGTACCCCCCATACAAATGTATAAAAACCGGTAGGAAAAATGAGAAATTGTCGGCTGATTGATTGATTCATCTGCAGGCATTGTCGTAGGTTGACCTCTAAAGTTTAACGAAAAGCGACAGTCATCAGTATCTTTTTTCCTCCAAATAGTTCTTAGTGTGTAAGATATTTTTTTTTTTAGAAAATAAATACATTTTAATAACTCGAATCAAGTTGACATTAATGGCTCTACAGCCTGCCTTAATTCTGTTTCAGAAAAGATCGGCACTTTAGTCATTTTTGTATTTCGGCTTGGGGAAGCCTGCATAGTTTTGTAGGCCAGGTAAATGGAATTATTTACCAGAAACATTACAAACATTTGTAGAAACTTGTACTTATAATTCTTTAAAATTACTTGCAAATGAAATGTCTATCAATCTATTACTTGCAAGTTGTTGTTTAATAATGTTCTATTCCTTTCATTCGATTGGACCTACCAACTATTTACTTGAATTTTTCTTGGTATAAAATTATTTTGATTTTATTCTGACTGTGGGGCTTCACTGTCTTTAAGATATCTTAAATCTAAATGCGAATGACGAGTACGCATCATGAGTTCCGTCCGTCCGCATAGACGTAGGTGCTGAGTGGAAACAAATAAAAAAAAATCTAAAAGTTTAATTCACTCTAATTCACTGACCATATCGCTACAAGCTGAACCGAAGAAGACCATCCGAAGTTTCTTTCAGTACCATCAGCTTATACGAAAGAAGAGATTCATGATGATTTCGATGGTGATTCCAAAACGCAGATAGATATATACACTCGTACGTCTTCGTTGTCGTAATCGTACAAAGGTACTATATTTTTCTGGTGTTCCTAGGCGTTCCTTGACGTCTTCATTCTACCATTTCTCTCAAATTGTACAGGTACGTGCGAACGCGTTCAAGATCACCTCCTTCTTTCCGTGTGCAGTGCATGCTATTGTAGTTGTTTTTGTTTGTTGGGCAAGATTCGGTGAATCGTATCATCGCACCTTAATTATATGTGTATGTGCCTCCGAAAAGTCTATGAACTTGCAGCGCGCAATGCCATGGACGACACGGACAGACGGACGAATGATAGTTAGATGGATAGATAGTTGGTTGGGTTGGTATATAAGGTTGGTTGGGTTGGTTCGGTGTATAGAAATTACAACCGCTATTTGAAATTGTAATTCAATTGTTTTATCCCGCCCGGCTTCAACACAGCTGTTGTTTAGTGCATCAAAGAGAACTTCGCAAGTTGCAACCCAGACCATCAAGAAGATGATTCTATTGCGCTTCATTCGAAATCTTTCTATAGCCGTACATATCTTTCGTCCTATATGTGTGTATGGCTTACCAAAGACAAACCATTGAATTCTAAGAAACGCACTTGACTTTGAGATTTATTTGATCGCATTATTCAGAACTTTATCTTTCTCAAAGTGCGCAGCGGCAATAAATAGTTTGTTTCTTATTTTCCTATGGCATCAGAGTCTTTAATTAGAGCCATGAATTGTTTAAGTTTTTCTTCTTCTTTTTTTTTATTTTTAGACCATCGCAATCGGTATCTATGGTCTAAATACCATTTCATGTGAAGCTACTTAAACTGAATGATCCGAACAAAGTTGCAACAATTAACTGCAATGTGAGTATTAAACTTATGTTTTGTTAGAACGCGAGATTATATGTATTTTCTTTTCGAGATTTATCAAAAGAAGTTATACGATTACAAACAATAAAGATAATCGTTATTGTTTCAGTCGAAAATTTTCGAATAAAATTAGAAATTGTTTAAAGAGATTTATTGCGTGTATTTAATAAGATTTTATCTTATATAGCGGTTTTGAAAAAGAGCGTTAGTTTTTCTAGAAAATTGTATTTATATAATTTTTCTCCTTTGATTTACTATCTTTCATTTTATTTATAAAAACAAGGTCCACGGTGATGTCATAAGAAATATTTTTTTTACTTAAAATTCAATCAAAACCTATATTATGTATTTACAATGTAAGTGACATATACGTTGAATTACCACTTGACTTGACAGGTAGCAAAAGATTGGCTTAACTTGCGGTCAATTCGGTCTTGCATTGCTTTAATTTTGTATTGCCCAATAAAGGCGGCTCCCGGAAAGCATGCCAGAATTTTTTTTTTTTTTTTGGAAAAACGTCAGAAATTTCTGTAGTACATTACGTTGTACTGTTACACGTTACGATACGTTGATATAATATTGAATACGTTTCAATATTGGGTACGTTCTTTTGTATCTCAAACTAAATCGAAAGATCGAGTTGAGTTTGAGTTGAAATTTGATTGACAATTCCAACTAGCCGCGTTCTGTGATGTAAAATCAGCACTTGGATTAAATATCCATATTGTTATTTACACATCTTAACCGTGAGTACCGGCATGGGTTTCACGTTCGATATTCGTACGAAGTTCATCAATCATCGCTGGCTTGTTGGCATAGACCATAGACTTGACGTAGCCCCACAGGAAATAGTCTAACGGCGTCAAATCGCACGACCGAGGCGGCCAAGCGACTGGACCATTTCGTGAGATAACACGTTCTCCAAACTTGGTTTCCAATAAATTGATTGTGACATTCGCTGTGTGGCTTGTGGCGCCGTCCTGTTGGAACCACATGTCCTCCAAGTCCATATCATCCAATCGGGGCCAAAAATATTCGGTTATCATTGAACGGTAGCGATCCCCATTCACAGTAACGTGCCGGTCTTGATCATCACAGAAGAAGTACGACCCAATATTTTGTTTATTGACGGAGCCATTCAGCCAGAAATGAGCCTCATCGCTGAAGATGATTTTTCGATGAAAATCCGAATCATTTTCAAGTTGTTGCTCAGCCCAATTCACGAACATACGACGCTTCTGGTGGTCAAGCGGCTTCAGTTCTTGCGTCAATTTAATCTTGTAAGGATGTAGGCCAAGATCTTTTCGCAAAATTCGCCACAACGATGTCACAGAGATGCCCAACGCTTGAGAACGACGTGTGAGAGACACATTTGAGCTTTCTGCAACTTAAGCCTCAGCGGCAGCAATATTCTCGACACTACTGGTACTTCTTTGTCTCACTGGTAGGGGAACATTTTGTACTGTGCCTGTGGATTCAAATTTTTCCACTAGACGCTCAATTGTTGATCTGCTAGGACGTTGAGGCCACTGACTCCGAATTTCGGTAGTAAATTTTAATAATTTCGACTCGTTGTTGGCTCGTATATCTTTCCATCATGTCAAAAGAGCGGCAAGAAATATGGCGTCGTTTGCTGTCCCTGTTGCTCTACTTTTGTAGCGTCCCTGTTGAAAAACCCTTTACTTTTACTGAAAATATGTACATACATATTTCAGGAATTTCTGTAATTTTTTCCAAAAATTCATTGATACCTATGCATGTCACTAACTTCACAAGGTGAGGTAAAATTGATTTTATAAGGTTTTCGCACTCTGGTGGTACTGTCAAAACTTCTGAGAAACTTCACACAAGAACTATCGAAATTTGATTCGTTCGCGTAGGTACTAGCCAGAAACTACTCAAAACTACCATTTTGTACCAGATTTAGTCCAAACGTGTTCGCGTATGCACATTTCGTGTAATTTCTGGCAGACGAGAGCGCTTATAAGAGAAAAAATTATTTCTTCTTCTTGCCAATTTTTACCCGAGAAATTTCTTTGGCCACAAACTGGTAAGTTCTGTGTAGTGTGTTCTGTCAGAAGCCAGTTTGAAAGTTAAAGAACAACAACAAAAATACAAAATGGCTGTTGTTTACTTTTGGTTTTTTTTTTTAACTTGGAGCAGTGAATTTTTTTCTTGTTCGTTCGTGTACAAAAATTAAATTAATTTAATAAAAAGAAAATAATTTTATGATAAAAAGAAATATATTAATAAAATATTTAATTAAAGAAACTCTGTTTTTATAGTTTTTCATCTTTGTTTTTTTAATTTGTTCTCTTTAATTACGATTATTCATCGAATTTGGATTTTATGAACAAAAATTGGGTGATGTTCTTGTTAAGTGTGTTTTCAATTGTACTTTAATAATTATAACGCAAATTTTAATCTATTTATGATCAAATTTAATTAAAAAAATATGAAGTTATGATGGAAATTTGAATGTTTACTTTTTTGCGTTTGTTTATTTTTTGTTGACGTTTAAAAAGTGGCAAATATTTTGGTTTAAGGCGTTCGTGTATTTTCAGACAGTTTCACTTATCTTGGAGAGAATTTTTTTCTCGCCCTATAAAAATTTGACAGATTGTCATTTTTAGTCCGCAAAGTACCCGAACAAACCTATTATTGTGATCTCCAATTAGGTAGCTCACAATTCACAAGTTTGACATTTCATAATCACGAAAAAAATACTATTCAATATGTCTGTTAGACAAAACTTAAGAATCATACAAAAAAATCACCTTGCTCGTGGTGAGTTTGTTGTAAGGTTGTGAGGATTGTATGAGAATACCGAAAATGTTACCGAATCACAAGAAAATTCACAAGGAATCAACCTCACAAGCTCCTGTGACTTGGGAGTTTTTTAGGGGAGTAAAATTTAGCTCGTCTGAAAAAGTTAGTAATTTTTGTTTTTTTTTTTCAATTTTTTGTTGAATATATTATAGTATTTACATCATTGAACATTTACAATGGTTTCATCTTCAATGTAAAATGTAAATAATTGAAGCGTCTAGAATGAGAAGGTTACAGAAGAAGTTACATTGACTGATATTTGTCTTAAAAATACTTTCAATTAGAATTTAAATAAAAATATCACAAATTATGCATTTTTCTCTAATTGTATGGCCTTTTTTCTTTAGCCTAAGTAGTTCTAAGGAAAAAATTGCAAAACAAAAGAGCAAGTTCTTGCGAACTAGTGAGTTAATTTTCCATTCACTTAGTACAAAAAGTTAAGCAAAAGTTCAAAAACTGCTAAATCTCTTTAATAATTTGATATTTGATACGTGTGTGAATTTTATTATTATTTTGTTCTCCCTTTTTACATCAAGATTTATTTCGCTTTCTTTCTTTTCAATATAATTGAATAATGAATCTTGACCCTATCTATACATCCCACAACCTGATAATAAATATCAATAAAAATCATCATTTATTTACATATTTTTGATCAATTTGTTGTTTTCAACTTTTGACAAAAAAAATAATAAATTTCAAATACTTTTTTTTAAATGCGACTTGCGGGTCAGGAAGTCAAGTCCTAAAGTGCTAAGAAAGTTCATCGCAGATTAATCAATCAACGGAACCGCTTTGATGAATTACAAAATTGCTAAAGAATTCCCCACACCTTTTATCTTCTAAAAATTTGGTTTTAATTAAGGTTTATTTTTTTTCTTTTTGGTTTGCTTGCGAGTGTGTCTTAAATCATTATTTGCAGATCAATCTTTTATAACTGGCGCAAATAGCCGGACTTTTAACTTTTTTTTTTTATTGTTGTTGTTTGCCTTAAAGGCGATTTTTTCTCTCGCATATAAATGATACTAGTGCGCTGCGCACGCACTATGTAGGTATTAATGAATAAGTTGATAACGAGAGTTTCAACGTTTCTCCTCTAATGAGAACGTAATTTACAGGGTGTTATCGACTTATAACTTTGATCTATAATTGGGGGATAATTTTTGTATAGGTATGGTGATGTGAAAAGAATATATTTCTAAAACTTGTTCTACAAACTCATCAATTAATAGAGTATTTGAATAAAGACAAACTTTGAGCATATTCGAATATCCGTAGTTATATCGAAACACCTTTTATTGCTTTTTCATTTCAGACCAATTTTGTTTAAGCTTTGTGGAAATTTATTTTTTAATTTTGTATCAATTAATGAGTTCTAAGTTTGAATAATAACCACCCTGTATTATTAAATTGATTTAGTAGACAGCATAAGAGTTAGTTTAGCTACACATTCGTCTGGTTTGAGGTTTAAATTAGCGAACGTTATTGGGCGTTGAATTGGGTCATCACTAGGAACTGTGGCGAATTTTTATATCTAGTATGATGTATTTTTTTTTTTTTTTTCATTATGCCATAGGGTGCTTGCTTCAAAAAGAGACTCGAACTGAAATTAAAAGTCTGTGACTAATGATGGCTCATTTCAAATGTTATACTCGCGATTCAAGACGAAGAGAAGAATCTAAGTTATTTTTTTTTTTTCTTAATGAGTCAATGAAGTTTTTGGTCAGCAAAAATAAGTTGTTAACGACTTGGTCATATGTACTACTTGATGATCTAGCCTTTTTTTTTTTGGTAAATGATGTCAAATATCGTGGGAGATTTCTAGGCCAATGACTGCCTTTTTAGGTGGTTCGCATAATTAATCATTTTTTTTTTTTTTGTTGAACGGGACATGTCAATGAGTTCATGCTTAATGTTTAATTTATGTCAATAGAGTAATCTCATTACTGTTTGAAGGTTATCAAAATAATCTAATGGTGAGAAATATATAATTTTTTACGCAGAAGGCAGAAGTGAAACATAAAGTATTGTTTACATTAAATCAGCAGAGCTATATTCTAAAATATTGCTAGAAAGTCAAATGATCTATCTAAGAATAAAAGGCACGATGGTAGATGAAAGCGACATATCAGTCTGGGGACCAAAATGGGTTTGGTTTAAAATAAGGAAACGATGGAGTATTATTAGTTCTATTATCTAAAAGAGATTTCCAAAATCGGTGACTTGGACAAAACATCAAAAAAGATAGGTAGCTGGGAGGTAATTAAATATTTTTTTCTAACTGGGCTTCATATAATTAAAGAAAATAACACCAGTAAATAAATAAAACGAAGAGACATTCCTCCCAATTATGGCATGGCATTCTAGAAACGAGATGAGATTTTTGTAAGTTTTTCTCGGTCTCGTAAAAATAAAAAAAATGTCAGTATTGGGCTTTGTCTATAACTAAGTCTATACTCTGTCCAACAAAAATTGGCAGTACACGTCTTATGGGAAAGCTTTTTCAAAATCAGTAGCGTGCCATATTTTTGCACCATATTAAATTGAAATAACTCCTCCACAAAAAATGTTTGCCCGCCCGTGAATTTCCAATAGCATTTGACACAGACCCAACGTCTTATTCAAGGCACATCTGATTGTGCACTGAATTGCTGTGGCCAATGGCGATTGGCTGCTGCTTGATGTGCATTCAGAGTTACCCGTGTGCATTTGGTAATTCGTTCAACTTTTTTTCCTTGAGTTTCTGTTAAGGTGCTTTTGATTTTCGAGCTTTAAGAAAAAGTTTTTAATGATGAGTGTTATCGTGGACACTACGACAACCCTGTGAAAGCTTTAATGAAGGACAGATTTATGCAATCCACTGCAGACAGAATGAGAGGCAAACGTCCTATCTTGCCTACACTGCCAATTTTTGTTGGACAGAGTATAATCATGGTCACGGTCTCGTCGCTGTTTTTGTTGCCTTTTTTTTTTGTGGAAGAATCAAACTACAGTTTGATTCTAAAAAGAGATAAATATTTTTATAATAATTTTAAAATGCGATTTTAGCATTCATTATTAATTCATCGACTCCAAGGCTCTCAGTGAATTCTAGTCCAAAAAGTACGGTCTCAACTTGGTTTTGGGATGCTTCAAGAAAGTATCGTCTCGGTATGTCTAGACTTTTTGGTGCCTGACAGCCATCCTATACCTAATCACTGTTTATTTTTGTTTGGTCTTCTTTAGAAGGTATTTAATTTATTCTGAGAAGCAGCTAAATAACAAAGAAGAACAAACTTTTTGAATCGGATTGAGGGTAAGTTACTTTTGTGATAATCGGCCCATTGTGGAATAAGGTTGTTGAGAGTAGAAATGCAAGCTGCAAAAGTATTACAGTGATGCTAATTTTGTTAAAAAAAAACTTAAAAATAAATAAATAAATAAAAATAAAAATGGAAAAACATACAACACCCGTTCAACGAGTCTCTGAGCCATGCACCTGACGAACAACGTAGAAAATGTTCAATCTGGAGTGGCGTCCAACAGTTTGCAATGATGTCAACAAACTTGGTGTATTTAACTGAAGGGAGCTTTAGCAATTAAGCTTTACCAATTTAACACTACTGTAATCTTAAGTGAAGTCCGAAAATGTTAGTAAATGTGTACAATTTTTATCTAATTTCTATAAGAAACAAAATCTAAGTTATATTAACTTTTTCTTAATAAGCCTTTCAATTTGCAAATTTCTATAATTTTATTTTGAATATTAAATAAGGTACAACCTTATTAAAATTTAAATCAATAAGATTAGATTAGCCTTAATTCTTTTGAAAAAAAAAAAACAAAACAAAAATCATTATCTAAATTTAAAGACTTAATTTTTGAAATTAGCTTAAGTGAAATTTAATGGGAAATAATTGATTTACCTGAAGAAATAACTTGAGTGGCGATAATCGTTATATTTATGCTTAATACATACATACAAACAGCATGTTTAAATATACTCTCTTTAATAATTCTAAAAGTGACTCTTTTATCTTGATTTAATTATTTTCTTCTATAGCTGTTTTTTAGAAGGGGATTAAAAATATAAACGATTGGGACACACGAACTTGATTATAGGTATGCGTATATTGAGATGATACTATACTACTGATATTTTTTGATTCGGTTGGTTTGCAGAATTTTGTTTTGTTTTTTTTTCGGAATTGTTTCCAAGTGAATATTTCAAATCGTTTTATTATCATCCGAATAATTAAGATATTTTATAGAGCATTATTAACATTACAAAACGTACTAACCTAATACCTATATACTTATCTTTATTTAGAGTTTTCTTTTAAACCACTCACCTGAAATGAAAAAAAAAAGAAAGAAACAAATTAGATAAAATATCTACAAGTGTTTTGCATTTAAAGCTTATTAGCAAACAAAAAACAAAACAGAATCTTCAATGAAATTCTGAACCTAATTTTAAAGTTTTAACAAGTGTTTACTATACTTATTTTAAAGAACAAACAAAACCCATGGCTTAGTTACTACAGACGTTAACATTATAACTAATATAATGAACATTTAGCCATAAGACGCTTATAAATCAAATGACGTTCCATAAACATTTCATCAAAAAAGCCACAGCAACACATCAAGCAACCGAATTTAATTGAATACGTTGTTATCACTTCATATATATCAGCTAATAGGTAGTAGATATAAGTAAGTTCAAAAAGTGACAATATATCATTTAAGTCGATAAAGAAATGACAACTTTTTTTGGATTAAAATTAAATTTATGTTATCACTATGAAAAAAAAAAAAAAAAATACTTTACACACAAATATACATAAAGTCTTGTAGGTATATATCGGAGAACTCTTCAGTATATAGATAAAAATTTACCTTGAAGATATAATATTCTGATTTGTTTACATACAAACGCCGGGCCACTTTAAGTAACTTGTCACCATTATCACTATCATTTTCGATATATTGATATCTTTAATTATATTGAGTACCTAATGCTTTTGATTTTCATATTTCCAATTTCATATAGGATTGTTAAGAGTGTTTGTGAGTGTGTTTGCGGGAAAATTAATAATGATAATGTTTTTGCCGGTAAATTACGTAATTTTGAAAACATATTTTCCTATGAAATATTGTAAATTAAATATACAAACGTGAAACGAATATTTGATAGTAAATCAGTTACTCAAAATGTAAGTCAATTTCAACTTCAAAAAGTTCATCTTTTTTTTTTTAACTGTTTTTATGCTAAGTTAAGAATAACTAATTTTGTGTTGTTACATTAAAAAGAAACTAGACTAAGAATTTTCAGAATTTCATAAAAATAACGAACGCACAAATTATTTTAAAATAAACGGACCTAATAAATGAAACCAACAACCTAATGTCACATGCCAAAATATTATCAATTGGAAAGTGAAATTTTTCATTTTAGAGTTAATTTTTATTAGAATAATATTTAACAAACAAATGCAGTTTTTGAACAAATTATTAACATACAAAAATATAATTCGTTAAATCATCATGTAATTCCGCTTTGTTTGACACTTCATTTGTCAAAATCGGTGTAATATGAGAGTCGAAGAAGGGATCCAGACTCTAGAAATAATATAAATATATAATGATTTGCTATGACCAGGAACATTTTACCATTTAACGACTCCGCAAAAAGCTATTTATCTTATTCTACAATCTACAGTTTGTATATTTTTATACAAAAGAAATTATTTCATTTTGAAACATTAACAAATAGCAACCCTATTAATAAAAAATACTTTATCATCTTCTAATTCACAAATCAACAAAAATATTGATCACAAATTAATTCACGAATTCAAATATTTATTTAAAAAAAAAAAAAAACAATTCACTGATGATTGACGTTTAGCATCAAATCTTAACGAAAATCTACTACATTCAACAAGAACTCTGCTGTCACCAAAGAGTATCAAATTTTTGTATCACTATTACTGTGCAGAATTCTGCAATCTTCATTAAAAACTTTAAAACAAAAATAAGTAGGAATCTTACTAAACCTAAAAACAGTTTTTTTTTTTATTTTTTTACGAATCTGTATCAGAATCATTTTTCAACACGTAATACAACAATAAATTAGGATCCAGATAGAGAGCAGGTTCCCAAGTTGCTGTTGTATTATGTGTTGAAAAATGATCCTTAGCCAGATGAATAAGTTCCATCATATACATATAAATCGTCGTGGATAATAAAACGCGGCTAAAAAAACTCACAATCAGGCAAAGTGCCCAAAGAGCTGTAGTATTTAAAAGAAATAAATTGTGAAAATTCTTCACAAACTTCAGGAAGGTTTACCTAACATTTTTTTGTCTAAAGTTTCTGGGCTAACATTGCCTTGAAGTAATAAAAGCAAACATAACCAAAAATTCAATTTCTTATCCCTAAGTGTCCAGGAATAATCTTTTTAATGATAGCCCAGGAAAATTAGACAATAAGGGCCAGATTCACAGTGCACTTTTTTTCAAAATAATTGGCACTTATGTATATACTGGCCATTTTAGGTTCAGGCATGATTCACAATGCGACGAGACAACGAGACGTCAACGTGACGAGATCTCTTCACAGTTTTCCTCTCTTAATGACGAACTTAAAACAATGAAATAATACATAATTATGCATTTCTTGTTTTCACGTCACGTATTTTTTTCCATTTTTCGAACTTATGATTTGACGTGATGACGAGAAATGCTTTAATTAAAAAACTTAATTACTTCGTTGTTTTAAATTCGCGATTAGGAGAGAACATCTGCAGAGATTTCGTCACGTCAACGTCTCGTTGTCTCGGCGCATTGTAAATCAGGCATCAGTTTCACATTATGATTAATTGGACAATTCGAGAGACTTTAGTACAATCTACAATTTAACAGTAACAAGTTTTATTTAATTTTTTATAGGAATGAAAGATTCTTCTTAAAACTTTCTACTGAACTTCGTTTAAGTAAACAAGAACCTTCCGCATACAAGGACAAGTCGATGTGGAATGATCTATTTGCAACAATACTTTCCAGGTTACTTAGGTATATGAATTATTTTTAATCAATTTAATTTCTCATTTCAATAACTTTTGCGAGAAATATAAAGCTTTACTCTTCTAAATGCAAAAAGCTTTTCAAGAGTGATAGAGATTTCATCAAATCCACGCTTAAATTAAAGAGAATATAAAATTATCTTGAAACGAAACATCTCTTTCGCGAAGCTTTTTAAGATCATTATCGTCACGCTCACGTCATTTCAATATCGAAACGAAACCAAAACCTCTTTGGAAAAAAAAAACATGAACTAAGAATATTTTAAGAGTCTCTTTCGATACATAAATTAAGTTCACTTGTATAGTTGTATCAAGTATAATGTATATAATAATTTAATGAAGGTGCTTCTTCTGCTCATGACCGCGTGAGAGACTCCCTCCGCCATCGATCATTCAACTTTAGACAACCAACCGGTGCGGTGATGATCTTATAATGGTGTTGGTGACGATATACTAATAAAATAACAATTTGTCATACTAATTTGATATAATTTGCCGGCAGACGTGATCAAAATATTTTTCTTAAATAATTATGGAGCTTGTCTTGCCTCGCCTCATACAAAACCTTTAGATTTTTAAATTAATTTTGAAGAAAAAAAAAAAATATATGCAAGCTAACTAAGAGCAAGAGATATTTATGAACATACTCGATACTCGTATTCCGCCAAAAAAAAGTTATGCCTAACTTTAACATGTAATTATGTTAAGTCCATGTAATTGAAGTGCTTAAGCATGTTGAATAAAGAAATTACATGGCTTTAAAGTGTTTTCAATGAGATTCGGTTTGAAAGTGTATTATTATCGAAATCGATACAATCTGAAAATTGAGGGTTTCATTTCACGCAGGGCTGTACTGTTTATATATTCTCCAAATTTAATTTTCTTTTTTTTATTTCTCATCTCGCTTGACCCAATAATTATATTTGAACGTTTTATTTGGTTGTTGAAAAATTTAAAAATTCATCGGAATTGAAGACGAAAAAGTTATAACGACTCCGCCTTAATTTGCATGTCTAATGATTAGCGAAAGAATGAGAACTTAAAAAAAAAAAAAACTAAAAACCAAAATTATATGTAAATTGAGTCTACCAAATATTTGTTGCTTATTTTGCAAATAAAAACAAAAACAACGACAAAAATTTGATTAAAATATAAGAAGTTTTGTGAGTAACCAGATTCAAGTTTTTTGTTGACTTATAATTTCAACGTGAGATTTCATCTCAAATATTGGTCATATGTTAATTTCATAAAGGTATTAAGTAGGTTTATTAGAATTTCGATAAGCGGTTCTTTTCTCCACTTATGAGTGAAAAACAATAAAATTAGCATACAAAATATGAGAAAAACTCTGAACGTTTTGTTGACCAATATTTTGTTCGATTTATTAGATTGTTTCTGATGATGTCAATCATTTTTTTGTTAGATAGAATGATGCGTCGAATTAAAAATGCAATCAAATTAAAAGACGAACATTCGTTTTGTTTTAATATTGTGGTAAAAGCAAGTCTTTCAAATTAGCATTACAGACGCACCGCTTTGTTTTAGGGAAAATATAAAAATTAGCGTTTAAAAAATATGGAGTTAGATAAGTTTAAAAGTTGTTAGATATTGAACTGATTTTATGCCTCATCTTTGTTTTGTTAAATTTGTATAAGTGTATTTTGCATAAGATGGAAAAGATTGAGCGCATAAGTTGGTTTGAAACCAGAAAAAAAAATCATAAGTGAAGGAGTATATTTCCCGTCGTTTAAGCGGGAAGTGCAATTTTCTTAAATAAAAAAAAAATAAAAACGGCAACACTTAAAATGTCATGCTTAAGAATTTTGAATACCATAAATCCAATCTTTAATTATCTGTACTATGGTTCTTAAAGGGCCAATGTCCAAATTTCTTCTTTTTTGGGAAATCGAAAATTTCCTGTTTTTAATTTCTAAGAATGCTTAAAGCTTTTAAATACTTAAACAAAAATTAAAAAAATTAAAAAAACATTGGCCCTGGTACAGAATTTAAGTCAACTTGTTAAGTAAATAGTTTTTTTAGAAATTAATGTTCCTACCCGAAATTGTTAAATTATTAGATATAAAGAGAAAAAGTAAGTAAGTAAGTTAATAAATAATTAAGTCATTTAGTAAGTCAGTAAGTAAGTAAGTAGGTCAGGTACTAAGTAAGTAGGTAAGTGAGTAAGTAAGTAAGTAAGTAAGTAAGTGAGTAAGTAAGTAAGTAAGTAAGTAAGTGAGTAAGTAAGTAAGTAAGTGAGTAAGTAAGTAAGTAAGTAAGTAAGTAAGTAAGTAAGTAAGTAAGTAAGTAAGTAAGTAAGTAAGTAAGTAAGTAAGTAAGTAAGTAAGTAAGTAAGTAAGTAAGTAAATAAGTAAGTAAGTAAGTAAGTAAGTAAGTAAGTAAGTAAGTAAGTCAGTTACTAAGTAAGTAGGTAAGTGAGTAAGTTAAGTAAGTAAGTAAGTAAGTGAGTAAGTAAGTAAGTAAGTAAGTAAGTAAGTAAGTAAGTAAGTAAGTAAGTAGGTAAGTAAGTAAGTAAGTAAGTAAGTAAGTAAGTAAGTAATTAAGTAAGTAAGTAAGTAAGTAAGCAAGTATGTAAGGAAGTATTTAGTAAGTAAGTACCTACGTAATTAAATTTTGTTATTTTTTTAGTTCTCAAAATCTAGAAGACATTTAAGCATTCGTTTCTAGTGCTTAATTTTTGATAAGAGCATTCAATAACGTAAAATTTAAAAAATCAGTTTTTACATTGTTTTCCAAAGTTTAAACTGAAAATTAATTTTTCAAAAATTATTCAAACAACAACTTCAGTTAAAAATTAATTAACTTAAAAAAAAAGGATTTTTTGCCAAATTATATGAGGCAATAAATTTAAACGCTCATGCTGAATTACAGTTGTTAACTACAAGAGCAAGTTCGTGCGATCCAATCGTGCATTTTATTTTTACTTCAAACTCAGGTCTATCTGGTGTATACTGTATATGCCACATACGCCTTTGTAATTTTATTTTTTTGTTTATGTTCCATAATTACTAACAGCAAAGTTTTTTGCTTAAGTCTTCATTATTTTCATTACGTATTACTGACTTTTTTGTCATAAATTTGCCTTAAATCATTTTGAAAAGAAAAAAAAAAATGATTGACCTTATGCTCCCTCTAAGCAATTAATGTTCAAATGATCAAACAACAATTGCAATCAATCTAACCCCTGTGGCATAAGCACAAACAAATAACTCCCAAGTGAGTTTGGAAACAATTTTCGCTGTTGTGGTTTTATAGGAAAGTTTTGAAAGAAAGATTTTTTTTTTTTGTATACATATAAAGGAAACACCCGCAAGATATACATTGGGTGCCAACACATTCTTCAGTGGGCTATTAATCTATCCCATTAAATTGAATGTCAGGTATTTTGTAATAATTCGCTCCCGCTGTCTAAGCATGGAACAGTGGTTTAACATTGATTTAAATTAGGAAATTTAAAATTTGACTCTTATGTTAGGAGTTAGGTATTTTTTAAAATAATAGAAATATTTAGATTCGACTAGCTATATTCTATATACCTAAAGCCAATTTAGAAATCAAATTTTATAGTTTAAAAGGGAAAATAAATCAAGTTATGATCGATCAAACACATACGAAACGTCGTCTATAAAAATATAATTAAAGAAAGAAAGATCTGAAGCCCACAAAAATAGGATTCGAATATATTGAATAAAAAAGGTCACGAAAAAGGATTAATTGTGATCAAACTAAAGCTTCTCAAAGACGAGCGAGCCGTTTAATTTGAAGCCAAATTAACTAGTGGACTTTCTGATTATGTGGCTCGGCTAAGCCCAATCCCACGATGTTATTTGGCTCACTCGCGTATATGATGGCCAGCTTAAGGCATCTAACTTTGGCATCATTTCTTAAATTTAGTTTATTACATTTTCGTGCTTCGTATACTAGCCTGCCCTAGTTATTAACAAAACAAGGACTCTTCTGTTTTAACAACTATAAAAGCCATAAGCCATAGCCTGAAAATTCTTAAAATTCGAAGATGATAAACATTTCAAATAAATGTTACAGATTTTAGCCGAAGCAAGTCTGGCTGTCGTTTTATTCTTTAACCTTTTTTTGAAAGAGATTAGAGAAATATATAACTTTTTTGGTGTTTCGTCTCCAGTTGCGCAGTTTTAAACAAAAGAAATTTTAATAAAAATAAAATAAATTAAATAAAATGAAAATATTGTTCCGTAAATATTTTTTTAATAAAAAATAATCATAAAAGTACCTATTTTCAAATAAATTAATTTTATATATTTTATTTTATTTTATTTTATTTTATTTTTATTAAATTTTTTTTTGTTTGACTTATGAGAAATTTAATATTTAAAAAAAACTCATATTTCACAAATATTTATAAAAAAATAATTCCAAGTCTGCTTAACCTACACTCTACCCCACTGTACGATGCCACAAATTTACAATTCTTCATCTTATTGATTTGGGCCATAACTCATGTGATACTAGGTGCATCATCATGTTGTGATGTTTTAAACTTCTCCATATGATGCTGCAGCAGCAGCAGCAGCAACAGCAGGTGCACAAGCTATGGTTTCCTCATATACGTTGATGATAAATAATGATTAAGTTCCAAATTGAGGGGATATCTTTTGGGCGTTAATCATTCGGCTAAAGGCGCATCGGATAGAGAGCTTGATTAAGCGGAAACCAAGAAGAAAATAAATATTTCACCTTATCTGCTGTGGTGGGAATATAAAAATTCAGTTACTTATTTATTTTTTTTTTTTCATTCGTTTCGCAAAAAATAAATGACAAACATCAAGAAAATAATCATTATAATTATTGAAATGCTACATAATGGAAAGAACATGGGTTTCCGCTTGAAAATGAACAAAAATAAAAAAAATAAATATAAAACAAACGTGACATCGCACGCGCTGACCGAGTTATCGTATTAACACTTTGCAGACATTCTACTTACGAGTATACATGCGGTGTGCTGAATATTATGGTAGGTACTCCGTAAAGAAGATATTACGAAGGAGGAACATGAGAGATTAAGTATACTTTAATATTTTTTGTTTTGCAGATTTAAGCTTCGATAGCCTAAATAAGAAAAAAACCTTAAGCTAAGCCATCAGTATGTTGTGTATATCGAAACAGCCTACATTTATATAAATACTTGTCCCTTCGAAATATTGTGCTAATTTCTCTTCGTCGTGGTTTTGGTAATTTATGATGAAGATACATCTTTGAGATGTCAATTTTATGATGCAGATACATTGGAGAGATATGAATTTGGTAGTTTTATTCACTAATTGTGGTGTGAAATAATAAACAGGTTTTAGGTACATAAATGGTAGATGTCTTATTATTCAACTTTTGATTTCCCTTAAGGAGTCACAACATACATCATCATCATAAAATGGTATTACACTAAGACTTCACCAAGGTTGTGTTCTTAGTCCACAACTATTCAAGTGTTTTATTTTTACAGATAGATATTTGTATAGATGATGGAACTTATTCACATGTACACAAAATCAGAATATTAAAGAAAAAAAAAGATATTTTTTATCCAGGTTTTTCCATTTTGTTTTTCTCATCTTATAAAAATATTAATCTTGATTAATTTTAAATCCAAAAGGATGTGATTATGCAGAACACTTATAATTCAAACACAATTTATATTAAATGACTATGCATGGTTTTATCTCGATAATCTGATAACTCAATTAATAAAATCTTCCCAAAACCATTTGTCCTAAGTAAACAAAAAATGAATTAATGTAATAGCTTTACAACATTTTCGAACATCATGTGTGGTAGATATATATATAGGTAGATGTATACAAGGTCTTAAGTTGTTTTGAATTCATTTGATAAATTTAAGCCAAGAGAACATTTTCTTATTTGACGTAACTTTTTTTTTTATTTAACTTAATTAGTATAACGATAGATCATTTGCTTCGAGATACAAAATATTGCTCTGTTTTGTTTTTTTTTTTTTTTTTATCATAATCATTAATTTCTTTATAGAGTTGATGTGTGTTTTTTTTTTTTTGTAAGCTTGATTTTCATTAAGTTATTCAATACTTTGATAAATGTTTTACCTTAATGCATTCAATATTCATTTTGGTTACCGGAAAAGGTTCACCATCACAGACAACCGTGTGAAATTTTAAGTAAATTGAATAGAAATGTAATAAAGCTCATCTTATCTTAAAAGACCACCAGAATCGTAAGAACTAAATTTACAATTAAAATAGATGCATAGTTTTAAAATGCATATAATTTTCGAATTGTAAGGTTAGTATTCCTATGTAGAATTCAAAGAAATATTGAATAATGTCAAAAAATTCTGGGATCGAAAAGTTAAATGTTTTTTCTTTTTTAATAAATTTTTTTTATGTAAAATCGTTTGCAAAAAAAAAATGATGCGCCATTTACTTGGTATTTATTAATGCAGATTTAAAAATTTAATTTTGATTTTTTTTTTTTAAATACAAATTTTCGGTTGAAAATTTTAATTTACAATATTATTAAAACTTATTTAAAAATCTTATATAAAAAATAACATAATAATCTATAGTTGAAAATAAATAAAAATGATAAGAAGTACAAATAGAAATTTTAATCAAAATCGTAGTAGCCGTCTTTGAGAAAAATAAATGTTTTACTCTACACCACCCTACAGCTACAATTCTATAAAAACTTTCAAGTAACCATCAGATCCAGATCTCTCTGGGAAGACTTGACTTTCCTGGAAGATGAATCGATCCATTTTTACGCCAACGGATCAAAAACTGATGATGGGGTTGGTGGAGGTGTGTACTCTGACAGACTGAAATTATGTCTCTCCTTTCGTCTTCCCAATCACTGTAGCGTGTTCCAGGTGGAACTTTTGGCGATAAAAAAAAAGTCCTGCCTTGGCTAAAAAAAAAACGTGATATCAAGTACAGATATCCGCATCTTCTCAGATAGCCTAGCCACTATCAAATCCCTTGCCTCTGTTTCTATAAACAGGCCTTAACTGTCGATAATCTCTCATGGAGATGGAATAGCAGTACAACATTCACCTTTTCTGGGTGCCGGGTCATAAAGACATTCCGGGTAACCGTAAAGCAGACGAACTCGCTAAAAGTGGAATAATATTACCCATATCCGCAAATCGGACACATATTGGTATACCAATCGCTACATGTAAACTTATGCTAAGGCAAGATGCAATAGAGAAAACAAACCTTAGGTGGAATAACACATGCCAGACCACAAAACAGATCTGGCCTATGATGGATCTGAAGCCCTCTAAGTGTTTTATATTTCTAAGCAGACTGCAAATTACCTCCGTTATATGTGTCCTCACCGGACACTGTCTAATAGGCAAGCACGCAACGAGGCTTGTAGAATTTTCTAACAATTTCTGCAGAAGTTGTATGGACGAAGAAGAGGAAGAATCGATTCCTCACCTTCTCCGTACGTATTCTGCTTTATCTCAAAGGTGTAGGCTCCACCTGGGAGAATTCTACTACAATGATCCTAGTGATCTGGTAAATCATAACATCAGCAGTCTCCCGCGCTTCGTAAGAAGCTCTAAGTGGTTCAACGAGTAGGAATAAAGTTTCCTAAAGTTTCTTGACAGCCACGTAAACCTAACCTAACCTAAGATGTTCTTAACATTAACATTTGTCAAGTAAGGTAATTATAACAAATACAAATAGTTATAAACAAATTTTGTTTCAAAAACACACACATATTGGGCTTTCATAATAAAATAAAAAAAAAAAACATTATACTTAATAACGTATAACCTAAAAATGCTTAAAAAATTTGTTTCATAATAAACAGAAAAAAGTTGTATGGTAAATACAAATTTCTAACTGTTCTTGTTTAAATAAAAAAGAATTTCAAAAATCAGTTGTAGTTTGGCAAAGTTAGAGCCAGTCAAAGCAAAAAGAATAAACACCGCTATAAGGCGAAAACGAATCGAAAACGAGAAAATTACCTTTAATTTTTCGACTTGAAATGACCTCAGGAACTCATGGTTTTATTTTGTGGTGGTCATTTCAGGACACTCTGTATATCCTTTAAAAAGTCGGGGTTACTCAACATATTTTAGAAACGTCGTCGGTTGGTTATAAAAGCCATAATTTTGTCTGAACGATACAAAGCGCCTTCAAGTTTAACAAAACATATAATAACAAGTAAGAATAAAAAAAAAACAACAACAAGATAATATTAAAAAAGGCAGTTTTCTCAAAATATGTGAAATTTCCATGATGTGAATATTTTGCCAAAAATATTAAGAATAGATTTCTTACAATCACTCAGGCCAATACAGATACGAATTTTAATCAAAATCGTTTGAGCCGTTTTCGAGAAAATTTAAAAAAAATATTTGAGAACCAACTTCAAAATTTTCAATAATTATTTCGATGTTGGCTCAACTCAACTCAATTTTTCGAAAAGAGATTATTAAAATTTTTAAGTTTTAATTGTTTCAACTCAATATTCTTAAATTCAGAAAATACCTAACAATCTGTTAAGTTAAATTCAGATACCTACTTTAGCTATTTGGATGAACACACTTTGTTTGAATTTGTGTTTAAGGAATCGTAAAATACTTAATTTTGGATTTATTTAAATAATAAAAGTGGGCAATTTTTTTCATTTAGAAAAAAAAAAAATACTTTTATAATTTACACAATTTTGAAATACAGAATTTTTTTTAGTATAGGAACACAATTTTATATTAATACAGACGTTGAGGTACATAATTTTTGGATAGGTACAGATTTTTTAAAATCAAACTTTGTCACCCGTTCCAATTAAAAACCAGTGTTTTGAATATTCAAACTCTATTCTGCTATACGATTCGAACGAATCTTTCGATTCACGTATACTTTTCATTTAATTTCTTTTAAAAATTTATTATTCTTCAAATTTTTAATTGCTTGATTTCTACTCTTAAACGAAATTTGGAATATTCGCTTGCCTTCGACGCGATGGATAAAAAAATCCAAACTTTCATGCGAAGTAGAGTATGGCTGAATATATCAATGAGCAGTCTATATTTCTTAATAAAATATTTATATTTAAGGCATGCGCAGAAAAACCGTAGCAAAATTCTAATTTAAATTTTAAAACAATTGTAGAGCTTATCCATTGAGATCTCCAAAATTTCACTTGAAGTGGAGGCACAGAAGAAAAAAAGGCGCGCTCTATATCACTTAATGCAAAGATTTTTTTTAAATTTTTTTATTTCTATCAATTTAATTTTCTGAATCAATTAATTTGATTTGAAATATACACATTATTATCAACTTTAATATCTCGAAGATAAATACTTAGTCATATGTGTTCTATCTTACTTCCTTCAGATATAATTGATGGGGATTAAAAATAAACCTAATAAAACTAAACAAACCAAACTGATCACAGCTTAAATAGGTTTATTTTCCCATAAAAGAAGCTATAAGTAATACATAACATCATTATAACTTCTAGTCATCAACAATTTTATCCCATACTGCTGCCTTCCTAACCGAAAAAAAGAATATAAAGAAATCCCCAAAAACTGAAGCACATTAAAAGTTATAACATACAACCCAAACCATTTAGGTCGTAAAATCAACTTTTTTCTTTAAATCACTATAAGACTTTGGATTACGTCATGGATTTGATTTATGTTAAAATTTAAAACACCAATAAAAAATAAGATAAATAAAAAATCTTTGACTTTTTTATTTTTCAAAAGATTTTCATTAAGAAAGCTTTTGAATTTTAAAAACTTCAACAACATTTTTCAATCGAAATTAATACAAACACATATAGCTTTATAATTTCAATAAAAATATGGTAATTGTTCCAAACTTATTTAAGAGAAGCAATTCAAAATACTAAAGAGCAAAAAAACCATTAATGCGTTCAATGAACCCAAATCAAAATGAAGAGAAAAGAAAGCAGTCGTGAAAGCTCTAAACAGTATTTTTTTTATCCATCCACTTCCGGAAGGAAAGTCGTCTCTGTTCTCACATAAAACGGGTACGTTCTCTTAAAACAATATCGAGTTCGTTCGCCTCTCTTGAAACAATCTTGAACTTGATAATTGATCATGAATAAATACGCAACATAAAACCAAGGTTGCTTGTTCTCTGTCACGAACAGCACGGTCATGGACAAGATCATGGCCTGGCCAATGACCATTAACTTGATCTTCAAGGCAAATGTTGGCACAGTGGTTTTGGTTCGATCAACAATGATACAACCAACAGCATGTTGCTCAACATTTTCGATCGAACTTTGATGCGATGAAGATCTTTTTTGATCGCAATAAGAATGATGTCGAAAGAGCATTGTCCCGTTGAAAATTAGATCTGAGAAAGAAATGGCATCAAGGAGAAAGAATTTCGAGAAGAGCGAGAAATTCTATGAGCGATTTGAAGATCGTTTCTGTCTGTGTAGTAGATAGAGTAATTTTCTTCTGCACACTCCGTGGCTTTCTCGCAGTGGAGTTTTCCTCGATCGCTCTTTAAATAGGTGGAGATGATGTTGAGAATACAACTCCGAATATGTTGTGATAAAAGTTCTTACACTCGTTCGATGTTGATAATGACGATCATGGTCGTTGTCTTCATGACGATGATGATGACGATGGCATGAGGCATGATGATGATGATCGGTGGGTATGTGGTATGGCCGCGGTGGTCATGGTTGGTATACACAGAACACAGAATACAGAATAAATCCCAAAGAAGACGACGACGACTACGAAGAAGAAAATGATTGTGTGTGGAAAAAAGTCAACACGACGAGGAAAAATTCTTAAAGAAGTCTTCTAACTTATATAACAACTCATTACCTTGGCATAGACTTTAGTTCCACGGCGACCTTACAACGGTCAAGTTCGTTTATTTTTTTAAAAGAACTATTTGAAAAGTTTGTGGTGTGTGTTTTAAAAGCACAGAACTTATTTATATAGAACAATTGTGCAGAGAAAATATATAATAAAAAAAAATAAAAGATAAATTTGCAAACGAGGAAAATTTTTTAAAATTTTCCTACGCACTGCAAAGTTTTTGGGTGTTTTTGTTTAAATTAAAAATTTTGTGGTTGCGTTTTTTGTTTCCGGAAATTGAATTTTTCATAAAAAAAATTGGATTACAAAATAAATGGATTAGAAGTTTAGAATTTATTATATTTTTTAAATTTATATAGAAATTGGTGCAATCAACTAAGTCAGATAAAGTGAGAAAAAGTGATATAAAATAAATAATTTTAATTAAATTTTGAAAACAACAAAATAATTTTTCACTGTGGAAAATAAGGTGTTTTTCGAATCCAGCATCAGTTTATTAAATTCTTATTTAAGGTGAGTTTTTTTTTTATTTAATTAAAGAGATTTATTTTACAAAGATTATCAAATTCATCGTCGTTTGAAGATTGAACCTTTTTTTTAATTAAAAAAAAATATTTGTTATATTTTATGCTTATGTCGTGAGCAGGGAAAAAAAAAGTAAAAAGACAATTTATAGAACTTTAAGTGCAAGGCTTATTTTATTAAAAAGGTTTTTACATATTTTTATTTAAATTAAAGTGGAACAACGTGATTTTTTAAAATAAGTTGATTCTTGTTGATTGTAGTTAAAACAATTCATGAATTGAAGGTTTTTTTAAAAATACAAATTCTATATACTACTGAAATACATCAGCCAAGTAGAAGACTTAGCACTATTTAATTAAATTTCGAATTTAAAACTTAACAGATAAAACTTGAACTTATGTGTTTGCCTTTATATTTTTCAAATGAAAACTTAAGTTGATAGCTACAATTTATTTATTTTATTAACTAATAAGTAACGATTTAAATGTGCATCTATAACAAGACTCTCAAATTAAGATCGTTCAGACCTTTATCCATCAAATTTAAAAATAACCAAACAACAAAATAATTTAATCCAAGTTCGGGCATCAGTTCCTTTGTCTTTTACAATTTTTCTTTATTTTTTTTACGCATTTTCTTTTTTTAAATAAAATTCTGAAAATAATTCTCGCAAGATAAGCAAGATAATTTAAAAAAAATTTAACAAAATTCATAATTTTTTTTTTAGTGGAACATGTATTCATTAATTAAACTCCAGTACTTAACAAAGCTATTTGACTAAAATATACCTACATTATAAGTATTTTTTTTAAATTTTATTTCAAATTTAAATTAAACAAAAAATTATAGTAAACTCGTTGTTTTTTTTTGGTTTAAAAAATTATAAAATAAACCATAAAAAAAACCATTTTGTTTTATAATTGGTGTTAATTTTAGTTTTTTTTTTTAATTTTCCAGGTTTAATAAAAAAAAGTTTAATATTAAATTAAAGCAAGTGAAGTATTATTTAGTAGAAACGTGAGGAGGATTTTAATATTCCCTTGTTGAATCGCTCATTAGTTTTAGTTTTTTAAAGTAAATGATAAAAAATTTATTTCTTTAAACATAAATTTCTGCATAGAAATAAGAATCACTTTTTTTTTTAAATAAACTTCTAGGCACATCATTTAAAAATAATGACATAAGTTTTCTTCGAATCTTCTTAAATCTCAAGGTTATTTAAAAAAAGATCATATTTAATATTTTTCTAAAAAATGTTTCGTTATGCAAAAATTTTAGCATAATTATAGAACAACTTTTCTTGCTAAACTGAAATTTCTAAAATTATTTTTTTATTAATTGATTAAAAATTTATTTTTAAAAGTTTCAAACCAAGCTAATTTTTGAGATGTAAAAGATGGTCTTATTGGAAGTGCTTTTTAAAAAAAAAATTTAATCGCTATATAAAATGAATAAATCTCAGTTAGTTGTTCAGCTAGCTTTGAGATATTTTTTAAGTTGTAGTTAATTTTTAAGAAAAGAATTTGCTCTAAGATTTACGAGTACTAATTGATGATATCTTTTGTTCTCGAAATAATCAATGTGGAGGGCAATGAGAGCTTTAAAATTTATAAATTTTTATGTGTATTACTTTAAATTTTTAGTGTTAAATATTCGGTTATATTCCTTTAAAGATATAAGCGAAAAGCTAAATGGTTAGATCTTAACGCTGGTTATTTTACTTAATTAATTATTTCCAATGTTTATATTTTTTTAAAAAGTAAAAATTTTTTTAAATTAAAAATACATAAAATCTTCATACAGTTGTACATTTTTTATATGAACAAACTGTTAAAAAAAATTGAAATGAGGGACACAGTATCACTTAACTCTATTTTCTGAGCTTATATGATAAATTTTAAAGCACACTTTGTATGATTTAGAATCTACAATACATTCATGAACACAGAACACAATAAAAAAAAATGTTTTAACTTATGATGGGACTTATATATGTAAAGGACTTAATGGGCCTCCATATATCCAGTTACAAAATTGAATTGGTAAAAAAACATCAAGACGTCTTCTCTGAATTGGTGTGAACAAAATATGTACCTAGCGTTGACATTCTCCAGACAAAAATTCCATATTACGCGCTTCATAAGATTATGACTTATAAGTTGAAATGATTTTTTGACAATACTACATCCCATTTTTGTGGCAAAACACGTACATATTGTTTTAAATAAAACTTACCGTAGCCCAACGTGTTTTTTTCTTTGGTTTTGTAGTATCGAAATTATTTACGCTTCCACCCCATATTTTGTAAAGTTTCTTTTGAGTTTTAGTCCATATAACCTAGATTTTAAAATATTTATACAATTTTTTGTTAGTGTGTTAGTTAAGTAAAAAAATAAAATTCCAAATAAAATTAAAATTAAAATGTTAGATTTTATATAAATAAATTTATAGTTTTTCACTTTTTTTTAAAATCTTGTATCAGATAAAAAAAAAAAAACTTAAATAAATTATTAAAATAAATAAATAAATCAATAAATTTATATTCATCCAAAATTGTGCTTTTAAAAATCAGAAAAAATTAATATAGGAGTTTTAATGGCGTTCTTAATTAAAGTAATTTATATGCAGCCCTATAGGTAAAGGTAAGGTCTTTCTGCAGTGTATAAATTAATTATTGTTATGATAATTTTATTTAACTGAATCGCTCGAAGCTCCCAGTTCACGATCAGAGTGGCAAATTCTATGGAATATCCACATATTTATGGTCTCAAAGAAATATTTTTTTGGCGGAAAAGAATGCCGAGTTTTGCTCGATTTGTTTTCGTAAATTAGTCTTCTAGGTTAAGGTACCAATTGGTGGAGAATCATATAGAATTTCGAGATTCTTATCAAATTATGTAGAAAAAAAGTTAGATCCATCCTAACAAAAATCAACCTAAACATTTGTGAAATTAAAAAGACATATTTCCAAAATTTCCAATCTTGGAAAATCTGAAATGCCAATTTGACACATTTAACATGCTCAGCTCCATTCTTAAAAAAAATTAATTTACAAATAAAACAAACTTTGGTACTTGGCATTGGAATTCCAATTCACAAACACAATGGAGGTGTGGGTATTGAATCCCAGCCATTCGTTAAAGGGTACTGCTCCCTGCAAGGAAGTGATAAAACTACCTACGTCCTCCAATGAAAAAGTGTCTCTCATCTCAGACGTTCAGAACACAATAGATCTTAATTATGTATAAAAAAATATTTTATTTTTTTTTATAAAATGGTCCAATTAACTACAACTTAATCAGCAATTAAAAGAAGGAATAATAAACTATCCATATTTTATAATTTTTTTAGCGTCTTTTTATAACCAATTTGACACTAAGATTGTTAATTTTATTGCCTATTGTTAACATTTTTGCATACATTTATTTATTGATGTATTTAGTTTGATTCATGAACGACGTTCGAATGCCAGTTCTTTTATTTCTTTTCTTCTCAAAGAGGTGGTAGAAAATTTCAGCTAATCCCTTTATTGATTTGTTTATTTCTTAAACGTTTTTTGATTGAACAGTTAGATTATAAGAATTCTTAGCTTTAAAACTGTTAATTATAGACAAGCCTTCAAGGTCAATATCATGTTTCTCTTTCCTTTTCATACTTTAGAAAAGAATTCGTTGATTCTTATAGCTGTTATATAAACAATAAAAAATTAAAATTTCTTTTTTTAGTCTTATTACATCTTAAGAATGCATTTTCGCATTTAAAAAATAAAAATAAAAATTGTAATTTAATTTTTATTGAAGCAAAGGTTGGATGTCTATTTAATGTGAGTATTTCATGAGTTCATTTTTATTTCTTCTTAAATAGCCAAAAAAAAACTTCAAACGAAAAAATGTTTATTACACACACGCTTCATCATACAAAATAAAAGTGAAATTAATTATTCTCGACTGTCAACGAGTTTCTAAACCATAAATTACGTTGAAAGTTAATTAAATAGCAGTTTCACTTAATCATTGCTGGAGCTCTCTTTAAATAGTTTTAATTATTTTCAAAACTGTGGTAATATTTTAATAATTTCTCTATTATAACATATGCATCAGTTCATCGCTTAAAGTCTAAAGCTATTTATTTTGTCTGTTTTATTAAAAAAGATTTAAAACCCTAGGGGTCACTTTCTTCCCCAATTTTATGTGTTGTTGTTTTTTTTTTCTTCATTTTATTTTGTTGAGAATAAGATATCACGATGTTATTTATGGTTATGATTTAAGTCATGGGAAAGATTGATATTGATATGGAAGAGACCCTTCATAAATCAGAACTAATCACCACTAAACTGAATGTTTTTTTTTTAGCGTTAAATTTATTCATAAGTATATTAGTTTGCAACATTGTAAAATGAAGAAAAACTTGCATGTTTCTGAGTAAAAAGAATTCTCAAAAAAAGTTATGAACATACATTGCACCTTCATTTTAACAGCTGCGTATTTTACAAGATGCAATATTTACTTAGACCTGACTTAACAAAGTATTATTTTCACTCACAAAGAATAAACACAACCAAATGACTGCAGCAACATCAGCAGAAGCAGCAGCAACAGCAGCTTGTCGTAGTATCAAAGAATGGACAATATAGCACTGTAACTCTCTCATCAACGATTCATTGCCATCATTTAGCAAAACTATATATATATAAAAAAAACAAAACCATAAGCAAAGAATAACAACTTCCAAGAGTCATGTTTAGATGAAAGAAAAAAAAAGAAGTCTCTTGACTTCTAGACGACACGGGCGGCAAAAAAAGGTGCCAGTAAAAAAAACAAACCTTCACAAAAAAAAAAAAAATACATAAAACAAGATAAACATAAAGAATATATTTACTTTAACTTACATATAAAACGATTCTTTGCTCTTCTTTACACTGAGGCATAATTTTTTCTTTTTATTCGTTTATCGCTTTTTTTTTTGTGTCGCCATTTAAGTCCTTTAACCCAAATGGAAATAGGTTTGTATTTTTTTTATATATATAGGGCCTATGTTCTTTGTAAATGTGCGCGCATAAATCACAAACTTGTAAATTGCATTCGAAACAGGGTGTGCAGGGCTATCACGATAGCAATCGTGTGAATGTCATTGGTTTTAAATGAGTATATACGATGAAATGGTTCGGTAACGCTGCTGTAGCCACGTTGTAAAGCGCGAAAAGTGTGAAATAAAATCAAATGATGATTTGACACCATTTATATGGTCATTTACTCTGTAATTTCTACTTCTTCAATGTAGACAGAAATTAAAAAAAAATCACTTCAATCACCTACATCACAACAAACAACGGTCATTCACCCAATAAATTTATTCTTAGTCATTATTCCGGATATTTCGTCAAATTATCAAATTATCATCCGTTATGACAAAGATCTTGAACGCCAAGTTTAACAATGCGTGAACAATATAAATAAATATGTTATTCAGACAAAAATGTAATCAGTGGCATATCGTTTTACAAAAAAAACATAGTTTAAATAGAATTGCCAAGAGATACCTATTTAAGAGAATGCCCATATGCCACCATGAAAGATAGAAGCAAAAGTTAATTGATGTGGCGAATTTGTATTCGCCGGCTGTCAATCATATAGTTGCCGGTCACACCAAATAACACAACATTATTCGCATAGTAATGAACTTAAATCAATTAATCATACTCAAAGCTGATTAAAGCAACTGTTATGGTATTTCAAGTTTGCTACTCAGCTCTTTTGTTTCGAATGAAATTTGGTATATCTATTAGTTTTGTTTTGACTGCGAACTTTTTTGCATTTTTGCAAGTGGCATATAGATAGATGTGGATTTAAAATGTATTAAGAGACTCTACGTCAACATAATTGGTGTGTATCGAGTTTTTTGTTCAACTCTTTTGTTTCGTATGAAAATTCGACTTTTTGTTTGATTTGACTTCAAGTTCTCTACATTCAAAAACGTTATAATAAAGATGTTGATTTTGAGAGTGGTGTTCAAAAATTGGTTTGACAAAATTCTATTAACCATTGAAGTGAAGCTTAATTGTTTTCAAATATTCAACTTGCTGCAATGGAAGGATTTAAAATATCGTGAAATTAATATTTTTGTTTTGACTTCCGTTTTATTTGTGCTGTGATGACGAATTGCCTCACTTCGAAGTTGATATCTTGAAAACAGGTGTAGAAATTGAACATGAATACGCATAAGAGATCTATTGCCGATATAACTTCGACACCGATTTCAGCACACACAAAAACACAACCTTCTTTTTTTTTTCTCACTATATGTGGATGATGACCACGTTGTTGTTGATGATGACGCTGAAAGAAAAAAAATATAAAAAAAAAAAATAACGAACAACTCGGCATGTTCGATCGATTACGGTTAGCGATTATAGATATCTTTTGCTTTGGTGTTTTGTTTTTAATTGTTTTGTATCTATGAAGCAACGAGAAAGACTCAGCGAGAAAGATTCACTGTGTTTTGTGTGTGGTGTTGGTGTTTGCAATTTGTCTAGACATTGAACTACAAAAGGGTGTTACTGATTGTGACGCAAAGATTTGCTTATATCTATTTTTTGTTTTTTTGTTTCTTGCACCATCATCATCATCATCCGTATTCAGACTTACTAGAAGTAAGAAGATAGGTTATACCTGATAATCAGTGATTCCAAGTGCATATAGTTTTATATGAGAGCATTGTATCTCTTACATATATGTACCTATAGCTATAGCTATTGGCCGTATAGAATGGAGGCTAAACGCTACGCCTATTTTCTGCTCATGTGATGTGTGGTACAAAAACATACATACAATATAGTCTCTTCGATGATGGTGGAATATATACAAAACTCGCCACTGGAGACTATGATGTTGATTATGACGATGACGATGAGGGGAAGAATCTTATAATTAGACTTAAATAAAGTACACTTGTTTGTTGGAACTTGGTTGCAATTATTAACATCCGAATGGGGAGCTCTTGCAGAAGAATATCTATTTCGCTATATTTGTAGAGGGACAAACAAAAGGGCTAATGTTGATGCTGCTGCTGCCTGTTTGTAGATTATGTTCACCGTGTGAATGGACACGTTATTTGCTCTAGTCCTATATAGTCCGAGAAAAGATTCCTTCTTAATCTTCTTATATTGCTAGGGATTTATTTGTTTTAAATTGTATATGTACGGTAGCTTGTGGCCGGCTATATGATGGCACTACTTTAGATCGAGCGTGTGTATTTTGTAGGGCAATTTAATTGGTACAAGTAGAGAGAGGATTGTTTAAGGATTTATGTATCTTTATTTTATGCTTGTATGATTCTTTGTGACGCGACTGTGCGAATTATACATGAACAAAAAAAAAACAAAGGGTAAAACAATATTAATGTTGTTTTTTTTTTCTTTTTCAATTGCGCATTGTTTTTTTTTTTTTTTTTGTTATTAATGAAAAATTAAGAGGTGGTGGTGTTTGCACACTCCCTTTATTGTTAAGTTAATGACTGTGCGAACATATACGAATTTTATTTTGAGTTATGAGAAGAATTTAATAATTGTATGTCTTTGTTAGCGTTTTTTGTTTGTTTTTTGTTTTAAATGACTCTATAAGTATTATTATTATTTTATGAAACTCAATGGTTTTGAAGATACAACTTAATTTATTTAGTAGTAGTATAGTATTTAGCATCAAATGAATGTGCTCTTTTAAACAACTATTGTATTTAATGGTGCAGTGCAATAAGACCCGCGGAAATAAAGCCCGTGGCTTATGTTTCTAAAATTAAGGGAAATAACACCTGCGGGCTTTTTCTTTTCTTTTTTGAGTGACGGGAGTTATTTTCTTTCTGAATTGGCATCCCATGCCTGTGATAATAATTTATTACTTTACTTTAACTTTATATACTATTGCCCAAGAAAACTCTTGACATTGGCGACTACTTGGCGACTGAACATACCCTTGGTGGAGCAACGGAGTTGAGTGAGTGGGACAGAGGACCCAAAGAAAGCGAGTTAAAATATTTTCATCTGTACTGTTATCCAAGAAAACTGTTCCATGTTTGTTGACTGTTATTTTTGTTCTTTATTGAATGACTATAATTTTTAAATTGAAACCTATAAAAAACAGGAACTAAAACTCACAGCTTTTGTTTCCATTTCAAAAGTAAAAAGAAGCCCTCGGGTGTAATTTCTTTTTATTTTGGAAAATAAGACCTACGAGCTTTATTTCCGTGAGTGTTATTGTACTGCACCATATTTAGTATAATTGGTCAGAACGATTAAAACTGGGGAAATTTAATTACAAAAATTGATAAGGCCATCATCTTCAACATGATTGCTGTATCGAATTAGTTGCTCAGTTCTTTTGTTTTGAGTTGTGAGAAAAATCGAGTTTCGATGAATATATGGTCATTACAATAATGAGTTTTTTTTAAAGTTAAAAGTATTACTTAAGGATGATTTATCAAATTTGACTAAAATGTACTGCAGTCAATTTAACTGCAAATCGATTGACTGCGTTTGTGAACTGGAGTCGCAATATAATAAAATTGACTGCGGACTCTTTTTAAAAGTTTTAAAACACTTAGTACGAAATTTAACGGATACTCAAAGATTTTATGAAATTGACTGCGACTGGACTGAGTGCAGTCTTCAAATGACTGCAGACATTGCAAATTAGTTGCATTATATGGACCTAAAAGTATTACTCAAGGATGATTTATCAAATTTGGCTAAAAGACTAGAAACAGTCCAAATGTACTGCAGTCAATTTAACTGGAAGTCGGGTGACTGCGTTTGTTAACTGCAGTCGGAATATAATAAAATGGACTGTGGACTCTTTTTTAAATTCTTAAAAAGCTAAGTACGAAATTTAACGGATACTCGTAGATTTTATTAAATTGACTGCGACTGAGTGCAGTCTTCAAATAACTGCAGTCATTACAAATTAGTTCTATTATAAGTAATACTCAAGTATGATTTATCAAGTTTTACTAAAAGACTAGAATCCAGTCAAAATGTACTGTAGTCAATTTAACTGGAAGTCAATTGATTACGTTTGTTAATTGCAGTCGGAATATAATTAAATTGACTGCGGACTCTTTTTAAAAGTTTTAAAAAACTAAGTACGGAACTTAAGGGATATTCAAAGATTTTATAAAATTGACAGTCAAAATGTACTTCAGTCAATTTAACTGCAAGTCAATTGACTGCAGATTCTTTTCTGACATTTTAAAAACTAAGTACACAATTTTACGGATACTCAAATATTTTATGAAATTGACAGCGACTGTACTGACTGCAGTCTTCAAAATGACTGCAATCTTCAAATGACTGAACTATTTACAAAAGTTTTTCATGTCACCACTATTTGCCTAGATAAGTCCAAAGGGAGTGAATATTAAAAATTGAAAGAAAAGTTCAGCTCCGGCTTGGAAAAATTAAAAACTTTTTATTTTCTCTAAATTTGAACCCGTGAAACAAAAAAAAAAAATATTTTTTTAGGCCTCTTGCGAGGAAGTGTGACAAGTTCTTCAAGAGTATCTTATGTCATGAAAAAGTGTTTCCTATATTATAAGTAAGCCGTTGGGATTCGGTAGAAATATGTAGATCCCCTCCATTTTTACCAATAACTTGCTTAGAAAAATGGTTTGTAGTTGTAAGTCATCAGAGCCTAGGATGTCAACGAGCTGGCACACCACCAATTTATTATTTGCTAAAATTTGAGCAGATAAGTTACAAAGAATTTGTTTCTTTTTTCCGGTTGCACAGCTAGATATCCCGGTTTGTTACAAAATACTCTTTGCACAATTTCAGCATATTATTTAATTCAAAGGATTCGAATACCAGTTTAAATATAAGAAGGAAACATTTCTTTAAATTCTGACATCCTCCAAAATTATAAAGACATGTTTTCAGAATGAAATGCAATAACTCAACGGTGTTTTCTGCACATCAAAATGTCAAAGAGGATACACAGAAATTAGATCTTGAATCATGTACATTTGAAAGTTCAATCCCCTAACGGTGTATGTATATGTTGCACAAATAATATTTTAAAACTTGCAAATAAATTCTAATTGCATCGAGGACGACAACACTCCAAGTACCAAACCACCATGATGCTATGCTAAAAGGCTGGGCAAACATCAAATACCTTCTATGTTAATGACACATCTTCAAACTTATATATTTATGTTAAGTTAAAGTTGAAGAAATTTATTCAGCCTTACACATTGCCTGTTGTCAGAGATGAAGAGTGTGTGCAATGGTAACTTAACTACAACTTATACTATAACTTGTTCTTAGTTAATTTTTTTTTTTAAATCAATTTTACTGTAAATTTTCTCATTTTCATTGGCACTTAACACTTATCCATAGGTAGTTAGAGAGCAAGAAGGGTAATGAATACTTTTGATTCACTACATTTCCGTTAGATGTTACTGTGAATATTATGCAAGTGAAACCTTAGATTCCAACAGAAGAAAGATAGATACAACTATATATGTATAAGAAAATGATGGTTGACGGCTTCCTTGGACTTCCAGACACTTCAGGTTAAAAACTAGCTTCATCTTCTTCATCCATACATATATTAAAGAGAAGGAAGAAGAAAGTGAAGATGGGAGTTTTGAAGAAGAAAGTATTCCTAACATTTATCACTTTTGTGGTCAGAGACCTTAGCTACCAGTTTCTGCATATAAACAAATGACATATACACTACACAGACACACGCATGTATTTCTATTTTTTTTTTTTTAAGCCAATTGCCACTTGGTGGCTTAGATGATGGAAATGCAATTCTCGTGTGCAAAATCAATGAAATGTGTTAATAGTCTTTCTATAGTCATTGCTTGCTCTTGGCTTCTATATATGCGGAAGCTTAAAACTTAAGTTAAGAAATGTATATATGAAATAACAAAGTGCACATATAGATTGTTGACTTTAGTTCATGACTGTCATGCTACCCAGAAAGATCTTTGAATGGTTGGTCGTCGTCAATTCAATGGTATAATGCTGAGTAAGTGTGTGCAGCTGAACTATGGTGACAATTACACTGCCATATAGCAGTTTACAGAACTGCTGAGCCTATAGTTTATGAGCAAAAAGTCACCAAAGGTTTTGGATAAATTCTTCTTAATGTAAGGCTTTAAGTGATTTAAGTGCCACAAAGATGTTTAGAAGGTTTTTTTTTTTTAGTATGTTGACATACATAGTTGAAAAAGTAGTCATCATATAGTCAAACAAGGGGTTGGGCTGCTAAGTTTATGCAGGAATGAGGTAAGTACTTGGAACATACTTATAGGTACTTGCTGAAACTGTTCTCTTTTTTTTTTTTGAGCAAAGTATGAACGAGGTGGTTGACTGACTCACGGGGCCTGAAAGGTGTCTGTCCAATATTTCAAACATCTTACTTTTCAATTTATTAGTCTACTTCTTTCAATATTATCCCTTGACTTAATAGTAAGTGTGTCGGACTATCACACCGGAGTACTCTGGAATCATATACCAGCCTTACTTACTTAAGGTGGCGCTACAGTCCGGAATGGACCAGGGCCTCAACCAACATGCCTCTCCAACCAGCTCGATCGCTGGCTAGCTGTCTCTAGTTTCACACGCCAAGTTGGTTGAGGTCCTCTCCCACCTGCGGGCGCCACCTAAGTCGGGGTCTTCCTCTACTGCGCCGCCGTCCCTCGGAATTGAATTCGAAGACTTTTCGGGTCGGAGCGTTGGGGTCCATTCGCTCTATATGACCCAGCCATCTAAATCATTGGAGCTTGACTCGTTTGACCAGGTCAGTCTCGCCGTGCAGCCCGTACAGTTCGTGATTGTATCTTCTCCTTCACTTACCATTTATGCAGACGGGACCAAAAATCACTCTTAGAATTTTCCTCTCGAAATATCCTAAAGCGTTCTCATCCAGTTTTGACAAGGTCCATTGTGGGGTGCTGTAGGACGCGAGTATTCTTTGATCAATATGGTCAACATGGCGATGCCCAGTGATGCATACACATCAATTGTACTTATTTTACCTCCCCGTGGTAACCACCGGGTACTGGATTGGTCCCTCCGGACTTGACTTGCTAAACTTATAAGCGCAAGTGTTGAACAGAAGAAAATAGCAACACTATAATTCTCCGTTTGAAGTGGCTGGCAATATAAGTCGTCAGAAGCACTAGACGAGCCCATCAGAAGGATTCAATAAAGTGAATCAACGGTGTTGTCAACAGTCAGGAAGAAAGAAACGGAGTCTTCCCACCAAGGCACTCCGACAATGAGACGGTAGCGGAAGAATTCCCTAGACGGAATCAACGGTGGTGTCTATAGTTCCAGTTAGGCTGAACTACTTGGTGAACACCTTCTATGGCCCTATGGGCTACTTCAACATAATCGGATCTCAGGTCTATATAAGGAGCGGTTTATCCGGCTCTACATCCTTGGAGTTATACTAAGGGTCTGGTCCTCCAGGTTGGAGGTAGTGCTGTCGGAGTGACTTCCCGGCCACGTAAAGATGAAGAACTTCCGGACGCGAAGCAGCAAATGCCAGCCCATATCTCCTAAATACATTTTTTGTTCGTGGGTTCTTCCTCCAAGAGTATCATTTGTGCTTGAAAAAAGATTCATTAGTTACCTTGACCTTTCGGATTTGGCAGAAAATTGTTGGATCCTTTTCATTTATTCCGACAATCACACAAGAAGAAGAATTCACTAGGCCCTGGTTGTCCAAGAGCTCAAAGTTTAGCTTATTAAAATTGATTATTAATTCAAACATCTCAAAGTCAACTTGACTATAAGTACACACTTGAAACTTTGCATACTTCCTTGACATCAAACTAACTTAATCATAATTAAAATTCAGATTAATCATTTTCTCATAAGAAAACACCCAACAAACTAGTTTACTTATGTTTGTATCTTCAGAAAAAAAAAAAAAAACAAAATTAAAAATTTTCCTCCAAGCAAATGCTTTTCTATATGTTTCCACTTTAGCAACAAAAAAAAAATGTTGTCCAATTAGCAAAAAACAAACATCTCATATCTCTTCACTTAAAAAAAAAATGCTCATTTAAAGGCTGAAAGCTAATCCGTCCGCAAATTAATGGAAAGTCAGATTATATGAAAAAGATACTTTGTGCACCTGGATGGAGTTTCCTAGTCTATATATATGAAGACCGTTCAAACCAACCAACCAAACTATATAACCACACCATGATCGCGGATCATTTTTCAAAAGAACTGCGAGTAATATTTTCTTAAGAATTTTGGTGCGAAGTGAAATTAAAAAAACCAGATTCAAATATCATTTAATTATACCCATATATATAAATGATGATATAAGTATTGTGGGGCTACTGGTGTTTCCCTTTTACATATTTCTGTTTTGCTAAGAAAACTGCTACCTCACACGACGTAGACAATTAGTTTTATGAATTAAAAAATTAATAAAGAAAATAATTAAAAGTGTTTTTTTTTTTTGTTGGCCTTAATGACCTCGCTTCATGTCGTACTACAAAACCATATCTTTTGTTACATAAAAGGGGTCAGTGTCAGGGTTAACCATCATCATCACAAAACATAAAAAGAAACTAGTTTCATAGAATAATATTAATAATAAGAAGAATAACCTTTTTGAGGAAAAGAAAAACAAAGACATTGTGTGTTTTCCCGCGATTTCTCGGGAAGGATGTGAAGAGATTATTGTGGAGAAATAAAAAAAAAAACAAAAAACTCTAATTCAACCTAATCTATTGCATTCAAACTTTCATCGACATTGAAACAATGCAACCTACTTAAATGCAAGTTAGTTGACCATTCTTGCTACACAACAATCTGGCGGCCACAAACTGAGACACTGCGCGCGCAGAACTCTTTAGAGCCAAATATAGAAGAGAACGACGACAACCAATTCAAATGTGAATGAATTCAATATCAATCATCAACTGGGGTAGATAAAGCTCATTCTATACTATTATTGGTCTTTTGAATATTGTTATTTTATAGTCGAGAAAGTAAAGTTGTGTTTTGGGAAATAATTTAAAAAGAAACGGTTCTTATAACAAGAATCTGTCAACCCCATCTAAGATTTCTATGAGTCTTCGAAAAATAAAATGTACGACTGGGTCGCACGAGCTTGCTCTTATGTGCGATTACACTGTGGTTTTAAAGTATACATGGTACTTACACTTTAGACTGAAAAATTGTTTAAAAATTCATATAACTAGAAACTAATTAATTAAAGAACTTCTGAAACTGTTTTGACGCCAACGTAATGTACACCATCCGATTTCTTGCACATTAATTTATGAAGAAAAAAAAATTGAAAATCGTTGGAGCGGTTTTTTAAAAAAATAAATTTTTTATATATAAAATTTTGAAAAAAATTTAAAGAAAAAAATTTCTACGCCATTTTTTAGTATTCATTAAAAAAAAATAAAAATTAATTTTGAAAAAAAAATATCTACCCACTTTCGAAATTCGAATTTTCAAAAAAAAAAAATTTTGAAATTTTGGTATACAAAAATTTTAAAACATACCGATGAAAAAAAATTCAAAATCAAAATCAAAAAAAAAAAAAAATATAAAATAAAGAATTTTTTCGATTTTTTTTTATAAAATGGTTCCCTTTTTGGAAAAGAAAATTATTGATTTTTTTTTTAATTGTGGGCTTTTTTTAGAGAAAGTAAGATTTTCATAATTTGGTAAAAAAAAATTGTACCACAGGTACCGTTATTTTGGTCTTCAAAAGAATTACAATAAGTGTGGGGATACCAAGTTTAAAAACAATCGAATTGCGAAACACACTTTTTTCGACTTCGCTATTATCTTAATAAATGTCAACTTTGATCAAAATCTCAAGTTAGATTTTTTTACGAATCTATAACTTGCCATATAGTACCTACCTACCTAGATATCGCAAGCAAAGACTTAAGGCATAAAAAGTAGAAAATTAAATTTGTCATGCTTTTGGTATTAATAGGTATTATTTTTGATATTTTAAATTAACATTGTTAGTTTAAAAAATTGCAATTTTAAATTTGTTTTTAATTTTTTTTTAAAAGATTTCGGCTGTTTTTCTATTATTTGTAAAATGAATCTTAGTAGGCTCAAATTAAGGGCTCTTTATCACATCTTTTCATAGCCCAATAGGAAGTACCTCAGGGTAGTCATTTAGGGCCACATCGTTTTATTTTAATTATAACGGGTGATTTTTTAGCTGGTTTGGTTTTGGCAACACTGGTTTTGACAGCTGACGTGTGTTTAGTACCTTGTGTCACTGTCAAACAGCTTCAGTTTGGTTTGCAATTTAACCATGGATCGTCTTACAAATGAACAACGCTTGCAAATTATTGAATTTTACTATCAAAATTCGTGCTCGGTTCGAAATGTTCATCTATCGAAAAATTGTGTTCAGCGATGAGGCTCATTTTTGGTTGAATGGGTACGTAAATAAGCAAAATTGCCGCATTTGGAGTGAAGATCAGCCAGAAGCATTGCAACAGCTACCAATGCATCCCGAAAAAGCCACTGTTTGGTGCGGTTTATGGGCCGGCGGCATTATTGGGCCATATTTCTTCAAAGATGATGCGAATCGCAGCGTTACTGTCAATGGTGAACGCTACCGAGCGATGATAACAAACTTTTTTTTGCCCGAAATGGAAGTTCTTGACTTGCATGATATGTGGTTTCAACAAGACGGTGCCACATGCCACACAGCACGCGAAACAATGGCGCAATTGCGAGGCGAGTTTGGTGAACAGTTAATTTCACGTTTCGGGCCGGTCAATTGGCCGCCTAGATCGTGCGATTTGACACCATTAGATTATTTTTTGTGGGGGTATGTCAAGGCTAATGTCTATAGGGACAAGCCCGCTTCGATTGACGCACTGGAAGCCAACATCCATGCATTCATTCGTGAGATACCGGCCGATATGTGTGAAAGAGTATGCCAAAATTGGACTCAGCGGATGGGCTACCTGAGACGCAGCCGCGGTCAACATTTGCATGAAATTATCTTTAAACATTAAATTGCAAGGTTCAAACTATCGATTCAAATAAATATTTCATTCATTTTTTCGAATTTTTTGTGTTTTTTTTTTTAAAAAGTTCTAAACCTCTTAAAAAATCACCCATTAGTATCAATGATGGATCTCACGGCCTGTAAACTTTACATCGAATTTTTTGTTCTTGCGGAAGATATGACGAACTTTTAAAAAGCGATAAAAGTGCAAGTAATCGTTAAATAATGACACAGTTTTGTTATTTCTAATAAAATAATCTTTAACATTTCAAATTCTGACAGAATTTGTATCCTAGTTTAATAGATAAAAAATAAAGCAGCACACATTACGTCGTGTCATCAAAGACCTTGGGTTTTATTTATTTAATTTTTTATAATTTATTTTTTTATGGCTCTTATAACCAACAAAAAATTCAAAGGATAGATATTAGGTATGTGTGTATATAAAAGCTTAGATGCTATGTTGATATTCCAAAAAAACTTAAATACAAGTTAGGCCACAAACAAATAAATCAGTGAGTATGTAACCGCGAGTTCAAATAATTAGGTAAATTTATCACTTCACTTTGCAACACTACCTCACCAGACTATTTGCATTTCTAAAGTATTTTCTTTGACCATCAGTATATATGTATGTATGCAGTATTCGAATTATTCTTAGACTTAGCTTTAAATGGTTTTGGGGAAATTGAGAGAAGGTATATAGAAGAATGAATTATGTGAAAGGGTGACTCCAAATCAAAATAAATAAATCTTCATTCTTGGGGTCGGTTGGTGGTGGCCGTTTGGCCGCAGTTCTCATCGACAATTGATTATTATGTTTTTTTTTTTATATGAAATTCTGGGATACATAAGATCCAAAGGAAGAGAAAGTTCTTCTTCTGTAACATGAAGAATTATAAAAAAAAAAAAAAAAAAAAAAAAAAGTTCTCTTTGTTTTAAACCGAAGAAGTACATAGGTGCATACTATCATCAAGTCAAACAACTTGATATATCTATAACTACATGTACATATACCTAGTATGGCCTTAAAGAAGTGGGCGGTCTCTATCATCGGGAATCGTCGGGACTTGAGAGTTTTGATGTGATTTATTGTTTACATTGATGGTTATATGGGAGTGTTGATTAATGGGTCAGTGTCAAATGAAAAACTACGACGGGATTTTTCTTATTTTGTTTTGTAATTTTTTTTATTGATTTTTATTTTTCAAAGTTTTTTTCTTCCATTTTTTTGGTGATAATATTTTATAACATATAACCATTTGAATGCAATGAAAGGATTCTATAATTTTTTTTTCGATGTTTAAAAAAAAACGAATTTTATAAAAAAAAAAAATAATATAAAACTTCTTTTTCTTTTCATTTCAGGTAAATTGATGATCTGTAATCAAATACTTATCGGTTGTGTGCACTATGTAAGAATTTATTGAAATAATCGCATTTGATAATATTGAAATCGATTCAGACATTAGTTTGTATTGAATTTAGGTATAATAGGATTTGAGATGGAACCAAAAAGAACTGTGAAAGACATTATGTGCTATATTAAGTTACAACAATTCCTTGCAACTTTATTTTTTTAAGAAAAAATATGTATAGTAATTATTTATGTAAAAGTTAGTATTAGTTTAAATTGCTATTTGGGGTTTTAATCACAAATCAGTGGGTCTCAAATTTCAGGTCATAATTCTATGAATTTAAGAAAAAAAAAAAACAAATGAAGCAGTCTCTAGTAAAAAAAAAAACTATACCTTGTAGGATACTACTACATACATTAACTCTTGGCGTATGGGCTAGTGCGTTGTACTTTTACGCCGGAAGTCTGGGTTAAAATCCAACTTGTACCACTTAAATTATTTTTTTTTTAAGGAAAACCTCCTTTTTTTGAGGAAATGCAAATGATAAATCTTCTTTAAGTATCTCATGTTATGATTAAGTGTCTTCCATCTTAACTGTGCGAATTTTGATTTTTCATTGTTCGATTAAGTCAAACATTTTGTGTTTTAACTTGGCTTAGAGCTATTAGGCCTAGTTTCATAATTGTAGTAATTGAAGTGGCACTTAAGTGGCCAATGTGAAAGTCTCCCATATTGGCAACTTCAAAACGGTGCTGAAAATTCCAAAATGGAAATCTTTAGCGGTTATCCTGGTAAGTGTGCACTGTGGAACTGGCCCTTAGTGTTGGATAGGACAAGAAATTTAAACTATTGTTAAAAAGGCTATGTTTGGCAAAATTTAGGTACTATATACGTTATTTAATTGAAACTCAAGCCGAGGCAAAGTAAATGCAAATCTCTTGCGACTTAACTCATTAGTTAATTTATTTTAATACAAAAATAAACAAATCAGCAGAATATCCGATATCACATCTTAAATTAAAAAAACTTAACTCATCTCTAAACCATAAGTTTAATAAACCGTGGAATAAGAGTTTAAATTTGTTATTAATAAAAACAACGGTCGTGTATTTTGCATTTTGGACAGTAAAATACTTATTTTTTTATGTGTAGGGTATCTGTGTTCGTGTATACCTATAAAAGTATTTTCGGTGATGAAAACCTCCATTTCGGCTCCATCTTGCAAAAGAAGGTGTTGAAAAGTTTGTTTTCGTGATATTATGAGAACCATAAGTCTGACAAATAAACTTGTATATAAGAAGGTTTTTTTTTTTTTAATAATACAAACTCTATATACTACTGAAATACATCAGCCAAGTAGAAGACTTAGCACTATTTAATTGGACTTGTTTAAATAAATAAACTTGTAGCAAGTTTTTGCAGAAAATTGATTTTTTTACAATTTTAGTTAAGAAATTTTTTTCCGATAAATTGTAAATAAAAAAGTTTTAATTAAAAAAAGAATTAATTGTCATTATATATTATTTATTATATGTATTTCTTTATTTTCAATTCTCAAGATTTATCGAAAAACTTTGTACGCCCCTTTCACCAACATATGTGAAAATGTAGGTAAACCAATTCCACTATAAATACAAACAAATTATCCTATTCTGTCCAAATTAGAAGGTTCACCAAATTTTTTTGGAAAGTACAAAAAAATTGCCACATCTGTTGCTTATTCCTTTGCTAAACCACCTTTTTCATTGAGTTAGCTTAGACATCAATTAAAATCATTCTATTGAATTTGATTTTTCTTAAAAGTTTATACAAAAGAACAAATAACAAATTAAATTGGTTCAAGCCTTTCTTGTTAAAATTAAATTTATCAAAAATGTATCAAAAAAACAAAAAGAACAACCCCATTGTAAGACACACCTTAAGATATAATTACCATGTTTGCTAAAAATAATTACATATTTAGCCCTTAAACGCCCTAAACCATCAAGATTTTAACTATGACTTACGTACGTGTTTTTGTTATACAAAAAAAATATATAAATTTGAAGATAGGTACAAAGCAAAAACAAAAAAAAAAAAAACTGTAAAGAGTAACAAAAATTACCAGATACGCCCTATAGGAATTTTAATACCTTCCAGGCGTATGTACAATAAATCTAATTATATTGCCAAAGTAATCAAAATAAGTTCAAATAAACACTCTTCTTACCAAATCATTAATTAAAATTAAATTAAGAATTGGCAAATCAGTTCAAGAAACACCCATTCGATTCAACAAAAGTCTAAAGCAATTATCATTATTTCATTGTTTGCTTACACACTTGATATATTGATAAATTTATTGAAAACCATCTCAATTCATTTTGTGTGTGTGTTTGGAAGGTGGGGGGAGTTTTTGTTGAATTTATAAAAAATATATATGTTGAACTGACAATCTTATTTTAAATCTGGCTAAATACGAATTAATCGAACAAATTTTTGTTAAATTCTTTGAGAGGAACGTTGTAAAAACTAAATGAGTTATTATTTAAAGCCTGAATGATGAAACAAAAATAACTTAAGAGTGTTACTTAAAAGTTTTAATTAGATGTAGTTAAAGTTTTTTAAACCCACCTGCTACCTTCAAGAGCACAGCCAATCAACAATTTTTAGCGCCAACTACAGAATAGCCGAGGTAACAAAAAAAACATCGAATTATTCTGGTCATAATGTGGCTTAAAATAAGATATTTTTATACCCTCGTTAAACTATAGAAACAATCCAAATATTACCCTAAGGTTGATTTGGGTAAAATTTGCTCTCTTAGACAACTATTGGTCATAATATATTGGTTTAAAAAAATCCAATTTAAAACTAAAAGAAATATTTGGATATCTTAACCCTTTAATAACCAAAAAGTAATTTTTCTGGTTTAAAAATAATAATTTTTTTAAACAAAGGTTGAATTTGGGTACTTGAATCACTTATTCCTTGGCATTAATTAGTCATTTAAGGCGTCTTTTAAATTTAAACCATTTTGTAACCCCATGGTTTTGAGAACTCTAGCCGCTGTCTATAACGCTATTGATGGTTGGGAACTTGTAATTTTGAAGGTTTTGAATGAATTGTGATTGTAGTTATAATTTTCTTTTTAAATTATTTCCAATATTTCATTTAATAATGCACTCGCTCCAATATGGGGCTAAATACTACAAGATTGTAAGGTAATCTGCCTTAGAGATATTTTGACGCCAATTACTTAATGATTTGTCGACTTTTATTATACTTAAGCTACATCCTGTTTCTAGTAGTAGCCCGTGGCGTAGTAGTTAGTGCGTTGGACTGTTACACCGAAGGTCTTGGGTTCGATTCCCAGCCTATGCCACCTAAAAACAGAAAATGTTTTTTCACGGTCTACTGGCTCTTGTGAGGAATTGACAAATCCTCCTCTTGTCATGAAAAAGTGCTTCTCACCCTAGCCTTTCAGATTCAGCAGAAAATTTTAGGTCCCCTCTATTCTTGCCAATAACACGCACACCGGAATGGCTGAGAGTTGTAAGTCACTAGGCCCTGGTTCTACACGAGCTGTCGCGCCGAACAATTTATTTAATTTTTTTTCTTACATCTATCTTTAACTAATTATATTAACTTAACATACATTTATTCTGAGACTGCAATATCTTTAACAAAATGTATACTTAAGCTTAATAAAGCAACACATCGCTCATTATTTTCTTCTCGACTATTTAACATTTTTTTTTGGCATAATCACACACTAAAATTACAGTTCTCTGGGGTTCTTTACAAACAATAATTACTGTATACCTAACACTTATTTTATTAAATTCCCGAACCACACATTGACGATGCTACAAACAACTTTTCACATCAGTAAAGAAAAAAAAAAGAGAAAAAAAAAAACTTCCAATTAACACTGACTGAACTATAATCATACCACCTTTTAACGAATGCGAATCTCAAAGATATATATACGTATCTATACTCACCTCTTCTTGCCTTATTAGCAGCTTAACAATTATGAAAGTGTTCTTGAAGCTGGCACATTACTATACAACAAGCTAAAGCTAAAAAAAAACGATGACGATGACGCAGAAGAAGATGGAAGACAAAAATGCCATAAAACTAGCCAATAAATTACCCCAAAACTGGCACGTTTGAAGGTAGCAATGAGCTTGTCCCCTGACCTCCCTAAGGATAAAATGCAAATAATCGTGAACGCCTTTTGCAATCAGGCGAGATTCAAGGCAAGGAAAGACAAGACAAGACAAGCTAAGTTTAGGGCTATTTCACTGATGATTATCATTATGATGATGATGATGATGATGATGATGATGATGATGATGATGATGATGATGATGATGATGATGATGATGATGATGGTGATGGTAATGCCCAAGACGTCAGTCCATCCGCTTCTATACATATATCTGAGTTCTTTTTTTTTGGTGTTTTGTTTCTTTTCCATTTTCTTAAATTTTCAACCGGCCATTACAAAATTATCCGTAATAATGATTGTGGGAACCGTACCGCGGCCAATAAAAAAAATACAAAAAAAAAAAACAAGAAATTTAGACAAAACTCTTCAATTTTCATGATGCCTCATTAAAGAAATTCCCACTGTGTGTTGTATCTACAACTTTAAACAACAAAGTATCACAACAAGAGAGGGCATCATCATCTATAGTGTGGTAGATATACAACATGGAAGAAAAAAAAATCATTAAATTGTTTTTGGTCAAAGTACCTACCTATACTTGTTGGCGGTGTTTTTCAAAATATTTGCACAAATTGAATTCTAATTTTTTGCCGCGCTGGAGTCACTACTGCAAATGAAGGTACCTATATAATTCTGAACCAAAAAAAAAAAAAAAAACACTAATAAAGCGAACGAATGAACATCAAAAGACAACGACTATCTGTATGTATCTAGGATAATAACGTCACGAAGATTCGATTAGAATACAACACGTCCGCGCATCAAGCTTAAAAATACACAAATGCATTGAGCATCAACAGGAGACGTTACAGTGGTGGATTAGGTAAATATTTTAATAAGGCCCAACATGCATAGATGTTTTTGGGGCAGACAATCTGTCATAGGAAAAGACTGAAATTGTTAGAAATATATGTACCACCTCAAATGTAACACCTTAAATGTATCACCTCAAATGAGCCACCTCAAATGTACCAGCTTCAATTTACAACCTCAAATGTAAAATCTCAAATGTACCACCGCAAATGTACCAACTTAAATGCATCACCTTAAATGAGTCATTTCAAAGGCAATACGCCCCACGGAAATAAAGCCCGCAGGTGTTGTTTCCCAAAATTAAAAATAAAAGGAAATAACACCCATGGACGGAAATAACACCCACGGAAATAAAAGCTGTGGGTTTCAATTTCATTTTTTGAATGTTTCAATTCGAAGAATATTGGGACAAAAACTCATTCAGTAAAGAACAAAAAACGATTTTGGATTTTGCCAACAGTTTAATTGCAAAACAGCACCTTGGGTGGCCCCCTTCCCTTTCGCGGGTTCCAAGGATTTTAACTCCCTCTTTGGGTCTTCTGTCCCGCTCACGCAACTACATAGGGTATGCCCCGTCGTCGCCAGGCAGGCACCAATGTCAACAGTTTTCTTTGACAATAGTATAAAGTTAAAGAGTTATTGAATCACATTTTAAGTATGGATCTTAATGCCAATCAGAGAGGCAATAACACCCGCGGGTCTTCCCGTTAGAGCATTTTTTACTTATAGCTAATTTTTGATATTTTTTGAGTGACGAAAATTATTCTTCAAAGTTTTGGTCAGCATAGAAGCCCTCTAAAGATTCTGGGCCTCAATCACATACCCATTGCTTTTAACAATGAATCCATCACTGAAATGGGGGGCGAGTTAAAATTCCAGAATTCTCGCGTCTGTAATTGATTTCGGGTACCAAACAAAAAAATGAAGAAAATATAAAAAAAAAAAAAATCCGCCAATCTAAAAGATGCTCTTTTCTGGAAAAAGGAGAAAACTTTTCACTATCATATGGGAACCGAGCCAAGTTCAGTTTGTTGTGCTTCTTCTCTACCTATTCCCTGTCATTTGGAATGGAGCGTGTTCAAACGTTCAAATATTTACCATAAAGAGAAAATTGCATGAATTATATAGCAAAGACAACAATATAAAGAAGCTTGAGATTGGGAGTTGCATCAGTGACTTCTGGCTTATAGCATTATACGGATTCTCTTATAGGTGTGTATATAATTCGGCATTTTTGTTTGTTTGTCTGTTTGTAAGTATATTTGTTTGTTTATATCTTTTGCGATATCTAAAGTGCACAGCTATAGATTTAGAATAAACGGTGTGACCTAGTAAAAGTTTTTGCACCATCAGCGTCACGTTGGTTGATGGGAATCCTAAGTCAGGTGGCAATAGTAGTTTTTTTAAGGTTTCTATATGTAAATATATTAAATTGGTTGGTTGTTCAAAAAGCATGGGTATATACATCTACATATACAGTAAAATCGTGCTCTTAATTGGCGCCCAACATTTGCTATGTGGGATGTGTGCAAATGTGGAAATGTTGCCTGAATGCATAATTTGGTGCAAAGTTAGATGCAAAAAAATTTGAATAGAAGGAAGGCAAGGATGTGTTGTCGGGTTGAAATATTAACGGGATATTTATATTTAGGTATATATTTTTTTTTTAGAATGGGAATAACATCTTTTCTATGTAAATTTGACTAAGGGAATATAACAGTTTGTTTTTTTTTTTTTTTTTTTTTTTTTTTTTTGAAAGGTGTGGAAAGTCTTTTCGATTTTCTAAGACTAACATAACTACATATAGCTTAGAGAAAGTCGTGTATTGGCGTGAAAAGGATTATGAGACACCTGCTTGTTGAGATATATTTTGAGTATCTATTTATTTATCTATCTATCTTTCTATATATATATATATTAAAATAAGTAGTTTGTTTAAGCTCTAGAAACTGAAAAATTAACCACTAGATTGAGCTGAAACTTACACAATTTATTTATCATGAAGTGAGAAGTTCGTGTAAATAAAAAGCTTTCAAGTTTTTTTCGATAGATGGCGCTAAAATAAAAAAAAAAAACTCACAATGCGATTGATCTGAAACTGACGCAATGTATTTTTTATGCAGTGAGAAATGTCACATAAATCAAAAAGTTTAAATTTTTTCTAATTGATGGCTCCTAACATTAAAGTCTCGCTTAAAAAATAACAATCTCATTGAGCTAAAACTTACGTCTTATATTTTTTATAATTTGAGAAGTGCAAGTAAATCAAAAGCTTTCAAGTCTTCGATAGATGGCGTTGACTACAAAAATCTTAAAATTAGGTAAAAACTCAAAAATAACCAAAATATTTCATCAAAATTGACAGTTATTTATAAGCTTTTTTTTCTTGACGAGGAAAACTGTTGAAATGTTAAAATTTTACTCATTTTATCAACTTTTTCCATTGCAGACATAATAGTCTAGAAAAATCATTCATTCACTTCGCAAAGAATAGTTTTCAAGTTTTCAAGTACAAGCTCGAACTAACTAAGCAAAGCTCAGAGGAATGCACTCCCCTCATGGAACTATAAGCATTAAAATACTGCGGATATAATCTTAAACCAGAGATGTATCCAAATTATTTTTTTTTTTCACCAGATCAATTTTCTTTTAGTGTCACTGAATCCCGTGGAATTACTTCAGCAAAGAAACGATACAAACAAAATAAAAAAAAAAAAAAAAACAATAACACCACATGTCCAAGTTTAAAAGATCGTAGATAAATCACAGTTTTCTTTCCTAACAAACCTTAAACGTCACGAATTTGGCGTAAGGTAGTATTCCTCTCAACAAAACTATACATCATTAACATACCAACTATCTATCTATTATATATATACTATAGCAATAAGAGGATAGACAGGATATCCTTCTCTTATATATATATATAAGAATTTAACTCTCATTTCTGCGAAACTCCTAATGGCCATCTATACTTTGTATAATCAAGTCTCTAACTCAATGGGCACAATCTAACTATTACATTCCGAACTTACATTGATTTCAGCAAAACAAACGCACAACTTGTGTAGTCTTTGAATCTTCGATTTAGCTTTGAAGACATTTGGATTGGATATAATGTATGTATAGCGAGAGTTAGAGTAAGAGCTATAGTCCCTTATTGTTAAACATCGACCTTGTTAGTGTGGTTTACCTCGAATCGAATTGTGTTGAAAAACCTCGTCCTGTCTGTCGTCGCGAGGACAGTTTTAAAATACGAGATAAAAAATTGAAGGAGGACACCGAAAAAAAAGTATCTAGTACATTATGGGAATTGCATATATTATATTCAGGCAGTATTTTTATTCGCGGACTCACGAAAGTGAAGAATAGTCACATAAACCCAAAAGATAGCCAAAAGGACCAGAGTAAGAAAATAATAAAAAACAAAAAAAAAAAAAACACATTCACCAAATCGTGATTGAATTTATTTCTCATAGCAAGTTGTTTATTTAGTAACATTATTTCTACCCCGAATTGTGTGATCAACCTATGAGATATGCAGTTTTTTTTTTTTTTTTTTCAATTCTCCTCCTCAACTAAGTGGCTTGTTAGTGCACTGACTTGTGACTTCAAAATTCCTTTAATGGTCAAACAATTACAAAGTATAGTCAATAATAATTCAATTATAACAGTAATCTGGAGTATTTTATAGATACATATACTTTTTTTTTTTTTATTCGACTGTCAATACAATTAATTTTACATTAAGAATGGATGAATGCTCTCGGTGGATCAAAATACAAATGGACTTAGTTATGCTGTAGCGAACTCTAAATGGATACAAAATTATTAACTACTCTTTCATGGTCGATGTGGTATGCTGCGGTAAACGGTAGGATTTTTTTTTTTTTAGCTGCTTCTATACTACACTTTGTTTGTTCAGCCATAAAAGTGCAAGAAGATGGCAATCAATGTGGTGGATCAGAGAGTGAAAAAAAAAAAAAAAAATATTGAGGTCGAGAGATGAGCACTTCCGCTGAAATTAAAGTGGGTTGTACAAGGTCCTTTTATGGAATTTTTTTTTCTCTCCTCTAACTTCTAAGGGGATCAATTTTTTTTTGCTTTTGTTCTAAAATTGTGGGAAAAAACCTATAAAACTGTCTTTATTTAAGCCTGTTATGAGAGAGACTTGCTTTATTTTGTTGCAAATTATTTTGAGGAAATAGCAACCGCTATGTATTTTTTTTTATAGAGAAATAAAAATATAGCTAAAGGCTTATTTAAGTTCAAGATAAATGTTCGTAATAGAAAGAATTCTAAAATTGTTTTAACCATAGAATAATAGTGCAGCCTTAAGAGGAAAATTATTTTAAATCAGAAAATTTTATTCATTTTTTTTTCACCCATCAATTTATCACTATTTGAGTATTTTTTATAGGCAATTCAGAGAATTATGTACTCACGAAAAGCTTATAACAATATTATTTAAATATTTTACTTTCTTTAAGGTTAGATTTGATAAGGAGATTTTTTTGAGGCAAAGAATCATAAATTTAATAAGCAGCATTTATTTAAAGACGAAGGGGAATAAATAAAATTGTCTATACAGAAAAACGATTAAGTAGATATCTATAACAAAAAGTTATAAGCATACGTAATTATAGATTCTTCAGGCTTATTTATTTTGTAAGTAAAAGGTTCATTAAAACTCCATCAATAATTTTAATCGTTGAGTAGGTTTATGTATTTTAACTGAATTTATAAATCGAGTTTTGAGATCAAATTATTTATTTCATATGATGTGCGATAGTTTGTTTGATAATAAATTAATAATAAATTTTATATTAATTGAAATTAGAATGTTGTGTAATGGAAAAAAAAACTATGTTATTTTTAATGCAACATTTTTTTCGATTCATTCGAGTTAATATTGCATATAAGAATTTACAAAACAATTTAGTTTTTGGCTTTAAAAAAAATCAGAATTATTTTTGTAAAATCAGTATCAAGGTTTTTGGGTGTATGTTATTGAATGCCTAAAATTGGCATAACATTTTTTTTAAACTCATGAAGAGAATTTATTAAAAATTATTTTTCTTGAAAACCTTCCTAACAATTTAGGATTTTTTTTTTGGAGAAATTTAGTCTAATTTGTTAAAGCTGTGCATATTTTTTCTTTAATGTTTAAAATTTAAAGTCACTTGAACCAAAAAAAGGAAGTCACTACTGAAAGGCCCTGGTTCTATACGAGCTGTGGCGGCGCTCCAAATTTATTGATTTTTTTTTATTTACACTAAATAAATGAATATTCATCGCAATTGTAATGCCATTAACAATTTTGATATTGTTTTTAATTTTTTACCCAAGCCAATAAAGTATGTCAACAACAAAATGTTCGTATATCAATTTCAATTAATAGAAATCATGAAAATTTTTAAACATTTTTTTAAACATTACAATTTCATGTCTAGTTTATAAATCTTATCAAAAGGAATGTGTTAGCATTTAAAGTATTGCTTGCTTCGAATTTTTAACTGTATTTTTATAACCGAAGTGTTATATGCAAATATTTTAAGAAAATTATATATAACTCAGTGAACATATCACAACAACTTCCATTCTGCAACATCAATTAGATGAATCTCTTCTCTTCACAAAACTGAGTCCAACAATAACAACAACAACAAAAACAGCAGCAGCAGAAATGTCTGACAGCAGTAGGTATCCACAACAAACTGAAAAAAAACGAGCCTAACAGGATTGTCGCACAAACTGGAAAGCAACCGAACCATACAATATCTTGATATCCCCAATAAAACACCACGATTAGGCATCCTAACCACTTGGCTGGCAAATAAATATACTTTATACTATCGTATCTTTTCTAGCTCAGCTTCAGTCTGTATTATATCTAGAAGTTCGCCCAGAACGTTTATAAAACGCGCGCACTCGCGCTTAGAACATAAGTAGAACACACTTTTGAACCATGCTCAAGAACTCATATACGATCAGTAGCGGATTATATAAAATTAATAATAGGCGCTCTTGTGTTTTTTAAAGGCCTTATAATAGTCAAGAGTTTTTATTTTTGTATGTACTTATTTGCTATACGATTATATAATTAGGTAAATTGTGTTTTTAAGGTACTAAAAATGCAAGGTTTCGAAAATTTCTTAGGTCATAATTTTTCGCTTTCCTAAGAAAATTATTAATTTCAGGCCTTGATTCTAGACTTACATAAATAAATAAAAAATAAATTGGTCGGCGCAACAGCTCGTATAAAACCAGGGCTTAGTGACTTACAACTCTCATCCATTCCTGTGTGCATGTTATTGGCAGGAATAGAGGGGACCTACAATTTTCTGACGAATCCGAACGGCTAGGGTGAGAGGCACTTTTTCATGATAAGAGATACTCTTGGAGGATTTGTCAATTCCTCGCAAGAGGCAGTAACCCGTGAAAAACATTTCTGGTTTTAGGTTGCATAGGCTGGGAATAGAACCCAAGTCCTCCAGCGTAACAGTCCAACGCTCTAACCATTACGCCACGGGCTCCTACTAGACTTATAAGACAGAAAATCAATTTAAACAATGAAACATCATTCAACTTAAAAAAATAATAAATAAATAAATTTGGTGGCGTGACAGCTCGTATAGAACCAGAACCTAGTGACTTACAACTTTTTAATATTTCTGTGTGCGTGGTATTGGCAGGAACAGCAGGGACCTACAATTTTGTAAATCATTTAAAGGGGAGCTTTTTGATGTGGAAGGAGATTGTTTAATCAAAATGGAGAACTTATGTAATTTTAGTCTTCTCAAACAGGTTTTCGGTAACAAATTTTGTAATCCTTCAAAATATCAATAAGGAATGACAATTCTAAACCGTTAGATGTTTCTATAAAAAATCGAATCAAGTCCTGACGACCCCAAATATTACAATGTTTTAGGGCTCATTTATGTCTAATTCCGACCTTGCTTATACAACCGAGATTAAATCCAATTCTATATCGTTAAAGAAAGAAAGAAGAAATTCCGTTGGGGTAAGAAAACTGAGAAAAAAAAAAACAAAAAAATACAGAAGACCCCCTCCTATAGAAAGTGGCAAAAAAAGGGGACACCGTTGCATCTCATCACTGAAGAGTTGCTTTCAAAGCGCCAACTAAAAAAAAAAAAAACTAGTCCTATAACCACTGCTACATCCTTGTTAGCGAATATTCAAATGTATATACCACCTCCTTCCCCGATCATTTCTTTGGCTGAAGTTGGTAGTATCTCATTCGACCATCGAATTATTCAGCAACTGGTATTTCTAGATCTTTTTCACCGGCGCGGCAAGGCGTCGCATTAGACCCCATTCAAGTGCATATATATTTAAGTTTATTTTTTTTATAGGCCTTTATCATTCAAAATGCAACTTAATTTTTTTTTTCTAGCTGAATTTTAATTTCAATTCCAAGGATAGAACTCTGGTAGCTCCTTTTGATTAGTTTTCCACTTCAATCTTTATGTGTGATGGTCAAGATTTGAATGTTGAAATTCTTGGTGGTCTTGAGATTTTATAATGATGCTCCCTATTGAGCTGGGAAATTGCATTTTTTCAACCGGTGTCTATGATAAATTATTCAGTTAAAATCGTTTATAAATTAAATAAATTTTCTTCTATTTGTATAATTTTCTTTATTTTTTTTTTGATTAATTGTAATGCAATTAATTATCTGGGCATTACAGGAAAAAAAACGCCTTTAGAGATTTTTCTTTCGCCTTCAGGAATGGGAAATTTCAATTTGTGAAGTTGGGGGCTCTCCATAACGTGTGCATGAGTGATTGGATTTAATTGAAAATTCTTACGCAGGATAATTTGAATTGATTTTTTTTATTTTTGAATTTATTAAAACTGGTTTTATATGAATTTTGTAGATTTTTTTTTAATTTGATTGGTATAATATATTTCTTAGTTAATTGGATTATTTTTGTCCGAAAGAATAACTTGTATCCTTCTACTATGATAATTTAATTGAGGGATTGATTTCCTTGGGGATATATAGACAAACAAAAAATACACAAAGAGATCGGAATTTGTATGCCCCGAGGGAATGAATAGATTTGTAACAGTTATACTATAGATGATCAATGATGGTATTTATTGATTGGTAATTGGCTTGCTTCCAATGGAAGGCAATTTCCTTTTTTATTCAATAATTGAATTTACAAGGAGCCAATTTATGACATTTTGTACAATTGAGGATTTTTTTTTATTTTTTTTTTTTAATCAAGCAAAATTGGATATTCATCGTTAAGTTAGGTAGGAGTGTAAATTGATTTTGGAATGTGAATTTTAATTGAGCCATTTAAAAGATAAAATTCGTAATTGGAACTCGTTAAATATATTTAATTAAATTTAGTTGCGTGGCATCTAATGTAGTTCCAGGGCCTAGTGACTTACAACTAACCAACCATTTCTGTGTCCATGTTATCGGCAGGAATGAAGGGTACCTAGAATTATCAGCCACAACCAAATTGACTTAGGTGAGAGACAAACTGATGACGGGGTTGATGGAGAGGTGTACTCAGACAAGCTGAAATTATATTTCTCCTTTTGTCTTTCCAACCACTTTAGTCCGAACTTTTGGCGATAAAAGAACTCCTTTCATGGCTTATTCAAAAATTGTCCTGAACTGCCAATCATCTCTTATTGAGATGGCACAGAGCTTTTACATTGACCTTTGTTGGGTTCTAAGATAATGGGTGATTTTTTAAGAGGTTTAGAACTTTAAAAAAAAAAAAAACACAAAAAATTCGAAAAAATGAATGAAATATTTATTTGAATCGATAGTTTGAACCTTGCAATTTAATGTTTAAAGATAATTTCATGCAAATGTTGACCGCGGCTGCGTCTCAGGTAGCCCATCCGCTGAGTCCAATTTTGGCATACTCTTTCACACATATCGGCCGGTATCTCACGAATGAATGCATGGATGTTGGCTTCCAGTGCGTCAATCGAAGCGGGCTTGTCCCTATAGACATTAGCCTTGACATACCCCCACAAAAAATAATCTAATGGTGTCAAATCGCACGATCTAGGCGGCCAATTGACCGGCCCGAAACGTGAAATTAACTGTTCACCAAACTCGCCTCGCAATTGCGCCATTGTTTCGCGTGCTGTGTGGCATGTGGCACCGTCTTGTTGAAACCACATATCATGCAAGTCAAGAACTTCCATTTCGGGCAAAAAAAAGTTTGTTATCATCGCTCGGTAGCGTTCACCATTGACAGTAACGCTGCGATTCGCATCATCTTTGAAGAAATATGGCCCAATAATGCCGCCGGCCCATAAACCGCACCAAACAGTGGCTTTTTCGGGATGCATTGGTAGCTGTTGCAATGCTTCTGGCTGATCTTCACTCCAAATGCGGCAATTTTGCTTATTTACGTACCCATTCAACCAAAAATGAGCCTCATCGCTGAACACAATTTTTCGATAAAAAAGCGGATCCTCGGCCAGCTTTCCAAGAGCCCATTCACCAAAAATTCGGCGTTGTGGTAGGTCGGCTGGCTTTAGTTCTTGCACCAGCTGTATCTTAAAAGGCTTTACGCCCAAATCCTTCCGCAAAATTTTCCACGTAGTGCTGTAACAAAGGCCTAACTGCTGGGAACGGCGCCGAATCGACATTTCGCGGTCTTCTGTCGCACTAGCTGATACGGCCGCAATATTTTCTTCACTACGCACAGTACGTAAACGTGTTGGTGGTTTAATGTCCAACAAAGTAAATTTGGTGCGAAATTTGGTCACAATCTTCCGAATAGACTGCTCAGAAGGTCGAGAATGCCGACCATAAAATGGAAGCAGCGCGCGATGAACATTTCGAACCGAGCACGAATTTTGATAGTAAAATTCAATAATTTGCAAGCCTTGTTCATTTGTAAGACGATCCATGGTTAAATTGCAAACCAAACTGAAGCTGTTTGACAGTGACACAAGGTACTAAACACACGTCAGCTGTCAAAACCAGTGTTGCCAAAACCAAACCAGCTAAAAAATCACCCGTTATAAGAACATTCCAGGAAATTGTAGGGCTGACAAACTTATCACAAGTGAATTAACCACTGCCTTTTTTTTTCAAAATCAGGCAAATATGGGTAGTTATGGATATTACATGCCAATTTATGTTGAAGCAAGTTACTACAGAGAAAACAAACTTTGGGTTGAACAACATCAAGTAAAAAGATTCTGTTGATGGGCGTGGTAGTCGCGAAATAGCTTTAACTCCCGCCTATAAGAAACTTGGTGGTAGCTCACCCAAGTGTTTGTTGTTCATTCAAAACTTGAACATTAACATGTTTCTGGCCACAAAACAGATCTTGAAGGATTTCTTCAGAAACTGTATGAAAGACAATTCCTTTCCTTCCTTGTGCATTTTCTGCTCTATCCCAAAGACGTAGTTTCCACCTGAGAGAATTCTACTACAACTATTCTAAAGTTTTGGCAATTAATGACATTAGCATTAGGGCTGTTAGTGGTTCAAAATGAGTAGCGAAAAAGTCTCATAGATTATTGAGAATTCTAGTACAATTATCTTAGAGATTTGACAAATAATGACAATAACAGTCTTGCACGCTTTGTAACGAGTGATTCATTGAGTAGGGGAAAGTATCCTAAATTATTGTAAGAAATCTAGTACAATTATCCTAGAGATTTGACAAATTTCAAACCTTGAACATCAACATATGTCTGACCACAAAACAGATCTTGATGGATTTCTTCAGAAGTTGTATGGAAGACAATTCCTCACCTTTTTTTTACATATGTATTCTGCTCTATCCTAAAGACGTCTTCACCTGGGAGAATTCTACTACAATTATTCTAAAGATTTGGCCAATAATGACATTATCAGCGAGAAAGTCTCTTAGATTATTGTGAGAATTCTAGTAGAATTATCATAGAGACAAATAATAATATACATTAATAAATAAATAACATTAAGAGTCTCGCAAGCTTCGTAATGAGAAGGTCTTCTAAATTATTGTAAGAAATCTAGTACAATTATCCTTGATTAATTTGGCAATTAGTGACATTAGAAGCCTTCGCGAGATGCTCTAAGTGTTTCAATGAGTAGGGAGAATGTCTTCTACATTATTCTGGTATCACAATGGACATTTCCTGCTCTATCCCAAAGACGTCGTCTACAATGGGTGAATTCTACTACAATAAATTTACTGATTTGGTAAATAATGAGTCTCACACGATTCGTAACGAGTGGTTCAATGAGTAGGGAGAAAGTCTCCTAGATTAATGTGGTATAATAATAAACCAACTTATGGTTTTATAGTTCGTTAAGCCTAGATGCGCGCCACTTATTTAAAAAAAAATTTCAAATTAATTATGAAAACAATAGATTTCGAACATTTTGCTAAAAAAATTAAATAAAAGTTCAAATTCCTTAAGAAATATAAATATCTAAAGAATTAAGGAGACATCTTAAATAACGCAAACGTTTTGTCTCCATTAACCCAAAGTCTGTTGTGTCCCGCATGTCTCATCCTAATTATCCTAAATACCTAATCATTAAAATTTTCTCAAAGATTAAACTAATAGAAAATAGAAACGAAGAAGAGAATGACAACATTTCAAATGCAGGACTTAGGTTATCTTAATTCTAACTCCAACATGAATAATTCTCAAGATACACCAATACACTGACTATCTCAACCACACCGTGATCTTCACCGTCGCGTCGTCGTCGGTCGCAGTCACATTTACTTCTTTCATTTTGACCATTTAACTTGAAAATGTCGTGCGACTTTAAGGTTTTGAGTTAAGATTTGAGAATCTCTCTATATGGAAGAGCATCATCAGCACAAAACCCGGACCCAACCCCCACCCCCGCTACAAACAAATGTGAGTCATGTTTTATGTCCGATTGTGTAGTATTGGACGCTAAAAACGTGATCAACTTGTGTCCTATTTCGTTAAGTTTGTTTTTTCTCTATAACTACGTAAATATTCTATACTCATGCTGGAGTTGAGCTAGAGACCCAGGCTTATAAAGCTAGGTTAGGCTTTGTAAATATATGTATGTATATATAGGGATGGATGATGGGGCGACCAAATCGTTTCCCACTATTATGACCATTGAGGCGAGACTGCATCTCTTCTTCTTTTCACACACAATTCAATTTGAGTAAACATGAGATTTTGTTTGTTGTTGTTGTTGTATTTGTAACGAAAGTTAAGGCCGACATCTTCTACTAAATGAAGACTCTTCACATTGACTTTTCTATTCGTTTGGACAAAAGTAAACAAACCTCGCTACACAAAAATCGGGGGCTTTCGCACCCCTTCACCTCTTTTTGTTTTCCAAATCGGATCTAATTCAGCAATTGATGATGAAAGTCGAGAGTGTTTCTTCCTTTTGTGCACGACTTCTGCGAGTGTCTTGATTTATATTTTTGTTCTTCCTCTTTTTTTTATGTTTGCTATATACGTTTGCATTGTAAGTTGTTCACAAATCGTTTAGTCTAGAGAAACAAACAAAATTACATAGATAGATATAGACAGAAAGACCTACAGACAGAAGAAGAAAAAGGTTACGACCGAAGTTAAAGAGGCAAAAGTCTACAGAAAAGCAAACTATATAATGATGTCTTTATAATTCTTGTATCAAGTTGTTGGCGGATATCATCATATATGTTAAGTGGGATAACATGGGAAAGTTAAGAGGAGGTGGATTCTTTTTTCGTTTGGTGTGTTTGATTTTTTTTGTTGTTATTTTTTTGTATACTCGTCAGGGTCCGATAAAGTCAACATAGTCGATGAATCGTGTCGCAAAAAAAAAAAAACAGACAGCTCCTCCGATCTTTTGGCAACGAAGAAGCTTATATTCTCGAGGTCATTTACATAAAGATTGGCTGGGAGTTTTTTTTTTTTTTTTTTAAATTGACTTAAGCCAAAATGTGCTGAATTTTTTTCTGAGGTTCGATTCTGAGGTGACACTTTTTTTCAATGTACCCAGGCACAATGTAACGACTTGGAGGAAAGTTATAGCCGAAGAAGAGGTGTAAGTCGTGTTTGGGTGAAAAAAAAACAAGCTCGTGGTGAAGAAAAGAAAACAATATTGTAAATAGCTGTGAAAATAAATATTTGACCCACAATTGTTGGAGGTGTTGGAGAAACAACAAAAACACTATCCATTTGAGATTTGAGCTTAAAATGAGGAAATGAATTGAAAAGTACGACGTTGAAGTGCTTATATTGTTGTTAGATTTAGAGGTACATATATAGGTATCTACATATACTCTTACCCCACATGGGATCAAACGGTCGAGTACCAGTTTTCGATTTTTTTTTAAGGGTGTTCACCTATATGGAAATTTTTTACGAGAATAGATTGTCAACTACCAATTGATAGTATTTTGTCAATACACAAATAAAGCAAATTATTTCTTCAAATTTTTTGTTATAACAGGTCATTCATTTCGTGGGTTCAAGTTGGTAGCACTGGCATTTCACACCTGTCAAACTCATCTGTCATTTGAAATGTCATATTAGTTGAATGTTTACCATTTACGAATCTGCATCGCTTTACAATCGAACAACGCGTTAAAATTATTAAAACTTACTACAAATATGATGATTAAAACGTAGCGACTTTTCGCGCATTACGCGATGATTATGGTCATCATAATCGACCGACTACGCAAGTAATCGGTAAGAGAGTGGAAGCGTTACTGATGTCGTAAGGCCTGTGCATCATCGTAATGCACGCTCAGTCGAAAATATTGATGCTGCAAGTGCAAGTGTTGCTGATGATTCGAATGTATCGATTTCCCGGCGTTCGCAGCAATCATGACTTGGACGATATGTGTTTCCAATAAGAAGGGGCAACAAGCCACACAACACGACCAATTATGGCTTTATTGCGTGAGAAGTTTCTTGATTGCGTAATTTCAAGTTTTGGCGACGTCAATTGGCCACCAAAAATAGGCCGAAATCGGTGAGTTAAATTTTCTGATCCCTGAATCAAATATCTGACCTATGTTTGTACAATTGGCACTGCAAAACATTTTTCAGGGCTTATATTGGATTAAACTCTTTAGTGGCTTTCTTATGTGGCGCCCTCTGTATTTCAATAGTGTTTTGACGTACATCTGTCAGAAATATCAAAAATATCATTCATTGAGGGCCAGTTTTAGAAATATTAAAACCGGATTAACTACAATTCAAAAATATGGTTTAGGTATTTAATTAGCTATTATAATACACATTTTAATCTTTATCAATTGATTGTTGAACCTTAGGAAGTCCGCCGAGATCAGTGAGTTAAATTTGATGGATTCCTGGATCAAATATCTGACCCACGTTTGTAGAATTGGTCCTTAAAAACATTTTCCAGGACTTAACTTGGGTTTAAATCAGAAAATGGAATGATTGAAAAACTGAGGCATATTTATTGAATCAGGAAGGATTTAGAGCATGAAAATTTAAAGAAAAAGTTTGGCTTCAACAGAATGTTTCCCTTCAATTTGACGATAAAGGAATTTCAAGAAATGCTCTAATTGCTCATAAAATGTAGAAAATTGGACCTCAACACGGACATCAGCTAAAGTAATCCTTGGGTCTAAACATTTGAAAAGCGGAAATCCGTGAAAAACAAATTTTTTTTTGGGTTGCATGGGCTGGGAATCGAACCCACAAAATTTGCATAACAGTCCTACGCACTATCGATTACCCCACAGCTTACTATGATAACGTTCAAATTTGTCTTTCCAATAAATATGAGGTTTTAACTAAAATCAATTTTTGGTTGCTATTTATATTTTTTTCTTTAATTTGAAGTTCGATTGGTCATACAAAAATCACCTTACACAACCTTTTTACAAATTTAATAACGGTTATATACCTATAGAATACAATTAATCTTCTTTGCAAAAAAAAAAAAATGAATCGACACCTCATTAGAACGTCGTTGATTTAAGGTTAACCACTTAATAAACTAAACTCAATTTAATATAGTATAAATAAATGCCTGAAGATTAATCATGTATAGAAAGAAAACCAATCACAGACCAAAACCCACTCGAAATATGAAAAGAATGTCCATCCGTCTGTTCTGCTTCTCACAAATTACGAAAAAAAAAAATAAATACCAAGAAACCCCAAACCACATTCTGACACTTAGTTGACTATATTAAAATTTGCACAAACAGCATTCCAATGCAACAACAACTACAATAAAAGAAACCAATCACACCAACTCACATAAAATTTCTGACAGGGCAATTAAGTAGCAAAGCATCTAACCTAGACCCCTGTGGCATATCAAATATAATGTAATCCAACGACGACGATCCGAAATATTATATTATACGCCCATGTTGCTATATTATTTTCCACATGTTACCATGTCTATACCTAGAGCCCACATGGATTCTGTCATTTAGGTGCAAATCAGTTCGAATGTATCTAAAAGATTTTTATAAATATATTTTATACTCTACATAGAATACGGCTAAAAGTTATACAGAATACGAGTTCAGATATGGTTCCATATCACAAGGAAATCATCGTCAGGCAATAAACGGTCAAGTGCAACGTTGTTTTAAATCTAACTGGGTAATAATTCTTCAAGAACTTTACTTGTGAATAGGCCCATCATATTGGAATTCCATTTTACCGCAGTACTCGAGACACACGGTAAATATAAAAAAAATTAAAAAAAAAAAAAAACATCTATATGACCTCAAGATCTGGTTGATACTTGGTAGTTGTACTAGCGCACGAGGTTGTTATTGGTAGCAGTAGAAGATACGTTGTTTTGTTAACCATCTTACAGATAGGTAACAAAAACAACAACAACAACAACAACGAAATCAAAGAAAACTGGAAATGACCATTTTTCTTCTCTTCGTTCATGAAACACACCACACGGTCGATCGGGCCATTACGCCACAATATAACGGAAAAATAAATAATATGCCCTGAAAGTCCATATGTACATACATATATCCGTGTGTGTGTTTGTGTTTTAATACCTGTTCTACGCAACAGGTCAATAGCAGACCGCACATTATCTACTACCATTTCAAAACATGATTGCCAGGTGTTGTTTTTTTTTAAAAGAAAATTCCAAAATTAAATGGTTTTATTCGAATATACACAAATCTGGCAGACGGCTATCGCCATGTCATTAAAGATTTGTAAAAACCATATAAAGTATAAATTGTAAATATTGAATTGTAATAAATCTAATTCTATTCTATTCTACACAAATCAGAAGTCTTTAAACAATATTATTTAAAAAAGTACGATTTTTTAGTTTAAATTTGAATTAAATTCGTTTGTGGATTTTATTTCTGACATCTACGTATATAAATATTTTTTTTATTGAAATTTAAAAAAATGTCTTAAAATCGTCGATTACTTATTCCTAATCAAAGTTTATCTTATTGAATTAATATAATCTGGTAATCAATCGCAAATAAATTAAAGATTAAATTAAAATATGTACTGGCAACCCTGTTACAAACTACAGCATCATGTTGAGAGATAAGCGAAGAAGAAAAAAGTACCAGACGCATCATATACAAAACACACAGGTGTGGTTTTCTGAACGCACTTGCAACATACGACCGTAACTTATCAGAAATTCTTGATCATAGAATCGACATCGGTTTGGTGCCGAAGTCGAAGCCGATGCTGATGGCCATTCGGTGTTTGTGGGTCGACCAACTTACCAAAGTAATAACAACAACAACAAAGTGGTAATGGTCTTAGTCATATAGTATATAGTTATGCGCCATAGCATCGACTTCAAGCTTCACCATCATACCTACTATGAATGGGATGGATAGTTCCATCGATCTCTTGATCACAATAACACACTATTTACCACTACAGATATATATATATATGTACAACCGACCGACAGTCAGGCCATCGAATGTTTTGACCCAATTCTTTGTGTTTCGGCATAAGATTGAAAGATCGGAATGAAGTTGTGCGGTTTTTTCGATAATTCCGGCTAATCAGTTGGGAATTATTACACGAATATTTTTGTTTGTTTGTTGTTTTTTTTTTTATCCATGAATCAATTGAATTTTATTGATTTCTTTTTTTTTTATCTGTTGAAACTGTTTGTGGTAATAGGGTGAGGGTGCGAGAATTATCAAAGGTGTTTGGTTGATTCTTGATGATTGTTATCAAGTTTGTTTTTGTTTGTATCTAAAAATAATTGACAATGATTATAAGGACGGAACATAGTTATTTGATGATTATTAAGTGCTTACGTGTTTTTGTAATATGGTGTCAATCAAGAAGAAAAATAGGAAATAATAGTTTGTTTAAATGGAAAATCAGAAAACGACTTTTAGTTAGATTTTTTTTTTCGAATTTGAGAAAGTAACGAAATATTCTAGTTTTTAGTTTTCACACAGAGAGTTTGGGAATACCTTTAAATTTAATGTGGGAAAGAGGAGAAATATTGTGTACCTTTTTTCTTTCAACACGATTATTAAAGGCTTCCGGTGAATAGTCTACTTTCTAGAATCTATAAGTCTTATTTATAAACGTTGTCTAACTTTAGACAACTGTCCAACTTTGAAAAATTTGTTCGGAAACTTTGTTTATTGTTGTCTTATAGTAACCTAAGTTAGACACAAGAGTAGATTGTCTTAACCGTGAATAATGTGACATTTATTTTTATTAAATAAAGCATATTTCCACCAATTTGAAAATAGTTAGACACTGTCTAAGTAGCCAAAAATCTAATAAATACGACTATATATATGTAGGTTCTAGTTCCATAGGTACATATGTGTAAGAAGTAAATGAAAGAAATTTCTCGGATTTAGGTAATAGCGACACTAGACTGTCAATTTCGATGTTCTAGCTAATGCCGAGTCCTTATAAATGTATACACTTGTATACTCAGTACCAACTTGACAGTACTAGACCTTAGCACTTTTTTGAATAAATCATCTTGATCACTTTGAGTACTAACAACTGGTATAATAAATATTCTGGTACTAACTGATTTTGAGAATAGAGTCAGAACAGAGTGCTAACTAACTCGGTACCAAATTGGCAAAACTAGGGATTAGTGGGAAGAAACGAGTTCATATACCAATTTGATTACTAATATCAACAAATTTACAGGAGAATTTTATATTTTTTGTCATTGTTCCGAAAAGTGGTATCTTTTTAGAATTTTTACGATAATTCTTGAAGCAAATAAAATAAATTAAATTTGACACTATTAATGATTTTGAGCTGCTGTTTCCCTGTTCAAAGCGGTTTCAAAATGTACGTCAGAATTTTATGTATTTACGAAATTTCAAAATTTAAAGAATAGTGTCTTAATAAGAGTTTGAGTGTATCAAATTTAGAAAATCAAGCCTAAAACGTAGCGCAAAGTTTCTAAAGAATTAATTTCTTAGGTCAGAATATATTATGTATGACGTATTGCGATTTTTTAAAATAAAAAAAAATCAGTAATGTCTTAATAAGAGTTTGATTGTGCCAAATAAAAAAAAAAACTCAAGTCTGAAACGTTTCGCAATGTTTTCAAAGAATAATTTTTTTAATTGCATTAATATTTTTTTATTTTTTTTTGAAATTAGGTCAAAAATCAAATTTGACAGAAATCATCCATCCAAAATTTGGCAGAAAAGAAAGTCATTTGTGAGGCAAGCATAATTTTTTGAAGGAAATCCTTTTCATTTCACCTTTCTTCAGTTATATACCTATAAATCTATTAGCCCGATGATGGCCAAGATATGGACTTAAGACTAAAATATGAAAGAAAATAATGAGTTGATTATTCTTTGTTTCCAAAACAGTTTTTTGTTTTTGTGGATGTAAACACATTAACATTGAAAAGAAGGGTTTTCCAAAATTCAGGTAAGATTTCTTTTATTGTCCCTCCCAAAAAGGAAAAAAAGCCTTTTACTTTGTAAATAGAACCCAGGGTCTTTATTTCCGCGGGTGTTATTGAACTGCACCTTGAATTTCAAGTCATTTGCCCGGTTAGATGTTGTCAACAAAAAAAAGACAACTTGACAGCTGATAGTTATTAAAAATGGAGCGCTATACACCACAGAACAGTGCCTTTTTATTGTTAAGCAACCGTTTGGAAAAATAAAAAAAGTTTGGTACTGATTTTTCGAACAAAATCATTTTTTTAGATGAGCCTCATTTTTCATCTTAATGGCTTCGTTTTTCTTCAAAATTATCGCATTTAGGGTTCACACCACGAGTTGAAAAACTAATACATCCGCAATATGCTCCCTATTTGGTGCTTATCAACAATATTCAGCCACATTTGTGTAGAACGGTCATGAAAAATGTCAAAAAAGTAGATACATGTGCCAGTAAAGCCGAGGAGGTCACTTACCCGGTATTCTACTACAAACATAACCCTATATTCTATATCTTATGAATCAATAAAAAAAAATTTAATTAAAAACTCACATTTTCTTTTTTTTGTCAATATTACTTCTTGCGTGAATTTTGATGTTGTGGTACACCCTTTAATATAGCGAGCCCTAGCCATTAATATTCCTCAGAAGATAATTAAAATATGGTTTTGCAATACATTTCCAAGATCTATTCCGAAAAAAGAAAAATAGAAGATTTAAATAAATAAAAAATTACCTCAAACTGTAAAATAGTGACGTCTAATCACATCTCCAAATGACTACCTTTAAACGCCTTTCCTTATAAGGTAATTTTAAATTTTCTTCCACACAACACGGTATGTCTTTTAACTGTATAACATTCCCTATGCAATTATCGTGACAAATCAATCTTAATTCTGTCCACAATTTATTCCAAAATGTCAGAATTACGTCATAGCAAAAAAAAAAAAAAAGCCGGCAAGCTAACAATCTAAACACTTAACTACTCTGTCCCCCCCACTTTCCCCCTCTCCTCCAGGTACACCTTTTGTAGAAAAATAAGTTATAAAACAGAATTCAAATCACGTCGCTCTTGTTCTTTTCGATTTATCATAGAACTCCCTGCAGTAGCACAGCTAATTGAAAAATAACTCACGAATCATCCAAGCATAACAACGTAAACTTATAGGATTGCGTCGACATTATGTACCTTATTGCGACTTCCCATCATATAGAACCCCAAGCCAAAGTCGAAGTCGAAGTCGAACTCGAAAACCACCTTCATCATCAACTAAGCCCCAATGATCTATTTCAGTGATTCCATAACTCATATTCTCACGTTCTAGATTCTTTCTTTAAACCATCAATTTTCCCTACTTCTATATTATGCCTGATGTGCCATGCCCGTGATTCTATTCTTATTTTTATTCTCATTTTTTTTTTTTGCAAAATACTTCCCAGTCTCTTCCTAATATATTCAAATAACTCCATCAAATTACCTTCAAGCGGCTGTCATGCAACATGGCGTTGCAACACAAAACAAGACATCACTCTCTGCAAGTCATATAGTCAAGTCAAGACGTTTGCAACAATAACGCGAAACGAATGAATACAAGTAACAAAAAAAAAATTACCTATTTATTTGTACCTTCAAGTTGGTCTCGAGCCAAATGTAGATAAAGACTCGTTTGGGTGTCTTTCTATCTCTCTCTATATCTGTCTACACCTGCGCAGGCCCATTCGCTGAATGTTGAATATAGTTGCCCAATAAATTTTACATTTTAATTTACTGCATAAAAAAAGGAGCAGCATCTCTAGGTATAATATAGTCCTGGGGGAAAGCGTTTCAAATGAGGGAGTCAAATTACCTGAGACGATTTTTGAAGTGACTATAAGCACCCAAGAAATATTTTTATATGCCTATATAAGTCGAAATAAAACTGTAAGCCGGTTTACGACATAAATTCAAGTTGCAGGTTTGCAGCAGTTTCTTTTTTCAAGTGACAACATTTTTTTAAGGTTTGAAAAAAAAAGATAAAGCAAATTCATCAACATCAATAATTTAGGATCCTCGAATAAGAAAAAAGAAAATATCTTTACTAGCTGAAATTGTACTTCCACAGGAACTTAACATCTTAAATAGTAATTTTTTGACACTTTATGTATGTATTTGTATTTGTGAAATACCACTGATGAAAATGTAACCCTACCTTCTCAACTATGATGCAATAGAATGGAACTAAATCACTTCTTCGTCCTTTGTCCTGTTGTATACATATTATGCAGACATGCTAACATCTGAAGACATTTTAAACCAAAGGAAGCTATAAATTGACTTAGTTGTGTCTTAATTTGAATCTTCTTTTAACCACAGAATCCTTTGAAACACGATTCTGATTGCCGCAATTAAATTGCAAAACATTTTTGCAAAAACGACTTTTATGGACTTCACAATCTAAAAATATATAAATAAACTCCAATATACAAAAAGTTGTCCCATAAAATTTTTTTTTTTATTTTTGCTTAACAACTTTCAGAGATACATTTGGAAGTATACCTCCTCACTTCAACTGAGTAACTCCTTTTAAATTGAAGTTGATACTTTTTGATTCTTTATTTGTTTTTTTTTTTTTAATCTTGAAGTTATAGTTGCGTTCTATAAAAACTTGTATGCTAATAAAAATTTCAAACATGCAACTTGGGTTATAATTGTGAGACATTAATGATTGCTATGCTGCTGAATTGAAGAGAAAAAGTCGTCATCTTAACCTAGTTTTAGTATATGATGGTTAAAATTAAGAGACTCTTTCACTTATCAGTCATGCAATGGATTTAATGTCTTGAGTTTTTGAGTTTTTTTTTTTTTTATTAGATTTTTAATGGTAAAACCGGGGTGTTTATAAAGTCTTCAAGGTCTTTAAAACGCAAGATTTATTTATTTTTAAACTTTTTTTTTATGAATGCAAATTAAGTTTTATGCGGTATTAACGCACCATCCAGGGAAAGATTTAAGACCAGAGACAAGATTTTTATTTTATTGGTGAAATTAAATTTTTTTAGCCTCAAAATTTAGTTAACAGATACCCATACAAATGGATGCCATTTTATAGCACAAGACGATATCACGTTTTTTAATTTTTTCCATTAATTAGTGATTTTCATTTCCCTCATCAGTCATAGTGGAAAACTTATGTTTATAGAAAATACATATAAATTTGATTTTTTTTGACGAACTTGTCGATCAAAAGTTTATTGTCAATGTTTTCTATAATCTCATTTTTTTGTTCACTAATTCCAGCAAGATATTTTGTCTTGGTAAGGCTTGTTTCCCAATGTCTAATTAACGTTTTGATTTTGTATCTTACACGTAAATCGTGGTATATGGACATAAGTCCAAAGTAAAGGAGACATTGTGGATCAGGTCCTTAGTTAAATGAGACCACTATTTGCCACAGGAAATCCCACGAGAAGAGAAAAGTCTCGGTCTTGGCATAGATTTGTCTCAGAACACCGATACTGCCTCAAAATCACGAGACCGAGTCGGGACGATATTTTTTGGACTGCAATTTACCGAAAGTCTAGGTGGTTTAGGTGGGCTACAGGTGGTCTAGTTGGTCTAGGTGGTCTAGGGGGTCTAGATGGCCTAGGTGGTCTAGGTGGTCTAAGTAGTCTAGGTGGTCCAAGTGGTCTAGGTGGTGTATAAGTGCTCTATAGGTGGTCCAGGTGGTCCAGGTGGTCCAGGTGGTCCAGGTGATCCAGGTGGTCCAGGTGGTCCAGGTGGTCCAGGTGGTCCAGGTGGTCCAGGTGGTCCAGGTGGTCCAGGTGGTCCAGGTGGTCTAAGTGGTCTAGGTTGTCTAGGTGGGCTAGGTTCTCTAGGTGGCCTAGGTTGTCTAGGTTGTCTAGGTTGTCTAGGTTGTCTAGGTTGTCTAGGTTGTCTAGGTTGTCTAGGTTGTCTAGGTTGTCTAGGTTGTCTAGGTTGTCTAGGTTGTCTAGGTGGTCTAGGTGGTCGAGGTGGTCGAGGTGGTCGAGGTGTCCTAAGTGGTCCAGGTGGTCTGCAGAAATGTCGTTGAGGTTGAATTTTTCAATGTAAATACTTAGCAGCTTGATTCAAACTTTTGACATTTCCTTAAAAAAAAAAAAAAAAAAAAAAAAAAAACTAACAAACGACGAGACTTATAACGATACCGAGACCCAGACCATAATGACATTTTTCGTTTTAACCGAGACCGAAAAGAGATTTATAGAAGTTTCATCTTGTCTCGTCTCATGGCTAGCCTTATTCTTTGTTGCAACTTAAATTAGTTCAAGCTAAATTAAGTCTAAAGGCATTAATTAAATTAATGCTTTCCCCAAACTAAAAGAAAAAAAGTAAAATCTAATTAAAAACTAAAAAACTAAAATAATGTACTTAATTTTTTTCTAACAATGCAAAAATACAATTATTAACGTGAGAATTTTTCTCATTTTCTTTTTCTTCCAGGAATTCTTAAGTGCTGACCCAGTTAAGGTAAGGAAATTCAAATTCTAAAAAAGAACGAATAAAAAAACGTTCTAAATGGACCTTAAAGAGCTTTATATAAATTCTAAGAATCAATCTTGTGAGTGTCTGTCTAACTTAAGGTGTTACAGAGTGCATAATTCATCAAGATAAGTATAGGAAAAAAAAAAAAAATATTGTTGTATTCTAAACCAACACACAAAAGTGTGTAAAAATAGCAAAAGAATGTCCATGTTCAGTTATACAGAATAAGCATTCTATTATGCGAAAGTTTTTTTTCTTTTTTTTTAATGTGCGTGTATCTAGATATTTGAAATTCTCAGCTTCATTCTTATACAGATATCTTTTTATCTTTTCTGAGTCTAACTAGAATTGCATTTCAGTAAGTTTTTCTATTTTTTTTTTCTTAAAATACTTCTGACATCAATTCTAATCTTTATGGCTTTTTAAATAATTGTTCGTGCGTGAAATTTGTAATAAATACTCAGCACGTACAAATTCAAGTAGTGCAGTAAAATGACATAAAAAGTTAAAAAAAAAAAAAACAACGAACTTTAAGTCAAGAAGATAAACAATGTATTTTTTACAATGAGCAAACTTCTTCTAATTTTCAAAGACTTCTTCTGGTACTTACCTCCTACCTGTTCAAAATAAGGTCTTATCACATTTAAATGCCAGAATGAATGTTAAGTTTTTATCTCATTGACACTAAACGTGTTATGGGATAATTATTTGAAGTGTTTGTGTTGTGAAAAGACTTCTAGTTTTTATTTCAATGAAACGTGAGTAGAAAATTTGTAGGCTTAATGGGACTATAGAAGATTTTTAACAGTAGTTTAGGTTAAACTCTATAAGATTTTAATTTTAATTGCATTTAAAAATGGAAATATTAAGCACAAGAAGGCATTGAATTAGTATGCAAAAAGAGTCAATATTAAGTATTCAGTGAATGTTAGAAAATAATTATTTTTATTGCTAAGATTTCAGAAAATGTTAAATTTTAATTGGATTTATTAAATATTGATGAAAAAATTAGAAATAGACTTCCTTCAAAAAAAAGTACTCAAGATATAAGTTTATAAATAGGCACTGTCCTAATTATGTAACAACTAACAACTACGCCAAGGGATACTATTTAACTTTGTTAGTACTTGATAATTACCACACTAGAAGTTAAAATATCGGCGAAGACGAGATGCTCGAAAAATTAGTAGAGTTTTTCGAGAAATTCGAGCTCTGGTCATATATTTCTTTAAGATGTATAGTTTTTCCAGTAGAAGACTACTTGCTTAGGGTGATAAAATAGTTGTGATCAAAACAAGTTATACCTTAATTTCCAAAAGCAAGACCAGTGGCTACAATTTAATCAATCAGTTTATTTGCTCTATTCCAACATACTTAGAAGCAATTAGCTAGGGGGGGCGAGAGAGTGGCAGAAGAAGCTTAGTGGTTTCCCTCAGCAAAAGTAACCAAAAAGTTTATAATAACGGGTGATTTTTTAGCTGGTTTGGTTTTGGCAACACTGGTTTTGACAGCTGACGTGTGTTTAGTACCTTGTGTCACTGTCAAACAGCTTCAGTTTGGTTTGCAATTTAACCATGGATCGTCTTACAAATGAACAACGCTTGCAAATTATTGAATTTTACTATCAAAATTCGTGCTCGGTTCGAAATGTTCATCGCGCGCTGCTTCCATTTTATGGTCGGCATTCTCGACCTTCTGAGCAGTCTATTCGGAAGATTGTGACCAAATTTCGCACCAAATTTACTTTGTTGGACATTAAACCACCAACACGTTTACGTACTGTGCGTAGTGAAGAAAATATTGCGGCCGTATCAGCTAGTGTGACAGAAGACCGCGAAATGTAGATTCGGCGCCGTTCCCAGCAGTTAGGCCTTTGTTACAACACTACGTGGAAAATTTTGCGGAAGGATTTGGGCGTAAAGCCTTTTAAGATACAGCTGGTGCAAGAACTAAAGCCAGCCGACCTACCACAACGCCGAATTTTTGGTGAATGGGCTCTTGGAAAGCTGGCCGAGGATCCGCTTTTTTATCGAAAAATTGTGTTCAGCGATGAGGCTCATTTTTGGTTGAATGGGTACGTAAATAAGCAAAATTGCCGCATTTGGAGTGAAGATCAGCCAGAAGCATTGCAACAGCTACCAATGCATCCCGAAAAAGCCACTGTTTGGTGCGGTTTATGGGCCGGCGGCATTATTGGGCCATATTTCTTCAAAGATGATGCGAATCGCAGCGTTACTGTCAATGGTGAACGCTACCGAGCGATGATAACAAACTTTTTTTTGCCCGAAATGGAAGTTCTTGACTTGCATGATATGTGGTTTCAACAAGACGGTGCCACATGCCACACAGCACGCGAAACAATGGCGCAATTGCGAGGCGAGTTTGGTCAACAGTTAATTTCACGTTTCGGGCCGGTCAATTGGCCGCCTAGATCGTGCGATTTGACACCATTAGATTATTTTTTGTGGGGGTATGTCAAGGCTAATGTCTATAGGGACAAGCCCGCTTCGATTGACGCACTGGAAGCCAACATCCATGCATTCATTCGTGAGATACCGGCCGATATGTGTGAAAGAGTATGCCAAAATTGGACTCAGCGGATGGGCTACCTAAGACGCAGCCGCGGTCAACATTTGCATGAAATTATCTTTAAACGTTAAATTGCAAGGTTCAAACTATCGATTCAAATAAATATTTCATTCATTTTTTCGAATTTTGTGTGTTTTTTTTTTTTTAAAGTTCTAAACCTCTTAAAAAATCACCCATTATTACTATCAGAAGTATCTAGAAACACAATTCAGAAGTAGCCTGGAAAATTACAAAAATTCGGGAAACAAGGCCATGGTATCAACTAGCGCCTATAACTTACTATTCGAAAGTGATTATTTTTTCTGATCCATTTGTTATTTTAGTGAATTCCGCCCACTGCCACACCCGCTTTTATTACCTTTTAGTTCTCTCCTTATATAACAACTAAGAGAAAGCTGAAATTTTGTAATTTAACTTTATTTAACCTTAAGCATGATATACCTATGTATAATTTGTTTTTAAATCCACCCTCTGCCACTCCTACTTTTCTTAAAAAAGTTAAAGTTTATCACTTCAATAGAAATCTCTATTTGGTAATGAAGTTCTCTTGAAACTAAAGCATAATTTGATTATTTTCGGAGAATCACCCACTTCCAGGCCTAGTTTTCTAACATTACAGTTCACTTAACTGCCACTAGATCCCTACAGTCGTATTTATTAGATTTTGTCTACTAAGACACTGTCTAACTTTTTTCAAATTGGTGGAAATATGCTTTGTTTAATAAAAATAAATATCAAATTACTAACGGTTAAGACAATTGTGCCTAAGTTAGGCAGCTATAACACGACAATAAACAAGTTTTTTGAACATATTTTCCAAAGTAAGACAGTTGTCTAAATTTAGACAACGTTTATAAATAAGACCACTAACGTTTTGCCAATTAATCTCTCTACAACCTTAAAATATAATATGCATAATTTTCTCCGGATACTAACCATGACCATTAATCAGATAAAATCGAAATTTGTTTCGTTTACCCTATGTGGCCTTGGAAACCAGTTGACGGATTTGGATCAAAATTAGTACTTATAATTTTTATTATAAATGCGAGATTGGTTTAATGGGATTTTAATAAAATCCGTCCCTCTTTTTTTTCGCATAGTTTAATTTTTTCTCCTTGCTAAACATTTTAACAAAGTACAATATTTAAAAAAAAAAAAACATTATCTGAAACTTAAGACATGATTTGCGTAATTTTCTCACCCAACACCATTTCTCTTATATTTAGTTGTTCTCTTAAGAATATAAACGTTTGTTAACTTTAACTTAAAGTATAAAATGTTAATTTTTTGGAAATCCACCTACTACCACGCCCAGTTTTTTTTCATATTTGAATTTTTTTCTTATTAAACGTCCGTGAAAAGTTGAAATTTTGAAGTTTTGTAAGATATCTTGACGCATTATATTTGAAATTTTTTGCAAATGCCAAATATACAAAATTAAATTTCGATTTTACAGTTATTCCTATTTTCTGACTGAAATATAATTGCCCCTAACGGGAAACTCCCAGGGAATTTTGTTATGAAACTTAGATTTTTTGCCTATTCATGCGAGGCTGGGGTGGATAAGCTAGTTTTAAATAAAAAAAAATATATTCAGAACTATCGAGAAGAAATTTCCCCGGAGTTTTATTTTCCGATTTGGGAAATTTGCCATCAAGAAACATCTTTGAAATTGGAGAAAATCCTTTCTTTTTTTTTTCAAAAAAATTGTTATCGAGTTAAATTTTTTCCAGTCAACTTTTTCTTATTTCAATGCGACATTTCCATAAGTAGGTTGTCGGGGAAAAATCATTTCTTTGGAGATTCAAGATTGGAAATATATTTATCCCGTTAAAACTTTTTCTGCGGGAAAATAAATGTCTTATTAATTGAAGGGTTGACTAAAAGCTGATTTTTAATCACCACTTAAACATTTAGACAACTGTCAGATGAATAAATGCTTTATATGAAAAATATATATACCTGTAATATGATGTTTAACTGACGGTATTGAAAAATTGGTAGTTTTGAAAGAAAATTATAATTTCATCACAAATATCAATACACATTCATTTCTCATCAATTTTTCTCAGATCGTGCCGCCACCTATCATTTAGAATAATAAATATTTCTTGCATTTAAATTGTGGAAAGTACCTATTTATTATTCGTTTTACGACAGACGAACATAGAGCTTAATAGCTTAAAATAACCTCTTAAATATTAAAATTATGACAGTTTTATTGCATGTAGATTACATTATGTATCCACTTGCTAATATTAGCACCCACAGAAAACCATAAAGTGTTTTCTATCCTTATTATACAAGCTCAAGCCCTATATGATGCGCATCACTAGTTCAAGGCCAAATTCCCTCTGACTAATCAAAGAGTGCATCGCCACAGTCCACATCTCAAGTCAAGGACAATAATTATCAAATGCAACCACCACCACTGACTATAACCCGTATATGTGCGTATGTCTCATAAAACCACAAGACATGTGCATGTTCATTCTTTTGCTTCATTGGCGGGCAGCTGACGACGTCGTTGTTGTCGTCGTCGTCGCCGGTTGTCGTTTAGTATATAGAATAAATGTTGTCCGCTTCATTGTCAATGTCGGCTCTTAGACTTACCTTAGGATGATCTTCATGGGGCAACATATGTAACTAGGTATCAAGTGTGGGTTCTGTGGTCACTTAAGCAAATCATTTTATTTCACTATTAACCCAATAAAAATTAAGAACAACAACAACAACGACAAGAAAAATTGCATATCGGATTAAGTTTCATTTTGTTTCATGCAACTCTTTTAAAATATTTAACGTCTCTTGTCCCACTAAAAAATGACAGCTGAGTCTAAGTGCATCTTACAAACGCAAATCACTTATCACAGCCCACATGGTTCAAGCCAGGGATATACAGACCAATTACATTATCTGGCACCATCAAGGAATCAAGTTTCCTTCCAATAACCAAACTGTTCCTTTTTAGCCCATCTCTCGCTTGACATTTAATTCATTAAAATTCTCAATAAAAATCCAATGTTAATAGTCTGTGGTGTTTTGTGCTTTGCTGTGCTGGGATGCCTCTTCCCTTTGTGGTTCAATAAAAATGTTATGATCATCTGCGGAAATGTCCAAAACGCATAATGTCCCTGTTGCTGTATTAACGTTGGATTTTTGCTCTGTTTTGCTTATATGGCCAAAACAACCTTCGGCAAAGTGGAATTCATATATGTACACAACTCAACTATGACGTAAAAGAACAACAAACCTGAAAAAAATACACACAAAAACTTGGTCGGACAACTTGGTAAAGGAGGTTCAATGGAATCATATACGGAGATGAAGAACCAGCTATATGAACCTCGTATGGAACAAGTTTTCACGCCAGCTCTTTTATTTGTTGCTCGCAGTTTTATAAGGAAAACAACCACTGGTGATGGTATATGTATATGGCGCGGAGGCGAAGAGGGTGAAAATTACGACACAAGATCGAAAACTTGCTAAAATAACAGTTATATTAGATGGAATGGAAAAAACCTGAAGGAGATGATCGCGCGCGTGTTTTCTTACATATAAGCAAGTTGATGCGGCAAACGGCGCATGGTCCCATACACTGCACATCCAAACCATCACACAAGGTGTTGCAAGTATAAGGCTCTTTCATACTTCTTGGATTTGGATCCACATGGTTTCTTCATGGTGAAGTGCGCATGTACATTGGAAATACTCGTACCTACATATTTGTAAATGTATCTTTAAGATACAAACGTGGAATCTCCTCAATGCAGTGATTTTTCTACTCAAGAGATGAAAATTGCATTTTGGGGATAATTGAACCGGTTACCGATTGAGCAACAGCATAACCATTCACCCATTAGGTAGGCGGTATGTTTTTTGAAAGAATTTCGACCAAGCAAATTTTTTTTTTACCAAAATCGAAGGCAAAGTCTTGAAATAATTATTCTATCGGACAACGCGACGCGACGCGAAGACGACGTTCGATTAGCACGGGTCAGAAAGAGTTATCTTCACAACGACGACGAAGACGTTGCGTTCTTTGTTTAATTGCGTGTTCAAGACAGATAGACAGACAGGCTGACCGACACAGTGAGGCTTTGAGAATAGATGCAACTAACTTCTTTATATAGCTTGTTGATGTTATCCTGAATGAAGGATCACTAGCATTAAATAAACAGAGATTGTGTGAAATACCAGGCGTAGTTGCTAATGACTGTTAATTTGTATTGCAGGAGGTCTATTTGAATGCGCTGCTGTCCTGTCTTGTCCTATCAAGTTCCAAGGAATTTATACTATGCTGGGCATGTTGGGATATCTTATTTGTTTGTACTATATTCGTCGCGAAAACCATTTATTTGTTTTAATTGTTTGCGAAGGAGGGATGACTTTGTTGGTTTAAAGTTTTATATATATACGATAAAGCGAAATTCTTGGAAGTTGGTTTTGTTGTGAGACAAAATTAAACTAAGATAAAGTGTAATTTACGTTGCTGCTGTTTATTTATAAATGGGCAGTGAAAAGTTGCCCCGTACAGAAGGTTTTTTTTAATAACTCACTAAATACTTTTTATTAAATAAGGAATTAAGTTGAAGAATTATTCAAATCAGAGTAATTTTGAAGAGAAAGAATTTTTTTGAAATACCGATTCTAACATACAGTGTATCAGTTTGGTAGACTGCCACGCCGCCACGACGGTACATTGGTGGAGTACCTACTTCACACGACTCCATCCGCTACACTTGACATTCTGTTCCATCTGACACCTATCGACATAATTTTGCAAACGAACGGCTGCGAGCACAGCCATGACTGCTTTTAAACGAAGCATTTACTACTTGCGATTTTTAAGCCTGTTGTCGGGGGACGTATGTGGTGGCCGGCCGGGGTAAACAAAATTGATAAGGTTGAAAAATTGGGTAAAGAGTGTAGAGAGATGTTCCTTTTCATTAAAAATATCTGTCGTCTAAAAGCAGTCGATCTATCTTAAAAGCTCCTCGCAGTGGACCAACAATGAAATTGGCAACTCTTTCATTCTAATCTCATTCAATTCACTACCAAGTTTCACAGACTACACCACCACACCATACCACATCTTCTGGGTGCCGGATCATAAGGACATTCCCGGAAATTGTAAAGCGAACGAACTCGACAAAAGTAGAACAAAACTACATATCTTGTCTAATCGGCCAAATATTGGTATTTTCCCTTCCCATCGCTACATGCAAACTATGCTGAAGCAAGATGTTGTAGAGAAAACAAACCTTAGGTTGAATAACATCAGCACTTGCCTGACCGTAAAACAGATGTGGTCTACGATGGATCTGAAACGCTTTAGTTTAATATCTCTAGGCAGATTGCACATTGGCTCCGTTATAGGGGAGCGTAGGTTCCACCTGGGGAATTCTACTATTATCATACCAGTGATCAGTCAAATCATGACATTTGTAGTCTCGCACGCTTTTTAAGGAGCTCTATGTGGTTCAACGAGTACAAAGGAAAATTTTCTTAAATTCTGATGCTATCGCAATGGACCAGCCTAAATGTCTAAGTGTGTCAAGCGTCCCTTTTGGCAGCCACGTAAACCTTACCTAACTTATAACATAGTAGTAGCCCATGTGGCGTAATGGTTAGTGCGTTGGACTGTTATGCGGAAGGTCTTGGGTTCGATTCCCAGCCTATGCCACCTTAAAACATTACAGCCTCTTGCGAGGAATTGACAAATCCTCCAAGAGTATCTCTTGTCATGAAAAAGTGCTTCTCACCCTAGCTGATTCCGATTCGGCAGAAAATTGCAGGTCCTCTTAATTCCTGCCAATAACACGCACACAGGAATGGTTGAAAGTTGTAAGTCTCTAGGAGCTGTCGCTCCGACAGCCTACAGCCTATAAGATCTCGAACATTGAGCATTGATACAACAATTTTTGATTTTTCAAATTTTCTCGAAAACAGCTTCAACGATTTTGATTCATCTTCGTCATGAATAAAATGATACATTCCAGATTTTTGTCAAAAAATTCACCTAACTGAAATAAGTTTTGACGTTTCTTTATAAAATTTTTATATATTTGGATTATTTCCATATACCTATATTTTTTAATGGCTGAACCGATTTTTTTATATTTTGGAATTCGGTGCTTTTACATAATTTAAAGAGAATAACCACACCCCATGAAACTATGATTACAGTTTGTAAATCTAAGTTTTTCTCTTCTATCTATCGTATTGGTAATTGAGTTCAAAGTCGTCTAAACCCAAGTCATCTGGTCGCATACCTAAAAAGTTTTTTCTTCTAATAAAATCTACATAAATATTAATGTTTGAGTTAATATTTGTAATTTCTATTAGAAAAACCGTAATTTTTCCGCATATCTTGATGTTAATTATACTTCAGCATTTTTGTTTATTCTATATCACTTTCTGTTAAAAGACATGCCTTTATTTCTTTAAATAACATTTAATTTTCATAAACAAATAATATTAAACTGTCTTCTTTCTAAAGTGACAATTTTCACACCAAAATGACTTTGGTGTAGTCTCCTAATTGATTTACCGTATCTATACAGAGACTATATGTGGGTAAGATAAAAGATTAAAATACCTTCAAATCAATTTCATCGAAAGAGACATTATATTTGATGAGTCAATAAAAAAAAAAAAACTGAAATTGACCCAAACAAACATCAATATATGGCGGACATAATATATGTCTAGAGGCTTGTTTCATATTCTAAGCCACACAAGATGAATCATTTTGTCGGTGTTTTCTTCTTTTTTTTAAACAAAAACAACAGTTATTCTCTTCTTCGAAACAGGTTTGTTCCCATAACAGAACACATATCACTTTGTCGTCATCGTAATTGTATATTCGTCGCTTTTTTCAAAAGCTGCATACCAACTCACCAGTGATGGTAGCAGATTATATTGCTGTATGACCAGACCATCAGCGCCATCATCAATGTGTCTTTATGTACCTACCTATTGAAAAATCTATGTTACATTTCTCCCGCATCATCCTTGACCGTCATCTTCGTTCAACTAGGTATCTATGATGACGATGATTATCATCATCATCATCACCACCATCAGATACACGATTAAGGTCTATTTAGACTTTGATGATCTTTCAACAATCTTCCTGGGTCACCACCATGGTCATCATGATGATGATGCACTACCAAAATAAAAATGGAAAAAAAAAATCATAGATAGAAACCCGACTACTGCGCTTTCATCTTATAATGTTGTCCCAATCCAATAATATAACAACAACATCAGAAACTCTAAATGTATAGTGCAGTGCATTCCAGAAGGAATCCTGTGGCGCACATTGAGGCCAAACATGCTTGCCAATGCCAAAAGTGTTCTCTGCCAAACAACTATACAAAGCAAGAGCAACAACAACAACTAGAATCTCATATATGGTTGGGATTTAAACTTGGGACACTTTGCCATAAATTCTCAGAGCGAATATAATATTTTTGAGCTGAATTTGGGTCACGTTCGTTCGGATGGTTTGGCTTTGGTTCATCGTCGTCGCGTCGCGTCGGTTGACTCCTCCGCTCATTCTATATATATGGTGGTTAGTTCTTCACAATACATTCATACATACACCTTCTGGTGGAACATCAATAACCTTAGAAGTCAACCAAGATCATCATCAGAAACGATGAGTGTACTTCTTTTTGAGTATTTTTGTTTTTGTTGCTGCGCTGCTGGTTGTGTTTTTTTTGGAATTATGAAAAGGAATTCGCGGACTGAATTTCTATTCTCATTTTCAGCTTGGCTTTGAATTTTTTTGTTTAATTCTTTGAAGTATTTTAACTTAATTTTGATTTGCAAAGGTTATGTTAAATGTCATGTAATTGTGTTGTATGGGCTCATCGCTACATGATTGACATGAGAAATTAATTTACAAAAAATTAAATTTTTCAAACTTCAAATGGTGGACTGGTTGAGAGAGTCATTAGTTAAGGAATTCTTTTACAAGAAAACTTGATTCAAATCAATACGACTTAATTTGTTCACAGGAAAGGTATTTCGCAATTAGTTGAACAAGAGGCTGAAATTCTTACCCATCTGGTCTGGCATCTTTAATCAAAATATCCCATAAGAAACTTACCTGTAAAAAAAAGAGAAAAATTATACATTTATTATTTTTAAATGAGGTAGTTAACTATTAAATTTTTTATATTCATATTTTCATGTTTAAAATAGCAGTTCTTAAAAAAATTTAATAGTCCAAGAAAATTAAAAAATTTAAGCGAGAAAATTAGTGTTATCATTGAATTTTGGGAAAGACATTGTAGAAGTATAAAATTACACTAGCTGTTTAATGCCGTTAATATCAATTTCGTATCTCGACATTGAAGAAATTTTGGTAAAGGTATTTGGTAACATTAGACCAAACATTAAGACAAATATGAAAATTCTCAGGACTAGTTGTACAAAAACTTTAACCGTGGATCAGCAATTTTAACCCTCTGATTTCATCGGATTGAATAATGTTCAACTGTGGCTCTGAATTCAAGTATGTTATAATAGCCAACTTAAGGGGTTTTTCATTCAGAGCTTTCTATCTTTAAATTTAAATAAAACAAAGTGTGTGCGAGATATCACCGAAATTTTTGAAGTATGGACCGATGACGCTACCACGCCAAGTTAGACAATTTTTGTTTGTTGACGTACTTATTACTCCAGAAATAGGCTTCATCGCTGAAGATGATTTTTTCTATGAAAATTAGTGCCAGTTTCCAACTGCTCCAAAACACACGTCATTGTCTATGGTCGTTTACCTTCAGCTCCTGGGTCACGGATGAAAGCCCAAGTCACGACGCAAAATTCGCCAAGTTGTGGTCTGCGAAATGTCTAGTTCTTGTGAGGGACGCGAAATCGACTGCCTCCTATTTTTCTGAACACTCCCACGGACAGCGGCGATATTTTCGACAGATCATGCGTTTCGTCGACTTACGGGGGTTGGGGTTGATCATTTCTGAACCAGTGGACTCAAAATTAATCCACCACAAGGCGTATAGTCCTCTCGGTAGGACGATTATGGCGAACGTAAAATGGGCGAAGTGCGCGAAACGTTGCTTGAACAGAACACTCATTTTGATAAAACAATTTTATGACTTGCACGTGGCTATTGTGGAAGTGACAAATCTTCCAGTAGTATGTCTTTTCATCAAAAACTGTACGGATTGGATCAAAAATTACCTTCCGGCAACTGACATTACGGACCCAAGAATTGCTGAGATTTGTAGCTTCTTAGGCCTTAGTTACCTGTCGAACCTAGGAACTGTCGAACCGTCAAAACCCTAATCTAAAAGAAATGACCTCCGTAAGCTTGCACATTTATTCATAGTCCCGTTTCTTAAAACGAAATCTTCTGCCATTAAAACAAGAATCGATCTTGATTATGATCTTTTTTAATAAAGTGAGATTTATTACATCTTAAGAAATTAAATTGAATATCAATAACTCCTTCGTCAACAAATTGATCTGTCACCTAAAAGTCAGTATTTCCAAATATGAGCTCATTTACCTCAATTAGTCTAATTTCTACAAATACAGTTTTCTTAAAATGGTTAATTTTGCAGATCACCAAACCACCAAACTGCACTGCTATCACGCAGTTTGTCTTACTGTCTCCTAGCCACTTAACCAATTCCAAAATTTTATCATTTTATTCCTCTTACCCTATAACAAAATGAATTAGTTAATAGAGGAATAGGTACATAGTTAGTTAACTATAGGTATATTCTCAAGCCTGCAGCACTCACTGAACCATAGTACAAATATAGATTGCATAATGCATTCGTTTTCGTCTGCATGCTGAGTCTACATGTCGTCGTATAACTATAGAGCTTCTCTCTTGCGCCTCCAACTGACCAAGTACGTTTATACCATGGAGTTCATTGCCATTTTAGGCAGTTGGCGGCAACAACCAACTAAACTACCAACACTTTGGCAACAAAAGCAGCCATAGCATGACCAATATATCAATGCCAAAACAGAAGTAAAAAAAAAAAATAAAAGAAAAGTATCTTAGCATAGAAAAAGTATCTTTTAATGGAAGAATACAAAAAAATAAACATTAGTGGACTTCCTCAAAAGTACAACTTTATAGAAGATATACTTTCGCACAAACACACACACATACACACATATTATTGCATTGCATCCGAGCAATTAAGGAAAAATAATCAAAAATTAAGTAACAAAAAATCAAAGATTAACGGGCATTCTTTTAGTTGCTAAGCCGGCAAGTAACTATATACAATGTACATATATAAGTGGCGATGGAGTAAGTTACTGGCGAAGAGCATGCGATGATTTAATTAAAAAAAAAAAAAGCTTATAACGAAAAAACAAAAAAAAAAAAACATCAACATTCAACTTCTTGGGTGGAAGATTACATTTCCTGGCAATTAGCGATAAATACTGAAGGCGCAATAACTTCCAGTGCACCTTTCAGATTTAATTAGTAAATTTCATTTTTTTGTTGGTATTTATAAACAATTTTGAGGCGGACAATTTTTATTTATTAATGGTAACCGAAAATTTACAACCGTTTAAATGGCAGATTGTTTTGGGGTTCAAATTTAAAACGCCAGATCAAAAAAGATGATATATTTAATTGCTTATAAAGGAAGAATCTTGTAAAGGGAAGTCTTTTATTCTTAATCAATTTACGAGGCAATTGATTTTAAGGTCTATATGAATTTCAAGTTTGGGTTAAGACTTATAAACATGGTCTTATGGAATTTTTGTTTTATGAGTTTTTTTTTATGGTTTTGGGTGTTCGTATTTCATTTTTTTTCTCTTCTTAAATATTTATTTGAGACACACGAATAAAAGAATATTTCAATTAATTAACATTTTCATCTTATTATGACTTATAAATTTGTTGCGTTGAATATTTTGTTTTTTCTTATTTGAAAAAATAATATGATGGTTTCGCTTTAAACAGCACTGTCAGCTCATATTTTTCGAGAGTATTTTCCAAAAACTCATGACCATGAGTGTGAGCAAACGTAAAATGAGGAAATGCTGCAGTCATGTATCTATAATAAAGGGTTTCCAATAAGAGGTTCCATTTTGAATGGCCCGCTATTTGAGCAGCTGTCACTTTTGAAGCTGTCATCTTTTGACATTTGACAACAGCGCCATTACTAAAAATGGAACAATACACGCATAATGCAAAAATGGCGCTATGTGCCACACAAGCTGCGAAACAATCGCAATTTTGCAAGAAAAGTTTCTTGACCGTGTTATTTCTCGAAGAGGTGATTACAATTGGCCACCGTGATCTTGTGATTTAACACCTTTAGATTTTTTTTTCTTTGGGGCCCCGTGAAAGATAAGGTCTATGCCAATGCTCCACAATCGATTCAAAACCTTAAAGATGGAATTCGTGAAGTTATCGAGGACATACAGTCGTAAATGTGCAAATAGTGTCATGGAAAATTTCATGAAAAGGATATGGTGCTGCAACCGTAGCCGTGGCGGCCATTTGGCTGATATCGTTTTCCATTGTTAATGGCACACCTTCCTCTTCGAAATGAAATAAACATCCATTGATTTCTCTTAAAAAATACTCGTTTTTTTTTAATATCAAAATTAAACCTCTTATTGGAAAACACGCAATAATTATGAATTGGTAAGCTTTCGATAAATCGTGCAGAGCAAAAATAAAAATGTAACTCAAGAGCTTGGCTGAGTTCAAAAACGTCAAACAAAAAATGTCTATACCATGTAGCATTATAGTATTCATGTGTATCTGGAACACATTCCGGATGCTTTACATACAGGTTGCAGGTTTTTTGTAGGAAAACAAGGACTCTAACAAGGGTAGGTAACAAAGCATAGTTTACAACAATAGAAAAATATGGTCTCACTCCATTCGATACTTTATAATTTTGTTTCAATTTCAGTTCAAGCGCCAAATTGTCTCTCTCTATCTCTCTCTCACTCTCTCTTTCTCTGTCTCGCAGTTTTAAAGAAAAATTAAATAATAAATAAATTAAATAACTGCTCGTGTATAACCAGGGCCTATAGTGACTTACAACTCTCAACCATTCCTGTGCGCGGATTATTTGCAGGAATACAGGGGATCTACAACTTTTTTCCGTAACCGAAAGGTTAAAGTGAAAAGCACCTTTTCATGAAAACAGATACTCTGGGAGGATTTGTCAATTCCTCACAAAACATGTATTTTTCGGCGTAGTAGTCCTACGCACTAACGGACTAAAAGAAAAATAGAAAATAAAAAATACATTTCTCGAAGATTTTCAGTCGAAAGAAACTGAAATTGAATTCTTTTTAAACGTTTCTTGAGCTGAATTTCTTGGCGCAGGGTCATAAGTCCACAGGCCAAAAGTCCACCATGAACTTTTGACTCACTTGGATGGGTTACAACTTACAAGTCCATAAATCAACTTTGCACTTATAACCCACCCCTATGAGTCAGAAGTCCACTAAAAATTGAGTCAATATTCCATAATTTTAGAAAGGAAGTGGGTTATAACTCCACAAATATTTTCTGGTACTGTTTATTGAGAAAAATGTTGACATTGGCGCCTGCCTGACGACTGGGCATACCCTAAGCCCCCAAAAAGGGAGTTAAAATCCTTGGAACCCACCAAGCGGACCAGGCAAGCTACTTTTTTCCAAGAAAACTGTTGACGTTATTGACACGAAAAAACTGAGCGTAAGAAAACACCGTAGAAGTTGCAGCAGTTTACACTTTCATTCTTTCAAACTCATTACAGACGAACTATTTGTAGGAAACTAGAAAGTCGTTTATTTAAATTATAGTTGGACTTTTTTTTACCACCAAACACGATCTCTAAGTCTAACGTAGCTCTTACGTAGCTATAGTTTTAAATGTTCTTATTTTAGAGGTATAGAAGAGCAGTTTTGCTTCTAATACCTCAAACGATAATACTTACAATACTTCAGTTTTGCGTAATTGATCACACGATAACGGTTTATCGTTCGAATTTATAAAACTCAGTAAACCATCGATCGTCCTTCGCACATAATGTCAAACTTATGATCGAACTAAAGTTTATTGAAAAAAATATCGAAATTACTAACTTTTGGTTCAGAAATTAGAAACATGCATAGATTAAAAACTAAAAATACTATTATTAAGACTAATATTTATACCAGTTACTTGTGAAGAAGTAATATATTTTAATTGGCGCCCAATATACAGTTGTTGAAACTTATTCTCAAAACAAAAAGTGAGTGCCGGGACTCACGGTTAAGATGTGTAAATATAAAATTAAATATTCAAGTGCTGGTTTTACATCACAGAACGCGGCGAGTTCGAACTGTCAACCAAATTTCAACCCAAACTCAACTCCATCTTTTGATTTAGTTTGAACTACGAAGGAACGTACCCAATATTGAAACGTATCCAATATAAATCAAAGTATCGTAACGTGTAACAGCACAACGGCGTAATGTGCTACAGATATTTCTATGTTTTAGGTTTACCCTACCTATTTAATTTTATAAATAGAAATACCTTGTCCTGTGCATCAAAATAAGTGAAAAAGATGAAATTAGCAAGCTTAAGGTTTTTATTTATAACTGACATTATCTAAACTCAATTTTAACCTACAACCCATAGTTAAATATTATTTTTTCTCTTTTCTTCCAGGTGAGTGTCAAAACAAAATCTTCTCACTTTTGATTTTCTATTTTTCAAATTTGGTAAGTGACAGCCATCAACCAACAAAAAAAAAAGAAAATACTTAACAAAATTGGAACACCAAGAGAACAATTAAAACAAATGTGTGCCAACTAAACAAAGACAAATTATTTTATAATTATAAGTGGGAGTTTATGAAAGTTAAACAAAAACGCAATAAAAATCACACTACAATTTGTAAGTACCTACAAATACATATATATGTATATTTGTCAATAACAAATCGTCTCAACAATCTAAAAAAAAAAAAACGAAGTGTAATTATGAGGGCATGTTATAGAGATAGGAATAGGTTATTAATGTAACCCACCAAGCTTGACACATTTTGTCAAATGTGCCACTTTTCCACATGTTAACCTAATTCTGTCATTCTGTCTGTCTCACAATATTATTTCAATAAAAAAAAAAAAATGAACGAAGTGTTCTTCTTAAGCACGAAAGTGATGCTATATATATTCACTTGAATAAAATAGTGTAAGATACTTTTGCTACACGCTAAAGACTCTCTTGACACTTCTTCGACGAGTCGAACTTACAGTTTCAAGTTTCCTCGCGAGATATACTCGTAAAAAAGAAAAAAATACATACGTATACTTCTTTTGAGATATGTTAATTTGCACATAGTCAATACTAACAGACAAGCAAAGCCAGGGAGAGATACAAAGTATCTTTCATTCATACAATATTGCGATAACCCTGCGGCAGCGTTCAACTGAAGAGACTAGGTACTTATTCACTCTTGATTTGATGGATCATTTGCAAATTAGGTGCGGGTTCGATAGAATTCCACTTTTTTTTACGAGTGTTTTGCTCACGAAAAATTACTCATCCATGACAGGCAGACTTTTGCAAATTTTCCCGCATTTTCTGTGCACTCTACATATAAATAGATTCAAATGTGTATCCGCGTAATATTTCTCATCTCATAAAATAGGCCACAAACACAATCATGCAATGCAAAAGACGCACCGCCACCACCACGACAACAATATGACTAAGCATCAGATACTTCATACTTTTCAAAGATACTTTTTTTAGTTTTGTGCCATGGATGATGATACAAAAAAAAAAAAGCCATGAACCTGACTGGGGGTCTTCTTTCTTGACTCCTCTTTGGAAGCCCATAAGTGTGGTGCAAATCCGCCTAATGTTGATTTATGTTATTTCGCATATGTCCGGAGCCACATGCCGCAAGGAGCACCTCCACCACCACCGCCACCATCATCCCAATCCCAACTACCAGTGAAGCAGCGGTAAATTAAATATCTTTATGGACATATTTACATACATATGTATGTAGCTATATGTATATTCAGAAAAAAGATAGATAGATAGAAGCACACTTGTTTGCAAAACGGTATTTTTGCATTCGAAGTCTTGTGGATATGTTGTGTTTTACAACAAGCCATCCGCAGTTAGATGCCATGTCAATTAGGGTATCAATGAATGCGGGTCTTCAAGACAGGAATCGGGGGAGGGGGGACACTTGAAGGTGGCTCTATCTATCTTTTCTGTTGCAAGCGTGTTTTTTTTTGTATCTATTTGCTAAGGGATTAACCCATTTGTAAGTAAAATTCGACAGTAATATTCTGCGGGACTGACATGTGTCGCTAGCGATGTTATTTTGCAAAGCACTTTGACAGCGGTACTTATTGTAATGGCCTCTGGTATATATTGTTTCTGTCATTTGAAAACATTTCCGCTGACACATGTATCTATTTGGGAATAGGCTAATTTTTCAAATGTCAAGTTGTTGAAGAAGAATTTTGTCACAAAAGAACTTTTGACACAATTATTTGATTAAATGCCGGAATTTGCCTGAATGGTTAAAATGATAATGGGAACTTGAAATGAGTGTCATCAATAAACCTATGGAAAAGTTTAAGAAGATCCCAAGAGTAAATAATTGGAGACATCTTTCTGGAAAGGATAATTAAGGTTTTGAGAAATCTTTCGTCTTGTGCATTACAATCAACATTTTATTGTAAAGTTATGTATTCAGTTCTCTTTCGAAGAATTATTTTGTTATTCTAAAAAAGATCACGATAAGACAAACATTTTTTTCGGTGCAGTGCCAAATCCCCACGGAAATAAAGCCCGTGGGTCTTAATTCACAAAATAAAAGATGGAAATAACATCCCCGGGTTTTTTTCCTTCTTGAAATGGAAACTGGTTTAAAATTCAAAGAATATATTTATTCACTAAAACGATTTTGGCATCGTCAACAGTACCTTGGGTGACCCGCTTCGAGGGTTCCAAGGATTTGAACTCCCTCTTTGGGTCCTCTGTCCCCTCAAGTTACTCCTGCTTCTCTTAGATTATGTCCAGTTGCCAGGCTGGCACCAATGTCAACAGTTTTCTTGCCCAACAGTATAAAGTTAAAGTAAAGTTCCTTTGTATGAATTATCGAATCACACTTTAAGTATGGGTCTTAATGCCAATTCAGAAAAGCAATAACCTCCGTGGGTCTTAATGCTTTTTTGTGGTGGGTCTTATTGCCATACAAAAAAAATACAAATAAATCCAGCAGGTATAATTTACTTTTATTTTGAAAAAAGAACTCTTGGGCTTTATTTCCGAGGGTCTTATTGCCCTGCACCATTTTTTTCTACTAGAAAATTAAATATTTTTGGGGAATTAAGATCTTCGCTTAGTTTTTAATTTATTCTTGTTTAAAAATTCGAATGAATACATCTCACATTGAGAATCACTTTTTCTGAAAAATATTGCCATATCGGGTGAATACTCTTAAAGCTTAAACTAAATGGAAAAATAAACAAATCATCAATGTCTCCTATTATGTCCATAATTAGATACGAGTACGAGTATAGAATTCCCACTATAACACGGCTCATTGAACCGACTCGCCGACTGCTGCTGGTGCTGCTGCTTAATATAACTACCTCACATAATTCAGTCTAGTGTGCCAGAGAGCCAGCACCTCAAGCTAACTACCGCACATATTGAGATTTCGTAAAATTGATTGCTTCAAATTTGTAAGGCAATTTCAATTTGCTCTCGCAGTGTTAATCCGCAAGTCAATTGCTGTATCGGTTGAACGCCACCGCCGCGCCGCCGTGATGTCGGTCGATGTTGATGTTAACTTATCGATCAAATTTGTAACATTATATCCAACACAATCCCCGCGACTAAATAACGACGACGCTATACCTACATATAATGACGATCCGGCAGCCAGATCTCTGGAGGAAAAAAATAAAAAAATAAAAACGCCACACCCGTCCTCAAAGGATTCTCTTGATGTCGGCTTACATCACGTAATTAGCTTTTAGATCACATTCAAAATGGATGTATATTGAAAAGCCCCAGCTATATACACCTAGTCAAGAATGTATGTATATATGCAAGATACTTAAATGCAGGATTATTATACTGATGAATGATGTATTTGCAAATTTTCTTGAACGAGGACAGATTGTATACTTTGCACCGTCTCGTCTTGTGTCGGAGAAGTGTGTTAACGATGATGGTTATAGCTATTGTTCAATTGTTGTCATGGATATTATAATGGCGCGTTAATGCCTGGTGCTGGAAAGGTGATGGAAAATAACACGATCATGTGGTTTGATGAGTGAGTTGAGTGTTAATCAAGATTTTATTGATATTTATTATGATTGATTGGAAATAGTTTTAAAACGATATATATATTATATTGATGGGAAAATAATGAGTATTATCTATAAGCTTTGTGAAGGAATTTATTTAATCATAAGATTAAGTTTATTTTAAACCAAAGGCTAAGCTAAGAACTTTAGATTTGTTTATTTATAGCTTGGTTTTTATCATACAAAGATTTTCTGTTGAAAGGTCTAGGGTTCGATTTCCAACCTATGCTACTTTCTATTGCGAGGAAATGACAAGAGTATCTCTTGTCATGAAAAATTTTATCTAACACTAGCCATTCGGATTCAGCAGAAAATTGTAGGTCCCTCCATTCCTACCAATAATTCGCATAAAGGAATGATTGAGAGTATTTGTAAATCACTAGGTCCTGGTTCAACACGAGCCTTCTTGCTTACCAAATTTATTTATTTTTTTGTAATATGAACAAAGTGGCCTTAATATGATTCTAGAACAATTTGGTTATTTTTAAAATTGATACATTCGAAATCTCTTGCTGTTAAATTTAAAAGAAATCTTCAAAGAACCTCTAAGATTCGGCAGTGGTTTGGAAACAGTAGTTTTTCTAAATATTTACAATTCTCTTTAAAAAAATACATCTTAACAGTTTTCTGCTAAGAAACTTCTAAGTTAGTTGAGATGATTTTTTTTTCCTTAAGGCTTGGTTCTACATACGAATATGTAACTATAATTTTGGACTGCTGTGTTCGATGAAGACTTTTTGATCAGATAACTATCTCACCTCTTTTACGATTCACAGTAATTGTGAATTGATAAATTTTCAAAATCGATATTTAACAACCCAATTGACAGAAATTTCAGAGTCATTGAGCAGTTTTTTTTAATATAATTATATCGACTATGGAATCCGCAGTACTGGCTCCACAAGAGAAGAGATAGCCCTGCACTGCGGATCGAGTATTGCGGATTCCATAATCGACATGATTGAGTTGTAATATACTAAATTTTAATATTTTTCAACTATCAATTGACATTCGTAATATGTGCCCCTGGGCCTTTTTTCGTGTTTCCATTGAACGTAAATCCGAAAGAAGAAATGTTTGCTAGGACTCCAGTTGTTACAGTTAAACTAAATCACTTATTTCTAGAAAGTTGCTGTTTAAAAATAAGAAATCCTCTCTTCTTTGGTTTAGTGATGTGAAGTGCTGTGTCAAATGATATGTATCAAGTATCAAGTACCAAATATCAAGTATCAAGAGTATCGAAGCAGGTTGAATATAGTTTTGGCAATTAATTAAGTGGTCGCTAGTGTGATCCCTTCATACAATCGTTTTTATCTGTTTGTTAAAACGAAGCTTGATAGAAAATAAATCAAATACATAAATAAATAATCACACATTACATTAAATTCGATTTTCTTTTATTTTTTTTTCTTATACTATTTTTTTTTAAATGCCAAATTTAATTATTAAATTTCTTTGTTAATATTTTCCTGCGTTTAAGCGGAGGCAATAACATTTCTTCAACCTCTTGTACATATTCTTCTTCGACTAATAATTCTTCCCATTCCTTTACAAATTCTTCTTCAATCAATTCTTCATCTTCTTCATCAGTCTCTGTATCTTCTTCTTCTTCTTTCACACTATCTGATAATTGTGTCTGTTTTGTATCGTCAACTTTTTTAGTTTCCCTCACATTTCTTCTTCGACTTTTAGGTTGAGATGCACGAATCAATGGTGCAACACTTCGCCGTAAACTATTTGGTAGAACTTTCTTTCTAAAGAAATCCTTTGCATCAACTTCAGTATAAGTCGGATCGGATATTTTGACCAATGTGTAGAATAATTTTAATACATGCTCAAATTGTTTAAAAGCTTTCTTTGGTGCACCACCTTTTTTAGAACCACCAGCCCAAGATAATTCTGTCATTAATTTTCTGGAAAAAATTACATCGACTAAAGTGTAGGCAGCGTTTTCACCTCTCATTGAGTTTTCACCACAGACATCTTTTAACTTTTCAATCTAAAATGCAGATAATATGTAAAAAAAAATATATCATAATTGTGAATCATAAAATGCGATAAATGCCAAACTTACCAAATTACTTGAGAATTCCTTATTTGTTTTTAATTTTTCTTCAAATTTGTTTAAATCATCCAAAGTGGCGATCGGATCCATTTTCGTTTTTAACGGTATTGAAGTAGTCGACGCTTTTGATGGCTGGTTATCGGCTATTTCCATTAAGTGGTCAACTTTTTTATTCATATGATCGAATTTTGTATTCAAAGAGAGAACATTTTCGGAAACTGTTTTCAAAATTTCCATTAGATGGGAAAGATTTACGCCATCTGTTGGATTAACATCTGGCGGTGGTTGTGTACTTATTATACTCTTTGGAACCAAAATTGTGTTATCAATGTCTTGTTGATGAGACTGAGACGGCTGGGGTGTAGTTAAAATGTGCGATTCATCAAGGAGGATTGGTGATGTTTTTAGTTGAGACTGATCCGTCATTTCTGATGCCTATTTTGAAAAAGATATGAATAAACATCCAAATTAGTCAATATGACAATCTAAATCATGATTATCATAAAAAGCGCATATAAAATAACATACCACATCATCATTTAAATTATTTCGTTCTACATCTTCGTTTGATTTAACGACCGATGTATACTGACGCTTCACACGGATTTTTGGCATTTTGTCGTTAATATCACACTCGCTGCTGCTGCTGCTTTCGGCACTGGTTTCAATTTTCGATAACATTTTCTTCAGTTCTTTTTCAGCTGATTTTAAGTCCCATTTAACGTTTGGCCTCTTGACGATGCATTTATATTTACTCCAATGTTTTTCTCCAGGAAGGCTATTTGGATCTTTTATGGATAGCATTGCAGCTACACCAGCCGATTTATTTGGCCAAAATAGTATACCATTTTTCTCCCACCCGCTTGGAACAACTGATAATTCACTTTTTCCATTATTCACAGTTTGCACGATTTTATAATAGCCACCAATATTTGACATCTGTAATACAATAAATGCGAATGCAAACCGATTACACTCGATTTTCTATCAAAAACTTAGAGAGAAAAAGTATTGAAGGTTAAGTTGAAACTAAAACTATTTATTACTACATTTATTTTACTTTATTATTTACAAATCTTATACCTAGCTTACAAATACATTTACAACTTCTTAACCTATCTTATCTTTAGTTTTCTATAATACTAAAATAGCAATAAGGGTTATAAATTGGATAATGACGATGGTGTCTGACGCATCCCTTGTTTATAACATAATGCTAACAGTTGTGAGTCATAAAACACAATCTGCGAGATCATTTACTGTTATATGATAAGGTTCAACGCAACACAGCTCGCCATCCACTTTGATCTTAAACTATTTACACAATACATTCTACTGTCTCAAAGTATATTCTAAATATCTAAAAATATGCATAGATAACTTAACAAAACTATTATATCGTAATAAGTTTGCCCTTGAGCACAATTTCGGACGTATTTCTTCAGGGTAGAGATTTATTCTTCGAACGCACTACACGAATGTGGAGTGCACTACATTTATATTTCTCTACTATTTTGATAGTTCCAACTTCAAAAATAATGTGTATCGGTGACTCATGTGACTCATCTACACCTCCTAGGTGTACTAGGAAGATTGTGGAAACCTGAAACTGTATACTTTTCGAGGTGCGGATGGTGTCGATATCTAAAATTCCATTTTGAATGGAAAGGGGAAAATATTCATGTCGATTATGGAAACCGCAGTGGTTCCCATTGCAGGGCTTCCTTTTCTCTTTACTCATTCTCAGGTAGTATTAATTTATTTGCCAAATTCGAAAAAAAAAAAATTATAATCGTCTTGAAAATAAGGTATTTATTTTAAAAGATGTATCCGATTCTTTAGAAGACTTAATTTCTCTTCGCCTAAAACCAAAAATTAAACCATCAAAAAACACATATATTAACACCCATTTGGCTTGTTAAACATATCATTTATCCTCAGAAATATTTAAACAAATAAAAACCAACATATATGCATGTTAAAAATCATTAAAAACATTTTAATAACAGTAATACATTCTTGTTAGCAAGGAAAACAAAAGAGCTGACGTGCGAACTCTTTTTTTTTTCTGTATTGGTTTTTTTTTTTTCTTACCAAATTAAAAACGATCTTCAAACAAATTAAATAAGAACTATTTATGCCAAAAACTAACGACCACAATCATAAAAAAAACCAAACTCGTTAGCATCAATTTGTACTGAAATAGCGAGGTGAAAAGTAAAAAAAAATATGTATTTATGTTTAGGAAATAAAATAGAAAACATTTATTCAAAAACAAATATAATCAAATCAGCAAAACTGAAAGCAATATTTGTACTCTTTTGACATTTAACCCACTTTCTTGAATGAAAAATTAAAAAAAAAGAAGAGCTTTCGGAATCACACTTCAAAAAATACACTCCCCGTGTATCTAATCAAATTAGTCACGTTTACTACCTGGTTTTCTTTTTTTACATCTTTTTTTTTTTTCTTTTTTCTATATTTACACCTGCGGATACGCGTTGTCTTTATTCACGCAATAAACTTATGATCTTTAAAGAAGAACACAAAAAAATGAGAAATTAAATATATGAATTAGGTATAAAAATGGAATTTACCCTCCAGACAGACAATTTGGCGGCAACGAATGCGACGACAATGACGACGACGACGCGAACGCACGAGCTGAGTATGGAAAGTGGAATTCAACGTTGGTTTACCTTCGCGATTTCCCTCTTCACTTCTTCACGGTGCAGTGGTGGTGGTGAATTGTGTAGTGTATGTTGGGTTTCGTTTTGGATATGATGAAGTAAAATTTATAAGATACTTTACTGTCATAAGTCATTTTCCAGATAGGTATAAGGAGTCCTCTTTTGGAAATGATAACAATAACAAAACCAAAATGCAAGATGAGTTAAAAAGGCAAAATGAAATCGAAACAGAGTGCGTGTGTGCATTGAATCGGCATCCTTTTTTCTCTGTGCCCATATTATTGCCGCTCGGTGGCATTTCAATTGGGAAAATATTTATATCCATTTTTTAGCTAAGAATGGTGTGTGCCTTTGCTTACTGCCGCCACCGCTGCCGTCCGCTGCTCGCAGTCCGCACCGGCCATCGATGAACTGTGGATCCTTTTGATTTTTTTATATCCAAAATTTAAGTTTTAAAAAAATATTTTTCGTTATTTTCTTCAAGTAAAATCTATTATTTAAGGCGATGAAAAAAGGAATAATCACCTAAAATTAAAAAAAATACAGCTTCAAGGATTACCGGAAGAAAAGATCACAGTGAAAACAATTGTGGATAAATAAAAATAAGGCCTTGTCAATGGGAGAATATATCAGCTGGATTATTATATTTTTTTACTTGCCCTGCTCACTTTTATGCCTTAATTTGTTTATCAAATTCTGAAAAGTGGTTCAGATTGATGGTTTCAAGGCCATTTTTTTATACAATTTGCGCCACTGTACCTACTTACCTAACCAACACAAAAAAAGGGTCAAAATAAGCAAAGACTTTCCTTAAACAATTTTAATGTCATTTGCGATTAACATTTTCCTTTCATTCGTTTATTCGTTGGGATGTTTAATGTTTATCTCAAGTTTATTACTTGTAACAACAACTGTTGTCATATCCTCTTTATCGTTTTTGTTGTTGTTGTTGTTTGTTTATCGGACATATCAGGCATATATCGGACACATCACACAGACCAATCGACCATCAAAGGAAAAAATATGAAATTTCAAATTCAAATTTATTGCAATATGTGTGCGTTTATTTTGATTTATGTTAACAACCTTGACAATGAGCTTGTGAATTAAACACAATCAGAGATATTGAGAATTGTGAATTTGGTTCGAAGTCCTCAATATCTTATATATGAGTACCTATGTACTTAGATAATCTTTTTATGGATCGTTTTCGATTTCTTTTGTCCATCAGTATTTTTATTTTTTGAGAGAGAGCGAGATAGAAATGAAATGGAGATGTGTTTGTGTAATTTGTCTCCTCAATGTGGGTTTTATAATAAAATTATATGCCAAACTGCATAGCAGGGATTCGATTTCTGTAGACTGGATTTTTATTTTTTCTTATTTATTTTTTTTTGTCGTTTAGTCGGGCATTTCAAATGAGAACTAAATGAAGTATACATCTAGTTCTATATTTAGAATTTACAATCAATTGAATAAAAAAAAAAATAAGGACAACCGCTGATCGAATCTGCACATTGCTATATATTTATGATGCTATGTGGCTATGGTGGCGTCGTCGTTGATTTTTATAGAAGTTGACAGTGATGGCAATAAATGCGGAATAGGTTCGTAGAATGCACCTTGACGATGGGCATTACTGTGAGTTGTCTCTTTAAATAATGTTGATTTTTTTATACGATCGATAAGGCACGATGATGGGTTTGTGGGCATTAAATTGTGCTTTTATGCGTGCATCGTAAAATGCTGCGGCTTTTAAATATGTATTTATTACATATAAATATATAGATAAAAATGTGTTCATCCTTTTATATCTGACCTTCGTAACTATAAATAGGGATTATGGTAAATCGAGTTTTGATATCTAGTTAAACTGGATCAAGTTTAACTAATTCTTAGTTGATTTTTATATACAAATGGATATTTTCAAAGCAATGTGATTTCTCGTTCAACCAGAACAAGAAATGAAAAGTGAATTAAGTGCCTTTTATTATAGGTGAGGGTATAATGTGAAACTGGGCCTCACTCTCAGGTTATTCGCTTTCAAGTACAAAATCGATTTAAGCATTTTAGAGCTCTTAAAGAAAAGTATTTTTTTTTTGATAAATTAGTGAGATGTATTTCGTGCATACTGCAACTGCAAAATATGGTTTGAGGATGATCTATGAATAAAGACTCTGCGAATTTTTGGGCTGATCAAGAGAGACTTCTGAACTCAGCCAACTACAGAGGCGTCAGTCCCCTTAACATTGCCTACAAGATTTTTCCAGCGGTATTATATGAACGCCTGGAGCTGTTCTTCAACAACCTTTAGGGTCCAAATCATTACCTAAGGTTAGGGCAATCCACATACACATTACTGCAGATTTTGGAAAAAATAAAGGAATTCCAAATTGACCGTAATGGGTGGAATTGGCACCGGACTAACCTGAAAGCTTAATAAGAAGGTTATGTTGGAGCTGCGACAAATAACAATCAGGCTGAATTTGACCGATGGCATGGGTTATGTTGGCTTTGAGGGCCACCTTCTTTGTGACTTATTCGCATAGCCCTGCGACTTCAGAAAACCCCACAAGAAAAAAGTCTAACGGTTTCAAATCGCATGATCTCGGTGCCCAGTTCACATCACATTCACATGAGATGACCATGCCCTCGAATCACTCGTGCAGAATTTCCTATGTGGCGTGAGCTGTGTGGCAAGTATATCGCCGTCCTGATGAAACCGCACGTCGTTGGTGTCCATGTCATCCAATTCAGGTCAGAAGAAGTTGCTAATCATCGACCTATAGCGCTCTTTGTTGACGGTGACGGCCTGGGGCCTGATTCCGTTAAACGAAAACGATCAATGATATCGTTTTGGCAATACCCATCTCTATCAGATCTAAAGAAACGATATCGTTCGATCGTTTTCGTCTTAGGAAATAAGGCCCCTTGCCTACGTCGTCGTTCTCAAAGAAATGTAGACCGATGACGCCTCCAGCCTAAAATCCACACCAAACAGAGCTTTTTCGGAATTCATTGGACGCTCTTAAATCTTATGAGGATTGGTATGTACAATTTTTTTTGTTCATCCATCATGGCTCAAAATGATTGTTCGATGAAAATTAAGGTCAGTTTCCAACTGCTCCAGAGCCCATTCAGCGAACACACGTCGTTGTCTCGGTAGGACGATTATGGCGACCGTAAAATAGGCGAAGCGAGCGGAACGTTGCAAGAACAGAACCCCCATTTTGATAAAACAATTTTATAATTTGATGTGTTGTTGAACGCTATATCCGTCCCTGGTGATTTTGGCAAAAGCGACTGAATAAATGACAGCCAATTTAACAGATACAGCTTCAACAATATGGCCGCTATCAACTGTCAAAGTTCGAAAGTTTTTATTGGAAGACCCTTTAGATACCTTCATAAGTTTCATCTGCAACATGCTACGAATTCGGCTTTATAGTCGGACAAGCGATCTTTCACCGATTTTTTAACACATCGAGCAAGTTATGCTCTAAACCATGTTACAGTACAGTAGTGACAGTCTCTGTTCGCTTCTAGACTAATTAAAAGATTCCTTTGTTTGGCCAAAAAGTTTTTTTTTTTTGGATAATAGGTTTTAAACCTCTTCTCTCTTCCCACCCTGTTCCGGAGTTCCTCAGACTCATCTTTTCTTTTCTCTAAGTTGCAAGCAGGGAATGTGCTAAAGCATTTCTTTAAATATAATAGCATATACAAGTTGCACTTGATTTTTGATCCTTTTAATTTATGAATTTTTTAAGCATACTAAAAAAAAACATTTTAGACAAGAAATAACTCTGAATACTTTTTTGAAGATTTATTTCGGTTGGAGTGCCCCATATCCAGTGCCGTAGCCAGGATTTTGGTTTGGGGGGGGGTCTTGCTTCCAAATTTTACGAGGAATTTTTTAAACAAAAAACTATATATATCTTAATTTATTGATTTTTATTAGTTTTTAAATTGTATGTACTCAAACGAACATATACTTAAATTATTTTTTTTATACACACATTTTATCAAAGCAGAAGACGTCTTGATTTTCTTTTTGACATGAGATCAATCACCTTATCTGGATCCACATTAATATCTGAATGAGCAGATATCATAGCAAGTGAGCTTAATCTTGCATTCCCCATAACACTTGGGGACACTGTTTTAATCCTTTTCATAGTTGAAAAGGTTCTTTCAACACTAGCTGTGGTCACTGGAGGCGTGGCCAAAACCGTAAGCAAGAAGTTTATACCTCTAAAGTTAGTCTTGTCACATATATCAAGCAATTTTAAAACTTCGATAGAAGGATCAATCGACGATATTTTTTCGCACCAGAGAATGTATTCAGCTTTCACAGCTGACAACGAAATTGCATTATCAAAGTTACATGTTAGCTTTTCCATTTCGTTGACTCGCCCAACCGCAGAAAAACCTTGGAGAAGAGCTTGAAACGATGGTAGAACGTCTTCGTTGATCATGAATCTGTCCGTAAGATTTTGTATTAACGAATCTATTCAAGCAATCAATACAGACACTCTAAAATAGGATTCAGTAGAAGAGGTTTCTGGATTGGAACGCGTGGTTTGTTTCAATGAAGTTCTTGGAGTCTTAATTCAACTTTAAATAAGTCCTCGGCAAGGTTAGATACGAATTGAAAAGCCTCTCTGAAAAAATCTTCGGCTTTTTCTCTGATGTTCTCAAGAGAATTCAGAACTCTTCTTTGGTGCGGTCGATTGCAGAAACGAAATCTAAGGATTTGTTCTGTAGTGTTGATGCCTTCGAAGACATCGCCCACGTTCTGCTCGTTATTTCTTCAAGACTTATTGAGATGCATTTGCAGAGCTCTACAAAGGAAATAATACTGTATATTAGAAAGTTTTAGTTTTTATTTTAAACTTTCGGGGGGGGCTTCAGCCCCTCAAGCCCCCCCTCTGGCTACGTGCCTGCCCATATCTTCCTTAATTGAGATGTTAGTCCTGTCGGGAATTCTGTGTCTGAAGTAAAACCCCTTTCACATGAAGAAACAATTATTTGTATGCTGTTGGTTGAATGCATTCTATGTAAATACATAGGAAGTAAAATAAGAAATGTCAAAGAAATTGTTGGTCGGGGCTATTTTGTTCACTGTCCCTATACTTCGTGGTATTCTCTCCTTTAAACTGAGAATTAATAGAAACATAGTTTCGTCGTGTAAATGGGGTCTAACGGTTTTCAAGCTTCAGGTAGTTTTCTAAAAGCACAATTCTTTCGTACTTGAAACTTTGAGTCTTTAAACTAAACTGTTTTGTCATGAAATTTTAACTTTAATACACCTTGAACGCATACCTATATGAATCTCAAAATTGCTTCATCATCCTTCAGCACTAGAACTTAGAACTTATATAGTAGGACCTAACTTCTCACCATTACTTGAATATCCCGATATTTAAATTGCCACATTGAAGAAATTAATTTATTCTTAAAAGTCCATTACTCACGATATACGTTCGTTGTTGGTGGGATCACGAAACCCAAAGTTCTACCATCACCGCACACAGAAGTACCTAGAGGCAAATACCATAAATATATTCTCATAATTGCATTTTAGAAGACTGATCTATAGCTTCGCTCAGGTATGTTCATGCACTCACTGTGTATATATGTACATATACCGGCATCATAACCTAATGAAACACATTCAGCAAAGTTGCTCCTCAGCTTAGGTACATATATACACTTGACGAATTGAAGCATCATTTTCTTCGCTTTATAATTAGAATTTCTACTACTATCCGTTTCGTGATGTGTGGAAAATCAACCTACATGGTTTAATATTTATATTTTTCATATATCTATCTAAACCGCCCGCCTATATAATATTTCTGATGAAAATTCTCAAGACCATCAAGTTATCATGCTCGGCGTTACATACCCCCTCGTTGTTTTCATCTCTTCTCCACCATTTGAATTGTGTATAAACAATAAAACAACAAAAATCAGCTATATATTGTGCTTTTGTTGCACAAAAAATACAAAGATTCAAAATAAAGATAGAAGAGCAGAGCAGAACATCTATCTATCTATCTATATATAACCAAGTTCTCAAAAATTCTTTCATTGCTCATGTGGGGCAACTTTATTTATAATATTTATATTTTTTTTCTCATATTTTTGAATTATTTTTATTTGACGTTACGTTTTAATGGCGCACATTCTTATCTTTCCCCTGTTTTTCTATATCTACCTATATTTTCTGAGAGTTGTATAGTAACGATAGTATACGTTCTAGTAAACTAGACCCATATCTTGGTGCGATTATCATTTAACGTTGCCGGAGGTAATGATTTTATGTTATGGTCTGCAACAGTAGAAGCACCGGAATAAAAAAAAAACGAGAGAACATTAAGATGAGGAAATATAGGGTGCTTCAATAAATCAGCAAGATATTATGAAGGATATTGAAAAGAGGAAGACTAACAGTCGTATTTATTAGATTGTTGTCTACCTAGACACTGTCTAACTATTTTCAAATTGGTGGAAATATGTTTTATTTATAAAAATAAATATCACATTATTCACGGTTAGGACAATCTACTCTTGTGTCTAAGTTAGGCAGCTATAAGAAAATAATAAACAAGGTTTTTGAACACATTTTTCAAAGTTTGAAAGTTGTCTAAAGTTAGACAATGTTTATAAATAAGACCATTAAAGTCTAATGTCTTTTGTTTTTTAATTAAATTTTCAAAAGATCATACGTCTGAATTTGGTAACTCTGAAATTTTAGGATAAATTTTGGAAACAATTCGGAATTAATCTTTCGGACTTTGCATATTTGCAAAAAATCAAAAATAATTCGAATTCGAAGATAAGTTCAACTTAAAATTCAGTTTGATTTAAGACTGAAAAAGTTTTATTTACTGTTTTATTTTCTTCATAAATCAGTCTTCCGTGAGTTAAAGCCGTTCGCTAATCCTAAATTTGAAAAACTAAATTCAACTTAAACGTTTATATTCTACTTTTTCTTTACGTCAACTGTAACCTATTGAACTTAAATATTTAAAGCCACATTAATAAAAATTTACAGATTTCACTCATAGAGTAACTATGGGGACATTGAAAATGACTTATATTACGTCGATAAAACAAAATCATGCCAAATCTTAGAGATTTTTATCTTGTATACTATTGTTGTATTATAAGTTCACAAAGTGTCTTAGAAACCATTCTACAGTCTGAAGTACCAATTTGTATATTTAATGTCACTTCCCAGTTGGTGGTTAAATTAATTTGTTAATTTTTTTAATAGGGTGAATCTTAGTCTTAATTGTGGCTTATCTCGCAATTACACAATCATACTCATTTTCATCCGCACCGGTACAGCACTTATACACGAAAAAAAATACATATAGGTACCATCTATCTTAACGTATATCTAGGTATTTGACATTTTTGCCTAGCTAAGCTTTGCAGAAAGGTTACTGAATTATTACAGATCGATTAAAGCATACATCATATACGGTTCAACTTAGTTCTCGACTTGATTGTTTTTGAATCCACCCGTGTTTGATTAAATGTCCAGGTAAACCTTTTTTAAATCGAGACAAAATTTACAAAGAAATTGATGCGGAAGATCTGACCATTAGGGCTGAAGTTATAAGTTTATTAAAGAGGTTCGAGTAGGTACCTATGCACATTGTAGGTTAAACAATCAAACTGATTCCGAAGTAAATCAAGTTTTGTCGAAAGCATTTTCTAGTCTGTCATTTTACATTCATTTTCAGACCATAACCTCAAAAATCCGATAATTAAAACAGAATATATCATCTTACAAAATCGACTCTTTTCGATTATAATATTTCAATTGCTTAGCTAAGTTAATTCTACCTCTTGCCTAATTTACCTAAACATACCTTAACCTTGAGCATCTAGCCCTTAGAACTTAAGTTATATATGTATAAGATGTTCAAGTAGGTGCCTATGCATATTCTAGGTTAAACAAATTGATTTAGAATTAAGTAAAGTTTTTACCCAAACGTTGTCTAGCATATTTTAGGTTCTTTAGGTTGATTTAGAAAAAAATCAACGTTTGTCATATTTTACCTTATTTTTGAGACTTTAATCTCGAACATCCGATTATTAGAATAAAATATAGAAGCTAACCAAGACCTTAACCTTCATGATCTGGTCCTTAGAACTTAAGCTATAATTTTATATAAGAGGTTCAAGTAGGTACCTATGCATTTTCTAGATTAAATAATCAAACTGATTCAGAAGTAAGTCAAGTTTTTTCAAAAGCATTTTACCTTCATTTTCAGACCGTAACATCAAGGATCCGATGATTAGAACCGAATATATTAGCTTACAAATTCGACCCTTTTCGATTATAATATTTTAGTTGTTTAGCTAAGTTAAACATACTTTAACCTTGAGCATCTGGCCCTTAGAACTTAAGTTATAAGTTTGATTTAGAAGTTAGTTAAGTTTTTACCAAAACTATGCATATTCTAGGTTCAACAATCGATTGATTTAAAAGAATGACATTTTACCTTAATTTTAAGACCTTAACCTCAAACATCCGATTATTAGAACAGAAGTTATAATCCAAACAAACCAACCAAATCCAACCTTTACGATTTTATTATTTGTAAAATACCTACTACAATTAATGTTCATGCACATACCTACATGCATACATACATACCTACATAAACATAATGTACATATATCATTTTTGTGCCCGATGCAAAGCCAATTTTGTTTGCCACGTGTTTTTTTTTATTGCACACACTCCACCGTCTTCTCCCTTCTAAAAATATGTTCTTTGTAGGTACGTACCTACATACATACCTATTTTGTTTGTTTTTTTTTTCTATTCCGTAATGAAATATAGTTCTAAAAAGACAATTTTTCAAGTTTCTAGTATGAAATTTTTTACGATTTTGCAAAAAATTTTATGCAGATTTGTAGCCTGTCATTTAAACTTTAATTATCTAGCTTAATATTGAACATCCAATAATTATAACTAAAGTTATAGGCTTCTAAGTGGGCTCAAATCGAGCATTTTTCGAATTTTACATTCCTCCACTGAATCTCGTCCGTTGGCGATGATCAAAATTTATGTACGCTGGCTGAAATTCATCACTTGTGTTTTTTTCTTCATTTTATTCATTTTGGTAGTTTCTTTGGTAACACCAACCAAAAATTCAATCGTTCTCCCCCTATACGCTAGAGTTCATTCTATATCTTTGTTCATTTTGGTAACACCATACTTTTATCAAAACGACCCTATAAACATTTTCAATGTTAAAATAAACGCTTATTCCACCTTTATTCCAAGAGTTTACTGAAACAGGGAATAATATTTAAGATATGGGTTAAAATTTTCCATGAATAAAACCAAAATGTTCGTGGAATAGTAAAGTGACGTTTGCCAAAAATCCCTTGAGAAAATCTAATACGGTAAAACCCGCTTAAGAGAATCGCGCTTAAAATAAACCCGCTTAAGAGAAAAACCCTCTTATCTGAAACCCTTTTTTGATCCCAGAGCATTTTTCGACCAATTACCTATAAAACACTCCGCTTAAGGGAAACTCGCTTAAGTGAAAAACCCGCTTACCTGAAACATATTTTCAGTTATTTTCTCTTAAGTGAAAAAAAAATTAAATCGAACAGAACAAAAAATTTGCTGAACGCTTTCACCTTCTTCTTTATTTTTCACCTCCACCATTTTCACCACAAAAATGACATTTGAATTTCTTATATGTCACAACCATTTTATTTAATCTATCTATTATCTATTTTATTAAATTTTTTTTTAGACATTTCCAAAAGATAAATTCAATTTTTTCTAGCTTTAAATTTCCGATTAATGGAATTTTTAAATCCGCTTAAGTGAAATTTGTTTTAACTTATCCGGACTACACTTAAGTGAAATACACAGACATTTTTTCGTTTCTCTTAAGCGGGTTTTACTGCACAATAAATAAAATGCCTGTTTGGTAACTTGAAATTTTCACCAAGTTTTGTAAACTTGGGTTTTTTTCGTATGGGTTTTGACAGCAAATTTTGATAATTTGTAAAAAAAAAAGCTCACGTTTCTGTCAAAATTATTATCAATCTTCAATCGTTTTTGTTGTGTCTGTTTTCTTTTCTGTTTTAATTAATTGAATCAAAAATTAAAGAAGAAAAAAGATTGAAACTATTGGCATAGTACTGTCCTCTGTCTCCTCCCTTTTTTTTTTTATTCGTGAATATGTCCACCTCTTGTGTCTCCATTTAGGTCATCTTCAACAACGTCAATAAATTTCCTCTTCCTAAAATCCTCCTTACTTAGCACTTGCGTTGGAATAACATTGCCACATGCCAGACCCCAGAACAGATCTGGCCTATCCTGGATCTGAAGCACTCTTAAGTGTTTGATATCTCCAAGAACACTGCTAATTACCTCCGTCATAGGTGTCATTACCGAGCACTATCTAACTGGCAAGCACGCAATGAGACTTGGAGTATTTTCTAACGATTTCTGCAGAAATTGTATAGACGAAGAAGAGAAAGAATCGGTTTTTCAGCTTCTCTGTAAGTGTCCTGCTTTATCTCAAAGGCTTAGGCTCCACCTGCGAGAATTCTACTACAATAATCTTAGCGATCTGGCAAATTATGACATTGGTATGTAGTATTGCATGCTTCGTAAGAAGCTCTAAGTGGTTCAACGAGCGGGAAGAAAGTTTCCTAGATTCTTGTGGTATCACAATAGTATCAAGCGCCCCTGCTGACAGCATTATTAACCTAACCTAACCTACCACTTGCGTAGGACCATACCTGATTTTGTATATTTTTCCCTTTCTGGTGGTTGATGGCTGATTGTCCATTAATTGAAAATGGTTTAAAAACTCGAGAAATCAAGCAGACATTATTATTATTATTATTCAAAATTAAATAAGCAATCTTCACTTATTTATTTCAGAATTAATTTCACCCATCTGGTTCTTATTCCTTCGTTAAATCACTTCGGTGGTTTAACTTTGTAGGTAAAGTCACTTAGAAGAAATTTTGTTTTATTCATCACTATTTTACGGAATAAGACTTAACCCTTCGCTATTCCACGTTTATTAATTTAGCTATTAAAATTCATTTCAGCAAATAGATCTTAAAAACATAGGATTCACCTCAGAAAATAAATAAACATTAATTCGTTAGACCAAATAATTCATTTATTAAAAATGAATGATTTTCGTTTGAATCACCCTGTTTATCGATGTAGGTTATAGGAGCCAGCACAAATGCAAACGTAATCGCACAAGAAGTTTGAAGAATTTCTAAGGCCGTTCGCTGTATATAGCGCGCTCATAACAAGTGAAAAGTTTGGTAGATGGTTTCGATATGCGGTTAACTGTTTTTTTTTTTTTTTTTTTAAGAGGTGCAATAAAAATTGACAGCAGATTGAAGGAGGTACTGGTATAGTTGGTTGTAGACTTGTAGTGTTCCTCAATATGAACCTCAAACACCATCAAAAGAGAGAGAGAGAGGGAAAAAACTATTATTGATTAGAGGAGAACAAGTTATCTACATTTGCCAAAGTACTCGTACTCGTAACTAAAGCAAAAGACTTGGAGTTGCGGTCAGGCAGCTAAGCATCACTTTTACAGAATAATAACATTTTAGTTTAATTTTTTTTTTTTTTTTTGAAATAGAAGGTTTAAGATTGTTTTCCTTTCAACCCACACACAAAACAGGTGCATGTCAAGATAAATTAAGAACCGCAACCATTTAGAACGGCAAAACGAGACATGGAAGTATAACAAAATATTTATAATGCTTGTTTTAAATTAGTAGTAATAAATATGTTGAGGTTAATATGATTTTAGTTGCCTTTTTTAATATCAGAGCTATGTTTGATTTTATTACCGAGAAAAGGAAACGATAACTTTCAGCAAAAGAAAAATAGTTTCGATAAATGTAGGTCAATAATAGTTTTTTTTTTTTGTTTTAATTTAAATCTGGACTTGTTAAAGTTCAAAAAGGCTCGTAAGTCCAGGGTTCTTGGATCAAGTTGTGGGTAGCGAACTTCCTCCCTTAAATGGATGCTGTGACTTAGATGTGGTGCGGACTATCACTTGAGTTAGCTTAGTACTGACCCCGCGTTCCATCATATTGTGTTCTTAGGCAGATGGGGCCAAAGGTCCCTTCATCCGATACCAGGTTTTCTTCCTCCTCTGCGGTAGGAAGTAATTCATCGTGGTCTATTATACTTGGTGGCGTATATGCCCTATATCTCCCCGTCTGTAGGAACTAATTTCATGTTTACCAGCAACATTACCTACTTTGGTGGAGTGGTGAGTAGAAGAGTGGTGAGGAGGGGAGAGGTAGTTGAGAGGCAAGATGCGGTATGACTGCTAAGATATTCAGGATTATGATGTTAGATAGAGAAGGAGTTGAAGAGTTGGTTTACTTGGGTTCCAGGATTATCTCTGTTGGACCTCGTTTATGGGCATCGTTTTCTGCATCAAGGTCGCTTTTTCGTCAGATAATAGACCGTTATTTTTCCAAATTTTAAGTGTATCTGATGGTTTGCTTTTATTATGGTCTCTACTAACTGTTATCGATGTTAATTACCAGCAGATGGCTTCCTTCTCCGCATTGGTCCTTACAATTTTACCAACCGGACTTCTATTTGGCAAGAACATCGTTATCGTCTCCAATTTCGGGATTTCGTAACTCTTACACGTTATCAGCTTGATTCTTTACCAGGCCTTGGTACACTCTCCCTAAGCCTTACCCTGGTCCACCGCAGTCAACCAAGAGCTCATTTGTTCTAAAATATTCTAAAATACAAGCCATTGAACTTCAACTTATGCTTCCAACCAAAGAAACTTCTTCAATAATTGCTTCTTCAAGTGCCAACAGCTCTTCGGCAACCAGAGTAACGTGGGCGTAGTCCCCAGGCAAAACAGTATCTTAAGACCTCACTCGCATAAGAGAGCCTGTTAGTTCCGCAAAAGATATTACCATCGTCCTAGGTTTCTTTGCTTCTGGCCTTTGGGAAGGAGTTATCCGACTAATTTTCTTCTTACCCTGACTCAGGCTTGCAGTTTCATTTTTAAGTGCATTTATCTTTTCTTCCTGCGTGGACATCCCCACCGGAAGTACCACTGTACCTGATTCACTTAACCCTTTTTTGAGTGGGTCACCCAGAGGACCTGGCTTGCCAAGTTCTAGAAGCGGGAAAGTTCTGCGGTTAGTTAATTCCAGCTTGGTGGCTTCTTAAGTGATTTCGAAATGTTTGGTAATGGTATAACTTCCCAGCATCTACACGTTCTTTGGCTTTACTGGAAGCTGTATGCGTCGCTAATTGCATAATTTGTTGTGACAACCATCCCACAGTTGCATCGATTCTGAACAATCGCAAGCTTCGTGATGTAACAGTCGGGTAGACAAGTGTTACATAGTTTGTGCTACGTAGAATGATAGGGCTAATGTAGGAACTCAAGTTCGTAGGTAAAACGATTGTATCCATAACTCCCCGCTTTAGAAATACTATCACCATTTTTTATTATAGAAATACCGGTTAAAATTGTAATACCTTATTACTTTCTCATACATAACAACTGTACTGAATCAACAGCTTCCTCACTCCTATTTCTTCCATCGTTAGATTTTATTAACTTCTAAGTTTCATTGATTTAAATTTCTCCTCTCAAAAAAACGATTAACATAATTTGTCAATTTTTCTTTATCTTTACAGATCCATTAACAAATTTACAACAATCCACAAAAAAAGGTAGGTACTTACAAACTTTGGATTCCAGAATTTTTTTAATACAAATTACCATCATTAATATTGGTCTTTTACTCCCTATAATCACTTTCCCGCTTAGGGCCAATTGATTAATGTTTTAACGATGAAACCTGCAACAATTTAAAACCCAACCTAGTCCAATTTCACCCTACCTATACAAAGATATAGCTAAACCAGAGAGATTGTCGACATGTATTTTCTTATCTCAAATCGCTTAAAGGAAACAAACTATAACAGAGCACTGCTTAGATGCCACAGCTCCTCCTCTTAAAAATACATCAACAGATATTTAAATTAATATTCTCAAGTTAAAAATCATCTCTAAGCTACCATTTCCCTACAGCTTAAGTCCTCTCTCTTTCTCTCTCTGTCTCGTAATCAATCAATTTCGATAGCATAAAGATTGAAATCGTTAGTTTTTTGTTATAAAATTGATGATACTCTATGATTATGGAAATTATAGATTTTCTGTGACATCCTAAGGGCAAGTTTGGAAGTTTTATGGAATAATTTTCCCTTCACGCATCACAACCACCATCAGCAACAACAAGACAATTGAGGAGGTTCTATGGTACTAAATCAATGAAGTGGAAAAAAAAGGAACACACACCGAAAACATGTTTCTTGTTTATTTTAATTAAATTAGCTTTTATTGCTAAACAAAAAATGAGATAAAAAAGTAGATTCTAAAGATATAGAAATAGACAGACAGACAGAAAGACATAGACAACTCAGAACACACACTTAAGTTGTACATACATACTTGGCCGCCAATCAAACAAAAGATGGACAACACTCTTGATTTGTGATTCTTGACAAAGAATTCTCCATAGGTATATAGCAAGTTTTTCATCCTAAAAGCGACCTGAGCTTAGGATACATTAAGATATAGCAAAATACATAAAAGATACATTGCCATGATTATAATGTTGCAGCAAAGATATAGATACTCATCCAATAAAGTACCATATTGTGAATAAGGCAAGTTACTTCAAGTCGATAGATATCTAACGAACATAATGGTTGGCGGGAAGGTTTTGTTAGTTTTTTTTTTTGTAGGTAACATACTTGTATAAGCTTGACGAAAAAGGAGAAGAAGATATATTATGATAGGGATCTATTTGGAATAGAGATCAGTGGAATTTCGCTATTCTTCATCTTTAGTGAAAGGAAAATCTTAAATGGTACTTAGGAGTATGTATTTCAAAGAATCTTCATCAAGAACATTACAAAGGTTTGGGAGAGGAATATAAGAGCACAGTATGTTTGCAAAGAAAATGTGATTTTTTTCCAGACAGAATGTTTTAGATATATTAAAAATTTTCTAGAAAGGAAAACATATGTTTTATTCTTCATCAGATAAGAATAGAAAAAAAGCAAAGAAATAATAGTTGTCATTTGATAACGAAACATTTTACCCTTTTTGTAGTTTCTTAATTCTTTTGAGTATACATCGGGAAGTTTTTCTTCAGTCATCACCAGCTGGTCGGTAAGGGGGGGGGGAGGGGCATAGACGGACCCCCAAACAATTACGTCATTTGATAGCGAATATTTTTGGCTTTTTTTTCTCCTTGTGTGCACTTGTGAGTGTTAATTCTAAAGTTTGTCTACCTTCAGTTTATAAGCGTGGGGGTCATTGACCCCCAAAGAGTCAAAAACTGAAAAAAAAAAAAACAATTAAGTAAGGTCACTCATAGCTCTACGCTTGTACGCTTATGAGTATCAATTCGAAAGTATACCAGCTTTTAGAGGGGTGGGGGCCACGGACCCCAGAGGGTCAAAAATAGCTAAATCAATTAAGCTACGTCATTTGATAACGAACATTTTTGGCTCCTTTCTACTCTTATAGCACTTGTGAGTATTAATTCGGAAGTCTGACAGCTCTCAGAAAAGTTTTATTTGTATGTGGGGGCCTAAGACCCCCATCAAAGAGCCAAAATCAATTTAGTTACGTGATTATCTAACGAAGTTTTTGGCCTTTTAGTACTCTTCTAGGACTTGTGAGTATTAATTCGGAAGTCTGCCAAGCATCAGCAATAGTGAGGGTCACGGTAGTCACAGTTACGTCATTTGATAGCGAATATTTTTTGGTCTTTTTGTCAAAAACAGAAAAAAAAAAACAATTAAGTCACTTTATAGAGAAAATTTTGTACTCTATTAACGTTTGTGAGTATCAATTCAGCAGTCTACCAGCTTTCAGAGGTGGGTGTGGGGGCCACGGTTCCCCAAAGGTTCAGAAACATATAAATCAATTAAGTTACCTAATTTGATCACTTGATAACGAACATTTGAAGCTTTTTCTACTCTCGCATTACTTGTGAGCATTAATTCGTAAGTCTTTCAACTGTCAGCCAGTAGGTCTAATGGCCATGAACCCCGAAAGTATTAAAAATCAAATCAATTTAAGTTACGTTATTTGATTAAAAAAAACATTCAGCATTCAGTTTTTATAGATTACCTATCAATGGTTAAAATAATTTTACAAAAATCTCAAAAATTTACAACAATTCTAAAATTCTTTAATAAATTACTTTAACTATGTATTTGTTGCCACCAAGAAGATCGAGCCTCAACCACCCTGGCACACAAACTAAACCAACTAAAAGTTGCAATATTTCTTTGAATCTATTATGCATTATATACTCTGTACTTCTCCAGTGTGTCTAGCTAGGATCTCCGACAAAATAAACGACTGCAAAATAACGCCTTCTCTTAAATGCCTATCATATTTCAACATACAAAACACAAAAACCCACAGCTGTATATCCTCGTGCCGGACGTCCATACAAACACTATACACTTCACGTCACTTGATTGGGTCTTATTGTTTTTTTTTTTTTTTTTTTTCTTTTATTGTGATATTTGAGTTATTGAAATTTGAGTCGAATAATTATTTTTTTGTGATTTGTATCGAAAACATGAATGAATAGAAAAATCTAAAGAAACAAATACTGCTTTTAAATCTGTTATTTTTTCACTACTCCTGATAATTGATTTCAAAAAATTAAACAAAACTTTTTCGAAATAATCGAAATCTCTCCAAAACTTTTAGAAAATAGTTTTTTTCAAAGTGTTTACGCGATAAAGAATTTTCTTTTTAAATATTGTGCACACATGCTTGGTATTGCATAAAAAAAAATTAAAAAAAATATGTGACATAAAGTGAATGACTCGGAGTATAAATTGGTTAAAAAAATAAGGCATCGTTCAATACATCATACCATACATTTGAGGTTTCATTCGCTTTTCCAAAAGCACGTAATTAAGTCATAAAATAGGGTTAAATTAGTGTAATTGAAGTTGTGTTGCTTTTCTTTTCCAATTTCTGCTACAATCTGGACCTGATGGAGAGCCACCTTATACTCACATGATATCCTCGAATAGAAGGAATAACAACGATCTGGAAGCACGCATGCTGAGTGAGATGATAGTGTGGCATCAGAGATGCCAAAATGGCCAGCACCTTTTTTCTTATTTTCTTTTTCTTTCAAAAAAATAGTAAATTATCTATGTGTAGCTACAAACTTGTTGCATATATCTACCAACATAATATGTATCTAGTAATTACGTTTAGTTGCATGTTGGGGTTTTTGATGATAGAAAAATAAAAAAAATAAAAACAAGAAGAAGAAGAAGAAGAAGAAGCGAATGCCTTTGGGGTTAAATCATCGCTGGGGTAAAACTTTAATGTGGAAGAACGCCGGACACCCAGCATATATAGATTCAGCCCATGATACAATTACCATTAAGAATCTAATGAATATTTTTAACATCACGATACCAGCATCGTATTTAGATCTATTCTCCTTCCACATACCACCGAACTAGGTAGTTGATCTAGTTTCTTTGTTTGGGGCGCATACCAACTATATAGGCAGGTAAGTCAATTTGTATAGCGCGCGCGATAAGCATTTCCGGATAAATTCCTAAAGGAAGCAACTTGTTTTCCTGTCGCCAGGGAATTTTTTTTTTTCTTATATGAACATGCTATCATATTATTATGCACAGTGAGGATGCGCACACCGCAGGACTTCTCCTATATATGTATGCGTCGTAGTCGTCGATTCATCCTTAACCACGCACATGCATGCCATAGTGCACATTATTTAATTCCAAAACAAATAGATGCGAACTCTAAGTATCGCCTGCGGTGCTGCTGCGTCGACCGCCGCTGTGGCCCCGGCAAGGTAGAATATAGCAAATTGGTTGTGGCTTAATGTAAACAGGAAGACGCATAGCCAAAGATGATATGATGAGATGCAATATAAAGCAACCCAGACAGTGTCGTGAACAAGAAAAGTTATATTTTGTAAAAATTACATATTTTTGGTTCGAAATAAAATTGGCATTAAATATAATGTTTTTGAAAAATTAAAAGGCAATTTAAAAAGAGAAACAATTTAATGCTAAGTAAAAAAAATAAAGTGGACTTCGATTGTTCGAGCCAGATATTTTCAAAAAATGTGAAAATGGGTGAAATGGGGGAAAATCAGCAAAACATTTTTGTAAGGTTGTATTTAGGGGATGACCACCGAGGATCACATAAGGCTTAGATGTTTTTTATATAAGGTGACAGAGGGTGAAATGGGGTAAATCAAAAAAATACCATCAGATTCTAAATTCGAAAATGACTTCAGGTTAAGATATTTTCAAAATTGTTCCTTGTATAGGGTAAAATGGGGTAAAACAACAAATATAACATCCGACCTTTAGGATTTTTTTATGAGTGTATTTAGAGGATGGGCATTAACTATTAATTAGGGCCTAAATATTTTTAAAATTTTAACATTTATAAGGTGACATAGGGCGAAATTGGGTAAAACAGAAAATACCAACAGATTTTAAATATTCTTTTTGTTTTTGATAGACTACAGGTACATATTTATATGATGAACTTTGAGGATGACTTAAGTTCTATAGATATTTAAATTTTTTTTTGTCTTTGTATAGGGTGAATTGGGGTTAAACGCCAAAAATGGTATCAAGTTTTGAAAATCGAGTTTTTTAAGAATGGACTCCGAGGATCACTTAAGGATCAAATATATATATTTTTTTAAATGTAGTTAAAGTATTTATAAGTTGAAATGAGGGAAACAAAACATTTTTAACCGATTTTTAAATTTCCTTTTGTATTTGAAAAGTAATATTAAGAGGATTAATTTTGAAGATCACTTATAGGCCAGACATTTTTCAAAACTTTTAATATGGTAAAATGGGTAAAAAGATAATATATCAAATTTAATATATTTTGAAACATGTGGTAAATATTTATAATGAGTAAAAACATATGTCTACCATTGAAAAACCTCAGATTTCTGCTTTTTGGTTATAAGACCTCTCCATCCAGTTTCTTTTTTTTTGTTTCTTTTACTTGAAACTTGAAATTTCTTCCTTATCGTTTTCGTAAAAATTGTACAATGATTTAGTGTACTCGAATGTCTTACGATAAAATGTCGCAGAAACTGTAAACGCCTTTTAATAGAAAATTAAACACACACTCTGTTGTTTTATTACCTTAAAAATTGCTGTCCTCATAACCCTTAAAAAAAAGTATTCCCAACATTAGAACCATTTTTTCCACAATCAAATCAATTTCTATCTCGATTGGCGTCAATCTCAGTATATGTTTTGAGAGATCGTTAAATTGCATTAGCATATAATTAAAGTTAACGCTCACGCGAAATCACAGGCATTAGATACACAAATCTTGTCCTATTGATTTTGTTCGAATACTCTGACATTTCCAAATTATATATATCCGGACGATAAAAATACTCTCATCTGAACCTACTCGTTTGTTTTTCATGATTGCTTTTAATGCCTTCCCGTGACAAGTTTAAATATAAATCTACTTGTCTATTATCGTCTAATGAAATAAAAATAACAACTATCCTCTCTTGAGTTTGTTCTTTCTTTGCCTTCATTCATTTATTTGTATTTGGATACCATTTTAATTGACAATTCAAGACCAAACTCTAGACACATATTCCGGCATTTGACAGAAAAATGTCTTTGCTTTAATGAATTTCCATCGTTCTTTCGACATGCCATCGAATTATTTTACGAAATTCTTGGAAACATCAAACAGCTATAACCACAGCAAACCAATAAAAATGAAACCAGGAACCAGAATTTTAAAGATGTCTGCTGTGTAAGCGCTGTGCACTTGCTAGGTTCATATACACATATAGAAAAGATATTATAATATATAGGAACACAAACAAACAAGTCAAAAGAATTTTTCGCGCCTTCCTTAACATTTCCGACTTGTTTAAATGTCGCGACGGACGTTATATACTCGTCGCGTCGCGGTCGTCGTAGTCGTCGTCCACCACACCAGAATTAAGAACCATGTGAGTGCGCATTTATCTTCCTCTTCAAAAACTTAATCGACGTTATGTATGCAAGTCAGCTAAGTTCTTTTTCGAAGGTGACACATTTTTATTAAAAAAGGAACACAATGCGTATTGTAGATATATCTAAATATATGTATCTGTGTGGTATGTGCCCCTGCATTTATGACTTGAAAAAAAGGAAACAAAACTAATTTGCATATTTTTTTTTGTTAAATTCTTTTCGATGCAACACAAAAATATTTTCAAAGAAAAACACAAAACTAAGTTAGAAATTGTTTGAAAATGGTAATTTGATAAATAGGAGTCATATCTTATAACTATGAATGAAATACTGTGGGCCTTCTGACTCATGAATAATAATTTTTCTTGTAAATAAAAAAAATATGAATGAAACAAAAATATTTATAAAAAAAAATTCTGGCATTAAAATTACTTTTACCATCGAATTGAGCTAAAACTTACACAATATATTTTTTGTTAAGTGAGACCTGCACCTACATATGTATATGTTTATCAAGCGTTTTCAAGTATTTTCCGATAGATGTCGCTGAACGATAAAATATTTAAATTAATTAATACTCAAGAACTTAATATTTGATTCTGCTGAAACTAACATATGTATTTGTGATGAAGTGAGAAGGGCACAAAAATAAATAGTTTTAAAGTTTTTCGATAGATGGCGTTGAATAACAAAATTACAAAATTATTTAAAAGCTAACCATCCGATTGTAATGAAACTTCTACAATACATATTCAGTCTTATTTATAAACCCATTCCAAAGTATGTCTAACTATCCGAGTCCAAAACCTTATTTATAATCATGTTCTATCCATTGTCTAACTTAGACACTGAAATGGATTGTGGGGATGTTCAATGAACAAAGAACTGTCAAAATATCCAAATGTTCCCGAAACTGACAGAATACAGGGATGTCAGGAGGTATATGAGAACATATTTAGACAACTGCTGGAATGCGTTTATAAATAAGGAGATGTCCAACTGTTTATTTTTAAAATAAATTAAAATAAATAAATAAATTTAAAAAAAAATTATAAAATATATTAAGATGAATAATTCACAAGTTCAAATTTAAAAAAAGGACTAGCAGTCGTATTTATTAGATTTTTGTCTACTTTAACACTGTCTAACTATTTTCAAATTTGTGGAAATATGCTTTATTTAATAAAAATGAATATTACAAGGTTTTTGAAAACATTTCCAAAGTTGGACAATTGTCTAAAGTTAGACAACGTTTATAAATAAGACCATAGATGCCTCATATAAGTTAAGCAAAAAAATTACATTATAAAAACTAGAACCTTCTCGTTTCCAATAACAACTAAAATAAAAAATTTTAACTTTTCATAAAATTTTAAAATCTTAAAATTAAAAAAATGTATGTTAATGATTGCCATTTCTGCCGTCGAAATCAAATCGAAGCTTGTGACTAGCTGTAGCGAAGAGCTAAAGGTTCTTGGTACACAGCACAACATAAGGCTCTGTTGGGTTCCTGGTCAAAATGGTATCCCAGAAAATGAAAGTGCTGACGAACTGGCAAGATTAGGTTCGACACTTGATATTAATCAGGCGGACCCAACTAATCAGATCCCACCCTGTAATCTAAAACAGGCAATCGAGAACAAAGTCCTAGCCTTAACGAACAGAAGGTGGAACTCGCTTGACACCTGTGTTACTACTAGGCAACTATGGCCCAGTTTTAACAAACAAAAGACCGAAAAAATCATCCAACTGAGTAAGAAATCTCTCTCTCTTCTCGTTAGCATCACCACTGGTCACAACCAATTAGGCTACCATAAGAAGAAGTTGAAACTCAGTATGGATGAATTATGCAGAGGCTGTGGTGACGAGGATACACATGAGGACACTACTCATTACCTGTGCCACTGTCCTGCGCTATGCCATATAAGAAACAAGTTCCTCGGCAGGCATTTAGTGGTGGCTAAGGAGGGGAGCTCGCCAAAGTATGACAATGGTGCGTTAACCCCTTCTCACCCAGGTGACTATGTGCCGACAGACACTTCCAAACTCAACTAATTTGAGGGCACCCTCCGACCTTACGGGCTACACCCCGCTGAAACTACAACTACACCCTTAACCGGCCTTTTTTGTCATAGGATTTTATCATAGGTTTTCCTTATATAGGGAGCATATCTCTAGGGTACCACAATGGATCTACATTGATCTAAGTGTGACAGTAACAAGATCAATTGTCAGCCCGCTAACCTAACCTATGTTAATGATTAATGTTTTAATAAATAAATCTGAATTCAAATCAATCTACATTTCTTTCTCGGTAGAATTAATTATAATATTTATCTACAAATTTTTTATAAGGTCTCAAAAATTAGATAATTTAAATAAGTAATAGAAACGCTTCTTTGTTTTTTTTTGTCAAACCAATAGGTGTTTTAGGTGATATTTTTAAAGAACATTGTAAGCATCAACTTAGACAACATATCACAAAATCCAAGCTAACCTAATTTTTCTAACTATTTAGAACAATGTAACTGTAAATATATAATTATCTCATTTAGAAATATGAACTTTTATGGAAAATAAAATAATTTTGATTAAATGTGTTAGTCCAGCAGAAAAATCAACAAATTTAATAATTTTTCAGAACTTTCATTTTGTTGGTCTAATTTTAGGTAAAAATCAAGTAATAGATATCAAACTTCATCTTGAGATATTTTAAAAATGATAATTTCAATAATTAGTATATATTCGTCTTTATTTTAACAACAAAAATACACTTATAGGAAAAATTAATAAGAATGTTAATTAGAAACACAGAAAATATAAAACTGTCAATAAGATCAAAGTACATAAAAAAACTAATAAAATAAAACTTCAACACCATAAAAGATAAAAAAAAAATAACATTCGAAGAACCGGTAACAAATTGTTCCCAGAATAGACACTATATTCTGTCGACCTTATAAATCATTATAGAAAATTTATTATCATTAACGTGTTAATCTCTTTGAAGTATGCGAGAATTCGAGAGCTTAACATCGACGACTATATATACGACACGACTGTAAAAGATACTTCATTAACTCGATCATATAATCCCATACCTATTTGTAGCTATCTATAAAAGATAACTCCCCTACCTACAACTTTATATCTGCATCATTATAAGTAATTAAGTTGTGGCATTATACATATCTGTCGGTTTTTTATTTACGATTTCATTCTCACTGACTGACTGTCATATAAACATGATGATGGGTTTCGGTCAGTTTCCATAACATGAAATAGCATCTTAGCTGCAAAAGCGAAACCACTTAAAGGAGAACTAACTCACTTCGTGCAGCAGCAACTAGTTCATCTTTATTGCGGCCCTAATAACCTATTAAATTGTAAAACAAAAAAAAATAAGTCAGCGCATCTACTCGCATGGGAGAGAAACCTATGTTTATTTTCTGAGTTGAGTTTGTAGAAATGGAGCAAACAAAACCAGTGCCATCCATCAACAAAAAGATATATTTAAACGTATGTAGGTATATTTGTACTCGTTGCGCTGCCTTAAATTGCTAAGTTTCATAAGTTTCACCCGCTTATAATTACCCTCTGTGGATTTTTTCTTATGTTTTTTTTACTGAGGACCGAAAGAAGCTTGAAAACATAAGCGCGAATAAGAAAGACTACAAATTGGGTTCTTTATTGAAAATAATGTCGAAGAGACTTCTATGATCATTTCCACACACACACACAATTCAATGAATGCATACATAGTTACATATGTATATGAAGTCCGTGTTAAACGAAGAACTTTGGGCATAAATTGACCTCCAAAGTCAGACAGTTTGTGTTCTTCCAATTTTATACTTACTTTACTTACTATACCTATCGCGAGCTAAGTGCATCGACAAATTGAAGAAACAATAACAACAACAACAAAGGTTAAATGAACATAAAACAAAAGATATCTTCGGCATTCAAGTTATAGAGAGATACTTCATGTATATCTATTTGTATCTATTGGTTGTTATTATTTTTTTTACTGTATGTAAAAAATATTTACAGTTATTGTGATCTGAACGCCATTAGCAATTGCTGTTTTTTTTTTTTGTTGTCTCATTGTAAACTGTCTGCAGCAATGAGAGTTGTTATCTTTCGAGTTTGTAGACTCTAAAAGCTGGGTTAATGTCAGCAGAGTCATATAATCTACAATCGAATTGGATTATATACTTTTTTTATCGTTCTTACCAATCTATTGTATATTGAAAAAAAAAAATTACAGCTAAAGAGAGATATAGAGAAATAGAGGAGAAAAAGAGAGAGAGAGAGAGGGAAAGGTTTAGTCGGTGACAAATAAAAATAACATGCAGTTACAATTTCCATATCGAGAGAAATGTCTTGAAAAAGGAAAAACGTTTTAAACCATTTTTGGCTTTCTTAAAAAAAAAAAAAAAAAATTCTTGGTGAAAATGACAATGTAATGTGGCAAAAATCGTGGAAAGGAGGAAAGTTTTTTATTTGGTTTTTTTAGTATTTTTCGACACTTGCTGGATATATAATTATATACCTATAAAATACATATATAGAAACTTGATATAACAGTTAAGAGTTTTAAGATTATAATCGATGATAAATCCTTATAGAGATATTATTTGACTTTGTTTAGATTTAAGAAGCTTGTTTAATGCAACAATGTTGTCGATTGAAGACAAAGAAAATGAATATTATTCGTTTTTTGGCAAAGAATATATTGGATGTCGAAATAAAGGCCAAAAGTCAGTGTGCAAAAACTTACAGCATCTTTTATGATTATAGGGATAAAAATAAAGGTTGACATTTAACGATTGATGAAACTGCCAGAATTAATTAAGTAATAAAAAAAAACATATCACTATAATAATGAAGATGCAGTGCAATAAGACCCGCGGAAATAAAGCCCTTGGATTCTATTTCCAAAATAAAAGGAAATAATACCTGTGGGTTTTTTTCCTTTTGAGAGTGACAATAAGACCAACCACAACAAAGTATTTAGACCCGCGGGAGTTATTTGCCTTTCTGAATTTGGCATTAAGACCCATACTTAAAGTGTGTGTACATCACTTTACTTTTATACTGTTGAGCAAGAAAACTGTTGACATTGGCGCCTGCCTGACGACTGAGCATACCCTAATCGGAACAACGGAGTTGCGTGAGTGGCACAAATGACCCAAAGAGGGAGTTAAAATACTTGTGACCCCCGAAGCGTCGTCGTGAAGCTGGCCAATAAATGTACTGCTGTCCAAGAAAACTGAAGACAAAGTCCAAAATATATTTTTTGTTTTTTACTGAATGAGTTTTTTTGTCCCTATATTCTTCGAACTGAAACCTACAGGAAAAAGGAATTAAAACCCACAGCTTTTGTTTCTATTTCAATAAGTAGAAAATGCCCGCGGAAGTTATTTCCGTGGGCTTATTGCAATGCACCTTAGGAAAATAAAAAAAAATAAAAAAGTTTATTACCAGAGTGTTTCGTAAGAGATTATTATTATTAATAATTAAAGAAAATCGGTTCCAGAATAGAATCCTGAGGTACCCCAATCTCATTAAAAAAAATTTAGCTTACTGTCCGTTAAATAACTAATGAAGAATTAACCAACATCTAAGTCATGTCGTTTAATTAACTTCATGTCTTTATTTGGTTACACCCTCTTGCTCTTTAATGAACAATAAACCTTTTAACAACTATGTGAAAGAAATGGTTTTCTTTACACGAATTATAAACTATAAAGAATGTGGATTTTTTGTAAATTTATACCACAAACAGAAAATAATAATAATAATTACAAACCTATCTATAGAAAATAAGTTCACTTCCTTGAAATGTATCTCTTTGCAGAACAAACAAAAAATAAATAAAAATAAAAACGTAGGTATACACCAGCGACCTCTGTTGTTGTTTTTTTTAGAAGGATTATTGATGCATATACATAAAACAATTTGCAAACTACAAAACTATACAAATGATTATTTTGTTTTTAGTTCATTGTGCGCTATTGTATCTTAGAAATCACGAAATTATTTTTTTGCGGGTCTATATAAATATATGAAACTACTGTATCTAGATGTAAAAAAAATACAATGAATTGTGGTAGCTTATAATAGCTTTGTCTTGTTGGGTCGGCAGTAGTTTTTCATCTTTCAAAAAAGGAAGGTACCACCTTTGTGTTTGCGGAAAAGAAGGAGTTGTTGTTATTCAGAGTGAAAATAGTTTCACGTCTCTGACCCTAAGACCAGGAGAGTATACAGATCTAATGAGGCGATGTAACTATCTTGTTAGATAGTAGTTGTACATATATCTATTTTGTTTTTATTATTACATGCGCGGGATTTCTGTTTGTCTTTTTTATCCTAAGAAGGAAGTATCAGTTTTTCTTACAATCTAACATGTATTAAGGGACGACCCCTTGGGGTCATATTTATGAGGAAGATTATAGTTTTTTTTTTAGCAATCTCGCCGATATGAGATATTATGTGGGATTATATATTATATTATGAACGGGATAAGGGCAACAGTATTATATAAGCGAATAAGCTATTTGTGTTTCGATACTTGTTATAGAGAAGTAATTCTTTTGCAAAAATTGATTAAAATGGTGTATGTGTATGTACGTACCTATCTATCTTGTTGAATTTTATGGTTGGGTAATACGAAGTTATCTTCACGTTATCGATTTTAAAATTGCTCAATCAACTTAAAATTGAGGAGCCTCAGAGCTTATAGATATATTTCAAAAGGCCTTCTATTTGATTGTGTTACAATAAATAGGATAATGGTTCTCTCTAACAAAGGGATGATTAGAGATCAACATCAGTTTTTGTATTTAAACACTTATAGAATTTTTAGGGATGTTCAAATATTTTTGGATATAATTTCATTAAGATGACTGTATTCCTTTTTCAAATGGAAATATTTTGTTTCGAATTCTTTCGTATTTTGGAAATCGTTGATTTGACAGGATAAAGATATTAAGAAAAACAAAGAACTTCATGTACTAAATTAATGCTTTTTATTTGTTTGAACATTTTTGGAGATCTTTTAATTATTTTTTTTATGTCACTTGTTTTTTTTTAAGTCTTTGCACTTCTTGAGGCATGTTTTAACTTACAGCTGTAAAGATTTCTAAAAATTAAATTTCCCTGTACTTGTTGTTGTAGACAAATAGGTAGGTATATAATTTGTTTGACTTTTTCATTCTTTGATTTCAACTAAATTTTTATAATATTTATTCAAATTCTTTTTTGATAATACAAAAAAAAATGCGTTGGAGTTTTTCAAAAAATAATCAAATCAATTTTTTTTTTTTTAATTCAATATCTCGCAAATGGAAAAATATTATTTTTAGGCTGTTGGCTTTATTGTTAATGCTTTCATAATTTCTCATATTTGCTGTTATTTGCGTTAAACATTATTAATAAATAAATATTATTTTTACCAATTACTGGTTTACCAATTTCTTTAAATGTTTTTTATGAAGTCGTCTTTATAAAAAAATTGTTTTTTGCATTAAATGTTTTTTGTTAAAGAATTCAGATGGCATTTTTTTTTTTTTTTAGTTCAAATTGCTTCTTTCAGCAATTTTATTTTATGGTTTTCAACTTTTTTTTTAGATTATTTTAATGAATATATGTTTTTTAACCAAAAAATCGCCTCTTTACTTTAAGAATTTTTTTCTATATTTTTCATACAAACTTCAACTGAAAATTAAAAAAAAAATCAAATCAAACTTCAACTGAAAATTAAAAAAAAATCAAATATAAAAAGTGGGTGTGGCAGTGGGTGGGCTCTTAAAAAAAATTATCTATATTTTATTATCTATGCTTTTGTTTAAAAAAAGGTTACTTAATAAAATTTCTTTTATTTTTTTCGAGATCTTCAATAAGAAAAAAAATTCTCATTAAGAAAAGTAGGCGTGGTGGAAGGCGAATTGCCAAACATATTAAACATGTCATATTTTATGTTCAGAAGACTTGAAATACAAATTTTCTGTTTTCTATTGAGTTAAAATAAGTAGAAATTAAAATATAAGAAAATGGGCGGGGCAGGGGGATGAATGTGTGATGCTTTAGTTTTTTAAAGAACTTAAATAGTTACAAAATTTTAACTTAATAGGCATTGAATTCGAAAAAAAATTCAAATATAAGATATGTGGGCGTAGATGTGATAGGATACATTTTTTGTGTTTACCCCATTTCACCCTACACAATGTATTTAAAGCAACATTTCTAAAAATATTAAGCCCTTAAGCCATCTTTGCAGTATAATTTTTCAAACACTTAAATTATTTTTAACATCTTACATTATCTTAACTTGTACTTGTTTTTACCCCATTTCACCCTATAAGTATCTATACCTTTGAATGCAGCCATTCACAATTAATAAAACAATTACTAGGGTGTAAGTAGATACTATGCGAAGAAATAAATATTTAAAAAAAATACTAAAATCCATGTATTATTTCCATAGTACCTAATTATTTTTCTTATTTCTATTTTCAGGTACGTACAAAACACTTTCCCCAATTTTTAAAGTATCCCAAAAGTAAGTAATACTATCCAATAATTAAGATAAAGTTCAGAACTATAATTCAAAAAAACCAGGTACTTTATCCACCTCGCAATCTTCTACAGTAGGTATTTATGTCTAAAGAGAAAAGCCTACATTTACACCTCTTTTTTTTCATCTTAAATGAATCAAACTTGAATAAATGTTAGTTCTTTTTTTCTTTCATTTAATTAGTTTTAAAGTCATGAATACTCTTGGTCAAGCAAGTCAGTAATTAAACAAAAATTCATCCATCCTCCCACCACACATCAGACAGTCTTAGATGATGTTTTTCACTTTCCCACATCTCAAAAACTCAAACCTATAAAGGTAGTGAAACGGGTCTGTTTTATCCTAATTTCGCTTTTCACGAAGTGCAAATATAGGTTGAGTGGCCCTGATGCGATAATTGAATGGTTCGTTCTTGTAGGCGCTACAGTGCGCTTTACATAAGATACCACCAGAGCCGATTTTCTTTTAAAAACACTCTTCAACTTCACAGTGCGCACAAACTTTTGATATGCGAGCGTGTAATCCGACGAGACTATTTCTCCATCCGCAGCTTTTCATCCACTTGATGATGATGAGCGCTCTTTGAGCTGATGATGATTATGCACTTTTAAGAATTTTTTTCGTTTTTCGATAAAAAAAAAAAAAATAAAAATAATAAGAAAACAAAACTTAATTTAGTCACGATGGAAACATAAAAGTTGATGAGCGTCTGGTCTTTCTTGAGTCTCGCTCTCAACTCTCATCTCAGAGCCACGATGATGAATGCGGAAAGAAGAGATGATGCTTTATGGCGACGACTAAGATGATAATGATGACGAAGTTGATTATTATGATATGGGAGAGTGAAGCCAAATGGTTAAGAGTTAAGACCATAATGCTCACTCAATGACGGTCTTTACGATAATAATTGTAAGGATGGATTTCAAACTTATTTGACCGCTTCCATTGCGGCATATGAATGGTCGAGAGTTTGCAAAATTGTTTGACGAAGTTTTTTTTTTTTTTTTAATTTTGACCAATTCTCGGATGAATTCTAAATGGAAGAGGTCAACAACGGACCGACTTAAGGTGTGCGCACAGGTTGAAGTAATTTAACATCGCGCAGACACAGGCAGTAGAGTTAGATATTATATGAGTTTTGGGTGAAAGTTTTTTTTTTTTTTTTTAAATTAGTTTCGAGTGAGGAACTCAAGTGGGAGGAGTTTTTAAGAGGGGAAAAGTATACATATACCTTCTGCTTAAAAATATATATAGCCCATTATAGGTGCTTTTCTAACATGAAATTGAAATTTCAGCATGGCTTCACGATGAGGTACATATTTGATAGATGGCATGAGTACCTACTTTTTTTGTTTTATATGAAAAAATGAGCTAAATCAAGGTTGAGACTTTAATGGATTTTAAAGTGAAAACCTTGACCATTTTATGAGTAGAAGAAAAATGGCATGGATAATTTTTCACGAAGCATTTGCTCTACGGTATTAGATTAAAAGTGATTGCCTATGATAATTTAAGAACATTACTTTTTTAGGTTAAGCAATGTGCACGCTTACCACAGAACCAGCCAGTGATGAATGCTTTTTTTTTAATTCTTGCAATGATTTTAGTACTCTCTTACTTTCTTTTAAGTAAGAGTATAATTCTAGGCTGACAAACCCACTTCCCTCTAAAGGAAATCTCAGTAGCTTTAGAGCAAGAATTTAACGTTAAATGTTTATCTATGAAGATGAGTATGACACCTTAACGAACTTTATAATTTGTATTTAAGCTTTAAATAACGATAATGATTAAAAAGTGAAAGAAACATAATTGTTCCAAAAATTTGTAAAGCCTACTTTTTGGCGAAATGATTCAATTATAATCTATTATAATCTTAACGTATAAGCTTATGCTTTGGGAATAAAAAAATATCAAATGAAAGAAAAAGATTAATTGAAACAAAAAGGGCTTGCCTTAGGGGGAATGTCAATACAAAAAAAAATAATAAAAAGAAACGAAGTAGGTATATATCCAGAAAAAAAGATCCTTTGGAATTTTACTTTAAACTTTTCATACCTACCTAAGTATTCTATACATGAAGGCTCATCTTAAATTGATGGATTTTTAATGCTATAATTGACATAATCATCTGACTTGAAGATGATGATTTATATAGAGACCAGCATTCAACTTTAGTTTAATTTAAAGGGTTAAGGTTTTGAAATTATCTACTTAAATATATATTATATATGGTATGCAATTAGGGTCTATTTAAAGGTTAGATAAAAGGTTAACTTTGACATAATTGTAAATGGTTATTTATGTTTATGTAGGAAAGCAATATTGAAACACTGCTTTAGGTGTTTTCAAATGTGAATTCAGCATTATTTATAGGGTGAAATGGGGTAGTCAGAAAAAATGATGTTCGATTTTAATTTTTTTTTTCCTCAAATTGGAGACCTTCGGGGAAAACTTTACGGCTGGATATTTTAAATTAAATATTTTATTTAGGGATGGTTAGTCCCAACTAAATACTTTGCATTGTACTTGAAAGTGGCAGCAGTAGCTGCAGACTATTTCTTTCTATTTTTTTTCACCAACCAATATTTTTTTTTAATGACGCAAGCAAAAGTGAATCGAAAACTGGAAGAAAAGTTACAATCAACAATTATGGGATAACAACGAGCCCAAACTATAGATTTTTGTATTAAATTTTTAAGCATTTATATGAAGCCCAAAAAATATGACCCTTACAGAGTTTTTGAAATATAGGGTGAACGAAAAAAATGAGTATTTTTTAAGAGAAATTAATGGATGTTTATTTCATTGTAAAGAGGAAGGTATGCCATTAACAAGGAAAACGATATCACTCAAATGGCCGCCACGGCTACGGTTGCAGCACCATATCCTTTTCATGAAATTTTCCATGACCAATACGCACATTTGCGGTGGTATGTCCTCGATAACTTCACGAATTTCATCTTTAAGGTCTTGAATCAATTGTGGAACATTGGCATAGACCTTATATTGCACGTGGCCTCAAAGAAAAAAGTCTAAAGGTGTTAAATCACAGGATCTCGGTGGCTAATTGTGATCACCTCTTCGAGAAATAACACAGTGAGGAAACTTTTCTTGCAAAATTACGATTGTTTCGTTGCTTGTGTGGCACGTAACACCATTTTTGTAGTGAATTTCAACAATTTCAATGCGTTTTTGAAGCGTGATCGTTCCATTTTTAGTAATGGCGTAGTTTTTACTTGTCAAATGTCAAAAGATGACAGGTTCAAAAGTGACAGCTGCCCAAATAGCGGGCTATTCAAAATGAAACCTCTTATTGGAAAACCCTTATAAAAAATTAATTGTTTTTTTTTTTATTTGGACACCCATAAATCGGCTTAACATCATCTGATTTGCATGGGCATTTTATTTGATTCTTATATTGAAATAGGTAAACACACTACGGAACCGAAAATTGGAAAGATTGAAAAATCTGGAAAACATGAAATTGCATACTTTCAGGAGTGAATTGTGACGATATCGGAAAATTTTATCTTTTATGAGAAGAAAAAAGTATTGATTCTAGGAATGACAAACACTTCGGGATAGACAATTTAGTAGCTTTTTTTCCTTACGCAAATGAGAGCGCCAACAGATGGCGTTACGCTCTCATACTACTACATTTGTGTACAAAATGATTGGAGCGTGCCAACAAATTCACTGTAAAGGGTCGTTTGGAAACCCTTAGGTATAAATTAAATTTTCACTTTTTTAAAATGATAACACTGATGAAAAATTCAGTGCGAAGCCGGACGGAACTTATTATTTATAATAAAAAATAATGTTCTCAAAAAAATACAGAGAAATATCCCGTATATTGACAAAACTTCAAATCTCTGTGGGCAAGAAGTGTAAGAACTGTCAAATTTTTAAGCTTTTAAGATGTGACTGGGAAGTTATCATATTTTCTGATTTTTTTGTACCCATTGTTTGTCTAGAAAAATTTTATGGCATTAAATGCCATTTGATAGAAATGATATTTTATCAGTGGTGTAAACCCAGCGTAAAAGACGATAAGTCAATAATTCAGACATAGTTTCTTGTTTAACCAAATATTTACAAATGTTCAAAAGCGAATAAAGTTCTTTTCTGCGATCACCGTTATCAAATAATGGTAATCAGCCTCCACCAGATCAAAGTCTTCTAATTAACTTTTCTATTTTGTAATCTTCGGATAATGATTCAGATATAATGACAAGTTTTTGGTGGTGGATTGAAAGACATTCTTATTTCGTTATCTGTTCCTGGAACTACCATATCCTACACTATACAAAACTATAAATCTTGTTGACTGGTTCAATACTATATCCATTCCAATCGTGTTAACAGCTTTGGCATCAAAAACATTTGTAACACGTCGGACTTTTCATTTTAGAATTCTATTCCTCAACAAATAACGCATTTTATAATATTTTGGACTATTCCTTCTTCAAGTGCCTCTCCACATTTGGCTCTTTTTGTTTTAAAATCGAATTATTTCAACTTCTGTTGGTCTGAGAAAAAATAAAAAAAAATTATTGCAATTACCTAAAACAATATTATTTAAACGCTATTCCATCATAACTTCGAAGCCATTTTGATATTAACTTACGAAATATTTGCTTTGATTTGTCTGATGGTTTCTGCTTCAATATTTACCCTCAGTTGAAGACATATATTCATATTTATACAAAGATTAAGAAGAATTCTTTGTAAAAAAAAATTAACAACTAGATATCAATCTCGTGAGTCTTCATATCTCCTCATACATATTCTAACACCAATTAGTGCTTGTAGAATATTATAAGTTCATAAATTTCCAACTCAAGAAATGTAACTTATACTCATCATATACTCCAGCCCTTCCGCATATACTTACGTACATAAAAATGCAAAGAACAAAAAAATCCAGATAAGATACATACAATGAATGTCAACATGCAATTCACTTCTTCTTTTTTTTCACCTAACTCAAAAATTTCACGCTCCACAGATGAACTATGTGCGGAAGAGTATATATACATATATGTACCTATAATAACTGTCATGCCCCTTGAGCACACTGCAAAGTCTGAGAGGTCAAAAAACTCACTTTTTATCAACACTTTAAGACCAACAAGAAAATACATAACATCACCATCACAACTCAAGACATCAGTCCAAGAAAAGTGATGTTGAAAAAAAGCAAGTGAAAATAAAATTGTCATTGACGACATTTTCCACGGGCATAACACATCACTTTAGAACTTGTGAAAAAATCAAACAAAAATTAAAGAAAAAAAAAAAACTTGCAACACGCCACATACAAGTATTACGCAACATTCCCGTCACAAAAGTCTTACAACACCCTTTCTTATACCATAAAGTACCTGCTATAAAGAATCTTTACCTGCGCGCGCTGCTGTCCAAAGACCTGCCACTGCTCTTGCCATGCATGCATGTTATTTTCCATATAGACTGCTCGATGTTGTGTAGTTAGTTATTTTATCCATAATCCTCATCAACGTTCATCACCTTGACTCACATGTGTGTGCCATTTAATCCCGACTCCTCCGGTGGGGTTTGTCTTCTTCTTTTTCTTCTTTTTGTTTTCTGATGTTGGGTGCTTGAGCTGGGGCACCATCTGTGGTGGACTGGTAATTGCACATGAAATCCATAGAGCACTCCACACAAGAAGACCAACTATAAATACGAGTATAGTAACAAAATGATGGGTCTTCCCTTCTGTCCGACGAAGCGTCGTGTTCCCTTTGTCGTCTTCGGCAGTGTCATCATAACTCATTGCAGACATAAATCTCTCGTATTACTAGTTGAGGTTTTAAGAAGCAAAATAAAAGAACAAAAAGAAGAACAAAAAGAAGAACAAAAAGAAGAACAAAAATAAACTAGAAGGTGCTTTTGCAGACCATGATGTGATGGTGTCCCGCAAGGATCCGCACATGGACCGCCGACAAAAGAATTTAACCGACTACTCTGTGCCCAATAAGGGTTATAATTTTCGACTCCCAATATGGATTATGGATCATCAGAAAGATGTAATTAGAAATGAGAACAAATGGTATGAGACAAGGTGCACTTGGAATTAGATAGATTAGATACACAGGTTGTGGTGGTGATGTGGTGATGGTGGGGGAGATAGATTATCTTCGGATGTGGTAGGAATTTGAGTTAGCAGAGGTATTGGCTTCCGGGATATAAATCTATTTAGGGCAGGTGAACTCATTTAAAAAAAAAAAAAAAAAAAAATACTTCGTATCTACTAGTTGTCCATTTATAGTTTCGTTAGGGCTAATGAACACCGTTATGTCATAAAAGAAAAGATTTTTTTTTAAAATACCATACCTAACATTATATTTCCCACATATAACGGACTAGGGATGCACAGCCAAAGAGAAACATAATCGGCTCTATCGCGAAAGAAATTTCCCCGGAGTTGTTTCTCATTTTGGGAAATTTGATATCAGGAATTATCTTCAAAATTAGTAGGGAAATTATTACTCTCAGCAAAATAGCTATCGTGAATAATTTTTCCAGGGAAATTTTTCTTATATCAATGCAAACATTTCCCCAAGTTTTTGGGGGAAAATTATTTCGTCGGAGATTCTCGATGGGAAACATTCTTTCCCAGGTATTTTTTTTTTTGGAAACAAAATTCCCTTTAAATTAGCGATAGGGGTGAATTTTTTTCTTCAGCTTAATAACTCATTATGGCTTAAAAACAAAATAAAAGTTATACTTGATTAATTTCGAGCTTACAAGAATCAAGATATCTTGAGCTCCAACCAAAAATTGTGCAATCTGAATTTCCAATTGAACTGTTTTCGACAATAATTTTTTAAGCGATAAACCCTATTTTGGGTTTTTTTTGATTTTTGGGTTTTGGGGATTTTGGTGTTCGAAATTTTGACCTTATCTAACAAATGTAATTATCTACTTAGGTATCTTGCCAGAAACATATAATAACATGAGCAACTGCATAATCCTTAGGATTAATAAAGCGTAAATTTTGTTTGTTTTGTCCCGAATAATCTCAGAAACTACATCTCCGATTTAAAAAATTATTTTTGTTTTTGAAAGATTATTCTTAGTGGATGGCTTTAGGGAGAATTTTTTTTCAGAATTTTTCTATGAATAGGGTGAAACCAAAAAAATCAAAAAAAATGTGGCCGGATAAAAAAATTATTTTTCTATTTGAAAAGTAATATAAAGAAGATTTACTTCCAGGATCACAGAAAATATTTAAAAAAAAAGGTATTTATAGGGTTAAATGGAGTAAAAACAATAAAAGGTATCCAATTTGGAAATTTCTTTTTTAAGTGAAATATTTAAAGACTCCTTCGAATTGAGGCTTGCGGGGCAGGAATGACAATTGACAGGCAGGAATGACAATTGACAATTTTGTATGGTTTATCGCTAAGTGAAATTAAATTTCCAAATTCCAACCATTTTCGTCGGCTCTCGAACCAAGATTCTGCCCTGACTTCCTTCAGTAAGCCTTTGTACACCTATCCCGAACGTTAGCCTTTTTCTCCATTTCAAGATGCTAATACGGTACTGGTCAAGATTGATGTCTCATGGTTAGGGAATATAACAGAGCATCATTTCCTATTTATAATAATAAAATAAATGAAGTCAAGTGGTAATACCCTTTACATAAAAATTGGTAAAACCGTTATAATACCATGTTCATATTTTGTGTCCAGCAGAAGCTTTTGCTTAAAAAACTCATAACTCCATGTGTTTTCATCATTTCCTATTTATAATAATAAAATAAATGAAGTCAAGTGGTAATACCCTTTACATAAAAATTGGTAAAACCGTTATAATACCATGTTCATATTTTGTGTCCAGCAGAAGCTTTTGCTTAAAAAACTCATAACTCCATGTGTTTTCTAGATGACGATGACTAGTTTTTATATTCTGTGTGAATGCGGAACTGTTCAACATATAAAGAGGTAGGCTAAGCATCCTAACATAACATCTTTCGTATACCTTCATAACTAGTTAATCTTCATATTGCAAAAAAAAAAACAATCCTCACTTATTACCTCAGATGCCACTTTAGTTTATCCTACAGAACTACGAGTGCCAACAAAAATTTCCTCAGTATAATTTCTTCCAAAAATTAATGTCATTACTGCAAGGTATTTGTGTACTGTGCTTGACCCCAAACCATTGTACAAGCCAATTGCTTAGTTCATTTCTCAAGAATACAAGAGTAATTACATTTGATTGGGCATAACTTCAACATCAACGTACCTAAGTATATAACTATAATCCCTATATGCTATGAGCACAAACAGCGGGACCCATAAACATTCCTTGTTTTTTTTTTTTTATTTGTTGTTCTTCTCGCTGAAGAGAACATAAAATTTCCTTAAAACATCTTAAGACATTTCTTCTCGGATGTGTGGGGCCATGTAACCAAGCCCCACACACAAGAATCAATCAACAGATTAGCATTTGCTCCGGCTTTGAATCATATAAATGGAGTCTCGAATAGGAAGATTCAAGATTCAAATCGCGCACTTTACAAATCCCACGCACGTGCAAAAAAAAAAACATAACCTTACCAACCAACAGCAACTGCTGCAGCAACAACAACTCTCAATTTCTAACCATCCACATACATCACATGTATCAAAAATCTATTTTCCATGTTTAAAATGCAGATTCTAGTTGCTCTCCCTTCATGGAAGGAAGGGAGTATGGGGGCATAGGCAGAGAAGGTTGCATTTTCCTACAACCAAATCGCTTGACCTTGGACAAGATGCAATGCACGTTGGTTGGGCATCATTCGAGCGAAAGGAGCATATCCCCATTCCATATAAGATTCAAATTCTAAAATCATATCCTCGCCTCTTACGTGACATTGAGTTGTAAATACGACCTGGCCTGATGATGATACCTACTCATGATATCCTCACTCATATTATAGCTGAGTGCGCGCATATGAAATGAAAATTGCACTTTCCATTGCCTGCCTTACCTACCTAACTATAGCTAAAGAGAGAAGTATCTTCTCGATGAAGATACACTTCTTCGTCATGGTTCTTCGTTTGAATTCTATGGAATTTTCCTTTCGAATCTTCATTTTGGACTTCGTCGTCGTTGTAGTCGTCGTTAGCCTCGTCGCGTCGGTCGTCGTCTTGGTTGTCATCGTGGTTCCAAAATGCCAAACAGACCTTGAAGTCTCTCTATATATTGAAGGGAAAAACAAAATCACTGCGTTCCGGAAAAGTATTTTTTTTTTATCTACTCTGCACCACATTTAGCATGCCATGTTATCAAAACCTAAGCATCTATCTTTGAATTATTTTGTGAAAAACTCGGAACAAGGAGCAGTCCTTTTTTTAAAACAAATCTTCCACAAGCAAATGGTTGAGCGAGCTGTTTGTGTTTGTCGTGTTTCTTTCCGTGGTAATACATGAATGCTTGATGCAAAGAGGGGCGCATTAAATATCTACGAGTTAAATGAGGCCCATGATTTTAAGTTGATTTTTTTGTAAATAAATAAATAAATAATTGACCGAATAGAAGAAATTTTTGACATTCTCTGTAGTTAGTTTTTTGGGGTGCCATCCCACATTGGGCGCCATCCAACACTAATAAATCTATTGACTAACAACTACTACTTTTAAACCAGAAACCCTATTCATGCACCGAATTCTTACATTAAAAAAGCTTAAATAATTCAAATATTGTTGTAAGTTATAAGTGGCGCCCAATGTGGAGTTCGAACATTCGTGAATATTTTGGAATGTTCTGTTCCTACTCGTAAATAAATTTAATGGGGCGATAGCTCGTATAGAACCATTCCTGTGTGCGTATAATTGTCAGGAATGGAGAGGACCTACAATTTTCTCCGAATCGGAACGGCTAAGGTGAGATAAACTTTTTCATGTCAGAAGTTACTCTGGGAAGATTTGAGTGGCGCCCAATGTGAGGTCCAAATTAAATAATGTAAACATACTGCTTCCAGTCAACTCAGTCTCCAGCTAAGTGTCTTCATATTTGCATGCGAAGTTATTTGATGTCCACATGTGAACCGCGGTCTACATCTACTGCGCCTTCCCTAAGGGGTTGACTCAAACATTCTCTGGGCCGGAGCATTGGCTTATTATGACTCAGCCAACTCTGGTTTCATTGGCTTTTTCCTTTTTTGGCCAGGTCGATGTTGCTGTACGGTAAGTTATTGTATCTTCTTCTACTCTTCTTTGAGCTGTGCTTCCATCTGAATATTCATAAAAGCTTCACTTTTTATAGCTTGTATCAAGAGAAACGCGGCCTTGAAGTCAATGAAATTGGGATGGGCGTTGACATGAAGTTCCTGGGTTTTTGCAATAATCTTGTCGACGGAGGTTTTTTATGAACGGCAGATAAGATCTTTTAGGAAATGCATCTGTAACTAGTGCAGTTCAGATGCTGAATTCTATTCATCGGGAATGCTCTTCTCTAACCAAGTCATTGCCTGCCACTTTGAAATTGGCAAGGCCGTCAGTTCCCAGCTGCTTTATTAGACTTAAGTTTAGCTTTTTTTTTTATATTTATGTGGTTTACATAAATCAACCAAAAATAACAAATACGCTCCTGCTATAGCTATTTTAGATACGTAGAAACCTAAAAGCTATGTTGCAATCAGACGAGTGGGTGACATTGTTAAAAGGAAGCAATGGAAGGAACTCTTCTTTTGGTCTATAAGAGCAAAACAAATATACAAAGACAGACAGACAGACTGACTAAACTAGCCACGAGCCGTGTTTGGCATTTGGCCACGAAAGCCATTGACCCGACAATATTGAATATTCGTGAAACGTTTCTTTTTTCACTGTACAGTGTAGCCCCAGGCTCGTTTCCTTTTTCCTTTTCAATTTTTTTTTTATTTATTTAAATGCTAATAAAACAAACATTTTGCAAATGCCGCTGTCTTGACTAAAACAATAAATAAATAGATAGCAAATCCTAGAAAAAAAGGGAGTCCTTTTTTTATGGTCTAAAATCGAAGCTCAAACAATGAGCTCCGAAAGCCAATCCGCACTGCGCTGCCGCAGCTAAACCAATCTCCAACAACAACAAAGTCTATTTTTCGTATGAATAAAATTCAAATAAAAAATAACGAAGTTGATGTTCTCTGTTTTGTTGGGTTTGTGTCTGTTTGTCTGACTGACTGTCTGACGACGACAACGACAATCCGTGTGTATTTGAATGTGCGGATGGATGGAAAATGTTTGATGATGATTGGATGTCTTGAAATGTGCAGAGATACTAGATCAACTTCCACATTGTTAACTAGCGCGGCAATTGATTGCCGATGTTTGTTTGCTTTTGCTCCTCTAAGCTCCTTAAGTTGCTATGCCTCTTTATACTTTGAATATACTCGTACATTTTTGTGTACCTATACCAAGGTATGTGCAAATGACTATGGTAATATTTATATATGTACATTTGTACATAGATAGGGTGTAGCTCCATACAACAGCAACAGTTGGTTGTCGGCAGTTTAAATTTACGATGTGGATTTTTGTTTTGATTTCGTTTCAAGTGGAAAAGCAGTTGGAATCATTTTTATTGTGATAAAATGCAACAAGAGGGACGAAGAAGGAGGGATTTTGCTCGTAAAATTCAATGATCCGGAGAATTCATTAGAGGAAACTATGACTATGACTATGGCGACGACAAAGTTCTTGAGATATCTATAACACAGCGCACAGAGTGTGGTGTCATGTGGGTGTGGGTGTATGTGAAGCACTTTCCTCTTGTAGCCAACTAGTTAGGCTTTAAAGATTCTGAAAGTGATATTGAGTTGTACAAGTGGCAGGAAGGTTTGTCTTGCTAATGGGACACATTTAAAATGAAGGTTAGTTAAGTCTTGGAAGCAGAACGTATCTAGGTACATTTATAGTTGAATGGTGTGAATTAGAGAAGTACTTTTCGAGAGCACCATCATCATTGAATATACAGGGGAAATTATTTTTTATTATTTTAATCTAGATGTTTTTTTTTTTTTGACAATATTTAAGCTGTTGAGTAAAATATACCTAGGGGCAGGCAGTACCTATCTTTGGCATATAAATCTTCAAATAAGCCACTGGTCAGTGTGGGGTTTAGTATTGCTGGTCGATATATATCTAACAATGCAACCAATTTAGGGCATTAGCGTTTGCATTTAGGTTATAGCAGGATTATGGAGTAGGTACACTTATTTATGAGACGTTATTATCTTAAGAATTAAACATAGAGGTTAAGATGAAGGAATTGCTTCCATAATATTTGCTTTAGGTATAGATTAAGGAAAATATAGTCAAGATGAATTATTTGTTACAATTTTTTGTTTAACAATTTTTTAGAATGATAGGAACTTGAATTCGGTGGTTTTCTAACCCGATATTACGCAACATATGTTTAATTTAATTTAAAGTGAACAAAAAAGATTGCATTCATGTAGTTCGGCTAAATAAAATATATATATCGAAGTTGGTTTCAATGGTATATTGATGAACATTTCTGGCGGAACGGATATTACGGTTTGTAATAAAGCACTGTTGTGAGCGTTGTAAATGAAATGTGTCCAATCTTTCACCTATCACCCTTAAGGCTCTATTCTGAATTCTATCCAGTAGATAGATAGGTATAGAAGTACCATCGAAATTTTTCTTTTTCCCAGATCATTTACGTATAAGGGTTTATATTCCACTGTAAGGACTGTAAACTTTTTTGGATTTTGCAAGAATTATATTCCACGCGATGTAGAAGCCCGTGGGGTAATGGTTAGTGCGGAAGACTGTTATCCCGAAGGTCTGGGTTTCGATTCCCAGCCTATGCCATCTTAAAAAAAAAAACATAAACGTTTTCACGGGTTGCTGCCTTTTGTGAGGAATTAAAAAGTCCTACAAGACTATCTCTTGTTATGAAAAAATGCTTTTCACATAAGTCGAGAGGGTACCCTCTATTTCTGCTAATAACACGAACACGGAATGGTTGAGGGTTGTCACTTTGTCAGTCACTTATTTTATTCAAACGATGCTGTTATTTATTAAACGCTAGCGTTGCAGTTCCACATCCAAAAAACAGTTTTGCGAATCTGGGTGATGGTAGAGTTGTCAGCAGTTGAGTGTATTAGAAGTTTCAGACAAATGGTCATCTATGAAAATAAGAAACGAAGTCGTAGATAAAAGAGATGGTTTTGTGGAAGTTCCCCTTTTGGATCGAAATTAACACCCTCAGCCCTGTAGCAATATGCCAAGCGAGGCAATTTGTTGAATGGATCAGAGACGTAAATGAGTTGATCCCTTAGAAGAATTTTCCAGTTAAACATGTTCGGATGTAACCATTCAAGTGACCTCTGTCTACGCTTTCAGCACGACAAAAGGTCTTAAAAGAAGGTCTTTATATGTCAGACCTCATCCTTAGAGTGAAGTCAGTAGCTTTGGGTTATGGTTGCGGTACGTAGCTATGCGGGTTCGTTAGAGCCATTGCTTCGCGTTAAGGAAAGAGATCAAACCTCTAATCTTTAACTCAGAAAACTCGTCGAAGTCGTTGAAAAAGGCCTTACCAAATGACTACACTCTCATTCTGGACAGAGCGAGGCATTTGCAAAGGAAATGAAAGACTGTTTCCTTTTCCTGCTAGTTCCCACATCTTCTACAGTAGGTATTGTGGGATATGTTCTTGGATTGACCAGTAAGTAACCAGTAACCAGTAACCAGAGCAGATCGCGAATACCCTGGCTATGTCTTGCTTGGGTCTGCATATTAAGTCATTTGTTCGGGATTTATTATAGGTGGGCCCGATTTTCTAGAAATAATGCAATTTGCTTAACTGCCCCATCTTCTACTTTTCGGTGTGATATGTCATCAAATCACCAGTGCACCTGTTGCAACTGTCGGTCAAGATATTTTTTAAGCTTCCATAAAGTTTGGAAGAAGGGAGTTAAGTCCAGTGATTGCGGGTGAAGAAGATTAACCTTTGCTACCAATTGTTTGGAGAAATGATGTTTTTTATCCACTCGCAAAGTATCCTGGAGAATAGGAAAGATAGAACAACTAACGTAGTAGTTTTTTTGGAACAATGGTTCTTATACCATTTCAAGTCCAGTGAATTAAAAAAAACTTGATAGAATTTAACCTTTGCCTTTAAAACCAATTTGCATAATTATCTGCTCCTTAATCCCTTCCCAACGGTCTCCTTGTGCAAAATTATTTTAAGGGAAGTTAAAAGGCATTTTCAGTGCAAATTTTAATCGTGGGAAGAATCACATCATTCTCACCTTTGTCTTTATAAACGGATCGAAAACTACATTCTGCTAACAGATTCAACATGTACGGGTATAGTAGCTACTAGAATTAGCTGACCAATTACATAGATTTTCTCAACCGGGATTTCATTGGCCATAATCAATTTGCCTGCAGCAAAATCATCACAATAAATTACCAATGTAATTGCTTATCAAGTGCACATCGATCGACCAAATAATTGCTACCCTGATGATGTTTACTTCTAAGTCCAAGTATAAAACCAAGCTATATTCATTTAATTTGCATCCTTCGATTTAATCGCCCACCACCCTTATTCCCCTTTTTTACATTCTTTCTTTCTGATGGAATGGTCAATAAATATAAAATCCTAATCGCACGCGCACCAATTACCTATACACATAAATAAGCTTCATTAAAACCCCCAGATCCAGCTGATTATATAGCGGTGAAGTGTTGTATAGTTGTCTACCTAACCTACCTACACTTCCCGAACCGATATCGCTGTAGGACAAATCTTAACATGTCAATTGACTAACTTCTTGTTTCCTTTTCAGATTCATACAACCGTAGCTGCAAAAATGCTATCACGGAAACCAACACACATTTTCATCGTCGTCCTGTGTCTGCTTGTGTCAGTGGCAACGGCAACGGCAGCCCGTCGATCGCGAATAGATGTTCCACCAGTCGCAGCTTCGTCGCCGCTTACAGCTGCAGCAGCCACCTCATCAGAATTTACAAATTCAGATGATGCTCCAACAAATGACAACATTGCCACTGCAACGAGTGATGAACAAGTTCAAGTAGCCGTGCCCGCACCGGGTAGTGATGGCGGTCTTGTAGTTGCACCAGCATCATCAAGCGGTGCATCTCCACCGGCACCGCTGGAACAACAGTCATCGTCATCAACGGACGATCAATCATCATCCTTGTCCGCCGCGGCGCAGCAACCTGCCCAAGAGACAAAAGCCCAAGAGGCTGCCGCTGCTGCTGCAGCAGCAATAGTGGCTCCTTCCGATAAAGTGGAAGAGAAAGAAGTGGCTCAAGCCGCAGCAGACGCTACACTACCGGAAGATCAATTACCAAAGGCCGACGGCAGCACCGGCAACAACAATGCCGAGGACAATGACATCCAAAATGCTAATGGACCCGGCGTCGAAGAATGTGATTCCGACATGATTGGCTTTGAGATTATTACCGGGTGAGTTACCAATTTTTCGTTAGATTTCCTTAATATTTCCCTTTGTTATAATATCGAACTATCATCGCTTTCTTCCATCATCCTTGGCCCTTTGATTCCTTGAATAAGATCATCTTCTTATGCAGTTCTACAGTTCTGCAGTCCTTCCGCATGGCAATTGTTCTTTTGATGCACAAAACTTATATAAGAACGTGATCTTTGATTGATTTTTCTTTTTCGATCTTACAAAAATGGTTTCTTACGGAATACCTATAAGACAACGACCAACTACGAATGATGACCACGACGATGACGATGACGAACAGCATTTTACGTTATGCAATCTGTTGTTGTTCCCCTGTCTTCCGACTTTTATGGAACGCATATTGTATGTGGAATCATCAAAACTGACCGTAAAGCTGGAGAATCAATCAAAACATCACAATGACATGTAATTTTCGAGATAATTAGGGTTTATTGGTGAAGATGTGACCAGGATGTTGTTTTTATAGTTGTGCGAGAGTGAAAGAAAGAGAAAGAAGAAGCACGATCTTACTGGTAGACCAAATAAAGACCGGTAATTACATGTAATTGGACGCGCCACATTAAGTTGTAGGTACATAGATCATCATCCTCTGCGCGATTGAGAGATTTTCTTGTTTTTTATGAATGTGCTCGTGAAAATCTAAGAATAAGTAAGAATCTGTATGCGTGTGTTTTGTTCTTTGAAGTACAGTTCGTGATTAAATCTAGTAGATATTTTTATAATTTACGGAATTTTTTTTGAAGGTCACATTTTTTATTTGAAAGAATAGACGTACGTGCTACTTGTGGCATGTCATAACATAACCAGACAGTTACTGTTGTTTTTTTTTAAATATAGATTACGGCAGACGATTTTCAATAGACACAAATATTTGCAAGTAGGTACTGTCACACGAAAAAAGTCTTAAATGTTTCACAAAATACAAACGTTTGACAGAACTCGCAACCTGCAATAATACTTATGAAGTAGTAAAAAATGAAATTGCAATTTACGTTTGCGAAAACACCATTTTTAACTTCATGTAGGTACCTATTAGTGGACGATTGTCACGTACTTAACGATGCGGTTAGATGGTCAATACGTTGGGTTCTTGATGTTCCAAAAAGCATCAGATGCATATATGATTCAAAGTCATGAGTTCCGAAAGTCAAAAGAGAAAATGGTGACAAAGTCATGAATTTCTTAACGCATCCCAAACATCAGTCGTGCACATTATCTGAACAGTGAATGTATCTAATTTTGTTTGGATGCTTTCATTTAACAATTTGACATTTGAACTGAAAGTGAAACAAAAATATGGAGTCTCAAGCGAATTAAGTTTATTTTTCTATTGTTATTGTTTTTTTTGCATAAAATTAAAATTAAACGAAACAAATGATCATCAAAGCTAAATCTTTAACGCAATTTCATTTCAATCTGCGTAAAATGTGTTCCGAAATATTAATCTGATGCAAAGTAAATAGTATGTAAAGCATCCGAAATGCGTTCCACATGTGTTGTTTGACATTTTGGAACTGTCAACGTAGACTGCATCAACGCATGAAACTGACGATCATACGAGTTACGCCAGTCGGTCAATGTTGTCCCAAAATGCATTGAAGTGTTATCTGTGTCAATGAGTTTGTTTTAGCTATTCAGTATCAACGCATTAATATTTTAAACTATGACAATCACGCGTGGACGCGGAGTTGACAAGATCACCAAAAACGACGTTAAAATGTGAAATCGACATTTTTTGACACTAATATCGGCTGCCGAGCTATAAACTGTCAAATTTTGTAAGTAGTTGGCTACAATGTTGATGGATTAAGAAACGCTTTAGAGATCAGAAATTTTTAGATAAAATTTTTCTTTCCGGAAAAAGGGCTTTTGGCTGATATTTTTATCGAAATATTCTAAATGCGTCAAAATATAGTTTGTTGCCTATCTGCCAAGTTATAAACTGTCAAGTTCCACTGAATGATGGCTACGATGTCGATGAATTAAAAAACCTCTACAAAATCAGACATTTTTGCGATTAAATTGAAGTGAACGCAGGCTACGTAGACACAGTAAAAATTCAGCTATGTTAACATTGAGATATAGTCAACGCGCTACGGAACAGTCCGTCAATGTGTCCTATTTGCTTTGACAGGGTGATTACACGGTCACACAAAGTAATCAACGCTTTGACCCATAAATACGTGTCAACGTGTCAACACCTTTACAATTTTGGTACAAAATTTGACGTCATTTTGAGAAGTAAAGACGATGCCAGTAAGGATTGAAAACTGTCGCAAATATTTGCAAATTTCACAAACCGGGTTAAAGCCTATGAAATATGTTAATTGAAAATGGATTTAAGATTTTCTTTATAAATCAATAATTTTCTTTTTCACATAAATGACATAAATGAGTCTCGTTTTTGAGAGATGTTCTTAAACGCAAACTACAAAAGTCGACTGTTTGAAAATACAAAACGAAATTTGTATACAATATTGCACAATATTCAATGAAACAATTTCCCAAAGTCATTTGTTCGATAACGCGGAGCAATTCTGCAGTAAAAAAAACATAGACATCGAAAATGGCGAAAAAATATTGAAGAGGGCGTGTTCGAAAACGTCAAATACGTTGGCAAACAAATTAAATGACGTTGATCAAACAGATTTTGTGCCAGCAGGACGATAAACGATAGCAATTTCTAATGACGACCATTTGACGTTGACTTGATTGGTGACAATTGGTAAATTAAAAATCTGGACCTTTTCTGCGTGCTTGTTGTTTGTTTGTAGGTGGGGAGGGTAATAGACTAGTACTCGATCCTCAGACCTGCGATAGCTGCCTGCTGTATAGTTTTAGGAGTTAGTTTAATAGGGTTTTCAAAAGTGTTACTGCTGTTTGTTTTTTCTTGTTTTCTTTCAGTTTGAGTTTACAATTAAAATAATTAAAATATAAATAACTCATTGTTCAAATCAACACACAAATTGATATTTTATAGTTGAAATTTGAATTGGAACTTATTCTATAATGAACAAAAATTTTAAGTTAGAATCTCGTACTCACCCCTCAGAGTGGTTTAGAAAAAATCAGAAGCATGTAGATTGTGTAATCGCCTTTATACAAATTTGATATCTTCATAAGTCTCATTTGATAAAACTTGAATCAAAACAAAACTTTGACCAGTATACGCGATTATGATCATAGATTGTTCTGAAGATTATAACATCTTCAGAAACTTACTTCCTTAATAATCTTCATTAATTTGTTTCTTTAAATATAATGCGTACGGTACGTACGTGTACCTATTGATATCGAAAATAGATTGAACAGATTACTGTCCACTCAAAGAGAGTTCTCTTTGCAGCAATAAGTGATGGTCATGACTCATGATGATGGTCATGACTATTGATGTAATTTCACACCGGAATGTCGTCATTAAGTTCCTATTTTTATATACCTCATTAGGATGTTCTCCTCAACAGCAAAGCTATATATACATTTTCTAGAACTCCAACAACAACCAACAAAAAACAAATCGATCTTGATCTAAAGTTCTGATTTCATAGTGAGAAAACGTATGTCAGCACATTCAAAAGGTGTTTTCTGTTTTTTTCTTTTTATTCCGATAATACTTATCTAGCACACATCAGTCTATTCACTCAATTCCTCAAGTTTGCAACTTTGATTTGTCGATATCGTTTGATCTCATCACCTCTTCAAGCAAAATAACACACACACAAAAGGTTCTTATGCAATGAAAGCAAATAATAAGAATAAAACAACAAATATAAGAAAAAAAAAACATCAAACACTATTCGTCCAGCTTTTGAGATTTTCCTCATATCGTAATCGTAAGAGTTTCTTATAAAATATGTAGTTGGTTTCCTTTTGCAAGAAAGAAAAACTATATGTAGTTGCAAAAAAACGAAAAAAAAAAACGAACACTTCAAATCAATTATCCATTACGATGTATGTACCATCTAAAGGCAATCCGCATCCAGAGAGAGCTTGGCATATAGATGATCATAGATCAAGCCCTTCTGTATCATTTAGAACGACCGACCGACGAGATGGATAGATGCTTGGTGTTGTTGATAGATCTAAGAAGATATCTAATGATGGACTCAATGAGTTTCCTCTATGGGACCAATGAAATGCCTGAACGTGCAAATATTCCAATGTACCTATGATGCGCACTAGCTCAACTAGGTATATATAGCTCCTGGGACTAGTGGTGGTGTGTCTATGGAATAACATGAATTATTGTAGATTCATTGAACTTGAGAAAAGATTGTTGTAGGTATCATCAGATTCTATTTCTATATGGTGAATGAAGTTTGTTTTGAATTGTTTAAAAAATAGCAATGATGATCAAAAGGATTGATAAATAAACTGCACGTTTGATTGACACGATCATTGTTCGTATGTTATGAAAGGGCTTCACATAACATTTTCAATAAAAAAAAAAAAAAAAAACTCTGTTCTCTAATGTTCGAACTTTGTAATTTAGGTTTTACGAACCATCGGTATTCAAAACTAATCTTCTTAAATAAGTCTCTTCACCTATCCCGATCGCGCAAGTCGAAATCAGCCATTTCTAAGCTACGCCATTCTTTCAGAGCATAGGCAAATTTCATGGTGCGGTCAGTATGCTATTAGAACCTGGAGCTTTATTTTGTTCCAGCTTACTTTTGGATTTATATTTGATTTTTTTCCATTTGCAACTTTCGTTGCAACTAGGCTAGATTAGGTTAAGTTAGAAGGTGTGAGGATACGGCAGACCGGATCTTCGTGGATCCATTGCGTTCCGCAGGATATATGTAGGTATGTGTGAGGAATGGAGTGGCAGTTTAGGTTTTAGAGGCATTGAACCATCCTGACTTTTGTTCTTTAGTGGTAAGGTTGAGATGTCACTAAGATCGTCGAAAAGTATTCTCCGAGGGTTAGTTAGTATTCCAACAATTATTGATAATTTAGTAAGTATTCTGCTGTAGCTAGAACCCCCCCGCCGACGAGGTAGGTTATGCCAACACAAGCATGCCGCGCTGCCATAGCCTGGACTCCCTCTCTCTTCTGCTGCACAGGACCTGCCTCTTGACCTTGTAACGGGTGATTTTTTAGCTGGTTTGGTTTTGGCAACACTGGTTTTGACAGCTGACGTGTGTTTAGTACCTTGTGTCACTGTCAAACAGCTTCAGTTTGGTTTGCAATTTAACCATGGATCGTCTTACAAATGAACAACGCTTGCAAATTATTGAATTTTACTATCAAAATTCGTGCTCGGTTCGAAATGTTCATCGCGCGCTGCTTCCATTTTATGGTCGGCATTCTCGACCATCTGAGCAGTCTATTCGGAAGATTGTGACCAAATTTCGCACCAAATTTACTTTGTTGGACATTAAACCACCAACACGTTTACGTACTGTGCGTAGTGAAGAAAATATTGCGGCCGTATCAGCTAGTGTGACAGAAGACCGCGAAATGTAGATTCGGCGCCGTTCCCAGCAGTTAGGCCTTTGTTACAGCACTACGTGGAAAATTTTGCGGAAGGATTTGGGCGTAAAGCCTTTTAAGATACAGCTGGTGCAAGAACTAAAGCCAGCCGACCTACCACAACGCCGAATTTTTGGTGAATGGGCTCTTGGAAAGCTGGCCGAGGATCCGCTTTTTTATCGAAAAATTGTGTTCAGCGATGAGGCTCATTTTTGGTTGAATGGGTACGTAAATAAGCAAAATTGCCGCATTTGGAGTGAAGATCAGCCAGAAGCATTGCAACAGCTACCAATGCATCCCGAAAAAGCCACTGTTTGGTGCGGTTTATGGGCCGGCGGCATTATTAGGCCATATTTCTTCAAAGATGATGCGAATCGCAGCGTTACTGTCAATGGTGAACGCTACCGAGCGATGATAACAAACTTTTTTTTGCCCGAAATGGAAGTTCTTGACTTGCATGATATGTGGTTTCAACAAGACGGTGCCACATGCCACACAGCACGCGAAACAATGGCGCAATTGCGAGGCGAGTTTGGTGAACAGTTAATTTCACGTTTCGGGCCGGTCAATTGGCCGCCTAGATCGTGCGATTTGACACCATTAGATTATTTTTTGTGGGGGTATGTCAAGGCTAATGTCTATAGGGACAAGCCCGCTTCGATTGACGCACTGGAAGCCAACATCCATGCATTCATTCGTGAGATACCGGCCGATATGTGTGAAAGAGTATGCCAAAATTGGACTCAGCGGATGGGCTACCTGAGACGCAGCCGCGGTCAACATTTGCATGAAATTATCTTTAAACATTAAATTGCAAGGTTCAAACTATCGATTCAAATAAATATTTCATTCATTTTTTCGAATTTTTTGTGTTTTTTTTTTTTTAAAAAGTTCTAAACCTCTTAAAAAATCACCCATTATAAATGGGGTTGTAATGGTAGTAGAGGAAGAGGTCGGATTCTCAAATAGGAATATGAGCTCAGTAGTTGTTCCATTTTTTTTTTTTTTCTACTTCTTCGTAGAAAGTCATAGCCCATTCCCATTTGGGAATCCAGCCGATAACACCTCGGTTTTGTTACAATGTCGATATTTTTATCAATTATTCCATATGCCTCAAGATGTTTAGCAGCTTCGCAAATTGCTAGCACGATTGGAAGACACTGCCGAAATTCGGAAGTTTTGTTGATCTGTTGGTAGGTGGGTTTTCTAAGTAGATGTCCCTACGCCTACACCTTACATTGCAGCTAGAAAAATAAAATTCATTCTGAGAAAATAAAAACTCTTGTTACCTTACATATTGTTTTTAAATCGAAACAAGGCACGTAGGGTATATCTGCTTTTATGTGGTTAAACATATTATTTAAAAAAGCCATAATTTCTATGTAAAAGGTCGACACAGCGTTCATACCGAGATCCGCTAGTTCAATGTATTAGTATTATGTTTCATGTTCACAAATACATTCTTGCCACACAAGGATTCGTCTTTAGCTTATGTTTTGACCAATCGTCACACGCTTATTTTTACTCATTTAAAATTATTTAAATCCCGTACCCGTTTACTCAGTTTTTCAAGACTTATGCGTTCCATCTCATGTGTGTCAAAAATGTCATGATTCCACACCTTAAACAAGAAATAATCACCCTTTTTAATTTGTGAAATAAACATGTTCTCATGTTTATATATAAATTATGCGCTACAGTAAACTCTAGCTCCATCACACAAAACTTTATTCATTTAAAGATATATCTTACCAAATGATCGATCTTCCATTCTAACGGTCTAATCTAATCTTATATCATTTTTCCCGCCAAAAACGTGCCAATCTATCGATCGATCAATAGATCGTTCCAACGACCAACCGACAACAATATTGTGTAAATCCAGAAGACCAAGAACTGCTATTTCCAAACCGTATATAGGTATATAACATCAAAGCGCATACAGATACACAAATCATAAAGTTGAACTTACCTGCAATAAAATAGAAAAAGAAAAGTTATAGAAAATCAATTTGTTAACGTTAATCAGTAAGTTTTACGGTATTTTGGTGGAATAGAACGCGCAAGAATTGTATCTTTGATTCGCAATCGGATAACAGTTAGGGGAAAAGAGGAAACATCATTGTGATTTGGTGTTCAATTTTTTAGAGATAATTTTTTTTTCCAATCAATCTTGGAATTGGAAGTAAAATGGGTTTATGAGAGAGTCAGTTGTTTGGAAATAAATTTTAAATAAACAATTTTACTGGTTTTATGGTTTAGAATTGAATAATAAATTAGTATGCACGAGTCATTTAGACCATCATGTACATGTTTTATTGGAGCGAGGGAATGGTTTTTGTAACGGCTTCTGTTCAAAATCAAATAACCGCCATTTGTCGGTCTTAAAGTTGTGTTTAAAGTTAGATTGTTTTGTTATGTTGGGACTCTATTTAAAGATAGATAAAATAAACGGAATTCGAAAGAACTTGTTCATTACCTTGATAAAAAGTGGTTAAAGAAGAGAAAAGATCAATTTATAAGATTTTGTACAGACAATTAAGGCCCCTTACTCATTTTACAATTTTTTGCAATCAACTTAAGCCAACAAATTAGCGACTCCACCTTTTTCTATTAAGAGCTCTCCAATGTCCATTAAACTTCTTCATTCTATTTGAATTATGTACCTTGAAAATATTTTAAAGACCTTTTAAAACGCTTTTTAACATCTAATAGATGTGCAATCAAATCAATTAAAATAAAACAAAAATACGTTTAACTATGTACCATGTATATTTTTGTATTAATTTATATTCCTATTTTTTTTTATTTTCATTTTCTATTCTAATTCTTAATTTACAGATATGTATTCTCAGCGCCAGGTAAACTCTTAGACTCACTACCCGGAACACTTATGTTAACTGATTGTCTGGAGGCATGTCAGAGCAACGAAACATGTCATGCTGTTAATTACGAAACAGGACTTTGTGTTCTCTTCTCGGCAAATGCTGATAAATTGCCAGGTAATTTATAATAGTATAAAATACGCTCTCATTTTTAAAAGAATTTTGTTCCTGATTCTTTTTTTTGTATCTTTTTATTTTTATTTAATTGCGGGATGTTATATAGAGTCACTGTGGAATTTTTGTTATGTATTTTTTTGTTATGCAATTTACGAGTTAAGTAAATTTATATTTTTTAGTACAGGGTTAAGAAACGGAGGGAAATAAATGAAAAAAGAAAACTGAATAGCGCTAAGTCATTTACTAATTTATTACAGTAGATTAGATAGTGGATAAAAATAATTTGAAGCTAGCAACTTAAAGATGTTTTCTAGTAATAGCTATTTTAATATAGCCAACGCAAAATTCTTTCAGTTTTAGCTTTTTTTTTCAGCCTAAGCTTCAATTTGTGTTAATAAAAATAGCTTTAGCTAGAATATTATAGTAAAAGCTCCAAAAATAACAAGATTCTTTCAACCGTGTCTAGAAAGATTTGACTAGATCCTATATTTAGTATTATCTATAGTTATGGTGTGAATATGGTTAAGTTTATGCGCCTATTAGGGAATAGTTCAAAATTAAGAAAATTTTCTTTAAAAAAATCATCACTAATTTTCCGTTATGTGATTTTTTGCTCTCACTAACTTGAAACGCAGTTTTATTAAAATAGCGTTAGTTGAAATCGTTAGAGCCATTTTAAAAAACATTTTAAAATATAAAAACCGCTGTATTTTAGGTACCTAGTCTATAGTTGAACTAAACCAAAATTTTCTAGCTCAAGCTGTTTAGCTTTATAATTTTTGTATTCACATAAAGCAAAGCTTAAGCTAGATATCTAGCTGAAGCTACTAGTAATAGCTATTACTAGTTAGCTTTAGCTTCCTTCAAAAAGAGCTTTAATTTGTGATGTACTAGCTTTAGCTCCTTCCAAAAACAGCTTTTACTTTTTTTGTTCACAAGACGTATTGGAGGACGTTAAACCTAACTAGTCGTAGCTTTTACAAGTCGCTTCAGGTAGACAGATCTAGCTTACGGTTTGTTTTATTTGAATAAAAATAGATTACGATGAAGAGCGTTTTCAAAAAATTTAGAAGTTTAAGCTTCATATTTTTAGCTTTCTTTTAATTATTCATTTTGCTGCGAGTGCACAATACCGAATGAGTACCTACTTATATGAAGCACTCAGTCATGAGTTTTAAGCATTTTATTTTTTATGAAGGGCTCACGAGTTCTCGATTTTTAAAAGCTTACATGAGCAATCCCATAATGCTCGATAGCAAAACTGCTTTCCTAATGAGCGTGAGACGATAGTGAGTCGATTTAGTGCTAATGAGCAAGTAACATTTATAGAACTAGAGCAAATTTTTGTAAAATATTTTTATTTTGATATTAATTTATAATTTCGATAAATGTAGTGTGAGATATATTCTTTCGTTTTCCAAAAACAACAATCTTTTAATATCTCTGTTCCTTTGCACATGAGTAGGTAAAACATTTCTTTATTCTTCTGCTCATATTCACGCTCATAAGCTTTTGAAAACTGTTCACTCACACTCGTGAACAAAATATGAGCTTAAAGCTGTTTAATGAGAACTCAATCCTGCTACAAAATAACAAACTAACTTTTTCTGTTTAGAAAAAAAAAATATTTTTTTTATTCAAATGTGTAAAAAATTATTAAGATTAACATTTAATTATAAAGTTTATTCCAAAGCTTCCGAGGTTATTTTTACTTTTAAGTGCTAAAATCAATCTAAAATAATAAAACCCTAAACAAGTTACACCACGAAGAAGTTTTTTTTCTCAAACAGAAAGACACACAAATTGGAATAATTTATCTCTTGGATTTATAATATTAATCGAAAGTAAAAATATAAGAACCATGCCAGTATTCTGCAGATTTATTAGAACAAGAATTTATAATTATTTGCGTAGGATCTTCATCTATAAATAAATTATGAGGACCTTTTACAAAAGAGCTACATCAGGAATCTTTAGTTAAAAGGAAACTTGAAAGTCTAGATCACATGTCATTTTAAGTTGCAAAACTTGTAATTTTATTAATACGTACCACAATAATTTATAAGGACTATAGGGTAGGATAACAAATTCTATTTTCATTCAATCCAGTTCATATTAAGTTGCAAAAATAAAGTTGTGCGTAAATGTCTATCAACACGCATATCAAAAGGCGTTTAAACATGAACGTGGGAAGAATCCTGACATAAATTCTTTAACATAGAACTTACATTCTTGTTTAACATCAATTTAAATTTTTTTTTTAATCTTACCCTGGTTTATTTAAAATTTAAATCTCAATCAAGGCCTACGCAAATATTGATTCTAGCTAGTTAACTATTCTAATTCTGTGTTACGCACCTTTATCAATAAACTAGAATTTTCAATTAATCCAAAATGTCCAATATTTAAGCGTATCATCGACGACGACGATGCGTCGCAACGTGACGTTGGAAGAATCGTTTTATTTTTATAATGTGGATACACCTTAATATTGCTGAGATAATTTTTAAAATAAACAAAAAAAAAACAACAAGGTGTGATCTGTGAAATCACACGTTTCTTGCAATTTGTTCAAATTTATGTATGTACGTCGTTCGAGTATGAAGGTCTTTCGACCACAATGATGAGGTGTTAATGAGGTTAACAGATTCAAGAGCGAAAACTAAAATAACAAAAGCAAAAAACACTTATAGACTAGACCTAGAGACCATCATCATGTATTTTTGTATACACGAACGATCTTTTTATAGAAACCCGCATGTGATCCTCGCTTATAAAGAGAACTTCTATAAGATAACTTATATAAAATAAAAGTGAAATGAGCTACTGGGTTTTATTAATTGGTAACATCTTCTTTTTTTTTCTTCTTTCCTTCTTGCAGGTGCTCTTACAAAATCTCAATTCCCGGTCTTCACAATTTATGCACAGAAAACATGTTTGGGTGTTCGTCCATGTGCTCGGGCATGGTGCGTGGATCGCGTTCAAGGATACAAATTGAAGGGACAGAGCAAACGTTCGATGACAGTAAACTCGAGGCGCGATTGCTTGGAATTGTGCTTGGGCGAAACAGAATTCACATGCAGGTAAGTTTTGCTTATATGTACATATATAGTTGCTGCGGCTGTTATTCATGATGATCATGCAGATGCTGCTGCTGTTTAAATATGTGCATACATATATGCTGCCGCCTTTAATAATGGCGCAAAAAAATAAATTAATTAAATTTGCAAATCGACAAATGGACTTAAATTGTGACTGTAATGGGTTTTTAATGAAAGTGTTGATAAAGGAATAATATGGGTCTCTAAAAATGTTGGCATCGATTATTATTTTTGTTAAGACTTGTTTTAATTTTTTTTTGGTGTTTAAGTGGAAAATAAGTGATTTGTTTTTGTGAGTGGATAAATTGTTGCAATTTAATATTTTAATATGAAATGTCTTAGGTGGAATCATGAATAAGATTTGGCCAGGAAAGCCTGCGATCTTACGGTTTTTATGCTTAATATCCCCAGTTTGCAGTTCTTTTGGTTAACCAGTCAGTGTAAGGTGTGGAATTCTGCTCCTTTACGGTTCTCATTGTAAATTTGGATTCTCATCAATAGTGTTAATCTACCCAATCGGGTTTCCTGGGGCAAAACTTACTATCCTACTGAGTTAATTCACTTTATAGATTAGTTTCTAGCTAACTTACGTTAGATGGCGCTTATAGTCCGCGTTGGACTATCACCTCAACCACCAGGCACTTCCAGCAAAGTTGGTCCCTAGAAATCTGCCTAAAGTTAGGTAGACCAAGTTAGTTGAGGTCCTTCTCCACTTCTGCGCGCCAAGTTAAGTGAGGTTTAGGACAATTTTTCCCCTGTAATTGGGACAGTCCAGAGCATCTTTTTTTTTGTGGATATGCCACACTATAACTAGGTCCCTTTAATAGGGGATACTTTCAGCTGATGAAATTGTGTGGATAAGTTGCTGTATGCTCCCTATGATAAGTTATTTCTCCCTTCTTTGAATAGTTCTGCTAATACATAGGCCATTCAAACCAACAGCCTTGTACGTCCCAAGTTTGGATATCGCTAAATGCACTTCTTATAGGTCAGGTGGACTAAAATTTCAACCATCATCGTTAAACTTGAGTGGAGAGTTTTGCCTTTCAATGGAATGTTGCCAATCTTCGCCGTTGTTTTTCAAAATCCTCACAACCGATTGTGTATCCCCTACTTACTATATTTCCAATCTTTCTTTCCATATAGTTTTCCCGGGCTACTCTCTGTGCAGCTCTGGTTCTAGTCTACAGTAATCGAGCTGGGCTATATGTACCAGCCGGCACTCTTCATAAACCAGGGGTTGCGGTTGCCTAGTGAAACTCAGGCTAAATGTTGGCAGTGTTCCCACTGGTGCTTTACACTTGATACAGGTGTCAGGCTTGCTGAAAGGTTAAGAGAGGCTTGGTCAGAAAAAGTCATGGAAGTCTCTGTGACGTCAAATCTTTCCATTGAATCTGCACGGTGTTGTTACGTCATGGATATTCCCATACGTACTTGAGCTACTACCAAGTATAGTGGTCTATATAAGCCCTCGGAAAGTTCGGATATCCAGGATATTGAAAGCATGCCAAGCGTCTATCGCATTGATATCGGTTGATGGTTTGTTGTAAGTCACTAGGCCCTGGTTCTACATGAGCTGTAGCGCCGACCAATTTATTTATTTAGTCACCCACCTTAAGCCCCTCCGCTGCGCCAAAGCTTACCCAACGGTGCTCTCCTCATTCGATCAAAAGCTCTGTCTTTCGAGGACAGCTAGATGAGAAGCACATATTGACAAGAGATACTTTTTGAGGATTTGACACTTACTCGAAAGAGGCAGTACCCCTGAATTTGTTTTTTTTTTTGTTTTTAATAATTTTAGGTGGAATAGGTTTTGATTTCATCACTTGTCCTCCTGGTAGGTAGGGCTGTTAAAAAAAAACAATATATTGGTTTCGACCAAGTCTATCCTTTCATTGATATTGATTTACCTGCTTATATTATTGTGTTGCTACGTTTTTTTTAAGATGAATTTAACTATAAATCAGCCCTACAATGAATGCGTTCTTTTTTTCATTTTAAAAAACCTATTTCAATCTTTTTTAACTGACTGCACACATATAGACTGTAAATGGCCTCCTGAATTCTTCAAGAAGAAATTCAGCAACCCTTTTTGAAAGAGATACGTTGTCCAAGACTATAAAACTCAAGTTAATCATGACAACCTATTCAATCTGTCATCACGGGTAACCAAGATGAACAAACCACATGCTGTGCAAATTTTTTTTATTTTTAGACACAACGCCTATTTATAAATAAAATCATCCTTGAAAATAATACTCAAGTTACATTGGCCTATAACTTGGCCTTAAATTTATATATACATATAATTGATGGCTAAGATATTGATTGATTGTTATTATTTTTCATACCGCAAAAATTCCTTATAAAATGTTTTAATTAAAATTCCAACACGAATAAATTAAAACATAAAAATAGTAAAACATAAATTTTCTAATCAGTTGAAGAAATCAATTGTTTCTCATAACTGGACAAAAAAAGAAACAAAAAGACTGACTATCCTATCAATCCTTTAGAGTCACGTTTGTTTTTTTAATTCGCACGGAATCAGCAGGAATTTTTGCATTCAATTGTCTTCGTTTGCTGGGATTCCATCTAGAAGTTCCTATGTCCTAACATACTAAGTATACATACAACATTGGAGATCACGATGACAACAACGAAGACGAGACGAGACGATGAACGTCTTCGTTTCGGAAAGATCATAATTAACCACAAAAATGGACATAGAAGAAGAAGGTGTTCTTATCGGAGGAGCTATAGTTTCTTCATTCTTCAAAGTACTTATAAGACTAAAACTGGATATATGTTTCATCTTCTATCCAATAGATGGTATCATGTGTGTGTTTGATGGACAATTGCAGGTGAATTCCTTTTATTCCGGGTATGGAAAGAAGCTTGGAACTGTGGAGTAGAAGTAGAAGGAGGCGTTCCTAAATTCTAAGCCCAGTTTTATATAGCGGTTCTGCTCAATGTGGTTGTTGGTATTCCAACAGAAGCTGTCTAGCTTGGTTCTAATTAAAAAATTAAAAGGCATATGATCACCCAGGCAACATGATCATCATGGGCACCACCTGATTTTGAGAAATGCTTATTCACATCTGTCTTAGAAGTTCATATATGTACATAATGTGCCTACATACATATGTATATTGGTATACTTAATTCAAGTAGCCCATTATGATCATTAAGACAAAACGTGCTCTGCCCGTATTGAGATTTTGTGTGACTCTGTACCTTTGAATCAAGATTGCGGCGTGGGGGAAATACTTCATAGAGTTAACCTATCATTTTTCATTTTAACGCGCTCGACGCACACGATCAACTTTAGCTTTTAAGAAACTAGAGGATGGGCATAGAGAATGAAGACGAAGACGCAAAGTTGTTTTTTTAATGCCTAAGACCTGATGAGAGGCGTCATGATGGTGTAGGTTATAGGAGAAGATTCTCTTATGTGCATATACGTACCTACCTACACTATGGTTGTGAATGAGTTTTGTTTTTGTATTTTGGTTTTGATGAAGGTGAATGAATTTGTGGCATTCTAAAGGCATAAAAGTAACAATGGCAAAGGATCATGGCGCCAATTGTTAGTAAATCAATGGCTTATAAAAATACACTCTTACAAAATTCAAACTTTTATTTTCTAAAAATTTAAATTTAATATAAAAAGCGATAGCCTAGATCTAAGAATAAAAGAATATAAAGTTCGGTGCAAAGGTCCCGGGAGTAGCAAATGCAAACAAAAAAAAATAACTAAAATCCTAGCTCCCACGAATTAATTTCCAAAAAGTAACTCCTACCGAGAATAACAAATTCCAAAAATAACAATAGATACCGTTAAGAATTTTATCGAAACCGATTCGTAACGATTTTGAATTGATCGGAGACTAAATTCTTATCTTTTAATATATAAAAACCGCGCTGTATATAATTTAATTTTAGAGTAGCGGTATAATTTCACACGGCCATTCATATTTCACCCAACCGCATAGTGGGGCGAAATAGCCTAAAAAGTGGATTAATTTTTTTTTGTAGATTTTGCAACCTGAAAATTTGAACTTTCGCTTCTGTCACCGATATCTACATATTTCCAAGATATTTACATATTTCCAAGCCGCCCAGTAAAACGCCCATTTTTTTTTTTTTTGTTGTTATTCATTCGGGGTATTTCCAGGTTATCCGAACTTTGAGAAATGACATGTTTTTAGAAAAAATCATATAAGTACGAGTGTAAAGCCAATTTCCCCCCATTAAGACATGGGGGGGGGGGAAATTTTCTAAAAGTTGGAGTTTTTTTTAACAACGCCAACTTACATAAGTAAATTTAGTATTTCACATGTTTAAAAAATACATATTTATTAATGAACCGAAAAATAGAAAAAATAGAAAAAATATTCAAATATTCTAAATTTGTTTATTTTTTTTTTTTATTACATTCACGTTTCGGGTCACTTGACCCCACTGTTATCCGTCATGAATCATGATTATTATATAAATATTTTCCTATTGATCGAGTAACAAATCTTGTGGCTGTTAAAATTTTGGATTCTCTTATAATAAGTTTTCAAAAATTTACTTAAATACTTTTTTATTTGTAAAACTAATCTCCAGTTTGAAATCAAATTCAAATCAAATCGCTTTCAAGTTCAACAACCGCATGCAGCTTGCTTAAAAAATCGTGTCCATACCTAACCGCATGCCTTCATGACACAAATTTAAAAGTCTAACTTAAACTCCTGACTCACCTTCGTCCCACTTTTTTGTTTAACTAATTAAAATTCAGCAAAGTTCTTTATGTCAATTGATGCGAAAATTAAAAAAAAAAAAACCCACTTGTAACAGTGTGTCCTACATTGAAGAGTAACAGTCATCAGCGCACAACCAGCTCAGCTCAGCGCATCACCAGCATCATCATCATCATTACCACCATTCTATACCCCCAATATCTTTTGGCATCAAAATCATTCCTGCATGCAAACCATCAATAACAACAACACAACAAAAACAAAACAAAGTACATATAATAAAATAACGAAACAGGTTCACAATCAAATCACCCACCAAATAGCATGAAATTGCATCAAGACAAGAAAATCGTCAAAGTTGGCAACCAGTTGTTTTTGTTTTTGTGTGTATTTTTTTTTTTTAATTTGTTTAATGCCCTATAGCTGCAATGTTGCGATGCTGCATCATTGGGAACATCAGCCCACATCAATCAATCTACGCTTGAAACACAGCACACACACACCACAAAGAATTGCTGTTAAACAGGATGCTTTTGCAACCTTCGTGTACAACGAGTATACCAAGCCAGCGAAGACTTCAAATGCCAATGAAACAGCAAGAAGGAAGCTCAATAGAGAGTTCTTTTAAAAGAACCAGAAGTTCAACTTTCATCGCTCACTCGCGCCCAGAGTTGTGCGGTGGGTTCTTATTTTTCGTCTTCCTAACTTGATCCACTGGATTCTAATCCGAACATTGAGCTACCTACTTATGTGTCTCTCTAATTAAATCCATTTCCCTGATGTTGCACGTAGGTATACAATTGTAGAAATCCTTGTGGCATCGTATTTCACTATCGCGGCCCAACCACGACGAAGGCTGGCTGCCTTGGTCGAAATGAAGATACAAAAATATCTTCGTGTATATCGCTCTCGGTTCTTGGCCAACATCCAGAAGGAACAAATTCACAAAAAAAAATAAAAATATTAAAATGCAAATATAATCATCACTCAAAGTTAACCGTTAACTAAAGGTCATCTATTTAGCTAGATAAAGAGTTAAGATAATAGAAGAGTGAGACAAGCTATATCCAATTGCAATCCCCCATCATATCGACTTAAAACAACGCCAGACACAACGGACACAATACAGTAACAAAACGTAAAGTATCTAAATCAGTCAAACAGAATGATATCCCCCCGGATAGGTACTACTCGTATATACTTTTCTAGACTCCAAGTATACTCTGGTCGACTGGTCTTGGATGGATGGATGGATGGTGGTGATGTTCGGTTTGTTGTAGTGGGGTGATGTATCTCGAAGGTATAGTGCATTTAAATAGCTGTAATAATCTCACCAATGTTTTGATGTTGATGAACTGTTTCCAAGAGTGCGCAACAAAACTATAGCAGAAACTATCTCAACACGAAGAAGATCATGTTGTTGTTCTATATTGTCCGACGCGGCGCGCTGCGTCCTCCCCCTCTTCGAGTGTGTTATGTTACGTGATGGTTAGTTGAAGCAAAACTCTTTAACAAAATTATCAAGATTATGCTTTGAGATGTTTTTATTTATATCACATGGCAGTGCTGCCAAATTAAGCTAAATAAAATATTAAGATCTAGGAAGCTATTTTTTCCATCAATTATTATAACGGGTCAATCATTTCGTGGTTTCAAATTGATAACGCTGGTATTAGACACCTGTCAAACTCAGCTGCCATTTGAAGTGTCACAATATTATTTGAATGTTTGCCATTTACGATAAATCGCTTAGCAATCGAACAACGCGTTAAAATTTTTAAAACTTGCTACAAAAGTGGTGATTCAAATGTATAGCCACTTTTCGCGCATTACGCGATGATTTCGGTCGTCATAATCGACCGACTACGTAAGCAATTGGTAAAAGCGTTACTGATGTCGTAAGGCCTGTGCATCATCGTAATGCAAGCTCAGTCGAAAAATTGCTGCTCCAAGTACAAGTGTTGCTGATGATCCGATTTTATCGATTTTCCGGCGTTCGCATCAATCAACCGATTTTTTTGCCGGCAATTGAAGATCATAACTTGGACGATATGACGTTCCAACAAGGCGGACTTAAAAGCCACACAACACTAAAGTTATGGCTTTCTACTCTAGACGCATTAAAAACCAACATTACTCAAGTTATGGCCGAGATACCGCCCTAAATGTGCGAAAAAGTGGTTAAAAATTACCTCAAAAGAATCGCGTGCTGCGAATCTTTCCGAGGCGGCCATTTCAATGATATTGTTTTTCACACAAAAGTGGTAATTCAGTGTTGTCAATAAATTGATATTTTTTATTTCTACCAAATACTAGTGCCAGCTTTTGCTTTAACTTCCTAATTGGAATATAAGCTAAGTAGGTATACAGACTATTTTTAGTCAGTAAAAAAGATTGACTCAAATGTCTTACAACCATGTAAACATAAAATTTGTCTGAAAATATTGTCAGAAACGTTATTGTCCGGCCATTGTCAGGTAATTGAGAATTATCTTAAAATGGCGGAACACACAATTTTTACTATTGCCAACTGATAAGTCAATTGTCAGACTCATTTGAATTTGACAGATGTGACATCTTGACAATAGCTGAAAATTTCTTCAAAGTCCAATCCAATGTTACAAAATTTCAAACGAACCTTGAATTTTGGACAGAAAAAGATGTTTTGATGTAAGTGTAGGGGGAGTTATTAGGAGTATACGGGCTGAAAACCCCACATTTTAACTCTATACCGGAAAATGTCATTGTCAGCCCAATTATCACACTTTGGGACAACGTTTGTCAACCGTGTGAACTTACAATTTTTCATTGCAAAGGAGATAGCAATTTTTAGCTTTTGGAAGTAAATTTCTGGAGAATTCACAGATTTGTCCCATCTGTCAGATTCAAAACATTTGATGAAGCATCAAATATTGCAGAAGTAGAAAATATTGAGTGATTAAAATAAATCCCCTGAGAATTGAAACAACTTTTAAAAAATTTGAGATGTTTGAAAAAAATGTCGGAATTTATAGAAGGTAGGTCTTCTATAAATTCCAACATTTTTTTCGGTTGGAAAGAAACATTTCTAATAAATGAACCGATTATATTTGACAGCACAAACGAAAATTGAGACAATCTGTATGACAGAGTTGAAAAAAAAACAAACAAAAAATTACGTGAACAATAAATTTTCGATTTTAAATTAATCTGACAAAAAAATTTCGAGCAAATGCTAAAGTCACACCATTTTCTCAAAAAATCTATGGAAATAATTTTCAATACAAACTTGGCGGTCTCTGACATTAAAAAGAAGATCCTATATGCAGTTTCAAAGATCAATATTGATCTTTCAAATAAATTTAATTATAAAAATAAAATCGTTGGAAATATTTTTTAGATGAAATTCCTCAAAGAATGATTAAGTTTTGTTTCATTTATTTATTTTCTTGCCCCACTGTATAACGCAAAAAGGCAAAAAGGGTATACCTTTAAAAAATTTAAGAGAACTACTCCATCGATATCCAATGGAAAATCTAGATTTGTGTGGTATTTTTGCTACTAGTTCTGCTGCTTTTTTTTTTGTTTTGTTTTTATTTCTTCTTCGTCTCCTTAGACAAGGTAAGTTGTCAGTTTTAAACTAGATATTTAGAAATAATAATTTATTCTACTTGATTTGCTCTTGAGGGGGTCTTTCAAGATTTCTTGTTCGAAAAGACAGAATGGAAGATTCACTTCTCTTCTATATCAATGTGTAGGTATAAAGTGTTTGCATTGTGCGAATGTAATTGGAAACCCTATAGAGTGTCGTAGTCTTCTCTTGTGATGCTTTAGATGTAAAGCAAAAGCAATGAAACTTAGCGGATGGAAGGAAAAAAAAATTAATTAACTGTATCAAGTTCGTATATATAGCATAGTTGCTACCTTCAATGACTTGCCTATACTTGTGGCATGGTGATCGAGAATTTTACGAATCGTTATTCCGTGGAAAGCCGATTATGCAAGAACGACGATGATGACGACTACTAGAGAGTATACCTACTACGGGAGTAAATCAGTGTTCTGTTTTTTTTTTTTTTTTTTTTTGTAATTTTATTTTTTATGACGCAGTTAGTCAGTTCTATTCATGGAAGCACTTGTTTTGAAATGATTTAGTAGGTTGGTTATTGATAAAAGGAGAATTTATTGAATAGGGTGAAGATTATGATGAGAATAAAATTTGATTTCTTATATAGTTAGTTCTATTCAAAGTTGTATAGATTTATTTATCCTTTATCTTGGAGGAAATATCAAATAGGTCTGGCGTTGGGCGCCAACTTTTTAAAAAGAGATGTCATAGAATTTGAATAAGCGATTTAATTTCCTATTTTGTTTGTTGATTTGAAAAAGGGGCCGAATGAAATATGATTCATTTTCATTTAAGTGTGAATGATTAATGGATCGATTTAATCGGAACATGTACTTCTTAGTCAGGATCAAAAGAAGAATGCAGAAATGTTTTTATTTGTATAGATAGTGTTTGGTTATTAAGATTTTTAGGTAAAACTTGGATTTCAAGCTTCGTATATGTCGATTATGATTTTGCACTCTCACACTTAAATTTCATTGAAAATATGTTCACATTTCAAGGCTTTTAAGGAGAGCATATCATTTTGGAAGTAGTTTACTTACTCTATGTAGTAGCCCGTGGTGTGTTGGACTGTAACGCCGAAGGTCTTGGGTTCGATTCCCAGCCTATGCCACCTAAAACCAGAAATGTTTTTCACGGGAGTCTGCCTCTTACGAGGAATAGAAAAATCCTCGAAAAGTATTTCTTGTCATGAAAAAGTGCTTCTAACCCTAGCCGTTTGGATTCGACAGAAAGTTGTAGGTACCCTCAATTTCTGCCAATAACACGCACACGGGAATGGTTGGGAGTTGTAAGTCACTAGGCCCTGGTTCTACACGAGCTGTCACGCAGACCAATTTATTTATTTTTTTACTTACTCTATCCTGGAATCTCACAGTGCCGCTAATGAAAAGAAGACTGCAGTTAGAGATACAAATTAAATTATTTTGTAACGGAAGCTTAAACAGAACTACGCTACTTATTGAAAAGTTACTCAAAAGCTTTTCAACATCTTTACTTTCAGACTTTTTGATTGAGCAATTCACCTGATTTTAAATGATTTATTAGTCGTCAGAGTTTTTTACTTTCACTTCTTCCACCTTTATCATAAATTAATTTAATTGCTAAGGATAAAACTGTTAAATTCTGAACATGAAAGATCAAATGATTGCAACTCTCAAAGAAAATAAATAAAATATAAATCAACACTTCTTGTACCTGATAAAATAACACGTTTTCCAGAGCACTTAAATAAATTATCGATTTCCGAATCAGCTTAAGTCAAATATAAATATGTATACATATTCCCAAATATAAACATACCCATTGAACCATTCACTCCCGTTTGATATTGAATATAAAAAAAAAGAAGAAACCAAAAAAAATAACCCCATAAATTATTTACCTTTCACATGATGTGTAGGTAATTTAAAGAATCTTGCATTCATTTATACTCGGTATGTCTTTTTCGGTCTTCACATTCTTGATGAGACCTGATTTCTGCACAATTTATTCAATTTGACTGGTTCATTGAACTGCATAAGCAGCAAATCATCAATTTGGACTGCACGTCCAAAAAAAAAGCCAAAACAAAAAAAGAATTTCTTTGAATGCCAGAAAAAAGAAGGTTTTCTTGATAAAGTGGATTAATAATAACGGGGTATGGAAGCAGATTGTGGTCAGCAAAGCAAGATTCTTTTCTTTTTTTTTTGTGCCAAAAAAGGACATTGCAACATTTTGTTTTTTGTCGAATTAACAGCCAAATAATCACGTTTTGAAGATCGATGCGTTTGATTTGCCCCAAAAACAAACGTTAATTATTGAGTTGGCATTTTTGTTGGTATTGGATTGATTTGATGATGATATGAATTCTGGCCACACCAACAGCACCGCGCCGTTGAGATTCTGGTTTGACGTATAATTTAATATTTTGGAAAAGCAATGAAAAATGCAAATAAGATTTCTTCAGTATCTTCATCAGTTTGTGTTTTAGGAATTTTCAACTGTCTACAAGGTTTGTTTGAATTTTAATTTAACTTTAAAAAGTTTGAAATACTCAAAGTCATTATCAATCAAAGAAGATACCACTAACAATAATTGGAGATCAAAGATCACCCATAGCTCTATTTTGTTTAGATTTGGTCTTCTAAATTTATAAAAATTAATATGTACGCTGAAAATCATCCAATTTGCATATAAGAAGTTCTTTCCTTTATGTATATTGAACCAGCTAAACAAATTAAGAAGCCAAAAATTGGAAATTTCGAGCGGAAAAGTTGGAAAATGATGAAAACCTGAAATTGCATACTTTCAGGGGTGGATAGTGGCAATATCTGAAAACTACATCTTGTATGAAGAGAGAAAATATTGTTTCTAAGCAATAACAAACACTTCGAAATGAGGTTAATTTTGTCCCTCACTAAAATGACATTGCCAATAGTTGGCGTTGCGATCTCAGGCAGGTGCATTTGTGTATAAAAATTATTAGATTGTGGCAAAATATTCATTGTTAAGGGTTGTTTAAAAATCCTATACATTTTATTTTCACTTTTTAAAATGCTAAAATTGATGAAAAATTTCGTGCAAAGTCGGTCGGATCAGCTAGTTTAGAAGAAAAATTGTATAATGTGAGTGACGGGACTAACAGCTAAGATTTGTAAACATCAATGTTCTTCAGGGTGCTGGTTGTTTGTTATTGAAAGTACCATATATACATACATAACGCAACCAAATTCTAACGTACATATATGCGTGACACGTAACGTGCTACACGTAAGGCACACGATTTTCATTAATTCATTGGCATTTTGTTTGTTTGTTTGACAGATAGAAAATTCGAACTGTCAAAGCAAAGAACTAAATGAGATATGTTTTTTGGGTGAAAAATCCAGTGACATCAAAGCAAACCTCCAATTTAATTTGACACTTAATGGCATGACAAACAAGGGAAGAATTATAATATTTACAGTTCGAACTGTCAATAAAATTCAAACTCGATCTATCGATTCCTTATATAAACGTAGACTAAAATTCAAATCTTAATTTTCAGATTTGTTATTTTTGTTATTGAATGAGCATTCAATGAAAATTGACACTTTGTTGTTTGACAGATAGATACCTCCAATGATATTTGACATTTTGTGTTTTGAAAGATATAACAGGAAAACTATATTTTGACGTATTGTATGTATATACATACATTGTATTTATATACATAGAGTATTTAGTTCGAACAGTAAATGGAAAGCACTAAAATCTGGAATTTATCACCTACTATATCCATCAACCTCCAATTGGATTTGACACTTACTAGTTTGAAAGATAGAGGGCGACTATGTTATAAATAGAATAGTTAATGACTCGTTTGGCATCACAGAACGAGGCGGGCAACTTTGAGATTCAAAAAATTCTTTCTACACTTCTCCTTCTAATTTCTACAATTATTGGATATCTTCCCGCAGAAAATGAAACACGTACTCCCTTTCTTCAAGATTGATTACATAACTCCCACGTTTCTTGTAAATCGCTGCTATGAGGTTAATAAGTGTACGAAGAGAGTGGAATAGAGAGTGATCAAGAGCAAAAGAGTAAAGCCAATGTTTTGTTCAAGAACGAGTTTATTAAAAATTGTTAAATGTTTTCCAAAGATTTTTTTTTAATTTATGACTTAATAAAAACTATCATCTCTGTTAAATTATTTAACTTCATGTAATTGCAATATTTTTAAGTCATAAAATCTTTAAACCTCAACGTAGAATCAAATGAGGTAGGTACTTAAACCTGTTTGATTTCAACACGCATACCTCATATTGGGCGCCATTTACGAATTTAAAAAAAAACTCCATATAAAAGCAGGAAGCTTTTATTTCGTAATTATTCCAATCTATCAAACATACACTAAACTATAAAGATTCGTCCTTAAAACTGTTTTCATCTTGAACGCATCATACGGGACTGTTGTAGCTATTTCAATCTATCCTATACAATCTTGCATAATTATTTAACTATTATCCTAGTACCAGCACATCATAATAATTTAATTGACCACATTACAGCCGACCGGCCGGCCCGGCGCGGCGTGATGCATTTTCCTCAAATTGTATCATTTCGAATGCATATCTATCAAATTGGACATCATGTATAGGTATCGATGGCTCCTGTACCGCTGCACCATCTATATGTCTATCTACCAACACTATACAATACAGTTTCCTTGAATATGGCAGATAATCGAAACGATTTTCTTCTTTACATATACCATCTTCTCTTAGGTGCATCTTGAAGGTGTATCTTTTCCTTTACATATATCTATCTAAGATTCTTCTGTCAGTGAAGTGAACTGATCTCTTACATATTAATATGTGCAATTTGACGTTCACACGAGCGGTCATGCGCCAGCGCGCAACTGTCTAATTTAAGTTTAATTATAATTCATTATAACCGTTTTTTTTTTGTTGTTGTATGCGCGGGGCTTTCTTCTTCATCATACACCATGAATTATATTGACCATAATATCGGTGAAATGAAGATGTATTTTGTCCGGGCGCGTTCACAAAGTTCATGATTTTTCTTTGCTGCTCTGTTTTGCCATTTCATGTAGGTATAGCTAAGCGGTAGCTGCATTAGAAATATAGCAAGGTGTTTAGATTGTCAAAGATCGTTCTAATATTACTATACATTTCCTGCTGGGCAGTCTTCTTTTTTTTTCTTCATTCTTTTTTGATTTCATTCGTTGGTCGTGTATGCTTGCAATTAGAACCACCGACAATTTTATGTTTTTTTTATTTGTGAAATCTATAGTGGCGCATGATTGCACACCTTCAAGACGTCGTCGGATCGATTAGCATTTCCGACTTAGGTAATCGAGTAGTATTTGGTTGGAATGTAAGCAAAATGGAAAACGCTGATAGCACTCATTAATCTTTATAATTTGCCTGTCTATAAGCTTCTGAAAGGTTCCTTTAGGAACGTGTTTACACTGAGAAAAATAAATCAATAAAATTCATAATGTTAATTTTCAAATCAAACACAAAACAAATATATAAGTTCCTTAAAATTAATACGAAGAATGCCTGGACGAAGGAAATTTTAATTTTTTGAAAAATTTAGGATTGTCAAAATGTATTGGAATCTTAAAGCTGAAAAGGTCAAAAGTTTTTGAAAATAAGTATTTATAAATAAGTCCAGCAAGATTGGAAGGAAAACTAACACACTCCTCTTCCTTTTGTACATAATTATAACCTCTCTTTCCTTGCAATATGCCGTACCCCTAAAAAAAATCTTCGGGTAGAATTCGGTAGATTTGAACAGAATCCTTCGGGGTGATAATCTAACCCACTTATCATTACGCCAAGGGAAGGGGAGGTACATTTTGTGATTATTTTCCTTTCCTTATTATACAAATTGAAATATATTTGTATGTTATTGTTAGTTAATTTTTGTCTGTGTACGAATAAACACAACACCATCTGATAACGAAGTTTTCTCATAAATATATAGAAAAATGAAAATGAAAATTTATTGGCAATGAAAGGGCAAATCGATTTTCATTCAAAATGATAGGTAGATAGGTTAGTTACGTACGTAGCATAAACAAAATAAAAAAAACAAAAACCACGCACAACGCCAATTTGCACTTTCAAACAATATGTAAGTGGTGGGAAATGAGTACCTATACCTTGCCTACATTCACTACAAAATATATTGCATTTTAAAACAAAACTCTACAGTGTATTGGTAATCGTAGACGTTAGTAAAGTAACCTCTCTTTTTGATTAGATTTACGTGGTTTCTTATACTGTTTTTTTTTACAATATTAGAAAAAACTCAATGGATTGATATGTTGTGGTTTAAATGAAACATTGTTGCAGCTTATAAATAATTTTAAATAAATTCATGAAATTTGTTATTTTGGGTGCAGTGCAATAAGACCCACGCGGAAATAAAGGAAATAACACCTGCGGGCTTTTTTTCCTTTTTGGAAAGGCAATAGAGCCCACAGTTTTTGTTTCTATTTCAAAAAGGAAAAGAAGTCCGCGGGTGTTAATTCCTTTTACTTGGGGAAAAAACACGGGCTTTATATGTATCTGCGGGAGTTATTTCACTGCAACCTTATTTTGGTTGACGTCATATTCGTTCTATATAATTTTTATACTGACCACAAATATTTCACTCTGGCAATCATGTTTTTGATAAATGTCATTGGAAAGTATTCAACTGAATTGAATTGAGTTGAGTTAAATCACATCACCATACCAAGACAGAAAACTCAATGGCAATCACATTTGACTATGGTTTTATGACAATCACTTATCACCTTAGCCGGATTAACGAGTAATTAAGTTAAAAATACCAAAAAATAAAACAAAAGCTAGGAACATGTATTTTATTTAACGGCAAAGAATGTGTACAAAATTTAACTCTTTGCGAGAAAATGTACTTTTTTATTTTATAAAATTCACTATAAGAAACTAAATAAATTGGCTTTAAGTCTGTTTACTGTAATGGTAAATTCAGATCTCACTGGTGTCTTTCGTGCCTGCCAGGCGACTTCACAAACAAATATGCAAGTATCTACACATGTACCCCAACATAATGTGGAGGTATTTCCACATGCATCTCCACAAATTTCAAGGTAACTTCACATATGTGGATTTATATCTACATATTAGTATAAATTTCTCAACATGTGTGGGGTGGAGATACCATTATCCATTCTGTAGGATTAATTTGGAAGAAACCAGGAAATAAGAAAAATGAGGTCAGTGGTGGTGAGGTTTCAATAAAATCATTTTCTATTTTTTGTTCTCATTCATCAGAAGAAACTCTAAAAATTTCATCCAAATCATTATAGCCATTTCGGAAAACCAAGAAACAATAAAAGTGGGCGTGGCAGAAGGCGGATTTTCATAAAAATATTTTTTGAATTTTTTTCTTGTTCATCAGAACACTCCCTGCCAATTTCATCCAAATCGTAAGAGACATTATCGAGAACCCAATTTCTAAGAAAAGTGGGAGTGGTAATGGGCGGATTTAATTTCAAAAATTTTGTCTCGTTGATTTGAAAAAACTCTATAAGTTTCATCTAAATCGTTAGAGCCGTTTCCTATTAACTAAGAAACAATAAAGTTGGCATTGAGCGGATATTTCGAAATCATTTTTTTTACTTTTTGTCTCATTCATTAGAACAAACTCTAAAAAATTCATTCAAATAATTTGAGCCGTTCCCGAGAAATAGGGATGTTTCCTACCGATTCCGAGAAACTAAGGAATAAGAAAAGAGGGCGTGTCAGTGGGCGGATTTTACTTACTTTAATTTTTAAAATAAAATAAAAATTTTATCCGAATCATTAAAGCCGTTTTCGAGATGAGGTAATAAGATATGTGAAGATCTTAAACTTAAACAAAACTTTTATTCAGCGTCTTATTCGTAATAGATTTATCTTTATGTTAATGTTGTTTTAAATAAAAATATTTATGAGTGTAAAAACGAAATAAAAATTGATGACAAAAATTTATATTGTTCAAAAATGCACCTAGCCAAAAAAGCTTACATCGAAAGTTTTGCAAACACAACAAACATCAATCTGAAGGTATTTTTTTTTTCTCCAATTTCTATTTTTCATTTTTTGATTTTCAAAAGTTTTTATCTCGAATTTAAGATTTTCCAGAATTTTCGTTTATATTTATCAAGCAAAAAAAAAAATAATCTCTCTACCATTTTTAGAAAAAAACTCTCAGTCTTTATCATAAAGGAACAAATTTCTAATAAAATAAAATAAATAATAATGTGTGTCCTTTAAAGCGTAGCAGCATGTGCAATCCGTGCGGAAATTGTTTTTTTAAAAACTATTTTATATATATGGCAGAGTAATCTGTTAACGTTATTTAAAACTTTCAAAAAAGTCAGAAATCAAAAAAATATCCTTGAGTAAAGCAGTAACTCATTTTTTTTTAATTAAGATAAGTTTTCAGGCACCCAAGGGTCTCTGCCAAATACAATCACCTAAACACTATCTCATTTGAAAGATACACCCGTGCTTACTTATTTCTATGGGTTTGCTACAATTTTTATCTCACGTGTATCTCATCTTATAAAGTTATTTACAAAGTAATGAACATCCTCAGCAGCTATATTCATGTGTTTTATTCATAAATCTATCGTGCAGGATTATTTAATTATTAATTCCTTTAAAACACGTTGATGGTGATGGTGTTTTAATGAAAACGCCAAGTTCTTTGATGTCTTACTTAATGCCGTCTGGATTTTGCCAACGAACGAAGGATGGAATTGAAAATGAACACACTAAAGCATATACCTTACATAATCCTATACACTTCTGTAGGTTCTTTAAATCAAATATTTATATCGTATCTATAATAAATCAATAAGTATACGAGGCCAGCACACGCACATGACTTTTTTGTTTGTATAGTCTGGTAAGTAATGTTGCAGTTGGAATAGTTCTAGATTTAAAATAGTTTGAAACGTCGAAAAAAATGGAATTTTGTGCCGGTGATCTCAATAGGAAATATTAGTTGACTAGTTGAGATAGTTATTTTTTAAACGAATAGCTGGAAAAAAAATTCAAACCGGAAAAACTAATTAAATGATTTTTTTTTTCTTAATCTTTTCACATGTAATTTTCCTATAATATTGACTATTGAATTTTACGCAAACTCCGGTTGTTTCTTTCAAAAAGAATGAACTTTTTTTGGTTTAATTTAGCGTCATTAGTTTTTTGAGTTTCCCAAAAATGCAATTTGAGTAACAAAACACCATTTTTTAATTAATTCGTTTCACAAAGCTGCTCATTCTGGATGCAGGTCCTGGCAAGGAAGAGAAAGTTCCAAGGGAATCTCCTCCACATGAATGACATTTATTTCACTTTGATGGCTCTCCTATGATAATATGATTTTTTTACGAACCATTCTATCCACCGTGGCAAACATTAAGAACCACTCAACTTTTAATGGAGCCAAACCTTTCTTAACAATTTATCACTAAGCTACAAGATTCAAACCGACAAAATTATAAAACTAATCAATCGCATGCAACATTACTTCCCAGAGTATACAAAATAAATAAGTTTATTATTCCACCTTTTACTTTTGATGCTTAAAACATTTTTCAGTCGTTGACTTTCTCAAACCTTAGAAGAAGAAGAATAATTGATATTTTTTTATGAAAACAAAAATTAAATTTATTTTTAATCGGAGGTGGGCTGCCTTGACGCCTTTGACGGGTATACGCAAAGCTTCACGCCTCTCGTGCACGATCATCATATTGGCTCGTGGCTAAATTCCCTAAATTTTTCCGCGCAACATCATCATCATCGGGAGAGAAAAATTAATTTTCTGATAACTTAATAGGCGCCCAAGTGAATCTTCTAACACTTTGGTTGAATGGTTTCTTTCAAAACAATTTAACAAGCTATATCTTTAAATCTTCCGTTTCCTTCTTTGTATATGGCAAATGCCGGATGTATGTAACTTTGCAAATAATAAATCTGAAAACCTTCTTGTGCGTCACCTTCGATCGTGAAGGTAAATCAAAAGAATCGATCTTTTCAAGGCATAGGTAATCTACGCATTAATATCTCCTTCTTCAATCCTTGCGTCTTATAGCTAAATGTAGATATCACATCAATAAAAGGCAATCATCCTTAATATCAAAGATCGATGATGGTGTTTAATGAAATTTCGCACTCTGCTTAATTAAATCACATCACACTGTGTTCTCAACTACAAAAAGATTATAATTTAGTTAAAGTTAGTTAAAAAGGTAAAGGTAGGAATGTACTAGGTACTCAAAGACTCATAAGGCGGGAAGATGTTGAGAATTTGTAAAATTTTCCCGCCAATCCATTATAAATGATTAATGAGGTGATCATAGAAGATATAAATTTAAGCTTCTGCACAGAGATTGGCAATAGAAGATTTTGTGCCTGTGGGTTATTAATCAATGTGTCGTTGAGTCATTAATTTATAAAAGAGGAAAAATAGAAAATACAAAAACTACTAAGAGTGTTTATTGTAAGCGTGCTGCTGAATGCTTCGATGGTGGTTTTAAAATAGGAGATTCCGCAGCCGCCGCCGATGAATGAGGAATTGGAAAGGAGTTAGATGATGGAGTTGGGCGTACTTATACATATACACAAAGTACAACAAGCGGAAGTTGATAGAAATCTGTTGAAAAGTGATCGTTTAGAATTTTATTTTATCGTTAAGATGAATGTACAAAAAATAAACATGAATTAAAAATTTTTTAACAAAAGAAAATTGTGATGTGATTAACGTTAGAAAAAATGAGGGAAATCTTGTCTTAAAATGGTCATAATGAGGCTTGAGGTAGGTAATTAGCCGTTGTTCAAGATCAAAGCAGTTTCACACCATATAACAACTTTAATAGGATTTGTTCTTCCAATTCACACATTAATCAATAGCTTTAAGCATTTTTATCAATTAAAGGCTCTCCCAAACCAACCAACGCTCAACATTTGGAAAGACACGACGAAACTTTAGCTGTCAATATACATATTTTACGTAAGATTCGCTGGATCGCATCATCACGTCGTCGTCGGTGTGGGTACTCTCACTTATCGTCCTGCAAATATGTTTTGAGAGGCAAAAGTTTCGTCTTCTATCCGAATTTTTCGCGTTGATTTGGGAAAACCTTAATTTCGACAAATAAAACAAATTGGATCTGATTTTTGTCTTCTTCGTCAAGAGAATAGATTTGTTCAGACTAAACTTATGTTTCTTCTTTCCAAGGTCATGGAAAAGCTGCTAATTATGAAAGAAAGATTATTGTCCTTGAAATTTGCAGATTTAAGAGACTTTGATAGCAAAATCTTTTATCGCAAATGTCTGAATTTGATATCAATGAATTTATTCCTCAAAGGTTTGAATGAAAAAAAAAACAACAATCTACCACCAAGGTAATAAGATGGAGTTATAGCTCTTTCACGACTGCCAGACTATGATAATCAGACTGGTGTACCCCAGGACTCTGTTTTGTCGGAAACAATTCATTAAATTTTTATGTTGACGACATTCCGCCCTAGCGATGTACCCGTCAGAATGAAAAGTACTTCGAAGTATGTCTTCCGAAAAGCTGTTCGGAATATTCTCGATGTCTCGAATGAAGTTTGAACCTAGTTAGGGCCGATTCAATTATTTACCTGCCTGTCCTTTACTGCCAGAACACAAGATAATGCTGCAACTGGAGTTGCAACAGCTGTGAAAAAGTGTCGTACATGCTAGTTTTTATGTGCCCACAATGCAGCTGTACAGCTTTTTGTATACATATTTCAAAGAAAACAAAAATAACCACGATATTTTTCTATAAATTCATATTTTTGCCAAACAAATAAGCACAAAAAGCTTTTCGGCTATTTTTTTTTTTTCATACAAATTGAAACGTCAAAAGTGCTGCACGTGAAGAGTTAAAGGTTGGTGAACTCTTGCAGCACCGTCTGCAGCACCGACTGCAGCACCAACTGCAGTTGCGTTGTGTTGTGTTCGTAAACATTGAATTTGTGTGTATTGAAAATTGTGACAGCTATTCCACCTGCAGTTCCACTTGCAGCTTCGTATTGTGTTCATGCAGTTAGATGTGAAATTATAACTGCAGCGTATGATAAGCTAATTAAACTTCGATTTCGACCGTCGAATTTGAAGCTTTAAAAACTCACAATACCTATACTGTCTCCTGCCGTTAAAGTACCTTTTCAGATGAATGGCCCTTTCATCGAAGAAATTGAAAAGCTATCACTTCTATCACAGACCAACTTATATGGATTGACCACATATTCAAAGCCACCAAAAATACTGCTGGGTTTCAAAGTTACTTCGACGATTCAAGAATATTGATCTATAGTCCCAATCTTCAACTGCATTCAATTTTTTCACCATCAGCCCAATAAAATCGTGTTATAATGACCGATCATTTGAAAAATATGCTCTGCGGTCTTTCGTCAGCAAGTCTAAAACTGCTATTTCTCTCTCAATGAGATGCCAATCTAGTTCAACTCTTCAGCCAATTGCAATAGCCAAAAAACTTCTAAAATTTTCGAGTTTTTCTTTTAATAAAAACTAAGTAAAGAAGTCGTCCAGATTTTATTGGAAAAAATTAAAAAAAATTTGTTCCAACATGATAATTTCAATCTATTAACTTGATTTACCACATCTATAAATAAAAACATCTTCTTTGATGAATTGGACACACTCTTTTAGCAACAAATTAAGTTTCAGAAAATCTCTTTCGATTCGGTTTCCCGTTTGGAATGCTAAACACTATATATCTTTGCTGAACGATTTTCATCGCGCCACCACCAAAAATTCCGTTGCCGTCATCTTCGTCCTCGATCTTTGAAGAAATAAAACTGGGTATATCTCTATATATATGTAGGTAAATAGCTATACCTATACCTAATACGTCAGATGAAGTATAAACGATTCAAGAATTCATGGACATTAACTAGTGCTTCTGTTGGGTTAATCTTCGCTTTGATCTCTCTTGGACGTCTGTGCATTGGCACAGAAATTCCAAAGCCTGTCTTTTTCTATTGTTTTAAATCTCTGCGTCTTTGTATAGAAACGCTTTTCCACAACTCTATAGAGTGATGTATTTCACTACTGGTGGTGTATCCATCTCCAACAGCTTTCAATGCTGCCGCTGTGTTCTATTCTAGTATATCCGCGAGGTGGTGGTGGCGGCGATGCGATGCAGCTGTGGCGGCGGCGGCAGTAAATATTTTTGCAATCGTAATCCTAGGTAATTACGATTCCTTCTACGGGACAAGTGATGGATGTGGATGTACAATGGCCGAATGTGTGTGATGCACTTAACATCGATTCACCATTTTAAAAGACCCGCATTATATTGATGTCCAACGACCCCGCGAGTAATTTCACAAAATGTCCCGAAAGGATTTCAGGGCTCTGTGAAGCTGTAGGTATATTAACTTTGTAATGGGCCAAGGTTAAAGGCGAAGATAAATCCTTATAGAATTGGCCTTAAATTGCTTCTTTTTTTTTGCTGAGCGTTACAATTTTCCACCTTGACCGTCATATTTCAATTGGTTTCAAACACACACAAGGAACTTGCGAAGACTTTGTTGATGGCAATGCCGATATCGGAGGCAGTCTTATATAGAGAAGCGTGAAAATCGATTGATCTAATGTAGAATTGGCTCATTTGGACAATCTTCGTGAGAAGATTTTGCACCTTCTGATCAAGGTCTATAATCTATGTATATGTTAGGTACAAATATAATCTCTCTAGGGAGACTAGTAGTTCTTTTTTCTTCTACCTTTTTTTTGTAGTTGTTGTTAGCATTTTGCTATGTTATGTATTTGATTTTGTAATGGCACCATCGATTTGTATTCCTGGTTATAATGAAGTCAGTGCGTGTGTATCCGTTTCCTTGAGGATAAGATTTTCTTTTCTGATTTTGTTTTTTTATTTTTTTTATTTTCTTTTATGAATAATTCTGTGGCAGCTGATACAATATCAAGTAATTTATGTGCATTTGTATTGCGAATTGCAAGAGCATTTTGTTGTGATGGGAACATCAGGAAATGGTTTACACTTTGGATTTTCTATTGTGTGAATTTGAAAAGCAAATATGTATAGTTTTTTAACAATCAATGTGGCGGCGTGATTCTGCGCAGCCAGACGACACTTCCTTGAAAGAATTGTTTGTCAATTGAATTGAAATTAGATCGGAAATGATGTAAGAATAATGTTATATGTCTTGGGATATCACAAGATTTAAAGATCTTAACAGAGAATACAACTATAGTTGAACGAAGTATTTTTCAGGAAAAATCCAATCAATTCATCCGAAAATTACCCTTTTCTCAACAAATCATTTAATTTTTTTTTTGTAACTTGTCTAAAGTGGTTTTTCTAATAGCTTCTGTCTGTGCGTTAGTACATCAGTGCATTAAAACGGTAGCACTTTAATGCATTAGTACGGTAGTGCGTTTGTACGTTAGTGCATTTTAACGTAAATGCGTTTGTACGTTAATGCATTTGTACAATAATGCATTTGTTCGTTTGTACGTTAGTACGTTTGTACTTTAGTGCGTTTTTACTTTAGTGCGTTTGTACTTTAGTGCGTTTGTACTTTAGTGCGTTTGTACTTTAGTGCGTCCAGGAAAACATCGACCTAGGCCCTAAGTTAATGCACGAATTTACATACTTTAAATTTGGTACAAGCAATTTGTAGATGGTTCTCTAGAGAAGAAATTTTTATTTCTGCTTAAGTTCATTGAGAATTGGTAGCTATCATACAAGGAGCTCAGTTCTTTAAACTTTCTCAAAACGTCTCCAAAGAAATTTATAAAACTTTGTACGTGTAAAGTATAATCGCAATAATACTACGTTTCAAGTTCGTTTTTTTTTTTTAATTTAAAATCAATATTACTTAAACTTTTAAGAAGCATTAGATCAGTTTTCTCAAAAAACGCCAAAACCCTTTTTTTCGTTGTGATTTTATTGGCAAAAGCATGAAATGCAGTTTTTTTACAATCACTTTTGACGTTTCAGGTACGAAGCTCAATCAAAATCGTTAGAGCCGCTTCTGATTAAATTTGAAAAAAAAACGAAATCGTTTTATGTCAGCTTCCCGTTTTATATGAAATGAAACAAAATTTCGACTTTACCCTTTACCCAGAATTTAAAGCAAGTCGGCCCACCCAATCCGCTCTAGCTCATATTACATTGTACGCGCAAACGCACAGACCGATCGACGGACCAGACGGTAAGACTAAACCCACTTTTTTAATGGTTAATTTTTATTACAACATCGATTTTTTTAACACTAAACCAGAACTTACCCTACCGAGCAACTAAAAATTTCAAAATATACTAAGTTCAAGATTTATCCGTTCCTTGTTAATTAAGTTTGTTTTGGCTTTTAAAGCAAATATTCGATATATTTTAGTTTTTTTAAAGCGCTATCTACTGTACTTATTCCAATATTCAACTGAATTGAATTTAATTGAATTAAATTGAACTAAGAAAAAGCAATGTTGCAATATTTTGATTTGATCTTATTTAACAACATGTATCATCAAATTAAAAAACATATAACATTGTTGCTATGCATAATTTTTAAAATAACTACATTAACAGATATCATCCTCAAAAAAAAAAAAAAAGAAAAACAAAGAAATCTGAAAATCAATTAAATATGAAATAATTAGCCAGAACCCCAACTATTTGAAATGAATTTATTAATAAATTTACCACGCAACAAGTGTTCTATAACATTTAATGTATGTAATGATTCAAGGAAGTTGTAATATTATGATATTAAAAATGCGTATCTCTCTCAAAAGTTATCCGTTAGTTAAAGCGCACAACAGAGAAGATGATGATTTACAAGATCTTATACCTACATTTTATTCATGTTCTTCTTCATTAAAAGCTGATTCATTAGCATGGGTTGATTTGCATGCAAAAAATAAACAGGGTGTCCCGAAATCACCTCCACAGAAGAAAACCATGAGTTCCTGAGATCATTCCAAGTCAAAAAAACTTAAAAGGTAAGTTCCTCGTTTTCGCTTTGTTTTCGACTTATAACGGTTTTTATGATTTGTATTCTTTTTTTCTTTGACTGGCTTTAACTTTGCCAAACTACAGCCGATTTTTTATTTAAACAAGAACAGTTAGAAATGTTTATCTGCATAATAAAATAAAATAATTAATTATACTAACGTGTTTTTGTGAAAAAAAAAACCATATCGAAGTCAAAAAAACAACCAAAAGTGCTTAAAAAATGTATAAGTCGAAAACGAAGCGAAAACTATAAAATTACCTCTTAAGTTTTTCGACTTTTGAAATGACCTCAGGAACTCATGGTTTTCTTCTGTAGCGGTGATTTCGGGACACCCTGTATATGTACATACATAGTGCTTTTGCTTTTGATTTAAACAAGCTGCATGGACTTTAGTAATGCAAATTGAGATTTAATTACAAGGAGGAAATTGTTGTTTTTTTGTTTTTGCTATGCTATGGTGATGCGGTGTCGGAGTTATCAGAGGCTATAGCAATTGTTTTTATGGCGCTATAAAATGCAATACACTGTTGCAGTACGAGTACCTACATATAATGTTGATGATTTAAGAGAGGAAATTTTGTTTTGTTCAGCTATTGAATAAACTAAGAAATTTAGAAAGCATCGAAGTGAACTGGTTTTTATGGAATTTAATAGACTATTAAAGAACGGATTTTTATGTTTTCAATAAATTCGTTTAATCGAAATTCAAGTAGATATAGAAATTTATGTTGGATGCACTTAACTTTTGATTAAACTAAAGTCAAATGTTAAGAAGGTCTTAATTTAATTGGGGACAACTTTAGGCGGTGCAGTGCAATAAGACCCGCAGTAATAAAGCCCGTGGGGCTTATTGCCAAAATAAATGGAAATAACACCCTGGGAAATAAAGCCTGTTGGTCTTATTTCCAAAATAAAAGGAAATAACCCCCACGAGATTTTTTTCTTTTTAGGAGTGGTTATAAGACTCACCAAAAAAGCATTAAGATCCACGGGTGTTATTTCCTTTCTTAACTATAATGACGATGAAAATGACACAAGGAGGGAGTTAAAATCCTTGGAACCTGCAAAGCGGGTCACCTAAGGTACTATGTAATTGTCTAAGAAAACTGTTGAAAAAATCCAAAATCATTTTTTTTGTTCTTTACTGAATGAGTTTCTTCTCTATATTCTTCGAATTGAAACCTATAAGAAAAATTAATTAAAACCCACAGCTTCTATTTTCATTTCAGGAAGGAAAAAAAGCCCGCGGGTGTTCTTTCCTTATATTTTGGGAAATAAGACCCGCGGACTTTACTTCCGTGTGGCTTATTGCACTGCACCACTTTGGGCAATATTTTTTGCTAGATCTCAAGTGAATATCTTAAAGAAATTATTTGGTAAAAATACTTAAACCTTTATTAATTCTAAAGTATAGAGTCTAAAAAACTTGAAATCAACGTAAAGTCAACTTTAAGTATTCAAAATGAACATCACAATCAAGTTAGTAGGTAATTAAATAGTTTCTCTCAAAGTTTAATTGAATTCAAAAAATTATGAAAAATTGTTGTAATCAGCAGATCTTTGATCAATTGATAAATAAATAAATAAATATTATTCCAAATGGTTAATTCCGAAGAACTAATGGAACAACTTGAGGAACACATATTCACCCTATTTAGTGAGTTCGCCAGCGGGAGTCAGAACCACTCTTGGGATATTCACAACTACAGAAACTCTGAATCCTAGAACCATTCGCATCTGCATACAAATATTTTTCTTTTACAACCGCACCAAAAGTGTTGTGAGTCAAAAACAATGCACCAACTTGGTACGCAAGTGTATTTCAACCAATATGAAAAGTACCAAAATCACCGGGAATAAAATGTTTCGAATTTCACAAGCGGCATGATTTCTTGTTTGCTGCTGCTTTTTTTCCCAATGGATATACATATCAGTAAAACAAAGTAATTTATATGAGAATTGTGACAAATTTCTGACACGACAATTTTTAATTAACCTAATTTTTTTTATTATTGAAGCTTAAATCAAATAAAAGCAGTTGACTGTATTTTCAAAAAAAAAACTCCCACGCTAAATACTAAAAATTTACAAATTTATGATCCGTGGCGGTGCAAAAAAAATGCCATAATCTATCTCGATAGTAAACACTCACTTCCTTTTTTTTGCAATATTACCATACTTAGATACTTATGTACATAATTATATATATGTTTGTATGTATGCAGGTATAAGAAGAAAAATCATCAAGGGAAGTCAAGGCCGTAAGCCATCAAAACTAACAAGACCATTGTTCCGCCTAAGCGCGTAGCACCACAATTACAGTATTTTATCTGCCATCATCTTTGGCGTGTTTTCTGTTTTTAGATTATTTTTTATAAAAAAAGCAAACAAAAATAATTGACATTTGTTTATAAAATATCATAAATATAGAGATAGAAGAACAAAACTACATAACTATATAAAGGATATCTTATAGCTGCCAACAAAATGCGGACAACAACAACAATTCTATAGAGTATCTACACACATGTTCAACAAGCCATGAAACTGCCATGATGCAGCTTCTTTACGACCATTCATATTACAAAATGTGTATAGTGTGTTTGCTTCCTTGTGTTAGGGGGCTCTTGTCATATTTTAGCAATAAAAGTGCACTGTTTTGTTGAACGGCTGCCGACCGACTATATATTTTGATTTCCTATCCTCTACCTATATACGGACGGATTTGTTCAAATGTTTCTTCCTTTTTCTGTATACATAGTTGGTGTCGAAACATTAGGAAAAAAAAAGCGGCTTCTTTCGAGAATGCCTATGGTTTGTTTGATAGCGGTGGTATACACTATAACGAACCTTCTTTCTATAAAGTTTGGTCGTTCGATGGTGTAACATGCGTTAAAGCCGCTCCATTGGTATACAATGCCCGAGATATCGATTTACAATATTTCATAATAATTTTTGTCAGAACACGTTAGAGGTTGAGGTTAAGGGGAGGAACCTATCTACCTACCTGTAACTAATCCTAACTAACCAAACAAGCTCAACCTACGTGTCCTTGTTCTATAATAAGCATATATATTAATTTTTTTTTTTTTCAAATTTAGTTTTGTAGGGTATGTTATGAATATGTAACATTTTATATGTTTTTAAAAAGTTTTAAAACCAAAGTGGGATCTTAGGGGCAGAATAGAATTTTTTTAAATTGTTTTTAACTATTACTAAAAATTAAAAAAAAAAACTTGATTTTCAAGAAAATATTTTAGATGATTGGGACATTTGAATTTATTTTTCTTAGTGTTTATCAATTTTCACTATTTTCACTTTGGTAAACAGGTGGAATAAACTCAGATTAAAAATATACACTGGCTACAAAAGTTCCATTAAATGATCGTCCCAAAACAAAAAGAAACAAAAAAATAATAGTTCCAATATTTTACTCCGGATTTATTTACAAAGTTCACCTTAAACTCGGTTTAAAGTTTTTAAAGTAACTTTAGTTTTTGCTTATTTCTTCACTAAATTCTAAAGCTACGATTTTAATGTATTTCTAAACCCATATTCAGTGTTCTTTAGGAACTTAGGGACAATTTGCTGAGTTAAAGGTGAGTTAGTTGACTTAAACCCGGGTTAACTCAAAAGCAGTTAATTAATACAGCATTAAGTTTAACTTTTAATTATCTCGGAGTTAAACGAGAGTTAGTTAATACTTCAAATAAATTAAACCCGAGTTAACTCAGAATCAGTTTCTCAATGCAGGATTAACTTTAAGTTTTAACTGTCAAAATACCATAAATTATGAATTGTATGTTTTGAAAATATTACGAAATATTTGTAATTCCTGAATAAAAATTCAAATTTGTCCAAAATGAAAAAGATATGAAGTTGCAAGATTCCATTTTACAAATTGTTTCTGTCACTGGAGTGGAATTTATCAACATTTATTATTAAATGACCAAATTTGAGTTGAAATCAATTCTATAAGACACAGATTACCGACTAAGAACGCAATTACTCGTATCGATTACATATTTATTAAAAACATAGGGTATAATATAATTTATTTCATATCGAATTGCAGTTCTCCAGTATAGAATTTAATATTCTATTTTTTTTTACGATAAATTAAAATATATGTCTGCATACCGCTGATCATCATAATTTCATATTTGTTTACCGTATTTTTATTTTTCTTATTTTTTCAGATCGGCTAACTACCATCGTTCGACAAATGTCTGCGAGCTCTCTGAAATGGATCGAATCACTTTGGCTGGATCAAGTGCATTCCAGGCTTACGAAGGTATTGATTATCTGGAGAACAACTGCGCTGAAGAACCAAATAAGTTGTGCGAGTTCAAGCGTTTGTCGGGCAGAATATTGAAGACTGTCGATTCGGTGTACCAGGATGTTGGAAGCATTGATGAATGCCGTGATTTGTGCCTTAACTCACCGTACAGGTAAGAAAGAAGCGCAGTTGTTGGCGTTAGACGCTACACTGCACTGTTATAGGCATTGAGCTGCGCTGGTGGTGGTTGATTATGATTGGGGGTATATAAGACCTGATTTCGTCCGTGCGTTCGTCGTCGTCATCATCGTCATCGGCGTAGTTTTCGTTGTCGTGTTGGCCATGATGACGATTTTTTCATCAATAATAATAATTACTCCATGATGGAGATGCGACTGGTTTACTAATTAGAGATCCTTGTTCTCCATGGAGGTATCTATTTCTATCGCTTGTCAGGTGTGCACACCGCGCCTGCCGCGCTCCATTACCGAACCCATAGCAATGAACAGAAAAAGTGGGTTGCAAGAAGATTAATCTAACAGAATGGACGTGGCTTGGTTTGCATATTATCGTGTCCGGAAATGGTAGTGCTTACAGATGAGGATTTAATGTACGTTCGTGTGAACAAGGCTTTTGCGTGTAGGATGGATGGAACAAATCTGGAAGAGATTACATGCGCGCTGCAATGTTGTGAGTGATAACCGAATGAGTGAGGCATGCGCGGCTAGGTGTATATAGGCGCGGGGATTGATGCATCTTTTAGTTACTCCAGGCATTAGATGTGCATTGGGGACGAGATTGTTTTCACAAAAGCAGAACATTGTATATGGCGGAACAGGTTGAGTACCATGGAAATGGTTATTCGCAAATTTACCGCTAAGTGAGGTTAAGCGAAATCGTAAACACAAAGTGTTGCTATATACTTATGTAGCCCGCTGCATGTGTGACAGGTTTTGGAGTTTTTAATCAGGTGCAATATAGGAACTAGGAGGCATTTTGCCAACGCCGTCATCCTTGGGCAACACAAACATAACCCACAAAACAAAGATGTTATTTTGATGGGGAAATGAAAGAAGCAGAAGAAGAAGAAGAAAACCTTTTAATCTAACAAGCTGTCACTGCGTGGAGATTGGCCGTGACGAATTGACGCTATCCCAATTGAGCATGCTCTTTTAAACAGATTAAAGCTGTCAAAAATGTCTTGATTAGGTTTTCGAACATGACACCCGTGATTGAGAATGGAAATTAGGATTTTTAGGTGAAAGGTGAAATATTGCAATGGGAAATTTTGAGGTTACCTATATGTGGTTATGTTTGTGTGTGTGCGATGGGTAGCTTTATAAGATTTGCAATTATATTGGATCTGGGACTCAAAACGTGATCCAATGAATCACTGATTAGTAAAGTCGTATTTTGCATAAACAGTTTCATAATTTAAAAAGAAAATAGTTATTTCAACCTAATGCCTCAAACAAACTGGATGTCACGGTGGCGCTAAAGGGAAAAGTTGATAATGTGACCAAATTTGTAGCGTCAGTGCAGCTCTGTTGCAGTTAGTACAATGCAGTAAGCAGCTAGAAATGGGGAAATATTTAATTTTTTTTACCTTTATCAAAATACTCCAATTTAATGATTTAGCTTATGAGTTCTAACAACTTATAATGTGAGTTCTATTATGTAATTTCACACGCAAGCAAAAAATAAATCTTTTTCCTTAGTTAACTCTCGGGAGTTAAATTAACTCTCAGGTAGCTGCCCATTTTAGAGTTATATTTTGTATATTGAAAATATCGCCAGTATCCTAAAAGTACTTTCATAACCTCTTCCACTTCTTCTTCTGCTAGATATCAGTTGGAAATATTGAAATTGACATGTATTCTTACAAGTACAAAGGTTTTAGAAAATTTTTTTATTTTGGCACTGTTCGTAAAGAAATAAATACATTTTAAATTGAAGTTTTGAGTGAAACAACAACACTTAGGTAAGCTACCACCAAGATTTTTTATAGGCTGGAGTTATAGCTATTTCACGACTACCAAGCCGATCATCAGACTCCTTTTTTCAGTGGTGCTTGGCCATTGTTCAATTTTAATATGAAAAATTTTAAGCTCAGCTGGGACTTGAACTTGGTCCAAGCTCCCTCTATTTTAAAATAATCGGTTGAACCACGGGTAGTTAGTAGAACCCAAAATCTTTACGATATCATTTTTCCCATTATGCCTATTATCTCATTTGAAAGTTTTTAGCTGTTAGTGAGAAAACGAACATTGAAATATAAAACGTCACTTACATTTATGTAGAAAAAAAAAAATTGATCAACTTTTTAATAGGATTAATTCTTATGATTAAGACTAGCTACTACGCTTCGCACCCATATACATGACTATTTAAAGAAAACTTTATATATAAAAGTAAAAAACTCAAATATAATAAGAGTGGGCGTGGCAGTAAGCCTGGACTTTAAAAATATAACAAATGTCATGCTTTAGGTTCTAGTGATTTTAGTTAAAAAATGAAACTTTAGTTAAAGGGATGTAAGGTAAGGGGGAATTTCAGATATAAGAAAAATGGGCGTGGTAGTAGGTGGATTTTCAAAATAATTGAATTTATCATGGTTTTGGCTCAAGGAAGATTTATTATAATTTTTCAGTCTTCTTAAGTTATATACGAATTAAATTAAAATATAGTAAAAGTGGGCGTGGTAATGGGCGGGGAAACACATGTCATACTTTAGGTTGAAGAGAGCATAATTACAAAATTTTAACCTTCTAAGGACTAAGGAGAAAACTAAAATATGATAAATGTGGCATAAGGATTGGCAATGGATAGATTTTACTCCAACGACTTTCTCGCTGCTAATAGGAATATTTTTTTTTTTTTTTATTTGAACAAAATTGCTTCAGTAGTTTTCGAATCTATAAGCCTCAAACAGTATCATTCCCTTAAACTGGAATTCAATTTAAAATTCAAAGAGCACTACAGTTTCACCACATGTTGAATTTTTCCGAGCTATAATATCCGATAGTTATCAAGAAATCTGTCTATTTGCGAGTAACTCTTAAAATGTTCTTATGTCGAGAGTAAAAAGTGAATTCTCCACGAAGGTATTTACTCTCAAGATTTTATCCACAGTTTTATGAATTTTTGGTGACCAAGATTAATTGCAGTCAACCAATTTTTTTTCGTACCAAAGCAAACATTTTATACATTTCACAAATTAATTTAAAATTTGTTTTAACAAATTTGAAAAATAATAAATAATATCTATTTGCCAGTTAATTCGGAAGCAAATGTTTAGTATTAACCCTAAGTAATATACATAAGCTTAATTCATTACAAAACCAAACTCCATATAAGTTCGAACAGCTTCGTATAAGTTGTTATCCAAAGAAATTCAATACCAGTAGCATTTTTCGTTGATATCCACAACATAACTCACTCACAATCTCATCATGGCAAGAGTCTTCTATACCCTCACGACCCGACATTTTTATCTTTAAACTCATTTAAATGAAATACACAACTTCCACACCTCGCATTCATTACACCTATGTGTATTTTTTTTTTTTTTTTGTTATCTCTTCCTTCTCAACAGATGCCATTCATACGACTTTGGTGACACCGGCGACATGGTGTGCCGTCTCAGCCATCATTCACGCGCCACTCTATCTGATGTACAAGAACCCTACTTGGAAGTTCCCGAAGCTGCTACCTATGAACTCTCATCATGCTACAATGTAACCATTGAATGTGGTGCTGGCGATATGATTGCCCGCATTCGCACGTCCAAACTGTTTGACGGTAAAGTCTATGCCAAGGGCTCACCCAAGTCATGCTCCGTTGATGTTAAGACCTCGCTTGACTTTGAATTGCGCATGGGCTACAACGACCTCGAGTGCAATGTCCGCCAAAGTGGTTCGGGACGTTATATGAACGATGTTGTGATCCAACACCACGACACTATTGTAACTTCGTCCGATTTGGGCTTAGCCGTGACTTGTCAATACGATTTGACCAACAAGTCGGTATCGAATGAAGTTGATTTGGGCGTTAAGGGTGACATCGAACCGGCCCTATCTGAAGAAGTGATTGTCGACTCACCAAATGTTATCATGAAGATTACATCTCGCGATGGCAGTGACGTCATGCGCTCAGCTGAAGTCGGTGATCCCTTGGCATTGAAATTTGAAATTCTCGATGAACAAAGTCCCTATGAAATCTTCGTTCGCGAACTAGTCGCCATGGATGGCAGTGATAATGCTGAGATCACCCTTATCGATTCGAATGGCTGCCCCACTGATCACTTTATCATGGGACCGATCTATAAGGGCTCGATTACTGGCAAGATTCTTTTGTCACACTTCGATGCATTCAAATTTCCATCTTCTGAGGTTGTGCAATTCCGTGCTCTGGTCACTCCGTGTATGCCATCGTGTGAGCCAGTGCAGTGTGATCAGGAAGATGCCGGTGGCGAATTCAAGTCATTGCTATCGCTTGGACGCAGGAGACGATCACTTAATTCAACAGGTGAGTTATGGAGTAGTGAGAAGTTAACTATCTATATCTATGGTCATGGTTAACTAATTTTTGTTCTGATTGTTTGTTAATTTTTTTTTTTAGTTTTTGTTATTATAATATTTTTTTTTTTTATTGTTTCAGCTGTATACAGTGAAAGAAGGTCACGTCGCGAAGCGGTCACTAGCAAACAACCAAGCCAAGAGGATATGATGTTGGTACAATCAATTCAGATCACTGACAAATTTGGATTCGATAAGCAACAACTGACGAAATCCACCGGATACGATGGCAGCGAAACAGTCTTCATATCTGGTGATGCCGCACAAGGATTCTGTGTTAATGCAATTGGTAAGTTGAAGTATAAATTATACCTATATCTTACCTATCCTGATGTACATCAATATCTGTATTTTGAGGAGATAGATGTTGGATAAGCAATCCGTCGAAACGAAATCGTTTTGTTGAATTAAATTGTGAGTCTGATGGCAAAGGGGTTGGAGGCGAATAGCCAGTTTGTCTAAGATGAATGACTAGGAGGAATGTATAGACCAGCAGACTCTCCTACGTCTCTGGATAATAAGTGGAAATTTAGTAATTGAAATCAATCAGATTATTACCAGGCAACATTGTAGCTTCGCTGCTACGAGCGTAACAAATCGAAAAATACATGGTAGCGCCAGATCCAATGGACGGCAATGTAAGAGGGGTATTAAAAACAAAAATAAGTGAAGTTGAGAGTCTGAGTTAAGCTCATAACTCAGACTCTCAACAAAAAAAAAAACATTATTTTCTTTAAAACTTTGAGACTCATAGGTAAACTAACCTTTTTGAAGGCATTTTTATGAACTTTCAGTTCTCGTAACCCAATTTCCATGAGAAAATGCATTATTTAAGTCTACAAGACCACAAATGGATGATTGTATCTGTTTCTCTGTTATATTTTTAAACGTGAAAAAATATAAATAAAAAAAAACCATAACAAAATGTTAAAGCTTTAGCAGGGCCGGACCAACCAAATGTGCAAGATGTGCAATTGCACAGAGTGCAAAATTCTGGGGGCGCATTACCAGGAGCAAGAAAATGTAATCTGATCTTGCGCAAACAAAAATGTACTGCCATAAAACTTGTCCAAATTATCCCCAAATAAAATCCATCACAAATTCACAACTGTGCTAAGTTATTTCTTGCACACTAACTAACATCACCTAGCGGGGATACCTCAATTAAGAAAACGCATTGAAAGTCTACCTCCTGGGTAATGTGGAAAAGTCTTATGCATATATGTATCAGTGTATATATGTGTGCAAATATAAAAAGGGTCGTTTTTTAGAAATTTTTCACAGGGCGCAGGTTTGGCTGAGGCCGGCCCTGGGCTTTAGAACTAATCCTAAATCCAATTTGTTTTGGCTTAAAAGCCATTTAAACCTTTTTTTGATTTAATACTTCAATAAGTCCGATTTGATAGTGCTAAATCTTCTTTTAGTGTAGGTGTTATTCTAGTTTGAATTGAGAAGCCTCAGCCCTGGGTACTTATTTGATCGAGATCACAAAAAAGAAAGAATGAATAATGGAAAAGGAAGTAGGAAGCATAAAAGTTTTCTTACTAGGCAACTTAATAACGTGTCGTGACATTTCGATTTTGATGTAGAGAGAGCGCGATAGGTTGCTTCACAAATATTCGCAATGAAATATTCGCGACTTATTTATGTAAGTTTTATCCACTACACTTCTGCTTGGTTGATTTATTTCAGCATTATTTAACATTTGTTTTGTTCATGTATAGGTAACTAATGTCAAATCGTGATTTGAGATTTTTTTCAATTCATGACCTTGTTAAATATTAAAATTTCTTATTTTATTTTTTTTTTAGGTCTTATTGTGGCCGGAACAGTCTTCCTGCTCGCCCAATTGGCAGTTATTTCCATCTGGACCTACTTGTATCAACGACGCAGAAAACAACATGGCTACGCTAACGAAGGCATTAGCACTTCATCCTCATCATACGGCTCATCGCCTTCAACAATTGTCACATCAGCTCCCAATGCTACACTAAACAGCAGTCGTTCAGAGTCACTATGTAAATTATACGATAGCGGTTTTGCCGGACGGCATGGCCGTCAGTTTTAGAAAACAACATTTAAAAAATAAAACTATAAATTACAAAGAAACTCAGTGAAAATAAGAATCTCCCTTTTTAAGGAAAACAAAAATAGGGTTTGCACAAACAAAAAAAAAATTCAAGACGAATCCATTACAACTTGTTTTTTTGGAATCTCTTCACTGGCACAAAATTTCTATTCATGTGAGCCATTAATCAATTAATAATTATTATTTTCCTGCCACGTTATGCATTTAATTTAAATATTTTAAATAATTTGCAGTCTTCTTTTTAATACATACATAGTTTTAAAGAAAAATAATTTTTTTTTTCAAAAACAAAATAATAAATTGCTGAAATTTGCCAATAAGTGTGTAATATCAAATCAATCAACTTAGTATTGAGAAATCATGGTGCCGGAATCTTAGCAAGGGCAATATTAATTTTAAAAATATATATAAAAAACAATAATTGAAAAACATAATTATATATATTTTTAAATCAATATCAAAAGCCACAAAAAAAAAATTAAAATAATAATTCAATTCATATTCTTAAACAGAGAATATGCGATAGTAGAAAATAAATTAATGAAAAAAAATAATTATTATTATAAGGAAAAAAAAGTCTAACTGTATCTAACCTTATGATTTAAGTTAAAAACAAAAATGTAATTTATTTGAAGAAAACAAAATCAAACACAAAGTAGGAACAAATTATTGAAAATAAAAAATACAAATTGATTTGGAAAAAAGGATGACTGATGTAAAAAAACAAAAAAATAATTAAAAATATTAAATCTTGAAAGAGAATTTTTATTTTTAAATTTGAACCTTTAAGATATAATTGTATAGCTAATAATTTATTTCCTTTCATATAACAACAAATAGAAGAAGAGAAAACAAAATAGTTTTAATATTAACAATTATGTCACAGAATTGCATCACGCATGCACTTTTCTTTTTCTATTCAAGTATTCAAGTTTCAATTTGTTTAGTGTCACAAAATCTTATAATTGTAATAATTAAAATAAAATCTTAATAAACTAATTAATTTAAACTTAAAAAGCAAAGAAAAGTTATGATCATTTTAAAGGCAAATATATGCTCACTTGTCCTTTTTTCCAAACGGAGGAGACTTTTTTTTTAAATTTTGGATTAAACATTTTTAGATCAATTTTATTTTTTCAAAAATATAATTTATTTATTTATTTAAATAAATAATCTTAAATAGTAATGGAGATAATTAAATGAATACGCATTAATCTAGTTAGGAATTTAATTATTAATTTGTCCCCTCCCATGAAAAAAAAGCAAAAATAAATATAATATTAATTTTAACAATAACAATTTTTCTGTTACTATTGTAAGCGTAGAAACAATTTAATTATAGTTTTATGTATGTTTAAAACTAATTTTTATACGAGATGAATTTTGTAAAACGAAATATAAATCAGATAATAATAATAATAAACAAAAAGAAAAATATATAAATTGTGTTATTTATTTTTATATATTACTAGCTGACCCGGCGTACTTTGTTCTGCCTTAAATTCATTTAATTATTTATGACCCTTTCGAATGTCGAGCCTGTATGTTGAATGAATGAAAATTAAATTAAATTCAATACATTTTATATAAAACCCAGTCAATAAAGCCATAACAACAGCAAAATTAGAAAAGCCTCCTCATATAGTGCTCTTAAAAAACTGTCAAAAGTCCCCATCGAATTGAGTGCCGCTAACAATTTTATGGGGGGTTAAAGGACCCCCAGAATGGCTTTTCAGGAATAACTCCCGAATGGTTTGTTGTACAGAAAAAATGTCAAGTACTAATTTGTAGCTTAGAAAATTTCCTACAAAAAACATTAACATACTTTTTTCAACCATTTTCGAAATAAACCAATCAGAAGAGTTAATGGTTTTACATTTCTATTTATAGTGGGGCGGTTTAATTAAAAAATTGTTAATTTTGTGAAAAGCATATTTTTTTTTTTTAATCGTTGATACATTTTATGAATATAATTTTAAGATATTGGCCCACTTTATATGTCCGCTTCTTTGGATGGGAGGGGCAAATTAAAAAGAAATTTATTAAATAGAAAATGAATACGGTAACACTTAGGTACAATATTATTCCTCAAAAACCATTTTGGGAGGCCTTTAAGTATTATCAGAATTCTGAAAACTTCCGCTTAAACTCTAATGGGAAGTCGGTCGGTATCAACGTAATTCTTGGAATGAGAACTTCCTCAACTTTGAATTTGCCTTTGATTATGGTTGCTTGGATAACGTTGTTCATCAGTTTCTTTACGGTAAGCCTTATTCCATAACAATGTTGCGGTTGGTTCAGATTGCGCAGGATAATGATGATAGTTCCGACTGGTGCGGTGGTAGACCAGGTACATCTAACGATTTCAAAAATTCAATTGGATAGCTTGTAGGTTGTAGTCATCATTTGTAACACCAACAATCAAACGATTTGAACGAATACATTTTCATAATTTTCATAAAGGAATTTATAATTTGAGTCCCTAATCATAGGAATTGCTAATCAGCCGATTTGTTTTGATTAGCGCTATTTAATTAGAACCTATGAAAGTCGCAGCACAGATTAAACCCACTGTGAACAATCTGGCCCTAAATCGAGGAATCTTTGGCAAACAACACATATCATACCAAAGACTAAATTGTAAACAAATATTAGCAAATGCCGACCCAATAACTGTTCAGGTTTCTAAAGAAATTTTATTTATATATTAATACGTTAAGCATTTTCTTGTAGTTCCTTTTTACTATACTTAAACGGAATGCCCGACAATACAAAATATACCATTTGAAAGCTAATATAAGTTCTACATATAAATAAAAATAATAAAGTTCTACCATTTTATGTAGTGAATCTGATAAAAGAATACGATTTCCACCGAATTTGCGGTTTCTTCATTTATGTACTTATAATGTAGTAAATAATTGTCATTTAATTTGAATAAACAAATAATAATAGTCATCAAAATTCGAAAAATGTCACAAGGTGATCTAAAATTGATTTTGTGAGGTAGCACCGCCACAACTTGTGAGCTTCACAACAGCTGTCAAAATTATGAATGTGATCTCCATTTGGGTGGCTCACGACTCACAAGTTTAACATTTCATAATCACGAAAAAAAAAATTATTCAATGCGTCCAATAAAAATTCAGAAATCACCTTGCTATGGTGAGTTTATTGCGAGATTTTTTGTGAGGATTGTCCGAGAATACCGAAAATTTTATTGAATCACAAGAAAACTTGAAAAGTAATCAACCTAACCAGAGCTTGTGACTTGTGAGTTGTGAATCCAAACAACGCCAGAATAGGGCTGTAAATTAGCCAGTTTGCTTTTCTTAGATCTCTTGGAGGAAACTCCGCCAATTTACTTAAGGAGAAACCTATACTCTGCAAAAGCACTCTCCATTTCTCTTTATAAATTGATCAACTGCGACAAAAAATAATTGTGCAAGTGAACCAAAAATACCACTCTTAGACTGCTTTTAAACGCTGCAATTACTCTGCAATTACCCCCTGCAATTTTTAAGCATGTAGGCCGGGGACGTTTGCGGTGTCCGGGGTAGACAAAGTTGTAGAGGTTGAAATAATTGCAGAGTTATCGCTCTTTCTTCTTTGTGCTTTTTCTTATTGTTTGACACATAAGCGGAGTAAAGAGTGAGGAGATATATTTCCTTCTCATTTAACAAAAATTGTAGGTATTCAAATTTGCAGCGTTCAAATGGATGCTGCAATCGGAAAGAAACTCAAAAGAGAATTGCGGATAGAAATTGCAGTCGTCTAAAAGCAGTCTAAGCTATTCGACAGCGAAAGTGAAGAATATCACTGAGGAATTAATTAAAATTTTTGACATTGCTGATATCAGAGATTTTGCCAAACCTGAAATGGCTAAATTTCTTCAGAACACACATCGAAAACATTAACTAAGGCGTCAGTTATAGCGATCAGGAACGAAACAGGAAAAACTTTCAAATAGATTATTTACTAGGTTTTCATTCGATTTGAAACGCAAATGTTGTACTAATCGATGACAAATAACTCAATTTTTTATGCAAATAAAATTTTCAACTCAACAATTATTTTATTGTTAAAAATGCATTAATGTGTTTTCCTGGCACGAAAAATGAATTTACATCAGGAAAACACATTAATGCATTTTTAACAATAAAATAGGTAATTGTTGATTTGAAAATTTTATTTGCATAAAAAATTCATTGAGTTATTTGTCATCGATTAGTACAACATTTGCGTTTCAAATCGAATGAAAACCTAGTAAATAATCTATTTGAAAGTTTTTCCTGTTTCGTTTTCCTGATCGCTATAACTGACGCCTAAAACTGTCACAAAAAACACGTCAGAGCGAAGTGAATCTGCTCTGCCATTGGGAAATCGAATATACCTTAAGTTATTATGGCTAAATTTCGACGGTAAAAGTGCACAACCTCGTAAGTCGTTTGTTTTGGCATGTTCTTCAGAAATTAAAAAAAAAAACTGCCAAATTTTGTATGCGAGTAAGATATTTTGAATTCTGGCTTTTGTAAAATGTTCAGAACAACATTGTTACCCTAAAATTGCCAAAAGGTGATACTGATTTTTCTGATTAATAATATTTTTGTTGAATTTTTGGACCTCGATTTGCAGATGATGCTGCAATATTAATACCAGTAAGTAATATTAGTGAAATGAAATTCAATGAGACAAATACAGGTAATATAAATTTAACAAACTACCAACCATTTATTATCTCCAAAAGAGTATTTTATGCTATATTCATATTTAAGTTTATTTACATATGGAAATAACTTGTCTCCAAAAAAGCCGTCTTCTCTGGAGAATGACACACATCACGAGTACTTAATATCGCGACAAAAAAAAAATACCTAGGAACATTTTCTTCCTTCGAAATGTTTTTTTTTTTCAATTTAATGAGTTAATTGGAGTATTGGGAAGGAGGATTTACAGCTAACTAGCGACTTTCCGCTAGTATATACATTCAGCTGTTATATAGAATATAGCTTAAACAGTTTCTGGATTTTAAGATAAGAATACATAGAATACATATTGAAAAAGTTTTGAGGCTGGATTCAAATTCAAGACTATACCATACATTCTGAAAAATATAGTCTAGTTTCTGGGGCAGAAATTGTTGTTTATTATTATCAGCAGGTTTAGGGTAGTAGTATAAGGCAAAGGCGCTTCGTTTTCTAATGGTCTAACATTCTTGATTACAAAAATCACTTAATTTTGCCAAAGGTAAAGGTTTTAAACAACAAAAAACCACAAACAAAAATACTTTGTCTTAGTGGTAACATTAAAAATAAAAATTAATGAGATTTAAGATTTCTTTTCCTTTATTGCTATAACAACCAGTTTTCTCTTAAAAAACTAAAACATTATGCAACTTTTTTTTTAAAGTAAGTACGTCAGACACTTTTTAGGGTAAATATTTCCCAACCAAATTCAAAAATAATCCTCACTCACCCTTAAACGATGGTCCGCAACTGTCCACAGTCTTGCTCCGAAATCATTTGATGTACCGAGAATGTATGAACCCGTTGAATCAAATTCCACAGAATTGATACCAGCACTGCTACCACCTAGAACGGCTCTTGCTTCTGTTGTTGTCCCTGTTATATCTAAATAAATAACGAAATAATACATTTAACTTATAATTCTGAATAAAGATAAATCAATCTTACGTTTATTAACATCCCAAAGTTTAACACGGCGATCGGCACCACCTGTTGCTACCATTTTCTCTACCGGATTCCAGCGAACTGCACTGGCTTCGGTCTCATGAGCTTCAAATTTCATTATTAATTCTGGTTCGGCTGAATGGAAGCGCTCAGGGCCGGTACCTGGTGATAGATTAACTTCATCGGCTAACATTAACATCTCGTCATATAAACAATCACCGCCACCTTGATCGCCACCATAAATGCTTGCACCTTCAGGTGGCAGATCGTTTGGACTGTTTGAATTGCGAGTCTCACGAACGGCGTCTTCCAAATCGCGGCGTAGTTTGTCGGACCGTTTTCTGAAAAGTGACGGCAGTCTTTTTCTAGATTTTAAATGAATGTTTATTTGAGTTTAGCGTTTTTGGTCAGGCCGTTAGTAGAATCACAATGTGGCGAATTTTTATTTCATTTTGGTGTTATCGAATAACAATGTATTATATTTATACTGAAGTGTGAAGGTGATAATTTCTTTTTTTTTCTTTTGAGTGAATTGGTGAAAATTATCCTCTTGAGAAGCAATTTATTGATAATGCTCTTTTGCTTTTTGCACCTGGAACCCAATTTTTTGTTTGTTTTTTTTTCGCAACCAATTCGAAAGCTACATAATTTATGAATGAGTAACATGCGATGAATGGGTTATTGGAAAACACTTTGTATGGAATATGAAGATTGTTAAACAAACAATAAAATGGTTATGCAAACTGTATTAATTTATTTAGTCATTAAAATCTTTTGGGGTCTGCTTTTTTTTGTGTGTGTATTGTTTTCTTTTTTTTTGTTAAAGTGAAATTTTGATATGGTTCCAAAAGAAGACTTTAAATTAAGTATTTTCTATCTGGAGAAAGTGTTAATGTTCGCATGATAAACAAAAATTACTCCGCCGCGAGTTTGCTATCAAAGTAACAGGGATATTAAGAACTAGGGTGCAGGCATATAACAATCGAATCTAAAATCGACTTAGTTAAATTAGGAACTATTTATACTCGATCAATGAATTCGATTGCATCAAATTGTTGCTTGATTCACTAAAATAATTGGTTAATGACAACTGTCTTAAGGAACACGATTGTATAAAAGAGGCCTATTTATTTAGGCAATTTTCGGTTAGTTGTATTTACGTAACCTTTTCTTAGAATAATTGATATATTTAGCCTGAGCAAATAACAACATTAAAATGTTTTAAGTTCCTCAATAATTATTAAAAATTTTTTTAGAAGAATAAATGAAGAGCATTTGCGGCACAGAACTTTTTCTTTCTTTGCTTTGAATGTCAACAACACTATTTGCACCAGTACATTCACCATCGTTGTCAAGAATTGAACTTTTCAAGAACATTGAATAGTTTTTGAGCCTTAAATGGTTAGCATTGATCTCGAATTCTTTATAAAGTATTTTGAAAATTTTGTCAGCTGTCAAGTGATTTATTTTTAGTTTGGTTTGGCATTTCAACATGAATAGACTGACGCCTGAACGGCAAGGCGTAGATTCGGTGAATGAGTCCAAAACAAGATTGCCGTTGATCCCAATTTTCATAAGCGAATTTTGTTTAGCGGTGAAGCTCACTTTTGGTTGAATGGATACGTCAATAAACAAAACTACCGTATTTGGAGTGATGATAATCCTCAAGTGTATGTTGAGACACCGTTACATCCACAAAAACTGACTGTTTGGTGTGCTTTATTGATTGGTGGAATAATTGGTCCGTACTTCTTTAAAAACGATGCTGGCCAGAACGTTACAGTCAATGGTGACCGCTATAAAGCCATGATTACTGACTTTTTCATTCATCAATTGAACAACCATGATGTGCAGGAGCTGTGGTTTCAACAAAACGGCGCAACATGTCACACAGCTCGTGCCAAAATTGATTTATTGAAGGAAACATTTGGTAACCGCATAGTTTCACGTTATGGACCCGTGAATTTGCCTCCAAGATCGTGCGATTTAACGCCGCTTGACTATTTTCTGTGGGGATATGTGAAGTCGCTAGTCTACGCCGATAATCCCGAAACGATTGAACACTTGGAGGACAACATTCGCCGCGTTATTTCCGATATACGGCCACAAATGTTGCAAAAAGTCATCGAAAATTAGACCTCCAGATTAGACTATGTCCGAGCCAGCCGTGGCGGTCATATGCCAGAAATAATATTTAAATTATAATGCCAGAATAAAGTAAATTTCATGTCAATTTAAAAAAAATCATCTGTGTTTTATTCCATTCCAAAGTTCTATACCCCTAAAAAAAACACCTTTTAAATTTTCTTTTTGGAATTATCTTTAAGAAATTGCTCCATAGGTATGTTTTAAATTTAAGTCAAGAGTCCATAGGAAATTTTCATAATTATCTATTCAGATTTTGGTTCAAATAATTATTTTTATGATTAAATAGTTTAATTTTGAAAAGAAAATCTAAATTAAATGTTACAAATGTAGAGGAAGGGTGTGTTTATGTTCGATATCGCTGAGAAATCTTTACATTATTTTAGCTATGAGTGTTTATATTGGAGCAGGGCTTCGAACAAAAACAATCAATGCAAAGTTTTCTTGGGGCTGCGATGTGAGCAAAGCTGCAAAGTACTCATTATTCGAAAGGGTGGAAACAATCTTGTAATAATAAGTATTCGAATTATCAGGTGCGATTAGATGAGATTTGTAGGGAAATTATTTCTTTGCGTTCCTTTGAAAATGACTAGAAAAGTACTCATGAGTACTTCGCCACCTCAAAAGACACACGGCTATAAACACACCTTTAGTTGTAAATGCTCGAACACAGTAATTTATGTTATTTTTTGAAAAAAATTGTGTTGAATTCTTTTGAAAGGATTTTTGTTTTTGGTTTGGTTAAATAATGATGGTTAAGAAAATGAATCACTTAGAACTGACCATTAACGCTTTCTTAAACGTTTTATTGTTTATTTATTTTTATTTTATTTTTTTTTGATACACATACATACTTAAATATATAAATGTTTATTTTTTTTATTTTCTCCCTTAAATTACCCTACGTTAGCTTGATTAATAATAATTTAAAATAAAAAAAAAAATAACAAATACATAAAACAAAGGACGAGAACAACACACAAAAAATAGAACAAACCTTTTCTGGGTTAACTTTTTTCCACAAAACAAATCATTAATTGCCGAGTGCTTTACGTTTTTCATTGGAAAACAAAAAAACAAACTAATATGCATGGTTTTATAAAAAGTTTTGAAAAAAAAAAATGTTCATAAAGCACAAAAAACCATTTCCAGCAATCGTGGGGATGCTCTAATTGATTTCTTTTTTTCTTTTTTTTTAATTCAATACGGTTGGTAGTTTTTGATAACAAAGATTAACAAACTTACTTAAGGAAGCTTTCGTTTTCTTCGTTTAATTTGTCAGCGTCCTTGGATTTGTATTTCATCAGACGTTCTAATAGGCTTCTATTTTCATCCTGAAATTGTAAACAAAAGACAAACAATTCAGAAAAATCACACGATATTCACACGGTTTTGATGCAACTGATTTTTCAGTCTGATATTAAAAATTTTCCCCGACATCTCAAAACAAAAATAAGTTTATTTTAAATTAATGCTTTTCCTATTTAATTTTTTTTTTTTGTTGATAGGTATAGCTAGCTACCTACGTCATATTAATTTTATTATTTTAACACCTCTTTCGGGCTTAATGGGCCATCACACTGGGTCAATTTGAAACGAGATTTATTGGCCCAGTTCCAGTTCTTTTTTTTAACATACAAAACTAAAAAAAAAAAAAATAAGGAAAAGGAAAAATAATAAATTCTTGCCCCTAATCATCGTAATTAATTTTCATAGCCGGATGCAGATTAGTGACAGTATAATAATAAAACAAATCGTGCGTGATGGGTGACTAAGTCGTTTGATTAGACGTTGATGCTGTGACGACAATCAATCCAGTTATAGTGGGTGTTTGTTTCGTAGGATTAAAAGTCATAAAGTAAAATATGTATGTATTAAATAATTCGCAATCAGCTATACACGAAGACAAAAACATCAATAACACCGCTATTCTTAAGAATCTATTAATAAGTTAGTTATTTGGTATAAATCATTTTTTATTGGAGAAATGGTAATCAGGCCAACGATTGAAAATGTATACATGTTAAGATCAAAACAGCTGAAACGTTTTTTTTTTTTGTGGAAGGATATTTTATGCAAATTTAATATTGGATATAATAGATTCTAGAGATTTTTACTATATAATTGATAAACTATTGAAAAACAGCTGATTCATATGTTCACACCGGGTTAAGTGTTCTTCTAATAATAAATCGGTGGAGATATCCGAGATAAACTCAATACACGAGTTCTCTAGCTAACTTTGGTCTGATGACGTCTAAAACGACATTTAAGGTGGGTTTTTTTTCTTTCGACCGTTATAGCTTTCATTGAAAACGATTATTTTAAATGTTAATTGTTAAATTTGGCCCATTTAGAAAGTCAAATCTGTATTTATTTGTTTGCCAAAATATAGGTTATGACTCAGTTTAAATTTCTATCCAAAAAAAAAAATTTAATTTCGGCCTAACATTTCACGTACAGTAACTTTTAAGATTTCAATGATCTAATGGTAATGTAGTTCATACATTGACATTAATTTCATGTGAAATTTTGGGTCTAAACGATTTTTTTTTTTTTGACAAGAATTATTATTTAAGTCATCAGCTCTATATCGTTGATTTCGCTATTGAAGTGCCTCAAAACTTAAAAAGAAAAATTCAAATGATGGTTTTCAATTAAAGCTATAACTGGGCACCTAACTGAGCCCACCGAGCTAAAAGTTATCACCTTTATTATGAGTTTCACTCGAAATATATTTCACCTTAAAATTTTTTGTTCGCCCGGAATTGTGAGTTTCCACGAATAAGTGAACATTAGACTCTCAATTGTGTTACATTCCGCCCTAATTGAATGTTCACAATAAGGGAAATTCTTCAAACATGAAATTACGTTGCCTTCGACATTTAAGCGTTTTAAAGTCAATAAGTTAATTTATAATCTGGGAAAGACCCAACCCAATTAAGTTTGCGCAATGCATAAAGAGTAAATCTTCTTTGAACTCTTTCAATTCTCAGAATATTATTTTCGAAAAAAAGGCGACTAGACTACACAATGATATTCTAAAACCAATAGTCTAGTCATCGTTTAAGTATTTGGAGTTCCGTTTCAAAAAACCTCATAGGGAATTACCTTTAGAAACTATATAAAAAATCACGACAAGATCATTTATTTTATTTACCCTAAGAAGACTAACATCATGGAATTTATATTCAAAATCAATGGGAGATGAAGATATAGATACATGAAAAATTTTACACTTCGATTAATTCAGCTCAAGATGATTGTAGTCGCACCATTTGAGATAATTGTTGATATCTGACTAAATTAACATGCAATCAGCAAGTGAAGATGTTGCTGTAAATATTTTAACATCATCAGCATACATCAAACATTTACAATAATTAAAAATAGAAGGTAAATCACTGGTAAAGATTAAGGGTATTCGTGCAACGATATAATTTTACCAATTGTGTAAAAAGATAAGTTTGCGTGAACGTCCATTTTATTTATTTGGATAAATGCTGCGTAATTGAATCAGCTGTTCGTTAAACGTCAAATATTAAACGTCTAATTCTAAAAGTCACAATGACGTTTGTATAAGTTTATCCAAATAAATTTGTATAAGTTTCCGCAAAAAAATCCTAAGATAATTTTATCCAATTTGCGTAAACCATTTCCCATACAAAATTTGACAGTTCATTTACCAAAAGATAAATTTATCCAAAAGATAAACTTATCTAGTGTTTTACGACGTTGCATGAATCCCCCTATTATAAAAAGAAGTGTGCTCAAATGACTGCCCGGTGGAAGACCCGATACCAAATCTATAAGATTTGAAACGGATTCATCTATCTTAACAGCTTATTTTCTGTCAGTCAAGTATGATCCTAACCACATTAAAAAAGAAACATCCAATCACAACATTTTAAGCTTTTGCAGGAGAAGACCATGACGTACGCGATCGAAAGCCTTAACAAAATCAGTATATCGTCGCTGTAGATCGAATACCTTGTAACCCAGAAAAGTGAATTTTTCAGGCGAAACAAACAACTTGATATAAAATTATATTCTAAATTTCAATGGGGCGATCGAGAACAAAGTGCTTTTGACCATCTAAAAAAGTGTGTTACGAACAAGCCTGTACTCGTTCTGTACGAACCATCTGCGGATCATGAATTGCCCTGGTATATGAGGTATTTCAGCAACAAAAATGCATGGGGCGATACGATGTATTGCTATTTATGCGTTTAGCTTTGAAACTATTGTTCTTAGGCTTACAAGGTTTTTTCGTTAGATCCGGAAAGTTGTTTACTATATAAGTGCATCATTACCAAAAAGTGTACTTTTCTGGGTTACGAGGTATTCGATCTACAGCGACGATATAGGACATCAATCTGTTTACCCTTTTCCACATCATTAATACAATAATTTGCAAAAAGACTTAAATTAGTACAAGTTGATCTACCTTTAACAAAACCATGTTGTTCTTGAAGTAGCGAATTCTTATCAGCAATATAAAGTCTTTGGATGACCACTTTTTCAAAAAGTGTGGGTATAACTGAACTGAACTTCTTTACTTCATAAAAAATAAATTGTGCAAGTTTGAGCTCAATCGAGTGGTTATTAATTGAGTTTTTAACAAAATTTTATTGTTTAATGCTCAGAGTGTCATCTATCGGCGAAACTTGAAAACTTTTGACATAAATGCACTTCATAAACATTATATTGTGTAAGTTTCATCATAATCTGGTGGTTAGTTTTTGATTTTTTTTTTTTTCAATTTTCATATTTGGGTGTTCAGCGCCATACATTCAATAATTTTAAATTTTTGTCAATATTTAACATTTTATAATGAATATTTTGGGCAAGTTTCAGCTCAATGTGAAATGGATGGTTATTTTTTATAGCGCCATCTATCGAACAACTTGATTACCTGGAATTTGAAAATCAGCCAAAAATAGCCAAAAGAAAGTTTTCGGAATAAATGTTTCATTCGCTCGTGAGCGCTCTCTTTTGGAAGAAATACCTCAATTTTTGACTTGTGGAACAGGTCCATATCAAAAAGATTACTAAATCTGGCGATCTGAAACTGCTTGACACAAGGTGCGGAACAAAGCTATTAGAGCTTCGATAAACGCGGTTCTTTTTAAATTTAAATTATTATTTTGGCTCTTAGTCATTGAATTTCGTTTTTACATTTTGAACGTTTATCCTCGGTAAGAGCTTCGAAAATACAAACGGTAATCTTATTTGCTGGAATTGCATCGCATTTTCATAATAACCAAACCCATATCGCACTCCCAGAAATGAAACGAATGTGAATCATATAAATTTCGTACAAAAACTCATTATGTGCAGCACACGAGAATTTGAATCGTCATTTGGTTTGCAATCATTAATCTATGAATTTTTGGGGGACTCGGACTCTTTGTTATTCATTGGTTTACAAAAGTTGTGAAGTTTATATCTCACAAGTCGTAAGTGGCTTATAAAACAACACATAGGACTTTTAAACCACACATTTTATGGTTTTTAAACGACATTTGAAGCGTTTGGATGATGAAGGTGCTAAGTGACATTTTTTGAAATTTTCATTTTTTCTTGCAGATTGAGATCTTATTCGAAAACTTAAATTTCTGTATCATCTGCTCGCCTCTATCACATCTAGATTCCTATTTAGCAAGAGATAAATGTGTTATATGCAAGTGCCTTTTGAAAAATCTTTGTGGAAGATGGTGTTAAACGCCCACAAGAGAATGTGGTATACTGCTGAGTGGTATCGAGATATAATTCGAAATGCAAGTACCAAAGCTACAGTTGTTATCGACATGCAAAATCACTTTCGAACCTTGAATGAACTTGAACTTGAAAAAACTAAACGTGAAAAATTCATCAAAAAATGTATTAAATGAAAAAGTTCAATTCAGGGATTCCATAAAGTGGATTCCAGTGGAAAAGTATGGTTCCTATCTTTACAAAGAATGCTACGAGGAGTCTACACCTTTTAGTAAAGTTATAATAGCAAAAACTAATAACTGCCCAAACGAAAATCAAGATTTTATGCCAAGGGAGAATAAAATCAAACAACTTTCGGCGTAAAAATTAAAAATCTTAAAGATCAGATGAAATTCATCCCAGTGGAATATTAATGGTTCTATTTAAATGCATTTTTAGCAGGTCCTGCGGGAAAAAAAAGAAAAAAAAACTTTCAAAAAATAAATTATTATAAGAGCCAAATTTGTCACTTAAGACCTTTATGCAAAAACTAATTAAGTATATTAAATTAAGTTTGTGGATAAAGGTTTTAAATACACAAAACTGTAAATATCTCCAAAGTTCTTTGTTTTCAATAAAGAGGATTATTAAATTCTTCATCTTCAGCTTCCAAACGCTTCATTTATTTCTTAGAACAGCATGGGAATTTTTTTTAAGGCTAAATAAATTTAGAAAAAGGCCATACAAATAGAGAAATATGCACAAATAGAGATGTTTTTTTATTTAAATTCAAATTAAAAGTACATTTTAGACAAATATGTCACTTGACACATTCTCATTCTAGACACTTATTTTTGTTTAAACAAAAATCACTAAATGGCAGTTTATACCAATAAAACTTAACTGAATATTGTTTATAGAAATCTGTGACCTAGTTTAAGTATTTACGCCACTAGACTACCGATTCTTCATTGTTGAAGGACCAACAAAATTGTACTTGCTGCCTATTTGAAATCCACCAATAGCAGTGCTAGTAATATGCGCTCAACAAAATTTCCGATTATATTTGCAAGTAATAAAGAAAACCAATCGCTTTCAAACACTAAACTACAAAGGATGTGCTTGCAGATAGCAAAAATAAATTTTTCGTCGTAACATGAATCAAAATCAAAAATCTAACAAAAAAAAAAAAGATAAAAAAAACTATTTTGCTTACAGATATATGTGAGAACCAGACCACATGGCACGATTCGATTTTGCCAAAGATGACACAATCAATTCAGTTTGTATCTCATCGACTTAACATCAACCAGATAACAACTGAACCGCGACCATAGTCAATGATAAATTCACATAATTCAGCATAAACAGCGCCAGGTTCTAGCTCTATCATCATCACGGAATTCAACCAAAAATAAAAACAATTCGTATTATAAAAATAGAACGTAGTGTCAATTGCTCATCTTCCCATACCCCCCCTTCTAAGTATGTGACTTGATTGAAAACTACTGCGAAATAATAATAATAACAAAAAACATAAATCAAGTGCAGGCATCCATAAACGTGCCATTCGACCTCGACAGACATAATAAAACTTTCTATTTGTGATACAAAAATATCATCATTTGACTCTTTCTGGGAACAGCGGATTCTATTTATCATTTTCCATTTATGACCGGCAATCGAGGAGATACGTGATAACGCGTGCGACTTCATATCAAAATTGATAATAAGCTCCAATTGAATGACAGGAACTAGGAAGCGGCGGGGGAAGAACCCGAGAGGAAGAGGCTATTTGTAATTAATTTTAGGAAAACCAACCGCAACTAGTAATAACGAGAATAGATATTGTATGGCGAGGCAATAAAGATTTTAACCCTCACCTGAATGCCCCGCATTTTCTCCTCGAGCGCACTAAATGCCAACTGGAGGGCAGTGTGTTCGTCCCGGAGGGTTGTGTCCAGCTTCTTGAGTTCTTCGAGACTTGATTTCAACATAGCCGACTCGGCACGCAAGATCTGATTAATTTTCATGTGCTCGGCGCAGCTGTTAGGGAAACCATAAAAACAAAAACTAGAATGAACATCGTTCCTCAGCTACTGCCCACTTACATTTGTTCTTTCTCGGAGAGAAGCTTGCGCTGCTCCTCGACTTTCATGCTCAGATCGACAATCATCTGAGAGTTGTCACCCTTCCGCTTGTGCAACTCGGTGAGGTGCTTCTGCTCGGCCAGCAGACGCTCGAGGACAGCAAAGGAACCACCAGAGTCTTTGCCACCTGTTGCCACAGCAGTCCGGAGCTTTTCGTTTTCGACATTGATCCGTAGATTCTCTGCTTCAAGCTGGACAACAGTGTCATAGAAGCGATTGTCTGTGGAAAGAGAGAGAATAAAAATGTGTGTCGATTGCAACACCCAGATCCGTCTCATTAACATAATTAAACTCAATTAATGAGAAAACGTCGTTTCGATTATCACATCATTAGCATCTTAAACGCTGGAATCATTGTTGCGATTAAGAAAGTGAAACTTACTTTGTTGGATTAGTTCCCTGTGGTAGGAGGATTCGCGTTTATTGCGATCAATTATCCGTGTTATGATTGATTGGCGCCAGTTTGGCGCATCTGAAGACATATTTCTCCGCAAATGAAATCACTTTTACTCCAAAAATGTGGTGGGTTGAGTTTTGGGAGACTTCTCTTATTGAAATAGAACGGGGAAAGGCTTTATTTGATGTTTAATTTGGAAAATCAAAACACATGCGATTGACAATTTTCCTTTCCGTGCAGCTAAAACCGTCGTTTCTTCTTTTCTTTTTTTTGTTTTGAGAGAACAAGTTGTGGTGAATGACAGATGGACACTTGTGTTGTGTTGACGTTTGAAATGTCATAGTTTTGTGGATTCTAATTGGAACTTCGAAATTAGTTGGAATTACGGAGGTGCCTCGAAAATGGAATGTGAAAGGTTCGGGTACCTGCTAAGTTGGAGAAAAAAATTGAACTGGAATCTAATTGGATTGTATTGATAGAACAATTTTCTCATGATCAAATTCAATCAAATAAGTTCGTGGATGAAATATGTAAAATTTATTCAAAATAGCTGTTATAGTACAGTCATTTTGGTAATTTTACGTGGAAAGTTTTCCGGGAATTTTGAATAATGGTGTGGTTCTATCAGCTGATGTTCTGTTAATTGTTTTATTTATGTGTGTATAAAAGTAAAAAGTGGCGTTTTATAATTATCCACGATATGGATTAATCCCATAAAAATAAAACGATACCTACGGATTCTATAATGGCAACAGTGTTGTAAGTATGTATATGCTCATGTCTCTTTTTTTTAATGTTTGTTTATTTTTCATGTTAAGATTATCTTTTTTCTTTAGGAACACTACCTTACCGATTTTCAAAACTGTGACGCCATCTACCCACCAGAGTAAGAACTTATTTTCGAATCTTTAAAATAGATCCAGACAGAGGAGGATCCCAAGTTGTTGTTGTATTACGTGTTAAAACATGACCCTGATCCAGATCCGTAGATAATAAATCGCAGCTAAAGTTAAGACCGCTTTTAAACCCCTAACAAAATCATTATTCTGCAGCAATCGGAAGTGCTATAATAAATTGATTGTCCATTTGTATGCACCATAAGATCTATAGGTATAATGTATAAATTATAAGATTTTGCGGTGTCGAGAAAGTGCTTCATAATTTTTTCAGTCAGTCCAGTCAGGTTTTTTGAGATTTATATATCTTTATATCTTATACTATTATTTTACTTATTTTTTATATCTTTATATATCTCAGGAACCACTTAGTTGAAATTTGGTTTGGCGCCTGATGTACTTGGCCAGCCCAACAAATATTCCCAATTTGAAGTTTCTCATTTTATTGAAGCAACAATCACTTGAGCTTGTTCCTGTAAAAAGGGCTTAGTGCCAGAACTCGGCCGGACCGGTGGATCTAGATACAAAGTTACCGTTGTACCTAAGTGACAGAAGTATTATTTTTGACGTTTGACCATTTAAAAAATTCAGTTTGATTTTCATAGTACCTGTTTTATTCGTTTCTTTAATTTGAGTAGTCTCCGTTTTATTTTTAAAGTTGGCAATACATTAATGGTTTGTTTCACAATCTCTGAGTAAAGTTCTAAGTAAGGTAAGAAGATGTTTTTTGGCATATGATTGTAAGAAAAATCTATCAACTAAACTTCTGATTAAAATTAAACAATTACTTAAGCATGAAATAGAGAGAGGGAACTCCCGCAGAAGAAAATCTATCGCAGATATTCCCCGCATAGGCAAAAAAGATTAGGTATATATTACATATGTCCGGGGAAATTTAAGAATGGGATCGCAACGCTTCACATCAGGGCAAAATTTCTCATGCCCAAAACTATAAAAAAATATCGTTTTTTTAATGCAAAGTTTTTTTACAATAAATATGAGCTTAGTTTCTGATTGAACCCGCTATTAAGAATGCAGACGTTTCCTCAGTTGATGCATCTAAAGTGGAAGCTTTTAGAGAAGCATGTGAAGTAGCAATTTTGGTGTGCTATATCTAGTGGATTAAGGTAGGTACTTTGTTTTTCTTCTTTATTATAATTTGTGATACAAAAAAATATTATGATGGAATTTGTTGCTTGTGGAGAAATTATTGTAATAATTTTTTGTTTGTTTGAGATATTTTAGGTATATGGGACAGATTTTTCATTTCCAAAAAAATTACTTTCTGTAGTTAAAAAATAATACTTTTGGTTTCGTAAAGAAAAAAATTGAATGCTGCGACTTTTCAAGATATTAAAAACAGTGAAAATAAAAGTATTTCCCATAAACTTATTATTAAAAATAAACAAAAAATAATTGTTTTTGGATAATTTTGCCTAATATGTGCGCTGCTTATGGAAACTCGAATTTTTATTTAACCTCATGCATTTAAAATGGGTAGTTGCCTAAGAGAAATTTCGGCACGAGTACGATAACTTGGGCGCCGAAAATTGATAACGGATTTTTGTAGAGGGGTCAAATACAAGCATTTTTACTATGGGAGGGAGGGTCTATCTCGCCCCGTTTAGGGTGTAGGGGCGATTTTCGAAAAAACGACTTAAATGGAAAAAAAAATATTAAAAAACAACGGCAATATGTAAAATCCAAAGCAATAACGGTTTTAAAAGCCAGAAGTCTGTTCTTTAAGTCACATTTAAATTATATTATTTATGTCAATAGTTTTCAAACAATTTGCATTCAAACTCAAAATTTTGATAAAAAAAACGCAAAAAAAACTGTTTGGATCAACTTTTCTCAAAATTGTGAAATAAAAAACTTAATTTTCTTTTTGTGGTCAATGCTAATAACAATTCTGAATCGAACACAAAAAACCGAATGCTTTTATGTCTTCTAGTTTTTGAGAAAATTGAAAATTTTCTCCCTCCCATAGTAAAAAATGCTTGTATTTGACCCCTCTACAAAAATCCGTTATCAATTTTCGGCGCCCAAGTTATCGTACTCTCCCCCAAATTTCGGATTTGTTATAATTTTGCAATCGGGTGCTTTTGAATAATTTAAACTAAATTAAATGGCATTTAAAATTTTTGAAAATATTTGTTTAAAGTTGTTATTCATCATAAAGAGCAAGTTTATGCAATCCAATCGTGGTTATTTTTTTAAACGATTTATTTAAAAAATAATATTTAGGTTAGGTGCATACTTTTTTACGGCGGCGATTCCTATTCAAAAACTAAAGTACCTACTTAGATATAATATACATACATGTAATAGATTTTGTAAAATGTTTCCATTATATTTATGTAAATACAACTTAATAAAGAGCAATTTAATAAAAAAAAAATTATCTTAAAACCTTTCTCTTATAAAATGAAAACTAGTTCTATACGAGCCCCATAACTTCCAACGATTATCTCTAATACCGCATAATGGTATCTCACAGCTCCATTCCCCTACACACACTCATGAATTTTAAAGTAAATGCCCCAACCGCGTAAAACGATCATCATCGGCTTAAAACATGTAACTTCAATATTTAAAATGCAATAAAGATAAATTCAATCAAGCGCCTCTTACAAAACTTATATGTAGGAACTGCAGCAAAAATAGAGCCCGCAAAGACTTAATGTTTTCCCAAGAAGTGCCACACGAATCGCATGCTGAAATGTCATTCATAATAATTTTCTTCGCACACGTTTCCTGTTTCCCTAACCCAAAGTCCACAACCACACCACACCATTAAACCTTACCTAGGTATACTATTTTACTCGGATTTATGATTCGCATAGAAATGTAAATTTCCTATCAAGAATCTATACGAAATGACACTTTTAACAACGATGAAATAAATTTTTCTAAAAACACTGTTAGTGTTCATTTTATAGATTCGGGATATTATCTGCTTTAGATGCTTTTTCCAGCTTCCTGCTAATTACCCTCCCACAGAACACCAGTTTCATTTCATCTCATCTCGAGAGTCTCACTCTCAGACCTTCTGTCCTTGCATCCATAAATGCCGAACAGAAAATCACTTAAGATAAGAACTCGGATAATGTATCTGCGACGTTATAAATAAGCTCCAGATACTTGTTAACTTCATAGCTTCAGATACTTTGACCGTTGCCCTGGCTCCGGCTGCTTTCGGTTAGGTATATGTATGTACATATATTCGCTGGCGCACACGCTTAACTGATAAAATGAAAATTTAGTTTCGTCGGGGACATAGTCCTCAAATCCCAATTAACAGCGTATAAGACTGCGAAAAGTGTTTTCGCGCAACAGCTCCATTAGCAGCGACAACACCGTCCCTAAGTAAGTGCGAAATAATTGAGTAATAAATTGTGAGGACCTTTCTGAAAATCGCGCGTTTGGAATTTCCATACAACATTCCAATAGAGTGTAGTCCGTCCGTGAAATGCCTTCTCGTTCGCATTAAGGAACGTGCAGGAGCAGAACTGTCTTATGCGATTATATCAGCAAGTTCACTAATTGGACAATAAATTGTCCAACTCATTGTGAAGTTTTGACAAATGTCTAAGCAACTGCACAATATGAACCCTAAAAGAATAAGGTGTATCTATACTCATTGTCGGTCCGTTTATGATGCAACAGGTGGTCGTGGTATGGTTGCATATAAACATACCTACCAAGACCATACGAGTTTGTCAAATCCTATAAGCCAATCCTTTTCATTTTTATGACCACAAACCACACAAGAATGGCTCAAAAGTGGAGAAGTTATAAATCCCCCCATTCAATATGATATCAGCGTTGCCATCTCAATTCTTGGCACAGAGGATGGGTTTGGGTACTTCTTGGGCACCTATACCTTAGCTAACCATATTATTAGCATGGCCCGTTATTTATCTGTGCCTTCAGAAGTTTAGAAAGGATAGATATGTGACATTATGACCCACCAACATATATATCACATGTCTGGAGTTCATTTTAAAACTCTACGCGTGAGTATAAGAGACGGCAAGAAGTCTGCAAATCCAATGATATGTTATGCTGTCGAGCAGGTTATGTTGAAGGTTCGAGGTTGGTTGTTGGTGTGGTTGTGGTTATGGTCCATTGATGGGAAAGTTTACCATCAGTGACTTGAGATGAAATCTGTAAGATTTATGAATAAAATATGAAATCAATGCCAATTTGTGGACAGAAAGAAATATTTGAGATGTTAGACTTTGTGAGAAAAACTTTGAATCATTAGACCTATGTAACATACATACATATATAGCTAATTTGGGATTCAGAATATTGTTGTTCCTATTAACATTGATTTTTCAGAAGATGACAGGAGATGATTGGAAAGACATTATTTGCAATTTTGTTGCAGAACAAACAGATAATAGATGTTAGAAGGTAAGGGGTACGGGGTAGATGAATGTATAGTTAAGATAAAAGGTAATTAGCGAAAACATTTGTACCAAAAAGGCTTTTTTAAAAGGTATTTTTTTTAAATGTTGGCATACGCATTTTAAATATGCAGAAAAGATTTATTGGGTCTAGGTCTTGATTTAATTTAAGATTTCTTTAAATTTGTTAAAAAATGATGGACCTAGGTCCTAGTTTCTCATCAGGACCTGTTTCTCTGCACCAGCTGAAACGAGGGCAAATATGTACGTCATATTTAGAAATCTGGATTTTATAGTAAACTCCTTTGGAACATTCATATTTTGTACAGAAATAACTGTTCTTTCCATAAGTCAAGGTTGTTACCTTAACATCCTCATTCTATAAAAAAAAACCCATCTATCAAATCGTATAGAAATGCAAGCGTCCATCTTTCTTGTTTCAATAACAAGGTCTATAAATATTTATAGGTGTCAGTATATTCTTAAACAAAAGTTGTGGGTGATCCATTTTATTTAGTCAACTTTCAATTCTTATATGTTTATCGTAATCTGTTAGGCTTAGCTATGAATTAACGTCAGCTATAAATGCAGAATATTGCTGATAATCGAATGCTCCATTTAATAGCATAAAATTAATTCCACCATAACACCCCCAAGCTATTTTTGCATTTGGCTGGTTACAAAGTAACTAGTTCGCCAACGACTTGTTTAAAGCCAGTTTGGATTATAGATACAATTTATATTTATAGTGAGCCTATATACATACCTACCTGAGCAATTAGTAGAGTAAGTGGCTTGGTAAATGTATTTCCTATATGTTGTGGGAGATATATTAGCGTTGTCATGTTATTGAATTTATTTTTTAAGTTTACGTTTGTGGCGGCATTGAGAGTTTTGTGCATTTTCTTTTATATATTTTAACATCAATATTAAACGAACTGTAAAATCGCCTCTTAGAGCCCACTTTTTGGGTAAATAAATTAATAATTATATAGGAATAATTTTTTTAGCAAGCCAAAGTTTCAAAATGTTTATTTGGGTTTCAAATTCAAATTTTAATTCAAATTTTAATTCAAATATTAATTCAAATATTAAGTTAATTCCAGACTTTGTGCAAATAATTGCCACCTGTCACGGTTTGTCAAATAATTTTGCCAAATCCTGTTGACACACTTAACAATTTGACTCGGTTAATGTGGACCACTCGGCTAATATGGACCACCAGCTGTTCTCGTCCTACACAAATGCAATCGAGGTTAAGATTGATTGCGATGCGATTGTGCGCAACCTGCTTAAACATAAACTTACGACCCCAGTGTAGTTTGAGCAGTCAGGAGAAGCGTGTTTCAAAGTTGTCCGTATTAAAAAAAAATAATTATCATTTGTTTTTAGTAAGTATTTCTCCTCTTTTCTTTAGTTAAATATAACTTTATTTATCCTTTTTTTTTTAAATATAAGAAGTGAGTATGTGTTTTAAGCTTTTTATTAAAAAAAAAAACTAAAGTAAAGAGCCTTGTTGTTGTAAAATAGCCAAACATTATGTTGCGGGCGGGTAATATGGACTACGGTAAAGGGGAGGCTTATATGGACTAGTGGTACATATTACTCGCCAAGAAATTGAATTTAGTTGCATAACGCAAATCAAAAGAAACACAAATATGAGTGGTGGTCAGTGGAACATATTACCCGACTTTACTCTAATAATAAAATTAATAAGGTGTCAATTCTCAAGATTATTTTTGCTTTGGTAAGTGGTTATTGATTTACCTATCATTTATCTTTGACAACTCTATTCGGTTCTGAAAGAATTTTATCCACACTCTTCAAAATTTGACAGGCTGTCAATTTATGTACCAAAAAGTGTGGAACAAACTTCACCGAAAGAAAAAAGCTTGGTTGAATCAAGTATGTTTCGTTGTCGACCAGAAATTACCGAAAAATAGTGAAATTGAATCTGTTTGTATTTGAAACAAACAAGGCTGCATATTCAAATCAACTAACCAGCCATTGTTGATTTTTTTTTCGCTAAGTATCACAAAAATATTTGTTTCAAGTATGTTTGTAGCTGTTTTGAATATGATTTCATTGACTATCAACAATTGCATTGTTGATTTTATTGTTAGTCAAAAATTAACGTGATCATCCGAAAAATTGACAAAAAATTGTGAAATTGAGTATGTTTGTGTTCAAAACAACAAACGCCTCGTGCTAAAACGATCAAACCATACGTTGTTGATAATTTTTTTCTCTCAAGGATCACAAAAATGTTCCACTGAGTATGTTTATAGTTATTTACAATATTATTTCATTTTTAAATAACAATTAAATTGCTGTTTTTATTGTTAATTGAACATGAACGTGATCAATAGAAAAAAATTTGCCTTTCATCTGTATAATATTGCATTTTAATTTTATTGTAAATCAACAATAAGCGTGATTGACAAAAAATTGTGAAATTGAGTATGTTTGTCTTTAAAACAACAAACGCTTCGTGCTTAAACGATCAAACTATGCGTTGTTGATAACTTTTTTATCTTAAGGATCACAAACATTTTCCACTGAGTATGTTTATAGTTATTTACAATATTATTTCATTTTTAAATAACAATTAAATTGTTGTTTTAATTTTTAATCGAACATGAACGTGATCAACAGAAAAAAAACTGTTTTTCATCCATGTACTATTGCATTGTGATTTTATTGTTTATCAACAATAAACGTGATTGACCGACAAATTGGCCAATCATTTTAAAATTGAGTATGTCTGGGTTTAAAACAACAAACGCTCCGTGCTTAAACGATCAAACCATGCTTTGTTGAGTATTTTTTTTTTCTCAAGGACCACAAAAATGTTCCACTGAAAATGTTTATAGGTATCTTCAACATTATTTCGTTTTTAAATAACAATTAAATTGCTGTTTTAATTGTTAATCGATATGATTAACATATAAAATTATATTTTTTTTGTTTAAATTCAGTTTATCAGCATATTTACAAGATTTTTGAAAAAGAACGGATTAAATTCGTTTATGAATAGAAGAATTTGACCGATAATTATCTTCATTTTTTTTTCTAAGAAATCCAATCCAAACTAAACAAAATAAAAGACATAGGTGCAAATATTTTGTATTCTGATCTACGAGTATTAGAGTGATTTACTTACTTTTTAAAAAAGTATTTTTAGTTAAAATCTTCCCTTATAATTTTACTAGAACTCTAAAGCAGCGGTCACGTCAATAAAAAAAAAACAGAATACGTTGTTGCATTTTGCGAAAATATTTGTGATTCAAACTCATATATCAACCTAATTTTGAGCGTTGTTAGTTATCAAGATTTGAGCTAGTATTTTTTTGTTTAAATTTGTTAATAATTAATACAGCCATACACGATCGCTATAAAGTTTTTCATTAAGAATGGAAAATTTTGTATTATTCAAAATATTTTACAGCATTTTGGTGTAAACGCACCTTAAATAAAGCATCGGTGTATTTCCATTGTTCATTACACGTTAAAATTGAAATTTTTAGGTATAACTTCTTCATTTCAAAGATAAATGTGAAAAAACCTTACCAAAAATATTAGCAAATTAAATTCACTAAAAAAGTATGTGTTCAATTTGAATGTGGGACTTATGATTCTTGAAATATTGTAGAAAACTTTTTAAAACACCTTTACCAAAATGCGGAGGCTTTATATCCTTAAAAATAGTGTTGGTACACACTAACACACTTTGACTTATGGTTTAACTGTGTCAAGCGTCTCTGCTGACAGCCACGTAAATTTAACCTAACCTAACCCACACTATTCCCCTCCCCACTTACAAATTTGGCTAAACGAATGTTGTCCTGTAGGTTCGTCAATAATTTTGTAACATTCCAATGGACTCATATATTGCAAATTTGCAATCATTTTTATTTCTGTAGAATCGTGAAATGTTCCTTATGTGTTGGTTTGATGAGAATATGCATACAAATTTTGCTAGTTTTGTTTCCCTCAAACAAAAAACTACTAAGTGTGTATTGGTTTTTTACCAATTTTTAAGAAAAAACCACTGCATTGGTTTGAAAACGCTTTAAGATCCTATTTACTTTTTTTTTCAATTCCCGCCTTTAAGACGATATTATTAAGAATTTTTATTTTAAATTCACAAACAAAATTATATAATTATTATTCTTCAAATGTTTAAGAAAACGTTTTGGTGTAGACGCAGCATAAATTGCATTTCAGATTTTTCTTTGATCAAATATTTATATTATCAATTGATCACGTACATTGTTAAGCGATCACAAATATTGTGGATTCATCAAAAACATCGTAAAATTGACAAGTGATTTTGCTCAAATACCAACGTTCGTGATCAAAAGCTAGATTGCTCTCACTTTAAGCAGGGTTCACAAGACGACTTTATTTTCTTCCCATACTGAAAGTATTTGGAGTTCGGTTTGGTATATTCCGCATTGATTTTTATTATTTTATTAACACGTATTAAATTCTTTGTCGATCAAAAGTGATGCTCAACAAATTTTTTGATATTGAGTCACACTCAACCGACTTTTGGTGCGTTGCGCGCGCCCAAAGGAATTCTTAGTTGTCTTGTTTCATTAAAATAGTAAGAAAGAATATTAATAAAAAAGTGAAGTAAAAGTAAATATAGTGAATACATGCAATACTTCATTGAAAAAAAAAATGCATGTATTCACTATATTTACTTTTGTTTCACTTTTTTATTTAGTTTTTCACGTTTTAAAATTTCTAAACACTTGACTTCAGCTCGACAAAATGACATATGATGCTCATTTTGTTTTTTTTTATTTATTAGATTTGGTGCTTCACTCACATACAGTGTATATGTGATATATCGGGGAGTTCCCCCATACGTCAATGTGACAATGCAAAACAAGCAACACAAAAATTAGCCCTAGTTGGGGAGAAAACAATGCAATACAAACAAATATATTACATAATACAACGATAAATCACAATGTGCACACTAGTCGCGCCTTTGAAATAGTGTTTGTATTGTGTAAGTATATTTGTTTGTATTGCATTGTTGTCTCCCCAACTAGAACCGCCAAATATACATCTCTTCCTTTACTTCTTATTCTTAGAGATCGTGACGTGAACTCGTCGCAGTTGTCAAACCGATTTCAAGACTGATTCACAATGCGACGAGGAAACTAGACGAGAGCGTAATGTGAAACGCTGTCGATCTTTTTCTCGTTATAAAATTGTTCAACAATTAATTATGCGACTAGCTTTTTGACGAGTTTCTTTTTTACAAAGTTAAGTTAAGGTAAGTTAATTCTTTAATTCTTTTTTTCAACTAAAAATTTTTTTTCCGGTACAGTACTAAAAGCAAACAAAACGAATGAATTAACTTTGTAAAGAAAAACTCGTCAAGAAGCTCGTCGCATTATGAATTGGTAAACGATTTTATAACGAGAAAAAGATGACAGCGTTTTACATCCCCCTTTTGTCTCGTTTCCTCGTCGCAAAGTGAATCACACTTGAGTCTCACTCGCTACGCAGCTCAGTTATTGGAGTCATTATTTTATTCGACATACAAAATTATTTTTCCAATTTTTTCTAAAATGTTTTCGTGAAAACATAGCCTTAATTACATTTCACATTATGCTTTGATAAATGTGTATTTATATTGTAAAATGATCACGTACATTGCTGAATGACACATACATTGTGGAGCCATCACAAACATTGTCAAACTGACAGCTACTTTTGCTCGAATACCCAACGTACGTGATCAAAAAGACGCGTAAGTATTATAACGGGACAGCTCAGCAGAATTATTCATTCCATATTCCATTCAATGTGTAAGTGCCGACAGATTGTGAACGCGTGTGATAAAAAGTTTTATTAAATATAAATTTTCAACAAAAATCCAATTTAAACAATAAATATTATAAAATTTTACCCATTATATTGAAGGTAAGTCATTAAGATTATCCAAAAGTTTTCAGATGTTGTGGGTTTCGGTAAAATAGGTTTCAGATATACTGCGTAGTCTTTTCATCTCTTCATCTTTAAAGAAAAATTGTTTTTTGTACAGTCTCAGTAAAAATATCGTATAGGAATGAAAACATAACTTACGAAATGCGAATTAAATAAGTTTTTATTGAATTTCATATAAATTCCAGACTATTTTTTACAAAGGCCATTTCTCGGATTGAGTAAGACACATGATGAGATACAGAGCACACATGCCATGGACGCACATGGCTTGTGTGTCTCATAACAAGATTAATAGAAGCTCTATACGTGGGAGTGTTAAAAAGTTTTATTAAATATAAATTTTCAACAAAAATTATAAAATTTTATCCAATTTTATTGATAAAGATTATCTACAAGTTATCAACTGCGTATAGATATCAATCAAATTGGTTTCACAAAGATTTCGTAGGCTTTTCTTCTATTCATCTTTTAAAAATACCTAATAGTTTTTGTACAGGCTAAATTTTCAACAAAAATCTAATTTAAACAATAAATATTATACAATCTTACCTATTATATTGAAGGTAAGTCATTAGTATTACCCACAAGTTTTCAGATGTTGTACGTATCAGTCAAATATAGGTTTCAGATATACTTCGTAGGCTTTTCATCTATTCATATTTAAAAAAAAAATTGTTTTTTGTACAGGCTCAGTAATGATATCGTATAGAAATGGAAACATAACTTACGAAATGTGAATTAAATAAGTTTTTATTAAATTTCATATAAATTTGAGACTATTTTTTACAAATGCCATGAGTAAGGTACATGATGAGAGACTGAGCACACATGCCATGGACGAATATGGCTTGTGTGTCTCAAAACAAGATTAATAGAAGCTCTATACGTGGGAGTGTTAAAAAGTTTTATTAAATATAAATTTTCAACAAAAATTATAAAATTTTATCCAATTTTATTGATAAAGATTATCTACAAGTTATCAACTGCGTATAGATATCAATCAAATTGGTTTCACAAAGATTTCGTAGGCTTTTCTTCTATTCATCTTTTAAAAATACCTAATAGTTTTTGTACAGGCTAAATTTTCAACAAAAATCTAATTTAAACAATAAATATTATACAATCTTACCTATTGTATTGAAGGTAAGTCATTAGTATTACCCACAAGTTTTTAGATGTTGTACGTATCAGTCAAATATAGGTTTCAGATATACTTCGTAGGCTTTTCATCTATTCATATTTTAAAAAAAAATTGTTTTTTGTACAGGCTCAGTAATGATATCGTATAAAAATGGAAACATAACTTACGAAATGTGAATTAAATATGTTTTTATTGAATTGCATATAAATTCTATGTTCCAAAATTCTGTAAATCCAGAATTCGGTATTTCAAAATTCTATTTTAAAATTCTAGAAATTTTTAAAAATATTCTATGGTAATTTATGCATTTTTTATGCTATAAATAATAGTTATTGTTTTCTTCTTATTACTTTTGATGCATTTTAAAATATAAAACTCTGATAGCCTAACTTTTTATTTACTTTTTTTTTTTAATTTTAATAATTTTATCCATATCAGGCATAATTTATTAGATAACTTACACAAATATTTTACCAGCCACATAAATAATTTAAAAATGAATTCGTGAAATCAAGTCCGAAATTGTATAAACAAATTATTAAAGAAAAAGTTTTTGAAAAAGAACACAAAAAAAAAAACAAGTGGAAGTAAAGTCAATTTGCAAACAAAATAATAAAAAAAACCGCACTTTTTTCAATACTAAAACAATTTGTCTTTCCTAGTTTACAGAATTTTAAAATACAGAATTTTCGAATGCATTTGTTTCATAAAAGTCGTGTGATCCAAATTTGTTTGCAATCATATGTAATTGATTTTAAATCGTCATAATAATAAAGTTCCTTTTTTCATAGCATTATTTCCACAATGAACATGGAACAATTTAGTAATTTACTCTCTGATGCGAACAACTTTATAAATCCAACACAAGACACACAAATAGTTGAAAGTACGTCCGAGCATGAAAATGAAGAGTCTGAAGAATACCCTACATATGCCCTGTTAAGCAACACAAATAATCATGCTGTAAATATAAACCTTGAAGAAGATGAGTACACAGTAGATCCTGAAATGTATAAATTGCTTGCTTCGTGGGGATTTGTTGATCTCTATGAGTATTTTTCAAGCCAAAAAATCAACGTTGATATTTTGAAATATATAAGTAATGAAGATTTAAAAGATTTTTTTTCAAATAAGCCATTCGGAATTAGAGTTGAATTCAAACATAAATTAAATCAATGGCGGAAAGAAAATGTAAATACCTAGTCATGTTTCTTATGTATATCTATTGTGTTTAGGAGAAACATAATACCTCCAAAAATGGCTTTCTTTAAAACTGTTTTTATCATTACTTTAAAATTAAACTCACTTAAGCATTTATAGTCGATTGCTTTTGTTCTACCAATATTTTTAAACGATTTCATTCACAATAAATTTTTCGAGGGATGAGCATAATGTTTCTCATAAACACAGCACAACATATAAAACAAATTGCTGATAAATTCATTTAAGGGAATTGAGACTGCATTAGATCAATCGGAAGAAATTTTCAAAAATGTCAAAAAATTAATAGAAGAAGAAGTAAAGCAAAACCTAAACGACTATATTAGGTGTTGTTCAACAGATCCTGAAAGTTCTTTAACAAGTTCACCATCACCTTCTTCATACACTTCAAACGTTTCAAATCCTTCATCACCTAGCATTGGTTTTGGAAGCTTTGTATGATTCCGTTCCTTAATACATTTTTTTTTTATTTTAACCCTTTGTTGCACGAATTAATTTCTTTTTCTAATTTAAAACAAAAATACAAAATTTTAAACAAGGATCGATGACGACTGCTTAAAATATTATAAAGTTTTTTAAATTATTCTATGTTTTTCTAGCTGATTACTCCAATCAAATTTTATCTAGTATGTATGATAGACCAATAGCTAATACGTTAGTTTTTGAAAACGTGAATTTCAGTATTATATTCACGCAACAAAGGGTTTTGAAATCAAAGTTAATCAGGATTTACATTTTTCTAATTCAACTTGATTATATTTTAAAGGATATTGATGCGGTTCTTGAGTCCTATCCTGCAGGCAACTATGTCATCACTGATTTTAAAAAGAATAATAAAATTGGAGAAACATCACGAGCGATATTAATTGAGAGCATATCAACATGGCTTGCTCAAAATAACAGATCTGTATCCCGTAAAGATTTCCAATACATTGCTGCAAGAGTCAATGACAGATTTCATGAGGACCCAGTAAGTATTAATAGTATTGAAAAACAAATAAGTCCAAATTCAAAAGATTTAGGGTGTCTTTGTTTATGTTGAGGTTGCGATGAACGATCCGAGCAGCGCAGCGATGCGAACAAGTGAAAGGTTCGTTTGTCTGTATTTTAAAATTCTGTATGACTAAAATTCTATAAATGAATTGAAAATTCTGTATGAAAAAAACTCTGTAAAATTAGAATTCTGTGTTTCAAAATTCTGTAAAAATTTAAATACTGTATGGTGATGTAAATACTGTGGATGCATTACTTTTCTTTTGCTGTTTTTATTTTTATTTTAACATTTTTGTCGATACTCGGCATACTTCCAAAAATATTTTTCCAACAACATAATTTAAAAATTTATTTAATTGTATAAATACATTTTAAAAGATTTTTTTTGATCTTGGAAAATAGTGCCCACCTTTGACTACGTTTTCTTTAAATAATTGCGTTTAAAATTTCCAAATGCGACCCTTAATTTATTTAAATTTGAATGTTTAAATACAGAAATTTGTGCTCTAACTAAAGCTTAACTTGAAAAACCTGTGCAAACTTTTTTTCATTATCAAAACAATTTTTCTAATTTATAGAATTTTGGAATAGAGAATTTTGAAATACAGAATTTTGGATTTGCAGAATTTTGGGATACATATTTTTGGAATACAGACCCCAACCCTGCGAACAACAATGAACTTGAAGGTTGAATCGCAGCTCTGTAGTATTTATATTGCAACTTCGCTAAGCGATGTTTTATAATATAAAGTAAATTTTGTAATTATTTCATTAAATGCTTTAAATTTATCCTCGAAAAGAACCTGCTAAATACAAGATATTATTTTCTTGGCTATATGATCCAGCTCGAATCGTTTATCGAAGCTCCAACATAAACAATTATGGGAAAAACCATGTAGACAATTGTCATCTTTTGTGACATCACTGCTATTTATTCTTTTTATTCGGTTGGTTTTCATTAAAAAAATTGTCGTCATAATAAATGAAAAAAATTGCATAATTTGTTTTTTTTTCAACAAATTATCTCCAGGATTAAAAAAAAAAAAACACCTTAATTTAATTCAATATATTTGAATCCTATTTCTGTGGGCTTCAGGTCTTTCTTTCTTTATCTACTTTTTGATAGACGACGTTTCACATTTTTTTTTAAATCTGACGAATTGTTCAAGTGATTAAAATGAACGAAACTAAGTGCAATATTGCTAATAGTGTCGTTAATTATTACATTTATTACTAGTTTTCACAAGTTTTATCATATAAAGTAATAACTATACAATAATAACATAATTTTACTTTTCATTACATTAATTCATACAAAAATTATAAATTGCAGAACATTTATTTTTCACCGCCTATGAAAGGTTCCAAAGAAAACCCTGCCGGACGACTATACAGCCGCTTTTACAATTTAAAGCGTCGGTATCGGAAAATTGGTCTTGAAGTGTGCGAAGAAGAATGCAATTCTAGCACAAATCAAAGTTTTTTTAATCCAAAATTGAACGAAGATGAAATTGAATTATTACAAGGTAATATTTTATCTTTAAACTATACAAATTCTTTAAGCTTCCTCATTATTATGATATGAACGTTTTTTGATTCAGACGACATCTCGGCAGATGTTAAATGGCTACAAATTCACAAAGAGCCTTGGGATGAGGTTAAATCTAAATGGAAAATAACTTTCAAGACAAGACAACTTGAAATTATTGCCAACAATAATTTTTCGACTATTTTGAGAAACTGGCCATTATTCAAGAACTCTTCTGGAGTAACATTGGTAATTGGTTTTATGTTTATATATATCTTAAATTTCCCGGTATATCTGCAAAAAAAAAAAGTGGTTACAAAATACAAAAATTCTATTGAATGAAAAAATATTTTAAAAAATTCAGATAACCTACATACATATTTTTATTTAGTTAAAGAAATACATCTTCATCATGCCGTTCATTCATTCATTTCATTTTTGTTCTTGGCTATGCTTCATATCTGCTTATTTTTTTTCGAATCTGCAGATGTTAACCAATTTAAATCCAGCACACATAAATAAAAATAAAATGTGTGTTCTTCCCACCACGATTGCCAGTTTATACTTTACTTTACTTAAGTTTACTTTAATTTACTAAACTGATATTAAAGTGCAGACTAAAAAATACGGTTAGGAAGAGGAACCAAATAATTTTTTCGAAAAAAAATAATTTTCATAGGTACCTATAAGCAATTTTCGAAAAATTAAAAAAAAATATCATGTCAAAAGTTTAAAATCAAAAAATTATTTTCAAACAAAATATTTTATAATTTCTACTAAGAGGATGGTTTTAGCATGGAAAATTAAGGCGATGCCAAAATATGGCGAACAAATTAAAATTAGAGGGAAATTGAACTTAGACGCAGGTCGACCGTAATTTAATTTTTTTCCCATATTTATAGCAGGTAAAAATTCTTTAAATTACAGTCAATTTTCCTGCAAAAACGGTGCATGAAAATAAATAAATTCATATTTATGGGACAATATTTAATTTAGCTATTGAAGAAAAAATATATTTTTACGTCGTGGTAAACAACGTATTTTGAGGGAAAATTAATAATGTATCAGAGTTTTCTATTACTTGTTATACAATATTTACATAGATTGCTATACTTTAACACATCAGTTATCATTTAATTAGAGCCAAGTATACATTCTATTTAGCAACGAGCCCAGAAAACGAAAATTCTTCAAACCAACAATTAAAGACCCAGAAGACGTTATAATTATCAATCTTTTACATGCTATTCTACCACCATCAGCGAGACAAACAACAATTCCACTGAGCAACGAGCCCAGAAAACGAAAATTCTTCAAACCAACAATTAAAGACTCTCAAACATCCATGATTTTGACAGTTAACAACGCTAATGATTTTAACCCAAAAATTGACCAACTGGCAACGAAGGTGAGAGAGTTTGGACAATCTTTGCAACCACTTATTATATATTGTTCCTTTGACAAATCATTCATCGTTTATTTTAATGAAATTAAATATAAGTTTGAATCCTTACTTCCAGCACTAGATACATGCTTTAAAGTTTTTTTTGTCCTTAATCTTAAATACCCCGTAGCATGTAAATCAGTTTGGCTTTTCTTCCAAAAGCATTTTTTTTAAATTGAAAGCACTGAAAGATTTCCACCAGATGTTCTTATTTTAAATGACATTTTGAGACTTAATAATAATGTATGAGTGCCATTATATATTGTTCCTTTGACCTATCATTTATCCTTTACTATAATGAAAAAAGTTTTTAAAATTTGAATCCTTACTTCCTGCACTTGAAACATACTTCAAAGTTTTGTGTCCTTTATCTTAGCAAGAAAGTCAGTATGGGTTTTCTTTCAAAAGCATTTTTTTAAACTGAAAGCACTGGAAGATTTCCACCAGATGTTCTTTTTTAAATCAGATTTTGAAACTTAATAATGTATAAGTGCCATTTATGCGAAACATCATCCTTTATTGATGTAAAAGGACTTGTTTTCCACTATAAAACTGTACATTATTTGAAGGAAGCTGATGACTTTCACTGCTTTAACTGCAAACAAGTTTATAGTTTAAAAAGTTTTAAGAGGCATTTCCAACGTTCTTGTAAGAATCTTTCACTTATCTCGGCTACTCCTCTTAGTTCTTATAGACCTGCATATCCTAATTGTTCTGATAAAACCTTTAATAATGATGAAAATGAACAAAATACTGATATTTTAGGTATTAGTGAAAATTTAGACATTTGTAAGATTATAGAGAATTCTTCAATAAATTTCTTATGCAATTTGTATGGAAACCCTAGTTTGTCCCGAAAAATCATTGAAGAAATTATTGAAGATTTAACAGAAGGATTTTTTAAAGAGATTTTTACAAAACTTTATAAAGAATTTTCCCTACATATCAAAACAGAAAAAGAAGAACAGTTTAAAAAGACTTTAATCTTTTTACAAAACCCTTTCGAAAGTGTTAAAACTTTTTACAGATTCATTCAAACAACAAAAAAGTACGACTTCTATCGAGATCCTTCCAACTATATTATTAATAACGAGATTTGCGTTAAAACTGGAGTAACACCCTCTATCGATGTTATGGAATCTGATGGTATTATATTACCCTTAAAATTTCAGTTTCAAAAGTTTTTTGAGCTTCCAGGAATGTATAAGTCAGTAAAAGATTATACGAGATATCTTGAAATCAATGCTATTCCTCATTTGGTTACAAGTGAACTTTGGAAAGATAGGATTTTAAGATTTCCAGAAAGCAAGCATGACAAAGTTATCCCTTTTAACTTGTATTTCGATGATTTCGAATCAAATAACCCGCTGGGATCTCACGGTGGATGTCATTCTATTGGAGCAGTTTATTATAATTTTCCTAGTCTTCCGCAGTACGTTAATTCTGAACTAAACAATATTTTTGTAGCCATGTTGTTTTACTCAAAACATAAATCGCATGGTGAAAATTCAATTTTTTACCACCTTGTCGATGAAATCAAAAACTTGGAAGAAAACGGAGTTTTAATTAACTTGAAATCTGGTGAAACTTATCACCTCTACTTTGTATTAGGACTCATTACAGGTGACAACCTTGGGCTTAATTCCATTTTAGGTTACACCAAAAGTTTTAATTCACAATATTATTGCCGTATTTGCAAATGTTCTAAAACTCAAAACTATTTAATTTGTTCCGATGATAGTAGTAACCATAGAACAATTGAAAATTATAATACTGATGTTCGTTTATATCCCCAAGTTAGTGAAAGAATGACGAACACCGGCATAAGAGAAGAATCAGTTTTTAACAATATACCATCATTTCATGTGGTTCAAAACATTACTGTTGACATAATGCATGACTTGTTTGAGGGTGTTTGTCATTATGATCTATGTAAGTTGTTAAATCAGTTCATAGTCCAAAACAACTTTTTTTCTCTAGATGTTTTGAACAACAGAACACAGTTTTTTAAATATGGTGAATATGAAATCGGTAATATTCCACCAATTATTAAATCTGAGCATATCAAAAAAGTTAAATTGAACATGTCAGCTAAAGAAATGTGGACATTTTGCAGATTTTTGCCCATAATAATTGGCGATCTAGTTCCTGAAAATAACATTCATTGGAAATTATTAATCCTGCTTAATAAAATTATAGACATTGTTTTGAAATCAAATATTCAACAAAACGATATATCCCTCTTAGAAAATCTTATAGCAATACATCATTCCACCTATATAGAACTTTTTCAGGAAAATTTGAAGCCTAAATTTCATTTTATGGTTCATTATCCTTATGTTTTGAAAATGCTGGGTCCCTTTAAACATTTTTGGTCTTTCAGGTTCGAATCAAAACACAAAGTGTTGAAAAACTATTGTAATAACATCACTTCCCGTCGAAACTTACCATTGTCTTTAGGAATTAAAAGTTCTTTAATGTTCTGTAAAAGAATAATTTCTAATATTGGGATTTCCCCAAAAATTTCAAAATTACCTAATAGTAAACTTTTGCTAAAGAACCATCCTTATTTTGCTGAGATACAAAACCTTCTTTTCGATCACAACATTAATTTCAATGAACTTCTTTGCTACAATTCTGTTACATTTTGCAAGATAAACTACAAAAACAATGATTATGTTAGTAGATCTTCAGTTATTTATCGAATCGAATGTTTATTTCTTTTAAACAATTCTATATGTGCAGTTTGTGAAAAATATAATACATCGGCATATATTGATCATTACAATTCATATGAAGTATTAAATGGCACTCAAAGTATTTTTGTTTATAATATTAATGATTTTGATGGACCTCCTGTTTGTTTATATTCCAATCCAAATGGAAAAAAATATACTTTTATAAAGTTTTTTTAAAACATGTTAATATAACGAAAAAAATATTTATTTTTGATAGAACCTAATGTTCATTATTGTTATATTATTCAATATTATTATTTATTATTTATTATGTTATATTATTTTCAAAAAATAAAAAAAATTACATAGAAAAAAAACAACTTGTTTTTACTAATATTTCAAAATTTTTTAAGATAAAGACCATCTCAAAGTAAGTATAAGAAATATTGGAGAAACACATAATTGTGATTCAATCACAAATGTTGTGAATTTACAAGGATAATACTGAAGAAACATTCAAGCATAGTTATTTGAGCATGGACATTAAAGTTCAAGCACAAATATTTTACTACGTTGGCCTATTTGGCTAACAATGAAATGTGTAGCCAACCACGAATGCATTTAAATGCAAGCACGGGTATTTTTAACTAAACACATACATAGTTATCTAAACATAAACATTTAAGTTCAAGCACAAATATTGTAGCAGACTTTCCTGTTTGATTAACAACGAAAATGGTAAGCCAACCACGAATGCATTTATGTGCAAGTACGTTTGTTGTTAGCCTAACACGAACATAGTTATTTAAGCACGGTTATTAAAGTTCAAGCACAAATATTGTAGCAGACTTTCCTGTTTGATTAACAACGAAAATGGTAAGCCAACCACGAATGCATTTATATGCAAGTACGTTTGTTGTTAGCCTAACACGAACATAGTTATTTAAGCACGGTTATTAAAGTTCAAGCACAAATATTGTAGCAGACTTTCCTGTTTGATTAACAACGAAAATGGTAAACCAACCACGAATGCATTTATATGCAAGTACGTTTGTTGTTAGCCTAACACAAACATAGTTATTTAAGCATGGATATTACAGCTCAAGCACACAAATATTTCCAAAAAAACGTGTTCGATTCACAATGAAACTGTTTGCTCTATCACGTACACCTATAAGTTATACTAATGCTATATTCAACCAAACATAAGTATTGTTGGTTTAAAACAATTATTGCTAAACAAAAAAATATTAGTGATTACGAACGTGATCGTCATTGAATACGAAAATAGTGATTGTAACATGTTTATAGTGACTTTAAAATGCGAAATGTTGTTCAAACACAAAATCGATCACGAAAATTGTACAGATTAAATAAAAAAGTTGACAACGCATGCATAGTCAAATTGACTATGGAGCTTGGTTGACGCAAAAACAACAAAGGATATTGGTTGATTTTACCAAGGTTTTTTTTTCGGTGTTGCATATTTATCTATGACATGGCTAGGGTAACCCAGCGTATACCGTTCAATTATTCAGAAGTAATTTCTAGCAGCGACATGGCGCTTTTGGATTCGTTTAAAAAAATCAAACTCGAGATTTGGATCAAAATTGGCATTAAGATTATACGGAAGATGAAAAAAGTGGGTCTCGCAAATCTTGACGCCTGTTTGTCTGTCTGTTCCTCTACAGCCTAAACGGATAGATCGATTTTCTTGAAACTTGGTACCTAGCGTTTTTCAGGACTAATCCCCACAGCGGTACCTGCTATTTATTTTTTTAAGCATTTTTAAAGTACATTTTTTTTTTCAAAAATATCTCTAAAAAATATTCAATTGATTTTAATGGGTTAGGAGTACCATTTTCGGTAAAAAAAATTTCCATTGATTTTATTGATTTTTGCTTTTCTTGAAGACGGTTCAACCGGTTTTGATATTTTTTTTTTCTTTTTCACTAATCGAAGATGTTCGCTGAATCTAATCTCAGCAGCTCTTTTTGTTTGTCCAATATAATTTTTGTTGCAATTAGAATTTAGAACAAGAGATTTGATAAATGCCGCTGCATCGGTTAGTACCCAAGCGTAGTATGAACTATATTTATAACAGCTTAGCAAAGAGAAAGACATTGTAGGTATTAGTTATGGTTTGTTTGTGACGTTCGGAGCGAAAGGTAGGGTGATGCGATGTTTATTTGTGCATATGTTTTGTACAAATAATGTTGTTCCATTTTAACTTAACCGAGGTGTTTTTTAACCAAATGGTCTATAATTGATTTATCATACCTATTGACATTGGTCGCGTTCGGGGATCAATCCAAAGCTATCCAGATAGGTTTGTGTTGTTGTAACCCCTTGTGACAAAACAGTTGATGTAATAACAATCCAACGTATCTGAAAATGTTTGGGATAGGTGGATAGCCTATCTGATAGTTCCTCGAACGCAAGGATTGGCTATTTGTAAAATTTGTTGGTATCCTCTCAAGTAATTTTCCCCAGACAGCCTAACCTGTACACCATTGAATGAAAGGCAGCAAGCTTTTGGCTGTATGTGCAATATGAATCATTCGTAATGTAACGATCTGTTGACGTTGTTTTCCTATACACACTGAATTCAATTTTCCTATTCTTTCTTTTTATTTCTAAATCAAGTAGGTGTGATGTTCTTCGTCTTCTTTTTCACAAGTAAACTCGATGGTTGAAAATCAGTTGCTAAGTCAGTCGGGTTCTGACTTTTTTACAGTGTCGTCAACATAATCTATATTCTATAAGTACCAAATGCGTGGTAGTTTATTCATATTTTCTTTAAGTCGGGTGATAGACCATTACCTATACTGCAACTAAAATTGTTAGTGTAAAAAGTGTTTCGGAATTGAAAACAATATTATATTTCATGCAAATATTAGACTTTGCAACTACATTGTTCATTTTTGTAAAGAATACATAATACTTACTCCCTTAAACTAAACTACATAGTTCGTAGGTGGCACAAAATAAATAATCTTATAATTAATTTATATCTTTTAAAATCAGTTTAGTACCTATTACCTATTTTTATAATATTTAGCCTTAAAAACCATAGGGTTATTTATCGTACATAAGAGCAAGTTCGTGTGCTACACTCGTGCTTTTTATTTTTTTAAATATTTAAATAATTAAAAAAATACAAAAATCGCTTTAAATGAGTTCTATTTATTCGTTGAGGGCCTTTAAACAAGCTAATTTTCTTTATTAATATAATTTTATGAATAATAGTGGTTTGGTTACTCTCCTCACCACCATCAGAATAGGAAAAATCGCAAGATTTTGAATTCAATATCAATACTCTGATACCTATCAATAATCGTGAATTTGGGTTATACTTATACAATACATCGATTATAAGATTTTGAAAATGTATAATAACGCTACAGGCTCAACATTGTTGGACTGCTTAAATATGCAGGTAGTATAATAAAAAAATATTTTAACAAACAATCTTTTGTACTGTCTGAACAATTTAATATTTATACAAATGGCCCAACCAACATGTCATGCGCCAATTAAATTGTTAAAAACATAAATAATTGCCTGAAGCTTCAAGTTTATAATAAAACAAATTACCATAATGATTTTTACTATACATCTTGTATAAGGAAATTATATAAGAACCAAGTTAAATTCCTACTAGGTATATGAGAGGCGTAGATTGACGATTTCGTAAGCGAAAAACCAGCTTTGTAATCTTATTATTAATTATTTTTGATCTTGCGTAAGAGGTAAGAGGTATATTATATAGTAAACAAAAAAACTGACGAAATCTAAGCTATTTTTACAGATCACGACATCAAAATTCGATGGCGCGAATTATATAGGATTTCTTATATTCAAAACAAATTAACTATACATTTACATATATAAGAAGGTAACGTGTTTTAATAAAAACAATTTTTACATTACACAGTATATAAATATGTACCATATGATTGTTATAGTGTATAAATCTAAACCTGAAAAAAAATTAAAACAAATCGTCATCAACAGTAGACAGTGATGGCAAACAAAATGCACGCGTAGAATGGAAGAAATTATTATTATAAGCCGTGTTTTTTGAAAAAGTGAATAGCCAGCTGAACAAAATTTTTACACGTAGGTAAACAATAACAAATAAAAGTGATCATAAATATTTTGTTATTGTTCGTACACAAAACAAAATAATGATTTGTTTTTGTTTGTGTGTAAAAAATTGGTTGAGTAACTATACACTTTCACCAAAACACGGCTATTATAATATATTATAGCACTTTGAAGAAAGAATAAAGTGATGCTAAATTATACTTATTTCAGCTGAAATATTTTTCCCATTAGAGATATACAGCTTTTTTGAGGTAGTGCGAAATTCTCCAAGAGTATGTCTTGTCGTGATGAAAGGGTTTTCGTTAAATCCGTTCAGAATCTGCAGAAAAATGTAGGTCCCCTCTATTCTTGTCAACTAACAACGCCTACATCGAATGGTTGAGAGCTTATGTCACTATAGTTTAGTTACTTTTTTTTAACTATTTATCTTATTGATTTCGTGTAATTTTGTATACTTTTTATCAAATCTAGAATTACAGTGTAATGGAAGTTCTTTAAAAAATATACTTATAGTTTTTGGCCATATCGTTTGTCGTGTCGGGTTATGTATCGTATATACATATGTGCGTTTGCATCTGTACCTACATTGTCTTACGACGACGACGCACGTTTTAAGTTGTCTAACTAAATATTTCGAAAAATTCTTTATGAAATACAAAAATTATTTTGTCTGAAATGCTGCTTGTAGTGTTCTTCTGTTTTCAATAATAAGCCAATACCTCAGATTCGCAATGCTATACCTACTACGTCTTATAGCCCTGAACAACAAGAACAACTTAGCACGTTGTACGAGTGACCCATCGCATTTTATTTCTCTACCATTGACATTTTTTGAATAAATTCTTGAAAGTAAATATTTCTATAATAAAAGCGTTAAGCGAAGGCTGATTAAAAATTAAATTTTCGATAATTTTGGTTTTTGTAAAATAGCCCATTAAAGCAAGTAGGTACGCCAGCCATATGTTTTTTTAATAAAATAAAAAAAAAAAAGTGGGTTTCTATACAGAAAAAAATTACTTCCGATATAAAAAGGTTTGCTACCACTGTCATAGAAGATATTCGAATTCAAAGCTATTTCACTTCAGATCCACTTTCTATCACAAAGTAAGTAGGCTACCCACTCAAACGCCCATCACAAATCTCGGTTCGCCATTAAAGGTATCTTGCGGAACACAAACCAGACACAAATCAATTTTTTTTTTAAAGTAGCTACTTTTTTTTTATTAAACTTCCATTGATGAGAAAAATTCAAAAATGTACAAAATAAATTAATTACAAACAAAATGAGTTAGTCGAACTTCCAACAGGTATCTAGTTAAAGCATGTTAGTAAAAAGATGCTGCTTTTGTATATAAGAGGAGCGAGCGTTTCCTTCTTCGTGTTTCAAGCTATATAGATATGGCTTGGCTAGGTGCTGCCATATTTTCAAACTCGTTCGTTTTTATTTTTTGTTTTGTTTTTAAATTCTTGTTTATATCCAAATACTGCTGATTGCACTTTTGCCATTGTCCTCGGCTCAATTCACTTGCCGGAATCTTTTTGCCTCTGCATAGTCTCTGACATCTGAATAATTCCTCTCTGGCTTTATGCGGACATCGTCTGGATCCAATTCGAATTGGCCATTCCATTCGGGGGGCAAAATTGTCGGCTCCGAATTGTATTCAAAGTAATTCTGATCATCGGATCGATTGCGTTCTTGTTGCATCAATACCTCGCCGCTCTTGGCGAATGTGCCATCCCACGTTGTTGGCAGGATAATTGGTTCTGTGTTGAATCCATAGAAATTATTTGTATTCGTTACGAATTCGTTGTGCTTACGCACTTTTGAGACATTATTGGCAGATCCTTCGCCATATACGAATTTTCCATTCCATCCTTCGCACTTGGTTTGGATGTAATCGTCTTTCTTGCCGCGGCGATACATTTTTTTTTTTTTTTTTTTGTGATTCGTACTGTTTGTTTCGTAAATTTAATGTTAGCCAACAACTACTGACGCGGTTGAGATTCGAGGTGTAACTGCCAGATATTTATTGAGATACTCTAGAAGAAAATTTCATATCCGCGAAGTATCCGAACAGAAAAAAAATATTTTGTTTTGTTGTCTTTATGGTGTTAGGTGTGCAGAGTTATCCGCCTACGAAACGAGTCTTTATAGCTTCATCTCTAACTTCTATAAGCAACGTAGTTAGTTTGCCATATGAGGTATTCAAAATATCAGGCAGGGGTTATGCGCTTGGATTAATAATAATATTATGAGTCAGTGACTTTGGGAATGGTGAAGTGTTGTTTTGGTGTGTTTTGTTCGTAGACAGCGACACCTGGAAAGTGGAAGCTATGCTTGTTATAATATATCAATAGTTATTGCTCTTTTTTTTATAGCAAGTATTTGTTTCGTGGAAAAAAATTATAGGTCAAATCATAATAAAAGTACACTTATGAAGTTCTTTTTCAGATGAAAAAAAAATATATAACAGTATTTTTTTTTGTTAAAAACATTTGTCTAGACATTAAAATGATAATTTGAGCAAATAGACCCACCAAGCACAGTCGTGAAAAAGCTATAACTTCGGCTTATACAAATTTGGTGGCCGATCACTCAAGTGTTTGTTGTTTCATTCAAATCTTCAAAATTAAAATGATGATGAATTTCACCAACACTCTCAAGCACTACCTACTTCGATATTGATGTTTGAAGGGCTTGTTTTTGAACGTCCAATATGCTTACCAATAAATATCATCTGGTCTCCCTGAATTTAATAATTAACCTCTGCACAGTTGACCAAGTTAAATCAATATTCCGACCACACTTCGAATTTTCGAAATTTCATTATTTTTGAAATATTGTTCAACAATTAGTTATTTATAACTATCGTGTAATGCTCTATTTTTACTAACCCTATAAACTGTCAGCTGTCAATTAGTGTTTTTTAGGGTTGCCAACACTTTATACTACATATGGAAGGAAATCTTGCGTTAATTTTGGGACACCCTTTTGTCTTTACATATATATTGAGAAAAAAAGAGTTTAACGGTTTAAACCCATACTAAAGAAAACTTATACATACACACATAATTACAAGAACAAAGTGTTATATTGTATTGTAGGTATAACACATCATCTATCCAGTTAGCAAGTATGTGCGACAAGTCGTGAATGTTTTTTTTTTTTGTTTTTAAACCTGATTGAAAATTATAATATTTTGATGATGATTTGAGGTGACGATGCGTCGGGAAATAAGTGTGAAGTCTGTGCCAAGCTTGCATTTTTATAAGACTTGTTATTTATTGTTATTACTATCTTGATTATTTGAAGGGGATCAGTTTGAATTATGGACTGAAGTATACGTGAAGTAGTTGAGGTCACAATTATTGTTATGTCGACTTAGTTTTTCTTTCGTTGTTTATTTGTTATTGATACTGATTTTAATTATTTTGTTTGTTAAATATATGTATTGCTGGAGTTCGATATATAAAATAACGATGATAGAGAAGATGAAGATTCTTCGTCATGTAGTCCTTTCTTGTACCTCGTAAAAGTTACTTAGTTTTCAATTTATGATTCGCTACAGCAACTATTGTCGTACTTTAATTTTGAAAGCTTTTCCAAAATCATATTTTTTCTTAATTTTATTTGTCCTCAAGCGCAGAGTAGAAGAACGATAGCGGAGCATTGAAGACTGTATATGTAAATTACAATATAGTCTGCGCCATCTGTTGTTTTCTTTTAGAATAATGTTATTTTTACAATGTCAGATGTTATGCGCTTATAAAATTGAGAGAAACTTAATTATGTATTATATTTCCTCCGGTATAAAATGGATACATTTTAATTTACCCTTCAACAACGTTGTGCAATACGTTATTTTTATAGTGGATTCCTTCCCATTTCGAAGATTAAAGAGTTATTCGTAGCTATAATCTTATATTTAAAAATCTTGTGTTACGGTGTTTGTGGTGGAACTCCTCCGAAACGGCTTTACCGTTTTTTATAAATTTTTTTGGTATATTTGCTAGGTATGAGAATAAGTAGTAAAGTATATTTCATACCGCTAGGTGATTAGGGTGCCGCTATACACAAAAAGTAGGGTAAACATAAAACATAGACAAATTTTTTTTCAAATATATATGTAAGCATAAAAAATTATCTATATGACAAAAATTTTAAGGCGCTGTGACATTTTGTATTCTCAATAGAACAGAAGAGTCACGAACGTTTTCAAGTTTCTTTATCGAATTACAATTCGCACCGTCTCATTGCCGGCAGCATAAACGTCAAACACACTTTCGTTCAAATCGTTGCATTCATTCTATTTTCTCAATAAACGATGGTTCTATTTTATCGATCACATTTAATCAATTTTATCGATCGTTAAGACATTCAAACATACTTACAAAACATTCGTTATATTTTATTTAACAACCAAAATATGCACTAGAAATAAATTATATGGCAGAAAAACGTTTGCCTGGTCAGCTAGTATATTATAAAAAAAATAAATTAAAATAAAAAAAGGGCAACAAAATCAAGCAACTCTGAGGATCGTACCACATTTTCAATTTAGAAATGAATTTTATTTTTTGAACAAAACAGTATATTAGGACTTGCTGCTGTGAAAGTTCAAATTAAATGACAGGTTAACCTGAACTTGAGTTTAAATATAAAGTTTAAATTTTGCAGTTTTTCAGTGTTATCGGAACTTCAACTCAATTTAAGGTATTTTTGCGAGTTTTTGAAGGAAAGGAACGCTCCGAAGAGAGTATATTATTTCCCGTTCAAATTTTTAACCCAAAATTTTTAAGGTAGATATTAATTTTTCTATTAAAAACCGATTTGAACTCAAAGAACAATAACAAAACACAAAATGGCAGATTTTTAGTTTTATTTACTTTTTTATCGTGTGGAATTTTTTTTTTATTTGTTTATCGATTATTTTTCAAGGAAACCATTAAAAAATACGATTTTTGAAGAATAAAATATATTAATTACAAATTAACTTTGTTTATTATCAAAAATTGAAAAAGGATTATTATATTTACTTCTATCTCAGAGAATTTCATTGCTATTTCTCACAATTTGACAGATTGCTTTTTCTAGTGCAGAAAGTACCCGTACAGACCTATTTTGTGTTGTTGACAATCTGGGAATATAAAGTTTTTCTCATTACTATCTAATGTCTTCAAAATTACATACTTTCGGAATTCGAAAAAAAATTTAAAATATATGTACAAAGTTTTTTTTAATATTTAGGTATTGAAAAAATGATTAATAAGGGCCAAGAGGCGTTCACATTTAACGAGGTGTTGCCCGACTCGAGTCGTTTTGGTAGCGTTCACATTCAACGACTATCGTAACGACTTCATTTAAAAATACATTCCCAAGGAGTGAACATTGCACTAATTTCATTAGGTATATGTACCAATACTAGCGCATTAATTTCATTTATTTCCACTCTCGTTTTATTATTCTACTTTCATTTCAACCTATTTTCTTTTTTATTCTGACAAAAAAAATAGAAAGAAGATGTAAAATTAAATTTTCGGTCGTCCGACTGGAGTTCACATTACAAAAATCTAACGACACGTGTTGATGAACATGTCGTTGAATATATCAACGTATTTTGGTTTCAGCAAGATTCAACTATGTACATTGTACGTCCACAAAAGTCGCCCAGCAATCGATATTGCGCAATTAGTTTAATAATTGTGTATTTAGTCATGTTGCTTTTGCTTGACCGCTACGGAGCTGTGATTTGATGCATTTTCGAAAAAACTAAGATTGGAATCTGCCCTAAATGAATTGCGTTTTCACTTTTAACAAACAAAAATTGTAAAAATTTAATTTAATTATTGTCTGTAGTTGAAATGAATAAATAAATAAATGAATACAAAAATGTTCTTTTCGTATCCTCTCGTTCTAGTGAAAGTACAGGGGAACAAAAGATATTCAACACGAGAACGGATTGCGTTTTAAAACGAAATTTCTTTGATCGGGCAAGTGCAAATAAGTATTTACATATATGCGTTTTTATTTTAGTAATTTGTTTGCCGGTTATTTACAAAATGTATTCAGTTTATTATTATTATTATAAATTTATTTAATGTAATATAAAATTACAGAAAATAGTAAAGAAAAAGCGTTAGCATTTGTAGCCATCAGCTTTTATTCAGTTTAATCGAAACTAAAAATGCTCAAATCAAATTACCAAACATTTTAATTCAATATAAGAACAAAAATATATATGTACTTTAAGATACATCAATGTTGTTAATCTAAGTACATTTACATAATTTTAATAAAGAGCTCTCGGCTATCCCACGAATAACGAAAACTATTTTATAACTGAGAATGAGAAAAAATCCATCTAGTATTATTCAGCAAGTTTTGAATCACATGGGTTCTCCCATGTGATTCAAAACTTGCATAGGAACCCTGAACAAATAATAGAAACCTATTGTTTGAATTTAATGTACCAAATATTTTATATCATGCTTTTTCGTACGGCCCTTTGGATTACAATTGCAATTTTTCGTTACACAATCTCTGATTAAACAATTTACATTCAATGTAAAATTAATGCTTACAAATTTACCTTTGCTTCTGATAAGGCTTCATCTTATGGGCATTCTTTTCATAGAACATCTTCTCCTCTATACATATATGTACCTACATACCATCTCGAATGACCCACCTCATTGAATTCATATCGCCTCGAAACAAATAACATCATTTCCTACACTATATCTATATATTCGAACTTGGGTTTCCACCCGCATTCCTATGCCCATTCAAATGCACCAGTTCTATTCGAAAACACAATGATGATGATCCCATTTCGATAGTCATTTGGGCACTGCCTCCATTCTCATGGGTGTTCTTCTTGCAACTTTTCTATATGGAGCCGTATCATAGATGTTCCTTTGTCCCTCCTGGCATAGGCGATGCGGCGGCAGCATTATGGTGCCGATAATCGAAGAAGAAATTCCCTTCAATTAGCCATTTGTATTCAGCATTCATATGAAAGAAGGTGCATCCAGAAACAGGCGGAAATGTTTCGAATCTTTTATACCTTCTTTGGGGGATAAAGCTGATAAAATTGTTTAAGAACCTGTTGTATACCTTAACCATTGCGCGAGGACAATGTTTTGCAGTAGAATTTGATTGGGATGGAAAACGGATACTCATCTGGGATGCACGAACACTCAAAAAAAAAACAAAGACAAACAAATAGAAACAGGAACAGATTGGTCGTTGGCGATTAAAATCTAATTTGGGACTTTCAAAAAAATGTTTGTTTAAGTTAGCCAATTTATCTATAGGGTAAAGGAAAGTTGGTATAAAACTTTTTTCTGATTTAAAAAGAATTTGAAAAATAAGATGAACAAATTTTTATGATATTACACTCCTGAAAAGTTTTGTGTAATAAAATCTTAAGTTTACAGCTAGACTGAACAAAAAAAAATCATAAGGAACATTAAACGCTTTGATGAAAGGAAACAACTTTATTAAAAACCTTATTTCTCGGCCGAGTTTAGTATATTCTGAAATATATTTTTCTACGCGTTAATAATAATAAGTTTTATTTAATTAAGCTGTCAAGCACCACACACACAATCACAAAAAAAATCGATTCCTTACACATTCTTTTCAAAAACAGAAAAAAATCGATTTTTTTTAAATAAAATAATTCAAAGGCTTTTTAGCCAAAACATTGGTCCTAGGTGTGTCAATTTATGATAAATTTGCAATTCACGTGGCCGCCATTTTGTGAACTACAAGTGATTTTCCTTACTTCTCTTTTAATATTTTAATATAAAATGACAAATAAAAAATTAAGTGCAAAATGAAAGCAACAGAAAGAGGACGTTGAAAGAGGCAAGGTGATTAGCATGAATTATATATGTGCAAGCCCAAATTAAACAGCACAGCTGGAAGATTTGTGGCGATCGGTCTCTGCCATAATCCATAAAAAGTTTTTTGAAGCTGAAGATGATGTTATGAAAAAACTTCAGGAAGCCAAATCCATTTACGAAAATTTCAGAAAATAATACCTACCTACTGCGAATTTTGAGCAAAATTTCTGGATTCGAGGCAAGTTTATGTGGCAGCATTCAGTATTTCAACAAACTCTCGCAAAGAAAAGTGCGTTTATAATTTTTAAAATGACGAAATTCATATTCCAGCTATTAAAATACTTTTATTGGATGAAAGTTATTTTAGACTTCTCCGAATTTCCATGATTTAAGCAGGAAAACATCACTTTTTGACATCCAGAAGAAGCTCTATGCCTTAAGACCAGTTTAACCACTGAAGCTAAGGAGTTACATGAACAAACTGTGAGGAAAAAAAAATATCTTAGATCCCATTTTTCTGCGAACGCGCCTGTTTAGGTATTTTTAACATAAAAAATCTGAAATATTAAATACAAAAATTGAATGGCTGGTATTAGGGCGGTTCTCATTCAAGGACATGTCGCCCGACCGGTAGCGTTCACATTCAACGACTGTCGTACCGACTTCATTTTAAAATAAATTTTCAAAGAGCGAATATGGCGTGCAGTTCATTATTTGCACCAATAGTAACGCAAGTCATTTATCATTTATGGTATTAAATTCGCATTGGATAAATGACATCAGATCCTGGATGCGTTCAGAAATATATTTCCAAGGGTGAAAACACAAAAAACATATATTTTTCGGAATGAAGTCTAATGCAGCATAATTTTAAATTGCCGCCATATGAAATCAAATTGCCCACCTGTGGGGCTAGGCACCACGTGGGAAATACATCTCTAGATTCTAGAAGCATTTGATCAGTAACATACTCATGGTATAGGTATCTAGTAAGTCATGGAACTATTCACATAAGTAGTAGTTAAATATACTCATATTCAGAATATGATAAATAATGATAATGATAAAATGAAGCTTGCCTGTAATATTACCGAAAATATACGCGCCGTTAGAAGATGTAGTAAATTTTTGAAAATGAGTTTAAGCTATAATCACCAGGTTATAAATACATAAATATGTTTTGGGTTGAAACTGTAAAATATAATCATGCAACTGACCAATTTGTTCAAGTGGTCGTTTAGGTTTAATTATTGCCAAGAACCCCATCATCTTTATTACATGCAACTAGTATTCCTTTTTAACCAAGCTAAAAAACATCACGCTTACAGTAGAAGCCTTACTTTTTTCAGCAAATGCAACAAACAACACAATTCAAGCCATCGGAACAGGCAAGTATCATATCAACCAAAATTCGTAAAATGAAACTTTGAACGCAGAGGCTATGTTTTTCCATACTGACAATATACAACCGTCTCCATCTAACAGTGTATACCTTCTCAAGACTCCCATCATTCTTCCCCGAGGCCCAAACGAAAAATTGCAAGTTTAACTGGTAACTACCCTTATAGCTGAGACGCTGCGAGACTTTGATTCTGAAACATAATTCATCACGAAGTTCGCAGCTCAGTTACTACTACTTAAATCTAAAGAAACCCATACGGAGGTGTCCGGTCCGGGATAGGTTTGGTCATCAGTGGCACTTTGTCCAAGAGTGGGTAGGTGATGTCTACACAGCACTCCTCCTGCTAAACCCTTGCTAATATTGAAATTGATTGATATGCTAGAGCGAATATTTCTACGCCATTCTCTGTAGCATAAGTTACCCTCGTATACCTTTAGATGACAGAAACAGAATATCTGATTTATATTAACACCTAACTCACCGACATATATTGGAACAGCCAATATAAGACACTATGAATTAAGAAGAAGTCCAAGGTACGAAGAAATTTCAAAACAATAGCATATAGCACTCCTGATGGAATACTAATGTATAGTTGGACTCCTCTAACCAACCCTTGTTTGCCATGAATCTGCGAGTCGGCCTTCCCATCAAGGTAGGTAGGTAAGCTATATCAGATATTAAATGAAGCGTTAAGTAGAATCCATGTTGCATAGCTTGTTCAGCACCTTATTCGATTGTGATCATCACGAAAAGCGATGTTCCCATTTTTTGCACTCATCCAATGCTCACTCGGCTTTATATATAAATATGTACCTTTATATGTATCTGTTTAAGTCCAATGCCACCATCATCTCTCCAACAATTTACCACTAAACCAATTAAGGATAATCTCAATTAAAAATCTTAAGTCATTATACCGGCTGCTGATGCAGCGAGACCGGGAATAAAAACAAAAAGATGCTCTTCGTCTAGTTTGACTCTAGAATTTGATGAAGAAGATTCCTTCGGAACTTCAGTCCAATCGGAACATTAATTATTTAGTAGGGATATATCTGTTCAGGTTTTTTTTTCTTCCAATAACCCTCCCTCTTCTTATAACACTCCTATAACACAAGGTTTGTAACAGAGGAATAATATGTGAATGTAAACAACGACGGGTGAAAGAGATCATCTCATTACGGGTGCACGCTGTTTTTATTGGAGCATTTGTTTCTTCTTTTTTTTTTTGTAAGCCAACTCTTCCCATGATCCCGTCCATGGACAACGGCGACCAACACGACGACGACGATGACGGTGAAGGAACAGACAGTTGTATCGAAGTCGTATTCAAAAGTAAAAACTACGTCATGGATCTTATACGTATCGCGTACATGTGATGCTTAAGGTCGATCTTCATAGTGATGCTTGAGCTTGATCGAGAATAAATCTAAAGAATTCTAAATATTTACCAAGTCGTAAGGAGACTGGTTTATGGTAACAAACGGAATCAGTGCGGAAAATGTTTTTATTGAAAGTGCACAGATAAAATTACTGCTGCGCATCAAGATTGTTACTTTTAACTGAGTTAATGCTGGACAAGTGCTGGAAACAGGCTTGTTGGACATCATGTTTAAATCAACCAGGAAGAAGTATTTTTTTATGTAGGATTTAGGTCAAGTCAAGTGTTTTTATTCTATTTTTTTATTATTTTATTGATTTAAAGTTGTTTTAAGAATGCAAGTCGGTTAATGCAAACATGGCAATTAAATCTTTTCTTGATATGGTCTGGTACCTTAATATTATATATACTAGGTACTATACATTTTACCTTACAAAACAAAGTAACCGGTACAAAGTGGCCGTTTCGAAGACCTCAAATCAACGTCTTCAAATTATCGTCAGATATTATAGTGCTGTCAAACATATAACTCAGGCACACTGCGTTACCGAAAATAATGCTTTTGCATAAACATTTCGTGCTAATCGCCTTCTGCCTGTTCGGTGAAATCAAATTCCAACTATATTCACGATGACGCTAAAGGCTTTAAAGTTTAAACATCAAACGTAGCAACCTAAAACAAAAATAATAAAATTATCCATCATTTCGAGATTTGAAATTTTAAAGAGGTGCAGGTCCAGGAATCATTGAGTACGAGTTGTAAGTTGTAGGCCCTGGTTCTTTACGAGCTGAAATTTACAGGATGTTCAAATACAAATACAACACAAGTTAATGTAATTTCATATTATCAATATTTTTTTTTACCTTATTTTTGAAGTTACTCCCAGTCTTAAACAAATATTATTTAAAAAATGTATTACAGTAAAACCCGCTTAAAAGAAACCCGCTTAAGAGAAAAACCCGCTTAGCTGAAACAAATCTTTCATCCCCGAGCATTTTTCGACCAATCACCTATAAAACACTCCGCTTAAGCGAAACTCGCTTAAGTGAAAAACCCGCTTACCTGAAAAATATTTTTAGTTAAATTTTATATTTCTCATTGAAAAAAAACTCTCTTAAGTGAAAAAAAAATAATTGAATCGAACAGAACAAAAAATTTGCCGAACGCTTTCATTTCTTTTTTATTTTTCATCTCCACCATTTTCACCACAAAAATGACATTTAAATTTCTGTATGTCACAACCATTTATTCTCGTTTTGTAAACAAATTGCTTTTTGGATTGGCTTTCAAAAATCCAAAACAACAATGTCTCAAGAGGTACGTATTTTAACATTTCTTAAAAAGAAGATTACACATTCAATAAATTATTTTTGTGTTACATATTAAATCGTTGTTGGATTTTATTAAATTTTTTTAGGCAACTCCAAAAGATAAATTCAAGTTTTTTCTAGCTTTAAATTTCCGCTTAAGTGAATTTTTTTTCACTTATCCGGACTCCGCTTAAGTGAAATTATTTTTCACTTAAGCGGGGTTCGGTAAAGTGAAAAACCCGCTTAAGTAAAAGAAGAAATACTCTGACATTTTGCCGTTAGCGAGTTTTACTGTACCTATGTCACATTTATGACAATCAAATTTGAAATTTGATCAAATGGAATTTTCAATCTGTTTAAACTTTTAAAGTGATCACCAAAAATTTTTAAAAACTTGACTTTGAGAGACAAGTAATGACAGTTGTCATAAATCCTTTTATTTGATTTATTTTGTTTTGCATTCCCGCCTTTGCCTTTCTTGAGTGCCAACCGTGAATAAAAATGTAAGTAAAAATTATTTTAAATATTCTGAGATTTGAAGAAAATGTAAAAATTATCATTGACAGGATGTAAGCCAATAAAGTGCAAATAAAACTAAAGACGGAATTTATGGAGAAGAACTGACCAAATACTTTTCTGCAAGCAGCATAAATTCGCTGTAATCGCAAAAATGCTCTGGGAAAGACTGGGTCAGACCTTAAATGCAAATGGACCTCCGATGAAATCTACAGCAGAATGAAAAGGGTAGGGATGTACATACATATATATTATTAAACGATTTGCCTTTCATTTGTTTATTTACTATTTGGACAACTCGGAAGTATAATGCCAAAAAGAAACTAATTCAAAAAAAAAGTCAATTGTGCAAACAGGTCGAGGTCCGTTCGTAGAATACACACTGGGCAGTAATGAGGAAGCAATCATACAAGTGTGTGGAATTAAAGCAGCAATAGCTGAAATAAGTGGCGTTTCCAGCTTCAGCTGTGATGAGCAAGGTAAGTTTGTATTTTTTGTTCATATCTATTTATTAAACATAATCATTTATTTTCTATCCTTAGACTTAGAAAAGGAAATGAATACCCTCATTGCTGAGTCAACTCATCCTTCCGTCCCTGTGATCTCCAAAAACAAACAAAAATTCAACAGGGAGACAGATGAAAGCATTCTTCATGCAAAAAAAGCAACTAGAATTGCCAGAAAAAATTTCTTATGCATCCAAGAGGATATTGAAAAATCACTGAAGGCAGTCACCGTCTCTATAAACGAACTTAAAGAATGCGTTAAACTTCTTTGGGAAGCAAAGGAATAAGAAAGATTGTCGTTAAGAGAGGGGAGCTCCAGTTAAAAAGGATGGAGCTAGAGCTTGATAAAGCAGTAAACGAATTTTAGAAATCAATAAAAAGTGAATCACTGCAACTGAAATAAAACAAAATAAGTACTGTGCCTTAAATTTAAGTTAATTTAATTTAATTTTTTGTTTTTCTCAAAGTTGTTTTTGTTCTTGTTAATTTTTATTTATTTTTAAATGAAGTTTTTTTTTTGAGAAATAGCTTTAATTTTCATTTAGTTTTATATGTAACCTATAATACAAAAAATTAATTTATTTTCGTTGAATGTATTTTGTTTTTATAAATTAATTAATGTATTGGGCGGCTAGCCCAAAGATCGTTTATTCTATTTCGAATTCTTATTCCTTCATTGTTGTTGTTGTTTTCAGCTGGGTTAAGATTCAAATTGTCAAATGACGAAATTCTTAAGATTTCTTCTGGGAGTGGTACTCTCTGCAAATGTTGTGAAGAGCAGCACAAACATTTACAATCTGTGCTGATCCTTTTGGAGAGTACCTAAATTTCCTTTCCTCTAAAATAGTAAGATCTCCATCGGGCTAAGAGGAGAAAAAAAATTAAAAAATTTGTCGGTTTGAAGTACTTCACATAATAGGTACTTTTCATTACTTTTCATACGCCGCGCCGTTCCACAGTGCCCCAGGCCTGGGGGTGTACATCATTGAATCACGCTTCTGGGGAATTTTCTGATGCGCTCCTGCGTACTTGCTTTGAATTTGGAAGGTCAGAAATATTAAATTTGTTTCTTAGATTTATCCCTAAGAGCCGGACATTACTATTGTGTACGCGATTTTCATTTTCCACGTTGTCATGTCTTAAAAATAATTGCAAAGGCACAAATAAATTAATTTAGTTTTGGTAATTGAGGCTTTACAAATATACCTAGTTATCAAAATAATTTTGAAATTTAGTGATGTCATAATTTTATGTTTAGCTTACCCTCAGGCCACACGAGCGTGTACTAGCTCACAGTACCCATATCGATGGTAATACATTCCGCATTTTTATTATCTTCAAAAAAGATTATTCGAAGAGACCATTTACATACTTGTATATTTTTATACAGCGACACACACTTTGTTTTGTTTTTGAAAATATTGTCAACGATTCACTGGTTTAAAAATATTGAAATTACTTTCACAGCGTTACTTCCGCAACATTTTTAAAGTCAAACTTAAAAGAAAAACCGCAGTAAAATAATAAAAGTAAAAGAAGTGCTTGCACTTTCCACTTACCTTCCAATTAAAAAAGATAGCTTTTTAGTTTTCGAGGAAATAAGTAGCTTGGCTTAATTGTCATTGGCTTAAATAATGGCAATGGCAATATTGCTTGGTATGCAAACTTTTTAAATTTGACTCTTGAATAAATAAATAAATAAACTTTGACTTTTCACCCTTTTAAAAAATAGTTTCTCCTCGATTATGAATGACTTTTGTTTCATTATGATTTAAACTTTAATGTCACATTCCTCAAAAAAAAAAACAGCTAAAAATTCCTAGTAAGTATATTTTTATTTTCAACCACTTGCTTTTTTATAGCAAAATACTACCTATAAAATATCCATTTAAAAGTATTTTACGATAGTGTATTTTCTTTAAAAACTTTAAAAACATAACTTCACATTACTTAATATTTAATTATGTAGAATATGAGATAAAACTTACTTGTGAAATAATAAATGTGTATCTACACTCCATATTATAATTTTTTTTTTAACGATTTAACCCAGCACGCCGCCGAACGAAGCTTGTTTATTAATTTTTATAATTAACATGTATGCACCTACAGCGAAAAAAAGCTTTAGTTAAAACTTTAAACTTTTAATCATATTCAAGCTTCATCATGAAGACAAGCAGTATGATTGATTTTATTATAGTTTTTGCCTCAAAGTAGGCAACCAAATTCATAAATGAAAAGCAGATGATAACTGTTTTTTTTTTTTTTTGTTGTATACCTACCTATATTTTTGCAGTCAAAATTGTACGTGTTGCTTAAGCTTAAATTGTTCGTCGCTCAGTCCGTCTCTTAGTATCTAAGTGAAAATAAAAGCATAGAATCTATAATAAAACAAATTAATGAACGATCGTGACTTTATTAATATTGCTGTAAATAATAAACCAAAAATGATTTCCTGAGAAAGCTTATTCGTTCTGCATTTTATCAAAAGATGAAAAATCCCAATGAGCTTGAAAGATCCATGAGTGTCCAGTCCAATACTAATCAGCTAGTTCAAGTAGACGCTATTTCTGAACCAGTTGGTATTTAGCAAACACCACAAATTCCCACAACAATATCTATTTAGTTACAGTTTGGCATTTTGGATCGAAGAGTTCCGGAGGGTTCTTCCGGATTACCAAACAAAAACGCTATAATATTGCATATCCAAATTTTCCAAAAGAATATTTTTTTGTATTATTGAAAAAAAACTAATCAGGATTCGGTCGTTCAAAAACATATCCGATGCAAAACGATCTTAGATCGAAGCAGACTGTTTACCTCCACCGGTTTACATTATATCAGTTTACTTCCTCCAGTTTACCTCTGGACAGTTTACCACCGCCATTTTACCTCTACCGGTTTACCTCCTAGGCCCCTTCGAATGCCTGAGTTCAGAGCTTTCTCAATCCATCAACATCGAGGCCATCTTCCGCTGGAATTCGACACTTTATAACTTGACAAATGGGGGCCAAACTATATATTTTCACGTTTGTAGACCATTTAGTGCAAATTATTTCCCGAAAGCCCTGAAACGGCACGGAGTTTCTCACGAGCTAAATTTAATGCTTGAAATTATATTTTCAATTAGTCTCTCTGAAAAAGAATGACGCGAAATTCAAATTATACTACCTCTTATTTATTGGCATCGATTTATTGCACTTTCAGAGTAAATTTCTGCACTACAAAAGAAGCACCCTGTAATCAAAAAAATAGGTAGTTCTAATTCACATTTCACACTACCTGACCTGCTCTCGTGGTAAACCGGCCGGTGGAGGTAAATGGGCGATGGTAAACTGATAGACTTAAACCGACGGAGGTAAACAGTCACGTACCTACCGATCTTAGATACCCTATCAGCATAATATCACCCGAACACGGCCACTAACTATGATATGATACAAACGCTTTTTTAAGGAATTAACATTAATTCCTTCATAAGATTTTATTTTATATCCATACCTAAGTCGTAAGAACCTAACATTTATTTTGTTCCAAACATTTATAACACTGCTTGAAGGACATTCATTAAAACTTAAGCTTACCTATTAAATAATTAGTAGGTACCTTTGTATTAAAATTAAAATCTTTGGTTTTTATAGATGGAAGGGAAAAAATAAGTTTATAGGTTTGTGGTAAAACTGTTTTTCTGTTTCTTCATATAATCTCTATATTTTATATTTTTATATTTTAATATTCTTGATAAAATAAAATAATTTAAGTTGCAATAAAATGATCCAATTTAACTTAGTGCGATAAGTCCAAAGAATAAAGGTAAAGGTAAACTCTCTTAATGTCCTTATACGTTATACTGTTGAACATTTTTTTGCCTTCACATGTGGTCTTAAAGCTTCTTCTTAATGTAATTGATATCATTACCTGATTATTGAGAATCTAATACCAAACATTTGTCCTTCCTCAATATAATATACCATTAGCTGCACAAAACACACATATACCTATGTATATACCTTGAAGGCTTAAAAGAAACAAAAAATATGATCTTCATCAGGAAAAATAAAGAAAATCCCTACGAAAGCCATTTAGGAATAATTCCCATAATATCACAGCTGGAGATCTTAATGCCAAGCTATTGACCATGAACCAATGTATATGTATAACAGGGATTGCATAAGACTATAAAAGTTCAAGGCGGAAGGAAGATGAAGGAGGAGCAATAACATTACGTGTTCAATAAACTAAAAATATGCAAACTATGAAAGGTCCAGCTTAGATTGCTTCCCGTGTATCTATATATGTATGTATACCTAGAGATGCATCTTAAGAGGTATTCATCTACCTACAATAACTTTAGATACATTGATGCCCACATGTGGTCCTCTGCGCATAGAGGTTATAATTGAAGTTTTGTATCTGAATAATGTGGTTCTTCTGGTAAGTGCTTGACTTTGAGAACGGTTGGATGACCCTATAGAAACATTGAATGCGGTAAATAAGGCAAAAATGCAATCTAGATACTTGTGGTGAGTCGCGAGCGAAATGGTCATCATTTCTCATCAGGAAGAGAATGCGCTGACTACGTCCGTCGTTGTGGACATAGTAAATGAGAGCTTCGCGTTAACAATATTGATGATTGTGATTGAATGAAACTAACTTTAAGAGGCTCATAGTTTCCTTAAGTGGACAGGTTTGGTTTCTATTTTTTTTTTTTTTTTGCTGATAGAGGAATTTTATTGGCAGTTAGAAGTTCTTATAGAAGATAATTTCGCCAAAGTGAATTGCTATCAGTAATTAGTTGAGAGAGAATGTAGATTCTTGAAACTTGATACAGAACGTATGTAGATACACTATTTTGCTATTATTTTATTAAGGGAACACTTAGTTTTAAATTGGCTACCAATTAACTATAAGCTTTTATGACAGCGAAGATTTAAATACATTTAAATAGGAAGAGGAAGTGATTTTAAATAAAATAAATAAAAACAAAATTTCGACCCGACCGACATCTCGTGTATAACCAGTAGGGTGTCCCAAAAAAATAAAAGTTTTTTTTTTAACACATACCTTCTTTATTTGTTTGAATGATGTTGAAACAACTGTAAACCAAATTTGGTGTAGGTAGGATCACGATATCCCGTGCCGACTTGCACCGGATCTTGTGAATACTTGCTAATACGGCCGACGAGCTCGAACGATCGATGTGCTTGTTATAATTTGTCTTTGTCTTTCAGTAAACACATAAAATCTGTTTCTTTACTTCCCAAATCTGCCACTTTCTACCCATTTTAGCCCAAAGTTCCGTCAAAGTCCATATTAAAAAAAATAATAATGGACTAGAATTGGTCAAAAATGGCAGTTTTGGGAAGTAAAGAAACAGACCTATTGTTTTTGTTCGGTCAACATGTCAGTGAAATTACGAAGTTATAAAAATGTTATATTTTTAATAGATGACGCAAAACATCAAATAACGGGATCAAAACTTCCTTCTAATAGACAAGTTTTAGCAGTGTTATTTTACAACATTCTTCAAGTGAATTTAACTGTAAATGAAAGTGCAAATCTCAGTCTTCGTGACTGTGTTTAATATTGTGAAAAGGCGCGTATACCTACGAAATCTTTTCCTAATTGTGTAAAGAAACTTGTAAATTTATATCAAGTTTGGAGGGATTTGCAAAAAAATGCACAAAAAACCCAAGACGTGTTTAAACAGCGTCAACAAGAGTTTGTCAGGAACTTGGACAATTTGTTTGATATTGCTCACGCCGCCGATGCGCTTCATTTAATGAAAACAAATGAAGGTAAGTCTTTTTATTTTAGACAAAAACATCTACGACTTCGTATCAGTCAAAAGTAAAGCCTTGTTCACCCGGCTTCAAATTGATGACAGTTTTCTGAAAGAAGAACCGTCTTTATGGCCAAATAACGCTTCGTTTAAAGATGCCAAGAAGCAGGTTTCTGTGCTGAGGGCAGTAAACGATACAGCTGAAAGAGCGGTCAAGATGATGCAAGAATTTCATGGTTTAATTACAGTTGAAGAGGAACAAAAGCAATTTTTATTACGCTGCGTACAAGAACACCGGAAGATTTATCCAGACTGTAAAAAAACAAACCTTAAAAAGAAAATTTTTTTAGAATAATGTTTTTTTTTTTTTAAACATTAAATAGTAATTTGTTTTGGGTATATTAGTGTTTTATTTACTAAACAAACTCGAATTTCTAGAAATTTTCTATGCTAACCCGGAACATAAATGTATATTCTATGTTTGGTATTAAGTCGGCACGGGTTATCATGATCCAATCGCAATAACTTTTATTATTTAAGCTAATAAGGCCATTTAGAAAAAAAATAGAGGGTATGCGATTTTGTTTTCGAGAAAAAAAAATCCTACCTTATCTCTTGGGACACCCTAATAACCAGGGCCTAATGACTAACAACTTTCAACCATTCCTGGCGTGCGTGTTATTGGCAGGAACAGAGGTGACCTAAAATTTTCTATTTAATCGTAACAGCTAAAGTGAAAGGTACTTTTTCATGACAAGCGAGATACTCTTGGAGAATTTGTCGATTCCTCGCAAGAAGTAAGTAGTAGCCCGTGAAATAACATTACTGTTTTTAATCTTAGGTGGCATAGACTGGGAGTCAAACTTTAGACCTTCGAAAGAGGGAGTGATTAAGTATCGTTTTATTTTTAGTTTTTCTATTGATTTAACTAAGTTCAGTGAAAAATGACACTTTATTATTTTTCTTATCTTAAATTTCGAAATATTAGCTTCAATAAATATTTAAACACTATACCCATGTCCTATCCAAGCGAACACATCATATGTACCAGTATAACTGGTCAGTGGTCAGACATCACATCTTTATGTTTTATGCTGCCAGCTTAGATATAATGGGTGATTTTTTAAGAGGTTTAGAACTTTAAAAAAAAAAAAAACACAAATAATTCGAAAAAATGAATGAAATATTTATTTGAATCGATAGTTTGAACCTTGCAATTTAATGTTTAAAGATAATTTTATGCAAATGTTGACCGCGGCTGCGTCTCAGGTAGCCCATCCGCTGAGTCCAATTTTGGCATACTCTTTCACACATATCGGCCGGTATCTCACGAATGAATGCATGGATGTTGGCTTCCAGTGCGTCAATCGAAGCGGGCTTGTCCCTATAGACATTAGCCTTGACATACCCCCACAAAAAATAATCTAATGGTGTCAAATCGCACGATCTAGGCGGCCAATTGACCGGCCCGAAACGTGAAATTAACTGTTCACCAAACTCGCCTCGCAATTGCGCCATTGTTTCGCGTGCTGTGTGGCATGTGGCACCGTCTTGTTGAAACCACATATCATGCAAGTCAAGAACTTCCATTTCGGACAAAAAAAATTTTCCACGTAGTGCTGTAACAAAGGCCTAACTGCTGGGAACGGCGCCGAATCGACATTTCGCGGTCTTCTGTCACACTAGCTGATACGGCCGCAATATTTTCTTCACTACGCACAGTACGTAAACGTGTTGGTGGTTTAATGTCCAACAAAGTAAATTTGGTGCGAAATTTGGTCACAATCTTCCGAATAGACTGCTCAGAAGGTCGAGAATGCCGACCATAAAATGGAAGCAGCGCGCGATGAACATTTCGAACCGAGCACGAATTTTGATAGTAAAATTCAATAATAAATTGCAAGCGTTGTTCATTTGTAAGACGATCCATGGTTAAATTGCAAACCAAACTGAAGCTGTTTGACAGTGACACAAGGTACTAAACACACGTCAGCTGTCAAAACCAGTGTTGCCAAAACCAAACCAGCTAAAAAATCACCCGTTACATACGAGCCAGATCCGACACAGGACTCGCACCAAAAATCTTCATCTTCATTTGTAACTTATTGAAATTTCAAGATGAAGCAGTACTCATGTGTGCGACACTCACTGCCTATGGCAACCAATTATGAACGCTATAACACTCTATAATGAAGTCCCGTCTTTGCAAAATTAATTAATTTAATCATTAGTGAGAAAAAGCATTATGGTCAAACCTAAGCCTCAACCGCATGTGCACACTGCACAGTGCCAACTAACGTTAAACAAATGGTTTTGACATTTATTACGACAATATGAAGATGATGTTAAAGTTTCTTCACCTCTTAGCCTGTCAGTCGGTCGACAATAATGTTGAACAAGGTGACCAGAGACTGACCACATATTTATACATATATTTATATACTTTCACAACACGAAGCCAAACGCCAAAGACTTGTTCGTTTAGCAAGAAGACAGCAAAAATGCGGAAATGCGGTTGACGTTTCTATCACAGAGAGAGACTGCCTATACGATACCTAACCTATAAAGAAACCTAGGGAAGCACCATAAGCACCTGAAGTAAACGCCTGGCAATTTATATCTACTTCTGGGGCAGCACAGCTTGTGATGTGGTCGGTCAGAGGAATTTATTTTGCCAACTAGGTGATTTGTGGCAGACCTGCAATTGTGTCAGACAGGCTAAGACGCGACGCGACATCGTCGTAGTCGTTGTCGTTGTTGTCGTCTAAGACCGTTACACTCTAGGGATCTAATTAAAACCGTTCAATTCCTGTTAATTTTATTGCTTTTTTTTTTGTTTGAAAATAGTCTTTTACTTAACAAATAAATATACAGTTGAAAACTTAAATGCTGAATTTTAATAACGGAACGGATGAGAGATTTTCTTTGTTTAATGACTTTTAACCTGTCTATTTTAAAAATTTGCATGTATAGCGGTAAGTACTTTATACTTTTAAAGGATTTTTAAAGGACATATATTTTGCAGCTGCATTTTTAAGCGCGTCAGACACAAAAAACGAAGAATGAAATGCATCTGATAAATAAATTGCTTTCGCATGAGAAGGGAAAATAATTTTGACCATAAATTGTAAAACTGTCAAAAACAATTCTTGTTTGTGTATGGTTTTCATTCTTCAGAGTTTTAAATGCTTTGTTTTTTTTTTTGTTCACAGAATCGGTAGTTATATTGGATTCGGAGCTAAGATAAAAGTGATTTACAATTTTAAACACTCTGAACACTAAACATTTAACATTGAAATTGATACAATTAAAATAGAAGAGCACATACATATCAGGTCCAATACTGCTGATTTCTCTGTTGTGATTCAAAATTATTCAGAATTCACAATAACCCAGCAATCAATTTGAGAGAAAGATGGGTAAGTAATACTTAAGGACATTAAAAGCTATATTTTCAAATAATAAAAATAATTCTTATACTTGGCTGATGTTGTTTTTTCAATTATTGTATGTAGAATTTTAATCATAAAAAACGACCTTCGTATATAAAAACAAACAAAAAGAGGTAGAAAATTATTTTTTTTTAGGGATACACCCTCTGGTTATGGCTCAGAGAGATTACTCACGTATTTGTTTGGCCCTGAAAAAATATCCATATCGCAATAACGTCTCCAAATTATTCAGGTGTATTACAAAAATCAGCGCGTTCTATGAAAAATTGGGTCTGTCAAATTATCGATCTGTATGTTTCTTTAAAAATGGGACCGGACAGAACATAACCATAAATAAAATATTTACTGCCAGAGAATCGTTCTAATTAATCTTCTATTCTTGGTAAAGGATGCCGATCACCCTTTATAACGAGCAATAAGAACAAGTATCCAATAATCAGTTATGTGGTTAATGAACACATCTGTCATCTGTGGCATTATAAGATATTAAAACATCGTTGCACATAAATTATTTTTCTTAGATCAGTATTCTGCTTAGCCCAGCAAGTGATGCCAGACTTCGGGTGCAGGTTTTCCCACAGTGATACCCAAATAATCCCTTTTTTCCAAGAACTTTTTTATAAATATCCCACAATTCTCCCAAGAAAAATAAATTTAAAAAAAAAAACAGAATCATATTTCATTGTAATTCAGTTTTTGTAAAAACTTGACCATTTTTACTGATTGCATGAATTTAACCATTTGCAGAAAAAAAAAATTAAATTAGAGAAATCAATACGAAAAACAAAAATAAACCCAATAAAAATCAAATGATATTTTTTTTGACACAGTTAACTGTCCGAGAAATTAATTATAAACAAAAAAAGATTGGGGATTGGAGACTTCGCATATCGAATAGCGTAGTAGTGCAGATGCAGAGTAAAAAAACAGAACAACAGTCTTCGTTTACGAATTACGATTTGTGTCATTTTTGTAAGGAATTGTTCGTTGGATTGGACGGACAGCGTACTAGGCCAAAATATAGGCAAATGAAAAAATGAAAATGAAAGCATATCAACCACATATTTAGAATGAATTCTTTCTATTTATTAGAATATTTAATTTATTCATTTGAATACAATTTTTTGTATTCAATGAGCAGAACGTAAAATCCCTTGATTTGTTTGAAAAATCCCTTATTCCGTTTAGCTTATTTTAGACGTGAAATTCCCACAAAAAGGTATAAATGCTACGATCTGTCATCACTGATCACAATATGAGTATATCTAGAGGACTTAATTCTTTCAGGTTTGAAAAAATTTTTTGAAATAGTTGAAATTTTCTTTAAGATTGCCCAATTGTCTACACTCAAAACATTTTTTTCTTCTATTTAGAAGCGAGGACGCTTGTTTGGAAATCTTCAGTTGTTTTCAACACTTCGTCCATTGCCGTGAAGGCGTCTATTTGGACCATGATTTGGTTTAAATGCATCCTGTTATCTTCGTAGTAACTCACTTATAAACGATAAATGTTGCATTAAATGTTAGATCAAAGTTGGCATAACAAACATCTGTAGCTTATTCTCATAGAAATGAGACTTGAGAAAACTCCAAAAGAAAAAGTATAACGCGGTTAAATAACGGTGGCCAGTTCACATCACTTCCACTTGATATGACCATGTCCTCGAATCGCTTGTGTAGAATTTCCAATGTGGCGTAAGCTAGCAGCGCCGTCCTGTCGTTGGTGTCCATATCATCAAATTCAGGCCAAAAGAAGCTGGGTAATCATCAACCTATAGCACTCGCCGTTGTCTGTGATGGCCTGATGTGATGGATCGATGACGCCGCCCCAGCCCGAAATCTACACTAAAGGGCGACTTTTTCGGAATCCATTCTCTTAGATCTTATGTGAATTGGTATCGTTTATTGACGTACCCATTTATGGGTCCATCAAATGGGCAAATAGCTGAAAATGACTTTTCAATAAAAATAATGGTCAGTTTCCAACTGCCTCTAGAGCCATTCAGTGAACACACGTCGTTGTCTATGGTCGTTTACCTTCAGCTCCTGGGTCAGTTGAAATTTGTACGGGCCTGCGTCATTTGCGAAAGGCCGAGTTCTTGTGAGCGATGCGAAATCAACTGGACTTGGATTCTTCTGTACACTATCATGAGCTGAGCAGTGGTGGCGATGTTTTCGGCAGATCTTGCGTTGCATCGACGTACGGGTGTTGGTTGATCGTTTGATGAACCAGTGGACTCAAATTTATCCACCACACTGCGATTGCGAAAAGTCTTGATAGGAAAATGATGGCGACCGTAAAATGGGCGAAGCGCGCGAAACGTTGGCCGAACAGAACACCCATTTTGATAAAACAATTTCATCATTTTTAAATGTTGTTGAATGCTGTATCGGTCCATGGTGAATTGGCAAAACAGATTGAATAAATGACAGCCAATTTGACTAATGTAGCTTCAACAATATGGCCGCTATCAACTGTCAAAAATCAGAAGTCTTTATTGGAAGACTTATAAGCTGTAATCAGAATTAGGTTTGTTCGGGTACTTTCCGGACTAAAAATGGCAAGCTGTCAAATTTTGAGGAGTGGGGATGATATTCTCTCAAAGAGGAGTGAAGTTGTCCGAAAATACACGAACGCGTTGAACCAAAATAATTGCCACTTTTAAAACGTCAACAAAAAGTAAACAAAGGCAAAAAAGTAAACAAAGCGAAAGCATTTGAAATTTTCATCAAAACTTTATATTCCTTATTAAATTTTATTACAAAAAAAGGAAAATTTTCGTCATAAATATTAACAAATAGAAAACACACACTTAAAATGAACATCACGCATTTTTGTTTGTTTTTTTTTTTTTTTTTGTCCAAAATTCGATGAAAAAGAATTCACTGAGCACAACACTGACTAAAAAACACACACTAGTACACTTCAAAAGTTTCTAAATTTAATTAATTATTTTGTTTTTTAAGAAATAGTTAAATTTTTTTCATTAAAATGATTTAATTTTATTTAATATTTTTGTATGTCAACGAAAAAAATCACTTCCAAGAAGATCAACACAACAAAAAGTAAACAAGATCCATTTTGTATTTTTGTTGTTGTTCTTATTGGCTATCAAACTGGCTTCTGACAGAACACAGAACTTACCAATTTGTGCCCGAAGAAATTTCTCGAGTATAAACTGGCAAGAAGGAGAAATAATTTTCTCCCTTTTGAGCGCTCTCTCCTGCCAGAAATTGCACGAAATTTGCGTACGCGAACACCTTCGGATTAAATCTGGTAGAAAATGGTAGTTTTGGGTAGTTTCTGGCGAGTACGCGAACGAACCTATTATGTTGTTTTATTATTTTTTTTATTTGAGTTCTCAGGAGAACAGATTCCCTTCATCCTTTTCTGGAAGCTTTATAGCGTTGCGTTGTTGACATTGGTTGTACAAAAATGTGCCGATTTACTTAATACTGAAATTGAGAAGGGGCGTTGGGGGTATGGTTTTAGAAACTTATTTTTGTATTTACCAAACATATACCTACTTAATAATATAAGAAATTTAGAACTATCCGACATTTTTTAGGATAAAACTTCTTTTGATATTTTGGAATATAAAAGTGGAATTACATTACATGTAGTTACTAAAGCTGAATCTAAAAGCAAATATAAGTGGCAAAAAGTATTGAAATAAGTTATACAAATGCCAGTATCGGCCCGTCCTTATTTACCTCGGCTACGAACAAATTAATAATTTTCTGAAATTATGGTATTTTAGTTAAGTGGAGTTGATTGTATTATTGTAGTTTTATATAGTTGGCATTGCTTTATAATCCAAGATGTTTAAGCTTAACTTTTATAATACTTAACTTATACCAAGTTCTCAAGAAACTACATTGAAATGTTAAAATTCATGTCGCAAGTGAGTTTTAAATGAACATAATCCACATTATTCTTTTGTTATGTACCTACATAGTTGTGAACGGAAAAGGCATATACACAGTAAATTCTTACGATCCTGTCACATGTCGTGTATTATTTTAATGCACAGTCATAAAATTAAGGGCTTTAGACATTTACAAAATTGTATTCCACTTTTAATTTAAATGCAAGGCTTCTGTTCTTTAGTCTCCTGCATTTCTACATCCATATCAATTCCAATTATAAATTTAATTTTAATCTCTTTATAGGTACACGGTAACAAAACTGAAAGTTCAGTGTAGGTATAATAAAATCCATTCTCTGTTGTAAGCCAGTAAGTGCAAAATTATGTCCTCCGAATAACGTTATAGCCATTAAAGGGCAAACCTTCAAATCCTCCAAATAAGTATAACTCCCTATTGAGTTACATTCAACAAAAACAAAACAAAAAAAACTAGAATCTCTTCACCAGCTAACCATAATCAGAAGCGCGACAATAAAACTTTAGCAACATAAAGCAGTGCCGCACAGCACAGCACAAAACTCTTCTTCTTCAAGATTGCAATGAATAATTTATAATTCGTTCGAATGGTTGCGCTGTGCGCTGCTACTTCGCTGTTCGTCGCATCGTAACCAATAATCTGAGAAGCAAGATAATAAAAGGCTTTACCATTGAAATGTCAGTCATGACATGTAGTACAACCGTCTGAACGAAAGTAAAAGTAACCCTCATGCCATGAAAGTCCATGAAGATACAAGATATTTTTGTTTTCTTAGTTGTTAATGCCTCTTGGTCTGATCTTGCCACGATCATTGAGGAGCTCATGACTGGAGCGCGAGTGTTCCAAAACAAGAAAAATGTAACGACTGCTGCTGCGACTGTCAGATGGTCATCATGTGGCAGGATTTTAATGAGAATTTGCATTCGTTAAGGTCAAAGAGACGCCTGCCCAGATGTCAGCGAAGCTGTAATGTGTCTTTTATTTTTGAATAGGTATACCCATACTCGAAAAGAAACGGGAGCAATTAAAATCAGACCGAACATGGGGATGGGAGTTGCCATCGGCTGAATTGAAAAGTATTCTCTTTTCTAAGAAATTCACATTTAATTTACCGCCTGTCAAGGATCTTCCATTGCTCCTTATACAGAAAGGCTCAAAGTCCAATAATAAATCCGCAATTAAGGTCCAACAAAAGATATCTTCGAGGATTAAACATTGTGAATATCGCAAATATCGGCGTGGCGGCAGCGTTGGATGACGCGGCCTGGCAGTCGACCGGATGATCAAAACCCATTGCGTTGCGGCTTTATAGCCTTAGCCTATTGTTACTGTGTTGCGCATGGACGACGCCGCCACCGCCGCGGTATCGGTAAGAATTTGAATTCCATTGTCCAAGAAGAGAATAGGAATTCAATGTTGATGCTTCTTGGTGTAGCCTGTAGGGTGGACGACACGCGCATTACCAACTTAGTCTTTAATTTGGACTTGGCCAGCGAAAGAATTGTTAAGGTTCTAGAAGCATAAATAGTGACTCAGCTATATAATTCTCTTAAATCGAAAATAATTGAAAAAATCTAAGAATGTGCGCGGTTCAAGACAAAGTTGCTGGGAAGCACCTGGGAGAATGATCTGCTTTTATTATTGGTACCTACTTTTTTTTTCTTGATTGTTTGACTTTGACTGCAACAGTTCAATTTAATGTTTTCAATTTCTGTAAATCGAGAATCCTTGTCATATCTTAAGAGATGGAGTTGTGAGGTTTAAGGTATCTACAAGATTGGAAGAATATTGGCAACAGCAATTTGTACCCCCATTTTTTAAATTTATTATAATATAAAATTAATGGTTGCATTTTCTCCCTTTCTTTTTTATAAGAAACTAGCTGGCCTGTTCCGGCTTCGCACGGGCAACAATTTAAGGTGCGTACAAAATTAAAAACAAAAAACACCTGAAAGTATGCAATGCATTTTTATATTACTAGATCAATAAGAAAGTTCGAAGCTTGCACTTGAAAGAGTGTCTCCAAAGTTGATTTCTAAACACTTTTCGGTGAATAATTCAAAATTGCAGGTTATAAATTCACTTGGGGTGGGTTTGAAGCTTACAAGGCCACAATTCAATTGTTGACTTACTACGCACCCAGTCACATGTGTGATGATAAGTATCCTTTAAAATCAAACCAGTTGAATCGGTAACGGTTTAAAATGTAGCACTCAAATGTTTTCTGTGTTTTCGTGTCTGAAGAACGTCTGTTATGAAACTCTTGAAGATAACATTAAACAATCTATTCAAATCTATTAATTTCTCAATAAACTTAACTTTTATTTAATCCAAAAATATATTTTATGCAATCAAGCCAACTTCGACCACACCAGTTCGGCAGTCACGCACAAAATTTGTTGAATCAACAATCTGCTTGCTTAACAGAGTTGTTTTATTATATTGGTGGTTAAATGCGTATAAGGTTCTTTTTTGCAAGTAATGAGGACTTTCACAATTAGTCGCATGAATTGTGGTCGTTTTGTCCAATTGATTTTTACTTAACCAGCATTTAAAAAAGTTGAACTTAATAAAAAAAAAAACACAAAAAAAAAAAAAAAAACCAAATAAATACCAGTGGTTTAGCAAGTTTTAACAACCTACTCAAAAGTACATCATGCTAAGTCTTTAAAAGCGACACATCCTCCAGTCACGAACGGGTATAGATAGATAGATATGATTTCGCATGTAGCATTTTATTTCTTTTTATTTTTTTGAAAGTTAACGCAATTAGCATTTTTTTGGTAAATAAAAGATGAAAGTCGGCAATAAGAAACCATGAGTCACATGCAGGTGGTGATTTATTATTTTATGTTTAATTCAATCACGCATCACGCACGATGTAGAGTGGGCGAAATAAAACTTTAAGGAAGTTTTTCGAAAAATTGACAATTTTCTTCTTAAGTATAAATATGCATAGATGTTGTTTGACGAGTTATATAAAATCTTTAATTTTATTTGAAAATTTTCAATTGTAACGGAATATAATTTAATTTAAATAACTAGTGCTAATTTACAATATCCTATTCCAAGCTATCCTTTTTTAAATTTAATTTAAAAATTGGAAATAAATCTCGGGGGTCTTATTATCCAAAATAAAAGAAATCAACACCAGCGGGATTTTTTTTTCTTTTAGAAATGGAAACAAAAGCTGTGTGTTTTAATTCCTTTTTCTTGATGGTTTTAATTCAATGAATATAGGGAAACAAACCCAAATTCAATCATATGACCCCAACTCACTTCCATTTCATTTAGTGGTGCTAGATGGATTTTTATTTTTTGATGATTGCTATAACAAAAAATGTTTTATATTTGTTTTCTTGAAAGTTAACAAACGATTTTAACGGTTGGATAAACGTGGGCAAACGAATGGGGAAATGAATCTGATAAACCCCCTTCTGAGATGCATTTTTACATAGGCTGAGGTATGCTAGTCGGGTCCAGAATTTTACCAAAAAAAGAAGCAACAAACTTTGGTTTTATCGAGGTTATTTTAATTCACCAATCACTGGTCTTTATTTTTTCAGTACAATAATAGGTGCAGTGCATTAAGCACCACGGAAATAAAGCCCGCGGGTCTTATTTCCCAAAATAAAAGGAAAGAACACACACGGGCTTCTTTTCCTTTCTGAAATGGAAGCAAATGCTGTTAGTTTTAATTTCTTTTTCTTGAAGATTTCAATACGAAAAATATAGAAAAAAAACTCATTTAGTAAAGAACAAAAAAAAAAACGATTTTGGACTTTAGCAACAGTTTTCTTGGACAACGGAGTAACTTGGGTGGCCCATTTCGCGGATTCCAAGGATTTTAACTCCCTCTTTGTGTCATCTGTTCCGCTCATGCAACTTCGTTGCTCTGCTTAGAGTATGTTAAAGTTAAAGAGTTAAGTAAGTACAGGTCTTAAATCAATTCGGAAAGGCAATAACATCCGTGGGTCTTAATGATTTTTTGTGGTGGGTGTTATTGCCATTGTCATTTCCTTTTATTTTGAAAATAGGACCCACCGGCTTTACTTCCGCGGGTCTTATTGCACTGCACCACAATAATATGTAATCCAAAATTTACATGTTCTTATAACTAGATGTTTATGCAATGCAAAAATCTGACTGGGATAGCAGTTGCAGTTGCAGTGTCCACTAAATTTCAGACTTAATAAAATTAATTGAAAAATTGTCATTGGTTGGATTACCTATGATATATACATTAAAGATTATCCTTCTCGGGTTGTTCAAATCCGGTTGTCTTGTGATGTCGGGTAGGGGTGGCTTCTAGCCACGGTGGTAGGTTGACGCTGCGTCCTCGTAAAATTGGATTGCCTCGTCATCGTTGATAAAAATAATTCCTTCGTCCAGTATTGCTGTCACATCTAGGTATCTTGGCTCGGAATGTCTCTCTTCGCTAAAAATAGTCCTGACCAGTGGGTTTTGATGGTTGCACAGGTTACTTGTCACTTTTTTTGCAGCGATTGTCAGGAATTTATCCAGAGGAGTGATTCTTCGTAGAGCCTTTGGTTGCTAAAGTGCTTTTGTGGTTGTCGGTCAAAATGGAGTCCTGTGCAGATCCACAAAATGTTCCTCTCAAACGCTCCAAGCTTTTTCATGCTGGTTTTGGACTCCGTTTTCTTCGTTTCATTCTCGATCTCTTATAAATGTGTTGGTTCAGACTGAGTGTGAACTATAATATTACATGCAAAATAATATTCTTATTTTGATATTCTTCACAAAGGATGGTTGAAGTTATAATGGTCAGGGATGGCGGAAGTGTTGGTGGAGCTTATTATACCAATTATTATACCTACCATCCGCGGTACGGTGCCATCCTAGAGTGGAAAAAAAAATAAGTTTAGCGCCAAATGAATGGGCTTGAATTTTTTTTTAGATTTTAAGATTAAGAACCATTTTATTCTTCTTCGTGACAAAAAAGAGCAATCGAAAAAGTATAAAAATAGCCAAACACATTTTTAAATATCCCGTTGACTTAGCTGCCAAATCCAACTACATACATATATGCCAAACTCACCTGCTGATAGGTATACATTAATATGTTCATAAATTTGTTGCTAATGTATTCAAATTGTATTCTGCAACATTCAACTCGTGTTTCCTGCATTTGCGTGTGCAATCAGTAAAACAAACAAATTTTCAATTTTTTCAGCATTCCTCTGCAAGTCATTAGCAATAACACCTGCTAAGCTTGGCAAAACAATCCATACATTGCTGCATTGACACCTTACAATCAAATCTCTCATAATTTTTGCAGCAAGACTTTATACTCCTCCGAAGCCCGATGACGACGCAATACAGGTGCTACACCAAACCACAGCCACAGTCAACACCGCCACCGTCGCCGCTGCCGCTGCCGCCACATGCTTTTCCATACACGCAAAGGTAATTAAAATTACTTAATGGACTTCGACAGAGGACCAGGGGGTACTTGGCAAGTCACAACCTAACTTTATATAAACATGAAAAACATTGTCTCGCTTCACAGCCTCGCCTCCCTCATCAATTAAAAAAAAAAAAATAAAACTTAAGGAAACGAAGGGTCCTATCCATTGGAATCACATCCCGTCTTGGGATTCTCAGAAATTTTAACGAGCACCAACAATTCGAACTTCTGTTCCCAGCGTGTCGGCATAATATCCGACATCTTTGCATTTCTCAGTATGTGTAGGTAAGGGTGTTCCTAGAATTTCCTACTACTACATTGCTTCTGGACGGATGCAACAAAAAAAGCAGCTTCGAACTGCTCTAGCTTCTGTGCCACACCACATAAATCAACACTAACAGCTCTAATGCGATCCTTCAGCAGAGATTGGTAGGGCTTGGCTTTAAGCTAGACACATACATACGCAGGTATAGATACATAGGTATGTACTTTTCAAAGCGGATATTATCTTTCCAATTTCAATTTGCAACATGGTAAGAGGTGCTACAGCAGGTGTAAGGTGCGCCGAGTATGTCGGTACCTTAATTAACACTTGTCATATAGAATTAGGAGTGCGGATTACACCAACAGGCTGCAATTATCCTTCGGCCAGAAAAGATGGCATGGAAATTATTTTATAGTTTCGTTGCGTGCACATTCTCCGCAAAGCAAAGCATCAGCAAAAGAGCAAGTGCCTTCGTGTGTGTAATCAAATATTATTATGGTCGATTTGTGAACTTTTTTCAGGTTGATTAGATGAAGTGGAATGTACTCTATACCAAGCAAGAGCGGGAGGAAACATTTTTACATGATTCGGTGTACATACATTGCAGGAAGTTGAAATAGAAGCTAGCAATTAGAGAGATCCTGGGCAATGGAGCTGGTTTAACGAGGCTTTAATGGATTTCAATTGGTTTGACTGCGTTTTAAACAATGTCTCAGTGCCCATTATATGATCATGATGAGATGTATATTGTATAACGCCCTTTACAATTAATTTAATTTAATTTTTCCTTCAATCTGGGAATAAAGTACTTTAGGTTCCTGAGTTTTTACGAAGATTATTTTTTTACATTTTATCTCACACGTTTAAGACATCAATCATCAATTGTCATCTATACTGGTTACGGTTAAACGAGATGCAAGTTGAACCATGGTTCCGGGCGAACCAGAATTTTTTTAATAATACCTAAATTTTTCTTATCTAATCTAAATTTTTTAAACAGAAATGATCGGTGAGGTAACAGCTCTTTAAGAGGTGTGAAAGATTGCAAACCGTATTTTATGTGGATCGACTTATTAATGAATATTAATATGAAATTCTGTTTAACTATAGATTTTAATCAATTTGCAAAAAAAAAATCTACATAATATACACCTCGACTTTCAAGTTAAATCAATACACACTGCTTCGCATGATGGCACGGATTCGAGAGGTCTAATTTTCAATGATTCCGCCCCTAAATCCGGGTGAATTTGAGCGATGTCTTAGGTTACGTTGACTTTGAGAGCGTAGGTGCCCTGCGTCCTGCGACTTCAGAAAACCCGACAAGACAAAGTCTAACGGGTTCAAATCGCACGATCGTGGTGGCCAATTCACGTCACCTTCGCGAGAGATAACTCTAACCTTAAATCGTTCATGCAGAATATCCATTATGGCGTTCGCTGTGTGGTACGTAGCGGTGTTCTGCTGTGGAACCACATTTCGTCCACGTCCATGTCTTTCAATTCGGTCGAAAAAATTGGTTATCATTGATCTGTAGCATCGTTGCCACTTGGAATTTTTTTTTGGAGTAGATCATCAACAAAATTTAGAAGATTTGATATTTGGGCAGTTGATTTTTTATTATAAATAAAAATGCAAAGTTTATATTGATGTCCAGGGCAATGACGAGGGAGAATCCTTAGAAAAAAAAATAGGACAACAACACCATTAACGGGTCCAGAGGAACAAACTAAGGAAAATAACTGGTCTCCTCACTGGTCACTGCAAATTTAAGCTTGATAGTGTGTCTGTTTCTTCACCAACAGCCACATCTACCTAACTTATCCTAACCTAAGCTTAGTAAGCAATGCAATTTGCAAATTCTGCAATAGTTAGAAGGAGACAGCATATCATATCTTAGCTAGCTGTGAGGCACTTGTGCATCAAAGACACAGATATCTGGAACGTCACCAGATAGAACAGATCCAATTACCTATTACCTTCTCTTAAAATAATCCAAATACTGAAGTTCCTTAATGAAATTATTATCGATGAAGAGCTTTATCTTAATCTTCAGGTCGTAAATTTCAGTTGAGTTGAGCCCGGGACAACTTTTACTAACGACAACGAAAGTGAACTATACTGAAGGAAAAGTAGATATCTACCATTACGGGCGCGCCATATGTTTTTTCTTGTATTCGCTCACTTTCGTTCGATTACTGCTACAGTTCTAAATTTAGTCCCGAAATCGTTTCCTCATCCAATTCCAGTCAGGATTTAAAAAAAAACGTTATTTTTGTGGTGTATCTTACATTTTTTTCCGTTCCCAGACATTTGAGTGCGGTTTATCGTTGGTTTAGGACATGTTATCCATTTAAATATAACTTCGAAATCTGAACACGCTTATTTGTATACATATATTTTGAAAATAAATATTTGACGTTGAAGGAACAGTTGATTCAATTGCACAGCATTTAACCAAATGAATTAAAAAGAGCGTTCATGCAAACTTTTGTGTAAATTTATTATTTTACACAATTTGTAAACTTACGACTTTGCAATATTTTATTTCTATTTGAACAGAATTTTTTGTGATCACAACATTGGTGACGAGGATATTAAGCATTATTAATTTTAGCAATTAATTGTCCCATCATGGAAGAAACATTTTAGAAGTTTCTCGAGAGCAATAACTTTTATAATAAAGTTTTATCATTTGGAGGTGTAATTTGCCATGAAGATTTGGCATCATGTCAGGCACGTAACCAGAGGGGGGGGCTTGAGGGGCTGAAGCCCCCCCCCTCCCTTGATTGATTGATTCCTTGCATAGATTCGTTAATACAAAATCTTACGGACAGATTCATGATCAACGAAGACGTTTTACCATCGTTTCAAGCCCTTCTCCCAGGTTTTTCTGCAATTGGGTAAGTCAACGAAATGGAAAAAGCTAACATGTTACTTTGATAATGCAATTTCGTTGTCAGCTGTGAAAGCTGAGTACATTCTCTGGTGCGAAAAAATATCGTCGATTGATCCTTCTATCGAAGTTTTAAAATTGCTTGATATTTACATATGTGACAAGACTTACTTTAGAGGTATAAACTTCTTGCTTAAGATTTTGGCCACGCTTCCAGTGACCACAGCTAGTGTTGAAAGAACCTTTCCAACTATATGAAAAGGACTAACACAGTGTCCCGAAGCGTTATGGGGAATGCAAGATTGAGCTCACTTGCTATGACATCTGTTCATTCAGATATTGATGTGGATCCAGATAAGGTGATCGATGTCTATCAAAAAGAAAATCAAGACTCTTTTGCTTTGAAAAAATATGTGTATAAAAAAAATAATTTAAGTATATGTTCGTTTGAGTACATACAATTTAAAAACTAATAAAAATCAATAAATTGGAATATATGTGTATAGTTTTTTGTTTAAAGAATTCCTCGTAAAATTTGGAAGCAAACCTCCGGCCCCCCGAACCAAAATCCTAGCTACGGCACTACATCATGTGATTGAATAATAAACAAACATGGCCGCAGAAGACTCAAAATCAAACCGTTCTGTTGGAAAACCCTTTATTATTAATTAATTATATGCATAAATGGGATTACGAAGTGGCGAAGAGGAATTTTCGATTCCTCACCTGGGCACAACCAAGTCCTAATCTGTTTAAAAGTAGACGTAGACTCGACCTGTTGCGCTGTATACTATTTTCGTAAATTTTTTGTACACGAAGCTAATACTTCCCGTGGCGTAAGTTGTTAAAATGTGTTATCCAATGAAATATTAAAAAAAAAATATCTAAATATTCTGGAATTTCTACACTTCACATTCACACTTGGGCATTCATTGAGCGCTGACTTATAGATTATATACACAGTTCCGACATTTTAAAAATAATTTTTTCGCATGTCAGTCTTTTATTCGCACAAAATCCCATATATAGATTTCAATCACTATAATGGTAAAGGTATGTATTTTTGAAATTTCCTTTGCCACTTTATAACAAGCATTATCTAAGATGCCTCATTGACAATCAAACTCTAAAAGTGTAAAGGAATGCGAATGCGAGGACTTCTTCTCGCTTGGCTACTTCATTCTGTTTGTATGTTCACTTTACATTCCGCACGATCCGAGAACTTGATTTATTTGGATTTAAATGGATTCCAACGACTCCCACATTACATTCGTTGTGGATCATAAATTTTGTTCAATTCTTTCATCACACTGCAACGAGCCAACAGCAGCATTGCAAATGCTTTAGAATTTGTATAGAATATCGTATAAGCTGATGGCGAGCGAGAAAAGACCAAAAAGAATTCAAATCCGGTTGAGATATTATACCTACTCTATAGGTTGGAAGTTAAGATGTTATTTATGTATTGTATGGTTATAAAGTTGAGACCATGGAGGATATCAGAATTCCACCAAAACAAAGATTCCAGAAAGTTCGATTGTTTAAGTTGACTAATTCGAAATTCTTTAAACTTCTATAGCTCTTCATATAAAACTTAATGCTTTGAATAATTGCTATCTTACCCGAGTGACCCAATTGATTTGTCAAATCAATATTATGATACCATACCTAATTGTGCGTATACCATCAATCAAATGCACTACTTTATTTGGTTAGATGCTTATCCACATCACTTAACCAAACCAATTTGTTAAAACGTCCAAAGAGGAACTTTAGCCTTCTTCATTCGACAAAATCATGGCCGTTGCAGCTTTAGCAAGGTATAGGTACTTAAGGTTCTACCTTGCAATCTCATCTACTTAACTGCCATGAGAAAGGCTTAAACTCTCTCATCTGCAGCTATCTTTTGACTAAATCCAAATGCGAGTCAGAGTCAGTCGACCGACGCGACGACGACGGATTCTAGACGCCAATCAAGTTGCGCCTGTCAAGTTTGAGAAAAACCAACAAGACTTTTTCTTCTTCTCAGCAACTTCACGATGGACGCATCGCCCGCCGGCCGAAGCTGAACCAAGCCAAATAGGAATCTGTCCAACGGTATTGTGCGTGTACTTCTTCTGTTCCGCTATCATTTATGGATCCTAATCGCGATGCATTAGTCAGAGAACTGATTTAGATAACTTCGCCTGTATGTTGTTGTACGTACGGGTAGGAACGGTGTATATGGTTAAGATACAATATCTAAACTAAAAGCATCATAGAGTGGGTACAGTTGGATTGGAAGTCTGGGTCTGTGGCCTGGTTGTGGGTTTGTTAAAATTACCAAGCAATCTGTGCTTATCAATTGGCGCAGCAAGAACAGAACAGAACAGAACAGAACAGCACAAACCGACATCGTTAACTCAGAGCGTACCTATTAGAAAGGTTCTAAACCTGAAAACCTGATACCTTAAATGGATTCAGATATAGATCAGGTTTTCGGAGCCTCCAATTGGATTCAGATAAATCCGTGTTGTGTGTGTTTGCGTTGGCCGATTCTGTGCGGTAAGGAAATAAGTTGGATTTTTGATTTCCTGCTGAGTGCATAGTTGTTGAAGCTATATGGAATGTTGGGATCGGGATGGGATGCTGTTTATGCAATCAGGCGTTGAGATTAAAGAAATCTATCTCCCATGGTTACAATGTTATGATATGAACTTGATCACATATACGGGTCTGTCTATCTAACTATCTTATTTGATATTGTAAAGGAGTTACATAAGTCGATGATGCTTTTTTTTTTTTTAATACATCTGGGAATAGGGTAGGCTTTGGTAATAGAAGCGAAATTATTCATGGAAAAAGTTATCTCCAATCCTTTTAACCACATAATTGTGTTGTGGTTGTGAATGGCTGGAATGATGACACATCTTGTGGTGTAAATAAGTAGGTGACTATACAGTGAATTCACAAGAAAAGTGTTGGTAATTGGCATATAGATATAGAGGCCAAATAGACATTGAATGATGAAATGAAAAACTATCTTACATTCCTGGAAAGTGAACTATCGAACTGAAGCTAAATTTATTAATCTATACGTTAAAACATAAATAAATTTACAATTTACAGTTTACAATTTAGAACTTAGAATTTAGAATTTAGAATTTAGAATTTAGAATTTAGAATTTAGAATTTAGAATTTAGAATTTAGAATTTAGAATTTACAATTTACAATTTACAATTTACAATTTACAATTTACAATTTACAATTTACAATTTAGAATTTAGAATTTAGAATTTAGAATTTAGAATTTAGAATTTAGAATTTAGAATTTAGAATTTAGAATTTAGAATTTAGAATTTAGAATTTAGAATTTAGAATTTAGAATTTAGAATTTAGAATTTAGAATTTAGAATTTAGAATTTAGAATTTAGAATTTAGAATTTAGAATTTAGAATTTAGAATTTAGAATTTAGAATTTAGAATTTAGAATTTAGAATTTAGAATTTAGAATTTAGAATTTAGAATTTAGAATTTAGAATTTAGAATTTAGAATTTAGAATTTAGAATTTAGAATTTAGAATTTAGAATTTAGAATTTAGAATTTAGAATTTAGAATTTAGAATTTAGAATTTAGAATTTAGAATTTAGAATTTAGAATTTAGAATTTAGAATTTAGAATTTAGAATTTAGAATTTAGAATTTAGAATTTAGAATTTAGAATTTAGAATTTAGAATTTAGAATTTAGAATTTAGAATTTAGAATTTAGAATTTAGAATTTAGAATTTAGAATTTAGAATTTAGAATTTAGAATTTAGAATTTAGAATTTAGAATTTAGAATTTAGAATTTAGAATTTAGAATTTAGAATTTAGAATTTAGAATTTAGAATTTAGAATTTAGAATTTAGAATTTAGAATTTAGAATTTAGAATTTAGAATTTAGAATTTAGAATTTAGAATTTAGAATTTAGAATTTAGAATTTAGAATTTAGAATTTAGAATTTAGAATTTAGAATTTAGAATTTAGAATTTAGAATTTAGAATTTAGAATTTAGAATTTAGAATTTAGAATTTAGAATTTAGAATTTAGAATTTAGAATTTAGAATTTAGAATTTAGAATTTAGAATTTAGAATTTAGAATTTAGAATTTAGAATTTAGAATTTAGAATTTAGAATTTAGAATTTAGAATTTAGAATTTAGAATTTAGAATTTAGAATTTAGAATTTAGAATTTAGAATTTAGAATTTAGAATTTAGAATTTAGAATTTAGAATTTAGAATTTAGAATTTAGAATTTAGAATTTAGAATTTAGAATTTAGAATTTAGAATTTAGAATTTAGAATTTAGAATTTAGAATTTAGAATTTAGAATTTAGAATTTAGAATTTAGAATTTAGAATTTAGAATTTAGAATTTAGAATTTAGAATTTAGAATTTAGAATTTAGAATTTAGAATTTAGAATTTAGAATTTAGAATTTAGAATTTAGAATTTAGAATTTAGAATTTAGAATTTAGAATTTAGAATTTAGAATTTAGAATTTAGAATTTAGAATTTAGAATTTAGAATTTAGAATTTAGAATTTAGAATTTAGAATTTAGAATTTAGAATTTAGAATTTAGAATTTAGAATTTAGAATTTAGAATTTAGAATTTAGAATTTAGAATTTAGAATTTAGAATTTAGAATTTAGAATTTAGAATTTAGAATTTAGAATTTAGAATTTAGAATTTAGAATTTAGAATTTAGAATTTAGAATTTAGAATTTAGAATTTAGAATTTAGAATTTAGAATTTAGAATTTAGAATTTAGAATTTAGAATTTAGAATTTAGAATATACAATTTACAATTTACAATTTACAATTTACAATTTACAATTTACAATTTACAATTTACAATTTACAATTTACAATTTACAATTTACAATTTACAATTTACAATTTACAATTTACAATTTACAATTTACAATTTACAATTTACAATTTACAATTTACAATTTACAATTTACAATTTACAATTTACAATTTACAATTTACAATTTACAATTTACAATTTACAATTTACAATTTACAATTTACAATTTACAATTTACAATTTACAATTTACAATTTACAATTTACAATTTACAATTTACAATTTACAATTTACAATTTACAATTTACAATTTACAATTTACAATTTACAATTTACAATTTACAATTTACAATTTACAATTTACAATTTACAATTTACAATTTACAATTTACAATTTACAATTTACAATTTACAATTTACAATTTACAATTTACAATTTACAATTTACAATTTACAATTTACAATTTACAATTTACAATTTACAATTTACAATTTACAATTTACAATTTACAATTTACAATTTACAATTTACAATTTACAATTTACAATTTACAATTTACAATTTACAATTTACAATTTACAATTTACAATTTACAATTTACAATTTACAATTTACAATTTACAATTTACAATTTACAATTTACAATTTACAATTTACAATTTACAATTTACAATTTACAATTTACAATTTACAATTTACAATTTACAATTTACAATTTACAATTTACAATTTACAATTTACAATTTACAATTTACAATTTACAAAGTGACCGACAAGGTTTCCAACCATCAACAGGAACTTGTCGAAATATATAAGTTCCGGTATTGTTCTCCTTCCCTGTAGCTATTTTGAATCCTACACATTTTATTATTAGGCATGAGATAGGCAACCCATGATGAGCACTTCTCGTTTAGATACTTGAAAAATAAAGAAATTTACGACTTTTCCCTAAGAGTATGTAGAATCATGAAATAATAATGAAATTAATATACCCGCTGAGTAGTTTTAGTTTCCAATTAAAAGCATTTGCTCCACAAACATGTTCAACCAAATCGATTAAAACCTATATTATATTGATTAATTTATTGATAGTTCAAATATATTGGATGGCCATCGGCACACGCCTTGTTTGGTTGCCCACATTGAGAAACTGCCCTTTTAAACTTGCATGTGGAATAATTTATAACTTCCTGGTATCTCTATCCTTAAAGTTACTCTGTAGTCCGTACTCGTGCTATTGCTCTTGTTATAGTTTTCTTAAGTCATGTTATATTCTTAAGGTTCTTGTTTTTGGTTCAATTACATTTTAACGATGATATACATTCACATTGTGCTCCCTCTTATATGATTAATTAGTTCTTGGAAAGATTTATTTTATACCAGGCGCGTGAATGAGTAAAATCCGCAACACCTGCAAAAGAGGAATCTTCCCAGACTATGCTGTCAATGATGAAAATCTTGAACTTGAATTCCAATTTACTTATTCAAGAAACTTGTATTAAGAACTGTAAAGGTAAGCATTAGCCATTAACGTGGCATCATGATACATTTTAGAATATAGAAACTGTGTCGATGAAAAATGTAAAAGCATTGCTTATATGGAGGAAGAAAGCTTTAATAATATTCTTAAATTAAAAACAAGGTGACCATAAGAACAGGAACACTATAATTAAGACAATAGTCTCATTTAATTACATTAGATACTTCTAATTTTTTCTATTCTTTAAGTTTTATTTTATGAAAACACTAGTTGGTCCTCCCGGCTTTGCACTGAATTTTTCATCATCGCATTTTAAAAGGTGAAAATAAAATTAAAAGAATTTGTATGCACAAAATATGTAGCGGTCTGAGAACGTAGCGCCATTTGTTGGCGATTCCAAATTCGTGGAGGAACAAAATTAGCTGACTGTCAATTCCGTAAGTGTTTGTCATTCCTTAGAATCAATATTTTCTCCTTCCCATACAAAACGTAATGTTCAGATATCTCCACCATCCATACCTGAAAGTATGCAATTCCGTTTTAATGATTCTCTTTCTTTTCCGGTCGAAATTTAAAATTTTCGGCACTTAAAAGCTTTCAATACGAATCTAACAAAAAATCCCCGTGCAAATTGGATGATGTTCAGCCGTGTTATGAGCGTACAAACAAAAATTCAATTGATTTTTATATATTTAGATTTTGGTATTTAAAGGTTCAGGTCACAGCCTCTTAATTAGTTGAATTCTTTCATCAATTTACTGTTTCTTCTGTGGATAATATAACATCGTAATATTTCAGAAAATCTTAATATCTATTTAATTTTCAAATTAAATCACAATAATCTACATATAATTAAACATCTCTCAACTTGTGAGGAAGTAGGTATGGTACCACCCGAATAAACTACGCTCAAAATATTATCCATGCTGTGGTGTAGGAGTAATTTGGGAGAAATTAAGAAATAAGTGGGGGCAGCGGTCGGCAGTATAATCATTTTCTAAATTTTTTTCTCGTTCATCAGAAAAGACTCTGAACATTTCATCCAAATCGTTTAAACCGTTCCTGAAAACCAAGAAACAACAAAAGTTGGCATGGCAATGGGCAGATTTTCTCAAGACTGTTTTCTAAAATTTTTTCTCTATCATCATTACACTCGCTGTTAATTTCATCCAAATCGTTAGAGCCATTTTGAAAAACCACGAAACAATAAAAGTGGGTGGGGCAGTAGTAGCAGTAGCAGTAGAAAATATTTTTAAAATTTTTTGTTTGTTCATCAAAATACACCCTTCAAATCCAAATCCATAGAGCCGTTTCTGTAAACTAAGAAATAAGAAAAGTGTGAGTGGCAGTAGGTAAGTAGATTTCAATAAAAAAAAATCAAAATTTATTTCTCGTTCATCAGAACAAACGCTAAAAATTTCATCCGAAACGTTAAAACCGTTCTCGAAAACTAAGAAACGATAAAAGTGGTTTGGTACTGGGTGAATTTTTCCAAAACTTTTTCTGTTTCATCAGGACACTCCCTGCCAATGTCATCCAAATCGTTAGAGCCGTTCCTGAAAACAAATAAACAATAAAAATGGACGTGGTAGTGGGCGGATTTATTTTCAATTTTTTTTCTCGTTGATTTAAATTAATCTATAAATTTCATCCAAATCTTTAGAGCCGTTTCCGAAAAACTAAGAGATCATAAAGGTGGGCAGTGGGTGGATTTTGCTAAATCATTTTTTTAAATTACTGCCTCCTTCATCAGAACAAACTTTTAAGATTTCATTCAAATAATTTGAGTGGTTTCTGACCGATTATTCCGAGAAACTAAGAGATAAGAAAAGAGGGCGCGGCAGTAGGCGGATTTTACTTAATATAATTTTTAAAATTTTTTCTCATTTATATAAATAAACTGTAATTCATCCAAATCATTAGAGCCGTTTTCGAGAAACCAATTTTACAGGGTGTCCCGAAATCACCGCAACAGATGAAAACCATGAGTTCCTGAGGTCATTTCAATTCTAAAAACTTAAGGGGTTTAGCTTCGTTTTCGACTTATAACAGTTTTCATGATTTTTATTCTTTTTTTCCTTTGACTGGCTCTAACTTTGCCAAACCACAACCGATTTTTAATTTTTTTTTTATTAAGACAAGAACAGTTAGAAATTTGTATCTACCATACAACTTTTCTCTATGTTTTCTCTCTAATGTATACGAACAGAGGAGTTTGTTTTAATTGAAGTCAAGTTATTTATATATCAAAAATGAATAAGGGACCTAAATGGCAGCCTTGTGGAACACCAGAGTTAACATTAAACTTTTATCAAAATTGTAAATTTTTGTTTTTGGTTTTTGCCTGTGGCTTCCAACTTCAAATTTTAATGATTAGGAATTCTAGTCTTCTAGCAATCTTAACAAAAATCTATTAAATTTAACAGCAACTTTGGTGTTTTATTCAGTTTGTGTGTAAAAAAGTTTGAACTTTTAAAAATGTGTCACTACCGTTTGTTTTCTTTTTATCTATAGTCTTTGGCAAAAATCCAATCCAATTACTTAAATGAATTAGCAAAGTAACACAACATTTTTTTTGTTTTATTGGTTAAATTTTGCACTTATTAATAAAATAAAAAATAATTCATATTTGATTTGAATTTATTATTAAAATAAGCCAGCTGTTTTCAATATTGGGAAGCATGAACTTTAACTTATTTTAATTTAAAAATAACAAATATTATTTATTTTTTCTTGTTCTCACCTTGTATATAGAGACAGACATAATATTCATGGCGACAACATATAATCAAAATATTTAAACACGCGCAATTAAATGTATTTGAATAATTACAATTAAATAGCAATAAATATTCAATTATAATACAGTTAATGCACATTATACACGTATGTAGGTACGTCGTCGTACATAAAGTAGCAATCACTATCAATGATTCAATTTATGTTAAGCAAATGCACATTGCACTGCACACCCATATAATATGATGTGGTGCCGAAACAGTGTTGAAGAGTGGGAGTTCGGACAACTTTCGTGAATATTGACTTTATTTAACCACAAATTACCTTGGTCGTGTATAATATGTCAAGACATTGGCCTTAGGTGCTTGACAACTTAAGTCACTGAGTGCCATGATATAGTTGTTGATTAATAGCAGCAACAAATGTAATAAACAAAAATATTTATATTATTCAACTATAGACTATATACATACATTTTGTATATGAATTGGTATAAATGCTAATGAATGGCAATGGACTTTCAATCATTCTTAACTTAATTAATCAAATGAAATTGTTTTAAAAGACAAAATAAGAAAAAAAAAACTATGGAACTCTAGAGGAACTTCTGTACAAAACAGCATTAAGCCTATTCAAGTACAAAAATCAATTAGCTGCGTATAAAGTGAAGTTTGTTTCAAGCCAAGATTTATGATATTATTTATTTAAATTACTTTTATGGCGGATAGGAGCAGTTGGAGTTTATGTCTCACCCTAATGGAGTTAAAGTTCAAAATCGAATGCTCAATCTATGCCCAACTGCCCTTCAATAGGATATATGTAAGTCCCTGCTTAGATTGTGACTATTCACTTTATATGTCCTAAAAAATGTATGGGGTTAGCTAGGACCGCAGAGAAATGGTTGTTGTTGAATTAAACATGTACCAACATTTTTGAACAACAACATATTTTTTCTTCCAATTCTTTTTGGGCTTGACAAAAACAAACACATATCCTTCCTAATGATGTATTTTCAATATTATGATTTAAACTGAATTACAAAATCATTTCCCTTTAAAAACTTTAGCATATTTATCTTCTTGTTCTTTATAAAGCTTACACACTTCAACTTAGAAACCTCAACATAAATATACCTAATGTTGTTTTAATTTTCATTGATTTATTTGCTTCTGCAATCGCCTTCAATGATATAATTTAAACTAGATAAATTAATAAATAGTCCAAAAATGACAAATCACCATGCAATAAGATTTATTCGATTCAAAAGTCTTGTTTACAGTCTGAAGCATTTTGCGTCGGTAATTAATACACAAAATAATACGAGTATGTGCTCCTTTCCTTGCACATTTATTGACAAATAAATTAATTGCAAAAACTATACGATGGCGATTGAATATATTGCATAACCACCATAAACATATCAAATCATATTAAATAGTGTCATATATGCGAACTTAATTTACTTCCTTTAGATTATATTCGATTTCCAAATAATATACTCGTACCTACTTGCTATAGTCTCCATATACCGAGACTTGAGTTATCGACACGAAATACAAAAAATCACCCCATCGAAATAATCTCGAACAGGTGAAAACAGCCTTTAAGAAATTTTTTAAAAAAATAACACCTGCTGCTGTTAGTTTATGCGGCCTGTCTGCCCACAACCAAGTTCTTCGACGACTAACTACATTTGTATCTGTCTATAAGATTGTTAGTTTTTTGTCTGGTTTCCTGATTTAAGATCTGGTAATGGTCACACATTAAATAAATGTCAGCAATTTCAAAACGAGACTGAGAGTTGAAACCATTGCATAACATAACTATCGACTATTGTGGGTGAATCTTCCAGGAAGAATCTTAAGATTGTATCGAAGAAAATAAAGGTAGTTGTGTAACAGTTGCTATGATATTTACGGTATATAACTTACACCATTTATTATGTACCGTAAATTGTATAACTACTCTTGAAAAACAACAAAAACCATTTTTAAGAATTTTAAAATTAAAAATTTCGCGTCGACAAATTCCCAAGAGTACCTACTTTTGGTGCAGAGCTTAATTTTTATGTATTAAGTATTTCCTGAAAATAACCTTAAATTAGGAATATGGGTTTTGTGGGCTTGGCATACCAAACATAAAATTCTAAACAAACTGAATTTCACCTCATCCACTAAAAACTTTACATCTGCTCCAAATTAAGAATATTTTTAAGGAAATAAAGGGTTTTCCAATAAGAGGTTTCATTTTGAATAGCCCGCTATTTGGATAGCTGTCACTTTTGAAGCTGTCATCTTGTTACATTTGACAATAAAAAACTACTCCATTACTAAAAATACACGCTTTAAAACGCATTGAAATTATTAAAATTGACTACAAAAAAGGCGCTACGTCTACGTGCCACACAAGCAACGAAACAATCGCAATTTTGCAAGAAAAGTTTCCTGACCGTGTTATTTCTCGAAAAGGGCCACGTGAAAGATAAGGTCTATGCCAATGCTCCACAATCGTTTCAAGACCCTTAAGCTTTTTTGTATATTTTAAAGAATAAAAAAAAAACACCACGAGCTTATTTTTCACTATTTTTATTTCTGATATTTTTCTTTTAAATTATAATAATTTTTGCGAATCAAATAAGCACAAAAAGCTGCAGTATTTTTTTCCGGCTCTTGTTTTCTTCTTAGAAATTGAAACGTCAAAAGTGCTGCAGGTTCAAAGTTAAAAATTGGTGAACTCTTGCAGCACCGACTACAGTTGCTTTGTGTTGTGTTCGTAAATCTGAATTTGTGTGTATTGAATATTTTGACAGCTATTCTAGCTGCAGTTCCAGTTGCAGCTCCGTTTCAATTGTGTTTAGGCAGTAATCCCCTACGATCATTTTTTTGGTGCAATTCCCCACGGACTTACTTTAACTATACATATATTATATTCGTCTTGAATTCCTGGACGTGAATGGGAATGAAAAGAAAATGGGAAGAAAAAACTGATAGGCAAGAGACATTTCAACGATGTTACAATGAAACAATCGTTTCAGAAATTGATCTTTTCCCTCTGTCAGGCTTAAAGAAGCTCTCTTCTGGATTCTATCCAGTAGGTGGAATGATGTTTTTGGCATGCAAGACTAGATATGAGAGTTGTACTCTAGGTGTGTGCGTATGTACGCTAATTAAGTTGTGGCCAGATCAGAAGGGGAAAAGAAGTTCTTACATCGTCTTAGGAAACCTAAGGATTTCGCTACATTTTTAGTAATATCTAATATGTGATCGTTCCACAGAAGGTGGTCAGTAATTAGTACAATGCCTAGAATCATAAGTTTTTCAGTTTTCTAGTTGCGAGTTCCATTAATCTATGTAAAGGGGGTATATTCTGCTTCACAACTGTTTTGGAAGCATTAAATTCCACGTGATTATTGAGACACCTATTTAACAATGCTGGTTTTGATCGGAATTTAATGAGCTTATCATATGCTGCAGTTGCAGTTCCACACCCGAAGAACAGGGGTGCTTCCCCGCCGCTCGCCCTTTTTTAAGTGCCCTGGAAGAGAGTTTCACAAAAGAATGGCTTTAACAAAAACTATCGTTCCGAAGTCAGACAAGTAAGTATAACCAAAATGAGTAAGATATTAGGATCTGCTAGAGGAACCAAACTTTATTCTTTATATGTTGAACAATAATATAAGGGTCCGAAAACTCAAGAGGTGATTAAGGGAATTTTTATATAACGTATTTGGATTTAAATTTCAGGGGATTCAAGAAAAGAACATTGCTTGTTGACCAGCGAGAAATTTGTTATAGGCTCTTATTAATTGTATATGTACAATCTTCTACCAGGAAACGAATTTTGTATAGTTGAACATCGTCAACATAGTCAAGGGAATGGAAAAACTAGTAATCTCTTCCCTGTGCAGAATTCATTTAAGTTATGAGATAACAAAAAGGTGTAAGATAGAACCTTGAGGAACTCCTTTAGTGGTGGAAGAAAACTCGAAATATTGTTACCAACTGGAACAGTATACATTCATTTAATATAACATGTGGCTTAACGTTGATTTGAACCCCACTGCCATCAATTGGTTTTGATAATTATAGTAGAACTGATAAACTAGGATTAGGAATAATCTTGAAATTCTGAATATCTGTTTTAAGTGAAATTCGTAGGTACTGCCCAGAAAGAGGGCGAAAAGTTTCCAAAAATCTGTTTTTTATTTTACCTAAAATCAATCCGAAATCCGGGAACTGCAAAGCAAATTGTTTAAACTGACAAAATAAATTTTCAGAATTTAAATTTTAATAATTTTCGTTCAGCAGATTTTCCCCCAAACTAAACAAATAAAATGCACAACTGGATAAAAAAAAGCTCGCTCTTGTGATTGAAGTTGTTAAAGATTTAAAAAAAGGGATTGAGATATACGGTCAATCGTACCCATAAACACTCTTACAACATAGGTATCATTTATCTTAAATATGATTCTATGATTCTTGATTAGCGTCAGTGAGCCTCTTATAAGTAGATTATGTCTATTTCTAGTTCATGGTGAATTATAATAGAATGAAGAGGCTGTCTCACAAGAAAAGAATATATAGGCATACAAATCTTTTATGTGTTGAAAGAAAAAACACCCACTTTTGTCCGAAGCCGCTGAAAGATATTCTTCGAATTCTTATTTAAGTTATGAAAATTTCTCATCGTTAATATAGCTAAATACCTCTGGTTATGGCTTTTTGAATATATACCTTGTATATACCAACTAACTCAACGCTAAGAAGAACCAAGCCCATTTTCATGGATGCCCCAAAGTGTAACATGCGCACCTTATAATTGGCGGCTTCTTAATGTATTTTCTATACAGAGCTGCCTGCAGAGAACGTACGATAAGTATGACTTGTTAATACTATATGAAACTTTGAGATTTCCCATTCGAATTTTAATGAAATAATCAGTAGATAGCTGAGGCCTATCCAAGGCAAGGCAAGGATTTGCAACGATACCAGACTGAAAATTGGGCGGCTCCTTCAGCAAATAAATCGCGAATGATTTGTTCCGTCGATGTTTTGGTGGACCGGTGAGGGGATGGAAAGTTAAGACAACGAGACGTTGCGTCGCGTCATTATATACATCCCCGAACGCTGCATCCAATTCAAGTATATCTTTTTTAAAATATAACTCGTGTTTAGTTGAAGCGTTTAAGAGAAAGATATAACCTGCCAATGGGGGGAAATATTATTTTATTTTTCCTCTATTCTATTCCTCTATTTTATATCGCACCACAAGACTGAGGTGTTCGTTGTGCTATTAAAATGTGAAGTAAATTGCTACTTTGGTAAATATTTTTGTGCTGCGAGGTCTTGAGGAAGTTAAGATATTCCGCTTCGTGAAAATGCATTTATTGGATGATTATATAGATGTTTTCGCGTTTGAAAAATTATAAAAAGCGTGCGGCCGCGAAGCACTTGCTGAATGGTTAGCGGGTTTGGCTGCATCAGAAGCATAATTATGTTGTCACCAACCAAGTATTTTTGCTTTTGTGTATTGGTGTCATAATCAATTTATAATTTTAGACAAGTGGGAGTTTAATTATAATGAACATTTTATGGGAGTAACATTTGGAAATTCCAGATGCTTATCTTAAGGCACTGACAATTTCGATTTAAAAAGGCAAGGAACAAATTTTCCTTTGCCTTTTTAAAATCGAAATTATCAGTGGAAGGAATTCTGGGCTGAGAAAGTTTTGCAAAGAAAGGATTTTGAAATGCATTTTGATTTATTACATAAATCTTAAAATATGTTAACGTTTTTTTTCTAAAATTGCCCTTACCTCCTAAACGGAGCGAGATAGACCCCCTCCCATAGTAAAAAATGCCTTTTTTACCCCTCTACAAAAAACCCCCACGAAATGCATTTGGACAAAAGATCTCAATACTTCCATAATCCTGAACTTTTATTGGTGCCGATTCATCTGTTCTAAGCTTGTGCTTGAGCTTGCAAAAAATCTGAAACACCTGCCTTCTGACGGAAGACGCAATCATTTCAAATAAATTTAATTCTTAAACTAGAATTCTTTTAACAAACTGTGCAAATCTTTTTGAATTCAATTAATTTATTAGTCTGATATGTTGATGTTCCATGTCAGTTACTTTAAACTGATCTGTCAATATAATGTAGACCTCGTTCAAAACATCAGCAATAATAAGAACAGCCAGCAGCAGTGGTAAGATCGTTAGACTCTTTACAAAAATTGATATGGACAAAAAAAAAAAAAAACATATAAGTTACATTTGGTTTGTTGCTTCCTTGTTAGCCATGGACCAGTTTCATGAATACAAATTTTATCAACAAGCTCCTAATGCAACGCACTGTGGTGAGTCATCCATTCATCGTCAACCTCCCAAGTTGCCCTGTGCACGTCATGATGCCGCCTAGTGGTGCACGACACAACAATCGAATAAATTAATGAACCTGTTAACATTTCCCCTCCAATAAATCAAAAGCACCTGTCAACTGTATATACCGGAATGCTAGATGCCGATGCAATGGCAGTTTGCAAGCAAGGCAACAGCAGCAGTAGCAGCAGGAGTAGCAGCACGACTCGATTTGAAGACAAGGCTACGCACGTGAAGCGCGATGCCAAAGCCAAATCGCAAATCTTTGGCTGCTGCAATCATTCAAATGACAATCGAAATGACAGACAACCAAAATCACAAACTGCCTTAGCTCAGAATTGCTTTGCATTGAATTTATATTTTAATTTGAATATTCAAGGCAAGTCTCGTGCGCCGCGCCGCCGCGCCGTTGGTAGCCGCACGCTGAAGCTTACAATTCTGTCTCCGTCTCACCGTGAATTTTTATTGGAACCTTGTTGGTTCTGTATAATTCGAATAAGGGCAATTAGTGGATTCGTTAAGACTTGAATGGTAATAATAGAAGATTGAAAGTGAGACATTTCTGACTGCCTGTCTGAACCTTTGTATTTATGTACATATGTTCTCTGTCTCTCTGCCGGTATCAATACAAAATTCTTGATGATTTATTTTTATTTGAAGAATTGAAAATCAAAGAGGTTTTCAATTCTACAAATAAAATAAAATATTTGTCGAAAATTTACAACACAAATTAGTTGTTGTTTTTTAATGGATTTATTTACATTATTTTGTTATGAGCAAGTACATTCACCACAGACATGTTCCTACTTTATTTTTGACTTCATTTAACCTTACCTAATAAGAGACATGTTTTGATACCAAATGTTTATTGAATTGATTGCCGGATCAATATTGAACGGTAATAAATTTGGTGTTGAATTTTAAAATTAATGAATCATTGAATCGTTGAGATTGAGAAAAGTTAACCAAAATCTAATGGTCTTAGCTTTTAGGCCTGGTGGCGTTTTTCATTGCCATTTTTTATGAACAACAAGATGGACATCAGAAGAAGCTGTCCAGTAGGCATATATAAAACTTTTACTTAAAGATTAATGATGCGAGAATATTTCTGATGAAATATTTGAAAAATGTGACTTTATTGGAAAGTTTGAAATTCCCAGACGATAAAAAACATTATTGTCTATAATGCATTAGTGGTCAATCATTAATTAAACAAGCACTGGCACATTAAGCGCCTATACAAGGGGCGTCATAGGTTTGTCGAAAATTTATCTATGTATTGTTTGTCATCAATTTAATAACCGTGGGATTTGAGAGATTTCATAAAAACGCTTTTCCGATGTGAAAGGTTAATAAATAAATTTTTGTTTGTAGACTTAGTTGTCGGAAATTGTTCGTTAGTAAAAGTTACATACATACATACATAACGGGTGAGTCGTCGAGTGGTTTCTTTTTAAATCATAAGTTATTTTGACACTGCCATGTTAACCGAATTTTTTTAAATTGAAATTGAAAACATGGACTTGGACGACCTCTGGTTCATGCAGGATGGCGTGCCATGCCACACAGCCCATGTCACAATCGATCTTTTGCCCACCAAATTCCCAAATCGTGTTCTCAGCCGTCATGGTGATGTGAATTGGCCCGAAATCATCAACAAGGTCTTGAAAAATTAGAGTGACAGAATGAGCTACTGCGAAGCCAGCCGAGGCAGCCACTTGTACGACCGACTAATTAAGCCATAATACATGGACAAAATTTAATTTTGTTCATTTTATTGCATTTTTAAAAAGAAACTTGTATTTGGCCCACCCTGTGCAATGGTTTTGTCTTAATATAAAATTTTTAGTCAACAGTAAGAAAACTAGAAAATTTTGTGACTTTATAAAGTAATTAAAAGCCATATTTGGCTGTGGGATCTTAGAACCTCATATGTGGGATATTCGCAAAAAAGAGTGCCATCTTAATTGGTCAAAAAAATGTCTACTACTTTCAGAAATTATTCAACCACAGAAAAGTTTTAATAAATGGTAAAAGTTCTTGAAACTCATAATAAAGATTTTTAGCACCTCATTTTTGGGATATTCGCAAATAAAGCAAACCATTTGAAAAGCGACCAAATCGACAAAAAATGCCAACTAGTTTAAATTAGAGGTGAGGCTGCTATTGCGATAGCTGCTTTTAATCACTCTGCTATTTCACTGAGCAGAGAGCAGTAGCGATTGCTCTTCAATTTAACTGCTCACTGCTCAGTGCTCAGTGGTGAACCTTACAAAAATTCACAAACAAATTCAACAATCGCAATAACCGGGAAGCAGGTATGGGATCTCATATAGTGTATACATTTAGCTATATCTCCAAAGAGGAGACTGAAAAGATAGAATGAGCAAGAAACAGTAATGTGCTTAGTGCTTATTCAATGCGAATAAATCGCGAAAGCGATTAGATGAGCACTGAGCAGTCAGAAGTTCTGACTCAGAGCATATAGCATTTTGTTCTGACTCAGAACAAAATGCTATATGCTCTTTAAACTGCTCATTGCTATTTTAACTATACTGTTCATCATTAAATATCTGTGGTCACAAGGAAAAACCACTTAAGTCTGTTTTACTCATTTTTCAGGAGAGCAGTTTAAATTTTTTGAAAAGCGCGTGAAATTACAAATGACTCTACTGTGCAATTGGAAACTCCGATAGCGTTGAAACAAAAAGTAAAATAAAGATAATTTTACTCTTTCTTAGTTCAAAATTAAATTTTTTGAGAAAAATAACTATAAACGATTTTATTGACAAAACTAATACTTTAGTCGTTAGGGCCTTTTAGGTTTTTCATCATAAAAAGTCTTATCTGGAGTTTAGTGGTTTTTTCATTTTAAAGAAATTTTTTGTTCTGGTCTAAAGTTTACTTTAGCTGTTTTTCCTTGTCTAGTGTATTCAATTATACAGTTCTTATGTCGACTTTAGTTCTTATTCCTAAACTAATGAGAATTAGAACCAATTTTGAACATTGAGATAGAATAAATTTTATTAATTTAAAAACTTAGATATACGATTAAAAATACAAAAAACAACAAACTTTACTTCATGAAATGTAAATCAATAAAAAGGAAGAACAAATTAGACATTACAAAAGATAAAAAATAAAATTAAAGTGTTTTTTAATCCTCATCATCACTTGTTAAATCGGGGTGAATGTTGAGTTCGGTGGAACTAGTTTTGAGGTTATTATAAAAAGAATGAAATTCTGGATTTATGTATTGTAATAAATCCATAAGATCTTTTTTTTTATCTGATGACAAGATTGGTAGTTCTTCAATATTTTTTAAATGGCCCAATGTAAGTGTCGATGCTCCTCGTTTGACTAACGGTAAAAGGTTAAATGGTTCTTCAGGATTTAAGTTTGTTTTATACAAAATTTTGTCAAATTTGTTTGTATAGCGAATCCACCTTACAGTGTTCCATATAAATTTTTGGCCTTCTGAATTACATCGTTTCCAATTAAAATTATTTTTCGAAATTTCACAAAAGTTGAAGAAATCACTTTCTTTCATTTCAACAACTTTAATTTTTGAGTTAATACTTCCGATGAACTGAAACCAGTCCCTTGGCACACTAATTTCAACATTGGATTTTTTCTTTTTCCGTTCAATTAACGCATGATCAGAATCACACTCGAGGTGGGTGTGGCCGGGCTCCAAAAATTTATGATCTATATATTCCAGTGAAGGATTATCTTTAATGAACAGAAGAAACATAGCAGAAACAAAGGAATTTTTATTTTGGCCGGCGCATGAGTCACTGTAGAACGTTAATTTAGTGATAGAAGAAGGCAAAGATTGTAGATGTCTGAAAACGCAAGAAGCAATCTCATTTCCACCCCGCCGCGCAATCCTTTCGTGCCACATAAAACAACCGGAATTATTCGTTTTTAAATCATGAATCGTGAGACTGAAGGTCCAAAGCTGCCTTTTATAAAAACTAACTGAGTTTCTCAAGAATGGTGTTGGTAGGCACTGTTGTAAGTCGAACGCGAATGCTCCCATATCGTTGTTTTGTCTAGCATTCTCCTTATCGATCCTTTTTTGTTCAAAGCCAAAGTCTCCTTTTTTCACATGAATTTGTTTTTGCTCTACCAAAACTTGTTTTTCTTTTTCATCCTGGGCTATTTTGATCTTAGATAAAAATCCATCGCAAGTTGCGCACGTGTCTAGATTGGGAGCTTTGAATTTTAAATTCAGTGTTTTAAATATTTCTGAATATTTGGTAAGGCTTACAGGATTACAAACTTCATCACTATACATCCGATGCATTATGGAAAGATTTAAACTGCCATGGATATATTTTTTGGATGTGTGGCGACGGCTGTAATGGCTTTCATACGATGGGAACTTATTTATGTGGTTCCGTACTTCCTCTTCTTGATCCAGTGTTAGTTTGTTTACAGGAAACCCCTTACCCCGACAGTCTTTAAACGGTTCACTTGGACTTGAAATTTTTTTCGCTATTACGTTTTTAATGAAACTTTCCGTTTCAGAAAAACATGTCGTAAAATGTTTTCGGCAAACTTGTGTACGCATGCCATCGTATTCCAAAAAGTACTTCACTGAGGTTTCACGGCGTCGCTTTCTATGCATTGCGTTAGGCAGAGTATTACATTTTTTGTTTCCTATAGTCAGAAGATTTCCTATGTATAAAATTCTCTGGCCATAGGTTCCCAAAGCCCAATACTGGTCAAACAATTGTTTTATCAGCTCGAATGAAATTTTGTCTTGGCAGTTGCTTCGACACATTCCAAAGGGGGTTGGAACTCTTGCATGCTTAACTTTGCCAGAAAGTGTTTTATATGACTTTCCTATGTTCCTTAATGTCTGACGAAAGCGTTTTTTATTCTTAATTTTCGATTGCGGATCATAATTGTTGGACGAAATATCCAAAACTTCGCTCTTTTCACTTTCTGTATGCGAATCAGAAGAAGTAACAGTATTATTTATTACAAAATCAGGGTCTTTTATAGAATCATCGGAATTTTCCCATTCTGGCAAATTATTATAAGTTATATTCGCTGAGGGAGAAATTGGGCTTCTAAATTCATTGTCGAACTCATTAGAATTGTCTAAAATAATGGAAAACTGAAAATGTATCCTAAAAGAAAAAAAATAGTGTTCTTACTTTTGAATACATCTGTATCGAAGTCAAATCCGTTCATCGATGATTTAGTTTCATTTATAGATATCTCAGGAAAGTAATCATTCTTTTCTGATATTACAATTTCGTAAGTCGATTCCGAATATTGATAAATTGCATTTTTTTGTGGCCATTGGTATATTGACTTTTTTGTTAAATTTGTTTCCGGAGATTCAGGTAATGTAAACGGACTTGATTCAATGTTTACTGTTTAAATAAAAAAAAGAAATTTGACAACTTCTTTAAAAAAAAAAAGTAAAATATGCCTCGTTTTACCAATATCTTTATTTTGTTCTGGTGTAGAAGTTCTTTGCATAACAAAAACATTTCTTGAATGAGCCTCTTTTTCTGTAAAAAAAAAGTACATTCAAATACCAACCACATTACATTAAAAAAAGAAACATTACAAAATATAAATGCCAACCATGGTTTCATTTTTACAAAAAAAAAAAACCACAATTGAACACAAAACAACCCTTTTCAAAACAACTACCGGACCGGGTATGTGTGTAAGTGCAATTTGATTTTCTACATCTATCCGATCTCGGCAGCCGGCTATTGCAGTGAGCAATACCCGGTGCCGAGTATGTGTGAAAGTATACTATTTTATGTTGAAAAAACCGGCTAGTCGGTGCAAGGCTCCAAGGCTCCACAAAAAAATCTTTTGACGCAAAAATTCACGATGTCAGCGCGATTCGACCCGACGCACGCACGCGACACCATACATCTAAATAAGCCCATTGTTTTTTTTATCAATTTTGGGATGATTACGATTTAAGTCAAGCTCAATTGCTTTCAAATAAATCAAGTATCATATCTTATAAGAACGACTTATAAGAACGACTTATTACAAGGAAATTTGGACTAAGTACAAATTAAATCTTTCTTACCTTCAGTTCTTGCCTTTTCTTTAAGCATTCGCGCCAATGCCAAAAGTCTTTGCGATCGAGACATCATATTTTTTGTTTAGTTTTTTTTTTTTTTTCAAAAATTATTTTTAAAAATACAAGGGACAACACTAGGAAACAACAAAAAGGAATAACAAAGTTTGTTTAAAAACACAAGAAACACGACACTAAAGTCTAGTTTAGACAACACCTGTTCTTTCTTTAAATATGAAAAAAGAACTAAAGTATATTTAAGAAACACCTTTTTTTAACTTTTGTTATGGAAGAGCAACCAAACTCGAGATTACGTTTTCACCAACTGAATTATTGACGGGGAAAAAAAACTAAAATCAATTTAGGTCCTTCGTACATCACAATTTAATTTTGGAATAAGCGCTTAACTGCAGATAGGAAAGTCTTTTTACTCAATCTTCCTTTGGGAATTACCACTAAACTGAAGTTTAGTTGTTTTTCCCTTTTAAAAAAATGAACAAAACAAAAAATATTAACACGCAAAAACAGCTAAACTCAAGTTTAGCTGTTTTTCCTCGACAAAAAAAGTAAATAATTGCGTAAATTTAATGTGGAAAAACCACTAAATTCAAGTTTAGACTTTATTCCTTGTTGTGCATCTAACAAAAAAATTATCTTAAGTCAACTTTAGATAAAAAAAATCGTATTGCTTGAGTTTGGTGGTTTTTCCTTAATCTCAACTAAAAAAAGTGACTTAAGCTGTTATGTTTCTTTGAAATTGTGGCCACATTTTTAAAGATAAAAAGCTGAAAAAAAATTTAAAAAATAGATTTGAGTACGCTGAATCTAATGGCATCAAAATCTCAATTTCGTCTAAAGTCGACTTTAGCGGTTATGGTATGTGGCCACAGATATAATGCAAAGAAACTGAGCAGAGAGCAGGTTGAAGTTGAAATCGCATTACATACTTGGAAACTCAGTGGATGTGTGGAGTTTCTCCAAATCACTTGGACACGATGACTACGATGACGATAGATAAAAACCTCTAAAAATACGAAAAATTTCGATATTTCGGGGAAATGCTTTTTTAGGGCAAACCGTAGACATTTGGAACGAAATATTCTCTATGCCTCAAAGTATAGGTTGTCACCCATCTGTCAAGCCATCAACTGTCAAATTCCATCGAAGGATGGCTACGATGACGATGGATTAAAAAACCTCTAAAAAAACGAAAATTTTCGAATTTTTTTTTCTGCTCCGGAAAAATGCTTTTTAAGGGCAATCCGTTGACATTTGGAACGAAATATTCTCTATGCCTCAAAGTATAGGTTGTCACCCATCTGTCAAGCCATCAACTGTCAAATTCCATCGAAGGATGGCTACGATGACGATGGATTAAAAAACCTCTAAAAAAAACCAAAATTTTCGATTTTTTTTTTCTGCTCCGGAAAAATGCTTTTTAAGGGCAATTCGTTGACATTTGTAACGAAATATTCTCTAAGCCTCAAAGTATAGGTTGTCACCCATCTGTCAAGCCATCAACTGTCAAATTCCATCGAAGGATGGCTACGATGACGATGGATTAAAAAACCTCTAAAAAACGAAAATTTTCGAATTTTTTTTTTGCTCCGGAAAAATGCTTTTTAAGGGCAATCCGTTGACATTTGGAACGAAATATTCTCTATGCCTCAAAGTATAGGTTCTCACCCATCTGTCAAATTCCATCGAAGGATGGCTATAATGATGATGGATTAAACGAATTTCAAATCAGAAAACAAAATTTAAAGTACATTCTTCGACTTTAACTTGTTTTTAAAGAGTGATTAAATAGCTGCGAAAAAGAGCTGTTCTTTTTGTAAACTGCTCTCTGCGATCGCTGCTCATTTAAAATCGCTCTTTAGCACACCTCTAGTTAAATAATTAGTCACTACTTATAGGGTGGAATTTTATAAGGAGAGGGTTAAGCAACCTTTAAGATGGCATATTTTTCGAATATCCCACAAATGAGGTGCTAACAACCTCTACCACTTCCAAAATTTAAAGAAACATCTGTGGTTGATTTTTTTCCAAAACTGGTTGACGTCTTAGGTCAATTTACTGGCCTTACTATATTTTGAATAACCCACAAATTATGTGCCTAAAATCTCTAATATTATGACTTTTAAAAACCTTGATGATTGATTTAAAATTTTCTATAGCTGACCAATTTGTGAAGGTAATCTACATTTTAATTTGATTTGATGGGCTTACAATTTGTACAGTTTTTACGAATGTCCCACAAATGAGGTACTAACAATCTCTGCAACTTTGAAAAAAAAACTTTTAAAATTCATTAAAAGAAATTTATGGCTGACCAATTTATGAAACTAAAGTTTATCTATAATGTCGATTTAGTGGACTTTTTGCGAATATCCCATTAATGATGTGCTCAAAATCTATAATATTACGACTTTGAAAAACTTAAACACACTTGGTCAAAATTTTTCTGTAGCTAAACAATTTCTAAAATTAATTGACCTATTATGTTGATTTGGTGGGCTTTCAAACGGTACCTATACTTTTTGCGAATATCCCCACCACCGGACATTGAAAAAAATTTGATTAAACATTAAAACAAATTTGTGGCTGACTAATTTCTAAAACTAGTTAATCTTTTATGTCGATTTGCTGGGCTTTCAATAGGTTAACTATTTTTACGAATATCCCATAAATGAGTTGCTAACAATATCCCTAATATGACCTAAGCAAACTTTGACCATTGATTAAAAATTTTTAAAATCTGACCAATTACTGCAAGTGCTTGACCTTTTTTTTACCAATTATACTGAACTTTTAAATGGAATCGTTTTGTTTACCAATATCCCACATATGAGGTGCTAAGATCCGAAAACCCCCTCTTTTTATAGAAACTCCTTGACACTTGAATGCATGAGTTCTTTACACGAGCTTTCCTTAAAAAATAAAACTTCTACTCTATTCATTTTTTTGATTCGTAAACAACATTTCTAGTGTGATTAAAGTCTTCTTCAAACAATTTATCGTATGATGTGCTAGAAATCCTACTTCCATAGAAATGTATACTCTTCGGTTGCATTACAATGTCTTCCCTGAATTATTCCTATCCATGACAATAAAATGACAAAGCTAATTATTAATCCGACACAAAGTCTTTCGAACCAGGTTATCTGCGACTGTCGCTTATACAGTTGTCATGGCATAGCTTTAACACAGGATTTGTAGCCCCATTCCATGTTTTCCTCACCATCAGTATATTCAAATCGAAACTGTATTTCTTTCTTTAGTGGTGCACTATGGGCTATTGGGCTATTTTGATGAAAATATTCATACATCCAGCCACAGATGGCCAATTAATTCGGTCAGAAATAATTCGGACCAAGTGTAATTGCGCCTCTACGTAGAGTTTACTTGTCTGAGTGTAATATAGTAATTGTTGGTTATATTCGAGATGAAAAAGTGCAGTATAATAAGTGCCAGTATGGATCTAAAAGAGACGGCAAAGGCAGTAGATATAACGACCAAATGGAACTGTTATTATCACATTAGTCTAACTCTGCAAAAGGTATGGTATAGATATACATAAGTATATATGAACTCGGGAAAGGTGTGCAATTAACAAATCTATTATCAACAAGACGCTGAAAACAACGGGCGGGCTCTGTTACATGTAATAAACGTTCCACATTACTTTTATGACGTGCAAATGGACGCTGTCAGTACGGCGGCGCAGCCGCGGTGTCATGGTGCCAGCGATTTATTCACGGTTTGGTCTGCAGACAGAAAACAAACTACTCTCCAAGCTGTCATAATCCGTTGATATATTATTTTAATTGAATTTTATGATTTCTGTCGTTATTGTCTTGAGAAAAAGGAGTTCATTTTTGTTGTACCTATAATAATTTTGTTAAATCAACGATTTAAGACCATTGCATATAGGAATTTTAATTCTTTTTATACAATTTATATGGAGACCTGCATAATGTAATGACTTATCGTCCATAACTAAGGTCAGAAAAGCAAGTCAAAATCAGTTATAATGTGAATGATGGAAATATGTTAGTCCTTGGGTCGATACTTTGTATGCCTCTCACACGAAAAGTAGACAATTGCAAGTGTGAAAGCTGAAAGGTGGCCCTAATTGCGTTAAGTTTCCAACAAATTCTTAAGTTACGATTAGATGGTCAACGCAAATGCTTAACGAGTTGACTATCTGATGTCTAAATGATGTAATATTTTGTTCCAAAGCTTTCAAGTTGTGTGATAGTCGACGCGGAATAGTACGAAAACATTGCTGGCTGCTGCGGTGACACTCGCAGCCGGAAATAAAGGCGATACATTTCTCGCATGCAACTTTACTCGCATACAATTTTTATCGCATAAAACACTTTTTGCATGAACCTTTTCTCTCATGTAACTTTTATCGCATACAAATTATATCGCATGAAACTTTTCTTCATGGAACTTTTTTCGCAAGCAAATTTTCTATGAATGATAATTTTTTCGCAATCAAATTTTCTCGCATAAAACTTTTTTTGCAAGTAACGTTTATCGCATGATACCTACCTACATTTCTCTTCCTCTTATAATACCTAATTTTCTCGCATGATATTTCTCTCGCATAATATATTTTTCTCGCAATATATTCTTCTTGCATTCAACGTTTATCGCATGGTACACTTCTCACATGTTCTCACATGATACTTTTCTAGCATGCTACTTTTCACGCACTCAACTTTTCTCGCATTATACTTATCTTTTCTCGCATGCAACTTATCTCGTATATAACTTATATCGCATGCAACTTTGCTTGCATAACTTCTATTGCATGCAACTTTTCTATAAATGATAAGCAAGCTTCTCGCATTAAACTTTTTTTTGCATATGCAACGTTTATCGCATGATATACATATGTATTTCTCTTACTCTTATAATACTTTTCTCGCAATCGCATTATATTTCTCTGGCATGTCATTGCTTATGCATCTTGACCATAGGTTCTAAGGTAGCGAGAACTACTTCGCGCTGCATTAAAAAAAAAAACAACAACTTAACACTAACTTATATACTCTCTGTGAGGTATAATGATGCTTTAACATAACATTAAAACATTGTGTTCCCATTAAAGTGTGGAATCCTTCTCTTGAAAATATCTTTAACGCATCCTTGTATCAACAATTAACTGAATGCCAAACACATCATCACTTCGCTCGTAAATCAAATTCTTGACAAAAATGTCAAAGATTGCCTCATTTCCTTGAGCAACAATTTAAGCCTCACCCGTCAGATATGCACGACACATTACCCCACTATATATACACATACGATGGCATTTCGTCATTATTTTATTATATACCCACAGAGCTGACTTCACTTGACATCAGCATCACCATCACCTCTGTCATAATCGCTGTATATGCTATAAGAACCCGTCTCTAGCTCCGCATGTATCATCAAAAAGGAAATGCAGGCAATTAGCGTTTGTTTTTGTTCAGGTTCTCTTCAACTAAATTCAATGCAAACGCAGAGCCGGCATCACAGCTTCAACTGATCCACACCGCACCGATCTTGACAAATTATTTCCAACTCTTGAGCCTTCAATCTCAAACTTAATTTGCTTTCGTATCGCATCGTATCGCAAAAGAAAATCGCAAATATGCACCGAGTCATAATTACAGAGCCAGAATGGCATCTAATTGAATAGACACCTCACTGCAGGTAGCCATCAGTGGTGCATCACTCGTTAGTTGATTGGATGGATTGTGGCATGACTTGGGACTATGGGTCGTCTCTCGCTTCGCACAGGAACTCCTCGTTTACCTGCCCTGGGAGATAAAGCTTCCTTTCACTTGAAGGCTAACTTACCTCCATATACTGAATGGCGCAGACGACAGCAGAAGCAGCAGCAGCAGCGGCAGGAGCAACAACCGAGTCAATAGCTGTACTTTGCGCACGGTTATATTATATTCTGTGCGAACGCTAACTCGAATAGCACCTAATCGTGAGCCATTACGCGCGGCGGCGGCGGAATCGCACAGCCATGGCACTATGGCAGCCGTCTGGTAATTGATGATTTCCAGAAATGCACGAATCCATTGGGTTTGGTATACCTACTCGTATGTATGAAATGGGCGCAATCAAGAAACATTCATTACCACAGCTCCATACTTGCAATACACACCACCACCATGTGTGCACTGTGCAACGCTTTTCGATGGCGGAATCCTTGCCCAATAATAAAAGTCTTGACAGTTATAGCGTTGAGCAGCCAAATGCCTAAATGTACTCAATGAGGAGGACCATTAAAATGACAAATTGGCAGTTTGTTGTGAAATGCAAAATTGGCGATGATTTTTTAAAAGGATCAAAGAATGGGCAAGAAGTGGTTATGGCAGCTGAATTATTATAAGCAATGGTGGTGAAAAGGGTAGAAAAGGGAAGAAGAAGAGAGAAAGGTTTCAAAAACAGGAAATCGGTCAGATGGTATATTTTGACCCATTTCTTTTTGTTGTGTACAAAATTCACGACGTGCGCGATGTTTTGTATTAACTAAAAAAATAAATCAGCCTTATTGTGAGTTTCACCCGAAAATTTTTTTTCTTTAAATTTCTTGTTCGCCCGAATTTTTAAATGCTGTTGTGAGTTTCACCTGAATGAAATTTCGTTCGCCTACTAACTGAAAATGTATGCTGTCAATGGCATTACATTCCACTCGAAATGAATGTTCACAATTAGGGGAATTTGCTGAACGTGAAATTTTGGGTGAAACTCACAATAAGGCTGAATATATTTGGAGGCGCGACAGTTCATGATTGAGAACTAGAGTCTTGGGCTGAGGATCGGATCCCAGGCTGTGTCCACCTAAAAATAGAAGTTTTTTCATGGGTACAGTTACGACGAATTGAACCTTTAATATTATATCTTGTATAGTGAAAAAGTTTCTTTCGCCTTAGCTATTTAGATTCAACAAAAAAATTTTAGGTCCCCTCAATTGTTGTGTTATACAACTCTCAAGTAGGTATTTTTGTGTTATTACTGTCGACTAGGATTGAGGAACCGAACTGAATCCGAATGGCCAATGTGAGAGGAACTTTTTCGTTACAAGACATATTATTGAAGGATCAATTCATCGTGATAGTACCAGTAAACATATTTGTTTTTAGGTGCAATAGCGTGGGATCCGATCCCCAGACCTTCAGCGTGACGGAAAGGTTTAGAAGACAAAACATACACTGGTGGCGTAGGTTAGGTAACGAATTATCTAGGTTGAAGTGGCTATCGGTAGAGAAAACGAATTATCTAACTCAGATCTCAATGGATCCATTGTGTTTTCCAAAAAGAAAAATATAGGCAGAATAGGGAGAAGGAGGGTAAGGAAGGAAGTGATATAAACCCTTTTCCGCCTCTTCATCCTGACACCCTCTGCAAAAGTCAGATGTGGTTTTGCCCATTCTGACTCCAACTAAGGGGGACAGTTGAGGCCTGCTTAGCTCCTGTAAGTAGCCTCTTTTTTTCGTAGAAAACAGTGGGCATCACTTGTAGATGCATTTTGCCGATTTGATGACTTACTGCTCAATTAATAAATGGTACCGCATTTGTCGCTGCGATTTAAAAAAAAAACACTATGATATCCCGCTATTAAAAATCTCGCAACTACAAAATCGTGCTTTAAACAATGTCGAATTTAAATCTCGCTGTCAAAAATCACCAAATATCAACCGAAATACGAAAAAATGAACTTAAGAAAACAATAGCATCCAAGGTACTGTTGTTTGAGATTATACAAGTATAATTGCTGTAGACAAACTGTACATATTATTCATTCCGTTAGCAATCGATTCCGCTTAAATTTTTATACTGCAATCATGCAAAAAATTTTAATGCTTACAAAAGAGCACAAAAACACGTGCAGCAATGATGTTTTAGCAAAATGAAACAAGGGCCCAAAATGTTTTCCAAAATAAAATTAAATTAAACCCCAAAATTTATGTTCAGATCATATTTGATATTTCAAAAAAAAAAAAAGAAAATTAAAATTGAATGAAATAACACCCCAAAATTTTGAGAATTTTCGTTGTTATTGTTTTACATGCATAGTTCTGGAGTCTTCGCTTTGCGGGGACGATCCTTATAACCTTCCTTCTTACATAGGCCGAATTAAACTTTAAACCATTAACCTCTTAATTATGTTTGTTCACTAATTATTAAATTGATTGCACAAATTCGCTCCAAAAGATCTTTGCGAATTTAAACCCGCTTTTTAATTAAGATCTCTTCTTCTTTCTTTTTTCTTTATTCCCTACCACCATACTGAAATGAACCCCCTACTTTAATGTAAAGTAAGGCTTACAATTTAAATATCTTCAGCCCCGGTGTAAGTAAGCCTGGTTAAAAACAAACTCTTTTATAAACTCAACTTTCTCATATACCTTTTCTGCTTATTCAAACTCACGTTCTTAGAACATTTCTACCTTTAAATGTTTTAATATAATTTTAAGAAATTTTGGCGCATTTTAAACAGCTTGATATTAAAATGTTAGCATGATACCACTTAACAATTTACTTACTTTAAAGCTCCTTACTAAAATGACCTTAAATTTAAACATTTATTAACTAATATCATACTTTATCTATTTTCTTCGACTGAACACGCTTAAAAAAGTGATAGTTCGTGAAAACAAGTAAGCAAACATACCATTTTCACATTTTTTAATTGTCAAAGTGATATTTGGATTTAGTATGATATTTAAAAGTTAAAGAATCCACTTGGTGATTTTTTAATAAAATGTCAAAAAGACAGCACGATGCCATCTCGTTTAAAATTGAGAAAATACTTGCGCAAAATTTTAAATAATTTAGTATGATGCTAAAACATTTTTTGTATAAAAATGCTTTAAAATCGTTGTCTAAAATTTTGTGCCATTATATTTAGTTGTTGTCTTACTTGTATTAAGCTTATAATAAAATAAATTTAAAATAAAGATTATGAAATGCGGGATTTTGTAATTGCGAGATTGCGAATGCGTGTTTTTAATTTATGAGATTTCTCTGATTTTATGTGTGTTTTCTCATATTTAATCTAATGAATTTTACATTTTTTTTTAATAAATCATGTTACCTCAACTACAAATACGTTCTTAGTCAAACTCGCTATTTATGAATGCCAACTACTAACACTTCACATTCACTAAGTGAACATCAAGTCAGTGTACATAAAATTCGTTCTTTAAACGAAAGCCCTTTCCTATTTATTATTTCACTACTAGGTTATAAAACCAATGTAATCTCAACTCAACTAAAGGAAAACAACCTATTATCTGGTCTTTTGAGTAAAATAATCCATTAGGTTAAGTGGTTTTTAAACATTTTCATTTTATAATAAAGATGTTTTTTATTTTATGTCAAACTTATGAATAAACACTTTAGACCTTAACTTATTCTTCCAATCCATTATCACAATTTATTCAAGTTTATATAGTTGACACAATAAGTAAGATTTATTTTAAAGAAACGCAGTTTTTATTTCTTTTTAATGTATTCATTAAAAATGATAAAGAGAGGGCTTCTTTATTATTTTTCATGACTGTATTAAAACTGTCCAATATTTTGTTCCATATTAACGTATTAATTAAAAAAAAAATATACATATATGTATTTAAATTTGAACTTAGCCTAAATTCAAATTTATTTAAAAATTCGTAGTAATAAACTATCAATGTCACTTCTAAAATATAGACAAATTTTCCAGGAATTTTTTTAATAGCAATAAAAAATCTTGTCCTTATCTGTCTGTTCTCAAGTTAAATGACATTTCAAGTCATGACCCACGGGTTATAAAACAACTTTTTTCTGACTTCTTTCAAAGTGCCTTCGTTATGTTTTAAGGTTAAATCATTTATTGTTCCTAATCAGCATGGTTTTACAAAAGGTCGCTCTACTGTTACTTTTTTAATAGAATTGTCTGAAAACTTTATTGATTCATTTAAAAAAAGTAGATTATGTATTTGACAAATTGTTACACGAGTTTTGCTTTGTGATGTAGCAAATAATTTGTAAGGTGGCATGAATCTTATTTATTCGATATTTATTCGATAGATCTTAGTTGCGAATCGAACAAATTTAAAATCAATTCTGGAGTCCCAGAGGGTAGTCATTTAGGTCCTATCCTTTTTATTTTATTTATAAACGACTTACCATCTGTGTTAAAATACTTTAAAAGTGTCTCATTTACCCGAAACGTTGTGACAATCTTAAAAACTATTTTAAATAAGTACCTACTCGTGATTGACTTTAATTTGTTTTTCGGCTGTTTTACTCGTAAATGTTTTTTCTTACCTTTATATTATTTATTCAATACATCCAGAATTTCAACTTAAATTCAAATGTATTTACATTGAATTTTTATAATTAACATCCGTTTTTATATTTTAATCTGAAGGAATCAAGTGAATAACATGGCCGTTAGTATGAATAAATTGTATGAATAAATCTTAAACTATGTGTAGTGCACTATGTATGTGAATTAGTATTCTTTTAATTCGTTCAATTAACATAAAAACGCTTGTCAGGTTTGGTCACCTCATTATAATCTCCCAACTTATAACAACATACTACTTATTGATATACGCAGTCTCGAGAACAGAGGTTCCTATTTATTTTTTTTTTATTGTAAAATTAATCAACGGTAACATAGACTCTTTACATCTTCTGTCTCGCATTACCTTTAATAATATTCCCCAAAGAAACTTGAGGAACATACCGGAGAGTGTACTTATTTCAAACTATTGTACCAACTATGAACAATTTTCTGCTCAAAATAAAATGTATTTATTTATATTTATTGAATTTTTATAGTAATATTATTTTTCCTTGCAATTCATTAAAATCTTGATATGTCTATACTTTTATATGAATTTTCTAATTTAAAAAAAAATAACAATTCAGTTATGTTAAATAATAAATAAATTCTCAGTAGGTAATGGCTCACCAACATCCTAAGTTCAATTTTAAATTCGAAGATTATCGTGATTTAGATTTGATTAATTATAAAAGAACGCTTTATAAAAATATGTGATTTTCTATGCATTTCGCCTCTAATCATAATATCAATATTTTTTCAAATTTAATATTCTAGCATATAAAGGCTGCGTCGAAACCAATCCCGTTTTAACTAGGAAGCGTTCGCGAGTATGCTTAAAGTGCACTTAAACTCTTGATAATAATCGAGGTAAGTATGGCATCGTCTAATGCCATCTATCTATCTTTTATCTCTTTAGTAGTATACTTGAAATGTCACTTTGACAGTTAAAAATGGTATGTTTGTTTTTTTTTATATGAACTGTCACGGTTTTAAATGTGGTCAGCTGGAGTTTTTTTTAAGAAAATAGTTTTAGTTTATTACTAGTTAAAAAATGTTTAAAACTAAGAACAGCTATTAGCTTTAAAGTCAAAAAGTATAGTATCATGGTAATAACTTAAATCAGCTGTTTAAAATTTTGCACCAAAATAAGTATGACTTTTTGTAGTATAAGTACTCTCAAAGATAAAGAGTACAAAAAGAAGTATTTAAGACTTTGAAGACTTAAAGACCTCCATTAAATAATTTCTACCTTTAAAAGTCAATAGAATAGAATCAAACTTTAATTTTTCTTTTTTCGATGAGATCAAACAAAAATCTTTAAATCACTTGCATCACATTTTAAAAGACAATTTAAGATAAAACAAGCAATTACATCTATATTCGTATATAATGACATAAAAGTTCATGCCTTTTGTCATTAATTTGCCAACATTGAGTCGCAAATAACAATACGATCATAATTTGTGGAATTTTCATGTTCCTTTGGGCACGGCCAATAACATCCCACGCAATATTTTGAAGAACACCACCACCACAATCGGACTTTAACAATAACAGCTAAAGAGTGACTTTCAAGGGGAGCAAAAGAATGGTATTTCTATAAGGCATGTGCGCATTAAAATGAAAGAAACATATAAAGGTGTGTTATACTTTTGGTTTTAAAATACAATCCAAATGGATTACTTACTAAGGCTCAGATAAACTGAACTAATTGGAAATAATTAGACATTGGGCTGTCAGAGCTCAGAGATTTGTATACAAATGACACAAAACGGAAACCAGCAGCTATTATTTGAGTGATAAATTGTTGATGGAATTGTTGTTATTCTCTGGCATAACAAAAAAGGAAGGTTTTTTTTCTTCTTGAGCAGTACTGCTATGACAACCTTGTTTTATTGAAAATTTAATGTTTCGAAAATTGAAATGTACCTACTCTTTTGTTTTTATTGGAGGCTGTTAAATCTATTTAACCGGGAGTTTCGTAATCATACATTTTGACACTAGATGGTTAATAGTTAGGAGAGGATTTTGAGCTATGTTTAGGCAGATATATGTTCATATGTCATTTATGTATCAGTAAGTGCAAAATATATATATTAACAATATTTAAATTTCATTTCAGCATGTATGACCTTAATGTCATAGAATCCCATATATACTCGTAGATCCCACTCAATTCAAATTAAAATACTTCACACCACATTCGTATAAATCGCTCTAGATATGGAAGCATAAAAGTGAAGATGCAATTTGTCTCAACTATCCCGTTTTCCTTCAACGGGTTATTGTATTGCCAATGGCACAACACACAATTTAGAGCCAACCAATGCAAGATATGCCTTTTTCCATTACGAATATAAATAATTCATAATTTCCCTTAAGGCCCTGCACTTATACAAAGTATAACCACCGCGCGTCAAGTCAGCAACAATGACCATTTCACTTCTTCCACGATATGCTGATTACCGGCCGTCTTGAAAAATAGCACAAGCATTCAACATTCACATGAAATTGTGAGTGTGTGTGCAACCGTCACGGATTATTAAAATTGGCGCGGCTGCAATGTTATTGTTCAGTGACAAACAATAGTGGCCCCACAGCGCTGCTGCATCATGAACTCCTTCAAGTCGAATCTGAGCTGCTGATGCTGCTGCTGCTGCACATCCTCAAAACGAACAAAATTCCTGCAACCAAATAGACGGACGCAGGCAAAGGAACATCAGCCTGAGCAGCATAAAAATAATGTAAATGGCTACAGAGATTAACGTGTGGGTCGCGCACTACAATCGATAGTTAACTTTTGCTTCCACACAGACTCTGATGGTCTAAAGTCTGGGGATGGACCTTCTTTTCTAGTCCGCTGCATCATGTCCAGTTATGGAAGAAGTGCTCATGTGTATTATATGTAGTTGTCCTGCTGCTAGGATGACCCTGGGCCATACGATCCTACACTATGCTTCATTGCGCTTCAACGAACAAGAGAGTGCACATACTAGACACAGTAACAGTTATGGTTTCTGGGATCATAACTGAAAGTAACGGAATTCGAATGTAAGTAGGTTCTTTTTTTTTTTTTTTTAAAGAGACTTTTTGGAACTGTTCTTCTTAGCTGCAATTATGGTTTTTAGTTCGTTTATGGTTGGATATATGTGTGGATGTATTGAAATAGGATAATCAAGTCACAGGGTCATATTGTGTGGGGTAAAGTCGTCATAAAATAGCCTTTCCTTATTGGGCTACTTGAACTTTTTGCTCATAAATATATAAGGTTAGGCATAGGCTATGAGATGAGGTAACTTAAAAATTAGTGTTGAGCATTAATAAGGAAGTTTAGAATTTATCGATATTATGATGAAATTTTGTTGTTGAAATTCAAAAATGTTTGAAGAACATCATCGATCGCGGTTCAATAATAAATGTTTTAAGTAATATTGTAAAGTAGGTATCATAATAAGGCAGGAAGTATTTTTATGAGGTTCACTTTTAATGAATAATAAAATAGTAATCTTGTTAAGTCCTCAGTCCTCACTTGTTTCTTTTCAATTTACCTAGTAAGTACTTACTTACCTACAATAAGGGATTACCACCAGATAATCTTCTTATTTTATATAGTCAAGACTGTGGGATTTTAACTTCTAATCAAAAATGGCAGTAAATTCAATCTTTTTAACAATTATGACAATTTAATCAATAATCATTTTTATGTTTAAAATTCTCCTCTACTCTTCGTTTGTGCAGACGGGAGAATCTTCCTCTGAAAACGAAGAAAAAAAGAGAGAGATATTTGTTACTCAATGTCAATCGCCATCTTACTTCCTGTCCTGAACACAATAGAATGCTGCAACTGGAACCAGCGTTGCCGAAGTGGCACAATCGTGCCTTTTTGACACGAAAATTGTATCATGGCACGGTGGCACGAAAGAATTCAATATGGCACGCTTTTTTTGTTCCCATTTTTTACTCCAAATAACGCGAATTTTGAAGAAATTTTGAGAAAATTGCTCCAAATGGAGGCCAGATGAAGGAAAAACTGGCAGAAACTCTTATTTTTATAGAAAAAATTATTTCTTCTAATGGGTGATTTTTTAAGAGGTTTAGAACTTTAAAAAAAAAAAAAAACACAAAAAATTCGAAAAAATGAATGAAATATTTATTTGAATCGATAGTTTAAACCTTGCAATTTAATGTTTAAAGATAATTTTATGCAAATGTTGACCGCGGCTGCGTCTCAGGTAGCCCATCCGCTGAGTCCAATTTTGGCATACTCTTTCACACATATCGGCCGGTATCTCACGAATGAATGCATGGATGTTGGCTTCCAGTGCGTCAATCGAAGCGGGCTTGTCTCTATATAGACATTAGCCTTGACATACCCCCACAAAAAATAATCTAATGGTGTCAAATCGCACGATCTAGGTGGCCAATTGACCGGCCCGAAACGTGAAATTAACTGTTCACCAAACTCGCCTCGCAATTGCGCCATTGTTTCGCGTGCTGTGTGGCATGTGGCACCGTCTTGTTGAAACCACATATCATGCAAGTCAAGAACTTCCATTTCGGGCAAAAAAAAGTTTGTTATCATCGCTCGGTAGCGTTCACCATTGACAGTAACGCTGCGATTCGCATCATCTTTGAAGAAATATGGCCCAATAATGCCGCCGGCCCATAAACCGCACCAAACAGTGGCTTTTTCGGGATGCATTGGTAGCTGTTGCAATGCTTCTGGCTGATCTTCACTCCAAATGCGGCAATTTTGCTTATTTACGTACCCATTCAACCAAAAATGAGCCTCATCGCTGAACACAATTTTTCGATAAAAAAGCGGATCCTCGGCCAGCTTTCCAAGAGCCCATTCACCAAAAATTCGGCGTTGTGGTAGGTCGGCTGGCTTTAGTTCTTGCACCAGCTGTATCTTAAAAGGCTTTACGCCCAAATCCTTCCGCAAAATTTTCCACGTAGTGCTTTAACAAAGGCCTAACTGCTGGGAACGGCGCCGAATCGACATTTCGCGGTCTTCTGTCACACTAGCTGATACGGCCGCAATATTTTCTTCACTACGCACAGTACGTAAACGTGTTGGTGGTTTAATGTCCAACAAAGTAAATTTGGTGCGAAATTTGGTCACAATCTTCCGAATAGACTGCTCAGAAGGTCGAGAATGCCGACCATAAAATGGAAGCAGCGCGCGATGAACATTTCGAACCGAGCACGAATTTTGATAGTAAAATTCAATAATTTGCAAGCGTTGTTCATTTGTAAGACGATCCATGGTTAAATTGCAAACCAAACTGAAGCTGTTTGACAGTGACACAAGGTACTAAACACACGTCAGCTGTCAAAACCAGTGTTGCCAAAACCAAACCAGCTTAAAAATCACCCGTTATATACTATATGACCAAGACCATTACCACTTTGTTGTTGTTTTTGTTATTTTCTTTTGTTTTATTTCACCCCACAATTGATTTATATATTTTTTGTCAACATACGAATTTTTGGTTTTTTCATATGGCACGAAAATGTGGCACGGAAATTTTTTTTGGGCGGCAATGCTGACTGGAACTGGAGCTGTGAAAAAGTGTCGTACGTACTATTTTGTAAGTGCCCACAATGCAGCTGTACAGCTTTTTGTATATTTTAAAGAAGAAAAAACAATCATGGGCTTATTATTCACTTTTTTCATTTCCGATAATGTTCCTTTGGTTAATAATATTTTTCGTAAAACAAATAACCACAAAAATCTTCAATATTTTTTCCGTTTTTTTTTTCTTCATACAAATTGAAACGTCAAAAGTGCAGCACGTGAAAAGTTAAAAGTTAGTGAACTCTTGCAGCACCGTCTGCAGCTGCGTTGTGTAGTGAACAACAACCGACGAATGAACGAACGTTCGCCTATTTTGACATTTCGTTCACATAGTATTTTTTTATTCGTTGTGAGTGACGTTTAAATATTTGTTTCAGCCATGATTAATCACCAAATAAACAAAAACAAGAATGATGTTGATGTTGTTATTCGCCCGCGAACACAACATTCGTTGTAGTGTGGATGGTATGTGGAACGTGAATAGAGTTTGACAGTTCGTAACAATCAGATTAAAATTCGTGACGATCAATTTATTTTCTCAAATTTCTCTTATTTTAGCAATTAAAACGCACATTTTAGTATCTTAACATTAATTTAAATAAGTTTTCTACCATTTTGAGAAATTGACGCTTATTAAATGGTTTAAATCCCATTTGTTCTGTTATTCGTCGGTCGTTGGTGGCTTTCATGTGAATAGTCTATGCTATAATTAAATCTACGTTTTCAAAAAAATACACTTTTGAGGAAATTTATATATTTAAATATACTTCTTGATACTCAAATGCCGTGTTTTATACAGATATTGAGAAACATATAATTTAATACAGAATTTTTAAAACTTTACGTCTAATCTCCTTTTGATTTCATACAAGTACATATAAGTAAAGTGTCTATGATATATCTACAATCTACTTGTTGCAGTTTTCAACTAAACTACCACTAAACTTCCCAACTTATAATCTCACACAGATTTCTAGTTCCACTTCCAACTGCGTTTGTATTAAATTATTAGTATAGATAAAACTAATTTATTCAACTATATGAAGGCTAAAATATCTTTAAACTAAAATATTAAAAACAAACCATGGCACCTACCTCAAGCCTCTGCATATAGACATACTATAGACATTTATGTAGTTCCTGCTGTGTTAAACTACGACATTAATTCTAATGAAAAAATTAAACAGTACTATATAACGAATAGTAGCTAACCTAAGCGATTGAATATGCATTAATGACTCAATAACTCTCAAATTGTAAAGAAATACATACTTAGCCATGTTATAAAAGCTGAAACGAGTGTTGCAAGGAAATTATACTCTTAACACATCGCCATTTATGGAATCTCTGAATAACACATAAGCTTAACTTAAATTCATTCATTATTATCAGTAAATTGATCAAAAAATAGTAGGACGATAAAACACTAAGATTATATACTAAAATGAATTATAGACTTGATTGTGGTTGTAATTCATAAGAAAAACTGCTGCAAAAATTTATTTTTTTTTATAAATTAAATACTCGTATATTATTTTAAAATACATTTGTCATCAGAAAAAAAACTGAAGTCAGAAATAACGGATTATAGATGAAATAAAATAGAAAAAAATGACATTCTTAATGACTCATTGCAAGAAAGCATTTTTTCACAAGCTTTAGTGTGGTTCCTATACTGTATAGGCAGTTTTTAAGTTGAAAAATGATAACCAAATTGTTCATTGCTTTTCTATACTTATAGTTACTACTCCTAGAATCAGATTTTGGGGATACGATCACCATGCTTCTGGCAGAATCCGCCATTTTTTAAAATTAAAATTTTTGTACATAATATATCTCCAAAAACTATTGGTCTTAACGTAAAAGTTGTCAAACCAAAGTTGTAGGCAATATACAATAATCTCGCATCTACTTGTAAATATTTTTCTGAGTATGCAATAATAATGTTTTTCGTCACAAATATATAAAATATTTTAAACATTTTTAAGAACAAAAAATATTAAGCCATTTTTTAGTATTTATTAATGCAGAGTTCAAAAATTAGTTTTGAAAAAAATCATCGATATAATTTCGAAATATTGAATTTTCAAAATTTTGAATTTTTTTAATTGTTTAAATCGATTGAACAGATAATGACATAGCCAAAAAAAAAAAAATGTTTTATGAGAGATACCGTTAATAATGGACTAATGTAAAATTTGCTCAAATAATATGGCAGATCGCACTAATATTAGCTCAAAAAAAACAATTTAATCAAAATCATAGAATTATTTTTTGAGAACAATGAGATCTTCTTTATTCCTTATAGGAATAATTTTTGTTTAAAATCTGCTAGATAATGTAAAAAATTGCTAGGTACCAAGTTAAATAAATGTTGATGAAGTCGTTTTCGAATTTTAAAGTTTTCAAAAAAAGTTTTGAAACGGTTTTTAAAGAACCGAAATAAAAAAATAAATTAAATTTTGGTACATATAGTTTCAAATCAAATTTTTCTTTACAAAATTTATCAAAATAAGTTGAATTTCAATATAAAGCCATTCTCGGAATTTGTTTTTACAAAAAGGTTCCATATTTTACAAATAGCCGAATTTTTTTTTTTTTAAGTTGTGGGAATTTTTTTGAGAAAAATAAGATTTTCATTAATTGCAAATAAAATGTCTGACAGTAAAATCAACCCAATTGCTTAGATTAGATTAGGTTAGGTTAGCGGGCTGTCAATTGATCTTGTTACCGTCACACTTAGATCACTGTAGATCCATTCTGTTACCCTTGGAATATGATCCCCATATAAATAAAATCTATGATAAAAATCCTATTGCTAGGCCCGTTAAGGGCGTAGATGAAATTTCAGCGAGCAGCAGCCCAAAATGTCGGAGGGTGCCTTCAAGGTGAGGAGAGGTTAACGCGCCATTGTCTTTCTTGGGCGTGCTCCACTCCTTTGTCTCCACGCTGGCGTACAAAGCAGAAGCGGCAACAGCGAGGTGCCTATTCTCCGCTAGTTGTTGCTACCGCACTATACACATGCATTTTTCAGTCGTTCTTATTCTTTCTACCAATGTAGTCCTGTAGATATCATTTTATGTATTTTGGACTATGGTTGAAGAGACGATTTCGTTCCTGTTGGTCGGCTGGATTGATAGGGTTTAAGAATCTTCAAGCCATTTTGTAGCTTTAGTGGAATTTAACAAGCTTTTGCTTGGAATATCAGTATATCACCCACTGTTTAGACTGCAGCCAAACGGACAGAGAGACAAAGAGACAGATAGACGGATTTAATTTCGATATCCAATTTCTTGGGCTTCGCTTTCATCGAAATGTAATCATATTAAAATTAAAAATGCAGACATTCTTGTAAGGCTCATCTGTTTCGGCTCTTTATGCATACGTTGATGCACAGACGCACACTCATATAACTTTTTTGGACTTCTTCATCATCGTATAATGTTATAGGCTTGATTATAACTTTTTTTTTCACAAAAATCAATACATAGCCTTAAGGCAACATTAATGTGAACAAAATTTAATTCTAAATGCCACAAAATAAAAATCATCTCGCTGAGGAATAAGAACATGAACATCCTTTATATAATGGCCCTTAAAGTATCATCAACGAACCAAGTTATACCTCGTCCATCGTTGGTCGCTTGAACTCGACTCGCCAACCTTCGAATCGAACAAACAACAAAAAAAAAAAAAAAACAAATTCCTTTTACGAAACTACTTACTGTCATCAATAAATATTAGAGGTTCCGTTTTGTTGAGTCTTCTTTATGACCCTATCAGCTTATAAAATTCAATGAAATTCGCACCTCGCCCAATGCAACGCAACGCCAAGGCGACCATCCAATGGCATAATGGGGGACCTTTTCTTATTGCGTTATACAAAATTGCTTGAGCATATTATTCTGCATTAGCTCAATATGTGTGGTTATTAAGTTTTATGGAGCCACCTGCCTTTCAACATTTTTCTGACACTTTCAGCCAAACCACAAACACTTTTTTTTTATGGCAAAGATATAGTAAGAATTTTCAGTAAAGTGTCTAAAGAATTTGTGACTTAAGGACCACTCGGGTATAGGTTAGGTACACTGGGTTTATATGGAGAGGTGTTGGTATAAGTCCATAAATGACGCTGGAGTCGGTTAATTTGCATTTTTACGATGACAAATTTATTTGCACGCTACCTATATTTGTTGATCAATTACCATTTTTTATTTTCCAGATTCAAGTTTTTTTTTGTTTCTTGAATTCTTGCATATTTGAAGTACCCTATACCTTTTGCTTTGATTGTAAATATAATGGACATTGAATGCAATATCTTTGGCGGTAAGAATATTTGATGTTAAATTAAAAGCTTTTGTTATTTTTTTTTTTTTTAAGAAAATATATTCCTTAATGGTTCCTATAGATATCGCTAGGAAAACCTGAAAGCTTTATTCAAGTTTCCTATTAAATATAATGATTTAATACTATTGTACTATGACAACACTTACAATTATTTAACTTTGCCATCTCTACAACAATTTTTTTTTCCTATTCAGCTAACACTGCAAGGTGGGCCAAGTTTTAATTTTCTTTTTAAAAATGCAATAAAATGAACAAAATTAAATTTTTTCCATGTGTTATGGCTTTATTAGTAACAGCAAACATTTCCATTAATTATGGAACACAACTTGGTTCAATTGGCTGTCTCGGCTGGCTTCGCATTAGCGCATTCTGTCACTCTAATTTTCGAAGACCTTGTTGATGGCTTCGGGCTGTAGCTAACGGATTACTTAGATGATATTGGCCTTAAGTGCTTGAATCGTTTCCAGATTGTTGGCATAACATCGGTCGTTCACGGTTCCCACAAAAAAAAGTCCAAAGGGGTCAAATCGCAGCTCGATGGGCATGGGCTGTGTAGCATCGCGCGCCATCCTGAATGAACCAGCGCAGCGGTCGTCCAAATTCATGTCTTCAATTTCAGTAAAAAAAAGTCGGTTAACATGGCTCTGTAACGCCACCGTTCACCGAAACGTCTCCAATCTCTCCACAATCCGCACCAAACTGTCACTCTCTGTAGATTTATTGGCTTCTTGACAATAACGTGCGGGTTTTCCAAACCCCACATACAGAAATTTTGTTTGCTAACGTAACCGCCGCCAAGATGAAAAAAAAAACTTCTTTTAAAAAAAACGCACTATTTGGGCTACACAACACTGACTTCGGAAATAAGTTTTCAATATAAATAAGCATAAATATTCTACATTTCTGCCAAAACCCAAAAGATGCAAACAGTCAATAAACGTTTGATATTATTTGAATGTTTATTTTCATTTTTTGTTCCATATTTTGATTTTGTTTTCCAAAACCTTATTTGATCTTTGAAATGAGTTATTCTTAAATTATATTACCATAACAATTATTTGTATAAAATATGCTGAAGGCAATTTAAGTAAACTGCACCTACATTCGGATCTATTTAATAAACTGAACATAATCGAACAACGAATTGTGGGAAGATAATAATTATTGTCTCGAGCCAATTATTGTCCAACGCGAAACTTGAATCTATTAATCCGACAAATTTATGACTACTATTATTGTAGGTTTATAATTCTAAATTAATGCGTTATTGATTGATTCATTAATAGACTAGTGCTATTTAAAGTATGACCACAAAGAACTAAGAAAGCCATGCTCTTACTCAAGTTGCTTTATTTTATGTCCATTCAAATGTAAAATATTAAAAAGTGATGGAAATTTTGGTAAATTTCCAATGTCATGGCGCAACAAAGAAAAGTTGAATATTTAATAAACAAAATGGAATAATCTTACCCAAAATAATTATTGAATGCTCAATATAATCTCGTTAACGTGATAGAATAATAGTTTGACATTTAAATAGACCTATTCTCTTATAAACATTCCACAAACAACATTGTTGCAAATGTATTTTTAAAAACTAATATTAGCTCTCGGTATATGTATAGATTAATCACGTCATATTAAAAATCGTTTTGCTATAACTCAACAGCACCTGCTCTTTACGCATTAAAACGTTTATTGCATTTCTGTCTTTAATTAGTAAGAAATAAAAAAAATAATAAAATTATTACCAGTATTTATGGTATAGATGCATGAATCCTATAAGAAGAATTTTATGTTTCTATTAATTTGCTTAAATGAATGTGCAACTTTTAATGGATAATATTGTACAAAGTAAATACAACTACCTGTTTTAACTCTTAATGAATTGACTAAATGATGCTTTGAAAGTTTCAAAGAATTTTATGTCTAGCTGTAATCAATTTAACGGTTGCTTCATTAGCACCTTGAGTTTTATGAGAAAAACAGTGGCTAACATACAAGTCTTTGAAAAAAATAAATAAAATAACTCTTACTCTTCTTGTTTTCTATTGCTATAAATGTAGATGGTTATTTTAAAATAAACGCAACATCAGAAATTAAATATGTATTCTAGGTACATGTACAATACGATGCCCGGTTTATCTCAAGCGATTTTTTTTACCATCAAATATCCCAGTATTAAAACAAATATGCAAATAAATAAATAATCGAGCCAAAAACAAGTCCTAATATTCAATGTTGCAACACGTCACGTCAAAAGTTCGATAAATTGAAAAAAAGACGCGGCATTACAACGAGAATTGCTTCATTATGTATTATTTCATTGTTTGAAGTTCGTCATTAAGAGAGGAAAACAATGAAGAGATCTTGTCACGTTCACGTCTTTCTTTCTCGTTGCATTGTGAATCAGGTATCAATCATCATATCTTTTTCTCTGCCCTATTTACGAAGAAAAGAATCTTTCTATATCATGGATTTTACATAAAACTCAATCTAACCTTATTGACGATCCCAAATCCTTCTTTCAGTTCGTTAATCACAAAAGAAAGTCAGATGGGTATCTATCGCCTCTTTTTCCTTCAATAATGAAATTTCCAATGATAATTTAACTATAGCTAATTACTCTGCATCATATTTCATTCATTCTCCAAGGATTCTTCTAAAACAGATTGGATCTATTTCGAGTATTTACTGAATTTTTCGCTGGCTCCATTCTTACCCGATTGCATTGCTCCATCGGTCATTGAAAACAAATTTTCTCAACTTAATGATGAGTTTACTCCTGGCCCTATGGTTTTCCTGCCATTTTTCTAAAAAAAATGTTCTTCTTCTCTTTCAACTCCTCCTACAAAAATGTTTCATTTATCCTTATCTCAAGGAACATTTCCTAAGATATGGAAAATATCTTTCATTACACCAATTCACAAGAAAGGGCCGAAAGGTGAGGTGAAAAACTATAGACCAATTGCTAAACTTTTTCATATCACAAAAATGTTTGAAAGCATTTTATATAAATTCCTCAGTTTCCGTTACAGGTCCCTAATTACCCCAGTACAGCACGGTTTCTTAAAAAAACAGATCTACCACCACAAACCTTGTAGAATTCGTTTCATTCACTCTATAAGCCTTAAAAAACAGGAATGAAGTTGATATGGTCTCCACTGACTTCAGCAAAGCATTTGACAAAATTTCTCATAGTCTTATAGTCTTTAAACTCTCCTCTTGAGGATTTGAACCCTTTTTCCTGAAATGGATTACTTCTTACCTTGAGAATCGTGTATATTATGTCTGGTTTAGATCCGCGATCCGCACGTTCCAATCCTATTCTAGCCACTTCTAGTGTCCCCCAAGGTAGTCATTTAGGCGCTCTCCTCTTCTCCATACCATTAACGACATTGTCAAATATCCCTTTACGATGACGATACAAAATTTTTCAAAAACATTGCAGCACATGAAGACATATCTCTCCTCCAAACAGATCTCGACATTTTCTTAACCTTGTGTACTTAAAATTGCTTAGAGCTCAACATTAGCAAATGCCAGACAATGACCTTTTCATGTAAACGCATTAAAACAACTCCTCATCTTTACTATCTTCATAATCATCCCATACAGATACTTGAAAACATAAGGGATCTTGGCCTTTTTTTTGACCGTGAACTTTCTACTTCATATTGATGAAATCATTCAAAAGGCCAACTCAGCATTAGATTTTTTGAAAAAGATGTTCTAAAGAATTTTCTAACCCTTACTTGACCCGATCGAACATGACATTTGTTCGACCTCTAATTGAATATGCGTATAAGGTTTGGTCTCAATATCAAGATATACATAAATCAAGAATAGAAAGCAGTCAACGAAGATTACTTCGTTTTGCACTTCAATACCTTCCCTGGGAAAATCCTTTGATCTTACCCCCTTATCGTGACCGCTTCCAACTGTTAAACCTCAACTCATTACAGGAACGTTGAGAAATTGCTGACATAATTTTCATAGATCGGCTTCTCTCTGGTTCAGTTGACTGCTCCTCTCTCTATAGCTCGATTTCTTTCAACATTAACACCCGTAACTTGAGAAACCCTCGCCTCTTCTGTTTACCAACATACCACACATCCTATGGCCTTAATGAACCTCTGACCCGTATGCTCCGGTTGGTCAGTTTGAATCCAAACTCATTTGATTTCAACCTCAAACTCCTTTTGACCCAGCGCCACTCATAGTTATAAGTTTAGATTTAATTTGGTTTTAAGTTAAACTTATAGCTTGAATTAAGCGGAATAAATGGGGGTGAAGCCCCCACTAAAATTCTCTTTTCTCTTAAAAAAAAAATAAGGAGAAATGATAAGGTGGTTCGGGATCGATAATGTAGTTCGTCGGAGAGTTTCATTCAATGAACCAGAATCACTTTATTTGCACCAAGTGAAACCAAAAAGTGAAAGCAATGCTTGCGAGCGAAAGTGAAAACCATTTATTTATTCTATTCACTTTTCACAGAACCAGAATCAGCCCCCTGAAGTTATGAAAGCTAAATTTTTCCTATTTTTCAATTTTTTTTTCGTAAAGTTGCGTTTTCTGCAAACCATTTACAAATTAAATATTAGCATCAAAAAAAGTAAAATCCTATTTGCTTATATTTTTTACTCTTAGGTTGTTAATTTTTTAGTAGGAACTAAAAAATCAATTGACCTCTATCAATTTGAGTTAATTGAAAACTTGCTAAACTTTAATTTTTATATCGATAAAGTAGTGATTGATTATTACAAAAAAAAATAAATTAATTTAATATCCAAAGCCAAAAATAATAATTAATTAAAACAGTTTGTTGGTAGTTTTTGGCGAATTACAAAAACAACCTAATTAAAAGCAATACTCTGGTTTCGCAGTGCGCCGTAGGTTATGCAATTTTTGTGTTGTCGGCGGCCGCGGCGGCGGCATGCATAGCGAATTCAGCAACGATAAAGCACTCTGCAGTCTACACTACTATACGTGGTGCATTACTCGTGGGAAATTAAAAACCACCAGCGCAGCGCAGCAAGCACAACGCAATCATTATGCTAACCTTTCACTCGACAGCTATAGCAAAAGTCTCACCAAAGCATAGCTGTTAATATAGCAAAGGCACCAGTAACGGTAACGAACACTCATCCGTCAGTAATGTAGTGGAAAATTATGAGTGCAAAGATGGCCGATTTAGTTGTGTGTTATTTTCGCAAGCACTAATAAAACGAAAGGACATGCACCATGAGGCACTTTATTCCATGGCCAGGGGCGGTGTTCGTCGAACATTCATCGCCAAGTCAAACCGAAAGACGGAGAAGCCTTATAATATTCACCCAAACTTAATGATGTAACGTATTTTGTAATTAAAATGATTGATTTACAACTCAATTAAAAAACGCGCATTGGACTTTAATAGTACAAAAAAACATTTATGCTCACTCCTCTCGTTCAGCTTAAGCAAAGCTAAATATCAAAATGATTTTATTCGAATTCGAAAAATCAAAGAATCCTCACAGAGATCAGTGATCTGTTGGAGTGTCTTGTCTTGAGTTGTTATTTTGTGTGTTACAATTTCCCAGCTTGACTTCTTACCATTTTCGGATTGGTAATAAATATCTAAATTAGAAGTTAAATCAGACGAGACTGCAAACGTGACGACAGGATGCAGCAGTGGCAGAAAGTAGATGTTGATGTTAATACAAAAAAGTAAATACAGAATCTGGGTTTTTTTTTTTTAATTTAACTGGCGGGCTTTTAAGCCTTTTAGGGAAATGTTTTGTGGAGCATTTTTGAAAGTTGTTATATAGTGTTGTTATTCTCATATGATTGACATTGATGTTGGGTTTTTGTAATTAAACTTCTCGCTAATAAATGGTAAGTTACGTGGGAATTGCGGTTTGTGAATTAAGTGCAGTTCATATACAATTAGCAATAAAATTCATATCCATATTGATGATAGATGCACTGTCACTGGATGTCTGTCTTTTTTTTGTTCCTGTCTTTCTATGTCATTTTAACATAAGACGTCAGACAGGGATGGAATCAGGGGCGTGAGGGCCCCAGGCAAATGAAGAAAGTAGAGGACTCTATATAAAATATGGAAGTACTGATGTTTCGCAGGTAATATGACAGCAATGTACAAAAACACACGAAAGGAGAATAGACGAACAAATGGAATACAAACATTGAAAAAGTACGTATACGCCCGAGTGTACATGTAAAATTACAATTATAACCATTCTCGTGTAGAAAAATAAATCTAAATCTAATCTCATCCTCAACTACGTATCAACACCTACAAGCTTTTGAATTTTACTTCAATTATATACCAACTTTCTCCCCAATTCTCCCTTGAACTGGTACTCTGTACAACTATATCTCATCGAAAACAAATGAAAACAACTTAATGATGAATACTGATTTATTCCTGATACTGATGGTCTCCCAAAAAAAATTCTCTTTTACCTTATCTGTCTTCATTAATCAAAAATCTACAGCTTATCCCTAACTCATGGCTAATATGGCTTTCTCCTAACCACTCATATTTCTTGATTTTTCTTCTACCGTATAAGCCGATTAAGATTGTGAAGTCGATGTTATTTCTACTAAGTTTAATACCTTCTAAATTGTCTACTATTAGCTTAATATCTAATATCAATGAATTTCCTTCTCTTACCTAGAAAACCGATGTTAGAGTGTTCGTTTCAAATCTGCTCCTTCTAATACTATCTTAGCTACCACAAGTGTCCCCAAGGCAGCCATCTAGGTCCACTTCTTTTTATTAATATTATTAACGATATTAAAATGGTCATCAAACATTTTTCTATTTTAATGTAGTTTTTCAAGACAATTTCTTCGACACATAAATCTTCGTTTCTTTAAAAGAATCTTGACAATTTGTAGTATCGCGCAAACAGAGTGTAGTAGTTTTCAATTTCACAACTTGTAGTTGTAGTCCATCTACAATGGTGCGGTAAGGAGAAGGTTATTTTTATCGGAATTCTAAGTTCTTTTATTTTTCCCATTTTAACAATGTTGCAGGCTGCGCGTAATTTTTAAGAACAAGTAATTTCTTTTTTGTACCGAATTATATTAAACATATAAAATATATTAAAACATTTGTGGATGAAAATAAATGAATAAAATTAAATTGAGAAAATTACACAAATCTTCACATATTCGCATTGATCCGTCTTTTTTAAGAACTGGAACGATAGGTGTTGCCCATCGCGAAAATTCCACCGGCTCCAAATTTTTTTGCTGAACTAACTTGTCAATCTCAGCTTCTACTTGATTTCTTAAAGCAAAAGGAACCTGACGATGTTTTAAGAATATTGGTTTAACCCCTGGCAGCAATTCAATGTTGACAGGTTGACCCACATGCGCTCCTAAATCCTCTCGAAACACCTGCTTGTATTTTTTTATAATCCAATCCTAACGTGTACTAGTTATACCACCCTCATTACAGACAAATATTTTGAGTTTACTACATGCAAATCACCCGGGAATGAGTCTTATGAAAGCCTTGGTGCGAAGTTACGTTTGGTGGCCACAATTAAATGATCACATTGAGAAGGCAGTAAGAGTTTGTAATCAATGTCAATTGAATCGACCGAATCCTCCAAGCGCTCCTTGACAAAGTATATCACAAGACACTAATCCTTGGTCGACTTTACATCTAGATTTTGCAGGGCCTTACAAAGGCCACATATTTTTAATTATCGTAGATGCTATGTCCAAATGGCTTGAGGTTAAAATAGTTGCAAATCAGTCAACTGCAGAAGTTATAAGAAAGCTACCTATGGGCTACCCAGAAAAGTCATAACAGATAATGGTACGGCTTTCGTCTCTGAAGAATTGAAAACATTTTATACAAACAATGGAATAAAATTCAATACAATAGCTCCCTACCACCCAACGAGTAATGGCCAAGCTGAACGAATGGTTCGATATATAACTACAAAGTCATCTCTTGCAGAATTAGCAGAAGGAGATATCTATCTTAAACTACAGCGATTTTTGTTTAAGCAGCATACTACTCTTCACACTACAACGGGAAGAACTCTAGCGGAATTAATTATGGGAAGAAAGTTAAGAACAGTGTTGGATTTGTTGCATCCAGATAACATTAATTTAAAGAATGAGATGAGGGAAGGAGACGTAGCAACAGAAAAAGTAAGAACCTTTCACGTGGGAGATGCTCAGCTGGACCTAAATGGTTGAAGGGTATTATTTCGGAAATTACCGAACCTGTGTCGTACAATATAAAAACCTTGGATGATCGAATAGCTAGACGACATGTCGATCAAGTGCGTCGTAGAGTCGACGGCGATTTTGAAACCGAAAGTGAACTTCGAGTAACTAACACACCAGTCACTATTCAAACCAAGGATATCAATATACCCGTACCGATAACATCTGTTTCACCTATCCCAACCACGGAACCCCATGTATGCCATGACGACCCAACAATTCCAACCAAAACCACCAACGACCCAAAAGCATCATCAACATCAATAAACTCCGCTTCCCCAGATCATTTGGAGTTAGCAGTTCCCAACAATCAACACGCAACAAGATATGGCAGACTTATAAGACAACCGTCTCGTTTAGGATACTAAACAACATCCAAAGAGGAAGGAGTGTTATATACTGAACAAAGTGGCAACATAGTTCAATCGTATTGAACACAACCTTACCATCTCGTTTTAACGTAACATGAAATATAACCTGAAAAGAATAGACAAGGAAACGCAAGGAAAAAACGTGCTGAAATTATTGCAAAGAAATTAAATGAAATAAAGTAAAAGTAAAATAAAAGTATTTCTTATTTAATATCAATTTATAATATAGACAATATCATTCTAAAAGCAAAATCAGCATTTTAGCTTCATGACTACATGAAGAATATCATTTAACATTTTTTTTTTTTCGCAAAATTACAGTTTTGACCCCACTGTGCACCGATAAATAAATGCTCCGATGAATAAATGCTCCCGCATGTTTTTCTGCCTTAACTTTACTATGACGTTTTATTCAAGCTTATACTTTCTTCATTCATTCCCGAAATCCCACTAAACCGGCCGGTCTATCAGTGATGATTCATTGACATGTTTTTGATTCAATTTCCAATTGTATTTATTTATTTTAATCTGGTATCGCTGAAAATGACGTCATAAAAGTATGTAGCTGGTATTTTTTTTTTGTGGATTTGGCGACGTCTGATGTGCTCACTTGGTCAGTGTATTTTAAGCTCTTGGGCATAAAGAAATGAAAATAAAATCGTGTCTGGAAATTGTTATTTTTGTTGTGTTTTCCATTTAAAAAAAACATTTATTATGAAGTGACAATCGTATAAACTATTTTTTATTATTATTAACAATATATTGGTGCTTCCAATAACAACAAGCCTTCTGTGAACTGTGCTACAATTCTGATTGGGTACTATTATTAACTTTATAAACATTGTTTAGAATTTACCAACTTGAGGACGACGACAACGTGACGCGATAGTGTAGTCTATTTTTAAACACAAACAATAAAATACTTAAGGAAATTAATTTATTTTTGTTTATAAAATATGGAGCCACCAGTAATTCAAACAGAGCCAAGGCCAAATATTGAAACTACTCAGTCTGAACAAATGGAAGAAATGATTGAGAATGAAGAGCGTGAAAGAATGCAGAATCGAAAAAAAGAAGAAGAAGAAGTGGCCAAACGAAAATCGTGTTTTCAAAGTTGTTTGGACTTTTTTTGTGTATGTTGTGAAGATAGTCCTATTTGTTGTTTTGATTTTTATTCACCCTATCGCTCTGAGGGATGCTGTTCCACAACAGAATGTTGTGGGGGTGATTGTTGTGCAGACGGATGTTGTGATCAAGAAGGCTGTTGTGAAGGGGAAGGTTGTTGTGAAGGTGAAGGCTGTTGTGCAGGGGAAGGCTGCTGTGAAGGAGGAGAGGGTGGCGGCTCTGTTGGGGATGTTAGCTCTGGAGGTTGTGATTGTTGCTCAGATGGATGTTGTGATGATGATTAACATGGCTTTGACAATTAATTAGTTTAATAATTGTTGCATTTTTAAAGCGTGTAATTCATGAGGAGTCTCTTAGCAAAAGTTTTGTGATGGTAAGTTATTCAATCTCATTTTTATAGAGGTAACAACATTTATACCAATAGAAATCAAAGGTTATTTTCGGATATAAGTTAAGTTTATAACAAAAACTTGTTATGATGTTCCTTTGCTTGAAATATCAAAAATTAATTAAAATTATATTTTAAATGCGCACATAACACTGATAGAAACTGTTTTGTTGATTCTGGGTGCGCTATATCGATATACTCAGTGAAGCTGATGTACTCTCCTGCTCTGCCCCCGATTGATTAAAGCTTTTTAAATATTATTAGACTTATTATTATTGTTTATAGCCGCATAAATTAATAACTTATTCACAAAAGGTCAGAAGTTAAACACAATTTGAGACGCAATATACTAATAAATTGCGCTTTTTTTTTTAATAATAAAGGGTGTATTTTTACTTGTGGTGCAGATATACTACAAATGCAATATTTGGATTCGTAAAAAAAAATCAAACTCATTATTTCAATCATACATAATATTATGTATGATGATAGATTTAAAGGACACGAAAAAAGTGTGTTCCGCATTTTTATCTAGCTGCATGTCTAGTCTATACCTTGACACAGACCAAACCATTTAAGCGACAAGTTTCTTTTTATAACTTTATACTATGACGTGTTTCTATTTTCCAGAATGTTTTCTGTTACCTCTTTTAATTTGCTGAATATTCGACGAACTTGTGTTGATGCCATCTAATGAGGACTAACACTGTATTTCTTTTGTTTGTTTTGATAGTGGAAATTTGAATTCCGTGTTTGATGGAACGCTATCTCTTTGTCCGGAATAAAATAAAGAAAAAATTAACGATGTCACTAGTCCTACAATTTCAACAATAACCCAACGGAACAAAGCCCAACTGAATTCGTAAAATAAGCTCAATTTAGCCACCAAATAACGAAAAAAAAATCAGAAAATACATCAATTTAATAAACACTCTACTTTTTTTCTGCTGATGTTTCCTCTGCCTCACTACTCTCCTTAAATTTTCTTTCTCCGAAATCAATTAACGACTTGTCTTTAAATTACTTTATTTTTTCTTCGAAACTAAATTCTTGAATTTTTCTCCACTTTGCATCTCTTCTAAATTTCCACTCTCACTCTATATCTCTTTAGTCAAGAAGTGTCTTTTCAAATTTTTCGATGTCTGTCCGGACCTCTTCTTTTCCTGATACCCAATTGCTTTAAGCCAATTGACCGAAATCCGCGGATTCCAACGTGGATTTCGTACACGTTATTTTTCAGCAACACTCAGCTAACTTGCTGGAGTACGCCATTAATTTTCGAGATCCAACGGTCCTGGTTACACGCAACTACATAATCACCCTGGCTATGCATCGTCATCAGGGAATTCGATGACTGCTGGTTTCACTCCCAGGAGCAGCAAAAACAATGAACGCATTCAGCCATTTTTCCCCTTTTTCATAATTTCAAAGAGAAAATAAAAAAAACGAGAGTATCAAAAACTTCAACAATTGAATTTCGAAAGAACAAAAAAATTTGTCCCCTCCAAATCTATAACAGAACCCAAGAATATGAAAGGATAACTTAGAGCAGCCAGTAACTAAAACTTTGGAAAGACAGTTGGCAATTATTTCCCTACTCTCGGGTCTGAAAAAAAAAACTACTTCGGAGGGCTTTTGTTATATTTTAGGGAATTGGGGAGAAGACTATCAATAAAATATAACATTCCATCTTGTACAGTATATAATTTTTAAGGTAGGTTGGGCACTAGGCAATTCTCTAATGAGTTAGATCTCTTATGTTTGGGGACTAACTGGCGCCCACGCTTTTCTTGGATAGAATTTGAGCAGACCGTCCCGTCTGTCAACTATTACAATTGCTCGGTGACTAGCTGTCATTAGCGTTTAAGCTCAGTGGGTTTGCATAGACCGCCCGTGTGGCACCCATTCACTTTAAATGTCAAATTTGACATCGAATATTGTTTCTTCAAGATACCGAGAGAGTGAACCAATGACTGATGAATCATGGCTGCTCTTCTCTCTCTCTCAGTAGGTTGAAAGAAACACCTGCGAAAAGAAAATTGGCATGAAAGGAACATATTAAGATGGTGAACCTGGAAGAATGATCCTTGTTACGGCAAATTTTACCATAACAATGCCGTAAAAAATTAAATTATCGAATTATCTAATTAACAAGAATTAATTTAAATTTTTATATTAATAAACTTTCGCATTTAATTAACTGATCAAAGATAATTCATGTTTAATTTAGTTTTTTTTAATAGGGGATGAGATTTTCTAATGTAAAACTCACTCCGTAAAAAAAATCGAAGCTTCAAAAAAATAATATGAAAAAATATGTTTTTAATCAAAAATCTATTTTATCAAAAGACAATAAGACGATGTTGTGGTTTCCACATTTCATTTGAAAAAAGGACCTGCCTGGTATGTTATACTCTTATTAACTAGCCCAACAATCATTCTATTAGTTCATATGAGCTTAAATTCGCTGTGTGTATAAATACATTTTATTTTATTTATTTTATTCTGACAACATCTTTCATCAACGTGACAGTAAGTCTAGCAAATTATATACCTTGAACAAAAACCATTGCTTAGAAAAACCGCTTTATTTGCATTATATTATAAAATTGTAAATGAAGTTGTGATAAATGACCGACAATAACAATGCCGCTTAGTCTGATTTGTTTGAATTATTAGCCCGTAAACAAAGCAGATCATCCATTCACTTTCAATCGTCTCTGTCAAAACAATTAAAGCTAACTTATACTTAGTTTTTTTTTGTTGCTGTGGAATATAATTTGCATTGAATAAGGAAAAATCTAAAAAGGTTGCCGATATTTTGAAGAGTACGGTGGTGCTCCTATATTTCATTCACATCTCAATCTTAATGCAGAATGACAATTTTCAATGCACGTGTGAAAAATAAGCTAAATAAATTTATCGTATGGTATCATGTTATCCGATCAATCAAAGTTACTACACATACATACATATATGTACATGTATGGAGAAGTATGGGAGCTCCATTGAATAAATCAAAAAGTGTTTTGTAATCAATATTTTGCATTTTTCTTGACCAAACCAGACATTTTGTCGTTTGTAAAGTTGATTGTGAGAAAATGTAAGCAGGTTCTTAGAATAGTTCTCTTAATGAATTGACTGCCTCCAAGATATTGGTTTGACGTCAAGGGATTTTTATATAAAAACTTAAATATATTAAAATTCTAAAGCAGAAGGGATTGGAACTAGATTAACCTGCTAAGTGCATACAAATATGTAAGAATGTTGAAAATCACGTTTCAAGATGGCTGTTCTTAGGATTTTGTGTATATAATATTGTTTATTTACATCCCCTATATAAATAAGTAAAGTTTAATTTATCTTTTAATTCAAAAAATAACTAAAACGTTGCTCAAAAATTAATTAATGAATTTTAGATTTTCTATATTAAGAACTAATCGCCAAAGAGTATTATTTAGTATGCACTACATACACTTTTTCAGAAAACATGAACTTTATTTGCACACACACATTCTTTATTTGAGCTAGTAAATTGCATATGTGACACAAGCGCTAGTTTTGGGTTAGGTAGTGATGTTTGCCAAAAAGCCATAATCTCAAAATGAAAATCCCCAAAGCCAAAATCCCAATCCAAAACTAGGTAAAGATAAAATACACAAGATAAAATCCCAAAACGGAGATGCGCAAGTACTTCTTCTTTTCGGCGAATGAAATATTAGACACATCTAATAATTTCATTCGCCTGACGCAAGTAGATGTAATATAGAGTCATTTATTTTTCGGTTTCGAAAGTAAAGCTAAATAAAACACACACAGCCATACATTTTTGATGAACATTTCGGGTGGTATTTCGGCCATAACTTGAGTAATGTTTATTTTTAATGCGTCTAGAGTTCAGGAATTATTCGCGTAAACACGGTCTTTTACGTAGCTTTACAAAAAAATTTAACTATGTCAAATCGCACGATCTTGGTGGCCAATTGACGTCGCCAAAATGTTAAAAATTACACGCGACCAGGAAACTTCTCACGCAATAAAGCCATAATTGGTCCTGTTGTGTTGCTTATTGCCCCTTCTTGTTGGAACCACATATCGTCCAAGTCATGATCTTCATTCGCCGGCCAAAAAAAATCTGTTAATTTCTGCGAGCGCCGAGAAATCGATAAATTCGGATCATCAGCAATACTTGCACTTGCAGCAGCAATATTTTCGACTGAGCATGCATTACCATGATACACAGATCTTACGACGCGACGTCAATAATACTTCCACTCTCTTCAAATTTCTTCACAATTTTACCGATTGATTGCTTGCTTGTAGTCGGTCGACTATGACGACCATATCCATCACGTGATGCGCGAAAAGTGGCTACGTTTGAATCACCACTTTTGTAGTAAGTTTTAATAATTTTAACGCGTTGTTCGATTGCTAAGCAATCCATTTCCATTATCGTAAATGGGAAACATTTAACTAATATTATTACACTTCCAATGACAGCTGAGTTTGACAGGTATCAAATGCCAGCGCTACCAACTTCAAACCACGAAATAAATTTCCCGTTATATACAGACTTTTCGAAAGCGTTCTGAGTCATGTAATCATAAAAAATAAAATGAAAAAAAATGGGTTTCTAAATGAATTTATAAAATGGTTTAAATCTTCTTTAACTGCTCGACCACATTAAGTTACATTAAATCAGTATGCTTCCGCACCATTTTACCCTCCATCTGGAGTTTCTCAAGGTTCCGTTTTGGGACATCTAATATTTCTTATTTATATTTCTAATATTACATAAAAAATATCGTCTCCATCATTCGAATATTCCAACAGATTGCAGAAACTTCACAATAAGATGTTTAGGTCATTTATATTAATTACTTAATAATCTTTTTAAATTTAATGAATTAGTTTCAAATTGAATTTCGTTTCCTTAATAAAAAAATAATACAGTATGTTTTAATTTTGTAGCTTGTAATAGGTTGGTAAGAATTTTACTTTTATTCAACTATAAGCTATTGTATTTAATAATAAAAAATAAAAAAAAAGGCTTACTAACTTCCATTTTCATTTAAAGATGTTCCACGCAGCTGGTGATTACAAAGCTTATCAAACTCTATATTAGGTATAATATAATATATCCATAAACTTCGTTCCAAGGAATTCTTTTATACATATTAAAATAAATATTAAATGAAGATGTTATTCATCATTCTAGACTAGATCATCAGTAAGGCGAAAAAGTGCTCAAAGTAAAGTGACTTCTGAAGCAGATCATTATTCACACCAAACAAGTGGAAATTTAAATCCAAATAGCCTTAATCATCACGATCTACAAATTCTATAGGAAAAAAAAGTAGAGTGGAAATTATACTTCCCCCGAAACCACTCATGTGGCGTGAACAATGAACATAGTTGCCAACCGATTTTTTTTTTCTTTTTTTATATTTGTATAAAGAAATTCCTCTCAAAATTACCTATTAAAATTCCTCTCAAGTTATTTCGGAAAGGGAATTAGCAAAACAAAGTTAGATTCCTTTACCTAGGGTGACCATATCTATCTTTAATGAAAAAAGGACACCCACAAAAATTTTCAGATACGTTGGGTTGTTTTTGCATCAGATGTTTTGTCAGAAGGGATTACAACAACATAAACCTATCCGGATAGCTTTGGATTGATCCCCGAACGCCACCATTGAATAAGCTGTCAGATGAATGGGTGCGTTCAATAATTAATAAGTAGATGAACATACATACTATCATGTTGAAATTTAGGAATGAATGAATTCAAAATTTGTGGTTTTGGTTTACACAAAAAATTCAAAATTGAAGAAACCTAAAACTTTGGCTTATTTTTCAAACAGATACCGAAAAAAAGTTTCTTAGGATAAATTGAGGACTTGTCCTCTTTAAAGGGGTTAGCCTACCTTTACCTATATTAAGAGAAAATAATAATTTGTAGGTATTGTTTTATTGAGTAACAATCTCCTGTTATAGGGGATCAGGAATCTGACGAACATTTTTATGAGAACGTTAGGTGGCAAATTTAAAGAAAATTGACCCAGCCAGTTTGTTTGGTAGTCTTTGCAATCATCGTTATGTTAAGTTCTAAATTCTTAGGTATAAACCCATAAATAGACTTAAATAACCATATATAGCAAGTCAAAAAAGATTATTTGTCTTATTCATAAAAGTTGTCTAACTTTGGAAAATGTGTTCAAAAACCTTGTTTATTGTTGTCTTATAGCTGCCTAACTTAGACACAAGAGTAGATTGTCTTAATCATAAATAATGTGATATTTATTTTATTTTTTATTAAACAAAGCATTTTTCCACCAATTTGAAAATAATTAGACAGTGTCTGAGTACACAATCTGGTTAACTTGACTGTATATTCTGATATTTTGTAACAAATTTCAGAAGTATTAAACAGTTGAATCCTTATTTTGTGGGCTTCAGGTCACGAAAATGGAATAATTAAAAAATATAAAATACTAACAGTTGTATTTATTAGATTTTTGTCTACTTAGACACTGTCTAACTAATTAAAATTGGTGGAAATATGCTCTATTTAATAAAAATAAATATCACATCATTCACGGTTAAGACAATCTACTCTTGGGTCTAAGTTAGGCAGCTATAAGCAAACAATAAACAAGGTTTTTCAACACATTTTCCAAAGTTGGACAGTTGTCTAAAGTAAGACAACGTTTATAAATAAGACCATAAGTATTTTTTTTATATTCCTCATTATTAAATTATTCATGACCTAGATGTTTCGTTTCAGTAAAGAATGAGATCGACTTTCAGTAAGGAATGAGCCTCAGGTTGAATGGATAAACCGGAGCAGGTGCTCAAAGCTAGGAGCAGATTCTTATGAATAGCACCTGCTCAGCTTTTTATATTGATCTCGTGATCCTTTTTATTCATATCACCAACATTCTTGATGTCATATTTCGCACAACTTACAAAACTGAAGTAGACCTAATATCTTAAAAACTATTTTTTTTTAAATCAATGGAAATACTTTTGTAATTTTTTTTTTAATGGAAAAAAAAAATGTGTTGAAAACCACAAATTGGCAACCGTAAGCAAGCATAGTTAAGTAAAAAACCGCCAATGTGGGATATGAGCGTTAAGAAGGATTTATGTTCCGCGAAATGAGTGTAAAAATGAAGTAAAACAAGTATAAACGCGCAGCTGTTGGGTGGGTATAGTTTATAGACGATGAATCGACGATACGATACCCTACCATAAGACGACGACCGGACCGACAGCGACGAGTATGAGAATCAGGAACAAGTTGATGGGCCTACACATTTTGGCCAATAAGGTTTACACGAAACCCAAACGTCTCTCATTCTTTGCAGAATATATATTATATAGCACTACGTGTGCGTGTGTCTAGTCGATTTATTGACGTAGCGATGCGTTGTCCATTGGAAACTTATCCGACATTCCATATAAAGATATAGATACTATATGAGTTGTATGTATAGGTAGGTATAGGGAAAACCCTCGAATAGATGTCTGTTACTATCTTGTCTATCAGTTCCTACCGTCCTACACATGGCCTACAGATTTTCTGCCAATAATTTAAGTCCCATTGCTAATGCACCAAGAACTTGTTAGTTCTTAGAAGTAAAAAAGGTCTTCATCAATATGCCTACATATTATATAAAAAGTTAAAATGAGGGAAGAAAACATTTTCCATCGCATTACAGTGATTATTATTATTTCCATAGGATAGGTGCAGAAGGCATTGATGTTTTTCGGTCTTGGAGTATTAAGTGGGATTAGTTAAAGCTTTGAAATAGCCTTGGGCAGCAAGTAGAAGATAAACTAATATAGGAAGTGTTGGGTATATTCCATCACCATTAAAGAAGTTGTTAATATTTTTTTTCCAATTTAAAAAATACCTTCTTACAAATTGTAGGTTTACTTATAATAGGTACTTATTCATTTTATAATGACAACCTGGAGTCATATAAAAATAAGAAAATGTCAGAAGTGTCAAGAATTAATACTTTTTTTGACGTTGTAGCTGTTATTGTTTTTTATTATAAAGGGTCTTATCTAGGTACTTCTGAACTTTGACAGTTGATAGCGGCCATATTGTTGAAGATACATCTGTCAAAATGACAACTATTTATTCAATCTGTTTTGCCAAATCCCCATGGACGGATTAAGCGTTGAACAACACGTGCAAATGATAAAATTGTTTTATCAAAATGGGTGTTCTGTTCGGGCAACGTTCCGCGCGCTTCGCCCATTTTACGGTCGCCATTATCGTCTTACCAAGAGGACCATTCGCAGTGTGGTGGATAAATTTGAGTCCACCAGTTCAGTAAACGATCAACCAACACCCGAACGTCGACAAAACGAAAGATCTGCCGAAAACATCACCGCTGTGCGTGAAAGTGTGCAGGAAAATCCGAGGCAGTCGATTTCCCGTCGCTCAAAAGAACTCAGCCTCTCGTAGATCACAATTTGCCGAATTTCGCACCTTGACTTGAGCCTGCACCCGCAAAAAATTCAACTCATCCAGGAGCTGAAGGTAGAGAACCATACACAATGATGGTTTTTCGCTAAATGGGCTCTGGAGCAGTTGGAAACTGACTCTTGTTTTCATCGAAAAATCATCTTCAGCGATAAGGCCAATTTCTGGATGAATGGGTACGTCAACAAACAAAATTGTTAAATTTGGGACGATACTAATCCATATGAGATCTAAGAACGTCCAATACATCCCGAAAAAGTCAATGTTTGATGGGGATTTTGGGCTGGTGGCGGCGGCGGCCGGCGTCATCGGTTCATATTTTTTTGAAAACGACGTTCGCCAGGCCATCAATGTTAACGGCTAGCGCTATGTAGCTCGATGATTACAAATTTCTTTTGACCTGAATTAGATAATATGGACACTAACGACATGTGCTCACGCCACATAGGAAATTCAGCACGAGCGATTCAAGGACATGATCATATCACGTGGAGGTGATGACCGAGATCATGTGATTTGACGTCGTTACCCTTTTTCTTTTGGGGTTTTATGAAGTCGCAGGGCTATGCTGATAAGCCACAACCACAGCCGCCCTCAAAGCCAACATGCCATCGGTCAAATATAGCCTGATTTATGCGCCAGAGTCATGGAAGATTGAATTGGACATTTGGGATGTGCGCCACCCAGAGAAGCTGCGATGGATATTTGAACGATGTTAAATTCCACACACACATAATGACATTGATGGGCCTTTCAAACGAATAAAAAAAAATTCGATGATATGTTACACACACTTTGTTTTATTTAAATTTAAAGTTAGGAACCGCTTAATGAAAGACCCTGTATATCAGCAGCTGTGTTATCATGTGTTCTTCCATAGTTCTCTGTAAAAATCTTCTGCTCTTTATCTGCCCAAGTTCGAGGTTTTTCCCTTATGCCTTGATTCAGATGGAAACATAAATATCTTTTGATGTTTGGTGTACTTATAGGGAGGGTCATTCAAAAATAAAATCTCTTCACTATCAATTGTGTGAAAGGCCATGACGCATATACATATTCTTTCAAGGTAAAATAGTCTTAGCCATGATTGCACCACTCGGGTCACTAATAAAAACTATATCGATTACCACTAGGTATATGTTAAGTCATGAGCTTTAACAAAAAAAAAAACAAAAACCATAAATTATAACCCGCATAATATTGTTCAATTAAACTGATTAGTTGAATTTATAAAAATATTTACTTCAAGTCACCACACCTAATAAGTTCATTCAGATGTCGTCGTCGTCGTCGACATCGACATCGACGTCGGTCGTCGTATTTTACAGTCCAAAACGGTTTCGCCTTAACACAAAACAATCACCTACTTGTAACTAAGACCCCGATTGCTCCTTTAACTCCAACCACATTGTATAGCTTCTGGCATTAAAGGCGTAGGCCGGTCTCACAATAAAATAATCTTACACTCTGATTCGTTTGAATTTACAAACTTTACAGCATCAAAGCTATTTTGCATTTTATAAACAAACGATGAATGAAAGAAAATGACTTCAAAGATATACATACATTTTTAATTTCGCAACTTTACAGCAAAAAAAAAAAAAAAAATTAAAATTAAAAAAAACATCAACAAAACTACGCCGTTTGAAGCTCAGCAATCTGTCGCCTTTTTAAGAATTAACTTTAATCTAGCGGATTTTGTTTTGATTTTTCTAATTCCGCACCGGCTAATACTTGTCATGTTGTCGCTATAATATTAAAGCAATGGTGTTTCGTAGTCGTCGTCGTCGTAGTCGGGATTCCAAGCGTAGGTAGGTTAAGTTAAGCTAAGGCTTGAGATATACTTTTGAATCCCATCAGAGTTGTAATGCTTTTGCTATATGAGAACTACGACAGGTGGAACGGTTTTATTTGCACATGCAAAAATTTATTCAATATGTTCTTCCGTGGGCGAATCGTTAAAGCTGACGCGGATAGATTTATAATTAAATATAACTATCACATTGATAGCTTGGGATGTGGCGAATTGGCAATGTAAGTCGTTTTTGGTGTCGATATTGCAAGCAAGTGGGCGTGGTAGATAGGTATAGTTTGTGTTTTTTTTTTTTTCGTAATTCTGTTTTGGTGCAAGAATTTGGAAAGGAAATAAATCTTTATCTAAAATTTTAATTTAGAAGCTTGTGGACTAATAAATTATGTTATCAGTTTAACGATTTGATATTGGTTGAAAGCTTGTATTAAATAGACATTTTATTTCTCGCTTTATAATATATGTACTGTACATATGTACAAGGTCTTGGAACTCTTATGTTATTTAAAGGGTTACATTTTTTGACATTTATGTCGAAGTTTTTATATTAAATAAAGTATCAACAGTCTAACGAATGGCATTTGAAGTATAAAAACTGCTTAAAATAAATCGAACGCAGGCTGTAAAAACTTTCATCAAGATTCCTGTGTAATGATAACCTTTTATCTTTTGTTATTGATATAATTGTCAATTTGTAATAGGGTTGTATAATGTTTATGAGATTTGAACGGACTCCGAATTCTGTCGTAAACATGTACACAATTCCTTAGTTTTGTGGTAAAGAATCAATCAATCTAGCTTTTGACAGCCCATTTCGCAAATTCTATAATTTTTAATTTGATTTATTTTGTCGTGTACATATAATATGTACAACTAAAAAAATATTTATCTTGTAATTTTGAATATTTTGTTGTCTCAGGTAAAGTTATGTACCTACACATATCGACGGTTAAAGTGCAGGGCCTCGTATGCCGAAACAATTCAACAAAAAAAATATTGATACAAAATAATCAGTCGAAAAATTCAACAAAAAATAAAATAATCAGAAAAATCAATCCATATTTTTACAATTTTAGCGTAACAATAATGTTGCGAACATTTTACTGAAAAAGATATAAATTTCAAAACATCATATAATATATCTACATATATAAATTAAAGTTTGGTTTTGTGTACGTTCGCTAACCAGCCAAACCGGTTGACCGATTTTCTGAATTTTTGTTTTTAATTAAAGAGGAATAAGGGTAGAAGGTTTAGGACTAAAAACAATTATAAAAAAATAAAGAAAATCTGTTAAAAAAAAAGAAATGAAATTTCAATTGGTCACATGCGTTACGGATTTGAACAATATTTAGTGATTTGTGCAATTCAAAAATAAAGGAGTTCGTGGTGCAGTGGAAAGATATCCGCTTTGCTGCTGTGGCTGTTCTAGTTTTTAAGTAGTTTTAAGTATTTTTAAGTTTAAAGTAGTTTTAAATAGTTTTAGTTAGCTTTAGTTTAGTTTTTAGGTAGTTGTAAGTTTTAAATAAAAAATTATATGAGACTAAGTTTTTTTTGTATAAATTCTTTCTTGGTAGAAAACAAAACCGATAAGGAATTTTAGGATTAAATTAGTTTTTAGGCCGAAAGGCATTAGTATTAAGTTGCTATATAGTTTAACTTAGAGCGCCCGCATGGGGCCAATAAGTTAGTTGTAAGTTAATGGCTAGTTTTTATGAATTTTTGTCTAGCTTTAAGTTAGTTATAAGTTTTGAAAAAAATAAAAATGAATTAAAAATGAAATGAAAATGAGATATCCGCTTTGGACGTGAGGGGTCTCAGGTTCGATTCCTGTCGCCGGCAACATTTTTTTTTTAATTTTTAATAATTTTCTATTTTCAACACATTCGCTGCAAAACAAATAAAATAGTATTTTTTTTAACGCCCTGCGAAGCTGGCGGGTGTTTTGCTAGTATACTATAGATCGCTATACAAGATTTGGTATATTTTTTTTGATTTCTGAAAAAACACAAAAATGACTTATACGAGGTTCTGTACTTTAATAATCGATATCTAGTTTTATTTGTAATTTTTTTCAATAATTTTTGGACTTTGCAAACTCCTTTTATTCAGAAACATTATGTTAAGAGTCTTCCAAGTCTTTCAAGCTTCGTATGTTACTCATTTAATTATTTAAGAACCTACTTTTATTTTACTTTGAAATAATATAAGCTCTCATGGGTGCAGCTGCAGCTTAATGCTTATCCTCTTAAAAATTCAGTTCCTATATGGAAAAAAGGTATTTTTTCACTCTGTTTCACTAACTAACAAAATGGTCATAAAAGACTATATAGGTGTGATTTGCATTTATCGAGAAATAGAACTTAAAGAAGATCACATTAAAATAATGTTCGCTATTTTAATTACGTATATATGTAATTGATTTGCAAAACTTGATGGTATACGAAAGATATATTTAAAAAGGAAAGGAGGAGCTCCTTTACAACTTTACATTCATGCTTAGCTGCATAGTCGTTAAAGTTTAGGGTTTTGACTTAGGGTTTTATAATAAGGCATTATATTGCCACGGATTGCAATGTATTGAACCGCATCGCATTAGTAGGAAAAAGGATATTGCGCTCTAAAAATTTTAAATATTTTTTTTTTAATTCTTATTAGATCTGTCTTATTAGAAAATGTTCAACATATTCGGGATCATTCATATAATCGGGTGATTCGTTTAAAACGGAAGAAAAATTAATTATTTTACATTTTAAATTTACATTTACATTTATTTTGTACATACAATTTCTTTTAAATATTGTTTCTATTAAATGAAGTGTTTGAGTATTTGGATCAGGGTTGCAAGACCTCAAGTCGCTTCTTAGTTTAAGCTTGGCTTTAATTCACAGCCTAGTGGCTGAATTATGAATAAAAAAAAAATAATTCATAAGATAACGGGTGAATTATGAGAAGAAAAATTTGCATTTTTCATAAGTTAGTAGGTTGTGAATTGGAAAATTTATAAGCTACTATGTTAGTATAGTACAGTAATTTGGTAATTTTACGTGGAAAGTTTTCGGGGATATTTGAAAATTGGCAATTTTATAAATTTCGATGTGCTCTTTTAGAATTTCAACTTTTCCACCTCGTATCTTTGTCGCTCGCGCCACCATATTAGAAAAATGGGAGGTTAAAGGCCTCCCAAAATGGTTTTTTCAGGAATAACTCCCGAATGGTTAGATGTAGAAAAAAAAACTAAATATGCTTGATTATATTGAATAATCTTATCTTTGTTTTATTCAATTTTTTTTAATGAGTTTATTTTTTTAAGATGTAATATAAGAAAAAGTAGTTACCGTTATTATTTTTGATCTATAGATACAAAAATTGCTACGATGCCCGATTTAATTTCTGATTTCTACCATTTTCTTGGTATATTTTCATCGCATATAATTTATTCTATAAGAATTAAATAAAATTAAAATTATGTTTTTTTTTCTTTTCAGGAGAAGCATCATCACAAAAGAAAAAAAAACAAATGCCTCAATATACATTACATTATTTGTTATATGTTATGAAAACTTTTGTACTTAATTTGTTAAATGATATTATATTATACCTAAATAAGATTGTTATATTATGTATTTATCTTTGACGAGACTAGCAACGAGCAAGGACACAAGGACAACAGTATGTGAATGTACTCATTAATAGCATTTCTTTCGCTTCCATTATATATAATATATTAATTATTTTAGTATATACAATATACATAAATGCATTTGTAAAAAAATATTTTTTTACCAAAAAATAAACAAAAAGTTATATAATTATATTTTATCAAAGATAATCAGTAAAATGTATAGAATATGTACATTGTACATACATGCATGTACATGTATAACATATTTATATAAATTATTGAAGGAGAAATTGCAAACAACATTGTAATAAGATATTTATAAGCAAAAGGGTTAAATAAATTTTAATAATCGATATAATTAGCTTTTTACCAAAGTGCTCTGTTTGTTTGATTTCCAAAACTGCAAATTTTTCACCTGTTTAAGTCCAGTCTTTTAATTTATTTTTATTTAAATTGCAAATCCGAGGTGTTGACGAGCCTTGGGAAAAAAATATAAGCCAGTATCAACACTATTGGCCGATAAGTTCCGAATAATATTCCTTCAAAGAAGAAATTTTTAAAAGGGTTTATCTTAAATGTGAATTAGTGAATTTTTTTAAATTTTTTTGAAATAAGAACTCAACAGATATTATAAGTAAGTGCTACTCGTAAGATTTATAAAGAAGATAGTTAACAAGGACATGCATTAAAGTTAGTTTTATTTAGAAACAACACTTTAGTATTTCAAGTGTAAGGTATCTTAAAAGAAATAATTTTGAAAAATTAAATTTAAATATTCATTCACACATCGGGTTTTATTTAGGCACGATTCATACCACAGATTCATAAATAACTTCAATTTAATAAAGTGACAAACATTTTATTTCAAGTCATATTTTGTATGTAAGCCGGGATTATTGATGTGTAAACATCTATGCTGGCGTTATATAGGGCAAACTAAAAATGTGGAAATTTCTGAAAAAAAGTACGTTGTTATCTTACACGTTACGATACGTTGATGTAAATTAGATACGTTCAATATTGGGTAAGTCGTTCGTGCTTCAAACTAAATCGAAAGATCGAGTTGAGTTTGGGTTGAAATTTGGTGTTGACAGTTCAAACTCTTCGAGTTCTGTGATGTAAAACCAGCACTTGAATATTTAATTTGATGTTTAGGTACATTACACTTCTTCACCGTGAGTCCCAGCACTCACATTTTTTTGATTTATTGACGTGTGTGATACTGCAACTAGCAATATTTAAAAAAATTCACGATACAGATGTCAGTTTCTAGAAATATAATGCCACTTACATATTTTTTTTTGTATCAATGTTTATTGGATAAACGTTTGGGTTGGAAAATCTTAGTAAGATCTTGTAAAGATCTATAAATAAATGGTTGTAGAAATTGAACTAAAAAAATAAAGATTTTACCAGAAATCATATCAAACTTTATACTAGATTGCTTTTTGGTGCTTTCGTTTTTCTAAGAAATTATCAAAAGTACCTATTTAAAAACCCTTCCGAGAAGAAGTTATGCTCTATCATTTTCCCAAGTCTAGACTTAAATCTTAATGACCGGATTAAAAAAACATCAGATACTTTTACATAAATATAAGTCGTTTTTTACCAAACCCATAGGAAATTAGATAAAAGAAAGATTCTGGGTTATAAAATTTACATGTTAAGTGCAACAACAACTAATCCCCAACGGGCTTATCTATAAGCAGGGATAGGATTTTGTTGACCTAAAAATTTAAAAAAAGGCAAAGTAAAACATTTAAAAAGGCAAAAAAAGGCATTTATTCAAACAGGAGGGAATAAAATAAAAACTTAACTATAGTTACATTGAACCATAAGATTTTTTTTTTAATTTTCAGGCAACAACCGCCTGCGGTTGATCCTCAATAGCACTTTAAAGGAACTGAAAGACCTCTCTACATCAACGGAAACGAGTGGACCCCAATTGAAAAACTCCACATTTCCTACTTCTATATTTTTTGGGAGCTTACTGTTTTCATCACCTTTAACGACGCATTTTTTTGGAATAATGTCTCAAGTCCCTTATATGCAGAAAAAACAGACTTTTATTTGTTCAAAACATCTTTTGCGACTGTACCTTTGGTGTCTCTAAGTCGCCCTTAATTTTGTGTAAGATATTCGAAACTTCTCCAAGAAAACATGAATTAGATACTGTTATAATAAGATGTAGCGTTGTCGTCAATTGAAAGCACTCAATGGGATAGCAGATAAAAAAGTTCATAGATTTATTTGTATTTATTCGAAATTTTTGTGTTGAGCTAATTAGTCAATGCATAGAAAAAATTATGTGGATCCGAAATATGCATGTATTTACATTCAGTAAATTTACTTTTTGTGTGTATATTTGAAAAGAGTAAAAATATGAGAAAAGGCAAAAAAAGGCAACAACCAAAGAAAAGGCAAAATAAATTACATATATTCTTCATCACCAGGACTCAAAACATATTTGTTTAAAGTCTAAAGTGTCATACGATTGCGCAAAAAAAAAAGGCAAAGTCAGCAAAATTGCAAAATCCTATCCCTGTCTATAAGGCTTGAGAATTTTTGGGATTTAAATTAAATGCTCAGGAAAACTGAGTTATCGACTTGAATTACATACTTGTTATCAATAGTTTGTATTGAAACTCCATCTATTTTTTTCATGGCGTCGCTAATCCCAGAATTTTGAAAAAAAGCATCTTAATCTTAACCCAGTCAAAATTTCGATCTCAACGCTATAATTCTTATCGATTTATTTACCTACATATGTTCGAAGGTGAATAACAAATTCGAATTCATTATTTATTTACATTTAACAAAATGTTTAAACTTGCCGTAAGGAAATTTCAACGATGATAAAGTGATTTTTAGTAGTAAAGCAGATGAAATTGTAAATTATTTTTATTCTGTAAGATTTTATCAACAATTGAAAAATTTTGAAAGATTGTATTTAAAAACAATAATTAAAGAATTAATCTCCCGTGATACATAAATACAAGCTGTGTAGTGTATATGTTTATATTTTTGCTGTTGACAGATATAATGTGAGAAAAAATAATTTAAAATAAATGATCATATTTATACATAGTCTTTCAAAATAAAAAACTTAAAAAATTAATTAATTTTTATAATTAAAAAATGGCAATGAAATGATTTCAATCAACCTGAGAATTTAAAATGATCGTTATTTCTGAAGCTATTTTAAAGAAGAAAAAAATGATATTTAATATTTCCTTCTATAGAAGCATCTTCAGCATTATATAGTAACACGTAAAAAAGCATCCCGTCAACAAAAAAGTGCTTACTCATATTATATATGTATGTGCCTACTATTACCTATGTATATGTTTCTACTTCATATGCAAAAATAAAAGTTATTCATTTTCCGCAATTTAGCTATGGATTTTACAAAATATATGGAAACGTCATAAACTTTATTATCACTAATGACCAGCATGAAGGTAATTTGTATGCGATGTGGCCTTAACGAATTTTTGTGTTTTTTTTTTTTTTTTGTTAGAGCCATGCGATGATGATATTATGTTTTGAGGGAAAATAAGGAAATTCATATAAGGAAGGAGATGTGTTTTGTAATAAAAATGTAAAGAGCGTTTTGTGGCGTTGACGACGACGATGTAGCTTGAAAATGCAAAACAGAAAGTTTGTATATGCCATTGGTTTTGTTATTGTGTTTTTTTTTTTTTGAGACTATTGTAGCTAAGCTATTTACAAGAAGAAAATTGTGTCTTGAGTGAGTTAGCAGAAAATATTATGGTTTTTCAAATTCAGATAGAAAACTATGAGAGAGGATGCCTTTGTTGTACTTCATTAACTTTCTAAAAAAAAATCCATTAAAGATGTTCAGTCCATGTCCAATATACTTTTTATGATTTGGAAAAAATAAAGAAGTTCTCTTAACGTTAGACTTTTTTCACCTGAAGTTAAATATACCTTACCATACAAAAGAAGGAAATAATTTTCCCTTAGCTGTTTAAAAAATATTTGATCAGTTTGGTATAAAATAACAAAACTCATATAGTCTAGTCACATTAATAAAAAACGCTTATTCCACGTTTATTCCAAGAGTTTACTAAACCAGGGAATAAGAGTTAAGCTATGGTTAAAATTTTCCATGAATAAAACTAAAATGTTCGTGGAATAGTAAAGTGACGTTTACCAAAAATCCCTTAAGAAAATCTACTACAATAAATAAGATGATTGTTTAGTAACTTGAAATTTTCACCAAGTTTTGCAAACTAGGGTTTTTTTTTCGTATGGGTTTTGACAGCAAATTGTGATAATTTGTAAGAAAAGAGCTCACGTTACTAAACACACCTAGGAATTCACTTATTGATATAAATTATTATCATTTTTTAATTGTTTAAATAAAAAAGAAAAAAGAGTGAGAACTGGAGTACCAACGACAAAGTAAGTAAATAAAGCAGACTATCTATTTCCAAATAACCTACTCAAATCGTTGTACATGAAAAAAATATAGGCACAAAAATAGAAAATAAATTTGTTGGCACCAACACAAATTGTCAAATAATTTGAAATCTAGCAGACATTATTATTTTTATTCAAAATTAAATAAGCAATCTTCAGTTATTTTTTTTTTTAATTTCAGAATAAATTTGACACATCTGGTTCTTATTCCTTCACTAAACCAACTTCTTCGGTGGTTTAACGTAGTAAACGTCACTCAGTAGAAATTTTGTTTTATTCATAACATTTTGAACTTAGCCCACGGAATATAAGACCTAACCCTTTGCTATTCCAAGTTAATTTATTTGGCTGATAATATACATAGTTCGTTTTTTTGTTAATTGAAAAGTGCACAACATGGACTGTGCAACACTTGGCATAATTTTTTGCAAACATATTTGCACAAATTCATGTTCTTTGCATTCTTGTTTTTGCGAATACAGTAGACGTTCGATAGAGTGAATCTCGGTAAAGTGAACTATCCAGTATAGTGAACACACAAAATTTTAAACAGACTACTCTAAAAAGTGGACAAAATGTATCTTGATATAGTGAACACACATTTTTTTAGTATGTATTTAACAAGAATATTCCAGCTTCAATGCGTTAACAGCATTGTCGACTTTCTTGAAAGATATTTTTACCGTTCATTTATGTGTTTCGTACAGTCAAACACAAAAGAATTATCCACTTGACCAATTTTAACACAAGTTGATAATGTATTTTAACTTTTGTGACATATTGTAATTGTGAAAACCACCTATCCCATAAATTTTCAGATACGTTGGGTTGTTGTAGCATCAGCTGTTTTGTCACAAGAGATTACAACAACACAAACCTATCCGGGTAGCTTTGTATTAATCCCCGAACGCGACCACTATCATTGTCAATTTAACACGGTTGCAGATGTTTTCTTGAAATCAAGTAGGTATTTAAAGATATAAAATGTTTGGAAGAAAAAGCGGTGAAAATAGGTAGGTATGTTTTTTTATAATATTATGAAATAATTGATTATTTTACCCAATTGAAATTGTTTTACGCTTTAATAAAAAAAAAATATATTAATTTTATCGAATTCACATGGGGCAGCCTATTTATCTTCTCTCTCGAAAAAGTGAACAATCTCGAAAGTAAATAGGCCTGGTTTTAATTACTTCACTATATCGAGGGTCTACTGTAAATCGTCTCCTTTAAGTTGAACAGTAAAAAAATTTCAAAATTAAATAAGATTACAGTGGCAGTGTTTTCCGATGATGTCTAGAGGACGTTAATTAAAGTGTAGGTAGGAGTCCAGAAATCCTACGTATAAATTCTTAATTTCCAAATGATCTCAATGTTTATTTAAAATCCAGTTCTTTAAAAAACATCTTCACTAAATAACAATAATTAACATTTTATTTTAACTAAATGGGTATCAATTTTATAAATATAGATTTTTCTAAACATTCTGTATAACCATATCAACAAAACCAAATACCCCAAATCTTCATCATATTTATTTATTTATTTATTTATTTATTTCAAGAAAAAAACATTAACAATAGATACAATAAGATAAAATCTTTGAGCAGTATCCTAGTTGAATATAACAAATTTTGATAAATAAAACAAAACATGAAAGTCATATTATGTACATATTCAGATTACAAGAATTAATTAAAGAAAAAATTATTTTAAAAGAGCAAAGCTGCTTTACAAACAAAAAATTACAAAAAAAGTGCGATATAAAATATTTAATAAATATAATAATAACTAATAATATAAAATTAATAAATAATAATAATATAGCATTTACCATTCAATTCGCAAGATGAGAGAGAAGCTTTGTCTGGAATCGTGTTGCATTGACAATAGTTTGCATATCAATTGGGAGATTATTCCACTCTTTTATCGCTGAAACATAGAAAGATCGCTCTGCAATGGTGTGGGAAAATCGCGGTAAAATGAGCTTAAGGCCTCTACGAGACTGCGCAAATTGCAGTATGTCTTTTAGATATTCTGGGCACCTGCCATGGATAATATTATGCAATTTATAAATATTTCTAAAATTATAATAAGCATCAAAAGGAATTCCCAGAATAGATCTGTTAAGATGAGATACACTGACAAATCTAGGTTTATTATAAATAAAACGTATGCAATCATTGAATGCAACATTTAACTTACGCTTACATTCAAAATCTAAGCACGGATAAACTGAACAGTTGAAAATGAAAAATGGCATTAAAAGGGCTTTAACCAAACGTAGCTTCATGTCTTGTGAAAGTAATTGTGCGGAGTATCTCAAACCTCGTAAACCTGCATAAATTTTTCGTATAGCGACTGAGACTGCATCACAACAACTAAGAGAACTATTTAAAGTGAACCCTAAATAGATAACCTTGTCTAAGTAAGGAATTATTTCTCCACTGAGAATAATTGGGGGAAAATCCGCCGAATGAAATTCATTTCTAGAACAGATCATAGCAACAGTTTTAGAGGGGTTAAGTTTAAGTCTATTCTCACTTACCCACAGTTGAATTCGCTCTAAATCCTCATTAGTACGACTTACAGCGTCTTCCATCAATCCAAGTTGACGATTGATGTAGATTAAAACGTCATCTGCATACATATGGACTGAGCAGTCTTGAACAACATCAGGAAGATCATTGATGAAAAGTGAGAATAGAAGTGGTCCCAAAACAGAACCCTGTGGTACTCCTGTGTTTACAAAAAAGGGAGAAGATATACCACCTTCAACTTCTATTGATTGCGATCTATTTTTTAAATAGTTACAAAGTAGGCGAAGAGATGTGTTCGAGAACTTAAGCCCAAACAAAACGAAACCAAACAGACAAACTTATACAACGGCGACGGAAAGTCTGATGTTCGAATTTTATGTAAATAACCCAAAACGTAACCGCATTCAAATGTGCATTATTAAAGAAAAAAAAAATAAACAAAAAAAAAACACAAACAATAAAATACCAACCATACCAATATGCACTGACATAACAAAAAAATAAATTCCGTAACGGTCGAAAAATCTATATTGATGTCAATAGGTCGCCGTAACGCGCGCATAAAAATATATAAAATTATTTTTCACTTTCCAAGCGATGCCGCATGTGTAGCTGTTTTTTTTTTTAATCCTAAAAATCATACTTTGGTGGAGAGACCTCGATTTTAAGAGAACAACATGGTGGTTAGGGCAGGCACACCGCGACCGCACCGCCGCGCCGCACACACATCGTTTCCAACACCAATAAACAACAATTTCTAATTCTGTTGAATTTTGCACACACAACATATCGCACGGTTTTAAGGTGCACGTTACAAACGTTACATTGGTCATAAGGAGGTGAATTTAAATCACTGCAGTTTCACGATTTTACAATTGCAGAGACAGGTGAATTTCTTGGAGTGTGGTTCTTTTAAAATTATTCCTAATAATCTACAATCAACAAATGAACCAGTTTTTCAGTGGAGAATGCATTCGGAAGGACCAAAGAAACTCAGGTGATAAAAAAAAAAAAAACTGAGTTAACTTACCAAATTTGTTTAGTCGGATTTAACTTAGATCTTGCTCTAAAAAACTCAGGTTAAATGTCACAAAGCACCAGAAGAATTAGGTATTTGAAAAAAAAAGCATTGATTTACTTTTCCCTGCGTGCCCGAACCCTAAGGGCCAGTTGTATATACGTGGTTCAGTAATTAAAACATTTCGATTTCGGTGGATTTGCTAAGGTTCAAAGATGGTTAAAAGTGTTTTTTTGCAATCCCGGAGAGAATTGGTCAAAAAATGCATCGGGGATTAAAGACATCATCACAGGAAAAAATAGAGTTTCAATACAAACTATCGATAGCAAATATGTCATATGTGATACAATTTTTGTGCGTGCCTGAAAATTATCTGGGTTTACAGCCAAAAGCCATAAAACTAGTGCTGTTTAACTTTAATTAATCTGTACATTTATGTTATGATTAATAAATAATAATAATTATAATAATAATATCTGGGTTTAGCTAGAATCGTTTGGGATTAGTAGGTATATTTTTTGCAACTAGCTTGTAAATTACGGCACCGTGAAATTAATTCCCAGGTTCATAGGTCTTATTTATAAACGTTGTCTAACTTTAGACAACACTGTCCAACTTTAGAAAATGTGTTCAAAAACCTTGTTTATTGTTGTCTTATAGCTGCCTAACTATGACACAGGAGTGGATTGTCTTAACCCTGAATAATGTGATATTTATTTTTATTAAATAAAATAATAAAATAAAATAATTTCCACCAATTTGAAAATAGTTAGACAGTGTCTAAGTAGACAAAAATTTAATTAAATAAGGCATAAGACATTGAGGCCATTTTTCAAAATAAAATTATGCCTCATGCAATAAGGCCCCAACGAAATGAAAAAAAAGCTCCAAAATAAATATTTCATAATAAAATAAAACCCCAATGAAATATAAACCTACAAAAATTAAGTGAAATAACACCCCAATTAGCCGGGTACGAAATAAGCGAGCTCTGAGTACTCGATTATCGGATTTTTATAATACTTTTTGTGGAATGATGTTTCAGCAAAATAAAATAAGGCCCCAAAATGTTTTTCAAAATAAAACGAAATTAAACTTAAATTAATTAAATTAAAAGTTAATTTTAGGTTCATATTTCATTGGGGCTTTATTCCATTATGAAATAAGGCCGCAACAAAAAAAAATAAAGCTAAAAAAAAAATGAATTAAAACACAAACATTTCGGTATTTTCGTGCATATGAGTTTCGGACCCTTTATCATTTTTTCTTTGGGGCCTAAATTTTGTGGAGCCGTGATTACTCCGGGGCTAGTTCTCAATTACATAAGTAAACAATCTTTGAACCTCAGTAAATTCGACGAAATCGGTAAGTTCAAATTGCACGGAAATATTTTAACCACGTTTGTAAAAATGGTCCTTACAACTAACTAAAGATTTCTCGTAGAGTAAAAGAGTTATTGGGAAGATTAGAATAGAAAAGATTTGACGAAATTCTTAAAATTTTGAAGAAAATGTAATATCTTGAAAATTTTCAAAAAGGCGAATATTTGGACCATTCGGACGGATTCGGAAAAAAAGGTTATACAATACATTTATATAAGTGCAATGAGCTAAATTCCAGAAGAGTTACACTCGGTGCCCGTTAGGTATGCATTAGGTATAAGTCATATAATTTAATTTATAAACGCACAAGGTCTACGAATTTTGTGTAAAAATTACTGTCACCATTTTTTTTTAAATAAAATGATGATGGCGAAATTTTCTTACTTCATCGGCACAAGTTATAAAAACTTCGAAAGATCCACATCCACTCTGCATTTATATAGCCAAGCCATTCAGCAGCAGGTTAGAGAGTGAACAATTTTCTGTCATCAACAATTTCGACGACACAATGCTGGCGGTGTTAGAGTTTAAATATCATTAGAAAACAACGATACAGTTGATGTTGCTTCAAGTTTCGGTTACTTATTTATAGAATTTATCTTCCTCTTTAATTTCGAAAAGAAACTACAGTAAACATACGTACAACTGCACAGCACATCTGAGGTATTTTCCCGCTCAACGGGGGGGCGCTGCAGAGTGGTAAAAAAAAGAGTGTCTTGTTGTACTTACAAGTCTTACAGATTCGGCGGGTAAATTGTGGGTCTCCGTGTGTCTTATAAGCACACGAGAAAAAAAAAAACACATAACACGGTATCTTGTTATCGATCGATTTATCGTTTTCGCTTTTTGGCCAGCTTTATAGCGGAAAAAATGTTACAGCCAACCAAAAATCAGCACACTTGAGCTGACATTAGAGCTCGTAAAATGAATCGGGGAAAATGTATTGTTGGCATTATTAATCCAATTCGAATGGATTTCGGTCGTTGTATGTTAATTTGAATAGCAACTGACCTGAATAACGTTTGATGTGTCTCTGACTTTTTTTTTGTATATACCGCAAAACGACAAGCCATTGGGGTTGCAAGCAATGCGATTGAAACAAAAGGTGAGCAGGTTTCGTTGCTACATATAAAGAGCTCTGCATAAATACTATAATATGTAGTTATGTAGTTTACTTCAACTTCGCAGCAGCCAAGTTATGAGACTCAGTACAGATGCATAAATTGTTATGGTCCATTTTTGTGGTGAACTGATGGGGACAACGAAGGTTCAACTGGATTAACGAGATTCGATTTCTTTAACAAGAAATAAATTTCAATGTTTTGTTTTTGGTGTTAAAGTTGATATTACTTTTTATTATTTAAATTTCTGAGATAATTAAATTTTATTTAGTTTTTGACGTTAACAACGGTGAGGTAGTTCACTACCTTATGCTTATTTTTTTCGAAAATACGTAGGTACAAAATGGAATAGAAATGTAAAGAAAATATAACCCAAAACCTAACGATCTCTTAAAAGCAACATTTTTGAACATTTTGTTTTTAATTTTAAATACCTATTAGTTTTAAATTCAAAATCCAATAGAAGATATATTCGTTCAAATTTTTCAGTTTCAATTATTATTATATCCCTTATTGGCTCTTAAGGTTCTGTACAGCTTCGGAAAACTTTCGCTAAGAATAAGAAGGCAGAAGTTTCCAATTGTTCCATTCCTACCTATTTACAAAATTCAATGAACATTGTATCTACAATATTTGTAGATACAATAACTCCATACAGCTTGGGAAATTATCATTTTAAAAATTTTTTATAGGAAATTAAAATCAACAAAATATGAACACGGCTTAAAAGTAAAGACATTTTTTAATAGTCTTTTTCTATTGTAACTTCAGCATACTTTTATTGTATGTATAGCTTCTTAAATATTACCACTGGTACTATTATAGAGCTGCAGTTGCATTTTTTTTACTACCAATCAACTTTAACGAAGCAATTGCCGAGGTTGAAACTTCTATAAAGAAAATTTAATGGGATTTATAGATGAAACAAAAGTTTTCAAGTGATGTTTTTTTTTTTTTTGGAAGTTACCTACACTTTCATAAAGCTTATATTGAGATATTTTATCGAAACCTTATAGAAACTATGAAGCATTCATTTTCACTTTTTATAAAGAAAAGTATTGCAGGTTTTAGACCATTAACACAATGAAGTCATAAATTGTAAGAAAATTAAAAATAAAATTTTCAGACGTCTGTCTGTCCTGTAATTCCAGCATTAAGGTAGAACTATAATAGTCGACGTACGTGATCGTTCGAAATGAAACAAATACAAAGATTTCATATGGCGTGCCTATAATTGTGGTTTGCTTTGTTTCGTCCAGTTTTCGTTAACTTTTACTTTCGGAAGTGAAGGTTTGGGATTTTTAAAGTGAGTACCTATCTTTGATTATGGGTGACTTGTGCATTTGACGTTTTGGAAGATAACTTTTCGTTCAGCTATGGGATTTTGTTTCCGACATCTTCCGACTATTATAGTTCTACCTTTAGACATGTTTTATGACAGAAAATGAATAAACAAATGTTAGAAAAGCGGACATTTTGTTATTTACCTTAATCTACTACCACATTGGATATGCCAGTTGGATCAGAAAATTTTCTATTGTCACAATAATGCATAATACTCCACCAATATCAGCTATACATAAAATATACAGTCGTTTACAATTATTGCTCACATTTAATTGTAATGACTTTCCACACCTCGTTACAAACAATTGTGATGTTTTCAATTAAAATTCCTTTCGTGTTACACAGCGAACATGATGCGGAATGTATTCGTTCCCTTATACACGAGTTCGCTGTGCTATAGCCCGGTCTATCCTGTCTCCTGTGTTGAGTGACGCAACTGATAGGATCAACAACAAACTGTCGGTTTCTCTACACAAAGTATATAATTCCACGAAGTCACATGGCGTTTTAGACACAAACATACAAACAAACACACACACGCTTACAAATGCGGTGAACATGCCCCAAACAACTTGTATAGCGCACCGAGATGTCATCACTCCTTTGGGGCAATGTTTCGTTCTGTGTTATGTGACAATTGCACAGCACATTTATACGAATGTTTTAAGTCCAGAAAGACTTTATTTTTACCTCAGAAGTGGAAAACCATCAGTATAAGGAGGAGTTTCAAAGATAAAGCTGGAACAAGCAACGGAACTGGGAATCATGTTCCGATTGGGCAACATGACGTCCGGCATGCGACATCCTTTTGATGTAGATCCGACAATTGTTTTTTTTTTATATTTTCATTTCAAATGTAGAAATGAATACCTAATAGCTTTGTCTATTTTTATCACTGAGAATAGTGAGAATAATGTTTGCATGCCCTTAATTACAGCTATGTATATAATTTTAGTGATGGTGATGATGACCAATGACCATGGCTTAAATCCTCAAGGCATTTTACTTGTTATTTTAAAAGGAATTTCACGCATTTTCAAAACAAGTGACTTCGATTCTATGTGAATAAGCTATGGATATGAAAATGTAGCTTACTATAATATGCAAATTTATTAAGGTTCAAGGAGCCTATAGGTACATTTTGCTGTGGAAAAAATACAAAAAACAAATCAGTGAAATTTTAAAGGACTACTTAGGAAAACTACGTCTAAAACGACATATAAAGGGTGTTTTTTTTAGAGGAATAGAACTTTAAGTTGGCAACACTATTTTAACCGGCGGCCATTTTTTCAGCTGTCAAGTGATTTATTTTCAGACTGACGCCTGAACAACGCATGCAAAATATTGTGAATGGGCTTGGAAAGAGATTGCTGTTGATCCCGATTTTTACTTTATGGGCTAGTGGAATCATTGGTCCGTACTTCTTTAAAAACGATGCTGGCCAGAACGTTACAGTCAGTGGTGACCGCTATAGAGACATGATTATTGACTTTTTCCTTCATCAATTGAACAACCATAATGTGCAGGAGCTGTGGTTTCAACAAAACGGCGCAACATGTCACACAGTTCGTGCCACAATTATTGATTTACTGAAGGAAACTTTTGGTAACCGCATAGTTTCACGTTACGGACCAGTGAATTGACCTCCAAGATCGGGCGATATGTGAAGTCGCTAGTCTACGCCGATAAGCCCGAAACGATTGACCACTTGGAGGACAACATTTGCCGCGTTATTGCCGATATACGGCCACAAATGTTGGAAAAAGTCATCGAAATAATTTAAATAAATAAAATTTATTTTTGTTATACATTACGCTGTTAAATGATTGAAAATGACAATTTGTAGCAGACTATTTGAAGAAGTCTTCGCTCTTTTTTCGCACGGAATTATTTGCAAGAACTATTAATTGTGCGGTTTCCAGTAGCATTTTACTATCGTGTTGATGAACACAGACAAATTTCGTTCCGATTCAGCTGCGTACTAGTGAACACCTTGGCTGCGTTCAGTATAAAAGTAAGGTAATATGAAATGAAGCTGAATTGTAAAAGCATGAAGAGAATTTATATGAAAGTGGAATTTGAATTTTGTTTGCCATTTGGTTTTTAAGTCCCTTCCCTAAACCGAATTTTTTTAAACGAGTGCAGACGAGTGATTTTGGAAGTCTGCGAAAACCAAAAAAGTCTGCAATATGCAGACAAATCTGCAATTATGGCAACGCTGGTGGCAAGGCAAGCACTGTTCTCTAGTCTCTGCTCTTCAAATCCAAAAACAAGAGAATCATAAGTTGATAATATTTGAATCTTATTGTTGAAATTTCTTACGACCTCTTGTGATATTTGTTGCTAGTGTGAATTATAAAGGCGAATTTTTAATAACCATAATGCATCGGTAGGTGGGTTTTATAGATAAGATAGATAAATGCTCTTTATTACATTTTTTTACAAAAGAATTGGCTATTATATATTGAATGTTGTAGGCAGCTGTTGTTTGGTTTATGTATTATATTGGGTAATTATGTAGGCTGCTGATGATGCCAGCTTGGGCAAAGTTTTCAATTAAATGCGATTATTTGGGTGAGGGTTCAAAGTATAATGTTTTATTCCTGAAAATAACGAAAAATACATATTTTTCAAATCAAAAGAGGGATTTTAAGAGAATATTTTCGTTGGAGGCCCTGAGGCTCTTCCTCGTTTGCCCCAATAGTGGTTACGGCCCTGACCACAGTGGGTCGCTTTAACCAGAGTTATCTAAATTATTCATAAAAAAAATTACAATAAAAAAGCATCGCTAAATATGTCCCAGTGAGCCTCATTTCTACTTTTTGCTCAAAGTTTTTTTTTTGTATTTTGTTTTGATATTTATTTCCACTAAAAGCATTGCTTTTTTTTAATTCTCAAATTGTCGTGCAAATTTGCATTACATGTGTTTTTTTTATTACACAACAAAATCTTACACTTACGATTATTCATTCAGTTTACATAAATTTCTAAAGCGTGTGATATTTTGTGTAGAGCGAAGCTATATATATGTACATTGTACAACTAATGCAACTTCGGCAGAGACAAAAAAAAATAAAATGATACTCCACAACATGGACTATGTGGAGACATCAAGTAGGTACATTTTATCTATAATCCAATTAATTTGTGGCAAGTGTCTCGCCAACACCTGATTGCAGTATATTTTCCTGATTAGCCATAAATACGAAGCCTTTTATATATACATACGTTCGTGGCCTCTGATGATGGTAATTTGCTCCTGTTTTTTGATAAACATTTAAGTGTTAGAGTGTAGTCGTATGTCATTTAAAGATATAAGGTTAGACTTTTTTTTTATTGGTGTAAGGCTGGTATGGGTACATTATAAAAAAAAATATGAGATACCTACTTCATCTTAAGTTGGAAGATACTTTGTTTATATAAAGTTGCTAAGACTATGTCGCAGTTACGATAAAATTGGAACAGCTTGTTAAGGCAACAATATTTCAGAAAAATTAGTCTAATCTAGAAAAAGATAAAGAACTAATATCTTCGAGTGGGTTGGGTTGTACAACGATTGACCGCATTTCAAAACAAAATTGAAATCTGGCAATCTCAATCGCAGAGTTTATAATCTCGAATTTAAATAAAATATTTATTGATTCCTGCGTGTGAAATTTTATCGTTTTGTCGTGATCTGATTTCTGAACCTTGTTTGGTTCTAAGAGTTTAAAAAAAATGGAATATAAAAAATAGTATTTGTTCATTACACTTCCACTAAAAGAATAACTCTCTTCAAGTTGACTAAAAATAAAAGTATACGTAGACAAAAATTAATCCCGAAAGTTGTTTGGATCTATTAACTTCTTCCATCGCTTCTGGCGTTCTTCAGAACAAAGAATAATTGTAAAACTACCTCCCGCACCTAAATTCTAAAAATTATTAATGGCTTCATATATCAAGCGTCTGGACTGCTGTCAGATGTCTTTATGTTTCTGTCTGCTCTAAATAGTTGTTAATCCCATAATAATAATTGTTATCCTCTTTTGAAATATGATATGCTTCGGTTAACGCGCTTCTTAATACCACTATATGAGAGACGGCCACCTATAGATTGGCGGTGGCCCCGTTAATATCAATGAGAGTCATGTTTCATTACAAGCAAACACACACACAAAAAAAATGTCAAAACCTGATCTTGAAATCGAGCTTTACATGACATCCTCGTGAAAATAAAATTTACAAAAAAAAAATAAATAAAATAAAGAAACACATAAAAAAACCCTTAAAATAACATGCGCAGATGAATAATCTTGATCATGGGTATCCTTGTTCCTGATTAAACAACAAACAACAAAAAAAAAAAAAAATACATCCTCTCGACTGATGGTTGCCTCTATGCAGTTGGAATGCGTGTCCTGATCTCGTGATTAAATTTTACATCATGTTTTATAACTCGTAGAGATCGTTGTTCGAACTAATGTTGTTGGGATTTAGCGAGCCTTTAAGATCTTGATGTATTATTTCTTTTGGGTTTTTGCAACAACTTATAATGTGTGTGGTGTGTGCTGGAGGTTAATCTTATGGTTTACTATACAAACTGCAGACTTTATAAGAACGTTAATCATTTCGCAATAAGTACTAAAAATAGATAAACAGAAACATTAATCGATTCTATATTTAGATATTAGTAAGTGATTATTTTATGTATGATATACAGGGTCTTTCATTTAGGGCTTCCTATTTTTAAATTTAAATAAAACAAAGTTTTTGTGAGATATCATCGACATTTTTTATTCGTTTTGAAGTCTTATATTGATGCTTCTCTGGATGTCGAGCATCCGAAATTTTTCATGCCTCTGGCGCATAAATCACGCTTAATTTGACCTATGGAATGGGTTATGTTGGCTTTTAAGGCCGCTGTGGTTTGTGGGGCAGTGTAATAAGTTTAAAGGCCAAAAGTCTACGATATTTTCTGACCCACTATGGGTTGGTTTTAAGTCCACAAATCAATTGTTGACTGATAACCCACCGTTATGATCCGGAAATTCACAAAAAAGTAGGTCAATATTCCATAATTTTAGAAAGGAAAGTGGGTCATAACTCCACCAATATTTTCTGGAATTTTTTAAAATGACATTCAAGGTATTGTTTTTTAAGAAAACTGTAGACATTGGCGCCTGCCTGGCGACTGGACATACCTTAAGCGAAGCAACGGAGTTGCGTGAGCGCTACAGAGGACCCAAAAAGTCCTAAGTTCACAAAGTCCAAAAATCCACAACCGATAGCCAGAAGTCCACAAGGATTTTCTGTGGATTTCTGGTTCACCAAGGTAGGTTAAAAATCCACAATTATAGATTTGTGGACTTATAACCCACCTATAGTGGGTCAAAAATCCATTATTTTGGCCTGTAGACTTATGACCCTGCGCCGCCGTGGTTTGTGGTTTATTTGCATAGACCTTGAACAGAAAACCCCAGATGAAAAAATTCTAACGGTTTCAAATCTCATGATCTCGGTGGCCAGTTTACATCGCTTCCACGTGAGATGACCATGTCCTCGAATCGATCGTGTAGAATTTCCGATGTGGCATATAGCGCCGTTCTGTTGAAACCACATGTCGCTGGTGTACATATCATCCAATTCAGGCCAAAATCATCGACGTATAGCGCTTGCCGTTGACGGCGATGGGCTAACCCAACGTCGTTCTCAATGAAGATTAGAGACAGTTTCCAACTACTCCAGAACCTATTCAGCGAACACACATCGTTATATATGGTCGTTTACCTTCAGCTACTGGGTCAGTTGAATTTTTTACGGGTGCAGGCGCCCAAGTCATGACACAAAGATCCCCAAGTTGTGGTCTGCGAAAAGCCGAGTTCTTGTGAGTGACTCGAAATTGACTGCTTCGGATTCTGTTGCACACTCGACGTATAAGTGTTGGTTAATCGTTTACTAAAGCAGTAGACTTAAATTTATCCACCAAATTGTGAAAAGTCTGCTTGGTAGGACAATTATGGCGACCGTAAAATGGGCGAAGCGCGCGGAACGTTACCCGAACGTTACACGTGTTGTTGAACGCTATATCTGCCCATGGTGATTTGGCAAAATTGATTAAATAAATGGCAACTAATTAGACAGATGTAGCTTAACAATATGAACGCTATCAACTCTAAAATTTCGGAAGTCCCTATTGGAAGACCCTTTATATGTACGGGACCTTGATCATCCCGGCCCTGCTGCATATATAGTATATCCTTTTTATTTGAACACTTTATTATATTAAATAAATTTTTTGACTTAAATATTTTCTTATTTGAATTGTATGCCTTTGCTAGAATGAGGAGAAGCTAATGTTTCGCTTTTAACATAAAAGTCTTACAAAATTTCGAAAAAAAGATACAGTTAGTATCATGATGTCTCTTATAAACTACAATAGAAATAAATAGCTCCTCAGAAAAAATGTACATCAACTAGATTATTTCTTGAGAATTGTCTTTGTAAAGAAATGTTTTAAAGGCATTTTAAACCTATTTACAAATAATGAAATAAGATTAAAAAAACAAAAGAACTGATGCACGAACTTCTAGTTTCCACCCATTTGTCTATCTATTGTCTTGAATGTACATTTAGATATAAATCCCCTAAGGAACTGAGATTTTTTATAAAAAAAAAAAACTTGTCATAAAAACAAATCAAATGTACAGATTTTTTTCTCAACTCAACCTTTAACCTTAGATACACTTTACTCTCGATCGCTGTTCTGTTATATAGAAACTCAAACCCACACGTTGATTTCAAAGTCCCAAACAATATTATATCTACTTAGTGGCACAGCATGAACGAATTATTATGATATCCAACAATAATTTCAAGAAACTGCAACAAGTGCATTACAATTGACGTCAAAGTTATATATCGCGCCAAAGCAAAGTAACAAAAGATACATATTTTCCTTTAACATAGATTTCAAATCCATGCATGTTGTGTGATCTCAATGCAAAACTGAATGAACAGACAAAAAAGTGTTGGCGGTCTGTTGTACCTACTTTACGAGACCTTGAAATAAATCTCGGGAATCAGACCTGAACGAACTTCTCGGTTTATGTTATGGCATTTCTTTGACTACAAACAACAACAACAACAACAAAAAAAAACTCAAAATGCAATTCACAAATAAATTGTGAACTCTGGAATTAGTGCAGACTGTAAAGTTGTATAGGTACTTTGTGTTTGTGTTTTGTTTTTTTGTTTTTATTCAGACAATGAAAAATTAACTGCGCAAATTTTTTTCTTAATATTCTTTGTGAATGTGAATGAATTTCTGCGTAATATACATAATTATAATAAAATAAGAAATTGTAGAACCAAACTAAACGATAGAAAGCTAGGTATCTACACTCGAGTGGTAGACGCGTAGTAAGGAACACTCATTGACAGCTCTAAACTATTTTTATTGTCTCGGATTGAATTCAAAATGAAAATACTCCTAGCAGTAAGCTTTATAGAGAAATGGGTCGTATGAACATTTCTCAATCTGATAACCACGTTGTTAACGTTCTTCTTTAGGGAAATAATTGAATTAACTGCTATAGGTTAGATTGTTCTTTACCACTGATATTAAAGAATAAATTTTATAAGTTTGTTAACATCAATTTCACGTACATCAGACCATTGTCCCATATTTATCGGTAATTTTCTCATTCAAAAAAAATATTGCATTTAACGAAAAAACCCGGGATTTGAGCGTTTCATAATGTGGGATATTCGCATTTTAATGGTTTAATTTGTCAAAAAATGTCAACTTCTTTCAGAATTCGTAAGCAATAGAAAATTTCTAATCAATGCGTTAGTCAGAGTTAATCTAGATCAAGATATTTACTTATTTACTTACATTTGTGGGATATTCGCAAAAAAGTATGCCAAACATTTGAAAGGCCATCAAATCAAGGACAACTAGTTTAAGTCATTGGTCAGCCATAGGTTTTTTAATGAATTTTTAAAGTTTTATTCTAAGGTTACTATATATAAAGTTAGGACCTCAGTTCTGGAATTACAAAATAAAACAAATAAAAAAGGTCACATATTTTCAGTAATTGGATGTCACAGATTATTTTTATAATTTTTCAAAGTTTTTTTTCAAGATTTTAGAGGTTATTAGAATCTCATTTGTGGGATATTCGAACAAAAAATACATAATCTAAAGGTCATTCCATCCTTATGAAAGATCAACTAGTTCCAGTCATAGAATTTTTTTAAATAATTTTTTAAAGTTATATGGCAATTGGTGACCTTTTAAATAGTATAATTTTCGAATATCCCACATACTAGGTTCTTAGCTCCAGGAGCCTAGAAGAGAACCAACTGGTCTATTCTTAATAATTTCTTTTAGCCTATTCGCTCCCTTGATATTGACGTATAGTCGTTAACTGTAAAAATGTAAAAGTATTGGGGAACCTACTGATACAGCTAATCGGCCACTTTTCCATTGTCCAATAATGGGGATATGTTGAAGTAATTAACGGAAATTCTTATTGAATGTATACCATTTTAATAAGATTTATAACTCAAGTGACCTATTAACGAAATGAAAACTTTGGGTTAAGGGAAATGTATTCCTGGAAAGTCGCGCAAACAGTTTGTGTTCCAAAAAAAAAATTAATTAATTTTTCAAACTAATTATGTTTTAAAGGGTTTTTGTTTTTGTGATAACATATGCAGTTAGGCTGCCAAGCTTTAGCACTATCATATTAATATTGAAGGTCCGAATGAAACAACAAACACTGGGTGAATTTTACCACCAATTTCTGGAGCTATTTCACGGCTGTCAGAAGACAGGCTAGAGTTATTTCACTATTGACGCTCCCCAGGCCGATCATCAGAATCCTTTAAGTGATACTTAGACATTTTTTGTTCAATTTATATTGAAAAACTTTATACCTCCTCTGGAACTGGAACTTATGTAGACCAAGCTCCCTCATAGCCATGTGTACTACGCATTGAGGTACCGAGAGGTCAAGGTCCATACCAATTTAGGTTTTATTATGTGACAACTGCATTTGAATCAATCAGCATTTTTATACTAGCCACACATTTTATTAAATAGTAGAACAGGGTGCCCTTTCAAACTTGGTCATTACAAAATAAGGGTTATCAAATTCATGGTGAAGGTAATGAAAAATAATTAATTATAGAATTTTAGGCTAACTTTTAAGCAGGGTTAATAAAAAAAATTTAAAAAAAACATTTTGGACAGGGTGGCCCAAAAATTAAATCGAAGTATATATTTTTGTAAATTAAAAAAGAAATGCGATAACTCAAAAACCGTTAGAATTTAATATTAAATTATTACAGGCTATGAAATTATTTCGAAAATAATTTAAAAATAAAGAATTTTGCCGCATCCTGTAGAGTATGATAAGAGTTATTTTTACATCACAGTTATAGTTTTTTTTTTTGGAAAATATTGTTCAAACAAGTTTAAAGAAGAAATAAACTTTGGAACAGGTTCTTGGCCCGTCTTGCTAGACGTAATTTGAAGTCAAGTCCCAGATCCATTATACGGTTTTTTTTGTGTAGACGCGTCCTTTTCGTTGTAAACAAAATAAATGAAGCGCTGAGAAGAAGAAGGGGTTAAGTGACATTTTTGGATTTTTATGTTTTTTTGCAAAAATTATGATGCTAAATGTAAACTTAGATTTCTGTGTTATCAGCGTTTCTCTACCACCTTTAGTTTCCGATTTAGCCCTTCTGTTTTTGGTATAAAAGGGTTAAACGAAACAACTTTTTTAAAAAATTTAGTGGAAGAAGGCGTTAAAATCACTTAACTCCTTTTTGCAACCAAAAAATAAAAACTAAAAATATATTTTTTGCATGAAGGAGTTAAATGCCTACTTACACCCTTCTTGCAGCTTATAAAACTAAAATAAGGAAAATGACGTAGGATAATGAAATGCTTATTTACCTCCTAGCAGTAACTTTTGGGAGTTAAATGACTATCTACATAGATGTGTGCGATGTGCTCTTTATATCAAATTGGAAAGATAAAACTTGATTTTCTTCATAATAAGTTGAAAAGTTCTGAGTTTGCGCTATCTTTGGATAAAAGAGGTCAACACTTCAGCACCATATAAATAAATTTCCGGCTGAAGAATCGCACTTCTCTCGAAAGAAGAACCCGCTTTATCTTTCACATTTGCTTAATGTAACAAAAATGTTTAAAGTCTACATTTAGCATTGCACCATAGAAGGCAAAGATGCCAGATTTTTTGTCAGCGAGTCTTTTTATAGGAACATTTTTAAAACTTGATTTAACTTGTCCTTCCGTGTCACCTAGAAGTGATACATGTAGCACCTGTGACTCTGGCGAAAACTCGAAAAAACATCGAATTACCTACAAAACTGTATTCGAAGGACAGCAAATTGACCGCGAAAAGGCTCGATCTGATCCAAAAGTCGTATATATTACTTTTGATTTGCCTAAACGCACAACATCAAAGGCATTCTACTCGAGGCAGATGTGGTTTTTTAATTTGGAAATACATTTCATCACTTCGGATGTTGAAATGTCTTATATGATGACTTGGAATGAATACATAGCAGATGTCTTCACCTCAGAAAGCACTGAGATGATGAGCGCACTCTTCACATTTTTTCCTCAGTGCGAATTTACGAAAACAAGAGTACTTGAGTATTTCGCAGTGATCGATCACAAATTTCCATAAGTCGGGCACACATATCTTAAAAGCGACCGAGATTTTTTAACAAACAAACACAAATATATATATGCCACTAAGACCTAGGGTCTTATAAATTAGGCCATGTAAGAAGGAATAGAAGAATAGGATAGATTTTTGTTGGCACAGTGGATTGAGAAATTAGGTTTTGATTTTTCTCATTAAATACATGGGGTGGCGTTCAGTTGAGGGAATATAGAATATATAGAAGAATGCTGCTTAGACTGAGGATCGAACCCACACATCCAAGTTAGCAGTCAAGCACTACTTCCACTGCGCCGGGGCCACCCCCATTTTCGAAAGGATAGAAAAGGAATTACGGAAGCATGGACTTATCTATACTGCTGAACAATATATAGTTCATAGAATGCTTCAATGAAGAATCTCCATTTTCAGAAGTATTAATATCAAAAACGATTTTTTTCCTCGAGAAAAAAAACAAGCAACTTAAAACTGAAAAAATTAAAAACTTAAAGGAGCAAATGCAGTTCATTCTCCAGGAGCATATCTGGCTTTATATAAAAGCAATTTCAGATTCTCCCGAGGAATCTATAAGAAATAAGAAAATAAAAAATGTCACTTAACCCCTTCGTTGTTTTTACCAATTAAAAGGATTTTATATTTTGTTAGCAAAAAGTGGTTAAGTACACTTTTTGAGAGAATATGTACAAAAAAAATACCTCTGAACTGTTTAAATAAATTAAAAGTTATATTTTAAGAAAGTCTGTTTTGTTCTTTATTTAATATTCTTATCAAAAAGTTATAGTTTTTAACCATAAAAAAGTTCTCATCGATTAACTTTGAACCCTTGCATCTCGAAATTTTACAATTGTCGTTTAACCCCTTCTTCTTCTCAGCGCTTCAAATATAAATTATAGGTATTCCAAAAATTAATTTTCTAACAAAATATTCATAAATTACATAAAATTAACAACAGTTCATCAAAATGTATTCCTTTTTCACCAAATCCCGAAAAATTATGCAGCTTTTAACTTTTGAGAACATTTGAAGACGATTCCTCTCCCTATAAATTGTGTTCTATTTTGATTTTTTTTTTATCTTAGTCATTTGGTCCCGGTCCCGGTTAAATTTCAAGAAAGATGTTTTTTTAATCACCTTAACTCCCAGGAAACTTAAATTCTTATCAGTAAAATACGAAGACGTTTAAATAAATGCTTCTTTAGTGTGTCTTTATCTGTAATGCTGACTTTATATAATTGATTCTCAGAGCAGGTTGAATTTGTGTCATCTATTTTCGTCAATAGGTCTAAAATTTCTCATTCAATCAAATTTATCCAACTTGTGATACAAAAATAGCCAGACTCCCAAAAATTTCGATTATGCTTAATTTTGGCTTATAACTCCGATTCGATGTCATTATTATATATCCTAAAAAGTACTTTTAATTTTGAATTTGGGTAAAAGTTATTAGGGAAGTGAAATTAAATTTTTTGTAAATATTCTAGGTTAACCACTTCAACTAAAAAATTAATATTTCAGTTATTCTATTTTTCTATATTCTTTTCTTGTTCAGTCAAAATTTGTGAAAATAATACTTTATCCACACTCCATCATTCCCACAGTCATAAATTTTTCTTATCAATTTTTCTAAAATCAAAACATTAAAATTCATAGAATTTTTAAAATTTTTAACTTACTTAATTCCTTCCTTCGTCTATTATTTTTTTCTTAAAATGTTATCAAATAACAATATCAATAGAAATCCAATAAAAAAAATCATTTTTGTTTATAAATAAAACCAAAAAATGAAAACTCAACTCAAAAGAAACTTGTTTCAGGAAAAAAACATACATACAACACAGCCAGATTGTAATTGGCTTCGAGCGACTAGTTTGATATAATTTTAATTGAATTTGCATATTTGATTGTTTATTATTATCGTTATGCTTCCAACAAGTTTTTTTTTGTATATATTTAAGAATTCGGATCAATTTCAAAGCATGGTAAGGCGCCTTAGGTGAAATAAAAAAAAAAAAACAAAAACAATATCAAACTGTCCATAGAGACTATAAAATAATTCAGGAGTCCTATTTAGATTGAATATATTCCGGGTGGTGAAATTATTTTATTCGTTAAAATACTTTGTAATTTGAGATTATAAGTAGGTCCAATATAGAAAAAAAAAATGCTTTTAAAGGAACTTTTTAGATAAAATCAATTGGTTTTTAATTAGGTTAATTAATTTGATTCTTTATTGTTAGTGTATTTTTATCTTAATGATTATGTTTAAACAATTAAAAATTTTAAATCAGAAGATTTATTTACTTCATATAATAATCTGTTTAGATCCGCAACCTTCGAGATGAAAAGTAAATTTATTTCCAGTCTTTTTATAATTTCAAACACGAGACAAAATCACAACCAAAAAATAATCCAAATGACAAAACGCAATAAAGGTAAAAGTCAAAATATAGCATTTGTAAAATTCAATTGGTAAATACCTCTTTTTTCGTCTTAGTCGTTAGGCAATTAAGTGAAGTGAGGCAATTTAAGTTTTCTTTAAAATGCCATGAAAAAAATCAATATGACACGCTCTTCTCGCTCTTCTCTTTGCCATTAAGTGTGAAAAACAATATCATTCTAATGGTCACCTCGGGAAAATTCGCAGCATGCGATTCTTTTGAGGTTATTTTTAACCACTTTTTCGAGCGGTATTTAGGCCATAACTTGAGTAATGTTGGTTTTTTAATGCGTCTATGGAGTTTGTGGATTATTCGCGTAAACACGGTCTTTTGCATCGCCCCACAGAAAAAAAAAACGGTGTCACATCACATGATCTTGGTGGCCAATTGACGTCGTCGGTCGCCAAAATCATGTAATTACGCGACCAGGAAACTTCTCCTGCAATAAAGCCATAATTGGTCGTGTTGTGTTGATTGTTGGCCCGTCTTGTTGGAACCACACATCGTTTTAATAATTTTAACGCATTTCTTGATTGCTAAGCGATCCATTATCGTAAATGGCAAACATTCAACTAATATTATGGCACTTCAAATGACAGCTGAGTTTGACAGGCGTTAAATGCCAGCGCTACCAACTTAATTGAAACCACGAAATGAATGACCCTTTACAAATATGCTCACGAAATTTAAAATAAATCGGACTCTAGTTCAAATTATAGCGGATGCATAGACGCACAGACTGACGGACGGTATGACGAAACCACTTTTTCGGACTTCTCAATAAACGTTGTGTTAATTCCGATAACAATTTCGAGTTTTTTCTTTTACACGAAACCAATCGCTTTTTTATGAAAAGAGATACTCTTGTACGATTTTTCGATATTTCGCAAAAGGCAGTAGGTAATACGGATTCGGCAGAAAATTGTAGGTCCCTTCCATTCCTGCCAACACGCACATAGGAATGGTTGAGAGTGGTAAGTCACTAGGATCTGGTTCTACACTAGCTATCGCGCCGACAAATTTATTTTATTTATTAATCAGGAAATCTATACTTTCATGAATGATGACGTTGTTGATATGATATGATGTATCACAGTACAGAAATCTAAGGTAATATATTTAGCCAGTTCACATTCAATGAGCAAACTTCTCTCAGCTGCACTGAGGAGAAGGAGAGACCTGAACAAGATCTCTCCATTAGAAGTCAAAAGCAAAAAAAAATTTGAGCAAGCCAATCCAAAAAATATCAGTCTCAGCTTTTAGACAGCAATCTCACTGAGGAATTGCGTTTCGATATCTGAGATTGCTGAGATCCAAACGAAACTGAGAAACCTGGACTAGTTAATTTCGCAGGTTATCAAAGTTGGAAATGTTAGACATTAAAAATGGCTGTTCGAGTGTTCACAAGAACTACCCACCTCATCATTAAAAACAACAACAAAATATTGAAATTAGTCAAGAAAAGGTGCGGTGTACTGGATCCACTATTTTCCACGATTTTGACAGATGCGCAGAACTGAACAAAATTGAAAACGCTAATGATATTATCATTAGTTTCGTTCGTTGAACTTTTCCCAGGATTGACCCAGGTTTTCTTGACAACCCATAAATTTTTCAGTTTTAAAAAAACATTCGAGGGTGTAAATTTTTTTTTTTGACTGTCAACGCAAGAAACAAGAAACTATGTGCTTAATAATTTAAACTTAAAATTTTCATTCAATTAATTTTAAAAATGAATTACAGCTTTTCACTTTTCACTTTTCAATTTTCTATTTCTATTTATTATCTTTCAATTTGGCATTTAATTTCTATTTTAAAAATAAGTAATTTGCTGCAGCAAGTGAAAGCACAACAAAATAATTGCCTCACAACTCATGTCACTTTGGCAGTTTATTCGTTACCTCAACTCGCCGCAGCAAAAAACCTAGGTCTACTTCAGGGCAAGTTCAGGACGACCCTAGGTCTAAAAAAACACAGAATTTGACCCCAGGGTAACTTCAGGGCTCAACGAACAAACCTTTTAATATGTGTACTGTGAAGATGTGTATTGCTTCATTTCATGACATCTTATATCTGTCACAATTTGACAGACCATTTATTAAGTTGTCATAATTTCACATCATATACCAAGGGTTTTCAGACTTATTATTATTTTTGCGTAGTACTGCAATTTATAAGTATCGAGAGAAACCGAAACTCAATTTGAACAACTTTACTCACACAATTTAGGTCACTGGTAGGCATTAATTCTTCCGAAGTATCTTATAGGTGAAGATTTCTTTCATCAACACACTTAAAACTTTGTTTTATATTCCAAGCTGAACCATGTCGTGGTGTGTTTATTTTTTCTTTCGTTGTACCTTTTTCCAGGAAAAACAAACCAAAAGCAAAACATCCGTTCTTTCCATCGGCATCATCACTTTAATGAACCTTTTATCTGCGTGAAAAAATCTTAATTTTATAGAAGGTACCTGAATCTCTTGAGATATGTATAATAGCGCATATGGCTTGCCACACAGAAAGATCAGTAAAAAAAAGGTTGACCTACAAAGGTTTGTATAATGTCTTGCATCTTGCATCTGTGATCTGATGGGAATTGCAACAACTGGCAACATAGACACTTTCAGTACATATTTTAAACTGGTTATGTGCACGTTCTGCTACTTTCATTTCAAGAAATAAATTGCATTGTTTTTTTTTTTTTTTTGTTTAATTTTGTTCTCTGGCATTCATTATTGCAATTTGAGGGCATACTTCTGGAATAAAAATAATCCAATGCAATCAGTACAATTTTAATTTATAGCACGAACTCAATGGCGTATGATGAAAGTGACATCATTGTAGAATGTAGGTGTAGGTGGTGTTTTGATTTGAAGTAAAAAATTATTAACAAGGAGGCAGGGTGAGGAAATCTTTTTAGACATACCAAACACATTCTTAATAGGGAATCCCCACGAGCAGTTATGCATATACTTAAATAGCTGTAGTTAGTAGTAGATAAACCAGATATGCACAAATAATTGCTGCTACAATAATTGTGTTCGTAATTTTACCTACCTAGTATCAGAATCTTAATTTTCAAGCCTAAATCAAGGATTAAAGATATCCATTTTTGTATATACATAGTTTAGCTCTTAGATATTCCCATAAACATTTTTGGTTCCTGATATAGTAACCCTACTCAACTACCCCCAAAGTCTGATAGAATTTTAGTATTAATCTTTTGATTTCTTTATCTCGAAACAACCAACATTTTTTCACTTTTTTTAGTTTTCGATTTAAAAAAGAAATAAGTGACTATCAATATTAATTAATTAATGTACTACATATACACATATACCTACTTCATTCCTCGCTTATCTATCTAATAATGAATAACTGTTGAGGATAAGATTCATTAAGTTGTTTACCTAATCTCGACACATGGGTGCAATTATTGTCATTAAAATAGTCAGCTATCATCGATAAGTAGTTAAATCGTAAAGTATCCATCTAATTCTACATAATATTGTATATGAGCAATGGTAGATGTCTTAAAACTTATGACTAGCTTGTCAGGTGTGAATATGATTAAGAGTAGTTATGAAGTTTAAGATAAAAAAGATAAAAAGCTCGTTAATAATTTTTGCATAAGCATTGCACATAGAAAATATTTATAATATTTATGAAAAGTATATATTATTTTAATAACACTGATTCAGTAATTTGTTTAAAAAAAAACCTTCAAAATTGTCTGAGTATGGAGGGTAATATAAAATAAAATGCACGACTAAATCTCACGAAATTGATTTTAACAACTGAAATGTAGCTATAAACATTGAAGATACACATTATGTTAATGGTTCATCAAAACAATGACATTTTTGACGGAAAATGTAAAAAAAATATTAAAAAATTCTTATTTTTTTTTTGTGTATAAACAAAATTATTTTGTAGAATTTTTAAATGAAATATTGTTCAAGATATTTAGGAGAACCAGATTAAAAAATTGAACATAAAAACAACATCGGTCGAGCCTCCAAAAAAAACATTTGTGAAAAGGCCAAAGCTCTATTTGGATGTAATGCCATTTTTTTACAGATATTGAAATTAAGTAATATTTCAATTGCTGTGTAGGTATATGACATTACATGTACTTATTTTAATAAATACCGTTACATCCGTCGTCATCGAGAAAAATTGGAATCATTGTATGTGACAGCTATTCATTTTAGATGAGCTAAAACAAAAATTCGAATTTTCCTTTTGGGAAATAACAGAAAACAGAAAACGTTTTGTACCAAATCTGAAACAAATCAGTTCAAAGGCTCAGGTTCTATTTTCGAACTTTTTCATTAAAGCAGTTTTAGATGAATCCGTAAAGGGAAAATTGCGAATTTTTATCTCGACTGTGAAGATTATAATAAAAGAAAAGTGTGAGTGCCGCGACTCACGGTTAAGATGTTTAAACATCAAATTAAATATTCAAGTCCTGATTTTGCATCACAGAGCGCGAGGAGTTCAAACTGTCAACCAAATTTCAACCCAAACCCAACTCCACCTTTCGATCTAGTTTGAGCTACGAAGGAACGTGTAATAGCGCAACGTAGGTAATGTGTCACAGAAATTTCCACCTTTTTAGTTTAACCTACCGCTGCCGGTAGCATATAGCTGTTTACAAATAAAAAAAATCATAAACACTATTGCAGGTATATGCGGTTTAAACACAAATTTTATTAATGACACCAACAGTTCTGAAACCATTTTTTTTTATTTTCAAATGGTTTCGATCAACAATTTTTTTTTTGTATTTCTTAAAAAATAAAATCCAGGACTGGGCGGCACGAACTTGCTTGTATGTGCGATCACACTGTGGTTTTAAAGTCTTAATAATTTTAAAAACTTTTCATCCGATAAAAGAAATTTATTGATTATTGGATCCTACATTTTATGCCACCTGCCGTTGGAGCGGTTTTTTAAAAAAATAATATTTAATAATATTTACAATTTTAAAAATATTTTTAAGAAGACAAATTGGTAAGCCAGTTTTTAGTACTTATTTATGTGGAGTTAAAGAATTCATTCTGAGAAAAGATCATCCACCTTTTTTCGAAATATCGATTTTTCAATAAAAATAATATTGAAATTTTTCTTAAAAATCCAAAACTTAATTTTTTTTTTTAATTTGAGAAAAATGAGATTATCAAACCGGTTTTTAAACATTTGTGTGGGAGGTACCGTTATTTTTAAATTTAAAAAAAAAATATAATTAACATCTGCTAGATAATGCCAAAATCGACCAAAAAATCGACCAAGTTGTTTTCGAAATATTAATATTAAAAATCCAAAGAAAAAAAAAATGATAATTTTGGCACACAATATTTTTAAACTTATTGTAAACATTCTCTATAAAAAATTTATCAAAATCTTTTTTTTTTTTAAGTTGTCGGCGGCGAGTTCGAGCTGTCAACCAAATTTCAACCCAAACTCAACTCGACCTTTCGATTTTTACTAGATTCTTAAATTGGTTGGATATTTTTTAAGAAATATTAATAAAAACACATTATGTACCTTTATGAAAACAGTTTCTAAAATTTATTTTCCATACATTCCAATTTTTGCTCAAAAAACTTTTACAAAAAAAGGTCAATCGATAGTATCAGTTTTTCGCATAAAATTTTTAAACAGTTAAAGCAATAAATAAAATCAAAACATTACAACATTATTTTCCATATGAGCGATCAGTTACAAGATATTTCTAGTTTAAAAAATCCATCCATCCATAAAATGGAAAAATTTACGATTTTGTCAAAAACTTTGAAAATTATTTTTCAACTTTATTTTACTTTCATAGCCTTTTAGAAATTAAAATAAAATAAACCTACCAAAATCTCTTCAAAAGATTTTCATTTAAATTCAGATGAATAATGAGACTCTATTCATATTTTCAAGTACAAAACAAAATGCGATTGGCATGTAGAAAGACGCGCGCACTCTGCATGAGCATGAATCCATTTTCTTTTGTAAATATATAAAATGCGCGCGCCACAAGGAAACTTGTTTAAAACAATAACATTGGCAATAATAATTTAACAACTTGTTCTTGTACTTTCGTCGATGCTAGTATGCTGATTAAATATTCAAAGCGCACGACAACCATTTGGCTGGTGGCGCGGTGGCATCGAGGAACTGTGGGGCAGTTTATAGCTTTAGATTATTGGGAATAAAATTAAAATGAGAAAAAAAAAATTGAAGGAAATCGGTTGGTTCAAACTTAAGGCTACGATAAATTCCAATATCCACTTTTGAGCTTTTCTACAATATTCTGAAGTTTGAAGGTCTTTTTTTTTAACAAATTGAAAATTAATTGTAGAAAAAAATTTTTAAAATTTACCTTTACAATTTTTTTTTTTTTTTTTAATGTCATAAAAAGAAAATTTTAAATATTAACTGTGGAACTTTCATGATTTCGAAAGCAAACATTAAAAAAAGATTTCAAAAATACTGCATTTAAGTTGAAAACTTCTTCCTGTTGTATAACTCAACTTTTTTCCAAATTTAAACCTTTTTTCATCTACTGTAGCTCTTGCAACGAATTTGCAAATATTCCATGGTGGTATAGCTGCCACCTAACATCTGCGGAGCAGTTCCTCATTGCTCTTATTTGCAAAACGATCTGAGGAAAAATTAAATGCACATTTTGCATTTCAACTTATATATCGCCTCCTATACCTATGATTTTATATAGCAGGTTAGTATGGATAAAAATAGAAAATCATAAAAAAACATTCTCAAATAGATAATACTATGGGAAACTCACAACAAAATTTGAAACGAACGATTAATCCAATTTAGTAGGTATACATACCTACTCGTAACAATATGACAGGTGAAATTAATAATTCATGGCTATAAAAATTGAGGGTTTTCTCAAACGGTAGTTTTTTTTTAAATTTTTAAGCAAGCTATGTCTTTGAGGTTCTACGCTCCATAAAACAATTGGACTGAAAATTGTATTGCCCAGCACCGCAGCCACCACCACCGCTTGAATTTGGGACAAAATCTCATAAATCCATAAACCAGCACCAACAGGTGAATTAATGGTAATTTTCTATACAATTAGTGACAATTTATATCTTTTTACGTTATACGAACTCTTGCAAGTGATGCAAGATTGAAAAAAAAAACGATCAAACCAAATTCAAGTCTTTTAGGTTATTCTTTTTTTTAAACTCTGATTAAATGCACCAAGGGCAAGTTAAATTGAATAAATTGTACATCGTCGACGTTATTGAGAGGTTATTTCAAAATCTGCGAAATTATCTCTTCGTTGCAGATATGAGGTACGGACATATACGAATTTATTTTGCGATTCAATTTATTTATGAGTAGGTAGTTGGTGGTGCCACCCCTGGTATAATTTTAATTTTTGTTGTTTTTTTTTTGTATATTCGCCTCCCGTTGTCTTTATACTCTAAAACGGATATCGATTGTTTTTTTGAAAAGAAGTATTACCTTTCACGATCTTATAATTGAGATTGCAATTAATTTATGAAATAAAGTAGTAGGTTTGGTTAAATTATTGGAATTTCTCAAGGTTTTTTTTTTTTTTTGTTGTTGAGATGATTATGGTTCTTGTGCACTTATTGACTACAATATTATTACAAAGTTGAATGTTTAAGACAGTTTATCATTTAACTGACAGATCATAGTTATTTAAAAATATATAAGATTTTTCCATGAGAAAATTTATAATTTTATTATTGCCAGTTACCTTTCAAGCGATGCGAATATACTGACGATATTCGTGAATTAAGTAGCGCCATATGATGTTAATATTAAGAAAAAATTTTGATCAAACTTGACATTACGATGATAGCGAAGTCGAAAAAGTTGGTCTCGCAATTTTGTCTGTCTGTCCTTTCGGCTGCATCCTAGACTGGTTTTCATTTTTTAATACCAAAAGTAACGGTACATATTTTTTTTCGCAATGAAAATCTTATTTTTATCAAAAACATCCCCCCGTTTTTTAACATTATCTACCACATTTTAAACAAAAATTATTTGTATAACCAAAAATAATAAATGTTGAAAAAACGGTAAGGAAAATCAAATTTTTCTCAAAAATGACTAATACGATTTTGATTAAAATTTTTATGTTAGCTTAGGTATATCAGTAGGTATACGATCTCCCATATAACATATAACCATTTTTTTTATTTCCGATTTTCTCAAAAACACCTCAATTGATTTTAACCATTTTATAGAAAATCTTTCAAAAAGTTTTAAAAGTAGGTATTGTATAGGTACCAAAATTTTAAACTTTTTTTTCGATTTTTTGGAAAAAGTTTTAAAAATTTCTTTTTGAGAACTGAATAATTCGAAAACGCGATTTGGCTGACTTTTATTAAACCTTGCATTTAACAATTTGTTTACAATATCTAGCAGATTTTAAATAAAAATTATTCTTATGACCAAAAATAACGGTGCCTCTTATACAAGTCCGTAAAAACTGTAAGGGAAATATCATTTTTCTCAAAGAAAACGGCTACACTTAAAATGTCTTGTAATGAGTTTTTTTAAAGCCAAAAATTTGTTCTTTAATTTTATTTTCAAATAAATTTTTTTTAGTGTACAGTTTTTAAAAAATGAATTTTCAAAACCCAAAAGTTTGAAAAAAAAAATATGATGAAGAAAAATTATTTCAAACAAACAAAAATTTATTTTTTTTTAGATTTCGAGTTTAAAAATTAAGTTATCAAAATGTGTTCTCTAAAAGAATTTAGTTTAAAGAATGGGTTTCTGGCTTAAAAAAGCTTTTATCATCACACTATATTATAAGTCGATTTTTCGGAAAATTGCACTGGAAAAAACAATTTGTTTAACACCACTCCATATAGTCAGCGTACAAAAGCCATTCATTAATTTAATAGATTCTTCATATTGGAGCAGTAGTGCAAATAGCCTCAAAATACAAAAACTGTATGCGTGTTTTTGGCAGGAATGGAGAGGACCTACAATTTTCTGCCGAATCCTAACGGCTAAGGAGAGAAGTACTTTTTTATGACAAGATACTCTTGGAGGATTTGTCAATTCCTCGCAAGAGGCACTAACCCGTGAAAAACATTTTTGTTTTGTTTTTAGGTGGCAGAGGCTGGGAATCGAACCCAAAATCTTTGACGTAACAGTCCACTATTACGCCACGGGCTACAACATAATATTTAAGAGTTCTCGATAATAATTACCGCCTGTTTCTTCTCTGTTTTCGACTTCTTCCCTCTTAATTGTATTATACTTATGTTCCCTTTGTTTGTAATATCTCATCAGCTGTCCGATCTAATTCATATTCATATGACTAATATTATTTTGTCACAATTTTTTTGGTTTGATTTATTGTGACTTAATAAAACTCATTCTCACTTAATGTATGTGACTGAATTTTAAAATTTTCCATTTTCCATTTTACATGCATTATAAAATTTGATTGATCATTAGATCGTGATTGTACATCATTTATATAGTTATACGTATTCGTATACCTATTCAACTATAATTGTGAGTTTTTTTTTATTTAAAAGATTCTTTTTAAGGATGTTTCACATAAAATGTCACAAAATGTCTAATTAATCACAGAAAAGAAGTTTCAGAAAAAAACTTTAACTATAAAACGTGCAAATGATTATAGCAATGAAAAAAAAAATAAAAAATAAAATAACTCTAGCACGTTCTGCTAAATGAATGGCAGGTGACATTCTCTGATGTGAACATCATTACGACCATGTTTGTTCATCGCAAGCGGGTGCAATACTAATGATGATTATATTATATGGTGGTTTGGTTGCATCCATTAAGGTCATGGTGATGCGATGCATTTTTTTTGTAACATTTTGCCTTGCGGCAGTAACTTGGGACTGAAAGCTGTTTATCTATGTATATGAAATCAAAAGTAAGAAGACTTAAAACAAAAGATATTTCTGGCCCTGATTCATCTTTTTTTTGTAAATTTTAAAATTACCAGAATTTATGAGTGGGTAGCTCTTAAAATAATGTCTTCATTCTTTTTCGGTATAGATTTTACCAAGATGATATACATACATAGTTAGTTACAAGTTTGTGAAGCAATTTTAATGGTTTGAAAATTGGTTAATTAGTTGCTATAATTTTCATTCGATAGTTTCTACCTAGGTATATGCTTTTTGCTGCTTTCCTCTGTTGATATTAAACCCCTCAAAAAAGTTAAAAACTCGTTAGAGTGAATGGTGCATTGCTTGATAATTTGTCGTTCGTTGGTCTTTAATCTTTTGTGATAATTTCAATTTAATCGGGGAATATTTTTTCTATGGGGATTTTCACTAAATCCATAAGAAGAAGTGTAAGAACTTGGTATGGAGAATGATTTAATGCTTAATAATTTGCTGTTATCTATTTCTTATGTAATTTATTGTGATAACTTAATTTTTGTGGTGCAATTGTTTTATTTATTTTTTTCTGATATTCTAAATTGATATCAATTGAGAATAGGTATTCCTCAAAAGCAAAAAAAATTGTTGTTAGTTATTATTAATGTGTTATTGCTTGATATTTTCCCATTAGCTAGTCTTAAAATGTTGTGATTATTCAAATTTTCTCATGCTATGTTATTATGTTTTTTTTCAGTTTAAAAAACAGAAAAAATCGAAAACTAGTTAGCTTGTCTTTAAATAGTTGTGATAGTTTAAATTTTGACATGCGATGTTTTCTATGTTTTACTAGACAAAACATAGAAAACATCGCACAACATTTAAATTATCACAAATTATATTTTAATGAATACATCAAAATATCGAGTTGTATTTTGTAATTAAATTTTATATTACTAAGGTATTTCAAATTAATTTTGTTCCAATTTTAACAAGGGATAGTTTTCTGTTGCGAAATCTTTTTATTCCAAGATAAATAGTTATAATAATATCTTCATTTCTTTTTATTTTGAATGCCCATCACATAATGTACACCCACAGTTAAAATTTTGGAACCAAGGTAAAAAAAAAATACTTTTGTAATTTGTTGGTGCTTTTATATGAACTATTTTATTCAGTTTATTTATTTTAAGTAAGAAAAAATATATAAATATATGTCTTGGGTTCGATTACCAGTCTATGTCATCTTAAAACACGCGGGTTTCTGCCTCTTACGACAGTAAAAAATAAAATATAAAAAACTTAAAGTAATTTATTTTCCTCAAAACACAATTCAATCATATTTGCAAATAATACCAGGGGGAGAGTACGATAACTTTGGTGCCAAAAATTGATGGCGGTTTTTTATAGAGGATTCAAAAACAAGTATTTTTTACTATCGGAGTATGAGGTCTATCTCGCCCCGTTTAGGAGGTAGGGGCGGTTTTATAAAAAAAAATACTTTAAATGAAAAAAAATATATAATATACAACGGCAACACTTAAAATAAATTAATATACCGGTTTTGAAAGCAAGGAACCCGTTTGTTAAAAGGCAAAAACAAAAATGATAGATAGATACTTTATTTTTCATAGATAGAGGCTTTACAATACGCAGCTTGCTCAGAGATTTGATATTTAAATTATATCTTACAACTGAAAAATTTTATTATATAGAATTAATTTGGATGTGAAGATTACATTCGAAGGAAAACTATGTTAAAAAAACCTTCATTTAATTTAAACAAAAATGATATTAATCAAAATATGAAGCAAATTCATCTATCCGTTTAAAACGTGTCAATTAACTTTTCAATCGCAATAGAATTCACCTGGGAAAAAATTTGTAGACGGGAGAGATTTACCCGTCCACAAATTTTTAGCAGAACCTGTAAATTCTATCTATACACAAAGCTGGAAGGAAAAATAAATAATTATATTTTTTGGTCACAAAAAAATAAAGCCAGTTCTGTCCATGTAATGAGAATTGTGTAAGATAAAAAATCTATTGAGGAATTTCTAAAGCTCGATCTACGATTTGAATTATTGCAGCTGTTCCAATTCAAACTATTTCGTAAACAAAATATGTTATGTTAACAACAAAGTTTACATTTGATACAAATTTAATTTGAAATTTTATTGTATTCCACCACCTAAGTAAATAATAATTTCTATTCAATTAGAAACACTAAGACAATCACCGAAATCTTACAAAGGGAATAATTCTTAATATCAAAAAAAGATATTCAATAAAAAAATGGCTTCATTTATTGAAATCGGATTTAAGATCAAAACAATAATTACTAGAAATGCCAAAGTGGTTTTCAGTTTTTCGCTTGGGATAAACCAAGGAAGGTTGTGTTCAAGCATATACATATTTTAAATAAAACTTAATCAATTTCTACTAACATCTAGAAAGTAGGTAGGTACTTACGATTTTTGTTTCTATTTTAAGTGTTAATTAAAGGTGAGCTTAGTTAATAAAGTTGTGTATAGGGCTGCTGACGAAATGAGAAATGTATCGGTTTCGACTGGGTATTATCGGATTTTTTTTTTTTTTTTTTTGAAAAAATAAACTTAACAAAATTTTGAATCTAGGAGCTTTAACTTAATAATTCTACTAAATAATTTAAAAATAATTTGTTTTTAATTTAAATCTTTTCTGCCGAGATTATGATCATAATTATTTGATTTTTGATTCAAAGAAGTTTTAAGAAGTCATAATTTGCTAGGTTTATTAACTCGTTGGCGTAATGGTTAGCGCGTAGGTCTTGTACGCTAAAGGTCGTGGGTTCGGTTACCACGCCTATGCCACCTAAAAACAAAAAGAAATTTTTTTCACGGGTACTGCCTCTTGCGAGGAATTTTTCTTTCCGTGGGTAGGTGTTAAGGCTCTATAAGGACCGAAAAACGCGTGCTCATAGGAGTGTGAGATTCTTACTTCACTAAAACCACCTCCTCCTCCCAATTGCAACTAAGTTGAAACTTATTTAGCAATTTATTTTTAACGAAGTTATACAACGTGTTGCAGGTAGGTACATAACTTTCCGGTGATAGTGCCTGTGTATACTGCGATTTTTAAAGCGGTTTCCCGTTTACCGCACCACGTCAGAAGGTTTTGTCCTTCGCAAAAGGCGCACTAAATTTGTCTCGTCAAGAATTTCGATAATTGTACTATTAGCGTGTTCTAAAAGTCGTGTTCTATGCTTTCGCGCAAAAAGAAATAATATTTCATTTCGTACCGTGGAGATTCCAAGATCCCTGTGTAGATCTTCGTTATAAATATACCACGGCGCATTAACAATAATGATCTTAGCAATTTATTTTCAAACGTTTGTAAGATATTTAAATACTACCGCGAGTACAACGCCAAAGTAGTATACCATAGGTCCAGACAGGCTTTAGTGTACCTGTCTGTATAAAATCAGCTTACATATTTTCTAAATTAAGTTTTTAGTGTTTACCGAGTAACCAATACATTTCTCTGAGTTTAATGTTTAATTCTTCGTATTTTTTTTACATACGGCTTCCATTTTTTTTTCGCGTCTATAGTCATTCCCAGATATTTTGCCTCATTTGCAATCGTTTTGATCACTGCTAGTACTGCAGTGTCGTTGTCGTCAGCAAACGTGGCTACACGGAATGGTTGAGAGATGTAAGTCAGTAGGCTCTGGTTCTAAACGACCTGTCGTGCAACCAAATTTTTTTACTTTAAATGCCTATAATCGATTTACCCACAAGAACATAGAAGTATATACATTTTTAAATATTGGAGCTCATTATCAACTAGCATTATCTTAATCACACAACGTAAACATAAAATTCAAATTCTAAAAAAAAAGATAATTAATTATCTTATACCTTAAAAAAGTAGCACAATTTCATTATTATCGACTACTTCAAAATTAATTAAGAATGAATTATTTTTATCAAACATTTTGTCATTTCATTTAAACATTGAAGTTAAGTATTTTTTTTTAATAAGATAAGATTAAAAATTAATTTCAAGCTCAATGAGAAAGAAAATGAAAGAAAATATAAGAATTATCAAATAAAAACAATCATTCATTTCTTTAAGTTCTCGCTTCAAGAAGTTAAACATCATGATATCCAAAAATAATATTCGAAAAACAGCTCTAATTTTATCCTTGATTTGTGTTGCAATTTCGCCAGGTAAATATTCAGAAACGAATTCAATTTATGAATTTATAAAAAAATGTAATTTAAGGTGCAAATGCGCAAAGGAGAATCGCTGGAGGTGACCAAGTTAAACCAAATGAAATCACATTTCAGGCTTCTATAAGGGTTTATGACCAGCATGTCTGCGGCGGAACAATAATTGGACCAAAACACATTCTAACTGCTGCCCATTGTTTGGATGGGTTAGGGTTTGAAGAACCTTTTGATGATATTATGGTCGTAACAGGTGGCATTAAGCTTCAAGATGCTCATAACGAACATGCAATTGTTGATATTACTGTGCATGAAAAATTCTCCAATGGTCAACAAGATTCATGGTTAAATGATATCGCTATTATTACGGTAAGTTGTGATATGTTAGTTTCTCAATTTTCAATAAAGTAATTTTAATTTTCTTTTAAGCTTCAAGACGAAATTAATTTTGACGAAACCCAAGCACCTGCTAAATTACCCATTGCACCAGTTTCAAACGATTTGTCTGGCATTGTTGTTGGATGGGGTCGACAAGATTTTGGAAATCCTTACCTTTCAAAAATGCTGAGGAAAGCTACACTGAAAGTTCTTAATTGGGAAGAATGCCAGCCCCAAATGAAGGCCAAAATTTATGAGAGCCAAATTTGTGGATTTGCTGGAAAAAATATTGGAATTTGCAAGGTAATATAATATTGTGACCATATTAACTTATCAGCTAACCATGTTATCGAATCTTCAACTTTTTTCTAATTTCCAGGGTGATAGTGGTGGTCCCTTAGTTGTTAATAATACTGTAATTGGTATTTCTTCATGGAACGTTCCTTGTGGTACTGGAGTACCAGATGTTTTCACGAATGTTTACTATTATCTTGATTTTATAAACGATGTTATGGCTAAAAGTAACTAAAGCAATTGATCTTATACGTTGTAATTATGCTTGTTGATTCGATATAAAATATAATATTCAATAAAGTATTAAAGGGCTTAAATATGATTAATATTTGCTTAACTCGTTTAGCACAGCTAAAACGTTTCTATACTATTCAAAAATCTATTGGCTTAACAAAAATGTTTCTGTCTAGCCAGGCGCGAACACAGGTAGGGATTTTTGGAGTCTCCCTTCCCATCCCAAATATCAGAAATAAAAAAATAAGGAGATTGTTGCGAGCCAAGACTGATTTATAGGAAGAATTAGAATTCCGATTGAAATTAAACTCATTAGAATTTTATTTGGGAAAACCTTTACGGTAAAAAAAAAACAACTTTATTCTTTGCTGTCCGAAAAAGTAACTAACTTACAATGCTGGCTGTTTATACTGGCTTACACAATACACTATACAATAGAAGAGAAGGAAATACATGGTAAGAAGGAGAAATAATAAATAAGATAACATAGCTGTCCCTTCTTAGGTTAAGTCGTTGCTTCACTCGTATGGCTCCATACGATACAGAGATCATGCCATATGAAAAAACACAAGTTCTTCTATTTTTCTCAAAAAAATTACAGTTTTTTTTTAATAGGGTAACTATGGGGGCACTGAAAATGACCTGATGGATCTTATGATTAAAAAAAATCAAAACCTATTTTTGGAGAAAGTGAAAGGCACATTGATTTATCTTAAAACTTACGCATTATGTATAAACTTTTTTTAATAGTAATTCGCAAAATTTTGCGAAGCAACGCGAGCACGGGCTTGCTAGTATTTAAATAAAAATATTAGAAAACCTATAATTTCGTGTGTTTCATATATAAATCTGAAAATATGATTAACAGAGATAAAGTTTTGAGCCAAATTTTGTTCTAAAGTAAAATAAGTGTGAGTCTGCGGGCACAGTAATGCGAGAAAAGCATTGGCGTGCAAGAAAAGTGTTTACACAATAAGTTTTCTTATGTACCACTGCGCACAGTGAAGCTCTTCTTGTACACATCACTTCTTACACTACTGTGCACGCAGCCTTAGAATTTGTTAGAAACTACTTCATAAATAACTGTTTAAAAAATTAAGCATAATTCTATATTAGCATGCAAGAAACAATATACAATACACGTTACGTGCTGCTATAGATAATTGCTTATTAAATCAACGACTTGCAACAATATACCTTCAAGCAATTCAACTAACTCATATAGATGCAAATCTCAAAATTAAGACAACACAGTGAAGTGATTTCACATCTTATACATAAAACCAGTGTGTGTGTGATTAATATAAAAACCATAATAATATAAACTCCAATTCTTATGAACAAGCCCAATAAGATCTTATCTTTTACATTCATCGGATGGATGATGATGCTCTCTCAAGGCTTGTTTATAATAAACATCCTTCAGTTTCTTAAACCTCATATATATGAAAAGGAGTGGTCGTCAAGCCTTCATATATATTTTATTAAAACAAAAAAAATTCACAATGGGGAAATGGGTGCATCTGCATCGTTCGTGATGATAGTCAGAGTCACATAAAACCACATGACGAAGCAGGAAATCTATCTACGAGCACAGATTCTCAGTCAGTCATCATATAAGAAATAAAATGGAATGACCAAGAGAGACAACAATCATCATCATCACATTCGTATGCAAGTAGTCTAAGTAGCTTTATAAAACACAAAACAACAACAACAACAACAACCATATGGCATAGCAAAGTCTTCCTGAGATGTTGTTAGCCAGGTTATTTCTATATAGATTGACAGGCGCCCGTCACCGGCAACAATCCTTTGGGATTGGCATCTTGCAATTACAATTGTATAAACCTACATTAGGAACGTGTACTTTGAAAAGCAATATATGTATAATTGAAATGGATTTCTCAACAACTTGGACTGGATTCCATTCTGAGTAGTGCAATAAATCTTTCAGTAAGTAAAGTGGCTCACTTGAAGGTAATTAATGCAATTTTACAGTATCTTTATAGGAAATAGGAGAATGGGACAATTTTCGTGCCTTTGGAAAAAGTTATATAGGCCCACTTTGAAAACGTATTTTCATTTGTATCAAAAAAGAAAATCTGAGGCAGGTTGTTGGTGTCGGTTTTAAAATTGTCCAAAAATTAATTAACGGCATTAGTTTTATGTATGTTTATATCGAACATATACGGATCACAACTTTGGTCAAAAATTTAATTAACAAGTTCCTCACGAAGAATGGAATTATTACGAACAAATTCATTAGAACTTTTCGAATATTAAACATTATCACTAGCTTTTAACAGATTAGGTGAAACAACATGACGAATGCAAAAATATGGTTGTGTTTTAATTTATTCGAGTCTGGTGGAAAAGTGACTACAGCCTGCTTGTGATAGCTGTCACCCCCGTTACGATTTTCAATTTTCAATCAGAAATAGCATTTCTTAGAATGGATCAAGAGAAGCTAAGAAACTCTTTCATTAAAAAAATATTGTTATGTGCTCGAAATCTTAGAAACAGATTGATAATGCGATTACGAAGACATTGCAAAATTTAAATTACTTAACGATTTCAGAATTTTTTCATAGAAAGTTAGTTATATCGGAATGATGATAAAATAAAGTTATGAGAAATCAGATGAACAGGGAATAGTACTTTTCAGTTAATATTTAGACTCCGACAGATTTTGGAAAAAGCCAGGAGTTTCAAATCGATACACACCACCTCTTTATCGATTTCAAAGTCGCGTATGATAGCGTAGATAGAGAAGAGCTTTACAGAGCCATGTCGCATCTCGGCATCCCTGTCAAACTCGTCGGCTTGTGCAGGATGGAGAAATCTCGCTGCTCCGTCTAAGTCGGTAAGAACACCACCGAACCCTTTGAAGTCGAGAAAGGTTTGAGACAAGGCGACGCGCTATCATGCAACCTGTTTAACATCGTTCTTGAAGCAATTGTACGCAACGCGCAAGTCAACAACAGGGGTACAGTTTTTCAAAAGTCTGTTCAACTACTTGCTTTGAAAGGAAGATTCTTCGAGTGATTTTCGGTCCAGTCTGTATCGATGGAGTATGGAGGAGAAGATTCAACAACGAGATTTACGGGCTTTACAGCGACGTCGACCTGGTCAAAAAGCTGAAAATACAGCGGCTGAGATGGATGGGACACGTGGAGCGTATGGACACCAACGCACTAGCCCGACGAGTCTTCGAATCTACCCCTGACGGTCTGCGCTGCAGAGGAAGACCCCACCTTAGGTGGCGCACTCAAGTGGAGAACGATCTCAACCAACTTGGAGTGCGTAACTGGAGGCAGCTAGCTAGGGACCGAGCTGGCTGGAGAGGCTTGTTGGTTGAGGCCGTAGTCCATCCTGGACTGTGAGCTCCATCTAAAGTAAGTAAGTAAGTTAATATTTAGAATTGTTATATTAACTTAACAGTGTGGGTCATGAAAGGCTAAAAAAAATACTTTGTCTTCTATCATAGATTCCAACAAGAAAGGAGGATAATACGAAGAAGTTCAAAGAATACTCAATGTATTTGTAGCTATAGAATTAAAGTAAGTATCGGAAACTTTGTCGTTTCTGAGTTCTTACAGGTCTTTGAGAAAACATATCTACAAAGCCTCCTTTGAGATGAGCGATACCGAATTTCCTGTATTGACACACGAAGTCGGAACACCAAATTTTGTACGTGTCTTGAAGGAATTTTTTTTTTTATTTTTTTATTTATTTAAAACAAAAGTAAAGCCTAAGCTAGGACCTTTATAGATCATCAAAGACTCAGTAAAAATATAATAAGCTTGTTGTTGGGGCTGCTCATAACATCTCTGCTGGAGTCTACCGTCAAGTCAGACCATGTTGTTCTTTATATCTTTGATCGCGGTAATAATCTCTTCTCTATTCTGGGGAATACAGAACCTGGACCTTCAGACAGGTCATTAGACATTGGGTTCACTTCACTGGTGACACCCCTTGCCTTTCATCTTAAGAATTCTTACTTATTTCCATTATGGAATATTGATTTGTTTTCCTTTCAACTTTCCTGACAATTTTTTTCATATATCAAGCCCCATATGTATTAACAAAGTTATGAAATCAACATAACCCCACATTTAACTTATACATCAGTCTATTTAAAAATCCATTAAATTAGAAAAATAAATAAAAATACTTCCCCGTTTTGCGCATATAGTTAGTTAAACGGTTCCCCATATGCACGAATTATTATAAAATATCTATTTACCTCGATCTAATCTATTATGGAGTTTTAAGCCCGAGGTAGGTTATAGGTACCTTTTTCGCGATTTCCCACCGCACTCACCTGCCAACGGCATCAGATTTTTGTTTGGGTGACTTAAAGCGCGCACTTGATTTACGCTGATTGCGTTACAGCCTACAAAATCATTGGTCCAGAAAATAAAATAATCTACCTGTGCTGGTGCTTTGCGCATATATAATTCCGGACAATGTCATATGAACTGCAAGGCACACCATTTACCCATTGAAACCTTAAACTGATCGTTAATCTCTCGAAGAGAGACCGCCTTTGATGAGGCGGCAACCAAACCAAACGCGTCGTCTGTGTCTGTGTACACTGTGTCTTATAGCTAAAGCTTGATCTGAGATCGTAAATTGTTCAATCGTTGCAGTTGCATATAGCCCCGGTCATAGCTAAGTCATGTCAAGTCTTCATGCCAGCCAGGTATTAAAAAATATTGAGCTATGCATCTGTTGCTCCATGTGAATCAAAATATCACATTCTGGCCTGGCCAGGACAGTGCAACACTGCAACTGCAATCCGAGACGTGTGCCGTGTCGATGTAAGCGTATACGCGCTCACACTATCTGTATCGTTTTTTTTTTTGCATATTGATGTTTAAGATACACATTCCACAGCTATAGCTCAAGAGTTAGTCGGGTCGGGACTGCCGTGACAACGTCGTCGACGACGCGACGTTTGCGTTGTTGGTCTATTTTTGGTTCACAATTTTGCTACCTACGTGCTGACTATTAAATTTCTATCGCGTAGATAAATTGGTCCATTATCTTAGTTTGGATAAGAAAGGCTGGCTGTGCAGTTTGGCCTGGTTTGGACAGAATGAGGTCGCCTGTGGGCTAAATGCGAATATGCTTGCTTTGCTCATATATAAGCCTGGAAAACTGAATAATACAAAAAAAATTGTTACATTTCTTTTAAGGGGCTCAAAAACATCAGGCAATTATCCTTATAAGACTATATGAAAATGTAATTACATCACTTTCAACACAGCTACCGTTAGTTACAGGCTTTTTGGTGTTCAAAAAGCCTTGGGTCATTTACTGATGAGTGTAACCCCATTTATATTTATATAAGTGTTGCATTTTTTTTGCAACATGCCAATTTAGGAATTTTTAATAAAAAAAAAAAACTTTTTTTTTGTTCGTAGAAATTTTGTTTCTATTTATCAGCGAATTTTTATTTTATCTAATGTGTTGTATAGTTTAGTTAGTTTAAAATGACTTTTATTTCAAATTAATATAATTAACAATTATTCAATAACTAAGCCTATTTGGTTTGGCCTAGGGCCGTCTACCTGTTGTATATACCTACTTAAAAAAGGTAATTGACATCTAAATTAGAATAATACACTTATTTGAAAGTACATATATCTTTTTCCGCGCGTTGAGGGTGAAAAAAAATTCCTATAGAACTATCAGTGAAATCATTTTTTTAAGTCAGAATATATCGAGATCATGATTCTACCTCTATTCGTTTAATTTTCAAAAGTGTGAATTCCTTACAATTTATCTAAGTGCAGAAGTAAGAATTAAACAAAATGTAAATGGACAACTTAAAATCCTAATTTTCATTAAAGCTGGCACCACCTTGTTTTGAGAAGGAGAGGAACATTCAATGTTCATACTAAAAAGTATTGAGTGTTTCTCCCCTTCTCTTCATTGTTAAATTGTTTTCTAGTTCTGAGTTTGTACAATAAATAATCGTGTCTTTGAGCAATCACGCAAATATCATAAAAGTAATATTATTAAAACTAAATGCCATAAGAAAATAAAAATTCTAAATGCAATATAATTAAGTTATAAGAAGGTCAAAATGTCAAAAGAAGTCTCAATTAAAATCATTCATTCCAATTTATTTTGTAGAAATAATGGTAGTTTGGTTCTCCATATAATTAACCAATATAATAAAACCAAAAAATAAGCAAAGGAGATGGTAGAGAATTTCCAATAACTTGGAAGTTTTGTCTCTACTGACGATGGACCTGAAATGGATATAAACAGCCGAATTAGAAAAGCAAAGTCTGAGTTCGGAATGCTATCCAAAATATGGAAAAACAATTCTATTAGATTAAAGACCAAGTTACGACTGTTCCACTCCAATGCTGAATCGTTGCTGGTTTATGCGTGCAGCACTTGGGAAGTCACATCCGTTGTCACAAGAAAGTTGCATACGTTCGTTAATGGGTGTCTTTGTAACATCTTGAAGATTTTTTTGCCCAACCGTATCTCAAATGATGAACTTTATGCGAGAACAGTCAGGAACCCATAGACTCTATTATACGAAGATGTAAATGGCAGTAAATTAGACATACCTACGCTTGCGAGTCAAGCAATGCAATAGAACCCGTTTACACAGACAGGCAGACAAATGGGCCGACTTAGAAGTATCTACTTGGCGTAGAAAAGTCGAAGAAGGATCAGCAAAACTGGGGTGAAAGTTGGAGAGAGATTAGACACATGATCAAAAATCTTATACACAGTGGCGCGTAGGAGTAGTAGAGGCCCTATGCCCCGTAAGAGAAACCTGGAGGACTTAAGTAAATAAGTAAGGAGTGTCTGACATAAAATAAAATGCTGGACTGGGTCACGTAACATGTGTAGGTACAATCTTTTTACTTAAAGTTCTTTTTTTGTTCTCTTATTTTATGCATGTCATATTTTTTGTCTCTTTTTATATTTTCCTCAAAATTTCATAAAAAATTAAATTTTCACCTTTGAAATTAATTTACAACTAATTTAAGTTCCTCTCCAAACTTCTTCCACTCAGCATAATATCAATCCTTAACACTTTAAATAAAAACTTGTTCGAAAGTGAAGAAGAATGCTTCAAAAAAGAATGCTATAACGGTTCCGAAAACTATTTTGAGTTCATAGAAAAATGGAAACATCAATTAAAAGAGTTTATGTGTCTCACTAGATGAACTCGGAAAAAAAAAATAGTTTGGGAAGATTTAGCAAAATGTTGCAGTAGATAATGTGGAACTAAAAAATGGCGACTTTCAGAACAAAATTGCTGTTAAAAAGTGTTCATTATTTTGCTCCTCAAGTGATTCTAAATATCATTATGAATTTATTATTTTATTTATCATTATTATTATGTACTAAATAAAAATATTGAAAATTTGTCACCTTTTTTTTTTTTCCGGGCAACATGTTAACATGGGGCGTATTTTTTCGTTAATGGGTTCACAGTGGACCAAAGAATGGAAGTCTGAGCTATTGAGTCAATTTTAATAGTGGCTTACAATTTGAAGGATTTAAACTGTCAAAAGTTGTACAGAATGTTCTTAAATAAAAATAAATATAGTAAAACCCGCTTAAGAGAAAAACCCGTTTATCTGAAACACTTTTTTTATCCCCGAGCATTTTTCGACCAATCACCTATAAAACACTCGCTACTTTATTTTATTTAAATTTATTTTATTTAAAATTTTTCTAGGCAACTCCAAAAGACAATTAAATTTTTTTTTAAGCTTTAAATTTCCGCTTAATGAAATTTTTAAATCCGTTTAGGTGCAATTTTTTTAACTTATCTGGACTCCACTTAAGTAAAATTTTTTTCACTTAAGCGGGGTTCGGTTAAGTGAAAAACCAGCTTAAGTGAAAGAAATACTGTGACATTTTGCCGTTTCTCTTAAGCGGGTTTTTCTGTACCTTCCATCACAAAATAAAAGTTCTAAAAAATGTGAAACTTCAGATGAAGAAGATGAATTGTACTGATTTTGAACTTTTTTATTAATGTTTTCTAAAGTGTTTTTAATTAAAACTAGTATGTCTTCTGTGTCTGAAGCTAACTGTACGTAGTTTTCTTTTGTGTTTTATAATACAAATTGTATAAACTACTGAAATACATCAGCCAAGTAGAATACTTAGTACTATTTTAATTGGACTTGTTTAATTATTGATTCAAAATAGCTTTTAAGGGCCTCTATTCTACAAGAATTTGGCGTTGTTGACCCTATAAAAATCTACTCAAATTAAATAAAACACATCAAACAAAAATAAAAACTCTCATCACACACTTTCCATTATAGTTCTAATTTTAAAATAAAGACATTAAATTTATCTCAATTGGATTAAAATCACCTCTTTTATCAAATATTTTTTAAAACCCTTTCTGAAAAAAAATAGTCCCACGTTTGTCAAAAGTTGCTTCCCTTCAGGCTTTCAAATACATAAATATACAAATGGGTCATCAACGAAAACAAAACAAAACACACATTAAACCTTTTACTAATTGCATGAGAGAAACCAACAAAAATGATTAACCACAATGCGCTTCGACAAGCCCCTCTTATATTTCAAAACCACCACAAAGAGTTTCTTATCAAAATTTTAAAATCACAATAAATGGCTACCTACAAGCTCAAAAGATCAAGCAGCTGGAACATGTTATTAGTTAGTGTAGTATTTGGCTAACTTTAGCTTATGCAGAGCAACAACAGCTAACGAAATGCAAATGCCAAGATAAATATCTTCGTATAATTAATATGCAATTAGCATAATTAATAACTTGGCTCTGATGTAGTTGGTGAGTTTAAACCATTCTGCTGCTATTGAGCGCATAAACTAAAATTATTTACTTAGATGTTTGAACTTTTGAGTAGGTACTTTGAGACATAATTATATCTCAGAAGAAAATCTTCAAAATAAGCAGGACATTGAGGGTATCTTATTTATTAATAAAAAATCATTTTAACGATCTATTGATATACAGTAGAATCGATTTCCGAATTTTCAAAGCCAAATCAATAGTCTAAGATGTAAAAGTGCAGTTTGAGTATTAAAGAAGCTATCTATACAATCTATACAATTTTACTTGAATTAATGGATAGAGTTTCTTTTAAATATAGTTTTAGATTCCAGTTCCCCTCGGATGGGGGTGTTATGAAGGATTATACTCATAATTTGTTGAAAACTTGAAGCCCTAAATGAATATTTATTAAAATATTTTAGCTTTGTTTTTCTTTAATAAAATTAAAATACAGATTGAACATTTTTAAACAATACACAGGAAATATTTCTAATAAGAAATAGTAACAGTTTAATATTTATTTATTTTTTATACTAAAAATTGCGATCATTTTTACCTTAGTAACATTACGTCCCTGACTATAGAATTAAGCTTAAAATATTATATCAATGAATTCGTTAACTTTGAATTGATTTTGATCAAACAATCGATAGATGATGCATAATATTATGGAATGCAATGGGAATTGCATCTGACCAACCTTATAAAATTGAGCTCTTAAGTAATAAAACGCTGGTTTTATACACGAACCGATCAGATAATAATTTAAATTAATCGAATAGAATGGTATACGCTGACTTTTTGATCCGCTTTGAAGATATCATTGTGTTTACTTTCAATATGTCTCATTATAACTAGATGTGATAAGATTTTTGTTTCTATTATTTTTAAGTAGAAACATAAAGTTCTGCTTTCAGATCATTATGATGGCATTGAAATGATACTGAGAGATAATATAAATAAATAATATCTAATTGGAATCAACATACCTAATGCATAGATTTTTACATGATAAAAAGTATATAGAATGAAAATTAAGGTTTTTTAATGACATTCAATAAAGTTCTGATATTTATAAAAATAGTAAGTTAAAATATTTCTTTTTCTTTCGTTTTATCATCGAATTTGGATATAATAATAGATTTTAATTTTGGGAGTGGATGTATTGTATAAAACAAAAATATGAGTTAGTGCGGGTTTATAGGTCCCATGCATAGTAATATCAGGCAGGTCATTTTCTCAGTCATTTGCTGGAAATGGTGATTTTTCAAAGAAGAGATATTTAACCATATTTATGTATTTTTTTTTATTTTTAAAGATATCAAATCAAATACTCTTTTATTTTTCCTAATAGAACTTTTGTTGATTTTTTGCTTTATAGGTACAGGGCAGTGTTGTGCCATGTAGACTATAAATGTAGACTACACGATTGTCTACGTGTAGACAATTCAACGTAGACAATTGGTAATTGTCTACATAGCAACGTCGACAATGTAGACAATGTAGACAATTCATAATTTTTTTTTTTTAACAGACATTTTTTTTGAACAGAGAATAGCTGCCATGATTCGTTTACACAACAGATTTTATTTTATTCTAATAAAAATAATATATATATAACCTATACCTTCGAAGACGGTTTTCAGCAGTATTTAACAATTTTTTATTGCACACCGTGCAAATAGCTGAATTGTTGTTGGCTTTTGCAAAAAATAAAGCCTAACTCATCGAACGTGTTATTCTTCGGCCTTCCCGACATTTCAGTTTTGATTTTTAAATAATACTTTGTCTTCTCCACGCATTGTTCTGAAATGAATTTTATTGATTTGCAATTTGACAAATGTGACAGCAATTGTTTACATTGTATACATGATTGTTGACATTGTCGACATTGTTTACATTGTTGACATTGTCGCCGCAATTGTCTACCTATAAATGTAGACAATTAAAGTCGACACGTAGAGGAACAACACTGGTACAGGGTGATTCGCATACTTTTTACATACTTTTTACATACTTTTTACATACATTTTTTGTTTTCTTCTTTTGTAAAAAATGACCATTTTTGACTACCCATTAATTTTTTTGACCATCGACAGTTACCGAAAAAAACGATTTTGTAAAATAATGGACCAAAAGAACGCTTAACCCAAATACTCATTTTTTTTTATTAATCCTTGCGATTTACAAAAAAAAAATAAAAAAATCAGACACTTATTGGAGCCAATTTAACATAGCTTATTTATCGGCCTGATTTAAATATAAACATTTTGTATATAGATTCTTCTTAAAGTACTAGTCTTAATATTAGAGTTACCACAATTTGCACAAAATCATTCATTTGGAATAAAAAAAAAAAGTCAACATTATTTTTTGGAAATTCGATATTTTACAAAAATTGGTCCATTATTTTCTTTTAATTTTATTTTTAAACTTAAATTGGCGTATATATTGAATCCAGTTTAAAACTTAAATCCGCATGGAAATTAATATAAATTCAATGTAAATACATCCACATTAATTTAAGATTAATCGAGTGAATAATATGGCGGTGAATTATTTTCTTAAAAATATTTTTTTTAAATTTCCGAACAAGAAAATAATCAACAAAAAGAAACGGCTTCAACGATTAATTTTTTGTTCTCATAAATAAAGATTTAAAAACGAAATCATTTATATTGTATACTTAGATGGTATTGGTGCCACTACTGTCGAGTTAATTAATAAATTATATATTTTTGGAGGTAAATGCACTCTTATATATTATAAGGTTTAAAAATAATTTTAATAAATATAAAAATATGTAGTAGCTGTTATATCGGTGCCGTGACAAATAGCCATGCGTCATAAGGACATATTACAAGATATGGTGCTATAACACTTTCGCAAAGTGACATAAGGCCATATTCAAACAAACGGCCTTTTGACGCTTTGATGTAGTGTCATAATGGCATATCTATGGCCTCATGATGTCTTACATCTGACGCGAAGCGTTGCTTTCCTTGCACTTACACTTTTTACTTTCGATAATGTATATGTAAAAATAAATAATTTATTTCTTTTAAAATCAGATCTATGGATCTAAACTATTCAGATTTTAAAACCACAGTGTAATTGCACATAAGAGTAAGTTCGTGCGACCTAGTCGTGCATTTTTTTCTTATATAAGAATATTTGATCGTATCTCGATACTGTTATAGTGTAAGACTTTTAAAGGAGCCAAAATAACTAAAACAAAGCTCAATAAATAAGTTATTGTGCTAAACATTCAATGAAAAATCAACTTAGACTCTGAGGACGCAGTAAATTTTTAAATAACGCTTATGATTTTTGTCATTACGATAGTAGATAATACTTGCTATTATGTAGTTGGTTTCAAAAAATATGTACTTTTCCATAAAATGCATGCTGATATTTAGTTTTAGGCCTAGTTTCCATAAGAAAAATTCAAACAAATTGTTGCCTTTAAATATATAGGTAATGTATTCACAAAATATGAGGATTGTTTTATATCTATTTATAACCTAACCATGAAGTAAATTTACATAACTTAAGGTCTTCCGTCACTTTATATTTTTTGCAGTCAGATCCTACTGCATTATACCCTGTGTATTATAAAAGTAAAAGCGACATACAAACTTACATAATTTCTTAAATAATAAATTCAAACAATAAAGTACCCAGAATTCCACAAACTTTATAAATATATGCAGACACCCGCCATCAACCAGCATAGTAGTATAGTTGCTTGCAGTAGTTACAAACACCTTTAGCAACGCCTCACTTGACATCGCAATAAAATACGTCTTCTTTGTATATTATGTCACATTAATGTTCAGCCATTAAATCCACACTATCTACCATCATCTATCCTGTGACTTCTTTTTCCACTTTCCCCATTATACACTATACACATTGCAAGCACCACCAGAAACCACTTTCGGTATATTTCATTCAAGTGTTAAGCGTGTCCATGCACAGTGTCTTCGTGACTTGACAATTATTCGAAGGGGGCAATATAGTTAGGTATACTGCTGCGCGTCAGCAATCTTAAGAAACCTTATAATAGATAGAAGAAAAAATAAATAAATTCACTGGAACCGGAATTGTTCATCGGCGAAGAATATGCAACGCAGCCAGTGGTATTGAACTGATGCATTAAGTGCTAAACCAAGTTGAGAAAGTTGGTAAATCAGTTGAGGTTTTGGGTGGATAGGCTTTGACTCACCTGTAAGACAGGATTTTTTTTTTCTGTTTATTGTCGATTTAAATACAAACAAAAAACTTTTATTGCTTATCGAATTATTTTTAAAATTTCAATTATCATCTATAATGACAATTTTCAAATTGTTCATAATTTGTATTTTTATGTTGAAAGTGTTTCGGATAAATTGTTGTCTTATCAAGACTTAAGGAGTATATTTAACTCAATTAGCAGTCTATAAACTTTTAATGACACTAAACGCCATAAAACTGGATGAATTACAATCCATTGCATGTTGAAGTTTATAGAAATGTACCTTACGATGCCGCCGAACTTTACTATGGACCCAAAATGCCATAAGTTGTGCCTAAAAACAGCAAAATAACAGTGGGTTTTCGCCGAATTAAATATTTTTGATTTCTTGTAGAAATTCTTTATAACAATTTTTTCTTTTATTTAGTTTCTGATTTTAATTTTATTAACATTTTTGTATATTATAAAATTCAGCAAAGAAACAACCAATCCAATCCACTGTATGACTTTTAGTTGTCAATTTAAAAAAAAGTAAGTAAAGTTGAACGGTGAGACCATTTTACTTTAGTTTGCCTTTTTACCTTCAGTATATTGCATTCCAATATAGCATTTAAAAAAATCCATTCAACATTAAAAATGTACAAAGGTAAATAGAATTGCGGTTAACATTAAGTGCGTATACCATAATGTTGAAATTTTGAACCGAAGACTAAACAATCCCACACTTTCGAAGCAGATTAATGGTGCCTTTAGCCGTTAGTCGTTAAAATATACTCAGTAGTGAAGATATATTTATGTACTTACGAGTGCTATGTACTTTACTTCGATTCGTGTGAAAACATAAACATTTTATGACAATTTTTAGGGAATCTCGTTAATTAACATTCTGATATTTAACCTCAAACTGTATAAGGTGGGTTCAGAATAATTAAACTTATCGTTGGTCGTCGTTAAACCAGAAACATTTACTTACTGTTTAGTGTAGTGTGACTGTTGCAGTAGTTAAATTTTATTAAAAAACATTTTTTAATGTTTATACTATAGATACCTACTCCTGATGTACCTAGAATCTAACCAAAGAATATATTATAGGATTTCGATTTCTGAGCCTTGAAGTCGAATTGAGTTAACTCAAAATGTATGAAAGCCTCGGTTTTACTGTTTACTGGAAAGATAAGATGTTTAATTTAATTTGATCAATAAAAGTGCATGGAAAAGACAAGGAGCACTGCACCGTCTCGGTTTTGGGTTTTTGAGAATTTTGAGAATTCAAACAAAGTAAGGTTTGAAATAATTTGCTATTAGAGGGTCTTTCAAAAGGCACCTCCGAACTTTGACAGTTGATAGCGGACATATTGTTGAAGCTACATCTGTCAAATTGCCTGTCATTTTGCCAAACTATCATATCGTTCTATACAACACGAGCAAATGATTAAATTGTTTTATCAAAATGGGTGTTCTGTTCCGCGCGTTTCGCCTTAATCGTCCTACCGAGAAGACTATTCGCAGTGTGGTGGATAAATTTGAGTCCACTGGTTCAGTAAACCATCAACCAACACCCCTACGTCGACGAAACCTCAAAATCTGCCGAAAACATCGTCGCTGTCCGTCAGAGTGTGCAGGAGAATACTAGGCAGTCGATTTCGCGTCGCTCACAAGATTTCGCGGACCACAATTTATCGAATTTTTGCATGCACCTGTACAAAATTCAACTGACCTAGGACCTGAAAGTAAACGACCATAGACAAGGACGTGTGTTCGCTGAATGGGCTCTGGAGCAGTTGGAAAGTGACCCTAATTTTCATGGAAAAATCATCATCATCGATGAGGTCTTTTCTGGATGAATGGGTACACACAAAATTGTCAAATTTAGGACATTATCAATCCACATAAGGTCCAAGAGCGTTCAAAGTATCGTGAAACTGCCACTGTTTGGTGTGGATTTTTGGCTTTCGGGATCATCGGTCCATACTTCTTTGAAAACGACGTTGTCCAGGCCACCACCGGCAAAAACGAGCAGTATAAGTCGATGACAACCAACTTATTTTGGCCTGAATTGGATGATATGGACACCACCGACATGTGGTTTCAACAGGATGACGCTACGTGCCACACAGCTCACACCACTTTGGAAATTCTGCGCACGATTCGAGGGCATGGTCCTCTCACGTGGAGGTGTTGTGAACTGACTACCGAGATCGTGCGAGTAGACTGCGTTAGACTTTTTCTTGCGAATTTTCTGAAGTCAGAGGTCTATGTGAATAAATCAAATAAATGCAAAGCACAGCGGCCCTCAAAGTCAACATAACCCATGCCTGGTCAAATTCAGCCTCATTTATGCCCCATGGGAAATTGGACATTTCGGATGCACGCCACCCAGAGAAGCCGCCGCGGACATAGGCCTTTTAAACGAATAAAAAATATCGATGATATCTCACCACTTTATTTTATTTTAATTTAATTTAAAGATAGGAGGCCATATACATAGTAGATATGGACTACTAGGAGCTATCTTCACGTTTGTTCCAACTTTAATTATAAACGACACGAGCGCTTTTGGTCTAAAAGCGGAAAATATGGTGTAACTTTTGACACTTGGGATTGTTTCTTTTTTTGGCAATTTTCCCACAGAACATTCTTAGCAGTTGTTTATCTGGCGTTGAAACAAGAAAATTGCTGCAAACAAATTTAAAGTGTAATAATTAAGAACTAAAAACATCTAACGACTTGCCAAGAGTTTGAATTTTCAGATTCTGATGTACTTTCATCGTATTGATTGTCATCCTCCTTTTTGAGCTGTTTAGCTTGCTAGTGCTGATTGGTACTCGTTTTAATAATTATACCTATATTTTTTAATTTAAATTAAAACTAATAACTTTTACTAATAACTTAACTAATAACTTTTACTTAAAATATGAAGGAGTAATTTTTAAAAAGTTTAGAACCGGCAAACCAGTAATAGCACTCTTGGTCATTTATAACTTGAATTATGTTAGTTAAAAAAAAAACAATTCCAATAAAGCGTTGGTATAAAAACAACTTTAATTTTATTAAAAAAATATTATTTTTTTTTAAATGAGGTAAGTAACTCAAAGGCAGTTGACTAATAGGTCCAGAGCACAAACAATTTTCTTCTTATGATTCGCATTACTTTTAACCAAACTCTAAATCAATAAACAACAAACCAGGATAAACAATTAGCGGTTTCCACCTTAAAGGTGGTACAAGAAAAAATTCGATGTCAGCTCTTCTTAAATTGGGAACGTCAAATGTCATAAGATTTGTTTTATTTTTTTTATGTCAAATAATAGTTCACTTTGAAACTAAATGCAACAATTTTTTTTTTGATTTTAAGATCAATTTGATAATTGAACAACATTATTTTAACAAACGCTGTTTATGTATTGTAAATTTTTGCAAAACCAATTCAAAGCTGGTTTAGGAGGCATCAATCACATACATTGCTTGATATAAGATAAATAAATCACTTCATTACGGTGACATTTTTAGATCAATTTTAACAAAAAAACAACTAAAATTGTAACCCAAAACCTGAAATGGAAACCTGTACTTAAGCCATATTGAGGTACATCTCAAAACAAAACTCGCATTAAATAGAAAAATCTTGTACACCCCTATTTTAAATAAAAAACTATGCAACAAACAAATTGCACTTGCACTTATATGGCTTGGATGTCTATCTGTCAATGAGTCAAATGCCTAAGCAATTATGGTGATGTTTTAAAAGTTTAATTAGGTCCCAAGGGTCTAAAATCGAATAAAGGCACTTTACACAGCTGGAAATCAAAGAAATTCCCACAATTTCAAGGCAGCCATCAGTCGCTGCTGATCAAATATAATTCACACTAATGCAAAAATTTTGTATAATGACGATAAAAAAAAAACACATCCAATTAGGTGAAAAATTGCTGAGATTTGCGAATAGTATCTGCTTTTTTATTAAATATAGGCACACTGTCCATGTCAATATTTTTTTTGTGTTATTGTGCAAAGAAGAAAAGTTTGCAATTTTTATCTATTTGATGCAGATATACCTATACACACAATGAACGCATCACTTTCACAATTTGTATCCTTCGGATAAAAGATACTACCTACCTATATAAAGTGCAAGTAAATGCTTGAAAAAACTAAAAATAAACCACTGTAGAAGGTTTAATATTTTGACGAACATTTCCTATAGGCATTAGGTCTGATACAATCTTGAAGAAATAAAAAAAATGTTGGTCCATATTTAACCTGGAGTAACATCGAGTTTGAGCTTAAGTGGATTAACGGATTTGCATGAAATTTATAGTAAAGAATTACTATCTATTAAGAAGTAGGAAAATAATTGTTAACATTTTTGTCAAACAATGTAGGAGAACCTTGTGTGAATTTTTTCGACATACCGAAATAAAGTTTTTCAAAACAAAACTTGTAGATTATAAAAAAGGTGTACACTTTTCTTCCTCCAGACAAAAATAACAATTTTTCGCATACAACTATCAATAGTTGTATGCGAAAAATTGTTATTTTTGTCTGGAGGAAGAAAAGTGTACACCTTTTTTATAATCTACAAGTTTTGTTTTGAAAAACTTTATTTCGAAGAGTTCCTAGTTTTAAAGTTATTTGCGAAAATCAATACCTTCGAAATTTGGATCACTTGAATACTTTTTTGTACGAAATGATTTCGCATTTTGATGACTTCATTCTATTAGTTTTTAAAGATATGTAGATCAAAACGCAATTGAAGCCACATCTCGTGTAGAGTTTTGAGATACAAGACCAACTTCCTCAATTTCATTTAAAGAATTTTCAGATATTAGAACTTGGTCCCAAAAAATGTAATGTTTTTGTTTTTGCTTTGTCATTTTTATAACAACTTTTGTTAACTTATTCATTTTTTTGACACACATTTAAAAAATATCATTTTTAAAAATTAGGGGACCAAAAGAACACTCATCGTAAATCGATTTTTGATAAAAATGAATTAGTGTTTACAATGATCGAATTATTGATTAAATTATGGACCACCCTTACCATTGGTGGTGATCCCTAAAAATTTTTTGTATTTAATTTTGAAAGGCTTTTCGTTCGATGGCCGTGTTACTTTTTTTTCAAACTATAATTTTTCTGACTTTTTCCCCCATAGAATTTTGGTTTGTTAAGTTATTTAAATACTCAATTTCTTTGTTATTATTATTTTTTTTTTAATTAAATTTAAATACTCAGTTTCTTTTTTTTTAAACTCTGGGTAAAATATGAAACAACGTTTGTTTTATTTGCATTTAATTGATCAAACCTGATACAACATTTGAAAATTTTTCTCAAGAATTAAAAAAAATAATATTTGAATTACTGAATATTTTTTATTTTTTTTTTTTTAAGCTTGACATCTATAGCGTTTTGTAGGTATTATGGCAAGTAATGGATTCGTAAAAACAATGAACTCGTGATTTTGATCAAGCTTGACATCTTCTAATTCTGTCTGTCTATATCTTTTCGGTTATAGTCTAAACGATGTCCTATAAACTTGAATTCTAGCGTTTTTTGAACAATATCTTGGTACTAAGCGAGCATTTTTTGAACAATTTCCTGACACCTTTTTTCAATTTTCTCATCCCAAGAAATACCAGACATATAATTTTTAAGTAATCCTGAACAAACTTGTTTTTTTTTTGTTGAATGGGTCCGGATTAAAAAAAAAATTAATTTCACATTTTGGTGAAAAATAATTTTATCTAGCACATATGGAACCATTTTTTTATGTTTTCTTTTCTCTAAAACCATTCAACTAGTTTTGATCTATTTTTTTATGGTATTGACGTCGCCAAAACGTAAAATTACGCGATCAGGAAACTTCTCACGCAATAAAGCCATAATTGGTCGTGTTGTGTGGCTTGTTACCCCGTCTTGTTGGAACCACATATTTTCCAAGTCATGATCTTCAATCGCCGCCCAAAAACAATCGTTTATCATTCGACCATATCGCTCCGAATTGACTGTAACCATCTGCCCATTGGCATCTTCGAAGAAATACGGAACAATGACATCTCTCGACCATAGAGCATGCCAAACAGTCACTTTGTCTAGATGCAACGGCACCTCTTCCATCACATATGCGGCAATTTTGTTTATTTACATAGGTATACAATGAGTGAGAAAGGTGCTTCATCGCTGAAGAAAAGAAAATGTTGTTCGAAAACTAGCTACGTTTGAATCACAACTTTTGTAGTAAGTTTTAATAATTTTAACGCGGTGTTCGATTGTTAAGTGATCCATTATCGTAAATGGTAAATATTGAATTAATATTATGACACTTCAAATGACAGCTGGGTTTAACTGGTGTCAAACGCCAACGCTACCAACTTGAAAGCACGAAATTAATGACCCGTTATTACATACATAAATACATGTATTTATATCTGATTTTGAATACTAAATGTTTTTCTATCCAAAAATTAACGGCACCGTCTAAACAACTGGCTTATATACAAACCGTTAAAGAAAATCTTATTTTTATCGAAAACGACTCTTACGGTTTTGATTAAAATTAGTTTTAAAATTCGGCATTTCGAAAATGGGTAGATGATTTTTCTTTGAAATTTAGTATCTATTCAATTCCACATTAATAAATACTTAAAAATGGTGAATGCATTTTATAAATACAAAATTATTTTTTTTTTAAACCCGCAGTAACGATTTTTAATTTCTTCTCAGTTTTTAAGATTTTATTAAGATTTTAAGTACATTTTATTTTTACGATTTTTTTTAATTTAAAGATCACATTGTTAAATGCACCCCAACAGGTAAATCAAAATTACCAGAAGGTAATAGGTTGAGTCGCATCAGAACACCAAATATAGAAATTCTTAAAAACTATTTTCTAAACGTTAAGTAAAAAAGAATTTAAAACCATTTAAATCAAATTCGTTTTCCATTTATTTTTTACGTCTGTTTGTGTATAGGTTGTTAACATTTTTTTTTTTTTTTTACAGGAAATATCTCTTCAAAACAGAAGCTGGCATAGGATAGAGGTTAGTCTATTATAGCATTGTTTAGCCAATACCAGCACCCATCAGTATAATGACAGCTCATTTTTGAATATTGTATATTTAATGCTCCGACTCCTCCTATCAGGATATGGCATCACGTATCCCGTAGCTCCTGCCTGGTCTCCTATTCAGCGTTTTGGTTTTATTTCAAATGTCGTCCGTTCACCCCTATGGAATACATGTGCACTGTACACATAGTGCAGCCAGCCACTATGTGTACAGTGCACATGTATTCCAGTGCCTGTTTCAGATGTCTCAATTATTTACCACAAAGTCACTATTCTATGCTATATTCATGTGGGTATTGAAAATGTGCACTGAATACTGAAAGACGTAAGATTCCGAACGTATCAATGGATTTCCCATTCTCCAGTGCACAATTCACAAAAAGTCACGTTCCTCTAGAGAGAGAGGCGATATCCAACAGCAACAAAACCATTGCAACGACAAGGTTTCAAAAAATCGGGTGTTGACTTTATCTGATGAACAGATCAAAAAACAGCGCAACGCGTACGCCAGCCATAGCCTCGGAAAGGTAATATCAATACCTTTTTTTTTATAATCCACAGATTGTTGTTTGTATATATTTAGCTTATACATATAGATATATAGAATTGTCGTCGTGGAATCAAACGCATTTGAATCCAAATGCAATCTGGCACATGGAATACATTAGGCCGAATGGGCTGGCTATTGCGTGCGTCATAAATAAGCTGCAAGAGTTGAAGAACTCCATTGGGATATCTCCCCGCGTGTGTCGTCTCATGTCTTTAAGTGTGCGAGTAAGCCAAGTAGCTCCGTGTCCGTCCGGCTTGGCGGCCTTTGGTCCCCATGGGAATTGCCAAACTATACAAAATAGCACATTCACCAAAGTGGCCATATGGAATTTTCAAATTCGAATCCAGAATCCATTATATATGCCGCGGCTGGTGCGCGGCAAAGCGCATTTTGCATTTCTTTTTGATGATTACATATACTTAATATGAATGCATGTGGCTCTCTTTCCTCCTGTACAGCAGGCGTATACTTTGAAGTCTTACCACAGAGCTGACAACCGCGCGATCGTAGATACGTCAAGCCACATTGCGCCAGGCCCCAGGACATGAAGATATCCTGCGCACAGCACATGAACTGAGCATATTTATCTGTCACCCTATAGACCTTGGTCTTTGCAAAATAATTGAATCCCATTAAGTGCGCTCTAAAGGCCTCTGCGAAGCGCGATCGCGTTCTAATGGTAATAGTCGTCGATCTCAGGCATCGTTTTAACGAGCCAAACTCAGCATGAAATGCAGCAAATCTCCGTTCTTAGAGAAAAAAAAAAACAATCTTCCCCAAGAAAGTGGAGCAGAAAAGAGGACGTTATTTTTAAGCGATGACAGCTTAATGGATTCAGTTTAATAATTTCTGAATGGAAGCATTTTAATTGCAACGAGTATCTATCTGTAAGCTATGCAAAGGTAAGTCCGGCTCAAGAGTCGGTGTTGGAGTCTCATTGTTGGACAGATGATAGGATAGGCAAATGGGATGCTATATTATAGTCCCAGTGTGGGGATGTGGCACTATCATGTTCGATGTCATTCATATGGAATGAAGCTTGAAGCGGAATCTTGTCCATGTTCGTGGCAATTTGTTGACGAGAGCTCTTTTCAGATAATAATTGAGGGCAATTTAAGGTGAAGATAAGAGCTTTATGAGTATATTTTTTGTTTTCTTCTTTTTTTATTAGATGATGTGAACTTGTGAGTATATACATTTATACAAGATACCAGAAACTGGAAGTGCAATGTTTTAATTATGTTTAACAAATTAGAAAAAAATTAATCATGGGATGGAGTGCTTTGGTTGCAATCTAACGTTCCACACGACATCAGGAATTAATTTATTGACATGATGGGATTTTACAGAATCATGGGAAAAATATGTGATTGGAATTAATTAATTATAAGAATAAGAAGTAAATTCCAATTCTTTTTTAAAGAAGGTACTTGGGAAGACTGACAAAGCTGAACTTCTAGATTTTTAAGAATAATAAAATGCACGACTGGGTCGCATGAACTTGTACTTATGTGCGATCACACCGTGGCTTTAAAGCATGCAAAGTGCAAAGGTACTTACACTTTAGCCTGAAAAATTGTTAAAAATCAATATAGTTAGAAATAAATTGATTAAACAACTTCTGAAATTGTTTTGAAACCATTGCAATGTACACCATCCGATTTCCTAAACAAATCTCAATTTTTAAGAAAAAAAAATTAAAAATCGTTGGAGAGGTTTTTTAAAAAATAAATTTTTCATATACAAACTTTTGAAAACATTTCTAAGAAAAAAATTGGTACGCCATTTTTTAGAACTTATAAAGGTGGAGTTAAAAATTAATTAAAAAAAAAAAATAACCACCCATTTTGAAATAAAAAAACAATTACGAAACTTTTTTTGAAAATCAAAAAAATATACAAAAAAGTATACAAAACTTTTAAAACTTCTTGAAAAAATGTTTATAAAAAATTGGTCAAAATCAATTGAGTCGTTTTTGAAAAAATCGAAAATAAAAAAATGGTTCTATGGGAGGTATACCATTTACAACCATTTTCCCGAATTTTTTTATAAAATGGTAGCATTTTTGTAAAAAAATACTGGATTTTTAAAAAAAGTTATGAGCATGTTTTTCAGAAAAAAAAAGATTTTTATAATTTCGTAAAAAAATTGCACGACAGGTATCGATATTTTTGGTCTTAAAAAAATTATAAAAACGTGTGGGGGGAATGCCAAAAAACCGATAGGTACCAAGTTAACAGAAAATTGACCCACCGGTTATGCTGGAGTCGAAAAGTCAGTACATACGGACAGACAGACAGAGGGACAGAATTGTGAAACACACTTTTTTCGACTTCGCTATCATCGTAATGTCAACTTTGATCAAAACCTCGAGTTCGATTTTTTTTTTTCACGAATCCATAACTTTTCATATACAGTGAAAGCTCTAATAAGCGGGCTCATGGTCCCCCAATTTTTGTCCGGTTATGAGAACTGTCCGGTTAAGGGAAAGAAATAGAAATATTTGATCTGTCCGCAAGTAGAGTATACCTAATATATCGCAAGTAAAAAAGTAGGTTTGAAGATCAAAAGACTCAGGTTATATGCGATGCATCTTCACATATATATTTGGAGGGGTCTCCAGCATCAGCTCTCTTCAAGTAATGGCCCTTTGAAGTTCACATTCAAACATCGTATCTTAAAAGTCGACCTTAATTGTGAACTAAAAAAATTTGTATGGTCCACTTCTCGTCAAAAAATCTCATCCATTTCCGTGTATAGCCATTCTTATTCTAAAACCAGAAACTTATACTGTGTCTCGTGTCTAACAAAGTTTATGGTGCATATGCAAATTAAGAAGTCATTCTGGTGTGTAGATATACATAATACGCCTTCCACGCCAACGTCAAACGTTATACGTCACTCCTTTGACCTGCTGTCCACATTAAACCAACCAGCTCCATATATTTTGTTCCTGGGGGTTTTATTGTCCAAGATGCAGATGGTGACTCAAAGAGATCTTTCCATTTCCTCTATATACACCATGTCCAACAAGCACGAGAGATCCAAAGCGATCGTTATTCGCCGCCGCCACCGCCGCCGAAAGAGTCGCTCGCACAGACAGCGAATTGTATATTTTGATGGCAACCAACTGCTATGGCAGCCCGAATGACCACATTACCATAAGGTAAACATCGATTGCTTTGCTTGATCATGATCATATAAAATTGTGCTCCGTTTGACTTCGCATAGAGAATTCCTTTGAATAATTTTTGTATATGTCTATATAGCAGACCCGGCAGCCTCTGGAGTTGAGAGCTTGTACGTTACGTACATATTTGTATATTCCAGTCAAAGTCAAAGTGGTTAAGAGCGCGCGTTTGAAAGAATGGTGATTTGGCAGTTTTAGACGAACGAAATTATCTAAAAATCAGCAATCAGTCGGAGACCAACCGACGCGATGCGACGTCGATGTGACGATGCAAGATGTATATATTGTGTGTACATATGTATGATGAAGACGGGGACTATGAAGGTTGGTATAATCCTACCTGCTGCCACTCTTAACTCTTGGTGTTTGTTTTGTCTTCCGTATGTGGGTGACGATGTCAGAAGAAATAACTGCGAGTCGCAATATTTGAAAAAATGGCGTAGATCAAAAGAAACCGCAAAAAAATCATTTTCGGTCTCTTTATTGACAGTTAAGTGGAGCTCAGCAAAAGAAAATTAAATAAACAAAAAATACGAACGAAAATGTTATGACATGAGTGTTCGAATTATGTCTACCGGGTTATTTGATTTAAAGTCTGGTCCATTAAAGCTTAAGTATCGTACGGTGAAATATTTTAGAGCAAGAAAAAGGAAATGGAACGATTTTTATTAGGGTACCTTTATTTTTATATTTATAAATTGAAATTAAATGTTTTATAACCTTTCAAGATAATATTGTAAAATAATACTTATCAGACGTTAGGAAGCACTATGTAGTTTATTACATGGAGGTGAAGTAGTGATTGTTTTTGTTTTTGTCTTAAAGTCTCAGGTGATACCTAATTCAAATTATTAAGCGTGCAGAGTTTTAGAATCTGACCGAGTATAACATTTGACAAAAACTGAAGAATCCTCATTAAATCAAATATACAAAATTTTAAAAAGTTTAAGGTATACGAACAAATTTTTGTGTACTGTCATGACAATGCAGATGTCGCTGGAAATTGACATTTCTTTCCAATTAACTTTTACAATAAAAAATAAAATATAAATTAGATATTTTCAATATTTTAAAATCATTAATATATTAACTTCTTATTTTATGTTCACATTTATGTACTAACAAAATTTCTATAATTGACGAGATGGTTGACTCCCATTTTCATAAAATTGAAAACTTAAATATAATATAAAGTGGACCAAAAGTTCGTTAACATTTAAAATGATGATTTAAAAGAAACTAGTTATGTGAGATAAAAACTATTTATTTATTATTAAAGTACACAAATAGGGATTTTATTTTTTTTAAATTACATCATACATATGTGATCCTTGAATATTTTGAAACTGCGGCAACCTGGGGTGGAAATTTTCAATGACGGCCTCACAAGTGTTTCGTGAAATGTTATGCATTTGCTCTCGAATATTTTCCCTTAATTCCTCTAGAGACACTGGGTTGCTGTTGAAAACTTTACTTTTAAGGTATCCTTAAAGAAAAAAGTGCATTGGGGATAAGTCCGGGCTACGAGGTGGCCAGTTAATTGCATGCACCTACATATTTTGGATATCACTTTTTGTCCGAAAATTTCGCGAAAAGCACTTTATAATGAGAAGTGTGGCATGTCGCCCCATCTTGCTGAAACTGCGGTAGTTGATTATGAAGAATACGAATCACAGATGTTCTGGGCACATCTATTAGAGAGTCCAGGATTTTCACGAATAGACGCTCTTACACGCTCGACATTTTCGGGATCTCTTGATGTTCTAGATCTGCCGGATGGTGGTTTGATTAATTGTTGTACCTGTCTTTTCGAACTTCTGTACCCATTTTCTTATCAATTGAATCGATGGAGCTTCATTTTTACCTACCTACCTACCAACCTATTTAAAAAAAAAAAAAAAACATAAAGTGGGCGTGGCAGTTTGCCGATTTTTTGACTTCACTTTTTTTTTCGTTCATCAAAACAAACTTTGAAAATTTCATTCAAATTATTTAAATATTTTTCCGAGAAAGCAATAAACAGGAGAAGTAGGTGTGGCAGTGAGCAGGTTTTACCAATTTCAATTTTTTCTCATAGTATAAAAAAAAACTCTCAAAATTCCATCCAAAACCATGCGTGGAAATGGGCGGATTTTACCAAAAACTACTCTATAAATATTTTTTTCATTCATCAAAAAAACGTTAGAGCTGTTTCCAAAACACAAAAAAAAAACAATAAAGGCGTGGCAGTTAGCGGATTTTTTAATACCAATCTATACATTTTTTTTCTCTTTCATCAAAAGAAAGTCTGCAAAATTTCATCCAAATAATTTGAGTCGTTTCCGAGAAAACAATAAATAAAAAATGGGCGTGGTAATGGGCGGGTTTTACTTGATTAAATTTAAAAATTTTTATCTCATTATTAAAGTTGACACCAAGAAACCATAAAATTGGGCGTGTACAAGTGAGTGGATTGTACTAAAACAATTGTAATTTTTTTTTCTTTTTAATCAAAACAAACGTTAATTATTTCATTCAATTAATTTATTTCTATTCCGAAAAACCAACATATCAAAAAAATGGGTGTAGCAATATGCAGGTTTAATAATAACCCAATTTTAAAACTTTTTGTAACTCAAGAAAAAAATCTGAAATTATTTTCCAAATTATTGGAGCAATTTCAAAAATATCAAGATACAATAAAAGTGGGCAGTAATTGGATTTTAATTAAACAACTGTGTAATTTTTTCTTGTTCATGGAAACAAATTTTAATAATTTTATCCGAACCATTTATGTCGGTTCCGAGAAATTTATAAATAAAAAAAGTGGGCGTGGCAATAAGCGGTTATTAACAAACACAGTTTCAAAATTTTTGTCCAACTATTAGAAAAAACTTTGAAAATTTTATCGAAAACGCTTGAAACAATTCAAAAATACCAAGAAACAATAAAAAGTGGGCGTGGCAGATTTGTTTATATAAACATATTATAATAAACAATTTGAAAACAAGAAATAATCTGACTATGAAGAATTTTTTTCACACCGTTTACCTTCATAGAAAATTTATGAAAATTTCCTAAGTTCTTTTTTCTCTCAATTAAAATCTTACAAATTCGAACAAAATATTTGTCAGTAAAAAATCTCAAATATCTCAAAAAAATTAAGGATTTAAGGAGTTGCTATTGCAATAGTTTTTTTGCAAATACGATCATGTTCTTTAAAACTGGCCAAGTAAAAATTTGTCACAATTTGAAAATTCAAAAAAAAAAAAATATTTAAAAAGGAGATATTTTGATAAAAGAAAAATAAGTGGCCCATAAACCATGAGGGTAAAATTCTCATGTAAAAGACGTCAAAATTCGAATTCTTTTATCTTCTTAACGTAGTTTCAAACAATATTATCATTTGGTACCTTTTTTGTACCTTCAAAATGTTGACAGACTTAATTGCTTTCCAAAGTTTATTAACCTTTATGTTATCTTACTCATATTGAATATTTTTTAAAATTTAAATGAAATATTCTGAATACACCCCCGAAAATTCATAACAATGAAGGCATTATAATAGAATTCCCAAACACAAAAGCCACATAAAAATGTATAATATACAATATACAGACCAGACACCATCATCGAATGATGAGAGTACAATAACTCATGCAAGTGCGCTACGTGAACTTATGTCCGATACCTGTATACTACGGCGTTCACTCCGTATAGTGCCAGTGCCAGTGATGCCGAACCGAATTGGTTTGCCAAGCACGTAATCTTGCCTCAAATGAAAAATCACTTGCAACACAGAGAGAGAGGTATCTATATCTTATACATTTTATACTCAAGACGCAATGAAAATGAAAATTTTATGTATAAGAAAAAAAAAAATAAAAGCGCACAAAGTAGCGCTGCACTGCACTGCACTGTGATCAAGCAATTCGAGTGTGGAAGGAATTTGAAGCGCGCAGTAATCAAAAATAAATCGCAGAACCACACTAATTCGCGTCGGGTCTTCGCGGGTTGTTGGTAAGTTCTACACGAATGCCTTTCTGGCTTTTGGTGTGGTCGAAGACGGACACGCTAGGTCTGTGAAAGATTCAAATCAATCGATGGAATGTTGTGTAACAAGCGGATTTTCGTAATATTATGTGAGAGAAAGGATTTTGTTGGATATCGATTTGATTTTTGTGAAACAAAAAAGCTGAATTGCGAACTTGAAAACATTTTAAGTTACGTTTTATACAAGATTAGGGTTTTCTACATTTTTGTTTTAAGTAATTATTATGAAGTTTGTTCATTTATAGATACAAGTGTCTATTAGAAGTACGTCCTCAGAATTTGTTACCTCTCAAGGCACTTGGTATCAAACATGTTGAGATTAAATTGTTATCGTTGGTTTTTGACGGTAAGCGCTGCAGGAAACCACTTTACTTCCAACATCCTCATTTCTCCTTTGACAATGCCATGCTATGCTATTTTATTTAATTACACCTCTTAAGATTATCCAAACGGCCGATGAATTATTTATATTCTCTTTTAAGACTTCATCTTCTTATAGCGAGTGCCGCCATATGCCGTGGGTGCTTTCAAGGTAAAATAATAATTGGTCCTTGTTAAAATCCTAGAAGCGTGAAAATAAATGCATTTTTGCAATTTTTAATTAAACAATATTGCGATAAAGATCGAATGGAAGCAAAATAAATGCTCAAGGTATTAACTTTTAATTTATGTATATTTTTTTTTAATAATTTAATTATGCTATAAGAAGCATGATGAGCATGTATATTAAGATAGCAGCGGAAATTGATGACCAGTTTCTGTACCATAGAAATGGAGATCAAGTATTCTTGGCTTCCTGTCCTCTTTTTTTTTAAGTTTTCTCTTGTGATGTTTTTTTTTTTTTTTTTGATACAATCAAATTTTATAGAAAGGTCAAATAATTATTCGCACTACATGTTGGCTTTTGATAAAATTATTAATAAATTGTTTTCAAACAAACAAATCAAATGAAAAGAAGGCAGACAAAAGGGTGTTTTGTTTTGGCTTTTAATAATCCATGAAATTAACGCTTCATTGTTTGGACAGGTCTTGTTTTTAAGTTGAAATTTTCTCAGAGGCTAATATTCATTAATAAAAAAAAAAAAAAAAAAAAAAAATACAATTCAAAGTAGATGATGAATGGGATAAAAAACATTAGAATTTGTGTTGTTTTTTTTTTTTTTTTTGGTTTAATACAAAAATAATTGGTGTGAGACTCTTGGTATAATTTATTTAAATGGCAAAGGTGTTTCAAAAATATGAAGTAATTAATCAATCAAAATGACCATGACAAGGTACGGATCAATAAATATGATTTATCTTTCAATAGTACTTATATTAATTTAAAAGATAGATAGATAGATAGATACATTTTATTTCTTAAAATCCAAATACAATATTTAAGATAAAAGAAATATAAGTGACAAAGATATTTTTATAAAAAAAAATAGAGTTATTGTCACTCTTTAGCTATTAAATTAAACTTGAATAATTTGAAATGGGTGGGGTGACCCTTAAAAAAAATATATATATATTGAATGTTATTAAAATATAAAGTTACAATTTATTTATTTATTTAATTAAAAATTAATTGAATAGAAAGTTAAACATTTCAACAAAACATCAAATAGAACTATTCATCAAAAATTCAATACTATCGTTATCAAGACTAAGGAGCCAGAGTTTGACTTGTTTAGCAAATAATAAATGAGAAGTTTGCATTCTGATAGAATGGGGAAGTTTATTAAATAACCGACACGCTGCAACACTGTAAAAGTTACGAAAAGCAGTTGTTCGAAATAACGGTATAGATACTTGGTTCATAAGGTTTCCACGTAGATTATAACTAGCGATAATTCTAAAATTAAGGTAGCCCGACCTTCTAAAGAAAATTTTTAGAACTTTAAAGCAATAAAGATGTCTGACTGGAAGAATTTTCAAGTTCCTAAATAGTGGAAAACTAGGGTAGAGGCGAGGTTTACCGCATATTTTCTTCAGAACACTTTTTTGTAAAACTAAGAGAGGTTGAATTTTGTTATAATAAATTCCTCCCCAACAAGAAATACCATATTGTAATCTCGAATGAAAAATGCCGTAGTAAATTTTAAGAAGTAGTTGAGAAGAACAAACTTTACGAAGAAAATAGAAATTTCTAAGAGTACACCGAAAATACTGTCTAAGATTTTCCGTATGATTATAAAAACACATTCTTGAATCAATAATTAATCCCAAATATTTGAATTCCATAACATTTTCAATTTTAAAGCATCTATCACTGCAGTTAATTTGATCATTAAAAGAGTAAGAGTTAACCAAAGCATTACAGCTGCAGTTAAAAAGTTTAAATTTTTGGCACTCAGTAGCATGAAAAAAGAGATCAGCATCGAGAATCTTTTGGCCAGACAAGCTAAAAAACATAACCTTAGTTTTAGAACTAATAATCAATCTGTGCTCAGAAAACCAATGCCTTAACAAGCTGAGATCCCAATTTATATCGCACATAAGATTATGACGACTATTTGTGCCGTAAGTAAAACCCACATCATCTGCAAAAGCAGTCAATAAACCTTTGAAAGGCAATTTAAACAAAGAGTTAATATAAATTAGAAACAGAATTGGTCCCAAAACTGAACCTTGTCGAACACCTAAATCAATTGATTTAATTTCACTACTTATTTCACCTAATTTCACTCTTTGGGATCTGTTTTTTTAAATAAGATCTAAGCGAATCGCATATAAAACCTCGGAAACCAGCGTTTTCAATTTTACTAATCAATATTTCATGGTTCACCATGTCAAAGGCTTTTGAAATGTCAACAAATAAAGCGGCTTTATTCTTTTTTTTTGTCAAGATTAGTAAAAACATGAGAACAGAAATGTAATAAAGCATCTTCGGTTGATTTTTTAGATTGAAATCCAAACTGAACATCGCTGAAAAACTTCGTTCTATTAAAAAAACTCACCATTCTATTTTTTATAGATTTTTCAAAGACCTTACTTATTGAGGATAACAGTGAGATTGGCCTATAGTTACCTATTTCACTAGCAGCCCCTTTCTTGAAAAGAGGTAAGATATTGGCACATTTGAGTGCATCCAGGAATACACCAGAAAAAATACTTTTGTTAAAGATGTGAGTCAAAACATCAATTATAAAACAAGCTATCTTCTTTAGACAAAAATTAGAAATATTATCAGCACCAGAAGAGTTAGAATTTTTTAAAGTGCCTATTATTTTTAGAATTTCTAAGCTTGTTATAGGATCGAATAAAAAGCTTTGGCTCTAAGAAGGTTCACTCAGAACAATAACAGGACTGCAAAGTGTACAATGAGGAAGGCTAGAAGAAGCTTGTAGACTGAGTGAAATTGTAGAAAAATACTCATTAAATGCATTAGCAATTCCAATTTTATCTGTGACAGTACAATCGTTAACATTGAGAGCAGATGGCTGTTTTTTACAATGAGATTTATTGAGAATATTGTTCACAATTTGCCATTCATTTCTTATATTACCTTCAGCTTGATTGAATTTGTCTTTATAATAGCTATCACGACAAATGGGAATTTCTTTACTTATTTCAGCACATAATTTATTGTATTTAGTTTTAAGATATTGATTGCTACTGCGTTTTGAACATTTTATCCTTAGTTGTTTTTATATTTGATCTTTTTCAGCAAGCTATAAGAAATCCAAGATTTGAGACGCTTATTAGAATTGTTTTGAGAAATTGCATAAGAGGAATTATTAATGTGTCCCATAAGTTTATCAATAAATAATTCATACGATTTGGAAGGATCGCTTTCCGAGAAAACTTCTTCCCAAAACTCAGAAGACAGAGTAGTTTTAATTCTACCAAAATCGATTTTAGTAACTATGTTACGAGTGCTATAGTCTGAGCACAAATAATTTTGACCCAAGTCAATAAGAATTCCAGTCATAGAATGATCAGTGATTTGTAGGTCAAAAACACACTTCTCACAGGAAAGACAGACGGAGCGAATCGGCCATATATATGATCTAGACATGTTCCGGACCTTGATCTGGTTATCGCTTTAATAAACGAAACAAGTCCATGAGCAGCTAGCAAATCGAGATAACTTGCAACGAATTCACTATTTTCCAAAATATCTATGTTCAAATCGCCCACAATTAACAAATTCTCCGATTTCTCACTATCCAAGAAAGATGAAAACTCTTCCATAAAAACTGCAATATTAAACTTATGAAGTTAAGAGACATACAGGTCTCTTGTTGATTTGCATTGATGAACGGCATTTGTCGCAACGGTATGGAACACCGCTTGATTTATAATATTCAATGTCTTCTTTTAAAACCTTCACACAAGGAGCATGAAAAGAACTTAGGCAGTCATTGCATGATATTAAAGACGCAGAGCCTCTTTCAATCACCTCAGCACAAACTTTACAATTAATCATCTTTGGTTTATTTATTATTTTATATCTTAGAATTTACTTTATTCGATTTTTTGATTTTTTTTTTTTTTTAAGATGCAATGAGATGCACACCCCACGACACTCACTGCTGCACTGCTGTTAAATAACTAAAAATTTCAAAGGTTTGGTTTAGGGAGCAATGAATTCATAATTTTATGTATGACTTCATTCAGAAGAGTAGCTTCTTTTGTATGGAATTTTAATTTGTTCAGAAATATATGGTAAACGGGTCGATTATTTATTTTTGGTTTGTTTGCGACCAATTTTTCTTTCAATTCATTTCTTTTTTCTTTTTTTAATGCGAATCATGTGCAGCATATCATGGAGTGAATTATTCTTAAAAAACATTATTAGGGACAGACAAAAAACCTACAAAAAATTTCAACCCATCTGATGAACGAAACATTGTTCAAAAAATTTAAATTAATCTAAACTAAGATTATCGGCCCCGAAAATAGCTACAACAAGTAATGTTGTGCGGAGAACATTCACTTAGCGAGGAGTAAAAAGCCGGTTATCAGCAAGAAAAATCAAAGAAATGGATTTGCTTTTACTAATTTTTTTTTTACACAAACTACATAAAATAGGTAGATCCTATCGGTGCAGTATGAAATTAAGCCTTAAAAGTTCTCTTGATAAACGGAACATTATATAGAAACCTCCTCTGTCGTGAAACTGTCACTGAAATAGTTGCAAGTGTGCAGATTGTGGTCCAGCTGACTATATAGGATTTTATGTATCGATTTCCCTGCTTCCTTGCGTATTAATCCACACGTGTGATGAGTTGATACAGAGTTGTTTTCCAGGATCCTGTATTTCTCACATCATGATTTAAATTAAATTCACTTGGCTTGCTTAGTTCGTCCATTCTTTACTTCAGCTAATTTTCTTTTGAATTACTTGGAACGCTGGCAATCGTGGTTAGGCACATGTTTACAAATTTTATGATATAATCCACCTGAAGTTTCAGCGTTTTGACAAAAAGTGGTGAGAGTCCAGTTTCAACCATAACGATATAATTTGTGAATTGTTGGGAAGATGAAATATTTTATTTTTTTTATGTAGAAAATAACAAACTTCTCTAGCGTCTCATAACTCCATAAGCAGTATTGCTTCAGAAACCGCCGCAAAAACCCTATATTTGCAGCTAATTATAAGTAAGTTTAAGAATTTAGTCCATGTCATGTTAATGGCTAAGGAGCATGTTCTCACCCACTGTGACTTCTGGGATACTGTTATTTTTGCAGAAGAATCCAAGTTCATTATTTTTGGCTCTGACGTGTTAGGTAATTTATGTGTAGCGCAAGCCAAATACAGAGAATACTGAGAACCTGAAAGCAACATGGTGAAGCATAGCGGAGAAAGCGGTTTGGTATTGGCCTGTATGTTTGCAGCCGAGTTGGGAAATTTTGAGTTCAATGAGGGTACCATGAAAAAGAAATTTGACTCAATATATTGAAAAATAATTTGATTGAAAGTGCTAAAAAGTTCAACTAGACCAAATTTCTGGTTCTATCCGGAACTAAGGATTTCTGGAGACCTGGTTCATTTGGGCCCACTTAATGAGTCCTTATTGGCACAGTCACCTCAATTGAATAAAAAATAAAATGCACAAATGGATCGCTCTTATGTGCAATCAGAACGTGGGTTTTAAAATATGCATTGGTCCGAATTTAATTAAGTAATTATGTAATATTATTATGAAATAAATGTTAAGAGATTAGTCTTAAGTTGGAATGAATAAAAATATAAATGAAATGAAAATGGTACTTACAATTATTAAGACTGAAAAATTGTTAAAAATTTACAGATTTCACTCATAGAGTAACTATGGGGACATTGAAAATGACTTGTATTACGTCAATAAAACAAAAACATGTCTAATCTTTGTGATTTTTATTTTGTATACTATCTATTGTTGCATTATAACTTCACAAACTGTCTTAGAAACCATTCTACAGTCTGAAGTACCAATTTGTATATTTAGTGTCACTTCCCAGTTGGCGGTTAAATTAATGTTGTATAATTTTTTTAATAAGATCTTAGTCTTAATTGTAGCTTAATTTGCAATTACACAATCATACTCATTTTCATCCGCACCGGTACAGCACTTATACACGAAATTAAAGTTACATACCATCTATCTTAACGTATATCTAGGTATTTGAGATTTTTGCATAGTTAAGCTTTGCAGAAAGGTAACTGAATTATTACAGATCGATTTAAGTATACATCATATACGGTTCAACTTAGTTCTCGACTCAGTTGGTTGTTGTTGAATAAACCCGCGAGTTCGCTTGTTATTTTATCAATTTGACGGTTGATGAGAAAATCAAAAGATTTTTAATTTTTTTCAAATTGATTTACAAGTATTTCAAATCATTGAAATATGTATATTGTATAAAGCTAAGACATTTGATTTACTGTCCAGGCAAACCTTTTTTAAATCGAGACAAAATTTACAAAGAATTTGATGCGAAGCCCCACCTTACTGGTAATTGTTTTTATTCTATAATATTTTATTTTAAAATATTTTGAACTCATCTTTTAATCAATTTAACAATATCGAGTCGCGTAATTTACCCAAACGTTGTCTAGTATATTGTACGTTCTTTAGGTTGATTTAGAAAAAAATCAACTTTTTTCAACATTTTACCTTATTTTAAGACTTTAATCCCAAACATCAGATTATTAGAGAAGAAGTTAGAAGCTAGAAGCTAACCAAGACCTTAACCTTGATGATTTGTTCCTTGGAACTTAAACTATAATTTTATTTAAGAGGTTCAAGTAGGTGCCTATGCCTATTCTATGTAGGTTAAACAATCAAATTAATTTAGAAGTTAGTAAAGTTTTTAACCAAACGTTGTCTAGCATATTCTAGGTTCTTTTGGTTGATTTAGAAAAAATCAACTTTTGTCATATTTTACCTTAATTTTGAGACTTTAACCTCGAACATCCGATTATTAGAATCAAAGTTAGAAGCTAACCAAAACCTTAACCTTGATGATCTGGTACTTGGAAATTAAGATATAATTTTATATAAGAGGTTCAAGTAGGTACCTATGCATATTCTAGGTTAAACAACCAAATTGATTTAGAAGTTAGTTAAGTTTTTACCCAAACTATGCATATTCTAGGTTCAACAATCGATTGATTTAAAAGACTGACATTTTACCTTAATTTTAAGACCTTAACCTCAAACATCCGATTATTAGAACAGAAGTTATAATCCAAACAAACCATCCAAATCCAACCTTTACGATTTTATTATTTGTAAAATACCTACTACAAATGTTCATGCACTGCACATACCTACATGCATGCATACATACATACATACCTACATAAACATAATGTACATATATCATTTTTGTGCCCGATGCAAAGCCAATTTTGTTTGCCACGTGTTTTTTTTTTTATTGCACACACTCCACCGTCTCCTCCCTTCTATCAATATGTTCTTTGTATAGGTACGAACCTACATACATACATACATATTTTGTTTGTTTTTTTTTTCTTTTGCCGTGATGAAATAAAGTTCTAAAAAGACAATTTTTCAAGTTTCTAGTATGAATTTTTTTACGATTTTGCAAAGATTTTTATGCAGATTTGTAGCCTGTCATTTAATTATCTAGCTTAATATTGAACATCCAATAATTATAACCAAAGTTATAGGCTTCGAAGTGGGCTCAAATCGAGCATTTTTCGAATTTAATAATTCGTCCACTGAATCTCGTCGGTTGGCGATGATCAACATGTAGGTACGCTGGCTGAAATTCATCACTTGTGTTTCTTTCTTCATTTTATTCATTTTGTAGTTTCTTTGGTAACACCAACCAAAAATTCAATCTTTCTCCCCCTATACGCTAGAGTTCATTCTCTATCTTTGTTCATTTTGGTAACACCATACTTTTATCAAAACGACCCTATAAACATTTTCAATGTTAAAAATCAATATAATTAAAAATAAATTGATTAAAAAACTTCTGAAACTGTTTTGACACCAACGCAATGTATAGTACACCATCCGACTTCTTACACAAATCTCAGTTTATGAGAAAAAAAATTAAAATATTACTGAAGCGGTTTTTTTTAAATTATTTTTTTATAAATATAAATATTTGAAAACATTTTTAAGAAAAAAAAAATTGGTACGCCATTTTTAGTATTTAGTGTAACTACCTATTTTCAAAATATCGAATTAAAAAATAAATAATTTTAAAAATATTTTTGAAAATTAAAAAATTTGTTTTTTTTTTTTTTTTAATTTTGATGTGCAATATGCTCTTATGTAAAAATTGTTTATTAAAATCGGTTTAACAGATAATGAGAGAGTCGAAAACTAGAAAAATGGTTCTATTTAAGATACCATTTTTAATCTATAGATCATTTTTTTTCCCAATAATATTGTAGGTCGTACTGAAGCTTATATACAATTTTTAATCAAAATCGTAGGAGCCGTTTTTGAAAAAAATGAAATTTTCCTTACCGGTTTTTAAACACTTGAATGGGAGCTACTGCTGTGTGCCAAGTTTCATAAAAATCGACCAAGTCATTTTCGAATTAACAAGTTCTCAAAAAAAAAATATTAAAACTAAAAAAAAAAAAAAAAAATTTAATGTTAGTATTCAAAACTTTTATAACTTTTTGAAAGATTTTCTGTAAAAAATATGATCGAAATCAGTTTTTGAAAAAATCGAAAAAGTAGTTCCATGGAAGGTAGGTACCACTTATAACAAATTTTCCGTAATTTTTTTTTATAAAATAGTGGCCTTTTTGCAAAAAAATTACTGATTTTTTTTTAAGAAAAGATGTGGGCACGTTTTTGAGAAAAATAATATTTTCATAATTTGGTAAAACATTTTGTACAATAGGTACCGTTAGTTTTGGTCTTAAAAAAAATGAAAAAATTGATCGCGTCGTTTCGGAGGAGTTCGACCACAAACACCGTGATACAAGGTTTTTATATATATATATTGGTATTTTTTTCAAAAACTAGAATCTGGGTAAATTTTATTGATAGTTTCAAAGACCCTTAAGATACATGTTGAGAGACACAGAATTGCGAGACTGTGTATTTGCTTATATTTCATTGGAACTAAAAAATTAGATACATTCATCAAATTGCAAAGGTTATAAGGCAACTATTACATTTTACACAAGATCATGCTACAAAGTATCTAGAGTTATACTTATATAGGTGTAAGTATATAATAACCAGACTTCAAATTAAACCTAATTGAATGTGCATCACTTCAAATTCAACCATCATTCTTTCGATTGCTACTGCCTGAGTGATTTCACAGCATGTGGCATCATTGTAAAGCATCCATTCATTATCTAAATCTCTGCAACAATCACACTCAAAGTCTCCTTCTTCTTCATAAAATGGCAGCGTCAATCCTATACTCTCTGTCGAAAACAAAGCTTCAACTCCAGCTTCAATGAAAGAAACGTATATTGATATATATATAGGTATGAATTATACAACTCTCTCACAATTGATCAAATAAAATCGAATAACTCGTATAGCAGTCGTGAGCCATTACACATTACTCAGTCTCACTATATTATGTTGCAACATACATACAACATACGTAATTGATGATTCTTGGAATCGCACGAAAGTGTTTGTTCCCTCACATCAAAAAATATATAACATGAAATGAGAGTCTGAGTTTTGGCGAACTAAATTGCTCATCTCAAAAGATACTTCACTTAAGATAGCTTCGATTCGGTGAATGGTAAATGTCAGAACCTACAAAAGAATGTTATGTCGATGTGTTGGTGCGATGGTAGCTTGGCTTACCGGGTGAGGTGACTTCCCAAGACGCGACTAAAATCATTAAAAATCTGAAAAGCTCCAAAGTCAAGTGAAATGGTTTTGGGTGGCAATGCCAAGCTAAGTAAATATATGGAGATAAAATAGCTGTTATTCTCATCAAAAACCAAACAATGTAGGTAAGGTAGGTTACCTACTCAGAGATTCACCTTTGGGCATGCCAAACCTATCAGTACGACAGAGCTCCGCTAAGAATTTTTATGAATTTCTATCCAAAAGGCGGAGGACTTCAGATTTATCTAAATTTGCATATAGCCGACAGTTTGTGGTGTGTGTTGTGGCAAGAAGAGAGAGGGAGATTAATTTATTAAACGGTAATGTGTAGTGAAGAAAAGCCTTCTTCGATCTTTTGTTGGAGGAGAAAGAAAAGACAATCCGGTGATCACACGAGAATCCATAGAAAAGTTATTATGTATATACCTTATACAGTTATGCGCGCATTACCACCATGTTAGTAAGCCAAATTGCGAGATAACCGGTATCGTTTGCTGCTCCGTTGTTGGCAAGGAAGTTAGTTGCATGCAACTCAAAATATTTGTTCTGTTAAGGCTTTTAGAGAACATTGATTGTTCGCCACCGATGCGATATACGATGATGATGACGATGATGGTAATGGTGAAGGCGCTGCTGCTGGCTGAAAAAAAAAAAAAAAAACGGAACCCGTAATCGTGGGAGGGTGTAAAAATTGAAGTGCTGTCGTCCATGCAATATTCTCGAGTCTCTGACATCATGGACATTGCTTTCCCCGTCGCTTTGGATTTTATGCTGCGGTCGGTCGTCTTTCTTTGCACGTGGGGCATCTTCATTAATCTTAACATTTGTTGTTTTTGTTGTGCTGTCTGTATTGTATGTTTTGTTTTTGCTCATGATGCACTTGGTAATTGATGTTAGAACATACATTTTTCAATGCACGATGCGATGATGGGGTTTTGAGAGTCATCTCTCTCTCTATCTCTCTCTCTATAAGTATAAAAGTGTATTATGATGCTGATAGTGTGGTGCACGACTTATGTCAAAGTTGCTTCTTGTTGTATAAATTTTGTCGTGAATGAGGGGTAAATGTGTGTTTTTTTTGTTTTTCAAATGTTTCTGACAGGTCGTGATAAATAAAGTCATTTTCGATGAAGCAATTGCGCTTGAATCTATTGCGATGATTCATGTGGCCTGTGGCATTGAGTTTGAAACATCATGGAATGGTTAATTATATCTATTTATAAGTTGAGGAAACATCACTTTGATTCCTTTGAAAGTAATTCAGCTTAGAATATTACTTCAGGGCCTCATATAACATACATGACGATAAGAATAACATGAACTAAAAACATCTAAGTCTTGCCACAAATAAGCTACTTAAGTGCGACTAAACTGTAAGACTGTGTCCTGGTCTTGGTCGTGGACTGGTGCTTTAAGTGCCAATATGTTAATCTTAAGAGCCACATATTCAGGTAAATGTGCACTGAGAAATTATTTTTAAACCGCTTGATTTTCTTCTTCTTCTAAATTTGAAGCTGCAGACATCCCCTGCTATGAATTGACAAATTTGGTTTGAATTCAGCAAAAAATTGTCTAATCATTCACGCTGCATGTTTCGAAACTTTTATCCTGGTTATATATGTACGAAAATGTTGTAGCTTAGTTTAAATTAATTTGTGTTGCTTCAATATCTGCACGTATCATTTCTCTGCGTCACACGTTCCGACACAGTATGTTTCAAATGTATTTCAACAGAATCCACCTTTCCCTTTAATGGTCAGAAATTTACTTGTACGCGAAAGCAATTAGCTAAAAATGCGGATGAGATATTTTGTTGTGTGAGAGGTGCACCATTCGAGAGAAGCTATATAAAAATTGCATGTTGAGCTTGGGATAAACAAAGTTATACACTATATCAACACAATCAGCATCGCTGCTGGAGTGCACTGCACTGTGTACATCTAATTAAATTGCATTTAGAGATGAGGAGGTGGATATTATATGGGTTAGACATATTGAAGATTTTGTTAGCTCAGTAGGATCAACTGACATTACCTTGTCCCTGTGAACACTTATGATTTATATGAGATTATTTTTGAAGGACTCACATAATTTTAAATTATTCTAAAATGATTTTGTTTTTGGTTACCACATGAAGAAAAAGGTGGCTTTCTTTTTTGAAATTGGATTTTTCCCAACATAAAAATGGAGATGGAAATTTTTCGAATTAATTTTTAATTTTAAATTTTAATTATTGCCAGATCAGAAAAGGAAAATAAGTTTTATATATTTATCAATATCTAATAGGTTCAGTGTAATAAGCCCCAAGGAAATAAAGCCATGGGTCTTATTTCCTCAAATAAAGGGAAAATGCTTTTTTCCCTCTTTGAAATGAAAACAAAAGCTGGGGGTCTTAATTCCTTTTTCTTGGTAGGTTTTCATTCGAAGAATGAAATAAAACACATTCACTAAAAATGAAAAAAAAACTTTTCTTGGGCAACGCTGCTCCGCTTAGGGTATGTTAAGTCCTCAGGCAGGCGCTAATGTCGAAAGTTTTCTTGCACAACAGTATAAAGTTAGCGAATAGCCGTAGCCCGTGGCGTAATTTGTTAGTGCGTTGGACTGGTACGCCGAAGGTTTTGGGTTCGATTCCCAGACTATGCCATCACATAAAAACAGAAATGTTTTTCACGGGTTACTGCCTCTTGCGAGGAATTTACAAATCCTCCAAGAGTATCTCTTGTCATGAAAAAGTGCTTCCCACCCTAGCCGTTCAGATTCGGCAGAAAATTTGTAGGTTTCCTCTATTCCTACCAATAACACGCACACAGGAATGGTTGAGAGTTGGGGCACTAGACCCTGACCAACTTATTTTTTTTTTTTATTTTTATATCATAAGCTATGTATATGATACACAAATCTATCCTATCCTTCTATTCCTTCTAACATTGCCTAATTTATAAGACCCTAGGTCTTACTGGCATATATATGTTTGTGTTTGTTTGTTTGTTTGTTTAAGCTGCCTTTACAGTTTGACATCCTAAAAACAGAGTTGCAAATCCTGAAATGTCCGCTCTCAAATGTCCCATCGCCTCAAATCAAAAAAATGTATTACCTCACACCTCACTCAAAACAACAACAAAAAAATCTTCTCTTTACTAGTTTTTGTCTTCGTCATTGAATTTGTTATTGTATTAACATCAGCGGAGAAAAGAGAAGCAGAAATTATGAAACGCATCGCTCCTCCTCCTCGTACTGCAACTGCATACTCTACTCACAACAGTAACACAATCCCTCTCTCTTTCACCTAGGACATTTGTCTTATAACTACAAATGAATGAATGAGTGAGGAATTGTACTACAATACAAGTACAAAACAACCCAAATGTCCCAATCACCTCAAATTTCCCAGCCAACTCAAAAGTCCCGGCTACCTCAAATGTCCCAGCCAACTCAAAAATGTCCAGCCACCTCAAATGTCCCAGTGTAACAAAATTCGTAACAATGTCTTAGGTTGTGAAATTTGAAATATGTGAGGAGATGAATTGAGGAGAGAAAATTAAAAAGACACGATTGTTACCAAAAGGAAAGGATTGAATATTGAAACGAAGGAGTAGGATACTTGTAAGTGTATGTTTGAAGAATCTTTTTTTACGACTGCGAATGCATTCATTTTTTTAATCATGTTTTTTTTTTCTAAATAAATGTTAAAACTACAGAAAAGAATATATTGATGTTGATATTTTTTATTTAATTTTCGTCAGAAATCAATATTTTATTTGAATTTTTTACAACAAAGAATAAGGCCCAGTAACGTCAAGATTTTTTTAAATAAAAATTTCAATTAAATGAGTTTTGTCCTATGGGACATTTGAAGTGGGACAAAGTACCACCTCATTTCGAAAAATGAGTACCTCATACAAACTCATTTGAAATGCGTGTCCTACCCATCATTAAAAGGAATATGAAAAGTCGAGGATTTTGTCGTCAACGAAACAGTTGAGTGTATTAAAAGTTTCAGTTAAAATATCATATATGAAAATGAGAAACAGAATCGGAGATAAAACGGAGCCTTGGGGCACGCCAGCATTAATTTAATTAACGGTCAGAAAGATAATTAATAACCAAGAAATGATTCATCGATACCAAAAGCACACATTCGATAACAGAGCTTGAACAATTCTGATAGTGCTAAAAATTAGGATTCAACTATTTTAATAAAAAGGCCGTGAAAAAGGAATAATTGTCATTAAGAAGCTTTTGTTCTTTAAGATATTTCTTGAGCTGATGATCGATCAGCGTTTAATGACCTTAGAAAGAAGGGAGGTAAGTGTAATTGGTCGGTAATTGGAAAGTGAATAAGAACCGCCTTTTTTAGGATTTAGTTGAACAAAAAAGAGCAATGATAGATAAAACAGTTTACACAATGGTTTGGAAGAATGCCTCTTCAGTACAATTGGTGCTATACCATCAGAGCCAGCTGAAAAACTTACATTCTGAAGTACATTCTCTGTCGCTTTCTGGTAGAGTAGCATTTGTTGCGAATTGTTCTACAAAAACATTATAGCCTTGTCTATAGAACTAACAACAGGTTTATTATTGAAGATGAGCGTGGGAACTGATGCAGATGTTAAAATTTTAATATTCTTTACGAATGACCAAAAATGTTTGCTGCCTTTACGATAATGTAGTATGTTTTGTCTTTTTCTTTGTCCAGGAATTTCTATTTCTGGCTTGTTTAAAATCTCGGAGAATTTTCCTCTGAAGAAAGGAAGGAATAACCGGAAAAACGATTCTATCTCCCTGATAACTTCCTTATAGCATGAGTCAAAGCTTTTATACTGCAACATCAGGTATTATTGTTGGCTCATCTATAAGTTGACACAGATAGTTACATATAATATTGAGGAAAAATTTCAGTATACCTTCCTTCTAGTGTTGTCTGACATTGGAGTGAAGGATATTTAAACCGCCCATATTGACAATTTCAATTTGAAGATTTTGGGAAATAATTCCTTGAATGCAGTCTGAAAGCGTATCAAATTGATTTAAAGTAGAATTACTATCTTAATTATAGGACTTCTACAGATAAAGCAATAGTGGATGATTTGTTAACAGACATTTAGGTTAACCCACATAATATTGAAGTCCATGCGGCAATATTGACTGTATTGGAGAAGTGGTCTGGTAAGCTACGTCATTCCGGATATAAATGGGAATGCCGTGGTGAAGAATATAATAGGAGCCACTAAACAGGAGGTTGAACTATGAAGGATCAGATTTTTTACCAACCGGTAATTTTTGGACTTAGACAGAATTTTTCCTTAGCCCACGAAAATTACATACTTACATCAGCTCTAAAATTAGGTACTCACCATTGCAATAAACAAACATAAAATACAAATCTCAGACGTGAAACTAGTACATTTATGATCTTAAATTAAAATGATGCCATTCAAGTTATAAGGCCCTCATAGAATGCAGCTCCAATGACAAAAAAGAATCATAGGAATCTTAGATCCTCGATTTGAAGTTGTATACACATACCTTAGAGCTTAACTGTCTTGATCTGGCCATTGCTTGGCTCAGGGTGATAACCAAGTATTGTCTTTGGTTTCTAATGGTCAAATTTTCGGGTTTACTATGAATTGTCATTCTAAAAGTTCTAAAGTTGTATCCTTATGGAAACGTTATACAGGGAACTATAAGAATAATGTAATGGTTTTCGACCAAGTCTGGATGAAGTCTAAGATTAACAATGAAATGCCTTTTTTATTGATCCTGTGGCCTTGCAGATAGCCAGGGAGATACTTAGAATAGTATAGTATTCGTACCTAATCTAGGTTACATACAAAACTTGACAATTAAAGTCTCGATTTCATTTTGCAAGCCAGATTTCGAGATTTTTGAAGCATAGGGATTTGTTGATGTAATCGATGGCCTTCTTCATAAACTTGTAGCTGTTTTTTTCTTTATCACGAAATTTTAGGGTCGCATTTGTAATGGATGCCAGTGGTTGATGCTCCAGATGGAATATAGCAGCTTAGGAATTTTTTTTCAATTTTAAACCTTCATGGCACGATTTAAAGACTTTTCGGAATTATTCAAGAAACAAATCTTTTGATAGATTTGTTAAAAAAAATTAATTGTGATATGTAACGTATTTCCACTCAGCCTTCATAATTAGGTAGATATACCTACTTCTACCAAACCTCACAGCTTTTTTTCTGACGATCCTTAGAGAGGATACGTAAAATTTCTTCGCTGACCTACATCCCCCTTCTTTCATTTGTAAGTAAGCAACACTACCAACACGGTACCGAAGTAAAAATCAAGTCTGACAATAATAACCGACAAATGCAAAGCTTATTATTATAAACGCTTGTTTCTTGAATTTGCGTTTGCTACTTCTATAGAAATACTTTAGGTCATGCTCATTAAAATTTTATTTGTGCCCTTGATGATGTGTGTTATGAAATTGTCTTTCGATTTCAACAATTCCTCAAGAGACACACAAATCACATCCCATTAAGACTCAAACCATATTACGAGTCAAGTATAGGTACATTTATGTAGTGAATGTGTTCCAGATATAGGCGTATAAATGTAATTTACTGCGCCAATCACACACTATGATAGACCACCAATCCATTCACTTCACATTTCCCAATAAATTAAGGTTAATACACCTTGCAGCAGCCGACCAACCAACAAAAGTCTGCCTGCCACTTAGAATGGGTCTAGTCTAGAGGTCTCTCTGATGACAAATCATACGCTCTCCATTCCGATATTATAGATAGATCGAAATCGGTTTAATTTTATGTTTTAATTGAAATTCATTTGGGATTTGTGATTTGGACTTGGATTTGGTGCGCGATCGTTCGTAGGATGTGGGAACTTGAACGATTTTTCAGATTTTTTTCGGTTCCTTAACTTTAAGATTGAGAGCTTTGGCGTGTAATTAACTGAATTTATTAGTGCACTCATTAAGAGTAGCTGTGTATATCTATATGCAGTTTTCAGAGTTTTGAAGTTGAGAATGAATTATACTTACTCATAGGGTTTATCAACCTTTAAGATCAGAGCTGTATTTGGTGTGAGCTGCTGAGTAATAAAATATTAAATAAAATATTCAATCTATAATATTACATCACATCTTACTTTATTCGTGTATACAGCCTCACAGGTTATTTTTGTGTTGTGCGTTGAGGTAATGCAATAACACATACATCATTTATTAATCAATCTAGATTACTAGTTGCATATAAATGAATATCACACGGAAAGTAATATCTGAGGCACGAAATGAACTCTTATTCACTCCCCAAAATGGGCAGTGTCTGGTTTTTTTTTTAATTTTTCTTTTTTACTACAGTTCTTAGTTTGTTCGGCCACACCTTTGAGGTCTCGGCCTATATGCTTGTCAGAGTGCAAGTCATAAAGTACAAAGGCAATTGCTGTATTTTGTGACAAATAACACCGGCATTTATAAGATTTATATCCGAAAAATATGTTTATATGATTATTGAGATACATTTGAGTAAGACACACATATGGGTTTGGGAATTATGCACACCTTGAAAATGTGTTCATGTTTTATTTAAATTATGCTGTCAGCAGAGACGAGAATGGTTTTATTGCTTAATTCTTGTAATCGAGGCTATAATTAGGAGCACGAGTCATGTTGTTGGGTTGGACATAAAAAGGTCAAGAGCTTGTATTTTTTTACAATTATTTACAAATGTCCATCATAATGGCATTATAAAGAATGAACTGGTTCTAAAACTTCTTTTGTAGGGCAATGATGATAAAATTTGTTTATGTACTGTATAGGTACTGGAAAAAAGGTTCTTTGGTCAATGTTGGCCTTTATAACTTGAAACACTAGCACTAGCATTATATGATCTTCTTTAAATCAGATATTCATCGTATCAACCAGAAATGTACTATTTTGACCACCAAGCAACGAAAGAGTAGTTCATTTGATAATAATTCTTGTCTTTACAAAAAAAATTAATTTTACCACCTTAGCCCCACAAAATCAATAACACTGGATGAAATTAAGGGTTATATTTAGTTTGTTGGATATGTTTAGGAAATAAGATAAAGCTCTCCACCAAAATTTAGCTTTGTATCCATTTTTTTTCGAAGTTTAGCTTTTTTTACTTGCGATATATTTATAAGGTACTAAGTATGTATGTACTGTACTTATTTACCTATATGGAAGATTATGTGTTGGTCCGCGGACTAAGCCAACTTATGAATTCTTCGCCCAAATAAAAATCGTAATCCTTCGGTTGATTTGAAATGATTTTATTTTCTAAATAAAAAGGAATAATTTAAACAATTACTTTTCTCCAAAATTTACGTAGGTGAAGAAATTATAAAAAAGCCGTAAAAATGTCATGGGAAAACTCTTATGATCACTTGATCTTCTCGTGGCAATTAAGAATGGAAAACTCTTGAGTTTATTTTTGACGTTTAATCTTTTTGGTTCCCTCAGGACGTTGCCAGAATATACGGTGGTTTCAAAAACATTCCGGATTTGTTTGGTAAACTGCATTGATTGTTGGTTTGTGATATAAAAATGAAAAAATCAAATGTTTGCAATTTTTTCCCATTTTTATTAAAGAATTTTATTATTTGAAACAAAAACCATGGAACTTTATCCATCAAAACAAAAATAAATTCAAAAAATTAAAGTTAATTCAAAATTTTAATGTGAAAAACTAACCGGATTTTATTTTTTTCAATTAACTTTTATTATTTATTTAATATTTTGTCCAGTAACCCCTGTTTTTTATCACAGCTCGGCATCGACGAGACATTGACTGGATTAAATTATCGAAAACAGAAGCAGGAACATTCTCCCATTCATTTTTCAAAGCTGCAAAAAGAGAAGTTGTTGACGTGTGCTTTTTTTTCCCAACCCGCCTTTTTGAAATGGCCCACAAGTTTTCTATTGGGTTTAAATCGTGTGATTGAGATGGCCATTCTAAGACACGAATATTTTTAGTTGCAAACCGCTCTTTTAGCAGCTTTGAAGAATGTTTGGGGTCATTATCCTGCTGAAAAACCCAACGCAGAGGCATTTCTCCCTCTGCGTATGGAAGCATTTCTGACTCCAAAATGTCCCTATATTGAAAACGGTCCATAATTCCTGTGATTTGGTGTATAGGACCGCAGCCTGCTCCTGAAAAACAGCCCCAAACCATCACCGAGGCTCCACCGTGCTTAACTGTAGGGAGTACATTTGCAGGCTTTAATCGCGTACCTTTTGAGCGCCTCACTATCCTTGCACCATCGGAGTAAAATAAGTTGAATTTGCTTTCATCACTGAAAAGCACACTCCTCTATTTGCTTAAAGACCAGTTAAGATGATTTTTTGCAAATTCAACCCTGGGTTAAATGTTTTGATTAGGAATTTTAAGTCTTTCCCAAATACCTTTTACGGATTACCTTTTTTTACGATGTTTAGCAGTAAGAAGAGGTTTTTTAGCTGGTCGAAATGCAAAAAGACCGAAATTTCTTAAACGCTTCCTGATCGCACTTGGCCCTATGGGTAGATTAAGTTCATCACAAATTGTCTTTGAAGTCGCAAAAGGGTCTTTAAGCACAAAATTCTTTATGCCCCTATCAGTTTTAATTGTTGTTTTGCGAGGGCGTCCACCAAAATGATCTGCTTCTACTGATTTTCCATTTTTAAATTTTTTAATGATGTCGCAAACCGTTGACGTTGGAATTTTTAAGATTTCAGCGATTACTTTTTGTTTTATACCGGCTTGAAACTTTTCTATTATTTCGTATCGAATCGCGTTGCTATAACGTGTTTTAGCCATTTTATGCACTATATAATTTCAACTTACACAGCTCTCAATTTGTAAAAACGTTTTAATCTACGGCTTGAGTCAAAAGACTCGAAAAAACCGTTACTTTAACATCGAGACTCGCAATCTTCTTGAAATCCGGTTAGTTTTGCACAAGCATGTTACTGAGTAACTTTATAAAATATTTTTTTGTATTGTTCTTGTCATCGTAGCATTACATTTTTAAGGTTATTATTAACTTGTCTCAAACTCTTTACAAATTATTAAAAAACTTATGGAAAGTTGTTAGTTTCTACTTGTATTAAGAAAATCATTACTATGGGAAAAAATCCGGAATGTTTTTGGCAGCACTGTAAATTATTCAAAATTAAGTTTTCTTTTGATGACATCATCATGGCTCGATGGCATTATGGATTCGTATTTACTCGAGATTTCGATCAAACTTGACAATAAATAAATAAATAAATAGCGAAGTTGAAAAAAGTGAGTCTCGCAATTCTGTCTGTCCTTTTAGCTGCAGCCTTAATGGGTGGGTCTGTTTTCTTTAAACTAAGTGCCTAGCATTTTTAGACATTCCTCCACACGTTTTATTAATTCTAGCTATTTTTTTCTTATTTATGTACTCACGTAATACATACAACCTTAATCTGAACCACGTTTTTGGCAGGCGGCATAAAATATAGGATCCCATAATTAACTTATTTCTTTTAAAATCAGATGAATGGTGGATCTGATTTTTTAGCTGGTTTGGTTTTGGCAACACTGGTTTTGACAGCTGACGTGTGTTTAGTACCTTGTGTCACTGTCAAACAGCTTCAGTTTGGTTTGCAATTTAACCATGGATCGTCTTACAAATGAACAACGCTTGCAAATTATTGAATTTTACTATCAAAATTCGTGCTCGGTTCGAAATGTTCATCGCGCGCTGCTTCCATTTTATGGTCGGCATTCTCGACCTTCTGAGCAGTCTATTTGGAAGATTGTGACCAAATTTCGCACCAAATTTACTTTGTTGGACATTAAACCACCAACACGTTTACGTACTGTGCGTAGTGAAGAAAATATTGCGGCCGTACTAGTGTGACAGAAGACCGCGAAATGTCGATTCGGCGCCGTTCCCAGCAGTTAGGCCTTTGTTACAGCACTACGTGGAAAATTTTGCGGAAGGATTTGGGCGTAAAGCCTTTTAAGATACAGCTGGTGCAAGAACTAAAGCCAGCCGACCTACCACAACGCCGAATTTTTGGTGAATGGGCTCTTGGAAAGCTGGCCGAGGATCCGCTTTTTTATCGAAAAATTGTGTTCAGCGATGAGGCTCATTTTTGGTTGAATGGGTACGTAAATAAGCAAAATTGCCGCATTTGGAGTGAAGATCAGCCAGAAGCATTGCAACAGCTACCGATGCATCCCGAAAAAGCCACTGTTTGGTGCGGTTTATGGGCCGGCGGCATTATTGGGCCATATTTCTTCAAAGATGATGCGAATCGCAGCGTTACTGTCAATGGTGAACGCTACCGAGCGATGATAACAAACTTTTTTTTGCCCGAAATGGAAGTTCTTGACTTGCATGATATGTGGTTTCAACAAGACGGTGCCACATGCCACACAGCACGCGAAACAATGGCGCAATTGCGAGGCGAGTTTGGTGAACAGTTAATTTCACGTTTCGGGCCGGTCAATTGGCCGCCTAGATTGTGCGATTTGACACCATTAGATTATTTTTTGTGGGGGTATGTCAAGGCTAATGTCTATAGGACAAGCCCGCTTCGATTGACGCACTGGAAGCCAACATCCATGCATTCATTCGTGAGATACCGGCCGATATGTGTGAAAGAGTATGCCAAAATTGGACTCAGCGGTTGGGCTACCTGAGACGCAGCCGCGGTCAACATTTGCATGAAATTATCTTTAAACATTAAATTGCAAGGTTCAAACTATCGATTCAAATAAATATTTCATTCATTTATTCGAATTTTTTGTGTTTTTTTTTTTAAAAAAGTTCTAAACCTCTTAAAAAATCACCCATTATTTAGACTTTAAAACAACATGTGTGATCGCACATAAGAACAAGTTCGTGCGATCCAGTTGTGCATTTTATTTTTTGTCAGTTAGTCTATGAAACTGTTACGGTAACCTAAGGCATGATTCATAAATAATAAAGAACTTTCCAACCTAAATAACCTTTCAAAAGCTGAACTGTGTCATTAATTAATTAGTGTTTGATCATTTTTTGAAATCACGATATCTTGTTATGACATCTAGAAATGTGTTTTGAGTAAAATCCGCCTACTGCCACGCTCACTTTTAATAACTTTTAGTTTTATCTTAATTGAATGTCCTTTAAATTTTGTAGGTAATTTCTCTTCTACCAAAAGCATGACTTATGTTATTGTCGCACCCACTGCCACGCACACTTTTTGTATATTACAATTGTATATATAATTGTATTTTATATACCTACAATATTTTATATACAATAATTGTATCTTTATATAAAAGGTTGAAGATTTATATAGATTCTTTTTTTTAAAGTTACATGTGTAGTTTGTCATTAGATACGCCTACTATCACGCCCAAATTTCTTATATCTTAACTCCTTGCCTGACTCTACATCCCGATAGAAATTTGAAATTTTGAAATTAAAATTTCTTGAACATAAAGCATAATATGTGTAATTTTTTTTAATGTACGCCTACCGCCACACCCCCTTTTCACAAATTTGAGATTTTTCCTAAATACATATATAGTTTTCGATGAAAGTTAAAATTTTGTAAATTAACAAATGTTAAATAGGGGGCACTGCGATGAATTTTTAATAAATGTACCTGAAAATAGACCTACATTTAACCCTAACGCAAAGACAACACTTCCTTATCCTATATACCTATTAACTATTTTACTATTTGATTTAGTGAATAAATTTCAGCGAATTATAAAGGAACTTTACTCAATCTAGTTTTATATATATGTATCTGCTACATTATAAAGTAATAGACTATATTATGAGCATTCCATTAGAAGAATTCAATTTATGCAAATCACCTTTACTTTCATTTGAATAGTGCAAAAAAAAAAAATACAAAAAAAAAATAATAATGAACAATCATTCATATTTCCAATAACTTCCAAGAAAATGTTTTAAGTCTCTGTAAAGTTCAACAAGACTATGAATCAGGGGTCAAGATTTTCACTTTCACCTGGCGGCAGCGGCAGCGGCATCGGCACGGATTATAATATGCCTTGCAGATAAACTATATGATCATGTAGCAAACTATACCTCTAGGGAGGATGAGTTGTGTAAAATTATTAAATTGAATAATTTCCTGTGTTGCATCTCTCTACACCACGAACCATGATGATGATCCTCTTGGTTCGATGAATTTACGATCAAAAACTTGATGAAGAAGGGAAAACAGATTTTTGCAGACTCTGAAAGATGTTGCACTTTATAACTTTGCAAGCGAAATTATCTTTGAATGAGAAAAGGATGAAGAGTCTTCAGATGAAGCTTGCTTGTAAAAAGGAAGTTATTTTTATGCGATTTCTCTGTAATTATTAATGTCGAATGCAGATGGCATACCTAATTTTTTTTGTGCAGGGTTCGCATGAAAATGTTTATAATACGAATGTAAGAGAACTATAATTAATCTATTTGATGAATTCAGCTGAAGGTCACGTTTGTCTCCTGGTCTTTTGGAGCAGATGAGTTCTTAAGTTTGTTCGGAGACTCTATTTGTTGTTAACTGGGAGATTCTGCAGTTTCCATATAGCTTTCAATTGTGACTTTGACGTGGTGTTTATGTGAGTGACTTTTCAGCAAAGAGAAGTGTTACGTATGGCAACACTGGCCATCCGTGTCATAATATAAATTGTAAAATGAAATGTAATAGAGAGTTCTTGATCGGTCTCTGGCCGTGATAGACGTATTTTTATACCGAGGAAACGGAGATAATACATGTGGATTTCTTTATATATTTTTCCCACAATAATCGGCATATTATACAAGAAGGTTCTGACGTTCGCTTTGAATAGCTCGGATGTGATGATGATACTGCGAACAATTGATTCATGTGTTGAGCCTTGGGTAACTTCAGCTCTGATGAATTACAGTTCCCCAAAGGGATGAAAAAGTTTCTGGAAAAAAAGAAAAGAAAAAAAATTAATACATTTTAGAGGAAATGGAGCAAATATGTCATCAACACTTTTGGATGAGTGCCGATCGAGCCTTGGATAATATTTGGGCAATATTATATCTTAGACGCACTAACCACTATGACACGCCCATTTACTACCCACAGGCACAACTTCGTGACGCCTATAAAAATTCTCTCATCCCTCTATTTAATGTGGGCAAGTTCCTGCGAACCACTCGTGCATTTTATTACTAATGCCCTGCAATTAAGGTTGCATTTTATAAAACTAAAGTATAAATATTTGACATCGTAATTATTATAAATATTATTGATTTTTTTTTATACATATATTCGTAGGTTATATTGTGACTATTTCGCTTCCAGTTACGACTCTCATTTTATTATTGATAGAAAAATCCCAAACATATTTATTTTTCTCTTGAAGGCCTTACACCTACAAACCTGTCCACACAACATTTAATTTTATCTTGTCAAAATCAATATCAATAAATACGTTATTAAGAAACATTAAAACAAAACAAAACATAATATTCCAATTTACCCAATGCAATGTTTCCCGACTTGAAATCACCAATGATCATACGTTAAATTACCCCCAACATTTCTACCACACACGAACCGAACAAAATCAAACGATCGCCACTTGACAACTTTTGAACCATAAAATCCATTACTGTTACATGATGTGCACCATGAAATTAAAAAAAAAAAAGGTAAATTTAGCTTTGTGTGGTGACTGGTGAGTCGCATGTTCCAAATTAGAGATGGTCATAAACTGTCATATTTATTTGATCAGTAAAACTCACAGAATCAAGTTTTTGTTTTAGATTTGGACGCATAACATTCTGGTTAATTTGGATGTGTGATATTGAAACAATTTCCGGAGACTAAGGGAATTATTATTTTACCTACGATTATGTGTTGATGCTTTGAAGCTGTCTCTTAATCTTTAATAATGGTTTCAATTGAATTTTAGTTCAGTACAGGTTGGTTAAAGTTTTAAAAACTAATAAAGTAATATAATTTAGAAATGACAGCAAATGAAGACAGTTCTTAAATAAGTTAACATTATATGTAGCTATTTGTTAAAAGAATTTATTAAACCAAGAAAAAGTGTATTCACTTAGTTATAATTTAAGTTCAGAAAATTTCAAGTGATGAAAAAAAACTTGTATTGCAAAGAGATGCAATTATGCAAATAAATAATTTGTATTATTATTTTTAATGTGTAAAATCCTGTCGGTGGTAGACTAAACCAAAAACATGGTGATTTCTTGTAGCAGATTACGATACGCTGATGTATATTGAAAACGTTCAATGTTGGGTACGTTCCTTCGTAGCTCAAACTAAATCGAAAGATCGAGTTCAGTTTGGGTTAAAATTTGGTTGAAATTTTGAACTCCCCACGTTATGTGATGTAAAACCAGCACTTGAATATTTAATTTCACTGTGTTTTTAAAGACTTAATACTTTTAAAAACTTTTCATATGATAAAAGAAATTTAATAGTTATTGGAGCCTATATTAATGCCACCTGCCAAAAATATAGCCTAGTTAGGAATTATGTGAGTGCATATATATGAACTGGCAACGTGCTGTCTTGTACTTCGTCATATGCATGGAATTTACAGTTTAGACTGAAAAAATGTTAAAAAATCAATAAAATTAAAAAAAAAAAATGATTAAAAAAATATCTGAAAATGATTTGACACCAACGCAGTGTACATCAAATGATTTCTTATACAATAATCTCAATTTATAAGAAAAAAAAATTTAAAAATCGTCGGATCGGTTTTTTAAAAAAATTGTTTTTTATATATAAAATTTTGAATATATTTTTAAGAAAAAATATTGGTACGCCAATTTTTAGTACTTATTTATGAAAAGTTTAAAAATTAATTTAAAAAAAATCATCCATTTATTATCGAAATATCGAACTCTCAAAAAATTATTTTAAAATTTTTTTTGTAAAAATCCAAAATGTGATTTTTTAAAAATTTTGATATGCAATATTATTCAATCTTTTTAGTGTTTTGTGTGAAAAATCGGATCAACAGATAATGAGATAGTTGGAAACCCAAAAATATGGTTCTATGAGAGTTACCATTTTTAAACGATAGTTTTTTTTCCTAATAATACGGCAGATCGTTTTGATATTAGTTAACACAAGAATTTTAATCAAAATCGTAGAAGCCGTTTTTGAGATTTTGTTTTGTTTTGTTGTATGAGAGGTACCGTTATTTTTGGTTGTAATAAAAAAATTAAAAAACGTGTGGTGGGAATGCTCACCTTGAATGATGAATCATAAGGTATGTATACTAATTTTCAGCTCTATGCTAATTTTGTTCAAGGAGGAAGTCTATTTTGTCTACACTAGAACTTCGTAAACAAAACTTTGAAAAATGGAGAAATGCATGATTTACAGAACTTTGAATTATGTATACAGAATTTCGATGTACTAAGTTTTGGAAACACTTGGACATACAAAATTACAAAATAAATATCCGAACCCATTTTAAGTTATTCCTAAAACCCTTTGAAAAAGATTGCAATTTCCATTACTCAGTACTTTACACCATGGTGATATGGAAAAAGTTCAATTAAAATAAACAACTGATATTTTAAAGACTTCGCATTTTTTCTAAGAACCTTCATTCATTTGAACCCTTTTATTCAACTGGTTCCAATTAAGGGTACTTTATAGCAAAACAAATTTCTCCACCAAATTTTAACTTTATCAGAGTTTTTACGGTATTAACAAAAATCGATATTAAATCGCACGTAATCCATAAAGTCAATTAATTTAGTTCCGATCGGATTTGACGTTCGTTTCGAAATTTATTTAGATCGGACACCTCGGTAGGGCTGCTTATTTAATATTAGGTTAATATTTTTACGAAATTTTTACGTTAATATTTTATTTACTGAAGAAAATTACACAAGATCACTCATAATACTTGTTTGTATAAACTCTCTTTAATTTTCAATTACACATTATTTTTTTCCCAAATTTTTACCATCATCAACCGGTCAAGAGATTTGCCAATTGCCAACACACCTGGATCTACGATAAACTTATTAACAAGTAATTGCCGCCGCCGCCGTTTGTAGTGTTAAACATTTTCACTGTAATTGCATCCGAAAGAGTTCATCAAAGGTTAAACAAATCTTTAAACAAAAATATTTTTTATTAAATTAAATTTTAAACAAAAAAAAAATAAAAATAAACACGCCTTGAGCTACGTTACGCGATGAAGCAACACCTGCAAGCAAACACAGCTAATGTGTAACCACATAATACGGCATTACTCGTGGGAAATTAGAAGCTCAAGCTATATGTATAAGGCAAGATTAAGTTGAACTGTTGCCGCAAATCATTATCAAATAACCTTTCACTCTGCGAACGTCTTAATATAGAGATTGCTCATATACGACTATATTGGCTTGATGCCTTCCAGAGTACATCTTACACCCGTGTTGATTTTGATATTATTATTAATTTCAATAAAGCCGATCATTTTATTCGAAGGTGTGCACTTTTTGACCTTAAAATTAAAATCAATGGAGGAACCATCAATACAAGAAGCATTTTTTAATTTTGCAATTCATCTCAATTGCAATTTTGTAGAACATGATTCCATTATTTCAAAATTAATTTAAATTAAAAATAAATACAACAACATATGCCTTTTGGACTGTTTGTTTAAAACAACTATGCAGATAAAATATTGCTTATAAAATACCATTAATCAGTGTACCTACACGAGAAATACAGTTACAGTTTTGTTCTCAAGCTTAATGAACAACTTTGGCGACACAGAAGCAACAAGTGTTTAATTACTTTTGTAATTGGCAAAACTAAAAGCCTCGGGGACTTTAAATGATATTTTTTTGTTTTGAAAGTCGTTTCTACTTGACACAATGTTTGGAAATATATTTTTATTTTATTTTTTTTTTTTTTTTAAACGTGGGAAATGTGGTCAAGTTTGTTTAATTAAAAGTTGAATGTCAACAAAAACTAATTTAATAGCATTTATTTCCTGCAGATTTTATTTATTGAGTGAACAATTTTTTTTTTTCAAGAAAAATGTTCTATAAGTTGAAAAGTAAAAGATAACATTAACAACCTTGGGAAAATTGTTTGAATAAAAAAAAATATGTGTAAACAAATAAATTGCTAGATTTAATCATAGTTAATCATTAGGCTAAATAATAATTCGTGACTTACCTAAGGTATTTTAAACATTGAAAATATGTTCAAATTTAATATCAAATATATAACAATTGTGAAGCTGAATGTTTAATGAGGGTAAGACCAAAGTTCCGTTATTAACTAATGATTTAGCACAGAAAAGTCAATCTTCGCCCAAATATTTATATAAATTGGGGAAGATCTTGGAAAAAAGCGAGGAATTCACTGCTCTATCAAGGTCGGCAAAGATCACACTGATACCTTTTATGTCAAAAACTAATTTAGATAAGGCGATGGGCTGTCATGCGAGTTTTTTAACATCGTTCTTGAAAGAAAAGTGTAAAACTCTGCCGTTAACATAAGAGGCACAATTGTTCAAAGGTCCGTACAATTACTCGCATACGCCGACGCACGCTTTTGACATAATCGAAAGAATAAGGCTTGATGTCAATAGCGCTCTTATGAGTATTGCAGCGGAGGCGAATAAAATGAGTTTAACGGCCAATGAGGGCAAGTCAAAGTAAATATATACTGACCGCAAGAAAGGAAACCCCATACAACACTGATTTCTTGGATAAAATCATCATAGAGGTAAAGACTTTGTTCACCAAGATTCCGCTTTCAATACCAGCGCTGAGATCAAACGCAGAATAACTCTAGCCAATCTGCTGCTTATTCGGGCTAAGAAGGCAATTGAGTAGTACAGCCAAGTTAAAGGCGGATAAGAAGGAAAATTTTTCGGGTAATTTTTGGTCCCGTATACATAAATGGGGAGGGCAAGAGAAGGAACAGTGATGAACTGTACGGGCTATTGTATTGTCACCGAACTAGCCAAAAAAGGCAAAAAGCCAACGACTGAGATGGCTGGGTCATTTAGAGCGAATGGACACCAAAACTTCGGTCCGATTAATCTTTGAATCTTACCCCGAAAGACGGTACAGTAAAGGAAAACTACGACTCAGGTGGCGAACGAAACTGCATGGAAACTTCAAACAACTTGGGATGCGAACCTAGAGATAGCTGGCTAGGTACTGTGCTGGCTGGAAGAAACTTGTTGGTTGAGGCCCTGATCCATTCCGGACTGCAGCACCACCTGGGGACTGGACCATTTTCTCCATATGCTAAGCCTACTTCCTTTATAATCCTACAGGGCGCTTTTCCTGAATTCCATCTGTTCGTCCGGCAACACAACAAGCTATGTTTTATTAGCCATTATAACCATTATCTACCCGATCATAGTAGAAAATAATGAATCACAAAGCGGGAGGGAAGCAATGGGATGTGCTAATTCAGGACCCGTTCCCTGAATGATATGCCATAAAATTTAAAATTGAATTAAAATTGGTCGGTGCGACAGCTCGTGTAGAACCAGGGCCTAGTGACTTACAACACTCAGCCATTCCTGTGTGCGTGTTATTGGCAGGAATAGAGGGGACATACAATTTTCTGCCGAATCCGAACGGAAAGGGTGGGGAGCACTTTTTCATGACAAGAGATACTCTTGGAGGATTTGTCAATTCCTCGCAAGAGACAGTTACCTGTGAAAACATTTCTGTTTTTTAATGGCATAGGCCGAAGACCTTCGGCGTAACAGTCCAACGCACTAACCATTACGCCACGGGTTACTAGCCAAAAAACTTACCCATGTTTAATATGGATACCGTGGGGAATAAATATGTCCTGTAAAAATGTATCCGATCAATCGGTCGGCCCCCATAGTGGGAGTTCACGGTGGCTGTATTGTTATTTCAAATGCGGCAACATATGGTATCAGGGTCTCTAAAGAGTCCTTGGTGAAAGAGGTGTAAGGTAGACCTCGTTCCACAGCAAGGGATGTGGACATGGCACTCCACGTTACAGAATTGCTACGATCATCCTAGGGCGGTGGTCAACGCTCGAATTGACTCTGAATACGGGTAGGCCCGCCGCCGCCGCCGCATTTGTTTCTCAACAATCAATCGTGTATTTACTGAACAAAAGTTAAGAATGATAAGTCAGCATTTTAAAAGGCCATAGATGTTAGTGTTTCTAAGTGTTTGATTGTTCTTCAAGTTGGAAATACTCAATTTTATGGACCTTATGACCAAACTGATACAGATTGTTAAATACTGCCTTTTCCTTTATTTCCACACATTCTCTATTCACATATTCCAAAATGATATGGAACAGAAAAACCAAAAATTGGAACATTCACATACGACTGCAGTGAAGGCAGGGACAATATGGATATCCTATCAATGTTAACCTTCAAAAAATTAAAAACAAAAAAATAGAATAATTTTTAAAGTGTCCTATGGAACGAATTTTGTTATTTCAAAATAAAACAACAAAAATTAGCTAACAAAGAAAATTGTTTCCGAAATTTAATTTGATGGTCTACGTGGTTCTAAACCATTCGTCTACCTGAATTTTGGACATGCCACTCCAAATAACACATTATTACGCAAAGGTATCCTCCTCCAGGAGTAGCTCATTAGATCAGACTTAGATGGCAAATATTTGTGAGAATTTCGATGATTTCTGTTGCTGTATCTTTCGTTTTCTTATTGTCTTGAACAGGTATGTATATATCTTACTCGATAGTTAATTATAGAAGACCGAAATGTTATTAGTGGTTATTTCTTTTTTTTTGGTTCCTAATAAAGTCACAGTCAAATGATCATCGACGCGGTCTCTCTAATTGCAGGATTAAACCGGAAGTAGCTTGTTGAATAACAAAAAAAAAAAAAAGAATAAAACAACCACTTTGTCAACATAAAAAAAAGCAAACCGTGAGAATATACTTTCTCATCGATAAAACAAGTTTAATTAAAATAATTGATACACACTCACCTGTCAGATGACACTATATTCATCTTGTAAAAATTAAGTAATCGATTTAAGATTAAAAATGATTTATTCCATAGCTTATATCTACATACATATTTATATGATGTTTTTGATTCATTCCAATTTTATTTTTTTTATTTCTCCAATCAAAAGAGATTTTTATTTTGTTTTATGTTTTGTCCAATATACACTCAACTGAAGAAGCCCTGCTGTGACATAAGAAAAGTTATGACAGGGTGTGCATTATTAATTTCTGTGTTGGAATTCAATTGTCTAGTTGTAAATCATTTTTGTTATGTCTTTTCTCTGCAACTTGCCGATGGTCAATTTGATTATATGTAATATTAATATCTACACATTTGATTTAATTAAGAGAAGATAAGAAATGTTTGTTATAATATGAGATCTGATCTTTTGAAAATCTGTTTTCATCAGTTCCATATTCATTTACCTATTCGTAATTAATAAACTTTAGGTCTTTGAAAGTTAATTTTGGAAATTTCCTTACGTAATTTTTTTTAATGAATGATTTTATTTGTGAATTTTAAGAGTTTTATTTTTAAGCGTTAACTTCAAAGTAGACTTAGAAGAATGGGGTTATTAATTTCAATGATGTTTGTAACCAATTTATGAAATAAGATCATATTTAGGAAAAATAAATCAATTTTAATTTTAAGAAGAGTGTCCCAAAATTCAAGCAAGATTTAAATGTAATTTAAGAAAGTACTATGTGATTACATAAATATGAATAATATAGCACCGCGTTCCACATTTATGCAAGGTACTGCCTACACTTTAGACTAAAACATTCTTAACAAAATAATATAATTATAAATAAATTGATTAAACAACTTCTGAAACTGTTTTGACACCAATGTAATGTACACCATCCGATTTCTTACAAAAATCTCCATTTATAAGAAAAAGTTTTGATAAATCGATGGAGCGGTTTTGAAAACATTTTTAAGAAAAAAAAATTGGTACGCTATTTTTTTAGAACTAATTAAGGCGGGATTACAAAATTAATTTTGAAAAAAATTAACCACCCATTTTCGAAATATCGAATTTTCAAAAATTAATTTTGATTTTTTTTTTTAAATCCAAAACTTTGTTTTTGAAAATTTTTATAAGCAATATTATTTGATGTTATCAGAAGCTCATGTATAAAAAATTTCATCAAAATTGCTTGAGCTAGTTGAAAACCAAAAAAATGGCTCTATGAGAGATACCATTTTTAGTAGATAGATACAATTTTCTTTTCAATAGTATGTTAGATCGTACTGCTAGTAACTCAAATAAAAATTTTAATCAATATCATGTGAGTCGTTTTTGCGTAAAATGAGCTTTTCCCATACCGGTTTTATAACATTTGTATGTGAGGTACCGTTATTTTTAGCTAAATATAAGAATAATTTGTATTTAAAATCTGCTAGATAATGTCAAAAAACTGCTAAGTGCCAAGTTTAATAAAAAACGACGAGTCGTTTTCGAATCATTATATTCTCAAAAAAAGAATTTTTACTTTTTTAAAAAATTCAAAAAAAAAAATTATTTTTTAAACTTTTTGAAAAATTCTCTATAAAAAAGTTGATCAAATTCAGTTGAACCATTTTTGAGAACATTGAAAATCAAAAATATGGTTCTATGGGAGGTACCATTTATAACCATTTTTAGGAATATTTTTTTTATTAAAAAAAATTACTGTTTTTTTTTAAAGTTGCCATTTTTAGAAAAATAAGATTTTCATTTTTTGCTCAAAAAAATTGTACGTCAGGTAACATTACTTTTAGTCTTAAAAATAAATTGAAAAAAAAAAAAAATGTGACAGAAAGACAAATATAATTGTGAGAATTTTTCGACTTCGTTATCATCGCAAAAGTTTTATCAAAATCTCCAGTTCAATTTTTTTACGAATCCATTACTCTCCATATATTTCCTTATATATCGCAAGTAAAAAGTGATTATAACCATGGCTAACGTAAATAAAAAGCTGCGATATCCCATAATCTTAACTTCATCTATATCTACAAGAATCGAGCAACGTATAGATCATAAATTCAGCCAGAGTCACACCCACACCCTATAGGGGATTTTAATTTTTTAATTCAAAGTAAAAATAATATTTTTAAAAATTTAGCAAATTACATAAGTAATTTAATAAATAATAATGCTGTGCTAATTTTTTTTTATTTTCAAAAATATTGACAAATCATAAAGGATGTGCCATCTCATCCACATTTACCTTAAAACCTCTATTTTCAGATATTTTAATACTATTTTAAATTAATAGTCATAATTTGCATAACCAAAGCAAACATACGTGTTAGCCATTCGTGCATTTTATTTTGTTTGAAGCAAACAAAGTATTATTTATCCTTGTATAAAAATGTATAAGTTTACCTTATTTAAGCCAATCTTGTAAGCCCATCATGTAAATCGCCTTAAAATATTTATAAGATCATTCAACATATCCAAGTAAATTCAGTCTCCAATCCTCCTATAAAATTACAACCCATAGTAGATAAACTCTGCAACACTGTTGCAAATTCAACACCACACAATTTGAAAACTCTTTAACTCCATGAGTGGCAAAAAAAATTCTTATCCCATGCACAATCTTAAATTTACAATTTACAAAAAAAAAATTGTATAAAAATCATCTTCTTCCATCTCGAACACAACAACAACGCGAACCACGCCAAACATACAAAAATGTTCCAACAAAGTACCTATACCTATATCTATGGATTGGATACAAATCTTATAATATGTAGCTTAAGCCGCTCCCAATAACAATAACCAAAATCTTACCACACAACGAAGCAAGTGGATGACACACAAGTTTTGAAAACCCCAACTAGGTATATACCAATACCAACCATATACCTAAACCGGCATGTTAGATAATTAAATGAGCACCAACGAAACTAACGATCAAAGAAAAGATCAACAAAAACAAACCAAAAGATATAATTTCTATTAGCAGACTGAACCGTTTGGAATATTATAAAACTGCAGACTTTAGCGGTTCAGAAAAAAACCTGATTTGTACTGATTCCAGGTTATAGCATTTTGGAATTGAAACAACATCAGGTTTTGGTGTGAGTCGATGGATGAATCGTTCGTTCTCTGAGCTCAGCTTCAAATGCACAATTTCATTTAGTTTACAACGAACCTTTGTCACGGCCAAACTTACCTGTGCGTCGCGACGAACGGTATACCGTGCTTACTGAAATCATTTAATACAACAGGTGAATGTTGATTTACGATAATAAGGTGTATATATAAACAAAATCTGTCAAAAGATACAAAAGTATCTTACAGATAGAAAAGTATCTTAAACCTAAAAAAGTGTCTTTATGGATAGAATCGATTTAATTCCTCATCATTACATCAATTCTTCAGTGATTTGTTGAAGTTTATCAAAAGATACAATAGTTTCAGAGAATTAAAAAAGTATCTTAAGCCCGAAAAAGTGATATACCCGAGAAAAAATATTGAGTGATCTTCCACAACTATAATCCTCTGTCGAATTCCGCCAAAATATACAAAGGTATCATAAATAGAAAAGTATCTATAAACCACAATAAAGTGTCTAATAAGATTAAAAAAAGTATCTTAATGATAGAAAAGTATCTGAAATAAAAAAATACGACAAAACAAAAGTACTTAAACCACCATTTTTTTCTTAAATAATAACAAAAGAATCTTAAAGATATAAAAGTATCTACAACATAAATAAATGTCAAAAATCAGATTAAATAAAATATAACACAAGTATCTACGCAAATCTTACCACCCATAACAATAATTATTCTTCGACTTGTCCAAGTGTCTGACCTCGATTATATTGATTGAGTGTAAGAGTAAAAATAAGCACGTTCGATCGAGGTCAACAATGTTTTCCGTGATCGGTGTCCGCTTTACATCGTCGTTGTCGTTGTTATTCGTTCTCGTATTCTGAGCCGTGTATGTATGTATTTATGTTATATTATTCGAAATAACCCTCCGTCAACTTGTTAGGGAAGTGTGGTTGTTGGTTTTCCTTTAATTTTTATTAAGAAAAGGGATCACATTCCCATCGTTTCTGTTTTGTGCACATATCTTTACCAACCATTAGTGATTCAAATAACAAAAAAAAATGGTCAATATTTGACGACGACAACAACCAGAAAGTATCTATCTACCTGAGTGATTGATTCCGTCCATGTCCATTGAAAGAAATAAAATAAAAATAAAAAAAACACCAACAAGTGGATAAAAGGGTGTCGTGGCCGGTTTTGAGATTTTTTTCTTCCTCTTCTTCGCCTTGTCTTGCACCACTCCTTTCTCAAATGCATGGAGATTTCTTGTATTACCTCTGATTGAACAATAAGAGAGCCAAAGAAGGAAAAAAAACCCTATATTTTCTTCAGGTGGTTCATTGTGTATTTAGTGTTTTTTGTTTTCTATTTTTATTTGTTTAAGGAAACCTAAAAAAAGAGAAAGGATTCGGGTATCGTGTATCTGGCAAAATAAAATTTCAAAGGATTTAAAAATAAAAAAAATAAAACGAATACCAAAAATTCCCTTTTTGTCCTCGGAAGTGTTAGAGCATTTGTCATGGTTCTGAAGTTTATATAAATATCTTAATCTCATGGATACACAAAACCATTTTTGGATTAAAAAAAAAAAAAAAATTACCCGCATTTAAGTGATTCATCCCAGAAATTGTTTGGATTACCTTCAACTTTAATAAAAATTGCCGTACGCGTTATATCTGAATACAGCATCTTTTAGAGCAACAAATAAAACCAACAGAAGAAAAAAAGTGGAATATTACTTAGATGGTGAGTGTTTTCGTGATATTATATTTTATTTTATTTTTTTTTTCTCTTCTTCCAGACTTTATAGTGCCAAAAGTGGTGAAACAATAGAATTACGGGTTATGAACCTTCTTACTCTGATTTTGATCTTATGATAACTTAAAATGGAAGTTTTGATTTATATTACGCAGGAATTTTCGTTTGATCTTATTTCGTTTAATAGTTGGTTGTTGGTTTGTTGGTGTTTTTTTTTTTTTTTTTTTTATTTTAAGATGAAGGCGCGGTGGCACTTAAAGTGAACGCGTTTTTATTTTATTGTTAGAACGGATTATTTTTTTTAACACACAGAAGCTAGGGCGAATTTTATTAAAGTGACCCACAATTATATTTTTGTAGGTAGGTACCTACTCTTATAGGTTGTGAAATGATTATTATTTTTTTTGTTTTCAAATAAACGTCGGAGTAATTTATTTCGTTGCGAAAATTGCTAAAGAAGGTTCTGTTTAATGAACTTTTTTTTTTGTAAAAATTATTCTAATTCTGTAAGATTAAAGATTTATTTAAATGTTTGAAGAGAAGATTTAAAGAGATTATAATGTAAGACTTAATGTAAGTTGATAAATAAAGACGCTTTAGGTATTAAAGTGCCAGATTTTTTTTCTAATTTAATGGTTTTTTGTTTGCGAACTTTTCAAGGCATCTTTGGTTCACAATCATATTATTCAAGAATATTAAAAAAAAAAAAAAGTTCAAAAAGCTCATAACTATAAATCATCCTTTAATACAAAATGTTTGTTATATTAATTAATATAACTGCATATCTAATTAAATATTTTAATCTGTCTGCCAAAAGTATCTTACTTTCACACTGTTGTTGTTTTTCTAATTAAAATTTATTACTACATTAATTTTTTTACAGAAAATTAGTTAGTTAAATTTGAAATAATTAAAAAAATGTTACTATAGATATTTTTTAATAATGTGCGCACTCAAAGGGTTATGCTTACATACCCTTCAGTAAGTCAATAAAACTTCTGTACTATTATTCTATTAAGTCTAACTAGCGCCATGAAATTAAGGTTTAAAATTAAAAAAAAAAAAAACTTAGATCATATATTATATTTAAATTTAGAGTTAAAAATATATGATGTTTACCTTCCTATAAGTATAACATCTATTTTGAGATAATTGGATCTAAGCGTCATTATTTTACATTTTATTATTTCACTAAAAGAGCTATTTGGGAGTTGTGAGGGCCCACAAGTCATATAAGCTCTTGTGAGGTGGTTTTAATTCGATAATATTTTTGGTATTCTCCGACAATCCCCACAAAAATACCTTACAAAAGACTCACCACAAATAGGTGCATTTTTTAAGTGACTGCTAAATTCTGGATATCTGTTGAATAATTTTTTGTTCGTGATTATGAAATGTCAAACTTTTGACTTTTGTGAGCTACTCAAAAGGAGATCACAATTTCGTTAGTTCTAGGTGAGGCTCACAAGCTGTGACGGTGCTAACAAAATACGAAAACCTTACAAAAACCAATTTTACCTCATCACCTTGTGCCAGAATAGGGCTGTAAGAATATTTCACTATTCTATGTCTTGCGATTTCACTATTTAAAATTTTAGTGTTTTACTTAATTTGCTGATAGATTGATTATAAGTTATTTCTATTATTACATGCCATTTCTAAAAACTCCTGAAATAATAAAAATAAATTGGACGACTGTGTCGCCCGTAGTTGCTCGTATGTACCTACGATTTCATTGTTAATTTAAAGTTTAAGTTTATAAAGCTATTATTCTGATTTAAAAGGAAATCAAATATGTGAGAAATATTTTCGAGTTTTATAGAATTTTGAGATATTTATTTTTTTCAAATCCAAAAACATGATTTTTAGAAAATTTGGATGTGCAATACGAATACGAATTTTAATTTTTTTGGCCGATAATATGAGAAAGTCAAAACCCGAAAAAAAAATTTACTGAAGGTAAACTGTTAAGAATTACTTAAAATCAAATTGTTTGTACTAAAAAGTACACCTAGAAAGTTTTGTATGATATGAGCTCGACACATCCCTGAGTTAAACAGAGAGTGAGAGACAGATGGACAGATTTATATCAATTTATTTATATCGAAGCACTCGGGTAAAAAAAATTAATATGGTACACAATCCTCATCACTAGCAAACAAATGCATGCAGCATTAACTTGGTGGAAAAAGCAGTAGCTGATGGAGTTAATAAATTAGAAAAAATTTACACAAACTTAATTTTATGGTTAAAAACACTATAATTTTACGAAAACATTAAAAAAGTTAAAAGTTTGCTAAAAAATGTAAACATGTTGTTGGTTTTTCGTCTTCAATTGTGTATTTTTAATAAAAGATAAATAAAATAAAAGAAAATAAATTATTTATTAAAATTTTATTTATTAATAACTTTCAGCTAACACAACTTTTAATTTAAAAATAGTGATGAGTTTCGGAAACAAGTTCCATCTTCGAACCTTTTACAATTGTATGGTGTTGGACTGTCTTTGTAGAGCTTTTTTCGTTATTATTCTACTTGTCATTTTTGTTTTGTTTTGTTGTTGGTTTTTGATGCGTTTTGGTGTTGTTTGTGGATATTTCGCATATTACGTTTCGTGGTTGTCTTCTTTTGTTAGCCGGTGTGTTTGAGTGCAATGTCATATAGTTAGTTTATTTTTAATGTCAATTTGTCGTTGAGTAGTTTGTCTTCCTCTTTTTTATTTATTTATTTATTTATTTATTGATTCAAATCTACGATATTACATCCACAGATTTTGCTTAAATTACTCAATTTTTAACTTAGCATAAAATATTTATAAAAAATTACAAAGAATGTTGAATATGATATGTAACGTTCTTTTTAAATTGATATCTAGGTACAAAAAGATCTAGGTCATCATAATAGATATTAAAAAGCGTACAACAATGAGGAATTGGCTCACGCTGTCCAAAATTAGTAGAATGAGGTGTTTCGAAAATAAATTGCCTCATTCGCAATGATCTACTTGGTGCATAAATACTCAATGAAGAAAGCAAATCTCCACAATCAATATCATTACAAAGAATGTCACGAACAAACAAAACACTATATACTCTACGCCTTGACTCAAGAGTTTGCATTTTGCATTTACCTTGTATATTTCGTACTTTTCGAGTGCGTCAAGCAATTTGCCTTTTTTGCAGTGGTGTAAGGGGTGAGATTTGCTTCAAATTCGGAATACCTTTGTTTTTTTTTTTTTCATCAAGTGCATGACAAAATTCGATTTGGAGTTAGGTTTAGGGGTATAATGTATGTTAAATCCGTCAAAGAATGTTCATCCTATTTGACCGATATAAAATTTGGTGCAATCGTTACCATGTTAATTAGTTTTTTATCATTTTTTTTTGTTTTCGGTTGGTGTAGTTTATTTATGTGGTTATTGTTTTTAAATGATAATATTATGTTCTATTGTTTAAATATATTTTGTATTATTTGTGGAAGTAGATAAGTGTATTTTTACATTTCAGATTGTACAGTGTTTTTGTTTTCGGTTTTATGTTTAATTTTTCTATTTTTTTCTTTCTTTTTCTTTTGCTTTTGCTATATGTTTTATTGTATTAAGATCGTCTCTGTTATCTGTTTCATCCATTGGTATTGTTAATTATAGCCAATTTACAAAAGCATTATAAGCTGCCATTTTTTGTGTCTGCGGATGATATGAATTTTGTTGTATTGTTATGTATTTATGTTCCATGTATGTTCGATGGTTTTATTTTCGAAGTCGTTTAATTAAAAATCTGCTATTAGACCACTTAACGGAGAACCCATTGTAAGGCCTTCCTCTTGTTTTTAGAATTTGTTGTCAAATGTGAATTAATTTTGTTGCAAAATTACTTCTAGTATCAAAGGAGATAATTTTGTAGTTTGATAGTATGCATATGCTTTTTAGTTTATAAGTTCATTGTAGTTATTTATACTGTGGTTATTTTGAATATTGGATTTTGTTTTAATTAGTTTTTGTATAGTTTTAGCGACTTTGTAGCTTGGTGCTGTTTTATAATTAATGAGTGGTCTAATTGCTGTATTTTCTTTATGTATTTTTGGCAAACCCGTGAATTGTGCTTTGGCATTTGTTTGTTTTATTCTCTGTTTGACTGTGTTTGTGAATAAGTTATTGTATTTGTGTAAAGTATTGTTAATTTCTCTTACATAATTTTTTGTACCCTCTAGGGAACCACATAAAATTGTTTTGTACCAAATTTGAAACAAATTGGTTGACCCGTTTAGACTCTAGCTTAAATTTTAGTGGTCGAACGGAGAAATGCTTTTTTTCAGACTTTTCCATGACAGTAATGTTAATTTTCATTACAACCTCGAATTTTTATTTTTACATTAAACCAATACTTACCCTATTGAGTATCTAAGTAAAAATCAAAGACATGTAAAGACCATATTATCATAGTATTAAGAAAAATTAAAAATAGCAACCAGGCTAAGTAACCATCGTCCTTTCCAAATCAAAATCGAACCATACTCCAAGTTTTTTTTGTCAAATCTGAATCAATATGCTATACAGATATAATTTACAAAGAGATATCTTATATAAATAGAGGGCCATTAGGGTATAATTAATATAAATCATGCCATGATCTTCTCAATTACATATACTAACGGATCAAAATAAAATACAGGCTATATGGCCATATGGTTTATATTTTAAAAAGATATCGGATCATATGTTATTAATTCGAAATTATTTCTGGAAACCGTTATAAAACTTTTAAAAATCTGAAAAAACCAGTCCATATTATTTGATATTAATTAATTACATAAATTAAATTAAAACATTTTTTTTATCACAAACTTAACATAAAACAAACATTAAAGTGGTATTGGTTTCATTTTAGATTTTTTTGCAATTTATTGATTACCATTTTAATTTTAATTTACTCTAAACCAACTCAATATATGTAATTCAATACTTCAAAGAAAATAAATTGAGTTAACCTTTTCAAATCAATTAGTTATAGTCCTTCCAATACAAAAGAGTTGAGTTACAAACTCGTTTTTAAGTGATTATTTTAGTTTTGATTGAAAATAAATATCCAAAGAAATAAAACCCTACACAATATATTTTTTTGTATGCTAATTTGATCTGATTTTGATTTTAAAATAAATTGATAATAGTGTTGCCAATAGGAACACAAATCAATATATAAAACAAAGCATACAAATAATATGTTTTTCCTGTGAGTCTAGTTTAATAAAAAAAATTAAAACAGTTAACTCCCCACTTTATATTAAATTCATGTATAAAATAAAAGAATTAAATATTTTATATTTATTTAAAAAAAAGACATTAAACTTAATTGCAAATCAGGTTGATTCGCCCACTGTGAAATTATAAGTAATCTTGTTTTCTGCTCTTTATTTATTTTACTTTTTTATTTTAATTGAAATTGAATTTTTTAAAGTATTTTATATGCGCATAACTTATTAATACCATATACTTAAAAAAAAAAAAAAAAAGTATAAATAAATTGTAAATTTGGTTACCGGAGAGCTCGTGGAGAACCAGAGCTTTATAAGTCTTAACCTTTCCAAAGTGCGTGTTATCAGCAGCAATGGAGGGGAACTAAATACAATCCAAAAGGTTAAGGTATGAAGCATTTTTTCATGACAAGAGATACTCTTTGAGGATTATTTCAATCTTATTGCTCATTTCATTTTAGAGAGACCTATAATAATATCATGAATGAATAATAAAATTGATTAAATAAAAAAAATTATTGAAAAGTAAAAAATAATTTAAAAAAACTATCGGTAGAGTTTTGGAATGCTTGCTTCCATTTTTTTTTTTCTTAACTTTTTTATAATAAAACTATATTATTGAATAAAAATATTTTACGTACTGCAGTCCTAAATGTTTTAAAAAAGGAAAAAAGGAATCTAGATATACTTACACATTTTTGGAGCTCGAATGTATCAAATTACTTCCTTAAAAATGCCTAACAATAAATTCTCCTTTCAAGAATTTATTTTAACTTCAAATCGTTTAAAAAAATGACTAAGTCAAAAATGGTTTTGGGTGCTAAATAAAAATGATTAAAATTAATATTCAAAAAGGGCCTTCTATTTAATCCTTGTTATAGCTAAAAGAAACTTTATTACTTAATTTGGAAGTATTAAATACAACAGTACAGATCCGAAAATAAAATCCTAACAACGATAAACTAAGGATAACTTTACCTAATTCCACATCAAAATGTCTTCTTCTTTATCTAAAAAATACCCACAACGTTATACATTTCCTGTCCTAATTCTACATTTTATCGATAACCTTATACTTATTAACATCAAACTCCCAGCAGTATATGTATTACGTATATGTGTTTTTTAATGCTTTCAAATTTAAAGCCCATACCAATTGCATTTTAAATTATTGTTATTTGACTATTAAAGTATCACAATTAGTATTCTCATCGTTTATTTCTTTTTGGGGCCGGTCGTGTCCAGCACATCAACCTGCTTGTGTTCCTATGTGTGTGTGTGTGTGTGTCTGTGTTGGCATAAATTAACACTTATTTTCTTATATGCTTGAGTTTACATAATAAATAATGTAAATCGTATAAGTATCAATAGCATAGTTTTTTTTTATCGAAATACACAAATATTGTATGTAAATTAGATTGTCTATTACTTTTTTGAAAAGATATTTAAAATTAACATTCTAGAGGGAGACCATTTTTTTTAAATGGAGTCACAAATTTTAGTTTGATTTTGATTTTCTTTTGATATTAATTGGGAAAGAAGCCTCTTTTGTTGAATTTAAATACATTTAAAGGGGGGAAAACTATATGTTGGTTGTCATAAATTGTCGGATTCTATATCAACTATAGTTATTTGTTTGGAATCATTAATTTTATTGAGCCTTAAAGAATTCTTTAGATTCTCATGGATTTTCTATATATGTAGATAGACATCACCTTCAAAAACATAAAAAAAAACGGTTTACTTTTTGTGTTAAGTTATGTTGTGGTTGAATTAAGCTTCTGTGATTTTAATTCTTGAATTGACTTCAAAACTAAATTACCATCGTTGAATCATCATCGTGGGGGCGTGTTATGTCTAATTTGAATTTTATTGAAGGAAAAATATCTTAAATGTTTGAAATTTAGTTTAATTTATGCTTCTTCCATTGAATTATTTGGTGAGAATAAAACTTAAAAAAAAAATAATAAATTTATGGAAAATTTGTGGGCTTGTAATTTTTGTTGTAACATTGTATGTTGTTTGATTTTAAAATACATATGTAGCTAATGAAGTTAAGAACTGATATTGTCTATGACGTTTACATAATATAGATACTGCATTTTGATTTTTTCAAATTAAGCAATTCAAAACAACAACACAAATATTTTAAACAATTTTAGAATTTGAATTTTAATAACTGGATGTAATAAAAAAAGATTATGTGCGCAACTCAGAAAAGTCTTTAGTAATCCTAGAATCAATTTCTTATTAAGACGTTATTTAAAGACGTTAGACTTAGCTATGTTGTATTTATGTAAATTTTGGCAGGGTTTTCCATCTGCGAATTGGATTTAAGAAAAGTAAACATTTGTTTACGTATTCGAAAGCCTTTAATACTTTTATGAGTGAAGGTTTTTCCTTATTTTCTGTTCTTGTATTATATTTACCATTACATAATATTTAAGCAATATTTTAAAGCTACTGTCACACACATTTTGTATCATTTTTAATTTTCTATCGCTATTTTAATAAAATGAAGTAAAATAGATATTTTTGTATAAGTTGGTATAATTTTTATTACATAATAATAAATTTCTTATTTCAACATTTACATTTAAACCCCGTTCTTTAACATGAGATCGTTATTTTGAAAGTAATATTGTAATTTGGGTTATTCTCTGCCAAGTGTGATTCTTGCGGTGTCCAGTGCTTGAATTAAATGTTATTTTAAAATTCGCTACTCTTACCCCTCGTATTACAAAAATACTCAAAATGTCAGTACCGCGGCATGTCCCATCATTGTTTTTTTTAATTAAATCTACTATTTTCTATTAAAATACATCATTGAATAAAAATGTTGTCGTCATTGAATTCAATGTAGGTAGTTTCTTAATTCAATTTTGATTATTTCAAGTCAAAATATTTGCTCTGGTATTAAATAATCGTAATTGAAAGTTGTCCCCAGATTTCGTTTTATTTTTGAATTCAAATAACATTTCCTGCTGAACCGCCATTTTTTTTTAGTTTGATGTTGCTTGTGTGGTGGCATATTTGAAAGAGACACTATTTATTTATTATTAACAAAAGTCAATTTATTGTATTAACTTAATTGTGCTGGAATTATTTTTATTTTTTTCAGTACCGTGGTAGCATTTTGTTTTTTTTTAATAAGTACAAATATTGAGATAAAAGGTTTTATTAAACCCTGAATGTCAGTACGGTGTGGTATAAACTTTTTTAAGGAATTTATATTAAATGATTTCACGCAATAGCATTAAAAATATTCATAGTATCTATGTATATCTATTTAAAATGGTATCCATACTTCAGACAAAACAAATAAAAACAAATCCGTTCAATAAATGTTGAGTAATTATGCAGCGGAAAAATAAAGACTGCAACCTCGAAAAACAGATTTCAAAAACGAAAAAAGATACAATATTGAAGAAAAAATGCTCTTCAAAGTTAAAAACGTCAAACCATTAAAATGGATTCAGAAATTTGCCAAAAATATTTTCAAAAAGTGTTAGAACGTATTAAAATTCAAAAACAACACTAACACTATATTTTTTTGTTCCTTAAAATTAGTAGTAAAATGCTCTTACAGGTTTAATACTAAGTCTATTTATATTGAAGGTTTGAATAAACACATGAGTAATCACCAAGTTTTTATAGGCTAGAGTTAAAGCTACTTTACTGCCAGGCCTATCATCAGAATCCTTTCAGTGGTGCTAAGACTATTTTTGTTCAATTTAATTTGAAAAACTTTTTATCTTCCCCGGGAGTTGAACATAGAACAAACGTCTTCAGAGCCATATGTTCGAAGCATTAAGCTACCGATGTCACATGATCAAGTCCATCCCAATTTAGGTTTTATTGATTGATAACCGCATACAATCTTTAAAACAAACTCCTTCCTTATAATATGTTCAACGAATTATTGGCTTACAAATCGATTACGGAGAAAAAAGAAAGAAACCGTTTGTACAACAAGCAACTTTTACTCAAAATCCTACCTGATGATATCTATTGGAAATATTGCTTATATCCCATTGCGATATTTTTGTTGAACGATCTTTAAACTTAAATGTCAAATTTGTTTCATTTCCATTTCATTTCATTTTTGTCTTTAAAAAACTTCTTCTTCTTTGAACTTTTGAATAGATAAGTTATATTGTTAATCTTAAAATATCTTTTAAATAATTAATTTAATTAAACTTCAAATTAGTTTGTTTCTTTTGAAACAAATGTGGTTTTCTTTATTCTTCAAAACTCGCCCTTACCTAAATTCTTGTTTAATCTTCTTTCCAATCATTTAAAATTTCTAGCATTCTCCACTCTTTAAAAGTAATTTTTGTTTTTTATTTCAACGGGATTTACCAAAGGAGAAAAGAAGTTGCATAATAAGAATTTTTCAAAGACCACCAAAATATTTTGAAAACTGTATTTACATAAAATTTAGGGCATTTGACAAAATTTGATTTCCAAAATTTTGTAGATATTCCAAAATTTTGTATTTCAAAATTCTGTAATTTTTTTTCCATGGGTAGGTGTTAAAACCTTCAAAAGACTCTATGAGGACCGAAAAATGCGTGCTCATAGGAGTGTGAGGTTCTTACTTCACTAAAACCAGCTCCACCTTCCGAAGGAGGAGGAGGTTTTTCTGCAAAAAAAGGTGGACATTTTCATTATTAAAGCAATTTTTCTTTAATAATTTACAAAATTTTGAAATTTGATTTTTGTCTGTTTTTTTTTTTTTTTGTTTCTATGTTTTCAAATTGTTTAACATAAAAGTCGGATTTAAACGTTTAAAACGTCCATGTAGGAACGTTCATTGATTATTTCTAGTTCATCGTGAGACCAATTAATATTGAAAACCGAAAAGTATTTGTCAGTTTTTTATGTTGGTGTTTTACATAAAGTTAAAATGTGTTTTCAAGTTTCCAGAGTTTTTGTTTAACAGAATAATAGATTTACAAAATAATGAAATACAGAATTATTACGCTCATACAGAATATTCAATTCATTTAAAGTATTTTGGCTATACAGAATTTTAGAATACAGAATAACGACCCCTTCCCTAAAAATTATTGATAATATTTATCAACTTTTTTTAATTTATTTAAAAACTAATTCATTTTAAAAATTAAAATTTGTTAATATTTTTCTAAAATTAACCTAGCTAGCATCATGTTTCATGTATTATTCAATAATGATGCATATTTACCGTAAGTTCCCTATCGGTTCGAGCTTTTATTTCTTTTTTTCTTTGATTCATAAGTAGATTTCATGTTATACTGGCTAGCGTGTTTTCATTTCATTTTTATATAATTTTCCAACGGATGTGATGAAGCAGCATATTATGCAATGCAACACCGCCATAAATATTTATCAGCCATGAAAGACACAGACATATGGACGCCATTAAAAAATGATATACTGGAATGTTGTTTATGACAAAAAGAAGATGAAAATTAAAGTGGTTATATGTTGTAATACCTACATCTATAAGAAACTTGCTTTATCCAGCAAAATTAAATGAAGATCTGTTCATGTTTTAATAATAAACATGTAATAAACATACATATAATAACAAGTTATTTTTGTGGAACAAACAAAATTAAAAAAAAAAATTAAAATCATGTTAATGTTAGTTGCAGCTTTAATGATCCTAATCGAACAAAAATATAATTCGTACCCTCATATATATTCTGATATCATACTCTTGGCACGAAAAACGTGTTCAATAAATAATTCTAACCGACTCAACAAAGTAAAACAACTGACTTTCAAAAGATTGATAGTGAACAAAAAAAATGTATATGTTTGAAAAATAAAAATCTGTGATATACCCAACAAACAAGTTTCCCGCCATCACGCCATCCCCGACAAAATAAAATTAAAATCAAAACAAATAAATTGTTTGCTATAAAATTTAACGCTATTTACCAAATTCGTTCCAAATACATATATCTATAGAAGTATAGAGATCTTCTTAGCTGCAGAATAAAAAAAATAAAACAAGTTTTCTGCTCAGTTCTTTTGTTTTTACAAAGCAGAACCTCCAATTTAAAGATTTTTCTTATCTCCCATTACTACTTTATATATATATTTTATATTAATTTATGCACAAAGACCACAAATTAAAAGTAATTAATTGTTTTACAAGAATTAATCTCTTCTTCCTTTTCCTTCTTTGACTAATGAATGAATGAAAACTAGCCAATTGCCTGCAGAATAATAAAAACTAATAATCATAATTTTCTGTTTGATTTTTGTTGATATTTTACCTTTCGACAAAAAAAAAGCATTGTGAGATATTCTTAGTAAAATTTATAATTTATCAAAGTTTATTAAAAGCCTTGGGCTAAGATTATAAGCTGCTTAAGTCTGTAAGTGTTGATGTTAACTACTTTCTAAAAAAAAAAATTGTCGAAAAGTAATAAATATCATCAAACCTGCTTCAGAACACGTTCCTTAAAACTTAAGCTGCAAACGTTCAAGGCAATGGGTCTAATATAATTAATAAATATCTGATTGCAATTCCAGTTTTATTTTTCGTGTTTTCAAATTTTTTTAACATAATATAATTTTTATTTGCAAATTTATAGAACAATCGGAAATGGTATTCATTTTTTTTTCTTAATAAAAAGTCAAAAGTGAATCATATAATTCTTTATAAAATATAATTGTGTTGGTTTTTTTTTTGGCAACATGATCTCACTAATTTTTATTTTTTTCTTTAAGCTGCGGTTTTTTTCGAAGTACTTAAATATTGTTTTTTGGTTATATTTTACAAAAGATTCCAGAAAAAAATCTACTCAACAATAGAATTCATATTAGTTTTAAGTAAAAGAAAAAAAATATATAAATTGCGTGACCATATCTTTTCTTCCTCAAAACGAATTTATCTCTTTATTGAATAATAAACCTCCGCTGCCGCCATCGCCGCTAGTAGGGGTCAATGATGTTTTGTGTATTTTGTATTTTCATTTGCAAAATAATGGATTTATGTCGTTTTTTATTTTGTGTATTTGGCAGAATGGTTTTGATTGAAGAAAACCTACACACCACGGAATAATATGTTGCATAGATATGTGTGGTCTGAATGATACATGTTAAATGATTAAAATGTTAATCGATTTGACTTGAAGCGAAAAAAACCATGATACTAAGTTTATGTTAACAAACCACAAGCCTTATTCCGATTGGGAATAATTAAGTAATTTAACCATTGGGTTAATGTTAGGCTTAGCCAAATATAACTTTCAATTAGTTGCGACTTAAATTAATAATTTTTTCAAGCCTCTGCTCTTGATTTATGTGAAAAATCCAACGTAAATGCTTAATTTAAATATTATGATGCAGTGTGTTTATAAAACTAGTAGCAAAGTTCAGGGTCATCCCACGCTTGTAAGCCGTTTTTTTTTTTCTTAAGTCGTTTTAACAAATATGATGAAGGTTTTATTTCGATTTTATATGACCATCTTATGCTAAGAAAATAAATTATGACTGGGAAAACTTTTTTTCAGGGAAAACCAAGAAGATGAAGTTTTTATGAGTATGCATTTTTTTTGTTAAAATATAAAAATTCAAAACCATGTAAATACCTACAATTTTTTTAAATAAATAATTACTTTTCTTCATTTATCAAAAAAAGAAACTGATTATTTTTGGGAGGACTTAGCTTTTGCAGGCACTTAGTACTTTAACCCATTTGGTCATTTATATAAACTGTTGATCTTTTCAAATATTGGAAAAATCAAAGTTAAATCAAAGTTAAGTTAAAAAGTTATAAAAAGCTTATATAGTATTCGTATGTGTGTTTTTAGATGCAGATAACTTAAAATTAAACACATTGGCGCAAAATTTAAGACAGTTAAGTACGATGTTAAAGCATATTTTTTGTATGATGCTAGCTTAAAAATAGGATTTTGCAATTTTAAACGAATTAGCATCGTCCTATATTTTTAACATTTTATTAAAGTTAAAACCACTTAATGCCTTGTTCAACTTTTTAGTATCATAATAAGCCAGTTCACGTTTCTGAGATCTCTCTGGAGGAATTACTTCGGTCAGCTTCACTGGCCAGGAAAGGAGAAATCTGAACAAAATTTTTTGGCAAGAATTGTCAAAGGCTCTCTTCATCTCATTTTTATAAATTAATCAATTTTTAGACACCAAAAGATGCCACTGAATCTCACTGGGGAATTACATTCAGATTTCTGAGATTGCTGAGATCTCTGAGATCTTAGGGAATCTGAGAAACCTGAACTAGCTTACATACTTCAAATGTCACTTTGACATTTAAAAATTTTAAATTTGTATGTTTGCTTGCTTGTTTGCACAAACTGTCATGACTAACATTTTGTGGATTTACTGGTCAAGTTTTGAATTTGAGTAGGTAATAAAAAGAAAACTTACCAAGTAAACGGACAAAATTTTATTCAGTAATCATTAAATATTACAATTCTCTCATAACTTTTAGTTGTTTCAAAATAACTCTACTTTAAATATTTAATGTTAAACTTCCATAAAGTATAAAAACTTTAAGATCTCATTACTTTGTACGGCTTAATCGTTACATGAATGTTCTTGTATGAAAGAACTTGGCAATCTTTTTAACATTTATATTTTAAGTCTGATCTTAATCTTTTTTATAAATATTTTATTTTTTTTTCATGGAAAAACTTCGAAAGATACCAGTGAAGCTATAGAAGTGTGGGACTCATTCTACAGCAATCAGAATTGCTTCATTTATCGCAATTCCGAGAAAGTATGCGGATACCACGCCCCCTGAATGGAAAATCTGATATTTAGGACCACAGGTCCTACTGCTCTAGGAAATTACAAGATTCTACGGTGTCGGGATGTGGTCCATAATTTCGATGGTTTGTCAGTGAGGCAGTCAGTTATATGGTTATTGCGATTTTTGAAGTGTTATATCTCACGAACCACTTACGCTAAAAGGTTGAACTTTAGTGAGGTGCCTGTACTTGTACAGCCTTACTTTATTGGTACTGAAGTTGGAAGGGGGGCCGAAAATTGCCTGAGTTTGTTCCTGGGTAAAAAAGGATATAGTTCCAGATCTTGGCTGGGCACTGCCGTGTCCACTATCCATTGATTCCTTTTTATATGGGAAGAATAAAACATTGATTCTTAGAAATGACAAACACTATGGGACTGACAATCAGTTAATTTTTTTCCCTCGCGAAAATGGGATCGCCAACAGATGGCATTACGCTCTGAAACTGCAATATTTCTGTATAAAAATTATTGAAGCGTGCCAAAAAGTTAATTTTTTAAGTGTTGTTTGACGACCATATACATTTTTTTCACTTTTTGAAATACTAAAGCTGATAAAAAAAATTCATTGCGATTCCGATCCAACTACTTAATAATTTATTAGATTAAAAAAAAATACTTTGAGAATTTAAACTTTTTTGTTTAATAATTTTTGGCATTGCCAAGGTTTAAGCTTTTTATTTGGTAAAGATTCTTAATTTTGAATAAAACTTTATTGTTTCAAAAAACCAAGATGAAATGCCTAATTATATTTTCATTACATTTTCTATATAAATGCTATTTTGTCGAAAAAAAAAAAAAAAAATAAATAAATAAAATAAAATCATGTAAAATTTCGGGTTCTGTATAATTTTTGACAATTTTATCTCTCATTGCGTAAACAAACAAAAAAATATGTAGGCAAACATAATGTAACATAAATTAATATTTAAATCTTTCTTCATATTTTTTGCTTAAGTATATATTCGTACTTAAAAGCCTTTGTTGTTCTTTTTTTTAAATTCCACAAATAAAAATTTACAAAATACTAAAAGAATCTTTTGACCCATAAATTTATTTTTCTCCTCTATATCAATGATCGATGAGAGGTGTTCCCTTTAAGTCTATTAGTCTAACAAAAGATAGCAATTTGTTTTCTCATCAAAGAACAACTCGCATCTATACAATAACTATCTATCAAACCAAAAGGCGTTCGAGAGTAAAAGACTCAATAAATAACAAGAAAGGTCATCGTCGTCATTGTAAAAAGTCTAAGTTAACTTGTTTTATTTTAATATTTTTCTTAAAAAAAAAAAACATAAATTATATTTCGATATAGCATTCGAATAAGAGAGATGGAAACACAGTTAAATTCATTGTTCAAATTCAAGTCAAGAACGTATGCAAATTTCAAGCTTTTTATGATTTTTATTATAAATGGCTTATTTTTTTTTTGAAGAGAGATATTGAGGGTAGATAAATAAGAAGGTAACGCTTTCAAGAACTGTTGCATAGAAAACTCAACTCAAGTGGACTTTAATGTCTCCATTATAAGAAGTTTCAAAAAAGATACTTATAAAGAAGAAAGAAAAAAACTCATACAGGCTGCTCATGTACGCGCATTCATTAAAATACCAAAAATCAAATCAAAAATGCATCATTCAAATTTAAATTTCAATTATAAGAGTTTGTGAGGAAAAGAAATGTTCAATCATGATTTCAATCTCTGTACCAATGGCGGTAACGACGACGACGGTAACAGCGGTGGCGGCGGCGGCGGCGGCGGCGGCGCCACAATAAAATTTCTTTCCATTTTTTTGTTGTTGAAAAAAAAAACCAAAGATGGAATCCTATACAAATAAGAAAAATTATTATCGAATTAGAAAGCCTCGCTTTGGTTGAGATAAGCGATTGTTGTTTGATTTTGGTCGAGAAATCATCATCACTACGATCGTTAAAAATGTGGAAATCTAAGTTAAGCATGATGGTTGTGGCTTATGTCATAAAAATGTGTTCGAGATTTTTTTTTTATTGGGAAAAATGTAGTCATCAAAAAGTCAAAATTTTATTTGTTTTCTTCCTAATTTGTAGATATGAATCATTTTTTTTTAAATATATTTTCCATAAGAGGTTTGGGGATATATATACAAGGAATTCTAATAATGTCATATAGGGGTTTGATAAGAATCATAAAATTACTGCTACACATATTATGATGGTTTGTTTTTTATAGTTTTTTTATTGTTTAAAAAATGGAAGACACTTAATAATTAAGCTAATGTTAACCTAGTTGAACGAACTCAAATAAAATTTATATGGTTTGGAAGAGACACATTTATATTTTATTAACGTTACATGCTATAAATAATAGGATCAGGTTAAGTCATAAACTTCGCCACAAAAGCATATAGTTAAATTTGTTTTAGTAAATGGATACGATTTAATACAAAGTGTGATCACTGATCATTATCTTATTAACGATGAACAAAAAAAAATAAAGTGATTTGTCGTAAAAATTAATAACGGTTTGAAGTCGCAGTAACGCACACACACAAAAAATATATTCACAAACTGATATTTTAAGCAGATTGAAGAAAATTGTATTTTTGAGAATATGCTCAATTCATTCAGCGTGTATCCAACATGGTACGTAAAGTTTGGTTCATTTGGATAGAAGCACCATTTTTGTTTTCGTAAATTAACATGGATTAACGCAACCTCATGAGAAGAAAAAATACTTAGATTTGCATAAAATTTAGCTAATTCGACTGAATAAATTGGAGAAATTTGCAGTAAATCAACTTTGTTCATTTTTTTTCTTGCTCACATTTATTTTTAAAAAGTTTAAAAAAACACACAAAAGGAAGAAATAGAATTTACAGAGCTTCACATTGGTGCGTTATTATTGAAACGGGAGTGATAGAGATACTTATCTGATAAATGGCTAGCCGATCTGCTCGGCATCTTTCAGAATTTTCAATAAATTTAACAAATAAAATGTATAAAGGCTTCAAACAACCATTTACAATGAATTTTTTGTCAGGCTCCAATAATTTGTATGTACAAAATGTATAGCAGTCTCAGAGCCTAACGACACCTGTTGGGAAACCCGTTTTTGTGAGTGACAGAATTACTTGATTGTCAATCTCGTAGTGTTCCTTAGAATCAATAATTTTTATGTGTAAACATCTATGTCGGCAATAGGGTAAACTAAAAACGTGAAATTTGTTTGTAGCACATTACGTGTTGCTTTTAAACGTTACGATACGTTGATGTACATTGGATACGTTCAATATTGGGTACGTTTCTTCGTAGCTCAAACTAAATCGAAGAATAGAGTTGATTTTGGGTTGAAATTTGGTTGATAGTTCGAACTCGCAACGTTCTGTGATGTAAAACCAGCACTTGAATATTTAATTTGATTTTTACACATCCTAACCGTGAGTCTCGGCTATCACAATTTTTTTTATTTTGACTTACAAAATGGAATTTTAAGATATCGTTGCCATTCACTCCTGAAAGTATGCAATTTTGGGGTTTTGTGATTTTTGACTCTTCCGGTAGAAATTTCCAATTTTCAACTCGGTAGTGTTTTTAATGGGTTCAATACCAACATAAGAATCTTATAATTACATACAAAAAGGAATTTTAAGATATCGTCACTACGTCACTATTAACCCCTGAAAGTATGCAATTTAGGGTTTTTATGATTTTTGACTCTTCCGGTAGAAATTTTAAATTTTCGACTCCGAAGTATTCTTAATTGTTTCAATACGAATCCAACAAAAAAAAATCCTCATATAAATCGAATGATGTTCAGTCGAGTTATGCGTGTACAAAAAAAATCATTTCAATTTAAATTAAATTAAAGAAAATAAAAATCAATAATTTAATTATCCAGAATTAGTTTGCTTTTGACGAAGACGTTTCACCTAAATTGCATATTTAAATTTGACACTTAAAATAAAATTTAAAAAAATCTCTTATAACTTCAAAGTAATTCGTTAAGATCCACTTTTAAATCAATTATAATAACATAAAACCATCGAAGCTGCTTAAGCTTACTTAAAAGATCCATACAACGAAATGTACGAATAAAAAGATACATGGTGTAATTTTAAAAGAAGTAGGTATAAAAAAAACCTTGAGGGTTTTTTTTTAAATTGCGGAATTTATCACTTTGTTTTGGTCAGAAGACTTAAAATGCGTGCTTTTCAATTTAAGTAATTACAATATCCATCCATGGTTAAAGAATAATTTGTTAGACCTTCTTTGAAGATATTTATAATTATATTTAAATATACTTTACACTCATGAAAATTGTAGGCAGATTATTTTATTTTTTTTAATAAAAAGTTCTCACATTATTTAAATTAAGATGGATTTAAAGGTTACACAATTAAAATTACAGCGCTAACAACATTACATCATAACATTGTACAAATTATAGATGATGGACGTAGTGGTTTTTACCGCAAGTCAACTATCTATCTTACCCTATAACTCATTAGGTGGTATTATAGGAAATTAAAGCAGAGTAGTAAGTGAAGTATAAATTTTAAACATATTTTTATACGTCTTCTCTTCTAGGAATCTTTAAATTTATTTATTGTTATGGTTCCTGTAATTTAATTAAGTTTGACAATTAATTTAGTTTAATTAAGGTATTTCATTCGTAAATAAAATGTAGTAGCCCGTAACGTAATGGTCAGTGCTTAGGACTGTTACGTAAAAGGTCTTGGGTTCGATTCCCAGCCTATGCCACCTAAAAAAATGTTTTTTGCTATTGCCCCTTTCAAAGAATTGACAAAACTTCCAAGAATATCTCACATTAGCAGTTCAGATTTTGCAGACAATTGTAGGTTCCCTCCATTCTTGCCAATAACATGCACACAGAAATGGTTGAGTGTTGTGAGTCACTAGATTCTGGTTCTACACGAGCTGATTCGACAGCAGTTTTTCAAGACCTTGCTGTTGGTTTCGAGCTGTAGCTCATGAATTGCTCGGATGATATGGGCTTTAAGTTTCCGTTTGTTAGCATAACATCGGTCCTTCATGGTTCCCCACAAAAAAAAAGTCCAAAGCGGTCAAATCGCAGCTCTGAGGCGGCCAATTGACATCGCCAAGACGCTGATAATACGATTTGGGAATTTGGTGCGCAAAAGATCGATTGTGGCATGGGCTGTGTGACATGGCTTGCCATCTTGCATCAACCAGAGGTCGTCCAAATCCTTGTCTTCAATTTGATACTGACTTTCTGTCAAAATTCGAGTGGGAAACAGCTGTCAGTGTCAAAATAACCTATGATTTAAAAAGAAACCACTAGGTGTCCTACCCTGTATAGAAATAAGCTGTTCGTTTGTGCTCTCAGATCTCAAAAACTAACCATCAGATTAAGGTTAAACTCACCTAACTGTATTTGTTATGAAATTATGAAATATAAGTAGCAAGTTTTAAAGTTTCCCTAAAGATGGCTCTAAATATCAAAATTAGATATAATTCAAAAACTGCCACAATCCGTATTAGCTTGACACACAAGAACTATAATTTATCCTTATATTATTTACATATTCTTTAAAAATTACTAATTTCAATTCAAATTATTTGTGATTCAATTAGAAATTTTAATCTTAAAATAAAAATACTCGATTCTATTTGTGTATAATTTTAGCATCCTGAAAGAATGTCCCTTGTTGTTTTTCATATCCTTATTTCATTATTTGTTCTCACGTACTTTATATTATTATGACCGTGACTTAAATCAAATCATAATATATATAATTAAAAAAAAAATAAGCTAAACTTAAGAACTGTATGGCACCAAACACATTTTGCTCTTTAAGATTATTTACTCTTCACTTAGTATTCCATCAGTGTTCATTAATATTCATAGCATGCTTCTGATGGATTGACTTAACCTTTGAACAAAAGCTATCCGCAATATTAACTTACTCGAAATGAAAATGACGTATACCACCAGGAACGTAGCGATATTTATAGAAATGAAAGGGAGGGGAGTTTAATCTTTTCTTGAACAAATTGTATGCTTTTTTTATTGAAAAAAATTATAATAAATAACAATACAATAAATAAAAATACAAATTCAATTGAGTCTTCAAAATTCATAGTTCATAAAATCCCAGAAAGTCTTAGAACATTGTTGTTGTAAAATTTCAAAGTTCCGAAAAATGTTTGTTTAGAAGAAAATCCAAAATTCCGATTACAAGGTTTTGAAATACATTTGGATGAAATTAATAATTATTGCAATCTTAAACAAATCATAGATCCAAAGCCATACTTAATTGTTTGCAAATTAACGGTTCCCAGATAAATAGAAATTAACTCTCCCCGAAGTTAATTTCTATCTACGGACCTGTATTCCTTAATCAAAAGAAAAAGAAAAAAGAAACAGAAATGAAACATAAAAAACCGTAGGGCAAAAAAAAGTATAAATTTACTTAGCAGATTTTTATTCTGTTGGCGTAAAAGGTGCGTTCCTTCTGTGGCCATATTGTCCAAGTGCACACAAGTTCAATGCCTTCTCCCTACATACATATTCGTACACCCGAGCTAGAATCTTAAAGTGGGTAAAGTCAGAGTCAGCAGCATTCAGCGAATTGATATCAAATATTTGTACTCACAGACATTTTAATGGCTGAATGCAAATGATCGCACGTCAGTCGGCGGCGTCGGTCGTCGTCGTTGGTCGTTCAGGTGTAAGGTCTGATTTTTTTTGTTATGCTTTTGTTTTTGAACATATTTATGACCAATAAAGATTATATTCACTGATTTTAGATAATGACATAAGTGGGTATTGTATAAAACGGGGCCTCAAAAAGGGTGTGCCACAATGCCACGCCACGCCACCGCAGGCCGACAACACACGAACTCGCGACAAGAACAATATATCATTTCAGTTCTTGTTTTGTTGTCCCTGAACTTATTTATGATTGGTCGAAATTCATACCAGGAATTGGGACAAAATCAATAAAGAGATACTTTGGAGCGATAAACGCGAAAAAAGACGGAAATTCAATATCCGACCACATCATAAAGGCGGGGTGTGTGTGTGGTGTGTGTTTGGGTTTTTAATAAAACAAAAAAACTATACGAGATAAAATCATAGCGAAACTTTCACTTTTGGCGAAATCAATGAAAAATTTGATCGAACATTTATTTATGTTCGAATAGAAAAATTATTTATGACTTGAATATGACGTACGAGTGGTTTGGTTTTGGTTGTCGGCGCATTTGGATTGAGCATCAATCATTTGAATAACATATCTGATTTGATGCGAAGAAAGTGCATTTAGATATAATGTACCTAGACTCTTTTGTTTGTGGGATTACTGACCGATGATTGCTTAAGTAGAAGTGAAGAAATATTAAGATAGAGGTATGAGTACATAACTTGGTAGAGTAGAAAATATTTTGAAAGGTTTTAGACATTTTCAATTAATGGTTATTATGGCAATGAATCAGAATTTACTAAAAAGACATTAGAAAAAATGTTTACCTTTGACAGTTCAGTGTTTTTTAATTGGCTAGTTTATAATTGTGAGCACTCAAAAATTTGTCTTCGTCAATTTCAAAGAGGAGAAGAGATCTAGAAGAGATTCACCTTATTTTTCTAAATCAGACGGTCTCCCTTCTTATAAATTCGATGGTGCCTATGTTAGGTCTCGTCCAGAGCTAAATTTTGGACTTTATCGCACTTTTAAGAGTCAGGTACAGACAATAATGTATATATCAACAGTTTTCTTGAATAATGTCGAATGATATGTCATTAAAAATATTAAAGTTTTCAAAATTGCGGCAAGTTGTATATTGAATAAATAAATAAAATAAAGTTCGAGAAATATTAAACTATTTTATCTTTTTTATGCGTAAATAAATTTTAATAAACAACACTGCTTACAAATTCAAGTTGAGACTTGAGATAAGCCACTTTGCACGGACTTCGAATTACAATCTTGGCAATTTGTTCCTGATTTTGATTTTTAAGAACTATATGGATTTAAATTTCAATAATGCGGTTTTGATGATGAATCACATGAACACAAGTTTCCAGAACGTCTTGCATTATTAAGGACAATTAAGCCCACTGCAAATTTAATCAAGCTAGGTCCTATAATGGACGTTTGTCAGGCAGGCTACATATAATTTCCGGTTATCGAAGCAACTGCTTCCTCACATTTTTGCAGACCCAGAAATGGTTGAAAGTTGTAAGTCACTAAGCCTTAGTTCTTTCCGAACTGTCGTTCCACCAAATTAATTTTACTTTTTACTTGCAATACAAAGGGTCATTCATTTCGTGGTTTCAAGTCGGCAGCGCAGGCATTTGATACCTGTCAAACTCAGCTATCATTTGAATTGTCATAATATTAGTTGAATGTTTGCTATAATCGATAATGGACCAACAATCGAACAATGCGTTAAAATTATTAAAACTTACTACAAAACTGGTGATTCAAACGTAGCCACTTTTCGCGCATTACGCGATGATTATGGTCGTCATAATCGACAAACTGAGCAAGCAATCGGTTAAATTGTAAAGAAATTTGAAGAGAGTGGAAGCGTTACAAAAGACCATGTTTAGACGCATTAAAAACCAACATTACTCAAGTTATGGCCGAGATACCGCGCGAAATGTGGTTAAAAATTACCTCAAAAGAATCACATGCTGCGAATCTTCCCGAGGCGGCCAACTAAATGATATTATTTTTCATACTTAATGACAAAGTCCAAACTTTATAATGAAAAAAATTTTTCATCAAAAAATATATCGCTGTGTGTTTTATTTAGCTTTACTTTCGAAACCGAAAAATGAATTACCCTTATATGTAGGCACTTAGTAAGTTATAGATTCGTAAAAAAAATCGAGATTTTGATCAAAGTTGCCATTACGATAATAGCGAAGTCGAAAAAAGTGGGTCTCGCAATTCTGCCTGTCTGTCCTTTTGGCTGTAGCCTAAACGGGTGGATCGATTTTCTTTAAACTTTGTACTTAGCAATTTTTGGACATTCCCTCCACACATTTTTTTGTAATACCAAAAATAACGGTACCTTTCGTACAATTTTTTGTAACCAAATTATGAAAATCTTATTTTTATCAAAAACGTGCACTTCTTAAAAAAAAAAAAAAAAATTCGGACGTGTACCACGTCCCATAGAACCATTTTTTTGATTTTCAATTTTCTCAAAAACAGCTCAACTGATTTTGACTAATTTTTTTATAGAAAATCTTTCAAAAAGTTTCGAAAGTTTTGTAACCAAAATATTCAATTTTTTTTTTAATATAAAAAAAAGTTTCCACATTTTTTTGAAAACTTTATAATTCGAAAATGACTTGGTCGATTTTTATTAAACTTTGCACTCAACAGTTTTTTAACATTATCTAGCAGATTTTAAATAAAAATTATTGTTATGACCAAAACTAACGGTACCTCCCATACAAGTATTTAAAAACCGGAATGGAAAATATCATTTTTTTCAAAAACCGCTCCTACGATTTTGGCAAAATTTTTATGCAAACTAATATTAGAATGATCTACTACATTATTGAAAAAAAATGTATCTATCGTTTAAAAATAGTGGCCCAAAATTTTAGTAAGTTACTATCTCTTAACATTTTACTAAAGTTAAAATCACAAAATGGCTACTTTAACTTTTAGTAACTTGCTAAATCCATTATGAAATCTGTCACTGTCCTCGAAAAAAAAATTTGGCAAAGAGTTAAATTGTGTTTTTTTATGATTCGTGTGCTAATTGTTTTTCAAAGTAAATAAAAAAAAAATAAAATGTTTTCGGAGACGAAGATTTCGATATGTTCGAAGAGTCAGCTATGTGCAGAAAAGTGCGATGTTTTAAGTCCCGAGCAAATCCTTTTGAAGAGCTGGACGATGGAGAATTTTACTCCAGGTATAGGTTTGATAAGACTACAGTTCGGTTCTTGGTTGAAAACCTAAACATCCAAGACCGAATAACAAACCGTGGCTTCTGATTTCACCAAAATAAAATAACAAAATAGTTCTCACAATAAACAAATAACAAAATAAATTATAGGTGGTCACTTTGACTTCTGACATTTCAAATTATTAGGTCCGTTCCCTAGGATTATGTTTGTTTGCTTTGTTTTTCTTTCACGAACTGTCATTGTTTGGACGTGTTCAAATGCACTGTTTTTAATAAAAGGGGATTAGTATTTTACTAGTTAGTAAAACGAAAAAAAAGGATTAAAATTTCCGAAGAGCTAGTAAATTACTAAATGTTTAGCAAATTGCTAACTAGTAATATGCTAAGCCCTTAACAATAGGTTGTTTAAAATTTTGCGCCAGTATCTCTCATAGAACCATTTTTACATCTGTATAACCGATTTTAATTAAATTTTTTACAAAAGAGGATCTAATAAATTTATTTAATATTTTTAAATTTTGTTTTCTCCTAAATTGAAATTTGTGTAAGAAATCGAATGGTGTAGGTACATTGCGTTGGTGACAAAACAGTTTCAGAAGTTGTTTAATAAATTTAATTCCTAATTATATTGATATTTTTATGTGTGATCGCACATAAGCGCAAGTTCATGCGACCCAGTCATGCATTTTATTTTATGAAGAATACATTTTTTCTTTGAATTCTTCCTCATATTACGAGTCAGGTTAAACACAAGTTCAGTCTTAATGAAAATTTATAAAACCACATGTCCAAAGAACTTATAATTGAATAAATCCTAAATGGATTCTTATTTCCTTTAATTTTCTATTACTCAGTCCTATTTATCAGCAACGTTAATAGAAAATTGAATTTATAGTTTTTTTTTTATTTTTATTTTTATTTTGCTATAAATTATTTTAACGATGTTTAAGATATTTTTTTTTTAATTCATAGGCCTACCTCCATGATTTGTTTTAATCGAATATTTTCCCTTATTAACATGACGTCTAGTAACCCTTCTTTTAATTTTTGCTCAATCATCAAAACTCCATTTAACTCCTGAAACTTCTTTATTACAAAGATAAACAACTTTGTTTCAGAGTCTTAATATCTGTTAATTTTACTCCTTTACCAAATTATTCCATAAAATCAAATATATGAAGATGAAGAAAAAAAATCCAAATTGCATTATCATGGTCCATATCGAAAAGTTATAACTCCTTTTTTTCTTCTTCAAACATTCCTAAGATGTTAGAATTTTTTTTTTAAAAGCCAGTCCGGTATCCAGCTGTGCTACCTCAGCGATGATGATGTTCGCTTTTTGTAGAGACCGATCTATTTCCTTGATTAGATATCCATTAACTACTTGTTTCATTCAAACCTGCCACAAAATCAAATTGGATTTCAACTTGGACAATGTTTAAATTGCTTTTCTAACAAAAAACAAAATCATAATAGAAGAAAGGCGTTGAATGCAACAACTCACCTTAAAGTCAAAGGAGAATACAAAAAATAAAAAATAACAATATTTATGCATGTATCTGAAGTAAGAAACCAAAATGAATTGTGTAATTGTATCTGCCTACAAGGCCAGTAAAGGTTTTAAATTTCATTTATTTATGGCAGGGATAAAATTGACCAGAAAAGAAAAAAAAAAAAAACATATTCGTTAAGAACCATAGTGGGAAGAAAAATTGTGGCCAAACACCACGGCTGTAAAGTCAAGTTAAAAACACTAAAGTCAATGAGTGTGGTTGTAGAGTAGCATGAGTGGTAATAGATATCAACTTCCTTTTGGCAAAAAAAAAAAAGAATTAAAACAAGCAAATCAGCATAAGAAAAACTCCATTTTAAAGCAACAATAAACAGTTAATTGGATGAAGAAACCAAGCGATAAATCAGACTTTTTAAAGAAGTTGTAGAAATGTGAGAAGAACTAAAAAAAAAAAAATAAAAACGAAAGAGCTGATTAGCGAACTTTTTTTTAAACATATTTTTTTTTTATTTATTTGTTGTTTTTTTCCTGTCTGTTAGATATTCAGATTTTTGTCAATGTCCGGATTAAGTGGCAAATGTGGTTAGGGAAAAAAATTACCACATAATAAAAACGAAAGAGCTTAACAGCAAACTTGATTTTATTTCGATTTTTGTTCTTTTTGCTACATATACATATATACATATGTGGCTTTTTTCAATGCTTGAACTCATTCATATAGAAAAAAATCAAACAAAAGAGCTGATGCTAGAACTTGATTTAACCTTTTTTGCATGTTATTTCTAAGAAATCTTTGCAACTCTCACTTCTTTCTTTGGAAACCTGCCTTAATCAGCAATAAAACTGTGAAATGAAACTTTCGCTAATGACTTTTTCTATCCAAACGGTGTTTTTTATTTCGCTTCCTAAGCATCGCAGCATCATCTTCGTGATTCAGCTTAATATTTACGATTAATTAAAATTAAAAAAAAAAATATAAAAAAAAAACATTTCTTCTGAGTATGGCACATATGAAATTCTTTGAAAATCCTCTTCTCTCTGAATTCTCTGGACATGAGGAAGAAATAAAGATTCCACTTATGGAGTACGGTTCTATCTATTTGTCAAGACAGTTGTGACAGCCGCGGCTGAGATTATACGTTCCAACGAAAGAATGCCAGAAATAAGGAATACAAAGAAGAAAATAAAAACAAATGAACGAACGAACACGGACTAGTGGAATGGTCGTCTTCATCGTCGTCGTCTATTCATTCATCTCTTAATGGGTTTATCGTTCCGACACGAGAAAGAAGTTGCAACTAAAATAGGTAGCTGCTATGGCAGAAGCAGAAGCAAAAGCAGCAGCAGCAGCATCAACATCACCACTCTACCATCATGGAGCTCCTTTTTCGCGCGCAATCACCACTTTTAGCAAAAAGAGTTGTAGCTAAAATTGTTCTGCCATCTTGAGCTTAAGATTACTCTTAGAATGCATTAGAGGTGGTCGTTGGCCATCCCGTCCACGTATCGCGTCGCCGTTGTTCGTCCATCCTTGTCGTCAAGATGAGCATTTTTCTGATATAAGTATATACGCATACCTACATAAAAAAATAATACTAAAAATGCTATCTTTTAGTCCAACCTGTGGCTCATGATCATGGCTAAATAAGAAGAGAGAAGAACTTGAGGAAGCATTTTGTTAAGCTAGAGCTCTCCGAGTAGTGTGATGGGAGGAACTATTAAATTACTTTTATGGTTGTTGATAAGAGAGCAAGGAAGGGGATAAAAATGTTCTTGTTGAAGGCAAATATATTTATAAATAAAATCCACGAAGGACAGCTGTTGGCAAATTTTCGAAAATGAAAAACAAACCACAGCCAAGCCAATGCGTCTAACATACAACATTTTTTTTTTATACTGACTGCTAATGGAAATGAGTTAGACTCTCAGAGTTGAGAGGAAAATTAGATCGTCGTTCGTTTGTATAAGGATTTTAAATGGAAGCATCATAAGGACGACAGGTAGGTTGCAAAGATAAAATTTAATGAAAACTTAGAAAAGATAAATAAATTTTAAGTACTTTGTGTATCTTAGCTGCAAGAGATCGTTCTTCCTGGAGCAATGCTGGCAATTTGTTTGTTTTAAAGACAACAAATTGACGCTGAATCTAAAGGAGTTCAAATATTTGTCATAAATAATTTAAAACTTTAACTACCACATGGTTGGTTTGTTGTCGAAATAAATAGGTAGTATTCAGGCAACATCAAAAACGTCACTTTTAAGTATCTACTGAGTTGCATTTTACTATGAAGCTTGAATATTTATTATTTGAAATTAAACAGTTACATAAATTACATGGTTGGTAATAATAATTGCTTGATGTTAGCAAGCGGTATATTTCCTGTTTCAAAAAATAACTTTTTAACCTGCTGTCAAGATCAATATCATGACATTTAGATGGAAGATGACAAATGCAATGTGGCTGTCTTAACACTTCAACGTTCCATGACAGAGTTATGCCACATTCTCTCATCTAGATGTATCATAAAATACTTAAAATTCTGAACTTTATTACATGTGAACGTTTGAACTGAAGTGTATATGTGATTAAAATACCAATATCCAGCAAATATGTTGCAATACATTAATGATAAAAATAGAATCTCATATCCCACTTGATTTTCTTCCCATCGCGTACTTTTCAGCAACAAATCTGTATCTTTTTTTTTTTTTCTTACGCCATTACATCCGTACACTTTGGAATTTCTTTTGTTTTCTTCACAACTATTCACAGACTTGAACAGACAGAAAATATACCACATAAACTATTTGCACGTACAAAGTTCATAAGAGTTGTTATCTAAAGTTCAAGGAAGCAAAAACGAAGTTGTAATGCAACACTTCATCGCATAAAGTTCCAATCCATCCATCCATATATATGTATATAATAATCTACAAATGGAATAATAAGAAAATTGGCCCATTCGACGAAGTACAGCAGTAAAATGCGTGAAAAATTACACTCGTTTTGAATTTTTCCACCTCAATTACATAAATAATGTGAAAAAATACAAAACAAAACAAAAACTCACCACTCCACTTGCAACTCTTTTTTTTTATAAGAGAGTGATATATAAATATAATAAAACCTACGCAGTTGCATCCATCACTGCTGGAACATAATCAGATACTTTTATAAATTTGAAATGGGCGGCATGCAAACGGGCCAACGACGATGATGATGACGATGACGACGACGACGCGACGAATGTCGGCAAGAAGCGGCTTCATGTTGGTAATGGGAATAATAATACAATGGACGTTCGTTCGAAGTTGGACGTTGGGCTACGGATGGATGCATAACGATGAGATTGCATTTTGACGTGGGAAATTATATTTCCTCATCAATTGGATTCGGAAGAAGCGTAGTTGATAGCAAAATGACTTGGGGATAATTTGATTACAGCAAAATATTATCAGGACAGTTTCTTGTGACAAATGTGACCTTTTCACCTGCTTATATAGTGAGAACAGTGTACTAACTATCATTATAAACATATTAAGCCGAATTAATAATGCAGCATCTGTGCTAGACTAAAATTAGTCATTACGTCATTACCGGAAGGTTAATAGAATTTTTCTTCACTACCTCGAGATGGACAAGAAAACATTAAACAATTTTGGAGAAAAGTTATGATACGGTTTTTTCTGAATTATCCATTTCTTGTTTGGACGGCTAGAATTTGATTATAATTTCTGATTACACTTTTTTCAGGAAACTGGATATCAACAAAATTTAAATTTATACAGGGTCTTCCAATAGGGACTTCCGAACTTTGACAGTTGCTAGCGGACTAATTGTTGAAGCTATATCTGTTAAATGGGCTATCATTTCATGAAAGACCATTGCCGTCACATCTAGGTATCTTGGCTCGGAATGTCTCTCTTCGCTAATAATAGTCCTGCAGGGTTGCACAGAGGGTGCAGAGGAGTGATTCCTGATTCCTCGTAAAGCCTTTGGTTGCTAAAGTGCTTCTGTCTTTGTCGGTCAAAATGGAGTCCTCTGCAGATCCGCAGAATTTTCCTATCAAAAGCTCCAAGCTTTTTCATGCTGGTTTTGAAAATGGTAAAACAGACTGGAAAACAGTATGTGATGATGAGCCTGACAAGTTGCTTGTAGAGAAGCAACTTTTTCTTTTGACCGAGTCCATTCCTTTTCCGAATTAGTGGGTGGATGAGTTGGAAGGCCTCTCGTCAAAGTTGATTTTATTTTTGGCTTCGCTGTGGGTTCTGATCCGTTGGGCAGACTTAGAGTGATGCTTTGGCAAATTGCAGCAGAGCACGTGTTTCGACGTCCTACGGGTCTTCTGAAACAAGCCTATTCATATTTGGCTGAGTTGATTTGTATACCCCATCTTTCGTATAGTATTCCCAAAGGCGACTTACGTGCTCTTCTACTCTTTTGGCCGCAATGATCAGGGATAGTGATTTCGCGTACGTTAATGAGTCATCAGCATAGAGCAAATTCATTGCGTTATTGGATTGAGGTTGGTCGGACGCATATATTTATGTTTTACAGATACGGTCCAAGCTTTGATCCTTGATCAACTTCCACTCCAATGGTTTTGGTTTTCGAATGGATGTTTTCAATCTGGATGAAAAAGGACCTGAAATTGAAAAAGAACTGAAAATAGATTTAATAGGTGAAGCTGAAAAATTAAGAATAGTTAGTTTGTATATTAGTCCCAGTATCCAGATGCTGTCAAATGCTTTCTCTACATCGAAGAACCATCCAACAGCAACGGACTGGTTGTTGAGAACACTGGCAATATAATTTTGAAACCTAAGAAGCGAATGAAGCGTAGAATATTTCTCTCAAAATCCGAACTGCATATTGGGGATGATGTTGTTGGTGTTGCAAACCATTTGATCCTCCGAAGAATAAGTCCTTCCAGGATTTCGCTGGTATTGCTTAACAAGGAGATGGCGCGATATGCGGGCTTCTATCAGATTTTTTTTAGTAAAGGTACAATCTCAGCTGTCTTCCATCTCTTCGGTAAATGGCAATTATTGACGCAGTTGTTGAGCAGGGTCGCAAAGAATAGCATCATGACTTGGGGAATCTTCCATAAGATGTGATTAGAAATAGTATCTGGTCCTGATGATTTTTAGGTCTTCCACTATGTATTAGCTCAGCTACTTCTTCGGGGTTTGTGAAATTTCCAGTCGGCTGGGGATCACTGGCAAGGTAATCATCGAAGGTTTTTGTTTTGCAGCAGTCGCTGGCTGTATTGTTGCTTCGACTTCCTCGAAGGAATGCACGGTCGTTGGGTGGATTGACCACAAAATGTCCTCCGAAATATTTCGCAAATGTTTCCACATTATTTTGAGCAGTCATGACTTCCCCTTGCATGGTTCCGATTGTTTCTGGTATTTGTTGTCTTTTCCTACTCGGTTTTCTTCTGTTTAACTGTTTAACTGTTTAACTTTTTTATTGAACAGATATATTTTCAATTGATTCTTAATTCTATGTTACACGATAATATTACATTTTGGTAATTTTAAGTTTTGTTGGCTCGTAAGGGGTGTAACTATATACATTGTTTTGTTTTTTTATAAAAATTATTTGAAAGATTGTCATTAGTTAGCGTTAGATTATAATACATTTATACATTTAAGATGATTCTTCTCGGGTTGTTCAAATCCGGTTGTCTTGCAATCAGTTTTCTTCGGTTCATTCAAGGTCTCTTATATATATTTTGGTTCGAAATGAGTGTGAATTATAATATTACAGGAAAAAAAAATTCGGTCGGTTGGTAGTGGAAGAGACAATGTGTAATGCATCATTACAAATTGATGGTCAGTAATAAGACGTATTTTTTCTATAAATGGAAGCATACCCTAAATATTTTTAAAATCAAATATTAATGTTTTAAAACGGATCATTATTATTTTTCATATTCAGCAACCCTGTAAAGGATTTTTATAAAGGTTTTTAAATTATTGTTTTAACATGCCGAACAATATTTTACAAAATGGTACTAATTGCAATCAGGAGCCCCAGTAGGTTTACCTTCTTTATTTGATTAAAAGAAAGAAAGTATAAAACCTTACTTCCATTAAAAAATGACGTAATTTGAAAGTTGTTATTCAATTTACTTACCAAAATTATATCACAAAGTAACAACACTAACAAATTTCTTGTTCTACGAGTATAATCAAAAACTCGTATAAATATATTTATCTCAGAACATGCTAAGCAATCTCCGCACCGTTAGCACACCTGTGAGCTCGAATAACTACATACAAATACACTAATACGATTGAAATCGAAATTTAAAAATGAAAACGACAACAAGGTATATCTTAATCTATCGGTGGCAACAAACGTTTCTAAGAATTAGTATCTAGTTTGTAAGCAAACCATTGGTGGCTGACAGCAATGGCAGCAGTTGTATTAGCATAATTCCAAACCAGAGAATGTTTAAAAAAAAAAAAACGCCTACAACGACCATGAAATGGTCCGAACGTTCGTTGTGCAGCAATTATGTTGTTTAATAAAACATTGCTTTTAAAGGAAAAAAAAAGGAAAAAAAAAGAGAAAAAATACTAAAATCAATGGATAATTTAAAGCTACAACAGCTCACCCACAATATATATTTAGTTTTTGTGCACTAAATATTTTAAATTGACTGAATATTTCATTGCAATCAACTACAACAACAACTACAAAAAAAGAGAAAAAACCTGAGGTTCAATGAAATTACATTATGGAGTAGTAGGTTTATTTTATAGTTTATTCATTTGCCCACCGCATGTGGTAATATAAGATAAACTTTGTCACATGCGAGTTGGTACTTTAGAGTTCGGACGTAATGCAATTATATTTGTATATTTGCATGGTCTTTCGCGACGATAAATGTTTTAGATAATTTTCTGGTTTTTGCGTAAATACTTAATTAGTTTGCGTTTTTGTACTCGTATGTATTTATGTAGTTTTTTGTGTGCCGCTTTGCGGACTTTCTCCTTTTGGTAGAAATTATGCAAATTTTTGCTTAAGAGTATATTTTTTTTTATATATTTCATTATCATGCAATTTCATTCACAATAGATATTTTTAATGGAGAATATATCTTTTTTTTATATACGATTTGCGAAGGAGCACAGTAGTCTGTTTATTGAATTTTAGGAACAAAAATCATTAGCCACGACAATTTTTGACAAAAAATAATGAAATCATTTCGGAATCTGAATTTGATGCTACGGCATATATTTTCGTATTTGAAATGCTTCACAATTTAGGGCGGAATATATGGTACGAAAATTCAAAGTTCATAATAAAAGCCCTTTTGAATTCAAAAGAATATTTAAAATAGCTAAAAAGTGATTTTATTGCGGACTATGATATGTACCAAATTTAGAAAAGCAAGTCCAAAATGTTTCGGAATGTTCCAAACGGATTTTAAATAGTTTTTGTAATATTTTTTAAATTAAAAATGATTTTTAGAACAAATCTAGAAATTTGACAATTTAAGAAAAATTTTGGTCAAAATAATCTTAAATAATAAGCATAGCTCTTATTTTTTCTGGTTGGTGTATTTGAATCTGAAGACTTCGTAAGAATTCGGACAGTTATACGAAAATACGCCATTATTTTTATTTATTTATTTATTTTATAAATTTTGAATTTTCGTATCATATTCTGAAAGAAAAAAATGTGTAGTTTTTTTAATATTCAACTAGAAATTTTGAACATATGTTATCTTAGGTTCAACTCTCTGTTTTTCTAAAAAAATAGAGAGCGAGAAAGTTTCAAAATATCAGTTTCTACATTTTTTGACCTGAGTTATTTTTGAAATTTTGCCGGAATATGCCTGTTTAAACAATAAACAAAAGAGAGTTGAACATAGGACAAAAAATTTCAGCAATTGCAAGCTGACACACTTTTCTTCTCTAACAAATAAGAATGAAAATAAATCGATTAAAAAAATAAAACGGTCAAAATATGGAAGTAATAGTAGCCCGTGGCGTAATGGTTAGTGCGTTCGACTGTTACGCCGAAGGTCTTGGGTTCGATTCCCAGCCTATGCCACCTAAAAAAAAAACCGAAATGTTTTTCACGGGTTACTGCCTCTTGCGAGGAATTGACAAATCCTCCAATAGTATCTCTTGTCATGAAAAAGTGCTTCTCACCCTAGCCGTTCGGGTTCGGCATATAATTGTAGGTCCCTTTATTCCAGCCAATAACACGCACACAGGAATGGTTGAGAATTGTAAGTCACTAGGCCCTGGTTCTACACGAGCTGTCGCGCTGATCAATTTTTTATTTAGATATAAGTAGGAATGTTTGGTGAATAAGGGTAAGGAGGGGAATGAAAATTCAGGGGCCTCCCTAACCATCCTGAATTCTGAATGAAATTCAGGATGTTCCAAAGTGGCAAAGTCGAAATATCACCCAGATCATCGAAAAAGTATTCTTCGAGGGCAGATTTATTGATTCTGGCTTAGCTGGTGCATTCACAAAGGAAATGAGATGAGCTGGTACAAGGAATTGAGATGAGCCCTCTCTACCACTTCATCATGACACCCTCTACAAAAGTCAGATGTGCTGATGCTAATTCTGCTCATGTGGGTACCCATTAAGTTGTGACCATCGCTGAGTATTCCAACTAGGAGTGATAATTATTGAGGTCTGCTCATTTTGAGGAAGTATTCAGTTTTTTCTTAGAGATATTCAGCCATAGATTCCTTGAAACCCGACAAGTGTAAATTGATGACCATCTATCCTTTGTGGAAAAACTGGTGAATTCTCATCTTTTCCTGTTCCAGTCGCATTAGTACCGAGGATTCGGTTTGGCTCGGATCCAAAGATAACCCGCTTTTGGCCAATTCATATGGCATTTCGTTCCCGTATATATCACTGTGTCCTGGGAGCCTGGTACTCATATATAAGGGTAACTGTTTTAGTTGCACTGAGTAATCTCAAGTCGTTGTGGCAATGGTCGCACCACTTTAGACTTTGTGGTGATTGAAGAAATAGCTTTATTTACCGCCTGGCTGGAAGATGTTGATGTTTTTTGCAGCTACTATACAAACTGCAAGATGTTTTCCAGCTTCGAAAACTGCTGGCACGCCTGGAGGATAATACCAAAATTGTGTAGTTTGTTAACTAACTACTCTTCTAGAACCTAAGTCTTTCCAAACGGAGACTCACCAAGTATACACCATATTGCACTAAATGGATTGTGTGTTTCTTGTTCTGTTTCTATGAAATCACTGGCACTTTTTTTTCTCGAGTGAGGTTCAGAGATTTTAGAGACTTGCTATTGTCATCAAAGAACACACAATGTTAAATATGAAGTAGCCACCTTATTTCAATAAAAATATTACCTTTAATTTTATTTTATTTTATGCTACAAAAACTGCTCCTGTCATTATGTCGTTATTGTTCTAACTTAAAAAAACAGCCTTATTTAATTCCTTTCTGTTATTTAAATCATAGAAAAGCAAATAAATTTAAAATACTACAAAAGATGAGAAAACTTATTTGCATTGATCTAAGGAGATAAGATAATATATTTTGTTTCTGTCATGAATTTTAAATTTAATGTCCTTTGTTGATTGTAACACCATAAATAAATATATAAAAATAAAATTAAAATGACCACCAATTCACAATAATATAACACTTGCAACACTTGGTACAAAAAAAAAATAATAATACCAACCAGTTCTTGTCTGGTCTGCATGCCTACGTAACGTTTACAATTCATGTTATGCTTTAGACATTGGAACCATAATTCAATGTCAGAATAACACATGAGACTAAAACGCTATGTTAATTTTACATTATGGTCTACCTTTGGAAAAGTTAAGGGAATAGAGTGGTATAGAGATTATTTTGCCCACAAGTAGGTACATATGTATAATAAGGTGGCAAGTTGATGGTTTTGTTTAATCAAAATGCAAATACAAAACCTTTGTAGTTAGGTGTGTGTCTCTGAATAAGTGACACATGTTTTTTTTCTACGTATACATACATATAATCCTGAATTCTTGATTTATTGCATACATTAATAAAATTGTAAGAAAGAGAGAGAGAACATAGATCAACATTTACATATATAAATTTATGTATCAAAAGAAGCAATCATTTTGGAAATAGTTTTCGCCTGTATACTAAAGATTTTCTACAGGACTTCCCATACATTTTTTCTCTGTAAAGAATTACTGACTTTAATATTTAGAATGTTTCCAATAAAGATACTAGTCCAGGATATTGATGGATAGTCATAGGAATTGATAGTTAATAATGTTTCAAAAGGTCAAAGTAGTATGGTGAAGTTCAAAACAGATCCTATTTACCAAGATCTCACCTGAAGGTGTAAAGGAGCTAGTAAAATATCAAGTCTCGTTGAAACACCCATCACTTCTCTAAGATTACTAGCCATTTTTCCAACCGCAAAACACTTTTTCTCCTACTCGTACCTATGCTAAGAAAAGATGCCGCCACAATAAAATCATATAGGTAGGTATACAAATTTAAATCCCTTTTATACCCACCATCATCTTCATTCTCAATCTCAGCGCATGTTCTTACATCGAGGCAATCAATCACGTTCAACATTTGCATAAATCAAAACACTCACCGGATCCCTGTTCGGAATAATTATACTTGCAGGTGCATATACGATTCCTTTTTGGTGAAGAAGAAAAAAAAAAAAAATCCTCAAATCGTGTGTGTATACCTATATATCTGTCTGTCTGAATATTGTACAAAGCAGAACCTCCTTGCGAACCATTAAACCATATCCAGCGTATGTGCACCTTTCATCACCTCATTCGTTCAATATAGGTGCACTCTCTCGCCCAGCTACCGAACACAACACACAACACAACATCCTTATTCTCACCACGAAATTGAAATCTTATCAAGACCGCCCGGCCGTCCGTCCGTCCGACCGTCCTGAACATCCCGCAAGACCGTTCCATTGATTTTATCTGAGAAAACCCTAATGGAAACAGAGCAGGAAATGCACAGTCTCTCGCTCTAGGAAGAAGATAACCAAGTAGAGTTGCCCATTCACAATGTGAGTCTGTGTGGGATGTGATTGGCACTACCGAGGAGTCGAAAGTGCAGTGCGGTGGTAAATGGTAACTCAATAGAAATGGAATCAGCAGAAAACCTAACCACCACCGTCGCGCCGCCGCCGCCGCCGACCTCCAAACCGTGATTCCTCGCAGCAGATCGGTGCAGTGGTTTGCTGCTGGTTCTAGTTGCGAGAGATGGCGATGCATCATGGCTGGCTGCTGAAGTCCAATGATAGTGCAAAACAAGTTGTTGAGCCCACACACTTACCATGAGGCCAGTTATACACCAATCTCCGTCTGTCTGTCTGTCCATGTTTGTTCATTTGCTGTGCCTGACATCTAGTGGCGGAGTGCGGAGCTATTTTATATAGTTAGCAGAAAACCGTGCTGCGTGAGTGTATGATGGCGATGGCGATGGCGGTCCGTAACAAGGTTTCATCCTCCGGTCATGAAAATCGACTCCCATCACTGTAGTTACATATCGTCCTACGGACTTTTCAGTTTTCACCGCAATCCCAGGGTGAACTTTTTTTTTAACCTTTTTCACGGCTTTCAAAAGATGAATCTCGAAGCTGAAAAAATTCTTTTCCCCCAAAGTGCGATCATGGAATATTTATTGCTCCCCTTAATACCTTTTCCCCAACCGCTTTTGATTCGAAGTCTCATAAATTCTATGGTTCAGTGATTTATTTTGGAGCAACAACAACGACGACGAAGACGACGACGCCGACGAGAGGATTACTGATCAGAATCAGGAATCGGAAATGTTAAGTTGATTAGATTATGATCGCGAGTATGTGAAAAAGGAAAGGAAGTCATATCAACCTACACACACACACTCAGTAACACACACACACATTTATATAAAAGAACAGACGGATGAATGCGAAATGTGTCTTGTTCGGGTAAAATCATGAGGCATGTTTTGAGTTTGGAGCTTGAAATTTAAAGATTGGAGGCTTGTATGTTATGTAGCTTTTGTTTAGGGCGTAAAACATATAAATGTCGTGCAGCAAAATTTAGATCGTGAATTTAAAGAACAGAAAAAAAAGAGATTTTATGTTTTTTTGATGTCATTAGTCACGGATACATGAACAAAGATACTTTGGATGTAATTTAATAAAATGTTCTTCTTTTTTTTGACATCAAAGAACTTTCTCACTATTGTGCAAATAATTTTGAAATGCCCTTCATTTGGTGTGGTAATCATTATCATAAAATACCTAGACTACGTATTTTGTTTGTTCTCTCGATGCAATGTATAGTTGTCATTAGCCGAATTATTGTTGTCAAATGTCGTTATAAAATCTAGTTGTTCTTTAATTTTTTTTATGTTGAATCAAAATGGGGATGGTAAAAGTTCTTGTATTGAAGTTTTTTCCTTAATTGGGAATAAGGCGCAAGTTCTTGATGTATTTCGTTTAGTTTTCAGAGTGCGAACTTATTTAAGACAATAATAAGAAAAAAGTTAAATTGTATGCCTCCTTCTTGTCCTTATGTTTGCCGCGGTAAGATAAATCATAACGGAAATCAATTCGTTAACTTTTCTTTTACAAGGAATAAAGTTTGAAATGAGGAACTTTGGATGATTTGTATTTAATACTACTGTATCAATAAGCTCACGAACCTCATAATTGTTTTCTCCCTGCAGAGACAATCTCATTAGTTCAAAGTATGGAATGCTATGGCAATGTATACTGCGAACAGGAACGTAGCCAGAGGGGGGGCTTGAGGGGCTGAAGCCCCCCCCCCCCGAAAGTCTAAAATAAAAACTAAAACTTTCTAATATACTAATTCAAATCTATAAAAATAAGGAGACTATCCAGGTAGGTATAGTTTATTTGAAGTTCTCAACTACTTGAAAACACTTCGTTAAGAGACAAGAGACTATTTAGGTATGCATACAATTTTGTATTGAATTTAGGAGACTTATTTGAAGTTGAATTAAGAGCTCCAAGAACTTCATTGAAACACACAACGTGTTCCAATCCAGAAACCTCTTCTACTGAATCCTATTTTAGAGTGTCTGTATTGATTCCTTGCATAGATTCGTTAATACAAAATCTTACGGACAGATCCATGATCAACGAAGACGTTTTACCATCGTTTCAAGCCCTTCTCCCAGGTTTTTCTGCAGTTGGGCGAGTCAACGAAATGGAAAAAGCTAACATGTTACTTTGATAATGCAATTTCGTTGTCAGCTGTGAAAGCTTAGTACATTCTCTGGCGCGAAAAAATATTGTCGATTGATCCTTCTATCGAAGTTTTAAAATTGCTTGATATATGTGACAAGAATTACTTTAGAGGTATAAACTTATTGCTTACGGTTTTGGCCACGCCTCCAGTGACCACAGTTAGTGTTGAAAGAACCTTTTCAACTATGAAAAGGATTAAAACAGTGTCCGAATTTAGATTTAAGATTATACACCTTAGTCGAGTCAATAAAGGTTTTTACTTCGAACTTTTAAAGTTCACTTATAATTTTGACGATATTCTGAAATTTCTACATTTAATAAGGGGGTTCAAATTTGAGGTATATTTTTAAATTTTAAATAAAAGATATAAATTTGAAGAAATTTCTGTTTGTTTTTTATTAAAAATTAAAGAACAAATGTGAAAAGAAATTAAGAACAAAAGTGTTGGTTTAAAGTTTAACTGCTGTGAACGACGATGAATTGAACAGCTGCAATATTTTCACTTGAAAGACACAGTTAGTGTTGAAAGAACCTTTTCAACTATGAAAAGGATTAAAACAGTGTCCCGAAGCGTTATGGGGAATGAAAGATTAAGCTCACTTGCTATGATATCTGTTCATTCAGATATTAATGTGGATCCAGATAAGGTGATTGATCTCGCATGTTAAAAAAAAATCAAGACGTCTTCTGCTTTGAAAAAATGTGTGTTTAAAAAAATAATTTAAGTATGTATATATATGTTCGTTTGAGTACATACAATTTGAAAACTAATAAAAATCAATAAATTTGGAATATATATAGTTTTTTGTTTAAAGACTTCCTCGTAAAATTTGGAAGCAAGCCCCCCCCCCCGAACCAAAATCCTGGCTACGGCACTGAATGCGAAAGAAGCTTAGATATTCTAATGGTTGAAACAACCCTGGACCAACTTAATGTAAATCCACTCAAGAGAACTAGTTTTATTTACAAGAAAATTTAATATTTCTAATATTAGACCACCCACTATAAATGGATCACCGCTCGCTACGCTATATCACGTACCTACAGGAAAATATCTGGAAAGTGAAAAGAAAACATTAAAGAAGAAGAGAGAGGAAAACTTTTGTAGCACTCAATACCTACAGTCGAAGTTTTGGAAAGAAATGTGGTCCAAGTACCGAACCCATTAATCAGATGTACACATCAGCCATAATAAGGCCAAATTTAACATAGGTACACTCGTTTGGTTTGATGTCCAGCCTTATAAAAGGCAATCAATCTGAAAATCATGAACAAAATTCAAAGATTGGCTTTTATTTTTTAAACCACTGTCATCTAAAAAACTCCAACTGTAGCCCTGGAAAAATTCTTTTCACTTGCCCTAGTACTACTGATATCTTCATTGATATCCAAGCGCCAATCAAAGCTATCTTCTCGATCGTCATAAAGTCGAAGCTAGTGGACCGTTGCCGCAACGAGTTGAGGATTCTCAGTGCAACTATCACTTACTTTTAGTTAAGTCCCGGGACACGATAATATACAAGGGTTTGGCTCCAACCTTACAATTTGAAAACCGCGTTGCGCGGATTCGAGCGGACAGTCATAATATTCGCGAAAACTAACCAAGCGTTGAAAATGATGGAGTCTTGGAAAACGTAGTAAAACGAACTTTTTCAAGTCATTTTATTGTTCGATTTATGCGAAGCTGGGTCATTACCTTTTCCCAAATTTTTGACGATCAACCTGCAGGGTTTGAATTAAGGTTAAGTTATGTTATAGCACCTACTCTCTCTTTAATACTGTTTTGCCCATTTCCATAAGAATCATGTCTAAATAAACTGGACTTCGTATGCTTAGAGTCTACAAAGTTTCGAAGGTGTTTCAACTATACAAAAAAAAAACTTAATTTCATAAAATTATTTTATGTACAATATACAATTTATTTTTATCTCTAGACATTTTTATGAATAATTGTGATAATATAATCTTATAATTTTTCTTTCTTTCTTTTTCAGACAAAAAAAAAAAAAAAACAACTATAAAAATCTACAGTAAACTTACCAACGAGATGAGTTATTTAAACTAAACAACAGTCAAAGTGACCGCCTTCGAATTTCGATCTAAATCTGAATCTCAATTTGAATGACACACAAACACCGACAATACGAGTATCGTCATCGTCATCACCGCGTTCGTCCGTTGTCGTTGTCGTCGTCGTCTCTATCGTCGTCATTGTCTCCGATGTTTATCGTTAAAACAATTAACTGCCCCAAGTTTCCACCGCGCGGCGGCGCTGTCAATTTACGGTTATTGCATTAATAATAGATTGTCATAAATAATTATGTTTGAATGTCTGTAATATTTGCGACAACCACAACAATCGCGTTGCCACAGTTGTAACGCGCTAATATTATTTTTTCGTTTTTTTTTTTGTAAAAATTTATTATTATTTTACAATTCTTTTACGATTTGAATGCATTCGGATGTGCAATATGAATTCTTTATAATAAGAAAAAAAATATCTGAGTGCACTTTATCGGTTTTATTTTTATTTTTTTGCTTTTGTTGTTGTTGGGGTTTTTATTGAAGCAATTGGATAGATTTTAGTGTTGGATATTACAGCAGAACGTGCAGATACAAAGAAAATATAAGGTGAGATAAAGTTTTATATCTTTAGGTGTTTTTTTTTTTTTTTTTAATAAATGTACATTATATTTTATGTGTGCTGTACATATTGCACATGGGGAGGGTGTTAATTGAGTTAAATATTTTATCATTAATCTGATTATAAATCTGTCACATTTTTATTGATAATGCAATATAAAATGTAATAAAAATTGACCATAAGGCAATTTGTTTAAGTGGATATAGTCATTAATTAATATGGTTTTTATTTATATAAATTATGTGTATAATATTAGGAACCAAGGTTTTATTGCTTTTAATGTTCTATAAAGTTACTTTAAAGGTGGGCTTAGTCAACCGGTAACACTTAATTTAGGTGTGTACTTTAATTTAAAATTTTTAATAGAAAAGTAGTAAGAAAAAAGTCTCTATAGAGTATTTTGTAAATACAGGGCCTTTCATTAAACGCTTCCTATCTTTAAATTTAAATAAAACAAAGCAAATTAAAATGTTCACCGCGGCTTCTCTGGGTGGCGAAATGTCCAATCCAGTTTTCCAAGACTCTGACGCTTAAATCAGGCTGAATTTGACCGATGTTGTCTTTGATTTTGCATCACTATGGTTTGTGGCTTATTCGCATAGACCTGCGACTTCAGAAACCTTACAAGAAAAAGTCTAACGGGGTCAAATCGAACGATCTCGGGGGCCAGTTCACATCACTTCCACGTGAGATGACCAGACTTATCCCACGAATTGCTCGTGCAGAATTCCTAATGTGGCGTGAGCTGTGTGCCATGTAGCGCCATCTCGTTGGTGTCCATATCATCCAATTCAGGCGAAAAGAAGTTGGTAATCATCGACCTATAGCGCTCGACGTTGACGGTGATGGCCTGGCCACTGTCGGGCTCAAATAAATATGGACCGATGACGCCGATAGCCCAAAACCCACATTAAACAGTGACGGGATGCATTGCACGCTCTTGGATCTCATGTGGATTGGTATCGTCCCAAGTTCGACAATTCTATTTGTTGACGTAGGTACCCATTCATCCAGAAATTGGCCTCATCGCTGAAGATGATTTTTCGATGAAAATTAGGGTCAGTTTACAACTGCTCCAGAGCCCATTCAGTGAACACACCTCCTTTTATGGTAGTTTTCCTTCAGCTCCTGGGTCAGTTGAATTGTGTACGGGCATAGGCACAAGTCACGACGCAAAATTCACCAAGTTGTGGGTCTGCGAAAGGCCGAGTTCTTGAGAACGACTCGAAGTCGACTATCTCGGATTATCCTGCACAGTCTCACGGATAGTGGCGATTTTTTCGGGTGTTGGTTGATCGTTTACTGAACCAGTGGACTCAAATTTATACCCCACACTGCGAATAGTCCTCTCGGTAGGATGATTATGGTGACCATAAAATGCACAAGGCGCGCGGAACGTTGCCCGAATAGAACACCTATTTTTATAAGACAATTTTATCGTTTGCACGTTTTGTTGCACGCTATATCCCACCATGGTAATTCTGCAAAACGTACTGAAAAAATAACAACGAATTTCACAAATGTAGCTTCAACAATATACCGCTATCAACTGTCAAAGTTCGGAAGTTTCTGTATTGGAAGAAGCTTTAGATGACATTTGTTCGAAAAGTCAAAGGAGAAAATGCTGAAAAAGTCATGAGTTTCTTTTCGCATCCCAAACGTCAGCGATGCGCAACAACTGAGCGACAAATGCATCCAATTTTATGTTTTGATGCTTTCATTTGACAATTTGACGTTTAAACAGAAAGTGAAACAAAAAATGGATTCTTACACGAACTTTATTTTTCTATTGTTATTGGTTTTTTTTTTTCTTAAATGATCGTTTGGTATTTACCCTTATTAATTGTTATGGTTGACTTTTTAGTAAAATTATATTTACCTGCTCTTTTTCATTTTAAGCTGTTTAAAGTGTGTGCGCATGAATAATATCGTCAAAATTATTTGTTTGACGTTTTGGTAGGTAGTCAGCCTTACATATGTATATCTACATATATAATCTCAAAGATTGTCAAAGCGAAAACAAGAAGTCACTTCCCATTCCGGTTTTTCAGTAAATAAAAATCACTACTTGTTTGTTTTTTTTTTTTTATTATTAAATTTTGTATGCCACAAATATTGAATTAGCACTTAACTAATGCCTTACCCACGCATATCCAATTAAAGACTTTTTTTAAATTCAAAACGTCAATATTGCCTTAGCTTTGTTTCCCTTCCCTTGAGACTCTTGTATGAGAAAAATTAATTTGATTAACGACTTAGTCCATCTTTTTTTGCATTCAGTTGGATATTTTCAACCAACTGGCCATCTCTTTGACACCTTTGCTCTTTGCGCATTTTTAAAGAGAAATCATTAACATAAATCCATAAAAAAAACGTGTCCCAAAAACCAATTCGAACATGTGAAAAGGGCAAAGCTCTTAAGAGATGTTAGTTCAACCGATGGAGTCGTCTAAGAAGTAACGTTGTAAGTTTTTTTTTTTAATAAACCATTTTAATCAGTTTGTATGAATTTCACACGCACCGTACACCTGGCTTAAGACAATGGTGTTACTGTCAAACTGTCAAAGTTGAAAGATTCAAAAAAGTATACAGCGCCGCAATCTGTAGCTGTAGCAAGAAATATATGGTGTAATAGAAGTAAACTATAACATCTATTACAGCTACTGCTGCAGTTGAGCAAGTTGATTGACAATTTTTTTGGACTTTCCGTTAGAAATGTAAATCCAAAATGGTGGTTTTTGTTTCTTAATCATCAGTTCGCTGACTAAGCTCCTGTCAAGACTGTGGCTTTTCACTAAATCCGCGACAACAATGATTTTGTGTGTGAAATCACCGATTTCACCCACGACATGGGGTAGGTAAATGCCACAATCTAAACAGGATGTTAAACTAATTTATCAAACAAGACCTGTCTAATCCCTCCAGCCATATATTTTGAACAATATAAGCTCACTACCATAAGGCCAACGTCACCTTCTTGACTATAAATCGCCGGCTTGACTCGTCTTCGACTCGAAGCCTAGCGCTAGTATAGTGTATGTGAAATTGTGTATATATGTTGTTTGCACGCGTCGAGTACCAAGTTACAAGTTGTTTTCAAATGATTAGCATTACCATTCTAATCTCTTGGGATAATATTTTTTAGTATTTCCATCCAACATTATGAACCCAATGGCATCGAGACATGAGCACCTGAATGGCTAATCGTTTTTACAGCTATGTATATGGCCTGGTCAGGATAGCTTTTTGTGTGCAAAAGAGTAACGAGTTCTGCATGTCTGCAAAACACTTGCCGCCGCAGAGGCAAATGTCACGTTAAGTGTTGTTTTGAGTTTTTTTTTTTATTTTTCAATTGACTCTTCTTAAGGCTATTTATAAGTTTGACCCGAACCAAAAGATAAGTTGGACTTATTTTGAACTCTCGCACGCAAACATGGATGGACATCTTTTAAATAAATACCACAAGTCGAGTTGACTGAATTATAATGACACTAAACTAATGTCAGTTGAGCAAATCACCCGACCACCGCCATACCGCTTGATGAAACCTCTTTATCTAGCTGTCAAGCAAAATAACTAACGTCAACGATTTTGTTTTTTTGGTTGGTTAGCTGGCGTCAAAAGTATGTTGACTTTGTTATAAGTTGACAAAGAGAACATCAAAATATTCAATTTAAATGGACATGGTCTCATGGGTCCATGACTCTAGAGTAGGCATCATTTAAAAGAAAGGTACGTGCGTGTTTATAATAATGAATGTTTCGATAGCAGTGGGAAAAACACTTTTGGCATAATAATGCGCTACTTAGTGTCATCGATTAGCAGAGCTCATTAGAATGTAAATTTACTTGGCATTTGTTTGTTGTTTTAAAATTCAAATTTGAGCAATAATACCCATTTAAGAATTAAAATGCATTATTAAATTTAAATAGTTAAAAATGTTTTTAACTCATGGGACACTCATGAGTTTCCGACAACAGAATTTTTTCCTATGGGTTTTGACAGAAAATTATGAAGATTTTTTCAAATTCGCAAGAAATTTAAGACGAAAGTCTTAAAATAAGTGAAATATTTGGGCTCCTAGAAAAGCTTCAGGATGTCCGGCCATCGTTTTCGACTATTTCGTCTTATTTCTACCTTAATAGCCACAAAATGTCAATTTTTATCATATTAAAAGTGCTTTAACATCGTATTAAATCGTTTAAAAATTTCTGCCAATACGTTTAACTTTTTGGACTATTTCTTCCTATTTATGGCTAAATAGCTAAAAAATGCCAATAAACCCATCTTTCATATTTGGGCTGAAAATCAACCCGAAGAGTTTTATGGATTGGTGGAACGTGACAGTGAATGGCGCTCATTTTCGCGTCATGATATCAACGGAATATTTTTTGCTTGAAATATTGGGGCGTGATCTCGAGTACTTCTGGATCTAACAGGATAGCGATACTTGCCACACAACCCTTGAAACTATGGCTTCATTCCTCAATTACAAACCCCCTATACGATTGAGGAAGTGGAAGCCAAAATTGGCGCAGGGTCATACGTCCACAGGCCTAAAGTCTATAATGGATCTTTGACCCACTTTGGGTGGGTTTAAGGTCCTTAAATCTACTGTGGATTTTTAACCTACTTTGGTGGCCAAAAATCCACGGAAAGCTTCTGGACTTCTGGCCCATGGATTTCTGACTTACTTTGGTGATTTTTAAAATATTCAGCTCCACTTAGGGTATGTCCACTCGTCAGGCAGGCTCCAATGTCAACAGTTTTTTCGTAATAAACAGTACCTTGACCTATGATTTAAAAAAAAATCCAGAAAATATTTGTGGAGTTACGAACCATTTCCTGTCTAAAATTGTGGAATATTGACCCACTTTTTGTGGACTTCTGACTCATAAGGTTGGTTTATAAGTCTACAATTGATTTGTGGACTTGTATCCCACCCAAGTGGGTCAAAAGTCCATTTTTGACCTGTGGACTTATTGGCATCATTGGCCAAAATAGAGTAAAATCCCCCAAAAAAAATAATCTTCAAAATATCGTAACGAAAAACCTGTTGAGCTGAAAGACAAAAGAAAGAATCGAAAAGAATCAAAAAAATAGTTTATTAATTACTAAGTACTTTGGTTCCCGAGAAGTTTTCATTTTAAATGTAAGCCTTCCTTAATAGTTTTGTTTAGCCAATTACTTCCAATCTTCTGGTTTCATCTTACTAAGAAGTTTTCCAGTAACAAGAAGCTTAGATCTTGAACGAACTCCTTTTAGCATCCAACTCTATAAAACCGATGAAAGCTCTAATGAAATTTGCCATCCAGTTGCTTCTAACTCTCATTACTCCAACTCTACAAAACCGATGAAAGCTCTAATGAAATTTGCCATCCAGTTGCTTCTAACTCTCATTAGTTCACCATGTGGCTTAGCTGTCAATTTAAATTCACTTGTGATTTCATTTAGAGATTTGTCAAAAATTTTAAATTTCGTAACAATATTTAGTAAAATAAATATAACAAAACAAATTGTTAGATGGAAGAAAATTCATGACAAATATAAAAATTTCATAATGGAGTTTTACAACCCTGCGTTTGGTGAGCCACCTTCTTTCTCTTTTTAACAATATAGAATTCATTACAGCAGCGAACATAATCTTTTTTTATGGAAGAATATGTTCTAAACGTCTGCTTTTCGGTTCTTGACTTTTAAACGTTCATTACCTGAATACTTCGACTTTTACAAATTTTTCCACATTTCAAGAATCATAATTTTGAAAAATAGAATTTGTAAAGCAGTATTTTGAAAACTGTTGCGAAACTAAAAGTTGCATGTGCGCGGCTGGCCTAAGAATATTCATAATGAATCTTCTTTCCCCATACAAATTTGAATAAATTGTGTCTGATGATTCAAAATTCTGTTTTAAAAATTATCTTTTTAAAAATTATGCTTCTGCTAATAAAAAATAAAGATGCTGCTTATTTTTTTTAATTATTGCTAGCAGAATTAAAAAAGAAAAACGAATGGAAAAAAATAGAATTTTGATTAAAAAAAAATAAAGAATATAGTTCTTTTTGACAACTCTATCAAAAACACTTGAAAAATAATATGTAAATTTGTATACCTACTGTATGTGCGATCTAGTTGTATAACTTTACTTTAAAATCCGTTCCAGTTTTTGTCTCACCTTGCTCTAAAAAATTTCTAATCCCCACATTTTAAAATTATGGCTAGATTCCAACTTAAGTATAATGTAAACTGGAAAGGGCTTTTAGTATAGTAGTATAGTAATAACCTCATTCATTCATTGTTCCTACGTAATTTTTGTCTGCGTTTCTTTTTTATTTGTTTTTTATTCGTTGCAGAAATTTGCATTCGACTCCCCTATTTTATAACAAAAGCTTATATAGACAAAAACCAAGAGTATCCGCCTTCTCATGGTAATGACCTATTGCCATGGTCTAGTACCTTAATGCACCATTCAGTTTTTTTTTTTACTCTCTTTTCGCGGTCTTCATGCGGAGCACGAAATCTCAATTTAACATTTATTTTTAAAGAGAACTCTTTGTTTACTATTTTGACGACGGACGTTGATGATGACGATGGCGACGTAATATTGAAATTGAAAGCATGAGTGATCAGAAGAGGGTGTGTAATTTTTGAATATTTAATACACTACTGTGTCTTTTTTTTAATATCCAGAATACAATAATCTCAACGGTTAAATAATAGTATCTAGATATGTATTTTCATAATCCGATTGTATGAGTTTGTCTATAGAATGCATTTGCATCAAAAAATAACAAAAAACATAATTTGGTTGTAGGTGCGGTGATCACAACCTCAAGGTCTCTTAAGATAATTTTTAAGCCTATAGTCTGGGAGAGTAAGAAGTTTAGTAGTTATATTATTGTTACACGTTTTTCTATGGATCTCTACTCTACTTATGTAATGTTTTTGTTTCTTCTTCTGCTGGATTTATTGAATTCATTTGGTACAAGAGATGAATCGATGAGTGAGAGAAAGCGCAAGTCCAATTGCAACAAAATTTAGAAATAAAACAAAAGCGAGGTCTTTTTGTCTAATTTGTTTTTACTTTATTGTGCTGTCATCTGGCGTGCCTCAAGGGTCAATTCTTAGGCCACTATTATTAAGCATTTTTTATAAATGATCTCTTACCAATGGTCAAATCCTCCTTGCATACATTATGTTTGATATCTGATGATGTGCAAAACTATTTGGGCTGCAAAGTAAGTGTTTATCTGAAGTGCATGCTAAGTTTGGACTAAATACTAGATACAATAAGCTGTTCATTACTACATAATAGGGATCTTTCTTACATTCGTATATGAACACAGAACCATAATTTTGGAATAAAATTTATAAAATTTGTTTACGTTGTTGAAGCATGTACATATGTCATCACGAAAAAATTTAAAAACCACTTAATGAAAATGACAGTGAGAATTTTCAATCTGACAATTGATTTGACAAATACAACTGTTTAAAGTTACTAAGGGATAAAATAAAACACCCATATTTATTCCAAAATGCAGTTAAGGTTTTAGTAAGTTTTTTTTAAACATAAATTAACTTAAATTAGTAATAACATAAAAAAAAAATCTTTTCCAGCGCTACTTCTTAGACTATTCGATCTTGGTTTTGAATTTTGCAATAGTTACGTACAACACAGGAGACCAGATGGCATTGCAATATAGGCAGTAACTTTATTATATGTAATTTTTAGCCATTGTCTCACTGTTTGTTAAGTAATAAAAAGGAAAAATAATATAAAAAAAAAAAATGTTTGAAAAGATTTGAAGGATAATTTGTAATTCTTGAGTTACCCAAAGTTATACAATAAGAGGTTGTACCCGAGACCATAGGGATTATGTCATACATTAATATAATAGTGTTGCATTTGGACTATTACGGTCTATCTATGGATTTGTTCTTTTTGTGTAATTTTATAAATTGAATATACCTGTGTCAACAGCTAAATTAAACGGAGGGTCACGACTAACGAATATAAAAATAGTGCTTAGCAAATAGTTTTTTTTTTTTCTTGCAATATTTAAGTAAGTTTTTTTTTTTTGCAGGTTATAATAATTCATACAAAAAATAAACCTGGATATTTCTCTCAAACATGACATTACAATAATAGGGAAGAGTGGTTTATATACATCTCAAGCAGATAGGTTCAATGTTGCCGCTATGCGACTTAGTCGCATTTTGAACCATTTTTTACCTTATCCGAGCATGAGCTTGAAATGTGTTTGGTTCGACTCGATCGCATTGGTGTTCGCTCAGTTAAGTCGAAACCTTCCTATTCTCACTTGATAATCAAACTTGACCTTATGATTCTACAGACGCAGGGCCATATGAGCCACTAAGGTGGGTTAAAAGTCCACAAGTCTATTGTGGGTTTTTAACTCACATTTGAAGGTCAGAAGTCCACAGGAAATTCTTGTGGGCTTTTAGCTCATAGATTGTGGGTTTCTGAAACACTTTAGTGATTTCAAAAATATTTAGTTTATTATTATTAATAAACATTTTTTAAGCTTAAAATGCGCTCTAGGTTGATGTGCCCGACGTGTTTTCTTGAACAATCAGTTCATCGGGTGGGCTGTTTCGCGCATTCAAAGGATTTTTACTCAAGCAACTCCGTTGTTCCGCTGTCAACAGTTTTTAAATAAACAGTAGTTACGTTTGATTATTGAAAAAAAAAATTGAGAAAATATTTGTGGGCTTATGACCCACTTCCTTTCTAAATTTAGGGAATATTGACCCAATTTTTGTGCACTTCTGGCTCAACACAAGGGTGGGTTATAAGTGTCTCATTGATTTGTGGACTTGTAACCTACCCAGGTAGGGCAAAAGTCCATTGTGGATAGATATTGCTTTGGTTATTTTATTTAGTAAATAATATTTCTCTTGATTTAAAAAAAAATTTAAAAATGCTCCTTTTTTTTCTCGTGACCACTTTTTTGGGACCTTTTCAAATTTCTCAGCGGCACCACTGGATGGGTTGATTTTCTTGAAGTGTTTTTAGGATAATCCTGAGACTGATTTGTTTTTAGCAACAAAAATAACGGTACCTACCTGTCATATAGAATTTGTTAGGTTTTTAGGAAAATCTTATTTTACTCCCAAATGACCTCACAGGTTTGATAAAAACATTTCACTTAATTTTAAATTTTAATTGCGTGTTTGTTATAGGGGAAGAATTTTAAATTGGCAACACTATTTTCTGTGACAGCCGATTTGACAATTCTAGCTTAGTTTGAGATTAGTTTGGTTTGGCAATTCATCATGAATATATTGCAAACCTTGCAAATATTTCAAATTTATTTTGAATAACGTTTTCTCGAAAACGGCTCAACTGATTTCTATCAATTTTAATTATAAAATAAATATAAAATTTTCAAAAAATTATTTCTTGAATTTTCTTCTTTTTTTGAAAAAAAACACAGCATTTCGCAATTTACTGTGATGATTTACTAAATTTGGTACCTAACAATTTTTTTTTTAACATTAACTAGTTTTAGAAAATTAATTTTCAAGTCTTGTTCATCGCAAAATCAAAATTTTCAAGTTCTGCATAGAGCTGGTGGAAATGCTGAAAGAATTATTGACAGGGCTGGATACAAGAGGTTTTTCACCAAAGCATTCAAAAGAAGATGGAGACGAGGTCACACTTTAAAAAAAATCATACTAACTTAATCTGTCAATGAATTTCTGAATATCAAGATAGCAGTGCATTGAATATTAGCTTCGTTCCATTGTGTTTGAGAAACAGTCTCAGAAGTGGGATAAATTCCGTCACCCTTCCCGCATGTTCCACCATCCTCCGGATCCCTTCTTGACAATATCTTCCAATAACTTATTTAATACAGATATGTATGAACGTAATTATATGAACTTGGTATAGGTTACTTATTAACCAAAGATCTCCCGGATTAGAGTTGTCCATAGTGCTATGAAAAATGGCTCTACTTAAAGGCTTAAGTTTGCTTATGAGAATATAAAAAAAAAAGTAATTATTTAGTTTGAATTCCCATCAATTCCATTCAAGTTGAAAAGTTTCCTCAAGAAATTATAAATAAATACTTTCATTCTTTCCACTTCTCTTCAATTGTTTAAACGCAAAGATCTATTTCCTAAAATAACTGTCCCTATAGAGACCACCCAGTTAAAATATAAATTACAAAAGCAGTCAATTAACGAAGAGAAAAATAAGAAAAGTATGTAGTACCTACAACTTTGTTTTATTTCAATGACCATGTAAAAGCCTTAAGGTACCTAGTTCCCCAGATTCGTGTTAGATTAATTTCTAACAAATTGCCATGAAACTGAAAGTAAATATCACTGACATGGATTGGATAGGTATAGTAAAGACCGCCTTATAAAACCAACACTTACATCAATCAAATCCAAATGTATATTCCATCTGAGGCATGCCATTCACTTCATTACTCTCTCTGGTCATTGGCATTGTATTTGTATGTATGTACTTATCCTTCACTAAGAGAGTATAAGAGAATGGGGTGTGATGAAAAAAAGAACCATATTGCATGCACGATGTATCTCATTGTATGAAGGTAAGTTAGGTATGTCGAAAGTTGAAAGTGACCAACTCATATTTGAAAAACAAAAAAAACGTCTGTCGATTGCATGTTTCTGGGTTGCACTCCACAAATTCATCCATTGATTGCATCTGAAGCGGAAATTTCATGACTTTATAGGAATCAACAACTTTAACAACATTCACCGCCAGCCAGTGTGTCAACATATACAAAAAAAAAAAAAAAAAAAAATGGTAAACCGGCAATCAAAATCTGAAAGCACACTGCTCACACTCGCTACCACCTCCTCCTGCTCCAGGCGAATATGCCCACTGATTCAAATCAAATAAATCACAACTACAACAAAAAAAAAAAAAACATGGAGGAAAGCCTACTCCACCTATATGACTTTTGGAATCGAAAGTGTCGCATTGCCATAGTCTAACCGAAGACCGAATCGAACTTCCAACCATTCAACTTTCCAATTCATATTGTTATAGAGGCGCTTATTCCTAAATAGTCGAGTCGGTCAGTCATGGCCTGGGTTGGAGAGGCCACCTTATCGGCCCGCATTTCTCAATCAAATCAACATAATGTTCAACAGAAATAAATTGGCCAACAGTCCAGCCAGCAGCGCAGCGTAGCGCTTCCTTTCAACTTCAACTTGGCTCATTAGAAGTTCCTTCCTAACCTTACAGCTCAACAGATTTCACCCAGTTCTCTGTGTGAGCCATCGCTTGCGCTTGCGTTTCCACTTATAATGTGACGGTAGCTCGTAAAGTACCGTAACCTACGATAATTGAGTATAGAGAAAGAGTAGAAATCCCGTTACTGATAATAAGCGGTACCCACAGCACAGCAGCCGGTTGCCACCGCCGCCGCCACCATTGCTGCAAATGCAACTGCAACTGCATACCTAATGGCCGACCAGTGAGTGAGAGCCTCGTCCATAGTACGTGACCTCAATTCCGGGCTAGACTGTGCCTGGACTGGGCTTAAAGTCTGTTGCCGTGCTGCTGGCTGTATGGCTTCCTCCCGCTCTTGACAACGAGAAAAATATTCTTCCGTTTTTGATTTATCGCCATTTGGCAGCATTGCTCTGCGAACTGCCAGAGTGAGGAGGAGGTATCTCCCTGGAAACCATCCATCTGGTGCTCAGTGCTCATAAAGCCAGCGAAGCCAGCAGCAGTTGTTTTGGAATTGGAAACGTCGTCGTCGTCGTCGTCAGAGTCAAACTGCAGTTGTTTGAATTTAATGTTTGCCGTGTGCACGTTTAATGTACTTTTTAATGGCTTCATTCAATTTTCGTTAAAGGTATACAACATGCAGTTGGTTTGGCCTGGTATCTACTATACGACGACGACCGGCACAGAATATCGATTGATTAGAATTGTTGACCATTTCGAAGAGCAGAGAGGCTTTTTTTTCTGATGCAGTTTATGTTGGTCATAGTTGTGGTTGGATGGATTGGAAGCTTAATCAATGACTACCAAAGTGCCAATTTGGCGACGAACTACGAACGACGACGACGATCGGAGATCGAAGTTATTTTTGTTGATTGAGATGCTTTGGATGACCAACTTTTAACTATTAGTGTGCCAGGCATTCTCTCGGGATGATCAAGAAAAATGCAAACTCTATCATCGAGGAGGAGTCTGACATAGTTTAACTTTTTTTTTGTTTTTTTTTTTTATAACTAACTTCAATCTTGTAGCAATCCCAATTAGGAATGTCTTATAATACAATGGTTGGTATAACTTTACAATAAAGGAATGTTTATGAATTTCATTTAATCATGCAATCCAGCTGCTGCTGTCAATTGAGTTGGCCAAGAAAATTATTCAGTTGGGTGAGTCGAGTCGAGTTTAATGAGAGGTTGAATTCCATTGAACGGAAGTTAGTTATTTTAATTCAAAGAACACAAATATTGGATTGATTTGGTTCATGATGATTAAATCATGATTTTTTTAACTATAAATTTACTTATGGTAGGATTTTAAATAACTGACGAACTAAGTTAACTGACGAAAAAGCTTAGGTATATGAAAGTTAAACATTCCTCTATGTTTTATGGGCTTCTTTGCCTTAGCCACATTAATTTGATCATAATCAAATGCAACTTAACACATGTTTTACAGCCAATCTATTACACGAGTGAATTGGAACTGATCTTGAAACAGTGGAAATCGGGATCTTTCAATAAGAATTATGTAAGATTATTGCACTTGATATATTTCAAAAGCGTTTGATAAAGTTTCTCATCAAGTATTGATAAATCTCTCCTTCGTTGAATTAGAAATTATTATTCGCATTGGCTCAATACAAGTTTTATTGATGGTTTTAAGTCTGATATTAGGTAAGGTTAGGAGGGGTGATAAAACGGCAAGCCGCATAATCTCACTCGGATCTCAATGGTTCCATTGTGCCCCCCAAAAAAGACAAATTAAGGCAGGGTAGAAAGAATTAGTAGTAGAGAAAGGATTGAGTGGAAGATCCTTCCCTGAACCATCGTGAATTCTGAACGAATTTTAGAATGTTCTTTAGTGACAAAATAGAGATGTTGACCAGTCCGAAAAAGTATTCTCAGAGGACTGCCTTTGTACTTCTAGCTAGGCTGGGGCATTTACAGAGGAAGTGATAGGAGCCCTCTTTCGCTTCTTTATCCTGACATCCTATGGCATAAGTCAGATGTGGTTATACTCATTCTGCCCATGTAGGTTCCCATTGAGTTGTTTTTTCCTAGAAATATCCAGCCAAATATTCCTCGAGATTCGACAAGAAGTGCCAATTTCTGACCATCTATCGTTTGCAGCTTTGATGAAACCCTTGTGAATTCTATTCTTTTCATGCTCTATTGGTATAAGTGTCAAGGAATCTATTTGGCTAGGATCAAGAGATGATATTGGCCAATTGATCTGCTTTTTTGTTCCTTTGGTATTCATAAAATAAATGCTGGTGAGCCCCAGTAACCGAGTTTCTTTATCATTTTTATTAATGATCTTTTGTTCTAAATACATTCTAATACATTCATTTGTTTCGCTGATAATAGTACCTTCTCTATAAATTTTTCTGTTTCTTTCTATAATCGTATCTTTGGCCTTTGGATGTGGAAAGTCGAATTTAAACTGATATGATAGTTAAATTCAAATCTCAACAGCATTATCCAATGGGGAATCAAAAATAGCATAAAATGTGATATTCTGTCTCCTATCGCCAAAGTGGAATTCACCACCAACACCGTTGTCATTGAGAGACACCTGCATCGAGGAAACTGAAATTTGTCATTTCTTGTCATGTGCATCACAAACAACCTTGTGTTAAGTTACCACATATTAAACGCTGCTGGAAAAACGCTACTAAGTGATGGTTAAGGTTTTTCCGGTGATGCAATAAATTTGTATCTCCTTCTGATCTGACTGTAATCGATAGATAAAGCCTTTATTCGTTAAAAATTCGATTACAAGTCTACTATATGGACATGGTACTTCAATAATCTACTTGATTCTAATAAATAAAGTTAAAAGAGAGCTTTAAAAATTATATGCAATAAAACCATAAAGGAAGCATTTACATATTTCGATCACCGCCCCAAATTTTTATATGCCTTTCTATCGATTATGGAAAACACAATACTAGATCGACAGTGATTATCAGTACAGAGTTTTTTTTTTTCACTTTAAAAGTAAAGAGTAAAAAGAGAGCACTGCACTGCGAATCATAACCGAAATAATTATTTTTATCACTATTTTCATAAACCGTCTTCTAGTGAAATATCCAGTTAAATTTCTCCCCTAAAGCAATTTAACCGTAATATCTACCTACACTTCCAAGAATTCACATCAATTTAAGCTTAAGCCCAACGTTTCGGACGTATTTTTACCATTGTGGGATTTAGTATCAATTCAAAACGACACTCCAGCCCCCCTTGTAGAAGCCGACATTTTTAGATCTATACTTTAAGCATTTTTTTCATGCTGAATTAAAACAATTTTCTTTGTTAACTGTAAAAAACAAATGTTCTAATCTTTCGTCGGCAATTTTATGGAGACATATATGACTTTCTTCATTCATCACTTCATCAGTACTTAGCTATTATAAATTTAAAAAAAATATAAAAATTACAATACCGCAACTTTCCTCACATACAAATTAAAACAAGCTTTCCCTCTGCATGACATGCATGTGTATATATGCCCGTAAATAAAACAACATCAATTTTCAACTAAAAATAAACCCTCAAAACCTTTTCCCATCAGCAAAGCAGAGAAGATGTTCCTCTTGTTTATTTTTTTTTTAACAATCCTCTTGAGTTCCCATTAAGGGCATCTCAGAAGGCCACCCGCCATTATCATTTTCATCACAACATGAACACACAACATGAGCAAACCAATGAATATAATTTTTTTTTCCAATTTGTATCTTTTCTGCTGAAAAAGTTTACTTTCAAAATCACAAAATAATTCAGATCCAGATTCAGCTGGCTTTATACATGGATGCTACTTAATACATATGGATGCTGTTTTCATATTCAAGTCCAAAATAAATTCAAGAGAGAAACAAAAAAAAAATGAAAAAAATAAACAACAACCAGTTTTGTGCCAGAAAAAGTGTTTGCGCGGCAGTAAAACTCGCCGGCAATAATGTGGGTCAACCTTTATTTATTTTTTTTTCTATACCAATTTGGCACATCAGCTTTTTTAATTTAAATGCGCGATATCAGAATTAACATCGTGGTAAGGTGCAGTTTTTTTTTTTTAAAGAACCAAATTCGTTCTGAATTCATTTTATCACAAATTAACTGTCAGAATAAGAAAAGTTTATAAAGTCACGCGAAAAGCAGCCATTTGTTTGTTAATTTAATGTGAAGATGAGTTTGAATATAGAAGGAGGAACATGGAAGCTGCTGATAGTTGGTTATAATAAATGTGAATAAAGTAAAGAATAACTGGGTCAATTTTATACAAAAAGAAATTAAATGAACATTTTGATTTCTTGAGAGAGGTGTGATTTTGTTGTGCTTATTTCATTGTTCATTTTATTATTAATTTATTTTTTTATTATAAATGAGGTATTGACATGCTGACTATAGAAAGTAGGCTTCTAGAAAAAGAGAATTAATTTATCATTGAATCAGAAACGACTAAGGTTTTAGGACAAGCTTCAATTTCTGTATATTAATAATACGACACACGAACAGAAGTGATTTGGAGTTGTTAGCTTCTCCACCAAGAAATTGTTTGATAGCAATTTGTTGCTACCGTTTTTATAAAGAAAAATAACTGACAGTGAATTTCTAATTAGGTGTAAGTACAACACAAAACTCTTGAGGCGGAGGAAAAAAAAATTGATGGAAAAAAATCGCCAAACGTCTAATATTGGGTTACCATAAACGCCAAAATGCACTTATTGAGTTTAGTATGCAGTCTTATGTTTTCGGTGTAGTTCTTTCCAAATCTTGAATATATTTCCATTACAAAGGTATACACAACGGTTTTGACGTTTATCCATCAAATTCATTAAGTTCGCGAATTTTTTTACGTAAACGCCAAAATTTGGCATATACCTACGTTAAATTTTCCATACAATTTAACCAAATTGTTTTGACGTACGTCCTTTTGTTCTAAAACCTACACCATCAAACTTCAAATGCCTGTTCACGTTCACTATTGTTTTGACTTATAGTAGCTCAATATTTGCACCAATACTAGCGCATTAATTTCATTTGTTTCCTCTCTCGTTTTATTATTTTGATTACATTTCATTCTCTTTTAATTTAACTAAATTTGAAAGAAGACGTAAAATTGAAATTTTAGGTCGTCCGACTGTTGTTCACATTTACCCATGTAAAGGGTGGTTAAATTTTAAGGGCCGATGGAACAAAATATCGGCCGAATGGCCGCCGCGAACTCGGCGGCACACCTCCATCCGATCGTCCAAATTTCGATGACGCTGAGGCATAATTGAGGTTCTATGCCGTGAATGTGCCGAATTATCTCATCCTTTAGCTCTTGAATTGCTGCTGGCTTATCGACGTATACACCTTTTCTTTCAAATAACCCAAAGAAAGAAGTCCAACGGTGTCAAATCACATGATCTTGGCGGCCAATTGACATTGCCACCACGTGAGATAACCCGGCCATTGAATTTGTAACGCAAAAAAGCCATTGTTTCGTTAGCTGTGTGGCAAGTGGCACCGTCCTGTTGAAACCACATATCGTTTACAACCATATCTTCCAATTTGGGCCATAAAAACTTCGTTATCATCTCACGATAGCGAACACCATTCACAGTAACTGCCTGACCGTCCTCATTTTGGAAAAAATACGGCCCGATGATGCCACCAGCCCATAAACTCCACTAAACAGTCACTCTTTGTGGGTGCATTGGTTTTTCGACAATCACTCTTGGATTATCATTCGCCCAAATGCGGCAATTCTGCTTATTGACGAATCCACTCAGGTGAAAACGTGCCAAATCATTGAAGATGATTTTCATTGAAAATTGATCATCCAATGTTGTCATTTCTTGCCCATTTTCATAATAATCCTGAATAACTTTAACGCGTTGCTCGTATTGTGTATCTTTCCATGGTTCAAATTGAATTAGCCTGAAATTGAGAAATTTTAAATGAAATGCAGAAAAAAAACTTGACGTTCAGGTGTGGTTTATCACCAATATCAATCAATATCGGCCCTTAAAATTTAACCACCCGTTACTACAGCGGTCGTTCGACAGAGCAAATTATTAAACAAAATTGAACTACAGAGCTAGTTCGACTGTTGTTCACATTACACAAAATCAAACGACACGTTGTAAGTCGTGAACGGCCCTATTAGGAAGAAATCTATAGAAAATAAGTAAACACAGTACAAAAAAGTTAAGTACAAAAAAATCAATGATATCTAATAATATGTATGCATGTAATATTAATTTATGTTTAGTGAAATACTTGCGCTAGATACCTCCTGCAAACTGATTTTATGTCAGGTTAAAATTTAGAAAACTTTTGTTTCATTTCCTTTTTTTTAAATCCAGACAATTTATTTTTTTATCAGCAAGTCATTTATGACATTAAATCCGCATTTGATATATGACAGATCCTGGATGCGTTCAGAAATATTTCTCCAAGGGTGGAAACACAAAAAGCGTAGATTTTACGGAATGAAGTGTAATGCAGCATAATTTTAAATTGCCCCCCTATAAACTCAAATTGCACACCTCTCTCTCGAGGGGGAAAGCACATTAAAAAGTGTTTGACGTTTTGTCTGAAAATGTTGGTTTCAATATTTGGAGCTCATTTTGTGAGAGAAATGCAATTCTTTAGTTCTTTAGTGTAAATTTAATTGACATTTTCGAAATGCGTGGCATGTAGGTATAAATCCATAAAAAGAACATTCCTAGCCGTCATCTTAATAGTAAAAGACTATTTTTTCTACACATGTGTGAATAATGTTTTTTTTTTAAATTATCACCAATCGCATTTTATTGTTCTTATTTCTGATCAGCTCGTAACTGATATCACACTGCATTGTCACAAGCCATAAACATATTTCAATAGAACTCTATGCGACAGAAAGTCATGTTTCTAATGGAATTCAAAACCATGTTGACCATGATTGTAATATTGATAGCATAATTCGTTCTTAGAACGACCCACCTCCCATAAAGGACAAGCAAACAGAACAAAAACAATATCGGACATAATATTCTTCGAGCACCTAGATATTTTATTTGTTCAAGTGTAGGTACCATGTTTTTTTTCTCTATATAACTATGTTCGCGAGAAGCTGTCTTTCACTATTTCGTTTCGTTTCGTTTCCAGTTCCAAAGAGTGCTGAGTTGCCATAATTCAGTCGTACAAATTGGAACCACTCCTTAACCACGCAGTTCGTACGTATACAGCGAGCTATCTGTAACAACTCAGCTCCGATAGAGTCATTTAAATAAATATTTACAATGCCTTTGGGGCGCTTGGGTGCCATGAAGCCACCCCGTATTTATCGTTTCCTCTCAAAACAAAAAAAAAACGCACAAAATTAACACCTCAAAGTCGTCTTCGCGCGATACACTTTACATTAGAAACATTTAACATTTGCAACATCTGCGCTTCATCGCTATATGAAGATATTAGGGAAATATTTTTTTTTGTTTTTCTGAAACCAGTAACGGAGCGCACATATTACCACACACCGATGTGATATTTTGGTATCTCTGAATTCATATGGAGGCGTTTTTATTCCGCCCACGTTATAGGTTTTGCTGGCATTCAACATCAGCATGCTGTATGTAGCATTCAGCAAAGTGCAACATTATTCAAGTGCAGTATGATATTGTTCATACATAATCGGGAACACGTTCTGCATGTTAATGGGTTTATCTGTGTTTCGAATGGCGCGCATTATTTCTTTGGAATTGAAAAATTTGCATTTAATTTGTATGGATTGCTGTTTTTTTTTTCTTTTATTTGTTTTTTATTTTTTTATTTTTAGTGACAGATATAATCTTTATCCTTGTTTTGTTTTATTTTTTTGTTAGTTGCGGAATTTAAAATAGACTTTGAAGAAACAATAGACAAAAAGTCCAGATGCTATCGCGGGTGGTGTACAACACAAGTAATTCTTGGAAATTGGATGCTTTACATGTGGTAATGCGATAGACTGATTTAAGATATATACAAAAATCCACAACTAGGTTGCACGTACTCACTTTATTTGTAGCGAATAATAAAATTTGGACTTCAAATTTCATTGAATCAGTCTATTAAGGAGGATCTTTATTCAAATGCCTCTTTGAAAAATTTGCTTCAATATTTCTAATGCCTCCTCAAGGTTGACCCCTGCTTAACATCAACCAGCGATGATGTTGATCAATTTTCCGACAATTTGGTCCCATACGCTAAACCCTTGTTTAATGTTTTCAAAATTAATATAACTTTATCCCCAATGCAGATAATTTCAAAAGTTGTATTCGATTCGAAGTTACATTATGGTATTGCATGCATCTAGGGTCCTTAATGTAGTTGAACATTCGATGCGATAAATCGTATCAAAAAGATCAAATTAAAGTACCCAAAGCTACATAATATGGGTATATTAATTTTGTTGTACTCTAATCAAAAAATAAAACAAACCTGGATGATTCTTATTAAACAATAAAATCAAGATTTATGTCATAACTTTTAACTAATTGACTTTCGAAAAAAGTCGTTTATCCGATAAACAAACGATACTCCATTTATAAGGGCCTAAAAGAGTTCTCTATTGCTTATTATATAATTTAAAGTTGTGCCAACCGCATCTATTAATAATAATTAAATCAATTTTTTACACCAATACAATACAAACCCTCTAGAAAAATAAAGTCAAAGAAAATAGGTAGTAAAATCAATTGAAGAAATATTATGCAATTTGTAGTCAGATGATGTTATGCCAGTTTTATCTAACGTAATTTAATTATTTTTATATAATATTTTATGCTATTAAAACCCATATTTTATTTTTTTTAAGAATGCATTTTGAATAATAAATTCTTCGTGGAATAATTTTATCATATATACATATTGGAAGATTTCCTATAACAAAGGAAAAGGTGTTGGTTTTGTTTTATTAAAAAAAAAAAAAAAAAACAAATAAATACATTTTTATTTTCTATATAGTTTTGGCTGGAGTCCAGAAACTATAAAAATTTAAAAGAAAGGAATTAATTTCATTATAGTTACCAATTTGTGGGTTGGGGGGAATTCTTTGGTTCATAAAATCTCAGTGGAAACAATAGTAATTTTATGTTAGTTAAGCTCAAAATTTTAAACATCCTGATATTAAGAAATTAGCATGATACTACTTAACAATTTACTAACTTTAAAACTCTTTACTGAAATGTTCGTAGTCTTAAACATTTTTTAACTAAACCTAGTTTCATAAGCACGCATAATAAAGTGACAGTTCGTGCGAACATACAATTTTCAAATTTTTAACTGTTAAAGTAACATTTGGAGTTAGAATAATACAAAAAAGTTAAAGTAAGCCCTTGAAGATTTTAACTTTAATAAAATCTTAAAAAGGTAGCTAACTCGTTTAAAATTTGGAAGATTCAGTTTTTAACAACATGCATAGTATCATACTAAAAATGCTTTAACATCGTACTTAATCATCTAAAATATTGCGACATTATGTTTTCAATATCCTGATTCATAAAATGTCTTAAGATTGACATTTCGAAACAAAAAGAGGCTTGTAATTAATTTTTTTTTAAATAAAGAGATTAAAATTTATAGTTTTCAGGGATAAATTTAGACATAATAGACATAAAAATCTGGTTTTCCACAGGGTAACCAGCTCGGTCCATTCATTTTTGTATTGCAATAAACTCTTGAAAAACGTCGTGTTGCTGGTGGTTACCAGCTTTAAGCCGTTTAGATCGATTTTCTGTGCTTCTCCAATAAATTTTAGATCAGTGCTACTCTTCAAAATAAGCTTTTATCGCAGTAGTAAATAACAGACCATGGATGTGTTATCGTAGATTTGAATAAATAAATAAATAAATAAAACAAAGAAAGAATTTTAGGGCAAATTTAATTGTTTACAGTGGGTTATATCTGTACCATGACTTTCAAAGGTTGTAATTAAATGACGCTAATTAATAAAAATCTGTCGATTATTTAAATGTTAGTTAACATGCGCAAATGAAATGAGTCGTCAAACGAAATTAGCAAATTAAAAATGAAAAATGAAAACTCTCCTTCTATTATTTGCGAAATTACCTGATATCTGCTTTAATGAAATCACTTTTGTCATAATCATGAATAAACAATTTGTAAATTTAAGGTCCATTCCATCTGCCTTTGATTTGACTTCGATGTGAAAAAAAAATGTTTTCAAAAACAGTTCAACTATTTTTGATAAATTTTTTTGCTGGAGAATTGTTTAAAAAGTATGTACATATATCAAAATTTTCGAAATATATTCATTTTTTTTTTAAACTCTATAATTCGAAAACTACATACTTAGTCGTTTTTTTTTACTTAGCACCAATCGGGCTTTAAACATTATTTAGGATAATTTAAATAAAAAAATAAAATTACAAAAAAATAGTTATAACTAAGTTTCATAAAATTTAACAATATTTCTTTTTCTTTCCAGGTGCGTATTGGGAAAATATACTAAATATAAACTATATCATCGTAAAATTGTCAAATCAAACAAAACAAATCAATTTCATGAGTAGGTAAGTTTTTCTTTTTAAGTCGAATCGTGTGTCAAATCTAATGGCAGGTCCTTAATTTTATTAAAAATATGTTTCCAAATTTTAATCAAGAAAAATGCGATCAAAATCAAATTAAAGCGACTACATTTTTATAACTCAAATTTAAACATCAACCATTTGGTATAATTATGACCTTTGCCATTCAATCGACAAGACATTGCTTTACTCTTGGTGTTTCTTAATTTCAATCCAATTTGCTACCGCATATGCTTTGTGCAGTTGCATTATTATGCAGTGCATATTTATCATCACCCATGTTATTACCACACCTCCAAATGGCAATTATATTGTTTTTATGGTGCAAGCGCTGCCACTCCATGAAAATTCCACCACGAAGGCCAAAGAGGTCACCAATTGGCAGTTTTCTTGTCACAAGTGCGGTTGCCTACTCATAATTTCTTGTACCACACGAAACATTACACACATCATGACGTTATTATTACTTCCTCGTGAATAAGCATTTTTTGATCAAATTTCAACTTAGTCACATTTTTCTGCAAACTTTCACTTATTTTACAATTCCAGAAGTTGTATACATAACATATGTCTTATTATTATTTGTTTTATTTTTAAATTAAAGTTTAATAATTTTTGTTAAACCTTTTCGAGTTAAGCTGAAATCTTAATTGAAATGCTTCTGCCACTGATTTTTTGGGTTAATTTTTATTAACAATTCAATTTATCAAAATAAAATCTGTTTGGTTTTATCGACAGAATGCTTGTTACATGGAAAATTAATTGCAATTGATTTTGAGGGCGTTCGGTTCAACGCTTTAGATTTATTTACGATCAGGTGCTTGCCTATGGTGATTATGTTGTCTTCTATGTTGATTGAGGAGGTAATTAGTAGTCAAGGCCTGAATGGGTGGGGTATTTGTTCATTGAATATGTTAGCAAATTATATAGGTATTGGCGGTTTATATCAAAGATATTTATAATAATTCTTTTGATTATTTTTATTGCTTATATTGTAAGATTTTGCTTTGCAAGATGGTAATTGAGAGAATGTTTATTAGTTTATAAACAATTTATGGCTTTATCGATAATTTTTAACACCTTTTGTGTTGTTCGTGATATTGTTGTTTTTTAAATAAATAAATACATTTGGTGGCGGGACAACTCGTATTGAATTAACCAGGGATGGAGTATTTTTATGAAAAATTTCTAAAGTAATTTTCTTCGTTTGAATGGAAAAAAATTCTACAGTGTTTAAGATTCTAAAATAACAATTCAATTCTTGGTTTTACAACTTTGCAGTCACTGATTGTGTGTGTTTTTTTTACCACTTCTGTAATCATTTCTAACGGATTTCAGCAAACTTTTTTCTGGAGAAAAATGGGAGTACACCCAAATGAAGGGTAGCCCCCCCCCCCCACTGAATTACAGAAACAGTCAAGATGTGTATGTTGTCCGTGAAAATAAGAAAAAAAGCAAGGTTATTCATGCTTGAAATGCAATTATCCAATATATCCTAAAAAAAAGGAAAGAGATATGCATCAATTGCCTTTAAACATTTTTATTTCCTAACAATATATTTTTTTTTATAATGTTCACATCACCTCCACGTATAGATCACCAAGTCCTAGAATAGCTCAACAGAATTTCCAATGTGGCGCGAGATGAGCTGTGTGGCACTTACCGCCGCCGCCGTCCTGTTGAAACCACTTGTCGTTGGTGTCCATATCATCCAATTCAAGCTAAAAAGAAGTTAGTAATCATCGATCTATTAGCGCTCGCCGTTTGGCTGATTTCCCCGCCACCAGCTTAAAATCCACACCAAAGAGTGACTTTTTCGGGATGCATTGGACGCTCTTGGATCTCATGGTGGATTGGTATCGTACCAAATTGGACAATATTGTTTGTTAACGAACTCATTCATCCAGAAATGGTTCATCTCTAATGATTTTTCGACTATAATTAGAGTCAGTTTCCAACTACTCCAGAGCCCATTCAGCGAACACACGTTGTTTTCTATATCACGACGAAAAATTCGGCAAGTTATGGCCGCGAACGGCCGGGTTCTTGTGAGCTACCTGAAATCGACTGCCTCCTGCACACTCTAACAGCGGTTCCGAATAGTTCTGCTCATACCATAGTATAAAAATTTGGTCAGTTATATTTATAAGATTTCAGTATTTCATAGCACAACTTGGGAAGATCTCTTTTTCCAATTACAATACTGGAATCCAAAAATGCCATACATTGTTAAAGTTTTTTTGGACGAAGAAAAACAAAACTAGAATTCTTTGAGATTTTTTATTTCATCTTTATCGTAACCATGTTGCTGAGAAATTCTAAGTCTAACCGGTAAATTCTAGAATTTCTACATTTCTGAATTTTAGAGTTACATTATCCAAAAGTTACATAAACCACTAAAATCGTATTTTTGAAAACAATTAACCAGAAAAAATGTATATAAAATTCTAAAAATCACACCATGATCCGCCACTAGCTTCAGGCAACTCAGATGCAAAAACATTTTTCAAAAACCAATTGTCATGTGAGTCCGCATTACTCTCAAGGTAGCTACCAGCAAATGATACATATTAGATTTTTTTTTTTGTTTTCAACTTATTGAAAATTAAATACTTGAATTACTTACCTTTCACTCATCGGTTAACACCAACGCACCCAAAGTCTGACTCGTCAAATCAACACCTATGTAAACATTCATCTAATATTGATTTTAACCAATAATTACTATAGTAATACTGAATTGCAAATTATGTGGAAAATGTATGGAAGTTTAAGCAAATTATAATCAGTCAATTTGATTTCCATTGAATTGTGACCACATTGACATACTTACAAATCCGTCGACTATACGCTTCAATTGTTAAACAAATATTGAAATAAATCTCGTGTAACTAGCTTATAGACTTAAATAAATCTAATCACTGATTGATGCAATTATAAGATACAATCAGGAGCGTGGTGGCCGTGCGGCAGGTAAAGTATAGTTGCCAGTATAATATGTATGTATATAGTTGTTTGAGCAGAAACTACTTGTCTTGAGATCACTAATGTATGCCGCTTTTATAATTAGCAACTTTGTGACTGAAGCAAAAGAGTAGGTAACTACTTCAACTTCACTATATGTAATAATTAGCAAACAATTTTTTTTTTTTTTTCAAATCAAATAATGAGGTTCATTAGTCAAAAGTTTATTTATACAAATTATTCTGCATAATTTCTCAGGTACCCGACTATTTGCAGCTGTAATTGAATGAAAATTCCAATGGTTTGATAATAATTTGTCTGCAAAAATACTTGAAACCTATCATAATTGGCTTTAATTTAAGGTGCGTCAAAATCAAACACATTCATACATATGTACATACATACATATGTACATAGGCATACAAAATAATTTTTACATGGTTTGGTTAGTCAACTATGAACTATTAAATTAATGTTCAGGTTCAAAAGTACCTACTTTAGGACTCTTCCCCCATCCCCATTCAATAACTGACGGCAGTTTCTATATTTTTCTGCCGTCTGGACTTTATATTCACGTAATCTCAAAGAAAATTTCGACTTGGAACCAGTCAAATTTTCCAAAAATGTATACTCTGTGTCCACACAAATTTGCCGTTTCATCCCACGGATCTCACTTTCGTATAGTGGGAAGGCCCTCACTATTCAATTGATGGGTCCAACTTCGAAGGCCGCCCGGGATGAAACGCAAGCCGCATTTTCTCACTCGAATCTCAATGCATTGATCTATTCTTCTTCCCCGAATTTTGTTAAGGATGGAATAAGGACGGTATTGGAAAGGAGTTAGTGGAATCTTAGATATATGGTGCCTTTCTGAACCATCATGAATTCTGAATGAATTTTAAGATGTTCCTTATTGGCAAAAACGAGATGTCGCTCAGTTCGTCGAAAAAGATAGCTTTCTTCCTAGTTCTTTTGACCCGTTAGGAATCCAACCAAGATGTGCAATTGAGGCCTTAAACATTACCTCGAGTCTGTCTTTTTTTTTTTCAAAAGATCGGGCCATGGATTCCTCGAGACCCAACAAGTGTCAATTGCAGACGGTCTCGTCTGAGTAAACCTTTCTTACTCTACTGGTATAAGAATTTATCGAGAATTTTGGTTGGTCGGATAAAGAGATGATCCGTTTTTTTTTTCACTTCAGCTGCCATTTCGTTTCCTTCTTAATCTCTTGTTGCATTCATTGCGGCAACGATCCAATAACTTAGACTTTGTATCGATCGAGGAGACAGCTTTTATTGCCGCTCAACTATCAATTTACATGGGCCAGCATGCTTGACAACATGGCTCCATCAATTTTCGATCATTTAAACGTAAGAAACAACCGCCTGACCAACCATATTGTATGGTTCTCAAAATGTTTTGAAAACTTGTTCCGATTCCATCTAGCCATGTTGTTGAGCACGCTGTTCCATGTGAACCCCAATAATTAAGATATGTATATAAGTCTATTTGTGGCCTCACAAACTGCAAGCCCTTCCGTATAAATAGATACTTATACTACTGTAAATAGATACTTTAAATGCAATCAGAAATTTAAAATTAAGAGGGAAATATGCTTCATTTACAGCAAATTATTTGAAACTTTGTTAATGTCCTAAAAATACAACCATGATTTATCAATTTGTACAAAATGAACAGACATAGCCTTCTCACTGGAAATGTTGTACTTTTATTGCCAGCAAATAACCTACAATACAACCCTTAATTTATTTTAACATTTTGACCATCCAGACTAAATACACCATGTTAACTGTTGCATGTTCTATGTTGCATGGTTCATGTAGCATAATACATATATTATACTGACTGCATCATGCATGTACAGTGTTCGACGAGCGAATTTGATAATTGTAACAATTTATTTATTTGGAGAAGGCTCCGCTCTCTTTTTACACAGAATTTATTGCTCAGCCCCCCAGACGATTAATTGATGTGTATGAAAAAGTGAAATCATCAATATGGATAGGTATAGAAATCATGATAAATGCAGCAGATATATCATGACAAAATATATAATATACAAATCAAATGTAATAATTCACCAAAAATCTATTTGGCAATCAAAAACCATGTCCCAAGCAATCGATTTAAAAAAAAAAATCCTAAGTTAAAAAGTCAACCTTAAATCGAAAAATTACTAAACCAATATTTATACTCAGTCAATATTAAAACAGCATACAAATAAAAGATCAAACTAACGCCTCCAGGTTTAAAGAAAAGAAATCTTGATAAAACTCGTGTGTTGTGTGACTTTGAATAGCAAACACAAAAAACGTGTTGCGGGCGTCTCTTGATCGTGTCATCAGCCCATAAACCTCTTGAAATTATTTGCATATACAAATTTGCAAACCCCAAAGGTGTTCAATGTTTACATATGAACGTGAACTCTATGCATTCAGCATGGTTTCTTCGAGTCCAAAGAAAAGAAAGTCACACACACCACACCACACACCAGATATCAATTTCTCTATATTATATTGATTTGCAAAAACTTGCTGCCATCAGCGATAGATGGAGCCATAAATCCGAGAGAAAAATTAAAAAAAAAAATATAAAATCTGGGACAAGAATCTCTTACACCGATCATTGCTTACGGCAATATTCCCAATTGAGGTCAATATTGTTGATCATCAACTTGACTTTACGCCCGTCCGTTCGTCGTCGCAGTCGTGGCGTCGCGTCGTCGTCGTCGCATTATCGGTCGGTGTCTTCTTCAGTTTTCATCGATTGAACATTTATAAGTGGATACCTGTTTGCCTGACACCAAAAGAAGGAACATTTCTGATGAAGAACTCTCGCCAGGAGGAGAAGTATTAAAGGTAGGTACTTGCAACTTCTTCTTCGTTTTTGAAGCAGGAAGTTATACAAAGAGTCAGAGTAAGCAATCATGAGTGATGCGACCTCTTTATCCAAAAGTTGTCGTTTAAAGAATCATGATGATGGTCTGGTCACTATATACCTCGTGTTTAAAAAGATACTTTAGTGGGATTTATGATGATAGACCTGTTTTGAAAATCGATTCGAAGAAGAATTATTATGCCTGATGAACTTGTGTTAAACGCGGAACATAACCATCACGACCTAAGAGTTTATATGTACAATGGATTAAACTATTAAATCAGACAATCACGAGGAAGTATAAGATACTGCGGGAGAACGGAGAAGTGACGACAAAACGAAACTAAAGGATTTCTTGGCTTGACGTAAGATTTTCTGCTTAACAAGCCACGAACAAAAATGTCATTATTTATAAATAGAAAACATTTGAACTCGAATGTGAAAACTATACACGTGGTGTGGTGTGGATTGAATTTGGTGGATTTATATCTCTCATCGGGAAGATGGGGCTCTTTGGAAGAAACTGGTTGTCTGATGTTTAAAATGAGGATATATCAGGGATTAAACGAGCTTTGTGAAGACCTCAATGACCTCACTCCAAGAGTGAAAGTGTTTCTCAGTTAAAATAACACAATGAAGAAGATACTGAAGAAATAATATAAACAGATGGGTTACTGGGAATTGCATTCAAATTTAGAGATTTTCGTGCTTTGCATAAAAAAATAAGTAAACTAGCAAGTTGAATGTTGATTAGAACAATCATTATAATCAAATACAATTTTCTGTCAAATTTCTTTTTATAGCAAAGCTAGTCAGGTAAATTGCATTTTTTTTAACTACCTAAAGCCGACCTAAACATTTAAGTCTATAATATGTGTACGAATATGTATACAAATAATCGAAAGAAAAAATTGCAACGATTTCTATCGATATTTCTAAAGGTAAAATGGCAACATTGTTATTAAATAAAAGTTCGACACTATCGATAAAGAGAGGGCTACACAAACACGAAAACAAAGATTTTAAACGCTTTATGGAGAAAATAAAAAATAATAGTTTAGCTATGTGCAACAATCTCGCCGAATTTTTGAAGAAGGGTCCGGGCCCTAGCCCACAAATAAATTCTTAACAAACTTAAAATTTCAAATCACTTCAATAACTACTGAATCCAATTGACATTAGGCGAGTTTTTTTGCAAGCCCGGGGGAATTGCACGAAAAAACGACCACAGAAACGGCTTAAGAAAGGGTTACTCTACCAGAAGTTAGGAAGGGTTTTTCGCAATACTAATTAAAGACTCAGATGATGAAATGAAGAATAACCGGGAGGTATAGAGTATTCAGGAGTTACCATTAAACCTCTACTTTTTGCAGACGACCTATTGCTAAGGGTGATTCATTTTTCGGTTCCGAAAGTAAAGCTAAATAAAACACACACAGTGATACAATTTTGATGAACATTTTATTTCATTATAAAGTTTTGACTTTGTCATTAAGTGTGAAAAACAATCATTCAAATGGCCACCTTGGGAAGATTCGCAGCATGCGATTCTTTTGAGGTAATTTTTAACCACTTTTTCGCAAATTTCGGGTGGTATCTTGTCCATAACTTGAGAAATGTTGGTTTTTAATGCGTTTTGAGTTCGGAGATTATTCGCGTAAACACGGTCTTTTCCGTGGCCCCACAAACAAAAATCAAACGGTGTCAAATCACATGATCTTGGTGGCCAATTGACGTCGCCAAAACGTGAAATTACACGACCAGGAAACGCAATAAAGCCATAATTGGTCGTGTTGTGTGGGTTGTTGCCCTGTCTTGTTGGAACCACATATCGTCCAAGTCATGATCTTTAATCGCCAGCCAAAAAAAAATCGGTTAATTGCTGCGAACGCCTGGTAATCCATAAATTCGGATCTTCAGAAACACTTGCACTTGCAGCAGCAGTATTTTCCAATGAGCGTGCATTAGGATGATGCACAGGCCTTACGACATCAGTAACGCTTACACTCTCTTCAAATTTTCTTCACAATTTTACCGATTGCTTGCGTAGTCGGTCGATTATGACGACCTAATCATCGCGTAATGGGCGAAAAGTGGCTACGTTTGAATCACCATTTTTGTAGTAAGTTTTAATAATTTTAACGCATATTTTGACTGTAACGCGATCCATTATCGTAAATGGCAAACATTAAAACTAATATTATGACACTTCAAATGACAGCTAAGTTTGACAGGTGTCAAATGCCAGTGCTACCAACTTCAAACCACGAAATGAATGACCCGTTACTTTCAATCACCACAGGGGTGCGATTCTGGTTCTGTAAGAAAGTGAATCGTATAAATGGTTTTTACATTTGCTATCAAGCATTGCTTTTTCGGTTCACTTGGTGCAAACAAAAAAACGATTCAGGTTCAATGAACTCGACGAACTATATTATCGATTGCGAACCCACCTTATCATTTCCCCTGAAACGCATGCGCAGTCAGAGAAATTCTCTCATTTTTCTTAGTTTCTGAAGATAAAAGAGAAACGCATGTGATAGAAATATTTTTTTCTTCCTGGATATAGGACAGAGAAGGAGATGTTTTTATTTTTTCTTAAAAAAAAATGGGCTTTGTAATGTGAAACGCTAGAGGTGAGGCGATACGACGACAGTTGGGTCTTCTATGCTTTATACATTTTAGAACAATAATCTTTAACATTCAAGTTTTGTTTATCAAAAATAAAGGTCTGAATGTATAAAATTATATAAATTAAGGGACAAACGACTGTGGGATAAGAGTCTTTAAGTAGGTACTTACATAATAAAATAAATTAAATAAATTAGTTTGATAAAGCCAAAATTTTAAATAAAAAAAAATTTGCTAATCTTAAGTTTCAAAAGTCACTTCTTCCATTTTTCACATCTTTCATATTTAATTGGTTTTGAATAAATTTGTAAATCCAAAATGGATACGTGAAAGTAGGTTTAGGTAATCATTTTCCATAAGTTTCAGAATATTAATTTTTTTTTTTTGTAATTACAATCATTGTAGACCATGGAATCAAAAGATTTCACGTCTTTTCTCATCACTCAATATCAATTTCCAAGTATGTTTATAACTACTTCATACAATTTTATAATATTAGTTCCAAATCAATCAAACAATGATGATTATATTCAAATAAGTAAAATATATCTGTCAAGGTTTTGAGTGTGAATATCATGCCTCCGGATATAGCTTGAACAAAAAAAAATAATAAAAGTGCAAATCATTGTTCGCAAATCAACTTCCATCCATATCTACCATACCATATACCTAACCTCGTAACTTCCAATCCGAACACACTTATGTATTTCGATGTCTGTCATTACTCAATCTCGATCAGTGCATCCATCAATCAACGAAACAAAAAAAAAAAAAACATAACCAACTTCACAGCTGCTGCGCAAAATCGATTCATAAAAAGTCAAAATCACATCATCATCGTGTATTTTTGCTTTCAAATAAATTTAATTTTTCACCTCTGAGATAATTTTTTTTTGTTTTTGGATCATGCGTGAAGTTAAAATAATAATGTTATTGCAATTCAACTTCTGTTCACAATAATTTCGATTTGGATTTGATGTTGGAGAGCAGCAACCCACTCTCGTGAAGCCTCAGTGACTCAGCGTACTAAATGAGCGGTTAATAAAAGGAATTCCAATGGATTGTGATGTGGAGGTCATCAAACACACATACATAGAAACAAAAGCATTTTTGAGGTTTCTTTCAAAGTATCATTGCTTAGACAATCGAAAGCAAATCACTAAAAGATTACAAGAGGCCCGCATGACCATTCACCACTCCTCCTAGAAGACCTTCTAGGCACATGTCAGTCTTCTGTTGCAAATTCCAATAAATTTTCTATTCTTGTATACTTAGATGCTATGGGCTTGACAAAATGATATTTCCGAACATGGTTGCCATGTAGAATGTTTTACACCTCTCATGATAGTGAGCTAGTTCATCGAAGAATTCTTGTCAATAAACTCTGGGAAGCAGATTCTAAAATCATATTTGGTCACTTCATATTTGGAAAACAATCTAATAGTTGAAATAAAAAACCTATTCATAAAAACAACTTTCATCTCGTTATCCATCAATTTCAAATGAGGTGGCAACACTTTTTGTATCGTTCTGGCATGGAATTCTATGGTCCACGGTATACATAACAAATTTTAAAGAACTTCGGTTATGTCAGTTAACTGTGTCTTGCCCGTGGGCTGTCATCCATTTTGCATACACAATTCTTTTAGATACTTTTTTCTGTCTTGCTGTTGGTTCACTGGAAGAAGCACAATACAACTTTTAAAAGAAAATTTATTTATACACGCTCTATGGTTTTTAGATACTAAAGAATTTCGTTTGGTGATGTAGCCGTAGCTGGAATGGCACCTTTCTGACGTATTTAATATGACCCACACGTCAATTGGCTTGGATATAGGAGAAGCCTCTTAATGTGCAAGTTGTTCCTTTTGGCTTGTTTGTTGTTCACAATGATTGTTGATTTTATGCATTTTTTTTTATTAAGGGTTTTCCAATCACGTTGGAATTGCAGCTGCTGATGGTAATTGATTTTTTGAGAATCGACTTTCAAAAGAAATTAACTGGTGGTACAAGTACGTACCTGGCTGTACTCTTAGTAGAAAAATTATATTTAAACTGTTTTTTTACGATGACACGAAAATGTTAGCAGCATTTTGTAGGTATATGGACTTTTAATGAATTAAGTTAATAGTTGAATTAAATTTAATTGCTTGAACTGTATGTGTACCATAGAGTTCTCAATTTTCAGATCATAATACTCGTATCAGCGTTTTTAGTGGTCTATGAATAAGACTTGTGCTTGGCTATAGACCTATATAAAATATTGTTTTAAATAGAGTTTGTTAAATTATTTATGGCTAGAGAAATAAAAAAAGTGTTTTTTTTCGACGGTTAAATAGTCAGGGCGAGTGTTCCTACTTCCTACTTAGATCTATCAATTTATTTTATATACCAAAGATATGTTCAAGCTTCCCCGGCTGGCTTAACCTTAAGCTTAGCAGGAATAGATTTTACATACCTATTTCATTTTGAACTTAAAATAGCTAATACAAAGTTTAAATTTTGGTTGAAGTGAGTTCTACTCAAGTAGCTAAGATAGGAATTTTGTAGAAACCTTTAAGCATTATTCAAAGCCGAACTCGTTAAGGAAAAAGAGTTCGTACACCATTCCCAACTGAGATCATCCATCATCCGATAACGTCCAAATATTACCGATCAACCGACAAATCCAAATTTGTTTGGATTTTTCATCAGTATACCATAGAATTTTGCATTGAAACAAACAAAAAATAATGGATACTAAAAAATTTACTTCAAAATAAGGCTGGTACCGTCCGAGAATGGCTACAGTATATGCAGACGACCGACCGTCCAATACATTCGTTCGAATAGCTCCGACGGGAAATCGGCCGAAGACTCGGATTCAGTGAATGGGAACCGTAAGGTTTAAGTACCTACTTATTTGTAATTGTATTCCCGTACAATTTCTGACGTTAAAATTCAGCTATTCGTGCAGCTGGTTCCTATAGTTACTTCACTTTTGAACACCATCATTTTGGATTTAAGCAAGATCAATTGGTTTGAGGTTGGTCGGACGTTTATTTGTAGGTTGTAGAGATACGGTCCAAGCTTTGATCTTTGAGCAACTTCCGCTCTGATGGTTTTTGGTTGTCGACTGACTGTATTCAATTTGGACGAAAGGACCTGGAATTGAGAAATATAATAAAATAATTTTAATAAGTGAAGCTGGAAATTTAAAAAAGGTTAGTTTGTATATTATAGTCGCCGACCGCCGTATCCAAATGCTGTCAAATACTTTCTCTACATCGAGAACCATCCAACAGCAGCCTGCTGGTTGTTGAGAATGTTGACAATATAGTTTTGAAACCTAAGGAGCGGATGAAGCGTAGAATGGTTCTCTAGAAATCCGAACTGCATATTGGGGATGATGTAGTTGGTGTTGCAAATCGATTTGATCCTCCGACGGAAAAAAAAAGAAACCTGAAGCTGTTATAGTTGCTACAAAATCAGATGGAAACTTAGTTACTGTCTGCTCTTCTAATTCGAAAACAAGAAAACCCTGAGTAGATTAGATAGAAGTTCGAATTGTTAAAATTTCATACGGTCTCTTGTTTTATTTTCTGCTACAACGAAGTGTGAACTATGTATAAAAGAGAGAAAATAAATATCACTAATTTGGGTGATGAAGTTATTAAATTGGGGTAGTGGGTTTGATTAAGGGTTCAAAAGTTTTTTCTTATCCAAATTTTTAAAATATTTTTCTTGTGAAATTTGGAAATTCTGAATTTAAAATTTGTTACTTGTAATCTGAATCAGAGAGCATGAATTAGTTAAATTAGATCTCTGGTACATTATTTAAAAAAATATTTCCTTTTGTTCGTTGTTTATTTAACCAAACCATTTATCGATTGAAGGTTTGAAATAAACAACAACACTTCACGACTGCCAGGCCGATCATCAGACTCCTTTTCAGTGGTGCTTGGTTATTGTTCAATTTTAATTTGAAAAACCTTTATGCCCAGCTGGGACTCGAACTTGGACCAAGCTCCCTCTGAGCCAAAGCACTTCGCATTGCGCTACCGACGTCAAGTCTATCCCAAATTAGGTTTAATTGTTTGACAATTGCATTTGAAAGCAGCATTTTTACTAGCCTTATCTTCTCTTTATTTGGTTACTTATTTTGTTGATGGCTAATTAAATTCTATTCATTGAAACTTAAGTAAATTACAAATAAAAAAATTATCAGTTTGAAAATAAAATTCTTGTTATCCATGAATATTAATTTTGCTGAGATAGTTGACACCGTTGAAGTTCATATCAACTATCCGTTCTTGTTTGGAATCCGCTTTGTAAAAAAAAACAACATTCTGTATCGGATTGCAAATTCAGTTTCTTGATGTCAAGGTATATAAATTGTTGTTGCAATTTTGTTTTATTTTGATGAGTGAAATTCACCTTCGTTATATTTTTTTATTTGATTCTCATTTCTATGATAAATTTGATCTGAAAATATATTTTTTGGGCCAAATAACACGTTTTTTAAATCATGGAAAAACTTCCTCCATATTTGAAATAATATCATCAAGTCTTGCTGTTTATTTTCAGTTAAATTTATTGCTTGAATTTGCCGTCTACATTATATATGTATGAACATTAGAAAAACTTATTTTTCATTATTTTCCACCTTTATAACATAAATTTTCATAATTTGAACCCTTAATTTTGTTTCCATTGCTTTCCTGCCATTGCATCTAGTATCACGTGTTGTTCCAGTCTCTTTAGGGAGAACGGCTAAGCGGCAGTTGCGCTAGGGCAACTGAAAAGTCTTTGTCGAAAATTACGTTGCTCCAAAATCACTGACAAAAATTATTGTGTCAACAAATAGCTAAGAGTAATGCACTAGCGGTATATAGCATTCCGTGGCTTGTCGAAATTATTCTGCATCTGTTTACTTCACCAATATTGAAACAAAACTAACATTTGTCGCCATTTTCAAAAGTTAAAGCATACTCCGATAAGTTGAAACAGGCGCCCAATTAAACTCTATCGCAAACATTCTTCTTTCAAATAATAAAAATATCTTTTAAAATAAAATTTCTGTCAAGACTCTTACTTTTACAAAATAAAAAACGTCTCTATTTAGATACCCATACAAAATTCCAGGAATGGCTTGTAGAATAAGATTTTGGATCCTTAAAACTAAAATACTAGCATACAACACAAAAAAAAAATGCAACAAAGTATACCTAGGTAGGTTAAGGTATATATCAGAGTGAGAGCATCTTTAATCTTCCAATCCAACATAGAAAAGTACCCCATGAGAACAGCTTGCAATCGGATCAACCACCACATTATGTTTATCCTACTTGTTCATAACGAAAGTTCCCAATAAGGCAAACATGACGCCAATCGAATGGCCTCTGGGATCATTTGTGTGAAGCTCGAACAAAGAAACTCGAGTTAAAAAAACGAAATTCAAGAAGCCTTAATGATGAGCAATAATCCGTTTCTTTTTTTTATACCTATATAAATAACGTCTAACCTCGCACCGAAAATCCCTCCGCCAATTCGGCGACGCGCCGCCGCACTACCACCGCTATCGCCGACCATTCAAAATCCAAGCAATATCCCGTTTATTATTTTCACTTCCCATCGTTTATCTAAAAAGTTTATTCTTTTTTTTTTTTTTTGTCTAAGCCAGGATTGTTTTTATTTATTTGATTTTTGTTGTTGGTTTTGTCCAAAAGTCAAAATGTTAAATATCCAGTTATATTGCGAAGTTATTTTCACACAGGGAACATCTTCCCAAAGAAACGCGCGAGCCAAATTGACTTCCTTCTCTTCGGGGTTCGTTTCATATGGCTCATCGTCATCAATGGGGCAGGCACAATATGGCGGCGGCTTAGCGGTGCAGCGGCTTGAAGTCGACGGCAATAACAGTAACAACATTCAAACTTATGGTTTCGCGCGCGAATTTAACTTAACAATAAGCCTTGTCATCTAATAAAAGGATTTTTTATTCCGTTTTCTTGTTGTTGTTGTACGACGACTGTTTGGAAAAGTAATTGTAACCTTTCACTTCTGGCCACATTGACAATCAACCAAACCGAACCACAACAGTTTTATATAGCTGAACGGAAACTGCAAGCACATGCAATGTGCGCTCGCGCGCAGGGAGGACAACATAGATGGAATGAATATGTGCGGTTATGTTCATGATCACAAGCTGGAAATTATGGGAACCTTTATGATAGAAATGTTTTATCCCAAACTTTAGCAACATGATGTTGTGTTTATGGAGTGACTATATGGACTGCTTGGAGTGCTTGAGAGATTGTGTGCCTTTATGGTTGTTTAAGTTTGACAGAACAAAATCTATACTCACTCGCGTATATTTACTGGTAGAACAACACGCGAACCTTAAAATTTTTAGGTGTGAATATGAATTATTTATATCGGATCAAAGTTTTTTGGACTCCAGGCTAGTTGTTCGTTCTTCGGTTTAACAAATAAAATTTAAAAAAAATAATAATAAATAACATGAGACACATTGAGTGAGTCTCTGATGGTGGGATTGGGATAAGGACAGTGGTATGGCGGTGCGGCGTAGCATGCTGTCTGGGTCAACACGATTTTGCAAACAAACATGACATTTGCATGAATGGCGTAGGTTATTATATGGCGGGAAATAAAACTAAATATACTCGAAGATCCACTTCTTAACAGGGCTGTATTTATGATTTTAGGGCCCTTATTCTACTTTTCCACGAGAACTTAATTCTATTTTTTTATGAAATTTAAATTAAATTAATCAGTTTTTCTTATGAAGCGCAATGAAGCTAGAAAATTTTATTTGACAGAAATTTATTTTAAATGTCAAGCAACCAACAAAAATGGTTGCAACAAAAATAAATTAGTCTATATATTTATAATCAACAAACAGAATATTTTGAAATAAATTATGTGTCTTTCAATACCTAAAGTATTTTCGGAAGTCACCTGTGGAAATTGCCTTAAATTTTTTATGTAGGTATGTGTCCTTTGTCAATGGTTTAATAGTATTAATTTCGAGTTGGTAAAAAAAGACCGACATGAGCCATTACAGAAGATCCTGCAGAGCAACTTCCTTCCTTGGGTCCTCAAACCCGTTATGTCCCTGGGATTATCCTTAAGTAATAGCCCGTGGCGTAATGGTTAGTGCGTTGGACTGTTACGCCGAAGGTCTTGGGTTCGATTCCCAGCCTATGCCACCTACAAACCCAAATGTTTTTCTCACGGGTTACTGCCCCTTGCGAGGAATCGACAAATCCTCCAAGAGTATCCCTTGTCATGAAAAAGTGCTTCTCACCCTAGCCGTTCGGATTCGGCAGAAAATTGTAGGTCTCCTCTATTCCTGCCAATAACACGCTCACAGGAATGGTTGAGATTTGTAAGTCACTAGGCCCTGGTTCTATATAAAGGGTCGCGGCGACCAATTAATTTTTTTTTATTTTTCTTAAGCCGCTCAGCCTCAGAGCCTCTGGGGTTATTTTATCAATGTAATTTTGAATTAAAAAGCCATTATCAATATATTGCCTTATAGGTACTTATGTATGATACAAGTCCCAACAAAAACATCCCTGGATTTTTAAAAAGGTATAGATAATAATAAAGTTCCTTCGGGCAATTCCGTTAAGACTCACTTAAGTAAGCATCACCAACAACTGTAGACTCTAGAATTGTTGGTTCCCCCACATCTTTACCACCACCCACAACATTGTCTGGCATCACAAGTTACTTTTTGCAAGTTAAGAGTTAGACCAACGAGTTCGCCAGGAACCTCTTGAAACTCCAAGTCCAAATGTGAGTCTCCGGTTTTTATGTTGATTTTATACTACTTGTGATGGCATAGCTAAGGCAAATTGTGTCATCGTTAACGGAATCTATGAGTGCTGAGATGTGCACACAACAACAATTCCATCCAATCCAAATAAAGATCCGCACTTGACTTGCACTGCACATCCGAGCACATTTGGTGGGAAGACAATTTACAGCCAGTAAAGTTCATGTTGTCTTTCTTTTTTTTCTTTTTGTTGCATTTGTGTTGTATTCTTTCTTTGATAGGTACTATGCCAACTACTGCAATACGGCAACTCTTGGCAAGAAAAGATCACGCTAAAATGGCAGGTGCAAGAGGGATGTCTTCAAATGCTAATTCAACTTTTTTTTTTGTTGTGTAAACAAACTGGCAGTGTGCTGTTGCTCTGTTGTTTCGACGCGCGGTGCAGCGGGAATGTTGGAGTAATTGTTGTAGTTCTCCGAATCACTAAACTGAATGTAACAGCACATCAGCGAGGGATATAATGGTGGGTGAATGCAGATGATGCAAGGGGAGAGCGGGAAGGAGTTGGTATATTTCGTCATTTTGTGTCTTTTGAATCTATTGTACATTTAATTTTAGCTGATTAAGTGTCAGCTGGAACATGGTGTCCAATTAAATAGATCCCATTCGATTGAGAAAAATATGGAGTAAGACAGAATGATTTCTAGTAAAGTTCATGTTACACCATCGCTGCTGCCGCCACCGCCGCCGCACCGCCTGACAGTACATAAGTTTATTTTGGTTTGATTGGATGTTGGGCAAATCGTGACTCTAAAAGACTATAACTGAAGTTGACGTTGTTTAATTGACTTAGTTCGAATGGTGTAGTAATAGTTATAAGTATTAATGATGGTTTGGCAGGATTTTACAATGTTTATAATTTTCAAGCTATTGTAATGAGAATGATATTTTTTTTTTTTTTTAATTAAGTAGTAAGTTGTTGTTAATGTACTTAACGTAAACTTATGAAATTATTTGAGAGATGTGCAAAATTAAGAGATGTATGAAGCCAAGTTCAGCTTAAGCATAAGGTTCTTGTGCAGAATTTTGAATTTTGTACTGTATTCAAAAAATAATTGTCCATAAAATTCAAAGCAAAAACCTCCGAAGCAGGCCACCCAGTGACACTGTTGTCTAAGAAAACTATAGAAAAAACATAACCTTTTTTTTTTGTTTTTTTTTTTTTTTTAGCGAATGCGTTTAATTTAATTATTCGAATTGAAATTTAAAATTAAAAGGAACTAAAACCCACAGCTTTTGTTTCCACTTCAAACAGAAAAAAATTTTGATTGGGAAAAAAACATTATTATTATAAGTCGCCGCTCGCAGAGCCAAAAAACGACTGAAGATATTTCTTCATAAAATAAAGGACGCATTTTCTTTTGTATGCGCTTTCGTATATAATAATAATAAGACTATATAATAATGTTGATGTAGATGCTTGATGTCTTGTAGTGGTGTTAGGTTGATTTCGTACGCTTGCGTTCGATACAGATTACATCAAGTAAATGAGTTGAAGTAACTGATTTTTTTTTTAATGGTTTTTCAATTTTTCAACAAAAACCAGAAAATTGAAAAAATGATATAGTTAAATTTTCGTAAGTTTTTCTTAAAATCTTTTGCTCCTACGAAAATATTGTTACAATATTTTTTGGGTAGACATATGATATTTATATATTTCTCTACACTTTTTCAATAAAACTGGGAGTTTTCATAATATTTTCAAAAATTTCTTATTTCAGTTTAATTTTAGGAAACCTTTTAGCAAGTGACAAGCGTAGTTCCTGGGAAAAAATTATGGGAACATTTTAACTTACCTATTTGGGGTCACACTCCATTAGAATTTTTTTTGTAAGTTAAATCGATTTTTATAAAAAAATAATATCAGGGGTATTCATATTCATGCCACGTCATAAAGTCCCAATAAACGTTGTAAACTGCCTAAATCTGTCAAATTTTCATACCAATTTACAACGTTTACAATGACTTTACGCTATTGCACGAACACCCCAATTATATATTTTTACATAAGTATAACATTTAATATTTTTAAATAATTTAAATCTATCTTAGATATTTTGTATCAAAAAAATGAATAAAATGAGTCTCTTGTTGGCGAGAACCGAAAAAACATGTAAACTTAACATTTTACTGGAGCAAATGTTATTAAATTAAAAATTTCCATTCAAATTTATCTTAAGTTTGTTTTAAGAGCTGTTCTTGAAGAACTGAAAAATTTCCTGAGGAAAAGAACAAATTTCTTTTGGCAAACTACCTGACACGTACTTTGCAGATTTGTACATGGAATGTGAGGTGAATAAATTTCGTTATTTAGCTCCTTTAAGACTGCTTGAACCCCATTCTTTTCACCTTACATCGCGTTGGGACTATCTGAACCAAAGCCAATTAAGTTTGAGTACGGTATTTGTAACTTGTTCAAGCTACTCTTAACTGTAGAAAAAATGCTTGAAGCTAGCTAATTCGTCCTTTATTTCTTAAATACATACAAAATTATCTAATAGTTTTTTTTAACTCTTCGTCATAAAACCTTGTGAGAACGGCAATGCAATTGTTGTTGAAACATCTGTTGATTTGTCAGTTATTATTAAGAACTTCGTATGTCTTCTTTTCTTGGCGATGTGTTACTGACAAAAAGGTTCTACAACATCTTTTATAAAGTAAAAAAAGAAATATTTAAATAGATATATGATTAAGAATTAAATAAAAATAGTATCGTTCCACCAATCAATGTCTTGGTCGTTTTTTTTTTGTACATTCTAAGTTTCTGAAAACACATTTCTTAAAAAATTAGCGAAATGTTATCGATCATTGTGAAATAATAACCAAGTCGTGTTCTGCTATGAAAGATAAACATTTCAGAAGAGTTGTATTTTCCGGATTTCTCGATTGACAAACATTTCTCAAATGCATCTTCTAATATAGTGTTGCTACCTTTTTTTGACAATTGTTTGATGTCATGAAGTAGCGATAAATTTAAATAAAAATACCTTCCAAAGTGAACGGTATAGTTTTTTATCAAAAAACTTGAGCCATGGATAGGTACAGTGTTCATTCTGAACGATTCCTCCTATCGGTTTTCTTTGTTTCTTTTCTTTTTCGGGTTTCTTCTTCAGAAGTTAAATTGGAATTAGAATCGGATTCGATTGCAGTTTCTGCTTCATGAGAAGATATTTTTTCCACATTTGATATTGGATTTGATAGTTTTTTCATTTGAAAGCAGTTCTAATGATGTTTGGTTTCCTTTTCCTGAGCATACGAATCTATTGTAGAAGATTTTGTTATTTTCTGAAAATATTTATTTTTTCACTAACAATATTGTAAAAATAATGTCAAAATAATATATTTAACCTTTCAATACTAATTTTCGTTTTCGTGTAGAGATTTTTTTTAGTGTATGGCTGTAAATTATACACAAGACACAACTCAATATAAATTTCGGAAAAAATAACAGTAAACAATTCAATGCTAAACTGAGTTCTTGAAGATCTTAAATATGAAACATATAGAGAGATATAGAGACAGCTATCAACTGCTACTGTCAGTCGATGTGATGTGTTGAATTTTTCAATGAATACATTCAGCAATATTAAAATATAGATGATTAGTAGATAGATGATTATGGGCGATAGCCCAGGGCACGGGAGCCAAATAAGAAACTTGGGGCCAATTAGGCACTTTAGCTCAACGCTGGAAATGACAACAAAATAAAATAGTTCACCAAAATTCCAATTTATCAGAATTTAGTATTTTGTTCACAACATCATCAGTTGATAGAAATCTATGTAGGTATAAAGCCTTTTATTGTTCCTCAAATATAATTTGATTTTTAGATACATATATGTATCTTTAAATTAAATTTATATTCTGTAAGGAGGTCCATTTTTCTCCATATTTCCTCAAAACTTTTACTAACAATTTTAAAATCGTGTTCTTTAACAGGAAAATGGTTTAATTTCCTGTTCTTTAATATCAGTTCAATTGTTCCACTATAATTGCCTTACAATCTTTTTCTTATTATGAGAATATAAAACCCCAAACACCTTTAAAAGCCATTAAGATGGACAAAGGCTGAGCACACAACATTAGCCACCCAGTTTCTCTTTACCATTGGCCATGTTAAATTTTGAAAAACATGTACCTTCGTATATCTATAAAATAAAGGTATGTAGGTAAGGTAAACCTATCTTTAAACGCATTTAGGGTTACAAAAGTTCATTCGTTCTACCGTTTACGCTGCACTTCATTATTTACAACAACTGTAACACGTACAAACATTTTTTCAGATTTTCTTCATTAACTAAAAACAAAACAAAAAAAAAAAAAACTTAAAAGAACGACCACCTTTCTAAAAGTCTTGAGGGAAATCTTTAACCTCTTGCTGTATTCAGGTGTAATAGCAGCAGCAAGCACAACCAATTACCAATGGGTCGGTTCATACTTATAAGTATATGTATATGTAGGTATAGGGTACATACATAGATACACTCCTTGGCCCAGCATCTAACTGTTTTTTTTAAGCTGGCCTTCCCGTCCGTCGCTTCGTCGTCATCGTTGTCGTTGCAGCCACAGAAGAAGGAGCACAAACTAAATTAAACACAACAAGAAGAAGGAGAGGAATATATTCACAAAAAAAAATATAGTCAGTCGCGAACGTACACCTGACATCGTCCAAGTCCATGAGTTGAACAAAATGATTAGATGCGAGTGTTTTCCTTCGATCGGCGGATTAGATGCCTTACCTACCTATATGCTCAAAGCTCACGATCCACTTAAAGGGTGTTCCTGCACGTATATGCCAACTGCTGCAGCTCGAGCAGCAGCAGCAGCAACATTAACAGCAGCATCATGTTCGATTTGGCCCAAAAGAACGTGGTCAGCAACTTTGACAGGAGCCAATACATAAAATTCGCTCGTCGCGCACAAAAAATCTCTATGTCGCGGTTGAGGTGGTTTTCGGTTTCCTCATTCCAATGGTCCAATGGTGATGGTGCATTTGAGGATTCTGTAGAGAAAACAAAAAAAAAAACTCAAATCACAACGTCACAAAAATAAAATTGTCGATATCGATACATATGTATGTAGAGTTGCCATGCGTAATATTTTTTTTAGGGTGAGGCATTTATTTTTTTTTTAAATAGCAAAAGGGGGAGACTATTTTTTCCACTACTGAGACTCATGCAGGATACAACTGGGTAATAGCGATCAGTTGGTAATATTTAGTTAAAAATTTAAAAAATTGAGAAATTTGTTAAAGAGAAAATAAAAATTTAAATTAAGAACACCGCCTTATAGTGAAAACAAATTTAAATAAAAGAAAAGTAGGTGTGTCAGTAGGCGGACTTAAAGAAATTGTCACATGTCATGCTTAAGGCTCATGAGGTTTTAATGCAAAATTTCATTTTTCTATGGTGATGTTAAGTTAGGAGAAATCTCAAATAAAGAGAAAGTGGACACAATTTTAATATGAGCAAAATAGGCGTTGTAGTGGGTGGGACAAATATCACATCTCATGCTATATGTTGAAGAGACCTTAATTAAAAAAAAAAAATTCCAAATACTTTCAATAAATTGGGCGTGGCAGTGGGCGGATTGTACTTATATTAATCTTTAAATTACAACACCTGCATGCACCCAGGCGATCCCATACAAAGCATATTGCACAATTAACTACTGTGTACCTTCTTATTGCCATTAAGTTAAACCAAATTTTAATTCTTGAAATTCCAAACAATTTTAAACTACCCCTTTTTCAATTCACACTCACTTACAGCCGGAATCTAGAGTATAGAGAATTCAAGATCCGGACCGTAATATAGAAACCTTTTGAGAAGATGTTTCAGTTACAGAATATGATAGGCATTGCTGAATTTTATTCTGTTTGAAATACCAGTCGAAATAATTCGACTGTTAGGGAATAGATTCGATAATATTGGTATTATTATAAGGGGTTCTCTTTAAGAATTTCTAATCGTTTTTTTCTTTCTTTCTTCTGAGCTCATTGTAAAAGGTTCTCTTCCAAGAGTTCCGACCGTTTTGTTTCATAGGTTGCGTGCAAGGGACAAGTGTTTTCTATAAGAATCCCCTATCGTTTAGTTCCTCTAAGCCCCTCTTCAAAAGGCTCATTGGACAAAGTTCTCCTTCAAATGTTCCGATAGTTTAGTTCCTTATGTTGTTTGCTAAGGAGATTCTCGATGGTTTGTTCCTTTGGGCTCTTCTTCACGATCCTCACTGGACAAGGTTCTCCTCCGCTAGTTCCGACCGCTTTGTTAATAGGAACATAGGACTCCGGTAAAGGATCGAATTTGGTGATTTAAGTCTGAATTAACTAATTAGATATTTCTGACAGAGATGCATGTCAAAGCACTATCGAAAAAGAGACCACAACAATATTTGAACTCCCGTTCCATAGTGTCGCTTAGTGTCGCCCTCTCTGTTTCGACAGTAAAATCAATGAATTGCGATATATTTTTGACATCTTAAAATTTAATTAACTCGGGTTCAATTTATTTTCCGGATTTATTATGTCTGGTTTATCCCAGAGTTATATCCAGCACTGAAATAATGGCTCTAAATGAATCACACAATAGGTACAGTACAGACTATGAAGACCCTTTTACCCGTCATAGGTGAACAGCTAGGGTTAAACCATCAATCACCTACCGCATTAGGGTATCAAAATAATATTGCAATCTTTTGAAGTTGTTAAAGATTACAGACCATATATTCAATTTGCATTTTATTCAATACAAATACATGTGTTATTTACGTATACTGACAAGATCGCGCCTATGATAGTATGATTTGTGTAGAGAATAATGTAGAAATCATTAAACCAGTTTTCGAGATATCTGAAGTTTATCTTATATTTTAGTATCACATGTAGGATTGTCAAAAAGCAAATCATTTTCATTCGCTTGGTCACCCTTAACAAATATATAGTCAAAACGCCTATACCCCCACTTCTCCCATCATGATGATTAAAATAAAAGAATAAAAAAAAACTTGGAATTTGTAATCCGAGAACCCAGCGATTGGGTCTGTCTGTCCAAACGATAGATATATTCTGAGGTTTATATAGGATAGATAGTACGGTACTCAAAGCCACTTCGTCATCGTGTATAGGATCGTGTCGCAATTTTGTGGTCATGGTCTTGCTCCATTGTGTGTGATGTGATCGTTCAGCTAGTTGCCAAGACATCAGGGGATACCGCGAGAGAGCAAACAGCGGTAGTGCTTTCCCTTGGGTTATAATTTCATATTTGCCACGACCAACGATGAAGACTGCAATAGAAAGAGAGATATCGAATATAAGGGGAGCCCTTGCCACATCGTATCGTAGCGCTATCTGGTAGAATTATCATAAACGATGACTCTATTCCAGGAAGAAATTAGATCACTATTGTAATGGCGTGTTGTGTGCGATCCATAAGATACTCTTGTAAATCGCATATATGTATCTATAAGATATGTGTTAGTTCCCGTTGGTTTGTTTTGTTTTTTTTTTTTTTTGCGAGATCGATTTATATATTATTTTTTAATGTGCTCCTTCACTTCTATCTCACTTTATTCGCGATTGTGCTCATCGAATTGAATTTCATTGGAAGTTCTTGACCTTTTAACAAGAGCGAGCACTCCACATATGTAATGCGCCACGGCCTGCGGCATTGATCGTGTGCTGACTGCATCATACCTACATATTTATATTATGTACTATACAACCTAGATTGAAGGAGGAGGAAAACCCTTGCGCTTGCTTTGGTCTTTGGATGACGATGACGACGACGACGACGTTCACTCTGCAAACGGATTGTTGCATTTTTTTTTTTTTTTTGTGCTGTTTCGCTTGATCGGATCCGATCCTATATGTGGATGGATGGAAGTGTGGCAATTCATAGAAAGTCAATGGGTGGCATCTAGAGGAGATGCTTAAGTTTTTTTTTTTTTTTTGCCGCAATCCAAATTCAATGACACTTGGAATCGATTGACACAACTGACACACAAGCTATGGAAGGGATTAATATAAGAAACGTTGACAGAGGAAATTTATTTGAATAGAGTTTAAATTGCAAAGATGTATGTATATAATTATGTTGTGCTGAGTAAGTGTCAATGTTGATGCAATAAGATCTCGAAAGGTTGGGGCCCTCATAGAGCTTATAGCACTGCAGACTTGGGCATGATGTTGAGATAGAAAATATGATGGAATAACAACAAATCATTTAGTTGTTTGCATAAGACTAATTGATGTTGAAATTATTATTATTGTTATTATGTCAATCAGTGTGGGCAAAGGTACGTTGACATTTTTTTTTGAGTAAAGATAATTTATTATAATATAGGAAAAGGACAATGATTTTTTTTGTTTCGAAACTTTAGTTTGATTAAAGGCTTGTGTAACTAACATTTTATGTACATATATTTGTCGCAAGTAAAGGAACAAGATACTATAGTTATTTCAAAATACTCAAATATTCTGCGCAGTCGTTAAGTTTATTAAATATTCCTAAGACCTAAGACTAATACTAAAAATGTACATGAAAAATAATCACAACTATAAGACAGAATTAAAACCAATTATTTATTGGTGTCAATCATTTCTTAATTAACTTGTCGATACTTGAAAAAAAAAAAATAAATAATTTCTATATAGTAACCATTAGCCATGTATAATTGTTCAGCTTATTAAGAAATAAATTGTCTCCTAAAATGTTTTCAATGCATGCAATTCCAGTCGAATAAAAAAAAATTATAAACGCTTTTCAATTGCATACCAAAGCACCTTAAAAAAATTATTTATCTTGCTATGGCTTTTAGTTTTGTTCATTATGGAACATTTTGTTTGATCATGAAAAATTACATCACCGGCACAACCGGCATTTAAATTTACTCGCGCAAATTGCGAATATCCAAAACGAATATATATACGAGTATCCTTTCAAATTGGTAACTTACAGCAGCGAAAACATGGTTAATTCTACAAATAGATCTGATAATCCGCATATATATTATCAGGCTCAGAGACTGTGTTAAAAAAATAAATTAGACCTTCGCAAGCACATAAGTTAACATAGATATAGCTCGGATGCAGTGGCGGATCTATGAGCAGAGTTTTTAGATCGATTTGATTTGTTAGAAAATTTATCTTCAATCCAAAGCGAGTTTTATTTCACCACATTCTGATGGGTTAGTAAACCCAACACGCATGCATATACTTTAGATTAAATTTTTTCCGGTAGACGGCGCTGAACACAAAAATCTAAAAATAACCTAAAACTTAAAACTAACCAAATAATTGAGCTTGTTAAGATGAGAAGTTTACACAAATCAATTTTATAATTTTTTTCTGATAGATGGCTCTTCAAACACATCTTTCTGTCCGAATTTGGTCTCTATGCAGCGAATTGCACTTGTTAACGGCTTGTAACTTTAAAAAATATATTCTATATATACTCATGTTATCGCAAGTTTTATTTTAAATTAAGAGAAGGGAGGAGCACATTTTCTCCCATTTTCGTTCTGGTTCTGGATCCGCCAATGCATTTTCAAAAATTCCCGACTTAATCAGGTGCAATATTAATTGCAATAACATCGCAGTAAATTTATTGTCTATAAATGGACAAGTTGCTATCGCCTATACATAGAGTTGAAGCTGGTAATATTTAAGATGTATGTATGTATGTTGGCATCGTCGTCATTGTGTTGTTGGGACGTGTACTACTTCTTGTGCTGGTTTTATTTCTACACAGCAGAGGCACTTTAATAATCTACATCGATCTAGCAAAATGGTACAGAGCTGAAATCAGAGCAGCACGCACCTCTCTCTTCAATGGAATAGAGAAAAATGAGGCACATTGGCGGCACTGCAGAGCAGCCGATACAGTATTCAAACAGAAATAATGATACTGAACCAGTGGTGTTGTTTATTAATAAGATTTTTTTGTTTTTATTTTAACTATCGCCAGAAGACTACAAGAGTGGTATAGAAATATTACACGTGACAACAGCTTTATGATTTTTTAAGGTACCTACGCTTCAGGGTTCAATAAATAAAAGCGAGCTTAGCATAAAATTAAATTTTTCAGAAGATCCAAGATTTACTAAAATGTAAGCTTTTGATAGAGGAGATTAAGTATAGTACATTTTTTCTAAATATTTTAAAAGCTTAAAAAGCTTTCGTCGACACGTTCAGGCTCCAAAAAAATTTTAGCTTTGATCAACTTTCCCTCAAAAAACTTAACAGCTGGTGATTGGGAAGAAGATTTTAAGAATTTTATATATATCAATGATCGTCAGCTTTCAGGTGACACTCCAATTCTCAGTTCCAATGACGCGTTTAGGCCCAAACACATTTTATTTACCATGACATTTGACCTAAAAAAGCGAGTTCTGGTGGTTGGGAAAGAAATTTTAAGATCTAAAATTATTTCACTGATCGTTAGCTTTCTGACGAAACTTCAAATTTCCGGTTGCAACAACTCTTTCAGGCTCCAAATGCATTTTGTTTACCATGACCTTTGACCTAAAATAGTGACATCTGGTCCTGATCGCTAGCTTTCTAGCGGCACCTTAAGCTTCTAGTTCCAACGACGCACAGAGGGGCCAAATGCATGAATTCTTGGCAGAAATAGAAAAAAAAAAATTGTGGGGAATTAAAAAAAAATTAGGTGGGTTGTACAGTTAAATACCCAAACTGTACAAACACGTGATCTTTTTGATAATACTGAGTGCATGTTGACCAAGTCATTCATTTGAACTTGCGCATTGTGGAAAGTGATTTTAGCAGCTGTGATTAAATCGAAAAACCGAACAAGTGGTCTAGTGAAATATTTAGAAGTGCTTTCATTTTTATATATTTTTTTTAAAATGGATTCAGCCCCCACAGGTTTTTTAACGATATTTATGTAAAATTATAGTTCGGTGTGATTAAATAAAAGTTTGGTGAATATTTGAAAGTTGGGTGTAGTTTTAGAAAAATAAATGTTGTGTTCTTTTTTTTATCTTAAGTTCTAATTATGAACATGTCATAACATGTCTTCGAATTTGGTGTTATTTGTTAGTGTATTATGTGTTCTTGTAGAAACAAAAATAAAAATCTGGCCTATTTGCGCTTTTAAAAAATTTCGCTTCTCGAATGAGTTAGGGTCTTGGCTAAAAAAAACATGTTTTTTTTTTTAAATATCTGTTTCTATATTTTTTTTGGTAGGTTCAGGTTCCAGTGATATTTTTATTACGAGGCGAACATTATTTGAATATGTAAGGCAATCAGGCGATGTCATGTCAACAACTCAATCTTCGAATTTGATGGAATTTATCCAAAATCGTACTAAATGTCCAAATCATTGTAAACCTATGTTGCAAAAGCGGATTTCATTTTTCATGTCCGATTTCAAAAAAAGAAAAGAGGATAGGTTTCTTATTTCTTATAAATCTTAGCTGGATTCTGCAATCAGTTTCAAGAATTATTCTGGGACTGATAAAAAATGTGGTCATCCTAGAAAAAGTTTCGATGAAGCTTCGGAAAGGACCAAACGCCAAAAGACTGAGGATTTGAGACAGAAACACTCATCTGAAGAACTAATTTTTGCTGCTCAAATGAGTTTACGGTCTTCAGGTCAAGTGGAAGCATCTAAAGTTGTGAGGGAAGTGACTACAAACTCACCCAAGAGAGAAATTTAAAACGAGATGGGGTTGCAAGTCGATAAGCCAAAACCCGGCTTTAGAAGCAGTAATGATGGGAACACTGCTAGGAGATTTTTCAGCGATCCAGAAGTTGCAGCAAAGATTACTGGGCTGGATATTCAAATAATCAAAAGGTTTAGAATTGTATTGCAAACAATAGCTAGTTCCTATGAAATTGGTACCCAATGCCACCCTCAATCCACAAAGTTTTGATTCATGGCCCAGCCATAATAAAGCATGCTTTATTGCCAATAGGTCAGTTAAGTGAAGAAGCACAGGAGGCACGAAACAAAGAATTCAAAAGATACAGAGAAGATATTTTGAATTTTCTCTTGATTTCTTCGGACCCATTAATAACGGGTTTGCGAAAACTGCCACACAAACGTTCAAATAACATTGATATGGATGTTCTTGATTTATTGAAGGCACCTGATTACTCATTTACTTCGGATACTTCCGGAACATCAGCGAATATAAGTTCAGATAATTCTTCCGATACAGATTAATTATATTGTATATGTACTAATGTTCCTATAATCACTATATTTTGCATTAAAACATAAAATATTATTATTTAAATACTAGATACGTGCTTTCAATTCATTTTTCAATAGATTAGTGCTTTAAAATAATTTCTGCCAAGAATTCATGCATTTGGCCCCTCTGTGCGACGTATTCAGGCTCCAAAAGCATTTTTATTTCTTTGAACTTTGACCTTCATATAGTAAACAAAAAAATCGCCATCTATAAGTCAGGAATGATATTTTAAAAGATTAAATAATCACTGATACTCACTGGTGAGGAAGAAAATTATTTAAAACTTTTGAAATTTCCTTCTGTCGCTTTTTTTTAATTCCTATGTTTAGGTTTCAATCATGTACATGCGTACACACTATTTTATATTGCCCTTTTGACATCACTTCCTTATTTACACAAAAACAAATCTTTACTTTCTTTAGAAAGTCGTTAGAAAAAAACCCTATTTATTTTGACCTCAAAATACCTTAAGCTTAAACGAGGGTCTATATTTGTTTAACCACACTCTAAGTATCTGAAAGTCTTAACTTTCACGAAAAAAAGAAAAAAATACATCAAACCATCCTACAGTTAGATTGTATAAAGACCTTTTTGAATTATTCATTTTATTTGGAATACCAAAAATCTATTTTACAGTCAACATTTTTTACCATTTACCACAATAAGACACTCCAAAAGGACATTACGCATAAAACCACTGCCATTACCAATTGTGGTACATATCTTACCATAATATTCAAATGCACCATACAAATAAACAAGACGACAGGGAATTGCTTTCCTGGATGCCTGGGCATTGTGTTTCGTATAAGTACCCCATACCTAGCATACACCTCAATGGTCTCCATTTCAGTTTTAGATTCTTTGGCATTCCACAAGCCATCAGAAACAGAGAGCATTCGCTGCTACTGGGTACTCGATGTTGCTTTTCAATCTTTCCAAGAAACGCAGATTTTTATTTGAACATATGCGGAGCGCGATGCCAACAATGGTTTGAAATCAAAAAAAAAAATATATAAAGAAAGGTCCAATGTCAAAGACAACCAAAGCCAACCATATGCAAAGAGCAACCAAAGCACTCCAAATAAAGAGAGACCTGCAATGTGTGTAAGGGTCCAGCAATGTGCTGCTTGATTTCCATTATTACAGCAGCCGTATCTCCATCGGTCCTTTGGATTAATCTCAATTTGACCTTTTATTGAGGCTCAAGTAATAAAAATTTATATAACTAACTTATCAAGGGGCAATGTGTAGTGTATACCTACTGTAAGCCTTTTGGCTCGGACTAAAGAACTACGTCCAAGTTGGGACTTAATTTATTGCTTCCTCTATTGCCCGTGAAATGTATTCCGCACTCATTGTATTTCAATTTGAAATTGCTTTGTTATAGGGCTCTTTGGGTTCGTATAACAACCCACCAATTACCATACAACAAAATTTATATGATCGAAGGTTTTGAATGATACTTGACCAACACAGCAAAATAAATAAATACAGACAAAGACTTTAGATCTCAGACTTAGGTACATATATAACTTTGAAGTAGTCCAAAATCGATTTGGCCAAATAATAATAGTGACCCTGACAAAATTTCATGTTGCCGGAATATTAGTCATTAATCACTCTGTCGGCAGCACAAATGGCAGGCGCACAAGCAACTTTTGTGTGTGGGTTGCACTTAAATCTCATAATATGACACAACTTTTCGGACCTCTCATGACGATGATATTGATTTGATTTTTGTTTTTGTTTAGTTTATTATTTAGAATATATTTATGGTTTTCAGCATTCAGCACTCTTAAGTGGGTGGTCAAATAAAAATTAATCAAATTTAATTTTTTTTCTTTTTTTCTATTAATTTTACAGAACATGACGTGGAAGATTGGAGTGATTGGTGTTGTGCTACTTATGATCACGCGAAGAGCTCAGGGAATTTTGGGCAAGTCACAGATGTGTGAAGTCGAAACCGGACAGACAAATATCATTTTGGATATCGAAGAGAGTAGGGGAAATTGTAAGTTTTGCTTTTTAGTTATTTATTTGAACTATTAATTTTTTTTAATCATCTATAATGAATCAACTTTTGAGGCATAAAATACTTTTATAAAAGTATACAAAATTGATTGCTTGACCTAAGAAAAAAAAAGCCATAGTGCTGCATGATCCTAATGACACATTTCAGACCAATTTGACACAATTTCCTTCAACTTTCATGCAAATATACATACATAATTAATATTCTTTTTTTAACTTGCCAAGGAAAAAAAACATACACAACGTATTCCCTTTGCCAATATCTGCAGGATTCCCACAGTTTCAAAGCACTAGGGCCCTCTACCGGTAGAAAAACTTTATGGACACCAATTTATGGTTACATCGCGTGAAGAATGTCATACAATTTAAGGCTTATTCACTCAAGGCACTTGCACCCATTTTGCTTGAATCAAATTTTTGGTTTGATTATATGTACCGTCTTTCAGTCTGTGCGTCATGCAATTCAAGCTAAAGCTTAAAGGAGTGGGACAATGGGATTCAAATTTGGTACATAGCATTTCTATATGATTCCTTAGAGGGAAAATTATAATTTTAGTTTTAGCTCATCTAAAACGGGTACCTGCCATACAACAATTTAGTTTTTTTTAAATCATCTCAAAAACGGCTCAAACGATTTTGATTAAACATTGTACTTAGGTTAGGTTAGATTAGAAGGGGCGTGCCCAGCTCTGAGGCTGCTGCGTACACGGGGGCCTATTGGTCCGTTGTGATCCCCTGAAACAGAGACATTTCCTAAACTAATGGTTGACATAGGCTGGTTCATTTACGAACCAACCCGTGCTTTCTATAAATTTCCTCATGTTTGACATTGAGACCTGGCGCTAGATCGTCCAACAAAATCTGTTTCCAAGGTAGCGGAGGCGATTTGTTTGGAGGTTTTGACAGTCGCAGAGCAGGTGTTTAATGGTTTCTATTTCCTCAACATCCTGACAACTCCTACAGAAATCGGGTGCACAAATACCCAATCTAGTGGCCATTGTACCAATGGCACAATGTCCCGTTAGTACACCTATCAGGGTTCTAAAATTCTTTTTACTCAGTGATAAAATCTATCGAGTTTATTTTTTATTAATTCTAAGCCATAAACTTCTATAGATGATGCAATCGTTTCTGGATATCCAGGAGTTATTGATTTGTTCTTTCGTCATTAGGTTTATATTCCTTTTGATCACGCCAATCGGGACGTTTGGTCCCGTATCTATTTGACTACAACTGTACCTATTTGACATTGACCCTTTCTTTGCCAGTGCATCAGCTATGTCGTTCCATTCTATATTACTATGTCCAGGAACCCAGCATAGCTTGACTTGGTTAGAGTTAAAAATATTGTTCCGTGTGTCTCGACTTTGTACTTACAATGACCAAAGCAAGCAGGAAAATTGCATTCCAAGTTTTTGTCAATCTACCAAATACACTTTTGACTTTTTTAACATTTGTTCAAATTCTTTCTTATAAAGACCGACTTAAACTTTAAAACCTACAATCTCTCAGACTTCAAAAACTCTTTAGTTAAGAGCGGGGGCACTTATAACTTTATGGTATCGCTGCTTTAAAAGCTCATAATTAATTTTTTCTGAAATTGTGTTCCTAGGGCTTTAAAAAGAACAAAATTCGTGCAAATTATTATTAATTATTAAATATATGATTTAGCTGTTTTCTCAAAATAATCTATAATCATAAAATAAAATTCCAAGTCTTGAAATCTCCCCAAGGACCTAATCTTTGTCTAAACACTTCATTCCACCTATAATGCATCATTATTATTTCGAACGAACTACCACTACCACCTATCATTCTTCGTCATTTAGTTTTGATAGTCGATCAAATGTAAAGAAGTAAATCATAATACTTTTACAGCTTACCTACCTTTATATGAACCAGTACCTATCATACATACTCGTATGAACAATTTCTCCCCGCTCTTCCGCCCTCATGGAGTGGAGAGGGTGTGTCGGTCTTTAGCAAACGTTAGTGTAATACATCACACTGTAGAACGCATATTCCATCAACACACAATCTTGCAAAAATAATTTGCACATAAATTCTTGCATTCAAGTGAGTGTTGCGCGCGACGAATCAGTGGCGATTTCATCACAATCTGAATTACTTGATGCAGCTAGGCTCCTCTATTCATGCCACTTAGGAGCTTGTCGTTTCGCATAGATTCTTGATTCTCCTTGATTCTTCTTGGCCCCTGGACTTTATAGAATAAGTGTATTCCGTGCAGCCAAAGACCTATGATTATAATCCACACGGTATAGCAAAACAGTGCACTTTGTATATAAAAAGATATTATCCTTATTTTTCTTTATACCTTAAGGGTCCTGCTTCATAAATATCCTGAGGCTATCCAAAAAGGAGTTATGTTGAAAAATGAGCTCATTGACTGGTATTCTTCTTTGCTGCACTCAGTGGTTAGGTGTGGCAGCATGGTAACGCTGAACAATGCAAATCCATGTTTATAATAGGACCCTGCCATAGGGGCCACTATTACATGATTTGCCAAGGAAAAGAAGGAACTTAGGACCGAATCTCATCAAACCATCCCGAGACGAGACACAAACATGAAAAATGGCCAAGGATATATTTTCCCTCCGCCGCCGACGCCGCTGCACCGGAGAAAAGAATGGTCATCATTAACGTACGATCATTTTGATTTGAGAGACGACCAGAGAGTGACTCGTCGCTGTGCAGAATGCAAACACACAGCCCGTTTCAAGCTATACAGATCAAATGCCAAGATAACAAGATTATAAAGACTTCCCCCGCGTCGCTGAACGAACAAACTAACTTGTCTTCAGGGACTGACAAGATGCCGCCGCACTCAACTGTCTACATATATATAACTAAAGCCGCATTGAAGCTCCTCATCATATCCACGAAATGATCGACAGGAAACCAGGGGCTTAGTTTTGTGTTTGAGGAAAAGCTGAATTAAAATAGAGTACTTAATAACAGGTATTTCCACGGTATGCAATAAATCTTCAATTGAATGAACTAGATTACTTCTGGGGCATTATACCAATAAGAAAATAAAATAAATTCAACAAAAAACAACAACTCTGCAAAATAATAATCCCTTTAGACAGGAATCATGTTCTCCCTTCGTCGCCGCCGCCCGCCGCCATCGTGCCATCGAGATGATGGAGATGCGACTTGAAAATGGTAATTGTTGGCGAAGCCATTAAAAGATGAGCGCACTTGCATGAAATATAAAGGTACGAACACTGCTGGCTGATGCCATTGGATTTGAAGTTGAATCATGCGAACTCAAAATTGTTTTGAAGCACAGAATTTTAGTCTTTGGATGGAAAAATTTTTAATGGATTAGCAGTACTTTGTTGCAGAACAATAGGTACACATTGTCCACACGTTTTCCAGTTGCATCATCATGAATTTTTGCTTTCGAGATTCAAGGCTTATTAATCATAGTAATTTGAAAAGGAACTATTAGTCTTTGTTTGTTTTGTAAGAAATCTTCTTGGACTGTTATCTTTGAAAACTTTGAGATATTTATGTAATATTTATACTTAAGATATTAATACGAAAAGCGATAGTTTTAGGTCCCTTGGCGATGCTATTAGTTTATAAACTTTTTCTTCACATATCACAACTGGACGAATAGTTGATCAAATGCTAGTAATCGGACGAAATCAATTCCGAAATAATAGGTCTGTTTCTTTACTCTTTAAGAAACATTTAAGCTCGAGCTTTTTGATGTTGTTTTTTGTAATTTTTGACCAGAAATGAAAAGTAAAGAAACGCATTTTGGATGTTTCTGTTTTGTTTCCAGGTAAACGTCACATTTGATAACAGGAATCATCATTAGTTTGACAAGCAAGCAAAGGCAGAAAGTAAAATGTTCGGGTAGATTCTTGCTGACTGGGAAAATAATAATTTAAAAAAAAAATGTCAAAAGCTCTTGCATTTTAGCGCCAGAAAAAAGTAAAGAACACATTTTGGGAAGATTTGGAATACTACGGAATTCCGCGGACGAGTATAGAAACAGACGTAATAAGAGTTAATTTTGCGTCTCAAATGTCATACTGTGGCATGTTTTTAACCTCAACGTAACAAATATTTAGTTTGGTCTTAAAAATTGTATTATTTTAACATGTCAAAATCAAAAGTGATAAAAATACATATAGTTGCATTAATTCTCAGGGGATTTCCCAAAATAACATAAGATATAAATTAATGCATTGGGTACCGAAACAAATATTAGAGAACCTTGGGATATGTGACTTACAACCCCTGTGACTTACAACTTCTTGTGTACATATTCCTAGTCTGCAGGAATGAAGGGGAACGGCTAAGATAAGAGGAAATTTGTCTTGACAAGAAATAGGTACTCTCGGAGTATTTGTTTTTTCCTCGCAAGCGACAGTGTCTCTGAAATAATAAGTGAAATAAACCGGGATTTGATCCCAGACCTTTGCCACCGCTGTCATAACAGTCCAAAAAGCTTAATATTACGCCAAAGAACACTGCCAATAACTGAGTTTTAGAAAATTATTAAACTCCATGAGGCACGGTGGGTTTAATATGTCCCAAAAACTTAAACCCATCAAAAACAAAATTTTTTGTCAAGAAGCATATTTCCAAATAAATGCTGCCAAATTTGTTAACCGATTTGTCAAATAGTTTTATTATGACAGCCTTTTGAAACAGACGCCTTCGTTTTTTTTTTTCGTAAAAATGGGAAAAAATTTAAGCTCGTCTGCTAATTGAACACAATTTTGTATGCGAAAAAAACCATCACGCAAACTAAAGGAAAGCTAGAAAACTATTGTGGGAACTCTTCAACATCGATTGGGTTGGGACCTTTTTCGGAGTGGTCGTATCAGCACAAATTACATACATATGTCGAAGGTTCGGGTCACATAATTCAAGTCACCACACCAAAAACTTCGATAAAATGCATGTAATGATATTGGACGATTTGCTAGTTAGCTCACAATATTGACAATAAATGCAATTGTTGGACAACTTCAAAAGAGTGTTTGACGATGTTCTATTGCATTTCTAACGAGTTTTTTTTTTGCCGTTTCGTTGAATCGATTCTACGTCGATTTGAAGCAAAAACGACTGCTTTTGAGAAAAAAGTTATCAGGATAACGCAATATGGCACAATTCAGGAATGGCAATGGGTGGCGCAATGAATTATATAGTCTCCAAACTTTTCCCCCTGCTACTATTTCCTGTTTCAAAACATGAAGAATTAGCTTGGCAGCGATAAGGGACTTGGTTCGAATAAAGAGGTCAGCGATGAAATAAATGCCTATTTTAAGGGGCCTCGAGAATAAGATGTAGACATCAAAAAATCGAAGAAAAGTGGTCGAGCTAAAGCACCGCCGCCGATGCGAAACTTATATCCCATACTTTCTGCAGCATCTACGCAGTTCGACGAATAAAATGTATACCATATTTTGAAAATAAGGTTATACAGGGTCTTTCATTAGCGCTTCCTATATTTAAATTTAAATTAAGCAAGTGTGTGTGAGATATCGAATTTTTTTATTCGCTTGAAAGGTCTATCGATACCATTGTATATGGAATATAACATCGTTGAAATGTCTTCCACGGCTTCTCTAGTTGACGGGCATCCGAAATGACTGGCGCATAAATCAGGGTGAATTCGGCAGGTGGCGCCGTCATGCCAAAATACATACCAAACAGATACTTTCTCGGGATGCATTGGACACTTTTGGATATCATGTGGTTTGGTATAGTCCCAAATTCAACAATTTTGTTACTTGAAGTACCCACTCATCCCGAAATGGGCCTCGTCGCTGAAGATGATTTTCGATGAAAATTTGGGTCAGTTTCAAACTGCTCCAGAGCCTATTCACCGAACACACGTCGTTGTCTATGGTCCTGGATCAGTTAAATTTTTTACGGGTGCAGGCTTAAGTCCAACACAATATTCTCCAAGTTATGGTCTGCGAAAAGCCCAGTTCTTGTGCGCGAAGCTAAATCGACTGCCTCGGATTTTCCTGCACCCTCTTACGGATGACTTGGTTGATCGTTTACTGAACCATCCACTGGTTCAGTAAACGATCAACCCAATTTTTATACTATGCGAATAGTCCTATTGGTAGGACGATTATGGCGACCGTAAAATGGACGAAGCGTGCGGAACTTTGCCGGAACAGAACACCCATTTTAATAAAACAATTTTTTTTTTATTTCCACGTGTTATTTAACACTAATTCATCCATGGTGATTTGGCAACCACCAGAAATAAAGTTCTTCAACTTTTCCTTACCTTTTTTATCCTTATCGTATACTTTCTAGTACTTAGGCGATGAGATCGGGATCATAAATGAGGTATCACCTATCCACTATTATGCAGTTGAAATGTTTTCATAAATATCTTAAGCTTTTTAAAGATTTTAATTGATTCGTATATAGCAAAATTAAATTCTAAAAATTTGGTGTTAAAGGTATTTTGGAACGAAAATTTAATTCTTAAAAATCAAACTAAAGACATCATATTTAAAATTGCGTGCTGCTCAAGGATGAGTCGTAATTGTCGGCAAAATGATTACATCTTCTTTTTACATACTCTTTCCTTACCAACGAATAAACACAATTCTGTGCCCAGTTCCATGCTAAGTTTGGCCTTAACCTTTCTGCTTAAGCGAAAAGCGTGCCTACAAGAAATTCAGCATCCTCAACCAGCATCATTTTTGAGCGCCTGTAAAAATGCTAATATAAAATAATTACCATTAATTGGTAATCACATTGTCACAACTCATTCTACATAACAATCGAGTATACCTACTCGTAGATAGGTATAGACACAGGGTGACTCTTAGTTGTGTTTATTTTCGTTCTATGTTTCCCCAACTGTATATAGAGAAAAGTTATACATACCTCTAAGATCACTTTACAATCGGCCATCTGCAGTAGAAGTTTATCCAATTACTTGGAACGCATTTAAGTTATTGGCATTACGGGAGTCGTTCGTTTTCATTATAGCCCGCTCGTTGTCGTCTCCACCACATGATATTGATGATGATGATGATGACGATGGTGATGTGTTCTCCATGTCCGCGTGTGCAGAAGATTTGCGACGCCCTTGCCTCGCCAGAATCATTAGTACTATCTCCAGTGCGCATCCAATGGCAGTTCCTTACTTTATATATAGAGGATCTCTTAGAGCTAAGCTCTGTGCATCAGCGGGTTATAGTGATGTGGTTGGCATGCAAACATCGTAGAATTCTAGAGTAGTTCAATAAATTTACCGCCTTTCAGCGGGAATCCATAAAAACAGCAAAAAACCACCAACCTCTGTGTTGGTTGGCTTGATGATGCTGATCTAGATATTGCACGCTAGAGACTTAGGCATTTTGTCCAAATGACGAACGCAGCCAAGAACTGGAGAACAAAAAAAAATGAACTCCCAAGCGAGTGTTGCAAGACGACGAGGTGATGTAATCAGCTTTTTCCATCTTAAAGAAACAACTTGCATTTTCCTCGCTTGAATTAACAGCTTGCGAAAAATTAAAAAAAAAAAAAAAAACATTGGTGAAAAAATGGTTGCATTAGATGGGCGCGCAATTGTATCTTAGAATGGATCAGCAAATTTAAAATAAAAACTTAAGTTTTTTTTTTTTGTGGTTATCCATGTCGTCCACGCCACAAATTCGACTGCCATGCAAATAAACACCTCTGATGGAAATAAATCAAATCGCTGCATCATAATATGCTGAACTGCTGACTTGCTGCAGGAGCTGTTCTGTTGCAGTGCGATCAAAGTATCGGACTCTCGTGCAATTGGCTTGGATTATTGGTGTCATGATTTTGATTATATAGCTCGAAGGTGACTATGAGTTTGAAAAAGGGAGGGTTAGGCCAGGCCACTGGTGCTCCAGCTTTACTACTGATGTTGCTATTTTCTGCTGCTGCTGCTTATTATTTGTGAAACGCTTTTTGCGCAATCAACAACATAAGTGTGTAACAGTAGGACGGATGACTATGCCGAGGACAACGATTTTGCAAAACGGGAAGTGGAAGTAGTGATCGTGTTTTAGTGGTGGATTCAATGTACAGCTCGGAGGTATTAAATATACAGAAAAAATGGTTGGTAGCTAGCAAACCGTTGAAAATTCGATTTATGACTTGCTAAGAATGTTTTGCAGAGAAAAAGAAGATAGACTACGACTATTAAAATGGGGCGTTGGTAAAGTACTATCGATAACAGTAACAGTTCACTACAGCAATGCAAACCATGTACAACAATTTTAAGGATGATTGAAGGTATCGGTTAAACTATAGTAGGTACATATATTTTGGACTGAAAAGTGTTTCTTTTTCTTTGCGTGTCTTAATCAATTGAACGAACGAAACTTCAAATATCTGGTTACAGTAATCAACACGGTAAATTTATTGCTAGGAATAAAAGTCAAAAGTTCCTCTGAATCTCAGGTGGGGATTTAGGGAGGGCATTTAGTCAAATCTATGATGTTTTCGAAAATCATTATCTTAAATAAAATTTGATTGTTTTGCTAATTTGATCTTAATTAAACTATCGATTATGTGAATCACTTCATAATAAATATATTGTGAAAGTTTCAGCTCAATCCGACGGTTAGTTTTTTTTTTATTTTAAGCATATTTTGAGTAAAGTTTGCCGACTGCGCAAAGTAATTCCTCACAAAGAGACCCAGAATTACGTTGTCAATTGTATTGAACATATTGGAAGCATCCAGTAATTTCTTGTTTGAAACGTAATGCCGAAAGTAGGAATGTGCGCTTTAGTATATTTCCATGGAAGTTTCAAGACATTTTATCTCGAATGGGTATGCTGTCGAAGGCTTTTTATATTAGGCTTTCGATAACAACTAAGTCTACGCAACTGTACATCTCTTTGTGTTCCCCCAAACCAACGCGAATTTGTCATGGCGACGACGAAAACAATAATAACAACGTGTTGTTTGCATTGACAACCACGCGCGTGTTGTTATTATTGTTTTCGTCGACGCCGCAACAGTTTCCAGTTAGTTTGGGAGAGCCCTAAATTACATTTTACGTCTGAAACGACTTTTGTAACAGTAGTCCTGTCTTTAAAGACATTTGATTCCCGAAAAGTTCGCCGGAAAACTGGATTTTAGTATATAGCCTCCTCATGGTGTTCTTAAGCAACTGCATCGATATGAGCGCCTCTAATAGTTATACGGGAGATTAAAGCCCCCAAAATGGTTTTTCAGGAATATCTCCCAAGTAGTTCGTTGTATAAAAAAACTGTCAAGAAATAATTTGTAGCTTAGAAAAATTCCTACAAAAAACATTTTGACACATTTTTCATAAAAATAACCGTTTTCGAAATAAACCAATCGGAAAAGTTAAGGATTTTACTTTTCTATATAATGGGGCGGCTTAGTTAAAAAATTGTTGTTCTGTGATAAAAGCATTTTTTTTTTCATTGTTGTTACATTTTGTTAACATGATTTTAAGATATTGGGGTACTTTAGGTATTTGTCTACCCATTTAGGTAGGAGGATCAAATAAAAAAAAATGACATGAAAAAGAAAATTAAGATTAAAAAAACGGCAACACTTACAGTATCATGTTATAGCTTTTTTTTTAAACCAGGAACTCATTCTTTAACTATGTATTTAAACGAAGTGCTTAGTTTTTGAATATTTAAATACTTTCAATTTTAAAAATAAAATTTAAAAAATATCCAGCTAGCCATAATGCCGATTTCTACATCAAAATATTTTGGGGAAATCAATAAAACAATCTAAATCTAAACCCACTGAATAAGGGAACAACGAATTGTAACTTTTTCGGTTTAGTATTGATAACCTCATTTAATGAATTTAAAACGCTCATAGTAGATCCGTAAAGTCAAACAGAATGACAGCTTCTCTTACTATAATAAAAGATCAGCTCACTATAATCATACATCATTAAGATTTAAGGAGTTCTTTTACGTGTCATGTGATTCATTATTTTATCGCAACCCGGAAATTTTTCAAAAGCAAAAAAATCCATCATATATACAAAAAAAAAAATCCACTTCACTTCTTCGAACAACAATCGCAAAGTGATAATCAGATTTCAAAGAAATACAAAGCTGTACATAAAGATATAAAAGCTCCAGGCGGAGGCAAGTTCGAGTACTTTGCTTTGTTCATAAAATATTGTTAGTTTGATTAAATTGCCAATCATTTTTTTTTACTTCATTAATTTAAATTAATTTTTTTTTACTATTCAATAAAACAAACACGCACAAATATGTATGTTAACTTACGTGGGAACGCCAACACCGCCAGCAGCGGTGTTAATTTTTTTTTTGCAAGAGAAAGCCCACAAAAAATCTTTTAAATAATAAAAAAAAACTTGTTTCCTGCGCCATCCATAATGAATAATATATACATATTTATTTATATTTTGTTTTTTCTATTTAATTTCAGATGTTGGTCAACTTACAAATCCACCGGAGCTTCCAATCTTTGGTGATCCGTTCACGGAAATTGCACTCGATCTAGTCTTTCCAAAGGGTAATCCAACATTTTTGCTGAATGGCAAGAAGTTGCAGCTGCTGCAACCGCTCGACCGGGATGAAGAAAATCTCAGTCATATTGTCTTCCAGGTGAGAAGAGATGTCATTTAAATTAAGTCTTAACATTATTATGACACTTTGGGTTTGGCCTATTAATAGCGAATGGATGGCAAATAAAACTATTTTTAATAATGTGCTTATAGAATAAAGATTGAATAAAGAGCTCTTATGTGTCGCAAGTAGTTGCTGTAATGTGGTAAGGGACTTTCTTTCCAGTAGACCAAAATTTCTTGATTATCACAATAGCGTATACATATCTTGTTTTTAGATTAAAAATGTTATGGGATGCAGGGGTGAGGAGATATTGCGTTTTTTTTTTATGCATCGTTTAGCCATCTTAAAAACCTACATTTTAGCATGCATATTGGTATTTTACCATCCCTGAATTGTCCACAATGTCTAATATCTCATTTTTTTTTAGTTAAAACTAAATTGGTTAAAAACGCTCCCGAATGCATAGATGAGAAGACATTTCACTTTTTCTTTGTGCATCGAGTTGATATCTTCATCTTGCATGCATATTGGTACTCTACCGTCCCTGGAGTGTCCAGAATGTCTAATATCTCTTTTTTGATTAAAAAGTCTCTGGAATACTTAGATGAGGAGATATTGCACTTTTTCTTTATTTATCGGATGACCATATTCGAGACCTTTATTTTGATAGAAATATTGGTACACTAAATGCCCTGGACTGGCCAAAATACCTAATACCTCGTTTTTAGTTAAAACTTAATTGGTTAAAAACACTCCGTAATGCATGGATGAGGAGATATTGCGCTTTTGTTATGTAACGTGTGGCCATCTTTAAGATCTTAATTTCAGTATGAATATTGATACGCTATAACTTCCGTGGATTGTCCACAATATCTAATATCTCGTTTTTGAATAAAAATGTTGCAAAGATTTTCATTTTCTAGGAGAAAATTATTTCGTTTAAGCTTTTGGAATTGGAAATGTGGATAGACTTAATGGGTGTTCACTATTTTAAATGTACATATATGTATGTGTATGTGTATAACTAAAACTCTACTTTTTTTTTGCACAGACCTTTAACCTGCTCTTAATGAACCTATAATACAATAAAAATAAAAAAGTGTGTGCTAAACTTTATATAAATATGAACGTGGCCTTTTAGGTAAATGTGCGGTTTGGTTCTCACACAAGGCGTCCAATATGCACCGCATCGTGTCGAGTCGTCTGTTTATCGTTCGTTCGTTATGAATATAATCTATATAGCGCCAATGACATAAAGCTGTTTTTTTTCTGATCTTATTTGAATTGAGCTAAACATTGAAAAGTGTCAAGATGTAAATGGTTGAAGTATTTTATTGAAATGTCGTTGTTTTTTTTTTTTTTTTTTCTTATTCCAACTTTATTAGTCAGTCCAAATCAAATGGAAAAAAGGCTACGTTTGTGCGCTAATGACTTATAATAAATTAAATGTGGCAGTTATTATGGTTCGATGTTGTTTTTTGAAGTTGTTTATTGAAATCCTAATGGAGACTTTGAGATTTAAAATCAATTAAAATGAATGTTTTTTAAGCAGGAATTTTTGGGTAAATTTTCTGTAAAATAAATAAATTTGTAAAGAATGGATCTGATTTCTTTGAATATTTAATATATATTTTTTGTTTGTCATGTTAATGAACTAAAGGTGTTAATATAAACGTCGCTTTAAATTAAACTAATTTGAGTTTAATGTTTATTTTACTCAGTTCACGCAAATCAATGATTGAACAAAATATTCTACATATTCTACAGAAGGCCACAATTATAAGCAAACAACAAAACATAGTTTAAAAAAAAAAACGCGGCTAAAATTTGAATTGAATATTTTTGTTCTCGTACAGGGTGTTTTTTTTCAAAGCCAGTACTTACTTTAATTTTGAACAAAACACATTAAATTAAATTAAACGGTCATTTATGTATGTTTAATTGAGAGAATATAGTTTTAAAACACTACTTCGGGCATTTTCCCACTACGACTGGATCAGATGGTCATCATTTGAGAAAAAAATTTCGAACGCATTTGAAGAGTTTATTTGGCCGTGAAAAGGACCGTTCGAATTTGTTGTTTCAAAAATAAATTAATGTGTGTTAATAAAACAAAGGGTGCGTGAAATCACCATTAAAATTTTGTATTCATTTGAAAGGTCTATCGATGCCAAAAGGTATGGAATATAACATCGTTCAAATGTTCTCCGCGGCGCGTCTCTGTGTGGCACGCATCTGAAATGTCCAATTTTCCATGTCTCTCGCGCATAAATTAGGCTGAATTGAACCAATGGTATGGGTTATGTTGGCTTTGACGGCCGATGTGGTTTGTGGCTTATTTTTATAGACCTGCAACTTAAGAAAACCTCACAAGAAAAAGTCTAACGGGGTCAAAACGCACGATCTCGGTAGCCAGTTCACATCACCCCCGCGTGAGATAACCATGCCCTCGAATCACTCGTGCAGAATTTCCAATGTGGCGTGAGCTGTGTGGCGCGTAGCATCATCCTGTTGAAACCAGATGTCGGTAATGCTCATATCATCTAATTCAGGCCAAAAGAAGTTTTTAATCATCGACCTATAGCGCTCTACGTTGACGGTGATGGCCTGGACAACGTCGTTCTCAAAGAAATATGAACCGATGACGCCGTCAGCTCAAAATTCACATCAAACAGTGACTTTTTCGGGATGCATTGGACGCTCTTGGATCTCATGTGCATTAATACCGTCCCAAATTCGACACACTCTCACGGACAGCGGCGATCTTTTCGGCAGATCTTGCGTTTTGTCGACGTACGGGTGTTGATTGGTCGTTTACTGAACCAGTGCACTCAAATTTATACACCACACTGCGAATAGTCCTCTCGGTAGGCAGATTATGGCGACCCATTTTACGGGTGAAGCCCGCGGAACGTTGTCCGAAGAGAACACCAATTTTCTCATTTTCACATGTTGTTGAACTCTATATCCGTCCATGGTGATTTGGCAAAAAATAGATACTGAATAAATGACAGCCAATTTGACAGAGTTAGCTTCAACAATATGGCCCTATCAACTGTCAAAGTTCGTAAGTCCCTATTGAAAGACCCTTTACATATTTCAAAAGTTGACAGTTACATGAATGATAACACCTTCTATCTAAATTCTTCAGTTCTTTAGTCTTCTCTTCTTAAATAATCTGTCATACCTATCTGCAAAAAATAAAAACAAAGAACAAGACAAAGCCTTAGCTGAAAACCTTTAAGAACATATTACACAAACATATTCCCCTCCAAGCATTCTTAGAACACGTTTCTCTTTAAATCACCATATTATAATAATACAACATTTTCCTTCATTTCAGGTGTCATGTACGATACGATCGTCGAACAGAAAACGTAACATTCCGATCATTGTGCGTGTGTCAGATGTCAACGACAATGCACCAAGATTTATGAACACACCCTACGAGGTTACGGTAGCCGAGGTAAGTGATATTAAATTAATAATATTTTATTCAGTGCATTTTGTGCTTAAGTGCTGAGAACAATCAATCTCAGACAACAACGACCACAACTTGATCCATTTTTAAAATTTGAAAAAAAACCTTACCACGAATAACTTGTTGGCCCATTTTCTTGAAAATAAAACCTCTATAACAATTGCTGAATTTAAGCCCACGGGCACCCGCATTCTCTAACACTCTACATTATAGCCAAAACAAGGTACCTTATATACATATGTATGCATATTATACATATATACCCAAAATAAGATTATCAACCAATTTATCTTCTCGATAGTTATTTAATAGTCAGCACGTAGGTTGCAGTTGATCCGAATTGAAAATTCCTTTTGGCAACAAAACAGCAACGCCGATCGTATACATATACGTCCCAACCCGACGATCGACGTCGTGTCGTCGTCGGTCGGTGGCGTCGCGTCGCTTCGACGAGAAAATGGATCAACTTGTCCAGCAGATCACGAACATGTAAATCGAAGGTAAATATAGTAAGTGCGCGCGCATGGCACACGATCTTTTTGGTTTTCGCTCTTTTATATGCGGATTTAAAGATTCGGATGCAAAGCTTAACGTATAACGTACCTACTTTGGGATTTGCGATTGAACTGCATTACAACGATCTAAGGATCTAAGCAGCTCGTGGTTATGGCGCACAGAGGGATTCAGATTGCATAGATTATACGATTACAGTGCGAGGCCGCTTCGTCAAAGGCGGTCTCTTCGCCAGATTAACGATCGGTTTAACATTTCAGCGGAGGCCGTATGTGCGGCAATTGACGTGACATCTCGCAGAATTTTTTTTTTTTTTGTTTTCGATTTTATTTTCTATGTGCGAGTGCGAGGGAAGGCATATCCTTCATGTAGATTTTGGGTAAATAATCGCTGACGTGAAGCTAAAACGCAATCAGCGTAAATCATATTATGCAGACTCAAAGACGGCTAGAAAAAAAAAATAAAACAAACTGACACTAAAAGTGACAGCTCAGGAATAGGATTTTGGCATTGGTATACCGATGCATGATGTGATGGTGCCTTGCATTATATTCTTTTGTAAAATATCGAAAAAGGCAATCACGTTGTTGGCTATATAGCTATTTGCATTAAAAGAGGACTGCATTTCATGAATTTGTTTAAGGTCTCTTGCATTGTTTGTCTACAGGAGTAAAAACGCCCACTTGAAGTTGAACCTTAAGGTTTGAAGGTACAATGTCAATGACAAGGTAATGTAATGTATACGAAAAGTCTGTAGGCATTTCTTTTAAGAAGTTTAATTTATATAAGAAGATGGTAATGCTTTTTTGTTAATACTTTACATGTCATTATCCTTTTCCTGGCAAAATTTATTATTATGGGCCTACTGACGTAAAACTATCAACGACTCCTTTGTGCGTGTTGTTGGGGAGTCAGCCAACACTCGAAAAAAATCCAGAACTGAAAATCCCGAAAACTCAAAATCCAAAAAAAACGAATATCCCATTCGTTTGGAATTAATAGAAAATCATTTTCATACCTGCCAACTAACAATTCAAAGGTTGGGATAATAGACCAAAAAACCAGATCCCTAAAACCCAATGTATGTACCAATATCCTAATATCCCAATATCCAAAAAATACAGTTCCAAAAAGCCAAAAATCCAGAAAACACAAAATCCAGTGAACCTAAAAGGAAAACATACGTTCCCAAAACATATAATCCCCAAAAAAAACAAAATCTCAATCGTACTAAATTCCCAAAAAAATCGAATCCAGCAAGACAAAATTAAATTCCCAATAATCCCCAACATATTAAGTGAAATTTAACAAAATACAATTTTTTATAAATAACACCGATCCAGTCCAGGCCAGTAGGTAATAAAACGAGGCTATTGCTGTAAAACTTTTGAATTCAAATGTTTTTTTTTTTTTTATGATCACCTTTTATTTTTGTGATGAAATATTTTGCAAGTAGCAGCAATAAAATCGCGCTATTTTTTAAAGCTTGATTCACTATTTCCACAAATTCTTTTTGGGATTTTATCTTGGGGATTTTGCTTTCAATAGTACCTTGGGTATTTTGTCTGTACCTGGTTTTAGTCTGGGGATTTTCTTTTCAGGATTATGGTTTTTTGGCAAACTTCACTAAGCCAACCTTAAATCCCAAAAACACATACTCATGTCAAAATAATAAAAAACTATTTCCGAAATAAAAATGGGATAGCTTTTCACATTGTATAATTTTTCAAGATTTCGATTTTGGGATTTTGGATTTCCTATACTTCAGACATCAAGAATTTGAGTTTTCGGGACATTGATGTTTTTTCGTGTTTTATGAGTTTTGAGTTTCCGGGATTTTATGGATTATGGGTTTTAGAAAATGTGAGTTTTCGGGATATTGGGTTTTTGGAATTTTTGTTTTCCAGATTTTGATCTGAAAGCAAGTAAGTCGGATTTGTATTCCCAGTCCTATGGTATGATAGTACAACACGTTTATTTTTACGCGACGCACGGGGTACTACGTAATTATGAAGTCACAGCAATTTTGTTCGTTATCGCCTGCTTTGTATATCCTTTGATCATCTATATAATTGTTCCCTTTAGATGTCAAAGATTTTAATTCCAATCAATGTCTTTTCGCTTGGTAAATATTAAAAACAAGTTTTAAAAAAAATCAAGTTTTCGATTTTAAATCTTCTAGATACAAAAATAAGGAAACAACTTTTCTTAAGGAATTATCGATATTATTTATTAGTCTTACTACTTTTAAGCTGGTTTTTAACACTCTTTTCAAATGCTATACTCGCAAATCTTCTTAACCCGTCAACCACCCAAGACTCAAAGAAAAAATACATGTTACACATCCGTAACATGTTAAAAAAATATGAGGATTGTACAAGCTGAAATGATGTGTCGATTCCAACTATGACATTAGTCATCCATGGGTGTCATGCTAAGTGAAAGTGACCAAATCCGAACGTGGGTTTCAGTATGTATAGGTATTTTAACAACGATTTAAAAAACACATTAAAAAAAAAAGATCTTTTTACGTTAAACATTGGAGAAATGTCTTCAAACAGCGTGAGCACCAATCTGGTGTCTCCTGATGATGGTCGTCGTCGTCGTCGTCCATAGGTCCCTGCTGCCAGCTTAAACAGTGCACATGACAACATTTTGGATGCATGGCATTAACCAGTTTAACAGTATATTTTTTTTTGTTGATAAACTAAACTGAAGGAAAAGACTGTATATAACGACGTCGACTATACGACAACGACGTGCAACGTGAACGATGTTTCTAGCGCTAGCTTGTACGTGTGCTGCTGCATTGTAGATGCATTTTTTCATGATTTTTATTGAATTTTTTTCTATTTTTTTTTTCTATTTTACCTTTTACTTAACAAAAAAAAAAAAAAATAAATACAAAACGAGGATGTTTGGTTTGCTTGCGCGCTTATACAGTCCAAGTACAGTTATGTGTTTTTCTTCAATTCGATTTCCCGTTGTATATTGATTTTATTTGGTTTTTAATTTGCGACTTATAAAGGCACATGTCTCTTTCTGTGTGTGGAATTGCATCGATTTTTTCTTCTCCATCTGTCAGCGTGAAATGTATAATGCGGAGCTAGAAAGACAACAACAATAAAAACAACAAAAACAATATAATAAAGCAATCGTTTTGGATTGGATGTTAGATTTGCAGGTTCCGGGATATTTTGGTCTTGTTTCAAAGTGAATTCCAAACTTTAAGTCAATCGTGAGAGATAAAAATTTCATTCTAGTTCTAAGAGTTGAAAGTTAAGTAATAAAAATGAATATATCACCGTTCTATCTCTGTGGAGCTTTGAAACTGTGGAATTAAGTGATTTAAATGAACTCGCAAAATAAAATTCTATACCCAAGAATAAGAAAAATAATTTCACATGTTTAATTAAAAATCTTTTGTAGTTTTAAACATTTTGTATTATTATCATATTAAAATCCACAAAATTTGATACATTTGGTCAAATTTAGTAAAGAAATTAAAGTTTTGCCAAAAGGCTTCTGCTATCCAGTTGATTATTTTGTTGACCAACTTAGAAGGGTGTATTGGAAAATTGGAAAACTAAATTCCTTATTTTTATTATCGTTTTTGCCACTTGGTGCCATTGTGCCGCCCATTTATTTTATCAGCTTTCAACACGAAAACACATAAATTTAAACAAAAAATTCTTTTGTCCTGTTTTTACGCTGCTGACATGATCAACATTAGGTATAAAATCCTTCGCACTTACAATATAGTGCTCTCCTTCCTTTTCTTATATGTCACATTGGCATGATTATGGTTATAGTCGGTGGTTGGAACTTGGAAGTGGCTCAAAAAACAATTAAGGTACCATTTGTCTTTTTGTGTTCCCCAGACCATGACGGTCGAGTCTCACCAACCACATATAGCCTCCGACACCGACCTCAACATAACAATGAAAAATAGCGATGGTGTTGCTTTGACAGTGTAGTGTGTTCATATGGGATTTTTGTAGCTCTAGCTCCCAGTACACCTGTGGTATTTGGATACCATGTTGAAGTTTAGAGAAGAAAAATCATATATAGGTGTCGAGCAAGCAATGGTATCCCATGTGGAATTTTTGTACTGAATGTGCTATGGGAACAGTTTTTTTTTTTTTATTGGTAAATCACGAACAAGCTTCGGAAACAAAATGTATTCTATATGTAATTTTTTTTATTTTTTTTTTAGTTTTAATTAAAAGACAGTGAAATTGGATGTTGTAATCTTTAAAGAGTTTCGATTTTGCGATTACAATTTCAAAGGGGGAATTTTACTTGAAAATTTAACCAACAAAAATGTTACTCATACGCTATGGTGGCTTTGATGTATGTTAAGTGAAAGTCATAGGTCGCTGTTGCTTTCTCTTTCGAAATACTCTATTGGTTAATTAATGAGATAGATGAATACTTTAACGTTGACAAATCTATGTCCCTTTGGTATGTTAATTTAAACGTAAATACTTTAAATAGGGAAGACAATTTTATTTTAGAATTGAAGTTATTTTACGAAAACAAAACTTGGACAAAATAAAGCAAAATAAATTTAATTAAATTAAGTTTATTTTCCAAAACATGAGCCCATCCTACATTTTTAAAGAATCTGTGGCATGCAAATTTTGGTTGTTAAATTAAATAAATCTGTTTTTATGGGGAGTGGTTCATTGGCGACGGACGCAGCCTAAAAATTACCATGTTTTGGAATAAATAATAAGATTCGCGGCCTGAGTCTCATTTGCTGAAACGTTTTATAGAAAATTTCAAAATTAACTAAAAGCTAAGCGAGCCGAAACGTATATGTACATACAATATATTTGACTAGCTGCTCCGCCCAGCTTTGTACCGAATTTTTCATCTATTTCAGCATTTTAAAAAGTTAAAATAAAATTTATAGGGCCTTTAAACAAGTCTTTACAATAAATTTTCTGTCACGTTAAAATAATTCTTACAAAAAAGTGACGCGACCGAGAGCCTAACTCCATTATTATTGACGATTCTTTTTTCTGCTGGACAGAATTTTGCCGATTTTCATTTACGGTAGTGTTATTCCTTAGAATCAATATTTTCTCGCTTCCCATACAAAATTTATTTTTTAGATATCGCCAGCATATGCCCCTGAAAGTATGCAATTTTTGGTTTTACGATTTTTAGAATTTCTGGACAAAATTTAGAATTTTTTGCTTTGTAGTATCTGTAAGTGGTTCAATAGACATCCAACAAAAAAATCATGCAAAAACAAATGAAATGTACATTTATCTAAATTTGTCAAGTTATCCGAAAGACGGCGCTGAACACCAAAATCTACAAAATTAACTAAAAATTCAAAAAATACGCGATGGGGGAAATAGAGAGATGTCGTAGAAGTGAAGTGCGAGAAGATGAAAACGACCTCTAAAGGCTACAAACCCGGAACCGAAGCCTGTAAGGATGATCAAGGGGATATCGTGGTAGAATTGCAGTCGATGCTGAGGATATGAAAAACCTATTTCTGCAAACGCGGATGATGAATTGAATTCCGCTAGCAGGCAGATTGAACCATTCAATATATACGATGTAGGCCAACAATTCCGTCCACCTGATCTCGGCGAAGTGAAGATAGTCATATCTTAGCTTAAGTCCAATAAAGCAGCTGGAGCTGACCGCCTTGCTGCCGAGCTATTCAAAGTGGCAGACAATAACCTGGTTAGAAGTATGAACTAGCTCATCTCCAAAATATTATCCTCAGCATCGTTTTTCCGGTCCTCAAAAAAGGAGACCCTCTTTGAACTCAGATGGCGTACGCAGGAGGAAGGGGACCTCAACCAACTTGGCGTACGAAACTGGAGACAATTAGCAAGGGAGCGAGTTGGCTGGAAGAAGCTTGTTGGTTGAGGCTCTGGTCTATTCCGGACTGTAGCGCCACCTAAAAAAGAAGAAGAGAAACTCAGAAAACAACTGTCATATTAAGACTCTAAACACTTGTATGTGGCATGCTTACGGCTTACTTAAGACATTAGCTAGTGTAGGGCAAGCATTTTATTATCATTTTTTTAAATATTATTGGGTTTTTATTTATCCAAACGAATTTCCGATCGTTTCGTTCCTTTGAGCTCTTCTTCAAGTAGAACGCTGGACAAGGTTCTCCTAAGAGAGTTCCACCGGCTTTGTTCCTTGGGTTGCCTGTGTCCCTAACACACGGTTTCCTATAAAAATCCCTGAATCCGTTTTGTTCCTCTGAGCTCCTCTTCAAGTAGTGAACTGGACTAGGTTCTCCTTCGAGACTTACGCCCACTAGTGGTTGCCTTTGGGCTCTTCCGAGAACTCCGATTTCCGATCGCTTTCTTCCTTAGCTTTGCACCTTCTCTTTCACGTGGCCCCAAAGAGTCTAAAGGTGTTAAATCACAAGATCTCGGTGGCCAATTGTGATCACCTCTTTGAGAAATAACACGGTCAGGAAACTTTTCTTGCAAAATTGTGATTTTTTCGTTGCTTGTGTGGCACGTATGTACATATGTAGCTCCATTTTTGTAGTGATTTTTAACAATTTCAATGCGTTTTCGAAGCGTGTATCATTCCATTTTTAGTAATAGTGTAGTTTTTACTTGTCAAATGTCAAAATATGACAGCTTCAAAAGTGACAGCTACTTAAATAGGTGGCTATTTAATATGAAATCTCTTTCAGTCGTATTTATTAGATTTTTGCCTACTTAGACACTGTCTAACTATTTTGAAATTGAAGGAAATATGCTTTATTTAATAAAAATAAATATCACATTATTCACGGTTAAGACAATCTACTCTTGTGTCTAAGTTTGGCAGCTATAAGACAACAATAAACAAGATTTTTGCATACATTTTCTAAAGTTGGACAGTTGTCTAAAGTTAGACAACGTTTATAAATAAGGCCATTTATTTGTGTATCGCTGAAAAATTTTAAAATGAAAAGAAAATTTCAATGTAGTTTACTTGTGAATGTAACAATTTACATATATAAAATTAATTAGTCAATCAGGCAGGCAAATGTCATGCAAAATTGATTTTATTAAATAATATTGTAACATGTATTTGCTCATGAAATAAAATCTATCTAATCTAAAATCTATCTATTTCAAAAAAATCAAAAAACTAATGACTAAACTTATGCGGTATCCTTTGAATTTATCTGCACTTTTCAGCTACCGACAAAATGTATTTCAATAAAAAGTTGCAAGCAAAATGACCTCTGGCTCTTGCACTATTACCATGTTATTCAAACTTTCATCCAAATCCAAAGGCAATGTTTTACCACGCGCAGTCCATGTTGTTGAGTCTATAAATGGTTTCAAACAAAAATTGCGCAAAATTAAATGCTTACAAATTTTGTCCACTTTTCAATAATGTTCATAAAACAACAATAACAACAACAAAATTGTGCTTCTAGCAAATTTTGTATATCTCTACAACTAGATGCTAAATGAACATGATTTCAAAAGCCCATATAATGCCATATGTGTGTACTTGTCAAATCGGTTTATTCTATTCGACTTTTCTCCTTTTCAAGTTACGCAAAACTTCATTCATAATGCACACACGCTTTTGCAATATTTCAGTTTATTTCCAGTGCTATAATGCTGAGACATGTGGATGTGGACTGCATCAGCCATACCACCCTCCACATACCGCTTTCATACTGCTTTTTTTTTCATTCTAAAATTAAAATAAAAAAAAAAAAACTTGCTCGCTGTCGCACAGCATTCTCTAGATACCTGTTTTCCATCGGAGAGTGACCAAACCTTTAACAAACCGTTCGCTTCGGGGGTCTTTTTAATAAGATACTTCAAGGTCTTTATGCCACCAACGCCGAGTGGTTTATTTATTTTTTTTTTCTATATTTTTGTTTTGTAAAGCCTGGGAACGAATTTAGTTAAAAACTGAACTACATATTGGTTAAGGTAGGTTAACATATTTTATTTTGTTTTCAATTTTGACGTCCATCGGCGACGACGACGACAATAACGAAACGACATGTGCAAAGCATGTGCTAGACCTCTGCCTATATGCAACTTGGTTAAAGCAGCATAAAAGCTTTACAAATTCTTATATATTCAAGACAAAACGAGAGTGTCGGTGTTGTAGCTAATTGTTAGGTGGTAAACGAAGTTGAAAATTACATGTACCTTACTACCAGCTTCAATTGCTTGCTACTGTGACGCAGTTGTAAACAAAATCAACCAACCAAGAAATGTGGGATGGAAAAATATTTTAAGAATGAAAAAAACTATTATGTAAAAAAAATAATTATAACAAATTTATTCAGGCTCATGTTTCAACATGTTTCATTCAAATAACAACACAGCACCTTATAAATTGTATTATTAAAAAAAAGAAAAAAAACATGATGCAGACTTTCAAAACATCGTTGAATTAGGAGCTAAAACTTGAAGTCCTTTATGTATGATTCCTTTTCTGATCAATAACATAAACCAACAGGAAAAGTCATTATCTCAATAAAGATAAATATAAATACTCGTACCATTAGAACAGTTATTTTCGGTATTAATACCAAGTATGTCCTCTCTACGCAAAAAAAAAAAAACTTAAGCTATTAATAATCGTGCCATTTTGAAACGTAGGAAGCTATACTCGAAATTCTAGTACAATACTCCTTTTGTCCAACGCAAGCAAACATCAACCGTATCATCATTTAAATGTTCACTCTGTACACCTATTTGTGCGCATGATTGGAGACTTCAGTTAGCCAAGTCTTGTTGGGTAAGTTTTTTTCTTCGAGATGGATTAACTGTTATCTAGTTATGGTAGAGTGGTTTTCTGAAAACGTTGTATTGTCCTCCAGCTATGGTGAAGTTTTTTTTAGTGTTGGTCTCAAGAAGTTCAGTTATATTTTATGAATAATTTGAAGGTGACCAATGTTGCGGAAAGGATGTAATGGACTGTGCGTTTAAGTCGAAGGCTTAAAGGTATAAATTTCCTGTTATGCATTTGAATATCCTATTATATGAAAGATGAGAAAATTTCTTAACAGATTGTATGCTAATAAGTATATATATTTTGAGTTTTTTTTTTTTGCATTATTATTTGAAGTGTCATGAGTGCAGTGTACCAATATAAGCTAGGACTAAAATAAATAAAGGGAAGAGAAGAATATAATCAGAGATACTATAGTTCCTATTATCTGTAATATCTTCGATATAATATAAATGTTCTGCTTCATATAATAGATAAATAATGTTTAAAAATTAACTGAATATTTTATTTTAAAAGTAAGTGAATCCTAAATATGATTTAAGAAGCATCCATGTCGAAATGTATGCACTTTTAAAATTAAAAAAAAAAATTATTGGTTAAGGAAACTGAGTTCCAAAACGTCAAACAAAACATTTAAATGAAATAGCATTTTCCTATTCATGCGCATCTGGAACGCATCCCAGATGCTTTACATACATTTTTTACTTTACATCAGTTTGACATTTCGAAACGTATTTTATGCAACTTAAAATGAAAGAGTCGTTTGTTTTGTTAAATTGATTCTATTCAAAAAGAAAAACGATAACAATAGAAAAATAAAATTATTTCACTCGAGACTCCATATTTTTGTTTCATTTTCAGATCAAACGTCAAATTGTCGAATAAAAAGCATCAAAATTGGATACGTTTGTTGCTTCTTCAGTTAATTAATTCGCATCGCTGACGTTTGGGATGCGTTAAGAAACTCATGACTTTGTCACCATTGTTTTCTTATTTCACTTTCACAGCTGATGATTTTGTATCAAATACCGATCTGATATACGTTTTCAAACTCAGCCTCTCGAAGAACAATTTTGAAGAGGCTTTGTCATTTGAAATAAATGAACTAGCAGAAGCAAATTGTATTTTTACTGCTCGGAACAAATATAGAAACGAAGGTTTTTATACGCAATAATCATTATTTTGCGATGAGGAGTACTGGCTAAATCTAAATTGCAAAGGGCATCATTCGATTTCAGAAAATGCCACGAGAAAAAGTCTAACGGGGTCTTAGTGGCCAATTTGCGTCACCTCTGCGAGAGGTAACCCTACTCTCAAATCGTTCATGCAGATTATCCATTGTGGCGTTTGCCTTGTTGCAAGTAGTGCCATTCTCCTGAGTCAGTTGCATCTGACATCGCAAAAGTTGAAGGCTGTGAAAGGCCAAGTTTTTGTGCACGGCAAGAAATCGACGGTCTTGGGTTGTCCTCCACACTTTAATGGACAGGGGAGATGTTCTTGGCCGGATCTGGCCTTCCTTCGACTTAGGGGTGTTGGCTGATTACTTATACCGATACGGTCATCTCGGGTTTGGCCGCCAATCTTAAGACTTTGGAGGGCGAACGCGTCTGCATTAAATGGGAACAACTTGCCGAACGTTTATACTGATCAACATTTATTTTGAAAATAAATTTATATCAATTGCACAATCGTATAACTCGCAATCACGATTTGGCATCAGTGACTTAATAAACAATAGATTTGACAGACGCTGACAAACAACATGGCTGCCATGAACTGTCAAAATCCATCCGTCAACATTTTGTTCCCTGATTTGATTTATTTTAAGCTTAGTTCTCTTTTACATCTGAGTTCTGAGAAGTTGTGTTAAAATGTAATAATTATTTTCCAAACATTAACATCGATATTGTTCCTATTATTTGAAAAGTCGTCTAAGATCTCAATTTTCTTCTTTATTTCCTCTCATTGCACCAGCTATACTTTATCTTATAAAATCTTCATCCGGGTGGTTTCTAAAATACAGTTAAAATAAATTATTATTACCGTATGAATTAATTTCTAAATTAAAAACACACTTTATTATACAAAAAGAAAAAATTATCACATTAAAAAATTACCTACAGCATTTTCTAATGCAGTTAAAATTGATTGATAGCACTTAGTTACCTCATTAGTTTGTTTATATACAAGCCAAGCTTTAGTAGGAACAATTTAAGATCGAATGAAGAGATTTATTTCGCATAGTTTGGCTAACAACATAAGAGCCGTTCGAATCGCAGGTAAAATGTGTAGCAAAAGATAAGCGACTTCAATCAAATAATGTGGAACGCAATCACTTAGACGTGGTTGACATTTTGTTTTTTTTTTTTTTTTTTTTTTTTTTTCATCTCATCAATCGCTGTGGCAGACAACAACTATTACATATACTCCAAGTTGCTTTAACGACGCTGCTGCACTGTGTCGAAATTGCTTTATTTACACAATAATTATAACAAACAAGTCATTTTTATCTTAAACAGGAATCTAACTATAAAGTAAACTAAGAAATTCGATCAGGATCTGTCTCTTTTTTTTAGTTTTCTGTATTTCTGTACAGATGTTTTATGTCAAATGACATAAATTATGATTTTCTAAACTGAGTTGCCTGTATGGAAACTATTTAAAATAAATACCGCCATTTGTTTTCAAAAGAGGTTAATTGAAGCAAAGAGTCAACATCTCATTCTTGTTGTTAACAAAAAATCCAAAGAGTTATGTATGTCCATAATTGAAGCGCATGTGAATCAGTCAGATTTTTTAATATCAGAGATTGACTTATAATTTATTCCATAGCCACAAATTATGGACGGCCTTTCAAATCAAACAAATAATTTCAATATGCAATTCGTTTTTCTTAGTCCCCTTTCACACGAGGAAACAAGTTGCTTGAGATTTTTTGACGTTTTCTTTTAATTTCCAATTTCCACCAATCGCAGACCGTTCATTACTTGGTTTCCTTCTCACCTAAAAACTGAAAGTTTCTGAAACCTCGGTTTCCTCGTGTGAAAGGGGACTTAGGTTTGACAGCGAACCAAGTGAACTAGTATCAAATAGAGTGACATGTGATTGTTTACACAGTCGTTTTACTGAAAGGCGCATCCAGTGCGTCAGGCAGATTTATGTGCGTGCAAAAACAAGGAGGCTAGATTCTATCCCAAATTGGCTGAAACCAACCTTGTCGCTTTTTTGACAATAGTAATTGAGTGTTGAGTGACATTTTAAAAGGAAAATTTCCAAATATATTTGAAAAATTTGTAATTTTTGTACATTCCACTTTACAAACAAAAGCCACCACATTTTAATATGCGTTCATCGGCAGTCCTTCTCACCCAAAAACGAAATGTCATTTAGGCTCTTGGTATATTATATTATAACTTATAAGTCACAATATCAAATTCCTAACCAAACCAAAATCTCATTCATAATTCACCATGGGAGTCGTGAAAAACATGCTCGACTCTCACCACCATATGAATCAAAAATGTCATATGGCACCGATGTTATCTGTCATGTTTGTCCTCATTTCTTTTGCACTGTATCCGGACAAAACATGCTTTGCTATGGCCAAAGATGAGCTGCTATCTATATACACGTTATGTTAGTTGCAACACCACGATATCAGGTAACAAACACCCAAACTGACTGACTATTGGCTGATGATGGAGTACACGAGCGGTGCTGATGTACAATATATATTTATATAGAAGCACTTTGACGAATATGGTGGTAGATGGGTGGCAGTGGCAAGCTGGCAGGGCAATTCTAACTTTATGGCATATTCCGCGCATGTGAAAATGTTTCAATTTTCACATCGTCATCGATGGCAGTTTCTTTTTTTGACATCCAAAAGTGACAGCTAATCAACTGATGAGCGCGTTAGGAGGAGACTTGGTTATTTTTGTATAGTGGAAAACTAACATATCACCAATATGGCATCACTCCTCGCAACATTACCTGATACATTGCTACTGCACACTATATAGGCACCACCACAGTCGTCATATGGGTGTCGTGTAATTTGTCATGTTTTCTCCTTTGCGACATTCATGAATTTTCATTAGACAGATGAAGTCAATTGGGAAAGCTTGACTTCTTATAATCCTGATTTGGTGGCACTGGCACAGCCATGATATACTATAAAGTATCAACAGCAACAACTTGAGAGATATTGAGAAGGTGGAGTAATTAACGACTGATGCATATCTAATTGCAATTACTCGGACGGATTTGGCTCAGTTACAAGTCAAATAAATGTATCAAAAGTTATAAATGGTTGCGTTTATCATTAAGTGCGGATCAGTTTGAGTTTATACGTTTGTTTTTTGACAAGACGCAATTAACCATAGTTGGGTATTTTGGAAATTGAACCACCACTGATTGAGATCTCTTTTTTATTTTATTTTTTTCAAGTGAAAAATTAGTTTTCATGGGAATGTTTTTTTATTGAATTAAATATAATTATTAATAGATGAAAGAATATATATTTAGATTCTGTTTGAAAGAAACAGTATGTTTAAGTAGTGTTTTAATAGTGATGACGTTATCAAAGAATAACAACTTTTGCTTGAAAATTTCAACGGTTACCAAAATGTGTTTTTGAGCCACTGAGCTTATAATTGGATCAGATTTGTTTGTCGTTTTAAGATCTTTTAGTTGATGTCAAAAATAGCTATCGAAAAACAGACGTCGGGTTTTGTTGCATCTCTATCAAACAAATATTCAATAGGTCCGTCTTCTTTCATCTTTGAACTGTTGATTTCTACGGATTTGGGTATTTCGCCCACCATCGGAAGCGCAGGAAGTTTTCAGTCTCACAGATCTGACTCTTTCAACATTTCACGAAGTCGTAAGAGGATTTAATTTCTTTCTCATTGCATCCAACTCAACAGAAGAACATCGAGAACATCTGAGACAACTTTTCCAATGTTTTTGAGAAAGATTAACGATCAATACTTCCAAATGCACATCTGAAACGTTATCTATAAGTTCGTTGGGTAACCAACTTTGTTACAGAATAAGGAACCAGGCCATTGACATCCAAGGTTAACGCTATCACTTCTTTCAAAGCCATCATCACTATCGAGGATTTTTGGTTATATTAAACTTTTATAGACGTTTCATTTCCAAAACAGCTCATATTCAAGCTACACTTTATGTACATACATATATCAATCCAGCAGCAAAGAGAAAGAAAGATTCTCAACTACTTGGATTTTTCTCAAAGAGGCTTTCCCTGACGCAAACAAAATGTACCGCGTACAACCGTAAGCTTTTGTGAGTGCTTACTTGGCTATCAAACATTTCAAACACCTACTTGAAGGAAAATAGTTAGTTTATTCACCTAAACTTTTCAACAAAAGATAAAGTCAAGGCCTTCTGCACACGAAGCATCTCGTCATAGACACGTACCTCGATTGTTTGCGGTTTGTATGAAGCTTACGTGTGTTTTAATAGACAAACGCACATGAGGCGTATGATGCACTTATTCGTCGCATGACACAAGCTGCAAAATGCCGGGCGTACAGAACTGTCAGTCTCCAAGCGTACAGTTTGAAGTATTTACATACTTAACATTTTGATGAAATCTAGTAACATTTTGGTAAATGTCGAATGTCAATACATGCCACAATTGTATGGCAAATGTTTTATGGATGATGTGATCCTTCGTATGCAAAAATCTAACAGAAATGAAATCGTCGCATGGCGAATCTTATACGATTGTATGACTAGACGATTCATGTGCAGAAGGCCTTAGACATTTAAGCTACATCCACACAGTTTACCATAAATGTAAGACATATAACTAAAGTCGTTGCTGATGCTCTATCAAGATTGAACGCTATAACTCCTTAGCTCAGATCTCAGAAACATCATTGCAGCTTAATCAAATCAATCTGCCTAATTCCGACCATCAAATCATTTCTGTTATTACTACTGATATGGCACGCCCAATGCTTATATATTCCAGCACCTTTGATTCTCCGAGTTTTCGATATGATCCAAAACTTGTTACATCTTAGCGTTAAAAAAAAAAAACTACCCAAATGCTCAAGGTACGCTTAATTTGCCCGAACATGAAAAAGTATTGTCGCAAATTGTCAGAGACATGTGTTGGCAAAAAAACATCACATCAAATCTCCAACCGGTAATTTTAACCTGCTGAAGAAAGATTTCAGCATATTCATTTAGACTTCGTTAGACCCCTGCAATTTTCCGATTGTTAATCGACTTATGGCCTTATTTATAAACGTTGTCTAACTTTAGACAACTGTCCAACTTTGGAAAATGTGTTCAAAAACCATGTTTATTGTTGTCTTATAGCAACCTAACTTAGACACAAGAGTAGATTGTCTTAACCGTGAATATTGTGATATTTATTTTTATTAAATAAAACATATTTCCATCAATTTGAAAATAGTTAGACAAAAATCTATTAAATACGACTGTTAGTGTTTCCTTAACATCTATAGTCAGCTTTTGAAAAAGTCCTCTCTTAGGGAACGGAAGTATCTGGTATAAAAACTGATATTACCCCTGAATCAGTTGCAACAAGCCTTTCTTTCTGGATAGATTTCAAGGTTTAGAATCCCTAAAGAAATTGTGACGGATAACAGAAGAAAATTTGAATTCTCTCTTTTAAATGACTTTTCAAAACTCCTTGCTATCAAGAGACCTAGATCAACGCCTTATTATGATCAGGGAAATGGGATAATCGATCGATTCCACCGCGACGTAACCTAACCCAGCTTAACCTAAGTCTCGTGAATTCGTTTCCATATAGATATTGAACTAACTTCTTTGTGTTCTCGATTGTTTTTTCGTTTCTCCTTTATAGTTATATCCATCACTCCACTTTCGAGGTCTTAAGTCTTGCCTTGATCTAACTTATTTGTACTTAATCTAATAAATAAAAATAGTTATTAAGGCTCCTTAGAAGCAAAGTCGTAGTAAAATAAATGGCAAATAATTATTGACAACATTCTAACAAGAATAATTATGATAGGTATATGTAATTCATTCGACCGAGTTTACCACTACCGAGCTTATAGTTAAATAAATTGTTAGCTGCAAACACTTTTCAAAGTTCTTTTCGCAAAAAAACGAATCCAAATCATTTCCATCGAATAACAATCCCTCGCACTGACGTAGTCTCGAAGTCATTCTTTTAACTTTTACGTAAATAAATTGTAATTAAAGAATTCTTGAATCACTATACTTGTTTATTCTTTTGTAGGATAAAATATTCGATACACCACCATATCACGCGTATCTATATATAAGTTTTCAGAAGTCTAAAGAATTCCAGTGTTTGGTTCCAAAGACGGTTCTATGGTATAGTGACAGTGTTGGTGGTAGTGGTCAATGATGGTGGTTCAGCTGGGAGTTGTTGTTCATTTTTTTTTTTAAATTTATATTCCATAAAAGTAGTTTAGATATACATAGTATATACGAGTAAATGCTTCTACATTCCAATTATCCAGCTATATTTGGCCAAAATGGATGCAGAGAAGAATTGATTTTGCACAATTATGAAGGTATGTGCTTTTGCGCACACAAGCTTGTGTTGCAGTGTCGCATCTCATCAAGAATCGCACGCAATGCATTGGCCGTCAATGCAGCAATAACCTTCAATTTCAGTCACTTTGTCCCCCAATGCACATTATAAAACATGACGTATTGATCAATTTTACGTCAATACAGATTCATAATAACTTGCAGTTATGCGCCTGCATGACGTCTATAATCGGGCTGAGGACATGCGACGAAAGTATATAGGTATAGGTATACTTTATATCTTTGGTATATACAGCTCCCGGCTAAGATAGCATAGATCCTGAGTTGGTAGATCGTCTTTGCGTCACCAACGTATAGTGGGACTGTATCTACAGTATAATTGGAATAAATTCAAAATAATTCTAAAAGTCTAAAGGTTATTGGGCTATTGAGGTGTTCTTTTTTTAATATTTTAATTTAACACGTTAATGTTTTATTGAACTAAAAATTATTATCTATTGCATGTGTCCCAGATATTTCATTTTAAATGTATGAAGTAGGTGTAAATAGTAAATTTAAATCGATTATTTCGAAAAAATACAAAGACTACTTTGTACTTTTGTATAAGACAGATATCCAAACAAAGTATACGTATATCTAATCAGAAGAGCCAGTTGGGTGTGTTAGTGGGCGTCTTGTTAATTGCATTCAAAAATATTTTTAAACTTAATTCATTGACCCTTAAACGATGAAAATTCTTCGATCGCAGTGAAAGAATTCAATTATTTACAAATCTTACATCAATTTTGTCCCACTTTATGTCATCATCGGTGCATCTGTTGTTTTGTCTTATACAGGGATGCATATATGGCTTTTATTGCTGCTGCTGCTGCTGCTGCATAGTCATTCCGTCATTTCTGATGATGTGCCACATTGCAAATGTGTACATACAAAACTGATTAATATTTATAGTGACGCGAGCACGGGAACAAAGATGAGAGATGAGAAGACTACCGACTCTGACTCTGACAAAAGACTTAAAAAATGATTCAAGCGAAGGGAGTTTGGTTATAATTTATGGGTGAAATGCAATTGTTATAGGTATATACACGGGAATTTTCATAGGGGACCTCTTTTGATGTCTGATATATCTATACCTACATTTATATATGTAGAAGAATTTTACTATATGTTTTCTGGTTTAATGAATGCACCTTCTCTTGTTTTATTTTATTTTTATTTTTTTTTTTGTCTTTTTCAGTCTACACCCGTTGGCACAACGATATTTCGCAACATTCAAGCCCTCGACAAGGATGCTGGAGTTAATGGACTTGTTGAGTATTCTCTTGTGGAAGGAAGAACGAACACTACAGAAGATGAGAAAATGACTATCGCCGATGGCTATGACACTTTTGCTATTTCATTTCCACATCAAGGACAGGTAAGGATTATACATACATATATAGAGAGTTAAGTTAAGTTTTTTTTATTTTGATTTTGCTACTGCTGTAAATCAAATGGCATAGTATGCAAAAGACGCTGATATAATATAATAAAGAATATACCTATCCAATTTTTCTTTCAAATGTTTGATGGTTTGTTGTGATGTGGTTGGTGATTTGAGTCTTGCTAAACTAATTGCAATATACCCCCAAAGAAAACTAAAATCATTAGTTTGAAATACAAGAATATTCAAAGGAGGTAAAGTTTTTTTTTATGTCTCTACCAACTTAAAACAACTATTGTACGGTCAGTAATCTTATATTTTCTATTTGGATGGACAGTAAAATATGGCGAAAAATTGTTAATGTATAAAAATAGAACGGCTTATGTCATCGCTTATCTGTATTCTGGTTGCTTGAAAAATCAGAAACTGTCACAAGAATTTAAAACGTCTCAAGTTTTTTGTTTTTGGAAAAAAAAACAGAAATGTTGGTCCTTTTTTCTAGAAAAAAAAATGAACTTTTCTGGAAATCTTTCCAGAACTTCTGGAATTTTTTTTCCATAAATTCAGGTCATAGGAACCGAAGGGACTTTTGTTCAATTTGAGTGAAATATAAGTCCCAAATTTATCTTGGATCTTTTGTCCCAGTAATAGGGAGATGACTTTTTTCAACTTCTTTCATCGAACATGATGTCGCAAAAGTAAAAGTCCGAAATGTTTTGTTTTACCATCATGCATTTGGTAAGCGGGAAACCTATGGAACTGTTGTTAAAGATTGGGATTTGCCTGGCACCGTACCATGGTCCTATTGAAGCAGGGACATAAGTCCCTAGGCCATATGTACCGAAGGAAATTTTATCCTACTTGAGTGGGGCATAAGTCCCCGCCCACGTGTGGTATGAAATAAGTCGCAAATTTTTATTCGAGATCAATTTCTAATTCTAGTGGGTCAAAAGCCCTAAAATAAATTTGGGACTTATGTCCTACTCAAATGGGACAACAGACCCTTCGGTACATATTGGCCCAGGGACTTATGTCCCTTCCCCAATTGGACCATGATACAGTGCCAGGCAAGCCCTAATAATAACAGTTTTCTTTCCTTTTGAGCCTTATGTCCCAGCGCCGCCGCCGCCGCCAAAACGATTACAAAAACGATTGGCACATAAGCTTTACTTAAATTGTTTTGGGTCATTTTGCATGATTGATCTTATTACTGGAACTGGAAGTGACATTTATATCTAGGTATACATATTGTTATGTACGCATTCGGATTTTATTACAGGAATCCTGGAAGTTTTGCAACAATATATACAAAAGATTAAAAACATTCTCTTTACAAAAAAAAATTAATTACATTTTATTGAAGAAAATTTTATTTCTCATCCTAGCTTTGTTGATCCATACCACTTGCTTATCGTTCAGGCTTTAAATTAATAAACAATTTGTTGAGATTTTAAGTCATTAATAAATCTCTCCACATGTACACATATAAATAACGGTCTTATATAATTATAAAGACTAGATTTCCTGGTTTTTTGTTGTCAATTCTGATTCTATCAATCCATTTCTGGTATTTTTTTTTATTTATTGATGCTATCGATCCTTTTACCGTTTCTCATTTTCAATTTATTAATTTTCTGCGTTTAATAGAGCTAAAAACATCCACCGTTTGGCCGTGTTATAGCCAGACCTTGTGGTTACTTTCAATCATTGATTTACAACCACTACCAGAAGTAATCAATCATCAAAAGTGACAGTTCCGTTTAGCTTGATGTTGTCTTCGCATAATGCATCTATGTATCTGCAGTGACTGCATAGTGCAATTGCACAGTTTAGCCCACTGCTCACAATTAAATGACTTGGAAGTTATTTACTCCAATCCTAGCCGCCATCTGTCATTCCATCTTCACATCATTCGCTCTGTTTATACCTACATTTTTTTTCTCGAAAAACCCAGCAAATCTAATCGAATCTTTTTAAAATGGTGGCGCACATCAAGTCAGTTCCGTTCCGATGGCCATGTCTGGGCAAAGAATATATAAGAGACTTTTCGTCCACCTAATGAAAATGAATTACCCAAACAGATTTATGGATGGCATTTAACCTAAATGGTATCATTGGATACAGGATCCAATGGCCTGTCATATCGTCCCAGAAGGCATCTCTTATATAGTAGGTATATGTGTACCAAGTTGATAAATTAAGAAGACGATGAGATATGTTCATCCGCACAGAGGCACCATCACTATAGCCACAATCCACCAAGTCACCATCAGCCATATAGAAATAGTAGCCACAACATAATGCCATATAATCCATCTGAAAGATTTATTGGAAATCTGTTTAAACGTCAATGTAATACACTCATGTGGTCTCACTTTTTTCTTCTTTTCATAAATATCTTTTTATAACTTCTTCTTTTTTTTCCTTAACCATCCACACAGGTGACTGTTGCTAAAACATTGGATTATGAAAAAGTTCAACGATATTACCTGACGGTTGTCGCATCGGTAAGTAACTGATAAAAATAAAATAAATGATAAATATTATAAGAAATACTCGTATACAACAACAACAAAAAAAAGACAATATTGTATTAAACATCGCATCAGGGAAACTCTTGAACTGTCCTGGCCCATTACTCACTCAATGCTCGAATTGGAATTTATTAATTTGCCAATCCAGTTCGTTCGGAGGATCTGATCGGTCTTAGAGACATTTGAGATAGAAAATCCGCCGCAGCTCTTCCTAAATAGGAAGTAAATTCCTTTAAATATATGGATATATGGTGGAAGCATTTTTATCATAACTTTTATTTCTCTCATACAGTATGTTTGACAAGGTAGCGAATAAAATATTCAAATGAAATATAATTAAAAATCAAAGACTTTATTGTTATTGATTAATTTATTGCACTATACATAATAAAGCAAAGCTTTAATAACAAAAGATTGTTTGAAGAAAATTTTATTAATTCAAACAGATTAATGTCACGGGTATCACGTAGGTGCCATTTATGTGATTTTGCAAATTATTAAAATTTAGGTCAAGTCGTAATCATCAAAACTTGAGCTCTTCATTTTGAAGTGTTATAATTATAACAATATAATATCTTTGTTCAAATTCAAAAATGTGAACCACGAAAAATTAATAGAAATTTAATACTTACATATTTATCACTCATTATAGTTACGATGAATTTATAATAATTTAAATGTTAGGCTTTGTTTAAGAAACCATGAACGAAAAATTTGTTGCGCAAAAATTTGAATATTAGATTTTAATTCAAGTGTTATTTGTGAATATATCCGTGCAGAAATAACTTACATTTAAACACATTAAATTTTTTGCCTTTAAGTACCAACCACGTTAAAATTTCACTATGAGCTGAAATTCTAGCTATCCGTTTATTTATCAACAGGTTCGTTGTTGGCATTTCATAGTTATGAATTGCCCTCTTTAGGTTATGTATTTTGCCTATAGCAATGAACAAAAATCTTAACTTACAAAAAGCTTTTGAAGAACTCGACCAGTATGTCAGATCTGTCAGTAAACAAAATTGTGTCCTACAAAAGCTTAAAGTTAGGTATAATTTTGTTGGAAAATTCATTGTCTGACAATAAATTGCCAAGTATCTAACAATAGTCTGAACATCAATTTTTATAATTAGTTACGTTCCATGACTTTTAAACTCTTTGATTTTCAGCCCAAAACTACACAAAAGTCTGTCAAAGTTCATTTAAAAAAAGAAAATGTGTAATTTTAGACATAAAATCACAATCCCCCTCCCCGCACAGACGTCTTGTTACACTGGCATCATTTATTAGAAGAAAAAGAACATAATTTCTTTGAGTAAATGTAAAATTAAAATTTGGGTGTCATGTCATTCGTCATTCGTCAATGTCCATTTCTAATTTGGATGAGTTACATTTTCTAAGAAAACCCTAAAAACATGATACTTTAGAATTTCTTGGGGAAAGCAAATGCTTTAAGACAGTCGGAAGGACGCTCCCAACGGACTTCGTTATAGAATACAGTAGGTTCTATTGTGAATGTCATTATCGACATCAAATCATGCGACTAACAACGCAACGTGTCATAGCTCCGTTGAAAAGGGTCCAGATCATTCACGTTGAGACGGTCGTTAGAACAATTAGAATTTCTTCGGATTTTTAAAGGACCTCTTAGGTCATATGAGGCGAGGAGATCCTTGCAACCATTTTTACGACAGTAACTTAAAGTCTTTGGGCGACCTCGTAATTGTTAGAACTTTTTAAAGATCAACCGTCTCAATGTAATTTAGCTCTTTGCGTGTTTTTGAAAATTTTATTGCGCTCCTGGTACACCAGTGTAAAATTTATTTGAAAATAGCTGTCACGCCCCTGCCTTGCACTGCTAGAAAATCTTAGTTTCGTAAAAAATTAACAATCGAAAATATAAATAAATATAACACGGTTATAATTATAAATAATAACTTCAAATTCAATCAGGTAAAGTAACAGAAATTAAAAAAAAAAAACAAATAGAAAAATAGAAATGAAAGAAAAATTTCAAGATCTGAATTATTTTTTCAAATTAATTTTTTTTTTTGAAGCTAAGCGCTCTTCTCTTTGTCCCCTTGCCTACGCCCTTGCTAGCCCCAATATGTATATGAATTCTCAGATAATTATCTTAAAATTTTTGAAAAACAGAAAGGAATGTTTATAATCTTGTTTTGCCCCATTTCACCCTATAAATGGCTAATTTTTAAGTAAAACCTTTCAAACATAAAAATAGTTTCTGAAATCGAAAGCATTTTTTTCCTCATTTAACCCTATAAATATAAATACAAATAAAATTAAATAAATTGGTCGGCGCGACAGCTCGTGTAGAACCAAGGCCAAGTAACTTACAACTCTCAACCATTCCTGTGTGCATGTTATTAGCAGGAATAGAGGGGACCTACAATAAATTATCTGCCGAATCCGAACGGCTAGGGTGAGAAGTACTTTTTTATGACAAGAGATACTCTTGGAGGATTAGTCAATTCCGCGCTGAAATCTCACTAAAGAGTGTGTTGATTTTACGTCCAAGAGATGGAGGTGTTTTTCAAAAAGTTCATATATATATAAAAACATTTGTTTTTGCAAATGCAACCGCCATGCCGTTGTGTCCAAATTTCAAAGCAAACCGTAAAGAACTTTTGAAAATTTAAGATTTTGACCAAACGAACAATTACATTTTTATTTATTTTTCAGAGGCTCTACTCTAAAGAAAAATTCATATATAATGATCAAAGTTTATTAAATCTATCTTGTCAATTTTCAAAATAAATTCCAATTCAAATAAAAATGTTATCTTCTTCTTGACCAACCGATTGTTATTTTTTTTATATCAAAACCTTCACAATTATATCAAAGAATTTGCAAATAATTGTAATGTGAGATTTATGTGTTGGTGGTCTAGCCTCTTCTATTCTTATATATATATTTTTTTTTCTCTAAACATTCTTTCTTCAGTCCATGGAATCTCTACAAACCGGACAGCACAGATGTACTGCACACACTGCTGCTCAAAGTTTCAACAATACAAAAAAAAAAACCATTCAAATATTTTGTTTCAATTCAAACAACCTATACATTTTGCAAAAACCAAATAAACCAAGATAAATGTTCGGACAGTTAACTGGTGGCTAAGTGCTGTTGCTGCTTTAAGGACTGTGCGATGCATCATGCGCGTACATAAATATCGTCTTTGCCAAGAGTTTCAGTTGCAGTTGGCAGTGTGTCGTTCTGTTGTGCCACAACAATTTGCATTTTCTCAGGCAACTATAGATACAACTTCTGAAAGAAACAGCAGTCTTGCTTCAAGATTACGAGCGAATTTTATTGATGTCGTTATGACGTTTTCCATTGAAATGTGCAAAAAGACCTGTCACTTTCATCATTCGGATCATTAGTCATTTCAGTATTATTAAAATGATGTTCCTTAGCGAGAGAATGCCAATTTCAAGTCAATTATCGATGATGGCTCTTGCGAAGCGTGTAATAAACAAATTTTACAAATTACCCTCTCTACATCGTTGGCAAAAAAGCTAGCAGAGTTATGCATACTTTTCCATGCTGAGTTATCGAATAAAAATCCCGGAACCATAAAAACGTATGGGAAATTAAGATGACGGTAATTGTTTATTGAAACAGCATAAATTTATGGATAATAAATGTCTACAACATGACTTAGACAGTAGATGAAATGAAAAATAGAGTTTGCTAACCAGCTCTTTTGTTTCACAGACAAGTAATATGATTTATCTCAGCCAAGTTATTTTAATTCTAACAAATATTGTTGATCACATTGAGAAATACCATACCAACTATGGACTAATAGATTAACCTAATTTCATAAGACATTTTTTTTTTGTTTCTTATGCGCCAGAGCTTCAATAAACTTGTCACACATTTGTCCAATTAGATTTGTCATGCTGGCAACCTTCACAAAATTCAAAATCAATACAAATAGCTTCATATGTCTTCAACAAAAGAATTAAAAAGAATTAACAAATCAACCCTCCTTTCATTAGTCACGTCATTATTACATATAACATTGTCGTCTTTAGATCAAAGGCACCTGAACGAAACAAATATGGAGGAATGTCAGAGTGCATAATTATCACTTTGATTGATTGACTGATTATGCAATGCATTTAACCTTTTTCGAACATTGATTTAAGGCACAAAAATGGTAAAACACGATACATGCATATATTTTGATGCTCGATTCCAATTGAGATGTTAATCTCTGCCATGTGCATTTGTAGGGATCTAAAGTTGACCTCAGATCATATATAATGAGTTAAATAATAGTCTCACAATATATATCGTTCGGCCCGAGGGGAATGCAATTAAAATAAATTTATTTCTATACATTAAATATGTGCTGCACCTGTCAAGCCTATGTATAACCTCTTTTTGTATTATGATACCAAAGTGTAGGGAATATAAATTTAAATTTTAAATATTGCGAAGATGATGGTGTTTCAATTTATCTCCACGATGTTAGGTGGATTTTTGCTCAAGAAAAGCAAAACATATAGTTAAATATTATGATATTAGCCCATGACTGACAAGTTCCAGACAATTATAAGAAAGAAAAAATATAGTTAGTATGCAAATTAAAACTGTCATGCAAGTATTTTTAATAATACACTTCATAATTTTGCCAAAGAGTTTATAAAAGGTTTATGTCTGTAAAATATATAAAAAAATTAATGTTGCTTGTCTTAAAGAAATGAAAAATTTTTAGCGGTTGCATGAATGGGAAAAAGAATAGTTGGCCTTCATTCAGCAAATTACAAGGTAGACCACAAACTTACATTAATGTTGGTATCTATTAATTTGTTTGTTAAGAGTTTTGTATAGGAAAGCTAAAAAGTAGCATTTTTCTTTATTCTAAGACTAAAATTTCTGTTAGGATGGGACAAGTAACATTTCTGTAAATATTTTTATTTTATTGAAATTCGAACATTAGACTTTTGATAATTTTACCGAAAACCAAAGCAACTTAATTTTTATTCTTAGACATTTAATTTTAGCATTTTAAAAGTGAAGCTCGTGAGCATTTTAAAATTAAAAGTAAATTTTATAGGAGCTTTAAACAACAACGTAGTATTTACACTTCTTAGAATAAATATTTTCCCCTTACCATACAAAATGGAAATTTCAAATACCTCCACCATCAATCCCAGAAAGTATGCAATTTTGTGTTTGAACAATTTCCGACATTAGGTACCGCTTGAAATTTCCAATTTTCATCTCCGTACTGTGTTTACCTGGCAGTAACCCTGACAAAATCCGCCGTTAAAAAAAAAAACGAATTGATCATCATCTCCAAAGATATGGTGCAAAATTTTAGACGATGTTAAAACATTTTGAGTATGAGGCTGGGTTGATAACAGGATTTTCGAAATTTTATACGAGTTAGCACCATGTTATCTTTTTTGAACATTTTATTAAAATTAAGATCATCAAATGCCGATTTTAACTTTTTAGTATTATAAATGGTGTTTTTTTAGAGGTATAGAACTTTAAGTTGGCAACACTATTTTATCTAGCGGCAATTTTGTCAGCTGTCAAGTGATTTATTTTTAGTTTGGTTTAACATTTCAACATGAATAGAATAACGCCTGAACAACGAATGCAAAATGTTGTGAATGGGCTTGGAACTAGATTACTGTTGATCCCGATTTTTACAAGAAAATTTTGTTCAGCGATGAAGCTCATTTTTGGTTGAATGGCTACGTCAATAAGCAGAACCTGCAGATAATCCTCAAGCCATTGTTGAGACGCTGTTACATCCAGAAAAACTGTAAGTTTGGTGTACTTTATGGGCTGGTGGAATCATTGGTCCGTACTTCTTTAAAAACGATGCTGGCCAGAACGTTACAGTCAATGGTGACAATGCCATGATTACTGACTTTTTGAACAACCATGATGTGCAGGAGCTGTGGTTTCAACAAGACGGCGGAAACATGTCACACAGCTCGTGCCACAATTGATTTTTTTAAGAAAACGTTTGGTAACCGCATAGTTTCACGTAACGGAGCCGTGAATTGGCCTCCAAGATCGTGGGATTTAACGCCGCTTGCCGATTTTCTGTGGGGATATGTAAAGTCGCTAGTCTACGCCGATTAGCCCGAAACGATTGACCACTTGGAGGACAATATTCGCTGCGTTACTACCGATATACGGCCCTTTACTTACTTCAAATGTCAATTTGACAGTTAAAAATGTGAAATTATAATATGTTTGTTCACTTGGTTTGAACTCTCACTTTTTTAGGCGTGTTCAGCTGAAGTTTACTATGAAAATAGGATTAGTGTCATACTAGGTAAAAAATGTTTAAAACTAAGTTGAAGAGGTTTAAAGCGAGTAAATTGTTAAGTAGTATCATTCTAATACCTTAACATCAGGCTATTTAAAATTTTGCACAATTGATTTTAGTGAGAAATTTGGCAAGACCCAAATTGACGTCTTACGAAAAACGTTTTTTGATAATAACACGTGCAAACATATGGTCTTATTTATAAACGTTATCTAATTGTATGTTATTGTTGTCTTATAGCTGCCTAACTTAGACACAAGAGTAGATTATCTTTACCGTGAACAATGTGATATTTTTTTTTTCATAAATGAAGCATATTTTCACCAATTTTAAAATAGTTAGACAGTGTCTAAGCAGACACAGTGTACTGGAGTACACTTTTCTGACACTACTTAGAGTAAATCATCTGCAAACGTTACATCCATAACCCAGAATCTGCTTAACTTCCTGATAATGTAACTTACCTTCTAGAACTTGTTAGTTTCTTAAATTTGAAAATTTGTCTTTTGAAGTTGCACGCATCACAGACATATATTTAGTTTTTCTTACAAATCATATTTTTAATTAACTAAATAACCAAAGAATTTTGTTTACGATCAAGAAGCAAACAAAACAAGCAGTCTCTATATTTAGGTTTTAAAATAGAAAGTTCATTAGTTAAAATAAATGAGCTATACCAATCAATTGCATTAAAATAAAATCATTGATCAAATCTTTAATTAACAAAATTAATTGATTGTATAGGTAATGTGAAGAGGTTTGTTTCAGATCTACCCGAAACAAACATAGATAATATACTGTATGAGATTTCTATTATATAATTAATGATGACCGTGATTAAAACCGTACTTAATTTAAATTCCCCAAAGGCTTCCAAAACAACCGAACTGGTTAAAATATCTTTTATGAAACAATCTCTAAGCCCTTATATACAAAAGCCTTTCTATACGTATGTAGTATTTTTTTTTTGGTGTAAAACACACAGCTGCTGGTTAGCGTAGATAATATTGGATATGCTATGCATGCACCAAGGCCAAATTAAATTGAAAATAAATTGAATAAAAGATACATTGATGCAATTTATAACTTTTTGCCTTCTACATCCATGTTGGTTTAAGTTAGGCATCTAAATATATAGAGGTTATAGTTACCACCCCACACATATTTTTATGTAGCTTTGCCTTAAGGATCTCTCTCATACAATAACTATATGCCAGACGATCATTTTTATGATCTTGTAATTGCGATTACAATTAATTAACTGGAAAACTATAGGCTCACACAAGAATATCGTGAAATAGATCAAAACAAAAATATGGCAAATTATAACTTTAGTAAGAATATGTGTAAAGGAAAATCTATATATAATCTTAAGATACACAAGTTCAATAGCTTTGTAGGTGGGCTTGTAGCAAATTAAAATTGAAGCACTCCCTTTTTTCTGTACTGAAGGATTTTTTAACAAGATTAACAAATTTCTCCTTTGCATCGTGTTATGAATGAAAAGTTGTGAAACAATTTTAGTAGTAACTGTAGGTACTTGTAGTCTAATGTGCAGATCTATTTTAAAGGGCGATTAGTGATTTTGTGTTCAAAATAATTTGAATATTTTATTGAATAGAAATAATATTTAATAATTCTTCCTATTCTTTTATTCCTTCTAACTAGTGCCGTGCAATTAAGGTTGCAAGAACTTAGGTTTTACAGGCATATACATATTTAAATATCATAGATAACCAGGGTCTATATATGACTTACAAATCCCAACCATTTCTGCGTGCAAATGGCCGCCACGGGAAGATTGGCAGCATGCGATTCTTTTGAGGTAATTTTTAACCACTTTTTCGCACATTTCGGGCGGTATCTCGGCCATAACTTGAGTAATTTTGGTTTTTAATGCGTTTAGAGTCCGGGGATTATTCGCGTAAACACGGTATTTTGCGTAGCCCCACAGAAAAAAAATCTAACGGTGTCAAATCGGATGATCTTGGTGGCCAGTTGATGTCGCCAAAACGTGAAATTACGTGACCAGGAAACTTCTCACGTAATAAAGCCATAATTGGTTGTGTTGTTTGGCTTGTTGCCCCGTCTTGTTAGAACCACATATCGTCCAAGTCAATCGCCGGCCAAAAAAAATCGTTCAATTGCTGTGAACGCCCTGCTCTGTCAAAGAGACGTAGACTCTATTTTAGAGACTTCTACTACAACGCTATGAGTGATCTAGTAATATTGCACGCTTCATAAGGAGCTCAAAATGGTTTAATGAGTCAGAAAATGCTTTCCTAAATCCATATGGTATCACAACGGCCCAATAATTGGTCTAAGTGTGTCGGTTTCTCTGCCGACAGCCACTTCTACTTAACCTAACCTATTTTTCCAGAAAGATAATTTGTTGTACTTTTATCAGCAGTCAGGTCTTAGAGAAATCTAGTTAGAAATCTCACTGTTTGGTTAAATGTCAGATCACATCCTCGTGCGAAATTACATCTGGTATTAAAAAATGCATTTGTGCTCAAGTAATTTAAATGTGTAAAAAATAATTAGAACACTTGTGTGCTTAGCTTCCTGAATTTTCTGGCTTTGTAGTTCATAAAATTAACTCACATAAATAAGTTGGCAATAAACATTTAAGTTTATTTTCTTTTAACATAACAATTTTATACAACCAAGTCATATACTTTATTTATTTAATTTTTGTTTTTTATTTTACTCAACTTATATACTCTTATAAATAAACCGAATGATGTTATCAATAAAAATTAAACAAAACTTCTATCGCCATCTATAATATTACATTCGAACCAATTAACAAATTATACAACTTCACAAATTGGCACTGCAGCCCCTGCCAAAGCAAATAACATTTTCGCACTTATAAAATCTTGAATTTTTCTAGCGTGTGGTATTTTTTGTTGCACATCTAGATACATTTATTCAAATTATTATTTTTACATATTTGCTAAATGTTTGTACTTTTTTATTTTTTATATCTTACTTTACGACGAGTTAAAATAAATTAATGAACACTTTTGCTGTAAGAAAAAAAAACAAACAATTTTATTGCTAAAGTAATTGGTAGAATTGTTGGTTCATTAGAGCCATGTTTTCTTATCAAAATGGCTAAGGCAATGTGTATCAACTAGTTGTTGAATACGAGACCAACTTTTGCATATGACAATTATTGCGCTAGACTTTTGCATGACTGGTGTGTTTTATTTAAGTCATCTATAAACTAAGTGGGTGGGTATACTGGGTAGAAGAACAAGTTTTATATAAACGTGCGTTTTTGAATTTTAATTTTGAAATAAATTTAGATTGTAGGTACATATATCGATAACAAATTACAGTAAGAATACTCGTATGTACATGAGGAAGATAAAGTAAAGGGTAAGGATATATAAAGGGTTTTCCAATAAGGACTCTTAAACTTTGACAGTTTAAAGTGCCATATTGCTGAAGCTACATCTGTCAAATTGGCTGTCATTTATTCTGTCTGTTTTGCCAAATCAAACTGGATGGATATAGCCAGTGCCGTAGCCAAGATTTTGGTTCGGGGGCCGGAGGCTTGCTTCCAAATTTTACGAGGAATTCTTTAAACAAAAAACTATATATATTCCAATTTATTGATTTTTATTAGTTTTTAAATTGTATGTACTTAAACGAAACGAACATATACTTAACTTTTTTTTTTATACACTCATTTTTTCAAAGCAGAAAACGTCTTGATTTTCTTTTTGACATGAGATCAATCACCTTATCTGGATACACATTAATATTTGAATGAACAGATATCATAGCAAGTGAGCTTAATCTTGCATTCCCCATAACGCTTCGGTACACTGTTTAAATCCTTTTCATAGTTGAAAAGGCTCTTTCAACACTAGCTGTGGTCACTGGAAGCGTGGCCAAAACCGTAAGCAAGAGTTTATACCTCTAAAGTAATTGTCTTGTCACATACAAATATCAAGCAATTTTAAAACTTCGATAGAAGGATCAATCGACGATATTTTTTCGCACCAGAAAATGTACTCAGCTTTCATAGCTGACAACGAAATTGCATTATCAAAGTAAAATGTCAGCTTTTCCATTTCGTTGACTCGCCCAACTGCGGAAAAACACGGGAGAAGAGCTTGAAACGATGGTAGAACGTCTTCGTTGAATATGAATCTCTCCGTAGGATTTTGTATTGACGAATCTATGCAAGGAATCAATACAGACACTCTGAAATAGGATTCAGGATACCTGTATAGTCTCCTTATTTTTATAGATTTGAATTTAGTATATTATAAAGTTTTAGTTTTTATTTTAGACTTTCGGGGGGGGGGGATTCAGCCCCTCAAACCCCCCCCCCTTAGGCTATGTGCATGGATATAGCGTTCAACAACACGTTCAAATTATAAAATTGGTGTTCTTTTCTGGCAACGTTCCAAGCGGTCCGCCCATTTTACGGTCGCCATAATCGGCCTACCGAGAGGACTATTCGCAGTGTGGGTGGATAAATTTGAGTCTGGTTCAGTAAACAATTAACTAGCACTAGTACGTCGATGAAACTCAAAATCTGCCCAAAACATCGCCGCTGTCCGTGAGAGTGTGCAGAAGAATCTGACGCAGTCGATTTCGCGTCGCTCACAGGAACTCAGACTTTCGCAGATCACAACTTGGGGAATTTTGCGCCGTGACTTGGGCCTGTATCCGTACAAAATTCAAGAAGCTCAGGACCTGAAGGTAAATGACCATAGACAATGATGTGTGTTCGCTGAATGGGCTCCGGAGCAGTTGAAAACTGACCCTAATTTTTATCGAAAAATCATCTTGGTAATCTCCACTTTCATAAGTACTTCCTATATTATAAAATCTTTAGTTGCTAAGAGTCATTGTATTCTAATCTCTATATGTTAAAAATATTCTACCATGTAACACGATTTCACTGAAGAAGAAATAAATTTGAATTTGAAAAATCATCTTCAGTGATCAGGCGAATTTCAGAATAGGATAGGTACGTTAACAAAAAAAAAAGTGAGATCCAAGAGCGTCCAATGCATCTTGAAAAAGTAGCTGTTTGGTGTAGTTTTTTGGCTGGCGGCTGGGAACTACGTTGGGCAGGCCATCACCGTCAACAGTTAGCGCTACAGGTCGATGATTACCTACTTCTTTTGGCCTGAATTCGATGATATGTGCACCAACGACATGTGGTTTTAACAAGACGGTGCTACGTGCCATGTCACACAGCTCACGCCAGTTCTGCACGAGCGATTCATGACATGGTCATAGGTCATCTCACGTAGAGATGATGTGAACTAGCCACTGAGATCTTGCGATTTGACCCCGTCAGACTTTTTCTTGTGGGGTTTTCTGAAGTCCCTCAAGATAAAATTAAGGGCCTGTGTCACAATGTCTTATTAACGGTCGGTTGATTCTGGCTGGCTGGATGACAGGGGCTTAAGTTGGTCTTCATGATTCAATAGAATAATTTCTATATAATTATGCTAATAGGAAAAATATATGTAGTTAAAACAGTTATCTTAAAATTTTACACTTTTTAACCATTAATGGTTTCAAACCCTTCCATACATTACCAAAATAGTTTAAATTGAAATTCTAACCGCATACAACTTGATTTTCGCCATAAATCAATGAAAGTCCATCATGCTGTTTTGTCACAAATACCAAAACAATTTTAAAGACATCAAGATAAATGAACTTCCAAAACTAAAACCTGACTTCTTCTGACTGGTTGAAGTAGGTTTCTATAGCCAATCTTATACAACATCACGAATTTGCCATTTCAAGCACACTCTGCGATCGATTATTCTCCCGCCACAGACTATCCCATTGTATTAAGAAATTTTGATATCTATCTAACCACAACAAAGATCTAAAATCTTCTTTTAAACTATTTTTTTAAATATGTATATCCTATCCCTATACCTATAAGTACACCGCAAAAAAAAAAACAAACAAAAACAACAAATAAAACTTGTAGTACCAAAAAAAAAAAAAAACAACGATAACCCCCTGCGATAAGAAATTAACAAATAAATTCGTGATTCCCGATGGTATCCTTTATACACTACCATAACCTTAAACAAGGGCACCATCCATAGCTAGTTAGAAAAATCATGAACTATGTAGGTTGTGTATGTAGGTATGTAATGTATCTCTCGTTAGAATACTCCAACGTTAGCTCCAGCTATTCCCTCGAATAGTTAGCTATCAGTGAAATACAAACAATACAACAACAAAAAATAATTGAAAACATGCATAATTACAAATGCAATTGGCATCGATAATACAAGGAATTGCATCTGCACTTCCTACACTCCAATAGTTCAATGTTTACCATTAACGATCTGGAAAAGGAAAATTTAATTATAACTGGGGAACCTCCAGTCTTTCTAACTTCAGCTTTAGCTGCTATAGGGCATGTTCTACTTGAGAAAAAAGATACAGATGAAATAGCGGATTCTGGTATAGGTAGCTCACGGTGCAAACACTGTGCACCGATTCAATCACAGGTAAGGTGGTTTTTATGTTCTTGGGAAGTCTTGAAGCAGGTTTACTGAACATACCAATATTTTTTTTTACAAGGACAGATTTGTGTTTTTTTGGAGCCTCGGGATATGAATTATATGATCAGAAAGATTCAATATACTTTGTGTTCTTAGGCGTTTATGAATACTTGTCAAATAGAGTCTCTCAGTGTTGCCAGAAAGTAAATCATCTATACCAAAACTTTGTTTCAAAATCTGTCTAAATAAAAAGGCCCCTTAAAACCAAATTATTGTTCACAAAGTACAGCCCCGTGTTCATAGGCTTGGCATGTCTATCCGAATTTAGTTACATAGAGAAGAAATTTTTCTTGCTTGTTCGCTTGTTATACTTATGGTGCACCAGCAGCTTAAAGCAATGTTTGGTGTTTTATTGCCGGCAAGAATTTTTGTCAATTCCAAAACAAAGCCAGGCACGAAGGAATTTATGTTACTCGTAGCCTACTGAGATGTTGGAATCTCTTCTTCTCTGTTGTCTTGTTTGTTCGTTGTTCCCTCCTTCAATCTTATAGGTATGTAGTATGAAATTCGTTTGCGAATTGAGGACCCAATTTTGTGCATAATAATTTATAGCGCTAGTTATTCGAATAAGATTTTTATATTATAGAAAATGGAAAATGATCTCCTTTAACTCATAGATGGACTACCGAACCAACTGCAGTTTAGTGGGCATACTTTTATATATGAGTCTGTGGTCTTGGCAGCATTGTGGTTGAACCACAAATATATTGCGAAACAGTAGTTTGAGGTAGGTTAGTCTACTTCTATAGTAGATTTGCTTATGTTTGTATGTAATTGGATTTTTTCTGGACAAACGGGAAAGTTACATTACATTTTTATTTGCTCTAAATCATATAAACTGAAGCTAGAAGCTTAGTTCTTGTGAAACAAATTTAGTTTATTAAAAAATATACTTTGTTGCAAAAAGAGATTATTATCAAGATGTTTTTTTTTTTCTATACATTGCTATACCACTCATGAATGTAACTCATTAAGATTGCACATAAATTATAGATTTATTTCATGGCAATATACAAAGTATGCAGGAGTGTTTGAAAAAATGATTTTTATCTTGATAAATTCTTACATACATCAATTATTATTAAGCGCGCATGTCTATTAAATCAGGGTATTACTGTCATATGGTATGGAGTACAGTACCTGTCACTAAACAATGTATTACATAAAAGGTCATAATATTTTATAAAAAAAATCTTTAAACAATTAGTCACATTTGTTAGTTGACGATTCATTTTTTTTTAAATAGAAATTGTGTACTACCGGTGAGATCAAAAGGCACGGCGGTTGTTTTTAGAAAAGTTCTCTGCAGGAAATGTCGCAAATTAATTCCTTTGTTTGCTTCCGTAAACCATAACAATAAATAAACTTATAATGGAAGCATATACAATGCATACAAAATCAATCAATTTGAAATATATACTGAATATTTTTTTAAAAATCGTGATGGCAGGATTTGCATCACGTCTACAAGGGAAACTTAGGGGAACGACTACATCGACCTGGTTATTTTAATTTTGAGTTATGACATAATGACGATAGAGAAGATGAAATAAACAGAAAAGCAGGTATAGATATGTATACACTAAAAATGTCAACTTTCAGTGTTTATTTGTCTAAGAAATTTCTGTGGACAGAAATTCACAGTGCAGACAAATTTTCGAATTAAAGTTAAAAAATAAAATATAAGTTAGTCATTTAAATAAGCCACCACCAAATACTGACACAATTTATGTGAATTTGCATACTCGTATCGTACTATTCCGCAGATTCAACGTTTTGTCAGAATTTATATCTAAATTCTTCAAAATTTGACAGTTTCTGTACAAAGATGAAATAGAATGGCATTAATATTGTGATTCTTTGTTCATACGCAGATCACCTGTGACCTCGACCTACAACACAAAACTTCAATTATATATATAATATAATTCCTACAACTATTTTTAACAAGTAAGTCAAGAACCTATTTGTGTAGGGAATTTTGATTTACGAAAAAAATGCATCTGATAAATAATTAGAAAAGGGATAATTTAAAACAAGCGATTAATACGTCTCAATGTTAATGACCGGACGCACACAAATTTCGACAACAATTGTTTTCAACAGTAAAGTTGTCAGCATCATTCATATTGGAATCACCACTGAAATTTGTTTCAATTCCTTCCATCTTGTGTTAAGGATGTTACACTCGTCCACGCTACACATATTAAAGGTAATTTTATAAGCGTTTTCATTTTTGTTTGCGCATCTGTCGAAGTCGAGGAAAATGGTGGATCGAGTTCCCCTTTTTTTTGTCTAATATTCAGTATTTTGTTTTTGTTTCTAATGATGCAGTAAATAGTTTTTGCACTCGAACAGTCATTTTTATTTTCTGACAGTTCGAGCTTTGACAACCTGTGCAATATATTATCTTATAGATTTGTGTACTCTGGCACTCGTCATCTTCCATTAAGTTCAGCAAAAGTGGAGTGTTAGCGCAAGTTTTTTCATTGCATCAGCAGTATATTATGTCTGTTAGGTAACTTGAAACGTCATACAACGTCGCACAATTTGCTGTCAAATCCCATAGAAAATTTTGAAAATTTATTTTTGTGTAAAAATGGCTCGAGTGCGCACAAACTATTCACCGAATTATTGGAGACAACAACCACGTATTGATATTTGACAAGCTAAGGAGTACTGGATCCGCCATTTTCTTTGATTTTGACAGCTGGGCTAAACGGAACCAAAATAAAATCACTAATGGTCGCGTTCGGATAGGTTTGTGCTGCTGTAATCCCTTGCAGGGCTGCCAGAAATCATGATTTATCATGATTTTCATGTTTTTTGGACCCAAAAAATGATTAAATGATTTCGAGTCCAAAATCATGATTTTTCTAATTTCAAAAAAAAATGTTATTTTTTATAATCGCTTAAAAAAACATGTCTAAGCTACACTATAACCTGAAACGACGAAAATCGAAAACATTAAAAAAACAAACATAGCTAAAATGACCCTTTGACTCAAATGCATAACTAGATTTTTGTGTCTGTAATATAATTTCTTGTCTGTGAATATATGTATAAATTTTAATAATTTATTTTATTTTTATTTATTCCGTCCATTTTTGTATTTTTTTTAATAAATGCTCTCAGTTAATTTTTGAAAATATTTGTTTTACTTGTTACGATGTGGTTTTTAATATCTCTTTTACTGTTTTCCAACTCAGAACTGCAAATAATGTTTTTTTAACTAAAATCATGTTTTTTTACTATGTTTTTTTAAATTTCTGAGTGGCAGCACTGATCCCTTGTGACAAAACAGCTGAAACAACAACAGCGCAACGTATATAAACATTTTTGGGATAGGTATATAGCATATCTGATAGTTCTCGAACGCAAGGAATGATATTACCTTTAATATGTATAATGTGGAAGTAGTTAATGAATAATAAAGGACAAATTTACGATACCGACATGCATATTGTGTATATATGTATACATAATATCGATTTTGAACTGGAATTGAATCATATTTTCGCTTTTAAATTTGTATTTTAATGTAAGCAAGAAACCTTTAGATCTCATAAAATCTTTAAAAAACTTGAATAGTTCAATTATCAAACTACTTACAAAAAAGTTTTTTTTTGTCAGAATACAAATTTCTAAATAAACAAAACAAAGCTATAAGCAAATAAACTTAAGCTACTTTCATAGAATTAAACTAAATTCCTGAGCTGAATATACCTACCATCACAGAATACATAATGCTCATTGATCAAACACTTAAGCTTTTCATTATCCGTGAAATAATTGTAAATTTCTTAAACAACACAAAAAAACCAGTCTTACTTCAAGGAATTTTGCATGAAACTATCAACACGGCAGTATCGAAACATCAAAGTATAAACAAAAAGCCAAATTAATTATTATCCGAGGTGTTAACAAAATATCCACCGACAAAGGATTATTAATTATCAACTAATATATATGATTGTAATCATCAAAGACACAAAAACCAAAACACACATGTCGCTAACTTTAGTTTACCTTAATGATATAGGTGGTGATAATTACATATCTATAACTACGTCGCACCAGTCACTGCCGCCCCGCTGTATATTCGTAAGATATATGCTATGGTCCAAGGCTGATACTAAATAAATATAGTAGATTTGAATGGTCATATTTAATACAAGGCTAATTCAAGCATAATATAAGTGTGGATAATGATTAAATACTATTCACGATCTGACCCGAAGCAGACTGAATACTTGTACAATTTATTATAAAATACATGCATATAATTTCAACCTGTGTTACAACGAATAAGTAAAAATCACTAGCTTTCAAATATTCTTCTAAACTTTTTTTAACCTTAAAATTAATGATCGTGTGGTATAAATTTGACTAAAAACAACACAAACGGTTGACGGAAGTTAACGTCTGTTATCATAATATACCAACTTCAAGAAATTAGAAAACTCATAAAAATAAACTTAAACCCATTTCACACTTTGACCAAGAGCTTCAGTGAAAACTGCGCATTGAATATAGTGAAATCAAAATTTGACTGCTTTTAGGGATTTGACCATAAAAACTACAAAAACAAAAAATATCAATAGATCGCATTTTTCACCTCGAGTTCACCATTTCAAGTTATATTAGGTATATGGCTTTTCTTTGGAGTATATAGAAAAATGCCATATGAAAGATACAAATCACTGGGCTGGTTAAGTTAATCCTGATTCATGGGACTTGGAATTTAGGTGCTTTGTGCAGTGAGTAGAGTAGATACATATGTATGTATATATTATATTCAAAGCAATAGAAATATAATAACTATAAAGTAGAAACAGAAGGTGGTTGCACAGCTTTGTGTGAGTAATTAATGCAACGTTTATTTATGGTATTTTTAAAATGAAATAAAAAAATTAAACAACAATAATTATTGAAATAAGAAAGAAAGACCTGAAGCCCACAGAAATAGGATTCAAATATATTGAATTAAGAAATAAAGGTCACGAAAAAGGAATAATTATTGAAATAAGGTTTAATTTAAATAAAAAATCTTTGTGTTAATGAGTTTAATCGTAAAACACCCATTTATCTTAAAATAGCCTTTAGCGAAAGAATACCTAAGCAACAGATGTGTCAAATTCATTTATTTTATTTTTTCAAAAAATTTGGCTGAAACTTTGCATTTTGGACTTAGTAACCCGTGGCGAAATGGTTAGTGCGTTGGACTGTTACGCCGAAAGTCTTAAAGGTTCGATCCCCAGCCTATGTCACCTAAAAACAGAAATGTTTTTCACGGATTACTGCCTCTTGCGAGGAATGGACAAATCCTCCAAGAGTATCTCTTGTCATGAAAAAGTGCTTTTCACCCTAGCCATTCGGATTCGGCAGAAAATTGTTGGTCCCCTCCATTCTTGCCAATAATACGCACACAAGAATGCTTGAGAGTTGTAAGTCACTAGGCCCTGGTTCTTATTTATTTATTGATATAAATTCTGCCCACTTTTCAAAATCCTATATTAGCTAGAGTACAAAAGCAAACACATATTTCAAAACCAGATGTTGCGTATTATAGTTTCCTATATCATATTTCACGTTTTTGTATCAAAAAAAAAAAAAAAAAAAAATTAAAATTAAAATGAAGTTACCAAACACAACGTATAACAGCATAACAAAAAATGCATAAAAGAGTAAAGTCTATAAATTTCCTTAAATTACAATTCATATATCCCCAAAATGGTTTGTTTATACTTACTGTTTGTTTTTTTTTTTTTTAATTTTTCAGTGAGTTAATAAAAATAAAAACTAACGAAAATCCTCTGAATAAACTAACTGCACTGCGCAACTATTATCATTCAACAATAGATTGTAAGAGCTGTGTGCTAAAAGAATTGCTTCTTTGACGGGCTAAAAAAAAAGAAAACAAAGTACTACATGCATTCGAGTCTCACCATAAAGCCATAAGATATTGTTTGTTTAGCTCGAATCTCGAAGAATTATTATGAACCACCAAACCGAAGTGTATTTGCCCGTCCAATTGTCTGCCATATATGGCAAACGGTCAAAACCAAAAGAAAGACATTATAATTTATGTTTGATCATTATAAAATTTGCAATTATAAGTATAGTAGCAGCTGGCAGTGTTGTCACTTTAATGCAAAAGATCTACTAACATTTTTTTTAATGTTTTCAAAATTGACAACTTTGAGCATGAGAGACATTTTTAATACTTTTTTTTATATTTTATTAAGTTGTGAGCTTTTGATCCAAAAAGTTAAATTGAGCCGTTCATTTATTAAACACATTATTAATTAAAAATTCCATAAAACTCTGTGCATGGCACGCTTATTTATAACAAAAATTAATAAATATGCGTAATAGGTATTTAATAATTAATAAACTTTAGTTAGACAGTCTCTAACCAGCTATTAAAAGTTTGAAGCCTACTTTATCCAATTTAGTAAATCGATACACTTCGTTAAATTACAGTTTTAAATCATTCTCGTAATCAAAAATTTCGCAGTTTTTTCATAAAAAACAAAATCGCTAATGATACAGTACCTAAAAATGTTCCCCTGTCCTTGATATTCTGTCCGAGAAATTTCTTTGGACAGAAATCCACCAGTTCAGAAAATTGTCAGCAAATAGTAAATTAATTATGAAAGTCAAACGTGTCGTGCGTGTCACTCGCATAGGGCAGTACGGAATACTACGAATTTGCTATCTCAAAGCGGGAAGTGGACTTATGTACCAAGGGCATAAATTCTAAACTTCTATCAGAAATTTTCAAAGCTATATAACAGAAGACAAACAATATTGATTAAGTAAAGAGTGACAGTTATGTTTTTTTTTATAGATTATCTAGTCAAATTCCCGCTTTCCAGCTTTAGTAGTAAAATCTGCTACTAAATTAAAACTAAAAGTGACAACACTGATGGGCATATACCTACCTATACGTCAACAGATTTTCATCAACTATTACTGAAGAGTATAACATGATGTCGAGATTCAATTGATTGTGTGTTTCGGCCTTAAAGCTCGTATAAGATATTCAATTAGGATATGCATTCATTATTATATTGTGGAAGGCAATCAAATTGTCATCGGACACAGACAGTGGACAGCCTGGACACACACACCTAATTTCACATTGCAACATTTAGCATCTTTCTTGTTTGTCTCATGATTATTCATAAAAAAAAAATAAAATTAAAAAAAAAACATAACAAACAAATTGCAAAACGTATTCATATTATCCAAATGAAATGTTTGATGTTTGACATTAACAAATTATTTAGCCATTTTGCATGTTTTACGTTGTTCGCGTGTCGGTGTCAGGCGAACGCGTTTTTCAAGATTTTTTTTGTTTTCTTTTTTGATTTGAATGGCGCGTTTAAGGAAATCGATGGCACGATCGACCGATGCGGTGCCAGCACTGTGGGTGATGACGCGAACGACCGACGCGACGCGACACGCATGAAAGGGGCAAATAATATTGTAATTGCAAACAGATGTCTTAAGGTGAGAAAGTATGTAAATGTTTCCTGTGGTGCATAAACACGCAGCTAAATACATGCCTAATGAATTTATATTTGCTATATACACAATGTAGTTTGCGCCCATAGAACTTATACTTATGTACATCATAAGTGTTGCAATAATATTTCAAGCCTCTGGATAAGTTTATTGATTTTAAATGAATTAGATGATTAATTATTGTGAAATCTGACTTCGTGAGCCCAGAAGCATAAATAAGTTGAATTATGTTATTCTTTCATTTGAATCGCAATTGAAAAGCATTTTGTTTTTACAGGGTTTGTAACTATGTAGTTCCTTGGCCTACTCTCCTTAGGTGCAATATTTACAAATGAAAACGTTCAAAATTTTATTTTAAAAAAATGCATTTTTTAAATAATTATGAATTTTATTTCATGATTAACTGGAGATGTCCAGTTAACTTTGAACTTTCCAATCCAACATTTCTTAAAAGGTTTGTTGTTTTTCCACCAAAAACAATATTTTTCAACTCTTTATTAAATTTGTTGAAATTTTCATAAATATAGTTAAAACTACTTTATCTTACGAAATCAATATTGTCTCCAATATGGAAAATACCCAAAAAGCTGTTTCTATAGCTATATTCACAGACTTCATAAGGTTGGTAATTGAATTCATTAAATTATACAAAGTTCATCCAAACCTAACCTTTCCAACCAAAAAATCGCCTAATTATATGCAATTTTCATGGAATATGTTGCAAAAAGTAGATTTCACAACCTTATAATCATGGTGATTCACTTGAGCGCCTGTCCTTTATACTAATCGAACTTGCATGAAGAATTATTGCACTAAGAGGTGTTCCATAATACACTCACAAAAAAATTTGTATAAAAAGCTAACACTATGTATACATCTGATAATTTACTATTGACACATTTAAAATTTTAATCGAAACTAAGGTTTTTCAATTATGTTATGGTTTCATTTCTGAAAAAAAATTAATAAAATGTTGTCGAAAATTTCATTTAAATTGTTATCTCTGACATACAAAAAAAAGTGTGAGTACCTAGACTGAGGGTGAAGATGGTGTTGACAGACGACTTTAATTCACTTAACTTTAAACAACGTACATAATCATGTCGATTATGGAATCCGCAATACTGGATCCGCAGTGATTCGCAGTATAGTGTTCTCTTTTCTTTTCACGACTAATAAGTAAAGAAAAAAGAGAGCCCTGCACTGCGAATCACTGCGGATCTAGTATTGCGGATTCCATAATCGACATAAATATGTACAAACAAAATTAAATTCAAACCGAAATATTTAAAATGTTTCCCTTGAACGAAATGTTGAAAAACCATTGCATATTTGTAGATGTACAGTATCCGGATCGTGCATTCGATAACCAGTATTTTTCAGAGATAATAACCCATTTCGCTTAAGAAAGCCGTTTGCGTTGCCACGATAAATGGTAGCAGAAATTTATGTTCCCATATGTTTTTGCTAGTTCCGTTGTATTGCATTTTCAATTTCCGGTACCGAGAGCTAAAATGTTTACACACCCAAAATTAACTTTTTGTTTTGAAAATGTAATCAATTTTTAAAACTTTTTTTTTTCAGTGTAACTATACATATTTACAAGTTTCTTCAAGTTTTAACAAAACAAAAAGTTTCTGGTAATATGGTAAATTGGACTCACGACATTGGCTCTCAATTAATTGTTACAACATGCTAAATTTCCATACACACATTATCGAAGGTGTTTTCTCAACTTTCCCGGGATTTTTTGTTTACAAAACTAAAATAAAAGAAACTAAATCCCAAATAGTCATTCTTTTCTATATTCCTTAATGAATTAGATGTTGAAATTAGACCAAAAAGCTTCGTGAGGTCGGCAACAAAATGTAGGTATTACAAAAAAAGAGTGTGGGATATGTGTTTGCTTAGCATCAGGCAAGTGAAATCCGTGAGATTTGAAAACTACAAATGAAAAAGAAGAAGAAGAAAAACTTCTCTTTTTTTTAATTTCTATAGCATGCTTTTCCTCTATATACTATATAGCACACCTCCCCCTATAATACCAGTACCTTATTCCTAGCCAACACCAACGTGATTGTAATTAGACGTTAACATGGTCTGCATAACTGTTTTTTGTGTAGTATAATGTTGGCCGACATTTGAAGTCGCGTCACGGAAATGCGTCATGCCATCGAATAGGATTCAATTGAATGGAAATCGTGTGGGTTGTTTGGTCTGGTCAATGGGAGTCGAAGTCAATGACGGACGACACGAAGACTGTAACTTCGACGACGACGACAACGATGAGGATGACAAACGGGGGTTTAAGTTTAAGTAACAATTTTTTTTTAAGGAAAGCGAAAGTGTTCCCTCGTCTGATATCTGACATTTTGAATTACATATGGGGGTGTTGATTTCATTTTGGATAGCGTTTTTTTTTATTGTGTTGTTTTTTGCAAAGTCTAATTGCTTAATTGCTATGCGTTTGTGTTTTGCAAAAAGGTTTCGTGAAATGTCATTTCCGTTGGAAATGTACGTAATGTAATGTTTATTTGTATAGAAAATCAGACGTGCTTTGTAGATTTTGAATGGAATTTAAGTATTTACTTACATAGGTATTAAGGTTATTGCGATGGAGTCGAAAATTCTACCAAGGTGTTCCTCTGTAAACTTACGAGTACGTACCTACTTTACTTTTTTATTGTTATAAACTTGGCAAAAAACGAAATGTTGTCAGATTTTCAGTTTTTTTTTAATTTATAAAATGTATCTTCGACTGTTAAAGTTTCAAAAATGTATGGGAATTTGTTTTATCTCTTCAACTGTTAACAGAAAAAAATTAATTGTTTTTATAAAACCGTCATAAAAAAAAAAAAAAACATTCGAAAAATTTGAAAATTTGCGGATTTTGAAATACTAACGGCACTTAGCTGCATAAGTTAACCCCATTACAGCGTTTTTTTATGAACAATGACTGTGCTACGGTTAATGCAAGCAAAAGCGTTTCGCAAAATTTATTTTCGGTCATAAAACTTGCAAATATCAGGAAATCTTTGGATTTTCTTGGCTCTTGGCAGCATAAAGTCAGCACAAAACAACACAACTTTTTATTTTTTCGAAAATCTTAATTTTGAAAAAAAAAAAAAAAAAAAATCTTCCATTAAATTTGAAAATTTGCGAATTTTATCATTTTTTCAATATTTTTGAATAAATCAAAAATGCCGGTGTAACTTAACGCTATTTTTAATTATTCATGTAAAAGTCAAAGATTTGCCGGTATTTTTCTGAAATAAATAACCGTTAAGTACTCACAAGTAACTATGCATGATGCATATTGACATTGTAAAGGGTGTTTTGTAGAGGTACCTATAGAACATTAAGTTGGCAACACTTTTTTAACTGGCGGCCATTTTGTCAGTTGTGAAGTGATTTATTTTTAGTTTGGTTTGGCATTTCAACATGAATAGACTTACGCCTAAACAACGCTTCCAAATTGTGCAAATTGGGTCCAAAACAAGATTGCCGTGCGATTTAACGTCACTTGACTATTTATGTGAAGTCGCTAGTCTACGCCGATAAGCCCGAAATGATTGTCGATTGACCAGTTGGAGGACAACATTCGCTGCGTTATTGCCGATATACGGCCACAAATGTTGGAAAAAGCCATCGAAAATTGGACCTCCAGATTAGACTACGTCCGAGCCAACCGTGGGGGTCATATGCTAGAAATCATTTAAATTATAATGCCAGAAGATTATCTTTCGAATAAAGTAAATTTCATGTCAATTTAAAAAAATCATCTTTGTGTTATTCAATTCCAATACCTCTATTTCTATACCTCTAAAAAAAACACCCTTTATGACGTTTTAAAATTTTGTTGAACCCAATATAATTACTTAGGTATATAGGCATTTGGTCTTATTTATAAACGTTGTCTAACTTTGGACAACTGTCAAACTTTGGAAAACATGTTCAAAATGCTTGTTTATTGTTGTCTTATAGCTGCTTAACTCCGACACAAAAGTAGATTGTCTTAACCGTGAATAATGTGACATTTATTTTTTATTAAATAAAGCATATTTCCACCAATTTGAAAACACTTAGACAGTGTCTAAATATACAAAAATCTAATAAATACGACTGATTTGTAATCAGAAGTCCTGTAGGAGAAATAAAAAGTGTAATAAAGCAATGCTAATAAGAAATTATTTTTTCATTCTTATTACCCAGCTTCGATACAATCATTTTAAATTGCACATATCTATAATTTATCCAAACTTACATCTTTTTAATCCAAATTGAAAAAATCAATTCAATTTATTTATCTTATTCAAATTAACGTTGATAGCCAAATCTAAAAAAAAATTGCCTAATAACCCCAGTAATTTGCACGTTTGAAAATCTCACCGAACAACTGCATTAAAAAATATTTCTACTCAATATGTACAAATCAGCAGTTGTTGTTTGTAATCGATAACGAATAACTCCTGTCAATAGTCAAAATGTTTACTCAGTTTGAATGCCATTCGCAATCCACACTTTTGCTTATAAGCTGTAGTTAGGTAGGTACTTCTTATTACTTATCAGGAAAATCAAATAAAATTGTTACCTTACCAAATGTGTTCTGCTGCCACTCAGCATGATCCAGAAAATCAACTTTTACAAAAAACTATGTGTGCAGCAGCACCAACAAATTGTTGGGCTTCCATTCAATACAACTATAATATTTATATCATACTTGCTCTATAAGTGGATGGCCATTTTCATCCACCGCATGAGCTCCACTTTCAATCAAAAGAGTTTAATCGAACTTAAAAACTCGATATGGAATGATAAAAATCAGACAAGTTGTCTGATCTCCATAAAACAGCACCATATCCATCAATCAGACACCAAATTGCTTACGAATTAAACTCGCAAAAGATATTTCGCGGATATTAGTTCAAGACTTCCAGACTAAACATCTCATAATTTTCATGCTAAATTCCAAGACATATAGACGCTTCAAAATTTGAATTGAGATTAGGTTTAAAAAGACCGGAGGAACTCATTACGATTAAAAATTGTTCCATGTATCTGCGAAGATGTAGATCGGTATCTTTGATCAACATTTTTTAACTTTTTTTCTGCAACCAAGTCGCCAAATGATTTACCATTTTTTTTTTTTTTCTATTTCCAGGATCGAGCTCGCAATGTTTCTGAGCGGCTTTCCTCCACAACAACCCTCACAGTGAACATAGCCGACTCGGATGACCTAGATCCATCGTTCATCTATCGTGGCTGTGTTCTTCTCGATGGAGCTTGCATTAACCCAGAGTATTCGGCATCTGTTCCAGCGGGTTCACTTCAGGGTGTCCTTAGTGTTTCCCCGGAACGTATCCAAGCGGTAGATCTCGACACGATAAGCTCCCCCATTCGATACTCCTTCGCGAATGGAATGCCCGGCAATTATGGCGACTATTTCGAAATCGATGAACAGACAGGTGTCCTGAAGCAGATAAAAGCTGTCGATACGTCCACAGCCAAGAAATATGACATCATCGTTAAGGCCGAAGAGGTATCAGAAGCGAAGCGCTTCACAACGGCCAAACTGACAATTATGGTGAAACCTGTTGATGCGAATCCACCAATTATCGCTGCATCCGATATCGAAGGGTATGTGGAGGAGAACTCCATGATCGGTACTCGGGTGTTGGATGCAAGTGGCAAACCGATATCCTTCCAAACCAGTGATGCTGATCTGGGTGAGGATGACCCAAAGCCGGCGTATATCTACGAACTGACAACACCATCATTTGATGTGACCAAAGATGGTATTTTGATCGTTAACGAGGAGGCGCTCGATCGCGATCCTCCTAATCCGGGTAAATTCAAATTTCAGGTTGTTGCCCGCGAGCCAAAAACGAATGCCGCCAGTGCACCATTGAGTTTAACTGTGCACTTGAAGGATGTCAATGATAACGCGCCCAAGCTGGCAATGGTTGCTCCGATATCGATTACCGCTGGCGATGGCAAACGCCTTGTGACACAGGTCACGGCGACAGACAATGACGAGGGTGAGAACGCAGTGATCACGTATTCGATTTATCATGTCTCCAACAATGGAATCAATAAATTTTCCATCGACGAACGGACAGGTAGGATAGAGACTCGTGGCAGGACCATGGCCGGAGAGCAATACAGCATAACAGTGCAGGCAGCTGACATTGGTGGATTGAGTTCACAGGCAATAGTTGAGGTTTCTGTTATGCCAGGACCCAACACGAAGCCGCCACGATTCTTGAAGCCCGTGTACGAGGTGCAAGTGAGTGAAGGTGCAGAGATAAATTCTACAGTAACCGTGGTTAAGGCAGAGGATCCCGAAAGCGATCCTGTCACATATTCCATCTCGTCGGGCAATGATTTGCGACAGTTTTCGATTGGCCAGGAGAATGGAGTGATCGTGGTCATACGAAAATTGGATCGTGAAAGTCTGACGCGATATCAGTTAATAATTAAAGCTGAGGATAATGGTGGGCTATCGAGTACGGCAACAGTGAATATCAAGGTGACAGACATCAATGACAAAAATCCAGAATTTGATGAGTCAACACTGCCGTATGTGTTCAATGTAGAAGAGGGTAAGACTGGCGCTTTTGTGGGAATTGTACATGCTACGGATGCCGATGAAGGCATCAACGCTGAGATAACCTATTTCATTCCGGCTGACATCCCGTTCACGATTGATCCTATGACAGGTGAGATTCGAACAAAGATCAAGCTGGACTATGAAAGGCAAACGGAGTATAAATTTGTGGTGACAGCTAAAGATGGAGCGCCTGACGCTAGACTGGGAACTGCAAGTGTCACAGTTCTGGTGCGTGATATTCCGGATGAAGTGCCGAAGTTCACCGATTCACGAGTTGATGTTCGGGTGCCGGAAAATGTTCCAGATCTATTGATTGCAACAGTGCAGGCGATTGATCCCGACACTGTGCAGGAAATCACGTACGTCCTGAGGAAAGGTGCCACCGAGCTGTTTAAGGTTGATCCCAAGACGGGACAGATTAAGACAACAAAAGGCTTGGATTATGAGAAGGAGAAGCAGCATGAGTTGATAGTGGGCACGGTTGAGAATGATGGTGAAGGGTCTGGCGATACGATCAAGATAATCATCGATGTTGATGATCGAAATGACATTCCACCAGTTTTTGTTTCGGTTCCCGAACCGAAGACAGTCAATGATGACCAGCCAATCGGCACGATAATCGACACAATGGCGGCAATTGATGGTGATGGTTCTTCTCCAGGCAATGTGGTTCGCTATGAAATGGTTGGACGTGGTAAGGCGCTAAAATACTTCCAAGTCGATCCCGATACTGGCACCGTGAGGATTCGTGACGAACTCAGGAAGGAAGAAGACACCGAATATCAAATCGACATCAGAGCCTATGACATGGGTGAGCCACAGTTGAGTTCGGTCGCCACATTGCCGGTATTTGTGAGACATCTACTAACCGATCCATCAGTTGATGACCCGACTGTAGATGGAAAAATGGATAGTGGAGTGATCATGAGTCCAGAGAGTCTGGGCCTGGCATTCAGCGATGACAGCTATACAACAGGTGTTCCCGAAACTACTGGCATCAATGCAACAATCAAACTGATTCAGATCATAAACTCAAAGAAGGCCGCCAAGGCGAATCCGGGCTTTAAGTGTGAAATTGTTGACGGCAACGAACGCGGACTGTTTGGCGTGAGTATTGAAGATCATGGGTGCGGAATCGTTCTGCAGAAACGATTAGATTATGAGAATCAAACATCACATGTACTGCAATTGAAGTTGGTGTCACACAAGTACTTTGTGAATCCACAAAAGAGTGTGACTTCGGTTAAGATCATAGTTCAGGATGAGAACGATAATGCTCCGGAATTCACGTTCAATCGTATTCAAGGAAAACCTGATACATTCTATGGCGTAGTTGGACCAGATGTGGATATTGACTCTCCAGTCTTGCAGGTGCATGCGGCTGATCGTGATTCGGGCAAATATGGAATGATCAGATACAAGATCTTTGACGAAGAGGACAATACCATCAGTGAGGCACAATTGGTGGGTTTTTATTTCTAAATCGTAAGTTTTTTTTTGTTAATAAAATTTTCTTTTCTCTTTCCAGCCCACAAGCTACTTTACCATGAGTGAAACAACTGGAATTCTGAAGACAGCCAAATTACTGCGTGGCGTCACATTTCCGATGCGATTCTTTGTGGAAGCGCGTGACAATGATGGACAGGAGGATGGATCACACCGGACGAGAGCACGAATTGTTGTCAATCAAATCACAGATTTGAATCGCATGACATTGGTATTCTCCGATTCAACACCAAATGAAATTCGCAGTCACTATACACAGTTGGAGGAACTCTTGGAGGAGAAGACAAACGGAATGATTGGCGGTATCGAAAGATTCAGCAATCGAAAGTTCCTCAATGAGAATGGCAGTATAATGGAAAATCCTGCGGCGACGGACGTCTGGTTTTACATTATCGATCCGGAGACTGAAATGATCCTCAGACGCAATGACAGTGTGGTGAGTGAAAGTCTGCTGGAGCCGACAGCTCAGGCCGAGATTAATTTTGCTGCATCAGGAATTGCCAGAGCCACAGCTCAGGGTATATTTGGGCCAATTGAAGCAAGGCATCAAGTTCATAAGGTTTGTTTTAGAATTTGTATTTTATTGACAAGAGTGTATCTGATACATTTCAAATCTTTTTCTTTGCAGATAAAAGCTGCTATTGCAATTAATGATGAAGTGTTCCCCTATACTCTGATAGCAGTGTCGCTGATAATTCTTATTCTTGGAACAATTGGAATTATATACATTTGTATTTCTTGGTCAAAGTAAGTATTTAATTTATGTTTTCAAAAAAAATATAGGTATTAAATTTCAAATTATTTCACAGATACAAAAACTTCAAACAACGCATGCGCCAGTATTCAGCACCATCAAGTCCAACTCGCTATGATCCTGTTATAGTCGGCTCACAAAACGGTGAAGCCGTCTCCAATCTCAAGGAATACGAGACTCAAGTACTAGCAATGGCAGTTCCGCCGGATGGTGATGATGATCTTCAGCTTGATTTCAGTGCAAAAAATCATGCCTTTAGCTTAGATAGTGTAAGCTACATAACACACAAAGAAAATGGCCAATCAAGTCCATCACATTCTGAGGCAACAACAGCAACTACAGCTACTTTGAGACGAAATAATAATAACAATAATAATGTGAATAACAATATGAACAATAGACAGAATACATTTAACAGGACTCTGGAAATGAATAGAAACAATGCAAACCCTTTGGCGTCGAATGGTACTCTGCCCGGGACACTAACGCTGGGTAGGATAAAACAGAATACAAATCACTATCAGAACGGTGGCTATAAGTTGGATACCATAAGTAGAAACAATTTGGCTAATATGCCAAATAATGCTTACAGTACATTAGGGAGGCGAGGGAATACCTTCGGAAGTGGACAGAATACGCCAAATGATAACCAAGGGGAATTGATGACGAATACCCTGGGGAGGAATAATAACCATAGGGGTTATGGTGAAATACCAATAGCTAATCCCCTGTTTCAAAGGTAAGTTTATCAAAATTAAAGAAAAAAGGTTGCGTACAACTTATTATTGCTCACTTGATTTTAATTCAAAACCTTTTATTAAATTCTTAACTTATAATATGATTTTTTTTTATTTATGTTTTTGCAGATCTAATGGTGACTTAAGTCATATAAGTGCGACCAATGAGAATGTGTCTTTTGGCAAACGTGACTATGGCCAAATGGGATTCTCATATCTAAATGATTTAGATAGATCAGAAGTCGAAACCACAACGGAATTGTAAATATGGTTTTAATTTCAAAGATCAAAACTGCCACACACCGCCGCCGCTGCTTCCGCCGCCACCACCAACGAGGTCAATAAGGTCAAAAATAAGTGTTTTTATCTTATCCTTTGTCTAAAAGTGTTTTATTTATAATGTTGCCATTTTTAAATGTAAATTAGAGAAAATAATTATTATAATTATGGAAAATTCAAATATACAATATGTATTTAAATTATATAAAAATATGTAGTTAAAATGAAAATTATGTAAAAACTAAAATATTAAATCTAAAACAAAAACTGATGTAATTTAATATTTCCTTAGTCACTAGAATATAAGTTTATAATTATGTTTGTTATAATGTAGGTATATTGTGATTTTTTAATTTAAATAATCGTCACTGTTATTCTTTTTGTAAAAATAATTTAACTTCTTTTAAAATGTATTTCTACAGTAAGATAAAAAAATATCTATTTTTCTTTCTTTTTTTTTTTGCATTTTATTTTTATTCTGAATTTTACCGTTTAATTTGTGTATTGCCAAGTTTTCAACCATTCTTTTTGTGATTTAATAATATGTTCTTAGCAAAATAATCATTTGTTTCGCATTTAATATTGTATTTAATTTAAAATATAATTTTGTAAATATTTTTGTATTATTTTTCAAAATAAATTAAAATTATTTTGCAAGACAGGCTTTTTGCCATTTAAGTGAATGATTTGAATTAATGTATAGATATAATTTATGAGAAATAAATAAGTGAATGTATGTAATATTGTTTAATATATTTAGATAAATTTAATTATAAAATATTTTTTAACAAAAAATTAAATTGTTGTTTTTGTTTTCATTTTGATTTGTTTTTCAGGTTTAGTCAAAATCCGTTAACGGGAAAGTTGGAAACGGAATACAAATGGCATTAAGGGGTGTAATATTAAAGTTTGGATGTGTAAACATCTATGCCGTAGGGTTAACTAAAAACGTGCAAATTTCTGTTCATTACTGTTTCATTACATTGTGCTGTTAGTTACACGTTATGATAATATGTTGATGTATATTGGATACTTTCAATATTGGGTACGTTCCTTCGTAGCTCAAACTAAATCGAAAGATCGAGTTGAATTTGGGTTGAAATTTGGTTGACAGTTCGAACTTGCCGCGTTCTGTGATGCAATACAAGCACTTGAATATTTAATTTTATGTTTACACATCTTAACCGTGAGTCCCGGTACTCACATTTTATTTATTAGTTTTCGTTTGTTTATACTTAAATATATAAATGTTGCCAAAACATAACAACAAACGATAATTCAACCATTTAATTCATTTACAATTACAAAATTGAAAAGTACATAAATTGCATCGGTCGTATTTATAAACGTTGTCTTACTTTAGACAACTTTGGATAGTTCCTCGAACGTAAATCTGTGGTTTCATTTTAAAGAAGCTCAGCTTGGTTGAACACACTCTACCCTGTGTAAAGATGAATGTCAAAAATTCTTCTTTGTTTTACAACCACGTGTTGTGAATATTGTTTTCGTCGTCGACGTGACAGTTTCGCTTTGGTTTAGGGAAGCCTATAATCCGTCGAAATCAGTTGGGTAAATCTTTAACCAAATCTTGGCAACATTATTCGTAAGCACCCTGTAAACCACTATTATTAATATTATATCCTTAAACCACTCTCAATCTTCCTATACATGAACCTTTAATTACAGTTTGACAGCTACTGCTTAAGTTAGTCAGCTGTCATTTTTGTAAATATACAAAGCTGTCATTCCGCAAAAAAACTGTCATCACGTACTTTTCTTATCATTCGAAAAGACTCACAAAGGAAAACCACAGGCAGACACGAATTTCGCAGACAAGTACTTACAAAAACATCTGAAGTGGTGGAAGTGCTAGTGCTAGACGCAACATTGTGTAAAAAAAAACTGTTTGTAATCTATAAATATCGTTTGTTTGATCCTAAACTTTGTTGACGAGCAAAACAAATCCAAGAAAAAACATCTGTGCGTGCCGTAGAACGCCGTACTGCCTAGCTAGTTTTGTAAATAAACTTTTCCAGGCGTGTGTAGCATTCGACTTATTTTACGTAACTAATTTTACCCTTTAAACATGGCGAAGTTGGATGAAAAAATTGGTTTCATTGGCGGTGGAAATATGGCCTTTGCCATCGGAGCTGGACTAATCTCTCGTGGTATTGTCAAAGCCAGCCAAGTTCTAGTTTCGGGGCCGCACATTGAAAACCTACAGCGGTGGCGGGACCACGGTGTCACCGAAGTTAGTGAAGATAACTATGTGGTTTTGGAGAAGTCGGACATCATATTCATTTCGGTAAAACCACACATTCTAGAACCATGCGCAGAGCAGTTGAGAAATAACCATATCACCTCGGCGCGGGATAAGGACAAGCTGTTTGTGTCCGTTCTGGCTGGAGTTAATCTGAAGACATTGGAGGAGGCATTTTCTTTTATTCAAGGACTCAAGATGATTCGTACCATGCCAAATACCTCAATGCAAGTGGGCGAAGGATGCACTGTGTATTCCCCAGGATCATATGTCAAACAACAGGACTTGGAAAAGGTGCACTTGATATTGAATTCCCTGGGCATTGCCCAACAAGTTCCGGAGACCATGATTGATGGCATAAGTGGGTTGTCTGGCTGTGGACCAGCGTTTGTTTACACAATTATCGAAGCTCTTGCTGATGGAGCTGTGAAGCAGGGAGTTCCACGGCAAATGGCTTTGCAATTCTCAGCACATACGCTTTTGGGAGCTGCAAAAACAGTCATTATGACAGGAAAACATCCTGCTGTGTTGAGAGATGAAGTGTGTTCTCCAGGTGGTGCTACTATATGCGGAGTCTATGAATTGGAGAAGGGTAATTTGAGGTTAGTCCTGGACGGCATTTTTTGTATTATAATTTTAGATATATAGCTCGGTTTAATTTTCAGATCAACTCTGATGACAGCCGTAGAGAAGTCATCTCATCGCTCTGCTGAGCTTGGGAAGAAATAATTTGGCAGATCATTTAAATACTCTAAAACATCTTTCGCTGTCAAAGCGAATGTAAATTGCTAAAGCTTATAGCAGGCAACTTGTATAGCTTCGGCGATGAAAATAAACACCAAATAGATAAGACGATTTGCTGGTGATTCTCTTCTCTATGCAAAATTCGCAAATAAATTATTTAAACATACCGTTCTTAAACGGAACAAAATCATAATTATTCCTGTTAATTAAAATTTTTCGTCTCGAAATAAAATATGTATGTATGTAATTCTAATAACAAAAATCAGTTTTTTAATATTCGCTTTTATGGCTCACCTCAAAAGACCTACATGGTCTAGGGACTTGTGCTTTACAATTTTCAAACTATGGGTGTGGCCGTTAAACGCAAACAAAAGTTTGGAATCACCCTGCATATCTTACAAAGCATAAAACTGAAGTAATTTATATGCAAATAATTATTTTTATGACATAAAACTATTTAGTGGTAGTAAATACCATCTACTATGGATAAAAAGCATTTACTATCGACGCGACGTGGCGCAACTGGTCAACAAGATTTTCCAGCCAGACCTTATTTATACTGAAAACAAAAGGTGTCTGTCGTTAACTTTAACTCTACGTATATTTTATACCTTCGAGCTTGGTGGTTCTAAAATAAATAGTTACTATACAAAATGTTTGGATGTTTTTTACAAAACACAAAACAAAAATCATAAAATACGCCTGGTCCGAGTTTCGAAAAAAAACCAAAATAATTGAAGCCAAATCGGGATGTCCACCAAAATCTACTTGAAGTCCTCAAGAATACACCAATCAAACCACCGCGGTTTAATCGCGTTGATTGAACGGATTGTCGGGAGATTTATTCCATTCTTTCATAAGCATTTGTTTCCATTGGGACAGACGCAGTGATGGATTTTCGGCTTTGATGATTGGCAGGTTGACAGCTTCGAAAGCTTTATAGGCGGCTCGCATACGTTTTTCTGGATGTTTTTCTTCACCTTCGATTCTAGAAAACAAAACAAATTACAAGATTCTGAAAGTTTAATTTGCTGATTTCGAACGTACCTCAAAGCAGCTAAAGCCTGATCGACATTTGTCGCAACAACTGTATCAGACATTGCTCGATTAAGATTCTCTTCCAGAATCGGTTCGGGAATAACAATTTTAGCAGGTAGTTTGGGCGCATTGATAAGTTCGATATTCTTGTTTCTTTTCTCGACTTCCTCTTGGATCTGCAATCGATTGACTTTGCTCATCGATTGCTTGCCCTGGGTACGAATCGAAGACATTTCCTCGTCTAGTAGAGCTTTGGCTTCCGCCTTTCGTTTAGCAGCTTCGATTCGCTTTCGATCTTCCTCTTCCTTGCGTTGTTTCTTTTTGGCCAAGTTCTTATCGTTGTCTTGCCATAGCCGATCCTCAGCTTCTTTTTCTGCTTTGGTCATGGCTTCCTTCTTGATAGCTTGTTTACGTTCGCGTGCTTCGACGGCTTTAGAGTTAAGACCCATTTTCTTTGGCATGGCGAACGGATTGGCTTGCTTTTTATCTTTTGTTTAAAATGGAAATTAAAATAGTTTGAGTAAATTTTGGATTGGATAAAGGATAAAATTTGATCTGACACGGTTTCTTTTTGTTGTGAGGTGTGACAGCTGACAGTTTTAAGCGAAAAAAATTTTTATAACAAATATAAAAAACTTTACAGCGGATTTCTGTAAAAATACAATTCACAAGCTCAACACAACGGACACGCAGCATGGCGCGCTTTTCTCTTTTGATATATTGATTGCGAAGATTTAAATATTTTTCAATATTTTACATAATCAGTTAATATTGGAGAAATCAGTTATCAGTCGATTTTGGTTGATTAACACCATTTAATCAAGGATAAGGAGAAATTTTGTTTGTTCATGCTTTATTAGGCATTGCAAATTAAAAAAGAATATAAAAAGAAAAACCCAGGAACATAACAGTTCCTCATTTGAGTTCTTTTTGTAAATAGTGTGTTGTTGATTTTCGACGTAACATATGCTTCACAAGTAACAAAAAACATTTTATGGCTTCCCTACCAGTGTTTTACAAATTTAAATAAATACATTCGTATTTCTTGGAGTTTTTACTAGTACGTTTTTTTCTAAACGTTCAAAATAGTCTGAAATAAGTTTTATTTAATTAAATAAAATATCACAATAGTTCGATATGCGCGTATAGCCGAACAGTCCACAAGAACGGAATTCGCGTCATGCGGCGCCTCCATTGTTTTCAGCCAGTTTTCGAACAAATGCGCAAACACAATTGGATTTGTATAACAGTTTCAAATATACGGCAAAGTGTAGGCCCATCTGTTTATAAAACTGACAGCGGCACTTTGTTTTCATTTTTCATACTAATAGATATTTTGGAAAAGCATTTCGTACAAAAATCGTAATTTTCTTCAAATATGGATATTTTAAAAGCTGAAATAGCCAGAAAACGAAAATTTCTAGAAGAAAAGCAAGTTATGGTAATGTACAAAAGTTAATTAAATACTTTATAAATGTCACAATTATCGTTTTTTATTTCAGGGCGAAAAGAAATATTTTCGACGAGGCGACTTAATTGCCAAGAACACTGAAGAAATTCTCCAGAAAATTGGCTACAAAACTGCAGAATCAGAAAACAAAACAGATGCTTCCCAAGAGGGAAACAGTAAGAACTTGAATAATTAAATATTTACATGGTGCTATGTACAAACATCTCTCATTCCAGGCAACATACACAACTCCGTCTCAGAGACTAATATCCTCCCAAGACTTGAAGTCATTCGTCGTCTTCGGGAACGTGGCGAACCAATTTCGCTTTTTGGTGAAACAGAAATTGAGTCCTTTCATCGATTGCGGTACTGTGAGATCTCTCAACCAGAAACCAATCGTGGTTTCAGAAATGACTTCCAAGAAGCTCTGGAGCAAGTCGATCAGGCATATCTGAATGAAATGTTCGCCAACACCCCCACGGCTAAGGTGGAAAAGCAAACAGATGAAGCCGAGATTGACGACTCAGTCAGCTGGGAGTCCATCCATGAAATGGCCAAAACAATGGGTCGAGGGAACAAGGAACACGACATGGATGTCATAATCACCCTTCTCACTTTCCTGCTGAAGCTTTGGAACGACCAGATCACATCATATTCCGCCCAAGAAAAACAATCGACCAAAGTTAAAATGGCCCGTGTTATCTATACCCAAACAAAGGAATACGTGAAGCCGCTTTTCCGAAAGCTAAAACACAAAAACCTGCCCGATGATATTCTCGACAGTTTGCGAGATATAACAAAACATTTACTATCGAGGAACTACATCCACGCCAGTGATGCGTACCTGGAAATGGCCATCGGAAATGCTCCTTGGCCAATCGGGGTCACTATGGTCGGTATTCACGCACGTACTGGACGCGAGAAGATTTTTTCGAAGAACGTAGCTCACGTGATGAACGATGAAACTCAGCGGAAATATATTCAAGGTCTGAAGAGACTGATGACCAAATGCCAGGAATACTTCCCAACAGATCCCTCAAAGTGCGTAGAGTACGTGAGCAAGAAAGATCAGGACCAAAATTGAGGACTTTAAAATATTTTAAACTAATTAGTTTGTAAATTCATAAATGAAAATAAAATCCAGTTTAAGAGCTATTTTTCATTAAGCATTTTTGTATTCCTCTGAATTTTAACGAAAGGGTACAAAATAAAAAATCAATAACCATCTTGTGCCTACGAAAATGGAACAAATCTCATACAATTTTTTTTTAATTTTCTAAAATATGACTTGCGTAAATATTTAACAATGCCTTTAAAATTATTGAAAGGATTCTCGATGTTCTAATCGAGTCCAATCGTAGGTGGAACAGTTTAAATAACTGAATTATAACTAGGTCTCAGTGGGCGAAAACCAACCCCAACAGAATGATCTGATAATATGCAGACATAACTGAGATCGATCCTATTCAAACGATGGCCAAAAAAAAGTTGTTTATTTAGCACTGACTTCCCGAACAAAGCAAAATTATATCTAGCATTCGCATATTTAGAAAGATTGGTCTTCACGAAAACTGCTCTTGTGTTTTTGATTTCTGTATGCTTTTTTAAGTTATGATTTAGATTTTAGCAAACAAAATTTATTAAAAACAGATCACCTACCTCCTATTGAATATTTTTTGATATGTGAACATCTAAGCTTTTGGTATAGAAAATTCAAAATGGACCGTGGTAGCGAAATTGGTTTTAAATGTAGCTGAAGAATCTTACGTAGAGGAAGGAGTTGTAAATGTACATCATTTGTACTTAATAATGTAACAATAGAGGGAATTGGACGAAAAAAATTACCACAGTGATTAGTGACATCATCACAGAATCAAAAGGAAGTTTTCATACAAACTATGGACCACAAGTATAAAATTCACGGCGGTAACACAGTTTTTCTTTGCGTTTAAGTTAATCCCGGAGAATTGTCTGCGTTCAGCTTAGCCCGCCCGCAGGGCATTAGTTGTTTTTGCATTTAACATGGTAATTGTTTAGCACCGACGTCGTTTTTTTGGCGTAATTCCCCCTGGGCTTGCAAAAAAAAACACCTAATTTTGAAGTAAACAAATAAACCTCAAACTTATTTTTAAAATGTTGAGTTTGAAAAAAAAAGTATCTTGAAAACTATTACTCAAAACTACTTGAAAAGGTAATTTAAAAAATGGATCTTGGGTTTTTAAAAAAAGGATGATGCTGTTAGTGTTGCCGTTCTTTTTTTTTTTGTATTTTCAAGTTTTTTTTTAGAAAATTGTACCTCGTGCCTAAACGGGAGACGTAGACTCCGTCCCAGATTTTTTTTTTCTTGTCTTGACCTAATTTACATGATCTAGTGTTTTGATGTATCTTACGCAAATAATTCTATATTTATAAGGTTGAACTCCAAAAGTAGTTAAAAAGCCAAATTTCGGTGTTTGTAAGTAAACGGTTATAACTTTGGTACTAATTCATAAATGTTTTCCATTAATACCTTATAATTTGGTTTAAACTCTCCTCTTTACGTACATAATCCAAAACAATTTTTTTTTTTACGACTTCTATATTTTTTGGTAAAATAATATTTTTGTTCAAAAGTAATATTTTTGTTCAAAAATAAGATTTTTGTTTGATATTTCGGCCCATGTCTTTCAAAATCCTCAATTTAACAATATAATTGGCAATTTATTTATGTTCAATCGAACAAGAAAAATTCAAAAATTAATACCTCATAAAACCTATCCACTCTAATTTTTTTAAATGCGATTTTCGGGTCTTTGAGCTTAAAAAAAATAGTTGGCTGAAGATAAACTAGTGTAATTCTTGAATTAAATTGTCAATTAATTAAGAGCTTTTACTTCCGTCATGTATGCATATCGCAAGTAAAAATATGCATATACTGTAGAATCTTAAAAAAATGAACGGTTCTATAAGATGAACAGTTCGGAAAGATGAACGAAATATGTTCACCCTCCAGTGCTCAAAAAGATGAACAAGTTGAAATTTTACACTCGAAAAGATGAACGATTTATTCCCAAATCATTTTTTAAATTTTTCTTTGCCTTTAGCTCCTCGTATTATATTTATGTAACGTTTTAACTTCATATGTAAATTATATTTTATGTTTTTATTTATAACTAAATCTTCTTCCTCAACCAAATGTTGATGCTCGAAAAGATGTACAATTTGAAAAGATGAACGGGCCCTGTTTTATATCTGTTCATCTTTTCAAGATTCTACTGTAACTCGAAAGCTGCAATAAAGCTTATGAATGAAATGAAAGTTTTACAATTGATTCGTTTCCAGTTTCAACGTCTCCCTAGATTATATTCCCTTGATCACAGATTACATTCCACAGACCAGTAAGCCCAAGACCATTTGGAAGCGTTCAGCGCTCTGTCAGTTTGAAAAATCATTCCATTTTTTTATTGGATAGTTTTTGAAGAATTAATTCTTAAACTCAAAATTCTGAAAAAAAAATGCTTGATTCAATTTTTAGTCAAACATTAAAAAGCAACAGTTGTATTTATTAGATTTTTGTCTACTTAGACAGTATCTAACTATTTTCAAATTGGTGGAAATATGCTTTATTTAATAAAAACAAATATCACATTATTCACGGTTAAGACAATCTACTCTTGTGTCTGAGTTAAGCAGCTATAAGACAACAATAAACAAGCATTTTGAACACTTTTTCCAAAGTTGGACAGTTGTCCAAAGTTAGACATCGTTTATAAATAAGACCACAAATGTTTAAATTTCCTCTAGTTTCTACCTAAAGCCTAGTATACAGTTCCTCCTCGAAAAAAAAAATACATGTATGTACATACTTCTTATGGGAGTTATTTTATAGCAAAAACATTTTTGACGTTTAAAATTTTAGTATCGAACTGTAAGGCAAACCTTTTGAACAAAATTTATATTCACCACGGATACTCTTTTGCACAAAACAATGTTGGTGACAAAAAAAAAAACATTTTTTTTCGTTTTTTAATTGGTTTTGATTGTTCGGCTTATCGGTAGTGTTTTTTTTAGTAATTGTTTTGATATTCGCCCGTTTTTTTTTAGTTTTTTGTTTCACCACACACATTTTTCTTGCGCAAAAAAAAATTTTTTTTCACCACCTTTTTTTTCGTTGAAATGAACTGTGTAGTGTGTACTAGGTTTAAGTTGAAATAGGATCTTTGTAGCAACTTAATCTTTTTATTTACGATTTTATCAAAAACTAGAAGACATTATTTAAGAACATATTTGGTATTTAATTTTCGACTAAAAATTGATAGAGCTTTGAATATTAAAAATAAACATGACTTAAAATTTTAAATGGAGTTTAAAAATTATTTCTTCAAAAATTATTCACTGAAAGAATTGACTTTTTTGATTTTAAGTAATTTTATTTGAAAATTGCCTTTCGCATACGATTTTTTCCTACACGCTCTAGCTTATTGTAACATCTTATGCATCACACTGTTTATTTTTTTTTATTTTAAAAACTATGTTCGTTCAGATTGTAATTTATCGTTTTTTTTCTTCAACAAACAAAAACACTGAAACCTTTAATTTATTTATTTTTTTATTTATAAAAAGAAAATACTTTGTTACATATATTTCTCTATAATGTCCTTTAAACATTTAAATATCGAAGCTTAAAATTATTATATATGACATAAATATTAATAAAATTAAATTAAAAATCATAAATAATAAAATATAAAATAAAAAAAAATAAAACTAAACTAAAAAAGTCTCAATATATTAAGTTAGATAAACAAAAATATTTTAAAAAATGTTATTTGGATTGAAAAAAAAACAAAAACAATTTTTTAATAAAAACATCATCATCATCATAAGAGTTTTGTACGATTCGAGAGTCTAATGGGAAAAATTGCTTCCAAAAAAAACTATTTCAATTATTTTGGGGGTCTTATTTGCTTATGAGGCCCTTTCCGTTTTTCGAATTAGACTCGCAAAGGTCGCCTTCGTTGTTCTGTGGAAATTTATCAACTGGATTTACTAAAATACGTTTAAGTATCGTAGAAAAATTTGTTACAACTTACTATTTTAATACACACACACACACACACACATACATACACACGCACACACACCCACTCCCACTATAAGCTATATCGTTTAACTGCTTTTCGCTTCATCTTGACTCGGGATTGGCTCGTCCTCAAAGTCTTCATCATCACCGAAAAGCAGGGCTTCTAGACTCGTTTCGAATGGTGTCTTCTTTCGTGGCGTTGGCTTGGGCGATGTTGGGGCAGGACTAGTTGTTGTAGCGGGGGTAACCTCAGGTGATGCTGAAGAAGTACCTGTTGGGGATTGAGGGGTAGGACTTTTATTGGTTGTGGGTATTTTCGTCGTTGTAACAATCGTTGGACGGGGTGTTGTTGTGGTGGTAGTTGTGGTAATAGTGGTTGAGCTAATTGGAACTGCCGTTGTCGATGTTGTCGAGCTAACCGTTCTAGGTTCCACTCGAGTCAAAGCTAAAGCAAGAGGTCGTTCATTAGTTGACTTTTCATCTTGCTCAGCTTCTTCATCATCATGCTTGTAACCTGGTGGGTATATCGGCTTGAATCCCCCTTGCAACTCCGGTTGGAAGCTATCCAATTCAAAAGACTTTGTGGTAGATTCTTCTTCATCTGAAGAACCAGCTGAAGATACGTCAGCTCTGTTGATGTTGTTCTTCTCGTATAGGGACGCCACGTGTCGTTCAGTTGTTCCATGGAAGATGTTCCATCCATTAGACGCGATCGGAGAGCTTGTCGCAGTGTCAAGGCTCATACTTGGGTAAAACGGAGCCATGAAATCCTTCTCAAAGTTTTGGCCTCTTGTATCTAGATCTTGGTTAAGTGTGTCTTCAGTTTGCTGATCTCGAATTTCCCGAATCACAGGAGTTGCCAGATTGACGCTTGAGAATCGGTCCTGCATATAAGGATGAATTCCATGATAGTGGTTAGGTTCTGTGGGTGTGTAAGCAATCGCTATTGGAGTCTCAGTAATAGCATTCTGTGGATGAGCACCATTGATTATTCGGGGTGCGATCAGCACTCCTGGATCTCGATCAAGTCTATCAATTTCATTGTGGTATTTGGGACCGAAACCGGAGTACGATAGATCTGGCTTTTCAAGAGGATACGGGAATTTTTCTTTGGATTGTTTCTGCTGCAGAGTATGAACCTTATTCTTTACAACTAGAATGGGTTCCTGTGGTTGTTCTCGAATGACTGAGAAAGGTGTGTTTTGATAATCGTTTCCAGAAGCAGTGATTGCTCCGGATTCCAACGGAGCTACCACTGGAAGAGGCTCTTTAGTTTCAGCTGACTCATTGATGTCATGCTCAGGGTTATTCAGGGAAGGCTTGACTGGGTAAACTACATAAAGTCCCTGAGTAGGACCAGTTTTCTCGAAAGAGCTTTGGGGCTCGCCCGGAACCTTAATCTCACCCGATTCTTCAGAAGATTTCTGTTGGGATTTGAGCATTTGAAGTGTGACCACTGGTTCCAACTTGATTTCATCCTGTTCATCCTTCTTCATGACTGGCTGAGGAGGATCATTGATAACTAGATCTTCTTCTTCGAATGCAGCTAATCTCTCGGTGGCTGGACCGCTTGGTGGTTCTGGTCGAGGTTGATAGGGGTCTGGGATGGTCTTATAGACTGCATGTCGCTCATATCCATAATCCAGGGGTCTCTGTAGCTGTGGAAGCTGTTGTGGACGACGGAGGTAGTTGCGATCTACGAATTGCGGGGGATATGGTGAAACTCGATAGATTCGACGGTTTGCCTCTTGTTGTGGTGGAGGTCCACCAGGGTACTCAGGAACCCGAGTTACTGGATACCGCCCGGCCACAGGTTGACGACGATGTGAGAACTGTGGAGAACCAGGTCGCTTCTGGAATTGTGGATGTTGAATTCGAATATTGCCAGGCTCTTGATTGAAGTTCGTCGGATGACCTTGCGAAAGTTTTGCATTTGGACGGAACTGTGGAAGGATGTTGGGTAGAGGTCGATCAGGGTTCGGGCGGTTCATACCAGGAATTGGTTTGCGTGTGAACTCGTTGTACATGTAAGCGGGTGGTTGTGATCCTGGTGGACCATGGTTAGGTCCATTTTGTGTATGTGGTCCAAGTGGGAACGGTTGCCTTTGAACAGGACTCCTGCTGGGCTGTTCATGATACTCTGGAGGAGGGCGTGAATGGAAGTGGGGAGGTTCCATATGTTGGGCTGGTCTATGACCTTCACTTTGATGTGGATACGTCTGGAAAGTCATCTGTTGCGGTCGGTCCTGTGGTCCATGTTGCTGAACATGGTGGTCAGCTGGGCCTTGATTTGGATTCTGAGGTTGATTATGGCGGTGTGAATTAAGATTGAGAACTTCATGCTGTTGGATGAGGACATCTCCTTGATTCTCGGTATTATATTGAATTTCATTTGCCTGCGTGTTGGGAGTGATTGCAGATGCTGCGCCAACTTCTGGATTCGGGAACACAACTTGATTTCCTGCCTGTTGCATCTGGATGTGCATTGTTAAGGGCTGAGCGTGTCCATTTACCGAGCTTCCATCGGCTGAACTATCAGAGATTTGACCCTCGTTAGCTGGGAATCTGATATTACTTGAAACTAAGAGTTCCTGGGTTTGCTCTTGGTTACCAATCTGCTGGAAATTGATGGTGTTCTTGTTGGTGTTTTCCTTTTGGGGATAAGCTGAATTGATGTCTTCATTTATGACTGTTCCATATTGAACTGGTGGTTCTTTGGAAAACAGTGGCTCTTTCTCAACACTTCCCATGAAGGCATTGGATCCAACAGTTTGTTGGCTCCCCAGTACAAATGTAGCCGATTGCTGCCCTGGTGAGATGACAACATTATTAATGTTCGAAGTGGGGTGGTATTGCATCACGTTGGGCTGTTGAACTTGGTATTGAACGTATTCTCCATTGAAGCCACTTCCACCTTGAGTTTGTTCCTGTTTTTCTGAGTTCAACTTGTTCTGATGGGTTTGCTTCGATGGATGAATTGAAAGAGTAGCTTGAACTGGAGTAGGTGGTTGTCGTGATTGATTTATAGGACTTGGCTGCCTGGTACTATTAGGTCCAACAGTTGTTGCCTGGTGCACTGAGAATGGGGAAGGTTTTGATGGCGAAATTGGTCTCATTAGATTACCTTGAGCGTCAAGGCCTTGATTTTCAGAAAGTGAATTTTCTTCTTCTTCCTCGGCAAGGCTGTTGAAAAGGTCTGCCAAAGACAAGTTAGGCTCGTTCTTCTGACCAACGCTGTTATACACATCGCTGGCATCTAGTATTGGCTTTTTAGTTGGTGATGATGGAATTGGGCTAAATGAAGGGGGGCTATCAGAAAAGATGACAGGATTATTAACAGTTGTGGTTGTTGTTGGATCTGTTGGGAAAATAGAAGATTGTGGAGTTGTTTTGCGAGTTGAAGTCGTACTGGGAGTCGTCTTTGTTGTTTTTGGAACAGCAGTTGTGCTTATTTGTTTTGTAGTTGTTGAAATTGGTGTGGTGGACTTTTGTTGGGGTTTAGTTTGTGGTTTTGTGGGTTTCCTGATTTCTTCAGACGAAGTTGGACTTGCTGATGTGAGCTGGTTGTACTTCTTTGTAGGTACAAACTTCTTTCTAGTTGTAGTTGTTGTTGCAATGGTAAATGGAGTTGTCGATGAAATGGGTTTCCTTGTGGTATAGGTTCTTGGAGGTGGTGCAGTTGTTGAAATAGTTGTGGTAGTCCTGGAAGTTGTAGAATAAATAGCAGAATCCGTAGCTATTTGCAACTTTGTTATGTTTCTCTGAATATTGTAGTAATGTGGTGATGACGTAGAGGTCATAGAAGTTGGCATAACCGTTTGACCTTTCTTCGAATTATAATTCTTGTTGTTTCCTTGGTATTTTAAGTTCGCATAAGAGCTCGAAACTAAGGGATAAACAAATTTCGACGATGAATACTTTACAGGAAGATTAAGAAAGTCATGGAAATTTTGAGAAGATCCGCTTAGAACAATTTTCTCTTTTGGATCGAATACTTCATTAGCTGAGGTCTCAAATCCAGCCTTCTTTGAACTAAAATCTAATTGTCCAGATATAGGATCTTTGCCAACATAAAATGGCTTGCCATCGTTGAATATTTGATTCGGCAAAACATAACCCGAAGGAACAAATTCATCTTCTTGGGATTCGCTAGTGTCACGTGCTTCAGGTTTGAGATTCTCCTCGGAAACAGTGGGCAGAGCTGCACCAAGAGTGCTCAGCGCCAGGGCGATTGCTATGACAATCTTAAGCTTCCCCATAGTAACTGAAACAAGAAGAAAGTTGAATAAGATTAAAAAAGGGTTTTCCCAGTAAAAATAAATATTTAAATAATTTCTGTTGTTAAAAGTGAAACCGTTTTATTGTTGGTATTTTCACTTAGTATCTATCGACTTTAGGTATACAACATGCAAACATATTATATCTACAATTAATTTAAGTGTGAAATATTTCTTTCCAAACACTTTATTTTATGGCTAGAACAAGTGTATATATAGCTAAAAGACAGTGTAGCCAAAGACAGTAGTCGAATTGACATTTTTATTGAAATGTCTCTTTTTTAACTCTTTTCCTTGGACGTTTTTTTTTATTAAATCAATTTTATCATCACAATTCACATAAAAATAAAATAAACTCGATGCTTTTTCTACCAGTTTTGGTATATCTTAACGTTGGTCGCTTGGAAGTATTACCTATTATGTTTAGTGGGGAGACAGAAAGGCACATTCATTATAGATGGAAGAAGTTGAATAGCATTTTGAAGTGTGTAATTTATTTTGACCAGCAATGGAGCTGCGACAAGTATAATGTTCCAAGAAAGAAGAAGATCGATGGGTATTTGGTGCTTAAGCGATACTAGCAAGAATGCTAATTTTTCTTTAGAATTAGAAAACAAAATCATCTCTTACGTACGTTGTAACTACTTAAAATAAAATAAAAAATATTTTAGTTTTAGAAATTATATTTTCAAAGCCCCAGTAATACCCCAGGCAGATATTTAAATTGCTTTTTTAATTTTAGGACAGAAATTCATAGAACGGAAATAAAGTTTCGGGATTTTTTGGGAAAATTATTATTAGTTTTTTCATATAAATAATAAGTCTTTTTTCTTTACTCGCACGCGGGATTACTAGGTATCCCAAATCTATCCAAAATGTATTTCTTTACTTTTTCTGACACAAAAATGCCAGAGCTTTTGACTTTTTTCTAAATTTATTTCATTTCCCCTCCACCAAAAATTTACCCGAACATTTTACTTACTGCTTTTTCTTGTTTGTCAAAGTACTAATAATTTATGTTTTGAAATGTGACCTTTACCCAGAAATAAATCAGAAACATCCCAAATGCGTTTCTTTACTTTTAATTTCTGGTCAAAAATTACAACAACAACATCAAAAAGCTCGAACCTAAAGTTTTTCACAAACTTTTTCCACAAACTTTTCCCAAACAGTAAAGAAACAGACCTAATATTTCGTTAAAATTTAAACCTATTACTTATTATTATTTGAAGTAAAATCAACGAGATATGTACATATATGTAGCAGATAGCAAAAAAGGAAGTCTTAAACATTTTGCAATTTCTGTTCTGATTTCAATTAAATATAGAATCTATGCGGAGCATTATGAATGTAGAAGATTATTTGATATGTGGGTGTGTTTTACATGAAAGAACGTCGCACCAGTGGCACCGAGTTGGAAAAACTCAATCTTTCAGCATTTTTCACGAGAAATCTGGCTGAGTTAAAGGCTTTTGGACCAAAAATTTTCTTGAGCAGAAATAAGGGCTTAAACTGGAACTTTAAAAGAATGAACTTTAAAGTCCATGTTTTGTATAATTTAAATGAGAAACGCAGTTTATTGTTTGCACCCCATCGGTTACCAAAATTAAACAAAATAAATCGGAATCGTTTCATAACAGTTAACCGCATTCTTTAACGAGAATATCTTTTCGACGTTCTCTAGGGTCAAACAGGTCAACAGGAGCAATGATGATCCTTCAGCCAAGCATTAGAATAATAAAAATAATAATTTACAACAACTGGTATAGTGTTCCAGTTCAATCCATTCTAGAAAAACTTTTCATCTTATTAGGCGGGTTCATGAAAATGAGATTACGGAGATCTCAGCAATCTCAGTTACATGAACCGAATTCCTCATCAAAAGTTCTCAGTTTTGCTGTCAAAACTCTGGGGAAAAAATATCTTGAATTCGCTGGCTCAATTTTTGAGTGAGAAAAATCTCTGAGATCTCATTTTTCTGAACGCGCCAATTGTAATTTTATGATGAAATATCTGCTACCTAGTTCTTTTTTCTTACGATCTACATAAATACATGACTATATCATACATATAGGTATGTTTATTTGAAACACCCAATCAAATAATATCAATCTGAACAACTTATAACAAGTTATAATAAATAGTTGAGTATATTTTATTGCCAATAGTATTTTTGTACATCTTGCAAGCGCAACTCTGTTACTAATGTCCATAAAAATACTCGATCATCGACAAAACGCACCAAACAAATAAACAAGTAAACAAATCCATTCAAGAGATGACTCTCAACTAATTCCAGAAAGAATGTAGGAGGACAACTTTCATTTTATTTACGCGGCAAGCAACATCACAACTGCGAAACATACACCAACTCTGTTTCTCGTTTATACCATTACGATTCTGATGGTAATACGAACGCGATTCCAATATCCGAAGAAGCTAATAATAGTAGAGATAGGAAGGTATATACATGACAACAATGAAGTTGTCATTTTATGAAGCTGAAAGATTAATCTGGCCTTTTTTTTGATTTTTGTTTTTTTGTTTTGAAAAAAGAGAACAAAGAAATCTCAAGGCTGACCAAAACTGTCGTTCCCATGGTGTAAAGAATTTTTGTTATTCTTATTTCACTTTTCATTTCACAAAGATGAAAGTAAAATGTTTGTTTAAAATCAAAAAATAAAAAATAAAAAATAAAAAACAAAAAACCGGCACTGTGCCCAAGGCTCATCTGCATATAAATTTAGATTCATTTTATCGTTTTAATATTGGACACCGGAATTTTATTCCAATTTTGTATAATAAATAATTATCTTTGGCATGAGGAAGATTGCTATTACCAATGATGATGACCAGGCCAGGCCAGAAAAACACATAAATATTCTTTTCTTATATAGATTTCACTTTCACCTTTTTTTTTTTCCTTTTTGTAGTTCTTCTGCTGGTCAACATCATCATCATCGTCAACATCGCTTGCTTATTAATTCAGTTATTATGTTTTATTTACTTTTTGGATATTTTTTTTAATGTGAGTCAAATCGGCGGCGGCAGTGTGGCCTTTCGTGATAATTGGGATCATTTTGGGTGGCAAGTTTTTGATGTTTGCATCTGGTTTCCCTTTTAGTTCGTATTTTTATAGGTAGTTAATCTTTTGCGTTGCGAATTTTGACAGTTCTACTTTTTTCGGATTTCTAAAAACACATATGAAATGATGTTAACATATTTAGAAATAAATCGGGCTAATAGTTTTTGAAATTACTTTGGCACCAACGCGATGTATAATGTGATGTTTTCAAAACAAATGTTAATTTATCAGAAAAAAAAACAAACGGATTAAAAAAAAAATATTTTTAAATATTAAATTTTAAAAACATTTTCAAGAAAAAAATTCGAACTCTATTTATTAGTATTTTTAAAGACGAATTTAAAAAATCAATTTCGAAAAAAAACATCTAAGCATTTTTGAAATATTGAATTTTAGAAAAATTATTTTGATTTATACAACATGCATATAATTAATTTAATTTTAATCCTCTTAACAGGTAATGAGATAGTTGCAAAATAAAAAAAAAATATTTCTATGGGAAGTACGATAAATAAATAATAGCTTTATGTAAAAATTATTCCTGTTAAATTTTAGATCGTTCTAATAATTATACATTTAGGCAAATTTTAATAAAAATCGTTTAACACGTTTTTCGTATAAATAAGATTTTATTGAACCGGTTTTAAGCAGTTGTATAGAAGGAAAAAAACCGTTATTTTCTGTTAAAGAATACGTTTTTTTTTAATCTGCTAGGTACTGTTAAAAAACCACCTATTAATTCGTTTTTAAAAAATTGAAAAATTAAATAAATATTATGGGAGGTGCTATTATAACCATTTTTCGGAAAAAAAAAATCACCAAAAAGGTAGCCTACACAACAGATATTTAAAAAAAAAAAATGAAATTCCAAAAATGCTAAAAAAAAATATATTGCAGGTAGTTACTAACTGTTATTTTAGGTTCTAAATAAAACTGAAAAACAACGTGTCAGTTGAATTTCCCAAAAACTCTGGGTACCAAGTTTAAAGAAAATTGTTAGGGAGAAGGACAACAAGAAGAAGAGACGCACTTCTTCCATCTTTCCAATTATCGTAATGTCTCATTTCTATTAGTTTGTGAGTAATGTCATCATTTTTTTGTTGCCTTAATACTTTGGCAAAATAAACTAAGGTAAAATTTATCTTAGTTGTAACTTACTTATTTACAATGTTATTTTTTTATAATCAATAATAATCTTAAATTAACTTATCAATTCATCAAATTTCTTTTAAAGAATTTTCTTGTATATGTATATAAAATAAACACATCAATCAGCGCAATAGTTTCAGAAATAAAATATGTATTAGCTCTTACACCATTTATTGGACTTTAGAGACCATCAGATGCACAAATCTTCTTCTATTCACGGTCCAATGTCATCGTGATAATTAATCATTATAAAGAGCACTTTTCCCGCGTTTGAATTATGCCGACTGCATTTTATTTTCCATTTTTTTCTTTTTAATTAAAGACTCAATTACCAATGACTTAGCAGCAAAAGTGACTACCGTATGCGTTAATCAATCATATTCAGAAAACGATTCCAGTAATTTGGATTATACGTTGTAATTGGGAAGATCCTCTTGCACATCATGTACGACACGACTCGTGTGGTAGCTGTTTGATGTAGAAATGTCATTTCTTAAGTATATCTACGGATCACTTTGGCTTATGTGCTGGCTTTCTTGTAACTCTCTATAATAAGAATTCCTGATTGATTGATTGGCAGGATCAGATAGCACCGTCAATAGCATCACGCTTGCTATATACATAATATGTTAAATTGAGAAAATCTCCTTATAATCATCTAATGAATAATCTAAGATGCCTAGGTAATCAATCTCACTGCTTTAGTATTATTATATTACTTTTATAGTATGTCAGCTTACGCATATAAATGATGTGCCAACAAATAATGCGATTTTGAAAGCTCACAAAGAAAGTTTTTTTGTTTTTTTTTTCTTTTTCTCAAAAATTAAAAAGAAAAGTAAACTAAATGAATAGCAATTTTAGATCACCGAATACCGAACAATTTATGAGCCATTAAGTATTTATTTCTTTAATTTTTTATTTTCTACTTTAATATTATAGTGGAAGAAAAAGAATTCAAACAGTAATGGTCGTTATAGGTATATATAGTTGATGCAACCATTGTGAGCTGCATAGTAATTTAGTATAAACAACTGTGGTTTCCAATTAAATTTAAGTTTAAATTTATATAGTTTTCATAGGTGACATTTTTCGAATATATATTTCGATTTTTTATTATTTCTTTCATTTCAAAATGAAAGCGAAAAGATTTTTAAACTATTAGACAAAACAAAAAAAAATTAAATATTCAGTTGTGTGATTAAAGCATTTGAAAATCGTATGAAAGCAATAATCTAACATACTAATTTATTCGCCTAAAGTCTGATGTCGAAGATGATTTGATTTGATAATGTTCCTTTATTTAAGTTTAAGTCAGAAAATACCAAGAATTTTAGGATTATTATATTTGATTAAAATTTTTAGGCCAAGAATTAATTTTGTTTTTTTTTTAGATTTATAATTTATTTTTTCCATTTTAACTTAATTTTTATGGTAGCAATATTTGAATACTTAATTTCTTGATGCTTTTTAAAGGTAAATACTGGAATTACTCAACGAATGCCCAATTACCTGGTCCGTGGTTGTTGATGTTTGAGGGTAATTAAACTCAAGTAGATATAAAGAAATTTACAAAAAATAGGCCATTTGGTGTATATTTTCAGTATATAAAGGGTGGGCCGATCTAGTGGTTTCTTTTTAAATCATAAAGTTTCGGTCAACGGTGGGCGTTACAGAGCGATGTTAACCGACTTTTTTTTTACTGAAATTAAAGACATGGATTTGGACGACCTCTGGTTCATGCAGAATGGCTCGCCATGCCATAATCGATCTTTTGCGCACCAAAATTCCCAAATCGTGTTATCAGCCGGCGATGTCAATTGGCCGCCTCGAAGCTGCGATTTGAACTCTTTGGACTTTTTTGTAGGGAACTATATGGGACCAATATTATGTCAATAATCCATAAACGATTCAAGCACTTAAAGTCAATATCATCTAAGCAATCTGTGAGCTACAGCCCGAAACCATTAACAAGGTCTTGTAAAATTGGGGTGACAGAATGCGCTACTGCGAAGCCAGCCGAGGCAATCATTTGAACGACGTTTTGTTCGATAGTTATAGGAATGTTTGTTTACTATTTTATTGCATTTTTAAAAAGAAACTTGTGTTTGGCCCACCCGCCCGTGTATATGAAAAAGTAAACATTTGGGGTAATCTCTTGACTTTTTATTTTAATTCCACATGAATCTTAAATGATTTTCAAAAGACATTATTTCATTTTCTGAGAATCAAGCAAACAATGATTTGATTTAAGAATCATGCAACCAGTTCAACCTTTTTTTATATATAAGTTTGTTACATTATGTTCCACAATAATTTTTAAGCTAAACTTTCTACCTAAATGATCCTTCAAAGTTCAAACAAAATAATATCTATATGTATATGTACGTATTTCGTTGAAATTTTCACTCGAGAAATTATCGGTCATGTGGCGTCTTTGTTTAAAATGTCAAACTATTATAAATACTGCTAAAGTTGATATCACGATTTATTTTTTGTTCAAATCTCAACTTTTAACTGAGAGAGAGATTCAATGCATAAAATGCCCTTTAGGTTATGTTAAATTTGAAAGTTTCACGATCTTGAATCCTTGCTAATATTGTCGTTCATATTGGGATAGCCGGCTAGACAGCTAGACGTCTGTATTGTCATTAATCTGATAAGCCATAAATTTAAAATTTCACCAAAGATTATTACACTTCCTTTCTCCTGCAATTCCATATCGACGCCATATGTATGTAAGTACCTTAGGCGTAAAGTTAAAACAATAACTACCGCCCACCATTCCACGGCATATAACACTAAAAATAATATTGGCATTACCAAAAACGGATGAAAAAAAAATTATCACGGTAACTGTGTAATATCTACAGCAATTTGTCGATATTTGATGCATTCTCCCAGCAGCGCGAACAATAAAACCCTCATAAGGAAACTTCTGATGTGCCATCTTCATCTTCACGGCTGTTGTTGGCCGGCCGGCCGGCGCGATGCGGTGCGATGGTGGTGGCGGCGGCGGCGTTTAAAGATCACGTAAAAATAGATGGAACGACGATGATGATGAAAGTAAAACCTAAATAGCTTCATAAGCACTTATACTTGCTGTGGTACATTGCGCCAACCGCTGCCACCACACTGGCTCCCGAGCGCAGACAGTAAGTCACACTGCCAAACCAAGACCATAAGACCATCACATACTAAATAATTATGGCCAACGAAAGCCATATAAATAATTAATGACCATCATTTACAACAATCCAATAATCCAAGTTTGTAATTTTATCTTCATCTTTATCGACTGTCTTAAATCAATCCACATGGTATTATTGTTATTGTTTTTGTTGTTGTTGCAGTTGTTGGTATAAAGCAAAAGTGTGTTTATTGTGCAAAAATAAAAAAATATAAAAGGTTTCCATGTGGCGAGCTTCCTGTGATGCACCATGTTTTGTTTATCACGATTGAAGTACGGATGCTGTTTATTTTCTATTGTATCTTCTTAATTTGTATCTACATATACCTATCTCGCTCTTGAGAATAACGACGTTGGGTGTTCACTGTTCATCCATGATGTTGATGATAATGTTGTTGCAAGATACGTACTGTGGAAAAGCCATTGAACTAGCCGCCGAACAAGCTGTCATAAGTGATGAGCTTTGAGAGGTACGCAGGAGGAAACAGTGGATGGGATGGACATTGGATGGACAAGCTCACACATGATATTTCATATCTTCTTTGTATTCAGTATTCAGTGTTTTCAATTTATCGTTTTCAATTTAGATTGTTGAAGTGTATAATGATGTTGATGGATAGATCTTTCAACAGAAATTGCAGATTGATAATACACAAAAACAACAATATGTATAGCCACATAAAATAGTGATGAAGAAAAAAAGAAAAATATGGTATGTGAATAAAGATAAGTGAATAGATAAATTTTAACAATACCAACATAAAACATTTGGTTATTATAATAATTTTTATTTTTCTGATTTCGAAATTATTATCACGTTCGGATGGGGCACGATAATTGGTTGTCATTAAGTCAGTATAATTTTCTTTAAACAAAAAAAAATATTTCACATTTTTTTTACAATTTTTTAAATTAATCAAACAATTAAAGTCAACAAAGACATATAAATTATAAACAATTCACCGAAGTAAATAATAGATATAATTTGTGAAGAAAGCTAGTTTTCTGCTCAACTCTTTTGTTTTAATGTAATTGATTGATAATGATTTTGTTTTCCTTTTCTTGTGTTTATTTTTTTTTGTAAAATTAGCTGTGAGGATTTAAAAAAAATATGTTGTGTATTTTACAATTATTATTATTAATCTAATGAAATTAAAAAAGCGGTTCGGCTTTAGAATTGATTGTATTTTAAAATGACATAAAAGCATTATAGTGCTTTAAAATGATTCTACTAGCAAGAATTATTAAACAGCTGAATCCTAATTTTGTAGGCTTCAGATTTTAAACTAAAATGTCACGAAAAAGTAATAATTAAGAATTAATAAATTCAAAATAAAAAACTTAAGCTAAAAACTATTATTGAGAAAACTACGCCAAGAAAAAAATAAAGCAAATTATGAAATTGTAAACAAAATCATAACTTAAATGGAATACGTAGTAAAAAAGCATTAATTCAATATTATAAAATAATTAATAAAATAAAAACTTCATTATATGGTTATCGAGCTTTCTTTTTGCTTATTTTTCTTTCCATGTTCTTAAAACCAAGTTTTTCAGTGAGCGTTCATACCAAATATGGAGTTTAATTAAGTTAACTTCTGGAACTTATTTTCTAATTTATTTACATCGAAAGATGGCTCGCAATTAAACTACCAACATTTTTTTGCTCCAAAAAATAAATACTTAACACGTGTCTAGCATTTTGTTTGTGTGTAAATTCTAATAAAATAATGGTCGTATACTATCGAATCCCTCTAAGTCGAATTTTTAGCCCTATTTTGGCATTTCCCTCAATTTTCCATACAAAAACCCTAATCTAAGTTGAAATTCTCTCTCTTACTTCAATCGATTCTTAACCTCGTATTTTGAATTCCTCTAAGTCGAATTTCTTTTCTTTTGCGGAATCAAAATCAAAAGAACCGATTATGTTGAAGTCTATGACGGTATCGTAGCCACAGAAGTAAATGATCACGAATCAATTTTGAAGCAATAGTAAATGCTGCTGACGCTAACGATGATGACGAGAGTTCTACTGAAGAAGAAAAATCTGAAAAAATTAACATTGAAACCAAGAAAAGAATGATGTTGAAAACGCAATTGACAATTAACGCAATCTGTTATTAAAATGACTCGTTTTTTTGAACGGTCGAAAACTGCAACTAAGGTGCTGGCTCAATCAAAAATTACCATTTTTTTAAGTAATTTGTTTAAACAGTATTTTTATAAGATAATAATGAATTAATGAGCCATAAAAGCAAGAAGATTCTCTTTATTTTTTTATTTTTGTAACCTTATTTTTTAATTCAATAAATATTTTTAAACAAAAAAAAGCTTTATTACCCCTTACTCGAATTTTTCGAAAAATTCCTCTAAATCAAAAAAAAATTTGATCGACTTTATTTTTAAATTGCTTATCACTCTTAAAATATTCAGGATACGTTTTAATATTATATTTTAAAAATTGCAAAACACAATTTTGTTTTGAGAAATAATAAAACACGGTTTTAATTTACCAAAAATTAGTTAACTTTTTAAATCAACATGACGACGGGAACCCTAAAAGGGGTTGATTTCATAAAAAGAAATCATAAATCAAAAATTCCTCAAATATGTCTAAAATATTTTTGTTTTAAGTACCTTTCCAAAAATATAAAATTCACCATATTCGAAAATCATCGCGATTGCAAATTATTTCTAAAACGTCTATTTTCCGTTTTCGATCTTTAAATTTTTTCATATTTCGATTACTAAATTTTTCCAAAATTTTCACTATGCATAATAACTTTTTTTTTATACATATTTTCGAAGTCTATCTATCACAAAATAAATTATTTCTACCCCCGTTAAGAAATCAGTGAAAACCGAGTTAAATGTTTAAATCAAGATAGAAACCCTAGAAAGGGTTCTGAGATTTTAATTAAACTGAATATTATGATGATGCAGAAGACCAAAAAAAAGTGGGTTTCATCATATACCATCATATATCTGCACGTTTAATAGATCTAAAACCTATAAACGGGCGTGCTGATTTTCTTAAAATTTGGTAAATGTGATGTGGTGAAAATTCGAATTTTTATTTTTGCTCATTTAGAACGGGTGCATAGTTTCCATTGAAAGAATTTGTTTCTTTTTAAATTTTCCGGAAAATAGTCCAAAAGATTTTTACTACACCTGTTATGTCCAAAGTGATCGTAACTTAACTGTGGTTCAGATTTTTGGCGAAAAATTTAAATATAGGTATTTTTGTTTGAATTATTCCCCTATATTTCTTTAATGACTTCTTTAATTTCGATGCAGTTGTTCTTTCAAATACTTCTAGAAAGTACAATAGGTAATTGCATTCCAAAATCTTACAAACAAATTTGTATAAGTAACCAAAAAAATTAAATTACTTGTTCGTATTTAGACTTTTGCTATAACAATATTACTGTATTTAATTTATATACTCAATGCGAAGCTGCATTATAGCCTTGAAACAAGAGAGAAAATTATGCGATTCAGTCGTATTTTATAAAAACAAAGCTGTGTTTTTAATGGCAGAAGATTCAGTAAGTTAATTATTTAATTTATCAGTGTGAATTTTTGATACTATTTTTAAGTACAACACTTATATAATATAGCTTTAAAGCCAGAAATCCAATCTTTAATTTTTGTGTTGTTTAACTGAATTATTTTTGAATAAATAATATTCAAACTTTAAGTTCTCAGAAATATTTGAAACAAAAAAATATAAATTTTTTTTACCCCTGTTACTTGTAGCGCCCTGATCTCCCCTACATCCGATTATAAGAGTAACTACTACGGTTTAACTATATTTAAGCTTGTAGAAAAACCGTTTTCATGCATTTAACATTTTACACTAAAAATATCTCCTTACCTACTAGTTAGGGGTTTTAAACTGTTTGTTAATCCACCAAAAGGATCTGAAAGAAAAAGAAAGACAAAAATTAGTTTAACGCGATAAAATCATAAACAACATTTAATTCAAAGTTCTTCAACGTAAGCTCAAAATACTGAAACTAATCTCATTACACATATTTGTGTTCTTCCAAGTAGGTACACGTACAACACAATCGCCAATTAGTGAACTGTAATACAATATGTCAGTCACACCCAATAATACTCAACAACATTTGTTACACATCGCATTTTAACTATATCGATTCTCAAATTGCAATACTCTTCTTATTTGCAATTTGCAGATATCTTTTGCTTTGTGTACTATTACCATATCAGATTATAAAAAACGCAAAGAGAAAACGAGTTTCCTAAAATCTGACCCAGTTCCCTAGTTTGGTCTCCATCAGACTAAAAACTCGATGCCAGCCATTTAGACGGTAACATTTGAAGCACTTGAGTGCACTTGCTGTACTCGGTAAGAGTTGTGGGTAGGTAATAGGTATACCTCTATGCTATGTGTATTTCTATAGAAACGAGGGGGACAATCAACGAGTGATGGACAACTCTTGAACTTGATTTTCCCATCATCGGCTGAATAAGAAGTGATATAGTTGGTAGTGAATTAGTTGGCGGCGGAAGGCTGTCGCCAGTCGCCATCTCCAGAGGCTTGATGATGATGATGATGGCGTTGTGGTTTATATTAAGAGGTTTTGTGGTGTTGTTTCAAATGTTTGCCGATGAACTTTTTTGTATGCATTGGAGGAAAGAAGTCGAGAGGAACACCATTATTACAAATAATTTGTTGTTGTTGTTGTTGATATCTTTTGCGTGCGATTTTCGATATTATGTAATTGTAAACCCCAGAAGATTGTTGTTTCTATACTCTGTATAATGGGTGTGCAGGTGACGAGTAAAAATGACCGCATTAGCTGCACTACACTTGATGCAGATCAAGTTAGTATACTTGCAAATGATCTGGATTTGTTGGTGGTCAATCTCTTGCACATATAACACTCGTTTGTTATTGGAGTTCGAACTTGTTGAAAGTACAGCTTCTTACAATTTAAAACTGAATGTTTAAAACAAAAATTCAGACAGTGAAACGGTTGTTAAAATATGAAAATCATGCGCAATAAACGGTTCCGCAGCGACAACGAGGTCTTTGAATAAATTTATGTAGAGTTAACTGCAGTAGATCTTGTCAGTTTTTGTTCATTTTTTAGCTGAAAGTCAAGTTCAATTTCATGCTCGGTCAAAGGCATTTGTTGGCAATGGATCGTGATTTTGTGTCAACATAAACTATGGAATGTCATAATAATTGGAGTTTGCATACATCAAAATTATTCGCTGGTTTATTTATGTAAATGGGTGGTTGACTGCCTTGACATATGGAAGTGGGTTTTCTGTTTTACTTACAATATTATTATAAGAAAATAGAAAACACGTTCTTCTTTGAAGTTTGAAAGTAAGTTCTTTGATATACGAATAGGTTGACTGACAGGATTTGATTTGCAGGTCAGTAAACTAAGCTGAGTACAAAGTTGAAATCAGATTCTTCTTCTTTGGAATATTAATAAAAGTTCTTAACTATAATCTTTAATAAGTATTAACTGAGATCTTATAACTTAATTTTTCTGTTATAACATAGCAAACAAAGTTTATGAAGCCCTGGAACCGCTTAAAGTTCATATATTGTATAGTCGGAAAACAAAGAGATTCACTCAGAAGAAGTAAAGCGTGGAAAAACGGTTAGGTGAGCCCGCTGGGGGGAATATCGATACACACCTCACTAAAGCGAGAGAGAAATAACAACATAGGCGATTTTAGATTAAGTCCGCCGTTGAAAGTAGGGATCTGTCAGTGAGACAAAATTACGGAATGATTGAATCATTTGTGGGTAAATAATTGTACACTGAATTTATCCACCAATATACCGCACGAAAAAAATTCGCTTATAATAATTCAAACAAAAGACTTGACTTTCGAACTCTATCAATATTTTTGTTGAAATGCAATTTTCTTATATTTACCAGCATATTTCTATCTTAATGACAAAATTAAATGATTAATTTATCTTTAGTTTCCTAATTACCATCTTATGTCAGCGGAAGTCTATTAATCTTTAAATGTTTTTATTTGCGTGACAAAACATCTTCGATAAGCCTTTAAACGCACCTTAAAAAGTGAAATTTTTCTTTTAGAAAAAAAAAAAGAAACAAATATTCGCCATAATGATGACTAATTTTGAAGAAAAAAAAAACACACACATACTCACATAAATTATAATCAAAAAGAAATAATAAAATAACTTAACACTCTATAAATACCACACGTTGATTTCGCGCTTTGTGTCAACCACCTTAACACAATTATATACTTTATAGAAAAGCCCCTGTTTTATTTACCATTTCTCATTTTGAAAGCCAGCACCATCATCGCTGCCGCGCCGGTTGAACATTCCAACACGTTGGTGGTCAATACTCATTTCGACTCTAGTTAACTATTGGTTTATCCACCGGCATAATAATGGGGTCAAAACTAGGGTTCGTTTGCTTATTTATTTTTTTACAGTTTGCGTTGGCGAACAGTGTAGCATTTGATACGATCTGTTGATGTTGTCAAGAAGCCAAAAAGATTAGAATTTAAGTGGGGTTCAGGGGATTGGAGGCCACTGTCCTAAGTGATTACTATACACCTACCTACAGACCAAAATAAAAAAAAAAATGAAACAACAGTGAAACCACGAGCATTTATATATTTCTCTTTGAAGGCATCACGAAGTTTTTCGGCTTTGATTATTTCATTTTTTTTTTCAGACTACTTATCGTCTCAGACAGGAACAAAAGTGAAAGTGAATTCTTTTGCGCGTGAACAAACATATTTTTGTTTTTTGTTTTTTTTTTTTGAGAAAATTTTTGACAAATTATACTTCCAAGACCATGGGAATTTAAATGAATTGAACAATTTGTTTGCAATACTATACTAACAGGTAATCAGTCACAGTCACGACTTGAATAAGTGGCTTTGCAATTTAGGATCAATGTCGGTTCTTGAAGTTATGTTTTATGAAATTGTAATATGTAATTTGGTAATAAGTTTCTTTTTTTTTTGGGTTTGAAGCGAGTTACCTTTGATTGCTGTAATTAGCGTGATTAGAGTACCTTATATATGAAATGCAGTGCTTAACCAAGGTACTTATATAGTCAAAGTCTAATTAAATACAAAATTGAGGGGCAGATACACCACAAAAGTTTTTTTTGCAAGTTGGACATTTGCATTTTATTGTAAATTGGCATTTTTCTCTCTCGGAAGTGACTCTAGACATCCCAATTTATTACACTTTTGTCTATAAAGGATACTTTTTATGAGGCCCCCAAAATTTTTTCTCAAGTTACTAAAAACTTTTTTAAATGCTTAAAATTGCAATTTCTCTTATATCGTTTAGTATTTTCAAAAGATTTCTGCAGAAATTGTATATGGGCGAGGAAAAGGAAAAATCGTTTCCTCACCTACTCTTTACATGTCCTTATCTACTTTCAAAGACGTGGGTTTAACTTGTGAGAATTTTACTACAATGATCATAGTGATGTGGCAAATCATGGCCATTACCCTTAAAGTGCTCTAAGTGGTTCAACAAGTAGAAAGAACATTTCCTAGATTCTTGTTTTATCACAATGAACCAACTTTTGGTCTAAGCTTATCTAGTTTCGTTCTATTTGTCACTATACAATTTTTTCATACAAAATCAATAATACTCATAGAAAAAACATTACCTGAGAGGAAGGGCGCTGAAAAAAATTGCGCCCGGGCGACCCTTTTTACTTCTCAAAACTACCAATTTTTACTAATTTTAGTCCAAAGTTGCGTCAAAGTTCATACAAAAACAAATAAAATTGGACTAAAATTGGTATATAAATTGTAACTTTTGGAAAGTAAATGAACATACATGAATGAATGAATGAATTAACATGAATTATAGTAAATTCAGTCAAAAAACCATATCGGCTGGTTTTGTTCTTGAATTCTAGTAAACGGCGATGAAATCAAGTCAAGCTGGTTGGAAACAAATCCAATTGGCAACTCTTTTTATATCAAATCTTTCTTTTAACACTTTTTTAAGACCTCAAGCTAGATCAATTAGATATTTACCAATTTAAAGATTTATGAATAGAACCATTTTATCATGTCAAAAATATAACTGTGAGGAAAACTGCTTAGTTTTTTTTCAAAAAATCTGAAAATTGTCTTCAATTTTTCAATTATGAAAGTTGCAGTATGAATTTGTATATATACACTTTATAATAATTTGTATACAAAACTTTTGCTTTTATTTCATTTCGATTAAGAGTTTATCCTTGAAGATCCATATCTTAGAAAATATAAAAACCTTTTTCAATTATTTTTTTTTTTAAATATAATTTTTGAAAACTCAAATTTTAGAAACGTAGATCTCTGGAAAATATAGTTTTTACAGGCTTCGCTTGTAAAGCTCTGTAAAAATAGCGCTATTTTTTCGAATATATACATGCAGAAAAAAATTTAAATAAATTCTATTTTTCTAAAAATAGGTTTTTGAAAATTGTGCTTGAAAAACTCTTCAAACAATCAAAAAAATCACTATATTTTTTAAAGAATAGTTCTTAGAAAAACATAGTTTTAAAAAGCAAACTTTTTCAATAAAAAATTACAGGGTTCCCTTGCAAATAATTCAATTTAGTAGGGAAATAATTCCTGAAATGTTTTGTATGGATTTATGTCCCACTTGATTGTGTGTGTGTTTTGAGTACCTACCTAAAATATTGGAAGGCGAAACAATTTAAAAGCTAAATAACGCTATGAAAATCAATAAAATTAAAAAGTGAAAAATATGTGAAATTATGATTTTGTGAAACACTAAAATAAAAACAAAAATAATTAAAACGAAATGTTTAAAATGCAAGATAAGAAATTGCAAAAGGGTTATTGCCTAATGATAGAACCCAAAAAATATCCTTCAGATGAACTCTACCCCTCGTATATATAAAGGATAATAAAAATATTTCGGCTGACCTCAATTCGATTATATCCCCCAGTTTGGCCAAACGACCCTGCTAAAAAGAATCCTGATTACTGGTGGCACTGTCTATCTTTGAAATATTTGCTTTGTTGCGATACTTATGAGCTTCTTTCTAATATTTTAAATATAATATTCAGGCTAAACTTAATTGTACCACTTCTATTTCCTCCCATTTACTGAAAATGATGCTGCACTTTCATAATCATGCTTAATTAAACCATAATTTTTCTTTTATAATTAAAGCAACAATTTTCTCTTATTATTATTAAACATAAGTTTCATTACATCAAGTGTGATTTTAAATTAATAACAAATTTAATTCCTGTTTTATCTCATTTATCTTCCGATTCAATATTAAATAAATATTATCCATTTCCATCGTCTTGGATTGAGCTGAGAGAAATCTTATACAAAAAAAAAAAAAACATCATCATTGGACAAACCCAAGATCAACGAACCAAAACACTTGCAACAAGTCCATAAAAAACATCGCTCAGTAGGTATTAATTAACAATAAACAATTCACAATTTATTTATCAGTTTCACGAATTTCTTTAATTAAGACTTCAACAGCATACCTAACCATGAAGACGTGTGTGTGTTAAAAAGTGTGTTGTACAGACCTGCTTAATTTAAGTAATGTGTTGCTGCATAGTGCAATGCACCGCGTCAACCAACAAACCGGCTAACCACATAATTGCGTTATATATCGATAAAAGAATTGTGCATGAAGCCAAAAACCAAAACTTAACCGTTATCATAGAATAGGCCACCACAATTTCTCCAATCCATTTGAAATAATTTAACAAAATAGGTCATCACCACCGTAAAAGAGTTAACCAACTCTAGGGAGGAAATAACACACAAACAAAAAAAATGAAAAAAATAAACGAAAATACGAAACTTCGCAGACCATAACGTTCTATATAAAAATTGGTCTATAAGCCAGTTTGTGCGCACACACCACAAATTTGATCAAACCACTCATCACCCCACAATTGGAGCTGCATATAGGCAGTCAATTCAGTAGGCAGTTCATTTTTAGACCAAAAGAGTTATGGTCGAATAAAAATTAATTTAAATTCACCACCAAATGATGGCAAAACAAGATGGTAGCTCGCAAAAAGGAAGTTAGCCATGTAGTCACATTCCAATTAAGGTTCAAACCAATTGGTCTTTCGGATTTAAGGTCATAACACAATGATTTGGCTAAGAACACAAACCACAAAAATGACACACTTTTCCAAATTCTTAGTCTGATGGCAAAAGAATTTTTGTTTATTTCTTCTTGTTCCGCGCAAAAGTCATGACAAAAATATTAATAAATACAAATATTTTTGTACAAAATCATAAACGTAATAATAAATGAAAATAAAATAAAAAATGATAATAACAACGAAGCGCTCTCGAGTCACGGCCAAAAAAAGAAATGAAGAAAAGAACTAGTTTCCATTGTATTTGGTTGGAATCGGTTGGGGAAACCATAGATAATACTCTATAGTCAAGACACTGGTAAGTCAACAACTCACCGAGTGTAAACACACATTTTGCGCCGTCGTCGCGCCGCACCCCGCACCACATACCGCACACACTCAACATGCGATATGGCATATGGAGAGCCAAACCATATGAGCATTGTGGAAGGGAAATTGTTGTCTGACTGTGATAATGGTTGTCGTGCGCGCAGTACCACTTTCCTTTTTCAAACACAATATTCCATTCTTGTATATTAATGATCATACACACAGCACACAAGTGTGGTTGTGCGACATTATGATGGCTCTTTTTTTGTATAAATTACATACGAATGTGAAATTTAATGTTTTAATTTATTATTATTATTATATGTATTTGTTTTTGTATTCTTAGCTATTTTTGTACACAAAAATTCTTAAAATGCATAGTCGATGTTATAATTATTATTATTATTTTCCAAATTAGGAGGTAAACTTAAATTACTGTAATTGAAAATACATAGTTTAAGCTATGTTTATGGTCGCAGAACTTAGTTTTTTTTTTAAGAATTCTAGGTTAGTGGGTAGAATATAAATATTTTTTATGGGATGATTGACATTAATTATTTTGACGTATAAGCATGTTTGGGAGTAGATAGAAGGTTTTATATGAAAAATATGTTCCACATACGACCGAGTGCACCATAAAAATTATTTCCAAAAAAATTTACAGGCGAGAAAAAGCTTTTACCTCAAAAAACACAGGATGCATAAAAAAATAAAAGAATTTGATAAAAATACAAAAGAATTTGATTAAATTTAATTTTTAGATAATTACAGAATCTGATGAATGAGGTGTGCGGAGGGGGTCAGATTTTATTTTGACTTTTTTACTATTAGCGAAATGTCAAAATTGAGTCTGATTCCCTTCACAGCTCATTCACTGGTTTCTTTAATTGGAGTGAATAATCAAATAAACTCTCAGAATTAAACTCGTCTGACAAAACATAAAAATACGTAGTATAAAATGTAGATAGGAAAATATCAATAATAGGCGTATTTTGGTGAAAGTGAATAGTAACTCAACAAATCATTTTTTTGTTTTCTGTACAAACAATAACAAAGTATTTATACAGTTTCTTTTTTTTGTTATATTTTGCGAGTACAGAAAATTCCTGAGTTGCTATATACACTTTCACCAAAACACGGCTAATGTGTTTATCAGTAAATGTGAATAACTGAGTTTGTTTTGTATTTGACGGATTTCCGACTTTTCTAGGGTTGTTTAACGATACTAAATATTCAAAATATGAGAAAACTGGGACTGATTTAGGCTACATATATCTTAATTACACACTTTTGTGTACTTAAGATTAAAGGAAATTTAATTAGAATAGCTAAATAAGGAAATAATTAAGTATCTGAATATTTTGAAAAATGTGCACTAAAATTGTTTTCATACCAGCGAGATGTACATTTCTCTAACAAATTTTAATTTAGGTAGATTTTCTTTAAAAAAAATTATTTTATGAGAAAAAAAATCATTGAAGTTGTCTTTTAAGGAAATTTAATTTTCATATTTAAGGAAAAAAACGTGAGCCAAAAAATCAATTTACAAAAAAATAATTAACTTTTTTATTATTGAATTTTTTTCAAAAACCAAAATCAGTTTTTTTAAATTTAAATTCAAGAAAAAATTAAAAAAAAAGTGAAAAAAGTTCAGTTATATGGAGGTCTTATAAACTGTAGTTTCAAGAGATTTGTCTTTTTTTTGTCGAAATGACAGTTAAAATAGGGAAACAATTTCAGAAAACAGCCGTGAATCGAAAAACGTTATATACAGTATGTTTAAGTTTCTTCATTCTAACAGCTCATGACCTGACCTTTCAACTGTTTCAGTTTGGACAATTTATTATAGGACACCCTGTATACAATATTAGTCGATAAAAATAAGATTGATACAAAATTTGAGCTTGAGCTGTTGAATCAAATGTTGATTCAAAGTAACTTTTAAAAGCCTTTAATCCATAAAAATTGGTATTTTGTTTCGGGACTCTTACTTGAACTCATTACTTTGACTGGTGAGAGCCCTGTCGATAAATTTTGTTTGTACCTATAAGCAAAAATTTGAATTTGTTCTTGAATTAAAGTAAGAACTAAAATTTAGTTGTTGATCTTTAAACAATTCAAAATTAAATATCAATAAATTGAAGTTCTGCTCAAATCTTTAACTAATTATTTTTCTTCTAATCCTTTCATCACACAAAATGACATTTCACTTGGATATTGATTTCTCTTCGTATTATTTTAAAATTTATTTTGATTTCATTTTTGCCTGAGTCTTAAATTACTCAAAATTTCTATGTGCATATTTAGTTTTTTAAGTTAACATATCTTTAAGTCTAAGAAAGTTTTTTGTACTTATAGTCAAATAAATAAACAAATAAAAAATGTATAAAGTAATTAGTTATGTGTGGATAAAATATCTCAAATCATTTTTTTTAATATATTTTAAAATAATTTAATTAATAAAATAATTTCATTTAGAAGAAAAAACACAAATTAAAATTGTATATAGAAGAGCAAACCACTCAAGCAGTACACGTTCTACGCTATTTCCTAAATAAATAAACAATCCAAAGAAGATTTATAGCCACACTTTTGGATTTTATTTAGACCAAATACAAAACCAATCAACCAAACAATTGTGTTAATAGATAACCAGGTTATTTTTTTCTATACTCCTTGGTAAATTTATCGTTTTTCTTTTTCTTATTAATACACGAACAATGAATGTTGAAGGCAAAAACAAAAATTAAATGCACGACTCGGTCGTTCAAACTTACTGTTATATACATATGTACGAACACTAAGTGTGTTACTTAAGATTTTAAAGTCTGAATATTATAAATCTATTCATATAATTTTAAACCTGACCTGACCAAAAACTCAGAAATTAACTTTTAAGCACCGTATTGCACATAATATGCACGGTTGGAACTTACAGTAGTTTAAACTAAAAAATTATTAGAGATCTACATAATTAGAAATAAATTGAATTGAATGAAATTGTTTCAAAAAATCTTAAATTTGAGAAATTAAAAAACAAAAATAATAAAAAAAAATTGGAACACCATTTTTTAGTAATTATTAATGCGGAGTTTAAAAATTAATTTAGAAAAAAAAAGTTGTTTTTGAAGTTTTTTTTTAAATTTTTTTAAAAAATCCAAAATTATTGCTTTTTTTGAGAATTTTGATAAAACAAAAAAAAAAATATATTAAGATCTGGTGAACAGACAATGAGATATTTAAAATAAAAAAATAAATGTTCTATATGACACAGAATCGTACGAGTTGTTTACGAAAAAAATAAGATTTTCGAAAGCAGTTTAAACAGTTTAATGGAAGATAGGTACCGTTAATTTGGTCAAAAAGAATGATTGCGGTATAATATTTTATTTAATTGTTGAAAAACCGCTTAATGGCAAGTTAAATAAAAATAAACATTGATGGACTTATTTATAAACGTTGTCTAACTTAAGACAACTGTCCAACTTTGGAAAATGTGTTCAAAAACCTTGTTTATTGTTGTGTTATAGCTGCGTAATTTAGGCACAAGATTGTCTTAACCGTGAATAATGTGATATTTATTTTTATTAAATAAAGCATATTTCCACCAATTAGTTAGACAATGCCTAAGTAAACAAAAATCTAATAAATACGACTGTGAGTGTTAAAAAAATAAAACAAAATCAAAATTTTAGAACACAATATCTTTTTTTCAAAATATTCTTCAGAAAAAAAAATTATAAATATGATAGCTGAACCATTTTGGTGAAAATCAAAATAATTCTATGTGAGGTGTGCTATTAATAATAATCATTTTCCGGAATTTTGTTTTCACCAAAAGTTAGCTTAGTCTATTAAAATTAAATTTAATTAATTTTTTTTTATGTCTGTGAATCCATTTTTGAGAAATAAAAGAATTTCCAAAATTGCTAAAAAAAAATTGTATGGAAGGTACTTAAATGCTACTCTTTTTGGTTCTAAACAAATTGAAAATGCCTATCGGCGGAATGTTCAAATAACGGTAGGTACTAAGTTAAAAAAAAAATCACCCTATCTGCCGAACAGATAGATAATCGAACATTTTTCCGTTTTTTCTTATAATCGTTATGTAAAGTTTAATCAAAATATCAAATCAATAATTTATTATAATGTAAGTAATTAAGTATGTATAAAATAAGAATTCTTCTTTAAAATCAAAACAAATGATTTGATAAGAAAAATGAAATAATTTCAGTATTAACATATTGACAATATCTGGAATTTAACCTATTTCCAGCTTTTTTTGTATATAAACATTTTCAACAAGATTAAGTAATTTCAATATAAAAAAAAACCACACACATAGTAGGTACTTGTATTTCCCGCTAATTTTTCTAGAATCTAGCAAGTGTAATTGCTTAGTTTTACATTAATTGCCTCAATTAGATGCTTTTACCATGCATAAGTTTAACTTGTATATTATACCGGAGGGTACAAAAAGATGGAACAAAAAAAAACTATTAAATTATAATCATAAATGTTAGCATAAATTAACACATGCCAAAGCCTACCATCATACACACAAAGTCTCGACCAACTGTAAGAATTTTTTTTTATTATTAATATACTCATATAATAAGCAATATACATTAGGGTGGTACAAAATTTCTTCTTTTTTTTTAATTCGGTCTCCTCTAAATAAAAATTCCCAATTCATAAACATAACTTATGAAAATAAAATCATACACCTTAAATGATTTCACATTTTTTTTTTACTTTAAAAACACAAATTTACTTGACGAACACGAGATAAAAAAGGTGTAAACATTAACAATTATTTTTTTCAGATTTTTACAATGCAAAGTTTTAAAAAAATGCTTCTTCTGTCAAAATCATCAACCAATCAAAAAACAGGAAACAAACGTCTATTTTTTTGTATTAACAAAAATTAAAAATTTATAATGATTTAAACGTTTAACTTTGAATTTTATGAAACGCATTAAATTACAACTCCCCTCGCTCTTTATTAATTATAAGTTTATTTTTAAGTAATATTTGTAAGACCTCAGCTAAAATCCATAGAGCTATAGTGCTAATATTAAGATAATTTTAAGATTAGTCTGTACATTTATGTTATGATTGATGAATAATAATACTAATAATAACAACCTCCAAAAATACTTTCAGTATGAGTTCCAAAATAGGTCAGACAAAAATATTTAAAAAAAAGAGCACCATTATTATTTATTTTTTAATTTATTTGTGTTGTACTCAACAATTTTTACCTCATTTGTTTTTGGACGATTTAAATTACATAATATATATTTATTTTTATTTCGATTGATAAAAAAGTTTGTTCCTGATTTTCAAAAGCTTAATTGGTCATAAAACACAATTTTGAAAAACTTACAATAATTTTTTTTTTTTTAAATTAAAACACATTTTTTTCAAAAATAAATTTTTTTTAATATTGAAAATATTATTTTAAAAATCTAATTGAATTTATAAATTTATATTTTTAGACCAAGAAAAGACCAAATTTAAAAAAATATAAAAATCTTGGACTACCCGAATGTACATACATGCTTTCAGTACATTGATTGCATTTTTATAGGTCAACGTAACTAAATATTTAAAGAGGTAAAACATTCTTATCCCCATCAGAGTAAAACAGGAAAGCAATTGAGCGATTTTTTCATTTTCTTTTTTTTTTAATTCAATTTATAATTAAAAAACAACAATCAAGTAGAATTAGAATATTTAGAACAAGAATATCTTGAAAAAAAAAATCTGGCTAAACAAAAGAGCTGAGCAACCAACTCGATTTCTTTATTCTGCAATAACGAAGAAAATTATTTAATTTCCATTTCTTCTTTAAATTCAACTAAATGCAAACAAAATTATAGACTTGATAAAGAGGAAATCAGATCAAAAAAAAAAAGTACACAACTAAATTCTTTGTTAAATGTTTGTATTTTTATACATAGTCTGATGAAAACTAATTTTTAATAATTTATTTTCATTCAAGTTTTGGAGTAACTTGATATTAATTTTAAGAACGCATTGTAAGTTGATGCAATAAATTTGTATGAAATAGTTTTCTAAATTAAACAAAACAACTAAGTAGCGAATTTTATAAAGAATATTATTAATATATTTTACTATTTTTTCCACAAAAATTAAAATAAATGGCCTGCCAGAGAGTTGAGAGTTTAAGATTTCGTATTATATCAAAATTAAAATAAATAAAAGAGCTGAGACACGAACTCGATTTTGTATCCCTTTTGGCATTAATTATGAAATAATTAGAATGGCGAAGACTTTAATTACCTTTTGTCGGCTTATTAGCTATCAGTATCCAAATTTAGAAGTTAGTTTTATTTGTGTAAGAGCTCAATATAACGGTTCGAATATTGGGGTAATATTATGTTGTTGCACAATTTTTAAATATATAATTTCTTTGTAAATTTGAATAATTTTCACATATTTTTTTTGTTCTACACTGAGAAATTTTGAATATGCACCTTTCTGAAAATAACTTGTATCTGTCACTTTTACTACCGTTATTAATACGTACACATATGAGCTACATATATTTTTTTAAATTTCCCCCCGGAACAGAATATAATTAAGCGATTACACTTATTTTTAATTTTTTTTTTTGTTTTCGGCAAATGGATTGTTCATCAAACCAAGAGAAATATATATATTTTATCAAGCATCCGACAAGTCGGAAGGTTACTTACTGAATGAAAACTGGTAGAGTCGGCAAAAGAAATTTTATTAAAAAGAAAGCATAAACCTGGATGTGGATGAATGGTAGGTAGGGACGGGTATACCATACCATCCGTTCGTATATGCATAAGCTTTGAAGCACACACTACATATGTGGTGTGTATTGTATATGGTTGGACGATGACGATAGTCGCAAAGAGTTGAAGAACGATGGTAAAGAAGAGGAAAAATAAAAGAAATTGTTATTTTTATATCTTCTTGTTTTTTTTTATTTTTATTTTTTGTTCGTACAACAAAATTTTGAAATACTTAAGACACATAAAAAAAAGACTTTTCCTCAATGGACATCTGTTGGATACATTCTGCATCAGACATGGAATGCAAGTAAGAGTGCGAGATGACATTCAGCTTACCGATTTTTTTGATTTGATTTTTGCATCGCACACTCTGCTTAGATAAGAATGATGGTTATAGGTGCGTGAGTCGTAGATATATAGTGTATCTTTTTTGTTTCTAGAATTGGTGTTAGCTTGCACCGTATGTTTTGTAGACATTGACATATGTGTTGCAAAGAACCCACATTCGAGTTCGTTTTGTATATACATATGCTTTCCTTTGACTGATTTGCATGCATGCTGCTGTTATGGTGGTGAGTAGTAGCCATAGTTAGAAGGTAGGGCGGCTGAAGAACGTTTGGTATGTAGCTGTAAGTGACAGTCAATAGTGTGACACACTGGGTTACGTTAGTGCTTTTGTTGGTTTTTTAGATATTCAGGTAACGTTATTGTTGTTTTTTTTTTTTTATTTGGAACTGTAAATTGGTCTTTTAACGTGCATGAAAGTGGTATGTGTTGTGTTTTTTTTTTTGGTTGATGTGCAAACTGGGTGTTTCATTTATGGTTAAGCAATAAAAAATATGTCTGTACATATACATATATCAAAGTATTTTGTTTGTTTAATTACATACAAATATGAAGAGAAACTCAAAGAAGAATTAGTGTTTTTTTGTATTCTTTGTGATTATTAGATTATTTTTGATTGAGCATATTTTGATGTCAAATTTGAATTTGGATTTATTTATTTAGGTCAGGGTTAAGAAATAAATTGATCTAATATAGCAAATAATTTCATTTGTACAAAATTACACCTAGTGAAAGGTATTAGACTTGATATCTAGAATTGTTTTGTTGTAGAATTATACATACAATACACAATACTAGAAAATATTCACAGCTACAGTTTGCTAAATTTGAAATTAATTTCGAAACTAAAAAAGAAGTTTTTTTTTAATAAAAAGTGCATGGCATGTAAATTACGTATAATGTGATGATTCAAGGTCTTACAGCATCACTTGTAATCGAGTGATTCATTCAAAGGCGTTTCTTCAAAAATAAAAATTCAATTTTATGAGGTAATCTACTGTCATTTCTGAAGTTCCATTTTTCGACGAGGTATTCGAAAATTTCGGATGGTATTTGACTATGACGATTGAAAATAATATTGGCTTGCGGGTCTGCAATTGTAGCCCACTTATCCATATGTAGACTTTGGACTTTACGTAGCCCCAAAGAGAGAAGTCTAGAGGTGTGATATCACATGACTTATAGGCGGCCAATTTAATGGTTCAAACCATGAAAATAGCTGTTTACCAAATAATTCTCTCAATAAAGCCATGGTTTAACAAGCTGTACTGGAATTAGCCCAATTTTGTTGGAACTGCAATTGCAATAATTAGTAAAATTGCCAATTGGCATGCATTGTTTTAGTTGATTGGCACGCATCCAAATCGTATTTCTTATTAATCAAATAATAGCAAATCTGATTATGACGTGGAAGTACTACAGTTAATCCAAAGTAAATATTCTGTAAAAAATCCATTTAATAAAAAAGAAGACAAAGGATGGTTGAAAAAAAAAATTAACCAACAACAAAATTTGAAGAAGTCTTCAAGTAAACATGACGAAGTTGCATAAAATATCTTCAAATTCAGTAGTTTTCCTCAAGGTGTTATTAAAATATTTTATTATTCAATTCATTTCAGTCTAAAAATTTCTGAAAATGAGATAAATAAATTTAGAATATGATTCTTCTTTGTGTTCAGTACTTTTTTTGTAACTTAATGTAAAATTTCCCCATGCATTTCTGGTTTAAATTGCGGAAATGAGTTTGAGCTACAATTACCCTTGGTTTAAAAAAAATATACTCAAAATGTCAGTACCGTGGCATGTCCCATCATTGTTTTTCTAATTAAATCTACTATCTTCTATTAAAATACATCATTAAATAAAAATGTTGTACTTAGAGAAGTTTGAGTGCAATAGTTGCTTGATTAAATTTTGACAATATCAAGTCAAAATATTTACTCTTTAATTAAATAATAATAATTGAAAGTTGTCTCCAGATTTCATTTTATTTTTGAATTCAAAACATTTCCCGCTTAATCGCCATATTTTTTAGTTTCATGTCAATTTTTCGGTGACATTTGAAAGAGACACTATTTATTTATTTTTAACAAAAGACATTTTTTTTCTCACAAGTGTTGAGATAAAATGTTATATTAAAACCTGAATGTCAGTACCGTGGTATATACTTTTATAATAAACTTAAATTAAATCACGCAATAGTACCAAAAATCATGATAGTTTTTCTATTCAAAGTGTTATCAATACTTCGGACAAAATGAATAAAAACAAATCCGTGCAATAAATTTTGAGTAATACTCCAGCATTAAAATAAAGACTGCAACCCTAAAAAAACTGATTTCAAAACTTAAAAAAGATTGTATATTTTGGAGAAAAAATTCCCTTCAAAATATCAACACATAAGACGGGATTCAGAATCTCTTGAATGACGCAGAAAGATATGATCTCATGTTTCTGCGGGATGTTTTATGTAGTTATATTGATTGGATATGCTTACTTTCTAATATAAATGTTTATGTCCCTTCAAGATTATTGAGATCAATAATTTGAATGAAACTTATCATTTTTTAGATATGTACATATATGTATGCTTGAAAAGATATACTTTTAAGAATTTATTATTAGCACATTCATTTTATAATAATTATAATTGTTATATATAGTAATAAAAAAATAAATAAATAAATAAGAATAATAAAGAATTTGATTTCGTTTTTGGTTTAAAACTTATTTATACCTGGATTTAATCTTGTTTAATCGCCTGAATAATATGGCGGTTAGCTCATGAAATGGAGAGTTGTCGTTTGAGCTTGTCACTTTGGCGCTCACTTGCTCGTCGCTTAATGCGTGGCTGCGCTTTAAGTCAATTTTTTTTAACTCCTAAATACGTTACTCAAATATCAAGATTTAAGATCTGTTTAGTACCAATATACACTTAAAAATGAATAAAGCCTAATAATTACTAAATTTATTTATTATTAATTTCAGCCTTATTGTGAGGTTCACCCGAAAAATAATTCACCTTTTTTTTTTTTTTTTTTTTATGCCCAAAATATTAAAAGTTAATGTGAATTTCGCCCGATTGAAATTTCGTTCGTCTACTTAAAATAAGTGAAAATTTAAGGCATAACATTCCGCCCGAAATGAATGTTCACAATAAGGAGAACATACATTTTGGCGTCTCGTCCCGGCGATCTACCTTGGTTTCATCAGTTGACTAGTGAGGACCTTGTCAATACGCAATTTTTGTTAAGTTCAATTCATCAGAATTATTTTGAATCAATAATTTTACAAGTCCAATTAAAATAGTGCTAAGTCTTCTACTTGGCTGATGTATTTCAGTATTATATAGAATTTGTATTTAAAAAAAAAACCTTCATATAAAAACTAATAATTTGTGAAAAGTGAAATGTCAAATTTTCCGGGTGGAACGTTGTTCAGGTGAAACTAACAATATTTATATAAATTCATTTTAAGTGCAATAAAGCTATACAATAAATTAAATTTTCAATCATTGGGTTGACAGTGCTAATAAATAGCAAACTATGTCATATATGGGGGTGTGTATATTTTGTTTATATATTTTTTTTTATAATAGTTTCATCAATTTTTATTGAAAAAAAAAAAACAAAATTGTATACCTACGCCAAAAATTTGTTTGTTTTTTTATTTACCAAAATAACTGTGAGCAAAAATTGGGAAACGTATCTTTAAAGAGCCCATGTTTAGGTGGTTTAACCTACATATAATTGACTTTACTATAGGTCAATGCTATGATAATTATGTGATATTACGGGGGTGCATCAAAGTTTTATAAATTGAACTTGCGATCTGTCATCTGTGTAATATGTGTGTATATCTCACCATCTTACTCATATGTTACGTAACAACAATTATTATGACCTACATTGTTTAAAGCTACACCTTATTTCATATTTAATAATTTTGTTCGACTATAATTTCCTACATGTTGCGGCATCTTTTTTTTTTAAATATATGCTTACCATCAATTTATAATCCTTTACACTTCTCCCACTGTCACTCTACTCTACCTAATCTCACTGATTTCAGCCATGACATGCAATCAAGATTGACAGGTTTTAATTCATTGTACAAATCTAAGCAAACACTGATTTTGTAGGTAATTACATCTGCCTATTTAAAATTGACTGCTTTCTCTTATTTCCTCTTTATTGTGTGATGTTATAGTGGTGTGGCTTTCCTTTAAGTGTGCTTTTATACAACTTCCATTATGTCACTTAGTATAATTAAAAAAAAAATTCAAAATATTTACGAACATAAACAACGGTAATTTGACTACAAGGTATATTTCTCATTTAACAAAATACAAATTTATAGATGTGAAAAAAAAAAATTTAATTCTTAAAGATAGCAGATAGTTTATAGCTCAGAAGCTCTCTACCTAACTTATATAGATTTACCCACAATGATTGTTTTGTTTTAGCGGAAATGCTGAAAAACTGATGGTTCCTTAAGGCAAAATGGAAGTATAACACACGAAGAGCGCGTCATGCCAGTTGATTCACCCATTTAGATTTAATTGTGTTTATAAAAATTAATATTTATTTTTTTTTTTTTTTTAGAAAAAAAGAAAGTCAATTCGCAACATATTAATCATTTTATTGTTGAATTGAGTTTCTGGTACACTATCTTCCTTCTCATGATTTTCATTTTAAATTCAGTGTGTGTGTGGGAGGTGTGTTTGACAATATTTACCTCGCATGTTTATAAAGCAATTAAAGGGAACTTTATCAAGATTTTTAATTATTATGAAAGAATTATAGCAATTTTGTGTTATTAAACGTCAATCAATTAAAGTAGTAAATTTGCCGTACGCAAAATGCACATTTAAATGGAGTATTAGTAATGTTGGGTAAGGAAATTATACATATATTATGTTGTCATATACAATATGAGTAAAGTATGTTGTCATGCATTAGGTTCTTTTCGATGCAAAAATTCATATGCTGAGGAAATTGTTTTTTTTGTGGATAGTACGTCTAAACTCCTCGAGAATTTAAACACAAAAAGAAACAAGGATACATACATGGTGATCTAAGAAAAACATTTATCGAAAACGAATTGAAACAAATACAAATAAAATAAGAATTAATATACAATGAAAGCGATACCACAAAATTGAAGCACTACGAACTTATTGATATTTGGGATACATATATTCAATGTGAGAGTAGTGGGGATCTTATTTAAATCAGAAAAAGAATGGGTCCTAAATGACTTAGCTGAGGAACTCCTAATTTAGCAATGAAAGGGTTAGAGTTTCTGAAGGTATTTTCAGTAAATCTCCCAACCTTGGAATATTTCGAACATTGATTAAGAAAATAAGAACCCTTCGAAGCGAAGCCCTTTCACATTTTGATAGTAGTTGGAGAGCCTATTAATTTGTTTGCATTAATATTCAACCTTATTACTTAAAAAAAACAAAATTATGTTGAAAAAAAGGTCACGTAAAAGGGAATAATTATTTTAAAAACAAAATACAAACGACTTCAACTGAACTTTTTTTTAATGAAGATGAGGCAACTCCTCATGATCCTGCTATCGTTGAAATGGCAGGGAGGCATCCAATCCTTTGGAATTGAAAAGCCAAATGTAAGTCTAATGGTTCTATTTTCAGATAAAAATTAATTAATCTATACGTGCTCTACTCCGTTTCTAGTTTTTTAAAAAAACTTCTAGGTATCGAAAAATGCATTTTTTTTTATCATTTCCTAGAAATTGAAGACAAATTGAAGCCCTTCAAAAACATTCGACAGATCTATAGCAATTATTTCCCACTTTGTATTTGCTGCGTTCCGCGTTCTCTTCCATCAACTGAACCAACCTGCATAACTGTTTTTTGTTACTACTGTTTGAGACCTTTGGAATAAAACAATTAAAAATGTTATCACTTATTTAATTCGAAACTCACATTTGTTTAGTTATTTTTCTAACCAGCAAGAACTCATCAACTGCAAATTTACGATTGAAAGAAAAATTGACAGCTGACAAGAAATCGATGAAAATTATTGTTCGCAATACAAATTTTTTTCATTCACAATAGATTATTTAAAAAAAAATCACAATATTGACAATTGAAAGTCACAATACCATTTAATAAAATTGATAGATAAATGTCAATTATTAATTGATAGTTGATCTTCGCAATAAGGGTCAATAATAAAGTCAGTGTCTTCTGTCGAATTGTTGTCACAAAGCAAAAGCAGAATGCATTTTCTTTCAAACTTTAAAATAAAAAAAAAAATTATATAAAAAAAACACAATTTTATTTAAATTTTTTTACAAATATACTTTTTTATTTCTTTCTTAAAGCTACATATAATTTTTTTTATATGATACGAATACACTTAAATTCTATAGTTTACAATTCAAATTTATTTATTCATTCTTCAAACAAATTCTCTTGCTTCTCTTGTAAAAAAATTAATTTAAAAAATAATGATTACATTAAATCAATTCTACTTTACCTCAATTAAGAATATTTTATTTTTTTGTTTTGTTTTCATAAATACAATATGATGATGCTTAACTTAAAGAGCTTGTTGTGAATTTATGGAAAATTTGGCATCAATGAGTATGGTAATGGTTGACAATGATTATATTGAAATAATATTTCTTTTGGCGATGTTTAAGGTTTTTTTTGTATCTTTGAATGATTGTGAGAAGTAGGTATTGATATTAAAATTTTGCATTTTTATTTATTTTGTTTGATATAAATAAATTAAAGCTTATTGTTACCTCTTCAAGGTTTATATAATGAATAGTGTTGTGCATGTTAGAAACAAAAACATATTTGCTATTAAATTCCATTATGTTTTTTTTATAAAAAAGATTTCTACATAAATTTGGGATTAGATGATAGGAAGTTCGATAAAGAAAATCTGGAAGATTAAAGTTACTATACGCGATATACGAAATTCCAATTGAAATGATTTATTTTCTTTTGATTAATTAACAAGTGATATGATTATGCTACTTAATTTAAAAATTTATAAATAAGTTTTTTATATGATACTTTTTTTATCAAACAAAAATATTTTAAAAAGTGTCACATATGCATGTTTAATATTGTTTTGATTTCTTAGACATGAAAACATAATTTGTAACCTGTTTTCCAAATTTTATATTTTTTCCAATTCTAATAATATATACTGTATTGTGTTTAGTTTTTCTTTGGTATTTTTTAATTGCAAATATTTTGTAAGTTTAATTGGTATGGACGACATTTCCTTTGAATATATTTTCTTCTATTACAGATCAAGATAATAATTTTTTTTTTTTTAATTCTTGTAATTTTATTATTATATTTTTTATTTTCTTAAACTATAATCTAGTAATAATTGAATTATTTTCTATATTTTCTTTTCTAGAAGGTTAAATACACAGACTTTTAAATTTACATTTATTATTTAATTAGTTTTTTTTTTAATTTTTTAAAAATTTTAATTTATTTTTTCTTAAGTTACATAAATATATAAGAAAAAAGAAATTTAATTATGTAAATTGAATTTTTAACTTTAATACAAAGTTTTTTGTTTCTAATTGATGGTTTTGTTTGTTTTTTTTTATGATTTGAATTCTAATTTGATGTCCATGAAATACATATACGTATACTAATGAAATGTATATAAGGCCGTTAAATTGTATTACACATTTAAAAGAATTTTTTTTTATTATTTAACAATTTTCGAAGAGTCTTATTAGTTCATTTAAAAACATTCTTATTTTTATATTGTTTTTGAAAGAAGAATATTGGGATTTCAAGTTCATAACAAAACACATAAATGAAAATACATTCAGCCTTATTCTGAGTTTCACCCGAAAAATATTTCATGTCAAAATTTTTTGTTCGTCCGGAATTTCAAAAGCTATTGTGAATTTCTCCCAAACGAAATTTAGTTCGCATACTAAAAATAAGTTAAAATTTAGGTTGTCAAAGCCATTACATTCCGCCGGAAATGAATGGGTGAAACTAACAAAACAATAGGCGAAAAGTGAAATATCAAATTTTCCGGATGCAATGTTGTTCGGGTGAAACTCACAGTAAGGCTAATTACGAAAGAAATATCATAATGCCAGAACCCTGACTGTCCTAATTCATATTTTATTGGAATTTACTCCAATGAATCCTCAAAAATCTCTATTCTCATTTACATACATATGTATATACATATGTATGTCTCATTTATGTCTGTTTACGATTAAAAAATAAATAAAAATGTATGTATTTCAGATAATTGTTGTAAAAATCAGTTATAACTATATGCGTTCATCCAACTAAATTAAAATTTATCCAGGGAATATATCGATGAGGGTGTAGCTTGATGTGATCAATTGGCTTTGAGTTGAGCACTTGGAATAGAAGTTCATTGATATTGGTGATCATTTGTAAAGTTTTCGAAGAAATATGATCAATAAGATATAGAAATTTATGGCCCTTGCAGCTATAGAAGCTAGTTAATTTTATTATTAGCCTTTAATTTATTACTTGTTTATTAAATTAAAGAAAATTTATAATAATAAATACCTTACAATATTTTTAATTTATTTGATTATTCAATTTAAAACATTTGAATATTTATTTTATTTTTAACACTGCGAAAACTTCCAGCCTTATATTAGATTTTGTTACAAAAATTAGTTTTTATTCAATTTAATTCTTTTCCAAATTTCCTAACTCTTATCTTGTTCAGTAATTTTTGAAGTATCATGTAAAACACAACAACAGACAATAATTAAGCTGTGACAAACATGTCCGCTTGTGAATTAAGCGAATATATGTACATTAAACAACGCTTCCATTTTTTTTATTAATTTCACCATCCATTAAAAAAATTATATTTTGACATTTGAATTGATATAATGTACCTAAACAAATTGTCTGACAAAAAAAAAAACTAGGAAGGAAATTTGGAAAGAGCTCAATAAAATAAAATAAAATTCTTATAGCTTTCTTTATTTTTATAGACTGGGTCGAAGACTTTTAAAATGTACTTTTGTCGTGTTTACTAAAATCCATTTTTTACGGAATATTTAATTTTGACTTATTTTAGTACTTCTACGTTTAAACTATAATGTGTAGTATCAAATTACAACCAAATATTTTTTTCACTGCTTGTATTCTGGACAATTTATATTTTGTTTTTTTTCCAAAACAGCTGGTAACTAAAATGTCATTAAAATATCAGTGCTGCAGTTTTTTTTTTAATATTTTTCTTTTAGCGGCGATGTGCGTTTTACTGCACTTTTATTTTAAGCGAATATACCATGTGGAAACATTGAAATCTAATAATCCTTTTCTCTCAAAATTTTTCTTGCTATATCATTTTAAATAATTCAATAAACTATGGTAAAATTTATAAAAACCTAATTAAATTTAATTGCATCGGATGGATTGAGAAATTTTCTTCAATAGTTCAGATACAACATTTTGACTGTTTGAAGATAAAAACTGAATCCTAAAAATATGCACTGAAATATTACTAAACGACATTATATTATTCAAATCTAGATGGCACTAGAAATTGTAATTATTTGTAAATGTGGTATACTTTTTGGTGTACTGTACAAGTTCCGTACATACCATATTTTCAAATAAGCCCTAACGGTTGAGGTATATCCCGATGGCTTTATATAAGCACTTAACATTTATGTGAGAAAAGAGCTTGAGTAGATATAGGATTGAAAGAGGTTTTTTTGTACGATGATAACATATTAGCAGTTAGGCTGCCAAGCTTTCGCACCATTGTTGTCCATTCAAACCTTTGATATAAAATTGTTTTAATTTAAGATCTCTTGGGGCCATTTTATTCACAGTAGTGGGTTAAATCTGTGCAATGACTTCCAAAGGTTCTAATTAAATGATTCTAATAAACCAAAATCGGCTGATTATCTATTTCCATGATAAAGGACTCAAATTAAAGATTCCTTTATAAAAATGTTGGTTAACATGTACATAGGTACATTCGATAATTTACCAGTTGCAATAATTCCTTATTAAAGATGATCAGCTGTGAACAAACTGACTGAGTCAAATATTATCTAATCGGGAGTTATAAATTGTTTCACAACTTCATACATAATTCGACTCAGTATGTGTGAAAAAAATGCACTTAAGTCTCTATACTACTTCACATGATTATTATTCTGCGAATTGGAACAATTCAGAACAAAAATAAGCAATATTGAAGGGAACACCGCAATATCCTTGAAAATATGACCTTTTCAATTGGTGTCGGAATGAAACTTTTTTTTCTGAAAGGAAGAAAACCAATGTTTGGAATTTTATTTCATAATGGAAACCAGAAGAGTTCACAAGCATCGAATTGTTGTAGACTAACAATCAAAAAGGGCCAATATTTACTTTCATGCGCACGTACAAATTAAACATAAGTAAATGTCTTCAAACTAAAGCAATAAATTACTAAATATTAGCACCTTTGTCCCAAAGGCCGCGTCTTTAATTCAATTAGCTGGCCGATCTCAGCCAATTTATTACAGCTGTATGGTCATCTATTTCTAGGTTTTTAGATAAAGCACAATCAGAGCATCCTCTGATTGGAAAAACTAGCACAAACTGATGTACTAATAATCATATGTTTTGAAGATCAATGCCCTGCTCTGAGGTAAAAAAGAAACTTACTTGAGTTTTTCACTCAAAATAAAAACATAGTTAATTTGACGTTTTGACTCGGCATCTTTAACATCTCCAAAAATTTTAAGGACAGTGATTATTAGGAAAAAAATTGTGAAATTAATAAAGTTCGCGGGAGTCAACATGCCCACCAACGTAAAAGTTGTTCTGTTCTTATAAACTAGCACCGGATATAACGAACGAATTACCAAGTCCCTTCAATTTCATTTCGATTTTGAATATGTATATGTAACGTATTATGTTAAATTTTGTTCTACAAAAATAAATCCACTTGATGCGCCTTTCATCTCAATTAACTCATATTTGTTGTTTTCTTTTACAAATGTAACAACTTTGCATTAGCTGGCCTTTCTCGTTTATTTACCTATAATTTTAAATATAAATAAAAATTAAATTAAATCTATAACTAACAAAAAAAAAACTACAAAACAAAACTCAAAATTGAATTCCCAACGAAATAATAAGAATTTTTATTCAGATATTTTCATTTCTTTTTATATAATAATATGTATTTGCATAATTACATTTTTAGTCTTACAACCTCGTTTATATATTGTTTTATTATCATTGTTTTTATTTTTGTATTTCTAAAGTCTATACTTAAGATCTATTTATTTAATTTTCCAAAAAATCTTGATATTTTCATTTTTTCTAAACATATTTTTATATATATTTTTTGCGTTTGTAATATAATATACATTCCTATTTTTGTTTAATATTATAATAATTCATATATAATTTGTATTTTACAGTTTGAAAAAAAAAAATTTGTGATATAAAAAAATATATTAGATAAGGTAGTTAAATAAACTTAATATTGAAATAGGAAAACAGATTTAAATTAAACTAAAGACATTATACAAAATAAATAAATTATAATTTAAATTGAAAGTATAATTTTTTTTTATACAAGGAAAATAAAGGTGAAATCAGATATTTTTTTTATATTTTTAATCTAACTAATTATGTAGGTAGTAATTTACGGATAAATTGATCATACATTTTTCGTTTATAAAAAATAACAGGACTAGGAAGCATGTATAAATATAAAATAACGAAAACATTCTTTTTTACAAATAAAAAGGTTAGAAGTAATTTTATTTTAGTTGGTTCAAATTATCCGTTTAATTGTGCCGTTAAACATTATTTGAATATCATTGATATTGTTCTTCTCGATTTAATATATATTTCCAAAGATTCAGGGTGTGTTGAACTTCAAAAATCGGCACAGGTACATACATAGTTTTTCATATGTGTTTCCCAGAATTTGTGCTGTCAAGATGAAGGCCTGGGGATTGATTCACTTTACATGAGAATAGAAAGACGGTGATCATAGTAAGAAAAGTATTTCTCTCTTTCGATTCTGAAATTGAAACCACAAGGATTGTGTCTCCTTTACAGAATAAAAACAGTATTTCAGCTGGGTTCACAAGGCCAATTAAAAACAAAAAAAACTATGCGAGAAGTTACATTTACATTTTTAAAAGTTCAAAATTTACACTGTATCATCTGGGGCTTATTTTACGAAACGCTCGCTATTCAAGAAAACTGCCATAACTCAAAAAACTCGATCATTAACTATAAGTTAATGATGCCAATCGGCTACAAAAAAAAATTATATTATTTTTGTAAAGTCGGCATAACTTTAACCTTTATAATCCCGAGAAACGGATTATTAAAAAATTGAATTTGTGTGAAATTGGCTTAGTAAAAAAACTTTAAATCAGTTTTCTGAAGATTTAAGTTTTTTGAGTTATACCAATTTTCTTTAATAGCGACGATATGTAAATGGTATGTCAAGCATGTTCCGTAATACCCTCCTCAACACTTATACAGGTACTCGGCAATATCGGGTAACGAGCATTAAGTGAATATACCAAACATTTTAAATTGTTGGTACCGTAAGAACTTGACCTCACTTTATTAAAGTTCGTGCTCTTCTGCGCCGTTTGACAAATTCCTACCCCAGGCGTCAAAGATATTTTGTTACAATAAATTCTATTCTAAATTCTTATGCTAGAAAATCTATAAATCTCTAAGAGACCCTACATCTCTTCAATGATAAAACGGCTTAACGGAGCAGATGATAGTTTTGAAATAAATAAATACTCACATCTTGGAAATTTTAACAAAATCTAAATTAAGTTGTATATTTCTTCTCTTGAATCAGAAATGTTTGTAAAAAAAATTATAAATAAATTTCAGACTTAAACTAAATAATATGGTATTTTTTCTGTTTAACTTAATCAATTTACTTAAAACTATAGAAGTTACAAAAAATTAAAGGAAAAATAATAATATTTATTAAATATATAAAAACACACTATAAATAATTAATTTGAAGGATATATTTTAATAATATTTTTTTTTAAATAGTTTTGGCTTATAAATTATTGATTAAGGAAAAAAGAAAATAAACATATTAAACAATTAAATTAAAACAAAAGAAATATTAAAAAAAAAAAAAAAAACGTTTCTAGGTGTATTTTAGGGAAAGGAGGAGTATTGTAAGGAGAAAAAGTATATTTCATGTTTCATTTAAGCACGATCTTTATAAAACAACAATAAAATACAACAATTTACTTGATTATCGTTTACTCCTCCAGTATCGACTCTCATTCTTTTTGAATGCCATGTGGTTGTTGTTGCTTTGGCTTATCGAATATTTGTAGTTTCGATTTGACAGCACCTTCGCAGACCATCAGACGTTGTTGGGTGGGTTTTTTGTCCAAATCAAAGCAGAATGCTTCGTAGTCTCCTTGGCCATAGCGACTGCGGAAATGCCGCGAATCATATCCGCTCAGATAGTCAGATCGTAAGTTAGCTGCAGCTACGGCTGCTACTGCTGCTGCAGCTGCCATGGACGAGGAGGATGTTGTAGAGGAAACTCCACTGCTACTACTGCAACTACTTACAGCGGCAGCAGCTGCTGCTGCCGACGACGATGTCACCGACGAGGTCTTAAACGAATCAGGTACTTTAAAGTTGCTCAACGTTTGCCCCTTGCGTTCGAAGTACTCGACAATTTTGGCAATTTGTGCCGATCGGGTGTTAGGATGCGAGGAAAACGACCGTTCATCCCAGAGAAGGGAATCCGAACCGGCCAGACTGCTGATGTCATCAGAGCTGTCTGTGTAGATCGATGATGTGCGGTTTTTGCTGTATAGCAATTGATTGGCAAACGGTGACTTTTGGATCAAAGAATTGATCTCTGAATCAAGCGCTAGACGATTAATAAGTCCCATGTCGATTGAGGTAGCGTCCATGTTACTTAGAAGGTGATGATGGCAAGGATACCGTTTCCGCACATCGGCCAGTTCTAGGTCATCCAGACTCCTCAGTGAACTAACATTCGTTGACGAAGCCGCCACATCATCAATCATCAGTACTGAGGAAGAGTCATTAAGGGTTTGATTGGATAGTTGACTATTTTGAAAATAGCAACACCGGCAGAGATTTGCCAGTTTGTCACTGGACGAACCGTCCAGATTTAAGTGTGTCTTTAATTGATCCATACACGTGCAGGGTTGTGAATTCTTGAATGTGATGGCGTCAGCGTCTTCATTGAAGCATGAAAAGAAGCCACTCTCAATGGAATCGCGGCGGGTGAGCGTCTTGGGAGTCACAAAGTCTTGACTCTTTGTCTCGTAATCTACCGACTGCAATGTCGACGGTGGAAGAGGTGGCTTTTCATCTGATTTCACTTTGATATTGTGCTCACTGCCCTCGTTTTCTTCGGAGGAGTGTGAATCAGATGTGCCGCCGACATCATCGTTTTTTATGTTTCTAAACAGCGGGTGATTAAACAGCGAATTGGCCCTGTACTTGCGCGGCAGTGGGAGGTTTTCCATCTTATTTGGCATTGTAGACTCTCCATCACTGCTGGACTCACCATCGGCACAGTTGCCACTGGCACCGTTAACCTGATCGTCGTTCGACACACAGAATGCTTCGAGTTTACTCTTTGCCGATGGCGATAGTTTTAGCTCTATAGCGCTAAATTTGCGTGTCACATTTGGTGAGGTGGGCAGACTCTTTGGCTCTGTTGCAGATTTGGTAGCTTTCTGCAAAGCTGCAAGTTCTTTGAAGAACGGTGCTGACATTTCAAAGCACGAACTAAACAAATCACCCACACCGGCTGCATAGGCCTTTGGATTAGCTCCGAGGATCTTTTTTACTCCCCTCAGCTGAGCCAATGCTGTAAATGGATTGGACTTCACACCATTATGATCTAGTTTGATGGGTTTATACTGTGGGTCTTTCAGGCACATCGTTTCAGCCACTTTCCGCAGCGTCAGGTTAAGTGAAATAGGCGATTCAGGAGTTGGTGTGCAGACGGTCTTCTGGCGTTGCATCTGATGACAGCGCGCCTTGTCACTTGGCGTTGTATGCAGTGGGAAGTGAATTATATTTTCGCTCATCGACCGCCTGTGTTGCAGTTCCGCTTCGAGTTTCTTAGTAGCTCGTCTAACTCTGGTCTTTAAAATTCTCGTTTCGAACTCATCGTAGCCCTGACTACTGCTCTCATTGGAACTTGTCGGTTGTGGACTCATGCCATTCGCACCACCATTTGAATCAATGGAATACCGTTGGCAATCATTACTACTTGCATCAAGTCCATTCGGACAACCGTTCATTAAGGTACTACAACTGCCACCACTGCCATTGCTGGTGATTGTTATTTGACTCTCCGAGTCACTGCCACTGAGACTACACGTCAGTTCAAGTGAGCTCAGAGGACTCAAATCCTCACAGAAATTCTCCCACATTATGTTTAGTTTCTTAACGATGTCATTGAAAGTCGGACGACTTTTAGCGTCATACTGCAAATTAAATAAAGTTGAAGTAATTATTTATAATTTTTTGTTTAACTCAAACTTACGATACAACAATAAAATGCCAGTCTTAAAAACACAGGTGGTGTGTCCATCGGACACAATTCAACAAAAGCCAAATAGTCCAGACCAAAGGAATCGGTGCGTGGCATCACATCCGGATCGGCTTCTATTCGAGCGATTGTTTCGCACAAAATGATGCCAAAGGAGAAAACATCACTGGTCTGGTCGTACCATAGACCTTTTAGGCACTCTGGACTTACCCAATATGGTGAACCGACTGTGTCAAGGCGGGTTTTAACACTGGAAATAGAAAAGAAATGAAAATGAGTTTTTTAAAATTGGATTTCATCATATTTAACTCACCCTTTGTCAGGAATTTTCGCTGCTAAACCAAAATCACCAACAACAGCATCAAGAAGACCATCAGGTAGCTTTCTTATTAAAACGTTCTGAAAATAAAACAAAAATAAATTAGTTAAGTTACTTAGATCAGGGAAGATGAAGAATTTATTATACTGTTAAAAAAAAAAATGTTGTCTATTTAAAGATATGAAAAGATAAGATACGGGACATTCCCGTAGAGACCGTTTCGAGGTTCGTAGAGATTTTCAATGTACCTCCGGTCGCAGGAGGGCAATTCATCATAAAGAACATTTCAATTTTCTATTCAAAATCCCTTCATTAGTAAAAAGATTTATAAAACCTTCGAAATTTTATTAACAAAGAATAAAAGTTCATTCAATTTAATTGTAATTAGCTTAGCAAGTTGCTGAGTCCGACTTCTTAACTAAAGAACAAAAAAGACTCATTCATCATTTACTTATCCCTACAACAACGTTTGCCTATAGTTTCTATGACTAATAGGTACACATAAACATTAAATATGCCAGAGGATAACAAAAGAGAATATACACATAATTATAAATAGCTTACCTTACTAGTTAGATCCCTGTGAAAAATACCAGCCTCATGCAAATACTGCATGCCTTTGGCAATTCCAAGCGCCAGTCTTATTTTAAGGGAAGGACTTAATACTTCATTCTTATTAGCTAATAATTGCTCCAAGGAACCACCATTAATGTACTCGGTCAGTGCATGGAGTTGTCCCTCTTGAACGCAAACACCCATAAAGCTGAAAAGATACAAATAAAAAAAAAACATAAAGTTTGTTAGTTTATTAATTGAAAACTGTCAGCTCGCAACAGGGAGTTTTTATGAGAAAAAATGGAAAGATGGTATTTTTTTAAATTTTTGTGGTGATAACATAAGACCAGTAGCTCCATAGCCATTACTTAATCTATCTATCAATGTCAGCTGGAAGGACAGTGATGTACCACCTCCAGACTATGATGCCCTAGAGAAGTAAGGTTAACAAAAGATTTTTTTTTTTCGCTGAGCTGCAGGTTATACGTGTGAATAGTAAATGGTTAATGGAAGTGCAGCAATGCAAAGGTGTTGTATAAGTAAAAAAAATGTAAAGCTCTGTTCAAAAGGATGAAAAGAACAACTGCCGCTGATGCCGCCGCCGAGCAGTAAAGGTTGTGCAAGTAGATGAAGTGCCACTTAAATGGCTTTGTTGCATGCAATAATTGTCTTGGTTAACAGAATGCCATTCAACAAGTGTTATAGAAGTTAAATTCAATTGGATTGAAGTGACACTGACATGTGGGGTAGTTGAGTTGCATATATAATGACATTTATGCATTAATCTTGTTGCAGGAGGACAAATGGCGATTTCAGAATTAATTCTCGGATTACATCCAATAAGCTCATTTGGGATCAAATGTAACTCATGGTTATGCCAAATTTGTACGGCATCTTCTAGGTAAGTAAAGCATATTGTGTAAATACAAACATATATCCAATTATAAGGAAAGCTTACATAATATTAAATTTGCTTCTACTAAAGTGATTGTGAGGAGTAAGAAAATTTAAAAAAAAGAAAGGAAAATGCTGTGTTTTACTTTAAGCCAAAATAGTTGGCCTCTATTCGAAGTATGCGAGTAATTTTTGTAAAGCCTAATTCGGATTGGGATATACCAATGATGTCTGACTATGGATTACCAATACTTATTGACTTGAATTAAGAGTTATTGAATGTTTAGTATGTCTATGGGAAATAGTCAAAATGGCTATTAGTTGAATAGTAGGTGAAGTATTCGAATAAATCACTTGCCTGATTTATTCGAATACTTCAATTTAAACATTTTTTAATAATAAGTAGCCGCTTTTACGGTCGAATAATGTTAACAATTTAAGCGTTGAATAAAATTGTAAAGCTGAAACCCAACACCCACAGTACACATATTATAGTTAATATCATAAGCGTTTTCATTTTTGTTCAGTTCTGTGGTGCATCTGTCAAAATCGTGGTATTCTGGTGGGAAAATGGTGGATCCAGTGCCCCCTTTACTTGTAATATTTTGCTGTTGTTTCCAATGATGCGTGTTGATTTCCTGCGGGCACTCGAACAGTTGTTTTCATTTTTTTGACACTTTCAACTTTGACAACCTGCGCAATATATTACCTAGGATTTGTGTACTGTGCCCAACACCAATGTACATATATTCGTCTCGTAGAAATCAATCTCATATTTGAATAGATTAGAGTTTAGCAAGTAGTGTGCCAAGTAGTATTTAGCAATACAAATTTCCACATTCGTGTATTGCAGCTGAACAAACAATTCTTTCTATTTCATAGTAGCATTCAGGGATAAACTATACAATTTCAGGAGAAGAATGCAATTAGCTTCTTTGTTAGAGTTTTCAAAGTACATATTAAATTAGTTCAGGTTTATAAATAGGTACATGGATATACATATGTCCCATAAACAAATTTGAAAAATGGAAAAATGTGAATAAAGTGACCGAAATAAAGCTCAACAAACTCTTAGCCGCTACATGAGCAAAGGAGTGCAATTTATGTTAGACCACAGTATTTTAGATAAGCATTAGACCAAGCCTTGAAATCAGGCACGTAACCAGAGGGGGGCTTGAGGACTGAAGCCCCCAAAGAACTTCATTGAAACAAACAACGCGTTCCAATCCAGAAACCTCTTCTACTGAATCCTATTTTAGAGTGTCTGTATTGATTCCTTGCATAGATTCGTTAATACAAACTCTTACGGACAGATACATGGTCAACGAAGACCTTCTACCATCGTTTCAAGCTCTTCTCCCAGGTTTTTCTGCATTTGGGAGAGTAAACGAAATGGAAAAGCTGACATTTTACTTTGATAATGCAATTTCGTTGTCGGCTATGAAAGCTGAGTACATTCTCTGGTGTGAAAAAATATCGTCGATTGATCCTTGCATCGAAGTTTTAAAATTGCTTGATATATGTGACAAGACAATTATTTTAGAGGTATACACTTCTTGCTTACGGTTTTGGCCACGCTTCCAGTGAACACAGCTAGTGTTGAAAGAACCTTTTGAACTATGAAAAGGATTTAAACAGTGTCCCGAAGCGTTATGGGGAATGCAAGATTAAGCTCACTTGCTATGATATCTGTTCATTCAGATATTAATGTGGATCCAGATAAGGTGATTGATCTCATGTCAAAAAGAAAATCAAGACGTTTTCTGCTTTGAAAAAATGTGTGTATAAAAAAAAAGAGTTAAGTATATGTGTGCGTTTCGTTTAAGTACATACAATTTAAAAACTAATAAAAATCAATAAATTGGAATGTATATAGTTTTTTGTTTAAAGAATTCCTCGTAAAATTTGGAAGCAAGCCCTAACTTCAAGATAAGCTGTATAAGTTCCAAGTTTTATGCATAACTGCAAAACTGTTGGTATGTATTCTGGATTTGAAAAAAATCTCAGAACAACATGTTTCAAAATATCTTTAAAATTTATTAGTAGATTTTAATTTGCTGAACTTCTTGTAACAAAATGGAAAAGTTCTTGTACAGGGTAGACCAAAAATTTGTTTACATTTCAAATTATGATTTAAAAGAAACTAGTTATGTGAGATAAAAACTGTTTATTTATTATTTAAGTACACAAATAGGGATTTTATTTTTTTAAAATAACATGATTCGGGACCGGACATTTTTAATGACGGCCTCACAAGTGTTTCGGAAAATGTTTTGCATTTCCTCTCGAATATTTTCCTTTAATTCCTCTAGGGATACTGGGTTGTTGTTGAAAATTTTACTTTTAAGGTATCCCCAAAGAAAGAAGTCCATTGGGGATAAGTCCGGGCTACGAGGTGGTTAGTTAATGACTAACCAGCACTTAATGAGTCATTGAAAGTGTGGCATGTTGCCCCATCTAGCTGAAACCACTATCGTTGATTATGAAAAATACGAATCAAAGATGTTCTGGGCACATCTAAGGCGTTAGACCGCTTCCGAGCAGACCTCGTCGCAGCTACTGATTCAAATTTAAACGGATTTTTGGTCCACCCTGTTTTCGAGCATTCATTCACAAATCAGATTTATGCGAGATCATTGTGATAAACCTGGAAATCTCAAGGTCTTCAAGCGGCGGGTGACATTTTTGACCAATGGTTTTAAGAGCTATATTACGATATTTCCAAACCCACCCATCGATGCGTTCACTAAAACGTACATTTTGTACATTTTTGCATTATTCTTCTTACAAGATGCTTCCGGTTTGTCAATACTTTCTTCGTCTATTTCTGCTCATTAAATGAGGAGTGTCAGTTTAAGTAAAATATAACTTTTAAAATAGTAACTTATAAAAAAAAATAACAAAGGCAAACTTTTTTAAAACCAGAAATCTAGTCCTTAATTTTGTTATTTAACCCATTCAATGAAATTTTTTGAAAAAATTATGCTAAATCAAAATTTTTTTGAACACAAATTAAAAAAATAAAAAGAATATTTTAGTTTTTTTGCGACTATGTATTTTCGTTCTATTTTGGCTCTTTATATTCAATGCTCTTGTCAATTTTAAGACGAAAACTAAAACCTAAAGCTTTAAGGTATTTATTTAAAAATAAATATTTAAAATAAAGAAAACTACTTTTTGCTAATAGGATATGTGTCTGCAAGTATTGCAATTGTTTATGTATTTCAAGAATTTTTGACAAAAATGTAAGACTTCAATCACAGCCAGTTTAGGTAGAAAAAAAAATTACACCAATCAAGAAAGTTTGGCAATTTCCCAAACAAAATGAATCAGTATTTCCATGGCCTTGGAAAAAATACGAATATTAGTTTGGAGAAGAAGATTTTGGATAAGTTGAAAGAATGAAAAGAAACAAAAACAAGACGATTTACTTATTTCATATTTAAATAATTAATAGGAGTTTTACGACACGACACAACTTTCTTTTTAAACTGACTCATGCAATGTCTAGGTACCATAACATTTGTTTTCTATAAATTCTGAATCTCCTAATTTAAATAAAAAATTATCCTGTCTAGACACACATTCAAGTTTTTCATTTTACTTAATAACAACATTGCATGTCTTTTGTAAAAAAAAAAAAGCTCATCAATCTTATGTTTTTTTTTTTTCAAAAAAGTATTCAAATATTTATCTTCAAATTGTCATTCACTTAAAATAACATACACGAACAATAATCATAATAAAACAAAAAAAAAATAACAAAGTTTTGAAGAAGACAAATCATAAAATGAATTTCGCACATTTCGTACATTTCCCCAAGGATATAGGAACAGTATATTGTCATAAACTAAACTTAAACTCAAGTTCTATACAATGCAAATTTATTTAACAAGAAATTCAATTTTCTTCATATAATATACATATGTATGTACATATGTACCTACATAATATAGAAAACCTTCCCGAAGGACAAAACGACATATCATGTCCTCGCATCGTAGAACATCATTAATTTATAATTCTTTTATCCAAAAACGAATCATTCTTACAAGGAATCCCTAGATAGCTTCATTTATTTTATTCCTAATCGGGAATATCTTTTTTAAGTCTTCCCGTTCCGACAATCTTTCTTGTTAAATCAATTAAGTGATGCATTCATTTATTTATTAATTCGTTGTACGACAATAACGAATTACAGAGAACCGCCTCTGATTGTTGTCCATCTGATGACAACGAATTTATCCGGCACGTGCAGTACTATGTATACTCATTACTTTTTCTCAGGAATTTGAACTTACAAAAAGGACCTTCAAGTATGTATGTGTATTTCGTTGACCATTTTATGATATCCATCAAAATCAAGCCAACAACAAAAACAACAACTACAAAAAGTATTTTAAGCGCCTTTAAGAAGTGTAGGTATATAAAATAAAACTTAATACTTTATTAGCTGTATCATTTGTATAGAGCCCTGCCCTGCTAAATGTGACAGGTTGATAATAATCACTAAAGAATTGTGCAGCATTGAATTTCAAGTATTTTTTTTTTATATGAACAAGAACAAAATAATGCGGAAAATCATCAACATGTACTAGGTAAGAGATTTATTGAACTCGTTGAATGCTTAACGTGCCCTACGTGCTTCTTTATGGGGAAGATATAATGTGCTGTCCTTCTTATGCAAATTCTAGCTTTGTTCCATATAGCATCTTGCTGTGAGTTCGTTCCTCTTTTTTCAATTTATAGTTCTAGATTTAGCGTTGCAAACAAAAAAGTCATAAATTACCAGACAATTTTTTATCGGTGATACCTACAAATTTTTAGATAAACCTACAAGTTAAATTAAAGATTTCTTAACTATTCATTGATTTATTTGTTTTTATCATTTAAATAATTTTCAATAAATTTCCCGGCAGAGGCCTTTTTGAGTTAAAAATGACTGTATCAACCTGTGGAACCAGCAACATTTGTAGGGTATGGAAACAAAGAAAAACAAGAAATTCCATTTAAAAAAAATAACTTCAACCACCCGAGACGGTGAATAGTTAACATGACTTAACTATTCCCAGACGCACAACACTAACTCCCAGACTATAAAACTCCTTCATAATGAATGTTTATTCTATGTAATCATCAGCACCCAGGTGGAGGCAGACAACGGCAGACAGAAAACATCACATCAGCCCACCCAGAATAGACAGTCGAGTCGAGGAGTCTTGCTCTTATATCCGGATTTTGCTTAAGTCATATCCGGCACTCAGTAGGAGGACATTTTATTATTTACCCGCCTCGCCGCCGCCGCCCCGCTGTCATGGGAAATATAAATATACAAATTCAGAATTTTTTTTTCTGCGCTTTGTTTTTGTTAAATTACACATGTCATGTGGGGAACATCTTCCTTATTATGTCCTTGGCATTAAACAAAAAAAAAAAAATCTTTTATCAAACGGACGTCATGTTGTCGGTCGGCGGTATTGTCGACATTGGTCTTGGAACACAAAAACACACACACAACTTGAAATGCCAAGTGTCACGCTGGCTTCTTGTCATTTTGTAAATTGTAATTTAAATGCGAGGGTTGCTTGCTACGTATATTTAGCTGGTATATCCTTTTTTTTAACTTCATTTTTTCTTAGTTCTTTTTTTGCTTTGTAGTCGCCTACTTTACTCTTGATGATTGCCTATTGTGAATGTGTGAACTTTTGCTCGGAAGGTAAGGTTAAGATTAAAATAAAAAAAAAAAACAATGTGAACACTTTGAATGTGAACTTTGACATTTTTTTTTCTTTTCCCTTTTGTTTGAAATTAATTTTTAAAATAGAATGAGAAAAGGACGAAAAAAGCAACGAGACAAAATTCATTGAAGTTTAATTGCATATTTAGTCGACAGGAAAACTTTTTTATTTTGTTTGACTCCATTTTGAAGACAGGATAGACGTCGCTTTGCAAATTAAAATGTCAACTTTGGTTTACGGCAATATATTTATAGCTTAGTTTATAGAAACACGTATACCTACCTTTACCTACAATGTAGGTATCTATTGAGAAAATAGACAGAATCTAATCGAGAGTTGAGACCAAACGGGATGAGGTATCCATCAAATTTTTATATGAACAATGAAAATGGCTTTAAATTTGGGAATTGGGAAACAATCGATTGAAAACTTTATTAGGTACTTAGAAATGTTCGATAAAACTATAATTCTTTACTATGGTAGACGTTAAAGCGAATTAATGGTAGAAATCAGTATCTACAGCAGTTTTTTTGGACCTTAAATATCTAAGTAGATATTTTTATTTTAGGACAAAATGTTCAATAGGTACTTACTACCTATATGATTTTGAAAAGACTGAAATAAGGACGAGTTGCAATATCTCTGAAACACTGAATATCAAAATTATCGGCCTGTTTAATATTTGTTTGCTGAAGACAGATATCAGCCAGGAATTGAAAATTACTTCCATGATGCTATGGGAAATAACTTTAAGCTTTGTTTGTCACGCTAGCAAAAGAGCTCATGTGTCCTAATTGGATATAAATGATATTCTAATAGGGACTTCCGAAAGTTGAAAGTTGATAGAGACCATATTGCTGAAGCTACATCTGTCAAATTGGTTGTCATATATTCAGTCTGTTTTTCCAAATGAACCTGGATATAGCGTTCGCCCATTTTACCGGTCACCATAATTGTCCTACAGAGAGGACTATTCACAGTGTGGTTGATAAATTTGAGTCGACTGGTTCAGTAAACGATCAACCAACAGTTGTACGTCGACGAAATGCAAGATCTTCCGGAAACATCGCTGCACTTCGTGATTTTGCAGGAGAATCAGAAGCAGTTAATTTCGCGTCGCTCAAAAACTCGGCATTTCGCAGACCGACGTGTGTCGCACAACGACGTGTGTTCGCTGAATGGACTCTGGAGCAGTTGAAACTGACCCTAATTTTCATCGATAAATCATCTTCAGCGATGAGGCCTACTTCTGGGTGAATGGGTACCAAGCCAATGCATCCCGAAAAACTCACTGTTTGGTGTGGATTTTAGGCTGACGGCTTCATCGGTCCATATTTCTTTGAGAATGACGATGGCCGGGCCATCACCGTCAACGCCGAGCTCTAATCAATCATCGATCGATCAAATTCAGTCTGATTTATGCGCCAGAGTTATGGAAAATTAAACATTTCGGATGCGCACCAAACAGAGAAGCCGTGCCGGACATTTAAACGATATTATATTCGATACATAATGGAATATTACATTGATAAGCCTTTAAACGAATAAAAAAAATCGATGATATCTCATACACACTTTGTTTTATTTAAATTTAAAGATAGGAAGCGCTTAATGAAAACAGAACTGCAAAGTTCGGGACTTTTCGGTATTCAAGGAAAAATCAGAAAAGTGGTGTGTTACACCACAAACTTGACGGAGTTATATCTAATTCCATCCCATTTTCTTTTGACATGTGTTAATACTCTGTGATTATGTGAAGGTACCTGGGCTAGCAATAATTTACTCAAAAAAACTAACAAAGCTAACAAAACAAAATAATTAGGTAAATGATTTTTTTTTTCGAACTCGAATGACAAACTTGGACTTTTGTTTGTCTTCCTTGCAAGAAACAGTGATGCCTATAAAAAGAAAAAGACATTTTTATCAGATGGCATAGGCTGGGATTAAATCCCTCCGGCATGAAACTCCAACGCACTAACCATTTTTCCAAGTAATACACTACACAAAAAAAAAAAAAAAAGGAAAATCGTTTCCAGACACTGCAAACAGACGGAGTCTGAAGGGTTTAAATTACTTAAATAATTTGACGGATGAAGTAAACTCTCTTAAAATAAAGGAGAGATTGTTTTGGTGGCGTTCGGGAAAAAGTAGGCAAGTAGTTTAAGATATGCAATTGTTTGTTTTGCAAACTATTAAAGCTTAAAAATGTCAAGTTATCAAAATCATTTAACATTAGTGCTTCTTAGTTTCTTGCTTTGAAAAATTCAATTTTGTCCATCCATTATTCATATTGTAAATAATTAACTAAATAAAAGAACTCTGAGTTCCCTTACATGTCATTATTTATTTAATTATAAGGTATAAGTTAAAATAAGAATTAAATTTGAAACCATGTCTCACTGTTTCCTGGGTACACAAAATAAAATCATTCATTTGACTCAAATGATTAAATTTAATTAAAAATTCCATTGGAAATGTAAGTTTGATTAATATCACGATTTTAATTTATTTTCAATTTTATACAATACATTCGTATACCTACGTATACCTTTCACATACCAACAGTACGTAAGTATATGAGTATAATATCATCGTTTATCGACAGAACCCACATATTATAACCTACGTAGTTCGTATTACCTCTAGACTTGTGTTATCAAATAACTGTAAATATTTTCCATGGCAGCGATAAAACTCAGCAAACATATTTTTGCAAAGAACAGGTATAGACTACATAAATATATATACTTATATTGCAACAATTACTTAATCGTAAAGTAAAGCTATTGACAGAGTTTCAATTAGCTTACACTGAAAAAAATTAAGAAAAGAGGTAGGAGAACAATTGAGAAGCGAGTAGATATTAGCCAGTGAGATAAATACACTCATATGAATTTGACAGTTAATGTAAATTGTACCCAACTTGCTCAACGACTCCCAACCAATTTTGTTTGTGTACCAAAATGAACTTTTAGATATGTACATATTTTTTTTTATAGATTTTTATTTCGATTTCGTAGTAACTATTTTGAAATATTTAGGAACAGTTTTGCAGTGCCTGAATAAACTCTCAGTTAAACTAGAGTTAGTTAAACCTGCAAATAAATTGAACCCGAGTTAACTTAGAAGCAGTTTTTGAGTGTAGAATAAATTTTAACTTTCATTTGTCAAAAATCTATCGAAATCCATAGCCGACAAAATGGAAAAACGCTTTCACTATCAAATCAGAGAGGGAGTCACTATGCGGCACTATGTGAGTGGATTTTTCAGTATTAGTGTCGCCCTCTTTATTTCGATAGTGATTTGACACGCATCTGTCAGAAATATCTATTCAGTTAATCCAAATTCGATTTTAATCGGGATCTTAATTGACTGAAAAACATTTTTAAGGAGATAACTCGGGTTTAACGCCAAAACTGGTATGATCTCGAACTGAAAAACTGGCTCTAAGAAAAACACTTCGTGGATCAAACACATCGATTCAGCATGAGAAATTAATAAATCTATATTTTTGGAGCAAGTTTTGTACGTAATCGTCTTAAAAAAAAGGTAAACACATTTATAAAAAAAAAAGTTTGAATGCCGGGACTCACATCTTAACCGTGAGTTCCGTTAAGATTTGTAAACATTAATTTAAATATTCAAGGGCTGGTTTCACATCACAGAACGCGACGACTTCGAACTGTCAACCAAATTTCAACCCAAACTCAACTCGATCTTTCAATTTAGTTTGAAGTACGAACGAACGTACTCAATATTGAACGTATCCAATTTATATCAATGTATCGTAACGTGAAAGATCGCAACGATAATGTGTCACAGAAATTTCCACGTTTTTAGTTTACCCTACCGCCGGCATAGATGTTTACACATAAAAAAAGACATTTGGGTTATGCATGGATAAATATTTAATTACTCATTTTCTTCAAACTACATTTTTTTCCTCAGTGTATGTTTACTTATTCTTCATAAATATATTAACTGCTTTTCTTATTACGTTTGCAATAATTGGGTAAATTGCGATAAGTTCTTGGCAATTTCGTGCCGAGGGTTTAATATATTGTTGCGGTAAATTTTACCACAACAGGTTTCACCAGCCTATTCGTTTTCCTTTATCCTCTTTAATCTTTCCGTTCCGATTGCGGCTCCAAAATGCTGGCAGAGTACAATGCGAATCTGGGCCATCAGCCAGAAGCATGCTCTTAAAGCATCTTGGAAAAGCAACAAAAGCAGGTGTTAAACGAAAAACCGTGCGACAGGTGGTCCACGAAGAAATCCCATCCGAATCTTAAATACAGGACCTGTATCTATTAAAAGAGGTGACAGATTGTCCTTGTCCGACACCAGATGTGTGACAGGTGGTCCACATAGTATAAAAGATCGTCACGACGCGTCAAACCTAAAAGAACGGCCAAGAGCCCAACCTAAAAGAACGGCCAAGAGCCCAACATAAAATTAAGTGCCTGGTAAACGAAAGGAAGATGATTTTGGAAGAAGAATTCCCCAGCCCCCAAAAATCTGCGCGAAGGTCTACGGTTTTAATTGATTGTAATTTCGCGTGAAATTGAATTCTTCCTAACCATTCGACATTGACAAATGGCGAAGTGCATCCTTCCAAGACATTTCTCTCCATCTTAGTCTGGGCCGGTTCGGGATGGGGACTTTGATCGCGTTAACTTGATTTTTCGCTTTCCTTTTAACTTAAGGTGAATTGGACGGAGGTGCGCTGAATACGTTCATCACGCGAACTCCATTGTGAATGATCCCTTTCAGGAGTGATATTTTAAAAAGTGGATTGGATTCAACTACGGAGCGAGCTCCTAGCCGAAAAAGGTGAAGAGCTACGCGTTATACCCGTGACCGAATACCGCCACTACACATAATGTGTAAGAAAGAGACATACATAGTGGAGGGAGCTAGATTGAATGGGAGGAGGCCACCAAGAAGTCACTTTTTTTTAGACTTCTTGTCGAGAGAGATCGGTATTAGAAAAAAGTTGCTAGAAAATCGAAAAATCATTTGTCGAATTTTACGTTCTTTAATTTTGTTTAAGTCTGAGTTTTTTTGAGAAATAATTTTGAAGGAGTTTCCAAAAAAAAAAAGGAAACTCAGGTCAATTGTGTTCTGAGGAGTTAAAGTCTGAAGAAGGAGCAACTTCAACGAGTTAGGGCCAGGTGGGCCAGAGAAAACTCTAGAGGATTTATTCAATTTCGCTTAAAGGAAAAGATAAGTATCTTTGTGGTAATTGAGTGTAGACCGTATTTTACTGTTCGCCAGTTTGGGCAAAATTTTAAGAACCGCTAGGCCTTCGTTTTTTTTTTTTTGAGAAACCGTTTTCCCGGAAATACGGGACTTCCATAACCCCATTTTAATTTCTTTGTTCTTTCGGGAATCTTTCCCAAGATCACCTTCGTTTCGTTTCGCTGGTGACACCTAATAAATTGATGAATAAACTTTAAAGTCTTCATTTAAATTGTTTTCTCTTTGATCTTTTCAATTTGGGTCTTTTGCCAAATTTACACATATTGTCATTTTTTTGTTGTTGAAAAAATTTAGGGTTTTTCACCTATATTCGTAAAGGTTTCCCTAATAAAATTATTAACTTCCTTTTGGAATTAAATTTCTGTGTTATTAATTCATTTTGGAACTATCGTTTGGATAATATTAAGGTTTTGGTAAGTTTTCACCACATATAAAAAAAACTTCCTGGCGCCCACAGTAAGTAGAAGTACGCCCCTGTACTTCCCATCATTGGTAATTTTTCTTGATCCTTTTTTTTAATATTTTATTAATCGAACGCAAATTTGATTCATCTCTCGATCAATAAAATTCCCCCATAAAACGAACCCACCCATCGCTGAGCAAAACCGGTGGTAGCATCTTTAATTGCTGCCGTGTTGCAATTTTCTTCGAACGCGACCAATTTTGACAGTTCGTCATCTACCTCCTCTTTCTACCATTCATTCGAAATTTACCTATCGCGAAGCACGTCGGTCTTGTGCAAATATTTCTTAATTCGTTTTTTTTTTCTATTAAATTAATTTGTTGGATTCGAATATCCAAAGTCGCGATCTATAATCTTTTATCTAGAAAAATCGTTCAACCTAAATTTCCAATATAATATCGGGAAATAAAATTGCAACAATTGGCGCCCAACGTGGGGCTTGTCTTGTGTTTCTGCTGTGCTTTCTTTTACCCTTTAAGTAATTAGGGAAGTGTTTGTTGTTTATTTTATTAGTTAATTCCTAAGAAAAGTGTACTTTTAATTTTGTTTTATTTCCCCCAGGTGCTACCAATAAAATATCAAGTGTTTGATATAAAGTGCAGATTTCTTTTTTGTGGAAATACACCAACAAAGCTATCCACCATTTTGTTTGGTACAAGTTCTGGTTTACTTGAGAAAGCTACAGGAAAAAAAAAAGCAAAGGGTAATTGTGATTATTACCAATGCAAAGTAAGGTTTTTATTGTCTCTTTTTATTGTTTCTTTTATTGTTTTTATTCAATTTAACATTTTTAAATTCTTATAAAATTCTTATTTACTTAACCTATATACTTATATATTACATACATAATTTTTTGGCGGTAATTTTTTTGATAGAGCTCTCTCTTTTTCGCTTGAGTGAAACTCGAAGTAAATAGTTTTTGAAGTTTCGTGACATTTGAGGGTTGCCACTGGCATATATTGTTGAGTGTTTTTTTTACATACTTAGTTAATTTTGATAGGAAATTTTTCGGAGTGGACAAAAAAAAATCAAATAAAATAGTTTGACATAATTTACCTACCTTCTTTTAAATTGATAAGTTTTGAGTGATTTTTTTTATAGTGCGCGACGTTAAGTTGCCTTGTTGTGAAATTTAAGTAGAATTACCTTGAAGGACATTTTTTTTTTTGACTAAAGTTTTTTTTAAAGTTGTTTTATAGTCTGCGGCGTATTTATTTGTCGATAGTAAGAGTTTCTACGATTTATTAAGAACCTTTTAAACTTTGTTTAGCAAGTGGGTTTTAGCCTACCAACGTTTTATACCAGGGTTAGTTTTAGCAATTTTTTTTTTTCGTGAGTATAAGAGTGTTGTGCAGTATTAAGTGAGGAGGTGGTCCTTTTTTTCATACTTTATTTTAGAGGTTTGAAAAACATTAGTGATAACAATTTAGGCATCTCTTTAGATTATTAAGGGTACAATTAAATTGAACTTTTTAAATTATTTTGGTATTAGTTAAGATATTTTTCTTTAATTTCATTTGATTTTATATTTTATAGTCAGAGGTTATTGAGTTTAGAAAAATGGAAATTAATAGACTTTCACAAGAGGAACTCTATTATGAGATGATGAGTAGAGGGTTGGAAAAGGGAACGGTAGATAACATGAGAAGTTCGTTACGAGCTTCTCGTATGTTAGAACGTAGAGGTTCAGTCGAGGAGTACACTAAGTACCCTTTTTCATATATTGAGGATAGGGATGCAGTGCAGGATAAGATTAAGGAAATTTCGGTCTTGATGAAGAATCAACCAAGAAATCCTAAACCGGCGGAATTTTTGAAGATTCTCACGAAAATTGAATGGGCTATAAATAGAATAGGTAAAGCAAAGGCTGAAGGGGATGAAGAGTTAGGAGAACAAAAATCTTTAAAAATGGAACTTTTGCTAATTTTATCCAAACTAAACAACGAAGATGAAAAGTCATCAACCGATGATATACAATCGACCTCAGGCGTAGGTCAGTTGAATCAAGGCCTGATTCAACCAACGAGGGATAATGTACCACAAGAACGGTTGCACAACGAATTTGATAGGAATAATTCAGGTAGTAGTTTAGGAATGTCGAATTTTCCGGAAAGATCCATAGAAAGAGTTTGTAGGTGGAATGTTCAGTTTACTGGTGAGCGGTGTGGCACATCAGTCAACTCATTCCTAGAAAGGGTTGAAGAACTTAGGGTAGCTCGCGGTGTTTCAGAAGCTTTATTATTCCGTTCAGTGGTTGACCTTTTAACAGGTCAAGCTTTACTTTGGTTTAGGTCTGTTAGAGAGGACATTTCAAACTGGGCTGAATTCGTAGCGGCTTTGAAATACGAGTTTTTGCCAGCAAATTATGATGATCTACTATTGGAACAGATCAATCGTAGGACCCAAGGGAAAGATGAGTCATATGGGGCATATTTGGCTACCATGCGAACCTTATTTAAGAGATTAGGAGAACCACTTTCTGAACGGAGGAAAGTAGCGATTTTGTTGAAGAATTTAGATCCTTTTTATCAAAAACAGATCGGTTTTAATAAACCTCAATCTGTTAAAGATTTGGCTAGTTTAGGCAGGGATTTAGAAACACTTAGGTCAAATATAGATAGTTTTGAGCCACCGGCTCGAAACAAAAATTGCGTGGAACCTGAACTCGGTTATACTGCAGTTTCGGCAGTGCAACCGAAAGTCGCGGTCGTTGCTAGGAACGAACAACCCAGCAGAGCAGTAGAAACTGTTAGGTCGCAGCCTAACAGCTCCTCTCAAGCTGATGGGTCTGTTCGATGCTTCAATTGTGGGAAGGTAGGGCATTTTTCAAGTAGGTGCTCCGCTCCCAGGAAATGTTTCGGTTGTGGTGCTGAAGGTGTCAGCAAAAGCAATTGCCGACGGTGTTCGGGAAATGCTCATCGGGCTCGCGCGCCAGCAGGGCGGGAGTCCCGAAGGAATTAGAAAGGTTGCCTGCTGGTAACCAGTCGGCAAACCAAATCCACTTAGGTTTTACTTTAGAGGCAAACGGAGAGGATAGGAGACCTTACTTAAGAGTTAGCATTTATGGTACTAGATTTTTAGGTTTATTAGATTCAGGAGCTTCTAGGACCATAATAGGTAGGGATGGATGGAAAGTTTTACAAGTGTTAGGGCTAAGTTTGAAAAAGGACACTGTCCATTCCGTAACCTTGGCGGATGGAGCAGGAGTTGAAGTTTTAGGAATAGTCTCTTTACCAATAGTAGTAGAGAATAAGGTTGTCTTGATAGATTGCCTTGTCATTCCAGCTCTGCCACATACCGTGATCTTAGGTGCTGATTTTTGGGCACTTTCGGGAATTGTTCCGGATTTAAGATCAAGAATGTGGAGTTTTTCGGACCATGATAGTATGGTCACGATTTGTTCTATTACAGAACGGTCAGAACTGAACGATAGGGAAATTTCAATGTTAGAAACGTTAGTTCAGGAATCTTTTAGGAAAATGCCCGAGGGCTTAGGGTGCACCACAATGGTGGAACACAAAATTAGGACGTCGGCAGAACCGATAAAACAACGTTATTATCCGGTTTCTCCGGCGATGCAGGAACATATTGATAAAGAGCTTAATGAGATGTTAGAGGCAGGAGTGATTGAGAGATCCAATAGTTCGTGGTCATCGCCAATACTTCTAGTCAAGAAAAAGGATGGCTCCTATAGATTTTGCGTTGACTACAGGAAGCTTAATAAGAATACTGATAGGGATGCTTATCCACTACCTTACATCAATGCCATTTTGGACAGACTTCGAGGTGCGAGGTTCTTGTCTTCATTAGATATCAAGTCGGCGTATTGGCAAATCCCAATGGAGGAAGAGTCTAAGCCTTTTACGGCATTTACAGTTCCTGGAAGAGGACTATTTCAGTTTAGGAGAATGCCTTTTGGTCTTCACAACTCACCGGCGACATGGCAACGATTCATCGACACAGTTTTGGGTGCCGATTTAGAGCCATTCGTTTTCGTCTATTTAGACGACATAATCATTATTTCAGAGACTTTTGAAAAACATCTCGAAATTCTGAAGGAGGTTATGAAAAGGTTGAGTGAAGCCGGATTAAAGGTTAGTAGGGAAAAGTGTAATTTCTGTATGCCATCGCTGAAATTTTTAGGATACGTCGTGGATCGAAACGGGTTGCATGTAGACCCAGAAAAGGTAGATAGCATGGTTAAAATTCCAGCACCGAAGAATGTTAAGGAAACAAGGAGTTTTATAGGAACAGTTTCGTGGTACCGTCGATTCGTACCCAATTTTGCAGAATTACTTAGGCCATTATCAGATTTATTGAGAAAAGGTAGGAAATTTAATTGGACTGAAGAATGTGAGGTTAGTTTTAGGAGGGCAAAGGAGTGTTTGGTGACAGCACCAATACTTACTTGTCCAGATTTCAAACGACCCTTCGTCGTACAAACAGACGCTTCAGATTATGGCATCGGTGCGGTTTTGTCCCAAAATTTTGATGAGGGTGAAAAGGTTGTCTGTTACCTTAGTAGGTCCTTGAATAGGAATGAACGTAATTATAGTACGACAGAAAAAGAATGCTTGGCTGTGCTATGGGCTATTGAAAAGTTGCGTCCGTATCTCGAAGGAGTTCGGTTTACGGTCGTAACGGATCATTATTCTTTGGTATGGCTGAGTAATCTTAAAGATCCACAGGGTAGGTTAGCACGTTGGGCAGTTAGGCTCCAACAGTTCGACTACGAAATTATCCACCGTAAGGGCAAAGAGCATGTAGTTCCAGACATGCTTTCTCGAGGAGTCCCGGAGTTAGCCGAGATCTCAGAAGAGGATTTAGACCCTTGGATAATTAAGATGAAGTCAGCAGTTAACAAAAACCCATTAGCTTATCCCGCCTGGAGAGTTGAACAAGGTCAGTTGTTCAAACTCGTTAAGGCAAATCATATTATAGTTCACGAAAACAATCAGGAATGGAAAAGGGTGTTAGGAAAACATGAACGATCAAAAATTTTACAGGAGTTTCATGATGGTCCATTAGCAGGACACATGGGTGTTAGGAAAACGTTTGCCAGGATTGTAGCAAAGTTTTACTGGCCCAAAATGAGAAGCGACATAACAAGGTATGTTAGGAATTGTAAAGTTTGCCAACAGGTAAAACCGGTGAATGAGAAGCCGGCTGGGTTAATGTCTGAAAGAGTAGGGATAACGTCACCGTGGGAAATGATCTGTATAGATCTTGTAGGTCCACTTCCAAAGTCGAGCAGGGGTTTTATTTACATTCTCACCGTCGTTGATTATTTCACTAAATTTCCACTTCTTTTTGCCTTGAGGTCGGCTACTGCGAAAGCCATTTGTAGAGAACTCGAAGACAATGTATTTCTCCTTTTTGGCATCCCTAAGGTGATCGTGAGTGACAACGGTCCCCAATTCCGATCCAAGGAATTGAAAGCGCTTTGCCAGGCGTACGCGTCACGTTTAAGTTTTACAGCCCATTACCATCCGCAGGCAAATCCTGCGGAAAGGATAAACCAAATTATTAAGACGACGTTGAGGGCTTACGTCAGTGAAAATCATAGGGTGTGGGATTTACAACTTGCTAAAGTGGCATGTGCGATTCGCACGTCACAGCATGAAGTAATGGGAGTTTCGCCATATTATGCGAACTTCGGTAGAGATATGGTAACTTCAGGTCAGGAGGCACCAGTAGTTGAGAATTTTCAAGGAAATGTTCAAGATCCGAGTGAGATTCAAGAACGTTTCAAGAAACTAAGGGTAGATATCGGAAAGAAGCTTCAGGCTGCTTCCAAAAGATCTGCACAAGCTTATAATCTGCGTCGACGAGATGTACAGTATCGTCCTGGCGAGCTTGTATGGCGCAGAAACTTTCAACAATCGGATGCCGCGAATTATTACGCTGCCAAGCTAGCGCCGAAATTTGTCGGCCCGCTTAGAGTAAAGAAGCGTGTGTCACCTTGGACATACGTCTTAGAAGATGATAAAGGTAAAGAACGCGGAACTTGGCATACAAAAGACCTAAAACCGTTTTCAGATACATCCGAAGATTAACTTTTAATTTAACGTAACTGGTTCTAAAATAGCGGTTAATTTTTAATGCTTTTTCATTTTTTTTTACTTTTTAAATTTTTCGTGTTGCTTGTCTGATGGAACTACTTTTTTTTCTCCTTTTTACTACCTGGGCAAGCCTTGGGTCATGATCTACATTGCTTTCGCAACGTAGGTTCATTTCCTGGTAGGTAAGGGTGGGATTTGTTGCGGTAAATTTTACCACAACAGGTTTCACCAGCCTATTCGTTTTCCTTTATCCTCTTTAATCTTTCCGTTCCGATTGCGGCTCCAAAATGCTGGCAGAGTACAATGCGAATCTGGGCCATCAGCCAGAAGCATGCTCTTAAAGCATCTTGGAAAAGCAACAAAAGCAGGTGTTAAACGAAAAACCGTGCGACAGGTGGTCCACGAAGAAATCCCATCCGAATCTTAAATACAGGACCTGTATCTATTAAAAGAGGTGACAGATTGTCCTTGTCCGACACCAGATGTGTGACAGGTGGTCCACATAGTATAAAAGATCGTCACGACGCGTCAAACCTAAAAGAACGGCCAAGAGCCCAACCTAAAAGAACGGCCAAGAGCCCAACATAAAATTAAGTGCCTGGTAAACGAAAGGAAGATGATTTTGGAAGAAGAATTCCCCAGCCCCCAAAAATCTGCGCGAAGGTCTACGGTTTTAATTGATTGTAATTTCGCGTGAAATTGAATTCTTCCTAACCATTCGACATTGACAAATGGCGAAGTGCATCCTTCCAAGACATTTCTCTCCATCTTAGTCTGGGCCGGTTCGGGATGGGGACTTTGATCGCGTTAACTTGATTTTTCGCTTTCCTTTTAACTTAAGGTGAATTGGACGGAGGTGCGCTGAATACGTTCATCACGCGAACTCCATTGTGAATGATCCCTTTCAGGAGTGATATTTTAAAAAGTGGATTGGATTCAACTACGGAGCGAGCTCCTAGCCGAAAAAGGTGAAGAGCTACGCGTTATACCCGTGACCGAATACCGCCACTACACATAATGTGTAAGAAAGAGACATACATAGTGGAGGGAGCTAGATTGAATGGGAGGAGGCCACCAAGAAGTCACTTTTTTTTAGACTTCTTGTCGAGAGAGATCGGTATTAGAAAAAAGTTGCTAGAAAATCGAAAAATCATTTGTCGAATTTTACGTTCTTTAATTTTGTTTAAGTCTGAGTTTTTTTGAGAAATAATTTTGAAGGAGTTTCCAAAAAAAAAAAGGAAACTCAGGTCAATTGTGTTCTGAGGAGTTAAAGTCTGAAGAAGGAGCAACTTCAACGAGTTAGGGCCAGGTGGGCCAGAGAAAACTCTAGAGGATTTATTCAATTTCGCTTAAAGGAAAAGATAAGTATCTTTGTGGTAATTGAGTGTAGACCGTATTTTACTGTTCGCCAGTTTGGGCAAAATTTTAAGAACCGCTAGGCTTTCGTTTTTTTTTTTTTGAGAAACCGTTTTCCCGGAAATACGGGACTTCCATAACCCCATTTTAATTTCTTTGTTCTTTCGGGAATCTTTCCCAAGATCACCTTCGTTTCGTTTCGCTGGTGACACCTAATAAATTGATGAATAAACTTTAAAGTCTTCATTTAAATTGTTTTCTCTTTGATCTTTTCAATTTGGGTCTTTTGCCAAATTTACACATATTGTCATTTTTTTGTTGTTGAAAAAATTTAGGGTTTTTCACCTATATTCGTAAAGGTTTCCCTAATAAAATTATTAACTTCCTTTTGGAATTAAATTTCTGTGTTATTAATTCATTTTGGAACTATCGTTTGGATAATATTAAGGTTTTGGTAAGTTTTCACCACATATAAAAAAAACTTCCTGGCGCCCACAGTAAGTAGAAGTACGCCCCTGTACTTCCCATCATTGGTAATTTTTCTTGATCCTTTTTTTTAATATTTTATTAATCGAACGCAAATTTGATTCATCTCTCGATCAATAAAATTCCCCCATAAAACGAACCCACCCATCGCTGAGCAAAACCGGTGGTAGCATCTTTAATTGCTGCCGTGTTGCAATTTTCTTCGAACGCGACCAATTTTGACAGTTCGTCATCTACCTCCTCTTTCTACCATTCATTCGAAATTTACCTATCGCGAAGCACGTCGGTCTTGTGCAAATATTTCTTAATTCGTTTTTTTTTTCTATTAAATTAATTTGTTGGATTCGAATATCCAAAGTCGCGATCTATAATCTTTTATCTAGAAAAATCGTTCAACCTAAATTTCCAATATAATATCGGGAAATAAAATTGCAACAATATAGATAAAGTAAACATTCTTTCGCATGAAAACACAATATTTAACACATGTGCCAAGGCTTATGAGAGCTTTAAACTTTTGTATCAAGATTCTTTTGGACTCAATTATTATTATTTATTTCCTGCCTTTCCAGAATTAAGAATCTCGATATAAACTATATCCCTTGCTATAATGAATACTGATTTGCAACAGATTTCCGATTTCGATAAATTTTGTGATAAGGGTGTTTTTATCATGAATTTGGCACTATTTTTTTTTTTGTCAATTTAATATAGTTTTTATTGATTTTTTTTACAAGTCAATGATTCTTTATAGCTTCAATTGAAAAAAATATAAAATAGTCTTTCAGTTCGATGCACACAAAGTAACACACACATCATCATCATCGAAGTCATCAATTTGGAATTTATTGAAATTCCTCGAGTGCAGGTTGTCTTATTCCATCATGAATGCATTTTGCAAGTTTGCCCTCAATATGGCAAAAAGAACAAGACGATGATAATGATGACAACGACGACGACGACGACGTCCACACGGACGACTGGATGTCGACAGTGATGCTCAACAAAAAAAAAAAATGCAGAACACAAGGATTTATTGTTGGAATGAATGCGTTGAAAGAATAAAGATTAGAAATTCTATGAAGGATGAATTTCTGTGTCTCTTTTTCCTTTTCATCTTTATAGCACGTGCGTCTTTTGATGTTCGTATCAAGATGGTTTTCTGTTAAGGTATTGGTGGTTTCTAGAGTGATATTTGTTGATAAATCAATCCAGTATTAAAGTTTTTGTCAGGGTTATTTTATTGATTTTATTACGAATAGTATTAAATTCGCTTTAAGAGAATAATTATCATTTGAATTTGTCATAAATATTGTAATTCAACTCTCTTCAAAAAAGATCAACCAAGATTCTTCTGAAATGGGAAATTAATTTGGTTATATATTAAAATTTCTTGTTTCAAAGCTCATATTCAGCCTAACGCTGAAAACTTGTATGTACAATGTACATGCTGAATTTGTACATTATGTGTGCCCCTAAAAATACACATTAATGTTTCTATCCCAATGTCAATCATTTAAGATAATTTATCATTACATATTAAAAAAAAAAATATCAAGGCCAAAAATACTGGTTTTTTCTATCTTTACTTTTAAATGCGAAGCGATCGAAACGAAAAATAATTCATGCTTATTTTATAAATCGCATTATTTTCTACAAATGCAAGCGATCAGTTACATAATATTGCAACTTCAAAAAGAGCTAAATGTCAAAAATATAGGTTTTTCATATAAAACTCTTAGTGGGTAAATTTTATTGATTCCTTTTATAAAATTTGTAAATTATTTAACACTTTATAAGAAAGCATTCACATTCTTTTTTCTAATAGCTATAATTTAAAAGATTTTACTATTCAAACAAACCCGTTAAATTTCAAAAACACTGGTTTTTTGGTCTTTTCTCTTAAATAAAAAAGTTATCAAGAAATTATTTAAATATATACGCAAAATATATAAAAAATGGCTTTAACATAATACTAAATCGTTTAAAATTTTGCGCCATAGATTCTAAAATCTTCTACAAAAAAACCATTACGTTATCCTTTTCCAGGCGAAGAATCAGTTAGTAGATATTAACTTCCACTTCAAAAATGTTTAAATTGTCAAGTTATGTATATAAATATAAATGAAAACCCTATATTTTCTAAATTTGGTAGTGCCAATTTTTAATGCGCATACGATTTTGCAATGAATTTTTTAGACAGTATTTCTTGAGCTAAAATAAATTGTAAAATAAAGTTTAAAAATATTTACATGCATTTTTTTACAATTATTTTTGAACAATTTTCCTGGTCTAATTTTCGAAATTGGATAATTTTTTGAATCCACAATATTTTTTGACTGAAGCAACGTATGATGGAAAAAATGTGTGACCATATTTCCTCCAGCAAATATTATTATCCATAAACTGAGCGGAAACAATTTTTTGAAAATTTTGAAATTAGTGTTTAAATAAAAAAAAAACACCGGTATTTTTGACTTTCGATCAATTATACTGGGCTATTAAACATATTGGCTGATTTTGGTAGAATTTATTAGATATTTTTTTTTTTATTTTATAGAGATAAAAATCATTCCTTATATAAAAAAATATGCACGATGGATTGCACGAATTTGCTCCTGCGGTTAACGAAAAATGCATAAACAAAAATCAAAAGTACATACTAAAAATATGGAGTTTTTGAAAAAAAAAAAATTGAATGCAATATTGTTTGAATTATTAAGAAGCACCAGATTCACGTCAATGATTTTGGGGTGCATCTTTATGTTCATCTGACAGTAGCTGCAGTTTTTACGCGTAAATTATATTTTTGTAATATTTTGTTTGTAAGAGTTTAAATTTTTTTTTGCTAAGATTTTCGTTTATGAAAAATTATTATTCAAAATTCACACCTTCATTTTGATTAACATAAAAGTAAAGTTTTTCATAAATATGTTAGATGTAATAACTATGGTCGAGTTTTATGTTGTTTAACCATGTTGGGGCAGTTTTGAACGAAACGGTAGGGGCACCTTTGAACAGGTTTTAAACTAGTTATTGAAAAAAAAAATTGAATTTTTTCTTCGTAAGACAAATAGAATGTTAAGGGCATTAAAATTAAAGTTTTAAATAGACTTTTTGCTTCAAAATTTTTGTTTTAATCTATTTATTTCCAAAAGTCTACTTTTTAACAAGTGATTTACACCTTTAAAAAGATTTTATATCCTAATAAAGTTTTTTATGGATTCAGATTCAACATAATTATTTTATTCATACAGTTTATTGTTTCCTTCAATAGATATATATGTAGATACAGCCAATAATTCCATCACACTGGGTTTTTGGAGACTCTAAACCAAAAAGTGTTCAAAGTTTGCCCCTCTCTCCCCCACCTATAACAAAATTTATTTTTTATTTTTTGAACACACAACACACATTAATACGTTGAATCATATTTTTAATTTGACTTCCTTCGAAATTTTGATTTCCTAATCTTAAATGATTAATTAATTATTTGAAAAAAACCTTCATTGTCATTTTATAGATACCTTCTCGATTAATCACTGCAAATAATAAAAGAAATGAATATTCGTCAAAAACTGTCAACACCTTAACCACTAATCACACACAACTTTGCTCTCGCTTATGCCTGGCAAACACCTTTCAGTCATTTGACGCGATTATATTATTTTCTCTTGGGGTATGGAAAGTCGCATGTTTACGCCGTTAAATCAGAAACAATAAAGCACTTGAAAACCAATATTCGACGTATTATTGCCGAAATTCCGTCTGATTTAAAAAAAAATTAAATTTGGACCTCCACATTACGCCATATCACAATGTTTGAATGCCATAAAATTATCTTTAAAATAAAGATGAATTTCAAGTTCTTTTCCTCTAAAAAAAAAAAGGCACCCGTTATTAGTCACACACACACACCTTTACTCTCGATGATATCTTGCAAAGGCAAACCAAATTCGAAATTATTTTTAGTCATGTACGAGTATAATTAAATAATATTTCTCTATTGTTCAAATTTTAACAAGGCATTTTAAACGAGTAATACAGTCATGAACTTATTACTCATTTTACTGCAGTTATCATTCAATTCAAAGGTGACAATAAAATATTTAATCGATTAAAAGCGAAGAAATACGAAAAGCGTCACACAAAAAAAAGTGAAATTTATTAATCCATTATATGGTTTGCCAAGAAAATTGGCTGCAATTCAAAAATGATTGCGAACCACAACATGAAAATTTCTCAAATGAAATTCATTTTAAAATTAATTTGCACTTAAGCAAGATGTGAAAAATTATTAAGAAAGGATATACTATGTATGTATAGATATTTTTCTTTATTTTATTCTACAATTTTTTTTTGCCTTAAAATTTGACTCAATCAAACAATCCTCAATCATAAAAGAATGCATTTTATTTCTTGTTTGTTTGTTTTATTTTTTGTTTCCTTACAGCGTTGAAACTAAGCAATTAAAAAAAAAATATTAAAGATTGATAGAAAATTAAATCGAAACTAAAACGACGTTGCCAATAGGAACACCTGACAAACTTAAAAATTTAAAAAAATAAATATATTTCTAATCACGTAAAACCTTCTCCATATTTTAATTGATTCTTCAATTTTTCAATGTATTTTTCTGAATAGCTAATTTTTTAAGTAAAAAAAGTTTAAAAACAATTTTAACCTTAAACTTTTTGAAATACAAAAAAAAAAACTTAAACTTCTGATGAATTGAAGAACTACCATCTCTGTTGAAGCAGCTACCCATAATCCGCATCTAAAAAGCCCCATCTCACTTTCATACTACAAATGTACAGAATTTCCATAGCAAAGTCTTGAAGAATTACCATCTTCATTTCCGACACCACATACCTACCTAATCCTTGAAGATTTGCATTCGAATACAATTTCCTTCAATTCCCGGGTTTCTCGAATTTCCTCAAGAAATTCAGCAATGCCACCACCTTCTAACCACATCCTAAACGGAAAACAGAAATAACAAACTCCTCCACAACTATACTTACTGCATATACATAAATCCGATTACTTCCTACCTACTTCTACACTTTAAACTGGAAAACATAGTCGAGACACTTCATCATTTCTCAAGCCATATACATATGTATGTACTTTACACCTACTCCTTGTAGAGTTCTTAACGTTAATAAAGGCAATGACACCACTTGTCCCTGCCATAACACAGTTTGAAGTTCTCATATTGCATCAGCAACACTCTCATCGTATAGCAAAAAATCCTGATCCCCCTTTAAAAATAACAACAACAACAAAATCATTTTCATGCAAAAATTTTACCAAATTCTATTTACCAAAGTGTCAGAGACAGACTTTTTTTTCGATAACCGATAACAAAAACAAAAAGGACTTAACTTAAGTCAAGTGTGAATTTGCAGATGTCTTATATTTGGAAGGGGTGGCCGATAAAGATGATAAAGCTTCAAAATATTTATATTGATTTATTGCCACAAGGGTTAGAATATGCGGTAGGGATACCCGATGATAGGGTGGTTATAATTCGATTTTTCGATAACATGCCAATAAAGTGAAAACAGCTCTCAGAGTCCTCTCACATCATCAAAATTCCAATCAATTGTGTAAAATATTGTAAGGAAGGCTACTTTTTTCCACATATTTCTATGTTGAACCCAATTTCGTTGCCCATCCATAATTGCATAATCCTTTCAATTTCAATGCAAACAAAACTTAAATTCAGCTGAGACTTAAGCAACCCTTTTTTGTGGAGGTACATACATATGTATATAGACAGACACCAGGCAGATATGTATATAGAAGAAAAATCCTTCCGTATCGTGTAGCCGACAGACAGTTTGCTATTGCATTGTAAGACATATACGAACAACGAACTGCAAAAATCTCGAAATGAGCCTTTCGACAAAATGTGGGCATGTTTTTTTCGAGGTGGAGTGCAGCACCAAGTTTAACTTCCCTTTTCCGAAACAGCAGTAAGTGCAGATATAGTATATTTGCTTTTGTCATCACCTTTTAACCTCTTCATGGTTTTCTGTGTCTTATACTGTGAGTTAATGGTTGCCAACTGGTGTAGAAAAAATGATAGAAAAATTCGTAAAATTATAATTTTTATAAATATATCGCTTCATTTGATGTAAATATTTGACAGGTAAAAAATGTGCCTGATATCAGGGTAATATAAAGTTTATTACACGTTATGCCTGACAGTAGAAAAGTTAGTGTGATATATTTTTAAAGAAAGATACTGTAGAAATGCCAATTTAGAACAGTTATCAATCACCATTAAAAGTGGGTGTGCGTCTTTGAAAAAAAAATTGCGGTGGCCAAAGTATGCCCACCGGCAACGGATGGCCCAGGTCTTGCAGGGCCTCAAAAACAGTAGGTACCGTTATAAGCGAAACTGGTATAAACTGGCAATTCTTTAGTAAATTCCAAGTCATATCGCTTCAAATATTTACCCTTATTCCGTAAGGCGTTTTTGGAAAACGACAATAAAACCCACACGGCTTTAGAAAGCCGCTATTGGAGATTTAGTAAAACAACTATCGTTTTATTGGTTAGAAGGGTGAAGAGAGAAGAGAACGGTAAAGTTTTAGTTTCACTTAACGCCAATTAACGCTTCCGAAGTAACTCCTGTCGTTTTACTGGCGTTTTCGTGAAACGCCTTACGGAATAAGGATGATTCTGATTATCTTTTCAGTTCTTAAAAAAAAATATGTATTTTGTACCTCAGTTGGCAATAATATCTATGATGCTTTATTGACGTTTCTCGTCTTTGTTTCAGAATGGATAAGGTAAAGTGATCTCCACCAGGTGGAGTTCTGTGATGACTTTTAAAAAACACACTAAAAGAATAAAACAAAACAAAAAAAATCACAGTACTTTGTGCTCTACTTAAGGTGTGTTTTCTGTGTGCTCTTTTATGTTGTTGTCGTCGGTTTGTCGTTCGGATGGATAGATAAATAGATACCTATAGTGAGACACACTCATTTTGGGGTGGAGTTTAAAACAGTGACTGAACTAACAGCCATACATGTATGTATATTTATACGATGGAGGGCCGCTGAGTAAAAAACGTGCAAACGTGCCAATTTATAAGTTTTATTTATCCATCAACGACACGAGGTTGCACACAGGGTTATAAAGGAACAAACATCGGTGTGTGGCAAAGTAAAAAAATCTAAGGAAATGTATTTGATTTTTTTTTGTTGACATCATTGTTACATCTTAATATTTTTTTTTTTAATTTTGTTTTTAACTTAACAAAAGAATATTGTTAACAAAGGAAAATATGGAAAAGAAATTGTATATGGTTGCTATAATATTTTTTTTTTTTTTAAAAGGTGTATCTATATTTCCGCATTTGCAAAGTACCTAGCTATCCTTTTTGAAAACAGAAAACACTATACTTAGGACTTATTTTCAAGGAACATTGAACTATACTAAGTGGTTTGTCGAAGGCAAAAAAAAAAAATAAGGAAATGCCAAAAAGGTAAAAACAAGATGTTGACAAAAATAGAAAAGTTTGAATTGATTAAACAAAAATTCGCGCGCATTTATTTCCATGGTTTTTTAGTATTTAGTATTTGTTTATAGTGAAGCTTTAAAATTGTACAAATAGCTTTAATTATTTGTTAAACCATGTGCGGAATTGAAGGTGCATGTTATTGCACCTTTCAGCCACCTTTTCAGTAAAACAAGTTGTTTAGCTGGCTACACACTCTCATCAAAACATTTTGACATCATGCTGATTATTAAACAAATCTGTCCCTTTTCGCGTTCCTCCTCCTAAGATTTTTATAAATAAAAATAATTTACTGAGACGATTTGTCATCATCATCAATAAACGTCACAGGAGTAAAGAAAAACATTTCTGCTTTATGCAGGGTGGCGCATATGTAACGTTTTAATTCAATTATTGAATAATATTTTTGTTTACGTTTTTTTTTTGAAAAACTTGAGAAATTCATGATAGAAAGACTCAGCACAGAACAAAGTTTTTCAATTTTCTACAATTATTCATATCGAAATGCGTCCAGTACTCCAACAATTATTGGCCTAGCGTTTTCAGCAACAAGGGGTTGTATATGATCTTCCACGTGAAGACCTCGTGCAGTTGGTGATGTCTAGGCGGTCTTTGCAAAGAAGTTTACAGCAGTTACACCTTTTTCCATATAAGTTTCTGTTGGTTCACAAGTTGAAAGCAAATGATTCAGGATGCTCGGGGTTTTCAAGAATTGTTCTGATATCGCATTTTTCTATTTTTAACTAGCTGGGTTCGGACATTTTTCTTTGGGGCTACCTAAAAATTAAGATGTATGCCAATAAGGCAAGAACCATGCAACATGTCTTAAGGCCAATATTCGAGAAGTGAGATCGCTGGGGCCTGAAATTCTAAGAAATATAATGGAAATGCTCTGGAAAGAGCAGGTCAGTTCGAAGCAAACAATGGGTAGCATCTGAAAGATAATGGCGCAAAATTTTAAACGATTTAGTATTATGTTAAAGAATTTGTAATATGATAAAAATGCCTTAACATTTTACTAAATCGTTTAAAATTTTGCGCCATTGTCTTTAAGACATAATATGAACAAGGCACCTACAATATTCTTAGCTTTATTTTTGCTTTTACTAATTTTTAAATTAAATGAATACTTTAAAAGAAAAATTCTATAACCAAAATCAATAAGTTCCAATTTTCGGTGACCTCGAAAAATTCGAACGCTTCAACGTCCAACAGAATATACTATAATGACATAACGCGACAGATCATACTTCCCGAACAAAATGTCCTTCATAATCTCTTTTGTTTTGATGATTTGTTTACCAAAAAAAAAAAAACCTCTTTCTTAGCCAAAAAATTAATTTGCCGCTACCACCATATTGACGACCGGGCCAAAACAATAAGATTCATCATCATCATCATCCCATCACCCAAGTGCAAACATCATGGCACATTTATACATAACGTTTAAAAGTTTCGAAATTTTCATTGCTGATTAATTTGTTAAAAGTCTTCAACACCCGCATCCGAGAGCAGATATAATTAAATTATTTTTCTGATGACTATATATAATTGCGGCAAACAAGAAGCACCAAAACATCAGCTGTGTGCGGAACCACAAATCACCCACAAAAGAGATTGTTGCAACAACATTTATGCAAATTTTTCCATTTGTCAAAAAAATAAAAAAAATAATAAAAAAGATAAACAGTTCGAAACAAAAACAAAAGTCAATTTATATATAAAAAGTCTCTGGTTTTTTTTTTTTATTTTAAATTATTTTTGTGTGGGATGGAATCCCGTGATGTTGCTGATTTCTATACATATACTCATACGGGGGGCCAATAACTAACCCCACCAGACACCGTCAAATGTTGCCAATTACTCATAGAAATGGTATTCGCAATTTTTTGTGTTGTGTTCACAATGAGACGCTCCGGATGTTCGTTTAAGGCGGCAACGATGACGATGAGGGCAACGACGACGACTATGACGATAGCTATTAGCGTTTTGGCATTTAAAACCGTGAGAAATTATAAAATATAAAGAAAATACAAATAAAACAGTTTTTATTTTTAAAACTTAATATTAATTTTACAACTTTGTCGTACGTATTTGCATAATAGTTAAGTTTTTAAGCCGACTCAGTAAAATTTTGGGTAGGTACAATATAGCAGGAATATAAAGCTATATGAACAAAATCGCCTTCCTAAATATATGGGGAATTCTATTAAGGTTGATTGTAGTACCTAAAGATTATTCTGTTATTCTAATGAACGAGAAAAAATAATTTAAAAAATAGTTGTTGAAAAATCCGCCCACTGCCACGCCCTTTTATTATTATTTCTTGTTTTTTCGGAAATAGCTCTAACGATTTAGATGAAATTTTCAGTATTTGTTTTAATAAATGAGACAAAACTTTAAAAAACTGTTTAAGTAAAATTCGAACACAGTCACGCCCACTGTTTTTTTTTTTTTTTTTGGTTCAACCGATTTGGATGAACTTTTGTTCTTAATAGTGAGAAACAAAATTAAAAAATGGTTTTATCCACAAACTGCCACGCCCAATTCCATTCTTTTTGGTTTTTCGAAAACGGATGGAACAATTTGGATGAAATTTTCTATTGAGATAAAAATGTACCCACCAATTTTTGTTTTTTTAATCCAGTAATTTTTTTACAAAAAGGCTACCATTTAAAAAAAAAAATCCAAAAAAAGGTTATAGATGGTACCTCCCATAGAACCATTTTTTTTATTCTCGATTTTCCCAAAAATGGTTTAACTGAATTTGATCAAATTTTTTAGAGAATCTTTCAAAAAGTTTAAAAAGTATTGCATACCAAAATTTTCAATTTTCGAAAACGACTTGATCGATTTTTTATTAAACTTGGCAAGTTACAGTTTTTAACATCAAATAGATTTTAATTAAAAATTGTTTTTATGACCAACAATAACGGTATAACTCCCATACAATTGTTTTAAAACCGGAATGGAAAAAAAAAATCTAAATTATTTTTTTGAAAATCGATATTTCGAAAATGGGTGGATGATTTTTTTTTTCAAAATTAATTTGAAAAACACTAAAAAATGGCGTACTATTTTTTTTCTTAAAAATTTTATAGGTACATACAAAATTATTTAAAAAAAAAAACTGCTCCAAAGATTTTTAAAATTTTTTTCTCATAAATTGAGATTTGCGTAAGAACATATGTAATTAATTAATTTCTTATTTCATATATTGATATTTTACCAAGTTTTCAATTTAAAGTGTAAGTACCATGCGACCCAGTGCATTTTATTTTATTCCGACGACGGTGTATATAAAAATTTAACGTTTTTCTTTGATCATTTGCGAATGTGTTTTGATGAAGTAAAAGACGGACCGTTTAAAAAACATCTCTTATTGTTAAAGACATATTTTAATATGAATTTTTTTTCTCATATCAAATACTTGCCCTATAGAGCAAGTAAACGACGACGTGAAAATATGGATTCAAAATGAAGAAAAAAAATAATAAATTTCTATAAACATCTTTTTAGTGACATCAACAAAAAATTTAAAAAAAAAAAAAAAAAGAATATAAAAACAAAAAAATTAATATAAAGATCATATGAAGTAGTTGTCGCCTAAGGCTTGCGATTAGCGCCAGACAAATTCGCACGGAAAAATCAATCATCAAAATGGGAAGGCAGGCACAAACGGATACCAGAAGCGGTGCGTCGGCGTGTCAGCCGTGCGGTTTAGATACATTTTAGATATCTACATAATATGAGACGAGTTACCCTCTGTTGATGCTTTTGCTATAGGCAATATGTTTTCTTTATGCAAATATCAAGAGGTGAGGATGAGTGACGTCAAGTTGTGGAGACTGTAAATGGAGACAGAGGTGATTTATAAAAAAAATTCAAATGGAATACTTGATGTTTAGTTGATTGAGCTTGAGAAATATGTATATTTACGTGGCTTTATATCCAGCTCATTAAGAAATAAATTTATATGCGTGATACGGGTTGACTAATTGCATTCGATTGCGGCAATTAGTTTTTTTTTTTATTTTCTTTTTTATTCAATAACGAAACCAGAGGGTTTCTGGCGCCAGACACGATAACGCTTTGAGGACTGGATAAAAAGTGTCTAGAGATAGAGATGATTTTAAAATTTCAAAGATATCAAGAAAAGTTAACATTTATAACATTTTAATAAATTGAGTTGAAGTACGATTGTTTTGTTCAAAACTTTGGAGAAGATAAATAAGATAAATCCCAATGCCTATTTTTGTGCTCTTTGTTGGAAAGCTAACTTGAATATGGTTGACCTGGAAATAGTCACTGAATACTTTAAGAATTAAAACACACAAAGGGGGCAATCAGTATGAAAATTTGTAAAATGAATTTCAATGGAACTACCCAAAAAGTTTTGTATCAGATTTTAAGGTAAAACATTTTCTTATTTTAGTTTTGAAGGGTTTAATAAATTTCCTAGTTAACTCGGAATAGCTAATGTATGATGTATGAGTTACCCTCTTGCCCCTCATCATTAACCTTATTGCCTTTCCTAAAGCATGTTATAAACTTCCAAGCGCCACTTGATTAACTCATTTGATGATATAATTGACAATCTTTCTAGTAGCAATCTCTAAATTACTTCCAAAAAATTAGTCAAGCCTTTTAATAGCAATTTAATAAAGCTCCTTGGAAAGGTTATGGAATTAAAAGATCACAACAATTATTAAGTAGGTACAATCAAGTCTTCACGATCCACATGCGAAACAATATTAAATTAATTGGTCTTTTCTCATCCATGCCGAACCAATTTTGTCGGCAATCAATCATCTACTGCAACCACTATATATAGATAGGTAGTCTTCTTCTTAAAACAACTATGGTCGCGATCAGTGCGATCATCCGGTATAATGTGTTCGTTTATAAAACACCACCTTTTCTTTCAGTAATATTTCCAACACGAGAGGAGAAGGAATTGCAACTGGTAACACCGTAGAAGAACACCAAACCAATAACTGTAATGCGACATGTTTTATAACAACTACTACCTACATATATAGAACTTGTTGGTTGATGTGCACACGACACTGTCTGGACTCTCGACAATCAGAGATTCCGTAATCTTGACAAGTGTGCCGAACATTTATGTATGCATGTATGTATTTATAAAAAGAACCGACGGACCGTTAAACTTGTTAAATGATAATGGTTTTTGTTTAATGATGGAACTATGGATAAGATTGATCGATAAAAATCATGCTATATCATTATTGACTCCTCCCTGTATAAAATATCTTTTACTTGCTTCATAAATAGGATCATATATCATAAAGGTTTAGTAATGGATTTGTAAAAAAAATCTTTTTGAGGATTAAAATAAGCCTTGAGATTCAGAGAAGCTTGGGCAGGAAGCAAATATTACGAAATTTGAAGCTATGTGGTTTTAAGTTAATTTACATCAAGCTGTATGAAGCGAGAATATCGAACTCTAAATTTTGGGGGGAGGTATATCAAGGCAGTTGATAACTTAGCAGTATCAGACCAAGTGGGTTTGTTTGTCCTCAACATCTTCCTGAAAATCCTTCAAATACTCAATTTCTGGCCATAAAATATCAAATAGCATGCCTCGGTAGCGCTCTCTCTGTTTATCGATCGCCGCCGCCGTGTGTTTTTTGTCCAAATTGTCCAATAATGCGATCAATCCAATAAGTTGCACCCTTTCGGCAGCAGTTTTAATATTCTCCGTTGAACGCAGGAACAACAACGGGAATATGTTCAGCCAATATTAATCATCAAACCAGTCTCAAAAACTATCTTCTCCAACTTGTCTATAAAGGGTGGGACATCTAGAGGTTTCTTTTAAAAGCATAGGTTATTTTGACACTGACAGCTGTTTCCCCTTTGAAATCTTCACAGAAAGTCAGTATCATACCTCTGGGGAACGAAATGAGTCGCTTTACGCTTGAACAACGTTGGGAAATATTGAAAACTTATTTCCAAAGTGAGTGCTGGTAAAGCCCAAACAGGTAGTTTTTTGAAAAGAAGTTTTGGCCGAAATGAAGCACCCAACCCGCCTGCTGTTCGTAAGTTTGAGCAAAAAGTTCGTGAGACTGGTATGCTAGTGGACAAAACCCCGTCGTCGTATTGTTCACACCGACGAGAATGTAGCTGCTGTAGCCGAGAGTTTGAGACTCAATTCATCGACTCGCCATCGATCTCAACAGCTCAACATTTCACGCATTAGCCTGAGGAGAATTCTGCACAATGATCTTGGATTATTAGCTTACAAGGTCCAAATGACTCAGCAATTGAAGGCGCACGACCCGACCATCCGCTTCCTTCACAGTTTGGGCCTTAGAGCAGCTAAGACCATTAACAAGGTCTTGGAAAATTGGAGTGACACAATGCGGTACTGCGAAGCCCGCCGAGGTAGATACTTGAACGACTTTGTGACATAATTAGCAAAGCCAAAGCTGCTTTCGGCATGCTGTAAAAAGTTTGTAAGAGCAATGTCTACAGTAAAAAGTCCAAGCTGCGACTGTTCTGCCAAACGAAGAGTCCGTACATAAAGTAGTACGGTGTAGTACATGGAAAGTGACCGCCTCTGTCACAAAAAAGCTGCAATCTTTTATGAATAAATGTCTTAAAAACATTTTTAGGATTTTTTGGCTGAATACCATCTGCCAACCAAGAACTGTATCGGAGTACTGGACAAATTCCTATCGACATCGTTATTCGTAAGGGGAAGTTGCAGTGGATTGGTCACAGTCTATGAAGCGGCGAAGACTCTATCGGTTGACACGCAATTGAGTGGGATCCTTCTACCCAAGATAGCAGATGACCTGGGGACACGAGAAAAACTTGGTGTAAAAAAGCCGAAAAGGAATCTCAGAAGCAGCTTGGAAAAAGTTGGGGAGAGCCCAAACGCATTTCCAGAATCAGAACAAGAAAGTGGCATGTAGCGGTAGTTCACGCCATATTCCCCACGGAGGGATTAAGGAGCTAAGTAAGTAAGTACATAATATGTAAGAGCAAGTACACACAACCTACTCGTGCATTTCGATTTATTTTTTTTTTTATTTTTATTTATTATTATTTTTTTCTCCAGAATCATTTGAATTAAATCATTTTTGGTTTCCATATAAAATTATTAAAAATTATAATGACAATGATGTATGATGAATGACCACTATACCATTTAGGCTTTGTTCGCAGTGATTATTTGCTTGAGTTTAAACGGTTAAAGCTGACACAGAATCTTTGATCATTATTATATCTACTATCGCAGCCACTGGCTATTGTTTGGAGTGGAATTTGGAATTTCTCCGAATAACCATAAATTGTTATTTAGTGGAAACTTGTAATACGTGTATCTGAATGAAATTTAAATTGGAAGATTGTTTTTGTAGTTGTTTTTGTTTTTCTGTTTAAGTTGAATGTCAATTATTGTATACACTCACACATTATTTTGTTTCAGTATATCTATAATTGGAATTGAAATTTATATTGAACATTTTAATTTGAGATGCTTGTCAATTGTTAAAAGGCTGTAAAAAAAATAATGCTATATTTGGCGTGAAGTGTGAAATTGAATAATAATTGAATGAGGTGCTGAAGTACTCTTATGTACATGTATGAACGTGGTCAGTAAACGTGATTTGATGATGCTTTCGAATTCAATACATATAGTTCTGAAAGTATTTTTTAAGAGTTATGAAGAACTTAACAGATTAAGGTATGTTGGTTAAGGTATAGTCAGGAAGGCAATGTTGCCATGTAAACTCAGTTGATTTTTTTCTGTTACAAAATGTTTATTTGTTTCATATAAAAAGTTTTTTTTTTCTTTTTTTTTTTTTTTTTTTTTTTGAAATATCCCAACTTTTAAGACATAAATCTAACGCAAAACTTCTTGACTAAGTTGCATGAGAAAAATTTTATAAATCGATAAATTTTTTTATATTCCAGGAAATATAGAATTTTTTGTGGAACGAAATACTAGAAGGGTGATTTTTCATACCTAAAAAGAGGTTTTTTTTAGAAAAGTCTCAGAAAAGGTTTTCAGGAAATATCATTAGGTGACTGCAACAAAATTGCCTTCCAATTGAGGCACGAAAAAGTTAGTAATCATGTCTCTATACCACTAACCGTTGACTGTGTGGACCATTATCATTTTTGAAGACATAAGGACCAATGATTCAATCGGCCTATAAACGCACCAAACGGTGACTTTTTCTGGATGTAATGGTGTTTTGACAATGGCTTGTAGATTATCATTGTTACAAATGCGGTAATTCTATTAATTGACACAGCTATTTAACTAAAAGTGTGATTCATTATTTGAACACATTTAAATGTACGTAATATTTAATGAGTTTCTCAAATTGAACCATGTTTTCCAAAATAAATTTGAACTATTTATAAAGGTTGCCCCGGGACGGGAGTCTATTAATGATAAATTGCCAAACTAAACTAACCTCAAAACCAAGAACTGTCAAATCACAGTCACAGGAAACAGTGTTGCCAATTTACAGTTATCTATTTAAAAAAAAAAACACCCTAAACTTTCTTTTCATTTTTATTTTTTTTTTTTTATTTCTAGCATTTTTCCACATTCACTTGGGAAGTTTATTAAATATTGTTTCAATTGTTGATATAATTTTTAAGATCATGCAATATGGCAGTGCAACTTTATAGCTCTGGAAAGTTAGAAGCGTAATCGGATTCCAATTTCACACAGACCCACCGCGCTTCTAAATCAATTGTGTCGATGTGAGTGGGGTATTTTTGGAAAGCTGACGACCGACGTCTACATGATATGGTACGAATCGTTCAATAGTGTCAAAATGTATCGACCATGTAGTTATCAACTGCATCACCTTACCAATTAAGGAGGAACTCAATTTTCTACATCATATTAATTAGCACAATAATAACGGGTCATTAATTTCGTGGTTTCAAGTTGGTAGCGCTGGCATTTGACACCTGTCATACTCAGCTGTCATTTGAAGTGAGTTAATTGAAGCCTGCTGATCATTCACAACGCCGTAGATACGCTTCTTGGACGTTGGAACAACAGACAATAAACACCGATTTTTCGAACAACATTTTCTTCAGCAATGAGACACATTTCTCACTCTGAGGGCTCAGAAAACCTACAAGTGATCGAAGAGGTGCATTTGCATCCAGACAAAGTGACTGTTTGGTGTGGTCTATGGCCTAAAGGTGTTATTGGTCCGTATTTCTTCAAAGATGCCAAGGGGTAGACGGTTACAGTCAATTCGGAGCGATATGGACGAATGATAATCGATTTTTTTAGCCGGCGATTGAAGATCATGACTTGGACGATATGTGGTTCCAACAAGAAGGGGCAACAAGCCACACAACCAATTATGGTTTTATTACGTGAGAAGTTTCCTGGTCGCGTAATTTCACGTTTTAAACACAATAATTGGCCACCAAGATCATGCGATTTGACATCGTTAGATTTTTTTTTTTTGTGAGGCTACGCAAAAGACCGTGTTTACGAGAATAATCCCCAAACTTTAGACGCATTAAAAACCAACATTACTCAAGTTATGGCCGAGAAACCGCCTGAAATGTGCAAAAAAGTGGTTAAAAATTACCTCAAAAGAATCGCATGCTGCGAATATTCCCGATCTTTACACTTAATGGCAAAGTCCAAACTTTATAATGAAATAAAATTTTCATCAAAAATGTATCGCTGTGTGCGTTTTATTTATAGTTTTACTTTCGAAACCAAAAAATGAATGACCCTGTACTATTTATTTACTCTTCACAAAATACCATAAGTTTGTATTTTTTGCGAAAAAAAAACATTTCATTTATTCGAAAACTCTTTGGAATTTTACTAATAACCAGCTCGTTTATATACTTTCAATCTAAAAACTGATAATCACTCGTAAATTTAATGAATGTGAAGCTAACATGTTTTCTTACAAAAAAAAAGGAAAGAAAAAACAAAGACATTAACAAAAATAACAAAGTGCTTTTCCAATAATTTCCAATTTTTTTTTCTGTATCACAATTGAACAACTATTAAACAACCTCTGACATCGTGTATTTGTCGCCTGGCAACTTTCCTTGTAAACGTTCGATCGTCTGTGTTGCATTGCGTTGCAAAGAATTTGTGAAACATGTTTCTTAAAATTGTTGTCACGTTTCAGCAATTTTAATCTCAACACAACAGAAAATTACATTTCAGCTATAAATAATATCCAAACTAAAAAAAAAAATAACTTGTAATTCTCGTCTAGAAAACAATGGAAAGTCCAAAAAATTTCATATAAACATTTATTTATCGGGGTTGGGGAATCATTTAACAAAAATCATTTTATCGAATAAGCTTTAAATTTTAAAAAAATTCATTAATGTATCAGAAAACTGGTCCGACTACAGTGCGGTATTATAAAAAATAAACAAAAATGAAAATAAACAGTTAAAATACATAGATTGATATACATATAAATGAAATTTCATCGAAATCGTTAATGTAGTTCTCGAGTTAACTGGTTGAAATTTATGTTAAACAAAAATTATATTCTAAACAGTAATTAGTTTTTAAATCGTTTTAAATATTAAAAAAGATAAACATTTAAAATAGAACATTTTTGTTAACAACTGTCTATAAGCAAATGTACCGCAGTGTATATGAATTATGAATACAACAAAACTACTATACAATTTATCATCATAGTGACACTGTTACTCCCCATCTCATCTCCCTACAGAGTTATTAATTTTTAAATTCCAAAGAAAATCTTCACGATTCAAGCAGGTGCTTGCCATTGGTTGGTCGCATCGTCAGTCGGTCGGTCCCCGTTCAACGCCCCTAGAGGAAGATCTATTTATTTTGATTTTTATATCTCGCGCGCGCCTGATTACACCTGAGCTATACTTAATTACACCTTGATTACACTTTGGCACAAGACACAAATTGGTGAATCCAGAAGTGCCCATAGACGAAGCGAACGTGTAGCCCCCTAGCGGCAGATTTGTTCAGGAAGGACCAGTTTAAAGGTGTGGGCCAGTGCAAATTCATTATATTCAATACAATTTATATAAGAGAAAAAAAAATAAAGTAAAACAGGAACTATAAGTATACAGCAGGATGCTTATCATGATGGTTGAACTGTACATATACTATAAGTGATTAGACGGTGTAACACTTTGCCAAGAGTTTTGCAATAAATCATATAGAAGTTTATACACATCAGGGACGGATGGGGCATGATGATGATGGTTGCTATAGGGATAAGTTATGATGACGTTATACAAGTACACACAGAAGAAGAAAAAGGAGCAACATTGTTTCTGCTGATTTCTCGCATGGGGGAATGATTTTCTCATACGTGCGGAAACAAGAGAAAAACAAAAACCTACGAAAGACCGGAAGAATTGTAAGGAAATAAATTAATTTATAGGAATTTCCTTGGCTAAATAAAATAATTGACTTTTTGTTTGATGTGCGTATTTGTTCCTTCTTGGTTCATTGATTCAGAAAAAAAAGAAGAAAGTTAAATCGATGGAATGTGTTCTTTTTCTGAGAACTGAATGTTTCAAATTTATTGAACTTTGACCATTCATCTTTTCCTATCAACAAACGTTCCCACTTCTACCTTTCTGAAGGGGCTGTGAATCTTTTATAAGCCATTGCTTGTTGAAAAAAAAAAAAAACTTACAAGTCAGAATCAGAGACGTGCATGCAATTTTAGTATTTCAAATGTTTACATAACATTATTCTCATCATGTTGCTCTTATAGTATTATCGACTCTTACGCAACATTAGCGCAAAAATCAAAAACACCTTATTCCATAACAATCACATAAAAAAAAAAATAAAAATAAAACATGTAAGCGGATATATACATACATATATGAAGATTTTTTTCCTGTTTCCTGCGGCAGTGCATCGTCACAAGTAAAAGTGATTTACTCAAATGAAAGTGATAGTGTGGTCATAAGAGGTCGCCGCCACCACCACCGCTAAGGTGATGGCGATGTGTTGCACATGATGATGATGATAATGATATAGCGTTGACCGCTGCCGCCGCCAGAGAAACATAAAATTTGCAAGCATTCAACACCATCAAGTCATGCATGGACAATGAGACGAGATAGGATAAACGTTCGTCGAAAAAAAAACCATAAAATGTGTAAATTACCCAGGAAATGAACGTGTGTATTTGTGTAATCTCAAAATATTTTAGTTTGATTTTATTTTTTTATTTTATTTTGGAGATTTTATCTTTTATAGATGCAATGCATGTTGCTGATTTGATTGCATCATAATTGTGTCATGACGTTAACTGATTACATAATTTTTTTTTCTTCCCCCAAATAAGATTTTTTTATGATTTTCGAGAAATTTAAGAAGTCAATGGCTGTGTCGCACGAATTTGTTAATCAGTTACCAGTTAATCAAGAGGTAACTCACCAAATTTATTGAGTTAATTCAGAGTTAACTCGGGATCTGAATTGACTGTAATAGATTTTTCAAGAGTTTGTTAAACTCAAAAACTTGGAAAACTGGGCCTAAAAGATAAAAAAGAAAAGAGATAAACTTTTGCACCTCTATTAATAAGCAATGCTTAGTTATCTTCTGTTTAACATATCAACAAACGTTGATAAACAATTAATTAACGAATTAAAATATTTATTAATAAACAATAAACTGGTAATTCAAGTTAAGTAGCCAATCTTTACGAAAACCTAATACATTCAACAGGAACTCTGCAAAGACAAAGAGTATTATTTAGTCTGCCCATAAACACTTTCTGACTAATTGTGAACATTAAAACACAAATTTTCTCAGTTGAGCTTGTAAATTACATAATCATGTCGATTATGGAATCCGCAATACTGGATCCGCAGTGATTCGCAGTGCAGGGCTCTCTTTTCTCTTTACTCATTTGTCGTGAAAAGAAAAGAGAACATTATACTGCGAATCAATGCGAATCCAATATTGTGGATTACATAATCATCATGAATATATGTCGCTCGCGTTTTTTTTTATATCTAGACGTTTGGCAAAAATATCTTAGATATTTTTAACTTAATTACTTGTTAATTAGTTAATTAACATGAATTAACTTTGATTTTCTCTAATTGATAACATTTCTGACTTAAAATATTGATAAAAGATAATTCATGTATAATTTTAGTTTATTAATAGAGATTAAAAGATATATTTTTACAAGTTTCTATCTTATATAGCATAGAATTTCTTTTAAAATATCAATTTAGGAAAAAAAATTATCGAATGAAACGAAAACGATAAAAAAAAACCTATTCAATTTGTTTTTATAAAAACATTATTAACCCTTTATTATACTGTAAATTAGAAATTAAACACATCTTTGCAGCTGACGTTTGTTGCTCTAAAATACTAATCAAAAAAATATATAAAAACCACTTTTATACATGTATACGCGGATATATTATAAATTTCTAAGATGCCGCAAGCAACCTCCAATTCGTGCACTGACTCAGACAACACGGAATGTTTATAAAAAAAAAGTGAATCTTAAATTTATTCAAATGTTCGACGACAGTCGCGCGCGATCTCGTTTAAAGTTTTTTTGTTTTGTTTTTTTATTTTATTTTTGGGTTAAGTTTAGCGCATAATAATAATTATAATAATAAAATTCAGGTGGTCTACAAAGAAAAAAAAAATACGTCGAGTAGTGGGCGTTGTAAGATATTAATTTAGGGAAACAGCCAGCGTTAGGCATTCTTCTTTTGACCAAATGCCGCTGGCTGATGAATGAGGGGATTTATTAATAAGACAGTTTTTGATATGGAAAATTATAAACAACGGATATTTTGGGTTGATTTCGAATAAATTTATTTATTTTTGTTGTTTTCAAATTAATATTTATTGCGATTAGAAAAAAATAGACTGTATGATTCATTTTAAAGGGTTTTTAAAAAAGGGAATATATTAGAGATTTTGTTTTAAATAAAAACAAATAAATCAACCTGATAAAATTGTTATATAATTGCCCTAAAGAATTATTGTGTTGTGACATTTTGTGAAACAGTTGGGTGCATGTGGACTGCAAATAAATTTGACATTTTTAAATGTAGGTTTTGAAGAGAAAGGAAATTTAAATAAATTAATGGTGATTTTTACTTGCATAAATGCGGGTGTTTATTTTAGAGTCGGAGAATTTTTGATAAAAAATAGAAAAATGGGCATGTGAACGAACATTCCGTAATCTGAAAGCCCAATTTTCACTCACCACTCTTCGCAGTAAATCAGACTGTATTTCGACAATAATACGTCGAATATTAGAATATTGAAATATATTCCAAGTGCTCAATTGTTTCTGGTTTATCGCAGTAGACATGCGACTTTACATATTTATAATGAATTGGCAAACTAAACTAACTTCAAAACAACCATGAACTGTAAAATCAGTTGTCAGAAAAAACAGTGTTGCCAATATAAAGTCTTCCACCTTTCAAGAAAAAACACCCTTTATAACTGATATATAATTATCTGTTAAATGTGTACAGTTAGTTTTTAGATCTATAATCAAACGTCAGATCGCATTGGAACTCAAAATCATCATAAGAACAAGATGAAAGAAAAACATATGGATGTGCCTTTACTTCGTGATGGTATTGAATTTTAATTCTATAAATAACAATAATTGAGTCAAAAGGAAAGAACTTAATTCAATTAGAAAACAAAAAGTAAATAAATTTAAAAACGTTTAAAAGAAAAATTACGTCACTTGTTGATGTTTTTGATTTGATAGTAGAGACAGTCTTTAATATAATTAAATTAAGTTCAATATTTTTAAATTTAAGAGAGCGTCATTTATGTATGTAGACTTTTATTTAATAAAAAATGGCTCTTTTTAAAACGTATTTATTAATTATTCTTTTTTTTTTTTCGGTGTCTGTCTGTTTGACCAATTAGAGCTTAAAACATTAAATATAGTTAAACAAGCGATGTCATCACGTTTCTTGTAAGTCTCTACTCTAACCCGTCAGTAAGTTAGTTTCCAAATATTTATATGGTGCTCGAAGAAATTATTTAACAAATTTTCCGTCCGTTTAAAATAACGAATTTTATTTATATTTAATATTTTTTTCATGAAGAATGAAAAAAAAAGATCAAATCCTTTCCTATGACGAAAATATAAATCAGGTCTTCAATTAATTTTGTTTCCTGTTTTTTTTTTTGTGCTTTGCAAACTTGATATTTTGCAACCTATCGAAAAGTGGTAAAAACTGCATAATATTAAGTTGTTGACTACTTCATAATTTTCAGTTAATTTATTTGATAATTGTGTTGTGACAAAAATCAAATAAAATTAAGAATGCACAATCAACATTCAACTACTTGTTATATATGTACATATAAAATTTAAATAACTTTTTGAGGGAGTATTTTAATAGCTTGATATTGATTAAATATTAATTAAAACAACAAAACACATATATAAAAATATAAAAATTACGACCCATTAAACAAGGAATATAAAAACATAAAAAAGAATACAATTTGGGATGAAATTGCTGAATCCCTCGGGGGAAAAAGATTTTAAAATTTGAAAAAAAAATCAAAAATTCTGAAAGTGAAAAAAAAATTAAAAACTGAAAAATTGTAAAAAAAAAAATAAAAAACTGAAAAATTGTAAAAAAAAAAAAAAAAAAAAAATAAAAAATTAAAAAAACTGAAAAAAATGATAACTGGAAAAATGTGAAAACTGAAAAAATGTGAAAACTGAAAAATGTGAAAACTGAAAAAATTTGAAAACTGAAAAAATTGAAAACGTACAAATACGAAAAAGTGAAAAAGTTCATAAAAATAATATTGTTCCTCATGATTTCCAATTGATGCCATTATGAAATATATCATTAGAGTTTTTATTTTTTTTTTTTTCAGTTCTGCGCATCTGTCAAAATCGATGTTTCGCATTAACTGCCTGTACCTGGAGTTGTAGCTGGATTAGCTGTCAAAATATTCAATACACACAAATTCAATATTACGAACACAACACGGTACTGCAAGAGTTCACAGACTTTTTAACTTTTCACGTGCAGCACTTTTGACGTGTATGTATGAAAAAAAAGAACCGGAAAAAAAATATTGAAGTTTTTTGTGGTTATTTGTTTCACGAAAAATATTATTAATTAAAAGAAAATTATCGGAAATAAAACAAGTGACTTATTATTCACTTGTTTTATTTCCGTGATTGTTTTTTTCTTCAAAAAAATACAATACAACAATTTTTTCACAGCCGTTGCATCTCTAGTTCCAGTTGCAGCATTCTATTGTATTCAGGCAGTAAGTAATGTAAGCAGGTTTTTGATCGTATCTTTAACGCCGAATAAACGTTATCGTAATCGCCCCGCAATCGCTAAGGTATATTTACATAGCTTTAGTCTGCTTTCTTAACACAAAGTATGAACAAGGTATTTTCTCATAAAGCAGGTATAAAATTTAATAAAAATGATCGGAGCAATTCTCGAGAAAAGCCGCATTCGTTGCATGGCAGCTACGTGTATTAGACGAGCCTAAAACAAAAACTCGAATTTCCTCCCTAGGGAATAACGTTCAAATGTGCGTTCTTATAGATTGGAAGCAAATTAGCCCATCTTATAAGGCTCTAGCTCAAACATTAGCTTACGCAGAGACGCACAGACCGATGAACTAACTGTATGAAGAAACCCATTTTTTTGGACTTCTTGAACCAATTTAAATAAATATGGTTGCGCGACAGTTCATATAGAATCAGGTGCTATAGTGACTTACAACTCTCAACCATTCTTATGTGCGTGTTATTGGCAGGAATGGCTGGGAGCTAAAATTTCCTGCCGTGACAGGCATATTTTCAAGACAAGATATAATTCGTCAATTCCTCGCAAGAGGCAGTACAAAAGAACATTTCAATAAAAAGCATTTCAGGCTGGAAATCGAACCTGAGACCTTCGAAGTAACAATTATTCGCACTGAAGTACTACACCACAGAATATTAAACATTCGAATTTAAAGAACGCACATTCAAAAACGATGTACCTATACTTATTGCTTACTTTCTGATTAATCATGAATCTCCTTCAAATAAGGTGAAGAGAAAAGGTATAATAAGTCTAAAAACTAATTCTAAAAAGTAACAACTACAACATTGCTAGTCGAGAGATGCAATGGAATTCAGTATTAACGTAACAAGACCGAAGACGTTTGAGTTTCATTGATTGAAAACACGTCAAATCAATAAATAGAAATTAATTTCTAAGTCACTATACGTACTTCTCTCTAGCTTACGACAAAAGTGACGTAAGTTTATCAAAAGATGTTGACGTACTGTTTCCAGAAATAATATAAACAACCATATTTGGAAATTGCATAACACAGTATTTATAAAGCCTTTTATAAATCATATTTAAAATTACATCACAATCTCTCTCTCTCTCTCTCAGCGCCAACTAGCAGAGTACCAGTAGATAAATGCTCACTTATCCTTCATCACTGTCTTATTTATTTACCTTAAACAAATCAAAATAATAATAAACTGAGAAATTCATTATATGTATATGTAAATACGTTATGATGACAGATCCAACTTTGAATAACTTAACTTCTCTCGACTTGACCTTTCAATGTCACTTTTATTAAGAAATAAAAATGACGTCGTCATACCTAAGACGCACCTTTTAAAAAAAAAATTCAAGTTGCATTTATTACTTTTTCATCACATTCAAAAATTGAAGGCAGTTGAAAACAATGCCAACTTTAAAAATATATACCCACCTGCCTCTAAAACATTGAGAGAATTTAATTTGTTTTCTTCTTCGGATTTCACTTTGTACGTCGTCGTCGTCAGCCGTAGGTACTACAATGGGGAACTCCCTTCCCCGGAATCTGAATTTTTCATGACTGAACTTTATAATGGCCGCATATATGTATGTACGTAATAAGATGCCTGCGCCAAGCCAAACAAATTGCGTGACCAGCACCAGACCTGAGACACTTAACTCGTGAACGGAACAGAGTCTTGAGTTAAACTCCACCTGCAAGTCATTATCTGCAATTTTATACGAAATGTTTTTATTTAAACAAAAAAAAAATAAAGAAAATATCTGCTGTTCAAGAAGAAACAGTGGGACTAACTATATGTGGAAATGTCAAAAAAATTCAAAAATTTTATGCAAGGCATTTGTTTTTAGAAATTTATCTCTTTGTTTGAAATAGTAATTTGTTTATATACAGTTGCAACTATTTCATAGAAATGATAAGTTACAAAGTGGGCGTATTCGTGGGCGTTTTTTGTGTAAATACATTTTTTACGGTATATATTACATTTTGAGAATCAATAAAAGTTTCAAATCTCGATTTAAATTAGTCCAAAAAATTATGTAACAAAATTGCACGTTAAAGTAGACCACTTCAAAATTTAAGGTTAAAAATTTTGTTCAATTTCTAGCTTTTCCCCATTGTTTAAACAATTTTTTCCCCACTGTGCTATACAACGGTTGTGAACACCATGCTCTATATGAAGGCTGCACTGCCATACCGATGCCGGTCGCTCGCTCGCTCGCTCAGTTGTAAACATGAACTTGACCTTTTGTATGTATGTTGCTGAACGGCCATGGCTGATGTGGTGAATGTCATTGAATTTAAAGCACTTCTCTCTCTCTGTCTTATGACATCAGACAACCTTTTAGCTTTAATCTGCAGATAGTTAACAACAATTTGTTAAGCCACATTGTTATTATTTAACTTTAAAAAAAACCGTTGACATGTTGAATGTTGGGTCACACCTCAGCGACGTCCGTCGTCGGTCGGTTGTCGGAATAGTCTAGACAACTGTTTGAACGGGTTATAGTTTTTTTTTTTTTTTTTTGCATTGTTTGGTTATCACACAATCTCTATTATTGTTGAGAAACAAATCAATTAATTTATTATTTTGATTGAATTTTAATCGATCTTATGCAATTTTTTTTTTAAATCCAATCGTAATTTTTACCGCACAAGTCTAGTCATTTATTGGTTGGACTTAAAATAATATAGACTGAACTGAAGTGGGTGGTGTCAAATAAAGATTAAAAAAAAAAATAACAAGTTCAATAACACGCGGCTCATTTGAATAGTTATTTAAAATATACAAAAACAGAAGAGATAAGTAGCTTTATGTTTTAAAAATAAATGCCACATAGAAGCAGTATAGTATCATTTTAATTGAATTAAATTAACTGAAAGAAAATAATCAATATAATATTATCAGTTTTATTGGCTTTGGGTCGTAAGAGGTGGTTGCAATATAAAAGCAATTAAATAATCTAAAGTTGAATATTTTTTTCTTTAGGTTTGTTTGCCACATGAGTTTTTTTTTTTTTAGCTGATAAGTTTTGGTGCAGTATATCGGCATCGAATGTTTGCTTTGATTTTGAATCTTTAAAAGGAGATGTTGATTATAATTTGTGATTTAAGAGCTTTTTTAATTGTCTTAACGATACTTTCACTCATATTATCTCGAACCTTGGTCACAATAAAATTTCAAGCATTTATTTAAAAGGGGAAAGTCGAATTTACGTATAGCTATAACGGGTGGGTCATCTAGTGGTTTCTTTTCAAATCATAGATTATTTTGACACTGACAGCTGTTTACCGCTCGAAATCTTGACAGAAAGTCAGTATCATACCTCTGTGAAACGAAATGAGTCGTTTTACGCTTGAACAACGTTGGTAAATATTGAAAACTTATTTCCAAAAGTGAGGGCTGCGTAGCCCAAACAGTGCGTTTTTTCCAAAGAAGTTTTGGCCGAAATGAAGTACCCACCGCACCTGCTGTACGCAAGTTTGTGCAAAAGTTCGTGAGACTGGATTGCTAGTGGACAACGCTCATGTTCCCCGTCGTCCTATACGGTGCGCACAGATGAGAATGTTGAAACTCGAAAATGAGGCTGGGAACAACGTTTCGGTCAACGGTGGGCGTTACAAAGCAATATTAAACGACACAGCCTATGCCACAATAGATCTTTTGCGCACCAAATTTTCAAATCGTGCTATCAGCCGTCTTGGCGATGTCAATTGGCCCCCTCGGAGCTGCGATTTGACTCCTTTGGACTCTTTTTTGTAGGGAACCGTGAAGGGCCTATGTTTTGCCAACAATCCGGAAACGACTCAGGCTTTTAAGGCCAATATCATCTTACGATTTTTATTATACATTCTTCGTACTTTTTATTACAAAATCCATTTTCAGGGAACAATTTTTAAATTTTTTCTCTCATAAATTGAGATTCGTTTAAGAAATCAGAAGATCTACATCGCGTTGGTGTCAAAAGCTATTTTGAATAAAAAAATGTTCGTAATTGTATTGGTTGTTTAATCAATTCCTAATCCTAATCCTAATAATATAAATTTTTTTTTTTTTAATTTTACAATCTGAACTGTAATTTTCATACTATAATATGCAACACGGTGCTAGGTTGTTTATACTTATCACAAAATAAAACTTATTATTTTTGCTATCGGTAAATATATTTTTAGTTTAATCAAGTAAATAACAAAAGGAAGGAAGTACCTAAAACATTCATATGATTTCATTCTTGTGCAAAGAAATTTCTTGGTATAGCATTTCGAAGTTTAAATTATTTGTATTCTACCTGTTGCCCGCCCACTTCCCTGGTCCTTCGATGACAACCACCATGCGTTTTGCAAAAGGGAAAATTCAAAATTTTGCAAAATTTATGAAAATTCACTTAATTTATTTTTTCCGAAAAAGAACCTCTCCTAAATACGCCATATATACGTAGTTAATAAAATATCAAGATTTAAGTTCAGTAAAAGGTCTCCCATTCTTTAATTCTAAATATAAAATTCCTCAAATTCAAGTATTTTCAAGTTCTTGTTAAAAAAAATCCATATAAATGTAAATGTTTCAAAATTAAAAAAAAATGGACTAAGGAAGTTTCCACTGAACGATTGCGACCTAAGCTTCTACATGACTATTCTGCATAAAAATGTTATAAGGGATATTTAAAAAAAATTCTGGATTTTTTTTAAATGTATTTTTTCTTATTTATTTTTGATAAAAATGTTATCAACTCTTAATAAAATAATTTTAACCAAATCGACGTGGGTATTTTAATTTAATTACTTTAATTTGCTTTTTTTTAATTCCGGGCTCAAAAATAGAAATTTAAAGCAAACTTTGCAATGGTATTTATTTATTTTATATATTTTTTTTTAATTCATAACTTCAGAATTTAATCCGCGATTCCTTCAGTTTTTTTTTTTTTTTTTTTTTTTTTTTTCAGGTACATCCGGTGAAGTCAATACAAGTACACAGAAATGAGAAAAAAGAACGCCAGATATAATAACATGACATACAAAATTAATAAATAAAGAAAAAAATAAATAAAAATGATTTGCCAATAAAAAGGAAAAATTTTAAATGATTTGAAACATAAAAAATAGTAATCCTGAAAGCTTTTTTTGATAAAACTTTAAGAGCTATTACAATATGTTAAGGAATATTAGCAGAATCAATAAGTGTATTTATGCAACGTCGTAAGTCTACAAATTTTGTAAAATGATAAGTTTACACAAATGTTTGCATGAACACCCTTTTTTGGTTAAGTGATGTTTAATTGAATTCGATGTTCGTCAAACGTCAAATATGAAACGTCAAAAATTGTTTTTGTGCACAAAAATTATCTATAAACTTGCAAAAAATAAAAAAAAATGTAAATCAAAGATGCCAAAATACAAAATTTTACAGTTCATTAACCAAATTGTAAACTTAACCAAATGGTAAACTTATCTAGGTTTTACATCATTGAATGAATACCCTTAATAAATTATTTCTAGAGTCTGGAACCCTTTCTCTTATACTCTTATAGTCTTATACTAGGTACACCGATTTTGACAAATGAAGTGTCAAATGAAGCGGAATTACCTGCTGATTTGACGAAAGATAACTTTATGATTTAATATTTTGTTGAAAAACTGGGGCCGAATTACCGGTTCCGTAAACTTGTGAGTGAATGCCATCAGTGATCGAATGAACGAGTAAACACTCTGGGATGATGGTACTATAGATTGCTCTATAACGTAAGCGGTAATGTCAAACTTAAATTATTCAGTCAGGTCCGACTCGAAAACTGATGCGGTAATTCGGCCCCTGCATTTATTTGTTAAATATTAATCCAATAAAAATGAACCCTAAAATGAACACTTCTACTTTCCGATTAGTAAAATTTTGGCATGTGACATTAGGCTGGTCCCATTGACTATTAACAGCAAAAAAACATTCTTAGTCAAATGAACGTCGCCATTGTACATCAAGAAAAATTGGGAAGACTGCAATAAAATGGTAAATATCAAGTTCTCTTTTGTAGCATAGTTTATAAATTTGCTGAAGATCTGGTTTATGAGGAATGGAATTAAGTTTAAGAATTTCCACCACTGCTTAAAATATTATGCTTATAAACTTTGTTGATTAATTAACATTGAAATTTTTGCTTTCTTTAAAGATCCTTCGATGAATAAAGGTTTCTATACACATTTTTGGAAGCCGACAGTGATATGTTCTAGTGAGGAACTGATCAAATATTTTACGAACTATTGTTACATTCCACGCAAAGATGCCAACGCGAATAATATCAAAAATATCTTCAATGAATAATGCAAATAATAATGGACTCAAAATGCATCCCTGTGGGACACTTGCAGTTGTTAGATACCACTCTGACATACTGAATTGGAAACTACCAACTCATATTGTTGTTTACTTCATTCTTTAAACTGTAAAATAAAGAGAACTGCATAACAAATTCCCTCGTGAACTAGCTCAAAACTGAATGTATATTTTGAAATAAGCAAAAAGTTTATTGCGTTGGTTTACAACTATTTATAAGACTATATTAAAATTAGATACTTTTAAAAAAATCTTTTAATAGTAAGATATATGCAGTTAGCTCTTACTTTCATACATTTGCTTAATGCGTCTTCCAATAAACGAATAATATCACGTCTTACCTGAAAAAAAAAAGAAATAAAAAAAAATGTAAATAATTTAAAAATGTAAATTACGATTAAGTAAGGCTACATGAATCATTATATGTATGTATATTATTTACATAAATACATCAAATTAATATTATGTATATCTATAATAAAAATATTCCCACTACGGATGGCAATGGCGCAGTAGATGACTTGACTGCTAACTTAGAAGTTGGGATTCGAGCCCCATTATTCTTTTTTATATTGCCCCCATTTCAACTGGACGCCACCGCTGGGAATTTATTATAAAAAAAAAAACCTTTCCTCACTTCACCCATCGAACACCTTCTTCTATCTTCTTGTTGTATCCTTCTATTTCTTCTAAAAATGTAGTGTATTGCAATTGAGCTTTCATTTACAAGAACTTCTTTAAAAAGTCTTTAGGCACATAGTTCAAATTATTATTTTATTTTTGTTTTGCAAATGAAATGAAAAAAATGAGTAGCACCTGAGTAATACAAAAAAAACACTGCTAAGAGAAGATAAATAAATAAGATTTTTTAAATAATTGTAAAATCCATCAAAGTGTTTTCCCTCAAACAAAATGTTCTCAGCGACATATGTATATGTATAATATGTTTACGAAGTACAAAAATATTCAAAGTGGTTTCATTTCGTGGTTTCAAGTTGGTAGCACTGACATTTGACACCTGTCAGCTGTCATTTGAAGTGTCGTAATATTAGTTGAATGTTTTCCATTTATGACAATGGATCGCTTAGCTTAACAACCGAACAACGCGTTAAAATTACTAACACTTACTATAAAAGTGGTGATTCAAACGTAGCCACTTTTCGCGCATTACGCAATGATTATGGTCGTCATAAGCGACCGACTACGCAAGAAATCGGTAAAATTGTGAAAAAAAATTGAAGAAAGTGGAAACGTTACTAATGTCGTAAGCCATGCTCAGTCAAAAATATTCCCGCTGCAAGTGCAAGTTTTGCTGATGATCCGAATTTATCGATTTCCGACGTTCGCAGCTATTGAACGATTTTTTTTTTGGCCAGCGATTCAAGATCAAGATCATGACTTGAACGATATGTGATTTCAACAAGACGAGGCAACAAGCAACACAACACGACCAATTATGGCTTTATTGCGTGAGAAGTTTCCTGGTCGCGTAATTTCACGTTTTGGCGACGTCAATTGGCCACCAAGATCATGCGATTTGACGCCGTTAGATTTTTTTCTGTGGGGCTACGCAAAACACCTTGTTTATGCGAATAATCCCCGAACTCTAGACGCATTAAAAAAACAACATTACTCAAGTTATGGCCGAGATACCGCCCGAAATGTCCTAAAAAGTGGTTAAAAATTACCTCAAAAGAATCGCATGCTGGGAATCTTCCCGCGGCAGCTATTTAAATGATATTGTTTTTCACATTTAATGACAGAGTCCAAACTTTATAATGAAATAAAATTTTCATCAAAAATGTATCGCTGTGTGTTTTATTTAGCTTTACTTTCGAAACCGAAAAATGAATAACCCTGTAATTTGCAGCGTTTTTAGGGACATCGAATATTAATTCTCCACTAAATTTTAATATTATTGACCATTATTTGGCGATTTCGGTTACTTTTTAGGGCTTTCAGAACCACACGTTCCCAAGCTCCATTTTCCATTCCAACGCTGGCAAGAAAAATTCCTAAATTATTGTTACGTAACATGCTGAAGTCATCGTGATTTTAAATTTAACTTTAGTCAAGGAAAAACCTTGAAAAATAAAATACAAAATGTAAAATGCAAATTATTTATCCAGAACAGAACTTATTTGCATTCATTTCTGATAAACACCTTCTATATGTTCATATGTATGTAGGTACGTGCTTACTGCAATTTCAAAAAATCCACACAAAACTAAAAGCTGATAAAAAGAAACAAGTAGGTAATTCTTGTTAAACAAAAAAAAAAAAACAGATGGAGACGTAAAAATACCAAAGAAAACAAATTATTTAATTTAATATGCAATTTTTAACTAAAACGATATAAATCATTTTTCATTAAAAAGTTACCTAAGTTCTTTTATATGTAGGTACTTTCGAACCTTATAGTTTGCGGTGGGAAAGTTTTTATGATCTCATAGTTTCATGGAATTCTGTAAATTAATTTATCAGGAAAAGTGATAAAGGCAAGAAAAAAGTAGTACTTTTCTACTGAATCCTATGGAATTTATACAATCTGATAAAGAAGGGTTTTTGATAAATGTTTTTATTTCTACCCAAATAAATAGACCATACCTGCCTTCATTTTAAAATATCTAACCTTCTTCTTCAACGTGGTTAGAAACTTTAAAAATATTTATGTTAATAACTTTAACCCTCAGAATTATTGATTGTTTTTTTTTTAATTATTGTTAGATTTATGGGCACATATTACACAACTAGATGACTCTATTACAGATTCTTTTCTTTACAATTTAGTGAATAATAATAATAATAATTTACGATTATTACACCAGAATTATTAATAAATCCATATAAATGTAAATTTAAATTATTACTATCACATCACAGACGCCGCGTCAGTTTTTATCATCAGCATCAAACTGTCGCTATCTTTTGTCAATAGAATTCATAATTCTCAGTTATAATAAATTTTTTTTTAATTTTATTTACATAACTAGAAATATAAAATATAATGCAATTTTGTTTTACAGCTCGCCCTCGTAATAATAAAATACCTACAGTGCAGCACAATATTAATATTCTTATCGTTTAGTACTTTATCTTTTTTTGAATTAGTTTATACATTTCCCCATTTAATAAGCGTTGCATCAAGCGCCGCCTAGCTTGACTAGGTATTTATGCACTGAGAAAAACAACTACTGAAGGGTTAAAATGACACCGGTTATTATTTATAAAAAAATGTCATAGATTCATGTTTCACTAGAAGAAAGAAAGCTTTTTCTTGAATGATATGTAGGTAACCAATTTAAAAAAAAAAAATTGCTTCACTCGTTATAGCAAACTATAGACTAGTGTTAAATTGGTCATAAGTCAAAAATACCGGTTTTTTGCTTTTAACTCTCAAATGATTATTTTTCGAAAAATATTTTTTATATCTTACTTTACATTTTTTAGTATATTTGCTACAAGAAATATTATCACTATTTTATCCATACGAGCTTTTAGTTACAAAATATCTTGACTTTGAAAATAAGCTAATTTCAAAAATTTGTCCTGGAAAATTGTAGAAAAATAGACCCCAATCTGTGAAAATAATTCAAGTGAAAATTTTTAAAGGCATATATTTTTATTTTGACATATAAAATACTGTCTAAAAAGTCCATAGCCAAATCTGGCTGACATTAAAAGTTTTCTAAAGTCAAATGTTGAAAATATGGGGTTTTCACAACTTGAGCGTTTGACCGTTTGAAAGTCGCAATATCTGTCTTATTCCTGGTATGGAAAAAAAGGTAAGACTTTTATTTCTTGTGGTAAATATTATGATAATACATAAAGTGAGTTTACAAAATCATTTGACAATTTCCCGTTTGAGAATTAAGAGCAAAAAAACAGTATTCTTGTTTTTTTTTTTAAATAATTAAATCCTTCAGTACCTACTAAAAAACATGTTAATACTTTTTTTTATTAAGGGTCAAATAATCAACAAATTTTGGAGAAAAAAAATCGATACAATTAACCTATTAAGAATATTGTATGCGAAAAACCTATATTTTTGTTACTTTGTTACGGAATATCTTTTAACTGATCGTGTGTATTAAAAGAAGTTTTATAATATTTGATGTAGAAAATGTTATAATATAAAAAATGAGCATACAAAATTTGTCGATATTTTCATCATTTAAGAGAAAGAATTGGAAAATCAGTATTTTTTTATTTGTAACCAATTTTTTAAAATAATATTTTCGACTAGCTGAGATATGCTTGTTTGTTAAAACAACTCATAAAATTTGCTGAACTAATTCTAGATTAATTTTTTTTTTTTTATGGACATATGACCATGGGCCAATATTCATTTGTCAAATACCTTAATAATCAGAATTTGTGCAACATGCCCTAAAATAAATAAAAATTTTGATTCAAGAATATTATACATATTTCCACAGTGTAGTTTTATTCAACTAATGAATAAGCCAATCCTGCAATGTCCGTTCATCAATTTGTTAGGCGTTCACAGTCCAATTTTTTTTTAAATTTCAACGAGTCATTATGCCAATTTCTAACAACCTAGATAGAGGATTCTTCTTTTTTTCATAATAAATTCATTTATTGTACAAAAAATAAAATAAAATGCAAAATAAAATTTAAAAAAAAAACAAGGGAAAACATCAAAAAAGCTAAAATTAATTTTAAATTTCTTGCGACAGAAATTATAACTCATTCGGCATGGCGCCACCATCGCCATGTCACTGCTGCCCGAGTCACTACAAAAAAGTGTTGCTTGTTGCATCGAAAATAGTTTTTTCCTCCACAAAAAAAAAAAAAATATATAAAAATATTCATATCTCGTGACACTATGTTGCTTTTTGCTATATCTTCTGACCTAATTTTGAAAAAAGATATTTTCAGAATAAAAACAAAAACGTTGATACCTTCGTAAAGAATTTTCGTTGAGGGTGGAGTGAGATAAATAATTTTAATCACGAAATTTTTAATGTTTTTTTTTTTTCCCTTGCTTTATCAGGTGTGAAATGAGATGATATAAAAATATAAAAACAAAAAATTACTTCAACTCAATGATGACAAAATAACTTCAAGTGATTAATTTAAAAAACAGAAAAAATGAAGTTACAAAGGTCAGATACGATAAGTAATTTCCACTGACTTGACTAGAATATTCATTGAGTGCAGTTTTTTTTTTTTTATCTGATGACATTAATGCACTGACACTGGATGTTGACATCCATTTAGATACAAGTGCAACAGATGCAAAGCCATTAGATTTAATCACCAGCATTTAAGCAATTAACAGTGATGTTGTTGGAGGAAGTTTCTATGAAAATGTTAAGTACTTTTTCCCGTTTAAGTGTGTGCACGTCCACAATCAAAGTTAAATCATAATAATCATAAATTTGTGTTATGTATAAAAAAAAGGAAACCGTTTAAAGATTTGTGAGTGCGGAGTGATCTCAGAAAATATTTTACTGATTTGTACGTGAAATTAAATTTATATATTTTTGTTTTGTATTTCTACGGAGCGATTTTTATTTTGTTTAAACTTTTTTGTTATTTTATCTGCGCTCTTTCATTTAAGATGGAAAAAAACTTTTCTTTTCGGAATTTGTTTGGGCGATGTTGTTGCACCTAAGCCACCGTGTGCTTGTTGGCAGATAATTACACCCTATTACAATTGATAATTATTAATTTGTAGTTAGTAAATAGTGAAAGTCGATTTTTAACAACCCGATTAATAGAATTATTCCAACATTCGACATTCTTTGTCGACAATATAAGGATTTTTCAAATTCAAATACTTAAATTTTTGTCTGCCGCTGAGAAAGACTGAGCGGCAGGGCGACTGAGTGTCAAGTTCAAGCAACAAGTGGCCATTTATAAAACGAGAATATTTTAGAGCAGCACAATGATGTGAAAATTATATTGCTAAGTAACTTTCACAAGTATTGTAATTGCTGTACAATGTGACTGCTGTATTTTTGCTAGATTTTTTTAAAAAAGTGTGATAAATTAAATCATTAAATACTTTGTATGAAATCGAAGAGTTACTAACTATTTGTTTAATAGCAGTCAAGGTAACCCTCTGGCTTAATTTGAATCTATGAATCTGCGGATGGGGTTTCCACAAGGATCTATTATGGGGCCTCTCTTGTTTTGTTTTTATATTAACGATCTACCAAACGTTTGCTAATGCAACAACTGCAGCTTACTTAACGCAACTTTATGAAATAATATATATTTTTAATTTCATTTAATTTTGGTGGGGGCAAAAAACCGCACTTAAAAATTAAGAATTAATCTAAGATCGTGATGAAGGAGAGAGAGCTTAAAGTCGAAACAGTTCATGTTCAAATTAACAATCCGTAGCAATCGAGCAATAAGTTTGTTGGAGCCATAAGATGTACGGTGAGTGCGTAGATAGAAGAAGCGAGGATTTCGTATATTAAGAGAGTTAGTATTTAAAGAGATAAAGTTGTAAAGCGAAATGCAATCAACGGAACCAGAAAGGAGACGATGAGTTAAGAGAATTTCGAATACTTATCTTCGTTCTTCCAGCGAGTTCAGGCTGATTAGTTTAAGGCGGTCTTAATAGGGAGATAGGATCAATAAATTGTTCCAAGATAGATCTCGAAGAGCAAAGCAAAGATCTCGAAGAGAGAGCGATATACGCTTTCGATTATGGAAATGTAAATATATTGGTAAATGTACAATACTTGACTGGTATATTTGAGGAGGCGGGATTAAACGTTATGTAAAGGGACCGAGTCACATAGGCGTTGGAGAGATCTTTCGACCATCGTTTCACGAAGCCAAGTGCTAAATTACCTTTAAGAATAATTTCGTCTATATGTCTTACGAAGTTGAGTTCCTGGTGAAATCCCGAATCTTTTAAACGGTGGATATGGTTAGATCATGAAGAAGGTAGATGAGTTTTAATGGGCTTGTGTGGAAAAGCGATAATTTGCATTTGGCAAAGATAAGTTCGGAGCTGTTTTGAAGGCACCAAACTGAAAAACTCTCAAGATCGGTTTTGAATAAAGGAAGAGTCATTTGACGAAGAAATTGTCTAAAAAAAACTTGGTATCGCCGGGGTACAGTAAGATAGAGTAATGTTCGATGACCATTTCAATATCAGTATATAGCAAGGAGTTAATAAGTTAATAAAAGAAGTGGGCCTATGTGGTTGCCTTGGGGAACACCTCAGGTAGCTAAAAAAGGGCTAGAAAGGTTAAATCCTCAACGAACACAGTAAAATCGATTTTCTAGGCAAGATGAAATCCATTTTAAAAAAAGAGTGCTGAAAGCGGACAGTGAACAATTTGAAGAGTATAAGTCTATGAGAAATTGAGTCAAAGTCCTTACTAAAATCGTTTAAAACAACATCAACTTCGCAGCTGGAATGGTAAAAGACACAAATTCAACAAGGTTAGTAATTTTAGATCTAGATTAAAGAAAAGCATGTTGTCTAGGGGGGGATGAAAGGTTTGCAGTGAAAACTTAAAATTTTATACAAAATACTTTCGAAGTAATAAGAAAGTTTGTCAATGAAAACGATAATTATTAATATCGCCTTTAGGACCGTTTTTGTGGATTGGGATAACGAGAGAAGTTTTTCATGTCTGAGAACATTCACCTTGAATTAGCCATAGGCTGAACATTTTTGAGAGAGAAAAATAGAGGGTGCTGGAGCATTTTTTTACAAGTATGGCAAGAAGACTATCTGGGCCAGGATTAAATTCATTATCACGTTGAATTTTGATCAGACAAGGGACAGTAGTTTCGAGGAGAAATGGTCCAAGAGAGAAATAATTGAAATAAGCAGAGAAAGGTACAAATGAAAGACAAAAGATTCTTTAAAGAATATGGCGAAAAAATTGTAGATATGAATTTAGTTAATAAGAAAAATCTTCTACCAATGCTTAAATAAAATTTCAAAATTGATTAAATATTTGTTTTTTTTTTTTTACAAAATCTTACTTCAGAGCAACCACGGGCCACGATGATCGCATGAAATAATCCACGACGAAATAAACAAACATTATATAAAATAAATCCCTTATAAATGGATACCTAGCCTTTTTCTAAAACAAAAATAAATCTTCCTCTAGTATATTCTCAGAGTATCATTATTACACAAACAAACCATATATAACTACTTATGTACTTATACTTTGCTTCTTTTGCATCACACATGAGGAGGAAAACAAAATATACAAAAATAAATTTATTTTGCAACTTGCTGTCTCGACAAAATTCTCTTACACAATATCTTAATGATTTTTGGAGCAAACAATAATGAAAAAACCCCAACTTTTAACCAAGACAGCTCAATGTCTGATGTTGACCAAAAAAAAAACAAAAAGACTCATTTTTGTTAACAGCTGTATGTATAGGAGATATAATATCTTAATCGAAGTACTTCATCTCTTTGGCATAACAATCATATTATTCTTTGCGGTCTTCACACTTTTACCTTCATCGTTGTTGTCATTTTGAAAACCACAAACAGCCACGCCGGCGACGACGACGACAACGACGATGCCGCGTCGACGATGAAGTAAGACAGAAAAAAAAAATTTAAAAAACATACTGTATGATAAACAGAACTGAAATTCATCACACGTTTTTTTTGTTTTTTTCAGCGCAGACGGTGTGCTCTATGCGCTCCAATAAAGTTGGCACTATACATTCCTAGAGTTCAACTTGCAGCAGCCGAGAGAGTTGAACAGACCTTCTTATAGATTCATTGGACTAGCAATCCACGCTGACTTGATGATGATTATGTTGAGGAAGATAATGTTGAATATATTTACAAAACCAGCACTAATACAGTACAGCACTCCTTAGATCTAAACATTGGTATTTCGCATACTATTTATATCTCAAGGTGAAAGCATTTGATGAAGAATTCGATACTTAGATCTTTGAAAAATGGAGTTTTGTTTTCCCACAAGAATTGTGCATACGCCCACATTTATTAACTCAAAATGAAGTCCAATGGATGTAAAATTCTCTTCCTATTCATCTTAGAACAGTGGCTGTGATTTCGATTTTTGAGTTTTAAAAAGATTCGTTGGACCATTTTTTTTACTTATTAAAAAAAGATTGACATGCGTCAGTTGGTCAGTGTTGTCCCCAAATGCGCTGACGTGCAATATGTGCTTTTTACCTTTAGGTAAACTTGTTAACGCATGTTAAACTATGCAGATTACACGACTTGACAACATTCAAACGCGGATCCGACGCAAAGTTGAAAAGTGCACAAATCAATTAATTTTTAGTTTGAAGATCACAAGACGTCAAAATTTTTCTTGAACACGCCTTATGTGAATTTTTCGCAACTAATATAGACTGTCAATCTATGAACTGTCGAATTCCCTTGAAAGTTTCTACGATGTCGTTAGGTTAAAAACAAAAACTCTTAAAGTTCCGGAAAATAGCGGTTTTAGTGCTTTGGATTAAAATATTCAATATACGTCAATATATAGCTTGTTTCCTATCTATCAAGCTATATTAACGGTCAAATTCCATATAAGAGTGGCTACGACGTCGATGGTTTACAAAAACCTTTACAATATCAAACATTTTTGAAATTCAGAAGAATGCCAACGCAGGATACGTTGACACACTAAATTAAATTATAATGTGTGAACGCGCTGGTGTGCAGTCTGTCAATGTGTCTTAACTGCGTTTACAGGGTGATTACATGGTCACACAAAATAAAGAAGCGTTGACCCTTAAGTTGGTGCCAATGTCAAAGCAGCAGTCAACGCATTGACAGTATTTTGCGTTGACTATAGCCCGCCTTGATAACTTTGGGATAAAATTTGACGTTAATGTGTCAACGAGTTGAACATTGCGTTAACCATCTAATCGTATATTAACACTGCATTTGACGGACGCTGTATAAGGTCCACAGGAAAAAAGTCCATAAAAAAGTTCTTGCATTGCAGGGTCTCTGTCTCAGTATTTCAAATAATAAGTACGCCTTGGGTAGTTCGCTGGAATTATAACTCGGGAGTTCTTTGGATCGAATCTTTCGCTAAGTTTCAAAACGCATCATATGCGTATATTTGACGCAGTCATGAGTTCCGAAAGTAAAACAGGAAAATGGTGATTAAGTTATGAGTTTTTAAACGCATCCCAAACGTCAGCAATAAACATTAACTGAGCATTGAACGCATCCAATTTTGTTTGGATAGTTTCATTTGACAATTTGACGTTTGAACTAATGGTGAACAAAAAATATGGAGTCTCGATCGAAGTAAGTTTAGTTTAACAACGGGGAATTGGGCGAAGGAGACATTTGGTTCCAACAGGACGGTATCTCAATTTATTATAATTTCCTTTTTGAAAAAAAATATTTTGAGTCATCAGCACTTGATTATTCAAATTTTATGTAATTTTTCTCGAAAAGCTCCATAGTGCTGCATGGCTGTGTCCATCCGATATGAGGAATGCATTTTGAAGAATTCGTTCCGTCTTCTGCATTCCTTTTAACGATCGACTTACTGCAAGCAAGCAAGCGGTCTCAGCAAACTTACCCTGCCTTGCCCCCATCATTAACATGTATCTTTTTTGCGAGCAGCAGCAAGAAGTATTTTTACATCTTATATGATGATGTCTGTGCAATTATTGACGATGACGGTAAATGACTTGTTGCGGTAGAAATACCTTGCATTATGATTTGCGTGTGCATGTATATAATGTGGAGCAGCTCATGTGTGTGTGTGTGTGTGGTATAGAAACGTATCGTATAGGTAGTAGTTGCATTTGATGACCGGCTTGACCGCATGGTTAATGGTCTGGCGATTGATGTGACATAATATGAGCCAACAGAGTGAAAGACGCAAATCACGTCTTGATATAGTTTTTGCCGGAGGAGAAGGTACGTATACATAATCTTATCCCGCCCGGAAAAAATAGAGCGACCATTTTGCATGGAATGTGTCTGGTATAAAAGGCCTGCTATTTATAGAACAATAGATTTGGTGTGACATATAGGTAGTTAAACCTGGAAGGGCTTGGCTATTGTAATTGTTAAATAAGTGGTAGGCAGGCTTGAAAAAATGGTAACAAGATTAAAATTGAGTTGAAGGGGATTGTTTTACAACAGTTACAGTTTTATATTGTCTATATGATAAAATAAAATTAGACAATTCATGTGAGCTTGAAAATTTGAATGAAACAGCTAGCAGTTATAATTACACTGGACTGTATTTTCCTGGGAATTGCACAACCTTTCTTAAGTATTTCTTATGGCGAAAAATTACCGAATTCAGCATAAAGTTGTAGGATTCTTCCCTTTCTTAGAACACGCACAGAGAAATGGAATGGTTATAAAAGTACATACGTCACACTAGACCCTGGTTTTCCACAACCTGTCGCATCAACAATATAAATTATCTAAAAATTTATTATTGCTTCATTTATAACGATTTTGCAAGTCTAATCAGATATTTACGCCCAATTATTACATAAATTATTAACAAAAGACTAAACTTAAATTAGCATAAGACTTTAAATTCACCGGTTATTCCATTCAATCGAATGAACACCAAAATTTAAAAAAAATAAGAAAAACTTCTTGCTTACCCTCCGTAACAAAAAAAAACCTTCATTTGTTCAATGGCACAGAATTTTAAATATGTTTTTTTTTTTTTTTTTTATTCAAACAAAAAGAAGAAAATTCAAAAAACCTTCGGGTATAAAAGTAGACCACCTCTTATCGTTAGCAACAGATTTTGCAATCAATCAATATTCCATTTGAAAGCAAGTGAGTCTATATAACAAAGAATATTCCAGCAGCCCCAAACATAAGACAACCATCCCTCCATTTTCCGTTAAATTCGCGCTCATTTATCTTCATTGCTTTCATTTCACAGGGTGGTACAAAATTCTGAGGTAATGATGATGGAATGAAAAAGTTGATAACTTACTTATTATAAAGGGGTCATGGCTAACTTACACATTTTTAAACACATTGTCGACCGTTTAGGAAGTAAAAATAGGAGGTTAAACATTTGACTTCGGGATTTAAGCACATTATTATGTGGGATATTGGCAAAAACAGTATACCATTTTAAAGGTCTGTAATTGGTCAAAAAAGGTCAACTGCTTATGTCAGCCACACAAAATTTTTAAAAAATGTTTAAATTTCTTCAAGGTCATTAGAGATTTTCAACGCCCCCTTTTTGGGATGTTCGAAAAGAAAATATACTAACTGAACGTTCGGGTAATCCTAATAAAAGGCCAAAGATTGTCGTATGGATTGTTATCACCTATTTGTGGAATATAAGAAAAAATATATAACCTGAAAGGTGGCTTACCAACTTGCTTCAGAAATTTGGTCAGCCAAGTTTTTTAATATTTTTTTTTAGTTTTTTTGTTGGTCGTATAGATTGTTAGCACATATGTTTTAGGATATTCGAAAAAATTACAATCTGAAAAATAACTTAATCCTCATAAAAAGACAACTAGAGTTAGGAATCGATCAGCCGTTGGTTTTTTAATTGATTTTGTAAGTTTTTTCTTTCATCTCATTTACGGGATATTCGAAAAAATATACCACCTGAAAAGATAAATTGTATCATAATGAGTAAACTACTTTCAAAAATAGGACAGCCATAATTTTTTGAATTTTTAAAATTTGTTCAAGATCATCGATATTTTAAATACCGTATTTGTGTTTGTGGGATATTCGAAAAAAATTACCATCTGAAAGGTTCCTTAATCCTCTTCAAAAGTCAACGAGTTTCAGAAATTGATCAGTCATAGATTTAAGTTTAATGAATTTGAAAAGTTCTATTTCAAGATCGTAAAGATTTTTAGCATCTTATTTTTTGGGATATTCGAAAAAAAAATATACCATAGGAAAGGATCCTCTTAAAAGATCAACTAGTTTAAGAAACTGGTAAGCCATAGATTTTTTTCAACAAATTTTTAAAAGTTTTTTAAGGTCGTAATGATTTTAGGACCTTATTTTTGGGATATTTGAGAAAAAAACATTACAACTGAAAGTTAAGTTCATTCAAACAAAAGTTCAACTGGTTTTAGTAATATGGTCAGCCATACAATTTTTTTAATAAATTTCTTAAATTGTTTCTTAAGGTCGTAGAGATTAGTAACACGTTATTTCTGAGATGTTCGCAAAAAAAAAATGTTACATCTAAAAGATCAGTTACCTGTTGTTCAAAAAATATAAAGTAGTTGGAGAAATTGTTCAGCCATAGAAGAATATTAAGCAATATTCAATTTTTTTCGAGGTCATTAAATATTGTTAGCACCTTATTTGTGGGATATCGAATAAAAATACACAAAGGCCACTCCTCATATAAGGTCAACTAGTTTCAGAAATTAGCACCTCATTTGTGGGATAGATATTCGAATAAAATACACAATTTGTAAGGTCACTTAATCCTCATTAAAGGTCAATTAGTTTCAAAAAATAATCAGCTATAAATTTATGTTTAATGAATTTTTAAAAATTTTAGTCAGGGGCTATTGGAAAAAATAATATTTAAAAGGGTACTCAATCTTCAGCAAATGTCAACTAGTTACAGAAATTGGTAAGCCATAGATTTTTTTAATCAACGAATTTCGTCTTTCAAAGAATAATTTTTTTTTTTAATCCAAATATTTGTTTGAACCACCCTTTACTTGAAATTGTGTAACTTTTCATACAATTTTCCACTTGGACGAATTTTTTGTGCACATTCTCCAAAACATAAGATACTTTTTACTTAAATAATTTTGTTGTTCGGATGGATGAATGTTGTTGGTGTTGGTGTTGTTGTTTGTTTTTTTTTTTTTTTTTTCAAGAAATTTAGGTCAAGTCAATTGAAAACTGCACCGAAACTGATGACGATCGATGGGCACCTCGTTAAGAAGAAACAGTTAAAAGAGGCTGCATGATAGTGTCCCAACATATTTTTTTAGGGGACGGACGGGCGGGCGTAACAAAAGTTCTGTCCACAAAAAATGTTTTTTTTTTTTTAAGAAAAGGAAAATAGGGTAAATTGTGTAGTGATCTTGGTAATTATTTACGAGGAGAAAACGCACAATAGCTTAAAGATTTATGGCATAATTATTATTGATGCTCCATGGTTGCAGCCGATTAAGAAAGTCCACTTTGTCCGACATCACAAAATATCGATGAAAATATCGTATTGATCGTCGCATCGCGTCTTCATATATTTTGTTGAATCTTTCCAACATAATATCTTTTACAGATTTATTATAAATTATTGTTAATAAATTTTCTTATGTATATTGATTAAAAAAAAAAAAATGATATTGTGCTCACTATATATCATCACATGGTGCTATTGATGGGAATTTAATTGGCAACATTTGTTGCTAATAAAAACACCATTTCGGTATCATCATTAAATATACATATACAGGCTTTTGTTGGTTTGTTGGGGGTAATTTCTTCTTTCGACGATATAGAAAGTGGTTTAATTGAAATTTGTGTGTTTTGAGGTAAATTTGCTGCTGCTGGTGTCGTCGATGTTTCTTCGAGCGATTTGCGGAAGAAATTCGACTCGGAAGAAGAAATTTATAGCGAAATCACTGGGGTATAGTTGTTAGGCAGATAAGTGCAATGCAATTCGAATGATGCTTAGTTAGTAATTTGTTTTAGAAGCGCGTGATTTTTGCAACTTATTATTTTTTTTTTAAATATGTATGTAGTGCGGTTTAAAACAAGTGAAATTAATTGAGTTTATATACAGAATAGATATTTTCTTTTGTAATAACATAACATTTGTTTTTTTTTTTTTTTAAACATTGTTGCGCAACTCTATCATCGTACAAAGACAAAGGCACACATTTAAATTTCTTCCTGGATGTCGAGACCAATTTGTTGATGTTGACTATAATTCTGTCATTAATTTTCTTCGACTTAAATGGATTTACTTGATGAAATTGTTTTATTTATGTAAGAAATCCTGTTTAGAGTCTGCAACTGGAAATATTGGCTTCAGAAAAATTTTCTTATAAGTACTAAAGCTTTTTTTTTTACAAAGTTTCGATCTATTTTTATTGGATCTTAAAGGCTTATCTATAAAAGCTTCTTAAAATAGATCTCTTTATTAACCCCCTGAATAAAGCGTGAGATTGTAGATAAATATGTGTGACTATTGGGAAGGTCACTCTGCCATATATCGACTTTATGTTAAACCTTAGAAAGATGCAATGTATAAAATATAAGTTAACAATTTTGAAAAAAAAAAACTTTTTGTGTGGGGAACAAGGTTGCGAATTTTTGAATTAAAAAATCATTAAGTCATAAGTCTGTAGATGACTTGTGAATTTAAAAAATTTAATTCATAAGTTAGTTAGTGACTTATGGATTAAAAAAAATTTAATTCTAAAGCTAGTTAGTGACTTATGATTTAAAAAAAAATCAATTCATAAGCTACTAAGTGACTTATGAATTAAAAAAAATTTAATTCCAAAGTACTAAGTGACTTATGAATTAAAAAAAATTGAATTCATAAGCTAGTTGGTAGATTGGAAATTCTTAAGCTTTTTTTGACTACATAATTATTTTGAATCTATTTTTAGCTTTCAAATCTGGTTTAGAAATCATAAAATGATCATGCTAGCTTATAAATTTTCCAATTCATAATTTTTCTAATCAGAATTCACCCATTAGCTTATGAATTAAATTTTTTTTTAATTCATAAGTTACTTAGTAGGTTGTGAATTAATTTTTTTTAATTCATAAGTCACTCAGTAGCTTTTGATTTAAATTTTTTTAATTCATAAGTCACTAACTAGCTTGTGAATTAAAGTCAAGCTTAAGCTAGAAAGTGACTTAAGCTTTTGCAACTCTGGTGGGGAAGGGGTTAGGTACTTGGTAACTTCTATTTTTTTACCCTTCCCCAAAAATTGTATTCATTTTTTTTTTAGGATAAAAAATCATTTGACTGTCTTAAAACATTTTTTGCCGTTTAAGAAAATTTTATTTTTCATCATCAGGAAATAAATAAAAATGGGGACAAATAAAAAAAAAAGAACTGGCAAATAACACCAAAAAATAACCCCGAAGATGCATGAGAAATGTCCGAAGGTTGTTGCTTAAAAATTTAAAAATTATATTTTGCGAAATTTATTAAAGATTAAATTATAAAAAAAAAAATATTTTAAAGATGTTAGTATTTTGTATTTTATTCCTTAACAAATCATTCATAAAAATGTCAATTTAAATTTTTTTTTTTTTAAGTTTCAAAAATATATCTTTTTGGATTTTTAAAAAAGTTTTGATTTTTTTCTTTTGTAACTCAAACTCCGAAAATTATTTGGTTGTTATTTTTTAAGAAGTTTTTTAACTCGACCTAGAAGATTATATAGAATAACGGTTCCTGCTACAATTAGAACTGTTTAAAAAAAAAGTTAGAAAAAACTTTTAAAAACTTTACTTTTATTTTCTCGAAAACGAATTCAAGCCCATTATCAAAAATACCTCTCATAAAACCGTTTTATTTTTTGACTCTGACTATCGTCTATAACGATTTAAATTATTTTTTTTGTGCTTTTATTGGAAGTCGTACTATTATAGCGTTCCAAAAATTTTCAAAAAATCATAATTGAAATTTTTAAAAGAATATTATTTTGCAATCAAAACTAGTTGCTTTATTTTACGCGCGATTTTTTAAAATAAAACAACTAGTTTTGATTATAAAAGCGGGAAAATAATTAGAAACGGGAGAATAAAAAACGAGATTATAAAAAAACGGGATTATAAGAGACGGGACTATACAAAGCGCGATATCGAACCCAACCCTATTTTTTGACATTTCAAAATTGTTTTGTTAAATCGCAATATCTTCTAAATACTTGCTCGTACGAAAAAAATGTTAAAGACTTTTTTTTAGGGAATCGCATAGCCTTCAAACTTTGCCTACAATATTTTGTGGTAGTATTCAATGTTTAAAAGTTACATACGAAAAACCGATTTTCGAGACATTTAACCTCAAATAACTTTTTTAGCACATGTAGGATTTATTTAATAATGAATCCAAAAGGTTGTACCAATTTTCAGCTTTTTGCGATTTTTGTCTAGGTTTGCAGATTTTTGTCTATTTTGACTGTCCTATAAGAGGGGAAAACCAGAATTTAATTTAGCGCAGTTTGGTGCTTAATCAACGCTGCTATCAATGCTATGACACATTACACACAGGCAAGTACATCAGAGAATCTTAATTTAACCGCACTACACGAATGTAGAATTCTCTTCTTTGACTTTTGTTTAGCCTTCCTTAGAAATTTTAAATCAATGTGCAAGGGAGAAGGAGTAATTAGTTGTTATTTTTTTGTTAATGCATATCTCGCTAACTATCATTTTGTTTTTTGAAATACATAAAAGTGTTAATCATTTCCTAAAAAGAGCCCATTTGTTAAAGGGTTTTTTATTGCATAGGATGACAAAATTTAGTTTAGTTAACACTTGGATGAGCTAACACTTTAATTTTATAGCCTGTAGTTATAGCTATTTTACGACTGCCAGGCTTATCATCAGATTCCTTTTGATGATTCTTAGTCTATTTTTGTTCAATTTAATATTAAAAACTAATCTTCATTCTAAAGGTAGTCGAACCTAGACTGTCTTCAGATTCATATGCAATGTGCATTGTGCTCCCGCAATAATTAGGTCTATCACAATTTAGAGATTGTTAACAAACATTTAATATTCGATTCAGGTCTTTTTCGCCAAACTTTTAAATTCACTGAATTAACAAATATTCTATATTTCACTTGTATATTCGGATTTTCCGTGCTCCATAAGCGATAAATCACAAATATCAAAAGTCTCACACCATTTGCAAAAATGCGTGACCCTTCCGATAAGGTGATGACTTTTGCGCCAGCTTGTATATTAAAAATATGATTTTTGGAAGCTTTTCAAGACGTTATCATTTTTATTTTTGTACTTCTTTTGTATAAAGTCAAGTTCATATTTTTTTAAACAACTTGTTTGAAATAAAAGCTTATCGCTTGAAGACCGCAATTTATAAAAATATTTTTTTTATTTTGTACTAACACAAATACATAATGTCGTTGAACTACATACTCAAAAATAAATCTCAAACAAGTTCACTATGGCGTATGTGCAACATTTTATCAATTTATTTCATTTTATCAATTTGAAATGCATTCGTTGTAATTTTAAATAATGTCTATTTTTAGGTACTCTAAGAGCCTATCTAAATGTTCACAAAGTTTAAAAATAAATCTAACTAAAGACAGATAAAAAAAAAATATGAAAATTCTACGCTACGTTACCTTCATCAATCTTTCGACATTATGACAGCTTGTAATCATTTCTGACAGAAAGCACAATAATAAAATGTAAATCTAATTATAGCTCGCCATATCATGTATCTCTATGAGAATTAAGCACATTTAATGTTTACTTTTATTTACAAGATAAGCATGGCGTCAGCATTAGAGTAGGCAAAGCTTGTAATAAAACCACTAAATAAAAATACAAACAAAAATTCAACAAAGATACAAATTAACATAACAATTTCGATGTGCACGATGCTGAGATAGAAATCATCAAGAATTGAATTCCCATACCTGATGTAGCTGTCAAGGTAGGTATATGTACCAGTACCTCTGTATTATATTCGTTCGGTTATGGTAGATTATGAGGTTTTAATTCTGCTGTTCGGCTTGGTGTAATTCAATTTCAATTCATTTTTTGTTGTTGTTGTATTTTAATTTGTTTTGAAAACATCATTTATTGAGTGTGACCTTTGCATTGAAATAGCAGCTATCGGATGAATGAATGAATGTAACGCTCGATGTTAAGTCAATTGAATAAAATAATTCAATTTTTATGTGAATCGAATTGTATTTTTTTTTTATTTTATTTTATTTTACAGTGGCGCGCTTATTAATTGCTACCGAAGCATTAAACGTGGGAAATTTGAAAATGAATTTGATATCGATCGAAGTTGTTGATTTGGCTTGACGTTTTATTTGTGTTATGAGAAAATTGTATTGAAACCATTATGGGAAATTGCAATTTTATTTACCATATAAGTAAACATTTATTTTCAAATGATGAGTGTGTATTTATTTTTTTATTTTTAATGGTTGACAAAAAAAAACAAATAATTATGTAATTATTTTGCTATTTCGTAGAGTCAAGTGGTAATTGAAAAATTCTCGGAAAAATAAATAAATAAAAAAACTAATAAAGTTAATTACAAACTTAATTCTGCGAGGGTCAAGGATGTTCAATTTCCCAAAAATTTATTAAAATAGAATGACAATTTATAGATGAGTAACAACAACATACAAACATACATATTAGGAAAAAATGTTTCATAGACCAACCCGAAAGTTGAATACTGTGAATTTACAACTATACCGCTGAATAGGTATATTGGATTCAAAGAGATTTACACGTGAAGGTACATTACCTACTTCTGTTTCACATCAAAGAATTTTACTTAAATTTTGGACAATTAAAAAAATAACTAATTTTGCGCAATTTTTGAAGTGTCAACATTCAACTGTCATTACGAAACCTTTAGTTAGATAGATAAAAATAAAATGCACGAATGGGTCGCACGAACTTGCTCTTATGTACGATTACACTACGTAATCAAATCACAAATAATTAAACAACTTCTGAAACTGTTTTGACACCAACGCAATATACACCATCTGAATTCTTACACAATTTATGAGAACAAAATTTTAAAAATCGTTGGAGTGGTTTTAAAAAAAATTAATTTTTTACATATAAAATTTTGAAAACATTTTTTAAAAAATTAGTGCGCCATTTTTTTTTTTGTTTATTACTATAAACATGCGGAATTTTAAAATTAACTTTGAAAAAAAATCATCTACCCATTTTCGAAATAAAAATCCTAAATTTGTTTCTTTAAAAATTTTTGTATGCAATATTATTCGTAATCGTATAATCGTAAGAGTCGTTTTTGAGAAAAATGAGATTTTCCATACCGGTTTTATAACATTTCTATGGAAGGTACTGTTATTTTTGGCTATAAGAATAATTTGTATTTAAAATCTGCTAGATAATGTCAAAAAACTGCTGGATGCCAAGTTTAATAAAAATCGATCAGGTCGTTTTCGAATTATTAATTTGAAACTTTTTTTTAAGTCAAAAAAAAAAAAAACATTTGGGAATTTTGGTACCTATGAAAAATTCTCTATAAAAAAATTGATCAAATGCAGTTGAACCATTTTTGAGAAAACGAAAATCAAAAAAATGGTTCCATGTAGTGTTCGACCGAAGGCCGATTTTCAGCCGAATCCGAATTATTAGGCTGAAAGAAAATCTTCGGCCGAAGCCGAAGCCTAAGGTTGAAAAAAGTCAAGAATTCTCCTTTCCAATTGGATACAAATATTATTTTTATTAAAATTTATTGCTTAAAAAACATAAGACAAATAAAATAAAAATAACTAATAACTAATTTGTAATTATAAAGAAAAAAGAAATAAATAATTAATTTTTAATAATAATTTTTATGATGACACACATGTGTTTTTAAATTTTTGAATACCTACCGAAGAAAAGATTGCAATCTTCGGCTTCGGCAAAAACTACGGCCTAAAATGGCGAAGCCGAAGGTTTGGCCGAATGTTGTTTTTTTGGCCGAATTCGACCGAAGCCGAAGCTTCGGTCAGACACTAGTTCCATGAGAGGTACTATTTATAACCATTTTTCTGAATTTTTTTTTAAGTTTTGGACTTGCTTTTGAAAAAAAATAAGATTTTCACTTTTTGCTAAAAAAAAAAAAAAAAAAAAATTGTACGGCAGGTACCGTTATTTTTGGTGTTTAAAAAAAAAATACAAAAAAAAAAGTGTGGAATGCCAAAAAACCTAGATACCAAGTTTAAAGAAAATCGATATACCAGTTTTGGCTATAGCCGAAAGGACGGACAGACAGAAATGCGATAATCACTTTTTTCGACTTCGCTATCATCATCATGTCAACTTTGATCAAAATCTCGAGTTCGATTTTTTTACGAATCCACAACTTGCCATACATACATATGTACATACATATATGTTTGTAAAAATTAACAATTATACGAAAACGTGATAAAAAATATGTCATCAAAAGACTATTGTTTTTTTTTTTTTTTTTTGTAGCCAAAATCGAGCCGGATATTTAGCACGTAGTTTTTTTCATTATTAACCTTAGATTTGTACTTGAGAATAAAACAAAATTATCATTAGTTTTTGCTGGTTTTAAATTAAACATATTATTCGATGAATTTTTACTGATTTTTCAGCTCTTAACTTTTCAGTGTTTTCAAAATAAAGCAGGGTTCATTAAAATGTTTTGTTGGGATATGAATTTCAGAATTTGTTTTCCGAGAAATTAAAATGATTTCAATATGCCTACTTATTTTATTCAATTAAAAACAACTTACCTTAAAATGTTTGGATGTGATAATCTATTAAGAAGTTGTACTTCTCTCAGCATATTTGGTCGATTTGCACGTAATTGATTCATTTTTAGTACCATTACTTCTCCAGTCGTTCGGTGTGTGACCTAAAAAGATAAAAAAAAAAAAACAAGTTGTTTTAAATTTGTTTTTTTTTTTGTTTTAAATATGAAAAAAAAAAAACAATAAGAAACATGTGCAAGGTGGTGCAAAAAGTTTTCACCCTAACGAAAGATTCTATATTTTTTGATAATTATTTGGCAAAAAAAATCAAAACAGTAATTCCACGTTCTTTAGAAGTATAGTAATTCATGTCTTGTATGACGTGTGTTTTATGTTTACTTCACAAATATCAAAGTAGAATTGGCTTTTACCACCATTTTGCAATCGGTGACAAATTTTACCGCCGGTGACAACTTTTACGTCTCATAGTATAAAAATTCCCTTTTACCTTATTTGCACATAAATCGATTTCATCTAGTTCAATATTAAATTAAATCATCTTTAATTTGGAAAAGTAAAAAAAAAAAATCTCTAAATATAGGTAGAGGTACAGAGATGAAGAGACCCATCATTGATTCTAATCTTTTGTGTTTTTAAGTTTTCTGCTAAAAAGCACACAACATCAACAGCCTCAGCCAAGTTGTCTATACACTCCCTGTGTGTACTTGTTTAAATCTATAAATAAATTTTAATACAAAATATTGATTTTGTTTTTTAACTCTCGAAAGCCAATAAAGGCGTTAAAACATTAAAGGCTGAGTTTGTCAAAGAATTGAAACATATCCGTTCAACCTTCAACAAAGCACGAGATTTGATTTAACAAAAAAAAAAAGAGTTAAACAGAAATGATGGGCGGTCAGAAGTTTATGAAGCGCAAACTTTTACAATAAATGAATAAATGACATGTAACACACTACACGTTTCGTGTGGAGTTGACTTTTTATCGAGATTAAAGGAAGTTCTTTAGTGTTTTCATTTGATTTTTGCTATGCATTTTATTTTCTGCAACTGCATTGTCGCCAAAGAGACGCTTCTAAAAATATTATTTAGTATAATGGTTCATATGCTTTGGCATTGGAATGGCAATGCAATGAGGATACTGTGAAGGTTTTTGGAAGGCAATGCAGTCATTTAAGTAAGTTGTATATATGTATGTATATGGTCAAGGACGATATTGTGACCTCGTATTGATTCCATGCCACTTGCTGGGTATTTATTGTAAATATCATGGATATCAATAAAGAATAATAATATTTATTTATTTATTTATTTTGAAACAAGCTAATAAATATCTAGCGTACAAAATATTACTTAGAATTAAGAATTAAGAATTTATAAATTATACAATATTATAGAATATTTTTTTAAAACCATTATTTGATACATCAGAAATTTTTTTTAATAAATTATGATTGACGTTATATAAATTAAACATGTTATTCAATGATGAATTCTGCTCATAGTTGGTACGATAGTGTTTTATGTAAATTGGATCACGAAAACCTCTTAGATTACGATTTGGAACATTAAAATTAACGCGAGATAAAAGATTCAAAGCATCGATATTACCATCAATAAGATTAACAATAAAAACAAAATATAAATAAGACCGTCTACACTCCAGACTGGGTAAATCTATGAGTTCTAAACGGCTACTATATGAAGGAAGATTCAATGGATTCTGCCAGCCTAAGCCTCTAAGAGCAAATTTTAGGAACCTTTTTTTGAATTTGTTCGATTCTTATTTTGTGACAGCTGTAGTAGGGGGTCCATACCTGGCAAGCATACACTATAATGGATCTGACAAATGTGGTAAATAGTTGTTTGATAACATAAGGATCAGAAAACTGACGTGATTCCCTTTTAATCCAACCTAATATTGAATTGGCTTTATTACATACCATATTGATATGCTGTGTGAATTCGAGTTTCTTATCAAACAATACACCAAGGATAGAAACTTCAATAACATTTAACAGATTTACGCCATTGAAACTGTAGTCAAAAGATAAAATTGACAATTTTCTTGTAAAATTTATAATCTTACCCTTGTTGATATTTAACAACAAATAATTACGTTCGCACCAATTGTAGAAAGCATTAAGATCAATTTGAAGCTTTTCACAATCAAGATTGCTAGAAATGGTTTTAAATATGTTAACATCGTCTGCATACATAAGACAATTAGAGTACTTTAAAACTGAAGGAAGATTATTTACAAACAATGTAAAAAGAACTGGACCCAAATGGCTACCCTGGGGAACACCAGAATTTACAACAAAACTATTTGAATGGTAGCCGTTAAAATTCACTGAATAGGATCTGTCAAGTAAATAAGATTTTAGCCAAGCAATGAATTTTACTCTGAACCCCAGCCTACTCATGTTATTTAGCAAAACTCTGTGCGACAGTTTGTCAAATGCCTTACTAAAATCTGTAAGAACACAATCCGTCTGTTTTTTATTTTTAAAAGAATCTACGCAAAACTCCGCTAACTCCATGAGTAGGGTGACAGTCAAGCGGCGCTTTGAGAAACCATGTTGATTATGAACAATAAACGATATCGTGTAAAAGCTTAATGTTTTGCAAACAATTTCTTCAAAAAGTTTGGGAATAGCCGACAGTTTAGCAATTGGACGGTAATTTACAATTTGATCCTTTTTACCTTTTTTATGTAGAGGAATTATGAAAGATTGTTTCCATACATGAGGAAACTTACAAGTAGACAATGAACAGTTAAAAAGAACAGAAAGTGGCATCGACAAATTATTGACACATTTTTTCAGAACTGAAGCTGGTACCCCATCAGGACCAGGCGCGTCGTTATCTTCTAAATTAGCTATAAATTTCATAATATCGTCAATAGTTATATGAAAATTTATATCAGTCAAGTGAGAATAATATGAGAAAGAAGATAAGTTTTGTAGAAAGGTAATAGCCTCAGAAAAAAAAATTATTGTAAATAGGGTATTACAACATGATACTACAATAATTTCCTGGTAATACTTGCGAAATAATTTTTGGCCAAACGGCCGGCATTCGATTTAAACTTTCTACAAGCTTCGACATAAAGATATATTGAAATCGAAAATAAAAAAAAAAAAACAATTGGAAGGTATTATTATTTCGCAGTCTGTTATTTTAACGAAATCTCAAGTGCAGTAAATTGAAAAAAATCTTCGGCTTTCTGTCAAAACCTCTTAAGTGAAAAAATTCGCTTTTAAATGTATTTCTGAAGATAGAAAAAATAACTTAATTCCAATATCAATGTCTCATTACTGTTTTATGATTTCTTTTGCCTGTATCAACCAACCTTTTTTAAAACCTTCTAGACTTTAACGGCCATATTATTCACTCGATTCACCCGGATTAAGACTTAAATCCAGATGTAAATTATACAAAGTCAATGTAAATATATCCGGATTTAAGTTTTAATCTGGATGTATCGAGTGAATATCTAATATAGCAGTGAGAATTTCATTTTATTCATCCCTGTTCTGATTTCCGTTTCGAATCAAATTCGTAAACAAAATTGATTTCCGAACGGATTTAAAAAAAGTGTTCTTATTTGCACTTTCAGGTTATTATAACATACTTTCCTTTCAAATCAGTAAAAACCAAATTCTTAACTTCAAATTTGTTGGAAAAAAATTAACAAATAAAAAAAAAAAACAACAATCTTATACCTTATCTGAAACCTTATACCTGCAACATTTTTAAAATTTTGTCAATTCAAATTCGGGTATGAAAATTATAACCGTCAACAATTTTCAATCCGATCGAAAATCAATTAAAGCACAATCATCCCCGCAAGTATTGAAAACGAAAAGTATGTATTTCGAAACACCTAGCCAGAGTTTGAAAAAGAATTTATACCCGATCGGAAATCAGAACAGGGGTGAATATGTTTTTAAATCGGTGTTTTGTGCCTCTTTGACAGAAAGGTGACTATATAATTAAAATTCTGCCAACTAAATTCAGAGAAGGAGTCTTTATTTTATACAAGTCGACCCGTGCTTGTGTTGTGAAGTTCAATTCTCAAAGTAAAAAATTTAACATTTTAATCCTGACTTACTTTATAACTAAGCGGAAAGTATTCCATTGCTCCTCTCTTTAGTTAATGTTCGATTAAATGCCATTATATATGTATAAATTCTACGGAACTATTATAAATAATTAAAACAAAAAAATACTCCATATATACCCATGATAGTTTTTGCGTGATGCCCGCTCAAACACGTAGCGATTTACCATTTTATTTAAATACATATAGATATTCAACAATAAATAAGACTATTTAAAGCTTAAATTTTTGTCTTCTTTAGCAAAAAAAAAAAATAAATAAATAAACCACACTCACAAGGTTGGACGACATTGCGCACAAAAGAGACGCCTATCCAATTAGGTATTTATTTGCAGCAAACATTATGACTTATTTATTGTCATATCATTTAGCGTACAGCTTTAAAGTCAATATGCAAAGAGCAAAAATTAAGCTTAAGTTCAAAATAATAATTGTATTTTTCAGCAAACCTCTCTTCTATACTATATTTGAGACGTCACCTTATTTAAATGAAAAGCGCTCAATCTGTTAAAACAAATTTTATTTGCAGGTATTGTTGAACGCTATATCCATCCATGGTGATTTTGCAAAACAAATTGAATAAATGACAGCCAATTTGACAGATGTAGCTTCAACAATATGGCCGCTAGCAACTCTCAAATTTCGGAAGTCCTTGTTGGAAGATACTTTTTAAATAAATAACAAAAATTCATTTTATAAATATTACCCACAAATCGCATAACCGTTAATGGCTAGACAATGAATAATAATTTTACCAGTAAATTCCACCAAGTCTCCTTTATTAAAAAGAAAGCATTATCAAACAGTAGCGAAACCTATCTACGACGAATGCTAAGCATCAAAAGATAACATTCAAATATTTTGAATTTCTATAAAACAGGCTAACAGCTAAAGATACAAGTATCTCAAGCGACACTTCACTTCAAGACGATTAATGACTAGTTATATTGTACTTGAGGCCTATATCATTTGGTTTAAATTTACCAATAACTGAGCGTCGCGTCGTCGTTCAGCAACATGTCTACCTACTCTGACATACGATATAATTAAATTAGTCGATTAGCAAGCTTGTACGAATTGGTGAATTGGTCTTCTCAATGTGCTGTGATTTGAACTACATCCTTAAAAAAGAATTCATACAAAACTTATGGCTTCACGCTTTGAATGTTTTTGGCCGAGATTAAAATGTTGGCAGGCAGACAGGCAAACTTGATTTAGTAGGTACAAATATAGTTTGAAAAATATTTGTCTGATGTTAATTTTTATTTATTTTTTTTTGTGATGATATTGGAATCGTATATAATAGTGGACTTGTAATGCGATTATTTTTCATGTTTTGTGGTCATGGAATTTATTTATTATTTACAAAAATATACTTGCATGTACAGTACATACATACACATATATGACACATCCGTATTTTGCATAGCACACGTCATGTTAAGTTTTGGTTAAAATGTTGCCAATGGAGGTAATTCGGTAACTTAATTAGTGGGTCAGTGAAATTAAAAGTTAGGATGAAGCAGATATAAAGTGAAAAAAAGAGTATTAATTTATAGAAATTTTAAGTATGGACGCATAAGTAAATATGTACATTAAAATTATTGATTTCTAAAATTATTATTTAAACGATGCCATTATAAGGCAGCTTTAATTAAAATTTGTAATCTTTGTTATTTAAAGGCAATATTTAATCATGACGTGTCTTGCCTAATCTTTTTAAGATTGAACAGTATACCATGCTTTAGAAAACTTACTTTTTTCATGGAAGAAGAAACGACAGTAGACGTATTAAATAGATCAAACTATACTTAACTTTCAAATTTTCTCAAAAGTAGTAGCTCATGTCATGATATTTATATAAAAAAGAAAACTACTGAAATGTACCTAACTATCTGAAATAATTAAAATGCACGACGATCTAGTGAACTTGTTTTTGATGTTCAAAACAATATAAAGGGTTTTCCAATAGGGAGTTTAGAACTTTCGACAGTTGATAGCTGTTGTTGTTGTTGAAGCTACATCTGTTAAATTGGCTTTCATTTATTCAGTCTGTTTTGCCAAGTCACAATGAACGGATATAGAGTACAATTGTACAATTATTGCAACCATGCCATGACGTATCGCAACAGTTTTTGAAATGTCAGCCAGTATTAAAAGGCTAGTAAAAGTTCTTCGAGTCATTGCATTTATCCAAATTTTATGTTTCAAATCATCTAAAATTGTTATTTTTATGTTTTAAATCATCTAAAATTAAGATTGTAAAATACTTATGTACATAATATTTTTTAAATACATAGATCCCATTTTTGTTTAAATTATGTAATAAGACAGGTTAGTTATTCAACAATCATCTTTTAATGAACCTTTGTTATTTTAACCTCATACGTTTTTTTTTTTTCTATTAAATGTATTCTTTGTATGCAAAAATTTTGTTACATATTCTTTATATCATGTTATTATTATTTTATTATGAAATGTCATATCCGGCAGACGGCAGAATTGCCAAGTCCGTATTCTTAATCGAACATTGTAAAACCATTTATGAAATAAAGAATCTAATCTAATAATAATAATAATAATATAGAGTTCAACCAGACGTAGAAATTATAAAATTGCACAGTCAATGGTGAGCGCTATAGGTTGATGATTACCAACTCCTTTTGGCCTGAATTGAATGATATGGATATCAACGACATGTGGTTTCAAAAAGAGGACGCTACGTGTTACACAGCTCACGCCACATTTAAAATTCTGTACGAACAATTCGAAGGCATGGTCATCTCACATGGAGTTGGTGTGAACTGGCCATCGGGATCGTGGGATTTGACCCCGTTAGACTTTTTCCCCTGGGATTTTCTGAAGTCGCTGGTGTAATTCGAATAAGCCACAAACCACAGCGGCCTAAGAATAGATTTTGTTTGATAATTCGTCAGCTGTCCAGCATAAAGCATAAATTTCACTATCATATTATTATATCGGTCTTCTATAATATAATTTAACTAGCTCTCGTTTCGGTCTTGTCAAGTTTTATATGTTATTGTGGAAGAGATTTAACTTAATTTGTAAAAACCAAAGCCCATTCCTCATTGTGACATTACTTTTGTTGTTTTTTTTTAGCACAAGTCATTTATCAGCTGTCACATTTAATGTCACAGTGTTGCCACTTGAAAACTAATTTCTACTAAAAACAAAATTAGAACTCCCTTCACATTATATTTTAAATTGCTGCTAGAAATGTATTTATTTATTGCATCTACTTAAATAATTTTAACAGTTCTTATATCTTGCACTTATCCCTTTTAAATAAATAATTTATTTATTGATGGGATGGTTAAAAACTCCTTGGCTTCTTAAATCACTCGCAGGGTTAAATTTAAAAACAAGAGACATAGAATTTTTCTTGTAGCAGTGCAGCATGTGCAATGTGTATGTTATTTATTTGGTGTAATAGAGAAAACAAGACAATCCTTCATTAATCAAATCAATAGACAATTTGTTGTTTAAGATTTAACTGTCAGCAGTTGCACTTCTATAGAACAGAACATTTTCAAATCAAAAGCTTATTTCCCAATTGATTCTTATCGCGTTTAAAAAAAATGTATATTAGGTACACTAATAAATTCACAACAATTTATGGTCATTAATTATTGTCTTGTTGTCTACAAGAGTCTCCTACCATGGCTACATGAAAAAATTTTTACTGTCGTGCAAATATAATTTTCCGCTCAAGTGATATTTTCATTCAGTAAAATGGAATTAAAAAAAAAAATCCAGTACAGCATGTTGGCGTCGGCGGCGGCGACGTCTATACAACGAACAAGCTGTAATCGTCTGTTGGTGGCGCAGAGTCGGTCGTCATCGTTGTCGCGCGCAATTCTTTTGAATTCCATTGCACATTGTAATTTATTTTTTATTTGAACCAAGAAGTACAAAGATATTTCATGGTATATCTTCCTATTCACACTACCTTTGGTCAGCTATCAACATGTTTCTAAGAACAAACGTTTTGTATGGTTAACCGTTTGGATTTTCACATGAACATTGCGATTCCTTTGTATAGATTCTCATTATTGACATCTTTTTCTTTTTTTTTGCAAACTATCATCATTTTCTATCGGAATAAGCGTGCTAGTTATATTGGCATTGTTTCATACAACGAGAACTTTCAACAACTTTTGAATTTAAAATTCAATCGTTGATTTTGAATTTGCGTCTAATTGTGCGAACCGCACTGTTTCTAAATACTGTACTAAAATATTTTCCTTGGTTTATTGTAATCAACCTGCGTTCGCTCATAAATATTATTGCAACGAATCAACGTTTAAAAAAGTGTAGGCATCTTTTTTGCCGTGCAACATGTTGCAGAAGTGTTGGGTTTTTTTTCTCCTACATACGTTTGGTGGCGGCGGCGGCGTCATAGCTTACTGTCACGGGGATGTGTAGTAAAATAAATGCAAAAATATGACGTTTGTTATTAAAGGGTGTGGGAGGTTTGTTGTGTTGAAAGCCAGTGGAATTGACATTAAAATGTTTCCATCTAAAGGAAAAAAAAATACTCTTCAAAGATATTTTTTTTCTATAAAGGCATGAGTTTGTAGTTAGAGAGGGTGCAGCTATAGCTAGTGTGGGAAAATGTGTTCTAGTTTATTTATAAATATACAAACAACTTTAGCACAATATACTCTGATGTTTAATTTAAGAGCGAAACAACAATATTTTGTAGGGTTTAACTGCTAAGTATCTTCATGTTATGAATTTAAACAAGTGTTTTCTTACATTGTTTCTCAATTATTCGTTTGGCCATGATTTTTTTTTTATTTATTTTTTTTTTTTTTTTTTTCAAAACATAAGGCGTGAGATAAAAATAAGAAACAAGTTCTACACCATAAGTTCATTAACATTCATAAATAAATTAGTAGGTGCCTATATTAACTAGAACCGTGGGATTGGTATTTTGATTTTAAATCGATAAGGTGATATTTTTTGTTAACATTTTTTGTTATTAGTAAACTGCTTTTAAATGAGTATAAATTATTAAAAAAAAAAACTTAATTACCTGCCATGTTAAGTCAAAATTGCATTAAGTTATCAAATTTCGAACCCACACAAAATGGATTTTGGAAGAAATAAAATGAACAACTGCTTCGCACGTACTTACTCTTATGTACGATCACAATGTGGTTTTAAAGTTTAAGAACAAACATATGTACCTGATTTAAAAATAATTATACTCGAATTAGTTATAGCAGCTTATATTAGCAGTGCAGTTAAGGGTTAATTCTGTGAGTGAATAAAAATGAAAAATTGAAAAGCATAAGATTTTCAAAAGATCGAAATAATCCCAGAAATTTACGAGCAAGTCTTTAAAACTTACTTCGAAATGATCGACTTTTAAAGAAGGTGCAGAGGCAGCCATTTAGTAAATTAATTCTAGCTGCATTGGAATCAATGACATTTTCTTGAATCATGTGGTATCAACATTTGTAAAGTATCAGTACCAATGTTTCAGTTTTTTTTAGTCAAATTTTCCCCTTGGGGTAATGTTTATTGCATTTGAATATCTCGCCGGAGGCATAAGATCGAAGCCTATTCCTTTTAAGAAAAAAAAAATTAAGGGGTACTGTCTCTTCCAAAGAAGTCAGAAATTTTCCATGAGAATCTCCTGTTATTATTAAATGCTATTCATTGAAAATAAGAGGTTTTTGTGTGATTATGATAACAAACTTGCAGTTAGGCTGCCAAGCTTTCGCACCATCATATTAATATTGAAGGTTTGAATGAAACAACAACACTTGGGTGAGCTACTACCAAGATTTTTATAGGCTGGAGTTATAGCTATTTCACGACTAACAGGCCGATCATCAGACTCCTTTTAGTGGTGCTTGGTCATTTTTAATGTTCAATTTTAATTAAAAAAACCTTTTGCCCAGCTGGGACTCGAATTAAGACCCAGCTCCCTCACATTCAATCCCCTTCGCATTGCACTACCGAGGTCACGTGATCAAGTCCATCCCCATTTAGGTTTTATTGTTTGACAATTTCATTTGAAACCACCATTTTTACTAGCTCACACACAAGATGTTGTTGTACATTCATTGAAGCCGTTTGGATTTGGCAAAAAATTACAGGTCCCATCCATTCTTGTCGACTTTCGGCACGCACATAGGAATTGTTGAGAGTTTAAGTAACTAGCTTACCACGAGCTATCGCATCACCCATTTATTTATTTAAAGATCCATCTTCCTTTACCCATAAAACAAAAACCTTCCTTAAGTTTAAATATATATGAAGAAATAAAGAAATTAAGAGTTGTTATTATTTTTATAAGTACCTATTTAATTTTCCAACCAATTAAGTAACGTTTAACAATTTCAATTAGCCTTTTTTAATTTGTAATTAATTAACTCAGCGAATAATAAAAAAAAAAAAAAAAAAATGAATAAATTTTTCTGCGCCACCCTCTTTTCAGGAGGCTTTTGACTTCTTTTGATATAATTGATATTGTTCCTTTAATCTCCATGAAAATATACGACTGCAATTAACTTTAACTTGCATTTCTCGATAACAATGGAGAAACGATATAAAACACCATATGCCCTTGTTAAACTAATCACTTCCAGCATTTTAAGCGCTCACTTAAACCCCAGCAATTTAAACAAATAAAACAAACAAAAAAAATCCATCTTCCCAAATTTCCGTTTATTGGATTTAATAAAAACCTTAACCACCATGTGTAATCCGCGACACACGCCAGACGTCGCTGCATCGTCGTTGTCGGTCGTTGTTGCTGATGATGCACAACCCACCCTTCGATATATTTTTTTTTTTTTTTTTTTTTGACTAAAATTCATGGGATTACTCATATATACGTATCCAATTCAAAACAAACTCCTCTTGACATTAAATGTTAGCATATTTATCCACCCGCGTCATATTAATGTTGCATGCAGCAATAACATCAGAAGTATATATATCCTGCGAGCGATTTAACTCAACCATCTTTATTTTGCCGTTAAATTAATTTAAACAAAAAAAAATAATAAATAAATCTCACGGAAGTGACCACCAGCTGACGGTGCAGTGGTTGGCGCGGCGGTAGCTATGTCGACTGCTGCTGCCACTGCTGGCAGTCAACACGTTGAAACGTCAAACAAAAACAAACAGAACCACACGCTATACCAACGACTTAATTCATTGCTGTCATTTTTCAATGGAAATCGTTATACAGTTTTGTGGAAAAAAATTCGTCGCAGTACTAAGACATGGTCTTAAGAAATTTTCAGAAATATGTACATATTACCATATTGCTCTAATCCATCTGATTTTTGCATTACATCAAGAATTGAAAATTGGGAAAAAGGCAATAAGATCCACATTAAATTTGAGACTTAAATGAGGCCCAAAATTAAAAGTCAACCATTCGGATTGATCTGTTTTTGTTTTTTTTTTCAGCTTTCATAAGGATCTTAGGCAATAAATTTTTTCTATTTTGTTGGCACATATTTGCCAGTCCCAAATAAAATTCGGGACTTTTGTCCCAGTCAAAAGGAACATGAATTCCGTTTATTTTCATCGAAGATAGCACATAAGTCCCAAAAGTTGAAGTCCGAAATATTAGTAAGGATTTCAAAATTTTAGGACGATGCATTTGATAAGCAGGTCACCCAAGATAGAAATCATTGTCCAAGAAAACTGTTGATATTGGCACCTGCCTGGCAACTGAACTTATCCGCAATGGATTTGCGTGAGAGGGATAAAAGAACCAAAAGTTGGACATTAGTCCCAGCATTTTTTCCAGGATTTATTTTCCAAGCGGGTGTGACAAATTTCCCAAAATTGATTTGGGACTTATTTCCCACTCAATTGGGACAAAGGTCCCTTCGGAACATAATATGTCTTGGGGACTTATTTCCCTGTGCCGCCGATGATTGGAGTGGTTTTTTTTTTTTTTTTGAAGGACTTATATTCCAAGCGGGTGCGACAAATGTCCCGAAATTGATTTGGAACTATGTCCACTCAATTGGGACAAAAGTGCCTTCGGAACATGCGGCGTGGGAACTTATTTCCCTGTGCCGCCGATGATTGAAGCGTTTTTTTCCAGGACTTATTTTCCAAGCGGGTGTTATAAATGTCCCGAAAAGGATTTGGAACTTATGTCCCACTCAATTGGGACAAAAGTCCCTTCTCTGGGCCGCCGATGATTGTAGCGATTTTTTCAAGGACTTATTTTCCGAGCGGGTGCGACAAATGTCCCGAAATTTATTTGGAACTATGTCCAATCAATTGGAACAAGCCTTCGGAACATAGGGCCAAGGGACTTATTTCCCTGTGTCGCCGATGATTGTAGGGTTTTTCTAGGACTTATTTTCTAAGCGGGTATGACAAATGTCCCGAAATAGATTGGAACTATTCCTCACTCAACTGGGACCAAAGTGCCTTGGGAACATATCGCCTGGAGACTTATTTCCCTATAACGCCGATGATTGTAAACTTATAATTTTTTCTGTAGCTTAAAAGGTGCAGTGCAGCTGACGGTTTGGATGGAAGATCTATATACTAACAAAATAATATCCCTCCAAATTTATTACACATCACTGTATGTCCACAGTAAAGTAAAGGGTGATTTGTGCTACTACTGCTGGTGGTTGTGACAACAATGACTGAACTTTAGCTCAAACCATCAAGCAAGGAGGCATATGAGGATATTAATGCTTCCGGAATGACTAGCTGCTATTTCTGGACAATATGTGTTCTATTCTATAACTAAATCCTTTTAGTCCCTCAAAATCCTAAAAGCGGTACTCATTCAAAGTAATCAAAATCGAACAAAAGAATCTAACAAAAAGAGTTTTCCTACCTACATACATATGTATATATACATAGGTACTCCATCAGAAATCAGAATATGTGAATCACATAAAATAAAAGGTATCACACGTGTGCAGATTTGCAAACTTAGATAAATTGTTGTACTTCAAATCATGATATCATGTTACTGTTCTTGTTAGCTTTTTTTTTTTTCTTTATTTCAGATTTCAATTGGAAATATAAATTGAAACTGATTGAATTGATTGAATTTTATATGATATTGAATCACATAGGCGTGTATTGTATGTACCTACAGAATAAGTTTAATTTAGTAAGCCAATTTTCATTTGAAATTAAAGGACATTGTAATCCATAGAACGTAGATGCCTGCGAAAAGATAGCGTTTTCTAGTGAATACGACGTATTTGAAGCAATGTAGTGTGGGATGGTTTTCATTTGAAAAAGAAATTATTAATTTTGTTTTTGCTAAAATGATTGAAACATAAAACTCATTTGAGATAGAAAACAAAAGGTGTGGAGGATACTACGAAATTTAAGCTGTTAACACGCAAGCCCATCCCTTAGTTACCTACATTAAGAAGTATTCCGATTATGGTTTTTATGATATGTAGGACGTATGTACATCAATTAGAAGCGAATTTGATATATTATAGGTAGGTACTTAAAGAAGTCCATTAAAGACCTTGAAATTAACGTTTCCGTGATTTTAAGTATTTCGGAAAATCTGAAATAATTCCATTTAATCATCCTCATAACATATAGCCACATTTATGTCATTACTTCACATTTTTTTTAACAAATCAAAAAAATCATCAATCATTTTATGTTGAAGTTGAAAAAATGCTTCATTGATTAGAAACTCTCAAAATAAAATAAAAAATAAATAAAACTCTTTTATAAATCGTGTTTTCTTCTTATTCTCATCAAGTTTTTACGCTAATTTTTTAGTGATGCTGTTATCAATATAAAGCACACAAAATATTTCAATTTATACATTTACCATAACTCATTCGATTCATTTTTTTTACACAACTCATTAGTCAACAACTTCATTTTTATAAGTGATCGAATAGATTGGAAGCATCATTAAATTGTGCTCTTGGTTTTAAAGGACTTTAATACATGACAACTGTAGCCAAGTTCTCTCATATCTCGCTGTAAAAGAGGGGGAGACTACGAGCCAGTGAAACGTTACATCAAACTAAATAGATCTTTACATCTGGTAATAGATCTACAAATGAGGGAAGAGTACATCAACTACAAACACTTGAAAATCGAACTATTTCAAAATTAAATCGATGAAACAACCTTCATGCCAGATGCCAACATAACCATTACACAATAACGAAATTTAGGAAGCCAAAGAAGCAATGGAATGTAACCAATGCACTGGCAGAGGAACAGAGGAGGCCGAAGGATTACTATCAGCATATTCCAGCCATTCCAGCCATCTTGTGCCATTGGCACAATGGCCACTAGATTGGGTATTTACGCACCCGATTTCTGTAGGAGCTCTCAAGGTGTTGAAGAAATAGAAACCATTAAACACCTTGCGTAAACACCGTCTTTTGCGTAGCCCCACAGAAAAAAATCTAACGGTGTCAAATCGCATGGTCTTGGCGGCCAATTGACGTCGCCAAAACGTGAAATTACGCGATCAGGAAACTTCTCACGCAATAAAGCCATAATTGGACGTGTTGTGTGGCTTGTTGCCCCGTCTTGTTGGAACAACATACCGTTCAAGTCATGATCTTCAATCGTCAATTGACTGTAACCGTCTGCCCATTGGCATCTTCGAAGAAATACAGACCAATGACACCTTTCGACCACACCAAACAGTCACTTTTTCATTTCATTTTGAGAAATGTGCCTTATCGCTGAAGAAAATGTCATTCGAAAAGCGGCTACGTTTGAATCACCACTTTTGTAGTAAGTTTTAATCATTTTAACGCGTTGTTCGATCCATTATCGTAAAAGGCAAACATTCAACTAATATTATGACACTTCAAATGACAACTGAGTTTGACAGGTGTCAAATGCCAGCGCTACCAATTTGAAACCACGAAATGAATGACACGATATTATCACCAACAACGATTATGGAAGGGTCAGTAAAGGATCCAACAAAGAAAATTAAATACGCGATAAATTGAAAGCATTTGCGGAATATTTCAACAAAAAAAATTCGTTCCAAATAAATTCAGCTATCCTGCATTCTAAGGGGAGGTAAAGATACCAATAGAGCAACAGCAACTGCAGCAGACGAATACTGAAATTATTATTTTTATCAATGGTTACCCCGAAGAAGTAACTGAGCTAATCTAAAATGGAAATCCAAGGAAACAATTCAGACCAGACATAATTCCCAGCTATATTATAAGGAAGTTTCATAAGTCATGATGGTATACCTCAAGATTCTGTTCAAAAACTGATTCGACAATTGCATCAATTGTTTATTAATTTCAGATTGTTCTCCATTTAGATCGAAAACAACCAAAGTATCAGAGAAGGAATTGCCCAAGGATTAAAACTAGGCCTATACCTTCACAAAATATGCACGTCGTCGTCGAATTAACCTCAACCCAACGATCTTATGAATTTTTTCTCTGCGAAAAAGTCGCTAACATACGCCAAATCAATGAAACCAATCATTGGAGCCCGTAGAGCATGTGAAACTTCTTTGGAAAATACTACCTGAAGATGGGTCATCAAAGTAAATTTAAACAAATCGGAATTGGATTGTTTCAGAAGACCAGTAGAAAGTCGAAACACATAAGTACCTATTGCTACAAGCTGGGACATCATCATCCTTAGTCTGCCTGATGGATCTCAGTTGACAACGAAGTCAAACATCAAGTACTTGGGTGTCAACTAGTTTATGAGACATAACGTTTCAACCCACTGTTAATGGATATTTTTAAAAGGTGCGAAAAAGGAATGGAATCAGCCAGAAGATAAAGTTGCAAGCAACTTCTCAGACCCATCATCGCGTTCTGCTTTACCGCCTAGTGTGCGGTAAAGCAGCTTGGAACGCTTGAGAGTAAAATACTGCGCATCTGCACTTTGGAAAACAACGACCAGAATTACTTCAGAAACGAAAAACTACAAGGAATCAGGAATCATTTTTCTGGATAAATACCATGGCCAGTGCAACGAAAATACTGATGAACAACCTAAGCAACTGCCCGAAGAAGTTGACAGTGAAAATTAAGGTCTAAAGTGTTAGTTATCTGGGCTTAACAATTCTGAAAAAAGGACTTGAACTTAACTTTTATTAAGTTCAAAAATAACAGCCAAACTGAACCCAGAAGACTTGAAAGTTAGCCAGAAAATCCATCGAATAGTGGAAGAGGTCAGGTCAAAAACCTTATTGAATTCATCGAGTATTTACGTCTGACGAGTTCCATTTTGAAGCGGCAAAGTAACAAACAGTATTGTTGAAAAATTGAAAGTCTTGAATTCAATATTTCTTGACTCATTTCACTGCAGCATTCTTACCACCAGATTTCAGTGAACTGTGCTTTATAAAGCATTGAATAGTGTGCTATGCTTTTAATAGCTTAGGGAATTGCATCCGGCGTGAGTCACAGTGGATTGTAGTTTTATCAAATCTCATTTTCGACCCTTATTCTTTTTGCTAGGTATATAAATCTCTCAATAAAACACCCCTATAGAAACATTTGAAACAGCATTTGACCTGAATATACAAAAAATTCTAAATCAAATAAAGCAATGAACCTAACACCGCATTTAGAGAGTCAATCAATAAGAAATTTAAAAAAAGGAACTCTATTGATGCGGCCGTCAGGAACCACAATAAAAATTACTTCGTTCTAAAAATACTTCATTATAATGCTGCACATAAATAACCAACGACATTAAGTGTACCTACCTACGACCGAGGCGACCGACGCGACGTAGCATGCAAAAACCTAGCCTCAACATCGATTGCATTTTGTTGGGTCAGACGTCATCGTTCATTCATCAAGAATATTATTACTTCACCATCTTGTACATACCAACCTAACCTATACCATATCAAAGTCTATTGGCCTTAATTCCTTTGACTATATTTCCAACTGAAGAAATATCTGTGTAACTTGGATAGAGTTACTTTAACGTTATAATAGCGTGTGCATTGCATAAGTTAACTTATCTATCTAGATATATCTGTCGCATGTGCTTTGGCTTTTCATTTATGTACTTCTACATATATTTCCAATAGAATACACCAAACACATTCTATGTGTGCATATTTGCACGTCATGTGTTTCATTAAAAGAGCTTTTTTTGCCCCATATCCCCTTTTTTAATTAAGTGTGTAACTCCTGTCTCGATTTGATATCAACTATATGAATTGCTTTTGATTAAACAAAAAAAAAAAATATGTATAGGCAAAGAATTTGCTTGCAACTGAATTTTATTGCTATATAGTTAGTTGAGATAGTTTTTTTTTTTTTTATTTGTGTCACCGATGCGCGTTCGCCGTTCGATAACCTGCGATGACGATTTGAAGGCCGAACTGAAATGACCATGTTCTATGAGCCGATTGAGTCCAGATATATACCATGAGCTGTGGAATTTAAATGAAATAACTCTAAAGCAAGCATGTCATGTTGCCTGACTTATAAATACCATATACGTGAACGTGATCCCTCGGAATAACACTAATTAAAGGTGATTATTTATTCACATGTGACCAGGTAGGTATAGGTATTTGGTGTCGGCTATTTCAATATGATTAACATGGTTATAGTAGTTGAGATTGGGATTGAAGCTGCTGCTGCTGTTGCAGTAGCATTGCAACCAAACGGCAACTTAAATGATTCAAAATTATCTAATCGACTGCAACTAAGTGATATGGTACTACCAAAGGCGCCTGCATGGAAGGGGTAAAGAGTGACGTGTGCCTTCATTTTTTTCAACTCTAAAGCCGGAGACACACTTATCTCATGTGGTGTGTTGTGGAGTGATGTCTTGTGTGTTGTGTCGCTGACTGCAAAAGTATATGTCTCCGACACAGCGTGGTATGGCGCAATCGGTAAAAGATTGATTTCGACACACCACACCACAACACATCACACGAGACAAATATGGCTCTACGCATATTAAATACATAGAAGCGACAGCGACACACGACTCCCCAACACACCACACGGCTTAAGACTTAAAGCAACATTTTTAATTTATTTCGGTATTGCAAAACAAAAATAAGAAAATGAAGCTCCATGAAGAAAAAATATTCAAGTGTTCTATTTTATGGTAAAACCCCCAACAACAATACTGCCCTAAATTGATAACTTAGAAAGTTGTGGTCAGTCAAGTGGATTCGATTGTCTATTAGTCTAGTCGTTTATGATTGTGCAACAAAAAAATTTAGTTTATCCCACCATTAAATCAGAAAATACTCAAATTTTCTTTTTTTTATAGCAACCAACACAAAATTTTAAAAACTCACTTATAGCAGAATGAATCTATCGGTATTATTTGTTCATCATTCTTCATGTTAGTCCAGACAAAAAGAATAATTTGTTTACCCTTAGTTCATAAAATATTCAACAATTCTTTTTTATAGCAACATAAATTCATAACTTTTCAGGATGAAGTGAAGATTATTCAATTGTTAAAGACTGTTTATGATTTTCTAACAAAAAAATCAAAAAATAATAAACTTTTCTTTTTTATAGCAAACCATTTAAAAACCTAAAAAAAGTCACTTAGTAGAATTGCGCCTAGGTATCGGTATCGTTTGTCTATCGTTTGCTCATGTGAGTCCAGAAAAAAAAAATTATTTTTTACCCCTAGTTCAAATGATACTAAACTTTTCTTTTTTTATGGCAACACCCTCAATAACAAAAAAGATGTCTACTGACCCTCAATTCATAACTTAGGAGGATAAGAGCAAATGGGTTCGTTTCTCAACCGCTTGTTTATGATTCTCGAGAAAAAAAAATAATTTTAGTTCAAAATATATTCAATATTTTTTTTGTATAGCAACTAATAGACACAATTTGAAAACTCACTTAGCAAAATGGTACATATGGATGGTATCGTTTATCCACCGTTTGTCCATAGACATTCATATTTTCTCTATTTTATGGCAACACCTCAAAATCTAAACTAACCATAATTCATAAGTAAGGAGTATGGAGTATGGGTCCAAGTGGCTTCTTTTTTCCATCGAATGCTTATGATTTTCCACCGAAAAATTTCGTTTGTCCACCCTTAAATCAAAAAATATTTAACTTTTCTATTTTATTGCACCGAACACAATCTTTAAAAATTTACTTAATTGACCGTTTGTCAATTTTATATAAATAAAATATATTTATTGGCGCGGCAAGCTCGGGTAGAACTAGGGTCTAGGGACTTGCAACTCTTAACTATTCACATATGCATGTTATTGCCAGGAATAGAGGGGACCTACAATTTTTTGTTTGTTAGTCCACAAAAAAAGATTCAGTTTCCACCCTTAGTTTAAAAGATTTAAATTTTTCTATTTCATGGCAAGTTTAGCAAGAGTTTCGCAATTATGTATTTCCATTTCTCTTTGCAGTGCTAATAGAGCGGTGGGAGAACCCGCAAATGATCACATCCAAACATGTAACTGGACAATCCTTTTATGAGCTTGGCATATTGCTGTATAGCTCAGAGCTTTTAACGTTGGTGCGCAATGGGGGTACATCAACAAATCCATCTTTCCAAACCTTTCCTTACCCATAGGTCAAACGGGTTACGGTATCAAAACGGCGTACTCTTAGGCTAATTGGGTCACTGAGCTAGTCCCCTCGGTACCGCCTCGGAACCGCCATTTCTACCTACCTACGAAGTAAATTTAACTTGTTATTTTACTCCAATTTGATATTTTTTTTTAAGGATGTATTTTGTTAATTATTAGTTTTAATTTCCAAACGAACAAAACGCTTACAGAAATATGAATGTTACATTAAAACTCTTGTCTGACCATAGCACAACGATAAGTATTTTTTGCGTCCTTTGCGAGTTCGCAAAGTCCAAGAGTAAATTGAAAATTCTTAAATTCTATATAAACTATAAAAAAAAGTGCAATAGTTCAACAGAAAAACCGAAATGATGAAAATACCTTCTCTTCATTTGCGAAATTACCTACAAACGCGAAATGAATTTTCATGCAAAACGAATAATTAAAATTAAATAACGAGTTTTCGAAATGGTGATGTTTTTCTTTTGATGTTTTGCAAAACCAATACCTTTGATCTTAATTTTTTTAATACGTTGTACCGGTAAGCTTAAAGTTTAAGGTAAATTTATTAAGATCTTGAATGCGACCGACAAAGCTAATCACGATTTGTGTAAAACATTCCTTTTTTGAAATACAATTTTCACTGACCCTACCTGAAAAAATATCTATATACGCGTTTGCCTGGTGCTTTTAAGATGAAAATATTTTTTATTTCCTCTGAAGTATAGTTAATGCGGCATACTGCAGCTGGAATTTGAAAAAAAAAAAAAATATTTCTATGCGTAGGTTTATTATTATTTATTCTTTTGTTTTTGATTTATCTTTAAACGAATGCAAACCGTTTAGATTTACGATACAAGTTATTTGGTAATACGATGACAGGAAAATATTAAGCTGGAGCCATAAATTTTCCTTTCGTAATTTTAATAAATTTAACATCCGTGTATTTTTATCATTTTTTTATCGTTTTGTTAAAAAATAAAAAAAATTAAAATACTCATTTGTCACTATTGGTTTTTTATTATATGATTTTGAAATGTTGCTTTTGCAATTTTTATTATTTCTTTTAACTCAACTAAGGCTACTAAGAATCCGTTTGAAAAATTATGATTTGTTCGTATGAAATTATTATGAAAGATATATTCTCGTATTTTCATATTTTTCTTTGAATGAAAAGCTGATATTTTGTTTCTGCCGTCCGCCAATCTATGTTGTATTGTACCAGAAACGGCTGTGATCTGAAAAGCGCTGCGATATATGCAGGCATTATAACGGGTGATTTTTTGGCTGGTTTGGTTTTGGCAACACTGGTTTTGACAGCTGACGTGTGTTTAGTACCTTGTGTCACTGTCAAACAGCTTCAGTTTGGTTTGCAATTTAACCATGGATCGTCTTACAAATGAACAACGCTTGCAAATTATTGAATTTTACTATCAAAATTCGTGCTCGGTTCGAAATGTTGTTTATCGAAAAATTGTGTTCAGCGATGAGGCTCATTTTTGGTTGAATGGGTACGTAAATAAGCAAAATTGCCGCATTTGGAGTGAAGATCAGCCAGAAGCATTGCAACAGCTACCAATGCATCCCGAAAAAGCCACTGTTTGGTGCGGTTTATGGGCCGGCGGCATTATTGGGCCATATTTCTTCAAAGATGATGCGAATCGCAGCGTTACTGTCAATGGTGAACGCTACCGAGCGATGATAACAAACTTTTTTTTGCCCGAAATGGAAGTTCTTGACTTGCATGATATGTGGTTTCAACAAGACGGTGCCACATGCCACACAGCACGCGAAACAATGGCGCAATTGCGAGGCGAGTTTGGTGAACAGTTAATTTCACGTTTCGGGCCGGTCAATTGGCCGCCTAGATCGTGCGATTTGACACCATTAGATTATTTTTTGTGGGGGTATGTCAAGGCTAATGTCTATAGGGACAAGCCCGCTTCGATTGACGCACTGGAAGCCAACATCCATGCATTCATTCGTGAGATACCGGCCGATATGTGTGAAAGAGTATGCCAAAATTGGACTCAGCGGATGTCAGCGGATGGGCTACCTGAGACGCAGCCGCGGTCAACATTTGCATGAAATTATCTTTAAACATTAAATTGCAAGGTTCAAACTATCGATTCAAATAAATATTTCATTCATTTTTTCGAATTTTTTGTGTTTTTTTTTTTTAAAAAAGTTCTAAACCTCTTAAAAAATCACCCATTAATTGAGTTATTTATGAATGGTTTTTTTTTCGGTTTGAGAGGAGATAAGTTGAGTAATTTGTGTTATAGGTCAAAACATTCGTTAAAAAATTTCTATTTTAGAAAGAAAATGACAAAAAAAGGGTTTGAGTAAAATCCGCCTACTGCCACGCCCCATTTTATCATATTTTAGTTTTCTTCTTATTGAATAACAGATTTGTAATTAAGCTCTCTTTAATCTAAATGGCATGTGTTATGTTTATCTCGCCCATCTACGACACCCACTAATATGCCCACTACCATGCCTATTGCCACGCCTACTACTACGCCCACTACAACGCCCACTACCACGCCCACTACCACAACCACTTTTCTTATTTTAGACTTGTATTTTTCAATGCCATCCTTAAAAGGCTGAAAATTTATAACTCACTCTTAAGCCATGTGAATTTTTTTGGGAAATACGCCTACCACACCCATTTTTTATTAAATCTAAGATTCCTCCTCACTGTACGTGTACATTCCTAAAAAGTTTAAATTTTGTAATTAAAATCTTTTGATATGTGTAGGTAATCTCGTTTAAAATCCGCCTTTTTTATATTTGAGTTTTTTTCTCATTATACATAATAAAGGTATTTTTCATTTAAAATTGAAATTTTATAATTTGTCAAATGTTCAATAGGTGGCGCTGCGAAACGTGGCGCGGTTCATTTAGTTGAAATAAAAATAATATTCACTTGAATGAATTTTACATTATTGACGTGTAAACATCATTATTGATGGGTAAACTTAAAACTTGGAAATTTCTGTAGCACATGAAATGTTGATGTATATTGGATACGTTGAATATTGGGTACGTTCCTTCCTAGGTACCTCAAACTCAAAAGATCGAGTTGAGTTTGGGTTGAAATTTGATTGACAGTTCATACTCGTCATTCTGTGATGTAAAACCAGCACTTGAATATTTAATTTGAGTTTACACATCTTAACCGTGAGTCCCGGCATTAACATTTTTTTTTTAATATGAATTTGCATTTAAAATGACACAATTGCCAATTTCCATTAAATAAAATGAGTAAGACATCACTGGCAAATCAATTTATTGCATAATCGTTGTTGCAATTACAAATTTATCTTTTAAAATTCTTTGCGAACGTTTTATTTAAAAGGGGACACCATCTGGCGAGGAAGTGCAACACACTTCAATCGGCCGGGCCGGCCGTCTCGAAACCTCCATTATTATCGTATACAGTAGATATGTATATTGTTGAGTATTTATTGTTATTTGTTGCTCCCTGAGCAATGAATCACTAACTAGATGTACAACTAACGTTTCATTGATTTATTTTTATTTGAATCATGAGTGGGTGGCATATATGTATCTATGTAAACTACTCAATAGAGTATGAGGTTACAAGGTATGTCAATCCTATATAATTTCTAGATTTAAAGCGCCAAACCACCATTCAAAAGGACTCCTTTAATCCTCTAACATCAGGAATGTAAATATCCACAATGTTGCAACATTCAATTAACAACCAATCATACATCATGTTGACATCAATAAGATTCCAATAAAACAAAACCGCATCACTGAAGCAGCAAAAACACATTCAACCTCCTCAAGCCAACCCCACCCACTCATCTTGTTGCAATTAAATAATCGCAAATGGTTTGATGTTGCTGTATCTATATAGCTATTGGAGTTGTTGTAATAGTATCTTATGTATATGCAGTATGCACTTTTCATGTTCAGCTTTGTGTGATGACTCCCCGACGATGAATTGCCACAGATATGGGGCATCAATTTCAACTCGAACACCCACGCTAGATTTTTTCGCGTTTCAGTAATCAAAAAGTTGGGTCGTTTCAAGAAATCCCCGCCACCGCCGCTACCACAGCAATATGTGGCACGTTATACGTATGAAGTGAGATTTGTTGAAACATATTTAACTATATACATATTATTATGAGTCGGTGTGGCTTCCTTCTTCTTCATCTCTTTGGTGTTAATGCGCTGCTATATATAAAATAATGTTCAACCAGCCTACAGGGAAGGGAGTTAATACTTCAAACATAAATATTATGTTGGTGTTGCATCGTTATAAAATATGTCTGCAAGAAAACTGGCCTCGTTCTTGGAATCCATTGTTGCAGCGCACCAGCAATTAATGCTCTGCCAATTGTTTTGTGCTGGAAAAAATGTGTCATTAGGGGTTGGATATACAACTGTATGTATAACTGAACGAAAAAGACTCATTTTGAATCAATGAACTCGCTTTGGCATAATTTTTATTTCTTCTTTTTCTTCGTGGAATTCAGAACGTGTGGATTGTGTTTGATGGGATATTTTTTTTTTGGGTTGCCACAATAAAAGGAGATACAAATGAAAGAATGCTTTAGTACTTTAGATATCAGAAGTAGGATTTCTTTATGTTTTTTTTTTAATATTAGAAGGTTTTAAATATAACAATACTTAACCAAGTGTCTGCCTTACGATCGATTTTTATTCATTCTTACATTCCAAAGCATCGAACATCGAAAAGAATTCCAGAAGACATTCCGTAGCTTCTGGCGTTAATTTAGAAGATGAACACAAATTGCATATTTTCCGATGGGCATTGAAACCCAGGTTCAAGATGAGGCTATCGGTGACATACAACTGCACAATAGGTAATGATGGGTCTTACCATAAAGCTTTACACCATCTGAGGATATGTGATTTGGAACCTCATGATTTGCCTGCAAGTCTCTTGCATATCATTTGGACCTTTGTGGCTCTCCCGACTGTTATTTCTACGTGCTTGTTCCAAAGGGATTTACTATCTAGTATAATTCCTAAATATTTGACCTCTTTTGTTTTTTATTATTACCTCGCCAGCTAATCGAATAGGCTTATTGCGCTGTAGAACTCTTTTCTACAGAATGACACTCTAGTCCTCTTTGGATTATATCACAAAGAGTTTCTTCGAACTTCCTTAAGGATGTAATTATATCATCGGCGAATCCAAAACAGCGTATGCCTTGGAAAGTCAAATTTTCTAGCAATTCATATACTACAAGACTCCACAGCAAGGGTGATAGTATACTCTCCCTGAGGACATCTTCTTGTTGTGATGATTTTCTGTACATTTGGACCAGTTTCTGCCTCTACTGTTCTAGGGCCTAACATTTCATTAATCCATTTCGTTATGGTGATGGGAACACACTTCCTAACAAGAGCTGTGTTAACTGCTTCATGGAAGGTATTGTCAAACGCTCCCTCTATATCTAGGAAGGCAGCTAATAATGTTTCCTTTGCGTCCAATACTTTTTGTAAGGTATTAGTGAGGTTAAACAAGGCAGTTTCTGTGAATCTAACCGCCCTATAGGAATGTTGTGGCAGATTAGGTAGTTTAAACTTGTTCAAGTCATTTGAAACCATTGACTCTGCTACACTTCATTTGACGGACGGACTCTGTGTAATTTAAAGTTTGATATTAATTTTTGCGACCAGGAAGAGTAACTTTCAATAGTTTTTCCTTGTTAAATCGGGACCTATTTAATTTTTGTATTTAATTGTGATCCCAAAGTTTGTTTTCTATTTATGTGTCAATTATGACAAATAGTTTACAAACTACGAGCGAAATTCGTGAGGCTTACGAGATAAATTCGTGAGGATTACGAGGAAATCTCTTCGATTGACATTGTGTATAAATCATTATTTAAAATTAAATTAAACTGTATTGCAACCATATATGCTCAATTCAACATCCTGGAAAATTTTCTATAACCTCAAAATAAATTGTTCCAATATGGTATGTGAAAAGCTTTCTCTCATTTCTTGGTGCAACATGTTTATAATATGGACATTAGACATATTGAAATTAATTCAATTCAATTATACAAAAATTATCATATTACAACTTACTTCTTCTATCAAGCCATCTTATACAAAATGATCAATTTAATAAATCACAACTGTAAACCAATCTTACCTGAAACGATAGAAAAAAAAGTGAATATTAAATTAAGACATAAAAGTTGTTTAAGATAAGGAAATAGATATATGTAGCTAAAAAAAAAAACAGTCCAAATTGATTTCCCGCACGAAGAGTGTCCCATATTTACATACATCAGGCTCCTTCTCCAGAGTCAGCGACACAAACAAAACAAAGATAATCTCCCTCTTCTGGAAGACAATATATGGTGTTGTATGCTGTCTTCTTTAACAAACGAGTCATAAATTAATTTAAACAAGAAAACCAACAATATCAACAGCAAAAAAAAACTAAAACATTATTCCAGAATCAAGTTCGAACTATGTAGGTTAAAACGTCATCTGTCCACCAATAGTTATACTGTGCTGAGAAACAAGACTACAAGAAATATACCGCAAGGAAAACCGCATTACAATTATCTTTGAAGTTAAAGAGCTTCCACCTAGCGGAAAGTGGACTTAAAATCTTTGCTAATTGGAAACCATAAAGCGGTATTGCGCGCTTCAGAGAAGACATCGACAGCAGTCAACATCTTTGATACTAACTTTATATACTGGACTTGTCCGACCAGTCGAGTTTTTTTTTTCTTTACATTACATTTGTTGGTTTTGGCTTGAATTTCAAAGAAACATGAAAACCCACTCCCAGTCTGACCATAACCATACCAGCATATATTTTTTTTGGCTGCTCATGAAGTCACCATGGAGAGCCATCTGATTGAAAAGCGCGTCATTGAAAGTGAAAATGAAAATTTTGTAAATATTTTAAGTTTTTTTTTGTTGTTATTTTCATAACCATTTGAAGAAAAGTTACTGCTGGTTGGTGGGAAACTCTTGACTGGTTGGTTGTTGCGACCAGTACATTCACCTTTTAGCTTTAGCGGAAACAGGTACTCAGACTAGCTACAGGTGAGGCAATGTGATGAGCAAGAGCAATTGGTTTTTAGTGCCCTCATGTTTAACTAGGGTAGAGTAATTATGTTTCATAGCTTGCAACCACGAGGAATGTTATAATAACTTTTAAAAAAAAGTATAGGAATGGTTTGATTTAATCAAGTAGTTATTAAAAAGGTATCAAGTCTTTAAGTTTTAATGTGATTTGAATTTCATTGACATTATATTTACAACTTGGCGTTATTATGATAACTTTTGAAAAACGTAAGTATTTTAAAAAGACTCTAGTTAATTTGTAGGGGTTGATGGGATAGAAGTCCACAATATATATTTGTGGATTTATACCTCTTTCAAGTGGGTCAAACTTTACATTACGTAACGTTACATAACCTACCTAAGGTATATAACGTATCGTCAGTGTACGTACTGTTACGTAACGTGCTGTTACTTTACGTACTGTTACATTACGTACTGTTACGTAACGTGCTGTTACGTAACGTGCTGTTACGTAACGTGCTGTTACATTACGTACTGTTACATTACGAAGCGTTACATAAGGTACGTTACATTCTTCCGGTTTGAATAGTTCAGCCGGTAAGCAGAATGTTGAATTTCGTGTTGGAAAGGTGGATGAAAATTTTGGAGCTCCCAAAAGTTCTGTTCGCAGTCTGCAGCAATTATAGACCTTGTTATTACCGTCACAGGGAATTTTTCATCAAGACAAGGGTTTCGTTATAAATATTGAGGTCTGAAGCTCAAGATCTGGTCATGACAATAGCGTTTTCAAACACTTGAAATATTTATTCAGATATTGACATTTCCATAGTTCTCAATTAAAGTAAGAGCCAGGGAAGGCTCTTCTGCAATACAGCAGAAGAGATTCCATCTTTGCATACATTTAATCTTTATATTTTGAGACCATTTTGGCTAAAGATTTTTGTTTGTTAAGGCCGTGGTCTACCCTACGCTACAAGTGCCATCTATGATATCTATTTATTAACCTGTCAATTACTAACTACCCAACTATTTATTATTTACCTGTCAATAGGGTGATGTCTTTTTGTTAAAACTCAAAAAGCTATCTTTTTCCTTTAAAGGTTTGTTTTCTTTTTTGTTTTTGTTAATGCAAAAAATCTTCTTCTCCATCATCGAGACATTTATGTCTCTATTAATCCCTGGGAAATTGTTTTTCCTTTAGTTTAACATTTTTGATATTCATTACCAATCGTTATGTCGCCGCCACCGTCGTCGTCGCCGTCTATCATAGCAGCAAATTAATTTTCCATTTCAATGGCATGGCTTTTCCATAGAAAACAAAACTACATACACAGAGAGAGACAATGGGATGTGAGGATGCGGAGGCAACCAACATCCATCGAAGGTATCCACATCAGCAATTCAATTGAAATCATCTCACGAAATGAGGGACCATGGCATTGGAGGTGGGTATATATTAGGTATGGTTGTGAAGAAGAACGGTCGGTCGTTCAGTTGAATCGTCATTGTGGGGACTTGTGGGGAACCACAAGAAGAAGACTGGGAATTCTTCAGAAAAAAAAAGCAACTCCAATCCAAGCATTCGATATAATATGATGAGGATATTTTACTTCTTTTTTTTTTCATTTTTGTCTCATTGAAAAAGATTTTCTTTAATTCATGACAAAAAGGTCATCAACCTTGGCGAGGAGTTCTGAAACATAAACAAGAGGGAGTCGCATCGCGTCGGTTGTCGGAAAAGATTGATGATGATCCCATGACGATCTTGGATCCCAAAGTTAGTCCAAGTTCAAAGGGTTTTTCTATTTAACGCTGTTTGAGTGTTAATTGAAGTTGATTGAGCAGCAGCACTAACAACTATAGTTATGAAAAAGATTTAACGTGAGAAGATTAAAAGGGGGATTTAGAGTTTTGTTTTCTTTGGTGAAAAAAAAAACATAAACGAACTGCATGTCAAAGATGTGGTATCGTGGGTTTTTGAGAAAAAATTCACTGAATGTGCCATGGAATTTAATATGAAGTTGGGAAAAATGTCGTCTTCTATTTGTTTGTGAAAATGAATGAGGATGAGGAGAGGGTTTGTCCATAAACAATTGACATGTTCATGAAACAACATCCCTATTTTATTAATGTATTTTCTTTCGTTTTTATTTTCAAAGGATAAGCACGATGTTCAACTGGAATTGACAGTTTTAGCATCATTTTAGAAGGAAGTGTGAGTTATTTCGGTATCTCCAATCGAATGCAGCAATATATTTCCAACATCCTACGTCGTCGACGATATTGACCTCATCAGACGAAGAAGGTACATTTTGAGCATGCTGTCGGAATGGGATGTTGTGCTTCAGCGAAATATAATTGAAACTTTTATATTTGACAACTAATACTGCGAGGTTATAGGTATAAGGACTTTGTCCTAACCTGGATTTGATATGAAAGATATGAGTCTAAAAAAAGTACAGTCAATGTAAACAGCAGAACTTTTGTCAGATTCACTAATTCTGACTTTCAATAATAAATGAAGCTTTTTAAATTATAGCAATAATAATATGTTGCACCGTAGTGCCCACCCAAATTCTGAGCACCAACTCTTTTACAGTAACAAACTGAGCCATATTCGACATTCTCTAACTTCAGTATACCAATAAATTCCGAAACTTCAGATTTACAATATTTTCTAAGCTATATCTGAGATATAGGACTTCCAAAACTGCCAAAAACCGTAACTGACTGACTAACTCACTGATTCAGTAGGCGTGTTTTTTTGGGAATCTATACAAAGTACAGTAAGAAATTTCCCAAAAAAAAACGCATCGGCAGTACCATGGTTTTAATATTTCAGATTTGGTACTATTTGAACAACTTTCAGAATAATTTGAAATTTAAAAAAATAAAGTGGGCTTCTACTTAAGCTTTTATCGGCTATAATCCTACTGGCGACAGGCACGTAGCCAGAGGGGAGGCTTGAGGGTCTGAAGCCCCCCCCCTTCCCCGAAACTCTAAAATAAAAACTAAAACTTTCTAATATACTAAATTTAAATCTATCAAAATAAGGAGACTATCCAGGTAGGTATAGTTTATTTGAAGTTCTCAACTACTTGAAAACACTTCGTTAAGAACATCAGAGAAAAAGCCGAAGAAGAGCTTTTCAATCCGCATCTTAACTTGCCGAGGACTTATTTGAAGTTGAATTAAGAGCTCCAAGAACTTCAATGAAACAAACAACGCGTCCCAATCCAGAAACCTTTTCTACTGAATCCTATTTAAGAATGTCTGTATTGATTCCTTGCATAGATTCATTAATACAAAATCTTACGGACAGATTCATGGTCAACGAAGACGTTCTACCATCGTTTCAAGCTCTTCTCCCAGGTTTTTCTGCAATTGGGAGAGTAAACGAAATGGAAAAGCTGACATTTTACTTTGATAATGCAATTTCGTTGTCAGCTATGAAAGCTGAGTAGATTCTCTGGTGCGAACAAATATCGTCGATTGATCCTTCTATCGAAGTTTTAAAATTGCTTGATATATGTGACAAGACTTAATTTAGAGGTATAAACTTCTTGCTTACGGTTTTGCCCACGCTTCCAGTGACCACAGCTAGTGTTGAAAGAACCTTTTTAACTATGAAAAGGATTAAAACAGTGTTATGGGAAATGCAAGATTAAGCTCACTTGCTATGATATCTGTTTATTCAGATATTAATGTGGATCCAGATAAGGTGATTGATCTCATGTCAAAAAGAAAATCAGACGTCTTCTGCTTTGAAAAAATGTGTGTATAAAAAATAATTTAAGTATATGTTCGTTTGGGTACATACAATTTAAAAACTAATAGAAATCAATAAATTGGAATATATATAGTTTTTTGTTTAAAGAATTTCTCGTAAAATTTGGAAGCAAGCCCCCCCGAACCAAAATCCTGGCTACGGCACTGACTGGCGATGTTGTATTTGTAATGCATATTAAATACTACGTACGTACTATATACAACAGATAGTTGTAATTCACTAACCCACTGGCCAAAATTGAGGAGCACTTCAATAGAATCTTGTTACGATTATGTCTTGTGGTACGTAGAAAGAAAAAAAAATACAAAAATACATGGTATACCTCCATTTTTACATTTTTTATAATTTATAAAAAGCACTTCTGATTGCTATAGAATGATCTAAATTAGTGTGGTGGAATTTGTAGCGCATACAAAGATTAAAATTTAAAACTTAAGATTTTTCAATTTAGAAGGGGTGATAACTGATAACACACTTGCAGTTGGGCAACCAAGCTTTCGCATCATCATATAAATATTGCAAGTTTTCAATGGAACAACAGCACTTGGGGGGCCACCACCATGTTTTTATAGGCTGGAGTTAAAGCTGTTTCACGACTGCCACACCGATCATATGAAAGTCCTTTTAGTGGCGCTTGTTCTATTTGTTTACCTTTACTGAGAGTCGAACCAGACCAAGCTTCTTTCAAAGCAATATCCACTTCGCATTGTTCTATCGAAATCACGTGATCAGGTCCATTCCAATATGGGTTTCATCTTTCATTCAAGGGGCGTGATATCCACCCACTTTCTCAGAATTGCTCTGAATGGTAGTATTTGGTGGAGCGTTAAGACTGTGATGCAACAAATAATTGAAATGATAATTTCAGAATTTATATTAATGTTCAATCCAATTTTAAAATTACTTAATGCGGAGTTAAAAAATTATTTTTGAAAAAAAAATAACCACCCATTTTGAAATAATGAATTTTCAAAAATTAATTTTGAAATTGTTTTTTTAAATCCGAATTTTGGTTTTTTGAAAATTTTGATATGCAAGTCGTTTTCGAACTATTAAGTTCTCAAAACAAAATTTCAAACTTTTTAAAAATTCGAAAAAAAAATTGAAAATTTTGGTATGCAATACTTTTTAAAATTTTTGAATACTTAATTCTCTATAACAAAAAATTATCAAATTCAGTTGAACCATTTTTGAGAAAATCGAAAAACAAGAAAGTGGTTCTATTGAGAAAAATAAGATTTTCTTATTTTGCTAAAAAGAATTGTACGGCAGGTACCGTTATTTTTGGTCTTAAAAAAATGTAAAAAACCTGTGGCGGGAACGCCCAAAAAACGCTAGATACCAAGTTTAAAGAAAATCGATCCACCCGTTTAGGCTACAGTCGAAAGGACAGACAGAATTGCGAGACCCACTTTTTTCGACTTCGGCATCATCGTAATGTCAACTTTGATCAAAATCTCGAGCTCGATTTTTTTTTACGAATCCATAGCTTGCAATATATAGTACCTATGTATGTATGTATATATTGCAAGTAAAAATGAGGTAATGTGAAACAAAGCATTGATACGATAAAAATAATTATTCATTTTCCAAAAATTTCTGTGGCACATTAAATTTTTGTCTTTGTAATTCAAATTAAATTAAACTTTTCAAAGGAATTGACATTTTAACACGTACATATGTCAATAAATGTTATTTTTTTGCAAAAAAAAAAAAAAAAGAAAGCACCAAAAGTCACGATCTTAGATCATCAATTAATTTATTTAATGTCCCAAAATAGACTGATGTGCTCAGAAAAAATTATAATTAAGGCCATTTTTTTGTTATTGTAAATGTTAAAGCCTCGTCATTAATATACGCATTATGTTTCGATATAAATTAAATATCTACAATCATACAAGTAGATCATAATTATTTTTTACAATTTTTTTTAAATTATCTAATAAAATATCTCGCACATCAAAGTTCGTGTCATGTTTGAAAATTGAGTGAGGCAAACCTTAACATGTTGCCATCCATTGATTTGACAAAGCTAAACAACAAAAACATGCTGCCACTCAATGAAATTGACATAGATCATTAATAAGAGATATTTTTTTAAATATAGACAAGGTCATTCTTTAAAGTTTTTGTCCCACATAGTTTGATTATGATGCGAAAAAAAAAAAAACGAAAGTAACATATGGATCTACTTACATCTATGTTGACGCAACTTTATTGCGTGTTTATATGCAATTTATCAAAGTCAAAAATATCTATTACGCTGAATTTCTGTTTTCAATTTCTTTTACTTTTTTTTTAAAGCGGATTCGAATCTTATCTTTTCATAAAACAATAATAATTGTTTTAAGCAAGTTATCATATTTATTCTTATGCGGCTAATTATTTCTTATCTGCATTAATGCGGTTAAACAATTTAAAAAAATAATAATAATAATTTGTCATTCTTACTGTAGAATTGAATTTATCTGCATGAATTGTTAAATTATGATGATAACGATCATTTGAACAATATTCTTAATCATCCATTATAGAACGTGATAAAAATTTTGTTTGTACAAATCTACAAAAAAAAAATAAGTAGTGAAGAATTTTGTGTTTAAAATCAAGAACCTGTGTAAAACAAAATTTAAGACCAAAAATAACGGTACCTCACGTACAATTTTTTTTTAGCAAAAAGTAAAAAACTTATTTTTCTTAAAAACGTGCGCAGAAATTTTGCTTAAAAAAATACAGTAATTTTTACAAAAAGGCTTCCATTAAAAAAAAAAATTCCGAAAAAAGGTTATAAATGTACCTCCCCCATACAACCTTTTTTTCGATTTTCTCAAAAATGGTTCAACTGAATTTAATCAATTTTTTTATAGAGAATTATTCAAAAAGTTTAAAAAGTAGATATTGCATACCGAAGTTCTCCAATTGTTTTTTTTTTAATTTTTAAAAAAAGTTTCAAAAATTTTGTTCGAGAACTTAATAATTCTAAAACAGCTTGGTCGATTTTAATTAAACTTGGCACCCAGTAGTTTTTGACATTATCTAGCAGATTTTAAATACAAATTATTCTTATAGCCAAAAATAACGGTACCTCCCATACAAATGTTATAAAACCGGTATGGAAAATCTCATTTTTCTCAAAAACGACTCCTACTTAAAATTTGTTTCGAAAATAGGTAGATGGTTTTTTAAAATTAATTTTTAAATTCTGAATTAATAAACACTAAAAAATTGCATGCCAATTTTTTTTTTTCTGAAAAATGTTTTCAAAATTTTATACATACAAAATTAATTTAAAAAAAACCGCTGCAACGATTTTACAAATCTTTTTCTCCTAAATTGAGAAGTTCTTTAATTAATTTATTTCTTATTATATTGATGTTTTCATAAATTAATTACATATACTTAAGCGTGTCGTTCATATTACAAGTTTGAAATTTGATGGTAATTCTTAAATGAACAGACAGGATGATAACTCAGAATTCAAGAAGGTACATTAAAGAATTATTTTGCTCAACCTATTGGAAGAAACCCTTACCCATCCATTAGTATTTACAAAAAAAAGTACTGAAAAATTGCTTTTATTCAGTTACGTACATAAAATAATTATATACTTTGAATTGGATATCTATAAATATTAATAAATTATATATTATACTCTATCTACTAAAATAAAGCTGTTATTCCAGTAAACTTGTTTGTTGCTTTCTCCACGCAAAAATATAAACATAAATTCTTTTGACACGCACTCCATTGCTCACCTTTATTGCTCGAAACCTAAATCAAATCTGTGCCATTACAGTATTACATAACTGTCTAATGGCTATAAGATAAAATAAATCACACATCAGTAACTTTCTTCCAAATAATAAGGCAGCAGGTTTATAATATGATCCTTTATAATTTAAAAAATGTTTACTTCGAACACATTTATCACCATTGACTCTGTATGTTCGAACCAACTATTTTTGTTTGGTTTTATAGGGGGAAGTATTGGTTTCTTAAAAAATAAAAAATGAACCTTGAATAAAATAATAATAATAAATAATAAATAAATATTCATGATGTAAGTGATATTTGTCAAAAAGGCATAACCCCAAAAAGGAAATCGCCAAACTAAAACCAGCTAGAGACAAATTCCCCAAGGTAAAATCTCTTGACGATCCTGAAGATTTTAAGCCATCAAAATAATAAATCTCAGTAAGAGCAGATTCATACGACTTAAAGTTATACATTTTATTTATTCATGTTCAGATTGGATTCATGTTTCACGGCTATCTTAACATTATGAATTATTATTTTAACATATCTTTTAGAAAACGCTTTTCTTTTATGATTTTAAACAGCAACATTACTAGATAATATTACATATACATATTTAAAATGATTGGTAGACATCGGAGCCGAAGTGTTGATGTTGTGTGGATTGGCGTTGCGAATCTTCTCCTCAAACATCAATCGTTGCGTTTCAACGAAGACAACCTCATCGATTCGGGTCTTCATCAAATGAAAGTATGTACAACAACAACAACATCGTATTAGGTTGTCGGATTTTTTTTTTTATTTTTATATCTCGTATGTATAAAGTCAAACAAACGATGATGGCGGCAATAATCAAAGAATATATTTTCCCTTTTCTTTAGCATCATGTTGCCAGTGGATAAAATAAATGGAGTTCCTGCCATTTTTAGCGAAAAAAAAAAACAATAATAAGTCTGACATCTTGTTACAAGTTCTAATACCGCTATACAAGGAAAGGCTATGTGGAAAAGGAAGTCTAACTTCCTTAAATGTTCTATGACATTTCAATCTATGTATAAGAAATCAAAGGTACATAGGTAGTTACTTAGTTAACATCCTAAGATGAATCTGTAATTGTTTTTATGGACTACTACTAGGTACTTATAGCATGATTAATTGAATGCTATTAGACGAATCTAATAGCTGTCATCATTGGTTCATTATAAGAAGCTAAATAGCTGTTAAGGCAAAAAGGGTTTAAAGATTTGAAATATGCATTATAGCGAAGTTGATTAAAGCCATTTCCTTGATCGATTACAATAGAGAGAGAGACCATTAGAGAGACATGTTGGATGGATCAACAAAATAGATAAGCTAATACCGATGTAGATATTTTATGAACATCATTAACAAAAATTTAGCAATAAATTGTTTTTGCAAAGGAACTTTCATACTCAAGGGAATGATAAAGTTAAGCCCTTCAAAAATTATTAATAGCGAATCGTCGCCGCTGTCAGTCAACGGGAGATATTTAAACAAGACGTGTTTTGTTTGCTAATATATACATATGTAAATAGTCTTAAGCGGCCCTTATAATATCACTGGCCAAATATTACTATATAAAATATATACCTTGACCTTCCCAATATATTTTAGTGTAGATAATCTTTTGATTCTTTATTCTCATGATAGATGAAACTTTCTTAATTTTTACGTCAGCCTAGGACTTCAACTTTTGAATTTTGTTGAAGACTTTATTTTCAGTAAAGGAAAATCATCAGTCGAAATTATTAGATTTTTATCTACTTAGACGCTGCTGTCTACCTATTTTTAAATTGGTGGAAATATGCTTTTTTTAATCAAAATAAATATCACATTATTCACGGTTAAGACAATCTACTCTTGTGTCTAAGTTAGGCAGCTATAAGACAACAATAAACAATGTTTTTGAACACATTTTCCAATGTTGGACAGTTGTCTAAAGTTAGACCACGTTTATAAATAAGACCACCTATATTTAAACCAAGGCTTTTGATTTTAATTCAATTCAATTCAATTCAATTCAATTCAATTCAATTCAATTCAATTCAATTCAATTCAATTCAATTCAATTCAATTCAATTCAATTCAATTCAATTCAATTCAATTCAATTCAATTCAATTCAATTCAATTCAATTCAATTCAATTCAATTCAATTCAATTCAATTCAATTCAATTCAATTCAATTCAATTCAATTCAATTCAATTCAATTCAATTCAATTCAATTCAATTCAATTCAATTCAATTCAATTCAATTCAATTCAATTCAATTCAATTCAATTCAATTCAATTCAATTCAATTCAATTCAATTCAATTCAATTCAATTCAATTCAATTCAATTCAATTCAATTCAATTCAATTCAATTCAATTCAATTCAATTCAATTCAATTCAATTCAATTCAATTCAATTCAATTCAATTCAATTCAATTCAATTCAATTCAATTCAATTCAATTCAATTCAATTCAATTCAATTCAATTCAATTCAATTCAATTCAATTCAATTCAATTCAATTCAATTCAATTCAATTCAATTCAATTCAATTCAATTCAATTCAATTCAATTCAATTCAATTCAATTCAATTCAATTCAATTCAATTCAATTCAATTCAATTCAATTCAATTCAATTCAATTCAATTCAATTCAATTCAATTCAATTCAATTCAATTCAATTCAATTCAATTCAATTCAATTCAATTCAATTCAATTCAATTCAATTCAATTCAATTCAATTCAATTCAATTCAATTCAATTCAATTCAATTCAATTCAATTCAATTCAATTCTGTTTGCTGGTTTTGTGAAATGAAACAAAAATAGTGGCCTGAAATTAAATACCGTCTATATTGTATTGTGTCAACTTATTATGACCGTCGTCGTTTTGACAACCAAAACTTAAATTTACCTATCTAAGACAAATGAAAAAAAAAAATAAACTTTCAAACCGAATGTCATGTCGAAAGCAACTCCTTACAAATGTAATTTTATTTAACAACAACTTGCTAGTTAAGTATTTTCCTTTTCTTCGAATTTCATCGCTATATCTATATGTACTTAACTTTGATGATTATTTTTTTCTTGTTTACATAACTAATTATATATACGCGAGAAAGCAAAAGTATGAAACTTAAATAGCATCAGCAATATAGCATCATCTTTCCCTACAGTGATACCCGCTACCACCACCGGTATGCCACTTGAAGTGATGCAAGTCCACCACTATCACTATCACCACTTCCACCCAAGCCTAAGAAACGTAACCAGAAGTACTGCGCACTCCAACTGCAAAAACAACTCCTCTAAATGAGATGGTGCCGTCTTTAAAGTCTTGAATCTTGATGTTTTAATCAAATTGTTGTTGTGCTGTGGCTCATACTCTACATTTTGGAGAGAGAGGCTCTTCAATATCTTTGGGAAATTTACGTTTTTACAACTTTCTTTTTGTCAGTGAATATCAATGTTGTTCCTTTCATGATAACTGTTTTGTCTTTCGTCTGTTTATCTTTCTGTCTGTCTGTCCGTCCGCCCGTTTTGTCGTCATTAGTCGTTTCGTAAATAAGCTTTGAAACTTAGAAATTCCCAATAGCAGTTTAATTGGTTGCGGTGGTGGTGGATTATTTTAATGACCATTATAGGAGTAATAAAAACAAAATGTTTCCAGACACGATTTGTCTCCCCTTGCAAGGTTTTTTTGTTTTTTTCTTTTTTATTATTTTTAAAACAATACACACAATTTACAACTATTCCGTTATGTATAAACCCAGTTAAACAGAGTCCACTGTTATTATCTTTAAATTAAACCAGTACTAAACAAGAGGGGGCGACTAGCAATATTATATAGCGAGCGCTAAGCAACAAGTTGCTGACTTTACTAAAATCCGGAACAACACCTCGAATTAGGGATATTTTGCATTTTTTTTTTTTCGTACTGTACATTACACAACAGTTTTTGTTGTATATTTTATGCACTTGGACTTGAACTGTGGTAAACCTCCATTAAATTATACAAGCAGGAGTGGTGGTAGGCTAACGGCAGCGCGGCTGTATTGTTGGAATAATATGTTTTGTTTTAAGGCAACATAACGAGTATCTATACAGCAATGAAAATGTTTTATGGAATTGACCGTACAAAACGGAAGTTTATGTCGGAATATTTTTGTTTTTTATTTTTTTTTTTTTAATTAGGACCAAAAGGTGGTCTTCGGAAATGATAGTTTCTCTTTTTAATCATTTCAATACAACTCGTTGGATTTGAAGAAATTAATTGTTTTTTTTTTTTTTTTTGTTGATGATTGATAAAAATGTGATGTTGATAATGAAAATAACAATAATTTTTTTATATTGATATAATTAACAATAATCAAATAATAATTTACTAATAATCAAGTCTGGAGGACACTTCCTTAAAAATTATATAATGAATTTCGCTAACAGGTTAGTCAAAAACAAGAAAACAAGTGGGACTGTTTTCAACTCATTCTCAAAATAGAAGTATATTGTATTTTTTTGTTTTTTTTTTTATAAGAAGAAAAAAAATGTGTTGTGTTATATTCAGAAATCGTGATCAAATAATAAAAAATTAAGAGAAAACAACAACAAAGAATTTTAAATTTATGCTTTCAAAATATTTAATTTACCAAAATTTTGACAGTTTGAAAATTTGCGGGATCTCTCACAATTTTGATCTTTAAAAAGAGAACAATTGTAAAGCTTTTCTAATGAAAAGTTAGCTTTTCCTTAACGAAAATTCATGGGAAGTCACGGGATAAAAGGGGTTAGCGAATATAGCAACCATTGCTCTTTATTTTTTATCACTTGGACTTCAACTGTGGTAAACCTCCATTAAATTATACAAGCAGGAGTGGTGGTAGGTTAACGGAACGGCTGTATTGTTGGTATAATATGTTGCCTTAAAACAAAATCACCATTTGTGTCTCCAAAAATTGCCCCTTATGATTTGGGACGTCGAAGTAGAAGATTCATTACGCAAAATGCAGAACTATCTAGCTAGGAACTAGAGTGTTGGGTTGGCCACTAAAAGAGAGAAAACAAGACTTTGAAATTTAAAAATACATTATCTTATTTTTAATTAGCTGTCCCGCCCGGCTTCGCATGGATTTTTTAGTATTTTATAAAATGAAAAAAAAAATGGTTTGGCTTTGAAACAACCCTCTAAGATGAATATTTTTCGAAACTCTCCAATAATTCTTAAACACAAATGTCTGAAAGCATTACGCTTTTTGTTGGCGACATCACAACATTTTCGTGAAGGACAAAATTAATTAAAATTAAAATTAATAATTCCATTTCTTAGAATCAATATTTTCTTCTTCCTATAGGAAATCCCCTAAGCCGAGACAGCCTCTTCGTGGCTTGAAGTCTAGTAGGATATCTGTGGGTGAACACAAATACTTAAGCTAATAGTCTCCACCGGTAGTTTGAGGGAGAAAGACGAAAATAAGAGGAAGATTGGGGAAGATTGAAGAAGATTGAGGAACTAAAGGGTTTATGTAGGCCTCAGTACTCTTGGGTCACATTCTTGTGGCCATAATATTAGAACATTTGTATCCGTATTGGGGACACTTAGTGTGTGCACCGGCAACCCGAGTTTTGAGGGACTTATCCCGCTGTAGCTTCTTTGAAAGACAGTGGCTAATCTTACCAGAGACTAAAAATCTGGTAGCACAGGAGATAGAAAGCTTCTCGACTTTGGTAGCTACAGTCTATCTATTGGAGTTGGCCCCCTAGTGGGTGTTCGTGCTGGCTGTGGTTATGTCAAATGCGGCAACATATGAAATCAGGGTCTCTAAGGAGTCCTAACGAATCCAACAAAAAAACCGAGAGTTTTCTCATCTTGTGGCCAACCCTAATAAGATTTTGGTCTAATAACACCTTAACTTCCTCAACTTAAGGAACAGGAATGACTAAAATCTAAAGCTTTGAGAAATTTTTGTTTTCCTTATCTTAAGCACGTCTGGAAGGACATTTTACAAGACATTAATTGTTTAACCAATGAATCAGCACGATAAATCTTTAAAAAAAAAAAGTTTATATCCAAACGCTTCTGTAATTATTAGATCATATCCTCATCATTAGAATTCAAATCACTTTTACTTACCAATGTTATCTTGTTATCTTAATCTAATGCCTAGCAACCAAAATATTCTCGAAAAAACAAATAATTATTTTATTATTTTTTATTTGATCTCCGTTAATTTTAGCAGATCCATACAGCCTTCTTAATGATTTTTTAAAACACATATACAATTAAAATTCAAAACTCATTTCGAGGTTTTTTGATCAAAACGAACAGATAAAACAAATTTATTGGATATTGGATATGTGTGTACGTTTTTTTTTATGAATGAATCAGAGTGGGTATAAACGAGAAAATCAATTATCAAATCGTATCACGTATCCCAATAAGTCTAAGGCTGCAAATAATATTTTTTATTTTTTTGTTGTGGCATGACACATTGTGGTTTAAAATGTTACTTTAAATTAACACTCGATTTAAACTGCTGATTTCTACTTATAAAATCTACCATTTTAAATTTCATTCACATATATATCCATGTAAATATATTTGGTACGTTTTTTTTGTTTATTTTTTTTTTTAAACTTTCCATTCTTGACTAAGAGGCCGAGGCTTCGAACCATAATTAGTTAATTGCTGATCTAATCTTGATCAAGCAAGAAGTGTGAATAATTGTAAGCACGTGCTTTTAAAGGTGCAATAGGACGGAGAAAAAAAAAAAACAAAGTTCAAGACACACAACGGAAGGATGAGTTAAAAATTTAAGAACTCTTTGACACTCACGATTTCTTCCATAAGCGCGATCCGCTGCTGGGCTCACAGTAATACAGAATACTGTGTAATAAAAAAAATGTTGTAGGTTTTTTTTTTTTTTGATACTTCGATGCCGAAACTACAAAACGAATATTTAACTTAATTGTATATAATATCGGAAAACTATGTACCAAAACCAGAGCCGGAGTTAGCCCACAACATTTTAAGGGCTCTGTCACAGAAAGCGATAAGCGACAGATAAATTAAATTTTGAGCGATAAACACCATTTTTAAAACATAAATATATGAGGTAACAAAGTAGTCGTTGTGTGACAAGCACATATTTTGTGTTATAGAAGTGTCAGTGGGCGAAAATTGTATGTGGTAATTTTTTCACATTAAGACAATAACCTTGCCTAATTAATGGAAGCTCCAGTCTTAATAGCTGAGTTAAGACTGAACATAGCAGGATCTAAATAGAGAGAGAAGAGGTAGATGAACTTTTGTGTAGGCGTGTCAGTGGGCGTATCATGTCCGAAAATGTCATTAAAATCATTTGAGTGGCTCAGAATTTATCAAACTAAGATTGCTTCCATTTAGAAAAGTGAGGCATAAAGTCCAAAATGTTGGCGTGAAATCAAATTTTCTCCAGGTCTAGTTTGTTTAAAATAAAAAAAAGGGGATTGCTAGCAATTTTGACGATATATATTTTTCAGGTGGGCGTGTCAGTGGGCGGAAATTATCTATGGCTTATCCTGCATGAAAAAATCATGAAAATCGGTGAAGCGGTTTAAATTGTATCGAACTAAAACTGCCTCCATACAGAAAGATCAGAAATAAAGCCAAAAAAACGCCCAAATATTGGGAGTGGGAATAAAATTTTTTAAATCCGACTTCCTAAAAAAAAAAAAAAAAAACATAACTTAAACATCACGTATTTTAATCAATTTTGAAAACGATATTACAGTTTTTTAATTAGTGGGCGTGGCATAGGGTGGAAATTAATTGTATTGATTTTTCATACCAGTCAATAAAGTCAGTTATTTTTTATAGAATTTTGTCCGCTTTCCCATACAAAATGCACCACTGTGGGATTTGACATGAAGCGACGTCGTCGGTCAGTCGTTTTGAAAGTATATTTTCAAGAAAATAAATTATAAATTAAAGGGCCTTAAGCGGTGTTAATGTTTATCGCCATACAATCCACCTCTGCAACAACAAAAAAAAAACATAATCCACGTCCCGAACAGGATGGACATTGGACAAGGATAGTTAAACGTCATAGACATGAAAAACATTGAATGAATGATGGCGACAAAGACAGAGGACGAAAACGACGATCGCAACTCCGCTGCCGCCGACGATGACGACGACGTGAGACGAATCTAGTTCGTGATCGTCATTTCGAATGGAAATTGTATTCGTGCGTTTAAGTAAAGCTCAGCCGGCGCGCGAACCATCACACAAATTCCCTTTGTAAACTGTCACGAATCACGATTTTAAAATTCTGTTGTTTCTCTAGTTTCCCCTGTGAGTTTCCTTTTAAGGGGCGGATTCACAATGCTAAATTAAAAAAAAAAAATCAAAAGAGATGAATTGACCGTTTTTGGATTGTCTTACATTTGAAGATCGATTTTACCCTCTGGAATAGATTGTGGATGTGTGTGTTGTTAAAATCCATTAAAAGGGCTTGGTTCGAAGTAAAAACCATAACAGGCCTTTTGTGACAAACGGTGCTGTGCATACCACGGCGCATCGTGTCGCCGCCGTCAAACAAGGACCTAAATAGTAAATGTACATAGGTACCTAAAGAACGACCCTTGGCTTTGTTGTCCGCTATGATGTTGTGAATGAACGTCACAAACGACAACGACGACAACAAAAACAACGACTACGAGACGGACAGTGGAATAGTTTCGGTTTAATTGACTTTAATGTCCATTGGCACACGTTTTCCATGTCGCCGATGTCGATTCACGCTGCAGATCATTGATCACAGTTGTTGTGTGTGTTTTTTTTTTTATTGTTGGTTTCGAACACGAGTGCCGTTCCTTTGCCATGAAAAATTGTCTAGTAATTATTATTCCAGTCTGAACAAAAAGGTAGAGTTTTATTGTAGTTTTTATATAAACAGCGGATTTAAACAAGATCAAAGTGTTTGGTTATTTTTTTTTCCTTGCGGTGTTCTTAGAATTTATTCCATTCATGGAAATTTTATAAAGAAGTTCAATGAGAAAAAAAATGTGTATCGACAACAAAGTATTACTTTTTATCGACTTTGTATTGAAGACCTTTTTTTAATTGATTTTAGAATTTGGCTTGATGAATGAAAAAAAAAATTAAATGTCTTTTTATTTATTTTCTTGCTTTGAGGCTACGAAAGGGTGTCCCAGAACGCTATTTGTGCGGTAAAGTGTTGCCAACGGAAAAAAAAAAAAACAGCTTGGAAGCTGACAGTTGAGCTATACACGAAAATATAACATGATTTCATTATTAAGCAACAATTTGAAAAATGATAAATATTGAAAAAGCTATTAAATAACATTTTGAAAAATATTAAAGGTTTGGCGTTGATTTTTCGAATAAAATCATTTTCACCGATGATGCTCATTTTTTATCTTGATGACTTCGTTAACCTTCAAAACTATGGCATTTGAGTTTTAGAAAATACATCAAGTGAGCAACAATGCCAACAAGCCCAGGAGTTGAAAGAGGAAATTGAGCGCTGTATCAACGATATTAAGCCAAATTTACGCGGAACGGTCATGGAAAATTTCAATAAAAGAATACAATGCAATTTAAAAAATAAGAATCCACTCTGGTTTTAGGCCCACTCTAACCTTTACACCTTGTTTTGTGATCGAAGAAGAGGTTTTCGAACAGCAACTCGTCCAAATAGTCCAGTATCTCTTAACCTCCGTTTAACCGTTGTCAAGGACAGCAGCTTATTCCTTGTGTTTGATTTATTTCGGCACGTATTTCGGGTGGTGTTTTTCGCCAATATCGTTTGCTTGCTGCTAATAGTAAGCAGATCCTCGTATTTAGTTGGTGATTCAGGCCGAATTGAATAAATAAATAAATTGGTCGGCGCGAAAGCTCATATAGAACCAAAGCCTAGTGACTTACAACTCTCAAGCATTCCTGTGTGCGTGTTATTGGCAGGAATAGATGGTACCTACAATTTTCTGCCTAATCTGAATGGCTAAGGAGAGAAGCACTTTTTCATGACAAGAGATACTCTTGCAAGATTTGTCAATTCCTCGCAAAATGCAGTAACCCGTGAAAAACATTTCTGTTTTTAGGCTGGGAATAGGCCGAATTGATCAGGTAGAAAACTAAGGAAAAAACCTAATCTTTAGTTCATAAAATAAACCCGCATGCATGAATGAAGCAAGTTGACTAGGTTGGACTCAAACTTTTGACCTGCAGGCCACCAGGAATCCTATTTCATACATAACTCGATATTTTAGTTATATTTTCTGAATAAATAAAAAAAAAATACATTTTTGAATAAAAACCCCATGTTTTTTTCTAACACGGGACACCCTTTAGAAACTTGTCTTAACTTATTCACTGAACGTATCCAGTTAAGAATAGGTTTGGAAAGTTAATTGCAGTGCACAAGTGTCTAGACAATCGCTGGAGAATGTTCATAAATAAGGTTTTGGAGTTGGAAAGCTGTTTAAAGTTAGACATACCTACTTTAGAATAAGTTTATAAATACGACTGTTCATTATAAATAGTTTGATCGTTCTCATAAATAAATATTTGTATGAGGTTCAACATTGAACTAATAGGCCTTACCTATTAATTTATTAAACATTGTTCAAATCTTACCTGAAAAGAGAAAAAAAAACATATTTAAATAAATAAAATACCTAAACTGATAAAACAAAAAAATTTAAAAGGACAAATATTTTGAGTCACCAAGTGTCCTTTAAGTATTTTAGTAATGAATTCATTTTGTATTCATAATTGTATTCTCGTTTATTCAAGTAGAATAAATTAACTTAGTGTGTTCAAATAGAGCGTATTCGGGTATTCAAATTTATTCACTGAAAATTCATCAAATAAATAATATACAGTGTATTCTAAGAGTATTTAATTTGTATTCAATTTATTTTGATTGAAAATTTACTCCTGTTTTTTTTTTGATGATTTTTTTAAAAGTAATTATTTGAATCATGTATTCATATTTATTCATGTATTCAAATTAAACATTTCAATATTTTCCTCTCGTTTTCAATACTTCACTAGAATATTATAAGTTAGTAGCAAATTAAATAATATCATTGGCATAAAAATTAAAGAATGGACAACTTTTCAATTTTGTACCTACATCAAAGAAAAAATTTAAGAAAAATTATCAGCCTTATTGTGAGTTGCACCTGAACAACATTCCACTCTGAAAATTTTTCTTTTGGCCTATTGTGAGTTTTACTCGAAATTTCACGTTCGGAAAATTCCCCTTATTGTAAACAAGAATTTCGGGCGAAATGTAATGCCTTGACAGCGTAAATTTTCACTTATTTTTAGTAAGCCACCCACATTTTGCTCGGGCAAAACTCACAATAGCTTTTAAAATTCCAAGTGAACAAAAAATTATAAAGTATTTTTTTTTTCGGATGAAATTCACAATATAAAATCACTGATTATAAAATATTGTGTTAAATCTTTATTTCTAGTAAATCCCCACGGTTAGATGTTTTATTTTTTCCCTGTATTTAGACAGTAATAATAAAACACATTTATTACTATTTTTGTGACAGAAATCAGAAATTCCCATAAGTTGTACTTGTTGTATGTAAATAAAAGTGTAATCGTACCATGCTCTGACTAGTTAGATAATAAAGGTTTAAGAACTTATCACTTTATTGGTAACTTGTTTTACACTAAAAATTTAACGCATTTTAATTTTCTTCTCACGTTAAATTTATTGTAACATGCATATAGGGCACCCAACAAAAGCATTTACTTTTCCCAAATATAGTATAGCGTTCTTCACATTTTTATTGTTACATTTTATGGTGAAATGCATTTTAACAGTTAAGAAAATAATGTAATTGCTCAGTTCATGGAGATACTGGATAGCATATGAATAGTAGATACTTATTAAAACTTGTTTTAGTGGTCAGCAATATTGGTAAAGCATTTTATGACGAGGAAAAAGAAGTTTCAGATACGACGAGTAAACTAGGTCTAGACACGACACGATACCGAGACAATACTTCCCCAAAAAAATTTTACATAAAATATATTCGTCACATCACACAATCTGGAATTAAAAGAAGAATGAATGTCATGTTTAACGAAGCAATATTCGCCGATCGAAAACTGTTTAGGTGGATGATTTGTTTAATTGGTCGCAATAATTTCGGTACAAACCTCAAATTTTAGAAAAATGCCAATAATTTATTTTAATCATATTTTCTTAATCAAATTTTGATCAAATATGTTTAAAACTATTATTAGCATGTGTGCTAAATTTCATTAAAACTCAGTGCATAGTTCATAAATATTTAAAGGGCTTTCTTGGAATTTAAGTATGCAATACCAAAACTTTCAAATTTAAGAAAATTTTCAATAACTTTTTTTTTTCTAATAAATTTTTCTTAACCAAATTTTTATAAGAGTAATTAAAAAATGTTTGCTAAATTTCAATTAAAATCGTTCAGATTTAAAATATTTTTTTGGAATTTCAGTAAAACATCAAATATTAGCAAAAAGTTCAATTTTTTTTCTAACAATGTTTTATAAATCTATTTTTGACCAAATATGTATGTAATTTAAACATGTGTACTAAATTTAATAAAAAAAATCGTTAAATAGTTCAGATTTAAGAGACTTTTTTGAAATTTCATTACAACATCAAAACTTTCAAAATTTAAGTAAATTTAAAAAAAAAAAATTTTCTAATCATTTTTTTAAACCAAATTTTAACCAAATATGTATAAGAGTAATCTAAACATGTGTGCCAAATTTCATTAACATCCGTTGAACAGTTCCGATTTTTTCCGCTCTCTCATACAAAAGGCACCACTGTGTGGCGGCGTACTAATCTTGTACTTTCTTAAATAGCCACGGTGACAAATATATAACGGGTGATTTTTAAGCTGGTTTGGTTTTGGCAACACTGGTTTTGACAGCTGACGTGTGTTTAGTACCTTGTGTCACTGTCAAACAGCTTCAGTTTGGTTTGCAATTTAACCATGGATCGTCTTACAAATGAACAACGCTTGCAAATTATTGAATTTTACTATCAAAATTCGTGCTCGGTTCGAAATGTTGTTTATCGAAAAATTGTGTTCAGCGATGAGGCTCATTTTTGGTTGAATGGGTACGTAAATAAGCAAAATTGCCGCATTTGGAGTGAAGATCAGCCAGAAGCATTGCAACAGCTACCAATGCATCCCGAAAAAGCCACTGTTTGGTGCGGTTTATGGGCCGGCGGCATTATTGGGCCATATTTCTTCAAAGATGATGCGAATCGCAGCGTTACTGTCAATGGTGAACGCTACCGAGCGATGATAACAAACTTTTTTTTGCCCGAAATGGAAGTTCTTGACTTGCATGATATGTGGTTTCAACAAGACGGTGCCACATGCCACACAGCACGCGAAACAATGGCGCAATTGCGAGGCGAGTTTGGTGAACAGTTAATTTCACGTTTCGGGCCGGTCAATTGGCCGCTTGTGTTTTTTTTTTTTTTTAAAGTTCTAAACCTCTTAAAAAATCACCCATTATGTACATTATATTGAAGTTAGATGGGTTGCCGCTGAAGTGACACTGTAATAATTTATCGTATATTCATTGTTATTGAAAAACGTTTCAAAAACTTATAAATTATCAAGTTCAAAGTCCTAAATTTGGTTACATTTAAAAAATATGTAGATATTCATAAAAAAAAAAAAATGAAAAGTTTCTTAAAAAACATGACAGTTGCATTTATCAACTCATAATAATTCAAACAAAACCTGATTGCTAAATTAATTATCAAAAATATAATTCTAATTAATTATAAAATATATAACTCTACTTTCCTGTCTGTTACACATACCACAGCTATTTTTTTATTTGGAATGCCTCCCATTAAACATCAACAAATAAATGTTTGACTATTCACTTTCGATTAGTATGTCAGACAAAAAAAATTAAGAAAAAATTCCATCTCCGTTTGTTTTTTCGGTTTGATTACCTACTCACGTTAGTGCCACTTAATAAACTTTTCTATGACCTAATGGTACCTATAGGCTGAAAAATAAATGAGTAAAATTTGTTTTTTTCTTTTCAAAACTGATTAAAAATCTTGATTTCATGCAACATCATTTTGAATTCCGGCAATTTTGATTATCAACGGATATTACTTTTTTTTTCAAATTTACTCGTGTGAATTTGATATGGTTGCCCATCAATGATGAACCGTTGTTCTGTAATCTGAAATGGAATGTGGCTTAAGAACACGAAAATGTTCTGCTTTTTTTGGGTGAGGCTTACATGTTTCAGAGATTTATGTTTTTTTTTTTTGGTTTGGTACTTTCTCAGCAACTTCTCATCTGGAACTGTCATGTCCTTAGTGATAGTAGTTGAATTTCCTTCTCCATCTTAAAAGATTTTTTACAGAAATGCTTCAATCTTTACAACCTGTGCTTATAACTTAAAAAAAAATCTAGTACTTATCTCTTGCGATAAAAAGTTGATTACCAGATACATCAACCCCTCCTGTCTTCACTCTTTTCTCTTCAAAAAAAAAAAAGGTGTATCTTGATTTTTAATCAACTTGTTCTTAGCTACTGTCAATCATATTAAATCAAGTCAAACTAAATCTGATGCAATAGAAATTAAAAACCAGGTTTTATGTCAAACAACTTTGTGCTCATCAACGATCATGTTAACCTTTTCATCAAGATTATTATTCGAAACAAATCCTGTTCCTTTAAACATCAGCAGTATAACATCAACATCAAAAAACAATCTGCTCTAGAATCACAAAACCACAAACTTGTACCGACAACATTTTACGTACTGTAAAAACCAGCCTTCAAATAAAAAAAAAAAAAAAAAAAAAAAAAAAAAAACAGGCAAAACAATGCCACTGATATCTGGAGCTGTACAAACTATTTTCATCTCAGTTAAATAATACTAATTAAATTTAAAATTAGATATATAGAAAAATTGTGTGTTATTTTGTTTTATACTGACAAGCAACATTAACCTATATTTAACAAAAAAAGGCAAACAAATCAATCAACAACAACATCAACCGTAACATTTTTTGTTTTGCTGTCAAAGATTGTTGATGGGGAATCGCAGCATCTCTCCCTGTCTAGGTTTATATTTCTATAGTTTCAGCCGAGGTCAATAGCGATGACTTGGCACAACGTTTAAGACGTCCGTCGTCGTCGTCGCTACTGTGGATACTTTAGCTGTTTGATAAGTTGCTAAACAAGAATGATGCAGCAACATCATCGCACAAAATTAATGAATTGCTTATATGTAGTTGCGCTGCTGCGCGATAAAGATCTTATTCTGGAGGTGTTTTCCTGATGCTGAATAGATCTTTTATTATAATTATTTTTTTTTTTTTTTTGAAACGTAGGTACAGATTGTTAAACAAGACTTGTTTATGTCTATTCCTATATATATGTATAAAAGAAAGAGAACTATAATTTGTTCTTAAACATATGGGGGTAAGCATGTCATAGAGGAGATTAAAATAAATTATAAGCTAATTTACATTTGCTTGAATGAATGTGATTAAGTGTGGACAAAGTGGATTTAATCAATCATAATTAACCCAGACTAAGTTGAGATTAAGGCGCTTGAAGTCATTAATAGGTAAGATTATAAGTCTTTTATGGGGCCATATAGGCATACCCTTGAATATCAATTAAAAAAGATTTTTTTTTTTTAAGTTGGATGCACGTTGCGCCCTTTTAATTTATGTTCCCAAAATTCCCAACAGTTAATCATCGTTTCTCTCTTCCAAAGTTTGATATGTGAATGTGAATGTCGATAAAAGCCTGTCCTATTAAAATAAAACTAAGACTTTCTTATAGACTCTATGGAAACAATTTAAAGATTTGTCAACAAACACTATTATACGCCACTTAAAATTTGCACTTAACCGTAGAACTTCTACAAATATTTTTCTAATTAAACATAACTGTATGCACAGGTATGTATATATGTAGTTTATCTAAGCCACATTTAATTATTGTGATACTAAGCGATATGGCCAACATAAATAGAAGTTAAAACAAAACAACAACAATAACAAAAAAAATACTCGACGTGTCGTCGGTCGTTTACTGTTGTTTCAAGTTCAACCCATTCAATTCTGCAAGTCGCCATGACTATCATGATGGTTTCTCTTCTATATGTATGTATAGTGTCATTGCGGGGCATAAAAACTTCTTTAAAGAAAAAAGACATTTGCTATGCGGACTCTTTGCTAACTTCTCCCGTCGTGTCGCATCGTCGTTTTGTCGCCATCGTCGTCGTCCCCATGGCACTTTACATTCCAGATAAAATTGGAATACAAACAATTAAACGGTGAAGTGCAAAGTAGTAGTTTGCTATAGCGTCAAACGAGACGTTAACATAGTGCACGTTAAGGCCCGGTTTACTATTCAGCAATCGTTGTTAATTCTCTACAGCAGCAGCAGTAAGAATAAGAGATGACAATTTATCTTTTTTGATGGTGCTTTTATGTAGCGCCATCTATTCAGAACCAGGGATGGCAATGCTGAGTTCAGGAATGATGCAAAAAAAATTGTGTTGAAGAATTTTGAATTGAGGACAGGGCAATGGATATGAAGGAGTTTCCAATAGGGACATTCGAACTTTGACAGTTGATGGCGGCCATATTGTTGAAGCTACATCACTGTCAAATTGGCTATCATTTATTTAGTCTGTTTTGCCAAATCACCATGGACGGATATAGCGTTCAACAAGACGTGCAAATGATAAAATTGTTTTATCAAAATGGGTGTTCTGTTCAGGCAACGGTCCGCGCGCTTCGCCCATTTTACGGTCGCCATAATCGTTCTACCGAGAGAACTATTCACGGTGTGGTGGATAAATTTAAGACCACTGGTTCAGTTAACGATCAACCAACACCCGTACGTCGACGAAACACAAGATCGTCGAAAACATCACCACTGTCCGTGAGAGTGTTGAGAAGAATCCTAGTCCCAGTCCATTTCGCGTCGCTCACCAGAACTCGGCCTTTCGCAGACCACAACTTGGCGAACTTTACGTCGCGACGCGTCGTGACTAAATCCTGAACCCGTACAAAATTTAACCATATAGACAACCACGTGTGTTCGCTGAATGGGACCTGGAGCAGTTGAAAACTAAACCTAATTTTCATCGAGAAAGGCCCATTTCTAGATGAATGTGTACGTCAACAAACAAATTGTCGAGTTTGGCATGATACCAATCCACATACCAATAGCGTCCAATGCATCCCGAAAAAGTCACTCCTTGGTTTGGATTTTGGGCTGGGGCCTCATTGGTCCCTATTTCTTTGAAAACGACGCACGTTGGCCACCATCTCCAAAAATAGTACGACATCCCTGTACAAAGACTATTTGACTTAGGCAAGTAAACAAACATCATTTGTTCCCTTTACACATTAATTATCTTCATCGGAATCATCAGCACCGTCACGAAAAAAAAAAAAAAGAAACAACTATACCAAAACCGACCAAGAAGCGTATGGGAACACCGCCTTAGATACAAATAAAACTGTCATCAAATTCAGCACCACCACCGCCTTCCACCGCACCGCACCGCATCCGCTCCAACGTCATCAATATAATAACTGTTAAATATGTCCCGCGCTGTCAGCCAACATTCCATAGAAGTACTTCGCGCAATTACATTGCCCGCCATGACTTCAATTATTCATCTAGATGTCTTGCTGTATATGGTGCGTGTACTTGTTGTTAAGATAATCTTAATGTATTATTTTTTTTCTTGGGAGTTTTTGCACTCTCACTGCGCGCAGATCAATGACAGTTATTTGAACGAGATTGTAGAGATGTGTATGGTTAGGTATACAGTGCATCATTATTTTTTAAATGTCCCGTTTAAATCGAACAGTGCAACAAACTTGCTTATGAATTGACAGTTGTTGTTTTTGCTGTTGTTGAAGAGGAACTTCTTACAGTTGGATCAGCACTGCGGGCGGTCGTATATAGATGGCGCTATGGCTCGTTAGGTATATAATTGTATTGTGGCTATGATATTTGGTGGGATAATTATTTATTTAATGAGTATCACTAAATGTAGTAAGAGTGTGGGAGAATGTAGAATTTAATGATGAAGAATAATTACAAGCTGAAATCAAAATGAGAGAGCGATAGACCCCGACCACACATTAGCCTGCAACTTGTAATTCTTTTTATTAATAAGTATCCTTCCATCTTTGGCCACCCATAACACTTCTTCTTTAAATTAAACGATAAAATTGAAGGATAACAAAAGAGTGAAACTAGTGTTAAATTTGATTTTAACTTTACGTAATGTATGCATCCCAATTGAAGATAGTTTACAGCATATTTATACACAATTATTTGTTTTAGGTTATTGCCTCTTTAAATCTTGACCTTTTTTCGTAAATTTTTTTTATTTTGTTTTAATACCAAAAAGGGGCGTTGTTTGACGATTGTTAATGACATTGAAAAATCAAACATAAAACAATCAATAAAAAGCTTAAAAAAAAAAAAATCGTCATGAAAATGAATCATTCACATGGCATACAAAGCTATTTTCCAAATTCGGAATGCATTTAGGCATGACATGTGGTTGTGGTTTTTGTTTCGTTTCGTTTTCTTTTTTTTTCTACACAACAATTATGTGTGTGCTAATGGGGATTTGGGTTTTAAGTTTAAGTCAAGGATGAGGGGGCAAAATAACATTATGAAACAATAGAGAACCAATGTCATCGTCATCGAATGAAGTTGAAGAGAAATTTATTTATTTTTGTTTAAAATAAATTAAGATATTTAAACAAGAACATTTCTTTGGTAAAAAAAAAATGTTAAAAAAAAACTCTAACAGAAAATTCTACTCCTGCATTTCCAGGGAAACAAAACAAAACAAAGCATTGCTCAAAATTTAATTCCTTAAAATTAAAATAGGATTTTGATTTAATGCAAATGAATAAATCAAACTATGTTCATATATGTATGTCTTTTTTAGAAAGCAATTAATTCAAAAGCTTTTTTATAAATAACTTAGAAAAAAGTTAATTTTTTTAGCCTTCTCCTGCTAGAGAACTAACAATTGGCTAATTGTTCACAAACTTAATTTAGATTTAGAATAAAGAGTATCTTTGCTAGGAATGTGGGTTTTTGAAGGAGATGGGGCACCCAAACGTGTAGTGTTGCATAGACTCTGCCAACATCTGTTTCCATATGTTTTCGCCATGTAAAGACCACTCCCAGATTCCTTATGATATCTAAATATTCAACATTTCATTTATAGGGACTTAAGGAAGTGTCTATTCTCCTCTGACCAAGTGAAGATCTCATCTAAGTCACAGTTGATCAAAAATGCGCAGTTTTATAGTATGTCAAGAAGGCAGCTTTTATACAGCTCAAAGCCAACGGCAAACATATGAAGAAAATGTAAAAATGGAGGGGATTTGATTAATTTATTTCATTTTTTTCTCAATCCGATTAAATGAAAACAAAAGAGGTCCAAGAATGGTGCCTTGTGGAACCCCTCTATTAGTATGAAAAAAATTCAATAATTCATTTCCAAACGAAATAACTTGTATAGTAGCCATACGTTAAAAAAAAAAATAACATATGGCTGATTGTTGAATTTGGAAAACAATACATAATTCATTTAGAAGTTCAAGTCATAGCCTAAAGAGAAGTAATTTTACCAATTTTCTTCTCTTCATCTTTAGTATTAGAAAACTATACATAGTAGAAAGTTCTTCACAGAGTTGGATGAGTTCAACAGTCTAAACATTACTAACAGAACTAAACGGTCGGAATCCTTATGGAAAACCCTAATTTGCTACATGGAAACCTACGGGAATCCTAGTAGAGGATCCTTTTCCCTATAGAACACATCATAAGGAACAAAACGGTCGGACCTCTCAAATATACTCTTCTACACTTTAGTAATAAGTCATAACATTTATTGATAATACGTGGTTAGTGCGTTGGACTGTTACGTCGAAGGCCTTGGGTTCGATTCCCAGCCTATGCCACCTAAAAACAAATTTTTTTCACGGGTTACTGCCTCTTGCGGAAATTGACAAATCCTCCAAGAGTATCTTGTCATGTTCTACACGAAATGTTGCGCCGACAAATTTATTTATTTTTTTTCTCCATCCGATTAAACTCCGCAATGTTTATCTGTCATCGAAACACCTCATGGAAGTCATTTTACAGCCCGATCTTTGATGTATCTATTGGATTGGTACCTACACTTGGACGGGAAAAAAAAAGATGACTTCGTTAATTTCTCCACCTCCTGTTATGAAATTTACGGCTATAAGTTAACGTGAACTGAGAAAATAAAGTTTTGTTCGAATAAATTAATATTATGACTTAGATTGCAATATAGAATTTATTTTAGTATATGTCCTTATAATCCTTATTTGACCAAAATAATATTCTCCCTTCTCCTTTGAAAGTTAAATCCAAAACCATTCTCATTTGTTTAATTAAATGTCCAAATCCCTAATTTCTATCTCCATAAAACAGTTTCATGAATGACCAAAAAGAAGCTTTCGCCGTCGTCGTCGACAGCTGAAGTTGTCGATGGCAAATTGGTGATCTCTTATCTAACAGTAATTTAGCGCGGTTATCGATTTTTGGTTTGGTTTGCTTTTATTTTATTATTTATTTTTTTTTACCACAAACAACCCTCTTGTGACAAATAACAAATGAGACCAATCTGCTTCCCGCACTTTCTCTAGACAAATCCTGTCATCATTATTCGGAAGTCTCGATGGCTTGTAGAAATTTTATCTTCCTTAGAACTTAACATCGCAGCAATCCATATTCTTCCATTTAGCAAAGAACGGATTTAAAAGTATTACCCCTATTTTGTCTCGAAATAGGTTAACAACTTGATGGGTGGTAGTGCCGTAGTGATATAGTCAGATGTAGAAGACTGTTCGCTGTGGGAATCGATTTTTTTTTTTTCGCTTTTAAATCCTTACCTCTGCACTTTCGTTTTTTTATACGATTTAAAAATAGGAACACTTCCGCCAACATGAAAATAAGACAAGGATAGCCATAGCATTGCTATGTGTTCTTTTACTTTGGAATAGATTAGGGCCAACTATAAGTAGGTTACAGTTTTATGTTTTTTTTTCTTTTATATATTGATGTTCAAGACTTGAATGCGGAACACTATTTTAATATACTCCTCTTGGTACTAATTTACATTGCTAATGGATGAGTTCTGGAAAAGTGATACTGTAATTTTTTTTATATATATTTTTTAAGGTTAGTTCTGAAGTAGGATTAAAGACTTTCGTGTTATCATTGAGAGAGATTTTTGTGTTTGTATTTATGGGGTGTTAAGAGCTTTACTTATAAGAAAGAAGTCAAATTGAAATGGTTTTACATAATTTTGAAAATTTCCATTGGAAGTGTTTATCATTGGCATTATTGGACTTATGTTAAGTTTAAAGATTAAAATAGAATTTAAGTAAAAGTTAAGATCTTTTTTTAAAATGGATTATTTTTGTAGATATTAATGTAGATTATTTGAATAAAGACAACGGCAGAGTAACGAATAAAAAAAAGAAACAAATAGAGTTTTCCAATAAGAGGTTTCATTTTGATATAAAAAAAAACGAGTATTTTTTAAAGAGAAATCAATAGATTTTTATTTCATTGTAAAGAGGAAGGTATGCCATTAACAATGGAAATGAATATTAGTCAAATGGTCGCCGCCGCGGCTATGGTTTCAGGACCATATTTCCATCACCAATTCACACATTTGCGGGCGGCTGTATGTCCTCGATAACTTCACGAATTCCATCTTTAAGGTCTTGAATCGATTAGGGAGCATTGGCATACACCTTATCTTTCACTTGACCCCAAAGAAAAAAGTTAAAAGGTTCACAAGATCTCGGTGGCCAATTGTGATAACCTCTTCCAGAAATAATACGGTCAGGAAACTTTTCTTGCAAAATTGCGATGGTTTCGTTGCTTGTGTTGCACGTAGCGCCATTTTTTTGTTAATTTTTTTAATAATTTCAATGCGTTGTTGAAGCTTGTATCGTTCCATTTTTAGTAATTGCGTAGTTTTTACTTGTCAAATGTCAAAAGATAGCTTCAAAAGTGACAGCTGCCCAAATAGCGGGCTATTCAAAATTAAACCTCTTATTGGAAAACCCTTTATATGCTAAAAGTGAAATAAAAACTCATACGCCATATAATTTGTTTTAATAACTAAATTGTAAGTTTTTTTTTAATAAAATAATTTCAAAATATAAAAAAAAAAAATAATTAAAAAAATTAAAAAAAAAAAAAATTTAAAATTAAAAAAAAAAAAAAAATTTAAAAATAAAAATTAAAAAAAAAAATAATTAAAAAAATTAAAAAAAAAAATAATTAAAAAAATTAAAAAAAATAATAATTTCAAAAATTAAAAAAAAAAGTTTAAAAAATTAAAAAAAAAATAATTTAAAAAATTAAAAAAAAAAATAATTTAAAAAATTAAAAAAAAAAAAATTAAAAAAAATAAATACAATAAAAATAAATAAAAAAAAAAATTTAAATATAAAAAAAAAAAATTAAAATATAAAAAATTTATAATTTAAAAATATTTAATTATTTAATAATTTAAAAATATTTAATTATTTAATAATTTAAAAATATTTAATTATTTAATAATTTAAAAATATTTAATTATTTAATACTTTCACAACATTCTAAATTTTAATTAAAGCGACTTGTTTCGGTTTCCGAAATGGGTTTTCTGAACCCCATATGCGGCAATTTTGTTTGTTTACATACCCACCGACTCAGAAATGTGACTAATCGCTGAAGAAAATGTTGTTCGAAAAGGGGCTACGTTTGAATCACCACTTCTGTAGTTTTAAAATTTTAACGCGTTGTTCGACTGCTAAGTAATCCATAATCGTAACAAAAATTATAATACTTCAAATGGCAGCTGAGTTTGACAGGTGTCAAATGCGGTGTCAGCGCTACCAACTTAAAACCACGAAATGAATGACCGTTTAGTTTCATTTAGAAAATCAAAGGGATTCAATATTTCAAATAAAACAAGTTTTGTGTTAAGAAAAAGACTCACCACCTTTGCAATAAGATACCTCAGTATCTTTCTAATTTGTTATATCATTTTCATCGAGAAGACGAGAATGAGCATTATGTAAATGCATTTCTTAGAGATATTGATATTTTGGAAATTTCATCAGCTTTACGGTATATAAGGGTTACGTTTCTTAGAATGCGAAGATTTCTTAGATCTGAGCAATCAAAATATATGATTTGTACAAAATTGTATTGGTACATTGTATCAACTCATTTTCTAAATTTCTAGTAATTTCTACATTTTATTCGATAATTTTTAATGAGAATATAGAAGATAAGATATTTTATTTTAAACTTAAATTCAAGTCTACGATCAACGAATAATTCTCTATACGAAAGACGAAAATAAATGGCTGGGTTTTACAAGCTTTTGACTGAACATACATATTAATAAAATGTTCGTAATCCAGGTTGAATATTAAGAAATGATATAATTACAAATAGGCAAGTGAGAGACTGTCTATTTCTACCATTTATATCGGACAAACAATCAATCGACATAAAACACAGACACAAGAATAAACAAAAATTAACTTTTGTATCTTCATTTATATAATGATATAAATTTAATCTCCGACGATATTTATATAGGTTTTGCAACGCGAAAAAGAAAAAATACTAAAATTATCTTGCATATATTTCGAAATAAAAATGTCATCTTTAAATACATTGCATTAAGATTGTCTTATTTTTTAATTAAGCATTTTGTTTATTCATATTTTGTGGTTCATTAATTGTGAAAAAAAGCAAATATACAATGAACGGCATTTATAAACAAAAAAAAAACCTCACCACATACACATTCGGATTTGTTTGTTAATTATTTATGCATACAAAAGAATAAAATTAAAAAAAAAAAAAATATTTAAAACCTCACACAGCAGTGCTATGAGATCAATGATCCAATTTCACTTTCTATTTCAAATTTACAATAAAAATAATAATAAAAAACAGAACAATAATCATTATAATATACTTATCACTTCAAAGAAAGATATTTATTTAATTTTTTTTATTTCGTAGCATATTCCAGACAATGCGAACTAATTAAAAAGCAGTAAAGATACAAGCATCAAGTTTGAAGCTATTATAACCAAATCAGTATAATAGGTATGTGAATTTCTTTTGGAATTACAAAAAAAATGCATATAAAGATATTTCGTGTGCATCCATTAAATTCGCAGTCGAGTGCGAAGCAATAAGCATAGACATCTATTCGAAGAAATCTTATACTGATAAACAAAACAAACAAAAAAAAACACGAAATAAAGTTAGAGATACTTTTTTTCTAAATTTTTTGTAAATTTACTTTCTTCGTTGGGAAAATTACAGTTAAACTCATTTAAATTCAAATTCCATTGCAAACTCTCAATGTACATACACTTATAGGTATATAATGGATGGATATGGATACGCATTTGGTTTGGGTCATAAATATTTCAGACATTCTCCGTTGCGTCTGCAATTAAAATAGATGCACGCAGATGCACAAAAATGCCATATATTTTAGATGTTGCACCAACTAACTGATGGTATACATGTATGTAGGATAAAGAATCAAGTCAAGAAATTCATTATTTTTTTATTATTTGAATTTTTGAACTTTTCTCAGGTGGTCTGTCATGCATGTCATGATTATAATCGCTCCCGTTGATATTATATACACTTTGAATTAATCAAAAGAAAGTGATTTGTTGTTGTGGCGTGTCATCACCATGAATCTACAAAAAAACAGTCGACATAAAAGCCTACATTTATGGCATCTATCTTTGAGATACTTTGGAAAGATATAGTATCTTATAATGTATATATGTATGTGTTTTTTTTTGTTGAAGCTATTTTGCATAATATAATATTTTAGTTTTAGCTTTTCTTTGGAAACAACAACGAACAAAAAAAAATAAAACCTTTTTCTAAGCATTTTCGTCTCAGATAAAATTGAAAGTTGTCTGAAGCTTCTTAAAGTTGGAGACATTCAAACATACTTATAGGTACCTTAAATGAAAAAAGTTGACGGGTAATGAATACGAAATTAAGCAATTTTTTGAGTATAAGGGGGAAAAGTTTATGAATGGAAAAGTAGCCTTTTGAAAAGACGTACCTAAAGTATATAATATATTTAAGGTAGCTTAACATAAATTTGTACAACATTTTTAGGCGCATGCCGTAGAATTTACTCTTTTAAAGATTACGTGAAAAATTCAACAGACTGCTATCCTGCAATCAATTGGAATAAATACAATTTTTGAAAATCAAATACTTTGTGAAATATTAATAAAACTTTAACAAATGAATGTAATTTTTTTTTTCTGATTAACACAAACACTAAAGTAAGTAATTATTCCTTTTTCGTGACCTTTAATTCAATATATTTGAATCCTATTTTTGTGGGCTTCAGGTCTTTCTTTCTTTATTTACTTTTTAATAGGCGACGTTTCGTACGTTGTCTATGGTCTATTCTGTCCTAACAATTATTTGAAAGAAGAATTATGTTTTAATCTATTTTTTAGATTTTTTAAAATTATATTTATTTTTTAAATTTGAATATATTGAAAAATACGTTAACAACGTACGAAACGTCGTCTATCAAAAAGTAAATAAATAAAGAAAGACCTGAAGCCCACAAAAATAGGATTCAAATACAAATAGTAAAGGCCAATTTTTCAGTACCTGAGTTAACACAGAGCAAATATGTACATTAAACCAAAGCTAAGTCAGAAGCAGTTATTCAGTGTAGGATTAACTTTCGGCTGTCAAAAATATATCTAAATCAAAGAACGACATTATAGAAAAAAATATAAAGCCTTGTGTATAAAATAAGATGGTTTTACTTTGAATTTGACATCAAAAATCCAAAATAGTGTGAACCAGAATATTTAACTTTCTTTCTTTAAAAAAAAAAAACTCTTCAAGATCATCGTTTAAGATAAACATAAACTATACGATTGATTTTGCATCAACTAAATAATATACCTACGTAAAATTATGTTTGTGTTTATTTATTTTTTTTTATTTTTCAGAACCACGCACTTTCACTTACAACTGAAATAATATATAAAATCAAAGAAGTTCGTTTCAGCGAAAACCATAAACAGAAATCATGAAAAAAAAACTATCAGATATGTAAGTAACGACGTAACTGTTTAATGCATAAATCAATGAATCGTACTTCAATATAAAAAAAAAAAAAAAAAAAAAAAAAATATATTTATATACAACGTGGCCAGCCTACCTACCATATTGGCTCAGCTGGCAGCTCGGCGGCGGCGCACTATATGCTAAAATTTTCTGCATGAAAGTCAAGGCTGTTTGGTTGGTTAATATAGAGGGTTAACGTAGGGGATTTTTGTAATTCATGAATAAAAATAAATTCATTTTACGAATAAATTGGTAAAAATCGGTGCTACGATGCAATCAAATGAGTTAAAAATACAGAATAAAAATTCTTAATCTTCGCTTGAATGTTTAAGCTACATAGTATTTGTACGAAAATTTAATCTACGTTCTTTTATTACGAACAAATTAATAAAATAAAGAGAATATAATTGTATCATTTTTTTCGGATGGACTAATTAGATTCAGTTGAATCTACATATCCTATTTTAGGACTTCACTATCCGAACTAAAATAATAACAGAAGTTGCCTTTTTTTATTTAACCTACAAACCGACATACAGCGAGAAAATATTTGTATTTATTTATTTATTTTTTTTACGTCAAATCATAAATCTGACGTTTCGAATGAGTGAGTTCAGCTGAAAAAAAAACTGTTGTTTAAGCACCTAACTAGGTGGTTTACTTTTGATCGCTTAGATTTATCACAAAAAATTAAATGTCGCCCTAAATAACTGTGCCTAAGAGTTTAATTTAGTTTTAACCCGACTAATGGCCGATTTCATGAAGAGCTTTTAAACGTTTAACAGGCTTCTAAACCTTAAAATTGGATTTTTTGGTTTCACCAAGCACTTATAAATTAAACAAGCTTTTAAACACCCTTATAAGCTAAATGCCCATTTTTGGCTCATTAAATTTTAAAAGTGTCATTGTAATGTCATCAGATGCAGTTAACATGTAGATATATCAGCTGACATTTGCAGAAAAAATTTTGAAACATTTTAATTTTAAATTTTTGGAGATACAAAATGAATAGGTAAACAAATTTGTGTGGATCAGTTATTGTTTGTTTGGTCGTGATTTAGAACCTATTGATGTGCGATTTTATGCCACAGGATTTTTCCAAATCTGCGTTGGAGATAATATTTAACATTTCAAAATAAACTCTTTGCCGTTTATATTGCAATTTTCGGCATTTGTTTCAATTATACATAATGCTTTCTCATTTTTTCTCATACATTTCGCTTATTAGAAAGAAAAAACCAATTTATTTTTCCAGGGATGTGAAGAGAACTCGATTTTAACAAAAATTTCCCTGAAATTCCCCTTTTATAAATTGGTGAAACTAAAAATATTTAAGGGCCTGATAAAATTTAAGAGGGTTTTTGATAAAAGTGCTTTTAGTGTTTGTTTATGAAATTGGACATTTTTTAATTTAACTGTAAGATTTTTAAATAAATTTAATATTAGATCGCTAAAATGTTGTTTAATAATTTCAAAATATTTTACATGACGAAGAAATCCATCGCCGCGTCACCGCCACCGCACCGGTTAGATTCACGTGGCAACTCTGGTAATATTGTAAATTTATTTGATATTGAAGTCGATGTACCGATAGCTGCTGCTGCTGGTACTGCCACTACATCTGCCATCGACTTCACAAGTGACAGAGAATGGAAGCTCTATAAAGTGGAGGAGCGTTGAACTTGCAGAATGTTTACACGTAGATATAGTAGCAATCGATGCAGTAAAATATGTAGGTATGCGCGGGAAGACGTACATGTTTTTTTTCGATTTTTTCTTTGATTTTATTTATTTATCGCGTGGTAATTGTTTATTTGCAAATCAAATGTTGATGGAATTGATTAAATTAAATGTTGGGATGTCGATTTTGTCGATGTGCCGTGCGTTGCGTTTTCGTGTCGTTGGTCGGTTGACTGGTTATTTATTTATATTTTTTTTTAATTTTTACTTATGATGGCGCACATACACCTTACCAGCAGCAGCAGCTCAAGATCAGTAAAAGATCGAAATTTCTGGAATTAATAAATTATCATACTGCATTTAATGCGCGCAAAATGTTAAAGTCCAAATTATGGAGGCGCAGAAGATTCGGAATGTAATTTTAAATGTAAATATTTAGAAATGTTTATTTAATTTGTTTGTTTTTATTTTTTTTTTATTATTTTCATTTGAAATGAAGATGACAAATAAACATTTAAAATGATGGGAATGAATGTGATTGTGATACGTCGGATTTTATGAGTTCAATGATATTTGATTTTGGTAATCTGAATTATGTTTATTTACATAAAGTTATAAATACAATTTTAAATTATTTAAATTATTTTTCAAGACAAGTAAAGACGATGGCGTAATGGTAAGTTCATAGGACTGTCAAGCGGCGCGGCGAAGATCTAAGGGTTGGAAATTCAGCATATCGCGATCTTAGTACAGGAAGATTGGATATTTTGGGTTGTTTGTACATTAATTTTAATCAAAACGTGTAACGGTCGGCGCGACAGCTCGTGTAGAACCAGGACTTAGTGACTCAACTCAAGCATTCCTGTGTGCGTGTTATTGGCAGGAATATAGGGGGCAAGAATAGTAAGAACCTTATTGTCTTAAGGTCGTGATATACAACCCAAAAGCAAAAGATTTGTCATTGGTGTTGTCTCTTGTGAGTAATTGACACTCTCAAGAACTAAATATAAGTCTTTAGTCTCCATGTCGTCGGTTAGACTGTCGAGGTTAGTAGAAGACTCGACCTTAATCTAGGATCACCTGGACACATCTTCTTCCAAAGATGGAAATATATTACATGACCTTGATGCCTAACGGAATAGTTCGAGATCGTACATGATCCCTGAGTTTTTCCTCATCACGATAAAAGAACTTGACGAGGGTAACATCAATAACGATCCCGTCAGTTACCACAAGTTTGGGGGCATGAGTGGCCTGAACTTGTTCTCTTAAACGAACCACTTAGTTCTCTTCAAGTAGGTATATGTTTGGCTTCTTTATTGAAAATATTTTAAGTTTAATTTTAGCGTTTTAATTGATTGTGTTCATTTGATCAATAAATCACAGCTTTTAAGCATATTTTCTATTGACATTAAGGTTAATTTAAAAGAAAAAAATACTCTCTAAAATTTATTGTATTGGGATGCTAATCCATATATCTACTTACTTTTATTTTAAATCTGAGTTGACATTAAGGTTAATTTATAGAAAAAATACTCGGTAAAATTTATTGCATTGGAATGCTAATCCATATACATTTATTTTAATTTTGAGTTAAATTTAATTTATTAAAACACTTTGCAAATTTCTTTTAATTTTTTTTTGCAAAGGTTGATTCTCAAAAACATTAACAAATTAGGTACAGTAAAACCCGCTTAAGAGAAACCCGCTTAAGAGAAAAACCCGCTTAGCTGAAACAAATCTTTCATCCCCGAGCATTTTTCGACCAATCACCTATGAAACACTCCGCTTAAGCGAAACTCGCTTAAGTGAAAAACCCGCTTACCTGAAAAATATTTTCAGTTAAATTTTATATTTCTCATTGAAAAAAACTCTCTTAAGTGAAAAAAAAAATTGAATCGAAAAGAACAAAAATTTGCTGAACGATTTCATTTCTTTTTTTATTTTTCACCATTTTCACCACAAAAATGACATTTAAAGTTCTGTATGTCACAACCATTTATTCTTGTTTGGTTTGGCTATCAAAAATCCAATTTCCATTTCCAATGTCTCAAGAGGTACGTATTTTAACATTTCTTAAAAAGAAGATTACACATTCAATAAATTATTTTTTTTCACTTAAGCGGGGTTCGGTTATTAAACAGTCTCATTTAAATAATTTTGTTCAAATCTTTTTTCTGCTCAATCATCTTAAGTGATGAGACCCATTTCTGGATGAATGGTTTGAGTACGTCGACAAACAAAATTGTCGAATTTGGGACGTTATCTACCAATCCACATGATACCCAAGAGGGTTTAATGCATCTCGAAAAAGTCACTGTTTGGTGTAGATTTGGTGCTGATACGTCGCGCCATGATTTATGCGCCATGGAAAATTGGTTGCACGCCACCCAGAACGATGTTTTATTCCATACATAATGCCATCGATAGGCCTTTCAAACGAATAAAAAATTTCTATGATATGTCACACACAATTTGCATTATTTAAATTTAAAGATAGGAAGCGCTTAATTAAAGACCCTGTATTTTATCTTTGGAAGCAGAAAACGGAACGCCTTTTAAGTACAAATATTGGCCCCTTTAAGGCAGACAAAATTATAGCACTTTAAATATATAAAGTTTAAAAATGTGTGATTAAAAAAAAACACCAAGCTTAAAAAAAAATTATGACTTGTACAAAATATTTCAAACACCACTGTATTTCTCCAATTCAACGAAAAATTTGAAATTCAAATTCTTCTTGTGCCAGTATACTTCCTGTTCAATAAATGCTATACCGTTTACCTCCTCTGCCAAAACATCATACATTTCTTTTTTGTTTGTTCTTTTTTAATATCAACAAATTCAGCCTTGATCTTTTACCCTCCTCTTTCGCTCTCCTTTTCTCTATTTCTTCATCACTCTGCCAATGCGCATTTTGTTTGCATTAAATTGAAATCATATAAATGTAAATAATCGTCAAGTTGCAGCATTCTTAATTTTTTTGTAGCTTGACTTACTACAACAATAGCCCACCTACACACTCGGACTGTTAACACGGTTCTTCAATTATATTGTAGAAGATAAGAGTACGCACATTATCTGCGTTTTAAAACTACATAATAGGCAACAGAGTTGATCTAGTTTTATTTAATTCAGCAATATTTATTATTATAATCTTTCTGAATAAAAAATTATAATTTTGAAATGAGAGCAGTTCATCTAGATAGTATATTTTTTTTTGTAACGGCACATTGTAAACAAAGCTGTTCTCTTTTTTATAAATAAATAAATCTCATTCTCTCTGTCTCTCTCTTTCTCCATCTGTCTATTTCCGAATAAAACAGGAAACCAACTCTAGGCAAAGTTTGAATTTTTTGAAACTGATGTCGTTTTTGTTGTTGTAACGCATTTAACACTATGTACAGCGATGCAATGTAGGTGATGATGTTGCATATACATAGATAAGCAGATGCTGTTGCATTTTGTTGACATAATTTTTTTTTCTCTTTAGGTTCATGTGCGCACATTTATGTATTTGGGTGCATAAACAGATTGCGCCAACACGTCTCTTTAATTCTTTTACCGCGATGATCGCGATGGTTGGGGTGTAATGACAGATGGTTGTTCATATATGTAGTTTATGGGGAAAAATTGAAAACTAAAACAATTTAGAGAGGAAGTGCGAGTATCTGCGGGTGGGTTAAAAATTAAGATCATTTGTGCTAGAGGATAGACTGGTTTGGATTGTTTGAAAATAAAAAAAATTAAATGAAGAGTGAAAAATGAAATGAGGTTATAATTATTTAGTTCTAGATAACTATCATAGCCAAGGCCAAAGTCAGTGAGGTTAAAGGGATTATATCCCTCGTAAAAAGTACAAAACTTTTTTTCAACATTTTGAACCCAAATAAAATAAGTGGATTTATAAAGTTAATTGAAGCGTTGAAGTAAACATACAGGGTATTTTGCATAAGATGCGAAAAAGGTAGGATGTGTACGTTGAGTCGAGACAAGAAAAAATGGTATGGGAGTGGGTTCTATTTCCCGCTTTAAGCGGGAGTGGCAATTTTCTAAAAAATAGACTAAGGTTAGCTAAGGTTTACGTGGCTGTCAGTAGAAATGTTTGACACACTTAGACCACGAGTTGGCCCATTGTGATACCACAAGAATCTAGAAAACTTTCTTTCTACTCGTTGAACCACAGATCACTAGGATCATTGTAGTAGAATGCTCCTAGGTGAAGTCTACGCTTTTAAGATAGACCAGGACATGTACAGAGAAAGTGAGGAATTGATTCTTCCTCTTCTTCATCCATGCCACTTCTGCAGAAATCGTAAGAGAACAATCCAAGCCGAGATGCGTGCTTGCTTATTAAACAGTGTCCGGTAATGAGACATACAATGGAGCTAATTTGCAATCTGCAGCAGGAGTCGTACGAAGTACTCCGACTACGCACCGGCAGGATGAGTATAACTTCCAGTCCGCAGCGATCTGCCCAGTTTATTAGCTAATTTAGCGCGTTTTGTTTACTCAGGGTGTTAGGATGCTTTCCTGACGGCAATAGCAATCACACTGTAACTCTCTTCTTTCAGGCCTATTAGAAGTTCATTAACGATACCAAGTTCCAAAGAAGGGAAGATAGAACACAGCCTTGAGATGTACCTTTACTGACAGAATATCTTCTAGCAGAAAAGGCACCCAGTTTTGAATTGATCCTCCTAGTCAGCATCTGATTAATCAATTCACCAAACGAACCATCAACTTTCAGAGATGACAGCGCAGATGCAATTTCAGATGTGTCTATGTTGTAGAAAGCGCCCTCTATGTCTAGAAATGCAACCATAGTATACTTTTTATTATGGAGGGAGTATTCGATGGTTGGAACCAGCGTGTGCAGAGCCGTATCTACCGATTTCCCTTTGCAGTAAGCATGTTGAACCGAATACAGAAGTCTTTTGTCAATGCTTGTTCTGAGTTCCTTTTTCCCCCTCACCTGAGTAAGAGGGCATGAGATTGTCATGGAATTGTTTAGGGCTAGAATGAGGTCCTTGAATTTGCTGTCAAGTTCCTTGGTGTTAGAGGGAGGGCTTAAAAGATTAGGTTTAACTTAACTTTCAAGTGATTTCCTATATTAAGGTCAGTCAGTTTTCCTATATAATTACGGAAGATAGAAGGGGTTGGGGGGTTCATCATTTAAACTGAATCATTGAATGTATTGATGATCAGAAAAAAATAAATTTGAATTTTTGGTTTTTTGTCCGTTATTCTCCACAAAATTTATCACGTGTTCTACAGACTATATTGACCCTAAGTTGTGCGCCGATTAATTGTGTTTTTAACTCGCAAAAGAACCAAACAACGACAATATACATTATTTTTAATAATTATAAATTATTAACGTGAACAAAAACACGACCGATATAAAGAAATCAAATATGAATTATCTAGTTTATGCGAAAAAAATTAATACTGTCTAAAAAGTCCATTGCCGAATCTGGCTTACACAAAAAATATAAAATTAGTCGCAATATCTCCTAACTGATTAAACAATATGATCTATTAAGTAAATACACAATTTTTTGCACAATTTTTTAATAATTTGATAAAAAAGATCGAAAAAATTTCTTTAAAAAAAATCAAATCATAAAAATGATCGATGCTAGGAAAAAATATTAAAATTTTCTGAGTGTTACAAAATATAAAAACTTTTAATTATTTTCGAACGCACAAAATCGTTTAAAAACTAAACGTAAACGGTACTTCTATTATTTTAAGTCTTTTTGAAATTGTCATAAACGATAAGTCGCCGTGAGAAAAGTGTACATACCTATTTTGTTGAAAATTGCATCATCTAGAAGCTTTACATTTAGTAATTTTGTACAACTTTTACCATTTAAAAGTTAAAACCTTCTCGAGATGTACGAACATTACAGAAGAATTTTAATACTTAATTTTAATTCATCAAGAAATTGTGAACTTTGAAACAGAAATTCTATACAAACCATAAAATTACTTCCTTCATCATTTTATTCCTCCAGTAGGTAAATACTTGAACACCCATCTAGCTACAAATTCTTGGAAATCTTTTAATCCAACCTCTTACTTTCAAAAACATTCAATTTTGTTCAACAATCAGCAAATTCCAACTTCAACTTCTGGCCAGGGATTGCACTTTTTCCTTCCAAGAAAATATTTTCGCCTAATCGAATTCCCACACTTCATCCGTTAAAAGTTTCCATAACTTACTCAAACACCCAAGAAGGTCATTACTATCAATATAGAATGCATATACCTATCTATAGAGAGAGAGAGAGGCAGAAAGAAGAAAGACAACAACACAAATCTGGAAGCCCCATAGTAATTTGACTCTCATGGTCTTGAAAAGCTGACCTATTCATATCTTCATGCCTTGCACACTGTGTAGTGCACATCCCACGATGAATTTTCACAAATCTATTCCTCGTAGTTGGTTTGCGCTTTTTTTTATTGCTAGCAACTCTTTAACCCTTGTTATTCTTCGATGAAGAGAACGACAACCACGGACATAGAAACCCCACAAAGACAGTTTTTCCTTCTCTAATTAGACGGCCAAAGGTATCACCACACCACCAAGGACAAGATGGGAGTGTATGTAGACAGAATATTATATCCAGAGTGCAAGAATGGGGCTAGAGGTGTATACCTACCACTCCTTGGCGTAAATTCTTAGCGTTTTATCGTGGCAACTACTAATGCACTCTCAACTATTCTGAACTATTCTGGGATCTCTAATGGCGTTATTCCCATATCCGTTCTGCACTGTTGCCACATATTGAACCGTAGGTCTGCACTCCGCAGCAGACGGTGCGGAATTTCTAGATCTCTCATACCTCGTATATGTTGTTCATTGTTGTCTTCAGTTGTGCGATAAAAAGAAAAAAACCTTTGCATAGTTAGTCTTTCGTCTCAAGGCGTATAGGTACATCAGCGGCGCGGCGGTGATGATGATGATGGTGGTGTGTGGAATCATTCACTTATGGTTCATTGATAGTGGTTTGTCTGCAGTCACGTTTAAGCTATCATCATTGGATCATTTGATTGGGAAGACCACCACAAGCCATCATCATCGGCAGCAGCAGATGTCCCGTAGTGCATCATGGGCATATGGATTCAGAGTGATGGAGTGGCTGGAGTCGCACCACCACCAAGTGAGTGAGATTCTATGTTAAGAGAGGCGGAGATCCCAAGGAATTATATGGTGATGGAATTACCCGCGGGAATTGTCTGTTACGAGTATACCCCTTATTTTTGATTAAAACAGTACATTCTATATATTAAACCCTAAACGGTGCAGTGATGGTTTACTAATGGTGGTATACCGAAACTGGCAGGGAAAAATTCATGCACATTCACTCTGCATAAGGAAACATTTTTTTTTTTTTTTTTTTTCAATTTCAATTTCGGGTTTGGGTTAAGCATCATTTAACATTGATTCAGTTCAGTTTGTTGAATTAGGGAGAATATGGGTGTCACACATCAGTAGATTATATTAATTTGTTCAGAGAGTTAGTTGAATTTTGTTTAGAAGAGAAATTGAAACTTTTAAAGAAATAAAAATTAATTGCTTACTTTAGTGATGAAAAAATTTAAAAATTTCTTTTTTTTTTCATAAAACATTCATGGTTGAATGGGTCGGATATAATGTTAAAAATTAAAAAGTTAAGATAAATTATATTTTTCCGAAAGATCGAAGTCCTCAAGTTAAACTGCCGAAAATTGATCTCTTAGATCCGTTTTGGGTAATTTTTAACCACTTTTTCGCACAATTCAGGCGGTATCTCGGCCATAATTTGAGTAGTGTTAGTTTTAAATGTGTCTAGATTTCGGGGATCATTCGCATAGCACCACAGAAAAAAACCTAACGGTGACAAATCGACGTCGCCAAAACGTGAAATTACACGACCAGGAAACTTCTCAAGCAATAAAGCCATAATTGGTCGTGTTGTGTGGCTTGTTGCCTCGTCTTGTTGGAACAATATTCCAAATGCAAAATACGCCATAGTGGGGTGTACGACACGTTCAATTGCTGCGAACGCCGGGAAATCGATAAATTCGTATCATCAGCAACACTTGCACTTGCAGCAGCAATATTTTCGACTGAGCTTGCATTGAATTGCGATAAATCACTGGCCTTTACGACATTAGTAACTTCCACTCCCTTCGAATTTCTTCACAATTTTACGGATTGATTGCGTAGTCGGTCGATTATGACGACCATAAACATCGCGTAGTGCGCGAAAAGTAAATGACAAAAATTCAACTAATGACACTTCAAATAACAGCTGAGTTTGACAGGTGTCGAATGCCAGCGCTACAAACTTGAATAAACCTTTACTATTTGAAGTTTAACTCTGACTATTGAAAAATAATGGAGGTTGGATGGTGATTCTCTATTGTGAAATTGGATTTTATGGATTTTGACGTTTTAAAATATTTCGATATGTTGTCTTGTTTGCTGTACAGAGTTGAAAAATTTTACACTCCTCCAATTCCACCTCCCCCGTCCCTTAGTACTACATGCGCCACCATTCTGAAGCAAAAAAAAACGGTAACTTGCGTACGGCAGCTGCAGTTGGTGTATTATTTTTTACGGAAATTTGTAATAAAAAGTTGCACTTTTTCGGCAACTTTGAAAGTAACTTTGCAACGCTGTTTAAGAATAAATCTATCAATTTCGTACCGCAGAAATATACGATACTTAAATACAGCACACTGAGTTTCTGTCAATTTTTCTAGTGCATGAGAGTGTCAAAATGACATATTATTTAAAAAGAAACCGATAGGTGCCTGAACATCAACTTCCAAAATTGCATATCCGTTCTTAGACTTGAAGCATGTAAGCCTATCGCAGCCCTCAAGTTAAACTACCCAAAATGGATCTCTTAGATCCAAACACGGTGGATCGTGGATCGTATCAAAAATTAACTGTTTCGTTATACATCATCATCGTCATCATATTATTTCCATAGTCATAGTTTTATAAATGAGATGTAAAACGAAGCAGAATTACTTGCTTATTTGACGCATTATAATTTTATTTTAAAAATATTAATAATTTGCTTAAAGACTGCATTTGTTCGTTAAATATAATTCCAATAAAAATTAACTCTAAAATGAACACTTCTACTTTCCAATTAGTAATATTTTGGCATTTGACATTAGGTCGGTTCAATTTATTAGGTTCGCTCATTTTAAAATAATTTGTTTATCTATTATTTTTATGTAATTTCGAGAATTCTCGCACGGGTTTTGTTATAATGAGATAATCTTTCTTTTAGTTTTATTTAAGTTTTAGCACACTCAAAAGAATCAACTGCGGATTTTCAATACTTATCCAGTTAAATACAATTTTCTGTCAATTCGGCAACGATGCATCATCTATAGACACGTTTAATTTTCAACGATAAAATGAAATTTGGAAATTTTTAACAAATCTTACCAATACTATTTAATTTATGTGTACATTTTATGTTTGTTGTTAAAAGATTTTATCTTCCTTACCTGGAAATAAAAACAAAGGAAAAAATCATTAAACATCTTTAAATAACTTTTGCTTCAGGTTTTATAATAAACATTAATAAATAATTTAGTATCGTTAAATAAAAAAAACAACTAACAAAACCATCGAATCAATTTATTTTTAGTTGTGGAAATTAAAAATTTAATATTTTTTTTAATTTCAATTATCACATAAAAAATATCCTGATATTTGGTTAAAAAAAAAAATGCCAACAAATATACAACAGCCATCAAAAGATATGTAACTGATACACAGATTTTTGTGAATTGAGTGAATTTAAACTTAATTGACTAAACTTAACCTTCCATTTAATTTTTGTTTTTTCTTCAATTAAATTCTATTCAAAGGAAACCGACTCAGTAATTATTATTATTAAATTAACAAAAAAAGTCACCAAAATATTTCTTTCTACTTGATAACCAGATCAATCTTTGCAGTAAATAACAAATATCATAAATGGAAATTAAATCTGTCCTTGAAATAATATCATTGAAAATAATAATGAATTTGAATTCAAATATTATTTATTTACTGATGATATTCTAAAAATAATTTATTGTCTTTAAAACGAAATCGAAGAATATAATTAGATGAGTTGAGTGGAATAGTTGTATTAGTAGGTACGTACGTTTGCAATCTCCTTTGGGTTAAGAATTTGGATATATGTACATATTAGATCAGCCCGGTATTCTTTTATCTAGTATTCATTTTAATTGAAAAACTTTTTTTTCAACACTGGGATTGAACCTAGAACCAAGACAAATCATGTTTTTCATCCTCAGGGAAATTGGCCTGAGAATAGGATAAATAGAAAAGCTTACGCAGTCGTTTTCTTCAACATGAGTTATAATGATAACCATCTGGGCCAGCGGATTTGTTTCCTGACCTATTCTAATTTATGCCCATATTATGGAAGGCAATGTAAGGATTGAAGTTTACTTATAATCCGCAAATCGATAATGGCCGTGTTCTTTTGGAGGTAACGATGTATCTACTCATGAGTACTTTGCTTGAAATTATCAAGGAACGCACCGAAATGGGTTTAGTAAAAAACTTTACTACTTTTTTATGTGACTGTCATTTGTTTATATTCTGTGGAATCTTTTTTTATTGGATTAAGCCACGTCCATATGTCTATAATAACTCACATAAAATGAGAAAATATATATAGAATCTTATAGGCAACTGTCCTTATTTATATTTTTTGGTTTTGTTATTATATATTGTTTATTATTTTGTATATGTTCTGCTACTGAGTGTTGCATCTTTTATCGGTTAATTCAGCTCAAAATTGTAAGGATTAAAAATCAACAGTTAATATCGAAATTTTGTTCGGCTGTTTTCTTCAAAACTGCGTTTTCTTTTGTAAAAAAATGTCATTTGCGTGAAAAATCTCTTAACTTTATCCGATGCCCTCTGGCGATTTAGTTCTAGATTATAATAAACTAGCCTACCCGTGCGAGAATTCTCGCAATTACATACAATTTAAAGATTTCAATTTGTTTTGTGTATGGACCTGATAAATTCAACCGATTTAATGTCACATACCAAAATATTATGAATTGGAAAGTGGAAGTTTTCATTTTAGAGTTAATTTTTATTGGAATAATATTTAACAAACAAATGCAGTATTTGAACAAATTATTTATGTTTGTAAAATAAAATTATAATTTATAAAATCAGCAAGTAATTCCTCTTTGTTTGACACCTCATTTGTCAAAATCGGTGTACTTTGGGAATCGGAAAGGAGATCCAGACTCTAGAAATAATATGAAGGGTTATCCAATAAGAGTTTTCATTTTGATAATTAAAAAAACGAGTATTTTTTTAAGAGAAATCAATAGATGTTTATTTCATTGTAAAGAGGAGGCTATGCCTTCAACAATGGAAAACGGTATCAGCCAAATGGCCGCACGGATACACTTGCAGCACCATATTATCCTTTTCATGAAATTTTCCATGACCAATTCGCACATTTGCGGCTGTATGTCCTCGATAACTTCACGAATTCCATCTTGAAGGTCTTGAATCGATTGTGGAACATTGGCTTATCTTTCACGTGGCCCCCAAGAAAAAAAAGTCTAAAGTCGGTGGCAAATTGCGATCACCTCTTTGGGAAATAAAACGGTCAGGAAACTTTTCTTGCAAAATTGCTATTGTTTCGTTGCTTGTGTGGCACGTAGTGCCATTTTCGTAGTAAATTTTAACAATTTCAATGCGTTGTTGAAACGTATATCGTTCCATTTCTAGCAATGGCGTAGTTTTTACTTATCAAATAACAAAAGATGACAGCTTCAAGTGACAGTGAAATGAAACCTCTTATTAGAAAAACCTTTATATGATGATGTTTAACACCTATAAACGTTGTGGAAAGAAGCAGCTTTTTTTGCAATCCTGGAGAGAATTGGTAGAAAAAAAAGACATCAGGGAAAAAAAATTGAATTTGTAATTCACGCCAGTTAAATTCTGTGCGTTTAGCTAAGTCTGTTGGGGATTAGTTGTTGTTGCATTTAACACGTAAATTGCTTAGCCCAGCATCCTTTTTACATCAAGTTCCATTCAGGTTAGAAAAAAAAATATGCCTTAACTTGATCAACTAATCCTGTTTTGTATATTGGGAAGTTAATTGGGAACAGAGAAAAGTCTCGGTATCAGTTCGAGAAAACGGGACGAGTCTTACCTCTGCTGCCCAGCCCTAGTTCGAAAGAATTTCTAAAGATGGAAACGATCTATCCCAACACTGCAAGGCTAGATAAGAAGCCTCCGGAGATGGGCTTGGCAAAACGTTAGTAGATATACACTGCCGTTAGTAGATATACTCTGTCGTTAGTAGATACACACTGTACTGAGATTCTGGAAAGGCAATTTTTCTATACTTGTAAAAGGCAAATACAGCAAACACTCCGCTTTATGGTAGAACACTCCATCACTAAGGATGATATATCGATAACTATTACCAGAAACCGGTTATTCGTTCGTAACAATAATAACCGATTACTCAGTTATAACGGGTGATTTTTTAGCTGGTTTGGTTTTGGCAACACTGGTTTTGACAGCTGACGTGTGTTTAGTACCTTGTGTCACTGTCAAACAGCTTCAGTTTGGTTTGCAATTTAACCATGGATCGTCTTACAAATGAACAACGCTTGCAAATTATTGAATTTTACTATCAAAATTCGTGCTCGGTTCGAAATGTTCATCGCGCGCTGCTTCCATTTTATGGTCGGCATTCTCAACCTTCTGAGCAGTCTATTCGGAAGATTGTGACCAATTGGTCAATTGGCCGCCTAGATCGTGCGATTTGACACCATTAGATTATTTTTTGTGGGGGTATGTCAAGGCTAATGTCTATAGGGACAAGCCCGCTTCGATTGACGCACTGGAAGCCAACATCCATGCATTCATTCGTGAGATACCGGCCGATGTGTGTGAAAGAGTATGCCAAAATTGGACTCAGCGGATGGGCTACCTGAGACGCAGCCGCGGTCAACATTTGCATGAAATTATCTTTAAACATTAAATTGCAAGGTTCAAACTATCGATTCAAATAAATATTTTATTCATTTTTTCGAATTTTTTGTGTTTTTTTTTTTTTAAAGTTCTAAACCTCTTAAAAAATCACCCATTAGTTTATAATATTAATAAGTCGTTAAAAAAAGGGGTTGAGTGTGAACGTAAACAAAACGACTCAAATCGACACGTTTGCGTCGTTGAATGTAAGCCCCGCTTAAAGGTTCAGGTTTTTATCAAAAATTATGGCTTGTCTCAAATATTTGACGAACTATTTTTGGACAAATACACAAATTGACAGCTCAAAGCACTTATTAGGCAATTATCGAGAAGCCTTCTGAATCATTCACAATGACAGTTCTTATGAACATAAGAGAAAAAATGACTTAAGGCTTCTGTATGATCAATCGACAGGACCATAGGTATATGTTTACACAGAAAACAGCAAAAGAAAACATTTTCTTATTTTTTAGTGGTTTTAAAATCCATCGCCCCAGAAGATTTTCCATATGACTTATTCAAGATAACTGTTATCACAAATAAACGTTATTAGTATAACAGTTATTCAAAAATAACCGTTAGCGCTATCACTACTCCATGTTAACTTGGACAATGGATGATGAAGTGCGGAAAGCGATATCCACACTTAAGTCCTACAAGGCTGCTAGTGCGAATAGTCTAACAGCCGATATGTTTGAAGCAGCGAAAGATGATTTTGTAAGAATTTGACCCGAAATCAACTAAGCTAACAGGCACATTAAATCCCATCATTTTCTCACCGTCCACTCTTTCGTAAAGAGAATTATTGAATAAAATTTCATAATTTCCAAAAGAAGATGGTTTACTATTCAAAAGCACTCCATCAGCATGATGTATTCCTTAAAAAAAAAAATAACGAACATTCTCTATTACCGCTGGATGTAGAAATATTAACATAACAATATACTCGTACATATAAGTGAATAAAATGAACTTTATACTATTTAAAAAAAAAAGACATTCCAATCGATTGTTGTGGATTGTTTATATAATTTTCATTGCAAAATGTCACATGTATGTGTATAAATATTTCGCAAAAAAACACACTCAACACAAAAATAACTCTTGTCGTGTTGTCTGTCTATCAATAAGTAGAAAAATTATTGTCATACCGTTTTGACGAGAAACGATATAATAATGTCAAAGGCAACGGACATAAATATTTATTGTTGTCTATAAGTATTTTTTTTTTTTTTTTTTTTTTGTAAAATTCATATGTCACCTGGATTTAAAGGAAAATATATACTTTGCAATCGATATTGTTTTTGTTTTTTTTTTTTTTCTTACTAAAGACGCATGGAATGCAGAAAATACGTATATATAAGTTGACATATTTATTTACGTTTTCACTCATAGGTATTTGGAGAGCTCTAGTAGCTAGCCCCTTCAACTTTTGTTTTATTTCTTTGAGTTGAGTTGAAACGATGGAAATATAATGCGGGTGTTATTTTTTCGCATGGAATGTTTTAATAGGTACATAGCACGCACAGTGGGGCAGCATGTTATTATTAATTTTACATTCTAAAACACGTACATTTCAAATTGTCAATACATAGGTACGTTTTAAATGGAAAATTCTTAAACAAATTATGAAGAAGTAAAAAAAACCTTCATAAAATTTTATCAACATTTTATTAAAATTTAAATCTATCGTTTATTTGGTAAAAATAAAATCGTAATGTGAGGCTTTGTTTGGGTTTTCTTCATTGTCTTTTTAGTTTAAAGAAATACAGCCTTACTCTTTCATTTTAAATTGTTTTCTAGCCTATAGGTAACCTAGTTTAACCATATTTTGACTAAATATGATTGAAATAATTAAAGCTTTAAGTTTTAAACTCCAAGCTACAAAAATTGATTTAAATCCAGATTTAAGGCTATTCTTCCCCACTGTAGAAGCAAATACCTTTCTTTTTTCTCTTACTATGGTTTGTATATTTTTTTTTGCACATTTTTTTTCTTATCAAAATAAGTACAAATATAAAGAAACATAAATGTTTTTTTACTTTAGATGTCGGGCGGATCATAAAAACGGTATGACATGTTCAAATATTGACTTTGAACTCGAATTGTTGGACTCGCTCTCTTATCATTGAATAATAAAGGCAAATAATAAATGAATTTTTTTCTTTTTGGTGTAATATTTAATTCGACAATAAGAAACGGTTAAAGATAAATTGCAAAGTAAATTCCCCAGATAATAATTATGCCTTCGTCTTTGACATTTTCGTCATCAGTGGTAGTGGCGGCAGAAGTTAAAATATGTTGTTTGTCTGTTTGCTTTCCAAAAAAAAAAAGATAAATGGACTTTAATTAGTCTGAGGGGGAGGGAGTTGAGCTGCAAAAGAGGAGAAGCTTAAATAACATTATGATGGGCGGTGTCTTTTTTGGTGTTGATTGATATTCAAAACCTTTGGAATCAATGATAATTAAGGTGAATAATACGGTTCGTAAAGCATGAAGAAATTTAATTGAAATTTCAAATTTATTTAAAGTGACTTTTAATGATGATATTAAATATTTGATTTGATTTTATCATTAATTATTGAGTGAATTTACTCTTTCGATACGATTAGAGATTTAAAAAAAAAAAGGTTTGAATTTATTTTCAATTATTGCAAAAGTTGAAATTCATAATAAAAATGTAATTCAGATTTTCTAAGAAAAATAATTGAAAGGTTGATCTGAATCGAGTTGCCTACTTTAGCAAGGCTGCAAAGATAGTTGTCAATAAAATGAGGTGTTTAAACGTTCCAACAACAATTTTATACGAAATGAATTTTTTTCTAAACCGATCAAATCTGTAAATCTGTTCTGCAGTATTAATAACTCTGTAAAAAACGTTTTAGAAGACAATTATGGTCCATCTGATTGACTTATACTAAGCGAACATTTAAGATCGATGGAAGCATTCTACAATGATAGGTAAATGCGTTTCTATTTGTTGACACTAATATCCGATATTGCTGCTGTAAGTGATTTTTTGGTAAAAGATACGAACTTATCGATTGAGAATCAGCTAGTGATCGTAGCGTATTACGTTTTTCTAACTTTTGCACATCGGGAATAGCTGTAAGACTGTCGGAGTCTGCAGATTATCGGTAGGAAACTGAATTAAGCACACATCTCACTAAAGCGAGAGGGTGGTAACAATGGACTAAAAGGGTTCTTTTTATACCAAAAATATTAAACTTTACCTACACGAATGCATCCAGAAAAGGAACTTGAAATTACTACCTACAGTTTCTACAAACTGAAATTGATGGAAACTTATTCTCTGCTCTTCTAATGTTTAAATGTTTATCTTTTTCTACTGAACAGAAGTATTTATATTTGATTTGTTACATAGAATATAACATTTAGGTAATTTGGGTTGTGTTGGCATATAAGGGGTCTAACTTCTTGCATTGTGTTTTTTTCTTTTTTTTTTTTGTAACAAAAATTACTTGAAAAATTGTCATTAACTGGGTTGTAATATTTCCATAAAAAATTATTTTTCTTCTTGATTTGTTAAACCCGATTGTCCTTATGGTGTGATGTTGGGTAGGGGTGGCTACTAGCCACTCTTTTAATTCGATAACAAGAAAATCATGAGTCGATAAGCTTCCAATTGTTGAAACTACTTTTTCATAGCCGCTGACTCTGAGAACTAAGCACTATAATATTTTAAGTTGATATTGTAATTGATTACATATGAATAAAGTTCTAATAATAATAAACAAAAATTAAGGACTTTTTGGTAATACTTACTGCTACGGCTACCTCATAGTGTGAAATACAAAGGGTTCACAAAAAAAGTATAATTATTTTGAGTGATGACGTCGACTTCGTTAAATTGTTTAAATGATTCATTCTGATTTCGGTGGGTGGTGGTTTGGATGGTTAGAAAATGTTGCTTGAATGTTGGTATAGGTGGCTGGTGGTTGGTTTATATGTATCGGATGATAATGAGAGTTTTTATGGGCGACGCGGCGGTGGTTAATTAAATTAAATTTGATTAGTGTTGAAGTTGACAACTTCTTAAAGAATTATATCTAATAAGGGAGTTAAAATCTTTTGATGAAATGGTTTTCTAAGAAAATACGTCTGGCACGTTGTGTTGGCACATAAGGGGTTTTCCAGGATCTAAGCAAAAAAAATATTATTTCCTTTTGAACTCTTAAGACACATTTTAAGCTTAAAAAAGCAAAATAAATAGTTTTAAATAATAATAAAATGATTATTTTTTAAATCACCAATGTGAGTCAGAAATCCACAATCGAGAAGTCGATAAGAATTTCCTGTGGATTTCATTATGAACTTTTGACCTGTGGACTTATGACCCAGCTATGTGTCATTTTTAATGGAATTTTTCGTTATTGCGATTGTTCAAATAATCTAAAGCATTAAATTTACCAAACCTTAAAGCGAAACCCTCTTAAAATTTAAAAATTTTGATTTACTTCTATTTCCCCAGCCACTAATAAAAGTTCAACAAATAAAAAACCTTAGTCTAGTCAAAGTAAATAACCGCAAAATTATAATGAAATGACCCAGCATAATTAAAGTTCTCCCTCTCATAGAACGAAAAGAATGAAGAGCGAAATCGTTTGTTCATCAGCCGAACGTTACATCGAACAGAACATCCCTTTGGATATACATATTCCCCTTTTATTATGTTTACAACAATTAAATTATGCTTTCGAAATGAATGACCAATTCAAGTATCATCGCCTTGGGGAAAGTATCATTTCGAAAAAGTATAAATGAGTTTGTGATGGTTACGGCGGCGGCGGCAGACGGTAATTAATGGTCAAAGTTATTCTGGACTGAGGACACATTGAGGTGTTATTTATTATTTGTATTTTTAATTATTTTGCTGGTGGCTTTCAGATAGAGGGGGCTGAATAGGCAATTTAATTTTTAAAGATAAAACTGCGGTTTCGTGAAGGTGTTTGCTTAAATTTTGATGGTCAACACGGCTTTTGATTTATAACTTAACTTTGCAAATAGGCTTTTTATATACAACCACAAAAAAAATACAAAAGACTGTTTTTTTCTAAACCTTCAGGAAGATAGATGAAATGTCAAAGCTTTCGCTTTTCGTTTGAAGTTTCAAACAAAAGCAACTGTCGCGACGTGTCGTCGTTGTAGTCCCATTGAAACCTTATCAATTGATGCATAAATCCCACGCTCATCGACCTAGTATTCCCAATTTACGATACAAAGATTTTTTTTTCCAGCATTCAACTACAAATCACTTCAACTCAGACATCAGAGACGAAGGCGGCGACGCACGGCAGCAGCGGCAACGGCAATCGAGCCATTTCCATAGCCCAGTTCAGACTTAAACCAGACTAATGCAATATGTATTGTATGCATGAAGGTACGTACTCTTCATGTTGCTAGGACTTCATTGCGGATACGAGATGCCGTTTGAAGTACCGAATAATTGCACTCTACGATTCTCGGAAGAGATAGGTAGGATACTAAAGTAAAAACGCAACCCCAATCGGGACCGAAGTGCAAAAATTGTGATGCATGCAGCAGCAGCAATCCAGGCAACGGCAAAAGGCAAAATAAAAAAAATACTTTTAGACTTTATTTTATTACCTCGATTGGAATTTCATTGCCATCATGGCCTGGCCTGCCTACGCCTTGAGCGTGTTCAACTATCGGGAAACATTTGCACAAGGATTAAAAAACACAACAAAAAAAAAAAAGAAGGATTCAAAAGCATTTTTAATTGCCAGCCAAATGTTGAATCCTTGTCGCGTCGACTACGACGACGCGGTCAATAGTGATGTTGTACTGTTGGTGGTGGTGGTGGTCAAGCCCTAATGCCAGTGCCGGTGCCAGTGGACTGTAAGCATGCATGCAGGCAGCCAGCTAGCCAGCCAGCCAACAAGCCTAACAAAAGCATCAACAGCATGCGGTGCTAAAGTGCTGCGGTACAGTTCTTCCTGTCCGCATGCCCCCAAATGCCGGCAGATGCGGTATATCGTTTATAATGTGCACCAGCTGAATGTGTCTATCTTTAAATCACGCAAAGGGTGTCTGGGTTCTGGATAGAGTTTTCATTTTGTTTTTCAACGATTTTTCGGATTATTTTTAGGTACATGCGGCTTTATAAGTTCAACAAAAATCAACGCCACCATTGAAATTGAAAGTTAAATCATGGGCCATATGCACTTGAGTGGAAGATTGCAAGGAATACTTGTACACTTTGCAGTGCATGTTTATGTCCTGCCCATGCACTAAAATCATATTAAAGTTTAAAGTTTATTTGCAAAAAAAAACTTTGAAACTTTTTAAAGCCTGAAGGTAAAAACAAATTGTTGAAATATCAGCAATGAAAATAAACCCATAGTAATGACGTTTTTAATTCCTCGCTGGACAATGCTGTCGAAATCAGAATTAAACAAGCTGATCATAGTAGTTCCAAAACAGGGAGCAGGAAAGTAACTCTAGAAGAAAAAAAAATATGAAAAGCAGAGGGAACTTTGGTCAGCAAAAAGTTTAATAGATAAGAATTTTTACATTAATATAATTTATAAATGAATATAAGGAAAAGAATCGGACCCAAAACAGAACCCTGGGGTACACCAGTATTACTTTTGAGCGATCTAATACGACGTGTTTCGAGCGGGCCGAATGTTAATTTCCAATCCAAGTAAGAATAGACTCATCGATTCGAAATGCCCAATAGTTTGAGGGAGATGCGATGCGTGATACGATGTGTGATGCGATGCGAGATGAGATGCGTGGTGTGATGCGATGCGAGATGTGATGCGAGATGTGATGCGATATGTGATGCGAGATGTGATGCGAGATGTGATGCGATATGTGATGCGAGATGTGATGCGAGATGTGATGCGATATGTGATGCGAGATGTGATGCGAGATGTGATGCGATATGTGATGCGAGATGTGATGCGAGATGTGATGCGAGATGTGATGCGAGATGTGATGCGAGATGTGGTGCGAGATGTGATGCGAGATGTGATGCGAGATGTGATGCGAAGTGCGATGCGAGATGCGATGAGAAGTGCGATGAAAGATGCGAGATGCGTTGAAGATGAGAGATGCGATGCGAATGTGAGATGCGATGCGAATGGGAGATGGATTTTCGTATGCGGTGCGATGCGTGATGCGATGCGAAATGGTTTACAAGATTCGATAAGAGATGCGATGCGAGAACCAAACAGGAAAGTGTTTGCATGTGATTAAAGTATTCAAGTATGGGCTGAGCACAGTGAAGCGTCAGATGCGAGTGTTTTTGTTTTTTTTATTGTTTGTTTTGATTTTATTTCTTTGCAGGAAAAACATCTGATCACTAATCTCGTATGCCAACGCTTTTAACCTCGCTTCTCACACTGCATAGATTCTCGCAATATTTTTCACACATCGCAAACCTATTAAAATCGCCGGAAGAAAAGAGATAGGTAAAGTTTTCATCAGAACACTCCAATTTAATTACTCATTTTCTACAAGGGGTGACCGCCATCTTGAAATTCCGGAAAGAATGCTAGAAATTCTGGAAAGATTGCTAGAAACTCTTGAAAAATCGCTAGAAATTCTGAAAAAGATAACTAGAAAAGATTGCTAGAAATTCTGAAAAGATTACTAGAAATTCTGAAAAGATTGCTAGAAATTCTGAAAAGATTGCTAGAAATTCTGGAAAGATTGCTAGAATTTCTGAAAAGATTGCTAGAAATTCAGTATAAAAAATTTCACAGGAATAGTTGAGAGTTCTTAGTCACAATGGCACTGTCCTGGTTTTCCACGAACTGCTGCGCCTCTAAATGTATTTATTTTATTTACGTATGTACTTCAATAAGTTAGTGACTTTTAAAATTTTAAATTATTTTTGTATCACCCTGTCCTATTTAGTTAAAAAGAAAACAAAAGCAAAATCTCAAGCATTACCTAACAATTTGTCACCTTGTCATATTTTGATGAATTTAAAAAAAAAAAAAAAAAAAAAAAAACCAAAATACTTTCAGGGATAATTTGTTAAAAAGAAAAAAAACCAACACATACAAATGTCATACACAATTTATTGCTTTAACCCATTTCCCTATTTAACTAAAATTATTATCTCTTTTGTTTTTATTTTTCTATATGCGAAGAGAAAATCGCTTGTCAACATGATGAACATCTCGAAAATATTACTCATCATAATATTCATTTGAATTGTTTCGTTTTCAAACGACCTTGACTTTGAAAACAAAATACAAAAAAATTAAATTATCACCTTAAAAATGTTTGCCAAAAGTTGAAAAATTTGAATGAACAAAAAAATAATATTTTTTTATAGCGGCGCGGCGGCGATAATATTAATGAGACGAGACGGAAGAAAAAATTTTCAGTTGTTTTTTTTTTTTTTGGCATCAAATATAGAATATTATTATAGATAGGTCTTCAAGTATTTGTCTATAGTAGGTATATCTTCGGATATTTTTTTTTTTTTTGTAATTTAAGTATAATTTACGAGAATGTGAAAATCGAATGTAATATTTAATTTTATTAAATTGTAGTCTGAAACAGCAAATTCGATTTTTTTTGTTTTTATTTTTTGAAAAACCTTGAAGTTTTTGTTTTTAAAATGACGTAACGTCACCAACAGTGAAATGAATAACAACCCTAAATACCTTAACTCAAATCAATTGATTGAATAACTTTTTAATGATATCATAAACGCAAAAAATATAAAAAAAAAACAACTTTATTGCTTACTTTTAACCTAATTCCCAACTAACCTTAATCCTTGAGAAAACACAAACCCCAACAACACAAACAGTGCCTTATCATTAAACTAACATAAGACAACATTATAGAATTCTTATCAATTTAATTACTGCACCGATTCCTTCGTGTGCTTTTAAAAGAAGTTGACGTTAAAGTACAGTCTTAGCCAAAAACATTGTTACCATTCTTCAAAAATTATCTTATCGAAGATTGCTTGATAAGAACTTTTTTTAATTAATTTTTAAAATATATTTCATCAATTTTACATATTTGTATATTTTATTTTAAAGATAAAGAGAGATTGACAATAAAAGGAAGTTGTCGATTTTTGGCAATTATGCTTTAATGAGCGAAAAATGTTAAAAAATGTCCGACATTTATATTTCTTTTATTAAATGAAAGAATTTTTCTCAACCATTCTTTTTTTAGAACTTTTTGTTAGCAATTTCATTTTTCTGAAATGAAATGTAAGAAAAACCATCACATAAAATTTGATAGAGTATTTTTTTTTAGCCAAGACTGTATTCCGCACAGGCAAAAACAAATTCAATTGCTTTTGGATTTCTTATCGTTTTTGCAATGTCACTCAAGGAAGTCATGAAAAGTATTTAAAGAATTTTGTTCGTTGGTAAACTATTTTTTTCTCTGAGACAGAAATAAAAATAATCTTGGTAAAATGTTCATAGGGCGTAGTTCCTTTAATTAAACAAAAATTCTTCCTTTGCAAAAAAGAAAAAGAAAAAAACTTCAAGAAAAAATTGCACCCTTCTTCTTTGGGGGCAAATAATATTCCTACTATACATGCGAGGGGCGTTTGTTGGCCCACCCTTTAAACAATACCAACAGCAGGAACGAATGTGCACTCAGCCAAGCGTAAGGCTTTCAAAAATCATGCTCACACTCATTGCTAGCGCGGCTTGTATTAAACCAAAAATAAAATCATAAAAACAAAATTGTGCGCTCCCCATTAATAATTTATATCTTAAAGTACACGCACTAATAAATTTAATTACGCCTAAGTGTTCCAGGCTAGGTTTTGGGATTCCTCTTTTTTTCATATTCCTACACTTCTTATAAATATAACAGAAAAGTTAAAAAAAGGATTTCTATATACAGAAAGTTGTGCAAGAAGGTGAGTAATATAAAGTATAAACCTTAAGCCAAGAAGTCCCTATAGACACTCCTTGTTTTCTTTTTCTATACATATACCTACCTATGTATTTCTTTTTCTTCATAATTCAGCAACTAACTTATATGACCATTCTGGTTCGATGATCGTTGTCGAGGATAGGGTAGGTCAATAGCAACCAAAGTATAGCAGCACTAGTTCCATTCCACAGTTTGAGTTTAGAATAATGACCATCGAAGACTGAAGCGATACCAAATTAATGTGTGGAACCTCCTCAACGCTTCAAGTTGTAGAAAATTTATCGCGGAATTTTTTTTTTTTTGTATATCATTACATTTCAATAAGTTTTTTTTTTCTTTTTGAAAAGACATTTACACGCCGCCGCCGCCACAGTCACTGCTATGCATACAGTGGGGTATTTAGTCAAATCACATTTTACATTATATATTCCAAAGATCTGTGGCATTGTTTTATAACTTTTTAAATTGAAATACATTTTAAGAAATTTTCAGTTTTTGTTGATACAGAAAAATAAAAATAATAAAAAGTGAATTTAAGCTTAAATTTGGTGAAATTTTAAAAACTTGTTCCTATTAGCAGCGAGAGTAAAATCTACTCACTTTTATCATATTTAATTTTTGTATAGTATTGAACTTTTTGAAAGCCCTTAGAACGTTAAAATTTTGTAATTAAGATCTCTTCAATCTAAAGATTGACATGTGTTCTTTATTTCGCCCACTACCACGTCTACTTTTCTTATACAAGAATTGTATTTTTATATAAAATCCCAAGAAGGCTGAACATTTATAAATTATAATAAATCTATTTTTCGCCAAAACTATGACATTTGTATTTTTTTGTTCAATCAGCCTACAACCACGCCTATTTTTCCTTTATACTTTAGAATAATTTGTTATCATTAAAATCTCTTAAACTAAAATGATAACATGTGTGGAATTTTTTTTGTCAGAATATTTTGCTCTATATTTGAGTTTTTTCCTTATACATATAAAGTTTTCTTTGAAAGTTGAGATTTTTTAGTTTCACAAATGTTCAATGGGTGGCGCTGTGAAACGTGACAGAATTCATCTAGAAGTGCCATATTTTATGCTTAAAAGATCCACTGTACCCCATAGCTTCCTTCACCTTCTTTCTCTCTGGCTTCTTTTCTACATGTGGAGTGTAATAAATCTTTGAATGATTGCACTACCGATACCAAATATATTTAAATTCCTTTCAACTTTGTATTTAGCTCAGCTCAGTAGTCGGCTTAAATTCAATTGCAAAAAGAATATTCCTTTACTTGTATAAAGTTGTAGCTCTCGTTCTTGACCAAATTTACATACTCCATGCTGTGAAAGATACCTGCGTGATAATTTTTCTTCTGCCTGTAATTTACTTTGCTTCCACAGAGATGGTATTGGCTATATATACATACATATTTATAAATAAGAGCTGATATTTTGACAGCTTATATGTCTGATTTGAACAAGCGTTAACAAGAAACTTAAACTATTACTGCTAATAATAGTAGTTTGTAAATTTGTTCTTTTTTTCATCATAACGTATGCTTTATATTGTGAAGTCAATGGCTTTTTGTTATCATCACTCATTATGTTGGTCGTTCGTTGTTGCAAGAGATGTTAATGTTCTTAGAATGGTACTACATAAAGAATAGAGTGCATATCCCTTTTGTTCGTATTCAAGAAATTAAAAAAAAAATGAATCAGGAAATGCTTATATTTATTGATTGGGAGTAATCGGTTAGTACCACAAATACATACATGTACAAAAGTGAAACTAAGTGAAGTTTAAAGTAAGTTTCAAGCAGAGAACCCACTAAAGCTCACTTCGTTAGAAAAAAATGAGTTCAAAAGCTTTTTATTATTTTAAGTTTATTTTTTTTTTTTCATTTTAAGATTTTTTTTTTTTATTTTAAGACTTTTTTTTCTTTTAAGATTTTTTTTTTTCATTTTAAGATTCTTTTTTTTTTATTTTAAAAATTTTAAAATTTCAACAAAAAATAAGAAAAAACAACAAAAACAAAAATAAATTAAAAAAAAACAACAAAAATTTAAAAAAACAACAAAAAATTAAAAAAAATACAAACAAAAAAATAAAAAAAAATTTCAAAATAGTAAAAAAAAAAAATTCAAAAATTTCAAAATAGTAAAAAAAAATTTAAAAAAACTAAAAAATAGAAAAAAAAAATGTCAATAAAATAAAAAATTTAAAATAAAAATGATTAAATAAAATTAAAAAAAAAAATAAAAAAAAAATAAATCAAAAATTAAAAAAATAAAAACAATTTAAAACATTTAAAGGTTTGAATGAATGTGATGGTGCGAAAGCTTGGCAGCCTAACTGCAAGTGTGTTATCACACAAAAACCCCTCATAATAAAGAAAGTATTAAGAGAAAAAAATTATTTTAAAATTTTACGTTATTAAATATTATTTTTGTTTTTAATATTCAATCAATAGTCAACTAAAGAGCACGGGATAGAAAATGAAAAAAATGGATTTCTGGTAAAGAAAGACATTTTAAGTTTTGCCGATCTTGTTTTTTTTTACTAATTTCAGTAAATTTTTTAGTTTTATTCTCCTCCTTGATGCAAGGATGAAATTTCTTGCACACAAAAAAAAACTTTCGTAGAAAGCATTTACCAAAAACAAGTAGGCCCTGAGTATATCAAAAAGGGTAGGCCCTGTGCTATCACCATCAATCAAGAATTTCAATTTCAAGTTCAGCAATTGCGAAGTTTTTTTGTTTCTTAGATATTTTATTTTCATAAGCATGAATTAAACTTATCTTTTAGGTTGTTAAAATAATAAAATAAATATTAATAGTAATATTAATATTAAGACCGTAAGTAGTGGCATTTGTATATAAAATTGATCTCTCTTGAACCAGGGTGGGGACTTTGGATTTTAATTTCTTTTCAATTCTTAACCATACTAAACAAAAAAATGTGGAATAAAGTTATTCAAGTTTAAAATGCAATCAATCCACTCTTTTATTGTGTTTCTACCTCATGTTTTGTTTCATATGTATATTTATCTACAGAGAGTATAGCAACCAGATCCCTATAAAAAAAAACATAGAAAGTAAATTAACTTTAAACATGTTCGTTAAATTTTTAAAATCTCAATCCATTCAAAGCATTTAATGTATATTATATCCTCGAGAAACACGATATGCAGATTCCTCAGGAATCACGAAGGCTATCGGCTAAAAATATCTATTAAATTGCAAATCATCTATGATGATGATGATGCACAGACACAGCAAAGACTTGTCTGTCTGATTTTTGTTATTTTTTTATTATAGTGTAGATGAGAATCTTTTACCCATAAGAGATCTAACCCTGTCCGTCGTCATCGTCGTCGTTTAAGTGCTCCCCATTCAGATGGTTGCGGACAAAATAAAATATGTACAAAAAAAAACGCACTTAGCCATTCATTCATTTAATGTATATTTTATATTTTTTCTCCCCCTTTAGGCAATCTATTCAAATTAACGATTATCCCGGGTCCCGGCAAAAGAAGGATTGATAGAATGTCTTATTTTTATTTTTTTTACTTTTCTACATGATGTAGGATTTTTAAGGGTAAGTTATGGATCCTTTAAAGAACGAACATGATATTACCATCGAGACTGAGAAGATATTTTAATAGATATCGCACACAGTGGAACAAAAAAATGGATCACTTTTCAATCGTCGAAAGTAATAATATATCTCCCACTTTGATCAAATTCATGTTACTAAAAACAAAAAGACATACAAACGGCTTAAAGAGAATACAAAGGAGGTTTGTTTTGTATCGACTATAATAAATTTTACATTTTTTATAATGATAAAATGCGAAACAATTAAAAGCGAAATAATAATTATCTGAGTAATAAATTGCGAAATATTGAGAGGGAAAGAACTTGCAATGTGAAATATGCGAAAAGATTTTGCGAAACGAAAAATTAGTTAAATAAAAATTTGTCAGATAAAAGATTTCAATAAATTATTAAATGTAAAATTATAAAATTGCGAACTCTTCATTATTATAAAATAATAAAATTAGAAACTTCAATAAAATGCGAAATAATTATTATTGAAGTAATAAATGGTGAAATATTTGTATGCGACTTAGCATATTTTGCGAAGTAATTATCATGAACAAAATTATTTTACATGAACAAAATCATTTTACATGAACACAATTATTTTACGAAACGAAAATAGCGAAATAAAAATGTTTTTATAAATTACCAAACAATTAAATATGAAAGGATTTAATTGCGAATTTCGCATTTTATTATAGGTACCTATAATACAAAAATGCGAAACAATAAAAAGCGAAATAGTGTAGCGAAGTAATAAATGATCTGCTACATAATATAATTTGCAAAACAATGAAATTCGAGACAAGAAATAATAATGTAAAATATCCGAAAAGGTATTTTGCGAAATGGAAAAATTGCGAAATAATTTTTTTTCAAAAAAAAAATGCAAAACAATTATTAAATACAAAATGATAATTTCAAAATGAAAAACAGCCAAACGAAATCCACCAAATGACCCCTACCAGATATATCCATGTGAAAAGTTTTAGAATATGTATATTTTTAGTTTTTATAATTTTAAAACCAACGTAAATATGACCAGTTAACTAATGTTGAAATTGCAAGGTCATGTTATTTTAAACCTTCAGGTATTTTTTTTTTTTCACTTTTATCACCATAAGACTAAATGCCTACGACCCTGTCGTGACCTTTATTTAAATATATGCTCGAAATCCATCGAAAGAAATGTATAAATCAAGCATTTATGGTCATCTTTTTTATCGAGGGCGATATATATGCACTAATGCAGTCTTGTTAAAGTTAAATCAGCCAGAAAGCTGTCAGATTTCATTTTATGATTTCTATATATGTACATACAAAATGTATGTTCATTATGGGGTTAGAAAATGAATCAAAAGTTCTATATGATGCAAGTGTTTATTATGAGAAAAGATATGGTCGTGTGTAACCAAAGTGCATGAATGACTGTATAGGTAAATATATATGAGTGTTAAGCATTGATAAAAAAATATATATATATATTATATTATATAGCCCTCTTCCGTTTGGTTGTAAAGCCTTTCAAAAAGAATGTTGTAGGCAATAAATTGCTTACGCTTGATTTGTAACAAAACGCATAATAATTTGTTTTGTGAATTGCGATTAAACTGAAATAAATAGGGTGAACAACTCATGGGTTCATCCGGAGGAAAGTCAAAGTTATGATAAGAAGCTGAGTGAAGTGGTGAAGTTATTTGAAATATATGTTTTACACGAATAAGACTGTTTTTTTTTTTTTTTTGATAGAGTTCGAGAAGAGAATATTGAGGAAAATTAGCCTGAATATTGAGGGAAAATAATTCAATGCGGGGGGGGGGAGGATATGAAAAACTATTCAATATCTATTTCTTTGACTGGTTTACCATGAATTTAGAATCAAAATAAATTTGATTCAACTGAGGGAATGGGGTATAATGGAACAAAATCAATTTTTCGATAAAGCTGGAGCCAGTTTATAAAAAAAAAACACTTAGAATTTTTGTTTGACAGTAACATTTAAATCTTAATCTTAAAAAGGTTCAGAAGATCATATACAGTCTTTATTTTTATTTTTCCATTCATAATATTTTCCCCCGCAAAACTAAAGACTTAGACCCACGTTGGGCGCCACTTGTAACAATTTCTGGTTAGTATAGCAAAGTTTTTCAAAAAGGATGACAAAAACACCATTGGGCCCCATTAGGAAAACGCTGAACTTCCCATCAAGCCTCAAAGCTACAGCTAGTTAGGTTTTAAATCCCTAATCTAACGTTTTCTTCGAGTACCTACTCTTGGACTTTATGTTTGGCAATGATATTTATATCGAAATCTCAGAATGCACAAGTTCAAATTAAAACTCTTCGTTTTTTTCATTTTGTCGTTCGCAAAAAAAATTGGTTTGGACCTACGTTGGGCGCCACTTGTAACAATATTTTAGTATGGCATTATTTGGCATATTTGGCTAGTACAGCAAAGATTTTCAAAAAAGGATAACAAAACCGCCATTGGCGGGCATTTTTTCAAGAAAACTGATTTAGTTTATAATTTAAAATGTTTTCCACGAGACCTCTTGATCATGTCATTTCTATCTTAATTTTGAAAGATCAAATTCGAACCCTTTTTTAATTATTTTGTCCCTTGCAAATCGAAAAGTTTGGACCTATGTTGGGCGCCACTTTTGAGGGTACTTGGTTAGTAGTTAGTATTTCAAAAATTTTCAAAAGGGATGAATAATACCTCATTGAAGCTTAATGGAGAGATACTGGCCGTTAAATAAAAAAAAAAACACACAATTCAAGTGTTTGAGTCATTAAATATTTTAACTCGCTATGCTCAGTACATATAAGTAGTCCTTAAACCTGACTATGAAATCTTGTAAGCTTTAGGTCGCAATTGTAATTTTAAATTACAACGATCTTCTGCGAACCCTCACGTTTAATTTAGAGTAATTATTAAGCATGATCTTGACCTTGGGTTAACTGCAAAAGGACTTCACTTAACTGACGGCGAAGAATTGCGTCTTTTTCTAGATAAGGTTGAAAATTCTGAATTTAATAGTGTTGGCGCCGCAATCGATTTTATGACTTTCTTTAAATAAAGTTGTATACAGAGCCGAATTTGGACGGAGGCTTTGGTTTTAAGTGTTAAAAAAGCGTACCTTAAATTTGGACTTGGATTTTTAATTTTTTGATGTGAAAGGAGAAAAGTTCAATATTTTTGTTAATAGCCCTTGCTAAAATTAAGGGCACTTTTTTTGGAAATGCTTAAGACATATTTTAAAGCTCTACAGAATAATTTAGGTCTATCGGAGTTTTTTTCGAAGTTCGCCTTTTTTTATAAACAGATATAAGTAGTCTTTTAGAGTTGCTTGAATTTCAATCAAGACGTTAGGAGTTTCAAGGAAAAGAAAATAGTCACGTCTGTGCATCAATAATCGTCTACCACCACAACCAACCTACAATTAAAATGCATTATAATAAAAATAAAAATTACAAAACTCAAACTTTGTAAATATACAACAATAGATTCTCCCTCATTTTGTTGACCGCAATCATTTGTTGCCATTTAATTCAATTACTCGATATAAACAATCAGCTTAAATGGTCCATCTACGATATGTATGCTGGCTATCTTTGCAGTTTTTTTTTTTTTTTTTTTTAAGCCGACCAAACAAAGCAACGTTACGGACGATGTCTGTCACGTTGCGCTACGGTTTTTGCACTTTCAGATGAAATAAATTTTCGTCGTCTTCTTGCCATGTTGTCGGTTGCTTCGTATTGTCATCGAGTCGTGTCGCCTCGTTGTTGTATCTGCGCCATTGTTTTGGCTTTTGTTATTATTATTTAGTTTTTTTTTTGTATTTTACAAACATAAATTTACTACACTTTTTGTTTATGTGCTGTAGATATATCTCTATATATAGAGGCATTGAATGGACCCCAAGGACTATATTCTAGGTGATGGAAAGATGAGATATAGAAAGAACATTAAATGCTCAAATGGACAGTTCGTGATTTCTTGTAATTGCCATTTTCCGACTACACTTTGACTTTGTATAAATGTATATATGTATATGTAAAGTGGACTGGACTAGATTTAAGAATTTCGTTTTTGAGTTCTATGCGAAAGACCAAGAGAAACAATGAAATATTAACGGAGATAGAGATTTTATCTTCATAAGCAAACTGATTCGCATAAAAGTAAAGAAGAAAAATAGGTAAAGCTTCGCTTAGAATTTAGGGGGGCATAATTCCCTCTGCGTTTTTCTTTCATTTCCGTCTTCTACTTTTCTATTCGCATTTTGTATGTCTAGCTCGAACTGGCATTCTTTTTGCATTTATTAAAATAAGTTGAAACAAAATCAAATAGTAAAAAAAAACCATTGCACCTTCTCGGAAAAATAATCCATCTACGGCTCTGATCTTTTAAGTTAGCAAATTTTATTTTCTTCGATGAAATAAAGATTAGGATCTTGCGAAATGAAAATTCAACTCCATCAAAACAATGGATTTCTAGGTCACTCTATACATACTACCAATTATATTATATAGCTATGTATGTAGTCAACATCAAGAAAGAATAAGAAACAACAACAAGGTATTGGAGGAGACTTTACTTTAGATAGAAGTTCAATTTCAAAATTGCTAAGTTAAATTGGATGTATGACTGTCTTTTATACATACAAGTCTTGCCTATTTTAGAGTTTAAATTAAGTTTTAATTGGACCTGCCCGCCGGACTAACATTATACGGGATATTTTTTATAAAAAAAAGAAAAAGGCATTGGTATCTACATATATACAAAGTTTTTATTTCTATAATTGAAAGCATTTGTCAATTTTCTTTTTTGAACAAATTTGCGGGTCGTTTTTTGTTCGGGGTGAATAATCAGATTATATTCGGTGGAGAAAATTGTTGCTCTTATATAATTTTTCCAAGCTCAAGCAATAGAAATCAGCCAGTTATATAGAATGCTCTGGTTTAGGATGAGAAAAAGTTCGCTAACATAATGTGGATTTTTTTTTCTTCATTTATATAAAGCGATGTAGAAGTTTTAAGAAGAAAACAAAAAAACAAGTTGAATACAACAATGGTGTTGTGAAAAGATCAACAGTGAAGAGAAAAGTTAATTTTTTGTTAGAACTTATTATGATACCCGCATTTGATAGATTATTTTAAGTCTTTTTTTTTCTGGGGATAAATTCAGCCTTAACTTTAATTTAAAGTTTAAAATATGCTTCTTTTTTTGGTGGATTGAAATTTTAAACCTATTCTTATTAAATTTTTAGCAAATTTAAATATATTTTTCTACTTGACAGGTAAATAATCTTAAATTTTTTTCTTATACAAAGTTTTTTATAAAGGGTCCTTTGTTTTAAATCAGTGCACTGTTCGATAAACGTTGAGGGCGTTACATGATTTTTTATCTTCGAAGTTTGATGGTCAAATTACAGTCAAACAGTTCGTTAAATAAGCAGACAAAATCGATATTTAAAAAAAACATCTTTATTAGCATCAGCCTCATACAGTCATACTGCTTTTCCAAAATCATTACAGTTTCAAAATTTAATAGAATCAATAATACGTAGTTACTGGTTGTTCATTAATCATTACTAATATGATGCGCCCATAATTGTGGATTTTTACTGTTCGTTCATTTTTCTTTCACTTTTGCTATCGGGAGTAAATAAAACTCCCGATTTTACCATGGTGAGTAAAAAGAATTCCCAAAATAAAATAAAACCACTGCTGTGGCAGTACAACTGCTTTTTGGTACATTTGACTTCGCTAAATTAAGCAAAATGTTTGTATGCATACTGATTAATATATTCAGTAGGTAACCGAATAAAAGACAAAAGTTGGTATTAGCACACATATTTTGTCTTCAGAAACTTAAATATAACGAAAATAATTTCCTACTTTAAATCAAAGCAAAAGTAGATAATATTTATTTTTAATTTCAATGAACGTAAAAATTTATTTTGTATCAATTGTAAGTAAACGAGTACATGTTGTCTTTTTAGATCATAAATAATTTTGGTTATTACAAAGGCCAAACTTACTTCTGATAAATATTAAATTTCTCAAAGTCTTAACTTTTAAACATAATGAAATAAATGGCTACATTTTTAAAATGAAATATTTAAAAATGTATGTCGTTATAACTCCCAATTCACCCTTAAATCTTGAAAAATATCTAGCTAAATAATCTATGAAGTCCATTATCTAAATATTATCTTTCAAAAACAAAGACATTTTTAAAATTTTATAACTTTTGTTTATCCTAAGTCACACTTTACCTAAATATTATGTACCTACATATGGCAGCTAAAATATTGAAAAAATACCCAGCACTAAAATAATCTCAAAGTACATCATTCTCACATTTTAAACACAAATAAAAAAAATTAAAGTCAGATATCCTCTCTTTTTTGTACCCCCACCCTATAAATAGTTTAATTTTATAACTCTTTTTTCTCAGTATTCTGACAACAAAAATTAGAAAATTAGTTAAGCAACTATGCTCATGTAACTGAGATGATTGAGAAATAAAATTTAAAAGTGGAGGTTTTTTCTCCTATTTCACCCTATAAATAGCAGATTTTTTTAAATGTCCGTTTTCTAAACATATTCTTATAAAAACAAAAAGGAAGGTTTTAAATTTGACCATAATTATTTGTTTTACCCTTATTCACCCTATAAATGTCGAAATTTTATAAAAAGAAAAAAATAGTGAAGCCATCGCAAAAGTAAGACCGTTAAAACGCAAAACAATTTTCAAAATCGAATGCATTTCTTTGTTTTTTCCACACAACCTGTGTTTTGCTACTTTTACGTTCAACAGATGGCGCAGTTTTTTTTTTCAAAAAGTATAGGTATAAAACCACTACTTTAATGCAACGCTGTTGTCTTAAAATTTAAAAAAAAAATTGGGAAACAACTTGCAGATATTTGATGAAGATTTTGAACAAACGAACATGGGTTTTCAAATCCTCCGATAGATGTCTCTGAATACCAAAATATAAAAATAGCTAAAAACTCAAAAACTAACCATGCAATTGAGTTGATACCTACACAATATATTCCTTATGAAGTTTAAAGTAAAAATAATTCAAAAGTTTAACTATTTGGTTTTGACAGATGGCGTTGAACACTTAAATCTCAAATTTTGCTTAAAAATCAAAAACTACCGACCCCAATAAGCTCAAACTAGAAATGCACTTAAATCAATAGTTTCAATATTTTCTAATATGTCGGTTAATATCAAAATATGCTTTGGCCAATGGACAACAATATTACCCCTCCCCCCATCATTAAACAAAAAAGAGCCTAGTTGGTATATTTCAGGTCAAATTCCCTCAGGTGTTTGTGTATAGTTTCTAACCAAATTTTGAAGTCATAAAATTGTGCAACCTGGCCTTGGGTAATAATGATTGCAGAACTTTCCAAGTTAGAAGTCTGCTATTAAGAAAAAAAAAAACTTTTTTAACCAAAGTCTTTAATATTGTATGACGTGTATTTGGTTGTTTCCATGCCAGTTTTATAACATTTTTTAAAGACTTATTATCTTTGGCCAATTAAATGAATTGCAAAGAAAAAATTGTCTCTCCTTAATTTTGCAAAACCAAAATGCCGCCGGCGACCGATCTGGTCTAGACAGGAATCACCATTTCTTACAATAATTATTATTGTTGGATTTCCAAACACTTCAAAGATAAATATATTTTTTTTTTCATTTATCACCCCAAACTTTACCCTCTACATTTTTACTGTTTTTTCAGGACACGTGTATCTTACCATCATAGGCACATAATAAAAGCAATTAAGTTTCCCTTTTGAAATACATATACTTTTCGTCTTTAATGAAGCCTTTAGGTCTACATTTAGACAATTGAACAACATAAAAATAAAAAAAATAATTAACCATTGCAAAACTCACGTTTTCCCCACATCATTCTATGTATTTACTTTATATATTTAATTTCCTCAAGATATAATCAAACCGATTGCAATATATAGATTCTAAAAATATCCTCAGAATCACCACCCTTCGAAGAAAACGCCTATGTACCTACATATATATTTCGCTTTTCAATCTAAAGATTCCCTTAAGGCGATTCTTAAGGCAAGAACTTAACCTTTTCAAATTTCTGTACGCCACGTCTCGTCGCGCATCTAGACAAGACAAAGCCTCTTTCATTTATTCAACAACAACAACAAAAAAAGGAGGCTAGCAAACACACATGTGTTTCGTTCAAACGGAAATTGCAAAGAAACACAAACATTGTGAGGGTAGATATACTTTATGTAGAATATATGTACATACATGCAGTCATAATCCTTAAGTCTACATTTTTCTAGACCAAATGTTCGCATTAAGATCATATTCCCTGGGTTCTCTCTTCCACCAACCTAACCAAAACCATAACACAAGTCTTTCAAATATATTTAGCTCCTTAGTTTGAAATCTGAGAGCATATCCGGCGGATGAAAATATTCAACAATAGCAACAACAACAACAAACATATTAAAATAAAATCTATATCTTCTTTAAGTTTAGCTAAAGCAGAATCAAAAAAAAAAATAAATAAATAAGTCTTAACCAAGACCTAGAATAGAAAAAGCCATTTCACTTGCCATGCCACAGTTTTGTGTCTTCTTCTTGTTTGTTACTCAATTTTTTTTTTTTATTTTCTGGTGCTGCCTCGTAAAAGATGTGGAAGATTAAAATGATGAAATGTCAAGGTACAACGACGACATACCTACTCGTAAATCACATCAGACAGAGGGAGTGTGAGGGGGGGATAGAGATTCTTAAAAAAATATTTTATTTCCGTCGCAAACATGATTTAGCCATTTTGCCATTTCCCGGTGCCACAGTCATCAGTGCAATGAAAATAAATAAAAATTGTACTGATGTTTATTTTGTAAAAGAAAAACTAAGTATTTTTACTTGCATTTGGCCTTGAGATAGTTTCTCAACCCATTATATGTGCATGTACCTAAGAAAATATCAGAATATCAGGAACTAAAACAAGCCCTTATAGATAATTGGCTATAAAATTTAAAAAAAAAACTAGTTTCATCATTTTTTATTTTTTCAATTTGCATAAATAATTATATTGTAATAAGCTTCTATAATGTTTACATAAATTCTGTTTATTGATGTTTGTTTATCGAATAGTTTTGTAAAGCTTATATTTCTGGTTTTGTTTTATAATTTTGTGTTTTATATTCAACTATAAATAACTTCTATGTTCTTAATTGCTTGAGTTTGATGAGAGATTAATAAAATTCAATAATTGTGTTTTTTTTGTATTTAATACAGGAAAGTCTCTGTAAGGCGGAGGACAGTAAATCGAATTTTCAGCTGAGGGTAGATAAGTTCTGAAGAAGGGTGTGCGGGGTGGGCGAGGTTAGTAATAAATACTCATTAAAAAAAAAAAAAATAAGTTTCAAGTTAGCACTACCACTTAAAAACTTTAAGATTCTTATAATAATAATAATTGTCATGAATTTGTCATAAATTTGTCGCACTTGTTTTTTCTTAAATAACCCCTGGTAATGCTAGCTTGACCATCAGGTTAGCATTACCACCCCCAACAAAAAAAAATCAAAAAAAAAAAAAACAGAGTAACGGGTGGCCCAACCAAGTGGTTTATTTTTAAATCATACTGCAATTGAAGACATAGATTTGGACGCCCTCTGGTTCATGCAGGATGGCGCGCCATGTCACAAATCCCATGCCACGATTCAAGCACGTAACACCAATATCATCTAAGCAATCCGTGAACTACAGCCCGAAACCATCAACAAGGTCTTGGAAAATTGGAGTGACAGAATGCGCTACAGCGAAGCCAGCCGAGGCAGCCACTTGAACGAAGATGAGTTCCATAATTAATGGGAATGTTTGCTCTTACTAGCAAAGCCATAATATATGGAAAACATTCAATTTTGTTCATTTTATTGCATTTTTGAAAAGAAACTTGTATTTAATCAAATTTCAAAAAAAAAAGTCGTCAATAAACCGGCCGGGTTAGATAAAAATTTAAAAAAAACAAACACTTTACTGAAACGCAAAATTTACTACGCATACAAAAATTAATCCCCTCATATTCAAGACAAGTTTATTCTATCAAATCAATGTTGATCAATATTTTAATCAAAATTCACTAATCACTGATTACTCTGTTGACTGCATCGATTTTTTGATGAAAATAAAAACTTGTGAGGCTGAAGTATTTATATGATCATCGGGTCCAGGGTTTTACCAAAGAAGTAACAAACTTTAGTGTTATCAAGGTTATATTTATTCACGTATCACTGTTTTTTTTTAAATGTTATTAAAATGTTCTTATAACTATATAATTTTATATAAACCAAAATTCATACATATATATCCTAATAACTAACTTTATATAATGCAAGAGAGCTTTGACTGAGCTAGCAGGGTCCACTAAATTACAGTCTGAGATAGCAGACGTAACTAAATTACAGCCTGGGATAGCAGACGCCACTAACTAACTACTTTAACTTGGGCTTCCACTGTCACTTCTGGAGCCTAAGCTTTTCAAAAAGGATCTCACCAAGTACTCGAGATTGGTACAATATTCAAACTGTGACAGAGTTCGGCTTTCATAGTTCTTAATTCTATGTTACATATATAATATTACATTTTGGTAGTTTAAGTTTTGTTGGCACATAAGGGGCCTAACTATATACATTGTTTTTTTTTTTTTTTTTTAAGTAAAATTATTTGAAAAATTGTCACCGGTTGAATTATAGTATATACATTAAAGATTATTCTTCTCGGGTTGTTCAATTCCGGTTGTCTTGTGATGTTGGGTAGGGGTGGCTTCTAGCCACGATGGTAGCTTGACGCTGCGTCCTTTCGGCTTTCATGTGATTTTTCATGGTGTCTTATACTTATTTTGGTTTGAACTGAGTGTGAATTATTATTTTACAAAAAATAATATTTGCATTTTAGTATACTTCAACTGGGATGGTTAAAGTAATACGGCCAGGGATGTCAGGAGTTTTGGTTGGTATATACATTTTCATATATGGTATCGGTCGGTCGGTGGTGAGAGAGACGACGTGTAATGCATCATTACAAACTTTACTCGATTACAACGACCGTTATATTCACCACTATTCTGCTATCCGATCCGATCGAATCATTCGATTCACGTGAATTATTCAAATAATTTATCACGAATTATTATTTAAACTCTTCAATCTTTCCGAGTTCAAAAGTCATAATTATTTTTGAAGTTCTTGAGAAAATCTTATTCCTAAAATTTTATTTTTATCGCAATTTATATGGTTTTTGGAACATTGTTTCCCTCCGACGGATACCAGAATACGAAAATTCACGTGAACGTTTAGCAGAATAGGGCTGTTTCCCTTTCTATTAATGAGGAACTTTATTAAAATGTACTGTTACCTATTTTCAAATAATAACATCCATGCGTTTATAATTTATATTTTTTTTAAATATCTGTATGGAAAATAATTTAAATTTTTTTTCTTGCTTTTCTTACAAATTCCTAAATATCTGAACAATTAGTGAGATGCCTTACCTGGCCACTCACATTTATTGAAGTCCACTGTAGCAGTAGCAATTTTATTCAGTTCGATTTTTTAACAACGTTAAATTAAAAAAAAAAATAATGTGTCTGGTAAAGATAGTAGCGCAAAATTTTAAACGATTTAGTACGATGTTAAAGCCATTTTGTCATAGTAAAAATGCTTTCACATCGTACTAAATCGTTTAAAATTTTGCGCTAGTAAGTTTAAGACTTAAAAATATTGTATATTCATTCATTATTTCTTCTTGATGGTCTTATACCGAAAAATTGCGTTTTATTTTTTAGAATTCCCAAAACAATAACATAATATCAATTTTTCATTCTGACAGATCAAAACAATAACAAGAAAATATATTTACAGTGTCGTTGAACTGAACTGGCCTTCCTCCATCCGAAAATATAATTTTTTTTTTGGAAATCTTCAGCTTTAGAGATATTTTTTCAGCAACGCTTAAGGTTGCTTTCTTGAGATCCTAGATTCTGAAGAAATTTTAACCAACTTTCGTCAAATTTCTTTTCCAATGCTAAAAAAAAAATTGGGTAGTTTTGGGCAGAAGAGAACACTTACGAGTAATTGAAACATTTCACCTTTCTGAGACAATTTTTTACCAAGGAATTTTTCAATCCAAAAATCGATAAGTGTAGATTTTGGAAAAAAATGTCAGTTTGAATTTCAAATAACAAAACAAAATAAATAAAAATAAAACCGTTGCCCAAGTTATACTAGCCGTGTTTTTTTTTTTTTGAAAAAGTGAATAGCTAACTCAGCAAAATTTTTACACGTAAACAATAACAAATACAAGTGATTATAAATACTTTGTTAATGTTTGCGTACAAAAAAGAAAAATGATTTGTTTTTTTTTGCGTGTAAAAAATTTTACTAAGTTGGTAGTAGATTTTTATATTTAAACGTTAAAAACGTGTCAGAAAAGTTTTCCCAAAACTTGAAATTACGCAACCATGAAACTTCTAACGCAATATAGCCATAATTGGTCGTGTTGTTTTTAATTTTAACGCGTTTTTCTGATTGTTAAGCGATCCATTATCGTAAATGGCAAACATTTTATGACACTTCAAATGACAGCTGAGTTTGACAGATTGAAACCACGAAATGAATGACTATTACAGCTACCCGTTATAGTAGATGAGCTTAAACAAAAATTCCTCTTCTCGAGGAATCACTTAAAATACTTTTTACAAAATTTGAAGAAAATCGATCAACCTACATTGTAGGAAAATATTTCGAACGAGACTGTATAGTATATATCTACAGACGTACAAAGTTAATTTGCTTAATATTGGAAATGTTTTCTTTTATTTTTTATTCATACAATTTTTTTATTGAAATACTTAGCGGAAATTATTTTCTATATTATATTTATATTTTATAAAAATATTTAAAATATTTGATTAATACAAATTTTATTAAGTAACCGCATACTATTTTGATCAAATAAGATCAGATGCCAAATTGTTGATATACTTCATTAGCAAAAGTAAAGTATGTATTCACACAAACGACCGTAACGTATACTTAAATTATAAATATTATTTGTTTACCTAAATGTTGCTATAGATTGTCGACACACAGACTTATACACTCAAATAATTTTTGGCAACAAAACTTATGGAATATTTTTATTTACACATTGATAATAAAATAACTAACTTACTTACATATGTAGTCAAAATTATCGATTTTGAATTTATTGAAATTAACGATTGAATCACTCACCTGAAAAATATATAAACAAAATTTATTTCATTAGAAAAAAAAATTAATCAAGATTTAATTTAATTATAAATTTATATTGTTCGTAAAATGAACCATCTGTTTAGAGATTAAAAAAAAAAACTTAAAGAATAATCAGACATGATGCATTTATCAATCAGAGAAAAAAAAAATCATTTTTATTTTATTGATGGTGTAGTTGAAAGAAAAATAAAAATTACTCACACACAATTAATCGCAAGGATCTCAACTTTCAGAAAAAAGCTATTAAAGTTTTAATGGATGTTGTTAAATTAAAGATGTGATAGATATTATTTTCAAAGTGCTAATGACTTTTGAAAGATTCGTTTGAATGTTAATATATTAACGTACATGTATGGGATTAAAGTGTTCTTTATTTTATAGTATTTTTGTTGATTGTTTTTTTCTGATGAATTATGTAGGCCTTTTGATGATTTGATATGTTGTTCATCATCACAAATGGCAGATGCAATGTGTTTTAATCTTTATTTGAAAAACACATAAAACTAGGTCAAAAAGAGCAATTAGATATTCAGTGTTAGATGATATTTTATTTTTGTGAGCCTATGAAGGCAATTATCATCAATAAATTGATGAATGCAATATTAAAGTTGGTAAATTAATTGAAACACAAATTACATATTGCTAGGCGATGTAGGTTGCATTTTTAATTTTTTTTTTCAAATAAAATTTCTTTGTAATTAAATGAAAAAGATTTCAGCGTCTGCTCTCAAGACTAGGCCTGTTAATTAGATTTAGTCTGTAAATGTAAAGAGGCAGTTCAGTTCATATGGATTTTCCCAACCCCTCTGAGCGCAAACCTCGAAAATCTTTTTGGCACTTATTCTCATCTAGCTTTAGGGCTGTCATAATGTGGTGACCAAACCTGACAACCATATTCCAGAATGGGTTGAACAAATGTTACAAAAGCTGTTTGATAACAAAAGGATCAAAAAATTGTCTCGTTTCTCTCTTTATCCAACCAAAAATTGTATTAGCTTTATTACTTATTTTTTTATTTATTTGAAACAAGCTAATTAATATCTAGCGAACAATATTTTCTTAAAACTATACATTATTAAAAATCTTTTTAAAACTTGTATTTGATACATCAGAAGTATTAATTAATAATTTATGGTTGACGTTATATAATTTCAACATATTATTTAGTGGTGAACTTTCTTCGTAGTTGGTACGATAGTGCGTTTTATAAATAGGGTCAGGTAGACCTCTTAGATTCCGCTGTGGAACATTAAAATGAACTCGAGACAAAAGGTTCAAAGCATCGATTTGACCATCAATAAGTTTAACAATAAAAACAAAACATAAATAAGAACGTCTACTATCTAGACTAGGTAGGTCAATAAGTTTGAGCCTGTTATCATATGAAGGAAGATTCAATGGATTCTGCCATCCTAAACCTCTGAGAGCAAATTTCAGAAATCTTTTTTGAATCTGTTCGATTCTGATTTTATGGCAAGTATAATAGGGAGACCACATCTGGCAAGCATATTCTATGATGGGTCTAACAAATGAAATAAACAGTTGTTTGATAACGTAGGGGTCGGAAAACTGACGTGATTCTCTTTTAATCCATCCTAATATTGAATTAGCCTTATTGCAAATCATATTAATATGTTGCGTGAATTCAAGTTTTTTGTCAAACAAAACACCAAGAATAGACACTTCATTCACATTTAACAAATTAACGCCATTAAATTTGTACTCAAAAGACAGAACAGACATTTTACGTGTAAAATTTATTATCTTACATTTGTCTATGTTTAAATACAAACAATTGCGTGCACACCAGTTATAGAAAGAATTTAGATCAATTTGAAGCTTTTCACAGTCAAGATTATTAGAAATGTTTTTAAATAAGTTTACATCATCTGCATAGATAAGACATTTCGAATATTTTAAAACTGATGGAAGATCATTTATGAATAATATAAATAGAATTGGGCCCAAATGGCTTCCTTGCGGAACTCCCGAGTTTACAATGAAACTTTTTGAATAATGTCCATTAAAATTTACAGTGTATGATCTGTCAAGCAAGTACGATTTGAGCCAAGCGATGAATTTAATGTTAAAGCCAAGTTTATTCATTTTTTGAAGCAAAACATGATGAGAAAGTTTATCAAATGCCTTACTAAAATCTGTAAGTACGCAATCAATTTGTTTTTTACTTTTGAAGGACTCTATACAAGTCTCTACTAGCTCCACAAGAAAAGTGACAGTCGAACGACCTTTCGAGAAACCATGTTGGTGAGGAACAATGAAAGATTTGGTGTAAAAGCTTAAAGTTTTGCAAATAATTTCTTCGAACAATTTTGGAATAGCTGACAGTTTAGCTATGGGACGATAGTTATCAATTTTGTCTTTTCTTCCTTTCTTATGAAGGGGAATTATGAAAGATTTTTTCCATGCATAAGGAAACTTTCCCGAAGACAATGAACAATTAAAAAGAACACCCAGTGGCATAGACATATGACTCACACACTTTTTTAAAACAGAAGATGGTATTCCATCTGGACCAGATGTGTCATTATCGTCTAAATTAGATATAAATTTTTTAATATCGTCAGTACTTATGCCAAAATTTATATCAGTCAAGTGAGAATATGATTTCAAATGACCAAATAATTGACCATTTTCGTCAGTATTATCACAGATTAGGTTATCACAGTTCGAAAAGTTATCACAGTTGGAGTAGTTATCACAGATGTATGCACTTTGAAAAAAGTCAGAAAAAAGTTGCGTTATTATATGAGGATCATGGTCAGAGATATTATTATACTTGAAAACGGACGGATACGGACTAGATTTTCTTTTACTATTTATAAAACCCCAAAAGGATTTGGGATTCATTTTTAAATTGCTTTGAACCTTTTCTATATAATTGAGATATTTTAAACTAGATACTCTATTTAAAATATCTCTGGCAACACAATAATTATTGAAGTCAGATTGTAAATTAGTTTTTTTGTAATATAGCCATAACTTGTTTCTCCGGTTTTTCAATTTTCGAACTTCACTATCATACCAACTCGGTGAAAATAATTGAGCTTTTATAGAAATAAGGGGTACAGATAGTAGAAAACAATCAAATATTTTATCATAAAATTTAAAAACCATAGAATCAATGTCAGTACAAGTATATAAACATGACCAGTCAATTAAAGATAATAAGCTATTCAATTTAGGATAATCAGTTTTTTTGAAGTTAAATTTATAAACTTTGTCGAAATCTTGATTACTACTCATTTGGGAGCCCTGAATAATAGATATGATGAGTGCTGGATGGTGAGAGTCTTCGGTGACTAAAGGTTCAGTAGACCTTTCAAGTTCAATTTCATTATCCATTGTTGTGAAAACTAAATCGAGGATCTTGCCATTTGAGTTTAGGATGTTGTTTATTTGGTGCAGTCCAAGAGATGATATATTATCAATAGTCTGAGAGTCGTCCATTGAGAGATTTCCTGTTGGCACCATAGCGTATGTTTCTGGACAACGCCTCCAGGCCACATTAGTTAAATTGAAATCACCAAGGCAGATAATTTCGTCATTGTCATTCATTATGTTTGAGATTAAGTTTAAAAATTGGAAGGCTTCATTGTATGTATTAATTGTGCTGCTGGGAACAATATACATGGTGACAATATATACATTTTTTGTGGGAAGAACCATCTTCACACATAAAAACTCTTCATTTAAAGAGACAGGAACGTTGACTAGAGACGTCACATAACAAGATTTAACAGCAATGAGAATTCCACCGCCGACAGTATTAATATTTGGATCGGAATACCTATCACGTCTAAATACATTAAACGAAGAATCAAATAATTCACAGTCTTTTATTCCGCCAAACAGCCATGTTTCCGTCAGGGATATGACGTCGTAAGAACAGGTCGAAGAATTATAGAAGACTTTATTCGTCTTTGTCCGTAATCCTCTTACATTCTGATAGAAGATGTCTATTAATTGCGACGACGATGTGATTGTCTTGTCAAATTCTTTTGAAAAGGAGTATTCAATCAACTTATAGAGTTGATATGTTGTGAAGTCAAGTTTTTGATCAAATAGGACACCAATCATATCGTTTAATCGCGACAATAGTACACCATTAAACAAATAATTGACAAAATGTATAGAAAGCTTTCTCGTAAAAATAATACTTTTGTATTTATCAATGTTAAGGATAAAACAATTATGAGCACACAGAAATTCTTCACTATCGCGGGTATTTGCAATAGTTAACATACTTCAGTTTTGAAGATTGTAACATCGTCCGCGTAAATGAGGCATTTATAATACTTCAGAACAGACGGTAAGTCATTGATAAATAAAACAAAAAGGACGGGTCCTAAATGGCTACCCTGCGGTATTCCAGAATTTACCTTAAACTTATTTGATTCTCAACCGTTGAAAAGTACCTATTAAGATCCGTCTGAAGCTTGGTTGGATTCTACTTTCTTCACTCGGATCGTTTTTGGTTCATGTAGTACAGCACGGTGTCCTGGGAACCACCAAACAACAGCTCATTACAGCATCTGTCCACCAGTTTAGACTTTGTGCAGCTTTAATTGCCTTGCCGCCTGACTCTCAACTGTTCTGTTTACTAGTTCATATTTAACAAGACTCTTCGGCTTCACAAAATGCGCGCACTTGCGCTTAAAAAAAAACAACCGTCTTGGAGCAGTCCGTAAAGACCGATACATGATATCGTTTATGACCCGTTTTTCCGCCCAGAATTTCTTTGTGTATACTAATGCTCCAGGCGGATCTTCCTCCAACTTAACTTTGAAACTGAAGGTGGACTACATCTAAAAAGACCACATGTTCTTACCTACAGTTCAAAAAAAAAACTAAAAATATGGTTATTCTTGTTAAAAAGGAGAAACCTATCAGGCATCATACACGTGAAAGCGTTGCCATAATGTGCCCTATCGGAATATTTGGCCCTTTGTTTTTCATTTTGGCCCCGGGCCAACAAGAAATGGCCCGCATATTCTATGATCTCAACTTTCAGTTTTACTCGAAAGTAAAAAAATGTTCTTCAATTCGGTCAATTTATGAAATTTCAAATTAACTTCGAAAAGTCAATTACACTGCGAATGAAAATGAAAAAAAGAAAATAACTCCACAGAAAAAATTAGGAGAACAATTTTGGGAAAAAAATAGTGGGGCATAGCGCGACTTGTTATTTTCTTATATTTGCATTTTCTTATGTGTTCCCTTAAGATAATAATAAATAATTTCATAAATAATACACAAAAAGCAAAACCAATTCGAAATGCAAAACATCGTATTTAATTTTCGAAGTTCCAATTCACAATAAGCATTTTGAACATCCAAATTCAATTTCGTGATGTTAATTCACAATAAGCTGCATGCAAAAATTGAGCAATTGTCTGTAAAACGGGAATTATTTTAAGTAAAAAAAACTTACAGTTTTTAAAAACTTACAGTTTTATTTACTTCAATGGCAATATAATTTAAAAATATTATTAAATAAGAAAACAATCTATGAACTCAAATCTGTCGAATTTAGGTCATTTTTTTTTTATTTTTAAAGAAAAAAAACAAATACGTATGTAGCTACACAACTGTAACCAATTTATTCGAGCTTAACACTAACATTTTTAATATCTTCGTGCACAAAACAAACAAACAAAAATTATGAAAAATTATGAGAAAGTGCAATAGAAAGTAAAACTGTCAGAAAAACATAGACAAAAAAAAAATAGATTGACAGTTAAATAGAAAAAAAAATTGCACAAATTCATAACAACATAACATATATTATTGCAATACCTATTCGTTATACTTGAAGAACTAATTAGTTGTAAGTCTTTTTATCTCAATTAATAATAATAATAATAAATTATCAAACCCAGTAACATACCTACCAACCATTCGACAGACTGACGAATGTGGAAGAAAAAAAAAACGATCATAACGTCAATTAATTATATTAGACTTGAAAGAAAACCTATTGTGAATAGATCAAAATGTAACCGTGCATTTTTCACACATGGTTTCACTGCTTTTTTGTCGTTTTTCTGCAAGCTTTTTATTATTTTTATTTTTGTTTATACGAAAAGATACTCAGGTACAAATGACACTCTCTTCTATGGGATTTGATTGGTATTTTATTAAATATCTATGTGGTGAACATGCCTTCGACTATTCGTGCTTAAAAAGCCGACACAGAGTCAACACCGCCGACACCAACATCAATCGAATGAAAGTTATTTTTATTTATTTTGTTTTTTTTTTTTTCAAGTCAAGATTATTTGAAAGATACAATATCTTTTGCATGACGACAATCTCTCACTCTCCATAAGTAAAGAACGAAAGTGAAACCAGAAAATAAAAATCAGGTAAGCATATACAATACACATAGGTATGAAACTATACACATTTCCAACTCTGGTTCTCTCAAGCCATGTCTATACCTCTCTATATATTTGCTTCTAAAATAGTTTTATGCATAAATATCCTTGGAATTTCTCAGGTTCATTTATCAAAAGATACAGAGCCCTAAAGGTGTTAAATCGCCACTTCGAACGAGAGTGTTAAAGATAAACATCTCGAAAAGATATCAGATTCTAAAGCCATTACTCAATGTTGCTGCATCATGTTGCTTAAAGTATAGATAGTTAAATGGTATATATGTATAGACAAAGCCTGCACACATAGTAAAGATGAGGAATGAGGAGGCGGAGGTGAAGAAAGAAAACTGATACGAAGAATTACTTCTTTTTTTAAAGTGGTTAATGATGGGGCGCCCATTGCTTGTCTTCTTCTGGCAAACCCTTCTATGTATCTATATATATGTATATACTTTTCAATTATGAAAAATGAGCGCGGAAGTATTTGATTAGAGTTAAGTATAAAATTAAAGTGCACATCCGGGTTGAATGTGTTTGTCTCCATTCCGACGAATATCTCACAAAACTAAATAAACAAATGTTGCAACTCTAATAAGGCTTTAAATTAAATGAATGAAAAAAAAATCTTTCCAAAGATTGGCAATACTTTTTTAATTCCTTTTTCATTTCTTTAAATGAATGAAAAAAAAAAGCTTTTCAGCTTTCAACTGTCAGATTTTTTTTTAATTTTTAACTTTTATCATTTCGCAAGTTATGTTTCATGAAAATCTTGAAGATTTTTTTTACGAAACCATAGCTTGCCTTTAGAGAGAACCTTTATTCAAAGTAAATCAAGTATATGGTGGTTTATGTTAGGATGTTCTTGTTTCTTTTCTTCTCTCTCTAAGCAATAATTGTCTTTTGACGTCATTAACATTGTTCAACAATTTATATTAATATCTTTTGTCTGATGTCTATAAGGAGAATGACCTGCCATTTTATTTGCTAAAACAAGCTTTGTATGTGTATTTTTTTTGTCATTATTATAATAAATGGATTTTTAAGTAGAATGCCGATTTGATTTATGGAAGTTTTTTGACCAGATTTTAAACTAACAATCATGACCAGAGGTGCCGCATGGGCGCCATTCATCTACTTATTTTATTTTATATTCGAATTTTTTTTGAATGTATGTAGTTTCAAAACAGTGTTACAAAAGTTCAAAACTATCGGGTTTTCCAATAGGGTCTTGACAACTTTGAATTTAATTTGTGAACGCATCCTTTCACTAATCATCGAACTGTCATTGTCAATTTATTCAGTAAACTCATTTCATCATTGTAAAGTACACGAAGGAGCAACGTCTGCAAATTATTAAAAAAATTTTACCGAATTTCGGAGTCGGTGACCGCAACTTTAACTCTAATTTTCGGTCGTAAATAACGAAGCTCATTTTTGGCTCAATGGGTTCGTCAATAAGCAAAATATGCGTTATTGGTCGGGTGAAAATCCACATTTGCTTAATGAATCACCACTTCATCCACAAAAAATAACTGTTTGGTGCGGTTTGCAAGCCGGCGGCGTTATGGGGCCATATTTTTTTCGACAACGATAACAATCGTCACGCAAATGTGAATAGCCAGCGTTATCGCGCCATGATTTCAGATTATTTTTGGCCCGAATTGGAAGATATGGACTTGGACGACATGTGGTTTCAACAGGATGGTGCCACAAGTAACTCAGCACACTTAACAATCGATTTATTGAAGAGTAAGTTTGATGAGCGTGTTATCTCAAGAAATGGGCAAGTCGATTGGCCGCCTCGTTCGTGCGATTTAACGCCTCTAGACTATTTTCTTTGGGGCTACGTTAAGTCATTGGTTTATGCCAACAAGCCGACGACAACGTTGGAAGAGCTCAGAGCCAACATTGAACGCGAAATAGCGGTCGTTTCGGCCAAAATATGTGGTCGAGTCATCGAAAATTGGGTCCAACGAATCGATCGCTGCAAACGTGCCCGCGGTGGCCATATGAACGAAGTCGAGTTCCATTCATAAATGTTTTGATTGTACTTCAAGCTGATTATAAAGTTTTGAAATATTTCAAATGGTTTGCGTTTTATTGAAAAAAAAAAAAAGTTGTCAAGTCCTTATTGGAAAACTATGGTACCTATCTTAGCTCAAAATCATAATGCAACAAATAAAAAATCATCCTTCAGTAACACAAAGTGGCAAACGACAGCTAGGGTCTTCAAGTTTCAAGTTTGCTTAACATTCAAAAGTCGTTAACAAATGGGGAGAAAATGTTAATCTTGCGATGGAATCATAACTATACCTAGATTGGATAAGATATGCTTAATATGGTTACATATTACATATGTACATTTTCTCAAATACGCTGATGAAGTAATTTTTTTGTTTTTCATAAAAACAACCTAAAAAAAAAGTTAATAAAACGATAAGACTTATAAAGCTTCAAAATATTATAAAAAGCTTTGCATAAGCAAATTGACAAATCAAGACTAATTTGTATGTTTTTTTTACCAAAATAAATTACAACTTTGCAAGCGACGACAACGACAAAATATTAAACAAAATTTCTCACAAAGACTCACTCCATAATAATGTGGGAATCCAAATTTCTTGTTTTGGCACTATCACTCCATTCCAGCATTGCAAATAACAAATTAAACGTAAATAAAACATTAAAAAAAGCAAATAGGCTACCGTTTTTTTTTCTTTTGATTTTGGCATTCACATGTAGGTGTGAAAATTAACTACTTATATACTCTGCAACCAATGATTATAGCTGAGCATTAATTACAATAATTTCAATTTGAGTGAGTGATACTTGAGTGAAAAATTGTACATAAATTAAGTCACATTGTGTTTTTAGAGAAAACAAAAAAAAACATGAAATCCCACACCGAATAGCAGAAGAGCGGAAGAGCAAATATTGATGTGTAGAAAAGAAAAAAAAGAAAAGATTTACAATGAAGACAATTAAAATCATTGCAACCTTAATAACAACAACTCTTTTTTTCCATCACACACAAATTCTTACTCAAGTGTTTGATTATGCGGTTTATTGAGAAGGGAAATGTTAATACTATATACATAGGTATGCATATTGGAAGAGAAATGCAATAAAAAAAAGAAATAAAAAAACATTGTAAAAACCAGCAGCGTAAAGAAGAAGACATTGAAGGGAAACCCAGCACGTTTTTCAAGGACGATGCATTTGTGGCATTTTTTTTTTGTCATTTCAATGGAATACAATAAAGCAAGTGTAAATATAAATGCAAATGTAAATGGGAAATGCTAAATCAAGGATATGAACAGGTATATGGGAGATCTTGCTTCGCTGAATACAAATATTATTATAATAATCTGGATTGTCGGAAGGGGAACCAAACGAACATTGGCAAAAAATTGTCAATTTGACCTCATATCACATAAAAGTTTTGGTTTTTCAGATCATATGGATTTTGAACGACTATCGATCTAAAGATAAACTAAAACCACACGACCATTGTGTGCGTATAGGGAGTTTGAAGATTAAGTTTTCTTCCAGTGAGATAAATCCAGAAGGGCCAGAGTAGGTACAGTGGTTAGTTTAGTATTCAATATTCAGGCAGTGGTAGCGTATATACGAGTAGGTCATAGGAGTAAAATTTTGATGTTTGAATAATCTCTCGATTTAAATGTAAATAAAAAATATATTTTGGCGGGGTGAAAGATCGTGAAGAGCAAGGGCCTAGTGACTTTAAACTCTGAACAATTTCTATGTGTGTGTGTGTGTGGAATGGAGGGGACTTACACATTTCTGCCGAATCCAAAAAGATAAGGTGAGAGGTAGGTTTTACCTGACAGGAGATATACTCTTGGATAATTTTTCACTTCCTAGCAAAAAGCAGTACCTGTGAATAACATGAATATACGTTTTTCAATATTTGATTTTTTTTGCCGAGATTATCTAAAACGCCCAGGCTCTCTGTAAATTTCCACCTCGTCTCGGCTGGGTTGGGTTCGATATCCCGCTTTTTATATTCCCGATTTTTAAAATACCGTTTTTTAAATTAGGCTTTTTATAATCCCGCTTTTTTTAAATTCCGTTTTTTTACAATCCCGTCTCCTAAAATCCCCTTTTTTAACATCCGTTTTTTATAATCCCATTTTTTAAAATCCCTTATGCAATAAAAATTAATTTTAACTTTGATAATATTGAATTTTGGTATGTCTCGAGTAATGTAGTCTTGTCTCGCTTTTCTGAGACGAGACCGAAACTTTTCTCGTCATTTAAGATTTTAAAAACCTCATTTGTGGGATATTCGCAAATAAAAAGGATCACAAATATGTGAAAATAAATGACATTTTATGAGTATGTATTAACTGAACTGGAAATTTTTAAAATTAAATATGCACTTTTTTGCGAATATCCCAAAAATAACAAAAATGAATAATAACCTTGAAAACCTTTATCCATTTATAAAACATTTTCTGTGACTGATAACAAATTTCAGAAAGTAGTTGACCTTTTTTAACCAATTACTTATTAATTTATTAATAAAAGATGATAAAAATTTTTGCGAATATCCCGATCCTGAAAAATTAACCCCAAACAAAAATTTAAAAATATCCTCGAAGTAAATGAATACAAAAATACTTAAACCAGAAATAAAAAATGATTCCAAAAAATTTCCCAATTAATTTGTACGATGATAATGATCATTGAGTACGTTTATTTAATCACTGTCGCAGAATGATATTTTCAAATTTATGATGCAAGTTTTTTAATATTTTATTTTTTGGAACCTGTTTTATCATTGGAATAATTGATTTCATTAATCGCAGAATGTTTGACTAAAATATTTAGATGCCATCAATCAAAACTAATTTTAGTGTGGTGCGGAACTATATTTACGACCAGGCACTCCTTTGTCTAAAAAAAATTACATAAATAATCTTTGAAGAATAAAGACTACAGCGGAAGGTATTATTCCTCATTTAACAAAAAAAAACACTTATTCCTTATAGCCTAACCTTAGTTTATAAATAATCACTCTATCACTCTCTCTCTCTTTCTCTCTATATACATACATAGATACATACATATATGTATGGACAAAAAAAAAACACTAATCTATACAAATTATAAACTGCTTTGTTTTTAAAGAATGTACCCGCGGGAAAATGTAAACAATCCCCATCTCATAACAACAACAAAAAAAACTGTAAATTACACAAAACACGTATACGTATCGATTTTACTACAACCAAACATCTAAGTATATAATATTCCTTATCAACCACCGCCTTAAAATCTGGGGATAGAGCTGATTTGTCAACGACTATATGCGGAAACAGAGGGCAGATATGGGGGGGCAAATGAATTAACCCAAAACATAACCCCTTTGTTGTTGATAATATATTGAATGACGAATTTTCACACACTCCCTACAATCACGGTCGTCACAATAATCATACGTCATACAAAATGTATATTTATATATATATAAATACGAGACGATGAGAAATTCTCAGACGAAAGATACAAAACAAATACAAATTGTGCAGACGGATGAGGCGACACGACGACGACGACGCGAAGCTACTCGATTCAATTCGATTCGAAGCTACCAGCATCCGTGTATAGGTATGATACAAATTACAAATTGTTTATGTAAATCTTCTTCTCATCGAATTCATTCATAAACTTTTGCAGTAAAAATAAGAAACAAAACAAAAAATATTTATAGATATATTCACTATGATGATGATGAAGAAGACTATTGGGGAAAATCATTAAAGTATCTATGTACATTGTATTGAGAAAAATAGATACCAGTGCTGCCGAAACCCGGTCTTTGGGATTGTTCGTAGGTAGTCCTCTCTTATTAAATGTATTTCAGGATTACAGTTTTCAAAATTTTATTTTAAATAATTTTTCGTTTTTTTGATGAAAATGTTGTTGATTTAATAATCACCCCCATTTCGATTACAAAATGCCGAATTCTGACAGTTCTATCGGCATGGCAATATTCGTATTTGTAGACAATCAGCCCAATTCTGGTATCCGATCCGTTCGGATTTTTCGATTCACGTGAATTGCTCACTTAATTTGTAACAAATTATTCTTTAAACTCTTTAATCTTTCGAGGACAAAGCTCTATCAAAAATTATTTTCGAAGTCTTGAGAGAATCTAATTGTTAAAATTTTATTTTTATCTCAATTTATATGCTTTTTGGAACATTTGTTTTTCTACGACGGATAGCAGAATACGAAAATTCACGCGAACGTTTAGCAGAATAGGGCTGTAAGTTCTCATTGGCTTAAGTTTGTGAGAGCAACTCGCCTGGAAATACAATCTAACAATCTACAATGAGACCCTAGAAAGTTTTACGAAGATTCTGACAAAGGGAAACCAATGGTTACCCAGGCAATGTAACATTGAAAAATGGCTTTCTTTTCTTTTTCAGGGGCACTATGCCAAGATTATCTTTTGTCATAATGAAGTGGTCCTTTTCTTAGCACTTCAGATTCGGCAGAAAAATTGTAAAAATGTAAAATTGAAAAATCCTACAAGCTAACAACACTCACACACAAATGATTGAGACTGTTAAGTCACTAGGCTCAGATTATCCACAAGAGATAATATACAGCTATCATGGATAAATATCAGTGTGTTAATGTAGACCAGCAAGTAAAGGTACTACACCCTAGTGGCACTAAGGGTTTCGGAAAAGTGAATGCGATTTCTTCAATCTCGTTTTTGAACAGTTACGGTCATATTATTCACTCGATTCATTTGGATTAAAACTTAAATTCGGATGTATTTACATCAAATTTGTATAATTTGTAATTGTAATTTATTTATTAGTTTTTTAAAAACACTTATATTCTATTTACAATTCAGTCTTAAATTAAATTATTTTTTAAAAGATAGGTAATTTTTGATTTAAAAGTAAGTTTTAATGTGGATGAATCGAGTGAATAATATGGCCGTAACTGTTCAAGAACAAGATTGACAAAATCACATGCCCTAGCCCATTTTCCTTTTAGAGTTAGAGATGAGAATTATCACTCGAAGCCTGAAAAACTTTAAAATACAAAATTATCGACTTTTTTAGAAACCCTAAATACTTTATCAAACATTTCAAATGCATCAGTATCTCCTCATCATTTAACCTATATATATATAAAAAAAACACAACATCAGAGCTAATGTACACCAATTGAATTAATGTACAATATGAAATTTAAATTCTTTGTACAATTGAACATAACATATCAACATAATGTGTAGAAAGCGAACATGACATTTTGATCCCAAAATCTCTTCTCCAAAGTGCATCACATTAGAAGTAAGTTCCCCCTTATGCATCTAAGATCAATTTCAAACTAAAAAGAATATAAAATTGACAATTGTTCTGTCTTCTATGAGTATGTCTGGTCAATGGATTGTTGGCGACCCCGCGCAGCATTCGCGTCGTACACCATATGTACAAAGTTTTTTAGTCTTTCGCAGCTAGAAAATTCATTTAAAACAAAAGAATCCGCCTTATTTAAATTGAAAAAAAAAAAACAACAACAAAACCAGGTTAAGACTTTAAAGATTTCTGCATCGGTGGCAGCGATGGAGATGTCGATGACGCTAACACAACACAACACAAAACACGAACTCGAGCAATTTCTCCCCCTAAATTTGCTACACACCATGGAACACTTAATGTATATGGTGATGCAAAATGGGTAGCAAAATGCCATAGATTAGGAAGCACTAATATAACAACGACGATGAGTGCGATGCTGTGCGGCTGACACAACTTTTGAACCTTCTTCTATTTGTTGAGGCATAGCTGCACTGCGCTGCACTGGGCTGTACTGCACTGGGCTTAGCTGTGCTGGTCGTCTTTGTTTTTACCGTCGTCTTATTCAGATAGTCATAGACCCCGACAATGGAATTAGGTCTTTGAAATGCAAATCTCTATCTATCATTTGGTTAATGTGATGTACACGATGGTGCGAGTTAAGCGCAAGTTACCAATCGAACTATATATAAAGGTTAATTTCACAATGATGTTAGAATTTTCTCAAAATGTTTGGCAGCTACATATGTATGTATGTATATGTTTCGAAACATTTTGGGTATTTTTTTTTAAAGTCGACTCTTTCTTATTAGAAAAATATGAGAACCCGATATTATAAAACTATCAGATAAAATGTTCGCACGACACATGCACGAAAGTCAAATTTACGCAAACCAAAAACATGTTCGAAATACATAAGTAGTCAACGACTGATGTCTTCACGACGAAGGGTTGGCTACGGTAGCTCACAAATTATATTATCACATTCAAAATCTCGTATTACGAAATTTCGCAATTACAAAATAACGCCTTTCTTAATCTCGCAGTTACAAAATTCCGATTTTTGAAATTTCGCAAAACCATCTACAAAACCCCACAAATTAAAATTTCGATCGAAGTGAAAGAAACATTTTTGCTGCTGAAATACACCTCCATACAAGCACACCATTTTTCACAATAACAGCATTAACAACAACAACTAAAAGAAAAGTGCTGAAAATTTTCCGCAAAAGAAAAGCTATGCAAAGTAGATTGAAAGAAAATCCCATTCCGCAACGAAATAAAATTAAAAAAAAAAAAAAGATGCATCTTTTGTATCTTATGGAATAATGAGTTCGAGCAATACTTTTAAGTTATGCTATTGTGTTGTTGCTGTTGAAAGTTTAATTGTAATCAGATTAGTTGTTTGTTCGTGAATATACATAGATATAGGCACATGCAGCATAACTATAACACCATTGAGCGCAGCAGCAGTATTGGCGGCGCGGCGGCCGCCTGAGCTTCTTTTCTAGATTCAGTTTTATTTTATGCATCATGCTGCCACTGCCACACATGCACCTAAACAAAAGGAATCCGCTTTGTTCAATTTTCTAAGTAAGGTGATCACGGTTTTAAATTAGTGTCTGATGATCTTTTTCTTTTCTTTTGTGAATTTACATTCATTGAAGAAGAAATGGGAGGCTAGAGAAATTAGTGCAAGATGCTATGGAAATATGTGCAACTATATCTAGGGTGCTACATTACATGGGGAATGTAAATGTAGAGCTATAATATAAAAGTGACCTGCAGACCGACCTATTGTCTGAGTTGCAAGAATTTATGATTTCTATTTCAAAAAAAAAAAAATAGTTAACAGACTCTTATTTTAGGAGAGGGGGGTTGCACAATTTTATGGATACGTTATTTCCGCATTGGGACTTAGAAAAATTATTTTTTTTAATAACCTAGAGGCATGAATCGAATTGTAAAAACTATGGGTATTGTTTTAAAAGGTTCAAGACACGTATAATTAATTAAAGGTTGCCATAAGAAGGTTTATTTATAAATAAGTGTATAAAGTGAATCGTGATAGCTTTTTAATCAAAACGGGTCACTTTAAAATGGCCACAAACACAAAATATTTTCTAAAAATCCAATTACCGATCCCGATTTACTTCTAGAAATTACCTTTTCTTCTCTTATGACCCTTATTGTGGTGGTTAAATAAAAAAAAAATTAATTAAATACGTAAACTCAGTAAGACATTTGTTCATTGAGGCCAAATCGTTTAGTCATATGTGATTGTCGCTGAGTTATCCGCCTGCGTAAGATCCGTTTTAATTCAATTGAAGATTTTCCAATGACATTTGTCAAAATCATGGTTGCCATACTAAAATTTCGAATGCAGTAGGGAAAATCTAGATGAGGATAACTTGTAAAATATTCATGAGGCCCTTGCTAGTAAAACCTTGTTGGGCAAGTTTTGTTAAACCACCTTACAATAATATGACAAATTAAAGTACAAAGTTATTCATTTTCAATAATATACTTTTATATTTTAAATAATCGGACTGGTAAGATACTAAATCTATGTTAAACATTATAGTCCCCTTTTTTAAAAACCAGATTATTTTTCCGTGCCGGGCGGGCCGTTCATTATCACACGTGAAAATCACATCAAAATCGTTTAAGTGGTTCAGTTTTTATGGATTTTTTTCCGCTTTCCCATACAAAATGACCCACTGTGCAGTGTACACGGGAGATTTGAAAAGTCTTAGCCAGAGTTTAAACATCTTGTGTTTTTGTTTAGTTTCAAAACTTACGGTATCTGGTCCCTATACTGTTCTAGTTTGTTTAGTTTCAAAACTTACGGTATCTGCTCCCTATACTGTTCTACCTACCTAACTTGCTTAGATGTATAGTTTTACCAATCAAAAAAACTTAAAGGTTACTCTTATTGACCTTTTTAAATAAACATTTTTGTACTTACTTATAAATTAATCCGTAGTTTATCAAAAGGTGCGTTCCTTTAATTTGAAACTCTGTGATTTTCTATCCAAAACTACACATTTTATTTTATTTTATTTTATTTTATTTTACATGAACTTTGAGAGATTCTTGTGTTATTTTGGACATAAAATTACAGTTGATTCGAAGAATTTGAAGAGAATGAAATATAGTGCAAGAATTATTTCAGTCATATATTTTTTTTTAATTTAACATCAAAATTTCACGAGACATCCTATCTTTTTTACGAAACTTCTTGTGGTTTAACAAAACTTAATAAATAAAAATTAATGTCAGATAAATATGAAAGTTCTAAACATATCCAATGGCATGTCATTTATAAATTTGACATTTATCCTTGGTGGCACATGAAAAATTACTGTTCGATGTCATGTGCCGTCATTAAAGTATTTCAAAATAATAATTTTTTATTTAAATAAAAATATGCACATACTAAAAAAGACAAAATATGAAAACGAAAAAAAATCGTATAGATAAAAAAAACAAAATCTTTTTTTTATTGTAAATTTATTAATTTGCCGTAACAAATGTTACTGTTATATGCTATCTTTGGAGTTATTATAAATAACATAAGAATAGAGTAAATCTGATAATCATCGCAATATTTACATAAACTTTAATAAATCCGCAAAATTAATTCGACTCGCTTTGGTTTAGTGAAACAAAAAAAAAACATGCTCTACAAAATGACTAGTCTTAGCTTTTTGAATATTCAATTAAGTTCTAGAAGAGATAGAAAGTGAATGTTTTTACTTCAACTAAATATACATATTTTAATTCACCGACTTATGTCAAATTAATTAGCGAAACAAAGAATTGACATTTAGAAAAAATAATCAAGCTATGCAAATATTTGCATTAGGTAATTAAGTCTTTTGTTAAAACAAAAACAACAAAAAAAACGATCCAACATATCAGCACGTTCGGAAGCAAAAAAGAACTTTATCTGCCTAACAACTAAGCTCTTGCTCTTCAAAAAAAAAAAAAATAGTTGCAAGAATGTCAGAGTGTCATCTAGAAATGATTTTGAATGAATTGCAAAATATAACAGGTTTTTTTTACTTGTTTCATCGTTCTTAATAAATTAATCTAAATAAAACTCACCTTATAAACTTCTGAAAAGAAGCCCGATCCGATTTTTTCTTTGACGAAATCATCCACTGAATACAATGCTGAAACCGCGGTTTTTAATGCTCGACATGATGGTCCGGTAACTAAACGATCTGACGATATGGCCCGTGCAACTGGTGGTGGTGCTGGACCACCATTGCAATTAACCATCATTGTAACGCCCAACGATGACGGCGGTCCTGGTCCACTGTGTTGATTAAGATTCATTTTTATCAGCTTTTAATTAAACACGCCGAAAAATTGACCATAACTTTTAGCGATTCGCGTTTTTCTTTAACGTATGTATGTAATAGGTATTTAGACCTTAACAAAATAAACACAATTAATGTGGACTACAAATAATATTTTATTTGACTTTTTTTCACAAAATTTGGCACACTTCACTATGAGAATGAGAAAATTAAATTATTTTTTTTTAGTGGGTGTGTTGTTGTTATTAAATTAATTTAATTGGCAATCGATTCCGATCACTTCTGAAAGTTAGTCCCTCAAATATTTATCTGTAAAGAAAAAATAAGAGTGATTAGTAAATTCGTTTCATATTGGTAAAATTTTTGTAATGAGTACTTAAATATTCAAAAGTTTTAAATGTAATAATCTGAGAGGGAAAAAGATTTTTTCAGTGGTGCTCCACTGGTTATACTTATACACTTTTATTTATTAGATTTTTGTCTACTTAGACACTGTCTTACTATTTTCAAATTGGTGGAAATGTGATTTATTTAATAAAAATAAATATCAAATTATTCAGGGTTAAGACAATCTACTCTTGTGTCTAAGTTAGGCTGCTATAAGACAACAATAAACAAAGTTTTTGGACACATTTTCCAAAGTTGGACAGTCTTAAGTTAGACAACGTTTATAAATAAGACAAATAATGTTTGGAATTTTTCTTCAAGCTTAGTGGACAAAAATTTTGTGGTGTGAAAATCCAATTTATTCTTGAGAAACCTTGTTTAATTGAGAAAATGTTTCTTCTCCATCAAATGCATACACAAACTCACAAATCTTTTGAGGCAAAGAACTAACATTGCATCAGAATATAATATATAAACACATGGACAGTTTTCCTTAGATACTAGCAAGGGCCTGTCGAAATTTTCTAGCCTCGCCAGTTTCGTACCTCGAGAGACAGACAAAAAATTGGTTTATTTGAGATTGGATTTTGCCACTCAACTCTCCCATATTGATGGCTTAAGCGCCACTATACACAGAATACTAAACTAAGCTTAATGTGCCTACGGTTTAAAAAATATATTGTGTGATTACAAAGAAAAACGAATTCAACCGAAAAAAAAAACAATCTTCCAAACTTAAAATCCCCCTACATTCTTTAACTTTCATATAAAAATGATTTGTTTCTTAAGCCAAAAATATTTATTTACTTTTTCTCTGCTAGCCTGTTTGCATATTCAAAATAAATATTTACACTCTTGACTTGAAACAAGACAAAATTAAACAGCCAAACAAAAATCGATTTTCAATTTAAAGTGTTTTTATTTTTTCTTTGTATCGCCCTTCATTGTAAATATTGCCAACTTTAGCATACATTAACATAAGACTAAAATTTGAATTTTAAATTGCATTTTTGACTCTAAGCTTTTAAATAAATATAAACAAATTCAAAGCGTGTGTTGAATAAAATACTTATCTAAACTTTTCATCACAAGTATGAGTTTATGAAACCATATTATTACCCGGATACGTATGCAGTCTGATTACACTACTTAGATTCGATATCAACTTTTGATACCTAAGATAAACATTTATTGAAGTAGGTTTTTTTTTTGTTGATAAATAATAACCAATAAATAGTTTGTCTGAAAATAGATAATATGTACATATATCTGAAAATGCAGCTGTTTTCAAGCAAAAGAATTTGCTCAATGAACTTTCTTATCAAACAAAAATAAACAGCTAAGGAATTTATGATGGCAATATTGAAAATAATCAAAAAAATTGTATACAAATCCAGATATATTTTAAAAAGAAAAATAATAAATTGATTAAATATAATTCTTGTTATGCCTAGACGCTAGTTGTAAAACCTATCTGAAAAAAAAGTATTATTTTTATAGACCAATTTTTTGATTCTTACGAATCAACAGAATTCAGAAGTTCAAAATAGTCAACAAATCAACTGTATCTGCTTTTATTAATTCTGCTTTTATATCAATATCACGAATCACGTGGCTCTATAAAAAAAAAAAAAAAAAAAAAAACAACACCTGAAATGTTCTCAGATAACAGCTTTCATTGGAAACACCTATGATGATAGCAAGTTCTCCGTTTATGAACAAATCGAACTAAATATAAAAATAACTATGATCAGAAAGCCGAACAAACAGGTCCTGAACCTTTGTTTGCTTGGATCTATTGTATGCATATAATTTATAAAGCCTTAACAACTGGGATTGATGTTTATTACAATTTTATTATGAATTGTATGTACATAATATGTTTTTTATGTATGCAAACATGTGAGAGTTTGCAAACACATTTTTTCGAATATATGTATGTACTAACATATATCGTATGTCATGCTAAAAAAAGTACTTAAAAAAAACACTTGAATATACAATAATATTATTTTAGCAAGCTCAACACAGAGGAAAACGATTTATAGGTATATACAATACAATAAAATGCAATTAATTTTCTACCTTACGCCGCTGTATAAATTTCCCTCATTGAATGATTAGATTAGATTAGATTTAATCAGGATTAAACGAAAATATAATCTAATATTAGAAACAATTAATTGTAGGTATCTACATGTTTGGTTGGCAAATTTAATAATACGACTTAAAAGATAACAAATGAAATAGAAAAGACTGTGTTAATTCTAATTTTTGGTATGCTATTTCGAAATGTTTGCAATAAACCAATGTATAATAATAAATTATTATGAAAACTTGATTGTCAAATTGCTAATATTCAACTGCAAATGAAGAAGTAGACCAAAAATTCGTTAACGCTATCTGGTCAAAGCCCATAGAGTAATATCAAAAGTATGTACATACATATGTATTGTATTTATGATAGGCAGGTATTTGTACTTTCTTTCACAAAAAAGATACTTTATCATTTGAAAACATTGCAGTCCTATTTAAATTTATATTTTGTATTAACAATTTCTTAACATTTGCTATTAATAGCTTTTAAACGAAAGTCTAGTACCTACTTACTATACCTTCTATAGGTAGGTATATAATAGAAAACAAAACATTCTATCTTTGCATCTCACAACCTTCTAAAAAGACAAGTTCACATTTTAATGAAGAGACGCCATTTCCTCCCTGTCCATCAATGTTAATTATTTTATTTCAGTTTCTATTTCTAATTTTGTACATTTGAATGCAAATCAAATTGAAGCAAAACAAACCAAAAAAAAAAAAAAGATCACAAAAATAGACAAAAAATTGCAAATTCCGTCGCTCGGAAAATTTCAAAACTGGCACACGTTTGCAACAAGGCGAAAAATAATTCAAACTACGGCAATAGAAAATCGATTTTCGAAATTCAGACACATACAGCTGAATATTGTTTCTGTTCGTTTCACTTTAAGAAATTCCTCTGAAGGCGCGCAGAACTTCAAATGATTTTCTTCCTTATTTTTTTTTTTTTGGCTAGAGGAGCATTTTCAAAGAGCCACCACTTAAAAAAAAAAAAAAAAAACTATCTACAGCAAGTGAAATCCACTTTCAAGTGCTCACCAGAGGAGGCCATTACCAAGGCTCGAAATAATTGTGACATTGTTGCAAATGAAATTTTCGCCTCCTTAGATTCGTAGAACTTGTGGGTGGTCTAAACAAATAAAACAAAAAAGATTGCAACTGCGATTAAAAACAAAACAAGGTACGCGCGTGTTAATATTACACAAATAAACAAATAAAAAAGGTCAAATCGTCAATGCCTTTCCCTTCTTCAAAACCAATCCTCCAGATTATGGCCCACAATCAGATTTTAGTGCGTGTGAAACAATTTATTACTTGAAAGAGAAGAGCGTTTGAATTTCAAGTGGAGCACAGCATCAGCACCAGCCGCCACCACACAAAAGAAACATATCACAAAATCTGAATAAAGAAATCATTGGTGCTGCTGCTGCTGCCTTTATGCTGTACTCATTGGTGTTGTTGTTCGTTTGGTGGAACCGGAATTTCTTAACGAAGATTTATTACAGAATGCACTGAAACACCAATGTGCACCATAAAATCCATACGATATTTTGGGTCTTGTCAGAGATGGTCGAAAAATAAAATAATCAAGAAAAATATTTTGCCTTCTGCATAATATTTTTTTGTTATCATTCAAAGAAGCACGAGTATGCAACAAAAGAACGCGTGGTTTTTTATTTAAGGTGGGAAGCATTGAATTAGTATTTAAATAATATGCAATCGAACTTTCGAGATTTATTGTTGAATTCTGCGGCATATCGCAGAACTAAGATCTTAGAACAAAACTCCTAATAGCTACTTGCCCGCTTTACATTCTTTGCAATTTGTGGGTTAGCCTGATTAATATGGACAAAACTTTTACAAACTTGTTATGTGACTGAATTCGCACTGTTAGTATCGGATTATTTCTATGCACCAAAGGCTTATTCTTTACTTCTCCTTTCAACATATACCTACAAAACAATCACATCAAAACATTTTTGATAATAAGTTGTATGTAAACTTTTGCGTATTTTCGTACTTCTTAAAACAGCGTCTTATGTTCTCAATTAAGAATTTTAATTAAGAACGGCACTCAGAATATTCCTCAACTTGAAGTTTTCAATTTAAAGAATAATATCAGAATTAAATATTTTGATTTCCTTGTTTGCAAGCTTATAAATATAGGTAAAATGACTTATTAGATCGATTCATTATTAAAGATAAACATACCTTAGTTAGTCTTTGACAACAATCACGCAATGTCATATTGTTCTTAATAATTTCTTATCTCATTAATTTTTTTCTTACTAATAAAGCATATCGTAAATGTTAGTAATTGTATTTATTACTATCACGAGCTTGATTTACTTCAAGGTTATTTTCATCGCTTGTATTATTATCAATTTAATTATAAGATTAACATTTGTGATCAAAGTTTAATTTTTTTTAATTTTCGTGCGACTTTGGTATAAATTACCTTTTGGTAGTAAATCTACTCTGTCATGTCAAAAACAAAACAAAAATGCAAAGATCATATCCAGATGAGTTGTTTAAATTTTAATTTTTAAGATCAAACAAACTTGTCTTACTAGTGATCTTTTAAAGATAAAACATTAAGAAGACAAAAAAAAAAACAATCTAGATCAAAATAACGATTTTATTAAATTATTTAACCGGAATTGCAAGCGAAAACATCATGATGAAATTTATTCATCAATTGGTATGCAACATACTAGATTCCTCTTAAATAAAAAACTATATAAAAGCTAACGGATAAGAATGAATGGCCAGGAAAGAAAAAATATTAACACTTGTACCTGGGTAAAGAAAGAGAACTGGGACCTGGTGACTGACACTCTTAAACATTCCATTGTACGTGTAGGTAGTTGCTTTTTATTCGGCAGAAATGGAGGGGACCTACAATTTTCTGCCAAATCCAAACAGCTAAGTACAGAGGATCTTTATGATGCTAAGAGATGGTCTAGGAGGATTTGTAACTTCGTCACTAGAGATAGTACCCCTGATAAAAATATTTTATGTGGATTCTAATCGAAACTTAATAGTCTAACGCACAAAGCAATATGACAACGCGCGCTTCATTCAATTTTTTCAAGGAAACATTCCACCAACCGACTAATAATTATGAATTTCTCTATTTCCCTGCAGTTGTGGTTATAAAAATCATATCTATATATGGGTTATTTTTATATGTTTTATTTTGGGGAAAGGTGCTTTTCTTGTGATTTATGACTAGGCCTTTCAAAAGTTAGACAAAAAGGAATAGGTACCTCTACCTACATATGTACCTATTTAATTATGGTACCTACATTTTTTTCTTTCAATCAAACACAAGCCTGTGGACGTTTTTTGTTTATTTTTTTTTTTGCTAGCAATTGCAAAATTACGATCTAAAAAAATTAATATCTTTACAACTCGAAATCAGACCAAGCTAAGGCAATACAAATTATGGTGATTGCATTATTTTTTATTGCATTCAATAGTTCGATTTAACACCTTACAAATATAAAGATTACAATTGATTTGGTGATGTTAAGTGCTCAAAATAATTTAAAGTAGGCCACCATTTTTTTGAAATAAAATTTTGTAGATAGGTACCTACCTAATGTTATTTACTCATAAAGTTGGTTTTTTAGAATTATTTTTTTTCTGGACTAGGTAGGTACATACCTACATAAGTACATACATATGTACATACATGAACAATACATTCATATGTATGTACACTGAGAAAAAATGTTTGTATCCGCTTGATTAATTTAAAAAAATAGAGTTTTACGAAAATCTTAAATGCGATGCTAGGAAATCAATTAATTAACCAAGTTCTTTAATAAAAATCGTACACTTGTAAGTTTAAGAAAAATATTTATTGTTCAGTAAACACGTCTTAACTCTTTGAGATGTTTAATTGCAATGTCCATATATCCCTAGCTGGGGTAGTGCGTTGGGTAGTACCTATTGTGTGTGTTAGATAGGTATATTTAGGATATGCCTACCTACTCTTCTCATTATATCGTTGATTCGTTTCAAGAGGTTTGTGAGGTTTTATTGGGGTGAACTGGATAATTTAATTTAAAAAAAAAAAATACAAAAAAAATAAAATGCACGGATTGGGAGAGTTTTGCAAGGTACCATAAAATTATGATACATTTTTCGTTTAAGCTCCTTGCATCTACTTCCCGTATTTTCACCATCTTCTTTAATACTGTTAATTGGCTTCATGTAGACTTTCTTAATGAACCAACACTTGTAGGTAGATAAATTGCAGAAAAAAATCGATTAATGATAATAAAAAATTCGTTGCCACTACGCCCGATCAATCGAAGTAAATACCTACATAGATAATGTGCAGGGCAGACGTCATGTGGAAGCAACATTTAATGTTAAACGGCGGGTGGTGGAAGTTACTTCCTCCTAACAGATAGAATCATGATAGTTAAATTCATAATTTCATTTCACTAGCAATGTGCTAGTATTTAATATAACTCGTGCTTCCTGAGGTCCTAAAATTTTACGGATGATCTGTCCATTTGTCAATTCAGAATTTATTCATTTAATTAGCATAAGTGGGCTTCCTACTATTATAGTTCTAACCAGAGTGTTAAGTCGCATGCTTGAAAAAAAAATAATTCCGCTGCTTAGATTGTAAACCAAGGAAGAGACAGACACAGGTAGACAGCCTTATAGTGCATACCTACTTATTATGTAGCTTTTTGTTCCTACATCCAAGATATTATTTAGGTTTTATTAAAATGCCGATTTAGATTTGATTTACGAATTTATTTTTTATAGTACAAATATCAAAGTTTTTCCCTAAAAATCTAGTTACAGTTAGCAGAGATACGAACATACATACATATATAAGTAGGTAGTAGGTACTAATAGTAAGTTTTTGAAAAAGTGTCTATTTACATCAGCAACTTCCTTTCGTAAAGCTTAAATTACTATCCATTGCGACAGCACATTTGTTTTGGGTTCATAAATAACTTTATCTTCAAATTAACATCTTTGCGTCTACTTCCAGCTTTACTTATTTTATTCCTTCTGCAATTTTTCGTGAATTGGAGCAAACGAATTTACGACCGAGTCCAAACACTAAAAAAAAGAAGGCACAGTTATTTTTTTTTTTTTGTGTTCTGTGCTCTAGTTCTTAATCAATTCCTCATGAGTTGGATTTGCTTTTTTACCAAAATCCGAACAAATAGCAAAGAGAAGATGTTACCAACAATAATTACCGAACACGAACGAAGGTATTCATAAAAAGAATATAAATTTGTGCATTCGATAGAAAAATTAGAGTGCAAATTCGGCTAAAGAAAAATTAAAAATTCGATATAACATTTGTTTTTGTATTCGGCGTTTCTTACATTTTTGTGGGCGCCTCTGGTTCTGCAGCAGAATTTGTCCCTGCCAAAGGGTTACTCCAAGTTAATGTATCCATTTTCCACACGAAAGCCCGCAACTTTTATTTTGCTTTAAATCAAAATTCCATCCATAAACACATCGAAACCAAAAAGAAAAATATTTATCACAATTTGCTGCTCTTCGTTTCTTGCACTATTTTCTTTAAATCACTTTTTACTTTTCTTATTGGATTCTTTGGCACTTTCTTCTTGCAGCTCTTGTTTGGTTTGGCTTGGATTTTTGTAAAATATTTTTCACACCTTGAGGAAGACTGTTGTTTTCTTCATTTTATTTAAATTATTTTACTTGGGTCGTCTATTCACATTTGTTTTTTTTTTTGCCCATTTGTGTACATTTTTCAGTACAGCCGTTGCACTTTTTTCTACACAACACAGGAATTCGATATCGGAAAATCTGACAGTTCAAAAACGTAAAACAAAAATGAAATAGGAAGATGCTGCAGGGCCAACTAGCAAGAAGCAGAACAGAGAGGTGAAAGAGATTTGGTTCTTCTATTTATTTATCACTTCGGCTCTCTTTGGTACACACTCGCTAATAGCTATCGCTACTCGCACGAAAATATCCCTTCTGGCCCGGTGGAAGTGAAAAATTCCTTCAAAGATGCCAACAATGACTATATCTCGTTTTAACCTATGCTTATCAAGGGTTGTCTTTTTCGCACGCACATAAACCTAGGGCTCATAATAAACATGAAATAAGTTTTTTCTTGTTTTTTTTTTTTTATTTCGTGGAAGCCCTTGTTTTTTTCGTAAATTTTATGAACGAATTCTTACTTCACATTAGGTATATATTTTAATCATTTTCAACCAATATTTTATACAATTTAACTTAGAAATTTGTTGACAATTTTCAAATTAACTTTAGGTAATTGAGTTAAGAATTTAAGTTGGATTTCTTGTTGGATTTGGGTATCGCTCTGTACTGCGGCGGCATTGCCAAGAAAATTGCAGCAAAAAAAAAAACGACGGAGTAACGGTTTGCGCGACAGCGACAGTACAAACACCTGAAACACAACGGAACGACAACAGAAAAGCAACTAAAACCAAACGATTGGAGAGGAATGCGAAAAGGACAAAACATGGCAACTTGCATGGGGTGTTTACAAGAAAAAGAAAAAAAGAACCATAATTTTTGTTTGGTATTTTACTTTGGTTCGTAATTTCGTAAATAGAGTAGATGAGGAGTGATGCCAGGTCGATGATTTTGTTAAAATATTGTAGTAGATTGATTGTTTTAAATTGCTCATTCTAGAGTTCAGAGTATTTTTTAAATTGTTTTACGATTTCTTTAATTTCCTTCTTAAATCTCCTGTGATTGTCCAAGATTTCGTATGAAGTGATGATCAGGCGATTTTGTTAACTCTTTTTGCTTTCGTGTTTTTTTCTCCTAAAAAGTAGACAGAGACAAAAATCTCTTTGTATGAAAGGGTCATCAATTCATTAAAAATTCATCCATTTACATAAATATAAAAAAGATGTCTTGAAAGTGATGAGGCAGGGAATGTGGAAAACAATATTAAATACTAACGATTTTTAGCAATCATGATTTATGAGATATCCATTGCCTACATTTGGAACAAAATACGTTTAGAATAAAATACTTTCAAATCTAGTTCGCCACATTTGCAAATAATGAAAAACGAAAACAATTTTAAATTGACGACTCACAAATACAATGAAACACAAACATCAGAATCAGAAATGTTGCAAATTGTTCGTTTGGCATTCCGGATCGGAGAGTTTCGGGAATTTCGGATTACCAACAAAAACGCTATCAGTTAGATGACATTGCCTACGTTCTGTAATGTAGTTTTCCATTGGACGTTCGGAAGCGCCCGGAATCAAAAAGAACTCTTCTGAAACCATTTCATTGGCAAAAAAAAATCGTCAACCGACGATTCTCAGAAGAGAACGTAGGCACGGGATTCCTTCGGAAAATTTCTCAGTTTTGCAAAATACTGAGGAAAAAAAAATTGTATTCGCTTATTTGACGGAGCAAAATCTCTGCCTTTTGTATCCATGTCTGAAATCTTCTCGGTGCTGTCAAAAACTAGTAGGTATGATTTCGTTGAGCGGCTTTTGTACATTTTTATTTTAATAGTAATATAATAAGTGTTATTAGCTGACAAATGTAAGCACTCCAATATTGGAGTAATCTTCGCGTGCTTCGATCTTGTGATCTGCTCCTTGAAATGGAAACGTTCTAAAAACAAAATGGTTCAGATTTGGTAATATCCGTTTTTGATATAAACGAAATCATTCGTTTCTTGAATTCATAAGTAAAGCATAGTACGCTGCGAAACCAAATTATAAACGAAAAATTTATTTCTGCTTTTCGTTTTGCAGTACGCTGCTCAACGAGCGAAATTATAGGAGATTATTTGCAAAATTTCTTGGTATTGAGTTGGATATTGGATTGGATTAGTTACCGTAACAGTCGAAAACCAGTCTAGAACTGCAGTTTGCGATAGAGTGTCAATGGAACACATACATATTGTGATTGTTAGGCCAAGACACCTTTTACAGCTAAGGTACGTCCGAGCATATTATATAATATTACTTAATAATGAAACAGTAACACTACGGGTATTGTGTTCAAATTCTATAAAGCCAGATTTCTTTTTGTAAAAGTTTTGCAGATCTTTATTTATTATCAATCAATCAATCAATCAATCCATCAGTCTGAGTATTCGTAAGACTATAAGACCGACAGGAAAAACACTTTAAAATTACTCTCGAAATGCACCTATCTGACATGTTTGTATATGGTTAATCAATCTTTGACAAATAAAATTGTCAGCGAGTTCTGCATATTAAGTCTGGTTGGTAACGTCAAATTTCTTGCGAATTTCCACAAATTTTCACAATTTTCTGTAAAAACCCATAGGAAAACAACTTAATTTCACAATTTTTTGTAAAAACCCATAGAAAAACAAATCATTATGTTTATAAAAAAAAGTTTTTAGGTACCTTTGTGTGTATACTGCAACGATGCAGTTAATTTTGTACGGTAAAAGTACCGAAAATCGTTAACATCTATGAACCACATCCATACCTAAAGAACCACAAATTAATTAGTCAAGGCTTAGACAACCGCGATTCTGTTGTCCAAGTAAGATAACTCTTAGAGAACAATTATCATAACTTGCACGACTGTCTATCGAAATTTTAATATTTTTATGAAAAGACAGCTTTCCTGAAAGAAATAATGGACTTACCAATATCTATAGCTTAGTTGTTCTTTTTGGATCTTATATATCTGCGAGTAATGGCTTTTATCAGAAATCAGATCTGCAATCGTAAGGACTAAAGCCCGTATGATACTAAATTCTCATTTTAATTCATTAAAAATGAAACTAGAGTAGTATACCTACTGAATTATTACTGAAAATTCCGATAAGAATGAGTGTCTCCACATTAAACCCCATAAATGTGAAAATGTCAACAAAAATGTTTTAAAAAGATTCGATTTACATTTTTCAGTTTCTAGCTGCTTTGTTTTTGAATATAAAGAATTGAAAATAAAAACTTATTTTAAAAATTTATCAAAAACTTTTAAACAACATTTCAGACAAAATGGAATCGAATATTATTTTGTGTTGCCGTTTAATAACCAGGAAAGAAAAGTTAATTTTATTTTTTAGGGACGAGGTTTTGGAGAACATGGACTTAGTTCTAACAATGTGACCACCTTAAAGAGATATAAATGACATCTAACTAACTTTTAACGGTTAACACAATTTATTTAAATAAAAATGTCTCTAAAATTTACTTCTTCTTCTTAATGTACTTTAAGTACTTTTTGGAGCTAAAATTGTCCTCAACTTCTTCTTCAATCTTGATTTTCTTTCGTGGTTTCCGAGCATCGATGCGAGCTTTCCGTTCAGCTTCGGTGAGTGTACTTAAATCCAAAGGAAGCTACAATAAGTCATATCAAAACTGATTTCATTTTATTGTAAATTTTTTGAAAATTTCGAACCTTAATAATTTTCCTTGGCTCGTGGTATCGAATGTTGATTGAAGAACCGTCCGGTAGAACGACAATAGTTGGGTACATTCTAGCGTAAATTGAACGATGGATTTTTGTAATAGACGCCGTCGCTGATGATATACATCTCTGGTGATTTATTTTTATTGGACTCGAAATAAACCGAGTTATTTGTTTAATAAACATTTTAAATAAAAACCTCAAAAATTAATTTGGTCTTAGATGTTTTATAACAGCGAAGACGGTTTAAAAAGGAATGTCAGATGTCTTTCCATTGCATCAGCTGATTTGCAGCAATGCCATATCAAATTATAGGAAGAATTCTGTTAAGGGTATGAATGTACTTTTAAGGTGCGTTTTCTTTTTCAACAATATAAAGCTGGACAAACACGAACGACCTAAATATATCGCTGAGCCAACTTGCATTGAGTGTGTGTTCGGCAGTCAATCCACTTCGAGTCAAATTTCGGTTTACATGAATCTTCAATCTGCAAATATAAAGGGTTTTCCAATAATTTTGATATTAATTTGATATTATTTTGATATTAAAAAACAAGTATTTTGTTAGAGAAATCAATGGGTGTTTATTTCATTGTAAAGAGGAAGGTATGCCATTATATTTATAATCAAGAAAAGGATAGTGGGAAAAAAAGAATGTGTGAAAAAGTACCTTAAGGCCAGGCGTGCACATGCAACTTTTAGTTTTGAAACAGTTTGGTTTCGATTTAAAGTACAATAGGTGAGGTTGGGAGGGGCGTGCTCAGGTCTGAGGCTGCGGCGTACACGGTGGCCCATTGGTCCATTGTGATCACCTGTAACAGAGATAACTCCTAAACTAATGGCTGATATGCACTGGTTCATTTACGAACCAACCCGTGCTTTCTATAAATTTCCTCATGTTTGAGTACAATAGGCTTATGAGAGTCCACGCACATACATGCGAGTTCTACAAAAAAAAACAGTCGATCGTATTTATTAGATTTTTTTCTACTTAGACACTGTCTAACTATTTCTAAATTGATGGAAATATGCTTTATTTAATAAAAATAAATATCACATTATTCACGGTTAAGACAACCTACTCTTGTGTCTAAGTTTGGCAGCTATAAGACAACAATAAACAAGGTTTTTGAACACATTTTTTTAAAGTTGGACAGTGTTGTCTAAAGTTAGACAACGTTTATAAATAAGGCCAAGTATGTATAAAATATAAACTTCGCATTATTGTTGAATAGAGAGAGAAAACCGAAATGCAGATGTCTTGATGAATTACTGAATAGCAACCAAACAGTTGCAAAACTAAAAGTAGCATTTGCGCGCCTGGCTTAAGAGTTGTCTAACAATTGGCTAATTTTATTATATCAAATAAATAATCTTAATGTACGAATATCTATATAATTATGTATGCCTACAATCATTGACCTATTATATATGGACTGCTAGTTGAGACTCATTTTCATACAAAAGCCCCAATAAAAGTGGTTCCACCTCTTCTAAGCAACACTAGCCCCTGCGTAGAAAAGCGGCAAACAGAACTAATTATTTTCAATGCCATCTGTTGCCACATGGTACGGATAAACCTTTTTTTCCATAGAAGCTACTGACATCTGTAATTATTTAATATAAAAAACAGACCCATCTGTTTTAACCCAAATGTAAATTTTGACGTTTGTCATTTGTGTGCTATTTTTTTCAGTTTCTATTTGGTCGTGCGTGGTAATTGTTTTGTTAAATTAAATATTATTTTTTTTCTTATTGATTAAAAGAATTTCCTTCAGGTCCTTTAGGTGAGGTTTTCTGAAAACCATGATCGAATGTTGAACCACCAGCCCAGAACTGGAGGATATCGAGGGAATGAAAAGAAAACTTAATTATCTCTGGGACAGATTGGACACAAGCACAGCGACAAGAAACAGGTTCAGTCGTTACACAGAATGTTACCAATTGACTGCCGATGTTCTTCACAAAGAAGTCAAAGAAACAATTGCCAAAAGCCAAACGCCAATAGCCAGTCGTACTCCGATGTCGATAAGAAACTGCGAGATGTCTTCGTCGTCCATAAATAGGACACCGTTCACAACGAACATCTCGTCGACAGCCAGCGAAAGCTAGCTGCAACAGATCGACAAGCTCCTTAAGCGGAGTCTTTTGAATGTCCTGAACAGTCCCAGCGTATTTGGCTATTCGACCTCGAATAACAATACAAAAAGAATGGAGTCCTCGCAACGACAATCGGCATCGTGCAGCCCAAGCGTGCACCAAAAATAAAATCTCACAGAGAGTTTCGACCTATCAGACGCAGATAATTACGAAAACTTCCAAAAGTGCATCGAACCAGAAGCCCGGTCCTCAATAATGCCAACATCCACAGCGTCTAGCAGCATCAGCATTCGTTTTAAGATGAATTTGGCTAGTTTCCTGGAAGTTTTCTCGAAGAAATCGATTCTACTCACGTTCGCACCGGAAACCTCAGAGATATCGTTTACTCACTTTTACTGCAAGTTATCTAGAAATGCAAAAACCAAAATAATGCCATTCAATTTTATGACTAAGTCTCGTTCTAAGAAATAAAGTTTGAAATGTTACCGTTTGTATATAAATACGAATATAATGTAAATAGCATTTGTACTTAATAGCATAAACCAATTTAAATTGCAATACGATTCAACACAATGTAATAAGATGCGTTCTTAAAAGTTTTATTTAATAATTATAAATACATATAATAAATGTATACATGTTTCTGTTTCTTAATTTCAAATAAAATTACGGAAATATTATTTCATATTTATTTTAAAGCACTTCCGGATATAAAAGGAAAATTAATGTATGCAGAGCGAATAGTTCTTGGATTCACTGACTCAAGAGTATGAACAAATATGAATATGAACAAATCTGGCCATTTCAGTAAATGGGATGACTGACATTGCCTGCCTAAGAAAAAAACTTTTATTATATTATTTATTTATATTTTCTTTTGCGTAAATTTCTTACGATACTTGTAGTCTAAGAGCCAGCAGCAAATTTTGATAGGTTAATCGAACACTGACACATTATTCTAGTTTTTCTTCAACGTTTTTTCTCAGGCAATTGGCTCTCTGTTCGATTTCAGTTGGTTGCTTAAACCTTAACGCGCCGGAATCTAAAAAATAAAAAAAATTTCATTTGGTGAAAAATCTAGATATAACTTTAAATATCTATTATTGCTGTATGTTACGAATTTTGATTTTTGCATTTACTTTACCAACAGTTTAATAATATGGTAGATCGTATACTGATCGTAGGAGCCGTTTTTAAGAAAAGTGAGATTTTCCTTACCGGTTTTTTAACACTTGTATGGGAGGTACCGTTATTTTTGGTCATACAAATTATTTTTATTTAAAATCTGCTAAATAATGAAACTTTTTTTCAAAATAAAAAAAAATAAAGTTTTGGTATACAATATGTACTTTTAAAACTTTTTAAAGCAATCTCTATAAAAATTGATCAAAATCAATTGAACCGTTTTTGAGAAAATAAAAAAAAATGGTTCTATGGTAGCCTTTTTGTAAAAAAAAATTACAGATTTTAAAGTTGTGGGCACGTTTTTGAGAAAAATAAGATTTTCATAATTCGGTAAAAATATTTGTACGGCAGGTACCGTTAATTTTGCTCTTAAAAATGAAAAAAAAAAAAAAAACGTGTGGGGGGAATGTCCAAAACACGATAGGCTGTGGTTGATTATAAAAAAAAGCCATTCTTGACAGGGGTTTAATGATACAATCGAGTTTAATATACCAATAATACAGCTGTTAAAGAAGCCTATTTATCTCAAAACAGCTCTGACGGTTGTGATATATTTTTCTGTATAAAACCAAAAACTGTTGATAACAGAATCTGGCACAAAACCGTTAGCAGCTTCACCGATTTTCATAAAATTATACCGAAACCCATTTAAAGTTATAATAATATTTTTCTTTTTTTTTTCATGGAAACTTTTTCACGAACGATTTGTATTGTATGAGCTATTTTATACCTGTGCTAAAACAATAGATCAAAAACTTACTTCTTGTTCTGGATTCTGTATGGATTCCAATACATTTCGAGCTTGTTCGAAATACCTTGCTGCACACATATAAATCTCGGACGACGGCATTTGCATAAGTTGAGCTCTGATTTTATTGAATTCTTGATAGGTAACCTGAGGGGGACTAGTTAAAGCTGCATAAGGAGCAAATCTTCCATTAAAGTGAATCTCTTCATTGTCGAATTTTGGCATTGGTTGTCGAATGCGTTCATCTTTTGTGAAAGCCCCCATTGCCATGTCAAAATCACCGCACATATTTAACAGTCAGTCTGTTCTGCTACGATATTTAAGTGGGAATCTATTCTGGCTGCTTCCACTTGAATATTGGCAAACCCCTTAATAAGCCGCGCCAGCTTATCTCGTTGGCGGACAAGATTGTAACCACAAATTTCAATAAAATGCTTGAATGTGGTCATGTTGATGCAGGAAGTAAAGAAGCATTCAACGTGAAAGAATACACTGGTCAGACTTGCGTCTGAATTCGATAAAGAAATTCTGAAAAAAATGTTATTATTATTACAGGCTTCTAATTAAACTAATGAACTTCGGCATTATCTTGTAACAAAAAAAAAATCTTGAGCATACCATGGCCGAATAGTAATCCCTCTGTGTAATAATTTTGCACGCAAATTTCAATCTTTGCACCAATTCTTCTAGAAATTGGAGACTCGATGTACGATCACGGATTTTTGCACTGCGTGGAAATATTGGCGGTTGATTGCGAACGTGCACTCGTGGAGAGAAACCCATTGGATTGGGGGCTTCAGCTACAAAAAAGTTTCTATTTTTTGGTTTGTAATTTTTGTTAAGTCTAACTTACAGTCCTGGCTCTGGTTGAGTTCCCTTCTCCACTGCCTTCGTTTCGACTGCTTGTTATGATGATTTTCTTAACAATTGCAATCAAATTATGAATGGCATAACAAAATGCCCTCAAAGATTTGTCTTTTATGCATGTGGCGAATGCAGATACAAACAGGTAAAAAGCACTTGATCCATTGAATTGCCTTCGAGCCAAGAGACATTGCAAAAGAAGAGTGCGTCGAAGACACCAATCAGTTCGGCGCTGTCGAGGTCTTCTAGTTTTAGAATTCCAGCCTTTGGAGGAATTGGAAGGAGTAGAACGCTTACAGCAACAGCAGTTTCAAATGTATGGGGAGGGGTATCGTTTTTTATTGTAGCCCATTCCCACGTCCATTTTTGGATCCATCATTTCGATAGCGGACATAGCTTCGAATAGACCGAAGACATCATCTTGAGCGAGCTCACCTAATCCCAATTCTGTAAACAAGTTTATGCCTGTAATTTACATAATATATAAGTTTAGGACAACTAACCCGAACAGGCTTCGAAAAAGTCCTTTGTAATGTCAGTCCATTCCTATTGTGGGTAAATGGAACCACTTTCCATAGCCATGTTGGACATCTGCTGGTCGTCGTTGAGCAGTTCCTGCTTGTATCGGTAGTCTTCTGATGCTGTTTTAATTCCGTCGTGAAAATGTACATTCTATCGGCCTTAAAAAGAAAACAAATCTTAGTCTTAAAAAACCTAGGTGATATAAAAAAAATATTTTACACACCATAAACTTTTCATTAGAATAAACTACATGACCACCAATATTCTTATCCATCATCAATATTCCTTTGATAAAATCTTCTTCCCTCGAGGCAGAAGTAGTAGCAACCAGTTAACAAACAATGCTCTTGATTTATCCACGGCACTATGAATTTTGTGGTCGGCTAGCTGACATGAATTGGCAAAATATCTGAAATAAACAAAACACGAATGAAAAAAAAATAACAGAACAGCACAAAACTGAAGTGTCAAAATTATTTACAATGTTTTCCGCTTTTTCTACGTGAGAGCTAGTGGCGTTTAGTTATAGGTGGAACCATCGTGAAGTTGGCTCCTGGCAGTCCATATCTAGTAGGTCAATGCCTACAATAAATTGAAATTGAATTAATTGAATATTATCAAAACATAAGAATTTTTACATTTTCAATGGATTTCACTTATGTGTGTCCGTAAGCTTTGCAAGTTATTTTTTTATCGAATTTCGTGGAATTTCGGTTGAAACTACTTCATTTGAAAATGAGAATTTGTGTGAAAAAAAAGATACTAAAAAACATTTTCCCAGGCCTAAACATATAAATATACCTAAATCCTAACGAGGATGTCATCCCACCTTAAGCTATAACGAAACCATAATTTCCAGCTGGAAGTCTAATATAACTTGACAGCTCATGCGAAATCTTTGATTTTTCCACTAATTGTCAGAAGTGTCATCTTCGGTGGTAAGTAGATAAATTTGTAAAATTTTATAAAATTCATTCATTTTTTAAAATTTTTGTGGAAAATTCAACATTTTAAGTTTTAACATTGGTAAGATCTTAACATTTTGTTTTAAGCCAGTACCCATAACTGGTATGTTAATAATTGATTTCTGGCTTTACGTCCCCCAAAGCCTGTGCCCAAACTTACATAACACCCAGTACATGCATAAAAAAAAATAAACTTATTCAACAAATTAATTAATATTATTGCTAAATCCTTTAAAAAGTCTATTTACACCGCTGTCGTCAATGAATCAATTAAATATAAATAATTACGCAACCTTATATCAAAGATTATATTTTTCTGAAACAAAAAAAAATCACCCTCGTTTACATAACCTCAATTAACTGTAAGACTAAAAATGTATATTCTTGCAGATTCTTAAAGAAACCTCTCTTCACTATGGCATCAAAACGTATCGCCCAATCATCGATCAACTGGGCTGCTCTGGCTGAGCGTGTACCCCCAAACCAGAAGGCCAACTTCCAGTCCTTCAAAACCAAATCGGACGTGTACATGCGCGCAGTGATGGCAAATCCCGAGAACCCACCCAAGATCGATTGGGCTCAATACAAGGCTCTCATTCCAATTCCCGGATTGGTTGATAAATTCCAAAAGCAATATGAAGCTTTGAAAGTTCCATACCCAGCTGACAATGTCACCGCTCAGGTTGAGGCTCAGGCCAAGGAAACCAAAGCTGAGATTGAGTCCTTCAAGAAAGCATCAAACAGTCGCATTGCTGAATTTCAGAAGAGCATCGAACACTTGAAGTCTCTGCTGCCATATGATCAAATGACCATGGAGGACTACCGCGATGCATTCCCCGATGAAGCTTTGGACCCAATCAATCGTCCAACATTCTGGCCCCACACCCCCGAAGAACAAATTGGTTATGTCGACAAGAATGCTCAACCCACAGAAGGTCATTAAGTGTGTTGGTTGCACTTAAAGTGAATGTTACGATACAATAAAAGATTTTTCCAAAATGCAAAATGTATGTTAAATTCAGAAAATAAATGAAACGTTTTCAATTTTTTTGGATTTGTTGTGAAATGAATTTTAATTTCTTTATATTACTCTACAGCTATTGGAAAGCACTTTTTTGCTTTTCTTAAAGATTGATTTCCATTGCTTGGAAATGTTTGCATTGCAGGATTTTTGAGGGTTAATATCAGCAATGATCGATTTCGCGTTTCTAATAATTAGTTACCATTTCTTCTTACCAGTTTTTGTTTCAAATTCACCCGCATTTAATTCGTTATATTTGCCTTCTGTTTCTTACCGGTTTCCGTTGTAAAACCAAGTGGTTCAATTTTGTGGCAATTGTTCCCCGATTTGTAATAAACCTTACGGAGTTTGTTGTCATTAGTAAAATAAACCATTTTATTCTTTTAAATCAGTTAAAAAACCGATTACGAACAGTTCTCCGTTAAATCGTTCAAACTTATTGATTTGTTTTTGATTTAAATCAATTGTACAGATCTAAATTTGTTGCTATACCTCTCCTAACTAACCCCAACATAATTGACAGCTGTGACTGTCAATTTGCATAAGTGTTTTTTTGATTTGCTTAGTTTATTTCAGTTGTGAAAATTGTGTTTAAAATATGTGGGAAATTATCGTTAACAATAAATGGACAGTTTTAAAAGAATCGGTAACTTCACATATGTCTTGTATTTACTAAATTCAATAGAGCACGTCCCTATTATCATTTATATAAGACGATTGAAGTTGGGTTTTGATCCAGAAATCGGTATTATGGATCAACTGACAAAAAGACAGCATTTTTAGTTGTATGTCAGTTCTCTTTTAACGAAGTCATTGGAGTTCCGTTGTAGTTGTCATATGTATCAAAATGAGGCCATTGCTAGTCTTGCTTTAAAACAAAATCTACAAAGGTTTTTATTAGAATTTGAACAATACGAGAGCTATGTACATATATGATTTGGCGCATTCGAAACAAGGAAGCAAATAGCACGTTATTCAATTTTTTAACCAACTTTCTTTTTTAAAAAACTCTGACATTCGTATTCATTAGATTTTTATCTACTTAGACACTGTCTAACTATTTTCAAATTGGTGGAAATATGCTGTATTTAATAAAAATAAATATCATATTATTCACGATTAAGACAATCTGCTCTTGTGTCTAAGTTAGGCAGCTATAAGACAACAATAAACGAGGTTTTTGAACAAATTTTCCAAAGTTGGACAGCAGTCTAAAGTTAGACAACGTTTATAAATAAGACCATGAATGTTTGAATCTAAAATTCTATTCTGTTGCTGTTCTCTAACGTAACGAATGGAAATGATGTGATTGAGAGTTAGTTAATCAATTGCAGAAAAACGCAAAAAACGCAAATAGATTACATACCATGAACGAATAATGAAAATTTTTTGTTTATGAGTTAAGTCAGAGCTGATGAACGATTTGCTCCATCCCCAGATTTAAACGTATGTTATGCGTATGCCGTACACTTTCGCGCCATTTTCATACACATACTGAATATTATCATCTCTTTTTCTTCCTAAATAGTTGTTGCCAAAACGAAAGCTTTTATTCCTTTCTTCCAATTTATTTCTGTTCTAGAGTTCCAGTTCCAGTCTGATTGCCGAGGTGCCGACTGACAGGACGGACGTTTGCGCGATGTCGATTCTCTAGTCTAGATAAATAAAAGTTTCCCGTTTTGGAGAATATTTGCGAGCGCGACTACAAAAAAATTAAATTAAGATCAAAATTATTTAAGTGAACTAATTTCATAAGAACATACTTTAAAAAATTTAACCTAATTATTGTGTTATCTTATTCTTAAAACGTTTATAAAAATAACTGAATTGTCTGTAATGTGCTGCTATTTCTATTTACCTAATTGATTACATACAAAAATTGACTAGGTGTAATTTTGGTAAGCAGAATTCTTTGTTTGGCTTTAAAACTGTCGGTGATAAATTTTATGTAACAGTGTAGATTGAGATTCTTATTTTGTTTTGTTTATCAATTTGGTGATTAATTTTTTTACCACTGCCTCACATGTGTTAATCCAAGTACAAGTAGTTAGTAAGTATGATATATGCAAGGGGTAGTGAAAGTAGTGTACGTTGTACGTCTTTGAGATTGAGAATAACTTTGGTTTGTTTTGTTTACATTCCAGTTTTCGATTTTTCCAATTAGATAACAGTGATGCCAGGTATATCATTTAAATTTTATTTGTTATAAGGGGCGTTCACATTCAACTATTACCCCTATTACACGCCAGCATCGAAACACTACCGATATAGCATTCCGATTCTGTATGGGCATTTACACACCCATATGTCGGTGTGGGGCTGTCAAAAATTTCCATTTGGACAACAATTTTCTTATTTTTTCTTATTTCTATTTATTAGATAGAAATAACGGTTTCTGCCATAGTGAATTTTCACTTAGATAAATAAAAAAATCACTTCAAAACAAAAGCAAAAGGTAAACTTAAAAAAAAAATCAAATCGCATCGGTAAAGCTTTCCGTCCCTTTTTACACACCACTCGGCATACTATACCGGTGCAATACTACGCGAAACACTGTGTCGGTATATCTCCATTTTACACGACCATAAAACCTTATCGACACTATGCATCGATACAGTGTTCCGCGGCGTGTAATTGGGGTATATATATTCGCCAACACGTTTTTTGTAATAACATCTGTCGAACGACCACTGTAGTAAATTTGAACTCTAGTCGAACGACCAAAAATTGGAGGTAATTGCAGCGTTTAAAAGAAGTCAACGTTAACATTTCACGCTTACATACGTTGTGATCTTGCACGTCATACGTTGATATAAATCGGATAGTTCAATATTGGGTACTTTCGTTCGTACCTCAAACTAAATCGAAAGATCGAGTTAAGTTTGGGTTAATATTTGGTTGACAGTTCAAACTCGTCGCGTTCTGTGATGTACAACCAGCACTTGAATATTTAATTTGATGTTTACGCATCTTAACCAGGCACTCACACTTTTTATTAATAGGTTTAAAAGTTCATACAAAAGATTTTGTTGTCAATTTTCTTATTTATAAACATGTTCCATCGGTTGTTATAACTAGGACATTGCAATTAGTTGTCCAAACTCCAACCCTATTCTAAAGTGGGTATGTTCAATGAGCAAAGAATTGTCAAATTATCTTGAAAAGAATGAAATGTTCATTGAACGTATCCAAATGTTCATGAAATTGATTACAGGGATGTCAGGAGGTATATGAACATATATAGACAATGGCTGGAATGCGTTTATAAATAAGGAGATGTCCAACTATTTAGACAGTGGCTAGCTGGGCAAATGACCAAGAGTGTTCTCAGCAAATCTAATAATATGACTGCTACTGTGTATGGAATTTTTACTCTCGAATTAAATATTGTTACAGTCGTATTTATTAGATTTTTGTTTACCTAGACACTGTCTAACTATTTTCAAACTGGTGGAATTATGCTTTATTTAATAAAAATAAATATCACATTATCTACGGTTAAGACAATCTACTCTTGTGTCTAAGTTAGGCAGCTATAAGAGAACAATAAACAAGGTTTTTGAACACATTTTCCAAAGTTGGACAGTTGTCTAAAGTTAGACAACGTTTATAAATAAGACCATTAGTTTTTTTCTTTGATCTTGGTACGATTGGCCGCGTTGGAGTGATAGGCCGATAGGGTATCTAAGATCGTTTTGCATCGGATATGTTAACGACCAAAACCAGGGGCCTATTTCTCAGATCATACACATCATACATTTCGTACAACATACAACATTTTCATACAACATACACATCATACAATTTTCTGTTTCTCAGATTTCACTGGAAGTGTTGTATGAAATTTGTTTTGTTGTATGATGTGTATGATTTTGACATTTCATTATTATTTTGTTTTCTTGCGAAGTAAAAAGTTAATTATTAGACAAAAAAATTAAAACTAACACTAAAATTAAAATTAAAACGCTCTTCATCAGGATCTGTGGTCAGTCCATATGCCAAGGCCAAGGAAACTATGTTCCTCTAAGCTGTCTTTATTTCTTCTTTGGATTTTTTTCGAACCGACAAATTGGCCAAACAGTATATCTTTTTGGCTTAGCATTTCCTGAAGGACAAGTATTTGCTGTTCTTTATTTGTCTATTAAAAAGAAAAATCAAAAACAATAATAAGTCGTCACAATTTACCATTTTTTTAATTCAAAAATTACTTACTTTTGAATATTTTCGTTTGTTTGTTCATTTCACTTTACACTTTTAACGATTACAACAAATTTATATGCTGTATGAAATGTATGAAAAAATTGAGGTTAATTTGCTGTATGATGTGTATGATAAATTTCTGAGAAACAGAATCATACAACATTCCAATATTTCCAGTGTAATCTCCGGTCATACATTGTTGTATGACAGTGGATAATACAACAAATCTGAGAAACAGAAATCATACAACAGAACTGTCAAAATTATACAATGTATGTGATGTATGATCTGAGAAATAGGCCCCAGATTGGATCAAAAGTCAAAAACGGCTGACAATACAAACAAACAAAAAATACGGGCCAAAAAGAATCCAGTGATTTTGTAATCTTAAAAAAGTATTTTGTATTTTATATATATTTTATATTTTATTTTGTTCGGTAAAAATCTAAGTCTATGTAAAAAAAAACACAACCTAGAAATCACCATTGCCACAGAAAGTGAGAGATTATCAGTCGTATTTATTAGATTCCATTAGAACATTCCATTTCTTGAGCATTTGGATACGTTCAATGAACATTTCGTTCATTTGAAGATTATTTTTAAATTTTTTGTTTATTGAACGTACCCACTTTAGAATAGGTTTGGACAACCAATTTCAGTGTCTAAGTTAGACACTCGATGGAACATGGTTTTGGACTTGGACAGCTGTCCAAAGTTAGACATACTTTGGAATGAAAATCAGCTGACACGTATTTCAGATGTCAGCTGTTTTTTTTTTCACAAAAATCTAAAAAATATTAGGATACCTTTTAGGTTTATTTTGGAAAACAGCTGGTTTGTTCACCAGCTGCTGTCTTTTACTCGAACGCGACCATTGATATAATCGAATTGTATCTCGATGGATGTGTTCATGGAGAAGTTATAATTTTAATTCCCCATTGGACAAACAAATCGATCTTTTTGATATTTTTTGGTTAGTTTTTATTTCTAAGACCCCAGAAAACTCCCTATTTTTATAAATGTAAAAGCTTTTTTTCACTGTTACTATCAAAAAGTGAGATTGAAATTTTTTGCACCCGTTCCACAATGGTTTTCTATCGCACGAAATCGAAGTAGAAGAAAAGAAATAAAGAGTTCTCTTTCACTTTCTAAATGAAGAAGGAAAATTTGTAAGCTCTCAGAACTTTGAAGTTTCCAGCTGTTACGAAGGAAATTTTGTAACGCTTTTTTTCTTTGGTTCTCTTTCGGTTGCAAAGTTACTTTCAAACACTGTCGTTTGTAATAGATCTTAACTTCGTTCCCTACTTCGCTTATGTTAAACGATGTTTGCTGAGCGAATAACGAATTCATAATAAAATACCTAATCGGAAAATAAGTAAACCCACACAAATTTAAGAGCGATCATTTTGAAATTTCAACTGTCACATATGTAATAATAAATTGATCAATTTCAACAAATTTTATCCTTAAAAAAATTTATCTATTTTTAAAGCCAAGAGAATTTCTAGATGTCGGTTTCAAACCCATTTTTTTTAAACGTCATTAAAAATACCCGTGTTACTTTGGAGGTGGCGAAGTACTCTGAGTACCTATAATGCTATCCTTTTTCAATGGAACGCACAGAATTAATTTCTCTATACATCTGATCCAGTCACGCATGAGATCGCGAGTAGTTGCTGGTAATAGATTATCGTTTGCTACTCATGAGTAATTTGCCATCTTCAAAGGAACAAGGCTACTATCTCATATTGAATTGACACATGTCAAAAAAATTGGGATAGAATTACATACGACACTGCCAAAGTTGTATGTTAAAAATGATTGTAAAATATACTGCCTAATAATGTGAAGCCATTAAAATATTATAGCCTTTCTGTAGTTTTAAAATGTACCTAGTATAGTGTCAATAATTGCACTAACTCTAGTAATTGCGCAGTACAGCCCTTACACCGTTAATATTGCTGCACAATGCTTGAAAGCGAGCAATAATATTGCCTGGTGTAAGTCCTGTCGATGACAATAAATTATGTCAATAGAATTTAGCTTCTTAAATTCTTTGCTGACAAAATTTTTTTTATTTAGTAAATCAGAGTCCCAAAATTCTACGGACTTGCCATATCTAAACGATCAATAAAAAACGGAAATACAGATTTAATTCATTTCTACTTGTCAAACCTCTTTCATCAGTCATCACTCAAAATTAAAATATCCCAAAGACATACACGTTGAATCTGTTTCCTTATCAAAATGACAACTTTGATTATTTGTTCCATAACAACGAACACAAAGGAGAAAAAAACAAAAACAATGCTCACGTCGATTATCTGCAAAATTAGAAATCGACTAGTTTATTGACACTGTCAAACCATGAAACCATCACTCACTTAGTTTTGTTAACCAAACAATATGTAATTAAAGTTGTACTCTTTTTTATCAAACAAAAAATCGAATGCAAAAAAAAAAAAAAACATACAAACTGATGCAATTCCAATCGATCATTAACGAAATGAAAAAAAAATGTCAAACTCCTCACCATCAAGGTCTCCTACATCGAACGTGATTTTATTTTCGCCAATATTGCAAGATATGGAAAACTTGATTTTATCTTAAAAAACGAAATTCCATTCTAAAATTGCCACTTTCATAATTTCAGCCATATTCTTACTCCTCTTCGTAAGAACGAAACTTCTATCATTTAAATTCCATTAAATGTCCATCGATAATGGCTGTAATTACTAACAACTCGGTTGATAATTGGAAGCCATTTTTGTGAATCGTCTTCGTTTGAGGTACTGCCGTCGAACTTGAAAGTTCCAAAAACTCATAAAACAACTTCTCCAATGAAATGAACGTCAACAAAAAATAAAAACCAACAAAAAAAAATATATCCAAATTTCTCACCGCAGCAGCCGGCGCACAGTGGGCATAAATCGTCGTTTAAGTGGTCAAAAATATTTTTTTTTGTTTTCAAATCACAAAAATTTTATTTTAATTAAGTAAAGAAATATCTGTAAGTAAAGTATATGACGTTTTTTTTATCTAAATATGCTGAGGTTTTAAGAAAAATAAATTCAAACTTAGAAAAACTTATAAATCGATGTGTAAAGCATTTTTTGGCATAATTTTTTATTCCCGATTTTCCTAAAAATCCTTTCGGAAAGTAATTCAATTCATTATAGCTAGTTATTCCACATATTTGTCTTTTATAATACGCCAAAAAAACAAAAAGAAACGTTAAGTAGATTAGTACCGTTTGATTTTGAAAAACCCATCTCAATTATACCCAATTTATCAAGTTTATAAAGGCGATACAAAAATTCACAACTTTAATTTATTTACGAATTAAAAATAGAATATGTGCTCTATCGAATCTCGAAAAATTCATATCCGCATGTATCCGCATTTACGAGTTAGAGCGAAAAAACATTGTACAAAACGACTTTTCTGTATGCAAGATTTTACCTTGAGTATACCATGTTGTTTTTATTAAGTGCAGTTAGCAAATTTTATTACACATATTTTGCCCAACAAAACAAACCGTATGCTCTCTTTATGTTATTTTCATTAATTGTTCCGTTACATTTAAAAATTGAATGATGGAAATGTCAAAATTGATTTTAAGTTTTGGTATAACTACTCTTAAACAAAGTGTTGACTTAAAGGGACAAAATGTGGAGCTACAAATTTCTTTTTGAGTGTTTTTGTGAAGACTCAAAGGGCAAGCCCAAGGATTTAAAAAAAATAGTGACCAGTAAGTTGAATCTTCAAGAAACTTCTTTTAATATAAGTTAAGATGGGTTAAGTTAACCAAATAAAGAAAAAATACACATTGCGTTCGAATGATGTTGGTATCATCAGACCCCTTAATATCATCACTGAGAAAATTTCAACAAAAAAACGAAATTCAAGATAAATGGCCCACAGAAATTCAAGATATTTTTGAATAACAAATTAATAAACTGTTTTTATTTCCATATTAGTTTGTTTTTATTTACTTTTTATACTTAGACCAATAACAATTTTTATAGTTTTCAATTTTCTGAAAAACTGAAAGACCTTAAACTTTAGATTTTAAACACTCGATTTAAAATTAATATTAGCATTAAATATAATAACTAGTACTCAAAAACAATTAATTTTTTAATTTTTTTTTATTTTTTTTTTTTTTTATTAAGTCAAAAACAATGTTTTGAAAAGTTGTTTTTTGAAATAATTTTATTTTTTTATAAAATAAAGCTATAACTAATTAAATATTCTAATTTTTTTCCGCTTGGAAATTATTTTGTATCCATTTTAAGTTTTTAAGTTACGGTTTTGAAAAATTTGTCCTCCCACATTAACAGGGAGAAAAACAACAAAATAACTTTTTTTAGATCATCAGAATCATTTTACAAGATTTTTCGGTCATTAACTTCGAAAGAACTTGTAGGTATATTCTTTATTAAAAAAAAATTTACAGACATTTTTTGTTATTTATTTTAAAAATAAAAAAACACATATTTGAAAAATTAAACGTTGTTTATTAATAGGTAATTAAATAAAGTTACAAATAAAAAAAACAATTATAAAAAAATCTCAACTGGTTCAAAAGTTATGGATTTTTGACCACTAAATTAACGATATTTGCCCACTGTGCGGCGGCGGCGCAAGTGCAGATGTGCAGATACATTTATGTATGTATGACGAGTGCAAGAGCACACTATAAGATTCGAAAAAAATTATGCAATGGAAACTTAAGAGTGTTTCCGACGAAATTGCGACTTTTGATGTATTACCATTTTTTACATTAAAAGGGCTTTATTAAAATTATCTTAATTTTAATTAAACTAGAATCATACAAAATAATTTTCTTGATAAACTTAAATTTAAGCTTGATTAACAGTTCATTTTAAAAGCTAAACAAACATACCCTTTCTGACATTTTAAGTATCAAAGTGTTATTATGTCAGATATTTTCTCGCTCAAAAGGTGAGCAAGCGAATCCAATATTTTTTTTCCTCAGAGCTTTGACAGCAAAACTGAGAAATTTGACTGAGAAATTCTATTCATTAACTAATTGCGTTTTCGATTGGTAATGCTAAAGAAGTTTCCAGAACTTTGCGATCTGAAATGCCAAGCGAACAATTTGCGATACTTTTTGTGATTCTGAAGTTTGTGTTTCATTGTGTTTGTGAATCGCCAATTTAAAATTTGTTTTTATTTTTCATTATTTGTAAATATGGCGTTCACTAATTTGAAAGTTTTTGATTCTGTTTCATTGAGGGATTGAGGTAATCCATGTTAAGATAATACAATTATATTCCAAAAATAAAATAAATATACATATAGCTCGAGTTTAGATTCATATGAGGGTCTTGAGATAAAGGACTCAAAAAATCGCGAGAACCTTAACTTCACTGTCTCCATGACTAACAGATTATCAAAATTATAGAGTAAAATCTTGTTAATTCTTGTCTTGTTCTTGTGGTATAAACAGAGAAAATAATCGAAAATTTTAGATTTTCTATTTAGGGGGCGTGGTATCCGCCCATTTATTTACAATTGTTATAATTTACATATATGGAGCTTGTTGTAGTGTGATGTTATTTGGTAAAGCCGAAGCCCTTGAAGTGTATAGAAAGGAAAAATTTGAGATTTCTTATTCAGAGGCGTGGTATCGACCCACTTTTTGTAATAATTGCTAGGTATATTTTATATGTATGTAACATTGGACTTGTGCTACATACAAGATAAAAAATGAAAAGTTGAGATTTTACATTCAGGGGCGTGGTATCCACCTAACTTACCCAATAAGTTTTTACTAATAAGAACCTTACGAGCTCTTGACAAATTTTTCTCGTCTAGATTTTTCCTATTGAAAGCTTTTCATTGACTAAATTTGGCAAAAACTTACCATTTTTTCAGGCGGGATTTTATTCTTAAATTTTTCAGAAGTAAATATAACACTACAATGGTGGTTAGAAAGCTTTTATTTTTGGTGTATAAGGGGTATTTGTGATGGGATAGCTAAACTAGCATTTTACAAGTTTTTTGGTCTTGACAAAACTTGCCATTATTCCAGGCCGGATGTTTTCAAAACATGCGCAATGCGCATTGCATGGTTGAAAGTTTGCAATTTCGACTATAAAATTCAAATTTAAAAAGAAAATATTTCCTTTAAAATTGAACCCTCCCTATTCACCATAAGTGAAAACCTTGTTGCGCTCCTGTTGCATAATATACAATTTTACGTGAGTTCTCAAGTCGAACCCATCAGTCTATAACATCACCTGCTAAAAAAAAACTGTTAAAATCAGATCATCGTTGATAAGCTACCTACAACACGTGTATTGCATTTTTTACAAAAAAAAAAAAAAAAAAACGTTAAAACTCTCTGATGACATGATATTGTGTTGCTCCACTTGTTTTAACCATTTTTTCAATGGCTAAGGCTAACTCCCAACCAAGTTCCAACTTAGTAATCGGTTAACCATACCATACCAATCAGTCTGAAGTTGTTCACTCAACCGTAAGCTTCGACCAAGTTCAACGAAGTTAATCAATTTTTTTTTTATTTTTATTAAATTTGTTTTAAATTTTGTAGATCAAAACGCGTGATAAAAGAGAGTTTTTTTTTTTAGATAATCAAAATTGTGTTGTATTTATATTTTATCTTTCTGTGTTTGATCATAAAGGAAAACTAATAAAAGATAGAAATGTGCTTGGTCGTGGATTAACGACGACGTCTATCGTTTTATTATTGGCTCTAAACAGGTGGTAAGTAAACATTTTTTTATTAAAAGTATTCGAGTGCTCTGTAGGTAAAAATATATAGAATTCACCTTTGTCTGGCTTTAAAACTTGGAGCTGAATTTCGTTTTCAATAAGTTTTAATTAATAAAATGTTTTTATAATAATTGTTTTGTTTGCAACTATGCCACAAGTCAAGGTGAATAAAAGCTTGTTGTATGACAATTAAAAAATCTTCTACGTCATTGAGTTAACTTTATGTGCTAATTTTGACTAAACTCCTTTATATGTTGATTATTTTTTTGTTTATTGTGTACCTTACTTACTGGAACATTATGTATGTACATATGTATGTGCTTATTTGCGGTTGTTCTTTCCTTTTTTTGTGTACTCTTTCATAATTATGGTTGTTATTAGTTTCGGAAGGGTAAATCAATACAAATCTAAATTTGATTATGCTGTCACATTTTGATGGAGTTAAATTTAATTTGATTTCACGTCTGTTTATTTTTATTTGACGGGCTGACATCTTTGCGTATTATTTTAGTTTTTATATAATTAAAAGTATTTCTTCTTAGGGTCAAGTATTGGGTTCGTTTAAAAAAAAATTGTGCGACTGTCGGGAGCGGGACTCATGGTTAGGATGTGTTAACATAAACGTTCGCCCGAGTGCAAGCTTCCGGGTTACATAATAGTGCCACAACGTATTACACGTAAGGCACAGGTTTTTAGTTTTCCCCATACCCCCGGCATAGATGTTTACACATCAAAAACGGTACGGTGGTATATTATAGAGCGCATTAGTTTCTGAATCAGCTTGTTTATATTAAATACCTAACGATTGGAAAGTTTTATGATGAAATAGAACAGGCTGGAAATTCTAATGATGCAGGAATTAAGTGCTAATTTAGTACCGCAATCCTGGCTTGAAACTAAAATCTCTTTCCCCTCAAACCTTCAAACCTCTGGCGTTCTCAGCTTGACGTCAAGCTAGGAACACTTCGTCTCCTGCTCTATCTCAAAGGCGTAGACTCCACCTGAGAGAATTCTACTACAAGATTCCTAGTGTTCTAGCAAATCATGAAACTAGTAGTCTCGTGCGCTTCGTAAGAAGCTCTAAGTGTAGGAAGAAAGTTTCCTAGATTCTTGTAGTATCACAATGAACCAACTTATGGTCTAAGTGTTTCAAGCGTCTCTGCTGAGAGCCAAGTAAACCTAACCTAACCTAACCCATATATAAAATTTGTTTACTGTTGTCTTAGAGTTATCTAACTTAGACAACGAAATCTGTTGTCTAAACCTAAACTAAGTTGACATTTTATTTAATTAGATAATTAACGCATACTTTAACTATTTCGAACTATTGAGGCATTGTCTAAATACCAAAAAAATCTATTATAAAAGGCTGATAACGTATAAAATATCGCATTGTGCAATTAAATCGGATATGTATCAAAGAATTTGAGACATAAACAATTAATATTTCTTCGCTTATCAATCAGTTGTTTATTTTACAACCTTTGACAGTCCTTACGAGTTTTATAGTGTTATCACATTATCATAAACCTTTCTTGTCTGATTCACAATGCGACGAGAAAACGAGACGTGAACTTGTCACAGTTGGCAAACCAATTTCAAGCAGAAAAGTATACACGTGAAGACGAGAAACGCTTTATTTTCTCGTCTTCACGTCACGCCGAGAATTCTAAAAATTAAAAAAAGATGTTATGAGATGACGATTTTCTTTATTTGACAAGTGACAGAGACAAAAAACAAAAACAGAGAAGACTACTGCATCTCCACTGGATGGAATAGGTATGTATCTTTTAATTTTAAACTAATTCAATTAAATACAAAATGAAAGAACATCAAAAGTGAAGAAGTAATCCAAAATCTGCGCCTATTTTAATTGTAAGTGAAAATGACATATTCTATCTCCTGCCCGATACTTCAGTTCTGCTAGCATCGTCCGTCGCCGTTCAGGCTCGCCTTGTTGATCACAATACTAGCATTTTTTTCATTTTTTTAAATGTTTTTCTATTTTTTTCTTTAAATCACTTGCATCACTTTTTCGCACACCGCACTGAATGCAAACAACCGAACGAATTAACGTTGTCAAAAAAAAAAAACTCGTTAAGAAACTCGTCCCATTATGAATTGGGAACGATTTTATTACGAGAAAAAGATGACGGCGTTTCACGTCTGGTTTCCTCGTCGCATTGTGAATCAGCCTTCTCTCTCGTTTAAATATTTTTCTAACACGGTATTGTATATGAATTGGTCGTTGACAAAATGACCGATATGCTAATCCCCGATGGCCGGTTTGACGGTCATAAACAGAGAAAGTAGAGTATTAATTTTATTTTATGAAATAAATTAAGATTATTTTTATAATTGCAGACTTATTGGTAAATTTAAAACACTGTTATCGGACAAGCAAAAATTGTCGCTTTGAAAATAAATACAAAATTTATTATAAAACCTAAAAACAACAATAAAAGTATTAACGTAAACAAAAATAAAATGTGCCAGAATTTTATTTAGCTCATATATAATATAAGCTTTTATGAGTGTGATATCAGTACCTTCGTATTTAAAATTGAATTTTTTACACTTTTCGTCCGGTTGTGATTATTGAAATTAGGTACTTATCGTTCATTATAGTCAAGAACGTGTTCGAAACGAGACATAAGTATATGAAAGGTATGCATTTGTTAAAAAAAATTAATTAATAATCGAGTGAATTTAGATTATGAAAGTTACTTATACATTATAATAATTATTTTATGTGCAGTTTAACCTTTAACAATTAATATTATTATAAAAACTTTGCAGTGACATTGAAAATTAATCTCATGATTCTTAGAAAAATTATTGTGACTCACCAACAGACATCGTTCCATCATTTTAAACTTCAATTTTCCAAGAACACAGGCACACAAATATTAAATGGATTTTCGGGTTCAATGTAAATATCAGATAAAGGTTGTTTATTGTTTTGTTTTAAATTCGATTTGATAATGCATATGTATTTATTTATTATTATCACAGGAAGAGAAGACTATTTTCGTAGTATTTCTTTTTTATTATTAAATCATCAATTTGAAAAGTGATAAGCTTATGTAATTAAATCTTAATTATAAATTTGTGTTGCATCATCTTACTCTTCCTGGAATCCTAAAGATGAAAGTAATGTGTGATTCATTTAGAGGGACTATTTTTAAGTGCGAAATAATGACAGATAACGCGTGAGTCATGTCGAACTGTCATTTCATTTTATTGAGTATTGTGTAATATTTCATCATGAAATGAAGGAAGCTCGGCTTAGCGGCTTAGCAAAACTCGGCATTCTCCGAGGAATGTATTTCATGCTGTAAAGCAGCCTCTAGACAATACAATCGGTCGTACAACTGTGAGTTGAGGCGATATCAGTATAACCGTTGTATGTAACCTACACACTATACAATACACTGACAATTTCCTGCCGCCTCGCAATATTGCGATTTCATTTATTATCAGTTCTGCGCATCTGTCAAAATCGAGATATTATGGTGAGAAAATCTTTCTAACTATACTTCCTTCATATTAAATGAAATGGAAAAAAAACAAATTGATGCCATCTACAACGATTTTAGTAAAGCATTTGATAGAGTTGACATTAAGCTATTAACTTTTAAGTTACAGAGAATCGGAGTAGTTAACAGTATGTTAAATTTTGTGGCATATCTTCTCGAGCAATAAATGTTACGTCGGGTGTTCCTCAAGGCAGTCACCTCGGTCCCCTTTTCTTTTTGATATTTATTAATGACTTGACTAAACGTTTCATTATTGCCGGTTTCTGTTATTTGCAGACGATCTTAAGTTATTTAATGTAGTTAACAATATGAGTGACGGTTTTAAAATGCAAAAAGATATTAATGATCTAGTCAAATGGTGCAACAATAATGGCATGTCATTAAATGTCGCTAAATGTAATGTTATTTCTTTTGGTAGAAAGAAAGATTTATTTCTCATTGACTACAATATTGACGAAAACAAATTGCAAAGAAGTGATGTTTTAAAAGACCTTGCCATACTTGTCGACTCTAAACATACCTTTAAATCCAAATTGACAAAGTTTGCTCTAAGATAAAAAGCATGTTAGGATTTTTGAAGCGCATGTGAAGGGAATTCAATGACCCTTACATTACCAAAGCAATATATTGTTCTTTGGTTCGTCCCATTTTAGAGTACTGCAGTATAGTTTGGTCACCTTTATTCGATGTTGACGTTAAGAAACTAGAATCCGTACAAAAACAATTTCTCTTATTTGCACTAAGAAACTTAAATTGGAATCGTGAGAATTTTCAATACGAAAACCGTTTAAAATTAATAAATTTGTTAAGTCTCGTTGATACTTTCTAAAGCTCTTTTTGTTTTTGACATATAGTAATATAGCTTCAACTGCTTTATGTTCCAAAATATGTACATATAAATCTTAATGTTCGCTGTCTGAGGCACACACAATGTTTGGAAGAAGAAATACATAAAACAAGCTATGCAAATCATGAACCGTTCAACCGTTGTAGTGTAACATTTAATAAATACGCTTATATATACAATATTAACATGAGTAGAGAAACTTTCTAACAAAATATATTGTCGAAAATGATAGTTGAAGCTTCTTTCTAGGTATTTTAATTTCTTTTATTTTACTATTTTTCATTTGTTTTATGTATTACTTATTATTCAATCAATTTAAATGTATTTATTTGTTAATGTTGTATACATCCATTTTCTTTTTTTATAATGTTGTCTGATAATTGACAAGAAAAATAAACTAAACTATGAAAACGGTGGATTCAGTGCTCATTTACTTATTTTAATATTTAGTTGTTGTTTCCAATGACGCGTCCTGAGTTCCTGTGGGCACTCGAACAGCCATTTTTAATTTTTTGACACTTTCAACTTTGACAACCAGCGCCATAGATTTGTGTACTGTGGTCTACACAGACATCAATGATTTACTTCGCAATGGACTTATCAAAGGTTAAATTAGTATTATTTTTATAGTATTTTATTAGTATTATGATTATTACTGCAAAAAAAAACGGTCATATTCTGCAAAAGAAGCTGTTATTATATTCTTTTTTTATTAATTTTTTCGACAAGGCAGTTCTACATCGTTTAAAATTTTAAGGACTGACATTATGTCTTTCATCACTCATTTAAGGTTAGGTAATCTAAATGGGAAGTGTCAAAAATTAAAAATGGCAACAACAACAACAACAACAAAATATTGAAATTAAACAAGAAAAAGGGCACTGGATCCACCATTTTCCTCGATTTCGACAGATGCGCAGAACTAAACAAAACAAGGTAGAACAAAGGTTTTCACCAACGCTGGTGGTAAAATGTCAATTCTACTTTAACACATTTGTGAAGTAAACAGATACAAAATACACGTCAAGAAGACATGTATCATGATCCTAAAGTTTATTTTTATAAATAACACAAACGTCACTTCAACGTACATATGTAGTTGATTTAGTTATAGAGTGCTAATTAGTAAACGGTGTGTTGAATTTGGTTATAAATAACACAAAAACTGACTAGTTTTACTTTGGAGGTGGCGAAGTACTCATGAGTAGTTGCAAACCATAATCTAGTACTTTATTAACTACTGTCACATGTTCCGATGGAATTTGTATTATGAATTATTTGTTTGTTTATAATTTTTTTTTGAATGTTTGTATTTGTTTATATTTATAACTTTATAACTGTGATATAATATTTTATGTTCTTTCATTTCAAAAAAGATTCTTTTGTGATAAAAAACACACAGACGTGATATCATAAATTCTGAAATAGGAGGTTCGCATGACCTTTAATCTCCATCATAATTCAAACAAATAAACGATAACTCAATTTAAACTGTCAATGAATTTTGTGTTAAATGGATCAATAAAGATGAAAACAAAATATAATAGAAGTGATTTTTAAAAATTAGTGTATTTTTTTTTTTATATACTTAGCAAAAACATTATTATTTGATGCAAAATCCATTTATGCAACGCAGAATTTAATTCCCCGACACGTTTTTTATTTTAATTTTTTTTTAAGACCAAAAATAACGGCAACTGCCGTACAATTTCTTTTTTTACCAAATTATGAAAATCTTATTTTTCTCAAAAAGTGCCCACAACTTTCTTCTTTTTTTTAAACCAGTAGTTTTTTTTTACAAAAAGGCTACTATTTTGTAAAAAAAATGGTTATAAATGGTACCTCACATAAAACCCTTGTTTTGATTTTCGATTTTCTCAAAAGTGGCCTTTCAATTTTTTCGAATTTCGTGGATATTTTTTTTTAATTAATTTATAAACTTTAGTTAAAATTTCTTTTTTGAAAATGTTTTCAAAATTTTATACATACATTTCTAAAAAATTATTTTGTTAAATAACATTTCCAGCGATTTAAAATTGTTTTTTTTTTTCCATTAAATGGGATATGTGTAAGAAATCAGAGTGTACATCGTGTTGGTGTCAAACAAACAACAGAGGCTGTCAAATCAATCAGACCAGAAAAATAAAAATAATGTTGAGGCAAGTTCTTCTGTGCAAAAACCTGCATGCAACAAGTAAGTCGTGAAAAGAAGTGAGATCTAGAAGTTGGCCAAGTTCTTACTTTATCAAATATTAAAACTAGAGTAATATTGAAACAACTTCAAATCATGAGAGCAATTTATTATTTAATGAGTAATGACTAAAATTTCGTGCGTTCACTGTTCAAGTTATCGGAACGTTTTCAATTGTGAGTAATAAAAAGAAAACTTGCCAAATAAACCCCCCAAATTTTAAAGATATCTATAATTAGTTACGATATTTTATAAGATTTTAGTTTTTAGTGCACTCCATCCCCAACAATGTATACTATATTTCATAATTCAACGACAAGTGGGTGGAGGTGTGGTATCGCCTCCTGAATAGAAAACCTCAAATATTCTATTTTTTCGTATGCATTTTAAGCTTTACACAATTTAATCATTCTACAGCAATCGCTCCATTTAATTTATCGCAATTTCGAGAACGTGGGCGGACACCACGCCCCCTGAATCGAAAACGTCAAATTATTGATTTTTTTTTGTATGCGCCATAAGACCTACCGCTGTGCGAAATTACAAGATTCTGTGGGAAGTGCTCCATAATTTTGATGATCTGTCAGTGAGTCAGTTACGGTTTCAGCAACTTTTGAAGCCCTATATCTCAGGAACCACTTATGTTACGGAGTTCAAATTTGGTGAGGCGCCTGTGTTTGGCCAGCTTAGCAAATATTCTAAATTTCTAACTTCATTGGTACTAAAGTTAGAGGGGGGTCGGAAATCGCCTGAGTTTGATCTTGTAAATTTGGCTTATTTGATTTATTTCTGATTTTTTAACAATTTTCCAGTCTAGAGTATAAGCTCCATGCGTGCTATATTGTTCATTTGTATGTACTCATATAATACTATACCTTAAACTAACGCAAGTTCGTGCGATCCAGTCGTTCATTTTATTTGGTCCACACCCGTGGAATTTCAATTGATTTAACAGATAATAACAAAATTTGGAATAAGTTTAGTGAAAGCATAAGTGAAAGCAAAACCTTATCAGCAAACCATCCGCATTATCTATCTACCTCTAGATTTACCTACATGTGTTTTCGTTTGCCTTTATCGATTGATAAGGCTATTTAACTTCTTCTTAGGGTCAATGGATGTCGGCTCAACATCATTCGACATCAAATGCAACATATTTGAAATATATACCTGTAATAATTTACACTTAAAATTTATTTCTTACTTTGTGTTGAGAAACTGCTGAATAATTTACATATACAAAAAAAATCCCACCAACAATAACCATTCAGGGTTTATGTTTGCATTTGCTTTTTTGTTTTGGGCTCCGAATAACTTTTGTTTGTCAGTGACAGTTGAGTGAACTTTAATTTTATATAAATGTATATCTACTTATTTATGTATGCATAATGTTTTGAGTCATGCCGAGTAAATTCATTAGTATTAAAAATGTATTTAGTTAAATTAAAGCAAAAATAAAACAGGTTACTAGCTGTTTTTTTTAAATTTTAATGTTAATATTAACAAATAAAAGCTACTTCTTAAGTCACAAATTTAAGCTGTGTTCAATTATCGCTAGGGATCCATACTACGTACATAGATCCTACCCAGTGTTGCCCCCCTAAACTGCTTAAAAATGTAGTGTCGCAGATTTAAAGTGTAGTAAAATGTCGATTACTTGATTAAATGATTGATTGATTGTCGAATTGTCAATTGTTTTAATAATACGAAACAAAAAACATGATAACGATAATTTAAACTTCCAATTCTAGAGTTTTAACAACGGAAATAAATAATTTAAAAATAATAACATAAAACAAATATTAAAACATAACTTAATCTTTTCAGTCAAAAGTTTTAGCGAAAATAAATAGTTAAATAAAATAATAATATCCTGAAAGTAAAATGGCTTAATAATTATTTGCCAATTGTATAGCTTCTTTTTTTAAATATTTGTATTTCTATGGTTGCATTATAATAAGAAAAAGTTTGCCTGTATGTAATCAATGATCTTCAACATCCCTTAATAATTACTTGGGCTGCATTATTGCATCCACAGTCGAAATATTAAAATTATTTCTCGAATCATCCATTATTAAATTTAAGTGCGAAAATTGTTGTTCTCCAGTTAAGCAGCTATGAGGCAAACTGTATAAAGTTAGCATGTAACCGCAGAAATTTACGAATTCTGGCTTTCCTTCAAAATTGTTTGCTTTCTATAAAGAAGCCAGAATTGCACATCGTCATGAAATTGTAGTGTTTTGCGAATATTTTCCGATTGTACGTAATGACATTTTTGGAAAAAAATGTAGCAGAAACGCTACAATTGAAGTAGGGGGGCAACGCTGATCCTACCATGAAAATATACATACGGTGTTTTTAATTGGGAACTTTTCAAACAGCCTGATTTTGTCGGAAGTCGTTTCACACTTAAAAAGTTCGTTCGCGTTCTAGCCAGAAACTACCCAAACTACCATTTTCTTCAAATTTCTTTGGGCATAAACTGGTAAGTTCTGTGGTATGTCCAAAGGCAGTTTAAATGTTAAGGAATAACAAAAAAAATTCAAAATGGCTGTTGTTAACTTTTTGTTTTGTTTAACTTTTTTATTTGTTCATTCGTGTAAAAAAATTAAATTATTTTAATAAAAAGTAATCAACCTTTTGATAAAAAGAAATTTATTAGTAAAATCATTAGTTAAAGAAACTGTGTTTTTGAAGTGTTTCAGTGTTTTTTTTGTTTAATGGAATTTGGGACTTATGAAAAAAAATTACGTGATGTTCTTGTGAAGTGTGTTTCCATTTGTAAATAATTATAACGCAAATTTTAATCTATTGTCGCTTGTTGTTGCTTTATATACTTTTTGACGTTTAAAGAGTGGCAAATATTTTGGTTTAAGACGTTCGTGTATTTTCGATAATATCATCCCCACTCCTCAAAATTTGGCAGATTCCCATTTTTAGTCCGGAAAGTACCCGAACAAACCTAAAAAATTGTGCTATTTCTTGCAAAAGAGAGCGCGTGCGAGAGAGTAAAACAGTTCCCCTTTTTGCCAGTTTTAATCCGAGAAATTTCTTTTGGCTATATTTCTGGACTGAATGTTGACATATAGGTTGACATCTATCAGATGACAGAATTTGTCAGTTGCATTCAAATATTAATGTCGGACAAGGGTTGCCCAAGTGTTAATTTTATTTTTATTTTAGTTTTGATATATAAGCATTTTTTAATTATTTTTTTAATCTTTTAACTAATCAAATAATATCAAAAAAAAATTATGTCAAATAGCAAAACTAAGAAGAAAATTAAGATTTGACAATTGGGTATTTCTTATATAATATAATGCTTTTTAAAGAAAAACACCCTTAAGCTTCATAATTTAATGTATAATTAAAGATTGTTTTGTTTTTATATTAATATCCTTGATATAAGTAGGTACGTTTATTTTGTTGTTAACATTTTATTTTATTGGGTTGTGATTCTTGTAAATTTTGGAAAAATTTATCATTAATCTACGGCAACTCTAGTCGAGTATATTTTTTGACGTTTAAAAAGTTGTCCGAAATAGTGCGAAATCAGTTCCAGACATTTTGACAATTTTTTTTCTCTTTAAGAGCATTTTATCCCCACTCTTCAAATTTGACATTTAAACCAAACGTAGTCCGAGAAATGTTAGGAACATAACTACGCTGCCTATAGAATTATCAATAAAAAACGGCTATAGAATGAAAACGATACGGATCATAATGACAATAGTGTGTTGTATAATCATCTTTCTTTATTTCGATATAGGGTTTTCCAATAAGGACTTGACAACTTTTTTTTAAATAAAACGCAAACCATTTGAGATGTTTCAAAAACTTTATTATGGGCTTGAAGTACAATCAAAACATTTATGAATGGAATTCGACTTCGTTCATATGGCCACCGCGGGCACGTTTACAGCGGTCGATTCGTTTGACCAATCAATGACTCGGCCACACATTTCGGCCGAAAGATCAGCTATTTCGCGTTTAATGCTTGCTCTGAGCTAACCCAACGTTGTCGGCTTGTTGGCATAAACCAATGACTTAACGTAGCCCCAAAGAAAATAGTCTAGTCAAAAAAATAATTTTGAAATCCGAAATTTTATTTATTTTTTTTAAATTTTGATATACAAACATATGACAAGCTCTTTTATACAAAATTACTTAAATCCGTTAAACAAAAAATGAGAGAGTTAAAAATAAAAAAAAATATTTTATGAGGCGTTAATTTAAATCACACTGATATTAGCACATAGACTATTAATGTTAATGAAAATCGAAGGAGTGGTTTTCGAAAAAATAAGAATACGTTTTTTTAATCTTAGTACACAATACTGTTTAAAGTTTTCAAAGCATTCTCCATACAAAAATTGATTAAAAATCCATTATCCAGAATGTTTTTCGCGAAATCTACATATATCCCAAAAAATTATACAAAATTATAAGTTTATTCTGGGAAGATCTAAAAGATACTAAAATTCTCAACTGGTTAAATTTAATATTTTTTTTTTCAGACAAATAAACTATTGTAGATACCAAACATACTTAGAAAGGTATCTACACAATTTTTTTTCTTCTAAATATAAACAAAAATTCTTTAACATCTTAATTTAAAAGAGAAATCTAACAATAGAATCAATTCTTCCAATTGATTCACAAAACATAAATAAACAATCTCATCCATTTGCCATGAAACAAATCGTTCAATGATTTAATATTAATTTGCCGGCATCAGCATCAATTTCGGGATACATCTTTTGCACGCACTGTACAGTGTACAAGTAGGTACATCAAGGAAATGCCTCAGGCATATTTTTTCAAGTGAAACTTTCATCTATATCAGGGCCAGTTTACTTTCTTCTTCTTTTTCGTTGATCCTATATGTATTCTGGCTAGTGTGCTTGCTTTGGTATGTCGACAGAGATAGTTGGCAGCAAAAGTACACAAGTGACATCGTCATCGACACTACAATGTGCTTCACAAATCACAATACAACGTGTTTATAGTTAATGTATAGGGTACACACGGGTAGAGTATTACATTTGAAATGTATCATTTACTTTGCATAGGTGACTATTTCGTGTGTAAAAAATTGAAAAGTTAACATTTTTCGAATCAAATTTTAATCCTTGTCAGCCGTCAGTACATTGAGTACTTATATTATCATAGGGAACCGACTCGTACCCCACCTTACCCAAAACACCCGCAAATTTTATTTGAGCACAATAAGAGAAAACTCTTATTTATCTCTTTTTTTCCTATCGAAGAATCCGTGTGAATGGTCGACTTATGTGCCAGAAGCAACAAAAAATGATATTTATCATAATTTGCATGAAAAAGAGTTAAAAAGAGTGTTTTTAAACGCTGCAATTACCCCCTGCGATTTTTAAGCACGTAGGCGGGGGACGTATGCGGTGGCCGGGTTAAACAAAGTTGCAGAGTTATCGCTCTTTCTTTTTTGTGCTTTTTCGTATTGTTTGAGACATAAGCGGAGTAAAGAGTGTGAAGAGATGTTTCCTTCTCATTTAACAAAAATTGCAGCTATTAAAATTTGCAGCGTTTAAATGGTTGTTGCAATCCGAAAGATACTCAAAAGAGAAACGCCGCCGTTAAAATTTGCAGTCATCTAAAAGCAGTCAAAGCGTGTCAACTATTTTTTAAAGTAGTGTTGGTTCGGGTTCAATTTAAAATGATCATGGAATAGTTGACATCATCAGTGAACTAACTAACACACGACCCACGTGTTATCTATCATTAATCCTTTAAATGAATCACCCTTAATAATAAAAAATAAATAAATAAAAAATGCTTTATTAACTGAAAAAGAAGGCGTAAAAAGACAGTTTAACACGAACTGTCACCAGAAAAGATCAGATCATCATACCTATCAAAAAATCCTTGCGCTAAATTTTTATAGATACCTACGTTATTAAAAGTTAAAATAAAATTTTTGAATATTTCTCTTTCTCAGCTTAACTACTTGTCTAGATTTTGGATGGAATTAAGCAACTTTTTTACCCACTTCTCCCCTACTCAAGCTAACATTTGTTAACATATTTTCTCAGTCTATACTAATTACATTAAATTGACCACAGCACTAAGAAGACCAACTTCACACATCATTTGCAGTTGAAGTACCAGTAGCGAGTGCCTCAACTGCGGCAGAGAGTTGCTTCTTCCCGAGTTAAAAGGTTGATAGTTTTGTTTATATTTTTTTGCAATGGTTGAAGTTAAGAAGTTTAATTGAAAAACTCGGCTGCGTGTGTTATTCATCTAGATCATTTTTTTTTTTAATTTGTATCTCAAAAATCAATGCGTCATCGAACTGATTTTTAATCGAACCAATATCTTTGTGACAGCCAGCTGACAAGCGCGGTATTTGTTGGCCTCAGTTTAATAAAATTGTCTGATCACAGACAGTGTCATAAAAGAAGAAACAAAAAATATTTTCTGCGATAAACGGTTTTTGTTTGATTGTTATCTTTATTGCACTATATAGATTGAACTATATTCAAGCAAAAGTTGTGCTCAGTGACGAATGAGCGGTTGTACAAAGTACTTGAGTTGAGTTTTACCCGGCATACGGTGCGTATGAGTGTTTTTTTTTTTAAATGTTTGTCTCTTAATTGAGGAAATTTTCTTTTTGTGATTGATTTTTATTTCCTCGATATTTTTTTGTATTTATTTGTGGAAATAATTTCGAAAAAAGTTGAATTAAATTTGAAGCCATATAAGTTAAATTGTCTTTCAAAGTGAAAACGACACACGACGCAATGTTTTAGGAAAAACATTTAATTTCTTCTCTAAATTATGGACACAAATATTTTATTAATTTTAAGTGTTTAACTTTCCATAATTTTGTATAAACATTTACAAAACAAATTGTAGTAGTTTACATGACCGGCTCAAACATGCTTAAGAGACTTAATTCTGAGGATTGGCCCATTTTAAAAAAAAAGTATAAAAAAACGTTATGTGTGTACCTTATATTACATAATTCAAAAGTAAAAAAAATGGCGGATATATTTAAATTCAGAACCCCGAACTTATCATTTTGGGAGGTTTTTAAGGTTCAAGTATTCGTTCTTGTAATCCTTTTTTTTTCTAACAAATCTTCAACATTAAAAATGTTCACGATTGATTTAATAATTAAGATTTAATGGCACAAGTACGATAACTATGGCGTCAAAAACGGTTTTTTTTTTAGAGGGGTCATAAGCAATCATTTTTTACTATGGGAGGGGGGGTGTGGGTTTATCTCGCCGCGTTTTGGAGGTAGGGGAAATTTTAGAAAAAAAATGGCTAGAAATGGAAAAAAATATTAAATAACAATGGCAAAGCTTACAATAAATTATTATACCGGTTTTGAAAGCCAGAAATCTGTTCTTTAATCCTAAATTTAAATTAAATTATTTATGTCAATAGTTTTTCGAAAAATTCGCTTTTGATAAAAAAAAATTAAAAAAAAAAAGTTTGGAACAATTTTTTTTTTAAATTGTGAAAGCAAGTGCTAAATTGGCTTTTTGTGGTCAATATTTATATCAATTCTGAATCGCACACAAAAAACCGAATGGAATGGGGGACCTACTATTTTCAGTTCTTTTGTAAAGTATAATTCTTAATAGCAATCAACTTTTCAGTTTAGGTCGGTATATTTTAATCAATCAAGAGCTATTTAAATAAATTCAAAATAATTTTGGGATAAGGTGATGGATGATTCATGCCTGATTCACAATGCGACGAAAAAGCGAGACGTCAAGGTGACGAGATCTCTTCACAATTTTCCTCTCTTAAAATGAACTTAAAACAATGAAATATTACATAATTAAGCATTTTTCGTCGTCACGTCGCGTGTTTTTTTTTTCAATTTTTCAAACTTAATGACGTGACGTGATGCTTTAATATGTATTGTTTCGTTTTTTTTTTTAATTCGTGATTAAGAGAGAACATCTGCAAAGAGATCCCGTCATGTCAACGTCTCGTTGTCTCGTCGCATTGTAAATCAGGCATCACAATGCAGCGAGACGTCGACATGACGCCATCATCGGACAATATTATTGTGGCTTCAGATCCCATATGGTTGATCGTATCTTAAACCTTATAAGCGGGGGGTACAATAATGTAAAGAACATTTATTTTAGTTTTGTGGTTTAGTGAATTTCGGCTTGTGGTTTTTGGGGTTACGGTACCCAAAAACTGGAAATTTACCTTTTTAGTTGTGAGTTTATGTTGGAACTGCGATAAATGCGATGTAAACAAATCTGAGGAAGTTTAACATTAGCTGCGTTTTATTGGTAATTTATACAGCATGCGCAGTCGTAAGTCTCTTGTAGATATTTTCTGTAGTTTTTCCCCTTTCACACGAGGGAACCGAGTTTTCAGCAACTTTCAATTACTAGGTGAGAAGGGCACCAAGTATAAGAGAAGTGAACGGTTTACGATTGGTTGAGATTAAACGAAAAATTAAAAAATCTCCAGCAACTTGTTTCCTCGTGTGAAAGGAGATTTTTATTTGAAAGTATCACCAGTATCAGTATAGCACACTACCTAAAATATGAAGATTAATGTCAAAAAAATCTCCCGTGATCGTTGACCGGGAAAATTTCGTTCAAAGCTCTTACCGAAAAACTGAAAGTTGCTCGCACCTCAGTTTCCTGTTCAAAGAAGTTTATATCTCTAAAATATTAAAGTTGTGATCTAATCTAATTACATTCAGTTTTTTTTTTTGTTTTTTTTTTCAGAAAGTCTTTCACCTCCTTTAGTTTAATTCTTCTTGTGTCTGGATTTATTCCTAAGAGGATTAAAAGTCACTGACCTAAAGTCCATATGTATGTTTTTTGTATTTGATTTACAATGACTAGGTAGGTACATACATACCTATGCTTGTAGATTCAACTCAACTTTGCACACTTCGCATGTCCCATACCCACAACTTGATATATCAATTTAAACTTAAAACTAATCGATTTCCGGAAATCTTTTTTTTACAAAAGCATAATATTATTGTTGTTCTTTTTTTGTTTAAAGAAAATAAGCTGCATAATCAGGAAAACTTAAGATGGGAAACATAAGGTGGCGAAGTACAATGGCCTCTGTGATACTAGCGACAGCAATTATCTGCCTAGGTAAGCTTAATTTTCGTTTTTTTTTTCTTAAATAACGTCTGTTTTTTTTACTTTCAGTTTCCCGTGTTAGCAGTCAGGAACACCCATATTCATTGTCAGTGTCAAAAACAGACATAACAGTTCTTGTAAATTCCAAAGAAGAATTGGATTTAATGCTTCAGTAAGTATAAAGTACCTGTGTACATAATATTTAGGCTAGGTATATTATGTAACTGTAAAGGACTATTCACATGAGAGCTACCAACTAATGATTGAATGATGAATTAATGAATGATTTTTTTTTTTTTATTGAGACTTCATTTGTTTTGACATTTGATAAGATTTTTATATTCGATTGCTTAAGATAATTTTACCGACTTAGTATTGGTCTGGTATGAATTATTGTGTTACATCTAGAATTTTGATTTTCTTATGGAATTTAGTTTTAATGTATTATATTAATATTAATTTCGTGTTTGCTCAGGGACACGATTATTACCAACTACTGATTAATGAGCTACATTTTGACATTTCGTTCACAAAGCATTTTTCTTTTAAACGTCGCGAATGACGTTTAAATGTTTGCTTCAGCCATGACCAAGTAAACAAACACAAGAATAGGGGTATTTATGCAATGGCGTTAAGTCGTTGTAAACTTTGTTAACTGCGTAAACATGTCAAATTTGTATAAACATTTGACAGGTTTACGCAGTTTACCATGTTTACGAGGATTTTACGACGTTGCATGAATACCCCTAATGATTTTGAGGTTATTCGCGGGCGAACAATTCATTCGTTGCAGTTTAGATGGTATAGAGTGACAGTTCTTAACAATCAATACTTATCCTCACACCGACATTTATTCCACCCGTTAAAACATTCCACACCGCCTTATATTTCCACCTCTTATACGATTTGTTTCAATTTTCATCGTTTCTCGACAAATTTTATCGATGCGAGATATACGAAACATAGGCACAGGCAAGAATTGTCAGATAATTCTCATTGGGTTTTAAGATAAATTTTATCTTGCTGTTTGGGTCTTTCAAAATGTATATATAAATATAAGCAGTCCTTTATTAGCCATTGTCTTAATAGTTGGAAAATTTCCTTATTTATAAACGCATTTCAACTGTTGTAATCTGGAAATTTCATAAACTTTTGAATGCGTTTAATGAACATTCTATTTATTCCAAGATAACTTTTCAATTTGTAACGAAAATATTAGTTTTGTTCGTTGAACTTTACCCAGGGTTGACCCAGATTAAATCTGTGTTTTATGGTTTTCACTCGAACGGTGCAAATTGTGTTGTTGATATTCAAATCAAGAAACAAGAAGTTCTGTGCTCATTAAATAAAACATAAAAGTTAAAACAACTTCAAGCGTTTCCCTTTTCTATTGCTATTTATTATCTTTCAATTTTTCTTTTGATTTCTATTTCAAAAATAAGTACATAATTACCTGCAACAAGCCAATCCACAACAAAATAAATGCCTACCAACTCATGTCACTTTGGCAGTTTATTCGTTACCCTAACTCGCCACAACAAAAAACTTAGGTGTACTTCAGGGCGAATTCAGGGCGACCCTAGTTCTCAAAAAACAAAAAGAATTTGAATGTCAGAGTTGAGATTTTTCAAAAAACGCTGTAGGGCGACCCTAGGTTATGCTTCCCTCATTTTTTTTTTTTCTGCTTTAGAGTTACACCTGGGATGGAATAGTCTTATTTTCTTGAACTATAATCTTGAGGATCAGTCAAGTAACTTTTAAGTTAGAGATATGTGTATGACTGGAGCAATGTTGAGAAGTATTATTTTAAAATTCCAATCGGCTTTTGATTTTTAAAAAAATTCATAAAAGCACTTGAATATATCCCTTGAAAAATCAAACAAGTAATTTAGTGTCACTTTGGTTAATATTTTTCATATTTTAATAAAAATTCTTTTTTTTTTTCTTTTCAGTGGAACTTTAAACCAAAATGTCAGTATTACCTTTATTAAGCAACATCCTGAGCTTATCGATCTAGAACCATCGGTTGTTAGCTTCGATGTCAATAATCCAGCCAATGCAACTGTTAATGTTCTTGGCCTTAAACCAGGATCATTGGATGTTTCTGCAAAAGCTCAACCCAATGAAACGTGGATGTAATATAAAAAAATTAAAAATTTTTAAATTAACCATAAAAAATGTTTCTATTTCAGCATTCAAGATATATTTTTTCGTGTTAAGGTGGCAAATTCTATGCCAATTGTTTACATTTCATCCGTCTTTGGTTGGATCTACTTTATCGCGTGGTCAATATCATTCTATCCGCAAATTTACAGCAATTTCAAACGCAAAAGTGTTGTTGGCCTTAACTTCGACTTTCTGGCGTTGAATTTCATTGGATTTCTCCTATACAGTATTTTCAATATTGGTCTCTTTTGGGTTCCAAGCATGCAAGCTGAATACTTTAGCCGTCATCCACGTGGTTTGAATCCGGTTTTAGTTAATGATGTTGTATTCTCATTGCATGCTATGTTCGCAACTAGTATTACAATTTTCCAGTGTTTTATTTATGAGGTTAGTATAAGCGAATTATTAATAAAAAAAGTAGGTACTAATAAATCTCTTTTTTTTAATCAATTTTACAGAGATCTGAACAAAGAGTTTCAATAACAGCTCGTGGCATTGTAGGAGCATTTAGCATAATTGTTGTGATATCAGCGGGTTTGGCGTGGGGAAGTGTTGTTCATTGGCTGGATTTCCTGTATTACTGTAGTTACATTAAATTAACAATTACGTTAATTAAATACATTCCACAGGCAAGTTAAGATTTAAATGATCTGATACGATTTTAAAGTACCTAATACCTATACTGTAAAAACCTCCAATAGAAGCATATTTTTGTTGTTATTTCGGCTGTTTGAAAAAAAATCGCTCAAACCTCGCCTGATTTACTTAATTTTGTTTTTATAATATTTCGTATTTTTCAAAGAATGTTAAAGGCTATTTTGTGTATTTTTCTAATCCTGGAGGAAATTAGGGATAAACGACGCCATCACAGAAAAAAAAAAAGAGTTTGCATACAAACTATCGCTTAGTTAAGCCCTTTGAGAATTGGTTGTTATTGTATTTAACATGTAAATTACTTGGCCCCAAATAGTTTTTTTCTTCTATCCTATTCATTAAATGATATTCCATAAAAAATCCTTTTTATCGATAATTTTTATGGAAACATCAATTTTTTTCTGTTATGGGTGGTCCGGAATTTAAATTAACAATTTAATATTTCGCTTGCATTTGCTAAGCCAATTTATTGATACATTTGTAATTCAAATTTTATTTTTGTAGGCTATCATGAATTACAGAAGGAAAAGTACAGTTGGCTGGAGCATTGGGAATATTCTTCTAGACTTCGTTGGTGGCACGTTGAGCATGTTACAAATGATCCTTAATGCATATAACTTTGGTTTGAAATTACAACAAATTAACTTTATTTTAAGTTTTAAATAATTTTTATTTTATTCCAGATGATTGGATATCAATATTTGGAGATCCAACCAAATTTGGCCTTGGTCTGTTCTCAGTGTTGTTTGACATTTTCTTCATGCTACAGCACTATGTATTTTACAGGTACGCTCGACAAATCCCATTTTATCCATTGTTCCTACAAAAAAGAGCCTTCCATGAGTGTTTATATTAATAGCATTAATTTTTATCAGTATTAACCTATTATTTTTGCAATTTAATTCATAATATATCTTTTCTTTCATTACGCCAAACAAAATCATTTCATTTAAAACATAACAACAGCATTCAAGTATCCATTGCAGCAAAGTTCAAAAATCAACAACTTAAAATAAATAAGTTTTGAAAATAAATGACAAGAAATCATAATTTAAGTTAAAAGCTGAATTCGCACAATTTCATACCATTTGCACTGTTTTATGTAATTTTCATTTCTTAGTTTATTTAACTGTTTTGTACTTAATTTGAGCTTTAATTTACAACATCAAACACAAAACATTTGAACATTTTTTTACAGACATTCAGAGGAAATAACAATTTCCCCAGTGACAACTGTCGAAGATCTCACTGAGATTGAAGATGACAATAGTTCTCAGAAACGATATTAAAAAAAAAATAGAACTAATTGTTTCTCCTTAAATTATTATTCTTTAATTTCATTTAATTTAATAAATTAATTATTTATAAGCATGTGTAATTAGTGTAATTTTGTTGTATTTTTAATTTTTCTTAGATATATATTTTTGTTATTTTTATTGTTAAAGTTTTAAGTTGAAAAAAAAAAATTAAATGAACAAAGCTTGTAATAAATTCGTTTTTATTTTATTTGTTGCACTTGTAGTTTGATTTTTCTTTGCAACTTGTACATAAAATGTGTGAATATACTGTATAAAATGTATAGTTGATAATCAGCCTTATTGTGAGTTCTACCCGAAAAATATTTCATCTTTTGCTCGCCCGGAAATTTAAAAGCTATTTTGAGTTTCGCCCAAACAAAATTGCTTTCACCTGCTAAAAATGTTTACAATAAGGAGAATTTTTCGAACATAAAATTTCGTGTGAAACTCAAACAATGAAATTTCAAATTTTCCGGGCGAAATGTTGTTCGGGGGAAACTCACAATATGACTGAATGCTTTTTTGCACAGATTTGAAATTATATAGCACTTTCATGTTGGTAAAAGTAGTCGCAATGTATTTAATTATGCCTTACAAGAAAACTCTAGGGCAGGTACAGATCCCACAAAATCACTTTGGAGGGGATCCAATTTTCAACGCCAGCCAGCCTATAAAAATACTAATTTAAACATTCTTTTAAGGATATTTAGTCCACCATAAATTTGTATTAAAAAAAAGCAGTTTTAACTTTAATGATTAAAAACTTTAATCTTGTTGCATATATGTGCAGTGCCTAGATTATGTAGTTCACTTTGTATTTTTGCAAAAATCAACATAAGTTAATTGAACTTAACAAAATTGAGTATTTACAAGCTCCTTTCTAGTTAACTGATGATTCCAAGTGAGATTAAAAATTTTTGTGGACTAAGAGATAATTTGAATAAAAACTCAACATGACCAAATAAAAAGTGCAGTCTTCTACTTGGCTGATTTATGACAGAAGTACTCAATCGGTACTTTTCAGAGGTACTTTTTTTTTATTAAAATGAGTTTTAAAAAATCAGTTTTATCATTCAGTATTGTAAAATTATCACCCCTATGTCAGTTGTCGTTTTTAGTAAAATGACAAGGCTCTAGAAACAGCAATTGAAGTTTCAATAAGAGGAATATCATTTTAATGATTAGAACGGTTTTAATTTTACTCAAACGCTTCTAGAGCCGTGTCGTTTTAATGTCCTTTTCGTAAACAACCGGAATAAGGAAGTATTTCTTTTAAATGCTGACCGTAACTGCGTCTACCATTGTTCATTTTGAAGTTCCAATTTTCATTTAGGCGTTCGAGGATTTCGTGTGGTGAATGTCGTGAGTAGCTATATATAGCCCAAATGAAAGGAAAGGTGTAATACCACATTGTTGACGTAACTTTTAGCCAGAAATGGTTCACATCGCTGAACAGAATTTTAGAAAATTGTATGTTCAGAAAGAACAATGTCAGTCGTATGTAAAGAATGTTTCTTTTGTATGATATTTATAGATTAAATATTACCTATAATGACCAAAGTAATGGTAGAAACAATGCGTTTCAATTTTTTGCCAAAATTGCCTTATGTTTTAGTTATTCACATAATGCTTTATAATGGCTTGACTAAGTTATTTTTTATTTATTTTGCAACCGGATGCTTCTGAATGGTTTAAACAATATTGCATTTAAAACATTTTGAAAATACAAAAAATAACCAAACCATTTTGTTAGCACTTTTGATTTTTTTTAACATTAACATAGCAAGTAAATGATTCATGCAATATTATAAGAGTTTCTCTTATTTGGACAACGGGTATATTTTCAAATTTCCTTATCGTATGCAATTTCATACTTTTTCAATGATTTAAAGATTTAAACCCGCGTCCCAATATTTTTAAAATAACGGGTTTTTTTACCTTTTGTATATTATTTCACTTTTCAAAACAATTTAAAATGGATGCATTTTAAGGTAATTGCGAATACGAACGAATTTGATTTCTAGCTACATTATATTGAAAATTGATTTCAATTCGATTTCTTTCGAAATGCGTATAAAGTTTAATTTTTGGGTGAGTCTTTAGTTTCAAAATTTTTTACCTCACTGAATTTACAAATGTTTAGAGTTCTAGTAATCGAAAAAAATATTTCGTTTGGATAAATGGTTTTTGTTTTGCAAACCAGTCGAAAGTATTTAGATTTATTATTCAAAATATTTTTCATTTAGTTTTGAGTGTTAGTACAGGAAAGATAGATTTGTCGTAGGAAAGAAATACAGGGAGGCCAGTGTTGCTAGATGAAAGAAATATCCCGTAGATCCCCACGTTTTAACATAAAAACCAACCAAGGACAAAGGGGCAGATGCTTTGGGTGTTACTTTCTGGAAAATTTCGAAAACAATTATTAATTAAAACTACTTTCTCAATGAAATGGAGAAATTTTCAGCTTATTCCGTATATATTCGGCGAGAAAATCTTTACTTTCTTACTTCTGGATGTTAACGATTATTGCTAATTTAGATCTCGCATTTCATGGCCATTATATTGACAAGAATTCAAGCTGTAATGCGTGCCGTCAAGGACTTTTGAATCTTCGACTGTTTAGTTTAGTTTATTTATTTCCTCAATTCGAGTTTGCAAAATTACTCTTATAGACTAGTGAAATATTTAAACATACATAATAATAAGTAAACAAGAAAATATATTTACTAGTTAATTTAATAAAAAGAGTTTTTAAGTGCATCTCTGCTTATATAAAAATCTAAATCAATTCTATGTGATATAAGATTAGTTTCTCTGACACAGCGAGTAATGGTTTCGTTAAAAGCGTAATTTACTTTATGATTTGCCTCATTGAATAAATATCGATTCCTATGTACGAGTTGGAATACAAGTCGATTAAAGACAATAAACACGGACAATCTATATGATATGATAAAATATCTTTAAAAAACATTATGGAAAACATCTTACGGCTGTTTTCTAGAGTCTGAATGCCAATGAGCAGTCGCCGTGTATTATATGGAGGCATTATGTTCCATCTGAGTTTATATGTGACTATTCTTGTAAATTTTTTTGGAACTTTTTCAATTCGAACGGAATGGGTTTTATAGAAGGGATTCCATACTACAGCAGTACTCAAGAACTGATCTAACATAATCAATATAATTCCAAGCATATGCCCAAATTCCTAAACGAAAAACTTGCGCAAATTATGCTAAGCAAACAGTTTCAAAATGCAAACGTAAACATCCATGCAAAGCTGATTGTCCCAAAATGTAGTAGATTTTTGTTTTCAGGCGCAAATGCAAATGCATTTGTGCAAATGTAAAAAACATCTTGCTTCTAAATTTGATTTGCATGTGTTTTGCTTTGCAAATTTGCGTTAAGGAATTTGGCCATAGAGTTGGCTTTATTGACCATAAATTCTAGTGTTTAACGAAGTTGAGTTTAGAGTCAAAAATTACTCCAAGATCCTTTTTGACAGAAACCCTTTTAAGAATTTTGTTTTTAATATGATAATCATATAAGATAGGAAGCGAACGACCGGAAAATGAAAAACACTTACAATTCAAAATATTTAGATGTAATTGGTTATTTTTACACCGCACACAGACAGCTTTTTATTGTCTTCTTGCAGGAATGTACAATCCATCGAATCTTTAATGCATCTTAAAAACTTGAGATCATCAGCAAAAAATATAACAATAATAGTTCGTAGTTTCCTTACAATATTTCCATAAAAAATATAGGGAATAATAAAAGCTTTTCAAAATCGAAGCTAAGATCGACTTATCCTGCTATTGAGCAAGAAACGACGAAATCAATGTTAAATGTAGGATATGGAAAAAAATGTGTGAGCATCGGGACTCGCGGTGAAGATGTGTAAACATTCGCTTTTGTTTCAGGTAAAAATCACGATGGCAAAAATTAGGAATCCCCTCCCCATCTAATAATACCTAAAACCATAAACTCCGAATATACTAAATCCCAAATGCTCAAATGTTTTTTTGAACTACAAGATAAATACTTGACATTTTTCTAAAAACTACCTTATACATCTCAAGTAGAAAGTTTAGAAACGTTCGCATTATGAGGATCAAAACATAAATTTGAAGGTCTCCTTTAATGATTTTAATAAATATCTACATATGTTCCAAATTTAAAGCAAATCTGAGCATCGATTTAGGTTTTGGGTTATAAACTTAAAGACGCAAAGCAATCTTGGGATTCCGACAGTACTAAATGATTAAAGCTAAAATTATAATGTTTTATTTGTTTCAGAAATCTTCAACCTTATGAGTTCATACCTGGAAATGTTGTACCTCAAAGCGAAACGAACCAAAGAAGTTCTGTTGAAACAATTGATGACGAACCAATTCAACTCCCAGCTGTAGCTTGATAAATTATCAATCAAATTTACACTTATTTATCGAATGTGACATTATGCAATAAGAAACTTTGAACCGTATTATTAAAAAAAAAAAAAATTACGTGTATGTATAAATAATCAATATGATATATAAAGTGTGATAAACGAAGAAATTTCAATACAAAAATATATATGTATCAATAAATATTAAGGGATTGAACATTTATGTAAAACCAGAATCATCCTATTTCTGGTATTTTATTTGATCAAAAATTTCCTTTCATGTGAATGAATGATTCTTTTAATTGGCTGTAAGAGCAAAATTTTGAAAAAAGCGTTTTCCTCTGACAGTAAGTAGAATGGAAAGTTTAATGCAACAACATGCTTGATTCTTCAAGTAAAACAACAAAATGTTTCTTTTATAATAATTTAATTTGATTCTTTATTTTAACTAAGGTAAATTAACTTATTTAGCTACATTATGAATTTTAAATCTAAATGATGTATTTTGTACAATGGCAATGTTTAATCAGTCTAATTTAATATTTTTAATTAGGATTCAATTTTAATCCACTTCTTCTACAGTTGGGCCAGTGTGGCCGCCAAATCCACCGGATTGCTGACTGCATCCTTGTGGACCGTTTGCTCCTCCACTGTGTATCTTTGTCATAATCGGGCTGCAGATACTCGAAAGGCTCTTCATTTTGTCTTCGTATTCTTCCTTGTCGGCCAGTGTATTAGCATCTAACCATTTAATGGCCTCCTCGCAAGCATTCCGGGCAGTTTCCTTCTCTTGGGGGCTGATTTTGTCTCCGGCCTGATCTAGAGCTTGCTTCACGCCAAATACATAGCTCTCGAGGGTGTTGCGAGATGCGATCTTTTGTCGTTGTTTCTCGTCTTCTTCCTGGAACCTCTCAGCTTCATTTACCATTCTGTCGATCTCGGCCTGTGACAGACGACCCTTGTCGTTCTTGATTGTTATGTTCTTGGTATTGCCTGTTCCAGTTTCTTTGGCAGCCACGTTCAAAATACCGTTTGCATCCATGTCGAAGGTGACCTCGATCTGTGGTGTTCCTCTGGGTGCTGGTGGTATGCCCGAGAGATCGAATGTGCCCAGAAGGTTGTTATCTTTTGTCATGACACGTTCCCCTTCAAATACTTTGATAGTAACACCTGGCTGGTTATCGGCATAGGTGGAGAAAGTTTGGGTCTGCTTGCAAGGTATCCTGCAATTGCGTTCAATTATCTTCGCCATTACTCCTCCCGCTGTTTCGATACCCAGTGACAACGGGGCTACATCAACCAGAAGAACATCTTGGATTTGACTACTCTTGTCACCACTCAGAATGGCTGCTTGGACGGCGGCTCCATAGGCAACAGCTTCATCTGGATTGATGGACAGATTCAATGATTTTCCACAGAAGAACGACTGTAGAAGATTCTGTACTTTGGGAATTCTCGTCGAACCTCCTACAAGCACGATGTCGTGGATCTGCTGTTTGTCCATTTTGGCATCATTTAATGCCTTCTCCACTGGAACCAGAGTTTCACGGAAAAGGTCAGCGCAGAGCTCCTCGAAGCGAGCGCGTGTTACTCTGGTGTAGAAGTCAATTCCCTCAAATAAGGCGTCGATTTCGATAGAAGCTTCCGTGCTAGATGACAGCGTTCGTTTTGCTCTTTCCGCTGCTGTTCTCAAACGCCGAAGAGCTCGTGGATTCGAACGTAGGTCTTTCTTGTACTTGCGCTTAAACTCTTCTGCTAAATGAGTGACTAAACGATTGTCAAAGTCCTCGCCGCCCAAGTGTGTGTCTCCAGCGGTTGCCCTCACTTCAAATAGCGAACCTTCGTCGATTGTTAAAATGGAAACATCAAATGTACCGCCTCCCAAGTCGAAAATCAGGACGTTCCGTTCACCAGAGAGATTTTTGTCTAGCCCATACGCCAATGCCGCTGCTGTTGGCTCATTGATGATCCTCAAAACATTCAATCCAGCTATCGCTCCAGCGTCTTTGGTAGCTTGGCGCTGTGAGTCATTGAAATATGCTGGAACTGTGATTACTGCGTCTCTCACCGTCTCACCCAAGTAGGCTTCAGCTGTCTCCTTCATCTTCGTCAGGACCATCGAGCTTATCTCTTCGGGCGCAAATCTTTTCTGTTCTCCTTTGAATTCGACTCCGATCTTGGGCTTACCACCGTCGCTAACTACTTTGAATGGCCAGTGCTTCATGTCATCTCGAATCTTCGGATCGTCATATTTGCGCCCAATCAACCTTTTAGCATCAAACACTGTGTTTTTGGGATTCATGGCAACCTGGTTCTTGGCAGCATCACCAATGAGTCGTTCCGATTCTGTGAATGCCACATAACTGGGTGTTGTGCGATTGCCCTGGTCGTTGGCAATAATTTCCACCTTGCCATGTTGAAAGACTCCAACGCAGGAGTAGGTTGTTCCCAAATCAATTCCGATTGCTGGCATTATTATGTTGTATGTGTTTCTCTGTTTTCACGTTAGAATTCAATATAAAACTTGAATATTTATCTTTGGTTATTTTGTGTACTTTTTTTTGTTTTTATTTTGATCACTCTAATTATTTATGAAACTTTACTTCACTTTTGCTTTTTTTATTTTTATACAAAAATAACGAATTGCTTACAATTACAACACTTCCTTCAATACTTTTTGATTTCAACTCTTTGAAATATTTTTCAATAATGACTGCAAAGAGCTCGGTGCTGGCTATTTATATGATTTTGTACGAAGAGCAAATATTCTGGAAATTCTTTCTAGAAGTGTGTGGAAATTAATAGAAATTAATAGAAGAGAGATGCTTCTGATTTAAACAGACAAAAGAGAGTATTTCAGAAATTATTTAAAATAAACAGAGATAATTTAGTTCCCCGCTTTACCTTCCAGTGTTGTGTATGTGTGAGTATATATAATGTATATATTTTCAATTAAGAGAGCAGATTTTCTTCCAGCTTTCGATTTATTCTCTTTTTTGTGTTGTTGTGCATTTGAGAAAAGAGAACAAAACAAACGGTGTGTGCATATACATTTGTATGCGAGCATACGTGTATAAAAGAGTTAGAAGTTTAAGGAAAATTCTAGAAATTAAAAAAAGATGATTTTATAAATAATGGATAACTAAAAGCGATAGGTTAGTTCCCCTTATTTCCTTGTGTTGTTTTATTAATTATATTAAATCACCTTAATTTATAGAGTAGCATTTCAATTTTCAAAATTTTGAGGCGAGTCACGCAAACGGTGGAAAATGCGGAAATGAAGCTCTTATTAAACCCAATTAAAGATAGCTATGATTTCTTTAGCGAACCTGTTTCTTGAATATTTAAAACTTTATTTTATTGAAAAAGTTGTCTATGTTTAAAAACCGTTTGATTATTAAAAAAAACTGTTAGAAAATCTAATATCGCTAAGATTGTATGAGGTAACAGTTATAGCTTTCATTTAAACTCATTGAATGTAAATGTTGAATTGTTGATGATAAATTTAGATGGTAGAGTATGAGATATCTATGATGTTGATAATTTTGCTGTTAATTTAGTTATGTTATGTTGCGTTAAGTGATTTTTATTTAACATTTCAATATAGGTTTTTATAACAATAATTAATTACAAAATCAAATATATCATGGCATTGCCGTCTGTCAGATTGACAAATAATTAAAAAATTCTGGTTAATTTTGTAACAGATTAGACAAAATGGTATTAAAGCAAATTTAAATTTATCAGATCGAGTATTAAATAAAATTTTGAAAACATTTATGAGAAAAAAATGTATATGCTATTTTTTAGTATTTATTAATGCATGATGATTTTTTTTTAACCAAAATTTGATTTTTTGAAAATTATGATATGCAATATCTTAATATTAGAAGCTTAAAATCGGTTAATGAGAAAACGAACAAAATGTTTCTATGAGAGATACCTACCATTTTTAATCTATAGATAATTTTTTTTTCGAATAATAGAGTAGATCATATTAATAAGTTCACATGAAAATCTTAATCAACATCGTAGGAGCTGTTTTTGTGAAAAATGAGATTTTCCTTACCGGTTTTTAAGCACTTGTATGGGAGGTACCGTTATTTTTTGGTCATAAGAATAATTTTTATTTAAAATCTGCTAGAGAAAGAAAACTACTGGGTGCCAACTTTAACAAAAATAGACCAAGTCATTTTCGAATTGTTAAATTCTAAAAAAAAAAAAAAATTAATCTTTTTCTTAAAATCCAAAAAAAAAGTTAAAAATTTGGTATACAAAACTTTCAAAACTATAAAAAAAAAAATTGGTCAAAATCAGTCAGTTTTGGTCTTAAAAAAAAATTGAAAAAGAACCTGTCGGGGGAATGCTCAAAAACCGATAGGTACAAAGTTTAAAGAAAATCGACCCACCCTTTTAGGCTGCAGTCGAAAGGACAGGAAAGACAGACAGACTGATTTCAATCGAAGAAAAAAAAAATTACACGCTTTAAAAAAATAGTGGCAAAATTCCTCGAAATCGCCATTTTACGTACAGCTATTTCCTGAATCTGAAAGGCGTCAGAACGCAAGTCTACCATGTGCTTCAAATTGGTTTTGGATGAAACTGACCGTTTTTTTAAAACGGTTATTACAAAAATATTGAATCTCCAGGTACCATGGTAGTGAAAGACATAAGGAAAAGGTCAGTTCCGCCAAACAAAATCTCAGAGGAAAAAAAATTAAGTTCTGAATCATACTTAGAGTATTCCGGCACTATACTCGCCATCAAACCGCTCAAAAGTATTTTGACACCAATCTGATATTATCAAAGTTGTATAAACTCTACACGGAAATAACTCAAAGCCGAATTTCCATAACAAATACGCAGAGATTTTTAAGAGCCTTGACATCAAATAGAAGTTTTTACCTTCGATCTCCAGCAAAGCCTTCCCACTCCATTTTTAAAATCTTCCGTATCTTTTTACAAACAACAGTTATATAAGACATTTTCTTTTAATTACTCGGATTAGCCGCGTTATAAATATTAAATATTTAGCCAGTTCAATGTAGTACTCACCCCGAACGTTTCGCTTCAAATTGCATTGAGCATGGTCACCGGGAAACTGCCATGAAGATGTTATAAGCAGTGTTGCCGCTCACAAATTTGAAAAGGTCGCATAAAAAGGGGTCACGAGAAAAAAAAGTCGCATCTTGAAAATTTTTTAAAAGATAGTAAAACCAAACGAAATCCGTATAAATAAATCTTGTTTTCGAGTATTTTTTTGTTTTTTTTTTCTTGTTGATGTTCTTGCCATAAAGAATTAATTTTTATTACCACATGTTTTTTTTATATTTGAGAACACAGATGACATCTTTTGTCACCTCCTTTATTTTGAAGAATGTACCTGTACTTCATTCGCAATTTTTTATATATTTAACTAAATTATGCTATACATATGAAAGTAGGTATTCACGTATTGGTTGATATGCAAAAACGGAAGTAATTAGGTAAGGTTAAAGTAAAAACTTATACTTTTAGTAGATGGTTAGATTTATAGTTTACTTCATTTTGTATGCATAAAATTAAGTTCATACTGCTGCCAAATACTTTCAGTAGATACTTAATTCACACAATTAAATACTAAAATTCATCGGAAATTGATAGTAAATACTTTTTTTTGTACTATTTTTTATTTACAAACACAATTTTATTAAAAGATCTACAACACTTGTACAAGATTAAATTGGATTGCTTAGATATTGATTGAAGGATATCCTATCCAATTAATTTATTCTTTTCAATGAAATGACGGTTTCAATATTTCAACATGAGTAGAGGTGTGCTAAAGAGCGATTTTAAATGAGCAGCGATCGCAGAGAGCAGTTTACAAAAAGAACAGCTCTTTTTCGCAGCTATTTAATCACTCTTTAAAAACAAGTTAAAGTCGAAGAATGTACTTTAAATTTTGTTTTCTGATTTGAAATTCGTTTAATCCATCATCATTATAGCCATCCTTCGATGGAATTTGACAGATGGGTGAGAACCTATACTTTGAGGCATAGAGAATATTTCGTTCCAAATGTCAACGGATTGCCCTTAAAAAGCATTTTTCCGGAGCAGAAAAAAAAAATCGAAAATTTTCGTTTTTTTAGAGGTTTTTTAATCCATCGTCATCGTAGCCATCCTTCGATGGAATTTGACAGTTGATGGCTTGACAGATGGGTGACAACCTATACTTTGAGGCATAGAGAATATTTCGTTCCAAATGTCTACGGTTTGCCCTAAAAAAGCATTTCCCTGAACAGAAAAAAAAAATCGAAATTTTTCGTATTTTTAGAGGTTTTTATCTATCGTCATCGTAGTCATCGTGTCCAAGTGATTTGAAGAAACTCCACACATCCATTGAATTTCCAAGTATGTAATGCGATTTCAACTTCAACCTGCTCTCTGCTCAGTTTCTTTGCATTATATTTAATGATAAACAGTATAGTTTAAATAGCAATGAGCAGTTTAAAGAGCATATAGCATATTGTTCTGAGTCAGAACAAAATGCTATATGCTCTGAGTCAGAACTTCTGACTGCTCAGTGCTCATCTAATCGCTTTCGCGATTTATTCGCATTGAATAAGCACTAAGCACATTACTGTTTCTTGCTCATTCTATCTTTTCAGTCTCCTCTTTGGAGATATAGCTAAATGTATACACTATATGAGATCCCATACCTGCTTCCCGGTTATTGCGATTGCGAGTTGAATTTGTTTGTGAATTTTTGTAAGGTTCACCACTGAGCACTGAGCAGTTAAATTGAAGAGCAATCGCTACTGCTCTCTGCTCAGTGAAATAGCAGAGTGATTAAAAGCAGCTATCGCAATAGCAGCCTCACCTCTAAACATGAGTATAGTCCAAGCTCCTATGTTTTATTATGATGAGAAGCTGTTTTTGTTGAGATTTTTTTTTGCTCTCACTTGTTCTTCAAAATTCCGTGAAATTTTTTTGAAATTACTTTATCTATTATTAGTTTTGGTACAGAATTGACTATTCTAAACATTATTTCCCAAAAAATCTTATATTTTCTTGATATATTAATAATTATGTTCGAGTAAAACACTAACAATAAATTGCTATTATTTGAAATGTTTTGAAACTTAATCACTTAGTAAATTAAATGCAATAAATGTAACAACTACTAACCTTTTTCTTTTTGCAGAATAATACTTTTATTTATATCAATTTCAAAAATAACTGAAAACAAAAACCAATTAACAACAACAACAACAACAATTTTGTACTAAACAGTATTGTTAAAATGCTAATTGGAATCGATTGTCAATGAAGTGTTTTTTAAATAATAACTAACGACCCACTTTTAACAAGTACAGTGACCAAAAATAAAATCAAACTACTTTTGTTTGGTTTAATGCAAAAAAGTATGTGCTATGAAATTTTCAAGTTGCTCTTTTGCAACTTTAAAAATATGAAGTACTTCCTACGCAAAATAGTACTTACTAGTTATTATGCATGCGAAATAAAGTTTTTACTTCAAAAATTCATCTGAAAAAAGGGAGTTCTATTGGCCAAAGTAAATACTTAATTTTCAGCATTTACTGCATTTTTGTACATACCAAAAAAGTAAATACTTTGAAATTCTCTAGTAAAAGCATTTACTATGCTTTATGCATATCTTTCATTGTAATGAACAATTCTATGAATTTGTAGGTCTAAGAGAAATTACGTGCAACTTATCCCTGTGCTTTATTTTTATTTCCAAAAAAAAAAGTTAAAACTTTTTATTTTACATTGCTGCTCAACTTTTTATAAGGCAATCCCCATATACTGAGTCCTTGACTGGATAGAATTTGTAGGTTAAATAACAAAAAAAATACCGACAGAAGATTCCACAGAACTTTTGTTTCCGAAAATCAAACCATTTAATCGGCCCTCTCCATTAAATTTCATCACAAACAGCTTGATTCTTTAAGTAAAACAACAAAATGTTTCTTTTATAATAATTTAATTTGATTCTTTATTTTAACTAAGGTAAATTAACTTATTTAGCTACATTATGAATTTTAAGTCTAAATGATGTATTTTGTACAATGGCAATGTTTAATCAGTCTAATTTAATATTTTTAATTAGGATTCAATTTTAATCCACTTCTTCTACAGTTGGGCCAGTGTGGCCGCCAAATCCACCGGATTGCTGACTGCATCCTTGTGGACCATTTGCTCCTCCACTGTGTATCTTTGTCATAATCGGGCTGCAGATACTCGAAAGGCTCTTCATTTTGTCTTCGTATTCTTCCTTGTCGGCCAGAGTATTAGCATCTAACCATTTAATGGCCTCCTCGCAAGCATTCCGGGCAGTTTCCTTCTCTTGGGGGCTGATTTTGTCTCCGGCCTGATCTAGAGCTTGCTTCACGCCAAATACATAGCTCTCGAGGGTGTTGCGAGATGCGATCTTTTGTCGTTGTTTCTCGTCTTCTTCCTGGAACCTCTCAGCTTCATTTACCATTCTGTCGATCTCGGCCTGTGACAGACGACCCTTGTCGTTCTTGATTGTTATGTTCTTGGTATTGCCTGTTCCAGTTTCTTTGGCAGCCACGTTCAAAATACCGTTTGCATCCATGTCGAAGGTGACCTCGATCTGTGGTGTTCCTCTGGGTGCTGGTGGTATGCCCGAGAGATCGAATGTGCCCAGAAGGTTGTTATCTTTTGTCATGACACGTTCCCCTTCAAATACTTTGATGGTAACACCTGGCTGGTTATCGGCATAGGTGGAGAAAGTTTGGGTCTGCTTGCAAGGTATCCTGCAATTGCGTTCAATTATCTTCGCCATTACTCCTCCCGCTGTTTCGATACCCAGTGACAACGGGGCTACATCAACCAGAAGAACATCTTGGATTTGACTACTCTTGTCACCACTCAGAATGGCTGCTTGGACGGCGGCTCCATAGGCAACAGCTTCATCTGGATTGATGGACAGATTCAATGATTTTCCACAGAAGAACGACTGTAGAAGATTCTGTACTTTGGGAATTCTCGTCGAACCTCCTACAAGCACGATGTCGTGGATCTGCTGTTTGTCCATTTTGGCATCATTTAATGCCTTCTCCACTGGAACCAGAGTTTCACGGAATAGATCAGCGCAGAGCTCCTCGAAGCGAGCGCGTGTTACTCTGGTGTAGAAGTCAATTCCCTCAAATAAGGCGTCGATTTCGATAGAAGCTTCCGTGCTAGATGACAGCGTTCGTTTTGCTCTTTCCGCTGCTGTTCTCAAACGCCGAAGAGCTCGTGGATTCGAACGTAGGTCTTTCTTGTACTTGCGCTTAAACTCTTCTGCTAAATGAGTGACTAAACGATTGTCAAAGTCCTCGCCGCCCAAGTGTGTGTCTCCAGCGGTTGCCCTCACTTCAAATAGCGAACCTTCGTCGATTGTTAAAATGGAAACATCAAATGTACCGCCTCCCAAGTCGAAAATCAGGACGTTCCGTTCACCAGAGAGATTTTTGTCTAGCCCATACGCCAATGCCGCTGCTGTTGGCTCATTGATGATCCTCAAAACATTCAATCCAGCTATCGCTCCAGCGTCTTTGGTAGCTTGGCGCTGTGAGTCATTGAAATATGCTGGAACTGTGATTACTGCGTCTTTCACCGTCTCACCCAAGTAGGCTTCAGCTGTCTCCTTCATCTTCGTCAGGACCATCGAGCTTATCTCTTCGGGCGCAAATCTTTTCTGTTCTCCTTTGAATTCGACTCCGATCTTGGGCTTACCACCGTCGCTAACTACTTTGAATGGCCAGTGCTTCATGTCATCTCGAATCTTCGGATCGTCATATTTGCGCCCAATCAACCTTTTAGCATCAAACACTGTGTTTTTGGGATTCATGGCAACCTGGTTCTTGGCAGCATCACCAATGAGTCGTTCCGATTCTGTGAATGCCACATAACTGGGTGTTGTGCGGTTGCCCTGGTCGTTGGCAATAATTTCCACCTTGCCATGTTGAAAGACTCCAACGCAGGAGTAGGTTGTTCCCAAATCAATTCCGATTGCTGGCATTATTATGTTGTATGCTTGTTTCTCTGTGTTCACGTTAGAATTCAATATAAAACTTGAATATTTATCTTTGGTTATTTTGTGTACTTTTTTTTTGTTTTTATTTTGATCACTCTAATTATTTATGAAACTTTACTTCACTTTTGCTTTTTTTATTTTTATACAAAAATAACGAATTGCTTACAATTACAACACTTCCTTCAATACTTCTTGATTTCAACTCTTTGAAATATTTTTCAATAATGACTGCAAAGAGCTCGGTGCTGGCTATTTATATGATTTTGTATGAAGAGCGAATGTTCTGGAAATTCTTTCTAGATGTTTGTGGAAAAATGTAGAAATATATGAAAGTAAAGAGATATGTTTCTAATTTTAAAAAGAGAAATTATTGTGAATGCGTTGCAGTTGTGTTATTCTTGTTGGATTTGAGATATTGAGAACAATTCGGGGTTAATTCCCCACCTTGACCTATACATGCACAAATTAAATTAAGAGAACCATAGTAGTTACTCTCTTTTCCTATTTATTTTTTTTCTATTGTTTGGTTTGAAAGTATTTGAAGCAAGAGAAGGAAACTGTAAGCCAATGAAGAGTAGGAAATATTTATTTTATGTGAATTGTTTTCTCTTTTGTTATTGATAATTTCCCGCTCAAGACCATAGACAAAGAGTACCTACATTACATGTATAAGTATAACATACATAGGTACTTTATAAATTCAACTATGGTAGTTTTGTTTACAAAAATAAAAGAAAGGCAAGACAAGAAGAGAAGAAGTGAATGCAATAAATATCTAGAAATTTCGACTGTTTTTAGAGAATTTTTTCTTCATTTGGAAACGATTTAAGACCATCTAAACATAAAAAGCCAAATTAAAAAACCTAAAACGACCACGACCACATAAATGCTCTATCGCTTGATAAAAGAAAATTACCTATTTCTGTGACATAACTATCAAGACCATATTTTAAAGCATTTAAACAAATTGGTATGTACGATGTTAAAGTATTTTTAACATGATACTAGGTTAAAAGGAGGATTTTTCTTATTTCAAACGAATTTATCAAACTATCATTTTGACATTTTATTAAAATTAAAATCACCAAATTTATCTTTTTAGAATCATACCCCAACTCCATCATACCATATACATCTTTAACTAAGAAAATTTTAGCTTTAAAGTTAGAAAAGTCTTTAACATCAGGCTGTTAAAAATTTTGCGAGATATTTTTAAGTGATAAGAACTGTAAAAATAGAAGAAGTAAAAAACTAATATACTGAATCAATTCAAATGAAATAAGTCAATCAGATGATTGTGACGTCACACAGCTAACCGAGTATATCTTGTATCTGTTTATCATATTCTATGCCCTAGACGTATTGAATATAATATTTGCATTTTCCTGAGAAATTAATTAATTGAACATAGTGTAAGAAAGTAGGCATAGATACATAATTAAACATTCATCCTTCGCTTAAAAATTAAATATTAAATATGAATACGAAATTCCAAGGAACTCGTCCTGGATATAAAACAGTCGAAGTTTCGAGATATGTATTTGTCCTGGATATAAAACAGTCGAAATTTCTAGATATTTATTGCATTCACTTCTTCTCGTCTTGTCTTGCCTTTCTTTTATTTTTGTAAACAAAACTACCATAGTTGAATTTATAAAGTACCTATGTTATACTTATACATGTAATGTAGGTACTCTTTGTCTATGGTCTTGTGCGGGAAATTATCAATAACAAAAGAGAAAACAATTCACCTAAAATAAATATTTCATACTCTTCATTGGCTTACAGTTTCCTTCTCTTGCTTCAAATACTTTCAAACCAAACAATAGAAAAAATATAAATAGGAAAAGAGAGTAACTACTATGGTTCTCTTAATTTAATATGTGCATGTATAGGTCAAGGTGGGGAATTAACCCCGCCTTGTTCTCAATATCTCAAATCCAACAAGAATAACACAACTGCAACGCATTCACAATAATTTCTCTTTTTCAAATTAGAAACATATCTCTTCACTTTCATATAATTACATATTTCTACATTTTTCCACAAACATCTAGAAGGAATTTCCAGAACATTCGCTCTTCATACAAAATCATATAAATAGCCAGCACCGAGCTCTTTGCAGTCATTATTGAAAAATATTTCAAAGAGTTGAAATCAAGAAGTATTGAAGGAAGTGTTGTAATTGTAAGCAATTCGTTATTTTTGTACAAAAATAAAAAAAGCAAAAGTGAAGTAAAGTTTCATAAATAATTAGAGTGATCAAAATAAAAACAAAAAAAAGTACACAAAATAACCAAAGATAAATATTCAAGTTTTATATTGAATTCTAACGTGAAAACAGAGAAACACATACAACATAATAATGCCAGCAATCGGAATTGATTTGGGAACAACCTACTCCTGCGTTGGAGTCTTTCAACATGGCAAGGTGGAAATTATTGCCAACGACCAGGGCAACCGCACAACACCCAGTTATGTGGCATTCACAGAATCGGAACGACTCATTGGTGATGCTGCCAAGAACCAGGTTGCGATGAATCCCAAAAACACAGTGTTTGATGCTAAAAGGTTGATTGGGCGCAAATATGACGATCCGAAGATTCGAGATGACATGAAGCACTGGCCATTCAAAGTAGTTAGCGACGGTGGTAAGCCCAAGATCGGAGTCGAATTCAAAGGAGAACAGAAAAGATTTGCGCCCGAAGAGATAAGCTCGATGGTCCTGACGAAGATGAAGGAGACAGCTGAAGCCTACTTGGGTGAGACGGTGAGAGACGCAGTAATCACAGTTCCAGCATATTTCAATGACTCACAGCGCCAAGCTACCAAAGACGCTGGAGCGATAGCTGGATTGAATGTTTTGAGGATCATCAATGAACCAACAGCAGCGGCATTGGCGTATGGGCTGGACAAAAATCTCTCTGGTGAACGGAACGTCCTGATTTTCGACTTGGGAGGCGGTACATTTGATGTTTCCATTTTAACAATCGACGAAGGTTCGCTATTTGAAGTGAGGGCAACCGCTGGAGACACACACTTGGGCGGCGAGGACTTTGACAATCGTTTAGTCACTCATTTAGCAGAAGAGTTTAAGCGCAAGTACAAGAAAGACCTACGTTCGAATCCACGAGCTCTTCGGCGTTTGAGAACAGCAGCGGAAAGAGCAAAACGAACGCTGTCATCTAGTACGGAAGCTTCTATCGAAATCGACGCCTTATTTGAGGGAATTGACTTCTACACCAGAGCAACACGCGCTCGCTTCGAGGAGCTCTGCGCTGATCTATTCCGTGAAACTCTGGTTCCAGTGGAGAAGGCATTAAATGATGCCAAAATGGACAAACAGCAGATCCACGACATCGTGCTTGTAGGAGGTTCGACGAGAATTCCCAAAGTACAGAATCTTCTACAGTCGTTCTTCTGTGGAAAATCATTGAATCTGTCCATCAATCCAGATGAAGCTGTTGCCTATGGAGCCGCCGTCCAAGCAGCCATTCTGAGTGGTGACAAGAGTAGTCAAATCCAAGATGTTCTTCTGGTTGATGTAGCCCCGTTGTCACTGGGTATCGAAACAGCAGGAGGAGTAATGGCGAAGATAATTGAACGCAATTGCAGGATACCTTGCAAGCAGACCCAAACTTTCTCCACCTATGCCGATAACCAGCCAGGTGTTACCATCAAAGTATTTGAAGGGGAACGTGTCATGACAAAAGATAACAACCTTCTGGGCACATTCGATCTCTCGGGCATACCACCAGCACCCAGAGGAACACCACAGATCGAGGTCACCTTCGACATGGATGCAAACGGTATTTTGAACGTGGCTGCCAAAGAAACTGGAACAGGCAATACCAAGAACATAACAATCAAAAACGACAAGGGTCGTCTGTCACAGGCCGAGATCGACAGAATGGTAAATGAAGCTGAGAGGTTCCAGGAAGAAGACGAGAAACAACGACAAAAGATCGCATCTCGCAACACCCTCGAGAGCTATGTATTTGGCGTGAAGCAAGCTCTAGATCAGGCCGGAGACAAAATCAGCCCCCAAGAGAAGGAAACTGCCCGGAATGCTTGCGAGGAGGCCATTAAATGGTTAGATGCTAATACACTGGCCGACAAGGAGGAATACGAAGACAAAATGAAGAGCCTTTCGAGTATCTGCAGCCCGATTATGACAAAGATACACAGTGGAGGAGCAAATGGTCCACAAGGATGCAGTCAGCAATCCGGTGGATTTGGCGGCCACACTGGCCCAACTGTAGAAGAAGTGGATTAAAATTGAATCCTAATTAAAAATATTAAATTAGACTGATTAAACATTTCCATTGTACAAAATACATCATTTAAATTTAAAATTCATAATGTAGCTAAATAAGTTAATTTACCTTAGTTAAAATAAAGAATCAAATTAAATTATTATAAAAGAAACATTTTGTTGTTTTACTTAAAGAATCAAGCTGTTTGTGATGAAATTTAATGGAGAGGGCCGATTAAATGGTTTGATTTTTGGAAACAAAAGTTCTGTGGAATCTTCTGTCGGTATTTATTGTTATATAACCTACAAATTCTATTCAGTCAAGGACTCAGTATATGGGGATTGCCTTATAAAAAGTTGAGCAGCAATGTAAAATAAAAAGTTTTTACTTTTTTTTTTGGAAATAAAAATAAAGCACAGGGATAAGTTGCACGTAATTTCTGTTAGACCTACAAATTCATAGAATTGTTCATTACAATGAGTGATATGCATAAAGCATAGTAAATGCTTTTACTAGAGAATTTCAAAGTATTTACTTTTTTGGTATGTACAAAAATGCAGTAAATGCTGAAAATTAAGTATTTACTTTGGCCAATAGAACTCCCTTTTTTCAGATGAATTTTTGAAGTAAAAACTTTATTTCGCATGCATAATAACTAGTAAGTACTATTTTGCGTAGGAAGTACTTCATATTTTTAAAGTTGCAAAATAGCAACTTGAAAATTTCATAGCACATACTTTTTTGCATTAAACCAAACAAAAGTAGTTTGATTTTATTTTTGGTCACTGTACTTGTTAAAAGTGGGTCGTTAGTTATTATTTAAAAAACACTTCATTGACAATCGATTCCAATTAGCGTTTTAACAATACTATTTAGTACAAAATTGTTGTTGTTGTTAATTGGTTTTTGTTTTCAGTTATTTTTGAAATTGATATAAATAAAAGTATTATTCTGCAAAAAGAAAAAGGTTAGTAGTTGTTACATTTATTGCATTTAATTTACTAAGTGATTAAGTTTCAAAACATTTCAAATAATAGCAATTTATTGTTAGTGTTTTACTCGAACATAATTATTAATATATCAAGAAAATATAAGATTTTTTGGGAAATAATGTTTAGAATAGTCAATTCTGTACCAAAACTAATAATAGATAAAGTAATTTCAAAAAAATTTCACGGAATTTTGAAGAACAAGTGAGAGCAAAAAAAAATCTCAACAAAAACAGCTTCTCATCATAATAAAACATAGGATCTTGGACTATACTCATGTTGAAATATTGAAACCGTCATTTCATTGAAAAGAATAAATTAATTGGATAGGATATCCTTCAATCAATATCCAAGCAATCCAATTTAATCTTGTACAAGTGTTGTAGATCTTTTAATAAAATTGTGTTTGTAAATAAAAAATAGTACAAAAAAAAAGTATTTACTATCAATTTCCGATGAATTTTAGTATTTAATTGTGTGAATTAAGTATCTACTGAAAGTATTTGGCAGCAGTATGAACTTAATTTTATGCATACAAAATGAAGTAAACTATAAATCTAACCATCTACTAAAAGTATAAGTTTTTACTTTAACCTTACCTAATTACTTCCGTTTTATGCATATCAACCAATACGTGAATACCTACTTTCGTATGTATAGCATAATTTAGTTAAATATATAAAAAATTGCGAATGAAGTACAGGTACATTCTTCAAAATAAAGGAGGTGACAAAAGATGTCATCTGTGTTCTCAAATATAAAAAAAACATGTGGTAATAAAAAGGAATTCTTTATGGCAAGAACATCAACAAAAAAAAACAAAAAAATACTCGAAAGCAAGATTTATTTATACGGATTTCGTTTGGTTTTACTATCTTTTAAAAAATTTTCAAAATGCGACTTTTTTTTCTCGTGCCCCCTTTTTATGCGACCTTTTTAAATTTGTGAGCGGCAACACTGCTTATAACATCTTCATGGCAGTTTCCCGGTGAACATGCTCAATGCAATTTTAAGCGAAACGTTCTTGCGTTCTGACGCCTTTCAGATTCAGGAAATAGCTGTACGTAAAGAGGGGATTTCGAGGAATTTTGCCACTATTTTTTTAAAGCGTGTTATTTTTTTTTTCTTCGATTGAAATCAGTCTGTCTGTCTTTCCTGTCCTTTCGACTGCAGCCTAAAAGGGTGGGTCGATTTTCTTTAAACTTTGTACCTATCGGTTTTTGAGCATTCCCCCGACAGGTTCTTTTTCAATTTTTTTTTAAGACCAAAACTGACTGATTTTGACCAATTTTTTTTTTTATAGTTTTGAAAGTTTTGTATACCAAATTTTTAACTTTTTTTTTGGATTTTAAGAAAAAGATTAATTTTTTTTTTTTTTTAGAATTTAACAATTCGAAAATGACTTGGTCTATTTTTGTTAAAGTTGGCACCCAGTAGTTTTCTTTCTCTAGCAGATTTTAAATAAAAATTATTCTTATGACCAAAAAATAACGGTACCTCCCATACAAGTGCTTAAAAACCGGTAAGGAAAATCTCATTTTTCACAAAAACAGCTCCTACGATGTTGATTAAGATTTTCATGTGAACTTATTAATATGATCTACTCTATTATTCGAAAAAAAAATTATCTATAGATTAAAAATGGTAGGTATCTCTCATAGAAACATTTTGTTCGTTTTCTCATTAACCGATTTTAAGCTTCTAATATTAAGATATTGCATATCATAATTTTCAAAAAATCAAATTTTGGTTAAAAAAAAATCATCATGCATTAATAAATACTAAAAAATAGCATATACATTTTTTTCTCATAAATGTTTTCAAAATTTTATTTAATACTCGATCTGATAAATTTAAATTTGCTTTAATACCATTTTGTCTAATCTGTTACAAAATTAACCAGAATTTTTTAATTATTTGTCAATCTGACAGACGGCAATGCCATGATATATTTGATTTTGTAATTAATTATTGTTATAAAAACCTATATTGAAATGTTAAATAAAAATCACTTAACGCAACATAACATAACTAAATTAACAGCAAAATTATCAACATCATAGATATCTCATACTCTACCATCTAAATTTATCATCAACAATTCAACATTTACATTCAATATGAGTTTAAATGAAAGCTATAACTGTTACCTCATACAATCTTAGCGATATTAGATTTTCTAACAGTTTTTTTTTAATAATCAAACGGTTTTTAAACATAGACAACTTTTTCAATAAAATAAAGTTTTAAATATTCAAGAAACAGGTTCGCTAAAGAAATCATAGCTATCTTTAATTCTAAATATAAATTATATCGTCAATTTAAGGACATTGGGTTTAATAAGAGCATCATTTCCGCATTTTCCACCGTTTGCGTGACTCGCCTCAAAATTTTGAAAATTGAAATGCTACTCTATAAATTAAGGTGATTTAATATAATTAATAAAACAACACAAGGAAATAAGGGGAACTAACCTATCGCTTTTAGTTATCCATTATTTATAAAATCATCTTTTCTTTAATTTCTAGAATTTTCCTAAAACTTCTAAATCAAAGATAGTGGCCTCTTTGTACGAGTAGATATCCCTTCATAAGTTAATTCAATCCACTTCTCTCTCTAACACTCTTTTTTTGACAAACAAACAAAACTACCGAAGGGGTGTTGCATTTGCATAGCAATGACAATAAATAACATAAAAGAAATCCCCTTTGAAAAAAAGTGTAGGTCAGTTACTCTTTTATACACGTATGCTTGCATACAAATGTATATGCACACACCGTTTGTTTTGTTCTCTTTTCTCACAACAACACAAAAAAGAGAATAAATCGAAAGCTGGAAGAAAATCTGTTCTCTTAATTGAAAATATATACATTATATATACTCACACATACACAACACTGGAAGGTAAAGCGGGGAACTAAATTATCTCTGTTTATTTTAAATAATTTCTGAAATACTCTCTTTTGTCTGTTTAAATCAGAAGCATCTCTCTTCTATTAATTTCTATTAATTTCCACACACTTCTAGAAAGAATTTCCAGAATATTTGCTCTTCGTACAAAATCATATAAATAGCCAGCACCGAGCTCTTTGCAGTCATTATTGAAAAATATTTCAAAGAGTTGAAATCAAAAAGTATTGAAGGAAGTGTTATAATTGTAAGCAATTCATTATTTTTGTATAAAAATAAAAAAAGCAAAAGTGAAGTAAAGTTTCATAAATAATTAGAGTGATCAAAATAAAAACAAAAAAAAGTACACAAAATAACCAAAGATAAATATTCAAGTTTTATATTGAATTCTAACGTGAAAACAGAGAAACACATACAACATAATAATGCCAGCAATCGGAATTGATTTGGGAACAACCTACTCCTGCGTTGGAGTCTTTCAACATGGCAAGGTGGAAATTATTGCCAACGACCAGGGCAACCGCACAACACCCAGTTATGTGGCATTCACAGAATCGGAACGACTCATTGGTGATGCTGCCAAGAACCAGGTTGCCATGAATCCCAAAAACACAGTGTTTGATGCTAAAAGGTTGATTGGGCGCAAATATGACGATCCGAAGATTCGAGATGACATGAAGCACTGGCCATTCAAAGTAGTTAGCGACGGTGGTAAGCCCAAGATCGGAGTCGAATTCAAAGGAGAACAGAAAAGATTTGCGCCCGAAGAGATAAGCTCGATGGTCCTGACGAAGTTGAAGGAGACAGCTGAAGCCTACTTGGGTGAGACGGTGAAAGACGCAGTAATCACAGTTCCAGCATATTTCAATGACTCACAACGCCAAGCTACCAAAGACGCTGGAGCGATAGCTGGATTGAATGTTTTGAGGATCATCAATGAGCCAACAGCAGCGGCATTGGCGTATGGGCTAGACAAAAATCTCTCTGGTGAACGGAACGTCCTGATTTTCGACTTGGGAGGCGGTACATTTGATGTTTCCATTTTAACAATCGACGAAGGTTCGCTATTTGAAGTGAGGGCAACCGCTGGAGACACACACTTGGGCGGCGAGGACTTTGACAATCGTTTAGTCACTCATTTAGCAGAAGAGTTTAAGCGCAAGTACAAGAAAGACCTACGTTCGAATCCACGAGCTCTTCGGCGTTTGAGAACGGCAGCGGAAAGAGCAAAACGAACGCTGTCATCTAGTACGGAAGCTTCTATCGAAATCGACGCCTTATTTGAGGGAATTGACTTCTACACCAGAGTAACACGCGCTCGCTTCGAGGAGCTCTGCGCTGATCTATTCCGTGAAACTCTGGTTCCAGTGGAGAAGGCATTAAATGATGCCAAAATGGACAAACAGCAGATCCACGACATCGTGCTTGTAGGAGGTTCGACGAGAATTCCCAAAGTACAGAATCTTCTACAGTCGTTCTTCTGTGGAAAATCATTGAATCTGTCCATCAATCCAGATGAAGCTGTTGCCTATGGAGCCGCCGTCCAAGCAGCCATTCTGAGTGGTGACAAGAGTAGTCAAATCCAAGATGTTCTTCTGGTTGATGTAGCCCCGTTGTCACTGGGTATCGAAACAGCAGGAGGAGTAATGGCGAAGATAATTGAACGCAATTGCAGGATACCTTGCAAGCAGACCCAAACTTTCTCCACCTATGCCGATAACCAGCCAGGTGTTACCATCAAAGTATTTGAAGGGGAACGTGTCATGACAAAAGATAACAACCTTCTGGGCACATTCGATCTCTCGGGCATACCACCAGCACCCAGAGGAACACCACAGATCGAGGTCACCTTCGACATGGATGCAAACGGTATTTTGAACGTGGCTGCCAAAGAAACTGGAACAGGCAATACCAAGAACATAACAATCAAAAACGACAAGGGTCGTCTGTCACAGGCCGAGATCGACAGAATGGTAAATGAAGCTGAGAGGTTCCAGGAAGAAGACGAGAAACAACGACAAAAGATCGCATCTCGCAACACCCTCGAGAGCTATGTATTTGGCGTGAAGCAAGCTCTAGATCAGGCCGGAGACAAAATCAGCCCCCAAGAGAAGGAAACTGCCCGGAATGCTTGCGAGGAGGCCATTAAATGGTTAGATGCTAATACACTGGCCGACAAGGAAGAATACGAAGACAAAATGAAGAGCCTTTCGAGTATCTGCAGCCCGATTATGACAAAGATACACAGTGGAGGAGCAAATGGTCCACAAGGATGCAGTCAGCAATCCGGTGGATTTGGCGGCCACACTGGCCCAACTGTAGAAGAAGTGGATTAAGATGATTAATTATTATAATTAAAAATTATAAATTGAATAGACTGATTAAACATTGCCATTGTACAAAATAAATCATCTAGATTTAAAATTTATAATCTAAATAAGTTAATTTACCTTAGTTAAAATAAAAATTCAAACTAAATTATATCTAAACAAAGTTTATTCTGCCTTTTTTTCATTTAAATTGAGTTGGAGATGGTTTGATTCAAGCAAATTAAAGTTTTGCAAATCTGCTGTTGGTATTTATTGCTAAGCGGCCCATACGCACAACACTTGAATTTAAATATTTAATTTTCGTTTTAGCAAATGGGTCTTATAATTCGATTTTTGTTTTTAAAATATAGTGATTTATTTTGTACCATTCAAAAACGGAATTTTCTATTTGTGAGTTTCACCCGAAAAATATTTCACCTTCAAATTTTTTGTTTGCTCGGAATTTTAAAATGCTGAGTTTCGCCCAACCGAAATCGTTCGCCTACTTAAAATATGTGAAAATTGTCAATGGCAAATGAATGCCCGAAATGAATGTTCACATGAAGAAGAATTTTTCGAACCTAAGTTTCTCAATAATTTTCCGGGTGGAATGTTGTTCGAGTGAAACTTACAATAAGGGATTATCCTTGAGCCCTGAACTCACCCTGGGGTCTCTCTAATGCGATTTTCAAAAAACCTCAACTCACCCTGACAATAAAATTCTGTGTTTTTTTAGGCCTAGGGTTGCCCTCTGAACTCGCCCTGAAGTACACCTAAGGTTTTTGTTGTGGCGAGTTGAAGTAACTTTATAAATGGCAAAAGTGACATGAGTTGTGAGAAATAAAAAAAAAAAACAGTAAGATAATAGATAAAAATATAAAAGGGAAACACTTGCGGTTGTTTTAATTCATTTTTAAAACTAGTTAAAAATAAATTTTGTTTTATCTTTTCGATTGTATTTTAGGCTGTTTTGGTCTTATTTAATAAAATGCGAAAAAAAAACATCGTTCGAACGATGAACACAAAAGAGGACACCGACAGTATAAAACAAAGTTATGCCGTAGCAATTTAAGTACCTGATGCCCATCTGTGATATAAGTGTTATATATTGTCAATTTTGAATTTGAAATGCCGTCTCCGGGAAGGATGCAATAGGAGTGACGAAAAATAATTATGTAGTTATATTAAAAAAATCAAATTGAATAAATATACCCCTGAGGAAGTAAGGAAAACTTACGAAACGTTGGGAGAAATAATGGAATAAAAATTGTTTTTATTCGCATTTTATTAAATAAGACCAAAACAGCCTAAAATACAATCGAAAAGATATACCGGAAAGAATTGGTCAAAAAATATCAAACACATTTTGTTTTAATTATTGAGGTCAGAACTTCTAGTTTCTTGCTTTGAACTTTGGTTAAAGTTCAACGAACGAAACTAGTGATTATGTATTACAAATATTTGCGTTGTTTTTTTGAAAAATTGAAGAGCCAGCTTAGCAGATTTGTATATACGCAAACTTTTTTTTTTCAAATTCAAAGTTTTGAAAACGGACGAAGAATTTTTCTTCAGATCTACTATATTTTTCTAAAAACTAATTTTTATTTAGGAGCAGAGATGCCTTTTTTAGCATCTATCGTTTTACACATTTTTTTGTTAATTGAAAATTAAAGAAATCTGTGTTTAAATTTTCTTTATTATTATATGTATATAAAGGTATTTCGGTAGGTATTTAAATATTAAAATTTTAATAAACAATTCTGTTTTTCTGCCACTTGAGATCTTACAGCAATTATTTCGATCGATCCATCAACCTTTTGTGCTCTATTTTATTTCCAAGGATTAATGGAGAATTCACGTTTTACAGAGGTCCTACACTTTTTAGAGAGGACTTACTCTAACAATGTCAACGCAATTACCACCTACTGCTGACCGTCTGCAGCCATAGATAAACAACTCGTTACAATATCCGGGCCTTGCATCGCTGAAATCCAACTCGATTTTTTCTCCGCTGGCTAGCGTAAATTGACTGTCGTAATAATTTGTGCCTGGTTTACCGCACCGCGATATCCACTTGCCAACATTGAAAGTTATGAAAAAACTATCAATGTTTTGTATTTTGATTCTGTCGGACCTATAATTGTCTTTTGCACAGCGAATTTCTGATTCACCTTTCCATAATAAACACAGAGTCGGGTCGCAAATGGCAATAAGTGGGAAGAAAACGAGAGCAAGCTCAAGGATTAAGACTTTGGTATACATTGTTAATGAAATGACTGGTTGATAATTTGTTTTAAATTTGAATTTATACCTTCTTACCTACTCAGAGTAATAGCGATAGCTTTTAGACTTTAGAGATTTTAGATCCATTTAAGTATATATGATCACGGTTGCCACTCATGGAAAAATTATTATCCCCAAAAAAATGTTTTGCTTGAACTACATTATTTCGAAAAATATATTAAAATTATGTTTTGAAATTGCGTCTTGAATGTGTGACTGTTCCATATAATATGTATCGTGAATTAACTTCTACTGTTTTCATATAAACTATCAGTTTAACGAACATTTCTAAGCTATATTATGTAGCCTTACTTTATTGGCATTATTTGTTTGGTTAAATCAATCTTCTTGGCAAGATGGACAAAAATAACGCATGGACAAAAATAACGCATCTTCCAGCTTCTTGATCCTCTTTTAATATAATTAATGAAATCTGTCTGTTCATTTCTCATATTCTCTGAAAATACTAAATTGATTAATATGAAAATTGGTAGGGGGAGAAATTGGAAGTAGACTATTTTATATATATATATATATATATATATATATATATATATATATATATATATATATATATATATATATATATATATTTGGAAACTTTAGACAAAATAAAAAAGTGACAGTTATGCCGGATTTTTACAAGTCGATTTTTGACGTGCGGCTAGTTGCTTCCTCAATTTATGTCTGTCGGGTTGATAGATTTGCTTTTTTACAACACAATACTACTCGGGCGTATACTTACTTTTTATTATTTTATATAAAATATAAAGGAGCGATATTGTATAGGTTGTAACTTTTTTTAACAATTCTATTCACTCAATAATTTTTTTTTAATTTTTTCGCTAAATGCAGCAGCATTCAGTATAGCCACAGCTGATTTAGAGGGTTGAATTGCTCTAGTGTTCGATTGCCCATTGACATTGCCTGTTATATTATGTATGTACCTATTTATATTTTCGTATGTATGTACATACATTTCTTTCGATACTTAGGTTTGTCATTGCCTTTTTTTTTTTTTTTATGAATAAATTTAAAAAAAGATATACATACATATCTACATATTATTTAATTGAAAAAATTTTTATTGAAATTGATCTACCAGTTCCACCAAAAAAACATAAACAGATGATCGAAACTTAGCTTTTATGCAAACTTTCTTTTCTTTGACATTTTTACATTTGATTTCCTAAAGAACTCAATTATGAAAGTCCCGTTAAATCTACCATTCTCCAAAATCTACCAATAATGGCAACCGTTATAATGTTTACTGATGTGACTAATTCCCCGTGCTTGTGGAAGTGCCTTCCCAATTTTGTTTACTCTCAAATATTCAGTAGATAACCTTTATGCGAACTTAAGTCGGTTTTAAACAGTTTATCGGCATTTATAGTAAGTTTGCCTCTGAACTTCACAAAAATATTGGAAATACCACATTATTGTTATCCCCCTTGTCATTCGTCGACACGATTAACCCAGTTTAATACTTTGGGTATTTATTAATTACTGTTAAATCAATATATAATAATCTTTAAATTAATTTTCTATTCTCGTATCGAACTGCTGATTATAATTTATTGATACAGTTACCCCCGTTTAAGAGGAGCGAATTCAAATTGCTATCAGTTTTTGTTCCGAAATATTATTAATTTAAACATGCTTTGAAAAGCCCTTAATAGTAGTTTTAAGAGTATTTTATGCCAATTTTTTTTTTTTTTTTTATTTTGTTGGGAGTAAAGATAATTATGCTGCTTAGGCAGCGGTGCCATATTGAATAACCATCCCTGGGCAATTACCAACTGCATCGACTGCAATAAGACATATGATGTTTTTTTTTCCCAATCCCTGAGGGAATTGGATGAAAAAAACGACGTCGGTGCTCAACAATTTACATGTTAAATGCAACAACAACTAATCCCCTTTGGGGTGAGCTGAACCCATAGAATTTTCCGGGCTTAACTTAAGCGCACAGAAAAAAACTGTGTTACCGACGTGAATTACATATATACTTGTTATCGATAGTTTGTATGAAAACTCCATTTATTTTTGTGATGGCGTCGCTAATCTACGTTGTCGTTTTTTTCAAACAATATTGTCCCTGGAACAATATTTTCCTAATCTTAGAAACAAAATTATGTTGAGTGCTGTCCACATCCACTGTCACTGCTAAGGGTGAACACGCTCTTCTTAAACGAGGTTTACTGTATAACAAAAAATAAAACACTGGTGTATGTACATATCTCGAAACAAGAATATTCCTTGAATTTATATAAAATTGGTTTTAGCTTTAAAGCATTTAAGTCACTTGATTTTAACTATGTACATACATATTATGTATACTAGGGTGGGTCAAAAAACTTGTTTTTATATTATAGGTTCTCATAGCGAAAATATGTTGTCAATTGGTGCTGATATTACCAGCGTTTTTGTCGGGTGAAACTCACAATAAGTCTGTACATGTATGAACATGTATATATTACATTTATATTACTGTAATCGGTATGGTATAACTGCTTCCGGGTCTGGTCTAAATTTCCAAAATAAGGGAGTCTGTTAAAATTCCTCATAGCGAATTTGCCATATTCAAGCAGTTCAGAGGTCAGTCGAAACATTCACTGAAGCCCGCAGGAAGTATCTCCAAAAAATAGTGATAGTACTGATACTGACAGTGTCGAGAGAATCAACAATGTGATGCCAACCACAGGTCGTGTTCTAAATTCAGCAACTAAATTTTTTGTTTCCTGTTAGATATTTTGTATATTCGCATTCGCAAACAAACATTAATAAAGTTTAGACCATTTTATTATTTAAATTAATAAAATTTTTGCGTTAAATTTCACTTTATTATCTCGCTATTGTGATCTTTTTTGCATAGCCGAAGAACCCAAAAATAGTCAAAGTGGAGTCTTAATATTGTATTTGTTATAAATTTGTATTGCCATTGCAATTCTTTTTTTATTATTATTATTATTTATTACAATATAAATAAATTTATATTATAATACTAAAATTTTACAAAGCGCTAGCTACCATGACTTGCGGCTTGAAATTTAAAATATTTAGGTTTATAAAAAAAGGGGTGTAAGTATAATGTATGGGGCTGCCGGAGATCCGCGGCCCTACCAAAAAAAACAAGGCCGAGAATCCCCGATAGCCCCTCCCATTTCTAAGTATAAAAAATTTTTAGATAACAGATTCAATTTTGAGTATTGTTAATAACTTATATACATTTTTTATGTTTTCAACAGTGGTTTTTAATAATAGATTGTTTAAGTTTGTATTAAAAAGATTTTTACATAGATCGTTTACTTTGGGACAGTTTGAGATAAGATGCTTAATTGTAAAGATATGACTAGATTGGCATAGGTGGCAGGTTGGAGGGTTTCTTGTTTCAGTAGGTGAATATGTGTTAACTGGGTGTGGCCAAGTCGGAGGCGGATAAAACATTTGTTCATTGCAGTAGACGTTTCTGATGGTATCATGTTTGGTTCGGCTTTTGGGTTGATGGTCGAATAGTGGTGGTTGTATGTATACCATTCTTCTTTCCTTTTATTTTCGTAGAAATTATTAATTACTTTCAGGAAATCTCTTATTGAAGGAGCAAGTTCGCTTATATTTGTTTGCATAGAGGAATTTTTGGCTGCACTGTCGGCTAGGTCGTTTCCTTTGATACCAGTATGCCCTGGTATCCAGAGGAGCTTAAGATTTTTTTTGTTTTTAAAAATGTTGTCACGAATTTTGGTGATTTGAGGTGTTTGGTTTTTGACGTTTCCGATAGCATGTCCGGGCAGATCACTACGTTTGTAGTTTTAGAGATTGCAAATTCGGTAGCTTTTAAGTGGAGTCTTAATATTGTATTTGTTATAAATTTGTATTGCCATTGCAATTCTTAGTTTATCTTTTATATACATATTCAAAATGTTTCTTAAAATTTAGTTTACTGTCCTTTTAACTAAATTTTTGTTTGTCATTTAAACTACGTACATTCAAAATCTTCTGTTTGGCTTATCACATTACTTTCAGGTATCAACGTCAGTTTCTACGTTTAACTTAAGTTTCCTTTTCATATTTTAGGAATTTTTAATATTTATTATTTCTTTGATTAATTACTTTTAACCCACCACCAGAAAAAAATTAATTTGACTATATTTTAGTATTTTTTTTTTAATGTAATTATTAAAGTGGACCCAGGACAGATCCTTGAGGCTCTCATTAATCAGCCTTATTGTGAGTTTCACCTGAACGAAATTCCACCCCGAAAATTTGACATTTCACTTTTCGCCTATTGTGAGTAAAATATAATGTAAAAAATTATACTTCTATTATTTTTTTTTATAAAAAGAAAGAAGAAAAAAATCCTGAGCAAAAAATTGTGTTTTTATCAAGTAAAATCTACGGGTGTCAATATTAATAGCCAAACCCATTTTCACCACCTCTACTTCAATACTTGCAAATGGGCTGCTGCCAATTCGTTTCCATATCCCCCTTAACATCAGCAAAAGCAATTTTGAAAAAAAAAATAATTCTGGTATAGACTTTCTATTAAAAGTTGTTCACAATTTCTTGAAGAACGATTTAAGAGGTTGATTCGCCTTGTCTAAATCATTTATCGACATCAAACTTTTCCGTTGGTTTTCTTTTTGATTTTGTCGACAGCTCGACGTTGTTAGATTTCCCCATGGTCACCAAAAAATAGCCCCAAAGAGAAAATTAAATGAATCTGCAAATTTGTGTTGAGGTAGAAAGTTTCTTGTCGTTGGTTTTTGTGCACTTCATAATTATAATTTTTGGGATATCTCATGGTGAAATAAATATGTTTGTTTTTTTTTCACACATCATAACCTAGAAAGCAAGCTACTTAAACCACATTATAGATAGTTTATAAAAAAGATATATTTTAAGAATCGTCACTTTTGTAAAGAATACGAAAATTGCGAATGCGATATTATGATTAGTTATGACTAAAATAATTAACAAACATTTACGAACATCGATTTGGACATTCCATTGTCGTCCATTCGTCTGAACCATCACAGCAATCACAGATGCCGTCGTTGACTCTACTACTTGGAATGTAGACATCTCTGCCTCGCCCAGTGATATGTCGCTTTTGGTATTTACAATAAAATTTTCCGAATTCACAAGCATTCGTGCTGGGTTCATCACTTCCATCTACGATACAATCACAGAAATCATCATTAACTTGAACAAAAGGAATTCCCTTACTCCCATCTAGGCATTGAAATTTTCCTTCAAAGTTGGGCTTGTAAGCATCATAGTCGAAGAGACGTATTCCACTGAAATGATAGATTGAATGTTGAGCCAAGGCAATCGACATTTTTTTTGTTTTTGTTTTTGAAACTCACCGTATTATTTTGATAGGTTCACTGTTGTTCCTATCTGCCCTACTCAGCTCGGAGCCTTGATCGACAGTCTTTCCATTTCCTGGGTTCAGAACTATTATATATTTACTATCTTTAAATTCTAAAGTGTTATCTAAACTAAATGGTGTACTTGATATTGGTAGCTGGTTAATGGATAACACTTGGTAAATGAAGAACACGATTCCTAGGAGAAATATGCCGAGTAAAAGCATTTTCGACTTATGTTTGTAAAATGGTTTGTAGTATATGTTCTCTTTTTTAACCCATGTTTTCTTCATATTTTATTTGGCGTAGAGGAAAAGGTTTTGTTTCGTTAATAATTGACGTGTTCTTTACTTGTTTATATACAAAAGGAAAACATGTAAAAAATGTAAAAGTTTATTTTCATTTAAAAACGAATGCCAATGACAGTGACGTATCCCTTGATTTGACATGACGAAAAGAATTCTCTTAAAAGCTTTGTTCATTGAGTTGAGGCATTTCCATTTTATAGGTGCGTTCCTGCAAATTTACTACTGGCTGAATGAACATTAGAAGAAGAAATACAGCAACGAGCATATCGAGGAAGAAGTGAAGTATTTTTCAAAATAGTGTGAGTTACACAAATACAAATGCATTGACACAGGGTCGGTCTCGGTGTGCAATTGGACAGCTAAATGCAGGGTATTAAAGAAATGTTTGGCTATTTTTATGAGGAATGTGTTTTTTGATTTTAAATCATTAAAATAGTAAAAAAAAAAGGTTATTAAACTAAATAAAGAAGTGAAATAAAAGTAAATAGATTAGAACTGAAAGTAAATAGAATCGAATTACATAGTCCCCTGAGCCAGATGGATAAGTTTCATATGGATTTTCGTGGATACTAAAATGCGGCTATTGTAAATCTGAAAGAAGTGGGTTTCATTCTTAACTAAACAAAACATTCGTTTTAGGAAGGTCATACTTTCGGAACGAAATACAGAAGGGGTATTCATGCAAGTCGGATACTTTACGACGTCGTAAGATCGTTTAAAGGGGCGTTCATGAAACATGTGTCGGAATCTACGATTTTACGACGGTGAATGAAGGGTATTCATATTATATATGGAGTATAAATTAAATTCAATTCGTTCTAAGAAACTGTTACAAGATTTATGCAATGGAAGAATCAGTAGAATGATGTCCAAATGCTTTTTTGGTTTGCATGCTTACAGCGAAAAAAGAAATGGGAAGGACTTCACTTAATTGATCTCTGTCATTTCGTTCTCTGCTCTATTTATACATAATAAGGACGATATTTCTTACATTGTCAATTAGATATTTATAAAAACACCAAACAAAATAAATAAAATTATTTTATTTATAGACTGCAGTCATTTGTCAAAATCTTCAAAATAAAGTTTGTATATTTGTTTTTGATATTCAACTGTTCCCTTTCCTTATGAAACAATCAGTAAGAAATTCCTGGTATATAAACATTTTCCCGGAAACGATAAAATCCCAAGGTAAAAATCATCATTATCACGGTTGTCGTTTTACTAAAATGACACTGCTCTACAAGTTTACTCACTTGCTTCATCTGAGGTTCTTCTATACCTACTTTTTTTTAGTGCCATTTTATATTTCTGAAGAATATTTTAATTTGAACATTTTAAATGTATTTTTAAACTAAAAAGTTTCTAGTGTCAACATCTTTTTTCACATATTTTTTTATTAAATAATAACATGAAATAAAAGAAAATAAACAACTAATATGCAACATTAAATAAAACACCCACAGTATGTTTCAGCTTCGTGCCACATCTCTTGTTGTTGGAAACATAAATACACATTAATTATATCAACCAAACGATGCTGATGTATTAAGAAATTTGTTTTTCTTAGCTTTTGCCATTTTGCAAGAATTGACTGTTGCAGCGAATCTAAGAGATTTCACAGATTCTACAAAACAATCTTGGAATGGAGCCACATTTATGAACATTAATGTTTTTGAGTTTCCTCCCAAACTGGGCATCAATAAATGTGTTAATTTTGAGTTTCTGTATGGAATGTGATCTTGTTTTTGTAGCAGTGCTAAGATAACATTTGTCAGCTCACTCAGTGAGCGGTTGATGTTTTTAGTCTCATTCATTCGTATGCTCGTTTTTGGACTCTCTGAACCTGCCAAATCGACCAGGTTAATAGTTCCAACAGATATTTCATTCTTTTCAGCATGCGAACCAATAAGTTCAATTTTGGTAACTGCGTGCGACCGCGACGAACGATCATTTCCCACCGTAGCTGCAGTGGCTCGATTCATTTTGGCTACATCCATTAATTGGCGCAGACGACTGGCGCAATTGACTCTCTCTTCGGTTATGTTGGTCACGTAAATATCGGACTTATTGTTTTTTGACATTCGAATTTCCATATCTTTTTGCTCGTTGCTTAGTAAATCGTATAGAACCTCATTGTAGATTTCAAGGAAAGTCACTTTGATTTCGTACTCCCAACCAAGATTTTTGTAATTCTTAACCGACTCGAAAAGCAAATCTACAGTTCGTGGGATCACACCAATATTAGACGCTACTCCGTCCATTGTGTACGTCTTTCCACTACCAGTTTGACCATATGCAAAAATACAAATATTGTACCCATCAAGGGCTGACTGAATCAATGGTGACACCATTTCGAAAACATCTTCTTGGGTTGATCGCGAATGGAATACATGATCAAATGAAAATGCGTGGCTCGAAACTTTATTTTTTGCTCCAGAAGCTTGCATTTCCAAATTATGAATTTCTAACGATGTCTCGTCTAGGTAATTCCAACCACACAACGATCGATCTTCTTCATAATCAAGAGGTGGGCGCACACGACAGAACACCCGAATATTGCCGCGAAGGTCCATGACAGCATTGTGTAAGTCTTTGCGTTCAATATTGGCTTGAAATAGCTGGTCTTTGCATGCAGTTAGTTCTTGAATTAGTTTTGAATTTTCGCTGGAAAGAACAGATGTTTTTGATCGAAGTTGAACAGCTTCTTTTTCCAGGACTGAGTGGTTGTTAAACAGTTTCTGTGGAATTAAAATTGAAAAAATGTTTAAATTACTTTTAACATGAAATAAACGTGCAAGATAAAAAAAAAATTTCTCAATAAAGGATTTGGAGTTGGCAGGCCGCTCCCCCCGCGGGTCTATGGAACCCTTCCTAGGCTGAAGGCCAACATCAGGTAAGGGTAATAAAACCCTGATTCATTTAATTAGTTTTATTACGTTTTGAAAAAAAGGAACTTATGTTGTCGAAACCCGCATAATATGTAGGTATAAAATTTATTTGAACAAAGGGCTTTACTAATTAGTAAATAACCAATGTCGATTATTAGTAAGATGCAAGGTTAAAATAAAGTGCGGAGCTTAAACAAAATCATATTAATAAACATTTAACCTTCCTATTAACAGGTCCTTACACTCTCCTTGAATCTACGACAATTACTACAAGTTTCATTAAAACCGCTGTACAACGTAATATACCTAGACTCATGAGTATCTTGGGCCATCATTTCAAGATATTATAGTTGAAAGTTACGTCTAGATATTTGTAATGATTTTACACTGTTTTTTTTTTTGGTTTAATTGAATAGCCATTTTTCACAAATGAATGAAGATTTCGGCGACTTACAAAGAACGTTTATTTCAATACCATTTGCAGTGATAATCCTATCACCTATAAAAGATTACGAAAAGTACTCAATACACAATCCGGCCCGATAGCTTTGTTGGTGGCGAAGAAATAGGACCAGACTTTATAATTTATTGAAACCATCTTCCAATAGTGTGGAGAGCTTATAAAATAAAGCATATATTGCCTTCAAATCCATACACAATGCCTAAAGTTGTAGACAGGACAGATTGTGAGTCTATTTAAAATAATGGCGGTAAATAGCATATAAAACATCTCAAAAAACACCACGCTAGGGCACAATAAATCTTAAGGTCGCAGTGCAATTATTACCCCAAAATATACATTCATTCATAAACACCACACTAACATCTCCTTTTTAAATAGCGGGCATATAATAGTGTAGTGAATTAAACATTCTTTAGGTCTCTCAAAGAAATAAACAAGTATAACATTTGGTGGCGCGACTACGAGCTGTCGCGTTATAGAACCAATGCCTAGTTACTTATTACTCTAAACCATTCCTGTGTGCGTTGTATTGATAGGAACGGGTCCCCAATTTTTACCAAATCCGAACGGCTAAGATGAGAAGTACTTTTTTTTTAAAGTAGAGCTACTCTTGAAGGATTTTTCAATTCCTCGCATGAGGCAGTACCCGTGAAAAACATTTGTTTTTAGGTGGCCCAGGCCCAAGAACTTACTTCGGCGTGACAGTCATACACACTTACCATTAAGCCATGGGCTACTACAAGAACTGACTTTATTTAAGGTGCTTGAAGAAAAAGAGAGTATATAAGAAGAACAGATGATCATTAACATTTTACAAATAGTATTGCTAAACGATCCAAACCCGGCGCTTTAAATCCTTTGAGGAATACATTGTTAAAAATATTTCGTCAAGTTCAATGAGGCGGTCCGAGGAATTTAAATTTTAGAATGAGAATGTAGCCGCTAGCAAGATCTGCAAATGTTTTTTTCAATTCATTGGCTTGAACTATTGTTGGTGTACTAAAAAGTCGTTTCTTTTCTTAATGTTTTTATCTTTAAATAAATTCTAGAGAATTAATAGACCTTTTGTGGGACGGCGCGCGTTCTAGAATAACGATTTCTACCAAAAAATTAAAATAAATGTAAACAAAAGTTACCTCATAGTCTTCCTTTAGTTTTTCGAAATCTTCTTTTGTGGATTCTAAGCAATTCGTGATTGAAGTTATTTTGATGCTCTGCGAGTTCGTTTGCCTTTTTAAGCATTCGACTTCGGTTTGTGCATTTTTGAGTTCCTCTCGAACGGCAAACAACTGCGCCTGGGATTCTTCGTATTGCTCCGGAAGATTTTCCATACTCGAAAGATTATCTCGCATTTCTTCGTATTTTTCCTTGAGTGTTTTGTGTTTTTCTAAGAGATCATTATATCGCGCCTTGAAATCATATGGTGGGATTCGTTTGTTTGTGGGCTTGGCTGCTCCTTTTGTAGATGAAGTCGACGTGTTTTTGGCCTTGGAAATTCCAGCAGAAATATTGCTCTTCGCATTTGTAGTTGTTGTTGCTGTAGGTTTATTGCGGGTGGAAGGTAAAACTGCTCGTGGTGCTATATTGGTGCTGGTGTGCATTCGAGCCATTTTCGATGGAATTGGAGCGTTAGTAGATTCCATCCGTTTTGGTGCTCGGGCTTCGTTCATGCGCAAATCGCATGCCGAACGACTTCTTCGCATTTTTGCTCGGTGATTGAATTTGAAGGCTTCGTTTGGGTTGCCAGAATTCGGGAATCCATTTAGTGCCAAAGGAAGCCTCAAAGATGCCTTCGTAGGTATGCTATCGGGCTTTGTTGCTCTATTTTTGCCGGTTAGTTGGAGGTCACACACCGATCGACTGCGCCGTAGTTTTGCTCTATTTTCCGGAAGTCTTGGCAAATTAGGTGATAAAGGGCGTCCTAGATTTACAAAATTAATAGAAAACTTAAACAATATTTTGTGCGGCAAATTTAACAATATACCTCTGAAATTGAATGTAGGAATATTGGCAATATCTCTAGATAGAGGCACAGAAGTCAACGAGTTATTATGATGCATTTTTAACAAATTGGAATTTGATTTGATGCGATCCATTGGTAAAATATTTTTGGTCACCGAAATTGGCCTTTTTAGGCCTGAAGGTTTTGGGAAACGGGAATCCATTTTTGATGTCCTGGTTTTGTAAAAAAAATCACTATTAAATAATTATAATTAAAAAGATCGTTTCTATATTTTGTCGCAATCTATCAAAATTAACATCTACAAATCCAAACAAAAATTTCGATACCGATACCGATACCGCCCGTTGGAACTTTCAATTTTTGAACTTCAAATTTTAAAAACATCGAAAATATAGAACATGTTTGGAAATTTTTGTTAACTCCGAAATTAAGTTGATAGCACAAGGCAAGCGCGTAAGTGGGAAAGGTATGTTCAACTATTGTATATAAAAACTAAAGTACTCTCATGGAACAGAAAAAAAACTACAATTTTCCCTCTAATGGTGGCGTGGAGACTTAAGAAGATGGGTAGGATAGGAAACGAGAACAAGAAGCAAGAAAGAGACGATTATATTATTTTAATTCGGTTGTAAATAAGTGAAGTAAGGGAGATAGTCGAACATAATTCTTCTCCCTATTATAAAGTCTCCACTGCTGATTTTTAGTAACGACAACGCCACCGATAGAGCCGAAACAGTACTAAAAATATGTGTTCCATGGGACTACTATAGAGTTTATATACAAAGCATAAACTATCCTCATCGCCGTCCTGGGTTATTGCAATTAATTTTTAAACTCAATATTTAAAAGAAAATCATGTTAAGTCATTCTCTCAGAAAGAAGTTAACCACTTTTTTTGCAAGTCCAAATAGAATTGGAAAAAAAGTCGGCCCTAACAATTTACATGTTGAATCCAAAAACAACTTATCTTGTAAAGGTAAAGGCTTGATTGGTAATATTTTAGGCAAAATTACCTTAAGAGAGGACTCCACCCATAATTTTGAAAAGAAAAAAAACGAGAAATTGGACACGTGTAGTGTGAACGTGAAGTCCGTAGTTAGGTAATGAATATCAACAACATCGGAATCAGCGTCACCACTTCGAAAATAATTTGCACACTGCATTACATCTTTCCGAAGTAGATTTTTTATTTAAAAATTAAAATATAAAGTTTATCGATTTGAACATAAAGAATGTTTTAGAAAAACAGGTAGGCGTACAAGTAAAACTAGAAAACGGTATTATTATTGCAGTTTGAGAGTTGGTATTTTGAAGAAAAGTACAGTAGATTTGATTTTGTGGCATTAGATTTATTTTTTTTAGAAAATTGCAGTAGATCTACTGCAATTGCAGCAAATTGGAAACGTTTTTTAGAATTCTAGCATCGAATGTGACAAAAATTAACCAGTTTCGCATGTACTCTTGTTTTCCTTATGAATGAAAAAAATACCTACTTCACAAAATACCCTATGCATACGCAGCTAAACAACTCCTCTCTCCCCCACTTCAAACAAAACAACAGATGAAACGAACAACAAGGAATTGGGCTTTTCCAAAAACTATATATCTATAACTATATTATATATGACGGTTCTAGTTGGGGAGAAAACAATGCAATACAAACAAATATACTTACACATGCAAACACTTTTCCAAAGGTGTGACTAGTGTGCACATTATGATTTATCGTAGTATATGTGAGTATATTTGTTTGTATTGCATTGTTTTCTCCCTAACTAGGGAGAATTGTCACATTGACTTATGGGGGAACTTCCCAATTGATAGTAGTCTGTGTGGTTTCCCGCTGTGTTGATATTTCTTTGTTTTTGGTTTGTGGTAACCAAAGACTGCTTTTAGACGACTGCAATTTCTATCTGCAATTCCCTTTTGAGTTTCTTTCCGATTGCAGCATCCATTTAAACGCTGCAAATTTGAATACCTGCAATTTTTGTTAAATGAGAAGGAAATAATATCTCGTCACTCTTTACTCCGCTTATGTGTCAAACAATAAGAAAAAGCACAAAGAAGAAAGAGCGATAACTCTGCAATTATTTCAACCTCTGCAACTTTGTCTACCCCGGACACCGCATACGTCCCCCACCTACATGCTTAAAAATTGCAAGGATAATTGCAGCATATTTGCAGCGTTTAAAAGCAGTCAAAGATACTGAATATTCAGTATCTTTGGTGGTAACTTCTTCAATTCAATACTTTCGAATTTGGATGATTTGGATTGATTTTTTTCTCAGATTCTAAATTACTGATCTTCGAATCACAGTTCGACATTTTAGGTGGAAGCCTCTCTTAAGCTCTAAGGCCACTCGTCACCTACCAGTATTTGCGATTTACCAGAAACAACATACCTAAGCTAAGCATTTAATGAAAGCATCATACTATTCTACCTGTAACTCAATCATTGCGATTGGAGAAATTTTATTTCCAGTATAAGTTTTTAAATTAGATCACTTTCATTAAGTGGCCGAGACGAGATAAATTTGGTATAGAATACCTACGGAAATGTTGAAACAATCGCGTAGTTTATTAATAAGGATAGTATGAATAGTACCAACTTTTCTCTTATAACCTCTACCATGCTTATTTTTATTCCGAAACCAAGCTAAGTACAGACGATTGTCAGTCTTGATCCAATGTATGATGGCCCTACCTCAATAAGTTATAATAACAATTTTTCGATTTTTAACTTTCAAGCGGTTCTATCTCGTTTTGTGAATTTTTAACTTCCCGTTGGAACTAATTGTAATTGGTTCGATTTGTCGAATTGAAAATTTTGACATTTCTCGACGTTTCGAGGTCCCAGGAATCGGAATCCATCTTTTTTTAGAGAGATGTCTGTATGTGTGTGTGTATGTATGAATAGAGATATCGACCTCGACTCACATAAATTTTATTTTACAGATAACAACATCACGAAGTGCAGAAAGGGTTCCAAAAAAATTCAACTAGCGGTTTTTTACTACAGCAATTTACAAAAAAATCGACTTCAGGGCCCTCATTCTGTAAAACGAATTGGGAAGTTCCCCCATACGTCAATGTGACAATGCGAAACAAACAACAACAAAAATTTCCTAGTTGGGGAGAAAACAATGCAATACAAACAAATATACTTACATATACAACGATAAATCACAATGTGCACACTAGTCGCGCCTTTTGGAAAAGTGTTTGGCTGTGTAAGTATGTTTGTTTGTATTGCATTGTTTTCTCCCCAACTAGAACTGTCAAATATAGTATAGTTATAGATATATAGTTTTTGGAAAAGCCCAATCGTTTTGGCAACAGCTGTCCCTATCTTTCTCTGATAGAGATGGTATCGAGACGATATCGTTCGATCGTTTTTGTTTTACGGAATTAGGCCCCAGGTTAATTTTATTCTACACGTCGTAATGACGTAATAGAGCAATGAAAAGAATTTAAAAAAAAGCGCAGTTTTTTTTAGATCAAAAAACATGCTTACATTTTGTGAAAAACGTGTTTCGGTTGTAATTTTTGAGAAAAAAACAACGATATTAACTTCGGGATGATTTTATTCTATACATGATGCCATATTTGATTACTAATATAAATTAAAAAAAAAAAATTCAATTGACGGTTTTTTTTTTAAGCAAAAAAACTACAAGAAAATACTAAAAATCGTTTAAAAACGTTTTTTGGCTCGAATATTTTGAAAACAAACAATATCTTAGAAGCCGGGCCAGTTTTTTCTATACATAATTTTATTCTACACATAACTGATAATGTTTGTAGAATTATTCAATTGACAGTTTTTTTTTAAATCAACAAATTTTTAAACTAAAACCACTTTGTTTTTTGACTCGAATTTCTCGAAAACAAACAAAACCTACCGACTCCGGAACAATTTTATTTTACACACAATGTTGTAACTATGAATTGATGGAGTTTGTAAAAAAATTAAATTGATACTTTTTTTTTTTAAGCAAAAACATCTGCCAAAAATATTAAATAGTTGAAAATTATAATACGCTCCAACTTTGGTTTTCACTCGATCGCATATTGAACATTTGATAAGGTCTTTTAAGATTTTGAATTAGGAATTTCCTTTTAACAAAATAGCATGGGTGTCTAGATGCCACGGGCACCAATGGTGGGAAGTTACAAGTGCGGGTCGCACCCAGTCTTTTTTTTTTTTAGTTTTCGGTATTCTTAATATAAATTGATTCAAATCGAGTGCCAACAAAAATCTGTCCTATCCTTCTATTCCTTCCATTGCCTTATTTATAAGACCCTGGGTCTTACTGGCATATATATGTTTGTGTTTGTTTGTTTGTTTTTTTTTTTTAATTAACTGGGGGTCCTAGCCCCAGGTATAGGTACTTATTGTAGGAAATTAAAAAAATACCTACATAAAATGTGCAATTCATTAAAATGTTCATTATATATTCATCACTTAGAGTATAACCTGTTCAATTCAATCAAATAAATGAATGAGTAAGAACAGCATATCGGTTCTTCTCTATTAGAAAAATTAAATCCTTTCCATTAAAAAAGAAAGATTTGAGTTTCACTTTAAAAATTTTGAGAGCGATCACTTAAATTAGAAACTGAGGTCGTAAGACTCCTTTTATTTACATTTAAAATCGAGCATCGTTAAGAAAGATTCTTTATTTTAATTTATTAGTTACAATATACATATTTTCTATGTTCATGTTTTTTAATATTATTAATTGTGTATTTTTTCTTCTTGTTCTTCAGAGCCCAGACTAAGGGCATTGCTTTTCTAAAAACATGTATTTAAACAAATTCACCTCCGAAACTCACTGGACTAAAAGATAATACAAAAGTTTAATCTTTAAAGAACATCTTTGATAAAAGATTAATATAAAAATGCTTACATATTGTTAAAAGTAAAATAGATATACATAGATACTTTTCTTAAAAGTCTTTGACTGTCGTAGACGGTTTGGATACGTTTATAATATTTTCTAAATCGGCATCACTTAAATATTCTGATATGTGATCGGAACAATCATATGGCAGATCGAAATAAAATTTAAAAAACTCCTGAGTCTGGTCAAGCATTAGACGTCTTTGAATACCCTTTTCGAAGTTCCTTTCAATTATTCGAGCATATATTGGAAACTTTAATTTATATTCATCTGATTCAAAAACTCTTTTTATATCTTCATTTCTAGCATAGCTTGCCAATGAATGGATATTTTTCGTCAAAATATCAAAAAAACTTAATTTATTATTTGCAATTTTCTCCTTTTTTAATTGCTCTATTTCATCTTTACAATTTTGTTCGTGTAATATGTTAGATTCATCGCTATATTGACAAATACATGTTAGGTTGTTTTCGTTAACATGTAAATTTGCAGTATATAACGTTATCAAATGCAATTTAAGAATTAGCGATAAGTCATCATGTTCATAATCATCACAACTTCTAATGTCAAAACATTCATCGTCTGAATCATAGATTAGGGTGGATCTTGTTCTGGTAGGTAAATACTTTGTTATTTCAACAGCTGTAAAATGTTTATTGTTTAAAATATTAATATCCGATCCAGAGTTAAGCAGTAGTTTTATAACTTTACTCCTTTCTGCAGCAACAGCAACATGAAGAGGTGTATTACCATTTATATCTTTCGAATTAATAAGACAACCATACTCCAAGAGGATAGAAATATTTTCAAGTTTGCATCCTCTTGACGCCTCATGAAGTGGGGTTGCATCTTTATTGTTTTTAGAATTAACGTGTGCGCCATTCTTAAGCAATACTTTCAAAGGATCAATATTTTCAAAATCTTCCCTTGCTACAATATGAAGAGCTGTATCGCCATTTTCTCGCTTTGAATTAACGTTCGCCCCGTTCGCTATTAGCATTTCCATAATCAGTGCATGACCCTCTTTGGCAGCAATCATCAATGGTAAACAATCTTTGACAACTAAGTTTACATCAGCTTTGTATTCTAAAAGTACTTCTACAACATTTACAAAACCTTTTTTGCATGCAATATGAAGCGCTGTTAGCTTATCTTTGTTCGTTACCGCATTAACATTTGCACCCATGCTAAGAAGCAATTTAGCTATTTCGCCTTTGGTTTTAACATAGGACTCATCTTCTTTCATACATGATCCATATAAAACGTCATACTCTCTCAAAGCAGTCAGATGTAATGCTGTCCTTCCATATATATCAGTGGCTTCAATATCAACTTCGTTTTGAAGTAGAATCTCAACTATTTCTTTACAAACTTTGGTGGTAGCAACCCTAAGTAGTTCCGGACTTTTCTGAACACTGGCTCCATAAGATAGAAAAAGTTTAGTCATAATTACATCTGATTGTTCCGTTGAATAGTATATAGCACATTTTCCCGCTTCGTCTGATGCATTTACATCAATTCCATGGGTGAGAAAGAGTTTGGCTATCTCAACTTGTTTGTACTTTGCAGCAAAGTGCAAAAAGTCACAATTTTCTTTTTTATAACAAGCGAAATGGAGCCCATTCTTAATTATATGCTGTATAATTTCAATATTTGCCCCTTTTATAGCCTTTTTCATTAAGAAGTTTATGTCGTCAACGTCAAAATCGTCAAAAGCAAATCCATAGTTAAGAAGATTTGTAACAATCGCTAAATTACTACCGTAACTTTTGGTTGCTGCAATTTTAAGGGAATTTTTGTTCACCGTATTGTTTACGTCTGGAGAATATTTAAGAATATCCTCAACTATCATCGATAAGTTTTCGGAAACAGCTAAGTTCAGAATTGTTCTTCCGTTTTCGAATTCAGCATTAATGTTAGCACCGCCATCCATCAAACATTTAGCAGCTTCTCTTTGAGAATTTCGTACAGCCAAGTAAAGTGGAGTGAACGATTTGTTTGAACGAGCATTGACATCAGCATTGCCACTTAAAAGCAACTTGATTGTTTCTATGTGTCCTTTTTCAGATGCTAAATGCATGGCTGTTAGTCCCTCCACCGTTTTAGAATTCATATTTGCTCCATGTTTTAAAAGAAGTTCAACAATGGGAAATCCTTTATGTAATCTCGCAGCAAAGAGAAGAGGAGTAAATTCTGCTCCTGTATGACAAGTTACATTTACAGATGCCCCAAGTTGTATTAGTTTTTCTGTCATCTTATATGAACCGTTTTGAACTGCAACAAGAACAGGACTAGTGCAGCTGTAATTATTAAGATAAGCTCCTCTTGTTAACAGAAGATCAACTATTTCTTCGTTGTCTCTACTAATAGCCCATAGAAGAGGTGTCGCCAAAGCACTTTTATTCTTCGCATTGATGTTAGCATTGTTATCGAGGAGCATGTTAATAAGTTCTATGTCATTATGTTCTACTGCATAGTGAAGAGGTGTATTCGAAGGATTTATTTTGCTGTTTTTACTGTTTACTCTAGATCCGCTTGAAAGAAGTAATTTAGTTATTTCTTTATGTTTAAGAATGATTGATCTGCGAAGAAGAACATATCCATGTCCCTCCGATTTATCAAGACCATATAGATTTAATAAATTTCTTAATCTTTCTAATTGTCCACAATCAACTGCTGAAATTAGTTGTGCATTAATTTCACTCATTGTTGATTTTCACTTTAAAAAAAGATTAAATAATAATATAAGAAATAGTTAAGATCTTCAAGTTTACCGCTGCAACAAAGGAAATCTTAACTTTATGAATTGAAAATGGAATAGAGACTCTAGAATAAAGCAGAAATGAATTCATAACAAAGATACCGAATTATAAAGATATGAATCTTTCGTACGTTTCACACCCAAAAACCCATTTGTTTACATTGTTGTATTTGTAATTTCGATTCGTGGCGACGAATAGATGTGAATTGCGACAATTTAATGTGGTGAGTTTATTTATTTTGTTCGTTTTTTTTTATTCTGTTGTGGTGTCTTTTATTTCGGTTCCTGTTGTTCGTTAATGTCACGTTTTCGGGAAAAAATAGTGTTATTTATTATAAAATAATTAATAAAACTATTTCCTGCCTCATGCGAATAAATATTTAAGACGTTGTCCAGCGGATGATCGTGGCACGAAACGAAGGTGTAAGCGGTGTCTGACTCGGAGGTGGTTTGGAATTACATCTCCTTTACATGCAGCCTGGTCATGAACAAAGGTCGGATTATGATAATAGCTGTGTTCCTTTGGAGGTTGTGAAATACTCATGAGAACTTAGAATGCACAGAATTGTTTTTCCTACAAATCAAACCTACTCGCACATGAGAGAACAACTAGTTGACATTAACGTTTGCATCTAATCTACTCATGAGTAGTTCGCTACCTCCAAAGTAACATAGCTCGGCTAATGTCTAGAAAAAATTCAATGGAAGCAAAAAATCCCTGTCCTTGTCGCGGTTTCCATTCAATTCAAATCAGATTGTTGATTCGTTTTATATGATAATTTATAATCTCTGATTATGTTTGTTTTTTTTTTCTATTTTTCAGAATAACTTTCTATTGTGAATGAGCATTTTTTTAGAAATCTGTTACAATGGAAACTTGGCAGGGTTGCGAATGGATGTATTCAGTAAATGAGAAAAGAATTGGGAAGTTTCCCCATAAGTCAATGTGACAATTCTCCCTAGTTAGGGAGAAAACAATGCAATACAAACAAATATACTCACATATACTACGATAAATCATAATGTGCACACTAGTCACACGTTTGGTAAAGTGTTTGTATTTGTAAGTATATTTGTTTGTATTGCATTGTTTTCTCCCCAACTAGAACCGCCAAATATAATATAGTTATAGATATATACAGTCGTATTTATTAGATTTTTGTCTACTTAGACACTGTCTAACTATTTTCAAATTGGTGGAAATATGCTTTATTTAATAAAAATAAATATCACATTACTCACGGTTAAGACAATCTACTCTTGTGTCTAAGTTAGGCAGCTATAAGACAACAATAAACAAGGTTTTTGAACAAATTTTCAAAAGTTGGACAGTTGTCTAAAGTTAGACAACGTTTATAAATAAGGCCAATAGTTTTTGGAAAAGCCCAATTAAGCCTTCACTTCATAGTCCCCTTTCACACGAGGAAACAAGTTTCTGGAGATTTTTGACGTTTTCTTTTAATTTCTTTAAAAATCTCTTACCTTTCACACGTGGAAACAAAATCTTTTTTTTTTTTTTTTTTTTGTTGAAAGGAATTCGGCATTACGGTACAAGAGATTTTCAAAGAAATATAAAGAAAATCTAAAATCTATAACCGTGTCAAATCTCTGGGGCCTCTGAGATTTTGTATAGCTTCTCTTTTTGTATGAAGATTTCTAATACCGTTTTCTTGAAAAGCGTCTGCAGTGAGATAGGTAAATTTTTTGTGAGTAAAAAAAAGAAAGGTACATTACACCAAAAATCGACGCGCTATTTTTAAAATAATCAAGGCGGTGGCGTCACGTTAGCTTGAACCATTGTTTTTTTTTTTTTAATATCATGTAGTGCAGGTGCACGACCGTGTAGCTATTTTAACAAAAATTTTTAAGACCTGTTGAACTTTGAAAGAAGGAGAAAATAATCTCAGAGAAAGAAAACTTGGCAAAAAGTTAGGATGCGCATAGAACCACACTTTTTGTATAAAATGTCACTTTTGTGTACAAGACGGTTAAACGATAAAAATTAATTTGAATCTGGTAATTATTAAATTGTGAAATTTAGACAAACTATAGAACAACAAAAATTGCGATAGCGATCGAGTTCGGGCACTGGTTGTTTGCAATTAAGATGGTAAATACTGAAATGAATTTCTTGTATATTCTTAGCCGACGTCAAGTGATAGACGTATGCGGTGGCCGATGCAGAGGTTGAAATAATTGCAGAGTTATCGCTCTTTCTTCTTTGTGCTTTTTCCTATTGTTTGAGACATAACCGGAGTAAAAAGTGTGAAGATATGTTTCCTTCTCATTAAACAAAAATTGCAGCTATTAAAATTTGCAGTGTTTGGATGTTGCAATATCCGAAAGAAACTCAAAATAGAAACGCCGTTAAAAATTGCAGTCGTCTAAAAGCAGTTTTTCTCTTTTACTGAACACATCCATTCGTAACCCTGCCAAGTTTCCATTGTAACAGATTTCCAAAAAAAATTCACAAAAAAGAGAAAAAACATAAAAAATGTAGTAGTTTATTTTTGTGTGAGTCACGGAGACAGGCCACCAAAAAACTAAAAGAAGAAAGTTTTTGTTGTGATTAAAAATTCGGTGATTGGTTTTCTTTCATTTTTAAATCGACTCGATTATTAAAAAATTTAAAACCACCACCAGTTATATTAATATCGAACAAATTAAATGCAAAATAATACAAACAAAAATTCACAACACACCTTTTCGATTTGCTTGGTTGATAAGATAAGAAGTTTACCAGAAGAGTTAGGCAGCAGCTGCTGTCAAATATTTAGCTAGAGAAAACACGGTAAAAACTATTTTTATTATTTACAAAAAAGTTATTATTTGAGATCAAAGTCGTATATATTAAAACGCAAGCAATACATGATTATTTGCCAAAGCTATTTATAATCTGTATAATTGTTATGATGAAGTTTGTTATATTGGATTGGAAAACAGCAACAACTCGTGATACTTTTATGACGAAATAATGAAAATCTTTAATAACAAAGGTAACAACAAGCCACTAGAGAATCTCTTTTCTTTTTCAATTAATAAGCAAACACATTAAAGACTAAAAAATCAAAAACACTTTCAAATTTAATTCCACTCCGGACCAATTCTAAAAGTCAAAGGGCAATAAAGTTGCACGACTTGTTTTTTTCTGACCTTAGCTTACTTATTGAGAAAGAGAACTTGATGCGTTTTAAAGACCTTGAGATACGGCGCACACAACTTGATCGGTCTATTATGATTTATTAATATTTATTTGTTGATTCTTTGATAAGAATATCTATTTACATTTAATTTCTTCATGCAACGTTTGGATGTTGCATGAACAAACATGTTATCTGTAGCTAGACATAAATTTATTCAGTTCAGAGGTATAAATGACTCAGAACTTTTGAACTGTCTGCGGTCCTTTCCTTATTGCTGTTAAATCTTCGAGATCTGTCAAACATTGGTCCTACCTCTATTTAGAAATATCCGAATGAAGAGAATCATTCATCGACTACTTTTCGGATCTGTCGACTACACTTGGCTCTACAATACGATCATTCTAAACACTTACCCTTGTAATATACGAAATCCTCGTTTGTTCTATCTACCCGCCTACAGTACTTATGACTCCAACGAACCTATCTCTCGCATGCTAAGGAGCTATATTTCGAACATGCACTGTTTCGACTTTAACCTCAGCACTCCCTGCCTAAAATTCCGCTTTCTTAACCTCCCTCCCTCATCCCAATTGTAGCTTAAGTCGAATAAATAGGGGTTTCACTCCCACCAAGTTTCAATTTAAGATGCTCTAAAGAAAAACTAAAAAAAGCCCGAACATTTCGAGTTTTTTTTTATTTTTGCCGATGTTGCGTTCGTGGCTCGAGGTCGAAAACTTAAGTTATGGGATAACATCAGAACTACCTGATCAGACGCAAGGTCTCCCTCCTTTGAGACGACAAGGTTACTGGATTTAAAACCAAGTTAAGGTTTTCATTTATACCGACATTTGTTTTCCTTCCAAACACAGCATTATTTTATATTTCAATTTTTTTTAATTTGTTTAATCTTCTTTATTTTATTTCTTTCTTGCAGTTATGGATTTCGAAAGCCTAGCAAGTCAGAAAGAGCCGCACGCTCGTACCATTATTCACTTGGATATGGATTGTTTCTATGCACAAGTAGAGGAGCTTCGTGACGTATCGCTACGTACTAAACCATTAGGAATACAACAAAAACAAATTGTAGTTACCTGTAACTATGTTGCTCGACAATATGGTGTAACAAAATTAATGCTTATATCGGAAGCAAAAAAACTGTGTCCGAATATTGTGTTAGTTAATGGTGAAGATCTCACGAATTATCGGCAGATGTCAAACAAAATCTTTGAAGTAGTTCACAAGTATACGCCATTGGTCGAAAAAATGGGATTTGATGAAGACTTTGCTGATGTTACTGATTTGGTTGCCAGCCGTTGGAAAGATAATCGTGATGTTGAAATCGAAGGTTACGTCCATCCTCTAGACAGTGAACTTACAGATCATTGTGATTGTGGGTGCGATAAGCGGCTGGCTATTGGGTCGCAAATCGCCAAAGAAATACGTCAAGAATTATTTGTCTCCCTTGGCATTACGTGTTGTGCTGGAATTTCTTATAATAAACTTTTAGCAAAATTAGTTGGAAGCACTAATAAACCAAACAAACAAACGGTTTTAATTTCTAGCTATGCGGAAGAGTTTATGCGTGAAATAAATAACCTGCACGCAATAACAGGTATTGGTCAGAAGACCGAAGCATTGTTGCTCGAAAGCGGAATTGCAAATGTTACTGAATTGCAAAACTGCGATTTAGACATGCTTAAGAAGAAGCTGGGCTTCGAAACAGCCAAAAAACTGAAAGAACTCTCATTCGGACGAGACACTGCTCCCGTACGACCAACTGGTAAGCCCAAAACTATTGGATTGGAAGACGCTTGTCGACCTATTTCCGTAAAGAGAGATGTGGAGGAAAAATTTCGTATGTTGCTTATGCGATTGATTGAGCAGGTCTCCGAAGATGGGCGTATTCCTATTGCAATAAAGGTTGTTTTACGAAAATTTGATTCGGTTAAAAAAACCAGCCACCGAGAAACAAAGCAAGCAAATATATTGCCATCTTTATTCAAATTAAATTCCAATGGACAAATAACGCTAGCCGAAGGCGCTCTTTCAAAACTGTTGAAGATAATTATGCGACTGTTCGAAAGAGTTGTTGATTTAGAAAAGCCGTTTAACATTACTCTTATCGGTTTAGCCTTTTCAAAGTTTCAGCAAAGAAAAACTGGATCATCGTCCATTGCCAATTATTTAATAAAGAAAACAGACTTGGAGGTTCAATCGGTTACCTCAATTACAAGCGATGAAGCTTTTTTGTCGTCGCCTCAAACTTTCCGCCCTAGTGATCAATTCTATAGACGACGTACGACTGCATCACCGATTCCAATGAATGTTGACTTGGAAGCACCATCCTCCGACATATCAGACTTTTCAGAAAATGAAGTTGAGCCTTCGCCGAAAAAAAGTCGCTTCCGTCTTCTCATAGCTAAACGGAGATGTCTTTCTAGCAACGACGTTAATGACATTGCATCACCAAGTAAGCTGCGTGTGTCAGATCTACGGCTGAACTCTCGTGACAGTGAAAAGGATATTTCAATGAGTCCAATTTCGTCGCCATCAACTTCGTTTCCAATACCTACATCAAAATGCTCATCTCCACAATTTATAAACTATTCATCAACAACGTCTATTAATGGCTGTGATGAAATTCGTGATATAGGTGATATGGTGTGCGATTCAATCGCTCCCAAAACATCAGAACCAAACACATCAACTTCTCAGCAAGCATCATCACACACAGAAGGCTCAACGAATGCCCTTTCGAAAACAACTATTACTGGAAACTTATCGAACATTCCATGTCCCTCCGGTGTGGATCAAAATGTATTCAACGAGTTACCACTTGACGTACAAAATGAGCTCATAAGTACGTGGAGAAGTTCAATGGCAACTAAAGCTAACAATTTGAATACGGCTGCTACAAGTAATATAAGTACAAACACCACCATGGGTGGAGGCCAAAAAAATACGCTCTATAGGTATTTCCTTAGGAATAAATGAGCTGATAGAGTCATATTAACAGAAGCTTAAAGCAATTACTTTGCGTTAATGTAATGTAATTACAAGCGTTTAAAATATATATATTTTTTTTATTTTGTTACAAATAAAGTACATTTAAGAAAACATTTTTGTACCAATAAAATAGTTACAATTTTCCATAATATGTATCTTTTTCTTGTTTAAGGTAAATGTTATGTTATGAAATCAATCATAGAAGTTTTAAGGTTAAAGACCGAGAGCCAAAAGCAAAGTTTGGGTGGGGCTGTAAATATAATGTATAAAAAAGGCAAATTATGCTGTTACTTTAGTAATCCTAACAATTTTCTAAATCCATAGGAAAAAAAATTTGTTATGTGAAACTTGTTTAAAAAAAAACTTGTCAAACACGCATATTTTATCGTCCTTTTATTTTATCACACTCTCAGAGTGAAATAAAGTTTTCGCGAAAATGAAATTATTTGTATCTCACTCACTCTTAGAAAGATAGGTAGTCAAGTGTGGCAGGATTTAATTGTTGGTGAAACGAACACGTTGTACTAAAACTTTTTTCGATCACTGTGCCCACATAAAATTTTTCAGCAGCGGCATACTTGGAAGTCCCAAAACTATTGAGATCTGCAAACGTTTCCTAAATTTGTTTAGAACATTATGTCAGTTTCAAAAAAAATCGAACGGGCATTATGTCTATTTTTTGCAGTTTGGGCATTATGTGTGATTGTTTTTTTTTTATCGGTCATAATGTCCATTTGGCTTTTATGTCTATTTAAAATGGACTAAATGTCTTCTGGCAAGGGAAATAATGTCCAAATGGAAATTTATCATTCTTAAATAGAAAATCAACCATTATGTTTTTTTTAAACTGACTTAATTGCTGTCACATTTGTCAAATTGCAAAGCAATAAAATTCATTCCAGAAATGTCCAAACGGATGGTATGTCTTCTTTAAACGGACATAATATCTATTTGCACTTTCATCTGGTCATAATGTCTATGGGCCTAATGACTTTTTGAGATTGAACGTTATTTCTCAACATCATATCTATCTATAGACCTTATGTCCGTTTGTGCGGAATTAAGTCCATGGACATTATGTTATCCCACCCGAATGCACATACTCAAATTCAAATTTGGTCTCAAAAGCTTAAAAAACCCGAAGCTCTGTAACAAAAGCGAATATATTTGAAAAATACAGGACGAGGTTTTGACAGAACAAATATGAAAGTTTGTGCAAATTCGCAATAAAATTTCACTCTATCAATGAGCCATTCAGCCTTATTATGAGTTTCACCCAGAAAATAAATAAATCTATAACCCATATTTATTTACCTGCCGTAACGGCAACCATAAACATAAATTTAATTGTAGTAGTGCGATCGTCTACGTTTCAAACAAGAAATTATAAAAATATTAAGTAAGTCGAATCGAATAAATGTTCACGTATTAATTTATAGATAGTTTTATTTTTTCTTTGTTTTGTTCGTTTATAATTTGATTAATTGAAATTATTTATAAACTCATACTTATGAATAAACCTACTCTAATTTGCGCCAACATAATTTATTATTTAAGAATGTAAGCTAAAAGCACAATAATAAATCGTTCTTTCTTCAGAAACATAGAAAGGAAACTTAGAGAACGAAGCCAAAATATATTATAATTACTATTTTTATAATTACTTATTATTTTAATTATTTTCTTTTAATTGCGTTTTATGCATACTGATAATTTTTAAATACATATTAAATTTTACTACTAGCCTAATATTATATTGTTTAAATAAATGATAAGAGATCGGCGAGTTCATTATATTATATTAATAATCTTAACTTGATACAAGTGTCATGAATATAGAAAATGCTTTAGTATTTTACGTCAAATGACAAATATGTAGGTGTATGTATGTTTGTGTGTTGTTATTTTGAATAATGTGTATCCGAATCAGAGATGTTCGTTAATTTACATAGACGATTAGATTTATCTAAATTAATGTTTTAAAAAAAAGTCGAAAATCGAAAATAAAAACAGAACATATCTCATCTCGCCGATTAACAATAAAAAAATTTGTATAACTATAGAAAGAAATCTGCATTAAATGTGTATTCAGTTCAACTAGGGAAACAATACGGAAATCTTCCTTAATGGCTCAACCATCCAGCTTTAATAAGATACCTTCTTATAGAATTTTCAATGGGCGAGAGGTTCGAAGTAAGCGGTGCGCCACTCAGTAAGATCGTCTTCAATGACAAGTAATGCGTTGGAGGGAGATTTAATATGTTACATAATTGTATCTCATTCGAGGAGAGCATGTTCTGGCCTAGTGGATGAGGTAACTGTTTCAGTTCGTCCAATTGGCTTTTGAGAATATTGCTCATTGTTGGCTGTTGTTGTTGTTGCGAGGGCTGCAGACTTATTTTTGTTATGAGTTCGGGAGTTGTTGCCACTTGCTTTTCGCGTGCGCTTCCTCCTGTTGGATTGTAAATCTGACTGTTGTTCGCACTTTGACTGCTGTTGTTGCTGGTCGGCGTCATGTTCGACTGATTGCTCATCGTATGACCCGACGATCCCCGACAGCTATCCAAGTAGCTTTTGTTGAGCGATAATACGTCGGAGTAAGTCGGGTCTGCGGTGTGGTAAATGGTGTTTTTTCCTATGGAACTTGAGTTTGGCTCGCTTGCGCTTTGAAGTTCTCTATTAATAAAAAAAAGTTTATTTAATTGTTTAATCAATAAAATTACATGTTTGATATTTATTTAACGTACGGTTGTTTTTTGCTGTGTGGAGAGTGCAAGGACGATCCGTGCCGATTTCCAGTGTTGTGATTGTCCTGTTAAACATTGTCTTATACATCCATTCATACGTTCACCATTTGATCCGATTATACACGTAAGCTGAATATCGCAAGCATAACAATGAAAATATATGTTTATTAATAATTGAAGTTAAAGTGAATCTAAGTTTGTCGTAAACGCTGTTTGAAATAAACAGTAACCGCTAGTTCTATTATTTTATACTTTTATAAAAGAATCACACGATATTCAACTTTTCGTGTATTATCAGATTTTTGCTATTTATATATTTTAAATACTACTTATACATTTAAAATGATAAATATTAATTTTTTTAAGTAAGATGTTGTAGCTTTGCTTTGTTAAGATTCAAGAATTTTGTGAAAAATTTTAAACATCAGGATTAGCATGATAATAGTTTAGTTAACAATTTTCTAACTAGAAAGCTTTTTACTATTTATTATCTATGTTCTATAATATTCACTCCATCCACTTTGCTTTTTAATAAACTTCAGCTGAACACGTCTAAAACAGTTATAGTTCATGCAAGCAAGTAAGCAAACATATTATGCCTATTTAAAAGCGTTTTTTTTTTCAATAAATTTCAGAAAACTAAGTTTTTTTCGGGTTCTGACACCAAATTTTGAAAAAAAGGTCTGAAATAATAGGTCTGTTATTTTCACATTTGTAATTTTCAAGTGACATTTTGAATCTTGTTCATTGAGTAAAGCGTTTTTTGAAAAACCTAAACCCACTCCGACAATCAAATTCTGTGTTTTTAAGACCTGACTTCCTTTTTGTTTTTACTTTATTTTAAACGTCGATCAAAAGTTCACACTCCCCATAGATTTTTAGAAAAAAAAAAGGAATTGCAAATCGATACACACACCACCTCTTTATCGTTTTTAAAAGTCACATATGGACAGGAGGCGGTGAAATAGGATTGCCAGTTAACGAGTATTCGGGCAAAATGTCACTATGGATATAATCAACTGCGAAATATTTATGGACTTTGTTTACCTTGGGTCCGCTATTATCTCACAAAATAACCATCAGTGCAGAAATTAAAGAAGAATCAAGGCTGATTCACAAGCGACATGAAAACGAAACGTGCGTCGAATTGACGAGGTCTCTTCACCGTTGTTTTTTCTTGAGAGCAAATTTTAAGCAGTGAAATAATACATAATTTCTCATCTTCACGTCACGCCACAAGTCAAAAAGTAAGAATAAGACGCGACGCAACGACGAGAAATGCTTAATTATGGATTATTTCCTTGTTTAAATTAAAATTCTTCATTAAGAGAGAACAACTGTGAATATGAAGAGATTTGGTCATGTCCACGTGAATCAGGCTTCAGTCCTGCCAAACCTTTTTTTTTGGGCTAAGGCAATCTTTATGATCCTCTCTATTAATCATTATGATCTATCAGGGAGAATACAAAGTTCTAGAATGAACAAAATCAGTTAAATCCAAAGTGATTTATAGAAACGGTTAAACATTAAATTAGAATAATTGCTGGATACTGCCCATTATTAATCACAGTCTTAAATCATATAGTGGTGAGTTAGGTAGGAAATTTAAATTTTCGAATCCCCTCAAAAGATTCTCTATTTTGATGCCATTTCAATATTTCGGTATGGACTTCTTTGGGCCCGACGTTTATATTTTCTTTGCGCCTTGCAAGTTATCTAGCGTTTTAATACCCATCAACTTTTGTTATAACGCACTCAAATTTTACAATTAAAAGATCACACATTGTATGAGGTATTTGCAACATTTGGAGGGTGTCTATTTAATATTGATATTGGATAGATTCAAAACAATTTACCTATCGGCAAAGCAAAACACGAAAAATTGAATTTACATTCATTGCGTTTAAAAAAAAAAAAACAAACAAACAAAAAATATATCGCCTATACTTACAGTCTTCCCGTGACCATAAGGGCCGAAATTACGATTTTGAGCAATAGCTGCATGTTGCTCGAAATGCCTACACTCATCAATTTTGGTCAGACCATTCCAGCGGTAGCGACTGAGTTCCGACAAGCGAATTCGCAACTCCTTTTCGCGTTCCATTGAAGCCAGTAAACGCTCGTATTCGTTTGATGAATAAAACTGAGCAAATACCCTAAATCGATCACGAAATTCTCTTTGGTCTTTACTAACACGTGGAAGCTGCTGATTTTTGTGTCGGAAGTAATTTGCCACTAATTGATAGTCTCTCACAATTCGTTTTCTTCTTACACGTTCACGCAATCTTCTGGTGTACATATCAACATGTGCCAATTTCAGCAGGTAATCTGGTTCTGTATCATCGATGTTAAGGGTTAGCGACGATATCAGCTGTTCCGCAGTAGGATCATATTCTCTTTCGAATCCATCTCTGTTGACCATGTAGCCTAACTGAGCTGATTCTTCGGGTGTTATATCGAGCTGGGGTAATTTTTGCATGGCACTACTGCCCAGAGGGCCAGTATCCTCAGTCGTGTGATCAACAAGCTGCGGACGTTGTGATTGAGCGGGAATCCATGTGTGGCGACCGATTGTCCCATTTAAATACTTGTTTACATACTCCTCCTTAGAATCTTCAGCACTCTTTGTCTCAATGTGTTTACTGATCCCTTCCCAATTTCCAAAACCATATTTCTCAATTGCATCGAGTAGGCGAAGTTCTTCTCGGGCTGACCACGAACCTTTTCCTCGAAAAATTGACAAGATTGCCGTTCCTGTGTCCATGAATTGGTAGGCATGACATTGTTGGTGGTTTCCAATCTCTGCACCAGCAGCAAAACACTACGGACGGGAAGCAAAAGTAAATAAGATATAACTCAACCAAAACATAAACAAGAAAATTGTGATGTCACGAGTAATCATATGACGTCACACAGATATGAACACATGAAGAAAAAATTCTAGGGACGAAGACCCAGACCCACCTGCAGACAAAGGTCGAAAGCTGGGCATTCGGCACAATGCACCCATATACCAGTGATATCATCTTGACAATTTGTGCAATTATATTTGGTAAAAAGGTCTGGAACGGTGAAAATTATTTAGAAAATAGATAAAATAAGAAAAAATTGATAGAACTAGGTAAGAAAAAGCCACTCACCCGCCATATTGGCTTTGTGAACCTAAATTCAGGGATGATACAGAGTCGTGCTTAGAAAATATTCACAATAGAAAAAAAAATGTACTTTTCATCAAACTCCATTCAACTTTTTCCGCTTGTAATAGTTCTGTTTGTTTACTTCCCAAAACTGTCAATTTTAGTTCAATTTTATTTTTTTGATATGAAATATGATATAACTTTGGAAAAATTGAAGAACCAAACTAATATGATCTTTTTTCAATTTTCATTGTTACCCAAATAATTTATCGATGAGAGAATAACAGAACGTAGAACAGATTTTTGTGACATTCCTCTTCACACTTCAAGTAGTGTGCGTTTAACCACAATAGAAAACCTCAATTCAAGCAATTTCAGAAAAATTTTAAAGAAAACGTAAAAAAAAATCTCCAGAAACTTGTTTCTTCGTGTAAATGGGTACATACTTACCCAACACGTTCTATGATGTCAAAAAGAATACAGCCATTATTCAGCGTTCTAGTTTTTGATATAATTTTCTCTCGAACACTACAAGAGTTGCTCACCACTAAAAATATACTCCTAGGTCTTTATTAATCCTTGTATTCATTTATAAGTTTTTTGACAAACGCTTTTAAAAACTTGCCCGTCGTTTTCTTTCTAAAAATTTTCAACTTCAATTTAATTTGTCTTCGCTCTGTTTGATCATGCCTTAAGATCGAGTGTACAACGGGAAGAGAAATTCTGCTGCAGCCTGAAACACTTGTCTGTTATCACTCTTATGTCAGCCAGCTGAGCGACGCGACATTTCAATCTGTCAAAAAAATAACCTTTGGACCAACGTCCAACATTTCCATTAAATTTTTCTTTAGTTTTTGTCTTTTTGGTTAGTGTTTTCAATTATACTATTCCAATAATTTTAAATAAATCATAACTATTTTTCAGGTACTTTAAATTTTATTTAAATTGAAAATATGGCTCGAGTGCTGGTTGGTGTAAAGCGTGTAATTGATTACGCCGTCAAAGTTAGTACCCAAGTTGCTTATCTGAAAACCTGTTGCAAATTAAAGTTATAACTTAAATTACATGTATTTGCGTAATCACCCTCTTCTCGATTTATGTAGGTTCGCGTTAAGCCCGACAAGACTGGCGTTGTAACTGAGGGTGTTAAGCACTCGATGAATCCATTCGATGAGATCGCGGTGGAAGAAGCAGTCAAACTTAAAGAGAAGAAACTTGCATCTGAAGTTATTGCGGTTTCAGTTGGCCCAACACAATCGCAAGAGGTCATTCGTACAGCATTGGCCATGGGAGCTGATCGAGGAATCCATGTTGAAATATCTGGCAAAGACTACGAGCTTTTGCAGCCAGTTCATGTCTCAAAAATTCTTGCCAAACTAGCAGAGGATGAGAAAGCAGAATTGGTAATACTTGGGAAACAAGCCATCGATGATGACAGCAACCAAACAGCTCAAATGACAGCTGCAGTTTTGAATTGGCCGCAGGGAACTTTCTGCAATAAGGTTGAGAAAACTGATGCAGGTTTAACCATTAGTCGTGAGATCGATGGTGGTCTTGAAACTATCAAAACCAAAATACCAGCTGTACTCAGCGCAGATTTGCGTCTCAATACCCCACGCTATGCAACACTTCCCAATATAATGAAGGCTAAGAAGAAACCAATCAAGAAGATGACTCCTAAAGATTTGGGTGTCGATACTACTCCGAGGATTGAAATCATTTCCGTTGAAGATCCGCCAGTCCGTCAAGCTGGATCGATAATCCCTGATGTTGACAATCTCGTCGCCAAGTTGAAAGAGGGAGGATTTGTCAAGTAATTCGAACCTTAAAATGAAGAAATAAAACTGAATAAAGAATTCTTCCTCTTTTCTCATACCGTCAGTTTTTTTTTATTCAATTGGAAATAAAAGCATTTATAATACCTGTTAAATAAATCTTTATAAAAATTACTTAAGTCTTAAACAAAATTGTTGGGTATTTTTTTCGAATGTAGGTGTGTAGATATATTTTAGAGATTTAAATTAAATTTTTGAGGGAATGCAATCTAATAACACTTCCACTTTTTCTATATCCGAAATTAACAACTCAATTATCACTTATTATATTTTAATGTGAAAATAAACAATGAGTGAAATGAACTACTTTCACTAGTGGAACATGGAAACTAGCAGGTGTAAGAAAATGAATATGATCTTGATAATTCCTAGGGATAAGTTCCACTTTGTTAATCGGTCATTTTTAAACATACAAAATAAACTACTTCTATCCAGGGACCTCTTCACTTGCTGTAAAAAATGGAGACGTAGAAATTTTGCATCTGAAAAAGAATATTTTCAAAAAATCAAGTTGCTTTTAAACGGCATTGCTGATGTTAACGCTTATTCGAAAAATATGATTCTTTACTTTACTTTATTTTGATGTATGTAAAAAAATTAACACAGAGAAGCTGCTAGATGTTTGATAGATAACGGTACCTATATTAATGCTGAATTCAAAAACGGAAAAGCGGTAATTATTGGAAATCTTCTTAATTATGGTTTTTCTGTTGAGCCTGGTGACATAAATAATCGGCCCTATCATGAATTCCATCGTAATCGGAAACTTTTCCGAACCCGTTTGGAATGACAATTTGTAAGAGATTTTCCACTGCGATGGAATCTGTAATAGTTTTTTTTCGTGATTCGTAACAAGTTTCCGATAGGAATGTCGGAATATTTTTTTTTTGCATACAGCCATAGCATTGGAGTATATTTAATTTATAGGGGTCTTAATTAAGCATGGTCTTGATTTTACTATGAAAGAAAATTCTACCATTTTGCACATGGCTGCAAAATACAGATAAGTTGCGGTTGCTGGAGTAGGATGCAGCACGCTTTCACTAAAAATCTCTTCTGCTTACGTTATGTCTCTATCTTCAGACTTTGACCTCAACGTTGAATTCTTATTAATTCATACTTACATAATCCTCCCTCTTATATGGGTTCATCTAACTAAGACTTGTAATACTTATTTAGCGAGTCATTTATAAATAGAACAGTATATTGCTATTTTCTTTCTGTTTATCACTTCTACAACATGCAATTTTCTTAAATGGCAAGGCCAGTTATAGTATTTTTATTGATCTATGCACATTGAATAAATGTTTTGGGACATTAATTGGACTGCGACCTTAAGATCTATTGTGCCCCTATTAAGAGCCAGATGTAATAACTCATTTATAGCTCTTCCCCCAAATTAGTTTCTTTGATGAACTTCAGTATTTGGATTTTTTAGAGGTTAATTTGATCTGTTTTATGTGGTAACGTCCCATATATCTATATCTTTGATACATAACTTCTTCATCTACATATGTATCGTACAGTTCTTTGTTTTATTTTTCATTGGAAGTTTTTTTAAGTAATTATTCTGAACTAGCCCAGCTTCGCACGGCAAGATAAATGTTAGTTTATTTTGAAAAAGACAATAGGTATAAGTCAATGTAACAGAATAATGTGTTGAGCAAGCAATGCCCCTTGAGTGATCTACGAAATCCAACCTCCAATTTTTTTAAACTCAACAAAACAAAACTTTAAGAAAAATTGCAATTCTTTTTACTCCAGTTCTGAATAGCCAAATATTGAAAAATGTTTTACCATTGTTGTATAAAGTGATCCTAGATGTCCTTCCAAGAGGCAGTACTTATGAAAAACATTTGTTTTTTTTTTAGATGACATAGACTGGGAATCGAACCCAAAACCTTCGGCGTAACAGCGATACGCACTAACCATTACCTCACGGGGTACTATAATTTTAAACGAATATACTTGCACAAAAAATACTAGGTGTGTTTGTTATATTTTGGAAACGATTTTGACAGTAAATTATTAGTGCGTGCTGGTTTCATCTTTCACTGAGGTCCAATACATAATGCTATGCGTGTTCTGAAATCAACAAAAATATATATATTTTTTTTACTAGATTAAACGAAAGGGTTTATTTAAAAATAAATTTATTTTTTATTTATGGACTGGGATCTGGTTTAGGAACAATAAAAGGATCTGGCACACTAGAAGCAATAATAGGCGGAATAACTAAGTTACTTTTATCTTCTGATGCATCCGCTGCTTCTTGAGCGTAAACCCCCATAGCTAAATTGAAAACAATATTTTCAATATGATGCTGGGCAATAGCAATATCATTATTGCTTCGATTGCAAGTGCGTAGCTTATGAGCTATATGCTCGCCATAGATTGAATGTTCATCACGTTTGTCACTTTCATCCAAAAGGGTTTTTATGCATTGTAGGGCATCTTCAAGAGCTGTTTCATGGCCATTTAATTTTTTTTTTTTTAATTCTGGACCATCATATTCTTCTTCATATCCTTCATTCTCATCAAAATTAATAAAAGATTCAAAATCTCGGCTTTCATCTTGATGCCTAGAAGGGGCTGCTGAGCTGTCTTCGGTACCAAATTGTTTAGAGCTACAATTTGATTCACTCTGTAATAAAAAAAAAGATCAATTTATGAAAAACTTCTTATATAGTTTGATCATTAAACAAAATAATCTTATTTCCTGAAGAAATATGAATTTATACAAAACGAATTTTAAAAATTGTTAGTTTTTTATTTTAAATGTACTATAGCAGACGTTTTTTATTGTGATGGATGAAGCTTTAACGTTACCAAATATTAAAAATTTCATCCCAAAATTGTAGATCTTTTATCGAAAAACTGTTTTTGGCCCATTTTTGGCTCAATAACCAAAATTGTTTCATTCCGAAAATGCAGTGTCAACGGTATTCACCACAGAACCAATATTTATGACCTTTTCGTTCAGGAATCTAATATCATTCATATTCACAGACATTATGGACCTATCATGTCGATTATGGAATACAGAACACTGGATCCGCAGTAATTCGAAGTGCTTTCTTTTTCACTTAAAAAGTTATAAATTAATTCATTCGGTCCGTTTTCTATTTAAGACTCTATAGTATTTTGGTTAAGAAGTCACCCGCTCTAAGGGATGACCACAAGCTTAAAAGAAATTGAAATCTTTTGAGTCCGCTAAGCGGATTACCCACGGTACTGTAGTTCAAGAAAACTGTTGACATAGGCGCCTGCCTGTCTTGACGCGTCACGCGGGTCATTCTTCGAACTGCTAAAAAATATCATTTAATGAGTAACCAAATCGCTTAAAACGCATTTTAAGCTTGGAAATTTAAAAATAAAAATAATTCTCTGACTCAAAGTCCCAAACTTCCCGGTTTGTCTTTTAAACAAATTATATATATCACACTTATGCCTGGTGATTGTGGTGGTTCCTTATTACTTTCGGGATATTGTACAAAAAAACAAGAGTAAATTTTATAAGTTTTATGCTTGGGATTATTATTATTATTTATGCATTCAATGAATTGGAAACATACTCCATAGGGCACCATATACAACAAAGATCCACCATCATACTACGCTTGTATGGCAGCATAAGGAGTAGGATCTTTGCAGTGCATTTCATTTAAGGCATGATGACCCAATACTACGTGTAACTTAACACCCATAAATCAAATTCGCATGCTTGTGCGACAGTTTCGTTTCAGTAAGTGGGGCTTAGTAAGACAAACCTCATGCCACTCACCAATTTGAGATACATCGCAAACGCTATCCTTGCGTTCGAGGTACTATCAGATAGGCTATCCATTATCTCAAAAATCCGAAAGCTAACACAAATAATATGGTTAGCTAAAGACGTTAAGCTCAGCATCTTAAAATCAAGGATAATTAATAGTCTAGTTTTACTTCCATGCACTGTATAGATGTATAATGCATAGATAAATATAATAACCCCCAACAATACAGCAGCCTTGACTTACCATGACACTTTCCGAAACAGTCGAGCTACCTTTGAATTCGTTCTCCCGCAACAAAAACATAAATTGACGAAAGAATTTCCATGGATTATTTTGAAAATAATCACTTGGTTTTTCTTCGTATCGTTTTACTTCAATACCGAATTTTCTCCGCAGTGTTTTGATTTTCTTTTGGACTTCCTCGGATGTTGTTTCTTGCTCCTCGGCAATGTGTGCCCAGAGATTCATTCTGAGTTCTGGGTTTTTCGATTTTACATTGCACCGCCACAAATCAGGATATTGTTCGTACATTTTAATTAATAAAATTGTATTTGCATCAGTCCACTTTTTCATTTTGTTTTTTAGGAAAAGAGATTTATATATATTATTAGAATTAACTGTTTGCAAGATGCAAGTTAAAACTCAAAATAAAAAACAATTTCGACAATCCAATTGACCAATTCTATTAAAATTAATACACAAGTTCGAGTTGATTTCCGATGTTATAAAGTAAAGAAGAGAAAAAAGAAAATAAATAACCCATACAAATAAAGATATGAAATTTAAATTCAACAAAACAAAATAGATTTTAGAGGGTGAATCGGTGAAACGCAAGCTACACAAATTAATATGTGTACTGTGGGTGAAACTTACGATTTACGAATGTTTGGCATCCATTTCAGAGAGTACGAATATTATCTAGAGAACCGAATAAGGGGTTTGTTCTCTTTCATTCTGTTCTTTCTAGTCAACTATATTGCATGAGGACTGAGCATGTATTAGTTGTACCATGCATTCTAAAGGGACACGAACCAACACTACTTAAAAAAGTCACTTATGTGTTTCTCGCGTCGGGTACCGGTCCGGTCGGCCGGCCGGCTGGTGCGAAAACTCTATTTCTCTCTGTTTTTCCTATCCGTGAATTCGTGTGAATGGTGGACAGGGTTCTCTAGATAATATATTTATAACTCATGAATGGGTCTGTGTTTGTCCTATTTTTATGCATAAGCCTTTAATTCTCTTAAAACATAATATATTTTCTCTTCTTTTGTTTGTGTTTTAAATACAATGAGTGTATTTGAAACTTTCACCCCAGATCTGTTTGGTAACGTGCGAATATAAACAACGAGAAAAGTGCGGTGCTGCGTTAAGTGTTAGTTAAGTTGTGTAAAAACACCAAATCCAAATCCATTTAAGAGCGTTCCAGCCAGTTCATTTAATACCTAAGTAGGTAAATAAATATACCTATGCACCTACCTCTTCGGTATCTCTCAAAATTCAAACAAAAATCAGCTGTCGCTAGTTTACATTTCCAATTTCCAAACCCAAATTATGGAAAAGGGATATTAGGCATCCAACTACAACAAAACCTGTATTAGTGTATTAATCTGGTAAAAGTAACATAATTAAATAATTATCTCTATTTAAATAAAAAATTAAAAACCTATTCGAAAAGTGGAAAACAAAAAGACAAACCAAATCGATGGATAGGAGAAAGTCTGGCGCAAGATGTGTTTTACCTCACTGCGGGAAAACAATGAGAAATACAATTGGGATTAAAATGTTTAAGTTTCCACCCGAAGGCACACTTCTTGGAAGTATTTGGAGACAAGTTTGTGGATTGCCAATGGATAAAGGTAAAATATACCTTTGTGAAACACATTTTTCTAAAGACTTAATAGGTTTGAGGCATCGGAAAAGGGATGCAATTCCTTCACTTTTCTTAACTTCCAATAATAACGAAGGCCCAAAACCCAGTGTTGTACCTAGTGTTTTAGTTAAGCTTGGAAGTATTGATAAACGCGAATTAAATTCTGCAGAAAGCGTTAAACCATTTTGCTCCAACTGTGAAAAAAGTCGAAAATGTATGCATTTTTATGTGGAAAAATGTACTTTGTTACAAAAACAAAAAACAATATTACAAGCTAGGATAAAATCTTACTGTAGATTTAAAAAACGTGCTCAAATGCAAATTTTTATGCTAAAAAATCTATACTACAAATTTGCTGAAAAGTTCCTTAGGCCAAGCCAAGATGCGATACCTATGGACACATTAAATATCAAAATTGAAAATCAGAATCTAGGAGAACAAGCAATAGAATTAATACAAAAACAAAATGAAATGGAATGGAAACTTTTAACGCAAATGACCGATGAGAGCCTGAAGAATGATAAAAAATATAAAGAGGAAAAACAGGATTGGATATTGAAATCCGAAAAAGCTGGAGAAGGAAGATTATTATGGCAGGCAGGGGCTCTACCAATTGAAAATAATGAAGGCACAAGAATACAAAATTATAATGAACCATTAAATTCTGACATATCAGACAAATCCGAAGCTCGTCGAGTAAAAAGAAATGAAATAATTAATCGATATCGACTGAGGCGAAAATATTTTTCAGTTCCAAATAAAAAGAAACAAAACAGAATGAAGGATGAAGCAAAACGAAGACTTCAGTTACTATGCCACATACTACCATCTCGTAAAAGAAGCATTCTAAAATATTCTGATTGCGAAAAGAACCAAGATGAAACTAAGGTAAAGGTGTCAAGACCAGGATTTGATACAAAGTATGGTGCAGTATGTAAAACGAAAAATCAAGTAAGATTATAATCAAAATCATATATTATATTAAGAATATTTTAAGTTCCGACTGGTTTCGTTTTTATATTTTTCTCAAAATGTTATTATTTTTAATATCTTTTCCAAAAAATATATAGCTAGGTACAGACCGAGAGCCCGGAGCAAGTTTTGGGTGTGAATTATAGCAACAATTTACGTGTATTTTTTTATGTACCTACCTATAGATCTTTACTTTTCATATGCATAATGGAGTACAACATGGTTGGGGCCTTTGTCGGTAACGGTGCATTAAAAATGCATTTTGTTTTGGAAGCCAAGATAAAAAGTATAGCAACTCAAATATTATACATAATTAATAAAAGATCTGATCGCCCTAGGCTTTCATCATCCAAAACGGAACCAAAGATGAGTATAAAACCCATTCCTAGATAAATTGTGGCAAAATTTAGAATTATGTTCTCACTGACAGAAGCTTCCCCTCTGATAACACATATGGAAATCCAAGACTTTTTCCATGGGGCTGCTTGTCTGCCAGATGCACTGAAATAATACACTATTACCGACAAACGCCCCAACGGCCCAACCACAGAATGTAAGACTTTCATATTTGTAATTATATGAAATGAAAAGGTCTATATAAAAATAATAGTGAACTTTTGCCATCATTCACATCCAAAATTTGCTGGGCATTTAGTCTCAAAAGAGTAATTCTCGATTGCATGAACAACAACATTAATTCTATGAACATAAAATGCTTTTATAACAAATAAAGTACCGTATTTAAACAGATAAGTGCTACTGTGGGAAAAAATTGATGTTGTAAGGATTTTTGAAGTTTTTTCTCAACATCTATTAATTCTACGAAAAACTAATAATTTTTTTGGGTGGTAGATATGTAGTTATTATATAAGGAACAATTTTCACATTCACACTTTTTCTAAAAAAATTAAATTAATACTTTAATTCTTTGATCTTTATTTATTTCATTTTTGCACTTTGGATTCTAGGCCGCCTTGAACTTTCCGCTTGTTGCAGATGACGTTAAGATGGAAAAAGAAGTTCGACATGAAACAACGATCAATATTATCCAGGCCAAACAAAATACTAATCCGGGATCATCAAAAGATAGTTTCATGGGGGTGCGTACAATTAAAAGCTTCAGATGTTTTCGAGAATCTAATGCAAAGATTGATCAAAGAAAAGTAGAAAAGTCTTTAAATAACATGAAATTATTAATAAAAACGATTGCAAAATGTGATAGATTTACAGTTTTTGGCAAGCATATCGCTCAGAAGATGAGCAGGATTAAAAAGGTTGAAGCAGAATTCAAAATTGCTAAAGCACATATTGATAATATTTTGCAAAATTTGGCTAATGGTGTTCACAGCTCGCAGAATGTGTAAATATAAAGCTTATGAGTATCATGAGAATGTTTAAACTAAACTCGTTCAATACAAATAGAACAAAGTCGTCATAAAATCAAATAACCGACTCAACTATTTCAATTTTTTGATGAAAATAAACAAAAACTGCATTGAAGATTTTAAATAGCATTTCAAAAATAAATTAATATTATTAATTCTTATAATTAATTCATTTTTATTAATAAAATTTTAAGTACTTATTCCAGTAGAGGTAGTCTTTTATTTTTTCATAAACATCAAAATCGAACTTTTCTTTGGCTTTTTATAATTGCATGTGGGTTCACTGAAATAAGCATCCAATGAGGCTCAAAATCTACCGATGCGCCAGTTTCAAAAAATATTCTAAGATTCATGTAAATCCACCATCTTCATTTGAGTTCTGCAAAAAAAAATGGGAAGTAAGGAGTCGAAATAAGTCGGTTGAATTAGAGTCCAATGTAAAAATCGTCAAAAATGCCGATTGAATTACCTTAGTAATCTATGCCTTGTAATAGCCGACTATAACTGTTTTAAAATCATTCAATTCTTAGCTAAGACTTCTTTAAAACAACTGCGATTTTTAACTTTCGTTTTGTTTTGATTTCCTTTCGGTTGTAAAGATACTTTTAAAAAATACGATTTCTAATAAATGTTAACTTTGTTAAATGAAAAGGAAACATTTTTATACATTCTTTACTTCGCTCATGTCACGAACAAAAGTAGAAGGAGCGATAACTCTACAATTTCGTTAAAAATCGCAAGGTTCAATTGAATCATTTAAAAGCAGTCTAACATAAGCTTTGTTCAGTGAGGAAAAGGTAAGAACACAACAGCGCAGAAATACGTGGAAAACGTTGAGCAAGTTAGAACAGGAAATGGCTACATAGCCGTCAATAGAAAACAATAATTTTTCCGAGTATTTATGCTGGTTTCAAATTGAGAAATATACGTCTCGTTGGACATACTGATGTAATAACATGTGTCTCAATCTGCCAATCTCAAGAAAAGTAGAGCGGCACAGACTCATTCAAAAAACCAAGATTGAAAGAGTATCTTTATGAAGATGAAACATGTTCGTCTTCATACCTATGTATATGGCATTTCCTATAATCTGTGCCTGCGTTCTATAAGTTCCCTTTCACTCGAGGATTTTAAAGCATGGCTATAAGTCGTCTGCCGCTTTTTTTTTTACTTTAAGAAATTACAAAGTAGGTATGTATACCTATTAATTTTGCACGTTATGAACAATTGCTTGGAAAAAGTGAAATTTTTTATTGCAATCGCCGTTCAAATATCTCGACTTCATATGAAGGATTTTAAAAATATAACTACCTACGTAACAAGCTTAACATCAACTTTCATTTGATACCAAACTCGTTCGTGTACACTCTGGGCAGAAATGGGCAATTCCCTTTGGCTGTTTATACCTATCTCACTTTCAAATTAAATAGTGTCTACAGTACACTATTTAAACTTAGCTAATTTAATACGGACTTATGTGCATGCTTGAAGGGTCGTTATCAATCATTTAATCTTCTATTGAAACAGCGATAGGAAAATTCTAAAATCGAATTCTCAATTTTTTTTCGAATAAATAAGAAATTACCTTTTTTATTTTTTACATTAAATTGTGGACAAAGATAGTGGTAGCAAAATGGTACAATAGTACCAAATATGTACTAATGGTAATATAGTACAATTTCGACTACAGTGTTTTCACCATTTTAATTTAAGTGCCATAGAGTAACTATATTATCTCTCCCTTCCCTAAAACACCCACAAATTTTATTTAAGCACAGTAAGAGAAAACTCTCTTATTTCTCCCTTTTTTTCCTATCGGTGAATCCGTGTGAATTTTCGACTCCTGTATCCAGTTCCAGTGCACTGTGCAGTGCATTTTATTGTGTTCAGTTCAGGCAGTTAGTTGTGTGCCACAAGCAACAAAAATAATATTATTATTTGCATGAAAAAGAGTTACAAAGCGTGTACCTCGTAAAGTAGTGTTGGAGAGGGTCCCATTTAAAATGCACGGGACCACTAATGTATGCTCATTTAGTAATATACTTTATTGTTCTAACAGTTTGTAGGGTGAAGGAAAACAAACCCCTTAAGTCGGTTCTTTAAATAATACATTATGTACTCTATGGTTCCAGCCAGAGATTATGAATTATAAAGATTGGAGAGCTTGGCTGTCATTCTGGTTTGCCTACAAGCTGGCGGATGGTGGTGAGTTCATATTTTTGCACTAGTGTCCATGTTTTAACGCACACTAGTGCAAAAATATGAATTCACCTCCGCATAAATTGTTCCAATTCACATCTATTCATCGACATGAGTTAAAATTACAAAAACAACAATGTAAACAAATGGGTTTTGGAGGGTGGTGGTTCCAGCTTTTAGCCGACCAGAGATTATGAATTATAAAGATTGGAATCTTTCGTACGTTCCACCCTCCAAAACTCATTTGTTTACATTGTTGTTTCTGTAATTTCATCTCGTGTTGGTGAATAGATGTGAATTGCAATAACAATTTATGCGGTGGTGAATTCATATTTTTGCACTAGTGTGCGTTTAAAAATTAACTCTAGCGCAAAAATATTAACTCACCATCATCCGCCAGCTTGTAGGCAAAACCAGAATGACAGCCGAACTTTCCAATCCATAATCTCTGTAGCCGACCGGTACCCCTCTTAACAGAACACACTCATATTTTATTTGAGTTTTGAGATGAGTAAGATAAAACTCTCTTATCTTACGTTTTTTCCTAACCTATATCACCACCAGTAGCAGAGATTATGAATTATAATTCATAATCTCTGATCACCAGGCCATATTATTCCCTCAACTATGCCAACTTCTATCAGACTACATTGTTAATTGTTTGTTATTTTGTACGTAGATATAGTCTTCACATATTCATTCACATCTTTAAACTACACATTAATACATTCGCTCAATATTATCATACATGAAGTACTCTTTGCATTTTATTTCCCTTAAACCTACTACGCCATCCGCAAGTACAATTAAAAGAGATGTGAAACACAAAAAAAATACAGGAACGCAAAAAATTTACACAAAATAAAATTGCTATAAATGCTATACCAGTACACTACAGACACTTGACACTCTTGACAGTTCGATTCGAGTATGGGCACTCGGGAACATAAACAAGCGTGCGTAAAAACCAAGTGTTCGAAAAATTTTAAATTGCATAGCATAAAGCCTTCTACAACTCGGTTTTGTGATTCTTTCTTTTTTTAAAATAACGAAAACATCACTAAAATTAAACGTGATTTTAGAATTTACTTTATACCTAAGTAAACAAAAAATGTTTTATGTAAATAAACAAAAAGCGGTCAAATGTGAATTGAAGATTGTAAAATGTGTGTGTGTGTGCGCATTATTTAACTACTTTATACTGAATAGCGATACCAAACGAACAAAAACAATAAATGACAGCTGATACGTTTTGTTTATACATACAAGATACAACCTATGTAGTTTAACATACAATCCAATAAATAACGTGGCCAGTGGGTGCATTTAGTCAAAAGTCTAGTCAAGCAATCTTGAATTATTTTTTGTCTTATATTCTATCTATCTTCAATTTTTAATTACATTTCAACCCATTCATTTTCTCACTTAAATTAAATTTTGAGATTTTCCTAGCAGATATTATATACCTACATATATAGATATTTATCAATATAATGAAAATGAAACGCACGTTCGTTACAATTTCTTAATGACAATTGACTTATTACTAGCAAACTATAACATCTTGGTCATCCCTAAAGTTACTAACCAGCCAACACTTTTAAGTCTTTTCAAAATGTACCTAGCATCGGTTTTTTTTTTTTTTTAGTTAAGTTTGATAGGTGTACCTACTTCCGAGTTCGGAATGACTGTTTTCGTAAACCTGATATCTACTTCAGATAACCCTAGTTAATCAATGTTTTAATTTGTTGGAATTGATCTCCTTGGAAACATTTCAGAAAAATGTCTACATCCCCCATTTATAATTTTCCTTGGTCGTAATATATTTAGTTAGGATGACTCACACGTAATGCTGTCATACAATTTAGCTTGTAAATCTTGTTTGAAATCGAGATTTGAATCGACTTCGAGTAGAAACACACTCTACTTTTTTGGTTAAAAGGAGGGCAAACAAACTTTTTGATTTTGATTAATGTGGAATTCCCTTCTACCTACCAAAGATTTGATTCAGTTTAGAAAAAGAGTCGAGGGCTGGAGCACTATACCTATTCTTTGTTTTTTTTTTTTTTTTATTTATGTACATCTTATTTTTTAACGTTTCAAATTCGTATTTTACTGAATACAAAAGAAATAAATGCACAACTGGGTTGCACGAACTTGCTCTTATTATTATTTTTTTTTTTTTTTTTTTTTTTTATTTATTATTTATTTATTTCAAGAAAAAAACATTAACAATAGATACAATAAGATAAAATCTTTGAGCAGTATCCTAGTTGAATATAACAAATTTTGATAAATAAAACAAAACATGAAAGTCATATTATGTACATATATTTAGATTACAAGAATTAATTAAAGAAAAAAATATTTTAAAAGAGCAAAGCTGCTTTACAAACAAAAAATTACAAAAAAGTGCGATATAAAATATTTAATAAATATAATAATAATTAATAATATAAAATTAATAAATAATAATAATATAGCATTTACCATTCAATTCGCAAGATGAGAGAGAAGCTTTGTCTGGAATCGTGTTGCATTGACAATAGTTTGCATATCAATTGGGAGATTATTCCACTCTTTTATCGCTGAAACATAGAAAGATCGCTCTGCAATGGTGTGGGAAAATCGCGGTAAAATGAGCTTAAGGCCTCTACGAGACTGCGCAAATTGCAGTATGTCTTTTAGATATTCTGGGCACCTGCCATGGATAATATTATGCAATTTATAAATATTTCTAAAATTATAATAAGCATCAAAAGGAATTCCCAGAATAGATCTGTTAAGATGAGATACACTGACAAATCTAGGTTTATTATAAATAAAACGTATGCAATCATTGAATGCAACATTTAACTTACGCTTACATTCAAAATCTAAGCACGGATAAACTGAACAGTTGAAAATGAAAAATGGCATTAAAAGGGCTTTAACCAAACGTAGCTTCATGTCTTGTGAAAGTAATTGTGCGGAGTATCTCAAACCTCGTAAGCCTGCATAAATTTTTCGTATAGCGACTGAGACTGCATCACAACAACTAAGAGAACTATTTAAAGTGAACCCTAAATAGATAACCTTGTCTAAGTAAGGAATTATTTCTCCACTGAGAATAATTGGGGGAAAATCCGCCGAATGAAATTCATTTCTAGAACAGATCATAGCAACAGTTTTAGAGGGGTTAAGTTTAAGTCTATTCTCACTTACCCACAGTTGAATTCGCTCTAAATCCTCATTAGTACGACTTACAGCGTCTTCCATCAATCCAAGTTGACGATTGATGTAGATTAAAACGTCATCTGCATACATATGGACTGAGCAGTCTTGAACAACATCAGGAAGATCATTGATGAAAAGTGAGAATAGAAGTGGTCCCAAAACAGAACCCTGTGGTACTCCTGTGTTTACAAAAAAGGGAGAAGATATACCACCTTCAACTTCTATTGATTGCGATCTATTTTTTAAATAGTTACAAAGTAGGCGAAGAGATGTGTTCGAGAACTTAAAAATGTTTTGAAGCTTAGCAACAAGAATAGAGTGATCAATACAATCGAAAGCCTTTGAGAAGTCCAACAAAACCAAAAGACCAATGTTGTCAGCATCCAAAGCGAAACGAAGATCAGAGGTTACTTTTATAACCGCTGACTCACAGCTATGTAAGCTTCTAAAACCTGACTGCCATTTAGAGAGCATATGGTGTGCGTTAAGGAAGTTTATCATTTGATTGTACATGAGTTTTTCAAATACTTTCGAAAAATATGAAAGGACACTAATTGGTCTGAAATCAGCTGGAATACATGGGTTTGTTTTTTTAGGAATTGGAACTATTTTTGCTGCTTTCCATTCTATAGGAAATTGGGAGCTGTAAATACAAAAATTAACAATATGAACAATTAACGGCAAAATAATTGGCAAAATGAGTTTAATGAACTTCGGTGAAATATGATCGCAGCCAACAGCATTTGATTTAATTGAGCGAGTTGCTTCAATAACGTCACGTCCAGTTACACATTCTAACGAGAAAGTCTCAAAATGATCATTGTTCACAGTATCATCAAAATTAATTGGATCAGAAAGTTGAGGTGCAAAAAACGAACACATATCTTCCGCATTTAGTTGACATTTTTGCGTTTTTGTATCTTTACAAACTCCTGCCACTCTAAGATTATTCCATAAAAGTTTTGGGTCAAGCGCTGGGTTCAATTTTTCGCTTAAATACGTTCGTTTTGAGGATCTAATTAGACAAGATACCTTATTTCGGGCAGTATGATATTGCCTTTTATTATATTCCGAGGGATTTCTCTTAAATCTTCGAAAAAATCGCTCTCTTTCTCCTATTAGAGTTTTAATTTCAATATTGTACCACGGACAATTTGATGTCCTATTTTGCCGCGTTCTAATAGGAACAAAATTGTCAAACAACTGGCAAATTAAATTATTAAAAATTGAAACCTTGTTGTCAATGTCAGGGGTTACATAGATTTCTTGCCAATTAACGTTACAGGTTTCTACATGAAGCTCAATTAGGTTAATGTTTTGAAAAGATCTGTAAGTTGAAGCCCCCACATCCATTGAATCATTCCTATTAAATTGTACAGAACAACAAATAATGTCATGGATAAACTCACAAGTGGGTCTTAATTGATCATTTCCTAAGATACGACGCTTAGAATTTGTCAAAAACAGATCAATAAGAGAAGGATTGTTGGTGGACTGGAAACAAGTTGGCCACTGCGAATTAATAACAGAAAGGTTTAACTTATCACAAAAATAATGAATTCTTTTCGAATAATAGTTATCGACAAGAATATTGACATTAAAATCACCACCTAATAACACAAAGTTATACAGTGGAGTAAGTTTACATATATTTTCTTCAAGTTCTTTGAGATTTTCCTCTTTAAAGTTACAAGGAGGACAGTAACAAACCACAATTAAAAGTTTTTCTATTCCATTTCTTATTTCAACACAAAGAAACTCAATATTTGTAGATGTAGACTCATACACGTTTTTAGCTAACAAAGTATTTCTAACATACATACACACACCACCATGGATTCTGCCAACTCTATCATTTCTAAATAGCCTAAAACCTGGAAAATATACTAGCTGAGAAGAAATGCAATCATTCAGCCAGGATTCTGATACCATAATAATATCCATTTTAGATGTACAAAACATTTGATAAAAAATAGTGTATTTGGAACGAAGGCTTCCAGCATTAACATGACACACATTAAGCCCATTATGCGAACCACAGAAAACATTGAGAACAGATCTTACAATGTCAGGGTCACATCCAAAAACCATTGTATATAAAAAACAAAAACACTATCAAAATAAGAAAAAGCTTCTCTCACAACAACAAACAAACAAAAAAAAAAAAAAAAAAAAAGCGATAAAAATTCAATAGATATTAAATTAAATATAATAGATTAATATTGAGAAATTATCAAAATAAATGAAAAATTAATCTAAGACATGATCAAAAATTTGGCTTCGCAAAAATAATATTTCATAATTAAAAAAAGAAACTAAATAAAATAATTTGCTAACAAGAAAAGGAAAATCAAAGTTACGTAAAATAAAGTGAGAACATTGGAAAAATTGTTCATATTATTTATTTCTTATTTTTTTTTTTTACTAGGTACTGCTACTATCATTATCGGAAAAAAAAAAATAAATAAATAAATAACAATCAAAATACAGCAACAGCATCAGCAATCATCTCAACAGCAACCTTACTTGTAACGGGTAAAGTAGTAACATCAGTAGATGATGCACCAGCAACAGCACCCACATCAGCAACAGCAATCACATCACCAAGAGCATTTTTCATCATATTTGTAACGGGAAAAGTTGTAGCAAACGGCGAAGAAGCAGAGTTTTTGATATTGCACAATGAATTTAGTGACAACATATCGGCAATATATGTAGGTCTTTCATTTTCAGTTTTTTTGACAAACACTCTACCACTCCAAGTATGAACAGAGTGAAGACAGTTATCACGCCGGAGAGCATTAGCTCTACGAAATAATTCATGGTTTTGCTTCGTTAGACTTTCATAGACTCTCACGAATTCAGCAGAATTAAAACCCAAATCTCTGAGAGTAACTGCTTTGGAATTTATTTTATAGTACTCTCCTACTTGCTTTAATATCATTGTTTTTATTTGTGCACTTGGAAGTTTAATAATAACCGCACTTTTGTTTGTATTTTTTGTCGGTTTAGTGCGTGTAAAATTAATCGGTGTTGTTTTAATATTAATTTTATCACAAAACAACTGAAATATTTCGTTAAGGTTTTCATCGGCTGTTATTGGAATTGACTGTAGAACAATTTCGTCCGCAATATTTTTCCGAGCCAGCGCGTCTATTTGGTGTTTTAAGAGTGATATGTCTTCTTGTGCTTGTTTATGTGATTCGTTAATATTAAATAAATGATTTTCAAAATCGGTTTTGATAACATTAAGTTTATTGTTAAAATCATGCTCGATTGCATTGAGTCGAACGGTCAAATCGTGACGGAGAAGATCGAATTCACTTTTTATTTGTGTTGATATTGTTGTTGTAATTGTCCGGGAAAAGTCTTCAAACCGTGCATCGATATTATTGAAAAAACTTTGTGGTAACGGTGGAATTGTGTTTTTTGTGTTAGGAGTGAGAGACGTTATAGCTTGAGAGTTATTTAGAAGAGTGAGAGATGTTCTTTTTGACTTATTCTGATGTGTGAAAGAGTCAGATGGTAAGTTTTTTTCTCCCGATCTCAAGCCTTTTCTTAGCTCTCCTTTCGTTGGGTTAGCGCTAGGTTTAGGCATCACTGTTAAAATGACGTATGGAAAAATAAATATGGAACTGACAAATTATTTTTAATTTCACTAGTTTTTCTTATAAATCACAAGTTTAGAATACTTTATTTTATTACAAGGTGATTAGAGAGAAGTAATTTCAATAAGGCGAAGCAATTAATTGTTTTTAACAGTTTTTTTAACGAGATAATTATGAATTTTTGCGGATCTCAACTTAGTCACAGCCTTTTCATTTTTTTGATACACAATTGCAATCGGAAGGAAACTTAAAAGAGAATGTACTAAATTATTTTCAATTAAAAAAACTAAGGTTTGTAGAAAATCTCCGGCTCTATGTGCGATCACACTGTGGTCTTAAAGTCAAAATAATTCAGATCTATTCATATGATTTTAGAAGAAATAAATTAGTTATGAGAGCCTATATATTGTGCGGCAATGCAAAAACGTAGTAAAGTTTAAGGTTTTATTATGTAAGTACAAATGAATTAGCACCGTGTTGCACATATATGCATGAAACTTACACTTTAGAGTTTAAGACTGAAAAATTGTTAAAAAATCAATATAGGTAGGTACCTACCTAATTAGAAATGAATTAAATTTGTTTTGACACCAAAGCTGACACAAATCTGAATTTACGAGAAAAAAATTTAAAAATCGTTTTTTTTTTTTTTAATTATTTTTTTATAGGTAGGTATCCTACCTTTTAAATTTTGAAAACATTTTTAAGAAAAAAAAACGCAATTTTTAAGCAATTATTAATGCAGAGTTTAAAAATTAAATTTTCATAATATCACATAGGTTGATATTTTTTTTTAAATCCAAAATTTGTTTTTTTTTTCGGAAAATTTTGATATCGGTTCGTAATATAATGTAAATAATGGTTCTATGAGAGATACCATTTTTATTCGGTGATTTTTTTCCCAATAATATGGTAGATCGTACTGATATTAACTCACATAAAAATTTTAATTAAAATCGTAGGGGCTGTTTTTGAGAAAAATGAGATTCTGATCTGACATGAGTTCGAAAAATTGAAAAAAAAAGACGACGTGACGACAAGAAATGCTTAGTTATGTAAATATTATTTCATTGTTTTAAGTTCGTCATTAAGAGAGGAAAACTGTGAATAGATCTCGTGACGCCGACACGTCTCGCTTTCTCGTCGCATGAGTTGTAGACTAGTCGGTTCGTTGAAAATATTATGTTTTGTTTGAATTTTGGATGGGTTTGAAGTATTCTCAAGAATATTTTGAGAGGGATGGCAGTCAAGTAGTACATTAGGTATATATTATATTTTATAGTTAGGTACTATATCGCATAATATGTACTCTTATATATTTTTTTTTGCAACTTCCATCATAATATTTTTTTTTTATAGTTAGGTACTATACCGCATATGTACTCTTTTATATTTTTTTTTGAAACTTCCGTCTCTAAGCAACAATATCAATAAGTACATGTACACTCCAACTGAATAAGCACACAAATTTTCTAAGGTACGTTGTCTTTTTTTTCCAAACCTAGTGCGTTAATGTATCATTTGATGTTTGCTTATGATGTTGAGAAAAGAAATCAGTAAGAATAATTCAAAAAGTACCTCTATTTTTTCTCTGGCTCTCTTGCAAAGCGTTCCATATGGAAAAATGCAGATTTTTTTTGCGTCAACTGAATAAACACAAGGTCATCTTCATTGTTTTTGAGCGTTCTCAAGTTATTGTTACATTAGATCAACAGTTGAAGTTAGTGTTTCAAGTGAAATTTATTCGTTTAATTGAAATTCTAAAGAAGATGGGTAGATCAAAATCTCTAAATAGTGTTGAAAAATCTAAAATCGATTTATTAGGAGAACAAGGACTAACCGGGCGTACTATTGCTAACAAAATTGAACGAAGTTTCAGTGTGATCTATTTCTATTCTATAAGAAATAATAATTCGTACGGAAAAAACATGAAAGGAGGTAAAAAACGGCAACAACAGCAGTTGATCGAAGAGCAATTTTAAGATGTGCTTCCAATTCGTGTGATTCTGCGGCAAAAATAAAACAAAAAGCTGGTGTTGGTGCAAGCGTTTCAACAGTCCTTATAGTAATCAACAGTGCAAATCATCTAAAACGAATGAAACTTCAAAAGAAACCACCACTAAACGACAAACGGAAAGGTATGCGCTTAGAATTCTCTAGACTCCATATGTGTTGGAAAAATGAATGGCGTCATGTGGTTTTTTCGAATAAGAAGAAGTTTACTTTTGATGTTCCTGATAGCTTTAATTATTACTTCCACGATGTGAGAAAAGAAGAACGATTTTTAGCGCGCCATCGATAGTCGAGAAGGTGGTGTTATGGTATGGGGAGAAGTCAGTTACTATGGCACTGTTGAGCTTGAGTTCCCAACTTCAAAAATGGTTGCAATTACCTACAAAGAAAAGAAATTTTCTTAAATTTGCGGATATTTTTGGACCCATACACTGGTCTTTTCAGGAAGACAACGCCCCTATTCACACGGCGTGCATTGTCAAAAATTGGATAGAGCAGCAGAATGTGGAATTGCTTCAATGGCCGCCGTATTCACCCGACTTAAACCTCATTGAAAAAGTTTGGGGAGTGTTAGAACGAAAAGTTTATGAGTCTGGCCGTCAGTTTGAGGACAGAAAATCCCTTATTGCAGCCATTAAAGTAGCCTGGAGGGAAATTTCGCTGGACTACTTAAAGAGGTTGTACGATTCCATGCCGGACCGAGTCTATGAAGTCATTATGAATAAAGGCGGTAGTAACCACTAATAGAACTAACCAATAAAAAACTATTGTAAAAAAAGCTTGTTTCAATTTCAATATTCAGTTGACGCAAAAAAAATCTGCATTTTTCCATATATGACACTTTTTGAATTATTCTTATTGATTTCTTTTCTCATCATCATAAGCAAACAGTAAGCATCATCAAATGATACATTAACGCATTAGGTTTGGAAAAAAAAGACAACGTACCTTAGAAAATGTGTGTGCTATTTCAGTTGAAGCGGAATGTATATATGTATATAAAAAACCGGTAACAACTAGATTTGCATTTTGGTGATAAAAAGTGTTGTACTGATCGCAAGATATAAGTAGTTATAGAAAAAACAAGTGTGCTAGTGTTTTTTTGTTAAAAATTATTTAAATAAAGTTGAAAAAATGTCACAATCTAAACGTTAACGGTTCGTATTTGGAGCAAAAAAAAGGAAACACGGTTTTAGAAAAAAGAATTATGGAAGGTTATTATTTTCTTTTTGAGTAACTAATGAGTACGTGCTGTTTTACATGGTTGCCACTTGACTGGAAAGTCAGTGAACAACAATTTGGTCAGGCAAAGTCAGGGAATTTCGAAAGCGGTCAGGGAAAATTTTTCATCAATTTTCAATTTTTGGAAATTTCAATCCTAATGAACTAGTTTTCGACTCTAAATTCGTTTTTCGATTTCAAGGCAACTACTTTTCTTCAATTTAAGCCTAAAGTTGTCTCTGTAGAGTGTAGACCCAATAGTTTCCAAATTTAACAATAATAAATTTATAACAACAATGTAGAAGTCCAGTAACCTTGTCGTCTCATAGGAGGGAGACCTTGCGTTAGATCAGTGTCAACTTAATTAGACCTAAAAATATTTACTTAAATAAAGCTTCAGAGAAGTAGGATTTAGATGTAACTCCATTTCAGAACTCGTGATTGAAATATCGTCGTAAAAGGAAAAGAAGTCATATAAATCTGAATTTTTTCAAGTTTTTTTTTAAATTATGTTTTCAAAACTCTGTAAATGCAAAATACTGTATTTCAAAAATAAAAAATAATTTTAATTTTAATTAAATTATCTGAAACTGTTGGTATGTAAGTACTGTATTGTATTGTATTGTATCTACCTACAATCTACATATTCCTTTTCTTCTTCACAATAGAATCTCGAAGTTATACCTACTTTTTATATGTACATACCTACCTACCTACCTATTCTGCTCCCACGCAGAATATCCATACAAATGATTTCTAACAGAACAACATATATCTCGTATAAAACTTAGTCAAAAATATAATCCAATCCACACACGGCCTTAAGATTAAGAGGTAATTATAGACGCTTTTTCTTTCATTTACTTGGCGGAAGATAAACATTTGAAAAAAAAACAGATATAGTTATAACGGCCCAACTGTGGGTTTGCAGTTTCAACCATCAATTACATATATGTACATACAATATAAATATATATACGCAACTTTCGTTTCAATTTATTTTATAGTTATGACACATCAGAAGTGAAAAGGATGTTAAGTTCAAGTGAAGAAGAAATTTTATTGTTGCTTGCTTTAGTGGAAGACGAAAATAACATGTAAGCTAATTTTTTTTATTTTATTATCTTAGTACCAATATTTTGAATAAAAAAAATGCGCTTTACTTTTTTCATAAAACCGAAACTATAATTTAATGGCGTTAATTACGGAGCATTAAGCTTATGAAACTCATAAATCAAATATTTTTTGTGTTAAACACACATTTCCATAGTGTCACAATTCTTTGGCAACTGAAATTTGAAGTTAACTCGGGTTTAATTTATTTTCAGGATTAACTAACTCTTGTTTAACTCAGGGTTAACTCAGCTTTGGAAAACTGGCTCATAAATATTTAGATATACAGTGAAAGCTCTAATAAGCGGACCCTCATGATCCCCCAATTTTTGTCCGGTTAAGGGAAAGAAATAGAAAAACTTTTTTTTTAACTTCATATTATATTTTTATCATTAAAAAATGGCATCGCTCAAAATATAATAGAACGCGATGAGAAAAGGAAACCAAACATTTTCAAAACTACACCAACTTAGTTACTAGGGAAATCCTCTAATAAAAGCTTTCAACATAACATTGCTCTGTCCGGTTATTTTGAGTTTCGCGTCCGGTTATCGGAGATTTTCTATGGATTCGCTCACCTATTTAAAATATAACAGAAACTATACTGAGTAGTGAGAATGGATCTTCTGATTTTTTTGTTTGCTTCATTTGTTGATAAAAAATAATCCCAAAATAAAATTATGTGTCCGCGTATGGGAGATTTCCTACCTAAAATGAGCAAGAAAAAGTGTCCGCGTCCGTTTAAGTAGTAGGTATAGGGATACTTGAAGCTGGGAACTTTTTTTACGACCTTTTCAATGGTTTGTGTTGGTGGCTGGTTTTTAATTGCTTTTTAATTGTTTTGTTTTTCTTTGTCGGCGTGAGTCGCGCACAAGTCGGTTCAGTTTTCTTTTTTTACGACCTTTTTCATTATTGAGTGTTTAAAAAAAAGAGTATTTTGACGTTGTATTGTTTGGTGTTATTTGAGATGGTGTCATGGGGAGTTGGTCATGAATGTGAAATGGATCTTTTGAATAGCTATTGTGTGTGTGTGTTTGTATATACAATGTCATTGAGGATCGGTCAAGTGGATTTCCTAAAAAAAAAGACTGTTGCTGTTTTTAAAGTGTCACCGTCGTAGCTATAGATTTATGTATATTATATGAGTGTGTGTCGTCAGATATATTGACTTCGTACAAGAGGGTATCGATCTATCCCGAATGAAATTTGATGGTGTTTGAGGGTTGAATTGAAATTATGAATTTCGTGTATATTTGAATGAAAATAATGACAAGGGTAATAAATGATGATGAGGTGTGAGTATATTTTTATAATGTTTTGTTTCTATATTGTTTTTTATGGCGTGTGCTATATGGTGTTTAAATTTAGGAACACCTAGGTTCGTTGCACTGGCGCGTGTCATATTTTTGGGTCGCTATTTTGAGTGGAATAGTTTTCCTAATAAATATACCAAATGAGTATTTTTTAAATAAAAGTAAAAGTAAATCATTTTAATAAAATAAAGCTTTTTTATTTTCAAAATATGCATACAGAATATATTGTTTTTATTTATTTTCTTTTTAAATAGGTGTCCATGAATTGTGATCGGTTGCAAAACCAAGCCATTTTACAAGCAATCGATTTTTTTTCCTTTGAAGCACTTTTTCCACTAGATAAGTATCGGGAAACTTAGTTTTTTGTAGTTCCAGCTCATAGAACCCGCCTTTGATAGGGTTTCCCTGATAGTCTTCTAGCAGATATGTAACTGGATTTGTGTGTCGAACTTTGTTTATTTTAAAAATCTCTGTTGTCCAATTCGGTGTGTATCCTTTATCAAATACATGCTTGTATTTACTTATTCTCACAAAATCTCCCACCTTGAACTTTGGATCAAAATGAATTTTGATGTGATCATATATTGTTGAAAGTATTTGCTTTTCATTTGCAGCATTGACTTTGGACGGCTTCATTTTAATAGTGCGATGTTTTGAATTGTTGTACGTTTTAGTTAGTGTATCTATTATATTTATCCAACAATATGAACCATTAGCACTGAACTCTTTCCACATAAGGGTTTTCAAAGTCCGATTAAATCGTTCGACTATCGAAGCCTTAAGGGGTGTGAATGTCGAATAATGATTGATGTCATGTTTTTTCATAAGACTTTGAAAAGTAGTGTTGAAAAATTCTTTCCCGTCATCTGTTTGTAGATTGTTTGGAATTCGACCTTTTCTAAATATATTTTCCATAGCTTCAGTGACACTTGACCCGGTTTTATTTTTAATGGGGGCTGTCCAAGCAAATTTAGAAAATGTATCAATTACCGTAAGAAGATATCTATTATTTTCATTATCTGCTGAATATGCCCCCATTTCAACTAGATCAGCTTGCCATAAATCATCAAGCCCTTTAATAATGACTCTCCTTTTTTTGAAATTTCTTCTTGCGGGCTTATGTAGTTCTTCGACAACGTCTCTTTTACTCATCTTTTCTCAGAATGATTAAAACAACAAAATATTTTACATTTTTATTAGTTTATTTATTTAAATTTTTTTTTATTTTTGTACATTCACACTAAGTTGAAAATTATTTTTAAAATATTTATTTTAATCTTTCATATAACAACATTAATTTTTTAATTCTTATTAACCTATTTTCAACCATGTAGCACGCACATGTATCTGGTCCATCTTTGCATAAATTTGAAGATCAAGGGCAGTTGGCAAAATGGCAGCCATAATCAGATATTGACGAAGATACATTAATAAATCGTTTCAAGAAGATTATGCAATTCAAAAGTTCAGTATGATGTTCGTCTAGTAAAATGTTCTTATTTTCACTAACGAATTTTAAGATTTCATCAAAAATCAATGTGGGCTTTATGCTAAGCATCGCGAGATAATGTCTGATCACATATATATTTAAGTAAAGATTAAATTGATTTTAAGTAGATATAACATGTTTTCCCTTATTTAAGTATTTTTCAATTTCAATTTGAAGGCTTTGTCCTAATTGACCAATTTTCTGATCAACATAGCTTTTGGTAGCTGCGTCTTGTTGTTCTTCAGGTTCCTGAATATTTTTTAATCGTTTTCCATTTATGTTGTAATCACCGTTTTCAGTTTTGAGAAATCCCTCGCCAGGTGGTCCAGGCAACCCTGATTCACCCTGTGCACCAGTCGGCCCCGGCTCTCCTTGTTTTCCTCTTGGGCCTCTGGGTGGGGTCCTATATGAATAACGACCAAATTTATCAACACTCATTATTATTTTCTATTCGATAATATCAGCCTCTTTAAGTTCTTCAATAATTGAAACAATTTCGTTAGAATGATTGTTATGTCCAGCTTGTTGTGAAGCAATAAGAAGTCTCATTCGATCTACAAGCTCATTAGGATCATCCCAAAATATATAGTCTTTTTTCATGTTTGATAATTGCATTAATCCATTTCCTGAAGCTGATTGTGTTGTTGATGGTGAAGGTGTTGGATTATTAGAAGTATTTGTGTTAAATCCTAATAATTTCTTGATTATTTTCTTATACTTATAACCCCTATTGCCATGTACTTGGCCGTGTGAATCATGACCAATCCTATATGTATTGGTGTCATATAATATAGTCTTATAATTTTTTAAATCTTCATCGGTGTAAATGGTTTCATCTGGTTTTTTCTTAAATATAAGCTCATATAAACCATTTGTTCCTTCAAAGGTTTTATTTTTTATTTTTATATCTTTTCCAAGAATGATTAATTCGCCATTTCCGATGTACCACTTCTCATCTTTTGAATATACCCCATACGTTTTATCAAGAGTGTTGGAATTATTTATAAACAAATCTATGTATTTTTTAGGTGTATCATGGAATTCTTCTTGTAATAATAGCTCCGAAAAGTTACGGTGGTTAAGGCTTTTCTTTGGTCTTTTTGGGGTGATGGTATCATTAAATTCAGGTGAATCGTTAATGTAAGTGTTGGGTGTGATGATTTTAAATTCATTTGTTCTTTCTTGTTGTTTAAATTTGCTTTTTGTTTTCTTTATAGGACTTTCAAACAAGTCATTTTGACTTTGTTCTTCTTGTTTTGTGTTTGCTTTTTTTACTAACTCATTTAGGGGTTGGGTAATGGGTTTTAGAGTTTCCTCAATTTTAGTTTCGTAAGCTTCCCTACTGGTCTTGAGAGCTTTGTATTTCTTTCGCAGAGCATCGGTGGTTTTAATAAGCTCTTTTGTTAGCTTTACATCTATGTTCATCATATTGTAAGATTTATTCCTTCTTACAGTTGCAGTTGAAAAATAAGTCTCGAAGTTGTTGAAAAAATCTTTCGATGGTTCTTAAACCGAATTTTATATTGCGGTACTGGTCTTAACTGTAGAATACTGGGTCTTAAACTGGATTGAACCGTTTTTTACTGCTATAATCTGCTCGCCGAACTGTTCTGTACTGCTCTCATAGAACATAACTGTGTATATGATTCAAAAATCAAAAATTGTATCTATTTTATATCTTAAGAAAGCAGTCAAAACCTTTTCTATAACGACCTTCATTCAAGGGGCTTTCCTTATCAATTACCACAAAACCGTAATTTGTGTTCCAGCATTCAGCACATACGTTTTGAAACATTTTAAATGTTATATCTGAATGGACATGATCATTATAAATGTATCGCATTATCTCGAATTAAGTGTTTCGGAATTCTTGTATATGTTTAGCATAAATGAAAACTATCGATGTAATGATGTCGCCCCATACTAAAGTACTCTCAAATTGTGTCTTGTTTTTCACAGGCAATATCGTCAAAGATAAATATAGAATTTGGTTTAGCCTCTTCGGGCCGAATAACATCACTTTTATTGGAAAATGTAAAAAAAACCCATATTTTTTATGGGTTAGAGTTTCCTCAATTTTAGTTTCGTAAGCTTCCCTACAGGTCTTGAGAGCTTTGTATTTCTTTCGCAGAGCATCGGTGGTTTTAATAAGCTCTTTTGTTAGCTTTACATCTATGTTCATCATATTGTAAGATTTATTCCTTCTTACAGTTGCAGTTGAAAAAAAGTCTCGAAGTTGTTAAAAAAATCTTTCGATGGTTCTTAAACCGAATTTTATATTGCGGTTACTGGTCTTAACTGTAGAATACTGGGTCTTAAACTGGATTGAACTGCTTTTTACTGCTATAATCTGCTCGCTGAACTGTTCTGTACTGATCTCATAAAACATAACTGTGTATATGATGTAGTATGTTTAAGGGCGTTCTGGCACAGTGGCTCACAGGTGAGAACAGGGTTTGTATAAAGAGCTATGGGTGTGGTTTAGGGATGGTGTTGGCGGTGAAAGATTGATTGTGGAGTGTTGCTGAAAAGTGGTATAGCGATCTCAAGTAGACCTTGATTCTAAAGCTGAAACAATACTTATACCAGAAAAACCAAAGTGAAAAATCAACCCTTGATGAAAAATAAAAACATGAGAATTTTTGTTTAAATATATACAATTTTATTATTTTTTTGGTAAGGTTTATTAGTCGTCTGTTTCTGAATAACCACCTTCATCGGTAATTGGTAACTTCACCCAAGTATTTTCGAAGCCTGGCACGCCCGTCCATTGTCGGTTGTATTTCTCTGGAACTTTGTACCAGGTGGCTGGAGGATAGATCATGATATTAATATCATGATCACTTATGCTATCATCTACATTTATTTCCAATGGTAGTATTGCCCGTTGAAATGTGTCTTTTCGAAGACACGGTGGAACCGGTTTTAAATAAATGGTGTGTTTTACCGTGAATGTAGGATTTTCGAACGGTCTATCAAAACAATGCTCATTTATACCTAACCCAATCTCATCTCCAAACTGGAGTTGGTGCGTTACCATCGGAGGTATTTTGCTTCCATTTAAATACACCCCAAGCGTATTAATATAGCTTTGTATATAAAGCCTTCTATCATCCGGAGTAATCCTAATCCTCGCATGGTAACGGGCCAAAAAAGGGCATTGGATGCCAATTAATGTTGGGGTACATTCGCCGTACCCAATATCCGATTCTCCTCTTTTGAAGGAAATTAATTTTCCACTCACAATATTTGTAAATGTCCAATCTGACCTGTACATTATTATTATATTTTGTTAATATTCTTTGTTTTTTTAAATAAAAATAAAGACTTCACTTCTACAGCTAGTTTTCGAAAACTATTGAACTGTAAGCATATGTTGAGGAATTTATAGTAACATAGAATACAGAATTTTTTCAATTTAAGAGGATTCCTATACCTAAGTAGAATTATCAGAAAAAATATTTATTCCTAGTAATAATTTCAAGACTTTACGATGAGGAAAATTATAGATGAAAATTAAAAAGTGTTGGGGATATCGGGTTGCTTGCTATTATTTGTTAAGCGGAATTTTCTTATTCATCTTAAGGTTTGAGAAACCTAATTACTATTATAATTTATTAGGTGATTTGGGTTCAAGTAAATTCCAACGGACTAGATCAGAACCCCAACACTTTAAACCCAACAAAAGGGCAACAGTCTATTTTAGAAGAAAAAAAGATTAAGAAAATGCACTTTCCAACCACTAGATAATGAAAAGGGTCGTAAAAAATTTTTCAACCATTTTTCTCAAGTAAAGATATTTCTTCGAGAAATCCAAAATGGAGCTGTTTACGTTAAAGGAACTGAAAAATCTAAATGGCTTAGAGAATTACTTAATAGTGAAAACATAGAAGTCATTAACCTAGAAGATATCTACAGCTGTCCAAATTTAAAGGAACTCCGAAGAATTTATCCTAATCAAATAAAATGTCTAAACCATGGAAAATGTTGCGCCCTTCAAAATGTTTATCTTTTAAGCAAGTTCATAAGAGAAGCAAAACAGTTGTAATATAAATACATTTTATAAATAAAACAAAACTTGTGTTATATAGATATATGCATATTATTTTTTATTTCATAAGCTAGAATACTGTCTTTTTTAAAACCGAACGGTATGGAACTGTGATCATCGAGAAAACGACGTTTTTCTGCTGTAGGTTTGTATGTTTTAACCTCTTCTACAGTAACCACTTGATGTTCTCTTGTTCGTCTTATGTTATTAGACTTAATAACTATAATTTCATCATCTTCTGCAGTAAAATTTAATACTGCTTCTTTAATTGAATCAAAATTAATTTTTTGAGATGATTCATAGTTCAGAAAGATTCCATTTACCTTACACACAACGTGTTCACTATTATCTTTTGTGCTGTAGACTTTATAGGCTTAATTTTTTGGACCGCCACTAACAATTTTAGACGAGCTTGTGTTGTTGTATACGCGGCAATACAAACATTAACCGTAGGGAGAGAGTCAGCGGCTTCTTCTTTTAACTCAAAATTAACCACAATATTGTTTTCATTAATTGGCAAAATATGCAAAACTTCAATAGAAGGATGAGTAAGCAGTAGAAACAGATCTGAAGGTTTATTCAAGATACAAGTTTTTTGTTGATTTTCTCGTTGACCAAATTTACCCCAAAAAGAATTCAAAATAAGTTTGGCTAGTGATCTTTTTCCAGGATTGTTTTCTATTTCAGAAAACTCTAGTTCTATATTTTCCTTATCTAGGAAATCAGCAACATATTTGTTTTTATCTTCTTGAGATGTACAAGTACTCGGCCATCCTGACGCTTCTTGTTTTATTTTTAAATAAGTATTCATCATACGAGTAAAAAGACCATCAGAACTTGTATTTGGATTATATTGGGACACATCATATTCCCAAATTTCTAAAACAGCAAGTAGCTTATACCCCATTTCAACTGCTTTCAAAACTTCTTCGATTACCCAAGGTCCAAGTAATGCTCTTTCGTCATCAGAATGAGTGCAGATTTGTTCTTGAATTTTTTCACTACTGCAAGTTCTACATAAGGAAAACATCAGCTTATTATTTTGCTTAATGGGTAAAACTGGATGGAATAAATTGTCTGGTGGAAGAATTTTGCATTTTACAAGTCCATTTACACCCTCGAGTTTCATAGCAGAGCAAATATCATCGTTAGTAGTGTGAATTTTTGGATGACCAATAGGGAATTTCCCATTTTTACAAACCCAGGGATAAAGAGAACATACGTCTATGTATTTTATTTTTTCCCCTTCTTTACATTTATAGTAATTAAATGTATTTCCTGTCCGTCCGCCATAGAAAGAATCGCGAGGATTTAAAGGTGTGTTTTGTATTAACGGGTGATTATTCAAGAAATTAAGTTCTTCATTATTTAAATATTTTTGTTGAATCTGAAATTCACAATGCCACATTTCAATTACTTCGTAATTAAATGATCTTAATCGTGTTGTTTTGGCTAACGTTAAGATAGGAGATCTGTGGTTCAGGGTGTCATATTTGTCTTCTGATAGAGGGTCGTCACGTACATACATATATGTTTTAAACAGGTAGGATGACCGTGATAAAAATAACCATGGAATTCGAAAATCTGTTTGGTTTCTTCACAAAAACCATCGACTTTAACTCCATTTATTACTACTTCTCTTCCTTAAGCGGCATGCTTGATATTAATTTTTCGTATCTTTTGTTTCCAAATCAACCATTTGATTGCAGCTGTTGATTGATTATCTACGCACCTATATTCGTTTTTTAGGTATAAGCCCAATAGTATTTGGTTGAAGAAAGTTGCGCCTGAACACGAGGTTACAAGCTGATGCTATTGTTGTTGCTTCCAAAAATGGTTCAACATAGCTTTGGTTGAGGAACAATTGCCTAAACTTTGCAAGTCTCAGCCAAAATTTTAGAGATGAGCTAAGTCGTGATTTTTCAATCACAGGTAAACCTGTGATTGTGATTTGCAATTCACTGTGAGTTTAACCTGTGATTGTGATTGGAACACCAAAACAGTGATCATATTTTTGTTGAAAAACGCATAAAAATGTTTTGTTGTTTTAATCAGTCTGAGAAAAGATGAGTAAAAGAGACGTTGTCGAAGAACTACATAAGCCCGCAAGAAGAAATTTCAAAGAAAAGGAGAGTCATTATTAAAGGGCTTGATGATTTATGGCAAGCTGATCTAGTTGAAATGGGGGCATATTCAGCAGATAATGAAAATAATAGATATCTTCTTACGGTAATTGATACATTTTCTAAATTTGCTTGGACAGCCCCCATTAAAAATAAAACCGGGTCAAGTGTCACTGAAGCTATGGAAAATATATTTAGAAAAGGTCGAATTCCAAACAATCTACAAACAGATGACGGGAAAGAATTTTTCAACACTACTTTTCAAAGTCTTATGAAAAAACATGACATCAATCATTATTCGACATTCACACCCCTTAAGGCTTCGATAGTCGAACGATTTAATCGGACTTTGAAAACCCTTATGTGGAAAGAGTTCAGTGCTAATGGTTCATATTGTTGGATAAATATAATAGATACACTAACTAAAACGTACAACAATTCAAAACATCGCACTATTAAAATGAAGCCGTCCAAAGTCAATGCTGCAAATGAAAAGCAAATACTTTCAACAATATATGATCACATCAAAATTCATTTTGATCCAAAGTTCAAGGTGGGAGATTTTGTGAGAATAAGTAAATACAAGCATGTATTTGATAAAGGATACACACCGAATTGGACAACAGAGATTTTTAAAATAAACAAAGTTCAACACACAAATCCAGTTACATATCTGCTAGAAGACTATCAGGGAAACCCTATCAAAGGCGGGTTCTATGAGCTGGAACTACAAAAAACTAAGTTTCCCGATACTTATCTAGTGGAAAAAGTGCTTCAAAGGAAAAAAAATCGATTGCTTGTAAAATGGCTTGGTTTTGCAACCGATCACAATTCATGGACACCTATTTAAAAAGAAAATAAATAAAAACAATATATTCTGTATGCATATTTTGAAAATAAAAAAGCTTTATTTTATTAAAATGATTTACTTTTACTTTTATTTAAAAAATACTCATTTGGTATATTTATTAGGAAAACTATTCCACTCAAAATAGCGACCCAAAAATATGACACGCGCCAGTGCAACGAACCTAGGTGTTCCTAAATTTAAACACCATATAGCACACGCCATAAAAAACAATATAGAAACAAAACATTATAAAAATATACTCACACCTCATCATCATTTATTACCCTTGTCATTATTTTCATTCAAATATACACGAAATTCATAATTTCAATTCAACCCTCAAACACCATCAAATTTCATTCGGGATAGATCGATACCCTCTTGTACGAAGTCAATATATCTGACGACACACACTCATATAATATACATAAATCTATAGCTACGACGGTGACACTTTAAAAACAGCAACAGTCTTTTTTTTTAGGAAATCCACTTGACCGATCCTCAATGACATTGTATATACAAACACACACACACAATAGCTATTCAAAAGATCCATTTCACATTCATGACCAACTCCCCATGACACCATCTCAAATAACACCAAACAATACAACGTCAAAATACTCTTTTTTTTAAACACTCAATAATGAAAAAGGTCGTAAAAAAAGAAAACTGAACCGACTTGTGCGCGACTCACGCCGACAAAGAAAAACAAAACAATTAAAAAGCAATTAAAAACCAGCCACCAACACAAACCATTGAAAAGGTCGTAAAAAAAGTTCCCAGCTTCAAGTATCCCTATACCTACTCGTTTATTAGAATGTCTGTTTATAGGAAAGCAATTTGTATGAAAAATGTAATAAAAAGTTGGTTCCCGAAAATGTGTCCGTTTAAGGGAATTGTCGCATTATTTCACTTTGACTAGGGTAGCGCTTATTTTGGCATTGTTTGAATTTCTGGCACGAGTATGATAACCGTGGCGACAAGAAATGATGACGGTTTTTTTTAGAACACTTCAATACAAGCATTTTTTACTATGAGAGGGGGGGTCTATCTCCCCCCGTTTGGGCGGGAGGGGCAATTTTATGAAAAAAGTACTAATAATGAGAAAAAAATCATTCAAAATAACGGTAATATCTACAATTCAGCATTATGCCTTTTTTAAAAGCCAATACTCTGTTCTATTAGCCAGTTTTTGAATCAAGTGAAATCTATACATAGTTTTTGAAAAAAACGAGTTTCAAACTCAAAATTTGGGAAAAAACATGAAAAAAATGTTTAAAGTAAAATTTTTCAATGCTTTTAGATTTAATATTATTTTTTTTTCTTACAATTCATTGCTCTTATTAATTCTTAATCAAAAACTGAAAACTAGATGATTTTATATCTTTTAGTTTTCGAGAAAATTCTAAATTACCAATTTCATGAAAAAAGTACTAAAAATGAAGAAAAAATATAAAAAATAACGGTAATATCTACAATTAAGTATTATACCTTTTTTAAAGCCAATACTCTGTTCTATTAGCCAGTTTTTAAATCAAGTGAAATCTATGAATAGTTTTTGAAAAAACGAGTTTCAAACTCAAAATTTGGGGAAAAAAAAAAACATAAAAAAAATGGTTAATGTAAAATTTTTTAATTCTTTCAGATTTTATATTATTTCTTTTTTCTTACAATTCGTTGCTCTTATTAATTCTTAATCAAAAACTGAAAACTAGATGATTTTATGTCTTCTAGTTTTCGAGAAAATTGTAACTTACCAATTTGCAGAATTGAAAGTTTGAGTTTGAAACTCGTTTTTTCAAAAACTATGGATAGATTTCACTTGATTTAAAAACTGGCTAATAGAACATTGGTATTGGCTTTAAAAAATGGTATAATATTTAATTGTAGATATTACCGTTATTTTTTAATAATTTTTTTCCATTTTTAGTACGTTTTTCATGAAATTGCCCCTCCCGCCCAAACGGCGGGAGATAGACCCCCCCTCCCATAGTAAAAAATGCTTGTATTAGAGTGTTCTACAAAAAACCGTTATCATTTCTTGTCGCCACGGTTATCATACTCTCCCCGAATTTCTTTTCAAAATCGAAACCAAACAGTTTCGAAGATAAAAGTTGCATATTCGCTCCTGGCCTTAATAGTACTTGATATGTGTGCCAAATTTGGAGATTTTTGATCACTTTCAGATATTCCATTTTGTCTGCTTCAGAAAAAAAAGCACTTTTCGTGGTTATCCATCGTATTTTGAAAATGTAATTTATTTAGCTTATCAATTTTTAATTTTGCTACACTTTCTTGCTTTTTTTTCAAAAAACTTTGATAAACATGAAAAAAAAATGTCTTCAATAGGTAGGTAAGTCACTACATATCAAAATGTAAAAAAAAAAAAAATTGGTATACTAAATTTTCTTTTTTTTAGTGCTCCAAAAATAATTTTCATACATAAAATCTATTTTTTTTTTCGAAAATGATTTGTCTTTTTTTTAGTTTTAATAATTTTTAATTAAAAATGTATATCGTTACGAAAATTATTTTCATCTACAGACATACATATTAAGATATACATACCTACATACATACATACATACATAATTAAAAAAAAAATATTGTTTAGACCAAACACATGTTGTTTCCATAGAAATACACAAAATTTCTGAAAATCTTATACTACGGAGAATTGAATCTGATTCGATTCCGTGTAGACCTGGATCGGATCGAAATAGGATTACTCGGTCTGATCCAGCTTTGCGAGCTTTGCGAAAAGGACCTATAGTTTTCTTTCAAATTATAAAAATAGTAATTTTACGATTTTTATGAGAAAATAAAAGAGATATTTTTTTTTGTAAATTTGGACTTACTTTTTATTTCTAGTGGGGCAAATTTGTTTATTAATTTTTTATTTTTTTTTTTTTGTTTAATTTGTTATATGTTTTAAAAAATATATATACATTTTATTTCTCTTAAAAAAAAACATGTTAAATTATTGCAATTTTATCACTTTATACGTACGTTTGCAAGTATAACTTCCACAATTTCTATTTGTTTTCAATGAAATAAATTAAAAATAATTAAACGTAACTAGATGCACCCATTGAAATAATTTAAATTAAATTATGATATAACTAACGGGTGCTATGAAAGAAAAATGTAAGAAATAGCTTTGTTACAACTTTATGTCATGGGGCAAAACGTCTTCATTTTTCATAAATTTTGGGTATGTACTAATAAGAGGTCTATTATGTTATGAAGCTACTAAACTTAAAAAAAAAAAAAAACAAAAAAAAATGTTTGCACATTAAAAAATTGCATTAAGTATCAACATTTGTGATGTCGTTGTGAGGTATTATGAGCCTAGACAACTTTTATTTATTTTAATTATTTTTTTGTGCATTTTGTGTATTAGATTCAATAATAAAAAACAATAAAACATTTACAGATTTTCCTATTTAAATTTTATAAAAAAGGTCTATTTTGCGTTTTTTAACAAAAAACTCCTTTGGACACGCACACAAAGAAGATTGTAGTTCCTAAGAATTCCACTTCAATATCAACGCCAACACCTTCTCTTTCTTCTCTTTGCTATTTATTTCGCCAATGCGCTCTCATATATTTTTGTGTGTTTTTTTTTTGTCGGCGCATATAGTTTTTCTCCTTCTTTTCCGCTCTCAAATACACAACATATAAAAAATAAACCGGTTAGACATTCATTCGTATTTTTGTTTTTTTTGTTAAAGTGTTGGGAAGGGGTTATGGAAGAAGTGTTTTTGGTTGAATTTCGTGTAGGTTTGATGAATGGTGGTCAGTAAAGTAGAAGGAGTGTGGGAGAATAGTTAACGAGTGTAAAAAGGTATACCTATCAAACATGCGCTCTCATATCCATACATGATATCTCATCGGAAATATAAACAGGTTTTTTTTTTGTCAGCTAGCTCTATTTTGTGGTAGGCCAGGAAACATGATTTGAATGATCGTAGTCCGTTCGTTGCAAATATTTTTTTGTAAGGTATTGGAGTATTCTCAGGAATATTTTGGGAGGGATGGCCATGGCAGTCAAGTAGTACATTATATATTATATTTTATAGTTACATAGGTACTTTACCGCATATGTATTCTTATATATTTTTTTTGCAACTTCCATCTCTCAGCAACAATATTAACATGTATGTACTATATAGAAAAAACCTAGCATGTAAGAATATTTTTTTTTTTTTTTTGAACTATGCAATTCAGTACTATTTTTATTTTTCAGTGAACAGGATAAGTACTTTTGATTTCCGGTAACAAACAACTAGATTTGTATTTTGGTGATAAAAAGTGTTGTGCTGATCGCAAGATACAGTTATAAAAAAAGTGTGTGTGTGTTAAAAAATAATTTAAATAAAGTTGAAAAAATGCCACCATCTAAACGAAAGCGGTTCGTATTTGGAGCAAAAAAAAGGAAACATGGTTTTAAAAAAAAGAATTATGGAAGGTAATTATTTTCCTTTTTAGTAACTACATATGTACATACGTGCCGTTTTACATGGTTGCCACTCGAAAGGGAAAGTCAGAAAATAATTTGGCCAGGGAAAGTCAAGAAAAGTCATGTAATTTCGAAAGTGGTCAGGGAAAGTTTTTTTTATAAATTTTCAATTTTTGGATATTTCAATCCTAATGAACTAGTTTTCGACTATAAATTCGTTTTTCGATTTCAAGGCAACTACATTTTCTTCAATTTAGGCCTAAAGTTGTCTCTGTAGAGTTTAGACCCAATATACAAAATACAGTAGGTATAACCTATGTAACTGGACTAAAGTGTTTATCGTAAAAAAAAAATATTTATGTAATATGTTTCTCCAAGAGTTACTGTTTTTATTTTTATTTTTCATTTGGTCAGGGAAAACTTCAAAATTTGGTCAGAGAAAGTCAGGGAGATTTATTTTATTTTATTTTCTCAAATAGTAAACCTACAGATTATGAACATAATAACTAATGAAAAACTTTCCGTTGTATCAAGTTTTTGTTGTCAAGTTTTTGCTAAAATTGTTTATCCGGTAAACTAGTAATTTGATTTAAACAAATTTGGTCTTATTTTATAGATATTAAAGGTATCTTCAAATATGAAGCAACCAAAAATCACAATTCAGTATACAATGCACAATACAGTTTTTCAATTGTTTTTTCTTATAAATATGTATGTATGTATTTAAATGATATTTTTGGTGTAATAATCCTTACTGACAAATTGATATTTCAATTCATTTTTAAAACCTCTACCTAAACAAATATATCATGTTTTTATTTCAAAGACGAAATCATTTGATTTATTTTTTTCTCCAAGTGACCGCCAAAGTGCGTATGAAAAGAAAAAAGTAAGAAAAAGATATATATTTGGCTTTGTTCATTTTTAGTTTCTAGGTATCCGATCCGATGTAAAATGAAATCGGATGTGCGGTATATTTTGATTGTTTGGTATTGGTGTGGTGTGGTTGACGTTTTGTTTTTATTTCTTTTGTTATTTTTATTTACAAATTCTGGCAGGTATATCATTTGTGTGCTACCTAACTAGGTAGATATTCATTATATCCTACTACTATGAATATCTGATATATTATTAAATATGTGATGAATTGTTTTATGAAGGCACAAAAATGTTTCGAGTTGTCACTTTGTCAGTCTTCTCACTTTGTGCATTTTTTTGGCCCGATATTTTCAATTCTATCAGAAGAAATAAGTGTAAATGCAAGTTTATATATCTACATAAATGTAGAAAAAAATATATATTGAGTGAGGGTAGGTATGTACGACGTACGTATTACTTTTTTTTTTTATTTTGTCATTCTTTTTAAACTAATGCTTAATATGCATACAGATAAATAGAAAAAGTGTTTAGTGCTAATACATCTAATCGAAATCGTACCAGATAGTACCTACATTGTACACGTAGTAGAGGAGGCTCTACTAGCTAAACAAATCAACAACAAATCATAACAAAAAAATAGTGATATGTATTTTTTTATTTTTTTCGTAAATTTTCCCATAAAATGTTTTTTTTTTGTGTAATATGTGTACTTAATTTCTTAATACTAAGCTAAAAAAAAAATAATGACCAAAAAAAATATAATCAGTATTTTTTTGAATGAAACCCAAAAAACTTAGTTGCCCATATTTTTTTTTGAGTAGTTTAATTTCTAATCAAGTGATTTACATATAAACATAGAGTTAAATCTGAGGGTGTAATTTTAACAATTTTAATTTTGGGGGTCATACAACTCAGATTTCAAAAACCTAATCCTAATAAAAATTAGTTACAAGGATTTTAATGACATTAATATGTATACTCTGTCCAACAAAAATTGGCAGTACACGTCTTATGGGAAAGCTTTTTCAAAATCAGTAGCGTGCCATATTTTTGCACCATATTAAATTGAAATAACTCCTCCACAAGAAATGTTTGCCCGCCCGTGAATTTCCAATAGCATTTGATACAGACCCAACGTCTTATTCAAGGCACATCTGATTGTGCACTGAATTGCTGTGGCCAATGGCGATTGGCTGCTGCTTGATGTGCATTCAGAGTTACCCGTGTGCATTTGGTAATTCGTTCAACTTTTTTTCCTTGAGTTTCTGTTAAGGTGCTTTTGATTTTCGAGCTTTAAGAAAAAGTTTTTAATGATGAGTGTTATCGTGGACACTACGACAACCCTGTGAAAGCTTTAATGAAGGACAGATTTATGCAATACACTGCAGACAGAATGAGAGGCAAACGTCCTATCTTGCCTACACTGCCAATTTTTGTTGGACAGAGTATAGTAAAAAATAAAAACTATTCTACCTACCCCCTTAAAAAAAATCCTAACCAAAAGCGAAAAAAAATAACTTCTATGTTCCTATGTTCCGTACCTATGTACGTAGTGTATGTTTGATTAAAATCGTTTCAATCGTTAGACTTGTCGCTATAATGTGAACAAGAATCAAAATACCCATTGAAGATTGATTTAAGAAAAAAAAAAACAATTTGATACAAGTCAGAATAAAGAAGATGGCATGATTTTACGAACTTGCTCACAGGTCCAACCAAACATGTGCCTACAATATCTATGTATATAAAATATGTTGTTGTTTTAGTATTCGCTCACTCTTGCTTTTTTTCTCGTGTTATATTCTATAGGTCCACAGAAAAAAACACATTTATCGCAGGTACACATTTCATGTCTGAGCTAAACTCTGAAAGAACACGCAGCTTCAGGAAAATATTTTGTATGTGTGTAGTGTGTACCTATGTGTTAATTTGTTTATTTATTATTGAAATCGTATCACAAACCACATACATATATAGGAACATCCGACTGTGAGACAACGATCAAAAATACATATAGGTACCTATTTAAGATCAGAAAAAAAAAATTGTATGACTACAACGACATCACTGTGTTTATGTTTTTTTATGTGGAAGGTTGTGCTCGTGCTTTTAAACGCTTTAATGTTAGTAACTCATTTAAAAAACAAACGACTTATTAGTGGGAAAAAGTGCTGTGTTAAACAATGTGAGATGTCATATAGAGCAAATTCCCAAACTAAGCTCTTTAAATTTCCTGCTAACTCCAGTTTGGAAGAAATTTGGAGAGATAAATGTGGTATTGCTAAAGAAGTTTCTGTTAAAAACCTATACGTTTGTAATTTGCATTTTACTGCAAAATATATAGGTGTGAGATTCCTAAAGAATAATCCTATACCTACTTTGTTTTTGCCCACGAAACAGTCAATAACTGAAACGCAGATTTGTTTCGAAGATTTTGACAGGTAGGTGGTAAATGTTCTCGCACTAATTCGGACAACTTTTTAAACGTCAAAAAATATACTCGACTAGAGTTGCCGTAGATCAAAATTTTCAAGAATCACAACCCAAGAAAATAAAATATTAACACAAAAAAAAACGTCCCTGCTTATATCAATTTTTTAATATAAAAACAAAAAAATCTTATTATTTTATTATGCTTTAAATTATGAAACTCTAATGGTCTTATTTATAAACGTTGTCTAACTTTAGACAACTGTCCAACTTTGGAAAATGTGTTCAAAAACCTTGTTTATTGTTGTCTTAAATCTGCCTAACTTAGACTCAAGAGTAGATTGTCTTACGTGAATAATGTGATATTTATTTCTATTACATAAAGCATATTTCCACCAATTTGAAAATAGTTAGCCAGTATCTAAGTAGATACAAATCTAATAAATACGACTGTAAGTGTTTTTTTTTTCAAAAAGAATTATATTATATAAGAAATTCTCAATTGTCAAATCTTAATTTTGAAGTAATAGGTTTGCTAATATTGACATGCATTTTTAATTAATAAAATAAAAGATTAATAAAATAATTAAAAATATGCTTATCTATCAAAACCAAAATAAAAATAAAATTAACACTTGGACAACCCCTGTTCGATTGACAAATTCTGTCAATCTGACAGAACTTGGAATTCAACATTCCACGCGTTCCACACATGACAATTTAAATCTCAAAATTCAGATTTCTGAATTTTTATGGCTTCTGATTGGGCAGCTGTCATAAAAAATTAGATAAAATACGATTTTGTTAAAAATTTCAAAATCTACTTAAAGTATAAGTGGAAATTGGATCTGTTGAGCAACACAACGGATTGAAATCAAATCAAAGAAAACTTATTTTTATTATAATCAATTTTTTGTAAAATTAGAAGACATTTCATGTTTGACTAAAAAGAGATTGAAAAATTGAATATTAAAAAAAATATAAAAACGTGACTAATAATAAAGCACAATTTTGAAAAAAAAAACTGTTTTCCATAGAAATTTGCTTTGTAGATTATTTTTGTAATATCTACCTAGATAAAAAAAAATATGGAAAAATGGCAACACTGCTTCCTAACTTACTTAAAATGAATGTTGTCTCTCTTAAGGCGTCAACATTCACAACATACTCTTTCTGTTTTTTACTAATCGCATGCGTAGTTGTTGAAGTAGGTACTCTACTCATGCATACATTTTACAAAACTTCAATCGTATCGTATCCGTATGGCGCTAAGTGTGACCTTACTTTCCGTTTTGTGACTTGCTTTAAACATCCCCCATTTATATAGTGTCTGATTTATTAAAGTTTCTATTTACTTTCTGTTTGAAAAAAAAAAACAAATATAAACAAAATTATAACAAAATTAAACACTACCTACATATACCTGCATATCAAAGCCAAATATGCGCTGTGCTGTTTATGGCTGTAATGTGAACAATAAAAAGAAAAATTCTAAAAAAAAGAATTCATTTTATTCGTTTCCCAAAGATGAAAATATGCGCAAAAAATGGATTGACTTTTGCCAAAGAAGCGATGTATTTTCTGCGAACAATGCAAGAATTTGTGGTAAACATTTTGTGGAAAGTGATTTCCTTCCTGTGAATCTATTTTTGAGGCAGTATGGATTTTACAGCGCCAAGCGCTTGAGGGCAAATGTAGAACCAACAATTTTTTTGCAAATTAAAAAAGAGAAAGACTTTTCTAGTTCGTGTGAAACTAGAAGGTATAGACAACCGGCCAAAAATATTACAAGGTAAATAATGATTGAATGTTTTTAAAAATTTATTATATTTATATCGATTTATGTTTTTGTGTACCTAGTAAATATGTACATTATACATAAGCATGTAGATACATCATATACATATACAAAGAATATATATGTATGTACTTACACTCTTTCACTCTTTATGGATATATTAACACCACACCACACAAGTTAACGCGTAATATATTTAAACAAAAATAGAGAGACTATTCACTTTTATATTGTGGTCACTTGCTCTCTTGAGCATCCAGCAGGACCCACGAGCACGACACAGTTGTATACCTATTGTTTTTTTAAATCCGTCAATCGGTCACATTCTCTCTAATACTTGCGTAGTGTATACTTATGTATTTTATTAATTATGTATGTATAAGTTAGACATAGTGCACATATGTATGTGTTGATTTTCTCTACCTTTCAAAGTTTATAATAGATGGTTGTGAGTTATACCTTAGGTATAGATATTTAATATTTATAATACACAGTACATATCTACATATGTATGTATTGTATGTATATTTACAATTATTAATTATCTAGACTTAAGGGGTTCGTTCTCTTTCTTCTGAGCATGGTGTACGTGTAGCTAGTTTTTGATTGCATTTGAAGTGGGTAACTGAACCAGGGTTGATATTTAACTACATATAGTCAAAAGAGTCTCCGTACAGCAGCATATTCTTTGTTTGTAATATGATAAACATCAAAAATGTTGAATTAAAAAAAAAAAAAAATAAATTCCTTTGTGTTTCTCCACACTATACGACGACCATCTGACCCAAAAATGTTGTATTTACTTTCGTCAGTAAATATAACCTGTTGTCTCTTTCTAAGAGTTTGACAGCATAAGCCAGACTAACTTTTTTATTGGCTTTTCGAATAAATGTCTTCTTTTGGCTCACTCGACTTTCATAGTCTGGTTAATAGATTTCGTATTGTTTGGTATGATACCTACATCAATTCCGTCGGTAGTTTTAAATTTTCCTGCAAGAATTGGTGCCCTTTGCTGGGATCCTTGGCAACATTTCTGAATAAACGCTTCTCCTTACGACGATCTATTTTTTTGGACGGCAAAATTTTGGTTTGTTTGTTTATTGTTTTTTTTTTGTTTTTTTTTTTTTATTCTTATATTATTGTTATGATTTTTTTTGAAGTTTCACCTAGAGATTTTCTCTTACGTATGTAAATCCAGCTTGGGCACACTATAGGATAGAAGCAGGGGGGTTGCTTACATACCTCACTGTTTATACGTCGTAATGCTGGGTGCTATAGCGCTATATTTATGTAAGCAAGCAAAAAAACAAAAATCTTATAAAAAAGTATTTTCGGTAATTTTTAATTTTCTCAAGAAGTAGAAGAAATAAACTCATCTAGTTTTCAGTTTTTGATTAGGAATTAATAAGAGCAACAAATTTTAGAAAAAAAAATAATATATACAATTTTACAGTTCTGAAAAAAGCGTAATAGTGCCAAAAATAATCTTTTTTTTAAATTTGGTTTTGTTTCCATTTCATTTTTGGTATTATTTCATTATGGCTAACGAAATAAAGGTAAATTGCGGTTATTTCGTTTTCAAAAACGAAATAGGACCAAATTTCAAATTTGGTTTTATTTCGTTTGGCGTTATTTCTCGTCACCGAGGAGAACAGGTGTTCTCATCTGTGTTCCCACTTTAGCTCTTTTAATGAAGATGTATTACTATTTTTTTGCTAAAATATAAAAAATAGTCTCCTGTACGGAGACTTTTTCGACTATCGTACATATACATATGTGTCAATTTGACATTTTGAAAGACAAAACACCTGGAATAAACTCCCTAAGCTAAGACAGCCCGCCAAACTACCACCAAATTAATACCTTAGAACTATGTCTCCTCTTGAGCGTGCATCAACGACACATATCTGGGACGACACCAGATACAAGCAAGCGAATTATCCTTATCTAAAATACCACAATTATTGAATTTTCTCAAATAAACAAATTTGGAAAGGAAAAGCTGTAAATCAGCCACCTAATCCAGCTTTCCTTTGAATAAGGGCACAATAGAAAATGCAGTGCAATTAAAACCCCAAAATTTTTCATTCATTCCATACCCAAAAATAGGACACTTACCCTTAAAATAAATAAATAATATCTAAAATTATCAAATCTTATAATAAATATGAAGGCCTATTTTTAAAACCTATTTTTTTTTTTTTTGTAGAAAAAGTAAGAAACAACCAAATGAAGAAAATAATCTTGTTGCAACAACATCTCTCGAAGTTAGCGATCAGGAATACCAATTGAAGTATGAGAATATTACAGAGGCAACAACATCTACCAAAGCTAGTGATCAGGAAAACTCACTGAAACGTATTAAAGAGGTAAGTCTGATATATTATCCATACAAAATTTTATTGCCAATGTTTTTATGTCTAAAATAAAAAAATGTCATATCACCCAAAAATTGACACATCAACAAAATTTTTCAATTATAATCCCCCCAAAAATTGACAAAAAATTTATTTAACGTTTGGGAATTTAACGCCGTTTTGTTTTTAAAACCATTGCTTTAAAAGGATTCGATTCGATTCTTTTGGGATTTTTGTTGATCCCGGGCCAATTTTTGTTTTACTTTCAATTACGTGGTTTAAAATCTAAATCAAGGGATATTTTACCAAATCTCCTCGAAATCAACCAGATTGTCCATACATTTTTAGATTTCGTAATCTAAATCTTCTCGAAACTTTGGAACAGTATGCATGTGAAACAAACATGAATGTTTAATATATCTATTGAGTGTACAGTACACATATCTTAGGTTATAAAATTGCGCAAAAATGTCTGTTCGAGTGCTCACAGAAACTCAACACGCATCATTGGAAACAACAACAAAATATTAAAATAAGACAAATAAAGGGGCACTGGATCCACCATTTTCCCACCATAATACAGGGTGTCCGCCTGGAAGGTATACTACTTTGTTTTGCCGCCATTTTGGTAAACATTAGTCAGTTGACAGTTCATATTTGGCAGTCGTGAATTAGACACGTGGCAAATTCATTATAGAAAAATATTCGATAAACCAACATGTTTTAATCGTTAAAACATTTTATCAAAATCAATCATCGATTACTGTGACGATGAGAAAGTTACGTGAAATTTTTGGGAGAAACAACGTGCCAACAAAACGCACTATTTATCGTGTAGTGAATGATTTCGAAGAAAGAGGGTCTTTAAGTAATAGGCCCAAGCATGGACCACAACGTACTGCAAGATCGGCTAAAAACATTACCGCTGCTCAAGGAAATGTTCAAAACAATCCATCAACCTCAATTCGACGCCGTGCTCAGGAGCTTGGTCTTCAAAGAACAACTTTGGCCACAATTTTGCACAAGGATTTGCATTTGTTTCCACTTAAGATTCAGTTGACACAAGAGCTTCTTCCACAAGGCCATTTACGCCGCCGCCGTACGCCAATAGGATGTTACAGCTAGCCCATGACAACCCCGATTTTCATGAAAAAAATCATAATGAGTGACGAGGCACATTTTAATTTGAATGGATATGTGAATAAACAGAATAGTCGGTTCTGGGCAATGAAAAACCCTCAAATGTGGCCTCCACACGATCGCCTGATTTGACTGCTCTGGACTTCTTTTTGTGGGGATATCTGAAGAGCAAGATTTATGCAAACAAACCAGAAACGCTTGAGCAACTCAAACAAAATATTCGTGATGAAATTAATGAAATACCGCGTGAAATGTGTGAGAATGTAATGAAAAATGTGCTCAAAAGGGTTCGCATTTGTTTGACTAACAGAGGCGGACATTTGCCTGATATTGTATTCCATACTTAATTGCCGACATTAAATAAAACATTTATCAATATAAGATCCATTCTCTTTCATTTAATCAAATATTATAAACAAACAAAGTAGTATACCTTCCTGGCGGACACCCTGTACCTCGACAGATGCGCAAAACTGAACAAAAATGTGTAGGCACTGTGTATTGAGTATTGTGTACTAATGTGAGGGAATTTTATTTCATTTTGTACAGAAAAACAGACAAAACACAATAACACTTGAAATTCGGCTTTGAAGGTAGGTACGCAAACCGGATTGAATACTCTCCGAAACCAAGCAAAATTCCCTATATCAAACAGGTTTAACCAAACAGCTGTTGTGCATCAAAACCATTTATTTATAAATTTCAGAATGAATTAAATAAAACGAACACAGATTAGACGCTAAATTAAGTTTATTTAATTGTTTGTGCTTTTATCCGGTTAAAAAAAAACATATGTACCTATTGTAAAAGTCACATAAACAAGTATTCTTATGTAGTTCCTTTAATTAATTAAATAATTACTAATGATTACTATAAGATACTTTTACTAGCCATACCTACATATTTAAATACAGAAGAATTGAATAAATTTTTAGATTTAATATTTTTTATCAAATCTCATTTTTGTTAATGGAAAATATGACGAGATTTAAATTATATAATTTTTCTTTTCTGCCTACCATCCAATGTTTTGCTTTTCGTTCATTTTGAATGTTCATTTTGTAGCAAAATTTTGGTCGTTTTGTTTTTTAATGTGTAAACATCTATGACGGCGGTAAGGTAAGCTGAAAACATGGAAATTTCTTTAGCACATTACGTTGTGCTGTTACACGTTACGATACGTTGATGCATATTGGATACGTTCAATACTAGGTACGTTCCTTCGTAGCTCAAACTAAATCGAAAGGTCGAGTTGAGTTTTGGTTGAAATATGGTTGACAGTTCGAATTCGCCGCGTTCTGTGATGTAAAACCAGCACTTGAATATTAAATTTGATGTTTACACATCTTAACCGCGAGTCCCGGCACTCACACTATTTTTCGTTACACTAAAATTCGAACTTGAATTTTTCTATCTATGCACTTTGACTTCAAAAAATTAAATACTTATGCTAGAATAGCAGAAATTTAAAAAGTAAAGGAACGTTTACAAGAGTTATTTTAATAGTTTTATTTTTTTTTTTTTTTTACAGACCGAATCACCACATCCAAGCTATACAGATGAGAGCTTTGAAGTTCTAGAAATAATCGAAGAAAATGAGAAAGAATTCGAAGGAAAAGAAGAACCTTATTATAAGGACGAAAATGACATTCCAACAGCTAAACGAAGAAAGTTAAATAGTCCGGAAACATCACTTGAAGATGCGCTTCAGTGTATGAAGACCTATATGAATAAAAATAAAAAACGTGACGAACATGCTGTGTTTGGTGAGCTTATAGCTCATAAGATACGGACCTGCAATCGAAGCAATAGAGACATTGCAATCGCCCATCATCATATTGAAAATGTAATTTTCAATTTAACTATGGGAGTATGCAATGAAGTCAGGCCTCCTGCTTCTGCAACAGAAAACAAAAGTACAAAAGCTTCGAATAGCAATGTTGCCCCGTCAACGATGGGTTTTCAATATAATCTTATTATTCCCAAGTCTGAACCTGAATAAAAAAAAGTTTTAAAATAAAATTCGTTTATAAGATTTATGTATATTATTTAAATAACTGTGTTTTTTTTTTTTTTTAAATGAGCTTTTAAATCTATTTTTTAGTAAAGAGAAACAAGAAGAAAAAGTCGGTTGAGATTAAGATATTTTATATTCAATGAAAAAAAAGGTGGTATCCATTTTAAAGGTAAAGAAAAGCATACCTACTGAAAAACAATTCGGGATGGCCGGCCGAAAAGAAGCTGGAGAATCGTTTAGCTATTACAATAACGGCCATATTATTCACTCGATTCATCCAGATTAAAACTTAAATCCAGATGTAAATTATACAAATTCAATGGGCCTTTAAATATCCAAATTTAGTTAATATTAAAACGAAACTAGACTTCAGAAAAATCACATACTAATAACGAATTGAGTCTTCAGGTTAGTCACTAGCAAGACGTTAAAATTTAATACACGGAAATCCATGTTTAATCTGTATACTAAACAAATGAAAAGGCATGTCGGTTGTTCTTTTTTATAGTACGTAAATATGTATAAACTACAATTTATATTCACTTTTATGTTATTTGTCGATTTCGATTGCTATCTTCATGGTTTGGTTTTAATTTTCAGATATTTTGTTTTGAAGCGAAAACAGAAGTGGTTTTTTATTTTTGTTTTATATATTTACTTACATAAATGCAATATTTGAGAGACTGTTTGATTTTGTATGGTCAAACAGAGCTTGGGCTGGGGGCAGTGCCGTAGCCAGGATTTTGGTTCGGGGGGGGGCTTGCTTCCAAATTTTACGAGGAATTCTTTAAACAAAAAACTATATATATCCCAATTTATTGATTTTTATTAGTTTTTAAATTGTATGTACTCAAACGAACATATACTTAAATTATTTTTTTTATACACACATTTTATCAAAGCAGAAGACGTCTTGATTTTCTTTTTGACATGAGATCAATCACCTTATCTGGATCCACATTAATATCTGAATGAGCAGATATCATAGCAAGTGAGCTTAATCTTGCATTTCCCATAACTCTTCGGTACACTGTTTTAATCCTTTTCATAGTTGAAAAGGTTCTTTCAACACTAGCTATGGTCACTGGAGGCGTGGCCAAAACCGTAAGCAAGAAGTTTATACCTCTAAAGTTAGTCTTGTCACATATATCAAGCAATTTTAAAACTTCGATAGAAGGATCAATCGACGATATTTTTTCGCACCAGAGAATGTATTCAGCTTTCACAGCTGACAACGAAATTGCATTATCAAAGTAACATGTTATCTTTTCCATTTCATTGACTCGCCCAACTGCAGAAAAACCTGGGAGAAGAGCTTGAAACGATGGTAGAACGTCTTCGTTAACCATGAATCTGTCCGTAAGATTTTGTATTAACGAATCTATGCAAGGAATCAATACAGACACTCATAAATAGGATTCAGTAGAAGAGGTTTCTGGATTGGAACGCGTTGTTTGTTTCAATGAAGTCAATGAAGGAGTCTTAATTCAACTTTAAATAAGTCCTCGGCAAGGTTAGATACGGATTGAAAAGCCTCTCTGAAAAAATCTTCGGCTTTTTCTCTGATGTTCTCAAGAGAATTCAGAACTCTTCTTTGGTGCGGTCGATTGCAGAAACGAAATCTAATGATTTGTTTTGTAGGAAAACTGATAAGGGCAGCGTTAAACTGAACAGCTTTTCGCATACAATGGGGCTAACTAGGAAATCACATTTTTGGACCGCTGCCAAAAGTGTTGATGCCTTCGAAGACATCGCCCACGTTCTGCTCGTTATTTCTTCAAGACATTGAAATGCATTTGAAGAGCTCTACAAAGGAAATAATACTGTATATTAGAAAGTTTTAGTTTTTATTTTAGACTTTCGGGGGGGGCTTCAGCCCGTCAAGTCAAAATCGTTATTTTATCAAATCTGAATTGAAAAAAATGGTATTTTACCAATAGAAAATACCATTAACACTAAACACTACGACAACAATTATTAACAATTTAATAAACATTAAAATCATATACTGATTTGCTTTTTATCTTTGATACCTATCATTAGTTTATAAATAAATTATGAAAAAAACTAATTAATTTTTATTAAACAATAATAATTTAACATTAATCAGCCCTATCATGAATTTCATCGTAATCGGGAACTTTTCCGAATCCCGAAAAAAACTATCACTGAATCCCTTCGTAATGACAATTTGTATGAAATTTTCCACTGCGATGGAATCTGTGATAGTTTTTTCAGGGATTCGTAACAAGTTTCCGATTACGATGAAATTCGTGATAGGGCTGAATGTTTTACTGGAATAATTTTACGTCTGAAGAGCTGTAGACGAGACATTTTAGTTATTTTTTATAATACATTTTTGTAAAACAACTAACTACTGAAGCTTATTCAGAAAACCCTCACCCCAGAAGGTTATGCTATACGGTAATTTTATACCTATATTTTTTGCATGCGTGACAGCAGAGCTTTTGAAGATATTGAAAATTTTGAATGGAAGAAAAGAAAGCAGATATTCGAGATCTGTGTTCTTCGTTCGCGTGCAATGGCTTGCAAGTGCACTAAGACTGTACTTAATGATACGTTCTTTAAAATTATAAATTCTTGGGTAGGTAGGTAGGGTAGGGAAGGGTAATGCCGGCCACTTAAGCTAAAAAGTGAAAAAAACGAAAACTGTTAACGAAAACTGAATTTTCTTTTAATAAATAGAAACTTAAATATTTTTTCTTTAATATTACATAACAAAAAAAAGAATTCAATTTGTAAAAAATAATAAATAATGCACTTTTAAATAAAACATTGCTTTGGCCGGCATTGCCAGACCGACCGGGCAATACCGGCCACAATGCGGGCAACACCGGTAAGTGAAGTTCGAGGCTTTTCTTCCACATGCAGCCCATCTGCCGAGTCCATCCACTGCATTCTTCATGGGCCCATAATCCGCATAATGTGCAGCGATACAACTCCTTATGTTTTCCTATATCCCCACATATAATGCAGCGATCTTCAGTTCCAGGAACCAAATCGTCCAAGTCCTGCATGACTTTTTTGAAATATTTTTTCAATTAGGTACTGCAGTAACTTTTTTGCCTTCACTTTTGTCAGCCGGCCATATGACCGGCATTGTCCACAATTGGGTTTAAAGATACAATTATTAATAACAATTTAAATTCTAATAACTAACAAAAAGTTTTTATAAAAAAGTATTAATAAATAATCAAAAAAGTATAATTGGTAAAAATCCAATTTTGGATACGACTTATCGCTTAAGTACTGATCAGGAATATTTACATCACGGACACTGAAATCCAAAACACTTCGATAAAGTCAAGAAAATTGGGCTTTTCCAAAGACTATATATCTATAACTATATTATATTTGGCGGTTCTAGTTGGGGAGAAAACAATGCAATACAAACAAATATACTTACAAATACAAACACTTTTCCAAAGGTGTGACTAGTGTGCACATTATGATTTATCGTAGTATATGTATGTGAGTATATTTGTTTGTATTGCATTGTTTTCTCCCTAACTAGGGAGAATTGTCACATTGACTTATGGGGGAACTTCCCAATAGCTTTTAACACAAACTGGGTTTACACATAAGAATAAGCAGCTGTCAAAGCACATTTTAAAAATATTAAAATATTTAAACCTTAAGGCACCTGTTACATTTGGAGATAAGGGGGTGGCCGGTATTGCCCTCTGGTCGGCATTGTACTTGTCTCCCCTAGGTATAATTGAAAACAAGAAATATTTCCAAAGTTTCTAATTCGCATTAGGTTTGTTCCGTTTCAGCCCTGGGGCGCACTGGGTCGCCCTGAACTCGCTCTGAGGTGTTTTATGTAGCAGTTTTTCTGCCCCAGGTTATTTGTACTGTATTCGATGCGTGTTCGTGGCGAGCTCTGAACGACTCTCACGAGAATCAGGTTTTTTTCTGTGGAGTAAGAATTGAAAGCTGTCTAAATTCAGAGAACTTCGAACAAGCTCAGGTCCTCTTCGCATTTTATTTTCAAAAACTTGAGTTTGAAAATAATTTATCCAAAAACTAAGCACTAAAATAACTTCATTTAAAAACATAATCAAAGAATGAGTTCCAGGATTTAAAAAAAGCTTCAACATACCTAATACTGTAAGTGCTGCCGTTGTTTTTAATATTAATTTTCATGTCTGTAATATTTTTTTTTAAATTTGCTCCTCCCATCTAAAGGGGTGGACATATAAGCTACAAATTAGTCCTTGACATCTTTTCTCTTAAACTAACCATTTTTTTTTTGAAGGGGGGGGGGGGCATTACCCCCCTCCGTAAAATTTTTAGCGGCGCTCATATCGATGGGGACTTTTTACAGTTTTTTAAGAACACCATAGCCTTTTATATACCAAAATCCAGATTCCCGGCGATTTTTTCCTAATTCCCTAAAAATATATTTATAATTTGGCAAGACTGGCAGCCGAACATAGTCCCCTTTCACACGAGCAAACTGAGTTTCCAGCACCCAGCAGGGAATAACTTGGAATGACATTTGTGGACTGTGTGTGTAATTTTGATTCTCTTCGCTTCGGTCAGTAGATTTTTTATTGCCAAAGTATTTTTGCGTGTGTTTGTTAGTTTTTAATGGTGTATTGTGTATGCATATTAGTTGTGTAGTCTCTTATGTAGTTCTCTTTTCACAAGTTATCTTTACCTACAGACACTCTTCTCCTATAAGTAATAGATAGTGAATAAAAAAAAAAAAAAAAAAGTGAAGATAGGTTAAGGTTAGTTAAGTTAGCAAGTACTTCTCCATCTGCAATAAATTTCGCTTTTTGTAGTCATGTCTGAATTCCGGAATTGAAAACAAAGTGTGTTTAATTTTATTTAGTAGAGTATACGAAAGAAAAAATGGTGTAAAATTTTGAAGTGAAATTTCTTTGCGCTCGAAAAAGTAGATTTTATTCAGCATCTCAATATATGTATGTATATATTACATACATATATCCTACACACATATGTATGTATATATGTTACATATATCGTTGGACTACACGAAAGTGCATCACTATTTACCACTGTCATAGAGTAGATACGTATATTATTTAGAAAACCGACCATTACGGCGGTACCCCTCTCGCCTAAAACACCAGGAAATTTTATTTGAAAAAAAATTGCGTGTACGATTTCAATTCGATGCGGGTAGTTAGGTTATCTACTGAAAATGCACCGGTATACTAACTAACACATGCTTAGAAAATGATTTACAATTTACAGGTAACATTACTTGTGCTAAATAATTGATATAACTTAAATACAATAAATGAGATGCGAGCTAAAAACACTTCTTCGCCTGTTCTCCACTTGTGTTTTGCGCGTATAATATTTGTGTGCTTCTTTATTCAGGAAAAATATTTTATATCATGGCAAAAACATCAACTGAACGATCGAGACAATGTCGTAATTTAAAACGAAAAATTAAAGAGTTTCTAGAAAGACGGAAGGCATTAAAAGCTGAAACGGCTGGTATCACTGTGTTGAAATCATCAATCGAACAATCCAGAGAATGTCTGCGAAAAACTGGAGAAGATCCACAACTTGTCAAACGAACAACAAAAAGTCCCGGTCAAAGTGTACGAGAGTACAGAGCAAGGCAGAAGGCATTAAAAGCGGAAGCAGAAGCTAAGACATCAACTGAAAGAACGAGAGAATGTCGTCTTCGAGAAAAACAAGGTCTTGTACCAGTTAAACAAACACCAAAAAGTACAGGTCAAAGTGTACAGGAGTACAGAGCAATGCCGAATGCATTAAAAGCTGAATGTTCTGTTATTACCATTGCGAAAACATCAACTGAAAGAACGAGAGAATGCCGTCTTCGAAAAAAACAAGCTCTTGCACTTCTTAACCAGACATCAAAAAGTTTCCATCAAGGTATGCGAGAGTACAGAGATAGGAAGGAATGTGCAACTAATAATAATCCAATTTCAAACAAACTACAGATCATCAATGCTTCTGAACCGGTAAATACATAATTTTAGTAAAATTTACCATACCGTTAATAAAAAATGTTCCGTAGAAATTTTACAAACAAATAGGTAGTAAGTTTTTAAAATAAAACAAATAAGTAGATATGTATGTGCATTACAGTAGGTACTTTTGGAAATATGCCAATAGGCAAATTTTAAAGTACGTATACTTAGTAGTTTTAACTCTAAAAAAAATGTGAAAATCGAAACAATGCCATAAGGTTTTTCTACAAGAAAAGTGTTCACATTTATTCTTATATACCTAGACAAAAAATTTAATTTTCTCGCAAAATTAGAATTACTTAGGCAATACCAAATTCCGAGGATTTTTTGAGGTTTTTGCCAGTTTTGAGCAGACAGAAAATAAAAATTGAGTAAATTTCTTCATCTTCTAAAATTTAAAGATGTAGGTAGGTACCTATCTAAAATGGGCCGAGAGGACCTCCCTCATTTTTTTGTTTGGCAACATAAAAATTTATTTCTTTTATTTTAATTTTTCAAAGATAAATAGGTATACCTTTTTATATTTGTTCTTATTTTTTTTTATATTACACAACCTACCACCAGGGGCCATTTTTTCATAAAGAAATTTTAACACAAAACCATGAAAAATAACCGCAATTCACAAAATGTAATCATTTTATAGTTTTGGTTTTCGTAGGTATATATTTTTGGGGCTGTTCATCATTTTTTGTTCAGTTCCGTTTTTCATTACAGTGGGACGTAATTTTTTGACGTGACGCGGGAGATCCCATTGGCTTCATGGTAGATTGAAAAATAAACAAAAAAAAGAATTTAATTTCGAATTTTTGAAACCTTCCTCTCTGCTAAAATCAGCATTATCTGCGTTTTATTATCGCCAATAACCCATATTGTTCACCCCAATAAAATAAAACGATGTGGATCCTAATTAAAACAGTGTTTATATGCTCATCTCTTTTTTCCTTATGTTTGTTCATTTTTCATGTAGATACTGTCTTTTTTCTTTACATTACAATTTGCACTACCTTACCATTTAGAAAACTGAAAAGCCGTCTTAGATTTAGATTAAGATAGATAAGATTTATTGTTTTCATTTTAAATTAATTAACAAAGATTTCATAACAGTATTTTTTAAGACATGACTTAAAGCCGTTTACTAGCCAAAGTGAAAACTAATTTCTGGATCCATAAAGGAAACCTAGATCCAGCCCGTAGATATTGATAAATCTGAAAGGGTAACCCTTTTTAAAATCTAAAAAACAACAGAAAATAGAAACTACCTCTTTTAATATCGAGAGGGTAAACTCACTTTGTATGGAAACGAAAGCAATTATAATTTGCATGTGTTTGCGGCACCATAGATGGGATATATTATCTCTATTAAGAGTAACCAACTGCACACATCTACATAACTAATGTGTGTATAGAAATAGAGAACCTACTTAAAGGGAGCCGTTTTCTGTGATGAGATTTCCTCCAATTCAGTGAACATGTAGTAGTATTTTAAATACACCGATCACCATAGCGCAATTCGATGAATTATACAATTATTTTCCTTCTCCTTATTTCTGCCACTTTAACAATGCGTATTCATAGAGAACGTATGTAAAACGACTGAAGGGATTTGTTCTCTTTCACCCTACAAGCTGTTTGTTCACTGATGTCAACTATTGCCTGAGCATGTATTAGATTGTCCCGTGCATTTTAATTTTAAATGGGACCCGAACCAACACTACTTTTAAAAATAGTAGACACGCTTTGTAATCCTTTTTCACGTAAATTATTATAAAAATATTTGTTGTTGCTTTTGCTTCTGGCACATAAATTAACCATTCACACAGATTCACCGATAGAAAAAAAGAGAGAAATAAGTAAGTTTTGGCTTACTCACTTCAAATAAAATTTGCGTGTGTTTCAGACAAGAGGGGTACCAGTCGGTTCTCTAAATTAAATCTCTTACTCAAATAAAATTTGCGATTTTTTTGGAAGGGGGTACCGTACCAGTTGATTCTCTTGCTATGTGTACGTTATACGCTTTGTAGTTTGTTTTGAGAAGTTGAATTAAAATTTTTGGTTTTTCTTTAATCTTTAGTGCTAGTTAATAGTTAAATAAGTTCTCTACGTGTCTGTAAAACTGGAATAAAATGTATACTATTTAATTGTGCATTATTTGTTCAATTATTAAATAAGTGTAAAATAATTATCTAAAAGATTATCTAAAAGACTTTTCTTTATGAAACAATGAAAACAAAATATTAGAAGCTAAAATAAATATTCGTCATATCGTTTTAATACCAATGCGCAGGCGTATTAGGTGTATTAGATATCAACAAGCTCCTCGAGCTCTACAATTCATTAAAACCATGTGGGTAGTGTAAAAAAAAATGTAAACAAAACGATATACCCATGCATTGGTGTTATCTTTCGATGATGAAGTCCCTTTTTAGCTGCAAACAAAAAACATCTGTTAAAAGAAGGAGAGATGGAAATTATATGAAATGCCTTTGAAATTGTGAAAATTTGTGCAAATTGCAAATTCGTAAGAAATTTCACTTTACCAAACAGATCTAAAAGGGAACTCGCACAAATGAATTCTATCAAGCTGTTTGAATTTCAGGGATGCCACTTCAACAGTGTGAAATATATTTTAAATTTAAAAAAAAAAACAATAATACCGAATATTTAGTGAATAATCGTGGAATCCCGCTGAAACTCAGAGATTGTGAAACAGACCCTAAATTTTACAACATAACATACATTTATCTAAATATATCGCAATTAAAACTAAACGCAAACTACGAATTGATGGAAAACCAGAAACCACTCTTCAATTTTCATTATGACTTTGCCAACAACAGACAGTCCAAACACGGACACAAAATATCCACGTTCTTATCGAAATAGTTCAAATAACCGAGAAAATCTCAATGTTAAAGTTAAAAAGAAAATAAATGAGCAAAAGGCAGTCAATCTGACATCTAAGGAAAGGGCAGAAAAAAAAAGACAAACAAATCAATTACGCTTACTAAATGAAACTTCAGAACAAAGGGAATTACGTCTAAAAAGACAACGAGAGTATAGAGAATCCAGAACACCAGAACAGAAAGAAGCCTCTAGATTGAAAAATGCTTTGTATACGAGGCGATACCGTCAAGAACAACTTGATCTAGCCCAAACTCAAGAAGAAAAAGATGCTTTGTTACAAAAAAGAAAAGAATATTCAAAAAATTATCGCGAAAAACTTAAAAGTTTAGCTAAAACACCTGAAGAAAGAGAAGCTCTTAGATTAAAATTAGTAATTGAAAAAAGAAGATCTGTAGCAAAGCTTAGAAAGCTACCTGATCGAGATTGTAAGGGAAGGTTGTGTATCCCTGAAGAAATCGAGGCTCGTAGACTGAAACGAATTAAAGAAGATGAGGAAAAAAGTTTATTAAGTTTAAAAAAACGATGGCAAGCGACAGAGAAAATGAGAGAATATCGTCGGAAGATTCAAACTATGAAAACGATAGGCCAAACGACAGCATCATCATCTGGCCAAATTATGAGAAAGAGAATGAAAGCACAAGTAAGAAAATTGGTCGAAATCATAACTTCATTTTTACTAACTTAATATGTACGTTTTACAAGGTTGTAAGTAGGTAGGTACTTTAGTTTTCTTTGACACGAGCTCAAAAAACTGATATTAAAATTTTGAAAAGAATAATCAGATTAAATGCGATTACATAATTCTAGGTATCTATGTAGTTTGTTATTTAAAAAGTCAGTTCCGCAAGTGTACCACTTGAATAGTTAGCCTGAATCTTTATTTTCATTTTATAAACCAAAATTAAAAATTAGCTAAAAACCATGTCAGACTTATATATAATTATGTAGTAAAAATAAAACAAAAAATAGTTCAAGCTGAAAAGTAATAAATATTTCATTAAATGTGATAGGTATGTATTAACAAATTAAGGTACCTAAGTGCATAGGTATCTATTTCAACGATTTCAACATAATGAATAATATCCAAGATCTAACATGGAAGGAAGTAAAAAAATTATTATTTAAATAAATATAATATGTTTTGTATACCTGTCTCGTTTTTAACGCATTTTAAAGTATATATAACAATTATTTCTTTTAGCCCCCTACGAAAACGAAAAAGGTGGGGTGCATGCAGTACCTAGATAATAGAAAGGAGTGTAGATCGTAGCATGCATAAGCTTCACGTAGTTCTTTTAAAATGTATGGGGCTAGGAGAAATTATTTATAATTTTAGTGCCTTTTCAAATGGTTGGTAAAACGTTATTTAAATTCAAATATTTATTTTCTGCTTTTCAGTCTTATGTGTTTGAAATTTTAAACTTGAACCCTTTTTTAAAGTCTTTTTAAACAAAATATTAATAAATAAATTCATATTTTTAAACAAATTCAGATCCATACTTGAGCTTGAGTCATTATTTTGTTCTTGTACTTAAAATTCTTTAAAATAATCATACCTATTTTATTAACTTTCAATTTCAGATTGCATCAAATTTTCCTATTGCAGTAGAAGAAATCAAGATTGAAAAAGAAGTTTTACAAGAAACAACAATAAAATCTATTCCTTCACTTCAAAATGATATTAAAAATGAATCTATCGAAGGTGCATTATATTCTTGGTATGAGCCTTCATGTGATAGTTTCGTGACGCAATCAAGAAGTAATAGCCACTTTGATTATAGTCCATCATTTTATAATAAATATAATTTGCCAAATACCAAAACCCACTCTACAAAAATTGAGCGCAGAAAAACAAGAGTACAGAAATCTTTTAATTCCATGAAAAAATTAATGGACGCCACAGCAAAAGGTGATAGATTTGCAATTTTCGGCAAATATATCGCTCAGAAGTTATGCACCAGCAACAAGGATATAGCTGAAATAAATATTGCTAAATTACTTATTGATAACGTATTGCAAAATTTGACATTTTACAATTCTGATTGTACAAAATGAAAATATTTGTAAAGAATAAAAAAAAAAAAAAAATCATCTCACTTCATTTCTATCAATAATATCTAAGGCAATAGAATGAGACCTACAAGTAAGTTATTTTAAAACATTATTTTTATTTCTATTAAAAAAATATGAAAATTATGAGAAATTTACATAAGGTATTTTATTTATGATCAGGATTTGTCTGCTCGAGTATTGTCCAAAATTTTAGCCCTTAGTCCTTCAAAGTTCATAATAAAAATGAAATTTTCAGTTTAAGATAGTTTTTATAACTATGTATAATTTTTTGTTTTGTAATGGATTTGACTCATGCACTTTGGAAAGGATGCTTTAACAACCATCACAATAAGAGAAAGCCACACACTGGCTTTAGTTTTAAAGAAATATTTTGAATACATGTCTAAAATAGTTTTTTTTATTTATTTATTCAACTCAGCTAAAATAAAAATTTTACTATATGAACATGTTATAAAATTGAAAAAAAATTTAACTTAAATTTACTAAAATAAATTCTTTTATAATTAAAAACGCCTTTATGACTTTGCCTTTTTATTCATAGTACATTAATTAATTTTATTTTACAAATTAATTTGGTTTGGATCCAGTGAGTACTTTTAAAATAATCTTAAAAAGTGACATATTATTTGATAAGAAAATAGATGTAAAAAAAAAAAAAAAAAAATGTATGACAAAAAGTCGAAATGCATCAAACCAAATTCATTTGTAAAATAAAATTAATAAATATACTATGCTTCTTTTCATAGTAGTCATAAAAGTGTTGGTAATTATAAAAGGATTTATTTAATTTTTGAATTTACTTGTATTGACATCAATTTTTGTCCAAAATTCCAGCTTATCCCACCACAAGGCACATTAATTCAAAGAATAAAGTCTATTTTTTATTCCCTTTGAGAATAGAGCTAAATAATTCGACAAACATGAAAGATGCATTTTTCGTAACTTCTTACTCCTAAAATGATAAAATTTTACTAATATAATGGATTTTTTTTGTTACAAATAAAATTTATTTTTTATTCTTCTCTAACGGTAAACCAATCTAACCAAATTTTTATGTTGTTTATTTTAGAAAAAGTCTTTATACCTACATACATACATTGAGGAAACGAATACAATTAAGTGAAAATTAGTTTCACTAGAAGAGATGAAGATTTCGAGAAAAAAAATCAAGAGTTGTCGGAAAAACAGATGTGTATAGTTTGAACAACCATGTATATATTACGTACTGAGAAAACAGCAACAGTAAAAAAAAAGCATAAACCAATATACTCGTAGTCGTATTCATAAATACTCAAGTCAGCGGCATTTCTGTTTTGGGAAGAAGAATATTATACCTATTCGGGATTTTTGATGCCCTAAATTTGAATTGGACTTCACATTTACTTCCTCGCGAAGGAAAAAAATTAGTATTTCAGTTAGCGTAACTACATTTTTTTAACAAACTTTTCGTTATATATTTGGGTTTTTTCAAGGCGTTAACTAATATTTACCATTATATTTATAATAAGTATTATTTGTTTATATAACTACTATAGAAATGTGGATAAATAGGATATAATAGTATTTTATTAAATAAAATTAAAAAAATTAAAAAAAGCGCTGAGGATGTTTTCCTTTTAAATTCCATTATTGTTTTGTCAGATTCATCTTTCGTTGTTGGTGCTGGAGCTGTAAGCTAGCTCCGATTGGAATAAAAACAAATTGAGCGCTATGATTTTGTTTAGCTAAAAACAAACAGGTTTTTTTTTGACAGCCAAGTGTTTTGCTCTGAACTAAAAAAGAAAACGCCTAACTCAATACCACCTACTTATCAAAAGTAAAGTAAACAACACTGTGAAATGACTAAGTCGAAGCTAAATGAAAAATTGCCATAATTTCTCTCATTATATTGTCAATAATAAACTAATCGTGTAAATAATACAAATAATGAGCTAGCAGAAATCACGTTTAATTAATGACAAAGCTTTCGCCAATTTAATGATAGAAATAATAGCGTTTTGTCTATGATGTACATGATAAAAGCATGAGAGTGCATTTAATCTAAATTCAAGTAAAAAAAAAACACTATTCGGCCTGAGATCAAAACCAAGATTGTATAAGAAAATACTATTTCAACTCAAATCAAATGGAGCACGTTTAATTTTGTTTTTAACTGTACTTGGCTTATTTGCTCCATGAAACACGTTCATTTAAATTTGTATTGGGCGGGTTCGTTGAACGCAAACAAATCTGAAATTTAAGTCAAAAGTCGTTGTGTCAAATTCCTGAACTTACCTATAGGATTTACATTGAATCAAAAAAAAAATAGAACTTTAATTATTCGTAAATTAAACATCTAGCGTGAAGATGAAATTACTTGTAAATGTAACTAAATCAGCAACAGATTTTATTAATTTCATTAAAAGTGTAATTTGGAATGTCATAAATTATTTTGCTTAGTTTTTCAAATATTTTTATTGAGATGTATGGCAAACAAAATATAGCAAAACAAAAATTGTTCCACAAAAATCGTCTGGGAAATTCTGTGAAGATTTTTTTAAAAATTCACTACTCAATAAACAAAAAATTCGTTCATTGAAATAAATTTTAAATTTTTATGACCAAAACTTAAATCAAATACTAACAGAGAACATTATAAAGTTCAACTTCATATAGTACTTCAGCTGCTTTGACATTTCTCCCACCACCTGAATTTTCAGATGAGAATGGCTGCGTTCATTAAATGTTTCACTAAAAGTCATCTAACTTTTTATGGCAGCTGGCCAATCAGAAGCTCTAAAAATTCTGATAATTCAGATGACCCACTTTGTAATGTCAAACGTGCCACTGCGGCAGGTTATTAGTTTTTGTAAACAGAAGTGAATGGAATAATTTCTCACAAAATTCTTGTAATTTATCGGTATGGTTCCGAAGCCAGGTCCAACCCGGCTTATTAATAGAAAGCAAACCCAAGTCAATAAATATTCGATTGGTTACTTATATAAGAAATATGTAAACATCGAGTTCCTAAAGTACTTAGTGTTCGATCCAAGATCATTGCCAATTGTCGGTATTTTAATACTTCTCGCCGAACTGATAGTAAATATTCTAGTAATAAAAAATGTCCCGTACACGGAAATAGACTGGAATGCATATATGCAGGAATGTGAAGGATTTTTGAATGGAACTACAAATTATGCATTGCTCAAAGGTTTGTCATGCTTGCTCTTCCATTGATTCAGTTATAAAAATAAACAATAATTTTTGCAATAGCTGTAAACTATTTATATACCCTGAGACAAGAACACGATTTACATTTAGAGCAGCTAATTCATATAGGTTTCCCAGTATGCGATTTCTAAAAATATAACCTGGTAAAAAGTATTTATTCAATGAAAGTTCATAAAATCCTGTCCAGTCTTATATAACAAAAATTATCTTGGTGCATTAAAAATTATCAAATCTTGATGTTCAATAATTATTTTAGGTTCGGAAGCACAGATCGATGGCCTCCTTTAGGGATAATCCAGACATATATATTTATAGATTTACAGTCGTTTTTATTAGACTTTTGACTAAGACAGTGTTTTAATTTTTCGAAATATGTATAGTTGGAAATATGTTTTTTTTTTTTTAACTAAATATCATGTCACACTAGGTAGCACTAGTAGTATTTTTCTTATCGAATTTGTGTTTAATGAATCCTATTATTTCATTTTTTATATTGCGGGTGCATTAAGAGGGTTTGATTACCTTTAAAATAGATAAACACAGTTCGGACGTTAGGAAAATATAAATGAATTTAAAAGGAGATACCGATGCATAGGTTTTTAAATTTTTAAACCTTTTCATTTTTTTCTGAGAATCTAGCACCTTACAAAGCTTATTCGAAAAAAGAACTTGGTATGCAGTTAACTTTTTCTTCATGATTATTTTTTTAAAATAGATTAAAATATAACACATTTTTTTATTCAATTAATCTAAAAATCAATATTGTTTGAATATTTTCAGGTGACACTGGACCTCTGGTCTATCCTGCCGGTTTTGTTTACATCTATAGCGCTCTATACTACATCACATCTCATGGTTCAAATATCCGTCTGGCGCAATACATTTTTGCATTTATATATTTATTGCAAATTTTCCTCGTCATTCGTTTGTACTCAAAAAGCGGCAAGGTCCCACCGTATGTGCTTGTACTAAGTGTATTCACATCATACCGCATCCATTCTATATACACACTGCGACTCTTCAACGATCCGATTGCAATGTTGTTCCTTTATTTGGCCATCAATTTGTTCTTAGACCAACGATGGACCTATGGGAGTATATGCTTGAGCTTAGGAGTTTCAGTTAAGATGAACGTGCTGCTTTTTGCCCCAGCTATTCTTATTTTATTTATAACAAACCTTGGATATCTGAGGACCTTGCAACAACTGATCGTATGCGCAAGTATACAACTTGTACTTGGAGCTCCATTCTTATTCTCCTATCCGTTGGCATATATTAAAGGAAGTTTTGATTTGGGACGAGTTTTTGAACATAAATGGACAGTTAACTATCGTTTTCTGAGTCGCAGCATTTTTGAGAATAAAATATTTCACCTATCATTGTTGGCACTACATTTAGGGCTTTTGATACTTTTCGCATCGGTCACTTTTAATTTCTTTAGAAGCTATTGTAGACTACGTGAACTTCAAAAACAATTGGAGCCCCAAGTGAAACGAAAAAACTTGGAAGCAAAAATGATGAAAGTTAAAAAATCACCACCAAAAGAGACAACAGAAGAAATCACACCAGATCAACAAAGCTTCCTTGATTCATTTGAAAAATCTCTTAAAAAGTCGTCTGGACAAAGTAAACCAAACAAATTGCCAGAGAATGAACAAACAGAACTAAACGAGACTCAACCGGAGAAATATTCAATTCAATTCGACAAATGCACACAACTGGCACTGCTACCGTTATTCTTGTGCAATTTTATAGGAATAATTTGTGCTAGAAGCCTTCACTATCAGTTTTACGTATGGTACTTTCATTCTTTGCCTTATCTAGTTTGGTGCACGAGTTTTAATTTGGGAACTCGTTATTTGATTTTAGGTCTAATTGAATTTTGTTGGAATACATATCCGAGTACAATTTTTTCTAGTGCCATGTTACATTTTTGTCATTTTGTTTTGTTATTTGGTGTAGCTCGGAATGTTTTCCAAACAAAAGTCATAAGTGAAAAATTAAATAAAAACCAGTGAAAACCAAAAATGGAAATAGTTTTTATTGTATTAATTAATTTTTTTTTTCTAAATTATTTAGAGTGCTGTAAACTTAGCTAAACATTGGAATTGGATTTCTTATGGGCAGTGAAATGTTGATATTACAAATCCACTTTCATTCCTGAATAAAGTAAAACGCGAACTCTCATCGATATTAGCCGTGTTTTTTCTTACTCAGTAGCTCCTTATTTTTCATTTTTAACGCCAAACCAAAACGAATCGGACTACTCAGTGTTTTTTTTTTTTGCACATAAAATGAAAATTTACCCGATTTGCCATTCCAGCATAGTTGAGGAATATTAGAAATGAAAAAAGCATTTATATATTTATGTATGTACATTGAATGTCAAATTTAAATGTTGAGCAACTTTTCTGAACATAGGTACCAACATCATAACTTTCCTAAAAAGGGTCAAATACATGTGGTTTAAAAAATTATTGTTTTGTTTAAATTTTTGTTTCTATTAAATACGCAATTTAATAAGGTTTTTTATATATAGTTTTATGTGACTGTGCAATAATATAATACAAACAATGTAGTCCGATATTCTAGCTAAATTTTAAGACCTTAATGAACGGATTATTAGAACCGAAGTTATAAGCAAGCCAAACCAAACACAATGTAATGTAGCTACATATCTTTACAATTACTATACCGAGTACAAATGTAGGTACATATGAACATTTAGCATTTTTTTTCCGACGCGAAGCAAATTTGCCACGATTCTGGTTTTTTATTGCACAAACTCCGCCGCCGCCGCCGGTTTTAGAATAAATACTATCTCCATCTCGCCAATTGGTGGTTGAAAGTATTTTAATGTTTTTTTTTGTTTTTATCAACTTCCTCATTGAATTAAATTATTTGTCCGATATTTATTTTCATGTTTTTAGTATAAAATTTTAAATGATTGTAACGATCCCAAATGAGAGAATGGGACCACTATACAGTAGTATACAAATAATACTGTGCTGCAATTGTCATGCTCATGTGGATAAAATTCATTCTTGTGTTGACCGTGAACTGTGAAGTAACTAACTACATAAGTCTACTATTTACAGACCTTAAATAAAGTCTTGTTAATGTATTAAATCGTTTGTATTTATTTATTTTGATAAATTAGTAATTTATTAAACCCGTTCTCAAGGAAGTTAAATGATTTTGAAATTTTTTGTTTGCTCTAACACGCCAGTCATTTTTCCTTTAATTATATACCTTAATATTGAAAATCGGATAATTGGATCGAAAGATATAAACATTTAAGTAAACGCAAATCGGGTATTTTTCGGATTTCGCAAAAATCATCATCAAAAACATACCCATTTTTTCCTACGAACATTTCTCCTTTTTTTCTGTCCGTTTTATCATCTCCTTCGTTTTCTGTTTACTCAAACTAGTAACAACAAAGCATGAACGAAATAATTTTGTTTTGTTTATTTTTTTTATTCCCCTCACGTTTCGCCCCCTTTGTCTACTAGGCGTTTCATATTTTTGAAATTCTGTTGATTTTTTTATATTGTATGCCTCCGTTTAAACATTTCTAATGTTAAAAATGAGTAGCTTCTCCGTAACAGAAAAAAATCATTATTATTAATTTTACTACTTTCAATCATAAATTATAATGATCAATGATTTTTCGACGAAGTGAGCTATGTCTCGATTTTCCACTCACTAGAAACCTTAAATTCATCCTTGCTTACATAATAAAGCATTTTCAGATATTCTTTCTCTAGTCCTATTTAGTACTTCTTGCTCCTCATGCTTCTCTATGATGAGCTTTTTTTTTTTTTGCTGGCAAAGTACTGTCTTGTGTTGTAATCTAATAAAAAAATTGAGTGGCCATACATATATTAAGCCAATCGACTACAAAATTGAACTTCATTGATTAATAAAATAAGTTTATTTATTACAACAAATAAATGAATAATTAAATTTAATACATAACAACCCTACAACAGTTTTAGTCAGCACATGATGCAGTCGTTTGCTGAAGTGTTGTGGTTTGTGATTGTGATAAGGGCCTTTGTTCGTCTTCTTTGTGTTGCTGCAGATGGTGTCTAATTTGATCTTGTGAACTTCGATGTTGGGTTGAGAAAAACCTTAAAATGGAAGTTTCACTGTTCCGTCGACTAGACGTTGGAGTTCTTTGTGTATGATGCTGCGGGTGGTGGTGAGGGTTTGAATGGGAGGATGAGGATGGTGACATTATTTGGTCGGCATTGTTTGAACCGGAGTGTGAAGTTCGTCTTCGGGACACAGTGCTTTGAAGTCTAGAATTTCCCTCGACTGATCGAAGACTTTGTAAACGCGGCGACGAAATACAGTGGTTAGGGCTGCTTGCGGAGCTATCGTCCCTATTCGAGTGTCTTTCGTCCTGAATTTTGTCCGACAGTGTTATATTGCGACTGGTCATTAATTTTTGTTTTCGAATTTTCGTCAACCAATCGACTTTGTCTTTGAGTTTTCTTTTAGGCGACATTATTCCCAGATGTGGTGCGTCACCATCGACCACATAATTTGGCAGGTTTGATGTGGGGGAAAAAATCACAGATGAAAAGGCTGAACTGGATGTAGTGGGAGACGTTGTGGCGCTCGATGAGGTTGCATTGCCGTTGGTCAAAATTCTTTCACTCAAAGGCGAAAGGAGTTTTAACTTAGCAAGAGCATAAGCACTTGTGGATGGGAGAACAGCGGCTGGGTCTAATGACCCATTAGTGTTGCTGTTGTATTTGTTTTCTTGATTGCTGTCTTCTGGATTATCTGCTATCGGACTGATAACTGGTTCATGGGCCTTTGTTTCTTCAGAAATAACGCAAAGTTTGGATGTGCATGGTCCCGTAGGACTGAATAATCGTCTTCCCCTAGATTCAATCACTTTTTGTCGTTTCTGTTCACTGCCTGCGTTTTCGTAACATGAACTTTCACCCACCATATCCGCAAATGATCTCTTCGATGGTACTTTCTCTTCCGTACTTGGCGTCTTTTCATTTTGTTCCACAATACGTTTAAGCGATCTTGGAGTGCATTCCAGCTCCCTTAAGTTGTACTTAAGTTGTGTGTTCATTATCGACTTGGATATTTTATCACTTGAATAACAAAGCTCAGCATGTCCTCGGTATAGTGTTTCATTTGCCTGATTTATTTCTTCGGGTCCTATTCGCCAGATTTTATGACGTGCATCGTCACTACACGTAATGATCGGCATATCACCATAGGCTCCCCAAGCAACGCAGGTAACTTCAACAGTGTGCCCAGCAAGAGCGACCAGCGGCTCTGATTGCTTTAGATTCCAAATATAAGCCTTCTCATCGCTACTACCACTTATCAAATACTTTCCATCAGGACTAAGACAAGATTTAATAAAGAACGTACTATTTCGCAGGCCATGGTACACTTGAATTGGCTTCGTTGAATATGAAAAAAGATTGTAGCAATAGATTGTGTTGTCTGTGCAATTGGCATACAGTTTGGCGCCAGCTTCATCAATTAATAGATTTGTAAAACCTTTAAATGTTGAAGAACCTGCATATGGTAAGCTGTATTTTGGCAAAGGTTCTTTTTTGTAGCATGTGTAATTCCTACGCAAATCCCAAACCTTTATGATGCCGTCTCCAGCTCCACATGAAATCAACGTGTCACTGTCCTAAAATAGAAACAGAAATTAATCGATTGTTATTTGTTATAAAGTATAAGTTTTTATATTAATAATTTAATATTTAATATTATAAATGCGTTTAGCAGCCTAGAAAAGTGTTCCTTCCAGATCTGCACCATATTATACATATATGAACTCTAGATGGGGCATATATATCTTAAGATCGCAATGTACTCAAATCTAAAGGTGTTCATTAACCAATTCGTTATACGTTCCCACGTGAAAACTACTGGAGACTTACTCTATTTGTCCGAAACAAGTGTAGTCAGGGAATGCACGATAATACCCAACTAGCCGATTTGTTGAGCAACATGAGTAACTCATTTCAACTATCAATTCAACAACAAACAAAAATCGTAACAATTTCTTATAATTTGAAATTACATACCTGGAAAACCAATCCTGTGATACTACTTGAAGTTGCATTCTGTCCAAGTTTGGGTGTCCTTGTCTTTTTTTTTTGTGACACAGGAGTGCCTGGGCCTCCAGAATGACCGCTGTAAATACAATTATCCGCTCTGGGAGTCAAGTCCAAATTTAAGTTTGCCCTCGTGTCCCAAATCAAAATAGCTCCATCTCTTCCACCAGTTGCAAACACTGAAGAGTCTCTTTTGCGAAATGCAGCAGTTTTAACAGAACGCGTATGTCCATTGAATGAGCGACTTTCGCGAATCTCTGAACCAGTAACTTCCCAAAGGCGTGCTGTGTGATCTCCTGAAGCCGAAACAAACTTCATTTCGCCGGGAGACCATTCCAAATCGAATACCGCATTGAAATGGCATTGGGGAGCACTTAAGGCTTTCTCTTCAGAGTCAGTGTTTCTGATGGTTGTGTCCTGCAACGCAATCTAGGAGAAGGGGTTTTATGAATCTCTTTATTCAACCATTTGAATTCTATCGAGTTACCTTTCCATCTTCGTTGGCTATTGCCAGAATATGCTTGTAATTCTCACAGTTGGCAAATTTTGCAGAAAATATGGGAGGTTCTGGGTTATAATCTGAACTGTAGGTACTTGGGGTAATACCCCTCCAGCTGTCTTCTTTGGCTACGCACAAGCGACGAAGAGCAAAGTCATAGGTAAAATCGTTGGCTAAAAGTTTGATCAAATAATTTTCAGTTAATATTGGGGATGTAAAACAAAAAATAAATAACTTAAAAATGAGGGATTGTAAAATTTTATGGTAAAAATGTTTTTTGGCGCAATTCCAAGTTGTGAACATTTTCAGTAAACAACATTTTAAGATGTATTTTTCTTCGATTTTCAGATAATCGAGGGATTGCATATTACTTACAAATGCCTTGTTGTTTTTCGAAGAACGATACAACTCTATTCATTTTATTATTATTTTATTATTATTAGAAATCATTAAAAAATTAACTATAACTATTCGAGCGGGGACTATTGAAATATTTCAGAATACAGTGTCAAAATTTTAAATTGCGCGCAATTGTCAAATTTAGAACTGTTTGATTTGTTTTTGAATTTTAGATCCCCATATCAGAGATGCCACTTTAACTGCTTTTAAACCAAATAGTTTCACCTCGAGTACTTTTTAAACCTTGCGATTTTAGTCTTCGTTTCTATTTTGGTTTTCTTCTAATTTTGCAAAAATAATTTTAAATGCTGCGATTTTAATTGAATGTTAAACTTTATTCAATTGAAAAGGTATTATCGCTCTGCACTCTTTAGGGCCAGTTTGTTCACAGTGAGTTAAATCTGTACCATGACTCAAAGGTTCTAACTAAGTGGAGCTAATCAACTTAAATCGGCTGATTAGTGGTTTCCACTAAGAACTCATATTATTGATTCCTTTATAAAAATTTCGGTTACCATGCACATTCGATGATTTACCAGTTGCAATAACCGTTTATTAAAGATAATCAGCTGTGAATAAACTGGCCTTTAGTCCACTTGGTTAAAAAAAGACGGAGAGGAAACGAAAATCTGAGTATATGAATTCGCATGACGGAAGGTCCTGAAAAAAAAAGAATTAAAAGAAAAAAAGGCGTTTTTTTGAAACAATCAATGGCTGAAATAAAAGAACGACGAAGAATAGAAAAGGTGGAAAATTATGCCGGGGTTATAACGATAGAGGAAGCTCAGACAATCTCGAAATAGAATACTAAAAACTTTTACCCCAAAAAAATGGAAGATAGTTTTAAGACAGATGCAGATGTATTTGATACAATTAGTAAAATAATAAAAGTAGAACCAATAGCCCTGATCATAGAGAACCGACTCGTTCCCCTCCATTGGATAACTTGCAAATTTCGGGGTGCAAGGAATTTAAAAACTGTCGACGTCGGCTTAGAATATTAAAAAAAAAAAATCATTTCGATATTCGATTTCGACCCGTCGCAATCGATAGTTCTATAGATCGTCCAAATTTTACAATTTAAAAATTACAAGATTCAAAATGATCTATTTGACAGCGTCTTGTACACAAAAGTGACATTTTATACAAAAATAGTGGTTTAATCCGTTTGTTAACTTTTTGAAAAGTTCCATTCTCTGAAAGTACTTTCTCCTTCTTTCAAAGTTTGACAGGTTTTATACATTTTGTGGAATTCATTTCCAACAAAGATTCGATTCTTTTTAAAAAAAAGCATGGAATTTTTTCTGTCAAACAAATCTAGCATATTTTGCCAGTTTCAAAAACAATTTACACCGATTTGCACTCACACTAGCAAGATTTGAGATTTCTAAAATGTCAAATTCAATTTCACTGTGATTTAAAAATGCAAACTGTGTTTTTAGTTGCAACAAATTTTAACTTCAGTGAATATTTTAATTATATATATTAAATATTTGTGCGCACTTTTTCAATAAACAAACAAAATTAATTTCGCGATAATAACAAGTTTCGTTTAATTGAGCTGTTAAGCACTGCACACACAATCACAAAGAAATTCGATTCTTTGTATTAACTTTTCCCCCATCATTTTCTCCGGATTTTCACTGATAAACACATCTTTACACATTCCTTTCAACAACAGAAAAAATTCGATTCTTTTTGGAAAAAATGTATTTTTTTGTTGAAAGGAATTCGACATTAGAAAAGATGCCAAACAGACCTAAAATTTGTTGGTGTACTTCTTTTCGACCAATTTGTATACCTTTTAATATGAGTAAAAAATCTCGTTATTCGCCGTTCTATGGCTATTGTTTTGTAATTGTATCAAAATCAAAACAACAATTAATAACTTGTTGGTATGATATCAAAATATCTATCTAAATATTTAACAAATCAGTGTATTAATATTTACTGTATGTGAAATTGTGAATGTACCCACATAGGTTAGGTAGTAAATCTTTAATTTTAATATATGTACCTAGGCAACATTTAATTTAATTAAATTGTTTCCTTTAGTCAACCTCAGCGTGGTTGTGGGTTCTGGAAGCCAACACAAGATCTTAATTTGTGGAGCAGTCAAACTTATTGAAATAAAGAGACAAACTGGATTTGATAAGGATGAAATCAAAATAGAATGGGAGATCAAACATTATGTAGATGTAATGCACTTTTCAACCAAATATAAAAGTATTGGGAATGTAAGATGTTATCAGAAATATCTAACTATACTCTGTCCAACAAAAATTGGCAGTGTAGGCAAGATAGGAGGTTTACCTCTCATTCTGGCTACAGTGGATTGCATAAATCTGTCCTTCATTAAAGCTTTAACAGGGTTGTCGTAGTGTCCACGATACACTGATCATTAAAAACTTTTTCTTAAAGCTCGAAAATCAAAAGCACTTTAACAGAAACTCAAGGAAAAAAAGCTGAACGAATTACCAAATGGAGACGGGCAACTCTGAATGCACATCAAGCAGCAGCCAATCGCCATTGGCCACAGCAATTCAGTGCACACTCAGATGTGCGTTGAATAGGACGTTGGGTCTGTGTGGCACGCTACTGATTTTGAAAAAGCTTTCCCATAAGACGTGTACTGCCTATTTTTGTTGGACAGAGTATAACAACTCTTTTTGTAAGTTTTCAATACCTACATACCAATACATTAATGGCTCGACAGCCGACAGGTCGTAGAGGGCGAGAATCTATTGACCTAATTCTCAACCATTCCTTGCAAGTATCAGCAAATCCATCTGGCTCTAGATGGGAGCGAGATTAATTTTTCATTCATTGATCCAATGATTGTCTTCTTAATGAGATTTGGTTTTGGTAGATGACCATTATTCCTGAAAATCTAATTTTCAAAACCCATTTTATCACCAATAAGATCCCCTATAACCATATAATTTGTGTATGATTCCATTGTGATTACATAAAAACAAACAAATTATATTGATACAATCGACGTTACGTAGGTATAACGGTATAACGAATTGCTTATAAGGAATAGTTCTTTTCCTTTCTTTGTTTGGTGTCTATATAAAATTTGTATTATGGTTACATCGTCGTCGATGCGCCGTACCGTCTATAAATACGAATAAGTAAAAATGCTAATAAAAAGTAACCAAACTGCAAGTTACTGCGAATGTAAAGTTGAAAGTGTTCAAATGGACATTTTTTCTGTGCATGTGAATTTAACTTTTTTGTTACCTATTCTTATCATCAAATTTAAAAGTTTGTGCTTCGTATTTTTTTAAATTATTTTGTGGTTAGGTTTGTTAGGACCCTTGCAGATCCATTCGTTAAAATTAATATAAAAAAGAATGATAAATATACCTATATAACTATTTATATTTGATTATGATTATTTTTTCCAGATTCGATTATAGAATTAAAATAAATGGGAATGGAAACTAAACTAATACTTCAAGGAAGAAAAGCAACAAAAGTAGATCTAATAAAAGAACATGAAAAAAGACAAATAATTGTTTCGGGAATGTCAAAGCTAAAAAACAAAAAAACAACTCCAGACAAAAAACTTGCATTGGAAAAGATAATAAGCTAAGGTGTTCAAATAATATTAAAGCGATGTCAAGAAGTGAAGAAGATTTGGGTGCAGGACAAAGCTTAGAAGAAGAACGTCAGAGATCTGAAGAAAATATACACCAAAATGGAAAAAGTATTATACGGAAAAGGAATGAACATATGATACATTTCATGAAAGAATACCGAAACAGACAGCGTATGATGGAGACTTCTAAAAGAAGTGAAGACCACCTCGTTGGAGTGAAGGAAAAAGATAAACAAAAAAATTGTGAACAGAACCGACAAAATCGAAACTATGAACATATAAGGGAGTATATGGAAATATATGGAAAAATACAGCGTTATAAGGAAATAGAAACTCCCGAAGAACAAGAATCCCATCGAATTGAAGACCAAAAAGCACTTGAAAAGCACCGAAAAAATCAAAAATTTCTATATATGAGAGCGTATATGAAAGAATATCGAAAAATACAGCGAATGATGGAAACTCCTGAAGAAAAAGCGGCTCGTCTGAAAAAAGACCGTGACAGTATAAGGATTAAGAGGCAAAATAAAAAGCGTGAAATGGTCCCACAAAATACAAAAAATGGGTATATGAAAGAGTATATGGCAGAATATAGAAAAACAAAGTGTATGATAGAAACCGCAGAAAAAGAAGTCCTTCGGATTGAAGTGAATGAAGAAAAAGAGGAAACAAATTGTATAAAGGTTGGAAGAAATGAGTATGGTAAAGTGTATATGAAAGAATATCGAAAAAGACAACGTTTGATGGAGACTTCCGAAGAAAAAGAAACCCGTCTGGCAAAGGAGCGTTTACATATAAGGATTAAAAGGCAAAATAAACGCCTTTTGAAAAGTCAAAACCAAGAAGATACTGAAAAACATGAAGAAGAACTTCCGCGTTTAAGTTTGGTCGATAAAAAACATGAAGAGAAACTTTTGCGTTTAAGCTTGCTCGATAAAATACAAAAACATTTTAGTACACAACCAAGTGAAGATTCATTGAAGAAAGATACAGAACGCAAGCACCTCCTTGACCAGAAACAAATAGAAATATTAATATTAAAACAATGTAAGGAAAATAATGCTGTTGGTATCACTGATTCTCTACCGAAAGGACAATATAAGGTAAAACTTGACTATAAAACTTAAGATTTTGATGATTCATTGAAATGTTTAAATATATTGTTATAAATTGTGTTATTTAGAACTGTGATAAGTTGACAATAAAGCCCAATGTTTAACATTTTGACAACATTGAAAGTTTATGTCTGATCGAGACGACATTTTTATAGCAGGTCCTGATGATAAATATAACTATTTAAAAACTGAAGTTTATGCCTTTTTTTTATTTTTTTTATATTTCCATCAATCTTTCATAAAAAATCCAAAAACAAAAAGGTTAAAGATACTTAGGTATTACGTCAATCTTTGGTTGTCGTTTATTCAGATAAGTGTACATTGCATTGTAAAACTCTACCTGTTACCTACCCAAGTAGGTATATATATGTATACAAACAAATATTTTACTGTTCACGTAAAAACATAGACATACTTGATATGGACTGCTAGTCGATACTAATTTCCAAACAAAAGTATGAATGGGAGCAGTTCCTTATTAAATTAGCGACATAAGCGCTTTTGGTGTAAAACTGGCAACAGAAATAAATATTCTTAAAGCCATCTCTTGGTAATTGGCTTTAGCAAATATTTTTTGCCGTGGAAACTACGGACACCTATTATTATAATATGTTAAAAACAGAGCCATCTGCTTTGATTGAATTTAATTGTTTGACGTTTGGGTGCAATTTTTTTTTTTTTTTACAACATCCATCAGGAATTTTCATTTCGCGTCAATTTTAAAGTAAAAGTTATTAGTTTTAATTTAAATAAAATAATATATATGTACATAATTATCAAAACGAGTACCAATCAGCACTAGCACGCTCAAAAAGAAGGAGGACGATGATAGTACAGAATCTGAAAATTCAAACTCTTGGCAAGTCCTAAGATGTTTTAGTTTTTAATTGTTACACTTTAATTTGTTTGCAGCAATTCCCTTCTTTCAACGCCAGAAAAACAACCGCTCAAAAAAGCCAGTCTAGCTTAGGAGAAATCGAAGATGGAAGTTGATTCTTCTGTGGGAAAATCGCCAAAAAAAGAAATAAACTAAAGTGTCAGAAGTTACACCATATTTTCCGCTTTTAGACCAAAAGCGCTCGTGTCGTTTATAATTAAAGTTGGAACCAACGTGAAGATGGCTCCTAGCAATTCATATCTAGTATGTCTATGCGTACAAATCTTAAGAAATGTCTATCTTAATTCAAATAATATTTAAATGTTTAACCCATTTATTTATTTATTTTTGAAAACTAATTAAATTTTTTTGTTTGATTTCCCGTAGGCTTTATCGCAACAAATATATCTACACACGTCTGATTGTAAAATCGAAAACAAAATTGTTCAAGAAACGAAACTGGAATTCATTGCCAAACAAAATCAAGATTTTATACAAGATAAATCAGGATCATTGCTTGAATGTCCGGAATTAAGTTTAGTGAACAACTATAAATTTGTAAAAAATGATTCAACAATTCAAAAAAACAAAAACAACAATAACCCCAGTTGTATAGAAGAAGCTTTCGATGGCATGAGAAAAGTTATAGATTTAAAGGCAATTAGTGATAGATACTGCATTTATGGAAAACATTTAGCAAATCAAATTCGAAATAGTGGTAAAAGTGATAAGGAAATTTGTATTGCTAAGCAACTTATTGATAATGTTATAAAAAATCTTAATTTGGATGATGGGACGAGTGAAAAGCATTAGAAAATATTATCCACACAACACGTTCAATTCGACGATATTAAATCAGAACTTATGTATTAGTTTTTGAATTAAATCAAGTTTAATATTTTTATAAGACTGTTGTTGTTAGACTAAATAAGGCCCCTATAAAATTTAAAATCAGAATCAATAATGTGTATCTAGTGCCTATATTATTTATTTTCAGGTTTCTATTACAATATCCCTATCTAAAGCAGAAGCAGTTGTTCCCAACCGGTGTAGCATGAAAAAAAAAATTGAGCACCGTTCTCGAGCACACATCATAGAGTGCGTATATTATCTAGTCTAGAAAAACGACTTAAGGGGTTTGTAAAAAAACATAAGAACAAAAAAAATGAGTGTCGGGACTCACGGTTAAGATTTATAAACATCAAATTAAATATTCAAGTGCTGGTTTTACATCACAGAACGCGGCGAGTTCGAACTGTCAACCAAAACTCAACTCGACCTTTCGATTTAGTTTGAGCTACGAAGGAACGTATCCAATATACATAAACGTATCGTTACGTGTAACAGAAATATATGTCCTACAGAAATATATAACAAAAATTGTGAGAGATTTAAGAATAACTTTTACATTAAAATATCTCAAAAACCTGACCAACTATTACAAGTTTTCAACTCAGTGATACCCAAATCGGTCCTCGGCAAAAATGATTTGCTTAATATGAATAAATATAGGAATGATATAAGTAACCATAATATATACATTTATATAAAAAAAACATAAAAAACATAAGTTTTAACATTGATAGGCTTACATTTTCACACGTCTTTTTTCACTAAACTTTGAAATTGTTTGAAAGGAATTCAAACAAAAAAAAAATTTTAAAAAGATACATAATTCAGAATATGTACATGATTAGGTAATATGATAGTTTTGAAAATTTTATTATTTTTTTTCCTCTGTTAAATGTTTTTTACTTTTAAAAGAAAAAAAAAATATACTACTTTACCGTTTAAAGATAGCAGCTCTGGGAAAAAAATGATTGGTCGTGTGCAGCGTTGCCGCTGGGCTTCACGAAAGTGTAACAAATTTTTTTAAAAAACGTAACAAAAGGGAAAAAATGTAACAAATTGAAAAAAATGATTTAAATGCAAAGAATGCTCTTGAACTCAATTTTTTATTTTTAATGGGAACATAAGTTTTCTTCATCACAGTTTTTAAATTCAGTACAAAACTATACATTAAATAATAAGTTAATAAATTATTTCTTTGGAATGTGGAAACTGGAATACTTTGAGGAATTGATATCTAACCATGTTTAAATGCTGGATCGAGAGATCGAGTTTGAATTTGAAGTGAAAGATAGCAAGATTTCGACTAAACTGTATAACTGAACGAGTTCGATCGAGTCGAATGAAGGTGATTTCAACTCAATTTAGGACGTGGAAGTGTTGTTTAAGCCACTTCACACTGATTAAAAAAATGATAACGTAATATTTTAAAGAAAAAAAAATTGGAGAAAAAAGTGTAACAAAAAGAAAAAAAAAGTAACATAGTAACAAATACAAAAAAATTAAGAAAAGTGTAACACTTTTGTTACACTTGTAACATTGTGGCAACGCTGGTCGTGTGCCTGTCACTTAAACATGTTGCTTGCATGCATTTACGCATACTAGTACCACGAAAACTGTTGTGGAAGTTTTGAGGATAACCACACACGAACGCAATTTTTTCTATAGATATTACGAACTTCTTTGGGATATTGGGCCAGTTCAGAGTAACTGCCTGAACACAATGGCTACGGAGCTGCAACTGGAATAGCTGTCAAAATATTCAAAACACACAAATTCAATGTTAGACTGCTTTTAAACGCTGCAAATATGCTGCAATTATCCTTGCAATTTTTGAGCATGTAGGTGGGGGACGTATGCGGTGTCCGGGGTAGACAAAGTTGCAGAGGTTGAAATAATTGCAGAGTTATCGCTCTTTCTTCTTTGTGCTTTTTCTTATTGTTTGAGACATAAGCGGAGTAAAGAGTGACGAGATATTATTTCCTTCTCATTTAACAAAAATTGCAGGTATTAAAATTTGCAGCGTTTAAATGGATGCTGCAATCGGAAAGAAACTCAAAAGGGAATTGCGGATAGAAATTGCAGTCGTCTAAAAGCAGTCTAAGACTGCTCTAAGACTAAGACTCTCCTCACTCTTTACTCCGCTTATGTCTCAATCAATAAGAAAAAGCACAAAGAAGAAAGAGCGATAACTCTGCAATTATTTCAACCTCTGCAACTTTGTCTACCCCGGACACCGCATACGTCCCCCGCCAACATGCTTAAAAATTGCAAGGGTAATTGCAGCATATTTGCAGCGTTTAAAAGCAGTCTTACGAACACAACACAACGCAATGGCAGTCAGTGCTGCAAGATGTCATCAACTTTTCACATGCAGAACTTTTGACGTTTCAATTTGTATGAAGAAAAATAGAGCCGGAAAAAATACTGAAGCTGTTTGTGCTTATTTGTTTCGCGTAAAATATTAGAAATAAAAAAAGTGAAAACTAAGGTGGTGGTTGTTTAAAATATACAAAAAGCTGTAAAGCTGTATTGTGGGCAGTTAAAAAATAGCACGTACGACACTTTTTCATAGCTGTTGCAATTGCAGCTCCAGTTCTAGTTGCAGCATTATATTGTGTTCAGGCAGTAATGAAATTTCCTCTCTCTAGATCAGAACACTTCAAAATAGCCTCGAGCTGAACACATTTAAATTCGACAGCCACAAGTGTCAAATATGCCTCGCGCGTCTCTCGCTCCCATGGCATTGTTATTATAAATAGGAAAACCTGAAATTCCTTATACCTACTAGTATATTTGTATTTGATTTATCCGATTTGATTGTACCTAATTTTTGTTTGTTATTGGCAAAACGAAAGCAGTTGCTCCCAGATAAATTGTTAACATTTGAAATTGTAAAGAAATGCAAATATTTTATAAAAAAAACTATTGAAAAATTGAAAAGGCATCTCGACAACTATGAGATGCTCAATATTTGGCTGCAAATCAAACCGACTTGATTGTCGAGTATCTTTACACGCGTAAGCTTATCTACCTTTACATTTTATAACATTTTGTATATTTAAATATTTATTTAGATTGTATCGCGAAGGAAAGTTTAATGAAGAGTGGGTAGAGGCGATAAGATCCTTGAACGGCCAGTCTGTTGACGTTTCCAAACCCTCGAAATCTTTCGTGGTATGTGCTATGCACTTTGAGAAAAAATTCCAATTAAACTATGGGGCAAAATGTTATTTGAAACCTGGAGCGCTTCCAACTATATTCCCTAGAATGTTGAAAGAAGCTGAAGAGTAAGCTAATATCGTTTATTGCGTTAATAAAAAAAGTGCACCACGATTAATATAATTTCAGCAAAATTGTAACGGCCGATTCGAGACTTAAAGAAATTGAAAAGTAAGTATGATGTACATATTGTCACTTTCAATTTTATAGAAACACTCAATTTTGTTTCTCCAAATATTTATAATTTCAGTGACGGTATTGATATATCACTATCGAATTGCAACTTTGAACAAGAATCCAGCTTTGGGGTAAACGTTTTGGCTGATAGGTACATAATAATATAAATATCTGTTTTCATTTGAAATTAACTGTTTTTTCAATTTATTATAATTCCAGGGCAAATACTGATTTAAAATGCAAATCAATATCTAATAAAGAATCTCTTTCAAAAGATAACGTTTTTGTTGAAAAGTAATTGTGTACATATTATGTATTTCAAATTAAATTTTGTGTCAAATTCCTTTTAACAAAAAAATCGATTTTTTTTCCAAACGGAATTAGTTTTTTTTTGAAAAAATTTTTAAAGAATCGAATTAAATTCTTTTTGAAATCTTGCAAAAAATTCGATTCATAATAATTTCAAAACAGAATCGGATTTTCGGTTGAAAGGAATTCCACATTAGTTTTCATAAATTATTTCTTCAGGACCCAACCCGTTCAAAATTTTGACATTGACCCAGCTACTACCACAAGAAATGAAAGTAATAATGATGATATTATGAATACGAACAAGGACAATGATTTGCAATCAGTTGGTAATAGATCCCAAATATCACAGGTAATTAATTTATCCATGTTTATATTCTTCAAAGGCTTTATTAAAATTAGAAATATTTAAAAATGAAAAAATATCTGTATGCGGCAAATAGACATGAAAACTACTGAACCAATTTACTTACTTGGGATGGTTTAGAAAGTTTTTGAGTAAAATCCTCCCACTGAAACGGACATTGTCATTAAAATTGATTTTTCAACACTTTAGTAGAAAAAATAAAAGAACAAATATGTACATACATAATATGTACGTTAATGTCAATTGAAAAAAAAGAAAACAGACGCATATAAGGCCACGTACCTAGACATGGAGTCACGATTCCCCATTACGATAGCCGACAAAAGTTTTTTCAATTGAAAACGATCTTACTATGTGGGACTGAACAGATAACTCCTTTTAGTGGTGCTTGGTATTTTATTTTTCAATTTTAATTGAAAAACTTTTTGCTTAGCTGTGACTCGAATTTAAACCAACCAAGTCCATCCCAATTTAGGTTTTATTGTTTCGGCACATGCATTTGAAACCAGCATTTTTTCACAACACAAGTTGTTTTTGTACATTCGATTTCCTTCTTTTAAAATATTAATATGATGGTGCGATAGCTTGGCTGCAAGTGTGTTGTCACACAAAAACCCCTTACACCTTTATTTAAATTTATTTTAGACCAGCTGAAGCGTTAATACAATTACATATATTTTTATTCTATTATATTAAAAAAATGTATAAGGACATTTATAGATTGGTTTGTATGTATAAAAATGCTTGTCTTGATGACTCCAAGGCTTAAAATTAGGATACGTAAGTTCTTTTTCTAGTCATAGGTTTATAATACAGTGGAAGCTCTAATAAGCGGACACTCATGGTCCCCCAATTCTTGTCCGGTTATGACAACTGTCCGGTTAAGGGAAAGAAACGGAAACACTTTCTTTTAAGTTCGTATTTAATTTGTATTATTAAAAAATGACATCACTCAAAATATAACGGAATACCATGAGAAAAGGAAAACATAAACAATCAAAATTAAACCAACTTAGTTTTCGGGAAATCCCCGAATCGCCTTGTCTGGTTAAAAGAGCTTCGCGTCCGGTTATCGGAGATTTTCTATGGATTTGCTTGCGTAAAACAGAAACTATACTGAGAACGGACAATCTGTTTTTTTCTTTTTCATTTCTTGATAAAAAATAATCCCTAAATGAAATTATGTGTTCGCGTATGAGATGTTTTCTATCTAGAATGAGCAAGCGAAAGTGTCTGCGTCCGTTTATGATAGTGTCCGTTTAGGTATAGGAAAGTAATTTGTATGATAAATTCTAAAAAGAAGTTTGTTCCCGAAAATGTTTCCGTTTAAGGGAATTGTCAGCCTTTAGTGTATTTACTATATGAATATAATATAATCGTTTTACTACCGCTGAGACTTTTGTAGACAATAGTAGGGCACCAAAGTTATTTAATATACTAAAAATTTTAATCAAAATACCATTAATTGATTTTGCTTTCAAAACAGTCTGTTTGTATTTACATAATTATATTAACACATACATATGTTTTAATTTTATTCATAATTACAGTAAAGTATAAAATAAGCATTAGGAATGAATCGATTTATTTTTGCTTTATCTATTTATGCATTTCAGAGAATTCAAGAATTACCAAGATCTAGATCACATAACCAATGTGGAGTTCCTCAGTGTCCAACTCGCCGAAATTTAAATGGAATTTCTATGTTCCAAATTCCAAATGACATTCGGAGCTCACCGGTTCTTTTAAGAAAGTGGTCTAAAATTCTTCGAATGGAAAAACCATTTTCAAAATATTTTGTCATTTGCAGTTTACATTTTGAAAAAGATCAAATTATTTTCCATTTGAAGCGAGGTGACAAAGAGATGCATCCTCAATTAGTACAGAATGCAGTTCCAAGCCTTAATTTACCAAAGCCCAAAAACGTGGGAAAACATATATCCAAACAATTTTTGGAGCGAGCTGTTTGCGTTGTAAGAAGAAGGTAATTCATAAATTTTATATGATTTGGTACATTGATAAATACATACATAATTTTTTTTAAGACGTCCATGTGAAATAAAGGCAAAAGATCCACTAGGCGATGACTCTGAAAATGATACGAACTCTTGTACCAAAAGTATTCAAGTAAACTTAAATCCATGTGTTCTTTTAAGTTCATTTTGTGATACGGACAAAAAACTAAATGCATGGACAGGGCTGGATGACAAATTATCGTTAGATAATTTAGTCAACGAATCTTTTAAATTAAGAAAAACAGAAGACGTTCATATGGCAATGAGTGACAGAATTATTTTAACCATGTGCAAACTAAAAACCAACCTTGATTTTGAACAGTTAGCTGTATTATTTCAACTCAGTAACAAAATAACTGAAAATTATTTCGCCGATACTATAAAACATTTAGCGAAAATTCTTCGACCTTTGATTTATTGGCCATCAAAAGACAAATTTATAAAAAGCTTACCACAGACATTTAAATATTTTCCAAATGTAAGAATTGTTGTGGAATCCTTTGAAATAAATATCTACCCACGGCTTAAATTTCTAATTGGATTTGCTCCATCCGGATCAATCATTTATGTGAGCAAGATGTTCAGTGGATCTATTTCTAAAAAAGATATGTTCCTTCAAACAGATTTACTTCAGTTACTTAACCCAAACGATGCTGCGATGATCGATAAAGTTTTCCTTATTAAAGATGCACTTTCTAACTGTCGAATTGAGATGGTAACACATGATGAAAATAGAATTGCTGCAGCAAAAGCCCTCATTGAAAAACAAATAGAAAAACTTAAAAAGTTTAAAGTTCTTTCAGAAACAGTCGATGCATCATTAACCCCATTCATAAATGATATAGTGGTTGTCTTGTGTGGATTGTCAAATATGAACTCAAATAAAAATTTTATGTAATAATTAAAAATGTAACTTATTTATTTAAAAACATAATATGTTAAGATTTGTATTACACAACTAAATAAACATTAAAATTAAAAATTTATTCAAATTTGAAGGTGTCTTTGAATATAAACTGTTAAATTAGGCCGCCTAATGCCACACCTAACTTTCTTATATTTGATTTTTTTCTTTTACATAATAAAGTTCTGTTTGAAAGTTCAAATTTAGTAAATTGCCCAAATGTTCAATAGTTGGCGATGGCGCTACGAAGCGTAGCAGGGTTCAGTTAGTCTCATATACAATTTAATTTTGCAATATTTGAGATATTTAGAAAGTTAGTTAAATGTACCGTTATATTTTTTTTCTTGTTTACCTTATTATTTTGTTCAAACCCTTATTTCCGGCCCTCCTTAACATCTAGAGACGGTGATAATTCCTTAAATATTCCTATAAATTATTGCTACCTTCAACCCCATAAAACTGCAATTATCTTACAAAAATTTAGTACTTCAGCACAAAATTCATGAACTAGGGGAGAGGGGGGCACGTTTGAACGCGGGGTACCTTTGAACATGGCTAATAAAATCTTAACAAATAAATATTTCAAAGCGTAAACTAAATTTTAAACATGGCAATAGCGATATCTTTACACGTCAACGATTTTGCGGTGCCTCTCTAATGTTTGACAGTAGATAGATATGCAGTTTATAATGCTACCTACGCATTGTAATTGTATTTTTGTAATATTTTGTTTCTAACAGTTTAAAATTTTTTTGCTAAGGTTTTCATACCTTTATTTTGATTACCATAAAGTTGAAGTTCTGAATAATTATGATAGGTTAGGTATAGTAACTATGGCCGAGTTTTACTTTGTTTAACATGTTGGGGCAGTTGGATGGAATGTTAAGGGCATTAAAATTAAAGCTTCAAAGAGACGTTTTGCTTGATTTTTTTTAAATCCATTTATTTCCAAAACTCTACTTTTTAACTGACGATTTACACCTTTAAAAAGATTTTATATGCTATTAAAGTTGTTTGTATATTCAGCTTCTACATTATTAATTTATTCATACAGTTTATTGTTTCCTTCAATAGATAAGCTCTTACACTCATATTATTTACTGTTAAAAATAATTATAAATACTTCAGTTCAAAAGTGCCCCACATGAGGGGTACCTTTGAACATAAGGATACAAATAATGTATAAATCTTTATTAAATTTAATAAAAAATGGGTTTTAATTAAACGTTTATGGCCATTTTTGGGCATTCAGATTCATTTATGAACCTACACATCTCTTTTAGGTATGATCTTCTATATAAATAAGATCGTAACGCACTTCCTTTCTCCCCGCAAATAAATCAAAAACTATTGGGTAGGGTAGATAGGTATACCTATTCACACGCGGTTTTTATAAATTTCTATATTTTATTTGTTGTTAACTGCTAACTAAACGATTACTGTTTTTAAAGTTTGTCTTCCCTTAATTGCATAAGAAAAAGATAACATAACTGTAATATTATTTATACCTTTTGAACATCAGTACCTATTTAGGTATTTTTAAAATAAAGGGTTCATACCTACATAATGTAAAAGTAGGTGTCTATCAGGTAATTGATACATTTTTTGTAAAGGAAAACATATAAATAAGTACCTACCTAAGAACCGTTAAGTTGCAATTAATTAATAATTCGATAATTAAGTTGTAACAAATAAATAAATAATAACTAAATAAATAAATGGGCAAACTACATTCCTTCAAAGTAGGTACTTATTTAATTAGGATGGAAAAAAGTACCTGCCTATTCATTGCTACAGCAATGTTAACAACCTAAGACCCTCTCATTCTCCGAAACACATCAACATTTTTATATTTTCACTCAACTTCATTGTAGAATTACCTACCTCATCTCAAGAGGGGACCCGTAATTCCGCTTTATATGCCTTTCTCTAATTTCCCCTTTTTATAACATTCATACCCACACACTTTAACAAACATTATTAGGTATACATAGCTAAAATGTTTTGTACGGGTAGGGTAACAAATATTTTGTATATCTTTTTTCATCTCAGTTCAAAACGAACCCGATTAATAAAAAGTTTCCCCGAGACAAAGTGAACAGCAGCGACGCGACGTTTCACTCGTGGGGTTTTTATTTTTCGTTTGTAATATTTCAATTGTTTAGTGCAAGGTGTGTCATAATATAAGTTCTTTGTTCAGTGGAATACCTATTATAGATATGGTTTTGTTGTGAAAAGCTTTAATTTTCAAACAAAATTATTAAGTAATAGAAAGACAAAAGACTATAGGTAATGGCATCTCGACAACAACGGACAGAGATTACGATTGAAGATAAATTGGAAATTATCAAATCGTTGAAGAACAAAAAATGCTCACGAAAGGATCTACAGGAGCGATATAACGTCACTAAACACACGATAAATAGGATTATGTCACGTGAAGATGAACTGAAGAACACTAGAAATTGCAAGTTGAGACGCATTCGTAGTGGTACCCATCGACTAGTCGATGATGCCGTTTCAAAATGGTATCGCTCCATGCAAGAACAAAATATTTTCGTAAATGGCCCTCTATTGCGGCAACAGGCTGTAAGATTTGCTCGTATGATGAATAATCATACATTTGAGGCAAATAATGGATGGCTATGGCGTTGGCAGCAAAAGGAAAATGTTAAATTTAATACTTCCTACTCAGGACGGAAGCATACAGCAAAAAAAACAAATACAAAATCAGTGAAGACGACGGGTAGAGATATAAACGAATTCACTGAAAGTCCATCTCTCCAAAGCGTTGGTGATTCAAAAAAAAATGTCAATTGGCATTCTATGCCAGATCAGCTGGAGGAGGGTGGAATATCGCATTTTGAAATACAAATAAAAGAAGAAGTGGATGATTTGCACAGAAATTCTTTGGAAACGGATATTGTTTTTGATATCGAAAGTGATGAGCAAGGTTGTTATGATAATAAAGCAAGTCGAAATAATTATCCCCCTAATTGTCTGAGTGTCGATGGCGAAGAAGTAAAGGTAAAATATTAGTTTAAAAGAGATTTTTAAATTTATTATTATCTATTGGTTGACTTTATTAAATCAAGGTTACAGAATGCTTCTAAGTGACATGAACTTTGAATTTATAGTATCTAAATAAATCCAAAGTGATATTTTTTCGAGATTCGTAACAAGTATCTGATTACGATGGAATTCGTAATAGGACAAAATAATTTTCTAATTTCACACTAAATCTTTCTTATTTTAAAGAAAAAACTTAATATTATCCAGCCGAACTGCCTAGGCATAGTTCGTGCAAAAAATAACAAACCTTTTTTGATATTAATAAATGTCAAAGCATAACATGGAGTTAGATGATGCTAAAACATAAAAAAGGCAGTCGCAATATGTGATTTTAACTTTACTTTAACGAAATGTTAAGCGTATACTGTATAACTTGTAATGAAACAAATTATCTATTTATTTTTTTTAGAATTATCAAGACGAAGTTTCTGTGGATCATGAATCCTTTCAAGGCAATAATTTCCTTCATCAACCAGTTGAAGTAAAAGAAGAACAAAATTATCATCATCGAACAAATGATTCGGAAGAAGAATATGAAAAGTATCGATCAGCAAAAAAGAGAAAATCAATAAACGAGAAAGACCCACACGATATATATTCAATTTATGGTGACTATATTGCACGCAGATTACGTGCAAGTGCCAACGAAAGAGAAAATTACGAGATTTATATTGCCCAACATAATATTGATGAAATAATTTTTAATTTGTCAATGGGTTCCTATGCACGTGTTCCACCATCAAAGTCTTCTGGGAATTCTAGGTGTGAAAACAATGTTGAACATATCAGCCAAATCGATCAAATTAGAAAAAACCAACCACATGAATTGATTATAAAAGAAAAACAAACCTTTTCATCAACCGCAAATTTAAAAGGCAGCACCAATGGATTCGGAGAAGTGAGATCAGCATCTAATGTAGATAAAAGTATTCCAGTGATTGTTCACGAATTTTTAAGTGCAAAATCTTAATTAAAAAAGAATTAAAATTGTTAAGAACATTATGAAACCATAGCTATAATATATAATTTTTTACTTCTTTATGTAAATAAAAGTATTTTGGTAGTCATTTTGTATTGTATTTGAAATGGAACAATAGATTATAATATTAGTTTTTATATTGAATAACTATTTCAAAAGAAAGAAATTTGTTCAAGTGCCATGTTATACCGTTATACGGCACCTTCTAGGTATAAGGTCTATTAGGATACGATACTCAATAAAACGAAAATAATATAATTTTTGTTCTAAAAACGATAACAGATCTATAAAACGTTGCCAGAAATAAAATCGAAAAATCCATATTTATGTGTGCCTAAATTTAAGCTTTAGTTTTGATGTACATGCATTTTCTCGCTTTTTATTTCCTGCAGTAAAAATCCATCGAATATTTGAGTATACTATGCACATCGTCCCTATTGTTAGTTAAATTGGTAAGGTATGTGTGAATATTGAAAATTGTTATTAAAATAATCACTTAAATTAAAATTCGTTGCAACAAAAAATAAAGTTTGCCTTTTTCTGCAAGTCCAGAAGGAATTGCACGAAAAAGAACTACCTCTTGGATAAGTGAAAACATCACAGAAACAAAATTGGAGTTTTCATAAATAAATATAATTCACGCCGGTAAACCATTTTGTCTGTGTGCTTAAGTTTAAGCCTGGAGAATTCTCTGGGTTAACCTTAGCCACCAGGGGATTAGTTGTTGTTGCATTTAACATGGTGATTGTTTAGCACCGACGTCTTTTTTTCCATCCAATTCCCCCGGGCTTGCAAAAAAATTTTCAGATTCGTTGGACCCTGTTAAGATTGGGAAGATTGAGTCCGGTCTTTCTATTCTGCTTAATGTCTCGAACAATAAGGAAAAGCACAAAGAAGAAGGGGCGACAAAAGTTATCGCAACCCAACAATTTTGTCTACCCCGACCACCACCTACTTTACCACCCCCCAACGGGCTTAAAAATCGCAAGGGGTAATTGCATCGTTTAAAAGCAGTCTATGATACTAAAAGATAAATGGGCATTTGGTGATTTTAACTTTAATAAAATGTTAGAAAAATAGTACGATGCTAACTCGTTTAAGATTTGGAAAAGCCTAGGATCGCACCTACTAAAAATCCTTCAACTTCGTACTAAATCGTAAAAGTTTTCGCCATTGGTTCCTCTGCGTCGAAATGGTTACTCTAAACACAATAATGTAAGTTTTAAGTTTGCAAAAGTAAGTAAAACGTTTATTTTTCCATCGGTATTACCTATGCTATAGCCAACCATAGCATAGGTAATACCAATATTTATAGTTCAAGTTGGGGAAAAGAAAAAATGACGCACACTTTACACGTTTGCGTTTCACTGATACATCATCGGGGAGGTACCACAGTCCACAATACATATTAGTTATTGTATTTTATTTGTTTATTTCCCCTTACATACATATTATATAAATACGTGTATATGTATATAAATATAAATAATAGGAATAATATTGAATTAGCAACGGTACGCGATGAGAAATGGGACTGCATTATTAGAATTAAAATACATAGGCATAGGCATACATTATACATATACATATGCATATGTATAAACTTATTTCTCCTCTTAAAACTCGTAGGTCAAGGATTTTTTTTACATTTCTTAAGAATTAAGAAAATATTTAAGTACCTACCTTTATTAATATGAAATATAATAAAAAGAAATAAAATTTGAATTAAATAATATGAGGGTAACATTTGGTAGATAGGTAAGTCTCTGTTAGCTTCAGTATTTAGAGACCCAAAATCAAACAAATAAATTAATAGATTAGATATACCTATAGTTATACCTAGGTACCTATCTATAGTTATTAGGTATTTATAATAAAAATAACTTTATCAAGTAGGTACGTACCTACCTATTACTAATAAGTTATAACTTTACCTACTTAGGTAAGTAAATAGGGTAGCTACCTAGGTAATATAATAATATAGAATAAGTCCGTATATGTGTGGGACAAATTTTCAAAAATTTACCTTCGATTTTGACAGATGCGCAGCTACATTTAATATCGTAAGCAGATATCTTCTAAGTTTCTCAGTTTCCCAGAAAAATATACATTCAGGAAAATGAGATCTCAGCAATCGCAGTTACATGAACAGGATTCCTCAGCAAAATTTCTAAGTTTTGCTGTCAAAACTCTGAGGAAAAAAAATCTTTGATTCGCTGTTCACCTTTTGAGTGAGACAAATCTCTGAGATCTCATTTTTTTGAACGCGTCAATTGCCAAAAACCATCTTGGGACTCGAACATCTCGTTAAATTTGCCCACCCTGTAGAAAGTAGGTAGGTATTATTTGCTTCTAGACGACAGTGATTTTTTCCTGTTTGTATTTTGATTTGCGTAGACTTCTTTTAAATTAAACGATGTAATTACGCCTTGCAATTTTTAAGCACGTAGACGAAATTGCTGAGGTTGTAAGAAATTGCGGAGGAAGGGGCCAGTTATAGCTTTCATTGAAAACGATCATTGGAATTTTTGGTTTTAAGTTTTAAGTTTTGAGGCACTTAAAAAGTAACATAAGTGATTATTTTGATGCCAATATAAAGCTGATGACTCAAATATTAATTCTTACCAATTGAAATGAATTTCATTATTTCAATGATTGAACTACCTTACCATTGATCATTGAAAACTTAGAAGTCGTTTACGTGGAAGGTTGGTCCAAAATAAAATATTTTTTTGAGTAGAAATTATAAATGAGTCATCAGCTTTACATATATTGGCATCAAAATAATCAGTGATTTTGGTCTGGAAATAAAAAATTAAAATTTTCAATGATGAATTTCAAAAAAAGCTATAAAGGACTATTCACATGAGAGCGACAAACGACCGACGAATAAAAAAACAAATTGGATTTAAAACATTTAATAAGTCTAAATCCTTCACAAAAACTAGACAAAATGGTAGAAAACTTATTTAAATTAATGTTAAGATACTAAAATTTGCGTTTTAATTGCTAAAATAAGGGAAATTTGAGAAAATGAATTGGTTGTCACGAATTGCAATCTGATTGTTACGAACTGTCAAAATCTATTCGCGTTCCACATACCATCCACATTGGAACGAATGAATTATTCGCTCGCGAATAACCTCAAGATCATTCTTGTTTTTGTTTACTTGGTGATAGGTTATGGCTGAAACAAACATTTAAACGTCATTCGCGATGAATATAAAAAGACGACGTCGTTTTTTTTTGTCCAATTTCTAGTTTTTTTTGTCCAATTTCCCGCGGGCTTGCAAAAAAACACGCCTAATTTAATGCTAATTACGTACGTTTAAATTAATAACAAGGGAAGTTTAAGGAAAAGACACAGTGTACTGTAAGTTTCTAACTTTAAGCGTGTGATATTTGCCTCTCTTATATGTAAACCCTTTGAAATTAAATGGAATTAAATTAGCTTTATATTTTTAATTTCATTCGTCTAAAACTTCACCCAGCAGTATCAAAAAGAATATTCCAGATTAATTTTTTTGTGATTTTGTTATGAAACAGGAAAAACTGAATAGGTAGGTAGGCACTACCTATACCTATTTTTTACAAGTATGTACATAAGTATCTACCTAGTTGGGTATGTACAAGAATTTATTCAAGATTATGCGCAGATGTCAATTTGCAATAAACCTACATAGGTACATATACACATATGTACATAGGTAGGTAACTGTTGTGTGTTATGTTAGTATGTACATTGTATATTAGGATGGTCGCCACCGTCAGCACGTGAAACGGGTGAAATAGATATATATTTTTTTAATCTATAGGTAGGAGGGTAGGTACCTATGTATGTAAGAAAATTATTGTTTTTTGTTTGAGAACTGAGAAACATCCAGAATATTTGGAAAATTCCTTTAAATTTGTGAAATTGCAATTTTTCAACTGCACAAAATTCAATCAAACCCCTTTTACTTCTTGTCCTAGCTCTGAGGGTCCTACAACTTTATATGATTGAAATTTTATGCTTTTCTACCGGTATTTATGTAGGTACCTATCTATACTTTTTTCAGATACATTAACGACATAAGAATACCTACATATGTATATACCGCCCCAACGATTTTTAAAAGTTTTTCTCATAAATTGAGGTTTGTGTAAGAAATCGGATGGTGTACATTGCGTTGGTGTCAAAACAGTTACAGAAGTTGTTTAATCAATTTATTTCTAATTAGGTACCTACCTATATTGATTTTTAACAATTTGTTAGTTAGTGTAAGTACCATGTACCTATACCTACTTTAAAACTAGTCTAATTGCAGATAAGAGCAAGTTCGTGCGACCCAGTCGTGTATTTTATTTATATTTGCAGATGAAGATATCTACATTTAAATCCATTCACCACATCTAATTAATCATATGATATCAGTCCACCTTCCGGTAAATCTACCCGAGAAAACTTTTCCTTATGGCAATTATTACATCCTATCACAATTATACATATTATACCTATACATCCTGTTTTTTTTATTTTGTATTATACATACATACATAACTAGAAAATAACTAGAAAGGAGGTCTTGATTTAAAACGTTTAAAAACGTATATAAAATGTCTTAGGTTGTAATATTTGTGAAATAGAATAGAAGAAAAAGATTTCTCAGCAAGAAGTTAAAGGGGGTCTGCCTCTTTGACTTCTTGCTGAGAAATGTTGTTCTTCACAAAAACTTGAAATAGATTATTGTAAACAATAATAATGAATGTAAAAGCCATAGCCGAGACTAAAAAAAACTCGTTGCCTAACTATTCCCCTTTATGAGAAAGGGGCATGTACGGCTATTTTACTGTAATGTTATTTCTTTTTTTTTTTGTTCGGTAAACTTGGCATAATTTTAGATCTCAATATAATGGTGTTTTGATTTTTTTTTATTAATGCTGTATTTGAGAGATTTCGTTATATTCCCAAAAAAACATTTACTCAAGGCTGTGTCGATAAATGCCAATAGAACTTGATAAATATGTATATATGTAGCTACAGTTAAGGTAAGTAGTTTGAATAATTTTATTTGATTACTTAGGTAGTTAGAGGTGCATACCTTAAAAAAATATTATTAAAATCTGATGAAATAACTTCAATATACCTAAATAAAAAAAACATTTTTGTTTTCTTACATTATGTATGTATGTAGATAGGTGGGTATACTCATGAATTACTTATCTTATCTGCAGAACATAAAATAATGAGTATGTAGGTTGGTTGGTTACCTCCACTACACTATTTTTGTTCTTGTTTGTTTTTATGTTGTTTTAAATCAAAAATAAGAAGCTTTCCTCTAATTAAAAAAGAAAAAAAAAACACGACCAATATAAATGAAAAGAACCAATGAAGGTAAAACTCAGGAATTTATTTCCCATTAAGGCACCTTCACATGTTAATAGTTGATAAAGTACATATGTACATAGTATGTATTTTAAAAGAAAGATTTTGCGGAAAATGTGATTGTTATTATTTTATTTTTATTGTTTTAAACAAAAAGGTACCCAAGTAGGTACTTATAATCTAACAACCTATAAGTTTTCAAAATAATACGTACGCGGTTCTAGAATTTTCCCAAAAAAATCAATAAACTCGAGCATTCTAGATGAGAAAGCAAATCTTCGTATTCGTACCTACATACATGTACATACATAATACAATTTTACAATCATACAATATATACATACATACATACGTACTACCATACCACGTTCCACCCTTCGCACTGTGCAGCTGCTCTGAAAAATACCCCATCAAAGATACTGTATTGTATACCCATCTGAACTGAACACACAATCACTCACGTTCACAATTCAATTCCATTGTTCCATCACCGAGTATATAAGTTCGTTTCCCTTACATATTTACTAAAAGATATATACATAGCAACATATTTCCCCTTTTTTCTAGAACGCAATGGAATTTTCCTTTCCCATCAAGTGCGACTATAAATACAACCGTCAGTTTAGTTGCCAGCTCAATCGTATCTCTTCTCTTCTCTGGTATACTACAAGTGGCATCTTATTTTAAAAGTTGAAAAAGTCTAAAAAAATTGTTTTGTGAAAAATTTTAAAAAAAATTGGAGAAAATGTATCTGAAGTGTGAAAAAGTTGTGAAAAAGTGCATTTTGTTGTTGGAAAATTGCATTCATCGTTTGCCTGATCCTGGATAGTGTTTGGTATATCAAAATGATCTGAAATCTGGAATACCTAGCTGATGTAAAATAAGGGAATTTTCTCTCTATCGACGCAAAAAGAATTATACATACCTACTTACTTAGCTGTAATTTTCCTGAAGGGCGTATTTTTGTTCGAAGCATTCGGAAGGAATTTTTCCAAAAATAAAATCTGGCATAAGATGGTGCTGAAGTTTAAGGGCGTGCAAAATTAAGGGCAATAATGAGATTTAATACATAAAAGACATCCATCCAGGTTTGCATAGGAAGGTAAATAAATTAAAAAAAAAAAAAAAGAAATCGACAATAGTGCAAAGTTCTAATTAAAATCCAATAGTTGATAAGTGTTTTGAAGAGTTATTAACACAAAATTGTTGCAAAAAATTGCGTTATAAAACTAGATATTGTGTACTAAAAACTTTCAAGAAAATTCTCGATACCAGTATTTCATCACACTGCGCAGTGAAAAAATTCATTTCATCATCAAAACTTTCGCATATCAAATATGAACGTGTTCAACACTTAAATATATTATAAAATTTCTTCTTGTCCTCCATTTCGTGGGGGCAAAAAAAATTCACAATCGTATCATCTATATTATTATATATATAAAAAAAGAAAATTAAACTTCCATTTAACAAAAATCTTTGCTGGAGAATAGGAGCTTTTTCTCTACTCGGTTTTAATTGAAAGCTTGTATTGTTCAACTTTAAAATCTAAACTTTTGCTGTTTCAACGAAGAACTTAAATCTATATTAACACAGAAATAACTTAAAAAAGCTAACCAAATTTGAAAGCTCAACTTTAAGCTGAAAATAAATCGATAAACGAAAAAGCTTCACCATTTTTAGAAACCTTTTCCCTTAGATTGTAAGTTTTGTTTTGTTAGATCTATAAATATATATAGGTTCTTTATATTCTTATATATGTACTTACGTATCTGTTAAAGAAAGCTCTAAACTAAGCTCTTAATTTTAATATAGCTTATTGTTATTTATTCTTATAAACATAAACAACAAATTTTATTTTTCTCTTAACCAACAAACAAAATTCTTTTCTTTGCAAATTTATAGTTTTGGGACATGAATGAGTTGCTGAATTTGATATAAAAAGCTAGTGTATATAGTCAGTCAAGTCTGAAAATATGATCAGAAAATATATATATATTTCTATAATATATATGTATATGTATATGCCTTGCGCTCTCCCACTAGGAGCCGCTATATACATAGAGATGGAAAAGGGAGCGACTTACAGACAGATAAACCTATAATAGGCATATGCGTTTTTTCTGACCCAACTGAGATTGCGACTCCTAAGGTCCTGACTGAGAGAGGCATGTTTTGTAAAATAATAGTTTCACTCTACTTGCGACCAAAAAAAATATTACAAAACATAGGCGTGTCCATTTCTTCTTAATGTATAGCTACATATTTATGAAACCTACAATCGATTCTGCGATGAAAGACAAAAATGTATCTCGACGGAATGGATGATACCCGGTTATCACAACTTAAATTTCGATTCAATTTACATAAAATAATAATTCATCATAACACTTAAAATGTATTTACGTATTTATTTAAAAAAAAACGGCAGACTGCGGTCGCCAAAAAGAACAGCTGATTTGTAAGGAAACTTAAAGAAATTTTTGTAACAGGTTAAATTGTTAAAGTTTGAAAATTACAATTCGAGCTTTTAGCGTTCTCAGCATTTGAATAAGAACAGTGTTTATATTAAAACAAAATATTAAAACAACACAAAACTTAATACTTGTCAAAGAAAAAAAAAAAAATGACGAAAATCGTCTCTTTTACTTATAACTTACAATCTAAAAAAATTATAACAAAAATCTGCAAAAAAAATTGAAAACAAAAAAAAATAAGAAAAAGAGCTAGAAAAAAAAACTAAGCAAAGGAATAAATAAATATAATTTATGAATCTTAAAAAATCTATGTTTTTATGTATGCACAATACAAAATTTTAATCGTTCATCGATTTAATTTTGAAAAAAATATTGTTGCTTTTCGAAACAACGAAATTTATTTTTTTAGAATTTCGAATCTGCGAGTCCCAGATACATACGTCCTTTGTTTTGATGCCCGCTTAATATAAAATGCGATTTAAGTAGGTATTTTTATTCAAACAAAAATACAAACTAAAAAGTTTTTATCGGCAAACAAAAACAATTCTCACCGAACTGTAAGTAGAAATTTTAAATTGATATCTTTTTAGTACATATACTTAAATTAAAATTAGTTTATAACTTTTTCTTTCTCAAAAAACCAAACGCATACCTCTTATCGCACAAAATCATTTTTTTTGTTTGTTTAATATTCAGGTTCACACATTAAAAATACAGAGCCGCATTCTTTTTTGTTCAATCCATCTTTATTCTAGAAAGTTTAATTAACTAAGTATTTAATTTACTATTATGGTATTTGTTTATTTAGATCATTTATAATTGTATGTATTAAAATGCATTTTCAGAAAAATATATTTTATGGTAGGTTTAATTATAAAATTACAAAATGGGATGTATGTTAGGATTTGAAGATCTACATACATATATATCATCTTTAATGAATTTTTTCTTAAAACAATAATTTAACAAATTAAAATACAACACTAGAAATGATTCTACTTGTTCGAAAGCCATCACATCGTTAAAATATCAATCATGAAAAAAATAAAGACGACAATGTCACAGTAAAATCTTATAACTGATAATTTTTATTACAAAACATAAATATTTTGTTGAAAATATTTCCTCAAAATCTAAACAAAAACCATAATTTATTATAATTTACTCAAAAATTAATGTTATTAAAAAGTGGGTCGTCTTGGAAAATATTGAATTCAATTTTTTTCAAAATCAACACTAAACTTGGTTACAAATAAAGGTCTTTATTATGATTTAAATACAACACTTGCAAATTTATCAGGTACTAATAGGTAGGTACCTAGATCCTAGTATGTAACAACTGTTTAGTTTAGGCACTCTTTATAAAGTCAAGGACAAACTTGTGCAAAAGCGTAAACAAAACTATATTTTCATATATTTGGTATATTGTGTGATCTAAAGGAAATGACAAATAGATAGAGGGAATAGTTAAACAATACAAATAAAGTACCTTTTTTAAGTTTTATAAGAAAAATTTAATCAATCAATTCGTCTTAGTAACTAAAATTGTTTCGCAGAGCTCTTGAAAACAATCCAAACATTTAAACTAAACATCTAAATAACGGAAATCAAAAAAAAACTTGAATATTTTTTTCAATAATGTTTTCAGTACAACTTAATTTTTCACTATCAAACCAATATTCGCAAATCATATTTTATAAAATAGGTTAAATCCAATTTCAAATTAATGAAAAAATTATAATAAAGGAATGCTGAAATCAGTACAATGCTATAAAAAAAAGACCCGGCTGAAAGGAATTATTAAATATACTGACTATTTTTTTAGTTTTTAAATAAGGAGGCATATTTTTTGAATAATTTTATTAGCGAAACAAATATTCAATGAAATATTTACAAGAAATCTTAAAGCTATTATGCAATACAAAACCATCCGGGCATGGATGTTAATGATTATTATTAAACCATCAATTAAAAAATATACTTAACATAACCAAAAAAATTACATTTGAACAAAAAAAATATGAATAGTATTCGAAGTACTCTATATAACTCACTACGGAAATTACGAAAAAAAACTTAACGAATTACAAAAGAATTTAATAGACAAATCGTATGACCAAAAAAAAGCAATGAACAATTTTTAAACATTTAATACCAGAAGTCTAAATAGAAACAAATCTAAAAAAATCTATACGTGTATATATATTTAAAAAAAAAAAACTACTTTAACATGCAACCTCAAAGTCTATAAGTTTAAGTTCTTATAATTACCAATTCCATTTAACTTGATTTGTATGTACTTGAAAACGTAATAAAAGTAAACTTAAAATACAACCGAAAGAAGTTATTCCAAATTGATCAACCCTTAAATTTTTTTTAACCAATTAGGAAAGATTGTTTGAATCTGAACAACGTCATTTGAAAACTGAAAATATTTCTCTGCAAATGTCTCTATTTTAATAAATATCTAAAACAATCATTTAAGCCTTAATTATGTTAAACAAAAATGGACAAAAAATATTTTTTTTTAGTTTTAAAAGCCTGGCAGCAAAAAACTACTCACATATAGGTTAATAATTGAAAATTCTAATTTATTTTATTGAATTCTACGTTTTTTAAACATTCTCATAATATTTATAAATGAAAACTCAACATTGAATTAACTGCTTGAAATTATAAGCACATTTTAGCTTAACGTTTATTAGGAAAGAATTCGAAAATCATTTGACAGATAATATGATATTAAAATTTAGAAGGAAAGAGAAGTAAAAAAAAATATTTTACGAAAAAATCAAAATCATTTTTTCTTATGGCATATCTAATTCCCATCTATACTTTAAAGTAACGAAATATCACACGTTGTTGCAGAGGTTTTTATTAAAAGCTTGTTTCGCAAAGTATTATTTTTTTTAATAACAAGGTAAACAACCCAAGTTCCCAGTTCTAATATTTAACATCAACTCAACAGAAAATTAAAACAAAAAAATTATGTATTACCGCGATTTTCATCAAAAATAAAGTCGAAGAGAAAATACCAAACCATAAACTTTAATTTATTAACAAACTATTTTACACTAACATAAATCAAAACAATATTGTGGGTTAAAATCTAAATCTATTCTTCTATATTACTCCTAACATATTCTGTATAAATGGCGGTCCTGAACGGTTATGTCCATTTACTGAATTTACAAAAGATTTGCCGCAAAACTGCATTAACATCTTTGATGGCAACTATCAAGCTCTGAAGCATTAAAGATTATAAAGATTAAATCATTTATTCTTGCATTCATTATGAAGACATACAAGGGAGAATTAAGAAACAGATATCATCGACGGCGGCGTTAAAATATTCTCCATTGCATACTAAATCTCATTTGTACCAACTATGGCAGTATTACAACCATCAATCGCGAACAAGATACGATACGATTAAACCATAATCACATGTCTCCTGGAAATTTTGAAAGAAAATTAAACTTTTTGGAGGATGCCTTTCATAAGCTTGAACTCATTCATATGCCTTTTCAAGATCAATTATAACGTGTATTTTGGATCTCAGCTTGTTGCTCAAGTATGATGAACTCTCTCCGAATTCTATATTTAAACCTTTGAGCCTGGAATCTATCTGTTTGTTTTTGAAATATGGAAGTAGTCATAGGACGCCTATTGGGCAAATCTAAATATTGGAATAATCTAGTCATCTCGTTGAGCAAAGGAACATGGCAGCTATTATTTTATATTTAATTAAATATTGCCGTAACAATTTCCAGGACTGCATACATATGTAGTTCGTATTTGACATTAATTTACTGTTGGAAATAAAATAATTTGAGGATATTTCCCCCCCCCCACAAGCTCGGACTTTTACCTAAAGCATCTTTTGGTCTTCGCTACGGAATCCTTCCCGAGGATATCTTAAAAGAGAAAAAATAAAAATACGAATTTTCTGCGTTGAGATCTTCCGTGATTTTGAATTAAGGGAAAACTTAAGTGTTCCTGAACCAAATAGAAACTAAAACATAACGACCGTAATATGCAATCATTTGCATATCTATAGATCTTATAAGAGAAGACATGACTACTCTCTTTGAACCAGATAAAAAGATATCTTATACAGATAATAATTTAAAAAAAAAATAATTCAAGTCTTTAATACAATATGATATGATATGATATGTATGATATAATAAGAATTTCGAATATTTTTTTTTTATGTATATTTTTATTTTAAATTCTAAGACCAATTCAGGATGATATCAATTAAATTTTAAACTTTAATTCTTAATATTAGAGCTAATATAATAATAACATTTATATAAAAACATTTCCTTCACAACTTAAATAAAGACTAAAAAAGGTTAGGAAACACAAACAAATAAATAAACAAATAAAATGATCCCTTTAAAAAAAAATAACGAGACAAAGTTTTAATAAATCAAAAACTTCTTAAATAATCCAGAAACTTTATAAAGGTAGATATATGTATAATATTTTTAATTATAACGAAATATACGAAATTTATTTCTAAATGAAATTAACTTGAAAAACTTGTAATCAAATCAAACCGTAAGAAATATGGGATATTTCTAAAAATCGTAAAATCGTAAAAATATATTCAGCGTTAAATAAAAAAATAAAACACTATAAATAAAGTCCTTAATGCGTAATACAAGTACTTTATATAAATTGATTAAACCTTAATTATATACATCTTTATCACATACCTAAGCGTTTAATTAATTCTACATAATAATAAATTAAAAAATAAAATTTTTATCGTCTTAAAAACACCTTCATACTATATATTTATTTTTTTCACAGAGTTTCAAAATATTAAATTGAATAAGAAGAATATTTCTTTACCTCAAAAAGAATATCAGAAAATATTGAAAATAGGAATTGACTAGGTATATATTGACAATAAGGCTCTTATATAAAATTAGTTATAAATATATTAGGCTTCCGTAAAATACTTTTAGGTTTATCTTATAAATTAAAAATAATTAAGCTAATTTCTTAAAAGAATAAACAACATGAACTACATTTTTTTTACTAACATAGATTCAAAATCCCAAACTTTCTCAGACAAATTAAGAGAACAAAACTGGGAATTAAACTCACATACTTTAGTATGGTACTACAACATTAATAAAATATTTTTTTTTTTAATAACGTAGGTACACCGAAACATTAAACTATATCAAACTAAAAATAAATTAAATTTGTCCAAAATTCTGCAAATTAAAATCAAAAATATTCACTAAGAAGAACGCAAATATGAATTAGGTAGAGATTATTTTGACATTTGACAGCTTAAAAATTCTGTCTGTTTTGAATTTTCCTTTCTCAATACGGTAAGGTACTGGTTGTATTCGTTTTTTTTTTTTTTAATTTAACTGGCCCATATTTTATTTTTAGAATAAGCAACATTTTTATGGATATTAAACGAATAATAAAGAGTACAATAATTAAAAATTAATAAAATTACGTCCATTCATAAAAAATGACAAAGAACAAGGTCCCTCACTTTCCAGTCCCTTTTTATTTCAATTCACACATATTAACATTTATGGAAATGTATCAACGTATATCAATCTTTCACGAAGGGACCATTTTTTTAAATTAAATATAAAAAGCCAAACCTATGTCATCTATAAATCATCATAAACAATCAAAATTGACATGAAAATATTTAGAAATAATTGAATTGTTGGAATATCTACTAAATGTAAGAAATATTAAACAACAGAACGTGCCTCCTTCAAAATCTTCTACCACGATCTCGAAAACGTCTTTACTCATAATTAATCTCAAGTTAACCTACATACATATATACTACAATCTTCTCTGAATTATACTCAACTTTTATTTTAACGCTGATTTTTGCAACAAGAACAAACATTTTGATGAGCGTATTTACATAAGTTGTTGATGTGCAGGTAATTTAGCATTTTTAGAAATATATTTTAACTAAAAACCTGAAGACGTTTATCTACCCTACTATTTAAGAGATTGTTAATATTCAATAGAAACTCACTGGATCATCACACCTTGCACCTTTATTTAATCTTAAATAGGAAGTTGCAACAGGTTCTTAAGTTTACAACCTCAAAAGATGTTCTTAAATAATCGTAAAGATATAAGCCTTGCACATAAAAGTTTGAAATTTAAATTAGCATAATAAAAATCATCGTTTTTTATTTGTCAAATGAAAGAAATAATTATTTAAGCTTAGAAAAACTTACAACATCTTGAACATTTTCAATTATTCAGTTATATACTTTTATTTTGATCAAGAAACTCAACTAAGTACTCGTGTCTGTACCGCAGGAAAATCATATCCACATCTTAACATCATAATTAAACAATTTAAACAAAAAGGGTCTATTTTTTTTTTAATGATAAACTACGAACTCAATTACCAGAATTTTGACTCATCTTCATGATAAAGCCGCTGTTCAAACATAATATGTATTTATATTCAAAATTCAAATTCCTCCCAGAATTCGCAAGAAATCAACTCAACTATCATCGTATAATCTTAAAAAAAAGTTAAATTAAATTAATAATTCAATATTACATCAGCATGAAGTCATCAGTTGCGTTTCCTTTCGAAGTTTTCATCGCATTAGGTAGTTTTGAATAACTCCGGACTACAAATTTCAATGAAACAACTATTCACAAACAACTTGTATTTTTCCATAAACTTGGTTCATTTTTTCATTTAGAAAAATAAAAAAGTATAGGTGAAGCGCTGTGTTCTTGAAAGTTGCACTATTCAGTTTAATTTTTAAAGGAATTCAATATCAATTTACTGCTTCCTATAGCTTCAGATAAAATTCTTCTCGTCATCATCATTCTCGGTTCAACAACCACCGAGTCCGAGTCGGTTCATCTTCGGTAATATACAATTAAAATGCTCAGCCCATCAGAATCTTCGACATTTTATTATACATCTACTTCAAGATATATCAGGAACAGTTCGTGATTGATGTAGCATCTGCGGACATGCCTTTCTTCACTTACTTACTCCTTCAAAGGAATCATTTGTTAAAAACTAAACCTACGTTCACCGTTCATCAACGATTACTTAGAAAATGAATACAATTTCTCATTTTTTGTTTCATCATCATCACATTTTATCATCGACTCTACAACCAAAGCTGCTCTTTCCATTCTTCAAAACCACTTCCCAGTGAACTTGGTGAATAGAAGCCGATATTATCCAGTTTTGCGCACATATGTATATCACTTTGTTAAATAGAATCAATTTCTTTGCTCCACATTCCTCGAAGTTTTTAGTTTCACCCAGACCCAGCAACAAGAATTTTCTATTGATTATTGAAATTTATCGCTGTTTGCATAATCCATTCTGCATCTTAAAATCGCTGAGCACAAGGAACATTGTTTGAACGAACACGTAAATTACTTAAGATTCGAAATAATCACATCCTGAACACCAGCACAACAGCGCCAGCGGTCAGGTCTTCATTTTTGCGTGCATTTATTTAAGTAAGCACTTCAAATTCTAGTCTCAACTCATCAAGCACAAGACACTTAAAGCATCTAGTTTAATAAGTTTTTCATGTATGATCATATTACATTGAATTAATAGCTCGAGAATAAAATTTTAATAACGGTATCAATGCAGAACTTCACTCTACACATCCAAAGTTCCCCAAAGAGTAAGACTTCAAGACCTTAACTTCAAGATTCTTCAAATTGTTTTCCCTGTTCATAGTGTTATTACTGAATTCGCATCACATAAAATTTTTAGTGGTTACCAACTCATCTTTTTCAGAGGCATTATGAAACAATACAACACACAATTCAGCTGGTCTTTATAATTAGGATCCATCAATTATTTTCATCAAGAACCAAAAATTAACAAAAAAGAAAGATTTTGTTTTGCACCTGTTCCAATAATTCTACCTGTGATGATGTGACCACAACCTTTCGTTGAGTTTTAATTGCCATAACCCTAAACTTAACAGTTCATATCCAAATGTATAGTTATATCCACTAACTCATCCAAGAAACACTAGCGTTGAAGTTGAAGATAGAACTGCAAAAAAATAACAGAAAGTTAACATAACGTCAACATCATAATTAAACGAAAAATAAAGTTTTAATATTACAAATGGATTAGTGACCTATAAGTGAAAAAGATATTCACCAAAACTTCGTACTCTGATTTGACAAATTTTAACCTGCTATCCCTATTACTGTTTGTAAGCTGCATCTTCACTTACAAAAGACGAAAGAAAAAAATCACCAATAGAGTATTAAAACCAAGTCAGGAGTTTAAATAATTTTAACATGTATCATATTATTTCAAGAAGTTTCATCAACATCCGTCTGCGTCTAACATTTCCAAGAAAAAATAACCTTAATTAAAAATAATTGAACCAGAACAGTTAAACTGTTATCAACCTTTAAAAGCAACATTGTATACGATCGGAGTGTACCCTACTTAACTTGTTGAATCCGATAAATTCACAATGTGTTTAGCTTCGAAGTCAAATTTAAGAATCGTCAAACAACTCGATAGTAAAAAATTTCAAATCGCTTATAATATATTCCTGCATCCTAAGATGAATCACTACATACCTGATGTGTGCTTAAAAAAATACAATCCCAGAGGAATTTCATTACGACGCATTTTTTTTCCCAAGAAATCCTGAAGTTTTAACAGCAACGACATCACCAACCGTGTCCAAGTTTCCATCCCAACATTTCATTATATCATGCCCTGCACAACATTTCGAATTTTGTCACCAAGATACATTTACTAATTTCCGTCAACATAGTATCAAGGACAAGTAGAAACAATAAATAATTCCTACTTGGAATCAAATAACACCTTTTTTCCCCCAGAAAAGAACAAATTATGTCCGATTTCTATAAAACGTAAGAATTTTGTTCCATATCGTATCCATTTCGTTAGATTTTTATCGTATTTCTTATTTCAAAAGTAAAAATCATAGTTAAGGAGTCCCGAATTTATGCGATGCATCGTGAAAAATAAAAGGATAATGATGGACAAATAAATAAGAGGACTTAAAATTCGCTTCATTATCATCATAATTCAAACGGCACTGGCGGTGTCTGGTCCTGCCCTGACCTGACCTTCTTCAACAAGTCCTTCCACCTATTCAGATCTAGAGTTGATTTCATCAAGTTGCACACCTGAGCGCATGCAGTATGGTCCCTCACGCTGTAGTCTATGATAAAATGAGTTTTCCAAGCCAATACATCTATTGCAGTTCAGTTCATGGTTGCAGCATACATTCGAAATTGTTTTTCGTCACGTCGTACCGAATCAACAAGAATTCCCCGTAAAAACTTTTATCTCGAGAGCGACTATGAGATCGGAGCGCCCTTTATTAAACCCCCAAGTTTCTTATAATTGAGTATTCTGCACAATTCTGTTTCTGGATTTAAAAAGCCTTGACAGACTGAACCCGCTGAATATTTTAATAATTTTAAAGAATATCGATTAATGTCTTTAAAAAAAAATATTTAAAAGAATCCATAATATTTTAATTTGACCCAGGCTGGGTCAAGATGATTGTGATTGTGATGAACATCTTTGCGAATTATGAAACACGTTGGTTTTGCGCCGAAAAATGAATACCAAAGTCAAAAACCCAAAAGTTTTAAAATGAATTCTTATCTTACGAACTTTTGTTAAAGATCTTCTCACTGCAAGGCTCCCAAAATTAAACAGAACTTAAAAAAAAAGACTGACACTTAAAAACCTATTAATGAGAAATTTTATGCGCCCTTCCGATTAGATCCTGATTGAATTGAACTATAAATCCATTTAAAGCTGTTACACTTTAGGACAAACTATTTCACGGAATAAACCTCCTGCAACTTAAGAGTAATATTTTGGACATTGTCCATAAGCGTATTCGTGGAAAAAAAAACAAAGTCAAGGATTTCAGTCAAACAAAATTTCAAAATGTACACACTTGGCATCGACAGCATAGAGATGATGCAACAAAAATAATTGGCAAATTATTTTTATTATTAGAAAAAAAGAAAAAAACATATTGGTCCTACTATTGATCCCTGCGGCACTCCTGGTAAAAAAGTACTAAATGATTACTTGAAGATATGTATATCTACCGTCCTATACAACTCTTTATTAGGAATTTAACAAGTCTACTTTTCAAACAACACAACCAGCACAAGAACCATATGATCCAAATCATTGTTGAAGTTCAGGAAACACAACATCACATCAAACGATTTATAATTTGAAAAATAAGTCATCCCTTTATGTTGCAATTTTTAAATAATAATGTAAATATATTAAATCGATTTGAATATTAAAATCTATGAATCATTATTTCGCCTTTAATTTAGTTTTTGTTCATTTGTCAAACGCCAATATACCGGGGCTAGTTGAGTCATCGGCCGCCTTCACCTGCGTCAATGTATGTACCTACTTCCCTTTATGAAAATATTTACTATAATAAGTTCCAGGCACTTTCTCTTAAAAACTACGTACATAGGGAGGTCTCTTTTTTTTTATCGAACGACAACCTTTTGAGCTACAAATAAAAGATGATTTAACGTTGATCTATGATATTCCACTTTCTTCCTTACAAAGGCTCGGTTTAAAATTAAAAAATTGAAGAATATTGAAAATTGTCTATGCTGTTGCAAAAAGTCAAAAATTATAAACACAGAAAATAAAAAAAAAATATAAAAATAAGGTTTGTTCTCTTAATATCTCCACTTTTGGACAAAAGTGCCTTTATAATAAATAAAACTATTCTCAACCATTGGCTTTCATTTTTGGTTTTCGTAACGTTTCACTTTTTTTATACAATTTTCCATTACATATTGTTTGTTAGTTAGAACCAGATATAATATTAGACTTTAAGATTTTCAAAAAAACTGAAAATATTTTCGCCAGCCCTTGTTTTTAAGTACCGCATATGAAAAAGTCTGGACCCGAAGGTCAAAGTTTATAAATATTTTTTTTTAAATTTATATTAAATAAAAATACACGTCAATATATTTCTATAAAATTATAACTAATACTATAAAACCTATAAATATTATATTTACTTAGATAAAATTAAGAAAGAAATGAAACCGACAAAGACTTATTAATAAAAAATTCATTTAAAAAACTGGTACAAAAATACTCTCTCTAAACTAGAATAAATAATCTTAAAAATATCTAAATTTTAATTTAAGTTTTAAAGAACAAAATTAATTAATGAACAACACGAGTAATCTTCAACATAACACGAGTAGGTAAATACCTAAAAATCAATTTTTAAACAAAAGAATCTACAATTAATTATTTAAAAAAAAAATGATATTAAAAAAAAATAAAAGATAAATATTTAACTTTAAATTACCAAACAAACAAAATACGAACAGAACAAATACCGTTCATTTACTTATATAAAAAGATAAATACATATTTTCATAGATAATATTTATATTTTTGACTGATCCTTTTGTTAATAAAACTTGTTAAACAGTGCTCTCACAAACGATTCAAGAGTAGGATGGTGGCTAAGACTCGAAAATGTAGAGGAATACCAGTAAAATTGCATGCCCAAAAGGGAATCAAAAAGGGGCCGTCACGCAAATTTTCTGTAAACCTCAAAAAATTACATTGAACAGTTTTAAAAAAAGATTTAAAATACTTTTCAAATCAGCCTGACTCTGTTATAATAATTGAGATGCTACTTTTTCTACCAGATTGTTTTGCGCTTAACTTCTCATATTTATTACCTTTGATTTAAATTTTTGAATCTTATATAACTTTCGAAAAGTCAATTAAAATTCATAAAATAACTATAACAAAAGTTGTAAAAAGCGATGGTTAATAAATAATTATGTTTAACAACAAAATATTGGCCAATAAAGGTTGAAGAATTCTTGTAAGAAATTAAAGAGTATGTTGGCCAAGATTCTGATATATTTTAAACGGATACCAATGAAATTGTACGCTCGGAAGGGAATCACACCCTAAAGCAGACAAGTCAATCTAATGGTCACATCCACTATATACTGTACTGAATCTAAGATTCGGGAGATTTTCCCAATCAGCCTGACTCATAGTTAAGATTCATTCATCTTTGCCAATGTTTAATATTAAAATAATTTAAAAATTGCTTTTTAAACTTTGTAAAAAAATGAGCTATGTAGGTAATTTATTAAATGATACAAAAATCTAAACAAACCAAACTCAAAATTAATTTAAAATAAATGTAATTTAATTACAAAAGAACTTCTGCATAAATTAAATAATTAGATATAACCTTAAATTTTAAAATTATAACTAAAAGTAATACAAATAGCAAATAGGTATTTCACATTTAACACATAAAACATTTATCTTTTTAAAACGCAATGTTGTTTTTTGAACAAAAAAAGAAAATTAGTCCGCCTAATAATAAAACAAAACAAATACTGAAACGAAACTAAAAATCAAGCGAAACTAAATATAACTCAAGTAAAAAAATAATTAATTAATCAATTTAATAATTTATTATTAATTAACTTTAAACCAAAAAAATTGTAAAATTTCATTACGTTTTTTAAATTAAAATTAATCATTCTCCTATATTTATATATTAAAAGAGCGATCACGTAAATATATAATCTAAATTGGATTCACACTTTTACTGTAGACTTTAAGAGAACCAAATAAAAATTGGTTAAAAATTTTAAGAAAAAAATAATTATATTTTAATATTGTGAATTCAATGAATGGCCCCGTTCGCCACGAATAAAATTGAAACGACTAATTATACGATTTACTAACCCAAAGAGCGTACCTACTTGATTTTGAGTGAAAACTCGAGAACCAAAATAATAGTGAATGTATGTTAAGTGCCGATAAGTATTATGCTTTTTAAGGCATAAGCTAAGACAATTATCATTGCGAATTGAACTTATGGTCCCGTTGGCCACAATTTAATATCAAATTATTATGCTGGTCCCGTTGGCCACGAATAAATTTAAGATGATTGATTTCATAGTTGAGAGAGAGAGAGAACTTGAATTTCTGCGAAATATTTTGAGTTGAAAATACCAGAACTTAAGTGGTAGTGTCTGTCTAGCGTCGATAAGTATTATGCCCTTTAAGGCTAAGTTTAAGAGTGTTTGATTACTCTACGATTTGAGAAAGAGATAATTATTGGTGTGACTTCTAAGTATCTTCGAACAAATTTAAAAAAAGCTATTTTAAGCTAAGACAATTATCATTGCGAATTGAACTTATGGTCCCGTTGGCCACAATTTACTATCAAATTATTATGCTGGTCCCGTTGGCCACGAATAAAATTGAGATGATTGATTTCATAGTTGAGAGAGAGCGTACTTGAATTTCTGCGAAATATTTTGAGTTGAAAATACCAAAACTTAAGTGGTTAGTTTCTGTCTAGCGTCGATAAGTATTATGCCTTTTAAGCTAAGTTTAAGAGTGTTTGATTATTCTACGATTTGAGAAAGAGATAATTATTGGTGTGACTTCAAAGTATCTTCGAACAAATTTAAAGAAAGCTATTTTAAGCTAAGACAATTATCATTGCGAATTGAACTTATGGTCCCGTTGGCCAAAATTTACTATCAAACTATTATGCTGGTCCCGTTGGCCACGAATAAAATTGAGATGATTGATTTCATAGTTGAGGGAGAGCGTACTTGAATTTCTGCGAAATATTTTGAGTTGAAAATACCAAAACTTAAGTGGTTAGTTTCTGTCTAGCGTCGATAAGTATTATGCCTTTTAAGGCTAAGTTTAAGAGTGTCTGATTATTCTACGATTTGAGAAAGAGATAATTATTGGTGTGACTTCAAAGTATCTTCGAACAAATTTAAAGAAAGCTATTTTAAGCTAAGACAATTATCATTGCGAATTGAACTTATGGTCCCGTTGGCCACAATTTACTATCAAATTATTATGCTGGTCCCGTTGGCCACGAATAAAATTGAGATGATTGATTTCATAGTTGAGAGAGAGCGTACTTGAATTTCTGCGAAATATTTTGAGTTGAAAATACCAAAACTTAAGTGGTTAGTTTCTGTCTAGCGTCGATAAGTATTATGCCTTTTAAGGCTAAGTTTAAGAGTGTTTGATTATTCTACGATTTGAGAAAGAGATAATTATTGGTGTGACTTCTAAGTATCTTCGAACAAATTTAAAAAAAGCTATTTTAAGCTAAGACAATTATCATTGCGAATTGAACTTATGGTCCCGTTGGCCAAAATTTACTATCAAACTATTATGCTGGTCCCGTTGGCCACGAATAAAATTGAGATGATTGATTTCATAGTTGATAGAGAGCGTTCTTGAATTTTTGCGAAATATTTTGAGTTGAAAATACCAAAACTTAAGTGGTTAGTTTCTGTCTAGCGTCGATAAGTATTATGCCTTTTAAGGCTAAGTTTAAGAGTGTCTGATTATTCTACGATTTGAGAAAGAGATAATTATTGGTGTGACTTCAAAGTATCTTCGAACAAATTTAAAGAAAGCTATTTTAAGCTAAGACAATTATCATTGCGAATTGAACTTATGGTCCCGTTGGCCACAATTTACTATCAAATTATTATGCTGGTCCCGTTGGCCACGAATAAAATTGAGATGATTGATTTCATAGTTGAGAGAGAGCGTACTTGAATTTCTGCGAAATATTTTGAGTTGAAAATACCAAAACTTAAGTGGTTAGTTTCTGTCTAGCGTCGATAAGTATTATGCCTTTTAAGGCTAAGTTTAAGAGTGTTTGATTATTCTACGATTTGAGAAAGAGATAATTATTGGTGTGACTTCAAAGTATCTTCGAACAAATTTAAAGAAAGCTATTTTAAGCTAAGACAATTATCATTGCGAATTGAACTTATGGTCCCGTTGGCCACAATTTACTATCAAATTATTATGCTGGTCCCGTTGGCCACGAATAAAATTGAGATGATTGATTTCATAGTTGAGAGAGAGCGTACTTGAATTTCTGCGAAATATTTTGAGTTGAAAATACCAAAACTTAAGTGGTTAGTTTCTGTCTAGCGTCGATAAGTATTATGCCTTTTAAGCTAAGTTTAAGAGTGTTTCATTATTCTACGATTTGAGAAACAAATTTAAAAAAAGCTATTTTAAGCTAAGACAATTATCATTGCGAATTGAACTTATGGTCCCGTTGGCCAAAATTTACTATCAAACTATTATGCTGGTCCCGTTGGCCACGAATAAAATTGAGATGATTGATTTCATAGTTGATAGAGAGCGTTCTTGAATTTTTGCGAAATATTTTGAGTTGAAAATACCAAAACTTAAGTGGTTAGTTTCTGTCTAGCGTCGATAAGTATTATGCCTTTTAAGCTAAGTTTAAGAGTGTTTCATTATTCTACGATTTGAGAAAGAGATAATTATTGGTGTGACTTCAAAGTATCTTCGAACAAATTTAAAGAAAGCTATTTTAAGCTAAGACAATTATCATTGCGAATTGAACTTATGGTCCCGTTGGCCAAAATTTACTATCAAACTATTATGCTGGTCCCGTTGGCCACGAATAAAATTGAGATGATTGATTTCATAGTTGATAGAGAGCGTTCTTGAATTTTTGGGAAATATTTTGAGTTGAAAATACCAAAACTTAAGTGGTTAGTTTCTGTCTAGCGTCGATAAGTATTATGCCTTTTAAGGCTAAGTTTAAGAGTGTTTGATTATTCTACGATTTGAGAAAGAGATAATTATTGGTGTGACTTCAAAGTATCTTCGAACAAATTTAAAGAAAGCTATTTTAAGCTAAGACAATTATCATTGCGAATTGAACTTATGGTCCCGTTGGCCACAATTTACTATCAAATTATTATGCTGGTCCCGTTGGCCACGAATAAAATTGAGATGATTGATTTCATAGTTGAGAGAGAGCGTACTTGAATTTCTGCGAAATATTTTGAGTTGAAAATACCAAAACTTAAGTGGTTAGTTTCTGTCTAGCGTCGATAAGTATTATGCCTTTTAAGGCTAAGTTTAAGAGTGTTTGATTATTCTACGATTTGAGAAAGAGATAATTATTGGTGTGACTTCAAAGTATCTTCGAACAAATTTAAAGAAAGCTATTTTAAGCTAAGACAATTATCATTGCGAATTGAACTTATGGTCCCGTTGGCCACAATTTACTATCAAATTATTATGCTGGTCCCGTTGGCCACGAATAAAATTGAGATGATTGATTTCATAGTTGAGAGAGAGCGTACTTGAATTTCTGCGAAATATTTTGAGTTGAAAATACCAAAACTTAAGTGGTTAGTTTCTGTCTAGCGTCGATAAGTATTATGCCTTTTAAGCTAAGTTTAAGAGTGTTTCATTATTCTACGATTTGAGAAACAAATTTAAAAAAAGCTATTTTAAGCTAAGACAATTATCATTGCGAATTGAACTTATGGTCCCGTTGGCCAAAATTTACTATCAAACTATTATGCTGGTCCCGTTGGCCACGAATAAAATTGAGATGATTGATTTCATAGTTGATAGAGAGCGTTCTTGAATTTTTGCGAAATATTTTGAGTTGAAAATACCAAAACTTAAGTGGTTAGTTTCTGTCTAGCGTCGATAAGTATTATGCCTTTTAAGCTAAGTTTAAGAGTGTTTCATTATTCTACGATTTGAGAAAGAGATAATTATTGGTGTGACTTCAAAGTATCTTCGAACAAATTTAAAGAAAGCTATTTTAAGCTAAGACAATTATCATTGCGAATTGAACTTATGGTCCTGTTGGCCAAAATTTACTATCAAACTATTATGCTGGTCCCGTTGGCCACGAATAAAATTGAGATGATTGATTTCATAGTTGAGAGAGAGCGTACTTGAATTTCTGCGAAATATTTTGAGTTGAAAATACCAAAACTTAAGTGGTTAGTTTCTGTCTAGCGTCGATAAGTATTATGCCTTTTCAGGCTAAGTTTAAGAGTGTTTGATTATTCTACAATTTGAGAAAGAGACAAGTATTGAAATGACTTCAAATTACCTTCGAACAAATTTAAGTAGAGCTATTTTAAGCTAAGACAATTATCATTGCGAATAGAACTTATGGTCCCGTTGGCCACAATTTACTATCAAATTATTATGCTGGTCCCGTTGGCCATGAATAAAATTGAGATGATTGATTTCATAGTTGAGAGAGAGCGTACTTGAATTTCTGCGAAATATTTTGATCTTAAAACACCAGAATTCAGGTGATCAGTGTCTGTTTAGTTTCGATAAGTATTATGCCTTTTAAGGCTAAGTTTAAGAGTGTCTGTCAAGCGTCGATAAGTATTATTCCTTTTAAGGCTAAGTTTAAGAGTGTTTGATTATTTTACGATTTGAGAAAGAGACAAGTATTGGTATGACTTCAAATTACCTTCGAACAAATTTAAGTAGAGCTATTTTAAGCTAAGACAATTATCATTGCGAATTGAACTTATGGTCCCGTTGGCCACAATTTACTTTCAAATTATTATGCTGGTCCCGTTGGCCACGAATAAAATTGAGATGATTGATTGCATAGTTCAAAGAGAGCATTATCATTGCGAAATGAACTTATGGTCCCGTTGGAAACAATTTACTATCAAATTATTATGCTGGTCCCGTTGGCCACGAATAAAATTGAGATGATTGATTTCATAGTTGAAAGAGAGCGTACTTGAATTTCTGCGAAATATTTTGATCTTAAAACACCAGAATTCAGGTGATTAGTGTCTGTCTAGCTTCGATAAGTATTATGTCTTTTAAGGCTAAGTTTAAGAGTGTCTGTCAAGCGTCGATAAGTATTATGCCTTTTAAGGCTAAGTTTAAGAGTGTTTGATTATTCTACGATTTGAAAAAGAGATAATTATTGGTGTGACTTCAAATTACCTTCGAACAAATTTAAGGAGAGCTATTTTAAGCTAAGACAATTATCATTGCGAATTGAACTTATGGTCCCGTTGGCCACAATTTACTATCAAATTATTATGCTGGTCCCGTTGGCCATGAATAAAATTGAGATGATTGATTTCATAGTTGAGAGAGAGCGTACTTGAATTTCTGCGAAATATTTTAAATTTAAGGATAAGTTTAAGAGTGTCTGTCAAGCGTCGATAAGTATTATGCCTTTTAAGGCTAAGTTTAAGAGTGTTTGATTATTCTACGATTTGAGAAAGAGATAATGATTGGTGTGACTTCAAAGTATCTTCGAACAAATTTAAAGAAAGCTATTTTAAGCTGAGACAATTATCATTGCGAATTGAACTTATGGTCCCGTTGGCCACAATTTACTATCAAATTATTATGCTGGTCCCGTTGGCCACGAATAAAATTGAGATGATTGATTTCATAGTTGAGGGAGAGCGTACTTGAATTTCTGCGAAATATTTTGAGTTGAAAATACCAAAACTTAAGTGGTTAGTTTCTGTCTAGCGTCGATAAGTATTATGCCTTTTAAGGCTAAGTTTAAGAGTGTTTGATTATTCTACGATTTGAGAAAGAGATAATTATTGGTGTGACTTCTAAGTATCTTCGAACAAATTTAAAAAAAGCTATTTTAAGCTAAGACAATTATCATTGCGAATTGAACTTATGGTCCCGTTGGCCAAAATTTACTATCAAACTATTATGCTGGTCCCGTTGGCCACGAATAAAATTGAGATGATTGATTTCATAGTTGATAGAGAGCGTTCTTGAATTTTTGCGAAATATTTTGAGTTGAAAATACCAAAACTTAAGTGGTTAGTTTCTGTCTAGCGTCGATAAGTATTATGCCTTTTAAGGCTAAGTTTAAGAGTGTTTGATTATTCTACGATTTGAGAAAGAGATAATTATTGGTGTGACTTCAAAGTATCTTCGAACAAATTTAAAGAAAGCTATTTTAAGCTAAGACAATTATCATTGCGAATTGAACTTATGGTCCCGTTGGCCACAATTTACTATCAAATTATTATGCTGGTCCCGTTGGCCACGAATAAAATTGAGATGATTGATTTCATAGTTGAGAGAGAGCGTACTTGAATTTCTGCGAAATATTTTGAGTTGAAAATACCAAAACTTAAGTGGTTAGTTTCTGTCTAGCGTCGATAAGTATTATGCTTTTTAAGCTAAGTTTAAGAGTGTTTCATTATTCTACGATTTGAGAAACAAATTTAAAAAAAGCTATTTTAAGCTAAGACAATTATCATTGCGAATTGAACTTATGGTCCCGTTGGCCAAAATTTACTATCAAACTATTATGCTGGTCCCGTTGGCCACGAATAAAATTGAGATGATTGATTTCATAGTTGATAGAGAGCGTTCTTGAATTTTTGCGAAATATTTTGAGTTGAAAATACCAAAACTTAAGTGGTTAGTTTCTGTCTAGCGTCGATAAGTATTATGCCTTTTAAGCTAAGTTTAAGAGTGTTTCATTATTCTACGATTTGAGAAAGAGATAATTATTGGTGTGACTTCAAAGTATCTTCGAACAAATTTAAAGAAAGCTATTTTAAGCTAAGACAATTATCATTGCGAATTGAACTTATGGTCCCGTTGGCCACAATTTACTATCAAATTATTATGCTGGTCCCGTTGGCCACGAATAAAATTGAGATGATTGATTTCATAGTTGAGAGAGAGCGTACTTGAATTTCTGCGAAATATTTTGAGTTGAAAATACCAAAACTTAAGTGGTTAGTTTCTGTCTAGCGTCGATAAGTATTATGCCTTTTCAGGCTAAGTTTAAGAGTGTTTGATTATTTTACAATTTGAGAAAGAGACAAGTATTGAAATGACTTCAAATTACCTTCGAACAAATTTAAGTAGAGCTATTTTAAGCTAAGACAATTATCATTGCGAATAGAACTTATGGTCCCGTTGGCCACAATTTACTATCAAATTATTATGCTGGTCCCGTTGGCCATGAATAAAATTGAGATGATTGATTTCATAGTTGAGAGAGAGCGTACTTGAATTTCTGCGAAATATTTTAAATTTAAGGCTAAGTTTAAGAGTGTCTGTCAAGCGTCGATAAGTATTATGCCTTTTAAGTTAAGTTTAAGAGTGTTTCATTATTCTACGATTTGAGAAAGAGATAATTATTGGTGTGACTTCAAAGTATCTTCGAACAAATTTAAAGAAAGCTATTTTAAGCTAAGACAATTATCATTGCGAATTGAACTTATGGTCCCGTTGGCCACAATTTACTATCAAATTATTATGCTGGTCCCGTTGGCCACGAATAAAATTGAGATGATTGATTTCATAGTTGAGAGAGAGCGTACTTGAATTTCTGCGAAATATTTTGATCTTAAAACACCAGAATTCAGGTGATTAGTGTCTGTCTAGCTTCGATAAGTATTATGCCTTTTAAGGCTAAGTTTAAGAGTGTTTGATTATTCTACGATTTGAAAAACAGATAATTATTGGTGTAACTTCAAAGTATCTTCGAACAAATTTAAAGAAAGCTATTTTAAGCTAAGACAATTATCATTGCGAATTGAACTTATGGTCCCGTTGGCCACAATTTACTATCAAATTATTATGCTGGTCCCGTTGGCCACGAATAAAATTGAGATGATTGATTTCATAGTTGAGAGAGAGCGTACTTGAATTTCTGCGAAATATTTTGAGTTGAAAATACCAAAACTTAAGTGGTTAGTTTCTGTCTAGCGTCGATAAGTATTATGCCTTTTAAGGCTAAGTTTAAGAGTGTTTGATTATTCTACGATTTGAGAAAGAGACAAGTATTGGTATGACTTCAAATTACCTTCGAACAAATTTAAGTAGAGCTATTTTAAGCTAAGACAATTATCATTGCGAATTGAACTTATGGTCCCGTTGGCCACAAATTATTATACTGGTCCCGTTGGCCACGAATAAAATTGAGATGATTGATTTCATAGTTAAAAGAGAGCATTATCATTACGAATTAAACTTATGGTCCCGTTGGCCACAATTTACTATCAAATTATTATGCTGGTCCCGTTGGCCACGAATAAAATTGAGATGATTGATTTCATAGTTGAGAGAGAGCGTACTTGAATTTCTGCGAAATATTTTGATCTTAAAACACCAGAATTCAGGTGATTAGTGTCTGTCTAGCTTCGATAAGTATTATGCCTTTTAAGGCTAAGTTTAAGAATGTTTGATTATTCTACGATTTGAAAAACAGATAATTATTGGTGTAACTTCAAAGTATCTTCGAACAAATTTAAAGAAAGCTATTTTAAGCTAAGACAATTATCATTGCGAATTGAACTTATGGTCCCGTTGGCCACAATTTACTATCAAATTATTATGCTGGTCCCGTTGGCCACGAATAAAATTGAGATGATTGATTTCATAGTTGAGAGAGAGCGTACTTGAATTTCTGCGAAATATTTTGAGTTGAAAATACCAAAACTTAAGTGGTTAGTTTCTGTCTAGCGTCGATAAGTATTATGCCTTTTAAGGCTAAGTTTAAGAGTGTTTGATTATTTTACGATTTGAGAAAGAGACCTGTATTGGTATGACTTCAAATTACCTTCGAACAAATTTAAGTAGAGCTATTTTAAGCTGAGACAATTATCATGGCGAATTGAACTTATGGTCCCGTTGGCCACAATTTACTTTCAAATTATTATGCTGGTCCCGTTGGCCACGAATAAAATTGAGATGATTGATTTCATAGTTGAGAGAGAGCGTACTTGAATTTCTGCGAAATATTTTGAATTTAAGGCTAAGTTTAAGAGTGTCTGTCAAGCGTCGATAAGTATTATGCCTTTTAAGGCTAAGTTTAAGAGTGTCTGTCAAGCGTCGATAAGTATTATGCCTTTTAAGGCTAAGTTTAAGAGTGTTTGATTATTCTACGATTTGAGAAAGAGATAATTATTGTTGTGACTTCAAAGTATCTTCGAACAAATGAAAAAAAAAAGCTATTTCAAGCTAAGACAATCATCATTGCGAATTGAACTTATGGTCCCGTTGGCCACAATTTACTATCAAATTATTATGCTGGTCCCGTTGGCCACGAATAAAATTGAGATGATTGATTTCATAGTTGAGAGAGAGCGTACTTGAATTTCTGCGAAATATTTTGAGTTGAAAATACCAAAACTTAAGTGGTTAGTTTCTGTCTAGCGTCGATAAGTATTATGCCTTTTAAGCTAAGTTTAAGAGTGTTTCATTATTCTACGATTTGAGAAACAAATTTAAAAAAAGCTATTTTAAGCTAAGACAATTATCATTGCGAATTGAACTTATGGTCCCGTTGGCCAAAATTTACTATCAAACTATTATGCTGGTCCCGTTGGCCACGAATAAAATTGAGATGATTGATTTCATAGTTGATAGAGAGCGTTCTTGAATTTTTGCGAAATATTTTGAGTTGAAAATACCAAAACTTAAGTGGTTAGTTTCTGTCTAGCGTCGATAAGTATTATGTCTTTTAAGCTAAGTTTAAGAGTGTTTCATTATTCTACGATTTGAGAAAGAGATAATTATTGGTGTGACTTCAAAGTATCTTCGAACAAATTTAAAGAAAGCTATTTTAAGCTAAGACAATTATCATTGCGAATTGAACTTATGGTCCCGTTGGCCAAAATTTACTATCAAACTATTATGCTGGTCCCGTTGGCCACGAATAAAATTGAGATGATTGATTTCATAGTTGATAGAGAGCGTTCTTGAATTTTTGGGAAATATTTTGAGTTGAAAATACCAAAACTTAAGTGGTTAGTTTCTGTCTAGCGTCGATAAGTATTATGCCTTTTAAGGCTAAGTTTAAGAGTGTTTGATTATTCTACGATTTGAAAAAGAGATAATTATTGGTGTGACTACAAAGTATCTTCGAACAAATTTAAAGAAAGCTATTTTAAGCTAAGACATCATTGCGAATTGAACTTATGGTCCCGTTGGCCACAATTTACTTTCAAATTATTATGCTGGTCCCGTTGGCCACGAATAAAATTGAGATGATTGATTGCATAGTTCAAAGAGAGCATTATCATTGCGAAATGAACTTATGGTCCCGTTGGCCACAATTTACTATCAAATTATTATGCTGGTCCCGTTGGCCACGAATAAAATTGAGATGATTGATTTCATAATTTAGAGAGAGCGTACTTGAATTTCTGCGAAATATTTTGATCTTTAAACACCAGAATTTAGGTGATCAGTGTCTGTCTAGTTTCGATAAGTATTATGCCTTTTAAGGCTAAGTTTAAGAGTGTCTGTCAAGCGTCGATAAGTATTATGCCTTTTAAGGCTAAGTTTAAGAGTGTTTCATTATTCTACGATTTGAGAAAGAGATAATTATTGGTGTGACTTCAAAGTACCTTCGAACAAATTTAAAGAAAGCTATTTTAAGCTAAGACAATTATCATTGCGAATTGAACTTATGGTCCCGTTGGCCACAATTTACTATCAAATTATTATGCTGGTCCCGTTGGCCACGAATAAAATTGAGATGATTGATTTCATAGTTAAAAGAGAGCATTAACATTACAAATTAAACTTATGGTCCCGTTGGCCACAATTTACTATCAAATTATTATGCTGGTCCCGTTGGCCACGAATAAAATTGAGATGATTGATTTCATAGTTGAGAGAGAGCGTACTTGAATTTCTGCGAAATATTTTGAGTTGAAAATACCAAAACTTAAGTGGTTAGTTTCTGTCTAGCGTCGATAAGTATTATGCCTTTTAAGGCTAAGTTTAAGAGTGTTTCATTATTCTACGATTTGAGAAAGAGATAATTATTGGTGTGACTTCAAAGTACCTTCGAACAAATTTAAAGAAAGCTATTTTAAGCTAAGACAATTATCATTGCGAATTGAACTTATGGTCCCGTTGGCCACAATTTACTATCAAATTATTATGCTGGTCCCGTTGGCCACGACTAAAATTGAGATGATTGATTTCATAGTTAAAAGAGAGCATTAACATTACAAATTAAACTTATGGTCCCGTTGGCCACAATTTACTATCAAATTATTATGCTGGTCCCGTTGGCCATGAATAAAATTGAGATGATTGATTTCATAGTTGAGAGAGAGCGTACTTGAATTTCTGCGAAATATTTTGATCTTTAAACACCAGAATTTAGGTGATCAGTGTCTGTCTAGTTTCGATAAGTATTATGCCTTTTAAGGCTAAGTTTAAGAGTGTCTGTCAAGCGTCGATAAGTATTATGCCTTTTAAGGCTAAGTTTAAGAGTGTTTCATTATTCTACGATTTGAAAAAGAGATAATTATTGGTGTGACTTCAAAGTATCTTCGAACAAATTTAAAGAAAGCTATTTTAAGCTAAGACAATTATCATTGCGAATTGAACTTATGGTCCCGTTGGCCACAATTTACTATCAAATTATTATGCTGGTCCCGTTGGCCACGAATAAAATTGAGATGATTGATTTCATAGTTAAAAGAGAGCATTAACATTACAAATTAAACTTATGGTCCCGTTGGCCACAATTTACTATCAAATTATTATGCTGGTCCCGTTGGCCACGAATAAAATTGAGATGATTGATTTCATAGTTGAGAGAGAGCGTACTTGAATTTCTGCGAAATATTTTGAGTTGAAAATACCAAAACTTAAGTGGTTAGTTTCTGTCTAGCGTCGATAAGTATTATGCCTTTTAAGGCTAAGTTTAAGAGTGTTTGATTATTCTACGATTTGAAAAAGAGATAATTATTGGTGTGACTACAAAGTATCTTCGAACAAATTTAAAGAAAGCTATTTTAAGCTAAGACATCATTGCGAATTGAACTTATGGTCCCGTTGGCCACAATTTACTATCAAATTATTATGCTGGTCCCGTTGGCCACGAATAAAATTGAGATGATTGAATTCATAGTTAAAAGAGAGCATTATCATTACGAATTAAATTTATGGTCCCGTTGGCCACAATTTACTATCAAATTATTATGCTGGTCCCGTTGGCCACGAATAAAATTGAGATGATTGATTTCATAGTTGAGAGAGAGCGTACTTGAATTTCTGCGAAATATTTTGATCTTAAAACACCAGAATTCAGGTGATTAGTGTCTGTCTAGCTTCGATAAGTATTATGTCTTTTAAGGCTAAGTTTAAGAGTGTCTGTCAAGCGTCGATAAGTATTATGCCTTTTAAGGCTAAGTTTAAGAGTGTTTGATTATTTTGCGATTTGAGAAAGAGACAAGTATTGGTATGACTTCAAATTACCTTCGAACAAATTTAAGTAGAGCTTTTTAAGCTAAGACAATTATCATTGCGAATTGAACTTATGGTCCCGTTGGCCACAATTTACTTTCAAATTATTATGCTGGTCCCGTTGGCCACGAATAAAATTGAGATGATTGATTGCATAGTTCAAAGAGAGCATTATCATTGCGAAATGAACTTATGGTCCCGTTGGCCACAATTTACTATCAAATTATTATGCTGGTCCCGTTGGCCACGAATAAAATTGAGATGATTGATTTCATAGTTGAAAGAGAGCGTACTTGAAATTCTGCGAAATATTTTGAGTTGAAAATACCAAAACTTAAGTGGTTAATTTCTGTCTAGCGTCGATAAGTATTATGACTTTTAAGGCTAAGTTTAAGAGTGTTTGATTATTCTACGATTTGAGAAAGAGATAATTATTGGTGTGACTTCAAAATATCTTCGAACAAATTTAAAGAAAGCTATTTTAAGCTAAGACAATTATCATTGCGAATTGAACTTATGGTCCCGTTGGCGACAATTTACTATCAAATTATTATGCTGGTCCCGTTGGCCACGAATAAAATTGAGATGATTGATTTCGTAGTTGAGAGAGAGAGCGTACTTGAATTTCTGCGAAATATTTTGATCTTAAAACACCAGAATTCAGGTGATTAGTGTCTGTCAAGCGTCGATAAGTATTATGCCTTTTAAGGCTAAGTTTAAGAGGGTTTGATTATTTTACGATTTGAGAAAGAGACAATTATTGGTACGACTTCAAATTACCTTCGAACAAATTTAAAGAAAGCTATTTTAAACAAAGACAATTATCATTGCGAATTGAACTTATGGTCCCGTTGGCCACAATTTACTTTCAAATTATTATGCTGGTCCCGTTGGCCACGAATAAAATTGAGATGATTGATTTCATAGTTGAGGGAGAGGGAGAACGTACTTGAATTTCTGCGAAATATTTTGAGTTGAAAATACCAGTACTTAAGTGATTAGTGTCTGTCTAGCGTCGATAAGTATTATGCCTTTTAAGGCTAAGTTTAAGAGTGTCTGTCAAGCGTCGATAAGTATTATGCCTTTTAAGGCTAAGTTTAAGAGTGTTTGATTATTCTACGATTTGAGAAAGAGATAATTATTGGTGTGACTTCAAAATATCTTCGAACAAATTTAAAGAAAGCTATTTTAAGCTAAGACAGTTATCATTGCGAATTGAACTTATGGTCCCGTTGGCCACAATTTACTATCAAATTATTATGCTGGTCCCGTTGGCCACGAATAAAATTGAGATGATTGATTGCATAGTTCAAAGAGAGCATTCTCATTGCGAAATGAACTTATGGTCCCGTTGGCCACAATTTACTATCAAATTATTATGTTGGTCCCGTTGGCCACGAATAAAATTGAGATGATTGATTTCATAGTTGAGAGAGAGCGTACTTGAATTTCTGCGAAATATTTTGATCTTAAAACACCAGAATTCATGTGATTAGTGTCTGTCTAGTTTCGATAAGTATTATGCCTTTTAAGACTAAGTTTAAGAGTGTCTGTCAAGCGTCGATAAGTATTATGCCTTTTAAGGCTAAGTTTAAGAGTGTTTGATTATTTTACGATTTGAGAAAGAGACAATTATTGGTATGACTTCAAATTACCTTCGAACAAATTTAAGTAGAGCTATTTTAAGCTAAGACAATTATCATTGCGAATTGAACTTATGGTCCCGTTGGCCACAAATTATTATACTGGTCCCGTTGGCCACGAATAAAATTGAGATGATTGATTTCATAGTTAAAAGAGAGCATTATCATTACGAATTAAACTTATGGTCCCGTTGGCCACAATTTACTATCAAATTATTATGCTGGTCCCGTTGGCCACGAATAAAATTGAGATGATTGATTTCATAGTTGAGAGAGAGCGTACTTGAATTTCTGCGAAATATTTTGATCTTAAAACACCAGAATTCATGTGATTAGTGTCTGTCTAGTTTCGATAAGTATTATGCCTTTTAAGACTAAGTTTAAGAGTGTCTGTCAAGCGTCGATAAGTATTATGCCTTTTAAGGCTAAGTTTAAGAGTGTTTGATTATTTTACGATTTGAGAAAGAGACAATTATTGGTATGACTTCAAATTACCTTCGAACAAATTTAAGTAGAGCTATTTTAAGCTAAGACAATTATCATTGCGAATTGAACTTATGGTCCCGTTGGCCACAATTTACTTTCAAATTATTATGCTGGTCCCGTTGGCCACGAATAAAATTGAGATGATTGATTGCATAGTTCAAAGAGAGCATTATCATTGCGAAATGAACTTATGGTCCCGTTGGCCACAATTTACTATCAAATTATTATGCTGGTCCCGTTGGCCACGAATAAAATTGAGATGATTGATTTCATAATTTAGAGAGAGCGTACTTGAATTTCTGCGAAATATTTTGAGTTGAAAATACCGAAACTTAAGTGATAGTATCTGTCTAGCGTCGATAAGTATTATGCCTTTTAAGGCTAAGTTTAAGAGTGTTTGATTATTCTACGATTCGAGAAAGAGATAATTATTGGTGCGACTTCAAAGTATCTTCGAACAAATTTAAAAAAAGCTATTTTAAACTAAGACAATTATCATTGCGAATTGAACTCATGGTCCCGTTGGCCACGAATAAAATTGAGATGATTGATTTCATAGTTGAGAGAGAGCGTACTTGAATTTCTGCGAAATATTTTGAGTTGAAAATACCAAAACTTAAGTAGTTAGTTTCTGTCTAGCGTCGATAAGTATTATGCCTTTTAAGGCTAAGTTTAAGAGTGTTTGATTATTCTACGATTCGAGAAAGAGATAATTATTGGTGCGACTTCAAAGTATCTTCGAACAAATTTAAAGAAAGCTATTTTAAGCTAAGACAATTATCATTGCGAATTGAACTTATGGTCCCGTTGGCCACAATTTACTATCAAATTATTATGCTGGTCCCGTTGGCCACGAATAAAATTGAGATGATTGATTGCATAGTTCAAAGAGAGCATTATCATTGCGAAATGAACTTATGGTCCCGTTGGCCACAATTTACTATCAAATTATTATGCTGGTCTCGTTGGCCATGAATAAAATTGAGATGATTGATTTCATAGTTGAGAGAGAGCGTACTTGAATTTCTGCGAAATATTTTGATCTTAAAACACCAGAATTCAGGTGATCAGTGACTGTCTAGTTTCGATAAGTATTATGCCTTTTAAGGCTAAGTTTAAGTGTGTCTGTCAAGCGTCGATAAGTATTATGCCTTTTAAGGCTAAGTTTAAGAGTGTTTGATTATTCTACGATTTGAAAAACAGATAATTATTGGTGTGACTTCAAAGTATCTTCGAACAAATTTAAAGAAAGCTATTTTAAGCTAAGACAATTATCATTGCGAATTGAACTTATGGTCCCGTTGGCCACAATTTACTATCAAATTATTATGCTGGTCCCGTTGGCCACGAATAAAATTGAGATGATTGATTGCATAGTTCAAAGAGAGCATTATCATTGCGAAATGAACTTATGGTCCCGTTGGCCACAATTTACTATCAAATTATTATGCTGGTCTCGTTGGCCATGAATAAAATTGAGATGATTGATTTCATAGTTGAGAGAGAGCGTACTTGAATTTCTGCGAAATATTTTGATCTTAAAACACCAGAATTCAGGTGATTAGTGTCTGTCTAGCTTCGATAAGTATTATGCCTTTTAAGGCTAAGTTTATAAGTGTGTCATTATTCTACGATTTGAGAAAGAGATAATTATTGGTGTGACTTCAAAGTATCTTCGAACAAATTTAAAGAAAGCTATTTTAAGCTAAGACAATTATCATTGCGAATTGAACTTATGGTCCCGTTGGCCACAATTTACTATCAAATTATTATGCTGGTCCCGTTGGCCACGAATAAAATTGAGATGATTGATTGCATAGTTCAAAGAGAGCATTATCATTGCGAAATGAACTTATGGTCCCGTTGGCCACAATTTACTATCAAATTATTATGCTGGTCCCGTTGGCCACGAATAAAATTGAGATGATTGATTTCATAGTTGAGAGAGAGCGTACTTGAATTTCTGCGAAATATTTTGAGTTGATAATACCAAAACTTAAGTGGTTAGTTTCTGTCTAGCGTCGATAAGTATTATGCCTTTTAAGGCTAAGTTTAAGAGTGTTTGATTATTCTACGATTTGAGAAAGAGATAATTATTGGTGTGACTTCTAAGTATCTTCGAACAAATTTAAAGAAAGCTATTTTAAGCTACGACAATTATCATTGCGAATTGAACTTATGGTCCCGTTGGCCACAATTTACTATCAAATTATTATGCTGGTCCCGTTGGCCACGAATAAAATTGAGATGATTGATTTCATAGTTGAGAGAGAGCGTACTTGAATTTCTGCGAAATATTTTGAGTTGAAAATACCAAAACTTAAGTGGTTAGTTTCTGTCTAGCGTCGATAAGTATTATGCCTTTTAAGGCTAAGTTTATAAGTGTGTCATTATTCTACGATTTGAGAAAGAGATAATTATTGGTGTGACTTCAAAGTATCTTCGAACAAATTTAAAGAAAGCTATTTTAAGCTAAGACAATTATCATTGCGAATTGAACTTATGGTCCCGTTGGCCACAATTTACTATCAAATTATTATGCTGGTCCCGTTGGCCACGAATAAAATTGAGATGATTGATTGCATAGTTCAAAGAGAGCATTATCATTGCGAAATGAACTTATGGTCCCGTTGGCCACAATTTACTATCAAATTATTATGCTGGTCCCGTTGGCCACGAATAAAATTGAGATGATTGATTTCATAGTTGAGAGAGAGCGTACTTGAATTTCTGCGAAATATTTTGATCTTAAAACACCAGAATTCAGGTGATTAGTGTCTGTCTAGCTTCGATAAGTATTATGCCTTTTAAGGCTAAGTTTAAGAGTGTTTGATTATTCTACGATTTGAAAAACAGATAATTATTGGTGTAACTTCAAAGTATCTTCGAACAAATTTAAAGAAAGCTATTTTAAGCTAAGACAATTATCATTGCGAATTGAACTTATGGTCCCGTTGGCCACAATTTACTATCAAATTATTATGCTGGTCCCGTTGGCCACGAATAAAATTGAGATGATTGATTTCATAGTTGAGAGAGAGCGTACTTGAATTTCTGCGAAATATTTTGAGTTGAAAATACCAAAACTTAAGTGGTTAGTTTCTGTCTAGCGTCGATAAGTATTATGCCTTTTAAGGCTAAGTTTATAAGTGTGTCATTATTCTACGATTTGAGAAAGAGATAATTATTGTTGTGACTTCAAAGTATCTTCGAACAAATTTAAAGAAAGCTATTTTAAGCTAAGACAATTATCATTGCGAATTGAACTTATGGTCCCGTTGGCCACAATTTACTATCAAATTATTATGCTGGTCCCGTTGGCCACGAATAAAATTGAGATGATTGATTGCATAGTTCAAAGAGAGCATTATCATTGCGAAATGAACTTATGGTCCCGTTGGCCACAATTTACTATCAAATTATTATGCTGGTCCCGTTGGCCACGAATAAAATTGAGATGATTGATTTCATAGTTGAGAGAGAGCGTACTTGAATTTCTGCGAAATATTTTGATCTTAAAACACCAGAATTCAGGTGATTAGTGTCTGTCTAGCTTCGATAAGTATTATGCCTTTTAAGGCTAAGTTTATAGTGTGTCATTATTCTACGATTTGAGAAAGAGATAATTATTAGTGTGACTTCAAAGTATCTTCGAACAAATTTAAAGAAAGCTATTTAAAGCTAAGACAATTATCATTGCGAATTGAACTTATGGTCCCGTTGGCCACAATTTACTATCAAATTATTATGCTGGTCCCGTTGGCCACGAATAAAATTGAGATGATTGATTGCATAGTTCAAAGAGAGCATTATCATTGCGAAATGAACTTATGGTCCCGTTGGCCACAATTTACTATCAAATTATTATGCTGGTCCCGTTGGCCACGAATAAAATTGAGATGATTGATTTCATAGTTGAGAGAGAGCGTACTTGAATTTCTGCGAAATATTTTGAGTTGATAATACCAAAACTTAAGTGGTTAGTTTCTGTCTAGCGTCGATAAGTATTATGCCTTTTAAGGCTAAGTTTAAGAGTGTTTGATTATTCTACGATTTGAGAAAGAGATAATTATTGGTGTGACTTCAAAGTATCTTCGAACAAATTTAAAGAAAGCTATTTTAAGCTACGACAATTATCATTGCGAATTGAACTTATGGTCCCGTTGGCCACAATTTACTATCAAATTATTATGCTGGTCCCGTTGGCCACGAATAAAATTGAGATGATTGATTTCATAGTTGAGAGAGAGCGTACTTGAATTTCTGCGAAATATTTTGATCTTAAAACACCAGAATTCAGGTGATTAGTGTCTGTCTAGTTTCGATAAGTATTATGCCTTTTAAGACTAAGTTTAAGAGTGTCTGTCAAGCGTCGATAAGTATTATGCCTTTTAAGGCTAAGTTTAAGAGTGTTTGATTATTTTACGATTTGAGAAAGAGACAAGTATTGGTATGACTTCAAATTACCTTCGAACAAATTTAAGTAGAGCTATTTTAAGCTAAGACAATTATCATTGCGAATTGAACTTATGGTCCCGTTGGCCACAATTTACTATCAAATTATTATGCTGGTCCCGTTGGCCACGAATAAAATTGAGATGATTGATTTCATAGTTGAGAGAGAGCGTACTTGAATTTTTGCGAAATATTTTGAGTTGAAAATACCAAAACTTAAGTGGTTAGTTTCTGTCTAGCGTCGATAAGTATTATGCCTTTTAAGGCTAAGTTTATAAGTGTGTCATTATTCTACGATTTGAGAAAGAGATAATTATTGGTGTGACTTCAAAGTATCTTCGAACAAATTTAAAGAAAGCTATTTTAAGCTAAGACAATTATCATTGCGAATTGAACTTATGGTCCCGTTGGCCACAATTTACTATCAAATTATTATGCTGGTCCCGTTGGCCACGAATAAAATTGAGATGATTGATTGCATAGTTCAAAGAGAGCATTATCATTGCGAAATGAACTTATGGTCCCGTTGGCCACAATTTACTATCAAATTATTATGCTGGTCCCGTTGGCCACGAATAAAATTGAGATGATTGATTTCATAGTTGAGAGAGAGCGTACTTGAATTTCTGCGAAATATTTTGAGTTGAAAATACCAAAACTTAAGTGGTTAGTTTCTGTCTAGCGTCGATAAGTATTATGCCTTTTAAGGCTTAGTTTATAAGTGTGTCATTATTCTACGATTTGAGAAAGAGATAATTATTGGTGTGACTTCAAAGTATCTTCGAACAAATTTAAAGAAAGCTATTTTAAGCTAAGACAATTATCATTGCGAATTGAACTTATGGTCCCGTTGGCCACAATTTACTATCAAATTATTATGCTGGTCCCGTTGGCCGCGAATAAAATTGAAATGATTGATTTCATAGTTGAAAGAGAGCGTACTTGAATTTCTGCGAAATATTTTGAGTTGAAAATACCAAAACTTAAGTGGTTAGTTTCCGTCTAGCGTCGATAAGTATTATGCCTTTTAAGGCTAAGTTTAAGAGTGTTTGATTATTCTACGATTTGAGAAAGAGATAATTATTGGTGTGACTTCAAAGTATCTTCGAACAAATTTAAAGAAAGCTATTTTAAGCTACGACAATTATCATTGCGAATTGAACTTATGGTCCCGTTGGCCACAATTTACTATCAAATTATTATGCTGGTCCCGTTGGCCACGAATAAAATTGAGATGATTGATTGCATAGTTCAAAGAGAGCATTATCATTGCGAAATGAACTTATGGTCCCGTTGGCCACAATTTACTATCAAATTATTATGCTGGTCCCGTTGGCCACGAATAAAATTGAGATGATTGATTTCATAGTTGAGAGAGAGCGTACTTGAATTTCTGCGAAATATTTTGATCTTAAAACACCAGAATTCAGGTGATTAGTGTCTGTCTAGCTTCGATAAGTATTATGCCTTTTAAGGCTAAGTTTATAAGTGTGTCATTATTCTACGATTTGAGAAAGAGATAATTATTGGTGTGACTTCAAAGTATCTTCGAACAAATTTAAAGAAAGCTATTTTAAGCTAAGACAATTATCATTGCGAATTGAACTTATGGTCCCGTTGGCCACAATTTACTATCAAATTATTATGCTGGTCCCGTTGGCCACGAATAAAATTGAGATGATTGATTGCATAGTTCAAAGAGAGCATTATCATTGCGAAATGAACTTATGGTCCCGTTGGCCACAATTTACTTTCAAATTATTATGCTGGTCCCGTTGGCCACGAATAAAATTGAGATGATTGATTGCATAGTTCAAAGAGAGCATTATCATTGCGAAATGAACTTATGGTCCCGTTGGCCACAATTTACTATCAAATTATTATGCTGGTCCCGTTGGCCACGAATAAAATTGAGATGATTGATTTCATAGTTGATAGAGAGCGTTCTTGAATTTTTGCGAAATATTTTGAGTTGAAAATACCAAAACTTAAGTGGTTAGTTTCTGTCTAGCGTCGATAAGTATTATGCCTTTTAAGGCTAAGTTTAAGAGTGTTTCATTATTCTACGATTTGAGAAAGAGATAATTATTGGTGTGACTTCAAAGTATCTTCGAACAAATTTAAAGAAAGCTATTTTAAGCTAAGACAATTATCATTGCGAATTGAACTTATGGTCCCGTTGGCCACAATTTACTATCAAATTATTATGCTGGTCCCGTTGGCCACGAATAAAATTGAGATGATTGATTGCATAGTTCAAAGAGAGCATTATCATTGCGAAATGAACTTATGGTCCCGTTGGCCACAATTTACTTTCAAATTATTATGCTGGTCCCGTTGGCCACGAATAAAATTGAGATGATTGATTGCATAGTTCAAAGAGAGCATTATCATTGCGAAATGAACTTATGGTCCCGTTGGCCACAATTTACTATCAAATTATTATGCTGGTCCCGTTGGCCACGAATAAAATTGAGATGATTGATTTCATAGTTGATAGAGAGCGTTCTTGAATTTTTGCGAAATATTTTGAGTTGAAAATACCAAAACTTAAGTGGTTAGTTTCTGTCTAGCGTCGATAAGTATTATGCCTTTTAAGGCTAAGTTTAAGAGTGTTTCATTATTCTACGATTTGAGAAAGAGATAATTATTGGTGTGACTTCAAAGTATCTTCGAACAAATTTAAAGAAAGCTATTTTAAGCTAAGACAATTATCATTGCGAATTGAACTTATGGTCCCGTTGGCCACAATTTACTATCAAATTATTATGCTGGTCCCGTTGGCCACGAATAAAATTGAGATGATTGATTTCATAGTTAAAAGAGAGCATTATCATTACGAATTAAATTTATGGTCCCGTTGGCCACAATTTACTATCAAATTATTATGCTGGTCCCGTTGGCCACGAATAAAATTGAGATGATTGATTTCATAGTTGATAGAGAGCGTTCTTGAATTTTTGCGAAATATTTTGAGTTGAAAATACCAAAACTTAAGTGGTTAGTTTCTGTCTAGCGTCGATAAGTATTATGCCTTTTAAGGCTAAGTTTAAGAGTGTTTCATTATTCTACGATTTGAGAAAGAGATAATTATTGGTGTGACTTCAAAGTATCTTCGAACAAATTTAAAGAAAGCTATTTTAAGCTAAGACAATTATCATTGCGAATTGAACTTATGGTCCCGTTGGCCAAAATTTACTATCAAACTATTATGCTGGTCCCGTTGGCCACGAATAAAATTGAGATGATTGATTTCATAGTTGATAGAGAGCGTTCTTGAATTTTTGCGAAATATTTTGAGTTGAAAATACCAAAACTTAAGTGGTTAGTTTCTGTCTAGCGTCGATAAGTATTATGCCTTTTAAGGCTAAGTTTAAGAGTGTTTCATTATTCTACGATTTGAGAAAGAGATAATTATTGGTGTGACTTCAAAGTATCTTCGAACAAATTTAAAGAAAGCTATTTTAAGCTAAGACAATTATCATTGCGAATTGAACTTATGGTCCCGTTGGCCACAATTTACTATCAAATTATTATGCTGGTCCCGTTGGCCGCGAATAAAATTGAAATGATTGATTTCATAGTTGAAAGAGAGCGTACTTGAATTTCTGCGAAATATTTTGAGTTGAAAATACCAAAACTTAAGTGGTTAGTTTCCGTCTAGCGTCGATAAGTATTATGCCTTTTAAGGCTAAGTTTAAGAGTGTTTCATTATTCTACGATTTGAGAAAGAGATAATTATTGGTGTGACTTCAAAGTATCTTCGAACAAATTTAAAGAAAGCTATTTTAAGCTAAGACAATTATCATTGCGAATTGAACTTATGGTCCCGTTGGCCACAATTTACTATCAAATTATTATGCTGGTCCCGTTGGCCACGAATAAAATTGAAATGATTGATTTCATAGTTGAAAGAGAGCGTACTTGAATTTCTGCGAAATATTTTGAGTTGAAAATACCAAAACTTAAGTGGTTAGTTTCCGTCTAGCGTCGATAAGTATTATGCCTTTTAAGGCTAAGTTTAAGAGTGTTTCATTATTCTACGATTTGAGAAAGAGATAATTATTGGTGTGACTTCAAAGTATCTTCGAACAAATTTAAAGAAAGCTATTTTAAGCTAAGACAATTATCATTGCGAATTGAACTTATGGTCCCGTTGGCCACAATTTACTATCAAATTATTATGCTGGTCCCGTTGGCCACGAATAAAATTGAGATGATTGATTTCATAGTTAAAAGAGAGCATTATCATTACGAATTAAATTTATGGTCCCGTTGGCCACAATTTACTATCAAATTATTATGCTGGTCCCGTTGGCCACGAATAAAATTGAGATGATTGATTTCATAGTTGAGAGAGGGCGTACTTGAATTTCTGCGAAATATTTTGAGTATGAAAATACCAAAACTTAAGTGGTTAGTTTCCGTCTAGCGTCGATAAGTATTATGCCTTTTAAGGCTAAGTTTAAGAGTGTTTCATTATTCTACGATTTGAGAAAGAGATAATTATTGGTGTGACTTCAAAGTATCTTCGAACAAATTTAAAGAAAGCTATTTTAAGCTAAGACAATTATCATTGCGAATTGAACTTATGGTCCCGTTGGCCACAATTTACTATCAAATTATTATGCTGGTCCCGTTGGCCACGAATAAAATTGAGATGATTGATTTCATAGTTGAGAGAGGGCGTACTTGAATTTCTGCGAAATATTTTGAGTATGAAAATACCAAAACTTAAGTGGTTAGTTTCCGTCTAGCGTCGATAAGTATTATGCCTTTTAAGGCTAAGTTTAAGAGTGTTTCATTATTCTACGATTTGAGAAAGAGATAATTATTGGTGTGACTTCAAAGTATCTTCGAACAAATTTAAAGAAAGCTATTTTAAGCTAAGACAATTATCATTGCGAATTGAACTTATGGTCCCGTTGGCCACAATTTACTATCAAATTATTATGCTGGTCCCGTTGGCCACGAATAAAATTGAGATAATTGATTTCATAGTTGAGGGAGAGAGCGTACTTGAATTTCTGCGAAATATTTTGATCTTAAAACACCAGAATTCAGGTGATTAGTGTCTGCCTAGCTTCGATAAGTATAATGCTTTTTAAGGCTAAGTTTAAGAGTGTCTGTCAAGCGTCGATAAGTATTATGCCTTTTAAGGCTAAGTTTAAGAGTGTCTGTCAAGCGTCGATAGGTATTATGCCTTTTAAGGCTAAGTTTAAGAGTGTTTGATTATTCTACGATTTGAGAAAGAGATAATTATTGGTGTGACTTCAAAGTATCTTCGAACAAATTTAAAGAAAGCTATTTTAAGCTAAGGCAATTATCATTGCGAATTGAACTTATGGTCCCGTTGGCCACAATTTACTATCAAATTATTATGCTGGTCCCGTTGGCCACGAATAAAATTGAGATGATTGATTTCATAGTTAAAAGAGAGCATTATCATTACGAATTAAACTTATGGTCCCGTTGGCCACAATTTACTATCAAATTATTATGCTGGTCCCGTTGGCCACGAATAAAATTGAGATGATTGATTTCATAGTTGAGAGAGAGCGTACTTGAATTTCTGCGAAATATTTTGATCTTAAAACACCAGAATTCAGGTGATTAGTGTCTGCCTAGCTTCGATAAGTATAATGCTTTTTAAGGCTAAGTTTAAGAGTGTCTGTCAAGCGTCGATAAGTGTTATGCCTTTTAAGGCTAAGTTTAAGAGTGTTTGATTATTTTACGATTTGAGAAAGAGACAAGTATTGGTATGACTTCAAATTACCTTCGAACAAATTTAAAGAAAGCTATTTTAAGCTAAGACAATTATCATTGCGAATTGAACTTATGGTCACGTTGGCCACAATTTAATATCAAATTATTATGCTGGTCCCGTTGGCCACGAATAAAATTGAGATGATTGATTTCATAGTTGAGAGAGAGCGTACTTGAATTTCTGCGAAATATTTTGAGTTGAAAATACCAAAACTTAAGTGATTAGCTAAAAAAGTGTTTTCTATATTTAAATTTTAAGTTTATAATTACTAATATTACTCAATTTTTTTAGAATTATCTTCTTATAGCAAAATAATTTTTGTCAAAGCATTCGATTTAAAAGTCTGTTGATTTATTTTTAAACTTAAAAATTGATTTTTTGTTAAAAAAAATTTTAGGTAAGTGTTTGTAATGGGAATCAAGACAACACAACATGAAACTTTCGTTTTAGTTAGATTTTTCTAGGTCTAGATGAACATTTGTTTTTTATATAAACTTCCTTTGAGTTAAGAAAAATAACTTAAAAATTATGATTAATTGAAAACATTGCATAGAAACAAAAATAAATATTTTAACAAAATTCAAAATTTGAGAAATGTGGTCTTCGATTATTATTTATTTATTATTTAATTATAAAATCATCAAAAAAAATTTAGTAACCAATAAATCAAACCCAAATTTAGATAAATGTAATTTAATCATACCAAAGTGCCTTACCTTACCTTATTTTATTATATTAATTTTTCATAATATGTTTTCAATTACATATTTTTTGAAATAGAAAACCATGGCAATCGTTGCTTATCCTAGTAATTTAATCAGCGACCTTTGTTTAGATTCGAAGACGGATGTTTTTTCTTGATTCAAGTTGATTTTACCCATTATTTAATTTAATCCTTAAATCCTTATTTATTTTAATAATGTTGAATATAATATTTTTAATCAATTATTGACTTAATTCTACAATTCCTTACTTATATTTTGTTTAAACCTTAAAAAAAGTTATTGTTCTTTTGTTTCTAAGTACCGCTTCCGCATTTGTCTTGTCTGCCTTCTTTATTTAGAATATTTAAATAAAAACACTTAAGATTTAATAACTTTAAAGAATATAAATAAAACAAAAACTTTAAATAATATTTATTCTTACCAACACTTTGTAAATCGCAAATGCCCCTTTGGAAGTACTTATTTTACCAAGCTTGTTTGTTAACAGATTCTTCATAAAAAATCGTTGTATCTACAAAATTTCGCACGAAACATAAACGTCAAATTAAATTAATTAGTTAATAAATAATTAGTTCAATTGTTTTGATTGGAAATAATTTATAGAAATACTGTCTTTTAAAGCTGTACTCAAGTGCAGATTTGTAAATGTGTGTACAAAAGTTTAGTACGTAATACAAAAAAATCGCAAAACTATGCAATGTAAGGTATACAAATTCCCTTCTTCTAACTAAAGCAATAATAAATACGTTTATGTAATTTAACTTCAATCGTATTTATATAAGTCTCACAGATTCTGCACTTCGAACAATTAGAAATAAAACTTAAGAAATATATCAATGTATGTTGTTTCCTACTTTTAGGATAGTTTTTGTAATAATATTGATTTTTGTAGGTTCATAAGAATAAATAGTTTTAATTTAACAATCTACGATCACAAATAATTGCAATTGTAATTAAAACCTGCTTGATACAATTTCTAAAGTAAATATCTTACAATCAGGAAAAATCCTCCAAAGTGCCTAAAAATATGCATTTTTTGTTTTTGTCATGTATGTAGTAAGCAATAGACGTCGTTTTGTTTAGAAATGTATCAACCACATGCTTACATTATTTAATAACATATAAATAAATCTTAAATTCTTATTTGTGTAAATGTATAAATATGTTTTCAATTTGGGAATACGTTCATGAATTTCATGAAGCTATGCAATTTTGTTTTCACCTCAAATGTTATTCTACAGAGCTTAAATTATATTTGTGTGGTTTTATTTTTATACCAAATTACAACAACAACCATTCAATTTTAAATGTCCATATTTTTCTTTAAGATCTAATTGCAACTTTCGCCGCCACAAACTATGCAACGCTATTTAAATAAAATAATAAATATTATATTATAACTTATAATAGAAATCTTCTAGAAAAGCGTGTGCATAAGTAATATCTTTTTAAAACAAAATTCTTTTATTCCTATTTAAATGTTTAGAGTTTTGCTTCAAAGTAATCATTTGATAAGGCTAACAATATTAAATTGTATTATAATAAAAAGCAATATAGTTTCATTTAGAAGTAGAATCTGTACACATCAAACCTGTAGGTGTATAGGGTTTTGTAAAGATTTTATGCATGAATATTCGTCACAATGTATCTTTGAATGGTAAAATAAAAACTTAAAGTTTGAGCGTGAAAGTTTTTAATATTAGCTCATAAATGGTAATAAAGTCTTCGTTCAAGCATGATATAATTTTGTTTAACAAGGCCAACAACTTTAATTAAAATATGTAACAAAAAATACAATAAAATGATACAAAAAATTATTTACAATTCTAATACATTTTTTAAATACAAACATCATTGTTGATAAGGAAAAGTCTGTGCCTACCATTTTCTGTTTAAGTTCATTTCTACAAATAATTTACATTCATTCTTTATTATTATTATAATTAATCTAAAAATTAATTTATAACCATTCAATATAATTTTTAATATTTTCTTACTTTTTATATTTATTTTAATTATTATAAAAAAATAACTTTTATAGCTGATAAATTATGTTCCTGTTAAAATGGTGTGTGTTGTTTTTTCTAATCTAAATTGTCGAGTTAATTTGTATTATTCATCTTATAAGTCATAAATATTGAAAAAATTACACTCATTGTGCTTTAAAATAGAAAACCTCTATTCGAAATGGCCTTAAATCAGTAGGACGCAAAACTTTAAAAACACCTATGTATAATAATTTGCCTGGCGCAAGTTATTGTATTAATACTCTTTATAAATAATTATTAAACACAAATGAAAAAAAAAGTAAAAACTGCGGCGATTTAACTTTAATTTTATCTACAATTATACTTCATAACTAAAATTTGTTTAATTGTTCATCTCAATTATATAGATTTATTTTATGTTAATATTGCATACTCGTAGGCGCTTTTTGTCGTTACTCTAAATTGCATAAATGTTAAACCAAAAAATAAACTAAAGCTTGATGGAGGTTTTTTTTTTAATATATATAAATAAAATATGTTATCAGCCTTGATTCCTTAAAATGTGCCCATCATTTTTATTCATTTTCTTGCAAGTATTAGGTTGTTTTCTTTTAAAGAAAAAAAAATTGTGCTTCTAGTTTTTTTTAACAACATTCACTAAACAGTCTCTTACTTCAGCTAAAATTAATGTTGGAATATTTTTCAGAAAAATATTAATTTTTGTGCATGAGCAAATGCAACGAGCCTTTGTTTTTTTTTTCTTAAGTAAAACTAGATAAATAAAATATGTATCTTTGAAATTTGTGGGTATGTCAAATAATAATCTATACAGTATTTCTATAATACAATAAGTTTACAAAAGCATTTTGAATATCTTACTAAAATAAAACAAAACGAATGTTAAGAATTGTTGAATTCTTTGAAATCTGATTTGAGTTTAAAAACAAATCAAAGGGAAATTTTTTAAGAATGAAAATGTTCAGAAAACTTGGGTATTAATTTCTTTTTGATTATGAAAGGTAGATATAGGTATTTAATGTAAATAGTCATTCTAAAAGAATTAATATTGGGGTCCAAAAAATTAATTTTTTAAAAATTTTATCCAAGCATTTCCATACTAATAAAAGCATCGATTGCTAAACACAGAAAGAATTTAAAAGAAACCTACGAAAACAGTCCTTACAATTAGGAATATGAATATGTATAAAAGAAAAATATAAAAAAAAATAATAAAATATTTCGTATCTCATGGCCTAAAAATATTTAAAAAAAAAACTATTAAAAAAAAAACGAAGAAAGGAGAATTTATGATAAAAAAGGGTTCATGATTCATATGAGAATCAAAAATGTCTCCTCTAAAAATATTTGAAAGTTTAATTATTCGTTAAAATAACGTCGTTTTTCTCTAATAAATTTCAGAAATATTTATGTTCAAACCAGTATCTAACAAGAATAACTCCAATTTATTTCAAATGGAGTTATAATTATTTTTTAGAATTATGTACAAAATTATTTTGTGTGTAAATGTATATTATGCAACTATTCAAGAAAAAAATACACCTTTTTTTTTATTGAAATACACATTTAAGCAAAGAGTCTTAATCTAAATTACCTACGCTTTAACTGATGTGAGTAGAAAATAGAACTTTGTGACAAAATTTTGTAAATATGTTGTAACTTTGTGCATTTAATTTAAAAATCTGCCTAATGCAAACATAAATTGGTTGTAAAAAAAATTTTAAATGCTGGTAGTAATATCGTTGGTTTGACTTTTATCAAAAAATGGAAAAAAGTGCTGTTTATATAGTAAAATGTTCAAAATTTGCCATATAGGTTTATTATTTTTTCCATATCAACAGCTCCATTCTTGAAATTTCATTAATTTGTATATTTAGAAAATATGTTGACGCTTTTTGGGCATTGTAATAAATATAGGTGCTATAGTTTATAGGGAACAAAAATATAAAAAAATATCCTCTAAATTTATAAATTTTTTTTAAGTGTGGCCTTTCTCAACATCTTTTCAAATTCCAATAAGAAGGTATAGATATTTCATATTGAAAAAAATAGAAATTCTCTTCAAAGAAGAGCGAAACCGAATAAAAAAATACACCCTAAACTATGCAATAAGTTAAATTAAAAAAAAAGTTTACCTTTTAATATCGTTGTAGGGAATTTTAAAGCGAAAATTAAATTAAAATTAGTGAGCTTTAAATCAAAATCAAATTAATTAAATTAAATTAAATATAAAAAACAAATACATTTTCCATAAAATTAAATATATTTTTTTTTTAAATTAAGACTTTTAAGCCAACCTGTTTCTTCTTCTTAAAACGACCTCATCATACGACACACAAAAATTTTTAATGTTAATTAAACATCATCATCAAGATTATATCAATGTATTTCAAAATATACAATGTTACGTGCTTTTGTTCATTTAAACTTGACCACAAAATTTCGATAAAACACAACAAAATACATCGAAATAAATCCTAAATCGACTAAAACCTCAACAAAAAGTTGTTTATTCTTATGTACAAAGAATTCTCCGAAGAAATTACTTACTCAACTGATTACTGTAAAATCGTTTAGCCTAAAAATAAAACATAACCCTAAGGTTCTTAACTTTACAATACTATTTATGTGTTTTGTTAGAAGTATTTTCTAATCTTCGGATTTGCGTCCTTATTACTTGTTTATTATGATTATTTCATTAATTAATTATTTTATGGAAATTTAATTTATAAATCAAAAAAAATTATGTTTTTAAGTTTATTAATAATTACTTCACTTACAAATCATACTTTTTCTTTTAAGTTTTGGGTACTTGCCAGTCGTGAAATATACTTCTTTAGTTAAATATCAGAAAACCTCATTACTACTTTACCTTGGCTGCACAAATTAATACAATTTAAATTCTAATGCCTTTCATTCATCCCCATTAAAAACAAAAAAAAAAAACTTCACAATTGTTACAAATGTACAGGTACCGACCTATTACCTGAAAAACTTTTTAAATTTTAAGGTTTTTGTAATTTTTTTAATTTAATTTAAGTTTTTTTTGTCACATTCAAGCTGTGTTTAATAATTTTTGTTATAGAAACTTAATGTTTTTAATTCTTTACCGACACAAAAAAATTACGAATAAAAACTTAACATACTTTGAAAACCACGTGTATCTAAATGTTATATTCAATATAGTCCACTAAAAACAAAAAAAAAAAATATTTTGTATTTTTTTGATTTTCGCTTCTTCGTGTACATATTGAAAATGTAAATTTCAATATCGTGACATTTAGTTATCTCTATATTTTGTGCATGGTTGTAGGTAGGTACGTGAGATTTTTGTTGTCTTTTAATTAACATTACTTAATTTTATGAGAAACTTGATTCGAAATTTTCATAAGAAAAATGGATAATAATTTCAATTATTTACTTACTGTTTTTTTCGAAATTCATCTCTCTCTCCTTCTGTTTTTCTCATTTTTAAATAAGAGAGAGAGAGAGGGAGGACACTGTACTATGTGTACTATATGTACAGTTCTACTTTTGAAGATATATATTTCTCTTTTTTACTTTAATAATATGTGCGTTTATATGATGTTTTTTTTTTATTTACATATTTTTATTTAAATCTTATTTAAAAATGTTTTATACTAAATTTTCCTTTTTTTTTTATTACAATCAAATTTTCATATAAAAAATATTTTATCTAGATATGGTTAAATTTATATAATTCTTGTGTACACAAAAAGTGAAAAGCTTTTCCAACTAAATATGTTGTCTTAAAATATTGACTACATATTTAATAAAATAACTAATAACTTTAAAAAAATAATAAAAATTGTAAAAAAAATCTGACGACAATATTTAACTGATATAAATAATTATACATAAATATAGTGATTTTTACATAATTCTTTGATTAGAATTTAATTCAGTCTTATTCGTTATTTATTTCTTTAAAAAAATTCATCATCTCTTTTTAACGTTTTTAACGACTGTTTATAGTATGACAAAAAAACATATACCTACATATGTTTCAACTAAAACCTAATAACATTAAATTTAATTTAATAAACTCAATTTGGTTTTGTTTAAAAATTATAAATATGTATTAGTTTTGTGGTAAACTATCTCAGTTTTACTTTTAAGTTTTTCTTAAATAGGTTTCAAATGTTTATGTTAGCATTTTTTTACAAAAAAATTTAAGCCCCACAAAAAAATCTTATTCAGAATTAATTAATAACGTTTTTTATATTATATATAATAAAAATGGTGTAGATATGAAAATTATTTATCTTTAATACTTGCGATAAGTATATATGTACATAGGTACCCAAGATATCAGTTTTTTTAATTCTATGCATTTAAATAAATAATTTTAATATTTTTTCTTTTTCGTGATCTTTTAATTAAAAATAGGTAAAACGTCGTCTATATCCAAATATAATTAACAAGAACGAAATACCTGAAGCCCAAAAAATTAGGATTCACTTACTTTTAAATAATTTCTTTATAGTTTTCTTTGATTATATTTTGACTTATTTACATAAAATAAGTTTTGATTATAAACATCTATCTTTTTTTAAGTAGCAAAAAAAGTTACGAATAGAAGTTATTACAGCAAACCCAAAGCTAACCTCAAATTCAAATGAATTCAAAATGCATACAACTTTAAAAGATATGAAATCAGTGTCGTCCAATAGTCAGGGGAGAATACCTCCCGGGCTATAGGGGGAGACAATAAATTCTCGAAACACATTGATCACTAACCAAGGGAGAATACCTCCCGGGTAAGTGAGCAACAATGTGGAACTATTGGTGGGAATATACCACCGATATAGGAAATTCGAAACCACCGAAATGACCAAAGCTTAAACCGGAGCACTTTTTCTTTTCCGAAATTAGGTGAACCAGGACCCCTGGATGACCAGTCGAGGAAAGGATTAAATGAATCTCAATGTTTAGGTCAAGGTTGAGGTTAAGGTTGCAATAAAATCAGCGGGTACAAACACCGCAAAAAAAAAGAGGCAAAGTACATAGCTCATTCTCCTATGCGATTTTGCAGCCCAAAACATTAGGATCATTGTTCTTTCTGTAGAACTAACCTTAAAAGACTCTCAGTTCCTCGAATTGAAGGTACTGGCAGAGAAAATATTTGAGGAAGTGTCCATATTGTTTGGGAAAAAACAAGCTTAAGTTCAATGGTGGGCGATGTATACTTTTGAAAAGGCTTGCTTGTAGTTGACGACTGCAATGGGAATCAAAGAGCAGCCAATGTCTACGAGAGAAGGCCTCTAAGTGAAACACTTGGAGGTAAACCAGGAAATATTACTGGTTAACACAGAAATGGTTCGAACTGTCGAAGAGATAGAGGGCATAGACCTCTCTCTGAGCAGAGACCAATAAGAAATACTTCTTACTGTAGAGGAGCAAGTGTATAAGCTAGCAGATATGGGGCCCTTACCCCCATCTATAAAAACAAAAATATCTAGATGCAGAAACAGTACCAGAGTAGCACAGGTAAAAATTCACCATCAGTATATGCTATAAGTATAAGGTGACATTAGCCATCATAGTATAAAAGTGCACGGTGGAAATCTTAGAACTATTGTACTAAATCGAGAAACTTGATTTAAGGGGGTAAAAAGCTTTACGCTTAACAAATCCATAATAACTTTACAACTTAAATTAACCAAATATTTTTTTTAAAGAACCGAGAGAAAATCTAATTTAATAAAAAAAAAAAAACAAACATAAAAGGTTTGAATGAATGAATTTTTTTTTAATATTAAAATACAAAATTAACATGTGAAAATATTGATAATATTAATAGTTAAACAAACATGGATAAATAATAAACAAACAAAAAATACAAAAACAAATTTAGTTATTGTCTTTTTAACACTTTACACATTTTTTGTTTGAATAAAGACGTCAGGAAAATTTGATAATAATGTTTGCCTTTTTCCAACAACAACGCCTCGTTACATAAAGACTTGACTATACCATTATTATAACCAACCAGTTATTTGACAAAAATCTGATATTTTTCGAAAGAAACCTTTACCAATATGAAACTATTTACATTTAAGAATTCTTTTTGAATACACATTACTTTTAAGAAGAAACATTTCAATAATTACTTTAGAAGTTAAAACAACAATAAAATTCAACATTTTTCTTCTAACAACAATCTTCATTTCTTCAAATCACAATCACTCAGCAACAATAAATAAGAAAAAAAACAACGGATAGCAACAATCAACATTTAAATCTTCAATTTTAATTAAAGATAATTTATATTTATAAATAGATATTAAAAATTTACATTTTGTTTTTATTTTAAAAGAATTATTTTTAATCGCAATTTTAAACTTTTTATTTTTTTTTCAATGAATTCATCTTCTTTTAATAATACATATTAACATTTGAAAAAAAATGTTTGTAATTTTGTGTTTCTTCATTGTTATATACAATATGCATATATTGTTTTTTTTAAATAAATAATTTGGCCATGTTTATATGTAGGTATGTTGGTAAACACTAAACAGAAACACAAATGAGTAACATTCTTGCAACTAAACACATTCTATTATATAGTTTAATTTATAATAAATCTCTGATGCATTTTTATATGTATACTAAATCAAGCAAAAACAGTATTTTATATAAAAAATATTTTTAAATTCACATTAAAATAAAACTATAATCAATTTTTATAACGATTTCAACTTTGAGCACAACCCCCTTCCTCCTAAAAAAGTGATTCTTTTCTTTGACCCTAAAAATAAGACATTGTTTTACTATCAATTGAAATCAAATAAGGAACCTTTCTATATAACCTATATTATTTATATTTTATAAATGTTTACATAACGTAAAAAATCATAAATTGTTATAAATTACACCTTCACTCCTTTTCACCTGAACACAAAGTTATTTTTTTTTTAAATAAAATTATGTTTATCTACACCCACACAATTTTTAACGATTGCAATTTCCCACTTAGTTTTTCTTAAATAGGAGGTTTTTCTTATATAACTTTTAAGATTAAAAATAAATAATAAAATAAATGCAAAAAATAATAATAATACCACAAAACTTCCACAACTTCTATCTTCATCAATAAACTACAATTTTCAACATATTTTCGAAATGAAATAAGTAAATCTACAATAAATCATATTCAACGAAAAAACAACATTTTCCTCAACAATTTACATTCTTTTCTTATAATTTTATATATTACCCAGTATAAAATTAATTTTTATATTATATTTTATATATATTTTTATATTTACTGCAAAACAAACGTTTTCGATGAAAAAAATTATTTTTCTACTAAATTAGGGTTAAATAAAAATTTATTAATTATCGTCTTTGAAATCCTGGATCTTTTGATTAAATAAAACCCTCATTCAAATAAAACCCTCGATTAGATAAAATTTTCTCATAAAAAATCACAATAAAGCTCTTAGAAATTTTTTTTAAATGAAATCATATAATATAAAATTTATAAAAAAAATATATAACAAGATTCTTCTGATGCCCAGTAACGAAAAAACAAAAACCTTTTGCTAACCTTACTTGTTCTAACTTAATAGTTTTTGTTTAGTAATTTAAAATTATGGAATTATTTTAAAAAAACAAACAATTAATTGAAATTGTTGCAACAATCTTTTAATAACAAAATTAGAATACACACAAATTATAAGAAATATAATGTATTTACAGGGTAAAAGGCTGATGGTATATGGTTAACTGCATTGTTGCATGGCTATAAGCGTTGTTGTCATTTTTGATCACACATAATTTTAAACTACAACACCATAAGGTTAACACATGTACGTAGTTTTATGAGAACCACACCTCTCTCTTTATCTATCTAGATATTGTAAAATCTTTGTTTTTTTCGCATATACTCGTATCGTATACACACCTAAGCAATTATTTTTCACCCCAGTATTTTTTAAAAATAAAATTCAATTGCTGTGTTATTAGGGTAAAACAAATTTATAGAAATGAAACAAGATATTGAAAATAATATAAAAAAAATTATACCTATACATAATACTTAACCTATTTCCAATTCCACTAGTAAACTATTCTCTAAATCCAAGACACAAGTATAATTTTAAACCTGTTTAATTTTCACATGATTTAATACAAAATTACAGAGAGTTCTTATAATAATAAATTAAAGCATAAAATTAACGGCGATAATCAATAAGTTATGGGCACCAAATATTTATCACCACGATCTTGGATATAATTCTCAATTATTTATTTATGTAATTAATAATATATAATATCTCCAAAATTATTACTCCAGAAATAAATTACCTTTAAAACATTAAATTATTATAATAATTAATTTTTAATTTTATTCCAAAAAGAATATTAATAAAAAAATAATACTTTCAAAAAATACAAATCGATATCGAAAAATAAATTGATTAATGCAAAAAGTCTTATCAACACAATTTACATGTTTCCAAAGAAACGCCATGTGAAATAAAATAAATACATATAAAATTTCGTACATATTTAAATTATTTAAAAATAATAAATCACCTATTTTGATTTTTTTATGCACCAGTATAGGAAGGCTTTTGAGCAATTTAAAAAAAATTAAACTTAATGAAAACACAAGTTAAACTTTAGCGGTTATAAAAAAAAAATATTAATACATTCAAAAAAATATCGTAGCAAAATTCTTCTATCTCCAAGAAAAATAAAAATATCAGCTTAAATTTAAGCAATAGCAGGTACAAAACTACTTAATGATAATGAGAGTAAAACGTTTAATACTTTATAACCCAAAAAAAAAAAATAATAATTATAGTTATACAATATAAAAAGGCGTTTTTAAAGAATTCAAAATAATATATATATCTGTAATTGAAAGTAAAAAGCTTCTCATCAAAATGATTAAATTAATTTAACTTCAGAGCTATTCTTCTCTAACATGATTTACTTCCTTCTTTTTGTCTTCCATCGTTAACATAATACCTATACTTATATGATAATTAAACCGATACCAACAACTGAAAACAAAATTTTTGATTACCAAAGTCTGACATTAGCTGCGTTAACCATGATAGAAATGAAACATTCTGCGAGAGACTTTTAAGAAAAAAGTTCAAGAAGGCTTGCTTCATACTTGGCGAGATCGCTAAAAAATAAAAAAGCTGGTACTAAATAATCTCAATATATGTACATAGGTTAGCGCAATGAGAACTAGAAGTTCCAGTTCTCTTTGTATAACACGAAGTAGCATTTATAGTGATACTATAAATACTGACACAAACCGAAAACAAAAGAACACCCTTAACCAGCAAAGCCAGACATAACTGCGCTTACCAGGGAACAAAAAAAAAATTAACTTAACTTTTTAATGAATAAGTCAAAGAAAGCTTACTTCAATATTTGGCGAGATCGCTGAAAAAAAAACTTGCACTGTACAAAAAATAACATCAAACTAAGTAAGCACAATGAGAACTGGAAATTCTAGTCCTCTTCGAGCAATTTCACAGGAAAACTATGGTTTTACTTGTGCGACCACAGGCAAAACCATAGTTTTCCTGTGACTTTTAAAACCGGTTTTTACCAAGAAAAACAAAACCAAATTCTTAGTTAGCAAAGCCAGACATAGCTGCGTTAACCAGTATAGAAATAAATATTCTGCGAGTGAATTTTTAAGAAAAAGTTTAATAAGGCTTGCATCAATACTTGGTGTCACTGAAAAATGAAAAAAAAAAAACTCGAATTTTCCATGAAAATAATCACAACCTATAGGTTAGCACAATGATAATTAAAAGTTCTAGTCACCTTTGAGCAACTTAGTTACCTACTTTCAACAATTTTAACTTAAAAATTACTCAACGTTCTTAAATCAAATATTATAATAATTATGGAGTTTTATTTATTCTAAAATGGCACTCTAAAATAAATAAATAAATAAATAAATAAAATAAAATACATCATAAAAAACATCACCGAAATATTTAACAATCGATAATGAAATTCTTAAAATACATAACAAATAATTAATACTTCAATTTATATTTAAATTAATAATCAATATAAAAGATGCTACATATTTTTTAAAGAAAGGACTTTATTCACTAAAGTTCGAACAAATAAAAATATAAAACTATCAAGGTTTCCGTGAGACGCACACTACAACTTATGTGAAAAATTCCGTATAAATAAAAAAAAATATAATAATAATAAATTGAGTTATATTATATAAAAATTATCCAATTTACTAAAAAAAATTGTCTGCGTTTTGTCACCATTTTTTAATTCTGTTTCAAGGAATAAACTTTATTATTGCTGAGGGAAGAAATATGTTTTAAATAATTCTAAAATTGTTTTATAGGTACATATGTACGTTAATATTAATTTTATGGATTTTTTTCAAATCATCAATTTCGAAGTCGTTTTTGGAACTTACAGTAGAAAAAGAAATGTAGAAAGGCTAATCAGAGTTTTTGAAAAAAAGAACTAAATTTATGTAGAGCATTTTAAAGAAGGAGACCGCAAAAATGTTTTGTAATTTAATTAATTTGAAGTTTAAGAAAATTTAAAGAAACTGGAAAATTTTCCATTTTATAATACCTACATGAAAGTAAAATAACAAAATTATTGTCAATCACGACTAAGATGAGTAAAAAACAGTAGCGTTCATCTTTGAATGATTTCATAAGTAGGTACACAAACAATCTGGTTATTGGGAGCTTTTATATATTTATTAATAGGTACACAAAACCAAAATCGACATGGTAGCGAACGTAACGTGAATTGAATCTTACTAGTATTATGTAATCGAATCACAAATTTCATTCCTCAGTGTCCCAATAAAGATATTTACCATTCATGTAAGTAGACTGAACAATGGTAATTTCAGAACAAACAAATTAATATATAAAATTTGTTGGGAGTTTCAATTTTTCATTTTTTTTTTTTATATTCCAATTTTCAGGCTTTCCTGTCCCAAAGTGGTGTTCTATAAATCCTCTTTTAGTTAAATAAAAAAAAAATACAGAAGAATGGAAAATAATTTTATTTGATTATATTTTTCCATATAAAATATAAAAAGATACAAAAATCCTAAGATAAAATTTAATTTTAATCTTTAATACATTTATTTAATATTTTTTTTGTTTTCTTTTTATTTCATTAATTTTAATTTATCTGAATAATAAAAACCTTTATCTGTTTCAAAGAAAATATTTTTTTTTCAATTTTTCCTCCATAATTTTCAAATTCTTTTTATTTAGGAATTTTAAATAATTTTTAGAAAAAAAAATCAAATTTTTAGCACACCAATGGTTCTTCTACAAATATTTGGTAATTTTTCCGTAAATAACAAAAACAAAAAACATAAATAAATGAAATGATATTGATGTCCTTATCATGTGTACCTTATGTGATGGATTTATTTAAATATACCTACAGCATGAAAATTTAAAAAAAAAAAAAAAATTAATCGAAACAAAATGCTTCTTTGCATTAACCCTTGAAAAACTGGTACTTTTTAAAGTGCAATTCAATTTGTTTTTCGTTTTTCTTTTTTGAAGATGTTTTCCAGTTCTGGTCTCTTTCCAAGCACGTTTGAAAAATAAAACAAAATAAAAATATAAAATAAATTCAACTCTTGGTTATTCAAGTGTAAGTTTTTTGAATTTTAATGTTTTTCATTTATATATTTTTATATTTATAATTGTTAAAAAATATTTACTCTACTTCTGCCAATTACCATGCACATGAGGTTTGCTTAAAAATTCAAAAAAAAGGTAAATTATTTTGCATTGATTTTTCTTTATATAATTAATACTTTTTATATAATAGCATTTTATGTCGTCAGATATATACAATACATATATAAATAATACAAAAATAGTTATTTGTTTAGTTACTATAAAAATTGCTTTCAAAATAGGGCTCGTTTAATATTTCAGGTTTTCGAAAGCAAGAGTCTTTACTGGTTTTAAATGTGTTGTATTTTCTAATATAGGTTTAATTTTTTTTTTAATTTTCAAAGAATACTTTAAATCACAAACAACAAAAAAGACTGATAACGAGCCCTTAGAAAACCTTTGCGCTGATAGTTTGTCGTTCCATGCATGAACATTTTTTTCAAACAAAAATAAAAAATCAAAATGCTTAACGCAATAATTTTATACATAGTACATAGAAGATTTGGTAAATAAATGTATACTAACATCAGGATGATTTCCATATGCATGGAAACAAGTTTGAATTAATATTGGTTCTCAGTAAAAAGTCGCTGCATTTTGAATTTTTTTTGAAATTATTTCCACTTCACACATTATTTTAATAAAAAAAAATCAATATAATTACGTTAATTTAAGATTTTTATTCTTCCCTTTTGAAATTGAATTTTGAATTTTTTTCAAAATTATTTTCACTTTCTAGATTATTTAATAAAAAAAATAATTATGTTAATTTAATGTTTTTATTCTTCCCTATTTTAGTTTTATTCTCGATTTAAATATAAACAAAAATAATGACTAAATAAATTTACGGTTTTATGGGTTAGTTTTTTTTTTAATTTGTTTATTTATTTATTTATTTATAAAATTATATTCAAATAAAATTAAGTCTTAAATTAAAAGAATTTTTTTATTTTTAATTTACCTACCATTTATTTTGAATATTTTCAATTTTTAAAAATAAATTAATATTTTATTTAAATTTATAAATATTTTACTCACATACATAAATATCAATGAAAACCATTTACTTTACGAGGGTTTTTTTCCAACATTTTTTAATGTGTAGAACTTTTTTTCCAAATGCCCTATTTTTTCCACTTTAACAAAAAAAAATAATTTTTAAATTTAGGAAATATATTTTTCTGAATTTGACAGTTATTTAAATTTATTGTGGAATTAACTGGAGTTGTAACTTATTTCCTTAAATCTGTCAGGCTTTTGCCTCAGATTCTTTTGCAGTGTAATATTTGTATGTTTAAGCATTTTTAATCAATAATTTATTTGTTTACTTTCATTTAATTCAAATTTCTATTTAATAATTATCCAAACAATACTTTAAATTTTTAAAAAATTTAAATAATTATATTTTTTTCCATATTCCAAAGTTTTATTTAATTGAAAAACAAAATAATAAAAAAATAATTAAATTTCTTAATAAAATGCCTAATTTTCTAAATCCGTTTTTTATTTTTATATTTAAAAAATATTCTTTTATTTATTTTTTTTTTCACTTATATTCGTTTGAAATATTTTTTCCAAGTCGTTTTCAATTATTAAACTTAATTAATAAAATGCGGGCAACACGTTTAACTTTTTTTCGACAGTTTCTTTTTTTTAAATTTAATTTAAAAAAAATGTAAAATATTTTACAAAGACCTTTTTTTTTTCAATTCAGCCCAAAATAATTTTTAGATTTAAAAAAAGTATGTTTTTTCTGAATTTGATAATTATTTTAATATGGATTGGAAACAAAAGGTCCTTACATTTATTCTTTAAGCCTTATTCATAAAGCTTTTACAGGTATCTACAGGTTTCTAATTTTTGGTGACGCATTTGATCGTATCACTGGACACTCTAGTCTCTTAACTCTTAAGTGGTTCTGACGACTATTGTGTACATGTACAGGATGATGTGTTACATTTATGTATGTATATGTATGTTTACAAATTTCAGCTTAGTATACCTAAAAAAAATTAATATATGTTTTTAATTAATTAAATGAATTAAAGAAATTTATTAAGAAAAAGTCCGTATGACACTTCATTTTATTCTCACATTTCGAAGAAAATTCAGTAAAAAAAACTAGATTAGGTGTATACATTGGACCCAGGAGAACATCAGTTGATGGTGTACCTATACGTTTTTTGTAAAAAACCAATAATTCAGACAAATTCTCTCTCTTTTGTAAAAACACTTTTTTCTTTTTTTTTTACTTAGCTGATTTAATGAAAAGAAAAAAAAAATGAATTGTCATACGAACTAACTGCCTGAACAGAATAGAGATGGAGCTGCATCTGGAACTGGAGCTGGAATAGCTGTCAAAATATAGGCTAAATAAATAAATTTTATGAACACAATGCCACGTAGTTGGAATCGGATCTGTAGCTATAGCTGGACGGGTTCGCCGATTTTTATGTGTATCCCGTGTACCTACTTCCATTTTGGTTGTTTGCCTTAAAATACACAAAAAGTCTTACAGCTGGATTATGGGTACGTCAGGCACTTTTTCCGAGCTATTCCAACTCATGTCCCAGTTGCAACAATCTATTGTGTTCAGGAAGTTATGAGATGCATGTATGTTTACCGTCAATTAAATTAATTAGAATCAAATAAGCATACAGTTTCAAAAATAAAATTAATCTTCATCTTAAACAGAGACATGTATTTCGTATCTATTTTTTAAAATTCTATATTAAAAAATATCAGGTTAAACTGATAAATATAAATAAATTGATACATACGCTTTGAGGTGCTAACATATCTTCATAACAACATATTATGCATATAAACCATGCACATGCCAGCGATTATTTATTATTTGTTTAAAATAAATAAATAATTTTTTTTGATAATTGGTTGTTTTGATAATTTTTGTTTTTTTTTCCAACAATAAAACTTAACTTAAAACTTTCAAAGAAATTTTCCTATAAAAAATATATTTTATGACTTTTTTTTCTAAATTTAGGTATTTAAACGAATTTTGATTCTTGTTCATTCTTTTTTATTCAAATAATAAATTCTACACTAAAAGTATCTTCTTCATACATGTCATGCATCTTTAAAAATTACATACATAAATAAATTTATTTCGAAATTATTATCATTATTTTTTTTTTAATATCCCTTACGGAAATATGGACACATTACGTGATAATCCTAAAAAAAATAAAACTAAAAAAAATCCTTTCATCCGCAAGGATGCTCAAAACACCAATTGTCCGGTGGGATTTGTTAATACAAAAATCATTTGGTTAAAATGATAAAAAAATGTGTATATACACAACTATCCCTTCCCTCTCGATTGTCTTTTTAAAGACAATTGATCCTATCTCAAACAAATCCCACCACCCCAAATGCTTCTTGAAGAGATATAAACCTTATTTCATTTATTTTAAATTAAATAAAACTTGAAATAAAATTAAAAGAAAAAACAAAAAAATGTCCTTATAAGGATGAGATAAGAAATAAGGACACAAAATAACTGGCTTTTAATCATGGCTTGGAACTAAACTCTGGAATCGACAATCTGGACATATGTACAAAGATGGAAATGCCTACATTTGATTTATTGAAGACATCAAAACAATGAAGTGATAATTAAATAAAGACCATATGACGATGTTATTGTGAGTTTGATTTAAATTAAGAACATATTCTTAAATGATTTTATTTTACAGATTTGCCATTAGAAAACATCAAAAGCTGCTTTTCTAAATATCTCTCAACTTGGAGGTCTTGAACAAAATTACAATTATTAAACCTGGAAGACACATCATATATTTTTGTGTGAATTAAACTATTACATCTTTTATTTTAAGTAGAATTTTATAAAAAATAATTACATACATATACATATTTAAATACATTTTTGTGCAAACATATTTAAACAACATTCAATTTAAATTTATTTTAATTGTTAAAAAAAATTAGAATATATTTAACTTAGTTAAAATATTAAAATTAGAATAGATTTAGTGAATTTATTTAAGACTTAACCAATGTTCAATAAATACATTACCATTTTAAGTAAATACTTTCTCAATATATTTGTAATTCAATAATTTTAATGACTTAAGCTTTTTGAATGAAATTTTTTGATAAAAAAGTAGTGAACGAAACTTTGCCAAAATGTTAATGGGCTGAATAAGAAATAAAAAAAAGATTTTTAAAACAAATTATGAACAAAATATATTTATCGTTTTAGATAGACAGATATATGTATATTTATTTCGTAGAAAGTGAAAATTTAAGGTTCAAACAAATCTTTGTAAGGAAACATTTATCAAACAATTTAATATTTTTTTAAATAAAACTGTTCCTGAAACAAAAATGTTATTTATTATTATGTATATTTTTTAATTAATGGAAATACATGATCCAACAATTAGAGTGTTACCAATTCAAAATATTGTAGTTTCTTTATTGTTAAACTCATTCATCATTTCATTTCGTTCATTATTTGAGACTGCGAAAAAATCATTTAATTTCCTGAAAACTATAGCTCAAATCACTTCTACGATCACTTTTTGAATTTTCGATTTCGGACTTTATATAAAAAGCAAAAGATCTTTGTGTTTCATAATAGATTAAAAAAATCTATGTATTTACAATGATTTTTTAAATTATCAGGTGCTAGTGCTAACAATAATTTTTAACAAAAGCACATGAAATTTTGTTAAAAACCCATTTGTGTTTCAACGAGAGAATACAATCTGCCATAAATTTTAAGCCATTAATTCGAGCTTACGCTCAGCTCACAACGCAATGGCTGGATCTGATGAATGCTATCCGAAAGACAAGTTCGATTATGTTGTTACGCTTTTTTAGTTACTGGCCGTAGGTACCTATGTTTTCAATAAGAATAATATTTTTGGCCAAAGATACTGAACAATATGCCTGTTAGGTAAAACATAGGAATTTACTATTTAATTCACCCTAAACGTAAACCATTTGCGTTTTATCTGAATGAATAGATGAAAATTGAAATAATAGGTTTAGTTAATTTTAGTTTGACAGCCTGAAGATTTATTATGTTAAATAAACGCAGCCATCTTAAAAAAAAAAAATTCAAATCACCAACAAAATATTCACCACAAGAATTGAGGTAGTTAGGTGGGTTATCAGGATGTGTTGGAAAAATACAGAATTAATGGTGCAACCAGAATATATTTGGACGCAATCTGAATATATCGACTATTCTTCCCATTCTATAATAAAAATAGTTGCCATGTAAAACACAACAACAATTCTCCTTAGTTATGGGAGACAACGCTTATGATTTAATGAAAATGTGTAAACATATGTACGTGCATTCGATAGACAGTATTTTTCAGAGCCAACAACCATTGAGGTATTATAATATGGACTGCTGCTTCAATGCATATATGTATTGTGCATGAAAATAATCTAGGAAATTGAAGCGGCTATAGCCGTTACTAAATAAACGTCATAATGCTAAACGTTAAAATTTAATGGTCTTATTTATAAACGTTGTCTAACTTTAGACAACTGTCCAACTTTGGAAAAAGTGTTCCAAAACTTTGTTTATTGTTGTCTTATAGCTGCCTAACTTAGACACAAGAGTAGATTGTCTTAACCGTGAATTATGTGATATTTATTTTTATTAAATAAAGCGTATTTCCACCAATTTGAAAATAGTTAGACAGTGTCTAATAAATACGACTGTAAATATTTAAGAAAGACTGATAACAGATGGCATTTAAAAAAGTTCGTTTATTTATTCAAACTACATGTCACCCGCCCACATGAATGGGCGTAAATTTAACTTGAAAAAAAGTGATAAGAAGTCCATAACTTTACAATCCCAAATTGCTTAGTTTTACTTGCGATGCGATAAAGTTACTGACCAGAACTTATTTTACCGAACATGTGTTCCGCACTTGGCAATCCGCTATTACACACTTCGTTTGGCACTCCAAGTTGATTTTAGTCGTGTTTTATTATCCACGAAGATCCATACGGATCCTCTCATGAAAATAATACGATTCGGATCCTTAATTACAAGAGTGTTTTATGCTCATTTCTTTTTTTCTTATGTTTGTTTATTTTCCATGAATTGGTTATCATTTTTCTTTACAATAAAGTTTACACTGCCTTACCGATTTTCAAAATTGAAACGCCATCTGCCCACTAGAATAGGAACTTATTTTCGAATCTTTAAATTAGATCTAGATAGAGAGCCGGATCCCAAGTTGTTGTATTACGTGTTAAAAAGTGTTCCTGATCCGGATCTGTAGATAATCAGGCTTATTGTAAGTTTTAACCAAAAAATATTTCATCTTAAAATTGTTTATTTTCCCGGAATTTTAAAAGCTATTGTGATTTTCACCCTAACGAAATTTCGTTCGCCTATTAAAAATAAGTGAAAATTTAGGCTGTCAATGGTATCACATTTCGCTCGAAATGAATGTTCAGAATAAGGGGAATTTTTCGAACATGAAAATTCTGATGAAACTCACAAAAGGCGAAAGTGTTGTGTTAAAATTTCCGTGTGGAATGTTGTTCGGTCGAAATTCACAATAAGGCTAAATAAAACGCGGCTTTTGGGTCCATTCACGTTGTTGAGAGTGTATGTCATCACATCACAGTAAAATAGCCGAGGTTACTGAATACTGCTTTTAAGATATCTAGCCTAGTTAAACATAGCCGAAAAACCTTCCCTCTTGGGTGGAATGAAGACCTGTCCATTGTCCAACCTCAGAAAAATGACAAGGACAATCTTCAACATACTTATGCCAAACATAAGTTTGATCAACCTTATTAAGATTGTCTAAGTCTACAAGCAAGCTATCGCATAAGCTAAGCAAGGAGATTGCAGGGAATACCGCAAATCTATTAGAATTATAAAAAATTCTACAAGGCTTAGAAATACCAATCAAAGCCATTAATTAAGCTACCTCATCCTCTAAACTGCTTCAGCAATGCCGTGATGAGTTCGCGAGGCTGAATATCAACCTCAATGACTCACCTAGCTGGCTTCCACTTCATTGCATTCCAGCATTGAGGGAAACGAGCGGGCTGCCTTGCTGGCAAGGTAAGGCTCAGCCCTTCACTTTCGGAAAAAGTCGAAATTCCTCTAGGAGTTATCAAGGGCAATGTATTCTCAATTTTTCTTACCGAATGTAATCACAGGTGGCCCTGGCAATTTAACAATATCATTTCTGGGAAGATTTTGCCCATTTATAGTAAATCAGTAACAAATGGATCAATATGCAGACCTAGGCAAGACATAACCAGAATCGTTGCGACCTGTTCTGGACACTGACCAATCAGGGAGCATGAGACGGAGCTCGGCATTCTACACAATACTCACTGTCGTATAGCTGCGGGGACCAGGAGGAAAAGGAAACAGTCGTTCATTTCCTCTGCAAATGCCCCGTTTTGGCCAGAATGAGAGCACAATCATTGGGTAGAGCTTTATTCAACCATCTGGACGAACTTACTGAGGTAAAGATCAAAGATATGAAACGCATTGGTGTTAGGACGGGCTTCAGTAGCTTCTGTACTTTACCCCTCTGGGACTGGATAATACTCCTAAGGGATCAAACCATATGTCTCTGGGCCAACCGAAAAAATTGCTTAGCTTGGCATATTGCTGTAGGACTCAGAGCATGCAATATTGATCTAAAATGGGAGAACATTTCAAATTCTTCATTCACAGGTCCAACGAGTTATGGTATCAAAACGGCGGCGTACTCTAGCGCTAATTGGGTCAATGAGCTAAGTTGCTCGTGGCCGCCATTTCTACCTATTCATACCTACTGAATAAATTAAAATTAATATTTTGCAATCTGAAAATACGTTTGACTGATATAACAGTCCGAAGTAAGGCATTTTATCTGAGAATAAATTTTGACGTTTTCACGTATAGATTGAAGAGTAACAAATTTAATTTTAGGTAGAATTTAATACAATTCACACCAGGCTTTAGTTATAGGTTAAAATAAATTATAATTAATAAATAAAATTTCAATATCGCAAAATTTTAAACAACTGTGAATTTTGTTTAAATAGCTAACATTAAAATGACAAGACTGGAAGTAAAAATGTTAATTATTTTAAACTGAGCTATCATTTTTATCCAGATTATCTTTTAGAAAAACAAAAATCTGAAGTACTTTTTTCAATATCATCCGATCTTTCTAGAATAGGTCTACAGATAACAGTCAGAAATACAAAATATAATCAAAACTTTGTTCGATTCACGTGAATTGTTCACATAATTTGTCACAAATTTATAATTTATTTATAAACTTTCCAATCTTTCGAGTTCAATGCTCTATCAATAATTAATTTTGAAGTTCTTGAGAGAAACTAATTGTTAAAATTTCATTTTTATCGCAATTTATATGTATTTTGGAACATTCGCTTCCCTCTGACGCGACGGATAGCAGAATACGAAAATTCACGCGAACGTTTAGCAGAATAGGGCTGAAAATAACAAGTTATTCTGCATAGAATTCGTTAGCCAGGGTATTTATCAAGGCGGAAGTCCTTAGACTGAATAAACTTTCAAATTAATATATTTTAAAAAAATATTTCTAAAAACTTCAAAAGAGGACTAGACTATTCGGTATTTGTTATTTGAAAATAATCTTGGCGACGGGAACATAAATTTAAATAGAAAAAGATAAAACAAAATGAAATCATTGCTCGAGAAAATTAATTAACATATTAAATACAGCAAACTAAAGTGTGGCAGGTATGTTTCTGTTAACTCTGTTAACTGCTGGGTCTCTTAATCTTTAATGTGAACTTGTCACAAGTCACTGAACTGAATTTATTTGTGAGTTACTTACAAATGTAAGATAAATGGAAAACTAATTGTTTAAATTTTATTTTTATGGAAATGTATAAGAAATTTGGAACAATCGTTTCCGTCCGACAAATAGCAAAATATAAACATTCACGCGAACCGCGAACGTTTAGCAGAATAGGGCTGATAATGAAAGTGAGCACTTCATTGAACATTTTCTTCGATTCGATTCTAAGGTTCGTCAACTGAAAACAATGGAAACAAAGAGAAGGACTCAACAATGTGTGCATTTGCCAATAAAACAGATTCAAAAGATCATACACCTCAAAATGGACAATGGTATAGTAGACAGTTAAATAAAGTGCGTATTAATGAAATGTTTTTTTTTAATAATCTTTTTTTTATAAATAGTTCTTGATAAAAATAGAAGAATGTAAGAAGCTTTGTGGATTATAGACTTTATCAAAAGCTCTCAATGGCTTAACTATTACATTTACAATAGACCTTTTGTTTAGTAATATTCTGGAAATGTAAGCTTTAGTAGTAGTAGCTACTTTAACTTAAACTTAACGACTTAAGGAAATGGACTCTTGGAAATACAGTAACTATGGTCATGTTATATCGGACTTGATGTGACCACCGACTACATACTACCCGTAATAGATTTTATAAAACACTTCTCGGTTTAATACCCGAAAGGCATGGATGGGAATCCAACTCACTACTCGGTGAACAGGGCATCCCCTTCTACACTAATGGGCCAAAAATGGAAGAAGGTACAGGAGCTGGAGAGTTTTGTGAAGCTCTTAATATTAGAGAGTCATATAAACTCCCAGATGAGTGAAGTGTCTTTCAGGCTGAGATTTATGCTATTGAAAAGTCATTCTTCGTTGACAGCCAAGCTGCTATCAATAAAGCAATGAACAGCGAGACCTATAAGATCCAAAATGTCGAAACATACTGAACAACATGTTCAGTATTGGCGTGATCAAAAGGAAGATAGACCCAATAACGGAAGAGCAAATCAATAACTCCTGGATATCCAGAAACGATTGCGTCATCTCTAGAAGTTTATGGCCTAGAATTAATGAAAAAGAAACTCGATATATTTTATGACTGAGTAAAAAGAATATTAGAATCCTGATAGTTGTACTAACGGGACACTGTGCCATTGCCAATAGATTGAGTATTCTGTTCTGTAGGAGCTGTCAAGATGTTGAAGAAATAGAAACCATTGAACACCTGCTCTGCGACTGTCCAAACCTCAACACAAAACTCCCCCGCTACCTTGGAAACAGATTTGTTGGAGAACTGGACGATCTAGCGCAGGCCTCAATGGCAAACATGAGGATATTTATGGCACGTAAATGAACCAGCATACGTCAACCAATAGTTTAGGAGTAATCTCTGTTACAGGAGATCACAATGGACCAACAGGCCCCCGTGTACGCAGCAACCTCAGAGCTGGGCACGCTTCTTCTAACCTAACCTAACTTAAACTAACCCAACTAAACCTAAACGAAAGTATACAAGAAGTGAGCAGCTTTAACATATGTACATATACTTTTTACGAATTTAACCTGCTTCTTATTCATAAAATATTTTAGATTGTCTATACCTAGTCTACAAAAGAAGGAGAGGAATATATTGATTTGTAACAGCGTTAAAAAAACTATGCTCATCCATGAGTTTATTTAATTTATCTTCAAAGAAAAAAAAAAACATTTTCGACAATTTTGCTTTGCATTTTTGTTTTTATTTATTGATTTAACAAATTGAAATGAAACTATATATTAATATTAATAATAATTAAAAAAATAATCTAATTTGGTAGTCAAAAAGAAAATTAAAAAAAAAAAAAAACATAAGAAAACTTTATACATTTACAAAATATTATGCGATACAAAAACAATTATTAAAATTATACACATTTTTCATGTTCTCTTCTTCATAGTCTTTTTTTCTACATTCTTTATTACAAAATTCAAAATGTTCAATGAACTTAAAACACCATCTTTTGTTGTTGTTTTTATTTTCTCCAAAGTGTGTATTATTTATATTTAATTGAAGTTTGCTTAGTATTTCTTGTTCTTGTTCTTTTTTATTTGTTTTTATTTCTTAAAATAATGCAGCTTATATATTCACAATTTGCATTTAAAGTTTTATACTTATATCGTAAATTTTTTGTGATTTCTTTTAGAAAACTTTTTACCATTTATATTCATTTTTTTTGTTTAATTTTATTTTATTTAGCTTAGATTAAATTACATTTGTCTTAGCATTATATTTATGTTTATTTTTTTTTGTTGTTTTGTTTTGTGTGAAAGATTTTTTTTATTTTAAAAATATCATTAATTTTTATTTTTTGTTTTAATTTAAATACACAACTTTATATTTTGAGTTTTACATATACAATAATTATATCATTTTGTTTTGTTGTTTTTTTTATATATAATATATAACTGTGTTCTCTTATCTCATTTAAGTAAAAAAAATAAAGAAGAAAATAAAAATATATATTTTGAAAAAGAAAATTAAATTATTTTTTTTTTTTATAACCTAATTGAATGTTGATTAGGATGTCGTTGAAGTCATCTATTAGTGAACATTATTTGTATAGGTAGGAAAACGCTTGCCAGGCTAAGAAAAAGCGCTAAAATTGAGGTGGTAGGTGCGTGTACTATGTACGCTGAGCTTGTATCACCACATTTACCTGAAAGAAAATAAGAATAATTAAATATATTTATATAAAAGAATATTTATAAGTTTATAAAAAGAAAACAATGGTAAACGTGTGGAAAGTTTCATACTATTTTTCTTACACTTATACATTTTAAGGGTAAAGCATAGTTTAGAAGCTATTTAAAGAGAGCTTATAAATACAAATTATTCGAATACTTAAGAGAAATAAAAGAAGATGCATTAAACGATTCGAAGGAGAACAAGATAAATTGATGTAAAATTTAAACAAACCAACTGTTTGATAATGATAATGGTGCTCAGAGCTGTTGCGTAGCTATTAAGACTTTTTTATAATAACCGGAAGCATCATAACGTCCCATTAACTAGGTTAATGGACATGAAGCAAAATAAGGTCACACACCTAAAATTAAACTTCCTGGAAATGTTGCACCTAACAAAACCATTCAAATTGGTAACCAGATATGCTAAGCATCATTTAAATTGCTTTAATTTGTGCTATAACGTTCTTCATTGTCCCTAAGACCTCCTTTAACAAAAACTAAATAAAATTAACAGCTCCCAGTTGGAGGTTTTTTTTATAGCAATTAAAGTTATAATGAAGAAGAAAATAGCCCCTTAAAGTGTCCCATATCCATGTTAATGTTACAACATTAACGTAAATAGGTATAGGTATAGTAATCTTAGCAAGGAAGAATATCGGTACAACATTTATGCTCATATAGCTCTTGTAAAAAAATAAACCCATTAAACTGCGTATACGATAATTATTATATGGTATATCTTTGGATTTACTTCATCCAGGGGTAGACTAAATAATGTAGTAATAAGTTTTAGGCCCAGTTTTTCAGTGTCTGAATTAATTCTGAGTTAAACTAGAGTTAGTTAATCCTGCAAATAAATTGAATTCAAAAGTTTTTCAGTTTATGCTAAACTTTAACTTTTGTTGCAAAGAATCTATCGTAATCAAAGTGTGACATGAGGTTTCACTATCAAAACAGAGAGGGCGACACTATTGAAATGCACTTTTAATATTGAATTAAAAAGGGCAACACTATGAAAAGGGCAACGTCTTGCCCTTTCTATTTTGATGGTGTTTTGGCATCAACTGTGAGAAACATCTATTCATTTAACAAAGATTTAAAGCACCAAATTTTATGAGTTGACTGAAAAACACTTTTCAAGAGAAGTTAACTCGGGTATAACTACAAAACTGGGATGACCTTGAATTGAAAAATTGGTCCTTATAAAGCAGTAGTTATGTTCAACGTTAAAATTTTTACTTTTTACTAAGACAATCGATAAGCATAGAAGTTTATGTTGGATTAGGTATATTTTGATCTTGAATGTCACTCTAAGGTCAATTTAAATTCAATTTCTTTTAGAATACTTGGCGGAGTTGCCAATCCTATGTTTTTTTTTCATAAAGAAACAATAACGCTCGTAACCCAAATGATCTTTATTTATTTAACTTTTCAGATAATTAGGCACTGATTTCACCTGCGTTTAGGTTCTATAAAATGAATACGGTGTTTAATTAAAAAATCTCATACGTAAAGCTGATAAATTATAACATAACAACAGCAGCTGAACAAAATTTAGAATTAGCACAATAAAATTGAAAACTATTCTCCCCACTCAAAGGACAAGGCCGCGTGGTTTTAAACGTTTCATCCATGAATACTACAAGAATGTGATTTATTTTATGGATATTTCGTATTTACAGCTTCAATTCCCTTTTGTTCTATACATATAGACACAACAGAAAATAAAAAACACAACAAAACCATATTAAGTTTGAAATTCCATCTCTCGAATAAAATAGGAGGTTTGAGGGGAAAATACATATACTGAGGTGCAATTTAACAAAATTTAATTAAAACATTTCTAATTAAACAGGGAAAAATTGTTTTGACCGATATTTTCGTTTTGCCATTGGAAACCCAATTGATGAGAAACCACAAGCCATTTGTATTTCAAATTATATTTTCAACGTATTTATAGTACGGAGGTTTTGGTGTGTATATATAGTTTTGAGCCACAGGTTTATATACAGATCGAGTACAAACACATACTAACATAAATGATTGGACAATTTCCATGTGCTATATACAATATAAATATAATAGCCAGGGTAATGAATTTTAATTGGTTTTGGTTTTGTTAGATTACACAATGAAAATTTATTCAAGCCTATGAAATGATTAGAGGCTTTTTATGCAAATCAGAGGTATAAAATGTAAAGATTACATTTTTTTTTTAAAGTTCTGAAACAAAATAAAACAAAAAATAAAACTGAAAACAGAAAACAATAGCAATATTGAGCTAAAGTTTTAATTGGAAATGAAATTTGATTGCAACATTAATTGGCAATCAGTGGAACAAGGACTTTTTTTTAAACTTATTTTTATAATGTTATTTTGGAGTTTATAGTGTCAAAGTGTTGTCTTAGTTTAATGTATATATTTTGTTTCGTTGATGGTAATTGAGGCTAAAATTAGTAGATAGAGATAGAGATTTTTATTTTCGTGTCATCCAGGAGTTGGGGTTCTTTTCTATTAAGAAACACTAATTACAGAATACATAGATAATATCAAACATAAAAAAACGCTGACACTATGGAAATCGCATGAATTTGTTATGTACAGTGTACATCGTCACTTCGTGTTGCATAAACCGTTTACTTTTGAGTTAGATCAACTGAATGAGAAATGTCAAAGTGTTTGCTGATTGAAAATAAAGAATTATGCGGAAGACCTTTCAACCAAAGATTCGATTCTTTTTAGAAAACAGATTCGTATTTTTTCTGTCAAACAAATCTCACATATTTTGCAAGATTTCAAAAGCAATCTACACCAATTTGCAAGATTGGAAATTTCTAAAATCTCAAATTGAATTTCGATGTGTTTTAAAAATGCAAACTGTGTTGATTAAATATTTGTGCGCTTTTTTTCAATAAACAAAAAAATATATTTAGCGATAATAACAATAAGTTTCATTAAAAGCTGTCAAGCAATGCCCAAACAAAATCGGTTCTTTACACATTCCTTTCAACAACAGAAAAAATTCGATTCTGTGTGGAAAAAAGTTCGATTTTTTTTTTGTTTAAAGGTATTCGACATAAAACATACAAGAATATGAAATAAGTGTGAATTGATAATTTGAATTTTTCGTATTTGAAATTTGACAGCTGATATAAGCAACGGTCAATCCCATAAAACACAAATCTGTACTATTTTCTTTTGACAGTTTTCACACACTTGTATTATTCTGTTCTGATTTAGTTCTTCGTTATTAAAGAAAGCTGTTAACCTTATATTTGTGTACTCTGTTATATGTATATCTACGACTTTACTCTGTTCAACAAAAATAGTCAGTACCTACAGGGCTTATGGGCGAGCTTTTTCGGAAGCAGTTGCGCCTGGTGCACGCTAAAGACCATAGAGTACATATATTATAATATAGGTACTCTATGCTAAGGACACTGAGTTGGGAAAAATGCCACTAAAAAAAAGAGCAAGTTTGAACTTACGTAAAAAAAGAATTGTTGTTTTAATTCTTCGCAAAAAGTCGTACACCCCAACACTGCTAATGGGATACTGTAAACACGATCGTAAATCCGATCGTGCGCTCGTTTTCTTTATCTACATCTCAACAGAGTTACCATTATCATTCTCAATTGCAAGCAAAGAGCTTATTCAGTGGATTTTATTTATTAAGGAGCTATTGGGATTTGAAGCTTTTGAGAACAAATTTTATGAAGTTGAGTATGTTGAGAATTGTCGTTTTTAACCTATTAATTTTTTTTACAGTTTTTTGTTGGCTTTTGGTCTTTTAGAAGAAAAAGTTATTTGTTTTTGAAAAATTCGAATTTTGTGATAAAGTGAACTCTCTCATAACCGGACACTGATGGTACCCAGAAATTTCTTCGGTTATGAGAAAATAAAATTGAGAAGTTTTAAAAAAACACATTAGCGTGTAAATATTCTAGAATTTTCTTACTTTAGTCCGAGTGCGTTCGCATATTCGAAAAATATTAGTATAAGTGTAGTGATATTTATTGTGTTTTATGTATAATCAAATCAAAAGTCAATTAATAATGTATGTAATTATTAGTACTTATTGTCTTAATTACATATTTATGTACAAATTGCTAAAAAATCTTCAAAGGATCTAAGAACGGAAAAAAGCAAAAAATTGTTGAGTGTATAAGCACATTTTATAGCTTTTTAAAAATAAAGGAAAAGCAGCAGACGCGTTTTTCTCTCTCATTTGTGGCGATCTATAATGTAAACTACGGAAACCATGTGAGAGCTTTAAAAAGGGACATGTTTATACAATATAATACAACCAGAGTGAGAGGCTGACAATTATTGTTGAACAGAGTATAGTTTTGCAGTTTGACATGTAGAAAGTTGACATAATTTAATCGTCAAATCAAGATACGTTTGTTTTTCTATCACATATCAGCTTTTTTCTTAAAAATTCAGATTTTGGTGAATTTGAAATAGTGAAAAACTTAAGCAAAATTACTTCAAATTATTTGAAAAATGTTTTGCTGGAATATTTGAAGAAAAACGAGGACAATTTTTTTTTAAATATAGAAAACGCTTTGCGCTGGAGTAAAAAAAAAACCACGTGTCATCGAAATCGAGGACGTTCGGCAACGCTAAATACGTAAATATGTCCCAGAAGTCAGTTTAAATTTTGAATTAAAAAAAATACGCCTTTTCTGAGTTCTCGCACAGTTTTTAATTAAAATGGCTTGAAAAAAAAAGTAAATAAATGAAATGAATCAAGGCCCTCGAATAAAATAACATCGAAATGACGTGATAAATTCCTATTTAACTGCTACAAAACATCTTAATTTAACGTTTAAGCACCTTTATAAACAACACTCAATGTTAATTTTCATTAATTTGTTTCACTTTAAGACTTCTAATAATTTAGAAGAAAAAAAAATAGGTATATATCTCTAAATATACATATATCCTATCCACACGGTTTCATCTACATAATATACCTACTGGCAACAAAATTTTAAACACTTACCAAGTACCGTCAGGTTGGCGACCAAATGATGTTCCGGCGGTTTCAGAACGCCCCTATAACATGCATCACCAATTACCAACTTGGCTGCTGTACCTTCCAACGGTCGATAGCTAATGCAAACTCCATGTTTGGTTCCCTTATGTCGGGCTATTACGTACACCGTTCCATTTTCCGACCACGAACCATGGCATGAATATTCTGTAAAAAACAAAAATAAAAAGAAGAAATTGAGTAAAAGAACAAAGCATAGCAAAAAAAAAAGAAATAAAAAATCAAATTAAAACAAACACAGCTTACAATGAACGGACAAAGAATAATAAATTATTAAAATAACACAATTCCATTCAATTTGGCACATGATATAATATATTACATATATAGCTAGATACAAACACAAAATGGAGGATATCCGTTTATACCCCATATATACCACCCATAACAGCATACATCAGAAGAATCCTTAGAAATCACAAAATGTTTAAGTTATTTGCCATATATATACTTCATCTACTAGTACATCTACATATGTATGTACAATGTAGGTACATGTATTATATACCTATGTGAAAAGATGGAGTATTGAAAAAGCAAATTTGAACAGAGAAAGGCTTCCTTTTCCTCTTCCATCATCACATGCACATCAATTTCCGTTTCAATTGAGAGAACATAAGAATTCAATTTAAAATTAATTTTAATTTATCAAAATCCAGAATTCATCTCGAAGCTCGAGGGCAGATGAACCAGAATCTGAATTCAGAATCAGAATCTGAGTCTGAGGAATACAATCAGACGAAGAAACAGAAGAAAATTGGCATGAATATTTAAATGAAACATTGGTCATTCTAAGTGGATATAATAATATATTCTTCAGGAGGATACAGGATATGGTCTGCGTCTGGTCGCCATTTTTTTTTTTTTTTTTTTTTTAAATTAAAACTCTACACTGCTAGGGAGAGAATGTGCCAATGTGGCATCCGGTGTGGAAAAATTATCAATGTTGGTTATGGTTTATAGAATATTACTTTTTTTTTATGGAAATATGGAATCCCATTATGTGTACGTTTATGTGGAGGTTAGTTTTTTGCAGTTAGTGGTCAGTAAAGTGGTGATCGATGTGGTTAGCTGGTTACCTATATAGTGAAAATGAAAATACAATGTATATACGTATAAGGGAGAGAGAGGGTAATTAAGTTTTTAGGTTATGGTGTGGTTTTATTTTATTTTTTTTAAATTTAAACTGAATGACCTACAAAACCTAATCATTTGTATTGGGTTACATAAATATAATGTCGGCATGTTAATTCATTTTTGCTTAAATGTGTTCTGTGGTATGTTTATAAACTATATTTTGATGTAACCATCCAGTGGGGATAGATTAATTACCAACTTTTTATCGGAATACCTACTTCCGTGACAGTTTTTTCGTGTGCTCCAATCATTGAAATTTTTTGGTTTAGGAAAATGATTGATTTATTGGCCACACTTAGATTATGTTGTATGTTAATAGATCAAATCGAATAGATAAGCTTATGTTGCATATAGTTTTAATTTTCATTGACAGTATTTGTTAAAATGGCGACTTATATTGGTTCAAGTTTTATAAGTAGTTAAATTGCAAAACTAGTGTATTAGTGTAATAGAGTGCCTAACTTTTCAAAGACGTTTATTAGTCAATTTAGATCCCGAGTTTACTCCGATTTGACTTAACGAATTTGATGAGTTAACTATGGAGGGTTAACTAAATAGATATTTCTGACAGATGCATGTCAAAACACTATCGAAATATAGAGGGCAAAACTATTTAAAATCGCCATTTCCATATAGTTCCGCATAGTGTTGCCCTCTCTGTTTTAATAGTAAAATCGCTTTTCAAAAGTTTTGCACTCTGATTTCGATAGATTTGTGAAAAAATTTTCAGGTTTAAAGCTTTAACATATTTGCCTGTCCTACAGTTTTTAGTCATACTTTTTAGAAGTGGAGAACTTTAAATTGTTTTCTGTGACAGCCGATTTGACACTAATCTCGGTTCTTTTGAGATTTCAGTTTGGCAATTTATTGTTTTTTTGTTCGGGCAACGTACCGCGTGCTTCGCCCATTTTAAGATCGCCATAACTGTCCTACCGATAGGATTATTCGCAGTGTAATGGATAAATTTGTGTCCACTGGTTCAGTAAACGGCAAATCAACACTCGTACGTTGACAAAACGCAAGATCAAAACATCACCGATGTCCGTGATAATGTGTAGGAGAATTCGAGGCAGTTGATTTTATGGCGCTCACACGAACGCGGCTTTTCGAAGACCATAATTTGGCGAAATTTGCGTCATGACCTGGGCCTGCACCCGTTAAAAATTCAATTGACCCAGGAGATGAAGGTAAACAACCATAGACAACGACGTGTCTTCGCTGAATGAACTCTGGATCAGTTGGAAACTGAACGTAATTTTCATCGAAAAATCATCTTCAGCGATGAGACTCATTTTTGAATGAGTAGGTATGTCTACAAACGAAATTGTCGAATTTGAGACTATACGAGCCAGAGAGATGTTTGTTGTGGATTTTGGATCGCTCCACTCCACTCAAGGAAAATAGGACATTTCGGATGCGGCGGACATTTGAACTATGTTATACATAAGGCAGCGATATGCCTTTCGATCGAATACAAAATTTCGATGATATCTAACACACACTTTGTTTTGTTTTAATTTTAAGACAAGAAGCGCTAATGAAAGATCCTGTAAAATAGCAGAACAGAACTAAAGGATGCCGTAGGTTTTTTGTGAGTTTGGAGTTCATGTATTTTTTATTTGGCACTTTTCAATTCTTAATGAATGTTATTCTTCTCATCTCAAATATTAAAAAAAAAAAAACGGTTCACATCAAATCATAAAATCCGATGCGACCTTTCAGCATTTCGAAATTCATTTTAAAGTCTTTTCTTCTACACAAGCATCTTTACTACCTAAATAAAAAATAAACAACAATCATCTTTATAATTATTTTTCATCATAATTTCAAAAATTTACATATAATAAATACCCCAAGCCAAATTATCATTTTAGAAATGCATTTTTCACACGCCAAATAATTTATATACTCGAGAACGTCTTCAACCGCGTGTCAAGTGTAATCAACCCAGCACCTTGGTTGTTGGTGGTTGATGATTGCACTAATTTGCCAACACTTTTCCCCACTTGAATATAAGCTATTAGGTAAGTCAGTCATGAAAAGTACTTAATAATAATAATTACAATGCAAACGCTGCTGCTGTGGTTGCAATATCAAGAAAGTGAACAAGAATAAAAAACTCAAGATTTTTACGTCACCAAAATCTGGTACAACGCCCTTAAGCTTATGGGCGAACAATACAATACCAACAACATACCTAGACCCACCTAAATTTAAAGGCAAAAGTGCAAGGAATGTTTATTATTATGCTCGTCGACTTAAATATTTTTTTTTATTTCTTTCTCGTTTTTACTTTTTAGGAATACCATCTGAGCAAAAATATAAGGAGGAAGTTTGGCATTTGCAAAGCTAATAGATCCTTCATGTGGGGCTATAAACAATCTGAGTGTGATGGGCCAACAACACCTATGTAGGCTTTTAGATCTTATATTTATAAAGGCAAAGTTATAAAAATAAGCGAAAATATTTTTTAACAAAATGTTCTGGTAGTAAAAAAAGGAGAGACTATAAGCTCTTAGGACATCAGGAAGATGAACAAAATAAAAACGTAGCAAATAATAAAAGAAGAATCTGATGAAAGTTAATTTGTCAGCAAACCTTGCAAAAAAGAGAACGTTATCGACAAGAAGAAGAGTGTTATGAAATGCGCAATTTAGCAGAGCAGAGGGCTAAGAGATTTAACAAATGCAGAGCCTTAGGGAACCTAGGGAGGGCCTAAATACTAAGTGTATGAATCGCCCCATTTGGTAGGCTTCAAATATTTAAGGATGTGTTCGTTGTTTTTTTTTTTTTATGTGTAAACATCTATGCCGGCGGTAGGGTAAACTGAAAACGTGGAAATTTCGATACGTTGATGTATATTGGATACGTTCAATATTGGGTACGTTCCTTCAAACTAAAATGGCTACGTTTCTTCGTAGCTCAAACTAAATGGAAAGGTCGAGTTGAATTTGGGTTAAAATTTGGTTGACAGTTCGAACTCGCCGCGTTCTGTGATGTAAAACCAGCACTTGAATATTTAATTTGATGTTTACTCATCTTAACCGTGAGTTCCAGCACTCAAACTTTTTTTTTATTTTATGCTTTGTTTTCATTTAAACTGGCTTTGACAATTAAAACTCGGTTTTCAATGTTTTTTATACGGAGCTGGGCCCCTATTCCGGTTATATGATAAAATGAAATGATAATTTTTTTATCACGAGAGTTTTCATACGACTTTTTCATTTTATCATTTCATTTTACCCAAAAAGTTGATTCTGGTTTCACCTATGATAAAATCAGCTGATTTTGTTCTGAATGTGTGCTGAATGTGGCTGAATGAAAAAAAAAAGTCATTTGACAGAGCGAGTCTTTGCATTTGTCTGTAATTTTTTAAACAAAAAATAAATTCGATTGAAATAAGTTCAATTTTAATTCATATTTCATTTAATGAAGAGCGCAGAAGATGATCTGAAAGGTTTGTGCAAGTAAAATAAAATATGTGGGTAATGTAATAAGTTTTTTTTCTTTTTAATTTCAGATTTAGAATGAGAATATTGCGTAGAAATTTGAGAGACACGAAGAATCCATTCGAAGTTCTTTCGGAAGAAGGTTTTATGGATCTTTATCGTTTTCCCAAGCATCTTTGCCGGGAATTAATCGACAAAGTGTCTCCACTATTAAAGAAGCCAAGTCGAATACATGGCTTGCCCCCACATATAAAATTATTGGCAGCCTTAACATTCTTCGCTAGCGGCAGTTATCAGCGATATGTTGGGCAGGACTTACTTCTGGAAACGTATAAACCATTTTTGTAGGTTCACTAGTTTCCAAGGGATAGGATGGTTTGTGATCCCATTTTGGGATCCGAAAACGTGATCATAAATCATCCGATCCTTTGGAAACTAGTGGACCTACAAAAATGGTTTATATGTTTTCAGATTTTAAATAAATCCTCATATTATGTTCCGTCATTAGTTTGAATTATTTTTATATTTTTAAAAGTTTACCATCAAAAAAAAGAAATCAAACATTTTGTAACAATATACCTCACGGCTTAAGCATAAATAAAAAGGTACTACAACTTTATTTCAAAATTCATGTCTTTCCTTTATTTTTTGTAAAACCTCTGAAATATTTGTTAACATTTGTACCTTTTCTTTTTCAGTTATGTTTTAAATTGAATTTCACGGTAAAATAATTCGATGATAAATAACTTTTCATATGATAAATTTTTGACAAAAGTTTCCATGTTTACACAGATCAAGAATCGCAAAATCGAATTTATCGATGAAAAGTTTTATCATCGCTTTTATCACAGAACCGGAATAGGGGCCCTGAAGGCCGAAATTATAGAATTTTGTAAAGTACAGAAAAAATGTTTTTTTTTCGTTTGACAGCTCGTCACTTGTTTACCCTTTCTGTCAAAATTATATTATAAATTTCGACATTTTCAATTGATTTCATATAAGTGTGTTCATAAGTTTTCCACGTGATTTTATATTCGTAAGTTTTGCACTTACATATATACCGAATGTCGTACAAATTTAATTGAAATTACCTTATGAGATGATTTGGAACAGAATTTGTGTTTTTTTTTTTTTTTTTACCTCAGAGCAGATCACTGAGCTGTCAAAAATAAATTCGATGTTTCTTTTTTACATCAGACAAATCGGAGCACATAAGTCGTTTTTCTTTTTTCCATTGGAGCATGCTCTGTATGCTCAGAATAAAATGACCGAGCAAAACGCTGAGTGATGCAACTTCACTTTTATTTTTAGATGATTTGACATACATGACAGTTTAGTGCTCAAGTTTGTTTCATAATTAAATCTGAGGGCTCTGATCATAATTTCCTCAGAGATTTGCTCTGATCGCTCAGCCTCTGCTCAGAGCCAAAAACGAAAAACCCTAAATGTAAATAATCAATGCGTTACCTGCATTATGTTACCAAATCAATGTTCCCCCTAGATGCTATGTGTATAGGTATACCTAATATGTTTCAACGTATGAAAGTTTCTGGCTTCGATTCTGAAATAAAATCCAGATGCATTTTCTTTTCAAAAGAAGAGTTGAAATTTGATTACCAATCAAAACCGCAATTAGTAATTTCTGGTGACAGTTCGCAGTAAATACTTTATAAAGGTACGCTTCTTTCCTTATCTGTCAAATAAGAGTGTGAAATTCCATCACAAAATGGCTAAGATCTAAATGGAACTCGGATAAAAATAATTAAGTGCTTTGTAGTGGCATTTGGAACAAAATACTCTTTACATCTTAAAATATATCTAGTCAATTAACTATTAACTGTCAAAATAAAAAAGTGAGAAGTCCGAGATAGTTTAGAAAAAGCGACCATAGAAATGACCAAAATAAAATTTGCAACGAAAACCCTAATGACAGATTTAGATGACTGACACTTTTTCATATTTTTTATATTTTCTTAAGTTATAACTTCTTCATGTGTCTTAGATTTGCCACTATGTTCGTAATAAGTAGCCTACGGGATTCGCGTAAATTCACCATAAACAAAAAACCCTCAGGTTATGATTTCAGTGAGTTAAGTTTTTGATGTTTAATATTTATTAAATACAAATTATATAAAAACCATTTTCTGTTGCACATAAGTTTTTTAATACATTATTTTTCACTTCTCGGCTTTTGATCCGTCATATTTTAGATTTTAAGACACTCAACGACAATCTAAATAACCCATGTGTTCATGTAAACTCTAATTCAACTTGACATAAAAAACACTATTTTTCCAACACATCCAATTAACATTTTCAAAGTGAATTGAAAAAAATCAAACAGTAAGTCCCCTCACACGACGAAACGTAAGTTTTCAGCAACTTTCAGTTTAAAGGTGGGAAGGACACCAAGTAAGAGGAATGATTGGTGGAAATTTAAAGAAAACGTCAAAAAATCCCCAACAACTTGTTTCCTCGAGTGAAAGGGGACTGCTTTTAGACGACAGCTGTTTTTAAGCTTCGTTTATCTTTCGGTTGCAAGAATGCTTTCAAGCACTCGGATTTTTAATTAAAAGGAACATCACTCCACACACAAAGAAGAAAGAGCGATTTTTCCAACCTCACCAATTTTGTTTACCCCGGCCACCACATACATACGTCCCCCGCCTACACGCCCGTAATTGTATCGTTTAAAAAGAGTCTTAAGAATCCAAAATAGTAGAAAATGCGAAAAAATATAAATTTTATATAAATGGCGTAACAATGCAAGTCCAAATGAAAGACCATACACGAGATTGTGGAATATCAATCAGCCAAAAGTTTCACCTGATAGCGCCCTACTCTCGGCTATAAAATTACCGCACAGTTCGCACCTGATAAAATTAAATCATGCAAGTAGACTAAAGCGCAGGGTATACGCTGTATATACAAGAAAACTCAATGCAAAAAGAAAATGGAGTATGACAACGAAATTATGCAAATATTCAGCAAGGATTGCAATTTATGTATTTTCTCCATTTATTCACGTAATTTTCGTGTAGTCCTTGTTGCGTTTCGTTGTGTGCCTCCTTCATGCCATAGCTTGTTTGGTAATTCGTTCGTTTCTTGTTGACACGAAGTCACACCGTGCTAGAGCGACTGCGACTGGTATTATTGTGAGTTTGCATTAATTGGACTGAAGGGATTTGCATGCTCTCTATAAGGGACGTTATATATACAAAGTAAAATTTAAAGAAGACAACGACAACCTGTTTGTTTTTTTTTTCGAGTCACTGGTTGGCTCTTTCGTTCATTTAAAACGTCTGAATATTTTATTTCTTTCAAAAGTGTGAAATAATTATGGAATTTAATTGGAGAAGGTAAATAAATACTGTGTGCTTTTATTTTTTATATTTCAGGTCATTTATTAATGTTGATGATTGAAAGGAAGTCTACGTAAAATAGTTATTCATTAAAAACTTTTATGGCGCCCATTCGAAATGAAATGAAAAAATTGCCATCCAAAATCGTCGTCGTTGTTAAACAGAACTTTCTGCAAAGAAGATTTGAACGTCTTCATCCGTTTGCTAAGACTTTATGTTCCAATGAGTATTCATTACCTCTCAAACATTATACAAATGATTTAGCTTCAATCAAATTCACAAATGGAAAGCTATATCAATTTAATTTGTGTGTAATGCAAATTCACAACCAAATGAACGAAATCCTAACCCGCAATTTAACTGAGAAATCCAAGTCCAAATCAAAATCAAAGCCAATTTATCGACTTAAAATCAAAGCTTATAGGATTATCTACGATCGAAAAGGAGTATACCTACGAAAGAGGTATAACCAATCAAATGGGACGACTATGACAAATTTGGTAATATAAAGGCCTTTATCTCTGGCCATTATATGGTCGAACTAGGACAAATTCTATTCGAGAAAGATTTTAAATTACACTCACCCTCGTCTCCATCTTCGTTACATTGCGGCCGGACATCGATTAAATTCGGCTCCGTACATCCGATCCACAATTGCCGCTGCGCTTTGTAATTGACAATGCATCCGGGTGCATCCCGCCTGCTACGTTGCGCCAGTAACTTGCTGGTCGTTGTATTCAGTTGCATAACACTTTCCCTGTTTGTCTTCCCGCTGCTGCTGCTATTCCTACTGGTGCTAATAATGCCTTTTACAATTGGATCCTGGTGGTGTTGTTGTTGTTGGTGCTGTTGGCGATGAGACTCCTTCAATTCGTTGGTCCTGCCATCAGCTGCAATTGTAATTCTTCCCGATTGAACATTGTCGTGGTTTAATTGTCTCGGAGGTAATTTCAACAATAAACTACTGGTGGTATCACCATCATCGTCATCATCGTGAGTTTTCTGATTCAAATCATTCGTTTCGATTGCACTCACTGACAATGGTGATCCTGATTCTAACAATAACGAGGAGGAAGAGGATGGTGACGACGACGACGGCGATGATGTTGCTGGCATTGGCGATGCCAATGGTGCTGATGCCGATAGTGGTGGCGCTTCGGCCGATACTTCGACTGATGGTAATGCTGCTGGTGAATTTGCGTCACGTCGGTTTCTAATTGGAAGTCCTGGTCGTGTGTTTGAATGCCATGAGGTGTGTCCCAGTTCCCCGGAATTGTGGAGGCTTAATGTAGTGTGCCTGGATATGAGGGTTCATTTTGTGAATCAAAGTGTTTTGTTGAAAAGAAACAAAAAAAAAAGAAACACAAAAAAAGAAGGATTATTTTTTGTTTTACATTTTTTTTTTTATCGATATAGTCAGCTGCATGAAATTAATTACCTCTTATGTGCGACATCATGATGATGATGACCATGCTGGGTGTGTCCTTTATTATTGTTGTGGTTACGTTTGTGCCGGGAGGAGATATAAGGAGGTCCAATAGCTCCACGTAAATGATATAATCCTTCCAATGGACATATTTGAGGATCTGGATTGCTTGCTGCAAAGAGAAAAAATGAAATTGAGTTATTATTATTTTTAAAATTTAAATTCAATCGAGGATACAGTGTACACATAATCACACACAACAAATCAGCCAAATTCATAATAACTCATTCAAATATTGATTTTAACAAAATATGTAAGATGAAAAATAAAATAAAGGATAAATCCATAAAAATCATACAAATAAAAACTAGTTCCTTGTGGTATACCTGTGACGTAGTGCATCAAATCACAAACAGAAATTTGTATAACATTGTGATCCACACTCATTAATCTTGTATTTCACAACAATTTTGTAATAAGACGAAAAAACTTTAGCTTTCAGTGGGAAATAATTTAATGTTCTTTCTATAATCTGTAATTTCCACTACACGGCGAAAAACAATTTTTGTATTGATGTGAACGGGGAGTAAGGTTTCTCGACGCAAGTCCTACTATAATGGACAATAGACACAAAGAAAGCAGTGTTGCCATTTCCAAATTTAGTTAAATTTGACTTGTTGAATGGAGTTGTTTCCTCCTATTTCCGCCAAAAAGTCCAGTCCAACATGAGGAAATTTATACTCCAGTAAAAAAAATTGTCAAAAAATACAATATGGCACGACTTTCTTATTTTAATTTTTACTTCAAACAAAGCCACTTTTGAAGAAATTTCATGAAAATTGCTCCAAATGGCGTAAAAACTGGCGGAATCCAGTGAGACAGCTAGATTTTTATGTGCGTAAAAACGTTAACAGGTACTTAGAAAGAGAAATATAGCTCCAGGATTAAGAAGATCTGCTTCCAAGACTCGGCATATTGATAAGCTAAAGTCTGCGGTGGTAAGGTGGAAGATCATATGGATTATCCCATCATAACTCCCTAAGCGCAAATCTCAGAAACCTTTTTGGACCTGCTCTAGCTAGTCTTTATGGCAGGAATTACTGGGTGCCCAGACCTGACATGCGTATTCGAGAATTGGTTGAACAATTAATGTTATGAAAAGTTGCTTTGCAACAAAAGGATCAGAAAATTGTTTGACTCTCTCTTATCTAACCAAGAATTGAATTAGCGTTATTAGTTATAAAGTTTATGTGTTGTATGAATTTAGGTTTGCCATCATCGAATGACGCACCTAGGACAGACATATCCTTTACACGAGATAATGAAACACCATAAAAAAAATAACTAAAAGAAATTACAGAAAGCGTTCTCGTAAAGTTCAAAGTTTTACATTTATCAACGTTAAGAAGCAAACAGTTACGAGCACACCAATCAATAAACAAATATGATCTTACATTACAACTCTTCACAATCACGTGTATTTGATATAATTTTGAAGATTGTAACATCGTCGGCATAAATGAGGCACTTAGAGTGCTTCAACACAGACGGTAAATTGTTTATAAATAAAATAAAAAGGATAGGTCCTAAATTACTACCTTGTGGAATCCCAGAAATAACTTTGAACTTGTTTGATTCACAACCATTGAAAAGTACCAAGTAAGATCTATCGAATAAATAAGATTGGAGCCACTTAAAGCCACAAAATGTTCACTAAATCCCAGCTTTCTTAATGTAAAAAGCAAAATGTTCACTAAATCCCAGCTTTCTTAATATAAAAAGCAAAACTCGATGTGAGAGTTTGTCAAACACCTTGCTGAAGTCAGTAAAAATACAGTCCAATTGCAGTTTTTTATTTTTAATAATGTTTTCAAAACATCTCTCAGAAATATATATTTTCAGTAAATCCAGAGTTAACTCACCAAATTCGATGAGACAACTTGGGATATAAATTTATTGAAAAATATTTTTCAGAAGTTAACTCGGGTTTAACTTGGCAACTGGGATATTGTCGCAATAAAAAAATGGTCCTTAACGTCCAATTTTTCGGCGAATAAATCTAAGTCTATAACCTTTTTTCATTTTGTTATTAAAGTTACATTGGTGTAAAATAAATTGGTTAAATTTTTGTGCTCATAGATTGAAAATATGTATAAACTATTTTGCTCAAAGAAATCATTGTATTCAAAATTAATTCAAATATCATTCATATTTAAAGCTCTTTGAAAATTGTTTCTCCTTGAGGTGGACGATTTACACGACAAATCATATAACCCACACCTTCACTACGATCCTATATTATATCGTTGTGATGTGAAAATTAAAACAAAACATTATTTCAATTTTATGTTTAGTTGTGTCTCATTTGTCTTGTCTTGCAATACCAAAAACTTCAATACACATACATATTAGACATAAGTGAAGTAAAAGAAGAAACAAAACACAAAACATCCTTGCTCCTTTTAAGAATAAAACAAAAAAAATAAACTGTGCAAACATAGAAAGATATATTGAGAAACTTAACTACCAAACACCAGATGGTGATATCTTCAAGAACTGAGTGCCATTCTCAAGAGGAGTCAGAACCTCATTTTGTATAATTTTTTTTTTGTTTTGTTTTCGAAATTACCTCTCACAACCTTTATAAATCTTTTTTCGGAATTTGTATTGTTTTTGTTTTTTTTTTTTTTTTTTTTGTTGCTATGTACCTACGTAGGGAATGAATACACAAAATGAAAATCTTAATTACATTCCCAAGGAGGATATCTTGAAGATAGACAGGGTAAAAGGATGTTAGAAAAAGTATTTCCGAAAAAAGCACAACGAGATTGAGAAAAAAAGAAAAATTAAAACAATATATTAAGTTTGTAGCTCCCTCGTTTACCATTAAATTTTCAACCAACCCTCAAGCAGCTTTCTCCTTCTTCAATACTCAATCCACCAAGTAAAAAAGACATAAAACGCATTTCATTCCTATACAAGGACATGGGATTATTTTTTTTTGTTTGGAAAATTATTAATAAATAAAAGATCTAAACCATTTTCCTGAGAAAAGATACGGAAAAAAAAAAAAAAAACAAAAATTATTATTAAAACAACATCGAAGATAGAAACCATAAGGTGCACTTCATTTGTAATCTTTTTATTAGACTAAAACGCTAAGATAGTAATCTGGGGATGGAGAAGAGGGGTTAGGAATCTCCATATTGCTTGTATTTCAAAAAGGACTTACCACCAAAAGCCAACTTAACAGGTTTATCGTCTGTCGACTTATAACGTGAATACGACCCACAGGAGCAGGGTGGATAGGGGTGGGGCAAATGATGATACGCATTGGCGGAGCATCTGCCTTATTCTACCCTGATGACTTTTCACCAAAAAGACATGATTATATCATCGTTAAGCCAATCAATTTTAATTATTTGAATTTCTATGGGATGCCCTGCCCACCATCTCGAAGAGTCAGGTTGAAATTTCACTGTCGGAGATACAAGAGGATTCAAGGATATCTATCCATCCATCTATGTATATATGTATCTATATCAAATGCTGGTTCTACATTTTAGAGTAGGAAAACTTTCAAGACTTAAAGCCCAAGCTGACTATGCTATGACGAGCAGCGTTTAATGACCTTCTTAAGGTTTTGTTTAGAGGAGCAAAGGACACTCAAAACAAGGGTTGATGGCAGAAGAAGTTTGCTGATTTGAAATTGCGCAACAAATGCGAGTATAATCAAAATAAAATTTCGGGTTGAATAACCGCGAACTTGTGGCGCAAAAGAGCTCGTCGACGAACAGAAAACTGATGGGAGAAATCAGGAGGGCGGTATATGTATAGGTGCGGAAGGAAAATCACTTCACATTTTCTAAATCTAAAGTATATGTATGTATAATACGTATTCCAACGACCGACGACGACATCTTTTGAACTTAGAAGTTCCTTTTACCTTCTTCTATACATTTATATATTTTCTTATTTTCCTATTCCTACACAAAATGCGAAGTTTTCTTCATATTGTGTGTGTAGGAGTCTTTAACTTTTATTGTTCGCGGGCGAGAAACATCAAGGGAAATCGTTTTTGAAGGACGGGCTGAAGGGATTTCCAATGATGATTGCTTAAAGTGAAATATAAAATTTTAAATAAATAAGTTTCTGGTTTATTCAAAAGTTTAATATATTTTTTTTTGTTGATTTCATTTAAAGAAGGGTCCTCCTTTGGGTTGCATAAACGGAAGGTGTTTGTCAGAAGTGGTGCCAGATGTCCATGAGAAGTTGTTTGTTTTTCAATTTTAAGTATATATAAGGGATAGACCTGGAAAAAAGTTTTTTTTTTTTTTTGCGGACATTTTTGCTTTTGAAATTAATTTAGTTTTTTGTTTTTGTGAAAGGTTGGGGAGCAATTTCGTATACGAAATTTATTATTGTGAATTTAGTTATTTGATTTATTTGACACCATGATGGTTGGTCGGCCATTTAGGGATTTCTATCAATTTAAATGCCAATAAAATTATAAAAATAATTACAATATGGTTGAAGGGAATTTTTTTTTATTAGTTTTCAAAATTTAAATTAGAAACCATTTGTGAGGCCCAAAACATTGGATAAAGGGAAAATCAGTAGTGGAGGTGGGGGAGTAGGGGTAGAAATTAGACGGAATTAAATGAAATTATTGTAGGTTTTGTCACGGTTTTGTTAAAATAAAAACATATCAATATCATTTCGGTTTTTATTCCGTTTTGTGTTATTTAATCGAGTGGGTAAGTAAAAATGTTATTGTTCGTTTATTCAAATTCTTAAATATCCGAAATGCTCTGATTTCTTTGAACACAACTTTCTAATTGTTTTTATATATTTTTTAAAAACAGCGCCATCTGTTGGACGTTACGGGAAGCACACGCCTTACTCAGTGGACAGTATTCCTCAATTTTGTTGTCAAAAATACCGAGGAAAAAAAAAACAATTTTTAAACACTTCCTCCAAATTTAACTATTTATAGGGTAAACTTTTTTTTAATTTTTAAGGGTTATCTATATTCTAAAGAGAAACTTCGGGAAAAAAAAAGGATTTGATTTAAAAAAATTGTTTTTGTGTTTTTTAGGTTTAACTCAGGAGAAAGCTTTAGGTTTAATATTTTTCAAAATTTTGATAAACATTTATAGGGTAAACTTGGGTGAATCAAAAAATACCCCCAGATTTCAAATATTATTTGTTTTTGAAAGGTTGTATTAAGGAGCTAAAACTTCGAGCATATATGACTTACAAAATTTGCTTTTTATAGGGTTAATTAGGCTAAACAAAAACATGAACAGATTTCCTCAGCATATTTTCTTTTTTTGTCATATAATACTGAGAAAAAAAATGGGATACAACATTTAGTTTTTTTGTAGGGTAAATTGGGTAAAACCAAAAAAATTTAATCTATCTTTAAAAAAACTTATTTTGTAATTATAGGGTAATTATTTGAGAATGTACTTGAGGAATCACTTTAGCGCTAGATATATTTTCAATTTTGCTACACATATTAGATATAGGGTGAATTGGGGTAGACACACAAAATGTTATTTTATTTTAAAAACACTTTATTTTTTAAAGAAAGCATTTAGATTATTGACTTCAAATATAATTATAGGGCTACTCATTTTTTTAAAATTAAGCTATTTATAGGGTGAATTGGGGTGAAAACAATACTACATATTTTTAAATAACTATTTCACTTTAGGCGTGCCCTATGGGATAACTATTATGAATTTTGTTTGAAAGTTTAAAATTTAAGAAAGGCTTTAATATTTTTAAAAAAGTTATCTTGGCCTCCATAGTGATCATTAACTCTAAGATTTAACATACCTACATATGTACATATGTAATTTACAAAAAGAAATTGGAACTTTTTGTGAGATTAAATTATTAAATTAAAAAATTAATTTTCTTTTGGTTTTTAGTAGCAAATTATTTATTTTTAAATTTCTGAAAAATAATATTTTGACAAAGAAAATTGCTCCGATTACTGAATAAGCTACTCTTGTCATATTCACGATTTTTGAAATCAAAGTTTAAATAGAAAAGTTTATAATTTTTAAAAACAAAACGACCAGTGTAAACAAAAATAAGTATTTGTTCCTTTCGCACAAATTCAGACGCCTTCATTTAATTGGGTTGGGAATCATAAAATGAACTTACTTTTCTAAATTTTCAACGCATGAAAATTTTTTATTTTTATTTTTATTTCTAAAGCAAGATATGTACGAAAAATATCTCCCAGTTCGTTTGAAAATACTTTTATTTTTGTTTCATTAAAAGAACCTAAAACAAAAATTGAAATAAAAAAATGATTTTTCAATTTTCGCTTTAATTTTGTGTTTAGATTAATTTTTTGTTTCTGTCAATTTTCGCAAAAACAATTTGTCTTTGAAAGATATACATTTTAAGTTCTTTTTCGCAATAACTACAGTTTATATTTTCCAATCATTTTTGTGTTCTTATATATTTTTTTTGTGTGTCTTATTTTTGTTCAAATATTGGGATGACATTAAAACTTCTCAAAATTCTTTTACAACTCTATGGTTATATTAAGATAGGTTATAAGAGACAGAGCGATAGCAGCGGTACGACGGAGACGCCACCGTCGTCGGCGGCAGTGATCGGCACTAGTATGATGCGACAACTTGGTTGAGAAAAATCCAATTAAAATGTCTTTCAGGTGCTCGATTCGAAGATAATTACTCTAGTTCTTTTTTTTGTTTCCTTTTTTTTTTTTAAACTCAAACACAGACAATAAACTGTGAAGGTTTTTGCAAAAAAAAAAAACACATAGCCATCTTGAAACCATCACATTTATAAATAGAAAATCGAGTGTATGGGGAATCTCCTGAATACCTACCTATTCTTCCCAAGAGATTGCACCTTGAGCGAGTACATATATAGATATATATACATATATGTTTATATGTTTGCTGGTAGTACCAAGGAAAGATGAGAATGTTTAGTTAGTCTTGTCTTGAACTTGGAAAAATCTCACGAAAATTGCTTTAAGAACAATTTTAATTTTCACCTTCATTTACCTCCTCACATCCGCCTCGTAGGTATACATACATACATATATACATATATTATATAGCCGTGCGTCGTCGTCGTCGTCTTCTGTTCTTGTGGTTTTAATTTCTTCCGCTTGCTGAAGGTTTTTTTTCAATTTTTTTTTAATTCTTTACTTTATCGAGTGGGTTAATACGCTATGCTATTAAAGGAGACACCAATGCAGAAAACAAACACAAAAAAAAATTAAATTAAAAGGATAAGTATATCTCAAGACACCTTGCTATTAATCCTTGAATTATCGCTTCTGTTTTTTTTTTGTCTTCATTCTTTTGGCGACAAACAACTTGCAATTAAGTTGCTTGGCTTTATGTTATGCGTGGATGTACATATATAGAAATACACACCATGTCAATTAATTAGTCCGAATTATTTTAGAATTTATTCCAGATAGACCAGATCACCGAAAAAAAAGACCTAAATCTATTTCAGGGCTCTTGCCCGAGCCGCACACGGAAATAAGTCCTTTAAAAAGAACTTTAGGACTCAACTTTTTCACCAAACATGTTTTCATTCATTTCACTCGATTCAATCAGATTAAAACTTAAATCCGGATGTAAAATAAAAAAATTCAATGTAAATACATCCGGATTTAAGTTTTAATCTGGATGTATCGAGTGAATAATATGGCCGTAAAACTCCAAAATGTGGAAATTATTGGACAACAGTACCTTGAGTTGCCCGCTTCGACGGTTCTAAAAATTTTAAATTCGTCCTTGGGTCCTCTGTACCAAAATAGACTTGGGACTGCAACAAGAAGAGGTTCTAAGAACAATTAAAAAAATTATTTATTTTAATAAACGGTGCAGTGAAATAATTCGCCTGGACCTTATAATTATACTAAGGATTTTAATCCTCAACCAGTAAGAAATGAACTTTTGAATTGAAGTGTAATTAGTTCCCATTCAAGGTTTTGTTGAATGTTCGATTACTCTACAACAAAATATAGGAATTAATCCATCTTGATTAGGGGCCCCTCTTGCAACAAGAGGGGCTGTTTGATTAGGTCAATAAAGGATGGGCCCCCTATTTTACAACTTTAAAATAATTATAATGATAAAGAATGTATTCTCAATCCAATGAACCAGAGTGTGTAAATAGCTTCAGTATAATATAGATTCAAGTATGAAGGAAGATTAAATTTGTTCGAAATGCGCTGTTAAAGAGAAAAAAAAATTTAAGTGGAATCTTCTATTCCAGCAGCAATTTCAAAGTTGCGCAGAGGGTAATTTACTTGAGAATGTTCTCCAGCTCTTTGATTTTTTTTTACAATTTTTTTCTTGCTTCATTGTAATCGTATGTGATGGATTGGTTTTAATCAGACATTTTACAAAATTAGATATTTTTTTTTTTGCTTGGAAAATCATTGCTTAATCGTTTGAACAAGATATTCTTTTTTTTTTTATGCCAGCGAAGGGTTTTTGGAATTGTCAGATGACATAGCAAAGTCAGCGATTTTTTTTCGGGTATAGCGATATTATTTGAAGATTGTCTGCTTTAAATGTTGTAGGTAATCATCCCTTATTAACTTAAGCTGGAACCACACTAATTTCGTGTGGAGATGATGTGTTGTGTCGCTGACAGTGCAACAATAATCAGAGTTTTAAACTTTAATTTATTTATTCTCTTCTCCGAGCACTCTCTCATCTTTTCAACAGAAAAATATGGCTCTGACACAGCTTGAAATGGCACAATCGGTAAAAGATTGATTCCGACACAACACACCACATCACGACACATCAAACGAGGCATATACGGCTCTACGCATATTAAATAAATTGAAGCGATAGCAACACACCACACGAGATAAGTGTGATTCCGATTTTAGAGTTTCCCCTAAAGTTTAACAAGGCTGTTTTCAGTTGTTACACAGTTTATATATTAAGGTTTTATCAACAGCTGTCCACAAGACCAGAAATGTCTTGATCTCGTCTATAGAAACCGGGTGAGACTAAGGCGATACCAAGCATCTAAAAGGATCCGAGACGAGATCGTATTTTGTGGACAAAAATTTATCTTCTAGGAGTTCTAAGTGGTCCCACGAATCGCGATGTGACGGAGGAGAAGAGTATGACCTTTTTCGATTTTACACGTCTGAGTCAAAATTGACAAAAGTCTTACCTTTTTTAGTAGCCAGCTCTACTGTCACTTAGGGACAATTTTTTAGTGCCTCAGTTAACATTGATTTAAACCAGAGTTAGTTAATTCTGCGAATAAATTGAACCCGATTAAACTCAGAACCAGTTTATCCATTATCTTTCAGTTCAAAATAGGTGCGTTCCTTTACTTTGAAACTCTGTGATTTTCTGCCTGTTAAAGTTCAAAGCATAGAAACGCACTTAATAAGAGTTGGACACAAATGATATGCGCTTTCACTATCGAAACATATAGAAGGCTATACTATGCGGCGCAAGAGCAATTTTTATAGTGTCACCCTCTATATTTCTATAGTTTTAATACGCATCTGTCAGACATTTCTATTTATTTAATCTCGAGTTAACTCAACAATTTAGATGAGATAAATTGACTTTGAAACTGGGAACGTACTGCCTTATCATTCCTTTTAAAAGTTTAAAGAAATTCTGATAGATTGTAGGGAGGTATTTACCTAAATTTTTTTCAGAAGAAGAATATTTTTCTGTATCAAATCTTATAAGTTCATTGCACTAATATTTTATCTATGATTAAATTTATGGGGCTAGAATTTCTCATAAAGAATTTTTCCCTGTTTTTTATTTTTTAATTCTACCACAAATATTTTAATTTAAGAAAGGCACATATTTAGGTCATCATCTAATATCTTTTCATGCAGAAGAACACACATAGCATATATACCTGCACTATATAAGCACAAAGAAGCAGGAACAAAAATGTCTTTATTGTATTTTAATTCTGCAGCTCAGGTGCACAGCTATCCGCACAATGTCCCACCCTCTCCTCTATTCTGAATCACAAAAGAACTGATGCAAGTTAAAGTATCTTATTAATAATTATAAAAAAAGACCACCTAAATAATGAACAAAAAAAAAATATAAAGAGGAAGCAGGAACATAATGGTACAAGGGATATCCTTTGAAGTGTGTGCATAGAACTAAGGGATATACTCCATGATGTGGACAGGGAGAGAGAAACCGAGTCATTGGACGGTAGCAACGGCGGTATTCTAGTTTCCAGAAAAAAGTGACGTAGTATAATAATATTGTGCAGTATAATGCCAGCAAAAGCTCTTGCTGCAGTGTTAATTATGTGCTGAGCTAAATTTTTTTTTCGTCCTCGTCTGCATTTTTTTTTTAATTTGTATTGTATATATGTAAAAATGTAGCCAGGATATAACCTGTCATGGTTGGCCGCGTCGATCCAAAATTGGCTGAGAATTTTCTTATATATTAAAAAGTTTCACAGGACATCAGCAAAAGAAATCCCTCTAATTAGCTGGTTCACCATTATTTAATTTTCATTTAACATTGTGAGCATATTAAATACACTGGAAGAGAGATTGGCTGCAAGGAAGGACAACAAGCAACGAACCAAACCAAGCTAAGGCAGCAAGCTGTCAACCACTGCAGGGTATACGCATATTTTATTCTAGTCATCACATCATCCATCAATTAACAATTTGTGCTATACATTATTTGATAGAAGAACAAAAAAAAAAAAAAAAAAAAAAAACCGACCATGATTTGATGCAGTGACGAGAAAAATGTTGCGAAATGCGAAATTAATTAATTGGATTATGAAATATGAATTCTGATTAGGACTTCGGATTAGCGTCAAATGTTCCCATTTGATTTATTTCTGAAGTTAATTTTTGTTTTTCGTGTGACTTAAGTCACATACCACAAAATTACATGTAAATCAAATTTGTATATAGAAAAAGTTATGAAAAATAATATTTTGGTAACGACTTAGGGTCAGTTTTTCAGTGACTGACTTAACTCTGAGTTAAACCACATATTAAGTTTATTTAAATGGAAATAAGAAGCAGTTTTGGTATTATCTATACCTATTCAATTTTCAGAAATCTATCGGAATAAAAATACTATAGGAATACGCCTTTTCTATCGAAACAGAGATGGCGACATAATGCGGCAAAATGGAAAGAGCCACTAATATAGTGTCGACCTCTCTATTTCGATCGTATATCTGTCAGAAATTCCGAAATTAACTCGGTATCAAAATCGAATTAGAAAGGCTTTTTCAGGAGTTAACTCAGGTTTAACTCCGAAACCGGTATGATATATATAGTACTGAAAAACTGTTATTTAAAGGAATAATTTTCTATACCTAGGAGATTTTTTTTATATTTTAATTTGAAATGCCTGACTAGTTTTTGACTTGCATGCTTGCAGACAAAGTAAGGGGGTAGTGATGGCATTTTGTGATAGTGATGGTCTTTTTTTTGCTGTGATAACTTTGGTAAGTGCTTGGAAGTGGTTTATTTCGTCAAATTCTATCTGGAATGTCAAGTTTGAATATATACTAACTGTCAATTGAAATAAGAAATAGAAATTAGAAAATTAAGAATTTTAATCCAGCTATAGTCTAGTACTTCAAGATTTTAACTCGCCGATTTCGACGGATTAACGCTGGTTCAGGCTTCAAGTATGTTTAATAGCCAATTATACGCAGCGTAGAACATCAGTCAATCCGCCGAAAATGGTAAATTAAAATACTGAACAGAGATTAAACCAGGATTAAATTTCTAGTTTTTATATCTCCTATTTCGGAACCAAAATTATCAATCCATCGAAATCGGTCAAATATTGATACAACTGGCACTTACTCCCGCAAATAAATTCAACCAGAATTAACTCATAAAGCGCACTTTTTTCAGATAGGATTAACTTTAATTTTCAGTTGGAAAAGATCCTTTGTCTATCACAATAAAGTTCCGGGACAATAGAAATCATCAAGTCCAAAGAAATTGATTTATAAAAAAATTCCTTTTAGTCGGACTTAAGTGACATAAATCTATAAACAAACATTCGTATTTATAATCCCAAGCTTAATAGAATTACTTTGATAACTTTAGCACACTACCTAACTCCAAAATTGTATTTATAAACATTTTTTCATAAATTACTTAACACAGACGCTGCAATTGATTGTTAGAACTTATTCTGAAGTGAATGTTCAAATAACTAAAAAATAAAAAGTTGTCTTAAAACTGAAAAGTAGGTATCCAATTGACAGATTACAGGGATGTCAAAGAGTATATGAGGAAATATTTAGAATGCGTTTATAAATAAGAAAATGGCCAACTATTAAGAAAATGGCTAGCTGGATTGTCCAAGAGTGAATTTAATAAATACGACAATAAATGTTTAAATAAAAGCTAAACTATTTCGTATTCTCTTCTTTGAAATATTTTCATTTTTATTACTCAACGATCTAAAAACAATGACACTATTCAGAACAAATAATAAAATAAATCAGATATAAAGCCATTCCACACTATCTCGCTAAGTATTAACGTCAAATGAGAGTTTAAAAGAATTCCATACGACTGTCAAATTTGTGTGAACTAGCACCGAAAAAATCAGTTTCACCATAACCTCAAACAATCAAATGTGATAGAATCACACATGATTACACAAAACCAATCCTTAAAATTTTCATGTATAAAAACATGTCAAATCGTGTATGTTGAACTGTCAAATTATATAAGAAATGGGTTGTCAGATTTTGCTGAAGGAGCTTCTAAATTTTGTTTAAACACTGTTACACATTTTTGACATGTGTGTCAAAGTATATTGTTGGATAGTGTGAACAGCTGTATATTAGCATTCCAAAGGACTATAGTGGTTTACACGACTAAAACATGATGTTGACAAATTTAAACTGTCAATTGACAATAAATGATAATTATTGCCAATTTAAACAGTCATCTATATATGATCTGAATATTCATGTTCATGTTTCTCGAATAATTTGCTTGAATTTTTAACAATTATATGATTTTTCATTTCCCAAGGAACCTATAACCTAAAAATCTGTTTAGTAACTAATTCGCAACCAATTGGCAGCTCCAAAAATGCAATTTGATATGACGATGTGTCGAAATGACAGCAACTAACGTACATAGGTACTGTGTGTATTTCGCTGGTCGAATACTAATAATAAGAACAATTAGCAACATTAGGCACGCACGGCGATGAGCAGAAAAAAAAACAACGACCAAAATTAATGAAAAACGGATGTGTTCGTTGTGCCATACTAATTATTATCTGGCTCACGCATTAAATTCAATTGCTGGATTGACACATTGGCGGGGTGGTGAGTTTTGTCGTCATCGTACGCGGAATGAAACACCTTGTGCTACCACAAAAACAGGCGAGAGTCCTTAATTAAAAGTGACTGGCAAAAGTTTGCTATATATTGCTACTCTCTTGCAACAGTGGTAGCTAGCACAAGGCTGCGTTGGCAATGTGTGTTCTGTTCAGCGATTATTTTTTTTTTTATATTCCTGAACCAGGATATTGCAACGACGATAATTGGCCCAATTAGATATACGCTGGTAGACGCAGAAACAGAAGAACACATAGAAAATACAGTCATGCAGCTTTGGGACACGATAAAAGTTATATAGGTATACAAAGTCTGTTTTATGGAGCAAGCTAAAGTATAGCGAACTGAAACTTTATGTGGCAAACAGAAGCGTATATCCGCCATTACCACCGCCGCACCGTTTCCAACAAAATACCTGCAGTTTTTGAGATTAATGATTGCATTTCGTTATGCTGCCAAAACTAAATTGACTTGAACATCCTTTCTGGGTAGAAAATACATCCATATATATGTAGGTAGTTATTGGAGGGCGAGTTTATTTCATTTTCGGAAGCCAGTGAGACAGTGCGGTTGTGTCAGAACCATGAGTAAATTAAATGTCCTTCATGCTCTTTATATGCTATGCCCCAAAACACCATATACCACACATCACTTTAGAATTCGTGGAAAATTAGGCGTGAGTATTGGCAAATCAGATATAGGTGATAAATTGACATTGATGGACGGATGAGTGTTCAAGAAAACTATTAGGGCAACTTATGGATTGGCGGCAACACAAATACTTCCTTGAGATTTCAGTAATACATAATGATATTTCACTGATAGGAGGTTAACCAAAGAAAGAGATTCAGCTATTTTTATAAAACAGAAAGGGGATTAATGTGAAGATTTGGCAAAAAAAAATCAAGGTATTCGAGAAATCTTTCAATTTCCCAACAATGTCAATACTACAGCAATGTTTGCCCTTTTCTTTCTTGTTAAAGTAATCCTTTAAATTTAAAGACAAAATTCAGGAATCATTTAAAAAAAAAATATCGAGCTCTAAAAAAGGTTTTTTTTTTTTTGAAAGAGGGTAACAATGTTTTGTTAAAAAGTCAAAAAAAAAAAATAACCTTCCTCAAAATTACCTATTACTGTGGGCATATTACACATATCAAAGGTTTTCTAATGCACCTATTCGCAGGCTGAATGATAGTGCACCATTAGGCGATGTCTTTTTTTTTTATTCCTAAGAGAGCTGTGCTTCACAAATGTAAAAGTGCAGGATGTCTTCCTGTGGCAAAAACACATGGGACAAGAAGCAAGCATATTATAGGGAGAGATGGAGGGAGAAAGAGAGAGAAAAACAAGAGGGAGAGTTATGTAAGTTGTTTTGCATGTCCTTGAAGTTTGTTTTCATATTGCACTCTCTTCCTTCCTGGGTGTGTGATGTAAACTACATAAGGGTTTATAAAAGACTCAAGTGCATAATAAGGACGAGGGCATAAAATGCTTTTAAGCCTTTACTATTTTTTTCTCTTGTTGCTGTTGTTGTTTTTTGTTGTATATAGTTTTTTTTTTAATTTGTATGGTACTGTGTTGTTGCTCCTTTCATACACTTGGCGACGACTGCCAAGCTAAGTATATAGACGACGGCTATAAGCACCGGAACACAAAACAAGATCCTTACACCGTATATGCCGGGTTAACCAGTATACCTATATAGTTATACCAGGAATTGTAGCACCCAACTAAGTGGAAGTATCGTTGTTCTTTTTCCGTTCTTTCTCAACCTATTTTTGTATATGAATATTTTTTTTTCTTTTTTGTGTTGTTGTTGTGTAGGTCTACAAAATGTACTAGAAAGGGTGCGAAATACTGCGCCAATTTCGTCAAGCACAGGAAAAGAGTTTGTTAGACCTAAAACAATTAAATACGTCCCCAATTTTAGAGTGTAGGTAGCTAGGTAGCATACACACATATAAATATATATTAACCACCATATTCACATACTCGTACATATCTACTTTGTAGCACAGAAAAGGATTTGGGTGTAGAAAACCATTTTCTATCCGGCAATTTCTTCGTTTACTTTGAATGTGTATATTTATATATGTATACTGTACAAAGTCCTTTAAGCCAGCTGTAACTAATGCTGTCTGTGTGGTGTTAATTAACGATACACAAAAGTTTGCAATATAAACTTGGCAATTTTTTTTTCTTACGTTCCGAATAAATTAAGGTACTTTCGAAGATATCTTTTGGAAGTTTTTTTCCTCTTTTCGGCTACATTTTTCAATTTAAATTGCTTAGGATTAGCGTTTTTTTTTGAGTACAATAAATACTAAAGGCTAATCTGAAAGGATTTAGATTGCTTTTACACAAATTAAAATTTTTAAAAATTGAAGTAGGTACCTACAAAGGTATGTATCTTAACAAAATTTACTTTTCATTTACGTTAATTTGAAGGCAAACCAATACGAAAAATTATTGAAGATTAAATTTCTAAAGTAATAATTTTAGAATAAATATATTTAATTGTGGGTTTTAATAGTTCGTTCACTTTTTAATCACTTTCGATGAATAATCGATCCGTTAAGGATTAAACACTTACTGGCTTTGACATGACAAATAACAACAAAGTCAAATTGCCCGAAGATGGAATTATAATCCGAAACGCGTCGCGAAAAAATATATTTAAAATTATTATTATAAATTATTAAAAAAAAGTTGTGAAAGTTATTATAAATAACACCAAAAATAAAACGAAATATTTATTAATTTATACTTATATTGTTTTAATTTATTAATTATAAACACTTAAACTGAAAATAAAAAAAAAAAACAATGTCAAAATTAAATTTATTTTGTATTCACTTTGAATGAATCATTGCTTTGATGAAAGACTCAGTATTGAAAATCAAATAACGCTCGAATATACCTGCTTAGAGAAACCTTTTTACATGATTCGAGTAATTTTTTGTTTTAACATTGAAAATGTTTATAGGGTCGTTTTGATAAAAGTATGGTGTTACCAAAATGAACAAAGATAGAGAATGAACTCTAGCGTATAGGGGGAGAAAGATTGAATTTTTGGTTGGTGTTACCAAAGAAACTACCAAAATGAATAAAATGAAGAAAAAAACACAAGTGATGAATTTCAGCCAGCGTACCTACATGTTGATCATTGCCAACGGACGAGATTCAGTGGAGGAGTGTATAAAATTCGAAAAATGCTTGATTTGAGCCCACTTAGAAGCCTATAACTTTAGTTATAATTATTGGATGTTCAATATTAAGCTAGATAATTAACGTTTAAATGACAGGCTACAAATCTGCATAAAAATTTTTGCAAAATCGTAAAAAATTTCATACTAGAAACTTGAAAAATTGTCTTTTTAGAACTATTTCATCACGGCAAAAGAAAAAAAAACAAACAGAATATGTATGTATGTAGGTACGTACCAACAAAGAATGTATTGATAGAAGGGAGAAGACGGTGGATAAAAAAAAACACGTGGCAAACAAAATTGGCTTTGCATCGGGCACAAAAATGATATATGTACATTATGTTTATGTAGGTATGTATGTATGCATGTAGGTATGTGCATTGTGCATGAACATTTGTAGTAGGTATTTTACAAATAATAAAATCGTAAAGGTTGGATTTGGTTGGTTTGTTTGGATTATAACTTCTGTTCTAATAATCGGATGTTTAAAGTTAAGGTCTTAAAATTAAGGTAAAATGTCAGTCTAAAGAAATTATGTGACAAAAGTTGACTTTAAATCAATCGATTGTTGAACCTAGAATATGCATAGTTTGGGTAAAAACTTAACTAACTTCTAAATCAATTTGGTTGTTTAACCTAGAATATGCATAGGTACCTACTTGAACCGCTTATATAAAATTATATCTTAAGTTCCAAGTACCAGATCATCAAGGTTAAGGTCTTGGTTAGCTTCTAACTTCTATTCTAATAATCGGATGTTTGAGTTTAAAGTCTCAAAATTAAGGTAAAATATGACAAAAGTTGATTTTTTTTTTTTAAATCAACCTAAAGAACCTAAAATATGCTAAACAACGTTTGGGTAAAAACTTTACTAATTTCTAAATCAATTTCATTGTTTAACCTAAAATATGCATAGGTACCTACTTGAACCTCTTATATAAAATTATTACTTAAGTTCTAAGGGCTAGATGCTCAAGGTTAAGGTATGTTTAGGCAAATCAGGCACGAGATAGAATTAACTTAGCTAAACAATTGAAATATTATAATCGAAAAGAGTCGATTTTGTAAACTGATATATAGTCTGTTCTAATTATCGGATTTTTGAGGTTACGGTCTGAAAATGAATGTAAAATGACAGACTAGAAAATGCTTTTGACAAAACTTGATTTACTTCGGAATCAGTTTGATTGTTTAACCTAGAATGTGCATAGGTACCTACTCGAACCTCTTTAATAAACCTATAACTTAAGCCCTAATGGTCAGATCTTCATGGTTAAGGTCCTCAAATGCAAATAAGATTGAGTACATTTTTCATTTTTGAGATTCACTTAGGATGAATAATAATGGCTTTAAATATTGAGTTTTTATAGTTTTTTCATTCACTATGTATTCACTGAGAATTAATCTTTACTTTTTGAGAAAAGACGTTACACCAAAAAAAGAAAAAAATATGTAATTAAAATTCTCAAAACATGAGAGTTCGACTCAACATTTAAATTTTATACATCTTTCACTTTGGATGTATCATGGCTCCGAAAAATATTCCACATTTCAGAAGGAAAAAAAAAAACTCTAACGGAGAATAAAAATCTTCCAGGTTCACTTTGGATGAATCATCCAAATTCAAGAAAAAAAAACATTACTTCGAGAAACAATTTTATTCAATTCCTATTCGTTCGAAGAGAAAAATTGTGTATGCATAGGTAAAGAAAGAATATGTTCAGTTTTAAATTTTAAACATGTCATGTCATAGGTCGAACACTGACGTATGTGATTATAGTTCCTAAAAATCAACTGCAAAAAACGATTTCAAAAATAGAGGTGATGAAATGGGTGGGAAGTGCTGGGGAACTTCGGCAATTTTTTTTTAACATGTTTTAGGTTTTGAGGGAAACTAAAATGCAAAATTTGGGTGATGTCAAACCTTAATTTGACTATAGGTAACTGGTGTACTTTCATTCACTACCTATTTTTTTTTTAATTTCATTGTCATTTCAATTTCCCCTTTTTTAACATTTTCACTTGCTTTAAGTTTTTTATTTCTATATTTTTTTTTTCGTTCTTGATGTATTTATTTTGGACAGCTAGACTATCTGCCAGTCATGATGACAACTTTGTTTGACATAGAAATCTTAGTTCGTTCTCAACTACAGAAGAATTATATTTTTCAATTATATCAAATGACATTGTAGAAAAAAAAATCCATTTTGAAATGTCTGTTATAAGTTATATAAAATTATTTTATACTAAAAAAAATAGACATATTCATATACATAGGTAGGGATGAAGAAAGTCATCGTTGTAGTCGCCAAACTAAATATTCTAGGCACAACTTTATACGCTGCCATAAAACAAGGATAACAGAAAGAAAGAAAAACAGTTGTCAGTTGTTCTCCTTAAGTCATATAATATAGACCGGGAGGTAGTGTTATGTTATGGGAAATGGTTTTTAGAACTAGGAGCAGTAGAGCCAAATGTCAAAATTGATGTCTTATTTTACCTGGTCAATTGTGAATTAATAACAAATTTTGACATTCAAGGATGACAAAAAAAAAAGTAATGCATTAGTTCAGATGCAAACCCTCAGAGTCAATATCGTCCACGGAATTGTGTCAAACTTGAGATATCCATAAACCAAAAAAAAAGCTTAATTTCATGTTTGATTTTATTTTGTCTTTTATTAGGGCTCTTTCCAGAAATCATATCTTCTTAGCTGTACAAGACTGCGGTCTTGTCTTATCAATACCCGAATAATGGACCCAGGATTTAAGTAATTACAATGAAAGACGTTTACGAGGAAAATTATTGGTCCCTTATATGAGGACTGAGGAGTGATGATTGCAGAGACCTCACAACCATGAACTGTAAGCAATATACTTAGAAGAAAATAAATCAACAAAAATAAAGCTTAATGTTAATGGACTCCAGTGAGCACCCATTTCGAATGAAGAGAAATCAGCTTTAAGGTGAAATGACTCGAATGGTATCGGAACTGTGTTCGAACTATATGCTCTGGTTTTATGTCTGCTAAGATTATTTTTATATTTAACTTTTACATACATATGTAGTAGATATAGGTATTTGTTTCACTCTACATTGGAAATGAAGTCAAAGCTTGATTTTCAATATTTCGTTATTTTTGCAAAAACTCCATCAGTTGTGGTAAAAACAAGATTACATAATTTGCAACGTTAACATTCGGTACTATTAAACTTAGTGTGAAGAGATGAATCAAGCAATAATAACAGAACAAAAACTTCTTTCTTTGCCACCATCACCATCATTGGTGGCTTCGCAAACTCTCACCGCACAGCCATTTTGTTCTTCTAAGTCATGACAGTTTGTGGCGCAAGTGATTTTCTATTTATTTATTTTTTTTTTGCTTGTCATTTAGTCCTATTATGCGCTGTGAGTTGTTTTTTTTTTGTTGAAGCTAAAAATATGATGAAATGTAAGTACATAAATGTAGGTATGAAGAAATAAAAATAAACAAGAATATTATTATTTTTTGTAGAAGAAGAATGACTTTCTGTGTGGCAGTAAAACATGATGGTATTCTATCTAGCTAGACTTATGTATGTACTAAACACAGCTAAGAAATTTTTTGTTTTCTTACGCACACCTCCTACATTTTTTTTCTAACAGTTATTTATATCAAGGAAAATATGTGAGGTATAGGTGCATGTAGTAAACGAATGATTCGCATGTCTCAAAGCTTATTATCTGTGATTTTTTTTATGTAACCATAATGATCGCTGATAAGGAAAGGTATTATGTTCCTACAATAAGTAACTGAGAGATGATATTGTTTGTTTTTAAAGGATTTGAATTGTGAGTGTGGCTCAGAGTTTTCAGATTTTTTTTTGCATGATAATTTTTGAGAATTTTTCGACAAACGACGTCCAGAACTTTAACCGTGCGTCTATATTCTTCATTGTTGACAGTCTAAACCAGTGTTTCCCAACCTTTTTTTTTTGCTATGTCCCACCAGAACCTTTCCAACTTTGGTAACTGCAGAAGTTAAAGTTATCAAACAGACATATTGTAGAACTGAACTTCAAGTTAAAAAAATTCAATAATAGTAATATGCATGTAATATTTAAGTTTAGTGAAATCCTTGTGATAGATGCCTCCTGCGAAATAGATTTTCATTTCATTTTCTTTTTCTTTTTTTTTAATCCAGAAGATTTTTATTAAATCCGCATTTAATGAATGACAGATCCTGGATGCGTTCAGAAATATATCTCCAAGGGTGGAAACACAAGTAGCATAGATTTTTTGGAATGAAGTGTAATGCAGTCATGCGACTAGGCGTTCACTCTAATGATTTCTGCAGAAGCTGCATAGATGAGGAAGAGCTGCTCTGTCACAGAGACGTAGACCCCATCTGGGAGACTTCTACTACAACGATACGAGTGATCTAGCAAATACTTCTATAAGTAATCTTGCACGCTTTATAAGGAGCTCAAAATGGTTTAATTGAGTAAGGAAAAGCTTTACCAGACCCATGTGGTATCACAATGGGCCAACAATTGGTCTAAGTGTGTCGGTTCTTCACCGACAGCACTTCAACCTAACCTAACCTAACGCAGCGTAATTTTAAATTGCCCCCCTATTAAAACAAATTGCCCCCCTAGTGGGGCGTGGTGAATCCTATAAATTTGTATTTTTTCATTATTCTAATTCTAATATGTTACAATGTATGCAAGTAGGTAAAATTTCGTCACCAAACGACGTTGCTCAATAATTTTCCGATATTTTCTATGTTTTTTTATTAGTTTTTTGCTTAACTCGTATATAAAGTTAACAAACAATACGCCTCCTTTTATATTAAAATGTATTTATTGCGTTATAATTTACTCGTTGATTAGTTGTGACAATATCTATCTATTTTTTTAATTATTAAAAAAAAAAAAACAAAATAGAAACATAGAAAACATTGCACGACAAAATGTTATATTCAGAGCCAATTAATTACTTACTAAGCAATAAACATTTCAATATAAGAATTTTCAACTAAACAAATTAACGAAAAAAAACATAGAAAACATTGAAAGACAAATTCAAAAATATCACAAATTTATAGACCCAACCAATCTTCGATCGGCGAATGCTACTTCCGCGGCCTTGAAATTCATAAAGTTGACACATATTTCAAGTAAAAAAAAATAAATTGGTTCAGTTGATGAAATTTTATAGATAGGTGATTTAAGAATGATTTAAGGTGATTTAAGAATGATTTAAGGTGAAGAATATGTGATAATTTCTAACATAGCGCTAGTGTTTGGTACATTAAAGCCTACAATGTTTGTTAAAACACCCCCACGCAAGATATTCTATGTCTCCTGTATTTTCATTGCATGCAATTTCCAAATGTCATAAAATAGCTAACTATTCCAAAGAAATTCAAAAAATTCCACTCTATTTACTCCTTCAATGTTTTCATCGTCTTTACTGCGCTACTTACAATCACAAAGCAACAAAACAAATCAGGAATAAAAGTAAAAAAAATATAAAAAAATACCAAAATAAACTTAATGGAATCAAGGACAACAATATACACTGCGTGTTTTTGAAAGTTTGTTTTTGTTTTTATTCAAAGAGACGGCTGGCTGAATGACACATACAAAATATTTAATACACTCTTATTCATTTATAAGATTTTCAACAAAAAAAAAGAAGAAGAAAGAAACACTTACCCAATAGAGTTATGTATGGCATCTTATTTATATCAAAATGATCAGGGGCACAGGCATCTTCAAGTCTAGACGCTTGCTTTCCAGTTTGGATTTCAATCACATGAGTGTCACGACGATAGAATATCATACACATGAATCCTGATTGACTGTAAGAAATAAAAGAAGATATGTATGTACATATACTCGTATACATAAATCACAAATTGTAATAAAAATATTAATAAAAATGAAAATGAGAACTCATATAAAATCCATATAAATATACTAAACCCAAAGTGGCTCCAGAGGATTGATTATAAGGATTGTGGTGAAAGGAGGTTTTGAATTTATATCTTCAGTAATGTGATGACACACACAAGTTTTTATTTGGTGATTTATTGCATAAGTTTTGTGTTATCCAAGTTATGTAATATTTGGGAAATTTCAAATTCAATTGAATTAATTTAATGATGAAACAACGGTAGCAGTTAAATTTGCATAACTACTTGAAAATAAATGTAAGTGGCTAGCCACTAGAAGTCTAGTCTCTGGAGACCCGGCATGCTTTCGTGCATCTAGAAACGTCCCAATTTCAAGCATTCCATTCTTCTCCCATCTCGCAATCTCTCCTCGCCTTTATAGAGTCTAAAACGGAGAACGGATACAGTTGAAAATTGTAGGTCACCTCCATTCCTGGTAATTGGAAGTCACAAGGCCCTCATCTAATTTATTTATTTTTTAATTTGGGGAAAATGACGAGGGAACAGATATGTTCGCTCATAAATATTTGAGCAATTTAAAAAAACAACTCATGATCGTGAGTAGAACAAAAAATTGGTCCAAATTAAAAAAAATTTTTACGAAAATTGTTTTAATATATGTATTAACATTCTAAAATAAATATTAATTGATCGCTAGGGCGAGCACTAAATCTACTCACTTATGCGGCACGCTCATGAGAGGAGTTTCGTTAGCGAGCATTATGGGAGTGCGCATAGCGTGAGCTTTTTAAATCGGTCATGTGATCATGAGCGGAAGCTGATCATAAGTGTTCATTCGATATTGTACACTCACGAGCAGATTATGACCCTGGAGGATAGACATCTGACTCCATTTTGAAAGAACTCTAAGCTCAATGTCATATCACAACATTTTTTTAAGCGTTATGACATTTTCAGTTTGGGCGGTAAGGCTTTTATTACTTTGTTTTTTTTAAATATTTTTTATCATAATAATAAAATTAAAAAGATCAATATTTATATTTAAAATAAAGTTCATCAACCTTTTCGCGATTGCAATTTCCTTTTGCACTCTTAAAGGATTCATCTTCTACAAAACTTAGTTTTAAGATTGATTTAAAAACTTGTAAAATAGCGAATGCTAACAACTCTTTGTATGTAGTATGTTTCAAAGTTATATTTTTTTTCTCTATGTTCCTATATAAGTATTTCTTTGACAATTTTTTTTCTTTGCAATCCTTATAGAAATATTTCTCTTTATAGAAATTTCAATGCAACACATCACACAAGACTCATTGAGAAATGATAAATGTTCATAAGAAAAAAATAAATAAATAAAACCATACAGCTCGACAGCAGCGCCACTCTAAGTACTCAAAGGGTCCTTCTTATACTTTCGTCCTGTTCTTCGAGTAAGAAATAAAAAATGAAAAAAAAAATGTTGAAATCACTTACCATCCTGTTGTATAGTGCACAACGGCCATCATCTCGGTAGCAGTTTGCTTATTGATTTGTTCGCAAAGCGCCCTCGTCTCCATATATCCATTTGGTTTGATGATGTGCATTGACCCGTCACTGAAATGACAGAAAAGAAGAAGAAAAAAAAAAAAAACAACTTGTTATTACATTGGAAACAATATCAGAGAAAATAGCAGCAATGACTTTCATAGTTTATATTATGTATAGGTATAACCTAAACCAAGCAACCAACCAATAAAAACTGCGCCCTCTGGTGTTCATGTTCTTCAAACTATTTGTCATAAATTCTCTTTAACGTTCTTATGTACACTGTACAGTCAGTCAGCCAGTGGTTTTTTATTTATTATTTTTTTTTTCGTAAAGGATGAGAACGCAAAAAGCCTGTTTTGTTGCTTATACAAAAGCGAACAAGGATTGAAGACTAAAACACACCCCCAAAGAGAATATGAAGAGTACTTAATATACTTAGAGAAAATCTTGTTACAATTCTTAAAATTTTGTCGGCCAACTTTGCTACTCTTAACTATTCAGAGTGCATTTTATTTTAAAAGTTTCTTTGTCTATTTTGTATGCGTCAAGATTGTACATTTAAAAAACTGTAAAAATGAGTAGGTAAGCAACTTCGTTACTCGTTTGCCAAAAAGAATTGCTATCTTCTACAAAAAGTAGAAGCGTTTTGGGTCGCAGTAACTCATTTCTGTATTTTCAACTCAGAAGGCAAAAAAAAAACAAATCTTACTGATTCTTTTATACATTTAGAAATAAAATAATTAGATTAAAATAAAATAAAATAAAATAAAATAAAATAAAATAAAATAAAATAAAATAAAATAAAATAAAATAAATAAAATAAAATAAAATGAAATAAAATAAAATAAAATAAAATAAAATAAAATAAAATAAAATAAAATAAAATAAAATAAAATAAAATAAAATAAAATAAAATAAAATAAAATAAAATAAAATAAAATAAAATAAAATAAAATAAAATAAAATAAGATAAAATAAAATAAAATAGAATAAAATAAAATACTGTAAGATAAAATAAAATGTAATAAAATCCAAAAAACCCTTAACAATGAATTTTTTGTCATGCTCCAATAATGTTTAAACCAAAATGTAGCAGTCTGCGAGCCATCTGTTGGCGATCCGATTTTCGTAAGGGACAAAATTGACCGATTGTTAATTCCGTAGAGTTTTTAATTCCTTAAAATAAATATTTTCTCCTTTTCTTGCAAAATGAAATTTTCCTATATTGCCACCCTCGAACCCCTTAAAGTATGCAATTTCATAATTTCACGATATTCCGACTTTGGGTAATTTTCAGCTTCTTAGTGTGCTTACAAATAATCGATTTATTTTTATACATTTATAGATATATTAAATAAATCTCACATATGTATATGTAGGAAATATGGGCGTGGCAGTGAGTGGACTTTAAAAAATTTCAAATATCTTGCTTCAGGTTCAGAAGATTTTAATTAAAAATTTTCAACTTCCTAGGGATGTTAAGTAAGGATGAATCTCAGATATAAGAAAAGTGGGCGTGGTAGTAGGTATACAAATCGTAATATAAGAAGAATAGGTGTGGTAGTGGGCGGGACAAATAACAAAAAATGTCATACTTAAGGTTGAATTACAAAATTTCGATGTATAGTAAATGTGAGTATGGCAGTGGACGTATTTTACTCAAATCTCCTTTTAAAAAAATTTAAAATTACACAAAAATTGGTTCAATAGTTTTCGAGTCCATTACTGTCAAACAGTCTAATATTCATAGGTGACTCAAGAAGGTCGACATACGATAATAAAAACAAATTTAAAAAATATATCGGACCTTTGCACTGAATATAAATTGAAAATAAATGCATATATTTTTTCTAAGTGTAGTTGCTGATACTATATCAATAGTTGTTTGAAGGGTTGCGGTGGGAGTTTAACAGACAAGTATAGTAAAATGTACTCTATACTATTCTAAATTGCATTCTATTGATTTATCCATCTTCTTTGCAATCATCGTTTGGCAATACAAGGGGACCGCAAAGAAAATTGCACGTAAAATATACTCAGTCAAATGGATAGGATATCCTTGTGTGTACGAGTATTCGCCGAAACATCACCACTATTTCTATACAAATCCCTTCTTCTCAATACATATTTGGAACAAAACAAAAAACCGCATTTTTTCAGTGGCAAAACGGAAGGCGAGTCTTTTTTTTTTTTTTTTGTTTTTTCTAAAACACATTTTCTAAGATAATAAATTTTGCAACTAAGAGGATTTTCAGATCGAAAAATGAGTTCTCAGAAAAAAAAAAAGAAAATTGAAATGTGAGAGGGATGAATAAATGCCTGAATATGTTTTTCACGGTAAAATCATTTCATTTTTTGTTTTGTTTATATTGTTGGTTGTTTCTTTTTCTAGCAGCAGCCTCTAAGCCTTTTCATATTATACAGGTGGGTTTAGAGATGAGGCTGGTATTTCATATACAAACAATATACCTACTACATACAAAAAGAAAACCCTTATAAAAAAACTTTGTTTGCAAAACGTATTTCCATTTTTGCAGCCTCAATGCAAAAGTGGCTAAGCTCTAAATTGGATTTTCAGCCTGGGAAATAACATAGAAAGCAATTATAGGGAAAGGATTTTTTGAGTTTATGCGCTGGTTCTCAAAAAAAAAAAAAAAAAAAAAAAAACGACCTTAATAAAAACAAGCCCGATTGACTAAGCAATGTTGCATACATTGAGGCAGTTTTGCTTCGCGATTTTTTTTTTTTAATTTGATGGGTTACCGATTTTATTTTACGAAACATTTTAAAATTTGTTTTTCAACAAAAAAAATATATATGCATATAGGTATTTGTTGTGATAAACGAGCTTGTTTATTTAAGAACAATTTTATAGGCTAGAATATGAAGAAGTTCAAGCACACTTCTGGCACGATCATACATATATCCGTACATATATGTATGTTGATTCCAGGTGTATATATTGAACAAAGCTTACAGGATTATTTTTGAGTTATGGAGAATTTTTAAAATGTAATTTTGTAGAGTGGAATTGAATTGAATGTTTACTTACTACTTTTTTGTTTGAAATAAAATTCATTGAAAATATTTATTTTACTAATCTCATCCCAAATACACATGAATGAACAGGGCAATGCCGTAGAAATGTTTTTTCCAAGGAATAAATAGGGATAACTTTTTGATTTAAAAAAAAAGTGAGAAAGATATTTAAATTAAAAGAAAAACCTTATTCACATGTTTTGTATAGAGAGAAGGACTTCCAAAGCATTAGGAGGGAGTTTGTATGAAAAGCCTTGCCTAAGAGGAGTAGGTATTTCTGGTAAAACCTTCAATAAGGATAATTATTTAGTTTTAAGACTAAGCTATGACTGTTTTACTCTCACATGTTCCTACTTGAAAGGTCGCCACTACAATTATTACTCTGAAGAGGTACCTTCTTAATGGAAGTTTGTGTTTTTTTTGAAAGTCTGTATAGAATTGGTCGCGAAAAAACGACATCAGAGCTAAGTGATTTAAACGTAAACACAACAACAATCTAAGTGCATCTGGACTTAGCTCGAGACTTAACTCTATTTCCGATAAAAACTGTATTACCGCCACTTCATTTTGCAATCTTTATGTAAATGTCAAATTCTCAGAGTAATCGAATGAATCAATTTTTTGTCATGGAATTTATATTGTTTGTTTATCAGTGACTTAAAATTAAGTGTAATGTTTTTATTTAATTTTATTTCATTTAGCGGAATAATTTTCTATAGAAGATTTTTTTGTATTTTAATGTATGGCATGGCTGATTACTTTTTGTTTTGAATGCTTGCTGAAAGCTAAAAGAGTAGTGATGAGATATTGTAACAGTGATGGGCTTTTTTGTTGTGAAGATTTTGGTAAGCCAATATTCCAAAAAAGTTGAGGAGAAATTAAGAAGGCACTCTTGTATTGTTAGAAAGAGCACTTCGCAAATTTCATAGATATTTTTCTCAAGAGGTGTTAAACTTAATTCTGCTATCGCAGCAATGCTTAGAAAACAAATTCAGTTCGTTTTATTTCAAAACCAATATAACTCTATAATATAAATTATGAAGAAGTGGAAGGTCCTGGAACGGTTTTTGATTAAAATACTTAACATTTTGTGGGCGAAAAAGATGGTACAAAATGCAGTTTTATGTTTTCCTTTATAAATCCTTGTTACAAAAAGAACAAAGCATTATTTAAGTAGCGATTTTGTGAGTATTAAAATGGAGGCGAAGAATATGGATTTAAAGGTAAATTTTGAAAATTGATAATAAATATAATTGATAATTAAGAACGAAAAATTTACAATTATCACGGAATAATTTATCTAAAATGTTGATTTGTTGAAATTTAGTTCTAATGTAATAAATTTTAATATTTATCAACTATCAATTGATAATTTACAATCGCAGTAAAAGTGTCTTGCCCTCTTTGGGCGTAAAAGAATTGTTATGTCAATACGATCTCATCTAGAAAGAACATCCAATAGTGCCATCTCGTTACTTTACTAGATATACATACATACACCTAAAACACCAGCGCCATCAACCATGGTAGTTTAATCAGATTTAGATTTTGGCACCTTTTTCTACGTGGGCAGAGGATGAAAATGTAATTCCTTCGGAGAGAATCATGTTTCCGGTTAAACAAAGCTATTCTTTCAGATGAAAATTTAGATATGCCTTGTAAAGGTTGGTTTCAAAGACCAATGAACAAAACAAAAAGCGAAAAATACTGGAAACTTCTTGAGGTATAAAAGCTTCTTAATAACCGGCAATGCTGCTTTTATAGCAAAAGCATTTGATAGCTCATTAAGCTTGCTTTTATCGAAAATGGGTGTGTTTCGTATTGATGAATCATTGGTTCTTTAAATTAATTGTTACGTTTGTAACAACACAATCGAAGTTGCTTTTGGATGTTTTTTATGTCCAAAGTTCACAAAATAAATGCTGATGTGCCCCAAGGTTCTGTTTTATTTCCTACTTTGTTTCTCATCTTAATAATTGATCTTTTAACTGAAGCTTCTAATCCACTCAACTGTTTAGCTACAACGATAATAATTTCAAATTTCCAATACCTCATTTTCAGGAAAGTCAAAATACATAAAAATGAATTGGTTTTTTGGTTGTAGGTACCTACGTAACTTATATACTGGGCCGCCTTCAGCCAAACTTGCGCCCTGTTCAAGATTTGTAGAATTCTTAGTTAGTGTGCAAGAAATAACTTACCACAGTTGTTATGAATATTTTTTGGGATTATTTGAACAAGCTTTGTGGTTAAAATGCAAATGGCAGTACATATTTGTAATGAGCTCCCAAAATTTTGCGCCCTGTGCATTTATACATCTTGCACGAATGATTTTTGTTGGTTTCATGTTCGACTAGGTAAGCGAATTTGCATATTTTTAGGGGCGGATGTTGGCGATATCTGTAAATTCCATTTTATATTAAAAGAACAAAATATGTATTTTAAGGAATGACAAAAACTGCGGCTTACTTTCACATTCACAAAAATGGGATTGACAACAGATGACAATACACTTTCAGACTGCTACATTTGTCATTGTCTTTGCAGCTCATTTTATTTTCAATTTTTAAAAAATGCTAAAATTGATTAAAAATGCCATGCGAAGCCCAGCAGAACAGTTAGTTGAATAAAATTTTATGTTAACTTGTTCATTAATTTTTTTTAAATTATAGTTCATTTAATCAATCTAAAATTTTTATGGTTTTTTTTTTAAAACGTGAATGAAAATGGAATTATAGTTATTTTAATGACCATATAATTGGCCGTAATTAAATAGTCAATTATACTTATTTTTATTTTCGAAAATTTCATAATTGAATTCAAATTAAATTAAATACAATAAATGAACTGCTTTTTCATTAATAATATCAAGGGCGTCAGCTTGGCATGGAAATAACATTAAAATCTATAATACAAGATTCCATCGCACTGGATCGATATGTCAAAGGGTGCCCAGAGAAGCTCCACTTTTGAGAGCTCAGAACTTATACGAATCTATTTCTATTGTTTTCATGTTGAAAAATTCCTTCTGTATTAGAATTAATTTTAAATGAACCAAGAACGCCATTATTATATTTGTCGTATCAATTTTTTGACCAGAGAACCTATTATCGGTTTATAAAACAATCGGTATAATGGAAAACTAATCGTTAAACAAACCCATATTATGACATATCTACATACATATGTGGCTTTTCTATTATTGAATTAAATAATAGAAACGGAATCTCACTAATTACCTCACATAAAGTATTTTTTTTTTTTTGTAATGAAACCAAAAATAAAAAAATATAATAGCCTAAACGTTTATAATCCGCATTCACACAAAGTAACTCAAGTATATTTATATATAAACTACTATAAAAGCCAATAATCCTATTAAGGACTCTTTACGCTTTTCAATATTGAATTAGTGATGTGAAGTGCACTGCATATCAGCAAAGTGCCACATACTCGTTTTACTTTCCTTTGTCCTGAAATTTTTAGACTGATTGTTGACACTAAATGTGTTATCTATACAGGTGTTCATAGTAACTATATTGGTAAAATTCACTTTTTGTTCATAATTTAATTAGAGAATATTTTAATTTCAAATTCAATTTACACCTATACGATGGAAAAAAATGCAAATAAAATAAATATCATTTTATTTAATCAGTGCTTTTGTTTTCAGTAGCCAAGGACATTTAAAAAAATGTTTTCTTCATTCTTTTTTTGACAAACAATTTTAACTCAATGCATTTTATTTTTGTTAAGTCGTTTAAGTGCATTTTCTATTATGTCTGAACCCTGAGGATATGTTACTTCTTATAAAGAGAAGAGAACAAAAGAAAAGAGAAAAAAAAGTAAAAGAAATTAGCTTAACCTTGTACAACATCTTAGGGGAAAATATAATTCATATGTACATAGTTGACAAAAATAAAAGGAGTGGCAATAAGAAATACATATATGTATGTAATATGTATGTACTATGTATGTATATGACCACTTTAAAGCTTATTTTTGCTCTTGCCTTATGAATAGTGTAGATTTAGAAAAATGAATTGATGTGGCCATACAAACTGAACTGTTTTATTTTTTTCTCAAAAAGATTAATAAGATTAATATCTTCGAATCAAATTCAAACTAAAAGGTTTTAGTGTGCAAATCTTTGTCATGACAGACCAAATTCACACCAACCAGAGAATATGTTAAGTATTGTTGAAGTCGTTGAGAAATCAGTTTACAAAGTTCTCAAATCGACTTTTATGCTAGAAACCTAGAAAGGAAAAATTTAAAACTTTGCCTCTAAGTCGATGTAGGGACTTTTGGTAATTGATCATTGACTATCGCAGCACGGGGCGATGGTTGCGAAACTTCATGCCGGGATTAGCTCGGTGTTACTGTGAGCGATAAGTTGTAATAGTGCTAAGAGAAGAATAGTCTTTAGGTTCTCTGGAAATATTGTGTTTTAATCTGCTAATACGCAGAAAGATATAGAAAATTCATTCGGAGGTAACAACATACAATTTCGGTTACAAGATCCCGACTACCGAAAGAAATTTTGTCAAACATAATTTGGGAATTCAAATTCGTCACCATTTTTTCTTGAATTTTTAAATTATAAAATTTAAGTCGTAGGATGGCTTTATGTCAATTGCTTTTTACTTCTAGGAGTCAAAGAAAAAGAAGATCGACTTAAAGAGCCTCGCTAGGGAAGAATGCGCAGAAATCCTGATTGGATTCTTATGATCCCAGCACATAACCTGGAAAAATGTTGGTCAAACTGACTCTTACATAGAAAACATATGTAGGTCTTCTGAACAAGAAACGTCTTGTTATTTACATTTGACATTTGTCAAACTCATCTGCCATTTGAAGTGCCATAATATTTGTTGAATGTTTGCCGTTTACGATAATGGATCGCTTAACAATCGAACGAGTTTAAATTATTAAAACTACAAAAGTGGTGATTCAAACGTAGCCACTTTTCGCACATTTCGCGATGATTATGGTCGTCATAATCGACCGACTACGCAAGAAATCGGTAAAATTGTGAAGAAATTTTAAGAAAGTGGAAGCGTTACTGATGTCGTAAGGCCTGTGCATCATCGTAATGCACTCTCAGTCGAAAATATTGCTCCTGCAATTGCAAGTGTTGCTGATGATCCGAATTTATCGATTTCCCGGTGCTCGCAGCAATTGAACAATTTTTTTTTTGATCGTCGATTGAAGGTCATGACTTGGACGATATGTGGTTCCAACAAGACAGGGCAACAAGCCACACAACACGACTACTTATGGCTTTATTGCGTGAGAAGTTTCCTGGACGCGTAATTTCACGTTTTGGCGACGTCAATTGCCAACCAAGATCATGCAATTTGACACCGTTAGATTTTTTTCTGTGGGGTTACGTAAAAGACCGTGTTTACGCGAATAATCCCCGAAATCTAGACGCATTAAAAACCAACATTACTCAAGTTATTGCCGAGATAACGGCCGAAATGTGCGAAAAAGTGGAATCGGCAATTTAAATGATATTGTTTTTCACACTTAATGGCAAAGTCCTAAATTTATAATGAAATAAAATTTTCATCAAAAATTTATTGCTGTGTGTATATTATTTAGCTTTACTTTCGAAGCCGAAACCCGTTACATGCATACGTATTTTTTTAATTTATACAGAACATATGGTCACCTTGGTTAGGTTTATTACCAAAACCCCATTTTCTTTCACCAACCCCATCAAACAACATTGAAAAAAGGACAAAAAAAACAAGGACACCGAACAAGCATTGTTTTTCTTTTTGCTTCAAAAAAAACTGATGTTTGCATTTATTTTCTCCTATACGAATGTTTTTTCTTTTATTTATATTCTGAGAACTTGTCTCACCCACATACTCGTCCTACACTCATGTAGGACGTACATATGCACATATTAGTATTTATGATTCTATGTGAATCTACAACTATAGCTCTTGTTCTTTCATTATCAAGGACGAAGAAAGAAATTTATAAAAAAAAAAATAAAAAACAACAAGTGGGAAGGTTTATAAATATAGTTGACTGAACACAATAAGATAAGCTACAGTTCACATAATTAAAATAATACCCTATTGCTAGAAGTTTGTTTATTTGAAAAAAAATAGAAGTATAAATTTAGAAATTTTTTACGATTGACTACAAACTAAAATCTCACATTTTTTTTCAAAATAAATCACGTACATTCATATTACGAAATTTCGCATTTAAAATCTGTAGAAAATTACATATTTTTAAATAGGAAAATGTATCCAAAAAGTTTAATATTAATTTTCATTTGCAAGAATTTAATTTTGCGAGATTTTAAAATTGCGAAATTTAATTAAAGCTAGATTTTGGTATAATGCGAAATTTATATAGATACCTGTGCAAGATTTTAAATACGATCAACCTTATTTATAGCCATGTTAACTTCACTCATGTTATCATTCATGATTCTATTCCAAAAAGTCAAGTCAAATTTTTTAAGACACCACGTTTTTGTATTGCGTGAATTTTTTTTTTTTAAATCAACTACATAATTACCTTTAAGTCGATTCGACTGATTGCCAAATATTCGGAAATTTAATTCCTTATTTTTGTTTTTCAAGATTTTGAACGTTTTGGATAAAATTTAAATTTTGAGCAAAGTTTTACGGAATTTCAAATTGTTGATTTTGATTCGTATATCATTTAAGATAATAGTCATAAGAATATCTAATAAGTGAATGATTTGTCCTTTCTTTATAAATTCAAAAATTGTTCAAACTGAATTCACCCTATAAAAAATTAAGAACAGAAAAAATATTCCTATATTCAACTCATATAGAATTGTCGTTGCGAAAGGAAAACTTTTCCCAGCCATATGTTTTTTTTTGTTTTATTTTTTTTTTATATTACCCAAGAATAACAAGGACGAATTCAAATGTTCATTAAAATTGCAATGTGTATCTACGTGTGTTTAGTATTCCGCCCATACTACGTTTCGCTGTTATCTGACAAAAGAAAGAATTTTAATTTACAGAAGCTTTCAAGGATCTCTTCAATATAAAATGAGGACAATAAAAACAACACACACAGTACACACCCATACACTTATACAAAAACAAGAAGAAAAAAACTACATTTCAATAAATTGAAATCAAACCGAGATAAAAAATAATCACTGATTTAAATGAAAACACACACAAAAACACAAACACCGACACACAGAAATCAAATCATCTAGAGATTTGAACTGATTTCGAATATAATACATATACAAACTTGGAAGGTATTTATTTTGTATATAAAAATTTAGATGTTCTTTAAGCTTCTTTATAAAGAATTAATACACATTACACCAACATAAAGATATGTATCTAAATATAAGGAACTTAAGAGCGATTGAATTGAATTGAAGTCTAATGACGAAAAAACAAAAAAAAAAAAATGGATAATGATTTTTGCCAAGTCTCGCCTGGATTCATTAGACATTGTAAATCCCTTTCATTAAGTTAAAATACATCGAAATATTCCTGAAAAGGAAGAAGATGGCACTCGAGATCCTTTTTAGAGGATAAAAACGTAAGCTTTATATAAGAAAGAAAGAAAACAAAAAATAAAAAAAATAAAATTACGAATTTTTCCAACTAACAAGGATACTTGAAGTTTTTTTTTGTTTTCTATATATTATATTTTGTGCATATCCATTGAGATGTATCTTATCTTATCTATCTATCGATCGAAAGATGAGAATCCTTTTTAACATTTTTTATAAATTTTTTTTGTGTGCAATTTCTTTCGTTAAAAGTGATTTCTCACCAAGGATCTTTTAATCATTCAAGCGATTGAATAAAAAAAAAATTATATAAATGAACAAAAAACTACATTTATTTTTATTTAGATATAAAAAAAAAGAAAAGAAAGATGAAATTCTTTTGGAATGATTGAGAATGGAAGAAGATTGTCCTATCTTCCTATCGTTGTCGATAATATCCACAGATTGCTAGTTTCCGATGATGGTAAAATTACACCATGAATGTTCTAATACATATGACTATGTGTATATTTTGTGAAATGGATTTCTATGAGATATTTTTTTTTGCAGTTTACAGTATTTTATTGATGAAATTGTAATCTTGGAAACGAGAATATGAAAAGATGAGAAGTGGTTTTCTACTTTTTTGCACTTAAGACGAATTGAATTGCGGGTAGATTTAAAACAAAAAATTTATAATAACTTAGCATGAATTAATAGATGTTTAATATTTATTAAATTCTTTAGGTCGTATTTATAAACATTGTCTAACTTTGAACAGCCGTCCAAGTTATAAATAAACATGTTTAATTGTTGTCTAAGAGTTAACTAATTTAGACAAGAGAATTGGCTGTCTAAGTCTTGACTAATGTGACATTTTATTAAATTAAACGAAGCATTTTTCCAACTATTTTGAAAACTGTAGACATTTAGATGCTGTAGGACTAGTCAAAAATCTAATAAATACGGCTGTTTATGTTAAGTACATTACATACATATAATTTATTAAACTCTCTCTCTTTGAATTTACTGAAGCTAAACATTAGAAACTATATGTGTTAATTAAGGTTAATTTTAGTTTAGCTCCTTTTTTGTTTTTAAATTCTGTAGAGCTTTTTCGTGCACATTGTTTTTTTTTAATTTTTGTAAAATGAGAAAATTAACGCTAAATTACCGGTTGAAGGTTCATAAAAGTAGTAAAAGCCCACCCCCTCCCCCACCCTTCATTAAAACTAATTATAAAAAATTGAATTGTTTTGCTGTTTGTACGTCAAGATTCTAAATTGCATACTTTCAGGTGTTGGCGATATCTGAAAATTCCATTTTTTAAGGACAGAAGAAAATATTGATTCTAAGAAATGACACCACGGAACTGACAATCGGCTGATTAGGTTCCTCACGAAAATGAGATCGCCAACAGATAGCGTAACGCTCTCAAATTGATATAATTGTGTATAATAATTATTTAAACATGTAAAATAACGTGTATAGGGTTGTTTGAAGCTTCTCAAAAATTTATTTTAACTTTTTAAAATGCTAGTACAATACACAAAAGCAGTTAATATAATCGAAAGTTGTCTATTAGATTGGTAAGTGAAAATAAAAATCGGGACCATATATGTATATTATAATGAGACATAAACTTTAATTTAAGAATTTATTTATGTATTTTTTAAGAAAGTTGCGGGTGTCAATGGGGTGGATGTAGTGCCTGACTGCTTACTTAAAGGTGTGGGTTCGAGCTTCACTCTAGGCAACATTTTTTCCTATATACTTCCATTTTCAACTGGTCGCCACCCGTGGTTTTTCATGAGATAATAAACACATTATTTCTCAGTCCACTTTGCCAGCCAAAAATCTTTCCTATTTTTCTATTCCTTCTAACTATTGTCATGAAATTCGGATTGCATTTAAATAGATCTTACGTCTTACTGGCATATAGTTAAAAAAAAAGAAGATCATTTAACTAAAATTTTTATTAAGGGTGATTTTACTCACACTCTATTAAATACTGAATTTTGCCGATTTAACTTAAACCGCGTTCAAGGTAATTATGTCATTAAGAAAATTTCATTAAGTTTTCTATAAATTCACTTCCCATACCGAATGTTTTTGGTACACTGAATACCTCAGCAAAAGACCTCAACATTTTTGCATCATTTAGAGTTATCGAGATATGCCAATCAAACCGTTTTGTTGGACTTTGAAAAAAAACTTATCTTAAAAACTATACTTCATCATGGAACAATTTAGAGGTCGCATCTGGACCTTAAGGTTTGGGTTTTAATGCGAACTTAATTTAAAGAATTGTATACCAATAATTGTCTATGTGCTAATTTTAGAAATTGTTTATCAATATTTGCTTTAATTAATTCAGATAATCAGATATTTTTCAAAAATGTTCAACAAAATTTTAAAGAAAAAAAGTTGTACCTTTTATAATAAAAATAAAATAACGAAAAGCATTGTCTCTTGAACTAAAGCCTTTTCGCATATTTCTTAAACATATTTTGTTAAACGAAATGGTTTACTCTTTGGTGTTACAGTGTTGAAAACAAATTAATTAATTTTATTTATTATTCCGAAAAAAGTACGTATACGCCCGAGTGATCGTTGATGATTACCATGTAATTCATTAAAATATTTAAAAAGCAGTAAAGTAGGTTGTACCAAAACAAACAAAAATATTACTTATGATACGGTCACTTGTTTGGGATAGAAGAGTTTTATTAAAAAAAAAAAAAAATCAGTATACAGAATTAGTTACGTAAATAAATGTATCTATTTAATTTTCTTTATTCCTGTAGTGTTTATTTTTTTTAAATTTATTTTTTCATTTGCGTCTCAAGAAGTATTTCACAAAAACTATTTTCGATTTTTAATATTTATCACCAGGGATAGGATTTTGCTGACTTTGCCATTTTTTTGCGCAATCGTATGACACTTTAGACTTTAAACAAACATGTTTTGAGTCCTGGTGATGAAGAATATATGAAATTTATTTTGCCTTTTCTTTGGTTGTTGCCTTTTTTTGCCTTTTCTCATATTTTTCTTCTTTTCAAATATCACAAAAAGTAAATTTACTCAATGTAAATACATGCATATTTCGGATCCACATAATTTTTTCTATGCATTGACTAATTAGCTCAACACAAAAATTTCGAATGAATACAAATAAATCTATGTAACTTTATTGTCTGCTATCTCATTGAGTGCTTTCAATTAACGACAACGCTACATCTTTTTGTAGCAGTACCTAATTCATGTTTTCTTTACATTTAGGAAACACAATTGTAGAAGTTTCGAAAATCTTAGACAAAATCAAGGGCGACTTAGAGACACCAAAGGTACAGTCGCAAAAGATGTTTTGAACAAATACAAGTATGTTTTTTCTGCATATTGACTTCAGACATTATTCCAAATAAATGCGTTATTAAAGGTGACGAAAACAGTAAGCTCCCAAAAAAATATAGAAGTAGGTAATGTGGAGTTTTTCAATTGGGCTTCACTCGTTTCCGTTGATGTAGAGAGGTCTTTCAGTTCCTTTAAAGCGCTATTCAGGGTCAACCGCAGGCGGTTGTTGCCTGAAAATTTTAAAAAAACTTATGGTTCAATGTAACTATAGTTAAGTTTTTATTTTATTCCCTCCTGTTTGAATAAATGCCTTTTTTTGCCTTTTTAGATGTTTTACTTTGCCTTTTTTTTAATTTTTAGGTCAACAAAATCCTATCCCTGTTTATCACTTAAGAAATGACAATTATAATAAAGGAATGTTAATGTGTAGCTAGCAAGGTTTTAAATCTAAACCGATGAAGGAAGAGAATTTGATTCTATTTGCAATCTATAGATGGATCTTAGTATATATGACTGGGAAATTCAAATTAGTTAAATGCAACATAAATATGGAGATATGTGAAAAGAGACGTTTGAAAAATGATGACTATTATGCAATTCGCAACATTTTACTCCTGGAGATTCTTAAAAACAGGAAGTTTTTGATCCACAAACATTTTTTTTTTATGTGGATTTATAAAGTTGCACCGATTATCTTGAATTGACAAAATTGTTTTTAAAGTACTCTGTTGCGAATAACTTTAGAATATCTTTCAATAAACAACAATTTACTTACAATACAATGTAAGTAACGACTACATGTAAAAAATACTATCCAGTAAAAAAAAACTTTTCCAACAAAGAGATCTTTATTATTTTAAAATATTTCTAAAATTTATAAAATAACAATTTAGAAAATATCTTGCTCCATCGTTCATAAATTCCTTCGCATATTTTATTTTTGAACAATTTTTTAATAATAATATATCACTTTTAAGAGCAAAACCATCCATCCATACACATACTCTACTCTTGCCACACAAAACCAGCCTCCCCATTAATCGATTAAAACTCTTAACTCCGTTCGTTTGTCGGCAGCAAGGGGAAGCGGTGACAGCGACGGCATCGTCATCGACTGATGTGGTGGCAACACCAGGTGAATAACCGAGTCGCTTCATGTTATTTTACAAATAAATCATAACTTCTCATATATCGAATCTCAAAAATATAATGGATCCGAAGAGCATGACATAAAAAAAACTTCCATAAATGAAAAACAACAACAACAACACATCAACTTTCATAGCGCCATCACACGCATCATTCAAAATACCCATATAGATAGGTTGTCTATACTGTAAACCCTCAGTCTGAAGCAAGGGCAGGCATAAACAAGGACGAGAGAAAAAAATATTCAATGATTCAATGCTTATCGCTCCAACCCCTAACTAGCACTTCCGCTTTGGAGAACACCCCCACATGAGGTGTGGTTGTGGATGTAGTATGGTGGAGAGCGAAGCCCATGTGGGGATTCCTCCAAAATGAACGCATAGGTACCTACATATATAGATACTTCCATTTAGTGTGAAAGGCATAGCAGCAGATACTTTGCTCCTGCTGGTTGGTGAATGGTGATGGTCGTGTGCATGACACAAAAGTTATTCCCGCTGAAAAATGATAATAAATCATAAAATAAAAACTTTATCTGAAGCAGACATAATTTTTCTATTTTTTTTTTTATTTTTTTTTTTATTCTGATGGCGAGGCCGGATTTTATTCTTTTTATTTTTTATTTTTTAATATTTTTGTTTTTGGAAGAACCAAAGGAGGAAGTGTTGTGTGCTTTGCTCTTTTTCTCTGATTCCGATTCTGAAATACATTCCTACATAATATTTAAACAAAAAAAAAAAAAACAAAAAACCGAAGCAAAATCCAACGTCAACATCCGGAGTTGACAAAGGATACGAAAATGCTTTTAGTTTAGTTTTGAACAATTTTTTTTTAACTTATTTTTTATTCTTCTCTCTAACAAGGGTGAGCACAATAATAATAATAATAATAAAAAAAAAAACATTTTTTGCCAATTCAGCTGAATTGTGAATTTTATATTTATTATAATGATTTAGGGAGTTATGCTTTTGCTTTTTTTTTTCTTCTTCTTCTTCTTCTTTCTATGCCTGCATTGAATGGTTTTTTGGAATGTTCGAAATGGCTATAAATATGATTTTGCCAATTTAAGAATCGACATTTTTTGTAAAATATTGCTTTGCAAAGGTTTTTATTTCGTAAAAAAGGGCGAGTTTTATTTTTTTTGCTGTTGCCTTTTTAGCTGAAATATGTCGTTCAAAAAGTTTTTGACGCTCTGTTATTTATTTTTTTTTTTGAAAAGGGTATAGCTTTTTGGAGTTTATTTTAAGTCGCTTTAGTTTTTTTTTTTGTTGATGGGAAGGTCAATTTTAACATTTTTATTTTGGGTCCTATATAGCTTTGGCTTTTTTTTTAAGTTGTAACAGTTTTCAATGATGTTAGATAATAATTGACGGATTTTTTTTCTTATTTTGGGTAAAAAGGATTCTGTCAAGTCGTTATGTAAGGATTTATTTGAGTTGGGTGTTAAAGATGATTTATTGATAAATATACTTTATTAAAGTTAATTTTCTTTTCATTGAGGAAATTTATTTGCATATATGTATGTGGTGTGGGTGGAGTGTTTTTCTTCGGGAAGGTTAACTCCTTTTTTTCGTATAACTTTATTGGAAATGGAAATTAAGATTTTTAATGTTTAAATTTGTTTTATTGAATAAAATTTCCGGAAATGTACAATTTTATGTGTTTTTGGTTATCAGAAATGTGAGTTCTTTTTATAGCATCGTCATTTTTTTTTATCATTTTCAAAATTTCATTAATTTTTGATTAAACTAATAGATACATATATATAGATAGTTTCTATTTTAAAAAATTTACAGATTTCACTCATAGAGTAACTATGGGGACATTGAAAATGAGTTGTATTACGTCAATAAAACAAAAACATGCCTAATCTTAGTGATTTATATTTTGTAAACTATTATTGCTATATAACTTCACAAACTATCTTAGAAACCATTCTACAGTCTGAAGTACCAATTTGTAAATTTAATGTCACTTCCCAGTTGGCGGTTAAATTAATTTGTTAATTTTTTTAATAAGGTGAATCTTAGTCTTAATTGTAGCTTAACTCGCAATTACACAATCATACTCATTTTCATCCGCACCGGCACAGCACTTATACACGAAATTAAAAATACATATACCATCTATCTTAAAGTATATCTAGGTACATATTTGCCATATTTGGTATTTTTGCCTAGCTAAGCTTTGCATAAAGGTAACTGAATTATTACAGATCGATTAAAGCATACATCATATACGGTTCAACTTAGTTTTCGACTCAGTTGATTGTTTTTGAATCAACCCGAGTGTTTGATTAAATGTCCAGGCAAACCTTTTTTAAATCGAGACAGAATTTGATGCCCCAACCCACTGCTCATTGTTTTATTCTATAATATTTAATTTTAAAATATTTTGAACTCATCTTTTAATCAATTTAACAATATCGAGTCGCGTAATTTATTTTAGACAAAAATAATGTTTTTGAGACTTGGAGCTGTATTCTTTTATCTGAGTTTATGAAATATGTGGCCGAGCGGCAAGCAGTTGACAACCAAATTAAACAGTTTATGGACTACTTTAAGATAAAGCCTAAAATTTTATTTGCATTTGAGGACCTTAACCATAAAGATCTGACCATTAGGGCTTAAGTTATAAGTTTATTAAAGAGGTTCGAGTAGGTACCTATGATTCAGAAGTAAATCAAAGCATTTTCTAGTCTGTCATTTTACATTCATTTTCAGACCGTAACCTCAAAAATCCGATAATTAGAACAGAATATATCAGCTTACAAAATCGACTCTTTCGATTATAATATTTAAATTGTTTAGCTAAGTTAATTCTACCTCTTATTTAAGTAAACATACCTTAACCTTGAGCATCTAGCCCTTAGAACTTAAGTTATAATTTTATATAAGGGTTTCAAGTAGGCACCTATATGCCTATTCTAGGTTAAACAATGAAATTGATTTAGAAGTTAGTTAAGTTTTTACCCAAACTATGCATATTCTAGGTTCAAAAATCGATTGATTTAAAAGACTGACAATTTACTTTAATTTTAAGACCTTAACCTCAAACATCCGATTATAAGAACAGAAGTTATAATTCAAACCAACCAACCAAATCCAACCTTTACGATTTTATTATTTGTAAAAAACCTACTACAAAATGTTCATGCACATACCTACATGCATACATACATACCTACATAAACATAATGTATATCATTTTTGTGCCCGATGCAAAGCCAATTTTGTTTGCCACGTGTTTTTTTTTATTGCACACACTCCACCGTCTTCTCCCTTCTATCAATACATTCTTTGTTGGTACGTACCTACAAACATATTCTGTTTGTTTTTTTTTTCTTTTGCCGTGATGAAATTAGTTCTAAAAAGACAATTTTTCAAGTTTCTAGTATGATTTTTTTTACGATTTTGCAAAAAAATTTATGCAGATTTGTAGCCTGTCATTTAAACTTTAATTATCTAGCTTAATATTGAACATCCAATAATTATAACTAAAGTTTTAGGCTTCTAAGTGGGCTCAAATCGAGCATTTTCGAATTTTATACAATCCTCCACTGAATCACGTCGGTTGGCGATGATCAACATGTAGATTGTAGGTACGCTGGCTGAAATTCATCACTTATGTTTTTTTCTTCATTTTATTCATTTTGGTAGTTTCTTTGGTAACACCAACCAAAAATTCAATCTTTCTCCCCCTATACGCTAGAGTTCATTCTCTATCTTTGTTCATTTTGGTAACACCATACTTTTATCAAAACGACCCTATAAACATTTTCAATGTTAAAAGGTTTCACAAAAATCTATAGCATGAATATTCATATTATTCTGGATAAACAAATTAAAAAAGATAAGCTCAGAGTAGTATTTATTTTGTGCTGCTCATACGAGTGCTTTTTTTTTACTAAAATTTTGTCTCCAATAATATTGAAAAAAAAAAAAAAAAACTTCAAGACCTCATTATAAGAACTTTTTCAGAAGAATCAATAAAAATTAACTAACTTCCGCTGTTTTTAATTGAGTTTAAGTCCATTTCTGCCGATAGCAGCAGTGATAGCAGATGAGACTTTTATAATCCCACCGATTTGGAAAAAAAATCCTATTTTTTACTGAAATGAAAAAAAAAACCATGTTTTGATACCATAAAAAAAAAACCTTTTATGAAAAGGGAGAAATGTCAATGAATACCTAAGCTTGGAACGCAGTTGCGATTTCGATCGCGCGACACAGAAAACTAAACACATGAGTTTCAATGGTGTCGATAAATTGCAACGCTTAAAAGAATGAAATTCGTTAAATTTTTCTAGCGTTGCGACTGCTTATTTTTTTGCGAATGAATAGTCGCACGATTGTTATTGTAGATCCAATTTAGATTGCTCATTCCACAAAAAAATTAACAGCATCAAAAATGATAAAAAGTTTTATGTTGTATTTTTTTGCGAATAACGAACGCGTGACTGAAAACCTCATCAAGTGATTTAAAGCTATAATTTCTTGCGATTGCTATTTTTTAATCGGGACAAGATAAAATCGCAAGTGTGTTCCTAGCCTAGGAATGGAGTGATTCGAACGGTATATAACTTTTTGAGGGAATTCAAATATGGCCGTTGTGTGGTAAAGTCCGTTCGCTTTTTTTTTAGGTTTTTCTTTCAGGCCTATTTTTATTGGGTGATAAGGTTTAGTTCGGGGCACCGAAATCGTCCGATTTGACCCCATTAGACTTTTTCTTGTGAGATGTATAAAGTCACAGGGGTATGGCAATATGTTGTAAATGATCAAATTCAACATATCCCGTTCAACCAAAGTCATCGAAAAATGGACCATTTAAACGATCACATATTCCACATATTTTCTTGTTAAAATTCCTTTCGAAATTCCATGTACGATGTTTTTATAAAAATCGAAAGACAGCATTAAGAAAAAAACTTGTATTTCCAACCCACTTTAAGGTCAAATTAAACAAATTTCGAAATTCCTGATATTATGGAAAATTGTTTGCTCTAAGAAAAGAGCTCTTTAAATATATGTTTTCATCACCATCTTGATTTTCTTAAAAATATTGAAGAATAAATTTGTTGCCATATTTTTAAACAAAATTAAATGTTTTCAAAAAAAAAATGTCTTAAACCTTTCATTGATAATAGTTGCTCTAGAGACGACTCAAGAACAACTTATAGAAAATTCAGTTCTCAAAACAAAATCATTACGAAGTTATTCGCAAAACATGCGACAAAAGCTATGTCCTGTAGGTTGGTTTAAGGCAATTCCATTGTATGAGATAATACTAAAAATTATTTTTTTTTTTAATTTTTAAACAAATAAAAAAATTGATAAAAAATACTTTTATTTTTATTTTTCAAATTGTTATGTTAAAAAGAGTTATGTTATGTTAGGAGAATATTTTGAAGAAATTAAAAATTAGACACATTAAATAAAAAAAAAAAGATTTTTTTTCGGAAATAAAATAGGTACTAATGTATATTCCCTTCCTTGGAGGCTCCGAGTAACCAATTTTACACTTTTTTAAGAATCTCGAAGCAGCTTTATTTAATTTAACCAACCCTAATATATGCTCTGTATAAAGACCAAGTAAATTAGGATGTGTGGGTACAACATTTTTTTCATAAAATGGCATGTAAAGTGAATATTATAATATTCATCTAAAAAATTGAAAAAAAGAACTCAAATAAAAGTAATAAAAGCATAACTTAGTATCAACAATGGGGCCAGTTGAACCTTTATTTTTTCAATTTAAATATTTACGACATAAAACAAACGAAAATATACAAAAAAGTACGTATTAGGTATAGGTATAATATATGTATCCCTAAGTAGGTATACAATATATATTTATCCATTAAACTCTGTTACAATATTAATGCTCCTTTGTGTCCTTTATCCTCAAAGTATATCATTTCAAATCTAAAATAAATAAACCGTATCAAGAAAATAACAAAGGGAATAGTCGCAACATTAAACATCACAGACCGTATATCTATGTATATAAATGATATAACTTTCTATAAAATACACATATGTGCACCATCTCTTATAGTAAAACATCCATCTATCACTTTGAGTAAAAACATCTTAACAAAGACGACTCATATACATACATCATTTGGGTGAATTTGAGACGAAAAGGCAGTAACAACAACAACAAGAACAAAAAAAAAAGGAGCCAAATCACAGAAGGCATAAACCCAAATGAGTTTCCTTTCACAATTTTGCAACTAAATGAAGATACTCTCATTCCTCCAAACACCAAAAATGGCAAAGAAAAAAAAAACAAAAATCCGTATTAGATACAAAACATTCCAAAGGACTATACACCTACTGTACGTACTGTAGGATACAACATACGATCGACGCCATGACACACAGAAGAACGTTAACGAAATCTAAGATACTCAGCACAAATAACAAAGATAAACGAGCAAAATTGATGTAGTTTTGCAATTTTCCATTTATTATTTTTAAACTTGAGAGTAGGTAGGAATACATGTACCCTACCCGGGGCTAGAGTTGTGGAACATGGAGCTGAAGCCTGGATCAGAACTGAGAAATGCGAGGCGAGGAGCGATGTTGATGTGGATGTGTAGTGTATATGTCTGTCTGCGGAGATGTATATCTGATGTTGGATACATGCAGCAGAGTAAGCTGCTTGTAGTTTAAATTGTATTCAATTTACTCATTTCAATCTAAAGATGTTCAGATTTTTATTCTTTGTCTCTGTCTAACTATAACAAGTATCGGTGCGGTGGGTGTTATTGGAGTAATCTATATTCTATATGTATATGCATGTATTATCATATGTATACCTAAAGTAATGTTCGTCCTTTTTGTGAGACTTCAGGAAGACATCTTCAGTTAAAAAAAAAATGAAAAACTAACACACGGTTACCATGAGATGCATGATTGAATGTGTTGTGTATTTCATTTTCATTGTTTGTTGTAATACTTGTTAGAATAGTTGGGGAAAAAATAAAATAACCATATTGTTTTATTTGTTTTTAATTAAAACTTAATTTGGCGATGGCGGAACAGCTTGTACGGAGAACCAGGACCTAGTCATTTGCAACTCAATCTAAATTATTTTTGTGTTCGTGTTATTAGTCGGCAGGAATGGGCGGGTGGAAACAGCTTATGTAGACAATACGCTTTTTTTTTCATTGATTTGTAACTTCTTTGAAAGAAGCAGAGCTGTCGATGTTCTGAAATTGCAGCATTTGTATTTATGATTGTGCCCCTGAAAGTATGCAATTTCGAGTTTTCAATTTTCAGGTCAAAACCTCCACTTATCGGCTCCGTAGTGTGTTTAACTTTTTAAATACGAATTGAATATAAAAATCTCTATGCAAATCTGATAATATTTAACAGCCGCCGCGCTATGAAGGTCCGAATGTGATAAATTTAAAAATTAATTTTTTAATCAAATATTTTGTTGATACAAAACGAAGTAAAATTATATAAAAACTTATTTTAATAATTGTAAATATTCAACGTTGTCTGGTAGATAAGCGATTAAAACTATTGGTTTGTTAGCAAGCAAGCATGACGCATACAACCTTCCTGTCAATGAGTTAAGCGCCATCTTATAGAAAATTTTTAAACTTTTGACTTAAGTGAAATTCTCAACAAAAAAAAAATCTAGAGAGTCATCAAGGTTTTGTGTATTAACGTATTAACAACAAAGAATAAAAACGCTTTAAAACTAATAACACATCAACGCATTTTAATGCAGCGTTTACCAACAGGATTAAATCATATGATCGTAAAAATGTAATGCCTTGACCTAGTCAACGTTGACAATATATGGTGACGTCAAGAAGTCAAAGCGTTGACAAGGCTATCCGCCTGAACGTTATATTTGTCCTTATTTTACAATTGAGATTCCCGATGGGGCCCATTTTGTAAGTTACAGCTGGAATAGCTGGTTGGTTTTTGATTTGTAAGCAAATTTTGAAATCTATCAGAAAAAAATTATAAATTTTGATTTAACCTTAAGATTAAATTGAATATATTGTGTAATTTACAGCTCAATTAGATGATTAGTTTTTGATTCTTTTCTAATTTTGATATTTTGTTGTTTAGCGCCATCTATCGAAAATATTTAAAAAAATTTCTTTTTTTATTTACTTGCCCTTAAGAATTTCATAACTAATATATTGTGAAAGATTTTGCTCAATCGGATAGTTAGTTTTTTTTATTCTTTTCGTTTTCAGCGCCATATATATCGAACAAAAAATTTAAAATTTGAATTCACGTCCACGGTAAATCTTTTTTATCGTACAAAAGTTTTGTTTAAATAAAATTATTTCTTTTATAATTACATTGTGGTCAGACTCTTGAACTTTTTCGGGTTGCTCTTCAGCTTGAATTCGTTAATTTAGTTAATTAAAGGAGCCAGACATGAGCTTCGTCGCTGAACAAGGTTTTCAAGAGTAAGAAGACTGAAAAATCATTTTTTAATTATAAATAAAAGCGCCACAAAAGAATTGGTACAGGTTCAATTTTATTGCACGATAAGAATCGAAATTGCGATGTGAAAATATTTTCTTTTCATTTGATTTACAGAATCGCAACTATCAAAATATTTACAAATATGCTTCACAAAAAATGGTGGGATTTCTTTGCACGTGAGTGTACACAGAGCAACCCAAAAAAAAGGATTGTATACGAAAATCATGGCAACGAGGCGCGGGGAGAAAGGGATATATATGTGCTAGAAGTTACTATCACATAAATTGTATTCAAACTTCGAGATACTACATTATTTATAACTGTCACGAATTTCATGACTATGATCGGTTGTTTTTTTTTTTTTATTTTTGTTTGTCGTTGATTTTATTCTTTTTATTTATGTAGCTTTCTTATTTATTTTTTTGAAGAATTTAATTTAAAAAAGTTCACGATACGAGTATATTTTGTTTAAAGTAGGGCACAGGTAAAATTGTGACAGGTGAAGAAGAGAAACATTTGTGAGGAGTTCAAATCTTTGTCAATAAAAATCAGAGGACTTTTGTTTGTTGGGAGTCGTGACTTGACACAAATTTGATTTGAATATTATTTTATTTTTTTTTTTATATGTAGATATATTTTTGGTTATCGCGTGGAAGCGTTGTGTGTAGTATTGTAGTATAGTATGAGTTATGCATGACTGTTAAGTTGTTTGAACAATTTTTGGTTGTTGTTTGTTTGTTGTATGACAAATTTTAAAATTATATTAAATGGAAATGAAGAGGAATTATTATTTTGTATAGGTTAGTTGTTATTATTTAATGTTTATCTTACATGTTTCTCAGAAACGGAATAATGGTTGGTATTTCATTTGAAAGTAGAAGGTATAGAACAAGAAAACAATATAGAGATATTTATTGATTAAGGAAATGAAACAAAAATTGGACAATTTGACTGAATACAAAAAAATTCACAAAGCCTAATAATTAAGAAAGCCGGGTTGAAATTTCCTGAAAAATGTTGACACTACAAAAAAGGGGACACAAATTCAGATTTTCAACAATTTCCGATAAACTGTGGAATTAATTAATAATCGTGATTTCGCATATTTAAGATCTCGTATTTTTTTCTTTGTGCATTTTGATGAATGTTTTTCCTTTAAGAGGCAAAGAACTTTAGATTGTCAACACTGTTTCCTATGACAGCCGATTTAATAGTTCTCGGTTGTTTTAAGTTTAGTTTGGTTTGGAAATTAATCATTGATATAATCACGCCCATGCAACGTTTGCAAATTATTCAAATTTATTTTGAAAAACAATTCGAGAAACTCATCAGCCATTTTATCTTATTTCAATCTTATTATTGCATAAATATAATAATCATTATAATGAACAAAGTAAAACAGTTTGCCTTTTTTTATACAATTTTCTTTTGTAGGTAGGTATACAATCTTCACCTTATTTTTTATTTTATTAAAAGAATAACCGGCTATAAAATTACCATTCTCAGAAAGAAAAAAAAATAAATAAATCAGTAGACAATATTTTACCAGAAATAAAATTAAAAAAAAAAAAGACACGCTCACATAAAGATGACAATCTGCCCCAAAAGTGCTAATTTAATTACAACGCCCGAACACAATAGACCGATTCTATTTATAACCTTTCTTATCCACAGAAGCTTATATTGGAACATTTTTCATCTGATCAAGAACAATTGGGGTAGATTCGTTTTTCTTTGTATTTTTTTTTTTATCTTAGGCCGATATAAGAATTTCTCCAAAGAAAACACCCTTTATTTCAATTCAGATGAAGTCAGAAAAAAAAAAAAAAAATAATAAAGTTCCGGGGACAATCACGCAATTCGTAATCCTTATCGCTAACAAAATAAAACACAGTCGATAAATAGAAGATATCCCATGTATTACAGGAATCCCCGTTTATATACAAAGTTTAGTTTGTTTATTTGTTCAAGAGAAAATTGTGTGACAACTTAACCGCACACGCACGTACAAGAAATTAAATCGGACAAAATAAAAATTCACCTTGCTCAGCAATATTCTTATCCTTTTTTCATTGAATTGACAAAAATTAAGAGAATGTCATTTTTGTGTTTAGATCTAGAGTGAGGGGGGGAGGGGAAAGAGGGGGTAGCAGAAGTGTGTCCGGTAACCTATATTTGACACAAGAAAGAAAGGAAGATCACGATAAGGCGGGCGGCAAAAGGATAAGACCACCACACTAACAAATATTGAAGAACATTCTTCCCGAAAGGTGCCAGTATAGTCGCATCAAAGGGATGAAAATAATAATAAAAATAATGATAATGGCAAGGGCGACGACGATGACGACGACGATACACAAAAGCTTTTTTTTTTTTTCACTTATTCGCCTAACCACCTCAGGGCAAACTTACAACACAATGAACAGGAAACGAAGACCAAGAGAAGACACTTCACACACAAACCCAGTGCACTGTTTCGTCTTTTAACGTAGGTAGGTATATTGTTGAAGGAATATAAAGTGTGAGGGGTTAATGCCTCAAAATGGTGACCTCAACATGGAAGAAAAGTAATATCTTTGTTTGTGCGGGCGGGGAGTATAAAAACAAAAATTGCAGGAGGGTACCTTACCTTATAAAAAGTGTTTCTTTTGATATTGCTTCAGGGAATCACCAGGGTTATAAAACCTCTCTATCTATACCTGTTTGTTGTTTTTTTATTTTTTGGGTTTTATGATAAAAAATGTAAATACCTATCTACAAATGAAAATATATTTCAAGACAATGAGACAGGTGCGAAAAAATGCTCTCCAAACAAAGAAAATAAACAAAATGGAACAATTCTTTTGAGATTATTCCTGAGGCATTAGCGGAAAAGTTACATTAAAAAAAAAAGTGTCATTCCAGAAATAAATAAAGGAAAAAAGGTCAAACAACAGGAGATTAATTAATTCTCTATCTAGATAGGTTAGAAAAAAAGTGTATATGTATATGCAAGAGATGAACATAAAGTTGACGCAAAAATTGTTTCGTCAAATTTTTCGCTACTATTGACTTTTTAAAAATTTAAAATGAAACAATTTTTGATACTTAAAAAATTGGTGGAGCTAAAGTTCGTGGAGAACAAGGTCCTAGAGACTTACAAGCTCTCAATAATTCCCATGTGTCGTTGCTGTCAGTTTGAAGGAATTTAGGAGACCAATAATTTTCTTTCTAATGACAGATAGATACTTTTGAAGAGTTTTCCATCTTCTGGCACATACTTTGCCTTTTTGAAGGGGCAATATCTTGTAACCATGATCACTCCTATGCAAAAAGTCTCATAATATTTTTTTTGTTTGGTCATGTGGTGTACTATATGTCCGCGTGAGACAATATTTAAAATTTTCATGTTGACTGATTGCATTATTTGAATGTTAAATTAGTAGCAACCAATTTGATTGCTAAAATGTTTTGCATATTTTCCAACAGCAAATTGAATTTTAATATGAATTTGTACAACTCTTAGCTAACTGTAGCCATTTTAGAAATAGTTTGGGGCATTGAGATTGAATTTCAAATGATTTATAGCTAATGCTATTAAAATTAGGGGTAGGCTATGCAAACATTTTTAAACATTTCTACCTTTGAAGATAGTTGGTACCAACTCCAAATCTAGTTGAAGAATTTCAAGTACTTCGACTACTGTTTGTTGCTGCAACGAAATAGCTGGAAGAATTCTTTATAAACCCATTTTTCAAAATTTATTTTTTCCTCCATTCTATTTAACTTCTTTCGATTGTCAATTATTATCAATTGATAGTTGCTAGAATTTGAAATTCAGTACACTAAAATTCAGCTATTTCGTGATAATTTATCAATTAAATTCTTGAAATTCAGAATTGACTGCAACATTCTCAAAGATTATTGTATATATATTTTCAATATTAAGGAACTATAAATTGGTATGATAGACAAACAGAAAGAATTTATTGTTTGTTTATATATGTATCAACAATAATTGACAATAGTTCATATTGCAATTATTTTTATTTTACATCAATGACACAATCTATGTTTGCACAGATTTCATAATTAATAAACAATGAAAATAGAATTGACAGCTATCTAACGCTAATGGAGATTGAATAAAACAAAAAAAAAAACGCTACCTACTTTTAAAATTTCAATTACAGTTCGAAAAATAATAATAACTTTTTGTTTGTTAATTTTATATACATTACCACTATTACTGATTGTGAATTATCAATTGATAGTTGATATAATATTGAAAATCTTTATAAAATTATGAGCATTGCGAATGATGCAGCCTTTTTGTGAATTACAAGAAAGTTGATGGTCAATTCAACTATTAATCATCATCAGATATAATAATTTTTTTAGTATGGATCCCTTTTCCGACTCTCTTACCTACACCTATTTTGATAAATGAGGTGTCACACGAAGCGGAATTAACTGCTGATTTGACATATTATAATTTAATTTTAAAAATTTTAATAATTATTTTTTAAAACTGCGTTTTTGTCGTTAAATATTATTCCAATAAAAATGAACACTTTCACTTTCCAATATTTTGGCATATGTGAAATTAGGTGGTCCAATTTATTAGGTCCTTTCATTTTAAAATAATTTGTGCGTCTTTTATTTGTACATTGCGAGAATTTTCGCACAGGTAGGTTAGTTTTTTATTAAGATTTAAGGACAAAATTTCAATATTTATCATTATTATCAAATATCGAAAATTTGAAAATTGAGAATTATAATAGCGGTCCTATTTAATGATATTTTTCTTGGAAACAAACCTTTTTCAATTATAACAACAACAAATAGTGCTAAGTCTTCTACTTGGCTGATGTATTTCAGTAGTATATAGAGTTTGTATTATAAAAAAAAAAAAAAAAAAAACCTTCTTATAATTATAACAACATATATTTTGTTTTCATTATATGAAGTATCTTCATATAAAGTGTAGATAATTTAATTCTCTACAAAAAAATGTTAAAATTTGTTCTCAAGATATTACGAGAAAACTTTATCAAAATGGCAGCCAAATAAGGAGTTTTTTCAATCCCAAAAAATAGTGTTTTACAGATCAAACAAACACAATTTTGTTCTTTACCAAATGCAATAAAACATTACAATGGACTAATAGGGGGCCGACTTTTAAGAAAAATATAGTTTGATTCAACACAAAAGGAGTAAGCGCTAATAAATAAATTTTTGAAACTACTTCATAACTTAACATAGTCGAAGAGTCGTTTGTATGAAAAAGGAGTATATTAAAAAAAAAGAAGTAAGAAGAAATCTCACAGGCTCTTCATGTCTGTGATGTTTTTTTTTTTATTTTATTTTTCCATCAAGAGATAAAATAAAAAGAAAGACTTCACAGAAAAATTAAATACATAAGTAATGGCTAAGTTCTTTTCAGACTTCAACAAAGTAACGCAACTCAGAAAAGACACATTTCTCCAACTTTGTTATAGTTAGTTATGCGAAGAAAAAAAAAGAAGAAAACCCTTTATGCCTTTTTATATGCATCAGTTAAAGAAAAACATCTACCTATTTATATACTTTGTGCTGAAACCACTGAAAGCTCTATGTTAATTTGTATCCTTTTTTTCAGTTCAACAATCGAAACAAAAGGTCTTTTGTTTCTTAATGTTTCCTTCCGTAAGCAAAAAGTATAACCGGCTGGCCGGTTAACCTATTTCTTCTCAACAAAATTCCTCGTTTTAACAAAAAAAAAAAAAAAAAAAAAAAAACTTCTAAACTTTTCTATCATATAAAGAGACCTATTTATATATGTACGAAAGGAAGGTATAATTATTGTGCCATAGACAACTTCAATTTACTAAGCGGAACGCATGAATTTTCTTCTCTCATATAACACAAAAGGTTGCAAAAAAATAAAAAAATAAAGAAGAATAATAGAAAACCACTTAAACAAGGTCCTTAATTAGTTGCGATGCTTGTTCCTCATTTTTTTTCTTTCTTTCTTTTTATTTATTTTTATAATGCTCGATCTTAATGTTAGGGCTTTTAGAATTTATAGACAAATTGTCCTTCTTTTTATATAGGATGACGACTACGACGATGATGCTGATGATAATGATGATGATAATACTGTTTTAGCAATGAGCTGATGCTTTTGCTTAAGCCACATCACTAAAATGCTAACATTAAGTTTAATTTTATTTTTATATAAATACAAAAAAAAAATAAGGTAAAATACAAAAAAAAAAAAAAAAAAACTAAGAGAATAAAGTAAATTAATTCAACAGTAAAAACCCTTCCTCTTAACTACTTTCATTTGCATTAATTTCCATCCTTTTTCATGTTGCAGGTTTTTGTTTTTTTTTGTTGTGTTGTGTTTTTTTTGTTTTTGTTCCTGTCAGTTGGCTTGCTAAGCTACGAAGAAATAAACTTTACTTTTAACAAAAAAAAAACAACCTAGGGATAGTTCCTATGGACCATCAACGTTTTTCATTTACCCTTAAACAAACCTAGAAAGGGCGGGTTTTCAGAGAGGAAAGTAGTAGTAGGTACAAAAAAAAGGACAAGATGAAAAAAAAAATTGTTTTTCTTTTCTGTTCAATTTTTTTTTTTTATCATGAAGATAGGAATACAACATCGATTCAAATGTCTGGCCCCTCAAACGGCCTCTTCTTTATTCATAATAGACACAACAGGAATATCCTGTATATATTTTTTTGCATGATATAAATTTCAAAAGGAATTTATATACACACAGTTTGGTTTTGATTTTTTTTTCTGCTTTGTAGCTTCTTGGAAAGGCATACCAAGGCAGCAGGATGATATTCAGATTCTAAAAAAGGACCAAAAGCAAAATAAAAAACAGTTGAAGAGAAAAAAAAAAGCTAAAGCTTACCACCATCCGACCGGTTATTGAATTTGTCTGAAGTGAAAAATAGTGTAAAAGCCAACAGAAGAGAAGGATGTTATTTTTTGTTATCATGCGCCGCGGTCCTTCGGAAAAATGGTTATTTTTGTTTTGCTCAGAAAATAAGGTAAATCATTTTGTATGCTTTATGCTTACTCCCGTGAGTTAAGCCTTAAAACAAGTTTATGCTCACGAATCGGAAACAAAAAATTAAATGAGAAAAGCATGCCATGACAATAAAAAGAAAAAAAAAAACTACTCGGTAAATTCCTTGATCCTGTATTTAATGACAAAAAAATAAGGAATTTTTTATCTCCCGTAGATTACTGGGAGACTTTTTTCCACCTCTGAAACCATCAGAATCTCAGACATACGCATATAAAATGAGCAAAAAAAAAAAACGCATAAAGAAGCACTTTTCTGCTCAGTGAAGAATGATAAATTCCAAAAAGGATATATATTTCCATGGAAAACTATTAATCTTGGATATGGGTAGATATTAAAACACAAAGTGCAAAAGGATATAACAAAGGTGCGCGCTGGATTCATATAATAATGATGCAAGTTTTACAAGCTCAACAAGGCGATGTTCCCATTCTCATTTATTCCAACCTCCACACTAAAAGGGGAGTGTTTATTTCTTTTTTTTTTTAATATGTTTATAATTCTTAATAATGAATGGATCTAGTGCACAAACACAAGCGCATTCACATCATCAAGGAATTAACGACAAGCTTAATATGAAACTTTACAATGCACACAGAAAAAGAGAGAGAGAATAAGGTTACAAAGTGAATTTCATTGATGTGATGTTTTTTTTTTTCATTTATATTAAAACAAGACTGTCTGACTGTGCTATGAATGAGGTCGAGGAAAGGATCAAAGTGAAGAAGAGTTCCAGACAGAGCAGGTTGCATTTGAATTTTTTTTTTCGTGGATTTGTGTCACTATAAGAGTCTACCTATACATCACGCTGTGTATATCCATCAGCCACTAAAACGCTTACAGCAGGAGCTAGCGCAGAAATCTAGGATTTTGCTAGGAGACATGGAATTTTTGTGTTTGTAGCTTTAAAGGAAATTTACATTAAGGCTCAGAAAAGGCTTAGGGAAAAAATATTAAAGCAAGAACTTTTTCGATTCATCAGATAATTTTAAGATTAATTCAGAAGAATTCGAGTCAAATAGTCAAGGCCAGTCCAGATATTGGCTTAGGCAAATCTAAAGACCGAAACAAGCCGAACAAGTAAATGAATGAACTATTCATCCAGATTGAAAAAAAATGTTCAAATGGAGAAAAGAAAAATGTTCGATGCAGCACAGGCCTATCATCCAAGCGAGAAGAAGACTTGGACAAACAATTAAGGTAATGGAGCATAATTTTCAAGTATTAAATAAATATATACAATGCTTTAATTATATTTATTTAGTTATTTAAAAAAAATAATCTATAAAATAAATTTATAAAATTATTTAAAAACTAAGACATCAGGGCAACAGGACCATAGATGTCATTTTTGTCGATTTTGCTTTAATTATATTTTGAGTCAATCGTTGCAGAAGATTAAACCAAGATGGAAGAAGATTAAACCAAGATCGAAGAAGAAAAACACGAGTAATGGCTGTTAAAATGTTTCATCAAATTCTATTATAGCCTGCAGGAAACCATTTCCGCCAAAGGACTCAGGCTAACTTTGATAAGGGGTGAGACATTGTGGTTGCTAGTACGCAGTTACTACATCTCAAACTTCATAAGGGGAAATCTCCGGATCAATCAACTATCAACTAGATTGACTCATTTTGATCGACGCAAGACACTTTTCCAGTCTCATGGTTGTCCGAACGTCCACGAGGAGTCAACATTAACTGGGACCACTATCTCCCTGTAGCCAGGGTACGGCTTGTGGATAACCCAAAAACGTAAAAAAAGGGAAATACTGTGAGGAAGTTCGACGTCGGAGAGCTGCAATCGCAGGAAATAGGTTATTTTCCTAATAATAACCATCAAATATTGAGAACCAGTGGCAACATTGCTAAGGAGCTATCAGAGTTGCCATCCCTGCAATGTTAGATTTCACGCTACTACTAGGAAGAAATTCCTGGTTTGAAGATGAGTGCCGGCAAGAACATTCAGCCAAACAAGATTGATACTATTAAATATGCGCAAATATGTTAATATTATATATTTAATTTAAAGTAAATATATTACAAGTAAATGGGTATCTGACCAGACGTTGTGTGTCGATGACGATCACGAATCAACTGAACTAAGTAAGCGGCTCACTGTCGGGCTGCATACACATACATAACAGATACTAAACGGTGGCGCTGCAAAGAAGGACCCGAGCTGTTCGGGAGAAGGAAATAGAAACACCGGCTTCTCAGAATGGATCTAGTGCACAAACACAAGCGCATTCACATCATCAAGGAATTAACGACAAGCTTAATATGAAACTTTACATTGCACACAGAAAAAGAGAGAGAGAGAATAAGGTTACAAAGTGAATTTCACTGATGTGATGTTTTTTTTCATTTATATTAAACAAGACTGTCTGGAATATGAGAAGCGCGCGATTGAGTACATTGATGTACAACATCAGGAATGAAATTCGGAAGATTTAAAAAAAGGTAAAAAGAACCTTTCAAGTTCTAAATCGAAGCCTCTAAGGACAATCAAGGGAGTATCATAGTAGAATCGCAGTCGATGCTTAGATTTTGAAAAAATCATTTCTGCAAACTGTATTTAACAGCGATGATGAAACGAATTCTTCTGTGAGGCAGATTGTATCATTCAACCTAGATGGTGTAGACCAACAAATCCGTCCACCCAATCTCGACGAAGTGAAGATAGTCATATCTTAACTGTGGCTCTAATAAAGCGCCTGGAGTTGACACCTTTGGAGTCGAATTGTTCTAAGCGGTAGGTAACGACCTGGTTAGAAGTATGCACCAGCTTATAATGATGAAATCTCAGCATTGTTCGCACAACTCTCAAGAAAGGAGACTCTCTGAACTGCATCAACGAAAGAGGAATCAGTCTCCTAAGCATCACTTACAAGATCGTTTCTGCCGTATTATATAAACTCGTAAATCCGTTCGCCAACTACTTTATAGCTTCATATCAGTGTGGCTTTAGGCCAGAAAAGTCCACTAGCGACCCAATGATTATACATTACGATGGATCTTTGAAAAAATCCAGGAATTTCAAATCGATATCCACCACTTTTTCATCGATTTCAAGGTCGTGTATGACAGCATCTAGAAAGACAAACTATAAAGGGAAATATCTAGTTTTGGTATCCCTTCCAAACGCATCCGGTTGTGCAGTATGACTATGGAGAACGCTTGCTGCTCCATCATGGTGGTCAAAGAAAGTTTAAGACAAGGCGATACACTGCCATGTTAATTCTTTAACATCGTTCCTGAAAAAATAGTACAAAACTCTGCCATCGGAGGTAGACTCTTTCAAAGACTGCTTTTAATAATGGTAGAGAGGTCCAGGTCCAGGGGTCGAATTACCGCTTCCGTGAACGTGTGAGTGAGTGCCATCGGTGATCGAATGAACGAGTAAACACTCTGGGATGATGGTATCTACTAGATTGCTCGATAACGTAAGTGATAATGCCAAATTCAAATTATTCAGTCGCGTACGACTCGAAAACTTATGCGGTAATTCGGCCCCAGGTTTTGGGTTGGTTTTTGATTTTACCACATAAGTAGGATTGTTCCCCAGGATTTTCGCGCCGAAAGTTTTAAGATCACCCAGAACATGGCTCCTAAACACAGGAATATTTTTTGATGATTACAATTCCTACAATTCCCATTGAAAAATTCCCCTCACCTTAGCCATACGGCAGAAAATTGTAACCCAGACCATTCCTGCCAATGACACGGGGAAAGGAATGGTTGAGAGTTGTAGGCAACTAATCCCTGGTTATTTGTATTCTGTAAAAATTTATCATGTAGATACGTATGAACTTCGGGATGGTCCCGAGCCCCATATTCACCGCCGCCGACTAAATTATCGTTTAGACCTCATCCAACCGTTTCTTTTTCTTCTCAAGTATCTTTATCGATGAAGTAAGTGCCATAAAAACATTTCATCAAATGAACTAAGTGATCTAATATTAGACTATTAAGAGAAAACCATGAAACCAGAATATGTACCGTATTTTCCCAAATAAACATACATACCTTCACATGTATGTAAGTCATAAAAAAAAACCCTCTTAAAAAAATAAAAATAAAATATATATGTACTTACTTTGGATGATAGTTATACACTGAATTCCCCATCAGCGCATGCCAATGTCTAGGTCCTTTAAACCAAACTGGGAAATCACATCTTTCCGCTGGTGGAGGCTTCCGTAATGACATTATTCTTGACCCAACCTTGAATAAAGAATAAAAGCAAAAAAAGAAAATTGATTTCACACATGACTGCAAATAAAAGGCATAAAAAAAAGCTAAAGAATTTTGGATGAAATCCAGAAACAAACTATCCCTGTATATATTTATACAAGCAACCAAAAAAAAAAAAAGGACACCAAAAATATATTATAATACGACTATTATACAGGAAGGAAGGAAAAGGAAAATTCTTCATTTCATCTTGAAGATGGATTTATACTTTTTTTTTTTTTGTATTCTTTGGTTCGTTTTGCAGGATGTAAGGTTCTTTGCCTACAAACTGCTCTATATACCCTTTTGAACCTCTGTCATCCATTTAAAGCACGTTGATGCCACTTCGTATACAATGTATACATATAAATTTTATATCATTCATTTGTAGGTATATATGTATGACTCTCTACCGTAGGGATATTCAAAAAAAATAAGAAAAATGACTTCACTCACAAAGTGACAACGCAAAAACCGTATACAAAAGGATGTGTTACTTATATATCTATTCCCATTCTTTAAGTATAAGAAAATTCTCAGACCAAAGTGAATTTGAAAAGAAAGGACAAAAATAAGACCATTTCCTTATTTTCCTTCATACATCACATAGGCAACAATAGCATAGCCAAAATCCATTCATGTAACGTACTTCTTCTTCTTCTTCTTGTTCTTTTTCACTATGACTATTATTTCTCGTGACGACGACGACGGACGGGACGGAATAAAATAAAAGGACTTTTGATCTGAATTGTTAGAGAAAGGACCACCTATCAAATGCCATTGTATTGTATATTGTAGGTATAAGAAAAGCTTACACTATTTTCCAAAAAAGAAAAATACCGAAGAAAGCTTGATGAGTATGAGAAGAAATCAATTTTGACAATATGCCATAAGTTACATTTATTGTAGACTGTGTAGGTATTTATTTAAAAACTATATATAAGGATAAGTAGTAGTATACCTATTACTTTTAAAAGGAGCACTTTACGGGCGAAACTTTATAACAGGCACTTTGTCATCATGTAATTTTGGTAAGAGGCTGAAGTTTCGCTCACCAGACATTGCCATCTTACCGACGCGACGCGCGACGTGTTACTGCAATACCGACACATAAATTTAAAAGGACTATATCTTTATTTTACCTCTCAATGATTTTAAAAAATGCGGTAATAGCTTTTTTTCCTTGTGTCAAGTATGTTTCGGGTTCTGGTATTGGAACTGGTTGAGGGGTTACCTACTATTCGATTAACGTAAAAATGGGAGCCAAGATAAAAAAAGCTTGGTAACTTCATTAGCGCTGCTGGAGAGAGCTGTTTTGATAGGTTTAAGTAAGGTAGAAGTGGCTGTCGGCGGAGAACCGACACACTTAGACAAATTGTTGGCCCATTGTGATAACAAATGGATCTATAGGAAAGCTTTTCTTTACTCATTACACCATTTTGAGCTCCTTATAGAAGTATTTGCTAAATCACTCGTATCGTTGTAGTAGAAGTCTTCCAAATGAAGTCTACGCCTCTGTGACAGAGCAGGACAGGTACCAAGAAAGTGAGGAATTGTTTCCTCATCTTCCTCATCCATGCATCTTCTGCGGAAATCAATTGAGTAGATGCCTAGTCGTCTAGCGTGCATACCTATTAGGCAGTGTCCGCTTATGACACCTATTACGGAGCTAATGTGTAATCTGCTTAAAGATATCAATTCATTAGAGCGCTTCAGATCCAGCGTAAGCCAGATTTGTTTTGTCGCCAATCAAGTGGTGAGGTTGTTCCACCTAAGGTTTGTGTTCTTTATAGCAACTTGTTTTAACCGACATGTTTAAATGTAGCGATAGGTATTGATACCATAAACCAAATCATCGCTGAAATACGATGACGATCTGATCACTTCTTAATTTGATTGTTATCTGCACGTGAATAATACACAATACTAGGTATACTTGTAGCCTTTCGTCAACCATATCAGTATGGCTTTAGGCCATGCAGGAAAGACCACCAACGTCCAAGTATTATTACCTTACGGCAAATCCTGGAAAGAAAATCAAGAACTTCAAATCGATTGATTTCAAGGCCACGTATGACAGTATCTATAGAGACGAATTATACAGATCAATGTCTAGTTTTAGGATCCTTGCCAAACTCGTCCATTTGTGCAAGATGACCATGGATAACGCACGCTGCACCATTAAAATCGGCAAAGACCTCATTGATACCTTTGATGCCAAAAATGGATTAAAACAAAGCTATGCGCTGTGCATAGATTTTTTTTAAACATCGTTCTTTGAAAGAAAAGTCCAAAATTTTGCCGTCAACATTAGAGACAAATGTCGATACAATTACTCGCCAACCCCGACGATATTGACATAATCGGAAGAACAAAGCGTGATGTCAGTAGCGTTTTCGCGAAGAAAATGGGTGTAATGTTCAATGACGGGAATACCAAGTATTTGCTGTCGTCAAGATAGGACACCCGATACCGACGCACGTCTTTAATAAAGCATTACCATAGCCAGCTAAAACTTTGAGGTAGTTAAGGACTTTGTATACCTAGATTCCGCTATCAACTCAGTATCGGTACCAGCAGCGCTGAGATCGAACGTAGAACCCCTATTGACAGTTGATAAATATTAAAATGTTTTAAAAACAGATCAACTATTCTGTAATATTATCAATTTTCTTGTAATTCACAACGATCTGAACAAAACTTCTGTCAATTGATAACTGATAATCATTATCAATTGACAGAAGTTTTGTTCAGATCGTTGTGAATTACAAGAAAATTGATAATATTACAGAATAGTTGATCTGTTTTTAAAACATTTTAATATTTATCAACTGTCAATTGATAATTGACAATCGTTCCTTCTTCGGGCTTAGGGGGAAAATTAATTAGTAAAGCCATATCTCGGGCAACTTAAGTTTCCCTGTATAAGACGCTTATCATACTGATCCTGCTATACTATATGATGCAGAGGCGTCCTCAAGTGTTTGGTGACCTCAACCAACTTGGTGTGCGAAACTGGAGACAGGTGGCTTGGGACCAAGCTGGCTAGAAGAAGCTTGTATATTGAGGTCATGATCCAATCCCAAATGTTGCGCAAACTTAAGTAGGTAAGTAAGTCCCTTCAATACTCTTAATTATCTTTCTCGCATTTTAGGAATTTAACCGAGATTACCTCAGAACGATTTCATTGCACTGTGAGCTACTCCAATCCCTATGTGACCCGGTCCCTATATATTTATAACCTTTGTACGCCCTTTTCTTGAATATACCTGTCAAGTATTGTCCCCTTACCAACAAATCACATTATCAATCATCAACTCATCAACCAGAATTCGCTGGAAGAACAAAGAAAAATATTCGACATTCTCTTCATTGCATCGACTCCTGCTATAGAACTCCCCGAAATCTTCGTCTACCTATCAACCATCGTACCTTTTATTTCACAAACAAACTTATCTCTCGTATGCTGCGTAGTGTAAATTCGAACATGAACTGTTTCGACTTTAATCTGAGGTCTCCTTGCTTCAAAAGTCCGTCTTCTGAAATCATCTTTCTTCTTTCATATCTTATCTTAAGTTCTAAGCTGAATAAATGGGGCTTTTAACCCCATCAAATTAATTTCATTTCTGAGAGCTCGTTGAGATCAAATTATTGTGTCTCAAATTCTGTTTTCTAAGATGAAGGTGGATAGATTTTGGGACGAACTTACTTCAACAGTGGCCTTAAATACTTCGTCAGTCATCACCTAACCTAACTCTATTAATATTTTTAGTACTAATATTAGATTTCTTTGTTATATTCGGAAAATGTATTAGTAAAGCCCGGTTTTATAGGTTTTCTAGAAAGTCTTTGGAAAGATGAAAGGCACCTTCGTATTCATAAAAGATTGACAAGACAAAATCTTTCTTCATACATTTCTCAAATTAAAGAGAATTTTATCAAAAAATTGATTAAATTTTCTTCCTCATATTTATAATGAAGAAAGCGAGAAAAGGAGAAACATGAATGAAAAAAAAAAATAAAAATATGCTTGAACAAATTATGTCCTTTGAAGCAATGTAAATGTTTACCTATTTTTAAACTTAACCCCCCCGTTTCTCTCTCTCTCTCACTCCCTCTTCAAGAATTGGCGTCTTGTTATCACTAATTAGCGAACAGGATAATTTCTTTCATTTTGTTCTTCTACTTTTTATATTACCTATACCTCCCCTACGGTACATATGTATATACCCATGTCCTTTATAGAAGTTTAAAAAAAATAAAAAAAAACCTGCTTGTTTTAAAAGGATGACGACGATGATGAAGGAAAGCTTTTTTGCAAAGACGACGATTTTCTTCTTTAATTTTTTTAATGTTTATTTTCTCTATGTATATATATAGTATATGTATATATATGGCTGTGTATGCAGCTGTGTTTGAATAGTTTTGTATGCGCTTTTTATTTTCAAGAAAATAAAAGTCACTGCACAAAGTAGGTAGGTATACGAACAGTGTATAAGGCAATTTAAAGAAAATTAATTTTATAGCAGTTCAGGAATAAGAAGATTGTGAGAATAGCAAAGCAAGAAAGAACGCAAAGGTATAGAGAGAATGAAAAAAAAAAAAAAATATTCAATAAAATTACAAACAAAACGACAAAAAGACCTGCAGAGCAACAAAAACAAAAAAAAAAAGATTTAAGACGATCAAAAGGAAGTTAACTGTCTTAAATTAGCAATTGGGGATAAATGGCTAAGAGGCAAGGAATACATTTTTTTTTTGAAGATAATATAAAAAGGATAATGCAGACATAAAAAGGTGGAAAATGCATTAAGTGGAGAGTTGTGTAACCGTGTAGGTTGTCGGTTTAAGATTTACAAAGTAATATAGCAGAATAAGTAAGAACCAAGCATAGGAAAACATAGAGAATTTTAATTCTATACTTTTTTCCTTTGAGGTTATTTGGATGCAAAAGAAAGTGGAATATGTATATCCTGATGCACAAAGTAAAAGCATTTCAATGCAACTGATGTACATTATAGTATTATACCTATTTAATACATTATGTACAGTACATACGACTTATCCAAAGGAACGTTTATGCGTTCAGTATAAAATGCTTTTGAACAAATTTACTTTGTCCTTGATATTAGCAGCTTCAATTAAGCAACAACAAAAATTGTCATTATGGGGCTTATGAGAGAGCGTTTTGCAAAACAGTGGTGCCTGTCAATACTATCATGCTGCTGAATTGATAAAATGACACTGAAAAAATATCAAACCACTGAATTACGTATACAAGAATTGCTGTGGTAATTTTCCGCAAAATAGCTTACACTCTAGAACAACCGTTGGCACAACACACTGCTCGTTGACCTGTGACTCTGTGAGTGTGGAAAATATGCACATTTAAACAGAGTTGCCATTCCTTATTGAAAGAAAATTATTCGAGCTATTTTAATGGTTTGTATCAAAGAGCTTCGCGTTTTGTATGTAGCTTGTTGAAGCTTTCGAGGAAACATCGATTTGCAGCGATTCGCTGCCTGAACACAGTGTTTCATTTTGGTCTCTTAAGGGGCCAAATGGCCCCATTTTCAGCTTCGGGATCCGTGGCCCCCACTTTTCAAAAATGATCATAATGGCCCCTTTTTATGTTTAAGTAAGATTTTATTCTTTATTGAACGAAAAAGAACGAAACACTTAAATTAAGACTTGGGATTCGATGATATCTGCACTTAATTTATTAGAAACAAAAAACGATTTGGGAAATTCGGTACCAAGTACCAAGTCAAAACCTTATACACAAAAAAATTTAATAAATATAGGTATACTACTTCAAATTATCTAGGTATTTAGAATACATATAATTTATTTTTTTTTGCTATTAATAAATTTTTTTTATATGTTTTTGCTGCAGTTTATTGTTTTTTTTTTTTTTTTGCTTTAATATAGTTTTTGTGGAGGCCCCTTTTTTTGGCGTGGGCCCCTTTTGAATTTTTTCAGCGGTAACACTACCTGAACACAATGGAGGCGGAGCTGCAACTAGCTCCCAAAAAGATTCAATACACACGATTGCAATGTACGAACAAAACGCAACGCAGCTGGCTGCAGTCGGTGCTGCAAGAATTCACTAACTTTTAACTTTTCATGGCAACACCTTTGACGTTTCAATTTGTATTGAAAAATAGAGTCGGAAATAATAAGCTGGTGATTGTCTTTTTTATATACAAAAAGCTGTACAGCTGCATAGTGGGCACATAAAAAATAATAGAAATTACGACACTTTTTCACAGCTGTTGAAGCTCCAGGTTCAGTTAGAGCATTATATTGTATTCAGGCAGTTATATTTAAGTACATATGTACCAACGTGTTGAAATGTTTAGCTATGACGATTGCACTTGACCACATCGGAACACTTTAAGCTACGTTGCCACGTAGTTGACGAAACATACGACGTGAAAATGTTAAATCAATGCCACTTTTTCACCGCTAATATAGACTGTTAAGCTATAAACTGTCAAATTCCAAGTCTAATCGGATCTTAACTAGTTGCAGTTGAATATAGGGACAGAAATCACTGGCAGAATTTGTTGGTTCCAATCCTGTTCCGTAAGCACCAACTTTGGTAGATGGGAATGAACAATAAAACTTCTTAAAGCTTTGATTACAGTTGATATGTTTTCTGACAATTGGTTTCACACATAGATACAAACGACACCTGTCAGAACTAATAGAAAATGACAGTTGTGTTGACCGTGAATTTAAAAAAAAATATGGACGACTGGATCACAAAAACTAGGGCTTGTGAGTCAAGGCAATAATATTAAGAATTCAATTTCAATTCAATAACGATCAATATGACAGTTAGAAAAATAAATTCATGACTTTTTACATGGAGGTTTTTGTATGGAATAACTTTGCTCTCTTTTTAACATTTGTGTTAGGGATCTGATCTCATTTCTTTTTTCAAACATTACTATTTTTTTTGTCAAAATGTGGGACTCATTCTACAGTAATCAGAAATGCTCCATTAAATTGATTGCAATTTCAAGAAAGTAGGCGAATACCACGCCTCGTGAATGGAAAAACTTCAAATATAAAATTTTTTCCTTTGAATGCACTTCAAGCCCTACCGCTCTATCAAATTTGATAATTTTGCAAAAATCGAAAGTGTTTTAAATAATTGCTAACATTTCTGAGAAAGTGGGCGAATACCACGTCCGCTAAATGTAAAACTTCAAAATATTAAATTTTTTCCTTTGTATGCATCACAAGACCTACAGCTGTGCGAAATTACAAGATTCTGCGGTGTCTAGAAGTCCTCCATAATTTTAATGGTCTGTCAGTCAGTCAGTTAGGGTTTTTGCGATTTTTGAAGTCTTATATCTTAGGAACTACTTATGCTAAAGGTTTGAAAAAGTTTCTGACTTTATTGGTACTGAAGTTAGAGGGGGGTAGAAAATCGCCTGAATTTGTTCCTGTAAAAAAGGTGTAGTGCCAGAACTTGGATGGGCGCTACCGTGCCCTTTGGTTCATATTCAAATAAAAAAAGCTACGCAATGTACTTAATTTGAAGTAAATCGGTTCACTCCTTTAGGATAAAATTAAAATCAAAATCTATACAAAGACGGACGAACGCAGAGACGTACAGATGTCCAGACTGATGCTTTGTCTGACGGAACTTACTTTCTCGGGCATACATGTTTCAAAAGAGACCGGCAATATATGAGAAAATATGAAATAGCTATCATCAGTACTTCCATTATAAAATATTCGAAATAAATGTATTTCGTAATCTCTTACGAGCATTTTTGAGTGATAAGGAGCAAGGTAGCGCTCATCTCATCAAGGCAGTGGAATGTCGTCGCATACCAGTAAATTCATATTGTTTGATTATATTCTTTCCTTCCTTGATTAAAAAACTGTCTCGACTAATGCTTTCTGCAACTTGTTTTCATTAAAATCCCCAGCACACATTATAAAAATTTTCCACACTTTCATCATTAAATTCTCATTGAAATTCCACTCTGCTTCAACTGAGTAAGGTACATTACATATGTATGCCATACTTTACTTTTATATCTATGACGTAGGTACTATGATAATGATCATCTCATTACAACGGTACATGGAATATGCAAACATTTTACCACTTCAATCAAACGATGACACACAACTAGAAACTGCAACAACAAAACACAGGACATTGTCCTCAATTTTACTCAAAATAGCGACACGATTTGAAAAGCTTTTTAATGTAAACCGGACCATGCAGTCTATCTCTTCGTTTATATATTAAACAATAAAGTTAAAGTGTTTGTCTGTGTTTGCGTGTGTTTTATGTGATGTCATAGCCACGAAAAAGACATAGCTGGTGTAGATATGATGATGGAGGAATATAAAAGAGGGCAAACAAATTTTCTAGTAGGTAGGTACCTAACAACTGCTAACCCTGTCCATTAAAGTACCTAGGAACTTCACATCATGATGATGACAATACAAACGACAACGAAAACAAAAAAAAAAAAACAAAAGAGGGAAAACACATTTTAAGCTTTATTACTCCAATACACCTACTTGTAGGTATAGACTAACGGAACCAAAGGAAGAAGATAGGTATACATTGTGATAATAGAAGAAAGAAGATGTGCTTGTGCATCAAGTGTATGTATATTGTATTTATAATCCTTACCTCAGCACTATCAAGTCCATTACACGTTGCGTCTCCTGATTGCGCCAATTTATATTCGGCATCCTTTGAACTCAGCATTCCAGGACCACCTGCAAAATAATAATAATAACAACAATATAATCATCTCTTCACTATCAACATCCGCACGCATCTATGGCACCCAACCCAGCTCCTATAAGTCCACTCTCGTCTTTATTTGAAATGTTCTCGTCCATAAATACCTGGCTTTAGTTTGAGAAAGTCCTCAAACTTAATGTCCCTGTCGACAGGAATATACCAACCTACATATACATATATTTACAATAAGGCCAAGCACCTAAAACACAAAGAAGATGACTAAACCAGGCCAGACCCGACCAGCCTTTGCAATTTGTGGTTTTATCTGTTAGCCAAAAGAGGTTGGACGAAGTTTGAGTGTCCTTACCACACGTAGGTATCGTATAGGTAAATTGAAAGGTAGGTTCATGTACCGACTGTGGAGAGTACATGATATCGTTATGATATTAATTATAATTGCTATTATTATTTTAATTAAGCTTAACGAGTGAACGTCCTCGACGATGAGATGAGACGAGAGTACAGGACAAGATACAGGACATTCTCATAAGGTTACCAAACACATAGACACACAACACACAAACTTACCCATTAGTGATGAAATTTTTTCATAGACAAAACATCTGTAACGTTCTTCATTGGATATCGCATGATGATGTGACACCAGACCGACCAAATATCTTGAATTACCATCCTTCCATGTGGCCAGGCACGTCAGCTCTTCAACTATATTTAAAGAGGATTAATTTATTATAAAATTTACTCAAAGGCAAAAATATATATGTATGTAATTAGTATGTATATTATATGTTTACCTGTACTTTCAGTGCCTTGAACATCATGACAAGCTTGAAAACTCAACAATAATCGACTATCTTCAGTACAACTTTCGATGTTTGAAACAGGACTTTTACACTCGCCATGACCACGATTATAGGTAAAGACAAATGGTCCTAAAAAAAAATAAATACATAATTTGTTAGAATTAGGAAAATTTTAAATAATAAAAGTAAAAAAAAAAAAATACCTTTTAAAGGACACTTCACAGGCTCAGCATTTTCTCTGAATAAACTATAAAGCAACGCATCACCAGGTATTTGATCGCAGAGGTTCTGTAACGTTTCACGGCCCTTACAAAAATCTGGGGGACATAAAGTGTGAAAAAATACGAAAAACAAAGAAACGAGATTAATGCACAATTTACAAGAATTTTTTTCAAAGGGCATAAATTAAAAATAGTAAATTTAGAAAAATATAAAAGTTAACATAAAATAAACTAACAAATGCTAACACAAATAAAAAAAAATAGGATAACTTAGATAGATTTTAAAGGGAGCTTAGATTATTTAATTGGAAGAAAATTTAGATTTATTTTTAAGTTTTATCAGAATTTGACACAAACAAATTAACAGGCAGGTTAATGTAGCTGCTGGAGATATAATTTACGCCTTGGTTGTTATATTTGACAGTTCTTTATTCTCACATTTACTTCTTAAAATAACGTACCATTTTGACGGTCAAATGATCTCGATATTTGCTTGGTTATATATATGTAAATTTCGTATCGGCTCACAGAAGAACCGATAGACGCTGAGAAAAAGAATGTAGTGGAGAACCCAATTGTCAATTCGCCGTCAATTCCACCCATCCACTTTGAGTAAGATATTACGAATAGATCTTGGTCTACACCCGCTGGGACAAAAGTGTAGTCGAGAATCTCAAATTGTCAATTCGCCTTAAATTCCAGCCTCCCACTTTATGGAGGATTTTGTGAAAAGATCAGCGTCAACACTTGCTGGGACTGGAGTGTAGTAGAGAATCCAAAATAATCAATTCACCGTTAAAGATTTAAGTCTACACCCGCTGGAACTATGTAGGTGCGTAGCGGATAACTCAAGAATATTTCGAAAAATTTTAGGTCATTAGGTTTAAAAATGTAGAGATCAAAATTTTTAATTCGCTGTCAATTCCACCCATCAACTAACTTTGAGGAGATTTTCTTGAAAAAAATAGAAAACTTAGTCTACACTATAGCTGGGACCAAAAGTGTAGTGGAGAATCCAAAATAGACCATTCGCCGTCAATTCCACGCATCCACTTTCAGAAGAATTTTAAGAAAATATCTTGGTCTACATCCGCCAAGAATAAAAATATAGTGGAGAATCCAGAATTTTCAATTCGCCGTCAATTTCATTTGTCTACTTTGGGGAGGGTCATGCAAAAAGGTCCTTGTCTACACCCACTGGAACTACGTGTGTAGCGGATAATTCAAAAAAATCTTCGTCGCTGGGACTAGAAATGTAGAAACCAAAATTTCTAATTCGCCATCAATTCCACCAATCAACTTAAAGGAGAATTTTTTTAATCTTTATCTGCATCAGCTGGGACAAAAAATGTAGTAGAGCTTAAAATATCCATTCGCCGTTTATTTTACCCTCCACGTTGAGGATTCTGCAAGAATTTAAGCAACACATGGGATGCGTAGAAAGTTTGCGGATTGTATTCAAGATGCTTAAAGCCGACCCAATTTTTTTTTTATTCAATGAGTTTATGGAGAAGCCAGGTACTAACAACTCGGTCAGGCAAATACTTTATGTCTTGAAATGGACCAGTGATTTGGGCACCGGTATCGCTTCCTGAACAACCTAATTGTACCGCGCAATGCGTAGCATTTTGCATTTTCGCTGTTTGAATGAAACTGAAACCTGAGACGCAGCCGCGGTCAACATTTGCATGAAATTATCTTTAAACATTAAATTGCAAGGTTCAAACTATCGATTCAAATAAATATTTCATTCATTTTTTTGAATTTTTTGTGTTTTTTTTTTTTAAAGTTCTAAACCTCTTAAAAAATCACCCTTAGCTTTGTGTTAAACCATGATTTTTTGTGGAGGTAAGTAATGGTGTCTCAATAATGGTTTTCCTTCAATCTCAATCCGACAGTTTTTTTTTTGACGTAGACCTTTAACCAAAAACGAGCCTCATCGCTCAATAAGATTTTCTGGATCAAGAACAGAACTGGTTTTTCGCAAATTGATCTACTTTTTTTCAAATAAATTTTGATGAAATGGCAAAATGTTCAACTGAATTGAAATCAGCAATCAATTGTCTTCCTAGTTTATAAATAAAGCCTCTAAAAAGAACATCCTTTAAAAGTTTAAAAAAGTGATAATTTTTTCCCTGCAGTTGATATCGTTAGATCATTAGTATTTTTGGTGTGTTCGTTAACACAATTCTCCATTCTTAAGGTGACCTAACATAATATTTGTGTAGAGATAAGTCAGAGGTTAATTTTCCCAAAATACCGAAAGTTAGATTCTTTTCATAATTCATTTTATTGGCTGAATTTCTAGCAATAATTCCACACTATGACATTTACTATCTCTTTAAATACTTGAAGTATGCAACCAAAATCAAATATTCACATGCTATGGGAAAAATGTATGCACAATTTATTGCATACCCAACAGGTGTTTGTAAGAAAAATGTTCAAACTTCTTAAAGGCATGCCTTTGGCAAGGTCTTCCACGGGCAACTCAATTGACTTTTTTTTCGATTCTTGGCATTTATTTTAGGGATAATATTTTTAAACTTAACACGGATGGGGTTCAACTTAATCTTTTTTGGGTGAGACTTTTCTTTCTGTTCTTTAACAAAAATTCGTCAATAACTTCAATGTTTTTCCAATTAAACATATTTTTTTTTAATAAACATACATAAATCAGAAAATAACACTAAAAATAAAAATTAATTATTCAACTAACTACGAGAGAGTAGGTATATCGATAAATCAAAAAAAAAAAGGAAAAAAAAAAATAAAGGAAAGAAGAGAAGAGAACATAAGCACGTATTTAATCAAAAAAGTCAGTATACGAGTTCAGTATTAATGGCTTATTTTTCTACTTTTTAATTTGCAATTGTATTAAGAGGAACATTTTTTTTTATTAAAACAAAATATCCATACAATTAATTCAAGTCATTAACAAAATTCAAAAAAAAAAAACAAAAAAGTAGATAATAATAAAACTATAACTGTATCCATGTACTAGTATAGTAAACAGTTATGGCGCACACAGTCTGGTTTTTATTTTGTCGGTTCGGTATCATTTGCATTTAATTCAATTTACCTTACCAGCCTCAACAAAAATATAATTTTTTTTGTATTATTATTATTATATTTGCGTGTTGAGGTCCCTCCTTTTGGTGAAAGGAGCTTCCGATTCTGACAAACAAAACTATATTTAAATAATAATTAAAAATTCATTTCAGCTCAACGTAGCGTGCACATATACAGTAGGTATAGATACCACTACGTTGTTTAACATTAAATACATATATGATATAAGGAATACAAAAAAAAATATATAACTACAGATACTTTTGTATCTACTTAAAAATTCCAACCTCTTCGTGTGTTGGCTGATTTCGCTTAAATGAATTACACACTGAAACTCACAAGTACAATACAAGAGTATAATTCTGTACGTTATCCATATACAATCCTTGTTCGGGTATATCCTGTGCGTGAAGCCAAAATGCCAATGGTAAACGGAATGATAATAATTTATTATGTATTAATTATTGCAGTTTTTATTATTGTTTTTTTTTTTTTTATTTTTTTTTTTTACCCTGCAAAACAAATGAATTGTTGATGTTATTGTTGTTTGTCGAATTTAATGGAAATGTCTGTGTGTACCTACATATATGGTGTCATTTTTTTTCTGTTCCTTTTGAAGGTTTTTATATTAATGTCTGAAAATTTTTTTTTACATCTACATGAAAAATACAAGGCACGATTAAAAGTCGCCCGAACTTGCTTAATCTCATTTTAAAATTGAAAATTATGAATTAAAGAAAAAAATTCACAACTGTGTACTATGAATTTGCTCTTATAATTCATTAATTAGTATTTAAAAACAATCATTTATGTATAAGAACAAATTTTATTCACATCGGGTCATTCATGGTGGTTTCAAGTTGGTAGTGCTGACATTTGACACTTGTCAAACTGAGCTGTCATTTGAAGTATCATAATATTAGTTAAATGTTTGCCATTTACAATAATGGATCGCTTAACAATCGAACAAGGAGTTACAATTATTAATATTTATACTTAGCCACTTTTCACGCATGATTATGGTCGTCATAATCAACCAACTACACAAGCAATCGGTAAAATTGTTGAAATTTGAAGAAAGTGGAAGCGTAAGGCCTGTGCATCATCTTAATGCACGCTCAGTCAAAATATTGCTATCCGAGTTTATCTATTTCCCGGCGTTCTTAGCAATTAACTGATTTTTTTTTTGGCCGGCGATTGAAGATCATAACTTGGACGATAAGTGGTTCCAACAAGACGGGGCAACAAGCCACACAACACGACCAATTATGGCTTTATTGCGTGAGAAGTTACCGTAATTTCACGTTTTGGCAACGTCAATTAGCCACCAAGATCATGCGATTTGACAATAATTGCCACCGTTAGTTTTTTTTTTCTGTGGTGCTATGCAAAAGATCGTGTGTACGCGAATCTTCCCGATATTGTTTTTCACACTTAATGGCAAAGTCCAAACTTTATAATGAAATAAAATTTTCATAAAAAAATGTATCGCCGTGTGTGTTTTATTTAGCTTGACTTTCGAAACTGAAAAATTAATGACCTTTTATTAGAAGCTATTGTGTACAAAAAATTTACTGAAATTAGTTCAACAGATAATAAGATTTTCGAAAACCAAAAAAATTATTTTATGAGAGATACCATTTTTAATCGATAGACACATATTTTTTCCAACAATATGGTAGATCGTGCTAAAATTAGCTAACATAAAAATTTTAATCAAAATCGTAGAAGCGGTTTTTGAGAAAAATGTGATTTTCCTTCCTGGTTTTAAACACTTGCATGGGAGGTACCGTTATTTTTGGTCATAAAAATTATTTTTTATTTAAAATCTGCTAGATAATGTTAAAAACTGCAAAATGTCAAGTTTAATAAAAATAGACCAAATCATTTTCGAATTATTAAGTTCTCAAAAAAACAATTTTTTAACTTTTTTTAAAAATAAAAAAAAATCTAAAATTTTGGTATACAATACTTTTAAAACTTTTTGAAAAATTTTCTATAAAAATATTGGTCAAAATCAATTGAGAAAATCAAAAATCAAAAAAATGGTTCTATGGGAAGTACCATTTATAACAATTTTTTCGAATTTCTTTTTATAAAATAGTAGCCTTTTTGCAAAAAAATTACTTATTTTTTTTTAAGTTGTGGGCACGTTTTTGGAAAAAATGAGATTTTCATTATTTGTTAAAAAAAAATCTTTGGTAGGTACCGTTTTTGGTCTTAAAAAAAAAAAGTGGGAGGAATGTCCAAAAAACGTTAGGCACTAAGTTTAAAGAAAATCGACCCACCCGTTTAGGCTGCAGCTGACAGACAGACAAACAGACAGAATTGCGAGACCCACTTTTTTTCGACTTCGCCATCATTGTGATGTCAACTTTGATGAAAATATCAAGTTCGAGTTTTTTTAAGAATCCTTAACTTGCCATACAGTACCTATATGAAACCCTGTTTCTGTTATTCTTTCTATTACTGTATGTATTGCAGGTAAAAAATAAATAAATACATATATACAATTACAAAGATCGTTTATACACATGATTGCCATCAGGTTCTATTTCGACAACTTTCCTGGTATGTCATTTTGGCTGATGATTTTTTATTTTTTCTACTTATCCATTAACTTGCCCTTAAACAAAAATATACTATAAATTTTATCCTTGGTTATACATAAATATATGTATGTTTTTTATTCTATAGAATTTTATATTTCATATTCAGACAGTGTGATATCCATAGTACAAAAGGTGGTATGGTAAATTGGCTGCGTGTCAGAGGCGGTATGATTTTTGGGTTGTTCGTAAAATTTGCGGTTTAATTAAAACATTGAAGAGTAAAATACAAAAGCAAAAAAAAAATAATAAATAATATTCATAATACGTTTTGGATTTTTAATTAACAAAACTGCAATTGAGTAAGGAACTCTTTTTATCCCGCCGCCGCCAACGGGGTTATATCGTATATCGTATATCGGGCGGAAGTACCTATATATATATACTAGCTTGTGTTAATACAGGTTAAAATAGAGATCTGCATAAATAAAAAATTAAGTATCTTTAAATGGCATGGAATTATAAATGTTGGGCAGAACGACAAAAAAAATCAAACAGTTGTTTTATTGCTGTTGTAAATTATTAATCTGATTTTGATGTTACACACACACATCAGTATCGGAGTTAAATGAATTATTTTGTTTAACCAACAATGACATACTTAAATCCTTAAATTTTTTAACACATAAATAATTATTTTATCATTTATAATATTTAAAAAAAAAAATAATAAATATGGATTTGATTGAATATTTAATTTTAGTTTTTGATTTAACGAAAGTACAATAGGAGAGAGTTAGGTTTTTTTAGACTAGAGGAACATTTGAAAAAAAAAAAAAAAAAAAATAAAATAAATATGTAGTTCCATTTTTGATATTTTATTTCATTCTTTTTTAATTATGTCGAGAGTTTGTCGAATTTCTTAAAAATTATTTCCTTATTACTTATAATTATTGATTGCTTAATACACATGGTTATTTGCTTTGCTTGGATTAAAGTATTGTTGTTTTTAAACTTTTCATTTGTCTTTGTAGTCATACGAAATACATTTTTTACTTGAGCCTTTTAATTTTTTTGCAATGTCCCGATGATCTAAAAAATATATTTAAGTAGAAACTTCATCGGATAAATAAATTACTCAGAAAAATTATTAGTCTTGGTTTCTTTTAAAAAATCTTTGTACCATAATGTCCCCATAATCCCCTATTACATTTATTTTAATTACTCATTAAAATTTATGATTTTGTTTACAAAAAAAAAAAAAAAAAAAAAACAATCGAATAGGAAAATTAATGATTTGACTTTTTTAATCAATATTTCATAACTTCCATTGTGGGATGATTTGTACGTACATGTGAATTTCTGAGTAGTGTTTAATAATCATACACACAACTATTTTTTTTTAAATTAAATATTCAGTGAATAAATAATTCATTGTTATTTTTTTAAATAGCGCAAAATAGAAACAGGGTTATTTGTAGACATCTTTGTAAATATGTAGCCTATTTCTATTCACATTTGTATTGAATTTTCAAACAAATATACTTATATATTTTGGTGGTCAGAAAATACCTACTTATGACTGAAGAGTAATAAAAGAAATTCCAACATCAATTTTCACCAAGTTTTGCAAACTTGGGTTTTTTTCGTATGGGTTTTGACAGGTAATTGTGATAATTTGTATAATTTTTCGCTGCCAACTTGAAACCACAAAATGAATGACTCGTTATAACAAAATGTATTTTGAAGATTTCCACCAAGAATATTGATAACCGATACTATTACCGTATTTGTCCTGTGCGCTCAAAGGAGAATATTGCAGCTGTTGCCAAAAGTTTGTATATACTTTTGTGGGATGTCGGAGAATTCATGACAAATCTTGACAATTAATTGTCATAAAAAGTTTTAATTGATCCGAAGATATGACAATACTGTCGAATACTTTCCGACAATTCTACAAAATTGTCAAATTATTTATTTTATTTTAGGTCACAGGTTTCTCAGGTTTCTTAGGTTCGTATACAGTGGATTTAGAATAAAGCCTAATTAACTCATTAGATTTCAGGGGTGGCATCCAGTTGAAGCTAGGGTATGTAAAAAAGAAAGCTACCTAGACTACGATTCGGACATAAACAAAACTAACTTATTTAGCACTCAAGCTATAATTCCACTCTACCTTTCGAATCCACACAAAATATTATGTGGTGCCACTTGATTGAAATACTCATATAAATAAAATCGCAAGAACATAACAAAATCTAAACACTTAGCTTTTAAATCCGATTATAGTTAGAGGATTAAATACTTGAAACTAGAATCGCTAAAATAGATAAATCACCACTTTCAACATTAAAAGTCATCCAATATTTATGAATAGATTGTTAGAAATCAATTAAATCCAATACTATTACAATAATTAATAACTAGATCAAAGGATAAAGTCCTTTTACGAATTGAGTTGAGTATAGTAAGCTTTTAAATATAAATGTACTTATATACCCATTGAAAAATCTGACAATGTTATACAGGGTGATTTGATTAAAAAAAATCAGTCGTTTCTCAATATCCTTCACAATTTATGAAGAAAAAAATGATAAAATGATAAATCTTGTTCATTATTTCTTCATAATGGGTCTTGTGAATAAAAAAATAGTAAAAGCTTTTTTTTGGAGGAAGCTAAAGCTAACTAGTCATAGCTTTTACTAGTAGCTTCAGCTTTGTTTTATGTGAATAGAAAAATGATTACGCTTAACAGCTTGAACTAAGAATATCTAGCTTTAGCTTTGAAATTTAAGGTTTATTTTTATAATTTTTATATATTTTTTATATTTTTATATATTTATTTATATAAACCGAATCGCAAAGCCAGCGGGTTTAGGATTTTTTGTTGTCAAAACTTTTTTCTGCACTATAGGGCAAGTATTGGTTGCTGTCCAGTGGACAGTGGACGAACAGATGCAAAGCCAGATTTGATGGACCAATTTGGTTAGAATTTGTATAACATTCCCTAGAGAAGAAGTTTGTTTTTTTGTACTATAGTGTAACTAGACAGGCTAGCTACAATACAGCGGTTTAGATATTTCAAAATGTTTCGCAAAAGGCCTCTAATGATTTTAATTAATATTCGTAGGTAAACTTCACTTAATAATTAACGCAATTTTAATAAAATTACGTTTCAATATAGTGAGCAAAAAATCACATAACGGAATATAGTGATGATAGTTTTTTAGAAAAATTGTCTCAATTGTCTAATAGGTGTATAAACTTGATCATATTCACACCATAACTATAGAGAATACTAAAAATAAGACATAGTCAAGCTTTCTAGAAAGAATCTTTATATTTTTTTAAGCTTTTACTATAATATTCTAGCTTAAGCTATATTTATTCACCCAAATTGAAACTTAATCTGGAAAAACAAGCTAAAGCTGAAAGAATTTAGCGTTGGCTATTTTAAAATAGCTATTACTACAAGACATCTTTAAATTGCTAGCTTAATCTTATTCTTATTCACCAAAAACCTAGAATTTACTTAAAAATATAAGTTTTTTTATTCACAAGACCCATAATGATGTCATGAAGAATTGGAAAGAATTGAAAAACATGCTAAAATTTGTTAAAAAACGTTTTTCGGTTCCAATATTTTGAAAAAAAAAAACAATGATATAGATTTCGGGCTTATTTTATCCTCAATGCCATATTTGATTGCTGATATGATTTTGAAAAAAATTTAATTGGCGGTTATTAAAGCAAAAATAACTACAAGAAAATACTAAAAATTTTTGAAAAACGTTTTTCTAATATCTCAAGCACAAACACATATTTCGAAGCCGGGCTAATTTAATTCTATACACCATTGCTTAGTCAATAACTAATAAAATTTGTAGAAATATTAATTTTTTTTTTCAACAAAGAAATTGCTAAACAAAACTACTAAAAATTGTTCAAAAATGGTTTTCGAAATTGGATATTTTTTGAGAGTCGTAATTGTTGTAACTGATGCCTCGTATGGAAAAAAATAGTAAATGTTTAAATATATAATTTATAAATTTTTCAAAAACTCGCCACTTCAGAGTTAAAGAATAAAAACCGGTATTCATTTTTGAATTTTGACCATTTTTTTGTAAAAATGATATTCTTAAAATTATCATAAAGATATTAAAGAAAAATATGTTGACGCTTTCTTGAAGTGAGAGTAACACAATTTATACATTTGTTTACGAAAAACTAGATATAATATACGATTCAAGACTTGGATGTATAAAACCTATATTTTCAATACTTTAACCCTTTGAAAGAGCAATATCTCGTAACTTATCGGTCTTATCTAAAATAAATGCCACATTATATTTTGTAGACAAAATTATAATCTATAAAATGACCTTATACTTTTTCTTCGATAACTTCGCCAGTGAAAGGGAAAAATTTAAAAACCAGTATTTTTGACTTTTGACCAATTGTAAATAATGATATCCTTTAGATGATGAATCGTAGAAAAGATGTATGTTAATGTTTTCTTGTAGGTGGTCACATAATGTACAAGCATTGTATGAAAATGTTTTCGAAAACAATGAGTTACATATATGTATATGAAAAACCGATATTTGCGTCATTTTAAGATTTTTGAAATGGCTATCTTTTTAAAGGTTAGGCAGAGGGAAAAAGTTTCAAAACTTTTTTTTTTAATAAAATCTTGTGTTGCTGACTGTGCATATAATAATCAGAGTTTTTTGTTGCAAACTTTAATTTTCGCTTTCGCTATTTACTTATTCTCTTCTCTGAGCATTCTTTCATCTTTCCCACAGAAAAATATGACTTCGACAAAGAGTTGTATGGCGCAATCGGAAAAAGATTGATTCCAACAAAACACACCAAACAACAACACATCACACAAGTCAAATATGGCTCTACGCGTAGAAAATACATTGAAGTGATAGCGACACACTACTCCACAACACACAACACGAGATAAGTGTGGTCCCGACTTAAGCTCTATGACTGTTATGGTTTTTTCCACTTCGGCGCCATTATGTGCTGATCGGTTTTAAATTGTTCTTAGTGTGCAATAACAAGATTTCGCTGGTACTTGAATTTCTCATATTTTAGGTTTTTGTTTTAAGTTTTTTTTTTTTCCTGAAGCATTTTAATTTAGTCACCCTGTAAAGTTTGATAAGTGTATACAAATTGTACAAACCTACCTCCTAAAATGAAAGCTCTATATATATAGCAATGGAAAATTTTTAAAATATAAAATAAATCCTATTTCGTGGTTATGTGCATTTAGTTAAAATCAAATATTGATTTTTGTTTATCGTATTTTATTATTGCCTGCTTTTCCGATGGCTTTTCGTCGCAAAGTCACATCCTTATGCATTGGTTGGTTGGTTTTGGTTGAAATTAATATTTGCCATCAGGATATACATACATATCTGTATGCAATAAAGCAATGTTGATGAGGAAAAAGGGGTATTTTCAATTTCGTGTCCTTTGCTATATTCCAACCAAACAAAAACTCACACACACAGACACACTTACAGAATACACATTTATTTGTTCGCAGCAAATAGCAATAATAATAATAATAAAGAAATACCTAGTTTGTATAAAAGGATTTACTATACAAAAAAGGACACCATATAACTGTGCGACTATACTATACATATATACGACATACAAAAACAAAAACCCACGGTAAGTTGCCATAAAATGACATGTCGGAAATTACAAATCGGAATGCACATTTATGAAATACCAAAGTTTTCATATGAAACAGGGGTTTTATGAACAAAAAAAAAAAAATCACATATTTCGGAATATCTCCCAACAAGGATTCAAAAGAGGACCAAGAGGAAAATCACTAATTACTTGGTTTGCATAGATGAATATGTTTTACCTACACAAATCAACTATATCCACACACACACTCATATACATATTTATGTATACAGTAGGATTTGCGGTTATTATTTGAGGTCGGTGGTGTGGATAGTGGCTCATTTGGCTTGAGTTTAAACTGACTTGATCTGTACACAAGCCACAAAGTATAGATTTATTAATATAGAAATAGCTGAAATTCAAAATATTCAATTATACAATCTCATTTCAGATGAAAATCATTAAATTGTATATTCCACAAACATACATATATAGTGCAAGCAGCAGCAACAGCAGAAGCATTGTTGATGGTAATGCCTCTGGGTGTGATTGTAGAAAATATATGATATGCATTCACCATCAGAACATTTAGGTTCCTAGTCATCGTCGTCGTGGGAACATAATATAAACAGGAAACTCTAAATAAGTACATGATAACAAAAACAAGCAGATATCATTTGGAAGGGCAGCAATGGAGAAAGTCAAACAAAACCTTCGTGATGGATCAATGGTTGATTTTCGGAGAATCAAATGGTAAACATGAATTTGCTTTAATAGATCTATCTTTGTCTATATTTGTTTGTATAAATGTTGATATAGATAGATAAGGGAGCAGCTTTTCTAAGAAAACTTTTATATTAATTAGTTATGCACTTGGTGCTATCAAAGTGAAAACATTTTGTTGGTATCGTCAAAAACTAAGCTAGCCCCCGAAAGTAAATCTTTTAAGTCTTAGACGGATGTCAAAAACCAGACACTTATTACTCCTCTAATACAATTTCATGTGAATAATAAGTTGAGAAAACATTTTTGTGATATCACATCGTTAATTTGAATGAAGATAACTACTATAGAACGATTGTTTCTAGGCGTTTTCATATCAACACAGGATTTGTTTCCCGGTTGTTGTTTTTTGTTGTGTTCAGGTTCAAATCATTCAAGGAATGTTCTTAAGATTGTTCTTCAAAAAAATAACAATGTAGCGCACTACTATTAATAGCTTGATATTTTTATTTATTACCAAAACTAGTTTTAATTACGTAAATGTACAGCAGTCCTTCTTAAAGCTTCCTCACAATGAACCAACAACGAATTTGGCCCCTCTATCATTCTGAACTCATTTGGATCACTTCCAAGTATTAAAGACTACACCACCCCACAGCTACAATTCTATAAAAAAACTTTCAAGTAAACATCCCTTCCAGATCTCTCTGGGAAGACTAGGCTTTCCTGGAAGATAATTCGATTCACTTTTACACCGACGCGACGGATAAAAAACTGATGATGAGGTTGGTGGTGGACTGAAATTAAGTCTCTTCTTTCGTCTTCCCAATCACTGTAGCGTGTTTCAAGCGGAATTTTTGGCGATAAAAGAAGTTTTGGCTCAAAGAAAACGTGATATCAGATATCCGCATCTTTTCATATAACCAAGCCGCTATCAAATCTCTTGCCTCTGTCTCTACAAATTTAAAAACAGCTCTTAAATGTCGATCATCTTTCATGGAGATGGCACAGCAGTTGAACATTCACCTTTGCTGGGTGCCGGGTCATAGAGACATTCCGGGTAACTGTAAAGCAGACGAACTCGCTAAAAGCGTCTCTGCTGACAGCCACGTAAACCTAACCTAATTTACATCAATCGGAGTTAAGAGAAGTTGACCAAGAACTAAGTTATAAACCGAGTTTACGCTTTCTCTCAGAATCAATCAATCACTGGAAGGCTACTGCTATTTTTATATTTTTAGCTTGAGCATTAATTTCACATTGGACCAAGCTTAAGGACTAGTGCACAGTTTGTATACAGAAGCGTCTGTTTCGAATTATAAAGGACAAAACATATTTAAAGAATTATCAATGAATTTGAGAATTCCTTAAATGAAGGAATAACGGGTGGGCCATCTAATGGTTTCTTTTTAAATCATAGGTTATTTTTACACTGACAGCTGTTTCGTGCTAGAAATCTTGACAGAAAGTCAGTATCATACCTCCGCGGAACGAAATGAGTCACTTTAAGCTTTAACAACGTTGGGAAATATTGAAAACTTATTTCCAAAGTGAGTGCTGTGTAGCCCAAACAGTGCGTTTTTTTTTTTTAAAAAAGAGGGACTCGGAAAACCCGCACGTTATTGTCGGGAAGCCAATGCATTTACAGAGAGTGACAGTTTGGTGCGTATTGTGGTGTGGTGGGATCATTGGACCATTGTTCTTTAAAAACGTTTCGGTCAACGGTGGGTGTTACATAGCCCTTTTATCCGACTTTTTTTTTACTGAAATTGAAGACATGGATTTGGACGACCTTTGGTTCATGCAGTATGGCGCGCCATGCCACAATCGATCTTTTGTGCACCAAATTCCCAAATCGTTATATCAGTCGTCTTGGCAATGTCAATTGGTCAATTGGAATCTGAGTATTTTGAGGTATTCTTAGAGAGGATAAGTTGCTCTCTTCGACCTAGTTTCATCCCAGAAGTTTATTGCTATAGTGCATGAAAGCACCCCATTTGCCTGCCTAGTTTATGATCTGGCGGCGTATACCAGTGAATATTACAGAATCCGCATGAGGGAATTATTCACTAGGCATACAATACTTAAATACCTTCTATGCTTAGACTGGTCGGTAGAAGCCCCATTATTGGCCTTTTAAGATGGTATAGTCTGCGAAACGCTCTTGGTTATAATTCTCAAGATAGAGTTTGATCTGTCTTAGCTTGTGAGATTAATTCTTTCCAAATTTTAGATCTTTTGGGCCTCCACTTCTTTTTTGATTTTATTTTCAATCACATTCTTTCCTGTACGACAATAGGTCTCAGGTCCTGTTAAGGTCCTTTTTTTTTTTGGTAAAGAGTCTGCCTGAACTATATGAATAATTTCCAGTAGAAAAAAAAAAAAAACAAATAAATATTAAAGAATTAAGGTATTCCACAAGGAAGTGACCTCGGTCCGTCTCTGTTTGTTCCCAACATTACTAACATAATTTGATTACACTGCTTGTTTCCTCAAGATAAGGATTTGTGGGAATAATCATCAATTAAATTATAAATTATTTCAAAAGCTTTCGAACTAGGACCAAAAATAACGGTTAGGTTAGGTGGTAGAAGTGTAGAAGTCTTCGAAATAGAGTCTACGTCTCTGTGAAAGAAAAGGACAGGAAAAAAGAAGGTGATGAATTGTTTACTTCTCTTCCTCATCCTTGCGGCTTCTGCAGAAATCATTTGAGTAAACGTCTAGCCACCTGACGTGCCTACCTGTCAGTTTATGACACCTATTACGGAGCTTATGTGTAATTTGCTTAAAAATATAAAATACTTTGAGCGCTTCAGATCCAGCGTTGGCTAAATTTGTTTTGTTGCCAAGGTTGTTCCACTTAAGGTTTGTGTTCTTTATAGAATCTTGCTTCAGCTTAAGTTTAATATAACGGTACCTGTCTTACAAATTTCTCAAATTCTTATTTTTCTCAAAAATTCCTCGACAGTTTAAATAAAACAAATTGGGTGGCGCGAACAGGGCCCAGTGACCTACAACTGTCAACCAACTGTCCTGAATAAGTTTTAATGATAGGAATTTACGTGGCTGTCAGCAGAGATGCTTGAAAAACTTAGACTTTAAGTCCATTGTGATACTACAAGAATCTAGAAAACTTTCTTCCTACTCGTTGAACCACTTAGAGCTTCCTAAGAAGCGCGGGAGACTACTAATGTCATGATTTGTCAGATCACTAAGATCATTAAAGTAGAATTCTCCCAGGTGGAGCCTTTGAGATGGACCAGAACATGTGCATAGAAGGTGAGGAATGGAGGGGACCTTAAATTGTATGCCGACTCCAAACGACTAAGGTGAGATCCACTTTTTCATGACAAGAGATTAATCTAAGAAGGCTTTTTAATTTCCCGCAAGAGACATTACCCATGTTTTTAGTCCATTAAACACGGTCGTGTTTCGCTCTCGACAAGGTTGACGGAGATTTGTCTCGTCTCATAGCAATTGGCATAGTTTTTATGATAAAATGAAAACTTTACTTACAAATGTGAAAATTTTAACACAAATCAGAAATGCTGTCTTTCTGTCTGCTATGATTTATTTATTGACATCAATAAATTCTTTCTTCCAATTCCGCACTTCAATCTCAACTATATACGACTTTGTATGCAACATACGATGATTCAAAACACTTAAATTCTATAGAGCAAAACAAAAAAACTGACATGGGCGTTGGGTGTCTAGAGGCATCGTTGTCTTGTCAGACACATTTACTCGTTCTTTTATGCTGTCAGATTGGTGTGTGAGAGTGTGTGTCTAAAGAATGGAACAGAATTGTCGGCATCTCACATAACTCGAGATTATAATTTCAATATTCAAAAGCTATCAAAAGCGCCCCACAACCTTATCCGCCCACACCTGGTATATAAGGCTGACAGGCTTGTTGAACGTTTGAACTGACATTACACATATGTATGTATAACCAGTGCTGGATTATTGGGATAAGGGAAATGAGACAAAAATCGGCCCAAAATGAATGTCAAAAGGGCCTGGGGATTCGAAATTTTATATTATTTTTTTTTTTTTTAACAAAAAGTTTTGAAATGATAATTTTTTTTAAACCCCAACAAAATAACAAAATTATCAACAAAGTGTAGAAAATAACTTATAATTTCGTTATGAATTTATGTATTTTTTCATAGCTTGAAAATGTTAATTTTAAGGAAGAACTTTCAGTGATTCTGAATTTTTATTTTCTACTTGTCGATATATATGGATTTGTTTCAATTTTTATTTTTGATAAATTTGTATCTTTCACCGATCTACTATTTCTGCAATTCATTTAAAACTTCTTAAAAAAAGAATTATGGCTTTATTCTCTAAATGCTTTAAATCCTTTAAACGGCATATTTCAACCCTGTATTACCACACAGACCTCTCTTTGTGGCGCCCATTTGTAAGTGCACCGACTGGCATAACCCAAAGAGCATAGAAGACCATTTGAACTGAACCATGTCTGTGTCCAATTCTTTGCAGCAGCAGCAGCAGGAGCAGGAGCAGGGCGCATGTGATGCAGTAGGTACATTTATTACTTTGATATGTGAAATACATACGAATAATAATAACGTACCTACTCTTATAGTTGGCAACACAAAGAGTCTACTTTTCTCTGAAAAGTATTTATGGAGGTACTGCTTTTTGGGATTATGTAGGTATTTGAAAGATTTATGATTGCAACATGGATTTAAATGCGTTCTATTTAGAAGGATTTTTTTTCTTTCTAAATGGAACAGGAACATACACACGATGTACATACAATTTAAGGAAGTATAGTTATACCTGTTTCGTTTATTAAGACTTTTTTGTGCAATTATATGTATTAAAAGTAAGCTTGAAGTCGGTCTTGAGTAGAATGAGCATATAGGAATAAATTAAAGCGTATTCATAGAAGAAAATTTATTCTTTCACTTAAAAAAAAATTCTTTTTTGGAGGAAGTATCACAAAAATAAATAAAGTATTATTCTATTGAGCACGATTTGTCAGCTAATGGAAAAAAAAATGTTTAATGAAGTCAACAAATTCAAGAAGTGATATGCTTGTGACGAATTGTATGAAATAAGCAAAATGGAGCGGACTGGGTGCTTGGAAAATCTAGCTTATAAAATCATCTCAGACATATGCGCTTTTGGTGTAAAAGTGACAAAACAAATATTCTTAAGTCCATCTCTTGGAACTTGGCTTTAGCAAATAAATAAAATAATATATATGTAATTATTAAAACGAATACCAACCAGCATTAGCAAGCTAAACAGCTCAAAAATGCGGATGACAATCAGGGCGGTGAAAGCACAGAATCTGAAAATTCAAACTCTTGGCACATTTTCTGCGCTATCAAGATTAGGAACTGTTGCTGGTTTTTTTTGGAACGGTCGCTTTTTTCATGTCTTGAAGAACTTTTCTCTTTTGAATAAACTTTTGTTCTAAAAAATTAAATGATAAATAACAAAACAAACGTCAATCCAAAGTGTCAAAAGTTACACTATATTTTCCGCTTTTAGACCAAAAGCGCTCGTGCTGTTTATAATTAAAGTTGGAACCAACGTGAAGATGGCTCCTAGCAGTCCATATCTAGTATGTCTATGGCTGAAGTGTTTGCTTTACCTCGATTTTGTGGCTTCCAGAAAGCTTTTTGGGTTTCTTAATTTAAGCAAATTCGTCCTTAAGTAAAGAGAAGTTACAGAATTTTGTATTCTTCGTAACTTAAATAAAAACTACTATGCACCTCGGATAAGAAATTACAAATTGTATTTCTAAGAACTTGCATTTCTCATAGTGAAGTCTTAAAATTTAGTAAGTGAAAGCCTCCAATGCACCAGGTTTCTCAAATAAAAGTTTTTATTTATTCGATACAAATTCGACCTTTGGTGGTTCATTTCAGAAATATCGATATTTCAAAAAATTGGTCAAAATTCAGAAATACTGGTTTTTCTATCTTTGTTTTTTGTTTTTTTAATGGCGAAGTAATCGAAAAAATGATATTTGTGGTAATTTTATAGATTATAATATTTTTCTATAAAAAAAAATGTATAACACTTTTTTCTATACAAGCGATCAGTTACAAGCTGTTGTTCACAAATGTTGAAAATAAAGGCTATTTCTTCTACCAATATTAATAAGTAAATTGTATGGAATTTTTCTCAATATTTGTGGATTATCGATCGATCCTTTAAAAAATCTTTCAATATGGACTGTTAGATTGGCTGTCATTTATTCAATCTCACCATGGACGGACGTTCCAAGTGCTTCACCTATTTTACGGTCGCCATAATTGTCCTATTGAGAGGATTATTCGCAGTGTGGTGGATAAATTTGAGTCCACTGGTTCAATGAACAAACTACCAACACCCGTACGTCGACGAAAAGCATTGCCGCTGTCCGTGAGTGTGTGCAGGAGAATTCGAGGCAGTCGATTTCGCGTCGCTCACAAGAACTCGGCCTTTCGTAGACCACATCTTGACCAATTTTGCGTCGCGACATGGGCCTGCACCCGTACAAAATTCAACTGACCCACGAGCTGAAGGTAAACGACCATAGACAACGACGTGTGTTTGTTGAATGGGCTGTGGAGCAGTTGGAAATTCTGAGACTAATTTTCATTGAATAGGTACGTCAACAAACAAAATTGTCGAATTTGAGTCGATACCAATCCACATGAGATCGATCCAAGAGCGTCCAATGCATCCCGAAAAAGTCACTGCTGCGGTTTTTGGATCGCTCCATATTTCCTGGAGAAAGACGTTGGACAGGCCATCACCGTCAACGGGGATCGATAAAGGTGGATGATTACCAACTTATTTTGTCCTAAATTGGAGGATATGGAAATGGAAACCAACGATATGTGGTTTCAACAGGACGGCGTTACGTGCCACGCAGCTCACGCCATATTCGAAATTTTGCACGAGCGATTCGAGGACATTGTCATCTTACGTGGAGGTGATGTGAACTGGCCACAGAGATCATGCGATTTGAACCCCTTAGACTTTTTTTTGTGAAGTTTTCTGAAATTACAGGTTTATGCGAATAAGGCACAAATCAGAGCGGTCCTCAAAGCCAACACAACCTATGCCATCGGCCAGCCAGAGTCATGGAATATTGGACATGGAAAATGAAAATGTTCGCATAAATTAAAGCTCAATGACTCATTTTAATTGAATTTGTGAATAAATCATCAGAGCCATTTTCGAAAAATAATTTTGAAATTTTTTTTAAAAATCCAAAATTTGATTTTTTGAAAATATTGATACGCAATATTATTCAAACTAATTAGTAGCTTTTGGGTAGAAAATTTCATTAAAATTGGTTCAACAGATAATGAGATAGCCGAAAACCCAAAAAATGGTTCTATGAGAGGTAGCATTTTTAAACGATAGATATAGTTTTCTTCTCTATAATATGGTAGATCGTTTTGATATTAGTTCACACAAAAATTTTAATCAAAATCATAGGAGCCGTTGTTGAGAAAAATGAGATTTTCAATACCGGTTTTTTAACATTTGTTTGGGAGGTATCGTTATCTTTAGTTATAAGAAAAAATTTTATTTAAAAACTGCTGGGTGATAAGTTTAATAAAAATCGACCAAGTCGTTTTTGAATTATTAAGTTCTCAAAAAAAAAAAATTGAAACTTTTTTTAATAATCCAAAAAAAAAAAAATCAAACTTTTGGTACACACAATATTTTACAAATTATTGTAGATATTGTTTAAAAAAAAAATTGATCAAAATCAGTTCAACCATTTTGCGAAAATTTTTTCTTATAAAATGGTAGCATTTTTGTATAAAAAAATTACAGATTTTTTTTTTAAGTTAAGGGCACGTTTTTGAGAAAAATAAGCTTTTCGTAATTTGATAAAACCATTTTGTACGGCAGGCACAGTTATATTTGGTCTTAAAAAAAAGGAAAAAAAAACATGTCAGGGGAATACCCAAAAAACGCTAGGTACCTACAAAGTTTAAAGAAAATTGACCCATCCGTTTAGGCTACAGCCGAAAGGACAGACAGATAGACCGACATACAGACAGATAGAATTGCGAGACCCCCTTTTTTCGACTTCGCTAATAATAATCATAATGTTAACTTTGATCAAAATCTCGAGTACCTATATATCGCGAGTAAAAATTGGAAAATGGAAACTACCTGCACTAGATGAGGAAAAATTTAATAAATTAAATGTATCCTCTTTACCGAATTCTAAGCTCAAGTTTTATTGGACTTCTATTCCATCAAAATTTAAGTTTTTGTGAATTTTGATTATTAGTTCAAAAAAAAAAACAAAGCAAGTATGAATAGCATGGTAAAAATTTAATAAGTACAAAGTTGGGGTCGAGTTTGACCTATGTGATGCTGAAACACACCTTAAAAACTTTTAATAAATGCAGCAATAACCTATTTAAAACTTTTTGGAAATATTAAACTCACTAAAGCAATACAGAAAAATCAAATTCCAGTCAGTCATTTTCTGTCTCTGCATTCTGAATATGTTCATCGTCCCTGCAAAGGTATTTTTGGACTTTGTTTTTCATATAAGGATGTGCACTATTATCTCCTTCCACTTGCCATTCAGTTAGTCCGTCGTCGTCATGCACACTGACCATTAATTTTGCCAATCCACTATATATCCTTCAAACATACAAACATATGCAGACCCATACAAAGAATTCTATACCTTTATATATGAAAGACATCAACTCAACTGCACTCAGCTCAATACGGTAAACCATACCAAACCGAACTGTACAACAGCAGGAAGTTTATCCCTTCCTTTATCAGGATATATGTATGTGGATTGCTATAATGCATGCATCATCATCATCATCATTATTATCGTGATGGTCGTCGTACGAATGCAACATACAAACGAACAGAGCAAAGATGAAAAAGGACCTCATACTTTATATTATGACGATAGTGTATTCCTTTTAAGACCACAAAACCGCAACAACCATTCACTACTACTACTCTGCCGCACTGGAGAGTATACAAGTACAAAACAGACACAACTCCTCAAGTATATAGGTACTCTACTCAATTTAAAAATAATCTGTTTGTTTGGTTCATCGTCCATGTTGGAGGATATTTTATTATTTAATATGTATGTGAATGTGTATAAAAGAAAAATAAAAACAAGCAATGACTAAAAAGCCTTAATAATCAAAATTTCTTCATTTTTCTTATTTATTATACCGCAGAAGGAAATTAAGCTCATAAAATACTTCTGAACAATAAATCTGTTGCTTCTTTTTATAAGAAAAATAAGAAAACTTGCAAAGCCATTTTGGGTAGTAATTATTGTTGTTTGCGCCTCATGAATAAGGATAAGAATTGAATTCAAATGCATGCAGACAAAAAAACACTTCAATGTGAGTCCTTAACTTGAAAACTTAATTGTACACATTTTATTTTATTTCAAAACTTAAAACAAACTATACTTTTTCTGCTCGTTGGTCCTTAAGGACATGACATATTTGCTCTTAATTTTTCAATTTTTTACATCAAAGAACATTTGGGATTTATTTTAATAAATAATATGTGGTTTTTATTGTTGTTTGTTTGAATCACTTATTTAATGATATTTTTAATAAAAAGTTCTACCTCCAACTTTATGTATAAAGATCCTTTCTTAAATTATAATTCCGTACTGTGAAGAAATTGTATACTTTTTTTTTCGCCTATGTCTTCCTCCTATATTTTTTAATTTGCATTTATCCTGTGTGCACTGTGCAGTGCATTATCCTTACTAGGCGCACTCAGTTTCGTCTATTCATCGAGTGTACTCTTTTGATGATGATTTTATCTCAAAATACAATCATGCCTTGTGGTACATGCTCAGGCATAAATTTTAAAAACAAACAAAAGTAGCTTGTATAAGTGTAGTACCTTGCCTACATTATTATATTATACTGAAAGAGAAGAAAAAAAAAAATGTTCCACATACGCCGCAGTGAACATCATAATATCTCCGAATTTTGTTTTGTTTCATTTTGTTTAAAAAAAATGATGGTTATATTTTTTTAAGGCACAATATTAAAAAAAGAGAGTATGAATACCTATAATAAATATGAAACGAAGAGGAAGTTTCAAAGCATATAGACAAAAGCAAAAAGGGAAAACATGAGCTATTAAAATGAGCTATTAAAATGAGTAATTAAAGGAGTTTTATAAAAGAAATTATGGGGGGCTAATGAAATGCATTTAAGGGTGCATATAACTGAGTCATGATATTAATTTGCTAATAAGTTTATTCTTAAGAAATTGAGTTTGTTATATAGCCTGTGCAATTAGGTAATCAAGTCAAGTCGTAAACCTTTAGGATTTTATCAAGATGTCATAACATAACATTTTAATAATAATTTAAGATAAGAACATGACTTTTGAGACAACACCGTGTATAAAAACAGGAAAATCATTTGGAATACTTGGAGATAGGGCTTATTGTTAGTAAGGAAATATAGCGATACTAAAAGGCATTTCGACATAACATAAACAAAGCTGGGTACACTCCAGTGGGTATATATAATTCGTTTGACTGATAAAGAGCCGGATCGGAAAAGAGGGTAAATCTTTCTTACAGTGGCTCTGGAAACATGGCTTAGATTATAATCGCAGAAGCCTTGCCATACGAAACTGGATGATAAACAAAAAAATAAATTGTTCGGCGCGACAGCTCGTGTAGAATCAAGGCCTAGTGACTTACAATTTTCAACCATTCCTGTGTGCGTGTTACTGGGAGGAATAGAGGGGACCTATAATACAAGAGATACTCTTGGAGGATTTATCGATTTCTCGCCAGAGGCAGTAAACCGTGAAAAACATTTCTGTTTTTAGTTGATATAAGCTGAGAATCGAACCCAAGACCTTCGGCGTAACAGTCCAACCCACTAACCATTACCCCACAGGCTATTACTGGATGATATCTATTTCTAACTGAAATGGTTAAAAAATCTTAAAATTAAACCTCGTTGGAAAATGCCTTGAATTTTGAAGCCACAACGGAAAGAACTGTTTATCGATTTTGAAAAAAACATCAGACATTTTCTAGGTTTCTATTGTCAAAGCTTATACAGGGTCAAATACAAGTTTCTTTTTAAAAATGCAATAAAATGAACAAAATAAAATTTTGTCCATGTATTATGGTTTTATAAGTAAGAGCAAACATTTCCTTTAATTATGGAACACAACGTTCAAATGGCTGCTTCGGCATTCTGTCACTTCAATTTTCCAAGACCTTATTGATGGTTTCGGTCTGTAGCTCACAGAATGCTTGGATGATATTGGCCTTAAGTGATTGATAGGTTTCCGGATTGTTGGCATTACATCGGTCCTTCACGGTTTCCCACAAAAAAAAGTGCAAAGGGGTCAAATCGCAGCTCCGAGGCGCCCAATTGACATCGCCAAGACGGCTAATAACACCATTTGGGAATTTGGTGCGCAAAAGATCAACTGGGTTGTTTGGCATGGCACGCCATCTTGCACGAACCAGGTCGTCCAAATCCATGTCTTTAATTTCAGTAAAAAAAAAAAGTCGATTAACATGGCTCTCAAGAACCCTGAATCGTAAATTGACGCTTAGCCGTGAATTCTTCAGTTACATTGTACATAGCTGAATTAAGGCTGTGGTAGCCTTACTGAAATAGCCTCACCAAAACATTCGAATAACGTAAATACGATTTTCACGTATTTTGAAAAAATTGCCCCTTTTTTGAGTAATTCAAGTATACAGCTTTTTAATAGCTTGACCGATAATTTTGATAACTTTGGTATACTTCCGAAAAAATTTTAAACAATATTGTTCACGTTTCTGAGATCTCACTGAACAAACTTTTATCAGCTCCACTAAAGAGAAGAAGAAACCTGAACAAGATTTCTCCGCTAGAAGTCAAAAGCACTCCTCCAACTCTTTTTTCTAAATTGATCAACTGCGACAAAAACTCTTGAGCTAGCGAATCCAAAAAATGTCAGTGTCATTTTTTTTTACAGCACAAGTGAGAAATCTCACTGAGGAATTACACGTTCAGATTTCTGAGATAGCTGAGATCTCAGTGATCCTTAGAAACCTGAATTGGTTATTTTAAACATTTTGACAATATTTTTTTTTACTACTTTCAACACTTTTTAATTTTTTTTTTTTTCAAGACATCAGCCGTTTTTTATTGGTGATTCTATAGGCAGCGCAATAAAATTTAACACAGTAAACAACAACAAAGGAATAGTGTCGAAAACTTAGATAGTAAAATTAGTGAATATTATAATCGTTGAGATAAAATTTTGCAGTGTCTGGAATAGTTTGACAGTCAATGGGATTTTCTATTGAAGGTTGTCATTTAAGGATGCGTTCATTGATATTTGTATTGTATTTATTGTGTTGGTTTGGAAAATTAGAATACGGTTAGACAATCAACGTAAATAATCAATGTGTTGACTCCATGACGTCACAAAAAAAATCATCAGTACGCACAATGTTGTTCCTAGATGCGTTGACATTTAATCTGTGTAAACTAGATCCATATCGAAAACGCTATTTGCACTGGTGACAGTTTGCATTAAAAAATTACTAAATAAAAGATGCAGTTCGTTCCTCATCTGACAAGTAAAAGTGGTAACTACTATCGCAGAATGGCTATACGATGTAAACGGTAAACCTATCAAAATTTATATTTTATATTTAGCTTCGGAAATTTAACGCATTGCTGATGCATATGGAACAAAATATTTTATACAAGTTAAAAGCTCGTCACCTATTACCCAAGTAAAAGTGTCAAATTCTATTGAACAATGGTTACGATGTTCTACTTCTTCTATTAAATATCGACATATGAAAGTGAAATGTAAAAAAATGTTTAAGCAACCAGAACTGACCAAAATGTCATTCCCAAAGAAAACACTATAATAGCAGATTAAGGCGACTGACAAGTTTTCATAATTTCTTCAATTTTCTTAAGATTTAGAACTTCATCGTGATAATGGTTTAAAATCTGCCATTTTTTTCGTCATAAAAATGACGTAAAAAAGTTGTGAGAATACTTTTTATACGTTTTTGACTTTTTGTCGTTCGTTGACTATTTCGGGAGAGAAGTTTGTACAGTCGTGTAAATCCAGCATAAACAATAACCAACTGGTTAAGTTTTGATTAAGTTGACAATTTTTAGTTGTATTTATAACTCAAGAAACTACTAGACCAGCGGTCGGCAACAGGCGGACCGCGAAAGGTCAAACGGCGGACCGCGGTCCGTTTTTGAACCACGAAAGGTCAAACAAGAGAAAAAGGATGTTGTCGCTGCATTTCGAAGTATCCCATTATCGGCAAGAAGTAATACAAGAAGAACTGAAATTTTGGCTGCTGACATCAAAAGCACTTTGCTTGAAATTCTGCAAAAGGCACCTTGCTACGCCATAGCACTTGATGAATCATGTGACATTGTTGATGATGAACAACTGTCTATGTTCGTCAGATTTTATGACATTAAAAGTCAAGTGTTCAGGGAAGAATTGCTAGCAATATTGTCCTTGAAAGGTAACACTCGCGGAGAAGATTTATTCAAGACCTTTGATGAATTCATAACAAAATCCAACATGAGTTACGACAAAGTAGTGTCCCTTTCAACTGACGGGGCCCCAGCAATGATTGGCAAAGAAAAAGGATTAGTAAAGAGAATAAGAGATAAGAATGCAGGTCTAATATCTACAAAAAACTGGCTCAAGACCATCGTTGTAATTTTTCTCATTAATTTCATTAATATTACAGTTAATTAAATGAAGCAAAATAAAAACTACAAAACTTTATTAGTTTTTTTTTTGGGACCTCGATAAAAACCGTATCTGGACCCCACTTAAAACTACTTGCCGACCCCTGTACTAGACGCATACATCTTTTTTTGCCTTTCAACAGTTACTCACCTCTAATCCAACTCAACTTGCATATAAACATTCCCCTAATTTAGCTAGACAATATTTTTCCAACACATCCCTTAACTTTTTAAAAAGTGAATTTACTTATAAGTAGGTATTTCTTTTTTTTTTTTTGAAAAAAAAATCACCCAGTGGTGATTCAAAATAGTATAAAATGGAAAGGAAATACATTCAAATAGTATACTAATTATGTTAATATATAGGCGCAACAATGCTAGGCGAAATAAATGGCGATTTTAACGCTTTTAAATTGCTATTTTTTTAATAATTTTGCATTTTGATTTCTGCATATCTGCATAGTTTAAAAGTGGACATAATAGTGATTATAACGATTTATTCGGACTTGCATTACTGTGCTACCTATAAAGGTTCTCAACAAAAAACGCCTATCATTGCATTATTTAGTCATTAACACGCATCTTTATTATAATATTTTTTTTTTTTTAAATCCAATATTAAACCCGTAGCTTTACGATGAATTGAAATTCAATAGAAATTCTGTTTGATTAAAAACTCAAAGTAAATTGTTTGAATGATGTCCTTTTTTACAGTTCAGTTTCTTTTTTCATTATGACTTATTGAATTGTGATTTAACCAGGGAAATAAGTTACAAGGATGACATGTATTTTTTTAATTAAAAATTAGAATGTTATTGAAAACAGAAATCTCTTTTAAAATCAATCAAACAGAAATTTAAACCAAAATTGAATGAATTTACCAGAAGTTTTCAAAGTGCAGTGAAGTTTAAACAAAACATCAAAGTCAATTTAAATTAACTTGACCATACTTTCAATGAGTTTCATCAAGAAATCACAGGATATTTTTTTTTCCTCATAAAGTACCTATCTATGTACGTACTTTATGATGCTATTTAGTTTGATCAAAAGCCAAACAATTCTCAAAAAAAATTCTATAATCAAGAAAGCATTCTTCCATTCTACACTATCCTAAATCATCTTTATAAAAAGACTGAAAAAAAGGATAACTTTAAACCTTTTCGTTTTTTTTTTTTTTTATTGCAGAAGTAAAACTAAAAGGACAAACATGTTACCAATAACTACGATTTCTACCTTTCGTTATGCTGTTTTTTTTTCGTTGAATCCAATTGACATTTCCTAAACTCTTTTACTTAACTTTTTTCGGGAAACCATTTGAAACGAACAACACTTTGACAGGAAACTTTAACCTATTTGATTTTATTTTCAATCCTTGTTTTTTTTATTTTTTTTTGGTTTGTGCATGCCGAATTCTACGGAAAACTGTATCTATAGAAGGTGGTTGTGTTTTATGTTTTTTTTTGTGCAGTTAAAGGAATTTGAAAAAGTTTTCTTTTTCGTAGAACTAAATAAACAACCTAACACAGCAACATTTACAAAGTATAGAAGAAAAGAGCTTCTGTTGTCTGTCTTCAAAATTACAGAGAAACGAAAAGGTATAGTGAAATTTTTTCATAGTGCTTGCTTTGGCATGAACAGGGGAGTCTTTGGCAAGGAATATTAAATTCCATATTTCTCATCATGTTTATTATAGTCATCAACTTTGTCGTGGTTTTTTTTTTTTTTTGGATTACCAGTGTTTTTGGCATCAATTATTTGCATAAGTTTGCTTTGTGTTTTACTGCAAAAAAAATTTAACGTGAACTTTACATTTTGAAGAATTTAAGCAAATGTTGGAATTTTTGTATCATATTTTTTTTTTTTTTTGTAAATCTTAAACACTTAAATGTAAAATAAACTTTAACATTAATTAGGTTTTGAGAATTTAATAATAGTTGTGTCATTTTCAGTTTTAGTTAAAATCAACGTTTTCGATTTTAACTAAAACAACATCTTTCACAAAATTCGGCAAAGGTGAAATTAGGAATTAATTTTTATTTTTTTTAAACAAGTCCCATTTCACTGAAATTAATGGCTTCTAGAAACACATTCTCACAAAGGGCGATCGGTATTAAGAATTGGAAATAATTTTTTCGGTATAATTAAATATTATATAAGACTGATTTATTTAAAATATAATTATTTTTTTATGTGAAAACAAAGTAAAACATTCTCCAAATGTACAGAATAATTTTTAATATTTTTTAGAGATTTATCAATAGTTGCAAAATTTAAATATTGCTAGAACTGTTCAAGGTTAGAAACTTGTACATCTTCAGATTTGAGGCTCAAAGGTTTTTAATTTAAAAAAAAAAACATATTCCCTAAGTTTTAAATCTCTATTTTAAATCCTGGCCATACAAACTATTAAAAAAATATATTGTTCAAAAATTCATCTATAGCCAGGAAAAAATTCAAATCGAAAATTTGCCAAAACATGGGTCTTTAAATTTCTTTTCTGCTTCTCAAATATATAAAATTTATTTCTAGAAAACATCCCCCTAATTTTAGATGATTTTTTTCTGCATCATCTATTTCATTTTTTTTTTACTTTATATTATCTAGAATTCTCTTTTATGGGTACGACTTTCTTGTATTTAGAAGATGTATTGATTAGAGAAACAAAAAAATAATTTTTCGTTTAGAAAATGAAATCTAGACCTTTTTTTCGTTTAAAAAAAAAAATCACGTACATATTTAAAAATTTTTAAATAAAATTTCCTTTCACTTGGTATTTTTGTTTATCACTTAAAACAACCATATAAATGTAGGTGGGTCAGATATTTGCAAAAACCAAAAAATTGACGTTTAAAGTGTGGCAACCCTAAGCTTTGAACATATTTCGCCAGGCAAACCTTGCGGAAAATGTTAGTTTAGACACTATCTAAAAAACTGCATACCACTTATCCGGTTACTTAACGAGGGTAGGTCGTCCTATAGCGGGATATTCTTCTATAATTTATTATTTTTATGAATATATTAATTCTGTTTGTTAAAATTGTCATCGCTTAGTTATTGATTAAAAAGATACAATTTATCATTTAGAAATAAGAGATTTTCATATTTCAATATTATCAAAACCACACAGACACAGGTAATATATTTAGTAAAAATCTAATTTATTAGTGAACATCTGTCTATAGAATTTACTAAATAGACAAGTATTTCTTTACCAACAGTAAATTAATAAATTTAGTTTTATTGTTATTATTAACAATTTTGTTTTTAAATATAGATATTAAATTATTATCATTCCATTCATATTTTAATGTTTTAATTTTTTTTAAGAAGAAGCAATTCAATTTCACTTATGCGAAAAAACAGCCATTCATTTAAACCAAAAAAAAAAAAATAAATAACGGAAATAATGATTAATTTTCTCATAAATTTATTAAAAGAAGTATTTATATATTGGAAAGAAATCTAAAACAAAACTAAAATATTTGTTTTATGAAAATATATACTTATATTACTAAAGAGTTTTTGTTTAAAGGGTCCTCTCTTTTTAAATTAAACAAAAATATTTAAAAAAATGTTTTTTTTTTCAAGGATAAAAGAAAATTATAATTGAAATTTTAACAAAAAAATATGTTTTTTTTTTTTTGGAAGACATACTGAAACTAATAAACTATACACTTAAAAAGGAGATACATATAAGATTTTGTCATTAGACACAGGCAGGCATTTGTTTTATTTTAACAAAATAAAATCAAAAAAAAAAAATCACATTTAAAAATTCACTCCCACTTCAATTTCCAAAAAACAGGAATTAACTAACAAAAACCATTAAAGCCAGACTCGTACACAACAACAGTTAAAAAAAAAAAAAAAATAATTAAACAAAAAATCAAAATCAATAACTAAATTCTTAGAAAAAAAAACTAAATAATTGGCAATGAATTACACTATAACACGATAGTTCAAAGAATTACAAAGAGATGAGGATAAGAAGGAAAGATACAATATCTAAAGAATGTTTTTAAATGGATAGCAGAAATAAAAACATAAAAGAAAACTAAAAATAAAGAAATGTAAGAGAAATAAAAAACACATATATTCCACAAAAATATGTATATGTTTATATAGAAAAAACAACATTTACTTTCAAAAAGAATTTAAATTAAAAATTCATATAAAATGTATAGAGAAAGTTTTTTTTTTTTTTAAATATTTATTTGTATAATTAAAAATAATAATAAAGAAATAAATAATGATACTAGCGGTCACCGGGCAGCCCATCCCAACATTTTCTTTTTTTTTTTTGTTTTAAATATAAAAATCATGTATATATACCACAGTGTATATATATAACAATTTGTATATGATAAATAGCAAGTGATATACATAAATTATTGATTTTACTTAAACCCAAAAAATGAAAACCAAATAAACGTATACAACATATATATTTATATTATTTATTAAAATAATCAGAAAACAAAAAAATTTGAAATAAAATGAATAATATTGAATTTGTATGTACAGCATTTTAAAATTTTACTTATTTTATTTTTTGTTTAAACAAAATTCGAAAGAAAAATAAAATTCATTATATTTATAGCTATAACATTTTTAACAGGCATTATGCATTCTTACTGAAATTTAATTCCTTAAAAAATTGAAACAAAATTTGAAAACAAAAGTATTGAACTGAAATAAATAAAATTAATGTTATTTACACAAATAAATTAAATTAAAATTTAAAGAAAACTGAATTTAATAAAAGAGACGAAACAAATAAGAAAAGTGACATCTATTTGAATAAATTTTCTTTTTTTTTTTGTAAACAAAACTTACCAAAATATTTATATATTTTTTTTTTATTTTTGGGTTAAATATAAACGAAAATCTGTTAACATTTCAAAAAAGTGCGCTGGAAAATGATGTTTGATTTATTTTTATTTTTAAATTAAATAAAATCAAATTTTAAACAGAAACAATCTTTAGAAATAATTATATTTTGCCGATGCGTATATAAAGCTCTCTTTCTCTCTAAGGGTGAATAAGTGAAACAAAATAATATTTTGGTTTAAATATTTAAGTTATTAGGTAATTTGAGTACCTATATAAAAATGTATTTCTTTAAAAAAAAAAGAATTAAAAACAAAAAAAAATATATATATATATATTTATATTTTTGGGAAGTCTATTTTAATTGGAAGCTCATGATCGCAGGGTTTTTTTTTTGTTTTAAATTTTTATTTTACAAAACAATTACAAAAAGCATATTTAACCCGTCTCCAGTGTATATAATCTTAAATTTAAAACTATAAATACCTCAGTAAATAGTTGTTATATTCTTTACATAAAACTAACAGTGAAGATCTAATTATAGATTATTTAATTTTTTTTTTGAATAAAGGTAATAAAGTGATAAAAAGTGTGCTGCAAGATTTACTATAGGATACAAATCGTGTTCACAAATTGCAAAAAATTCTAAAAAAAAGTGTTTTTATTTTTTTTTGTTCGATCAAAACATATGAATATTTGAATTTATTCATTTTAAAAAATATATAGGTATAGTTTACATTATGAAGTCGAAGAGTGAATTTAAAAATATTCTTATATGTTCATTTAATGAATGAAAAGATGAATGATTAAATTGCTTATGAAAAATAATTACACTCACCAGTCGGTTGTTGGTTTGAGCATTTACAAAATGTGCTAAATATAATAAAGTTAATCGGGACATTTAAATATAATAAAATATACAATATAATTATTTTTTTTTTCAAATTATGAATAAAACAACAAATAAATGCGGAATTTACTTTCATATTTTTAAATATTTTTTTTTCTCCTATCAATAATTCTAATTAATCATATTTTTTTTTTCTACATAAATATAACTTGAAAAATAATTAATTACCTACTTTAAATTCGTTAAATTTATTTTGTTTCAATTACTCAAAGCTATGAAACCAAGGTAAGCTTAATTTAAAAATTAAAAGTCGTGGTTTGCAATTAAGGACACACATTTAGACCATAAATTGGCTCGTTGTGACACCAAATCATTTGGGTCTATATAACCGTATACGACACTACTCATAACAGGTGGGTCATCTAGTGGTTTCTTTTTAAATCATTGGTTATCTTGACACTGAGAGCTGTTTCCCGCTCGAAATCTTGACAGAAAGTCAGTATTATACCTCCGCGAAACGAAATGAGTCGCAGAACGCTTGAAAAATGTTGAGAAATATTGAAAACTTATTTCCAAAGTGAGTGCTGTGTAGCCCAAAAAGTGGGTTTTTTTTTAAAGAGGCGTATTTTCATCTCGGGGGCTATTTTAACAAACCAAATTGCCGAATCAGGGGCTTGGAAAACCTGCACGTTATTGTCGAGAAGGCAATGCACCCACAGAGAGTGACAGTTAGGTGCGGATTGTGGAGTGGTGGCATCGGACCATTTTTCTTCGAAAAAATTTCGGTCAAAGGTGGGCGTTACAAAGCCTTGTTAACCGACTTTGTTTTACCAAAATTGAAGACATGGATTTGGACGACCTCTGGTTCATGTAGGATGGCGCGCCATGCCACACAGCCCACTTCACAATCGATCTTCTGCGCATCAAATTCCCAAATCGTGCTATCAGCCGTCTTGGCGATGTCAATTGGCCGCCTCTGAGCTGCAATTTGACCCCTTTGGACTTTTTTTTTTGTGTGGAACCGTGAATGACTGATGGTATGCCAACAATCCGGAAACAATTCAAGCACTTAAGGCCAATATCACACAAGCAATCCGTGAGCTACAGCCCGAAACCATCAACAAGGTCTTGGAAAATTGGAGTGACATAATGCGCTACTGCGAAACCAGCTTAGGCAGCCACTTGAACGACACGTTGTGTTCCATTTTTAATGTAAATGTTTGCTGTAACTAATAAAGCCATAATACGTGGAAAAAATGTAATTTTGTTCATTTTATTGCCCACCCTGTATTTGTGTCATATAACTAGGATCTTTGTAATAAAAATCTCTTTAGTGGAGTATACGTTTTTGAGATAGCAGGACATGTACAGAGAAGGTTAGAAATCGTCTCTTTTTCTTCTCTATCCTTACAACTTCTGTATAAATTGTTTCAAAATACAACAAGCCATGTTGTGTTCGGTAATAAAACCTTTTTCGAATCTAATGTGCAATCTATCTTAAAATATCAAACACTAAGGTCAAGTTTTTCGTACGAGATCAACCCAATTTCGAAGGTAAAGTAAACCCTATTTAATAGAAAAATATTTTAAGTCAAAGAAGAACTTGAATTTGATGAGTTAATTCTGGATTATCTGAAAAAATATTTCAACTCATAAGGCTTGTTCTTTCTAAATGTAGCAAATGGTGTACCAATATTTAAACTGTCTTCTGAAAAGGAAGTGGTATTCGACTTCTGACAAATTTTTGTCGGCCTTTTAGCTTTCTGATGTTTTATTAATATCTATAAGTGAATGTAGAATTATTTTGCCATCAGGAGTTTAGGGATGGCCTAGCTTTTATAGAGACAAAATCGAGAGATTTAATATTGGTTTGGCCGTTTGCGGATAACTGCGGTTGACATCACGTTTTATTTAAAACGTTGGTAAAAGAGATGCGATCAAGAGTCAAAGCCGAGTTTAAATAATGAAATTCTGGTTTTTAGGCCAAAATCAAATTGTCCCGAAAGGACAGCCTTGTTTTCAAGCAAACAATCAAGGACTATGGTTCCCATGGATATAAAAATGTGTTCTATTTCATAATATGCATAATAATATTGTGACGTATTTTCGAAAAATATAAAGTATTACCTGAAAACAATTAGCTGTGAAACCTTTTTTCTAACAATAAGAAAAACTTAAAGCAACATGAAATGAAACAAAACCTTATTTTGAATTTATAAATACTATGAATTTTTCTCCGGACATATTCAGTCGTATTTTTTAGATTTTTGTTTACTTAGACACTATCTATAACTGTTTTCAAATTGGTGGAAATATGCTTTATTTAATAAAAATAAATAGAACATTATTCACGGTCTACTCTTGTGTCTAAGTTAGGCAGCTATAAGACAACAATAATCGAGGTTTTTGAACACATTTTTCAAAGTTGGACAGTTTCCTAAAGTTAGACAACGTTTATAAATAAGACCAATTAAGTCTTACCAATCGGCCAGTAGTTAGCAGACAAACGATAATCGAGAAAATTCTGACCGACAGTAAAAAATTTTAATATGTGAAATTTTGCCTGTTCACGTTTCTGAGATCTCACTGAGCAAACTTCTGTCAGCTTCACTGAATATAAGGAGAAACCTAGACAAGATTTCTCCGCTAGAAGTCAAAAGCACCTCCATCTCTTATTTATTAATTGATTAACTGCGACAAAAAATAATTGAGCAAGCGAATCCAAAAAAATCACAAATCCATTTGTTTTAGAATTGATTAGAATTTTAGATTCAAACATTCAGTGTCAGTTTTGGTTAAAAAATTGAATAACAGGGCCATAATTCCTTTTCTTGTGGTTTATATAAAGATTTTTTCAGTGTGGAAAAAAAGGAAAAGATCTTAAAAAGGCGGAGTTAATTTATATTTTGCCCTAAAATTGGAGTTAATTTACTTCGATTGAAGTAAGGTTCTAACGCTGGATCTCAGTGAGCCTGAGAAATCTAAACTGGCTAATTGAATTATTGCAGGTTCGTAGTCATTAAGCGACAAGCGCAATTTCTGAGCGAAAAAAAGTGATCGAGGTTGCTGCTTTTAAATCTGTTATATTTTTGTATTGAATCTTGAGCGCTTAGAATATTTGCGAACGTTACTAAGCAACGGCATTTGAACAAAAATTTCCTCAAGAATATTGAAACTCATTAAATGGCCACTTGTCATTCAGTCCCTCCACCGGTCAGTCGTTTGTCACTTGGGACATATTCTGTTATTCGATTCGATCGTAACATGAAATTTCATGTTCGAAAAATGCCACTTGTTGTGAACATTTATTTCGGGCGGAATGTGATGCCATTGACAGCCTAAATTTTCACTTATTTTTAGTAGGCGAACGAAATTTCGTTCGGGCGAAACTCACAATAGTTTTTAAAATTCGGAGCGAACAAAAAAATTTAAGGTGAAATATTTTTCAAGTTAAACTCACAATAAGGCTGAATATATAATTTCTATAGGAACCATTAGAAGAAGACGAGAAATAAATTTTAAAGACAAAGGCGCAAAATTTTAAACGATTTAGTACGTTTTTATCGTACTAAAAATGCTTTAACATCGTACTAAATCGTTTAAAATTTTGCGCTAAAATTTTTACTGTAAAAGCTGACAGACCTGCCAAAATGTCAACTGACAGATAGTAGACTTGGAAATGGCTTAAGTTAATGAATTTTGTCAGAATTTTCAGTTAAAAGGGTTATTATTTATATTGACAATGGACTTGTGACTTGCTAAATAAGGCCTCTCCACCTTAGAACGTAGAACGGCGGCGGTTGAAAAGTTGCATTTTGTTTTTGATCATCGATATTGCACTAATCATCGAACCAACAGCAAAAAGAAGGAAAGTTTTTGAAACTTGAATCAATCCTCTGTTAAAGCTCTTTTTAATAATTTGTGCAAATTTTTCTAATACTAAATGGTTTGAAAAAGTACACAAAAAACATTTTTTAAAGATTTGTGTATATTTCAGCGGTTTTTTTAAATGTTCCAATTCTTTTCAAATGTTGCGAAAAGTATCAAATGTTTTTTTTGTTTTTTTTTATTCATCAATTATATCATAGAAAAAATGCTTCTTGATGTCATCAAAAATCGATATTTTCAAGCTTTAAAATTTTATTTTGTTTTTCAATACGAATATTCACGAAGTAACAGACTTTCAAAAAACGCTACAAAATTAAGAAAAAAAAAATAGTTATTTCTGATCCCTTAATTTTTTGACTTTGAGTTAATAAATAAAAAATTGTTCTTTGAATTAATGTATTAATTTGTTTCGATAAGGTTGATACTGGAAAAGACTATTTTTAACATTATGTTGCAGTTTTATAAACCGTTCAATCCTAAAATACTAACTAAACACACTTTTCACACTTTTTTTTTTTAATTTTTGAAAAGGATTTGTAATGAAAGTCTGCATTTTACACTTTATTACACTCTCCTTACACGTGAACTCAGCCTTTAAATATTCTCCAATTAAAAAAAAGAAGCTTTAATCTAAGATTTTCAATATGCAAATTTAACTCTCATATAAAATACTTTGAAAGACCATCCAAAATAAGTTCAAGGCTATAAGAATTTTTATGAAGTGATTCTGGCTTAAATTATATGTTATAGCTGTAAAAAAAAACTTCTTGACTTTTGATATACAGTCGACTTTACTAAATTTCACTCCGCTTAACTTAACAAATCCATTATCTAAAATAAATTATTTATTACAGATCTACGCATCTTAAACATTTTTTACACAAACAACTTTGAAGGACTGAACTCCGTTGAACCGAAGTTTGGTAAACTGAGAACTCAGCTTAACTGAAATAATTTTTTAACTTCATGTCTTCATTTTTGTTTGAAAAATTCGCCCGACTAGCCTTCGGCTAGAGAGGGCTTGCTTTCCTTTCCATTTCAAGGAATGATTATCGTGCCAAGTGGCATAGGTACCCCTTATAATAAGGAGTAGTTCTAAGCTGAGTTTTTCAGTAATATTTTTTGATGTGTAAACATATATGCCGGGGCGGTAGGGTAAACTAAAAACGTGGTAGTATCTGCAACACATTACTGTGCTGTTACACGTCATGATACTTTGATGTATGTTGAATACGTTCAATATTGGGTATGTTCTTTGCTACCTTAAACTAAATCGAAAGATCGAGTTGAGTTTCGTTTGAAATTTGGTTGACAGTTCGAAATCGCCGCGCTCTGTGATGTAAAACCAGCACTTGGATTTGATGTTTACACATCTTAACCGTGAGTCCCGGCACTCACAGTTTTTTTCTTTTAAATTTCATGACCAAGACTGTATTTTTGTGAAGATTCTTGTTCACAGTAAAGTGAGCTATTACCATTTCGATAAACTGACCTATAACCTCAAAAAAGGTGTTGAAAACTATTTTTTTTTTGTTGGGAAAACTCTGCTTTAGATTTTTGAAAATTTGTTAGGTTCTCATTATTCAAGCTTTTTTCTCCTATTTTTGCTTTTTTTTAATTTTTGTTTTCAAATTCTTTAAATTTAACTTAAATTAGTTAACAAAATATAATAAGGTAAAATTAATGAAATCTAAATCCTCTAAATTATGATGTGTTCCCCAAAACAATTCTAAAATAATATCTCTTGAAAATAAATTACCTACTGATAAAATTAATTGTGCATTTCCTTAAATTTTCTAAATAATAAACTATCTCGTCAATATTATGTATAAATCTCTCAAGTTTTTTTTTTTTTTTTTAAATCCTTCATTTTTATCAAAAAATAATTGGATGGGTGCCCTATTTTATTGATGAAATACATTATTAAAATGTCTATAATATTGTTTATATACATTGTATTGAAAAAAAATGACTATTAAACTATAAACAATAATAATATTATTAAATATATATAAACTAAATATTAAAATAAAAATTAATCATACACACAAAGTAAAGAAATTAAAAAAAAATTAACTTTGTATATATACATCATGTAGTTTTCATATAATTTTTTTTAAAGAAAAAATTATAATTAAAAACTTAATTTGATTTAATAATAATAATAATAAAAAAAATGTTGAATGGGTTAGACGGCACACACAAGGACACACACATAATAATTTTGTCAAAATCAAATTTTTTGTTTTTTTTTTTTGTTAAAATTTGTTAAATTTAAATTTAATTTTTACAATAAAAAATAAAATATTCAAATAAATGGCGTATTTATATTATATAATCTTTTTACATTATGTATATTTTTTTTTTTAATCAAACAAAATATTTTAAACTAATTTTTTTGTTCGTGAAAATAAAACCGTGCATTTAAAAAAAAAATAAATTTAAAGAATAAAGGACAAAACTAAAATTTAATTTTGACATAAAATCCGAAATTGAATTGAAAAGAAAAATTAAAAAAAAAAATAATTTTGGTTTTGTAGACACACAAATATATATATTTAATTAATTAAAAAAATTATGGATTATTTACACATGAGAAATGGCATGAAGTTAAACAAAATTATATATAAATACATTTTTATTTTTTTTTTTTTGTGGGGGAATAACTAAAATTAAAGACGGACTTTAATTTTGTATATTTTCAGTTTCTTATGTAAAAGCACACACATAGTTATTGAAAAGGAAACAAATATATTTTTTTATATTCATATATATTGTTATTAAAAAAAAGTATTTACATTATAATTATTTACAGTAAAAGAAAATTAAGTAAAAAAAAAAGAAAAACAAAAAAATCATAAAACTAAAGAGAAAAAAAAGTTTTTAAATTGAAATTTTCTTGAATTTTTTGTTTGTCGTTTTAATGCAATTTTGTTGGTAAATATTTTACAAAAGTTGGGACGGGTTAATCTGCTTTTCCGGTTTTGTTTTTTTTTTTTTGTGAGAAAATTTCTAAGAAAAAAGGTTGTTTTTTTTTGTGAAGAGAGGACCCTTTTTTGAATTTTGTTTGTCTTTTTTTTTGAAAATCAAAATAATGAGGATAATAAAATATTTACATGTATATGAAGAAATTAAACAAAGAAATGCCTTTTCAAAAATAAATTAAAATTTTAAACCTTCGAATTTTAAAAGACCATTTAAGCCTCAAGCTGGTTAAGTGTTTTCTTTTTTTTAGGTCCTAGTTTTTTTATTGGTTAAGTAAATATATAGTTAAAGTTTTAAATTGTTAATTGCGAGAAACCTTCCAATTAAAGTTATTTCAAATAACTTAAAGAAATTATTTTTGATTATGCCTCTTGGGAATAAGTCTGACGAACATTTGTTTTCTAAGAAAAACGAAAACGTTATATTTTTCATATATTTTTTTTTTTAGTTTCAGTATATCAAGATTTTTATTTTTTTATGAAACACAATTTTGAGGAGCTCAAAGCTAAAATGGTTCTTAAGATTTTTTTTTATCGCGAATATAAAAGGGAAAATAAAAAAAAATCATTTCTTTTTTTCGAAAATTTTAAATAAAATTAAATAAATTATGAGACTGTATTTTTTTTTTTAATTCAAACTGAACTCGTAATGGATTGAGGACATAGAAGGACGTGGGAAAAACAAACACTTAATAAAATAAATAAAAAAAATAATAATAATAATAGAAAAAAAAAGATAAGTATACAATAATAAATAAGAATAAATTTGTTTTCACTTTTAAATATAAATTTACTAAATGAATATAATATGTAAAACTCTTTTAATTTTTAATCAAACGCATAATCATTATATTTATCATATATATGTAATGCTAACAGAAAACTAAAAATGTTTTTAAGTAATAATAAAAAAAAAATTAAATTTAAATTAAATTAAAACCAAAAATTATAAAAAAAAAAAAACACTAAAATTTAAGAAAAAAAAAATAATAATAAATAAATAAATATAAATTTAAAAAAATGCTTACAATCATTCATATCATCATTGGATCTCATAATATACTGATCCGATGAGGATAGTCTTGAATGCCCGTTCAAATTGGGATGAGCTCCCCCCCTATGATCACTTTTCAATATGCTACGCATTGCCATTGCAGATGGATTCGACTGATGCATATACATACTGTCACCTTCGCACTCACTTTCTTTATATTGTAGAACATTTTTATGTTTCTCATAGATAACCAGGCACCGATGACATCCTTTCCTAGTTTTTTTTTTTCATTTTTATTTTTTTAATGATCATCAATTTTAGGCGTTTCGAAAAATATCGCAGTTATAAGATAGCGAGTTGGTAATTTCATCGAAACGGAGTTTTTTTTTTTTTTAATATTTGTGATGGGGGAAAAGATACGAAAAGAAAAATTTGTATAAATATTATTTTTATAAAAAAGAAAAATTGTATAATTTTTTTTTTTTAATTTTTAATAATAAAAATTAATATTTTTTCTAATGATAGATTTATAGATATACTTATGAACGTTAGACTACTAATAATAAATATTTTTTTTTAAATAAATTCTTAAACAAAAAAAAAAACAAAAATTTCTCATAACTCAAAAATAAATAAAAAAGGAAATCAAATTATGATATTAGGAAAATTTTGAACATCATCCCAAATGCAGTTTTTTTTTTCAAAAATCAAAAATAAATTAAAAACGTTTGTTTTGTATTCTACGAATAAAAAAACGTATTTTTGCATTCGCATTAACTTATAAAATCAATTTTTATTTTTTGTCTGTTTATTAAATTAAATTCAGCAGTTTATTTTTGTTGTTGTAATATCTAAACATTTAATAAGTGGATGCAAAATTTTGGGAAATAGTTTATATTTAACAAAAAAAAAATATAACACATAAAACACAAAAATAAATGTATATATAGATTTTTTTTAAAAACAAAGTGTAAAAAATATATATATTTAATGAAAAATATCTAGATACATACACACACATACACACACTCATGAAATAAATATTATCGATGAACATCACACACTCATACGATTTTTTTTTTGAAAGCTTATTATATGATTAGATATAATATTAATAATGATTTTCTGTGTTTGTGTTTTTGAATTTTTTAAAAAAAATTAATAAATAAATAAATAATTATAAATTGAAAGACTTACTCGTCGACTATTAAATATTTGTTACCATCCGAAGCAGCACATTTACCCCGATAGCTAAATTGTGAACCCTTAATATGTATTGATTGTTGATAGCCAGATAGAAACCATGAACCCTCCCATCTTTGTGGAAATGTACAATTTGATGCTGAAATGAAAGAAATAAAATATTTTTATATTAAAATTTATTAACTAATGACAATTTAAATAAATTTTTAATTTTTTTTTGCTTATTTTCAGGCAAAGTGAAACTAAATTCTTAAATCATTCTGTGCCTACGTTCTGTAAGTCTTACGATAAGTCGATAAAATTGACAAGAAACGTTGAAAAACGTTGAAATTGAATTTCATCAAAATCAATTCATTGATAAAGAAAAATTTCAACAAGTACATCTTAAGTTTCTATTCTCTTCAAGCTCTTTAACATGCTACAATTTGAGACTATATTTAAATTCTTAAAAAAGAAAACATTTTCCGCTTTGTGCAGCACTTTTTATGCACATTTTATTTTTGTTCCTTCATTTTTTTAATTTATTTTATATTTTATGTTATTCACCCTGCAAAACGCCATTCCCCTAAATTATCCACATCATTCTTCAGCTTCTCCCACAAGACAGGACAATGATGATGATGATGATGATGATGCTGCTGATGCTGATGCTTACCACTTGAGAAAAATGAATATTACGATCAGAAAAAAACAAAAAACATAATGGAAAGAGGAAAATTCTTCATGGATGAATTCTTAAATTGTGTTTTTGAAAACTTGGTGGCTAGAGTATGTAGAATAATAGCTTGCTGGTCAAGGCGATGAAAAATATAAAAAAAAACTACATCACGGAGAAAAAAAAATAAATAAAATGGAACAAGGGTTGGAGTTGAAATTTTTGAATTCGTACTTTTTTCCGAATAAATTACACATTCTCAGTTAAGGGAAACAAAAAACTGACAGGAGTGCAGCCCAGAAAAGAAATGCATATAGATAAAAATTAAATCCCTATATTTAAAGAAGAGAGTTGCACCAAACCATCCGCTACCTACCTATATCTCGTTTTATATTTATATTTTTGTTTTTTTTTTTTTTTTTTGTTCAAGGAAAAAAGTAGTTCACTGAACCATGTTCATTATATTCTCTTGTTGAATGGAGTTGTTAATATCCTGATTTTTTTTTTGTATTTTTTTGTATTCCTTTCAACAACTCTGATGGTTACTTCTATTATTTGTTCAGGGAAAATTGCACATAGCAAAGGATTTAAGTGGAAAATTTAAATTGGATAACGATGGTTGGGAAATTATGATTTTTGAAAAAAAAAAAAAAAAACAAAAAATAAAAAAGAAAGAAAATATAACGTTCGGAGGTAACTGGAGCATGAAACCTTTTTGCAATGGGATAGAAAAATATAAATTGAAAAGTTAGATAGGTATCTATAAGTATCTATACCTATGCGGAATTAATTTTAAAATGTGTTAGAAGTTCCAAAAGGTAGAAGTAGAAAATTCTTTTAATTGAAAAATCTGCTAAAGAGAGCAAAAAAAATTGACTTATTGTAGGAGTTTAATACTGTTATTATATTTACCTGCGAATTTTATTTTTTTTTACTTGTGAAAGTAGTTTGAATGATGACTTTAAGGAAGGTTTTAAATGAATTTTCGGCTGATGTGTGTTTTAGAAAAAAACTAAGGTGTGTCCAGATAAATGTAATTTTCATAATTAATTTATTTTTATTTTGTAACAGAATATCAAACTTCTGAGATCAAATTTTATTTATGGGCGCACCAATTAGCATTTGAAAAAAAAAAAATTGTGTAAGAAGAAAAAGTTTTCTTACAGACGCCACTAAATTTTTTCTTTACAGCCAAGTAGCTTAATGGCAACCGTTATTATAAAAATTTAAATAAAAACATAAATTACAGTCTACGATAACAGACGTCATTTAATTACAGTCTGAGATAGGAAACGTCACTAAATTACGGTATGAGATAGCAGACAGCACTGAATTACAGTCTGAGATAGAAAACGTCACCAAATTACAATCTGAGATATCAGATGTCACTAAATTACAATCTATGTAAGCAGACGTCACTGAATTTTAGTCTGAGACAGCAGACGTCACTAAATTACGGTCTGAGATATCAGATGGCACTAAATTACAGTCTGAGATAGCAAACGTGACAGTCTAAGATAGCAGAAGTCACTAAATTACAGTACGATAGCAGAAATTACAGATTACCAAATTACAGTCTGAGGTAGCAGAAGTCACAGAATAACAGTCTCAAATAGCAGATGTCACTTAATTACAGTTTGAGATAGCAGATGTCAATTAATTACAGTGTGAGATAGCAAACAACACCAAATTACAGTCTGGGGTAGCAAATGTCATTAAATTACGGTCTGAGAGAGCAAACGTCATCAAATTATAGTCTAAGATAACAAACGTGACCAAATTATAGTCGGAGATAGCAGAAGTCACTAAACTACAGTCTGAGATAGCAAAGGTCACTTAATTATAGTCCGAAATAGCAGACTTAATTACAGTTTGTGATATCAGAAGTCATTACATTACATCCTAAAATAGCAGATGTCACTAAATTACAGCCTGAGTTAGCAGACGTCATTAATTACAATCTTAAATAGCGGACTTGTGATATCAAGTGTAACTAAATTTCAGTCACAGATAGCAGATGTCACTAAAGCATTTTTAATACGAAACTAATACTAAGTCTATAGAGCAAGTAAAAATAGATCAAAACCAACAATATTTCTTTATACCAAAATCATTAATAGGCTTCATTCTTTTCAAAGTTATTTTATGAAAATTAAATCATCAAAAATTAAGAAAAATCATTTTTTACAAACAGTTTTCGGTGCCTACGAATTTACTCAAAACTGCTTGAAAGACAAAAAAAGGCAGTAGCTTCAAAGAAAGTGGGTATAGGTGTATAACTATTGGACTTATAAAGAATTCTTGTGAAAGGTTTAGAAAGTAAACTTAAGTTATATACATAAAGTTCTTATAGTTAAATTCCGGTCTTATTATCGTAAAACTAACTGAAGGATAAAAATTAAGGACTAAAAAACATAAACTTTCTCGAATTAAATCCTATCTTTCTGCGCCAATGGTTAGGCAAAATTACCTCTGCTCCATTTTCTGAATATAATTCGACTCCAACTGTGGCACATCCTTGAAAAAAAAATCGTAACCTTCACCATCATAATAATTATCAGCGTATATATAGTCAACAACGTCGTCATCATCATAATTCTGATCGACGACTTCTAACTGGAAATAAGTCATAACTGTTGTTTGTTTTGGACGTGGACATGAGCGTAAACGTGGTATCATCATCGCATTAAGCCCCATCCATTTTGTAAGTGGAATATGACTTCAACGTTCCCAGGTTCGGGCACCAATGTAATTTTTTTTTTTTTTTTTTTTGGATGCTTAGCTCCTGCTGCTGACTGTAAGTGCTGTTAGCAGCTGCTGTGCGTGACTTGAGAGAAAGCCCAAAACTCATTGGCTCCAAAGAAGAATCCAAAAAGCCTATATATATATTTTTTTTTGACATTTGTATTTGTTCATGGTTGGTTGAGTTGAATTCTGAAATGTTTTTCTTAAGTTTCTTATTTCGTTTTTTTTTTCTTTCCCCATTTGTTGTTATTGGAATAACTTTTACTTTATTCCAATGGTTTGTGGCAGTTTTCAATATTTTACGATCCTGTTTGAATGCTTTGTTAGGATTTTATTGTTCCTTCAGAAATGATGGCTGACAAGAGGGAGGTGATGACGATGGTGGTGGTGGTGATGCTGATGGTGGTGGTGACTATGATTTTCTTTCTTTTCTATTGCTTTGATTGTTAGCTCTACAATGCTATATAATATATATTTTTGTTTTTTTTTTTTCCATAGAAAGAGTCCTTTTGCAAAAGGACTTCTGGCAAAAGTCATTCTTCATATTAATGACGACGATTTCAAGTGCCCCAGCGACATTTTCAATGGGCGGGCAAGCAAAATTTAGTGCGAATATGCTACTGTTTCCGTTTTTGAAAGCAACTAAGAATAGAACGTGCGGCAGTGAGCGTAGGCTAAGCATATATATACCTATATATCCATATAGCAAGGAATAAGGACCCAACGACGAATAGGAGTTGTGTTTATTTTTCACATGGCTGACAGGACGAGAACAATAAGTTTTTTTTTTTTTTTTTTTTGTAACAAGGAAACAAGAAGAGAGATGCTTTTTCGTTCATAAATCAATAGATTCCAATTAATTTTTGTAATTTTTCTTGATTTTGCTGTGCTATGTGATGGCAGCTGCTCGGTGGTCCGTGATGTATGTACCTACCTATATCTATATATAAAAAGGAGCAGGATGGCATTTGCTGAGGGTTTTTTTTTTCTTTTTTTGTTGGTCATCCTATTTAATGCGAATGGTTTAGTTTGTATGAAATTGAAGGAATTCCATCAATTTGAGAGAGAGAGTGAGGGAGAAATATAGAGTGAGAAAGGAGGTGGACAAATTTATGACAGATAGATATGTATTTCAATTCGCGACAAGTTTTTGTTAATTTTTTGTTTGTTTGTTTTTTTTTTTTTGCTCAAAAGCAATAAATTTTGTGATGATTCTGATAAGAAAAGATTAACGATCTGATTGTTAGGACTTGAAAAGCTTAATTTAATGGTTTCATCAAAATTTGTTCAAATAACAAATCATTCAAGAATTTCTATACAAAGCCTGTGTCAAAAGAATAAAGGAAATATCATTAATCATTTTTTTTTTTGTAAATTATTCTTATCCTTAGAACAAAGTCTGGTGACCACTATTTTATATAATAAAAAATATAAATGTAGAATATAAGTTGCTCTACAACAGGAGCATGTAATGGAAGTGTTTTCTGGGAAAAAAAACACACATTTCCTTTGTTTTGCTTTTTGGTCTAAGGCTTTATTATATTTAAGTTTCTAGCCAAATACCGCCATGCCATATGGCATGTCAAACTATAACATTTCAACTTTTAAAGAAAAATTCAAATACAAGAAAAATGGGTGTGGCAGTAGGCGGAGTTTTGAAAAATTAAACATATTGTCATTCTTAAGGTTAAATAGATTTTATTCAACAAATTTCAACTTTCTACAAATGTAAGGAAAGGAACCATTTCAGATTTGTTAAAGCTTGTTATACTATTAAATTCTTCGAAAAATTTGATACTAAAGCCTTTTATGAGATGCTTTCAACAGGTCCATAATAAATAAAAATAAAAAAAATTAAAATAAAATAAAATAAAATAAAATAAAATAAAATAAAATAAAATAAAATAAAATAAAATAAAATAAAATAAAATAAAATAAATAAAATAAATAAAATAAATAAAATAAATAAAATAAATAAAATAAATAAAATAAATAAAATAAATAAAATAAATAAAATAAATAAAATAAATAAAATAAATAAAATAAATAAAATAAATAAAATAAATAAAATAAATAAAATAAACAAAATAAATAAAATAAATAAAATAAATAAAATAAATAAAATAAATAAAATAAATAAAATAAATAAAATAAATAAAATAAATAAAATAAATAAAATAAATAAAATAAATAAAATAAATAAAATAAATAAAATAAATAAAATAAATTAAATAAATAAAATAAATAAAATAAATAAAATAAATAAAATAAATAAAATAAATAAAATAAATAAAATAAATAAAATAAATAAAATAAATAAAATAAATAAAATAAATAAAATAAATAAAATAAATAAAATAAATAAAATAAATAAAATAAATAAAATAAATAAAATAAATAAAATAAATAAAATAAATAAAATAAATAAAATAAATAAAATAAATAAAATAAATAAAATAAATAAAATAAATAAAATAAATAAAATAAATAAAATAAATAAAATAAATAAAATAAATAAAATAAAATAAAATAAAATAAATAAAATAAAATAAAATAAAATAAAATAAAATAAAATAAAATAAATAAAATAAATAAAATAAAATAAAATAAAATAAAATAAAATAAAATAAAATAAATAAAATAAATAAAATAAATAAAATAAATAAAATAAATAAAATAAATAAAATAAATAAAATAAATAAAATAAATAAAATAAATAAAATAAATAAAATAAATAAAATAAATAAAATAAATAAAATAAATAAAATAAATAAAATAAAATAAAATAAAATAAAATAAAATAAAATAAATAAAATAAAATAAATAAAATAAATAAAATAAATAAAATAAATAAAATAAATAAAATAAATAAAATAAATAAAATAAATAAAATAAATAAAATAAAATAAAATAAAATAAAATAAAATAAAATAAAATAAAATAAAATAAAATAAAATAAAATAAATAAAATAAATAAAATAAATAAAATAAATAAAATAAATAAAATAAATAAAATAAATAAAATAAATAAAATAAATAAAATAAATAAAATAAATAAAATAAATAAAATAAATAAAATAAATAAAATAAATAAAATAAATAAAATAAATAAAATAAATAAAATAAATAAAATAAATAAAATAAATAAAATAAATAAAATAAATAAAATAAATAAAATAAATAAAATAAATAAAATAAATAAAATAAATAAAATAAATAAAATAAATAAAATAAATAAAATAAATAAAATAAAATAAAATAAAATAAAATAAAATAAAATAAAATAAATAAAATAAATAAAATAAATAAAATAAATAAAATAAATAAAATAAATAAAATAAAATAAAATAAAATAAAATAAAATAAAATAAAATAAAATAAAATAAAATAAATGAAATAAATGAAATAAATAAAATAAAATAAATAAAATAAAATAAAATAAAATAAAATAAATAAAATAAAGTTAATGAAAAATGTGAAGGTTTTTTTTAATAATACAAATTCTATATACTACCGAAATACATCAGTTAATGAAAAATGGGCGTGGAAGTACGCATATTTGGAATTAAACCACACATGCTATGGTTTTGGCTAAAGGATGATTTATTATAATTATTTATTTCTTACTTCTGAGGACATTATTATGAAGATAAAACTTTAATAAAAGAAAAATGGGCGTAATAGTGCGCGGGACAAATAACTTTGTCATGATTTATAGGCTGATGAAAGCTTAATTACAAAATTTAAAACGTTCTAGGGACGATTAATAAGAAAAACACTAAAATATGATGAATGACGTCTAACTACATTTATCATATTTTAGTTTTCTTCTTATTAAACGTCCTTAGAACGCTTGGCAGTAGGCAGGTAGATGTTCTAAATTTAAAATAAAATTTCAGCGAAATTTGTTAAGTAGTTTTCGAATCTATAAGCCTCATATAGACAAACATTAATTTTTAGTTAGATAGAAAGGCTTCAATAATTTTGGTCAAAATGATTTGTAATACGCTTGCTTAGCTCCGCCATAGATTTTATCATTTCAGGAAGAAACCTTAAAAAAATTTTTATTGAACTCTAGCAGCAGGTAGTGGTAGTATCTAAGATAATCTTCAAAATTTTAACTTTAAAAGAAGAGACTATCATTATGGTTTGGTTTCATTACTTACATTAAATACATATTTATTAATTTGTAAAAGATTAGATATTAAAACCTTGATGATCTTTAAATAATTTTCATGGCGCATAAATGGTTCAAATGATTTTTCCTTAACGGAGCACCAACTATAGGCTTTTTTTCCATAAATGATTTAATAATTTTTATTGCAAGAGTATGCAGACAGATACGGCACTCGACCACACTTTTCTGATATTATCTTCTCCATAAATTAATAACAACCTTTCAATATTCATAGATATAAAGTGCACTTATAACTTTCAGAAAACAAAAATCTAAATATACATAAATTTCCCAATAGAAAAAATATTTACTCATCTACTCAACCCTAACATAACGCCCATCCCTTTAAAAGTAATTTATATAGGTAGGAACCTTACAGTTAATTTCATTCTTCTAAATAGTCAATCCAAAAACCTTTCTAATACAAAAAATAAACCTCCTTATATCACACACTTCTAACATCAATATATCCAAGTCAAACGAGGTCCTTTGCCAAAAAAAAAAAAAAAATATACTATAGGTACTCAAAACAAGAAAAAAAACAAAAATCCCATAAAAATTGTGCACACTCTTATAGCTGAGAGAGAACTAGGACAAAATACTAAAACAATATCCTTCCAATCATCAATCTCAATATCTCAAAATCGATGGCGTCCTAATTTTTCATCTATTTTCCGGAGAGTATAGGGTTCCTCGAATGTTCACATCTATTTCAACGAAATGAGCAGTTATCTGTATATGTGTGTGTGTGTGTGTTTGTGTAGATATTTGTATGGCACTTTCAAAGCTAATAAAACCGAAATATATAGAAAAAAACAATCAAGCATCCTTTCGTTCGCTCCCTTCGAGTAGTAGCAGCACAGCACAAGCAGCAGCAGCAACAGCAAAGTTGCCTATGCCAATCTCACACTATACACAAGCTAAAGGACCGAAACAAATGATTTGTGGTTTTATATTTTGAGGGTAATTGCTGCAGAGAAAACCATCACCACACAGCAAAATGGCCATTTAAAGGGGGTATAGTATGTATGTAGGTATAGGTATGGTATCCTTTAAATTGAATTGTGGAGGGTAGGTAGTTATTTCCTTTTTTTTTTCCTCCTCTTTTTTTTTTGGCAACCAACAACCCCTGCCTCGGTTTGTAAATATAAAGTAGATATAAGAACACACAGATTGAGGAATATTTTGATTTCTGACCTTTTGTTGAATGAACCCAGGATCTCAATTCTCTGTCGAGTGTATGTGTATAGCTAGCTATTAACCTAAAGTGCAGCATTGGACGACAACTAAAACGACCACAGAGGCCAAGAAAAAGTCCAAAAGTAGCTCTATAAGCCATCGATTTCATTCGGTCAGTAAACCAATTTTGCAATGCAGTGTGGTCCTTCAAGGGTTTCCCAACTCGCCCATCACGAATGGTTTTCATTTCTTTCTTCGTTTTTTTTTTTTTTGCGCGCGCTAAGTTTTGGCGAAATCGGTTTTGGTTTTCGAATGTAATGCGTGTTTGTATGTATACTTGTATGTTTTGGTTGGATTGCTGCAATTGGAAATGGAAACCAATTACTTTTGTTTTTCTTTTCATTGAACACACACTGCATGAGTCTCTCAAATCACATTTCCATTTTTATTTGCTTTGTAGGAAGAAGTTTTTTTTTGTTAAGGGACAAGTAATGAATTCGTAGAAAATTGAACTGAATTTAAAATTTTACTAAGACATCAATCAGATGCTAGAGACTCCAAAAAGAATAGATTGTTTGGCGCGTACCTAATATTGCATGTATGGTTGCCTAAGCCTAAAAAGTGGTTCGATTTTTCTTTAATTTTGATGCTTTCGAGGACGAATCACAGTTCGAGAAAAGATCGGAATTTTTTTTCAATTAAAGCTCTTGGTCCATTTGCAGATTTAAATAATTTGTAAATTTATTTTGTAAATTACTTGATTAAATAAATATTTTTTTAGAAGTGGGAATAATTGCTTATTCGCGACGACACATTTCGCAAATTTTATATCGCATTTGTAAGAGAAATATTTTGTTGGTTTCGCAAGTTTTTTTTTTTTATTATTAAGATCGTATTATAATTTCGCAAGAAATTTCCCTCAAATTTGTATTTTCATAAATATTATAAGGAGATTAAAAAAAAACCATTAGCGAAATGACTCGCTGGCTGAGTGAATCGTTTCCTAATTATAAAAATACTTTTGCGCTGCAATTAAATTTTAAAAATGTAAACAAAAATACGGATATACATATGAGACTTTATATTATCCCGAAATGCTTTGATAAGATGATATCAATTATCAAGTGACCCCCTTCATAAAAGGAGTAAGAACTTGTTAAAGTGAATGTTTCATTGCTTAATAATTTTCCGTTTATTGGCCTCAAATTAGTTGTTATATATTTAATTTTACTATGTGATGTTTTCTATGTTTTTAAACTAAATTTAAAAAAAAACATAGAAAACATCGCAAAAATGTACATGCGATATTTTCTAAATTTTCAAGTAAATTAAAAAAAAAACATAGAAAGTATCACAGGTATATTTTTTTTAATTGTGATAAAATCGTGCGATGTTTTCTATGATTTTTTTCTAAAATAAAAAAAACATAGAAAATATTTTTATTATCTCAACTAATAAACAACAAATTAGCGTTAAATGAGTATGAAATGAACATTTAAATATAATCAGTTTGAATCCCGTTCCGAGGGGTGGTTTGCTTAACTTCATATGAATTAAGAAAATATAAAAAAATAGTCAGTCAGCAAAATAAAAAACAAAAAAAAAACATTGAATAACAAATTCAAAATTTTCATAACTATAATTTAAGACGAATCAACGGAAATTCTTCACCTAACAACTTTTCCAGCGGCGAAAATGTTGATTCTCTAACTTGACATTCATGCAGGAAGGAAAATTCAGACAACAAATGTATACAAGATTTAGCTTGAAGCAAATAAAGGGAAAAATAAAGATTAGAAGACTTCGGTGGGCTGGATACCTAGCCGACTTCTGTGTCCTCTTTTAGCGAATTTAATGGTTGACAGGTTGTCAGACCATTTTTGCGTTGAAGGGACACAAATCACTCCACGTTTTTGGGATGTGCAACTCGTTTTTTTTTTCGTTTATAGGTACATACATTCAGATGTTCATTTTAAAGCAATATTTTAACATTTCAAGTTTTTTCAAGTGAGTCGAGTACGTGCGACTCTGATGAGCACATTAGTTTTTGCCCACCCCAATTACGGGACGAAAGGATTTAAGAGCAGTGGGTGCAAACACAGCATACCAATCCAAACACACAAGGATAATGGGAATTTCTGCCAAAAACCCAATACATAAGTAGGCAATTTTTCACCATGCGATATCGCCATATCGCAAGGAATTTTCCCCATTGAACTATTGATTTTTTGTTTTTCTTTTTCGTTATTCGATGTGGTGTGCCGTGTGTCGTTCTTGAATGTCCTGGTTTTGGAAGTAATAATTTTAGTCGAGAGGTTTTTTTTTTACAGATTGTGTGAAAAATAAAACAAAATACAATTTCCAAAGCCATCTGAGTATGTATAATATGTATGTATATTGTATAGGCCTTGAAACCTAGAGTGCTGCGCCGTAATTAAAAAGTGAGAGGCAACAAGACCTGCAGCTATAAATTTTACAATTCTTTTAATTGCGTTGACATTAATCACTAAGAGCAGCAATGTATAGTAGTTTGCTGCTGCTGCCATTGCCGAGGTGGTTTATGCTGATGCTGATGGTGATGGTGGCAGTGAAATGCGGAATACTGCGACGACGAAGACATACAGAAGGATGAGATGTTTAATGATGAGTCGCGGCACAGAACGACGGAGATGGCGATGGCGATGGGGATGGCGCGGTTGACCTACAAAAAGCCAAGTAAGCCACATTTCTGGTCTTTTAATTATTTAAATATAGGTGGCCATTAAAATTGTTTCCTTTTTTTATCTTTTCTTGTTGCCCTCCCATTTAGTGTTTTTTTTATTTTATTATTTTAATGTAAGGGCTCGTTCAGGACACTTGCATTTTTTAATATTATTTACACTCAACATTTACTTTAAAGCTGTTTTTATTTATATTTTTTTTAATTACAAAAAAAGAAATAACTTTACTTAATTTGGCACACAATTTTATGTTTTTTTTTTAAGGAGCAAAAGTTAATGTATATGGAACACGGTGTAATAGATGAAGGATGCTACCATGAGAAGAAAGAGGAATAAATGCTTTTTGACCTGAAAACTAGTAGAACGGAAAATGTATCTTAGAATTCTTTTTGCGGTTGATGTGATGTTTGGATGGGTTGGGTATGACCCGTCATGGTTCAGCACAACATCCTCAGCCCAACACTACCTAACTTGACATTTCGCGACTCAACATGGACTTAACTGATCATGAAAATTTCTCAACATGAATATAAAATTCATTTTTAAGAATGAATTTTGTGAAATGAATGCTTTGTGTTTTTTTTTGCGTAGTGTGAGGTTGACTGAGGGTTGGTACTTTATACTATGATATAGAAAAAAGAAAAAGAGGAGGAGGGAGATATATAGATGAGGCGGTAGCTGATTAAACATATACAATATAGTTTTTTGATAGGTTCATATTGTGCCAATCTATATTTTGGGAAATTATATTGGGTAAATGTAAAACTGGACTTGTTCACATATTTTTATAATTATAGATATAGAATGGAATATGATATGACGGTGATATGTGAACCAATTTTTGTGAGGCAAGCTGTGGGAAGGTAGTTTCAATGATAGGGAAAAAGAGAAGGTGGTGAATACAAAATCGCTTTAGTTTTGGTGGTTCTTATTGTATGTGACGATGAGAAAACTACAAAAGGTTTTAGGTCTGTTTCGGTATTGTTTCTTTTCGTAGCCTATAACTTGTGTTCTTATCGTCGGATCTTCAAATATAATGTCTTAAAATAAAAAAAAACAACAGGATATTATCCACCTACATCGATACGTATAGATAAGAAAGAACAAAAATAGGCATGAACTTTTAAAATTCAATAAACTAATGAAGGTTTTTTGAGAGGTTGTAGGGTGGTTTTAGTTAAACTATGAAAACTATAATACGGTTCAATATCGATGTTTATACCTACATAACTTAAGTTCTAATCATTGGACTTTCAATCCCTAGGTACCATACCTATTACATAATATATGTATGTACAAAATATATCGATGACTGATTTCATGTCTTAAGAGAAAGGTAGGTAGTTTGTAGTTTGTAGGTAGGTAGGTAGTTTGTAGTTTGTAGGTAGGTAGGTAGTTTGTAGTTTGTAGGTAGGTAGGTAGGTATGTACATACCTATACAATATCAATTTGTTTTTTCGTAGGGAACCTATAGGTTGGTACCTACCTAAAGTTTTTATAAATTAAAAAATACCTAGGTATACTTACTTACAGGTAGATAGGTTACCTATAGCTAAAGTAGGTTCCTTTGAACAAAGTTGGCATTTTTAAAAACCAAAACTGTCTGCGCGGACATAGAGAAAATATTTCAGTTTTAGGTGGGTAGGTAGGTACTATTTTAAAGAAGGTAGGTACCTATCAATTACCTTCTTTAATTAGGATTCCGGAAAAGTTAACACTCCAGAAAAAGTTAATTTTAAAGAAAAGGTAAAGACGTGTTTTTAAGCAATAGGTAGGTATATATAGGTAAGCAGGTACCTTAGTAGGTACTTACCTATGATTCTTGAACAATTAACAATAAAATCAATTTTTTAGTATCTAAATATCTATACATACATACACAAGTAGGTATGTAAGTTGGTAGGTACTTTGTGCGCAAACGGAGCTGCAAAATGCCTGTGTGCGATAGGTTTATTACTTAGGTATTACTTGTTTGATGTTAACTTCCCATCATTGGAAGTTATTGTGCGGTTCGATTTGTGAAATCGAAAATTTTGACATATTCCACTTTTCAAGGTCCCAGGAATACGAATCCGTCGTTCGTACGTTCGTGATACATTCTATATCGTTCACTGTATCTCGAGAACGAATAGAGATATTGTATTCAAGTAGGTACCTAAATTTTATTTTACAGATGAATGGCAGAAAGGATATTCAACAACAAACTTTCAAACTAAAACCACTAGGTAACAAAAATTAAAAAAGTGTTTATCGACTCGAATATCTCGAGAACAAACAAAGCTATCGACTCCGGAATAATTTTATTTTACATACAATGCTATAGATTAAAATTGATGGGTTTTTTAAGAAAATGTAGGTACCTACCTACCTATAATTTATTTATTTTTAACATAAACTATTAAAAATTCTTGAAAAAGAATAGGTAGGTATCTCGACAAAATGAAAACTGATTTCGACGCCAGGCTAATTTTATACCAATCACATTGAAGTTGACAAGAACTGATTAAGTGTGTAAAAATACTCAATTGATAATTTTTTTTTAAACCAAAAAAAAAACAAAGCTATTAAAAATTATTTAAAAATGTTTTTCGGCTCTCGAAATTTTATTCTGCACAAACAAATGCCTTAACTAAAATTTGAGTGTTAGATTGTAAAAAAATTCAATTGACAGTTTTTTTTAAGGAAAAAAAAATTATTCCTTTTAGCTACAATATTATCTATACCTATGAATACAAAATTCTTTTAGGTACCTACCTATATTTTAAATATTTTTTATTTGAAAAAACATTGGAAAAAAGTCAGATGAAGTACTAAAATAATAGATTCAATATCCAACGCTAATGGTTCAAGAAGATGACTATATAGGTATATGTAGGTAGGTATATCCTACTTTATATCGATCTCAAGTAGGTATAGCTACCATATTTAAAAATAAAATGATGATATGAAAGCTTAGTTTTTTTACAATTTTAATAACCTTCTCATATGTAATAAGTCGGTATACCTAATAATAATTCGGTGAAAAATCCATTGAATACGCCATAAACTCTTATGGACGGTTGAACTACTAGGTACCTATACATAATAGCTACCAGAACAATATAATATGTATGTACAATTGCATACACTTGTACGTAATCTCAATGATTTTTTAACTCAATAAATAAACCTGACGTTATACCTTCATTTTAAGACCTTAATTTTAAAGATCCTATTATTACAACAGAAGTTATAAGCCAACCAAATCAACTGACAAAAAAACATTCTCCCTGACACAATTATACCAGAAGCGTTGCATACTTTGAGGCGAATATCAAATTTTCTTTAGATAATGCTCTTACATAGGTTAGTATTTGTTTAGAAGTTAGTTTTTGAACCCTTAAATTGATTTACTCCATTTAACCCTTTTAAAAATTCAAATTTCAAAAATTTCCTTCTCAATAAGCTTCTACATAAAATTTCTAATTCAAAAAAGTTTACTATATATTTTTATCACTTAATCTATAAGCTGTGCAATGACTTACTACTTGCCTATAGGTATATTTATGCACTTCCTTATTGGGTAGGGGTTGAACTTTTTAATAATTGCCTGTTCTCGTCTTACACACTTAAATTTGGTAAGAATTCATTTTGCAAGAAAGAGCACATAAATGACAGTTAAGTGACGCGAGTTGAATTATTTTCTCTCTCACAATTCCGTATGAGACGCCATTTTGTCTCTCTTCAAACCTGTTTTGTAGTCAGAGGTATCGCTTAAAGGACATTTTAGTACTTAAATTCTGTGTATAATTAATACCTTTTAATACAAAAACATTTTGAAGAAGACCTCATTGTTCTCATAGAGTACAACATCCGAGATCCAACTTAAACTTTTACAAACCAGAGAGCGATATTAAAAAAGAGGCATCAGGAGGAGGAGTAAAACATTTGGATTTAAAAACTTTATTGACTGGTCTAAATATGTAGGTACTATGTAATGTATAACTATGTGGTAATATATTTTTGTGTTGTAATATTCTTTTTAGATTTTTGCTTGAAGTAGGTACCTAGTTAAATTGTAAATGCAATCTTTTAATTGAATTCAATAAATGATTCAGAAAAGACTGCATTTTTTTACAAGCCTGGTACATAATGTACATATATTATCTAGGTACCTACCTATTATTCAAACATAATTTGAATTATTGATCATTAACATTTTGGTAAATAAGAATAATTCTTGAATTATACCAGCATATTTGTACCTATACAGTAAGTACCTAAAGTACCTATACAGTATTACCTAAATGAAAAAGCATCAATACCTATATAAAAATGTTCAATGTAGGTATAATCACAATAAACCCATGTATACTCATGTATATATCATGTGTTTACATATGTATAGGTATTTTTTTTTATATCTAGGTAGGTACTTATATGTTTATATAGGATATACATAGGCACCGCGATTTTCTTTAAACTTTAGGGTTTTGAAGTGCCGTGAAATAAGGATATGGCCAAGTTATATTAGGTCAGTAAAGTCAAATACCTACCTATACCTAATCATATCTACCTATACCTGATTGATTCTCTAGAGTCTAGAGGCAAAAATGTAAAAAACAGAATTTTAAATTTACGAATTTTGTCACATACAGAATTAATTATTACCCCCACACTTTCCTACATATCTATAGGTATGTAAGTATCTACATTTCTTTTGTGAAAACAACTCCGACAATTTTTAATTTTTGCATAAATTCATATTTTTTTTTAAATAAGGTAGGTAGGATACCTTCGGATTATTAGATATATTATGTACCTACCTACCTATTTTTCTTTATTTTGGGATTAAAAAAATTGGTACCTATACATATGTACCTACCTAACATATGTCATTTCTTAAGAGTAAACCATCATTTCTGACTGCAATGCTTGTCTTCATTTTAGCTTGGCTAAATTTTGTAAATAACTTGGAATGGACGCGGAATTGTATCGCGTTCTGCTATTAAAAAAAAAATCTTTTGTTACGAAATTTTTGACCGAAAATTGTAGATCAAGTTTAAAAACTAAATACCTATATGCACCTATACTATACATAAACAAAATACCTATGTAGTATGTACATAATGTAAATTTGCAGAAAAAATTGTTTTCATAATTTTCATTTTCCTCAAAAAAAAAAAAAACCTGAATCCATTTCATAAAAAAAAAATTAATTCTAGGTCACCGATATATTTTTAATTGTAATTGTAAAAAAATTGCACACCGCCCCATTAAAAAAAAAAAAAAATAAAATACTTATAGGACCTATAAACAATTTGCACTTTGTACTTACCTTCCTAGGTATAGTCACCTATACTAGGTAGGTAAAGGTGATGAAACCTAAGGAAGGTATGCAATACAATATTGAAATTGCCATTAGGTAGGTATAGGTACTTATATCGAAAGACGAATTTCGAAATGATCAGCATGCACATTTTTAGACAAGTTAAAAGCTGCATAGGTACCTCTACCTACCAACTACATAATTATAAGAAATTAACCATGAAATGCGATAGTTGTGAATCAACTCCCGTGAGAGGAAGTTTCTTTTTTGGGAAAACTTACTTTATACCTATGTGCAAAATGCACATGGCTACGTTTAAGAGTAATATTACGGTAAACAAAATGAATTATGAAAATGATATGATAATGATACCTAGGTACCTATATCAACTATAAAAATGTTCCCTTGAGTCAAATTTCCACATCAAATCTTGGAATTTGCACATCAGTTACTCAAACAATAGGTAGGTACCTAGTTATAACTACCTACCTACAAATAAAACAAGAAAAATTCCACTCGCCATACGACAAAATTCGGCTGGGGGGCTAATTAATTAGGGGCGCTAGGCCGCCGTGCCGTCGCGCCACCGCCGAAAAGCAAAAATCAAATCGTGAGATGCCAGCGAAATAGGGCACCTAGATAGGTATGCGTTTTTATTTCACGTTTTTTGTTGCATAATTTTTGAGTGACAATTTTTGAAATAGTAGTTAGATACCTACCTACCTACCCACCTAAAAAAAAAGTAGGTAGGTACCTATTTGCTCAAATAATTCTCAAACACATTGCTTTACCTACATAATTATTATAATTGGTAAAATGACTGTACTTCTAGAATACCTACATAATACATACAACCTACCTTAAATACCTATAAGTAGGTAGGTATACCTAATCTACATAAATATATCTACATTACCGTAGATACCTGAACAAAAATCCAAATTAAAAATCTAAACTCACCGCTTATTATTACCTAAACCTTTGTATCAGCTAACTTCTTACTGTTCAAAATATCCTAAACTTATCCCTGCCACATGCTAGACTTAATAGCTAAGCTACCTACTGACTTAAAAGCTCTCCAAATCCAGATATATGAGAAATGAAAATCGATTTAAAAAATCATCCTTTAAAAAGTCACATTTGTAAGTGATAAATTAACACCTACCTACCTACCTGGCTAAAACATAGGTATCTTTTTTTCTATTTCCTTCCTTAATTATAATCTATTTTATTCTATGAAACCTCATCTTTATTATTATGGCAAATCATTTATTAAATACCTAATCACTTTCCCAAAGAAGTAAGAAACTAAATAAAACTAGCCTACCAAAATTAAACTAAAAGCGCAAGCGCAACCCTATGTTATTATCCTCATCGCTCCTGCGATGAGACTGAGAATAAAATGGTTTCATAAGAAACACATAGTTATAAAAGGGGGAGGTTTTATTCAATAAAACATGTTGTAAGAGAACAGAATGAACTCTTCATACATTTAAATGAATTCAATCATGCGCCATGTCGAGTTTTGTACCTATGTCGGGCTGTACCCTATGTTCAGTTAGGTTGTGTCGGCCTGTATAATGTTCAGTTGTGACGTGTCAAGTTGGATATGTTCAGTTGCGATGACGCCGTTTGGATGTTTAGACGTTAATGTGGTGGTGGTGGCTCGCTTTTGGTTAGATGACCTAGTAACTGAATAATGAATGATAGTATTTCGTTCTAAATTTGATAAAAAAAAAATAAATACAAAAAATTGTATTCACAGAGTTGAAGAGAAGAGAAAAAAAAATTTAAAGAAAATTATTTATTATATTATATTTATTTTTTTTTTTAACAAACATATATGGAGTGAAGTTGAACAACAAAAAAAAACAAAATGTTACTTTTTGGTTAGGGTGAAGCCCATTCACTTTGATGGCTATTCATTTATTTTCAAATGAATTGAGTTCACATTAACGAGGACTCGTTAGCTTCTTATTTTTGTATGTGGAAGTTTAATTTAATTTTATTTACGTGTGAACATTTTATATAGAATTGAAATAAGTTTTTTTTTAATAAATACAATTATTGTTTTAATTTATTTTTGAATTAAAATAAAAGAAAATGAATTTAAATGTGTGTGTTTAGGATTTTGTGGCAAGGAAGTTGCATATTGTGTGAGAACTTTCTAATGAGTTTTTTTTTATGAAAGACATCATTGCACTTGTTTTTTTTTTTGTGCTATCCTAGTTTGAATTTACTTTGGAACTTTTTGACTGAGATTAGAACCACTTTTTCGCACATTTCGGGCGGTATCTCGGCAATAACTTGAGTAATTTTGGTTTTTAATGCGTCTAGAGTTCGGGGATTATTTGCGTAAATAGGGTCTTTTGCGTAGCCCTACAGAAAAAATTAAATTCTAACGATGTCAAATTGCATGATCTTGGTGGTTAATTGACGTCGAAAAAACGTGAAATTACGCGACCAGGAAACTTCTCACGCAATAAAGGCATAATTGATCGTAATTCGTGGCTTGTTGCCCCGTCTTGGAATGATGAAGACCTCTTTAGAAAAAAGACATGCTATAGAGGTATTGCAAAACATACCGGCAGACTAGAATGACAACTTCAGTGCTATTCTTCAGGTTATTGACAAGCATTTTGGAAATAAGCACATGTCTTCCACGTTCAACTGAATACAAGATACTTGAAAAAAGTAGAAACTCTGCAGCAACTCCAAGCTGATTTATATTTGGTGTAGTCTCCATGTTGTGGGTTTTAATGTTTATGATACTTTTAAGCTTAAAAGTATCATATCTAATAATAATAATAATCTATCAAAACTAAAATAAAATTAACCCTTGGGCAACGCTTGGTCGACACTGATATTTGATTGAATGCAACTGACAAATTCAGACATTTGATATTTAGCCCAGAAAAAAAAAAAAAAATTGGTAAAAAGGGGAAATGATTAAGTCTCTCGCGCGCGCTCTCTTTTGTAAGAAATGCCACAATTTTTTAAATGTGGAATGACTTCGGACCAAATATGGCTTTGAAAACTGTTTGAATAAGATCTTGAACGCAGCTAATAAAATATTGTTTAAATTAATATTAAGAAGCATCACACAAAATTATAACAATAAAAAAAATCTATAGGTAAAAAACTAACAATTTCCAAAAAAAAAAAAAAAATACGTCAACACACTATTTCCCCAATTAAAATTGCTAAAAACCGAAATCGTTGTATGGCAGCTACCTATGAGCTAAAAGAAAAATTCGAATTAAGCAAACCAGTCAACTCCTTTAGGCACTTGTTCAAATTACAGTGATTGAAGCACGAACGCACGGACGACCAAAGGAAAGCTTCTAATGCATATAAAGTTGACACATTATATGCAAAAACGAAACAGAGGAATTAAGTAAACTTTATATTCCCTAGTAGCTGGAAATTCCATTCCTTAATTTTTGACAAATTCTGAAACTATTCGAGCTATTATTTCCTTATTAAGAAATGGTTTTACGAAATATAAAAAAAAAAAAAATATAAAAAATAAAAAAACTCTACACAGTCTTCACATAACAGCAAACATCAGCATGCATTTTCTACAAATTGTGATTGCAAAACTTGACTTTATCATTTCCTTGAATGAATAATGCCACTTGGTTCGCTATAGCATCATATGAATAGGAAGGAGTATCACCCCGCTATATATATGAGACTAACAATTCGGTTTATCTGGTCTCTCTAGCGCTTAAAGTTCTAAACATTTAGCCATGGATAAGAATCTTCCACACTCACACTCATCTCAACATCCCTTATTTTTCCACGTCATTCCATTTTTTGGATGGAAGATAAAGATTATAATCATTTATGTATGTATGTAGGTTTATATACCTACCTACCTACCTACCTATACCTAAAATGAGAAAGCTTAAATGAATACACATGTGTCTTTGTATGTAGGTATGTATGAATGTGTGTAATGTAGTTGGTCCGATTTGTTGGAATGTATGATGATTGCTTCAATGAAGTGCGCTCCTTCAGAAAATGTGTAGAATACATAAATCTGTGTACGATGTGAGTTCAAGGATTTCCGGAGAATTCCATTCGCACTCTTTACATCTTAACACCCTTTGCCACTCCTATAACCTCCCTCCCTACCAACCTATCCCTTTTTTTATCATGTGAATAAAAGCAACAATTTACACGAGCAGCCCTTGAAATCCAACTCAACTCAACCCAACCCAAACCACCCTATTCTACCCACCCAAGGAAATCAAGAGAGAAGAAGAACAAGTGTAAAATTTAAGATCCTAACAGGCAAAGACTTCTACTTTCTTCTTCGAGATCTCTCCTTGAGATTATATAACTACAGATACACGTCTACAAGTAGTAGATATATGTAGGTGGCGTGGGTGTGCATAAGACACAGGCTGTGTTTGCCTAAACCTACATATATACACATATTTATTGCGAAAGGATATGTGCAAATGCCATCCAACCGACAGATATTTATGTGTGCTTGGAATATATATGTATACGAACAACTATACCAAGTCGAAAAGAAGGAGAGACTCGCTCGCTCGGTCTCGGTAATCTAAAATATGCAACCTCCACGTTCTTCAATAAACATTTCGAATGCGGGGTGCGGTTGTTAAAACATATCTAGGAGGAGGGTGGTTTAGTTGGGTTGGGTTGGGTTTTTGTATAAGCTCAAGAAAGATTAGAGATGAACTTTTTAAAATTAAATCTTGATGTGGAATGTTATGTGTGCGAGACTCTATGTGGTGTTTTCTTCGGTCGTCGTCGTCGTAGTTTCGACTTAATCTATAAAATAATGGCTTGAAGGAGAACAATTTTCTTCTTAAAGAACTTTCGACTTTTATTATTATTTCTTCGTTTTTTTCTTCTTCTTTTTTGGCCTATTTGAATCCTTCTTCTTTTATTATATATTGGCATAGTTGGGCATAATTTCAAATCAAATTCAAATTCTTCAATATGCTTTATGCAGTTTTAATATATGTATGGCAAATGGAAAGTTCAGAATTATTGGGAAAAACAAAAATACTAAAAATATTTTTTGTGGAAACATGCGGTGATTTTGAGAGCGTGTGATATGAGGAAATTACTTGAAGGGTAATCGTATATTGCATCCCGAATCCAGATGCTGACAAATAAAGTTTTTATTGAAGACATGAATTTGATTTACCTAAAAGTATGCAAGAAACATTTTTTTTGTTTATGTTGGTCAAAACTTATATTCGTATATTAAATTGTTTAAAAATAAAATGACGAAGAATGCAATGAAAAGTTTAATTTTATGGTTGGTGGTAAACAAGTAATTTGTAAGAATTCAAGAATAAGTGCATGTTGTTAAAACCGAATGATAGAATTTGTTGCATAGTTTTTGGGGAATTTCTTTAAGTTGTTTGTTTTTTTTTAGGTTTTGTCGTTACTTAGGGCGGAGATTTAGTTGAAAAGAGGTGAAAAGAAGAAATTTCTATCTAACGGTTAGTAAAAAAAGAAAAGAAGTTAAAAAAGCGGTCACCATATAATAACTTCCAATATTTTAATCGAAATTTCAGAAAAAAAGCTTTAGAGAAATTCCGATTTAAAGTTACCTTTCGTGAAATGGAATATTAACGCATTCCACAATTTTCTTCTGTACTTATTTTAAATCTTTTCGTGTTATATAAGAAGCGAAAATGGTGATACAGTATAGACAAATTTGAACAAATCCTTGAACAATAAATAAGCTTTAGTTTCAAATAGAAACTGTGAAGGCGGCACGAATTAACTTCTAATAGAGCTCATTCCCGCTAGCCATATTTGTCAGTGGGATCTCGTTCATAAATTTGAAAGTTATTTTCGTGGGACTTAGTTTATTAAGAAACTTAGCCTCAATTAGAAAATTATAGATCAAAGATCTAAAATAAAAGTTAGGCCACCGGCCTTACTTCCACCGAAATGGATCGGGATTGAAAAATGTCAATACGTTTCAAAAAAAAAAAAAATTCGAGGTAGTTCGTATCTCCCCAATTTTTTCCGGGAGTAAGTTTGTTTGGAGTTAACTATTTTGGGAATTAGTTCGTTTAGGGCCAGCTATGGAATGTAAAGTTGAGAATTTCACACTGATGATTTTTTATGAATATTTCATTTTCACTCGGACTTAGGGATGAATCGATGCAAGTAAATAGTAATTTTGGAATCGATACTTTTGGTTGAAATACCAATCGGTATTGGATCAAATGGAAGTATCGTTTCAATAAAAAACAATATTTTTTCAGTTAAAACGGGTTATTCATTTCGTGGTTTCAAGTTGGTAGCGCTGGTATTTGACACCTGTCAGACTCAGCAGTCATTTGAAGTGTCATAATATTAGTTGAAGGTTTGTCATTTACGATAATGGATCGCTTAGCAATCGAACAACGCGTTAAAGTTATTAAAACCAACTAGAAAAGTGGTGATTCAAACGTAGCCACTTTTCGCGGATTACGCGATGATTATGGTCGTCATAATCGACTGACTACGCAAGCAATCGGTAAAATTGTGAAGAAATCTAAAGAGAGTGGAGAGTAATGCACACTCAAGCAAAAATATTGTTCAAGTGTTGCTGATGATCCGAATTTATCGATTTCTCGGCTTTCGTAGCAATTAACCGATTTTTTTCGGCCGGCGATCGAAGATCATGACTTGGACGATATGTGGTTCCAACAAGACGGGGCAACGAGCCACACAACACGACCAGTTATTGCTTTATTGCGTGAGAAGTTACCTGGTCGCGTAATTTCACGTTTTGGCAACGTCAATTGGCCACCAAGATCATGCGATTTGACACCGTTAGATTTTTTTCTATGAGGCTGCGCAAAAGACCGTGTTTACGCGAATAATCCCCGAACTCTAGACGCATTAAAAACTAAAATTACCGAGATACCGCCCGAAATGTGCAAAAAAGGGCTTAAAAATTACTTCAAAAGAATCGAATGCTGCGAATCTGCCCAAGGCGGCCTTTTGAATGATATTGTTTTTCACACTTATGGCAAAGTCCACACTTTAGAATTTAGAATTTGGAATTTAGCGTTGATTTCGAAACCGAAAAATTAATGACACGTTACAACTACAGACTCTTCAAATAATTAGATTCAAAGTCAAATTATTTTTCACCTTACCTAATTCCGCATATACATATATTCAATTTACATGAATTTTTGAAAAAAATTTTGCTAATTTCTTCGTATTCTTCTCCTTTTTCTTTTAATTTGAAAAAATCTTATCCACTAGAGGAGTGGCATAATATGAAGGGACCTACAAAAAAAACAGAAATATTTTTCACGGGTTAGTGCTTACTGCAAGGAATTGACAAATCCTCCAAAAATATCTCTTATCATGAAAAAGTGCTTCACACCTTAGCCTGTTCGTATTCGGCAGAAAATTGTAGGTCAGTTCCAATTCCTGCCAATACTATGCACACAGGATTGGTTGAAAATTGTAAGTCAGTTGCCCTTGGTTCTATAAGAGCTGTTGGCAAATTAGTTTTTGAAAAAAATAATTTGATTTAAAATTGAATATTTCGTCTCATATTCCCCCACTCATCGTTATTGATGCAAACAAAATCTAAAACATCAAACCAAAAACTTTCGATGGATTGAAAAAAAAAAATCCAACTTCACTCACTCTATCATCACTCAGCAACATCCTTAATTTGATTTAATTTCCTTGCTATTTTTATTTTTTTTTTTTTTTGTATACACATCATCATTTCTTCCTTTATATATATTTATCTTTTCCTCTATAATATACACTTATAATTTTTGCAAACATAATTTTAATAATTATCCTTGATAAGTTGTTTCAAAGTGTTCTGGGAATAACATTCGTTAACAAATTCTGTCAAACGACACAGAAAATAAAGGAGATAAGAAGGAAAAAAGAAAAAAAAAAACGTATTTTATAGAACGCTATCTTCTTGTTCCTATATAAAGTTAAGATATACATCCTTGATGTTCATTAAAAATTCCGGGTGTGTTTAACCGAAAAGGGAACTGCCTCCTGCCTTCAAGATATTTCGCTAAGAAAAAAAAAATAAATAAAAAGCGAAACACTTCTTCTTCAAGGAAGCCCAAGTATACTCATTACGGACGCATTTGCAATGAGAATGTGTAAGTATAGTGAGTGTGGGAGTGAGAGTCGAGAGTGTGACGATGACGGTGATTGTGAAGTGAAGAAGTTTTTTGGGGCCGAATATGAAGTGTGTGTGTTTGTTGAGGACAGATGCAAGGACGTGTAGAAGAAGAAAGATTCCTGAAGGATGGCCGATTTTTTTTCTTATTTTTTTAATTTCAAATTTTAATTTTGTTGCTTCTTCTTTCGGTTTTAGCTTTTGTCTTAATTTTACTTTTTTTTTTTATTTTCTTCCCTCAAGAGAAAAGAAGAAAATTTTTCATATCTTAATAAGAATGGAAGTTTTCAACGTCATCTTTGTGTCGTTCTCTCATCGTTGTCGTCTTCGTGTACTCGTCCTTTTGTACAAAAAAAAAATAAAGGAGTTGTTTGAATTTATGAATACATTGATTGCTTTAATTTTAGATGAGTACCCTTGAGAGAGACAGAGGGAGAGTGTGTTACGGTTGGTTGAAGATAACTGACTACATAGGTATAAGGCCTTATACAACACTCTATTATATTTACATATATATGTATTTAGGTACATACAACTGCAATTTTAAAATTGTAGAAGTGAAAACTAATGTGTGGGTAATGAATTTTTAATGTCAAAAGTGCAAAGTCTTTCTCTTTTGGCAAGAAATTGAAATCACTGCAAAAGTTTGACAAGTTGTAAATTAACTAATTTGAAGTTTATGATGCCAGAAGAGATTGATAGGTATAATAGATTATGTAAGTATATTTAGTTATATGTATATGAGAGATCTTATAAAAGCTTTTAAATACGAAAAAGATGTTTTTTTTTTTTTCCTATTAAGGATTTATAATTGTGTCTTAAAATTATTTAACCACAGGGACTTTAAGAATAGATTAAGCATTTTTGATTCTTTATTTTTACTGATTAGGTAGGTACCTACTGATGTTAATAGAATGTTTGTATATTACTTTTTCTAGAAGAATTGATAGGTAGATTTGTTACCCAGTTTAAATGTTTGACATCTCTCTCTCTCTGTTGGTATAGTTTCTAAAAAGCCTGTTTTACATTTCCTTACTTAAGGTCGTCTTTATAAATAATGCGACATTATCTGGTATCTCTATTAAAATTTTTCATAGCTCTATATAGTTCAAATTTCGGTAAAGCGTCTAATAAGCCTCTTTAAAATTTTCTAAAATTTATCTTTATAAATAATGCTGGTATCTGCAGTAACAGTTTCGAAAGCTCTAAAAAAGTTGAAATTTCGGTAAAGTTTCTAAAAAGCCTCTTTAACATTTCATTAAGGTCTTCTTTATAAATAATGCGACATTATATATCATGATGTATTTAATAGTTCTAAATAATTTTAATTTCGGTAAAGTTCTCGTTAAACTTTTGTAAAAGTCATCTTTATTAATAATGCGACATTAGCTGTTATCTGTATCAATAGTTTTGAAAGTTCTAAAAAGTTTAAATTTCGGTAAAGTTTCTAATAAGCCTCGAATGTCCTTACGGTCGTCTTTATAATAATTATTATCTTGTTTAAAAGATAAAAATATCTGGTAACGTCCTTTCTTTTCATTAAAAAAAATTATTAGAAATTTTTGCACCGGATGAAGGTCTAATTTTTTAAGGACTTATATTTAAAATAAAATGGTAGGTACTCAAAGGACTATGTACTTTTATAATATTGTACATATTAAACCTAATGCAGGTAGTACATTAAGTATTTTTTAAAAAAACTTACTCTTTTTCTTTAAATAACATTTATTTATAAAAGGTACTGTTTTTTTTTTTTTTTTTAATAAACAATATTATAATAGGCTTGGTGGCAAGTTTATTTTGAATTTTGTTTCTTTTCATAAATTTCCTTCGAACGGAATTGTAATTTTTTTGCAGCTTCTCTATAATTTAAACAGATATCAAGCTCAATTATTCCCAACAATGCTATTTAATAATAAACATTGGTCCTTTAATAAATTTTTCACGCATCATGAGACATCCGCTCGTTTCCCACACCATAATTGATATCTTTTTTTACATCATGAAGTATCTTTTTATCAATTCAACATTCGTCTTATATGTATATATAAAACAAATTGCTAATAAAATATTCATCTAACGTTTTCATAAGTACAAATTTCGTTTTCGTAATTATCCATAACTCTTGGATTGCATCTAGATAAAAAAAAAGAAAAACATACATAGATACTTTTTTTTTTTGCCAACAAAGAAATCTTTTCTGTGTGCAAATTTGCAAATAATAATTTTGTTTCCGCTGTAGCATTATCCACAAAACATCCCTTTTAGCAATATTCACACTTATTCTTTACGCACAAACGCACAGGAAATCTGAAATTTATCTTAATTGGACATTTATTAAGCTTGCATCTCACGTATAGATAGATACCTACATACATATGAAAGTTTTTTTTTTTTTTTTGTTGAAGAGATAAATAGGTATAGATACGAAAGGATACTAAAATACACACATGTAGGTACAAGCAAACTGATTTACAGATATCTATATGAGTTATTCCACATTAAAGTAAGAATATCCTTTTCTATCAAAAATGTTATCTGATATCAAATATTATGGTCTTTGGTTATACCTAACAGAAGTTTGCATTTCAAGCTTGCATCACTTATTCCCACAAAAGCTAAAATTCTATACCTATCTTGCAATTCTACACCCTTGATTTTAAACAGAAAATTTTATAAATACTTTTCATACTACTTATACTTTTTGAAAACCCGATCGATAGTATCTGTGCCTGAACCATGTCAACTACACAATGATTATCCTTATTGAGCACATGAAATCTATACAAACCCTCGAGGGTAAAAAAGAAAAGAGCACACATTCATCGTTGGCATACCTACTATACCCAAAGCTAAGAGTTTGGTATCAAATAAATAAGGATATTGTTCGGTGAAATGCAATTACTCATAACAACCACCATTACCACTACTCCTAATTTCACTCCAACTCTAACTTAACTACCATATTTGTATGTAACTTGCGGAAGAGGTCATTTTGTAAACAAAAATTATCCAGAACCCTTTCGTCCTGCTGGAAAATGCAGGTTAACATACAAAGTATCTTTGTATCTAGAGATACATTACGTCGCACTGCCGCGCCATCATTAATACCACCGCTGTTGGTTGGTCGTGGGAATGAGGAGTCCTGCTTTTGTCCTAAAACAAATTCATTTGCTTCTGGATGAGTTGAAAAGTACCTAATACACATATCAAGGGGTGTAGTAGTAGCAGGCGGATAAGAATTATGCTCCTGGTGGTTTTAGTGCCGACCATTATGCTCACCACCACCACCGCCACCAGGCAATTGGATACTTTTCTGCAATATTATCTCATGTGCCGCTAACCAACTGGGACTGGGATATAAAGTATCTTCAAGTTCAAATCGGTATCCATTTTGGTTGAATATAAATACATACATACATATATGTATATGCGTGAAGTTTTTGCTTGTTTTATTTTAGTTGGTCGTGTATATCTGTAATCCTTTATTGCAATTATAGTATCGTGTTACTGCCCAGTTAGTGGGTGATAAAGAACAAAGCAAAATCAATATCACTGAACACATTATACCAGAAAACACTTGTTTTCCGCCAGGAGCATACACACACACACACCCCCACACACATGAATACGCAGAATATAATATGTAGTAATCGGAGAATCAGATCGGTCGGTTCTTTAGTCCTTGTACATATATAATATTAAGGGGTGGTAGAAAAGAAAAAAAAAAAAAAAAAAACAAAAAAAAACTTCCCAAACAAATTTCGGTTTTTAATCTTCCCTCACAAAACACATCGCTATATAGAATACAAACATTATAACATACACAACACACCCATGAAGAAAAAAAGGGTCCTTTTTATATGGTCCCGGGTCAGGGTAGAATTACTGCACACATTTTTCCTGCTTAGAATTCAGGTCGGTCGAATGAAGGAAGAAAGGGTTTGCCTCATATTATTCTCATCATCCTTATTCCTGCCGTTTTACACCACACACACACATACACACCACACCAAATATAAATATAAAGAAGGTGGAGTATTCAGGAAAAGAAAAAAAAAATTATAGTCTTCAGGCTTTTTGCAGGTTCTTGGTTTTTATGATTTTATTGCTTTCGCACATAAATAGTAGTCCTTTCGCGCATACATATACACACAATTTCATTTCAATTCATTTTCATACTTTCTCTCAAAACGGTCTAAACGACTATTATACCTATATTTATGTAGGTATATCTAGTATAGGTTTTTGCTCGTATATGGGTCCATATCCTGAAGGTAATAGATAAATACTCCTTTGATTATTACTTTCCATTTAGGTTATAAAGGAACTCAAACACACAAGTGAGTTTATATAGAAATAAATAGAAAGATGTAGAGCAGCAGATACAATTTTATATTGTGAAGAGCTTGGGGTTATGAAAGCGAAATCTTTCTTTATTTCTAAAGCTTTATGGTAATTTTTGTGGAACAGTTTTTTTTTTTTTTTATTAAATAGGTACCTACTTTTTTTTTTGTATTTAAATGAGTTCTCTACTACCTTAATATAAGTATGGTAGGATATTATAATTTTGAGTTTACCAAATTTCGTTTTTTTTTCGTGAGGATTAAAAATTGATTTTTATTGGCACGCGTATTGTTCAACAAACCAAAGGAGTAAAAGGATGAGTTTAAAATGCTATAAAGAGTGAAAAATGAGTTTATTTTGTGACTTGCTTCATTTTCATTTTTTTCTTTTTTTTGGAAAAGAAAAAGTGAAATGTTAAAATTAATGGTCTTTCGTTACACATTTGTTTTGAAAAATGTCCTAACAAACAATAAAGAAAACAAAATTGAAAGTATAACTTTAGCATATGGGAACACATTTAAGAGTGAATTATATGTGTAACAGTAACTTTATGGCAAAAAGTAGAAGTGATTTCTCCATAATGGCAATTGGAGACAAGTTTTGGATTAAATATTTAAAGCAGTTTTTATTTCTTGTATAAGATTGTATTACATAATTTTAAGATAGATGAAGAGAGAGAGAGAGATAGAGAGTGAGGGAAGTATTTTGTAATAAAACTGTTGGGTGTTTTGCTTGAAATGTTCCATATACAGAAAGAATATTTACGAAATTCGATAACTAAACAATACAAAAATATATAAAAATGCATAAAACTGGACAATTAACATATGGGTCGGTATTTATTTGACAATATTGTGACAGGTGATTTATTTTTTTTACTGGCATTGTATAGATGAGGGTCTTTAATAAGAACTGATACTGCTACACACTCGAGTTATAAAGTGATTTAAATAAAACGGAGCACGTGCTCATCTATAGCAGATGCTGAAAACAAATCTGGGCAGGTGCGAGGACAATCTAGTAATGAAAAATTTTATTCATACTAAATGCAAAACCATTTGACAATGACAAATAAATTTTTAATTACATTTGACAATGAAAAAATTGTCATGACGTATTTTTCATTACATTTTAACGGACAATAATGTAATATTTTATGAACTGAAAATTTGTTAGATATGTAACTGCGACGCGACAAATTTGTATAATATAATATTCTCTCAATTTTAATAAAATAGGACCATGTGATTACCCGGGTGAGATTCGTCAATTTTTTTTTTAAATGCTTCTTTCTTTGCTTTATGCAACAGATACAAAATAACCTTATGGAAAGATGTGCGTCTTATAACAGATAACTGGATATAACATGAGTTATTTAGAAGATTTTCTCCCTCTAGCACTTCTCCTACTACCTATACACAACGTCTCATTGCCAACGAGATAGTAACGACACAAGTGGTAGAAGTACTAGAATGATTCAAATAGAAGGTGTTTAGGACGACTGCGCAAAGACATTAGTTCCCGAAAGCATTTTTGTCTCATCTGAGGGAGAAATAAGTCCCATACCTATTTTGGGATATACATACGTTCCAAATCTATTTTGGAACATAAATGCAAATAATGCAGGCACCCAAGGTATTGTTGTCTAAGAGAACATTTGACCTTGGCGCATGCCTGGCTACTGAACATTATCCTAAGCGAAGCAACGGAGTTGCGTGAGCGGGACAGATGAGCCACAGAGGGAGAGGGCCACCTACGGTAATGTTTACCAACAAAATTGTTAACAGAAGTTCTTTAAATTCTAGAATTTCCAAATTTTGGAGTTTTTCAGTAATGCGTATGAAAAAATGTTTGATGGGACATTAATCCCAACTGTTTTTTTTTTCGGAAATTATTTCCCATGTGGGATGGGTAGGTCAAAAGTCCCGAAATAGATATTGGACTTACATATATCTCACTCAAATGAGACAAAGTCCTTTGGGGACTTATGACCTGGCGAGGGGGACTTACATACATATGTCTCTTTACGTTTTGGGACAAGTTAGCACAATTTCAAGTTGGGTTTTTTGTATTATTTAAAAATTTAAATGAGTTATGGCGTAAGAGTGGTTGCTCTGGGCATATTTACATTTAAATGAATAAACAAATTTATCATTTCAATTTTAATTCCTATTCAATTTATGAGCAATTCTTTTAAAATTCTTTCAACACTAAGACTAATTTCCAAACTGTCAAACAAGAAATTTATGAGCAATTCTTTTAAAAAGTCTTTCAACACTAATACTAATTTCCAAAATGTCAAACAAGAATTTCACTTGGCGCATTCAGAAAAATGAGATCTCAGAGATTTTTCTCACTAAAAAGATGAGCAAGCGATTCAAGATTTTTTCCTCAGAGTTTTGACAGCAAAACTGAGAAATTTTGCTGAGGAATCTTGTTCATGTTACTATTCATGCGCATCGGATGTATCGGATCCGAATTTTACTTAGCGACATTACGTAACGTATTTGATACAGTTTAAAATTTAAAAGCAGTTAAATGTCTTTTTAGTAAGAAAACCTTAAAAAACAAACCTTAAAAAACAAACTTACTTCGTTCGAGTATCCATATTTCTATTTCACCTTCAGTTTAAACGTCAAATGAAAGCATCCAAATAAAATTGGATGCGTTTGCTGCTCAGTTACTGCCTGAACTCAATGGATACGGAGCTGCAACTGGAACTTCAGCTGGAATAGCTGTCAAAATATTCAATACACACAAATTCAATGTTACGTACACAACACAATGCAACAATGCAGTCGGTGCTGCATGAAAAATTTACTATTTTCAGTAAAAACAGAAGGTGTTCCGCAAGGAAGTGTTCTCGGGCCCATCTTTTTTATTTATTATACTTAATATAGATAACACATTATATAGAAAATATTTTAAAGTAACAGTTGTTACTTTAAACAAGCGATTCAAATAAATGCTTTGCAAGACTACAATTTTTGTTTTATTAATAGACCAGTTAAAAGGAACGAAGACTATGTTCCAAAAAAAAAAATACAAAAATACAAAAAACTGGTGTTGTTTATTTGCACGTACAAACTCAATTCATTAAACATGATTTTTCGAATGCGAGCACTCTAAAGACATTAATTCAATTTGAATACATAAAACGTAAAATCTATAAGCATTGACATCAATCTTAATTAGCCTTAATCTTAAAATTATTTCATGACTCACAGAAGATACATACATTTCAAAAAAAAAAAAAAAACCTGTACTTCCGCTTATCGTAAATCAAATAACATCTTCTTAATTCAACGCAACTCAAATTTGACGACTTAAGTGCTTCATTTCAGAATGAGTTATAATTTTACTTGAAACCTTTCTATGGTTGAAAGGAAGTCTAGTATAAATACCTATATGCCATGAGCCCACCATCTTATACACATCTTTAAGAAAATATACCTAAACCTGTAGTTTGAGTAAGTTGTTTTTCCTCTCAAAGACCTATAGGTACATATAATAATTCTTCATCCATCAGGCGGTGCGCATATACCCAAGTCGCCCATTCGTCCGTCCCGTCTATTTCCTATCAAAAGAACTAAATTCCACCACATATCAAGAGCGAAACAGCTGTCAAAGGAGATCTATTTCCATGTTGCATGTCATGTGTGTGTGTGCTATCTCTCCTGACGGCTGCAATTAAAATCATTTCAGAAATGCTCTATGTCAGCGTATCAAAAAAAAAAAAATAAAATAAATAATACGAAGGCGAACAACAACACGTTTGCCCGAGATCTATAATTCTCTGTTTTCATTGCAGGGCCTGAAGAAAGGACTGCCGGACCACAACCATCATCACTGACAGGAAAAAAAAAAATCGACATCGACGACCGACGACGACGACGAGTGAACGGAACGACGTAGATGGCGACTATAGGTAACTGTGGCCTGTCATCTCGCAGAGGATTAATGTTCGTCATAAGCGAGAAAGGAAGAAACCCCTCAGGAACTATAGAGAGATAGAGAATTTCGATTCGAATTGGATATTTCTTTTTTTCTTGACATAAATTCACTTTAAGGACAGGTTTTGGATTCGTAAAAAACCATTCAAATAAAGTCTGACAGTATTGGTCAAACGCGAGTAATCAGACATTCTCATTTTTGTAAAAATTGAGACTCTTTTACAACAAAAAACTATTTCTATATATTTTTAACGAGTTTTTATAAAGTTTAAGTTTTATAAAGTTTTTAATAAAAAATTATTAAATCTAAAATACCTATGAGCCAATAAGAGCTACCCATTCATGGGTTTTATTTATTTTTTGTATTAATATCTTCGATGGCTTTGTTATCTTGTTGACCATTTGATGTGTCAGATTGGGAGAGCAGAGAGAAAGAGGAGAGGTTATATTCATTGCGAAAGTGGTCATTATAAATTTATGATTGGTTTGAGATGACAAAGTCCAATGTGGTTTCGTGCTAAATAAATGCTGACCAAATAGCCGGCGACAAAGTTCCATTTAAAATAAAAAAAAAGTGTACTTATAAAGGTTTTTATTGTTATTATTTTATATTTTTTTGCAGTTGAAGTGATAAAGGCGAATTATAAAAATTCTGTCAATTTGTTTCTGAAAATTTCACAACCGAATTCGTCCCTTGTCATTGTAAGTATGTATATGTGGGTTTCAAAAAACCCAAAAAACCCACTTGAGTATACATAGGTAGGTACTTATTTTAATAATACCCATCTTCATTTTGGTTTTTAAATTGGATTGTTTAATGGTAATATCCAATCTCTATATCTTTTGGTTTCGTGCCAAGAGGGTATTAAAACCAGAAAAGGAAGTAGACTATATCCTGCATAGACAGAAGATCAAAAAAAAAATTTAAGGAAGAAATTTTAATTCTTTTAGGGGAATTCTGAAAGAAATATACTTTTGCATATTATTAAATTGCTTGGTAGAGAAGGTGTTTTTTTTACGAGGAATTTAAAATGTATATAATGACAGTTAAAGGCGGACAAAACATATCAAGGAAATGAATATACAAATTGAATGATTGAAATACAAATTACAGGAAATATTTATAGTAAGGCTGAATATGTGAGCTGAATAATTAAACCGGGATCGTTCGAATAAAACTGTAGGATTGGACAAATTTGTGAATATTTGACAAATAATAAAACAAATGTTTTACCTAACATCTGAGTTAGATTTGTGAAATTGTTTCATTGTTAACAGGAATTCTTACTTGTGTTACAATAAAGGCTATGTGTTTTATAATTTTCATTAAATTTTGAATCTTTCCGGAAAATTTGTATTACTTTTCAATATTGAAACATTTTTGGTCCTTCGAGCCGGATAAGCCCAAGTGTAGGTTTTAATTGTTTTTCTGTTAACTACGCGTATAGCCAATGATGTTGAAAATGTAGTGTAGTCAATTTGGGCAACCACCTTGCCTGTAACACACTCATATATCAACAGGAATAGAGTTACTTTAAGTTACTTAGGACAAAGGCATGGGAGCGTTGAGTGGCAAAATTATGGGGGAATTTTCTACGAAAAATTGTAGCAACCCGTGGCGTAATGGTTAGTGGGTAGGACTTTTGTGCCGAAGATCTAGGGTTTGATTCACAGTCTATGCCATCTAAAAATTAAAACAGAAATGTTTTTGACGGGTTACTGTCATTTGAGATAAATTGACAAATACACCAAGAGTATCCACTTTCGACGTTCAGGTTCGGCAGAAAATTGTAGGTCCCTTCTATTTTTCTCAATAATACGCAAACAAAAATTGTTGAGAGTTGTAAGTCATTATTCTTCACGAGCTGTTACGCCACAAAAATAATTAATTTATTTATCAATTTATGATTCTTAAAGCTAAACAAATAGAACATTAAAGCATAAAATAACGTAAAGAAAATTGAATAAAAAGCTGCAGTCTATAGAACACAAAGATTGTTAACATTTTTTAACATTTTAACTTGAAACCAATTTACTTGATAAGAGGGAGCCAGCCAAACAACAAAAATTATCTTGGTACGGCCGGGTAAAAGGCACAGAAAAGTCGGTAGTCGTTGAAAACCATTAATAATCCGGTTAGAAGCGGTCGAAGAGACAAGCTACAGAGGGAATCCCACCGAGAAAGATGAGCAGCCTGAAGAGCAATTTTTTTTTGGAAATAACGGGTGATTTTTAAGCTGGTTTGGTTTTGGCAACACTGGTTTTGACAGCTGACGTGTGTTTAGTACCTTGTGTCACTGTCAAACAGCTTTAGTTTGGTTTGCAATTTAACCATGGATCGTCTTACAAATGAACAACGCTTGCAAATTATTGAATTTTACTATCAAAATTCGTGCTCGGTTCGAAATGTTGTTTATCGAAAAATTGTGTTCAGCGATGAGGCTCATTTTTGGTTGAATGGGTACGTAAATAAGCAAAATTGCCGCATTTGGAGTGAAGATCAGCCAGAAGCATTGCAACAGCTACCAATGCATCCCGAAAAAGCCACTGTTTGGTGCGGTTTATGGGCCGGCGGCATTATTGGGCCATATTTCTTTAAAGATGATGCGAATCGCAGCGTTACTGTCAATGGTGAACGCTACCGAGCGATGATAACAAACTTTTTTTTGCCCGAAATGGAAGTTCTTGACTTGCATGATATGTGGTTTCAACAAGACGGTGCCACATGCCACACAGCACGCGAAACAATGGCGCAATTGCGAGGCGAGTTTGGTGAACAGTTAATTTCACGTTTCGGGCCGGTCAATTGGCCGCCTAGATCGTGCGATTTGACACCATTAGATTATTTTTTGTGGGGGTATGTCAAGGCTAATGTCTATAGGGACAAGCCCGCTTCGATTGACGCACTGGAAGCCAACATCCATGCATTCATTCGTGAGATACCGGCCGATATGTGTGAAAGAGTATGCCAAAATTGGACTCAGCGGATGGGCTACCTGAGACGCAGCCGCGGTCAACATTTGCATGAAATTATCTTTAAACATTAAATTGCAAGGTTCAAACTATCGATTCAAATAAATATTTTATTCATTTTTTTCGAATTTTTTGTGTTTTTTTTTTTTAAAGTTCTAAACCTCTTAAAAAATCACCCATTACAAAACCGTCAGAATAAAACTCATCAAAGTAGATTTGTTGTATAAAATAATTTGGGATTTTATGAATTAATATTAATATGGGATCTTAATGAAGAAGACTTTTTCGTAACTAAGGTTTTAGTGTACTTTCCTTAGTTAGACCTTGGATCTGAGACCAAGATACATCAAAACTCTTTTGCAATTTTAATTTTTTTTTACCCTTATTTCTTGTTCTGTCAATGTGACGTTTACCAACATAATGCTCGCTGTTTTTTTCAGACTGCTCAATACAGCGTACAAGTTTTAATCATTCTCGGAATTAAAAAAAGAAAAACTTATTCGAAGGGTTAAGCGCTCTCGTCTGGTCTAAAAAATAAACATGATCTTTAAGTGAGAACTCTCAGACTTTAATCTGAACTAAAAAGAAAATGACGTCTAATGGATTCTCTTTCTTTTTATTTTCAAGGGTATGTTCGTAGATAAATATTTTTGAGTGCGTTTATAGAGACCAGTACAGTAAAAATGAAAAATTTAATTATTTTGTGTGAAAAAGTTCACGAAAAAGCAAAAATTTGTCTAGATTCCCTACACTACGATCAATCTATACACTGCATGTTGAAGTTAATGCTATTTCACAAGACTTAATTCCCTTTTGCACTCACAAATTTAAACAATAAAAATGTTCTAAAATAAATAAGTGTCAAACTATAAATTAAAATTAAAGTCCAATTGCATTTACTTCATAAAAAAAGTTAATTCTAAAGATAAATGCGCCCTCAAAATAATTTCAAAAATTTCATCGAATACAAAATGAGATACCCTATACATAGGTACCATACTTTAAACTCTTATTTCTCTTTTATTTTAATGTAATTTCAAACTTACTCTGAAACTCATTTATGAATTCATAATAAGTTTTCTAGATTTCATTCCAACCACTATATTGCCAGAGTGCGCTTGCTTCTACATCTTTCATCATATTCTCATATGATATGAGAGGTAGGTTGGTAGGTTGGTAGGTTGGTACCCTTAAACTACTTCCCTATAATATACGTAACTAATACACCTTGCAAAGTGTAGCACAACTTGATTAGGTATAGGTACACATATTTACGAAATGTTATTCATATAATTTAAGTTTAAGGTAATATTATTTGATGCCCTACAACATCCTATATATGACAAAGTTACAAAATTTACCCACCCGTTCGTCGTCGGCGCTCGATGGTGCGTCCCTCACGTTTTGCAACTTTTTCTTTTTTCTCTGTGACTTATGGGATCGCCGCCGTATAAGGGTATATTTTGAGCTACAAAAAAAGAGAACTGAAGATTCTCCTCATGTAAGGAAGGTATAGCAAAGTTGTAAAGCACTATGGGGATTCCTGACACAAACCACACATTCAAAGTGTGACAAGGGCGATAAAACAGTTTCTCTTCTCGCATTTCCCCTAAAAGTAAAATCTCGAAAAAGAGTTAACATTTTTAAACCTTTTTTTTTTTTTTTTTTTTTTTTTTTTTGTTAGACGGGGACGGGGAGTTAAAAAAAAGTTACAGTAGTGCGTTAGAAGTAAGGACGATAAGAAAAACTGTCTCAACTGATGATGATTCCCTTTCCCATCCTAATTTCAAAGTACCGCTTTACGTTCTTATCCTTGGCATAAAATTATTATTTTTTTTACATATATATCTCCCTCACCTTCTTTTTCGTATTTATGTATATATGAAAAAGGATATTTGCATTGAGTTAAAGGGTAAACATTTATTTCATTTTTCCTTGTAATACCTAAAGCGTATATAAGGCTTCGAGCTCCATGTGGGTATACGAGTAAAAGATACAATTTTTGAAGGAAGAAAATATTTTTGAAGAAGATTTTGTATAACGACTGAAGGTTAGGGTTAAGGAAAGCGAGGGAGAAATGATGATCATACAATTTCGTATTTGAATTAATTAGAAAGCACAGTTACGCGGTGCTGTGATATGTCATTAAGTGTCTTCTTTTTTTGTGACAGAACGCCGCCGCCGCGAAGAAAGTCTTGATTTAGCAAAAAGTAGTATGAAAGGAGCACATGCATATACGATACGAGATAAGTATTCACTTTATATGTATTTTAAAATAACAAGGACTCTGCCAAGGATATGGAAAGAGGAAGATTCAGAGTGTGTAATCAGAGGCACAAATTGAAATTGTTCATATACAAACATACATCGTTTGAGAATATCACAAATTCACACACAAACACACGCACACAAAGTTTATACAGATTTTATAAAAGTATATGTAGTTAGTTAGATATAATTGCTAGTACCTTAGATACATACATACATACATATACATAATAACGATACCCATTGAGTTTTTAATTAAATGTTCCTTCCATTATTTTCATATTTAATTACGGGCTGTTGCACTTATACATATAAATATACCTACATATATGCAGACACACAGGCAGAAGCATACACATAATATGCCTAGGTATGAGTTTGAATTTTTATTATACTTAATTTTAAATTATAGTTCGCTGCTTTGTTGTGTTAAAATTACATTTAATATAATTAATCTCATCGCACATACATATAGTAGGTATGTGGTGGTGTGGATGGAAATTAATTGATTGGAATTTAATTATACAGGGAATAAATATTTGAATATTTGAGATATTTTAAAGATTTCAAAGAGGATGTGTTTTTTTTTTACCTATTCTTTAAGTTAATTGGAACTCTGTCCTTAATTGCAGCACCGGTAATTTCTGGCTTTCAAAAGGTATACCTAGATGATTGTTTATTGAGACTTTTTTAATACTTGCATAATGCATATCCATGCTCGTTAAATATTTAAGGAGCACTAAATGTTAAATCTTTAGAAACACAAAACATATCGGAATTGGTGCCAATAAAAGTGGATGATATAATAGATGCTCTGATATAGCACCATCTTAATTATAAACTTGAACGAAAGCAGTTTTAATTGTCAAGGCCCAGATCGCGTAAGATGAAAAAAAAAGGTCGATTAAACGATTATCGTTTTGACGACATTGTTTTGTTTTTTCTATATATATTTTGTTTTATCTATTTTCTGAACTATGTCGAAAAATATATAGTAGCACAAATATATCGTCAAAACGATAATCGTTCAATTAACCGATCATTTAAACACGTGCTAAAAAACATTTCCACCCAAATGAAATTATGAGTTATATTGAAATGAACGCATCAATACAAAGTTCACCACAGGAACTGGAACAAAATGATCGCAAGCCACTGCACAAAATGCAAATGTAGGTATACATAAACCGAAATTTTCTCAGTGACACTTGAACGAAATACAAAAGTACTCAAGAAACATGATAGATGAAAGGGGCGGTTATCGTCAAAACGGTAATAGTCGTTCAAGCCTAATCGTTTAGTTTCACGGAATCTGGGTCAAGGTTAAGTCCCAATAATAAGTATTGCAGATGAAAAATGTCGAGTCTGAAAATGGACGATTTGAATGGACCTTCCAACTTTAATATCTATAGGTTAACGAGTAAAAATTTGTCGCTGAAAACTCTTATCTCTAAAATTTAAAAAAAAAATTTACTAAGCCGACACAAAGACTTAAATCTAAAGATGAAACTATCGCAAACGCAAAGTCCTGACCCTGGGAGTGATATACAAAATTGATAAAAAAATGTTCTAGTCTCTTATAATTTTTCTGTTAGGTTATACTGCCAAATCTTGCACTTCAAACCCGGGTGAGGAGAAATGTCGGAATTGCGTGAGGACATTAAAAAACGCCCCAAATAGTAGGCGTGCCTACAATTTTGTAAGGATGATTTATGCCCCACATATTTGACAATTGTTTTTTCTTTCTTAGAAAAGCATCTCCGTAGTAGCATATGGAGTAATGTTAAGTGCGTAGGACTGTTACGTCGAAGGTCTTGGGTTTGATTCCCAGCCTCTACCACCTTAAAAACAAAAATATTTTCACGGGTTACTGCCTTTTGCGAGGAACTGACAAATCCATGAAAAAGCGCTTCTCACCTTACCCATTCGGATAAAGCAGAAAATTTTAGGTCCTCTCCGTTCCTACCAATAACGCGTACACAGGAATAACAGGAATAGTTGATAGTTGTCACTAAGCCCTGGTTTTGCAGAAGCTGTCACGCCACCCAATTTATTATCAATTGAGGATCCCCGAAAGGTGGAATATTAACTACCTTTCTTTTTAACTCTGCTCTGAATAAGCTAATGATGAAATAGCCAAAAGAGACTGAAATTGCCTTTCTATTACTGTAATAGCAAACCATAAGAAATAAAAATATCTAAAAAAAATATTCCAAATACACTGAACAAGATAAAGAGCTGGGCAAATCGGTTTTAATTGGGCATTAACCACCACAAAATAGACGTAGTCTCTTCTTTGAAAAAAAAAAAAATATTGATTAGCTTTAAAAAAAGCTATCCTTTGAAAAATAACTTTAAATTAATCAGTTCATTTTTTTTATTTTTCTCTTTGCAAAAAAAAAGAGCGTAGGTACCTACTTTTTTTTACTTTTCATCAAAAAGAAAAACCTTTTTTTTATTTTAATTACACATTGAGTCGTTTTTCTTTCTTTTTTTTTTTCTATTTAACTGGTCTTATTTTTCAATTGAGATTCCATGAACAAATGTAGGCCAAGGATATTTCATTTCAAATTATGCCTTTGCCTTCTTATGACGTTTCCCTTGAAATTGTAAGAAGCATTCATAAAATTACCCAACCAATTGCGTCTTTTCAGGAAATCTCTTGAAATACAAAAAAAAAAAAAACAGCAAATCAAAATGACAAAAAAAAATTGGCGTCTTTTTTGAAATATGTATTTGCATATTGATGGTACGGCATTTATATACTTATACAAAATAAAGAAAAGGACTATTTTTCCACACCAATAAATTTGTTTAACCTCAAAGGCAAATTTATTTAATTTTAATAGCTCTCGCAATAAAACAATGGACGTTTTTTTTTGTTTTTTTTTTTTTGTTAACTAGAAAAACGATCCCAAATCGCATATATAAACATATTATATTGATTGAAACAAGGACGCCTGGCCGTCGTCGTTGTTGCCTTCTCCTTGAGACCCTAAAGTTTGAATCCTTTCTTTGCAAAGAAAAAACAAATTCAACGGAGACAGTCTTTCGATTTTTAGCGCTGATGACCCTTGGACCGTTTATTAGATCGTAAAAAGGACATCTTGTTTTTGTGTTCAAAAAAAAAGGGTGGGTAGAGAAAGCAATAATAATAATGATAATGCCTACATAAACATTTCGCGTCACTCAAAATGTCCTCTCAGATAAACATCTCATTATAAACGTTGTTGACGTTTTTACATCAAGGATAAGAGACAAGAGTGTTGTTTAATTTGCCAACGGAATCCTTATCCTTGAGTTCTTGTTCTTGTTCTTGACTTGACAACAACAAACGACAATAATGTGTCGATGAATGTACATACATACATATACATTCATTATAATCCATCCAATGCGCTCGCAGGACATCAAACAATCTTTTTATGGCTTATAAAAAAATGTACTTAATGCTCAACGTTGTGTATTTTCTAAGGTAGATAGATATAGATTAGGTTCACAGGCGTGTGTATGTCTGTCACCGTCAGCAAGACTTCTCAAGAATACGAAACAATAAAAAAAAAAACAAACAAGATTACATAAAAAAGTCAAAATGAGAAACTGACTTAATGTGACGCTCATTTCTTTGTTTCAAAACAAACAGAGCACCATCATCGTCGCCGCCACTGCCATTCGATGCCATGGGGCCACCAAAGCCAATATAAATGGGAGAAAGAAAACTCCGCGTGTAATAAAACCTATTTTAAGGACCTCCATTAATCCGGCTTAGAAGAAATAATACTCCTTCTAATGCGTTACTTTGTCATTGTGTTTGTATGCATGTTTTATTGCCTTGGCTTATATGTTATGTATGTATTGTATGTATGTATAGCTTTTTTATATATATTTTATTTTGTCGCTACTGTTGTTTGTCGTTGTGAAAGGTCGTATTCTATCACATTATTTAATTCAGTTCTCAAGGAAAATGGTATGGTGTTTCTGTTGAAATGAAATTCGGTCGGCTCCTTAAAGGAAATAAAAATACAAATAAATACATGTATGTATGCAGGTATGTTTGTAAGTACCTACCTATATGAACATACATAAGTATTAATTTTATAGGTGAATTTTTACCGTTCAGAGGACGACACATGGAATCGACAAGTAAGTAATTCTGGTGGCCATTAAAATGGCGGATATATAAAGAATTAAGCCCCAAGCAAAGGATTCAGCAGAAATTTTGTTCTCATATTCCATTCAAACAACGACAATTTGTTTGTTTTTCATCTTTATTTTAGATTCAGTTTCATATATTACGTTTTTTTTTTTCTTCTCGTTTTTAATGTTTGGCACTCGTTAAATTTTGTCTGTAAGTTTTTTTTCGACCTCAAATAAAAAAGGGTAAAATAGATCAAGTAGGTACACGTTTAAAAAACAAAATAAAAAAAAATGACAAATGTGCACGAAATGGATTGTAGTTAAATTGAAACAAATTTAAAGCGGTTAATGGTTTTGGAATTTTTTTAAGGCTTCTCTTTTTAATGATACTAAGGGTTCTAAAGGTAGGTACTTTGTTGTTAATGTTTTTACCTAAAAAAAAATTGTTAAGAGGTTTATTACTGTTTAATTCTTTTTGTTGTGTCAGAATTTGATTTGAAAAAAAAAATGAAGGATTGATAACGCTAATTTGAGTTTTATTATTTTTATACATATTTGAAGGATGATGTGCTTTTTTGAAGACAAAATTGACACATAAAATTATATCTACGCAGTTTTAAAGTACATACACACTACACATGTGTACATGTGTGTCCCAAAAGCAATGGTTCAAACTGAAACTGGTAAATGGTTAAAGACTTTGTGAAATGATACGCATAAAAATTTCTATTAATGCGGGTGTTCTTTTCTTTTTTTTAATTTCGAATAACGCTTAGTTTTAAGCAGAATATACCTTAACCCGGCTAAAATTGATTTCCGTTTTTTTTTTTACAATTTGTTTGGCTCCAGGAAAATAAAACCTCATGTTTTGGGATATTCGCAAAGAAATTATATCATCCGACCAAAATGTCAGTTATTGGCCAAAAAAGGTCAACTACTTTTAGAAATTGGCCAGCCTTGGGGAATTTTAAATCAATGGTAAAATTTTTTAAAATGGGGTTTAAGTATCTCATTTGTGGGATATTCGAAAAAAAGTATAACATCTGATGGTTCACTTAATCCTTATGAAAGATCAACTTTTTTTCAGAAAAACTTCCTATAGAAAACTTGGAATCAATGGCAAAATCTTTTCCAGATAGATTTTTTTAGCACCTCATTTCTGGGATATTCTAAAAAAAAGAAGAAGACCTCATAAAAGGTCAACTGATTCAAAAAATTGATCAGCCATAAAAAACTTTAAATCAATGTTAAAGTTTTTCAAGAGACATTTTTGGCATTTCATTGTGGGATATTCGGAAAAAAACCTAAAGTACATTCAAGTTTCAGTAATTGATCAGCCATAATCTAGATAAGGTCGTTTAGATTGTAAGCGTCTCTTTTGTGGGATAACATCTGTAAATAACGCATTTAATCACTTTAGAAAACTTTGAATGAGTGGCAAAACCTTTTCCAGATAGATTTTTAGCACCTAATTTCTGGGATATTCTAAAAAAAATATATACTGTATAAAAATTCAGTTAGTCCTCTGTAATTGCCCAGACATTGTTTAAGAATTCTTAAAATTTTTTTTAAAGTCTAACGATTGGGTTAAAATTTTTCAAAAGAAATTTTTAGGACCTCATTTGTGGGATTTTCGAAAAAAAAAATTCTGAAAATTCAGTCAATTTTGTAGTAATTGGTAAGCCAAAGATTTTGTTTTACAATTTTTAAAAGTTTTTTGAAGGTCTCCATGATTGTTAACACTCCATTTGTGGGATATTCAAAAAAAAAAAAAAAAAATCTGAAAGGAAAATCCTCATAAAAGGGCCAACCAGTTTCAATAATTGGTCAATCGGTCTTTTTTTTATTTTTTTTACAAATCTTCTTAATTCAAATTAATTACTTATTTCAATATATATATAATATATTATGTTAATTAAGAACTAAAAGAACTCTCTATCTATAAAATAAGACGAAAAATAAATATGTACCTACATTATAAATATTTTTGACACTTTAAATTTCTTTCACTCAGTGGGGTTTGAGAACAGTTTATTTTTTTACAGTTGCTTAAGTTTTCCAACACATTTTGTATCAAAAAAAAAAAAAAAATAAACACTTAAAAAACTCTATTTGGAATATATTCACTGCATTCTTTTTTCATTTTCATTGTTTTCTTATTTTTCAGTTGAAATTTTTTATTCTAAAGTTCATATGCATGTTCACTTGAAATCATTCCAAGTTATGCTTGGCAAGGATAAACTTTTCATTTGCATGTTGTGTTCTTGTCACACCCTATATAGCCCCATATACACATCCTCCGCGCGCCTCCTTGTTCTTCGTCCTTATAGTCAAACCCTGAACCTTGTGAATGATGCGTGGTCCATGCATCCGAAGGATTTGCCATTTCTTATATGAATACACTCCTCCAAAGAGCTAGAATATAGGTAGGTACATATCTGGGAGTGAAACATGCAACCACAAAAACAGATTTTATAAATTCAACTCATGCATTGTGTTTGTAATAAAGAAAAAAAAAATAAATAAATAAAAGTATCCCAGGAAGAAGAAGAACAAAAAAATAAATATAATACAAGAAAAAAGAATCCTGTCATCCCGCAGAGTTATTCCTTCGTCCTACAATATTGTTATACAAAATGTACTATGCGAGTGTCATCGTTTCTAGAATTTATATTTTTTCCCTTTCTCTCCATTCATTTTTTTTCTGTATTTCTATTTAAACCAATCCAAAGAAAATGAAGGGGAGGCAAATTTCACGGGAATATGTACCCGCCACGCCGCTGCTGCTAGACATAACAATAACAATATGATTTTGCATATCCTGCAGCCCGTTGAATATGTAGGTAGGATACATAAAAAAAAGGACCTGTAGTACAATACGAATATACACACCAGCAGGGCACCCAAAGCATCAACGTAAAGACGGTGATGGGTAGAGAGAAAGTGAAAGAGAAAGAGTTTGGGGGAGCAGGAAGTTGGACAAGAAAAGGGATAATTTTTAAACAGCATTTCTAAATTGAGTTGAAGTAACCGCAAACCGAACACGCCAGGACGCAGTGCTGGATTTAAAAAAATTCATCAAAAATTTATTCGAATAAACACCATGGCGAATAAAATAATCATAACTACTTCGAATAACTTTGAAAAAATTGTATATATATTCGAAAACGGACAGAAAAATGTATTCGTTTTTGAAAAAAGATTATAATTCATTTCAGTAAAAGACAAATGTGTATTCGTTAAATTTATTCGAATAACGAATACGTTAATTATTCATTATTTAATTTAATTTATTTATAACTAATAAATAAGGATTATGAGGGTAAAATTTAATAAAATTAAAAACACGTTGGTACAAAAGTTGTAGAAGGAAAAATGTTTCTAAACTTTTCTTCCTTTGTCCAACCGTTTAGAGCATGTGGCCATTTTGAAAAAAACGCATAATGATGAAAGTGTCAGTGTTTCGTAAACGGTGTGTGTTTTCGAAAACATGTTCATGCAAGTTTTATACATTGTGTGATCTTCTTCAAAAAAACATTAAAATATCTTTAAAAAAAATAGTTTTTTTTTCGATTTTTACGCTTAAATGGGGAAGTAGGGTAGGGCGGGGCTAGTTGAACCACGGGGCAAGTTGGACCATGCGAATTACTCGGAAACCGAAAGTAAGAAATACAAAAATATGATCAATCAGGAACAAAGCTTGCTCTGTTACCAGCACGTGCCACACCAGTTTCAGTTGAATTGTGTCCACAGAATGGAAACCGCACACAATTTTGTCTTCTTTGGGGCTTTTTTTTAGTTTGTTTGACAGTGTTAAACAAATTCTATTTTAAATTTTGGATTTGCTGTCCGTTATGGCTTGTTTTTCCACTTTTTGGGGCTTGTTCCAACTAACCCAACACAGTGGTCCAATTTATCCCGCTATAGGGGCTAGTTGGACCACTTGGACTTTAACCATTTAAGGCACCACTATTCTTCTACGGTCACATATTTTCAATTTTTTTTATATGACTTCAAGTAAAAAGTGGTCCAACTAGACCCGTCCTACCCTAATGAAAAAATAATTTATGCTCAGTTTAAAGTTAATAATATTTTCTACAAAAAAGGTTCTGACACTTGAGGACTTGAGCGACTTAAAAAATAGTCAAATGGTAAAGTTTAATGCCAAAACCCTATATTTTCGATATTTTTTTCGATAGATTTTTCTTAAATTTTATGTCAAAAAAGTTCTAATTAGCCTACTTACTTACTTTAGTCAGAGATTGTGAAACAGACCCTAAATATAATATATAATAATTTCGATTTCAGATTTTTTTCGGTAATTCAATATGTGCCCCTCTAGATTGCTGGCCCTGATTTATAGAATAGTTAACCAATCACTTAATCCGACAATGTGCACGAACAATAATTCTTCTTCAGTTTTGTAATAATAGTTTTATACTTTTGATTTTTTTTTTGTATTCATAGGATTTCTATTTTAATTTTATTTACTTAAATATTTTTTGTATTTTCTGTATATTCTTTAGATCTTTTGAGTATTGTGTAAAAGGTTTTGATGCACAAGTATAAGAAAAATAATACAAAAATGGAGGTTTTCATAAGAGCATAATGGAAACAGCAAAACACAAAAAAAAAAAGTTATTTTTTATTTGAGTTTTTGTAAATGAAAAAGAATAAAAAGTTAATGTTTTCATTTCACTACATAGGGTTGGTGAAATAAAATTTATTTTGATTACATTTCAAGAAAGAAAGAGAGAGAGAGAAAAATAAAAAAAAATGTAAGATGCGGTGAGATGTATAAAACAAGTACCTCCTACATGCACTTAATTTTCAAGGATGTTTTTTAGACTGAAGCATTCTTCTTGGATTTATTTGTGTTTTTTTTTTGTAAACCATAGGTATATTGACAGACCTATGTAGGTGTCTTGTAAATTTAAATTAAGTTGAAATTCAATACCTACATACTTAATTTTATTACAGCATCAAAACATACATGGAATTTTTTTTATAGATGCCTATCAGTACACAAACTGATAGGTACGCCAAAAGTGTAAAAAAAAAAATAAAAAATTCGAAGTGATTTTTTCGATAAAATTAAGATCTTGTGTTTGAAAAATTTGAATTTAGAAACATTGTTCACATTTTTTTAAATGTTGTATTTAAAGTTGTATTGTGGCCAAATAGTGCATACTTTTTCTGAAACTATTGCTTCGTTAAACCATTTTAGACAGTGTCGGTGTGACACTTAAAGTACTTAGAAGAAGAAGAAGAAGAGAGAGAGAGAGAGAGAGAGAGAGAGAGAGAGAGAGAGAGAGAGAGAGAGAGAGAGAGAGAGAGAGAGAGAGAGAGAGAGAGAAAGAGAGAGAGAGAGAGAGAGAGAGAGAGAGAGAGAGAGAGAGAGAGAGAGAGAGAGAGAGAGGGAGAGAGAGAGAGAGAGTGAGAGAGAGAGAGAGAGAGAGAGAGAGAGAGAGAGAAGGATAGAGAGAGAATGAGAGAGATAAAGAAGGATAGAGAGAGAAAGAAAGAGAGAAAGAGAGAGAGAGAAAGAAAGAGAGAATGAGAGAGAGAGAAAGAAAGAGTGAATGAGAGAGAGAGAAAGAAAGAGAGAATGAGAGAGAGAGAAAGAAAGAGAGAATGAGAGAGAGAGATGAAGAAAGAGAGAATGAGAGAAAGAAAGAAAGAGTTGGTGACAGAGAGTTGCCGAAAAAGGGTTCGTGAGAGAGAGAGTGAGAAGGGGAGCGAGGAAAAGAGAAAGAGAGGGGCGGATAACAAATCTATACTGTCAAATATCTTGAAAAAAGTTATGTTATTTATTTTTAATTATTGCCTAAAAATAAATAAGAACATTGAATAATAAAAAGACTAATTATAGTAGATATTTGAAATAAATAGAAAATCATAAAATATGGGGCGACATATTTCGTGTAAAACTAGAACCTTTTGAATTACAACTCTCAACCATTTCTGTGCTCGGGTTGTTATACATTCATCAGGAATGGAGAGTATGACTGCTTTTAGACGACTGTAATTTTTATCGGCAATTCTCTTTTGAGTTTGAGGAAATATCTCTTTGCACTCTTTACTCCGTCTATGTGTCAAAAATAATAAGAAAAAGCACAAAGAAGAAAGAGCGAAAACTCTGCAATTATTTCAACCTCTGCAACTTTGTTTACCCCGGACACCGCATACGTCCCCGCCTACATGCTTAAAAATTGCAGGGGGTAATTGCAGCGTTTAAAAGCAGTCTAAATTAAATTTGGTGTCGAATACGAACGGCTATGACAAAAGATAATCTTGGAGGATTTATCAATTCCTAGCTAGAGGCAGTACCTGAGAAAAAAAAAAAAAAAACATTTCTGTTGGGGCATAGACTGGGAATCAAATCCCAGAACTTAGGCATGGTAGTCCTATCCAATATAACCATTAATAGAAAATTTATAATCAAATTTACTTTATAAATCATGCGGAGCGGTGGGAGATAGACCACTGCTTTGTAATAGTTTGGTTCTAAGAATATACCCAGAAATCACTTCGCCAAATATTTATACTTAACTTCGCAACAACCTGCATTATGCTATGCTGTGAATTTCCGAAATTTGCAGAAATTCGTGAATATTGTCGGTAAAACTTTAAATTTTTAAGCAACAAAGTCCAAAATGTTTTATTTTTATAATTCATTTCTGACTTTTTCCAACAATTTTATTTTTAACAACAGTTCTGTGGGTAGTAGGTATGCTTACCAAATGCATGGTCGTAAAGGACCGGAATGAATTACTATCAATTGATATTTGATAAATTTTGAATTTTAGTTCATCATACCTCAATTTATTGAAAAACTAATCAACTTTTCCGCTCTTATTTTGGACAATTTGGACTTATACCAATATTGCAGAGAAATTCCTAGTTTTTTTCGGAAAATACTGGACTTTCCAGTGAAATTGACTATTAATACTTCTACTACTACAATACTATTAACCGCAAAAAGGCAGACGGTTTCACAAATTCGAAGAGGAATCCATCGATTTATATAGAAAAGTTAATGGTTAAAGTGATCTAAAATATAAATTATGCTCTTTAACGGAAAATTTAGTAACTTAATCCAAAAATAAAAGCAACTAATAGGCTTTTAACCGTCAGGGTAAATAAAAAAAAAACCGTTCAAATATTGCTTGCAGACCATCAGTTAAAAAGTGACAAAAGAAAAACAAGAAAAATATTTATACATGGATTTTATTTCATTCAACAAATACCTAATTCAGTGATTATAAAAATCAATTTTTCATCCAATTGTTCAAAGCCGCTCTTCTAAATGCTAAAGCAGATTTACTATCATAAACATTCAAATATAATGATTATTATATGCCTGCTATATATGCCAGTTCAAAGCTTTTCCTAAAATTGATAAATTTATAGTTTTTTTTTTAAGCTGCTGGCTATCATTTATTTTTTTTTCTCAATAAAAAAAAGTGTGTCATTATCTGTATCTATATCGCGCTTTCACAAAACTTAATAAGATTAAATTCATTTCCTAAATAAGACCCACGGAACTTTCAATGAAGCACACTATATTTTATTGTAGTTATAAATGCTCGTGTATATACTTGACACCCAAAACAACAAACCTCAAACCGTTTCTATATTTCTCTATACAATGTAAGCCTTCTAATGAAAATCCCCATTCTCTCTATTTATATAATTCCCAAATAGGACTTGTGGAAACAAGGTGTAAATACCTTTAAATCATTCAAAGTTCCTTCATTTGAATTGTGTAATCCAATCTAATGATTCAAATTGTCTTCTTCTTCTTCCACAATCATCATCAATGAAGGTATCCATGCCGATATGCCAAAGAAGAAAAATCTTTTTCATTGTTTGTGACTATGTGTATGTGTGTGTGTATTTCTGCATCTATAAGATATACTATTAAATGGATTAAACTCCCATTCCTATACCATCGAACTTTACATTTATAATCAGATTAAAATTTTTTCTTTCATTTGATTTTGATATAGAAACAGAATACAGGATTTTGGGATGCCAGACAACTTACTCTCAAAGCCTCCTAAATGTAAGACAGCTACATACATGTATGTATATAGGAGTCAGGTTAATATGATACCCACTATATATTTATATGGAATGGTCTTCGAGCGTTTGATGTAATCCGGTGTCAATGGGATCTAACTGTGTAATGGACACGTGGCAATTTATACACTCGTAACAACTCTGACTCGTTGTGTTGTGAATGTTTGTGGGATAAATGTCATGAATTAATGAATGTCACTCGCGTTTCTAACTAAAACTTTGACAAAACATGTGTGTGACATTAATAATCCTTATTTAATCTTTTATTTTTGTTTTCACAGATGAGCCTTAAATATATAGTGTATCCTTATAATATCTATGATCCTTATAATTCATTTATTTTTTGCTTTTCTTTAACTCCTTGGAATTAGAATGGGTTTATCTGTAGAACAAATAAAATCTTTTATATTAAGATTCTTTCCTTTTTTTGATACCTACTTTAATGTTGGCCCAATTTTGGCTTAAGGAAGGATATTTTATATATGTATAAAGTTGTCAAGGTAAAATATCCTTAAGACCTAATGAAAGGTTAATCAGTGTATACGAGTAAAGCATCTGGAAGGTTTGGTTGGGTCATATTGACGAAGACAACATTTTTGGTTGAATATTGTTTTCTTTTGCAAAAAGCAGCGAGGGTATCTCTAAATCAAATCCACTTAAATTTCCATCGGATTATTGAATTTTACTTACCCTATACAGAGGATTTAGTTTCACTTTTTTTTTTTAACAACGTTTATATTCGAATCAAACTTACCTGAAAAAAAAGAAAAGGAAATAAAAGTTAAATTATTGTTTTTTTTATTAGAAATTAATATTTCAATAATAAAAGAGTTTATTGTTATTTATTAAATGATGAGAATGAGTTTATAAGGTAGCTGGTTTTGTTTTTTTTTTTTTTTTTTGTATTTTATTATGTTTTGTAGGAATTTTTACGATTATTCTTTCTTTTATAGAAATTATTTGAAATTGGGTATATGATAAAGAATCTTGAGGGTAATATAAGAAGGTATAGCTGGTACGGCTAATAAAATTTAATGAGATCATGGAAATGCACGCACCTTTAACGAATTTAATTCGATAGAATAGGGTATATACAATATCATTTGTCATTGGGCCAATTAATGAATTTTATAACATTTCATTGGTGATTCAGAGTTTAAAGTGAGAAGCTGGTGGACTTTCTTACTTTCTATAGATTGAGGAAAACAATATTTTAACATACACTTTTTTATTTTTTTTGTTTACAGTCCAATAGAGCGTGACATAGTATCGTTGATATTTTTTATTATTTAAATGAGGTCTTTTATTAGATTAGATTAATTAAAAGAAAAAATGATACCATATGCATCATCAAGTTTATTAGGTTTGAGCAATTATTCGTTTTCGATAATTTTAGCATTATTTTTTATATAATTTACTGTTCCTACAAGCATCTTAAGAGTTGTGATCGGGAGTTTGTAGATTGGATAATGAGCAGCTTGAAGTCAAATTTTATTTTTATCAAGAAATTAGAATTCGCAATCGAGATGGTTCAGTATCATGACCCTCCATTACTTTTTTAAAATTTAGTGGATTTATTCTAATCTGAAATAGAATTCGAAATGTTCGAGAGAGTGTTTTTTTTTATTTCTACAAACAGTGTTTTTAGTGGATATCTGATTGCATTCTTCACCTAAAACAATGCAACTATAATTCTTTTACTTTTATGAATGAGGATTCTCATCAGTTCACCCTTGAGGCCAACTTTAGACGTGCGTGGAGATCCTTTCTTTAGCCGAACAACACGAATGTGGAATGATATTCAAACCAATGTGGATCGGAAGGTATTTTTTTTTAAATCCTTTCTTAATTTCCTAAAAAAAAAAACAAAATTAGAAAATATCTCCTAATTTTGCATTTAAAGTTATAAAAATAACGGCACCTATGTTAATAGTTAAGAAAACATCTTAAAAAAAGTCAAAACAATCTTAACATAATTTTCTCGGGGCATTATTGTAGTCAATTTTATTTATTTTAAGGTAACTAATTTTTCAAAAATATCTTATTAAAAATTATACTTCTCGTAGGACCGTTTTTATTTAGTTTTTTTTTTTCACTTTAACAGCTGCACTGATTTTGGTAAAATTATATTGCTATGCACAATAAAGTAGGTATGTACATGTACATTATACATGCAATCAATTCATGAATATTTTCACTCAATTTTCTGGAAAAAGATCACATAAAAAAATGAAAATACATTTTAATTATTAAATATTTGAAAAGTTAAGTTAAATTTTGATTAAAGTCAACTGAAGATCTATGCGGAATTTGTAATTATTATTATTTTAGAAAATTAATTATAACATCACTCATATTAATAAAAACTTCTGGTTTGTTCAAAATTCACAAACTAACTCAAACGTTAAACAAAATTTAATTCACGAGTTAAAATACTTATTAATAAACAATTAACTATTAAATCACGTAAAGTAGCAAATCTTAACAAAAATCTAGAACATTCAATCAGAAATTTGTTGTCACCAAAGAGTATTATTTAATCTACATACATACATAAATTTTCTCAGAAAGTTTCAACTTATATACATACACATTTTTTCATTTGAGCTAAATTTGCATACATTTGTAACTAAACTTTGTTTTCTTTTTATCTATAGTCGTTGCGAAAATATCTTAGGTATATTTTTAGCTTAATTACTCGTTAATTTACTCATTAATCCACCTCTAACTAATTAACATAAAATAACTTATATTTGTATTATTGATATGATTTGGTACTAAATTCACTGGTAAAAAATAATTCATGTTTTAGTTTATTAATAGGGAGGGGTTTAAGTCTTTTATTCAGGCTGGTTAGTAATTGTTGGTTAACAATAATTTGCTTGTAGAAAAGGAAAATGAAATAAAAAAAACACAAATCTGAAAAGATAAACATCCCAATTACGATTGTCAATTATCAATTGAAACATGATAAATATTAAAATTTGGAACATTAAAACTAAATGTATTTAAAAAAAAAAATCATCAACTTTTCCGCGGTGGAATCACTGCACGAGTATTTTTTTTAATGTATTTATTATTTATCAATTGATAATTGACAATCATTATTTATCGATTGATAATTGACAATCATAATAAGGGGACTTACCGAAGTTATCACAGCAAAAAAAGCCCATCACTATTAGAAAATGCTATCACTATCATTTAAGCTATGTGACAAGCAAGCAAGACATGAACTTATCAGCCATGCCAAATTAAAACAAAAGGGATTTCATAAAGGATAATATTCCACTTAGAGAAATGAAGATATCCTAATTTCACCTCTTGTCAAAAAAAATTAAATTCCATTTTGTCTTTTTTTCTTTTATTTACTCTACATATCAGAAGTGCGATAGCAAACCTGAATGGCAAATCGATATTGTAGCAAGGTTTTTTTTTTATTCATCTCGTTCACCACTTCGCCGAGTATATTGTGCTTCAGCAAATCACCGAACAACCGGTTGTTTAAAGCGTTTTTTATAAAAAAAAAAGATTTAGGTAATTGATGGTTTTGATATCTACATATTTTGACGTTCCATATCAAATATCAGAAAGCCAAAAGACAAATTCGTGCCGGTAGTACAATTTATATCGGGAATAGAGTTTAATAATTATCTGGACTTAGGTAGCCATATTATGGACAATGGACATAAGTAATTAATTATTATCATACGCGTAAATTGCATATCTTCGCTGTTTTTTTCACACTGTTTTATTTGAAGAAGTAAAAAAGCAACGCCTTCAATAATCTCAAATACGTAAATCCCCAATTTTAAAATCCCGAATGCTAAAATCCCAAAATATTTAAGTGGAATTTAGGAGAAAATTTATGAGGAATACCAAATACCTACATAACTTTCCCCAAATTCACTGATAGTGCAAAAGACTGAAAATAATTTGAATTTACTGCAGGATTTGTCAGAAGTGCCTAAGTGTCCTTTTTTAAAATTTTCAAAAAAAAAGTTAAGAAGCAACAATTAATAAACCTTAAAATTTAAAAAATTGTAAAATAAGCTTTAAAAGTTATCGAATTACCAGGCAAAAAATACGATAATCGTTCTTATTTATTATTATTATAATTTTGTTTTATAAAAAATTGGATTTAGGACATTCGTGATTTTGGAATTAGGGATATTAAATTTTTGGGATTTTGGAATTTGGTATTAAGACATTCGGAATTTTGGAAATTTTATTGAATATAACCTTTTTCCCATCTACCCCCAGGATAGGTTTTGCATTCTTTCTAATTGCTCTATATATGAAAAGAACACCTTGATATCGTCCAAACAAAATATTTTGTGAATATGGTCTTTTTTTCTCATTAAAAAAATGATTAATTAAAACAAATAATTAAGCCCTATGCAACATAAGTATTGTTGTAAATCCTTTTTTGAAAGTCAAAGTAAACGAATAAATTTGAAAATTTGACTATACATAAATTTAGACATTTTTAAATTTATATAAACACCTTATATAAATTTAAAAATGTCTACTTTAAATGTCTTTACTTTAAAACTCTGAAATCTTCTCCCTAAAACTACAAAAAAAAGTCTGTCAAAGTTCATATAAAATAAAACGTGTAATTTTGGACTTTCTGTCAAAGAGTTTTAATGTAAAAGAACTACATTCAAAAGTCGTTAAACTTCACTATAAAATTTATATATATTTTTCCTTCAAAGGATTAATTCTCTTTCTCTATATTAAAAGAACTTCCCTTCAATACTAAAAGGATTATTCAGAAAACCGCATATAGTTCAGAGGAAAGTATATGTAGGTATGTACTTTAGTTAAATCCTCTGTTTTATATACTTCATCTACTTGTCTGCAATGTTCGTTCAAATAGAAATTCACAGAATCAGCTAATTCATATACCCTTTTTACTTTATAATACAAAGTAAACCTTTGGTATAATTGGTTTGAGAATTTCAACATTATAGGTATAGGTAAGGTATAGTATAGGTATGCTGGATGTCGTAACTTAAAAATTAACATTCACTAAAAGCTTATGTTTCTTTGAGTTTATTTGCATTATATACCTACATAGTATTTTACCACAACATTATAGTAGATTTTACTCTTACCACCCACTTTGAATAATTGTTGAGTTTTTCTAGCTTAAGGGAACTTCTTTTCGAAAAAGACGCAAAAACCTTCACTTCCAATAACAAGAAGAGGTTATAGCTAAGGTATTTCTAAGTTACAGTACCTTATGTATAGTTGAAGTCCTTCATTTTTCAAAGCAAGCATTTGTAAACAAAACTTCAAGTGTATTCTTTGTAAACAACGTAAAACGTTTTCATGTAAACATTCCTTTATAGTCGACCTCAAAACAACCCCCGCCCCGCCGCATATTCTACCCTTGCTATTTTATTCTTAGCTCTCTTATAGAGTCAAGCAAATGGCGGGCGGGCGAAGCGACATTGGTGATGACGCACCCTTAAGAAGGCGCGTATACAAATTTCCCTTGATGTAAAATGGGTTTTTTGAGCTCGACCCGTTTCTTTTTCGTTCTCCCATAAAACACCAGACTAAAAGGTTTTAAAGAGGAAGTCGGGTTATATGTATATGTATATATTTTGTTTTTCTCTTTTAGTGGAATAAAAAAGGTTATCGCTCCGAACTCAAAGTGCAGTTTGTCATCATCAAATGTATACTAGGGATACTCTGTGGGATCAATAATATACCCAGTCATAAAGAAATACGCTAATGAAATAAGCTGGATTCTGGTTTCGTTTTGAGACCGTTCAGCCATATATGTATGTAAGTTGTGCGCTCAAAGGACATATTCACATAGAAAATGATGCTATGCAATAATTCTATACTCCCGTTTGTGAATCGATTTTAATGCCAAAGCCTCAAAGGAATACCTACAATATGTCTGGGAGTAATATTTCAAAAATGTTAGGCTGTATGTATGTTGCATAAGCTTGCGCAGGTAGTTGGTGATTGTAGAATCTTGCTGTCTGTAAAAATAACAATGGAAATTAATACAAACTTTTTGTCAAAGCTTAAGAACTTTGGCTTAAATTCTCAACAGTTTACAGGCTTCTAATGCTGGATCTACACGACTTAAAAAATGTCATTCTTTTTCTGTCACATTTCAGCCATAATCATGTTTTATGATGGGTTAGAATGGCATAAAATATGGTGATTTGTCAGGCGTGTTAACCCAGAATCAGATACGAAAGAGATCCATTCTGCTCGAATAGCACAGACGATGACTTACTATTTGGTAGGAGGCTTAATGGATTAAATAACGGGTTGTTTGGTAGTTCGATGTAGCACGATATGCCATGCGATTTAGTAAAACGAAATTTAAAAAAAAAATTAAACCTCAGTGCAATATTGCTTTTCCATCATGTTTGCTATCCCACTTCTGAAATGTAGAGTAAATAAAAGAAATAAAAAATCCTCGCCTTTTAGCCTGTTTAAGTTGTTACTGACTAACTCCACTTTTTTTTCTTCTCTTTCCATGTATACCTTACACTATTTTGGATAAATTTGGATAGGATATACGTTTAAGATAAAAAACAGCTACAACACTCAACTAAATCAACTTACTTCCCTTTATTTTAGTAATTGCTTTTCTACTTTGAAAAGTCATTCTAAATCAATTTTCAAGTTGAATCAACAATTTATTTTTTTTAATAAGACCAATACTTTCCATTTAAAATAAAATGTTTACAAAAAAAAAAAACAACAAAGTTTACAGAGTCACTGGGGCGTATGTGGAACAATTTGTTTTTTTATTTTCTATGCCTCATAGAGGCGCGCTACGGCGCACCTATGTATGTATACCTCCCTAGAAAGGTATACCTTAATGATTATTATGCACCCATTTTCTCTCCTCACTCTTTCTCGCTCTCTCTTTAAACTTATCCAGATCTCATTTCTTGCAACAAAATGCTTATTCATTGTGTATCCATAATTCTTGTTATCAGAATATGCAAATTAGATTGGCATCAGTGACGATGTTGGTGGTTTTAGATTGGCGGGCGCGGTTGATAACCCTCAGAAGACGCGGCAACATCATTATATAGTACATAACCAACCAGTTCTGTGGTTGACAAAAGAAAGGACGAGAGAGTGCAATTTTACGAGCATCATCATAATATACAATTGATGTCACGAGCCAAAAACCTATACGCAATACAAAGTGGTGGAACAAAATAATATTTTCAACATTTTGTCACGCCCCCTCCACCCCTCCTTCAACAGTGCTTCATCCCTAATTCATTATTTTGAGCAGGTTTCGCCTGCAAGGGTATATATAACCCGGGTATGGGTTTGGGAAAAATGGAGATGCAGCGGCGACGGTCGCGGTCGCGAAGCAGAAAAGAAGGACAAACACAACAACATTTTGGTACAATATTATACGAGTACAGTGCACGTAGATCCTCGTACATCGACATTTAAATAATTCAGCGCACAATTCGTGTGTTGCAAGGATATATGTACAACTATAAAGGTTTCATATTATACATCAGGTTAGGTTGAATGACGACGAGGACTCATGGTTGGAATGAAACGAGCTTGCCACGTACATTTAAAGAGAGATCTCTAAACTCGAAATACTTACGTTCCCTGCGACCGCCGCCGTCACCGCTGGGAACATTGATGGATGATGAGTTTACCGCTACGACCAGCGTAAAGGATATTGTTGGTTGAACTGAACTTTGTACGCAAAAGAGGGCTGCACTGGCAAAGCAAGAGAGAGAAAATGACGAGGGGCTGGGTATAGGGTAGGGTATATACACTAAAGGCACAAGCGCCAACAGCACAGCAGCAAAGGGTTAATCGAAATTCTTACCCATGGCTAAAATACAAATAACAAATTCACCTCCTATGTCCTCTCTCGCTGCCTTGTGTGTGAGTTTGGTTTTTAACAAACAGCGCACATGTGTTTTTCTGGCTAGCGCTTTGTTTGCGCGTGAAAGGAATTTTCGGGACCGCAATACATTTGTTACAATATCTACTCGTATACTAATACAACAAGGCTATATAGCAACATAACGCAATGTTGTTAAAATATTCAATTTGGTCAGGTGTTTGGCAGCGGCAGCGCGGTGCGGCGGTGGTGTTTGTTTCTTTATGTTATTTGTATTTTGTGAGTTTTATTTTTTCGTCATGGAAAATCTATGTTTAACATCAAGCAAGTCAAGCGAATGAGCGAATTAAAGTGGGTAATAATTAGTTTAAAGTCGTTTCCTTTTTTTTTATGGATATTAAAAACGGATTTCTTTTTTTTAACAGAATTGGGATTTCTGATTTGATGGTATGTTAAGTTTTTGGCTTAGAGACTATAGCGCAAAATTTTAAACGATTTAGTACGATGTTAAATCATTTTTAGTATGAGAAAATGGCTTTAACATCGTACTAAATCGTTTAAAATTTTGCGCTATTATTTCTACATTTAAACTTTATACTAAATACATAAATGATGTTCCTTGACGAAGTTGGATACAAATTGCCAACCGGATAGTTCACGGAAAATGTTGCCCAAAATTTAAAAATAAATATGATTATCTATATTGATTAATATTGTTGAGGAAATTAACGTTTAGGTCTCGGGGGTATACAGAGATGATACCATCTCCAAAACAACCGAGACAAATTGAACTGAAAAGATTAAAAATGGCTCTCCCTACCAAAGTTGTCAAAATGACATAAAAATGATCCGGATAAACGAATATAGATATCTGTAAGAAATTTTGACTTATATGTTACGGGAAGGTAAATATTTTGTCTTAATATTTTGCTTCGGATAAGCGGGAAATCTTCATCAGATTCAAAGTAACCGTATTCGAATAAGATTCATTTTCAAACAAATGTGTGGTATAATAGTAGCGATTTACTCTATGATTTATAAGGCGATAAATCTAAAATAGTAATACAAATTGTTTTGTGCGGATAAATGAAATAAGTCTTTATCCGAGAATGTTTTAAGTAGGGTTCATCTACTGAAGAAATATTTAGAAGTGTTACTCTCTCTAGTGGTAGTTGAAAAAAGTCAAAATCATTAATTTTAACTGGATTAACTTTTTGGAATACCATTTTTTTTTTACGGATAAGCTGAAAAAATTTTATCCGGGAAAGATTTTGCTGATAGACCAATCCAAAAATAGTACACCGTGCATCATAGTGTATCAGTCGATATCAACCACTTATGTTCTATTTGTTTTATGGATAAATTGTGTATTAACTTTTATCCGGGACTGCTTTTTTTTTAATATTAATTTTCAAAATTGATAGTTTGTTAAACATACTGAAAAAACGATAAATTTGGCAGTTGGTATGGATAATTACCCAGCGATATCTATTATTAGTTATAAGAAATTATTGTAATGATGAATTACTCTATAATTCAAATAATTTCAAACGGGTAGTCAAATGCTTTATCCAGGAAAGTTTCGGAATTTGAAATGCCAGATACATTTCACTTTTTATTTTCATTTTTAGGTTAGAATTAGTTTTATCCGTAATTGTTTTTTTATGATTAGCATGATAAGTAATATAAATAAAATGGGATATATATTTTAAGAACGTGTAGCACCATAGCTTAGCCTTTATTCGGTCCCGGATAAGTCATACTATCCACAATATTATTAATATTAAAAATGGTTGCTTTGCTAAATAATTGCTTTTTAAATTCCATTTTTTTTTTTATTTTAGTAAACAGGTAAACAAACGCTTTATCCATGAGGGTGTATAAGGCTCAACAAAACGCTTCGGAGTTTTTAAAGTCAGATAAATTTTCCTTTTTTTGTTTGGGATAGAACAATTTTTATCCGGGACTGTTTTTTATGATGAAAAAATTTGACTGAGAGAAAAAATCTTTTTTTGGTTAAACAATAAGAGATTTTTTGATCATTTTGAAAGATACAAAAATTTCCATTAATTATCTATAAGAAATGTGAAAAACTACAAAATGGAGAAGCGACCATATCGGCGTCTTCATTTTATCATGGATAAGGATGTACATACAATTATTTAAAATGATTATGCTTATTTTTTTTCTTCTTTCATTTTATCCGTAATCTTACCAGATAAAGCATTTTCAAGGCGTTTAATTGTAACATTGAATTTAGATAAGTTTTACAATCAAAAATTACAAAAAGGATTACGAAACGAATTGAAAAAAAAAAAAAAAAAACAATTACAACTCTATTCACAAAACTTGGATCATAATTAAAGAAATATTTCAGAAAAAAAAAAATAACGTAGGTTTTACTATAAAACCACATCACATCTTGATTTTACATAATTAATATTACATAAAAATTCGTATTTCATAGCAATAAGTCCTAACCCATAAAACGCGCAATTGTTATATTTATCAACTAATTACAGTCTCCTAAATAATAAACATTAATACTCAATTTGAAAAGCTTAAAGCAAAGTGTGGTGGTAATTTCGTCTTACTCTCTTTAATTTAACATCCCCATTAAGTCCCCCTTTAAATAAGAGTAAAATTTATATACATACATATGTACACTGTACAAGTAGGTACATATTTCATGCCAACAAGTCCACCCAATAATTATAAATTAATTATTACCTTATAAGGAACAAAGAAAAAGTGTGCAAACGAGCGTCAAATACACGCAACTAAGATTTTATTTATCCTGTTGTTATACAACTCTTTGTGTTTGTTTTTTTTTTTTGTTAAGTATTTTGTTTATTTCGTGAAAATCGCCATCAAAACAAGGCCACAAAAAAAAATGAATAACAAATTAATTCCACACTTGATATAAAAGCTGGCGCAATGTCGACGGGCGGTAAAAAAAATCGCACAACAAAAAAAAAAAAAAAAAAAAAACAACTTTAATCCTTCACTACCTTCAACCTCTCTTACCCAGGTATAGGTACTCGTATACCGATGGATGCCTTGCGTCACATATCCCTTTGAAAACGAACTCACTAAAACAAGGATTGTTTGATTTAAATATGCAATCATACAAAAAAAAAGTACAGAGGTAGTTTGACTTTTTTCACTCTTTTTTTTATGGAACCACCTTGTGATGCCCTTTCACCCTTTTATCAGTGATTCCGTTTGCATGCGATCTAGAATTAACAAAAAAAAAAAGAAATGTTAAAACCAACTTACCACCCCTATAGCAATGAAATATGGATATCACATTTCCAATTCCCTGAACTCTTGTGGCAACTACTCGTATAGGACCGCGACTGCATGTATTCGAATCATATATATACGACTTAAGCTGCAGGTAAATGCTAGTTAAAGGGTAGCGAATCCCGGATCCGGGGGCTGAGAGTTGAGGGTAAATTATGTGTGCACACCGAATATGCATCATATTTTATAATTTTTCTTACTTCTTTTAGCTTTGTTTTTTTTTTTTAAACTCGTTTTCCTTTTTTTTGACAGAAAACATAAAAACGAATACGAGAATGAATGCAATATTGCATGCCTTTGCATAAATAAAAATCTCATCACACACAAGGGATGGTGTGTTAAGAGGGTGGTGTGGTGGGTGGCTTTGTCGGAGGAGGAGGCGTAAAAAATGAAACAAACAAATGAAAAGAGAACAAAAAAAAAAAAATACCATTCAAGATAAAACTCCCCATCAGGATGTACACTATAAAGTCGAAGCAAAAAAACAAAAACATAGAAAATGTATATGTATGACATCCGGTGTTTGTTTAACTCCTACATAAATGTGCACCATCGCCACCACACTTATATACATATCTACACGCACAGTCAGTATAGTTTCTTATAATACTCATCTCCTTCGTCACGTGACACAGCTGGTGACACAAGGACAATAACGACGTTGGCGGCGGCATATAAATCAAATAAGATTAAGCTTATTATAAAACCACACTTCACTTCAATTACATACATTAAAATTATTCAAATGAAGTTGCAATTCAATTCCTTGAAGCAAGCCACAAACAATAATAATAATAATTCATCTTTGGAATTGTGATTGCTTGAAATTGAAGAAGAGAAAGCGTTGTAAAGGTAGGTAGTGAACTATTTTATGTATAAATTTGAATTAAATAGGATTCTACTTCAGAATCTAAAACTTAAAACATATTATTTTATAGGGTAAAAGCGGGTGGGACGGTACAAGCTCAGTACTTTCTTCTTCTTATTATTTTTTAATTCAATCAATAGATTTGTAGCCTAAAATATGTTTGTTTGAAGTGGTAACCATAAGTTGAACGAACGCACGAACTTGCTCTTTCTTCTGTGCCATCACACTGTGGTTTTAAAGTATAATTTAATAATTTTAAAAACTTTTTATCTGATAATAGAAATTTATAAGATATTGGAGCCTATTTTTTATGCCACCTGCACAACATATAGCCTATAATGTAAGGAAGTATTATGTGACTACATAAATATGAAGAATATCTTGCACTTCACACATATGCCTGGAATTTACAGTTTAGACTAAAAAAAATGTTAAAAAATCAATAAAATTAGAAATAAATTGATTACAAAAATAACTGAAATTGATTTGACACCAACAACGCAATGTACACCAAGTGATTTCTTACACAAAGCTCAATTTATGAGAACTAATTTTTAAAAATCGTTGGAGCGGTTTTTTTTTTTAAATTATTTTATTTTTATATACAATTTTGAACATACATATGTACGTATTTTTAAGATAAGAATTGGTACGCCATTTTTTAGTGTTTATTAATGCGGAGTTTAAAATTTAAATGTTGAAAAAAATTAATCACTCCTTTTCGAAATTTCAATTTTTCAAAAAATTAAATTTTGGATTTAAACAAAAAAAAAATCAAAATTTTGATATGCAATATTATTCAAACTTATTAGTAGCTTTGGTGTAAAAAAATTTCATTTAAATTGGTTCAACAGATAATGAGATAGTCGAAAACCCATGCAAAAGATTGTTCTATGAGAGGTACCATTTTTAAAAAATAGATACATTTTTTTCTCAGTGGTGGAGCCGTTTTTGAGACAAATGAGATTTTCAATACCGGTTTCTAAACATTTGTATGGGAGGTACCGTTATTTTTGGTTATACGAAAAAAAATTGTGGAAAATCTGCTAGATATTGTCAAAAAACTGCAGGGTGCTAAGCTTAGTAAAAATCGACCAAGTCGTTTTCGAATTATTAAGTTCTCAAAAAAAAAAAATTGCAACTTCTTTTAAAAATTGTTTCTTAAATTTTAGTACACAATATTTTTAAATTTATTGTAAACATTTCTCTATAAAAAAATCGACCAAAATCAATTGAACCGAAAATCGAAAATCAAAAAAATGGTTCTACCATTTAAAACCATTTTTTCGAATTTTTTTTTTATAAAATACATAGTAGCATTTAATTTTTTTTATACAAGTTTTTTTTTTTTTTGAGAAAAAATAAGATATTTTTACTTTTTGTCAACAAAAATTTGTACGGCAGGTATCTACCTTTATTTTTGGTCTTAAAAAAAAATGAAAAAAACGTGTGAGGGGAATGCCTAAAAATGCTAGGTACCAAGTTTAAAATCGACCCACCCGTGTAGGTTCCAGCCGAACAGACAGACAGAAAGAATTGCGAGACTAACTTTTTTCGACATCGCTATTACGTAATGTTAACTTTGATCAAAATCTCGAGTTCGATTTTTTTACGAATGTATAACTTGCCATATATGTAGTACCTATGTACATATGTATCGCAAGTAAAAAAACACATGCAAGGTATTCATATACATATATGTACAAATTTTCTTTGGTAATATTTTTAAAAATTCACGAGTACCGTCGTTGTAAGTAGAAAGTAATAAAAATTAACTTCATTTCATAATATAAAAAAAAACTCCTTAAAAACAATCGGTTTTAAACAAAAAATCAAAGTGAAACTCTTAAAAGTAAGTACCTATCCTATATCTATGTATATATGCTCATAATGAAAACAACCGCCGCCGGTGTCTGCATTACAAATGTTAAATAAATTTTATTGTTCGCCCTACCCGTCTTATAGTACGGCAATTTGGCAAATTTCCATTTGTGTATATTCTCAGCTGGGGTTGCGTATTTTTGGCAACATTTATAGAATTTTTATTTCGTATGCTCAACAACAGAGACCTTCTTTATTTTTTATTGCCATAAAACGAAGAAAGTGTTTGTTAGTCTACCGAGACTGAATCAAAAAAATTTATAAAAAAAAACAAAAACAAATTGTAATAAAATTTATTTGTCTAGGATTGAAATATTTTATGATAAACTTAATTTTGCATAAAGTCTGGCAGGCAAGAAACCAGTCAGCCTGACAGTGCCCCTTGATGAATTTGTTTATACTCCGTATACAGAGGGGAAGGAAATTTTGGGTCCATTCCTGCCCATTCTAGAAATAAGGAAGAGGGTTGCTTCTATACGGAAATGTTTGAAATTAAAAATTCCTCATTTTAGCCAGAGAAAGAGAATAAGTTAGTGTATGTGTGTGTGTGTGTTTGTGTGAAATGCAAACTAGAATCAGCTTCAATTTCAAACAAAATCAAACTCTACAAAAAGAAAAATTCAAAAAAAAAAAAAAATACTAATAAACACACACAATGAATTTATCTGCAAGATTGTTATCTGCATAAACTATCTATATGAAAAAAGTTTAAAAACAAAATGGAAACGATACCCCATCACCCCATGAGCAAGGGTAACAATGGTTATCTTTGTTTTCTGTTATTCATTTCACAAAGTAAAATTTCAACATCATGGTGAAGAGTTGTACGTTCATTGCACAATGTGCACCATCATGTAAAGACAGAGAAGTAGGTGTACCAACAAACAAGACCAACCCTACTATACCATGCTTGCTCTAAAAGCACGGGGGTTAATTTCATGATTCAGCTGAAGTGGTAGATATATGTATATGATGGCTGTGTTGGGGAATAGGAATATTGAGTTGAATTGAGGAGCGTTGCTATACCGCTATCTGTCATTTCTGTTTGATAGATACAGTTACAATCTTTAGAATCTTTACTTAAACACAGCAACGTTCGATATCGAATTTTAAAAGCAAGGGATTCCCTCTTCCAATTCATTCTCTTCGTTTTTTTTTTTTTTTTTTATTTTTTATTTTGTTACTTTTTATATTTCTCGTTTTATTTTGTATATTATTTGGAAAATACCCTCCTTAACAGAATCAGTCTGTTTGTTGGGAATTGTATGTGTCGCTTTTTGTTCAGTGCCGCATTCAATTTGTGTAAAATCTATTTTAAATGTGGGAGAACTAGCAACCGATTTTATAACTTTTTTTAGAAGATTTTAATTTCTAAGATATTTCACCGAAATAAAGCCCACGGGTCTTATTTCCCAAAATAAATGGAAATAACACCCGTGGCCTTTTCTTCCTTTCTGAAATGGAAATAAAAGCTGTGGGGTTTATTGGTTATTGTCAATTCTTCGAAGAATGTAGGAAAAAAAACCTCATTCATTAAAGAACAAAAAACGATTTTAGACTTTTTTTCAACAATTTTCTTGGACAACAGTACCTACCTTAAGTGACCCGCTTCGCGGACTCCAAGAATTTTAACTCCCTCTTTGTCTCACCTCAGCTCAGCTCCGCTTAGGGTATGTTCAGTCGTCAGGCAGGCGCCAATGCAACAGTTTTCTTGGACAACAGAATATTGAATCACACTTTAAGTATGGGTCTTAATGCCAATTCAGAAAGTCAATAACACCCGCGGTTCTTAATGCTTTTTTGTGGTGGGTCTCATTGCCACTTAAAAATGGGAAAAAATCCCGCACGTGTTATTTCCTTTTATATTAGAAATAGAACCCAACGGCTTTATTACCGCGGGTCTTATTGCACTGTACCGTCTTTGCCAGACATCGGCCCAGCCCTTTAAAAAAAAACCCAGCAAATAGCTTTTTGTTAAGATTTCCTCATCATATAGAGAAGCTACAGAAAACTAAATTTTATCAATCGTCTGCAGTTTTAAAACCCTATAAAATATATATTGATCGTCATATGCTCGAATAACTAAACGATTACTTATTATTTGGTTTGGATTACTTCGTTTGAAATTTAAGTTTGTCATAGATATTACCACGATATAAGTATTAAGTAACATTTAAAAGTTCAAATCTTCTAAATTGGCAACACTGATTTCTGTGACAGCCGATTTGACAGTTCTCGGTTATTTTGGGGTTAGTTTGGTCTAAGAATCACAATTTAATTTTATTAAAAAAAAAAAAAAAAAAGAACATGGTTGAATTCGAGAAACTCATTGGGCACATAATATAACTGCTAAAACTTAATTTGATTATACATTCTACAAATTAATAGAACAAAGATATCTAATAATTCATATAAATTCAATTATTTATAACGGCAAAACTGTGCTCAAAGGCACTCACAATACAAAGTACACTATTGTTTGTGTGATGTATCTCGACGATTTATTATAACAACAAACAAATTGATATGACTCCACTCGCCTTAAACATGCTTTCATAAAACAACAACAATACTGTTTTCATCTTTTGCCTTCTTCTCCCTTGCTTGATGGTAAAATACCTTGGTTGCAATTCAATCATCATCGTGCTGATTCCATCAATGATATTGATGCTGCCTGGGGTTACGAAACGCATCAGAAACGCAAAGAAGAGGATGGACAGAGGAGTATTAGAATAGTCTAGTTCTACATCAGTAAAAGTTATTCGCCTGCAGTATAATTTGGGGGTGGTTAATAGAAATTGTAAGGATGATGGGTGAGAGTTCCAACAACCAACAACGAACGGACATGAGAACTGAACTTTGAAGTTCTACTCATATATTCGACGTTTGAAGAAGAAAACGCTCTGATGGAAGGCTGTGATATTGAGAAATCTACTAAAATTGGATTTTGTAGCTTGGGTATTTCCTATCATATACCTAAGAAGGATACACACAATATAACACAGATACATACATACCTTCAACTAAAGTTCGTTGCAAATATTTATATGTTTACCAGAAAACAATACTTAGTGATTGACGGATGAATGAAATGTATATAGCAGGGTTACATCAGAAGTGAAAATTATCCTGGAATTTAAGCTGCTCTAGGAATTATGTAGACCAGTCATTTGTAATTTTGCAAATCTACCAATATATAGATACGCTATAAGAATGGCTTTATTGTGGCTTGACCCTGGAGGTTTGTTTGGGAAACTATAAAAGCGAAGAACTTGGTTTGGAGAACTGTCTGAGCTCATTGGCATTGTTTTGTTAAGCTTTCTTTAACTTAATTTTGTTGAAATGTAGTCGAATAATTTTAAGGGAAAACAAATATTTTTGCGTAAAGTTAGCACCGCCATTTTTTATTTTTGTAAAAAAAAAAACGTTTTTGCTGCGAAAATCGTACTAAGCATATGGTTTTTAGAGACTAGCCATGTTTTTTTAGCGTGAATTTAGCACCGCCATTTTGGATTTAAAAAAAAAAAAAAAATTGTGCTGCGATGAATTTTTGAAAATTTCGCAAATTTGAAAATTTTACGGATGATTTTTTTTTTTCAAAATTAAGTTTTTCTGAAAACTTAAAGTTGTGTTGTTTTGTGCTCAGAGAATGATACAAAAGGAGACATCGGAATTCAGTGTACATTTCGTTTAAAAGCAATTTAAGCTGTACATACCTAACTAAGATTTTTTTTCGAAAACGGGTATTTGTATGAAGAAAAGTATTAACATATTTTTTGTAGGAAATTTTCTAACCTAGTAATTAGTCATTGAAATTTCTCCGATAAGAATGACCATTAAGTAGATATTTCTGAAAAACTTTATTGGGGGCTTTTAACCCCCCTAAAATTGTAAGCGGCTCTCATTTTGATAAGGACTTTTAACAAAAATAAATAAACAAATATTTAAGACTTTTTTAAGGAATGTTTCATTTATTTTTTTGAGATCTATTTTAAAATTTGAAATTTTATGACATAATAAATATTTTGTATTTAGATTTTTAGCAATAAATTAGGAATTGTGATTTCTCTTCAAAAAAATCTCCGAAAATTCATTACCGATTGCTTTAAAATTTTGGTACAAAGTTTCAGTCAAATACGCAATTATTTTTATATATAAAATATAAAGGGTGGGCCATCTAGTGGTTTCTTTTTAAAACATATAGGTTATTTTGACAGTGACAGCTGTTACCCGCTCGAAATCTTGACAGAAAGTCAGTATCATACCTCCGCGGAACGAAATGAATCGCTTAAGGCTTGAACAAAGTTGGGAAATATTGAAAACTTATTTCCAAATTGAGTGCTGTGTATCCCAAACAGTGCGTTTTTTGGCGTATTTTCATCTCGGTGGCTATTTTAACAAACCAAATTGCCGCATCAGGGGCTTGGAAAACCTGCACGTTATTGTCGAGAAGGCGATGCATCCACAGAGAGTGACAGTTAGGTGCGGATTGTGGAGTGGTGGCATTGGACCATTTTTCTTCGAAAACATTTCGGTCAACGGTGATGGGCGTTACAAAGCCTTGTTAACCGACTTTGTTTTACCAAAATTGAAGACATGGATTTGGACGACCTCTTCACAATCGATCTTCTGCCCAATTCCCAAATCGTGCTATCAGCCGTCTTGGCGATGTCAATTGGCCACCTCGGAGCTGCGATTTGACCCTTTTGAATTTTTTTTTTTGTGCGGAACCGTGAAGGGCCGATATTATGCCAACAATCCGGAAACAATTCAAGCACTTAAGGCCAATATCATCCAAGCAATCCCTGAGCTATAGCCCGAAACCATCAACAAGATCTTGGAAAATTGGAGTGACAGAATGCGCTACTGCGAAGCCAGACAAGGCAGCCACTTGAACGACACGTTGTGTTCCATAATTAATGGAAATGTTTGCTCTTACTAATAAAGACATAATACATGGAAAAACTTATCTTTGTCCATTTTATTGCATTTAAAAAATAAAAATTGTATTTGGCCCACCCTTTATGTTCTTAATTAAAACCTTCTAAACACAAAGTGGATTTTTAAAATGGAATTCTATTTCTTACCCCATTTTTCTCAATTTCGGTCAAAAGAAGGACTTAACAGCATTAGCTGACGACATGAAACAACACGAGGAAGTGATTGCCTCCTTTAGTCATTACATTAGTAACTTGCTATAAAAAAAAAATGTGATGCAATGATTTATTTTTCAAAACAATGATAACAATCAGTACCAAACCTATTTTCCCAACCAATTTAGAGAATGATTTTTAATAAAAAATCATCAATTAGCTTTTTTTTTTCTTGTACCTACCTATTTTGAAACAAAAAGTTTCAAATAAATGTCTCTCTGGCTTATACATTTCCTACTAATTCCATCGAAAAATAAAAATACCTTTTTTTTGTTTGCCCTAAATAATGTCATTCAAAACTTCAACTAACATTAATCAGTGTCAACGTAAAATTAGTATCTAGGTAGGTAGGTGTTAGTATAATCCTCACAAATTCAAAACAATTTGTATCAATCAAATGCGAAAAGTCTGACAAATATTCCCTCTGTCGATTCATTTAGGGTTCTTATATACCCCTCCCCGAATAACTAACTATTAATTTAACTTACGAAATTTTCCCTCAATGTTCACTGTTCAGGTATAAACATAATATTGCAGGTAACATATTTAATGCCATTTTATCTGTGGATATATAAAAACATTATAAAATTCAAATTAAATTTTTGAAAAATAAAAAAGATTTAAAACAGAGAATGTTATGTACCCCGATCTCCCCTTTCTTATTTTCTGACGTAAGAGCGTGTGTATGCGTATTTGTGTCAGAAAACGTCAACCCCTATATAATTCAAGCCATATCCAACTCATTAATTTCACTTCTCTTGTGCACACATCAAATGCGGCAAAACATTCTGCGGAGTAATTTATTAACTATTTAGTATTCCGCATGCTATAACAATCATATATGTTATATATCTATATGGATTTATGTAGGTACAACAGCGGCACCACTTTGCTGCCACCGAACCGCACCGGCCGCATCGCCGCGCCGACAAAAAGTCGCACTTTCAATATGTAATTTGTAAAGAGGACTCAACTAAATGGTGACATCACTCTCGGTTTTGTGTTATTTATGTTTTAGTTTCTGAAATATTACTCTGCACCTTTCAAAATAATTACAAAACTCATAAATATTAACGGCTTCGTCGAATCAAATATTCAAATATTCCAGTGGGGGGTTGGTTGAGGGTTTTGTCGGTCAACCCCCCGAAACGAAAATTTCTTTATCAATTTCGAATAACGCCAACGCGCTGCTCCCCTTAAACTAACGAGAGAAATTATTATGCCCCTCTCCCTAGACTCGCAGGCAACAGCAACAGCAGCGCCATCCGACACCGCCGCCATCGCCATCGCCATCTCTCCCTTCACATCAGGGTTAATACTAATTTCTCAGCTGTCAAAAACATTACAAATTCAATTCCAACGGAATGCTCTGTTCCAGTTGTTGTTTTTGATTAGGGGTTGGTGGCGATATCTCACAGATCAATCACACTCCAGAAGCTTGTTGTAGATATTTATATATATAGAGCAGGGTTTGTCGTTGCTTTTTTGGACGTGCCCCAAATTATGTTTATAATTTGGTGGCTAGAGCAGCAGCACAGCACCAGGTTAGTTTGTTTCGTAAAAGCATTCGATAGTCACTTTTACCATCATCTATCAGCATTGACCAGACTCATATATAATTTGTCACGCAATACGATTCCATTTGCTTTAATTGAGTCCAATCAATGTAAATCAAGCTGAATCAATCTCCATTGTTTAATTGTAGTGGCAGTTTGCTTTTTGTACGCGCGTCTCCACAATTAGTGGTAGAAGTAGTATTTGGATTTTCGATGATCGATTCAACGAATCAACCATATTTTTTCTATCTATTTAGTTTGGTAGGTAGGTACTTATTTCGAATCATTCATCATTGACAAGGAGTTCCTGAAAACTGTGTAATTTTAGGCACGGTTTTTTTTTTTTTTTTTTTTTTTTTTAATGTTGGTTTTGTTTGAGGGTTAAATGATGCGTCAACAACAATTAGGAACTTGTCGATTGTGTGCAATCGGTAAATGTTTTATTTTAAAGGCTTTTAATCTGCTGATGGTAAATAATACCCTTTTGGAATTGGATTTTACAAGGCAAAGCGAAGCGTAAACACGCAACCTTTTTTGTGTTGCATTTAATTAAATGAGTAGTTTTGTTATATGTTTTTTATTTTGCAAGAACCATTTTAATTGTAATTAATAGGTGCCGGACAACAGTTTAATCCAGTGTTTGTTTGTTTTTTTTTTTTTTTTTAAGAAGCAAATTAAGAAACAAACACTGGAACTATTTATGTGCATTTAAATGAAACTATTTTAAAGTGAAAAAAGACATTTTTTGAATTGATAGAATTTAAGGAAAATCAATCAAATTCCCTCTCATGATGGATATCGTTTCGATTGAAATCATCATATTGCAGAGGATCTAAATTGTCTTCAATTTCTTGAAAATTAAGTAGATAGCTTCATTTCTCGCTAAGTATTCCATAAGGATATTTTCGTAACAAGGTATTTTAATGGCCTGGCGCTCACAAGGCCATCTTTAAGCTCGACTTAGCAACTTTTAGTTGCTTCCTATCCAATTACTTTGGGTTATATGGGAGTGCAATTTTATTTCCAGCAATTTTAAGTTGTTCCGAGTTGGTCGGGGAACTTAGTTGCAGCAACACTTCAAAATTTTAAGTTGTCTTCCCTCGCTATAAGCAACTTATGATCAACTTTTGAGAATTTGTGTATCAACTAAGCCCTTACTAGTGAAGTGATGAGTCCGGGACGAATGGAAAATTTTAGTGAATTAAATGCCATTAAAAGCAATTTTGGATTAACGTTGCTCCCGGAGCGATTAATTTCTTAAACATCGATTCAACAGTCAACAATTTACGATAGTTGGCGAAAAAAAACAAAACGTAGTTTCTGTGTGGGTAACCGGCTTATTTTTTTGTTTTGAAGGTTACATTTAGATTTATTAAAATGAATGCTTGGGGTAATGAAACGAGAATTTGAATAGTACAGCGGTACCGTGCAACCATTTCCGTACAAAGGGAATTTAAGCGGCAATTTGGGGCCACTTCCTGAGTAGATGGACAATTATAAGGCTGGTAAACATTTTTGCCGAATTTGGATGCATCGCACGAAGACCGTACCATCCAGATCCCAATGTTCGGGTTCAGGACACAATCGCGTCGCTTTAGCCTGGTCAATACAAGTAAATCCAAGCGTTTCGACTTGAAACTTATCCGTGCAAATGGGAGTTAGCAGACGGCCATAACAACGGATAATTACAAAGTCCAAATTACCAGCAAAATTAACCCCCTGGATTTTCTGTTCGCCTGGAATCTTGCCAAAAAATGATAGAAATGGCCGAAGAAGACAAAAACTTGATAAATGCCTTGTTTATGTCTTATAAGGCTCATTTTGATTTATGTTAATAAAGAAAATTGCCGTAAATTGAGCGACTCTAATCCAGAAATTCTCCAGTGTATTTCATCAAGTTGCATTCTTAAGCCATATTTCTTTGAAGAAAACGGTGTAACAGTAATTGTCAGTGGGGACCGTTATTTAAAGATGTTGAAGGAATTTTTTTTTTTTACCCAGAATTGTGATGAAGACGTATACCTTTCAGCAGGAGTTGGTTCCAGCAAGTTTGATCAACTGCACACATGGTCCGACTGGCTGCAACGAAAATTCAGAAACAAATTAATATCCAGAAACTCCACTTTCCGCTAGCCCCCAAGACTACCTGACCTAACATAGACATGGACGAAACGTCGTGAACAAAAAAAACAAGTGTTTTATTTTTGACCTGAAGCCCACAAATCAACAAACAAATATACCTGACCTAACTGCAACAGACTTTTGTTTTATGGGGTTATGTCAAGCAAGAGGTGTACAAATCTAAACCAAGGAATTTGACTGAATTGAAGCAGTCCATTAAAAAAATAAATGAATCGATTCCGACTTCAACCCTTCAGGCCGCAGTGAGTAATTTTCATTTTCTTTTGCCTGAAAGAGATTATTAAATGAACAATAATAACCATTAATATCCAATATTCATTGAGCAAACGTATCTCAAGCGGATCAGTCTGAGTTTTAATGAAAAATTCGTTGTATAGAGATTTAGTTCAGTGAACTTCTTCAAACGAATACAATGTTTCAAAAACTAGATATCGCAATAAAAAGTTACTCTTACAGCCAAATTCTTCACAGAGTTCTAATGCTATTACCGGTACTAGTCCTGAAAATAGTACTCAAATCAATATCAACTCAGTTCTGCACACAAGTTCTAAGGCCTAAACCTGTCAATTTGGTACCGAGTATTAGTTAGGAGAAGATACATAGATAGCTCCTCAAAATCAGCTAGTACCTGGTTATTATACCAGTTGTTAGTACTCAAATCGGTTCCAAGTGATTTCTTCACACAAGTACTAAGCTCTAGTCTTGTCAAATTGGTACCGAGTACTAGTTAGGACTCGACGACAACCAGTACACTCGTCTTGATAGAACTACATACGACCTACATAGACTTATACGTCTCCAAATTCTGCTATCAACTTGAGCTCCTCGTCATAGTGTTGATTGTGCATGGAAAATTTTTTGAATTGACAATTCCCCACTCAACTTGCCGATGGTAATATATATGGTGGTGGCGGTGATACTTCATTGGGAATGAGTTCCAAAGAAAAATAATAAAAAAAGAGCTATGTAAATAGATTACAGAGAACACTTATGCTGAAGGGTATTCTAAAAACGAAATTTTAATTAAAAATACCTATCACAATATGTTTTCAATTAATATAAAAATAATATTTAAAAATGTAAAAACAGACTCAAAATCTGAATTAAGACGTATTAACCGTACCGCTTTGTGAACTTTGGTACCCCAGTGATGTAAAGAAATGCTCAGGTACTAACTTTTCGTTGGGACCGAGTATCACAGTTAGTACCGGGTCTAGCTAGACTAGGAACTAGGTTGGCTTACTATTTACTTCTGTGAAGAAATTGGGCGTTATTGATCTGCAAAATATACCATCACCTCAAAAGCTATTAAAAATCAGACATTCTAAAAAAAAAAACAAAAAATCACAAGCCCAGCATTTCTATATATCATTAACATTTCCGATAAAATATTTTATTACCAATCAAATTCTCACAGACAATCCAATTGAAAATTTAACTTCAATACTTCATCGGTCAAACTTAATTTACATTCACTACCCGAAGCTATAAATCATTGTCAGTCGCCAGAGTATTGCTATATAACCGGACAATAATCAACCTTTACCGCAATTACTAGAAAAATTGAGCGTTCCAGTGGCGCAAAAATAACATTTCACCGGCTACAACTTATTCACACCCAATTAAGAGCAAACAAGATGGACAAGTTGGACAAAAAAAAAAAATTCACATAATTCAAATAAAATTATAAATTTTCTGATAGATACATATATGGTGAGAGATGTGGCAATGGGAATATTATAACACGCAACATACTCTGGAAAGCTGAAAATACATTCTATCCTATATATGTATGTACGTAATTTAATGTTAAATAACAACAACATCACAACTCAACCCACAAATGGAATAAACTAAAGTGAACGTGAACTGAACGGGCTGGAGTCAGAGTCAGACGGCCATCAGGCTCTGGCAGATTCCATCTCTTGAAAATGTGTAAAATTCACACTCAATCAACTCCAATAGAATTCGAGTGTAATTCACTTTAATTTGATTCTTCTCCTTCATTTCATTTCATCATCCTTTGTCCCCCTTTCTCTTCTTCATTGTGGTGGTATATTGTGTGTTTATTATTTGTTTGGGCCATTGTTAAACACAATCCATAATATTCCCCTTGACCACGACAATGAATGAATGAATGAATGGACCCAAGCACTTTACAATTTATTCTCCATCTGCCAAATGCAACGCCTGAAATTCAATCTGCGTTGAATGAACTCCAACTCCAAAATGGACATGGACAATCGCTCTCATCTGAATGTCTCTGGTTCTCTTCCTCCTATCTCGTTCGTTACTGTGCCAAGCCAACACTGGACATTAATAATAAATCGTTGAAAATCAAAAGCAAATCTATAATCAAAATAATCTGAATAATATGGAAATCATCAACAACTACCTATTATATCCTATTATATACGAATATACAGTGCTGTGCAAAAAAACTGATGTTGAATAGTTTTTTTAGAGATGAAATAAATAAATAATAAAAAAAAGAAGATGGTTGATTTTTGCATGAAATGTGTTCTGGTGGATTGCCATTGGACTTGATCACGTGACCCCGGTAGCGCAATGCGAAGTGTATTGGATCGGAGGGAGCTTGGTCCAAGTTCGAGTCCCAGCTGGGCATAAAAGTTTTTCAAATTAAAATTGAACAAAGACTAAGCTCCACTGAAAAAGAAAGTCTGATGATCGGCCTGGTAGTCGTGAAATAGCTATAACTCCAGCCTATACAAATCTGGCTCACTTAAGTGTTGTTGTTTCATTCAAAACCTTCAATGCCATTCTACAACTTTTAAGAGGGTTTCTAAAAATTATCTAGGGGAAGGGGGTCAAAGATCTTTTTTTTTAAACGTTGTCTAACTTTAAACAACTGTCCAACTTTGGAAAATGTGTTCAAAACTCTTGTTTATTGTTGTATTATAGCTACATAACTGAGACACAAGAGTAGATTGTCTTAACCGTGAATAATGTAATATTTATTTTTATTAAATAAAGCATATTTTATATATCAATTTGAAAATAGTTAGACAGTGTCTAAGTAGACAAAAATCTAATAAATACGATTGCAAGAGAATAATTTTTTATGAATATCTCATTGTTTTTGAAAGAGAGATAATATTTTTCTAAAAAATAAAACAATTAAATGGATAAAGGGAAAACAATGCAGACAAAAAAAGCTTTCAAGAAAGCTAAATAACTTTTCATTCATTTGTAATTTAAAAATTTGATCTCTAGAAAAAATTTGTTCAAAAAAGTAATTTTAGGTACATCTTTAAAATTCAAGAAAAAAATTATGAAATTCCTAATTCCTTGAATTTCTCCTTGAGAAAGAAACTTTGTGTTATCTTATGCAAGTTATTTTAATAAAAGTTTTTACGTTTAAAACTTTTTCCTCATAACAATTTGAAAATAAAAATAAAATAAATATTGGTTTAATTTTTTTTAAAGCAAATTTTAGAAAATTCGACAAAATAAATTAAAAAAAAAAATCATCCACAGTCCTGTATTTTTGTAAGCGAGTAGTGGTGCTATTTGTTTGTACACATACTGATGGTGATGATGAAGATGGTTGAGGTTGTGGTGTTTTTCATTGTTAATTTGCTTTAATGTATCGTTTTTTTTTTTATCTTTTGTTGGGAAATTTTCAGATTTTCCAGAAGGTTTACCTTTTGTCCTATGTAGGTATGTATGTTATTGACTATAATGTGGGCGTTTGTGTTGGCGCAATAAAAAACTCAACGGCACTGACCCCATGCTAGTTTAAGTTTAGTTTGTCATTGTTTGACTGACTGAATAACTGACAAGTGACGATGATATCTGAGCAGAGTGTAAATAAATAATCATAATTAAACAATGACGCAGCGGCGGCGATGGCAGCAAAATCGTCGTTATTTTAACTTTATATGCTTTGCATAGGGTGTTTTGGAAGCTGTTTTTTTTTGTTTTGTTTTATATGACCATCACAAATTAACTTGACATCTTATACATATTAACTTTTTAACTTATTCAAAAAATGAATATTTATGGTGTGATACACACTTTCTAAAAATCTAAAATTTACATAATTTAGATTCAAATGATTCTTAAAATCGCTTTAAATATGACATGGGACCTTCCATAAAACTAATTTTTTTTTCAGTCTAAAGCTATATGGATCTCATTCCAGGTTAATTTTAAGATTAATCAGTAGCTATACCTTTTTTAAGATTAATAAATAACAATAATAACAGAAATTTATTTATTTGAGAAATATATTGATACAATTGGGTTGGGAAATATCGGTCGGTAGATGACGTCAAAAAATAAGAAACTTCGACAGGAAGCAACAAATGTATCATTGAATGTCACATAAAAAACCATAAACATGCCAAAATGACATTATTGCCACACGAACAGATTAAGCCTAGTTAAGATTTTCAACATCTCAGATATATCAAAGCCATCTCATAAATCTGAACTTAAATTTCTTTACTTGCTGTCAAAAAGCTGAAACCCAATTTTCTTAGATTTGCTTGCTTAATTATTGTTAATTTAAAAAAAAATCGTACTTAATCATTTTATAAAAAAAGAGATGGAGAGGGCTTTAACCAATTTTTTGCCGAGGTTTAGGTTCAGGTTTCTTTTTCCTTCTCCTCCTTCGAACTTTCTAGACTCAAAGAAAAGGGATTTTAGGTCAGCTTTGAAATATTGATTGGTTTCTTTAAACATAAGATTCGAAATTATAAATTTTAAACGTATTCGGATACAGAAATGTGTATGCGTGTAATACTGGAAACAATTTGCAGCTCAGTTTTTCAAAAACGTCAAATCAACCTCAATTTGATCGTCAAATAATTGTCATTTTTTTACCAAGATATTGCTTCATCAAGTATGCAAAGAAGCATGGGCAAAAATCAAAGAAAACAATTATTACATTAGAACCACTCCAACAGCAGGTTGTAATAATAACAAGCTATATTCTCTAGAATTACTACATTCTATAATTTATGCAAGCTGAAAAATCCAACCACTTCCGAACTGGAAGAAGCCACAGGTCAGTATGACAAGATATTTATCCTCGTCTATAAAAAAAACCAAAGACTAAACAGATGTTTCGACAGCCAATGAATGATACATTTATAATGTTAACTAACAGTTCTTATCGACTTTGTCAGGAGGTGGAGGTGTGGTACTAAAATTAAAACCTATTTACCAACGGTAAACTGTACTTTAAGCCTATATTAAAGAATGGTAAAAAGTTATATAAAAGTTATAGAGAGGAGATAATAACGAAAATCAAATGAGTGATGAACAAGAATTCTTAAAAACTTGGCGATATCCAAAAATACACATAAAGCTCTAATTAGCAGCGAAAATAATGAACGAATTGCTGCATACAATCATGAAGATAGACCATAGAGATAGAAAGAGATTTAAAATCCAAGAGCTTTCTATCCGAACGAAAAAATTAAGCCTTTCAGAGATAACGCGTGAAAGAGTCTTTGATCAAATAAAAGATTGTCTTCGAAAAAAATTTTGTCTGACGAGTTTCTGCTGCAAACTGCAGAATACCACCAAGCTGTTCGTTGAGTTTTCGATCACCATGCAGTTAAACGATTTTGAGAAAGCGTTCGATACTATTAAGACAATATTTATTTGGGTTAGCTTTCTACTGGAAAGGAATTCCATGTTTATAGTAAATAACGTTTTAGAAAGTTCATTTGCAAAGAGAATTTTTTTTCAGTCGAAGTCGTCAAATTATTTCAGTTCACCAGAGTGTTATTTTCTAAAGAAGAAGAAAAGAAAGCTTCAGTATTATTTTACACCTGCTGTCGAATTTTTTGAATAACATGGGGTTCTATTCCCAAAATCATTTATTGGATGTACATTACACACAACCACAATAAGGCATATTTTGACATGTTTGGTATTAGATAACTAATACGAAAAACCATGCCAAACATTTAAAGATCCTTTTACTAGCCCTACTGCATATTTTAACGAAAGAAATTGCGCCCAATAGTGCTTTACCCTTCGTTGGTTCGCAGGACACCGTGATATTCAAGACAAATGGCAAAACGGTTCATCTCTTGAACTGAGATAGAACAGAATCCTAGGTACTCATACCACTGGTGCAAGAAAATAGTAAAATTCACCGGGTTTTCCCTAAAGCAGGCACGTAGCCAGAGGGGGGGCATGAGGGGCTGAAGCCCCCCCCCGAAAGTCTAAAATAAAAACTAAAACTTTCTAATATACAGTATTATTTCCTTTGTAGAGCTCTTCAAATGCATCTCAATAAGTCTTGAAGAAATAACGAGCAGAACATGGGCGATGTCTTTGAAGGCATCAACACTTTTGGCAGCGATCCAAAAAAGTGATTTCCTATTTAGACCCATTGTATGCGAAAAACAGTTTAACGCTGCCCTTATCAGTTTTCCTACAGAACAAATCCTTAGATTTCATTTCTGCAATCGACCGCACCAAAGAAGTTCTGAATTCTCTTGAGAACATCAGAGAAAAAGCCGAAGATTTTTTCAGAGAGGCTTTTCAATCCGCATCTAACCTTGCCGAGGACTTATTTGAAGTTGAATTAAGACTCTAAGAACTTCATTGAAACAAACCACGCGTTCCAATCCAGAAACCTCTTCTACTGAATCCTATTTTAGAGTGTCTGTATTGATTCCTTGCATAGATTCGTTAATACAAAATCTTACGGACAGATTCATGGTCAACGTAGACGTTCTACCATCGTTTCAAGCTCTTCTCCCAGGTTTTTCTGCGGTTGGTCGAGTCAAATGGAAATGGAAAAGCTAACATGTTACTTTGATAATGCAATTTCGTTGTCAGCTGTGAAAGCTGAATACATTCACTGGTGCGAAAAAATGTCGTAGATTGATCCTTCTATCGAAGTTTTAAAATTGCTTGATATATGTGACAAGACTTACTTTAGAGGTATAAACTTCTTGCTTACGGTTTTGGCCACGCTTCCAGTAACTACAGCTAGTGTTCAAAGAACCTTTTCAACTATGAAAAGGATTAAAACAATGTCCCGAAGCGTTATGGGGAATGCAAGATTAAGCTCACTTGCTATGATATCTGTTCATTCAGATATTAATGTGGATCCAGACAAGGTGATTGAACTCATGTCAAAAAGAAAATCAAGACGTCTTCTGCTTTGAAAAAATGTGTGTATAAAAAATAATTTAAGTATATGTTCGTTTGGGTGCATACAATTTAAAAACTAATAAAAATCAATAAATTGGGATATATGTATATAGTTTTTTGTTTAAAGAATTCCTCGTAAAATTTGGAAGCAAGCCCCCCCCGAACCAAAATCCTGGCTACGGGACTGCCCTAAAACTACAATGACAACAGATTCTCAATGAATCTGTGGCCGGGTCCTTCTAAGAAAATAATTTATCAATTGTTTCTCTTAGTTAAAATCCCAGCGGGTCACAATTCTATGGCGAACCCATCTGGACAGAATGGACATCAGCAAGACTGATGAAAAGGCAAAGGAGGGCTCCTATCACTTTCTTTGTGAGTGCCCTAGACTAGCTAAAACCAGGAAGACAGCCAGCAGCAAACAATTTTTCGATAAACTATGCGACATCTTAGTTTTTGCAAATAAAGTGTTGATTCTAGTGATAAAAAAATAAAGAAAACAGAGATTGTGGTCGAAACGCTGTCGAAAACATGGAAACTCAGCTTAAAACTAAGCCAAGTTCATGCTGTTACAGCGATGTAGTACGTGGAAGTACCCCGGAAGCAGTTAACATGATAGAAGCTTAAATTTATATATCAAGTTTTTTAAAATACAATTCTTTATAATTAAATATTTAATCTAAGACTTCATACAACTTAACTGAAATAAGTAATATTGCTATCATTTTATAGTCATTTCAGTTTTTTAAAACATTTTCAGTAGTTGATGCAGAAACACCCTTTATATATATGCACATATCAAATATCGCCTAGGGAAAAAAAAATCAGTAGCAGACAGCAAGCAACATATAACCAGCATTTGAAATATAGAGAACTCGCACCCTGCAGCTGCATGTGAAACTTTCGAAAACTAATCAATTGGTAAATATTTATCCAAAGTGCATTCACGCATTGAAGCTTGTGGGGATATATAGTTGGGAATCGATTAGGGTATCTTGATTTTGTTTACAATTCTCTGTGAATGTGTATGTTTGATAATTATTTATTATTATTTTTTTTTTCTCAACTTCAGTTTGTAGGTAGAGTTGCGTGTATGGCGTCAGTTATAGCGATCAGGAAAACGAAACAGGAAAAACTTTCAAATAGATTATTTACTAGGTTTTTATTCGATTTGAAACGCAAATGTTGTACTAATCGATGACAAATAACTCAATGAATTTTGTATGCAAATAAAATTTTCAACTTAACAATTATTTTATTGTTAAAAATGCATTAATGTGTTTTCCTGATGTAAATTCATTTTTCGTGCCAGCTGATTGTCACTTCATACAAAATGGAACAAATCGTTCCAATTATTTGCGTTCCAGCTTTTACTTGTTCTACTGATAGATTTGTGAAAGGAAAAAAAATCGTATCCATCTGTTTCAACTTTTCCTGATGGTTTTTCCTGATCGCTATAACTGACGCCTATAGAAAAAGTTATAATGTTTCGATGAAGTAGTTAAGATATATTGTTAGACTCCTAAACAAAAAAATGACACTCAAAAGATTGATAGCTATGATATCGAACTGGGTCAATTTTTAAGTGGTGTGTAGACAGGTGAAGTGAAGAATTTTTTTTTCTGGAAAAACAGACCAACTGTAACTACCTACCATACATATTTGAATTTTAAATAAGTTTTTCTTTGAAATGTATTTTTATGTTTTTAATTGAAATTTAATCTGCTATTTCCGTTTAACAGTAAATTAACATGAGTCGCATAAGATAGTTCAACTAATGATGTTTATAAATGTTTTTGACAGAATAGTGAAGCTATTTCTGACTATATAGAAGACCTATTCAAGTTTAAAGTGCCCTCAATTGCTTTGTTAATATACATAATTATAGATGAATGAAAATTTGAATTTTGTGGATTAATCGATGAATAAACAAATATACGTATAATGACTTTGGGCCTTTTGAAATGAGAGTTCTGCATCATAGGGTTATCACTATATGCATCAAAATTAAATAGTATCTAATGGCAAGTTTAGCTGTTTTATCGATATATTTGCTTATGATGCTGAAAGCAATTTATCTCTATTTGAGATGAATTCTATTAAAATATTTGTATAATTTGTAAATATTAAGACCATTTGCATGGGAACTAAATATTTAGCTTGATGGAGAGAGAAGTGTACATTATTAACGACTATCTATGGAAATGGGCTAATATTATAGATTCTACGATATTTTGATATCTTCATTAAGAAGAATTATATCGGTTTTTTTTTTGTAAATAAAGATATTGTGGTACCTAAATAGAAACATAGCTCTTACTGTTGTTTTCCAAGATGGTATATGTAATTCTGCCTCTGGCAGCAAACGAGAGGTGTTTTTTCTTTTATATTTGTGATGCATTTAGGAGGTTATTACTATTCGAAGGGTACAAACATTGGAAGCTATTACGAAATTTTAAATGGGAGGAAACTAATACCGGGTCAACTATTTCACATTCGTGTATAGTGCAGCAGATATACGTTTAGAAGAAACGTTGTGATGGGAATAATTTTGAGCGAAAAAAAAAATAATAAAATATGAATTAGCTTGGTAGTTGAGGAGATGCAATTTAGTGGATATAGAAATTTTTCGTTAATGTAGGCTTCTGTTTTAAGAGAAAACGAATTGATTGTCGGATGGGAAACTCGTGCAGAGAATTAAAATAATTCACAATCCCGTTGATTTGGTGAAAGTAGATCCAGATTTTTAAGCAAAGTTTGTATAAACTTATAACGTACGCGAAACATCATTAAGCATTGATCGAGCTAATTTTAGAAAAAAGTAAGCTTAGACTTTTTTAATTCCTCTGGCCAAAAGCGAAAGAAATAATACCAAAGTTTCTTAAAGACAAAGTTATGAAAGACAAAAACCCATAAAGGCCTTGAGACTCGAAGGTTCTTTTGCTCCATTTGGAGTGAGACATTAGTCCCAAATCTATTTCGAGATTTATTTTCGAATAAAAAAATTTCGTTTTTTTTAATAGGTAATTCCCAAGAGCCCGAAGAGTTTTTGTTTTCATAATTCATTCCGGACTTTGCCATCATGTACATATTTGGTGACCTGACCACCAAAGGTACTGTTGTTTAAGAGAACTGAAGAGTAGCCTGAGCGGGCAGAGGATTAGAAGAGGGCTACACAAGGTACTATTTTGTTCAAGAAAACTGGTTGACAAAAGTTCGATAAATTATACAATTTCCATATGTCATATCAGTCACATAGTACATGTTAGAAATATCATATTTTCCGTGCGCATAGGATAAAGTCTCTACATGAACTTGGTGCTCATGTTCCAATCAAATGGGAGGAACTTGGGAACTTATGTCGCTGCACCGCAGATGCTATATTTCGAGGTGATATTCATTTTCGAGAAGCATGTACGAAATAGGCAGATATTACTAATTTTAAAATTTATTTCTGGACTTATACATTTAAGAGCATTGACTTCGGACAAATTTGGGGGTAAGCTTATTTTTCGTGTATTGTTTCGTTTTGATGTTATCAGAAATTCTATCGATTTGAGCGATTCTTACAATTTTACAGGGGGTCAAAGGAAAGTATGCAATATAACGTCTACCATTCTTAGAAAAAATTTTTTTGTACGAAACTTCATCTAACCAAAGTTTGCCTTTTCGAAATTTTATCCTTTCAAATATTTCTTTTTCGAAACTTTGTCTTACTAAACTTTGTCTCTCGAATCTGTTTCTTATCTTTTACAAACTTTGATTTACAAAACTGTCTTTTTCGAAACTTTGTTTTTTCTTTGGAAAAAAATGTCAATTGAACCTTTTCAGAGTTTTAAAGGACAATATTTCGAGAAAAGACAAGGATCCAGAGGTTTAGAAAATATTTGTTCTACGAAACTTTGTCTTTTCGAAACTTCGACATTTGGAATCATTGTTTTTCGAAAATTTGTTTTTTTTAAATATTTGTTTTTCGAAACGTTGTCATTGGAAATTTTCTCTTTTTAAACTTTGGCGGATTTTCGTTGCACACACATTTCAAATTGACTTTTAAGCACATGATTCATTGATGTTAAGGTGTATGGCTCAATAAGACAAAACCGTTGCTGTCTAAAACAAATATTAAAGTTAATGTTAAATTATCTTTACCACTTTAGATCAGATGAGAATATTTTTGTTCATTAACTGGATTTAACATAAGTAGATATGACCAACTTTTCACTAAAAAAATTTGTTTACGGTTCTTCGAGAATGTGCTATAACTGTGTCCACCAGAAATCATATCATAAAAAAACTATAATACTTTTTAAAAACGAATTTAATTTAATTTTTAAGAATGATAAATGTTTAACAGAGCTTCATAGAAATAGAAAAAAATTCTTGTCTTATAAAAGTGGGAAAAAATGTATGTTCATTCATAAGTGTGGCTATTTCTCTGCCCATATATTTATTATATCGGAAATAAAAATATTCGGTTACTCTGCGCTGGCGCTGTATGAAGTCAAATATTATATTTGTGAAAAATGATATCTTCCCGCCCTAAAAAAAAAAAAAAAAACTATAAAGAAATGTAAACGTATCAAGTACCTGCCTTTAAAAATTTTTGAATAATTTAACTCAAACTGATATGCTCACACACTTAACCCCCACTAGAGCTAAGAATAACTGAATTCATTCTATAACTTTAAACTTATCATCAATTTTAAACAAATAAAATGAAAAAAATTGATCTGAGGTGGGCGCTAACAAATTCAATGGACAATGAAAAATTGTCTAAAAATTAGTCACACGCCACACTGATGGTCTAAAAGAATTTGATCAAGTATCACAAATTTAAAGAAAAAAACTCATGCAGGGTATCAGGAAAGAAACCCAGCAGGAGACTACTTAATTAAAGTCTTTAAGAAACATTGAAACTCGATATACTATCTGAGGTCTTAAAAATGCAAATGAAATTAAAAACGAAAAAAAAATTGTCAATACCTGAGTATGTGTATTTCTTGGGCATTTTATTTTTTTTATTATTGGACATCGATTTAGAGTAGGTGTGACTGAGCTTTCGAATTCTTTTGTTTTTTTTTTTTAACTTAACCCAATAATGCATGTGATATGCATAATGATGCATTTTTTAAAATCAAACACAAAAACAAAACAGATTTTTAATTTATTAATAAAGTCTGAGAATAAATAATTTTTACATTTTTTTCTTTGTTTTACTATGAACTCAGGAAGCCTATATGGGTTGTATTTAATAAATCTACACGATTTTAATTAATTCATTTAGATATGAATTTTAGCCATAGAAAATAATTTAATTTATTAATGTATTTAGGAAAAAAAAAAACATACCCGGCTCCTTGATGAACCTTAATTAACACATAATTCATCGACTTACCTGAAATAAAAAAAAGAAAAGACAAGAGAAATTTTTAATTAGTTGAATATATTAAAATAGATTTAAGTTTTTGATTAAAAGTTTAAAACGTAACTAAAATTATACATGGTTTTTGATTAAGATTAAATTAAATAAGACTCTTCAAAAGAAGGGGGATAATTCATGCAGGTAAACATTAGGGGCGTATAGGGAAGATTTTTCAAAGAAGACTGTTTATATTTTCTCTGGAATTAATTTAAAATAATCAAGAACTAGGTTGAAGTCTAGAGTTTACTTAATATTAGTGAGATGATTAACTATATAGGAATGTGAAAATTGTACTGAAAACATCTATAATTCCACAAAGCAATCTGAATTGAATCTTAATATTTATGGCTTTTGGTTGAAATGGTATTGGCCTATTTATGTTTTGTACGCACATGAAAGGGGTTTTGAGTGTTTTGACTACTCTTAAAATACTCAAAAAACGTATAGGGAAAATAAGGAAGGATTTAAAAGGAGATACTGATGGACATTGGTTTTGATGTTTTGAATATTGAAATTAAATTCAACAATAAATCAAACTAAAGCATTTCACATTCGTGTTCTCCGAATAAAGAAAGAATGTCTGCGGTTTAGAGAGGACGTAGTTGATATTACGTAGGGCTGTTCAGCCGAAAGTCTTGGGTTCGTTTCCCAGCTTATGCTACCTAAAAAAAACAGATATTTTTTTCACGAGTTACTACGTTTTGCGAGGAATTGACAAATCCTCCAAGACTATCTCTTGTACGGAAGAGAGTTTTTCACCTCAGGTTTTTGGATTCAGCAGAAAATTGTAGGTCTCTTCATTTCCTATCAATAACACACACGAATGTTACAGAGTTGTAATGTAAGACACTAGACCCTGGTAGTACATGAGCTGTTTCAGCATTTCTATAACTTTGTACCAATGGGACGTACCAAGGAAATATTTAGTCATATGGAAAAAAATTTACTTTTTTTACGGACCAACTGGATCGCTGCCGTTTTCTATCCAATAGGTAACAACATAACATGGCATTTCATAAAATATAGTTCGAGCTAAAGGACTAAACAAGGCCCACAAAATTCACTTAAAAGAGATACAAAATGGTAGAAATCTGATTCCAGACAAGGCTACTCTGAGGCAAAAATAAGTGATTCCGTTGCTTACATTCAAAATCGATAGGAATCGTATTCCAGTCCCGAACTCTCTAAAGCAAGAAAGGATGTTCTTTTTAGGACCAAAAAAGTTTTACTTTCCTTGTAACCTGAAGCTATATGGAATCAGCTGAAAAATTCTTCTCTGCTCCAATTCAAATAACAAGAAAATCATGAGTCGATAAGTTTCAAATAGTGGAGATTTCATACTTCCACTTGCTAGGACGCAGTGTGAACTATAAGACGACGAAATGAATACAATAATTTTGACTTTTGTGTGTATGATGTATTGCGATGTCAGTGGATAGCTGGTATAAGTGTATCGGGTGATGATGTAGGCAGTTCATGGCAGTTCGGCCAGCTCGCTGTAAGCAATTTTGTATATATAATTTGGGTAACAGATTTTGGTAGGTTCGACCGGAAGTGTAACGTTTCATTACAAGGTTTCGGTATTTGAAATTTTGTTATTGCGATATTATTTATTATGTTGTGTATTGTAAAGACAATGAAAGACGTGAGTGGTTCAATAGGTAATACATGACTAACTTTATTAAAAAATCTTACAAACTAGAGAGTGGATACATATAAATCTTAATGATCATTAATGATATGAATATAGAATTTGAGATGTTGCCAAATAAACAAAATGATTTCAAATACTTAACAATTTTTAAATATATAAAATTTCGATATATTCGAGTTTAGAATTGACTGTTTCAAATGCGTTCAATCCAACCCAACCTTTGAATCTTAACAATAAAGGTTTTAAAATTAAAAAAAAAGTCTATATTTGGTGTATCTAATCTCAAAATCTGACGAAAGATTGCACAATTTTGAAAAACAAATCTCTTTTGCTACAACTAAGAGTTGCTAAAACTCTCTTTTAAAATAATGCCAATGGATATATATAATGAGTAATGACAAATATGCAATATGAGAGTTGGTTAAGACACTTTTATGGATTTCAATATAAAAAGAGGAGATAAGTAGGTTAGGTATATAAAAATTAAAAATTTGTCAATGTTTCAGTATACTGATACGTATATGTATGTAGGAGTAGGTACGTAAATTGCTATCAAGAAAACACATCTAACCTCCAGTTAATAATAGCTTTATTGTGTTGCAAAATGTTTCTTTTGGGAATTTTTTTCTTCAGCTGAGAGGTTTGAGTACTGCACGATAAAATAAAGACTTCTTCTAGTACGAAATGGTGTGACGTGCCTTAAAACATTTTCACGATAAGAAATGTCTGTAAAACAGAATAACATAATCGATATAATTTAAATTCGGGAAAACGACTCCCTATACGGTTTTGAAAGCAATCAGAACATACAATCTTTGTACGCATAATATTTTTAGCAATTTTTCATTCGAATAAAGCAATAATTTTTAATTTTTTCATATCTTAAGTTTGGAATAACCCCCCCACCCCATATGCATAGACAACAACAAATTAAGTAAAAAAATAATGTTTTCCACTTCACATGTATATGTATTTGGAAAACCCATATACCTACTTAAATTGTCAAATCTTTTATGTGTATAGTGAAATTTTCACTTAAAAACAAAAATTTATCCCCATAAGCTATAAATATCGACATCGAAATTTGTTAGTTGTTTTCGTCATCAGAAGAAACTTTTTTGGGGGGGGGGGTAGAACGTCAGTTGTTTATGTTTTTGTCTTTGTCACATCGTCCTCGTCCTCGTCAGTCGTCAATGTCATGCCTCTAGGACACATCAATAATTCATCAACTAATTCCGCAGTATTTTCCTACAACGAGTAATTGTGACATGAAGGCCATTAAATGAGATGGGGAGTTGTAAATATGTGAGGAGGTATACACGAGGTATCTACAATGATGATGGAGATGAAGAAAAAGTTTTCTCTAGTTCACCCAACAAAACTCAAATCCCTCTTGTCAGTCAGAACTTGGAACTTGCAAAGGGAAATGTCAAAAACTAATCCCTCTCGATCCTATGGAAGGCAGAAGATCAATCACAAGTGTGCTCCAGACATAATCATCGTCATCATCATCAACCTCCCCATATATACATACCTACTCAACGTTTTTGTTTTGCCCCCTCAAACTTTATTTTATATTAAATTCACAATACGAAGACTTATATATAATATATATTTGCAAGAAGAGAATCTCATTCAAGGATTTGAGGTCAACAACTTTATCCTCTTGGCGAAGTTTTGGTGTAGGAAAATTCCATCCCCAAAATATCTAGAGTGTTAAAGTTGAAGAGTAGTTATATGAAGGTATACACCTTGTGCAACATATAAAAAACAAAAACAAAGGACGACAAATTCTCGTTCTTATAATATGAGTAAGCTGCTAAATCTTCATCTCTCCACATGCCTCAGTGTTTCATTTAAAGTTCATGGTGAGCTTGTATAGTGGATATAGCTGGATATAGCTTCAGGCGTCCCGCAACAGACAAATTAATAATGACACTATTTCATCCCCAAACAAAAATGTGTTTTAGTTTTAGTGATGCTGCTGCTGCTGCAGCATTGTCGTAGTTACCTACGTTGATGCTGCAGCAGTACACAACAAATATTGACACTATATGTGTCCCCAACATGGCCGCTGCTGCCACCACCGCCGCCGCCGCACTTGCAGACAACACTACACCATCCCAGCAGCCCATAATTCCGCCACATCATGCACCTGTGTTCAGTCCTGATGAGCTACTAAGGTTGTTGGCAGTCCATCGATCGATGCGGACCGGTATTCCTGGGTATACAAGTACGACGAGCTAATGGACCGATATACTGGACTGAACCAGAGCCAGCTGCTCCCATTCTCTAGGTATACCTATCTATACCTTACCTGGCTATGTTCTATGGCTCCATGCTCCATGATTATGTCCAGCCGAGTGATATTTATTTCACCTGTGATACGGTGTGATAGAATGTAGGTAGGTAGGTACTGTTAGCAAGTGAAAATGTGAAAACGTTTTTGGGATGCGTCATTAACTCTTTTGTTGATTTTCCATTAAAATGTTCTCCCCACAACGCGTGCTTCTAAATAAGGACGACAACGAGAACATAAACGAGGCAGCAAGCGCAGAGGGTATAGGTAAGGTATATCCTTTCCTTATAGTAGGTTTGGTTCTACATGACAATGACTCCGAACAAAGCAGGTATTTATTTGCAGGTTTTTGTGTGCTTTATGTTATGCTGTAGTTGTACTTCTACATATACCTTCTCTTTTTATGTGTATAAATGTTCACATACAAACATGATGGCGAGGACATGTACCTGCCTACCTATTAATATATATCTACCATCATGTATCTGTACCTAACCTAAGGATTCAAGCTGAAACATGTGATATGTGCAGTTGACTCACATTATTTTGTATGTTCCATTTTATATTCCGCAGAATGGAAACGTGCAAATGTATACATACATCTACGTAGGTGAGTTAAACCTTCCTACATACTCTCTTTTGACCCAGCCATCCATTTTATTTCAACTTTACATATTTAACGGTACCTATCTACCCTACAATGTGCGTGGGTGTTTTTTTTCTATTTTGAATGCTAGATTTTAATTCAAGATTTTTTGTTTTCATTGTCTTAGATAAACGTATAGAGCTTGAATTTTTAATTTGTATAAAGCTATAAAAGAATTAGTTTCTATACCTAGTTAAGGGCTTTAAAGTTTTATTACATTTCATCAGCATCTCGTCTCAAATTTACGGTTATTATGTTTAGGAATATTTATAATTTTGAGGCCAATTAGATAAAAAAACATTTAAATGTTGAAAAAGAAACTCAAAATATTTTGGTAGATATCTACGTATAGATATCTCATTTTCATTATAATTTTTTGTTTGTTTGTGTGAAAGAAAATTTCAATTCAAACCATCAGTGAAAATTTGTTTGTTTAGTAGCTACAAAAATGTAATTGAAAGTTTTAAAACAATTTATGGATATCGAATGTCATTTAGCAAATTGAAGAAAGGGGTTCTGATTTGTGATCCTTTTTTTTCGTGACTGAAAACTCGAAGGAGAACCTTGTCAATTGAGTCACTTGAAGAGTAGCTCAGAGGAACGAAACTGTCGAAATTTCTTATGGAATTCCTATATAGGATCGCATCTATACACAATTCTTTATTATAATGAAACAAAGTTTGATTTCTTTGAGTTTATTTAAAAATGACTTTAAAAATTTAGGTATATACATCGCAGAAGGCGAGTTGTAGCCGTTGCTGGGGGCACGGCGGCATGAATTTACCAGTAGGTGTTTTCGATCTGCCGATCCATCATGAAGTTATCCAACTTATTCTTCAAGTGAACAAGTTCAGTCGGTGTTGTTGGCGGCTGAGTTCAGCTAGGGTCTGTGTTCCCTACAATCCCTTTATAATTAAAAACTAAATAATTATACTAATTACTTATACAATAGTAATGCTTGCCTCCCTTAATATTTTCGTACTAAGAATTTAGATTGTCTTCTCAAGCAGAGTAAACTCCGTTAAGCGATGCCTATCTGTCATCCCCAAAACACCTTTTGTTACGACCCGATCCTTGATTCTCTATATACACTGGATTGGTATCAACACTTGGATGAGAAAGAAAAACGATTATGTCATTTTTGTCTCTTATATAATCTGTGCTTTAAGTCAGTGTGAACTGAAAAAATAAAGTATATAATCGTATGGAATTTAATAAATCTAAAATTCACTTGAAATGATTAATGTTGTAGCATGTGATATATGCTTTGTATGAGATCGTATGATAAGGGTAAAGATATGTAGGGATTGTTACACTTTTACCTTCTTAAGGTGATGAGACTTGGAAATACGGACAGAGGGATTTAATGGGTTTCATAAGGTTAAGCTATTTAAATAGCGAAACAGAATTAAGCAAAATTATTTAAGAGAGATTTATGTTCTTTCTTTTCTCGTCTTAGTTTTGAGAGTGTTACATTCCTATGGAATATGGAATTTCTTTTTTAATCTCTTCTTCTTTCCTTTTCTTTTTTTATAAGGAAAAGTTCATATTAGCGCGAAAGTAACAACTCTAATTTCACTTTTAATTTTGTTGGCACTACAGCGCGCGGGGGTGCTCCTGGCCCCTGAGCTTCAAGTAATAGACTCGGCCGGCTTGTTAGATCTTTTGGTTGCTGTCTCCAATTTTGAATTCTAAGTAAGCGAGTATCTCTCTCAATTTGATCACGCCACCGGAGATGAGGTCTGTGCCTGTTCCTCGTTCCCTCTGGCTAAGCGTTGAATATCTTACGGGCTGGATCGTCAATGCTCATTCGCTCTACATGCCCAAGCCATCTTAACCGTTGAACATGGAGTTTTTTGACCAGGGGCGCGTCGTTGTACAGCTCTTATAGTTCGTGGTTATAACGTCTTCGCCAGGTGTTATTTTGCCTATCGACACAAACCGGCCCATAAATCGTGGATTTTTGGAAGATAGTGCCAGTTATGTTGTGGTTGGCATAGGTATTGCACACTACTTTCTCAAGAAACATGAAAGCGCGTCGCGTCGCCTTTTCGCATTCGTCTGGTGGTTTCGGTTGAATCTCTTCCAATTTTGACGGAACAGCGATAATTCTCCAACGTCATCCTTATAAGGTGTATAAGCTTTGTAGGGATACCAAAACTAGACATTGCACGGTATAGCCTTCATCGCCATTAAGCAGCTGATTGAAGTGATATTTAAAGTCGTTGTTGTCGCGAAGCTGAAACTTTCAGAGTTTGTTTCTATTAGCGGTGGGAAGGTAAGAAAGTTAAGTTAAATTCGCCCCAGGCTACGTCCAGATTTTGTAATCAGTGTCTTTTAGGCTAAGAATTTGTAAAAAAAGGTATTTGAAGACATAAAAGCTATTTTTGTTTCCGCCTAAACTTAGGTGCACTACCATTTGAATTTTTGGCTTAGATAAAGTTCTTATAAAGCAGAAAATTTATTCTTTAGGACATAAAACATAAAGTATGTTATGTGAATGTGACAATCCGCCTACTATCACGCCTACTTTTATAATATCTATGTATCAGTGTTTCCTCTGAATTAAGGATCTCTAGAAACTTTTTTGTCATTCCTTCAGATTATTCCACAAAAAAATTAAAAAAATTATTCCCCGTATTTTTTTTTTTTTTATAGATTGCAATTGTTTACTTCACAAATGTCAAAGTAGAATTGCCATTTGCCATCATTGGCAACGGGTTACAACTTTTGCTGCCAGTGACAACTTTTGTATGAATTTATATACATGTGTATATTTTTGCAAATATCTGCTTTGCCTCAATTGTTCTAAACACTTTTGTATCGCATCCTATTCTTCTTTATAAAAAGTTAATATTATAAAACTGTTATAGTCAAGTCCCCTTAAAATAAAGCCTTCTTGTATTCCTTTCATTTCTATGGCATAAAATTCCCTTATTTATCACGTTTCTAATCAGCTTAGGTAAATAAAGGAAGAACTTTTTTGAACCATGAATCAACGAAATGCTTAAAATTTCAAAATAAAATTGTAAATCATTTAAGAATTGAATTCCTTTCCACAAGATAAAAGAAAACTTTCCAACAAAAAAATAGCTCAAGCAGTGGTTAATAGAAACTTCTTTAACGAAACTCTAACTTTTATACGAACAGTAAACAACAACAACAACACCGAATTTTCATCCCTTTTTTTTTTTACAATTTCTATATGAAATCAAAATGGATGGAGCAAAATATATAATTCCTAATCAGGCATGACTGAGAGTACGTACAACGTCATCTTACTTACTACGAATAACGACTTCAAAGACGTTAATTTTGCCTTGAATAACTTTTCTTAAAAAAAAAAAGAGAGAAGAAAACAAAAAAACAACAACGATTAATATTTAAGTCATCATCCAGCTTAAAAAGTTTCTTCCTTATAAATTCAAGGACTTGAGATGCTAATTTTAGGGTGGCATGGTGCGTTGTACTCAACCCTTCAATTATACAACCAACTGTTTTTTGTTTATTTGTTGACTTTAATGTTGGCCGGGCTTTATAACCTTAAAAATAAAAAAAAAAATAAATTGTGGCAAACTTAAAGAAAAGAAGAAAAAAAATCAAATTTCTTAAGAGTAACTCTAATTAAACCAACATCGCGCACGTGCTCTTAATTTTCCCAATAATCTGTCGTTCAGTGGCGGGGTATTGCTTCAAAAAAAAAAATAATTATAAAATTAAAATATTTTAGAAACAACAATAAAATAAAAAAGGGTTTAGCTAACCTAATATGAAATAAAAAGGTTATAGATTTTGCTAATTCATAAAGATACACAGAAAATACATTAAAGACGACAGTAAAATGAAAAAAAAAACGCTTTAAACGTACCCTATGAAGATGTTGGTAGCTATAGGAATACTTTAAAAGAAACTTTAACTTAAGTATTTTAAGTTATAAGGCAAATCTTCTATCCAACAAATGTAGTCCCAAAAATAGTCGAAAATATTAAAATTTATGTTTTATTGAATGTAGGCTTAAAATAACAAAATAGTCCTTACCTACATGCTTTCAACAAAAGAAAAAAAAAACTGCCCAAAAATTTTCCTTTCTGAAAAGATTTTTATGTTTTATTTACGAGTACCTCCTACAGAATTATGGAGAAGAATAAGCTATGTCTCCACGATAGAATATTTGTTTCGGCACAGTTTCACTATCACGCCAGCAAAAAGCAACGACATTTTCTGAGCAACACGCCACAACGGAATAGCAAAGGCCAGTTACAAGCCACAACGGCATTATTTAGCCACGCTTGTTACATCATCGTCAGCATCGTTTCTTCGTTAATTTTTTCGCAACCAACGAAACCATCGTCCAGACAGATTCACTCGCCACCACCGTGACTGTCCAGACAGAATCACTGACATTGCTGTTGCCACTACTAGCTCGTTGCCACAAGCCACCGATTGCCGTTCTCTTCTTCGTCTTCGCCACTCACCGTCTTTTTCACCGCCCAAGCCCCAAGCACAATTCAACCTACGACGCAGTTGAAAGTCGAGATTCAATTGTTTCACTGCACCGCAACAACTAAAGGGTGCTTCATTTGAAACATTCTCGATCGATTGTTTCGCCGCAACAACAAAAAAGTGTTTCTCAAGTAAGGAGTCATGAGTTTCTAAACACATCCCAAACGTCAGCGACCTTGCATTAAACGTGCACCAAACACATCCAATTTTGTTTGGATGCTTTCATTTGACAATTTGACGTTTAAACTGAAGGTGAAACAAAAATATGGAGTCTCCAGCGAGGTTAGTTTATTTTTTTTCTTCGTAAATTATGGTTTTTTATCAATATTGATTTCTTACTCAATATAAATGGTTTTTATTTGAGTGAAAAATATATTGGAATCACGAGCTGCAAATGCTGCTACTGAATTATTGTAGATTGGAAATAGAAAAAAATATGATCAAGAAAGAAACCAAATGTTCTGTGTCAAATGGTGCTGCAAAGAATTGAGGAAATAAATTTCCAATTTCTAAGGAAGAAATCAAAAAACAAAAAAACAAAACTATAAATGCTTTCTGAAATTTCAAAATGATACAAAGTAAAATTTATGCAAAGCATCCGGGATACGTTACAGATGTGTATGAATTGTGAAATGCTACCGCATCAATACTTTTTAGTTGACGTTTTGGAACTCAGCCATTCTAAGACAATTTTTCTTTGACGGAAATTTATTTGATTTCTAGCCTTATTCATTCGAAAAATCTCTAAATTTTAGTTGCTGTTGGTCAAGCACTACGTTGAAAGCGTTTATCAATGTTACCAATAGACAAATATTTACCAGCAAGTACTCCAAAAAACGAACAATAGGATTTTCCTGCGAAGTACAGGTCAATCACACTGTTTCTTTTTATTGTTTTAATATGATTTAGAATGATAAACTTCCTTAAGCTTATACTGGATTAACTAACAATATACAGTCGTATTGTCTACCTAAATAGTTGAACATCTCCTTATTTATAAACCCATTCCAGTAGTTGTTTAAATATGATCTCATATCCCACCTGACATCTCTGTAATCTGTCAATTTCATGAACATTTGGATATGTTCATAAACATTTCATTCATTTCAAAATAATTTTACAATTCTTTGCTCATTGAACATACCTACTTTAGAAAAGGTTTGTACAACTAATTATAGTGTCTAGGTTAGGCAACCAATGAACATGTTTATAAATAAGGTTTTGGACAGCTTTTATACATACCTATCATACATGAAATACTTTGGAATGGGACTGATAATGTACAAGTATGACCTACGTTTTTATCCCAGTCATCAGTACTGCCGTCAATACCAAGTTGGTAACACATCTTTTGAAAATTTATCAATTGATTGGTATAAGTTTTATGGTTTATCAGTCAATTTAGCAATTGATATTGGACCACTGTACTTAATATGTGTGTTAAACTTCGATAAAAAAAGTAGGTTTAGGTAATATGATGTGCGTCTAGATCTTTACCCGTAAAGAATTTATAAACTGATCAAATCAAATTTAAAACAATTTTACAAAAAATTTTAGAAAAAATATCTTTCAAGAAAATTATCATCATCCAATAATTATAATTAAATGTAAACAAAAAAATTTGTCCATGTAAGTTTAATTTTAAAATTTTAAGTGTTAATTGTTAATCTTAAGTTTCTACAGATTTAATAAAAAACCCCTGATGAAGTCGAGAAATTACGACGAAACGTAGGGAAAAAATATGAAATAAAGTTTTTATTTGCATATAGAAGGAAGTGACCAAAAAAGCCCGATTTTTCATAAAACATTCATAGTTTAAATAATTGGTCAAATTATTATTAATTCAATTTCAAGAGTCTTAGAACTTCATTGTAGCGAATTTTTGCCATGAACTTCATTTCTCCAAAGTTTTTTTTTTTTTGTTTGCTTTTAATGTGATATTTAATCTTAAAGACACGGTTCCCCTGATGCTTGATGAGAATAAGTCGTATACACCCCATCAGATTTACAGCTTGAAAAGATCTACCAAAAAATTGCAATAATTTCTTTTGCAAAGCACCTAAACGTAGAATAAAAAAATATCTATAGATACTAAATCTTGAATAAATCATCTTTGAAAAACCAAAAGTGTGAACACTTAAATTTATTGAAGATAAGATCTTTTCAAAGTGAAAGCTTCTGTAAAACACATTTTCGAAACCATTTGACACTTGAGTAGATGCTATATACATATGTACATGTTTCCTATGTACATATGAGTAAAGTATGTATGTATATGATTTTCCAAATGAACTTCAATTCATCACAAAAAAGGAATAAATGCAAAATAAAATTTATATTTAAAAATAAAAATAAAATTCCAAGAAAAAAAGAAGTTAAAACTTCACTCTTGGCATAAAAAGGGTAACCAGAAATTCAGAGTGAAAAAAAAATATTCATGTACATACATACACAAAATTTCCATTCCATTAAGCCTTTCGGGATGAATCTCTGTTCGAAATGTAAAAGGGAATTCTGTCTCGAGCAGGTGCGATACAGAAAAAATTCCACAATAAATCTATTTCTTCGTGAAGTGTGTTGAAAGGATTCTCGCCGGTGCTGATGGGTTTCTCTGTACGTTCTTCATTGTGGAATGGGAGTAAAATGGAATGGAGAAGAAGTGGTGTCCTGATGGTGAGTTACTCTATGGATGTTCATCCCTATATATTTATATAGTACCTACTTTTGTCTTCTGTTCCTATATATTACACCAAAAGTCGAAAATCTCAAATGAAAAGGAAGCAACGAACGGAACGAACGAACGACTGTAAGTATTGTACGAAGTACGAACCAAAAAAAAAACGAATGAGAGTACCTACGTAGTACTAAAATATACATCTGTATGGATGAAAAAAAAGGATAATAGTGTTGTTATGCAAGACTGATCCTGGTTTAACTCCGAACTTGTGGAGAACTTTCACAGTAGGTACTTCCTCGCTTCCACATACACCTGTTCCATAGGTATCTTCTATCTACATTCTACATACATATATATAACACACTCTAATACGTTTATACTTTTATCGAAGAAGACGAAGAAGAAGAGCTGCAAATGAATAATCCTTTTTGGGTAGGAGTTTTCCTTTGCATTTCCCGTTAACTGTTCGCTGTGAATACAGGATGTGCACACGTCTGCGGTGTGGTCTAGGATGACTGCTGGTGTCGGATTGTGGCGCTGCTATATATGATGTTGCAAGAGGGGGTGGTGGTGGAACATACAGGGGGTATTTTCAATTTCCTTCAATTGGCGAAAGAGCGTCATATTTTACAATAAGGACCTACCTACCATCCTACTATTACCTCAAACCCAGGCAAATATCCTGCAGCAGTCATTTATGGCAGACATTCGAAAAGGCTTTTCCATCCAGAGGGGAGTGAAATTAGTAGCTGGATTGGGTAAGTCCTGATGGAAGAACTTCTGCTGTTATAGTGCTGCGTATATAGAAAAGTACAGAAAGAAATTAAGGGGAGAACGTTGTGTTGCTTGCCATTTGGCAAATGCTTCTCATGTCCAGTATGAAAGTCCGGAGTGCTATATATATATGTAGGAGAAGAGAGTTTAGAGCATATGATATATATATACGTATATATAAAAGTGAATGTTAGTGCGGAGAAATAAAACAAACTTCTACTATTAGAACTATAGAGAGAATCTTTAGCAGGAGAACCCTGATGGTTTAGGGGGTTCTTTTTGCTTATGCTTGGTTTTTTTTTTTTTAATTTAACGAAACGGGATGCCAAAACTACGATAAAGTCAAGCTAAAGTATAGAAACGTGGTGCTGTTTGTGCTGCTGCTGCTGCTGCTGCTGCTGCTTGTGCTGGTGCTGGTAGAACCAAAGTTCACATCTAAAATTCTATTTAGTTCTTAATGATTGTTCCTTGCTTTAAGAGGGGAGACCATATCAAACATATATATACACATACACTCAACCAAACATATTTAACATCCCATCCCGATAATAGAAAACCCGGGAAAGGCGGCCGCCATTTTAACAGTGCTGCCAGCAGATTGTGATGTGTATTTCCATTAGCTTTATTGATTAAAACTTTTTTCGAGTTTTCCAGGGGGGGGTTAAGGAGGATGGTTGAAAACTCTCCAAGGATATTTCTTTCTTGCCATATTTTTCGCCGTCGCTCCTTTTATTTTTTTTCCTTGTTGGATACACCAGAGAACTGGTGTGTATTATAGTATAGTGATACTCTTGTTCTATCCCAGAGAGGAGTTTTTTTTTTTATTTTGGGTTTACTCTCCACTTTGGTGTATTCTGCTTTTGATATTGAATATTTGGATCCTGTACTTTTGTCGAGGATATTTTGTTTTTTTTGTTGTTATTTTGAAATGGGAGTGAGTAACGATTGGCGACGGGGGATTTCTTTCGTAAACAGGCGTGCTTTAATGATATGACTTGAGGGGGTAAGGAGTATAAAAGACGAAGATAAGTTTTGCGTGGAACAGCATTTCTATATTGAATTGGGTGTATTTTTTTTTTGTTCTGTGAGGGATTTAAAAAGTTATATTATTTTATTTTTTTTTCAGGATGATATGAAAACTGAATAATGGTATCAAAGAAATAAGAATATAAAGGTAATGTTTTGATATTTATTTGTATACATATGTTGTTGTAATAGGTATGTATAACTAACTACCTACTTGAGTTTATAGTTAAACATTAAAAAAATTGTAATGTTTTTTTTTTTTTGAGAAAAGAACTGGTATCTACTTTATAGAAGAGATGTTGTCAAAAAAAGCACATTGACTGTGTTTTATGATATCAGGAAGATTTAACACAGTTGCCAACATTAAAAAAAGCTTATACATTGTTAAAATGTTTCATTTAAGAAAAATAATAACTGAAGGTCATAATGTCCTGAGAAAGTGTGGAGACTTTTATCAAATTATAATGAGCAAATTCTTTCCTTAATTATTTTATTTTTTTTCGTACTTACTTGAAATATCAGAATTTTGGCTAAGAAAGATTACCATGCGCTTCGAATATGTACCATTGTACCTGGAATATTAGGTCCCTTAACAGACAGTGCAGCCGAACAATTAGTAGAAGACCTAGACTGGTTAAAAGCAGATATTACCCCATGAAGAAAATACAAAAACTGCGATATATAGTACGGTGACTATTAAATAACAAAATAAATAAATAAGGTGGCCCAACACTTCGTGCCATACAACTCTCAACCACTCCTGTGTGCCTGTTATTGACAGGAATAGAGGGAACCTACAATTTTCTTCCGGATACGAATGGCTAAGGTGAATGCACTTTTTCATGACAAAAGATACTCTTAGAGGATTTGTCAATTTCTCACAAGAAGCACAAACTCGTGAAAAACATTTCTGTTTTTTGGCTGGGAATCGAACCGAAGAACTTGGGCGTAACAGTCCTGCACATTAACCATTACGTTACGAACTGCCACATACTACGGCGACTTTTACTGCGAAAAATTAAGCATCTATTTGTTATTAGGAAGGCTGTTCAAATTGCAGGCGACGACCTCGTCAGGAGTGCGCACCAGCTCATTTCCAAAATATGGTCGGAAGAAAGCATGTTCAATGAATAGAACCTGAGTATTTTTTGCTCAGTCTTCAAGAAAGGACAGCTTTTGAACTGCGCCAACTACAGAGGAATCAGTGTTCTTAACATAACCTATACAAGATCTGTTCTGCCGTATTATGTGAACGTTTAAAGCTTTTCGCCAACAACCTTACTGTACCATATCCGTGGTGCTTTAGATCAGGGAAGTTCACCATGGACCAAATCTTGGAAAAGATCCAGGAAATTCAAATCAATACCCAGCACCTTTCCATCGATTTCAAGGCTACGTATGACTTAAGAGACAAGGTATATATAGGACAATGTATAGTTTCGGCATCACTGCCGAACTCGTCTCTTTGTACAGGATGCTGATGTCGAACACACGCTGCTCTCCTCAGTAAAGGTCGGCAAAGAAAAGACCTAACCGATACCTTTAATGGGAACAATTGATTTAGATAAGACGATGGTCTGACACGCCTCTTTTTTTAACATAGTTCAAAACTCTGCCGTCAAAACTAGAGGCACAATCTTACAAAGATCCAAGATCAATTACTTACATACGCCGATGAAATTTCAAGAAGAACAAAGCGTGATGTCAGTAGCGCTTTTGTGATTTTTAAAGCCCATCCGAAGAAAATGGGTTTAAAGGTTAATGATGGCAATACCAAGTATAAGCTGACGTCAAGAAAGGACACCTAACACCGGCGGCGTCTTATACGTCCGCTATGAACTCAGATAACCAGGAGCCGGATTACGGCATCAGTTTTCGAGTCGTACGCGACTGAATAATTTAAGCTTGGCATTACCTCTTACGTTACCGAGAAATCTATAGTACCATCATCCCAGAGTGTTTACTTGTTCATTCACTGATGGCACACGTTCACAGAAGCGGTAATTCAACCCCAGATCTAAGATCACACGCAGAATAACTCTTGCCAATCGCTGCTTTTTGTGAGTTAAGAATTGCTTTAGAGTATAGCAAAGCACTATCTGAGCAACATACATAAGTGGAAGGGGCTCTCAACAAACTTGACATGCGAGAAAGAAGACAGTACTAGCTTAGAAGCTTATTTGTTGAGGTCCTGGTCTACACCAGAACTTAAGTAAGCAAGTAAGCCCAGATACATATATTAGTAACAAAAAAGTCCAAACTTTGAAAAAATTCCGAAAAAGTAGAATTTTTGTCGTGAGCATTGTTTTCATGCCTTAAGCATTTCCTAAATTAAGACCAGGACTAAAGCTCTAACAGCTCTGGATTGAAAAAACTAGGACCATTTTGTTTTTTTTTGTGGTCTCGTGAAAGCTTGGGTAATCCACGCTGAAAACCCATAAAATAATCAAATTCCAGTAAAATTAGATCTTGATTTGCAAGAAATTCCGAAAAATCTGAATTTCGGTGGAGAGTTTTAATTTGACATTAAAAAAAAATCGTACCTAAACGTAACTCGTGATTCTGATATTTGATAGCAATTTACAAAAAAACTGCATTTTGCGCCTTTCATCTCACAAAATCAGAAGCAATTATTTTGGAAAGTGCTTAAGATAACAAAAATTACAGTTTTGTCAGAATTGTTTTTAAAGTAAAATAGTCCTGATCCAATTTTAGTATACTTTTTTGGGAATGTGCAACACATTAGAAAAAAGGACTCCAACTAAATTTATCTTTGTCAAAATTTTTTTGAAGTTAAAGTCTAATTTTTCTGGATAAGAATAAGATTATGAAGTTATTTTTTTTAAATCTATTCCTCTATTTCTTATTAAATAAAAAAAATTATTAAATTTAGAAGTAGGTTTATTAAACGTTTTTAAAGAAGCTAAAGACTTGAAGAAAGTTTTGAGATTTTTGCTCCCAGAAACTATAATGATGCTTTACATTTATTAGGAAAAAAAATACCTAATAGAATACATACAACTATTAGCTAATCTCAGAAAATGGAATTCCTAAAAAGGAAGAAATATTCAGCTTTAAAAGTGTCGAATTGAATATACAAATTTCCATCCACATCTACACAATTGCACTATAAAATAGAATGCATTTTTCCCTTTTTTATCACGTCTATTTGCACATGAAGAACTCATCTTCTAGAATTCAAATAAAAATGTGCCCAACTTGAAAACCCTTAAATATCCATCCTTTAGCCTTAAAGGGGAAACATTAGAGTACAAAGTATTCAAAAAATAAAATACAAAATAAAATAAAATATAAATGTTCGTATATTACAGTATAACTGAAAAATATTCTCACAGGAAGGACAAAGATGATGATGGTTGTTTTTTTTTTTATTTCTGTGTTTCCACCCAACATCCGGTCAAAACGGAAAGACATTATTCCATTCTCTAGTGTTATGTGTCCACCCGTTATTTTTTTTTAAGAGGAAAGCGAATAAAAAAAACATATATTTACAATATAATGTACAAAACGGAACACTAAACCAAGGAAATCACATAAAATGATGTAGGTACCTACCTACGATGGAAAATGTCCTTTCTTTTGCCCAAGGAAATAAAATAGTTTTAACACCGAGTCGTGTAGACAAGACACACTCGTATATCTATCCTACTTTTTTTTTTAGCAAAAATTCATTCTTGAAGTATTTATTCAGACTTGCATGCTGGTGCGCCGCTCTTGAAGAGCACATCACATATGAACACAAAAGTTGCCCCAACCAAAAGGACTCCTTCCTCATCTACAAAACGTACATAGCGACACTTCATGATTATGAGGATGATGGCGCTGGTTATGGTAATAATAAAAATTAACGACACCCAAAACTAGAGTCAATGTGCTTGTGAAACATACTGATGCAGCAGCAAGGACGAAGAAATACTACGATCTATACGACATCATGGGATGGAGTCGGGCGGGACATGAATAAACGTAGAGCATAAGCAGAATGGCATTGATGTTTTGGCACGGCGGCGGCAGCAGCAGCACCAGTACCAGCAGCAGCAATCTCCTGCTGAGTGTTTTGTGCTTTTGTGATGATACAACCAAGTTCCCATTTTTATGCGACCGTCTTCCATATTATTTCGGAAACACAGCGTGAGCAACGACAACAGCAAAAAAAAAAAATATCCGCATATATGAGATTTTCTAGAAAATTTAAAATAGGATCACAAGGACGACAACGACGACGATGAGGATGACACAGGGGCACACTCTCATGCAGCTTTGGCGAAGGAAGCCAAAAACAAAAGTCACATTTATTATTTTTATGACTTTTTTTTTCTGATGATGGCACAGCAAAAAGGAAAAGAAGAAGATGAGAATGAAAAAATAAAAAATAAGAAAAATATTGCTTCGCTCACGATAGGGATTTTCATTTTTTTTTTTTTTTTTTTTAAGACACGAATGATTCATAAACGAGAGCGTAAAGTTTTTGAAATCCCAGAGTTATATAGATAATACTGGAAGCTACTCATGCTTTTGAGATTTTATTTATTAAATTTTAGTACTTTGTTGTTTATAGCACACTCCTAGACATAGTGCAGCGGAAATACAGCTTTATGATACAATCGGAAGTAAGGAAATAGAATTTATGACCTTTGTTCCTTTGGGAGAAGAGGCAGCAGCATCAAAATGAGAATAAAACTGGACCAACGGAAGAAATGTTCACTTGTTCTTCCGGGTCCGGGGTTTGAAGGAATTAAACTTATTATACTTTTTACTTTAGTTTATTACAAGTTTTTGGCTTTTTGCAGTTGATACTCTGTAATACTTATAGTGCTTTAGTTTTTGACTAAATCACATATCTGGGGAACCAGGAGAGTGGTGATTCGAGAGACAATATTTGTTAAAAATCACAAACTTTCTCCAAAAAGTTCTAGTTTCTGATGGTCAATATTTTCGAGACACTCTATTGGTTAATGAATTATTAAAAAGCGACAAATTTAAAATCCCTTTAGCTCTGTCGAGTTTGGGACTTTAGGTTTAATAAATGATAATCATATTTACGTGGCATTATCACCATCATCCATAATACAAACACAGAAGCAACTATATCCGATGCAACGTTTTCAGTTGGCAAATATTTACTTGCTTATGCCCAGTCGACACGCGCATCCGGTATAATGGTGGCTGAGTCTACTATACATCAGCTATATCCTTGCATATAAATATAGTACAACAACACCAAACCAAGCCTCATATACCTAGTCCAGCCAGCGCAACGCAGCGCTAGCCATCCAAATCCAATCCCGGTGAATAACCTGGGTTATTTTGTTATTGATTTTTACGAATGAGGCTTATCGGTAGTTGATTGGATTGTTTCCATTATCTCGTCTCGATTGAGTGTGATGATGAGTTGGTCATTCGGATTGAAGTGGATTGAAAGACACATTAAGACAATTTAATTGCGTTTTTGGAGCACCATATATAATGAAAGTGAGATAGGAAGAGTGGTTGGGTGGTTGGGTGGCATTTTGCAATTTCATCATCAGGATATTTTATAAATCGATGTTCATGAATTTATGTGTTTTTGTCTGTGATGATGGAAAACACTTACTGTCGCTTTATAGTGAAGAACCATTCGGTTAAATTGGTTGTTTGTTGTATATTGATAAGGATATGAGAGGTGTGTGTAGTGTATACCTACGCATAGAGTCTGAGGATATAAATAGTGTTTACCAATTTGAGGCACTCTTAAGTGTACCTAGACCTATACCTAAATACATATGGGGTGCTTTGAAATATTGTATAAAGGTATTTAAAGTGTGTGTTTTGATTATTTAAACCATATAGCAGTTAGGTCAAGGGAAGGCTATTTGGTTGATAAAGGGTTAACAATTAGTGGGTTGAGAATAATAACAGAATAACAATCAGTGTTTGATTTGAGAATTTAAATTTTTTCACAAACGTAATTTTATCTCTTTCAGCTGACAAGAAATTCCAGAAATGACACACTTTTGTTTGTTTTTTAATATTTCCTCAAGAATTTAAAATTTAAAAAAATATGCGCTGTAAATATTCAAAATTGATCCTTTGATCCTTCAGTAAAAAAAAACGGAAGATGGTGTATCACAATTAAATTGTCAAAAGCTGGTCTTGCAATTTATTGTTCTATCTACAATATCTACAACATAAATCTAGTCCAAATTTCCCGGTTTTGAAATTATCAAAACGATGGAAATATGAAACACTGACAAAAATTCTCTCCATTTTCAACTTAAAATTTGATTTATTTTCACTCGATTTTTGGAACGTGTCTACGGTTAAGTCGATTTTGGGGAGCCGAGCGTGTCGAAATTCTGCTTTTCATTTTTTTTTTTTTTTTACTAAGTTCAGCTTTTCAAAATATACCTTCTTGAGATTAATATTTAGTTAAATTAAATTTGGCTTATTCTGTTCATTTTTTTTTTTTTTTCAAAGTAACATCTATTAATGACTTGCTGAACTCTGCCACGTTTGGCAGCGCCATCTAAATATAATTTTCCAAACTAAAAGTGTTCAACTTTCAAAGAAAACTTGTAATGTATACATATAGGGAAGAGAACTCGAATATAAGTAAATTGGTTATGGCAGTCATGACATAGATTTGAATTACAAAATTTCAGCTTTCTATATAGGGATGTTAAGTAAAGAGGAATCTCAGATATATGAAAAGTAGGCATTGCAGTGGCCGGATTTCCAATACAAAAATACACATGTAATAGTTTTAGCTCAATAACGATTATAATTGATTTTAAGCCTTCTTGGGACGTTATAGAAAAATAAAATTCAAATATGTAGAAGAAAATTAGGCGTGGTAGTGGGTGGATTTTCAAAAACATTTACAAAAATCAAAGTTTTGGTCCCAGAGAGCGATTTATTTTACATTTTTAGACTCCTAAGGACATTATATTAGGATAAAATTTAAATATATGAAAAGTAGGCGTGGAAGTGGGCGGGAAAAATTACATATGTAATGCTATAGGTTGAAGAAAACTTAATTACAAAATTTAAAAGTTCTTACAACGTTCAATAAGGAGAAAACTTAAATATGATTAAAGTGGGTGTGGCAGTAGGCGGATTTTACTCAAAACACAACACAACAAAATAACACAGGACAATTTTAAATTTAATGAAATTATTTCAATTGTTTATGAGTTAATAAACCTCATTCATTTATTTAAAAAAAAATCTTCAGTCTGAGCTCTTTTTTAAAAGAAAATGACAATTACAGTGTTCAAATTGTGATTTAGAAAAAAAAACAAAAAAAAACTGAAGACAGTGATTTTTTATCTCATAAAATAAAGCATACTAGCAGATGCTTTTACAACTAAGACTGCATGCTAATACTAATGAAATCACTAAAATATATTTAAAATTGTTAAAAAATTAGAAAATCGCAGAAGAAGAAGCAGAGTTTTGTGCTTTAAACTTTTTTGAGTTTCGAATCGGAATTTTATGTTCAAAATTTGTATGGACAAATTGAATAGGTATAGTGTAATATAAAAAATTCTATTTTTCACAAATTTTCGATATTCTGCTTTTAGTTCAAAAGTCTACTTTTTTTTAGAATTCAAAATCATATTTTTTCAAAATTTTGCAGATACATATGTAATGGGTCTAAATAAAATAGGGCCAAAGTTTTGTTCATTTTTAAATACTGTAATTCAAAATTCTAGTTAAATAAAATTTAATTTTATAAAAATTCTATACCTATTTTAAAATTTCGAAAAAAACGGAATTTTGTATAAAATTAATTTGCCCATGCAAAATTTTAAACACAGAATTTTGAATACATTTTTTTTTAAAAACAGAATTTCGTATAACACCTTTGTTAAATTTTGTAAAATTAAAATAAAAAAAAAACAGGGATTTTTAAAGCAGAATTTTGACTCACAAAAATTTGAAGTAAAGCTCGCGCTGCCTTCGGTATTCTGCGCTGTCTGAAATTTTGATATTTCCTTACGCAGTAAGTTAAAGATTCTTCGAATCTAATGTGAAATCCATGTTAATAGTATATTCTTGTGAAATTTGGTAAGTCTCGGCTACCATCTAGGCTTTTGTAAATCGCTATCTAAGTAACATCCTAAAGATTCGTTAGCCACAAATTACATCTAACCAGAAATTATGACGCAAGAAAAGTCAAGATCGGCTGAACGCCGCGTCGATATATAAGAAAGCGTAAATGACGATGGATTTGTCACAAACATCAGAGCAAAACCAAACGATGATATTGCGAAGCAGTCCTATGAATGGAATCCTCAGGGGGAATGGCGGGTTGGAAGACCAAAAACAGCATGGAAATCAATAGTACTATCAGTAACAGAATCTTAGAGAAAGACGTCGACAGAGTTAAAATATCTAACAGCAGACCGTAAAGGATGGATATGATTTGTTGGCGCCCTATGCCTTTACCGGAGTTTCAGGACTCGGTGATTATAAACAAAGAGGAAATTCAAAAATTTGTTATTTGGAAGTAGTTTCATAAATTTAGAGAATGCATTTCATGTTTTTTTTTTTACATTTTCTCAAACTTATAATTGTGTGAAAATATCACTATGCACGAATCTATTAAATCTTAAAATCTAAGGCGCAAAATTTTAAACGATTTAGTATGATGTTAAAGCATTTATAATATGATAAAAATGCCTTAACATCTGACTAAATCCTTTAAAATTTTGCGCCTAAGCCACTCAAACTATGGAAGAAATGTACGTTAAACCCCGCATTAGTAAATTTTCTTTAATAATATATGTACATATCAACCTAATTGAAATATTTTTTTTTGCAAAACTAATTCCCCTAAGAGCCGGAACTTTTAAAAGCAAAAAAAAAAGAGAAAAAAAAAAGAAAATCTTTTAATGACTTTTACCATAAGTTTTGGCACGCAAATAAATCAACGTCCCATGCCATTTGCAATATAGGTATAGGTACATATTTATTTTTCTTCTTTTTTTTCATAACCATTAAAGTTAAGTAAAAGAAATCACTTGGATTCCACACAAAAACAAAAAAAAAATAAAAATAATAAAAGATTAAAAAAAATAAAACAAAACAAAAGAACTATATACAAAGCCAGTAATTCAAATTCACATTAGTTGTGACCTCCTAGGTCATTAATCATTTTCTGAATAAGATTAAAAAAAAAATGAAGAAGAAAACTTCAAGAAAAACTTCTTATACTACACACCAGAAACTTCCTGCCAGGCTTTTTTGTTCCATTTGCAAAAACGAAATAATATATAGAAAAAGTTAAAATATAAAGAAAAACTCCATCAACGACTCTTGCAAAAACAATAAATCAGTCTGGTCAACCTTCCAAGCCCACATCATCATCATCATCATCATAGAAAAAGCTGCCTCTCTTTGTCTCTATGGCCGAAAAGTAGGTACATACACCAAAAAACGACCTCCTAGAAAAACAATATACCCCCCAAAAACTATACGAAGAGGATGACGGCGAGCTAACGAAGGAAACCAATGTTCGTTTCGGCTGCAAAAACAAACATTTCTCATTAAGACGAGAGTATGCTTCAAAGCAAAAAAAAAAAAAAAAGTTACCCCAGAAAAACAACACTAAAAATCAACTTCAGTAAACTATGCAAGATGTAAACTTGGAAGCAAAAACGAATCAAAACCAAAAGGAAGATACGTAGTAGCAGCTGGCGTTACCTATAACTTATAAGATTCTTGGGAAAACTTTGAACTATATAAAACTGTACAAATATCTATACATCATCAAAGAAATTAATAAGACTGAAATTCATGCCCATGTTTATGCTGCCGCCGTGCCACCACGGTCAACAACACCGATTCACTCCCTGATATATATGAACTTCATTCACATTTGAGTCAGTGAGAAAATTAGATACAATATCCTATCTTACTATCTTTACTCCTTTTAAAGAATCTAAATACAACAATGCTGTGTCTTGTGCTATTAAAAATTTATTTATGTATGTATTTTATTCTTTAAACACACTGATATATGTCATTATGCAGCGCTTTTTCCTACACCTTCAGATCTTCGATAGATCTTCTTGTCCGGAATATGCATAAATGAAAAGAGGAATTGCTTTAACCACACCACTACTGGGCTTCCATTTCAAAGTCTTCGTCGTAGTCTTCGTCTTCGGCGGCGTAGTCGTCGTCGGTTTTTCTTGCCCCACGAATGCAATCAGGAATTATTTCCGCTCAAGTGATTTAAATAAACTTAAACGAGTAAATGACTGAATGTGTTCAGATCGTGCATGTGAAAAGTACACTAAAAAAAAAATATTTTTAACAAAAAAATATTTCATTCAGCTGGAACTTTATTTATTTAACGAAATTTTTGGTGAAAGGACTTTTTATTTCTGAAACCACAAATTAGTTTTATTTGAAAAACAATAACTGGACCCAGAAAATGGCGGTCCCAAGAAGCCTAGACTATTAGTGACCGAATTGTTTTGACGCCACAACTCGCATACATATAGCGGATCATCGTCCGTGCCCAAGAACTTTCAACACTGGATTGATTGATATGAACAAGCTCAGATATGCATAAACCTCCCAAGTTTTCCTAACTCTGTATAACTTATTGTTGTATTCAATAATTTCTTATTGAAAAAAATCAATCAAGGCCCATAATTATAATAATAATACGTCTGGAGTTTGGGGATTACTCGCGTAAACACGGCATTTTGCGTAGCCTCACAGAAAAAAAATCTAACGGTGTCAAATCGGGTGGCCATTTGACGTCGCCAAAACGTCAAATTTAGCGACCAGCATACTTCTCACGCAATAAGGCTTGCTGTCCCGTCTTGTTGGAACCACCTATCGTCCAAGTCATGGTCTTCAATCGCCGCGCCGCCGACCAAAACAAATCGGTTAATTGCTGCAAACTTCGGGAAATCGATAAATTCGGATCATCCGCAACACTTGCACTTGCAGCCGCAATATTTTCGACTGAGCGTGCATTACGATGGTGCACAGGCCTTACGACATCAGTAACGCTACCACTCTCTTCAAATTTCTTCACAATTTTCGCGATTGATTGCGTAGTTAAGCGAAAAGTTAAGCGATCCATTATCGTAAATAGCAAACATTAAACTAATATTATTACACTGCAAATGACAGCTGAATTTGCAGGTGTCAAATGTCGGCGCTACCAACTTGGAAACACGAAATGAATGACCCGTTATTTCTTTTGAGAAACACATCGACAATATTGTCAAATTGAATTAATGGACACGGGGAAATAAGTTTTTTTGCCAGGAAATGGGACATAAATCCAGGTATTTTCAGGACTTTTACCACCACACAATTTGCGAGTGGGACAGAGGACCGAAAAAGGGAGTTAAAATCATTGGACCATCCAATGCTCTAATCTCCGACAGAATTGTTGACAAATGTTCGATAAATTCTAGTTTTACATTAAACATAGTAACATATTTGAAAAAATGTTTGGTGGGACATTAGTACGAAATTTCTTTTACGAAACTTATTTTCCGAACAGATATAGATTTGGGACTTTTGTCCTACTATGTTAAGTCCTGAAATAGATTTGTGACTTTTGTCCTACTCAGATTGGGTAAAAGTTTCGGGGACTTATGTGCCTGCGCCAACTTAATGCCAGGACAAACAATCCAAATCAATACATATTGTAGAAAAAGGGAAACAGACAAAAAGTCTAGGTTGGGAAGGTCAATGAATGAAAACCATAACAGGGCAAGTATATGCCACCAGAGCAAGAACCGCCTTCATTGTGCCTAACATAGGTTTCATAAACTTTAACGAAAACACACCTTTTTTATCCGATTTCCCAAGCCAATTTTAAATGAGAATTTTCACAAATAGACAAAGATTGAAATGTTCCAGCCCATAAAAAGAAAAAGATTTCGCTTATTTTTTTTTCTCAGTGTATAAAGCAAGGTAATGCATGCAAAATTGTTCCTTCTGCAGGTAGATAACCCGCTCTCCGCTTTGGTCTTGCAGAAAAAAAAGGAGTTTCCTTCGTTTGAAATTTATGGTCTTTGCCATTTGCAAAATAGATATAAAAACGAGAAGGATATTATATGAAATGGAGGTCTTGGTCTTAACGGTGCGGCAGAGTTCCATCTTGTGGGCACAAATACAAGAACCCATAGAACCGACAATCCAATTCGAACCAGAGGCGTTCTGCATTCATAGGAAATCGTTTGCCACCACAAAAGTTCCTGATGTGGCAGAACCAGCAGTGGCGGTGGTAGCGACGGCAGCTTGTGTTGAGAATCAGAAAGCGTTCCACTGCGGGGCTTTTCCCAATGCACGACAACATTCATTTCAAATTGGATGACGACAACAACGACGAAGACGTAAAAGAAGAAAACTATACGACCGACAACGACGTTGTTTTTGTTGGTCGATGGTGTTAGCTGTTAGCTTGGTTTGGTTCTACGTCTTTGCGATTTATTTTTTCTTCTACTTTCTGAGAGTTGTTGGCGTTTTTTCCTTTTTTTTTTTTTGACTCTGACTTTTCTTAACTGATGTTTCTTGTGTTGCTGTGCTGCTGCCCTCGGTTAATATTGTAAAGAGTGAAGTATCTCGCTCGCTCGGCACACATAAAACTATTTCCAGCTCCACTTGGAAATGTAAATATGCGCGAACAAGAGTGTTGTAATGCACTGCCTCTGATGATTCTGCCTCTGCCGCATGAGACTATGTAAACCTGGGTATAAAACCACGAGGACGATGTCGTTTATCTTAGAAGAAGTCTTTTTTACTCTCACCTATGGATAGAAAAAGAAGTTAGCAATGCAAGGCAGCAGCGAACGACACCACCGTTGTCGACCGACAACGACAGACGACGGGACGACCGACGCGACGTACCAAAAAGGCACACGACATGAGAAGAATAAAATGTAATTGTAGGGGAGATTCCATTGGAACTGGTCATATTGCCGCTTGCAGCAAGTTGTTATCATCATCTATCTCTATGTCAGAGAAAGAGAAGAGAAGTGTATATAGTGAGTACCAGTTTTCCGGATGTGTCTTTTTTCTTGAAAAGGATAAGATAGTAGGTATAGTGTACCTAGTAAGTGCACTGATGATGGCAAGAATATTTAAGGACTGCACGAAGTGTGTACAAGGACAGGTGGCTGTTTATCATCAAACGGGCAAAAGGAATAGGTAAAGGCACAAGAGAAGATTGCTTGAAGTTGCAATTATTCTTTCTCACAACTCACAGTTTCGCAGTTTTGCTGTCTTATGGAAGAAGGAACTTACATCCGGATTGTGTTGCAAGAAGGAAACACTTTTTTTTTTTTTACAAAAAGGCTGCTGAACAAAGATTAGATAGGTAGTTAGTTAATGGCAGGTATATAGAGTTGGCATTCTTGGGAGGCAAGCAAGTTTTGTTCTCTCAGAAAAGTGCTGTTAATCATTTCATTTTCAAAGCTCTAGATTATTACTTTGAGTAATATTTTATATTTAAATGTAACATTGATATACTGAACAGGACAACGTATTATTCCTTAACTATTTTGATTTTAACTCTTTTAGTCCCGTTGGTAAATGAGACTTGGAAATATTATGTGTTTGTACAATCCCGACTTCTATTAAGTTTTTTGAACGTCTAAGTAAAACAGGAAAAATATCTTCAAGGATGGTGATTCTACTGATTTATCTTTGCGACCTCATCCTCAAGATCTTGGAAATGAGGGAACCTAATGGAAGTTAATAAACACATTCGAGAAATTCAAGTTTTCAGCAAAAAGGTTTAACGGCCTGGGCTGGAGACTTATCCTTTTCCTGGGGATCACCCTTAAAACTTAAAACAAAAACCCTGCTACATGGTTTTTTGGTTTTATTTTTTCTTCGTTGATAGAAATAAAGGGTCTTCTAATAGGGACTATTGAACTTTGACAGTTGATAGCGACCATATTGTTGAAGCTACATCTGTCAAAGTGACTGTCATTTATTCAGTCTGTTTTGAAAAATCACCTAGACGGATATAGCGTTCAACAACAAATGATAAAATTGTTTTATAAAAATGGGTGTTATTTTCGGGCAACGTTCCGAGTGCTTAGTCCATTTTAAGGTCACCATAATCGTCCTACTGAGAGGAATATTCTCAATGCGGTGGATAAATTATTACAGTTCATTGGTTCAGTAAACGATCAACCAATACCCGTACGTTGACGAAACGCAAGATCTACCGAAAACATCACCGCTGTCCGTAAGAGTGAGGCAGTCGATTTTTCCTCGCTCACAAGAACTCTGCTTTTCGCAGACCACAACTTGCTGAATTTTGCATCGTGATTTAGGCCTGCACTGGTGCAAAATTCAACTGACCCAGGAACTGATGTTAAACGACCATAGACAATGACATGTGTTCGCTTAATGGGCTCTGTTGCAGTTGGAAACTGACCCTAATTTTCATCGAAAAATCATCTTCAGGCCCCTTTCTGGATGAATGAGTACGTCAACAAACAAAATTGTCGAATTAGGGACCAAGCCAAATGAGATCGAAAAACGTCAAATGCATCCCGAAAAAGTCACTGTTTGGTGTGGATTTTGGGCTGGCGGCATCATGGGTCCATATTTCTTTGAGAACGACGTTGGCCAGGCCATCACCGTCAACGACGAGGTCAATAATTACCAACTTCTTTTGTCCTGAATTGGGTAATATGGCTACCAACGAGATGTGGATTTAACAGGTTGGCGCCACGTGCCAATCAGCTCACGTGGAGGTGAGGTAAGCTGTCCACCGAGATCGTGCGATTTGATCCCGTTCGACTTTTTCTTGTGGTGTTTTCTGAAGTCTCAGGTCTATGTGAATAAGCTACAAACCAGAGCGGCCTTCAAAGCCAACATAACCGATGCCATCGGTCAAATTCAGCCTGATTCATGCTCCAAAGTTATGGAAAATTTTTCGGATGCGCGCCACCCAGAGAAACCGCGGCGGACATTTGAACAATGTTGTAGTCCATACAAAATGGCATCGTAGGGGCCTTTTAAACGAATAAAAAAAATATTTCTCACACACACTTGGTTTTATTGAAATTTTAAGATAGGTAGCGCTTAATTTACCCCGGTGTAAAAAAAACAACGAAGCTAAGCGATTATATGTACGTTATTCATCCCCATAATTGTGGATTCCTGCGTTTCGTCCAGTTTTCGTTCAGTATTGCTCTCGTTTTTTAAGAGGGCCCCTAATCTCATATGCATACGAAAAGTTAACAGCTGATTGTAATTGGTGTAGTCACAATAAAAAGTGCTTCCTATCAGCAACGTTAACTAAGCGGAACTCGTCCATTTGAAATATTTGAAAGCTATACTTTAGTTCATTTATGACAGTAACTCCATTTTTAAATTTGTAAGTTATACGTGTATTGTACTAGGTACAATGTGCACATTTTAAAAGGATAACATAAGGACTTTATTATACTAGAGCATTTTCTAGTTTCGTCTATTCGACCCTGTTAACAGTTTCTCTGTTCTGAATAGCTTTTAACGGCTTTTAGTCTACAAAATTTGGTTTCTCTGTTCTGTTCAAGTTCAAGCGCACTAAGTTGTGGCAAATCACTGAAATGGAAACGTCTACAGGAACTTTCAATCGCTTTTATAAAAAAAAAAAAAATAAAGAAAAACCCATACTAATGTTGTGATGATGTTGGTGGTGGTGGGTGGAGTGTAGAATTGAAAACTCATTCAAGCCATATGGTGTTATTTTTTTTTTTTTATGAAATAAAGTAAAAATATCTGAAGTACCTTCATTTATTTTAGGCGAGGGACTGCGACCGACGACGACTGCCTTTGGCATGGTTGCAGCAGTTTACCCTCTCTAAATAAATTTTCAAGTGTCTTAACGTCAGTTTAAGGATTTTATTTTTCCTTTTTTTTTGGTATTTTTAAGTTGATTTGTTCTTATTTTTTTTATTTTTATTATTTTCGTCTTTCTAGACGTTGTGGGTTTGAACAAAAAAAAAAAGAAAGAAAGAAAAAGGATCAGGTAATTGGTAGCACATGCTAGATCAAACACTCTGGGGGTTTAATATAATTTTGAAGTCAGCAATTTTGTTTGCTTTTTTTTTTTCGTTAGTCATAAGTAAAGCAACCATCATTCAAACTATTGAAGGTTATCCAAAATTGTTGTTGAAAAGCATTCAAAAGGATATTATTTTTCTTCTTATCCCACTTCTTCTTTTAAAAAAAATGATTCTTCTCAAGTACGTAAATTATGTGTAATGTGTTTAAGAGTGCAGAAGGACGAGTGAGTGAACAAGCTGTTACAATTTTTTTTTTTATTCATCTTTCACTTTTGTTAGAATCCTCTAAATCAAGGGGTGAGATATTTCTCTCGGATTCTATCACGTTTTATGGTTCTGTTTCTTTTTTTTTTCTTAATAGGTATTATGAATTGGGTATGGTTGGTTTCATTTGATATTAGCTATAAGATTTAGAAGAATTAGCATATTATTTATGTTGGGGATTTTTGTTTTTGTTTTTTTTTTGAGAATGATCTAAAAATACTTTTTAAAGAAGAAAAATGTTTTTTTTTTGAAGAGAAGTCATTCATTTTGATATTTTAAGAGATTATTCAAGTTGAAATTGCTAAGGCAAAGAATTTTTCTATTTCTATTTTCGAATTGAACCGGAATTGATAATTATTATTAATTATGAATGTTTTATGGAATAATTATATGTATTTTTGATAGGAGGAAATAGATGACGTGTGATGTGTTATAAGTGGTTTAACATTTTTAAAGACATATTACCCAGATTCGAAAATAGATATGATTTGAAAAAAAAGGAATGAAAATAACATACAATCGATTTAAAGAGTAGCATAACGAACCGTACGTAACTGTATGTTTCTTCTGATTGAAGTCAACCAGATTAAGCCTACATATTTGGGATATATGACAGGATCTAAAAAGAATGTGAAGAAACATTCCTTTCATTTACAATATATCTATACAGTTTCTGCTTCGATAGATTTTCTGTAAGAAAATGTCGGATGTGCGGATTATGTTTTGACTATACCTACATATGTTTACACTTTGGAACCCCAGCCAACTATTGAAATGCCACCAACTCGCTACATTATTATCCAACTCTTCAGCATACCCTACATCAATATCATATACCAGCCATTCACTACACACTAAAATCACAGTTCATAATTTAAAAATTATAATATTAATTTTGTCGCCTTTATAGTTCACACCATGTCGTAGCAGACAATATAACAAGAGGACGTAAGAAAATTCAATAATTTGTAAGAACCAATTGTAATATATCTGTTCAATAAAAAAAGTTAAACAATAATTCGAAGTTTATCGACTCATGATTTTCTTATTATCGAATAAAAAGGGCATCTGATTCGAATTAAAAGGGCATCTGATTTCAGTTTGAAGCAACTGCAATAGCATCAGGTTTCTTTATTGGTGAATTCGTGTACCAGGAAAGTAAGATCCCTGCCGGCGAAATTGTTACTCCTCTCTCGTTTTAGTGAGTTGTGGGCTCGAATTTGGAACAACAGACAATAAACACCGATTTTTCGAACAACATTTTATGCAGCGATGAGTCACATTTCTTACTCGGTGTGTATGCAAACAAACAAAATTGCCGCATATGGGGCTCAGAAAACCCACAAGTGATCGAAGAGGTGCCATGCCGTGGCATCCAGACAAAGTGACTGTTTGGTGTGCTCTATGGTCGAAAGTTGTCATTGGTCCGTACCGTATACAGTCAATTCGGGAGGGTATGGTCGAATGATAACCGATTTTTTTGGCCGGCGGCGGCGATTGTAGATATAATTTGGACGATATGTGGTTCCAATAAGACGGGGCAACAAGCAACACAACACGACCAATTATGGCTTTATTGCGTGAGAAGTTGCCTGGTCGCGTAATTTCAGGTTTTGGGACGTTAGATTTTTTTCTGTTAATCTAAACTAAAGACAATAATCACCGAGCTCAAGACGCATTAAAAACCAACATTACTCAAGTTATGGCCGAGATACCGCTCGAAATATGCGAAAAAGGGTGTACAAATTACTTAAATTAATCTTCCCGAGGCGGCAATTTGAACGATATTGATTTTCACACTTAATGGCAAGGTCCAAACTCAAAAATGTATCGCTATGTGTGTTTTATTTAACTTTACTTTCGAAAACGAAAAATTAATGACCTTGTATAAAAGACTAATTTTCTTAGATACACAGAAAAGCAAAAGCTGACTTCGAGACGTTAAAAGTCTTGGTTTCGTATCGGGATAAGGAGACGTTACGGACCTTGTTTTTTTTTTACTGAAACTAACCGAGAATCAAAGCGGCCAATGTGGAATCTTGAATCTTGAAAATTGAATCTTTCAATATTAATACTTCTTAAACAGCTTTTTGATATTTCTTCAAAAAAATAAACAGCAAAAAACCCAGCGAGACTGAGACGGGTATCAAGGCTAAACCTACTAAAATTTTGGATTTTAACAAAACTGAGATAAGACTTACAAAAGTCTCTTTTTGTCTCTATTTCGCGGCAAGTTATATGAAACATGTAAGACAACTTGTTATGATCCTTTATTTTCCTACCTAAAGCATCAAAAGTTGTACGAACAGTTTGGAACTTTCCAAGTTGCAGTAGGGGAAGTGGTATGGAACATAAATTGATAATCTTATTTGTTTTTTGTTTTCGAAAATTTATAAATCAAATAATTTCACAACCTATAAATTCTATCCGCCACCGCCTTCCTGAGAACAAACTTACCTCTCTAAAAAGACAGGTAATTTAGAACATTTATTTAATTTTAAAAATCTCCAACACTCCGCATGCCCTTTGAGATTCTCAAACTGCTCTAGAGTTTAACCTAAAAGGTGCTATCTCAAGATTACTAGCAAACATAACAAAAATAAAAAAAAAAAAAATAGTAAACAAAAACAACAAAAATAATAATAATAATAATCTTGAAAGTGTTCTTGGATGAAGGCACAGTCATCGTCGTCATCTGGATCGTCGTCGTCGCGTCGTCATCGTCATAGCCATCGTCCGATGATTTATGTACCTGCACACACAAAGTGCGCTCCAGCACATTGCCGTAGGTATTTCATCTTGGAGTGGAGAGCACAGGAACTAAAGTATACTATCTTATCCCATTCTATCTATCTCTAAAAAGGCTCAAGTGTGCAACGAGACTACGGTGATGATGATGACGAAGATGACGACGGACTAGGACTAGGACGAGTCTTTTGTGATGTCCTAAATGAACAAAGGAAAACACAGATACCTCTAGTGATGGTGATGGTGATGTTATAAGAGAAGAAGGAAGAACTCTATATAGCCAGCTCAGCTCATTACAGATGTGCATTTATGATGCAAGCCAGGAAGCATTTTGCAGAAAGGAAGGCCATGTTCAGGATGAGAGTGGGTATATAGAGAGAGCTTTGGTCTTTGCGTGATGTTTTTTTTTTTTTTTGTTCCTTTTTGTTTTTCTTTGATTTTGCGGAAAGTTTTCCACTGTTTATATGCGGCACGTTGGGATTATTTGTTTTGGTTTCTGCAGAGAGATTCGGGGAGGATAAAGAATCGGGTGGCGGCGGCGGCGGTTCTCCGCAGATATAGGAGAATCTAAGCTCAACGATTAATGAGTGGTGCTTAGGAAGCTGGCATATAGATATGGTTTGTTTTGAAAGTGATAAGACTTCGTTCACCGCCGCGCCGCACACAGGGATTTGAATGCTGAAATTTATATAAATCAACGTTTCGAGGTGATAATTAATCAAAAGGAATTTGAGGTGTTGTTCTTAATGGATTTGCCGCGGTAGTTAGGTAGAGGAATGAGAAGATTATATACGAGTGAGAAAATGAAAGGACTTTTTTGTGTGCTTTAATGTAAATCCAACTGGAAATGATGATTTTTTTTTTTGAAGGCTTACAAAGCTGAATTGATATAATTGAAGTAATTAGTCTTTGAGGCGAAACTTCCATTAAAAACAGAGGCTGCTATATGTTTATATAGAAAGGCATTATGAAGTTTGTTTTGTCTCATTTTACTTAAACCAAATACATATACCTAATGGTTATTTATGTATTCACTTTTTACTATAAAATGAGCTTTATAACATTTTTATTCATGATTATGACTTTTTTTTTAAGGTACCTACATTTATTTAAATTAAAAAATTAGACTGAAGACTGTTCAAATATTTCATTTAATTTTTAAATAAAATTGGTGGAGAGTATAAAATCCACGGTGTACCTAGCTAATCATATAAAAATTAATGTAAGTCTCTATGAGGCCTAAAGACTGACAACTACAAAATTTATTTAGCAGCGAGTTGGTTAAGAAAGTGTTTGAGTTAAATCCGCCCACTACCACACCCAGTTTAATAATACATATTTTAGAATATTGAATAACTTTTATGTTTTCTATTCGAAAATCCGCTTCTACCACACCTAATTTTTTTGGAAATTTAATTTTTTAGTTTTTCTAATAGGGGGCGCTGCTAAGCGTTGCAAAAATGAATTCGGTTTTTTATTGGTATTCACAAAACTCGGCTGAACATCATCCGATCAATTTGGAGATTTTTTGTTAGATTTGTATTGAACCAAGTAAACACACTGCGGGGCCAAAAATTGGAAATTTAAACTGAAAAGTTAGAAAATCGTGAAAATCCGAAATTGCATATTTTTAGGGGTTGATGGTGGCGATATTTGACGATTTTATTTTGTATGGAGAATGAAAATAGATCGCACGAACTTATTCTTGTAATAAAGCCTTGGCTTTCGAGAGAAAATGGGCATAGCATTTTTGAAATTTTGTAGTAGGTACCTAATAATTTATTATAAAATTTATATTGTTAAAAGAAAACCAAAAATTATTTAAACCCAAACATCGGTGTATTAATTTTTGTTAAATTTATTATTATGTTAAAATTTTAGAATGTAATACATTATTTTTTGTTGTATTAAGGAGTCATGGAGAATTTAAAAGAAGACACTAACGATTCAAAAAAATGTCAAAATCCTATAATGACGTTATGTGAAAATTTAGCTGAAAACCTGTTTGTTAAGCAATTTTGCTAAAATTAATTTGGATCTTAAATACAGTTACGGTACAAACCATAGTCAAAATCTTCAAATCCGTTCTCTAGCAGATTTGAATAAGCAAATTCTTTTGTATGGAACACATTTCATATACAGGGTGTCCCGAAATCGCCGCCACAGAAGTTCCTGAATCCTGAGGTCATTTCAAGTCGAAAAACTTAAGACGTAATTTTCTCATTTTCGACTTGTAGTCGTTTTTATTCTTTTTCCTTTGACTGGCTCTAATTTTTCCAAACTACAACCGATTTTTAATTTTTTTTTTATTTTAACAAGAACAGTTAGAAATTTGTATCTACCATACCTACAACTCTTTTCTGTGTGGATAACGGTTTTCCCGTAATTTATTATGAAACACATTTTTTTTTGCATTTTTAGGTTGTTTTTTTGTTTTTACTTCAATATTATGTTTTTTTACAAAAACACGTTATTGAGTATAATTTTTTGTTTTTAGGAAAAAGAAAATATTATTTATTACAAAAAAAAAAAAAAACCTCAGGAATTCACGGTTTTCTTCTATGGCGGTTATTTCGCGACACCCTGTATATAAGGTAAAAAAGGAAAATTCGAAATTATCCTCTATAGACTGGAACATCACATAAAATTACTTAACTACCAAATTTGAAGCAAATCGATTAAATAGAAAAAGAGCTACCTTTAATTGCAGTGGATGCATGAACGCACCAGAAGCACAGACGCATTATAGACGCAGGAACCCAGCAGTACCCTTTCTTAATTTCCAAAGTTCCAAAAAAACATATCTACTCATAAGCTTCATCTTGAAGCACTAAATATAACTATAGTAAACATTTATGAAACAAACTTAACAATTCAAATCGATTTTCTTTAACCAAACAAACTTTTCGCAAGTTTTTTTTTTTTTTGTTCGGTAAATTTTTATCGCAAAAAGTTGTACATATTTTTATCTCAAATCTTTATTCCCTTATACATATTATAATATAACAAACTGCCAACGTTGCAAATCGATTTTTTACGATAAAACTCAATTGACCTAGTTACCAAGGATGTGTGATGAACAATGCATTTATATATCTCAGCAAAAATAATCCACACCCCAGATCTATACGCACAAAGTATATCTACTGTATATTCATAGATATATAGGTATGTATATTGTATACCTATAAATTTTCCATCAGTAAAAAAATGTGTCTTATGTCTGTGGAGAGAAGCTATCAATAAACTATCAATCTCTTCCTCACTTCAACTTTATATTGATTTCTATATTATATATACATAGCTGAAAGGATTCTTTTTTATTTTAAATCTTTTGAATTTTTTGTAATTTTTTTTTTTATTGAATGGGTTCAATATCCTCGATTAAAATATATTTAAATAGAAATATGTATTTGACGATGTTTCTCGCACAAGTATAATGATGACAGGAGCAATTTAGCATTCATTTATTAATAAAATATATAATATACCAAAAAAAAAATCAGTTTAAGGATCTAAGATTTGCCTAATGAGATTTTTTGTGGGATAAATTTCACCACAAAAACCACATTATATCGGTTTTTCTTCGAGAAAATAAACTATACAATCGATTTGCATGGATTTAAAGTTTTTTTTTTTTTTTTGGTACCTATGTATATCTATTGAAATGAATACTGTAGAAGGATACTTTTTTTTTTGTTGGCCCTTTCAGCACAAAAGAGGATTTTATTTTCTGCATCCTTTACATATATTATAGGCAAGGAAAATGGAAAACGAATGCAAAATCTAAATAAGAAAGCTTCTGTATGTTTATGATATGCTATTTTATCAAACAAAAAAAAAATTAGAAAAAAAGTATAGCTGAGAAATATTTGTATATTCTGCGTTGCTTGATTGGGTCTTTTCTTATTAAATAAACGAATTCGGGCGTCGGCGTCGCACGGAATTTTTCACTAATTTTAGAATTTAAAAAGTGACAATAATATTTAAAGAGGCTTCAACCTTTACGATGAATTTTTTGACTTTCTCCAATAATTTTTATACACATAGGTAGCCGACTTAGAGCCTTACGCCATCTGTTGGCGATACTATTTTCATCAGGGACAAAATTAGCAGATTGTCGATTCCGTCGTGCTTGTCATTCGCTAGAATCAATATTTTCTTCTTCTCTATACAAAACAAGACAATTTTTAAATATCGCCACCCCTGAAAATATGCAATTTCTGATTTTCACGATTTTGTTTCTTCTTCGTCAAAATTTCCAATTTTTGGATCGGGAGTGTATTTACTTGGTTCAATACAAAACCAACAAAAAATATCCGCATGCAAATCAAAAGACGTTTAGCCAAGTAATGTGCGTACAGACTAAAATCACATTAATTTTTATATATTTAAATAAAATAACTTTAAGTGTAGGATAGTGTAGCATTTACACGTTTATGCTTTCACTTGCGATTTAAATTTAGACGACAAAAAATAAACATGTACGCTTTAGTCGCAAGAAATGAGATACATATGTACATACATGTGAATGTATCATATAAGTGCGACTGAAAATCACCACGATTAAAATAACCAAATTTTTTATAGTCTTTTAGTCACAAAATTAAATGCATCAAATAGAATCAAATGCACATGCCATTTTAATAAAAGTCTTATGATAGTATTTTCTATTTTTTTTTTTAACTGAAAAGTCACGCGAACGAAATCGCAATAATTTGTTACGATCGCGATTTCTTATCGCAACAACTGAAAATCGCAAAAGCTTATAACTTGATTTCTGAAACTATTTAAATTTTTTATTATCATAACTCCAAGTAGTTTTCACCATCTTTTGTTACATTTCTTCTGTTCCGCCGCCCAGTGGCCGATTAAGTATAACGCTCGGTGGTCAGAAATGAAAAAAAAAAATAATTTGTGTTATTTTTATTGAAATACCATTTGGTTAAGAGCCAACAACAAACAACAACTAAAAATATCAAATCTTTTAATTCTTACATGTGGAAGCTTCCCAAAATCAACACTTGAACTTTAGCTTACTCTCGATTTTGTCAGGTGCGAATTAACAAGAGTTTAAAAGGTGATTTTGTGAGTTGAAAGTAAAATATATTAAACAAAAAAAATATGCCAGAGAATGCCAATGGTTAGTATTGTTATTTACAACGCGTTCTGGTTGTTTTTTTAAAGAATAGAATTTGCTTAAAATAATTTTTTTTTAAATGCGTTTTTATGGTGGCAACGTAGGAACTTTTTTGCTTTCTCGGAGGATAAACAAAAGTGCCGCAATGTGCCATGGTCAAATTACTGTTATTTTAAAGTTCCATTATTAATCTTTAAATAAATAGTAAATTTAAATCCCGAAACCAACCGCAACATTTTTGTTTTGTTTTTTTTTTTTGTTTAATGCTTTGCTACAAATACTGATTTGCCTCACAATTTGCTGATTTCCTCTGATCTTTAAATCAAAGATTTGCGTCAACTTACTAAACAACACAGCAAAATTCAACTACTTAAGGTTTTAGAATTGCTGCTCGAATTTCAAGCAAATAAATTGTACTTTCGAATTAAGTCCAACTAACGACCCACAGATCGAAAACTGTGCGCCGTTGACAATATTTAACAGAAGTGTTAGGGACAATAATTTTGTAGTACAGAAAGCAAAAATCAAGTTGATTTTATTCTTAACAAAATCCACAAAATATTTTGTTCAAAAATTTTAGTGTAAAAAATTTATTAAAATCAGTTAAACCATTTTGGAAAAAATGCGAAAATAAATATATATCTAATGGTTCTATGGGAGGTGGCATCATTAACTATTTTTTGAATTTTTTTTCTACAAAAACCTATCAAAATTAGGTGAATTTTTATTTTAAATCTATGCAGCCATTTTAGAGCTAAAAATGCTAAGCAAAATTTATTTGCCAAGTACCGTTATTTTCTATAAGAAAAAAATGTGTCATCGTAACGTCAAAATTCATATTTCCTGATATTTTTTTTACGAATTATGAATTTTCACAAAAACTTGAAGGCATCACACCATATTGTTTTCAGTATTCGAAAAGATTTAACAGAGAAAGTAACTCATTTAAAGTCAAATTTTGAAAAAAAAATAATTTCAAATTTTTGTGTATAATTTTTGTTACAAATTTTGATTTTGAAAGCAATTTTACGTCAATTGGAGACTTTATTTCAATGCAGATATAGCATTGTGCAATTGCAAATCCAAAGATTGCGGGTTCAGTAGGGCATACGTTCTGATCCCTCATCTATCCTGAGGGTTTAAACGTACATTTATGACAAACGACTAATGTAAGGTTTATCAAAGAATTCTTTCTGTAACTCTAATAGTCTTGAAAAAGATGCCATCAATCTCTTGACTTGGAGTGTATATGTATAAGTAGATACATGCAAGAAGTAGCCTTTTGTATGAAGACGAAAGAATTTTCCTGTGTAAGGGATAATCTCATAGACTTTTCAAAACATCCCAACCAAATACCGAAACTGAATAGAAATTTCAAACCAAAGGAAAGGTATGACAAAAAAAAATATATACAGAGATTACTACTAGTATTTTCTTTCGCTTCCTATTTTTTTTTTTGGCTGGGTATTTTTTTAAGGAAAACCGATCCTGTCGGTGGACCATTATAGTAAGACGGGGTATCTTTGTTGTATTTCAAGAAAAAAAAAAAAAAGAAAACTAAGCAATAAAAAGGGTTAAAGAAAGCAAAAGCCTTTTTTTAACTTTTCCTCAGATACTTACATATATGCCCAAAAGGACATACATATATATATGTATACAAAGGAACGAAATGAAAAAAAAAAGGATTGCAAATCTAAGTTTGCTTTTTTATCCTTAGATAATCCTTTTTTTTTGGTTGGGATTTTTTCTGAGTTTTTTTTTTATTATTTTTCTGCAAAGGAAGTAATTTTCTGGAAGGACACAGACAAAAAAAAAAAAAAAAACGGAAAGACAAATTAAAGTTTTCTTCGAACGTTGACGACGGGTATAGTAGCGTTTTCATTGGTTTTGAATTTTATTTTTTTATGTTTTGCTTTAACAACCCGGCAAAACTTTATTTTTCAATTGGAAAACTTTTCTACTGTTTCTAAACGAGCTATAGGTACATATAGATTTAACAAGGACACAAACGAGAAACACACATTGATATAGGATAAAAATAAAAAAAAAAAAACAAATACGGGAGGTGGGAGCTTTCATATACCTACCTATACTTACTAACAAAAAAAAAAAACGAAAGGGTCAATGTTCGCAGGATATTGTTAAGTTTTTTTGGGGGTCCTGCTGGTTTGGGGAAAATGTTGAAACAAATTGAGATATTATATCAAACGATAATATAAGTTTGGATTGAATGACAGAACGCACCGAGAGAGGCAGAGGGAGAAAGAGAGAGAGAAAGATAACGCATCGAAGAAAGGACCAATCGTTAGGATGATGAGTGACATAATATATATAAAAATTAATGCGGCTTTTAGTTTGTAGAAAGCAATCAGTTCAAATGAATTAGTATTATGGTCGATTGTTGGAAAGTTTTGAAAAAGTGCCATTAGTTGTTTTGATGTGTATTTTCTCAATTGTATGAACATGAGTTTCAAAATAGTTGCGTTGCGATATAAATACAATTTTTAATGGTTTCTTTTTGTGTTTTTGCTTATATTTAATTGTTTTGTGGAATCATTTGAAATATAAGAAAAAAATATTAAATGGGTTGGTTGAGTTATATGCGGTATTCCCCAGATATATTTTTTTTGATGGTTGTTTTAAACTTCTTTTATACTTGTGAACTTAAACCTTCTATAGAAACACAGTTTTAGTCTAAATTAGATAATATGTATGTACCTACCTACTTTTGCTTAGAAATAAATTGATTGAGAAATTTCAAAACTTTCCACGCTATTTCAGCTTATACTGAATGACTTGTTATATGAGTTTTGAGAGGCAGAGACTTGAGTATATGGTTCTAAATGATAATATGAAGATTGAAGAGTATAGCTCAGATTTTGCTTGTTGAGTTCAACTTCTTCTTCTCTTCTTTCTTACAATTTTTGTATTTTACTTCAAGGTGGGCTTTTTCATTGCATAAAGTCCAAAAGTAAATGGATAGTTTGCTGATTTCAGTCGAAATCGAACGGCTAAGATGAAAGGCACTTTATAATGACAAGAGATACATTTGAAAGATCACTTTTTCGCAACAGGTGCAACCCCTGAAAAAAATATTTTTATGTGAAGAATGATGGGATTTTTTCATAGAACTTCGAAGTGATGGCCTAATTTAAAAATATTACACAAAAAAAAATTTAAAAAAAAAAATGGTTATTATTTGATGCTCCTTGAAAAAAAAAAATGGTGTAGAAGGTTCTTCATATTACTTGCTGTCAGCAGAGACGCTTGAGACACTTAGACCATAAGTTGGTTGGACAAGAATCTAGGAAACTTTCTTCCTACTCGTTGAACCACTTAGAGCTTCTTACAAAAGCTCGCAAGACTACTAATGTCATGCTTTACCAGATCATTAGGATCATTGTAGTAGAATTCTCCCAGGTAAATCCTATGCCTTTGAGATAAATCGGGACACGTACAGAAAAGGTGAGGAATCGATTCTTCCTTATCTTCGTCCTTCCAACTTCTGCAGAAATCGTTAGAAAATACTCCAAGCCTAGTTGGGTGCTTGCCTATTAGACAGTGCCCGGTAATGAAACCTATAACGGACCTAATTAAATCTGCTTAGAGATACCAAGCGCTTTAGATCCAGCATAGGCCAGATCTGTTTTGTGGTCTGGTTTGTGGCGATGTTATTCCACCTAAGGTTTGTTTTCTCTATTGCATCTTGCCTTAGCATAAGTTTACATGTAGCGATTGGCATGCCAATATTTGTCCGATTTGAGGATTTTGTTCCACTTTAAGCGAGTTCGTGTGCTTTACAGTTGCCTGGAATGTCTCTATGACCCGGCACCCAGCAAAGGCGAATGTTGAACTGCTGTGCTATCTCCATGAAAGATGATCGACATTTAAGGGCTGTTTTTAAATTTATAGAGACAGAGGCAAGAGATTTGAAAGCGGCTGGGCTATCTGAGAAAGTGAGGATACCTGTGCTTGATATCACGTTTTCTTTGAACCAAGACAAAAGTTCCCCCTGGAACACGCTACAGTGATTGGGAAGACGAAAGGAGAAACTAAATTTCAATCTGTTAGAGTTCACACCTCCACCAACCCCATCATCAGTTTTTGATCCGTCGGTGTATAAGTGGATCGATTCATCCTCCAGGAAAGTCAAGTCTTCCCAGAGAGATCTGGAAAGGATGGTTACTTGAAAGTTTTTATAGAAATGTAGCTGTGTGGTGGTGTAGTCTGTAATACTTGGAAGTGACCCGAATGAGTTCAGAATGATAGAGTGGCCAAATTCATTGTTGGTCCATTGTGAGGAAGCTTTAAGACAGATTGCTTTGTTTGCAGCTGTTTGTTTACAAAAGATGTCGAGGGGTCTTAGATGGAACACAATACCAGTGCAGTGGAGGTATTCGAACGAAGAACTCCACCCATGCATCGGCAGGCTGAGTATTGGACCTTGCTTAGTTTTCCACAGTTAGTTGTTTTTATTTTTTTTAAGATGGTCCACCATACTGACACACCGTATGTTATAATCAGTCTGAATACCGATGTGTATAGCCAAGGAGTAAGTAATGCGGGGTTGGAGACCCCATTTATTTCCAACGGCTTTTTTACACGATAAAAGTGTCACAGTGGCGTTTGTTTAACTCTTTCATGTATATTAGGTTTCCGGCTTAACTTCCTATCTAAAATAAGACTGAAATATGTTACTTTATCTGCAAATGTTAGTGGTACACCTTTTATAGAAGGAGGGTCTATAAAGGGAATTTTATATTTTCTAGAAAAGAGAACAAGATCGCTCTTATGAGGATTAACACCAAATTTGCAGCGATCTGCCCAATTTATTAGCTTATTTAACGCGTTTCCTAAGAGGTCTTTCAATGTGTTAGGATGTTTGCGGTAAACCACCAATATGTTCACATATGAAAGCAAAACAAAGATAAAATTACTGAATGGATTGCAAAAAAAGTACATATATACAAAATATTCGCAAAATTGCGTTTGTAAATATTCGCGCTTTAATATTTCAAATATGTATTTTAGCACGTGCTGCACGAGGTAGTGCAATGAAAAAAAAAAAAACACCTTCAATATACTCGTTATAATCCCTCATCGTGGTTGAATGACATGTTTAAAAAAAAAATATTTTTTTTTGTTCGTGGTATTTGTTACATTTTTCGCTGATAAAATTATGTGGATACCTACAACGAATCAAACACCTTTTTTCAGTATAAACATACTGAAACATGGTGACCATTTTTCTTTTTTTAGAAGAAACCTTTAAAAATATTCTTCTTGAATGTTTGATGAGAAATAATAAAACGTTAAATTTAAATGATTGGATAGGAAATCGGATTTTACTAGAGTGCAGTTAATCCGACATAGATTAGACATAAAACAATTTTTTTATCTTATCTTTCTCTCAATCTAACCCCAGTAAACTCTGATTTCCATTAAATAAAAGCTGACCCCCAATTTTCGATAAAATTCGGTGTCGATTTTATGTTAATTAATTCTGCAAAACCTATACTAACAGAAGTAATCGACACCAAATTGGGGAAAAATGGTAGAAATCCAAGGGAAACACAAGTAAGTCCGCTGCTTGCTTAAAAAGTAAGAGGAAAAAAACAATATCAGTGGCTTAAATTCTTTTTAGGCCACCATACTTTTGACTTCCCTGATACAAGCATGCATCAAGAAAAAGAACCTGAAGTTATTACGGTTGCTTTACTGCCTGAACACAATAGAATTCTGCAACTGAAACTGGAGCTGGAGATGCAACAGTTGTGAAAAAGTGTCGTACGTGCTATTTTTCATGTGCCCTGCCCACAATGCGCTGTACATCATTTTGTATATTTTAAGGAAAAAAAAACAATCACGGTCTGATTATTCACTTTTTTATTTCCGATAATTTTATTTAATTAATAATATTTTTCGTGGAACAAATAACCTCAAAAAGCTTTAATATTTTTTTTCCGGCTCTTTTTTTCTTCATACAAATTGTCAAAAGTGCTGCACGTGAAAAGTTGGTGTATTGAATATTTTGAGTTATTCCAGCTGCAGTTCATGTTGCAGCAGTAAAACGGCGAATCCATTGTAAATATATCATTCGCCTTTTTAATTCGAAAAAAAAACAAGAAAATCATGAGTCGATAAGCTTCGAATTATTAAAATTTCTTACGTCTTCTTGTCATATTTTATGCTACGATGTAGTGTGAACTATAAATTCGACGAAATAAATATAATTATTTTGAGTAATGATGTCAACTCTTTCGAATTGTTTTATCATGTATTGTGATATCGATGGGTGGTGGGTGGCTATTATATGTTTGTTGGATGTTGATGTAGGCTAGTGATTGGTTTTATGGCTGTTGGACTCGTACGCGCACCGCTGGCAGTCGGTAATCAAATAGCGTAGTGGGTTTATAGTTAAGAAGAAGACCATCCTAATTGAAATAGTTTAAGATACCTTCTTCATAATTCTAAAAAATTCTTTTACATTTTTAGACTTTTGTGTCAACAGACAGAAAATTTTATAAGTCATCTGTTATGTACATATTTGTATTCTTAAGGTCAAGGGCGTTGTTAATTGCTGATTTGGAAATGGAGTAGTCTGTCAATTTTTCATGAAAATATTGAAACAAAATTTATTGAAAGTCTGTAAAAGGGAAAAATTTCATTTCATGAATTTTTTAATAATGTTTTACAAAATAATTGTGTTTTCCATTGAATTGTAGGAATTCTATTAACTTTATAGAATGAACTTTATATTATGAACCTATACAGCACATAATTAAGACTTTTCTAAATTTTTAAAATATGGTCACCTTATACGCCCCACACTCATTAATTATGAAATTACAATAACGGACGCGCCACACCTCGCCGCCACCGCCCTGTCGCCACCACGGCGGCTCTGTTTGCCATTTCAACAGACACAAAGAGATACTAAATTCGAAGTGTGGTCCAACATTTGAATTCGAAGTGTGGTCCAACAATTTGAGTTGGGATTAAAATGTTCAGCTTCTATAATTTCTGAAAATATAGGGACAGCCATCTTTCTGAAGTATCGGCCAAAAAAAAAAATATATAAAAAACAACATTGGAGCAGCAAATTTAATATTTTTTTTTTATTGAATAACAAATTAACGACTTCTATATCTTTGGCACAAACCATGAAATCACCCCTTATCGTTCGATATTTACCGTTGAATGCATAAACGGGATAAGGGTAAACATTTATACAGATAGACAGACAATAAAACACAAATACACATACAGGACGTCAGCAGGGTTTTTGAGAGCTGTAAACTTATTCCTGTGTGTGATGCCCATTCAAGGGATTACAGCCTTACGTCAATTAACATAAGCTTCTTATGTCATTTAAAATTTTGCTTACATTTGTATAACACTCGTACTACTATACTCCAGCTCTGTATATCCGGAACGACAAAATAGATCTCTCAGAGAGAAAGAGAAAAAGATAGAGAAGCTATATATAGAGCTGGGTTAAATTGGAAAGTTAGGTTTATAAGGACGACAATGACAATTTCTCGTTCTTATCCCAAAAAGCACTATGTGATGACGACATATAAAAGATACTTAACTTACTGCCATAGTGTGGTAGGTAATATCTACTAATATTATTTTTTTTTTCCGTTTTGTTTCCTTTTCAAGGAGGATTTAAATTTTTGGGAAAAAGGTTTACGATTCGATTCTCAAGAAAAAAAAAAAAAAAAAAAAAAAAATCAAAATAAAAAAAAAATAACCGAAAAGAAATTGGCTTTTAATGCCCGGATTATGGCTTGAGAGAAGGATTTCGAACTTCCACAACTGAGGTTATATCAATTTGCATATTTGTATTGCGGTTAAACCCACTTTGCAAAGAATTCTCATAGAAACTTTATAATTATTATTTTTATTATTATAAATTTTGTGGTTAGAAGCGAAAAGCGGCTGCTGCGACTGGGCGTATACCTATACCTAATAACGTGTAGGGGAGAATAAAAATTTAAGAAAAAAAAACAAAAATAAATTTTTTAAGAAACAAAAGAAGGGGCAAAGAGATTTTGGTAAAAAGACATTAAGTGCGATTGTAGCGTTGAGATTGTTCGAAAACTTTTGGGTTCTTCTAGGATAAGGATAAATAATGGCAATCTTAATAGCTTGGGGTTTCCGGTATATGCAGATATATACGAGTTGGGTAGCTATATAGGTTAGGTTGGTAGTGGTACTTACGAGTGTAGACTTTTGCAAAGACTTACCTGCAAAAAAAAAAAAACGAAAAGAATTTAAATAAGTATGATTTTTATTTAAATACGACATAGATAGGTTAAAAACTTTCGAATATAATGATGTGAATGAATGAAACAAAAATATATTGGTTGTGAATATAAAAATACAAAAAAGTGAGGTGCATAACTATACATTTGTCTCTTTTATTATAATTGGGGTTATCTTCCATTCCATGGAAAATTTTTAATAGATTGTCTTTTTTTGGACTAGAAGCCTATTATTGTCAATTTTTGATAGGAAGGCAATAAAAGTAGGTACTAAGCTCGGTCTAAAATTATCCGGCTTAGTCCAAAACCAAGACAATTTCCGTTCCTGAAATTCGGGCTGAAATTATATCTAGCTCAAAACTTGGACTAAACTACTATTAAATCCGTTAAACCATACATCCCTATTAATAAAAACAATGACTTAATTCACCTTTAATCTACGAATTTAATAATTTATATGGAAAAGGTGTTAAATTATACGAGGTAACACTTCCTATTAATAAAAACAAAACAGTAGTGGAATAGCAAATTGACGTTTATCGATAATCATTTGAAAAAATCTACTACAATAAGTATCCCTACAATTCATTGAAATATTACATTGAGCTTGCATTTTGGGAGGATAAGATTTTTTTTTAATATACATTAGGGGTCAATATGAGAATAAAAAATTAACCCATTTGACCGCCATCTTGGAAAAAGGGGCGTTAAAGTTTGTTTATTCGTTATAGCTTGAGAATTTTAGGTCTGACCAACAAAGTTTTAGCAAGTTTTTGATATAAATTGGATTATTTAATGATTAAAATAATTAAAATTATATTTATAAGTTATTAAAAATATTTTCAATAAAAATATTATTCAAGGGTTTTGTAGTTTCGTTGAGGAAAATTTTCTTTGAAATTAAGAAAAAAATAAAGTTGACAAATTTGTTGCTAATTCCTTTGCTAAACGACCTTCTTCGATCTTGATTAGTTAGCTTAAAAGCATTAAATACACGTCAATTAGCAAAAATGTTGTTATATTAAGGAGATTTAACTCATTGCTAACACACGTTTATTAATATGGGTTTATTTATTTTGTAAAATTGAATAATTGGCATTCGAAAATTTTGACTTAATACTTAAATAAAAGTATCTCTTTTTGTTTGAGCTGTCTAAGTATTTACCTACCCTTCGTTAAATTGTTTACGTTCTTTGTTTTTGTTTGGACGTCCAAAATATCAAAGAAAATGGATACAATGCAAGGCGATTTAATTAGATTTATTGAAATCCGCCAACAGAGTGCTGAAATATTGGAACAAAAATATTCTCTTACACTACCAACTTGAATTCCATTTACCATTTACCCTGACGAAATTGTCAACATATTAAATTCACAGATGATATTAAAAATAATTTTTCGAAGTAGAAAACGTTCTTTGATATTTCTGTTAAACCTTTAAAATGTATTTAATTTTGGATTCCTTCACAAAAACAAATATTTTCTCCGATATTCCTTAAAACATTTGCATATTTATGTACCTACATATACATAAAATCAAATTAAATTAAAATTTTAAACTTTTTTTTGGCCTACCAAAATGTCGTACCTATGTATGTACATATATATCCTGAGTCAACACAAAATTTTCATTAAATTCATATCTACATACAAACTTATTACAACAACAAAAAAAAAAAAATTTGAACCTGTGTATATAGTTACACTTTTCCCAGCTCGGTCATGATCATAAAAATATTATTAAAAATAAAAAAAAAAAATCTTCCATTTATTTTTGTTTTTGTTAATAAAAAAAGAAAGGGGAACAAAAATTTCATAACCAATGCCTCATTTTACCTTTCCTCACCCAAGGAATCATAAATAACTAAGACCTTTTTTTTTAACCTAACAAAGTACGCCATAAAAAAGGATAAATTGCTTTTGCCACAAAATCATAACCCTCCTTTTTTTTACCATGAACCATCAAGATGGCAAAAACAAAAACAGTCTGTTGGTGGATATATAATATCTGCGTTAACATAGGACCAAAGAGTAAAAAAAAAAAATAAAAATAAATAAATATTTAGTACGCTCGTCCCCCCTCATCATGCACAACCTTCTTTTTTCGACGCAAAAATTCCGCATGATTACACCTGATATAAGAAAATTTTTTGTCATGGTAAAATCACTTGCGGCAAACTTAACACCAAGGTCACATATTTTTTTTGTATTATTTTTATGTCCCTGGTTTTTGTTAGTCTTATTTTACAATAAAAACAGTGTTGTGACAAAAATATGACACAAAACTTGGTCAAACTTTTTCTAGCCCTTTTGGAGTGAAATCTTTTGGATTCATAAAGTCGATTATTTCATAAGAGTGCTAAACTTGGGCTTAAGTGGGGATCGTACAGTGAAACGAAACAAAATTTGGGTCATTGACAAAATTGCAAGTCAAAATTTATTTTTTCAGTTAATTTTATTCTTTGATATGAAAATTTCGAACTCCAAATTTCTTATGTATTTTCAGAAGAAGTTGGGGTCGGAATCTAGAAAACCAAAATCCCAAAATATTTTAGGTTTTCGACATTTTAGGTGTCAAGAATTTGGAATTTCTGGATTTTGTGTTGATTATAAACTTTTTTGTGTTGATTATGGACTTTCTGGATTTTGTGGATTTTCAGGATTTTGGGTTTTTCGAATTTTGGGGTTTTAAGTTTTTGGGATTTCGGGTTTTTGGGATTTTCAGTTTTTTGGGTTATAGATTGTATAAGACTTTTTTAAACTCCTATAAAATGCAGGTAACAAAAGCCCACTGATTTCAAGATTTTTAAGTCAATTTCAATATCAATTCAATTTAATAAAAGTACCAAGCTAAATTCGTTTCACAGCACTGTAAGGCAATTTTATTTTTGCATTCCTTTGAGTACAATTTTTTAACTGCTCTCCACGGACATGAACATGAACAACTGTAGATATACAAAAAATTTCTTAAAGCAAAAAAAAAAAAAAAAAAAAAAAACATAAAACGGCCAAAGCACGTACATATACAAAATATAAAGGAAAACGTTTCAACAAAATAAGAAAAAAAAAAAAAGTGAAATAAGAAAAATAAATAATTGAATAGGATGCCAGAGCATAATAATAAGCATCCGCCAAGGACATCGCTCGATACAAAAAAAAAAGGAAAGACGAGATGAAAGACAGAACATAATTTGTATCTTCACATCCATCCCCTTGGGCTTCTTTGCATTGCGTGCAGTTTTTTTCATTGCATACAGAATCGAACCCTGGATGCATAAAGAAAAGAACGTTTCGTTCCATTCTGGTTCCGGTTCTTATTTTATTATTATATGATTTTTTTTTTGTCTCATTAATTTTCGCTTCATCTATCCTGAATATTTAATCGGGCGTAAAAAATATTCCCTCGTTTTGTGTGTGCTCGTCTTCACTATAAAAAGTCCTCCGGCATTAAATTCCTAAACTGAAAAATAAAACCAACCAACTGCCAAAGAAAAAGACGTATAGGTACCCATAGAAAGAAGAAAAAGAACAAGAAGAAGAATTCTAAAACGCCTTTTGATATAAAAATGAATTAAACCCACAATTTAACCCGCGCGCAAAAAAAAAAAAATTGTGAAAAGAAAATGAAACACAAAAGAAAACCGAATCCTTTTTAATGGTCTTCCTTGGGCAGACTTTATTATGATCATTGAATATTTCATTGAATTAAAACGAAAGGTACAATCATCCGATGTTGACCTTTTATATTCTCCATTATGCACTGACAAATTCAAAAAAAAAAAAATAAAAAAATTAAAGAGAATTGCTTAAAACACCAAAAAGGAAAAATGAAGAAAAATATCCATTAGGGCCAAAATCCCTAATTACTTATTCGGTCCTAAAATAAAACACAAAAATGTATCTATGAAAGGAACTACATATAATTAAAGTTTATATATCAACGAAAATAATATAAAAAAAGTAGAAATGTCATTAGGTCGTTTTGATGGTAACATAGAAGTTCTATTACGAGAATGTATAGAGGGACAAATTTTCTGGACATGGACGATAGCATAGATTAGAATTTATGTTTATATCAGCATGTGTTAAGGGTTGCTGACAGAGTTGCCACTAAGCAAGAAAAAAAGAAAAACCAATTTATTTTTTTTTTATATTTCAGATTTAAAAAACGAAACCTACACAAAAAAGGTGATAAGTCACCCCCACCTCTACGCTATTTTTACTTGCCATATACTATAGGTACTATATGGCAAGTTATGGATTTGTAAAAAATCGTAATCCAGATTTTGATCAAAGAAAACATTACAAAAAAGTGGGTCTCGCAATTATGTCTGTCTGTCCTTTCGGCTGTATCATAAACGGATGTTTATTTTGTTTAAGACCAAAAATAACGGTAAGTTCCTGCCATACATTTTTTTTTAGAAAAAATGAAAATCTTATTTTTTTCAAAAACTTGCCCACGCGCCCAAAAAAAATACAGAAATTTTTTTACTAGACTATTATTTAAAAAAAAATTTTCGAACAATAATTATAAATGGTACCTAACTCCAATAGAACCATTTTTGTGATTTTCTCACTCATAGAACTATCGACTATCTCATTATCTGTTCAAGCAATTTAAATGAAATTTTGTACACATGAGCTCAATTAATATTGGATATAAAAATAAAAAAAAAGCAAATTTTTAATTTAAAATAAAATTTCAAAATTAATTTTTGAAAATTCTATACTTCGAAAATGGGTGGTTCAATATTTTTGAAAATTAATTTTTTAACTCCGCATTATTAACTTCTAAATAATGGCGTACCATTCTTAAAATTTAATATATAAAAAAATAATTTTTTTTTTAAACCGCTCCAACGATTTTTGAAATCTTTTTCTCATAAATTGAGCTTTGTGTAAGAAATCGGATGGTGTGCTTTGCGTTGGTGTCAAAACTGTTTCAGAAGTTGTTTAATCAATTTATTTCTAATTGTCTAATATTGATTTTTTACAAATTTTTCAGTCTAAAGAGTAAGTACCATGCATACTTTAAAACCACAGTGTAGTTGCACAAGTTCGTGCAACCCAGTCCTGCATTTTATTTTTTTTATTTAAATGAGACTTTGGTAGAATTTGAAAATTATTTTTTTTACTTTGAAAAATTGCAAAGAGGGCATTCAGAATAAGCCTCCACAAATATTCTTAAAATGGTAACGCTGTGGTTGTGGTTTATTGGGGTGTTTATGTTTATTATTTGAACACTCTTACAAATGGCGAACCTAATGACGCAAGAAATGTAAATGTATACCTATTGTATCCCACGTGTGTGCTATATGTGACGACATAAGGGAGACTTTATAATAAGGAAGGACAAAACGTCGAGCGACGCACCAATTTATCAACCAACACAACAAAATAAATAATACTAAAAATTAAAAAAAAAGGGAAACAAAAACAAAAATTAAAATTAAAACCAGACCCGGATGACCATTTTTCCGACAGCCTTATACCTCTCCATATAAGACCAACATAAAAACTTATTAACATTAAACTGACATTTAGATAGCAATTTAAACAAAAAAAAAAAAATGCGATCACTCTGTGGTCGTATCTATGCATGTAAATTCCATATATCTATATACGTTTCGGGTTTTAAAATACAAATTTCTCTTTTTTCCTATTTTATAAGTATGTATGTATCTATAATATATTTGTATGTGTTTGTGTGTATTAGGATGTCATTACCATAAAGTAATTATGATAATGGTGGAATATATCAAGCACTTTTGGTTTTATTTACATGTCGTTTTAGCAACAACAATGAACAAAAAAAAAAAGAAAAAAATGTATCGGCACAGAAGGATGTTCGCAATGTTAAGCGGAAGGATTTATGGTAACCGGAAATGGCGCAGAAAAACATTAATTGTACTTAATCTGGTTTTATTAGGAGTTATGGCTGTGAATTTGTGTTAATGTTCGCACAGAGAGAAAAAAAAATAATAATCATTCTATTTTTTTTTTGTGCTTCTGCTGGTGGGGGGGGGGGGAGTTTTAGGGGAGGATTGAAATGCTAATTTTATGTATGTATATTTATTTAAATATATTTTTTTAATGTATATTTATTTAAATTTGCGAACGAAGATGGTGCCATTCGATTTCGAAAAGCTGAATGAGGATAAAAATGTCAACTCATTCACCGACAAGTTCTATAAACGAACTAGTTTTAAATCAGAGAAGCAATATAAATCCTATGCGAGGAGTTTACTAGATCTCTGTGACAAAAAGGTTTTTGTTCAAATTGACAAAAGATGCATCATTAATGAAAAACAACACCTTCTATAAATTATCACGTGTAATTCCTTAGCAACGTATTCTCTAAATTAGGCTCAAACGTAGATAATATAGTCTTAAAAAAAAATAAAAAAAATACAAATGTTTTGAAAAGATATTTTAAAAAATCCAATAAAAACCGATATCCTTTTAAATTTGAAAACAAATTTAAAGACTGATATTTTCATTTTTGGAATTGTCTATTTCTATTGACACCAACTGTTGCATTTCCATACAAAAACAATATCTTGATAGAAACCTAACTTAAATCTCCAAAGTTCGGTACCGTTATCAATGTCACGACTTACAAGATTTCAATAATATTGTACCTACTCACGGTTATATGCCCATAACACTAATCTGATAAAATAGTACCTACCTGATTTATTTAAAAAGATGCCATGTTATTCAACATGAAATTCTTGTTGATACAAAATGTACAAAGTTTGGAAATGGACACAGTGTTTATTTTATACCAATTTTGTGGTATTTTTTTGTTAATGTATTTTTACCTTTCTATACAAAATGCAGTTTTCAGACATTGCCATCATCCAACCCCGAAAGTATGCAATTTTAGATTTTCACGATTTTCTGAATTTTTCGGTCGAAATATCCAATTTTTGGCTCCATAGTTTGTTTAAATGGGTTAATTTAAATCCAAAAAAAAACTCTTTATGCAAATCAGATGATGTTTAGCTAGGTTATGCCCCCGCGAACAAAAAAAAATAATCAATTCATTTTTATTTATTTAGATATTTCTTAAATACACTGCCAAGTTTAATATTAGGTCACGATAAAATTCAGCTACATTTTCGTGTAAATTTAATAGGATGTAGTTTAAGACTTACAAGGTGTCATATAGATTTTACAATTATTTTGTGTTGAATTAACACGACGCGACGCTAAAATCTTGTTTTAAGAACTGACAATTGGTTAATTTAAAATGATATTTTCTGTGAGTAGAATTTACTCACGCAAATAGCCAGGGTCAAACATGACATGTACATGACGCAGAATTTTTGTAGTCGAATAAGCAGTATTTTGAAAGATTTGGATAAAGCTAAAATCCATAAATCTTAAGGAGAACCCCACTGACATAATCAAGTCTGATGAAATGAGTATGGTAGAACTCAAAACAGTGTTTTCTAGCTGATTAACGATTATTTACGAAATGTGAATATTCAAAACAGTTTTCAAAGGCCTATCAAGTGTAGGTTATTTAAAAATTGTTAAATATATATATTACGCTTTTATTTTAAACTAAACTATAAAAAGTAACATCTGTGTTAAATCTTATATGTGATAAGAACATACAATATCGGTCAATACCCCAACTAGCTATTAAAGTCTATAATAAAAGTCACAAAAAAAGCTTTTTGGCTTGTTTCTTTTTTTTTTTATTACGAGTTAACTCGATGTCGCACGACCAATTAGAAATTTATTTACCCCTAGGTAATGATCCGTATAAAAAAAAAAAAAATTGTGCCATCGGTGGACTTTAAAACTTCAACAAAACGTGTGTGTGATAGGCCGTCTGTCCGTCTGTCCGTCTGTCCGTCTGTCCGTCTGTCCGTCTGTCCGTCTGTCCGTCTGTCCGTCTGTCCGTCTGTCCGTCTGTCCGTCTGTCCGTCTGTCCGTCTGCCGGCCATAGTCATCATCATCGTCATCATCATCATCTCACTATAATAACAAAACCCAAGTATCATTAACCGGCTCATTAAATTAAAATAAACCTTTGCTAAAGCGATAAAATAACATTACGTCGGTTGTTCGGTCGAACCGTGATATAAATTAAATTATATGGCCCGCAAATTCAATTTGAGAGAGCCAGAGTAGATTTTTATTTTTTTTTCTCATTAAACTTGCCTTATTATACTATTTTTTTTTTGTTTTACTTTAACGTTAATTTTAATGAACTCAACCATATGCAAAATAAAAATAAAGGGATAAAATAAAACAACAAAATTGTGACGACATTCAACGAATATAAAATTATATATTTCCTACACATTATACTCGCGGTGAGTTTTAATCAATTTATATTAATTGCACTGCTTTTGTTTTTGTATTTTAATTAATTTTAACTTCAGATGCAAGCAACCGCATCGTTAGATATGTACCTTTATAAAAAAAAGAAGATAAAAATCATCTCATTTCAAGACAATGACCTATAAATATAGTCAGAAGACGCCGCTGCCGAGCTGCCATTCACTTCAAATTTTCCAGCACGATTTTTTAAAAATATATAAAGATACCAAATATTTCATCTGCACTCGCTCTCGCATATATACAATCATTGGAGAAAATCATTCGTGTTCTTAATTGCCATTTGGATAGTCTACATGGAGCATCTGAATCTCTGTCTCTGACAATCCCCACAATTCGAAATTTCAAAATATACTACGCTTGTATAAGATTTGAGGAAAAAATCGCACGATTTTGAACTTTTTCGTGGCGCTCGTTATCGATAAATAACATCACGAATATCTATCTAAAGAGAGAGAGGGAGATATACATTTTACAAGAAAGATATAAAATCAAAAATTAAATAAATTTTCTTTTGGTCTCGGGATTATAAATTATTTTTGTCGTCTAATTAAAATGCCATAAAGTTGAACATTTTACAATAAAATAGATTTCCCTATTGTATATCTTTATATATATATGTATCTGGAGTAAGATGAGAATTGAATTAAATAATTTACTGGATTGTTATTATTATTATTATTTTTTTTTTATTATACAATTTTATTTTATTGTTTGCAGGCAGTGAGGGAAATGGGAAATGGAACACCCCATGATTAAGATTTTTTATTATTATAGTTATGTTAATGATTATGGAGGTCTATCCAGATCAAGACACTAGGGAGGGTTTTTATGAAATTTAAATAATTTCTTTTTACATCGTGATTTGGTATTTGTGTTTTTTATGCAATTTATTTATTTAATTTTCCCTACGGGACACATTACAATATTGTTCATATTCGTTTCATTAATATTCATATAGATCCCTAACTACATATAAGTACATTTTCAATCGATGAATAATAATTAATACTTTCAGTTAAATTAAGCATACAAATTGAATTAAGTATAAACAATTTTGTAGTAATTTCAATAATATGTATTTAGTTTTATTTATTTTTGTCAATAAATATACAAAATATTATAAATGTATAAGTATGTATGATTGGTTTGTGTATGATGTGTTATTAAATTAAATTTCATTACCCATACGTGTGTTCTTAATAGTATGCAAATTCTAATTTTTAATCAAATATAAGTTTTGGTTTCTATATTTTATTTTATGTTTTTTTTTATAATGAATATTGTACGAATATAAATATTTAATTTTCAAAATGTTATTTTTGTTTATGTTTATGTTTATTTTTATATAAAACTAGACATCACGTGGGAGTGGAATTTGTAAAAAAAAAATAGAAATGTGATTAATGAATATATAAAATTTTAGGTAATAAAAAACATTGACACGTTCCTATGGAACATCTTTTTTTTTTTTTAACGAGATAGATTGATGAACAAATTAGAAATAATCATACCCAGGTTATTTATTTATTTTATTTTTTTGTGGTTTTTAATTAAAGTTCTTTTTAAATTTATGATGACAGGAAAACGATTTAAGGGTTGTTAATTGAGAATGCGAGGCAAGGCAGAATTAAAAAAGAATTAAATGCACGATTGGGTCGCACGACCTTGCTCTTATCTGCGATCACACTGTGGTTTTAAAGCATACATGGTACTTACACTTTAGAGTTAAAATATTTTTTTTTTTTAATCTAAAATTAGTTTTTTTTTTTAAATTTTGATATGCAATATTATTCCAACTTAGTAGATGCTCTCGTGTAAAAAAATTATTAAAATTGAATCAAAAGATAATGAGATAAATGAAAACAAAAAAAAATGGTTCTATGAGAGATACCATTTTTAATCTATAGATACATTTTTTTTCCAATAATATAGTAGATCGTTATATTAATGTTAGTTCACATACAAATTTTAATCAAAATCGTAGAAGCTGTTTCTGAGAAAAATTAAAATTTTCCGTACCGGTTTTTAAACACTTGTATGGGAGGTACCATTATTTTTAGTCATTAGAATAATTTTTACTTAATATCTGGTAGATAATGTTAAAAAACTGCTGGGTGCCAAGTTTAATAAACATTTAAACTTTTTTAAAATAAAAAAAAAAAAAACATTTTTGAAAATATTAATACATACACAAAAAACTTCTTGAAGGATTTTCTATACAAAAATATGGGTCAAAATCAGTTCAGTCGTTTTTGAGGAAATCTAAATTAAAAAAAAAAGGTTCTGTGGGAGGTTCCACTTATAAATAACCTTTTTCCGAAATTTTTGTTTGTTATAAAATGGTAGCCTTTTTGTAATTACTGAGTTTTTTTAAGTTGTGGCTCGTTTTTGAGTTGGTAAAAAATATGTATGTATGCTACAGGTACCGTTATTTTTGGATTTAAAAAAAATTAAAAAAACGTGTGGGGGAATGCCCAAAAACCAATAGGTACCAAGTTTAAAGAAAATCGACCCACCCGTTTAGGCTGCAGCCAGAAGCACGGGACAGACAGACAGACAGAGTTAATGTTAGATTAGAGTAAGATTTTTTACGAACCCATAACTTGCCATATGTATATGTGGTACCTAAGACCTAACCTATTTTAAGGGTTAACTATGTATTATACATTATGATGGCCCTTACTTCCTTAACCCTTCATTTTTGATCAGAAAGCTACCAAATTCAAAGTTTGCCTATGTCCAAAAAAAAATTTATTGATTTAAAAAAAAATTGTTCGATATAAATAACCAGTACAGTAAATATTTTAATGCTCACTATTTTGCCGTTGGCTTATTTTTAATTTCAAATTTTTCCGTGCAATGATTTCTTTGTTTTTTTAATTATTCACTTAATTCATATGAATTAAATAAAGCACTCCAATAAAAAAGAATTAAAACTTATTTTGTATAGAATAATGCTTAATAATTTGCCTTAAGCTATAGTCTTTAATTAGTTGGATCAATTTGTTTTCTATGTTTTTTTTTTCTGCTGATTTGCTAAAAACTTGTTATAGTGAATGTTTAACTGTTTAATATTTTGACGGTATTTTGAAGGTATCCCCTTGAAAAGAGGTACAAACTTATTATAATTCTTAATAATTTGCAGTTAGCTTAGACTTTAATTTATTGTCACAAATTCAATTCGTGCAATATTTTCTATATTTTTGGTCCTGATTTGATAGAAATTTTTTTGTAGTTTCTATTTTGTCGTGCATTAATTTCCAGGTTTTTTTTCATTTAATTTATGAAAAAAAAACATAGAAACAAATAATTATTTTTATTAAATAATATTTTTAACTTCATTTCTACTTGTGCACTTTTTATTTTACATAAATGATCTTTTATATTAATTACTTTCTATATTATGACTTTTTAAATTATACATAAATAATAAATATAATATAGGATACTTTTAAATGCTCAGTATTCCATCATTGGCATTCTTAGATTCAATTTTAGTTAAGAATGCAGATGTTATTGTATTTTTAGGCTCAATTAAAAATTATGTTTTTTGCATTCCTAAATTATTTAAAAATTATTCCTTTTTCGTGACCTTTAATTTAATATATTTGAATCCTATTTTTGTGGGCTTTAGGTCTTACTTTCTTTAGGACAGAATAGACCTGAAGAAGTACGTAAACAACGTACTAAGCGTCGTCTATCAAAAAGTAAATAAAAAAAAAGAAAGACCTGAAGCCCACAAAAATGGGATTAAAATAAAAATTATTTAAATACATTAATTTAAACAACTTTAATGCATTTGATCTACATAAGCAACATTTAATATATACCTATGTACATATATTTCCGTACCAATCAGGCAGTGAAGTTGTTTAAGTCAAAGTTGAATGAAGCTATAAAACTTATTATAAACTTAACTATGAATATATTTATAAAGACATTTGAAAATAGATTTCCGGTCATAAAAAAATTAATACCTTTTTACTGAATCTTGGCATGGCCTTGTATTATACGCCTTTTGGATTCTATGTGTTATAGAAATTCAATTTTTTTCCTTTTTTTCACAAAACTTCTCTTCTCATAATGTCATCAAATACAACCTGCAGCAAATTCAAAATAATAAAAAAAAAATCTAAACAAAGCATTGAATTGATTTTAAGCTGATGACCTGACTATTAATGCAGGTGGAATTTAACTTAATCTATTATATTATATAAACCTTATGTTTCTTGAATATCTTAACAGTTAATTATGTCTTTTTTTTTATGGACTTAATCTCGTTATCACATCATCTAAGCTATAAATTAATCTCTAAATAGATTCTTGTTTGTTTTCAGTTATATATATGTACATAATGTAGTGTAGGCATAGATATGCTCGCTTAACAAAAGCGTCTATTGTTATCGATTTAAATTTAAATATATGAGATAAAGTTATTTCAAGTCAAAAGATTATTTTATGTAAGTAGGTATGGCTTAAGGGGAAAATCTAATAAAATGAAAACCAATATGAAAATTGTTGTATTATCAGTTTTTATTGAAAATGCATTAAAATCCTAGAGCTTTTTTTTTGTATCATCACATAATAAAAGCACGAGGGACAGGGAGGACGGCTAAAGATACGGCACGCGAGGCGCCGGTGGTGGTGATACTTTATCTTTATGTTTTTCCTATTTACGACGACGACGTTTTTGTATACGAGTACACAACAATCATATAAAGTTTCTTTTTTTCTCTAAGGAAGAGTATCGAATTATTTTTAAGTCTTCAAAATAAATTGGGTTAGGTATTTGAAAATTTTTTTTTATATAATTTAAAAAGCTTTTTCAAAGTAGAATGTTAAAATATGATTTTATAACAAAAACTGATCATATTTACCTACCAAATGCAATTATAACTAAATAGAAGCTAGAATTTCAAATATTCAAAATTTATTTGTTTCGGATTTACTGTGATTGCCATCAACAATTAATTAAATAAAATGAGAAGATAAATAGTTAAATCGCCAAATTTGGATGACCTGACCTGTTGACCTGAAAAAAAACTGGGCCTTAAATTAATATAAGAATTCTAAACAAAAAAAGATTTTTGTATCTTTTCTTAAAAAAGACCAAAAACAGCATAAAATACAGTCTTAAAGATATACCGAACAAATTGGTTAAAAAATATCAAGAAATATCAGTGTATAGTTAAGGCAACAGTTTTGGAAAAAACTAATGGCGTTTGTGTACTTTTTGGAATAATTGGTCCGTACCGTACTTTTTTAAAAACGATGCTGGCCAGAACTTTACAGTCAATGGTGACCGCTATTGAGCCATGATTACTGACTTTATCGTTCATCAATTGAACAACCATGATGTGCAGGAGCTGTGGTTTCAACAAGACGGAGCAACTTGTCACACAGCTCCCGACACAATTGATTTATTGAAGGAAACGTTTGGTAACCGCATAGTTTCACGTTACGGACCCGTGAATTGGCTTCGAAGATCGTGCGGTTTGAACGCCGCTTGACCATTATCTGTGGGGATATGTGAAGTCGCTAGTCTACGCCGATAATCCCGAAACGATTGAACACTTGGAGGACAACATTCGCCGCATTATTTCCGATATACGGCCACAAATGTTGCAAAAAGTCATCGAAAATTGGACCTCCAGATTAGACTATGTCCGATCCAGCCGTGGCGGTCATATGTCAGAAATCATATTTAAATTATAATTCCAGAAGATTATCTTTCGAATAAAGTAAATTTCATGTCAATTTAAAAAAATCATCTTTGTTTTATTCCATTTCAAAGTGCTATACCCCAAAAAAAAAAAAAAAAAAAACACCCTTTACATCACAGAACGCAGCGAGTTCGAACTGTCAATCAAATTTGAACCCAAACTCAACTCGATCTTTTGATTTTTTTTGAGCTACGAAGGAACGTACCCAATATTGAACGTATCCAATATACATCAACGCATCGTAACGAGTGACAGCACAACGTAATGTTTTACAGAAATTTCCAATTTTTTAGTTTACCCCACCGCCAGCAAAGATGTTTTCAAAAAAATGTTTCTGAATTAATTCAGGTTAAATTTATTTCTAGGATTACCTAACTCTGGTTTAACTAAGAGTTAATCAGACACTGAAAAAGTATGTTTACGAATTCATCGGTTTTCTCAATTTTTTGGAAGTGAAGTTCTTTAACAAATTATAAAACTGTAAACAGAACTAAAGTTAATTTGCTGATGGTAGTAAAATATCCATTTTAGTCGAATAAAGAAATCAAGTGACATTTTTTTCGAAAAATTCAATTTTATGTTTACTAGGTGAACCCTGAGCGAATAGAGATAATTTCGAATATTTTTTGATAAATAAACTAAGGTGGCAACCCTAATAATTGTCATTAGACTTCCGCCATGATATGCAAAGGACGTTTCCATTAACATGATTATCATTGGCACTTCAACGACGACGATAACGTCGACGAAGCTGAGAAAAATTGCAATTATAATAAAGATGAACGATGTTCCATGATGAGAACAAGAATCTTCAATAAAGATTATTAAAAAAAAAAAAACAACAAAAAAAAAGTGCACATTAAAAAAGTATTAAATAAAAATTAAGTAGGTACCTACATAAAAATATAAAGTATCTATGCAAAGATACCTATCATTAAAAATAATATCTACTACGACTTTAATCACTATTGTGAATACTTACCATCTTGCCTAGCTGCCATGCATTTCGCTGATGTGAATATATACAAAATTAAATACAAAGCTGTCACTGCTGTCATCGTTTTCTTATCCTTTCGCATAGAAATGTGGAACTTCTTCAAGACTTCAGGCAAAGCGGTCACAATCACTGCTGTGGCTGCTAATGCGGATGAAAATGTTGATGTTGATTTTGATGATGTTGTTTGGGATGCAGATGATGATGCTGTCGGGCAGCAATTCAATCTTCGTGACATTGATCCCACCATCGTAGTTGATGTTGTTGCTGTTACTGTTGCTGTCGCTGTCACTGTTGACGACGACGTTAGGGTTGTCCCTAGAATTCTCGTTGTTGTTGCAGTCATATCACTATAATCATCGAAATCACGATGATGATCAGAAGCGCCATTGGCGAATTTAGCAGCGTCGGCGACGACGGCAGCGTTAGCGTTAGCCTCGTTTTCCAAAGTCCACCACGACCGAGCTGGTGGTGGTGTTTTTCTCCGCACCGTCGCCGATTGGCTTTCATTAAATTTTATAACTAAATTCTTTTTATTAGATATTCTATTATCTACAGGAAATTTTTTAGTACATGTTCGTCTATTGTCCTTCGGTTCGTCCTCATCCTCATCATGGTTCAATCGTGCTGATGTCAGCGGTAACTTCAAGTCATCCACATCCACATCGACGTTGTCGGGCGATGATGTCACTAACGAATCTGTTTCGGTATTCTGGTGCTCCTCTTCCTTGTATAGCTCGTCATCTAGCAGTGTTATCGATGTAATCGATTTTGAATTTTTAAAATTTCTATCGATTTTTTTGTCATTAGAATTCAGGAGTAGAGTAAGGAGGTAATGTTTTTTCTGATGGTGCTGTTGTTGTTGTTGTTGTTGTTGTTGTTGTAGCTGCTGATGCTGATGTTTCTGGTGTTGATGGTGGGTATAGTTTAATGGCAGAGAAATACGTGTTGGCCCTTGGCTATTGCCTTCTCCTCTGCTGCTGCTGATGTTGCTGCTATTAAATGTGAAAGGAGAATCCTTCTCGTCATCATCGATTTGATGCTGTGAAGGAGGCGTCGTTGTCGTCGGCAGCGGTGACGGCGGCGGCGGGAGCAATGATAATTGTCGAGTATCGTGCACTAGTTGTTGATAGCAGTTAAACGAGCTATTGTGAGCGTTGTAATCGTCATCGTTGCCATCGTTTTTTGCTGCAGATGCACAGTGATGCAACTCCATTCCTATATTGTATGGCAGTCGATCCCAAATTGATGGTGCATTTGTTGTTCGTCTATTGTTTGTCTGTAATGGAAAGGAAAAATAAATGTTTTAATTTTTTTTTTTTTTTAAATAGGTAAATACAAGGGCTATTAAAGTTTCAGAATGTTATTTAGGTACTGCAAAAATAATTATTATTATTGAGAGAAATCGAGATTACGAGCAATGTAAAAGTGCAATGGAAGTTATTTAAAGTTCATGGTTTTTGATGAACATATCAAGTATTTTGCTGGGAAAATCGGTTCATCTAACTTTTGGTGCCGCATAAATAATATAGAAACGTTAATATGTACACAAATAAATATGGTAAGACTTAATGATTCGCTATTGCTATTTAACTACGCTATTGTTTTTCAAGGGTTGCTGCCTCTGCGAGAAATTGACAAATCCTCCAAGAGTACCTTATCTTTACTTATCATGAAAAAGTGCTTCTCACCTTAGCCGTTCGGATTGGGCAGAAAATTGTAGGTCCCCTCCATCCCTGCCAATAACACGCACACAGGAATAGTTAAGAGTTATAAGTCACTAGGCCTTGGTTCTATACGAGCTGTTGCGCCACCCAATTTATCTATTTTTAACACAGAGGAGAACCTTTTGCAGACAACTTCTCGAAGGAACTGAAAGTTCGGAAATCTTATAGGAACCCTTGTCTCTAGCACAACGATTTGAGGAACATAACAAATGGATTTCTCGAAGGAGAACCTTAACCAATGAGTACGAGTCCAAAGGAAACAAACGGTCAGGAATCTTTATAGGAAACCTAGGGATAAAAAACGGTCGGAACTTTCTTAGGAAAACTGTGTCCAATAAGCCACTCAAAGAGAAACCCCAAGGGTCCTAGCCCTCTTCCTATCGAATAAAGGGGGTTGAACCTTCGAAGGAGAACTTTGTCCAAGTAAAGTGAAGGTCAGAGGACCGAAACGGTTGAAAATTCTTACGAAAATCCCTTTACAAATAAATAAATTCCGTTAAACAGTCGCTGCAAATGCCCCGCTCTAACCAGAATGAGATTACACTCATTTGGTAAAGGTAAACCATTCTTCGAAGATCTCAACGAACTCTCCGAAGTAAAGATTAAAGATTTGTTCTCTTTTCTCAACATAATGAATTGGCTCTAAGATGAACTTCGACCGCGAGTAAGTGCACGATGTCCATCTGAAAGTCATATAGATTCACTCTGAACTGTTAATCAATTTACATACCTATTTCGGCATACTGTGGTTGGGGAGTGTATTGATGATTTCACAAATTCGTTTCAACAATTCTTTTTCTTATACTAATTGGGTCATTTCAACCTACCTACCTAAATTTCGTTAAGCAATGTCTACGACACGATCATTGATTCTCTACACACTTGATTGATAACCACGCTTAGAAAATTCTTGTAATTTTCTCCATCTCACCTTATGAAATCTGCGGCTATAAGTCAGTGTGAACTGAGAAGATAAAATACAAAATTGTATGAAGAATTTAAAAATTTCAATTTTTACCCGATTTAAATGACTAAAAAATAGGGTCCACAGTGAATTGTGCTGTAACCTGCAGGTAAGCCTTTTATATGAGATCGTATGTGAGTAGAGTATATGTTATATGTATGTGTTGTAACCCTTCTTTAAAATACACCTAGCTCCTGTTACGGTAGCTAACGTTAGTTTTATTGTCGTCATTTAAAATGTATGTCTATAAAAAAATCAATAATATATAGATTCTAATGTTCTCATAAAAATCATATCTTCATTCATCATTCACCGTTTTCTTCATTTCGCCTATCATCTATATTCTTTCGCAAATACGCCTATAAAACAATTTAATTGGAACCAATTTATATACACTTTGATCATAATATATAGAAGAGTGATGAATGGTGCTTATTGGAATGACAGTAATAAATTATTGACCAATTGACTTGAACATTTCGCTGCCATTATTTCATCAAATAGCTCTCATTCTGTCATGTTAACAAACATCCCTTCCAATTTCTGTATAAGCAATGTATATCTTTCTTTCATCAAAAAAGATCTTCAACTTTTCCTTCTTCTCTTATAACATACTCGTACGTTTCCCATCATCAAATCTAGAATAGAAAAAAAAAAAAAAACAGACAAACAGCGACAACACTTCTTATCTAACCACAACTACTATAATGCTTAGAAAAATATATAAAAATTACTGACACAAGAAATGATTACTTTTTTTTTTTTTTATTTTCCTATTAATAGCAATAAAAAAAAAATACAACAACATCAAGAGAGTTCGGCAAAACTTCAGAAAACCTTCTTTTAATTGGCACACATCTAGATATTATACAGAAAATACACACACACATGTATTATATTGCCAGCAGCGGCATAGCGATTATCCTCTTTCTTTTTATTGGCTTTGTTATGTCAACATTACTCCATCATGGATGGTAAGATGCTTAACTTCACTTATATATGACAAAGAATCTTATATCTACCTCAAAGTAGATAGGCACTTTGTATCACAAAATATTCTCTGTATCTCTGAAGCTGTCTCATAGACTTCATATACATAGATTTAATTGCGATATAACCCCAGCATCGATATAGATCTCTTTCCTTATTCTACATGGTTCTGTGAAGTGAGTGGTTATTGTTAATTTAGTTATCCTTTCTATCGGTCTTTGTATCTGCCGTCATCATCATCATCATCATCATCGTCATCGCAGACCCATGCCATCCGGATATCTTTAAGTGGTCATTTCATTAAACACCTCAATTAGATTTCTTCTTATGGAATAAAAATCAAAACCTTTTGTTCAAAAGCTGAATTAGTATCGACTGCTACGTGTGGTTTGTTGTTTTTGATTTTTTTTTTTTGTCAAAACTTCAGGAAGCTTATCTAATCTCTTGACTTTGAGATGATTCAATCGAAGTGACATAAATATGATCTGCGGGTGTAGGTTTCCCTAGGTGTTTTATTTTGTTGCATCATCGAAGGTTAATCTGATATAGTGATTATATTGATGACAGCATTGCCATTTTATGATTTTAAATATTTGATTTAGCAAATTGCAGTTGAGTTACCCACCACTTTGGGTAACTCATAGATAAAAGAAAAACATTTATAAAGATGAAAAACAAAGTCGGAGATAAAACGGAACCCTGAGGTATGCCAGTATTTATTTCGTGAACTTCAGACTTAAAAACAAAAAAACAGCTTACATTGAACTATTAGGAAGGTAACTACTACAATTCAGCGAATAAATTATTCATCGATATCATAAGCACGGATTTTCCATAAAAAGTTTGCCAAAATCTATCAAAGTTTTAGCAATATTAACTGGAATAATCTTACTTTCTTTAAACGAAGATTAGCGTGGGTACCGATGAAGATATTGGCGCAAAATTTTAAACGATTTAGTAAAATGTTAAAGCCATTTTAGTAAGTTATTAAGTTAAAAAGAAGATTTTGCTAATTTTAAACGATTTTAGCAACTTACTATCTCTTAACATTTTACTAAAGTTAAAATCACAAAATGGCTACTTTAACTTTTAGTAACTTGCTAAATCCATATGAAATCTGTCATTGTCCTCGAAAAAAAAAAATTGGCAAAGAGTTAAATTGTGTTTTTTTTATGATTCGTGTGCTAATTGTTTTTCAAAGTAAATAAAAAAAAAATAAAATGTTTTCGGAGGACGAAGATTTCGATATGTTCGAAGACACAGCTATGTGCAGAAAAGTGCGATGTTTTAAGTCCCGAGCAAATCCTTTTGAAGAGCTGGACGATGGAGAATTTTACTCCATGTATAGGTTTGATAAGACTACAGTTCGGTTCTTGGTTGAAAACCTAAACATCCAAGACCGAATAACAAACCGTGGCTTCTGATTTCACCAAAATAAAATAACAAAATAGTTGTCACAATAAACAAATAACAAAATAAATTATAGGTTGTCACTTTGACTTCTGACATTTCAAATTATTAGGTCCGTTCCCTAGATTTAGGTTTGTTTGCTTTGTTTTCCTTTCACGAACTGTCATTGTTTGGACGTGTTCAGATGCATCATTTTTAATAAAAGGGAATTAGTATTTTACTAGTTAGTAAAACGAAAAAAAAGGATTACAATTTCCGAAGAGCTAGTAAATTACTAAATGTTTAGCAAATAACTAACTAGTAATATGCTAAACCCTTAACAATAGGTTGTTTAAAATTTTGCGCCATTGAATTTAAATATATACCTACAAATGAATTGATAATTTGCTCGTATGCGCATAAGTCATCTGAATATCATCCGATTTGAATTGGAATTTTTTTGTTGGATTTGTATTGAACCAGAAAAACACACTTCAAAGCAAGAAATTTTATATTTCAACAAGAGTCGGAAAATCACGAAAACTCGAAATTGTGTGCCGATAGAAAACACCATTTTGTATGAGAGAAAACACAAATATTGATTCTAAGGATTGACAATGGATTAATATTTTGTGCCTCATAAAAATAGGATCACCAAAAGATGGCTTTACCACATTGTCTGACTGCTACATTTGTGCATAAAAATTTTTAGAGTAAACGGTTGTTTAAAGTCCCCATAAATTTTAATTTCACTTTTTAAAATACTGAACTTAATGGAAAATCAATAAATTTAGAGCACAAATGTCATCTTTTTATTTACATATTCTTGTAATAAAGTATGTATATATTTTACATCTTAAAAATAAAAAAGCGGCTTAAATTATGAGATAAAGTACGGGCGACCAAGTCGTGTATTTTACTTCAATTGAAAAAATAAAGAGATTCTATAGCCAGTCAAATCATCAATAAATCAAAGATCTAAATGCTTCAAAATTCAAATTCCTTAACTAGACGTTTTTTTCCAAACCCATATATAAATGTAGATTGTAAGTACATGTGTTTGTGTGAGCATATAATATGTAGATATATTTCTTCTATAAATAAAGTTTTGATTTCCAAATAAAATTCTCATAAATCATTTCCAAATTGACAGTGTGCCTATTTATCAAATTCATTTTCATGAAATAATAAACAAAGGTTTAAAACACCTCTTTCGAACAACAACAACAAAAAAAAAAAATAAACCATTTACCATTTGAAGACTTAATGCATCGAAATGGAAATATAGGCACATTTAGATTTAAGCCTCTTTAGTGTTCGTTACACACTTATTATATAGATATATGTGGTTTGTTGTTTTTTATGTGTAGGTATTTCATTTTAAAAATGCTCCATTTTTGTTTTTTGAGTTTAAGGCCCAAACCAAATTGAATTAACTTTTCGATATTTAGAATCATAAATAGGTATATATAAAAATATATAAACCAAAAAAAAAATACCTTTTGAAAACTGAAAAGAAAGAAGAATATTCATCATTTTTCTTCTTCGTATTTTATTTTTCTGGAGAAAGTATAACAAAAATAATGTTATAGGTAGGTAGGTATACGTTTGTATATAGAACAACCACGCAATGGCTCTATTTAATATTTATAGCTGTAATCTGGCATTGTAAATGTGTCTTATTTTCTCAGTTTTTTTTTTTTTTTTTTGTATTCTTTTGCCTTTTATGTTGTGAAAATTCATAATTTTGATAGGTATGCTTTTGATATCTTTTCTTAAGTTAAGCATCATAAGGAAAGGAAATACCACAAAACCGTTAGTGGGTGAAATTGATCACATATTATACAAAAGAATGTGAACAAAAAAAAACTGAGAGATAATAAATTGAAATATACTCTTCGCTCTTAATGGTTTTTATTGCCAAAGAAGACAAAAGAATTATGTTTATCAGTGCAAGGCGGGCTGGTCGTAAACAGTGTTGCCAGGGTAATAAATTATATTTTGTTTAAATTTATATAGGTTAGTTATTTGTTTTATGGAAGATCGAATAAGATGATGAATGGCATATTGGAATAATCAAGTTCCACTGCAAAAAAGTTTTATAAACTTATGCAAATTGTATAGTACCTAATGTAAATAAGAAGTGTTTTTCTCAAAGTTTTTAATACATATACAGTGGTTTGAAAATTAAGAAAAAACACTTTTCTTTTCTTTTGTAGCAAAATTTGGAATGATTAATAACAATACTAGTCTTTATCTTCAAATTCAGTTAAAATCAAGTAATAGAGTAAGGTCGGGTAATGTGGAGTACCCTTATTGTTTTCGGCTATATTTTTTAAACTATAGCTTTTTTTGAAGAGGTAAAAAGGTGTTATCGTTCATTGAAACATTGGCAACAGCATTTACTAACCCTTGTGCATAATTTTCCTCAAATAAATTAAGTATTTGCAAAAGTGTGATAATAGTGCAAAACTTACCTTTTGCAAAAGTGGCGGGTAATGTGGGCCCCATAGTGCGGGTAATGTGGAGTAGTGCTCCACATTACCAGAAATTAAAATTGGTATAGATTTTTCCTATTTCATGAATGAATTAGATACATTATTATTTAAAATAAAATAAAACATTGTCTTGCATAAGTGTATTGCTATTTAAAGCTCTCACAAGGTTTCCATAGTTTACATTATAAATCGCTGCAAATGAGAGAAAAACCCTTAGGGTTACCGTCTGCCTATTTGTCCCCAGTTAAATCATCACCCCAAGACAAATCGCAGAAGTTACATTTAGTATCTCTTTCTTGAATGCGGTTTTCGACCCAAGGGAGTGGACAAAATATCACTAATAGGCTTACCGGATCTTGCCATACGTTGCAACGTTGTTTTTGGAACGCTATATATTTTGGAAGCACCCATTTCTTTATTTTTGATGGGAACAAGTGCCTTTTCCATCACAGCGTGGTCCCACTTTCTCACTTGAATTCCCTTTTTCGGCATTTTTAGATTAATAAGATTAAGATTAGACCTCTACAAAAACAGGTGGCTAATGTGGAACACTACTCCACTTTACCCGCCTGTGCCTACTCCACATTAGCCGACAGGTATATAAAGTAAAAAAAGCTAATTTATTTATATAAAAATAAAGCAAAACAGTAAAATTTACCTTATGTTTATATAAAACAATATATTAGAAACGCGAATAAGAAACACTTTTTAAAATTCAGCCTTTATTTTTTTCGGTATAAACATTTAACGCGGAGCAAAAAATTACATCGACCACACATAAAAACAAGAATCATGGCACTACGCAAAATCAACAGCTCTTAAACACGTGGCAATGAAAGATTTCCCTCTCTGTTTAAGAGAACAATCGTATATGAGCAATAACAGATCTCTCACTCTCTCAGGAAAAAGAGAAATGCAGGGGTCCACATTAACCACCAACCCCACATTACCTGACTTTACTCTACGTGAATAGCTAAAGAAATAGGGTAATTTTCTGAAAAAAAATGTCAATACCCTATATCCGCGATTCGAATTGATTGGTAAAAATTTTTAACAAAGTTTTCTTACAACTGCTTTATTCATGACAGGTCCAATCAAAATTGTAAGAATCGTTTTGAGAAAATTTGAAATCTTTTAATGGAACCGTTTTAGAAGAGCTTTAGGCAAGCTTAGTAGGGATTTGTATAAAAATGCACTGTATTTTCTGGGGTTTATTTTAATAATAATTTCACACCAAATCTAATAAAAAGTTGATAAATCACTAAAATCATCTTAAACTGAAACCAGCGCACACTAGCGAATTCGCTAGAATTCACTAAGTTCAGTTAGCACGAATAAAATTCAATTTTACCGAAATAAAAGTCTAAGCGCCATATTATTAATTAATCTGGATTAATCGAGTGTTTAATCCAGATTAAAAAAGAAACAGATCTAAATAAATATGAATCCAACAATTAAAACAAATTAAATATTATTCACATTTAGCGAGATATTATTCACTCAAATAAATCTAAATGTAAATCAATTGAATTGAAATGAATTTACGGCCAGATTTATATTTTAAACTGGATTAATCTAGTGAATATATGGGGATTAACGAGTCCGCTATTTTAAATCAAATATCGATACATCCAATTGGATTTAAACTAGTCTCCGGAGGCCAGTTTAAGTTCTTAAATCCATATAAAGACTCGATGTCATAATATTCAATTACAAGTTTTTATGAATTTTGTACGCTTCCAGAATTAAAGAAATCAAATAATCAAATAAATATATTAAATAATAGTAAGGAAAGAAAGTGAAAAATTCAAAACAACAAAGAAAAATCGATTTTATTCTTGGTATCGCTTAACTTATGTACCTACCTATTTTTCATCTAAGAGTTTTTATTTTTCATTTAAAAAATGGCATTTCAGAAAATTAACATTTACCGCCATATTATTCACTCCATGCATCCAGATTAAAACTTCAATCTGGATGTACTTACATTGAATTTGTATAATTTACATCTGGATTTAAGTTTTAATCTGGATGAATCGAGTGAATAAAAGGCGTGTTTTTTTGTAAGCCCGAAGGGAATTGAACGAAAAAAAAAACGACGTCGGTGCTAACAATCACCATGTTGAATACAACAGAAAGTAATCTCTTACGGGCTTAGCTAAACCCAGAGAATTCTTCGGGCTTAACTTAAGCACACAGAAAAACTGTATTACCGACGTGAATTATATATTTGCTATCGATAGTTTGTATCAAAACTCCATTTTTTTTCTGTGATGCTGTCGCTAATCCATGTGGTCGTTTTTTTTTGTGCATTGCCCCCCGGGCTTGCAAAAAAACACGCCTAATATGGCCGTTAGATTAAAGCATCTTACATCCGGGTTAGTGGTATGTATATTTAAATAAATAGGATTAAATGCATCTCTTGGACAACGATTTAAATTTTTGTATTCACCAAAATCCAATCTAAATCCAGAGTGAATAGTACCTATAACATCAAGGTATAAAAAATTGTATATGGCAGAGGCGGTTAATATTGGTCGTAAAAGAATTTAAAAAAAAATATCGTTTGTGTTTAAAATATATAAAAACTAAAGACCAATAACATGAATTCATTGTTTCACAGTTCTATATGAATATCAACCAAAACTCACAGCACCTTTTTTGTCGAATTAGCACCTTAATTTTGTTTTCAACTTAATGTACCAGAACGAAAGTAAAAATTAAAAGCTGAACACAAAAATTGACAGATGTTTGTGATTTTCTTATGAGGGTGGAAGGAACGAAATGAGTTATGAGAATCGAAAGATTAACCCCAATTTTGCACCTCCTTTAGTTGTACTTAAATTAAAAAAAAACAGCTTATTATTGCTAACCAAGACGAAAAGCCGTTTAATATGTTAATGTTCCACTAACAGTGGAATAAAAATTACCAATCCTCGGAACCTTTTACATTCTTCAATATTTTCTGAGGGAAAACACTAAAAAAAAAGAAAATAAATTTAAATTAATCTGAATGGTAAGGACAAAAATATCCATAAAGTACCACAATTTGGGGTGACAAATAACAAAAAGAAACAAAAAAAAATAAGACCAATCAACCAAAACGCCCCCAAATTAAATTAAAACAATTCTGCCAAAATGTGTCTAATAAATCACCATATATAGCTCTACTAGTATAAAGTTTTTTTTTTTCACTTTTTTTTTCTGCTTCGGTTTTGGTTTCGGTTTCGGTAGCTAATTCCCGAATTTTTCTAATTTTAAGACGACCCTTATCTTGTTTAAAGCTATGTCATTAAATACAAACAATATAAATATAACGACCCCTCATGTACCTATACTTACGTCCTACATATATCTTTTGCAACAAAAACAAATGAAAATGACATTACGACTTATAGAAGATTGCACCCTCATGATGATGATGTGTTCTTTCGTTTGAGTCAATTTTGTATTATATTATTTTATTTTGCTTGTGTTCGAAGGCATTTCCGCGGAAATTTTATGACTTCCTTTTTAAATAAACATCCTTCAATATTATATAGAAATTCTCATCCTCCCTTTACTGTTAGTTTATTTTACATCTCGATTCAATTGATTAGATATACTTAAATATTTTCCAATAAATTTAATTTGTTGAGGAACTTAAGGAAATTCATGAAACTTATTCATACCTAGCGCCTATTGAACATTTGTCAAACTACAAAATTGTATCTTTCAAAGAAAACTTTTTCAGCTGTATCTATTAGATTTTCTTAGTTAAGTGTGCTTAAATGTTTAATATTTCCTTTAATAAACGTAACTTTAGTTCTTATCTATAATCGTTTTTGCATTGATACTTAACTTAACAAGGATTTTGTAATGTAACGTAAAAGAATCTACAAATTGCATACTTTTAGGCTGTTTTTTTCCGGACTTAAAAAAAAAAATCACATGTAATGCTTTAGGTTTCATAGATTTAATTTACAAAATTTAAACTTTCTGCGGATGTAAAGTAAGGAGGAATCTCAGTTATAATAAAAGTGGGAGTGGTAGGCGGATTTACAAAGAACCCTACATTTCATAGTTTTGGCCCAATAGAAATTTATTGTAAATTTTCAGCCTTATCGTACCCTATATGAGTATAAAATTCTCATATAATAAAAGAGGGCGTGGTAGTGGGCGAGGCAGATAACAAACGCGACGCTTTGATTAAAAAAAAGGGCTTAATAACAAAATTTTAACGTTCTAGGGACGTTCAACAAGGAAAAACTAAAATATGACTAAAGACATTTTGGAACTGCTCCCTGATGCGAACCTTCAAAAGAAGGTTAAGCTTAGAGGGAAAATCTTCCAGAATTGACAATCTAAATTTTCTTTGTCCAAATTTTGAGACCAATAAAAATACAAATTTCAATTTTTTTTTGGGACACGCTGGCTTATTCATTTAATGGAATGTGTCTAATCGACACATTCACACTGTAAACAGCTATATGTCACCAATTGTATGCAAAAGAAATCCAGCAACATCAACAACAACAAAATAATATAAAAACAAAGAAAAGTCATATAATATGTATGAATCTTGGCGATGTCATTTTTTTGTAGCTTCGGCTGATGTGTTGTTGTTGCTGTATTTTCATCTTGGGCTCGATGGATGGATCCATTTATAATTTGACAATAAAAATGTCAATCCGGTCTTTTTGTTGTGTCAACAGTAAATTGACAAATTTATGAGCACTTTGATGCCTTTTCTTGGGTGAATAATTTGAATTTACGATTGATGTGAGTTCATGCGGGTTCCATATATGTATGTATGTATAATGTATATGCCTATGTATATGTAATGGAATCTTGCAGGGAGTGTGGCCCTTTGTGTAGCCCCATACCCGTACCCCGTACATGACATACCGCACACGGGGCCTCCTCCATTAGGCGCTGAAGAGTCCATGATAAGGAGCATTATATTTGTGTTTATATTTAAATACGACAAAACCAAATTGAACAAAGCCATTAAGATTAAAATTAAGTAAATGAGAAGATTATAGAGGGGGAGGGAGAGTTGCGTTTGGTGGCAGAATAATATTGTGAGTCTGGGGAAGAGATGGTATAGACCCCAACATGGAGCAGGGGAGAAGACAATTTGTTTAGGATTTTTTTTTTTATTTTATTAATTTTTATTATACTTCAGCTAATTTACGTATATAAAAAAAACTCAACCTTCTCTCCACTAGCGAGAATCTCAGGACTCTGACTCTCTTCGTATATAAAATCTACAATGATGGTTGCGAAAATTAAATTATTTATCGTTTGGGTTTTGTGTTCACGCTGCTGGCTGGCTGAAATGGTTGGCTATGGCTTGCTGGTGTTGTGTTCGTATATTTTAAATGCGAACAAATTGCTCAAACAAATTAAGTGGATTAAAGCAGCAATTGAGGATCAAGTTTTTTTTTTTTTTTCAGAATAACATTTAAACAGGAGGCCGATGGAGCGAGAGGGTGGGAGAGGTAAGGAGAAATGTAAGATGATTTGAAAGATCTGCGATTCAATGACTTGCTGCCGCAAAGAATTATACCAGATGAACAATTATGAGAAAAAATAAAATAAAAACACAAACAAATTGTGTTTCTAAAGATTAATCTTGTGATTTTATGCGAAAATTGTCAGATTAAGATTAACGTAGATTTAAACTTTCGGAATTTTATTTTAATTTTATTTCCCCCCAGATGATGTCAAAATTGATGTGTTTTTATTTTTATAAGTTCTCTTATTTTTAGTAATAAATGGCGATTGTATTCTCATCTCATCTTATCTCATCAGGTGCTAAAGGTCATATCATTTGCAAAATTAGAAAGGAGGTTTCTTTGGAATATGTATATTTTTAATTGGTCTCAAAAGCCTCAAACTTGAAAGTGGTCTACTCACCTGCACAGATTAATTTTTCTGTGATAATTTTTGTTTGTTTGGGTTTAATGGGAGAGAAAATCAAATTTACTTGAAATGCTAGAAAAAAAAATTATGAAAAATTGTTTCTTTTAAATGTTTAAGTTTAAAACTTCTACATTTCGGACTTTTACATAACCTAATTATTATTCTTATGAATAAAATAAATAGAATATAGTTTATTATCTTTTTCTAAGGTTATCCCCAGACTTCTTAAGTGGTATACTTCATGCGTAGAATTCATACTTTGTCACACTCGTAACATTAACTTGTCACAAATGTAACAAACTAATATTTTGAATAATATTTGTTATTGTATTGTTTCTCATTACTTAACGTGAAATTAAAAACATTTTTTAAGTATTTGTTTGTGTGTTCCATATGCCACTTTTCTTAGATTACATGTGTTACGCAACTACAAATCGATTCTATAACTTAAGCATGTATTTTTAGAATTCTGTAAGTACATTCCTTTAATAGAAGAACATCATTATACGAATTACTCAGGATTTTACTACCGATTTAGAATGTTCCCTGAATAATTTAAAATGTGTGACACGGATGTGTCACACCAGTAACAATGGAAACTTACAAAAGGTAAATGTTGTTTAAGTTACCTCGTGGTGTATTAGTTTGTGCGTTGTATTTGAATTAAATGCCGTGGGAGGTCTGGGGTACTGCGTGTCTTAGAGGAGTTATAAATCCTTCTAAATTGTATTTTGTCGTCAAAAAATGCCTCCCATCTTAGCCAGGAGAAAATGTTTGCCCCCACCCATTCCTGCTGCCTAGGAACACACACACACACGAATTGTTAAACAGGCACTAGATTCCGGTTTTCTACAAGCTTTTGCGCCAACAATTTATATATTTTCAGTTAAGACGCAATTTAACTTATAATTGTTGTCTTTCCGAGCAAAGCTCTAGCATTCAACATCTGAATTGATTTTTTGTTTCTTCGAATTTCGAACTTATTCCAGGAAATTAATGTTTGGTTTTTCTTCTATATCTATTTTCTTCTATATTTGCCATGCTTAGTGTTCATTTTGTATCTAAGCTAAACCATAAAATTTTGATTGTTGAAAAAAAGCCCAGTCAGACCGTTCTCTAAATTGAAATCAAAGAACAAGAACAACACATTATAGTAACATCCATTTTGATTCTGATGTTAAACCACATAATTCCTGATGTACATGCTTACGTCTTGACTTTTAAATAATATATAAAATCGAATATGTTGAATGTCTTTTATATGTATATGGTATTTCTAATGTAAAGATAGTTATAGATATCTAGAACACAAAACACAATGTCATGTACATAAATGTACAAAATCTACCCACAAATATCATGGTTGTGTGGTTGCATTGAAGCAATATCATCTTAAAACCACAAGGTGATCATCATCACCAAAGAACCATTCGGTGAGCATCTAACCATCCATCAAAACCAAAAATTCTGCAAAAACCTCAATCCTATTTTCGCATCAAGAACGACAATCAGTATTTATGTAGATACACATCAGCACCATAATAGTCTGGAAAGTTGAGTTTCTTGGCAATCGATTTTGTTGGTATAATTAGCAGTGGATGTGGAGATTATTTTCGTACTTTTTATGGTGTCTTTGTAGGAATTTCATTTTAAAGGCCAGTGAATATTCGACTCCAACATGAAGGAACAACGTCCACATTTAAGGCCTCGAGTTTTCAGTGAAGCGTTTCAAACGATATTTCATTTGTTAATTTTTACTTGCTCTATAGGGCAAGTGTTGGTTTTGTGCTAAAAAAAAATGTCGAAGTTTTAATCAAAAATAAAACTAAGATGATAGAGAAGTCCGAAAATCTAAGTTTTATCAAACCATCCGTCGACTAGGAAATAGAATTCTGACGTTTTTTAAGAAAATGGCATTATTTTTGTGTTATTCACCAATAAAATTTTAACGACTTGGATATTTTGCAATTATGTGCTTCAATATTCAATTGACACATTTTTTTAAAGAAAAATAAAATAAAGTCACAAATCCATTACATAGTAGGTGCCCTAAAAAAAAAAAACTCAACTATACCTCCCAGACTATATGCAGCAACACACAAATGCATATATTTTCTCAAACTACTAACTCATGCTCTCTCTCTAGGAAATAGCAACAACCATAACTTGATTATCCTGGAACTGCGATTTACAGCAGCGATTTGCATTCGCATGGATCTGTTTAAACCAAAAACTACAGTGACAAACATGGCCCTATATAGACTGACGACTGACACACACGTTTTGCAGGTGTAGACGACTGCATAGAATTGTGTATTGTCATGATGTATTTGAGCGATAATTGAACGGAAATATGGTGTACTAGTGCGATTCCGTCCGTCCTATTCTTTCGGTCTCTTGCACTTGTACGTACATAATATATGACTGCGAGTGGCGACGACGACGACGATGCCAATGTCGATGCCGATGCCGCCGTGTCGACGATGGCTGTGGGAAAAATTCACCTTTATCACTTTACGTGTAGGTACCACCTATACACCAACTGAATGGAGAGAAGGGGGGCAATAATTTCAACCGTCAACCTCAACTCAACAGTGAAGCCGTGAAAAGATGGAATGCAAATGCATTTCACATTGTATTGAAGTAGAAGTTAAACAAAAAAAAAAAGAAGTTATTCCACAACAAGATTGATGACATTGACAATAAAATATCTACATACATATAAAATGTACATGTGGGAAGGGGAGAATCTGTCCCGTTGTTTCATATTATTAGTCTTATATATACAAATTCAGCGACGATGTGTATGGGTTTACTGTTATTAGTCATCATCATATAGGAATTATAGTGTAGAGTATAGTGACGATTGTGACAGAATTCATAACAAAAGGAAATATAAGAAAAGTTACACGATTGACAAGTTTTCTGTGCTAATTTTGGTAAATGAACTCAATTTGAATTTTAAGACGGAAATTTCGAAATTTTCATAATGCAATGTTGTTATGATGTACACAAATTGACTCACAATTCTTTGAAGTTGATATATTGATGTGCAATAGAAATATAAAATTAATTGCAATATCTATAATTATATTTATGGTAATGGTGCTGCATTTCCATTTGGAAATAAGAATATAATTTGCAAGGTTGGTTAATTTCATAACTATGTAGGAAGGTACTGATTGTATTTTGTTTTGAATTGCATTTTCTTTGAGACCCTGCTTTTTGGATATATCATCATCAGTCTAGATAGAAATGGTGGTGATAGGACTTCAGCCCTAGCCTACCCGATTCTAGGTATTGAAGTAACCTGGGTAACCGATTTCTATCATTCATTTAATATATCATTTCAGTTTAATAATTTCATTACAGTCGGCGCCCAACGTGGGAACTTTTATAACACAAAGACAGTCTCTTTATTTACGTTTATACGTTATACGTTGTAACTCAAAATTAATTCTAACATTATGGTCTGGAGATTCTATTTTTAATTCTTATACGTTAATAAGGATGAGGCATAATGATCACTTTATAACCCAGAAAAAAATTTACAAAAAAAGACCAATCTGCGAAAAAATCTAAGGAAACTTTTGTAAAGGTAAATATTTATATTTTAACATTTGGGTCAATTTATTTTATTTAGTGGGCCCTATCGCGAACGAGATTTCCCTGGAAATATTTCTTACGTTCGAAAAATTCGTATCGTGAAACCTATGTGAACCTGGCACCCGACTTGACAAAAAAAATTATTTTTGTTTGTCATTCTTAAAGATTTAGGTATGTAGTTGTTTGTAGTGAAGAAATTTTCGTTTGTAGTAAAACCCAAAAAAAGTTATGGGACTTCAAAAAATGACCATCCCCCGACTTTGACGAAACTTGAATTTAACGCTTGATCCACATAGAGAAACAACATACTATGTAGCTTCAGAATCGTTTGTAGTTCCGATTTTTTCGGTTGTAGTAACTCGAAAATGAACTCCAAACAACATACTAGCTTCAGAATCGTTTGTAGTCGTTTGTAGTTCCGATTTTTTCGTTTGTAGTAACTCGAAAATGAATTCCAAACAACATACTAGCTTCAGAATCGTTTTTAGTCGTTTGTAGTTCCGATTTTTTCGTTTGTAGTAGCTCGAAAATGAATTCCAAACAACATACTAGCTTCAGAATCGTTTGTAATCGTTTGTAGTAGTATGTTGTTTAAAGTTCATTTTCGAGTTACTACAAACGAAAAAACCAGAACTACAAACGACTACAAACGATTCTGAAGCTAGTATGTTGTTTGGAAGTCATTTTTGAGTTACTACAACCGAAAAAATCGGAACTACAAACGACTACAAACGATTCTGAAGCTAGTATGTTGTTTGGAGTTCATTTTCGAGTTACTACAAACGAAAAAATCGGAACTACAAACGACTACAAACGATTCTGAAGCTACATAGTATGTTGTTTCTCTATGTGGATCAAGCGTTAAATTCAAGTTTCGTCAAAGTCGGGGGATGGTCATTTTTTGAAGTCCCATAACTGGGGTTTTACTACAAACGAAAATTTCTTCACTACAAACAACTACATACCTTAATCTTTAAGAATGACAAAAAAATAATTTTTTTTTCAAGTCGGGTTCAGGTTCACATAGGTTATCGTGAATGGTGTTCGAAATTCCCCTAGGAATTTATTGCTATCGTGAACAATATTTCTGTGGGAAATTTGTTGTAATTTCTCTGGAATTTTTTCGCATTTATTTTGGCGGAGAAATTAAGGTGAGACGGAGCAATGTAAGTTCAATTGAAACTTTTTTGATAAATAAACACAATTTTTTAATTTTATTATGGGACGAACTCAACAAATCAAAAACTGCTGGTCAGTATTATGTAAAAGAATACAGATAGGTATAGAGACTGGATTTACTACCTACAGGGAAAAAGAAGATTTGGCAAAATATGGCTGAAGTGCATCTTCATTTGGATTACCTTCTTGCAGCAAAAAACGAAAAATGCAAAACCAAGAAAAGGAACACTTCTGAAAGTTTATATTTTTCGAAAAAATATAAATTTTTCTTTCTTTGTTCTTCCGCGGTTTGAATTTTGATCCATTCTGGACAAAGCTTTTCCTCGAAAATGTTAAGGAAGTTCGACAATACTTCCGAGAATGTTAACTGGGCAAGACCTACCCTACATCGTGGTCCACGCCGACTTCTCTTTGGTACCCACCTTCAGCAAAAAAAACGCCGACATGTACTAAGCCTGACGATGTGTGGACAGTGTTTTCAGATAAAAGGATTTTGTTCTTCTGCGAAATTTAACACCTCGTTCAAACGGAAAAATCGAATTGGCAACATGAAAAAATTCAATTATTTTGTTTGTTGTGCACCCTAGCAAGGTATCGAACAGGACAACTTTACGCAATTTTTTACAATTCAGTTGAAATGAACGCACCCAATATTTCTTTCTTCACATGGATGGGGAATTTGTTTGGGATATTTTGTTTTATTGTAAAGGGAATTTCAACTTAAATTTTTTTAATTATGATCCTTTCACTGCTTTTAAACGCTGCAATTACTCTGCAATTACCCCCTGCAATTTTTAAGCATGTGGGCGGGGGACGTATGCGGTGTCCGGGGTAGACAAAGTTGCAGAGGTTGAAATAATTGCAGAGTTATCGCTCTTTTTTCTTTTTGCTTTTTCTTATAGTTTGAGACATAAGCGGAGTAAAGAGTGAGTAGATATATTTCCTTCTCATCTAACAAAAATTGCAGGTATTAAAATTTGCAGCGTTTAATTGGATCTGGAATCGGAAAGAAACTCAAAAGAGAAATGCGGATAGAAATTGCAGTCGTCTAAAAGCAGTTGTTCAAGATTAATCAACACTAAACAAAGGGACATTTTTTCAATAATACATTCATTCAAATTCAATCAATTCAATTTTGCATTTAAATTCATTCATACTTAAATTCAAAAATAATATTTGTTTTGTTGTAAATTACCAAACATTGAAATCATTCACTATCTTATTTTTTTTTTCTCTAAATACTTTTTTTTGTTACCTAAATCTAATGTTATATTTTTTTTTTATTTAAATCTAATGTTATTCAATGCATATAATTCTTATCAGCACAGTTAAATAATTTGCACTCAATTTGTGTACTTTCTTTTGGGCTCATTTTCGTTGGCCTTTGCAAACAAGAATTTTGTAAGAAGCTTTCTTTTTATATTGGATCGTGAAGCTGAGCAGACTTGCAGACTTGGTAACAAAACAAATCGAAACATATTATTATTTGACAAATACATTATTTATAATTATTAACTAAACAAAACTACTTTTATTCGACATAGACAATTAAAAACATACTTTTACAATACAGTCCAACATTCGCAAACATAGTGGTCCTTCAACGCCGAATATTAAAAAAAAAAAAAACAAATTTAGTTGAAAGTGTTTAAGAGATCGAAAGTGCATATATTGATTGTATGATATCTATATGTACTTCGAAGCTCCTCATGTGTTAAAGTGAACTTGTATGATTTATTTTTATTAATCCCGTACTTTAATCGAATTAATTTAAATCGTTACCGTTTGATTTAAACTTAATTAAATTATTTCTATTTTTGCAACAAACAAATTACTTTATTTTTTTTTTCTTAAATAAAATAAGTTGTACAATGGCGAGTGCATTGAAAGTTAAGTGCGGTAACGCAAAAGGGCGTTTAACACGGGCAGCAGCATTTGTGGAAACAATTGAACAGTCCACATCTCTTGAAATGCTGGAAATTCGGTTGAATAAACTCGAGACCGCGTGGGCAGAATTTTCTGCTCTTCATAATGAGATTCTCGAACAATCTCAAGAAGATGAAGTCGATGAAATCGAAAATGAATTTTCGGCATACGAAACAAAATATTTTGTTACTCATGCTCAAATAATCAAAGCTATTCGCGATAGGGTAAATTCTAATGAACTTTCCGTAAACATATCAGCAATAGATCGGTTAGCTGACCAGCAATCAATTTTTTTGGAAAAAATAAATTCGTCTCCGTCATCGTCTTACAATACGAACACTTCCAAGCTTCCATCTATTGTTGTGCCACCATTTAGCGGTAGCTATAAGGATTGGCCGTCCTTTCGCGATCTTTTTCTTGGCTCGGTTGACACTAAGAAGAATCTTAGTCCAACTCATAAATTTCATTACTTGAAATCTTATCTACGTGGTGATGCAGCTAACCTTATTAAGCACATTAGTATATCCGATGTGAATTATCCCGAAGCATGGGATCGCCTAGAAAAACGGTACGATCGTAGACAATTAATCGCTCAATCATTTATTGAAACCTTTTTGTCGCTTCCTACTACCAGTGTTTGCAATGTACAGACTTTAAGAAAAATTGCTGATGGTGCCGATGAAGTCGTGCGTGGGTTAAGTGCATTGGGCAAATCGGGCCGCGATCCATGGCTCATTTATTTGTTATTGAACAAAGTTGATTCCAACACAAAACAATCTTGGGCAGAGGAAATCGGGTCTCGGGAAGACTGCACCATAGTAGAATTTTTAGAATTCTTAGAAAAGCGATGCGATGCTCTTGAAGCGTGTCAATCTCTTGGCAGTCGCTCGATCACGTCGCGAACAAAACAATCAACAAACATTCGGGCTCATTTAGCTGGGCCTTCGGATTCAACTTCGACATCTAAATGTCCAATGTGTAAAGAAAATCATATCCTTTCCCAGTGTGCCAAATTCGTCGCGTTAGACATTGAATCTCGTCGAAGTTTTGCGAAGACAAACTCCTTATGTTTTAACTGTCTTCGTGCTGGGCATTCGTCGCATAAATGCCATTCATCTTTTCGTTGTCGGGTGTGTAAATCACGCCATCATTCGCTTGTGCATTCCGAAGATGCATTCAACAAACCTAATTCTTCTCCTTCAGCTTTGGCTTCGGATTCTTCAGTTCAATCTCAACCTGCGTCATCAAATCTCGCTACATCTACATTACCGCTCATAAATAACCATTCGCTTGAATTTAGCTGTCGAAAGAAAACAATTCTACCAACCCTCTTGGCTAAAATTCAAGATATTCAAGGAAATCTTATAGACTGTCGAGTGCTTCTTGATTCCGGGTCACAATCTACATTTGTTGTTGAATCTTTCGCTCAAAGACTCGGATATCATCGAAACCATTCAAGAATTCCTATCCTCGGTTTATCTTCTACGGAAATAGGATATACAAAAGGGCGCATGTCATTAAATCTTCTTTCTCGTTTTAACGCTTCTCATTTGTTCGTTGATGCATTCATACTGGATAAATTAACTTCGAATTTACCATCTAAATCCATAGACATTTCGTCCTGGTCTCATATTTCAAATCTCGATCTCGCTGATCCAAATTTCAATATCGCTGCTCCCATTGATGTTCTTCTAGGAGGTGATAAGCTTTGGAGCATTCTTAAGAGCGGGCAAATTTGTGGTACTAATGGATGCCCAATTGCTCAAAGCACATCGTTTGGTTGGGTCATAACGGGACAATTCTTTGAAAAGGAAGAGTCGAATCATTTTACTTCTCTTCACTCTATTGTCGACCTAGATTCATTATTACAACGATTCTGGGAACTCGAAGAAGTTGCTCCAGCAAATGATTCACTTGTGGTCGACCAGGCAGAAGACAATTTTCGCCAGACATTCTCTCGGTCGCCAGATGGGAAGTTTGTTGTACAACTTCCATTTAAAACTCCAAATCCGACTTTCGAAAATACTCTTTCTCTTGCTGTTTCTCGTCTCTATGCTATGGAACGTCGTTTTTCTCAGAATTCAAAATTGCGAGAATTGTATTCTAGTTTCATGAGAGAATATATTGACCTAGGTCACATGACTCGGATTCCTCGTGAAGAAATCGCCACTCCCGATGGCAGGTGTTTTTATCTGCCTCATCACGCAGTGTTAAAGCCGGACAGCTCGTCCACAAAACTACGTGTCGTATTTGATGGATCAGCCAAGGACTCAAAAGGAAAGTCCTTGAACAGTACGCTATTAATAGGCCCTCCTATTCAACGCGATCTGATAGGTGTGTGCTTACGTTTTCGACAACATCCCTTTGTGTTTACAGCTGATGTTGTTAAGATGTTTCGCCAAATTTGGATAGAGGATTCACACGCGGACTATCAACGCATTGTTTGGCGTGATTCGCCTTCTAAAGAAATCGAACACTTTCGTTTACGTACCGTGACATACGGTACAGCACCCGCTCCATTCTTATCCGTTCGAATTCTGAAGCAACTTGCAGATGATTATAAATCAGAATATCCAAACGCAGCCCGCGTTCTATTAGAAGATGTCTACGTCGACGACGTCATGACTGGGGCAAGATCAACCAATGAACTTGTTGAACTGCAGTCAGAATTAGTTACTCTTCTTTCCAAGGCCAAACTTCAGCTACGAAAATGGAGCTCAAACTGTTGGCCTTTGCTAGCCTCTCTTCCTAAGGAAGAATGTGAGTACTCCATTTTTGATACAGAACGCTCAAAGTCGTTTGTAAAAGTGCTTGGCATGCATTGGAATCCTTCAAGTGACGAATATTCCTTTCGCTTGTCAAAGTGTCTTCCAACCATTTCGTTAACGAGGCGCTCGCTGTTGTCAGAAGTATCGCGGATATTTGATCCATTAGGACTACTTGCACCGTCTGTTATTCTCTTCAAAATCCTCTTTCAGGAACTATGGTCATCGAACTTAAATCTTGGATGGGACGACCCGTTGCCTTTGGAGTTAGCTGATCGTTGGTCAAAGTACAGACAAGAGCTTTCGTTTTTTGAGCAGGTTCGAATCCCAAGAAACTTGTTTGCAGCATCCCTTGACGACGTTGAGCTTCATGGATTTTGCGATGCATCTTCACTTGCTTATGGTGCTGTTCTATACACTCGATGTAAAACCTCTCAAGGAAAATACAAGGTAACCATCATTGCAGCCAAGACAAAAGTTGCTCCGTTAAAACCGATTTCAATTCCTCGTTTGGAACTTTGTGGGGCTTTGCTGTTAACTCGTTTGTTCAATCTTATAAAATCATCATTTTCCTATAAATTTTCAAGAACTTCAGCATGGTGCGACTCTGAAATTGTTTTGCACTGGCTCTCTTCACCTCCTCGTCGCTGGACTACGTTTGTCGCTAACAGAACCTCTGCCATATTGGAAACTACTCCAAGGAATTGCTGGAACCACATTCGATCAGAGTCAAATCCTGCTGATTGTGCGTCGCGCGGTATTCTTCCATCAAATCTCCCAAACCATCCTCTTTGGTGGACTGGTCCACCGTGGTTATCGCTGGAGGAAAGTGAATGGCCTAAACCTAAATTCAAGGCTCTACAAACGGATGATAAAGAACTTTTAATCGAACAAAAACTATGTCCTCCTCAGGTGCTTCTAACATCATCTAACAAATTTGATGTCATCGATCATATAATCAACAAAACCTCTTCGTGGTTTCGTATGCAAAGGGTACTAGCTTACGTTATTCGTTTTATCTACAATTATCTAAGTGAAAAATCTAATCGTCGTACTTCATACTTAACTTTAAAAGAAATTCAAATCGCTAAAACAACCATCATTAAATCGATTCAACAAAAATCATTCAGTGAAGACATTCGCGTACTAATAAACAAAAACCAATTACCTCTCAAATCAAAACTTCTTAAATACTCTCCCTTTCTTGATAATAAAGGTCTTCTCAGAGTAGGAGGCAGGATAAAAAACTCTAACATATCTTTTAACATAAAACATCCTTATATTCTGCCTACTAATAGTTTTTCTTCTCTTATTATAGAAGATATTCACAAAGGTAATCTACATCCTGGTGTTTCCGCCACATTCGCCATTGTAAGACAACAGTTTTGGATCCTGGGATCTCGTAATCTTATCCGTAAGATTGTTTTCAACTGCAATAGATGTTACAAATTGCGAAAAGATACCACTTCGCAGCTGATGGGTGATTTACCATCGCAAAGGACTTTACAAAGCCGACCTTTTTCGCATTCAGGTTGCGATTATGCTGGGCCGTTTAATATAAAGTTTTCACGAGGTCGTAATCCAAAAACTTCAAAGGCCTACATATGTCTGTTTGTGTGTATGGCTACAAAAGCTATTCATCTGGAGCTAGTGAGTGACCTCACTTCGGAAGCTTTTCTAGCCGCCTTCCGTCGCTTTGTATCTAGACGTGGACTCTGTTCGAACGTTTATTCGGACAATGGAACCAATTTCCAAGGTGCACGTCGATGTCTGAATGAGATGCATAAGTTGGTTTTATCAGAAGCCTACAACGAAGCTGTTGCGACCTCACTTGCTAAGGACAACGTCGCATGGCACTTTATCCCCCCATCCTCACCTCATTTTGGTGGTCTGTGGGAGGCTGGTGTCAAGTCCGTAAAGTTTCACCTACGACGAGTAATTGGAGCAACTATTCTTACTTTTGAAGAATTATACACAGTTCTTACTCAAATCGAAGCTGTTCTTAACTCTCGTCCTCTTTGTGTTATATCAGATCATGATTTAAACCCTCTAACCCCAGCCCATTTTCTTATAGGTGAACCGTTTACTGCTGTTCCAGAGCCATCTACTTTAAACAGGCCAGTTAATCGACTCTCTCACTGGACTCACCTCCAAAACATGGTACAAGGGTTTTGGAAACGTTGGCACATGGAATATATCACCACACTTCAAGAACGACCAAAGTGGAAGCAATCTACTCCAAACCTAAAACCAGGGGACCTTGTTATTTTAAAGGAACCAAATCTTCCGCCAACAAAGTGGTTACTCGGCAAGATCGAAGCTACAACTCAAGGTACTGATGGTCGAGTACGAGTTGCAACTGTCAAGACGGCTGGTGGAACCTTTGTCCGTCCAATCACCAAGTTGGCACGGGTACCCGTATCCTGAAACTCGTTCCAGGGGCGCCGGGATGTTCAAGATTAATCAACACTAAACAAAGGGACATTTTTTCAATAATACATTCATTCAAATTCAATCAATTCAATTTTGCATTTAAATTCATTCATACTTAAATTCAAAAATAATATTTGTTTTGTTGTAAATTACCAAACATTGAAATCATTCACTATCTTATTTTTTTTTTCTCTAAATACTTTTTTTTGTTACCTAAATCTAATGTTATATTTTTTTTTTATTTAAATCTAATGTTATTCAATGCATATAATTCTTATCAGCACAGTTAAATAATTTGCACTCAATTTGTGTACTTTCTTTTGGGCTCATTTTCGTTGGCCTTTGCAAACAAGAATTTTGTAAGAAGCTTTCTTTTTATATTGGATCGTGAAGCTGAGCAGACTTGCAGACTTGGTAACAAAACAAATCGAAACATATTATTATTTGACAAATACATTATTTATAATTATTAACTAAACAAAACTACTTTTATTCGACATAGACAATTAAAAACATACTTTTACAATACAGTCCAACATTCGCAAACAGCAGTCTTTGATAACACTGCACGCAATTCGAAATTGATCTCCGAAAATAATTTTGTTTTTTTAATGTTGGTAGTTTTTTCCTTGGGAAAAATTTATTCCGAGGGAAGTTCACGATAACTAGAAATATTTCTTGAGAATGAAACTTTCCGTGGGAACTTAAATTCCCCGGGAGATTCCCGATAGGGCCCAGTATGACGAATATATGGATTGTTCATATAAATTTCCAATTGTATATACGCTAGAGAAAATTATTTAATTCAAAGCTCATAGAACATGTAATATATACTTATTTTCTTTTGACTAAGCGTTTAGAAGATATTGCCATTTCAAAAAACTAAAATTCACGAAAACGTCAGCTAAAATTCGAATTAATTTTACAATTTCTAGAGACCTTTGATTTTTTTTATTTAAAAATGAACCGTAGAAGGTCGCCTGGCAATTCGACATCTGGAATAAGAGTTATTAAAAAGATTAAAAGTAAAATATATCAGTTTTTCGTACCAGCGGCGATGAGTTGACAAGAGTTTATCACTTCAAAAAGGTATTTTTCAGATATAAACAAATATTACAAAGGCGACGAATTTAATGGAATCTGTTTCTTTTTTTGTCGGGAAATCAAAAGACTTGTTTAATATCCGAGAAGCACATACTTACTGAAGAAAACACATGTGTGAAGTTGATTATTGCCGTAGTTTGAAAGCTGAAACTTTTTACGGACAGATTTACATATAACGGTAATTAAATAGTAACATATTTTAAACTAAAACAGACTTTTATTTTTTTCTTTCGGCGAAACACACTTAAAGTCATAAATAATCTTATTTTGAAAAAGGATTTACCATCATAAATTTTACACCCAGCTTCATGGTAACTTTAATACCTACCAGCAACAATAAAAAAACAAGAATGTAAATTTTCGCACTCTAAAAAAAATGAGATAACCAGCTTAAGTGCATCATAAAACTACAACAAGCGTGTAAAACTAATGAAATTAATTTAAGCCAAGGAGCCGACACTTATGTACAGTGCGGTTGGCAGTGTGAAAAAAATAAGTTCACAAAAAGTGCATATGTATCCACAATCTGCACATATTTATCTGCATATAAATATGAACCCTGTTGTGCAAGAAATTTTTACAAGTGGATTCCCCATCCCACATTTAAACCCTTCCATCATTTAAACCATCATCTCTCGCACTTATAATTAAATATAAACGTTCAAGAAAGTTTTTGTTGGTTTTAATCGAATTTCGAAACAAAAAACTTTTTACAGCCGCAATAAACGCCAATCAGCGGGATATAATCACTCGCTGATGGTTTATGCAGAGCAACTTGGGTGTCCAAAAACAAACAACAGTAACAAAACAAAAAATAACAAAAACCTGTCATTTAATATTTAACAGCCTACATTAAATTCACTAAAGTTATTACATAATAACTTTTTTATTGAATTACTTTCTTATAAACAAAAGAAGAAAAATAGCTCGCATGAATGAGAGATTTGAGTGATGAAAGACACAGTGGGGTGGGGTGGTGTTTATACATTTTATTAATTTATCCTAAAAGAACCCATAGGTATATATGTATATTCCCTCTTTACATACATATAGTTAAAGATTTTATTACAACTTTTAGCACGATACTGAGTACTCAATCAATTTTACATTAAGCTGATTACAATTTAGTGTATATACCTAGTTGAAAAAAGAATGACTAATTCTTTCGCAAAGAATAAAATAAAAATTAACTTAATTTAATGCCCTCAAGTAGGTGTATAGGTATTAAGGGTTCAAAACACGTAGCTATACGTGTACGTGTGTACACCTTTATGAGCGCGTCTAGTTTTGCTTAAATTGAATTGAGCGTAAATATCAAAGAAGGGTATATAATTTGTATGGAGGCAGCTGTCCATCTACTTACCTATACAACAAAAGAAAAAAATAATGTTCTTAAACTATAAGGTGGAAGAATTCCAATCGAACACGAAACAATTTAATTATATTCGAGTTTTAGTGCCAAATGACAGCAGTCGCAAAACTGCGGGTTATAATAAGAAAAAAAGAATAAAAAGTAAAGAAGACTTTTGTTTGTTTCGAAAGGTTTACGTGATACACTTTTTAGGCAAATATGTACTTTTTCTTCACTTCATTTATCCAAAAATAAAAGTACCTTAAAACAAAAATATATATAATATGTAATTAAGTTTAGAATTTTCTGAAATAAAGAAACCCTCTAAGTTGAAGTGTAAGCTCGTATTTTGACATGGTCACGAAGTCTGAAAACTTTCTTTAACACTTCTTAATAATTTTCGTTAGAAACTTCTAAGATAAATTGAAAAGTTGAAATTGGAAGAACATGTTATTTATAAGAGCTTTTACGTATTAATTTTCTGATATCGTATTTTAAGTAGATAATTATGGAGTCGGCTATAAATTAATTTTGTTAACCCTTAAAATATGTGAAACACTTAACAAAAAACTTTAAATCTTCGTCTCAAAAAATGTTTGATACAGAAATGAATAAAACGAGTTTCTATGAATAGTTAAAGCCCGTGGGTACAGGAGACTCACGCCTATATTTAAACTTAATTAGGTCAGAATCGCGTCCATCTCTTTACTGACACTTGGTCTTAGTTAAGGAACGTAAATAGAAGCAGGAGGAGCTGATACGGCAATAATGGTGCTTTTTAATGAAGTTTATAGATAGAATATGAGTTAACCACTCAAAAGGAGTTAAGGATTCATTTTCAATAAATTAAAAAAACTATGTAAATGAGACAAGTCAACTATATATATCGGAAGAAAAATTATTGTTCAACCACAAGAATTGCTTTTCCAGTTTTCACTATTCTTTCGGTTCCGATCAAACACATCCAAAGGATTCAACTTTCTACAATTTTTTCTGTCAAAGTGAAAAATTATTTGTAACGTTTATTTCATCTTGTCTTAAAAGGACAGGATAAAATAGCAAAATGCACAATCTCACAATAACTATACTACCCCTTTCGGATTTTATAATTCTTTCAAAAAACTTAATTAGTTGAAGACATAGCGGTATTGATTATCCCGAAATATCTCTTTCCACTAAAATATACTTATATCTATCAATTTATTTTTGAACACATTTTTTCTATGTCAATATAGCTGAAGATTATTACAATTATAGGTTTTTATAAAAAAAAAATTGTCTATTTTTCTGCCAAAACTATAAGTTACTATGAGTATTTGTATTGATTTTTCTTTAAGTACTCAATGTTCTAAATATGTTAGTTAAGAAAGAGATTTCCAAAGCTATTTTTTTTCTGAAAATTTTTTGTAAAAGAACAATACAAGTCTAAAGCATACGGCACCCAACAGTGTTTACCATCATTTACTTTAAACTGCTACAACAAACCAGAATAATAGCTAAATTGCATTCGATAACGAAAATTCAAGTAAAACATCAAATCGCTAAGTCAATATTACTAGGAAGATATTATGATCGACCTTATTATATCTACAGCTTTAAGTGATGAGGATCCAGCTTTTATTTCTGAGAAATCAAACAAAAAAAACTAGATACCCATGTATAATGCTTTTTTGAAACACTCTTTTGCTAATAACTAATTTAACTATTTTCGACACCAAGATTGAAATGGTCAAAAAAACCTGAAGAAGATTAGGTATATGCTTCTATATGTATGTAAGTTTTATCATGTTATCGAATTTTAGTGTTTCGATTTCTTTTTTTTTTCTATTTTATTTTTTGAATTTAACAACTTAACATATTATATCCTATGTTCTTTAATTGAACGAAAAACAAGGTAATAAAAATGAATTAAATTCGATTGCGTGTTACTTAAGCCGAAACTGAACAACTCTATATAGGATAGCCCGGTTTGATTAAGTATAAAAGCTAAAAGTAGGAAACACAAAAAAAAAAAACTTTCAATAAATAAGTGGGCATATAAATGTATAGTGTACCTATATAGTCGATAGTAACATTAACCAAAACCGACCGGACCGATCTCAGACAAACTAACACGATTAATTCCTTTCAACCACGGTTTTATCGTGACCCTTTAACGCCAACAGTGCCATCGGCGGCGACAGTTGTTGCAAAGAAACCGAAGACGACGACGATGAACTTCGAAGTGAATGGCACCGAAAAACGCAATTGGACGCACGCAATTTATTATTGTGACTTATTTTGTATCAGTTAAATATTTTTTTTTTTTTTTTGTTAATTTAGTCTCTTCACTTTACTTTCGAAGAAAGACAAAAATAAAAATATATTAATATTTTTAAAAAGATATGTTATATGTATGTATAACAGCACTTAATAGTCCAGAAGGTGAAGTTGTAAATGGTTGTCAATTTATCGCAGCCTATTTTTGAATTCACTGTGTTCGTACACAATAACCTCTCTGAAACCACCAAACCGATTTTAATTAAATTTTTTTGTGCTTATGGTTGATTCCAGCTAGAAAGAGGGAATTGTTTTTAACCCGATAGATGGCGCTGTTGCCGACATATCGAGAGATATATTAAATTTTAGTCATTTATAGGGTGAATTGGGGTAAAAACAAAAAGATTCTAAATAAATTCTATGTATATTATATTCTTTTCCAATTTATTTATTAAAACTAAAATTAAATATCGAGTTGGGGACGAGCCGAGTCAGCTAGTAAGCATTACCATGGATTATTTTTAATAAAGATTACAGCACAATTAATTCAGTACATATACTGTAAAAACTGTATTAAGTAACATTTCTCTAAGAAATGTTTAACCAAAATTCGCAACATATACTCCTTAACTATAAAGTTTGGAAATTATAAAAATATTAATAAATCAAGTGATTCATGAAAAATCTGCGCATCCATTCCAGTCCCTTTTCAAAAGATTGTACCTTCATGTATGAAATGACGCGGAATGAAAAATATCTTTGCGGTTACACAAACTTATTGAAGAAATTAACAATAATTCGTGAAGTTATTGTATTTCCTTTATGGTAGCGCTGAATCAGTCAGTGGTTTTATTTTTTTTTTATTTTCAAGGAATAATAATTTATTATCAAGTTTTTTTGTTTTTTTGAGAAAATTAACACTCTGGTGTTCGATGGTAAGTCAACATATGGAAGGGCAATCAATTATCATGCATTGGAAGACCAACAAACTATATTACTACTTATATTCTGGATGTAATTTCTTGCGTTAAGTCGTCGTCGATATTCGGTTTGTTCAAACAAAAAAAAAATGTTTTCTTTTAATAAAAGAAATTTTTATTAAATTCGATTTATTTGGAAGAAAAGAATTTTTATGGCCCATTATTTAGCTATCTCAAAAACCTGAACAAGGTACAGAGATTAGCATGTATAGGTATAACGGGTGCATGGAGGTCTACGCCACAAACAGGGCTGGAGATCATTCTCAACCTTCCTCCCCTGGGCGAGTATATAAGATGTACAGCAGCCAAAAGTGCATTTCGACTTAAGGAAATGGACTCTTGGAAGCACAGCAATTATGGTCATGGGTCTATCTGTCAAAATTATTTTGGACTCGATGTGACCACCGACTACATACCACCCGTAATAGATTTTAGGAAAAACTTCTCGGTTTTGATACCCGAAAGACATGGATGGGAACCCAAGTCACTACTCGGTGAACAGGGTATCCCCTTCTACACTGACGGGTCAAAAATGGAAGAAGGTACAGGAGCTGGAGTGTTCTGTGAAGCTCTTAATATTAGAGAGTCATATAAACTCCCGGATGAGTGTAGTGTCTTTCAGGCTGAGATTTATGCTATAGAAAAGGCAGCTGAAATTGTTAACAGGGAAAAACTGATCTCGTCAGAGATTACATTCTTCGTTGACAGCCAAGCTGCCATCAAAGCAATAAACAGCGAGACTATAAGATCTAAGGCAGTAGCAAAATGTCGAAACACACTGAACAATATTTGCAACTCCAACCAAGTCAAGCTGTGCTGGGTCCCTGGACATAGTAATATAGGAGGGAACGACTTAGCAGACGCAATGGCAAAGAAAGGGTAAATGTCAAATGGGTACAGTAGTCAAGACATGGGACCAAACGTCCCGATTGGCGTGATTAAAAGGAAGATAGACCTAATAATGAAAGAGCAAATCAATAACTCCTGGATATCCAGGAACGATTGCATCATCTCTAGAAGTTTATGGCCTAGAATTAATGAATAAGAAACTCGATATATTTTATCATTGAGTAAAAAGAACATTAGAACCCTGATAGGTGTACTAACGGGACATTGTGCCATTGGTACAATGGGCAATAGATTGGGTATTTACGCACCCGATTTCTGTAGGAGCTGTCAGGATGATGAGGAAACAGAAACCATTAAACACCTGCTCTGCGACTGCCCAAAAAAATCGCCTCCGATACCTTGGAAACAGATTTGTTGGGGAACTGGACGATCTAGCGCAGGTCTCAATGGCAAACATGAGGAAATTTATAGAAAGCACGGGTTGCTTCGTAAATGAACCAGCCTATGTAAACCATTAGTTTAGGTATTATCTCTGTTTCAGGGGATCACAATGGACCAATAGGCCCCCGTGTACGCAGCAGCATCAGAGCTGGACACGCCCCTTCTAAACTAACCTAACCTAACCTATGGTCCCTTCTAACCTAACCTAACCTATGGCCCATTCGAAGGTTCTCCGAGACTTTAACACAATTAGTTTTACAAATACTTCAAAGATAGAGTTCGTTGTTGCCGATTGTAATATTATTTGTGACCAACTTATTTTGTAGTTTTTTTTTTTTTACCAAAGGCGAGTAAAACACGCGGTTTAGATCGCGCGACTATTCAGTGGAAAACATAAGTTTCAATGTGAATGACTGAACATGATGAAAGTATAATAAAGGGTTTTCCAATAAGAGGTTTCATTTTGATATTAAAAAAAACGAGTATTTTTTAAGAGAAATCAATGGATGTTTATTTCATTGTAAAGAGGAAGGTATGCCATTAACAATGGTAATAGATATCAGCAAAATGGCCGCCACGGCTACAGCTGCAGCACCATATCCTTTTCATGAAATTTTCCATGACCAATTCGCACATTTTCGTCTGTATGTCCTCAATAGCTTCACGAATTCCATATTTAAGGTCTTGAATCGATTGTGGATCATTGGCATAGACCTTATCTTTCACGTGGCCCCAAAGAAAAAAGTCTAAAGGTGTTAAATCACAAGATTTCGGTGGCCAATTGTGATCACCTCATCGAGAAATAACACGGTCAGGAAACTTTTCTTGCAAAATTGCGATTGTTTCGTTGCTTTTATGGCACGTAGCGCCGTTTTTGTAGTAAATTTTATTAAATTCAATGCGTTGTTGAAGCGTATATCGTTCCATTTTTAGTTTTACTTTACAAATGTCAAAAGATGACAGCTTCAAAAGTGACAGCTGCCCAACTAGCGGGCTATTTAAAATGAAACCTCTTATTTGAAAACCCTTTATGTTTAAAAGATTGCAATTTATTTCATTTTTCTGGTGATGCAAATATCAGAAGTTAAAACGAATCAAATTCAATTACATATACGCTCGTATGTAGGTACAAACTTGCGATTAAAATTTCCACAAGAAATCGTCAACATGTAATTTTATTTAAACATTGATGTTTATTTGTAGAAAATAGAAATATTCACCCCTATTAGGTATAATTATCGATTATCTATATTGATAATTAATTTATTAAAAAACTTATCAACTATTTCGTATTAATTATAAAATTTCTCTTAATTTACACGGGCAGCTGCACCATTCACAATGATGAAAACTTCTGTCAACTGGATTTATAAGTATCAATTTTCAATTAATTTCAACTCTCAGTGAAGCTCACTGAAATGAATATCATAGAAGAATCATACATTGTTATCGAAAAAATCTAAAAATTAAAATATGACGACTTTTTTTTCAAGATTGTGCTCTAATCTGAGATTAGATTTTTTTGAGAACCTAGGCGTATACGTAATAATGGGCAGTGTTCTCAACATTTTCACTAAATTTCAGTCTGTTAATATTTCTGACGGGTCAAAGGTCATTTTTAACTGTCAAATTGCACCGAAGTATATAGACGGACGAGACAGAAAATCACCTTGCAGCATTATTTAAAGATTTTAAACATAAAGCTTAAATATATATAAACACTTTGGTAATTTAATTAGTATCATACACACCATTTACTTAACCTATAGTTAACACTTTTGTCTGACATCTTTCCAATCCAATTTTAAAACTATACCTTACCCATGCAGAACATATACAGCAAAACTATACAAAGACTCCTTTCCCTCTAGCATTAATGTGCAATCCGAGAGTTTATATGGAAATGTGAAACTTAACTCTTATTCCATTAAAATATTAAGCTCAGTTTCGCTTAGCAAAAATGCCATCACCTGTTCGGGTAGATTGAACCTTGTTTAAGATTCGTTCAGTATAAAGAAGTGAAAAATAAAATAAAAGGTACCTAGGTACAATGAAACGGAGTCTCACAACGACTTGACATAGAATTGATTTCCATCAGATATGCACTCCATTGCATTTTCTCTTTCAATTCAAAACACAAAAGCGATGGGTTTACCTTCGAAGCGAGACTTTTCCATGTCACACAACACAACACAGTGCAGCAGCAACATTTCGAACTTATCAACAACAATACAAAAAAAAAAAAAACAAATGTCTTTCACGACGTTTATGGAGACAGTGGGGTAGCTAAGAGCAAAATATATTGAAACATTGATAAAAAAAACTTTAATATTTTAAAGAAAAAATTAAATGAAATTTAATATTTTTACAGAAAAACCTAAAAATTCAACAAATAAAAACTTTATTAAAAAAGTGGGCGTTTTGCTGGGCGTATAAGGAAAAAAAATAATTTCTATGTCCATTATTTAAGAAAATTTTAGTTTTCTATTGAAAGATTTCAGTTTTAAAGAAGATGTTTTAACAGAAAAATTTTAAAATTAAAAGAAATCTGTCCCTTTTTTTATTTACAAGTGTTAAACTAATATAAAAAATAAAATCAATGAAATTAACTTAATTTAAAAAATAAATATGCCACCGTTCTTTTCTCAAATTTTTCTAAAATTTTATTTCCACTTCAAAGAAATATTCTGCCCCACTGTTAAACAACGACGACGGCGACGTGAAGTCTTAACGCTAATTGAACGTGAAAAATGCAAATCCGTTGTTGAAGCAGCAGCGCATCATCATCGTCGTCGTTATGTTAATTCCAAAAATGTTTTGTGTCCTATAGATGCACTGCACTTCCTGGTGTTAGTGTTATAGTAGGATAAAAAACACAAGCGCTACCTACATATCTGCCTCTCATCACACCACACCACAGCACACTAGCGTCAAACGTCACTTAGGCTTTTGCAAATGTGATTGACAGGCGGAAAAGCAAGAGGAACGTGTGACGCAGTGATTATGTGACACTGCTGATGGTGTTCTACAAAACCAACATCAGCTATAGCAGCAGGTGAATGTATCTTTATATCTTTCTAATCCTCCAATTGGACACATAGTATAATGGTGTTTGAAAAATGTTTCTGTTGTGATTGAGAATGACGTGATTTCAGTAAAAAAATGAATTTCTGAAAAATCACACAAACAAAAACATTCTTTCCGCTTTAAGTTGTCTTTTGTTAAAATTATCAGATTACATCTCCGATTGTGAAAATTAATAGATACTTTCCCTTCAATTGTGTCAAAAAAAAAGTGTCAACTGTAAAGAAAAAAAAAAAAAGATACAGATGCTTGTGACAAGATTAATGTTTATTTAAAACATTAACTGTCGAATGACAATGTTATGTCAGCAGCTTTGATGTATATCTATTTTTTTATTTATTTTTTGAAAAAGGTAAGTTTAAATGAAATATACACAAAGTATCTATCTATCTAGGTACACAAACCATATCTGTGGATGAGTGAATCACAAAAGGGGGTTATGAATGTAATCAAGAAAACTCATTACACACTACTGACTACTAATTAAAAGTAAATAAAGGAAATACCATTAAAAAAAACAAAAGAGGGACAGAATAGGTCGTGAAATCATTAACATGTTGTGGATAGGTAAATTTAATTTTACTGTTTTTTGCTACTGCATTGTTGTTTTTCAAAAGACTTTTTATAGTTACAGTGGGTTGTCACTGCAAGGTTTATGTCTGAAAAATGTTTTACGACATAAGGGGCAAGTATGGGAAAAAAATTGAATTTAGAAGAACAAAAATCTGTTATCTTATTTAGAAGGTCAACGCAAATGTTGACTCTGAAGTCAATATAAGGAATAATTCTGTCCCGAAGTTGTCAAGTCGTGTGATAGTCATCGCCGAATAGTGTCAGTATGTTGATAGCTGCGTTAACAGGTGCTTTGACATCTGCTGCGTTGACAGCTGCATTTAAACTCGCGTTGACACCAATTTTAGGTTAAACTTGTTGAATATTTTGTGTTGTCAAATTAATCACACTGTCAGCTTGTCACATAGACATACTGGTTGTAAATCCAGTACCTTGACAGTACCCCAACTATGAAGCAACCGAAATTTGACCTTCATCCCAATCTCAAAAATTTCTGATTTTTTAGATTTTTTTTTTAATCTGTCGACACCGTAGCCATCTCCGAATTGAATTTGTCAGCTTAAGGCTTCGCACATAGACAACAAACTCTATTTATTTATAAATTTAGACTAATTACGTTAACAGAGTTATTGAAGCATTACACTTTTTTTTAATTTTGCCGGTAGTTTTCATGGATTTTAAAATAAATTTTTATAAGGGCCAATACAAGCAAATAAAAATAGAGAAGATAGATATTTGTAATAAAAACAAAATTATACTTCAGCTTGGTATAAGAAGTAGGTATTGTTCGAAAAAAAAAATTCCAATTTGCAACCAATTCTATCCTATAGTACAAGGCATATCAATATTCATTTAAAATTCTCGGAAGCTATTTTGATTAAGTGTGCAAATAAAAATACGAATTATATCTTTTATAGTTTTTTGAATAAATAATGAGATAATAACTATCATTTTTTTTTTGCGGTGAATTCTAAGGTTTTGTTTTGCCAATTACTTTATTCTATACAGGAAACATTAAATAAAACACAGACTTAATGGCGACGCTGCTACCCGCCGCCGCCGTTACCACCAGTTTTGATATAACATGCGATGTATTCCACATTTGGTGCTGTGGACTTATGTTGAGTCTTTTATTTTATGGTTCGAAACTATATGCAAAAAAAAAAACAACTAAATTTGACAAATACAATAGGTATAAAGTAGATACTCTTATGAATGTAAACTGCAAGGTAGAACAAAATCGTAAAAAAAGGTCTTGACAAATCAAAGGATTAGTCGTACTTCCGTGCTATAACTCTTGAATATCTTTAGTCAATTGAAACGAACTAAGAGTACTAGCTGGGTATAAAATGGGGTCATAATCTAATGAATTGGAGGTATTGAATATTGGGTGATGGTTGAAGAATATAATATGGACTTTTATACGTAAAAATAAATAGATACATTTTAATATACCATTTTCAATTTGATGTAATCTTTAGTTGATTTTTTTCTTAATTCTTGACCTATATACGACTTTATTTATCATCAATTTTATTTCAGCGAAAAACTATACCAACTTCTATTCATAAGGTACTTATGTACATACTTAGTTCTTTTCTAGACGTAAGTAAATTGACCCCCTTGTTTTTATTTCAATTCAAATATAAGCCAGAATTTATCATTTTGTTGGATTTTATTCCCTAACAAGACTGAATAAATTTTTAAAGTGCCTTTTATAACTTTTGCGTGTAGATATAGATATTAAAAAAATATTAAGGATCCTTAAAACTAGTTACTAATTCTTTGATAAATTTTTGTTTTTTTTTTTATAAAAATTTTAATAAAATAGATATTTTTCATTACGTGTAATTATAATGATTAATATATACATTATACATACATATACATATGTATATAGACTTAGATTTTATTTTAAATTAAAAACGATGTCAACAAGTTAAGCCATCAAAAGAAAAAGATTAATATTGACTGAAGAGTCTTTAGAATAAATTTTTAATTTTAAGGATATTCATCATACATACATACTTATACCCTCAACTTTTGTTAAGTAACCTTCAACTATAATACTCTCTGATGATGCTCCCTATATATATTATAGCAATTATGAACAATTTTATCATCTTCATCATTTTAGCAATCATGTCCTCATTTATTTCTCTCATCCACTTTCAGTTTTTTTTTAATTTATTTTTTTTTTCTTAAACAAGTATTATCATCTTCAGAATGCATTTGAGATAGATTTGAAATGATGCGAAGACCACTTAACCGAATGACATTCTAAGGTTCGTTTTTCATTCATTAAATAAAATATCATACTCAATGTCAAATTATGTTTTTTTGAAAGAGAATTATAATGGGTTATTTTTTTTTTCTTAATTTGATAAATTAATAGCCTCTTCTCTTAAATGAATATTTTTTGTAAAAAAAAAAAAATGTCAAGTATGCTTTGTTGAAGTCCAGGGACGTACTTTCATTATAGATGGGTGGTCCGATGTGGTTGATGAAGGATTTTCTTTCTAAGTACATACGTACTTACTTTAGAAACTACTTCGTTAAGAAAATTTCTATCTTTATATAGAAAACATGAGAATGGATATGTAAGACTGCTGATTTTAAATTCTTTTTTCATTGATGACACACTTATGTAGGTATATTAAATGGATGTACCAGTACCTATCTAAATACATATAATATAAGTAAAGGGTTTTCCAATAGGGACGGGTTGATTTTGACACCTCGTGGCGGCCATATTGTTTCTTTTAATTTCTGTCAAAATATCGTCAAGTAAGTCAAGCAAGTTACAGCGTCGAGCAACACGTGCAAATAATAAAACTTTTTGGTTTTGGAGCAGTTGGAAGTTGATCCCAATTTTGGTCGAAAAATTATCTTTAGTAATGAGGCCCATTTTTGGATGAATGCGGGTACGTGAATAAGCAAAATTGCTGGATTTAGGACGACACCAATCCACCATTTCAACAGGATGGCGCTACGTGCCACACAGCTCAAGACACAGTCGATATTCTGCACGAGCGGTTTCATGGCATTGTTATCTTACGCCGAGGCGACGTGAATTGATCACCAAGATCGTGTGATTTGACTTTTTCTAGTGGGGCTTTCTTAAGTGGCAGGTCTATGCGAATAAGCCGCAAACCACCGCGGCCATCAAAGACAACATAATCGATGCCATCGGTCAAATTCAGCCTGATTTATGCGCCAAAGTATCGAAAACTGGACCTTTCGAATCCGCGCCACCCAGCGAAGCCGCGGCGGCCATGTGAACGATGTTATATTTCACACATATTGTCATTGATAGGGCTCTCAAATAAAGATAAAACCTTATCGATATCTTATATAATGGAATACCCTTTACAAGTTTCAGTTTATAGAAATTAAAAATGTTAGATGCATAGGTCAATCTAAGTTTTTAGCAACCCTAAAGTCATATTGTAAGGCTTTAGCTAATAGAACATTACAATTTCAAAAACTCGTAGCTAATGTTTGACAAATTTTAGGCAGTAATGAATGCTTGATGTATTTAACTGACGAAGAATCGTATCTGTTTAAGTTTATATGAATATTCAAGTTATATTTTCATTATATGTAATTATATCCGAGATATTTAAGTCTAATGATTTCACCATCCATGAGTCCAGTTTTTTATCGCACAAATTTCAGATTTAGCCTATCAATCTAAAGCTGAAGAGTTTTCGGTTTTCAGATAAAATTACTAAATCGACTGCGAAAAGAAAGACTTAAATCTCCAAATAGAATTCCACCTGAGATTGGTTTTCGATGTGGGCACTTGAAACGGATCCCTGAGGTACACTTGTTTCAAATTTGAAATCTCTGGAATCTTTTGAACTGTTTGCACTGCTGAATATCAGTAGGAATCTAATTCCAGTCAACAAGTTCCTAAAGCTAGAGGGGAGTAATAATATCAGCGGTACGGATTTTTTGGGGACCAAAAAGGTTTAACTTTACTAGTACACGAATGCACCCAGAAAAGGATCCTGAATTCAGCTATTCTAAAACAAGAAAATCATGAGTCGATAAACTTCCAATTGTTGAAATTTTTAGGTCTCCTTTGGTCTTGGTATTTTTTTTTTCTGCTAAGAAATATTGTGAATAGTTCACAATTAAAATAATAATAAATAATAATAATAAAAATAAATTTAATTATTTAGAGTGATGACGTCGATTGAAAGGAAATTGCACGACCATGAGAAGATTGTTTGCAGATTGTCTCCACCGCTGAAAAAAAAAACTGAATTACTAACTTTTTCTATAATATCAGATGTCAAGAAATAAGGTATTTTCTTTTGATTTTGTTTGTATTATTTTATTGTATTGCTATTTTTATTTATTAAAAAGAAAATGCTTTAGAACCAGAGCTTACAAGTTATTGAACCTTTTTAAATTGTCAAAGTTTTTCATCTGATGGGAAATAAGTCATCGCTGTTGTTGTCAAGTCAAATTCATTGATTTTTTTATAAATTTACCTGAAAAGAAAGAAAAAAAATAATAACCATTAGTATAAAGACTTAAAATAAAATAACAGTTTTTTTTTTTTAATTTTATGTTGACAGAAAATAAGTTGAAATGTAGAATAAAAATACAACACGAACCGAAATAAGTTGTATCACACATGATATATTTTCAGATCTAAAGTTTAAAATCGGTTATGACACTAATGTTTATGTCTAAATTCTGTAGGTAAATTTTTTTGGAATTTCCAATAATTTGTCAATTGATAATTTCTGTATAAAGCTATATTTTGTATTACTCCCGAAAAGTTGAGACACCCATGTTCTCCTTTTATTCATGTTCATAACATAATTTGACGGAAATGTCTCAAGTTTATACACTCAGCTCAGATGTGGGCTATATGTGCTGGATCCACTGTACCTTTTACATATATTGCTGTAAAATTTCCTATATGCTTCTCTGCTTTTCATGTGAACGACTTAATTTTAGGATCATTAAAAAAGAATTCCATTTGGTACTTTCAAGTCTCAATTTTTTGAACTATTTAAAAATTAGATTCCACTTAAAATCATGAAAAACCAACATCATTATCGACCAGACGACGACAACGCACGACCAGAAATCTCATAAATTTCTTCTGCAACGAGTAGCATCAATTCAATAGAATAGAACTTATTCTGAAAGACCTGGTGATTATGCAAAAATTGAATCCATACCAAAGTCTTGTACAAAACTAAATATAAAACCAATATAAACTGCCAAGGTACACAAATAAATAATTCTAAAGAACAAGACTCAATGAAAAAAAAAAAAATATATATATAAAAAAAATGCAAACGCTAAACAATGAACCGCATCTCAGTGGAAAAATAAATACATCTCGAATATATAAAAAATGTAGGGAAAAAAAACTTAAAATCTGAACAAAGAAACCATCACCAAGAACTAAAACCAGACAATTGAGCACATGGCATCAGGGCGAATGGCGAAGGCATCGCATTATCAAAACTCATTTGAGGGACTTAATTCAATACTTGGAAGGGAATATCTTCTCTTCCTTTGCATTATGTTCCTTGTCGAAACGAGGATTTTGTCCATTCCCCTATTGAAGATAGTCTTTATCAAGCCCCTTGCTTTTATTTTGCGATTATAACAACAAGACCGCTCGTTAAAGTTCCAACATTTATTTTAATACACCCCAACCATCAGACCAACATGGCGACGCTGACTATATGGACTAGCAACAAGCGCCAATTCCTGTCTTGTATCACCACTCACTATATTCACCAGCCATCGCCAACGGTTCAACAAACAAACCAACCAACCAGCCAACCTACCGAACCGAGAAAGAGCGAGTTTCTCAAGAAGTTTTCCAAGGGCTCTAGCTCCAGCGAGTTTAGTCATAATGACAAGAGTTTGTTGTCTTTGGTGGTTTCGGTGGTGGCGGTGTAAAAAAGAATAATGGTAACCAGTCGAGCAGGACAAGTACTTCTTGAGAATCACGATCTCCACTTTAATCGCCGGCCCCGCAACAAAAGACACAACGTGCAACAAGCTCGCTGAGCGTATATAAACATTTCTTCATCCCGACTCGAGATAGACACAAAAATTAAAACAAAAAATAAAGTAAAAGTAAAAAACAAGAAACGTGCATTCATTTCGACAGCTTTAGAGATAAACCAAATGAGCAGGGAATCGCACTCAAGCCCCCCAAAGACAATGCCAATAACAATGAAACATCTGAGGAGCACTACAAAAAAAAACAAGAAACAAAAACTTAGAAGCAGAAAGAGGAAGAAATCCAGGTGAAGTGGTTCTCTGCCGACAATCCTTTCCTCAGTTTTTTTTTTTTTTTTTTTGAGAGGTTAATTTACATGCACAGACGCTTTGATAGATATCCTTGTCTAAGCCGATTTAATAAAAAAAAAAACACAGAACAAACAAACACTGAAAACCGAGTAAACCAACCAACAATCATCAACCACTGAACAACTCATCAAACCTTTCATTTTATTCAATTCAAGGAGTGTGAGTGCAGATATTTTGCGAAGAAGAATACAAATTCAAGATATGCAAAAAGGTTTGGCTTTTAAATTCCATCAAAAATGATGCTGATAGAAGCAAAAATTCCTAAAAGGACTACAGACAGTAGCGGATTATTCCGTTTATAAGGAAAAGTGGGCAGGTTTAATTTATTTAAGGGCCTGCTGCGCTTGGCATCGTCTTTTTTACTTAAGACAAGCGAGAATTTTTCAAAATGATCTAAATAATTATAAAAAATTATCTAAATAATTTTTGGCACCATAAAACGTTTTTGGACTTTATTTAATTCAAGAGTGAAAAGTTAAAATCAAAAAAATGTTCATTTTAACCATCACACTGACTTCATATGTCACTTTGACATTCAAAAATGTCAGAAAGATATGTTTGTTTAATTGTTTTGCATGAAATGTCACAATTTTCGGCGTGTTTAGCTTGAATTTATTAAGAAAATACGATTAGAATGGCACTAGTAACAAGGATTCATTCATTTTTAGCATCACACTGACTTCATATGTCACTTTGACATTCAAAAATGTCAAAAAGGTATGTTTGTTTAGTTTTTTTGCATGAACTGTCACAATTTTCGGCGTGTTCAGCTTGAATTTATTAAGAAAATACGATTAGAATGGCACTAGTAAGAAGGATTCATTCATTTTTAGCATCACACTGACTTCATATGTCACTTTGACATTCAAAAATGTCAAAAAGGTATGTTTGTTTAGTTTTTTTGCATGAACTGTCACAATTTTCGGCGTGTTCAGCTTGAATTTATTAAGAAAATACGATTAGAATGGCACTAGTAACAAGGATTCATTCATTTTTAGCATCACACTGACTTCATATGTCACTTTGACATTCAAAAATGTCAAAAAGGTATGTTTGTTTAGTTTTTTTGCATGAACTGTACCAATTTTTGGCGTGTTCAGCTTAAATTTATTAAGAAAATACGATTAGAATGACACTAGTAAGAATGATATCTACTAGTTTAAGACATTTGGTCAATTTTTCAATGCATGAGTTTAACCAGTGTGAATTTCGATCAAGTTGTGAGTTATTTTCATTGAATAAATGAAAAATCGTAATTACTGTTATACAAGTAGCGTTTTTCGAATCAGGCGTTTGGAAAAGTTTAAACTTTTGCTTTTTTAATGAAATTAATTTAAAAACTCTAATCCTTTCGAATAAACCAGAAACCAGCATTAGAAAACAAAATAAAATTAACTACCAAGTTATATCACTTTAATTTTAGAGAAAAAAAAAAACAGAAGGGCTAAGGGTTCCATCCGACGATCACCATGGAAAAATAACAACAAATTTTTATTAAAAAAAAAAATCCTGCAAAGGACATATAATGCCAATTCCAGACACAAAACCGATGCGTTTTACTGAACAATTAGAAAATTACATGTTTCTGTTGAACATTGAATAGGTATTATCTGATGCACCCTTTTCCCGCATCATCATATCGCCAGGATTGGGTTACCATAGCCATTAGGTAGGAATAGCTTATTTCGTATGTGAATTATCCAGCTGACAAAACGATGACGAAAGAACCAAATAATTCTAAATAGAGACTCGACCGATGAGACGGTTACAGGCACGGGGACGATGACGACGACGACTGACGATGAGGACGACTAGAAATGAATTTACTTGGGAAAAATGAAAGGGAAATGAAATTTCATTTCAACCGCGAGGAACATATTAAATCCGGGTACTTAGTTCGACACAAAAGGATAAATGAGTCTATGTGTGTTATGTGTATAGGTTTGTTCGTATTTTTGTTCATTCTGAGATGGGATGGGAATCGACAAATTGTGGTCTATTGTCTTTGAAGTTGCTTTTGATGGCAGAATTAAGGATTCAATTTGCTCTCCGGCTGTATTTAGGGTTCGTATATATGTACATACATATGTACGTTCTTTCGTATGAAGATATTTTATGCATTCAATTGAAGTGAGACTTTGCAAAAAGTCAAAGTTTGAAGAGGGACAGAGTTTTTGTTGTTGTTGTTGGGATGAAGTGGTATTCCTGCCTCTTATAGATATGCTGTAGGACGACGACGACGTATACCTAAACATGTATGGAGCAGATGGGTGTGATTATGATGATGGGAGGAATGTCTGTTTAGCTGGAATTATATTGTTGTGTTCTTATATAGATACCAATGGGTATAATAAGAGAAGAAGTATTTTCAAATTTAAATAAACGTCATGTGCATTTCAACAAAAGAAAGTATATTATAATATTAGTATACCTAGAATGTAAGGTACTCCTTTAATTTCTTCGAAATCGACAAAAAATACATACGTATACATCTTTTCCCTTTATCCGATATTATTGAGAATGAGTGATTTTTAAACAATTTGAGATCTTTCAAAAAACAAAATTAACATTATAGAAATGGAAATAAGTCTTTATAAAAGCTAAAAAAAAAAAATAAACAAGAACAAAATTATTTTGAAACAGGTGTGCTAAAAATTAACGAAATATCAATGACTTTGGAACTCTTGGTTATATAGAAAACGAAATTTACAGAGAGATGCGATGGTCCATGTACATGTCTTTTTAGGCGAGTACCTGGAAGCACCTGATTTTAAGTATCAATTTTGTTTCGCAAGGGTAGGCTTGTATAAAGTGACGTTAAATAAGAAGAAATATCAACTATTAAAAAAACGGGATGTGTCGAAAGGTGGATTTGTAAAAAAAATCTCAAGTCATACTTTGAATTAAAGTTAACAAATAGATTCGTAAGGACGACCAATGATCATAAGGAAAAAATTAAAACATAAGAAAAGTCGGCGTTGTAATTGGTGGGAAAATTTACGCATAGGGGATAGAGGGGCACGTTTGAACGCGGGGTACATAAACTAAATTTTAAACATGGCAATACCGATATCTTTACACGTCAACGATTTTGCTGTTCATCTGACAGTAGCTAGATATGTATGCAGATTTTATACGAACATTTTATTTTTGTAATATTTTGTTTGTAAGATTTTAAAATTTTTTTGCTAAGGTTTTCGTTTTTGAAAAATTATTATTAAATTCACACCTTCATTTTAATTAACATAACTGTGAAGTTCTTGATACGTATGTTAGGTATAAAGTTATTATATGGGCGAGTTTTATGTTGTTTAAAATGTTGGAGCAGTTTTGAACGAAAAGGTAGGGGCACCTTTAAACAGGTTTAAAACTAGTTATTAAAAAAAATTAATTTTTTTCTTCGTAAGACAGATGGAATGTTAAGGACATTTGAATTAAAGCTTTTAAAATAGACTATTTGCTTAAAAAATTTTGTTTTAATCTATTTATTTCCAAAAGTCTACTTTTTAACTAGTGATTTACACCTTTAAAAAGATTTTATATCCTATTAAATTATTATTATTATTTTTTTTTTCTTTATTGTAGATCAAAACACAAAAAAAAGTCTTACATTTGAATAATTTTTTTTAGAGTTTTAGAACTTAACAATTTGTTCTTTTCAGCTTTAATATTAGTTTTATATAATGAAAATATCCTATTAAAGTTTTTTGTATATTTAGCTTCTACATAATTAATTTATTCATACAGTTTATTCTTTCCTTCAATAGATAAGCCCTTATACCCATATTATTAACTGTTGAAAATAATTATAAATACTTCCGTTCAATAGTGCCCCAGGTAAATTTAAACCTTCCCCACATGTGGGGTACCTTAGAACATAAGGACCTATTTTGTATTTTAATAAAAATAAAATATCAATATTTATTAAATTTAAATTAAACATTAAATACATATCTCTAAATGCCAATAACTTAGAGCCCAATAATTCCATCACACTGGGTTTTTGGAGACTCTAAACCAAGAAATGTTCACTAAGGTGCACGCCTCTCCCCTATCATACTTAAGTTTAAAATAACTTCTTTTTTCATATTTTTTATTACTTTTATTATTATTTTTATTATTTTAATTGGTAAGGAGAAAAGACAAATTTAAGAAAACTAGGCGTGGCAGTGGGCGTATTTGATTTTAAAACCACTTTTTTAATTTTCAAATATCAGATTTTGGAAATTTTATATAGTTCGGTCGAATGGGTATGCTTTTTTTTTAGGCCTAGGTTAGCTCTTAGGAGTCCGGGGTAATCCCGAAAAACACAAAAAAAACTCGGGTTGAGAAGAATTCTAATCGTTTGCCAGATTTATATATAAATTTTTATTTTAACAAAACTATTGTTTTTTTACAATCTTACAATTTCATTAAAAACTTAAGCATTTCATATAATACAAACAAAGCTATATTAATTTGACCTATACTAGTAAAATCAAATCAACCCAAGATTGAACCGGGGAAAAACGGTAGAAATCTAATTCCAGCCCACAACTCACTTAAGTGAGGGGGAAATAATAAAATCAGCAGGTAGGTTTCTTTTTAGTACCAAAAATGTTTTACTTTCCGGGTGTACGAATTCACCCTGAAAATTAACCTGAAGGTCCTGAAGCTACCTACAGTTGCTACAAACTGAAATCAGCTCTTCTAATTCGAAAACAAGAAAATCATGAGGCGATAAAATTCACAATACTCAAATTTCTTACTTCCTCTTCATATATTTTCTGCTATGACATAGTGTGAACTGTAAAGGCGACGAAATAAAAAAAGTTATTTTGAGTCCATTGTGTTATTGTGATATTTGTTCTTATCACTTATCAGCATCCTATATCAAGGATGCTGATGGTTGGTTTATGTTCATCGCATAATAATACACATGAGGCGGTGGCCGTGAAATATTATGACGTAATTTATTAGTTTCTTAAGAGCTCAAGTACTAAATTGTATTTTTTTTAACTCAAAGGCATAAAAAGTGGGCGTAGCAAAAAGGACGGACTTCTGAAATAATCAACATATTGTGCTTAAGGTTCAAAAGAGCTCAATTACAAAATTTTAGATATTCTTTATGTTAAATACGTACACATACACTCAAATGTAGAATAGAAAAAAAGGCGTAGCTCAATTTTAAAAAGAGTTGAATTACAAAATGTTTAGCATTCTATGGCTTTTCATTAATAAGGATCAAACTCAAATATAATGAAAGTGAGTTTGGCAGCTGGCGGATTTTACTAACACCACTTTAAAGACTGTGTTAATGAATCAGAAAAAATACGTCAATTCAAATCGTGAATTATCGTCCCGACTTCGAATACACAAATCCCATGGAAAAAATACATATTTCTTTTTTTTTATTTTTTCAGACCACTTTTTCAATTTTATTTTTCTGCAAAAAACCTTATGAGGGCTGTTTGCAACCAGACCAGTACTAGCTGAACCCTGCCACGGCAAAATTATAACATTCTATTAAGGACTTCAATACGGAAAAATCTAAAATATGATACAAGTGGGCGTGGCAGTGGGTATATTTCACTTTCTAAACCATCTTGCTGGTAATAGAAACAAACTATTAAAATATCATCGAAATCGGTTAAGTAGTTTTCGAGTTCATAAGCCTAAACATTTTTTATTATGACTGATTCACACATTACAAAGAAGATTGCTAAAATATTTTTATTGCTTCTTTAAGTGTTATGAATGACTTATGAGTAATCTATCAGCAGTTTGTTTAGTTCCGCCAAAAAAAGTTTATTTATATTTCATGGAAACATCGGTTAATCGTTCATCAAATAAATTATAACAATTTTATCAAAAAATCGTTTGCCTCATATTATGTACTTTTTCTACCATCATCGACTTTACTCATTTAAAAGTTAATAATATACATATGTACCTGTATGAGTATACTAACCGATATACAAAGAAGCATAAACAAAATATATTTGCTGCAAAAACTTTGTCTGGAAAATATGATATGCACGAGTGGTTTTGCAAAGTCTCATTGAGATGACAAACGAAAAATTAAAAAAAAAAAAAGAATGTTTTTCTAGTGTAAAGGTAAATTAATATGACTTGAAACATGAATCAATGTCAAATTCAGAGAGAGAATCACTTAAAAAATATATTTTTCAATTTTTCAGGAAAAGTATTTTTCGCGTTAAGTGCATCCACATGTTGAACAAAGTTTTCACTTAAAAAGCATTCTATGAATATTTTTTTGCACAATATCGAGCACACTCTAAATGACTTTTCAATTCAAAAAGTTTAACGTTTTGTTTCAAAAACTTTTTTGAAGGAAGAAAAAAGTTTTAAAAATAATGTCATTACTTATTAAATAGTTATACACTTCCCATCATATGATTGAGGTCAATCAACAAAAAAAAAAAATATAAATTTTCCGGGCGTTATTTTTTTTTTTAATGGATGATTCAACCATTTCTTGTTTTTTTAAATAGATTATGAAATATTGTTAACAGTTTATTAATCATCTTCTCCAATTTTTCATCTGCTTCTAAAACTTAAGTAAAAAGTTTCATCCACAGTGTAACAATGCAATATACATATATATCATATTAAGGCTACAATGCACTCGGCTTTATAGACAAACGTCTTATAACTGGCATACAGTAGGAAAAGAAAGCAATGTTCATTGACCTGTGACTCTATAGTGTCGACGATTATAACTCCTACCAATCTCAGTTGAGAACAGCAAAGCCCTCAATTTATTAACTTAAGTAACTCTTTAAAAAAATATATTTTCTATTTTTTCAACTTTGTTGTGTATCGTGACATGTTTCGTGAGTAAATTTAATGACAATAGGTAGGATTTAAGACATAAATATTTATTTAATAATTCATTTTATTGTTCTGATATATGTATATTTATAATTAGGTTAAAAGAAGAATAGGTTTTCCAAATAGCAATGTCGTTTTTAGAATAAATGATCGATACCATGTGTAATCTGACAGACAGACAGATCAGCTGGACGGTCAATGTTATTGAGCTTTAGCATTGCCAGGCTTGCTAAAAAATACTCTACATGTAATGGAGCAGCCTTTTGGACTTAGTCAAAAAAAAAAAAAGATGAGGAAGCTTATAAGATTTTTAGCGATTTTAAGGCACGCTTCTGCGCATACCGCATAAACCGTAGTGGAGGATGTGATATTATACAATGAGTTGTAGGGGCTGTAGAGTAATAACATCGATCAAGATAAGAGAGTAAGGCCCAGTTCGAAGTTAGTTTTTCAGTGCACACTTAACAAAATAAGTACCACTGAAGTTTCCCATATCAGTTTTCACTGTGAAATAAAGCATAAGTTTTTCATATATGCCACTAAGTCCCACTACCTTCGACCAATGATCAAAATTACCTGAATAACTGTCACTTAAGTGATTCCGTATTGGCCACTTATATTTCACAAACGGGAACATTACAGAAAGTAAAAAATAACAATAATCAAAAAGATTATAACTTGTGTATATATCTGGTATGGTAACGGGTCATTCATTTCGTGGTTTTAAGTTGGTAGCGCTGGCATTTGACACCTGTCAAACTCAGCTGTCATTTGATGTGTCATAATATAAGTTGCATGTTTGCTTTTTACGATAATGGATCGCTTAGCGATCAAACAACTCATTAAAATTAATTATTAAAACTTACTACAAAAGTGATGATTCAAAACGTAGCCACTTTTCGCGCATTGTGAAGAAATTTGAAGAGAGTGGAAGCGTTAGCTTGTGCATCATCGTAATGCATGCTCAGTCGAAAATATTGCTGCTGCAAGTGCAAGTGTTGCTGATGATCCGAATTTATCGATTTCCCGGCGGCGGCGGCGGGCGCGACGTTTGCAGCAATTGAACGATTTTTTTTTGGCCGGCGGCGCGGCGATTGAAGATCATGATTTGGACGATATGTGGTTCCAACAAGACTCTCTAGACGCATTAAAAACCAACATTACTCAAGTTATGGCCGAGATACCGCCTGAAATGTGCGATGAAGTGGTTAAAAATTAATTCAAAGAATCTTCCTGAGGCGTCCATTTGAATGATATTGTTTTTCACACTTAATGGCAAAGTCCAAACTTTATAATGAAATAAAATTTTGATCAAAAATGTATCGCTGTGTGTGTTTTATAAATAAATAAAATAAATATTAATTATGTGTGTCTTTTATTTCTCAATCCGTCCTGGAAAGAAATATTACCTTTAAATTCTTATTCGAGGTTTTAAGCAGGAATCCAGTAGACTAAAGGTATTAAAAACAATATCTTCTAATATCTGATGTCTTAATATTCCGAAAAAAATTTTAGTTATTATAATTTTGTAACCCAAATGATCTACCAGAATCAATCGAAACAGAGTGTATGAGTCCTCCAGATAGCAGATTATATATTATATAGGAAGAACTGGACCACAGCTATCAAGACAACATCCTGTACATACATTATTTTGCAAGCAACTGTTATAGAATTTAAAATTTTTAAGAGTGGTTCCATTAGGAAAAAAAAAACTCTAATAAGTTGGAAATATGCCAAAATCAAGCATAAATTTTCTATACCTATGCTGGACAATAATTCTTTCTTTAATTTTTATTTATATAAAAGCTCTGATTTCAAAAACCCTTTTCTGTCACTTACCCTCTTTTATATTTAGATATAAGAAAACAACAATTAATTGTAATATGATGTTTTAATTTACAACAACGACACAGATGGCTTTTCTCAGTTCTAAAACTAATCTTGTTACACAGTGTGACATGACGACGAACGGCGACGGCTTGAAAATGCCTACTCTTTTGTTATGCTTTGTGAAAATACAGTTGTTGGTGGTTCATTAAAGCCCAAACATTGGATTAACCTAATTCAGAGAAATCCTTCCATATGGGCTGGTGATGTGTAATGTAAAGGCACAAGAAGTATGCAAGCACATATTATATAGTTTATCCAGACGAGTTAAGGGTTTTGAATCAACATTTGTACGTTTTTGTCACCACAGGTGGCTTAGGGGTGTTTTTTTTTTTTTTTTGTTAACCTCCTTCTCATAGCAATTTAATGTGGAAATCAGAACACAGAGTACAGCAGAGAAAAAAAGGGTTGCGAAAAAACAACGACTGTTTTTTAAGTGCTTACTCGCGTGTTGTATAATATGTTCACATGAGGGATAAGAATTAGTAAAGCTATAGTATAGGGATTGGATATGTGCATTATACATAGTTAAGGGCTGATTTAATTTGCGAGCTTGAAACACTCAATGCATAAATTGATTTAAGAGTAGGTGGGCATAAGATTTTATCGATTTTGTGATTAAAGCGAAGAAATTGATGCATTATTTACATTTAGGTATATGGTTAGGGAAGGGACGGTACTTAAGGCATAGAAGAAAAATTATTTCATGGAATTTTACTTCCTATTAAATTTTTAAGAGGGCAATATTCTGGATTGGAAAAGAAAAGGATTATGAGACTATAGACGAAGGATTTTAATTTTAATTCTAAAATATTATTTCCCGTGGCTATAATAGCAATTTCTGTCGGTTTTTGGAAAAAGTTAAGTTTGTTTATTATCCTATACCAAAGGGAAAGAGTCCAATTTAGGGATTGTTGATCAGTGCTAACGCCCAATTTCTTCACAAAAGTACTAAGGCAACCTAGTACAAAGTCTACCTAGACTAGGTACTAGCACTGGTACTTGGTCCTAACGAAAAGTTAGTACCTCAGCATTTCTTCACTTCACAAGTAAGTTTCCACAGCGGAACTTAATACGTCTAACTAGTAATCGGTACCAAATTGACAGGTCTATAGGGCTTAGAACTTGTGTGAAGAAATGAGTTGATACTGAATTGAGTTCTAATTTTAGGATTAGTACCGGTACTAGTGTTAGAACTTTGTGAAGAAATCAGCTGTAAGAGGCATCCCTATTACAATTTTCAATTATCAATTGATACTTTATAAATATAGATAAACGATATTTAACAAGCTATAGATGAATGTTTGATCACTGAGAGTTATGAATTGTAAGGAAATTGCTTTTTATCACACAGTAATTGATCAGTTTTTTTTGATAAATGGAGTTTAAAAGGACCAAATTTCATTTTTTATCAACTACAAAAAAAAAACTGACAGCCGTGATAAGAGCGAGTATGTATAACTATTTTCTTTCAGAACTTAGAAGACAATAAAGAAAAAAATTATCAACGTAAGCTGTTTGGAGAGCATTTTAACTCCATCACTGCATATGTATATACATATAATATTGCTTTAAGTTCCAAACTTGAATCTTCTCCTCATGATAAATCTATCTTAAATGCAACAAAAACAGTCTATCTGCCTTGCATACATCACACACCATTCACCATACTGTTTGTCTCATCGAATTTCCTTCAATTTAGTTTGTGAATTTCCCAAAAGACATTGACTAATTTCCGTCAACACAAAACACCCTGCCCTGTTTATGCATTACATACATATATGTACATATACTTCGTATAGTGGCATGCAACCTTGTCAGATGTCATTGCACCAAAATTGCATCAATATTCATGGCTTATGCATTTTGAGGAAAGTGAATAGATGTGATAGGGAGATGTTGTTGTTCAGAGAAGCCAGGCATCAGCCAGACGGTAACAGCATATGTATTTTTTTGTTGTTGTTATTAGTGGTGGTGGTGGTGCTGCTGCTGTTGCATCATGAACAACATATCCCGCATCCATGAAGTAAAATTTTCTCTCTTCAACTATCGTAATATGAAGTCGTGTGAATTGGATATATCTAGGTATGTATACAATTTAATTATATAGTCGTAGATATACAAGCAAGTAGATGTGGCGATAAAACGTCAGCTGACGTCTTCATTTCGATTACCCCCACTTTTGACTTTTATTACGACAGTTCCTGTCGTTATTGCCAACGATGATTGTTTTATATAACGAGAATAAAAATAAGGCTGATAACAATGAGCCGCCTAAAAACATATTTAATAAAAGATATTTTTTGGCGGCTCAAAATTCAACCTATAGTAATTATATGTGTACACACAACTTTATGTTTAAGCTTTTATTTTTAAAAACTTTTAGGAAATTTCACATTTTCTCAACATTACAATTCCCTGAAATGTCCCTCTGACCCGCACATAACCCCGCAGAGGTTAATGTTGAATTGCTGTCCAAGTCCCAAAGAGATGATCGGCAGTTAAGGGCTATTTTAGAATTTGTTGAGTCTGGTTGGCTATCTGAGAAAGTGCTGATATCTCTGCTTGATATCACGTCTTCCTTAAGCGAAGGCAAAAATTATTTGATCGTCATAAAATTTCGCTGGAACACGCTTGGATCGATTCATCTTCCAAGAATGCCAAGTCCTTCCAGAAAGACCTGAAAGACCTGTAAGCTTTGATATGCTGTAGTGATCCAAATGAGTTCAGAATGATAGAGTGGCCAATTTCATTGTGAGGAAGTTTTAAGATGGACGTCTGTGCTTGTAGCCGTTTGTTTGAAAAATATATCTACCACTCCAGGCGGAAATTCCCAATGCAGCAGATAACTCCGCCATGATTAGTGTATATTGAACCTTGCTTAGTTTTTTACAATTTGTTTTTTTATCAAAGGCGGTCCACCATACTGAAACACCGTATGTTGGAATCGGTCTGATTACCGATAGCCAATGAGTTATGTGCAAGTGTAGACCCATATTTATTTCCAACGGCTTTTTGACATGAGTAAAGTGCCATTTTAGCAATTTTAGTACTTTAATGTATACAAGGTTTACAGCTTAACCCCTCTTATCTAAAATAATTGACATAAATATTTGGTTTTGTCTGAGTAGTACACTTTCGATAGGAGGGTCAATATGGGGAATTTTGTATTTCCATTAGAAGACGCCAAGATCTGATCAATGAGCTTATTTTAAGCGCTTTGTAAAAGTTCTTTCAAGGTGATAGGAAGTAACAGCAATAGCAACGTAGTCTGTAAGGCAATCACTTTGTAACTTACTATTTCTAGGGATGTCAAAAGCACATTTGCAACCAATTTTCAAAGAAGGGGAGATAGAACACCGCCTTGCGAGCGGAGTACCTCTACTGAGAGAGTCAGCATTTGATTAATCAATTTACAAATTGCCACTGCTATTGCAGGTGGTTTAACGTTGTTCTGGGCCTCCTAATGAGGAATGCCATCATGTTATACTCATATTCATGGAGTGAGTATTCGATGGTCGATACCATAGACATATGTTGAGACACGTCCAACATCAATAAATCTTGCATCAATACTTGTTCTTCAATGGATATCAATCAGTCGTTCGAAAGATTCAAGAAGGAATTATGATGAACTGATAGCGTTGAGATCGTTCGGGTTTACATAGTCCCAATTACCATCAACGATGTGTTCCAAAAAACTATTAAGGAGCATTTTCAGGTTTGGCAGAATTATATCTGAAATTATTTCGAGTTCAGCTGGTATTATGCTGTCTGATCCAACTGGTTTGTATAATTCAAAGGTCTTGATTATTCATTAATGCCCAGTTTGTTCACAGTGAGTTAAATTTGTACCATGACTTTCACAGCTTCTAATTAAATGGCGCTAATCAACCAGAATCAACTGATTAGCGATTTCCATGATTAAAAACTCAAATTTGAAATTTTTTGATAACAATTGTGGGTTACCACGTACAATGTACATTCTATAATTTGCCAGTTACAATAATCCTTGATTAAAGATAATCAGCTGTGAACAAACTGACACTAAAGCTCTTACCTTGTAATTAGAGCTTTTGAATAAGTTAACTTATTTTTGGGCCTAATATGGTCGGTGTTATTCACAGTTTGGGAGCAACTTGGGAAGTGACTATCTTATAGCGGTTTGAACGATTCTTCCGATGAGCCATCAGCATATTTTCAGGAAGCTATAGCCATAACTGAATTAGTTGAGAGGCTTTTTCTTAATCTAGATGCTTCGGAGGTTTCTTCTATTTTGGACTTTCAGGCAGATCGTTTGCGTTTCCTTTTTTTCTTCCTTATTCTTTTAAAATCATAGACTTAAGTCCTGATAGATTTCAAATTTTTAAATATCTCTATTAATGCTATGCCACCTTTTTAATTTGCTCTTAGGAATATAATTATAGCAAAACATTTGATTTCAACATTTTTTTACAGCAAACAAAGCTGGCAACACTGTTTGTGTGTATTCATTCTTTCATCTATATAAAATCTATATTTCTACAAAATTATAATAGGTACAAAAAAAAAATAAATAAATAACGAAACTGGAAACGAATCATGACAATTTCCAATTATAGACACACATTCATTCCGGCGCACATCGACTGCGGAGAATAAACTTTGTCAGAATCGCAAGTCTACAGTCGTTACCAAAATTTTTCGGACAAAAATAATTTTTTTGTTTATATGCATAAGATAAAGAGGAATTGAATATTAAAGCCTCTAAAGTGATTTTTTTATTGTTTTTATTTTTATTGAACACCGCCGTAGGAATCGTAGAATGTATAAACAAAAAACTGAAAAAAAGTGTTGAAAATAAACATTTTTGCTTAAATTGTTTTGTTTATTTCTCAGGTTCTGCGCTATCTAAATTCTAAATATTAAATGTAGGATGAACAAATAACCCCTTATCGTCTATCCATTAAACAAAGTCTAACTGATCAAATCAAAAATGTCTGTTAAATTTGTTTTTTTTTTGGATTGTCCTGGAACTAGGATTTGGTTTTAATCATGTTTTTTTTTTGTAAAGTAGAATTACATCCAAAATTTGTATTTGAACTTCATTACCCTCGGGGCATTAGTTCTTGCCAAATGTCAAATATATATTTCGTAGAAAGAAAATCGCCTTGTCCGAATAATTGTTGTCATGACTGTATTTGAAAAACTAGCCTGGTCTACCTGAATTGCGTATCTTTTTTATCAATTACATAGCTTGTCCGGTGTGTGGAAATGGCCAATGGAAAATAATAATCACCACCTGTTGGTTTTTTTTTATATGTTGTGTTTTCTTTGTAGGTAGGTATTACAAGTTGAATGGCATGGCATAACTATTTGCTACTTAACCATGGCTAACAACTTACATGTGGACTGGACTGGACATTCTAATTAGATGCAAGCATAGTACTAGTTTATGAAGATGTATTAGGTAGGTAGGTACACCTTACCTATAACTACTTTATAGGTTGTAAATCAAGCATAACCTGTAACTGGAAATGGAAACGCATTAAGGCTCTATATAGGATCTCAGAAATATGTTTAACAAAGTACCGCAGGGAAATTAAAAAGAAAAAAAAAAAAAAGTGACCATATAGAAAACTTTACTAATTACTTGTATAGTATGTGCTGTGCATACACTACACACACACACACTTTAAATATCATAGGTTTTATACTTTTGAATAAGTTATGAATTCGTATGTGGTACACAGAGAGAATATACACTTCAAATGTGTACAGGGCGAATTGAGAAGGAAAATTTATGGTTTCTCACGTCCAACAACCATATCAAGGTAGTACCTACGTACAGCGCATTCATATAAATATGGCATGCGGCAAAAACATCAGCAAACGTCGAAAACAATGGTAAATTATTTGCGTCATGCAATGAAGACATTGTTTTTATTATTCTCTTCCATTCAGATGGGATTCGAACTTTATAATGGAAAAGAATGTTAAGGCTTTATACCTATTTTTATAGAACGAACAATGAGTTCAGAATATAACAAAAATGTTAAGCAAGTTATTCGTCATTTATATGAGTATAGTACATATACTATATTATGAGTATATAGTGTATAAGGAAGGACCTTTCGTTGCAATATAGTATTTCGTTTTGTGGCATGTGGTTTATAGGCTGTGAGGATTGCATTTATGTAGAAATGTATTTATTTACATATTTCGAAAATTATGGTTTTAATAAATACAAACTTTTTGGTTTATTGTTTCATTTAAACATTGAAATGACTCCTGACGGATTTTAATGATTTATTTTTATGTCTTCTGTTTTTTATAGCAAAATAAAAAAATAGGTTTGTAAAGGATCATTCATTTGTCGATTTCGAAAGTAAAGCCAAATAAAACACACAGAGCAATACATTTTTGATGAAAATTTAATTTCATTATAAAGTTTGGACAATTTCATTTAAATGATCGCCCCGGGAAGATTCACAGCATGCGATTCTTTGAGGTAATTTTTAACCACTTTTTCGCACATTTCGGGCGGTATCTCCGGCCATAGCTTGAGTAATATTGTAATGTATTTTAATGCTTCTAGAGTTCGGGGATTATTTGCGTAAACACGATCTTTTGCGTAGCCCTACAGAAATTAATCTAACGGCGTCAAGTCGCATAATCTTGGTGGTCAATTGATGTCGCCAAAACGTAAAATTAGGCGACCAGGAAACTTCTCACGCAATAAAACCATAATTGGTCGTGTTATGTGGCTTGTTGCATGGCTTGTTTCCCCGTCTTGTTGGAACTACATATCGTTCGTCCAAGTCATGATCTTCAATCACCGGCCAAAAAAAAAAAAAAACGGTTAATTGCTGCGAACGCCGGGAAATCGATAAATTCGGTTTATCAGCAACACATGCACTTGCAGCAGTAATATTTTCGACTGAGCTTGCATTGATACACAGGTCTTACGACATCAGTAATGTTTTCACTCTCTTCAAATTTCTTCACAATTTTACCGATTGCCTGCGCGTAGTCGGTCCATTATGACGACCATAATCATCACCACTTTTGTAATAAGTTTTAATAATTTTAACGTGTTGTTCGATTGTTAAGCGATCCATTATCGTAAATGGCAAACATTCAACTAATATTATGACACTTCAAATGACAGGTGTCAAATGCCAGCGCTACAAATTTGAAACCACGAAATGAATGACCCGTTATATTATTATATTCATGTTTCATAAGTCATGAATAAAATATTTTTTTTTATGAATGAATCGTCTTTAGTTAGCTTCTTTAGTTAAGCCATTTAGTCTATACACATTTCTAAATTTAAGTAAAAGCTATATACAAATCACTGTTATATACATAAATACGTAATTTACATGCTCATTAAAATTTAGTTTTTTTTTTTTTTTTATTTAGCGGTTGCCAATCGAATAAGTTTAAAATCAATTCTTGAATCCCACAGGGTAGTCATTTAGGCCCTTTCCTTTTTATTCTATTTATAAACGACTGTTAAAATACTCTAAGTGTCTCATTTACGCCGACACGATGTGACAATCTTCGAAACTATTTCAAATACTCGTGATCGCGAAGAATTACAATGTGATTTTTATTCGTTTTTCGAGTGGTGTACTCGTAATTGTTTGTTTCTCAATATCGATAAATGTAAAACTATGTGTCTTATACAAGAAAGTTTTCCTTTCCTTTTTCTTCTTTCAACTATACATTTGTTTAATGGTATGTATATCAATATCTCGTGAAATCGATGTATCTATTCTTGGTGTAACATTTGATCACAAACTCGAATTTATTCAACATATTAACTCAATTTCTAATAAAGCCAATTAAATTCTTGGTTGGATAAAAAGAGAGTTGAAATAATTTTCAATATTTTTGCAGTTGATTAATTACGATGCAGTAAATAATAAAACAGAGTAGGTAAATAAAGCAAAACAAAATTATCTTCTTTCCAAAATAAATGTACTTTAAAATCAAAATCTTTCAGTTAAGTGATTTATGATGAAGGTTATAGCTCATAGCTACCAAAATTTTAAACGTAAACAACAACAGAACAATAAGTGACGGTGGTTACTAATTCGGTATGTCAGAAATCAAAAAATTCATACAAATCAACATTAAGTACTGAATTGAATTTTTAAAATATAAATATTATCAAGGTCAGTAGCTATTGATTGTATTGCATTGATAATTCCAATTGTGGTTGTGTACGTTGATATATTTAGTTTTCGTGGATTGATGCCTGACCAATACCGCATATCTTGTTTATTGACGAAGCCATTCAGCCAGAAATGAGCCTGATCGCTGAAGATGATTTTTCGATGAAAATCCGCTCTTAACGTTGAGGCCACTGACTCCGAATGTCGGTAGTAGTCCCTGTTGCTCTACTTTTGTAGCGTCCCTGTTGAAAAACCCTTTATTTAAGTTTTTTCCTTATATTTATTTGAAAGTTTAAATTTTGTAGTTTGAAAAATATTCAATAGGTGGCGCTGTGAAGCATGACAGAGTTCAGCTAGTGTTTTATAAATAAACAAGTATGTGCCTTTGTTTACTTATAATAAATTAGTAATATAACAATATACACAACAGTAAAAAGGACAAACATATGTATTCTAACCTAACAATGATTTAAGTACCATTTTGTTTTAAGATGTCTCAACAGACATTGGTCCATTCATTTGCTTACCTGAAAGAAATAAAAAAAATAAAATTTTTTAATACAAATATATATGCAGGTTCTTTCAAAAAATATTATATATATAGAAAATATCCTTTTAAATTAAGGTTTTCTCTTGAGTGTTCAACAAAAGGATTTAAATATGTAAAATTTGAAAATGCATCTTCCATCAAAGGCTAAAATAACATCCGAATCCGAAACCAAATAATATCTATTTTTTGAATAAACATACCTAATCATCGTCCTCTCATATTATATTCCACATAGAGAAGAGAAAACGTTTTGTTTCTGACATTCAAATCAATTTAAATCAGATATATATGTATGTATGTATGTACGAGTGCAAAGAAAGGAAGGAAATCTAGGACATAATCAAAAGCAGAGATCATCAGCATTTATACCAATCTTAACAAAATCCACATACAAGACTCTTGAGAGCATAGAAATGAAACTCCAGAAACCAGAAACCATTATAAAAGAAGGAAGCAAGCAGAATAGATTTATGTACATATTCTCGTGTATGTACAAACTGAAGAGGAAGTATTTTATTTATTCTTCCTATTTTCAATTCAATGAATGTGCATGTGCATTGCATAGATCTGTTGATGGTTTGAACTTTGTGATCTAGATTTCTCATTTCCTTAAAAAACGTCCCTAACCAACGAGTGATTTTAGAGAAGCTCTATTGTTATTGTGGTTTTCTTCCTTTTTGCGGTTGACCTCATTTTGTGTAATGTCAACTACTGTTGTCAACTATAGGTACGACAAGGACGAACTAGCAATGACGACGACGACGATGACTACGACAGAAAACGAGAATCCCACAGAAGTAAAAAAAAAAACAAAATATGATAATAAATAAAACACGACTTTCACATTCAGAAGAGAAATATGGAAGCTTCAGTCATATGAAAAGTAATCTGAAACATTTTACCCACTGCCTTTGATAGTTGACCCGAATAATGTATATTCTTATTCCCTGTTCCGTGCCAGTGTGCCATCAAATTAATTCCTGAAGCCTGCTTGCAAAAGTTCCTTTTAACTTGGGCCTCTCCCGTACGACCCCCCATCATAGCCAGCTCTAGCACCATTTTCATCCGTATGCCAGTTTATCATAGCAAGATGGATTTTTTGCAATTTATTACCAACATCTTTAATCTAGGAACAATAATTCATACAACCTTTATAAATTAACCACCGCGCACCGGAAGAACAGATACAAATTTATATATATTAATATACACACCAACATATATATATATATGTATATATGTACCTAAATAGAACTCCAGGGTGTGTAGGCTTTGAAACAAGTAAAAAGAAGAGGAAGAAGGCTTGTGGGAAGAAGCCTTCTGCTGTGCCATGTTTTCTATAATTAGTTGGGAAGCTAATGAATGGAGATTGATTTTTCTTCGTTCTTAGCAGTTCTTTGAATTAATTAGGTGTACAGGCCAAGCCCTATATTTGAATCCTTCAAAAAAAAAAAAAAAAAACACAACATTCAACAAAACAAAAAAAAAAAAAGAATCCAAGGCTGATCCGTGAAATTTGATTAAATTAATTGGCATTTACGACGAGTGAAGCAGCAGATACCAACAGACCAGAATTGAATAACAAACTAGAACTTTGTAGGTTAGATATATGTAGAATATCTGTTTTATTAAGATGAAGATGCGCTAATTCGACTCACTTCATATAATGAACCTGTTATGTTTAAGAAACTCAAAAAGCCAAAAAGGGAAGACGATAAAATACAGATTAGACGTGCCCTATAAAGTCCAGGTACATAATTTGAATTCTTTTGATGTTGAATTTGGATTAAGGTGCGGACCCAATGAATACCGTGTAGAATCAATTAAAAAAAAAATATCGAAAATGGAAAGGGGGGACGGAGAGAAGAAAGACGTTTAAGATTTTTTTTTTTTACATTTTGTTTAAAATTTCGTCAAGTGCAGACAGAAGGCTGTATGAACGAACGGATATTAAAAATTATCTAGGGATGCAATTTGAAAGGTGCTAATTGTAAGCATGATCGATAAATTAGGAAATGTGTGATTTATTTGTGTATATGTATTCATGTATAGGAAGGAGAATTTTTTAAAAAGATTTTCAAAACCATGAAAAAGAAAAGACTGATTTAATTTAACTTGGTATAAGCAGGAATTCATAATGTCTACAGATTTTCTTTTCAATAACCGTAAGATGGTTGTTGTTGTGACTTTTGCATTTAATCCGATTTTGGGTAACGATAATAAACAACTTTAAGAGTTAAGTTGATTATTATGGATCTGAATATTACTACAGGGTCGGGTGAAAGCTCTTCAGATAGATACCCATAGTTGAATGAATCAAAAAAAAAATCAATGTTTTATTTTAGGAAAACATCGAAATATTAAACGCTTTAAAATTATTTAAATCTTTATAAATGGTATAAAATAACAATTAACTGAGAAAGAGCTGATAGCATGTTATTTGGGTGATTTAGCATCATGCAGTGAGAAGGATTTTTTAATTCACTTGACTGTTTTTCTATTCTTGGTGTCGCATTGAGAAGTTTTTGAATATAAAATTGCTTACTTGATTATTGTATAGTTTGGAATTTACACCGCGTATATCAATAACCGGACACTCTATAAATTTAAAGGAAGGCTCCAAATTTTAAAAATGTTTGCAGTCCTAACATAAAAAAAAAAAAAACTTAATAATGAAGTGCTCTACTGCTGTACTTTCTTACTTCACAGTGAAGTTGGCATCAGTACTACGTTAAGAAGAAAAGAACTCTAACCATTTAACAGATTTATGCGCAGATTTTTATTTCAACAAAATAAGGGTTTTACAATCATAAAATCATATTTAAAATTTATTTTAAATAACACGGTATTTCATATAATACAAAGCTATTTTAGTATGAGCTACATGAGTAAACTCAGCGCACAAAATTTACTTAGAAGATATGTAAAAACGGTATTAGTCCGACACAAGACGGGTTACAGCCCATGGTCGAAGAGGTTATCAGTAGAAAAGGAATCTAATTGCAGCCCCCAACTTACTAAAGCTAGTGGGGAGTACAAAAACCGGCGACAAGGAATTCTTTTCGGTTTCAAATGCATCAAGAAATGAAACCTGCAGTTATCACAAAACTGCTACAAACTGAAACCATTTGAAAACTTACTCTCCACTTTTTTAATTCGATAACAAGAAAATCATGAGTCAATAAGCTTCGAATTGTTGAAATTTCTTATGTTGTCTTGTATGCTACGACATTCTGTGAACTATAAGGTCTTGAAAAAAACTTTTCAGTAAGTCAAAATTTGAAACTTCGTCGACAAATCTGAAAGAAGAAGAACTTTACTTAATTGTAACATTTTATTATTTAAAAGATAATGAAAAAGAGTTATTAATGGGCCCTATCGTGAATAAAATTTCCCTGGGAAGGATTCCCATTTTCGAAAAATCTCGATCGTGAATGTGTTCGAAATATTCCCGCGTAATTTATGGCTATCGTGAAATAAATTTCCAGAGAAATTTATCTGTCAGTTCCTTCGATTTTGTCCGCATTTATTTTTTAAGGGAACTGAAATATAAACAGAGCATTGTAAGTACAATTAAAATTATTTTGAACAAATTTCTAACTTATTCGTATTATTCATTGCTTATTCTAATATTATTTTGTTGTATTCATGTAATGTTCATTGTTTATAGGTCAAATTCAACAAATGTCCGTCAAATAGAGCTGCTTGTTAGTTTGATGGAAAATATCCCCGACATCGCTAAATCTAAGACAAAAGCGATTTAAAAAAATGTTTCAACACTTGTTTCGTAACTTACGTACAATTCATGGGGTAGCTCCAATGGATTTGATTTATCTCTTAGAATGCGTCTTATCAATCTCACTTCGTTCTTCTCTCGTTGATTTTCTTCGATTGATGAAATAATAAATCTTATTCTAAACATTTTTATTTGTTTACAAAATAGATTCAGTCAATTGTCAATTGTTTTTTTTACAGTGTTACTAGATGTACAAATTTAATCCTTTTGAAATTTTTTAAGACATACAACAGACTTTTAAGTTAAATCTGCACTCATTGGAACTGATCGGAAAATGAACTGCACACCGCATCGCTGCATTCGTTGCAGCTATTCCGCGTAGTTTCTTTCTTGGTAAGTTTGTCATGGGCCAAGCATTTTCATAGGTACCTACAACACAAACATACATTACAACCGACCGAACGGCTACTCAGTTTATTTGTCACTGCATTGCAGTTTCTTTAAAAAGATCCCGATAGAAGGAAAACAAGTATTCTTTTTGTACGTGGTAATTGAGTGCAGACGCACCTACATTACAATTACAGGTACTACAAGTAACAAAGGGAGGTGAATATATTCTTCTTTGATATAATCTTGATTTTGACTTCTACTATAAATTTCCTTTTCCAATAATCTGCATTTGTCAAGATGTTCTGCATTTTGATTTTCTCTTTCTTTTTTTTCTGCAGAAATGAAGATGAAGATACCCATTTTAATGCACCATAAATGACAGAAAAGGTTTAAAAAAAAAATTGGGATTATTTAATATAAGTGGGATTTTCTTCCATTTCTGAGGGATTTTAATATTATTTGAGGCTTTACAACTACACATAACTCGAAGATATTTTTCGAAGACAGATGTGTTGGTACTACTTTTTATCGGAGGGGAAAAGTTTCGAGGGAGATTCATGATTGAGGAAAAAATTCCGAGGGAAACAAAATTCCCCGGGAGATTCCCGATAGGGCCCATTGTAAAATGTTCGCTGTATGTGTCTCGAATGCTATATAGGGAGCTGATGGCAGTTCGACCGACAGTGGTTGGTAACTAAATTAAATTTATATAGTGAATATTCAGAGTGTTACAAATTTATGTCATACACTTTATTTTTTCATTAAAATAATATTTTTCAATGAAAGCTATATTTTGAATTCTAATGACAATTTACTAACCTTGCCAGTTACCGCCAAGATCATTGCCCCAGAAAGTTTTAAGTGAGGAAAATATAGACGAGGGAAACTTTTTCAAATACTCGTAAGGCTCTTGCAAGTAAATATTTTTTGAATAAGTTAAGCTATCGAAGCAAAAGTACTCCATATATTACAACAAAAATCTTATAATCACCGTACAATGGTACGAAAATTTAAAGTAAATCCTAAAACCGGTCTACATACCTCGGGCTAGCACGGTCCGAATGCAAACAATGACTCGTTTTTCTCTTCATATTTTGAAGTTTTTTAAATCTCCCGAATACAAAATGATTCGAAACGATACTTTCAGTTTCCCTCATAGCTAGAGTTAATACGTTGCGCTAAGTCCCCTTTTACAGGAGGAAACTGAATTATGAGCAACTTTCAGTGTTTAGATGAGAAGGACACCAAGAGGAATGAACGGTAAAGGATTGGGGGAAATTGTAAATTAAAAGAAAACGTGAAATATTCTCCAGCAACCTGTTTTCTTATTTAAAAGGGGACTAAGCTGTGTTTTGTCAAAAAAAATGCATCCTGCTGTCTTTAAAACATCAATTTTTTTTCAATTTGAAATAGTGTGACATTGAACCACAACGGGCAAATATATAAGGCAATAATAATAGTCAGCCTGATAAAGGTCATAAGGTAACCACTTTTACTTTATTCTGTTAAATCAACTTTCTTGTCCGTGCAAACGCTCCCTTGGTAGTTCAGGACTTAATTTCAAAAAAGATTAAAATAATTTTCGAAACTCAATTTAATTGTTGCATACATAGAATGCACACATCACATCCATATAGCCATATTTCTTCCCTTCAAAATTGTGGATAGGTAGGTACTTTTTTTTTAACTTCCTTGTTACTTTTTTTTTAATTTAAAGACTTTAATTCCACTTGAGCTCATTTACCCCGTCACTCCTGTCAGTATAATTTCAAATTAGTATCCGAATGCGACCAAACGCCATATGAATGCTTAATACAAAAAAAAATAATAAGAACCGAAAAAAATACCTGAATGCGCTTGACCCTCACCATTATTTCCCATGTCTTCGGGTTAATAAAGAAAGCGAGAAAAAAAGGACCCTACAAACATTGCGTGTTTGTCCATATCTATTCAACTCCTGATCGCATCAATCTTTCGTTCCCCTTTATTTTTTTGATAAAACATATTCATGTATATTGTATAACCTTGCTTTTTTGTTGCTTTTTATATTCTTACTTCTGGCATGGACATACATGTCCTGAAAAAGAAATACATATTTTCTTTTCATTCAAGTTGCAGTGAAATAATGTCTCCCGGCACTTGTACTGCTGTAAATTTTTGATATAGCACTTTTTCGTCTTGCCTTCAAAGGCAAAAATCAACTTCTTTACTTTTTCGTATGTGAATATATTTCATGTTTAATTTAGCGTATACACTCAAGAAAAGAAAAAGGACAACGAACAACACCATCAACAAATATGTCAGCTTTTGTCAGCGAAGTATTTGGACAAAAAGAATAATTATTCGGCGCGTTCGTCCTTTCAGAGCTCAAAAAGGCACGCAATTATTCAGGTTGATTGTTGACCAAGATAGCAAAGTACACAAATAATGTATCTATAGTTACTACCTACTTTTCTTATATGTTGTGCTCTTGGTCGGTCGTATGTATGTATATGTATAAGCCATTATTTGCCTGCCCTTGGTTATGTATACAAATACAATATTGGGTCCTTAAACCCTCCTTATTTTTTTTGTTTCTTTGGTGAAGTTTTGGCCTTGCAGCACCAGTTGTGTTGTTGTCATAGGAATTTCCAAAGTATACTGGTGATATATGAACAAATTTTGATGGCACGGACCCTTTATTGTTTTTTTTTTTTTGTCGATTTGTTATGCGCCCTTGGGATATTTTTTTTTTTTCTTTTCAATACCCTTAAAAAGCAAAGCTAAAAGATACAAAGATTCTGATTCAGAGTCCACGCGTTTAACGGGAAAAGGGTGAATAAATAAAATAAACAAAATACTGTTGTATAAAATTTTATTACTCTTTTGGGGGAAATTTCCATCATCGTAATGGATGTGTAACTATGAGACGCCTGCTGCCTTCTGGACTTACACTTTAGCACACACATAAATAGAAGGGCCCAAGTCCTAAAGAGGCGAGAATTTATTTTCTTAACCAACCTATCGATGAGAAAAAAAAATAATATGCACAATTCCACGTTCTTGCTCTATTACAGCTCAAGGATCTACGAAGTGACCTACAATTTTTAATAAAGAAAAGTCAAGTAGGTAGTAAAAAAAAATAAGTGAAGAAGTACGGAACAATTTCCTTTGGTTTTAGAATTTCCTTAATGTAATGTTTGTTTTAAAGAAAAATAATTTATTTAACAGATGTTGTGTATTATTCAAAGAATATTTCATATCAAATGGTAAAGAAAAAAAAATTATCCAACCAAATTCAACTTTCAAAATTTTAAACATTTGCAGTAATATATTCTGTATTGATTCAAAGTAAAACCGAGCATCCATCTGGAAATTAGTTGCTGCCCCTGGTAGATGAAGCTTTAGTTTTATGCGATAACTCTTGTTGCTGATGGCAACTTTCGCATATAAAACCATATGAATTTGAAAAAGGGTTACTTACTTATATTTACGAGAAACTGGTTTCCATATGGGTGCAGTCCTCGAATTCAAATGGTTTCTGGTATCGGAATCTGGCCTTAAAGACTGCCTTTCATACAATACATGCATTCGAACCGAAGGAATTTATTGCCGCAAGTAAGTTGCTGGTCCAAGATAAGATACCAAACATGATTCAGTCAAAATAGGTACCTACCAAAAAAATGTGTAAGCCCAGACAAAACTAGCATAGAGCTAAAAATTGGTACAGACTTTTGATTCGTAAAGTGAATTATAAAAAAGTCCCCATTAATCCCACATCTGCTTAAAAAATTATTCAATGTTTTTCGTATGTAACGGTGCATGCTATCACAAGGTAAATACTAAATATGTAAATATTTTAAATAATGTGATTTTCTACAAAAAAGATTTTGACATTTTTTTCCTACAAGCAATCTTTTTGAATATATTAAGACTTTAAAAAAATGTCAAAGGTCAAAAATAACGATTTTTCGCATACTCTTAAACTGTGCTTTTTAAATGAGTGCTTTTTAAAATTATGGTTTTAAAAAAAAAACATTCAACTCTCTTCGTAGACTATGATGTTTTCTACAATTTCTTAAAAGCTATTGTTTAGAAGATATTATTTGATATTTGATATTTATTATTTGAAAAACAACTGTACATTAAGATTAACTTATTGCGTTTCCAAGGATTTAAGTTAGCAGAACAGGTTTGAAAATGAACTATTTTTTTAGCTATGATATTCGAAATTTTTTGTGAAAATGGGGTAGGTACTCAATTTACTAGAAGGTCGACTTTTAAATAAATTAAACAAATTTGTGTCGAAAAATAATTGAAACAAAATTATTCAATTTTTTTTTAAGTATATACATATAGAAAAATATTTTTCTTTTGAAAATAATTTAATTTTGTTTATTTGATTTCGAAAGCACTTAAGAAGCTCCTGAATACAAGACACCTATGACGGCGGTACGGTGAAATAGAAACGCGAGCCTTAAATGTAATACGTTCCGTGTCACACCTTACGGTCACACTTTACGTGTCATTTACATATATTGGATAAGTTCAATAACCAAACTCCGGCACTTGGCCGAACATTGATGTTCATTGTTAACCGTGAGTTCCGGCACTAGCACAATTTTTGTATATTTTCCATTGCGTTATTATAACCATCTTGAGGGAATTCTCTGCTATCATGATATCAAGTTTTTGATGTGTAAACATTTATGCCGGGGGTAGGGTAAAGCAAAAACGTGAGTCTTGCGTGAAATACGTTCCCTGTCACACATTTCGATCATACAATTATGTTGTATTTGGGTACGTTCAATAACAACTCTGGAACTTGAACGAAAATTGATGTTTACACACCTAAACCGTGAGTCACACAATTTATTTTTTTTTTTTTTCACCACAAAACATAGGTGCCGACTATTTATTTTTTTAGTATTTTTGAAAATATTATTTTTCTCAAAAATGACTCCACAGATTTTTCAAAAAAAAAAAACAATTATTTAATAGAAATGCTACCTTTTGGTGAAAATTTTATTACCAAAAAATAGTTATTAATGGCACTTCCCATTAAATATTTTTTTTTTTGATTTTCGATTTTTTCGAAAACGGTTCAACCGATTTTGATTAATTTTTGTATGTATAATGTTTAAGGAATAAAAACATGTTTTGTACTTAAAATTAATTTTTTTTTTATTTTTATGTTTCAAAATTTTTGTTTGAAACTCAATAACCAATCGATGGTTTTTTTTTTAAACCTGGTCCGTTGGTTTCCATCAAATGTGACTGCCCGTCTGCATGCCGCACAAACAAATAGATTTTTAGAACCGCTTGTTTCACACAAAACATCTTGAATATCTATTTTTACTCTCTTGCAAAATGGTTGCCCTTAACGTTGTCAGTATTTTGCAGCCACATCGAAAATAAAAACAAAAGGAAGGAATCGAAGGCTGATGTGGTAAACTTTACCGTTACACATTCTTTTTTACATTATCTAGCAGATTTTCAACAAAATGTATTCTTATAGTCTCATTCAGGCCCAATAGGGTAATACAAATACATATAAATTTTTGGTAAACTTTTTTTAAAATTCATTCGTTAATATGGAAACTAATATATAAAAGTTTAAAAAATTATTATTTTTTCATCTCAATTTCTGTTTTGCTTAGAACAAGATACATTCACTCTCTAAAAACAAATTAAAAAAATTCTATGATCTCAATATAACATAATACGAACGAATACATATAGCCTACCCTTATTCGAGTTGTATGTAGTTCCATAATATTATATATCTGACGTAAAATTAATGTTGCCCCGTTTTTCTTTTCTCCTTAACATATCACATAGGTACGTATATAAATAACCCTTTACAGTTTGCACAAAGTATAGAGGCTTTGAAAGGATTTTCGAGTCCTTAAAATTCTATGAATATTAAGTGTATTATTATTAATTAGTGTCTATGGAGTGAATTTATTATCAAAAAAGACTTCGATGTACTTTGTATATCTCATATACACATGTATGTATGTAGGTAAGCCTCGTCCATATAGAGGAAGACAATAGGAACTAAGTATAGGTATACCTAACCTGACTACATATTCTCTCGGCTTAATCCCAAAGGGTACCTAAGCTATACCGCTATACTTCAAGTCTGTATCCCAATTTTTGAACTTGTTTGTTAAAGGATATATACATTTACATATATTTTTGTAATATACCTACCTAATGTTAGTTTTTTTTTTTTTTTTGTTAAATGGGTTACTTTAACTTTGATATAAAGAACTACACACTATACCTACACCCAATTCGGAATGTTAAGGGATTTTTATGACGTTGATATAATTTTCACAGAGAAAATGTTGAAATCCTTTCTTTGTTCGGTTGTAAGTTTTATAGGTTTCAGATACTAAATATTATTATTATAGGTAGGCAAGGTAAATTCGTACAAGTATTTTTTTTTGTTTCTCTTTTATTTTTTGAAACTTTTACAACCTTCCGGATGAATGGAAATAATATTGATGGTTTCACATGATGGCATGGCGTTATCAAAAGGTGTAAGTGTAATAAAAGGACGGTACCCGAATGATGTAAAGTTTTTTTTTTTGTTTCTTTTATTATTTTAAGAAAAAGAGATTTGATGTTTACACGTTTGTATGTAGGTACATATATAGGTACATCTAAAGAGGTTTTAATAGAACTGAATTGAAAATCGAGCTCTGAAGGCGAAATTAGGACTTAAACCAGTTATGAGAGTATAATTTTCTGGATGATGGATAAATCTTGTTCGTTTGATGGGTTAGGGTTTTTCTTAACATATTGTTAAAAGAATATGTACGCACATAAAATATGAAAATAAAATAATATTAAATCCAAAAGTACATATACCATATCTACATTAAACTTGATACAAGGACTTTAACATAAAAGTAGAATTATTTTTGTTTTGGTAGTGTAAAGGATATGTTTGTAAAATTTGTACACAGCTCGAATGAAAATAGAATTTGTACACAAAAATTAAACGAAAAAAAATTAAAACTTAATTTAACAGTTTCAATTTTGGATCTAGGCGAATAAGGTAATAGTCAAAATGAGTTTTTGCTCTTAGGGCTCGGCTACGTATTAAGCAACATGCGACTGAACGGCAGAGTGACAAGTTCATGCGACAACTGGCCATTTATTAAGCGACAATATTGTTGAGCAGATAGTTCTTTTTTGTCCCTCAGGATTCAATGAAAAAATGGAACAGCTTTAAAAGCAGAGCGACGTTGCTTTGTCGCTCAATGGCTATACTTGACCAATTGACCTCAAGCATAAAATTCGAATGTGTTTTAATTTTTTTCTATCGCTAAGGAATTTGTCGCTCTGTCAGTTTTCGCCCATTGCGAAACTTATTTATTTTCAAGAAAGCAGAAAGTTACCTTTTTTGCAGCTTAGAATGATTTATAAGGGTCTTTCAATATAGGGACTTCCGAACTTGACGCTTCTCCCATTTTACGGTCGCCATAATCGTCCTATTGAGAGAGGACAATTCGCAATGTGATGAATAAATTTGAGTGCAGAAGTTCAGTAAACGATCAACCAATAATCAACCGTACATCGACGAAACGCAAGATCTTCTGAAAACATTGCCGCTGGTCCGATAGAGTGTGCAGAAGAGTCCGAGGCAGACAACTTGGCCAAATTTTTCGTCATGACTTGGACTTACATCCGTACCCAATTCAACTCATCCAGGAGGTGAAGGTAAATGACAGTTAGACAACGACGTGGGTTCGCTGAATGGGGTCTGGACCAGTTGGAAATTGACTCTAATTTTCAACAAAAAATTATTTTCAGCAATGAGGCCCATTTCTGGATGAATAGATACGTCAACAAACAATATTATCGATCTAAGTTGTTTGGTGGATTTTAGGCTGGCGGCGGCGGCCTCATCGGTCCATATTTCTTTGCGAACGACACGTTGGCCAGGCCATCACCATCAACAGATAACGCTATACGTCGATGATTACCAACTTTGTTTGGCCTGAATTGGATGATATGGACACTAACGACATGTGGTTTCGACAGGACCGAGCTACGTACCATATTGGAAAATCTTGTGGGGTTTTCTGAAGTCGCAGGTCCATGCGAATAAGTCACAAACCACAGCGGCACTCAAAGCCAACATAACCCATGCGCCAGTCTTGGAAAATTGGACTTTTCGGATGCGCGCCCCCTGAGAAGCCGTGGCGGACATTTGAACCAGTACCACAGGTACTGGAAAAAAAACTGCAACCAATCAATTAATTTTTCTCCAAAATAAAAGCTATAGAAAATGTCAAGTTAGAATATTAACGCTTACGACTTTCTACAAAAGGCAAATAAATACGCCTTCAAACTGTGTGGCTATAGCCTTTGTATATACTAAAATAAAAACAATTACCATTTATTTAACCTTAAGACATTTAATGGGCCTCATTTTCAAAAAGACAAAATCCAACTAAAAAAATAGACTATGCTAATTTTCTAAAATAAAAAAAAAAATAACCAATATTTAGTACATATTCTTGCCGTTAAATGTCTTCGATATCAGCACCTTATTTTTACTTAAAGAAGCTAATGCTTCAATGTTTGCACAACCACTACACGATTTAGACCATTTAATCCTAAGGCCTCTAGCTCCTCAAATTTTATAACCAATTTCCACTAAATACCCGATATACCTATGTATATCTATGCTCTTAACTTAAAACCTCCCTTAAATTTCTCATCTCATTAAGGTTTACGGTTTTCAATAAATTTTTACAATATTTTTGCCATAAAATTCGTTGGCCGTTGACTGTTAATGAATATTTATCCAACCATGACTTCATGGTCTCCTACAAAAAAAAAAAAACAACAAACAAAACGAGAGAAAAAACAGCGCAGGACTTAAGTTCAATTCGGTAAAAAAAAAAAAAAATAACCCAAACAATCAATGAGAATTTCCCTCTCATCCTCTCTGATATCGTTCCTTTCCAGTTTTTCATATACGATAGAAAGCAGAAGCCATGAACAGACATAAAATGGGAAGAAAAAAAAATCAATAATAGTAATTGCAATTAAATTATTCCACAATTTTCACTCCTTAACCCCTGGTGTTCGAAGTTCCAGAGGTCCTGGGTTTTTTTTTTATTTTATTTTATTTTGTCGATATACAAACTGAAAGGACTGTTTAAACGGATTTCCTCAATCGATTCCGATAAAATATTTTGTAAAGTAAAAGTGAAATGACGCGCCACGCTTTGGCATACACTCTACCGATAATTCACTTTACGAAGTCTGTGTAGTACCTACCCGATTTTAAGTGAACAGTACGTGTACTATACTGCTACCCCCCGAACCAAAAGTGTATGAGTGTGTATCGGGTAGGTAGGTACTTTATTTTTAACCCCGAACTTTTTTATAATTTTACAATATTCCACAGCACGAAGTGGCGAGTCGGCTTCAGTCAGAAACGACGACCACTTTAGAAACCGTATCATACAATCTTTATGTATAACTTGTTGTTATTGTTGCAAGTGTTGCTTATTGCAGTAGAATTATGAGAGTAAAGCAATAAATAAATGAATGCCAGATTAATTGAAGTTCAGTCATTTTGAACAGTATATATGGCCAGCTGAGAAGAAATAATGGTTGCCACCATTACGATAGTTAAAAAGTTGCGAATAACTTATATCGAAGTGGAAAATAACACTCAAAAAAATTCAAAAAGCCAAAAAATGATCAAAATTTTTAAATTCATGAGAAATATGAAAAAATTGGGTCAATTGTGAAATGCAGAAATGAATTGGGGCGTTGCATAATTCTTTCTCCAAGTTCCTTAAGCTTTTAAAAACGTTCTTCTTATAGACACTTTATACCTAACCTAGAACTTGTAGGTAATACATTAATTTGAACCCTTAAGATTAAAAAAAATAAACAAAAAACAAAGTTGGCAACCTTGGAATCTTCAATTTACGGACAAGGAAGAATATAAAATTTACTGCATAACAATCGCCAGCAGTCAATCATATTACATCGTCATCATTTTTATCGTAATCTTTTCCTGAAACCCAAAACTGAATTCAAGACTTGAATTTATTATACAATTCCGATTACATCCGATAACGAATACAATTTATTTACTAACTCCAGTAACTGAAGGGTCTGTGTAATGGGAATTTCAAATTTTCAAACTGCACATTATAAGGGGTAACATTTTAAGGGTGATGGCAGTGATTTTGATGCGATGATGGGGGGGAAATTGCACAAAACATCAAAATTCAAAATGAAAATTCTAAGAACTTGCATATATTTTTTTTTATCTTCTTATCGAAAGTTACTTGAATAAATAAATTATTTTAACGAACGCATTTGGCGAATCATTTATCATTTTGTTGTTATGAGATATATCTCCTTTTGCCCAAGGGAGATATTGTTTCAATTCGCCCGGAGGGTGAGTATTAAAATACATAAAAAAAAAAAAACAATATATCTTGAATTAATTGGGCGAAATACTTAAAGCTCACAAAACAATAAATCATTAGTTTTTTTTTTTTTTATTTTTAAATCTTAAAACGAAAGTGATTTACGTCAAGCATCAAAGTTAAAATGGTTAACACTAATTGGTTCGAGATACGTAAAGTGCGAGCGCGGATGAGTTATAAATTTTGTTCAAAATGATTTGAGGGAAGATAAGGCATTAAATGGTTGTTCAATATTTGAAAGATTTTTTTTTTTGTCTGGTGAACAAAATATATATGCATAAGTAAACAAATTTTAATTAAAAAAAAAAATCTAAGGCCAACGAGTTTATCGAATAATGAATATTTTATAAAAATTATTTACAGATGTTAGTTTGATATTACGCGGAAACAGGTCGGCGGCGGCTCTTTTAATGAATGAGTTGCCGATGTTATGATTATGATTGTATACTTTTTTAAATTATTCATGTAGGTACCTAACCTACCACGTTGTTTCGTACCTATGTATGTATTATTTATAAGATGTGACTTAAGGCTATAGAACTTGTGTGTAATTAGGTTTCGAATTGATTATCGTTTCCTCTTCAGACGGGTGGGTAAATTTTATAAACAAATGGGCCATATTTATAGCTCACTGATTTGTTCTTAAGCTAAATGTTCCTAAATTAAATTAAATGTCATTCCTTAAAAATAATTTCAGTCCATGTCTAATCGATAAACTGAAACGTACATGGTAGACTAGACATAGACAAGTTTTTTATTTTATAAACAAACAAAATAGCCAAATATTAACAGAATATTGGAAACATTTACCGGAAAAGTATACAAATCGTGAAATTGTATAATTTTAGGGGTTGATTTTTTTTAATTGTTAATATAATTTTTACACACAACTTCTACTCATGCAAAACCGGGACGGGTCGGCTAGTTCTTTATGAATATAGCAGGTGTTCCTAACTTGCGAGTTAAATTAAGGCCCCATTTTAGGTAGACTCGGATTTTAAAATAAGACTTTGAAGATACAATAAAATGATTTTTAAAAAACAAAGCTTTAAAATATGTACGTCCTTTTTAGAATGTTGTGTTCAAAACAAGTTTAGCTGTAGTTAGCCTTCTGTATTTTTCAAAACAAAACGCTTCCTATTTAAATTGCCTGTACCTCTCACAGTTATATTGTACGAAAAATGATGGTGTACCTACTAAAAAATTTTAGTAATAAAAATTATTTCGTACTGAAAATTATTTTGTACCTTCTAAAAATGGGTTTGTACTAAAAATTACGTTGTACTAAAAAATATTTTGTACTAAAAATTATTGTGTACTAAAAATTATTTTGTCCTAAAAATTATTTTGTACTAAAGATTATTTTGTACTAAAGATTATTTTGTACTAAAAATTATTTTGTACTAGAAATAATTTTTTACTAAAACTTTTTTATATTAAAAATTATTTTGTACTAAAAATGATTGTGTACTAAACGTTATTTTGTACAAAAAATCATTATTTAACTTAAGTTTACCCGATTTAATTCAATAGATGAACATGGCCGAAAAAAGTTCGAAAATTGTTCGAAATTAACTTTTTTAATGATAGGAGTAGTTAAAAATTTTATCGAAATTAGGAGAATATTCTTACCTACACTTTCAAAGTTCGAACAGAGAAAAAGAGTTTACAGTGCTACAATTTGAAGCTGCAGTTGTTTAGAGAAAAGAGAAATATTTTTCACGGGTAGTATAACTGTGCCTCTTGCAAGGAATTGACATGAAATTGTGCCTCTTATTTCGGCGTAAAATTCTAGGACCCCTACATTCCTGCAAAATAATACGCATACAAGATTGGTTGAGAGTTTGAATCGATTAGACCGTGGTTCTATTTATATGAGCTGTCACGCAATTTAAATTTATTTACTAACTCTTTGTCAACTGACTTTAAAGTCTTGAAATATCTTAAGACATACTTTGATATTTAAAATTTAAAAAGATGTAGACTCCCAATAAGGTGTAAATTTACGCCTTAAACTCTAGTGTTTTTACGTTTTACATAGAAACAACAATAATGTTAATCACACACTTTTGAATTATTGTAATTATTTATTTACCTACTAATTATCCCGAAAAGTTAATTGAACTTTTATTTATTTTGACGAAAAAAGTTGTTGAGTCAACCTATCTTTCGAAGCTTAATTGCCTTTACCAGTAATCAAAATATTTTTATGCATTAAAAAAGTATGACAACATATTCCACCTTATCTTGATGCATTTCGAAAAAAAAATTCCCCTAAGGCCTATTCATTTGGTTAAATATATAAATTTAATTCGCCAAATGGTCAAGACCTTATTACTTATTGACTTTTTTTCGTCTACAATTTGTTTTTCTTACAAAATTTATAGATTATATGTAAGAGAATGTCAATACGAGTTCATGAGCATTCTATCACTGTCCAGACAGTTTTTTTTTTTTATTGACACGAACCCATTTAGGCCAAAAGAAATTATTTTTGTGTCGCTATTGACACAAAACAAGTCAATTTGTTCGAAAGCCTCTTAACACACCCAAAGTGTATGTCAATGCGTCATGTTAGATAGAAAAATAAATAAAAAAAAAATAAACAAACAAACAAACCATTCATACTCCGCGTTCTCCCACACTTATTATCGATCACCTAACCTTTATATAGCGAATGAATAACTTAAATATAATATTTTATTAATTTACATAAATTGTATGTGACATTTTGAATGAACGGGTTAGTTGTGGTAGACTAACGACAACCTTGTCCGATTTTCAGACATAAGCATTTACCTTTTTAGAGAACACAAAACGAAAATAAGAAAAAAATAAAAAAATAAAAAAATAAAAACACACACATAACTCGGACCCACTGCCGCCACCGAAGCCCGAAGGGGAGTTTGAGTTATTATTAACTTATACCCGTTATCAGTCAAATGAACTGCTTGGCCGTGGCCAATGATTGATAGACTGACGTTTATTACGAATGCACGCGTTCTCGTGTAGAGCGAACGTGTGTTCCATTCGAAGACAGAGAAAGAGGATCCTATATATGGTAAGTATCTTGTTTCTGTAGACTGCTTGGTGGCACTTGGCAGTGGCAGTCGCACACTGATGTTGTAATCAAATCGTGACCAGCAATAGGATATTTATATTTATACGAAGACGAAGACGAACACTACGGCCGGTGGTAGTGGCGTCGTCGTCGTACTTTTAATATGATTTTAACACACGCACTCTCTTCATGATGATGATGATGATGATGATGATGATGATGATGAAGATGATGAAGGGGCAGGGAATGGTATTATCTTTAAGTGCACTCACTGTGATGAGCACTACCTATATGTATATCAATTCCATTTGAACGATGAATTTAGAATTTCAATCAATTAGAATTGTTTAAATTAATTTGCTGTTGGGTATTAAAAGGGGAAATCGAGTGAATTTGCATTTAAATCAATGCATATCCATATGTATATATGAATACGACGACGACGCCGATAGGAAACCAAGTTGAAATTGCTAGATATGAGTTTCATTCGAGTGATGGTCTAAAGGAACTTGAATTACCTCACCGATAGATAAACTTTATAGATTAAGTTTAAAATTAAATTGCTTTTAATATTGGCTGACTGATTTTGATTTGAATATTCAAATCATCTATTTATCTCTATGTTCATACATATATCATCAAGTAGATACATAATACTTATATAGGTTAAACGTTTTAAACGTTTTGTTCTCTATAATCTCAGAAACAACTTAATTGATTAAAATTAAATTAATTTAAGAAAACTTTTAAGTTTGAAGAGAGTGTTTTAAGATAATTTATTTTTTGTTTAAGATTTGTTTACTTATCAGAAAAATAACAAATGAGCTTTATTTAAACAGAAGATAATATGTGAGTGAGTGCTGTGAAAGTTTCTTTTAATTTCAAATGATAGAATTGCTTGAACCCAAAAATATTCAATTTCTTATCGACGTAAATATTTCCCTTATAAATGAAAATATTTAAAAATAAAAAAAAAAGTGAAATGCATGAATACTTAGAGACGACGATGATATTTTTTAGAAAATGTCAATTCAAATCAATCAAATTAACGGAAAGTATTTTACAGATACAGATACAGATAAAAAGATTCAATCAAGAACTTTATAAAAAGAAAATTCTACAATTTTAAATATTTAATGAATTTTAAAGAATACTCACAAATATACGCAATGAAATCCATTTTGCAGAAATAAAATATTCTCGCATTTGGCCGCATCTGCAATGGTACATTTTCGTATTAGAAATATTTGGGACGCTCCCAAACATTTACAAATGGTCGCAAATTATCACAGATGATTTTCGTAATATTTAGCTGATTTACAAGAAATTCACAAAAGTCTTTTTTGGTCTTTTAAATCATCCGAAAATCGTTTGCGGTAATTTTCAACTTCCTCAAAGTAGTATTCATACCATTTTTGAGTCAGTTTATCAGTTTTATTTTAATAAACCCTGGCAATGCTAACTTGACAGTCAATTTAGCACTACGACGATTTTTTTCTTTCACGAAAAGTTTACGACAAATTCACGACATTGAGTGACATACTCCGTTTTTTTTTTTTGAAATTTTTTTTTGGGGGGGTGGTTATGCTAAGTTGACCATTAAGTTAGCATTACCAGGGGTTATTTTTAATAAAAAAAAGCGCGACAAGTTTTTTTTTCTTTCACGACAATTAATCCAATTATTAGAATTTTAAAATTTTTAATTGGTTATTCTAACTTGACGGACATCTAATTGATTTGCGAACTTGCCTTTGCAAATCATCCGTTAATAGTTGCGAGCATTTTCGGACTGTTCCAAAGTGGTTTTCACACGATTTGTGAATCAGTTCGAAAAAATCCAAACGTTCGAATATGAATTAATCTGATTGGCAAAAAATTTGCAAATTTGTTTGCGAACTGGGTCTTGCAAATATTTCGCAAAGGATTTCCGAGCATTTTTGGACTATCCTAAAATGGTATCCACAAAATTTGTGTTCCAATATTAACTAAAGATGTTAAGCTTATTTGCGAAAAAGTCACAGATTTATTTGCGATTTAAGTTTTTCAAATCATATCCAAATGGCTATGGGAACATTTTCGGAAAATACAAACTTAATGTAAGTTGTGACTCAACTTTCCCACACTCCTAGAGAAACATAATTCCTATAATTCTCGTTAATTAAAATAATATTACATACATATATATAATAGATTCTATTTCATTTAGGTAGGTAAAAGGGGGGTGGGGTGGCCCAGGCCCAGTGGAAGTAGTGCTTGACTGCTAACTTGGATGTGTGGGTTTGATCCTCAGTCTGAATGCCACCTCTGCGATTTAATGAGAAAAATCAAAACCTAATTTCTCAATCCACTGTCCAACAAAAATCTATCTTATCCTTCTATTCCTTCTAACATTGCCTAATTTATAAGACCCTAGGTCTTACTGGCAAATATAATTATGTTTGTGTTTGTTTGTTTGTTTTTTTTTTTTTTTTAATTTATCGGATTACTTCTTTAAGTTTTTTTTTTTTTTAACTATGTACAAGAGCTTAAAATTATATGTATGTAGGTACCTACCTATCAACTTTTTCAACAATTTACCGAAAAAAAAAACAAATCGTTCCATATTATGGATATAAAACTGATACTGTGATCCAAAATTAAAAAAAAAAAAAAGAAGAAAATCTGACAGAAATAAGATCATAAGGTGATGATAACTTTTCTAATAAGAACTAATGAATTACAAGAATAATGACAGACGAGTTGTGTAAGAAGATAGATTCTCATAATCTTAACACTATATAGGATGAGTGATATGACAGAAGTCACAAATCCATAAGCGAGCAAATGAACCAGATGTGAACAGGCGAACTATTTATAAATAGAAATTCAAAATAAAAAGATACTTTAATTTTCTTGCATTTGACTCGAGAACGACTCATTTTACAGAATAAAAAAAAAAAAAAAAAAAACGTTTCTTGTATATTGCAGCAATTTAAGAAAGGACCGTCGATAACCTACAGATTCTCGTATAACTTTAACGATATATTGTATCCAACAAAGCGGTCTTAAGAAGGAGATTATAATCTTGAAGTAAGATATGGGTACCTACCTACCTATAATTTTTGTTTTCCTTTCAACAATGTTTCTAGTTTTTAGGTTGTTCCTTCTTCTTCGATCATTTGGTTTGGTAACGGTTAGTCGAACACCCGTCATTAAGAGCCGAGGGCAATAATATATATATGTATATGTAGAAGTAACATGGAAATAATATACGAATACGAACGAGATGCATTTTAACTTGAGAGTCTGTGCTCTAGTAACCTGAGGTTATACCTCTCGAAGGAGCGGTTCGTTACACAACATAAATAAAATACACCCTACCTACATACATATATATATGTAACTGCTTAAACATATTGTAGGGGGCAAAAAAAAAAAGAGAAAAAAAAAAAAACAATCTGGATATTCAACAGATATTTAGTTCTTCTTTGTTTTATTTATTATTCTTGTGGTATTAAGTTGTCGTTTCGTTTTTTTTTTGTATGCTGTGCTCCTTCGGATTTCCAATACCTCGAGAGGTAGCAAGAGGTTTGTCGAAACACGAGAGTGCTCAATCTTAAATTTAATAAGTATCTATATTTGCACTTTTATACACGTCTGTGAGATGAGGATTGGAAAAACTCAATAATTTCTATTCGTTTTCAATTAGATAACCTTTAATCTGTTCGATTATAAAATTCGTCAACAATATCATTTAGTTCTCTAGCCTATACTATGAATTTAACCTTATGATACGAGACAAGTTGGAAGACCTCGAAAATAAAGGGTGTCCAGTGAGAATTTTTCAACTTTAAATTGCGATTATCGAAATACTAGCGGGTTGAGTTAAGCAGGAGGGGTATTATTCAAAGCGCAGGATTTGCGGAATTGTTAGTAGCCATGAGTCACTGGTCCATATTGATGGATATGTTAACAAACAAAATATGCGATACTGGTGCCCCAACAACCCTAGAGAACACCATCAAAAACGTTAACATTGTTTAAAAACGACAGTTTGGTGTGCCATTTCAGCGAGCGGGGTAATTGGCCCTTATTTTTTTAACCAAGGTGAGACAGTCATGCAGTCATTGCAGCTGTATTCAGGGTACAACAACCCGAACACAATTTCAACCGGACGGTGCCACTCCGCACCAGCGTTACACTTTTCTTAATTTTTTTGTATTTGTTACTATGTTACTTTTTTTTCTTTTTGTTACACTTTTTTCTCCAAATTTTTTTTCTTTAAAATTTTACTTTGCGCTTGATCAACACTTCCACCTATTTGTACACCTACGTCCTAAATTGAGTTGAAATCACCTTCATTCGACTCGATCGAACTCGTTCAGTTACAATTTAGTCGAAATCTATCTATCTATCTTTCACTTCTAATTCAAACTCGATCTCTCGATCCAGCATATAAACATAAATTCCAAAAAAATAATTTATTAACTTATTATTTAATGTATAGTTTTGTACTGAATTTAAAAACTGTGATGAAGAAAACTTATGTTCCTATTAAAAATAAAAAATTGAGTTCAAGAGCATTCTTTGCATTTAAATAATTTTTTCAATTTGTTACATTTTTTTCGCTTTTGTTACGTTTTTAAAAAAAATATGTTACACTTTCGTGAAGCCCAGCGGCAACGTTGCTCCGCACACAGCTAGGGTGTCTATGGAAAGGCTAAGGACAGTTTTTCCCAATAAACTGATCAGCAAGTATGGAGACATTCCGCCTCGGTCGCCAGACCTCACACTTTGCGATTTATTTTAATGGGGATACCTCAAGGTTTACAATAACAATCCCCGGAAAATTCAGGCCCTGTAGGAAAATATTCGCCATGAAATTCAAAGCATTACTCCAGCGCTTTTCCGTCGCGTAATCGCAAATGTAAGGGTCCGACTCAAAGAGTGCATTGAAAAAAAAACGGCCATCATTTGAATGATATCGTTTTTAAAAAAATAAAATCCGCATTGTTACTCTGCATTTAATTGAAATAAAAATAAATAAAAACGATGTAGTTTTTTTTATATTGAATTTTAAAGTTGAAAATATTCCGCTGGACACCCTTTATGTACGTTGTTGATGATAGATGGTTGCAAGAATTTGCAGTTATTGTAACAGGTGGTAATAGTCAGTAGAAAATTTTAACTTATTATTATTATTATTATTATTATTATTATTATTATTTATTAACATGCAATTTAAATTACAGGGTAATATAAATTATTTATAGAGCCTAGCTGCGGAGACCCTGCTCAATTTTAACTTAGATCACACCTTTTCTTTGAAGTTTCTGAAATATAAAAAAATCTCACTCAAAATATAGGGTTTTATAAATTACAACAGGATCTTCCAAAGAATTAAAATTTGAATTAAGTCCAGGTAATTTTAAAGGAGCAACACTCTCTAATACAATTTCTCTTCAAAAATCTTCCAAAATGTGTATGAAAGTAATTTTTCCCTTAATATGTAAGCACATGTATATGTATATAATGTATCAATAAAATCAATAACACTCGAAGAAATGTCTGCTTTCAAAAATAAATAAAAACAATTTCTAAATCAAAACAAAAACTATAGATTAATAATATTTTTTTTTACAGAGCGAATAATTTAATGAGCTTAATCTCAAAACACATTAAGTCGAGTAAACCTCATTAATCATCTTAACTATTTATATAAACATGACAGTCTATATTTTTTTGGTTAAACCTATACGAGAATGCCAAAAACATACAAACCAAACTGTGGAATAATTTTTTTTGTTAAAAATAAATCTTGAACCTTAAAACACATTAACACTTCAAAAAAAAAAAAAATTGTTTAATATGTTAATTTAAACAGTGGGAGTTGCTTAGACAAACAAAGAACAAATTGACCAGCCGCATAATGTTTATTTTACAACAAAAACAAGAAATTAATCATGTTTCCTACCTAATCTTTTTCAAATTATTGCGACACATTTTGTATAAGTAAATGTTAACGTTTCTTGACAATGCGTCAAATTGGATTATTATTTTTTTTTTGTATAGGTACCTAACTAAGCTGATAGCTTTGTTCTTTCAGGTGGAAATGTCTTCGTTTGTACTGAGAAAGTTATTCAGTGACTAATGATTGGAATCTAATGATGGTCTTTACTCAATGAGTCAAAATATAAGCTTCAAATTAATACGAGGTAGTAGGTACGCCATCAAGTGAATTATATTTAATATATGTCATGGTTAAAGGCTCTAAAGAGTTTTAAAATAAGAAGATATTAAGTTGATATGTACATTATGTACCTTTCAGTTTATTTATACATTAATATGTAATTATTGTTTTACATACCAGGAGGTAACTTGTGTGAAAAATTAAGAATTTGTTATTTCTATTAACTTTTTAAGTCAATAAAACTAAAACTAAACTTAAGCTGTATTGAAAAAGTAAAGAGAAAATGTAAAATGATGGAAAATATAAGACCATATGTTAATTTTTGAAAATATGTGGCACTATTTTTCACCAACCACCAGTTTTTAAATTGAACGTTTTCTTCTTACAAAAACAAAAACACCAATTAAGCAAAAAAAAATCAAACATTAAAGTCAATTTTCTGAAACTAAACTTAAATATTTATGTAAAGCACTTATGAGCTGATGGAAAAGTAGAAACTACGCCTTTATGTTGAACATTAATATTTAAGTTTCGTGTTAGCAAACGTGCCTAAACTATTATTTCAACAAAAAATATGCATAACATGACATATCTCGAAATGTACATATATATAAATATTCATAAACAGACATCTTAAGTAATTAGTTTTATATAAAACATCCTAGACGAATGAGTGGAATAAAAGTTTTTTTTTTGGGATTGTTACATTTTGACAACTTATCTAGGTACTTGCAAAATATGTCAATCTCAGATAAAATTCATGAATTTGAATTTGAGATACTACGTTGTTTTATCTAGGTACTTTACTTAACTTAATATCTACCCACGCTTATAAATAGATACCTACTTCCATTACCTTAATAGGTATATTCGTATAATACACAATTCACCACATCAATCACTTTCAATGCATAAAATATTCTGATTGTCATTTAAGATTTTGACATTAATGATGTATGTCGGGCTGAATTCATTCGAAATAATGTCAATTCCATTTTGCTTTTAGATTTGTCTATTTAGAATGGTGATGAATGGATACAAACTTATTATTGGAAGGAATTGTTTAAAGAAATAATTGTTATTATTTTAATGTAGTTTATGACTAACTAAAAATTTCAGTTAAATATTGAAAGAATCTAAAGGGTTTTTTTTTAGAAGTATAGAACTTTAAGTTCGCAAACACTATTTTAACTGGTGGCCATTTTGTCAGCTGTCAAGTGATTTATTTTTAGTTTGGTTTGGCATTTCAACGCTTCCAAATTGTTGTGAATGGGCTCGAAACGAGATTGCCGTTGATCCCAATTTTTATAAGCGAATTTTTTTAAGCGATGAAGCTCATTTTGGTTGAATGGAGTGATGATTATCCTCAAGTGTATGTTGAGGCACCGTTACATCCACAAAAACTGACTGTTTGGTGTGCTTTATGGGTTGGTGGAATAATTGGTCCGTACTTCCTTAAAAACGATGCTGGCCAGAACGTTACAGTCAATGGTGACCGCTATATAGCCATGATTACTGACTTTTTCGTTCATCAATTGAACAACCATGATGTGCAGGAGCTGTGGTTTCAACAAGACGGCGCAACATGTCACACAATTGATTTATTGAAGGAAACGTTTGGTAAGCGCATAGTTTCACGTTACGGACCCATGAATTGGCCTCCAAGATCGTGCAATTTAACGCCGCTTGACTATTTTCTGTGGGGATATGTGAAGTCGCTAGTCTACGCGGATAAGCCCGAAATGATTGACCACTTGGAGGACAACATTCGCCGCTTTATTGCCGATATACGGTCACAAATGTTGGAAAAAGTCATCGAAAATTGGACCTCCAGATTAGACTACGTCCGAGCCAGCCGTGGCGGTCATATGCCAGAAATAATATTTAAATTATAATGCCAGAAGATTATCTTTCGAATAAAGTAAATTTCATGTCAATTTAAAAAAATCATCTTTGCTTTATTCCATTTGAAATTTCTATATACCTCTAAAAAAAACACCCTTTACATAAGTGCAGATTTAACCTAAAAATAGTTCGAAATAGAACAGGGATAATGGGATATAATATTGGTTTGTAGCGATTTTCAATCGAAAATTGACAGATTTGGTACAAATAGAAATGAACTTTACCATGTTTCTAATAATTAATTTATATAGTTTCCAATAAGTTTTAACAAATAAGACGCATTGAAGTAGTCAGATTTGTGTTAACAACAAAAGTCTCTTCAATCAAAGGTTTTGTCATTTCAAACCTCATTTATGGAAAGTACTTTTGGATAGAACTAACGATTTTGTAAATGCTTTACTTAAAGCTTTTGATATGCATTCAAAAAGCCGCTACGAGGTAGGTAATCTAACAGTCGTCGTTTAATATGGTAGCAAAGCAAGTAATAGTAAGACAGATTTAGAATGTCACAAGTTAAACCAGCGCAAAATGGTGCTTGCTTTTAAAGATAAAGTCGCTTTTGAATTTATAAAATTTAATAAAATTATGTACATAAGTATTTTTATTTTATTTGAAACGTCTAGAATGAGAAGGTGTTAAGCGATTGTGAGTGATATTTGTCTAAAACATACTTTTAATTTGAATGTAAATAAAAACATCACAATTTATGCATTTATCTCTATTTTTATGGTCTTTTTTTAAATTTCTCTAGCCTTAAGAAAAAATTCTAAGCAGTTCTAAGAAAAAAGACCACAAATCAACACATCAAATTTTGTCACATAACACTTTTTCATTCTAAACGCTTAATTTTTTTTTTTTAATTTATTTCGCTTTTTTGGCAATATTTTGTCATTTAAATTCATTACATGCATTTTTCTATCCACATTAAATAAATCTATTTTTGACATAACTAATTAAACAATTTTTGAATTTTCTTATATTATTTTCAATTTTTAATTCATTAGGTAAATTATTATAAATAGCTAATCCTCTATGAAGAACTATATTTTTCGAGTTTCCTTCAGGGTTCGTAAAATATCGCTCGCGAATCATAAAATACGGATCTTTATCATTCCTTATCGATCTTCTCACGAACCATAAAAAATATAGGTCGCGAACGATAAAATTTTCGATCTACCTATAAAAATTTATAGTTCTCTCACGAACGAACTATATATCCACTTTTTTTTCGGTATCTCTCGTTCGTGAGAGATCGGAAAAATAAAATTCAGGTAGAATACGGTTCGCTTGCGATAAGGATCCGTAAAAAGAATCATTCTTCATCAAGTATCCATTCAGTGCGGTTGTGAAGTGATTTATTTTTTAAATGATTTTTGATTTTGTTGAAATGGGAAAAGTAAAGACATTTGAGTAAGATAAATATGTACATATATGTTTCTTATAATGAAGAAATTGGCGAATCAACTTGTTTAATTTGTGAAAAAAAAATTGAAAGGAAAAGTGACAGGAAACATAAAAAGACAATACCTATACAAAAAAATTAAACGATTCGGGGGTTAATGAGCAACCATCAGGAACTGGAAGTGTGTCAGTTCGAAAAGAAAAAAGTAAAGTAAACTCAATGCAAATTTATTTGAAACTCTTGATATGTAAAAAAAAAACTTACTTTAAGCATTAATGTTTTTTCTACATATGTAGGTATCTATTATTAAATACATAAAAATAAAAACTAGTTTATTTTACTGTAATATATGATATTTATATAAAATCTAAAATGACATTTTTTTCTTATTTGAACGCTTCGTGAATGGATCTTCAATAGTTCCCACGTGATAAATTCGCAAACGAACCATATTTTACAGATCGCAACAGATTTGATTTGTTCGCGAATCTAATAATAAGATAATAAGATTGGTGATCGAATTAAAAACAAAATTCCCTTTCGAATTTTTCGCGAGAGAACGAATCATATTTTATCGTTCTTCAAACCTATACAATGACAAGTGAAAATCCCCAGCGTTATGCAACGCAAAAGGTTGTGTTTCTCTTACATAAATTATATATTCATTTGAATAATTTGATAAAATATTAAACTTAATTTGAAGACACAAATATTAAACGTAATATACATTATTTTTTGGTTCACACTCATCCAAGATACCTTTAATAATATGTCTCTTATTGCAGTTAATGCATTACATTTTAAGGCAATTCTCATGGCTCTATTTTAAAGTTTTTGCAATTATTTCATCATTGTGATTATTGCACATAAGGAAAACAGTTCAACAATCAGCCTTATTGTGAGTTTTGCCCGAAAAAAAAATTCCACCCGGAAAATCTGACATTTAACTTTTCGTCTAATGTGAGTTTCAACTGAAATTTCATTTTTGAAAAATTTCCCTTATTGTGAACATTCATTTCGGGTGGAATGTAATACCATTGAGAATTTAAATGTTCACTTATTTTTTGTAGGCGAACGAAATTTCGTTCGGGCGAAACTAACAATGGCTTTTAAAATTCCGGGCGAGCACAAAATTTTAAGGTGAAATATATTTCGGGTAAAACTCATAATAAGACTGAGTATTCAAAGTGAGGTCTTTGCTGACATTTTATTTCTAATTTTACTCAAAAAGTAAATTTTTTAAAGATATGTACCTATATTTTTACAAATATATTTACATGAGCATCAAGGCTTCAATTTTCTTCAATTAGGTACAACACCCAAATATTTTATTTCGATTGCCGTTTTAATGTTCTGATTGTTAATATTTAAAACCATTGCTTAAATTTAATTTTAACATGTTACTGTCAAACCATTCTTGCATTTTTTTTAAATCTATATTAATTTTATCAATACCCTCATCAATATTACTACCAGATATAAATAATAACGCAATATCAGCAAAAAACACAATTTTTGAAAACGGATCGTAGGTATTCTCCATATTGCTGATATAAATCAAAAACAGCACTACACCCAGTAAAGAGGCACAGAAAAAGGGGTTTGAAATATCTTCGTTTAATTTAGTTTTTTTTTTAATTCTATTTTCGAGATATGATTTAAACAATTGCAGTTCTATATTCTTTACACCATACACTTTTAGTCTATTTGATTTAATATGTCCACTGTTTAAAAACCTCGTTTTAATTAAGTCTATTGTAAGTTTAATCAGTAATCTGAAAACCTTAAGATATCGTACTTATACGTTGAAAGAAATTCAAATTCTCGAGGTATTCTTATAGAAAATCTTGCCATCATGCCTTTAATAAGTACCCACATTTCTTTTGTATAAAATCGTTGGAAGTAATTGTGAAATCTTTTGATTTAAAGTTGACTAACTCCTGTTTGACGAATATTTTTGGATATTTTGGTAAAGCAAATTTTCAAAAACCTATTTATAGTACCTACCAACTTACAAGAAAAGTTAGGTGACTTGAAGAAAATTGAACATGCTCAAGTTATTAAGAAAGATCTGAACTGTTACTTTTAACCAATTAAAAATTAAAAGAAGGTAGGTAGGTATCTTAATAAAAATTATTTTTTTTGCTGCAAATGGTCATTTCAAAATGAGGGTAGATAAAACCCAGTTCATTTTAAAAAGATATCTTTTCAATATCAGAAACGTGAACTGAAGTCCTCTGCAAAATTTCTCAGTTTAACTGTCAAATATTGAGATTGAAATATTGAGATATTGAGATACATAAAACTCTGTCAAAGTTCATAGGTATAAAAAAATTAATACTTTCAAAGTAAAGAAACACACGTAATGCGATTAGGTAGTTAATATTTCTGAGATCTCGGAGATCTTAGCAATCTCACAAATATAAAAACAATTCCTCAACAAAATTTCACAGTTTTGTGGTAAAATACTGAGGACAAGAAATTTTAGATTCCCCTAGGTAACTAGGTAGGTACTAAATTTTTGACGGAACAAAATTAGTGACTCTGAAATATAAACTGACCAAATTAGGTAGATGACTTTAAGGATTTTCAGAATCAATTTCAATCAATTTTTGGCTCAGTTTTTCGGGTGTTTACAAAAACTTACTTTTTTTTGGCTTTGAAGTTTTTCATTTTAAATTTTGACGCATCGGATTATATAACGGTTTCTCATTTTAATGTTAATTGGATGAAGGCTTGTAATTTTTCCAAAAAGTAATAAAGGTTGCTATCATGGAGTCGTCACCACTGCATTCTCTTTTGTTTGTTTTTGGCCGAAAATAAAAGGTTATTCATACCTTTAATTTTGAGTCTGTTGTCATCAACTGCTAGGTATGGTCTTTTGCTTTTTTCAACACGAACTTTGAAAACTGACAGCTGCTAATCGAATGAGAAATAGGTACATAATTCTTTCTGGTCCCAAAAATGCAATGGATAAACCATATTTGTCTGCTGGTTTATAGGTAGATTTCCAACAATGCACTTTAAAGATCCAAAACAAGCAACTCCTTCATTTTATTAGAGTACCTATCTACCTATACCTACTAGCTGTTTCCTACCGAAACTAATAAAAATATTTATCATATTATAATAAAACTTGGCATTGAACTATAGATACTGATTATTATTATAAATTTAAATAGGTATGTAAAAAACATTTATTTTTCTCATATTTTATCGATTGTAATGATTTTTTTGTGAAAAAAAAAACTTAAAATTTTTTGGAGTGATATGGGAGGAAAATCAAAAATAACACTTTAATTTGTCGCGTGTAAAATACATTACATACGCTACAAAATTACCGCTATTTATAGCAAATAAACTAATTGCTTTGTCTAACCGGGTAATTTAAGAAAATTATCAGCAGAAAAAAATTATCAGGGAATTTGAGACGTCAGAAAATTAAATGCAATTTTAAAAATGCTGTTTACTTTTAAATAGTAGTTAGTATGTAGGTATAGGTTATTATAAAAATTAATTATACCTAATTGCCTGAAAGTGGATACCGCAGAAATACTTTACTTAAATTCCACAATAAAAGAAAATTTTGGAATTGGAGGAAATCACACTAATCGTTATTTTTAAAAATATGTAGGTATAAACAAAATTCCATTGGTACAATAATTTTTAAAACTGCATTCAAAACCAAACTTTACCCCTAGAAACTTGGTTTTGCCGCACCCTGTAGATAAAGGTACATATTTAATAATTAATCAAGAACGAATTTCAATCCTGCAAAGAACCCGATACATAAATAGGTACCAGGTACGACTGAATCTTTACGACTGAGTTAAATCGCTTCTTAGGAATGAACCTATCAATTTTTATCTGGAATTGAAAGATTCATAATCTCACTATGAAGTCAAAATAATCTTCTTTGGTTTCCAAATTGAAATATCAATATAATTCGGAATTCGAATTGGAATCTAAGTCCAGAGGAAATTTCTTCTAAAAGAAAATAAAAGAAACAGTAAAAACAACTTACCTCAAATTCTACTCCCATTGTATCCAATTTAGCCGCCATTATCCCATTTTTCCCGTGCAATTCCTTAATTTATTTCTTGAAAATAACAAATTTCTTTAAATCGTTTTATCTCTTTTAATTTTCTCTATCAGCTGCTGACACACACAACAGAATATTTAGGAACGTTAAATTGATTTCACACAAAAAATTAAATAACAAACAAATTATCTGCCAAACTATTCAACTTGGTGAGTACAACAATTTTGACAGCAAAGATTGTTGTTTTTTGTAGATAAAAAAAATGACTCAAAAAAATTAACTCAAAGAAGCGACTTTCCAATGCACACAAACATCTCCTGTCAAAAAATCACCGTAAATAATATTTTTTTCTTTTACTATGAACTTTAGAAAAGAATTCACATAGAAATTTTTATTATTTTATTATCAACCCTTTTAACACAAAACGAACGAACAAAACACAAAATAAAACGCAAAGCCGAAAAAAAACGTACTCAAGAAAACTCCACCCGAATTTTCGCACACCGAGAGAGCAGGTTGAAGGACGAACAGAAGAAAATTCTACTCGAAAATCGCGCACCGAAATGAATTTTTATGATTTTTCTTCTCAATTTTTTTTTATTCAACTTTTATTTCATGATTTTCTTATCGAAAATTATTTTAATTAAATCCCAAAAATAAAGACGAACAAGGTAAAGGTCAATCGCGGGTAAGTTCGATCCTGGCGGGGGTTCGTCTCGTCTATTTGTTTTTTTTTTGTTCTCTGATTGTAATTTCTACTCCATCGCGTTGCGTGTAAATAAATAAATCAAGAAAAAAAAAAAACAAAAAATCGAAAAATTGACTTTTCCCACACACAAAAATTTATCTCATTCGTTGACACTTGGAGCTGCGTTTTCTTTCGATTTTCCACTTTGATTGCAAGTTTTCCACGAAAAAAAAAACTCTTATTGGAATGAAAATAACGAGCACCACTGGATTAACAAATTATTAAGAAAAAATGTTTATCTTTTTAAGTTGTGTTAGTGTTTAGAAGTTAGGTTAGGTATTTTTCACTACTTTTATGTTTTTTTTTTTTTTTTGTTATATTTTTGCGAAAACGATCTACGAAGCGCTCTACCGTTAACAATGTCTACACGCGGCGAATGCAGGAGAACGTCTGGTCTGGAGCGAGCAAACTGTCGCTGCCGTGGGAAACACCTTGTGCGTGGTGGAATGAATGAGGCAGATGCGCGATTATTTGTAAAGTGGAAGCGAGAGAAAATGATGTGGACAGTTTGGCTGTTTGATATCGATTTTCCAGTTGTTGTATTATCTCTAACGATTTGAGTGTCATCTAGCGGTTTAAAGTTTTGTGATGTTTAGGGTGTATGCGCAAGCGTTGAGTTTTGTTGATAAGAAATTGTTGCATCAACATGTGTATATGATAATATTTATGATGATAATTTTGAGTTCAAGTTGAGTAATAAAGTGATATGGAATGGATTCATGCATTTGTTTTTTTTGTTTTTTTCTTGGGAGAACTGTGAAGTGAGAATTTTCTATGAGTGCAAAGCTGAAAAGTGTGCATGAGTATTGAGTAGTCTAATTGAAACGACGAATCTTAATAATTAATTATGTACCTACATAAAGGTGTATAGAAATTGATCCTAAGTTATTGCATTGATAAATTTATATACAGCTTATGTAGTAGATATAAATGGTTCAACCATTTTATAAATTTTTTGGTTTATGTACATACATAACTAGATAGGTAGGTAGGTTCTTTGGAATTTTATTTTGATAACATCATTAGGTACCTACGCGAAATTTTCTTTTTAATTTTCGCTTATTAGGTACTTTGTTCACAGTTTTTTTGAATTTCTTAATATATCAACCTATAGATTAGGTTCCTGTTTGAATTTTCTTTTACAAGCATTTTTCATAAGATTCATTACAACTGGGTAAGTATGTACAGTGAAAGCTCTAATAAGCGGACACTCATGATCGCCTAATTTAAGGGAAAGAAATAGTAAAACTTTTTTTTTTTCAAATTGATGGTTTTTAAATGCATTTTCCTTCATGAAAACAATATTACCAAAATGTATAATTTTTAATAGTATTACGATAATGTTTCAGATGCAAGATAAGTAAAATTGTATCTTTGATTTGTAAAATCTGCGGTTACATTACCTTTGAAATTGTTTTGCAAAATAAAATATATCTATCTATCTAAAACTTTTTTTACATTCATATATAATTATTAAAAAATGACATCACTCAATATATAACAAAACGGGATGAGAAAATGAAACATATCTACACTTTTAAAATTACATCAACTTGGTAACTCGGAAATAAAACTTTCTACGTAAAATCGCTCTGTCAGGTTATCGGAGATCTTCTATGGATTTGCTTAAGTATAAAAAATAAAACAGAACCTATAGGTACTGAGAAGGGACCTTCTGTTTTTTTGTTCTGTTTCATTTCTTACCAAAAGGAAGTCCCTAAATAAAATTATGTGTCCGCGTATGGGAGTATTTCTATCTTAAATGAGCACGTAGGTACCTAAAGAAGGTACCCTCCACTCCATTCCTGCAGATACACACACAGGAATGCAACTGAATTGAGATTAGGAGTATTGTTAATCACTAGACCCTGGGTTCTTCACGAGCTGTCGCATCACCAAATTAATTAATTTATTTATTTTAATTGACTTATTGGAAATTTGGAAATTTTATAAAAATATTTTTAAAAATTCTAGGTTTTTTTTTATTCAAATTTTGTTTTTGAAATTTGAAAAAATTCGCTAAAAGTTTGCAAAATTAAATTTTTAATTGTAATAATAGTCCTGTTTTTTGAAAAAATTAGTAGCCAACTCAGCAATATTCTTACACGCAAACAATAACAAAACAAAGTGATTATAAATATTTTGTTATTGTTTGTTCACAAAACAAAAAATGTTTTGTGTTAAAGTTTCGTTATATAAAGGGTGTTTTTTTTAGAGGTATAGAACTTTGAAATGAAACAAAACAGAGATGATTTTTTTTAAATTGACATGAAATTTACTTTATTCGAAAGATAATCTTCTGGCATTATAATTTAAATATGATTTCTGGCATATGACCGCCACGGCTGGCTCGGACATAGTCTAATCTGGAGGTCCAATTTTCGATGACTTTTTCCAACATTTGTGGCCGTATATCGGCAATAAAGCGGCGAATGTTGTCCTCCAAGTGTTCAATCGTTTCGGGATTATCGGCGTAGACTAGCGACTTCACATATCCCCACAGGAAATAGTCAAGCGGCGTTAAATCGCACGATCTTCGAGGCCAATTCACGGGTCTGTAACGTGAAACTATGCGCTAACCAAACGTTTCCTTCCATAAATCTATTGTGGCACGAGCTGTGTGGCATGTTGCGCCGCCGTCTTGTTGAAACCACAGCTCCTGCACATCATGGTTGTTCAATTGATGAACAAAAAAGTCAGTAATCATGGCTCTATAGCGGTCACCTTTGACTGTAACGTTCTGACCAGCATCGTTTTTAAAAAAGTACGGACCAATTATTCTACCAACCCATAAAACACACCAAACAGTCAGTTTTTTGTGGTGTAACGGTGTCTCAACATACATTTTGTTTATTGACGTATCCATTCAACCAAAAGTGAGCTTCATCGCTAAACAAAATTCGCTTATGAAAATCGGGATCAACAGCAATCTCGTTTCAAGCCCATTCACAACAATTTGGAAGCGTTGAAATGCCAAACCAAACTAAAAATAAATCACTTGACAGCTGACAAAATGGCCACCAGTTAAAATAGTGTTGCCAACTTAAAGTTCTATACCTCTTAAAAAAAAACACCCTTTACATAAAATACCTACTTGTCATACTATCGAGATCAATGGAAATAATGCTAACAAAAATTTAAATTTAATAAATAAAATTGGTTCCTTAAAAAAGTAAAATACATTATATACATATGTATGTACATACTTATATCTTACAACTCTCATTAACAAAAAACACATTTTCCTCTTCAACACCCATGTAGTATAGGGTATAGGTAGGTATTCCCTTATCCAATATATGTTTTTGTAATTTTAATCAAATATTTATGAACAAGGCAAGGCCAGAGCATCACTTAAATAAGACGTCATCTGGCAATTCTTATCAACCATAAACATGTCCCCCTGCTAATTTTAACCATCAGGACCAAACAATATTGAAGTCAATCTAACCTACCTAACCTATACATATGTACATATATATATTTATACTTACCTGTAGAAAAAGGTGTAGGTACACTATATATATACATCACCCCATTGTTATAGATACATACATCAGGCAGGTCCTTTTTATAACCCGAACCACAACACATGTGGGTGTTCAAATGCGTCCATGTGTGTAGGCAGGAAGCACTTACCTTGTCATGTCATTTTAAGGATATTTTATCACTCACTTACCGCAATTTACTACTTGCCACATAGTTGTTCTCAAATGTAACGAACCGTTTCCACACACAACTTCGATGCGTAGTGCGTAGCGTACCTCCATAACGTAATCGTTATTAAACTTCTTTTCTTCCCTTCTGCGTCCGGCTGCTGTTGGGAAAAGAAGAAGAAGAAAATTGTTCCATATAACATGTTCTAGGAAAAGAACTGAAATTGAATTTTCCTTTGTTTACCTACACTGATGTTAAAAATGTTTCGTATTTCTAAGCTGGCTGAAGACGAAGTATGCTCTCATTTTGAAAAGTTTCTATACAAACATATTTAAAGCTATATAGCCCTGCCCTAACGAAGGAAACGCTAAAGAATCGATTATATAGGAAGGGAGAAAAATTGAAGTATCCATAAGGGACGAATTACAATGCTCATTTTAAGCCTTAATTCAAAGATATAGATTTATTTACATATTCATCAGAAGTTCACGTGCGGATCTGACCCTGGATTGCAAAATTACCTTCCATTCAGATTCGGTACTGAATCGGAACGATAGGTAGGTAGGTACCTATAGCGGCTGATGCTATAAAAATATATTATGCTGCATTATCATGCGGGGAAGAAGTGTGAGAATAATGGCGAAATAAGGAATTACGCACACCTCACCTTTGCTTACATTAAAAGATTAATGCATTCAGTAATTTGTTTGTACGTATATACCTACTTGTGTTTTGTGTATGTGTGTATATGTGTTTATGTGTATGTGTGTATGTATATGTTAAGCTTAATGGCACAATAATTTATCATCCTGCTGTTCAATAAACAATTATTGATTTCGTCATGGTTTTGGGCATGAAGATGTTTGTAAAAGGCTACCTATTGGGCGAAAAAAACGACCACAACCCAATCTAATATACCTTCCGAAAAAGGCACACAGCATAGCACTAAATTCGGGTTGAGGGTTTTTGAAAAAAAAAAATAACGACTTACCACATTATGCGTATACGTACTTGTGATAAAGAAAAAATTCTAAATACCGGTCTTAAAGAATGTGTAGTGTATGTATATATTATTTTCGAATAAAATTATAATCTTCATTTACCTGAATAATAGAACACCAGCCTAAGACGGTAATCATCAGATATACTGGTATATCCCAAAACAAGAACGAGTTATTCACTCTCTTTCATTTGAACTTACAAACTCAAACAACTACATATATATAAAGGGTTTTCCAATAAGGACTTGACAACTCTTCAATAAATCGATTGTAAGGTGTGCTGTGTGGTTTGTGGCACCATCCTCTTGAAACCACATGTCGTCCAAGTCCATATCTTCCAATTCGGGTCAAAAATATCGGTAATCATGGCGCGATAAAGCTGGCCATTCACAGTAACGTGACGATCGTTATCGTCGACGAAAAAATATGGCCCAATAACGCCGCGCGGCATGCAAACCAAACAATTATTTTTTGTAGATGAAGTGGTGATTCATGAAGCAAATGTGGATTTTCACCCGACCAATAACGCATATTTTGCTTATTGACGAACCCATTGAGCCAAAAATGACCTTCGTTACTAAAGATGATTTTGCGATAAAATTCGTCATCTTGGCGCATCTTCTCTAGAGCCCAATCGGAGAACGTACGTCGGTCGCTTTAAATGGTCCATGATGAAAATGTTGAGTTTATACTGAATAAATTGACAATGACAGTTCGATGATTAGTGAAAGGATGCGTTTACAAATTAAATTCAAAGTTGTCAAGTTTCTATTCGAAAACCCGATATCTATGACATCACAACACCAAGCAGATGCTGTGAAAAGATTTAACGTCGCGTCGCGTAGTATAGCACTTGCAAAATTTTGTTTTACTGCGGAAAAATATTCCTTTTCTTTGTAAAATTGAAATAGGTTCAAACAGATATTTTTAAAATGAAGTAGATTTCAATATGTTGGTGATGGTGAGAAGTAAGAAGTAGGTAGATTTTAAAATTTTTTGAAAAAAAAAATAAGTAGATCTACTTCAATCGAAGTAAAGTGGTGCCACGCAATTTTGTAGTGGTTTTATTTATAAAAAAAAATATTTTAACAATTATTCTTCCTCCGAAAAACTGTTTAGAAGAAACGGTTAATGTGGAAAATGTTGAGTGTTTTCGAAAACATGTTCAGACATTATGTAATCTTCTAAAAGCAATTATTTAAGTTTTTTTTCTAACGTCATCAGATATCATATATTAACAATAATTGGTCACAAGTCAAAAATACCGGTTTTATGCTTTAAACTCTCATATTATGTCGATTTTTCGAAGAAGAATTTATGCTTGCTTGTCAAAAATACTGGTTTTTCGATATTATTTTTTAAATGGCAAATTTACCGGAAACTAAGAATCATTATTAAAAAAAATTGGTCCAATGTCAAAATACTGGTTTTACGATTTTCTTTTCTTGCATAAAGAAGTTATCGAAAAATTAAAAACTTCTTTTTTTTTTTAATTGGTCAAATGTCAAAAAACCTGTTTTTTTATTTTTTTTTCTTAGATGGCGAAGTTATTGCAAAATTATAAAAATTAATCTAAAAAAACTGTTTAAATGACAGAAATGCCGGCTTATATATTTTATTTCCTAAATACCAAAATTATCGAAAAATTAGAATCATATTATTAAAAAAAATGGAGAAATTTCAAAATACTGGTTAGGTATTCGATTTTATTTCTTAAATATCAAAGTTATCGAAAAATTCGAATCTTAATTTAAAAAATCGGTCAATTGTTAAAAATACTGTTTTTTCGATTTTATTTCTTAAATGCCAAAGTTATCGAAAAATAATTTATGATATAAAAAAATAATTTATGTTATGTGTTATAATATATCTTACAACATTTTTTTTTTCAAAAATAGCGATCACTTGTAAAGTGTTGCTACTTCAAAAAGGCAAAGTATCTAATAGTAGGTATGTATGCCTTTTGGTTACAATATATGTATGTAGATAGTATTATGGTCTACAAAAAAACGTTAACATATTTTTCTTTACAACTATCATTTTAAAGATATCATTATTAACAACAATTGGTCAGAAGTCAAAAATACCGGTTTTTTGCTTTAATTCTCATGTTTTGATTTTTCGAAAAATAATTTATGCTTGCTTTATAAATTTTTATATTTAGTGCATGGAACATTATGACAGTTTTTTCCATACGAGTCGTTAGTTACAAGATATTTCGAATTTAAAATTTGATCCAATTTGGAAAATAAGCCCAGAAAAAATATACAAAAACAAGGTCAATATGCGGGAAAAATAAATTTGCAGATTTTTAAATGCATTGATCTTTTTTTGGCATTTAAAATAGATAGTCCATTGTCTAATCTGGCTTGCATACAAAATTATTCAAGGTCAAATTTCGGGTTTTCACATATAACTTTAACATTTGATCAATTTTGAATTCGCAATATCTCCTTACTGTGCTGTATGGAAAAAGTTAACAAATTGTTCCTTTTAATAAATACTTAGATATATAAATTTTTTTTCATAACTCCGCCATTTAAGAGAAAAAAAAAACGGTATTTTTCACTTCGACCTATAATTTTAAAAATAAATAAATCCTTTAGATACTAGGAATAATATGTTAATTCTTTCTTATAAAGGCTCAAATAAATAATCTAAGTTTACTTGTATTTTTTCCGCAGATTTGTCTTTCAATAACCCAAAACAAAACCTCTGGTTCGATGAAGAGTGCCGGCGGCGGCGGCGGCGCGGCGCATGCAGCCAAGAACAAAGCCTAAAAACCATCAGAGTAGGTGCTTAGAGATCACCAACTTATTTGTAAAATTTGGTCGGATGAAAGTACTTTTATACATTTATGCCCGAATGATTGGAAGCTGGGTCGTATCACCAAAGTAGCAGATGTTCTGAACTGTTCGAGCTTCAAAGCAATAAATGTTGAAACTTACCGCCAGCCACTTTATTTTTTTAATAACTTAGGTTCATTAATCCAAGAAATTGAAATGCTATAGGTACACAATATTCTTTGTTTTCTCAGAGTTCATTTTTAAATATTATATTTTTGTGATTTCGTCATATTTATGTATTTCCTCGTGTGTATACAACTTAAAATCGAAAAATTGAACCTCGCTTCGAAACCTATCGAATTCTATTTCTGAAAAATCATAAATCACGAATAAACAATCCAAGTATTTATATAACTTTTGTTATATTCCTCCTGGAATTGGTGTCAGGGTGTCCCGCCAGTGTTTTTGATTAAAAATTCAAATAAATGAAAGCAAACAAAGGAATTATAAATAATCTTGCATGACAATCAAATATCATACATAATACATTTATTAATGAATCCTGAATTAAAAAAAAAAAAAAAACTATATATAAAAATATATGTCCTGCCTCACGGTTGTTTGTATACTGCCTACGTATAATTTCGTCATCGAATCGTATCTTATATGCCATTGTGTATGTTTCCTAAAATAAAATGTATGAAAACACTGCGAGTACCTATATTCCATCAAATTTCTTTTTTGGTTTTGATGAATGATTATTATGATTATTCTATTTTAGTATTTATGTAGTAGTGATGGTGTAGTGTACGTTTGTCGGGACCGAGGTCGTTTCGGGGGAGAATTTCTAACCAAATTTATTTATGTCATTGACAAAAATTCGTTATTGCATATATACATTATATACAATACATACATTGGTGTGGGCACATAAACATATATTCGTTCTTAATAAAAAGGAGACTGAATGTGTTTTATGTATGTAGGTATACAGAGTACCTGACAGTTTTTGTATAAAAAAGTCTTATGCTCAACCATCCACTCAATTAAAATGATTAAAAAGGAAGCCATGGTGTCACTCCTATGCTATGAGTATATGACATCTGGTAAAGGACATTACTGTCATTTTTAGAAAAAAATAAATAAAACCCAGATAGTGCCTTGAAATGACTTGACACTTTTTTCCAAAGCGAGACAAGTGGAAATCATTTATTTTTTTTTTATTATAAGGAGACAAATTGAATAAGTATTTTGTATTAATATTTTGTTTTAATATTAAAATGTAAATAAAGGTATATATGTTGAAGATTCATTAATTTGAAAGACCCTTCATTTTAATTCCTGAAAATGGTTTAAAGATTCCAAAAAGTAATTGAAAAAAGTTAATGTTTTTTCTTGTCAAATACAAATTGGAAGTAGCTCCTGCCTTGAAACATCACGCACTTAAGTTGAATCCTAATTTTGTGGGCTTCAGGTCTTTCTTTTGTTAATTATATTTAGATAGACGACTTTCCGTACGTGTTTACGTACTTCTTAAGGTCTCTAATTTTTTTTTTTTAATTAATATTTATTTTTGCTAAATATATGTAGGTATATGAAGCCCACAACATTAGGATTGAACAATACAAATTAATCATTAAATGTTTTGGTATCAAAATCTTCTCTTCGAAATTCAAATTTAAAAAATGCTGTTTAAATAAATAATAACAAATAAAAAAATAATAATAAAATTTATAGAAACAACAAGTAAAGTTCTTATTATTTATCTGACATATAAAGGGTGGTTAAATTTTAAGGGCCGATGTTGATTTTGAATAAAACACAAATTATTTAGGAAATTATTGTCATTTCTTTTTAATATGATAATATTGGCATGGTTCAATTATGTATGGAACAAAATATCGGCCAAATGGCCGCCGCGACCTCGGCGGCACACCTCCATCCGATGGTCCAAATTTTCGATGACGCTGAGGCATGATTGAGGTTCTATGACGTTAATGTGCCGAATTATCTCATCCTTTAGCTCTTGAATTGTTGCTGGCTTATCGACGTACACCTTTTCTTTCAAATAACCTCAAAGAAAGAAGTCCAACGGTGTGAAATCACATGATCTTGGCGGCCAATTGACATCGCCACCACGTGAGATAGCACGGCCATTGAATTTGTCGCGCAAAAGAGCCATTGTTTCGTTAGCTGTGTGGCAAGTGGCACCGTCCTGTTGAAACCACATATCGTCAACATTTATATCTTCCAATTCGGGCCATAAAAAGTTCGTTATCATCTCACCATAGCGAACACCATTCACAGTAACTGCCTGACCGGCCTCATTTTGGAAAAAATACGTCCCGATGATGCCGCCAGCCCATAAACCGCACCAAACAGTCACTCTTTGTGGGTGCATTGGTTTTTTGACAATCACTCTTGGATTATCATTCGCCCAAATGCGGCAATTCTGCTTATTGACGAATCCACTGAGGTGAAAATGTGATGAGGCACTGAAGATGATTTACTTCGAAAATTGATCATCCACTGTTGCCATTTCTTGCCACCATTCTGACCATTGACGACTGTGTATCTTTCCATTGTTCAAATTGAGTTAGTCTGAAATTGAGAAATGTCAAATGAAATGCAGAAAAAAACTTGACGTTTAGGTGTGGTTCACATTCAACATCGGCCCTTAACATTTTACTATCCGTTATTTTTGCACAGGGTCATAAGTTTGCATCAAACTATAATGGATTTTCAACCACCTATTAGTGGGTTATAAATCTACAAATAAATAAACACTTTTGACCTGTGTCAAAATGTACATATTTTTGTTGTTTGCTTAATTTTACTAAGCAAACAAAACATTAAATATAATTCTACAATAATACATATGTACATTTCTATGTTAAAGTTTCTTAAATTTGCTCAGATTAATATAAACCTATTATAAACCCATTCCAAAGTGTCTTAGGCACTTTAGACAATTCTGGCTAGGTTAACTCCAAAACCTTATTTCTAAAGTTTTTACGTCGATTGTCAAACTTACGACACTGCAATGGGTTATCCAAATAATATATGTGGGCATGGAATGCGTTTATATAACTATCTATAGACAAAGGCTAAGCTGGATAACTTGCCAAGATTGTTTTGAGGAAATCTAATAAATACGACTATAACTTTATCGAAAATAAAATAATTCTTTACACATAATCATTCACAGTACACAAATCTGTAAGGTAGGTAATATTTATATTGCGTAGGTTGTCAAAGTTGAAAGTGTCAGAAATTAAAAATGGTGATTCGATATATTCGAATATTGTAATTAGACAAGAGAATAGGTAATGAATTCACCATTTTTATCGATTTTGACAGATGCGCAGAAATGAACAAAAATGAAAACGCTTATATTGGGTTACGTTCAGGAGACACAAGCTTAAGCTTTTCCATCTCTCTTATTCTACTGTTCTCTATCCCAGTGGATGGAAAACTGCATTTGTCCAGCCCGTCCTTAAAAAAGGGCGAATTTTCTTCCACCTCTAACTATCGTCCAATTGCTCTTACGTCAATTCTTTCCAAGGACATGGAAACGCTGATTAATCATAAGCTTATAAGAAATATCTCAAAAAACGAAATGACCGACAGTACGGCTTTCGTACAGTGACACAAATTTTTATATTATTTTGGAGAAAAGTAAGATTGTTTCACTTGATATTCCAAAAGCGTTTGATAGAGTTTGGCATCAAACCCTCTTATCGAAAATGCGTGCATTTGGTATCGATAAACCTCTTCTTCGTTGGATTAGAAATTACCTTTCGGACCGCTCATTATAAGTTGTATTGGATGGTTCCAAGTCTGATATCAATAAAATAAATGCTGGTGTGCCCCAGGGCTCCATTTTGTCTCCGACACTATTTCTTATTTTCATCAATGATCTTTTGTCTGAAACCTCTAATCCTTTAAATTATTTTGCTGACTATAATACACTCAGCTTTTTATATTCGTTCTCTGTTTTTGACAAATGTCAATGGAAACTTTTCGATTAAATTCAATTGAGTTGAATCACCTTAAGCTAAGTACAGACGATTGTCAGATCTTACAATATTGTCAGAACTGTCAATGGTCCGACAATAGCTGACAATTAGTTAACAATTGACATATTTCTTACAATGAAAAATTGTCCGTTCACACGGTTGGTAGATTTCAACCCAAAGTCTAACAATTTTCGGACAGTAATATATGTACATGTCTGAAAAAATTGTCAATTGAAAATTTTCTGTTCAAACGGTTGGCAGATCTATACAAAAAATTGTTTGATTGTTTACATCTTTTGGGGGGGGGGGGGAGGCATCATTACTTAGCGGAGGTTCTGCAACTTTCCCATCGATTTCCTCTGCATTGAATAAAGAATCTTTTTCTTCTCTCCTTTTTATCATCGGGTTCTTTAAGAATTGGTGAATTTCCGTTTTCCATGGTAATATTTTTGACCATTGATGCCTCCATTGCTAGATTTTTTATCTATTTTTAGTCAGTAATGCGACAAAAATTCAACAACATGCTAAAAATATTTAATAAAAGACCAATGGCGGCCTTGTATAAGCACTTAATTTATTCCGAATAAAACTACACAACACAGGGAATTGATATAAAATATAATTAAAGTGAGTTGCTTTATAGATAGATATTTTCTTTTTGAGTTGTGCAAAAACTACAAATTTCCAACACAAATGTTTTTTTTATCTCTCTTTAACCAACTCGACTCCAACCGATGATGGTTTTCATTCACATTTCGAACAATGAAAAAATTTTCAGCAATTGTAACATGTTTTCAATGAAAACATCTGACAATGACCAATGAGACTGACAATGTCCTAATGGTCTGACAATGATAAGAATTGTGTGTTCAGACGATTGTAAGAAACCTGACAATTTTTTGTTAGATTGTCGTCTGACAATTACCTGTCAATGACGTTTCTGACAATATTGTCAGACAAAATTGTGTGTTCAGACGATTTGAAACAGTTTTTTCACTGACAGATCTGACAATCGTCTGTACTTAGTTTTATCCAGACGGAAAACTCAATAACAAATACATGTGACTATGGTTGATGCAACAATCACTTAGCCAGCTGATACTTTGACATAAATACACTTGACTTGAAATGAAGTGATATTTTTCCTGACTACCTTTCCAGTCAACTTTTCAATAAAGTTGGTAGGCAATTTTTTGACAGCTGATCAATCAGAGACTGTAAACTTGCCCAACTTACTTCTGAACGTAGGTACACATTACCTTTAATATATTGTATGTATATATGTGTACTGTGCTAATCACTGACCCGTACTATGTTTTCGTTTCCACAAACATTATCAATGACAGATCTGTCAAATTTGACAAAACGTATAAGAAACAATGTAGTATTGGTATATTTGCAATATATTTTGTGTGAAAATCTATTGTTTGTGGTTGAAACCCTCACCATTTGGCAGTTGGGAGGCGTGAAAGGGCTTTTGCCATATCTAGAAAATTTTAACACATTTTGGAAGTAAGCCGCTCTACAATTAATATTCATACTTTTACCGAGAAATCGAAAACAAAAAAGTTATAAAATAAAAACAGACAAACGTTTTCAAGGAAAATGTTATTTAATGATTGATTAAATAAAAATTTCTTATACTAGTGAGGGCAAATGTGTGTTTGCTATTTTGTCTCCAAGAGAAACTTGGCGTTGTGATATTTCGACAAAATGTTGTCGATCTTGACATAAATTAATAAAATGAAATGAAACAATTAATATTTCACCCATCACCCCATCAAGCCATAATATCTTAAAAAAATAATATCTTAAAAGAAAGGGTTATTTATGTATTTATTATATTTTCTAGTAAAATTTCTGTGTAAAGTAAAAAGTTAAACAAATAATTTGGTCCACACTGTTAACAGGCATATTTCAAGATGATTGAAACTAACGCTAACTAAGGTATATGTAAATTACTTCAAAATGAACTTCAACACCCTTTGTGCAAAATATGAAAAACTCCCTCTTTTATAGAGATTTTCAAGACTTAATGATTTTAAGATTCAAATTCCAAACTGACAATAGAATACTATGGTATTTGCACTTTGTTTCTTTCAATCGCTTTTTGTTTCCTGCACTTAAGTATTTGCCATATTTTACCCCCGCCCGCCAATTATGTTGATGATCTTCACCAATTCCTTTCTATGACAAAATAACAAACATAAAAACCATTTGAAATATTTAAACATAATTTATAAAACTGGCATTTGGAATCAACAACAGAGCAATGTCAAGAAGAAAGTAGGTAGGAGCAGGAGCAGGACACCTCTCACGGCAAATAATGTAAAACGAGTGGGCTCAATGGGAAAAAAGGCAACACAAATCCAATGTATATACACTTCATAAAATGCTTCGGGAATTTAATTAAATCATTTTTGTTTTGAAAGCAGAGGCAGAGCAGGTTATTACTTTTATAAGAAATTGAAGAAGGAGTGAAGAGGATTTTTGTGTTGTTTTTTTGTGATGCTGATGGGGCATGGAGTAAGAATGAGATTTTGTTGCTCAAAAATACCAGTGTCAACGACGAGACCTCTCTTTCCTAACATCGCAGAAGCTTAAATAACAAAATTACATAAAATCAACAACTGCTCATAAATATTTTCCATTTCATTTAATATCATGTCTCTTTGAATTCATTAGAAAACAGCCAGGGGTAGATTTATAAATTCGTTGCAACTTTAGTTAGGTACTTTCAACCATTTGGAATATGCTAAAACTGAAAAAAAAAAATAAAATTCAGTTTTGATGTTTTAAATTTACAAGAATGTGATGTTTAAAAAAAAATAAAATTGTTTAAATTTTAAATTCATTTTCGAGAACTAATAAACACAGAACTCTTCAATAAAAGTGTTGCTTTTTGGAATTTAAATGAACTTGTTGTTTTACAATAATCACACGTTACTGTGATAAAGGGATAAAGGGCTTACATTACCCCTTATACTTGTCCTACCTATTTTAGTCTATTCAAACTCTTCTCCAGACATGAAGATTCCCCCTAATATTTACGACACGCCGAAATTTTAGTTGAAGTAGTCTTCTGCCTTCGAGCTTCAACGGATTCCATTGCATCATTTGGGCTAGGATGTAGTTGAAACGTTTTCGAAGTATGTAGGTATGGATGGCCGAGAAAGTTTTCATTAAACAGTCTATATATGTTCCTAACCTTTTCTCGCGTACAAATAAATCTTCATTGCACAAAGCGATTATGATAGAAAATTCTCGTTGCATCGAAAATGTCTCTTTAGAAATAATAAATATTGGAATGTTGCTTGCTGACAGGCAATGACTGCTTTTAAATCCCGCATTAATGTATGTATATAACATTACCTATACTTACATATATAGTATGTAGTAGTACAGCATAATTCATGAAATATTCTCTCTTGGACTATGACTAAGACTTAGATATTTATTATCCTAAGGGCCAATTTCGCAGTGCACACTTACCCGAATGAGTTGAACTTAAGATTCCTATTTTGGCACTTTAAGGCGGACCAATTACATTTTGATTAAGTGACACTTATGTATATTATGTTGTCAATACGGAAGACTTTAAGGTAACTTATTTTATTCAGATATAAGTTTGCACTGTGAAATTGGGCCTTAGACTTCCACAATTGTCAATTAAGTTCCATTTATACTTCGATTGTCAAATTGGACCTCTTAAGTTATACTATAGCCTAGCACCCTCCTTATTATTGATGGCTTCTTTATTATTTAATTCTTTAATCTTTACCGATATCACATCGTAACCTGTGACGTAATGGTTGGTGTGTAGGACTGTTACGCAGAAAGTCTTTGGTTCGATTCCCCGCTTATGTCACTTAGAACAAAAATGTGTCTTGCCAGAAATTGGCAAATCCTTTAAGATGAAAAAAGTGTTTCTCACCCTAGATGTTCGGATTGGGCAGAAAATTGTAGGTCCCCCCCTTTTTAGCCAATAACACGCATCGGTACATGAATGGTTGAGTGTTGTTAGTAGGCTGACCAGGCGTCCTCTTAAAAAAGAGGAAAGTCCTCCTTTGAGATTACTGTCTCTCAATTTCTTTTCTAGATTTTTGTATTTTTAGATTTTGCTTTCTAGATTATTTTTCGAGTTTTTTTTTTTTCAATTCATACCAACAAACTTTCAAGTAAAGAAATTATTTCTTTTGCCGCATTTCATGAATAAAGAATGAAGATAGTGTTCAAAAATTTAAATATATTATTCGTCGGTTATGATTTAATAGGAGATATTAAATCGTTTCGTGTATTAATTATTTTGAAGGAAAGTCCTATCAAGAACTTGATATGGCAAGCCGCATCACTTCACCTAACTTGGATTTGAATCTGAATGAATTAGGTTCATTGTCCTCCCCAGGATGTAGGCAAAGCTGGTAAAATGACATAAAAGGGAAGAGAATTCGTGGAGGTTTAGGCAAGGGGTGTCACCCTGAATTCTGCATAAATTTTAATATGTTCCTTAGTGCCATGTCTAAAACATCGCCAAATTCTCCAAAAAAGTATTCTTTGAGGGCTGTTTTTTTTTTTTAATATTATAAGTATGACTTAAAATCCAGTAACTTTATCGTCTTCAAGAAAAGTGATCTTGCGTCAGATCCGGTAGTCCTGATTTTTTATGAATTATGTTGTTGACCTTATGAATAATTCATGTTTTCGAACTTGACCGCCGCCGTCGCCGCCGGGCATAACAATGTCAAAAATCGGAAAAAAAAGATTTTTTAGAGCACTTTTCAGTTATTACTGATTTCAAATCTGAATTTCCTTTTTAACTTAATTCTACGATTTTAATGTTATGAATTTTGCCTCATCTCATAATCGTTTCTGTAGACCAAATGTCAGTTTGACAGTTAAAAAAATTGAAAACAAATTATGTTTCCTTACTTGTTTGCATGAACTGTCAATGTTTTAGGTGAGTTCAGCTGGAGTTTATTGAGAAAAAAGGTTAAGTATCATAATACCATCATAACAATGTTTAAAATTAAAAACAATCTATTAAAAAGCTGTAAAGTTGGACAACTTTTAAAGAGTAGCATATGTTAGTACCGCTTAACATCAGGCTTTTTAAAATTGTGCGCCTTTGATTTTATTATAAAGAAAACGCTTTAATTTATTCATTGGAAGGTTCTACTACGATAAAAATAAAAAATGTTTAATATTTCATACACAAACATTTTCATTTTGGCTGTTTAAAAAGTTTCGTTGTATTAAAGGCCTAAGGACTCTTATATTAATTCGGAGACCTATGTAGCTCTCTATACAAATTTATTCGTTTATTCACAACATACACTATATTTTTTGTTTCTAAAACAAAATGTCTGCTACAAAAATTTAATTAATTTTCTTCACCTTCAGGCCTTTGTTTTTCAATTGTCTGCTTCCGCAGTGTTCCTGCTAAAATAGTCTATCGTTCTTATATTTACAATACATATGTATATAGGCTGGCTTGTAAATATGTATATATTTATTCCTCATCGTGCAGACTTGCCATTGTTATTATACTAACTCTGTTGTGATATTATTTCTGCGTAATTGCGGAACTCATCACATCATGGACATAATTTTAACATCACGCGATAAAAAAAAAAACAAAGAAGAAATAAGGAAAAATAAAACCTACACCATACCGCCCATCGCCACTGTCCAGTGTCCATCCAAACAGTTGATGAAACTGTTCCCGGTTATGACACTGTCCTTATACAAAGACCCTCGGTTGACAAAAGTCTGATTGATGCCTATCGTGTGACTGAGTAGATCACATGCGGTTGGTTTGCCATAGCGCTATTCCGGAATTCCCAGTTTGTTGGAGATTTTCTGTTTTTTTTTTTTTTGCAAACATAATGGAGTAAGTATTGGCGTTCTGTAAGCCCTTTTGATGTGCAATTTGCTTCTTTGATCAATTTGATGATAGAACTAATTGCAATTTAATGGTTTATTTTTCAATGAAAAAATATGCGATCAATAAAGATATGATTCACACGGTTTCATATATATTTTTAAAAGTAATATTTGTATCCCTCGAAAGTTTAGCTGGCAGAACACGATGGTATAGCTGTATCTAGCTGTAGGTCCTAATACTGTCAAAGTTGAAAGGTATACAACGATATCAAGCAATGTATGGTGAAGTTGAGATTTTATGATTTGTTGCCAATAATATCTACTTAAACAAAAAATTTTGATGAAATTCATAGTTGTTAAGAATTTGTTAGAAGTATGCAATTTGTATTCATATGCCTTATTTAAACAAGTTCGTACAACCCAAGGTGGTCCTTTAAATATTTTTTTATTTTCATTATTTTAATTACACACCACATTGCCGCATCCATGTCATTATTTAAAAAAAAAGGAAAACGCATAAAAAATAACAATTTGTTGGTGCTATCTAACTGTTGGAAGGGGAAGAGAGAGGTAACTGACAAATTATGGCTCTGAATTCTTTTGGGGGTATACACTACACACGCGGGCTTGAATTATGTGAGATTGCCCGTCTGTCACACAATCTGCACGCACTGGAGGACAGTTACATAAATTGTCTTTTGTGTTTTGTCTGCTGCTGCCGCCGCCGCCACTGCTTTTGCTGCTGCTGCGGTATGTCATACTGAGGTTTGGGTGTTTTTTTTTTATGGTATATTGCAATACGAATTTAAAGAATTTGAGAAAAACAGGGTGTTAACCCCCAAGCCCGAGGAAGGAGCTTCTTCGAATAAACACAATAGGCAAATAATAATTCTTAGGGAAATAAAGTGGTCAGCACTTTTACTTGCGATACATAGATTGTACAAAGGTACTATACGGTAGTGTAATTAATGTAAATAGAATAAGAGAGAACATTTCCAATATTCAAATATTGAAACACTACCCCCTTAAAAAAAAACCTTTACCAAAACAGAATGAAATAACAACTCCTTTACGAAATATTTATTGATTTATAAGCACAGTTAGTTTCAAACATATGTACAAGACAGAAGAGTTTTAGTTTAAAACAGTTAAGAAAAACAAAACAATTCCTCTTCTTCATCTGTGGTTTCATATTTTTGAGAACTTCTAATTTGTGAAAGGTATTTATTTTCATTTAAAAATAGGTATACTGTACAACTTTTGACAATTTAAATACTTCAAATTGTTATCCACTATTAAAATTGATTCAACAGTTCACACTTCCTTTCTTTTCTTTGGTCCACTTCACTGTGAACAGTGTAAACCCATTAACTAAGAAGTACTCCCCACGTTCACATGTTGCCCCGGAATACAGAAAAAAATTTGATAAAATTTAATTAATTTTATATAATAATAATAAATTTTCAATGAAATTCAGAATTATTGGTGGAACAAAAATGTTAACACTTTTTTAACAGAATTTTTTTCTGAAAGTCTTAATTTTTATTTTCACATTATCTTCTGTAATATTTTTCTACATCTTCCTAAACTATTGTTTTTACCGAGCTCATAAGTACAGTGAAACAAATACCTTACCCCTTAAATTAACTCAAAACAGTTTTCGTAACCGTTATAGCATTCTTTTTTTAAGCATTCTACTTCACTTTAGAGCAAGTTTTTATTTAAAGGATTGATGTTGTGCTTAGTGGAAGAAAAGACTGTTTGGAGAGAATCTAAAATTGTTGAAACTTTAATTAATTGTGAATTATTTCCAAGAGTAAAAATGTAATATTATATGAAATGCAATTGATTTTGAAGTTAATTGTTACTTTGTAAAAAAAAAAAACAATGGAGAAAAATACAAAAAGTGAATAAAAAGAGAACATGCAAAAAAAGAGCACATAAAGAATTTTATGAAAAAAGAGAGTTTAAAAAACATCGGCATCAAAAAAGAGAACATATTGTTCTCTATTAAAAGATTTATTATTATTTATTTATTTTTTCTTATCAATAACATATTAAAATATACTATTAATAACTAGATTAATAAGAGCACTAGCAGCATAGTACTATCGGCTCTTATCTATTAAAAGATATCTTCTGGAAACTTAAAAAAAAAATTCAGTAATTTGTTTTCAAAAAAGCTACCATTCTGTAAAAATAATTTCAGGAAAATGTGGTTATAAGTAAAAGTATAACAGTAAAAGAACCATATTTCTCCCCATAACACCCTGTTGTATATACTACGTAAGGGTGCATTTTATCAAAGGGCAGTGTGGCCATGTGTAAATTAAACGCAAAAGTCGTATAGTATCGTAACCGCTTCCATTTCAGTTCAGTAATAACTTTAATTTACGTGGGTATATAGATTCAAATAGTCAGTCATGTGATATGCATGAATAAGTTCGTGATCTCTTAATCACTTTATACTGCATTTATTTAGTTGAAAGGATATTTATTTATGTAAAACATTTAGGTTTTTCAAAGAGTCAATTTCTATATTACTATTTTGGGTTTTAGGTTGAATGGACAGCGTATATATTCCCTGACTTTGACAGGCATGATGGTTTAATAGCTTTTCGGAACAGATGTTTGAAAGTAATAAAGTATAACTTTATTAGTTGATAGTTGAGGATACAAAATGGCTTTATTGAATTGAGTTAACCATTTTTTTTTTTGAAAAATGATGATTTTGTTACAAACGTTACGTTCATTCATTTTAACAATGTAAAACTTTGAACATTAAGGTCAAAAACATAATATAGGTATCTGTGTCAAAGAGTTATTAACTCATTTTAATTTTGACAAATGTGTTTTTTATAGATTGGGCTTTTTAATTTTTATACAGGAAAGTTAACCAAGCATTTGTTTTTGTTTCATTTAATTAAATTTTTTAATACATACATTTAAATGTAAGTGTTTACAGGTATTTTATTGACACGAGTTTAATTTCATGCTTATATTTCTGAAGAAAAAATTATTTAAAAATAATCAAATAGATAAAATGCATGTCTAAATCGTGTCCAATTGTGAATGGAAAACGGTTTAAGAGATTTGATGGTACCTAGTGACCTGAATGAAATTTTTATTACAATTTCATTGAACGGTACCTATAGAATCACCATTATGAAGGTCAAGCCATTTTTTTTTTTATATATTTAACCACTAAGCATTTCTAAAAGTTTCAATGAAAAATATTTAGGCATTAAGCTTTTAAAATTAAGTATTTAAACATATAAATTCGTTTTTACCCCAATTCACCCTATAAATAGCAATACTTTTAAAAAATATCGAGTGCTTATTATAAGTGATCCCCGAAGTTCATCCTCAAATAATTAGGCACATTTCAAAGACATTTTTTTTTTTTTTAAGTCGGGTTATCATTTTTTGGTTTAACCCTATTTCACCCTATGTTGCCAAACAAAATTGAGAAATTTTGCTAGGACTGCTTTTAAATGAAGCAATTATCTCATGCGATTTTTAAATTGAGATTTTTTAAAATTGAGATTTTTTTAAATCGACCGAAGATACGGTGTGTCAAAATTTGAAAGCAATATTGGTAAAGAACTTGGAAAGATTTGATATTTTATTCATTAAAAAATAATAATAGAATAGAAAATAGAGAGTAAAAGTCAACGGATAAACTTCTGATGCGATTGAAGTCAACAATGGTGTCACAAAAGGGTCGGTTTTAGGAAGTCTTTCATTTATAATATACTAGCCGATTCGCCCGTAGCTTCGCTAACGTGTATATACCATAGTATATATATAGTATAGTATATATATAGTATAGTATATATATAGTATAGTATATATATTATTATATAGTATAACGTAATAATTTATCTTTATTTTAAGACATTAATTAATCATTTAAATCTGACTATTAGAACTAAAGTTAATTATTATAAATCTAACTAAAACCTTAATCTTAATGATTCGATTCGATTATTAGAACAGAAGCTATAAGCCAAAAACCAAACCACATTTTTACTGACACAATTATGTCAGAAACGTTGTATACTTTAAGGAGAATAGCACACTTTTTGCTTATTATTATCTTTATTTTAAGACATTAATCATTTAAATCTGACCATTAGAACTAAAGTTAATGATAAATCTAACTAAAACCTTAAAATAATTAAAAAACTAAAGCAAATATTTGCTTATTCGACAAAAATCGATTGCGGGTCCTGTCCCGCTCACGCAACTCCGTTGCTCCGCTTAGGGTATGTTCAGTCGCCAGGCAGGCGCCAATGTCAACAGTTAACTGGGACGACAGTAGATATCATAATTTTAAGATCTTAACCTTGAAAATCTATCCATTAGAACTCAAGTTATAAGTCTTAAACCTATAGATATAGGTATGCCGGAATAAGTCACTTCAGTTACAATTCTACATCTAGCCTGATAATTTACCTAAACTTAACCCTAAACTTGAAGATCTGATGCATAATGTACCTACCTAACATAAGTAGGTATCTATTTATTTTTTATTCAATTTTTTATTAAAAATTTGTTTTTATTTAATTTTGAATTATTAGGTAGGTATATAACGATAAATAAATAAGCAATCACGTTTTTTGCATACACTTGCATGTAATCGCAATGAATTTTTAACTCAATAAATAAACTTGACATTATACCTTCATTTTAAGACCTTAATCTTAAAAATCTGATTATTAGAACCGAAGTTATAAGTAAGTCAATCAAACCAGCCAATCGACCATATTATGTACCTACATATCATTTTCTTTAAATTTTCAGTTTAAATAAAAAAACAGTCAAAATAATTACGTTTTTCACATACAACTTTATGTGATCACAATGATTTTTAACTCTATAATAAAGCCTGACATTTTTACCTTAATTTTAATCTTTATGATTCGATTATTAGAACAGAAGCTATAAGCCAAAAACCAAACCACTTTTTTCACATACAACTTTATGTGATCGCAATGATTTTTCAACTCAATAATTTAGCCTGACATCTAACCTTCATTTTAAGACCTTAATCTTAAAGATCTGATTATTAGAACCGAAGTTATAAGTAAGTCAATCAAACCAGCCAATCGACCATATTATGTACCTACGTATCATTTTCTTTAAATTTTCAGTTTAAATAAAAAAACAGTCAAAATAATGACGTTTTTCACATACAACTTTATGTGATCGCAATGATTTTTCAACTTGATAATTTAGCCTGACATCTAACCTTCATTTTAAGACCTTAATCTTAAAGAACCGAGTATTAGAACAGAAGCTATAAGCCAAAAAGCAAAAACCAAACCAACAATATCAACCCTTTTCCACTTCACAAGTCACTGACACAATTATGCCAGAAGCTTTGTATACTTTTAGGGGCATAGCACATTTTGCTTTACATAATGCTCTTAGGTTAGTATTTTGAATTTTTATTCAAAAAACAATGGAAATAGTGACGTTTTTCACATACACATTTATATTATCACAATGATTTTTTACCTCAATTATTTAGTCTGACATTTTACCTATATTTTAAGACCTTAATCTTAATGATCCGATTATTAGAACAGAAGTTATAGGCAAAACAAAACCTACCAAAACAACCTACCTTTACAAATTATTATACCGACTACAAATGTACATACATACCTACTACAAATATACATACCTACTATATTGTTGTATAAATATAGCATTTTTTTGACGATAACGAAACAAATTCCCCTAGAATGTGATTTGTTATTGCACACACTCTGCCGGCTTTAGAATACTATCTCCCTCTCGCCGGTTGGTATTTTAATGTTTTTTTTTTGTTTTCCCAACTTTCTCGTTGACTAAAATTCTATGTCCGAAATTTATTTTTATGTTTTTAGTATGAAATTTTGAACGATTTTGAAAATTTTTTCTTTGTTCTAACTGAACAGTCCAATTTGCTTTAATTCTATACCTTAATATTGAAAATCGGTCAATTGGATGCAAAGATATAAGCATTTAAGTAAATGCAAATCGGGTGTTTTTCAGATTTCTTTATAATATTTTGCAAAAAGAAGGTCAAGTATTTGTTTATGAAAATATTTGTTTGTATTTCCATTAAATTTATTTTTTTTTAACCTTTTTCACATTTACTTTTATATGTGATGCGGTAACAAAATGTAGCCAGACATTCTACCTAAATTTTAAGACCTTAATGTTAGCGATCGGATCATTAGAGCAGAAGTTATAAGCAAAACAAACCAACCACAGCGTACATTTACTATTATTATACCGACTACAAATATACATACCTACTGCCAATATATATACCTACCATATAGCATTTCTTTGACGATAACGAAGGAAATTCCCCTAGAATGTGGTTTTTTATTGCACACACTCTGCCGGCTTTAGAAGACTATCTCCCTCTCGCCAGTTGGTATTTTAATGTTTTTTTTTTTTTTTCTCCAACTTCCTCGTTGACAAAAATTCTATGTCCGAAATATATTTTTATGTTTTTGGTATGAAATTTTGAACGATTTTGAAAATTTTTTTTTTGTTCTAACTGAACAGTCCAATTTCCTTTAATTTGATACCTCAATATTGAAAATCGGGCAATTGGATGCAAAGATATAAGCATTTAAGTAAATGCAAATCGGGTTTTTTCAGATTTCCTAAATCATGGCAAAATATGGTCAATTTCTGCACTGAACTCGCTGTTTGCCGATGGAAATCATCCCCATTTTTTTCAATTTTTGTGAGATTTTTTTCGGCAAACTTAATTAACTATTGTGAAGGTCGTGTGGGGTGTAAAAATATGTTTGAGGTATCAAATTAATTGTGGGTTTATGTAGATGCGAATAAAAAAAAAACTATCTTTATAGGTGTATAGAGTATAGAGTTATGACGTGATAATTGAAACAACAGAAATATTTGAATATCTCGGTTGAAAAAATTTTGAAAAATCCAAAATTTTGACACAACATGTATATTAATGATATCTATAAGTTGTATGATTTTGAGAATTTTTAAATGATTCATTAAAAAGATATAAATTTTTAAGTGCACTAAAAAAATGTCGATTTTTGATGTTTGAAAAATGTGTCGAAAAAAAAATCTAATCAAAAATTTATGGTATAGAGGTAATAGAATATTGAAATACCTTTCGAATGGTATAAAAATAATTTCGATCGGATTAAAACCTGATTTAATAGAATTTTTTGAAATTTCAATTTTGAACTTAAAAAAATTCATATCTCGCTTTGTGTAATTTGTAGAATTTTTTTTTAAATTAGTAACATTCTAGAATTTTGAATATCTATTGATAAAAAAATAAATGAATGTAATAGGACTTTTCGTTTAGAAGTTAGTTTTTGTACCCTTGACCAGTTTTATCCAATTTTACCCTACTTAGAATACGAATTTCAAAAAATCCCTTCTTAGTGTGCACCTACATATAATAACGAATTAAAAAAAAATTAGTATATATTTTTAAGACTTCTAGTATAAGCTGTGGAATGATCGGACACTTGACGAAAAATTTATCAAATTTAACGAACTCTTTCATTTATAATTTATAATATATATACATAAATGACCTTAAAGCGCTGTTATAAATAGCAAATTAAAATATTTTGCGGATTATGCAGTTGTCTACAATGTCCAGGGTGTCCCATAACCAATGGTTTAAACTGAAACTAGTTATTGGCCAGGTCATGACCTCTCAGAGTAACTTGTCCATACCGAATCAAACGATTTTGGTTCAACCGTTTCGATATAAATATAGGGGTGGGTCAAATACAGGTTTCTTTTTAAAAATGCTATACAATGAACAAACTTAAATTTTGTCCATGTATTATGGCTTTATTAGTAAGAGCAAACATTCCCATAAATTATGGAATACAATGTCGTTCAGGTGGCTGCCTCGGATGGATTCGCAGTAGCGCATCCTGTCACTCCAATTTTCCAAGACCTTGTCGATGGTTTCATTCTGTAGCTCACGGATTGCTTGGATGATATTGGCCTTAAGCGATTAAATCGTTTCCAGATCTCTGGCATAACATCGGTCCTTCACGGTTCCTCACAAAAAAAGTCCAAAGGGGTCAAATAGTAGCTCCGAGAGGGCCAATCGACATCGCCAAGACGGCTGATAATACGATTTGGTAATTTGTTGGGCAAAAGATCGATTGTGGCATGGGCTATGTGTCATGGTACGCCATCCTAATACATAAACCAGAGGTCGTCCAAATTCATGTCTTCAATTTCAGTAACAAAAAAGTCGGTTAACATGGGTCGGTAACGCCCACCGTTGACCGAAACGTTGTTCCCAGCCTTATTTTTGAGTCCCCAATTTTTTAAGTGTAAACCTACTTATTTCGTTCAGCGGAGGTATGATACTGACTTTCTGTCAAGATTTCGAGCCGGAAACAGCTGTCAGTTTCAAAATAACCTATGATTTAAAAAGAAACCACTATAAATGGCCCCTCCTGTGTATATTTTTTAATTGTGAAGTAAAATCTGTAGGTTTTTATTTTGACAGCGTGATATTTTTCGTAATGCTTGTTGGAGCGCAACGTATCCTTTTAAAACTTATACTTACTATCTACTTTAAACTATATTAAACTAAACGAATAAAATTTATGAATTAATAATTTAACAAAACATTTAAATTTGCCGCCATAATGTAGGGGCGAGCCAGTATTATCTTATTCAAAAATATATGTATTTAACATAGAATAAACATAGAACAAATCTATTGTTAAACTTTAAACAATGAATAAAACTTACTTCTTGTTACAATCTCGACGCGTACAGTCTTTTTATTTAAAGCTACTCTACTCTACTCTTTTGCAATTAGTGGGAAAACGCTCTCATCTAACATTTTTGGCGCCCAACGTGGGCCAAATTCTTATATATTTAATTTTTAAATTATTAACAATTAGGTATTTCAGTCCTACCAAATTAAAGTTCAAAAATACAATTGAAAAATCATTAGGGCGGACAAATTTCGTCACAGTATGGAAATTTTATAATAAATTAATAAGCCAATATCAAATACATCTTCAATACATTTCTCCTATATATCTTTGATATAAAAAATAACAAGAACGAGTAGGTAGGTAGGATACGTGTATGATCCAGTCGTCGATTTAATTAATCATAAATCCATTAAAAACTCATCGTGCTCATTTCTTCATTTTTCTTTAACAAATTATCTCGAATGGGGTGTTAAAAGTCTTGATTCCAATTTTGAATACTTATAGGTACACCCCATCCCATATAATCGTATACAATATCACAACTACAAATATTTTTTTTTTCTTCAACCATATGCTCACTGAATATAAGGAATTAATTGAACAAAAATCTTCAAGAAATGTAATAAAAAAAATTTAAAATAATCATCTCATCTCATCTGTCGTCATTTGGAAAGAATTCAAATAAATCTTAGTCTGATTCGAGACCCGGATTTCCCTACAAATACAGAGCGACTACGACGTATGTCACATGGTGGTTTCCTCACGCAAAGTATAATTAAGTTATCATAACGACATCATTTTTAAATTAATGTAAACGCGGGGATAATAAGATGGGTGTTATTTGAAATTGTGTTGATTGAGAAGGCGTTGTAGGCATCTATCGACGTTTCTTGGGGACCATACATACTTAGGGGATTGGAGATGTGGTTGCTAAATTGCATATATATTCGTTAATGGTTCAAGTGATGACAGGTCAACGAAAAAAAAATACAGGGCGAATAGGAACTCTTGTTTTTATTTCAACAAAAGTATATGTGATTAATGAGTTTAAATGCAGCATTTTTTTCGGAAATTTTTCTATTGAAATAAAAGTTGTTTTGGAATAATTGAAAAAAGAATATGAATCAAAGAAGGGGAATATGGTTAATTTATTGGAAACTTTTGTTTCACTTGAAAATTGTTGAAATGACTCTTGGACTTTATTATTTTATTTTTTACTTTTATGTTTCGAAATTTCTATATAATTCCTGATATGTATTTTCAAATCGTGAGTATTTTTGTACAAATAATAAAATATAGGTACTATAATATTGCACCTCGAAGCAAAAATTAAAAAGCGCGCCTGTCAGACCATATCTCAGCGGGGGGTTAATGCTCCCTATTCTTCTATTCTATGATAATTAATTTATTAGTCAAAGTTAATCAGAGCTTTAATGCTTCAGTAGAGAAAAAAAAATAAAAAGTTAACTAACAGATCGTAGGTGCAAAAATGCAAGTGTATATATTTTTGGCAACAGCGATGTAAAGGATGCTTTTTTAACCTGGTACTAACTTCAGTGGCAGTGAGTTATATCTGTCAAACTAATTATCAAATTGCAAACTGTCAGTGTCATTTGTATTCAGTAATATTTACAATTTTATAATGACACTAGCAGACCCGTGATCTTATTGCTTCGCAAAATTTTTAAGAATTAATGTAAAAAAAGTTAGGTTTTAAGAAAAACCAATGCGCTTATTTAGAAAATTAATTTGTATTTTATTGTTTTGTTAAGTAGGTTCATGTTTGAGAGACAAACAGATAAACTAAATCTTAAGACTCCCTTTTTTTCTTTTCTAAACCTTGTGCTTAATGCCATGTTTGATTACTATCTCCTCCGGTTCAATTTCTTTTACGAATCCATGAATTGCCGTCATACTTTTTCAGTAGCCATGCCAGAAGAAGAAAAATACGTACCTACTGCAATGTAGCCAGTCCATCAGGTCACTACATTACCTTTCCGTCATACTACGAAACACTCTGCTACAGTACCGTCCCTCACTTGAATATGACAGCATCCTACATGCTTCATTGCCAAGCATTGTACCACTTCTATCAAGTATTAAGTTTATATTAATAAATTACTTAATTTAGTAGTAAAGTTTTGACTATTATTTACACCTACCTACTCCACTATGCTGTTATACAAATAAGACAAAAACTGAGTGGAATTCGGAAGTTTAGCGAAAAACCGAAAGAGGTATCGGAGTGAGAGTAGCTAAATACAAAAAACGTTTCAAGTAAATCGCTTTAATACTTTCTAAGTTTACGCGTGACAAACTAAATAATTGTTTCGTCTTTATATAAATATAATAGTATAATGATAATGAAGTAATGATATACGCTTCAACATCACATTTTTAGAAAATTGATTCCTTAATTATGGTTCGGTGCACCAAAATCACCTGCTTACGTTGAATCCGCTGTTTTATCGTACTTATAGCAATGAGACACTCTTTTTTTTTATATATATTTGCATTTAAATCACGTGGAACAAACAATTTTATTTTAAAATTAAATAAAAAACCCTTTTAATTAGGACTGAAATGACATATTGTTCTGGATGAAATATACCTATATACATGGAGCATAAAATTACTGAATGTGTTTTTCTTTACCTCACGTTTTTTGACTTGCAATGAAAACCGTGTTAACAATATAATTAATTAAATTATTGATGAGAATATTTATACGGAAATCCTACCGTTTGCTAAAAAAAGAACTGCTACTCTACATATATACATATGTATGTAGGTACTTTGTGGATGCAAGGATACTATCAGTGAAAGCATTGCTTTATACTTGGCTGTAACCAATCATTGTTAAAGCTATCTACACATATACATACATATTATGTACCATTTCCGTGTCACGTTCACACATTTAAATGCATCACCATCAACCAGGAGGTATTATTAAAGTATTTATCCCACTCGGATGCGTTATTGGTATAAATCTTTGTTGGGGATATAATTTTTTGTTTTTTTTTTTTTATAAAATGTAAAACATTTATAAAAAATTCATTATATTGATTCGATTTTACTCGGTTGAACTTTTTCCGAACACAAAAGATCGCCATCAGATCCCTCCTTTTTGAAATCATCCCTTGCCTTTAGTAGATATAATATCTGTGACATATGTATTTATTAAAGTTGAATGGGAAGTGAGGCTGGATTATATTTCCGATAAAGGACACAATAATTCAGGAACACTTTGTTTGTTTGTTTTTTTTTACAGGGTCGGAGTGTTTTCCTTTTTTTATGTGTTTTTTTTTTTCAAACCTTTCTTATCACATTATCATAATTTAAATTAAAAAAATCAACATGCGAATATCCATTCTACGTTTAAATTAAGCTCTATGTAAGACAAAATAAAATGTTCACTACAATTTTCAGTTACTTTGTAACCAAGCGTTACCTTTCCGTCTACACTACCTTAATCGAATTTAATTACCGTTCGGCGGCGGCGGCGCGGCGGCGGTCGAAATCCCATAAGCTCCCTACATTATCATTCGATACACATAAACCACAATGCATGAAGTTGAACTCGATATCATTACTCAAAAAATCATTATTCTTATTTCGTCGTCTTATAGTTCACACTATATCTTAGTAGAAAATATCACAATTAGACGTATGAAATTTCAATAGTTGGGGTTGCTTATTGACTCATGATTTTCTTATTTTGTAATTAGAAGAGCTGATTTCAGTTTGTAGTAATTGTGATAGCTACAGACAGGAATGCCAGATTGAGGGATTTTTCCCGTTTTTCGGAATTTTTCCGACCCTAAAGGGAAAAAGGGAAAACCAACCCAGAAAACGGGAAAAACAGTCAGCCCAAAAACTTTCACGTTTTAATACCAATACCAAAACTTCTTTTTAAAACATTCCAATTCCACTATATAACAAATTCAATAAGAGTATTTCTTCGCTAATTCCGCTTTGTAGACATTTTCCTCATTTATTTACTCAATTTGAGCTTAGTGATCTAGATATGGAATATAGGTCACTCACTAAGAAACTTTGACATATCAGCTACACCGACCGATAACATTCAAGAATTTTGGAAGGATATTTTACTAATGAAGTTTGATGAGGGTAGATTCCAAAATATGGAAAAATTGGTTTCATATATTTTTTGTCTTCCACACAGTGGAGCAAGAGCTGAGAGGGCTTTTTCAGCAATAAACTTGAACAAAACTAAGTTAAGAAATAAGTTAGAAAACAGGACACTTTGCGGAATTCTCCATACTAAATTGTTAATGAAAGATCGCAATTGTGTGGAACTAGAAATAGATAAAGAATGTTTGCGTCTACATACAAGTAGTATGTACAAAGATGAAATAGTCCTAGATTAAATGAACATAAATTTGTGATACAAATATATTGAAGCTAGTCTTATGAAATAAAAACATGTATTACGTTTTAAAAAATTGTTTTTTTTTCCCCGGAAAAAGAGGAAAAAACGGGAAAAACTAAAATCAAAAAAGGGAAACAAAAAATTTTTGGATGAAAAAATAGGGAATCGACTTGTCAAAAGTCTGGCAACGCTGGCTACAGATTCCTTTTTTCTCCATGCTCGACGCTTGTTAGCAAAGTTAAACCGTTTTGGTTCTGAAATTGTGGGCTGTAATTAGATTCCTACTGATACTCCCCTCTTACTTTTTAAGTAAGCAGTGGGTTAACAACTTCCTTTTCCCTCGGATCGGACTAGCTCAAACTTAAATATCTTTGAAATATGTGACTACAATCTCGATCAGATAACAACCGATATTTATTTAATAAATCGTCCTTCCAATTAAAAAAAAATACGTATCTAGTACAACTTGGAATTCAATCTTTATTAAGAAACCGAACAACTGTTCGGGTCAATGTCTGATTTACAATAGAGTGTAAGTTATGTTTTAAGTTTCTTTATATAGGTACCCAAAATACAGAGATAGATATGGGATTTTGAGTTTAAACTTTAAACGTTGTTATTTTCAACATCCTCCGGGCGCCCCGAAATAATTTCCAGGGAATATAACGGGTGATTTTTTAGCTGGTTTGGTTTTGGCAACACTGGTTTTGACACCTGACGTGTGTTTAGTACCTTGTGTCACTGTCAAACAGCTTCAGTTTGGTTTGCAATTTAACCATGGATCGTCTTACAAATGAACAACGCTTGCAAATTATTGAATTTTACTATCAAAATTCGTGCTCGGTTCGAAATGTTCATCGCGCGCTGCTTCCATTTTATGGTCGGCATCTGAGCAGTCTATTCGGAAGATTGTGACCAATTGGTCAATTGGCCGCCTAGATCGTGCGATTTGACACCATTAGATTATTTTTTGTGGAGGTATGTCAAGGCTAATGTCTATAGGGACAAGCCCGCTTCGATTGACGCACTGGAAGCCAACATCCATGCATTCATTCGTGAGATACCGGCCGATATGTGTGAAAGAGTATGCCAAAATTGGACTCAGCGGATGGGCTACCTGAGACGCAGCCGCGGTCAACATTTGCATGAAATTATCTTTAAACATTAAATTGCAAGGTTCAAACTATCGATTCAAATAAATATTTCATTCATTTTTTCGAATTTTTTGTGTTTTTTTTTTTTTTAAAGTTCTAAACCTCTTAAAAAATCACCCATTAAAATCTTGATTGCCCATCTCATTCTTGTACCGTCTACATAACGAACTTCAGCTGCTCGCACCTTGTTGTCTCTTCCAGAAAAAATATAAGTTCCGCTACAGCCATCTTCCAGAGCATTCGGGCTTTTGAACTATCGTGAAAATGAACGACGTCTCCTACTTTAACTTCGTTTGAAGGTGTTGCTTTTGTATGATGAGCAGATCTTAAGACTTAAGAGGCGAAGATACTCGATATACCATATTTTATACAAAAAAGATATGTGATGGATTCTAGAGTTTCATTTCCGTCGAAGCTCGATATCATTAACTAATTTACCCCGTTCTGAAGATTCGCCATAATAGCCTGCAAGAAAATTATTTTGTGTGAAAGGGGTTAAGTCTAAAGGATCGAAGTTTTATATGAAATACCGTGTGTAAATCCATATTAAATCACTACTAGGTTTTCCATGATTAATATGGATGTCAGAATCCAGTTAGGGTTAAAATTATGTTGATGTTGGAATTCGGTTTCTGAACTGTAGTGGCCTAGTTTCTACTATTGATAATTCGGACCTGGGTGATGGTCGAACAGAAGCTTTTACACAGACTTGAGGTTATCCCTTTGAGTGAATAATCCTCCTACTGATTGGGATTGTTTTTTTTTTTTGTTTTTATTTTATTCATTTCTTCCGACAATAATTATGGGAAATTTTTTTGTTAAATAAATAATTGGAAAAGAATTATTTGATTCTTTTTTAATTTAATAGTTGAATTTTTATTTAACTAACCACCTATAATTAATTATACTGTGGAACAAATTCATCTGCCCGTAGTACTTACATTTTTGCATATTTTTAGTTTAATGGAAAAACAATTTTCATCTGCGTGTGTAGTAGCTTGTGTTAGTGCGTAGGACTCTTATGACGAAGGTCTTTGGTTCGATTCCCAGTCTATATCCGAACTACAAAAAAAAACAGAAATGTTTTTCACCTGTTACTGGCGTTTGAGATGAATAGACAAATCTAAGGAAAACTTTCCTCTCCCCTCAGCTGGTTGGATTCAGCAGAAAATTGTAGGTCCCCTCAATTCTTCCCAATAACATGCACAGATTATTCGCAAAATTACTCTTCGCAAATTCAACGTAGAAACAGAAAAAGAGGGCATCTTGGTTTCGATATTCGGAGGACATCGACTTGCACGGCAGCACTTTTGATGGAAAATGTCAACATATCATATAGCGACACCTATAAATATTCAAAAGGGGATCTAGTGATCTCCAGATCAATGAACCACCAACCAAATTGATTATGTCGCGATAGACGCTAGACATTCTTTCAGTATCCTGGGTGCCCGAACGTTCCGACGTTCCGAGAGAACAACATATAGACTCGGGCCACTAGTTGGTAGTAGCTCATGTAAGGCTGCTGATATGATATCCATGAGAAAAAAACGCCGAGTGGATATTGTGAAATGATTTGGCATCCCGAAGTTAGAATCACATGAGACCTCCTTAAGTTTAGTCGGCCATGCTTCTTTTCATCTTCAACAAGCTGCTCACCAGCATCGAAATAAAATGAAAAATAAAATAAAATAAAATAAAGTGAAAACCCTGATGGTTCGACGAAGAGTTCTCCCGGTACATGCTTAGGCTATATACCTACTACCATATTCCAAACTAATTCTCACCACCAGTGGATAATTTAAAATGCAATTCTTTCACGAAAAAGTTGCCAAAACAATTTCTACTTAGGTGTACCTTTTATTTAAAAAAATGAAGATAAAACCCTCGTCTGCGTCTCGTATGAAAACTTGAGATAAGTGAAAATGAAAAAAAACTTAAATACTGTAGCACCTGGTCCGGTCGATAAGGTTCCTTATAAAGAAAAAAGAAACAGGTATAGGTACCTACAATATGCGAGTAAGCACTGCGAACTATTATTTTCAATCGAGGTAATAACCAGAAAAAAAAAAGAAACCTAAAGGAAAATATGGCCAACATTTCATTGAAATTCTAAAATTACTTTGTGCATTCACTCCACTAAGCAAGCAGGCTAATGTATTCTGCTTTAAACTTCAGAACAGAAAAAAAAATAACCCTCACTGTAAGGCAGCGACAGCTTACACCCCCATCGGAAAAGACACATTTCCTGGCAATAAAGGCTATAAGCGAAAAGAAAAACTATAGACGGTATGAAAAAATATAGAAAGATCTTGATAAAATACAAGTAGGATAGGTACAATCGCCCCTCGGGGCTAAATAAAATGTCTTATCGTGGGCTTCAATGTCAATTTATCCAATCCATCATGTAAGCCGCAGGATAAATATAAACTGTCAGTGTCACATTGTTCATAAATTGAATTTTCTTGCCCCCGAAACACATTTGCCGGAAGTTGCCACCGACATCCACTTGTAGAATATATGTACATATATAGGAGGCAGTCATTTTGTGCTTATTTGTCTTGGAATTTAATGTCACTATACGAAGGTACTTTAAACTCTGTATGTATACACGGAAGGATTTCTACACACAAAACTCTAGAAATGGCCTATATAAGATATCCTTGTTTGCTGTCATAAAAATTGATTGCTTCACTGACGCCCTGACATTGGACAAATAATAATTAAGGATAATTAATTTCTCTATACAATGGACACATATATGTATGTACATTTATACGAGTAGGTATACAAACATTGGATAAAGGATCAATGTAGCGATTAGATGGGAGTTGGGGAAATGACTATATGTAGCTAACATATAATAGGAGGCAAGGAATGAATTCAATGTCCTGTTATGTGTGTTTACATTACAAACGCAAGTTCATTGTAAAAACGATTCCGTTTTTGCCAGAGTGTCTCTTGTCCTGGCTCATCGGATTTTGTTGTTGTGGTTATGTGTAGTGTTGTTTTGTTTTGTGTTATTGTTCTGTGACAACGACGACGACGATGGCCTTTGTTTTTGATATTCGTTTGGGGGAGTTTTTTTTTTTTGTATTTAGCTATTGGTTTCCTTATATCCTTGTCCTTGCACTGGAGGTCTTTTCTTCTTTTCTATATTTTGTCTATGTTTGCCAATATTTTATTTTTATTTGATATCCTTGGGGGCTGAGTTATTGACATTTTTCGTCGTTATTATTGCTAACAGCAATGTTGCTGTTTTTTTTTTTTTGCATTAAATGTGAGATATATAAATATAATACAGAAGTACACATACATATATCGGTGGTGGGATGGTGGATGGGTGGTAAAATTACCGTTGTTGTTATGGTGCAATATCCAACCGGCTTTGGAGCCAACGCAACTTGTCACATATACAATAATATAGTTGTGCGGTATACGTTCTACGTCATACCACGTCTTACCCTATGAATACGAGTTCGTAATGCTAAAATATTGACATTAGCTTTAGGGGATGTTAATGAAAAATCAGGACAAAATCTGTGACGGCTTTGCCGCTATCGGTTTTTATTTTTTTATTTGTTTGAAAAGCTCGACCGAAATAGGTTTTATATTTAGAATCTATATGCGGTAAAAAAAAATTAAACTTTAAAGATTGAAGGTAGGTCCATATCTCTTCTTAAAAAAATATCTGAAATTGATTTGACACCAACGTACACCAAGTGATTTCTTACACAAATCTCAATTTATGAGTCAAAATTTTTAGTACTAACTTATTAATGCAGAGTTAAAAAATTAGTTTTGAAAAAAAAATGATTCACCCATTTTTGAAATACTGAATTTTCAAAAAATTATTTTTGAATTTTTTTTTTAAATCCAAAATTTGATTTTTGGAAAATTTTGATATGCAAAGTTATTCAAACTTATAGGTAGCTTTTGTGTAAAAATTTCATTAAAATTGGTTCAACAGATAAAGAGATAGTCGAAAACCCAAAAAATGGTTCTATGAGAGGCACCATTTTTAAACGATAGATACATTTTTTTTTTCTCAATAGTATGGTAGATCTTTCTGATAATTGTAGGAGCCGTTTTTGAGAAAAAAAATGGGATTTTCAATACCGGTTTTTTATTTGTATCGTTATTTTTGTTCTAAGAACTGCTGGGTGCTTAGTTTAATAAAAATCGACAAAGTCGTTTTCGAATTATTAAGTTCTCAAAAAAAAAATTTAAACTTTTTTTAAAAATCAAAAAAAAAATTTTAGTACCTACACAATATTTTTAAAATTATTGCAAAAATTATCTATAAAAAAAAACTGATCAAAATCAGTTGCACCGTTTTTGGGAAAATCGAAAATCAAAATATGATTCTATGAGAGGTACCATTTAAAACCATTTTTCCGACAATTTTTTTTAAAAAAAAGTTGCATTTTTATAAAAAAAAAATTACTGAAATTTAAAAAAAAAAGTTGTGGGCACGTTTTATAGAAAAATAAGATTTTTATAATTTGGTAAAAAAAACTTGTACGGCAGGTACCGTTATTTTTGGTCTTATAAATCAGTAATTTTTTGCATGCGATTTTCTAAACATCGTATCTTTCGTTTTTGGACACTTTTCCAGCTCGTTTTTTTTTTTTTCAGGACCAAAAATAACGGTACCTGCCGTACAATTTTTCTCAAAAAACTTATTTCTTTTTAAAACGTGCACACAACTTTAAAAAAATCAGTAAATTTTTAATAAACAGTAAGCATTCTGTAAAAAAAAATATTAAAATGTTTATAAATGTTACCTCTCATAGAACCATTTTTTTTCGATTTTATCAGAATTGGTTCAACTTATTTAGCTAATTTTTTTTAATGACGATTATTTTAAAAAGTTTTTTTTCTGGATATTTCAAATTTTTTTTTATTGAAAATTTAAAAATTCGAAAACGACTTGGTCGATTTTTATTAAATTGGGCACCCTGCATTAGTTTTAAAATAAAAATTATCCATATAATCAATTTTGATGAAATTCTAATAAAATTAAATAATATTGCATATCAAAATTTGGCATTAAAAAATATATATTTTAAATACAAAAAAATCAAAGTATTATTTTTTTAAATCCATTATTTAGAAAATTAATAAATATTTTTTTTTTTTAAATGGATTTTTGAGGGGCATACCAATTTTTTTCTTGAAAATGTTCTCAAAATTTTGTATCCAAAAAATGTTTTAAAAAAACCACTCCAACGATTTAAAATTTTTGAGATTTGTTAAAGAAATCAAATTATTTACATTGCATTGGTGTCAAAAGAAATTCCTGGTTCGAAATCTTTTCTCTTAACGACCTTTGTCAAAAATTAATACCACAAAAACCCTTTTATATTGGCATCGCTGCAATCTGCTGATGCTATAATATACAAAGTGGGGTTTTCGTTTTGAACTTTGAAAGGTGCACATGGAAAGAGATGAATCCAAATCCGTCATCATTGTCGATGGTTGATGAGATTTCAAAAGCAGCCCCGCAGGACACATCAAATAATACGAAAGGAGGATATGGGATAAATAAATAAATATGAAATATACGATTCACACACACACTCATCCCAACAAAACAACCAACGTGAATGAATAGCGTACAAACGTGATCAAGGCCGGCTGGTGCTGGAGCGTGGGTGTATTTGCGCACTTTGATTTGAAGCAATAGCAACATTTTGGCGAGTGATTAATTCATGTGTCCCTTCTGGCTAAGAATATGCGCCATTCGAGTATATTTTTGTATTGTGGTCACATACTATCAACCAAAATGTTAGATATATAGTTCTTATTCCATTTCTGCTTCAATTGTTTTGCTGTTGGTTAGAGCTTGTCAGCTGAATTTTGGTTTAATTTTTTTTTTTTTGTTAAAACGAGACTGTCTAGAATTTTAGGTATGTATGTATATAAGGTATTCCGCTGGATTGGTATCTGACTTTTTGATTTTTTGCGAAAGAAATTTAAGTCAGTTTGTGACGCATTGAAGAGCAATATTTAAATTGGATTGTATTTTCGAGAAGAGAAGAATTTTTTTGAGAAGGATGTTGGCTGGAAAAGGTATGTATGCATGATTTTTTATTAGAGAGAGAGAGAGAGCTGAGAGCTTTTATTAGATATGCACAGACATTTTTTTTCATTATGAAATATTCAAAAGATACATAGAGAGTTAAGTTTACCTTTGGTATAGGAGAAGCACATTGTTCATGCCTTAACATCGCTGAACGAATTTTGGCTTTTTTTTATGATTTGTGTTGTTTTGTTCTATAAAACTTCTATACTTATGGTAATTTAGAAATCCGTGGGCTTTGCGGGATCAAGGATTACTTGCTCGAGACATAATCGACTAAAGTGCTCTCTGAGAAATAAATAATATAATGAAAACATTTGATGTCTTCTAATAAAATATATTACACTTTATTTATCTGGGAATACAAAATTCGGAAATATGTACATATAGAACACTGTCGGTTCGGACAAAATCGAAAAAAGTCCTGGGAGCAGGCTAGAACATGGCTTTCAAAAATTAAAGCAAAGAGATAAGAAAAAGATTTAAAAACACAAAACAAACTATACTACAGAACTAGAGAAAAACTAAATCACAGATTTAAGTATACATCAAAGAGCTTGAAAATTCTCACCTACTCAACCTCCTTGCGCAGCTAATCCGCTATGCGTCTAATTTTCGGATCCTTTTCGGGTGCGTCACAGTAAGGCTTTAAGTCCGTAACTTATTCGTACCTTTTTCGTCTGTAGAAGAATGTAGGTCCACGGTGATACTCGTTTCTTGATAAGAAATGGGCCTATGAGGTTAGGTTAGGTTGAAGTGGCTATCGGTAGAGAACCGATACACTTAGGCCAATTGTTAGCCCGTTGTGATACCACATGGATCTAGGAAAGCTTTTCCTTACTCAATTAAACCAATTTGAGCTTCTTATGAAGCGTGCGACATTACTTATAGAAGTATTTGCTAGATCACTCGTATCGTTGTAGTAGAAGTCTCCCAGGTGGAGTCTACGTCTCTGTGACAGAGCAGGACGTGTACAAAGAAGGTGAGGAATTGTTTCCTCCTCTTCCTCATCCATGCAGTTTCTGCAGAAATCATTAGAGTGAACGCCTAGTCGCATGGCGTGCCTACCTATTAGGCAGTGTCCACTTATGACACCTATTACGGAACTAATGTGCAATCTGCTTAAAGATATCAATTGCTTAGAGCGTTTCAAAACCAGCATTGGCCAGATTTGTTTTGTCGTTAAGCAAGTGGTGAGGTTGTTCCACCTAAGGTTTGTTTTCTTTATAGCATCTTGCTTTAGCATATGTTTAAAAGTAGCGATAGGTATACCAATAGTTGTCTTATTTGGTAGTATGGGTACTGTTGTTCCACTTTTTGCGAGTTCGTCAGCTTTACAGTTTCCTGGAATGTCCCTGTGGCCCGGCACCCAACAAAGGTGAATGTTGAACTGCTCCACCATCTCAATGAGAGATGATCGGCAGTTTTGGGCTGTTATAGAGTTTGTAGAAACAGAGTCCAGAGATTTGATGGCAGCTTGGCTGTCTGAGAAGATGCGGATATCAGTAGTTGATATCACGTTTTCTTTAAGCCAAGATAAAGCTTCTTTAATCGCTAAAAGTTCCGCCTGGAATACGCTACAATGATTAGGAAGACGGAATGATAGACCTAAATTAAGTCTGTCTGAGTACACGCCTCCACCAACCCCGTCAGCGGTTTTTGATCCATCAGTATAAAAGTGAACGGATTCATCTTTCAAGAAATTCTCATCCTCCCAAGTTGATCTGGATGGGATGGTAACTTGAAAGTTTTTATTGAAATGTGCTTGGGGGATAGTGTAGTCGATGTTACTTGAAAATGATCTGAATGAATTCTGAATTACCGAATGGCCAATTTCATTATTGATCCACTGTGAAGAGGCTTTAAGACGAATAGCTGTGCTTGCGGCCGTTTGTTTACTAAAAATGTCTAGGGGTATCAGATGGAAAAGAATGTTTAGTGCCGCAGAGGGAGTGGAGCGAAGTGCTCCGCTCGTGCACAAACAGGCAGTTCGTTGGACCTTACTTAGTTTATCACAATTTGTGGTTTTATCTAGAGCGGTCCACCAGACTGCTACCCCATATGTTAGAATCGGTCTTATTACCGAAGTGTATAGCCAGTGAGTGATGCGGGGTTGAAGACCCCATTTATTCCCAATGGCTTTTTTACAGGAGAAAAGAGCCACCGTTGCTTTTTTGACTCTTTCTTGGGCCTATGAACTTGGGCCCTAATTTTGCCGAGTAATAATTTACTGTCTCTGATAAGGTGAAGTTAAGTAGCTAAGCCAATTCATACAGAACGAATTAAAAATCTTTTTGACCACTAAGGTTATATGTTTACTTAAAAATAGCTTTTAAAAGCCTTTAGCGTTTCGTCCCGGTGATCTCACTTGGACTCATCAGTTGATCAATACGTTTACGCTAGCTTCTTGGTTGCTGACTCTAACCTTTTCCCCATCCCTTCTCTTAGCTTCCAAACTTCCTTAACTATGTTTCGTATTATCCTCCGTGTTATTGCTCCTCACATTCGAAATAAGGAATTGCCTTCGAAAGTCAACATACCCCAACCAAAATTGCCGTTGACACCTATATCGTTTGGTGTGTTGTGAAGTGATGTGTTGTATTGCTGACTGTGCACAGTAATCATAATTTTGTCTTGCAAAATTTCATTTTTTATTTCGCTATTTACTTATTCTCTTCCCGAATAATTTCTTATCTTTCCCACGGAAAAATATGTCTCTGACACAGCGTGGTATTTTTTATCGGTTTCGGTTAAAGATTGATTCCGACACAAAACATCACAACACATCACACGAGACAAATTTGGCTCTACGCATAATATTAAATAGATTGAAGCGATATCGAAAAACGGCTCCAAAACACACCACATGAGATAAGATAGATAGAAAGAAAAACATTTATTCATTTATTAAAACAAATTACAATTACAATTTTGGTATGAACCCATGAATAATAGAATAAATAATAGTAATCATTCATTAACTTACAGTTAGTGTTGAATGATACATACCTACATAAATAAAGTATTACAATAAATAAAGGAAACTGATGTGGGGTGACAACAGATTCTAGGATGTTTACATTATTTTACAATTATTAAATTTATATATTTATCTAGTTACATTAAGTTTTTTAGTTTATATTGGTATTTTATTTGGTATATTGTTTGATTAATATTTTTTTTTTTTTTTAAGATTACACATTAGAAGAATAATTTACATAGAGAATAGATTTTAATAATAATAATTTATATAGAGAATATATTTTAACATTTATATGAACAAATTTTGCAGAGTAAGATAAAAAGAATTTAAATACAATTTTCAATATTATTTAAATCAATCGTGAAAAGCCAGTTTTTTACTTTATTAAGAAACGAGTTAAAATTAGTAGATGTTCTGATTGTTATAGGCAGTTTATTAAAAGATCGAGGTGCTGTTACAGTATAAAAGTTGGAGAATTGGGTTTTTATTACTTTCGGTACAGTCACAAAATGTAAATTGTTTACACGTAGATTGTATAGTTGCGAATTTCTACTTGGAATATTTCCACTTTGTTTGTAAAATTCTTTTAGCACTTTAAAGATGTAAAGGTGTCTCATTGGGAGAATTCGCAGTTCCTTGTATAAAGGCCAACTTCCGGTAAAGCGGTTTTTGTTACAAATCATTCGAATAAAATGTTTTTGCGCGGTCAACAAGGGTCTCAAAGTATTTATATAAGAACCTCCCCAGCTAGACAGACCGTATTGTAATTTGGAGTGTGCAAGACCGTAATATATTGATGTCAATAATTTTTTCGAGCAAAAGGGTTTCAAAAGATACATTTTACGAGTAACAACCATAAGATAACTTTTTAAGCTGTTGGTATGATTTTTCCAATTCAGATTAGAATCGATTGTTACCCCTAGATACTTAAAGTTACTTACTATATCAATCTTGAAACAAGAATTGGAACAGGAACCGCTATGAACAAAATTGTGATTGCCGCAAGAATGTAAAGGAAAACTGAATTTTTTACAATTTGGGCTATGGAAACTGAAATTATAAGGACATGGATTAAGTCCAGAAGTTTTAAAAATGGAATAACCTTATAGTTGTCCCGCAAAGATATGTTCCTTAGTTTTAAACTGCGGATCGTTATCAGTTACGACAAACATAACAAATGTATGAACTCCCAATCAAAAAGACATTGTCTTCCAATTCTCGCAAACAGATTTTGGGGGAAGTAACAGGGCAAATTTCGTGAAACAATGCAAAACAGTAAGAATGTAGATACAACCCCAACTCTTAGTTAGGAAGTGGATCAACTAAGTCTTTGCTAACGGATGGTCATGTTTTTCTTCTAAAATATTTTCCTATTATTCTTGGGTAAATGTAAATGTTCTACTGACTATTTTTGTGTTTTCACAAACCTAAATAGTTTTCCCTCTTGCAATCACAAAGATGAAAAAAATAATGGCTTCTTTTTGACCTATCATTTTCCCTATTCACGGATGGGTTCTGAAATCCCGGATAAAACTGGTACATGATTCTTTGATAACTCGAACTGCTGCATACATACAACCCATCGATCTAGTCTACCCGCTGGTTACTTCAACTTGCTCAACTATAATATCAAACTATAATATCAAAGAGTGGTGATCGGTAATAACCTTAATTATCTCACTCCCAACTTTTTTATAGTCCACAAATTAGCTAAGCATTTTTTATTCTGTGGTCAAACAATTCTCCATTCCTATAATATTGCAACACATAAGCCCCACATTGGGCGCCATTTTGTTGCCGTTTTGTTCACTGAGACTGTTTTTTTTTTCAAAGATGACAGTAAAAGGACAGTTTAAGTGAGTTCTGAACTCTACCGATGAATTGAGCTTGATGACATATTTCAACTTCAACTTCTTTGAGTGTAATTTAATTTTATCAAAAGCTTAAAATATAATCACAATTTTACAATATCTATTATTTTCAGCAGTCAGCACAAACATATCCACACATCCGTATATAGGGTGATGTGTCTATCAACTCCTTCAGTGCCTATGGCAATTTGGTTTAACAATAACTAAGCGCATTCAATTTCCTTTGGGAACTTAAGTTTTATATAATGATTTCCGTTCACTTGTTACCTATAAAACACACACAAAAAAAAAAAACAATAACTAAGGTATCTTTGGGCAGAACGACAGGACAGGAAAGGATATATGTACTCGTAGTAGACACAAAACAAGTATATTTGTCATGCTCCCGCACTGTTAACCGAAAATACAGAAATCCTTTTGGGAACTACTGATGATGTTACAGAATACACGGTCAGTGGTACCGACCCTTGTAAGTGGCAGTTGGATGAAAGCAATACTTTTGCTACTGGCTGGCTGGCCAGACTCACTAATAAGCTAACATCATGCAATAATGGGGGAAATATTTCGTGTTTGGATGGCATTGGGAATTCCATCGACAACAGCGAAGGATACTTCAGTCTATGTATGTATATATGTAGTTCCTGCATTGACGATATAGTGACGATGACTGGATACGAAGTCCACGACGAGGACATCCTCGTTGATGATGACATGGAGCTCTGGAGTTTCAACGGCTCGGAGGAGTTGCTTGATGGTTTGCCATGTCATAGTTGGAGCAAATATAACACAGTTGTTGTTATTAGTTCGTGTTCATTTCCATTCTGGCAGTTTATACGTGGCAGTGACCATCATCTCTCCTAGCTGCAACATTGCAAAGCGAAAAGCGTCTCCCAAAGGCAATCACATGCATCTTCTTACTCCTACATACATACATACAAATATACGAATCCACATTACAGCACCAATGACTGCGAGCTTTGCATTATTTATGTGTGTTGAGTCCTTGGCGATCGCCTCTCTGACTCAAATCCCCAGTTCTGTCGTTCTGTTAATTTTAACAGGAAATAGGTTGTGCCTCGTTGCAATAACTTGTTAGCAAGATACGTAACGTATCGTATAGTGTGTCCTGGTTTTGTTTGTGTGGTTTATTGTTTGAAGTTAGTTCATTTTCGAAACAACTATACTTTGGGTCTAGTGGTTGATAAGATGCATGTCATGTTGTGATGATGATGGATAAATGGGTTCACTTCGTGCAAACCATAACGCTGAAAATAGGAAAGTCATTTAAAATTCGCATACTTACTTACAACTTGAAATCAGCTTGATTAATGATTTGGATGTTTCCAAAATGTTTAAAGGCTCTTAATGTTGCTTGCAAAAACACATGTATCTTAAGATACATAGTATATAAATTTTAATTAAATCTGTTTTGAAACAAGAATGTGTAAATAAAATTTATAAGAGCTTCAAGCAACTCTTTAGTTTTTTGAGACGCTCCAATAATTTTTTTACACAAACCGTGACACCATCTGTTGGCGATTACATAGGGACAAAATTATCCAAATGTTTGTCTTTTGTCATTTTTAGAATCAATGTTTTGGAAGTTTCAGAAATTACCACCATTCATCCCTGATCGAAATTTTGTTTTAGGGAACAGTTTTTGAAAAATTAGTTTTCAAACTAAAAATATAAGGAAAAAATGTAAAACAATTTTTTACAAAATTGTATGTTATTAAGTATATATCTACTATTTTTGTTTCCAAAATTGGGGAGAGTACGATAACTTGGGCGCCGAAAATTGATAACGGATTTTTGTAGAGGGGTAAAATACAAGCATTGACCACAAAATGAAAATTTAGTTTTTCGTTTCACAATTTTGAGCAAAAATTGATCCAAAATTTTTTGTTTGCGTTTTTTTTTATCAAAATTTAGAGTTTTAAGGCAAATTTTTTGAAAAATTTTGACACAAATAATATAATTTAAATGTAGAATTAAAGAACAGGCTTCTGCCTTTTAAAACCGTTATTGTTTTGCATTTTAAGTATTGCCGTTGTTTTTTAATATTTGTTTTTCTATTTAAGTCGTTTTTTTTCGAAAATCGCCCCTACCCACTAAACGGGGCGAGATAGACCCCTCTACAAAAATCCGTTATAAATTTTCGGCGCCCAAGTTATCGTAGCCGCCCAACTAACAATTTAACTTGTTGTAGGGTTAATGCAAGCTATTTTCTGGCTTGTATAGTAACAAAAGAAGGCCTTATACAAATCATTTTGGCGCACATTACAGAAGCTATTTAACTCCCTTAAGACCTTTAATCACAAGTGTTATGCAATTAAATAACTTTCCGCGAACAGTTTTATGAATGCCTTATGAAGGACAAATAAATTCCGATAAGACCTTCACTTGCGGGTACTATGCAAAGAAAAATAGCTTGCATTGGATGTTTCAATAAGGCCTTATATACCAACTATAAAATGAAGTTGTATTAGAAAAAAGAAAAGTGTTTGCCTTCCAAATTAATTTTTATTATTTATATTTTATCTGTATTTTTTTATTTCTTAGGGGGGTTTTGTACTGCTTTTTATTTATTCTGAAATGTATAGAATTTAAATTAATTTAAAAAAAACCTACTTTTACTTACATGATTTTTCGAGATTTGAACTCACGTCCCTCTGATTACTGGTCCAGCACTCAATCATTTTTTTTTTTTTTTTTTTTCATTTTAAATTCATTTTTATTTTCTTCAAAACTTATAACTATCTTAACGCTAGACAAAAATTCATAAAAACTAGCCTACTTATCAATAACTTACAACTAACTTACTGGCCCTATGCGGGCGCTCTAAGTTAAACTAGTCCAGCACTCAACCAACTACGCCAATCCACAACTCAAATGGGGAGTGGAAAATTGGTAATCAGTTGAATCTTAAGGTATTTGCTTTAGAAACATATGCTTTGAAGTAATACATTCAAAATTGTAGCATATTTTAAAATAGTTTGTCTCATTCTTTCTCTAATTGAATGAGCTTTACAAACAAATATACCTAGGCATATGTTATAGTAAATGGTAACAAAATGCACGAGCTAAACACTTATAAGTTTGCTATTGACAAAATACACAAGCTATATCTACGCACTTGTGTAAGTTTGCTATTAACAAAATACACAAGCTATATCTACGCACTTGTGTAAGTTTGCTATTAACAAAATGTGCAAGCTATACCTAACATTTGTGAAAGTTTGGTTTGAACAAAATGCAAATGATATTTAGACTAGATTTTAGATAAAGACAATTTAATATATAAGTCATCAGTAAAGATTCGGTTCTCCGAAATTATGTAGGTAATAATAATGTCAGCTTTTCATGAGTCGATTTTTGACTTGCAGCAAGTCGCCTCTTTGCATCATGCTACTCGGTGCGGCGCACAGCTATAGCATTTACCACAATATCTTTTGGTGACTAAAATCGCACCGACAAGTCCTAAAAACCATCAATTTATTACACAAACAATATTCAAACTAAAAAGAAAAAATCCGAACAGCAAAAATCGACTCGTGAAAAGCCGGCAAATCACAGACTTAAATCGAAATTTTCATACATATGGCTTTATTAAGTAAGTCATATAGAAGATGTTTGTTATGACTTTCAGCTGAATGCTTTATGAAAGCTATTAATTTTTTCTAACTTCGGGAGGATTTTAACAGGTCTTAAGTAAGCTCCATCGGAATAGTTTTCTATAGAACTAATTTTTGAAGATCCTAAACATGCTATTTAAATTGCTTTGCATAATTAAGCATAATAAAAATTCTATGCGAGCTATAGCTTTCCAAATTTTAAAAACTGGACCTACTACAAGTTAAATTGTTAGTTGGGCGAGCCCCAAAATTCAATGCTCTCATTGAATTTAAGCCAAAAAAACGAAAACTGGATGCTAAAATGTCCAACCTTAAGAAATTGACGATTTTCTAGAAATCAAAAAAAAAAATAAAACTCATTTTGTTGTTGTTGATGGTGTAACTGCCATACAAATCGAAGGCACTTTTAAATGTCCTGATGGTGTGAATTCGATTGTCCATATTTTTTGTTTGTTTTGTAAACTTTTTTTGTTGTATTTTTTCATCAAGATTCTAATTTTCATCATTGTACATGAGTCCAGCGAAGTTTAGTTTGCAACGAAAAATCACCTATAAACTCACACATTTCAGATACCTACACAATTACTTTGAAGTTCTATTAAAAAAAAAAAAAACTTGTTAAGAAATGAAGCTTATCAAAAAAATGTACAAGTTTATATACAGTGGGGTTAAGACTTATCAATTTTGATAAAAACCAAATCTCATACTAAATTACAAGTTTCGAATTTCTGTTGATATATAATATACATAGATAAAATTAGGCCCAGGAACTAAGACCCTAAAAGTTTAAATGAAATAAGACCCCCAAAATAGTGGCCATTTTCATAATGAAGTTATGCTCCGTGCAATAAGGCCTTAACGAAATAAAAACAGGCACCAAAAATGAATGAAATTAGACCCAAATTTGTTTTATCCCCGTTTATCCAATTTATTTTTGTTTAGTCTTGTGTCTTGTTAATACCTATTAGCGAGTGAACTTTAAAGCAGTTTTTCAATGTGAAATTAATTATGTATAACTTTCAGTTGTCAAAAATGTAATGAAATCAAAGTGCGACATTCCTTGCGTTCGAGGAACTACCAGATAGGCTATCCTATTCACCTATCTCAAAAATTTTGTTGCATCAGCTGTATTATCATGTCACAAGGGATTACAACAACACAAACCTATCCGGATAGCTTTGGATTGATCCCCGAACGCGACCATTAATGGAATTACGCTTTCACTATCGAAACAAAGAGGGCAACACTATGCGGCAGTATGTGGTGTCGCCCTCTTTATTTGGATAGTGTTTTGACACTTATCTGTCAGAAATACCTATTCAGAGTTAACTCACCGAATTCGTTGAGTTAACTTGGAATCGAAATTCACTTAAAAGAAAATACATTTTTTTATAGTTGGATCGGGTTTAACACAGAATTCCGAAACTGGGAAACTGTCCCATAGCTAAGACACATATCTGCAAATCCCAGCCTTGGTATATTGCATACTCTAAATATAAGATTTTATTCCATAAACTAGCGTTATTTGTCACACTGTACAAAATATACATTCCTTGCTGAAACATTAAAAATACGTGACAAAAATAATTTATAAATCAACAAAGACCACCGCTACCACCAATTCACACCCATGACCCGACCCCATTTCGTATGCTATGTTTTCTATCATTGCCCGCACTTTACAGTTGAGGGATTAAATAAGGTTTTGCAATAGTGTGTGATTGAACAAAGCTAAAATTTTTATTCCACCACTAAAATGATGCAGCCTCATCGTGTATAGCAAGGACCAACAATAAAATAAATAAATAAATTAAAGAGTCACGCTATATAGCGAAACACTGGTTACCGATATATGCATATATGTATATGTGTGGTACTTTGAAATAAGCTGATAAAAGCAGGGATCAGTTTGACAAACAGAACAACAAAACAAAAAATATTTGCCCTCGGAAAGGAAAAAAGTCAAATATTTTGTGTCAACTTTTTATATGAGCGATGAAAAAAAATCAACATTCCCGTCCCGCCCACACAATAAGCACTCCACACACCTTTCTATACCAAACTTGTCTCGCTCTCGCATCCTTCATACGTACATATGTATAAGCATCAAAACGACAACAAACAAAATAATGAATTTTTCATAGTGCACGTCATAGAGTGACATTGCAATGTTTGCGAATCCAGCATCCCGCTTATGCTGTATCGTTTGTTATTGACTGTGTGCCCTTTGTCCGCATTCCACCATTTTGAATCGGGATCATCTCGATTCTCGATTCTCCTCCATCGACCGTGGCGCTCTGGTTGCATGCATGGCAAGGGCAATGCCGATAGTTTTACAATGGATCCCAGCTATTTGGCAGGCACAAGGCGAATGACATTGATAACAAAAGGACGACACGATGATGCTGTGTGTGTGCTGAACAGTATACGGCCCAGCAGCGTGGCGGTGTGGTGATGGCGCTAGTGTCGTCGTTTGCAGTGGTGAAAAGACAATTGAGTGAGATATGGGTTGGAGCAGAAGCCTGGAGGGTCGGTGGCGGCGCCGGGGGGGGAGCGGTATTATTCCCGCGAAATCGATACTATCAAATATTTACACCTTTTACGGTTCAGCACTTTTTGTTTTCTCTTTTGTTGCCGCTTCGGAGTTCTCGTGTATCGTGTTGTTTGAGTTTTATGCAAAGTTGATAAAGGATATGAGGTGGCACGCCAAGCACAGCGGCCGTTGGACATAACCATCCTATGAGTGGGTGGATGGGGTGAAATTCACAAATGTGCCTTCATTGGAAAACAACGACACTGGCCTGGTCTGGTATAGATATAATGCGGTATTTCGTATGCAACTCACACTTCCGTTCGAAATATTTGCGAATAAATTCTTGATCATCAAACGCGGGCTCTCAATTAATCTCGAATGTGTTCTGTGTGAGTTATGTTTGGTGTCGTTTGGTTTTGTTTCGGTGTGTTAATCGATATAATGCATATAGAATTCTTACATATGTATGCATACATATATGTATGTATGTAGATTGTTATGTATGTAGATACTTCTCGGTTATCAGTATTTTTTTAATTTTATTTTTATTTTGTCAGAGCAAGAAATTGACACTTAAAACGAAGTCCTTGAGTATTTTTGCTACTGGCTGTTCTGGCTGTTACTGTTATTGTCGCATGTTTCATCGAGTGTAATGAATTTTTCACAAAAGTTTTTGTAAAGAAATATTCGAATGTGGTGCTGGTGCGGGGTGTGATGGTTTGAGTTTGTTTGTTATTTGACATTTGAAGGATGTTCTGTTCTGTTCTGACTCTCTGAGGATGTCGTTGTTGTTATTTGGTTACTTGGTTTGTTTTATTGTTTCGTGGCGTTTCAAGGTTTTTGTTCAATAAATTCTTTGAGTTCTTCTATAGGTATGGGCGTGAGAAATTTCAATGGAAAATTTATTGATTTAAATTCACTTGGAAGGTTATTTTACAAATAATTCAGATTGACTATTGTAACATACATATGTATATTATAGAGAAGTACCTAACATGCAAATGGAAAATAGGTACAGTAATTTTGCATACAATTACAATTGCCTTTATACTTTTTTCGTTTTATTCATTGAAGAATTTCAAGTATTTCATGTTCTACGCAACGTCGTATTTATTGGTGCCTTTATTATTATTTTTATTTTTTTTCTTACTAGCTACCTACAAAGATTTATTGGTTTAATTTGAAAAAATCAAAACTTTTTATTCATTGTAAAAAAAACAAACTAGATTTTTTGATCGATACTGGTGCGGAGATATCAGTGGTTCCACACAATATTTTTCAAAAAAATTTATTAGCTTCTTCAGACCGTTTTCTTTCGCAGCAAATGGATCTTCTATAAAAACATATGGATCAAAGCTTTTAAGTTTAGACTTAGGTCTAAGACGGGAATTGCCGTTCCCTTTTACACTTGCTGCGGTATCCAGACCTATTATTGGAGCTGATTTTCTAGGACATTTGAATCTTCTTGTTGATATTAAACGCCATGCTCTAATTGATCCGATGATGATCTAATTGATTTCGATTAAACATCACTAACCCATTTTATTAAGTTTGAGTCCTGGGACTTACGGTTAAGTAAACATCAAATAAAATATTCAAGTGTTGGTTTTACGTCACAGAACGTGACGAGTTCGAACTGTCAACCAAATTTCAACCCAAACTCAACTTGATCTTTCGATTTAGTGTGAAGTACAAACGAACGTACCCAATATTGAACGTTGGAATTGGATACGTTTTACTTTTACATCATCAACGAATCGTAACGTGTAAGATCACAACGTACCTAATTGTCACAGAAATTTTCACGTTTTTAGTTCAGAGATTATGAATTATAAAGATTGGAAAGCTCGGCTGTCATTCTGGTTTGCCTATACAAGCTAAACACGGTGGTGAGTTCATATTTTTGCACTAGTGTGCGTTAAAACATGGACACTAGTGCAAAAATATAAACTCACCACCGTGTTTAGCTTGTAGGCAAACCAGAATGACAGCCGAGCTTTCCAATCTTTATAATTCATAATCTCTGGTTTTAGTTTACACTACCGCCGCCGCGCCGCACCGGCTTAGATGTTTACACATCAAAAATCATTTCAGTTTCCTTATTTCCCAATGGCTTGGAGTGTCATAGCTAAGCTTGCGACAAAAATGCTTTCAATGGAACAAACAAATAACAACTGCGGATCAAAATTTAGCTTTCTTACTATTTATTTACAAATGTAAAAAAGCAACAACAAACAGTAATAATTATTGTACACTTAAATGTAAGGTGGTAGGTGTATTTCTGGAAGTAATGTGTTTTTGATATAATCTCATCCTTTTATCGTTTTCTCCTGTTTTTTTTATTTTTTTGTCTTTGTGATTCTAAGCCTTGGGTGAATTCTATTATTGCTTAATCATCATCATCGTCATCCGTTGAAAAGGAGGGAAATAACAAAAGAAATGGAATTCAATTTGTGGATTCGCATTTACTTGCCAGCTTTGATGGTCATAATTTTCCTTACTCATTCTCCCTTCTTCAGCCTGATTCTTTATTCCAAAACGATAATAAATTTTTCCCACCGCCGCCGCCCCCACTGTTCGTTGTGTCATCGTCATCGTTCTTTGTCTCACTTACATATATACCCCACAACAACAATCACTGATGGCGCGCGTTTTCACCCTACCAATATCGGTTGAGCAATGAGCATTGACATAAATGACAAAACATTGTCAATGGAAATTCCATATTCTCTCTCTGGAATCCAAAGATGTAATTCTGATTGATAATTGCCTAATGGCTGAATGTGCGATGTGGTTAGATGGGAAGGGGAAGACCCAAGCAAGATTGGTCCTTTTAGTTGATATTTGGTATTTTGTGTCCTTATAGCTTTTGTGTTGTTTAAGTTTTGACAATGTGATTTCTTTAGCACAACCATATCGATCGGACAATAAATTCGAATAGTCAAAGATGAATAATTGTATAATTTCACCCCATCCATTGTTGTGTAATAAAAATCTAAATAAATCATTTCTGGAATCATTTTTTACGAATGTCATTTATGCCATCAGGATGGATGGAGAGTGTGACCTTTTCTTATCTTGTCAGCTTGTTGGGGGTGGGTTAAAGAAACGTAAAGCCTAATTTTTTGGAATGCCTTTCATTTAAAGGGTTTCTCCAATTGATTGAAATAGAGGTTCGCGAAAGGGCAGTTATATATAAATGGGGATTCCGTTTTCCCCATCACGAGTCAAAGGGTTTAGGTTAAGGTTAAGGATAGGAGCTCTCGAAAACAAACAAGTTTTCAAGGAATTTATGTAGCTTGCTATGCTAACTAAGGAAAGCTATATTTTTTTTTTACTATTTCGATTTTGGGGTTGTGTATATTTTGAATACAATCATTAACACAAGAATTTGCGAAATGTTTTTTGTTTTTTTGTTTTTATCAGAACAGTTTTGTAATAATTAAAGCTCTAACAAATGGTTATTGCCGGCCAAAAAACTAAGAAAACGTGTAAGCCCCCTCGACGAGTCCACCAAAATAAAAATCCCTATTATTAACCTTTCATAACAAAAAAAAAAACAAACAAATAAATAAAGTCTAACAGGCTTTCTGATTGGTTTTTTAGCTTCTTCTCCACCACTTATGTGTTGTAATATACACAGGAACTTTTTGTTAACCAAAAACTCAACTTGTGCCAGCACATTAACTTAATAACATTGATTACCCTAAAACATTAGCCATCTTCATTATCCTTACCTTGGGTATATATTCTCGGTTAAGAGCGCTAAGGGTGTTGATTTGTTTTGTTATTATCCAAAGTATTTTCATCAGGTGGGTTTCGCCGCCGCCGCCGTATCGTATCGTGTCGTTTCTTATTTCATTTAGGTATATAGGTATAATATTGTTCATGGTTCATTTAAGGATTCATCAGGATTGTTCAAAAGTTAAGGCTTCTTAGCACACGACCTTGCCTTTCTTTCATTCAGGTTATTCAATATCCTTTATAGTGTGCGAGTGTTATGGTATATTTGAGGAGCTTTTTTTTATACGGCTTAGTGCTTGTAGCTTGTGGCATGCGGTTAACTTTGATTAGGTTGTACATGCCTGTTTTGTTCGTTCGAAAACGATTTTAACCGCAGCATAAAATCACGGCTTATTAAGCAATAATTTTTGTTCGTTGAATAAGGGTGAAGCGAATTTATTATAAGTTTAAACATAAGTATACCGATTGATTGAAAGATTCCTTTATAAGATATTGATTTTTGGTTTTTTCTTCTAAACAAAATAAAATGCGCGAGTGGGTTGCACAAACGCACGAAGTCTTAATAATTTTAAAAACTTTTTATCTGATAAAAGAAATTAATTAATTATTGGAGCCTATATTTTATGCCACCTGCCAAAAATATAGCATAGTGTAAGGAAGTATTATGTGAGTACAAGTTAATACAACAGCAGCAATATAATTGTCATTGGATACCACCGTCGCATCGACCCGTCCAGTCACCCGAATTGGACACCATCATGAGTGTGCGCTTGTATCAATATACTGCTGCATTAGCAGCTGAATGTTTAGTTTTGTATTTTCTTAGCGTAAGGTTTTATTAAATGAAAAATAAATGATACTTATCAAAAAGTCACGATCGCCAAAAGATCTTTTTTCTTACATAAGTATTAACAATATAGCACCATGCTGTCTTGCACTTAGCACATATATGCATGATATTTACAGTTTAGACTAAATTTTTTTTTTTTTAAATCAATAAAATTAGAAATTAATTAATTAAAAATATATCTGAAATTGATTTGACACCAACGCAATGTACACCAAGTGATTTCTTACACAAATATCAATTTATAAGAATTTTTTTTTGTTTTAAAATGTTGGAGCGGTTTTTAAAAAAATAATTTTTTATATATAAAATTTTGAATATATTTCTAATAAAACAAATTGGTACGCCAATTTTTAGTACTTATTTATGCAGGATTAAAAAATTAATTAAAAATTTTCGAAATATCGAATTTTCAAAAAAATATTTTTAATTTTTCTTTAAAACATCCAAAATAAAATTTTTGAAAATTCTGATATGCAATATTATTCAAATTTATTAGTAGCTTTTGTGTAAAAAATCTCATTAAAATTGGTTCAACAGATAATAAGATAGTTGCGAACCCAAAAAATGGTTTTATGAGAGATACTATTTTTAAACAATAGATATATTTTTTTTCTCAATAGTATGGTAGATCTTTCTGACATTAGTTCACACAAAAATTTTAATCAAAGTCGTGCAAGCCGTTTTTGCAAAAAATGATATTTTTAATACCGGTTTTTAAAAATATGTATGGGGGTACCGTTACAAGAAAAAAATTTGTTTAAAATCTGATAATGTCAAAAAACTGCTGGCTGCTAAGTTTAATAAAAATCGACCAAGTCGTCTTTGAATTATAAAGTTCTCAAAAAAAAAAAATAGAATTTTTTTTTTAAATTCAAAAAAAGCCGAACAGCGAACAGACAGAATTGCGACCCCACTTTTTTCGACTTCGCTATCATCTTAATGTCAACTTTGATCAAAATCTCGAGTTCGACTTTTTTACGGATGCTTTGCCATATTATAGGACCTATATATTGCAACTAATATATCGCAAGTAAAAATATTTGATATATATTGTAGCTCGCTCTACACCATAGTTATGTTGATATAGCAATATCCAACTTCGATGAGCACTTAAAAAACTTTGGCACACATTTATATGTAGAAACCGCCGCCGTCTTAATGAAACTAAATTTCTTCCAATTTCGTCACAAATTCTACAATATTCAACATGGCACTAACATGGGAAACCCTTTATCACCTCTTTCATAGCAGAATGTTTCATGTCAAAATTTGAAATAAATTTAAATAACAAAAACCTTCTACCACGAATTTGGCATAGATATGTTGATGACGTATTCGCCGTGGTTCAAAAAGACAAGATTAATGAAACACTCAACATTTTGAATAGTCAATATACATAGTTCAATTAAGTTTACCTATGAGATTGAGAACGACAATAAACTACCCTTCCTTGACCTGGAATTACACAATGTAAGTTTACCACAAACCAACTAGCACAACTAAAGTAATTCCCAGTGACTCTTTCTGTCCGGTACAACACAAAAAAGCAATATTAATAGCATGGCTCATAGACTAAACTCGCTGAACTTATCTGTTCATAACTACAAAAAGAAATTTGACTACATGCTTAAAGTGACAAAACATAACGGATACTCCAATTCATTTGTAGAAGGAATTAATAAAAAACATTCAACAATTGCCAAAAGAAACAGCCAAACATCACTATTTAAAAGCCACTACCAATTGGAAAAAAAAATGACAGATAAAAAACGCGTTTCAATGTCATATGTCCCGAGCATAACAAACAAGCTATCGCAGAAATTCTCTCATTTTAACATGAAAATCGTTTACAAAAACAATAATAAGCTCATGAGTTTACTCGGATCTACAAAGGACAAAATTATGTCTGAACATAAGTCTGGTATTTACAGCATCCAATGCGGGGTTTGTAACAAAACCTACATCGGCCAGATAAAACGTTCAGTCATAAAAAGGTATGGCGAACATTTGAATTGCATTAAAACTAAACAACCTCATCGCTCTGCTTTCGCCGCACATGCACTTGATGAAAGTCATCTCAATGGTCCATGCCAAATTGCCAACTAAGACTATTGAAGCAGGTAAACGACGAAAGAAGACTAGACGCATACGAGAGCTTTTACATTCAAAACAACAACAACAAAATAAACTTGGATAACGGATCTATCAACTCAGTACAGTATTACTTGACTTTGCGAAAAGGTTTATGACGAATCACAGACGAGGAATTTAGTCGTGTCTGCTGAAGATGGAGAGCAACATCTCCGAAATGCATTCAGACGAATTTTGATAATTTGGTGTTTTCATTTTCCTTTTTTCATGTTTACATATTTAGATAGATAGATTTTTATTTATTGTAGCTGAATTATTACATTATTTTTTTCATTAAACCTATATTGCACAATTTACAGAGATTTGATATGGAGCTACCTTACTACTGAAAAATTTATAACAATGTTTTTAAATATTACCTAGATAAATAATTGATTGAAGGAAAAGCTACAAAAAAAAACCTTCTTTTAAAAGTTGAGATAGAGAGAAGAGGAGGAAATGGAAAAAAAACCTCCATCAAATCAGTGACTTTTTACAAAAAATGTACAGTACATATATATGTATATTGTATATATAACAAAATTAAATAAATAAATAAATTAACAAATGAATAAATAACAAAAATTTAATAAATAAATGAATAAACAAATACATAATTTAACAAATTAATAAATAAACAAATAAATTAATAAAATAATATATACATAAGAAAATAAGTAAGTAAATAAATAATTAAAGAAATAAATAAATAAATAAATAAATAAGTAAATCAATAAATAAATAAATAAATAAATAAATAAATAAATAAATAAATAAATAAATAAATAAATAAATAAATAAATAAATAAATAAATAAATAAATAAATAAATAAATGAATAAATAAATAAATAAATAAATAAATAAATAAATGAATAAATAAATTAAGTAATTTAATATCACAGATTTGTTTATATAAATAAATAAATTAATAAATAACGTTTTTCGATAAATAAATATAACAGAAAAAAAATAAATTCTTATTAAGTTTATAAAGTCAGATTTGAAATGAGGTAGTTATCCGATGAACTACAAGATAAGTTGTATCTATTGCATAGATTTGATATTCTGCAAGGAATTCTTTCAATGTTTGTTATTCTATGTAGTTCATCTGTTGAATAATGCCAAAGCAAATCAAGCATCATTTTCAAAATTTTGTTTTGCATTCTTTGTAACTTAAGTATATTACTTTTTGCGCATTTTCCCCACACAGGTGATCCGTACAGCATGATGCTTTGAAAAATTACTTTGTATATAATTAATTTATTTTCATCACTAAGCTTGGAATTTCTATTAATAAAGGGATATAGCATTTTTATTGTCATGTTAACCTTGTTGATTGTTTGTTGGATATGTAATCCGAAGGTTAATGTTTTGTCAAGATGTACTCCTAGGTATTTGGCACTGTATTTCCATTCCGTCTGTGTTCCACTAACTGTTAACCTTCGGCTGGGTAGAAAACAAGCTTTCCTTTTTCTAGTGAAAAAGACGGCTTGAGTCTTTCCAGCATTTAATTTAATTCTCCACTTATTAAGATAGTTATGTACATCATCCAGTGCAGATTGCAAATTGGTTTCAACAATGGAACCAATCGAATCCGCTGAATAGATGCAAGTATCATCTGCAAATATAGCAATTTCACAATCCCTAAGCTTAGGAAAGTCAGATGTATATATATTGTACAAAAATGGGCCCAAAACCGAACCTTGGGGAACACCGGCTAAAAGATCTTTTGAAGTTGAACATGCAGCATTAACGGAAACTTTAAACGTTCGTCCGGTTAAAAAAGAAAATATTATTTTACTTATGTATCGCGGAAAATTCAAAGTGCTTAGTTTATATACCAGACTTAAGTATAGGTATAACTTTAGCATTTTTCCATTCCTTAGGGAAATAGCCTAAATTAAAGCACCCATTAAAAAGGTTAACGAGGTACACAACACCCAACGTTGGAAGTTTTTTAAGATATAAGTTTCGTATACCATCAAAACCAGGAGACTTTGATTTTTTTAGACTTATATTTTTAAGATCAGCTAGAGTTACTACACTTTCTATATTGTCAGTTATGGGTGTACTTAATGCATCACAGGATTGTTGTACAGCAAGTTCAAGGTTGGCATGACCCCCTATATTATTGGTTACTAAATGGTTTGTAGAGAATACCCTTGCCAATGCATCTACTTTTTAAGAATTTGATACCATAACCTCACTCCCCACTCTTAACGCAGGAATGGTACAATTTTTCTTCTTAATAACCTTGGCAATATTCCAAAAAGGTTTACTTCCCTTATCCAAACCTCGTAGTTTATTATTCCAAGATTTATTTCTATGGTCTGTTATTAATGTTTTGATTTTATTATTTAAAATTTTCATTTCTAAGAAATATGATCGATTTCTAGTCCTCATCCAAAGAGATCTGTATTTATTTCTTATTTTTATAAAATTAATAATGTTAGAAGGTAGAGTATTTTGCGTTTCACAAGACCGAGTTTTTTTTGGAACAGATTGTTCAACGCTTTCATTTAGTACATTTGTAAAACTATCAACTGCCACATCTATTTCGTCACGTGTAATTACAGTGGGTACTATTTCTGGTAACTGTTCTAGTTTTACTACTCGAATAGACCTTTTAAATCTTTTCCAATTAGCATTTTGGAAATCATATGCTAAATTGCAATTTCTAACCGGTGATCTATAAATACTACATACCACTGGAAGATGGTTTGAACTGAGGTCATTTAATATCATAGGTTGGCTTATGAGTTCAGGCATATTTGTTAAAAACAGATCAATTGTTGACGGGTTTGATCTATTATTAGGAGGAATACAGGTAGAATGAGGTGGATATAAAATACTAAAATATGTCTCGCATTTAAATCTGACAGAATGTTTCCCCAAGAATTTGCCCTTACACAACCCCAGCTCCTATGCCTGCAATTAAAATCCCCCCCAAGCAGGAAAAAATCGTTAACTCTTATCAATTTAAGTAAGTCATTTTTTAAGTCAATTCTTTTGCTTGGTGATGTGTTACCTCCAGGGAAATAAACTGAAACTATTTTTACTGACCGGCCATTTTCAAATGGTATTTCAATTCCGATGTTTTCGATTAGTTTCGTATTAGGAACAGAAATTACTTGGTGCTTAATTGATCGTTTTACAACCACAGCAACACCTCCTCCTCTTCTCTCTTCTCTATCTAAACGATAACATTTATAATCTTTGTTTGAAATATTAATATTCTTATTTAACCATGTTTCGTTAACTAGACTTACATCAATATTATGCTTACACAAAATTTTGATAATTTGGTGTTTTCATTTTCCTTTTTTCATGTTTGTTTACATCTATTTTGTGTTCTTACAGAAGAAAGAAAAATAAAAAAAAGTCGAAGTTATTAAAAAAAAAAATCTTGTGAAATCAATCAATACGGTTATGTTTTCTTTTAATTTTCGATTTCAATTTAATAAGATTTCACGTTTTCAGTATTATCTCTTTATATCATAGTTATAAACTTTTAAATTACTTCCAATTTTAAATCACAGTTTTTTGATAAGTTTATCTCTTTTCCATAAACACACTCCTCAGAGCGGCATCGGCTAGGGCAGTACCTTTTTCAAAGATTGAAAAGAAGAAATGAAAATTGCCAATGTACTGAAGTTATTAATTATATTTATTGCTAATTACAGTTAGTATAATGCTTAAAATTTGTGTTTGGTATTTTACAAAGGAGATTCTGTTATTTAACAAAAAAAAAAAATCAAGAATTAATTGAATGTTGTTCAGAAACAATGTCCCCATCCTCTGCAGATAAGCCTCTTGGCAACTGATTCATCTGATCCAACTATAAGAGGTGAAGAATTAGTAGGCAAAGGTGATCTGGAAACTTCACATTCATCCTCATTAAAAAAATCAACGCCGGAATAGTTTTGATCAAAAACATTAATACCAAGGTCGTATAGAGTTTCGATTGTTTGTTTCTCAGCTAAAACATCTTGTTCTTGTTGACTGGCCCTTCTTTCAACCACATGTGCTTGGATTTCCAGAACACTCATATGGTGAATTGCATCTATGCCTCTATATCCCGAAATGGCCCAATCCTCGTCACCACCGCCATTTTGATGATATGATTCTGACGGCCTCGTCGTCGTCGTCTGGTATATGGGTTGAGGTTGTCTTTGAGTGTAATCTATTGAATCAGTATATGAACTTGAAACGGAGTCTACATAACCTGCAATCCAGGTTCCATTAGAAGAATGTGATGAGGGTTGTATCCAATTCTGGGAGTGTTGATTGGCAAAGTTCTGTGAAAAATTAGACTGAACATGTTGTGATGCACTTGACTCAAATGATTCGTTATAATAATCATGACAACTTCTGCTGTAGGTTGTGTTTGTGTCCAAAACTGTCCAGTTATTTTGTTGAATTTGATCCTGATAAGATACTTCACTGGTATTATGTCTCCAATCTGGAGAGATCATAGACGAAGATTGATTATTAAAACCTGATCTCTCATTTGAGTTATATGCAAATGTCATATTATTTCCTTTATATAAATTTTCCATATTATTATTAATAATAAACGATATTTATTTATTTTTTTATAAGAGAAGTCTTATGCAGTCTTATATAAAGATATTTTATTTTGAATGGATATTTTAAAAAGCGAATATTTTAATTAAACTTCTTGTTCAACTTAGATAAGTGTTTTTCGATTGCTTGTTTACGATTGACTGACTTCGTGCATAGTCTTTAATTCCTTATATTCAACAAAGAAACATCCACATTGTACAGGTAGAAATATTGTGCTAGTCCTTAATTAGGTATTTTACTGAAAAGTGATTAAGTATACTTCGTAGAATTAATTATACTCAGCTACCTAAGCTACACAGAAATTACTAAATGAATCCTACTAAGGGATTTACATAAGGTCGAATGAGTATTCTTACAAGAATAAGTATATTAATTAATCCAGGTTCAGTTTTGGAAAATGATACCTACAGAATACAACAAAAAAATTAAATTTAAAAGAAAAGTAGGTACCTAATCCTATTTTTAAAATAAAATGCACAACTGGGTAGCTCACAGTCGATTTTATGGGTCTAGGTATTATACTTCAAATAAATTAATTGCATCATTGATTATATTTTGTTTGTGTTATAAAATAATTTTTGAAAAATTTTAGTATAGAATTTAAACATATAAATTCGTGCTTACAAATCTTTCACACAATTGCTGTAGTAATCAAATAAAATTCAGAATCAGAATTTTTGTTTAATTTTTATTTGCTATTTCATTTCTTTAATTTTCAAAATTTTAAAACTCTAACAAGAGCTACATACGCATAAAACTTGAAATATAAGGCGTTTTTTATTGGGAACATTTAGGTAGCGCATGTAATGCAAGTCCGAATAAAATGTTATAATTCCTATTATATCTTCTTTTAAACCATCGCAGAGTTGGTATGCGTGTCAAAATCAGCTGTTGCCGAAATGTAAAATTATTTAGAAATTAAAAAGCGTTAAATTAGCTACTATTTTGGATCATAAATGGGTAATTTTTTTCCAAAACAAATGCAAAAAACCTGCTCATAACTAATTTACTTTCTAAAAAGTTAAGGGATGTGTTGGAAAAATATTGTCTTTTTATATAAAGTTAAATTAGGAGGAATGGTTATATGCCGGTTGAGTTGGATTAGAGTTAAGTAACTGTTGAAAGATTAGAAAGGCAAAAAAGAATGTATCGCCGTTTTTCTAACATTCTAACTTTTGCTTCTATAGTAGTGAAAATTAATATTTTTAAAAACTTCACGTTGCTTAAGTTATAAATAAAACTAAAAATTGTTAACTCAATCAAAACGTAAACAGATGGTTTTTGTTTATGCTGGATTTACACGGCTGTACAAACTTCTATTCCGAAATAATGAATGACTTTTTTTTTACACGAAGTCAAAACTTTTATACGACGCAAGGTTATTGTTATGTTTAGATTAAACGTCATACATTTTTTTGGAATGGTTTCTAGTTGCTTTTGTCAGTTTTTATGACGAAGAAAATGGCAGATTTTAAACCATTAACACGAAGTTATAAATCCTAAGAAAATGGAAGAAATTATGAAAACTTCTAAATCTGTCATTAGTGTATTTCTTTGGGAATGACATTTTGATCAGTTCTGGCGGAAGCTTCGCTTTTGCTTCAACTATTTCTTACATTTCACTTTCATATTTAGACATTTAATAGAAGAAGAACATCGTAACCATTGTTTGACATAACCGTTTACATCGTATCCATCTTGCTATAGTAATTACTACTTTTATTGTCTTTTTACTTTACGAACTGTCACTATAGTGCAAATAGCGTTTTCAATATGGATCTAGATTTAATTCTGGAACCGAATCCGTTTACAAACACCTTTACACAGATTACATGTCAACGCGTATTAATTATTTATTGTGACGTCAAGGATCAGTCAACACATTGATTATTTACGTTGATCGTCTAACCGTATCCTAGTTTTCCAAACCAACACATTTTGGTTCTAATTAAAACAAGGCATAAACATTGAAAAATATCAACGAACGCAGCCTTAAATGCCAACCTTCAATAAAAAATATTTTTCTGCAATCCCATTGATTGTCAAACTTTTCCGGACACTCCAAAATTTTATCTCAACTATTATATTCACTAATTTTACTGACTAAATTATCGATACTATTCCTTTGTTGTTGTTTACAGTGTAAAATTTTACTGCGCTGTCTATAGAATTACGGTGGATCGTTGGGATCGTTGTAGTAGAAGTCTTTCAAATGGAGCCTAGGTCTTTGTGATAGAGCAGGACAAGAACAAAAAAGGATAGGAATTTTTATCTCTTCTTCTGCAGAAATCATTTGGGTAAACGCCTAATCGCATGGTGGCTATTAGACACTGTCTGATTATGACACCTATTACGGAGTGAGCTAATGTGTAATTGGCTTAAAAATATCAAATGCTTAAATCGCATAAGACCCAGCATTGGCGACATTTGTTTTGTCACAACGCAAGTGTTTCCACCTAATAGTTTATAGCATCTTGTTTTAGCATGAGTTTACCTTTAACGATGGGTAAAACAATGTTTGTCTTATCTGTTCAGATATAGTTATTAATATTGTTCCACTTTTTGCGATTTTCCTCAGCTTTACAATTTCCTGGAAATTCCCTATGGACCAGACCGAACAAAGATGAATGTTTTGGGATATTCTGTGGCTATTCTGTGTTGATATCCCATTTTCATTAAGCCAGGATAGAGAACATGGCTTATTGACAACTCCCCAAGAGTATCTATTTTCCTGCGAAGTACCTGTCACCTTTGCAGACACGCACAGGAATGGTTGCGAGCCACTTGGCCCTGGGTCTTCACGAACTTTTGTGTCACCAAATTTATTTATTTTTTATTTTTATTCTGTTTATATTTATTAGAAAACCTGAATGTATTAAAATGGTGGTGCCGGAGTACACAAAAAAAAACCTTTTATAAAGAAAGCCTAATCGTTTTTGTCATTAACAGTTTCTAAAATATTCATCAAAATCATTAAGAATTCTTCTCTAAGTATACCCTTTATTCAGTAAAAATACAACCGAATGATTTCAGAAAAATGCCTTTAAAATTTACATTTTCTCTCATATTTTTACACCGAAAAATGTTAATAAACAAAACTTTATTGCCGCACTTAAAAACAGCTAAATATAACATGGAATCAATTATTTTTAAAATTAAATTAAACTCCACTTTAACTTCCACACAAAAGATTCCTTAATTTTTAGACACCAAGCTTCTATCTGCAACCTACTTCAAGCATTCCTTGCCACAAAATTAGTTTATCGCCAGCAAATAAATCCTACCGCATTGGCATCATCAACATCAGCATCAGCATAGTTATACATATACCCGATCTCATCGCATCTAAATAATAGATACATCTCCAACAACAATCCAATTAAATAACAACAAAATAACAAAAATCCAATGAATAAGATAAGCGCCAAGCAGAACACATTTCGACTAAATACCAGTCCCGCAATACCTCATTGACAAATTTGTCCATCGACGATGCGACGTAGCGGAAGTGATTTATGCGCCCTCTGACAACGAAACTCTGACAGTGCTGAAAATACAATACGATGATTTTCGCCAGCCTATTCATATATACAGATACAAACATAGCGATAGCTGTGCGGATCGGGAAACGTTTGCAATCGTAAGTCGTCGTCACAACGCCGCCGCCGTCGTCATCGTACCACGCCGCTCCGCCGTACTCATTCAGTCGACAGTCGAGATGTCGTCCTCATCTATAGAGTCCTTCCGTTCCATCCTTGGAATTCAAAATTTTGTTCATCAACTAAAAAGCATTTCTCGGTCTCGAGGAAATTCCGCATGTTTGATGAGTATGGCGACAACGACGAAAACAACGACATCATCGTTGTCGACAGGACACTCCAACATTACACTAATTAAATGTTGCTTTTAATTTTCTCTCCTGGCATCAGCTTTGGAATATAAATTCACATCCTGGCGACAGACAGGAGAGCATGAATATATAGTTCCTCTCACTCTAAGAAACACATCACATAGACCAGAGTTCCCTTGAACACCTACTGTAAGTATCTATATGGCTTTGAAGTAAATGAATTGTGGGGGAGTATTTTCTTCATCGCGGTAGCATTTGGCGTTTCTATTCATAGACCTAACCGGAATGGAGCGTGAAGTCAAATATAATCTTTGCCTTTATTCCTTGGAATGAAAATTTGCAATGGAATTTTCACAATTTGTGACTATATAGGTTAGGTACCGAGATGGTGATGGTGGAGATTGAAGATGCTCTCAAGCTGGATGACCATAATTGGTAACAAAGGAGGCAAAGTAATCAATATGGAACCATCATGTTGGTTGTTTGAAGGCGTGCAATATATATTATGGCTGATTACATTAAGAAGGCAGGGATAAAGTTGAAAACATGAATTTATGGCAAAAGGGTAATTTGTCCGATATATATGTACATATTGTATGCGACAGATCTTTCATCTGGGACGGAACGGTAGGTAAGCCCCCAATGGAGTCTTAGTTGAAATTCTTTTTACTGATCTAATAGAGTTGGGATTAATATGAATAGGTGAAATGATTTCCACCGGACGATTTTGTTGGCACAAAACTATACTAAAGAATCTTAAAATGCTCAAATAACTGTCTTTTAAATGAAGCAAAGCATGAAGAAAAAAAATAAATTTAAAATATTAAAATAATTGAAATTCAACATTGAGTTATTTTCGAATATCACACGCGAAAATTATTTCTATTATAAAATAACTTAAAATCTTTAAATATTAAATCGACACTCATATTTAATTATATTGATTGTCTTGTTAAAATGATACACGATCACGAGCGTTGCTGATGGGGCACGCTCGTGCTTTTTTGACATTAGAATTTCCTTATGGCATGGTAGCTCGAAAAGGTTTTACCTTACCATTCTTACCATCATTGAAATCTTAAAATCATTTTTTGTGAATTTTGACATTTTTACGATTAACAAAATATCAAATTTGAATGTGATTGTATCCGCAGCTCATTCAAGGGAAACAGATTCTGTAATAATATAATAACGAAGCGCAGAAAATTATCCCTGTTTAGGTAAAGCGATTGAATATAATCCAATTTAAACATTGACCATAATTTGAAATAAAAACATGTGATATAAGTCCAAATGTAAGTATTTGGCCCTTTAGGCGATGTTTCTTATTTTTTTTTTCATGTTCTTATAGGGCCCGTACACTACACATGCCTGCATGCGTAAATAGAAGAATGCACAATCAGTAATCACGCTTCAACTTAAACTACTCATGCGAATTGTACAATATTCAGTCGTGTGTTCATCGCTGAGTAGACAACATGTCAACTTCCGAGTCCGCTGTAGCAGTAATTTCGATTGCGTTGGCAATAAAAAATAAAAATAAAAAAAAGAAACGAATATGGTCCAAAGAATGACCGGAAGGCTTTGGTACAGTTCCAAAAATTCAGCCCAAAACTTTTTATTTATCGCCGACATTTCTATATTTCCCTCTACTTGTACACTTTTCAAAATCAATTGCTTGACTGAGCAAATTGAGCCACACACCACACATTCTTGCATGCACAGACAAGAAAATATCAAAAATGTTTGATATCGCTCATGCCGCATGCGCAACCACACATTCAACACCATACACTCGCAGTTTACCTTCGCAATCACTGTATTGCCCATGCAGGCGTGTGTAGTGTATGGGCCCTTTAAAAGCAGCCCACAACCACTACAATTTTAGGTGTCTGATACGGATCGAGTAAAATCAAAAGTTTTTTAATGAGCATTTTAAAATCAAAAGATTTAGATTTTTGGTGTCGGTGTCTCGATCGGTGTGGCGTGGTTGGCGGAATGCCACACCAGTATCAGTACTAAGTACACCTATGCAGACACGCGTTTTGTTTGTAGGCTGCTTTATAGTTTTTTTTTTAAACCTAGCAAGCTCATGACCATTAATCAGCATAGCAGGTGGGTCTTTCGCCAGTAACATCATGAACTGCTGTTCTACAGGCCAGAATCAAAAGTGGTAAATATTGATTCCAATCACGTTGATGTTGTTCACAGAACTGGGGTAGGTAGTCCAGTATGGTTCGGTTGAACCGTTCTACAATTCCATCGGATTGAGGATGCATAGCCGTTGACAAATAGCTCAGATTCAAAATTTCGACCCTGATCGCTGTGGATTGGCAACAGCATACCATGCAAGGAAAAGACGTCATTTATAAGGCGGATCACTATAGTTTCACTTGCAATCGCAAAGCATTCAGGTCCACTTTGAAAAGTAGTTCATGCAACACATTATGTATCTACCTATTTCCAGCATCAGTTCGAGGAAGTGGTCCTTAGATATCCACTGCAATGCGTTCGAAAGGAGCACCGACATTGTACAATTGTAATGGGGCTAATCGTCGAGCACTCTGTCATTTTCTAGCTTGATAAACCTTGCAACACTTACACAATATTCCAATATTCGCACATCTTCTGAGCAGCCGATTCAATAAAATGATCTCAGAAGTTTGCTTAGAGTTTTAGCCAAGCCGAAATGACCTCCAGAAGGGATATCGTAGACCATTGCAATAATTTGTTGTTGGAGCTACTTTGGTACAACAGCTTGGTAGACAACATCGATGCACTGGAAGTGTTTTCTGTAAAGAATTTCATCACGGAGAAATAAGGTTTCGAAATTAGCCCAGTACGACTTTAATACAGACAGAATCGGATTGGGAAATAATTTTCTTTTCAGGTCTTTGCATAAGTCTTACCCAATCTTTGACAGTTTTCAGATGTTTGTTGGCATCTTGAATCTTTACCATATCATCTACGATGGCCAGATTGGATACTACAACGATATCACGTTCTCCCTTGCTGTCACAATGCCGAAATGATGGTTGAGGGCAAGGTCACCTTGACAAAGCATCAGCGTATCCGTGTTTCTTTCCCGGTCTATGTGTAACAGTTAAGCCGTACTCAGCTAACTGCTTCAGTCATCGAGCTAACTGACCTTCAGGTTCTTTAAAATTCATCAGCCACTGTAAAGATGAATGATCAGTTCTTAATGTGAAGTGACGTCCCAACAAATACGGCTTGAAGTGTTTGATGGCTTGTATTACTGCAAGGAGCACCTTTCTCGTCACGCATTACTTTTTAGTTAACCTCTGGTTGAAAAGGTGTTCCATTTCATCGACCATCTTCGAAAGCACAGCCCCGCATGCAAATTTACTAGTTTCAGTATCTTAAACGAACATATCTGTTTCTTCTGGTAATGTCAATGTTGGAGTGCTGGAAACTTGATTTTATTTTTTGGCAAGCGGTAGTCCAGGAGAAGGGTTGATTTTTCTCGGTCAACATCGTAAATGGCTTAGCAATCTCTGAGAATGAGTGAACAAATCTCTTGTAATAGGCAGCGATACCCAAAATGTCTGCACTTCATTTTTACACTTTGGAGATGGTGCACTAGAAACAGCTTAAGTATTAGCGGGATCAGAAAAAATACCCCACATCTGACACCAAATTACAAAAAGGTACTTAACCTAAAACGGACCAAGCTGCCTGCTATCCAAAACCAGAATGACGTTTCTCTTTCATTGTCAGTCGGGCTTGCAAGTGACAAGTAGATGCTGAGTAGATCTGTTTGTTTGAAGTATCACTTTTCGTGATACCGGCACCAAAAAAAAAAACAAAAAGTATAAAGTTTTTAGACCTACAATATATCTATCTATTTTAAAAATTAAATTTTATTTTCTTTATTAACCTTTAAAAGAATATAATCAAAAAGGCATTAAAAATAACTAGATAGCAATGAAAATTTTTCATATCTACTCCAAGGTATTTTCAAACAAAAGTCAGACAAATATCATATAGTTGGTAGGCATAGTTAAAAGGCTTATCCTCAAAGTTTTGTTTTCTCATACGGTTACACATTGATGTGAAAGTGCAACCTTAATTTAAAATCTAATTAAAACTTTCTAGCCCACATCTCCGTTCCATCATGACAAATTTGATTTGCTGCATCTTATACTTCAAAGCCTATCACCTACCACTACTACTTGGCCAATGATGCCATGTAATTTCAATTTACATCCCATCAGCCTATAGGCACATACACCTATACTCTACTATATCTAGAGCCATCATCAAAACCTTTGAATGTCTCCTCTATCTTCATAATATCATCATATGGAGAGCCTAAAACACCAAACACCTTATATACACTATATTAAGTGAGCAATTTTAATGAACCGAACAATCCTCAGAAGTGCAATAGATAGGCAGAGGTACAGAAGAAGATACACATACGGATACGACACATCGTTCTAGCGACAAGAAGAAGCAATCCTCCTTCAAAAAATATAAGAGAAACATTTCGTTACATGTGCCAAAATGATGGATTCCACCTTAAGGAGTTGAGGCAATTCTTCCAACATAATATAGCAGCCCAGCTATATAGGTACACACACATATCGCATCATAAATAACTTGAGACTTTTTGCTGCTTGCTCCACCATCCTCATCGTTTTGAAGACCCTCCCGAGTCCCGAGTACTGCTGGAACGTGTGCCCCATCTAAAAGGAAAGATTGAAACGTTCGTTTGTCTTCCAAATAATGTGGCAGCACAAGTCTGAACACTGGGGCGCGCAAAAGGAAGTCAAAGTCAGTGTGCCTCCCTGCCTGCTTTCTTGCCACCACCGCCGTTGAAGATTACACCAAGTCAGTGTAAAAATTAATATTAATCAAAGGAGCTAGCGCTACGGGACCACCCGAAAATAGTTCTTCAGCGGCGGCGGCGCTGCGACTCCGACTCCGGATGATGGTTGTTGGGAATATGGGATGGATCAGCTTTCGCCTTCGTTTTCATTTTCGTTTTCGTCTTCGTTTTGTTTTTTTGGAAAATGAAATAATGTTTCATAAATTTTCGCATCACGTGTTAGTGAGAGGGATAGAAAACCAGAGAATGGTAGATTCACGCTTTCGTCGAATTGCTGTTTATTTTGAAATGTTGGCAAAGCCTGAGAGGCGCATATGAAGTGACATTCCATATTCATACATTTATAATATGTACCTCCATAAGGTGGCGTGGTGGTGGCAAATTAATTTTTTTTTTTCATGATAAAAAACATAAAATATATCATGACAGGATGAGAACTCTTGCTCCAGTTCATGCTTCTTGGTTGCGTTGGATTTGATTTTGAAAACCATGATTAGGGTATTGCAAGTTGCATGGTTGGATTTATTTTGATAGGAGCCTGGTTTTTATGTCCACTTTTTGAAAGACAGAATAATGCTCTATTTGTAACAGTTTCGTTATTATATTGGAGAAAAAACAGATTTTTGTAAAAAATGTTTTTATTTTTACTTAAAAAAAAAAAGTTCAAAAATCAGTAATTCCACTGTTTTGGAATCAATTCAATTATTTTTTTGTAACAATGCCAAACAAGTCCAACAATACCCTATGTTATAAAACAAATAACTAATTTAATTTTTTTTGTAAATCCTAACGTAACTTATTTTTTTGTTTACGCTAAATCAATTTGTAAAAACTAAACTCTTTCCTTTTTAATTTTGGACACCACACAGTAAACACCTTATCGGACTTGGTAACAAACATTACATTGTACAATACATTTTACTTATTAAACATTTTAATTACATAAATTTATAAAATTCTTTTTTTTGGGTTTTTAATATAAAGACAATAAAACTATAACGAAAACTAGACAAACTAAAACAAATTATACAGTCCACATACAGACAATACATTTAACACAAATAATACAAAACATCCACTATATTGTTCTTATAGCCCCAAGTAGTCCATGAGGTCTTTATAATAATTAAAACAGATGCCGTTATTTCTTAATTGAAACAAAAAAAAAAAAATGTAAAAATTTAAGAAAAATATTTTCAGCCTGAACAATTAAAAACTTCAGGGTTTTCTTAAACCACCAGTTCTTAATTATTTTTACTACAGTATCTCCTAACTTTGTTAAAAGCAACTGATGGTTGTTCACTGACTGACATTTTTTTTGTACTTATTGCTATAACTTACTTTTTTTATTTTCTCTAACGATGATAAAGAAATAGTTCACTTGGGCGTATACTTTTTTTTTTTTTTTTAATTATAACCAACTTTACATAAAGTTAAAATGTCCAACGCTTTTTTTTAAAATAGAAAATGGCTACTTCAGAATTCCTAAATTTTGGGAAGTCATATAGTGACATCTGTACTTGATATATGTGGCAGATCTTAACCATAAAAGGGGTAATTCGTTTGCGTTTTTTTATTCTAATTTTAAGTTTGTTAAGATTTTTGGTAAAGATCGATAACATGCTTATAAAATTTGCACTGGATTTGGCGGCCACAAACCTGAATGGCAAATACATCCCTGATGAATTGGACTTATAGAGGTGTGGGTGGCGCATACATATTTCTAATTTTATTTTATTTTTTTTTTGTTGACACCTCGACTTGGATTTTGGTTTCCCTTTGCGTATACCTATTTTTTTTTTTTTTTTTCAAAATGAAATGTCATTGAAAAATTACATTTGAGAAAATTAAATCTTCATACCATGACTATAAAGACGCGCAAAACTTGTCAAGAATAATGACACTATACGCAACTCGGAGTGAAAAATTTCCTTAAATAACAAAATAAAAACAACAAAATTATTCATGTTGTGCGAATCATGCGGTGTAGGTTATAAATTCGAAAAACATTTTTGATGCGTGTAATAGACATGACAAGTTTAAGGAAGAATAATAGAAAGAGAATTGTATTACTAAACTGAACTCCACCTTTTTGTATACATTTGTGAAATGAAATGAAAAAAAAAAAAAAATAGTCAAAAATAACCTATCCAGATTAATTTGTCATTCCTTAAATTTAGCAGCAACTCAAAATTTCTGAAATTTTACATAATAGATTTTTGTAGTTAAATTTTAAAAACTTCAAAAAATTAAGGAATTTTAATTTTTAAGAACAGCTCCAACGTATTTTTTTATTCTTGAAGTTGTATAAGAAAACGTTAAATTTGAAATCTTATTCCTAGTATACACTGCTAGACGATGCTAAATGAAACATCCCATTGAAAATCGACAATGAAACAAAAATTTCATTGCGCTGCAACTGATCACTCATCCCAAGAGTTGCTCGTGGATGATTAAGTCAAGAAAAAGAACTTTGTAAAATCAAAAGAAAAATAAACAACATATTTAGCTATAATTTACATCCAATGATCATATTTGTAATTTCAATATAAAATGAAAAAAAAATCTAATAGGGTTTTTCAATAAGAGCGCTACAAAAGTTTTTTTTTAAATAAAACAAAAACGGTTTTGGATATCAATGAAATTTTTTATTCCTGTGAAAGTACGTTCGATGCCATTATGTATGGAACTCGATTTCTTTTGCATGGCCACCACGAGCACGCTTGCAGAAGTCCAGACGCTGAACCCAATTTTCGACGGTTTTCAAGCATAAATCGGCCGATACTGCTGCAATTTCACGATCGATATTCGTACGAAGTTCATCAATCGTCGCTGGCTTGTTGGCATAGACCATAGACTTGACGTAGCCTCACAGGAAATAGTCTAACGGCGTCAAATCGGATTGCTGCCTGACCAGTACCGCATATTTTGTTTATTGACGAAGCCATTCAGCCAGAAATGAGCCTCATCGCTGAAGATGATTTTTCGATGAAAATCCGAATCATTTTCAAGTTGTTGCTCAGCCCAATTCACGAACATACGACGATTCTGGTGGTCAAGCGGCTTCAGTTCTTGCGTCAATTTAATCTTGTAAGGATGTAGGCCAAGATCTTTTCGCAAAATTCGCCACCACGACGTCACAGAGATGCCCAACGCTTGAGAACGACGTGTGAGAGACACATTTGGGCTTTCTGCAACTGAAGCCTCAGCGAGAGCAATATTCTCGACACTACGGGTACTTCTTTGTCTCACTGGCATGGGAATATTTTGTACTGTGCCTGTGGATTCAAATTTTTCCACTAGACGCTCAATTGTTGATCTGCTAGGACGATTATGACGACCATAAATTGGACGTAGCTCTCTTAACGTTGAGGCCACTGACTCCGAATTTCGGTAGTAAATTTTAATAATTTCGACTCGTTGTTGGCTCGTATATCTTTCCATCATGAAATGGAAAATCTTACTGAAGAGAAATGTCAAAAGAGCGGCAAGAAATATGGCGTCGTTTGCTGTCCCTATTGCTCTACTTTTGTAGCGCCCCTGTTGAAAAACCCGATATTAGCAAAAAATATTTTCATGTTGAAATAACTTGAAATCCCTTTAAATTTAAACGTTCATAAATCGACATAAATCTCCACAGTTCTGTTCAAATTGCATTAACTTTGTTGGAGCGTAACTGACTGAAAAGGAAGTGTCTGACCCACCAGCATTACGAAGCGTGTGGACGAACCTTGAATGTCATCTTTCTACTCACCCTGTATCTTTACGTGATTAATGTGAAACAACATCATCTTTCATTTTTAACTCGAAACATTTTGGTCCTTCGAGCCGGATATTAATTAATACTGTGATATCAAAAATTTAATACTGTGATACTAAATTAAACCGAAGCTGTGATATATATGTGGATTTTCGTCGTTATTGGAGTGCTGCCATTATTCTTGTGGAGTTTGTCGTCTTTCTTCGTACAACGCCTGCAATTGTCCAGCGGGGCACCTGTCCTGCAATAAATTAATAAGGAATTAATCAAGCAATTCATGTGAGTAGTATTAAAATTAATTACATGTTAAGCGCATAAACCGACAAAAACTATTTTTTGGATTAAATTACATCAATTTGGAGAAATTTCCATTGGATTGTTCTAGTTAATTTGCCGTTGTTGAGTACAGTTAATCGTTGTCGTTGCTGAGTCCTGAGTAGTATTAAAATTAATTACATGTTAAGCGCATAAACCGACAAAAACTATTTTTTGGATTAAATTACATCAATTTGGAGAAATTTCCATTGGATTGTTCTAGTTAATTTGCCGTTGTTGAGTACAGTTAATCGTTGTCGTTGCTGAGTCCAGTTGTTCATAGCAGTTGTCCGAAGCTGTTACTTATAACCGTTTTCCATTGCTGTTGTCCAAAGCTGTTTTACCGTTGTCACCGTTCATCATTGTGGTGCATCACGTCGTTTTTTGTATATTTCTCGACATGCAACGAACTATGGCCAAAATGAGCCAATAACTAATTCTTGCGTTAATTTAAATGAATATGCAAATGTTATTAATCTTGATTACAATAGAAATATTTTCAAATACATTATTATGGAAAACATTCAATAAATAATTTTTTTATATTTTATAAATTTTAAATTATTATACTAGTTTTAAGAAATATTTACTTAGTCTAAGAGAGTTATAATACTTATAGACGTAAATAAATAAATAAATAAAAAAAATCATTGATAAATCAACTTTAAATGATACATAATTCCTCTTCATTTAAAACGGTCCTCATATTGAAACAAAAGGATTCCTAGTTGAGTGTTGATTCAAACGATACTCACTTTAAAATAATATTTAGATTTATATTGAAATAAAATGGCTTTTTTTCCATCAGATCCATGTAAAATAAAGATGTTCTCCACTTAAAGAGAAAATAAAGATTAATATTGAATAAAAATGTTAGGGATTGAAAGAAAAACAAGACCTTTGTGTAGTTAAAGTATAATTGCGACTGACGAGAATTCAAGTAGGTAGTTACATGTCATCATTATATAGGTATAATAGTTTTGTTTTAATTCCATTTAATATTAATAATGTAATATATAATGATCAATATAATTTAAATAGATTTGTTTATGTATATACAAAGCAAATGTATGTGTTATGTTACATAAATTTTATAGACGTATTGCGAACTAATTTTAATAAAAAATCACCCTCACGTAAAAACAACATGATCGTTCATATTAACTCAAAAAATTATAATAAAGATATAACATTGTGTCTTCTGTTGTGTCATTAATTAATTTTAATAGAAATTTTATTTAACTTCATGACATGAACTATAAAGAATAACTTTAAAAACAAATTTTGAGAAAAAAAAAGTAATTTTATTATAATTCCTTATCAGTATAGTGCCATTTAACAGCATAATTTACTTTTTTTATATATTCTTTTGTCAATTACTAAAAAATTGATGACAATCTTTTTGCAAAATTAATGATCTCACAAAATTAAGGTTGTTTGTTGCACGTTGCTATATAAAATAACGATATTGTCGCACAAACTTGCTCTTATGTGCGACCATAATGTGGTTTAAAAGTATTCATGGTACTTACACTTTAGGGTTAAATTGAAAAATTGTTAAAAAATTAATACAATTAGAAATAAATTGATTAAACAACTTCTGAAACTGTTTTGACAACAATGCAATGTACTCAATCCGATTTCCTACACAAATCACAATTTATGAGAAAAAGATTTGAAAAATTGTTGGAGCGGTTTTTAAAAAAATAATTTTTTATATATAAAATTTTGAAAACATTTTTAAGAAAAAAAAAAAATTGGTACACCAATTGCGGAGTTAAAATGTTAATTTTAAAAAAAAGTTAACCACCCATTTTCGAAATATCGAATTTTTAAAAATTAGATTTGATTTTTTTTTTTAAATCAAAAATGTGTTCTTTTGAAAATTTTGATTTGCAATATTATTTGATCTTATCAGAAGCCCATGTGTACAAAATTTCATTAAAATTGCTTGAACAGATAATGAGATAGTCGAACACCAAATAAATGGTTCTGAGAAAGATACCATTTTTAGACTATAGACAAAATTTTCTTTTCAATAATATGATAGATCGTATTGATAAAAGCTAATATTAAAATTTTAATCAAAATCGTAGTAGCCATTTTTGAGAAAAATAAGATTTTCCATACCGGTTTTATAACATTTGTATGGGAGGTACCGTTATTTTTGGCTATAAGAATAATTTGTATTTAAAATCTGCTAGATAATGTCAAAAAACTGCTAAATGCCAAGTTTGATAAAAATCGACCAAATCGTTTTCGAATTATTAAGTTAAAAAAAAAAAAAAAAATTTAAATCAAAAAAAAAAAAAAAATGTTTCAACTTTGATCAAAATCTCGAGTTCGATTTTTGTACGAATCCATAACTTGCCATATAGTAACTATGTATCGCAAGTAAAAATAATTCGCGAATTCTTAATTTTGTTTCAAAATTCATTTCTTATAACTTGTACAGCAACTTATAAAGCTGAAATCCATACAATAAGAATAAGAGTTAATAAAATACTAGAAAAATATAAAAAAGATTCATATTGAATCTTAAGTTTCCTTTTGTTAAACAATTTACATATATGATTATCATATATATTTTATTTATTAATTTATTTACTTATTACTCATTTATGTATTATTTGTTTGATTATATATTTATTAATTTATTTATTTAATTATTTATTTCGTATTGTATTGTTTCCCCTAAGGGTTACAAGTCTCCCACCACACTCTCCTCTCTTCCTATCCCTCTCTCTTTACTCCTTCTCACAACCTCTAGTGCCTTTATCCACTCTTCCCCCCTCCCTCCTTCGTCCATTATATCCCTTATTTTTTCCCCTATTGATCTTTCTATTATTTATTTAATTATTTATTTATTAATTTATTTTTTTATATGTTTGTTTGTTTGTTTGTTTACTTATTAAATATTTGTTTTTACTTACTAACTTATTTATTAAATTACTAACAATTACTGATTATTCATGTGCATGCTTTCTTTTTTTTTTTATTACATTAATTAAATTTATTAATTACATTAATTCAAATTGAAGATTTTTAAATGCATTTTCCTTCAGGCAAACAATTACATTACCTTTGAAATTGTTTTGCAAAATAAAATATATCTTTATCAATCTATATTGAATTTACAATGAAATATTTTATTACAAAACGATTCAATGTTGATTTTGATTTAACATAACCAAATGTTGTTTTAACTTGATACATGTAAGTACATAAGATATAAATTATGACACAACTCATAAGAAATAAATACACTACTTGCAGTGAGAATTAAGAATATGACAAACGAATTGACAATATTTTATATTGAATTCATAATATCCAATTTCATTTCAAAATGATATAATGTTGATTTGACAAAAATCAATAACTTGAAGTAAATGCAAGCAGAAATACTTACATACTATTGGAATAACTGGAATAATGACAAATATTTGCTATTAAATATTAAACATGAAATACTTTAGTTATAAAAATTATTTTGATATTTTTTTAAATAAAACATTTTATGTTAACATTATTGAAGGTTAATTTTAATTTTAAAAATTTCATTACGAAATTTGTTTTTATAATACAAATTCTGTATATTTTTACAATAAATCAGTTAAATATATAAAACATTTAAAGTGGTTATGCAAATCATACGTTTTTAAATGTTAAATCAATGGGAATTCATTCATATCATACATTTAAAATATCAGTTCAAAAAGAAACTATTTAAATACAAAATAAAATTAATCTATTAAAATAAAATTGCAATATTATATTAGTAATATTTGTCTCTGAGAGTAACGTCGTTTTTTTTTTTTTTTAATTCTAAGTCGTTTTGTTGATATAAACAATTTCTATTAACTGATGTTAAAAAATCATTATGAAAAAAAGATAATATTTCCTGAATATTAAAGAAACTGCATTTAAAATTAAAGAGTCAAACATTTGAAAATCACAACGAAGCAAAATTGACCATCATATTGAGAGATAGTTAGTGTTAATGGCTTCATGGACGTCTGAACGTCTCAGTCATTAAGCCAACACTCTCTACAACTGAGTATCACTATGATGAAACTACACCTCTATCTAAATGCTAGGTACATACCTGATACCATATTAGAGTTCAAATCGAATGACAGTCATATGCGCATAAAATCTAACGACCATCAATAAAATCATAACCGTAGTACTATTAATTAATTTCCATGAAAGTACTACCATTTGTTCGATTTTGTGTTTATACAATCTATGTAATGTATATACGTTTAGGTAGGTACTTCAATTTTAGGATCTTTACCTGTTATCGGGTTCTGTAGCAATTAAATGCATAGAACGAAATAGAGAAAATGTTTCAAATGGTCATAACATAGTTAGGGACGTATATATCCAGTATCATTAGATGCTGTGTATCATAGTTGATATTATGACTGAAGTCTATGGAGAAAATGGAAAATAATGCTATATGTATGTATGTATATGTATATGAAGTTTGATATCTTTTGTGAAAGTAGTAGGATACACAAGTCACAAAAAATTACCTTTGTTCGTTTACTTCTCGAAACTGCAAATTGCTAACAATTTTAGTCAAAAGTCCTGTCAAATATGTACAAAAAAATCCACTAAAATTTGACTTAAATTGAGGGAAATTTATAGTTTTGGTAATTTTACGTAATTTTTCGTCAAATATTTTTAATTAGTATTTAATTAGAATTTAAAGTATGTATATAAGGAAATTGACTCTTCTTGCTAGATTTTTGCGAGCTTATAAAAAAAATAAATCAGTGGCACTATAAATCAGAGAGAACAATGCACTTAATGCGGCTAACAAGTCTCAACCATTCCTGCTTTTGTGTTGTTAGACTGCATGAATGATGCGGGGACCTACCATTTTTTTGTCGAATTTGAATGGCTATAAAATAAGAGGCACTTTTTCCTGATAAGAAATTTTATTGGAGATTTCTTAACTTCATCACCAGAGGCAATTTACGAAAAAAAAAAAATTCTGATTTAGATGATTCGTTCTCAAGACCTCTGGCGGCGGCCACTACGCAACGAAGTATTACGGAAGCTTATGTTTGTCAAATAATTAAATAATAAATGAAGAATGTATATGTATCCTCAAAAGACGATTGATGCATCAATCGATTTATTTTCATAAATGAAGAAATAAATTTTTTGAATAACTTTAAACAAAATTATCATGTGAACAATCCTTCGTTATAAATATAGACTTTTAGATAATAACATAAATTGAAATCAATTATATTTTCAACACAATGACCAAAATGTACGTAAATTATTTCATTTATTTATGGCTTCATTATTATGTAGAAATTAATACCACAACTTGTTACATAATTAAATTTTGTTTCAACAACCATGAAACTCAATGAAAAGGCATGCACTGCAAACATTAACAATAACATGTTACTTTGCACTTACCTTCGAGAATTATATATATTTTATATACTCTCCGAAATTCGACAGCATGAAGGTATAGGGGAGAGTCAGAAACAGTGGGACATAATTTGAAGGATTGGTTTGAAGAAAATGGTTTCAATATTTTTAACTTGTTTGGTTAAAGCAAATATGTAAGGGTAACCGTGAACTGAGACCCCACGACGACGTTTGGTTAAAGGTAATGCCACTAAACGTATTTTGTTATAATAAAAAATACTTTTTTATAAAAGATTAACTTATCCAAAGCTTTTTATTATTAGTCGAAGCATGCAATGATTCATTTGAAAACAGCATAATTTAATGCGGGAATAAATAAACAAATAAATATTTACATATAAAGCAAATAATCAAAATTTATATTTATATTTTTATATAAAACTAATTTATATTATTATATAAAACTAATTTTGGTGTTCCACAAGGTTCGGTTTGGAATCCTTTGATTTTCCTAATTTTGATCTTGATTTCACTAATGATAAAACTTAACATCATTCACGTTATTAAAGGGCACGTTAGTGCCCAGCCAAATTCTGGCACTATACCTTTTTTAGAGGAACAAGCTCAGATGATTTTAGATTCCCTTGTAACTTCGGTACCAAAAAAGTAGGAAACTTTAAGTTTGAAATATTTACTAGAAGAGGTACCTCCCCAATTTTCAACTCCTTCACATAAAAGATTCCCAAAATAAGAGACTTAAAAATCGCGAAAACCTTAAGTGACTGACTCACTTACTCACTAACAGATTTTTTTCCTCGAGACCATAGAATCTTCTAATTTTACACTGCTATATTCGTCTTGTGATGCATATAAAGGAAAAAATAGAATATTTGAGGTTTTCTTAATAATTAGGGGGTGTTGTATCCGTTCACTTTCTCAGAATTGCAATCAATTAAATGAAATTTCTTATTGCTGAAGAATGTGTCCCACACTTATATTTCAAGAGCTGACGAAAAAAATCTTTGCAGACATAACTTAAGCAACCTTAATTTATATAAAATATAAAAATATTATCTAATTAATTTAAACACATAAGAAGAAGATAATCAACGCAGAAATAAAGAAAGCAGTAAGAATTATTACGAGAATTTTACCTTTTCACGAAATAATTTTATATTCACCTGGAAATTCCGGTTTTTTGTTTCTCCTGTAAAATTTTTCATTTTCAACTTAAGATATCCTGATAGAAAGGCAAAAATATGAATTTTCTTGAGTCAAATTACGAATTTGCTATATTGTTGGTCAAAGCCATACAGGAGCAAAGCATTAGAGACATAAGGGTTAAGTTTATAATTATTACAATCATATTCTTAAACAAAGAGGGAAAAAAATCAAAAGTACAAAAGATAATAATTTCTTTTTTTATATTTGCTTATTTATAAAAACAAATAATTATATTTTATTAAGTTTTTTTTACTACATTAAAAAAAAAAACATTTTGCCCCACTGTTATCAGTTTTTCCCTATAAAAAAAAACTTAAATTCCATTGGGCTATAACGTGATAAGGCTCAATTCAGTAAACAAATAATCTTCCTTTTAGGTACTGCAATGAGAACGATTGTATATGTATGTGTTTCTGTTTAGCATTTTGTACTCCTTGTATTGCATGCAACCATATTCAAACATCCAGCCAGCGCAGTGACTGTGACTTCGGAACGTACAATATATGTATATTAGCCTTTGTATTTCTTTTTAACAAACAAAGTTGATTTGATGTCGCCATCATGCCAGGATAACTCATGACACGCAATTAATAAAGGACAAATATAACCAAGCTGACTGCTTCGAGGCACTCGGAAATAGAAATATTATTGATTACAACATTAGTTTTTAATCCCATTGGATTTAGTTGACAATCCTCAAGCAAGGACATTACGCCAAAAACAAAAAAATAGATTGCGCGGGTGAAACACAAAAAAAATACTGTATGACTATGAATGTATTAGATTTCGAAGAGCAAACTGAATCGAAATGCTGTAGCTGTTCCATATCCGTAGGGGTTTGTAATCAAAAATTCTAGAGCTCTGTGGTTACTCTACATCACAATATGCATTGGCGCACTCTAGCTTCTATAGTTCTTATAGTCGTGGAGTCCAGAGTGCAAAAACAAACAGATACGAGGAACACTATAGAAAAAAGTTATTTTAATGCCTGACTGAGACGTAGGGACATGCTTTTGCGTTGAACAAAACTTTTAAAACTGTTGAAGCCAAAATTCAATTTTTTAATAAATTTATATGTACATTTTTTAAAATGCCTCAAAAATATCGAACACAATTTTTCCGAAAGGGTAATTAAAATTTTTTTTATAACATTCATTTGATAGCTAATGTTCATGCATTTTTGGTAATGAAGCTCCGCCGAGTCCGCAATTGCAGAGAAACTTTCTTGAGCGAAGTAAAGTCGGCTGCTGGTTTTTCTAAATTAAAATTATTTACATTATGTTTTTAAGTACATATGTACATATATTTATTTAAAACTATTCTTGACTCGTCAAATTAAAACTAACGAAAAAATACAGCAAGACCAACTGACGATCAATATTGCTTTAGCCGCTATTTTCAATTTGAGATAAATAACTTTTTTGTTAAATATCTTCCTCATTTTCAACTTTTGACAAAAATGTTCGTTATGTTTTTTACAATTTTGATCATGACAGTTTTTTCTCTATGAAACAAGATTTCTCCGTTAGAATTCATAGAGTTCAAAAGCAGTCCCTATCACTTTTTTTTATAAATTGATCAACTGCAACATAAGATCCATGGACATTATGTCTTCCTCATAATGTCCATGCACTTAATATCTTTTGAAAAAGAAGATAATGCAGACATAATATCCATGGCCCTTATGTCTGTTTAAACAAGACATTATGTCCATGGACGATATGTACATCTTGGACAGACATAAAGTCGATGGACTTTATGTCCTTTTGTTGTCATTAAATCGTGAATGGACATTATGCCTAGTGAAAAAGACCTACAGTCGTATTTATAATCCCATTCCAAAGTATGTCTAACTTTGGACAGCTGTCCAAGTCCAAAACCTTATTTATAATCATGTTCCATCGAGTGTCTAACTTAGACACTGAAATTGGTTGTCCAAACCTATTCTAAAGTGGGTACGTTCAATGAACAAAAAATTGAAAAACAAACTTCAAATGAACGAAATGTTCATTGAACGTATCCAAATGCTCACGAAATTGACAGATTACAGGAATGTGATTGAGTGTATAAGAACCCCGCCGACCCCCCTCCGCGCGGTGATCAGGCATCACAAAACTCTCTACAAATTTGTTACATCTTTTTTATATGTACACATAATTCAAAGCGCGAGCAACAAATGCACCTATGTATGAATTTCGTTTCAAAATCATCTCCAAAATGTTGCTTCAAAATAAAACAATCTACATATTTCTCTCTTATTTATCCATTTATTTACGTTCTTCTTTCAAAAAAAAATCAAGCTGATTATGAGCATAATTCTTCAATATGGACATTATGTCAGTTTAAAAAAAAAAAAAAAAAACCAAAATGTCCATTTTTTCAGTTTGGCCATTATGTGTGTGTTTATATATCGATCATAATGTTCATTTGGCCTTTATGTCTTTTTAAAATGGACTTTATGTCTTCTGTCAAAGGAAATAATGTCCAAAAGGACATTTTGTCATTCTTAAATAGAAAAAATATCCAAATGAACATTATGTCCTTTTTAAACTGACTTAATGTCTAACCGGACGGTATGTCTTCTTTAAACGGACATAACGTCCATTTGCATTTTTATCTGGTCATAATGTCCAGGACCGTTTATGCGGAATTAATGTCTATGGATATTATGTACTATGTCCAGATTTCTGTGGAGATATGGGTGATTCTCTGCCAACTGTGATTCTTTGTGTTCAGTGCTTTTTTTCTAATTTAATGTAAGTAAAGTTCTCATGAATTTGTGCAATTTGTGTTGAAATTTCCAAGATAAAACTGCGGAGATTCAGTTATCCTGAGAAACCTTAACTGTGGCTCAGTGAATTTTTTTTTTAAAAATACGATTTTTTTTTATTGAAAATAAATAAGAATTATCTTAATCAAAGAGGCGTCCTAATTTACTCTTATCACAATATAGTATTTGATTTTGTATTTTATTTTATTTAATGAAGGAAATCTGGCTTAATGATCATTGAAAATGAAGCAATTTAATTAAAAAAAATAACTAATTCATTCTTTTTCCTGATGACGACGACGTTTTTCCGGTTCTTTTCCGGCATTTTCAAGGGTTAAGTTTATTAAAAGAAAAATACAGGTTTGAATAAAAACATTGTTTATAAGTCAATTTAGTCAAGTGTTTAAAATTTAAATATATTTTTTACTATGTAATTTTGTTTACTTACTGTTCCGTCAATGGTTTTAATTTTAAATTTTTTTTAAACTAAATTAATTAAAGAATGAAAATAAATTAATATTAAAAATTTATAAATATAAATAAATAATAAATTCATTTAAAACTAGTATCACTTATTTTTGCATGTAGTGATTAACCTAAAAACTTTATATTTATTTATGAAACCAATACTTCAGCTTGAGAAGATTCAAGTCAAAAAATATTGCGACAGGAAGTTGAAGGACAAATGCACTATTCCCGCAACGAAAATCCATGTATCCGAGAACCAAATATATAATTCTGCGTTGGGCACTGCACTGTGTGTAGAATATATACCAACCACGTTCACAGTAGGTAGGTAGGTATATATGTATATTTATTACTTTATAGGATCAAAAAAGAACGAGTATATATACTGCGTTGGTCTTGCTCGCTGCGCTTTATCCACACAGGAAACGAGGTACGCAAACAATTTTCATTCGTTAGAACTAGAAAGTAATAGAATGCAATGCCGCCTGCAGGGATAAAGGGATATCTCTCACTGATCCTGATTCTCGTGTGCATCCGTTTGAGCTCCCGTTACGTCGCGTCGTTGTCGTGCCTCCCTTGCCGTTGACGTTGTCGTTTGGTCGTTTTGCTTTCCCCGTCCGATATTGCAACCATGATGTTTTGTGTATAAGTTTTGCGGGCCAAACTTGAATTCCGGTTCAGTCCAGTCCTCTGTATGTTGTTAAAATTAAATTATACTCGGTTCAATTGGCAGAGGACACATCGGCTCCTCCGACCCGGAACACACTCTTGATATATGGGGTAATGTGGATTTGGTCCACTTGCTTGCACCTATGCACATTGTACATATGCAGGATGTATGATCCTGCTGTTTTTATTGTTGTTGATGATATGCAACGAAGGTTCCAGAACCGAATCGACATAGTCGTCGTCATCGTCGTTGTCGTTGTCGGCCTATTCGGTTGCGTTTGATTTTGTTGTGCTAAAACCCTACCGACACACACCATATCACATATACATACATAGATAGATATACAAGGAGAAAAAAAAAATTCCATCAAGTTTGTGTTTTGGTTTTCTCTCTATGTTGCCTTCTACGTATCACTGCAACATTCTTTGCAGCCATTGTCTTGTGTAATGGGAATTATTCAATTTGAATTTTATCAAGAGACCGCCAATAGCAACGGGAATGGAGTTATCATATTTGACCAACGTAACCCGTCTATGATAATGACGAACACAAAGACGAGACCATTTATATATAAAGCAATGATGATGGACTGGCATTTGCATGCGCTGTTGGGCCTTCTGGCCGATTGAGCTATATTCACATAAACAATTTTGAATGCATTTTGCTAATTTATGGGTTTTTAATTTCTAAATCAGGTCGAAGACTTTGGTCAATCATGTGTTATACGACGAGTAATGGAGTAATATTGTAGAATATATTTACAAGAGAGGATTGCTTTTGTTCCAACTGTAAATAGTAAATAACAACCAACAGCTCTTCGATTAAATTCGATTATGAATTATAAATTTCTATTAATTTTACGGAGGGGTAATGTAAGTATATTTTATTGGTGATTGTTTCAATGCATAAACAAAGCCAATCACTTTGAGGGTTATGATGTGAAGAATTATTAATTGTGGTACTCCAATTGCGGTTTCGATTAATTTGTGTTATGAGAAAAGTAATTAAAAGTATTGGTTTGACTCTACATATTTGCAAATATAATTTGTTTGCTAATTACATAGATGAAGTAAGGTAGAAATTATTTACTTTATTTAGGTTTATAATAAGGCGAGGGGCATAAGTTATGTTGACATCGGTGCAAAGGTTTGTTATGGCTTTCTTTGGGACCGATGCATACCATGATGGATTTCATAATAAAGATCCGACCATAAAGTCTTAAGTTATAAGCTTCATAAAAGAACCATGCCGATTGCTTTCGTATTGGTTTTGGCAAACGTTTATACATACGTTACCTACATACATATTTTCCATCAAATATCAAGTGAATAGAAATCATCAAATCTTAAATTTTTAAACCTTTGAACCTTTAAATAAATAAAAATAAAGAATAGTTATATAAATAAATGTCCATTTGAAGGTTTCAAAATTATGCTTAATAATAGGTTTCTATAATTTTTTGTATACATATAATTAGCTTTCGTGATTTAAAATCACTGATTTTCCTAAAGAAATTAAAATGAAAAACAGTAAAAAAAACTAAGGCGGAAAACACAGAATATTTTTTTATTTCAAGAAAATAATTTTATTAAATTATGTACTTCAGTTGTTGAAAATATGAATAAAATAAAATAGTTAAATAAAAATACGGATTTATTTCCGTCCATCAAATGTAGGTGCATTTTACCTTATGGTCTGTTTAAATGGTATAAATCAAAGTAAAAATCAAATAAATTTGTCCAGAATGCAGGAAATAAAATCCAACTAACGTAAGTGACGTAAAGTTTATTTTGACGTTTGAAAGCTAAAAACTTTTGTTCGTTTTGAATTTCCTTCTCTTAATTATTTGTTTGCTTTAATTTGAGTACTTTACTTACTAGACTGACTAGAGGGGATATATGTATGTACTTAAAAGTAACTGCCTGAACCAGCGTTGTCGCCCATCAAAAAAAAATTTTCGTGCCACATTTTCTAAAAAATATTTTCATTTTCGTGCCATATGAAAAAACCAAGAATTCATAGATATGTTAAAAAAATATATAAATCAATTGTGGGGTGAAATACAACAAAAGAAAATAGAATAAATAATTTGTTCTATAAAAATAAGAGTTTCTGCCAGTTTTTCCTCCATCTGGCCTCCATTTGGAGCAATTTTCTCAAAATTTCTTCAAAATTCGCTTTATTTGGAGTAAAAAATGGAAACAAAAAAAGCGTGCCATATTGAATTTTTTCGTGCCACCGTGCCATGATAAGATTTTCGTGTCAAAAAGGCACGATCGTGCCACTTCGGCAACGTTGGCCTGAATACAATGGATACGGAGCTCCAAAGGGAATTGCAGCTGGAATAGCTGTCAATGTTGCAAACACAACACAACGGAACTGCAGTCGGTGCTGCAAGAGTTCACCAACTTTTAACTTTTCACCAGCAGCACTTTTGACGTTTCAATTTGTATGACGAAAAAAGACCCAGAAAAAAATATTGAAGTTTTTTGTGTTTATTTGTTTCGCGAAAATTTTTATTAAATTAAAGAAAATTATCGGAAATAAGAAATGGGTACATAAAAATTAGCAAGTACGACACTTTTTTACTGCTGTTGGATCTCCAGCTCCAGTTCCAGTTGCAGCATTCTATTGTAGGTATTCAGGCAGTAAATCAGCTATCTCTTACGAGAAGGTGCAAAGGAAAAAGCAATATTTAAGCAAATGCAAGCGAAATGAAGAATTAATATATTGTAAAATAAATTGAAAAGAGTCTTCTACGCGAGCTCATCCTGTTCGGCCACAGAAAATAAATGTTGGTTTTTTTATACTAATTTTTCCCAACAATAAAAATCGATTGTATTTGTTATTTAAATAAGTTCTCACTGTCACACCATCTTTTATCGTATTTAAGTTTTCTCCTTATTGACAATCCTAAGAAAGTTAACATTTTGTAATTAAAACATCTTCAAGGTTAAACAAGAAATGTGTTTTTAATTCAAAATAGCTTTTAACGGCCTTTAGTCCACAAAAATTTAAGCGTTTCATGACGAATGAACTTAACAAAAATTGCGTATTGACAAGGTCCTCACTAGTCAACTGATGAGTCCAAGTGAGATCGCCGGGACGAAACGCCTAACATTTTTGTGGACTAAAGACCGTTAAAAGCTATTTTGAATCAATAATTCAACAAGTCCAATTAAATAATGCTAAGTCTTCTACTTGGCTGATGTATTTCAGTAGTATATAGAATTTGTATTATTAAAAAAAAACCTTCAATGTATTTTTAGTTCTGACTTCTGACCAAGCCCACCACCAAACCCACTTATCTTTTATTAGAATTTTATCCTTATAATATGAGGTCCATAGAAGGTTGAAAATTTATAAATTAAAATTTTGTTTCATCGAGATCCGCCTACTACCACACTCACATTTCTACATACATCTGAGATTCACATTTACTTTGCATTTCTAAAAAGTTGAAATTCTGTAATTAAAATCTCTTGAACGTACAAAACTTTGCATGGTTGTAATCTTTCCTTTTAAATCCACCTTATGTGACGCCCATTTTATAAAATTTTATTTTTTTTCCTTATCTATATAAATAAGGTAGGTATTGTAAATCGAGACTTTACTTACTTTTATTTTACTTCACTCTCGTTTGTTCGCTTTAAATGAAAACTCGTCCGTATCTGTTAGAAGTTAAACATTTAATAATCATTTTCTCAATTTACTTCTCCTACCTAACCAGCTTTTTATATTTGTACATAGGTATTTCTCAGTTCTCACTCATTTGTATGCTTTCTTTTAATACATTACTCTTTATTAAGGAAGTGTTGCCACAGTATGTAGTTATGGGTGCTTTCATAAATACATGGTTGCTTTGTTTACATGCGATCAATTGCAATCATATTAACGTCATACAAAATATTTGCGAATCTGTTTTACACTGCATTTATGAAAACTTTTTCTGATTTGCGTCATATGTCAAAAACAATAAAGAAACAATAAAGGAAAGGAAATCGTTTATACTATACCTGTCTCTTTTTAAAGAAAGAAATTCAGATTGCATGTGAGTTTTTATAGTTGCACATTTGCGCTGCAAATATTTGTGTTTTGCTTTTATGAAAATCTGACATTTATCATTTGCATTTATGAAACTATGTCAGGGTTCAGCTGATGGTTTGTCGGCCCGGCTTCGCATGAAATTTTTCGTTAATTTTATCAATTTAAAAAGAGAAAATAAAATGTATAGCTTCAATGAATTTTTCGGCACGCTCCAATAATTTCTACACTCTGTACATTCAATAATGCAGCAGTCTGAGAGCATAACGCCATCTTTAAGCGATCCCATTTTTGTAAGTACCTAACATAATTAGACTATTGTTGATTCCATAGTAATTGTCATTCCTCAGAATCAATAATTTAATTTACTCCTTCCCATAGAAAATGGAATTTTCAGATACCGCCTCTATCTAGGTACCCTCAAAGTATACAATTTTTATTCACGATTGTTTCGATCCAAATTAGCAATGTTGGGTTCCGTAGTATGTTAACCTGGTTCGATATGAACCCAACAAAAAAATACAATGAAATCTTCTTAATATGGCTTAATAGTACATTTGATCGGATACAAAAATTGTAAGTCATGATGAAGGACCATTTTGTTTTTTATCTTTAGCTCAGTTTTAAAAGTTTAAAAACGTAAAAAAAAATTTGTGAAAAAAGATGTAGGTATAAGGATAAAAATTGAGAAAATGTTTTCAGTACAACAGCTGCAAAACCTTTGTGTTAAGTCAATATTAACCTGCCCACAAACTTCCTTCGGGACAATATTAGCATACAAATTATTTTAAATTCTCTTCTTACAAAACTTTCAGGTTCCCCCGCAAGAAAAAAAAACAAATTGCAGGAGCACCTTAAACTTTTGTTAAATTTGAGTTCTACCCTGTTGATGAATTACTCAATTTCATTTGCCCTATCACTGATGGTTGATCGGCCTTAGAGTATGAAGCTGACTGAATAATCCGCAAACTCAGACATAAATCACTAATTCCAGCATCATCAGCAACTACCGCAACGATAATAAATGGATCCATTAGCAAATAACAAAAATAAAATTAATTAAGACTCTACGCAATAATTCCATCCACTATATACATTATATACCTTACCTATGTATTTACTGTACAGTGTACATTAATACTTTTCCTGCCCTTATCCTTTTACTTTGCTTTTGTACATAAAAACCAGCAGCTAAATAAGTTCCCCTCGTTCACTCGGCTCGTTTAGAAAAGTTTCATTTTAAAGATAAAAATCATTGCGAATTGTTTTAGCAAATTTCACACAAACACAACGCGTTATCTCTGGCTTAGCTTAGCTATAATGGTCATTTTAACACAAAGCAAATTCACCATCATAATATTATCGTCCTTGTTTTTCATTTCCACATTTCCACTCCTGCTGTGTTTTAGGCTAGAAATGTTTCCTTAATTAAATCAATTAAAGCACTATTTAGGGGTTCGCTGTAGCAACCTTTGAACTGTAATTTCCTTGGAGATTGTGGATATATAAAATCAAGAGGCGAGAGTGTGGAAGAAATAGAAAACACAAGACACTGTAGAATGTAGATGATTGCTACATTATGTATGATCTAAATGGCTTTTTTCTAAGAGGTAAGAAATATAAATTTGGAGCAACAAATTTAGTTTAATTGAGAATAAATTTAAAGTCCTTATAGGCATGTTAATTAATCAAAAATCATTACAATAATAAACTGGAATTCGAGAATAGTTTTTGTGATTAAAATTCGTTTCCTCTTCATTGCCAAGGACTTTGGCAAATAAATTCATATTCTAAGTTAAAAAATATTTCACGAGTTTTGAAAACATTAAGCTAGAAGGAGGATTGTAATAATCATGTGCCTTGATTTTTATCAGCATATCCGCATTTTATGTACATTAATTGTCCTGCATAATTCATATTTATGATAAATAAACCTTTCATTAAAAAGTTGTATATATTTGCTATAAAATGATAAAATTTAAGCAAACGGTATGACGCAAACATTTCGAAAATTTAATTATTTTTGTCCATAGTTGGAACTATTTGACTTGGGTAAGGATTTAAAACATAAGTTCGAATTTCTATAAATTTTAGTTCAATTTAATTTTGTTATATGAACTTTGAGACTAAAATTGGTAAAAATTGGCAGTTTTGGGAAGTAAATCAACAGTACCTAATCAAAAGAAATTTAAAATCAAAAATATTCCACTCAAAAAAATATCAGTTTGCTGAGAATCACTCATTTATATAGATTGAGTATTGAGAAGAAAATTCAAAGACTTAGAGATTGTCTATTCTATAGAAAAGTAAGGTCTGAAAGGGTGTGTTACTAAAAATTACTAGCCAAGAAGGTTTAGAGTGCCGTTAACAAATTTCATGTGCTTGAACTCTATTTTTTAAGGATTTTTTCATTTTTATTTTATCAATTTAAATACAAATATGACTACAATTTAATAATAAAAAAATTGTTTTTCGCTAATGTTGTCATTGAATTTCAAATGAAATATAGTAGTGTCCTCATGGCACCACCAGGAATCATATTTTTATGTTATAACATCAGACACGCAACAGCTATTCTAATAAACATAAAATGAGTTTTGAGCAGCTTTGTGATTTATTGGCCCATTTATTTCAATTACTCCCGCATGAAATAGGCAACAACAAAATCACGAATAAAAGAAAAACTCATATCATGCCATTTTACGTGTATGTAAGTGTATGTGTGTAGATTTTCGCAACGATAGGTATTTATAGTCAAGCCTTGCATAGTTTTGTTTTCTATATTTTTCTAAACAAAACAAAAATATTATGATAATCTGTGCTACAAGAAAAGGAACAATTAAATTTTCAACATCAAATTTGTAGAAAACAACATTTTCTACATATTTTTAAAAATTTCATTTAAATTCAATTAAATAATAAGATTATTTAATTTTTAAAAATTACTTTTATTTTATTACGACTTAGGTGCAAGTTAAAGACCATATTATTCTCAATGCACTGTGTTTACAAAATTTCTTGCCCTTACTGTAGGCAAACGCCGCCGCCGTGCCGAGAGCATTTATTGCAAGAAATATAACAAAACTTTCGTTTATTTGAAGTTTTGATGTTTATTCTCTGTTTTAAAAACAAATAAATGAATAAATATCTAACAATGTTTGAAAAACTAAATAATTAACTTACTATATTTAGCAAATTTCGGTAGGCGGCTTCTGCTCTGGTCGGCGTTCATAGAAAAAGGTGTCAAATTATGCTAAGTGAAAGTAGTACCACGTAAAAATGAAAAATAAAATGTGTATTCCTACACTGTGGGTGCGCGCCAATTTATCTGACAATTAAAAAGATCTGTTTGACCGACCGAAGCAGAACTACCTTCCGAACCATAAAGATCTGTTTACATTAGCATTGTTCGATTATTTAACACTTGCTACTTCAATACTCTTTTTAAAAAGCAACCCAAGTAATAATTTTTTTCCTCTCATAAGACCAAGACTTATTTAAGGGCTCTAAAAGTAATCTTGAAACACTGTTAAGAGCGTTAAATGGCCTAGTTAGCAGGCTTGTAAAAGAATGCAATCTACCTATAATGACTGAAATGATAAGATTGCATTCATTGATTTCATTTTGGGACTTCAGACTTCAAATTATGCAATCACTATTCACTAGTAGCAAAAAGATGGCAATAATTGTTCCCCATTCATTTTACAGCAATCAATTGAATGCAATCTTTTGAGAATGCATGCATTCTTTGCATTCTTTTGTATTCTTTGCATTCTTTGCATTCTTTTGCATAACTGAAGCTTTCGATTCCATTTTAAAACTTATGTTTGACTACATTTAAACTTTGTTTAAACATTTTTTCGACCCTTGTCATTTACCATTTAAATTTTTCTTAAAATATGAAATTTTATCACATTTAAAGAAGAATTCAAATGTTCCCTTCAAGTAGACACTTAGCAGCAAATAGAAATTAATATTTAATTTAAATTAATTTAATATTTTATTTCATTTTTGATATTATTTCGACTACCTAGGCATATGAACCGCCCCACTGAGTTGGTGAAATTTTGTCATAAAACTGGGGTAAAAGTTCAATGGAACCAGAAATGGCAAAGCAAAGAATGCACAAGAATGCAAAGAATGCAAAAGAATTCAAAAGACTGCAAAGAATGCAAAAGAATGCATTCAATTGATTGCTGTAAAATGAATGGGGGAGGGAAATGATTGCAATATTTTTGGTACGAGTGAATGGTGATTTCATAATTTAAAGTCTGAAGTCCCAAAGTGAAATCAATGAATGCAATCTTATTATTTCAGTCATTATAGATTGCATTCAAAAAAGATTGCATTCTTTTACAAGCCTGCTAGTTAGTGAAGGCTTTCAACTGGTTTAATTCTTGCTATGAGAATGCGTCTCGTCCAATGAGATATGCTCAAAAGAGAACATTATTCGTTTTTGTATTTGTTTTAAAATTTAAGAAATTATCAATCGTATTTATTCGATTTTTGTCTACTTAGACACTGTCTAACTATTTTCAAAATTGGTGTAAATATGCTTTATTTAATAAAAATAAATATCACATTATTCACGGTTAAGACAATCTACTCTTGTGTCTAAGTTAGGCAGCTATAAGACAACAATAAACAAGGTTTTTGAAGTTTGAACACATTTTCCAAAGTAAGACATATGTATGTATGTTTCTCTTGGAATAATAATGTATTTCACATTTAGCATTGCCTCAGAGAGCAACAATATACTTTTTAATTTTTGTGTTTATGTCTTATGAAGAAACTGATAAGATTGGGCGCATTCACTAATGTAGTCACTACGTAATCAAGTCATTCTGATTGGCTACATACAACTACAAAATGAGTTGAAATTTCCCCTCCGACGTAGTGTAAAAATTTCGGCTTCAAGGTTAGTGGAGAATGATTTTGACGTTTCACAATCAGCTGTTCGGTTAAAATACAAAAGATTCAAACTATTCAAAATGAAACTTGACCACAATTAAATTATTTTGCATAATTATGACTTTATCTTCTTCCGAATCACTCATATTATATCTTATATTTGATATTATTTAATTTAAAAAGAAAAGATTACTTAAAGTTATCAAAACACAAATGTTTCTTATTTTGTGTGTGTTTACATCTGTCATCAATATGACAGTTCAGAATTGACTACCTTTGTAGTGCAATTTTGCATTTACAAAGCTAGTTGAATTTCGACTACGTAGTCACTGCATTAGTGAATGCGCCCATTGTGTGAGAGTATTTATTTTGTAAGTCATTCAAATATATTATTATGCGTTATAATGGGGTATTATTATATTTATTATTTTTAACATAATGAAATCAAAAAAAAAATTTATATGCGGTTGAAAATGTACATATCTACGAATTTGAACTTTTACAAACTAGGCTTATGGGAGTTTTTTCAGGTTTCGAGAGCTTACCTCTAGAAGGTTTGTTAGTTGGGAATCCGTAAAACGAAAACGATCGAACGATATCGTTTTGACAATACCCACCTCTATCAGATCGAAATAGAAAGATAGGGACACCTATTGTTAAAACGATATCGTTCGATCGTTTTCGTTTTACGGAATCAGGCTCCAGGATAGAATTGTTCTTACGTGGCACATTCAAAGCTTAGGTTATTAAATTACATTTTTTTAAATTTTCTTTTATTGACAGACTGTCTGTAAAGTTTCTATCGCAAATACTTGCACACAAATACTAACACACCTATATAAAGAGACTCCAAAACTCAGTCAGTGGTCGTGGATGAGAAATGGCAACCGCATGAGTAATTAGAGGTAAAGACAAAATTAAGTTTGCGGAATTGGGTCTGTGCTTAAAGCTATATTCATACCATCTATCCGGCCGTACATATAAATTTGGGTATCTACGAAATAGAGCTACTAATGGATGCGGCATGACCAAACCAGAATGTAAGGGTGAAACATCACCCTATACCTATGTATGTATGTTATGTACGGTACATCATACCCCACCAACATGGCGTGCAAATGTTAAATAATACAAACGAGGTGCTAAATTGAATTTCGGGTGAACGTAGCCCGCTTCTTCGTAGAGATGTACGATATTTTGTACAACGACGACGTCGACCGTGTTCCTTATTTTTTTGTGTTAAAATTAAAGTTGTTGTTTTTTGAGGCCTTTTCGTTTGCCATTATATGTATATGTGCGCTCTTGCTGAGCCGAAGAATTGGCATCAGCTGTGTTACGCTAGCCCCGTGGTAATTATAAGGCTCGTGTTTTGTAAATGATACCTAGGGGTGTGATTATCTAGCAGACGTTCGCGACCATTTGTTTGTCGAGTTGAAATGCATGATGGTGTATGTATGTATTATATATGTATAAGATATGCGGTCTACAATAATATATTGTGCAAAAAGGATCTGTGAGATACAACTGTGCTATGATGATGAGAAGGGATTTCGGACGACAAGACTTATGGTAAAGTAGGTAGGTAGACTTTTCCCCATATCAAGGTTGTCTCGTGAGATAATAATTCCCATTGCCAGTGTTGAGTTTTATCTTTTTATCATTTTTTTTCACACGAAATTAAATTAAATTTGTAGGCATCATTTTTCTATGCTATTGTTTTTTTTTAGTATTAACCAAGCTTACTTCTTATCGAACTATTATGAAGGTTAAAGGTTGATTCGGATACGGTGAAACAATATGTTAGAGCGTGTAGGATTGGTCCAGACAAAAAAAAAATCGTAAGGGGGTGGTCTATTCCACCCGTTTTTTCTTTATTTCACTTAAAACAAAAAACAATATTAAAAAACAACGTTAACACTTACAATGCCCAACTAACAAACTCTTCAGAGCTAAGCTCTCGAAATCAGAAAAAAAACTCCCATAAGACTCTTTTATATCCCATTGCTATACCTGCATAAAAACTTGTATCTTCTTATGAAACTTAAAATAATTTCATAGTATTTTTATTTTAAGAGTTAAACACTTTTCTCTCTTCAAAATACTTAAATCTTATATCTAAATCAATTTCTCTTCTTGGAAAAGGATTTAATGAACTAATAGTCTTATAAGAATCCTTTTGTGAAACTTCAGTTCTAAAGATATATTCGTAGACTTCATGATCCCACAACAACACGTAAGAGTTTTAGTCATTCTATTTTTCTATGAAAAATCTATAGTAGTATTCTTCAAGATTTCTTTTAGTTCCCTTACATTAGTCTAGGTAAACTCTTGGAACATCTTATGAGAGAAAAAATGTTACTTGGGTGTAAAGCCGGAAATTTGTTCTGTTTAAAAAAATGAATTTTCAAAATGAAAATTTTGAAAAAAAATTAACAAATCCCTCAAATACTATTCACTTAAAAAATTTAATTAAAAAAAAAAATAAATAAGAGATTTCTGTTTTCATAAAAAGGTAAAGCATGTTGTTGTAAGTGTTACCGTTGTTTTTTATTTTATTTTCTCTTTTAGGCCAATTTTTTAGAAAATTGCTCCTTGCGGCTCAACTTGGGGAATAGACCCTTCTTCCCATACGATTTTTTTCTTGTCTTAACCCAACCTACATGCTCTGGCGTTTTTTGTCACACTTTATGCGAATCAACCAACCTACAGGCTCTATCTATCTTTTTGTCACACCTTATGCGAATTAACCTGTAGCTAAATTACATGTAAAAATTTTACTTTGCGGACGCATTCATTGTATTAAATTTTGTTTAAACATTTTGATGTCGTTTGGTTAAGCTGAAAATCGCCTTTGAAGAACCAAAAAGGCTATTTTAAAATTGTTTTTCGTATTATCTGACTTACATACATAAACGGTGTCAGTATTTCTTTCCACGTGTATCAAATTTTTAAATTTGGGCACAAGACCAATTTATTTCCTATATTCAGCAATGAAAATTGTAACTTCTTCCAAATCTTGGTTGCGGAAATATCATCATCCAAATACTTTTTTAGTTTTAAATTAAAGTAATTTTACCATCGAAAGACATGTTTCGAGAACTTAACATCCTCTAACCTTCCAGTTTTCAGTTTTAGTAAGAACTTTAGGAAGCAAAACCACTTACGATGGTCAAATGCGAAAATATTGCAATACTTTAGGGTTATTGTATTTGTGACGAATGTGATTCAGTTGAAAAGTTTTGACGTTTTTTTCCCTATATTTACATGCAGTTGCGTGCATGAAAGTTAACTGCTTTCTTAATTTAAACTTTTAGTAAAAAAGTTTTCTTAAATAATATTTCACAACTCAAACAGTCCCCGAGGGGATTTAGAAATTATTTGATTTCAAATTTTATTCAATTGTCAACCCTATAAGTTTGTCCTGTTAAATTTCTATGTGCAAATGATTCATTAGAAATATTTTACCGTCACGTATATAAAATCCCCCTACCAAACGAATCCCATCATTTCATTGGAGTTGAGTTCCATTTCCATATCTCTTACTTACAGAATCCCACTTTCAACTTGAATTTCAAATCCGTAAATCAAAACTGTAAATTCCTAAATCCAGCACAGAACTTGTGCGCGTTTCCCGAATTCACAGAAGTTTCTTTTCATATTAGTATCATGACACATTAGGATAGGAAGAAGATCGAGGAGGAAAATCACAGGGAGTATGTGTCCTCCAGAGAGCTTCCCAAAAGCATAACTTTGAAATGGAACCAACTGCGCTTTGGCTCCAGATTTTTCTATACCATAATACTACTTCCATACATTAATCGTTATTTATTGCCCTTCGCCTTTCTGGCGACCACGTTTGTCTCCGCGACCGACGATATGTTGCTCTACTTAGGTACATGACTTTTCAGAAACTTTTTGGACGTTGCCGCTCATCATGAGCTATTTGCGGCCGAAGCGAATTAATTCCCACTGTGCGAGATTTCGAAAAAAAGTGTGGTGTTAGTAATTCTTGGCGGGAAACGCGCACATTTTTAAACTTTTTTATTTTTTTTTGAGTCACACAAGTCAGCACCAATTACTTGGGTGCGATTTATGAGCGCCGCCATCCCCCGGGTCAAGTGACGACATATTCCTTAAAGATTTATTATTTGCTCCAGACTGCGCCATCAATGGAGTGACTGTGCACTCCGGTATATACATAGCATAGGTACAGCATTGCTGCCGTTGTTGACGCTCCTCCTAGGGTTACAACAGATCGGTCCCATTTTTACTTTTTTTTTTTGTTTGGGTCGTTCGTTCATATGAACTGGTAGACATGTGAAACAATGTTCTTGCCGATTTCTCGAGGAGTCAATAAATTTGGGTTGAGCTGTGGTGAGCACAAGCTAGTTCTCTAAAGTGTCAATTTGAAAGTGTATAAAGGGAACGTTGCCTGTCGTCATCGTCGTTTTCTTTATCCAACTTGTGGAAAACTCGTAAGATTTCAGTGAGAGAAGAGTCTTGAAAGCAATTCCAACATTTTTAGAAAAATCAGATTTGTTTGAAAGAGAAAAACCACTTGGTTCAATATTTCTAAGAAATAAAAAAAAATAAAAATAATAAATTGAACGATAGAAACGGTTAAGGAGGCAGTTTATTTGTCACGTGATTGTGGAGCGTAAATTATTTAACGGGATAATGGATGAACGTCACTGTTGATTGGATGAGTAATCGTCCGACATAAATGCATTGGAAGGAGGCTATAAATCTAGGGGCTTTTGTTTGCGCCATGCATTTCATGTTAGTGGAATTTAAGTGAAGTTTTATGGATTAGCCTAATCAATTTTTCATTAGAGATTTTTGTGGGGTTTGGTTTTAATATTTTGAAATATGTATTGGAACACGTACAAAGAATTAGTATTCAGTTTTAATTAAAAACTGTGTAAATAGTTTTTTTTTAAATACAAACAAAGTAAGGAGCGGTGGGGACGTATTAAGGGGTCTATAATAAATGTATTTATGAATTTGGATTCGAACTACTTTACCTATGTGCCTACCTTAATAAAAAAATATCGAATTAAAACTGTATCTAATAATTAATAAAATTAGTAAAAACATTTAAAATAGTGTTGGTACAGTGATTGTATTTTTGTTCATTCGAAAAAAGGCACAATTATCCGACCACCTGCATTTTTCGTCACTCTGATCCTTTAAGTTCACTATAATTTATCTGCTGATTTGTTTTTTGTTTAACGGATATTTTCGCAAAAAAACAAAACACTAATGGCCGGTTGCACCAAACGCTTTTAAATATTTAATGCTTCGTTAAATTTTAAAATGGCATTTATTGGTTGCACCAACCAATTTTAGTTTTAAAAGGCCGATAAACAAGCCAATAAACTAAAATGCCATTTTTCTCCAGATAAATTTTAAAAGCTAGTTTTAACGAAAATATCTACAAAATAAAAAAAAATTCACCTTTGACAGGACATATTTTTAAAGTTAAGCCTTAACTACATTGGCCAATAAAGTGAAAAAGTACAAAAATGAAAATTTTCAAACTCATTTAAGGATAGTGTTTCTGACTGGGAAACTTATAAAAATTATGCAGAAAGCTTAAATTTCGGTTTAAAAAAAAAGAACTGTATATTCATTTTCACAAAATAACTGCGCTAGCGGGAAAAAAATATTTTCACTTTTTCAATTTTACAAAAAGTGGTCAATGTAGTTAAGGCTTTACTTACTACCAAGATTTCCAAATGTAGTTGCAGCAGTTGATTGTACTCACATTAGAATAGAATCACCAGATGGGGAAGTTTGACATATCTCATATTGCTATCTTACTTACGCGAGTGAAACTTTTTCGTTCAGTTTAAAAATCAGCTGACAAAAACCAGGGATGGTTCGCAAACAGCGTTTTAGCTAAAATATCAGTGAAAGACATTGGTGCAAACCCAATAAATTTATCAGGCTGATAAATTTTATAAGGATTTTAGCAAAAACTGGTTTTAGTGGATTTTGGTGCAACTGGCCATAAAACCCTTATTTCACCCGATAAAATTGTGTCATCGAAGCGTGTTTTGCAATTTAAGCGTTTTTTTTTAAATTTTGTTTCAGTGACTTAAACTTGACTACATTTCTTGTTCTTTTGTACCAAAATAGGTAAATATCGGTAAATTTAGGTTTATACTGTTTATTATTTGTGACTTTAGAAAAATATCACTCGATGTACCTAGTGTAGCTAGAGCAGTGGCTTTAAAAGATGCTGGGTATATAGCCAACGTAGCATTGCTCGTAGGCTTGGTGTACCTAAAACTACGATTGGGGATTACATCAGACGTTTTCGGGAGACTGGCTCATACACGAGGAGGCCAGGTCAAGGTCGTCATCGATGCACTTCAGCTCGGGATGATCACTTTGTCGTCAGCAACATACTGAGAAATCGGTTTTGGACCACTACTGAAGCTCGTACACGTCTTTTTTTGGTGAGGTGTGAGTGAACGCACCATCAGAAGAAGGTTGGCAAAATTAAATATCAGAGCTTTCTAATCAGTGCACACCCCCGAATTGCTCCGACAGCACCATACAGCAAGACTTCATTTTGCGTTAGAATATGTTAACTGGGACTGCACGATAACCGAAATAGTGGGTTTCCACTTTTCCAGTAAGGGTCTATAATGGTTTGGGGAGGCAGTTATGAAGTTCGCACGGACCTTGTTGTGTTCGATGGAAGCAGCGTGAATGCTCAGATATACGTGGAAAACGTTTTGCAAGACCATGCGATACCTTTCGCACCATTTATTGGTGACAACTTTCGGTTAATGCATGACAACGCACACTGCCATAATGCAAATTCTGTAACTAACTACCTGAATGAGGTCGGGATTCCAGTTTTGCCATGGCCATAACGAAGTCCAGATCTCAAGCCTATCGAGCATATTTGGGCCAACCTCAAAAGACGTGTTCGAGTGAGAACACATGCCCCTACCACTCTAGGAGAGCTTAAGACAGCTGCAGTATAGAGGAATGGCATAATATCCCTCAGTCGGATATTAAGGAGATCATTGACGGATTGTCAAATCGGCTCCATTATTAAAAATTTTAGTTTTTCAATAATTTTACCATTTTTTTAACAACAAAAAATAAAACCTTTTTCAGTATTTCTTTTTTTCCAAAAACTAGTTTTTTGTGTTAATTCTTTAATAAACATACATAGTTTTATTTCTTAGAATTTTTATTTGTTTTTGTTTTCTCAAAGTATGCTTTCAACATGACTTACAACCAATGTGGTCTAATCTTGATGGTTTCCTTTAATTTACAGAAATACGAAGCCTATATGATTGTATATTTTATCCTAGGTAAAATTCTTGCTGAAGCCCCCCCACCCCCGAAAATCTAAACTAAAAACTTTCTAATATACTAAATTCAAATCTATAAAAATTAGGAGACTATCCAGGTAGGTATAGTTTATTTGAAGTTATCAACTACTTGAAAACACTTCGTTAAGAAACAAGAGACTATTTAGGTATGCATACAATTTTGTATTGAATTAAGGAGACTATTTAGGTATTTAATTTAATTTCTTAAGAACATCATAGAAAAAGCCGAAGATTTTTTTCGGAGAGGCTTTTTAATTCGCATCTAAACTTTCCGAGGACTTATTTGAAGTTAAATTAAGAGCTCCAAGAACTTCATTGAAACATACAACGCGTTCCAATCCAGAAACCTCTTCTACTGAATCCTATTTTAGAGCGTATGTATTGATTCCTTGCATAGATTCGTTAATACAAAATCTTACGGACAGATTCATGGTCAACGAAGACGTTCTACCATCGTTTCAAGCTCTTCTCCCAGGTTTTTCTTCAGTTGGGCAGTCAACGAAATGGAAAAGCTAACATGTACTTTGATAATGCAATTTCGTTGTCAGCTGTGAAAGATGAGTACATTCTCTGGTGCGAAAAAATATCGTCGATTGATCCTTCTATCGAAGTTTTGCTTGATATATGTAACAAGACTTACTTTAGAAGTATAAACTTCTTGCTTACGGTTTTGGCTACGCTTCCAGTGACCACAGCTAGTGTTGAAAGAACCTTTTCAACTATGAAAAGGATTAAAACAGTGTCCCGAAGCATTATGGGGAATGCAAGATTAAGCTCGACTTGCTGTTATCTGTTCATTCAGTTATTAATGTGGATCTAGATAAGGTGATTGATCTCATGTCAAAAAGAAAATCAAGACGTCTTCTGCTCTGAAAAAATGTGTGTATAAAAAAATAATTTAAGTATGTGTTCGTTTGAGTACATCCAATTTAAAAACTAATAAAATTCAATAAATTGGAATATATGTACATAGTTTTTTGTTTAAAGAATTTCTCGTAAAATTTGGAAGAAAGCCTCCCCCCGGGCCCCGAACTAAAATCCTGGCTACGGCACTGAAGACGCACAAATTATTTTTAAATAAATTTAAATGAAATAATAAATTAAACTGACCTTATGTCATATGCCAAAATATTACCAGAATTGAAAAGTGGAAGTGTTTATTTAGAGTTAATTTTTATTGGAATTACATATATTTAACAAAGAAATGCAGGTTTTGAACAGGAAAAGGAAAGACTATAGAAATAGTATATATATATATTTGAAGAATATTTATTTTAACTGACTTTCTATATCAATTTATTGCTCTTTGTAAAATAAAATTGACGCGCAAAAAGTACATTTGAAACGTAGATAAAGCAGTGCTTCAACCACTGTAGTTCTGCTTTGAATCCAAGTGCCAGCATAATCATCGTTTTTTTTTTAAATTAAATTGATAAAACTTGTATTCTGGTTGTCCACTGGTTGTGTATTGAAAGCAATGCAAAAGTTGCATCATAATTTTGAAATGCATTTAAAAATAATTTAATTTTGACCCATTCAGTTATTTTTTTCCCTTGCCTCCGACTAAGTCAGACGAATGTCCCTGTTTTTGCTATTTGTCTGATCGTTTTGATTGAGTAATTTAATTAACAGAAATGGAATCGTTCCTCAGAATTTTCCCATCTCATGAATAATTTCTCTCAGCTGGAGTGAAAAATTGTGTGCTTATTGAAATTCCTTAAGGGCCATAAAATCACTTATACGGACGTCATCGTCGTCGGTCGGTTTCAGAATTTAGATGCGGACGCGAGCTATAAAGGTACCTAAACTTATTCCTTGTTTTTGTTGTGTTTTTATTTCTTTTATTTTTTTTATGAATAATTTTGCAGAGTTAAAACTTGAGGCATAGATGTAAAATTAACATATCTACCGTTGATATAATAATCTGACGAACTCTAAGATTTGAATTCATCAAAAAAAAAATGAACATAGATATGGATATTTTGGTTGTATTTATGTAAAAAGCTGCGGGACAGGAGCTATACTTACGGTGACCATCCGTCCTCTTTTTCGGTATCGTGTCCTTTTTTTTTTATTTTTCTTAAAGAGGACAGTAATTTGTCCTCTTTTTCCTTAATTGTCCTCTTAATGTCCTTTTTTTTCTTTGAAACCTTTTTTCTATGATTTTTCTTTAGTACTAAATTACTTAAGCACGAAATTTAGACAGCACTGGTTTGAATAATTCAGTTCTGTCATCTGGTTTTTGCTATTGTGAATGATTCCCCTACGGAAAGAGTGTTTTCAATTTCTATTAACATTTGGACATCTGAGAAATCGCAAAGTTGATACACTGAAAGCAATGTTGATAACAAAGTGCAATTATGAATATGACTGTAAAGATTTTAAGACTTTTTAAAAAGTCGGGATGACATCTTAAAATAAATACACTGCGAACAAAAATACAAAAACTAACAATTCCTTTAAGTTAAACTTTTAAATTAAGTACGTAGGTACTTAAATATTTATTATTTTGTTTTTTTTTTTGGTTATACATTTATAAGTATTTTAATTTTTTGTTTTAAAAAAACTGAACTTATTGATGTATGTAATCTGAAGTACAAATATTTTGAATAAATATCGTTTGTTTCTAAAATTGTTGTAAGTTAATTAAAAAATGTCCTCTTTTTTGCATCTGAAAAAATGGTCACCGCAGCTATACTAGACAAGCAGAAGTCTATTCATGAGTTGGAAAACTATATATGCAATTTTTTTCTAACATTCTAGGCAAATTGTATTTAATGCCTGAAGCATGTAAATTTTATTTTGTGGAAAATGTTCTATTTTTTTCGATGAAATACTAAAAGTTCCTCTGCCATCGGCAGATTAAGTGGATAATATATACCTACAAAAGGCGAACAAAAATCACAGTTCATTTCCGGTGAAATTTTAAAATTAAGAATAAATATTTTTTCAACTGGTAATGTTAGGTGTGTTTTTTCCAATCCTGCAGGCCCGGAGGAAATTGAATAAAAAAAACGACGTAAGTGCTAAACAACGAGTGCTAGGCACCTACGTTCTGAAATTGTTAAGTTATCTTTATATATTTATATATTATATTTGGACAGTAGGAATGTATTGTAAATATAGTTTAAGATAAAAGTGATGGCGACGTTGTGTTGCGTTGAACCTTTTCATAAACAGTATATGATCTCGCAGATTGTGTTTTATGACTCACATCTGTTAGCATTATGTTATGAAAAAGGGATGCGTCAGACATGATCGTTGTTATTTGTTTTTAAATCGGTTCGCGTTTTAAATGGGTGTTCAGAGAACATTGTTCAGAAATTCTACAAAGAGTTATGAAAAATGTTCTATAGAAAGAACTTGATCTTTTCCTTTCGAAACTATAAGTTTTATGAGAAATGTCGTCAAAATCAAATTGGAAGCATAGAAAGCAGTGATGTATTCTTTTATATCTGATATACAAAGGTAAGGTACATATACTTTTTATTTGTATTGTTTCACAACTGACTCATTCCCTAAAAAGCTTACCTACGTGAATTTTTCCAACACTCCTAGAAATTGTGGAGCACAAAATTGATATATACAATATACATATTAGATACTTAGATAAAGAAGTTGTTTTTGTTTTGCGTTTTTTAAAAAATCTACTACAGTTATCTATTCACAAATTATACACAGCCATGACTCATTTGAATGCGAGAAATACAACATGCGAGGAAAATATATTATAATGGGTGATTTTTTAAGAGGTTTAGAACTTAAAAAAAAAAAAAAAAACACAAAAAATTCGAAAAAATGAATGAAATATTTATTTGAATCGATAGTTTGAACCTTGCAATTTAATGTTTAAAGATAATTTCATGCAAATGTTGACCGCGGCTGCGTCTCAGGTAGCCCATCCGCTGAGTCCAATTTTGGCATACTCTTTCACACATATCGGCCGGTATCTCACGAATGAATGCATGGATGTTGGCTTCCAGTGCGTCAATCGAAGCGGGCTTGTCCCTATAGACATTAGCCTTGACATACCCCCACAAAAAATAATCTAATGGTGTCAAATCGCACGATCTAGGCGGCCAATTGACCGGCCCGAAACGTGAAATTAACTGTTCACCAAACTCGTCTCGCAATTGCGCCATTGTTTCGCGTGCTGTGTGGCATGTGGCACCGTCTTGTTGAAACCACATATCATGCAAGTCAAGAACTTCCATTTCGGGCAAAAAAAAGTTTGTTATCATCGCTCGGTAGCGTTCACCATTGACAGTAACGCTGCGATTCGCATCATCTTTGAAGAAATATGGCCCAATAATGCCGCCGGCCCATAAACCGCACCAAACAGTGGCTTTTTCGGGATGCATTGGTAGCTGTTGCAATGCTTCTGGCTGATCTTCACTCCAAATGCGGCAATTTTGCTTATTTACGTACCCATTCAACAAAAAATGAGCCTCATCGCTGAACACAATTTTTCGATAAACAACATTTCGAACCGAGCACGAATTTTGATAGTAAAATTCAATAATTTGCAAGCGTTGTTCATTTGTAAGACGATCCATGGTTAAATTGCAAACCAAACTGAAGCTGTTTGACAGTGACACAAGGTACTAAACACACGTCAGCTGTCAAAACCAGTGTTGCCAAAACCAAACCAGCTTAAAAATCACCCGTTAAAAACAAAATTGGAAGAAATAATAACATACTTACTGCAAGAAATATATTAAGCTAGAAATAATAATATGTTCAATAACATTGATATATTTCTGCTGATATTTTTCTCGCAAGAAATATTTCCCGCATAATTTATTTCTTGCATAATAATTTTCTAGCTTAATATTTATATAGCATGATATACATATTTCTAATATGATCTATTTATCGCATGATATATTTTTAGCATAATATTATTTCTTGTATGATTGTAAATATTTACTTGAACTTAAATCCCAGGTGAACTTGGATAAAACATTGACAGATCGTGCAAAAAACAATATGTTCTTGAATTACTAAATATAATGTACGACTGGGTCGCACGAACTTGCTTTTATGTGCGATTACACTATGGTCTTAAAGTCTGAATAGATTAGATCTAGGTATATATATTTTAAAAGATATATAACGGGTGATTTTTTAGCTGGTTTGGTTTTGGCAACACTGGTTTTGACAGCTGACGTGTGTTTAATACCTTGTGTCACTGTCAAACAGCTTCAGTTTGGTTTGCAATTTAACCATGGATCGTCTTACAAATGAACAACGCTTGCAAATTATTGAATTTTACTATCAAAATTCGTGCTCGGTTCGAAATGTTGTTTATCGAAAAATTGTGTTCAGCGATGAGGCTCATTTTTTGTTGAATGGGTACGTAAATAAGCAAAATTGCCGCATTTGGAGTGAAGATCAGCCAGAAGCATTGCAACAGCTACCAATGCATCCCGAAAAAGCCACTGTTTGGTGCGGTTTATGGGCCGGCGGCATTATTGGGCCATATTTCTTCAAAGATGATGCGAATCGCAGCGTTACTGTCAATGGTGAACGCTACCGAGCGATGATAACAAACTTTTTTTTGCCCGAAATGGAAGTTCTTGACTTGCATGATATGTGGTTTCAACAAGACGGTGCCACATGCCACACAGCACGCGAAACAATGGCGCAATTGCGAGACGAGTTTGGTGAACAGTTAATTTCACGTTTCGGGCCGGTCAATTGGCCGCCTAGATCGTGCGATTTGACACCATTAGATTATTTTTTGTGGGGGTATGTCAAGGCTAATGTCTATAGGGACAAGCCCGCTTCGATTGACGCACTGGAAGCCAACATCCATGCATTCATTCGTGAGATACCGGCCGATATGTGTGAAAGAGTATGCCAAAATTGGACTCAGCGGATGGGCTACCTGAGACGTAGCCGCGGTCAACATTTGCATGAAATTATCTTTAAACATTAAATTGCAAGGTTCAAACTATCGATTCAAATAAATATTTCATTCATTTTTTCGAATTTTTTGTGTTTTTTTTTTTTTAAAGTTCTAAACCTCTTAAAAAATCACCCATTATATATTATATTTTAAAAGAAATAAATTAGTTATGGTAGCCTAAATTTTGTGCCGCCTGCCGCCTAGTTTAACTATAGGTACCTACCGGTTTTCCAGTTTTTATCTGGACTAAAGTTAGGTAAGTCCCGAAAATTATCTGGACTTAGCTAAGTACATAATTATGGACTTCATCAGTTGCTGTTGTACTTACGTGTAAATCGCTTTGCTCCGATGGCGTTTTTTTCATCTACCTCCATATGGACTATGCATGGAACTTACACTTCATACTGACCAATCACCCTATATACCATTTTGAATCTATAGATAATTTTTTTTTGCAATAATATGATAGATCGTATTGATATTAGCTCACATACAAATTTTAATTAAAATCGTTCAAGCCATTTTTAAGAAAAATGAGATTTTACTTACCGGTTTTTAAGCACTTGTAGGGGAGGTACCGTTATTTTTGGTCATTAGAATAATTTGCGTATCAAATTAGATAATGTTAAGAAAACTGCTGAATGCCAAGTTTAATAAAAATCGTCGTTTTAAAATTACAACATAAGTATTAAGTTCTCAAAAAAAAAAAAAGTGTTTTTTTTTTTTTTTTTTTAATGGTAGCGTTTTTGTAAAAAAAAAAATTGAAATTTTAATTTAAAAAAATGTTTTTTTTTTTTTAATTGGTAAAATAATTTTTCCGGCAGTTACCGTTATCTTTGGTCTTAAAAAATGTAAAAAAAAAACACGTTTCGGGGGAATGCCTAAAGACCACCATAGGTACCAATACCAAGATTAAAGAAAACTGACCCGGCGTTTAGGCTGCAGCCGAAAGTACAGGACAGGACAGACAGACAGATAGATGGACAGAATTGCGATACTCACTTATTTCGACCCACTTAGTTCAATTTTTTTACGAATCCATAACTTGTCATATATAGTTAGTACATACCTAATGTACGTTTATATCGCAAGTAAAAATATATTAAAAAAACGTCAACATCCTATTTCTGTGATGCGACTTTTTAAACATAGACTTGAAAAGTAATTTTTATATAATCACTTGGCTTAATACACGTACGAAGTTTTATTTATTAAAATCCTCTTTGGAGAACATTTAAAAAAATCGTTTAGTTACTAACTTTTCGTTATTTCAATTTAGAATTAAGGAGAGGACTCCCAAAAATTGTTTGAATTTTTACCTCATGCATACAATACCAACAAGGTATATTGTTCCTAAAGATGATAAAAACTTGGACTGTGAGGTAGGTATACCTAATATTTTTTGAAAAAACCTCCTTCCATTTTTATTTAAAGAAAAAGAAGAAAATGAATAATATAAAACATAGCAATCCATATAGAAGAAAAATATTTAAAACTAAAACTAGCTTTCTCTTGTGAAACGAGGCTCCCATTAATATCTATTGTAATTCCCGAGAAAGTTACTTTGGCCATATGACCATTGAAAGTCGTATAGCGAGGGTGGTTTGGGTTTCGCGGCAATACTGTCATATATAGATGCTGCTACTATACTGCTACTTGTAGTGATGGTGGTATTTATAAAACAAAAACAGTAAAACTTTTCACTTAAGTTATGTTACAACCCCTAAGGAGGTCACAGTAACAGCATAAAATATCCTTGTATTCCCATAATTCATACAACGACTTGGCTTCACGGCCAAATGATACCGTTTTCAATACACAAAGACATCGTTACAACGAGTACCTACATATATAGAGAAAAAAAAACTCTTTGTATAGATTGTATTTTGCCCACGCCAACTTAGAAGCAGCTTGTGGCTAGGCTGGGGATAACCACTGTCTGTATTATACGTTGTGTTAGCTACGGGCATCTAAAAGGACTTTTTTGTATTTTTTTTATTGTAACTAAAGATGAGAAGATAGGGAAAACTTTTTATCATTCGTTTTGTTTTTATTTTGCTTCTAAAAGATATTCAGTTGGGACAGTCTGTTTTTTTTTTTGTTTTTGTTCACTTCCCGAATTGGAAAACTCAATTCCCAAGGATCTGAAGAGACACAAGCGCATAATGTATTCATTGGATAGCAAAAAAAAAAAAAAAAGTATTCTCTATACACAACACACTGGCATGCTACAAGTCTAAGATGTGATGAGGAATTTATTTAAGATGATTTTGCTTAAAATTTGACTTCATATATGTTCATTCTTACTTTAAGAAAAATATATTGTATCCCTATAGTAAAATTCAGAGTCTAAATTTGTCAAAAATATTTGATTCTTCTGGGTAACTTAAACTAATCAACAAATCAACACATTAATAAAGTCAACTGTAATCTAGTGACGTCTACTATCTCATAATCTAATTTAGAGACTCCAATTATCTTATACTGTAATATAGTGACGCCTTCTATCTCAGACTGTAATAAAGTGATGCCTTCTATCTCACACTGTAATCTAGTTAAGTGCGTTATCTCATACTGTAATTTAGACGTTAGAAACGTCAACTATCTCAGACTGTAGTTATTGACGTCTTCTATATCAGAATGTAATTTAGTGACTTCTGTTATCTCAGACTCTAATTAACTGACGTCTGCTATCTCATACTGTATTTGAGCGAGCTCAAGTATCTCAGACTGTAGTTTAGTGACGTCTTCTATTTCACACTGTAATTAAGTGACTTCTGTTATCTTAGATTATAATTTAGTGATGTCTGCTATCTCAGACTGTAATTATGAGATGTCAATTATCTCAGACTGTAATTTAGTGACGTCTTCTATCTCACACTGTAATTAAGTGACGCTTTCTATCTCAAACTGAAGTTAAGTAATGTCTTCTATCTCACACTGTAATTGACTTCTGTTATATCAGATTTTGATTTAGTGACGTCTGCTATCTCAGACTTTAATTAACTTACATCTATACTATATCACACTGTAATTTAGATACGTCAACTATTTCAGACTGTAATTAAGTGGCGCCTTCTATCTCAGACTGTAATTAAGTGATGTCTTCTATCTAACACTATTATCCAGTGAAGTCTGTTATCTCATACTTTAATTTATACTTAAGAAAATTCAACTATCTCAGACTGTAGTTTAGTGTAGTGTTCTATCTCACACTGTAATTAAGTGACTTCTGTTATTGTTTTTTAGTATAATCTGCTAATGGCTGACATTATTTGAATTATATAATTTTGTTATTTTTCGTGAAATTTTTGTTCCGATTCAAAACTTATCTTTCCAGTTTTTTAAGCCCAGTTTCTTAGTCGACATAAACATATTGTATAAATCACACTCAAGGTTCTTAACTTAACGAACTTTTAATTTCACACAGACTGTAAAACTGAGATTTACTTTCAAGATTTTTACTATTTTAGATTATTTTTTTCTACATATCTGAAAATCTTCAAACTTAAACACGAACAAAAGAATTGAATCAAAATTTTACTTTGTGCTTTCATTATTTTATACGAGATACAATATCCATCATTACCACAACGCACAAAACACCAAGAAGAAACTTATAAAAATAAACTGCATTTGCATCAATTAAAGTTATTAATTCTTCCAAAAACTTATAAAAGCACTTACTTTGGTGTCATAGCAAGGTTTATCATAAAAATGTAACTCTTGTAACTTTAATATCCCCTTCCATATTTAGAAAGTAATCTGAATACCTAATGTGTATGGTGACTGTAAAAGTGTAGACTGTAGACTTTATTCGCTCTTTTCATAAATGGTTTGCTCGCGGCTGCTTTCACAAACTTTGTGGGCGTACATAATATTATCTGTACATGAAAATTGGTATTAAAAAAGCTTGTAAATCCAAAGATTTGATATAGAAGTTCATGGCACTCCAGAAAAGAGCATCAAACAAAAGAACAGAACACCACAAACCAAATAAAAAAAAAAAACTTCGAAGCTCTATTTAGCCCGCGGAGCAAACATTATTAAAGAAACTTGATGACTTCACTATAGCTTTATACTTATAACATGGAAACAAGTATACATAGGTATCTTCTTCCAAGAAAGATAATGATGATGGGTAGCACCACACCAATTCATCGTGTGATGATGAAAGGAGTGTTATCATGCTGCAACATTTTTGTCAATAATCCTTATTTTCTGCTCCAAACTTCAGCATAAATCTGAGATTCTATATAGGGATATCCTAGCTCCCCTCCCCCCGCAAGGTGCTCAAGCATATGCAAAATTCCTGCAAGAACATTTTATGTCAAACGCGTAACATGTTACATGGGAATGAGGACAACATAGAGAATTATAGTGACGATGACGATGATAATGATGATGATGCCACTGTCGCTTCCTTCAACGACGACGACAGCAACACGGGTGATGAAACTAAGGATGATGGAACGAAAATTTTACTTCATCTTTTCTAAAACACTCAATGCCTCATCGAGTTTAGTTTGTCTTCACATCAATACCCTGTTAATATGAACAGGATAAGAAGACGTGAAGTCAAGCTTGCAAACATGACATTATGATGTTGAGGTAGATTTAGCCAGTTTTCCTTTATACAATGAATGACATGCAAAATTTCTAAAATTAAAATGACACATAACAATGCAATGTTTGTCACTGTAGGTACTGTTGCTTTCACAATCAGTCTCATCTCAATCATGTCCCAATCAATCAGAAATCAATTCTTTCGAGGTTTTTATTTGCGATTTCTTGGTATACAAGAAGGAACTTTATAAGGGATTTTGTGTGCAACATCATATTATTGAAGGTTTGAATGAAACAACAACACTTGGGTGAGCTACCACCAGAATTTTTATAGGCTGGAGTTATAGCTATTTCATATTTGCTTGGTCATTTAAAGTTCAATTTTAATTTAAAAAAACTGTTTGCCCAGCTGGTAATCGAACTTGGACCAAGCTCACTCAGAGCCAATGTACTTCGCACCGAGGTCACGTGATCAAGTCTATCCCAATTTAATAATCTTGGTGGTAGCTTACCCAAGTGTTGTTTCATTCCAACCTTCAATCGAAGAACTTTAGGTTTTTTGAACTTGGAATTTTCAAAATATGATGTTACGATGTTTTAGCGAGAAAAAAACGAATGACGTAGTTTTACGTAAGCTAAACTTTTTCCTTTTTCCGAAAAAAAAAGCGTCTATGACGGTAAATTTTACTCAAAATTTGTAATTTTAACTAAAAGGTTTTCCAATAAATATTTGACAACTTTTTTTTTTTTTAAATAAAACGCAAACCATTTGAGATATTATTTTAAAAACTTTATTATCGGTTTGAAGTAAAATCAGAACATTTATGAATGGAACTCGACTTTATTCATATGGCCATCGCGGGCACGTTTGAAGCGGTCGATTCGTTGGACCCAATTTTCGATGACTCGGCCACACATTTCGACCGAAATGTCGTCGGCTTGTTGGCATAAACCAATGACTTAACGTAGCCCAAAGAAAAAAGTCTAGAGGCGTTAAATTGCACGAACGAGGCGTCCAATCGACTTGCACAGTTCGATGATTAGTGAAAGGGTGCTTTCACAAATTAAATTCAAAGTTGTCAAGTCCCTATTGGAAAACCTATTATATATACCCGTACCCTCCAATATTTAGAGTATGTTATGATTGGTATACGGAAAAGATATCTTGTAGATTGTGAGTGTATATAAACGCGACGCACACACTCAGCTTAATTCTAAATGGCAAAATCCGGGAAAATCAGAACGTTTTTTCATACGATTGCTGTAGATTATATTAGACATCCAGCTTCTTCAAAAAATGAAATCATGAATATTTTTGTGTAATGGATTAAACCAAAAGTCAAACCGACTTGATCGGTCAACTATGATCAACTTGCATTTCCTTTTGGTATTGAAGCACCACGTCGAGTCACCGTGTTTGGCACTTTACTAATTACAATAATTGCAGGTCGAATTTCGTGAAGGTCGTCGAAGCAAAATATAGATAATTCAAAGTTCTCCCAAGTCAACGCGAATAATTCGCAACGATAGCGAAACTTAGTCTGACTTATTTATTTATGCACATTGATTAATGACAGAAACATTGGTGAACTCTTCGAACATAGCTATTTCGCGATGATTTTTTCTTTTAATTTATAATTTATTTCACGAAACAAATTAGCACTAAAAGCTACAATGTTTTGTTGGCAACTTTATTTTTCTTCATACTGTTAAAAAACGTTGGTGAACTTCGTCCAGCTTCGTCTGCTGCTCCTATAGTACCTATACGTTGGAATTCGGTTAGTAAGACTGCTTTTAGACGACAGCTATTTTTAAGCTTTGTATCTCTTTTGGTTGCACTTCCAAAGATGCTAGATGCTTTCTACTTTTTTAATCCACTCATATCTTAACAAATATGAAAAAGCACAAAGAATGGACAGCGATAACTCTGCAATTTTTCGACTAAATTGCTTTGTTTAAAAGCACTCTTAGTCTTACATTGACACAAAACTGTAAACAGCCTGATGTTAAGGTATTAGCATCAGAGATTATGAAGATAGGAATCTTTCGTACGTTCCACCCTCCAAAACCCATTTGTTTACATTGTTGTTTTTGCAACAACAATTAATGCGGTGGTGAATTCATATTTTTGCACTATTGTGCATTAAAACATGGACACTAGTGCAAAAATATGAACTCACCGCCATGTTTAGCTTGTAGGCAAACCAGTTCTTGGTTCGTAACTTCTCAAAATAGCTACCGACGTGAGTTGTTCCAAACCGCAGGTCAGATAAATTTTTGAAACTTAAGCCTTCGCACCAATACAAGGTGTCGCCTCGCGAAGGCCATAATTTAAATATATGAGAAATTCGACCAATAGGGGTCAAGTTTCCCATAGGAGTGGAACAAGTCTCCCATAGTTTGGAGAGAAAAGATCAACTTTTTGACCTTTTTCACATTTTTAAAACAGCACTATTTACAACTAAGTGCTGTTTTCTACGCAAAAAAGGAACCTAATTGTCTTAAATTTAATATAGGAACAAGTATTCTAGAAAACTTTAATAAAAAGTTATGATGCAAAAACTGCAAAAGGGATCAAGCTTCCCTTTTAATTGTAACTGTTTTAGAAGTTTTCAGCTGATGTTTATTAAAAGTACGATACTAATTAACAAATGTTTACGCCATTGAAAAAATGAAAGTTCAACTAATTGGGAAGAGCTGGGAGGACGAATACGCTAGAACTTGATTTAAAGCTCCAGATCTTGAAGAACAAAGCTCATGGTGTATCAAATTATAATTTGATAATTTAAAGCCCAAAATCTGACTGGCGAAATTCAACTAAGACATTAAGATTTCTGCTCAACAAGAAATATATGCATTCTTGTTCGTGTTTTGCAGTATACTCGTAATAATGCTATAATGCAATGCAGCCGCTCCTCAGGGAGTTCGCTCTATTTAACCTCAAATATTTAAAAGTGAAGTGATCACACAAGAACTCTATGTATAAGGGTATTATTTTTTTTTTTCATCGGCGTCGTTGGTCGGCGATGTATAATTATGAGTGGAAGCGAATTAATTGGGTGGAAATATTCTGTTGAGTTTGCTTTATCCCAATTTTGCTTTCAACATCTTCTAGGAATAGTTTTTTTTTTTCTCAATTCTTGGATAATTATAACTTGCGATAATAGGGTCGTTGTCGATGTTATCGGGAACAAGGATCAGAGAGAGGGCTTTCTTATTATGTAGGTAGCTAAGCTGTATACACCTACAAACTATTCAAGCTGGAGCGTCTTAATAAAATTCGAACCGAATACGTGGTAATGAATAGAATTTAATTGATTTTTTTTTTTTTTAATTTAAGTGAAGCGTGAGGCTTTTGGCGTTGGCTCTGCACATATATACTATACACACTATTCCGAAGTGTTGGTATATAAAGTATTCATTGCTTAGAGGGTTGATTTAAATTTGCCGAACTCATTATTCATCATTATGGTTTTAGTTGAATGCAAAATTTTCATATTTCAAGCAGTTAAAATAGAACAAAAAAGAATTTTATAGCAAATATGTATGTACGTAAAAATCTAATTTTTCAAACGTAGTTTATTTAAAAGGTGACCTAAAAACCAATGATACCGTCCTGGGAGGTGGTAACTTTTCTGAGGACTGTACATATTAAGTAGAGAAATGCATTACACAACGAAAATGTTGTTTTGCAAAATATGGGTTCTTGTGGGTAAATTTTACATCAGCAAATCACTTCAGTAAGGTTGCATAACTATGCACAGTTAGATCGACTTTTGAAAAAGAAGAATTATTTCAAAAAATATATTTTAGTATCTGTTTATATATATTTCATCCTGATTCTATCAAAGACGGGATTTCTACATCAGCTTCTCTAGGAAATTTGGACAACTTAACTATAATGCAATTGAAAAGGGAAGATTTTATAAATTTCTTCAGGCAGGTACTTTAACCGGTCACTTTTTGCAGATATAACTATGAATACTCATGGATTGAATTGAGCTTAGGCTACGTTGATCAAAAGTTAAAGCAAACGAATCTCATAGAAATTAATTTTAACTTTGGTGGGTATAGATGGCTATTAAGTTTTGAAAATGGTAAAAGATCAGTTTTGCAATATTCTTCTTGACATCCAAGGCATCGATGAGGTCTTTGTCGACTTTGATGGATCAGCTTTCGTTTTCCGTCGTTATCCTTAACGAACGGACGAGTTTGGCAGGGGTATCAAAACTAGACATTGCCCTATACAGCTTCTCTCTATAGATGCCTTATAATCGATGAAAAGCTGGTAGGTAGGTATCCATTAGATATTTTTGGGTTTTTTCCAAGATCTGCTGTTATGTGAATATTTGGTCATTAGTGGACTTTCCTGGAGCTATCAGGTTGTTGACGAACAGATTTAGGTGTTAGGTTATTTCCACACTGACAGCTGTGACCCGCTCGAAATCTTGACAGAAAGTCAGTATCATACAGCCGCGAAACGAAATGAGTTGCTTTACGCTTGAAATATTTGGCGTGTTTTTTTGCAAGCCCGGGGGGAATTGGACGAAAAAAAACACCCACAGGGATTAGCGACAGCATCGCAGAAACAAAATGGAGTTTTCATACAAACTATCGATAACAATTACCTATATAATTCACGCCGGTAACACAGTTTTTCTGTGTGCTTAAGTTAGGCTCGAAGAATTCCCTGGGCTTAGCTTAGACCGTAGAGGATTAGTTGGTGTTGTATTTAAAATGGTGATTGTTTAGCAACGACGTGGTATTTTTCGTCTAATTCCCTCCGGGCTTACAAAAAAACACACCTATTGAAAACTTATTTCCAAAGTGAGTGCTGTGTAGCCGAAACAGTGCGTTTTAAAAGAGGCACATTTTCATCTGGGTGGCTACATTAACAAACAAAATTGACGCATCTGGGGTTCGAAAAACCCGCACGTTACTGTCGATAAGCCAATACATCCGCAGAGAGTGACAGTTCGGTTCGGATTGTAGAGTGGTGGCATCATTGGACCATTTTTCTTCGAAAACGTTCCGGTCAACGGTGGGCGTTACAGAGCCATGTTAACCGACTTTTTTTTTATTGAAAATGAAATTTGGACGACCTCTGGTTCATGCAGGATGGCGCGCCATGCCACACAGCCCATGCCACAATCGATATTTTGTGCACCAAATTCCCAAATGGTGTTATCAGCCGTCTTGCCGATGTTAATTGGATGCCTCGGAGCTGCGAATTGACCCCTTTTGACTTCTTTTTGTGCAGAACCGTGAAGAACCGATGTTATCCCAACACTCCGAAAACGATTCAAGCACTTAAGGCCAATATCACCCAAGTAATCCTTGAACTACAACCTGAAACCCTCAACAAGGTCTTGGAAAATTGGAGTGACAGAATGCGCTCCTGCAAAGCCAGCCGAGGCAGCCACCTGAACGACATTGTATTCCATAATTAATGGGAATGAATATTTGCCATAATACATGGAAAAAATTTAATTTCGTTCATTTTATTACATTTCTAAAAAGAAACTTGTATTTGGCCCTCCCTGTACCCGACTTATTATTTTAGAAGAGAAATATTTATTTATTTAACAAAAATAATCTATAAAATAAATTTATAAAATTATTTAAAAACTAAGACATCAGGGAAACATGGAGAAATATTTGTTTTAAATTATAAACACTTATCTACTATGTTCAAGCAATATTAGTTTTACGAACCAAAATGAATTTAAATAAAAACTAAAAGAAAGTGTTATCTCTTTTTATATTACAGAAGAATAATATGTTTTTTAATTTTAAGTTTGTTCATAGTTTATTTTTTTAAATGATTTCAAATAAAATATAAAATATGTATTCATATAAAAATGAAAGTATTTTTTTTCAAACCTCATCACCACTTTTTTTTTCAATGAATCTAACTTTTATAATATGTATAATATATCAGCCTCTATACCCTACAAATCTTTCTTTTTCGGTTGAAATAATATTACAGCCAAATTAAATAAACTAAAATAAAAGAAACTTTTGTTGATTCGAACATTTCTTATACCTTGCAAATTTCAATTTAAGACAAATTTTATATTCAAAGAACAAACAATTCTGCTAATTAGATTTCGTTTGTTTTTTCCAATTTTAACAGTGTATAAAATAATATATAAAATTATTTTACTTTCTTAAGCCAAAGCGCTTACATCAACAGAATTTTATATTCTTAATCTAAACAAAACGACTAAAAAAAAATTATATAGATGAAAAATAGATGTTTTCCCTAAAAGCGTATATCCACCTAAAATATTCACTATAAGTCTGAAAAAGATGCCGAAGGACATTATTACAATACGAATTGAGTACTATAGCAAAGAGAAAGTTTTTTTTTTTTAGGTTTTTGTATTTTAATTAATTTCCATTATACTACCAACGCACAAAAGAATATTCTTATGATATGGCTGAGAGCAAAAGTCAAATGATTTGCTCTAAATGTCTTATTTCTTATAGAAGACTTAACGTCAAGTACAAATTAATAGCAGAAAGAATAGAGTTGGTGCCTCGGGCGTGGAATTTTTTTTTATGATTTACTCATCTACTATACTTATTCATCTCGAATAAAATATCTTGGCGAAGAAATAATAAAAATTCTCTTATATAAGAATTTTTAACATTTAAAAACTGAATTAAAAAAAAAAATGTTTTTTGTGGCCTTGCTTTAGAAAATGATGAATATTATATTTATTTCGTCACTTTTATGGTTCACAGTATGTCGTAGCAAAAAATATAAGAAGAGGGCCTAAGAAATTCCGATAATTCGATTCTTATCGACTCATGATTCCTATAGTCTTACCGGTTCACTCCTGTAGCTCTTACTTAATAGTTCAAAACTGTCTATCTCCGCTATAGGAGACCATAATTACATATCGTATAAGTAGTCTGCTTTGACGGATAATCCTTTGACCACAAAATAGGATCAATAGAAAATTTGAAAATGATATAGCCTTTCATGAAAACTATAAGCTGTCATTTATCATTTGCTCGTCATCAGCATAATGGAAAATAAATTTCAACTCTACATGTGAGTAGTGCGGCTGGCAGCCACATTCTTATCATTGTCGTCGATCTCAGATGATTCCGTCTACAACCATATATGTATACTACAACCAACAAATTGCAAATTGAATGAATGTAGCCTTATACATACCTGTCCAAACACTGAAATTATACCTTAAGCCTAATATCAACTAATGAAAGTTGAAGGCAATCAAGTCGCTTTTATCAGAGATGTATATTGTATAGGTATACTTGTATACTTTACTGTTTCCAAAATAACTTTATTTTACCTCCTCTTCATATACATACATATATCTACTGAGGGAACAAATTGTTCTGGATTTTTTTTTTATTTTTAAATGGGATTACTATCAACGGCACTGTGTTACCGGAAAATTGAAATAAATATCTTTATGCCTTAACAACGCTATCGACCCCCGCATATTCAATTAAAAATGACAATTTTACAAATGACTTCAAAAGGATAATAAAAGTTCATAGGAACATGAAAAATATGAGGACGGAAAAAAATTAAGTTAAGCAAATTGTGTAAAACCATTGACCTCAAAATGTTCTTTGAACAAATTGCATGTGGTTAACATTTGTATGTATTTTTTTTTTAATTTTATTCTTTCTTTTTTTTTTTTAATGCAACACCACTTCCCATTTCGGAACAAGCTTCTTTAAGTGCTTTGTTGGAGGTCCTTCAATTGTTTTCCATATATCCTTTATAGACAAATGACGAACAAAAACTGAACTGTTAACACTATTATTGTATGGATGGTGTAAATTTTTTTACCAGCGATGTTATTCAAGAATAAATATTCATAACCCAGAAATAGGACTTTACAGATGAAGTTTAAATAAAATTCCCGTGCACTATGTAGAGCATAGTTTACTCTTATTATTTTTACAATTTAAAATTATGCTGCATTACACTTCATTCCGAAAAATCTATGCTTCTTGTGTTTCCACCTTTGGAGATATGTAAATATATTTCTGAACGCATACATGGATCTGTCATTTATCAAATGCGGATTTAATGCCATAAATAAATAAATGACCTACTGATTAAAAAAGAAATCGTCTGGATTAAAAAAAAAGAATTGAAACAGAAGTTTTCTAAATTTTAACCTGAAATAAAATCTATTTGCAGGAGCTATCTAGTTGAAGTCCAGTTCTAGAATGTTGTGAAAACAAACTTACTGTGTTTACTTATTTTCTAAGGATTTCTTCCTAATAGGGCCGTTCACATCCAACGACATGTTCATACATGTGTCGTGAACAGCAGTCGGACGACCGAAAATTTCAATTTTACGTCTTCTTTCAATTTTTTTCATAAGATTAAAAGAGAATGGGTTGAAATGTAAGCAAAATAACAAAACGAGACAGGAAACAAATGAAATTAATGCGCTAGTTTGGTGCAAATAATGAGCTGCGCGCCATGTTCGTTCTTTGAAAATGTATTTCATGTCGGTATGACAGTCGTTGAATGTGAACCTCCCTAATATCAGTCAATCAATTTTATCAATTTTTTTTTTGTTGAAAATTTCAGATTTTGTATGTTAAAAATTGTTTAGGTATAATAGCGCGTTCAGAAAAATAGGATCACAGAGAATTTTTTTCCTCAGAGTTTTGACAGCAAAACTAAGAAATTTTGCTGAGGAGTAATGTTCTTTAACTAGGTTAGGTTAGGTAGAACTAGAAGTGACTGTCGGCGGAGAACCGATACACTTAGACCAATATTTGGCCCATTGTGATACCACATGGATCTAGGAAAGCTTTTCCTTACTCAATAAACCATTTTGATTTTGAGCTCCTTATGAAGCGTGCAAAATTACTTATAGAAATATTTGCTAGATCACTAGTATCGTTGTAGTAGAAGAAAAGAAGAGCAAGACAGGTACAAAAAAGGTGAGAAATTGTTTCCTCCTCTTCATCATCCGTGCAGCTTCAGCTTCTGCAGAAATCATTTGAGCAGATGCCTAGTCGCCTGGAGTACCTACCTATTAGACAGTGTCCGCTAATGACACCTATTACGGAGCTAATGTGCAATCTGCTTAAAAATATCAATTGCTTAGACCGCTTCAGATCCAGCGTTGGTCAGATTTGTTTTGTCGCCAAGCGACAGTGATGAGGTTGTTCCACCTAAGGTTTGTGATCTTTATAGCATCTTGCATATGTTGAAATGTAGCGATAGGTATACCAATAGTTGTCTTATCTGGTAGTATTCATTTAACTAAGATTGCTGAGATCTCCGAGATCATGAGGGGAAATGTGGATTTTGGAATAGTTCTGGTGGGACATACACATAGCCAAAAAAAGGTTGCGAAACACTGCTCTGCACAGTGTATTGAACACGACACGAACTCCCTTTAACTAACTAATTTTTATAACAACACTGGTTACAACTGTCATCTTTGTTGCTGGTGGACGAATAGATGAGTAGCAATAGCAACCATCATAGTATACATATAACAATACTCCAGTTTGGTATTTCCGGTCATTTCGAGTACGACTACGACTATACATATGGTATGTGGGACATAACAGTCGAGGACACATCAAAATATATGTCTGTTTGTACTATTTGTGGAATGAAGTATATTACTGAACCCTTTATTGTCAGTGTCTATCAACTCGCTTCGATACACCGGCATTCGATACATCAACTCCCCTCCCCCATCCCGATGAAGATTTTTTCTCTGTTGGTGCGTTGTTATGAGATCAGATTGTTTGTTTGGAGCACAGTCAAATGGAAAAGCTTGTTTTTATATATGACACAAAAAAAAAGAAGGGTTAGAAAGGTATGCTGTGTATGCATCCATACAGGACATCAGGACAAACGTCTCGTCGTCGTCGGTCGTCAGCACATACCACACGGCACCCCCGCATCACAAAATGTACTGTGTATATTACATATATACTCCACAACAGAACCGAAGAATGGAATGTAATCACATTTTCCAGTTCATGGTTTTTCAACCCCCAATGCCTATTGCCAACCATCATCATCGTGTTGTTCTTATACCCTCAAGGAAGCTTTCTATATATGATCATGGCCGAGCGACAGTGTGTGAATGTTATACCAATTATTATCTAATGGATTTTATCTCTGGGAAGCAGGAGAGTAAAATAATTTTTGCTTCATCCCCCATATTATTTTGCTCGGCAATTTTCATATGCAAACGCTATATAAGGACACGCAATAATAAAATAGCAACAAAAAAAACAAAAACATATCGGAGGCATATTGCATGTTGTATCGTTGTCCGGAATACGGGACATTTTTGATAAAATCACAATCTTTTTTTTTTTGCTTGGTTTGGTTTGGGGGCTTCATCCCATGAGAAGCATATAGTATGTATATGTTTGCATTTCGTATTTCATTGATTAGCATTTGTTGATGGTTTTTCTGTGTACAGTGTTTATAAAAGTTGTAGTGTCACAATATTCATTTTTTTTTTAAATTCTGTTTTGATATCCGGTCATCAATTATTGTGGTACATGCTCAATGTTTTCAGTGCAAATTTTTCATAGTGATTCTGGTGTACCCCTATTACCAAAATCCCTTATATCGGTTGTTCATCTCAATGCACATTGCACATATGCACATATACGATGCACAAAAGTATAGATACTATACACATAATTATAATGTAGGATATAGGATATAGTATGCATGCAAAATTTTTCTAAATGAAGAGAATACTTGTATTACGTTTGAGGTATAATGTTAAATGCACTGAACTATTAAAGGTCTAAACTCGAACTAAACCTGTTCCACCTTCAATGTGTTTTTGCGGGGGTAATGCCAAGAAATCGACACTTCCTTAAAGAGTATATCTTGTCATTATAAAGTGCCCCTCATCTTTACCTTTCCATTCAATCCTTTCGAATAAGATTATCAACAAGTACACATGAAAAGTTGAAAGTCTAAAGTACTAGAAAGAAGCTAATATTTTACGAGCAGTCGCGCCACTAATTTATGTATTTAAATAATAATTTTCACTAATATGTATATAATTGCATTTTTATGGAAACTTAAATACTAGCCCGTTACATTTAGTCTAAAGCAGCCCATAGACACTACACTTGCGTCTGCACCGGTATACTGACACCGGTATGGCATTCCAACATACACGCCACACCGATCGAAACACCGACACCAAAAATCAAAAAACTTTTGATTTTTACTCGCTCCGTGTCTGACACCGATTCGGTGTGCGCAGCAACCCACATACAGCACACATTTCCGTACACCGACACCAGTGCCGTAGCCAGGATTTTGGTTCGGGGGGGGCTTGCTTCCAAATTTTACGAGGAATTCTTTAAACAAAAAACTATATAATGTATATCCCAATTTATTGATTTTTATTAGTTTTTAAATTGTATGTACTCAAACGAACATATACTTAAATTATTTTTTTTATACACACATTTTATCAAAGCAGAAGACGTCTTGATTTTCTTTTTGACATGAGATCAATCACCTTATCTGGATCCACAATTATATCTGAATGAGCAGATATCATAGCGAGTGAGCTTAATCTTGCATTCCCCATAACTCTTCGGGACACTGTTTTAATCCTTTTCATAGTTGAAAAGGTTCTTTCAACACTAGCTGTGGTCACTGGAGGCGTGGCCAAAACCGTAAGCAAGAAGTTTATACCTCTAAAGTAAGTCTTGTCACATATATCAAGCAATTTTAAAACTTCGATAGAAGGATCAATCGACGATATTTTTTCCCACCAGAGAACGTACTCAGCTTTCACAGCTGACAACGAAATTGCATTATCAAAGTAACATGTTAGCTTTTACATTTCGTTGACTCGCCCAACCGCAGAAAAACCTTGGAAAAGAGCTTGAAACGATCGTAGAACGTCTTCGTTGATCATGAATCTGTCCGTAAGATTTTGTATTAACGAATCTATTCAAGGAATCAATACAGACACTCATAAATAGGATTCAGTAGAAGAGGTTTCTGGATTGGAACGCGTGGTTTGTTTCAATGAAGTTCTTGGAGTCTTAATTCAACTTTAAATAAGTCCTCGGCAAGGTTAGATACGGATTGAAAAGCCTCTCTGAAAAAATCTTCGGCTTTTTCTCTGATGTTCTCAAGAGAATTCAGAACTCTTCTTTGGTGCGGTCGATTGCAGAAACGAAATCTAAGGATTTGTTCTGTAGGAAAACTGATAAGGGCAGCGTTAAACTGAACAGCTTTTCGCATACAATGGGGCTAACTAGGAAATCACATTTTTGGACCGCTGCCAAAAGTGTTGATGCCTTCGAAGACATCGCCCACTTTCTGCTCGTTATTTCTTCAAGACTTATTGAGATGCATTTGAAGAGCTCTACAAAGGAAATAATACTAAAGTTTTAGTTTTTATTTTAGACTTTCGGGGGGGGGGGGGGGGGCTTCAGCCCCTCAAGCCCCCCCCCCCCCCCCCTGGCTTCGTGCCTGACCGACACCGGTACAGACACAAGTGTAGTGTCTATATGGATTGCTTAATGTGGGGATAGTTCTCTTATACTTTGACACATTTTGGACGAATAGGACATTTTTTGTTTGAATTTAAGAAATATTAACAAAGTTGAAAATTGATTTTTGAAAACCACTTTTTCACTATTGATCTGTACCAACTGAAACTGTGACATTTTTCAATTCAATAAATTGATTATAATCATGTGGCAATGATGAGGATTTAAAAAACAGTGTGTGTACTAACATTCGCGCTTAATCAATTATGCTTTTTTGGCGTGATCATGATACAACAATTGTTATTTTTATCGCTAGCGTGAAGAACTTCAAAATATCAGCATTTTTAGTTGAAGTTGAACACAAAGATACCTTTTCGGTAAATTTTACCACATACAAGTTTCACCTGGCCTATCCTTTTTTCTTAGCCAATTTTTAACCTTCCCTTCTTCGTTGCAACTCCAAAATGCTCGTAAAGTTTAGTAGAAAGCCTGGTATCTATCAACCAGAGTTCTGCTCTTAAAGTATTTTGGAAAAGTAACCAAAAACAGGTGTTCGAGCGATTTTAAAAATCGAAGGAAACAGTTGGTTCCGAAATCCATGAAATAAATAAATCACAAAGACGGGCGGTCTTATGTTGAGTTACCATATCAGCGGACGAGCTGAAGAAGTAATCGAGTCAGGCGGACTCTTACTTTTATCGAGACAGTGCATCCTAACTTTAATTTAAAGTAATATTCTATTGTAAGCTAAATGGGCCTTTAACTTAGTTAATATTAAAATCTTAAAATATAAAATAGTTCTCGGAAGGGAATTAAAACAGCAGGGTTTGCTTTTCAAAAGGAATTTTGTCTTCCACCCTCTAACATTATTTATTCGTGCCTCGAATCACCCGCGAAATTTTTGTTTGTAGCTATAGGAGTATGCCAAGGATAAACTTTTCCTCGGATTTAATTCTTTTTAATATTTCTCGAAAAATAGTTTGAGTTTGGTTTGAACTCAGCTATTAAGGTTTGGTAAGTTTTGGAAAGACATCCAATCCGTGAATGCATGTGTGAGGTTTTCGAGGAGAGCACGTAGCTTTCCAGGAAGCCGCGATCCCTTGACCGATGATCACGAAAACGAATGGCTGAATGTATGAATGTATGAGTGTTTGGAATGGCCAAGGGTACAATTGGTGGGAGCTGGGAAAGTTACTCTTGAGAGAGGTATTCAAGCAAAAAGTTGAATTTTCAAAAGTTAAGAAAGTTAAGAAAATTTCTGTTTGGTATTAAAGAAAAATTTGAATCAAAGAAAGTTGAAAAAGGTGATTCGAGGAGCGATAGAGATTGTTGAACAAATCAGGAAAAAGCGAGTTGGGTGAGGAAATAACGGAGTAGGAAGTACAAATAAAAAGATAAGTAGAGATGGCATATTGTCCAGAATTAATAGTGGAAATTGTTCGTTTTCTTTTTCTGTTGAAAAATTCAAGATTCCGATAATTTTTTTTTGTTTTCATTTGCTTTATTAAATTTCGATTCGAATCCCAGCTGGGGGACACGGTATTTTCAATTGTTAACGGCTTATTTTTCATTTCTTTGTTTCGGCTTTAACGGTTTCCCGTAAGCCTACTAATAATTTCTAATTGTATTTTGATGGTTGAAAAAATGTTGGGCTTTAATCCTGGACCAAAAGGTTTCCCAAATATAAAATTTGTGTTTCATTTTGGTTTTCTCTTATCGGGTCTTTTATCAATATCATACTTCGTATTGCACTTCAATCGTCCAATATCTCCAGCTTGCAAAATAGATTGATCATATGTTGCGTGAGCTGAGCATGTAGGATATTTTGGGAACAGCTTTTTCTTGAACAACAGTGCCTATCTTCCCAATATTTGTTAAAAAGTATTTTTCAAAATGGCAGATAACTAACTTCCAATTCGAATCACAAAATTTTAGTACCTGATGACTTAAAAGAGTCAAATTCCACAATAAAAATATTTCCTCCTGAAAATATACTACAGTGGAGACATGTTGTGACAAAACTGCATTGATTCGAAATTCCCTAGCATAAATAGTTTTCCCAATAAAGTCAAATGTAAAGTTTATCCTCTGTCCATACAAATATCATAGGTAGAAATGTTCAAAGAAAAAAAATAAATAAAAAGGGTTAATCACGACGACGTCAAGAGAGGGCAAAGCTATAAAACCTAAACTGAAAATCGCAAAAGTTAACTGCTCAATTCGAAGTTGTGTCGTCTTAATATACATACATACTTTTACTCCTTTTCAGAGTTTTATTTTTGGATTCTTTTTTTACTTGCGAGTTTTTCTTTTTGTTACTTTTTTTTTATCAAGGTAGATAATTTCAATTAACTTTTGCCGCAATGTTTTCTTATAGCTCCCATTGCCTGCCACATTATCCTGACTTACCTACTTCAGCTTACCGGCCCCGCACTGGTTCGGTACCTTTATCAAAATTCTGCCTTCAGGGGACAACCTGGTTAATTTCAGTTTATGAACTTTTAATAAGTTTTCTGACATTTCTAGGATTATCCTTTTTTCTTATAAATATATATAGTCAGAGACCCCATTTCCCCGAACCCCTGAACCATAGAACTATCCAGATAGATAGTTCTATGGTTGAGTTGATTTTTTTTTTTATATTTTTTTTTTAAATGATAGGTAGAGTTCTCGTAGCCAGTTTTCATGATTTTTGCAGTGCAAGAATATGGCTGCTCATTTTTACCAAATCCATACAGTCCTGGAAACAATGCCTCCTCCTACAGTAGTCAGTAGAACTACCAGAAACTACAACACCAAAGACTCACTATATACAGTATACAGCATGATGGCAGGAGATGTTTTATGTTATCCATTGGAAAATAGTTTTTATATTCTTTCTTTTTGCTTTTTTTCTCATGTTGTTTCCTCTTGTTCGGCTGTGGATTGTACAAGGAACAGGAATTACGAATGTTGTCTTTTCAAATCCCTTGAATGAATTCTAGAAAAAGTTTTCTTTTTCACAATTTCATTTTTTTTTTTTTTTTGCTTATGAACGAAGGAACAGAGGATGTTGGTTTCCTGATTTAATAATAAAATAGGCTAGGATGTTCAGGTTAAGTAAAGAGTTTTTCTTAATTGAAACATAATTGGAAATGGAAAATAAAAAAAAAAGGAAGAATGAACTTAGTAGAACATAAATGTTGTATATGTATATATTATAAATGGTAAAACAATGAGCGGAAATGAATTTGTTTAATTTCGTCTTTTTTTTAAATAATTTTACTTTAACTATAGATGAGATAAAAGGAGTTCTGTTTGTGGGTCAGGTTATAGTTCAACTTAAGGTAATATAGTACTCGTTAAAGCTTTGATAAACAACTGAGACTCGGGAAAAAATTACGGTTCGAATAGAAGTCAAATCAAATAGGTGCATTTTATTGATTTTTTAAAATTTAAAATTTTAAAGCATTGAAATAAGCTAAAAATGTTTAATTTTCATAATTCATAAAAAAAACATAGTCAGGTGGATAAATCCGCTTCTATCCGCCTGCTCCTCATAACATTTTTGGGCGCGGGAATGATAATTGTTATTTCACTTCAAATAAAGTTTTTTCTTATGGATTTCGAAAAAACACAACGAATTTATTGTAAAAAATAGGATCCCCAGCTCCAAAACCATTCATTGGATGGAGACAGTAATAATGAGGCCAATCTTGACATATGCAATATGCATATGTATGTTTGGTTTGAGCCTCTACTAAGTCAACGAATCTCAACTCGACTTAAATTCAAAGACTCCCAGGTATTATTATAACTAGCGACATAAAAACTACATCGACCGCAGCCCTGTAAACATTCTTTTCAATTTCCTTAATTCATTTGTTTTCGAAAGAAATGGCGCCCAATAGTCCTCTACGATTTAAAATTTTCAATAACGGGAACATAAGGCATGTTTTTTTGTAAGTTAAACAATCACCACGTTAAATACAACAACAACTAATCTTCAACCGGTGTTACCGGCGTGAATTATATACTTGTTATCGATAGTTTGTATGAAAACTCCATTTTGTTTCTGTGATGCTGTAACTAATCCCTGTGGTCGTTTTTTTCGTGCAATTCCCACCGGGCTTGCAAATAAACACGCCTATAGAACCATTATGAACTTCATGGATAAAGTAATTCAAAGTAATATAGACAATTCATCATATTCCACAGCGTTTTCGATCCAGTGTGGCCCTAACAACAAGAGAATTATGGGCGGGAACCTGTTCAATAACCGTAATCATGTATCGTTCTCTACTTTCTCAAGCTAAGTAGACCTTAACTGTCCCACTTGATTTTCACCTGTCTCACTTTTCAGTCTTTATAAACAGGGCTTAGAATGGGCATAAGGGCATCTGACTTTGGCATTAGGGTGTCAAGATGAAGTAGCGGAGGAGGGCTTCTATCACTTCCTATGTGAGTGCCCCAACCGATAACCAGAAAGACAGTACTCGGAGAATAATGTTTCGAAAAATTGGGTGAAATCTCGTTTTTGCCGTTTAGAAACATCCTTAAGTTCGTTCGGAATTAAAAATGATTCAGGGAGGCAACTCATACTTGATAAGCTTCACTAACTCCTTTCCTTACCCCTCCCTATAAACCTCTATTATTTCCAGTCTTCGAAGCACAATGTATCCAAGATATAACCCCTTCTAACCGAACCTAACCTGTAGTAACCGAGTATAGCAGGTATCAGAAAACCTTGTTTAGCACATTATCAATATTTTGTCATAAAGCTATTTTAGAAAATTAGAAATTATCTTAAAATACACACAAGAAAAACAAACTACAAAAAAAATTATGAATAAAACCTTCCCTGCCATTTCTAAACCTAACATAAATTTGACTTAATTCGAGAGGACTTGGTAAACTACTTAAGAATACAAAACAGCAACACGAATTAACCACCATCACGCTGTTTATCAACAGGATGGGTTCTGCTAAGCTTAATAAATACCAATATCCTAAGAGGCAATAAAAAACAACACTAACGAAGACCACAATATCTACTTCCTCTTTATATCAGTAAAATGATAAGAATCGCTCACCGCCCAGGACAATGTGATCTTTCAATATCCACAAGCTACAAGAGTTGTAAAAAAAAAAACCTTTTCAAGACAAAGAAACCATAAAAACAACACCAAAACTATAAGAACGCCAATAATTTACTATGGGGTTTCAATTTCAATTAAACCATTTTCCTAAGAGATAAAAGACAAAATACAAATGTCAGAAGCACGAACTCTGAGTAAAAAACATTTTTTTTTCCAACAATCATTTATCTAGATATATCTGTTTAATCGGCTACGACTACTTGTGTATTGGAAAGTCAACAGTCAAGTGCAAGTCTGGCTTTACGGACGCCTTCGATTTTTATACATAGAATTCCACATTGTGTCACTTGAAGTTTAGGATCCATTCCGTGAGTATGAATTTTAATTGAAACTGCGGCTGCTTGGTTCACCTATTCTATCCCACATCCATAGCCATCAACTTCAACTTCAAGTTTTGTTTTTTTTTTTTTTTTTCTTTTACTGCGTCCCTCTATTCATACAATTCGCGACAAATTCGAAGCTTCTTCACTTTTACCAAAATGTGAAATTCCATTGGGAATCTGTATTGTATAGGTACACATAAAAACTGATGAAATTGAAAGGACCTCGAGAAAGAAGTATTTTATAGGACGAAATAGCAAGTAGGGTTGCCACTGTGAAATTTAAAACAAAAGTTAAGCAATTTTAACAGGCACCATATTAAAATTTGCAATTCGAAGTGGTACAACCAAAAAGGAATTAATATTGAGTATTGAATATCTAAGCAAACATTATTTAATGGTCAATGCGTTGACTCTTTGACGTCACCAAAAATATCATCGATTTACTGTCAACGTATAGATTGTGTCAACGCATAAAATGTTAACGATCACACGAGTAACACTACTTAGTTTCAGTGTTGCATCAAAATGAGTTAACGTGTTACGTATCTTTGGTTGTCAAAGCGTTGACACGCTAAATCCGAACACTTTAAACATTGACACTGTGTTAACTAAATGTCACAAATCAATCATTTTTGGCGTTTTCAATTACACGACGTTAAAATTTCAAGCTAAAAAAACCTCTAATAAATTTGAAATTTTTAGAATCAATGTTTTACTTTGGAAAAGGCGTTTTAGATGACATTTGGTTCGAAATGACGAAATATTCAACTAGCCAATTCACCAATCTCAGAAATCTAAACGCAATTCCTCAGAGGGATTCCTAACATTTGCTGTCAAAAAGCTAAGACTGATATTTTTTGGATTCGCTTGCTAAACTTTTTTTTGTCGTAATTGATCAATTTATAAAAAATAAAGAGATGGAGAGTGTGGTTTTAACTTCTATAGTGAAGACCTCTTATTCAGCTTTCTTTTTCTCCTCAGTGAAGTTGACAGAAGCTTCCAGTGAAACCAAAGAAACCTGAACTGGCTAAATATAAATATAGTTTGTTGCCTATTGGATGTACTATGTCAAAATATAAATTGTCAAATTTCATTGAAGGATGACTAACGATGTCGATTGATTAAAGAACCTTCAAAAAATCATAAATGTTTGGAAATAAGATGAAGGTCAACGAAGGCTACGTTTACGCGTTAAAAAATTCAGCTTTGTGAAGTCAACGTTGATATTTTAGTATTTAGTTGACCGCGTAGACAGGGTGATTATACGGTCACACGAAACAATCGAATTATCGACCCCAAAATGTATGTGAACGCAGCCATCAACGCATTGGCAGTATTCTGCGTTGACGATCACAAGCCTTGACAACTTCGGGAAAGAATTTTATGTCAAAAAATCAATGTGTTGACCGTGTCGTCGTCGATTCATAGCTTTACTTCAACATTTGGAGTCAGAGAGATAGATTATTAACATTGAATTCACCTTTGATTTAAAACTACAGCTATGGTTTAAACAAACAACCCGAGAAGGCGAGAAGAAATAAATACGAATAGTTTAGAATTTATTTTGTTTAAAGGTTTAAATGCAAATAAAACCGTCAAGCGGCAACCTTATCGACTTTCGTATATAGTCAACAGTAAAAAAAAAGAAGCACTCAAAAAAAGGTATTCTAAAATATTGCAAATGTCATTTGATCCCGGTAGCTATGGCATCGAATGCGAATGAGCTCAAGGATGTGCTTTAGCAATAATGTTTAGGTATGTGTTATTGGTATGGTATACATACATATAGTAGGTATAGTACATGTTCTAAGGATCCACATCAGGGAGAAAAGGATGAGTTTTTTTTTTCTATTCGATTTCATGTATATGTAGTGTAGGTACTCTGTTGGACTGGAATCGAATTAATGTTTACGTTTCGTGAGAGGAAATTTATATTGACATTTGGGGCTCATTAAATTACCCAAGAGGCACCCGCCAGCACAAGCCGGTCTGCCGATGTCGATGCCAAAGCCAATATCGATGTGCTCTGTTATAGAATGTGAGTAGAATTCCTTGTTTCAATGTGTTGCTTTCTATTTTTTTTTTTTGTCATATAAGGTTACAAAGTTTTCTTTGATTTACATCTCCATTTGATGGTTGTCGGGTCGGTTATATAAATTGATTTATAGGTTTTTCCATTATTGTGTTCAACAAGTTAAATATATACAAAAGTAGGTATACATTATATCCCCATACATACCTACATTTATTACACTTTCTGAGACGGTTGTTTTGTTTAGTTATATAGAAAGTATCTGTAGTGACTGAAATACGAGTAGTTTGATAAATGCTTTATTTAATTAAATAAAATTTCACTTTAGTCAAGGTAAAGGTGAAGGTTAAGACAAACAGATTACGGTGTCTAAGGAGGCACATTTTAGACAAGAAGAGAAGATATTTGTATATAAAAACTGTTTTAAGTCAGACGAGCGCGGCGACGCACGGTATAAAGTTCGACGACTTTCTTAAGTTAGACAGGGTTTAAAAATCTGACTGCTAGTCTTTTGCTGGTGTCTATGAACCTACATCCGACATTCCAGCTGACTAAAAACTAGTACACTTAAATAGTCGCGAAGTAACAATTGGCCCTGATTCTCCAAGAGCTATCGCTCCACCAAATCTCATATTAGGAATCTCAACAATTCCTGTTTGTGTTTTATTGATTTGAGTGGATAGTCTTTCCTTGTAAAATAAGCAAAAGACATAGACAAGTTTGGGAGACAAAGACAAGAAATCTTGTTGCCCGCCATTTTGAAGTGCCATAGTATAATTTTAAGCGGGTGGTTCGATTTTTTATTGGCCCTTATCGTTTTTTGGGCACTGTCCTGACACATTCTTTTCATATTTTTTTCCTCAAAAACGTGCCAACAACTTGCGAAACAAATAAATATTTAAAAAAAAGGCTATTATGTATTTTGTAAAAAAAAATACAGATTAATGGTATACCTTCAAAAGAACCATTTTCTTATTTCTGATTCATTTTAAAACCGTTCGTCTGTTTTTTTTAATAAAATTTTTCAAAAAGTGTATAGGTGTATTGTGTACCAAAATTTTCATTTTGTTTTATTTAAAAAACAAAGAGTGCAATAGCAGCTCTTGGAGAGTGCAACAAGGATCTGTTTCCTAACATCCACAAGCTTCTAAAAATTCTGGCGGCATTACCGGTTTCAACGTGCACACCGGAAAGAACATTTTCGACAATGAAACGTCTGAAAACTTATTTAAGAAATTCTACCGGTGAAGAAAGACTAACAAGATTGGCTTTAATGTCAGTTAATCGACAAATTGAGATTGACACTGAGAAAGTTATCGATGTATTTGCAGCTAAGAAGGCCAGAAGACTGAATATAGTTTTGTAAAAATATGTAATACTTTGGTAATGATACTATTTAATTATGTACCTACCTAATAAATAATAACTTTACGATTATATTTCGTATAAATAATACCTTTTCGTAAATTTTTCTGCTTAGGTAGGTACCTATTTAACGGAACTGCATGATATATACATATGTACATATTATGTATATGCATAAACCTGCATGCCCAAATGTTAAAAAAAATTGTGTGGGCTTTTTTTGATTACTAATTGGTGAATTTTTCTTTCCGAAAAATTATATCCTTCCCCCCCCCGAAAAAATTGTCTGGCTACGTCCTTGATAGGATTCAGTTTAAGCTCCGCACTTTATTTTAACCTTGCATCTTACTAATAGTCGACATGAGTGCTTCTTGGTTATTAGTAAGGCCCAATGTCATTAATTTTGTAAAAGCCGATCTTGATCACCAAATTTTGTGAATAAGCATGGAGGTGGCCCGAGGCTAGCATTGCCTTGGGGTCTCTAAATGTCTTCAAACGGTCCTGCTCCGGATTAATTTATGTCTAAATCTTAAAAAAAATTGATATTTGTTTAGCTAAAATACCCCTTACGCCTTACCTACTATAGTGCTGATAAAATTTCCTCGAATTTCTCCAGATTGTTTCACTAGACTTTCAAGTTATAACTCCATGCTCAACCCCAACTTCTAAAGTTCTTAAAAAAAAAAAAAAAACAGAAAATATTTTTAATTTTGCTTCGCATCTGTCAACATAAATCAAATACCTATTCGGACACTCTCGTTCTTTGTTCGTTGTCCGCAACCAACCAGTGACCAGTCACTATTTTGTATTTTGTATGGAAGGTAGTTTATTTCTTTATATGAATAAAAATATAGAATTGTTCACTTCAAGCCCTGCACTTTTTTCAACATGGAATAATTTTTTTTTTGAGTTTTTATTTGTTGTTCTATGATAATAAATTTTCCTCGAAGAAAGAAATTAAAATGACTTTTATGTTCACATCAGCAGGACCTCTGCAACATAATGGATATCCTTGAATTTTACAGTTTTTTAATCGTTCGTTTTGTTTTTTTGTTTTTTTTTTTCTCTGGGAAATTACCCAGTGCTTAATGTGTTTTGCTGTGTGGAATGAAGAATTCCGTATTTATAATAGAAGAAAGCTGGAGGGCCTCCTCGGCGAGACACCAACACCCTTGCAATCTAAAATTAAAATCTGGTCAAGGATATAGAAGTTTTTATAGAAGAAAAAAAAAAAACTCATGGTTATATTTATGTCATTCTCAAACATAGTCATACAAACAAAAAAATAAAATAGCAATCAAAACTAATTAGTATTGGAATGGGAGAAGAGGTTATAATATACAAAAGGACATGCATTCGTATTCTTAATGCGTATATATGTATTTACCACTCTCATGGTTCTTCATCCGTAATTCCGGCCTTTGGGGACTAAAATTAAAATGTCTGCACATGTCCAGCCTGAGGGCGAAAATCAAATCCATTTAGCCTGTTTCATGTACCTACCTACCTACCCACCTACTAGTGCTGTTTCCCATTCCCATACATCATCATGGTTTACAGAGGTTCACAGGACAACGAGCAATAAGCTGCTGTATATTCGGATATAGAGTCATGGGTATTATACATAAAATTCTGCTGCTCCCCCTTGCTAATAAAATAGTCGAACATACAAATCGCATCTGTAGAAATTGTGTAGTGTGTAGGTAAGTACATTAGGTATACATGTAGTGTATGTGCAGTTAGCCTTGAGCTACACTTTTGCTCCTTAGTTCTCTCTCTATATACATATTAAGGCTTCATGATGTTAAAAAGTGGTGTGTTCTGTCCTGCTATACTAATGCCATATATTTTAAAATTCTTCTAGGTGTACACATCAGACACTGCGTGGCTACAAGGACCTTTGATGTCGAAATAGTTAAATGAAATTGTGGAAAGCATCTCGACAATAAACCCTTAAGGCGTACACGTGCCTTTCAAAGAACGTGCTAGCATCATCGATGATTCTTACGTACTTTATTTTTTGGGTGTCAATTGCCTTCGTTCTACACTGAAAACGCCTCCGTCTTTTTTTTAAGGACCAAACGAAAATAAAGCCCAAATTTACAACACAATCGACGAGGACGCCAGCCAACGAACGGAAGGAAGTGCTTCTCAATAGTTTGAAGAGACTTTACCGCCGCCGCTTATAGTGCAAACGTGAAAAAAAAGACAATAAAATAAGGTAAAGGAAAAAGATCAAGGAGATCCTTTGGGTGGTGGCGTGGCGGCGGCGGCGGAAAGATGCTCCACATGCATAAACCAATCATTCGTAAGGACACATCATCATGTCACCATCAAGAATGGGATTTTGTCGGCTTAACTGGTATGTTTCCGTCGTGGTTGTCATCACAAAACGCCTGTCTGCAGGATGTGAATAAAAAAAAAAAAAAACGACGGTAACTACAGCCGTTAAAGGTAAGGTAACTTAAGTGGCATTGAGGTTTTAAAACGGGAAAAAGGTGGTAAGAATGGCGAATATTTGAAGTAGAAAATTAAAATGGACAGCCAAAGATAGATGCAAAAACTACAAATGGGGCTTTTTATAGACGAAGGATGAATTGATGCTAACAAATTGAAAAGCGTTTTGAAAGGATATTCCATTTTGCTTCACATGATTTTGCTGTCACATTCAGATGCCTTAAATTGCAAATTCTAAATGGCACTTTGAGGATTTTTTGTTTTGTTTTTTTTTTTTTTTTTTTTTTTTCGAAAATCGAAATATTGGGAAGCAATCAAATTGTTAGTTTTTTTTTGTTTAAAGAATAAAACTACGGCGGTCAATGCGTTTACTCTTTGACGTCACCAAAAAATTTAATCATAAATATACTGTCAATGTAGATGATCAGACGTATGACATCAGTCGGTCAAGGGTGTCCCAAAATGCGTTCATGAGTTCAATCAGTGTCAACAAGGCGTTTTTTTTTTAGGTATCCCCGGTAGGTGATGTTAGTAGAAATAACTTAGCTATGATGGATGTTATTTTGGGATAATTCGAACATGTTTTAAGGCAGTACGAGTACATATATTTGTTTGCGCAAGATCAGATTACATTTTCTTGCTCCTGGTAATGCGCATCCAGAATTTTGCGCCCTGTGCATTTGCACATTTTGCACATATGGTTGGTCCGGCCCTGAGTGTCAATCAATCATTTTTTACTTTGACGATCACAATATATTAAATCAATGTAGGCATTTTTTTTCGCCGCATTTAGACTGTCAAGGTATAAACTGTCTTTCGACATCACGCTCATTTTTGGGAGCAGTCAATTTCTACGGCCATTTCATCCTAGAAATATGCGAGGTCAGCGCTTCTTAAAAATGACACTTAATGGAAGTGGACCACTAGTTGTTGAAATGCCTTGAGAATATCCTTTTATTCAATGCGTTATGCATTAAAACCCAAATCAATCTATCATCGTGCGTCCGCACACGCATCAAATGTAGGAGTTGGAACAAGCAAATCGCAAGCTTTCGTACTGATCCATTAAGGCTATGCAGCATTCATCACGTTCTGTCACACAGTCGGAGCAGAATTACAGTTGAAAAAGAAGGAATGGCTATCGTCTTTGCAAAAAAAAAAAAAATTCATCGTATACTTTTAGGAGGAAAATTCGTTTTCCAAACTGGCCATAAGCCGTTGCTTTCCATTTTCGTAATGTCAGCACATAAGGCCAGCCTACTACTACTACAACATTGGTTAGAGGATACCTCACACTATTGGGTTACGATTTTGAAATCGTATAACAGTTCAGTATGTATCGAAAAGCTCTTAATCAAAATGCGCCTAATGGATTATTTACATATATATAAATAAAATAAATTGGGTGGAGCGAAAGAGGATTTTCGTGAATTGAGGGATTTTCTTTTTGGGATAATAGCTTTTTGACAAAAAACACTATAACACCTACAACTGTGAATCATTTTTTTATAAGTGTTATTGTCAGAAATGAACGGGACGTAAAATTTTCTGCCGAATTTGAACGAATAAGGTGACAACCAATTTTTAATGACAACAGATACCTACCTACTCTTGGAGGATTTGTCAATTCCTCGCAAAAGGCAGTAACCCGTGGAAAACAGTTCTGTTTTTTTTTTTTGTTGGCATAGACGGGGAATCAAACGCAAGACCGTCGGCATAACAGTCAAACGCATTAACCATTACGAACTTGAACTGATATTGTATGGTAGGAAAGTGACAACTATACGCTGTTTCCAGTGCCAACAAAGTAGCTATCCGTAGTCAATTTTTTTAGTTTTTGTGGTTTAATTTAAGTCTTCCTTATTAATATAGTCATATCATAACAAAGCTATTTTTGGAAAAATAAAAGACATTTCTGAAGAAAACTGGGACAACTAGAAAGAACAATCAAAATTTCAAAAAGAAAGTCTTTCCATTTTTAAGGACTCCGTATAAGTTGCTTGGTGTAATATGGTATTTTATTTGATTTTGAAGGTAGGGCAGGATGATATTATAAAAAATAATATTTTCCATTCCTTTCTCCAGCGTTACCACTTCAGCAAAATTAAGCGATGTAGGATTGACAGAAAAAGTGAAGTAAATTAAAAAAAAAATGGAATTAGATTTAAAAATTACTGTTTTTATATTTAATGTACTGAAATGTGGTCTTAATTATAATATATCCATTGCTATTGTCAAGTGTAATATTATTTTATTTTATTTTATTTTATAGATATCACATAAAATAACCAAAAAAGAATTGCAAGGTCTTATTTTGAAAAATTTAAATTTATTGTGTAAAAATTTCATACAACCTAGTCTGCAGAAAAAAATAGTTAAAATTAAAAGAATTAAAACTACGATATTCTTGTTTGTATAATAAATTCATGTTTTTTTACTCAACGTCCACAGTTCAGAATTTAATTAATGTCTTACTTATGAAAGTGAAGAAGATATCAAACATTTAGCAAAAATGCGAAGTAGGGAGCAGATTTCCAAAATAATGCTAAAAATGAAGTAGATCTACTTCAATTGAAGCAAAGTGGTATCGCTGCTTCTCACATCATACAGGTAAGGTACTGCAATTTAACCACAGCTGGAAAGATAAAACAATACAATATCTACTTTTCTGTCATAAAGGCTGACAACAAACAGTTAATCATAAATCTCACGTGTCGTCAGTCTGTCATTCTTCCATTCTTTCATTTTTTTTTTTAAATAAATTCTACGGTTGAAAAGTTAATGCATGCAGAATGTATATTTCGACGAGCTATAAAAATGTTGAATTTCCTTGATGTAGTTTTTTTTTTATGGTTACCACCATTTTTTCTGCATTTATTTCAACAGTAATCATCATCATCCGTCAGACGCCACTGCCGCCGCCGCACCGCAATGTCCTTTTTTCTGTCTACTTTACAATTTTTGGTGAAACCTGAACCTGTACATAAATCTACATAGGGTTTTGTCAATGTTTTTTTTTTTTTTTTTACATTGGAGACCATTTTTCAAATTAATAAAAAAAAAAAAAGAATAAATATATACGTAGGTAGGTACATGTCTCGTCTGTGCCATTTTAAATTCATGAATGCAATGAATGCTTATGCCAAATGCACCTTCTGGAAGTAACAAAAACTGTGGACAAATTAAAATAATATTTTTACTTTGGTTCTTTGGTTTGGTTATTTTTTCTTTTTGGTATGTTAAAATAACCAAAGCTTTTGATTCTTTTGCATTTAATCGTCAAGAATGAAGAATAATAGTTTTAATATCAGACAGAAAATAATTAAGAGCTGGCTTTGTCTCTACTGACCATCAGACTGTGTGACCATTAAAAAAAAACTATTACTTTGATGAATAGACAATCCGACAAAGCGATTTTTTTTCAAAGTTTAAGGAGCAGAGAAAGAAATTAAAGAATTATAAGGAATAAAACAACATAATGCACAGGGTCTTTCATTTAAGTTTAAACAAAACAAAGTGTATACATACATATGTATATCTTACACACACTTTGTTTTATTTCATCGCATTTTTTTGTATTCGTTTGAAAGGCCCATCGTTGCCATTATTTGTATGGAATATAACAGCTTACAAATTTTCGCCACGGCTTCTCTGGGTGGCGCGCATACGAAATGTCAAATTTTCCATGACTCTGGCGCATAAAGCAGGCTGAATTTGACCGATGGGTTAGTTTGGCTTTGAGGGCCGCTGTGGTTTGTGACTTATTCGCATATAGACCTGTGACTTTAGAAAACCCCACAAGAAAAATTCTAACGAGGTTAAATCGCACGACCTCGGTGGCCAGTTCAAATCGACATTAGCCATGCCCTCAAATCGCTCGTGCAGAATTTACAATGTGGTGTGAACTGTGTATGGATCGATTACGCCGCCAGCCCAAAATCCACACGAAACAGTGACTTTTGGGATGCATTGCACGCTCTTGAATATGGATTGTGGATTGGTATCGTCCGAAATTCGACGTTGTTGTACCCATTTATCCAGAAATGTGACTCTTCGCTGGAGTTGAGTTTTCAATCAGAATTAGAGTCAGTTTTCAACTGCTCCGGAGCGCATTCAGCGAACACGCGTCGTTGTCTAAGGTCATTTCAGTTGGGTCAGTTGAATTTTGTACCGGTGGTGTAGGCCCAAGTCACGGCGCAAAATTCGGCAAGTTGTGGTCTGCGAATGGCCGAGTTTTTAGCGGCGATGTTTTCGGCAGATCTTGTATTTCGTCGAAGTACCTGCAGAATTAAAACCTCAGCAGTAAAATTTTGGAGTAGATTTGTAAAAAAAAGTGAGGCAAAACGAAAAATTCCGGAGTAGATTCGAAAACGAAAGAAAGAGTCAAGTTTTCAAAAAATGTATTTTAACAGAAACAAAACTTTAAAAAAAAATGTATCACATAAATTCCAGTCGTTTCAGAATAAAATTTTAGATTAAAACATTCAGAGTCGGAGTTGGTAAAGAAATTGAATTTTTTGATTTTGATCAGTGTGGAAATAATGAGGTTCTCAAAAGAGAAATGTGGCGGAGTAGATTTTTTTATTTTTCTAGAATTGGAATAAATTTGTTCCGATTGGAGTATAAGTTTCTAACACTGAGTACGGGTGTTGGTTGATCGTTTACTGAACCAGTGAACTGAAATTATCCACCACGCTGCGAATAGTCCTCTCGGTATGACGATTATGGCAGCCTTAAAATGAGCGAAGCGCCCGGAACGTTTGACAGATGTAGCTTCAACAATATGGCCGCTATCAACTGCCAAAGTTTTCAAGTCGCTATTGTTTCTTTTTTTTTTAGGTTACTACAAAATTTGTGGCAAATGAAAAATCCTACGTATTTTTTAAATATTATTATTAGTCTATAAATATTACCTATAGATTCGTACCCACGAAATTATATTTAGCCAAGGGTTACATGACGGAATTATCTATTAGGTAGGTATATAACTTTTGAACGCTAAACTCTACCGACAATTACCTATACTTCATGTACAGCTCGTAAATCATGCAATTTTATAAAAAATAGATTTTGTAAATTTGCTCCCTGCGCTTAATCATTAAAAGTTATTTAAAAATAAAGATAAAAGTGAAAAATTATCTTACATTCTAAAAGAAAAAATATCAGTTCGAATTTATCGAGGAGTTGTGGAGTCGTGTGTCGTTGTCGCTTCAATGTATTTAATATGCGTACAGCCATATTTGTCTCGAGTGATGTGTTGTGGTGTGGTGTGTTGTGTTGTGTTGTTTTCAGAATCAATCTTTAACCGATTGCGCCATACCACGCTCTGTCGGAGACATATTTTTCAGTGATGGGAAAGATAAGAGAGTGTTCGAGGAATAGAATTAAGTAAATAGTGAAACAAAAAATGAAAGTTTGCAAGACAAAATTCTGATTCTTATGCACAGTCAGCGACACAACATATCAGATAGATAGATAGATACTTTATTTTTCATAGATAGAGGCTTTACAATATAAAAATACGCAGCTTGCTCAGAGATTTGATATTTAAATTATATCTTACAACTGAAAAATTTTATAATATACAATTAATTTGGAAGTGAAGATTACATTCGAAGGAAAACTATAGATTATAATATTTGTACATAACAATTTATTTTACGACATTTTTCTATACGAGATGTTAATTAAAACATTATTACTATTTAAAAAAGGCGATGTGTCGAAAATATAAGTTTTACACTATTCTTAACGCGTTTTTCGCTACATACAATTATATAGATATACACAGAACACACCCCTATTTCGATTGTCAACTTTTGTTTGCTAGTTGATAAATTAATAATTATATTTTTTTTTCAATTTGCATCAGAGTCTGATGCAATATATTTATTGATCGAATTTGATACAATAAGATTTTTAAGTAAACATTTTTTTCAACCTATTCATCAACTATTAATATTAAAAAACTTTATATGGGGCAGGGGGTGATAATAGAATCCTGAGCTAGTTCCTTCGGTAGCTATAACTGGACTCTGATAACACATCATCGTTAAAAATATATCAAAACGTTGGAAATTCCGTGCTCTTCCTTTTTTTAACTTCCCATTGAAAGTAATTGTAATTGGTCCAATTTGTCGAATCGAAAATTTTGACATATCTCCACGTTTCGAGGTCCCAGGAATCCGAATCCGTCGTTTTGTGTACGTACGTCGGTTCTTATTAATCGAAAAACAAACATTGTTTCGAAGCTAGACTAATTTTATTCTATACACAGTGACGTAGTCAATAACTGATAAAATTTGTAGAATTATTCAACTGCATTTTTTTTTTAAATCAACAAATTTTCAAACTAAAACCTATAAAAAAATTTTTTAAATGTTTTTCGAATCGAATATTTCGAAAACAAACAAAACTATCGACTCCGGTGTAATTTTGTTTTACACACAATGCTATAACTAAGAATTGATGGGGTTGTAAAAAAATTCAATTGACAGTTTTTTTTAAAGCAAAAACATCTACCCAGAATACTATACTAAAATAGCTGAAAAATTTAATACACCCCAACTTTGGTTTTCACTTCATCGCATATTGTACATTTGATAAGGTCTTTTAAGATTTTGAATTGAGAATTTCCTTCCTAATAAAAAAATTAAATCAGGTGTTCAGTTTCCACTGGCACCAATGGGAAGTTACCAGTCTTTTTTTTTTATTGTATTGTTTCTTCCAAAAACCACAAGATATTTTTTAAATTTTTAATTTTTTTTACAAATCAGTATAATGTATAATGTCTATTGAAATTACTTGGCCATGGGCATGGGCATGGGCTTAACTTAATGGATTTTTCGTTTAAGACTAACGATACCAGGACATTTTTTAAATGGGAAATCAGTAAAAGCGATTATACATTTACGCAGAATAATATTTTCCTAAGGAGTGAGATGCCATTTTCAGCCAAAAATTTAAATAAAGGAAGTTGAGTGCTTATATGAACGTTGTCAAAGTTTGGCGATACTTATAAATAAGAAATAAATAAAAAAAACAGATTATTTAAAAATCTCAACCAGCTGTGCGTGTTTTCGGTAGAATATTTTATTGACGGTTAAGTGCAGAACCTCGTAGTCGTAAGTCGTTTTTTTTCAATAAAAAAAAAGAACCTGCCAAATTGTATGGCCATCTATGGTAAGATGTTTTGAATTCTGTCTTTTTCTAATAAAATGTTCAGAACAACGTTACGTCAAAATTCCCAAAAGGTGGGTCTGATTATTTAGAAGTGCATTCGTCTTTTTGTTTCCACGCATATAACTTGACTGAACAGAGCATCATGATGCACTTGTTGGATTAGTTGAACCTGTTAAGAACACAACAGAGCCGTAATGTCGACAAGAAAAGTTGGAAAAGCGTGAAACCCGAAATTGCATACTTTCGGGGGTGAATGATGGAGATATCAGAGGATTACATTTTGTTTAGGAAATAAAAATATTGGCGCAAAATTTTAAAGGATTTTAGTATGATGTTAAAGCATTTTTAATATGATAAAAATGCCTTAAAGCATTTTTAATATGATAAAAATGCCTTAACATCTTACTAAATCGTTTAAAATTTTGCGCCATTGATTTTAAGAAGGAATGACAAACAGTACGGTATTGAAAATTGGATAATTTTTTCCCACACAAAAATGGAATTCCCAACAGATGGCATTTACTTTTTAAGACTGCTACATAAATTGGAGCTCCCTAAAAATTAATTGTAAAGGGTTTTATTTTATTTTAATTTTGTAAAATACTAAAATTGATAAAATATTACGTGCGAAGTCAGGCGGTCCAGCTAGTTAAATAGTAAACACAATTTTTAATATGGGGGCCGATTCTGGTTCTTTAGAAAAGTGATGCCTGATTTACAATGCGACGAGAAAGCGAGACGTTGACGTCACAAGATCTCTTCACTGTTTTCATCTCTTAATGATGAACTTAAAGAAATAATAGGTACATAATAAAGCAATTGCAGTCGTAACGCTGTGCCTTTTTTAATTTTTCGAACTTTTGACTTGACGTGACGATGAGAAATGCTTTATTATGTATTATTTCGTTGTTTTAAATTCATCATTAAGAGAGGAAAACTTTGAAGAGATCTCGTCACGTCAACGTCTCGCTTTCTCCTCGTATTGTGAATCAGGCATAAATCTTTCAAAAGAAAGGGTGAATAGAATATACGAACAAGCAAAGCAATGCTCAATTCAACCACATTTCCTTCTCATGAAGAAAAAAATTGTTCTATCTCAAGTGTTTCTTTTTTCTCTTCAAAAAATAAGACAAATAAGAGAATTGCGGCGATTCGATTCCGCAATGTACATGTGTTTCAGGATCAGGGGAAATCATAGGGTGGTTCGGGATCGTTAATTAAGTTCGTTTGAAAGTTCTATTCAATGAACCGGAATCGCTTTTTTGCACCAATTGAATCGAACAAGTGAAAACAATGCATGCAAGCGTATTTGAAACCCATTTATACGATTCACTTTTTCACAGAACCAGAATAAGCTCCCTGTATGTACCTGGGGACAATGTCCATTTTGATTTTGCAAATATTCTGATTTATAAGATTTTAGGCTTTTCATTAAAATGATAACGAATGTGCTTAATGTTCATCTATTCCTTAAATTATCATCAAAAGCAACCAAACCACAATATCCGACGGTGTGATTTTTGAATAATTATTATTAGGATACATACTTATGCATTATAAATAGTTTTTACATATATACATACCAACGTATAGGTTTATCACGTAACTCATTGCATAAACATTTCAAAGATAGCTTCCTTTTTTGAATGAAAATTCAAATGACCATCACTATACACTACTTTGTTGCATTTGCATTGAAAATGAAAATAATATAACAAATTACCATAAGCATTTCATATGAAAATTCTATTTATGTTGTGCCTTGTTGACTTTATAATTTCAAAACAGATACATTGTAGCTATAGTTGTGCATTGTGTCAGTTGCATCGCATTTCCTATTATCATTGTTATTGTATAACATAGGTTCGTCCTTCAACGAATACAAAGTTGGGTTGAAAACAATAATTATAGTAACTAACTAAAGAAGTATAATAAATCAGAAAATGCGGATGCATATTTTTGAAATTATATAAATTATGATTCCTTAAATTTAACATTTACACACATCTCTACCATAAAAAAAGATTATTTCTTTGAGATAAGAACAGAGAAATATGATAGTTGTCTGGGCAATGTTTATTGTATACGCTCTTTGAATTATTAATGTTTTAGGTATTTTTGAAAAAAAAATTATATAAACTCACAATTGCTTGATTTAGTTTACATATAATTTGAATGAATTGGTCAAATGAGTAGGAAGATAATGGCATATTTGTGTGTGGATTACATATTTTTAGTGTAATACCTACGATATATTTCTTTTCTGAATTATTTGAACGAGTTGATGATATTGAATGAGTGGGAAGTTTTGTTTGTTTTGATTTAAATTTAGTTTATAAAGTAAAAATGATGCTGTAATGATGCATTACACTTAGTCTCCGCCCACCTTTGATCACCTATATTTTCTTTGATAATATAGTTCACACTCAGTTTGAAACAAAATGTCTATAAGATACATGTGAACGAATAGCTCTATAGCTCTGCTATAATTTGAATATAGTAGGTACCAATCAAGAGTAAACCTTTGTTGGTCCACGGATGCAGGGACGCAAAAGGTGATGCACAGACAAACGGCATGACAATAACCACTTTGTTGGAAAAAAAATATTGAATTCCAATTCAATTCAATTCAATTCAATTCAATTCAATTCAATTCAATTCAATTCAATTCAATTCAATTCAATTCAATTCAATTCAATTCAATTCAATTCAATTCAATTCAATTCAATTCAATTCAATTCAATTCAATTCAATTCAATTCAATTCAATTCAATTCAATTCAATTCAATTCAATTCAATTCAATTCAATTCAATTCAATTCAATTCAATTCAATTCAATTCAATTCAATTCAATTCAATTCAATTCAATTCAATTCAATTCAATTCAATTCAATTCAATTCAATTCAATTCAATTCAATTCAATTCAATTCAATTCAATTCAATTCAATTCAATTCAATTCAATTCAATTCAATTCAATTCAATTCAATTCAATTCAATTCAATTCAATTCAATTCAATTCAATTCAATTCAATTCAATTCAATTCAATTCAATTCAATTCAATTCAATTCAATTCAATTCAATTCAATTCAATTCAATTCAATTCAATTCAATTCAATTCAATTCAATTCAATTCAATTCAATTCAATTCAATTCAATTCAATTCAATTCAATTCAATTCAATTCAATTCAATTCAATTCAATTCAATTCAATTCAATTCAATTCAATTCAATTCAATTCAATTCAATTCAATTCAATTCAATTCAATTCAATTCAATTCAATTCAATTCAATTCAATTCAATTCAATTCAATTCAATTCAATTCAATTCAATTCAATTCAATTCAATTCAATTCAATTCAATTCAATTCAATTCAATTCAATTCAATTCAATTCAATTCAATTCAATTCAATTCAATTCAATTCAATTCAATTCAATTCAATTCAATTCAATTCAATTCAATTCAATTCAATTCAATTCAATTCAATTCAATTCAATTCAATTCAATTCAATTCAATTCAAATATTATATTTAAAAAATAACCAAATATAATATTATCTAAATGCTGAACTATTTTCTTTCAACTCATTCACTATAAACTAAGAGTAAAAACTAAATTAATGTAATCGCAATAATAATATTTTGTAAGCTTATACTATCTACACTACATATTATAAAATATAGTTTCGGTTTTATTCTTTACTCTTGATGTTTTTTTTTATCTTTCGGTTTATTATTATTATTTTGTTATTTATACATTTGTGCAGTAACCCATAGCAAAAGTTTGAAATCTCATTTTTGTACGTAATCCCTCCTCTTAACAACTATACATATTGCTTTGCTGTTTGTGAAGCAACGAGTGTTGCTTCCATATCGGAAACGAACTCAAAAGTATAATTCTCACAGCATTCGCATCCGGATCCGTACAATTTACTCTATACCTATAAAAATATAAATATAGGATAGGAACTGGCACTTGGCTGTATGATGCATAATACAACACAGCAAACAACAACAACAACAACAATGGAAAAAACACCATTTTGCCTTGAGGGTACTTGTGCAAAAAGTTAATAAACAGATTTATAAACGCTAAATTCAAAATCTGCAATTGGATCCACTCAGAGAAAGTTCAGGGTTTTGTATCGGATATAACCTATAATATGTAGATACATACATACATACATATATACAAATTATGCCAATATTTTCGCTCTGTTATGTAATTATGTATTTATGTATAGGTTTTTAAGTAGGTACGTATACATATAGGTACTACATTTTTTGTAAAAATATAAATATAAAAATATAGTGGGGCAGTAACAAGACCACAGACCAGGAACAAGAAAAATTTAATTTTACATTCCAAAAGGAGGAGGAGAAGAAGGAAAAGGCTTATATATTCATTGTTACAAAAAAAAATTATAACTGCAGTGAATTCAAATGCTTGTAAAAATGTAATTATAATCATTTTAACCGTTGTTAAAATATTTAAAATTTGGTGATGAAAAACAATTTGATGCTACATCAGTGAGGATTTCAGATTTCGAAAAATATTTACAAGTCAATGATAGGGGTGTTTTTTTCTCTAATCTATAACAGTGGGCGTGGCAGTGGACGGATTTTAATAAAGGTATTTTTTTAATTGAATTTCGCGCTAATATAAACAAATTTTGATATAAGAAATACTAAAAGTATTTTTTTTAAATTTTGTTCTTGCTAATATAAGCAATTGTTGAAAATTTCATCCAAATCATTCAAGACGTTTCCAAGAAATAAAGATACAAGGAAAATGAAGGTAAATGTGGGCGTGGCCGCCTAACTTTTTTTCTGCAAGAGGCTGGAATACGAAAACTGAGATTTAAATTCTTTTATATCACCAGAACCACCCTGCACAATTTCAGCCTGTCCTTAATTTTTTCTATTTGCTCCACATACAAAAATCTCTAGATTCCGTGGAATACTAATAAAATACCGAATAGATGATTGATTTAATTTAGCATATTCAGTAAAAATCTTACTAGGGTGGTATTCTTAAGTTTATGAAGATTAAAAGTTGAAAATTGTTTTTGTCATTTATACCTACCACTCTTATAAATTACTGCTAATTACTTTTCTTTTCTTTTTTTTCTCTAATCAAATGTGGATTTAGATGAATAGCTACCTTGAAAGAATTTGAAGCTATATAAAATTCATACACAAAAAAGGCTCCACGTAGGTACCTACGTATAATTTAATTACCTTTATATATATTTTCTCACGAAAAAAGGCCGCTGCTGTTGGCTTTATCAATAAAATTTAATTTTAAAAATAAATAAAGTGCAGTGCTTTTGAATTTTACTATTATTCTTGTTTTCCTTGAATATCCACCATGTCGTGCATTGTTGATACTGGGAAAAGCCGTGTGTTATTTTTATGGGAATTTTCTGAAAAAAAACTTTTTGTATTTTTTTTGTCGAATCCTAGAACTGCCCACAGTGATTTCAAAGGCAATAAAATCCCAATACGCGAAATTGTTGACATAAGACTTTTTGCAGTAGGTTTTAAGTATTATTCCCACCGAGAATTAAAGTTTGTTTTCATGTAGGATATAATTAATTGCTTCGGGAAAGTCCTGTAGCCTACATGCTTTCGAATAGCACTTAAAATATTTACACATAATATTGATTAAAATTCAAATATCGTAGGTAATTGTCAGAAAGAAAGTAACACACTAATATTTTTTTTTTAAGAAATAGTTTTGATTTTTATGGGACACATAGATAACGATAAGTTAAATATTCACATTTATCAAAAATCCACTCAAAATTTCAGATGTTTTACCTCGAGCAAAGAAGTTTTTTTTTTTGTTAAACAAACTCCATATTATGGTATAAATATTGTTAATAAGTTATTTGATTGACTGATTAAATGTTTCGAAATGGGAATAAGACTATTTACTTACTATTTTTTTAAATTAATTAAATCTGAATTGGTACCAACATCATAATGGTGCGTACTTTTTATCCCCGATTAAATTCTTTGAAAAAAAAAAATGTTCCCTATATTTCGCTTATCCTTATTTGAGTTTTTAACTAAAGTAAATACCAACCTTTCAAATCATTTCTTTTTTTTTTTTCAAACGAAACCTGCCATATCCACCATCAAAGGTATACAAGATTAAAATAAAAAAGAAGCCGCAAGGCATCACTTGACTCTCATAATATTAGATAAAGTAAACTTTTTTCCCGCGGGCAGGATTTTGACTTAAAAATTAAATTGAATAGAATCTCCTTCAACTTCAAAACATCTATACGACAAATAAGAAAAACTATTTGAATACGAATAATGTAGGTATATGTATATGAATACTTGTGCTGTGTATAATATTAACATAGATACAAAACAGGGATATGATTTTGTATATATAGTGATAGTTGTTAAATGCACCTGACTATCTAATCACAATTCAGAGATTTTTGAATTTTTTTTTGTACGGTAGGTATTCCTAATCTTAAATTTGAATTCCACATTTAACTAAAATTTTCTAAACTTTAAACTAACAACAGCAAATATATGCAAAATATAATGCAAAGATAAACATTTTTAGAATGAGCGTGGAATCGAAACTTTTGCAGGATATATAAATATACCTAAGTATAAAGAATTTTAACATTTAAAATGTTAAAACCTTACACTTCAAATGAGATACTAAAATCAATAAAATAATAAGTAATTTTTAAAGTACAAGTACAGCTACTCGTCTTAAAGCCTCTTCACAGTGGATCAACAATGAAATTGGCCACTCGGTAATTCTGAATTCATTGAGATCATTTTCAAGTAACATCGACTAAACTATACGACCCCAAGAACATTTCAACAAAAACTTTTAAGTTACCATACCATCCAGATCAGCTTGGGTGGATGAGACTTTCTTGGAAGATGAATCCATCTTCCTAATCATTGTAGCGTGTTCCAGGCCGAACTTTTAGCGATTAAAGAAGCTTTATCTTGGCTTTAAGAAAACGTGATATCAACTATGGATATCCGCATCTTCACAGACAGTCAAGCTGCTATTAAATCTCTGTACTCTGTTTCTACAAATTCTATTCGTTGAGATGGCGGAGCAGTTCAACATTGACCTTTGCTGGGTGCCGGGCCATAGTGACATTCCAGGAAACTGTACAGCTGACGAACTCGCTAAAAGTGGAACAACAATACCTACTTTACCAGATAAGACAACTATTGGTATACCTATATAGTTAAACATATGCAGGCAAGATGCTGTAAAGAATACAAACCTTAGGTGGAAGAACCTTACCACGTGCTTGGCAACAAAACAAATCTGGCCAACGCTGGATCTGAAGCACTCTAAGCAATTGATATCTTTAAGGAGATTGCACATTAGCTCCGTAAAAGGTGTCATAAGTGGACACTGTCTAATAGGTAGGCACCCCAAGCGACTAGGCGTCTACTCAAATGATTTCTGAAGAACCTGCATGAATGAGGAAGAGGAGGAAACAATTCCTTACATTCTTTGTACCTGTCCTACTCTGTCTCAGAGACGTAGACTCCATTTGGGAGACTACTACCACCACGATACGAGTGATCTAGCAAATTCTTCTATAAGTAATCTAATTGCAAGCTTCTCTAAAAGGTTATTTTTAAGTTTTTCAAAGTCATAGATGTTTTTCACACGATATGTGGGATATTCGAAAAAAAGTATGACATCTGAAAATAATCTTATTGGCCACAAAAGATCTGTTCATATCCAAGTGTAAACAAGTGAAGGAAGCCTTAGTGTGAACGGCGGCGGCGGCGATCCAATTTCCAAACACATTTACGTACCTTATACCTAATTTCCAAACACAACCCAAATTTGTATCATTTTCTCCCATTCCGAATTGAATATCGCTGCCGCTAACATTTTTTTTACCATTCATTCTTCAATCATTAGAGTTGGGCAATTTAGTTCATTTGAGTGATCGATCAATTTAGTTCAAATCAAGCTACTGAACTAGTTCGTTCATTTTAGTTCAAAATAGTATAGGTATTTTACAAAGAATTAAAAAAATTAAGCTGTACCTAAATTAAAAAGAGAAGACAAGGGCAAATTTTAAAAATTCCTTATAATAGAAACTCCATTCATCTAAAAATAATAAAAAAAAGAGAGTACCTATTGAGCTAGACCCTGTTTAGATTCAGACTTCTCACTACGCCATGACGATGGGTTCGTGGGTGAGATTGTTAAGGGTAGCAAAGCTTTTCACCGCTTTCACCCACAAAATCATCGTCATGGCGTGGCGTATAAATCGCAATTGGCGCGTTCAGAAAAATGGAATCTCAGAGATTTCTCTCACTCAAAAGGTGAGCAAGCAAATCCAAAATTATTTTTCCTCAGAGTTTTGACAGTAAAACTGAGAAATTTTGCTGAGAAATCCTGCTTACGTCATTGCTAAGATCTTATTTTCCTGAACACGCCTAATCTAAACAGGGTTAGGTGAGTGTGAAAAGTTCCGTCATGTCATAAATGACTTCCTCTGTTGTCTGTTAATGGGTTGAATGTACACATAAATGTTATTCCACATAGGCTATCCACCTATCCCAAACATTTTCAGATACTTTGGGTTGTTGTTGCATCAGCTGTTTTGTCACAATGAATTACAACAACACAAACCTATCCGCATAGCTTTGGATTGATCCCCGAACGCGACCATTATATAAAAGAAAAAATATAAAATTGAAACTAATTCTTACTCGCTCCTCGAGAACTAAATGAACTAGTTCGTTCGCGAACTACACAAGCCTAGCCTATCAATCATCATCGTCACCAGACCTTCACCACTGCCATCACACCAGCTCAACATTAAAATTAAATTATAATTTATTTTTTTTTAAGCAATAAAGTCTTTAATATTAAAATCAATTAAATCGAAGTCGTTTTTATTGAATAATTAAAATAAAATCGTGAAAAGTAATCAGCTAAACAAGATCAGTTGGTTTCATTAAGCCATAGACGATTTTAAATGAATATTTGAATACTTATTTTTTAACATGCACCTAGAAGATGGTAGCAAATTATTTGTGGGATATTCAATATATTTAATATTAACTTCTTTATCTAAACAAATCTTATGGTTTTTCTTCTTGCCTTTTTCTCAAAATATTCCATCATCCACAATTTTCAGACATTTCATTGTTTCAATTTTGGGAGCTCCTGGATGTTAATTTTTCTAAGTAAAATCTATTAAAACTATGGTTCTCCCTAAATTTCCCGCATACAATTTCGGTTCTCAAAATTATACCAAAAACCCTGCTCAAAATAAACTAATGCTTTTCATAACACTTAGTATATCATACAAACAAACTTACCTACACGTACACTTTACCTTCATGTATCGTTAGGCAGACATATATATAGATGTTCAACAATGCACCAGTTATCACTGAACACCGACATAATTGGCTAAGACAAGTCCCTGGAATCGGTACTTGAGTATTATATGTTTTAATTACGGAACTCTCACCTAGAGCACGTACTTGAGATTTTCCTTGTTTCTTGACTGCCAATGTGCTTATATGCTACTATATACGATGAGGGTGAATGCGAATATTATTTCCTTTAAGAATCCTTTTGCAGGATAATCAAGTGGAATACATAGGGTTAGGTATACAGATTTATATAAGAACGGCAAAAATAATATAAGAAATAAACAGAGAGTAGAAAATTAATGTATGAGATTTATAAGTAGAAATAGAAAGAGAAAAACTTATACTAAACAAAATAAAATCACATATCCCATACACAAACATATAGCAGGAGGAAGGATTTGCCAGAAGAGTGATGATGAAGGAAAGCAGAAACTACAATATACCAATATTTTGTTATCATCCAAAGTTTAATCCTTTCAATGGTTTTTGGTCCAGGGAGCTTGACTTCGATAGAGCAGGGACTTACATATATGTATATAATGGTGGAGCATATACCAATACTTGCAAACATATGTATGCAGTGCACATAGATAGCGGATTTAATTTTGTTGCTAGTGATAGTGAGATTGAGAAGGATATACTTTTCTCCAGATAACAAAAATCTCTTTTGTTAACTTCCTCTTATTATTATATAGGTATGTATATATATATATACATATACGGGCTCGTTTCTGAAAACGGATATTCTTAATAAGTTTTCGCATGAATTTTTGTTCACGATATTTTGTACACACATCATAAATGTTTAACATGCGTTTGGGCATATTAATGTGTATTTTATATGGATGTTTGAAATTTCCGTTGAAGTGATTAGTTCTAATAACAAAAATATGAACGACTGGATCGGACGAGTTGCTTTTGTGGTTAACAACTATAATGCAGGTTTTTTGTTTAGAAAGAATTACATACTTTTAAAAATTTGTAAATGGAATATTTTTTGAAATATTCAAAACACCAGATTTCAAAATTATAACAAAATCTATCAAGCCACTAAAAATTGGAATTTTTTCAAATGACGGCAAGACTCTATTTTCGGCTTTGAGAATTTTTGGAAAAAAACTGAAACGCTGTTTTCTTAGAATCGGACGTGCAGAATTATAGACGAATAGACACACGACGGACGCGCGTCGCGGACGTTATGACGCATTTTTTCGAACTTTGGTACTTTTTTAAACCAATTCTTGTCCCATTTATGTATATAAACTAGCCTTAAGAATGTATTCGGGATATTAGCACCTTTTGTGGGATATTCACAAAAAAAGTATAGTGCCATCTAAAAGATTAGGAATTCGTCAAAAGAAATTGGTCAGCCTGTTAAATGAATGGTTAAAATTTTGAAAGGTTTTTTCATTAGTGGGATATTCATAAAAAAAGGTTACCATTTGAAAGGCCACCAAATCGTAATAAAAGATTAAATGGTTTCAGTTAGACCAGCTTCAAGGTCGAAAAGATTCTTAGTACCTCAATTGTGGAGTTTTCAAAAAAAGGACACTTTATCTAATTAAATTACAAAACTGGTCAGTCATAGATATAGAATCTATGTGTGACTATTTACTGAAGCTTTATAGTTGACCTTTTTCAAGGATAAGGTAACCTTTCAATTTTTTTTGGATATCCCAAAAATGAGGTCTTAAAAATCTATGATGGCCTTTAAAAACTTTAACCATTGAGTAAAAATTTTCTACAGCAGGTCAATTTTTAAAAATATTTGACCTTTTTTGACCAATTACTAACCTTTCAAATGGCATACTTTTTTGCGAATATCCCACATTTATGAAGTAGGTACTAAGATCGCAGAGCGCTTAAGCTTCATTGTTCCGAAAAATATTATTATTTGTTCTACTAGGTACATATAAAGTCAAATGTCAAAAATATATAGATTTTTCGCATTATGATAAATATTATGGAAAAGTATTTTATAAAAAGTTTGAGGATTATGTGTTTTTAAGTCAAAAATATTGGTTTTGTATTTTTTTACTTCTAATTGATGATACTGATGTTAAATATTTTAGTCACGGTTTGCAGAATACAAAATTCTCTAAAAAAAAAAGGATTGATATTTTTTCTCTGCAAGCGATCATGTTTGAAAAATCAGCAAACAGTAAAAAAATATAGGTTTCTCGCATGGAATTATAAAATTTCATAAACATTTGTTGATTTTGGACAAACAAAATTTGCACCCAAATAAAATTACGAGCAGTATTGGTAAATATTGAACTACATCATAGAAAACGAATTCATTAACGGGAACTTGATGACGGGCACTTCGCAAAAAGTGCGTTGTACATATGGTATAAAATTCTATTGTGGACTTATGACCCACAAAAATAGCGTAGACCCTTTTCGTAAATTATTACATAAGTCATTGGGAAGATGTTTTGTTTTTGTATTTCGTTCAAATTTGGCTGAAAAAAATTTAATTTCCTTTGGTGCATTTCAGAAACATTTTGGAAATGTTTCGTATTTTCTGAAATTTTTCGAAAATTTTCTTCAAAATGTGTTCAAACAAATGGGAAATATTTCAGAAACGTTTTTTGAACAGTGTTTCTTTGGTGTGGGAACACCTTTAGAGTTTAGAGTCCATGAATAGTTGTATTAGGTACATATTTTGTTGTTGTTAATTCTAACAATACTCAAAGATGCCTTTATTATACATACATATATACACATTGCATATGTATCTTGTACCTACCTACTAGTGGTGTGGATAAACATTTTAAAAGATTTAACAGAATAACAATGGGTTAAGATCTTTGAAAAGATGAGTTCTTATTAAATCGGTACATACATACATATAAAGTTTATCGTAAGATGGTAAACATCATTCGTGTATTTATTATAACTACATATAAAAGAATTTAAATTCATTCCAAGCCACTTCTCTTTCAGAACACTATCATCACGATGCTAAATAGCTTACTGTTCTCTTTATACTCTATACCATTTGTGTTTTCATCGGAACACAATTTCCTTCTCCATGGAGGATAAGATAATGTTTTATAATATTTAAGCAAACAAACTTAATCCATCAAATACGTCCGGTAATTCATGAAGTTCCTAAAGTGCACGCAATTATTTTGATATCATAAAATCCCTCAAAGTCCCTCAATCCTCGCAACTAACGAATATCTATCTACATATCTATCTATCTATACATCTACATGAAGTAAATAAACTTTAATCGTTCCTGCTTCCCAAAAATATAAATATGAACTCCTGCTTCCCATCATCATGAATCATTTTATTGCACGTTCATCTTCTAAATCCGGGAGAAAGGTTTTTGCCTGGTGGAATGATGTTTGGCATCAGAACAGAACAACGCAACGGGAGAGTTGGGTGCGCATCCTAATTGTAAATGCGAGATTAATTTCCTCCCAAGTCAACCTCCCCTGTGTAGGTGTGTGGGTGTGGGTCTGCGTCCGTCGTCGTAGTCATGTTGTCGTGATGAGTAGGAGCAGGCGACGACTTGGGATTTTTGGGTTATTATTTTACAATTTTGGATAAAAATAAATTCCACCGTCAGCCATCAGCACAAGCGTCATCATCCGTTACTACAAACAAAGCCCGAAAGTCCTCCGCAAAAAAGGACTGCGATCGTACGTGCAAGTTAAATTTATGAAAATGGCTGATTGTCCGAACCGAACCTGAATTTAGGTCTTCTGCTGTGGACTGGAACGTATGGCAGGAGCAGGATAATTATTCATGAACTTCATCGTTGCTCGTCGATTTGTTTTTGGCGCCATTGCTATCCAGATTCGTCGTAACTGTACAAGTGGGTATGTAGATACCTACAAGTATCTGCGTTTTGTGTAAATCCTTTTTGTTGGTTGGTAAATGAGTTTTTTTTTTTTTTTTAATGGTACTGAACCAAGTGGCATAATGGTGTTGTATTTTCTGAATCTACATGCGGATAAAGTAACAATTTAATTGTGAATGGAGCGGATTATTATTTACATTTTTTGTTTTAACAAGCTCCAGATTAACCCTTTTTAAAATGTCCTTCCTACCATGGGTTATACAGTTCTCGACTTTTAAAGTATTCCAGTGATGTGTAGAAGTTGATAGATAAAAGTACTCTTGTGAAAATTTATATTACGGAATATAAATATGTATATTTGATAGCTATTTATGTTGATATTTCTGAAATTGTTTGCATAAGTACTGCAATGCTGCAAATAACGCCAGAATATGAGTCTGATGATGCCTGCAGTCATCATGAACAAGTGAAAACATGAAATATACAACATGACTATGTAATTATTAATTTATTTGTTATTTATGTCTCAATAAAATCACACTTTACTACTACTACTTACAACATGACTCGTCAAATATTAAGACATATGAACAATATTTTTTTTTGGAAATTTTGTAATATTTTTCAGTTTAAAATCTCGAATTAGCTCAACTCCAAAAGCTTTATACAACCATTGCCGCATTAATTCCTTGGAGAGTGGGTGAAACCCAGCCTGTCTTCTAAAGAGTGGTAACCATACCCTGTTAAGAAGGTACTGTAGTCCATTTTTTCGTTCATTATAAATATCAATATCAATATCAATATCAATATCAATATCAATATCAATATCAATATCAATATCAATATCAATATCAATATCAATATCAATATCAATATCAATATCAATATCAATATCAATATCAATATCAATATCAATATCAATATCAATATCAATATCAATATCAATATCAATATCAATATCAATATCAATATCAATATCAATATCAATATCAATATCAATATCAATATCAATATCAATATCAATATCAATATCAATATCAATATCAATATCAATATCAATATCAATATCAATATCAATATCAATATCAATATCAATATCAATATCAATATCAATATCAATATCAATATCAATATCAATATCAATATCAATATCAATATCAATATCAATATCAATATCAATATCAATATCAATATCAATATCAATATCAATATCAATATCAATATCAATATCAATATCAATATCAATATCAATATCAATATCAATATCAATATCAATATCAATATCAATATCAATATCAATATCAATATCAATATCAATATCAATATCAATATCAATATCAATATCAATATCAATATCAATATCAATATCAATATCAATATCAATATCAATATCAATATCAATATCAATATCAATATCAATATCAATATCAATATCAATATCAATATCAATATCAATATCAATATCAATATCAATATCAATATCAATATCAATATCAATATCAATATCAATATCAATATCAATATCAATATCAATATCAATATCAATATCAATATTATCAAGTCTGGTTGTTTTTTTAAGTTACAAATGTTTGTCTTAAAATCACTATCGCTTAATTTATGTCTAGTCTAACTTATCACTCCAAAATCGGATCTAATTACATTTAATATCTATAAGACAAAGACAAAGAAAATATTTTCGTAAATTCTTTATGTTTTTCTAAAAAATTCCTTCTTTTTTGCAAACAACTTTTCTCAGCAGCATTTATTTTGTATATTCAAATTGAGTGAAGAAAATGAAAAAAAAGAAAAGATTTTTTAGCTTTATTCATAAATCATAACTACATTATAAATATAGATACCTACATATGAGGTATACCTAATATTTCCTTTCGAAGGTAGTTTTACTCCTTTCGCGAACTGAAAACTTTTTGCTGCGAGAACACTCACATCAAAAAACTTCCCCCATTTGAGTACAAAACTATAGAACCCAGGTGAGCTGATTCAAGGTAAAACGTTACTTTTATTACAGAAAACCAAATTCTCATATACATACTACACCAATAGCATATACAAACATACCTATAAAGTTCTAACTTAGCACTCTTTCAAATCCCATGGAACGATAAAGCACACAGCTATCGCACAACTTTAGAACGGGTGCAATGCATTAAATTGCGTGCGTGACTTCAACGTTAAGTGCATCAGGTGAGCGAATTTTAACTTATAAATTCTCTCTCAACCTGTTACCTGCCAATCCATATAAATGCATCTTCAGTTTTTGGAAGAAAACTATTATTCGGATACGTTTTTGAGAATGAAGGGTTAGGAGAATATGAAAGCTATTTCATCTCCATCCTTGCCAATGACACCAGAAGCGTACAACGGATTACGTTTACCTATATATTTACATTGCTGCGCTGCCAATCTTCTTCTTGTTAGTGTCGAAATTATACAATGTAAGTACTGAGTATACACTATACAGTGAACATTGAACTGGGTGCCGGATTTTAATCCGAGGATTCATAAAATATCTTCCAGATTAAACGCGCAAGTACATTATTGCAACAGTGTTGCATGCAGTGATGTTGTAACTGAAAGCAAAGTTAATTTGTATTCATTTGTGCATTTTACTAGGAATAGAAACAAATTGTATTTTCTTCTCTGCTAACATTTTACTTGGGATTCCTTTAGGTTTCTACTGTAAGGACAAGTTATGAATTTAAAAGTAAAATTATGCGACTCGCACTTTATTAGTCTTGTAGTTTATCAACCAGTGTTTTAAACGAATTGAAAGAATAATGCTAGACTGAGTTATTTCGGTGGGTATAAAAAAGCCTTAACTTCTCTCCATGAATCTTAATTTAAAAACTTAAAAAAGAGTATCTCAAGGATTGGTAGAATTATATCTGATTCAAAAACCCTTGGGTCCGCCAATGCGACCTATGAAAAACATAAACCTCTATAAGAAGAAATGCACGTGCGACCCAGACATTGTATACCTAACTTCATATCGAAATGTTTGTTTCATTAATTTTCTACTCTAATTGTTCTTTGATTATTTTTGGTCGGAAGTATCACACAAACACCCGCACTTCACATTTCCGGCGCACGAAGCTCAGTTCAGCTGGCGCGTCCCTTATCCTGTGATACTCTCAAGGCTTATTATTGCGAAAGTTCCTATAATTTTATTATGTGATATTGTGCTAATGACAGCATGTTTTGTATAATTAATGAATTCAAGTTTTTCCGGCTCTCTATATACATATATTAATAAATGTTATAGGGGAAGCCTAATAACCGCAACCAAGTCCCCTTTGACCACAAAAGAAAAGCCAGGGCTATAAAAAAATAACACACATTCGTAAAGTTTATATAAATGTTAAGATATGGAGATGGAGAGTTGTGGTGAAAGTTCCCAAGTTTTTTTTTTTTCTCCCACTGTGTGTGCATGTGTATGTAAATATGTATGTAGGAATGTGTTTTGCTAACAATAAATAGGATAATATATTATTCATATGAAATGTTTTTTTTTTATTTTTGTTCCCAGGCATTTTTGTAGAATATTGTTTTGTTTTGGTCTGTAGGGCCTATTTATTTTGTATGTGCTCCATGTGTATAATGTAGCATATAAAGTTTTTCATTTAACTTTTCTTCAAGTTTGTTTTTGTTTTCATTTATTAACAAGATATTTTCTTCAAACAACAAAAACAAGACTGTCAATTCGGAAAAATAAATTGAGCACAAGAATTTGGTAGTCAAAGTGAAGGTTGTAATTTGAAAATGTTTCATTTTTTAAGTAAAGCGTTTTCCAATAGGGCTTGATTGATGACAGGGGGTCATGTTGTTGAATTTTCTGTTTTTATTTTTATTTTTTAGATAAGTTCTAACGACATATTACCATGGTCGCAGACAAAACCGTTTGTTCCCAGACTGTGTTGTGCAGCATGCTAGAAGCACCCGATTTCAGCTTTAAAAAAATCATCTTCAGCTTCAAACTTAGGCTCCGGCCACACAATGAGCGACGAGCTAATGAGCGATTGAGCGACAAGTCGTTGAGCGATGGGTAGCCGATGGCCAGGTCATTTACTGAACGCCATCCATCGCTGAGCGATTATGCCACTGAGCGAAAATGCCATCGTTAAATGCGGTTCGCCGTAGCTTTTTAGTTGAAAGTCGCGTTCATATTTATACAGCTATAATAAGATCGATATCACGTAGATTTGGTGTAGATCGTGAAAGGGCAATTTATGGTGAATTTTATCAATTTCAACTTTCTCAACTTTTTAGCTTTAGTGGTTCCTGAGATCACAAGATCACAATATCACAAAAACCGTAACTGACTGACTGACATATAATGAAAATTATGGAGCTCTTCCCGACACCGCAGAACATTGTAATTTCAAACATCGATAGGTCTTATTATTACCCTTTTTATTACTCACAATTGATAACTTTCAGAAAACTTGACCAGCGAACCCACGAAATTATAGTCAGTAATCATTAAATAATAAATTAATCTCATAATTTGAAGTTGTTTCAATATTACTCTACTATTTATATTTGATATTAAACCTTCATAAAGTAAAAACTTGGCGGACTTTTAGATTTCACTACTTTTCCCGGCTGACTTGTTACATGCAGGTTTTTGTACAGAAGCTGAAGCATTTACTCTAACAAAACCTCTCACTATTGTCGGATTTTCGGAGAATACCGAAAATGTTATCGAATACCAACAATCCCACATCAGCTTCTGACGTTATAAAATAACGTAACTATTTTTGTCTCTAAGAAGGATATAACAGTAAAAAACAAATAATAATTATTTTTTAATTCAGTGCACTTTTCAAGAAACATTTTTTCACAAAAAAAAAAAAAAATCGGAAACAAATCGGTTGCATGTAACGGGTGGGCCATCTAGTGGTTTCTTTTTGAATCATAGGTTATTTTGTCACTGACAGCTGTTTCCCGCTCGAAATCTCAAAAGAAAGTCATTATCATATACATCTGCCGAACCAAATAAGTCGCTTTACGCTTGAACAACGTTGGGAAATATTGAAAACTTATTTCAATAGTGGGTGCTGTGTAGCCCAAAAAGTGCGTTATTTTTAAAGAGGTGCATTTTCATCTCGGCGGCTACATTAACAAACAGAATTGCCGCATCTGGGGCTTGAAAAACCCGCACGTTATTGTCGAGAAGCGGATTGCGGAGTGGTTGCATCATTGCACCATTTTTCTTCGAAAACGTTTTGGTCAACAGTGGGCGTTACAGGGCCATGTTAACTGATCTTATTTTTTACTGAAATTGAAGACGTGAATTTGGATGACCCCTGGTTCATGCAGGATGGCACGCTATGCCACACAGCCCATGCCACAATCGATCTTTTGCGCACCAAATTCCCAAATCGTGTTATAAGCCTTCTGGCGTCTTGGCGATGTCATCAATTGGCCGCCTCGGAGCTGCGATTTGACCCCTTTGGACTTTTTTTTGTGGGGAACCGTGAAGGACCGATGTTATTATGCCAACAATCCGGAAATGATTCAAGCAGTTGAAGCCAATATCATCTAAGCAATCCGTGAGCTACAGCTCGAAACCATCAACAAGGTCTTGGAAAATTAGGGTGACAGAATGCGCTACTGCGAAGCCAGCCGAGACAGCCACTTCAACGACGTTGTGTTCCATAATTAATGGGAATGTTTGTTCTTATTAATAAAGCCATAATACATATGGAAAAATGTCATTTTGTTCATTTTATTGCATTTTTACAAAGAAACTTGTATTTGGCCCACCAACAATTGAGTTGAGCAAAACTGGCTATGCCAACCATTTGTACACGTTCGTCTTTTTTTTCTTTTTAGTTTTTACTAAAATTTGTGTACACAAACATTTTTTTTTATTTTTAATGAAATTAAATTAAAATTATAGGTATTACATAATATGCCGTTTTAAACCCAAATTCATATCTTAATAAAAATTATTTATCAAATCGAAATAATGTATCTCAAATATTTTCAACCCAAAATTTCTCCACAATTGTGTAACATTAATTTTATTCACCAACTTTATCCTAAAAATTCTTACGTCATTTCCCAAAAAGCCTATTAAAAGTTTGTTTTATTTCTGTTTTGTATACATATGTAAGTATAAAATGGTAATATCATGCAATTGGAAATTGTTCTGCCAATAATATAAAACAAGAAGTAACAATTCACATTAAACTGACGCACGCACACACATTAACCGCCCACCAGGCACTTACTTCTTATATAGATATACGATTAAAATCGATAACAATTATCATCTTCCTGGAAGAAAAGGACGATGAAAATCGAGATACAAAAGCCTAAGACACATTTCCTCATTTATTGACGAAGACTTTGTTTTATTTTGGGGGCATGATGAACATTGAACAATGAATACAGTTTTCCTTCGTTTCTTCGCCCAGAACAACAATTTACCACATCCCTGCGCAAATTGTGTCCTGGAATCATCAGTCAATCACATTAAGATTGACGACAAAGTAGGTAAATCCTCTTATGGTATGTCACCATCACCGACAACGTGAAAATATATAATATGAATTGTATGCCTATGGAAAACTTTGTGGGATAAGAGTCAAGGATTCTGGTGACAAAGACGCACACCACACAACGCACGGTCCTCATTTCATTTGGGTTTTGTGGTTAATGTCACCTTGCGAAATCAATGAAACAGCCTCAATCTTCTTCTATATATACATAGATGGGTGGCACATGATGCATGCAGCCTTGGAGGAACAATCATGGTCTATTAACTTTCCTAGGGTGGAGTTTTACACCTCAATCAAATTCATCACTCTGATCCTTTTATTACAGTTCTATGCCTTCGATATTTGAGAGTCTTTTATACACCCTCTTATTTGTGCGTTGAGGGTAAAGACGGAGAGTCCTTATGGGCGTGGCGTTATACGAGTCTTGTGGAAACAAACTAAATTGTTAATCACTTGGTGAAGCGACCGCTTTTCTTGGTAATCATCTCATCAGGTATAGGTAGGTATATAAGATATTCCTGGAGGCATTCTTTAAGTGCACACGCTTGCCATTATCGGTCAATCGTTATTATACGAAGAAATAATCGTTAGTGGTTGAATTTGGAATGAAGCGCAAGGGATTGTTGTTTTCAAAGGTATAAATAGAGAATTAATTATTCACTTCGAGTGATTCTGAAATGCTTCTTTGGAAATTGGGAAGCGGAGCGAAGGAGGCTGGACGAGAGTTACACTTATTTATGGAAACATAAACTAACATAAGTGGGTGCTTATTGGTTTTCCATTATAGTCTTGCATAAGTGTCAATAAATAATTGAGCTATTCAAGCTTTTATACGGCTCGCACTGAAGGTAGTCATCAGAGTAAATAATGACTTGTGAGTTTATTTGTAAGAATTTCTGGTTAGTGTAATCCGAGTGTTATGATATTTGGTTCCCTTTCAATTTCTGTCAAAATCTGAATTGTTTACGATGTTGGCCTTATGAATAACCCAAGTTTTCGACCTCGAGCGCCGAACGTATCATGGCATAAAATTAAAAAAACCGCGAATTTTTTGCGCTTTTTTCAGTTATTGGAGATTTTGACCCGGCAGGACTAGTTGAGACAAAACTTCCAAGAAATTGGAAATTCTCTACCATCTCTACTGGTTTTCCCGAAGTATCTAATTTGATAGATGAGAAAGTTTCAAGACTTATCTTTTTAGTTTTGATCTATAGCCCCGCGATTTCAACTTCTTTCTCCACTCTCGTTGTCATTTGATGAAGATCCATGATCTTATGATCAGCATCATCTGCGTGGTCCAAATATTTGAGGTTTGATTGCAGAATCCACAGTGCTGCTTTACGTATCATATATATGTTTACTTAATCTATTACATGATGTAGGATATTTAATTTAGCTAAATTGGCCAGCAAAGAAATATAACAGGGTTATGTTAACCCCTGCAATGTTGTGTGTTGGTCTTCTCGTAGAACAGTGCGTTTTCGTTGAAGATGATGTCTTCAAATTGTTCGCTGGTAATGGCTCGGGAGTATAGATACCTGTCACTAAATTCTAGTTGTTGCTGGATTTGTCGTTGTACTTCTGGGTTTGGATGGTCTTCTAGATACCTGATAATGCTTCCTGAAAGCTGTAGCAAAGTATTGATCCAGTGGAATTACATAACTTAGCTGTTCCATACAACTTTTTGGTTGGTATACATTTTTTCGTTAATGTGTTCCGGTATATTCCTGTGAAAATGCGGAGCATCTTCCTCTCAAAGAGCTTCATCTTCTTCATATTCTGAATATATATATGTGATATATTGAACGAGATGGGGAATCCATATGTCAGAATGGGTCGGATAAGTTGCTTGTAGACAAACAGCTTCGTCTTTTTACTCGGTCCATTTCACTTTCTGAGGAGCGGATGCACTAAGTGCGGAGAGGAGTTGGCTCTCTTCAACATCAAGTCAGCATGTTTTTTGATTGTTGGAAAAGTTGATTCCCAAATATTTTGTTGTTGATTTGACTGCTACTTCGGTGTTTTCCTGAAAGCAGGCAGGTTCAGTCTTGTCGCTGTTGATCTGGCAGAGCATAATAATAATAATAATTGACACTATCTATTAGTTTAAAGACCATCAAGCTGCAGCTGTTCCGCTCTTATGTTAAATCCTAGCTCTTTTATGGTTGCAGCATTTGGAAAGTCACATCCATTATCACAAGAAAGCTGCAAACGCTCGTTAATAGATGTCTTCGAATCATCTTGAGGAACTATATATCCAATGATGAACTTCATGCGAGAACAGGTCTATTATATACGAAGACACAAGTGGTAATGAGATTGGCCACAGGCTTCGAAAACATAACAAGTACATTGGGAGTAAAGAAATGTAATGAAAACCACTCACACAGGCAGGCAGACAAGTGAACTGACCTAAAAGTACTTGCCAAAGGATGATCGAATAGGAATCAGTACAACTGAGGAAGAGTTGGAGAGAGCTGTCATACATCTTCAGAAATCGTACCTACACGATGTCGCGTAGCAGTAGTTGAGGCCCTATGCCCCGTAAAGGGAACCTCACTGACGTAATAGGTCTAAGGACCTTAGTAAATAGTAAGTGGGTAAGTGAAATTTTGTGAATTGATGATGTTTTTGCGAGGTAATTGCTTAACATTTAAACGCAAAATGAAAAAATTGAAAAAAAAAAAATATCATTACGAAAAGAAAAACAGCCGAAGAAATGCCTCATATGACCACTTCCCTATTATACGTTATGGCTCCATTAGCAATATTTGAGGCAATTTCAATTTTAATGGCAGTAGAAATTTACCTAGATGGGCATTTCATTCTTAAGTATTTCCTTTTGAATGAAAATCAATAATTGCCTTTTATCTTCTTGGGAAATATCTTTAAGTTGGTCAAGTTTGTTGCTGAAAGTCTATTTGAAACTGGTTAGATAAAAGTTGATAAATCGAATTATTTTTGTTTCGTCCTTTAATTGACCTGTCATTATTTATGTACCTTTTATGCAAAACCATTACAAATCCATATTAATTACTTTATTTTATCCTATTGTCAAATTTGGCTATGTAGATATAGTGGGTCCAGGATCTTAAAACCCCATTTGTAGGATATTCAAAAAAGAAAAAAAGTGTGCCATCTGAAATGTCATACAAGGTTAATTGGTTTCAGAAATTAATCACAAAGGTTATTTGTGATGAATCGTAGCCCATGGCGTAACAGTTAGTGCGTTTTAAGGCAATTCATTGGAAATATATTAGAACCTCATTTGTGGGATATTCAAAAAAGTGTGCCATCTAAAATGTCAATTGGTTCTAAATACTATTTAGCCATAGGAAATTTGTTAAGAATTGTTTATTTTTTATTTTTTTTTGTGAGGCCATGCTAGAACTTTAATTATGGGATATTCAAGAAAAGGTCTCTCATTAGAAGAATATTAGCACCTCATTTGTGGGATATTCAGAAAATTAGTATGCCATCTTGAAGGTCAATAATTAATCACAAAGGAACAATTAACCTTAAGCAATTTTTAAGATAGAGATTTCAACAATTAAAAAAAATAATTGGTTTTAGTAATTTAGTCAGCGAAAGGCGATACGATATAAATTTTTAAATATTTTTTCAAAGTAAATCACTAGAGTCACAATCTTTATAAAATATCTATCATGATTCATGCTATAAGGGTACCCGCACGATATCAGCATCATCGAACCAATTTCATATTTAAAATGCAATATTTTTTTTTTTCATTTTTTGCCGAAATTTCATTGTCATCATTTCATATTTTTTTGAGCTTATTTGCTTAAACTTTCATGGAATGACAGAAAATGAACAATTTAATATCACCCAAAACAATATAGGAAGTGGTTTCGTTATGTTCGTTTAACCTCCAAGCTCTGAAAAAAAATTAGATAAAATCGGAAGCTTTGATACGTACACCTAACGGCCTTTATCCTTTATACATATATAATGGTCTAACTTGAATGATAGCTCCATGGTTTTTTGTGATCCATTAAGCAAAAACAAAACACCATTCGTTATAGGTGTGATGGCGTAGGTATATATAGTGAAGAATTTCACTGACTTGATACTCTTGAACAACTATAAATTACAAAAGACGTACAAAAAACTCTTCTCACACGTGACTGATGGCAGCGTGCACAGCATTGGCAATAAATGGAATATCCTTTCAAATACGAGTCTTCATATTGTAGGACATATGTACTATATAGTAAATCCAAACACATTATTTTATGCCATATATGAAAAGTATTAAAAAAAAAATACACGGGGAAATATTTAATGGCCCTTGAAAGTGTGATGTCAGTTCGAAAAAGTTTACGACATATCACCATTAATTCTTTAGACTGGAAAGGACATTCAAGGCTATTTTTGAAGGCATTAATAGGAAGTCAAATCTTTCTTGGATTGTCAGTTGTTCCAACTGATGACCTGAGAATTTATATTTTCGTCAAAATGTTGACTCTCTTGTATTTATTTGTTAACCTGAGAAATTTATAAATTTTATTTTGTTCAAGCGTCATTTAACAAAATATTTTCAGAAAATTCATATACCTGCAAGAATTATCATGAGTTACGCAAAAAGAGTTTTTATTTCATCACGTCTTGCTGCTAACTGCTTACTTTATTAATATTACAAAATACATATATAGATTTTCTTATGTTAATCAAACTGCATTCTCAGCAGATTTGTTTTAAAAACAATATTATACTAAACTATTTCATCATACATTTTATAAAGGGTGGTTAAATTTTAAGGGCCGATGTTGATTTTGAATAAAACACAAATTATTTAGGAAATTATTGTCATTTCTTTTTATTATGATAATATTGGTATAGTTCAATTATGTATGGAACAAAATATCGGCCAAATCCGTCGAAACCTCGGCAGCACACCTCCATCCGATGGTCCAAATTTTCGATGACGCTGAGGCATAATTGAGGTTCTATGCCGTTAATGTGCCGAATTATCTCATCCTTTAGCTCTTGAATTGTTGCTGGCTTATCGACGTACACCTTTTCTTTCAAATAACCCCAAAGAAAGAAGTCCAACGGTGTCAAATCACATGATCTTGGCGGCCAATTGACATCGCCATCACGTGAGATAACACGGCCATGGAATTTGTCGCGCAAAAGAGCTATTGTTTCGTTAGCTGTGTGGCAAGTGGCAACGTCCTGTTGAAACCACATATCGTCCATATCCACATCTTCCAATTCGCGCCATAAAAAGTTCGTTATCATCTCACAATAGCGAACACCATTCACAGTAACTGCCTGACCGGCCTCATTTTGGCAAAAAATGCGGCCCGATGATGCCGCCAGCCCATAAACCGCACCAAACAGTCACTCTTTGTGGGTGCATTGGTTTTTCGACAATCACTCTTGGATTATCATTCGCCCAAATGCGGCAATTTTGCTTATTGACAAATCCACTGAGGTGAAAATGTGCCTCATCACTGAAGATGATTTTCTTCGAAAATTAATCATCCACTGTTGCCATTTCTTGCCACCATTCTGACCACTGACGACGACACTTGAAATGGTCAAGAGGCTTTAGTTTTTGAGTTAATTGCAAGCGTGTAAATTGTAAGCGTGTAAATGCAAGTCTTTGTGCATAAGGTTCATCAACGACGAGCGTGAGGGGTGCAATTGTTGGGCACGACGACGAGTTGAGGTAGACGGCTCTTCAGCCACATTATCGCGAACAGCAGCAATATTTTCTGCAGTACGAGCTGTACGAGCATGCACTGGTGTTTTGACATCTCCTACAGACCCGATTTGCTCAAATTTTTGCACGATTTTTCCGATTGTACGCACATTTGGACGATTAAATTGACCGAAAAAATCACGAAGTGCACGATATGCATTTTGATTTAACCGCCCATTTTCATAATAAGCTTGAATAACTTTAACACGTTGCTCGATTGTGTATCTTAGCATGGTTCAAATTGAGTTAGTCTGAGATTGAGAAATGTCAAATAAAATGCAGAAAAAAACTTGACGTTTAGGTGTGGTTCACATTCAATATCGGCCCTTAAAATTTAACCACCCGTTATTTGTGTGGTTCGGGTTACAATCAAGTGTAAAGGAATGCAAGGCATAAAAAATGCGCGTGCATTAGAAAATGTTAATAAAATTGATTTGAGCGGGAAGTCAAGTGAAATAAAAATGATTTGCATTACCAAATGTTAATGAACTTTATCTCTATTCGAAATTGATTGAGTTAAAGGGGGAAAATATAGTTTGGGTATGGAAAAAATGAGTACCTATACACAGGCCAGAGTTCACTCCTTTTTACAAATATCTTTCGTTTCGAGCTCGTCATGGAAAAAAACTAAAAACAAAATAGCTTGCTAACCTACTTTTCAGAAACTATATTTTTTTAGAGGCAAATCTGCTAATCTAGTCCTCAGCTTGCTTCATAACCCTCCAAAGAACCCGTTCGAAAATAGGTGAGAATATCCCCATGAATAATATATTTCAAAGTACCTCGGTTGCGGCACCAAAATCCGACTTTGGTGTTACTTTCAGTCAAACAAACCCTAATACCTGACCTCAATTCCTTTAGTAGATATCTGAACTGAACTGAACTGAACACATGAATTCGAGAGAGGGCATTCCATACTTGCGCGGCAGTAATAAATAATTCAATTTCGTACTTTATTAAAGGACTCAGAGGTTGTGTAGAGTGAGTTATCCTTTGGTTATTGATATAGACCATCGCAAAATTTGTTTACATACTTCAAATATCGGAATTTTAACTGCAAATGTTGATATGTAGAATCTACAACAATCAATTTGATATAGAATCTACTTGTCAGAGAGGGACAGCTTTATATCCAGTTCTAGCCTCAATTGGTCTACAATATCGACAATGACAATCTATAACTCTGATGCGTTTTATCAACGAACAAAGAACGCACAATGACACACGTGGAGCAAAAATTATAAATACATACTTATTCGGATGTATGTAGTCTTTTGTTCAAAATTCTCTTACAAAGCTTCATTTGTGTAAAATAACCCTTCATAGAAAATTTTGAAGTGACAGGTTCTTTGTGAGGTTTATGCATTTTGTGAAAATTTATGTAATTCCAATTGTGTTTTTGGGGAAATTGAAAAATAAAACAGTATCCCTCTGTACAAAAAGCTGGCAACTACAGAGATTCGCCTTGTGGCGCTAAATGAAAATTCTGAATAGCTATATGAGATTTAATTGCAAATGAAAAGAGCCAAAAGTTAAAATGCAACCACAATCAAATTAAATGTACTGAATAAGTATCTAGGTAATTTTCTGTTTTTGAAGTAAATGCATAATGGCTTGGTAGTTCAATCGTATAGTTATAATTTATCATATAATATATGTACACAGGTAACCAATATCCATATTATTTTACCTTTACCGATGATATATTCACATAAATCTCCTTAAACATTTTACTTTAAGAAAACCTTTAAGTTTTCAGGTTTAGTGTGACTATTAGCCCACCCGAGCAACACGACAAAATGTCAGAAGAAGACAACAACGACACGACGACATGCCAATACGTGACACGGGTTCAAAAACAGGCCGAAAATTCGATTCATCGACGACCGACACGACGACGACGGACGGGAGGTGTCAAACCATAAATTTCTAACAGAGATGCTGTAAGTAATGTCAACCCAAAGCAAGCGATGCGATGTGGGTATAGAGAGACAAGTGGTTGGTGGTAATAAGAGGAGTGGTTATAAGGGTGATAGAGAAGTGTGCGACGATATTGGATTTAGATAAAGGGATGAAATGTGTATTTTACATTTATCACTATGACAATTGGAATTGTTTTCAAGGCTTGAAAATGTGACTTATAATATATTTATGTCAAAAACTAAAATAAATTTAAAAAAACTAACTATATTTATACTTAATTTATCACCCCTCTGTTACATGAATTTATACTCAGAATAAATTTAAATTTTTCTAAATGTCTTCATTTTGTTTTATTCAAAATTGTTAAATTATTTCGGGTAAAACTTACAAAAAAAAGTCAAGCAAGCTGGTCACACTGAATTCGCTATACTTGACATCTAACATCGCAGTAATTTAAGATTCTGATATCGGACAAATATCCGTTTTCTCATAAATCCGAACACAAATTCTTTAAAACACTTAACAACTGATAAGGTTTGTAACAACATTTAATAGTTAAAGGAAAAAAAAAAACTACGAATAGCTTTTGAGTTTTCCCGATTTTTGAGACATAGACCATCAGTCATTGCCAATCGGAGAATAATTTTGAGAAAAAGATCAGAAATACAAAAATTAATTAACTACAAGAAATAAAGACAGCAAAATTCGTACATGGTTTCAAGGATTTGGCAATCGAATAAAGACTTATTAAACATACTTCCAACCTGAGTGGACCCACTTATTTCTTCGTTAAGTCATATCCGAAATAAAAAAACCCTCAAATTACGATTATCTTCAGATATAATTAGTTTATTAGAAACTAACCAGGACTTTGACCAAAGGACAAAAGTTTGCAAAAAAAAATATATATAAACATTGTTTTTTTTTTCATTGAAATGTCAAGTACAGACATTCTTTTTTTAGTCGAACTACTCGAATGTGGAATTCCTTACCCAAATCTATTTTTTCTTCCCAGTTCAGTGTCCAGACATTTAAGACTGATGTAATGGGTGATTTTTTAAGAGGTTTAGAACTTTAAAAAAAAAAAAAACACAAAAAATTCGAAAAAATGAATGAAATATTTATTTGAATCGATAGTTTGAACCTTGCAATTTAAAGATAATTTCATGCAAATGTTGACCGCAGCTGCGTCTCAGGTAGCCCATCCGCTGAGTCCAATTTTGGCATACTCTTTCACACATATCGGCCGGTATCTCACGAATGAATGCATGGATGTTGGCTTCCAGTGCGTCAATCGAAGCGGGCTTGTCCCTATAGACATTAGCCTTGACATACCCCCACAAAAAATAATCTAATGGTGTCAAATCGCACGATCTAGGCGGCCAATTGACCGGCCCGAAACGTGAAATTAACTGTTCACCAAACTCGCCTCGCAATTGCGCCATTGTTTCGCGTGCTGTGTGGCATGTGGCACCGTCTTGTTGAAACCACATATCATGCAAGTCAAGAACTTCCATTTCGGGCAAAAAAAAGTTTGTTATCATCGCTCGGTAGCGTTCACCATTGACAGTAACGCTGCGATTCGCATCATCTTTGAAGAAATATGGCCCAATAATGCCGCCGGCCCATAAACCGCACCAAACAGTGGCTTTTTCGGGATGCATTGGTAGCTGTTGCAATGCTTCTGGCTGATCTTCACTCCAAATGCGGCAATTTTGCTTATTTACGTACCCATTCAACCAAAAATGAGCCTGAACACAATTTTTCGATAAAAAAGCGGATCCTCGGCCAGCACCAAAACTTCGGCGTTGTGGTAGGTCGGCTGGCTTTAGTTCTTGCACCAGCTGTATCTTAAAAGGCTTTACGCCCAAATCCTTCCCCAAAATTTTCCACGTAGTGCTGTAACAAAGGCCTAACTGCTGGGAATGGCGCCGAATCGACATTTCGCGGTCTTCTGTCACACTAGCTGATACGGCCGCAATATTTTCTTCACTTCAAATGGAAGCAGCGCGCGATGAACATTTCGAACCGAGCACGAATTTTGATAGTAAAATTCAATAATTTGCAAGCGTTGTTCATTTGTAAGACGATCCATGGTTAAATTGCAAACCAAACTGAAGCTGTTTGACAGTGACACAAGGTACTAAATGCTCGTACTACATATGTTAAGACTTAAGCTACGATTAGACGGTCAATGAAAATGGTCAACGCGTTGACTCTCTGACGTCACCAAAGAAACCCTCAAAACACTGGCAGTGCACCGTCAACGTTCACCGTGTCAACGCATAAAATATTGACGATCACACGAATGACGCAAGTCCGTCAATGTTGTCCTAAAATGCGTTGACATGTAATATGTGTCAACGAGATTAGTCCCAATCAGTGTCAATGCGTTGACATGTAATCGTTGACGATCACACGAGACACGACCTGGCCATGTCAGCGCACTTTGACCATTGACAATAGGAAAAATCTGCAGTTTTTCACGTTGACGTTCAAACGGGGGCGTTGACATAGTCAAATCTGATTTATTTCGGTTTGTGTATTGTGTTCCTATTTATTGCAGAAATAAAAATGTCGAACAAAAATTTAGAAATGGCAATTTTAGCGACATATTTGATTGAGAGTAGCACAGACGAAGAAGACGACAATAACGACATTCGAGAAAATCTAAGGTCATCACGAAAACGCCGTACGGTTTGGACAAAAAATTGGCTATTACGTCGCGACCAAGAAGGATTTTGTGCAAAATTGCTCCGCGAACTGCGAGCTGAGGAACCAGTTCTATATCGAAACTTCCTCCGAATGTCAATGGCTCAGTTTGACTATTTGCTGAATTTGGTAAAGCCGCACATAGAAAAAAAAAATAAAAATATGCGAGCCAGTATTTCCGCAGAAGTGAGATTGGTTCTCACATTGCGCTACCTGGCAACTGGCGAAAACTTTCGCTCGCTGCAGTATCTTTTTCGGATTTCGCAGCCATCCATATCGTCCATAATCCCGGAAGTTCTTGATGCTATTTTTAAGGTTCTCGTTGGTGACTTTATTCAGGTGCGATCATTTTAAAATGCGATGTATGATATAGGCACGCATAGCATCGTGTTAATGGGAGTCGCGGATGCTGACTACAAATTATTGTACGTTGACGTTGGTCGCAATTCTCGGACGGTGGTGTTTTCAACCGTTGCACTTTTGGCCAAGCGCTGGATAGCAATCGCTTACAATTGCCTGAACCAAAACCATTGCCCCACAGAGAAACACCTATTCCGTATGTGATTGTGGCAGACAATGCATTCGCACTTCGAACAAACATCATGAAACCGTATGCGCATCGTAATTTGACATTACCAGAACGTGTTTTCAATTATCGACTGAGCCGCACGCGTCGCGTTATTGAAAACGTATTCGGTATTATGTCGTCACGTTTTAGGGTCCTACGTAAGCCTATTAACTTAGAACCCCCAAAAACGAAGAAAGTTGTGCTTGCATGCTCGGTGCTGCATAATTTCTTAATGACAACAAATAAAGTACTCTATGCACCACCTAATTCGTTTGATCAAGTGGACGAATACGGTAATGTTACTATTCCGGGAGAGTGGCGTTCAGAACCAACAACGACGACGCTGTACCCACTCGAACTGACTCGAGATAGATCCGACAACGCCAAGGAAATTCAAAAAGAATTTATGTACTATTTCACCGGCGAAGGCGAGCTGCCTTGGCATTGTACATTTAAATTTAAATAATTCTTAACTGTTAAAGTTTTACATATTTACGTAAATAAAAAAGAACAAAACATAGATGAAACTTTGGATTTGTTTTTGGATTTCACAAATAAAAATGACATTCACCTTCCTAAAGTACTTTGATAACCTGTTAACAGGTGGTATTAAGAGATTTTATTTTCAGACAATATTAAAAAAATATCCTTTCGAACTGTTCCAACCTTATTATTTAGGACAAATTCAGTTAAAATCTAAATAAGAAAAATCGAAATATATATTTCCCAAACTACTTGGCTTACAGTAAAGCTTAATGCCTCTCTAGATCACATATTCCACTCCCTAGAAGGCGGCATCAAAAATATTATATTCTTGTCAATATTAAAAAAAATCATCCCTTCGAGCAGTTCCAACGTAGGCCAATGGAACTACGTTGGAACTGCTCGAAGGGATGATTTTTTTAAATATTGCCTGGAATAAGAAACTGTGAATGCCGCTTGTAGGGGGTGGAAATGTAGAATCTAGGAAGGCATTAAGTTCCTCTGTAGGTCTATTAGTTTTGAAAAGAGAAAGGAATGTGTGTTTCGATTTTCTCAATTTTGCACTGTAAGGCAAATGTTGGAACTGCTCGAAGGGATGATTTTTTTAAATATTAACTAAAATAAAAAACTCTTAATGAACCTGTTAAGAGGTAAACTGAATGCTTTTAAAAGTTATTATATGAAACGATATAATATTTAATGTGAAATAATTTTATTTTATTCTTTTATTTGTGGAATGCAAAATTTACGATATTTTGTTCTTCTTTATATTTACTGATGTAGCAATAACAAAAATAATATTAACACGAATATGGGATTAAGTATAAGGTTAAGAATAAAAGAAAATAAATAATATATAGAGACAATAAGTACAGATGCAATTAACTGTATTGTCAAAAAATTATGTTGGAATGTTCCATCTATGACTTTCTATAGCCAGATTATAGAGTCTCTTCTAAAACATTTACATCACTTTCATAGTTGTCGTTCTGCGATGTTCTATGTTCCTGTAAAAAAAGTACAAAATTAATGCAATGAAATATAATAAAAACAATATGTAATTACAGTGTCCAAAGTAGTCAACGGATATGAATCACTTTCAATATCTGATTACGACATTGTTCTAGTAACACTTGGTGAATCATTATCAAATCTTCGAGATCCGAGAAAGTCATAAATCAAGACCATTATGCGACCTTCAAGTACTAGTGATTCATTTCTTGGTAATGTTCTTAAATTTCTTTCAACGAGTTCGCCAAACGACGAAAGTCGATCACCTTGGGCTCGTGTTTGTAAGCTCGTCAAAACACCTGCCGCTAATTCGCGCATACTTCCAGATGAACTGGAAGGCCCAGAGGTTTCTGTTGTATCAATGACACGCACACTTTTCTTTCTTTTGGGAGCAGTCGGATTTGATACGGTTGTTGGTTGGCCCAAATCGTTCAGAAACGACTCATCGGTGAAGGAACCTTCCTGGTGTATGAAAAACAGTGAATAAAGAAAAAAAGAACTGAAATACATAAAAAAGCATACCAGGTTCATTGTGGAAGTTGAAGCGGACGACTGAGACACTTCGGCGGATTCAATAAACATCATTTCAGAAAAGTGAGCCCATGTCACATTTTTTGTTTCGGAGGATTGGCCAGATTTTTTTGCTCTTATCTTACCTAAAGTTGCCTTAAATAGGCTGCGGACCACATTCCACTTGTTTCGTGCCTCGTAAGAATCTACCTCCGGAATGCCTAGCTCATCCGCCACCTGTTGCCAGCAATCATTTTTAATGTTTGCGAGTTTATACTCACTGCAGCCGCCATCCCAAAGGGCAGGACGTTTCTCAACTACCGCAATCAAAGCAGAGACCTCCGACTGGTGGGTCCACGAGTAAATTAATTTTCTTTTTCGTTTCTCCGCCACCTTTGCCTTCGATTTAATAACATCAGGAGGCGACTCCACTTGTTGGTGTCCCGCTTCACGGGTGTTTCGAATCATTTTTTTTGTTTTCACTATAATTTTTCCGAAATAAAAGTAAAAGCGAGGTTTTTGATGTTTTTCAATGAAAACAATGAACGAAAAACAAAGTCAACGCCAGCTACGTTGACTCGGCAGAAAAGTGTGGTATGTCAACGATGAAACCTAGTCAACGCGTTGACGGGCAGTCCGAACAAATCTGTCAATGTGTCCTAAAAGTTGTGATGGGGTGATTACACGATAAACAAAAACAGTCATCGCGTTGACTCTTAAATGTGTGTCATCGTTACTGTCAACGCTACCGTCAACGCATTGAATGCGTTTTGCAATGACGATTACACGACTTGACACATTTGGGACACAATTAAACGTCATTTTGACGTCAGAGAGTCAACGCGTTGACCATTTGCATTGACCGTCTAATCGTAGCTTTAGTATATAAAAGGTAGTCATAACCCCTTGAGTGCGCGTAAATTATAAAAAAAAATGTTTATTCTGTTTACTTTTTCTCCAGTGCTTAACTTTAAATATATTTTATTGATAAGTTTTATATGTATTTTTGATGAGGTAACAAAATGAAAAAAAAAAAAAAACTTTTCAATAAAAAAATTAAAAAAAAAAACATTATAAAAATGGTTCTTAAATTTTTTTGTTCACTGTTTCGCTCGAAGTTATATGCATAAATGAAAAAAATTTATTTACCTACACCACGAATCATAAACAAACACAAGAGCATAAGCTGTAGAAAAGGCATTTTCTTACATCAAGATGCTTCCACCGCACCGTGCCATTTACTTATTGACTGTTTTGTATTCCTATTTTTTTTTTTTTTTAAGTTAAAATACAGAACTTCTCTTGTTATTATTCGTGTTAAACTATTCGACTTCAGGATTATGGAATTCGTGACAATAAATAATCGAGAATGATTTTATGAAAAATTCAGTCAGGATTTTTGCAAAAAGGTAAATTTAATGCTGCTTTGGAATTTGAATAGATAGAATACGTGCCTGGTTGTTGTTGACTATTATATATTTATTTGCCTTGGAAAAAGTGTCTCAGATATTTTAGAGCTTTTAAGATGTTGAGAAGAACACCTAATGAATTTATTATTGATGTATATGGAAATAAATATACATTATATTATTGTAAATACTTGAAATGTGCAGTTTAAATTTTTAAATTATTTGAAGGTGTTTCATATAAAAAAAACTGAAAAGTTAATAATATAATTTTTCTTTTTTGAAGAAATCTAGATTTGAAAGCTTTGAATGGAATAACATAAACCTGTTGCTACTACCACCAAGTTTATGCTGGAACTATAAATATTCCCAACCATCAGACCCATATTTATAATGATTGTTTTTTCGAATTATATTTTTTACAATTATTGTGTAAAAAAAACACTCATACGCCATACATCGTTTTCTTAAATTTAAAGTTATTTCAATTGTAAGCCTACTCCATTCTTCTGTTTTTTTGGGTGAGAAACTATTTATATTCACCACAAAATTTTGCCAGTATGATAAGGATTGTCAAGTGCCAATAGGTTAAGCCACAAACTGAACCATATTCAGCACAAATCGTGAATGTTAATTTTTGCATACAGAGATTTGAGTTTAAACCAAAATTGAATTATTAAAAAAAAAAAAAAAACTTTTTATAAACTACTAATTTTTGTTTTTCAACGACTGGGTCGCGCTCAAACTTGCTCCAATGGGAGATCACACTGTGGTTTTAAAGTTTGAATATTTTGGATGTATTCATCTAATTTTAAGGAAATAAATAATTTATGCGATCCCAACTACAAATAACGTAGTTAAGTTTAAGGTAGTAAATGTGAACAAAATTTTAGTATGCAAATTTAATGAGAATCGGTTCAACAAATAATGAGATATTTGAAAACCAAAAAAATCGTTCAATGAGATATACCATTTTCAATCGATAAATACAATTTTGTTTCCATTAATATGCAGATCGTACTTATTATACTACCTAACATAAAAGTTTTAATCAAAACCGTATAGGATCCGTTTTTGAAAAAAATGAGATTTTCCTTACCGGTATGGAAGGTACCCATAAAAAAATTTTTAAAAATTTTGGTATTCAAAACTTTACTACTTTTTGAAAGTAGAAAATCTTTCTCTCAAAAAAAAAAAATGGTTTAAATCAGTTAAGCCGTTTTTAAGAAAACCGAAAATTAAAAAATTGTTCTATGAAAAGAAGTTATGTGCACGTTTTTGAGAAAAATAAAATTTTCATTATAAGGTAAACAAAAACTATGCGTTGTTTTTGGTCTTAAAAATAAAAAAAAAAATTAATATTTTTCAATATTATTATTCTCAAATATTAAAAACTGCATTACTTTTCGATTTAATTTTGCAGGGTTTGTATTTCATATTTTTTATGAATATTCAGTAAGTTATAGAAAATAATTAAAAAATGATTTGCATTGTTTATTAAAAAAACTGCAATCTTTCTGAGAATTTGCGTTTACTTAAAATTGCATCTAGTCACACTCACATTTCAATAACCTAGAACATTATCCTAAAGTAAATTATTTGCACCCTATATTAATATTGCACTTCTAATATAATTTTTTTTAAGATGTTTTTTTTACTTTTGAAACTTGAAAGCTTGCCCCTACAGCTTCTAAAAAAGTGTCAAACTATTTTTTGTAATCACTTTGGTATGACCAAAGAGATAGGAAGTTTAATCAAAATCGTTAAAGCCGTTTTGGAGAAAATTTGAAAAAAAATAGAAATCGTTATATGGAAGGTTTAGGTTTTAGCTCAACAACAGTGGACTAACAGATGCATATACGCAGAGACTGATGGACGATATACAATTATTTTCAATTGCTAATTTCAATGTATGTAGAAATAAACTTTAATTACTATGTGAAAGTTTTTTTATTTTTTTTTTTTCAAGCTGAACGGCAAATGCATACATTTAATGTCATGCCTTGTAATGGGGCTTAAATAGCTAAATTTAACAACATTTTTTTAAAGTAAAACATAATTATTAGGTATGTTGTTATCAATTGATCACAGGCACTAAAAGAAAAGTTTGCAGCATAACTTCTGTTTAAATAAATTTACAAATAGGTATTTTCATAAAATTTTAATAAATGTTTTAAATTATTTTAAATACACAATTATTTAAATATAAACACATTTTGTAACGAAGCTTTAGAATTCCTACAGTAACCCTAGTTATTATATAAGAAATAAGGTATGATTTTCTTAAAATAATTATTCGTAAGTAAGCAAAAGCGTGCGACACCTATACGCAGTATACGCACTCTTTTCATTACATGGTTGGTGTATTGTATATTTCGCACCGGCACAACCATTTATAGGCATTTAGGCAATACAATCCAAATACTTAAAAATCCCATTTGATTTTACACTTTCTCTTTTTGAAGTTCACACTGCCTTTTACCCCTGAAATTAACAAGACGAAGTGCAGGAAATGGCTAAATTAAATTGTCTTATAAGATTTTTTTTTAATAATACAAATTCTATATACTACTGAAATACATCAGCCAAGTAGAAGACTTAGCACTATTTAATTGGACTTGTTGAATTATTGATTCGAAATAGCTTTTAACTTTTAGCTTTTAGTCCACAAAAATGTTCGTCATGAAATCTATGTTAGATGAACTGAACTTAACAAAAATTGCGTATTGACTGACAAGGTCCTCACTAGTCAACTGATGAGTCCAAGTGAGATCGCCGGGACGAAACGCCTAAATTTTTGTGGACTAAAGGCCGTTAAAAGCTATTTTGAATAAATTGTCTTTTGTTTGTCGTCCAGTGGTGGATACCAATCAAGAGTATAGAGAATTCAAGATCGGGCCATGAGCGTGACGTAAATTCTACTTAGGTGTTCCGATGACAGATAAGCATTATTTTAGCGTAATCACTCTGCTTAAGAAGCTGTTAAGGAGTACGGACATTGGTTAAAGTAGAGCAATCAGTTTAAGAAAAGAAGTATTATTTAAGCTAATTATAATATTATCTTCATTAGTTAAAGGGGTTTTCAATAAGAATTCCCGCCCGTTTCCTCTAAGCTCCTCTTCAAGGTTCTCCTCCAAGAGTTCCGACCGTTTTGTTCCCCATGTTGCATGCTGAGGACATTTTATATGAAATACCGTGTTAGCTATTTAAGTTGCCGAACATTGTAGTGCAGTATATGAAATACCTACCATGTTAGTTATTTAAGTCAACACTGTAGTATATGAGATGGAACCGGATCGTTATATATGAAGTACCGTGTTAATTTATATTAAGGATATCGCTTTTGTAAAAGAAAGTTCTATGAAATACCGTGTTAGAAACAAATAAGACAAAATAAATAAAAATTATAAAAGGAATTTAAAAGGAAAGAATTAAAACCATTATTTTATTTGGAGTTACAAGACCCTTCAACCCTAAGTTTTGTTGCTTCTTTGGGAACAATTTTTGACACCAGTAAGTTTACCTCAGCCGTGAAGAAAAAGCATCACAATTTGTAATACAAGGACATATTGAATTTAAAATTCTAAAATTATCGATGTTTTTATTTAAATATTTTTTGCCAAAACTAATTAAATTAAGATTTTCATAAAGAATATTAATGCCTCATTAATTCATATTATGAATATTTTACTACGCTGGCTGTCAGGAAGTCCAGCAGTCATATCACTTCAATTCCTCAACCTTTAACAATATTGAGTTCAGTTGTATCCAAATAAAAATAAAAACAAATTTGCATCGAGACATTAAATAAATATATATAAAAAAGGAAGCCTTTCAATGTGCATTTTAATTTTCATCCTTTTTACCGCCACCCAGAGGTCATTCCTCGTTTCGTCAAAACTTATTCGACGAAAGTACTAAGGGACTGAATACATAGTATATGTTATGTATGAATATAAAAATGAGCCGAGAAAGAAAAATTCAAATTAAGTCCAGTCGTTTTTTTTTTTTTTTTAATTTTCTCTTAAAGGTTTTGACAGTCGAGAAAGAAAATTCGAAAAAAATAATGTGAGAAAATTATATTCATATAGAATGTCGAATACATTTGCATTTATTTATCTTGACTACTATATATATGTGATTATAAAAAAAAAAGTTATACAATTATGCACAGAAATTCATTCTCAAGCTATTTCTGCTCAGTCAGGAGCGACAGGAGCCCAAAGAAGAACAAAATTCGGTATGAGTTAAAATATATATGTATTCCTATCGAACTTTCCTGTTTTCGTTTCCTATTGCATAATATGTACATATGTATTTATCTCTACCATATAATATGGGATGATAGAAGATTATATTGGCCATAGGCAAGCAATACATTATGTTTGTTATTGCCTCGAATTTATACTAAGTGTGTATGTACATATGTACCTATATGTATCTGACTGTATGTATCTCAATATTTATACATAACTATATATATACCTACCTACTTATTTATCTACGTTGACATCACATAGCTTAAGTTGTCCTTTGAAAAATGACTTCATGAATACTTAAAATGAATTCTCGTGAATATTCATTCCTGTTGGATTAATACGCTTTGACATTATGCTAAATAATTAAATGGTGGAAAATAGAAAACTTTTATCTTAAAGAAAATTACAACCACAAAAAATAGCAGTGATCATTCGACTTTAATTTTATGAAAAAAAAAAACAAAAGGGAGAGTTACATATTACATTCCAATAAACAAAATACAAAAAAGTTGTCTTAGCCTTTCAGTAACTTTCATCTCTTTTAATGTCAATATATAAATAGTTATTCCTTTTTCGTGACCTTTAATTCTTAATTCAATATATTTGAATCCTATTTGTACTATTCCCAGTTATAAATTCGTAAAAAAAAATCGAACTCGAGATTTTGATGATCACACTTGACATTACGATTATAGCGAAGACAAAAAACTGTCTGTCTGTCAGTTCGGCCCTGCAACCTATAATGCTCGTTTTTTTTCACTTGGTGCCTAGCGTTCCTTGACAATTTTTTTTTTTTATTTTACAGGGCCAAAATAACGATACCTGCCATACACATTCTTTACAACGTACCCACAACATTAAAAATAAAAATCAGTAATTTTTTAAATACATTTAGCCTACCTTTCTGTAAAAAAAAAAACTTTTTCCGAATTTTTTTTTTGATTATCGATTTTCTCGAAAACAGTTCAAATGATTTTAATTAAATTTTTGAAAAGTTTTAACAGTATTGTATACCAAATCTTTAAAAAAAAATAATGTCTATAGGTGTAGGTACATCTCGTAGTAGTTTGTATCATAACCATTTCAGAAGTTGAAGGTTTGAATGAAACAACAACAATTGGGTGGGCTACCACCAAGATTTAACAACTTGTGTGTGGCTAGAAAAAATGCTGGTTTCAAATGCATTTGTCAAACAACAAAAAAAAAACCTTAATTGGGACGAACTTGATCAGGTGGCCTCGGTAGCGCAATGCGTAGTGCATTGGCTCTGAGTGAGCTTGGTCCAGGTTCGATCCCCAGCTGGGGCAAAAAGTTTTTCAAATAAAATTGAACAATGACCAAGCACCACTAAAGGAGTCTGATGATCGGCCTGGCAGTCGTGAAATAGCTATAACTCCAGCCTAAATCTTGGTGGTAGCCCACCCAATTGTTGTTGTTTCATTCAAACCTTCAATATTAATATGATGGTGCGAAAGCTTGGCAGCCTAACTGCAAGTGTGTTATCACACAAAAACCCCTTATACATTTCAGAAGTTGTTTAATCAATTTATTCTAATTATTATCAACATTATCTACTTATTTTGATTTTTAAACATTTTTTCAGTTTAAACAGATTTTTCAATACAAGAATATACATAATGTCCAACACGGGTAGACACAGTTTAATTTTATGTATCTGCATACAGTCAACTCTTTCTAAGTGGAACTTCCTCTAATTTTGGCCATGTTTTGGTACATATTCCCCTCAATTCAATGCAATACTGCATATTTTAAAATAGAATCGTGATTGCTCTGTGATTGCTTATATATTTACTCAATCAAATATTATCAGTTTTTTAAATAATTTTGTTTCAACAATATTTTGATAAGATAAAAATGAATCCATAAGCCATAAACCCAAGAAGCTTCTCTTTTTTTTTATTTAAATTTGTGTAACCTAAAAAACTCTCTATATATATATATAAACTCTCTTACTCGAAAATACCTATACATATAACTCGAACTTATTTAGATATTCTGGGAAAATTCGAATCATTCGACTGTAATTCTACTTTAAGCTTAGTACGCTGAAGCTGAAGCGAAACGAAAATTTCTTGTAGTCTCCAAATTGACAACGAAAACTCAAACGAAAGGACTTCGGAAAATATTAATAAAGAGTTTTATCAAATGATACGTAATGATTTTTTTGTGGTCTTCAAACACGGTAGGAAAATGTAACGGAAACAACATCGAAAAATATCCATTGAAAGTGTCACTTATCCAAATAACCTCCCATAATATTATCAATTTTGATCCTTCAAAACAAAAAGCAGAACGATATTTTTCGTTTATCATTTCACTGTGTTATTTTTGTGTGTAAGTGGATTCAAGGGATTTTGACTGTTTCTGTTGGATCCCCTCATCGATATACCCTGTAACAAACTGTTCATATGTGCAGCTTTGGAAACGATATCGTTGCTCCGCTTAGGGTATTTTCAGTTCAGTTTCAGTTGTAAGTAAATTTTCCTTGATCAACGTACTTAATTATTTTAAATTTTCTCAAAAACTAGAAGACATTTAAGTAGATACCTATCTTGTTTTGTATTCAATATTTAAAATGTTTTAATTCATTCAATTTTCCATTTAAATTCGTTAACTTAATCAATCCTTTATTAATAATGAAATAATTTTTTGTAAAATGTGCGGCATTTTGCCAAAAATTAGTAATTTAATTTACTCTACTTTTTTATTTAGCAAATTTACTTTTCATAATCTAGGTAATGTTCAACCTGCTAAATTATTGTAAATGTTTTAATACCAATTATTCAAATCTATAAAAATAAGGAGACTTTCCAGGTAAGTATACTAGTTTATTTGAAGTTCTCAACTACTTGAAAACACTTCGTTAAGAAACAAGAGACTATTTAGGTATGCATACAATTTTGTATTGAATTTAGGAGACTATTTAGGTATTTAATTTAATTTTAAAAGCTATTAAAATGAGAATATTCTAGGTACCTACAGTTTATTTGATTTTGGATCAATTAACGACTTCAGTTAAGTTATTCCCAAAAAATTGCAAAATAAAGGTAACAATAAGTTATATATATGATCTCAGAATAATAAAAACCACAAATACCTAAATAGAAATAGTGTACGCCGAAGATTTTTTCAGAGAGGCTTTTCAATCCTCACCGCATCTAAACTAGCCGAGGACTTATTTGAAGTTGAATTAAGAGCTCCAAGAACTTCTTTGAAACAAACAACGCGTTCTAATCCAGAAACCTCTTCCACTGAATCCTATTTTAGAGTGTCTGTATTGATTCCTTGCATAGATTCATTAATACAAAATCTTTCGGACAGATTCGTGGTCAACGAAGACGTTCTAGCTGGTTTCAAGCTCTTCTCCCAGGTTTTTCTTCAGTTGGGCGAGTCAACGAAATGAAAAAGCTAACACGTTACTTTGATAATGCAATTTCGTCGTCAGCTGTGAAAGCTGAGTACATTCTTTTCTTCTTCTTCTTCTATCGAAGTTTTAAAATTGCTTAATATATGTGACAAGACTTATTTTAGAGGTATAAACTTCTTGCTTACGGTTTTGGCCACGCTTCCAGTGACCACAGCTAGTGTTGAAAGAACCTTTTCAACTATGAAAAGGATTAAAACAGTGTCCCGAAGCGTTATGGGGAATTAAGCTCACTTCTGCTTCTGTTTGAAAAAAATGTGTGTATAAAAAAATAATTTAAGTATATGTTCGTTTGAGTACATACTAATAAAAATCAATAAATTGGAATATATAGTTTTTTGTTTAAAGAATTCCTCGTAAAATTTGGAAGCAAGCAAAATTGCCATATTTTGGGATCAGGTTAATGTATCCCCAACGTGTCACTGTTTTTGGGATAAAATTTTGTAATAAACAACAATTTTACTTGCTCACGAAACGATAACGTTGGAACAAAAAACTCCCTGTTAGGTATGTATTTCCTAATCGGAATAATCATCCCTAAAATTTTCGGCCAATGTAGGTACAAGGTACAAGAGGTCCATAGTCAAAATATTGTTTCTTCAAAACGTTTGACCAGATAATACCTAAGCATAATTGACTTAATTCCTATAATTCAATATGGCGGCCAAAGTTGATGTGCAGTGCTCTTCAATAATAAATTGTAACTAATTTACCAATAGAAATCTGAATTACAATTCGTTATACATACATAACTTAAATCACTTTCCAAAATTTCGTTTATTCTGTCATCGTTTGATTAAAATATCAAGTTTAATGTATTTTACAAATAAAGTGCGATTATATGGAAACTGGAAATTGTTGCGTCCATTCATTCCATTCAAATCCCGTGAGAGTGCACAAATATAACATTCGGAGAAAGGTCTGCGTAACACTGGCATTATTATGTTGACTTGTTAATATATTAAAATGTTTCTTTTAAAAATCACTCATTGATGTTTCTACTCGATGTTTACGAAATTATTGTTGCTTATATTGATTTGTTTAAAACAAGTCCTTTACTATAATATTCGTTTGTTATTTTAGATAACTAACGTATCTAGCTCCATCTGCTGGAATTTTCCGCCACTGTAATGTACATGCGCTGTAGAATGTTTTCGCAAAAATATACGGAAAGAAAAATGAAGTACCTATAACTAGAATGTTGAAAAACAAAATCTGTATATTAACTCGAAGATTCAAAAGTTTTCAACAAGTTCTTTTGTTAAAAAGTATAGATACATTATTATACTGTTGAAATTCGAAATATTTCAGTACCAAAAAATGTCTGCGTCGAAGAGAAGTGTTGCTACATAATATTCGACGAACTTTGTTCTTTGTTCAAAAAATAAAACGAGGGAAGTCCAATTAAAAACTTTACAATTCTGTCAATATTGACCAAAGCTTCGCAACAAAAGTATCTTAAAGTTGAACATACTTTTAATGCTCCCAATTAGGTACATATATATATTTTTTTTTTATGATGCGATGCCAATAAGAGCCATTTGCGGAAGGTTGTTCGAAGCCAATTTCGTCGATTGAGTTACATTTTGTTGGCTTGGGAACAGACATTACGAGAGTATAGAGAAAGTTTTTTTTTCTGTATCTTAACAATGGGGAAAGTTTTATATGCCAGAAGGTTATATCTGTGGTTTTTATGATAAAAAAAGAGTGTCAGCTGGAACTTTAATGTCTGTAGGTTTAAATTTGTTGCATAATTTGTTTATATATGTGTGGAAGTTATTGAGAAATAACGTAAAAGATATGGCTAATGACACATATATGTATATGTACTTCATCCTCTAATTATTTCTCCTGGACTAGACTTTATTTTAAAATATATTTTTTACAACTTAAGAGACTTATGTATATAATACGTATGTTCATATAATTTGTTGTAGGTAAACGTAGGTAACTAAATAAAAAAATAAAAAATAAGAAACGTACTTAAAAAATAGGTTGAGTTTCAATAAACATGAGATGCACATGCACAGTACCTACATAACACATATTAAAGGTAATATTATTAGCGTTTTTATTTTTGTTCAATTCTGCACACTGTCAAAATCGAGGAAAATGGTGGATCCAGTGCTTCTTTTCTTGTCTACTTTCAATTTGTCGTTGTTTCTAATGATGCGGTGAGTAATTCTTGGGGCACTCGAACAACCATTTTTAATTTCTGACACTTGCAACTTTGATAACCTGCGCAATACCTTTACCTTAGATTTCTGTGCTGTGAATCAGATGTATTTCTGATGGAAATTCATGAATTCTTCCCACTTTTTTGACATCTGTAATTTGTCTCACTTCCATTTCTTGATGAGAAAAAAATGGCTAAAAATCATATCAGTCGACATTTATACAACTGACAGTTCGATTAAATACACTCGTTCTTATGATAAGCGGCCTAAAGGTAACGCATACGCCAGGGCCAGATACAACACGAATATTATTTGAACTTTTAACTTTTATTTTATTTAATGAATGGTTGCTTTGTTTACATATGCGATCAATTGAAATCATATTAACGTCATACAAAATATGTGCACATGTGTTTTGCACTGCATTTATGAACATTATGAAATATTCCAAGAAATCTCAGCACTTTGCGACTGAGCGGCCACATTCGTTACTAAATAGATGCCAAACACTAAAAAAAAAATGGTTAAAATTCAAATATTTAAGAAGCACCGACAGTAGATGGCTTACGAAAAATATCGTTTTTTATATTTAAATTGAATAAAAGACATTTTTGTTTTAGTTTTTTTTTTCGGTTTATTAATTGAATGAATTGAAGAATTTTTATAAATTTTGATCGAACTTACTTTTTCGGATCTTTTCCATTGGGTTTTTTTTTGGCAATATAGTGCTTTATTACCTTACAATATTTACATATATCACTAATAGAGTATATTTGGCTGCTCGTAATTGTGAGTTTCATGGCATAACCACCAACACCCAAGAGCGCTGCTGTTGCTGTAAACTGGAACACGAGTGAAGTTGGTTACTAGCAGTCCATATAATATTACATCAATGGTGTATACTTTACCTGTCTCTTTCTTTAAGAAAGAAATTCAGATTGTATGTGAGTTTTTATAGTTGTAAATTTTGGCTGCAAATATTTGCGTTTGCTGTTTTGATAATCTGACATTTATCATTTGCATTTATGAAATGTATGCATTCATCAGTTTTTTGCAACCATGCATTTATGAAAGCATCCAATGATATAATGGTACTCTGCGAATTTTTGTGACAAAAAAAGATGTCGAAACAAAGCAGCGAATTGCATTAGGATATACCCCTATCCGTTTCATCCGTCAAATTCGACGGATTAATTGCCGCAACACGTTAAATCCGAATCAGAAATTTTGATGGCGTCTTTTTTTTTTAAGCATTCAGTCAAATAAAGCTTCTCTTGGCTGACATTCAAATAATTTAAAGGAAGCGGCATATTGAAATAGACGTAGGTTAATTTAGTTTAGTTCCTTTATGTTGCAGCAGCTTACAGCTATAACCTTGTCGAAATTTATGAACGGACAAACTGTCTGAAACTATTTTTTGTCCAAATTCCAAACGTTCATAAAACATTATTTTGCAATCGATAGTTTCTGAATGGTTTTAGGTACGTCGCAAATCAACAAAATTTAACTGTAAAATCGAATCATAAATTTAATAACAGTATACAGTGACTGTAGTAACCGCAATTGGCAAGACTTTATATAGCTTTCTCCTTTAATAGTATAATGTTAAGGAATCAATTTTAGAGGCGCTCAGTCGATATTTTGAAATTATTAAATAAAGAGCCGTATTCAAGAATCTTATAAAACCTCAATAAATTAGAATTCTACGGAACACTCACCTTTTTTTAACCAAAGCTATGGTCATCATGTGATTTTTGAAGAACTTAAATATGCACTTGATTCAAATTGAATGACATGAATGAACCATTAGAAGAACCACATAAAAACAAGCTGCAACCAGCTTAAGAAAAAAAAAAAAAAACTGAAACTGACCCAGAAAGCAGAAATTTCAAATTATACAAACTGTCAAGCAGAAAAAAGAGATACGATTACCTTATCCTATCTACATTGACCTACTTTCGAATACTTATAGATCTCCCACCCATAATTACATAGTTGGTAGATTAGGAAAAGGATATTTGTGTCAAGCACTTCACTTCACTTCACTCACTCACTTATTTGACAGAGATTTGTCGGAAAATAGGATTCATACAAATGGTAGCGAAAAAAAAATATCGCTTAAGAACCGAAATGATTGCATTTCCAAATCCATTGAGACGATGCTCGTCCTTAATTTGCTTAACAAGGACCCTTCCTTGTTATTTTTGTTTCCTCCCATCCAATTGAACCCTCTTCTCTCACTCTTTATCACATCACATTGATGTATCCCATAACCAAACCAAGTGAAATTTTATGTCGCAAAAAATTCAATACCATGCATATTGAAAGCGGAGAGGAGCAGGAGCATCGATATGGTAGTGAAAGGGGACAATGGGTTTGTAAATGTATTTTTCAATATCTTTTCATAGGCAAAACTACAAATTAAACTTTACCAAGGATATCAAGAATCAACGAGCAGAGTAGTGTATAAGGATCTTTTTCGTTCTAAACATTTTTTATTTTTTTTTGTCTCATGTGTTCGAATTCGAAATTAAAACTTGAAGAAGAACAGTTTTTTTTGTCTGATGTCAATTCTTTGTCCTGATGCCATACAATCATATAGAATTCAAACAAAAAAAATTCTTCGTCCTTCAACTCAACTCGTGGGTATCAATTTGAAGAAAGGAAAAACCAGAAACCAAACGAACGGATGCAAGAATCCATTCTCAGTTTTTTTTTTGACTGCGACCAAAGTAAATTTATGATTTCAGAGCCACGGGAAATCAACATATGTACATATACATTGAAGACGGCAAAAAAATGGAAAAATTCCCAATACTGGTCGTGTGTGTATTCCTGCTATACACGACCAGAATCAGAACCAAATAGGAGAGCGGGGTAACAAAGAAACAAAAAAAATTGAAAGGAAAACTTCAATAACTTCTTGAGTCGAAGAGGACTTACTGTGTCGTTGAGGCAGAGGCAATGTCCGTATACCGTACGTAAATGTCACAGTTTTTATTCATCATGCTAAGAGCTTTGGAATTCAACACGAGTCCTGAATTTTTATAGCATCCAAACTTGAAACTACAGGGACTAAAAACTTTTTGCAAAATATGCAGACAACATATGTACCTATATCATTGTATCCACATATTCTGTTCTGTCTACGCCTTTGTGTGTTATAGATTTACACGAGAGACAAAATACTGTTATTTGTGCAATATTTTAGAGATTAATTGCCATAAATGTGTTTAATAAGGAACAAAAATAAGTACAAAATAGAAGAAATAGTATTTCAGTGTAAAGTGCGAAAAAGCGTATTTACATCAAGGAATTGCCCGATCCGCCCACGAACCAATATTTTTCACAAAATTCTAAATTTATTCTTTTAGTTTTCATCGTTTTTTCAGTTGGATATTTTTGACCTGATTATGATAAAATACATAAAGTATATCCCAAAATTCACACAAGATTTGAATTTCACACCTTTTGCATGGTAAAGGTTGCCAACGGGAAAAAAAACAGTTTGACATCTGACAGTTAAGGGTTATCAAATCTTTTTCATTGTTAAGGAACCAAATAAGGTCCAAATTTTCGATGACGCTGAGGCATAATTGAGGTTCTATGCCGTTAATGTGCCGAATTATCTCATCTTTTAGCTCTTGAATTGTTGCTGGCTTATCGACGTACACCTTTTCTTTCAAATGACCCCAAAGAAAGAAGTCCAACGGTGTCAAATCACATGATCTTGGCGGCCATTTGACATCGCCACCACGTGAGATAACACGGCCATTGAATTTGTCGCGCAAAAGAGCCATTGTTCCGTTAGCTGTGTGGCAAGTGGCACCGTCCTGTTGAAACCACATATCGTCCACATCCATATCTTCCAATTCGGGCCATAAAAAGTTCGTTATCATCTCACGATAGCGAACACCATTCACAGTAACTGCCTGACCGGCCTCATTTTGGCAAAAAATGCGGCCCGATGATGCCGCCAGCCCATAAGCATTGGTTTTTCGACAGTCACTCTTGGATTATCATTCGCCCAAATGCGGCAATTCTGCTTATTGACGAATCCACTGAGGTGAAAATGTGCCTCATCACTGAAGATGATTTTCTTCGAAAATTGATCATCCACTGTTGTCATTTCTTACCACCATTCTGACCATTGACGACTGTGTATCTTTCCATGGTTCAAATTGAGTTAGTCTGAAATTGCGAAATGTCAAATGAAATGCAGAAAAAAAAACTTGACGTTTAGGTGTGGTTCACATTCAACATCGCCCCTTAAAATTTACCCACCCGTTACCTCCAACGGCGGAATGAAATGAGTGGCTTTACGCTTGAACAACGTTGGGAAATATTGAAAACTTATTTCCAAAGTGAGTGCTGTGTGTGTGTAGCTCAAACAGTGCGTTTTTTAAGAAGAGGTTTTGGCCGAAATGAAGCACCCATCGCGCCTTCTGTACGCGAGTTTGTGCAAAAAGTTCGTGAGGTTGGTATGCTGGTGGACAACACTCATGGTCCCCGTGGATGTGGATTGTGGAGTGGTGGCAACATTGGGCCATTTTTCTTCGAAAATTAGGCTGGGAACAAGGTTTCGAATTTTTTTAACTGAAATTAAAGACATGGATTTGGACGACCTCTGGTTCATGCAGGATGGCGCGCCATGCCACACAGCCATTGCCACAATCGATCTTTTGTGCACCAAATTCCCAAATCGTGTTATCAGCCGTCTTGGCGAAGTCAATTTTTGGGGGGAACCGTGCTTGACCAATGTTAATGCCACCACTCCGGAAACGATTCAAGCACTTAAGGCCAATAACTCCCAAATATTCCGTGAGCTACGGCCCGAAACCATCAACAAGGTCTTGAAAAATTGGAGTGATTTAAAGCGCTACTGCGAAGTCAGCCGAGGCAGCCTTGAACGATGTTGTCTTCCATAATTAATGGGAATATTTGCTCATACTAATAAAGCCATAATACGTGGAAAAAAATTTAATTTAGCTCATTTGCATTTTTAAAAAGAAACTAGTATTTGGCCCACCCTGTACCCATGTAACATAATTTAAAAAAAAAATATTTTTTCATGAAACCAGTATAATCTTTGAAAAAGAAAATAATTTTTATTTAGATATTAGGTATTTCATATTTAACGTTTATCCTACTTTACCCTATTAATATCCAAATTAATTTTTACCCTATTTCATGTTGTAAAAAGCTTTATTTTGAAAAATGTTCACCCCTTAAGCCGTCTGCTAGATATAACCTTTCAAACACAAAAAGAATTTTTGAAGTCGGAGATGTGGTTTCTGAAATTACCCCGGACATGTAAAAAATAATAGCCCCTTTTTGGCTCCCCGACGTGCATTACTGCGATGCATTGTTAAAGAACTCTTCGATAGCCTTAAATTTCAGTCTTTTTCGATTTCAGAGTTCATATAGAATACTTAAAAACGTAGGTTAGGTACACATTCACACGAATTTGATCAAAGTGGGACGTTAAATTTCATCCCCCTGTTAAAAAGTGATCATATTCATATTATATTTCCTCTACGTACATACGATATCTATGGAACTACACTATCTGTGACCTATTATGAACTTATACACAATTTTCATTTCCAAAACAACCATTGAAAATGATTGCCCGACATTATACCACTATTTGTCATTTGTGTGGTATATAATGGTACCCAACTACCATCGCATGGCCGCACATGGACGACAGGAAATAAATTAAAAAAAAGCTTTAAATATGGCGTCAGCCAACTTTAATGAATGCAACCGTTTAATGAATGTACAATAAAGCAAAAGAAGCAGAGGAACATGGCCAACGACACTCGTAGCGCGATGCGCAACGACGGGAAGGCGACCTAGACCCGGCCAAATAAATCTACAAAATCTACTTGGAGTGTCCAACATCCATAGGTAAAGCTTTCCATTTTCCGAGATAGAAAAAGGAGTTGGTATGGCGTGGTATGGTACACTGCAGCTGGTGTGGCACGTCTTCGTTGTACGCGGGAACGGGATGAGTGGAGAATAAATTAAGCTAAACGTTCCAAAGGACCAAGCCAAGCGATTATTCTAAAAGGACGAAAATGTTCATTAGGCGTTAATAATTGACGACCAACAGTGCGGTAGTGGTGGCGACAACCAAACTAAACCAAACCAACAACAACGACTGCGATGTGTCTTTGGTTTTAATGACTTTGCGGTAGCACATTGGTGGGTATATATGGGTATAGGTATATATTTTAGATGATGATGGTAACAAGCCATCTCTTCCCCATTGTTTGTGTTGTTTTTTTTTTTTTTTTTATATACATATAATTCCTGTGCATACAGAGTTCTTTGCGGTTGCCATGGAGATACCTCTACCTACTACCAGAGCAATGAAATAGGAAAATTAAATCTTGCAACTTCTAATGGGCCATAAATGTTTTCGAATAATTACTTGTGGGTGGTTAAAAGTAGATATTGGGACAAACATTAGGAGGAGGCTGCTGAGGTTGGCCAGGGAAGACATAAAATTTAAAATTTAAAAATAAAATGGGATCAGATGGCTGATAAATGAATGTTTTTACAGAAAAATTGTAGGTACAAGCATTGTAATCTACAATTATTGTTTTGTTTCTGAAAAGTCCTTTAATTGATATAAAATTCACGCACACATTGATCCCTAAAGCTCAAAACGCAATCCTTAAAGAATACAAAGCAACTAAACTCGATATTTTTTTTTCAGTTCTAATAGCTCTGTCTAGGAAGCATATTCTGAGACTCACCTAATCTATCACTTTTTTTTAAGCAGATCTACTACAAACTTCCATTATCGTATTTTGAGACTAAAGGGTTCCAAAGTTTTTGATCGTGGCCCAGTAAATTTATCTTGCAACGAACTGTAAGGGACCTAAACTACCTTGTAAAAGCTTCCCCTTTCAAGAGTTATATGCGACAAACTGATATTTTTTTTAAGATTTAACCTTAAATAACTGAGATTAATTATAAGGTATTCCTGCTTTTTGTTTGTGTTTAAAAACTTCAGTATAAATAAACTTGGATAAGGATAATTAAGTGTTAAAATCATGAAAGTAAACATTTCATTGCCGCATAGACTTTGACCTCACTTAAGCTTAAACGCACATATAAGCCAGAAGCTATATCATAGAACACCACCCCTCCTATAATAAATATATCCTTATCTTGCGTCGCCTTCAAACCAAAAACGAAAAATATTCAAATTTTATGGACATTTTCACAAAATATATAAAAGACATAGTCGTAAGGATTACACAAAAGTCCATTTCACATCGTTACTATTACTATCACTAAACGAAACCACACTAACAAAAACTATATCACATCAAATCTCAAACCCCGCCTGATGGCTCCAAACCCAAATAGCTATAGCTCATTGACATCCCACGCGCCTTGGGGATTTCAATTATCCATATCTCACAATTTGTCTGCTCGACTATAAGCGGACTTATCATCATCTCCTCCATCACTGGGTAGGGTGTATTTTATATACATATGTATGTACATCCAAACCGTCGCAGCATATTTTAGAGATAGCATCAATGGTGCATTGTTTTTGTTTTTTGTAAAAATAAATTCTATCCCAAAAATCTAAAAGAACCCTGACCCACCGGAATACATAAACACAGTCGTCAAAACGGAACAAACAAAGAGTGAGATGAGGAGACTTTTGGCAGAATTTCCTCCTGAAGGACCTAATGTCCTTCATCATCATGAACGTCTTCAACTATGATTCTGGATGGTTAAAATACAGAGTGGGATTAACCTTTCAAAAAGGCCCTTGTTAAAGGTTGTTAATTTGATCAACTATATAAATACAGGTTTCGAACTCATGGCATCAAGAAAATCAATTACCTACTATAAGTTCCTGGGAACCTGGAATACTGATGCTTTTAAAAAAATATTTTCTTTGACAAGGCATCATTTTACAGTAAGCGAAATTTTTCTTAATTCCCGGATCTATCGGTAACAACATAACCATCCTTTTGGGTGAAAGATTCTAATTTACCTCTCTATACTGCCTGTCGAAAAGGAGTTCTAACCACTTAAGAAATAAGCACACAACTTTTAATTTTGCAAGAACATGTCGAGTATTTAACTATCACGGAGTCTTCTCTACTTCGTAAAAATGTCTTAAAATCCGGGCGTGGTATAACTAACAGATAAACAACCCCACTGGTGTCATCTGCCCCAAGGAAATATACTCTTTCCATCAAGATTATGAGATTTATATGAACATAAACATTTTATGTAGGTATACAGGACCAAAGGACGTCGAGAACTTATATATATTATAGAGCTATAAGCTAGGTATATAAAGTAGATATGCTAGCTTTTTAGGGACAACAGCAACTGACACCATAGAACAATGGCTAATCCATTGCCTGAGCTAAGGAGCAGGAATGTCTGTTGCCATTGTTTTTGGATTGAGTGCTATATAGTCCTGAAGTGTTGACCAACCAATGCTCCTCCATGTCCTTCTTTCGATAGAAGTGAATTCTTCTATGTATATGTATATAAATAGCTATAGTTGAACATGTTGTATACATATATATTAAGATGTATAAAAGATGATGAGGAAGTTTTTATATATTCTTTTTTGTTTTTTGTAGAAGGAAGTGAGACTTATCAATTTTAGTGATCCAATAAGGTTAGCAAATTGCAGTTGGCGAAGTTTAACGTTTTGTTATCATATCTTGAAGGTGTTGTTGGGTGCGCGGTTTGGTATAATGTGTCATCGATAAGTAGCTTTTATACACAAAAGTTTTATACAATCCCCTTTGTGTGTTTTTGTACATATACCAACTAGATATAAGTATAGCGAAGGGAAATTAAAGAAACAAAACGGTGTTATAACTTTCTGATTGGACTAATCAACTATGATAAGGCGAAGAAAAAAAACAGAAGCTTTTTGAGGATTAACCTCAGCACATACACAATCTGTCTGAAAAGTTGTAATCTATGTTTTGGGTGAAAATATTTAATGACCTAGAAACTTATACATATATGAAGTACAGGGGGGAAGTTATGATGTTTGACATATGAATATGACATATAGGATACATATGTATGTATGGACTTATAATAATGAGTTTATTTGTTCATTATTCATATATGTCAAGAGTTCTTATATTTTTTTTTTTTTGTTGGAAACTTAAAACCATCCATTTTGTGTTCTAGGCAAACGTACAGGGTGGGCCAAATACAAGTTTCTTTTTAAAAATTCAATAAAATTAACAAAATTAATTTTTTTCCATGTATTATGGCTTTATTAGTAAGAGCACACATTCCCATCAATTATGGAACACAACGTCGCGACGTTTGTACGACGCGTCGTTCATGTGGCTGCCTCGGCTGGTTTCGCAGTAGCGCATTCTGTCACTCCAATTTTCCAAGACCTTAATAATTCGAAAATGACTTGGTCGATTTTTATTAAATCTAGCACCCAGTAGTTTTTTGACATTATCTAGCAGATTTTAAATAAAATTTTTTCTTATAAACAAATATAACGGTACCTCCCATACAAATATTTAAAAAACGGTGTCTTTCAAAAATGCTGACCTGATACAAAGAAAATGAGCGGAAAAATCAGAGGATATGCCATCGAACTTATAAGCTTTATCTTCCAAGTCACTCTTTGAAGAGTTAGTTAAAATGCAGGGCTGCAAAAATTTCAGATAGTTTTCCGTATAGATAATTTGATTCTAGCTTTTGAGAACATCATAAAACCTTTGTTTCAGAGCAAGAATAGTATAGATCTCAATCAAATAAAAACGCGGTTTACTAAATAATTATTAATGAAATAGTTTATTCTCCTTTGAATGTTGAACTTAGACTAAGCTTAATTTACTTCATTTTGATTTACTTTCTTTCTTTCTCTCTTTCGTTCTTTCGTTCTTTATTCTTTTTCTTAAATCTATACTTTCTCTTATACGCTACTAGCTTCGAGCCAATGCATCGCTCATATAAATGTTTCAATCTACTACAAATAGCCTCATATCTTCAGAAAAACGTGCGTGGGATCGGATTCAATTTTTTTTTTTTTTTTTTAAACAAACTCAAAAAAGAATTGCACACCATCGAACAAAGACTCTTCTTCTCTATTGCACGATACTGCATATTTCAAAACAAGATTAAAGTTATAAGAAGCGCAATAGACAAAATGTGCATGTGGAGCACCATCGGAAAAAAGCAAGGGTTTTGAGTTTTTCCTCCAGAGAAGGCTGTTTGAATTATGCAATCCATATTCATATCGCAAGTGATTAAAAAGTGCAAAGTCTTCTATTACAAAAAAGTTCATTTCAATGCTTTTTTATTATGATGTATGAAGATTAGACGACGCTTTTCAGAATAAAAAAAAGGGGGTAGAAAACCCAACTTGTATAATGGCCAACACGGAAGTGTGGATCAATATTTTATTTTATACAAAGATTAATATAAGACTTTTAGTACAAGTATAAGTATAAGTATAAGTATAAGTATAAGTATAAGTATAAGTATAAGTATAAGTATAAGTATAAGAATAAGCTAGTGATGCGTATTGTTTTAATTCGTTATTTATAATACTCCTTCTCAACATTAGAATCAGTTAAACTGCATTCCTAATTTGTTAAAACAATAGAGATGTTTTTTATTGGCAACTGGTTTTGTGAGCGCATCGGCAGGCATCTGGTCAGATTGTAAAAACTTTATTTCGACTGTCTCCTCTTCAATGGCTTCTCTTATATAATGGTATTTATAATGGATGTGTTTAGTTCTGGAATAATACGATCCGCCCTTGGCAAGATGTCCAGCACTTTGAGAGTCACAGTAGATAACAGTCGGGATGTCAGTCAAGTAACCCAACTCATCTAACAAGTATCGTAAATAATGAGCTTCTTTCGCAGCACTAGTTAGTGCAATGTACTCAGCTTCAGCACTAGATGTAGCTACAACACGTTGCTTTCTAGACTCCCAACTCACTGCAGCACCTGCAAGAATAAAACAAAACCCAGTTTGAGATTTTCTGTCATTCAAATCTTCGGCCCAGCTTGCATCTACAAAACAAAAAAGTGGTGTATTTGTTTTTTTAAATATAATTTTGGCGTCCTTAGTTGTGTTTAAATATCGTAATAATTGGCAAGCCACGTTCCAATGCTGCTTCCGTGGATCTTGACAAAATTGAGAAAGCATGTTTACGGAACATGCAATGTCCGGTCGGCTAAAAACAGCAAGATGTAAAAGGGCACCAATAAGTTCTTGGTACTTCGTTTTATCAATTTTTAAATCCTCTCCAGGAACGTTTGGATCTCTTTCTAACTTCATTTTACTTTGCATCGGTAATTTCATGTGTTTTGAGTTTTCCATATTGTATTTATTAAGCAAATTATTAATATAACCTGTTTGAGAAATAGATATATTATTTTTACTTTGATTAATTTCAAGTCCCACACAAGTGGAGGGCTTTCCCAAATTTCGTAGTTTAAATACAGTTTTCAAATTTTCTATTATAAGTTCAATTTCTTTCTGATTGTTCGATGCAATAATCATATCATCGACATAAACTCCAATAATTGCAATTTCATTATTTTTTCGTTTGTAATAAATGCATTTGTCATAGTTTGACTGTTGAAATTCAAATTGTTTAAGGGTATCATCAAGAGTTTTATACCATTGCCTACTTGATTGTTTAAGGCCATAAATGGCCTTTTTTAAGAAACAGACTTCATTTTTGTTACCGTTATGAAAACCTTCAGGTTGTGACATGTATATTTCCTCATCGAGGTCACCATTTAAAAATGCGGTTGAGATATCCAGTTGATTCAGCTTCAAATCATGTTCAATAGAAAGGGCATATATTATTCGCAAAGAACTTTGTCTAACAACGGGTGCGTAAGTGTCATTGTAGTCGATGCCAAATTTTTGAGCGAAACCCTTGGCTACAAGTCGCGCTTTTCGCCGCTCCACGCTTCCATCAGGCTTATATTTTGATTTATAAACCCATTTACATCCAATTATGTTTCTGCCTGGTGGACAGATACATAATTCCCATGTTTTGTTTTGGATCAAAGATTCATACTCCTCATTCATAGCGATTTCCCATTCTTGACAAAAATTGGATTTCTTAGCTTCGGAAAAACTTTTTGGATCATGCTCTCGGGCTAAATTGGCAAATTCAGATAGCTCATTTTTCTTACTTCTTAGATTGTGGTCCTTTTGAGGATGTTTTGATTTTTCTAGAATTTTTTTCGGTCTTTCTTCTATGTTATTCAAATATTTTTCACCTTTTTCAAAAATTATTTCATTAGTATTATCATCATCAACAGTGTCTTCAAAAATATCGTTATCGGTTTCGTTGTCTTCTTCAAGTAATTCAATACTTTTATCATCAACTGTATCCGCATAAACATTACCATCTGTTTCATTGTCGTTATCACCCTTAATTTGATGAATAGCTTCTTTTTCTTCTTTTTCTTCTTTTTCCTCCTTTTGTTGTATCAAGAATTCATAAGAATTTTGTTGTTCTGTCTCTGGATATTCAAGGTCTTCTTCAATAAATTTCACATCTCGACTTTTAATAACAGTTCTAGTACCTCTTTTCCATAATCGATAGGCTTTTGATTCAATAGAGTATCCGATATGTACGTACTCTTCGCTACGGGGTTCCCACTTTGATTTTGTCGGCTTATTATTGAGAGCGAAAGCTCGGCTTCCAATTCGCCTAAGATGCTTGATGATGGGCTTTCGACCGGTCCAAACCTGTTCTGGAGTCATGTTGCGATTCAATGCAGTAGGGCAACGATTTCGTAGGTACGCGGCTGTGTGAACTAATTCTGCCCAGAGAAATTGTGGCAAATTTCCCTCAATCATAATGCACCTAGCCATTTCGACGAGTGTTCGGTTCATTCTTTCTGCAATGCCATTTTGTTGCGGAGTATATTCTACAGTGAGATCGCGCTTGATACCATTTTGCGATAAAAAATTTGTGAAATCTTTGCTTAGTAATTCAGATGCATTATCGCTTCTCATTTTCTTAATTTTTCTGCCTGTTTCATTCTCAACTAAAGATTTGTACTGCTTGAAAATACTCAAATATTCGCTCTTTTGACGCAAAAAATAAACGTGCACTTTTCGTGAAAAGTCATCAATAAAAGTGGCAAAGTATAAGCTCCTACTTATTGACTCAACTCGCATTGGACCACACAAATCTGTATGGATTAAATCCAACAGACAATTCGATGATTTTTCATTTTTTGAAGGAAAAGGCAGCCTGGTTTGTTTGCCTCTAAAACAAGTTACACAATTCAGTTTGATATTCGTGAAATTTGGCAAACCTATTACCATTTCTTCATTGCGAAGTTTATTTAAAGATCCCATATTTAAATGTCCGAATCTTTTGTGCCATAACTCAGCTGATTTCTCATTACCTCTACCTTTTTCATGCTCTGTATCATGCTTATCATAATTCTCAATTTCATGCTTAATAATTTTGTTACAGGTTTCATGCAGATTCTCTTCTAATTCAATTATAAATAATCCATTCCTTTTATAAGCTTCAAGTAAAATATCGTTTTCTTTTGTAATACATGCATAATTATTCTTGAAAGTAACACAGCAGCCATTATCAGTTGCTTTACTTGTAGATATTAAATTACTCTTAAGACTTGGGACGTATAATGTGTTGAATAAAGAAATATTTTTGATTTCGTTTCTAATATTTATTTTTAATGTAACTGTCCCTATTCCTGTTATGTTGACCGGTTTTTCATCGGCAAGGCGAACTGTTCCAACAAATTTCTTATCAAGGTTAACAAAGAAGCTTTCGTCGCAGCACATGTGAGACGTTGCTCCACTATCAAAACACCAAGCGCTCCTAGATTTTGTTGGAGAGTATGCACTGTTTGCAGTCTCAAGTAATTGGTGTCTTTCAATTGCAATAAAACCTACATCTGTTTTCTCAACTAAATTTGACTTATGGGATTTTTCCTTTTGTACAAAAACGCGGCAGTCTTTCATCATATGGCCCTTTTTTCCACATTTATGGCAATTATATTGAAAATTTGACATACCTGGTTTAGAGTAAGTTTTCTTCTTCGGATTATACCTGGAGGCTTTCAATGCATTATCAAAATTGCAGTGTTGGGCTTCTTTTTTCTTTTCTCCAGCTTCCAATAGACGAGAGCATATTACATCATATGAAGGGAATTTACAAACAGCATCAAAGGCAGCTTTGATTTCCTTATATTCCTGAGGAAGGCCATCCAACAGCAAGACAGCAAGCAAATCATCATCGAGCTTAGCATCCATCTCTCGTAAGCGATTAATTGAGCAATTGAACTCGATCAAATATTCAGAAATGTTTTGATTAGTATTCATTTTGGAATTAATAATTTTTCGAAACAGTTCTACCTTTTGCCGGGTTCCTTTCCTATCATATGTTGTTTCCAAGAAGGTCCAGATTTCCCTAGAAGTTTTCATATTTTTTACTATAGCCACCTGCGCTGGTTCCATGGATATTATCAGTTCACATCTTGCGTCCATGTCCCTGTTATTGAAATCTTCCAGTTTTTGAGCCTCAGTTGGTTGCTGTTCAACTCCTCTCGTGATATTCAGAAGCCTATTCTTGTGGAGCACCGCTTCAATTTGTGCTTTCCACGTTAAATAATTCTCTCCATTAAATAATGGAATTTTACCAGTGAACGTCGTCATTTTTCCAGATTATTATAATTTAACTTTTATTTTAATGATAATTTCGTGGGTTCTGGGCCCATAACCTATTATGATGTATGAAGATTAGACGACGCTTTTCAGAATAAAAAAAAGGGGGTAGAAAACCCAACTTGTATAATGGCCAACACGGAAGTGTGGATCAATATTTTATTTTATACAAAGATTAATATAAGACTTTTAGTACAAGTATAAGTATAAGTATAAGTATAAGTATAAGTATAAGTATAAGTATAAGTATAAGTATAAGAATAAGCTAGTGATGCGTATTGTTTTAATTCGTTATTTATAATATTTTTAAGAATGAATAATTAGAAAAGGCCCATTAAACGTCCATCAGGAGTACAAATTCACTTTAAAATTTGAATTTTGGAGTTTTAGTTAAAATAACTTTTAAATTTTAAAAAAATAGCGGTAACCCCCCCCCTCCCCTATTTGTCGGCTGGAGGAGGGGTATCGCCATATCTAGAGAACCATAAGTTCCACAAACTCAGTTTTGTAGAAAATTGAATTCTCTACAATTTTGCTATACAATCTTTTACCGAGAAATCAGAAATATTTGGGGGGGGGGGGGGGGGGGTTACAACCCCGAAAATAAATTCGTACACGCACACTGACGCACGCTACACATTTAAAGAAAAAAAAAACCTTGTCCTATACTAAATGCTAGGTCAATTGAACATTTCAATGGACTATGTCCATAGATATTTTCTAACATGTACCACAATCATAAAAAAATATACTACTGATTATAGAAGATAAACCTAATAACTTATCTATATCATTTATTTATCTTATAAATTACCGAAACAAACAAATTATTCAAGGAATTCAAAATAATAATCCTAACTTAACTAAACACCCATATGATCTACATTCAATTCTAAATCATCTTTGGCTTTCTTCTAGACAATTCATCTTCAAAATTTCAAAATAAATTATTGAAAAAAGAAAGAAAGAACAAAAAAAAAAAAAGGAAGTGATAAAAATTCATCAAAAAATATCTTCTCATGTCATAGGTACACTCCACCTCACTTACTTAAAGACAATGGCGCAACATTTTAAACGATTTAGTATGATGTTAAAGCCTTTTTATTATACTAAAAATGATTTAATATCTTACTAAATCGTTTAAAACTTTGCGCTAATTTGTACAGAGAATTTTAATAAAAAAGAAATGTTCTAAACTTAATTATATTTTGGTTTATATTTTTATTTTAAATGTAATATTGCCTTTTTGATTAGACTTGCTCTATTAAGCAGTTTTTGTTTTCGTGTAAAAAAAAGTTTGAAGTTGTAATCAACACAAATAACACAGGGTCTTTCATTAAGCAATTCCTATTTTTAAATTTAAATAAAACAAAGTGTGTGTGTGACATCATCAAAAATTTGTATTCATTTGAAAGTCCTATCGATGCCATTATGTATGCCATATAACAGCGTTAAAATGACCGCAGCGGCTTCTCTTATAGTGGCGCATTAATCAGGTAACCCAAAGGCATGGGTTAGGTTGGCCACTGTGGTTTGTGGCTTATTCACATAGACCTGCGACTTCAGAAAACCCCACAAGAAAAAGTCTAACGGGTTCAAGTCGCACAATCTACGTGGTCAGTTCACATTACCTCCACGTGAGATGACTATGCACTTGAAGCGCTTGTGCAGAATTTCCAATGTGGCGTGTGCTGTGTGGAACGTAGCAACGTCCTGTTGAATCCACGTGTCCTTTGTGTCCATATCATCCAATTCAGGCCAAAAGAAGTTGGCCGTTGGCCTGGCCATAGGTCATTTTCAATTAAATGGATTCTTCTGCACACTCTCACGGGCAGCGGCGATGTTTTCGGTAGATCTTGCGTTTTGTCAATATACGGGTGTTGGTTAATCGTTTACTGAACCAGTGGTTTATCCACCACACTGCGAATCACTCAGTCAGGGTAGGACGATTACCGCGACCGTAAAATAGTCGAAGCACGCTGAGCGTTGCCCGAACAGAGAACCCATTTTCATTTCCACGTGTTGTTAAAAAGTTCCTTTCGGAACACTCTTCATATCTCATAGAAGTGGGACAAACACCTAATTCCTTTGCTAAAATTTCAACCCTGTTATTAGGCGTGTTTTTTTTGCAAGCTCGGAGAAAAAAACAACCACAGGGATTAGCGACAGCATCACAGAAGCATCATATACAAGCTATCGATAACAAGTATAAAATTCACGCCAGTAACACAGTTTTTCTGCGTGCTTAAGTTAAGCCCGGAGAATTCTCTGGGCTTAGCTTAGGCCGTAGGGGATTAGTTGTTGTTTTATTTGACATGATGATTGTTTAGCACCAACGTCGGTCGTGTTTTTCGTCCAATTACCTCCAGGCTTACAAAAAAACACGCCTATTATTATCTTGAATTAGTCTTTACTATAGGTACTCCTTTCCCATTAAATTTCTATGAAATTTTCATAAATACTTCCAAAACTAATAGCGACATTTCTTGAAACTTTTACATCTTTAAACTTATAAACCCCTACTAATTTTTATAAACGATTCCGAAAGTCAGAAAGAAGATTTTTCCATGTGTCACCAAACTACTGAGACGGAGTGTAACTTATATATGAGAAATTGAATTTCATTCTTCATTCCATAAGCTAACAGTATTCTTAGTTCAATTTTTTTTTGTCCATAAAACGTGCTTCGTTGCTGTATACTTATAGGCTAAAACAGAAACGAACACTGTCCAATGATATATTGAACACCAACGATGACTTATGAAAAATGCAAGAAGGATATCTTTGTATTCAATATACATACATATAGATGACGGGACTTATTTCCCCCTTATATATATAGAAAAAATAACTTTAAAATATTTCGCACGTTTTTTCTTATCGCTTACCGCCTTTCATATTTTATCCACAGAAAAAAAAAGGACTTCATACGAGTAAAATTTATAAAGGAAGAACACACTTACAAGACTAATAATGCATCACACAGCCAGACACACACACTGTACCGTATATACCGAAGGATGAAAGAACAAACAGGATGCCACATTCTGGATGCCCACCCACTCACCCAAACTATGTATATCCAGCTTCAAGCTAACAATTCTACGTGTAACGTTATAGAGACGATAAGTAGAAGTGCCATAGAATCGATATACCGTTTACGTGCTGCGAATGTTAATTTTTTTTTTGATAAGTTGTAGATTATTTTGGGTGAAGTATCTATGTGAAAGTTATAGTGTACGCACACCCACACCTTTATTGATGGACATGGTGTTTGTATAATTTTCAAATATAAAATAAATGATTTCAATTTTTTAACGAACAAACAAAAAATAAAAAACAATTAAGTTTTAGGTCCCTCTTCATAGATTTAGATGGGATAGATTATAAATATGAAGTCGACAATTTAAAGACAACAATTCTGTTTCACAGATTTATAGGAACAGAATGGTGTCAAAATTGTTGTCAACTGCGCAGCAGCAAACGGCAGAAAATCTCAATTCTACTTTGACCTTTGTGAAGAACGCCACCTTGTACAAAATAAATAAAGCATGAGACACTACAGCGCCGCACGCAGTGGTGCCTTTTTGTATATGGGAGAGCGGAAAAAAAATCTGTTAAATCTGAATTATTTAATTTATGTAAAATAAAATCAGTCTTGAAACAACATTTGAGATCCACTCATTTTTTTAATTGCGGCTCCCTAGCCACTCTATTCAGCGAGCTGCGCTTTAACTAGCAATTTTGTAAAGGACCATTACAGTAGCCTAATACAATATATTTGATTTGATTAAGAAAATGTGATTAAAAAAATTATTGGCATTTTTCTGAAATTTATACCGAAATAAAATCTGAACTTTTTGTTTTTTGAATAAAATATTACCATATTATAAATATAAAAACAAACAAGCGTAACAAATACCATACTAAAGAAGCTGAAAAAAAAAATAATAAAATGTTTGTATTGTCCAAAACTGTAGTTGCCCGTGGTGGCGTAATGTTAGTGTGTTGGACTGTTACGCCGAAGGTCTTGGGTTCGATTCCCAGCCTATGCCACCTTAAAAACATAAATGTTTTTTCACGGATTATACCTCTTGCAAGGGATTGACCAATCCTCCAAAAGTATCTCTTGTCATGAAAAGAGTGCTTCTTACCCTAGCCGTTTGGATTCGGCAGAAAATTGTAGGTCCCCTCTATTCTTGGCAATAACACGAACACAGGAATGGTTGAGAGTTGTAAGTCACAAGGCCCTGGTTCTATACGAGCAGTCGCGCCGACCAATTGGTCTAAAACTAAAATGATGGAGTTCAATTTCTGCGCAAGGGATCATTGGCTCTTATTTTTCAAACATATAGATAAAGACAGTCACAGTCACAGTCACAGTCACAGTCAAATGATCCTCGAGGGTATCGATGATCTACAGCAAAATTTTCTGACAAATTCAGGCCCTACAAAAACATATCCGCCGCCTTAAAGTTCCCAAATGTTTTGTACCATAAATGAATATTAAAAATTTCACATATCCGGAAAATGATCTTCCCTTGTGGGAAATTTTATTCTGCACGTTCCAAATTTATTTTCCTTTCGGCAAAACTTGTGTCTATTATAGATCTGAATTGAGTTTTCATTAATTTTTTATAAATTTCCCTTCTAACACCATCAAATTTAGTTTCAAAATTTCCAAGACCATTTAGTCCATGGCAAATAATAATCTTTGCCAAAAAAACCTCTTTAGAGAAAGCAGTTAAAAATATACCTACAGTGTAGTATCCTTCCTTTGTTGAACATCATATACCTACAAAGAACTCTCCCGAACAAAAGACCATACACAATTTAAACGAAAATCATAACGTGAGTGTTTCATTACAATATTTTCATGCAACTTCTTTTTATTCTCTGTTAAATTTTGTGGTAAAACACAACAAAACAAAAAACAACTGCTTAATTTTCTAAGCATTTCCAGGAAATATACATATATATACCTACATATAGGTAATGTAGGTTTACAAAGGAAAAATGCCGAACAAAAGAAATAATTCATTACACTACCGCATCTCTTAATTCAAGCTTTCTATCAACAACTCTATTATTTAATGGACAAGAGGAGAGGAGACCTCCTAGTCCTGGGTAGTGAGTATTTGTTCTACTAGCAGACATTTAAGTGTATATATACGGTACGCACGTCTTCGCTCCTTTTAGATATTGTCCTTCACGCCCACAATAATTAAAAGTTATAATGGAAATCATACAAAGCATCGGATATTCTTTGAAATTGTAGGTATATAGGGGTTTACTTGCACCAACTCTTGGTCTGTAATATTATCAAACCATGAGACCAAAAAGCCCTAAAAGGACGAATTTATAATTTTAAGACGGCCATTAGTATAGAAGCAGGAGCAGCAACAACAGCAGCTTGATTTTTGAAATTACAAATTCATGTTCATATTCTCATTTGAAAGTGTGGACAGTTGTAATGCTCTTCACTTCATACTCTGTCAGTGGAAATGAGTAGACAGGTACAGGAGTGTATATAGACTTATAGAGCCAAAGTCACTGCAGTATTGTTTATTTAATATTCTGTTTGAGGAAAAAAAATTGAAAAACTTAGTCCAGCCACAAAAGCAGTAATTTTTGCATTTAAATATAAATATCTTGGCGACCGAGCTTCGCTCGGCTACTAATTTTTTATTTTATTAAATTTACTATAACAAACTTACAAAATTGGCTTTAAGTCTTGTTTACTGTCATGGTAAATCCAGATCTCAGTATGGTGTCATTCCATGGTCCATAAGTCGAACTTTTGATATAGGCCCCTCCCTGACGACTCCACATACATACATAAATATATGGAAGTACCTATCTCTCACATGTATCCCCACATATTGTGGTGGTATCATCACTTGTAACTTCACAAGTGTGGAGGTATTTCCACATGCATCTCCACAAATTTCAAGGCATCTCCACATCCATGCATATCGTTAGAACCGTTCCCTAAAACTAAGAAACAATAAAAGTGGGCGTGGCAGTGGCCGAATTTTTCCAAAACTATTTAATGATTTTTTTTGTTATGTCTTATGTCATCCAAATCGTTAAAGCCATTTTGGAAAACCATGAAACAATAAAAATGGGCGTGGGAGTACGCGGACTTTACTGAAAATATTTTTTGAATTTCTTGTTCATCAAAACACTACCTCCCAATTTTATCCAAATCGTAAGAGCCATTATCGCGAACCCAATTTCTTAGAAAGGTGGGCGTGATAGTGAGCGGATTTTATTTTAAAATAATGTCCTCATTGAATTGAACAAACTATAAATTTCATCCAAAATGTTAAATTCGTTTCCGAAAAACTAAAAAAACAATAAAAGTGGGCGTGGGAGTGGGTGAATTTTACAAAATAATTTTTTTTAATTTTTACTCTCACAACAAACTGAAAATTTCAATCAAATAATTTGAGCTGTTTTCGAAAAATTGAGATATTTCCAACCAAGAATAAATAAAAGTGGGCGTGACAGTGAACGAATTTTACTAAATATATTTTTTAATTTTCTTTTTCTCGTTCATAAGAATTAAATTCTGAAAATTTCATCCAAATCGTTGGAGCCGTTTTCGAAAAACCAAAACCTAATAAAAGTGGGCGTGGCAGTCGACGGATTCTACTAATTTAATTTTTTTTAATTTTGTACCCATAAAAGTAAACTCTGAAAATTTCATTCAAATCGTTTGAGCCGTTTCCGAGAAATAAAGACATTTCCGACCGTTTCCATCATACTAAGAAGTAAGAAAAGTGGGCGTGGGAGTGGGCGGATTTTACTAAATCCAATTTTTTATATTTTTTCTCGTTCATTGTAATAAACTTAATAAACTCTGAAAATTTTATCAAAATCGTCGGAGCCATTTCCGAGAAACCAAATATATATAAATATATGTAAATACAAGAATAGCTCGTTAAAGAAATAAGATTTAGTAAAAAATCTTGTGTGCAAATTATGCCTCCTACGTTAAAACATTTCCTCTTTGTTCTAAATTCTTTGTTAAGAAACCACGATCGTGCTTCCTGGACACAATGTTCCATTGACACGGTGAAAAGTAAAAATTCCTCATGGCAAGCTTTTCGTATATCTATTATTTTTCAAATAAAGCGAATTTTGAAGAAATTTGAAGAAAATGACGTAGAAATTGGTAGAAACTCACCTAATACGCCGCGCCGCCGCTGCTGATGCAAAACGAAATATTTCTATGGTCTCGAAAATGACAGCGGAATGTTTGCGAAAATAAAGTTCACTGTGAACTTAGCAATACAGTATGAAAATTATTTTTAATTGATGACTCGATGACAAATTTTTTCTGGAACTTCAAAAAGAACTGAAAAGCCTACAGCAAATTTATAGCTGAGAACAAGTTAGTGTTGCCATAAAATATTTTTGGAAATCGGGAGATTGCCGCATCGGAACTCGGTGTTAATCAGGGAATTATTTAATTTAAAAAATTTGAAATAATTATTACTATTTTTTTTTTAATGAACCAAATTATGTTCTTTATTTTATTTTTATATTTTTTTTAATACAGGCTTAAAAACTTAAAATTAAAAATAGATAATTTTCTTCTACAATAAACTTACCTACTTTTATATATGAGTCTACTAGCTTGAAAGCAACTTATAGCACCTATAGCTTACAAAGGAAAAAGTAAAGGGTCATTCATTTTTCGGTTTCGAAAGTAAAGCTTAATAAAACACAATCTTCAATAGTCGGCCAAAAAAATCGGTTATCATTCGACCATATCGCTCCGAATTGACTGTAACCGTCTTCCCATTGGCAATCTTCGAAGAAATGCGGACCAATAACACCTTTCGACCATAGAGCACACCAAACAGTCACTTTGTCTGGATGTAACGGCACCTCTTCGATAATTTTGTTTGTTTACATACACACCGAGTTAGAAATGTGCCTCACCGCTGAAGAAATTGTAGATCGAAAAGTCGGTGCTTATTGTCTGTCTAAATGAAAAATACGCCATAGTGAGGTTTACGACACATTCAATTTCTGCGAAAGCCGGAAAATCGATAAATTCGGAACTTCAGCAACCACTTGTACTTGCAGCAGCAATATTTTCGACTGAGAGTGCATTACGATGACGCACAGGCCTTACGAGCTTATGACACTTCAGTAACGCTTCCACTCTCTTCAAATTTCTTCACAATTTTACCGATTGCTTGCTGTCGCCTGAGCGTTTCCTTCGGTTTCAAATCTACTTCGGAAATTTTTAATTTACTTTTTATTAATGACAATGAGGTTCTAACCCTGCTTTTAAAAATTCTAGTATATACAATTTCTACATATACATAATTGATAGAGAGAATGAAAAAATAGCCTAAAACTATTTGCCGCCTTTTCTTCGTGGCGTAGGTTACCTCCCACCGGTTGGTGTATAGGATTCTTCCCAGAGAAACAACAAAGCATGGACTTGGAGGGTCTTAACTCCGAATGAAAAAGTTTTATGTCTTTTCATAATTACCAATTATTTTTTTCAATATAATAACAAAATAATTTATACCAACAAATTTAAAAAATCTCTGGAGCAGTTTTTTTAAAAGTTAATTTTGTTTAAAAATTGGAATTTTAAGTTGGTTCTCAATAATATAGACCTTAAAACATAATCTGAAATAATTTCGATCGATTTTTCCACAAAAAATATCGAATTTTTCCAAAAAAAAAAAAAAAAAGATAAGCTTCTCACAATTGAAGCTTATTATATTTTATTTATAGGGTCCACAATGAGCCCACTTACAATGAAATGAGTAATCTGGCTAGGCTATATTGGCAAGATGAAATGATCGGTATTAATTTTACTAAATATGTAAAGTGAAACAGGGATATTCCATTCATAACTGCCTCAACAATTGCCATTTTTGCCTGATACTGATATGGCAGTTACAAAATGAACCAAAGTATTTACGGGTACCGCCTCTCAAAAATATCTGATTCTAAAGACAACATTTTCTGAAGACACAGCTAATATAATCCAAATGCACTATTATTAGCATAACTAACAAGGCAAATAAAAATGTATATTAGCCGGCCAGGGATAAAAATACCTTGGAATGTGTGTAAGAGTATTGTATGCTTTGAAATTAAAAGTGAGCAGCATCAAACTGAATTTTTTTTGCCTATTTCTTAAGCTGTCACGTTACACTTCGTTCATATCTATAGAAAAAAGTTTTTGTCTATTTAGCTGTCTGTTGCTATTTCTTTTAATATAAGAAATCTTAACTAAGGGGAATTTCACAACACTATACAATGTTTGGTAAGATTCTGCGTAGAAAAAAGGATTTATTTTTTTTATTTTAACATTCTGCAAATGTTTATTCACATATAGCTTTTCGGATAAGAAGTAAAACTTCAAGCATTTCATTACTCTTAATCTTTTAGAGCGTAGTTTTTTAAGCTAAGTCTGGTTTTGGACAAAACATGAAATATTAAATACCCATTTATTTGTGTTTAATCGAGACCACGGACACTTTTTCAAGCATTTGTGGCCTTATCAATAATGTAGGCCGCAATACCTATCGAATGTTATTGATTATGGTTCTATAGCGAATATTGTTGCCTGTAGCATGCTAATTAATCGCATTTTTGAAAAAACAAAAATAAAATAAAATAAAATAAAAATTCCGTATCCAATACCTGGCTCAATTTTATGCCAATTCAATTAAATTTCGACGCAAACAATTTTCATTTAGCCAATTTTGTATGGGCTGGAGTTTCACTGAACTTTTATTCTTGCAAGACCTGGATTTTTAAGGACTTCCAACGAAGATATTCTCATAATTTTTTTTTATAAAGTCTTGGTCTCGAATTTATAAATTTGGATCTTCTTCCACACTCTCCCGAAAAGCTACAATATTCTCGTCAATATATATACGATCTCTCCTTATGGGTCTCTGTGAAATTCACCTTGATATACTCGTATGTTTTCTATAGGTATATTATGTGACGTTCCTGACGAGATGTTAGCTACTAGTAAACTTGTGAAGTGCCCACTTTAGTACTTGTCGACGACTCTTGGGAATTCCTTCTTTCTCTACAGAGTCAAGTTGGATTGAGCCCTCGTCTTCATTGTCATCGCCATCGCCATCGTCGTCGTTGTCGTCGTCATCCTTATCTCCGTTCTTTCAATATTCTTCGGCCCTTTTCGTGTCCTCAAGCATCACAGCAGGTTAACCAACAGGACTATACAGACGAGCACTAAAATGGGAAAAAAAAGAATACAAGTATAAGAGGTCTGTATATATATAAATAGATGTTTACTATGTCCTCCATCGGAATCGATAATATCAAATTATTCATGCGATGTGGTTTTCAATTCAAATGAACACAAACGCAAGAGGAAGTTTTCCTATAGTATATACCAACGAGTATTTCCCTCACCGATGTTTAACTTTTTATTTATTTATTTTTATTTTCCCTTGCTCTCTCTCAAAGTTAAATTTCTTGTCTCGAAGTAGCAAAACAACTCGTACTCCCACAAAAATAATCATCATCCTTGTCGTCTTCGTCCTTATACGAGAATATAATGTATATAATGTACCTACCTATATAGTGTTTGCTTCAATTTTCCGGATATCATCAGCGTAGCTGACAAATTGAAGGAGGAAAGGTCACGAGTTTGAAAAGGGACGACATCGTCTGCACATTGAAACATGACAACGTCTTCCACCAAAGCCAAATTGTATACAAAGTGTTCTTTCTTGAGGAAATCCTTGGATGTGGAAGGAAGTCCAAATGTGGAGAACAACTATAAGGACAAGGACCAGATATTCACCAAGGGTTCGTGTACAATATATGAATGTAAATATATATCTAGATAATATTCGAATTACGAGATACTTTATCAGAATTTTATTTTTTTAAGTCCTGCTGTTTAGTTTTGGTATATATTGTTTTTTATGTCATCAAATAAATGAGCCTATTATTGATTGAGTTAGTTGGATAACAAATTTGAATTTTTTTTAAAAATGTAAGGCTTGGATTAAAGTAAAAAATAGTAGTTTATGTAGAAAGCCAACCACCTCTCCTAAGGGCACAATTGCAAAAACGCTTGTTTCTATTCAAGTGACGTGTAGTGTATCGTATAATGTATCGTATTGTCTTATCAACAGGAAATCTGAGTCAAAAATTATCATTTAAAAATATACAATCTGGACACCAAGAGAAATATTGTTTTAATTTTTTAGCCCGCTTATGTATTTTAGTTTAAAAATTAATAACGAAGCAACTATGCGACATATACATTTTTGGTTTACACACTGAAGATTTAATTAATTTGAAATTCATATATCAAAATATTTTGATTTGGCCAGAAATTTTCCGCCATTATTTTAGGTTTTTGAGAATTTACTTCTGTAAATCATAAGCTGCAGATATAAAGGGTGTTCTTTTTAGAGGTATAAAATTTGAAATGGAATAAAACAAAGATGATTTTTTTAAATTGACATGAAATTTAATTTATTCGAAAGATAATCTTCTGGCATTATAATTCAAATACGATTTTTGGCATATGAACGCTACGGCTGGCTCGGACGTAGTCTAATCTGGAGGTCCAATTTTCGATGACTTTTTCAAACATTTGTGGCCGTATATCGGCAATAACGCGGCAAATGTTGTCCTCCAAGTGGTCAATCGTTTCGGGCTTATCGGCGTTAAATCACACGATCTTGGAGGCCAATTCACGTGTCCGTAACGTGAAACCAAGCGGTTACCAAAGGTTTCCTTCAATAAATCAATTGTGGCACGAGCTGTATGACATGTTGCGCAGTCTTGTAGAAACCACAGCTCCTGCACATCATGATTGTTCAATTGATGAACGAAAAAGTCAGTAATCATGGCTAGCGGTCACTATTGACTGTAACGTTCTGGGCAGCATCGTTTTTAAAGAAGTACCTACGGTACCGACCAATTATTCCACCAACCCATAAAGCACACCAAACAGACAGTTTTTGTGGATGTAACGGTGTCTCAACATACACTTAAGGATTATCATCACTCCAAATACGGCAATTTTGTTTATTGCCGTATCCATTCAACCAAAAGTGAGCTTCATCGCTAAACAAAATTCGCTTATGAAAATTGAGATCAAAGGGAATCTTCTTTTGGGTCCATTCACCGAATCTACGCCTTTCTAGGTGATCCTGTGGCTTCAATTCTTGAAATGCCAAACCAAACTAAAAATAAATCACTTGACAGCTGACAAAATGGCCACCAGTTAAAATAGTGTTGCCAACTTAAAGTTCTATATCTACTTCTAAAAAAAACACCCGTTACAACATACAATGCTATGTACCTATGTATTAATGTTATGTATAAATCTTTATTCATATAAAATTTTCTTCTTAAAATATATTTCTCTGTGGGTATATAATAGGTATTTCCAATTAACTGCAATATCTTTTCAGACGAACCTTCTTCAAACATATATTCCATGTTCGACGATGCTCATTTTACATTTAAGTTCACTTACCAAGAATACACAGACCCCGCACATCACGCTGCTATTCTGCTACTGCTTTCAACAACGATAAAAACTGATGTGAGTAATGAAATTTAAAAATAAAAATAAAAAAAAAAAAAAAAAAACAATTCCCAGGGTTCCTTTTATTTTGGCAATAACGTTTGTGTCCTTGCAGCGGAACGCGTAAAAGGTAAAAATAAAATAAGCAGAAGCAAAGGTACATAAAACCCCATTAACACCTTAGGACTCAATTTAAAATAAACGACTTTGACTCTTCTATAGGTACAGCGAGTTGGAAATGCGAACCCAGCCATGCAGCAGTACACGTATTTTAATTTAAGTACCTACCTACCATGGCCTGACCATGCTTCAACAGAAATAAGGATAAAAATATACAAATATACACAACACACCTATAAGGTAACTTCGAACTGCTATATAAGACTATGGCACGTATCTATTATAACAACACGACCAATGCCAATCCAACAAAAAAAAAATAAGCGTGGTTCAGCACATTCACATACTTGATCCTACAATTTGGATGTTCCGGTCGGAGATATATTTCATTAAATCAGCTCTAAGGATTGGTTTTATTGGCAATTTTTTTGTTTGTCTCCTGTGTTGTTAAAACTTCTATTAATTTATTAATATCGAACAACAACTGAAGTTATACAAAGATGCGCAAGCAAACGAAACCGAAACTCAGTTTGATATGGTGCAGAGGTGCTGTGTGTTAGTAGGTACCATGAAAATTACAAATAAACAGAAATCCAGAAAATATTCTCCAGCGACGAATGAATTCGCTGATTTGGGAGAAACTAGAATTTAAGTGTTGTAAGGACTTAAGTTAAAAGAAAAACCTTTATTTGTGTATACATATTATTTCGTCGCTTTTTTAATAAAACCGTTCTAACTCAAAAGTATCTCAATTGAGAGATAATTTTCTCGTTTTAATTTTTTTTTAGTTATACTCTGTTCAATTTGAATATGCAGTAGGTACAGGGAAGAAAGGATATTTGCCTTTCACCCATACTATTATGGATTTCAATAAGCTATCTCCATTTCAAAGCTCTCACAGGGTTGCCGAAGTGATCATTATACATCGGCATAATTCTCTCAAAAATGTCGGTAGGGTTACCAACTCTTTATTTATATTTTATGAACAGAAACATGTAGATCGTAAGCTTAATTTAAAAAAAATTAAAATTAAATTAAATCTACCTTTTTATTTGCACTGCACTATTTATTCACGAAATCCTCTTTTTTATTTTTATTTTTATGAACACAAAAACAATTTTGCACAAAAATCGAAATGACAATTAAATAATGAACTGAACTCCATCAAAAACTTGCTTAAACAGTAATCCTTCCTTTAAAAAAATAGCCAAGTAATATTGTATAGCTGCATTTTAACAGTTTTTTGAACAGTATAGAACAGTATTATTAATAATTATTATGAAATGAAATTCGAGAAGAGTTGAAATTCTAAATAATTTTGGTCAACATGCCATGGTTCTTTTTAAGGAATGTTATTTTATACTAATAACGCAAATATTTAAATTCAATAAAAAGAAATAAATAAATAAATAAAACAAAAATAAATGCAAAAGACCGTAAATAAAACCTACCCAGTACCATCACCCACCTGTACCGAGCTTTCTGTTTGTGAAGTAAAAATAATGGTACATATTATAATTATTATATATTATTAACTAATGATGGCAGTTCTATCATTTTTTTAACGCGAGTTTCATTTATGTTAATTTATATTTTTTTTTTCGAATCTAATAGAAGTTTTTTAACGCGTAACTTACCTATAGAATACATTTTCTTGTTCCATTTTCATTTTTAAATTTTACGTTTTACGCTTTAATCTAAAGGGTCTTTCAATAATGACGCGGCCATGATGTAAAAGTAACATCTATCAACTTTATCGCGAGGCAGTCACCTTGTAGCGCTGCGAAGGCTTAAGTTTCAAAGATTCATCTGACCTGCCGGCTTTGGGCAACCCAAGTCGGTAGCAATTTTGAGGAGTTACGAACCAAGAACTGCCCCCCTAATCCATGGTTTGCAGCCAGGGGGTATACCGGCTGTATTCTAACGGTACCTCTTTGACACCAGGTCGAATCAAAGAGTAATTTTAGACCTTACCATATTATGCGGAGCTCTGATGTGGTGGACCCCAATATTTCTCTAGCTACTCGTGGGAACAACATGCCTAAAAATATTAAAACAAAAAACAACAAAAAATTACAAAAAGTTCAACGCTCCGCGGGGAGTTACCGCAAGCGATTACGCAGATCGCATGGAGAGAGATCTCCGTGGAGAAGATCTGAGACCGGATATCAGTAAGTACCTTTATCGGATACCTTACGGGAACTCACTGAACCGGTTAGCAGGAGAAGCATCAACCTCTAATCAAAGGAGAATACCTCCTAGACAAAAGGAAGATGTAACTCAAAGTGCAGCGGCTACAAGCAGAGGGAGTGTACCTCCATTGCAAGTGGCAGCTGGCACCAAAGCCAAAGAAGACGTAGATGATGGGAAGTTACCATCATCGAATACCTCCAAATCACCACCAAAGAAGCCATGGAACCGACAAAGCTGAAGAAACTTCCCAAAAATTAATAAAAATTTAACTCAAAAATACATGTTATTGAAGTAGAATAGACCGCACTGGTCACGCCTCACGATGACGATTAAAGAAAGAATTATGCCCAATTCACAATGCGACGAGGAAACGAGACGAGAGCGTGACGTGAAACGCTGTCATCTTTTTCTCGTTTAAAATCGTTGTCCAATTCACAATGCGACGAGTTTTTTTTTTAACAACATTAATTCATTCGGTTGTTTGCTTTGTGATTCAAGTGATTTAAAGAAAAACAATAAAAAAAGAAATACATTTAGAAAAAAAAGAAAAACAATTTGAGAAAAAAATGCTTGTATTGTGATCAACATGGTGAGCCTGGACGGTGACGGACGATGCTAGCAGAACTGAAGTAGATAGATAGGCAGGAGATAGAATATGTCATATTCACCTGCAATTAAAAAAGACAGGTTTTGGATTAGTTCCTCACTTTTGATGTTCTTTCATTTTTGTTTTATTGTATTTAATAATTCAATAAAAATTAAAAGATACATACATACGTACTTATTCTATCCAGTTGAGATGTAGTGGTCTTCTGTGTTTTTGTTTTCTTTCTCTGTCACTAATTTGTCAAATGAAAAAAATCGTCGTCTCGTCGCGTCTTTTTTTCAATTTTTCGTGACGTGGCGACGAGAAACGCTTTATTGTGTACCTATACTCTGATATACTTTCATTGCTTGAAATTGGATTGACAACTGCAATTTGTTCACGTTATGCTTTCGTCCCGTTTCCTCGTCGCATTGTGAATCAGGCATCAAGAAATATCCCTTAGCACAAAGATATCTTCCTTCAGTAAAAGGGTTGCTCATGTTCTTGTTGTTTTTGCTCCTGTTCCTGTTGCTCACGATCGGTCGTGTCGGTCGGAAATGCAGCTGGTAGTTGGTAACTTTTGTTTTGCTCGCGCCACTGCCAGTTTGGGATCGAAGCTCTTATGTATGTGATGTTGACGATCATGATAGCTCGGTCGCAGCTGCAGCTGGTTGTTGATTTATGTAGTTTGTTGAGCTCGGTCCGCTGCCAGTTACCGCTATTTGGACCAAGATCTGCACGATGGTTTAGCTCGTTGATGGTGACGATGACGATGAGAATGAGACGCTCTAGTATAGTAACTGCATGATACGAATACACATAGCGAATGTACTAGCGATTTAAAGCAGCCAATAGACACTACACTTGTGTCTGCACCGGTGTACTGACAGTGACACCGGTGTGGCATTCCACCACACACGTCAGATCGAGACAACAAAAATCAAAAACTTTTGATTTTACTCGCTCCGTGTCTGACACCGAAAATTGGTATGCGCACTAGCCCACCCCACACATAGCACACATTTCCGTACACCGACACCGGTGCAGACACAAGTGTAGTGTCTATGGGCTGCTTAAGTGCATGATAGCTGTTTGGCACGACTTAGTGAACTTAGTGAATCGAGATCATGATGCGATTAAAAACCTTTATAGGTATAGAATTCTTAATTTAGGACTTTCTTTAATCTCAATCCATATAATTCAACCCAGATTTGGTCGGTAAATTCATCGAAAATTGGACATTCGGATCCGGAATAGGTACATGGCAACCAGTAAAACTGAGGGAGACGACATTACGTATATTCCATCATTTATGCCATAAAATGAGGTCCGTCAAGATATAATCGCATTTTATATAGAAAAAATTATTGAATATATATATGTATATACCTATCTGACAAAAAGCGAGCTTATATTGAAAGATCCTTTTTAGGTAAATTATAAACATACATACATACTTCTTGTATTAATATTATTATTATTTTTCAAATTTCATATTCACGTGTTCATGATATGTGATACATTATACATACCTATGCAAGTTCATATACATATAAATGGTTAAATTGAGAGGGTGAGTTAAGGGTTTTATTGGTAAATTTGCGGTTTAATTATAAAAGTCAGACGGAGTAATAAAAAGTTTTTAATTTACGTTTTGAATTTTTAATAAACGAAAATTTGCAAGTGAGAGAGAAACTCTTCCTCCTTGTTGTTTGTCATTGTCATGTTTGCGCGCGGAGGTAAATACAATTTTATTGGTATGACAAAATATGCATTTCATATGCAGAAGTACATAAGTGGGTCTTTCAATTGATTAAAAAATCTGAATGAACGATGCGCACCCGAAAATAGTAGGTATCTAATAACATAATATCTTAATATGTGTAATCAATATGATATGCAGGGTGAATCGCCGTACGGTATGACAAAAAGCTAGAGCATGTAGGTTGGGTCGAGGCAAAAAAAATGTTATAGTAGGGGGCATTGGCCCCCGCAGGGTGGAAAGAGGGGTCACTTGCCCCTTCCTTGCTCTCAGCTACGACTTTTATCTGCCAATATTTTATGAGTTCTCAATAGGAAATTTTGACTAATTAGTAATTTTTTTACTTTTTTCGTAAAATTCCAGAAATTCTATCGTCAAATAAGAAACGTTTATTGATCATGGATGGATTTAATTTTTCATTTGAACTTGTTAGTATTTTTTTTCGCACTTTTTTCTCATCCAAGTGTGGATAATAATCTTTTGGTTACGGAAAAGCATTACTAAGCGAAGTTTATATTGCATGAAAAGCCAATATCAATTACCCAGATTAGGGCAAGCATTATTATAAGTTTAAGTATTATCATTCGGTTATATTTATAAAAGGATTCCCATAAGAATTCCCGACCGTTTTGTTCCTTCGTGTTCCTATTCAAGGATCCTGCTAGTATAAGCTACTGACTTTTCCTCCAATACTTTACACATTCACATCATTTAAACATGTTAACTAATATGATTTCAAGTTCTTAATTTCGTAGCGCACACAAAACTTCAAATTTCAAAACTCTGTAAACAAATCTCTCTCACTAAAAGTCAAGAAACACAATGGTCCTCGTCCCAGCTATAGTCATAGTGTATCACAAAGTTTTCAATTTTGCTTGATTCACGTACTCGGAACGGAATCGGATTCCTGTAGTGCTGTTGAATGACTAAAAACTGTGAATACAAACAAAGAAGTGCACCCATCACATACAAACCCAAACAAAAAAAAAAAAACAAAAAAAAATTCAGCTATTCACAAAAGGACTCCATGGTCCCTGGATCCCGGAGCGAAATGGATATTATTTATCAAACCAAAACTGACACTCGGTCACAGTAATTTTTCACACAAATAAAATCATTCTGACAACTCACATCATGCAGGATGCAGCTGAATTTTTTCGTCTAATCTCCAGTTCTCGTATTCCATACATTCTACGTGATTTTCTTTTTTTTTTGTTGAAGGGGGTTTGTCGCTGGATGACAGCACGCTTACTGCAGCACTGATGCAGTATAGCAAACGCCCCAAAAGTAGCAAAAATATGACCAACTAATGTCGAACTGGAACTTCGTTCGAAGAGGACACTGCCTCGCTCGCTATATTCGGTCTAATGCTATCGTGTCGTGTATAGCTAGCTACAACCCTAAAGAATATATATAATCATGCTTTATACTTGCTTCCTGGTGTATAGTGGATTTGTGGTCGCTTTGGGAGTAAGAGTGAGATTGCAGATTCAGTTCTGGGTTAAAAGCAGGCAGGAGCTTTGTTCAGAGTGCATTTTGGGAACATACATTTATACCTATGATGTAGGTATATGTAGAAGATTGAAGAGAGGGTGGATGTTGGAGATTTGTGTTGGTTGCTCAGTTGGCAGTTGTATAAATGCACTTTTTGAAACTTTGACAGTTTAGTCCTGCGGTTAAAATGAGAGCAAGTGAACTGTTTTTTTGGGCAGCTAAGGCTTTGGGTATAGTTCGTCGGTTAATACATGTGGGATTTTTTGGATTTTCTATGTGAAAAGATGACTATGTTTTTGTATGAAGATGAAATGACCTCACTCCTGCCCCTTTTGTATTTTTGTTTTTCGAATCCGTTCATATAAAACTCGTGATGATTTATTAATTCTTATTTTGCAATAGAATTGCTGAGCTGAGTTAAGGCTCGGTGTATGTCTTTCATGCTATTAATTTTTATTTGTTTTCAAGGAAAGGAAATAGGTAAGATATGTATGTAGGTTGGATGTTTTAGGTTTTATAAACTTCAAGTTAAGGCATTGAACTTAATGAATTAATCTTTTGACATTAAAGTTTAAGAAGAGAAATTTGAAATAGAAAAATGGTGATCTCTACATAACTATAGACACATAAGTTTTATTTTAACTGTGAGAAGATAGATTCCCTAGCATTTTAACTTTCGATATATCCAGGTAAGTAGGACTATTACCCCAAATGTATTGGGTTCGATTCTAAAACTATGTCATCTAAAAAACTGAAATATTTTCCACGGGTTACTGGCTCTTGCGAGGAATTGACAAATCCTCAAAAAGCATATCTCTTGACAGAAAAAAGTGGTTGTCACCTTAACCGTTCGGATTCGGCGGAAAATCGAAGGTCTCCTCCATTCCTACCAATAACACACATACAGGAAAGGTTGAAGTTGTGAGTCATTAGGACTTGGTTTTATAATAACGGGTGGTTAAATGTTAAGGGCCGATGTTGAATATGAACCACACCTAAACGTCAAGTTTTTTTCTGCATTTCATTTGACATTTCTCAATCTCAGACTAACTCAATTTGAACCATGGAGAGACACACAATCGAGCAACGGTCAGAATGGTGGCAAGAAATAGCAACAGTGGATGATCAATTTTCGAAGAAAATCATCTTCAGTGATGAGGCACATTTTCACCTCAGTGGATTCCAAAATGAGGCCGGTCAGGCAGTTACTGTGAATGGTGTTCGCTATCGTGAGACGATAACGAACTTTTTATGGCTTGAATTGGAAGATATGGATGTGGGTGATATTTGGTTTCAACAGGACGGTGCCACTAGCCACACAGCTATTGAAAGAATGGCTCTTTTGCGCGACAAATTCAATGGCCGTGTTATCTCACGTGGTGGCGATGTCAATTGACCGACAAGATCATGTGAATTGACACCGTTGGACTTCTTTCTTTGGGGTTATTTGAAAGAAAAGGTGTATTCAAAATCAACATCGGCCCTTAAAATTTAACGACTTTTTAGATTTTCAGTGAATTGACTGATTTTTTTTAAATTTTATAATTTTATGCTTCTTAATAATTTTAACAAAATTGTATTTACAATTTTAAAAACAATGTTATACATACATATATACTTAATTATAATTAAATAATAATCTATTTTTCGTTAAATCGTAGCTCCATTAGAGTAATGTTATCTATACAACGGGCAAGTTCGGTGGGATCAGAGTTGTTGTTTCACATAGAATTTATCTATATATCGCTTTGACTCTTAATTGCTGAAACACAAGCATTCGAAAACTTATTGGCATTTAAAGTCATTTTAATAGTTTTTATGTATCGATGGATTTGTTGCTTGTAATTAAACTATTAACGAAAGAGGAACTTATTTCATACTAATGCATCACGTGAATAATTATTTTAGATAATATCAAGTTTAAGTTAATATTCTGCCTTTACCTCTACAGTCTACATATGTACATATAATTTTGCTTACGTTATAGTCAAGCGAGATCTTTTTTCATTAACAAAACTATACATTTTATATAAAACACAGGAAGCCCAAATGATGAAATTCAAATCCAGGTAATGAATACCAAATGCATATAATGTAGACTCTCACATGCATAATTACATAATGTACAATTTACAATTTTATACCTTACCTACCCTACCCTTAAACCATTTGTAATCAAGAAACACCAAATGTGAGTTATTTACTAAATACCATCGACACGACGGTAAATCTTACCTAGATCGCCACGAGTGACGGCTTAACTGGTACATATAATACATCCCAAAACTAAAATAACCCACAACCCAAGCTTCAATTCCCGTGAGCCATATAATATAACTACAAAAGCTCGAGACCCGAGAGAGTATAGATATTGATTTACCTTAAACTGAACAGGGTGTTAAATTTGATTTATGTTCCCCATTGAAGGAAGGAGGAACCTAAAAACAACCTACATTATAGTGATAGATATGTATGTTTATGTATATATTTAATTCATAAAATCGCTTAAGGCATATTAAATTCTAGATGGAATAATTTGGACCTGCAATGGAAATGGCTGAATATAGAATAGAGGCAAAGCATGCTTTCCCATTGAAGAAAAAAGGATTAACTTGAACTAAATGACTTAAAATGATTTGCTTTTTTATGATTTCTATTACCAATACACTGTGCGCTACTGTCTTATCCATATTTTCTTATCTTGATCCTTTTCTTTTTTTTTATTAATGAAAAAATCAATCTTATGTACAAAAATGGCATGGTCAGACAAGGTAAAATATCTCAAGTCCAAATTTAAATATACTTAAGATTATTTTATATTGAGATTTTTCAATAATAGTTAAAGGGTTAAAAATATTAGGTTGACTTAAGATACTTTACCACGTGCAAACCAAAACAAAAAAAAATACCCTAATTTACGACTTAAGATAAAATACCTCGAACAATTCTGGAAAAGTAAGAAAAGGCAATTCATCTCATGTTGATATAAGATATTTTCATAAATCTAAAACTTTGATTTTCCTTCCCCAAAGTAGACATAGGATACTTTTGCAAAATAAAAAAAAATACCAATATACCGATGATACATTTAATGGCAGGGCAGTTTGGTTCCATATTATACTCAGTGCGCATGCGTTTTCAACACTTCAAATAAATAAAATAAAATAAATAAATTACAATGCAAATACTTTTAACTTGAATCTTTATAAGATTTTTAGAGATTTTCAGTAATAATGTATATTAATTCCCGTGTAGCAGCCATTTTGCGAAAGGTTAGTTCAAAAAACAAAAGAAGTGATCAATTCAGGTAATCAGACATTTCTGACAAATCTCTGTTACCAATGACTCAATGAATTTCACTTTCTGACAATTTCAAGATCCAAAGTACTGTCCTTATAGTCGCAGAGAACGAAAATGACGACCCTATATCCTTCAAGAAATGAGTGAAGTAGTTGAGAGGCAGCTGAACTATGAAAGTTCATCTGAATTGTAAATTCTGTCATTGAAAAGTGAACAACAGATAATTTGACGGTGTACGGCAGTGTGCCTAGACAACCAGTTTGCATGATGCGGCAGGAATTGACATTGCAAAATGTGGTGAAATGAAATAGCAACATGGATATTTTAGTATGCATTTTTTTTAATTAATTTCCCATTTTATTTTTAAGTTTAAAGTTAAAAAATAATATAAAATTGTAAATGAGGATATGAGAACATATTTATATAAATATTGGAATACGTTTATAAATAAAGATATGTCCAACTATCTAGACAGTGGATGGCTGGACAACTGTCCAAGAGTGTGTTCTAAGAAATTCTAATAAATACGACTGTGAGTTTTTAATAAAAGTTATATAATTCGACTTAGAACCTCAGAATGATTTTCGAATAAACTAGGCAAATTATGTTACCTCAATTTAAGATTTTTGAAAACAATAATTAAAAAAATAAATAAAATTAAAATAGGCAAACTTCCTTAAGTCATAGTTTGCCTCATAACTTACTAAACAGTAAATTTAAAAAAAAAGCTCAAAAAATTTTACCTTTAAAAGTTTGATTGTAAGAAGTCTATGTTTTTTGGGAAGCTTCTTTTAAAATTTTTTTTTGCTCTCCTGAAAACTGTTTAAAATGGACTGATTTACATTTTTAGTCCAGATTTAAACTTTAAATGTTAACTTAAGGAAATCATTTCCGTAGCTGCTGTGTTAACTATAACCAATTTAAATCTGTAATATAAATCCTTATTTGAGTCACAAATAATAATTATAGCTATGACATAAACCTGTATTATACATTTATAACATATTTTCCCATTTGAACAGCACCAAAAACCCTATAATAATTTGACCTTTTTGTTGACAAGTTTTACCATCTTGTAGCTAAATTTTAATTAACATAAACCACTTTTCCTGATTAACCCCCGAAAAACTTCCAACAGAAGTCACCAGTCATAGTATATTCTATTTAGAGTATCTAAAGGATTCAACTTCTCTGTATAGCTATAGCTATAGATGTAGGTAGGGTATAACAATGTGGAAAAACCGGGTCATGTATTTTTGTTCATACATAATATAATTCTAATTATATACATAAAATATATATGTATATTTAACAACCCTAGTAGCGGAAATATTAGCGGGTCTCTTCTTAATTGGTGTAAAGAAGAATTTAGAATGATAAACTTGTCAACCTATTATTCAAATCAGAATGTTATGTTTGTTGCTTGAAGATGAATCTTTTTTAATAAGTATTTTTAACTTGCTTTTCATTTAATTTCTCAGGTCTGAGGTAAGCTCGTCGGAGTCCAGCTTCAGGATTATCCTGGAGAAAGCAAGTAAAACTGGAGTAAAGTTTACAAATTTGTATTTAATCAAAAAGAGGGTTTTACAATTTCAATAAAAACTTGGTCTAAATAACACAGTCCATGAGATTTACTTTGAATAACGGAACTGGGGAAAATTGTTAAGAATCTAATTCCATTCGAGGGCTAGCCCAAAAGAAAAACTTAAGCCCACTGCTATGCTAAGCTTACTTAAAAAGTAATTTTATCGGTAGTAATCACATTCAAGCTCAAAACTCACTAAATGGAGTGGATGGATAGTAATAATATCGGCGGTGGGGATCCAAAACCAAACTAAAGTTAAAAGTTAATACAGTTCCAACAAACTAAAATCAGCACTTCTAATTCCAAAACAAGAAAATCATGAGTCGATAAACTTCCAATTGTTGAAATTACACACCTCGTCTTGTTATAGTTTCTACAACGACAAAGTGTGAACTATAAGACGACCTAATAAATATAATTACCTTATATGATGACATCGTATTGTGGTATCATATATTATGTTATTTTAATGGGACTTCGGCGGGCGACAAGGGTAATGGTATTCGGCTTTGGAAAGTGCGGAAGGAAATATAACGTTTCGTTATAATATTTACGTACATATGTATGTATCAATATATTTTTAAATAGAATTTATTTAAATTTTAAATATTTTTCTTAATGCAAGTGCAGTCTTAATGTCCTAATGTTATATCACGAGTTAAAATAAAAAAAACACAGAAAAAAAATTGTAATACAATTGATTATAGAAAGTTGACATGGGATTAAAAATAAAACTCATTAATAGTTAAATTTTAATCCGTCGTTCAACAAAATAAAAATTATTTTTTCCTCATTTCAAGACCTTAAATTGCTCCTAAAAACTATGTTTATTGTCTGCAATTCCTCCTTTGTCTCAAACAATGATAGCCCACATAAAAATATTATTAACTTTCTGGAAGGATCATCATAACAGACAGCCAGCTGCCAGACATAAAGTTCCAACAAGAAATATATACGAACTTTTAATTAGTTTTGAAGCATCTTGAATTTAAATCAATGTTGAAGTTTGATACAAATTATAGTTTTCTATTTTCTGTTGATGTAACGAAAATAAACATAGGTTCAGTTTCCTATATATGTATAAGTGTATATAGTTTGAGTTGAAAGAATTCTTACATAGGTATATACCTACCCAGCCAGAGCCTAACATTCATCGCCTAATCCACATTTAATTACCCTAAAACTATTTCCATCATCAATTCATCATCATCAATCCGAAATGTTGTTTTGTTTATGTTTTTGAAATCATCTGCCATTAGGTGTATCTATAATGTGGTTGTTGTTTGATTTTGAACTTGTCACGTTACCAGTGATTTTGAGTGCTTTGTTAAAATATTTCAATTTGGATGTCTGGATAAGAGAAGAGAATTCCCGCTGCTTTTAGATAATGCAAATTTTCAATTAATTGCATCTATAATAAATAATAATGTGTGCACTTAAAGCTCAAGAATGCGTGTATATTAAATGTGCACTCTAAAGGATTTCTGTACGAATTTATGCTTTGAGCGATTCAGTTGAATTTACCAACACCAACATGAAACTGATCTCACTTTAATTAGTATCTCATTTTGAAAAAAAAAAAAAAAAAAAAAAAACTGGCACAATTTCGCTTCGAAACGCAAATGAAAACTAAAATCTAAACCAGGTGAATAGGAGAAGTGAACAGAACATATTGCACAGACATCGCATGTATTCTATAGAACAATATATAAATAATAACCAGTGCTGCCATTCGTAATGTTTGATTTTGGGTGTGAGATAATGGTCGTCGTCGTCGCCAGGAGGCCATCCACAAATCCAGTTCATAATTCAAAATAATTCTTCGATGCTAAGAGGTCGAACAGCTGCCTGACATGACGAAAACAGACATTCGAATTTACAGAAATTCTATAATTAGTTTAGCCCTTACGGCTGAAAAGCTATACCTATTTATACGGATAGTTTATATACAGACGTTTGCCTATTGCAGTTTATGTTCCTTTCCAAACAGCAATTAAATTTAATTCCACTAATTAACTAGTAAACATATGAAAATGGACAGCATTTTCAAAAATACTATACTTTGTTTAACAAAAATTGTCAGTACAGGGCTTATGGGCAAGCTTTTTCCAAAGCAGTCGTGCCTGATGAACCCTCCCGATACTGAGTTGGGAAAAATGCCACTGAAAAAAAGAGCGAGCCACTGACTTATGTTAAAGAATTGTTGTTGTAATTCTTCGCAAGAAGTCGTACGGTGAGTTGCTTGAATCATAAGTTATGTACATAAAGGGTGGTTTAAATTTTAAGGGCCAATGTTGATTTTGAATAAAACACAAATTATTTAGGAAATTATTGTTATTTCTTTTTATTATGATAATATTGGTTTGGTTTAATTATGTGTGGAACAAAATATCGGCCAAATGGCCGCCGCGACCTCGGCGGCACACCTCCATCCGATGGTCCAAATTTTCGATGACGCTGAGGCATAATTGAGGTTCTATGCCGTTAATGTGCCGAATTATCTCATCCTTTAGCTCTTGACTTGTTGCTGGCTTATCGACGTACACCTTTTCTTTCAAATAACCCCAAAGAAAGAAGTCCAACGGTGTCAAATCACATGATCTTGGCGGCCAATTGACATCGCCACCACGTGAGATAACACGGCCATTGTTCCGTTAGCTGTGTGGCAAGTGGCACCGTCCTATTGAAACCACATATCGTCCACATCCATATCTTCCAATTCGGGCCATAAAAAGTTCGTTATCATGTCACGATAGCGAACACCATTCACAGTAACTGCCTGACCGGCCTCATTTTGAAAAAAAATACGGCCCGATGATGCCGCCAGCCCATAAACCGCACCAAACAGTCACTCTTTGTGGGTGGATTGGTTTTTCAACAATCGCTCTTGGATTATCACTCGACCAAATGCGGCAATTCTGCTTATTGACGAATCCACTGAGGTGAAAATGTGCCTCATCACTGAAGATGATTTTCTTCGAAAATTGATCATCCACTGTTGCCATTGAAATATTCAATTTTAATTTTGTTCGCGAGTTCTTTTACCTGTCAAATACTACCAAACAGCTGATTCGAAGATTCAAATTCCTCATTCCCTATTTAGAAGGGAAAATTGACTTCCCGGGGAGTTCGGAATAAGGAAATTTTGCTCCCGAATGATTGGATTTCCCGGGGAGTTTTTTCCCCGGAGATATTTAGAATCGGGCTAATTATTTTTGTTCGCCACCGTTTTTTTTCAGTCTTCCAAAAGGCGACCTTCTTATGATCAATAATATGCCATAGCTTTTTCAGCTAAGTTTGATTTATTAATTCAGAGCTGCCGTTTTTCTTGGACGGAAACTCATAAATTGTCAAAATTTTAAAATATATAGAGGTTATAATTAAAAGATTATTATTTCATTTTTAAAAGTTATTTTTTATTTACCAATTATAATTCAACATTGAAAAGAACAATTGCAAGAAACACATGTGCGTTGCGAATATTTAAGTAGATCTTTATAAGTGATACAAAATCTATCTATGCATTTCTTTGGTGAAATAAATCAATACATTTTGACAAAACTTTATTGTATTTTGAAAAATATTCTAATATAAAAACAAAAGCACAAACACATATTGATGCAACAAAAAATTGAAATACTCCCCATAATTGATGCATTGACAAAAAATTTACAGGTTCTTTAAAGATTTCTGTACTATACTTGGTGACGTTTTCTTCATAAAATTTATTTATTTTTCCACTGATAATCAATTGATCAATTTGTCTGTTTATTTCTTCGGTAAAAAATGAATATTTTGGTAAACTCGCACAAAACTGAGCATTCATAATAGGAAATTCAGATTTTTTATATCTGCCTGTTGTTATGTCACTAAATCGATAAAAGAAATCGTCTAATGCGATAAAAGCAATTTTTTTAATTGGGGAGTTTTCAAATATTTTAAATAACTCTATGCGACTTTCTTTATCATATAAAATCAAACTATCCGGTTTATTGATTAATTCGGATCCCAAAAATTTAATTTCATCCCGTTTTGCCATAAAGTGATAACCGTCAGCTAGCATTTCTTCTATATTCCTTGGCAATTCTTTTGAAAATTTTTCATGAAAAAATTTAAACATTGAACCCTCATATAAACTGCGTAAAATAAAAGTGGCAAAGAGCCAACAAACTATTTGAATCCGTTTAGAATGTATTTTAGAAAAAAAGAAACCTTTTCTGATTAATTGTTGTTGCAAAAGAACTTTCCAGAGCCATTTTACTATAACAATTATCAAAATGGTCACCCAAATTGACGTTTCGAATGGAATGAGTAAAATTTCAATAGGGCTGTACGATGTTGTTGATTTAAAAACGATACCCAATTTAGAACTCCAATATCCTTTGGTACTAGCTAAATGTAGTCGTCTTTCCTGTGTGCAATAGTTTCCACAAAACAATAAATCCCCTTTGCCTTCACTAATCTGAAAACAAAAAAAAAACGATTTGGTGACGCTTGCGAATTCCTTTGGGAACACATCTTTTTTTATGACATACCATTTTGAAACCACCTTCCATTGTTCCATTATCAAAAATTGTGCCTCGTTTGTCTGGAGAAATGACGAGTTTCAATGAAGAGTTCATAACATCAGCAATAAATTTAAAAGTTGAAAGTTCAACACCATCAATATGATTCTTTTGAATATTTACATATGGATATTCGTGCCATGTTATTGCCTTAAAAGGACACCTCCATAAATTGCGAATTTTTTTTGGAAATGTTGGTTTCTTCAATTCTAGTTTTCCGTTTTTAAAACTATTGTAAATAACTGGTTTACTTTTTCTGCAACTTGTCTCAGTGAAAGGATAGTAAGTGTAAATATTCACTGTTCCTTGAGGGGCCTGAACAAGGATAATTACGTCGGCAATGAATTTATGTAGGCATAGATGGAGAATTTGTCTTATTATTTTCTCTTTATCATTTTTGTCATTTGGTAACAATACATAGTATCTTTGATAATAACCAGAAGTATCGATGATATTTGTTCGTATGCGTGTAACTAAGAGACTGAAAATGGTTGTTCTTAGGAAAAGTAAAAATCACAGGAATTGAATGCAAACAAATTACTTGAATATATTTGCGGAACCAACAAAAAGAATTTTTCTGTGGCTTTCATACTTTAATATTGGCTCTCCTAATACAAAATCCACTTGACTGAAATGAATAGTTGCTTTTGCCAAGAATTCATCTATCATATCACCGAACATGAGTTTATTTTCATAAGACTCCATTTCGTGCAAAAATATACCGTAAGTTTTTATAGTTTCAAAATTATTTTTATCCATATTTTCATTATAAAGAAGAGCTTGAAGGCATTCGATTAAGTTATTATCCTTCTGAATAATTTCAAACCCGAAAGTCTTTGCTAGCACAACGCCACACAACCCGATTAAAAATAGTTTTCTAAAGAATAACATCGTTTAGAGGTGTGAAGTTCAACACTAAAAAAATATCGCTTAATACAAAACTTTTTATTGAATATTAAAAGATTCGCACATATGAAATAACTTTTAAGTTTAATCCAGCCATCAAAATGCATTAAGTTTTAAATTTTATCTAATGCGAATTTTATGTTTTTTCGATGATTGATTAAAATAGATTGTACAATGCCATTAGTTCATTAGAAGATAAAATTAATTTTACGCTAAATAATTACTGTCCATATGTGTTTGTATATTTTTTGTTTTAAAGTCAATATTTAAAAATATTTTCTGCTAAACCAAAACGGAAAATCAATTTGACATCATGAACTTTTTCAATTACATATAATCGTAATAGTATGCAAACACGGTTATAATATTTCATTTGGTTATGAAATTCAATAAATTAATTATGCACTACCATTGAATCATCATTTCAATCATTTGACAATTTCAAATTTTGAATAATTGGCGTAAAATTTTAAACAGCCTGATGTTAAGATATTAGCATGGTAGGTACTACTATTAACAAGATACTTACTCTTAAGCTCTTTGCTAAAATGTTCTTAGCTTTTAACATTTTTTTAATTGTATCATGATAAACCCATTTTTTTTTATAAACTTTAGCTCAACACGCCTAAAAAAGTGACACTTCGTGAAAAAACGTAAATAAACATACCATTTTCACATTTTTAATTGTCAAAGTCACTTAATCGCCTAAAATTTTGCACCATTGCTTTCAAAAATGACAAAAATAATTAATAAGAAATACCAATTGATAATAGTCTTGTTTAAAAAAGCACTGTTTAAGTGTTTATGCGACCCGAGCAGTCAGTGTTATAACTGGCCAGTACCTGAAACACCGTTTCCTTAAAAACTTTTTGGGTGGTGCGACTTGTGACAGTTCGTGTAGAATCAGAACCTTTAGGTAGTAACTTAAATTTCAACAGATTTTCAAGCATGATTCAGAAAAAAACTATTCTATTATAGTCTTTCAATCCAGAATTAGGTATTTCAATTTTTGTTTTAAATGTTTTAAAGAACATGTAGTTAGATGTGATCTTTATTCAATATTCATTTCATTTTCATACATACATATACATAGTTCACAATTAGAGCATGGCATGAGCCGTCAGCCGAAAAAAAAGAGAAAACATGTATAATTGTATAATGGTTCAAAAGCAGCAGTTTGGAACTTTCTACTAAAAATGATATGATACGTATACCTGTTTCATGAGCAATTTATATACGATATTGGTAAATACTTCCCCGTGGCATTCGGATCGCTGATTATTATTGTCAATGATATTAATCTTTTGTAACAGGTGGTTAAATTTTAAGGGCCGATGTTGAATGTGAACCATACCTTAACGTCAAGTTTTTTTCTGCATTTCATTTGACATTTCTCAATTTCAGACTAACACAATTTGAACCATGGAAAAATACACAGTCGTCAATGGTCAGAATGGTGGCAAGAAATGGCAACAGTGGATGATTAATTTTCGAATAAAATCATCTTCAGTGATAAGGCACATTTTCACCTCAGTGAGTTCGTCAATAAGCAGAATTGCCGCATTTGGGTGAATGATAATCCAAGAGTGATTGTTGAAAAACCAATGCCCCAACAAAGAGTGACTGTTTGGTGCGGTTTATGGGCTGGCGGCATCATCGGGCCGTATTTTTTTCCAAAATGAGGCCGGTCAGGCAGTTACTGTGAATGGTGTTCGCTATCGTGAGATGATAACTAACTTTTTATGGTCCGAATTGGAAGACATGGATGTGGACGATATGTGGTTTCAACAGGACGGTGCCACTTGCCACTTGCCACACAGCTAACGAAACAATGGCTCTTTTGCGCGACAAATTCAATGGCCGTGTTATCTCACGTGGTGGCGATGTCAATTGGCCGCCAAGATCATGTGATTTGACACAGTTGGACTTCTTTCTTTGGGGTTATTTGAAAGAAAAGGTGTACGTCGATAAGCCAGCAACAATTTAAGAGCTAAAGGATGATATAATTCGGCACATTAACGGCATAGAACCTCAATCATGCCTCAGCGTCATCGAAAATTTGGACCATCGGATGGAGGTGTGCCGCCGAGGTCGCGGCGGCCATTTGGCCGATATTTTGTTCCACACATAATTAAACCAAACCAATATTATCATAATAAAAAGAAATGACAATAATTTCCTGAATAATTTGTGTTTTATTCAAAATCAAGATCGGCCCTTAAAATGTAACCACCCTTTATATGCAGCAGGTCTTTTGATATTATCAGATTCACCAAATAACAAGCAACTCATGATAAACCTGTTTTCAGAAATACTTGGGGATTTACAATAAATACATCCAACATCCAAAGTAATGGTTTGCAAAAAATCTTGACGTAGTTTAATAAGACAAACTTGGAGATCTGTCAAGCTGGAAACACCACAAATGAAATTCAAAATTATTCTAATAATGCAGGAATTAAAACTTAAATCTCTTACCCCTTAAACCTGTGGTTTTCCCAGCTTGATGGTTATCGCCTTGAAGTCACCAAAGATTATAAATGTTTGGGAGTAGGTATAACTTAATCCAACGATAAATTTGTTTTTATTTCATACAACTAATACTACACGGTTAATCAGGAAACAGGCCTTCCAATTTCCAAGACCGTTTACAAACATCTTTAAGCTTCAAACAAACTACATGTCTTTAAAATCACATCCCTTTTCAAATGCTTGTTTGAACAATGTTCTGTATGAACTTCGAATTAAGGACAGCTTTATTAATAAGTTGCGGAATATTGGCGATTTTTTTTGTAAAATCTCAACTAAAAGAGCAGCTTCAATGTTATTCAAAAGACATACATTATTATCACAAGCTTCGTCTTAGGGAAGGATAATTTATTCACAGCTTAATCATAGTCTATTATATAACAATTTTTTTCAGGAGTCATTTAATTATAAATAAATATCACTATTATTCAAATGCAGATGTTATCTTAGTTATGTTAGGAATTTTTTACCTACTGCAATATTCGAGCAAATGAAGACCGCTTCCATTTCATAAGCATTTGTTCAGTATTAAAGAATCAAAAACTGAGATATGTCGGTAAAAACATGTTAAAAACGATCTAAATTATTAAAATGTTTTTTAAAATTAATTTATAAATTAAGAAAATCACGCAATATACTTTTATCAGTCGAGCTGGCGGTTATATCAAAGCTTTAAAATTCATCATAAATATTCAAAAATGTATGTAGGTATTGAAATATTGGTAAATAAAATGAATGAACAACCTTCTTGCTTACTAACTTACTCACTTAATTATGAAGATAAATCAAAATGGTTAGGACAGCTTTTGAAATATCTACTTGAAGGTAATATCATAATAATTTTAGCACACAGATTATTTTATGGAAATTGTATAGGAGCCATATTGGAGAAAAATATGTAAGTAACCTTATGTTTCATTATTTTAACAGTTGTGTTGAAGGCACCATTATTTTTGGTTATATCATCATTCTTTATCTTAAAGATTTAAAAAAAAACAACTTAGTCGTTTCGTTTTTTTGAAATATTAATACATATATTAAAAAAATAAATTTTTCATAATCTATTTCAAGAAGTTGTAGTCTGTTGCCGCAACTTCCATTCCTTTGTAAAATTTTAAAGATTTATTCCAGCACTTGAAATTTACCTTACAATTTAGCCTTATAAAACCTCACTCTCGGTGACGGTATATTCTGCCACGTTAGTTGTATCGTTGTTGGTTTTATAATCGTTGGCGATATAAAGATTAAATTCTTGTAATATTAAAATATTCAAAATATCGTAAGGGATAGACGTGACAAAAATTTTGTTTTCCACATTATCGTGGGTCTAAAACTCTTTTTAACCATTTTCAAATCCTTTCTTTCAAAAGCGTTAGCAGTCCCTTTTGACAAAAAAAAAAAAAAAAAAACACTTACCATGCCAAAGTTTCCCCTTTGTATGAATATTATAAGCCTTGCAAAAAATAAAAGGAAAGGTGCTTTTTCGCTGACACTTTTATTCATTTTGACAGTTTGTACCTTCCTCGTGACGTTGCTTTTTTTGAACAGATTTAGTTGAATATTAAGGACGGATGTGCTCAGTGCTGGTGATTGTGAGCTTATTTTTGTCCCCTCTTATATATATACCTTCGTCAAACCCATATAATAACTTCCGCTGTGTTAGCCCTTTTTTTTTTTGTCTGATGGCTTTATAACCCTTTTTGGATTTGCTGATGTTTTTTTTTATGTGAGAATGGTGTTATATCAATTTGTTGGTTGGCACAAGAATGGTGTGAATACGATTGATCCAGACACAACAGTGTTTGGTTAACTTAGCAAAAATGTGCCTATACAAATGGAATATAATATATACATTTTCTATGCACATAGCTTACTTACCTTTATAGTCGTTGGTATTTGACTGCCTATGTCGTCATTTTCATTTACATAAATGCATGTCTGACAAATTGAATTTATATTTTTGGCTTTTTCTTCACTTCAGTTGCCAAAGAGTGGATGTAATGTTGATGTTGTAGCCTTGTAGGTGCTTCCTACTTAGTGTCTCCTTCTTCGATTTAGTTTATTTGATTATTTAGCCTTTATAAATTTTCTTTTTTAAACTATATTTCAATTGTTTTTAAGTTGAGATAACGTAACGCACACTCTGGATTAATTTTTAATTTTTTTTGCTACTGTGACATTTTTGGATCTCATTTTTGTTTTTTCGACACAAATTTAAAAATCAGTTTATACTTGAAATTGTCAAATGCATCCAAATAAAATTGGATGCGTTTTCTGCTCAGTTATTGTTCACTTCGCTACTTTTTAGAATGTTTTTAGAAATTCATGAATTTCTCACCATTTTCTCTTTTGACTTCCGGAACTCTACTATGCCGAACTGGATAAACCTTTTTATTAAGCATTTATATGGCTACTAAAAACAAACTTAAGGCATAATTGGAAAAACTTTAAAATAACTTACTTACACATCCAATCCAAGGCTGTTGTGTTCAGTGTTCATTTAAGCGAGTATCTTATATGTTTTTCTTCATTTTGAAAAAAAAAAAAAAAATAGTTTTTAAACTTCAAAAACTAAATAATTAAACAAACAAAACAACATGAACCTAACCAAACACCAAATTACTTAAAAAGGACTTAAAATTAAGTTTTACTGTGAACACAAAAACAAAAAAGAAAAAAACAATATAAACAACAAAGTTTAAAATCCAACGTTCACATAGATAAATTCATTCGTATAACTGTTGTTTAAGTCAAATTGAATATTCGTTGCTAACTTTAGAGAAGAAATATACAAAAAAAAAAAAAAAAAACAGAAAGATGAACCCTTTTTCTTGAGAATCGAAAAACTTTTCTAATACCAATAAATTCTGCCTTGTGTTCTTATGCTCGTTCTCTTATCTCGCCCTCAAAAACAAGGACGACATTCAATAGTTTCACCTGCATGTATTCATGTATACATATATACATTATGTATATATTCTACATGAATTCAAGGATATGTGTAGGTTCTTCCGCTGGGAGCAGCACATCATCTACTATGTATCTACTACTAAAAAAAAGAAGCTGAACTTTTGCAACCGACACAGAAATACAGACAGAGAGAGAGAGAGAGAGAAAGAGTGAGATGAAACAATAGCAAAAGTTAAGTTTTTCCAAAACACACATCTTCTACTTGAATTCTTATCCTTGAAGTATCCTTGATACTAAAATTCCCAGCGAGGTGTTCAAAACACACTCGACCCAAATGAAGACGAAAGATGCTCCCACGGAGATTTTGTGAAAGTTAATTCCCCCAGCATAGAACTTTATATCATTCGAATTTTATCAGACAGCTTTGCCCCTAGTGTTTGTTTCTTATTCTTTTATTTTTTATATTTGTTATAGCTTTATGGTAGGATGGTACCTACATATATAATGTCCAAGTTCAGGTTAAGGATTTAAGAAGAATTCTAGAATGTGAGAACTTTGCAAGGACATCCGTCCTTGGTCTTGACTAGGAGTTAAGTGTTGCGATATAAAGGAAATAAAAAATAACAAAACCTAGGTTAGGTTTGAACATGTTTTGCTTATGCAAAAGTATACTGTCGAGCTAAACTATGAATTATTGCATCGAGATAATTCTGTCTCGAAATAAATGAAATTTTATTTTAAAGGACAGTTTAAGTTCAGTAAAATCAGTTTTAAATATCTACAAAAATAATAGCGCAAAATTTTAAACGATTTAATACGATGTTAAAGCCATTTTGTCATAGTAAAAATGCTTTAACATCGTACTAAATCGTTTAAAATTTTGCGGTATTGTTTCTTATTTATTTTTATTTTTTTATTTTTTAGAAGAAATTTTTAAATCTACAAAATTCCTACGAAAAAATTAATGAGCTGTCCTGCCATTTTGCAGAAATCATTCCAACGCGTTTCATCTCCTCATGATCGTAGAGTCCTTTTTTTGTTTGTGTTGAGTTTTTTAAGAACAAAATATCCATCAGTTATGGAATCTTATGATAAATCTATTCGAGTCAAAAATAATGATATTTAAATAGGGATCGGGTATTAGAGGTAAAGTTTTTAATGAACTACTTATAAAGCACGGTACACAAGCAGCATTACAAAGAATAATTTAATTTATTTATTAAACAGATACCTAATGTGTTTTTACAATCTAATCCCAATAGTTCCTTATTCCTATGATTTGTTTACTGCCGAAGGATCGCAGGTCAATAATAAGCTTAATATTATTGACCTGTGATCCTTCGGATATTTAGGTGATTTAGTTGTGCGTGGCTTAGGTATTTAAATAGGTACGGATAGATACTTCATGGAAATACTAAATCCACTGTTTATTAAAAATACCTAATTAAGAACCTTAAGAACGGTATTTATACCTGTGCTGTTAAAAGTTTTGAATATAAAGACTTAAACAATTATACAGAAAGTCACAGTCAAGTTCATACATACATACGAAACAGACTTATAAAATATAATTTTATTTTTTCCTTTGATATTATTTGTTGTTAATTATCTATAAATTAAATTAATACAATTTAAAAATTATGATAAATTTTAATAATAAAATTAGTTTTTCAAACGAATACAACTTAAATAATACACACATTTTCAACCAACATTGCCAAGTCATGAACTTATCAGATTGGAGACTTTCTTGCCATCAGGATCAAAATCAGCAATATGGTCGGACAGTTTTGGATCCCTCTGAAACCTACAGTCAGAATGTTTATTTTCAAGAATCAGTGGAATCAAGGGTACACTATAACGAACCAAACATTATCGATCAGCATTCAAATACTTGTTTACAACCATCAGAACTTCAAGAAACGAATTGTTCTTCTAATGGAAGATGGATATCCAGCTATTTTGATACTCGTTCGAATTTAAATTCATCGTCACTGGATCAAATTCAAACACAATCCCAACCATCGGAATCATATCAACAAACCGACGACGATGAAGATTGGGTCATTTTCGGATTTCAAGGGATAGAAGCAATTCACCACTTGAGTGTTCAAGAAATTCAGGGGCATGTTGAAAAATGTACTCATATAAAGCAGAATAATCAATCACTTAAGCAGAAAACATCTGGAAAGAAAATATTCCATCACAGAGATATTGAACATTATCAACACAATTCCGGAACTGAAAATAATCCTAGATACGAATCATCATCTTTTGCAGGTAATTCGTCACCTCTCATAGTTGGATCGGAAGAATCAGTAGCCAAGAGGCTAATTTGTACAGGATGGGGAAACTGCTTATAAACATACAATGAAATTGCTTTTTAATTGTAACAAATATTTGTAAAATACTGAAAACAACTGTCATATTAATTTTATTAATAAATTAAGTAGATAATTATATAAGGGCTTTTCTTACAACAAATTTCTTGAAATAGATGATCTTTAAAATTAAAGACTGAGCTAACTTATTCTTTAATTACACACTGCTTCCAAATAATGCAGTTGGAGATATATTTATATAAGTTTCTCCGACCACAATGGCATCTCGAAAACCTTTTCCAATATACCTCTCCTAGGTTTTAAAAAAATCAGTATTTCTGTATTTCGTTCTACATTATTATTACATTATTGTTTTTTGAATAGGTACCTGTACTATAGTCAGCTTTTATAATACCAATAAATTCTGTGTTTTTTTTAGAGGTATAGAACTTTGAAATGGAATAAAACAAAGATAATTTTTGAAATTGAAATGAAATTTAATTTATTCGAAAGATAATCTTCTGGCATTATAATTTAATTATGATTTCTGGCATATGACCGTCACGGTTGGCTCGGAAGTAGTCTAATCTGGAGGTCCAATTTTCGATGACTTTTTCAAACATTTGTGGCCGTATATCGGCAATAACGCGGCGAATGTTGTCCTCTAAGTGGTCATTCATTTTGGGCTTATCCGCGTAGACTAGCGACTTCACATATCCCCACAGAAAATAGTTAAGCGCCGGCGTAAAATCGTACGATCTTGGAGGCCAATTCACGGGTCCGTAACGTGAAACTGTGCGGTTACCAAACGTTTCCTTCAATAAATCAATTGTGGCACGAGCTGTGTGACATGTTACGCCGTCTTGTTGAAACCACAGCACCTGCACATCATGGTTGTTCAATTGATGAACGAAAAAGTTAGTAATCATGGCTCTATAGCGGTCACAATTGACTGTAACGTTCTCGCCAGCATCGTATTTGAAGAAGTACGAACCAATTATTCCACCAACCCATAAAGCACACCAAACAGTCAATTTTTGTGGATGTAACGATCTCTCAACATACACTTAAGGATTATCATCACTCCAAATACGGAAGTTTTGTTTATTGACGTATCCATTCAACCAAAAGTGAGCTTCATCAAAATTCGCTAATGAAAACTGGGATCAACAGCAATCTCGTTTCGAACCCATTCACAACAATTTGCATGCGTTGTTCAGGCGTCAATCTATTCATTGAATGATGATTTTCCTTTAAACTACATTTAAAATTAAAACCGTAAAAACATGTTTGATAATTTTTTTAAAACCACGTCAAATAAAAATAAAAATAAACTAATTCATTATCTTAATCATTACAAACAAAAGATATGACGTATCTGCCATTACATGACGCACCTGAATTCCTTTTGATTAAATTTTAACATCAATATTGTACCTACCTGTTACGTCTTTGATTTTTCATCTATTTTAGTATATCAAAGAGTTAAACGAAAATTTTCAATGTAATTCACTTATGAGTTTCAAAACACATCGGTAAAAATCTTTTACATCAAAGAAAATGGTTTTCTTTATTTTATTCTCTGCATAAAATATATATATGTATATATGTGCGAGGGTGTGTGTGGGTGTGTGAAAAAGTCTGTTAAATAAAACTAATTACGTAAATGGTGCAATCCTTTTTGCTTATTTTTGAATAAGGTACTTTTTACTTTTAACCTTTTTTCTTTTACATCAAATGTGCGAAAAGTGGCCAACTTCTAGCTATATAACCCTTGCTTTGTACATACTATTTCTTGTGCTTTTTTTTCTCTCTTTCATTGGCAATTTTATTCAATAAAAAATAATCTAAGGGAAAAAAAACGAAAAAATCGAACAAAAATCTAGGCAAAGTGCCAAACCATCTAACAAGATGGAATTGGCTGCCTCAAGGTATATATACAAGGTAGTAGAGTCTATTTAACTGTATAAAGGTTACCACCGGTCTTCAATGTTTCTCAGAAAAACTAGGACCGCTTCAGGTAAACCTGGAGCCCTGTTAAGTGAAAAATTTTAATGGAAGTGTTAAAAGGAAAGGATTTGAAAAAACAATTTTTTTTTGAAGAATTGTACTTTCATTTAATAAAACAACATAATCCAACCCTTTGTCCCAACTAACAAACTCTCAAGAGCTTAGCTCTCGAAACCTGAAAAAAACTCGCATAAGACTCTTTTATATCCCATTGCTATACATAAGAACTATTATCTTGTTATGAAACTTAAAATAGTCTCGTAGCGTTTTTATTTTGAGAGTCAAACACTTTTCTCTCTTCAAAATACTCAAATCTTATTTCTAAATAAATGTCTCTTCTTGAAATAGGATTTTATAAACTTATAGTCTTATAATAATCCTTTTGTGAAACTTTAGCTCTAAACATATGGTCGAAGACTTCATGATCCCACAACAACACAATTATAAGAGTTTTCGTCATTCTATACTTATATGAAAACGCTTACAGGATCTGAGTATAATACCTCCTATATCAAGAATATCGGGAGTTGAAATACCAAAAGCTTTGCAATAGGATGCTAATGAGATCATTAATATTTAAAAATTATAAATAAAATAATTTAAATATGAATTATTTTAGAGGCGCGTTGTTGTTTTTCGAGGTAAAAGCTCAAATTAGTAGATACATTTTCAACCGCATATATATTTTGGTTCCCATGTGTGAAAAATAATAAATATAAAGTTTCGCCATTATAACGCATAATAATGTAATTGATTGACTTACAAAATAAATTCTCACACAAGCATATCAGTTTTTTGACATGCGACATACACACAAAATAAAAAAGTAGTTTGTTGCTCTTTGAGAAAATGAGAAAGACAATATTATTCCAAGAGAAAGATACATAATTTTTTAAAATTTACAAATACAAATATTGTTCTCTTTTGAGCGCATCTCATAAGAAGAGACGCATTCTCATAGCAAGACTAAGTTGAGGTGGGAGCCTCCCATAACTAGGCCATTTAACGCTTTTAACAGTATTTTAACAATCTAGAAGTAGTCTTCAAGATTACTTTTAGCTCCCTTACATTAGTCTAGTTAAACTCTTGGAGCATCTTATGAGAGCAAAAATGTTATTTGGGAGGTACCCTACACAGCATCCAACCAACATATACTAACTACACACCGATATAATATAAAAATGAATGATACACCCGAAATTAACCTAATCATTCCAAATAATTATATTTATTTCGTCGTCTTATGGTTCACACTACGTCGTAGCAGGAATTATAACAAGATGACGCAAGAAATTACAACAATTAGAAGCTTGTCAACTCATAATTTTCTTGTTTTCGAAACGAATTCGAAGATTCGGATTCCTTTTCTAGGAGTATTAGAAATTAGAGTACCAGTAAATTCAAACTATTTTCATTCTAAAAAGATCCCTACCAACGATATTGTTAGAATTGCAACTCTCCTCACGCTCACGCTTTAGTGAATTGAGAGCTGGAGCGGTACTTGTAGTACTCTAAAATTTTTTGTTCTTCTTAGACTGGAAACAGATTTCTTCAGTGTTTCCCTGGTTCTGTATTGAACTGCATAAGTATTGCAACTCTGCAGTCGATGTATTGAGCAAGGTATATAAGAGCTTATAACGGGTGATTTTTTAAGAGGTTTAGAACTTTTTAAAAAAAAAAAACACACAAAATTCGAAAAAATGAATGAAATATTTATTTGAATCGATAGTTTGAACCTTGCAATTTAATGTTTAAAGATAATTTCATGCAAATGTTGACCGCGGCTGCGTATCAGGTAGCCCATCCGCTGAGTCCAATTTTGGCATACTCTTTCACACATATCGGCCGGTATCTCACGAATGAATGCATGGATGTTGGCTTCCAGTGCGTCAATCGAAGCGGGCTTGTCCCTATAGACATTAGCCTTGACATACCCCCACAAAAAATAATCTAATGGTGTCAAATCGCACGATCTAGGCGGCCAATTGACCGGTTTGAAACGTGAAATTAACTGTTCACCAAACTCGCCTCGCAATTGCGCCATTGTTTCGCGTGCTGTGTGGCATGTGGCACCGTCTTGTTGAAACCACATATCATGCAAGTCAAGAACTTCCATTTCGGGCAAAAAAAAGTTTGTTATCATCGCTCGGTAGCGTTCACCATTGACAGTAACGCTGCGATTCGCATCATCTTTGAAGAAATATGGCCCAATAATGCCGCCGGCCCATAAACCGCACCAAACAGTGGCTTTTTCGGGATGCATTGGTAGCTGTTGCAATGCTTCTGGCTGATCTTCACTCCAAATGCGGCAATTTTGCTTATTTACGTACCCATTCAACCAAAAATGAGCCTCATCGCTGAACACAATTTTTCGATAAACAACATTTCGAACCGAGCACGAATTTTGATAGTAAAATTCAATAATTTGCAAGCGTTGTTCATTTGTAAGACGATCCATGGTTAAATTGCAAACCAAACTGAAGCTGTTTGACAGTGACACAAGGTACTAAACACACGTCAGCTGTCAAAACCAGTGTTGCCAAAACCAAACCAGCTTAAAAATCACCCGTTATAAAATTCCTTTGCAAAACTTAACGAAGGACCGAGAAGGTTCTGAGAATTGTGAACTGAATGGCTGTCTTTGAGCAGGCCTTGAGCAGGAACCAACTGAACAGCGCAAGCAGGTTAAATAAAAGTGGATTTTTATAACAATTTTTCCACTATAATTTCTTGGTGTTTTATTTTTTGTTCTGACGGTTTTTATTTCTACCTCGGAGTGTGACGGTTTGTATTATTTATCTTTAATAATTTCCCTGAGCTACGATACAGGTTCACTACTTCTAAGTGCATTTCGTGAATTAAGTTTACTCCTGATGTAGCTCAAACTTAAATTATTTGTTTAATGTATGGAATACCGTGTTTTAAAAAAGTATGTAAAATGTGAGTTCCTTATTAAGCACTAAATTCAATCGGGTTTGTTTTCTTGAGAATGAAAAATTATCTTATGTGATAACCGCCCCTTTTAGATGGATCGCCTTAAACAGTCACATCGTACGCCCCTTCAAATGGGATGGCCTTGTTCTTAACATCTCTCCATCACAGCACGTTCCCTCGAATTTCACAAGGAGCTTTCGGTTAAAAGACATACAATGTTTAAGAAATCACTTTGACACTTTCAACTCTTTTACAAATTTCAGTTTATATTCTCTCAAATATATATGCGACGAGTATCTATATGTGCCCGTTCAATAGTACCTCTTCCGTCGTCGTCGTCGTGTTTCTTTTAAAGTTCCACCCATTCCCGATACATCGTTCAATTTTGGTTTGGAAATTGTTGTACCGTGTATCCTGTCCAAAGAGCTTTCAAAGAGAGTTTCCCGAACAAGCTGCTGTAATGTTTTAGAAATTGAATTTCCATTCGAACTTCTTCTATACATACATTACATACATATATATATATTTTTGTATTTTTTTTTTTTTAGATTTTTTTTTGTCTCTAGGTGCAATGAAGCAAGAACAATTTTTTGGCTGGTCCTCGATAATTTTGCATCCTGGAGCGTTGGTAAAAAGTTCAGCGATAGTCTCTGAGCCAATATAGAATATTGAACATAAAATACGACCATCGTCTAAGCGGTAAAAGTCTTGTACATATATTATGCATATTGGACTAGATGACAAGGAAGAAGTTATCCAGAGTTGCCTGGATGGATTCAGGATATAATGTGTATATAGCAGGTGAATATTTGAGGTAGACAACCCTTTTGCGTGTATCTACCTACCTACCCACGCGGCGGCGGCGGCGGTGAGTTATAAAAATTCCATCGCTGAATCGATACACGTTAGTGCCTTGGGTCGTGAGTGGAATTTAAAATATTTTCAAAATAAGTTTTTCGCAATTTTTCCGTGATATTTTTACTTAACTTAAGTGAATTTTTTTGCTGTTGAATTTTTTTTTGTTCCAAATGGCGGAATAGTGTTTCGCAGAAGTTGTTCTTCTCTTACGAAGATGTTACATGTAGAGGGTGCTTCAACTTATTCCATGATGGTATAATAGTGTATAGATACCTATTTATATTGTGATGCTTTCGCAGACTTGTGGCATTGTTTCGTTTTTCCTAGAAACAAATTTACTAACGGTTAATTTGCTCTGCCTATAACAAATCTCATATTTTACTATTTTTATAAAATATTCTTAAAAAAAAAACAGCATTAATCGAACAATTATATTTATTTATTAAAATGAAAGGAATGCATGAATTTTTGAACGAAATTCTCAGATCATTTTGTGGCATTAAAGCAATATTTACTTTACTGAACATTGCTCTACATTTATATGCATCTTGAACGCATCCCGGATGCTTTGTTTACACTTTACTTTCGAAACGTATTCCTAAATTTTGTCTTGATTTCTTCCTTAGAAAATGAGTTGTTTATTTCCACGTTGGTGGTTGCGGTTTTCACCATTAAACTGACAGTAAAGAGACCTTTCCATCCATGTATGTAAAAAAAATTTTCATCACTTTTTGACAAAACTTGCGATGCCGGCATCGTTAAAAACTTTAAAAATCAAAATGTCTTTGAAACCCTATATCTCCGCAACCAAGCCTCGTTGGTGTTTGCGGTTTTCACCGTTAAACTGAGAGTAAAAAGACCTGTTTGCATTTGCATCGGCTCGGAATTCCAAGATTGTTCAATTAAAAATAAAACGAAAAAACAAACAAAAAAAACAATAGAAAAATAAACTAACTTCGCTCGACACTCTATCAGTTTTATTTGTAAAACCATTCTAAGGTATGTCTAACTTTGGACAGCTGTCAAACTCCAAAACCAAAACACTGCAATTGGTTGTCCAAACCTAATCTATAAAGTGGGTATGTTCAATGAGCAAAGAACTGTCAAATTATCTTAAAATGAGTGAAATGTTCATTGAACGTATCCAAATGTTCATGAAATTGACAGATTACAGGGATGTCAGGAGGTATATGAGAACATATTTAGACAACTGCTGAAATGCGTTTAAAAATAAGGTTATGCCCAACTATTAAACAGTGGCTAGCTGAACAACTGTCCAAAAGTGTTCTAAGGAAATCTTATAAATACGACTGATGTATAATATTTTTGTTTCACTTTCAATTCAAACGTCAAATTGTCAAATAATGTAGCATCCATACAAAATTGGATTTAAATACTTTCTTAACTCATGACTTTGCATCAAATACGCATCCCATTCGATTAAGAACTCATCCTATCTATTGAATCCATGAAGTTAGGCCTTCATTCTGGCGATATCAATATGCAATTTTTGTTGAGTTCAGCTAGCTTACAAACATTTCATGATGAATATCTAAGTGTGAACCATAACCTACAATATTAGAATTAGAATATTTCTAATCCAAATTGACGGTGATGGTCGTTCTCAAAGAAATATGGACTGATGACGCCACCATCAGCGCAAAATCCACATCAAACAATGACTTTTTCGGGATGTATTGGACGCTCTTGGATCTCATGTGGATTGATACCGTCCCAAATTCGAATATTTTGTTTGTTGATGTTCAAATTCATGGAGAAATGGGCCTCATCGCTCAGCGTCGTTGTCTATGGTCGTTTACCTTCAGCTCCTGGGTCAGTTGAATTTTGAACGGGTGCAGGCCCAAGTTGTGGTCTGCGAAAAGCCGAGTTCTTCTGAGCGACGTGAAGTCGACTACCTCGGATTCTCCTGCACACTCCCACAGACAGCGGTGATGTTTTCGGTAGATCTTGCGTTTCATCGACATACGGATGTTGGTTGATTGTTAACTGAACCAGTGAACTCAAATTTATCCACAACACTGCAAATAGTCCTCGCGGTAGGACGATTATGGCGACCGTAAAATGGGCGTGGAACGTTGCCCGAACAAAACACTAATTTTAATAAAACAATTTTATCATTTGCACGTTTTGTTGAACGCTATATCCGTTTATGGTGATTTGATTTGGCAAAACAAACTGAATTAATAACAGCCAACAATATGGCCGCTATCAATTGGAAGACCCTTTATTTAATCAGCGTTAACTCGGGATTAAAATTGACTGAAAAACGTATTTCAGGAGTTTGATTAACTCTGAACCTCAGATTATCCCGCACAAAAAAAAAACTTGGCCTAAATAATTGATTAATAAAAATAGCGTGATTGTGAGCCTTAGTGATGATAAGATTACTTTATATTTAAAAATCGGGTGTGATTACTTCTTATAATAAAAATAAATTCGTCGGTGCGACAGCTCGTCTAGAACCAGGGCCTAGTGACTTACAACTCTCAACCATTCCTGTGTGCGTGTTATTTTCAGGAATAAAGAGGACCTACAATTTTCTGCCGAATCCGAACGGCAAGGATGAGAAGAACTTTTTCATGACAAAAGATACTCTTGGAGGATTTGTCAATACTTCGCAAAAGGCAGTAACCCGTGAAAAACATTTCTGTTTTTTAGGTGGCATAGGCTGGGAATCGAATACAAGACCTTCGGCGTAACAGTCCAACGCACTAACCATTACGCTACGGGCTACTACTACTAATATTTGTAAACTGCTTGAAAATTTCATCAAAACCGATTTGCTGGATTAAATCTAAATCTAGTGGCATTTAATGTCTGCTTTAAATTAAAATAATTTATTTAATTTATTTTTTATATTTATTTAATTTTATTAACTTTTTGCAGAAAATATAATATACAGAATAAATAAATGAAAACATGTTTTAATCAAAAAGATTCTATTTAACCCGCAACAAATAATCAAGAACTAATGAAGAGACCATAATTTAGCTTAAAATTATATACTCATACTCACATATTTATCTTATTATTCCATGAAAATCCTTCAATTCAACTTTGTTTCCATGTTTTATAATTGTGTAGGTATATGGCAATTTTAATGTAAACCTTACTTACATTTTATACAACAATGCAATCGCAAATCCAACCCTGCTGTGCTGAACCCTTGATGTTTTTAATCAAGCTTTATATGTTGAATGAAACAATATAATATAATAATAAATAGCAACTATGTACTTGTACACTCCCAGTTCGTTCTTTAATCCGGATTAGCATAGTGCAATAATCAGCAAAGGATTTACGTTTAAATTTTATGTCCTTGCAGTCAGTGTTGCGATTGCTTTTATTCATCTCAATGTTTTTTGACGTGGCTTAATTCGGTTTAATTGTCGTTTGCAGTTAAAATGAATTGGTTCTTTTATTATATAGAGCAAAAATTCCCTATGGATGAGACTTGTATATATATAACGAGTCTGTTTTGATAAATGAAAGGTTCTTAAGCCCTTTTCGAGTCTAAATGTTAATTTTAAAAAGTTTATTTATATGAAAAAAAAAATTCAGATGAAGAATCAAATATTTTGATCAATATACTAATTTTTTTTTTCCTTGAAATAATGTTAAGTCAATTACAAAAATTCATTTCATTACTGGTTTAAATGAATAGCAAGCCTTTTTTTGTTAAAATAAAGTATCTACATATATGAATAGGCAATTCACTTTTAAATACTTTATCTACCAAGGAAGAACAACTTCCAAATACAGAATTTAACCAGGATAACAATTTTCACAGATATATTTTCTCTTAACACTCCATTATAATCATTACCCTTAACCATATCATTGCTTCTGTATATAAAAACGTAACAGGTTTTTATTTCATTTAGTCTTTACGAACCCTTTTCCCATTAAAATATAGATATGTAGATAATCGCTAAGGAATTCTTTAAATGACAATAAATATCCAAACATTCTATGAGCAGTATTTTCTTCTTCATTTCTTGCATACAGAGAAATAAGTTTTCCCCTTCATTACCTGGATGTAGGTGTATATAAAATAAACATTCCCTTCAAATTGTATAGGTTAGGTAGGTGTAAGGCAAGTCTCGAAGGATTTGAGGTGGGCTTTTATAACCATTTATATGAAAGTGTAATTAAGTGTCACTTTTAAGCCATCAGGAAATTACGATTTTCCTTCTCGAACACCTGATGCAAAAGTCCTTTTCGATTAAGTCTGCTATTTTAGATTCCACTAGCTCCTATGTGTCGTTTGTTGTCGGTGTCGCACAATTCCCAAGATGTGTCGTAGTCGGTGCCTGTGCGTCGTAATCATCGTCGTAGTCGTCGTCTTGAGCATTTCTGAAGTCGTCAACCACTGCTTGTGTGGATCTGCTCACAGACATCCACTCTATTAGTAAAAGAGAGTATTTCTATCATGGATTACAGTTTTATTCTCGTCATCAGAGAAAGTTTTCTAACTTCTCATACCTATTGCCCATATTCTTTGTGAATATTTTGTCTGTCTGCCAATCATTCCTTATAAGTTTAAATGCAAGTATTTTTGAAGTGGACCAGCACGGTACATAATATGATCTTTCTTAGAGCTTTCAGAATTGATTATTTTTGTCAAGGCATGTAATAACTTCAGTGGCTTGGAAGAATTTTTATACAGGCTGTTTTACAAAAGATCTGAACAAAGGGCTTGAGCGTACTGAGTTAATCGGAAAAAGAAAAAATCGTTTAGAAGAAGGTCACATAATACAACATTTTTGATAATTATGCCAAGGTCATTAAACAAACACTCATCCCTATTACAATTGTCAATTATTAATTGATAGTTAATAAATATTGAAAATAGTGATTCAACAACCAAACTAATAAAAGTTTTGATCATTGAGAATGACGCAGTGCGTTGTGAATTACAGGAAAATTAATATTTATCACTCAATTCTCAAATAAATTTAGTTTTAATGCACCAAATTTCAATATTTATCATTTATCAATTGATAATTGACAATCGAATTATGGGTGATGATTTTGTTGAGCAAGCTAAAATATTTTGAAGTGGCATTCAAACAGAAAGCCAACGAAACGACAAATCTGCAAAAGACTATTATAAAAAGTCTTAAATGAAGCTTTATAAATAATAAACAAAATATAAAAGCAAAAGCGGTCCCAGATGACTACCTTGGGGAACTCTAGATGAAAAGTAAATAAATATCTATAAATAATAAAAACATTCTCATTTGATTAGACCAATTTTTGCTATTGTCACTGTTTATCTTAAATCTGTTATTTTAAAACCATATGAACATTTTTGAGAATGAATGATTGGAGGTGGAGATGTTTGAAAATAATTGCTGACGTCTTCTTTATCGTCGTAATGTAAATATATGTACTGTAATGTAAACATATGTACTGTACATACCTATATGCAGGGTTTGGCTCCAACATTACAATTTGTAAACTGCCTCTGTTCGAAATAAAAGTTGTCTAGGTCAATTTTAATAAAATAATCTTTATTCGCTTTAAACTTAATGACAACATGAAAACGATCGATTATGACATGACATATGTATGAGTTTGAGGACTCTACGCAGGTCGCAGAGTACACTTTTTTTAAAAGCGAAACTACCTGGTTTTCTTTAGGAAGAGACGCTCTTCCTTTTCCAATGTCTTTCGTTCGTTCGTTTAAGCAGCCCATAGACGACGGTGTACTGACACCGGTGTGGCATTCCGCCTTTTGATTTTACACGCACCGTGTCTGACACCGAAAATCGGTGTGAGCATCATTCCACACACAGCACACATTTCCGTACACCGACACCGGTGCAGACACAAGTGTAGTGTCTATGGGCTGCTTTACATTTGTACCGTCATCGTCAATTCTGTCTATAAAGTAAGTACGGTCAGTGCTGTCAGTTAAGTATCTTAAGTTTGTCATTCGCTACTCAATCCCACATGTATACCATATAACACATTAAAAAACTAAACGAATGTAAAGGATTAGATGCGATTTTATGTGTAAGATCCTAAAGCGAGTTACCACTTACCAGGTCAAGATCTTTGAATTATTCAAGATTTTTTTTGGGTTATTTCCTTACTATTATAGTAAAAAATATATAAACGGCCGTTGGAGCAATTTACTGTTTCCATACCACCTTCTCTTCACAATCGTTTCGAATGCCGCCGTCTACTTTTTAGCTTTTAGGAGATTTCAAGCAACCGGATATAAAGAAAATCGAACAGGAAGGGGCGCATACGGATATATTATAACATCCGCATTTAAATTACACACATAAATATACAATCGTATATTTTGTGTGTAACGATGACGACGACGACAAAGGAAAGCTTTATTGCCGGGGTATGTATTTCGAGATTTATTTGCATGTCAAATTGGAAAATAATGCTCACTTCGCTCCGGTAAATGGTGTTATTTGAGTTTTTGCTACATCAAGGTTGTGAAAAAGGGACTTTTTTTTGTTGTGTGGGTAGCATGTTGTGTGATATGCGGGGAGTTGAATTATTTTTGCATTTATTTTGCTAGATTCATGGTAATGTACCTACATGAGTGCAAAAAAGTATAGTTGTGTAACTGGTTGGGTCGAATGTGACTAAAGTGGTGGTAAATGATTCCAAAAACGATTAAATTTAAACTTCAACAAGCTGACCCACGCGGCTTTGCTCAGGTAGGTATAGGTAAAATGGAAAATTATTTCAATCTAAAGATAATCCTGAAGATATTGCAACGACAGCTGACCTAAGCGAATAATACAAAAACAATTAATTAATTGATACTGTTTCCCGAGAAAATGATTTTTTGTTGAAATTTTAGTTTTCTTTTATATTTGACCTGATCTTGATTTAAATTTAACTTTCTTTTATGACTGACCCCCTATAAACTAGCTTTAGTTACTTTTGGACCTCCTTTTTATAACAAATTTAAGTATTTCATAAGTGTTTCAGTCGCCCCACTGCTATAGCTACATTTGTGGTAGTTTTCCCAACGCGGCCATCTTCTTGATAAATGTTAACCAATCCTGAATGAATGTCACAATTTTAATTTTTAGTATCGCTTTCAATCGGATTATGACGCTTATGTTTGCTACCAATAGAATCGCCGTAAAATTTTCTTTAATATGAAAAATCTGAAATTCAATATTTATGAAATTGAGTTCCTGTCCACCTGACGGAACCAAGTGTTCAGCCTCTTCTTCTCTATATGCAGCGAGTGCTGGATTATGTGAAATTTAATTCCGTTCAGGTGTGCATTTGACATTATTGCTGTTATTAGAGTCTTCGATTCTCAAAAGAATGCAGCCATTCATCAGATAAATTATTTAATTAAAATGAATTAATTGAATTTAAACATCTTTTTCTTGTTTTAGGCAGATGGAAGATTCGTCACCGTATTGTTTCGAATATTGCGTTGGTTGAATGCAATCTTCAACTATGAATAGCTGAATGCGTCAACAAGAATAACAGCATTACCTATCTGCTAACACCAAGACGGCAACTATAAGATTATTAAGAAAAGTCGAAAATAAAATAAATGTGTGTATCTAGTATTTTACCTTATAAATTTTGTTGCGTTTTATTTCCTTTCAATATTCGGAATATCAAATTCTCAACCTCAAATTTATAACAATATTTAGACAAAATTATGTAGGTACATTGTATCTACACACACAATACGTATGATCTTTAAAAATTTCAATTTTGCTGTTTAATAGTTGGTTTCATGAACAAAGTCTTTTTACGTTTCTGTCTATATTTTCACAGCTATGTATTTGTCTCTAACAGTTAGTCGGATGGAAAGGGTTTAAATTTTTTTGATTAGATTAAAAAAATCACTATTGTAGAATTTAGTATAATGATATTGTTTTTTTAGAAAACAGTCATGGCGTAAGTAATGGGAAGTCCGTAAGATTGCCACTTCAAAGCCCGAAGGTAAACACGGACAGAATTTTTTTGCGAAGAGGGGAGAAATCCTCAAAAAGTTTCTGGAAGTTATGAATAAGTGCCTCTCGCACCTCCATATTTTCCGATGAGATGAGAACACCTTGAATGGTTTAGAGTGTTGTATTGTAAGTCACTTGTTAACCAAGTGCTGTCCAAATTAATTAGTTATTTTTGCAGTTTTAATTTTTTTTGAAGTTAGCGTAAGACTCAAACAATACATTTTTTTCTGTCCACTATCTATGGGCGTTTTGCTGTCGATTTAATGAATATGTAGGTACTCGAACATGTATTGGACTAATTTATTTGAACTATGCTCGGAACAGATATGTATAGGACCTGTGATACTAACTAAGATCTAACGAAACTTGTTTATTTGTGTCTGCCTGGGACTATAGCACAGAACAACAAGTCAACTAGTCAACAACTACTTGTTTAACTAATCGTATCGTATCTAGTGTAATCACATCATTCATTAATTTTATTTTCTTAAGCAAAGCCAACGTAAACAAAGGCACATGCATTCTATAGTAACATTAAAATAAAATTTCAATACAAACCTTTTTCGTTTTGTCCAACGTAACTGAGTATGGTGCTCAGGTCATTGACACCACTTTGATGACTGCTTAATAAAGCTTAAATATAGCGTGCTACGCTAGTACCCTGCTGATGCGAAACGATATTTTTCATTGGTCTTTTATACGACAGCGAAATGCTTACGAAAACGACAACGAAAAATTACCCACTCAAAGTGACACCAAGCCACAATACAAAAATACAACGCCTAAAAATTACAAAGAGGCACGCCGCCGCCGCCGCGCTGATATGAAAGAAACAACATAAATACAAACACGAAAATGTCACTTTTCCACACAAAATAAATGGTCTGGACAATTAATTCTGTCCGAAAAAAGAGCGGATAATTCTCCAAATAATCTGCTACAATTATCAATTTCGCTCATCTAACTGCGAACTGCAAAACGAAACCAGAACGAAATTTTTCGTTTATGATTTTGTTGTGTCGTTTTTGTATAGGATTTTTCGTTTCGCATCAGCAGCGTATTAAGCTTTATGGACAAAACATTACACGTGATCAACAAGTGATATTCAATTCTGTAACACAACACAAATTGTAAAAATAGTTAAAAAATATCTAAAATTTCCCTCGACTTGTTGGACAAATAAATCTTAATTGTTGAGTCGTAGAATAACCAAAGTTGATTTTTTTTTTTGCGCATGTACAAATTATTGTTTAGTAATTTCTTTAAATATTGGTGTAAGGGGCACTGAGTGGAAAGGCGACCAAGTCAAATAAAATGACAAGACGATATTTCTATAATGATGGTTTTATTGCAACTGACCAAAATGAATAAGTTATAATTTACAATTAGCTATTTGATTAACTTGATAATTGGCAGAGCCAATTTTGCCGCCCCTAGCAATTTTTTTCTAGGCCTTAAATTTTTTTTGTAGTTTTAAAAAACATCAAAGTGAAACAGTTACTTAACTTACCTTGTTATAATTTAATTTTTTATTCACAGATTTATTATATTTATTTATATTATATTATGTAGATAGTGATGATTGCTGAAAAATAAAACCGGTTTTAAAAAAAATCAACCCGCACTGCCCTTAATTATTATTATTCTTATAGTTATAGTAATAGTTATTATATTAATATAATTATTATAGGAAATGAAGAAACAGAAATATTGGCCAAGGATTATTTTTAACTTAAACATTTTTTCACAACAGCCCATAAAAATTAAAGTGTTCAAAACTGATTTTATCTTTTAAAAACGGTTAACAATATACGAATACATGGACTCTTATGAGCCAACTCACATCGAATCAGTCGAAACAAACGAAATGTTTCTGTCTCAACTTCTCGCCTTACGAGCAGGGTTCGAAGCGCAGTAGAAAAATTTTGGAGCAGACTTATAAAAAAATAAACGAATTGAACATTTCTGGAGTAGATTTAGATTTAGTAATTTAGAGTCAGAGTTGGTTGCAAAATTTATTAACACAGTGGTCATTCCCTTTCAGTGTGGAAAAAAATTAATACCTACCTAAATCTTAAAAAAACGGAGTAACGAAGTAGATCCATTTTCTTTCGTAAAATTGAAGTAAATTTACTTCGATTGGAGTAAGATTCGAACGCTGCTCATGAGAGGTAGTCGAAAGAAGACAAACGAAAAAGCTTTACACCAGGACACATATAGAATGAAACAATCATTTACTGTTCCAAATCAGAGTCGTTGTCGATCATTGTACTTCACACTTCCTTATGGCGCAATACACATCTCAGTCAGACACAACATGACGATGACACAACAACAACACACACACGTGTATCATTGCCGACGCCCGACAGCAAGACCGTGGCGCTAAAATCTTTTATATTATGTACCTACGTCCTACGCACACACACGGAACTTTCAGCTCAAAAGGAAAAAATATATTTCCGAAAAGGACAGTATATTTTTTCACAATTAAAATTTGTTACAAAAGTAAGCTTACACCTGAACTCGGTGTTTTCCTGAGTGTGATGTGTATTTCCTTTCATGACTGAGTGTTCTTTGAATAAAGCTTTATTTTTAATGGTGAAACGAAAAAAAGCTGTTGGTGGCTCGGAAATAGTCGAATGAAATGTTTGAAAATTTTGGTTGATGTGAATGATATAATATAATATAACCAATGTGAATATTTTAATTACAGGGTGTTTAACATATTATAATTTTAGAATTAAATCGCATGAATCTCTCACATTGGGAAGTATACAAAATTCAAAAAGAATATGAACGCCAACAAAACTATGGTAATGCATTCGCTCCTTTTAAAAATACAAACTATTTGTGATCTTTTTTTTATTTTTGCTTCAAACAACATTTTTCATCCAAAATTAAATTGTTACCTTTTTACATATTTTGTATTATCTTGCGTAAAAGATATAAGTTATGACATCTGGTCACCCTATTTGTATTCAATTATTTCAATCAAAGAGACAACATAAATTTCAATTACATTTACAATTAAAACTGTAATCTTGGTATAAGAGAGAACTCTTATCAAGTCAAAGATTAAAATCAGCAACAACAAGCGATGTTTGGTACAGATGCGCATTAATTACCTCAGTCTGCTCTTGCCAGTGGACCACTGCATATTAATGTTATTTTCTTATACTAGAAAAATAAACTTATTTAAAGTTCAAACGTATAGTTTTATTTTGTATTTATAATATATTATATAGTAATATTAATAGGTAAACATTTAATAAAATAAACTTTATTTTAACTTGTCGGCTTCTAACGATTTTGAAATCATCAGTTAGAATTTATTAACTATTCAACAATTAGAAACCCATTTATTTAAACACTCGTTGTGTCCAGTTACAGAAACGTTTAATTTATTAAATTTTCTACTTGTTAAAAAAAAACCTTAAAACAAATTATAATTTGTGAAGGCTTGTTGTTACGTGTTACACAAATTTTTATCACGTTTTGAATTTTGCTTGTTAAACAAATCCTTATTGTAATGTCTTATACCTAGGCCCCTGTCATAATGAATACGGAGCTACAACTGAAGCTGCAGCTGGAAAAATGTTAAAGCTTTTGTACTTATTTGTTTCGCGAAAAAAATTTTAATTTAAAAGTAAAATATCGGAAATATAAAACAGTTAAAAATAATAAGTCCGGGATTGTTTTTTTTTTTAAATATACCAAACTGGTACAGCTGCATCGTGGACACATAAAAAATAGCACGACACTTTTTCACAGCTGTTGCAGCCTCAGATCTTTTTTCTTGGGTTCAAAAAGTTTTTATTCAAAAACTAAGCCATCCACAAGTATTTATGTAATTTAATTTGCAAGTAGGTATAATTAATTTTAAATTTTGAATTTAGTGTCGAAAATTAACTTCCAGGCTTAAATGTTAAATACATTATGTTAAAATTGTTTTATTTCAGTAAACGCATTTAAAAGCAATTAAATGCAGTTCTCGAAAAGTTATATTTTTTTTTTAAATGCCCCATAGCTAAAATACTTAAACTGTTGCTACCTATGTACAAAAATGTCATTACCATTACCAAATTATATATTATGTGTTTCAATACTATCATGATTATAGACCAAAATGCCTTCATGGAAAATTTGTTATTCGCATTGATTGAACAGAAATTATTCTCAAGTACTATTTTTTAATTTCGCTTCAAATTCAGTTTTTCTGATTATTTATTTAAATCAATTGTCAAGAAAATAAAATTAAAACTACAATCAGAAAAGCTATCAAAATTAATACAGTTTGATTGCTGGATTAAGGTAAACACTATTGTATCTTTTATTTTTGTTAAATAAAAGGGCATTTCATCAAGCAATAGTTTTTAGTGTTGTACTCGAAGCTTAATAGTGATGTTATTCTTTAGAAAAATACTTTTTATCGGAGTGTGTGTTGTTGTGCATGCAACGGCCCTCGGTTTTCAAATAGTTCAAAAAGATAATAAATTAATAGAATGCCTTCAAGCTCTATTATATAATGAAAATATTGATAACAATTATAATGTCGAACAAACTTTCGGAATATTTTGGCACGAAAACGAGTCTCATGAAAATAAACTGATTTTCGGTGATATGACCGATACATTTTTGGCAAATACCATAAACTTTACTCAAGTGGTTCTTTCAAGGGAGCCACCTACAAATTATATGCCCCGTACGAAGATTACTTTTGTTGACTCCGCAAATACATTTGAGTAAATTTTGCATAAAATACTTGTGGCTTTAAATTTAAGCAAAAATATTTTCAGAATCTTAGTTACTCGCATACAAAAAAACACCTACGACACTTCTGGATTATATCAAAGTTACTATGTACTGTTACCAAATTCCAAGAGCGACAAGAAGACTATTGTTAGGCAAATTCTTCATTTATGCTTGAAAAAAATGATTGCAGACGTAAATATACTCGTTCAGGATCGCCAAGGAACAGTGAATATTTACACTTACTATCCTTTTACTGAGACAAGTTGCAGAAGAAGTACACCAGTCATTTACAACCGTTTTAAAAACGGCAAACTGGAATTGAAAAAACGAACATTTCCAATAAAAACTAGCAATTTATGGAAGTGTCCTCTTAATGTAGTTGTATGGGATGAATATCCTTATGTGAACATTCGTAAAAATCAAATTGATGGCTTAGAAATTCCCCTTCTAAATTATCTCGCTGATGTTATGAACTTTTCATTGAACTTTGTGATTTCTCCAGAAAAAAGAGGCGATGTTTTAGGAAATGGAACGATAATAGGTGCTTTCAAACTGGTATGTCATAAAAAGACCGCATTTCCAAACGAACTCGCATGTTTTGCCATTTTTTTTGTTTGTTTTCAGATAAATAATGGCCAAGGAGATTTAATGATGATTGGGAGCTTTTGCACAGAGATAAGACGACGACTTTTAGCCAGCACCAAATCCTATATGACTACTAAAATGGATGTCTTCATAAAACCATCAAAATCTTACAGCACTTTTGAAATTTTACTTATTCCATTTGAAACCTCAACTTGGATGACCATTTTGATAATTGTTTTCGTAAAATGGACCTCGAGAGTTTTACTTAAACAACAATTTATTAAAAGAGGTTTATCTTTCAAAGGATTTGCTACTAGGATTCAAATAGTTTGCTGGCTATTTTTCACTTTTATATTACGCAGTTTGTATGAGGGTTCAATGTTTAAATTTTTTTATGAGAGGCCTTCCAAAGAGGTACCAAGAAACCTTGACGAAATTCTCACCAATGGGTACAAAATTATGACACAAACTAGTTGTGTACGATTTTTACTACCAGATCTTATCAATTACACGGATAGTTTTTTATTATATGACGAAAATTGGTTAGATTTATTTGAGAGATTCAAAAACTCCCCAAATGAAAAAATTGTCTTAGCGACAGAAGGGGATTTCATTAGATCCAGGAATAAAGTAAAAGGACTCATTCAATATAGAAAAACTGAATTTCCTATTATGCATGTAAATTATTGTGCGTATTTAGGCAATTTTTCATTTCTAACTGAAGAAATAAACAAACATTTTGAACAGTTAATAAACAATGGAAAATTGTATACATTTTTTGAAGTTAAGAATCGACAAAGTTTTGAAAAATCTGTTAATTTTTTGACAATCAATCAATTAGAGGGAGTATTTCAGTGTCTTGCTGCATCATTTGGTATTTCTGTTTTAGTTTTCCTATTGGAATATTTTTCGAAACGCAATAAAGTTATCCGAAAAATTATTGACTTTTTTCACAAAAGTGAAAACTAAAATTTAATATATTCCCATTTCCCATTTCTAAACATTTGATGGAAGAAATACGATGAAGTATTTTATTTTTAACAAAGCAGATCTCTGTTACCGGAAATTTTGTATTCCCTGAACACATATGATGAATGAAATGTTATATAAAAGTCAACTGCACTCACAATTAAATATTAAAGCATTCAATATTTTCACAGCATTTACATAAAAAAAAAAAATAAGAAAAATTATCATTATCTAAATGGAAAATTATAACACCAAAGCTTGAAATTAAATAAACAAAATTCACCTATTGCAAAAAAAACTTAAGCACTTTATTTAATTTATTTTTTAAGCTTAAGGTTAAATTAAAAGTGGATCTCAATGGCTCAAATGCGTCAAAAAAAAAATGGAAATGTTGTGATAAATCGCTGTTATTTATAACCTGTCCAGAACATTTATGTAAAAGGATATTTACATATTTTAAATGTTAAATGTGAAAAATTACAGACTCCGCAAAGCAAACTTTGGGTCAGTTGATTGCAAAAAAAAAAAAAATAGCATGACTGAATCGCATGCTTGGTGTAGATACAATTATGATGTAGCTATACATTTTTACGATAAAAACTAATTTATTTTAATATTATTTAAAAAAATTTTAAATGCAATAATGTTTTAACTATTGAAAAGCACTGATTGGCAGAATTACAAAAAACATCAAAACCTTACTATTTCCAAATTGATAATTTTGGAATCATTTTCTTTCCAAACAATCAGTCACTCCCTGTCAAAGTTGTCAAAGTTACGCAATTAAATCAAAGCCGTTGGTGATTCGCAACAGTGAACTCGAAGTGATCGGTTGTTCTATTGCATGCTTCTGAAAAACATTGATTTATAATAGTTAAGTGATCTTTTTTTTATTCGCTATCATGGAGGCTGATAGTCTTCCACCTCCAATTCCTCCGGATAAAAATAGAAATAATAAAAAAAATTATTTTGCCATCGCAATTGTTAACCGTTGAGGATAAAAACAATGGCGCAAAATTTTAAACGATTTAGTACGATGTTAAAGCATTTTCAATATGATAAAAATGCTTTAACATTTTACTAAATCGTTTAAAATTATGCGTCAATATTTCTAAAAAAAAATCCAAGTCGACTGGTGCGATACCGACGCCAACCCTTACACTATAAAACAATATTCAAGCGTATGCAAGAAAGAGATGTAAATAGACGCCAACGTAAATGCTTCCTTAAGTGAGAATAAAGATGGGACATCAATCCACACACACCATCAACTACCGCGTTCAAATTGTGTCCACATATGCACTGCGGACGACACCAGCACATCTTCGATTGGGTACGCAAACACTCAGTCTGCAACCGAAAATTTTGCTTTCGAATCTTTTGGAAAATTAAAAGTGAAGATATTACTAGTATTTTAGCTAGGAAAAGACCCAAATCTGCTGTTACCCAGACGGCGAAGAAAGTAGCAATGGACTTGCCAAATAAGTCAAACCGTTTTGCTCTTCTTAATAATGAAGAGGATGAAACCATTCCTCTACCTCAGCAAAAATAGTCAATAGCAATTCCTCAAACAACAACAATCATGTCAACATCAGCGAAGAGAACAAACAAAATTCAGTGAAGCCTAAACCCTGATGCCCATCTTCACCAGAGGAGTCTCATCTAAAACCATTCTTGAATTCATAAGTAAGTCCAACCATAACTTAAATGATATAAAATTTGTTGCTAATGGTTTTGCTAAATTAAAAAAAATTGTCAGAGACGTTGACCTCCACACCTTATTTTTGAAAATATTTAGAGCTATCTAATAAAATTAAAGCCTTCTCATTCACTCCCAAAGTTTTTAAGAAAATTAATATAGTCTTGAAAGGTATATCTGGAAATTTCTCATCGGCAGAGATTTAAGCTGAGTTCCTCAGACTAGAACCTTCGTTGAAACTAGAGGTTAACAAATTTGAAACCAAATGGTCCAAAGATAACGGGATTCCTCTGGACATATTCTTGTGCGTGCTGGAGGTTCGTGAGAGTTTGATTAAAATTAAATCATTTATTTTTCTGTTGAGGCATAAGATTAAATGGGAATCTGTTAAACGATCTGGTGACAGGGAATGTTTCAGTTTCAGGTGCCAGCGCTATGGACACGTGTCCACTTACTGTTCGTTCCCTGCCAGATGTGTTAAATGCCTTAAAGACCACGGAGTGGGAAAATGTTAAATTAGTTCAAAAACTGAAACTTCTGTCGCTTCATGTGTCAACTGGGGGTTGACCAATGATCTCTATAATACACTGGATAGTGTATTTCCTACAAAATATAACAGTTCTTTTGACTCCAATTGAAGATGGCACTATCGACGGTTCAAGATTTGCCAAGTATTTTGACGGCTGTCTTTCAGATTAGGCGTGTTCAGGAGAATGACGTCTCGGAGATCTCAATCTCTGTTACATGAACAGGGGGCCGATACTGGTTCTGGAAAAAGGAATCGAATAAATAATTTTCGCATTCGCTAGCATGCATTGCTTTCACTTTTTCGATTCACTTGGTGCATAAAGGCGATTCTGGTTCAGTGAGTAAAATTCTCCGACGAACTATATTATCGATCCCGAACCATCTTATCATTTCCCCTGAAGCACATGCGCAGTCTGCGCAATTCTCTCAATTTTCTTATTTTTGGAATAGAAACCAGAAACGCTTCAGATAGAAATATTTTTTTCTTCATGAATAGAACAGAGAAGGAGATGTGGTTGAATTGAGTGAGAAAAACCTCTGAGGTCTCATTTTTCTGAACACGCCAATTGTATTGTTACTGAGGAAACAAAACAAAATGGAAAGGTGAGAATTTTCAGCCATTTATTTAATTTATTTAGAATAAATAAAGTTATCTATGAAATAGAAAGTTTTATTATTTTAAAAACACAAAAACGCTTTTCGGGAAAACTTAGTTGAAGAACACAAAAAGGACAAAGGTCTCTGCGCTAAGCTTGTTAATATTTTCAAAACAAACCCCACAGTCTGGTTTCTTGGAATTAAGGAATTAGTGCTTATCCGAAGACAAGAAAGTTGGACAGGAGTTCGGGCCTTGCAAAGTACTTTTTAATATTTCCCAGTAGATGATGAATGGAACGCTATAATAATTATAATTTTGCCAAAAGAAAAATCCAATCTTAAAGTAGATGTAATTTTTGTTGTTTGTATTTGTATTTTAATTTAGATAAGAGAAACATCAACAACTAAGTATGTAATTTCTTTTTATTGATGGTGTCGCTTTCTTGCGTGGATTCATTTCGTTAATACATTATTAAAGTGCTTTGAAGTACTTTGACCACAGAGTAGTAGTAGCAGTAGATAAAGGAACGCGCCTAATGTCGTAGTTAATATGTTATACATTTATACAAAAAAAAGGCAGCTTCAAGTATAACATTTGTTCAAATGGAGTCACCTATTTTGTATGGATACGCTATCCAGTGTATTATAGAGATCAGTGGGGTTGACAGGTCATCCGGCCAGCTACAGGGGATGTCCCAGACGAGTAAAATTTCTTAAAAAAAAAAGAAGAGGAGGGCTTCGCTTCAGTAAGAGCTAAAAAAGTAAGTGTTCGAAACTCCGTTATGAACTTAGTAAATAAAGTCCCACATACCGGGTTTTCATACGCTGATGCAAGAAGAGATTACAGCATCCAGCAAGAAAATCCTTCCTCTTTCACCTCCTGTACTGTAAATAACTACATCTCTAATTTCATGGATCAATCAAATGGGTTGTTTGGCATTCCGAATAACCAGTTATTTTCAAAAATTAGGGAGGTCTGGCCTACTTATTTGAAACTAAACGAAAATCAAAAACCAGGTGCTTACCTGAGTTTCATCGCTTCCCTCTCTCATTAATGCCAATATAAACTCAATTTTAGGAGGTGACTTTAATTCCCGTCATACTCTATGGGGGGACTCTAAGGTTAATCTTAATGGTACCCACTTGGCCCAATGGTATTTGGACAACCATTTTTTGAACTTTGATATAGTGGCCTGCAGGCCCAACTAGGCCTAGCTCAAGGTCCCACATAGATTTATTTCTAATCTCAGCTAACTTACGATCAGGGAACAATCTAGCTTGTACTACCCTGGATCTTGTCTCTGATAATTTCTATGTTTTCTTAAGCATTAAACTCCAATTCAACTCACCTTTCCCTGCACAACTTCCCTCGTTTACCTGCTTTAAAAATACTAATTGGACAAAATTCAATAGTTCATTAGACTCCCAACTAAACAGCATATCTTTTCCTACAGATAGAAACCTCCTCCGAAATAGACCTTTGCATCAATTCTTTTACATCAATTTTCAACGACTGCACTAACAATCACAGCCATAAAAAAAGTCTTCACACCAATCAGTTTAAATTATCGGATTCAACCGTAGATTAACTAAAAACTAGGAAGAACTGGAAAAGGAAGTTGAAAAGAATATTTCATCACCTTGGTGACCGTATAAATTTAGAATACGCTGAATTATCATCGCGCATAAAAGATAGAGTCAAAAACAATTCAGACTTAAACTCAATAGCTTAAAACTCTCCTCAAATGTATTCAAAACAATAGATCAGCTCATCGGACGCAGAAGAAATTCGGATATTTATCCTCAAGAACTTATCGTTAATAATAGAACATACTCAACTTCCATTGAAGCTTCTGGTTCATATTATTCCGAACTATTCTCGTTGAAAACTCCTTCTGAGAATATAAAAAACACCCTTGAAGTAATCACCTTCAATTCTGCATTCTCTTTTTGGAATAATGACCTCATCATTAATAATTTCTCCCCTTCCAACACATCCATTTCTTCCTCTAATGAAAATTTTGTCTCCCCAAATGCAATAGAATCTATAATTTTTTCTTTAAATAAAAGCAAAGGGGGATTACGAACAAATAATGCTCAATTCAACCACATCTGTCCTATTCATGAAGAAAAATATATTTCTATCTCAAGCGTTTCTCTTTTCGCTTCCAAAAATAAGAAAATTAAGAGAATTGCGCCATCTGCGCATGCGCTTCAGGGGAAATGATAAGGTGGTTCGAGATCGATAATATAGTTCGCGGAGAATTTTACTCACTGAACCAGAATCGCTTTTTTACACCACGTGAATCGAAAAAATTAAAGCAATTCATGCTAGCGAATGTGAAAATTAATTATTCGATTCACTTTTTCACAGAACCAGAATTGGCCCCTGTTCATGTAACACAGATTAAGATCTCCGAGATCTCATTCTCCTGAACACGCCTAATTTGCACGCCAGTCGTCAAAATACTTCTTTTTTTTATGCTCTTATGCTCGGCAGATGTCAAATCTTGAAGCTGCCTTCGATAGTGTCAACTTCAATGGGAGTCAAGACAACTGTTATACTTCGTATGTATAGAGATCAGTGGAGTATAAGCATTACTTATACAATACTGCTATCTCGCTCTGTATGATTTTGCTATCTAAACATACAATGGTTGTGGTTTTAATGTAATCTATATATTTCGTTCTAACTGTACACTTCAAGATGCATACATATTTTTGTATCCATCTCATGTTCGAATCTTTTTTTCTTTTATTAGGCGTGTTTTTTTTGTAAGCCCAGAGGGAATTGGTCGAAAAAAACAACGTCGGTGCTAAACAATCACCATGTTAAATACAACAACAACTAATCCCCTACGGGCTAAGCTAAACCCAGATAATTCTCCGGGCTTAACTTAAGCACACATAAAAACTGTGTTACTGGCATAAATCATATACTTGTTATCGGAAGTTTGTATGAAAACTCCATTTTGTTTCTGTGTTGCTGTCACTAATCCCTGTGGTCGTTTTTTTCCTGCAATTCCCACCGGGCTTGCAAAAAAACACGCCTATTATCTCTTTATTTTACTAGGTTAAGTTCTATGTTATGGTCTTTTTGACTGGACACATCTCAATAAAAACTACTACTACTAATATTAATCACAGCCGTTTTCAAGAAAAAGAAGAAGCAACAAACTTTAAAGTATTCACGAAATTACATTCTGAGATAGCAGATGTCAGTAGATTACAGTCTGAAATAGCGGATGCAACTTAATCACATTCTGAGATAGCAGATGTCACTAAATAACAACTGATAGCAGACGTCACTAAAAATACATTACAGTCTGAGATAGAAGACATCACCAAATCATTAGTTCGAGGTAACAAATGATACTATAACCAACTACTTATGGAACCTAAATCTTTCAAAAGGGAAACTAACCAAGTACTCTTAATGGGTAGTTAGTATTCTTACTATGGCACAGCTCGATTTTCTTATGTTTAAACTGATTTTCACGTCACTAAAACTATAATTTCACAGCAAAATCAAATTCGCGTCAGTTATATGGACAAGGATGTAAGTGTTGGTGGGTATTTATTTTGGGTTTTGTACCAAACGATAAGGTCATTGAACGTCGACGAAAGATAAAAGATTGTGCAATTTGGCGTGAACATGAAAGTTTTACTCCTTTAAGAAAAAAATTATGAAAATTCGCTTAGACTTGCCTCCATTTGTGACATAAAAAGTGTCGGTGAAAGAGTCTTTGCAGCCTGTTTTCTTCATCGTCAACCTGTAAAAATGTAGTAACTTGGCAATGACCCTCAAAACTAGTTGATTAGTACCGATATATCTGTCCTTTAAGCTTTTCATTAAATAACACCAGAAAAAAATTTTATTTGTTAGTAAATTTCAAATTCAATAAATAAATTCATAAAATCGTATATGTTAGTGGTATAAACATGTTTTCTACAGCTAATCCCTTTTATGTAATTTAGAGTAATGACAGAAAGATAATTGAAATGACAAAGGATAAATATGATTTGAACCCCTTCCAAAAATATGATTAATTCTTCACTCTGGCCAACACATACTTACATAGGTATCTATATTGCAAAGCCCAAAATATGTTTTGTATCCTTATTTTCTCCTTGAAATACTTTTTTTTATGAACATTTCCAATCCCTCCTTTTTTTTGACATCATGTTTTTCGTTTATCCTTCGTAGAGAATGTTGAATCAAAAAAAGAAATTATTTGTAGTTAAATTTTACCAAGGCGAAGCAACAGCATTTTGATGTTTGAAAGCTTACTTATATAAGGAGGACCCCTCATTTCTTCTATACGAAAATGTCGATTAGTTAAGTGTTTGTGGATTTCCATGGTAGAGTTCCAACTCGCATCCTGAAAAAACATAACAAGCTGTGGCGATATCAATTACGAAAAAAAGGGAGGATGTTAAATGCTTTAAGAAACATCTGAAGCAGACAGACAGATTAGCAGACAGAATATTCTGAGACAAAAAGAAGAAAAAAATATGTACGTGTGTACACATCTACCAACAAATGGGGATGGAAATAATGGCTGAATCTTTTATTTGTCTATAAATTTATTTATTTTCTTTTTTAAGGATTATTTTTTAAGAATCTACGTTTAAAAAATAAAATACATTTTTAAAAAAAGATTAATATTGTACAATAACCAGGAAATTTAATGCATACATTACGTGTTCAGAATGACTGAATATTTAAGGTTTAAAATTATCGTAAAATTACAAAAACTTTAAAAATGAAATGCCCGACTGGGATTAACATTGAACTTTTTAGGTCTGGAATGTATACCAATTCATCCGATTTTAAAGAAATAAATTCCTTACATATGAGCCTTTCATTATAATTCTTTGGGAAAAAACATGGTTAAGTTTAAGGTAGTATCTACATTCTACATATGAGTACATATACCTACACAAGAATTAAATTAGCAATGTAGCACAAAGGGGTGCTATGCTTACATAATATAATATACATTACATATATAATATACTTACATATACACGACTTGACCGAACGAGCTTGCTCTTGTGGTCCTGTGATGCCAGGCCACAAAAAATATAAATCGAATGGCAACATACCACTTTTAAATGACCCAACTATAGTTGGACACTAACTTGAAAATGCTATTGAACACTGTTCTCCGAATTTAAAAACCGCACGAGCCGAAGGAAGGCAAGAAAAATACGTCCTCCTTCTTGAGAGACTACAATTGAACTCGTTTATTTTACTTAACTATAATTTACAAATCTTATACCTAGCTTACAAATACATTTACTATTTCTTAACCTATCTTATTTTTTTATAATACTAAGCTATCAAAAAAGATTTTAAAGTGGATAACGACGATGATGTCTGACGCATCCCTTGTTCATAACATAACGCTAACAGATGTGAGTCATAAAACACAATCAGCGAGATCATTTACTGTTTATGACAAGGTTCAACGCAACTCACCGTCGCCATCCACTTTAATCTTAAATTATTTACACAATATATTTCTACTATCTCAAAAGTATATTCTAAATATATAAAAATACGTATAGATAACTTAACCGCTATGTAACAAGATCGACCCACTTGATTGGGAAGTTCCCTCATACGTCAATGTGACAATGCGAAACAAACAACAACAAAAATTTCCTAGTTGGGGAGAAAACAATGCAATACAAACAAATATACATACATATACAACGATAAATCACAATGTGCACATTAGTCGCGCCTTTGGAAAAGTGTTTGACTGTGTAAGTATGGTTGTTTGTATTGCATTGTTTTCTCCCCAACTAGAACTGCCAAATATAGTATAGTTATACATATATAGTTTTTGGAAAAGCCCCCGTTGACCCTGTTTCTTTTGGCCTTTTGTGAAGTTGCAAGTCTATGCAAATAAATATCAAGAAAAAAAGTTTGTTTGGTTCATTTCCCTTAAAAAAAAAACTTCAACAGTTCAGAAAGCCAAACCAAAAATTTGTGTAAACATAACAAGGTAACAAAATACAAAAAAGGATCTTTTTTAAATATCTTCTCCTGTCTCGCAACTCTTTCGAATTATTATGTGGTTGTTCACGCATCACGCCTATTTTGACTGTCCGCAACTCAGTGCGCGACTGAGCGCAACGCGGACTCAATCCATTGCGCAGATAAACACAATGCACGCGAACAGCTCTAAACGCATTGTGTTTCATCCACAAACGAATGAAACCCAGTATTTCATAATACTGGTTTTTGTGGCTTCTTTGTGGTAGATTGTCAATTGACATTTGATAAAATTTTCATTCTCTAAATTTAAATTAACCTTTTCCTCCTTTTATACAATTAAAAGCAAAATCTTTTTTCTTTAAAAAGTAATATATTTAGGTACTTAAAACTAAAATTGTAAATCTTAAACTAAAATCCAAAGAAATAAAACCTTAAACTAAAGAAATTATAACTAAAAGGATAAAACTCTCATAATTGTTTATGGAGACAAGATTTACTTTTGCTTCGGCTGGTTGCAAGTTTATTCACGAAATAATAGTAAAACAGGAATAGGTATGCAGAAAATAAAATGTAAACATACTCTTTTATGGTGTGGGTGCAGTGACTTTGATTTTGGCAGTAAATAGGAATTACGCAGGTCTGGTGAAATGTATCCGACAGTAAATCACTTCGCTGAAAAAAATAAAAATAACACTTTTTAAGGAGCAAAATAAAAATATACTAAATTATGCTATTCTCCTTGTAATGCAGGAGTAGTTGTTGGAGGTTCGTAGAGTTTATAGTAGTTTAGCCTTGAGTTACATACTGTTTCGAATAAAACAACACAAACAGCAGCTAGCGAACTAAACAAATTTCATATGCAAAATAGAATAACTCATAGAAGTTTGATAATATAGTTTAAGGTGCATCAGAGAGAGGGAGAGAGTGGCTGCACCAGGCATGACGGGAATGGAAATGAAAACCCACCAAAACTATGAGCATCCCACCTGCGCAAAATATTTCAAGGTAAAAGTTGGAAACTACAAACCTCCAAGGATGAATTTGTTTAGAGCTTTGAAAGTAAGTATAGCTCGTTTCTTCTCATAGTAAACTGAGCTGTTTGGGAAAACTTTACATCGTAAGCAGTGTTGCTAGATGTGATGTGTGGGATTTGATTTTACATGAATGGTTGTAAAATGATATAAGAATTAGCAAGTTCTGGTGCTATGTGAACAATGAACGATAAAGAAAACAAGAATATAATGTACCATTCGTTTTCACTTGATAAATATTTTTTTTTTTTTTTAAATTTTTGATGAATTTGTAAAATAAAGAAAATATAATTTTCCATTCTGATGGAACTTTTAAATCAAACACCATCTAGTAACACTACCAATAATAAGCAAGAAAGTTGGCCATGAATCCACTTGGTGAAATGGCATATAAGATATAACACATCACCGCATGGAAAGCTGGTAACTTGTGTTTCGATAGTGATGGAATAACTGTTTTTTAGCTGACGCAGAAGTGATGGCGATGATTAAAGCATCAAAGTCCCATGAAAGTTTGTGTGTTCAGTCATATCTATATAAATATATTTATGTATAATTTAATTGGCGATATGGTATTCCCGGAGGTTAATTAGTAGATATGGCTTATCTGTATTCACAAATTTCTTATTGAAAGAACCACACTAATTTTGGTTTTCGACTCAGACTGTAGTTAAGCTTTCAAAAAAGTTGTTTGAGTTAGGTATCTATGTACATAGGTACATGATGTATCTTATGAAAAGTTTAGCAAGATATATGCATGAAAGTTATAACTTGACTTGTGTTTTAGTTTTTCAACCAATAACAACGAATTGAACTTTTTCATGGATTTTTGCCCGAAATATTTAACCTCAACATCCAACCGATCACACCGATATTTACTAAACCAGCATTCAGCAGCACTGCAGTAGTGATGACAGCAATTGCAGACTAAGCAATATTATATCTTGCTTGTTTCATGTTGTTAACTATGAGTCAAAGTGGAAGCTTTTAAAGGAGCGGTGAAATGGATTGAACCACACAAAAAAAAAAACCTATATGTATTATTTATATCCCAAAGGAATTAAAATTCGAGATTTATATATTAATTAATTTATTATATGATCTATACTTAATGCTCTGGTCCAGGTGTGGTTGGTGCTGTTGTCAAGATCCAAATGGACGAGCTGATAAAACTATCAATCTTATCTAATGAAGAATGCAGCCTCTCTTAAATTATTTATTTATTAGAAATGCGTGTGCAGCGAGAGCGAGAGAGCAATTAAATTCACCACACCTTGTTCCAGTACAATACATATGAACTTTAATACATAATATTTAATATTTAATTTAATACAAATAAGAAATGAAACAATGAGATAAATATAAAAAATAATAACAAACGAAAATGAAACAATGAGAACAAAATATGATTTTAAATTAAGAGAATAAGTTTTAGGAAATTGAATTTAGTAATTTAACTTTAAGATGAAAATAGAATTATTAGTATGTAGTAAATGATTAAGATTTGAACAGTACTATTTACAAACCAGGGTTGAAAATGAAGCAGTGATTTTAAATAAATAAAGCAAATGAATGTGTTTAAACTTATAAATAAAAAATGTAACATTTAAATTATAATTATTCAATAATTAATAAATATAGTACATATATAAATTAATGTTGAGTCTTAAACAAGCGGTATAACTACGGAAGTATTTTGGTCCACATCCCTAATGCTTTATCTTTTTGCCTCGGGACTAAGAGATCACTTATAATAAACCACAAGAGAATGTTTTCTGGCTCTTAAAAACATAGATGTGGCCAGTATCTACTTGGGGTCCGGTACTTATTTAATTCATTTACCTAGCCAAAACTGTGAAAGGAGAAGTTAAGTAAAAAATGTTGATGTGAAAATTTTATTTTGATGTGAAATGTGATAGTTGTGTTGTTTGGCTTATTGCCCCTTCTTGTTGGAACCACATATCGTCCAAGTCATGATCTTCAATCGTCGGCCAAAAAAAAATCGGTTATCATTCGACCATATCCGAATCATCAGCAACACTTGCACTTACTTTACTTTACTTTACTTTACTTTAGCGCCATCTAACGCTCACAGTCCAGGATGGACTACGGCCTCAACCAACAAGCCTCTCCAGCCAGCTCGGTCCCTAGCTAGCTGCCTCCAATAACGCACTCCAATTTGGTTGAGATCATTCTCCACTTGTGTGCGCCACCTAAGGTGGGGTCTTCCTCTGCTGCGCATACCGTCAGGCGTAGATTCGAAGACTCGTCGGGCTGGTGCGTTGGTGTCCATACGCTCCACGTGTCCCAGCCATCTCAGCCGCTGTATTTTCAGCTTTTTGACCAGGTCGACGTCGCTGTAAAGCCCGTAAAGCTCGTTGTTGAATCTTCTCCTCCATACTCTATCGATACAGACTGGACCGAAAATCACTCGAAGAATCTTCCTTTCAAAGCACCCAAGCAGATTCTCATCTGTTTTTGACAGGGTCCATGCTTCATGGTCCATGGTCTCCAGAGAGATCTGAGAGAGGGCTTTACTACTCAAATGCCTTCTTAGCCCGAAGAAACAGCGATTGGCAAGAGTATTTCTTCGTTTGATTATTATGCGTTGTAATAGTGGATCCCAGGTAGACAAAGTTTTTGACGACTTCGAAGTTGTACCTATCAATCGTGACGTTTTGCCCGAGTCGACGATGTTGAGATTCCTTTCTCGATGATAGCATATACTTCGTCTTGTCCTCATTAACAGCTAAACCCATTTTTGCCGCCTCCGATTCAATACTTGCAAACGCGCCGGTAACTGCTCGCTTCGTTCTTTCAATGATGTCAATATCATCTGCGTAAGCAAGTAGTTAAACAGACTTTTGAATAATTGTACCTCTGTTGTTGGCTTGCGAGTTGCGTACAATTGCTTCAAGAACGATGTTAAACAGGTTGCATGATAGCGCGTCGCCTTGTCTCAAACCTTTCTCGACTTCAAAGGGTTCGGTGGCGGTGTTCTTACCGACTTTGACGGAGCAGCGAGATTTCTCCATTGTCATCCTGCACAAGCGGACGAGTTTGGCAGGGATGCCGAGATGCGACATGGCTCTGTAAAGCTCTTCTCTATCTACGCTATCATACGCGACTTTGAAATCGCCAAACAGGTGGTGTGTATCGATTTGAAACTCCTGGGTTTTTTCCAAAATCTGTCGGAGTGTAAACATTTGATCGGCGCTTGATTTGCCCGACCTAAATCCACACTGATAGGGCCGTTCAGATCGTTTACACTTGCACTTGCAGCAGCAATATTTTCGACAGATCGTGCATAACGGCGATGCACAGGCCTTGCGACATCAGTAACGCTTTCACTCTTTTCAAATTTCTTCACAATTTTACCAATTGATTGGGTAGTCGGTCGTTTATGACGACCAATTCGCATTATGCGCGAAAAGTGGCTACGTTTGAATCACCACTTTTTTAGTACGTTTTAATAATTTTAAAGCGTTGTTCGATTGTTACGCGATCCATTATCGTAAATGGCAAACATTCAACTAATATTATGACACTTTAAATGACAGGTGAGTTTGAGGGGTGTCAAATACCAGCGCTACCAACTTGAAACCACGAAATGAGTGACCCGTTATAATAGGTAACTAGCTCTCTATAGCTCTCGAACTAACTTTGTATCTTTAGTGTTGAAAGTATTAGCTATCATTTTAAGAACCCCTCGATTGATTTGTTGCCTTCAACGAAACCTTCTATAGCATTAAATACATATATTTGAATGAAGCAACAACAACTTTACGTGATGGTTTGCATTCATGCCGGTCAGTAAAATTCACTTGAAATGTTTTTTTTTTAACAGTATACAAACTTATCTTTTGTCATGATATAAGGTAGGTACGTTATATGAGCTTTGAACTGAAAAACTTTTCATCGAAACTGATTGGATTTTAACCCAGACTTGACGCAGCAGCAAATTAAATTAATGGCTTACAGTAGGTAAAGGAATCGTAGAGGAAGAAAAAATAAAATGTATAAACAAATTAAAGAATTCATTTGAAACCGATTAAAGACCAATAAATATAAATATATCAAAAAAAAAATAAAATAAAACCACAACCTTACAGTCTATAATGCACAATACACATCAAAAGTACCTAACAAAGTCACAAACACTGGTTTGGAATGAATTTCAATCAAACACCACCCTGCAAATATTATGGTAAACTTTATTTTGATTTTTTTAACCATTAAATATTTAAGTACTTTTAGGTATGTATATGTAGATAAATATTTGATTGTTTAACATATAAACAATATTCTTGTATTTAAAATTTATATTATATACATATATTATAAATAATAAGTACCGTCAATGTTATTAACCAAATAAAAAAAAGATGACATAAAGTATTTTTTCTTTTTTTCAAAAATTCTCAGCCAAGCATTAATACCTTCACCTTATGTTCGAACCATTCTATTTTTTAAATTCCACTTAGTGAAAAAAATATGTATCTGAAATTACCTGCATGCTCTTCAATGTGTTTTTTTTTAACCAGCTGGCGTAAAATACAAAAACAAATAAATAAAAATGCGACACAGTCATAAATAAAAATATCAAAAAAAAAGTAAAATAAAAATATTTTAATAAAATAACAAAATACATAAATAATCCATTTGGGGAGACGACAACCTGCCGGAAAGGAAAAATTAAAAAAGTCTACCAATACGAATAATTGAAATTCATGAATAAAATTTTCTTTTAAGCATTTTTGTCAGCCCAATATATCTATCTACCAATCCCAAAACCAAACGCCTAAAGCCGACGAAATTGCATCCAGTGGGTGTGACTATATGAACTGGATAAAGAAACATACAGTGCTCTTCACTTGATTAGACACACACTTTTTTTTTACATAAATTTAATTTTTTTGCTAGTGTGTGTAACAATTATCGAAAAACTGCATTTTTTTAGAAAGGTTATTAAGTTTTCAACAAAAAAACACAAACAAATGGTGGGTGAGTGGAAGTTAACTGATATTTTTTCTCTTTCTTGCCTATATGTTGTAAGAAAAAGTGCAGTTTTTTTTTCTTCACATGATTAGACGCACCCGTTAAATTATAGTTAGTTGGTCGCGATCTATTACGTAAATTTTAGTTAGCTACAAAGTTTAAGAAGTAAGGAGTGTTTTGTGTGTGAGTGTGAAGAAAAAGGTAAAATTGACGCGTTGCATTCCGAAGGGTTTTCAATGAGAAGCATTGCCAAGAAAATAGGGCGAAATTTGCGAAATGTGGTTTTTTCAGATGAAAAAAAAATTAATTTGGATGGCCCTGATGGTTACAACTACTACTTCCATGATTTAGAAAAGAGGAAAAGTTTTTGACACGTTACCATTCGAGGCAAGGAGGAGTAATAGTTTGGTAATTGATGTGATTTTAAAACATGGTGGTTGTACAAAGTACTGAAAATATAAAAAACAAAAAACAAAAATAAAAATAAAAAAAAAGTAAATTAAAAAGTCTATGTTTCATTTTTACGATTTTTTTACAGGTGCGTCTAATCATGTGAACAAAAAAAACTGCACAGCATAAGCAAGAAAGAGAAAAAATATCCCTTAACTTCCACTCACCCACCATTTGTTTGTGTTCTGTTGTTGAAAACTTAATAACCTTTCCAAAAAAATGCAATTTTTCGATAATTGTTACACACACTAACAAAAAAATTAAAAAAAAAAGTGTGCGTCTAATCAAGTGAAGAGCACTGTATATACATACATGTGTATAATTTGGGTAGGTACATACGTACGTATATGTATAGTATATGCACGAAAAATTTGTTTTCGAAAAATAAAAAAAACAAAAACAAACAGATACAATGAAATACAAAATGTTCTCCCGTAAGGCGAATTCAAGTTAAATGCAAAATACGAGAACAATAAAACATTCGACCTTGTCGCTTCAACAGGCTCATTTTTGAAATAAATGTTTGTCTGTCTGTCTTTGATTTTAGACTCGAAAGCTACTGAACAAATTTCACTGGAATTTTAAAAACTGTTTCAATTAATAAAGAGATGGTTAAAAAAAAGTAGTTTGATAGTAAAATTCACCCAATGCAACAATCACTTTTATAGTATTTTAGATTTCTCCTTACTTATGACCTTATAGAACTTTAAAACTTTGTAATTAGGCTCGACAATTCGACAATTGATTATCTGTGCCACCCACTGCCACGACCTCTTTTCTTATATCTGAGATTTCTCCTTTTTTTACATTCCTATAAATTTTAAATTTTTTTATTCAAATCTATTAAACCAAAAGCATGACATGTGCATTTTTTCTTAAATTTCGTCTAGAGCTATATCCAATTTTTTTGTTTTAGTTTTTCTTTGAAAGTTGAAATTTTGTAGTTTTAAAAATGTGCAGTAGGTGGCGCAGTGAAGGGATCAGCTATAGAACCAAATAATATAGTTTACAATGAGGAAACTGGGGTACATTTGGCACTTAATTTTTAAGTTTTAGTATTTCCGAAAACTTTTAATGGATTCCAAAGTTTTTTTTTCAGATACCTATACATTTTTTGTTTTATAACAAATTAAACATTATAACAGAAACACGTGCTCTCTTACGAAGAGCTGAAGTCAATTTCAAAATTTATCAACTGCCAATAATTGATAATTGAAAATATTTATCAAACAAATATCATTCCTATATTCTTCCATTCTTTTTAAAAAGTGTCCTACAATCCGCAGTTCGCATTTAAAAAACTGCCGCGTTACTGGTTTTACAAATATTATTTAAAAAACCAATGCTTGACCTGAAGAAAAAAAAAAAAAAAAAAACTACAAGTTAAAATTAAAAGGACATTATTATTCATTCGATTGAGGAAAGTGCGGGCATAAGTGGTTCGGAGTTATCGTTTAATCTTCCTCCAGCCTATGTAAATATTTATAAGAGAGGTGCGATATTATTTCTGCTCGCTTAAATGAATTAAGGGAAATTTACATTATTTTGCATTCGTTCACTTTTTTGAAAAACAACCATTTAACAAAAAATTAATGGTGTTTTTTTGTTGTTACTTTGAGACTTATCTTGTTTGGAATTGCCTGAATGAAAACTGTCTGTGACTCTTTGCATACCTACCTATCTTTTTATTTTATCTTAATGGAAATAACCTTCAGGTAAAAAAAAAAATACAAAATACAAAATATACGGGTTGTATTAAGTCAACAAAAGATTCTTGATGATGGTATAGTTGGATTAATTTATTTTGAAAAATTATTGCTTTTGACAGTAGTTATTGTTTTTGTTGTTTACAATCGCGTTGTGATTGAATAAACTCGAATTGAAGAGTAAAACCAAAAGGTTATTGGTTAAAATAAAAATAATGACAATCGATGAATGCTATAGTGTAGTGCTAGATACATTTTGTTATAGTTATAAAGTGACCAGATTGACTCCAACTAAATAACACGGTTTTTCATATTATAATAAAATAAAGTACTTAAGTATGAGTTACAGGAGCAAACTCATCAAATGAAATTAACCTAAAAGAAGTGAACTACAGAAAAATGTAATAATTTGATTTCAATCCACAAGTCAATAAATCGAGACGAGAGTAACAATATCTGTGCCTAAGGATATTTTAGGACCAGAAGTTTTCAATTTACTAGTACAAGAATGCACCCAGCAAAAGTAACTTGAAGATATCAAGTTGCTATAGTCTGAGAACAGCTCCTCTAATATGAAAACAGGAAAATCATTAGTCGATAAACTTACAATTGTTGTTTAACTTTTTAATTGAACAATTGGTTCTTAATTCTTTGTTGAGTAATAATATTACATTTTGGTATTTTTAAGTCGTGTTGGAACATAACAGGCCTTGATTTATACATTGTTTTTTTTTATAATAATTATTTGGAAAATTGTCAATTTTTGGATTATAATATATCGTCACCTGAATGCAAGAACCAGCTAACTTGATTTTCGTAGTTTTAAGAAAATTCCAAAAACGTTTTCACGCAGATATCTCAAAAATGAAAAAATCGAGTTAGCTGGTTCTGGCAGTCAGGTGACGATATACAACGATTGTCAGGAATCCAGAGGAATTATTTTCGATTCCTCCTAGAGCATTCGGTTGCTAAAGTGCTAGTGTCGTTTTCGGTCAAAATAGAGTCCTGTGCAGATCTTGAGAATTTTCCTCTCAAACGCTCTAAGCTTTTTCATGCAGGTGAACCATACTGGGAAACAGTAGGTATGATGTGATAATGGGCCTGATAAGTTGCTTGTAGAGATGAAATTTTGTCATTTGACTGAGTTCATTGGGTGATCCGTTGGTCAGACTGAAGGTGTTGCTATGACAACTTGCAGCAAAGCGTGTGTTTCGACTTCCTACGGATCTTCTGAAACAAAGCAATGCAGATTTGGCTGAATTGATTTTGGTACCTACTCCATCTTTGATAGTATTCCCAAAGACGTCTCACACGCTCTTCTGTAATGATCGGAGATAAAGATTTAACGTATATGTCATAAGCAAAGATCAAGTTCATTCCTTTGTTTGGTTGAGGTTGGTCGGACGTGTATTTTATATGTTGTAGAGATACGGTCCAAGCTTTGATCATTCAGCAACTGCCGCTCTGATGGTTTTGGTTGTCGAATGGCTCTTTTTAATCTGGACGAAAAAGGACCCGGAATTGAGAAAACTGATTTTTTTTTTAATTAGTGAAGCTGGAAAATTAAAAAGGATAATTTTAATTACTGAAACTGAAAAATTAGAAAGGATTAGTTTGTAAATTAGTTCCTGTATCCAAATGCTGTAAAATGCTTTCTCTATACCGGCTTAATATGATTGTTGAAAATACTGAAAATATCTTTCTGAAATCTATGGAGCGGATGAAGCGTTGTTAATATATGTAATATTTTTAGTTTAAGCTTTAAATTGTGAAGCACACGCTGCACATATTTTCAAAAATTGTTTCAGCTCGAGGAACCAAACAGGGCTGCCGGAATGCGTACTAAGGGAGTATTCGTACTACCTTTGCATTTACTGTACTCCCGTACTCCCTTCTCTTTAATTGTACTCCTCTCAAAAATGTTAAAAAGTTATCTTTTTTATTAATGTCCATAATGTCCAATTTTATTTTTTCATTTCATCTTAAATTATTTTAAACACTTTCAACTAGTGTAAAAACCCCTTAAAACTTTGAATGCATTCATTTTTTTGTACCTGACCCTTGCCATTCCGCGCGTTCAATACATGACAGTTTGCATCAGAAAATTCATTTCATTTCTGAATTTTTCAAGCTTCTGATTGGTCAGCTGTCAAATGACTCTAAAAGTCATCTAACTTTTCATGACAGCTGCCCAATCAGAAGCCAGAAAAATTCAGAAATCTGAATTTTCAGATGCGAACTGTCATGTATTGCACGCGCGGATTGTGATTGGCAGCAATTGAAGTCACATGAGAAATTACAAATGTCAAATCATTTGAAGTTAACAGTCGTCTAAATTATTAGGTAAAAGGGAAATGCAAAAGAGTTAAAAAAAATGGAAAAGTAAGTTTTTAAGTAATTATTTTAAATGAAATGTACAATAAATTAGGTATTTCTTTTTGTATGCACTTTTTTTATCCTCTTTCAAGTTTCCATTTTAAATTTTATTTTATTTTTAATTTGTCTAAATTTCGAACTTATCTAAAAAATTGTTTTTAATTTATGTTTAGTTTTAAGAAACTTATGAACTGATAAATAATTAATAATGTGATGAAAAGTAAGGCTGTACTTTATATTTAATAATTTTATGTTTTATTAATTAATTCTATTGTTTTTTTTTGTCTTGAATTATGTTTTGTTATGTTTTGTTAAGTTTTATATAATTTTTTTAATGCATTTAAAAATTATTTAAATAAAATTATGTATAATATATAACTGTTTTAAAAGAAAAAAATTGTTTTTTTTTTGTGCGTACTCCTCAGGAGCGCGATATACTCCCCTATTAATCTTTGAAATACTCCCCAGCGAAAATTTGAAACGGCAGCCCTGGAACCAAACCGTGTACCTATATACACATTTTTTAAAGATATTTTTTTTTAGTTTTTAATAACTTTTTGTAAGTGTTGCCCTTGTTCTAGAATATTTGTTTATTTTAAGTCTTAAGAGGGGAGATACCTTCTCGCACGTACTTGCTTTTATGCCCGATCACACTGTGGTTTTAAATATTATTTAAATTATTAGGAGCTATTGAGTAATAAATTTCATTAAAATCGGTTAAACTGATAATTAAATAATTATTCAAAATAAAAAAAGAATTAAAAGAATTTTTGTTGAAAAATAGCTGGATGCCAAGTTTAATTAAAAAATCGAACAAGTCGTTTTCAAATCAAAAAGATTTCAAAAAATTTTGAAACTTTTTTGTAAATCCAAAAATTAAAACTTTTCGTTTTGTTTATTTTCGTTTGGTGGTGCTAGTTTTTCATCACAGCTGATCTCGTAGATTAGGTAAATTGTCTGTTTAGTCTTTTGGAATCGGTGTTTGCTAATAGTTTCGTCGAACTAAGTAATTTTGGAAATATTAAGTTTCCAAGAAAAATATTGGTCCTTTTTTAAAATATACCTGCTCTAAAACATTTTTTTGAAAATTTTGGTATACCTATCTACATTATTTTTTGAATAAAAAAATTGATATAAATCCGTAAAACCGATTTCTAGAAAATCGAAAATCATTAACATGGCTTAATTGGACGTGCCAATAACCATTTACAAACGTTTTTTTTTTCCAAAGTGTAACCTTTAAAATTAAAGAATTAAGGAAAAAAATCTGTTAGCACCTTTTTGAGAAAAATAAGATTTTCATTATTTATTGCTTAAACATTTGATATGGATGGTATCTACCTTTATTTTTGTTCCTAAAAACAATTAAATAAAATCGATCTATTCGCTTAGATTGTAGCAGAACTAGTCTTGCACATTGAAATGAAATTTTGAACTAAAATACAACAAGCTAAATATATACCTACATTAGGTGCTTGATGCACTGTAAAACTGGGCAAAGGTAAGTGTATATTTAATTTAATCTCAAATTCACTCAAAAACATGAAATTTTCCTGTCACTGTTTCTTCATGCCAAAACATCCACTTACTAGCTAAGGTAAAGCAATATGATTTAATGTAATAAGGTAGGTTAAGTTAGGTACTTTATATTTACAAAAATGAGGGTTGTCGTGCAAATGTTGTTTCTTGTTTTCCTTAAAATGATTTGATTGACATTATCTCACTGTAAAAAAGACTCGTGTCACTCACTTAATCCCATTTCTGAATGTCTGGATGTGAGGTATAAAAATGGTTTTTGTTTTTTATTCCAGAAAAGCAATAATCAGATCAGCATCAGAGCAACATTTAAAGCCACTACTGTACAAAAAATATATAGGAACACAAACAGTGTAACATATTTTATAACATTTTTTATAGTTAGGTAGGTAACTAAAGGTACTCCTACTCACATAAGAAAATAATTTAAATTTTCAAGTTTGTCCAAATATTAATAAAATCCATTTTCATGAACTTTTATAACGGTATGACTTACACTCTGGACTTCCCACAAATTTCTCTCTTTCCAAAAAACTTCTCTCTTCCAATTCTGGAAACCATTTCACAAAAAATAGGATAAAATGAGTTTTCGAGTTGAGGTTGATTCTGAAGTTGAGGTTGCGGGGTTAAAAACAAAAAAGACGGAAATCCATTAGTCCCATCTCTATAGAGGAAAAAAGCTCTCATTGAAACCATACACACACACAAACACACAACGAGTTTGTATAATTCCCAAATATACAAAGCCAAGTCGGTTTCGGTTGGGTTTTTCTGTGTTGTTGATGGAACAAAAGGGGTAGGTATTCATCTCTCTACCTAAACGTACCATAGCTGTAGCAGCATATTAATGTCCTGACCAAATGGCAATGGCAATGTACCACAAATTTCAAATGGAGCAACATCGGAAATGGAAAGTTTTGCAAATAGTTACTTGCCTATACCATAATGTTAGCTCTGTGTGTGCAGCGGCAGCCATTAAAAAGTGACATTTGTAAATTTTCTTTACCAAACTCAATAAAAGTCCTTTCATCATAAAGAAAATATAGCTGATTCCTTTGGCGTTGCTTTCAGTTTGCCGCACTTTTCTGAAAAATCTAATGTTTATTAAAAAATGAGAGTAAAATAAATTTTGAATCCTTTCTTTTGCCATCGTCATGTCAGTGCTTAACCAAATATCAGATAAATTATTTTCAACCCAACATTTAAGCACACCAAAAACGAACGGATGTTTTAAATCGTCCTGGCTAATGGACTTGATGTGTTTGCATTGAATTAGCGATTTAAATAATTATAAAGAAAGGGTTTTTTTATAATATTCTGCAGGTTTGTACAGACAGATCCATACATATGTTATGTATGTATGAACGTATTTATGTAGGTATATTATGGGGACAAAATAGGGTCGGAAAATGTTTTTACGGATTAATTTTAATTCCTCCATAAATGAATAAGTCTAATGTTAAAAAAAAAATTCAACGAACGTGGTAGAAGTTATAATCTTATGTAATGTTGTGTAAGCTGTTGGCTTCAGCACGAACATTGAAGCTAACGAATTATGTTTTTTTTTTTTAATTCGTGTAGTGCCCTTTTTTAATCTGAACTGAACGGAAAAGTATTTTGAACAATTAATGATTTAAAGATTGTAAATGTTTATTTTTAATTCCTCTTCTTAGTGTCTACGGAGAAATGGAAAACCAACCACGCCACAATCGACCACACCGTATTCGTGGTGAAAGTTATAAGGGCTTTTTGACAAACAAATTAAAAAGTTTAAAAAAAGTGTTATAGTTTAAAATTTGACTATTTCTTAAAAACGCTCTACAACTTTATTTAACATTTTTAAAATAATTTTTAAATGTGAATTTGTATGTGTATTATGAAATTTGGAACCAAATTCGGACTAACGAAATTATGCTATTTTCACAATAGGTCCTGAGAAAATTAATGTCGTATGTCGCAGAAATGTTTTTTTTTTAGGTTTTAATGCAGTTTTGACAAATAAAATTTTATCTTTCGAATGTTCTTATTCGCGTTTTGATATCTCTTTTAGTTTAGGAGTTAATTAGTATTATTTTGTCGTATATACAAGGTCAAATGCGTTTGGGGCATTTTTTTGTTGTATGTGTAAGAATTTTTCACATACGACACTTCTCTATGGAAAATCACGGCTTTTTTCCTTGCGTAAATAATTGTCGTATGTGTTAAAAATCCTGCACGTAAAACAATTTTTTTTTATCCAATTGACGAAATCGTCGAAAAACAAAATAAAGGTCTAAATGCTAAGCAAAATTATATTAATTATAATCAATTTGGGCAAAATGATTTGCGAGTTGATTCGCCAAAAGAAGTTGATAATAAAAGAGGATATCAAAATCATGATTCCTTATCTTTTGAAAGAATACTAATATTTTTATAGAGGAAAATATTTAAACTTTAAAATATGTAATGTAATTTTTTTAAATGAAAAACTTGATATCTTATAACTATACTCTTTCTTTATACATTTTAATTATTTAATGTATAAGAAAATGTGATTTATTTCGTAATTTATGTAATTTAGTTTTAAGTTAAAAATGTTTCTTTTTTGTTAACTTTCCATTGGAAGTTATTGTAATTGGTCCGATTTGTCGAATTGAAAATTTTGACATTTCTCGACGTTTCGAGGTCCCAGGAATCCAAATCTATCATTTTTAGAGAGATGTCTGTATGTTTGTGTGTATTTTTACGTTCGTTGATTCGTACGTTGGTGAGTCTTTCTATCGTTCACTGTATTTCGAGAACGCATAGAGATATCGACCTCGAATAAATTTTATTTTACAGATAATAACATCAAAAAGTGCAGAAAGGGTTCCCGAAAAAATCTAATTAGCGGTTTTTTACTACAGCAATTTAAAAAAAAAAAAGTAGTAAAAAATGTTTCGTCCCGAATATTTCGAAAACAAAAAATGCCATCGACTTCAGGTTAATTTCATTTTACACATAATGACGTAATAAAGAATTGAAAAGAATTTAAAAAAAAATTAGCTGGAAGTTTTTTTTTTTTTATCTCAAAAAACATGCTAAAATTTTGTGAAAAAAGTGTTTCGGTTGTAATATTTTAAGAACAAACAGCAATATTAACTTCGGGAAAATTTTATTCTATACACGATGTCATATTTGGTTACTGATATACATTTAAAAAAAAAAAATTCAATTGGCAGTTTTTTTTTTAAAGCAAAAAATCTACAAGAAATACTAAAAATCGTTGAAAAACGTTTTTCGACTCGAATATTTTGAAAACAAATACTAGCTTAGAAGCCGCACCAATTTTATGCTATACATTCTGACGTATTTAATAACTGATAAGGTTTGTAAAATTATTTAATCGAAAGTTTTTTTTTTTTAATTAACAAATTTTCAAACTGAAATCACTAAAAAAAAAATTAAAAATTGTTTTTCAACTCGAATATCTCGAAAACAAACAAATCTATCGACGCCGGAATAATTTTATTTTACACACAATGCTGTAACTATGAACTTAAATACAACTTAAATAGTTAAAAATTATAATACGCCCCAACTTTGGTTTTCACTTGATCACATATTGAACATTTGATAAGGTCTTTTAAGATTTTGAATCAGGCATTTCCTTATAACAAAATAACATTGGGTGTACAGTTGCCACGGGAACCAATGGAAAGTGTTACCAGTGTGGGTCGCACCCAGGCTCTTTTTTAATTGATAAATTAACATGAATGGCGCAAAATTTTAAACGATTTAGTATGATGTTAAAACCATTCTATCATACTTAAAAATGCGTTAACATCATACTAAATCGTTTATAATTTTGCGCTAATGAGTTTATGTTTTTTGAATATTTAATGTTTATTTTATTTAAAAGAAGAAGACTATTTATTTTTGTTTTTTTGTGAATTAAATTAATTTTGTTTCAAAAAAATATTAAATTAGTTTTATTTGATCCGTTTTGTTTTTGAATAAAGAGTACCTAAGTGATTTTGTTAAAAGTTTGTGTATAGAATTAACATTTTAGTTATCAAAATCTAAAATACGACAAAATGATACTTTGAATAATTGGCTTTAAAATCTATAATAATAGAAGCTGGGTTTTATTTTTGTTTTATAAAAGAAATTCAATTTGCTCTGCACCTACAGCAAGAATATTGTCATCCACTTTTGAAAGGTTGCAGCCCGAATAAAAAATTCCATTTTCTAAAAGAACGTGCCATTTTCATGCTATATGAAAAAAGCAAATTCTTATATCAAACAAAATAAATAAATCTAATAATAAATTGTGGGGTGAAATATGTACAACAAAAAACTAAAAGAAATAATTTGCTCTATTCGTGTACATAAGGCGCTTGCCTGGCGAATGAGCATACTTTAAGAGAAGACAGACATGGTGATGTCAGCCGTACATCAGAAGACCCAAAAGGGAGGTTAAATCCTTTGAGTTCTACTTTCAGAATCTCCAGAAAACCTACAGCTGATGATAAACCGTCTTTCAAATTATTGTGAAACTTGCGACCTCTCTATAAACATTGAAAAATCAAAAATTATGATCTTCACATATAGCTCCCGATGTTTAAATAGAAACAAATGGTTTTACAAGGGCAACGAGATTGAAATAACTAATGAATATAAATACCTGGGACTGAAGCTAAATTCGACTTTAAATTTCAAAAACCACCTAGAACAAAAAGCTGCTGCTTCCCAGAGCTTGGTCAACATGACGGACGTGGAGAAAAATATTTTCCAACAAAAACATCACACTTTCATCCAAATACAAAGTCTTCGAAAGCGTAGTTAAATCAACACTCTGTTATGCTTCTCAAATTTGGGGAATAGATGAATTTGAAGAGATTGAAAAACTCCAACGAAATTTTTAAAAAAAAACTTTTTCATTTGCCAAGAAACACCCCAAATTATACATTGTATCTTGAAACTGGCTTGCCTAAGATGTTTACATATACTCTCAAGCATCAAGCAGACTACATCGTTAAAATTGCTGCACATTCTCATACTCGCATAACAAAAAAAAATGCTTCTCTACGAAAAAAGGAACAATGACGGGTGGATCATGAAATGGCAAAATATTGCCTCTAATTACAACATGGATTTAAACTGGAATTTCAATAACCTAGACTCACTAAAAGAACAACTTTACGCCTTAATACAAATAAATGAAGACTACACTCGTAATGGAATGATCGAAGAAGCAAGACAATCTGAAAGCAGCATTATATATTCGCAATTAAATTATAACCTCTGCAGTAACAACTACTTTCGAGACGACCATAGCTATGACAAAATATCGCTGCTGTTCAAATCGAGAAATGAGCTCATCCACCTAAACGGCAGTCCATACAACGGCGGTTTCAACCAATTTTGCACGCTGTGCAACATGAAAGCCAAAGAAGACATGTTTCACTTCATAAGCATCTGTCCAATCTTCAAACATCAAAGATTTGTATATCAAGGGAAAGAACGCTTCACAATGCTAGAAACAATAGAAATCTTAAACGGAACAAACTGGAAAGACTTTTGTTATTTTTTAAAATCTATTATTAAATACAGAAACTTATTAATTACTGAATAGAGTATATTTGAAGCAAAATTTTCTCTTTTCTTCTAATTAATGTTCCAATAAAATGAATTACTTACTTACTTACTTACTCCTTTGACCCAGACAAATTACAGAAAACTGTTGTCCAAAAAACACGTTGGCAGATTGGGAGAATTTTTTAAATAACTTTGTATAAATAATCAAAAGTTATTCAAGTTTCTTGAAGTTAAAAATATCCTCTTTTTTTAATTACTTTATACAAAGAAAAATAAAAACTTGAATTTGTCTACATATATAATTTAATTGAATAAAAAAAATCGAGAAAATATGTTTAAATGTATAACTCATTTTCTTTCTTAAATTACGGATTACCATCATTCGTTTGTTAAAAATCTAAATTAAGTTGATTTGTGGCCCTGTAACCAAACCAAGTGAGTCAAAACTCCAGTATATAATAATGGGTGATTTTTTAAGAGGTTTAGAACTTTAAAAAAAAAAAAAACACAAAAAATTCGAGAAAATGAATGAAATATTTATTTGAATCGATAGTTTGAACCTTGCAATTTAATGTTTAAAGATAATTTCATGCAAATGTTGACCGCGGCTGCGTATCAGGTAGCCCATCCGCTGAGTCCAATTTTGGCATACTCTTTCACACATATCGGCCGGTATCTCACGAATGAATGCATGGATGTTGGCTTCCAGTGCGTCAATCGAAGCGGGCTTGTCCCTATAGACATTAGCCTTGACATACCCCCACAAAAAATAATCTAATGGTGTCAAATCGCACGTGAAATTAACTGTTCACCAAACTCGCCTCGCAATTGCGCCATTGTTTCGCGTGCTGTGTGGCATGTGGCACCGTCTTGTTGAAACCACATATCATGCAAGTCAAGAACTTCCATTTCGGGCAAAAAAAAGTTTGTTATCATCGCTCGGTAGCGTTCACCATTGACAGTAACGCTGCGATTCGCATCATCTTTGAAGAAATATGGCCCAATAATGCCGCCGGCCCATAAACCGCACCAAACAGTGGCTTTTTCGGGATGCATTGGTAGCTGTTGCAATGCTTCTGGCTGATCTTCACTCCAAATGCGGCAATTTTGCTTATTTACGTACCCATTCAACCAAAAATGAGCCTCATCGCTGAACACAATTTTTCGATAAGCAGCGCGCGATGAACATTTCGAACCGAGCACGAATTTTGATAGTAAAATTCAATAATTTGCAAGCGTTTTTCATTTGTAAGACGATCCATGGTTAAATTGCAAACCAAACTGAAGCTGTTTGACAGTGACACAAGGTACTAAACACACGTCAGCTGTCAAAACCAGTGTTGCGAAAACCAAACCAGCTAAAAAATCACCCGTTATTTATAATAAAATCAATTCATTTTTCTATCTGCGACTATTTCATTATTTTTTTAGCACACGATTTAAGAGGAAGGTGAAAAATATTACAATATATATTAGGTATGGATTTAATTACAAAAAAATTTCCAAAAAATTGTTTAAATTAATAATTTTAAGTATTTTCTTAGTATCGGCATCGTATATAAATCTTAGTTTCATCTCAGTCCGGTATTGTGATGATTTTTTTGCAAGGCTGAGGTTAGCTTAATCGGAGTCCAGGGTAATCCCAAAGGAAACAACTCAGACTTAGGTTTAGAAGCAAAGAACTCTTTAAAATTTTTTCAACAAAATAAGGGTTTTGTTACAATCTAAAAATTTCATGAAAAACTTGGTCTAAATAAGATTGTATTTTATAATATATTTTACAAAGTTATTTTAGTATGAGCTACAGGAGTAATCTCCAGCCTATGAAATTGGCTTCGAAGAAGTGAACCGGAATAAATGTTAGGAATCTGATTCGAGTCAAGCTAATCCGAGGGATATAAATGAGGCTACTGTTAATTTAAAAAGTAGAAAGGATTAGTGGTAAGAATATTACTCCACGTCCACGCCTCTTCCACGTCCAATTCGAAAACAAGAAAATCATGAGTCAGTAAACTTATTGTTGATTGTTGAAATTTCTTCCGTTACTTTCTATTGTTATAATTTCTGGTACGACAAAGTATGAACTATAAGACGAGGAAATAAATATAATTGTTTTGAGTGATGACGTCTACTTTGTCGAATTGTGTATATTGTATTATAATATTGGTGGGTGTTGGGTGGCAGTTTATATTTCTGTTGAGTAGTGGGTTGGGTATTAGATTTCGGTAGGTACGGTCGGAAGTGTAACGCTTCGTATCGTCTTTGCATCATCTTGGACTCAGCAAAATTTTGTTTGTTGAAAGAAGTATTGAACTTAAAATCAATCTATACCCTGCTAAATATTAACATTGAAAAATTCAAGTTTACATTTTCAAAATGCATTTTTTTAAATTTTAAACTTTTAAGCGGACCGCCGCCGTCGTCGCCGAGAATCTCAGTAAATTTTAGTAAAAAATACGTTGTGGTCTTGGTCTCGTTCATGTGTCGGAAGCTTTGAAAGTTATACCTGCGGTTTCCCCCAGTCGAAACCGAATCTTTTCTCTTCTCTACATCGTCGGTTCGTATTCGTACTCAATCAGACGTCTGAAACATTTTAAAATAAATTTTATGAATAAACATAATAACCAACAGCTGTGCAACAGAATTAAACCTTGGTGTTATAGCTTATTTAGCTTTTTAAAGAAGATCATATCTTAAGTAGGTATGAAGTATGTAGTTATAGTATCTTAAACTAATTTAAAGCAATAAATCAATTTCACCCACAACATCATCGCAGCAGGTGCTTCATAATTTAATTTCTTCTTTTTTTTTCTCATCCTTCAAATTATGAGAATTTTCTTACAAAAAAAAAAAATAATAAAAATATAAAAACACACTATTCATGTATAACCAAGGAGAAAAATAAAATTCCAGCAGTGAACAGGTCACGGACATTTTATGCCAACTTTCCATATAAATTACTTTTCCTCATACTTAAACGTCCTTTTAGTATATTCAGTAAATAAATTTGCAATCCCAAAGTTATTTATGTATTACTATATAATATTTTACCTATCGTTTTGATGGTACAGCTGACCCACAATTCCCATGAGTTTTCATATATAAAAGAAACAAAATACACTGCGCGTCATTTGATTGAAACTACAACATTTTTTAAGAAGTTCGAACAAATTTTGTTATTTTTGGTTAAAGAATTGGATGCAGATATCAAAACTTGCGTGAAATTTTCGACGCATATTTTTTGCAATAAGTAGCGTCAATGTTGTCCCAATTCAGTCAAAGCTTTGCAAAAGCCTTCGAATTTTGTAAAATGTAAACCTTCTTCTCAAAGCGTATAGTTTATGTAACGGGTGTTTTTTTAGAGGTCTAGAACTTTAAGTTGGCAACACTATTTTAACTGGTGGCCATTTTGTCACCTGTCAAGTGATTTACTTTTAGTTTGGTTTGGCATTTCAACATTAATAGGCTGACGCCTGAGCAACGCTTCCAAATTGTTGTGAATGGGCTCGAAACGAGATTGCCGTTGATCCTAAGCGATGATCATAAGCGAATTTTGTTTAGTGATGAAGCTCACTTTTGGTTGAATGGATACGTCAATAAACAAAACCGTCATATTTGGAGTGATGATAATCCACAAGGGCATGTTGAGACACCGTTACATCCACAAAAACTTACTGTTTGATGTGCTTTATGGGTTGGTGGAATAATTGGTCCGTACTTCTTAAAAACGATGCTGGCCAGAACGTTACAGTCAATGGTGACCGCTATAGAGCCATGATTACTGACTTTTTCGTTCATCAATTGAACAACCATGATGTGCAGGAGCTGTGGTTTCAATAAAACGGCGCAACATGTCACACAGCTCGTGCCACTATTATTGATTTATTGAAGAAAGCGTTTGGTAACCGCATAGTTTCACGTTACGGACCATTTCGCCGATATTTTGTTCCATACATAACTGAACTATACCTATCAATATTATCATAATAAAAAGAAATGACAATAATTTCCTAAATAATTTGTGTTTTATTCAAAATCAACATCGGCCCTTAAAATTTAACCACCCGTTATTTTCACATTCAACGAATCAACTTCTCTTATTTAAAAAGCTACCACATATTGAAACTTATTACTTTAAACGTACTATTCTTGTATATTATATACATACATACAATACATATATATAATTAATTTATATATATTTTGTTTCTCAGAAATGGCTCTAACGATTTTGATATTTTGAACTAAAAACAAATTAAATTGGTTTTGAATCAATAAATTGGTTTTAGTTAAATCCGCTCACTGCCACCCCCACTTTTTTATTGCGTTTTATAGTGGAAATCCTTCTATTTCTCAGAAATGGATCAAATGATTTAAATGAAATTTTCAGGGCATATTCTTACGAACAAGAAAAAAAATTTAAAAAAATAAGTTTGACAAAAAGGAGCGTGGCAGAAGGCGGAATTTCTGCCACGCTCCTTTTTCTCATGTTTGGATTCCTCTGAAAAGGCTTTAACGATTTTGATTAAATTTTATATTATGATATAATTTTACTTTAAAAAATGATCCAGGCAGGTGTCATCCAGGTCCGTAGCCCAGGGACTCCTAAAGGCGTATCAAAAGCAAGAAGAAAAAAAATTTACATTAAATATGAATGAAAATAAGATAAACAATCAGTAAAGACATCATTAATAAAAATTGGAGGCTTTATTTATTTATTATACCAAGACCTTATTCTCAGCAGCACTTCTGTAAGTGACGATTTTTCAACATTCCTTGCAAAAGGCAGTTACTCGTGAAAAACATTTCTGTTTTTTTTTAATGTAGCATGAAATTGAAAGGAACTAATTTAAAATTTTCTGAACTTTTATAAAAATTCAAAAAAGATACTTTAAGTATCCGGATCTATTGGGAAATCTCTTTCCGAATTACCTCCCAACTAACAATTTAACTTGTTGTAGGGTTAATGCAAGCTATTTTCTGACTTGTATAGTAACAAAAGAAGGCCTTATACAAATCATTTTGGCGCACATTACAGAAGCTATTTAACTCCCTTAAGACCTTTAATCACAAGTGTTATGCAATTAAATAACTTTCCGCGAACAGTTTTATGAATGCCTTATGAAGGACAAATAGACTCCGATAAGACCTTCACTTGCGGGTACTATGCAAAGAAAAATAGCTTGCATTGGATGTTTCAATAAGGCCTTATACCAACTATAAAATGAAGTTGTATTAGAAAAAAGAAAAGTGTTTGCCTTCCAAATTAATTTTTATTATTTATATTTTATCTATATTTTTCTATTTCTTAGGGGGGTTTTGTACTGCTTTTTATTTATTCTGAAATGTATAGAATTTAAATTAATTTTAAAAAAACCTACTTTTACTTACATGATTTTTCGAGATTTGAACTCACGTCCCTCTGATTACTGGTCCAACACTCATTTTAAATTCATTTTTATTTTCTTCAAAACTTATAACTATCTTAACGCTAGACAAAAATTCATAAAAACTAGCCTACTTATCAATAACTTACAACTAACTTACTGGCCCTATGCGGGCGCTCTAAGTTAAACTATATAATAACTTAATGCTAATGCCTTTCGGCTTAAAAACTAACTTAATTCTACAATTCAGTATTGGTTTTATTTTTTCCAAGAAAGAATTTACAAAAAACTTGGATTCTTTATCATTTTTTTTAAAATATTTTATTTAAAACTTACAAACTACTTAAAAAAACTAAAGCTAACTAAAACTATTTAAAACTACTTAAAAACTACTTAAAAACTACTTAAAAACTACTTAAAAACTAGAACAGCCACAGCAGCGTTTTTTAAATTTTTTACATTTTTTTTTTATTTTCTATTTTTTTTTTTTTTTTTTTTTTTTTTTTTTTTTTTTTTTTTTTTTTTTTTTTTTGGGTGCCACCCCGACTGTCCCTACTTAAAACTAGTACCTACACCTATATGTAAGTCGGCCAAGACAAAACTTCAAAGTCAACTTCAAATATCAATATGATCAGCATTGAGCCACCAAAACCGGTTCTCCTGCTTCTGCCTATCTTTTCGGTCCCGATCGGACACAGTCCTACTGAACCGAATTCGCTCAGCACCGCCTTGTGCAAGGACGTCTCGATCATATCGAAATCGCCTATCCACAGTTCTACGGCCGACGTGGTAGATTAGCGGAACCGCCTCTCTATCCTGGATCAGCCCTCGACTGTCTAAATAGAGGAATGCGTTAGGTGGAACATAGCCACTTAAACGCACACTCTCGAAATATTCAGTGTTGGGGTAATAAGCCCCGAAGATCAAGCTATTAGCTGAGGACATCGCTCTTGCAATGTGACCCCGAATCAGCTTTAATAAGAAATTATCAATTCTGTTAATATTGGCTCCGTTGTATAGAACCCTGTTGGAATAGTAATGTTTGTACTCCGACTCTGGTGTTCTGTGCAATCCAAGGCAGCGACGTAGGCACTGCCTCTCAAACACCCGAATCTTTTCCATTTGAGATGGGCCAACGTTGAACCACACGGGACATCCATAGGCAATCATCGGCCGTATGAGGGCCATGTAGCAAATCACCTTTACCCTGGTGTCAAGCCGGCTGCTGTAAAACAACCGTTTCGTCAGGGCAAAGGCTCCCCTAGCCCTGGCCAGAGCAGCATCTATATGTCTGTCGAAATACAGATACTGATCCAACCAGATGCCAAGGTACTTTACTACACTTTTACTCGCCAGTGGACGCCCATGCGGCCCAGCGATCACCAGCTTGCGCCAGTTCTTTCTAGTATCCCTTGGGGCTCCAGCCAACGGAGTCCTAAACAGAATGGTTTCGGATTTCTGAAAATTGATTTTCAGCTTCCAATCATCGCAATATCGCTGAATCTTGTCGAAGTCACGCTGCAAAAGAATTCTGATGACCTCAACTTTTGAAGCTGATCTGTACGCAATAAGATCATCGGCATACGCAATTGCCTGAGTTAGACTACCTATCAGATCGCTGGTGTAAATACTGAACAGAATCGGTGAGTTAACCGCTCCCTGCTGAAGACCATTTTTAATATTGAAAACTGAGGTAGAAGTTACATTGCCACTCTTGACAACAAACTTTCTACCATTGAGCATGTCATAAAGCATATACAAAAGTGGTTTACTTATGCCAAGCCTAGTCAGCTTTAGATAAAGACCCTCTAACCATACGGTGTCGAAGGCCTTCTCCAAGTCAACCAGACAGGCACCCGTACACTGTCATTTGGATTTGTTCCATTGAATATCAGAAACAAGTTTAGACGCGGCATGAATGGTGTCATGCCCCGCCCTAAACCCGAACTGATTATCCGGAATGATATTATTGTCCTCCGCCCACTTGGACAGAGCTCTATTTATAACTTTCTCGAATACTTTACTGATACTCGGGAGAAGACTTATCGACCGTAGATTAGCCGGATTGGAGTTGTCCTTTCCCTTTTTCGGGAGAGGATGAACCACAGCTGTCTTCCACCGCACTGGATAATATGCATTATTCAGTGCGTTGTTAAACAGTGTAGCATAAATGTCAACTGCTTCCTTAGGTAAATGTCGTAGTACAATATTGGATATACCATCGACTCCTGCTGACTTTTTTTTCTTTAATGTTTCGAAGATGAGCTGGAGCTCCACCCTCGTAACTAACAGGGAACTGTCCCCATTTCGCTCGGCGATGATGGCATTCGCCAAGTGTTCTTCATTGAACCCGGTGAAACCGAGGTTCTCAGATCGCCATTGCGTTATGTCGTTCCGAAAGTAGAAGTGGTGCAGTAGGGCTCTGTTCTCCAGGTCGTGGTTCGGGCGAGTGCTAGCATTCACCTTATACACTTGCTGAAAAGCAGCCCCCACAGCCTCCACTTTCTCCTGCGGATCTTCAACAATAAAATTGTCATCGTCCAAGACGGCGTCCTCTGGATCTATGCCTGCTGTCAAAAGTACGTCTCTATTCTCTGTCGTTCTCTGAAGCTTAAGACACGGAAGTTCGTTCTGATCATTCCGTCTAAATATCTTATTAATTTGCGGAAACATACTCGGGTCGCTAGAGTTAACGGCCCGAATTTTATTGTTCCAGTACAAATTAATGGACAACCTATAATTTTCTTTGATCAGTTGGTTAATGTTCTTAATTGACGACTTCAGTGTCCTAATCTCCAGATCGCGTGAGTCAGTAAACCGTCGGTACAAGAGTTTTAGTCTTGTCAGTAGTCCACTTTTTTGTCTGTGTAGTGCGTTAATAGTCGCGTTACGGTACATGTCAGTTGCGTTACGTTCTTTGTATTTTGGTATTGTTCTGTTCATAGTTCGTAGGATTGTTTCGTCCATTTGTTCCAAGTAATGGTCAATTTCGTTGTTTGTCAAATTCCTGTCATTTGGTGGGGATATATTGTTTGCACGAATTTCGCCAGATAAGGCGTTGGTGAAGCGTGGCCAGTACGTCTTACTGTAATTGTAAGAGTGCACCGGTACATACTCCTCCAACTCCACTAGCTCGTTCGGCAGCTGTATTGTTGCGGCGAGTCCGCAGTGGTCGCTGTCGTATTCTATTGTCTGTAAACAGTTTCTTGTCTGTTGACCCACAGTGTCAGTAATTGTCAGTCTTGAGTCTTTTAGCAATAGGTCCAGATAGGCACCGCTTCTTGGAAACGATGGTCTATCAGTAGCCAGAAGATCGATCATATATTCAATATTGTACTGACCCATCCAATTAAATAGATGGTTACCTCTCGGATTGTGTACTTGATTTCCCCAATCTATATGTTTGGCATTGAAATCACCGGCCATAAGAAAGTAATTCTCTTCCGAGTTCAGTTGTAAGGATTGAAAAAGTTTTTCGAGCTCTGTCAAGAAATCAGTAGGTTGAGGTGATTCCGGTGCATAAGCCGCGATCACATACATTCGCTTCCCATGCTGGAGAGGAATGCATACGATACACGCCTCAAGCAGCCGAAATCTGCGTACTTCACTATTGTATATTACCTTATAATTAATGCCTTTTCGTACAAAGATTGCGACGCCTCCCCCTAGAGTAGAGTTGGGCCGATCTCTTCGTACGATATTGTAATTATTGTGTGTCAATTTATGTTTCTGACTTAGCTTAGTTTCGCTGGCCATAAACACATCTGGACTTTGGTCTTTCAACAATTGGAAAAGATTTGCTCTACGTTCGATCCTAATCAGTGAATTTACATTCACAGCAAGGATCCTAAAGGGCCTCTCCGGCAGCGCGCCCTTAACCTATAAATTGCGTAAAGCTCGGCAAAACAGAGTAGATATGGTCCACCCTTTTCGCCTGCTCCCTTATCTCTTTTTGAAGACCTGCTAACTGACCAGTAATAGCCAGCAACATGCCTCTTATTTCGGCCTGTGCATCCGGAGCCTTAGGCACGAGGGCCTGTGGGGCTGCCTTTGGCGCAGGCTGTACCGTATTTACCCTCCCTGCCGCCATTTGGGCGTAGGATATTTGGGGATTGACGGGCGTTACTGTAGGAGCACGCGTTGTTGGTGGGCGTTTCTCTACCTCTGTTTGCTTTGCTTTTTTTTGTTTCAATTCCTGAAAGATGGGACATCCCCGATAGCTTGCGGGGTGCCCTTCCTTCCGGCAGAGTGCACATTTAAGCAGGGTCTTATCTTCGACCCGTTCCTGACCTAACTTACATTCTCCCTTTATGTGGTTCTCTCCACACTTAACGCAACGTGACTGCATTTCGCAGTTTGCTGCGGCGTGGCCGAACCTTTGGCAGCGCATGCATTGAAGCATGTCGCCGCGCCTCTTTAATTTATCCCAAGTTACAACCTGGTAGTTGAGGACGGAGATACTCCTCAAACTATCCAGTTTGCTGTTGGGTGAAAGCTGAACTAGGAAGAACGGCAAATTCCGCTTCTCCCGTCTGGCTCTGACCGTGGCAAAAGGCTTGACTTCGATAAATTCGAGATCGTCGCTTGCTTTTTGGCGGAGCTCATTTAAGAGCTCTTTCGGTTCCGTGCAGGAATCTATGCCCTTCAACAGGACCGTTTGGAATTTTTCAGTTTTCGGCGTGAAGCTGAAGAACTCAGTTGTGGTTTGCTTTAGCAAATCCTTAACAACTTTATGCTGTTCCACTGTGAGGCAGTGGATAGCATGTCTATCTACGGCTAAACGTTTAATAGTAAAATTTTGACCTATGGCCGACTTACATATTTCTATGGTCTCCTTTAAGTCCATCTTGTAGACATTGATGGGTGGCACCTTTTCTTTTTTGTTGATCTGCGGCGGCTGTGGCTGCTGCTGTTGCTTCTGCTTCTGCTGGTTCTGCTGCTGCTGGTTCTGCTGCTGTTGTTTCTGCTGCTGTTGTCTCTGCTGCTGTTGTTTCTGCTGCTGTTGCTTTGGTTGTTGTTGATTCTGCTGCTGCTGTTGCTGTTTTTGTTGTTGTTGTTTTGCCTGCTGCTTATTTACTTGCAGTGGCTGTTGTTGTTGCTGCTGTGGTTGATGGGGCTGCTTGGTTGGCGGTTGCAGCTTCCCATCAGCACTTTTTTGCTGCGCCCCCTTTGATGGCGCCTGGACACTTTTTTTATTCTCGCGCTCCTGCCTCTCCTTTTCTCTGCGCGCTTCTTGCTTTTCCTTCAAAGCTTGGATCATGGTAGCAAGATCGTTTTGAAGGTTGACGATCTGCCCCTGTATTGCACCAATTTGGGCTTGGATGATCTCTTCTTCTGCTTCTTCATCTGCAGACGTCTCTGGCGTGGTTAAATCCACGAATTTCTGGCTATCGCCCGTGGTGTAGAGCCCCTCTCCCCCCTCGGACATATAGGCGATTTCCTCGTCGTCATCGGACGGCGAGGTATTAAGTTGTTGTTGTATTTTTGCTGCTGCTGTTGTTTTGGCATTGCGCGCCGTCTCCTTCCCTTCAGCTTGCAGCTCAGCTGTGGTGATGGAGCGACGCTTCACCAAGTTGGGGACACTCCGTATCCTCCTCCTCCTCTTCTTGGGTGCACCGGCTGATGGTGCCGTTTCCATATCGGACGATGCTGCAACCGCTACAGCTACGGCATCAGATGCTGTTGCCAGGGCATCTTTCGATGTCCCCGGTTTACTTGCCGTTGCCGGCTTCATTGTTGTTGTTGTTTTTTTAGATCTTGCTGGAACACCTTTCGATGCTCCCGCTTTGTGGTTTTGTTGTTGTTCCTGCCTTTCTTCCAACTCGATGAAGTTTTCCACCTCTCGGTTGTGAAAAAAAGCCTCCAAAATTTTTGTGCCCGACCGGGACTCGAACTCGTGACCCTTCGCACCGCGTTCCGCCACTCTACCTCTGTGCTATCGCACTATTAAGAAAAGCTTTGGCTAAATTTGTACTTATACACACTCGATTCTATTTAAAAACACTGGGAAAGTCGCTTAACGTACGCTCACCTCCACAGTTCAAGATCGACTGAGGTCCAACACTCAACCAACTACGCCAATCCACAACTCAAATGGGGAGTGGAAAATTGGTAAACAGTTGAATCTTAAGGTATTTGCTTTAGAAACATATGCTTTGAAGTAATACATTCAAAATTGTAGCATATTTTAAAATAGTTTGTCTCATTCTCATATATGTTATAGTAAATGGTAACAAAATGCACGAGCTAAATACTTATAAGTTTGCTATTGACAAAATGCACAAGCTATATCTACGCACTTGTGTAAGTTTACTATTAACAAAATACGCAAGCTAAACCTACACTTGTGTAAGTTTGCTATTAACAAAATGTACAAGCTATACCTAACATTTGTGAAAGTTTGGTTTGAACAAAATGCAAATGATATTTAGACTAGATTTTAGATAAAGACAATTTAATATATAAGTCATCAGTAAAGATTCGGTTCTCCGAAATTATGTAGGTAATAATAATGTCAGCTTTTCATGAGTCGATTTTTGACTTGCAGCAAGTCGCCTCTTTGAATCATACTACTCGGTGCGGCGCACAGCTACAGCATTTACCACAATATCTTTTGGTGACTAAAATCGCACCGACAAGTCCTAAAAACCATCAATTTATTACACAAACAATATTCAAATTAAAAAGAAAAAATCCGAACAACAAAAATCGACTCGTGAAAAGCCGGCAAATCACAGACTTAAATCGAAATTTTCATACATATGGCTTTATTAAGTAAGTCATATAGAAGATGTTTGTTATGACTTTCAGCTGAATGCTTTATGAAAGCTATTAATTTTTTCTAACTTCGGGAGGCTTTTAACAGGTCTTAAGTAAGCTCCATCGGAATAGTTTTCTATAGAACTAATTTTTGAAGGTCCTCAACAAGCTATTTAAATTGCTTTGCATAATTAAGCATAATAAAAATTCTATGCGAGCTATAGCTTTCCAAATTTTAAAAACTGGACCTACTACAAGTTAAATTGTTAGTTGGGCTACATAAAATCCATATCGAATATATACCAGAAATGTGACGTTATTCAAGCGGCCCGTAGTGTTGGATGTTAAATGTTTAAAATGATGTATGTTCATTAGGGTGGTCCTTGTAATGGTCATTGTTTAATTTTGATTGAACCGCTCTCTTAAAATCTTCCCAAATAATTAAAATAAGTCCTTTAAGCTCGTAGTATACTTTCATAAATGTACCTATATTAATCCTACCTCCAAGAAGACCGAAGTTTTTATGGAAAACATGCATATTTTTGTAAATATTGAGGTTTTATAAAATTTTTAATAATAAATGAACAAATTCTAAATTTTCAAAAGGTATTTTACTGCTGCAAATTAAAAATTTATTATAAATTCAAAGTTTGATTTAAAAAAGATATATCTAAAAATTTTTATTTTTATAGATACTAAAGATATTTAGAGGGAAAATCTAATCTGAATGCAGACTGATCTTTATAAGAAATAAAGAACCACCCTAATGTACACAACATACAGTAATAATATAAGTGTCATAATTTACTGTGATGTGATTTTGGGGAAAAATAATAATAATGAAGCCAAAGGAAGCTCGAAAACTGTCCTTTTCCTCATTTTGTTTCGTTATTCGGCGATGGCGATAGCGACCGACGTCCGTGTTATATAGCAATGATGGATAACCTGGGAGTTTATACAACAAAAAAAAAGAATAATAAATCAATTTTCCTTTAACACTTCTTCGTTATCATAGTAACCTCCTCAACCACATCCACTCGTCGCGTCGTCGCCGCGCCATCGTTTGTATGCAGGATTCTGGTGGTAAGGGATGCGAGGAACCGATGCCATCATGTTTCCTGCTATTATTCCAAAAGCTAATGGAAAATATTTCTTCCGATGCCAGATGCTGTAGGGTTAGGTTATCCCTTAACGTTTCAGTGCTCTGTAAGTACTTGCACCAGCTGCGTCAATTCGAATTTGCAAAAGTGTCATCTACACCACGGGATACCTTCCAGCAGTTCACTGCAACACTTTGGTATTCTGCCGCGCCGCCGCCGCCTCTGACGCTAGCAATAAGAACTTTATTACTGCAACGCGACTTACATACATATATGCTGCAATAAATTCTCAAATAATTACCTCAAACTCCTGACTCGACCTCTCTAAGGTGCTTTGGCTTAAGTGTTGCCCTAGCTATATAGAACAACAACTTAGATATACCTACCTACATTATGTGCATATTCATGTGAAATGTTCAAACGTCAGACCTTGTCCTAATGCTTCATGTGGCGATTGAAACTGGATCCCAAGCCGATTTCGTTTAAATGTGTAGCTTTCTGTTTTATTGATTTCAGGAAATACAATATCAAAATGCACGTACGAGCAACGAGACGTTTATCGCAGCGGATGTTTGCTTTTAATGCTTTGTAAATAATTTATTGACCCAGGTTAACAATAGTTTGTTATCGCTAAGTATTCGAAATGCTTTAAGATCTAAGAAGTCATAAATTGTAGTTGAAAAAAAAAATAAAACAAATAATAATTTAGTGAAACTCTAGTTCCTGAGTAAAACACAAATAATGGAATATCTAGATTCTAGACAAGTTTAATTTTTAAATCCATCTTGGTGTTGAAGATATAAATATCTTATTTATGTTACTTTAAATCTTTTTAATATGAAAATTCTGGAATTTACTGGTCTTTACTCATTTTCACTGAGTCTAGTTTTTTTTTTCTTTGTTAATTTTCTTCCTTTTTTCTCATTTTTTACTAAAAAAATTAAACTCCCAAGAAAAAATGTCAACCCTTACTTAAAAATCCGTGAAATTTTCGATAAATCTGTATCTTATCGGTTAAAGTGTCAAATTAAAGGATCGAGCTTAACATCATCGAGCAAGTTTTCAGTCTGACTTGGCACAAAAAGTTACTTCTTTTTCTTTTGAATCATATGGACACTTACCAGAGTTTTGTAATTCAGCGGTGATGGCGTGGTGAGGTAGGCACTCCAATCCGGTGAATTAGGCTTACCAACAATTTTGATGTTTTTTTTTTTTTTTGTATAGCTAGTTGAAAAAAAAGTGTGTGCATTTGTGCAATCATCCTCACCCTTTTTTGCTAAACTTTTTGATTCCACTCAGTTGTTGGCTCTTTAGTAGGTAGGTACATATCGAATATTTGTTTTTCTTTTTTCTTCTGCATATCTACTGAAGAATTATGAGGGCAATACATTTTAAAGGGCAAAAAATAGCAATAGGGAAATAACATCGAACATGGTGGCATTACGATGACAAAGAAAAGAAAAAAGGGGTGTAAGGATTGTGTTCGTCTGTCGAACATGAACCTAACTAACAAAAAAATAAAATATGTACATAGGTACCTACAAACAAATTATTTTTTAAAAAGGGGATTGATTTTTCTCAAAACGTAGGCATATACACTTTTTTAATAATATTATATACATACATAAATTAAGTATATTTTGCGAAGCAACGCGAGCACGGGTCTGCTAGTCTAAAGTTAAAGTATTTTAAAACTAAATAAATAACGTGTTTTATTTTACTTAATATTGTGCTAAGAGGGCACAGTCATTTTCGATGATGTACGCTGCCAGCCCAAAATTGGTACTAAACAGCGACTTTTTGTGGATACATTAATTCCACCATGGTGAATCTCGTGTGGGATGATGGTGTGATAGCTTGTCAATTTAGCTTTTCATCCAAAATTACAGCTAGTCGTTAGAGTTGATTTTTCGGCCAAAAGCCAGGGTCAGTTGGAGCCAGTTGGAGTGCAGACCAAAGTCTCAATGCAAAATTTGCTTACTTGAAGTTGAAGAAGAGGCCGAGTTTTTGTGCGTAGCGAGGATTCGCGAATGCCTAAGGTTCTTTCGCTCACTTTCTATGGCAACGCCGAGAACAACTCAACCAAACTGACTTTATTTTGACGTAGGGTTATAGGCAGACTTTTTCACATGATTGCATGAAGTTGTATGACACAGGTAAGTTGCTATACATTGATTATAAAAAAAAAATAAAATCCACCATTATGATGATAGAAATGTTTAAAAAGCTATTTTCGTGGAACCATCACCTCTGTCTCTGTACATATACATATGTTTCGTGCCACTAAAAAGCACGTATACCCCCTAGTGTACCACTAAGTCGATTAAATATGATTAGCGCAATGTCGTAAATGGCCGAAATGCATTTAGTGTAGGCGTACGATATATAGGCATACACATTTAACATAGTTAAGAAGAAAGTTTGTCAACAAAAATTCATTCCTATCTACATATCTATTCCTTCTAACTATAGCCGTGTAGTTAAGCGTTGCATTTAAAAGATCTAAGGTCTTAAAGGCATATAATTAAAAAAATAAACTAAAAACTATTGGATGTCACCAACCTGCCCTTATCGTTAACAACAATAATGAAGCTATATTTTAACAATTTTTTTAAAATTAAAAGTAGGTACTAAAATGTATTTTTGTTAGATTTTTTTTTTTTTTGAATATTTTGTTCAAAATTTTTTAATACTATATCGTCGCTGTAGATCGAATACCTCGTAATCCAGAAAAGTACACTTTTTGGGTAATGATGCACTTTTATAGTAAACAACTTTCCGGATCTAATGAAAAAACCTTGTAAGCCTAAGAACAATAGTTTCAAAGCTAAACGCATAAATAGCAATACATCGTATCGCCCGATGCGTTTTTGTTGCTGAAATATCTCGTATACCAGGGCAATTCATGATCCGCAGATGGTTCGTACAGAACGAGTACAGGCTTGTTCGTAAGATACTTTTTTAGATGGTCAAAAGCACATTGTTCTAGATCGCCCCATTGAAATTTAGAATATACTTTTATGTCAAGTTTTTTGTTTCTCCTGAAAAATTCAATTTTCTGGGTTACTAGGTATTCGATCTACAGCGACGCGTTATATCGTCAATATATTGCATAATTACAACAACATTAGTCAAGCCATTAAAAAGCTAAAGCTTGAAAATAATTTGAAAATAAACATTATGTATTTTCTCAAAAACCATTAAAACCCTATTTCCATAATTTGGATTTTCTGGAAAAAACTTGAAACGCAGTTTTCCTGCAATTACTTTAGTTATTACAAGTACGAAGCTTTGTCAAAATCGTTACTAACTTACTTATCTCTTTGACCTCTCCGTGTGGGGAAAAGGGCGTCAACTACTGCTACACGCCATCTTGTTCTGTTTCTGGAAATGCATTTGAGATCTACCCAACTTTTTCCAAGCTTTTGATATTCTTTTCTGACTGTTCTGCACCGAAATCTTTAACCTGTATTTAAAAAAAAAAAATCTAAAAACCGAAATTGTTGTATGGAAACCTTTTTGAATGAACTAAAACCAAAATTCGAATTTCCCCTCTAGGAAATCACATAACAATGCTTTCTTAGAAGTTTGAAGCAAATCGGTCACCAGTAGTATGAATATGAGGGTACCAGGCCAGCGGCTCGGCGGCTAAAATGGGCGTATGGGCGTGGCAGTGGGCGTAGGGCGTGGCAGGGGTGGTGGGCGTGGTAGATATTGAGCTTTAGGGGCGTGGCAAGTGGGTGGAGCTTTTGTGGGCGTATAAAGGGGCGGGGGGCGTGGTAAAATTTGTGTTTTTGGGGGGCGTGGCATTTTTGAAGCTTTGGTAGGCGTGACAGGGGGTGGTTATTTTAGGGGGTGGGTCAAAGGGGTGGAGCTTTTGGGGGCGTGTCAAGGGGGCGTTTTTTTTTTTTTTTTTTTTTTTTTTTTTCTTCATATGGCCTTAGCGGCTCAGCGGCTCATATCCTTGGCGGCTCAGCGGCTCATATCCTTGGCGGCTCAGCGGCTCATATCCTTGGCGGCTCAGCGGCTCGGTACTTGGCGGCTCATGGACTTGGTGGCTCATAGACTTGGCGGCTCAGGTTAAGCAACATAACTTTAGAACCAAAAACGTAGCTTAAAACGTGACGTTATAACCCAAATAACCCAAAACGTGACGTAAACAACGTAAAACGTAACGTTATAACCTAAAACGAGTCGTTAAGAAGCTAAAAACGTGACGATAAGAACCTGATATTGGGGTTCGTAGGTTAGCTTCCAACACATGGGTTGTTAATAGTGCGTCGAGAGAGAAAAAAGAAGTCCTCGAATACAAAAATAAAAAAACAGATAAATAGTTTTAAAATTTATGAAATTTATTTATTCAATGGTTTACATTTTTTTTTAACTCTTGTATATCTAAATTTTATTTTTAAACGATTCTGTTGACTACTTGATCAAGTGGATTATATTCAATAATTCGATCATGAAGCATAATGCAGTATGCTGAAGTGTTTGCAGGAATGTTTTTTGATGTCCTCATCTCCAAGCGTATATCAATAGGTCCGGTTTTCAATGTTTCATTTTGATGTCTGCAGTCTAGGTTTTTTTTTTTAGTTTGTAGAGTAAAAAAAAAATCTTTTTTTAAGAGGATCTATGAAAGACAATGATTCCATAAGTAAAAACGCATAGATTTATTTTCATAGGTTTGAATTTTTTTATTTTTTCAAAATAATTTAACTTATTTCTTATTAATACATTTTTTTTTTTTTTTATAATTTAGTTTTCTTCTTATAAATCACAGTTTTGTTCTTACTATCAGATATAATATTTACAAAAAGTATATAAATATATGTGTGTGTGTGTATATACATAAGCATTTTGGTAGAAGATTCTGTTCTAATAAAAAAATAAGTGTCATACAAAAATTAAAAAAAAATCAAGTTTCAGGTTCATTTATACTATAATGACCCCAGGCTAAAGTATTAACATTATTACTACAAATGAACCTTTTGTCATCTGAAGAATTTAAACTTAATTTAGTTATACTTTCCGTATAAATAGTGTGATGCCTCGATCTAAAATTTAACATTTTGCTGTAGAAATTTTGTTTATTTAGCAAACAGTCTCTATAATTTTGTAGCGTTAATTTTTTTACGGCTGCTGCTTTAACGCCCTTGGCTTTTTTTATTAGGGCAGAATCTTCTACATCTACACTATACATTTTTGCTCTTAAGCCTATAAATTCCTTCATTATATTTCCGTTATTCTCATCCTTCATAAACCCTAATTTTTTCTTGTTTAGCTGGGGGATATCAAAGGGGTTATTAAGGGGATAGTCTGAAGTATCAAATTTTTCGTGAATGTCATTTTTAATATCATTATAAATGTCCCCCGTTCGTATTTGATAAATAAAGGAATCAGTATCCATGTAAGCTAGTCGTAGGTTATTTGTGAACTTAGGTTTCATATACGCATAATGGAAGTCATACATTTTATGCTTGGAAAGCTCTAAAACACAAAAACCTAGGTATACTGGCTTATTATACTCACTATAAACTCTATTCAGCTGAACAGCAGCCATGGTTTCACTGATTTCCAAAATGCTATGAAAATTAGGTTTTGCTATAAGAGCACGACTCCCAAGGTGTCTTCCATTACTCTCAATAGAATCTGCGATTCGAACATCTTTACGTTTATCCACATTTTCCATGGTTTTTCCAAATACTGCATTATTGCATAGTTTGCGCAGATCTTTTTCAAACTTATTTGTGGCTCTGGTTCTAAGGTCATTGTTCAAATCAATATATTCCTTCAACCAAGGAGATTGTTCGAATCGCATCACTCTATTAATTTTTTTCAGCACCAAACCATTTTCAATACATTGGATTAGATTTTTATAGTGGATAATATAATTATTTTTATTTCTCAAATCCGCAACTAATTTTGTAGGGGATTTGTCACTTACTTTAACATTAGACGGACAGAATGGCAAATCGTTATGAGCATCGTGTATTTCACGAGGATACTCGAGGTCGACTTCTAAAACATAGCCTGTGTTTGCATTAGAAGTTAACCATTCTTTAATATTAGTTAACTCGGTTGGAGGCTCAATCCATTCAAAGTTTGAATGAGGAAGATACTCAGACATTGCCCAACCGTACAGGTTATTGGCATCCAAATACATTAAATAATCAGACGGCTTATTTGAATCGAATTCGGGCATATACTTATTGTTTGCCTTACAGTGGCGTAAGCTACACTGAGTCAAACCTCCTCTTATTCCCTTAGCAAAGAAATTGTACATGGTTATCTCTGTAAAAAGTTCCAGCTTGATTTCTGTTACTTTTAACATAGCATCCCATGAGAAACCCGGTAATGTGAAATAGTGGCAAGGATCAAGACCATAATGTGTAAGAGAATCTGACCTAAATTTTTCAAAAATGTCGGCCAGAATCAAGACATCTGTTATCATGTAGTGTTCAAGGTATTGACCTAGACTCTCACATTTAAAATACGACCACACTTTAGCAGCATGCTTATAATCATCGAGACTACAGTCTTCTTCAATCAAAGAATTTCTGAATGAGACTCTTGAAGGAAGATTTGATTCAGCTAATTTTTCAATACAATCTATATGATCATAGCAAAAAACCCCCTTGCGAGTCATAAGCTCGATAGACTCTGCATCATTTTCAACATATTTCGATAATATGGAAAAATCGTGTTTTTCGAGGGTTTTTGCTATGGTATCAATGCTAGAAGGTAGAAATCTGAATGAGTCTAAGAATCGTAGTTCTAAGAATTGTCCTTGCACACTATTTATTAATATCTTCTTGGACATTGAAATGTATTTTTCTTTATTAAGAGGGATAATATTAATACCCCCACTGATATCACCCAGCTCTTGTATAAAAAGATGAGAATCGTACCCGGTAAAATTATGGAAGAAAATAGGAATAAACTTAGCTACCTGATAGCTTAAATTACATTTTGAATGCGCTGCTCCTCTGAACTCGCCAGTCAAGTGATCGTGATCTCGAACTTTTTTGCTACCCCACACTGCTTTCCTGCAAATGTGACATCTTGTTGCTTGCTGGAACGTTCTCTCATCGTCGGTTGTCAAGGTGAGTGGGATCTTCTTACACATATAATGTCTATGAATATGTTTAGCGTCTTCAACTAAATTCATCATAAACACTCTAGCGCAATCTTCACCTAGAATGATAAGAAATTTAAAGGATTGAGATTTATATAATACTGATTGTAAGGTGAAACTTATAAAGAACAATTTAACTTACCAGTATATTTGAAAAGTTTATCCAACGAATCGTCAAATGAACATTTTATAAAATATGATACGGCAATGGGAACATGTTGTTTAATTGGTGTTGTCGATGATGTTGAGAAGTCGGGGTGACAGCCAGCAATATTAGTAAGCATGCACTCAAAATCAGCATAGATTACGAATGGTACTTTAAGTGATCTCCACTGATTTTTGAACTCCAGAATTTTGTTTGTGTCATTTGGGAGGCTTGTTACTATTTTATTACATTCAGCTCCATGCTTCACAAACGCCTCTTCTGAGCTAAATGAGAGCAAACAGGTATTGCACATTTTTAGTGAGCGCTTGCCATGAGTTATTTGGCTTGCTATCAGTGCAGACATATGCTTTATCCAAACATAGTGGCTACAAGATCCCTCTTGTATGAGTAGCAAATTTATATGCTGCTCTCTGGTATGTTTTGAATTAAAGTATGGGCCCACAACTCTATACTTTGATTCACCCTCATTTTTTTCAACACCGAAAACATTTATACTTATTGAAGGGTTAAGAGTCTCAAAAGTATAAATGTCTTTTACTTTTAATGGGAAAGTCAAACCAGTGAAATTAAGTGTTGCTCCGTTTCCTAGGGTAATAATGCTGCTCTGAATGTTCTGTACTCCATATTTGCTCGGTCGTTCTGCATGTTGCTCCATAGGATGAATAGCTGATATTACGGCCCATTTGAAGCAGTATATATCATTGTTTTGTACATTGATACAAGCCCTTTTTGAATCAATACTTTTTGGTAGCCTCAAAAAGCTTGATCCTCTTAATGGTCTATACTCATTTATATTTACCTCAATGTGTTTAATACAAAACAATGACCATCCAGAATCACGATCCTGGAACTCTTCGCTTTGAATCTGAATTTTTTCAGACATTTTTTTCACGATATCTTCCAAATCGCTACTCTGCAGAGCTATTTCCATCGGGCAATTGAAGGACTTAAGACTTAAATCCATATCTCCTTCTACATCGGATGATAAGAATTTCACAAACTCTGCATACAGTTCCATGGTGAACTTAACACTACTTTTTGTCACAAATGAGGTCCTTATTAAATTTATAATATCGTTTCTAATATTGTCCAAAAATTGTTTGATGTCTATTAGCCCTTCATCAGTATTTTTCAACAAATATGTCTCCACAGTTTCTTGAAAGCATTTCCTTATTTTCTGAAATGGAGTATTTTCAACTGGAATTGCATTTTTTAACTTATGGGCATTCGTTCTAGTGTGATGACCCCATCCAGATACTAGTACATCTACTTCACAGTTTTCGCATCTTCGTTTCTTTGCTGACGAGTGTGGGGGGACTATGGAATTATCCGTATTTTCGGGGAGTTTCCTTTTACTGCTACCGGGCTCATTAATTACACAATCTTGAGAAGAAATGTTACTATGTTCCTTTCGGAAGTGCTTTAACATTGAATCTTTTCGTGTGTAGGTTTTTTCACATTTAGGACATTTAATTACATCGCCATGAGCAGCTTTCATGTGTCTCTTAAGCGAGCACGAATGAGCGAATTTACCTCCGCAAATATTGCAAGTTAAATTCTCCATTATAATCTTTTTTTTTTTTTTTTGTTATTTAATGTATCAACAATAAATTCACTAGGACTTACTTACTCTCACGCAGCTGTATATAGCTTTTTGTTCTCACACTTAAGTAGCCGTTCTTGGACACAGATAAAAAATATCTTTTAGTGGTTTTACTTTTTTTTCTCGTACTAATAAGTTTTTAAAAAATATTAAAATTCACAGTTATTTTTTTTTTTTTTTGTCTCTCACTAATATTAATAGCACACACGAAGGAAAAAAAAAGAATAACAAAAAAAATGTTAAAATTCACAGTTTGCGAACACGAGTAGGTATTTCACAGAGCAACTTTTATTTTTGCCAAAATTTTTTTTCGCTTGTTTTTCTTTTTTGTCAATTTTTAAAAATTCACAGTTGGCGAACACAGAATTTTCACTTTAGAGGTACTTGGGTTTTTTTTTTCAAATTTTATCACACTTTGCCGTTTCAACGAAAAAAGGAATACCGAATAGTCGCGAAGGAATCAGTCTATTAAACTGTTTAACTCGAATACCCTGCTTTTATATCGTAAAATTGGGATCCTACAACAAATATAAAAAACTATCCCCCTCAAATATTCTAATAGAAAATTATCGTATTCTACTCCAATACTTCTTACTCTTATCTTCTAATCTAATGGATACGAGAATTTAGAAGGAAAGTTTTATTGCTTAAAACCGAACAATGATCGTGGGATCATTTTGTATGCCTTATTATCCTCTCCATCTAACGTCCATGGTAATAAAGTCTAGACATTGTCCCTTTCATGGTAAACACTTGCTATGAATATGTAAACAAAATGATGATAATGAAGCAAGGATCTTTTTCATCCCAAGCATCTATATATCATTCAATCTAATGGGCAATAAACTATGGTTTTTTATTAGGATGATAAAAGAATTTGGAAGGAAAGTTTTATTATTTAAAATAATTCCATTATCCTCTTTCGTTGTGAAGACCCGCACTGAATAAAAACCGAAAAATGATCGTGGGAACATTTTGTATAACTTATTATCCTTTCCATCTAACGCCCATGGTAATAAAGTCTAGACGTTGTCCCTTTCATAGTAAATACTTGCTATGAATATGTAACCAAAATGATGATAATGAAGCTAGGATCTTTTTCATCCCGAGTATCTATATATCATTCAATCTAATGGGCAATAAACTGTGGTTTTCTATTAGGATGATAAAAGTCTTTTTCTTTTAATGTACTTTCTTAAAAAAAAAATTAAAAAAAAAACATTGTCTACTTTCGTTGTGCACACCTGCCATGAATAACAAAACAAAAAAAAAAAAAAAAAAATGATCATTTTGTATACCTTATTATCCTTTTCATCTAACACCTTTTCATCTAACACACATTTACATATAGCATTCAAATAACTGCTAATAAACATAGGTTTCTTATGAGGCTAATAAAAGTCGAGACGAAATATTTTCTTTTAAAAAACTCCGCTGTCCACGTCCGTTGTATATATTATATCATTCGAACTAATGGGAGTATAAACACTGTCAGATGCTATTTTTTTCCAACTATTGTTAACGTGATTGAACATGAAAATTTTCAAAACTTCCACATGCAAATGTATTGGAAAAGTCTTATATGAAAATTGAGAAGGGATACTTCTATAAAAGGAAAATTATTTTCTACTGATGAGCACAGTTGTTTACAAGAAGCTACAAAGAATAAACGTATTTTTACAAAAATGCATTTCGAAGAGCCTGATTACTCCATATTTACCCTAGATGATTTCGCGGCAAGAGAGGCTAACTCTTTAAACGAAATTGGTAATTTTAAACCTACGAAGAAGCTGGCTGATCTTGAAATGGGGGTCAAATATAGTATTTACGCTCTGCGAAAAGTAAATACACGTTGGGGTGAACGGATTATAGCAGATCTTGGAGAATATTCGGTAAGCTATAAAGCTATTCTTATTCTGCAACAATATATCATATATGTGTGTGTAATGTTAAATAATTTAAATTTTTTTTTTATTTCAGGTCTTCCTACCAATAAAATACTCGAAGCTGTCATCAGACAGCATAACTTTAATTGGAGGAGGTTCATATACCTTTGAAAAAACATGTCAAATTGGAACATCATACCAACTTCAATTTACAAAAATAAAATAATTTGTATGTTAAAGACAATAATTATTAAATATAAACGAAGAAAATATAAATATTTATAGAAAAAAAAAGAAAGAGGAAAAATTAAATGTTTTAAAATCAAATGTATTTCTTTTATTACTTTCTTATTTTACAGAATTTTGTTTTTATCGATCCAGGAGTTGTGTTCTGAGGGGAATCCCAACCATTTCACATAAACTTTATTTCCTCTTGTTTGTATAACATTTTCAACTAGATATATATCTGCACACTTAGTTTTCATCAGTTCTGCTTCATAAAAACCCCCCTGAACTGCTTTTCCTTGATAGTCTTCAAGAAGATATGTAGTCGGTTTTGTTGTTTGAACTTTTCTTATTTTAAAAACCTCAGTAGTCCAGTTTGGTGTATAGCCTTTTTCGAATGTATGTTTATACTTACTGATTCGTACTTTGTCGCCAACCTTAAATTTTCGTTTACTTGCTTTTTCTTTCTTATTTTTGAAAATTGATAATAAGGACTTTGAATTTTTCGTGTTTACATCCGCAGGTTTACATTTAATGGTTCGGTGAAAAGAATGATTGTAGTCATAAAGTAATTTCTTAAAAATATTTATCCACTTGTAACTTCCATTGAAACTAAATTCTTTCCACATTTTTTCCTTAAAGGTTCTATTAAATCTTTCAATAATTGAAGCCTTCAATGAGCTGAATGTAGAGTAGTGATTAATTTTATATTTTTCCATCAAACTTTTGAAGTTTGTGTTGAAAAATTCTTTTCCATCGTCAGTCTGCAAGTTTTTTGGAACCCTAGAAGAATTTTTAAATATTTCATGCATCCCTTTTGAAATAGTAATCCCCTTTTTGTTTTTCATTGGGATAACCCACGCGAACTTTGAAAAAGTATCGATAACTGTCATCAAATAATTAAACCCATTATTTTGATCACTGTAAGGTATCATTTCAACCAGATCGGCTTGCCACAAATCATCATAACCTTTAATGATAACATTACGACGTTTAAAATTTCGCCGTGCAGCCCTATGCAACTCTTCAACGACCTCTCGCTTACTCATAATTAAAAAGAGTGAATTCAACAGAATAAAAAACAACTCTTTTATATTTTTATTTTTATTTTAATCTTTTATACAATAACATCAATTTCTTAATTCTAACCAAACGGTTTTCTACCATATAGCAGGCACAAGTATCCGGTCCTAGTTTACATTGGTTGGATGCCCAGCAACAATTAGAATAGTGATGCCCGTGAATAGATTCAGTGTAATGTACGTTTTGGAATCTTTTAAGTAGGGAAATACAATTTAAAAACTCTTCGTAATGCTCATCTAATACAGTTTCGCTATACGTTTTTAAAAAATCACAAATGTTTTTAAGTATTGTTTCTGAGTCCATTTCTTTAGATGTTATTGTTTGGAGTGTTGAAAGCTTACTAAGAATTTTTACTTTTTTAAATGGAAAATAAACATCATATATGTATATCAACATTTCAAGACCCCCACTCCTTTACGTTTCATCCGTAGGTATAAAGGATACTTTAGGAAATAACGCCTTCATGATCATCTCAACTTTTTTTTTAATCTTTTCGTCAACCTGTTTATCATCAATATTCATGAGATCTTCAGGTTTCCTCGAAAGTGATAAAAACTTCATGTTTTCTCGCTTCATAGTTGTTATTGTTTCCTTTAAAGATAAGTCCATAAGGTTTCGTAGTATGTTGCATTCCTTATTCAAAGTTGTAATTAACTCCTTCAAAGAAGAGTCTATGTGGTTTCTCATACTATTTTCCTTAAGGTTTAACTGCTCATCAACATATCCTTTGGAGACGGCTTGGTGGGGGTGCTTAGGTTTAATACCAATATTGTTTAAATGCTTATTATCTATATCAAAGTCACCAGACGGTAGGAGTTTAAAGCCTATTCCTGGAGGACCTGCAAAACCATTGTTTTTTGGAACAGGTTTGAAGTTCCTACCGAACTTGTCAACGTTCATTGTTTATATGTATAGATTTTTGTTTGAGTGCTAATATATAATATTTGATTCCTTCAGTTCTTCAATTATAGAAGTGATTTCATTCTGGTGGTTGTTGTTACCAGCATTTTTAGATGCTACTAAAAGTCGAAGTCTATTAACGAGTTCATTCGGATCATTCCAGTAGACATATTCAATATTTTTGTTTGTGTATTTCATTTCAGTAATATTAGAATAGGATTTTCCTGTTTTTGCATTTTCATTTTTAAGCCCAGCGACAATAGCCTTTATTATTTTGGTATATTTCATACCTCTGTTACTCTTGATTCGAGAAGAACTATCATGATTAACTCTATATGCATTAGTTTTTTGGAGGATTTTCGAATATTGTTCTAAGTCTTCCTTAGTATATTTTTGCTTTTGAGGATTTTTCTTTACCACCAATTCAATAAGACCAGGAGTTCGAGTAAAAATTTCATCGTCAATTATAATATGCTGATCATTCATTTTAAAGCTGCATTTTCCTATTTTTACAGATTGAGTGTTTACATCAAAATATGGTCCATAGGCTGTATCAAGATTTGAATCTGACAACAGTTTTTGTTGATTGAAAGAAGACGATTTATCAGGGCTAGGGAAATTTTTTGGTGTACTGAATAAAAAAGTGTTATCTGGACTATCCAATTCTAGTGATGGTGATCCTGCTCGTTCATGATCTTCTTCCTCATCCTTTTTATAAAACGATTCAAAATGTAGCTTGCGACGTTTAAGTGTTTTAATATCATCCTCTTGTTGTGCTTCGTTTTTTTTAATATTCCCGACCAATTTTTTCAATGGCTCAACAATGGGTTTGAACGTGTTTTCCAAATCAGTTTCTCTCATCATTTTACCACTTTTTAGTTGAAAATATTTATTTTTAAGCACATTTTTTGTTTTTATAAGATCATTCAACACACTTTCTTCCATTTTTTATAGTTTAAAATAGTATATATGAGGAGGAAGAAAACAAGTATTTATATGTTTTGATACTTTTATATGAAGGACTAGTTTTCCCAAACAGTGTTGCTGCCGTAATGTGTTGATTTTAAATGAAATATGTATATTTATAGTATTGCAATTTTGTGAAAACTGTTTTTATAACGACCCTTTTCAATACTGCTTTCCTTGTCTATAACGAGAAATCCAAAATTATCAGCCCAACAATGCGAACACAACTCTTTAAATTGATTGAATGTCATATCAGAGTTTATATGATCTTTGTAAACATGTTTCAAATTCAATTCGTCTTGTTTGAAAAGAATAATAAAATTAGCATTGTCTCTAATCAAGTGTTTTGGTATATGTGTATAGGATTGACATAAATAAAAACTATCAACTCCATTATGACGACCCATACAAAAATAGTCTCTTATATTGTTTTGTTTTTGACATGCGACATCGTCGAATATAAATATTGAATTATTTTTGGCGTCTGATGGAGGCATTACATCGGAATTGTTTGAGAATTCATTATATTCCATTCCTTTCACGGATGTAATAAGCTTTTTTAGATAAAGATATTTTGGTTGATGTAATGATTTTGAATAAATATAAATATTTTCAAACTTTAATCCGTTAGGGTCAAGAAGAATGCTTAGCATAACATTTGTTTTACCACAATTTGATGGACCAACGATAATTCCTCGAATGCTGTTTGGAAATAATGAACCATGTTTTTTTTTAATTTTGACTTTAGAATCAAAATTTTTTACTTTAATAATTTCTGACTGCTTTACGAAGCGCATAATGCTGACTAACAGTTCTCACAATAAAACATATCATTTTTATAGGCTTACATTCATAAACGTTTCAACCTTCAACTAGGAAGGTGTGTGTAAATCATAATATGATTGAGCATAATAAAAGAAAAGCAATTAAAGGAGAAGGGTTTTTGAATACAATTATAGACAAATTACCATTTGAACTACATCTTCCTTCTTATAATTATTGTGGGCCTGGAACTAAATTGAAAGAACGCTTACGCAGAGGAGATAAAGGAATTAATCAACTGGATGAAGCTTGTCGCTTACATGATATTGCATATTCTAAGAGTAGCTCTGACTCAGATCGACACGTTGCCGATAAAATTTTAACCGAACAAGCGTGGAAAAGATTCAAAGCAAACGACTCTTCAACCTCTGAAAAATTAAGCGGACTTTTAGTCACTAACATGATGAAAGCTAAGACAAAATTTGGTATGGGTAATAAAGAGCCTAAAAACAAAACTATTAAAACTAGTAAACAAAAAAAGAAACCTTGTAAAAAAAATATTTTTAAAAAGGCGATAACTGAAGCAAGAAATGCTATTAAAACCAATATTAATTGTTGTGGTACAACATCAATGGCTAATATTGCTGTAAAGGCTGCAAAAAATGTTATTAAAAATAATAAGAAACGATACATTCAAACGCCAAGAATAATACCACTTCCAAAGCGTGGTGGTTTTTTGCCATTTTTAGCTCCAATTCTCGCTGGTTTATCAGCTGTTGGATCTTTAACTGGTGGAGCAGCTGGTGTTGCAAAAGCTCTTAATGATGTACGTGCTGCTAAAAGAACTTTTGAAGAAAACAAACGACATAATAAGGCTATGGAAGCTATTCCTATTCAAGGAAAGGGGTTATTTTTACAACCATATAAAAATGGACTTGGTCTTTTTCTAAACACACCCAACACAAAAAACTGATTGATCTGCTACCCAACCGACCCTTAAACAATTTTGATATTCAAAGGTTTGGAGAGAAAAACTTGGATCATTTTAGAGGAGTTTTTATGCGAGACTCATTACCCAAAACATCGATGGATAAGGAGTGCGGTGTAATAAATTTGGATAGTCAATCTGGTAATGGCACTCATTGGGTAGCATATGTTAAAAATAGAAAAAATAATATTGTAAAGTATTTTGATAGTTTTGGAAATTTAAGACCACCAACTGAAGTAATAAGCTATCTTGGTAATCAAATAAATTATAATTATATTCAAGAACAAGATTTTGATACATTTATATGTGGTCATTTATGCTTAAGGTTTTTATTAGAACAATGTTATAATGTTTTCAAAAACTAAATTGAAAAAGAATAAAATGAAGTGAACAATCAAAACTGTGTCATTTATCTTTTAATCGGGATGTCGCTAACATTAACATTAAGTGGGAACGACTCAAATCTCAGTGCTGAGTATTTTCCACCAATTGTACTGAAATCTAATTATGTTTGCGGGCTTATAGATTTCCAAACTTATAACTCTATACCAAATGTAGATGAGTTTAATAACTTGCTGCATATTGGTGATAATATTATATCGTTTCCTATTGGTTCATATGAGATAGAAGATATCAATAATTTAATACAAAAAAAACTTATTGATATTAACAAAAAAAAGAATAGCTTAAGAAAAAGTGAAATTAAAATAAAAGCAAATAACAACACTCTGAAATGTGAAATATTCAGCTCGGAAGATATTGACTTCTCTAAAACGAATTCTATTGGATCTCTTCTAGGGTTTAGTAAGAAACTATTGAAGTCAAAAGTGTTACATGAATCAGATCTCTACGTTGACATAAACAGAGTGAATGCCATACGTGTTGAATGTAATATTATAGATGGAACGTATATAAATAATAAATCGGCACATATTTTACATGAATTTGCTGTTAAAGTAAGTCCGGGCTATAAAATCATAGAAGTTCCGAGGAATGTTATTTATTTGCCTGTGAACGTCAAACGAATAACATCGCTGTGTTTAAAGTTTATCGATCAAGACGGACAACATATTAACTTCAGAGGAGAAAAAATAACAGTTCGATTACATTTACAGCCTGAGCCATGATTGTATATGAGCACATAATTGAGTCAATTCCTTATAAAAATACTGTAGAAAATAATACAATACTCAATCAAGCTTCGAACTTTGCTGCGGTAACACATCGACTTACAAAGCATAATCAAGACTTTTTAATATTATTAGGACATATCTTAAAACATTGAAAACAAAACAAACATAAAAAAAAAATATGTTGAACATTTTTCAAGACCCTGAGATCAGTGATAGTATTTCTAAATATGAATATCATACATATTCACCATATCAAAACAATTTTGAACGAAATGATATCATTCAGATTTGTATACAACATCAAAATCTTAATGTTTTTCCTTCGGAAAGTTTTTTATATGTTGAAGGATCACTATCGACAACAGATGGAAAAGAAATCGTCAACACAAAACTTGTGAACAATGCAATGGCTTTTCTCTTTGATGAAATACGCTATGAACTTAATGGAAAGGAAATTGACTATAACCGAAATGTGGGGATTACAACAACGATCAAAAACTATTTATCCTTAAATAAAAATGAGAGTGATATGCTTTTAAATGCATCCTGGTCTCCTGATGCATCTATAAAATTGACACCAGTTCATTTTAATTACTGTATTCCATTAAATAGACTTTTGGGTTTCGCCGAAGATTATAAAAAAATTATTCCCAATGCTCGACACGATCTAATTCTCACTCGTGCTAGGATGGATGAAAACGCACTAATCTCTGCAACTAATGAAAATGTTCAAGTACAACTTCATAAAGTACAGTGGAAAGTACCACATGTGACTTTATCAGATACCATGAAATTAAACCTATACAAATCTATAAATAAAAACAGTTTTATGAAAATTGCCTTTCGAAACTGGGATCTCTATGAATACCCCATGTTATCGAGCTCTGACCATCATATATGGAACGTTAAGACAACAACACAAATAGAAAAACCTCGATACATTGTTTTTGCACTACAAACTGAAAAAAATAAAAAACTATCTGCTGATCCAACAACGTTTGATCATTGTAATCTAACAGACTTAAAAGTATATCTAAACTCTGATGTATATCCCCATGAAGACCTCAATGTTTCATTTGAAAAAAACAGATATAGCTTGTTTTATAAAATGTATACCGATTTTCAAAAAACTTACTACAATAAAAATACTGCCGAGCCTCTTCTTTCCTGGGATATATTTAAATCACGTGCTCCAATTTTTGTTATAGACTGCAGACATCAAAATGAAACATTGAAAACCGGACCTATTGATATACGCTTGGAGATGAGGACATCAAAAAACATTCCTGCAAACACTTCAGCATACTGCATTATGCTTCATGATCGAATTATTGAATATAATCCACTTGATCAAGTAGTCAACAGAATCGTTTAAAAATAAAATTTAGATATACAAGAGTTAAAAAAAAATGTAAACCATTGAATAAATAAATTTCATAAATTTTAAAACTATTTATCTGTTTTTTTATTTTTGTATTCGAGGACTTCTTTTTTCTCTCTCGACGCACTATTAACAACCCATGTGTTGGAAGCTAACCTACGAACCCCAATATCAGGTTCTTATCGTCACGTTTTTAGCTTCTTAACGACTCGTTTTAGGTTATAACGTTACGTTTTACGTTGTTTACGTCACGTTTTGGGTTATTTGGGTTATAACGTCACGTTTTAAGCTACGTTTTTGGTTCTAAAGTTATGTTGCTTAACCTGAGCCGCCAAGTCTATGAGCCACCAAGTCCATGAGCCGCCAAGTACCGAGCCGCTGAGCCGCCAAGGATATGAGCCGCTGAGCCGCCAAGGATATGAGCCGCTGAGCCGCCAAGGATATGAGCCGCTGAGCCGCTAAGGCCATATGAAGAAAAAAAAAAAAAAAAAAAAAAAAAAAAACGCCCCCTTGACACGCCCCCAAAAGCTCCACCCCTTTGACCCACCCCCTAAAATAACCACCCCCTGTCACGCCTACCAAAGCTTCAAAAATGCCACGCCCCCCAAAAACACAAATTTTACCACGCCCCCCGCCCCTTTATACGCCCACAAAAGCTCCACCCACTTGCCACGCCCCTAAAGCTCAATATCTACCACGCCCACCACCCCTGCCACGCCCTACGCCCACTGCCACGCCCATACGCCCATTTTAGCCGCCGAGCCGCTGGCCTGGTACCCTCATATTCATACTACTGTCACCCTTTTAGTATCTAAATAATATTATAGATAAACCACTGACGTTAGCTACGTGTAGGCAAGGAACAGACCTATGATGGAGGGTATGACGAAACCCCTTTTTTTAGACTTCTCGATGTTGGTATTTAGTGTTAATTTTGACTACAACCTCGATTTTTTTTCCACAAACCAAAACATATCCCATAGAGATAGAATATGTAAAAAATAAAAAGAGAAAATTATGGAAAATATAATTATAAGAGAATCCTTAACTTTTCTTCCTTCTATATTTTTCTCACGCAGTTTGGTAAGTAAAATTAAAATGCACTTTTAAGGAAAAAAATCAAAGTTTCATTATTATTTGTATCAGTTATTTAAACCTTATTTTTTAAAATTTAAGTATCCATAGGATCCTAAAATTTGTGTTCAAGCGATCATTTTAAAAGATAACTCCAAACAATATTTTCACACATAAGATTTTCCTCGCATCATTAATCGATTACAGAGTTATAATACTGTAAGGATTTAAATCGCCCCGCCCGGCCGCCGTTGTTGGCACTTTAGCAACACCAGGTGAGTAAACTGAAGCCACTTCAAGTTATTTTCAAAATAAATCAAAATTTCTTTTTTATCGCAAATATAAAAACAAAATTTAATGGATTCAACCGCATGAACAAAATTTCAATAAAAATCAAACCTAAAAAATCAACTTTCAAAGCGCTCAATCAGATGCATCAACAAAATTCATAGACATAGGTAGGTACTATATATTATATACCTACAGTAATTTTTAAAACTCAGACAATAGCAAGTGCGAAGTGAAAAAAAATCAATGATTCATAACATTTATCGGCACTCCAAGTTTAACACTGAACTGGCACTTTGGCGGCGGCGGCGGTTGCTTAAGATTAACCCTCCATGAGGTGTGGAAATTCATGTTGGAATGCCTCCAAAAGACATGCACCATTAAAGTGTATGAAAAGCAGTTCCACTGAAAAAAATATCCTCTGTATTTATTATTTTAAGGAATTTATTATTTGTTATTATTTAAATCGTAACCAAAAATTATCAAATATTATTTTGCTACCTAAATTTGAGAGGATAATAATTCACTTCCTACATGGCGTCGTCCCAGATATCTATCTTTACAACTACCTCAAATATGTTCCGGTGTCTCCTCCTCAACGTTGCAGAATCTGTATGTGCTGCTGCTCACCAAGCCGAGAATGTTGAGATGTCTTCTAATTTTATAGTGATCACTGAGCAGACCGTTATTATTTTTATATTATTTCTGCTTAAACTGATACAGGATTTGAGAAGTTCTTGGTTATATATTCTAAAGTTAAAGTTGGGCATGTCTTAGTATTTCATACGCGTAGTGATTGCGCCATACCACGTATCGGAGATATATTTTTCAGTGAGAATTTTAATTTTGGTGGGGGCAGCACTCCCATTTATTTGGCTTAATACAAGCTAATGGACTTAAAAATTAAGAACTTAAGCTAAGATTATGATGAGGGAGGGAGGTTGAGAAGGCGAAGTTTTAGGCAAGGTGATTTGAGGTTAAAGTCGAAGCAGTTCAAGTTCGAATTAACACTCCATAGCATGCGAGAGATAGGTTCGTTGGAGCCGTAAGCAGTACGGTGGGTGGGAAGATAGAACAGACGAGGATTTCGCATATTACGAGGGTTAGTGTTAAAAAAAAGAGTTGTAGAGCTAACTGCAGTCAATGGATCCAGAGAGTAGGCGATGAAAGATGAATGAAGAGAATGTCGGAAATTTCTCTACGATCTTCTACTGAATTTAGGTTAATTAGTAGATTAGGATCAATGCATTGTTCCAAGATAGACCACGAAGGGTAAAGCGAAAAAAACGATGTTGTACGCTCTCGATTCTGGAAATATGAATATCTTGATAAGGGGACATACTTGACGGGCATATTCAAGGAGGGGGCGAACAAATATTATGTTTAGGGGCCGGGTCACCAACTGCTGAATTAGCCTTAAGAATTATTTCGTCTATATGGGTGATGAAATTGAGTTCCTGGTCAAATAATATGCCGAGGTCTCGAATATTTTTAACAAATGGGTATGGGTTGATGATGGAGAAAATAAAGACAGGGAGCAGATTTAATACGTTTTCATGAAAAAGTGAAAGATTGGCATTTGGAAATGTTAAACTCCAAGTTGTTTTTGAGGCACCATGCTGAAAAATGTCAAGATCGTTTTGAATAGAGGAAGAGTCATCACCTTGAAAAACTTGGTATCATCGGCGTACAGTGACAGTGAGATAGAGGAATGTTTGATGACCATTTCAACATCATTAATAGTAAGAATTAAAAGAAGAGGACCTAAGTGACTACTTTGGGGGACACCAGAGGTAGCAAAGAAAGGGCTGGAACTAAGATAAGAGGAAATCCATTTTAACAAGGAGGATTCAAAGCCGAGAGCGGACAATTTGAAGAGTATTAGTGTATGCGAGATTTTGTCAAAGGCTTTTCTAAAATCGGTTGGCAACAACATCGACTTCGTAACCTTTCTCTAAGGTTGAGAGGGTAAACGACACAAATTCAACAAGAGTAGTGGTTGTGGATCAACATTTAAGAAAACCACGTTGTCTAGGAGAGATGAGAGGTTTTCAATAAATTTCATGCAAAATACTTTCGAATAACTTTGGTAAATGAGAAAGCTTGGCAATGGGTCGATCATTTTTAACATCGCTTTTCGGACCCTTTTTGTGAATTGGGATTATGAAAGAAGTTTTCCATATTTGAGGAAATTCACCTTGAGTTAGCGATAGACTGAAGATTTTACAAAGAGGTAGAGAGAGGGTTGAAGAGCTTTTTTTTAGAAGTATGGCAGGGAGACCATCAGGCCCAGGATTAAAATCATTATTAAGTTAATTTAATTTGTTTTCGATGAGAGAAGGGTCGATAGTTTGAAGGATAAATGGTCCAAGAAAGAAATTTGGTAAATATTTAAAATAAGCAGAGTCAGATACAAATAATGAACTATCGGCAAAAGATTGTTTAAAGAATGAGGCGAACAAATTGGCGATAGAGTGAGAAACGTTTGAGGTTTCACTTTCGAAAGAGAAGGCGATTGGGAATCAAACTTCGGTAAAGTGAAGATATGTACCGAGATAATTAGAATAATCAGTGGGAGATCGGTTGCGAAGGAAAGTTGTCCACAACTTATTTCTTTTGTTTCTTAGAGAACGAAGCGTGCCGTTATACCAAGGAGAAAGAGAGAAATCAAAAGAGTGCTCGGAGAAGAGAATATGTCAATAGGGAAAGCAAAACATGACACTCAACGGCATTTAAAATTCGTATTTGCTTTTCGGCAGATTTTTAGAATTTTGCATTTAAGTAAAAGCATTTTTGACGCAGACGACATTTCCGAAAACAAACATTGTTGTTTCAACAATTTTATTATTAACACATTAATTTAACTAATATTTTTTTATTCAGTGTAGTGTTTTGGTATCTTGCTATTTTGCTGGTTCTGGTCGGGTCGTGTGCAGGACTTGAAAATTCTTCTAGCAGAAAAATTGCAATAAATCATTAAATAAAAACTTTTTTCAAAGGAGACATAATTTTCTTCTTTTCATATTTTGTTAATTTTTTTAAATTTCTCCTTAAAGACAAAATATTGGATGTGACAAAACGACATAGGTCTTGCTTGTTGGGCCCTGGGACATGATTCTTAAGCTCGTATCCTTTGATTCTAAAATACATTCCTACATGAATATTAAATTAGAGAGAAAAAAAATCAAACACCAACATTCAGAGTTGACAAAGGGTACGAAAATGCTTTTAGTATATAGTTTTTGAACAATTTTCTAACTCTTCTACATACCTTTTCCTTTATTATTACGAAAGGGTGAAGCAAAAAAAATAAAAATGTTTGCCAATTCATCCGAATCACGAAATTTAATTTATTATAATATAAAGAGGGTAACTGTACCTGATGCATTGAATACTTTTACGATTGCCTGAAATAGCTATAAATATGTATTCAGCAATTTAAGAATTGACATTTTTTGTTAAATTATTGAAATTATTGATCCGAAATGTTTTTCTTTAACAAAAGAAATAGGGACTTCATTCAGGAATTCGTTTTATTGGAAAAATTATCGGGAAACCTCTATACGTTTATTTATTTATTTTTTTTTTTTCAATCAGCCTTTGATATTTTGTTTTGCAAAAGGGTATGCGAATTTTACAGTCCATATATACTGGTTAGTATACTTACCTTACCTACATATTTAAGGCTATTATGTTCATTTTTGGTTGAAAGATTTCTTTGGGACAATTTTTTGCTGACTTCGAGTTTATCAAATAGAAAAAAAAGAAATAACTTTGTCAATTTGTTGTATTCTGATTCGAAATACCATGATTAAGTGTTAATTTACAGTGAGCTTATTCAGGTGTTATACATAGTTTTTATGCATTCCTTAACATAATACTCATTCTTTACTGAAGTCATCTATTTCATTGTAAAATGCAATGTAAAATAAAGGATAATTCGCACAAAATGCGAAAAAAGCTTAGTACTGCAGGAAATCTAGAGATTTTTGTATGAAGCAAATTTTCTTATATCTTTGTTTCTTATATCCACATTTCTGATCCTTGTTTCTAAAGAAATGGCTTCAATGATTTGATAAAAAAAAAATACTTTCAGTAAAATTCGCCCACTGCCACGCCCACTTTTCTTATATCTTTGATTCTAAGAAAAGGTTCCACCGGTTTGGATGAAACTTTCAAAATTTGTTTATATTAATACGAAAAAAAAATTAAAAAAATACTTTTAGTAAAATCAGCCCACTGCCATACCCACTTTTATTATATTATTTATGTTGAAAATTTCATCCAAATCATTCAAGCCGTTTCCGAGAAACAAGGATAAAAGGAAAATGGAGATAAAAGTGGGCGTGGCTGCCTAAATTTCTTTCAGCAAGAGTCTCAAATACGAAAACTGAGATTTAAGTTCTTTAATACCACCAGAACCACCCTGCAAAATTTCATCAAAAATGTATCGCTGTGTTTTTGTTTTATTTAGCTTTACTTTCAAAACCGAAAAATGAATGACCCTGTAATATAACGGTTTTAAAAGCCAGAAATCTGTTTTTAATCCTAAATTTAAATTAAATTAATTTATGCAAATTCAAAAATTTGATAAAAAAAAAATTAAAAATAAAGTTTAGACCAATTTTTTTTTGTTTCAAAATTGTGAAATGAAGTGCTAAATTGGCTTTTTGTGGTCAATGTTTATATCGATTCTCAATCGAACACAAAAACCCAAATAGTCGTATGTCTTCTAGTTTTTTAGAAAATTGAAAATTACTAAAACTACTTAACTTAAATGCAAAAGAAAGTTTGCTTGCACCCAACATCGCACCTACCCCAAATAGTGTGCTGAAGCAGGGGCACTGTTTATACGTCATAAAAGAGTATTGGCTTTAAAAATACTTAATTGTAAGTATTACCGTTATTTTTTAATATATTTTTTCCATTATAAGTACTTTAAAATAAAATTCCCCTTTCCGCCTAAACGGCGGTATTGAACTTTTTTACAAAAAACCGTTATCATTTCTTGGCGCCTAAGTTATCGTACTCTTGCCAATTAAAGAATAAACCACATTGTGAACACTGTTCTCTGAACACCCATTTAAAACGCGCGAGCCGAAGGAAGGCAAAAAAACACGTCCTCCTTCTTTAGAGACTAAAATTAAACTCCTAAACGCCTAAAATTTTTGTGGACTAAAGGCCGTAAAAAGCTATTTTGAATCAATAATTCAACAAGTCCAATTAAATAGTGCTAAGTCTTCTACTTGGCTGATGTAATTCAGTAGTATATAGAGTTTGTATTATTAAAAAAAAACCTTCATAACTCCTTTATTTTACTTAACTATTTTTACATAGTAATTCTTATACCTAGCTTACAAGTACATTTTCAATTTCTTAACCTATCTTATGTCTAATTTTCTATAATACTAAACTATCAATAAGGGTTGTAAAGTGGATAACGATGATGATGTCTGACGCATCCCTTGTTCATAACATAATGCTAACAGGTGTGAGTCATAAAACACAATCTGCGAGATCATTTACAGCAACACAGCTTCGCCATCCACTTTTATCTTAAACTATTAACACAATGCATTCCTACTGTCTCCAAGTATATTCTAAATACCTATATAAAAATATGTTTAGATAACTTAACACGTTTTATGGGAGCAATGTCTGATCTAAATTGAGCTTAAACAAAAATTGAAATGAATTCATTAGGAAATCACATAAAAGTAATTTGTACCAAATTTCAGCAAATCCTTCTACATGCAGTGGCAGAGGAAAACTAAACAGTGCACTATTATATTTTTTTTACATTAAGTCATACATTTCTTCCACAAAATTGATATAAATTTTATTTGTCCGCAACTATACATGTGATATCCCCGAGCGCATAACAGTACGTCTTTTTATCACTTTAGTGAAGCAAAAATCAATATGGCGTCGTTCAAGTTTTACAGCCTGTTTTATCACATGGATAAACAAATAGCACCAATTACGTGTTTTAATAAATAATCTAATTTAAACCAATTTCTCTTTGTAAGTTCAATTCTATCTAGTTTACAAAAAACGCTTCGATGACACAATGACTTATGCACTATCTTGTATGTAATAATTATATATATTAATATTTTATTTAAATCTATGGAAAACTGAACAATAATTATTTTAAACGAATAACTTTAAGTGCAGCCATTCTCATACATCTAATCTTGCTAATATAAAGTTCTTCTTTTAAAACACATAAAAAGCTTTGATTTCAAGACCTACGGAATTTCCATACACAAAAAATTATTGTTTGCAATTTCGTCAATTTATTCTCCTTATTTATCAAAACATGTTTTTTACGAAAATATACACTTAGCTAGATTACACTTTCTTACTATTCAAGTCTTAATAGCATATAGAAACATTTATGTATTTTTACTAGGCCATCCTTTATCTTTACTACACAAAGTATTTATACTTATTCTTGTTTGTCAAAGTGACTTTTTTATTCATCGTAATATAAAATATATTTTTTCTATAGAGAAAATGGTACAAAGTACGAAAAAAGGAACAAGGAAGAAAATGAAATCACTTGCGCCACAAGGTGTAATAACTTCTAGAAAGACTAATGGCTGTAAAAGTTCGTCATACCCAAACCAATCACCGGACGCCATCCACTGCCTAGTGGTTATAGTTAGAAAAGCAGTTATTATTCATATTCCATTATATAATTTTTTTCTTCTTAAGACTGAGAATAGGAAAGAGACAACCAATTATTGAAAGATTTAAAAATAAAAAAAAAAAGTTTTTCTTGAAACAGATTATTATCTTGTTTTACAATATAATTTTCTCGACTAAAATTTAAAACTATCAATCTCGTGTTTGAGAAACAAAACAATAAAGAGAGATTTTACATAATAAGTTGCAGCGAACGTTCTAAATAAAATAAAATCAAACAAAATAAAATAAAATATATAAATAAACAAATAAAGAAATAAATGAAATAAAGTAAAACAATTAAAAGGAACAAATTCCAATTGTTTTTTTAATTTTTTTTATTAAAATCAAATCTTCAGACATTTTGTCTTTACATTTTGGATTGGACTTAATCATAACCTTAGCTTTCATCGAACTTTAGCAGAAATATTTTCAAAATCCCTTGTTCAATAGCAAAGCAATAAAATAAATATTTCTTTACGTTACGTGAATATTAACTACCATTAAATAACCATCAATGTGTCGATCACAGATGATGGCAAAAATTTAAATTATAGCCTTCAGAGAAGAATTATTACGCTCATTTTAATGTTCCTTTCAGAATGATGTGTTCATCAGTTCCAGGCCAGTATATGTATTTATATATGTAGTTCACCTGATCCCATATAGGTTTGAGAAATTATTAACCATTTAAATTCGGCACTGAATCGAAACGGTAGTATAGTAAGTGTGCTTGATGGTTCCCTGCTTAATACCTCAGTGTTTTTGCGGAGAAATTTGAGAACGGTAAAAGAATTTGCACACACGTACATAATGTAGGTACTGTGCTCATACAAAAAGATTAATTCATTCAGTAATTTGTATTTATGTTCAGCTTAATGGTGCATTTATTTTTCATTCTGATGCCGTTCGATAAATAATTGATTTCATCATTTGGACATGAAGATTCGTATTTATTTAATGTGTATTGTATACGTGTATCTTAAGCCACCCAGGTATTCTCATAGTTCTTGGATTTGATGTTTCTCTCCATATGTACTTATGTATGTATTTTTTATGTATAGAGTAAACGATGAGTATATTCGAAAAAGGGGGGAGCTTGTGTATAAACAGTATAAAGCCTGTAGAAAGGTTATTTGTAAAAAGGCTTTTATTGTGCGTTATTAATTAACTAATTAATTGGTTGGAAATTTTGGTTTATATATATATATAAGTTTCTAATCTTGCTGTAGATTCTTGTTAGTGAAATAGTAAATATTTTTTAGTAAAAGTTTAATCTTAGATTTAAAAAAAATATACATCAGAAATGTGATGCATGGATGTTATGTTATTATGTTATATCTCGATTGAGGTAAGCAGGAGGGGTAGGTATCATTCAAAGCGCAGGATTTGCGGAATTGTTAGTCGCCATGAGTCACTGGTCGGGACCGCACCGCGCGTTTGCGGAGGAGCAATATTTTAAGTGCGGTGAATTATTGGTACTTTGTACTCATTTTAATATTCGACGACTAAGTGATGGGCCGAGCACGCAACTTATCTGGTGGTGGGTACAAAGATTCAGGCAAGAAGGCACAATGGTCAATAGACCTATTCCTGGACCATGAACGTCAGCAACAACGCCAGAACATGTGTCTCAAGTTCGAAATGAAATTATTCGAAATCCACGTAAATCGAGATTGCGGCCTCCACAGGAATAAAAAAAATCAACAGTGCATGTTATTTTGAAAAAGAAATTAAAGCTCCACCCGTACAATATGCAAATTGTTCAGTATCTCAACGAAAGTGACTATCCTTTGCGAGAATCCTTCGCAAGAAAATTAAAAACCGCATTGTTACTCTGCATTTAATTGAAATAAAAATAAATAAAAACCATGTAGTTTTTTTATATTCAATTTTAAAGTTGAAAATATTCCGCTGGACACCCTTTAGCTATAATTTTTCTGTGATGATGCTCCGTTTCGATCCGCATTGGCATTGTTTTATCCTTCTTTAAAGAGTATTCTGCTAGCGAAAATTGAATCTAGATTTCATAAGCATTTACAAATTGTCGTAAAACTTTGATCCTAACTCTGCTTCCAGTATCTCGACTTGACTAATGATGGTCTCGCAGTGGGAGCGCACATTAATTTCAGTATCACAAACGAGTCCCAGCCCCAGGTCATGGATAGCCTCTGTGATAGGAAACGACACTTTTGAGAGAATGTTTTGAAGAATATGGTCAAAAAGGTTTTTTATGGCACCAAGTCTTTTTGAAATGAAAGCACATCTTCAGAGGATGAAACTTTCCACATGTCTTCACCCAAGATTTCTTAATTAAATTGAATTAGAATTAGTTCAACATCATTTAAAATAAATAAAAATACAAGAGGTCGTTAATGGCTTCCCTGAGGTACTCCAGACAATGCATGAATAACTTCGGAAATACTCTCTCCGAAAAGTATACTTGATACCACAGTTAGAACCTTACTTCAATCGCAGTAAATTTATTAAAATTTTAAGAAAGAAAATAATTCTACTCCACCAATTCTCTTTTTTGAGATCTACTCCTTTTTTCCACACTGAAAAATTCCCTAGGCAAACCACAAGAAAGGAAATTAAAGCCCTGATGATGTGTTATTCAATTTTCTAACCAACTCAAACTCTGAATGTTTAAATCTAATATTTATTCTGTTTGGAAACCCTTTTAAATTTACTCAGGAAATTTTCGATTTGCTCCATTTTTTCTACAAATCTGTTCCTAAATTTTATTACTTAGATTCTAATCCTGCACGATTAGCCAGTAAAATAAGACCGAATCAAAGGTATAAACGAATAAGGCAAATCAAGCTCCTTTAACTTTTAAATGAATGATATTTTAGGATATTTTATCCAACGCCTGTCTTCTATGGCAGACAGCCGGAAAACAGTTGATGCATAAGTTCAGCAAACCGCCAGTGTGACAAGACGATGAACTGGAGTCCCTCGACCCATTCGTCGTAAGATCACCTGAGAACATTTTGACAGTGAAATCTTCAATCTTGCTATACCCACAGTGACATTATGCCCCCAAACATTCGTCTACCCTTGGTGAAGGGAATATATATTATGTTTGCTCATTAGAGTATTTTTTTGATTTTATTAAAAAAACGGTTTCTTCTCCTGGGAATTTGTCGTAAGATTAATCAATTTTTAAAAATTTAAACAACTGTCAGAGTAAACTGCAGAAGGCATCCCGAAATTAAAAGTTCTTTTCTTTCCTTCGCATTCCTTTTAATGTTTTTATTTCGTAAAATTAAGAGTACCTACATAAGAATACTTTCAAAAATAATAATAAATTTAAAAAATTAAATATTACAGAAAATATTTCTTCATTTACAAGAATTTTCGTATTACTTAGTCCCTTTACACAAAGGTAAGTGCTTTTTGCCATTTCCATAAGAATATAACATCTTTTCAATTGTTTATTAAATTTCCTGTCAAACGTTTTTGTCAAAACAACTTTCCATTCCATTGAATACCTACTCTTAAAATAAATTGAAATACCTCGCTGGATGGATGTCTTTGCCGTCATTAAGTAATGGAACAAATAACATAGCAAATTGTTATAAGAGATGATTTAAGTTAACTCATTTACTTTTAAATAAACTTCCGCACCCTTTGTGCAAAAAAGAAAAAAGAAAACGAACAAAACAGGGCCAATGCGCTACGCTGTTCTCTTGAGATTTCGATTCTATAACTGTCAATGGTTCTGGCACAAGCACTTTTAGAGGAAGTTAAACTGGCATTTTGCTTCTCTCATTTGTTTCCTGCACTTAAATACTTGCCGTTGCCATCTTTTACTTTCTCCTAATCCTGACCATCATCGTCATTATCATCGTCGTCCCTCAAAATAACATCATTTACTATTCTGTATGACGAAACAAGAAAACGAAAATTTAAAATACCTTTAGCTATATTTAAAAATATGATTTGCAGAATGGCGGTAACAAGACAGCAATGTCAAGATGGAAGTAGCCTTGGACAGAGAGGGCTTGGGGTATACAAAGCCACCACCACCAACACCGCCGCCGCCACCGCCGCCGCCACCGCCGCCGCCGCCGCCGCCGCCGCCGCCGCCGCCGCCCCCGTGCCGCTCTCCTTAAATAGCACAGTGAATTTAATTAAATCATTTTTGTTTTGAAAACAGGCAGCACTTCGAGTTAATATTACATTCATTTTAAATAAAGAAAAAGCTTCTCAGGAGTCAAGAGCATTAATATTTCTGTTGAAACGTAGTCAAACCTTTCAAAACACCAAACAACGATGATAGAATGGCCCTCTTTTTATACAGAATTCTCTTAGAAGCATCAACAAAAATAACGTTAAATAAACGACTGCTCATAAACATTTTTCATTTTATTATAGATGTCATATCAATTTAAGTCCATTAGGCAATACTGGAGATTGTGGATATTTGAATGTAAATTTGTAGTTCTTGTTTACTTGAAAAGCAAGGACTGTGGAAGGTCTGACGTACAATGTAAAATCATTTGATTCATGAACAGTTATGAATGATTCACTTGAGGTAACTATGTTTATCTAGGGATTAAATTGATGTTTTGTGTTTAAGAAAAAAAAAAAAAAACTATAACTGTTTTAAATATATGGGGTGTTTTAGACTTAAATGTCTATATTTAAGCTTTTATTGGATCTTATAGATGCTGATCTACTACCCGTCATGCTGTAACAAAGCATTGCACTTAACCAACCACCAGCAATCCTACATCAACATCCAACCAATATATACATCAGCCCCCCACCACCCACCGATGATACACACAATTCGACGAAGTCGCTGTTATCACTCAAATTATGTTTTTCTTGCCGTCTTATAGTTCACACTACGTTGTAGCGTGAAATATAACAAGACGATTTGAACAACCCGAGAAGAATCATCTTTAATGTATAAGGTATAAGGTATATTATAATCCAACCAATGACAATTTTTCAAATAAATTTTATTAAAAAAAAAAACAATGTATATAGTTAGGCCCCTTATGTGCCAACAAAACTTAAAAATACCAAAAGGTAATATTATTATTAACATAGAATTAAGAACCAATTGTAGGTAAATATATCTGTTCAATAAAAACAATTAAAGGGGTAGTAAGAAATTGTCTTATAGGTTCCTTTTATGAATACTTTCGTGTATCATTAAAAGTTAAACCTTTTTGTCCTAAAAAGATACCCGCCTATATTGTTACTCCCATCTGGGATGGATTTAAATTCCTACCGATACTCCCCTCTTACCTGTACTATAAGCAGCAGGCTCACTTGTTATTCCCTTGGACAAGCCTTGTACTGGAATAAGATTCCAAACGTCCCTTTTCTCTTACTTGTAAACAGCGGGTTCATTTGTTATTCCCTTGGACAAGCGTACAACCGTTCCTCCTCTCTTACTTGTTAGCGGCGGGCTCATTTGTTATTTCCTTTGACTAGCCTTATATTTTCCAGAACTCCACATTTTCAAGTCAGAAGTCCAAGATTCTTCCGCAGTGCATCGCCAAAATGATTCTATTCTTTGAACCACATTGATTGTCTCCGCAGGGCAACATTAAATTAACTGTGCGTTTCATAAGCTCAGTAGAGATGAGAGACATAATTCACTTTTAATGTGTTTTTGTGAATAGTTCATGTTTCAACGTGTAATATTTATTTTCTCATATCCCCAAACCTGTGCCATTGTAGTTTCAAATATTCGGTATTTTGTGTGATGTGAGAGATTTGTATTTTCCAAACTTTTTCCACGCTAAATTTAAACTGTTTTTAGCGGCAGCAGGTTCTCTCAAGTTCAAGTCGCTGGAATGTTAATTTCCAAGTAAAGTATTTGGTATCTTCAACAACTTCAATTTGTTGTCCATTGAAGGTGCACTATTCACTTCTTCCGTATCTTTCGGCAACTAAAGAACAAAACGTTCATCTTGTCTAGATTAACCACAATGGGCTTCAATATTGGTACAAATCTAGTCGGTTGGTCGACAACTGCTAACTTTACGGCGTATTTGCAAAAAAAAAAAAGATCCGTAACAAATAGCAAATGGCTTTTATTGCACCTCCCGAAAACACAATAACACCTGGCAATTCTCGTGCATTCATTCAAAGCATTGACTTATAATATAAAGTTTATTGGGCTTTAATTAAATCCCTAAAAATGTTGGAAAACACTCAGAAATTCTTTCTTCCATTCAATATTGCTGTTCTAGTGATTTCTATGGTGCTTTTTTGAATTACTGGGTAGCACCAAGGCAATATAGGGAGCAGATTAGTTCACTGTATTGATGGCAGCCTTAAAATAAATGAGTACAGCCTACAATCTTTACTGTTGTCGACGATATTTTTCCATATATATTTAAATCCAGCTTAATATTAATTTTTGATGTTATTATTCTTAAGCTATGTTTTGGTTATAAACTTTTTCTTGTTGAATGTTGGTATAGATTTTAGTAAAACAGTTCAAGAACGAGATACCTACCACAAGACTTGGTTAGTATAATATTTCACTGTTTAAAATTTGTTTTTAAGAGGTAATAACTGAAATAATACACTTAATGTGCATCGCTGACCTTTGGGATGCGTTTAGAAACTCATGACTTTGTCATCTTTTTTTTTACTATCGGAATCCATGACTTTGCATCAAATACCTACGAATCTGATGTATTTTTGAAACCGGCCTGTACCTACCATCCGCATCTATAAGTGAGTTCTTGGATGTCAGTGATATCTCCTTTATTGCAGCGTCTTCCCTTTAAAGACAGATTAACAATCTTTTAACATGCAAGCAATACCAGAACTACTTTTTGTTTTTATTCACACTTTATTCATAAATGAAAATAAATATGTAAATGAAAAAAAACTGTGTTTTGAATATGTACTAAACATTATGTGTGCTGTACGCATTTGTTGATGATATAATTATTTGTGAAGGTATTAACCTTGTTTAGTGAAAGAAGTCAATTAATTTTCCAAAAACTTTGTTGCGTTTAGCCAACAATTCCAAAAGAAAAACAAAAACACAAACGCTAAATGATACAACAAGACATTGAAATACCCCTGATAATTGATTAATTGACAAGAAATACGCATCATTTTTATAACTTTTGCGATTCATGATAAATGTTTTATAAATCTTATCAATTTGCCCACTGTTTCTTAATTGACCAATTATTTTGTTTATTACTTCGGTTAGAAATGAAAATTTTGGTAAATGCGCGCAAAAGCTAAAATTCATAACTGGATATTCAATTATTCTATATTTTTTTCTTCCTGAAGATATTAATTGAATGAAATCTGTGATTGTTATAAGAGCAATATTTTCATCTGAGGAATTGTCAAATTTTTCAAAAGCATCTATCCAATTTTCTTCAAATAAAAATGAACTATTCATATTATCCCCTAGAGTAAAATCAAAAAAGGGCCTGTAAGCATTTTTTGTTATGAAGATATTCCCATTACCAAGCATTTCTTCTAGATTTTTTGGCAGATCTTTAGAAGGTCTATCATGAAAAAATTTAAACATTGAACCCTCATAAAAACTGCGTAAAACAAAAGTTCCAAATAGCCAAACGACTATTTGAATCCTTGCAGCGTATCCTTTTGAAAATAAATCTTTTCTTAAAAAATTATTTTTCAAAAGAATTTTCCAAATCCATTTTACGAGAAAAATTATCAAAATGTTCACCCAGATTGAAGTTTCAAATGGAATGAGTAAAATTTCTAAAGCGCTGTAAGCTTTTGGAGGTTTCAAGACGATATCCATTTTGGAAGTTCTATATTCTCTGGTACTTGCCAACATTGTTCTTCTTTCCTTTAAGCAATGGCTTGCAGAAAACATTAAATCCCCTTGGCCATCGTTTAGCTAAAAATAAAAACTTGGTAATCCATGAGAGCTCGTTAGCATACAGGGTTTTTTGGCATACCATTTTGAAAGAACCTTCCATTGTTCCATTTTCATAAACTTTGCCTAGATTGCCTGGAGATATGACTAGTTTCAATGAAAAGTTCATAGCATTAGCAATGCTGTTTAGAATTGAAATTTCTGAGCCATCAATTTGATTTTTGCGTATCGATATAAAAGGATAGTTTTCCAATATTATTGCCTTAATAGGACACTTCCATAAATTTTGAGTTTTGATTGGAAAAGATGGTATCTTAAATTCAAGTTCGTCGTTTATAAAACGGTTATAAATCACTGGTGTACTTCTTTTGCAACTTGTCTTAGTGAAAGGGTAGTAAGTGTAAATATTCACGGTTCCTTGCAGATCCTGAACGAGTATATTTACATCGGCAATCAATTTTTCCAAACATAACTGAAGAATTTGCCTGATAATGGTCTTCTTGTCGCTTTTAGAATTCGGTAACAATACATAGTAGCTTTGATACAATCCAGAAGTGTCGAATGTATTTTTTCGTAAGCGAGTAACTAAGAGACTGAAAATGTGTGTGATTAAAAATAACTTAAATTCGCAAGCATTAAACGAAATAATTTACTTAAATGTATTTGCGGAGTCAACAAAAATTATCTTCAGATGACTTTCGTAATATATTGACGACTTTCTTGAAAGATCCACCAGAGTGAAGTTAATAGTTTTTTTCAAAAATGTATCGATCATATCACCGAAAATTAATTTATTTTCATTAGACTCGTTTTCATGCCAAAATATTCCGATATTTTTTACAATTTTGTAATTAATATTATTCGCATTTTGTTCATTATAAAGAAGAGCGTGAAGACATTTTATTAAATTATTTTCCTTTTGAATTATTTCAAAACCGAAAGTAGTTTTAAGCACAACGACAAAAACTCCGATAAAAAAGGTTTTTCTAAAGAATAACATCGTTTTGATGGTTGAAGTTGAACACTAAAAATGATTGCTTGACGTAATACCTTTTATAGAAGGATTCACATAAAATAATGTAAGGCTATCAATTTGAATTAATTTTTAAAGCTTTTCTAATGTATTTTTGCTTACTTTTTCTTAATTATTATTGCCTATTGATATTATCGAAAAATTAGCTTATCAAAAGGAACAAATTCATTTGAAGCTTAATGAAATCTATAAAACCTTTTAAGTTGGTAGGAGATAGATAGCAGTAATGTTACGTGAATAAATAATTCGTCATGATGATATTTTTAATGCGGTATATATTATACTTGCCTTCCCTTAGTAGTATTCAAACTGGTGCAGTTATAAAATTAAATAAATTACTATAGCATTTAAAATTTTAAAAATGTAATTTTGGTTTTTTATCAATCGATTAGTATCTATTCAACTTCAGTGGTCTACAGCGTTTTACTTAAACAAAGTTCTAATGTATATAAAATCAACAGGGCACATTCGAGGATTTAAATTAACAAGGATACAAACATATAATAATTAAATGCTAGTAAATTGCTTATGCAAAAAAAAAACATTAAATCATTTAGATTGCGAATGCGAACAATATCCAAAATTTTCGATATTTAACTCTGTATAATGGACTACAATCCCTAACGCTCTCTACCAAATTTCATCAGTCTATAACAATCGAAAGTCCTCCATATAAATATTTATAACAATTCTGAGAAAGAAGGTAGATGCCACGCCTATTTAATCGAAAATTTCAATTTTTTCTCTTTGCATGCATTATAAGCTTTACCAATCCGTAAAATTTCAATAATGTGCTTTTGCATAAAGCTTAAGTTTTAACCTAAAACTTTTTTATTCTCAGCATCAATGGGTATACACCAATTAGTAAATCCTAAACGGGTTCGCCTATGGTCAGTGAAATATAGTTCAATATATTAAGTAAAGTTTCAGGCTAACACACCATCTAACTTCCAATTTTTTGAGAGAACTTGTTCAAGGTTTTGAAAGCAATAGAATTTTTATTTTATTTTCGATTATTTGTGTGCCCTTACTTCAGACTTATTTAATCAGAAACTTTAATAACTGAATAACTAGGTATGATATATGATTTACAATTTTTTGGTTTGCGCAGCAAATACAAATTTGATTTAGGAAAAACAAGTGTGAGCAAAAAAAAAATTATCACACATAACAAATGATTAATTTTGCTCGATACAAAATGAGATCTCAGTTGAATTCAAACAGGGTGACAGGTCAACATAGTACCTACCCACAAAACAAGTTTATTTGTGTCTTGTGATGTTCACTTTTTATTTGTGTTACTCGAAAATACAGTTACACTTCATTTTCACCCCTTTTTGACACCCCATGGATTAGTTTTGTGCTTCGTTTGTTGGTGCCTTTCTTCGGTATCAACCATTCCTTGTCTTGTCAAAAGTTTAGCACAAAACTAAAGTAAAAGTAAATTATCTATTACCTACCAGATCTTTTATCAATCTTTTCCATTTCCCAATAATAAGAGTTCTCCATGATATAGATATTAATTGACCCCGTCAAAACCTTTACCCGCCTTCACTTTTCTACCGGGGGATAGGATGCCTTGTTAGGTATTTTTCCCGGTTATGGTTCTTAAACCAATTTTTTAACGGAGTGATTAAAATAATATTTCAACCTCTTGCAAACAAAAACCATTTTTGAATAAAACAACTTTGAAGCTTTGCAACAAAACTAAAGTAAAAAATCATTAAAAAAAAAACTTTTTCTTCTAATACAGATTTATCGACATCATCCTCTATCCCTTCTGAGGAGGGTGATGTAAGAAAAAAAAAATTAAAAAATGTAAACTGTAAATTGAAATATTTTGCTCTTAAAAAGTTTTTTTCTTTTTTTTTACTTTTAACATTTGTATCCTATTTTTCGTTATTCTTACAACTTTATAAAAAAAAAAAACCAAAAGAAATCCAAATGAACAACATGGAAAAGAAACAAAAATAAACTTTTTTACTTTGTATGACATAAACAAATCGAGGACAGAATTGAAAAATACATTTAAATGTCCCATCAACTTGGTTGTGTTGGGTATATATACTGAGCAAGGAAAAACTTGATTTTTGTGTTTATTTTTTTTTTTATTAAAATAAAATCACAATTCCCAACTTGTCAAAATGTAAACCGTGTCGGCAGCCAACCAATCTACTCACTCGTTTCAGGTTCCTACTTTTGCATAACATTTTTTTAAAGATTTTTCAAAATAGAATTATCTGTCAAATAGTTAAAGAAAGCCATAGAGGAATTGAAAAAAGAGTAAACAGAATACAATGGGGAAAATAAATATAAATAAAGACTAAGAAAAATATATATTTTTTTTTTATATTTGGCATTTTTATGGGGAACCTTTAGCTAGCACATCAATGGAAGTCCGAATAAAACGTTATAATCACTATTATATCCACTTTTAAATCGTCGCATATGGTATGCGTATCAAAATCAGCTGTCACTGAAATACCAAATTATTTTATACTATTTTGGATCATCAGTGGGTGATTTTTTTTCCAAAACAAATACAAATTACCTACTTTGAGTATAATTCACTTTTTAAAAGGTTAAAGGATGTGTTGGAAAAATATTGTCTTTTTTATATGAAGTTATTAAATTAGAGGGAATGGTTATTTGCAGGATGAGTTGTATTACCGTTAAGTAACTATTAAAATGACAAAAAAAAATGTACCTACCTCAATCATTTTTTTAAAAATTTAATAAGACTTACCTATTTTTGCGCCAGGAAGTGAAAAATAATATTTTTAAGAACATTACGTTACTTGAATTATAAATACAATTAAAAATTGTAAACTCAATCAAAACCAAAATGCTTGATTTACGCAACGTCAAAACTTCTGTCCCAAAACATTTTTTTTACACAAAGTCAAAAAGGAATGAAGAAAATTATCCTCACAATTTGCATATGACTCGAGGCCAGTGTATAATGTCTTAATTTAACGTCATACATTTTGTTGAATTGTATCCAGTTTTTATGACGCACAAAATGACAGATCTTAAACCATTAACACGATGAAGTTATAAATCTTAAGAAAATGGAAGAAATTATGACAATCTGCCATTAGTTTTTTTCTTTGGGAGTGACATTTGGTCAGTTCTGGGAGAAGCTTATTTCTTACGTTTCACTTTCATATTTTAACATTTAATAGAAGAAGATCATCGTAACCATTGTTCAATGGAATTTGGCACTTTTACTTGACTGATAAGGGATGAACTTTTAACGTGTATAAAGTATTTTATTCCAAATGCAACGGCAATGCGCTAAATTTCCGAAGCGAAGTGTAAAAGATTAATTTTGTTGTGTTTAGGGAACGAACTACATCTTGCTTTTATTCAGTGCATTTTTAATGTGAAATACCACCAGAAAGTGCAAATAGCTTTTCCGATATGCATCTAGATTTAATTTAGAAACCGAATCTAGAAGCGTTCACACGTTTACACCAGATTACATTACAACGCATCTAGGAAAAATATTATGTGTAGGTACGGTACTGATGATTTTTTGTGACGTCAAGGAGGCAACGCATTAATTATTTACGTTGATCGTCTAACCGTAACTTAATTTTCGAAACCAACAATTTTGGCTCTTTAATGAAAACAAAGCGTAAACATTTGAAAATATCAACGAACGCATCCTTAAATGCCAACCTTCAATAAAAAATGTTTTTCTGCTAAACCACTGAATGTCAAACTATTGCAGACACTCCAAAACTTTATCTCAACTAAATTAGGTATATTCACTATTTTTACTGACTAATAAGTTATCGACACAATTCCCTAATTGTTTTTTACTGTGCAAAACTTTTACTGCCGTTGCCTATAGAATTACCAATAAAAAACAACTTATATGTTAATATCCCGTAAAACAAAACAAATATTGGGAACCTTTAGCTAGCGTAGTAATGCAAGTGCGAATAAAATAAGTAAACACATTAAGTTTATTTTAAAGTATTGTAGAACCGAAATTAAAGTAAAAAAAAAAAAAAATCAATAATAGAAATATGTATGTATGTAATATTTAAGTTTAGTGAAATACTAGATGCCTCCTGCAAATAGATTTTGTCAGATTAAAATTTAGAAAACTTGTGTTTCATTTCCTTTTTTTAAATCCAGACGATTCATTTTTTATCAGTTAGTCATTTATGGCATTAAATCCGTAATTGATGAATGACAGATCCTTGATGCATACAGAAATATATCTCCAAGGGTGGAAACACAAGAAGCATACAATTTTCGGAATGAAGAGTAATGCAGCATAATTTTAAATTGCCCCCTTTTAAAATCCGTGGGGCATGGCCCATGGGCCCCACGTTGGGAAACACTGCTTTAGTACATACAAACCAGTTGTGCATTTTGTTATTATTTTAATTCTCATGAGAATTTTATGTTATTAATGCTATGTGCATCTTTATTTCCTTAAAGTTTTCAATCGTTAGATATAGAATATTTTATGATTTGTTCCCACTACTCCAACTAATTTATTCCGTTGTATCCTGTGTACATCAAGTGAAACTAAAACATCAAAAAAGACGTGACAAAAATATTTTATAAATCAGCAAAGACAAACTCTTCACTTCAACCATCACCCATGATATAACTCATAGCTTTATGGTGGTCTTACTTTACCTACTTTAAAGTTAACGAATTAAATTTGTTTTGACAGTGTGTGTATACGTATTTTTTGTAACCCTGTCTTTAGTGTAACCCTTAAAACTTTAAAACTATGTGAACAAAAAGAAGTCGCTTTATTGTCAATAAAGCGAGAAAGCTTTTGAATAAACCGATAAAAGGGAGGTTTAATTTCACAAACAAACCCTATAAAGGACATTCAGTAGGTAAAGGGAAATGAAAACAAAAAAATCAGTTCTCCTAGTCAAATATTTTGTGTCAACTTTTTTGATGGGCCGTGAAAAACTCAACAGTCAACATTTCACAATTCCCACACACACCTTCCGCACACCGAAAGTTTTCTCGTCATTTTGTCAACATCATGTGACAACAAACAAATGAAATTTTCATACCACGCGCGTTATATAGTGACGGTAAAAATGCCTTTGCTTCTATAGTCTGTGTCCTATTGACTGTATGTTCTTTGTGTGCAAAAGCCATCCCCCCCCTTCATTCTCTCTTCACTATCCTACATCATTCAACAATAGTTGAGCTGGTATTGCAAGTAAAATGCTGATACTTTTACAACGAATTCTGGGATTTTGGCAGGTACAAGGTGAGTGACAATGACAATAAAAGGACGAAGATGACGCTCGCTGTTGAGTGGTAGCGTGACAGTCACGAAAGGACTATTGTGCGAAATATCGGTGATGGGTTAAAATTACTCCCGATCGAAATCGATATATGCACTATGAAATATTTATATACAATTATATCTTACCTTTCACGGTTATGCACTCTCTGTTTTCTCCTTTTGTATTTTGTTGTTCTCGAAGCTGCTGTTTCAGTTTCTGGGTAAAAGTATGCAAAGTCGATAGATTCAAATGATGGTATATAAATATACAACACTGGAATGGTGGAAGATTCGGAATACATTTTAAATTCACATCCTGAAAAAAATCTAAATAAAAAAAAAACTATCTAAATCTGTGTGTGTAGATTCGCACAAATATTAAATTTATTTTAATTTTGATTTTAATAATAAACCAAGTGAATTTTTTTATATTTTAAGGACTGATAATTAAGTGAAGGAAAATCAATCAGAATTACATATGCTATTCCCAGAATTTACTAACTAAGCGAAACCTATGTAGATGAGGTAATGTGTTTGAAAATCAGTGAATACCAATTAAAAATTGTATGTAAATTATTTATACCAACAGCCTAGGTGTTAATATTATATACTTTAGACTTTATAATACAAATTCCAAAGGCAAGTTTCATTTAAAATGTAATTAAAACTTTTAAGTTTAACATCGAAAATTTCATTTTGTTTTTTTTTTTTACTTAAAATACCACAACAGCCCAATTTGAATTTTACATCGTATCGGCATACTTTATCGCAATGAGTAAACAACTTTGAAATTCTCCACTAATTCATCATGTAAGAGATAGGTACCTATACAAAGACACCAAAAAAGACATCGAATTGAGCAGTTTCGATGAAGCGAAATAAATTCTCACCTCAGAAATGCAATTGCATAGCTGATAAAGTCATACATCGTTCCAAACATTATTTTTCGAAAAGCAGCAGGGTAGGCAGGCAAACATTTGTTTTGTTTTCTTTCGAAGTAAGATTCATCGAATCCAAGTCAAACATTAATTTAAATCAACAGAGCTATGGTTGTACAACATTATGGATTTGTTATAAATGTCAAGTATCTACGCGAAGCAACGGTCTCCGATTGAAATGTAGTTAGGTGAGTAATTTCCCGTGAATAATTTGTTTGTTTTCGAATTTGTTGTTTAATGTTTTCTGGTTTTCTTTTCCTTTTTCACATTTTTTTCATTAAGCATTGGTCGTACTCTTAGAAGTAGGCAGGTTTCAACAAAACCACTTTAAAGGCAGTGCAAGTGAATTCGGAAAGAGTTGGTCATTTATATAAACTGCAGCAATCACCTTCAGTTTTCCCCAATTTTGTAATTTTTCTTTCCATAAAACCCTTAATATTCGGTCTAGTAACTATCGTTAAAAAAAAATTGGCTAAGCCTTTCTCAAGGGATGCACTTACCAACAAACAAAATTTAATTAGGATTTATATTTACGTGCCGATTGCGATATTATAACGTGTGTTTTTTTTCCGTTCATCAATTGAACAACCATGATGTGCAAGAGCTGTGGTTTCAACAAGACGGCGTGCCACAATTGATTTATTGAAGGAAACGTTTGGTAACCGCATAGTTTCACGTTACGGACCCGTGAATTAGCCTCCAAGATCGTGCGATTTAACGCCGCTCGACTATTTTCTGTGGGGCTATGTGAATTGTGAAGTCGCTTTCGAATAAAGTAAATTTCATGTCATTTAAAAAAAAATCATCTTTGTTTTATTCCATTTTAAAGTTCTATATCTCTTAAAAAATACCCTTTACATATGTTTGTCAATACTAAAGGGAAAACTATGGATTCGCAACCAAAATTTAAACTCGAGATTTTGATCAAACTTGAAATCCCGATGATAAGTGGAACTTGATATTTTGATTGTCTATATGTCGCCTACAATCAAAATGATTTTGTTTAATATTTCTTTATACCTTTTTTTGTCCAGTGCTTACGTTCTGTAACTCTCGCATCGATAAAATTAGTCGAGAAACAATGAAAATTGAAACAAATTGTATGAGTTTTGTTCCATTTTCCACCGTTTCTCGACCATAGGTATCGGTACCTACCTACCAAATCAAATTTTTTGTGTTAAAGAAAGTCATATTTTTCACATATTTTTATTTAAACAATTTTATTATGGATACAATTTTATGTAGTTCGAAATGTTCTAACATCTCCCACGATCCCTAGTTATCGTAGCCAAATTTGAGTGATATGGGAAAGTTGAAGATGTGAGACGAATGGACGATTGGGGGAAAACATGCTGAACGCACACGACGACAACAAGTTCAAAACAGTGTTGGGTGCACCCCATGAAATAATTTATAGGATTTTGAAGAAAAAAGATCTGTATCTATACTAGGGTGATTCAAAAAAACACCTTTCTCGAAATTCCACCGGGACCGGGCAAAATTATGAAGATTAGGTTGAAACCAAACGATTAAGACCAAAAAAAGCTAAATCGAACATCGTCGCTACCAGCTTTTTTTTAAATATTTTTGCTTAAAAATCGGCATAACTATCAAAAATGTTAAAAATTTGATGATTTTTTTTCGAGTTTTGATGATAAAAGGTTGAAATTTTCAGGGATTGTTCGTAATTTCATGTAGTTACTGGATATACAGTTAGAAAATTAATTTTTGAAATTCATTTTTTATAGTTTTTTTTGTGTGTAACGAAAAAGTAAGTATCTACAGAAAAAAAACCGGACGGGATCTAGGGACTTGGTGTTGATTTCAAATTACGTCTTATTACACCGAAATTACATTTCAATGACCCAGAACCTGCCCCAAAGTTAATTTTTTGCTTAAACTTGTTTAAATATTTTCAAAACAACACTATAAACTTGATGTGAAATAACACATCTCAAACTGTACAGGGTGCATCAAAATGAATTTTTCAAAACTTATTTTCTTAAGATTTTCAAGCAAAAAAATTAAAAAAAAACGCTGGTAGCGACCTCTAACTGGTGTTCGATTTTGATTTTTTTGTTTTAATCTAAGCTTTATAATTTTGCCCGGTCCCGGTTGAATTTCGAGAAAGGTGTTTTTTTGTATCACCCTAATCTATAGGTACCCTTAAAAAATCCATTTGAACCAGAAAAACTTTTAGAGTAGGTACTGCAGAGCTATCCTAAATATCGCCGAAAAAACTAAGAATTTTTGTGATTTTCAATAGCCTCTGCGATTGCTTGATCTTTTGAAATTTTTAAAAATTATGCGTTAATTAATAATAATTTTTCGAAAATTTTAAATTATATTTATAACAGCAAATACAAAAAAATGAAATTAAGCAAATTTTATACATTATTTTCTCTTTATGTTCAATTCTGCTGTTTGGTGTCAATTTTCACAAATTTTCTTATATCAATTAAATTAATGAAAAGAATAATTATTATAATCAAATTTTATCTTTCACTATGTTATAAGCTAAGTCACTTAATATTGCTACAGGAAGTTAAAGAACACATGCATTGCTAGTCCTGCAATGAAATTTTGCGGTGGACACACCATAAAAGGCACAGAGTATTATCAACTCCACGAGGACCATTAGGAGCGAGGACGGGAGGATGACTGTGTAGCTTTTATTCTCACAGGAAACGAGAAACGTAAACAATTTTCATTTTGTTAGAACTAAATAGAAGTTATCTTTACTAAAACTGCCTTTAGGGATAGAAATACAATCCTGTTTTCGTGAACTTTGGTGTGCATCCGTCGCGTCGGTCGATTTTCTCGTCCACTTTACAACGTTGTCTCCTGTTTGCATTGTTTGTAAGCGTATGCGGAAATAAGTCCGGTTCAGGGATTTGTTCCTTTGAATGTTGTGAAAATTAAATTATACTCGCTTCAATTGACAAAGGACATTGGTTCGTTCCTTTGACCCGGAATGCTTTTTTGATGTGTAATGGTGTAGTGTACATATATAAAGCATTGGTCGTCAAGCTAGTTGCGCATAAGCAAAGCAGGATGTTAATACTGGTGTTGTTTTTGCTGTTGATATTCAATGCAGGATTCAAAACCCTTAATATCGAACTCGTTTTGCATTTGAATTTTGTTATTTTAAAGTGAACCGTCTACATCGTCCCACTCCAAACAAATTGTATACATATTTTAGAATTATGTTTCATCGACAGTACCTACTCTTGTTGGTCATTGTTTTGTGTGTTCGTAATTATTAAATTGAATTTTATCAACAAACCAGCAACAGAAATGTATAGTTATTATATTTGGTTTACAGAACTCTAAATATGAATGGAAATGACGCTAACAAGGACCACGAGACCACGGTGGGGCTAAGTGCTTGGTTGTCGTTGCTTTTAGATGATTGAAATGGCTTCATAAATTATTTTGAATGCTATAAGTTTCTGCTTTGCTGCGGGACTGGGTAAGGAAATTATTGAAACTCATCATTAAAAATTATAATTTTTAATTTTAAGATGTTTTGGATCAAAATAATCATAAACCTAAATTTGAAGTTTTCGGGTAAGAGTCGGAATCCCAAAATTGAATATCCCAAAACCCAAAATTCCAAAGTCTCGAAAACCCAAAAATCAGAAACCCATAGTCCAAATAACACAAAATCCAGAAAACATAAAATCCAGAAAACACAAAATCCATAAAACCCAAAATACATAAATCCCAATATCACAAAAACCCACTTTCGCGAACATTTTTTTCCCTATACCTACATCGAAGTAAAAAAAAAATATGTATGTATATATAAAATGAATATAGATTCTTATTTTTGTTCAAGAAAGGTTACACAGGAAAGATTTTGAAGACTTATTATGGAATTCAGGTGGGTTAGTGATGTTTTTCAAAAGGCCATAATCCCGAAAAGAAAATCCCCAAACTAAAATCAGGTAAAGACAAAATCCCAAAGATAAAATCTCTTGAAGATAAAATCCCCAATATGAAATCCCAAAGTTTTCTTTTTGCCATTATGGCTTTTTGTCAAACCTCATACTAACCCAACTTTGGCCTTTCTTAATTTTGAGATTTTGGGTTTTCTGAATTTTGGCTTTTCGCGATTATATAGGTTTTATGGGATTTGGCTTTTCTATATTTGGATTTTCTGGAATGTTGGTATTGTTTACGACTCCAAAATTTTTCAATGTACCTAAATATTTAGCAGCTTGTATATAGATTGAAACTTCTATGAATTTAAATGTTCATTAGATTACCTGTAGTTATGTCTTCAAATTTATTTATACAAACAAGTCTTTAAATTGAAAAATAAAGAAATATTACATATAGCTACGTCCATATCCTAAACCTTAAACCGATGAGGTTGACGAAGATGACATCCGTATTGGCAATTGGTCCTTGAGGAATTTTCATGAGGATACAATCCTTCGCTTTAGTGCATTTTTATTCCATTAAAAAAGCATGTTTGTGTGAAGTGCGAAAGTGCGAAAGTGCCAACGATGCTATTCAGTTAATTAAATTTTTCAATAACGTCAATAAAAAACCAGAAGGATAGGTACATGTCGATACTAAGGCTAACTATACTGAACTATACCTGTGGGAGATGATGGATGAAAATATGGTATGTGGACCATTAAATTATTTTTTTAAAACACATCGAACATATCTGATACGAGAATAACTGTCGATGAAAGACACTTGAATAGTTTGCAACCCAATTTAATTAAAAAACTATGTTATTCGTCTTTGAAATTTTGGGTAGGTAAGTGAGTAAAGGGTCATTGCAATGGTTTTATTTATGTAAGTTATATTTTTTCAAATCGTTTAGATAAATTATTCTGACACCAAGCATTTTTATATTAAAATCCAATTTGTTTAATTGAAATTTTGTTTGCAATACCTAAGATTATTTTAATAAAATTGAGTAGAAACTTATAAGTTGAAGCTTTTTGCTAGTTTATAAACCCTTTTTATATATTAGTTATACAAATTTACAACGTACATAAAGTCTAAGAAACAAGTAAGTATATTCAAGCTGCAATTATTATTCAATTTTAATTTATTTTCAATTAATCAACTTAAGGTACTATAGCTTTGGTAGTGTTTTATTCAGCTCAATCTTTTGCTTAGGAAAAAAAACAAAAAAAAACTTTGGAACTTAAATAATTTTTACCTTTGAATTCCTTAAGGCTTGGGATGTTGATTGTTTATGTCCGATGTATTAATGGTACCCACGTACCATTGCGTATTCCTAATTAATTTACTTTTTGCTATTTTCTAATGAATTCATTTATTATGCTTGCGTTTGCTAATGGTGTTGGAAATTAAGATTTATATCTACATTTGTGGTGTATATTCCATGCCACTGCCATGCCAGTCAGGGTCATTGAAAGGGCAAATGAAGTTAACTAATTCATCACCAGGAGAATTAATATTCCTTCAAACTAAAAGAGCCAAGGACCATTTGTTTTGTTTTTTTTTTAAGGAAAAGTTTTATTAATTTGTTTAGTTTTCTAAGGTAAAGGATTAAATATAGAAAAGCTTATGCGGATGTATATTTTTGGATCTTTAATCATCTACATACATACATATGTATCTAAATATAAACATAAATAATTGTTTTGTGTAGGTACATACATATGTACAATGTACATATATTATGTATGTTTATAAAATTTAATTGTGCATGTTTGTTTATTTATTCCGCATAGGAACTCAAAAACCATAACCTTTCATATGCAATGTATATAGCCCAAGAAAATTGGACTTTCACTTCGGAAAAATTTCAAAAAAGCAGAATTTCGTTTGTTTTTATGTCTTAAGCAAATCCTTACCAAAATTCAGGTTTGAAATAATTTTTTCGAAGTAAAAGTCATATTTTACTGAGTTACTTCCTGATTATAGAGCAACTGATTTAATTTTTTTGAGTTTGGGTTGAAATTTGGTTGACAGTTCGAACTCGTCGCGTTCCGTGATGTAAAACCAACACTTGAATATTTAATTTGATGTTTACACATCTCAACCGTGAAGCCCGACACTCACAAATTTTTTTTAAGGTAGATTAGGGTTAATGAAACCCCCAAAAGTAAAAGGTGTTGGGGAAAACATTATTTTAACACAATATTTACATGTTTTCCTCGAAATCTATTGCTTCTACGAAAAAAGATGTTTGGATGAATTTGGATTTTGTGGAATTATTTCATTTTTAAATTTGGGATTATTTCTTAATGAAAATGTCCCGAATTCAAATATGAAATACATTTGGGTAAATATTTCATCTTTCAATTTTTTGATTCTTGAATTTTCAATACAAATTATGTACCTAATTGAAATGTAAATTAAAAGCGAAGTACCAGATATGATCATTGATCAAGGGGGTAGTTATTAACACTTTTGTTCTACGAAAGCCCGTTGTTTTACGTTCATAGTGTTTCCTAGGCAACACGTCGGTAAAATTGTTTGTTTGAGTATAACTTGTTGTTTGTTTTTTAGATGGCTCCCTCAAATAACAACTAGTGTCCGACCGAAGCTTCGGCTTCGGCCTTCGGCTTCGGCCGAATTCGGCCAAAAAAACAACATTCGGCCAAACCTTCGGCTTCGGCATTTTAGGCCGAAGTTTTGGCCGAAGCCGAAGAATCTGTTTATTATATCGAGCATCGTACTAGGCGCCGGAAAAAATTTCAATTTTTGAAATTTTTGAATAACGAAGAAAAGATTGCAATCTTTTCTTCGGTAGGTATTCAAAAATTTCAAAACACATGTGTGCCATCATAAAAATTATTACTAAAAATTAATTATTTATTTCTTTTTTCTTTATAATTACTAATTAGTTATTAGCTATTTTAATTTTATTTGTTTTTTAGGCAATAAATTTTAATAAAAATAATATTTTTATCCAATTGGAAAGAAGAATTCTTGACTTTTTTCAACCTTAGGCTTCGACTTCGGCTTCGGCCGAAGATTTTCTTTCAGCCTAATAATTCGGCTTCGGCTGAAAATCGACCTTCGGTCGGACACTAATAACAACCAAGGATCTCAGAGATCTAAACGTACGTCGACTGGAACCTTTGCAATTCACGACCAGTTTATAGAACAGTGGTTGGACGAAGAAAACGAGCATGACTTTAGTGATTTCGACGATAAAGATGATGACCCAAATTTTCAACCATAAACCGAATTCCTGGAAACGATCTTCCCCCTCCACCCCCAAAAACTCAAGCGATTTCATTAAGTGGAAGAAAACTATGTTCTATTTGTCCAACCAAAATAAAAAGAGTGACTAGATATTGTTGCTGTGATTGCTCAAAGCCAATTTGCCTTCAATGCTCTAAACCACTCTGTGAAGACTGCCAACCAAAATTTTGATTTTTAGGTTATTAACCTTTTTGAACCAATGAATGGATCTCTTTTTTTTTAAGTGTTAACTTTAATAAATGAATGAGTAAATGAAGAAATTATTTATGTATTACGATATAGAAAACATTTGCACTTATAAAACGAAGTCAACCAACATCTTCAGAATCGGTCGCTCCGGATAACTCCCTTGCAACTAGTGTCCGACCGAAGGTCGATTTTCAGCCGAAGCCGAAGCCGAAGCCGAATTATTAGGCTGAAAGAAAATCTTCGGCCGAAGCCGAAGCCTAAGGTTGAAAAAAGTCAAGAATTCTCCTTTCCAATTGGATAAAAATATTATTTTCATTAAAATTTATTGCCTAAAAAACATAAGACAAATAAAATTAAAATAGCTAATAACTAATTAGTAATTATAAAGAAAAAAGAAATAAATAATTAATTTTTAGTAATAATTTTTATGATGGCACACATGTGTTTTGAAATTTTTGAATACCTACCGAAGAAAAGATTGCAATCTTTTCTTCGTTATTCAAAAATTTCAAAAATTGAAATTTTTTCCGGCGCCTAGTACGATGCTCGATATAATAAACAGATTCTTCGGCTTCGGCCAAAACTTCGGCCTAAAATGCCGAAGCCGAAGGTTTGGCCGAATGTTGTTTTTTTGGCCGAATTCGGCCGAAGCCGAAGCTTCGGTCGGACACTACTTGCAACATTGCTAATGCATACACATTATAATCTTAATCATCATGGACCGCGTCGCATCGTGCGTCGCTTTCAAATAGCAATAGTTGCGATCGAGGAAAACGAAACTTCGACGTCCCTTACTTTAGCGGACACCTTTTGGCGGAATCAAAATAATTTTATATCTGAATTTGCAGCTAATTAAATGCTAATTTGTTACGAAAACTTTTTTTTTTATTGGATCAATTTTTATTTAAATTTTAAATTTCCAAAGGGCATTTCCAGTTTGAATATACCGGAAGTTAGCGGATAAAATCTAAAAAAATGAGATTTTCAAAAAAATTTGCTTGCAAGTAAATGTAGCTTCTTAAATGCCTTTTTTTGCACCAAATAGAAATATGTAGCTCTAACGGTTTTTTTAATATCCAAGATTTCAAGTAAGCTTAAAAATACTGCTGCCAGAAGTATTTTTGAAATGATAATTTTTTCCGCAAGAATTAATTTTGTACTTTTTATGGATCCTTTTTTATTTGGATTTTAATTTAAAAAACGCATATCCGGAAATAACAATATTAATGCAACAAAAAGCTACAATTTGTGACACCAAGAGAATTGTTGTTTATATTCGTCCGCTAACTTCAGACTTATTTTAGCGTTGAGTATAATAATAACTAAAGAACTTATGCGAGCTACATATGTTTGCTTAGCTCAACAAATAAACATTTTTAGCTACAAATTCAGATATCAAATTTTTTTGATTGCGCGCCCAAAAGTATCCGCCAATGCTAAAATAAGGGACGTGATACTTCGAAAGAAGCTAGTTTGGTCTTGTCCCATAAAGAAGAACCAATTAGTAACAAGAGAACACAGTCTATTATAGGTCTTCATCGTGTAAAGAGTTTATTTAAAAAAATAAAGTTTAATTAAAATAAATATTAAATTTTTTGTATTTTTCGTTTTTTCGCTTCACTTTTGCCCTTTGGTCTGGCACGAAGGCCTCAAATTCAAATGAAGACAAGTTCTGCCTGATGAACTTTATACGATTCTTAAAGAAAATCTGGAGAATAGATTGTTTCGTTTGAGACATGCAAATGAGTATTTTGATTTCAAAGAAATACTGGCGGGGGGACCACAAGGAAGTGTTCTTGGTCCAATTTTTTACCTTTTATTTACACACGATATATGTACCTCAAATAGAAGACACTATTGTAGCCACATTTGCTGACGATACTGCGATGCTAGCAGTGGGCAAAACGATCAACGAAGTTACTATAAAATTACAAAACACACTTAATAAAAAACATGGCGGATAGCGCCCAATGGAATAAAATCAGTCGACGTGGACTTTACGTATAAGAAAATCGATAGATTATCTATATTTTTAAATACAACTCGAATTCTATTTAAAAATAAGGCAAAATATCTCGGATTAACTCTAAACGAGAAATTAAAATGGAAGCAAGTAAAAAATAAATGCGAAGAATCAAACATTTAACTCACAGAAATGTACTAGTTATTCGGGAAACACTCTAAACTTAATTTAGAAAACAAGCTGATTTTATACAGACAGGTACTGGACCTATGGTATACAACTCTGGGGTTGTACTTGCGATAATAATTTAAATATCTTACAAATGTTTAAAAAAAAAAAAAAAATTGCTAAGATCATTTGTTAATGCGCCGCCGTCGTATAAAAGAAACGAAGATCTACACAGGGATCTGGGAATCCCCACGATACGAAATGAAATAAATTCTTTTGCGCGAAAGCATAGAACACGGCTTTTAGAACACGTTAATAGTACGATTATCGAGAAATTATTGACGAGACAAATTTAGAACGCCGCTTGCGAAGGACAAAAACCTCTGACTTGGTGCGGTAAACGGGAAACCGATTTAAAAATCGCTGTATATCTACGTCAGTTGGTTTAGTGAGTCGAAATTAAAATTTTGTTTAGTTCCAAAATCAATTGACAACAGTTATGAAAGAGTTAATTTATTTCTGAATAGGTTCTATCGATACTATTGTACTTTTTTTCTGTACTACGAGTATTATAAATCTGGTCTGCGGTTTTGTAAAACAGAATAGCTAAAAATGATGTAGTTATTTTTTTCGCTTTTTCGTTAACAGCTTAACCGATTTTGATAAAAAAAAATTTAAAAGGATATCAAAATAATATTGGATTCAAATTTTGTTTTAATTTAATTTTTTTTTTTTTTGAAAAACTATTATCTTTGAAACATGAAGACGCCAAGAATCTTTAAAGATAAATACTCCAGAGAATAAAAATAGACACACGAATCGCTGCAAATAACGTCAACATTTCTATTTGTCCCCTATTTATATAGCTCCAGCAACTTTAATAAGAACTTTGCATGACATCGCCATATGCAAACTTTTCAATGTACCTATACATACATACATATTATTATGTATAGGTTAGGTGTAGATACGTTAAGTAAGCAATTTGTCCTTTTTGTTGGGGCAACTACACTGACTAATTAGTAAGACGTGACTTGGGGTAAATGCTAAATAAATTCTCCGAGCTTTCGTTTATCTCCGGTTCAAATGCTTTGCCACAATTTTCCGTCTGAAAACTGCCACCACCAAAAACAACAGTCAAGAGAAAATAGGAAAATTTTCACTTATAATTTAGCATTCTGAAAGCAAACGCAGTTTTTCTGGAGATACATCTAACACTATACACATTGCACTTTACTTGCTCTTGCTTTAGTATCATCACACTTTATACCAAAACTATATATCCCATTTTTTGGGTATGGTCTTGCTCTTCTTGCAATATCCTGATACAAGGATGTGGTTTGCATTCTTAATTTGGCAGGGAAATTAAAACAATTAGCGATTCAACATAAGGATATGAGATGCGGTAGAAATAAAAGTCCTACATGTATGTATGTGTAGGTGTCAAATTTTATGTAGATATCTTTTTTTATATATTAATTAAATTCGTAATTGCTTAAAAGGTTTAATATGATTTAGGCTTGTTTAAACAACGAGTTCAAATTCGTTGGTTTCTCACAAATTACATGTAAATCCAAACAGAAAAAGTTGTAACAAAAAAAATGTTTGGCATTTATTCTTGCAGTCCAGCGCTAATTGGGTCACCGCGCTGCATAGGTTGCTCGTTCCCGACAGTATTGTTTTATGTTTGTTTTTCGTCTGCTAAGCACAAATGCCGTAACGTTAATTGTTGTCGAAGCTTAACGAAGGACCATCAAAAAGAGCTTCCAGTTTATGGAAGATGGCCGGTTGCATCTTGTATGGTTGGATGGATTTTTTTAACGAAACTAATATCTATAACAATAAGGTATACACTTATACAGATTAGTTGTTGGATTTGCCATTTTTGTGCCATATGAAAAAAAAGCAAATTCTTCTATTTGGTTAAGAAAAGCTATGCCTATACATAATACAGTATGATTACCAGGTTTAAAAAAACAAAAAATTAAAAGACACAATTTGCTTTATTCTTGTACTGTAATTCTAAAAAAACTGGAGTTTCTACCGTAAAGTGCGAAACACAAATTGCTAAAGTACGAAGTCCTTAGTAGTAATGTCGAGTGCGAAGTGCGGAGAACGAAGTTTAAAAGGGGAGTGGGGAATATGAAGTTCGAAATCTGAAATGTAGAATGCAAAGCGCAGAAAGGCGAAATTCCTAGTGCGAAGTGTGAAGTATAAAGTTTTAAAAGTGGAGTGCGAAATTTGGATTGTGGAATGTGAAGAGTAAAATGTAAAGTGCGGAGTTCAATGTGTGGACTGTGAATTGGGAAGTGCGAAATTTGTGGAATATCTATGAAGTGTGGAATCTAAAGTGTAAACATAAAGTGCGAAGTGCAATGTGTGGACTGTGAAGTGGGAAGTGCGAAATTTGTGAAGATTGAAGTGCGAAGTACGGCTTGGGAAGCTCCATGTGCAAAATGCGGAGAGCGAAGTGTGGAATCCGAAACCAAAGTGTTATCCGTGAAGTTCCAACTTCGAAGTGCAAATTACGGAGTTTGAAAAGCGAAGTGCGAAATATAGAGCAGCGAGTGCGAAGTCAGAGAAAGATGAATGTTGTATTCAATAATGTTGCACGATACATCTTTGGTCTTAGACGCTACGATTACATTTCGCAATTCTCCAAAAGTATTTATCGGATCTCCTTTGACAACTTGATTAGACTTCGAACTCTTGTCACGCTCTTTACCATCATCAGTATACGCGTCAACCGTCATACCTGTACGATACATTCCAGTTCTCGCTTTCAAGACGATCAAAGCAAATCATAATTCCCCGGTTTTCATGCCTAACGTCCGAGCGACAATTTCTAATTAATGTAGCTCGTTTGTGGAATTCGCTTCCACGGCATGTTAGAGATTCGGATATACAGTAGGGAAATTTAGGAAAAATATTTTTCATCCTTGTTGCCTCCCATGTTGCCTGATTGCTGTTGGCGTTGATTTTCTGTTCATTTATTTTCTCTAATTTAAATTACAAATTTTTAATTTGTTTCTTGCATTTTTTTTATAATAATCTTTTAAATTAGATATAATCATTGTGTTGCGACGAGTTAGTCGCAGCACGAGACCATTTGTTAATCCGTACAGTGAAACAATTTGGTTATATGATATACTGGATTACAAATCCTATGAAACATTTATTATATTCATTAATTCATTACTTTTAAATATAACATAATATAACATAGTATAATATAAGTAACTTACAATGTCTCTATTTAGTTTTTTTGTCTTCTAGTTAATTAAGTCATACAATTTAAAGAAATTTAGGTGAAATGATTTTAATTCTTCAATGAGGCAAAATGAAAAAGGCGGAAATCCTAACCACAAATTTTTATATCCCCCCAAACGAGGTTTTTTTTTTTTGTTGTTTTAATTAGCAATGCGCGGTGAGCTTTAAGCCAGCAGAGTTAAGCTACGATTTTCTTTTAGTGCCTGTTCACATTTGATGAGCAGTCTTGTTCGTAACACTCCCCCACAGTAGCAACTCCTGGTAGCTCAGCCTGGGGTGAGTACCCAACATCAAGGACAGCCAGTTTTACGACTGGCCTGTCGTAGACACCTGTCTGGGTTTGTACTGAAGCGCTCCTCACTTGGCCGTCTTTTGAAACCTTGGTTTGAATAACCTTTCCTTTTGGCCAAACATTTCGAGGACTGTTAGGGTCCACAATAACGACGATGTCTCCTACTCTTACCGGCCTCACAGGAGTGAACCATTTTGCACGACCAGTAAGTGAAGGAAGATATTCCCTAACCCAGCGCTTCCAAAAGTGATCAGCGAACTGCTGTGAAGTGTGCCAATTTGATCTAAGCACCCTTTTATCGTCGTTAAAGGTCGTGAAGGGTTTTGACCCATTTGACGAACCCAGGAGAAAGTGATTAGGTGTTAGTGCTTCTTGATTTTCGTTCTCTACAGGTATATAAGTTAGCGGTCTTGAATTGACTATGTGTTCTGCTTCTATCAGCATACTTTTCAAGAGTTCATCTGAAGGAGTGCGCTTAGGCATTATGTCATATAAAACTGTTTTGATTGACCGCACCATTCTCTCCCAACTGCCCCCCATGTGTGGTGAACCAGGTGGAATAAATGTCCACTTAGTGGTTGTTGAGGCAAATGTTTGTGCCAACTTCTCACCTTTGACATTCATTAAGGCTTCTTTAAGTTCTCGTTCAGCTCCTTTGAAGTTAGTGCCGTTATCGCTGTGAAATTCTAGTGGTGTTCCTCGTCTAGCCATGAAGTTTCGGATTGCGAGAATGCAAGAATCAGTTGTGAGACTATGCGCTACCTCAACATGGACCGCTCTTATGGTAAGACAGGTAAGTAAAACACCCCACCTTTTTTCAATTCTTCTACCAACTGTTACGTTTAAGGGTCCAAAGTAATCGATACCCACATACGAGAAAGGACTACAGAATGCAGATAGACGAGCGGAAGGTAATGGCGCCATCTTCGGAGGTTGTGGCCGGGCTAAAGCGTTTTTACATTGTTGACATTCTTTTCTTATTGCTCTAAACGCAGCTCTCATTTGTGTAATAAAGAACCTTTGGCGGAGTTCGTTTATTACGGTTTCGTGGTTTTTGTGTTTGTACCGGTGGTGATGGTCCGTGATAATAAGGGATGTAATAGGATGAGTTCTAGGAAGAATTATTCTGTGTCTCACATTAATCCCTGCTTCTCTAGCCAAACTAGTTCTGTCATCTGCTCGAAGTATTTTATTTTCGTCTAGAAAAGGACAAAGGTTATAGATTGGGCTACTCTTTTGTACGCATTTACTTATTTCTAAGTCAGAAATTTCCTCTTGATACTCACTGCTCTGTGCTATTTTAAATAGCACATTCTCGGCTTGCTGGAGCTCTTCTTGTGTTAAGGGTCCACCTCGTTCATAGGGAATTTTCAGTTTTTTTTTTAACAAACGTGATCTCCAAATAAAAACATAAGCTGTGCTTCTAAGTAGTAGATTGTAGCTTGATATATCATTAAAATGCAGAACACTTTCACAAGAAATACTCTGCAAGTGGATGTTGATGAAATGCGGTTTTAGTTCTTCGTCCGTAGTGTTGTCTGTAGTAGTTTCTTGAGGCCAGCTTTCTTCAGAACCCATAAGGAATCCAGGGCCTGAAAACCACCGGCTTGATGACTTGAAATCGGGGATTTTTTGCCATTTCGTGGCCTCGTCAGCTACGTTTTGTTTTGTAGGAATCCAACGCCATTCGGAGATTTCTGTTGAGTCTAATATTTCACTGACCCGAAAGGCAACAAATTGCCGATACCTACGATGGTCTGAACGCAGCCAACACAGCACGTTCCTTGAGTCTGACCAAAATATTCTCTTAGCAAACTGTACGGAATGCGAATCAGCGATAGATTTGGCGAAACGGGCTCCTAGTAGTGCTGCCTGTAGCTCGAGTCGGGGGATAGATAAGGATTTAAGCGGGGCTACTCTTGTCTTTGCGCCAATTAGAGCACACTCAACAGTTTGATTCCTAATTGTTCGGACGTAAGCTACGGCAGCAAAACCATTTTCACTGGCATCTACAAAAATGTGTAACTGTGTTGAACTTCCCCAAGAAGTATTCGAAATATAACATCTTGGGATTTTCATTGCTTCTATTTCTGGTAGATAACGAATCCATTTTAACCATTTTTTGTATTCAGCATCGCAAATCTCAGTATCCCACTCGATCTTCGAACGCCAGATATCTTGTAGAAGTATTTTAATATACATAAGAAAATTGGCAAGCAGGCCAAGGGGATCGAAAATAGTCATAAGGGTCCTAAGAACCTCACGCTTAGTAGGGCGTCTCGAACCTAAAAGTATGGATGTATATCTTGGGTCAGTTGTGATTTTATAGATGAGGCAATCCGAGGACGTACACCACCACATCCCGAGAACTTTCTCTGTTCCCAGCTCGATTTCCGCGTTTAAATTTTTTGTTGTTGTAGGCTGGCAATGAAGCTCTTGAAGCACAAGTGGCGAATTAGAGATCCAATTTCTTATGTGGAACCCCCCTTGTTCATGAATGTACCGAACCTCTCGGGCTAGCTTGATGGCTTCGGTTTCTGTGGGTAAACTATCCATCAGGTCGTCAACATAATGGTTTTCCTTTATCGATTGTACCGCTCTGGGGAATTTTTCCGTGAAACGTTCGGCGTTAGAATTCTTGACAAATTGTGCAGAACAAGGTGAGCATGTAGCCCCGAATGTCATGACCATCATTACGTAAACTTCCGGGGTGTCATTTTCATTCATGCTCCACAAGAAGCGTTGAAAATCCTGGTCTTCTTTTTTAATACGAACTTGGTGGAACATTTCTTGAATATCGCCACATATAGCTATTTTATTTTCTCGGAACTTCATGATAACAGATGGTAAAGAGGTCAGTTGATCCGGACCCTTCAGGAGCACAGAGTTAAGTGAGATGCCTTGCACGGTAGCAGCGGCATCCCAAACTATGCGTAACTTTCCTGGTTTGTTAGGGTTTTGTACCGGAAAAATTGGTAGGTACCATGACTGATGATGATGACTAGCTTTTATTTCTGATGGTAGAAGCTTCCTGGCATAGCCCTTCAACACATATTCGCTTATCTTACTGTTAAGCGCTTCAGCTAGACCTGATTCACGTCTCATTCGCTTTTGAAGGCACTGTAGTCGTTTCTTGGCCATAGGTAGACTGTTTGGAAGGTTAATTTGGTCGAACTTCCATAAAAGCGGAGTTTCAAACCTACCATTTTTGTAGACTGTACGAGTTTTTAATAGTTCTAGAGCCCTTTCATCTTCAACTGACAGTAGTTTACTTGATGAATTAGGTGATGTTCCAAAGCTGTCTAAACAAAGGTAATTTTTTACAAGTTTGTCAAGAAATGAATCGTTGCAGTTGCATATATGGAGGCTATAATAAGCGTTTACTGGTTTTTTAAACTCTGTTGAACTAACTCCATGCAAAACCCATCCAAGGCGGGTTTTTGTAGCAACCGGTTCTTCTGGTCCTCCTTCCTTAGAACGCAATGGAAACCCGAGGCTAGAATTATTCAGTCCTATTAACAAACGTGGAGTGTCTTTACGATAGGCTTCAAACGGAATTCCTCTTAAGTAAGCATACTTCTTTTGTAGTTCGATAGGGTCCAACGATTGCGAAGGTAGATGTAGGTTTTCAACTGTATGCACGTCTCTCAATGTAAACTTCTTTGCTTTAGTTGCTGTACTTGAAATTTCTAAGTTAAGAACTTTAGAATCCTTTTCAATCCTGGAGGTATTTCCAGTCCATTTCAGGCAAAGCGTTTGTGGTGTGCCCTCAACTCTCAGCTGTCTTGCGATTTCTTCATCCATCAATGTTATAGAGGACCCATCATCCAAAAAGGCGAGTGTATGAATTTCAGTTCCTTTTCCATGTAAAACTACTGGAACTATACGAAAGAGAATTGGATTTGCGTTCGAAAGGCTGGTGATTTCATTGCCTTTGGAATGTAGCCCAATTGTTCCAGTGTCTTGTTCATTTCTATTCTTAGATGGCGATAAGCTGGTCTCGTTTTTGTGACACTGATGACAACGATAAAAATCCTTTCGGTCTTTATGAAGCAATTTGTGATGCTTAAAGACACAATCATCTACCCCACACACCGCTGTAGAATAACATCTGTTATTTGAATGTTTAATCAAACATCGACGGCATAACTGATGCTTCCGTACTTCATACCACCTTTCTGAACGGTTAAGTTTTTGAAAATGCATGCATTTATCAACAGAGACACACTGACCGCCACAAATACAGCATTTGGATACGAAAGTGGGAGCGATATTATTGGTTTCATTCGTTATTTCACAGTGGGCATTAATAAAACCTTTTTCTTTTGAGATTCTGGGAGTTTGTTTACCATCTCCTACAGCAGACAGAGGCAGGAGAACTCCACTTGCAGCCTCAGCAATCTGATATACCCAATTCTTGAAAAGTAATAAACTACAACTGGCATTTAGTGTCGTTTGTTTATATATTGCCCAGTTAAGGCGTATGGTAGGGGGCAGCTTGTCTACTAGTTCCTGTAATAGTGTTGGGTTATTTAGATGGTCAGCCAACCCGGAAGCTTCAATAACTGCGCAAAGGTTTTGTACAGCAAGGGCAAAGGTTACAATAGTATCTAGTTTGTCAGCCTTTGGTGGAGGCGTAGAGCGAATTTTTCGAAGAAGGCTATGTATAATAATTTCCGGCCTTCCATATAGCATCTTCAAGGTGGAAATTATGTCTGGAACACAGTTCGGTTGTATCAGCATGCTTCTTACTGAATTAAGCGCCTCTCCTTTTAGTGATCTGTTAAGCCGAGTCAAATTTTCTTCATTATTGAAAGCACAAAGCTCTGTACTTCTGTTGAAGTCTGCAATGAAGAGCGGCCAATCTTCTGGGTTACCTCCAAAGGGATGCAAATCCTTAGACATTAGTTGTCGCGCAGCTAGTTGATTTCTATTTAGCGTACGCGATTTGAATTCATTAGATTTTTCGTCAGGAGGTGGGTTTTTCGTTCTGATATTCTGAAGTGATTTTTGTGCAAGCTCTACCGGAACATGTATTTCATTCGCGTTGTTATGCTCTACAGATGGTATGTTGATATTACAGTTGGCAGATGGGTTATTATTTGAAGGCAAATTCATGTCACTTGAAAATATCTGATGTTGGGAAGTAGCAGTAGCGCGAGGATTACGTTTTTGTTGGACATGATTGTGTAATTGTTCCGTTGGCAGAATACAGCGTTCTTTTCCTCGAACTTTGGCTTTATTGCCTGAAAGACACGGCTGGTCTAGTGGAATTTTGCTTGGGTCGCCTCTTGTAAGGACCGTTGTTGACTGCATACGTTTCCATGGTACTTCCTTAAGCCAAGAACTAACATTCATAGTTGATGTATTTCCACCTTCTTGATCGTCGTCCACGCTGTCAAGATCTTGTTCAGAATCACTTTCGGATTCTTCAAGTTGTGTCAACATTTCATATTTTTTAGAAAGGTACTCAGAGTCTCTCTTTTCTTTTCTGTTCAGGTATTCCTTTTCACGCCTTTCTTGCATAGCCATTTCCTCCTCCAGTTTTTGCAAATTAAGTTGAATTTGCTTATTGAAGGTAGCTTTAGATGATTTCGAGCTGCATGAATGTTTGGATGTTCTTTTTTTTGCAGCTGTTATTGGGGGGTCATTTGTTTCCAAAAGATTAAGAGTTTTTGGCGCTTCATTTGAAAAACCCGCGCTGCTGCCTACCGTGGCCATTTGATATGTAGGCAAGGAGCTTTTAGTAGGAAAGGTTTGTATTCGTGATGAAGAAATAGGAGCCGAGTTAATCGCGCCTACCTCAGTATCCAAATACGAAGTGCGCGTTTGATCACCAAATGTACGAGTCTTTGTAGAAAGTGTTGTGAAACGTTGACCTAGATTTAATGAACAAAAGGTGGTATCCAATCTACCCGCGACACTTATTTGATGCTCGCTATTATTCAGAGCATGATGTTGATAACTGATGGACTCCGCTCCATGGCAAATAGAGGTGTTTAATGCAAGATAACTCGATGAAACCGGTTTTGTTAAGGCAGCAGTGCGTTGTGTCGGAGGTACATCGATCGGGGGAATAATGTAGGATGAGGAAGATGCTGCATGGTTCAAATCACTTTCGAAAGCTAATAGAGATGTTGTTGTTGCGAGAAGCTGATTTGGCTCTGCTAAAGGGTGCTTAGAGTGGAACGATGACGTATTGGCAAGGTTAAAATTATTCGATGCGAGGCCTATGGCACTAGATTTTGGGATAGCTCCTAGACTTAGAGCGCTCCCTTTATCTTTACCTGACACACTTTTAGCAGCAGTCGCGGACACTTCTTCAAGGCTACTAGATAAAGAAATATTCTTACCTTCACATGCTGGACATACCCAGTTTTGGTCACATATATAGCTATCCACGTTGACACAGGTGTAGTGATACCAGGCTGGGCATTTATCGCACTGTACCATGTTCTCGACGCTGTTCGGTTTATCGCAGGAACGGCAGTCGTAACCATCAGTGGTGTCCGTAGACTGATTTTGCTTAATTGGAGACCTCATGACTCTTGTGGATCGAGCAAACGGCGGTGGAGTCACTGGGTTCCGCTTTGCTTGGTTCATATCAATTGATTTGTAATTTGTTGCGACGAGTTAGTCGCAGCACGAGACCATTTGTTAATCCGTACAGTGAAACAATTTGGTTATATGATATACTGGATTACAAATCCTATGAAACATTTATTATATTCATTAATTCATTACTTTTAAATATAACATAATATAACATAGTATAATATAAGTAACTTACAATGTCTCTATTTAGTTTTTTTGTCTTCTAGTTAATTAAGTCATACAATTTAAAGAAATTTAGGTGAAATGATTTTAATTCTTCAATGAGGCAAAATGAAAAAGGCGGAAATCCTAACCACAAATTTTTATATCCCCCCAAACGAGGTTTTTTTTTTTTGTTGTTTTAATTAGCAATGCGCGGTGAGCTTTAAGCCAGCAGAGTTAAGCTACGATTTTCTTTTAGTGCCTGTTCACATTTGATGAGCAGTCTTGTTCGTAACACATTGTTAGTATTCTTTTTCTTTAAACTTACATTTTTTTTTTTAATCTTAATTTAATTAATATTTATGTCCTTATATTATACTCCTTAATTTATACTTACTTATAAATAAGATGTAAATCTTAAAATTAAGTGACCATTCATAATAAATACAAATACAAATACAAGTATCTATTGTGTGCAGGGTATGAAGGATACAAAGAAGGGAGTATATTAATTTTTATTGATGTAGTTCTGCTCACCTCTTTTAACATCGGCTTAAGGATTTTTTTGTATTAATAATTGTAATTATAAAGAGGTTTCTTGTGTGATAACTCACTTGCAGTTAGGCTGCCAAGCTTTCGCGCTATCATATTAATATTGTAGGTTTGAAGGCTGGAGTCCACCTATAAAAATCTTGGTGATAGCTCACCCAAGTGTTGTTGTTTTATTCAAACCATCAATTGTAATTATTGTTTTTAAGATTAATATTTTGGACGAACAAAATTTGTTAAAATATTTCTTCTTGTATTTTACTGTCACCTATATTGTAGGTACCGTATTGTTATATGGTTAGTAAATAATATAAAGGACATCGGATGATAACTTTTCGAATAATATTTTTATATGACGTGTATTTTTTAAATCCCTTCTTGCCAGTGTCTATAATAACTCGGTTGGATACATTGGTATTCGATAACATCAACCCACATCCAGTTTTTCCTTTCCTTTTTTGTTCAGTTTTCTGCGTATATATGTATAAAATAAATATTATGAAAAAAGTTATTCCTAGTGCATTTGGAACTAAGTTTTTTTTTCCATAATAAAGAAAAGGGTTAGGTTAGGTATGCATCAACTTTAGAGAACCTTTACGTCGATTTCGTCGGAACATCAAACACCCATATTGCGCAAAATAATCGAACACAACCGAAGAACGGAATGTAATTACATTTTCTCTTTCATGGTTTTTAACCCTTTATGTCCTTTGCAGTCCATATATAGGAATATTGATATTTCTAGTTACTCCAAAGAATTTTTTTTTTTTTTCATCCTGGCCGTAAGTGTGTGATTCAGTAATTCCCCAATGGATTTTATTTGTGGGTGGCAGAAAAGTTTTATATGTATTTTTATTTTCAGTTTCATTTTCTTTTACTCTGTTAGGTATAGTTTAACAAGGGAAAACTCAAGCAATAATAAAATAGGAAAAAAAAAATATGTCAGAGGCAGAGAAAAATTTCATTTTCTATTCTGTGCTACGGGATATTTTTTTTTTTTTTTTTTGTAAGAATGTATACGAACATTTCTAGCTTCTATTTTTTTTGTTAATTCCGTGAGGCTTATGTATATGTGTTTGCATTTTGTATTTCATTTATTAGTTGTTGTTTTTTTTTCTTAATTTTTTTCTACTGGCACAAAACATTTGTATACATAAATAAGTTGTATATTCATTTATTTTTTATTTTTATTTTAACATCCGGTCATCAATTGTGGTAGGCGCTTTTCATATGTATTCAGGTCAAATTTATCATACGGCTTCCGGTGCGGTCATAATCCTTTATGCATATGGATATACATACTTATGTATGTACATATATGGATTTAACAAACACAGCATCACCGTCGTTATCACCAGCCAACTCTTAGCGACGACAACTAGATAGTTATTTCTCTTGGCTGTATGAATAACTTGTTTATGAAAACCAAGCATTACAACATGGATGATATTTTATAAAAAAAAAACTTCACTATTCTGAAAAAAAGGATAAACAGAAATTGTAACGAAATTACAATTTAGGTTATAGAGCGGGCAGTTACTATTTAAAAAAATGAGAAAGATAAATTATTGTTTTTACAAATTTGGGTTAACTTTGGTGTGTTAGCACATATTTTAAACGGATACTGGCCTCTTGCGAGGGATTGACGAGGGAGTGACAAATACTGTTTTTGTCATCTTTTTTTTTTCTAGTTCTGATTAGGTAGAGAATTCTATAGATTCCACTGATTCCTGCCGACCATTCTGTTCTAACAACATTTCAATACATTTCAAAAGGAATATTTATCCTTTATCCAATTTTGTTTCTATGAATAAATATATATATAATTTCACTAAAAAATAGTGAGCATTGTAAGAGAAAAACTAGAGCAACATATACAAAAACGGAGGAGTTAACATTTCAATTCCAAGTTTTGCCAACTCGATTTTTTATCCTTTCTGGACATCTTTCTTTGTATGTAATTATGGAATACGAATCTAGTAGTAGGTAAACATTTTTTTTTAAATTTAATTTCAGTTAGCTTTGCCTGCAACATTATTCTGATTTACTCCCACCCGTAAAAGTATAGACTATCGCTATATAAATGTATACTTGCCCCAATTTATGTATCTCAACTCTCTAGCCGAATTCTACCTTTAGGGTAAAACCTTAGTTAATTTTACTTTATGAACTTTTAATAAGTTTTCTGACATTTCTAGGATTATCCTTTTTCTTTTACACGGGCACCCTATTTTTCTTGCGTTGATAGATATACCATCCCTTTGTATGAGTTCAAGTGATAGTTGGTCTAGGAATTATATGTATGGATGTATAAGGTTTCAATGTTCATAGTTTGAACTGTGAAAATACGGTTTCTGCTCTGCTGTGCTGTGCTCCTGCTTTCCAACTCTGGAAACAACTATTATCTCTAGAGTGTATAATAGGGTGTTTTATGTTATCCATTGGAAAACAGTTTTTACTTCTTTAACCTCTATAAAGTTTGTTTTCTTGTTCGGCTATATACATATGGATTGAACAAGGAAGTAAGGATAATAAATGTTGTCTTTTGAAATCCCTTGAATGAATATATAAGAATGAATTCAAGAAAGAAAAAAATCCTTTTTGCCCGTATCTCGTTATTATTGGTTTTTTTTTAGTTATAGTCTAGATAAAGAAAAAGGAGGATGTTGAGGTTTCCTTAATTGAAACATAATTGGGAGTAAAAAAAAAGAAAAAAAAGAGCAAATGAATTTAGTAGAACATAAATGTTGAGATAATGGGAAAACAATGAACGGAAATAATAAATTTTGCCTTTCCTTAAATCTGCGGTGTTTTACGTTTACGTTATCAAATTATAGAGCATCGTTTGTGGTCCATGAGCATTATACTTAGGTTTATGAAATGTACAAACGTGTATAAAACTGGTGATTAGAAAACCTTTGTAAAGTTTCTTATTTGGACAGAACAACGCAAACCACAAAAATGCAAAATTTTATTTAAAAAATAATTTTTTATTTTGAAAAATTGGTTTATAAAAACTTTCGTATTCACTTAAAGAAGTTATTTCACCAGTTCAACATGGCTTTGTCAATGGAAAATCTACTGCCACAAATCTTGCAATTTTTTCAAACTTTGTTTTATCTGCTCTGGAGATTGGATTGCAATGTGATGTTATTTATACGGATTTTGCTAAGGCTTTCGATAGAGTCGATCATCAAGTTCTATTACAAAAAGTAAAGAACTATGGATTTCATTCTAATTTATTAATTTGGATTCAGTCCTATTTAAGTAATCGTAAACAATTCGTGCGTATTGAAAATCATGTCTCGAGAGCTGTTGTTGAAATAAATTTCCATTAATTATAACAAAAACTTTAGAGTTCAATTATTTCTTTATAATTTTATTTAAGTTTAATACTAATTTAAAATGATAGGTATAAGAGAAAAAAAAGATAAACTAAAATTTTCGTTTTGTAGGTTGGGTTGGTAGCAAAAAAAAAAAAAAACGTCAGCCAATTTCCTGTTGGACCTCGTGTCCCCTTCTTATCGTAATGTTGGTGATGCCAAGTTTTGGTCGGGGTTTTGGGGGTTGTTAGCGTTGCCAGGTTTGACAACACTCCCCCCTGGTAAGCTGGAGCCCTGTTCCTGGTTACCATCTTGAACCAAACCTGGTCTATTGACATCTAAACGTGCGAGTTTGGTAGCGGGCCTGGTGTAGCACCCTGATGATGTTTGTACTAAGGCACTTCGTACTTGATCGTCTTTTCCTGGGAACACCTTTTTAACTATTCCTTTCGGCCATTGATTTCTCGGAAACCGTGGAACTACCACGATAACAACATCGCCGATACTAATTGGTCTGGTCGGTTGGAACCACTTTGTCCGCTTAGTCAAGGTCGGTAGGTACTCTTGAACCCACCGTTTCCAGAATGAATTAGAAAACTGTTCACACATCATCCAGCCTTTTTTGAGAACAGTTCCATCATCATTGAATAAAAAATGATTCGGTGTTAAAGCCTCATCGCAGTCGCTGTCTAAAGGAACATAGGTCAATGGCCTCGAATTGATGATATTCTCGACTTCAGCCATCATACTTAACAAAATTTCATCCGAAGGGTTTCGAGAAGGCTTCATACTTGTTAAAACCTGCTTCACAGAACGAACCATTCGCTCCCAACTCCCCCCCATGTGTGGCGATGCTGGTGGGATGAAGTTCCACCTTAGATCTACGCCTACAAACTCGTTTATAATTTTTGTGCGATCTATCTGTTCAACGGAATCAATTAGCTCCTTGCTTGCACCCCGGAAATTCGTCCCGTTGTCACTTGTTATTTCCAATGGCGTCCCTCTACGTGCTATAAACCTTTTAATCGCCAGGATGCACGAATCTGCCGATAGACTATGAGCTATCTCAATATGAATTGCTCGGATTGTCAGACACGTAATAATGACGCCCCATCTCTTCTCTAAGTGTTTTCCAACTTTTACGTTAATTGGACCGAAGTAGTCTATACCGATGTAGGAAAACGGACGGGTATAAGATTTCAACCTGCTCGGTGGAAGCTCACCCATAAGTGGGGGTATAGGTTTTGATTTGTTGTTTCTGCATTCTTGGCATTTATTTATCGCTTTCTTCACACTGGTTCTAAGTGATGCGATGTAGTACTTTTGTTTAAGTTCGTTTATGACGGTTTCGCTATTTTGGTGATGAAAACGTTGATGAACTTCTTCAATGATTAATTTGGTTATATAATGGTCTTTTGGCAGTAGCACGGGTCGTTTAGTTTCATACGGAATATCATTAGCAGCATCAATACGGCCCTTTATGCGAAGGACATCATTAGAATCCATATAAGGTGACAACTGGTATAATGGATTTGTTTTCTCTAGGTTAGAAAAATCTTGTTCATTTTTGAAAGTGGCGACTTCTTCTGGATACGCTTCCAATTGGCACTGTCGATACAAACAATTCTGTGAACGTTTCAAATCCTCTGTAGACAAAGGTATCAGATTGTCTGCCACTCTTTTTCGGCACTTAATATCGATGAACTTGAAAACGTAGGCAAGTGATCGTATAAGTCTATTCCATTTAGAAAAACGAGTGTAATCTATTACACTTGGATTATGTTTTATATGTTGAGTAAAGTTCAGTCTTACTTCCTCTACGGTAACGAATTGAAGAGATTCATCTTTTGGCCATTGATCTTCCTGCTCAAAAAGAAAGGCGGGTCCGTTATACCATCGGGACTCAGACACAAATTTTATGTGACGTTTCCATTTTGTGGCCTCGTCTGCGACATTTTCTTTAGTTGGAATCCACCTCCAATCTCTAGGGTCAGATGCTTCGATGATTTCTCCAATTCTAAAGGCAACAAAGTGCTTAAATCGACAATGTTCTGACCTAATCCAGTATAGGACCGTTTTGGAGTCAGTCCAGAAAATGACTTTATCTATGAATATAGAATGTCCTTCACGAATGGATTTAGACAGTCGAACGCCCAATACTGCAGCTTCCAATTCCAGTCTGGGTATAGAAGTATCTTTAAGAGGTGCAACTTTTGCCTTACTGCCAACCAAAGCACACTCAACTAGGTTACCGCATGAGGAACGAAGGTATGCAACTGTTGCATATGCGTTCTCACTTGCATCCACGAACACGTGTAATTGAATATTTGGCTTATTTTTATACTCTATGATTTTATGGTATGGACGATTAATTATAAGCTTTTGTACCATAGGTAGGTGATCCACCCAGTCGCACCATTCTAAAAAATGTTGTTCCAGTATTTTTTCGTCCCACTGTACTGATGATCGCCAGATTTCTCTTAATAAAATTTTAATTCTAATTAAAAAATGTGTGATAAGTCCAAGTGGATCAAATATGCTCATTAATGTTCTCAAGACTTCTCTTTTCGTTGGACATATTTGACCTAACAAAATAGCCGGTTTAACCTTGTGGCATTTAAATAAAAAGGAAAAGGTATCACTATCAGTTGACCACCACATTCCCAATATTTTTTCATAATTACTAGGAGTGTTCCCTCCATTAATATTTTTTGAAGAGTTATCATTAATTTCGGCATTGAGAGCGCGTACAACATTCTGCGAATTCGACATAAAATTATGAATCTCAAAGCCAGCTCTTGAGTGAATATTTTTTACGGCTCTCGCCAACTTAACCGCTTCATTTTCAGAGTCAACACTGTCGAGATAGTCGTCGACATAATGGTTCTCAATTATAGCTTTTGCAGCTCTGGGATAATCGGTAGAAAACTCATTTGCATTTTTATTTTTAACAAATTGAGCGCAATAAGGAGAACATGTTGCTCCAAATATCATTACTCTCATTACATAGTCGTCGATTTGTTTTGTCTCTGGGTCTCTCCACAAAAACCTTTGAGCGTTTTGATCGCATTCGTTTATTAGAATTTGGTGAAACATTTCGCGTATATCAGCACATATTGCTATTTTCCTCTCTCTAAATCGATAAAGAATGGCAGCTAGGGTCGGAAGAGTGTCAGGCCCACTCAGTAGGACGGAGTTCAAGGAGACACCATCAACTTGTGCTGCAGCATCCCATACCATGCGGACTTTATTAGGTTTATTCGGATTAACCACTGGGAAAATCGGCAAGTACCATGTGCGTGATGTTTTTTCGTCAGATTCTTTTTTACTGAGTTTCCTTGCATAACCTTTTTTTAGGTATTTATCGAGTTCTTGACGGAGCTTCGCGGCTATTGTAGGCTCTTTGGACATTTTTGACTCTAAGCACTTTAAACGACGTTCGGCCATACGACGACTATCAGGCAGTATCTCTGTGTCAGTTTTCCATAGCAGTGGAGCTATAAACCGGTTTCCCTCACGATAGCATTTCATTTCCATAATTTGTTGTGCCTTCGTGTCATCTGTTGACATTAGTTTTTTTATGGATTTTGCATCAACGTTCTCTATCATAAAGTGCCTTTTAACGAGTTGATGAAGTTCGTCATCTAAGTGTGGTTGGCATTCGCAAACGTGAAAATTATAATGTGTCTGTTCTGATACCTTCTGTTCTTCGCACATACCATGTACTACCCACCCTAGTCTTGTCTTAGTAACGACGGGTTCACTTGTCTTACCCTCGCGAGTGCGTAAGGAGACTGCAAGATTCCAGTGATCTAACCCAATTAAAATGCGTGGCTTTGCATCTAAATAGGAGGATATGGGAATACCCTTTAGGTGCGGATAGTTTTCTTTCATCTTCTCTACGTCGATTGATTGCGAAGGTAAGTTTAATGCTTTTACAGTACGCACATTTGAAAGTTCGTATTGGTTTTTATTTCCAGTGCCGGAGATTTTCACACTAACCTTTCGGGATTCTTCTTCCATACGATGAGTGTCCGACGTCCATTTTAAGCATAGGGGTTCAGATTCACCATCAAGATCCAGAGTCGAGGCTAGTTCTTCATCGATGAGGGTGACCGATGACCCGTCATCAAGGAAGGCGAATGTCTCAATTCGTGCAGTGCTACTGTATAGTGTAACCGGAGCGATTCTAAATATTGTTAAGCGATGTTCTGATTTATGAACGTGGAAATTAAATTGTGTTAGGCTTGAGCTATTTTGATCTTGGTTTTTATTGTTGCTGTTTAATGAAACTGAAGGTGTACTATCATCTTTATCAAATTTATGCAATAGACTGTGATGCTTGAATACACAGCCGTTTTGTCCGCATCTTTTTGTTGAAGTACAACGGCTCCTACCGTGAGGCCGTAGACAAGTACGGCAAAGATGTAATTCATTGACAACTAACCATTTATTTTTAAGCGTCATTGATATAAAACTTGGGCAGCTTTCAACTTGAGTGCAGTTACCTTTGCAAACTTTGCATTTTTGGAACGATTTACTTCGAACTTCTATTTCTTGATGCGTGTTTAGATAGGTTTTTGCACTATGAGAGCGTTTATCGAATTTTGTTTCTGGGTGTTGAAATGAAGCTGCTGGTGAGACCTCAACTGCTGCTCTGGCCATTGAACCTAACCATGTGCAGAATGTTGATAGGTTCACAACATCTAAGGTTTGCTTGTGTATACCCCAGTTGAGTCTTATTGTTGCGGGTAGTTTTTCAGTTAATTCTTGAAGTAAGGAAGGGTTTGCAATATGAGACTCTAAATGTTTAGATTCCATGATGGCATGCATATTTTGTACGGCAAAAGAAAACGATACAAGCGTCTCTAGTTTATCGGCTCTTGGGGCAGGCTCATTACGAATCTTAGATAGAAGTGAATTAATTATTACATCGGGTCTTCCATACAGCATCCGGAGAGTGGAAATAATTGATGGAACGTTTTCGGGATATAACAGTCTATAGCGTACTGATTCCAACGCTTTACCTTTCAAACTCCGTTGAAGGCGCATCAAATTCTCGTCATTTGTATAGCCACACGAGCGTGTTGAATTTTCGAGGCAGCTAATAAAGAGCGGCCAATCTTCTGGATTGCCGCTGAAGCTAGGTAGCTCTTTAGGCATTGCATGCCTTGCTGCTAACTGAAGGGAATTTATCTTTGGCGTATCGGATATATGGCCAGTTGTGTTACCAGGTTCGTTAGAGCATGATATGAGCGGTTGAGCGTTATTGTTCTCGTTCGTTGATATGTTCGGAATAATGGGAATCTTAGTTACTCGTCGTGGAGTATGGGGACTGTTTGGCAGCTGAGGAGCTAGGTATTTTTCTTGTTTTCTTGTATGCCCATCACCTGGTATGGGTCTCATAGTTTCCACCCATTTGGACGTTCTATCGTCTTTGTCGTCATCATCAAGATCATCAACATTTTCAACCTCATTGTCTGAATCAAGCTGTTCGAGAATTTCGTATTTTCTTCGCAGATATTCCCGATCTCTTTTTTCTTGAAGCACGCGTTCTTCTTCTAATTTCTTTAGCTGTAGCTGTACAGACTTCGTGGACGATCTCGATTTTCTTGAAACTTCCGATGGGGCGACATTTGATGGTGGTTTGAAAGTTTTTTTTGCATGTATCTTATTTTGAACATTTGTGGGATTCGATGGTTTTGGTTCTTGAAATTCTGGCATTGTAGGTTGGACATTGAGTGAAGTACCTTGTTTGGGTTCAGGGGTCGAAGTTTTTGAGCATTTTGGACAAATCCATTCTTTGTGCTCGATTTCTTCAGTTACGTCCGCGCAAACAAAATGGTACCAATCGTCACATTTGTCACATTGCACCATTTCATCGAAGCTATCTTCTCGATCGCATTTTACGCAGTTGAATTTTTCGGAGTATTCTTGAGGAGGGGAGGAGTGAGCTATTCTTTTGGAGTTTTGTAACGCAGAATCAGAATTTTCAGACATGGTTATGGCTTACCTTATGTTCTCTTCTTGTGGCGAAAGCGATGGGCCGATAGGCTGATGGGTTGATAGGCTGATGGGTTCTATATTTACTATTTACCAAATAATAGAAAATTTTAGGATGTTGTTGAAATAAATTTCCATTAATTATAACAAAAACTTTAGAGTTCAATTATTTCTTTATAATTTTATTTAAGTTTAATACTAATTTAAAATGATAGGTATAAGAGAAAAAAACTGATTGGTGTAGCAGAAATAATCCCCATTTAAACGTATCCAAGTGTCAAAGTTTAACTTTCAGCCTTCTCCTATATGTTTTGATTATACTTTAGGTGACATAGCTCTTTCAAAAATAGATGAGATAAAAGACTTAGGTGTAATATTTGATTACAAATTCTCTTTTAATCCTCATATTGATTATATTGTAGCAAAATCAAGCATGATGCTAGGATTCATCTCAAGAAACTCAAAAGATTTCAATGATCCGTTTACATTAAAATGTTTATATTATTCATACGTTAGATCCATGTTAGAATATTGTTGTATTATATGGAATCCATTTTATACAACTCACTCCATTAGAATTGAAAAATTGCAAAAACGATTTTCTAGATACTTGCTTTATATGTTACATTGGAACATTCCACGTCCATCGTATGATACTCGTTGTTTACTGTTTGGTTTGCAAAGCCTAGAAACTCGTCGTAAATGCTCTGAGATAATGAGAGTTATCGAGGTATTCGTTCTGAGAATTTCTGATACGAAAGTGATTTCCGATCGTAACTCAGTTTTCTTTCGAGGTATTCGTTGTGGAACGAAATAAAATGAAGCAAACAATCGCGTTCGTTTGACATATGGGTCAGCTGTTTTGTTTCATACGTGAAAAAATTCTTTCTGATTAATGTTAACAAATTTATAGATTTGTTTACAAAGAAATGGATAGTGTTGCTTTAGTTTTGGAAGCAGAAGGATTAAATATAAGGACGAGACAGAAGGAGAGAAGACGAATTTTAAGAGACCACTCGAATATAAATAATCTTTCAGATGCATCGTAAGTAGAAATGGATACCATCAAATTTTTTACTAACAATTTTTAGATGTAGATTTTGGCTCCGCAACTATTTTTCATCGGAGACCGTCGGAAGAAATTTAACGCACAGCTATCAAAAATTATTTACTTTTCGCATTGTATCGCATTGCGTTGAAGAGCTTTAAGTTTTTTAGCAAGATCTGTCCGATTTGTCAATCGGAACGGATACCTCGATGGAAAATTCTTCGATTTCGAACAGATCGGACAAAATTTTGTTACGAACGGATACCTCGATAGGGCTGAATGTTTGTCAGGGATATCCTTCATTGTAAAATTATCTGTCCTAATTTATTGAGTATGGTCGGGCTTAATTGCCCATTTTATGCTTTCAGAACTTTCAATACCTTCTCAATTCCATATCATAGAGTAAACTACAGTTTGAATAACCATTATCTAGATGCTTAAAACAGGCAAATACAGTCTCTAATTTAAGTGATATAGATTTTTTCCTCAATTATAGTAGAGATGTTCTTAAAACAAAAATACTTTCTGTTTTGACCTTTGGAGGGTACAAATATTGGTATCTTATTATTATTATTTATTTTACAATTTTTATTCCTTTTTCGATATTTATTTTATTGTTATAATATATTCTGTTTTTATGTATATAAGTAGTCTGTAAGAGCACTGTTCTCTCATTGATGAAATAAATAAATAAATAAATAAATAAATATCATCAACATTTATATCATAAAGGGTTATTGGTATCTTATTGAAAACCTGGTGATTAATGAAATGGTACAATTTGTATTCTTATACATCATTTCAATAATAATGGGTGATTTTTTAAGAGGTTTAGAACTTTAAAAAAAAAAAAAACACAAAAAATTCGAAAAAATGAATGAAATATTTATTTGAATCGATAGTTTGAACCTTGCAATTTAATGTTTAAAGATAATTTCATGCAAATGTTGACCGCGGCTGCGTCTCAGGTAGCCCAATCGCTGAGTCCAATTTTGGCATACTCTTTCACACATATCGGCCGGTATCTCACGAATGAATGCATGGATGTTGGCTTCCAGTGCGTCAATCGAAGCGGGCTTGTCCCTATAGACATTAGCCTTGACATACCCCCACAAAAAATAATCTAATGGTGTCAAATCGCACGATCTAGGCGGCCAATTGACCGGCCCGAAACGTGAAATTAACTGTTCACCAAACTCGCCTCGCAATTGCGCCATTGTTTCGCGTGCTGTGTGGCATGTGGCACCGTCTTGTTGAAACCACATATCATGCAAGTCAAGAACTTCCATTTCGGGCAAAAAAAAGTTTGTTATCATCGCTCGGTAGCGTTCACCATTGACAGTAACGCTGCGATTCGCATCATCTTTGAAGAAATATGGCCCAATAATGCCGCCGGCCCATAAACCGCACCAAACAGTGGCTTTTTCGGGATGCATTGGTAGCTGTTGCAATCCTTCTGGCTGATCTTCACTCCAAATGCGGCAATTTTGCTTATTTACGTACCCATTCAACCAAAAATGAGCCTCATCGCTGAACACAATTTTTCGATAAACAACATTTCGAACCGAGCACGAATTTTGATAGTAAAATTCAATAATTTGCAAGCGTTGTTCATTTGTAAGACGATCCATGGTTAAATTGCAAACCAAACTGAAGCTGTTTGACAGTGACACAAGGTACTAAACACACGTCAGCTGTCAAAACCAGTGTTGCCAAAACCAAACCAGCTTAAAAATTACCCGTTATATAAGAAGTCTGTAGTAAGAGCACTGTTCTCTAATTGATGAAATAAATAAATAAATAAATAAATATCATCAACATTTAAATCATAAAAGTTTATTGGTATCTTATTGAAAACCTGGTGAATAATAAAATGGTACAATTTGTATTCTTATACATCATTTCAATAATATAAGCATGTAATGAAAATTTTCACTCATACTACAAACACCCTTAAACTAACCACTAGCACCCTAAATCAATATCTAAGCAATATTTACCCATCACCCACCACCAATAACTCAAACAAATTATGTTTATTTTTTTGTCTTACAGTTCACACTAAAATGACGTAGGAAATTTCAACAATAATTAGTCATTGACAACCGGGAATGAACACCCTGAGGACGATTAAGTCAGCCGACTTTTAATTTAAATTTTCTGACATGTAATTTATGTATCTATAATTTGTTAAACTTAAGACATTGTATAACGTTATGCAAACAAATGTAAATTTATCACAGTATCATATTATTTATAAGCCAAATTGTATATATTATGTTCAATAAAACAAAATTGAATTGAATTGAATTGAACAACAATAATTAGAAGTTTATCGACTCATGATCATGATATTCTTGTTTTCGAATTAGAAGAGCTGATTTCAGTTTTTGATTCTTAAAAGAACCTTACCGCCGATATTGTCACTTCACTCTCGGTTTAGTGGTTTGTGCTTTTTTGGGCTGGAATTCCTACCGATACTCCCTTTTTATTTTAAAGTAAGCCGTTGGCTCACTTGTTTTTCCCTTGAATAAGATTCTTACCGTTTTTTCGATGACCGGTTCACTTCGTCTATATAAATCTCATGAGCTAACTTCACTTCTGTAGCTCAAAGTAAAATTATTTTGTTTATATAAAAGTTAATTAGAATAATTTTTTTAATAAAACGAGATTTTAAAAATTCTTATAATGTTGAAATAATTATCAGTAAATATGGTTTTTAACTATAGCCTTATTTGCTTTCTTCAGTATTACCATTGACTACAATAAGCTGACATCAGCTTCAAGTAAAAAGTATCTCACGGTCAAGGAATTAAGTTGAAATTCCAGATTTTTGTCCAGATTTTTGTGTAGTATACATAATGTTTAGAAACAACAAAAAATTCTTATTTTAAGGTAGTGATGTAAAATATGTCAAACATTCCTAAAAGGTTTTTTTTTATTCAAGTTCTTAAAACTGCTCTTAAATTTTATGTATCACCATTTTAATTGTTGAAATATTGATGATTAAAATCAAAGGACTCTTTTCTTTCAAATTTAAATATCTGACTACTTTTGTGGCGAAATGACCAAGTAAATACCAAATTTAAGTTAAATCAACAAATTAATTCATTGAAACATTGGTTCAACAAAAAATATTTTTTAATAATGTTTTATTTATGCGTTTTTTTCCTATGTGAATTAATTTAAAATATGTTTTTCGACTTCGTGGACTCTACGAAGAAATTGGAAAAATAGTTTCTCCCTGAATTTTGTATAATTGCGACAAACACTAAAAAAAAGTAAACCATTGTTGGTTCCTTTAATTTTGTCCAGCAGTTTAGTTTAAATTCTAGTTTATGGTAACAATTAATTTGACTTTACTTTCAACGATTATGAGAGTTATATTTATTTCAGCGTCTCGGAATGAATGTTAAATGGAATTTTTTTCGTACTTTATAAGGTAGGTATGTAGGTAGTTACATCAAAGGTTAATCTATTTATATGAACTTATTTATAGAATTTGTAGGACTAAAATATTTGATGTATCTGCTTATTTATTTGAATCAAGCTAATAAATATCTAGCGTACAAAATATTACTTAGAATTAAGAATTTATAAATTATACAATATTATAGAATATTTATATAGGCATATGTACATACATATATGGCTTAAATTTCATATAAATTAGACAAATGAGCTGTCTATAGCTTAAAGCTAATAATTATTCACTAATGCCTGCACAACCTACTCATTAAGATACATTCCATATATCGTCGTCGTTCTATGAAAACTCCCTAAGTCCATTTCACTATAAACTGATAGACCTTTCATAAATACGGCATAGTTAACAGAATATCAAGATTTAAGTTTTGTAAAATGTACCCAACTCTTAATTACGTTTAGTCTAAATACAAAAATTTCTTAAACTTAAAAATATTCAAGTTCTTGTCACTAAAATTTCTTCACAAATGCAAATGTTAGAAAATTTACAAAAATGGACTTAGGGAGTTTTAATAGAACGACGACGATATATTATTGATTTTTTTGAAATTTTATTAATGAAATTTCAAAGGTTAAGAATTTGATAAAATACAGGTGTCTCGTTCTCAAAAAATATTTGTTAAACAAGACTAAAGGAATAGGCAACAATATTTTTAAATTAAATTTAAAATTTATTTTTAGGCCTTATACAATAGTTACCAATTAAATTTCTCCATTATTATATACAACGAATTGTACGAAAAATAGAAGTTGATAATAATTATGAGAAGCTACATTCTACAAGAGAAATTATATTCACATTGATATTATATTTTTGATATTTCTACAAAACAAGGGCCTTTTAACCTTTCTCAACGTACCTGCATCTATAACGATACAAAATAATATGTCGGTTTATATAATATTTATTTGTGTCGTTTTTACGAATTCAATCACAAAATACAATATCTTCGAAATATATTTATTTTTTTAAATAGAGATTAAGTATATTTGGTTACTTTTAACCAACTTTGTTGACATTTTCCATTAAAATTTACTCCCTCTTCAGAATTAGAGCATAATCGCCTTTTGCTGATTTCCTGTTTAAAAGTTTCCCTTCACCTTATAAAGATATATCCATTAGGTAAGTTAAGCCTATGGTCAAGGCAAATTGAATTCAATGTTAATATATTTACTTCCTAAAATTTCCATCATAAGATAAATTGAAAATTTTTTACAAAAATAAAAAAGTCAGAGATAATCCGAAATGGTTGTGAACCAATATACGAATATCTATGTATATAAATGTGGCAGTATCAGTTACTTCAAGACAGTAAAAGATTAAAAGATTTAAATAAGTTGGTACATTTAAAAAAAATGTCTTCATTCAGAAAAATACATATTTCACAAATAAATAATTAAGTTTATGAATATGAAGAAATGGAAAAGTTACAAAAACACTTAAACATGATTTATATTTAAATTATGGTCCCCTGCGCATCTTTCCCCATTTACTTTCAGATTTAATTTTTAATAAATAAAATTCTAAAAACTAATACATCTACATCAAAAAACACCTTGGAAATATTGGAGTTCTATGTTTATATTTATTTTTTAATGAGAAATGGTCGATAAGTGATAAATGATGTTCAAAATTGGGAGAATCGATCCACATGGTATAGCTAAAGTTGGACTTAGATATTTTGTTACACCTTTTTGACTCAAACAATTCTCTATTCCCTTTAAATATTAAAGTTACTCGCTATTGCAATACAACGTTCAATGCTCATACATTTTTTTGTTTAAATAAAAACGAATGTAGGTAAATAAAATTTCTTATTGAATGGATTTAATATTTAGACGTTGATGATACCCATGAGAAACAATACAACATTATATTGAATATAAGTTGTTTTGTGCACAAAGCAGTTATCCAAAACTTGAAAACTAAAAAGAGATAAAACAAAACGTATTGCGCCAGCTAAATGAGACTCCTCAAAAATTTAAAACTAGATGACAAACCTTACGCTACGATTAGAGTGGTTTTAGACGACTGCAATTTTAACGGCGTTTCTCTTTTGAGTTTCTTTCGGATTGCCACATCCTACATGGATGCAGCATTTAAAAGCAATCTTATCTTAGACAGTCAGAGCACTGATCGCTATAATACACTGGATAGTGTATTCCCTACAAAGTATAACAGTTCTTTTGACTCCAATTGAAGATTAAACTATCCAAGACAGCTTCAAGATTTGACATCTTCCGAGCGTAAAAAAAAGGTATTTTGACGACTGGCGTACATTAACAGGGGGCCGATTCTGGTTCTGTGAAAAAGTGAATCGAATAATAATTTTCAAATTCCCTAACATGCATTTTTTTCACTTTTTCGATTAACTTGGTGCAAAAAAGCGATTCCGGTTCAGTGAGTAAAATTCTCCGACGAACTATATTATCGAAACCGAACCACCTTATCATTTCCCTTGAAGCGTATTCTCTCAATTTTCTTATTTTTGGAAGAGAAAAGAGAAACGCTTGAGATAGAAATATTTGTTTCTTCATCAATAGGACAGAGAAGGAGATGTGGTTGAATTGAGCATTGTTTGTTCGTATTCATCCTTTCTCTTCAAAGATTCTCATCCAAATAATATAACGGCGGCGTGAAAGTAAAATATTCATCTGAATATTTCACCTTTTCACAGAACAAGAATCGCATTGATGAGTGAAAGAGTGAAAAGCTATTCGATTCACCTTTTCACAGAACCAGATTTGGCCCCTAGGATTCATCGGCAAAATTTCTCAGTTTTGCTGTCAAAACTCTGAGGAAAAAAAAATCGATTCGCTTGCTCACCTTTTGAGTGAGAAAAATTTCTGAGATCTGATTTTTCTGAACGCACCAATTGTTACAGAGCAAACAAAACAAAACGGAAAGGTGAGAATTTTCAGCTATTTACTTAGAATATATGTATAAAGCTTTCTATGAAATATAAAGTTTTTTTTTTTTAAAGACAAGAAAACTTAAAGTTGAAGAACACCAAAAGGACAAAGGTCTCTGAGCTGAGCTTGATAATAGGTTTGTTCGGGTACTTTCCGGACAAAAAATGGCAATCTGTCAAATTTTGAGGAGTGGGGGGGGGGGGGAATTCTCTCAAAGTGAAGTGAAACTGTCCGAAAATACACGAGCACCTTGAACCAAAATATTTGCCACTTATTAAAAAGTAAACAAAGGCAAAAAAGTAAACAAAGCGAAAACATTTAAATTTCCTTAATAACTTGATATTCTTTATTAAATTTTGTAATAAAAAAGTTTAAATTTTTATAATAAATAACGGGTGATTTTTTAGCTGGTTTGGTTTTGGCAACACTGGTTTTGATAGCTGACGTGTGTTTAGTACCTTGTGTCACTGTCAAACAGCTTCAGTTTGGTTTGCAATTTAACTATGGATCGTCTTACAAATGAACAACGCTTGCAAATTATTGAATTTTACTATCAAAATTCGTGCTCGGTTCGAAATGTTCATCGCGCGCTGCTTCCATTTTATGGTCGGATCATTTTTGGTTGAATGGGTACGTAAATAAGCAAAATTGCCGCATTTGGAGTGAAGATCAGCCAGAAGCATTGCAACAGCTACCAATGCATCCCGAAAAAGCCACTGTTTGGTGCGGTTTATGGGCCGGCGGCATTATTGGGCCATATTTCTTCAAAGATGATGCGAATCGCAGCGTTACTGTCAATGGTGAACGCTACCGAGCGATGATAACAAACTTTTTTTTGCCCGAAATGGAAGTTCTTGACTTGCATGATATGTGGTTTCAACAAGACGGTGCCACATGCCACACAGCACGCGAAACAATGGCGCAATTGCGAGGCGAGTTTGGTGAACAGTTAATTTCACGTTTCGGGCCGGTCAATTGGCCGCCTAGATCGTGCGATTTGACACCATTAGATTATTTTTTGTGGGGGTACGTCAAGGCTAATGTCTATAGGGACAAGCCCGCTTCGATTGACGCACTGGAAGCCAACATCCATGCATTCATTCGTGAGATACCGGCCGATATGTGTGAAAGAGTATGCCAAAATTGGACTCAGCGGATGGGCTACCTGAGACGCAGCCGCGGTCAACATTTGCATGAAATTATCTTTAAACATTAAATTGCAAGGTTCAAACTATCGATTCAAATAAATATTTCATTCATTTTTTCGAATTTTTTGTGTTTTTTTTTTTTTAAAGTTCTAAACCTCTTAAAAAATCACCCATTATAACAATCAGCATTGCCACTTCAAGAAAAGAGGAGCGCAGTAGATCATTAAAAAAATGCAGTAGATTGGATCTTTCCGCAGTAGATTTTTATTAAACAAAAAACATAAAAATAAATAGCTCGTACATTCATTTTCTTGAATGGAATTAGGGCTTTCTTTTCTATTATTTAGTAAATAAAAAAGAAAGAAATTAAAACTAAACTAAACTAACTTGAAAACTAAACTAAAAGAAAACACTCACGATATTTGGTTAGAGCCGGCGAATAGTTCTACGGCAGACTGAGTTTCGTTCTCATGTTATTTTTGGTGTTTCTCTATATACAAAAAAAAAATTAACACTTGAACAAAGGTTTGTCAGAACAGTTTTACTTTTTTTGTGATTTTCAATAAATATTTATCCATGTCTTTTTTTTAATAATTCTTGTAAAATGAGGAATTGTCAGTGTCACACAATACAAATACGAATTCAAATAAACTCTCAGAATCCCGTTAGTTTAGCATAAAACGAGAACACAATAGAAACAGAGACAGAGATTTGTTTCATGAATGAAAGCATCCAACTAATTTCATATGTCATAAGAGAATGTGCAAGTTCACAATGAATTGGCTTCGTTCAGAAGTTCTTTACATCGGTTATTTGTTTGCATGTTTTTTGGACAGCTGTCCAAGAGAAGGTTCATTAAACATAAAAAAGTGCAGTAGATTGAATATAGTGGCAGTAGATTTAGTTTTTGCGAAAAGTGCTACTATCGCAGCAAAGTGGCATCCCTGATAAAAATTGTTCAAATGGAGTCACCTATTTTGTATGGATACGCTATCCAGTGTATTATAGAGATCAGTGGGTTGCCCTTGAGTAAATAAGCTTAAATTTCACATGGTTAATGCAATATACTTATGTAACAAAATTTTAGGATGGGCCACCAAAATTTATAAAAAAAATTAAAAATGGACCACCCTAATGTTCATATATCTGATATCACTTCTAATTTCATCAATTTTCACTCTTTCAGATCTGTTATTCAGGTAATTTCAGAGCTTCAAGGCGTTGGTCATTTACGTTGACCTAGATGGTCGCAGCTTTAGTTTTTTTTTTAAAAGGATGCTCTTTTGAAAAAAATTAATGAAATGCTGATTTATCCAACATGACTATATTGTAATACACCCCCTTTGTAAAAAAAACTACAAAATTGTACACCATTGTGCTACATTGTTTCTGAATTCCGTTTATAATAGAAAATATTTTATGAATTCTTTAGTGCTGTATTTTAAGAGTTAATATTACGATAAAATAACAAAAATACGAGTGGCAGTGCTTCAGTAAGTTCAAGTTAATCCTTGCACCTGTTGTAATCAGGAAGGTTGAAATAAACGTTTTCTCAACTTTCCCAACCTATGGAACAATAGAGTTTCAGAAAGATATAACCGTTTTTATTCCAAAAAGTTAAGGTGCATTTCTATGAATTGGCAGCTAACAGAAAAGGTAGAAGAAGTTTTTAGAATCCCTTTCACCCGCTTCCAAGTCGTAAGGCCACACACGCATATTATATGCATCGCATCAGTTGTGAAAGCTGAGTGTCTTATCCTTTGATGGTGGAACATAAAAGTGTAGGTATAGGTAAACTTTATGTATGGAAATTAGGTTTTCTATTCTTAAAATATATATTTACCTTAAATCATCTCACCTGAGACTCTCAGTGATTACGTACTCAACTGATGTAAGATATACCTTTACATATAGTTTTTGATACAGGAGAATTGTTGCAGAAAAGTTTTTCAAGCTCTGAACATAAGAGCATCGGTTTGAAAGGTAGGTTGGTATTTTTATGATTCATATACATATGTACTGTACATGCCTAAAGGGTTTTTTAAGTTTTTTTTTCATATTTTTTGCACTCAATTTATTATGATCACAGATTAAATGAAAGTACAAAAAGTAGCACAAATTATTTTAATTTACGATCAAACTATTAAAGAAGGAATCTTTAAGAGTGCCGAATTGAAAATTACAGTTAAAATGTTTAGCGTTACAAAAATGCGTTTCTAGATCACATGAGTACTTATTCATGCCGATTATCCTGCATTCGCATTATAGTATTCTACTTTCTTTCCACGACAAATGAATAAAGAGAAAAGAGAGACCTGCACTTTGAATCACTGCGGATCCAGTGTTGCAGATTCCATAATCAACATAAAATTTGAACGACCTATCAGCCCAAAAAATTACGATCAAATTGGTAATATTTAAAAAAAAAATCCAAATTAACTGATGATTTTTCATGAAAATTTCTATTTCGAAATTTCAACAGAATTTGCACGAAGTTATGTTGGAAATTAAGTGAAAACTTTACGAACACAACCATTAGTTGCAATTCTAATTCATTTTAAAACCTTTTTTTTATGGAAGTAGGGTCAATTCAAATTTATGTCAAATTACCTCATTTTGGCTCTAATAAAAATTTAGTGTATGTATTATATCAAAAATCTGGTAGGTAATCGGAAACAGCTCGGAAAATTGGGAGAAATACTATAAATCAGTGTTTCCGGCAACATACTGCTAGCGCTATACTACATAATCTGACGCTAATGCCAGAAGAAAATTAGTAAATATTGTTTTATATTGTTTTGGATGGCTTAATTCAATAGGATTGTAGCGTGGCAAGGGCCAGAGGTGCACAGGCCCCGGGTAGCACTTTGCTGGGGGCGGCAATTATCCAAAATATTAATTTTAATAGACGTTAGTGTGAAGATTTTTTTTTATTTTCTGTTTTCATATTTTCTTATTAATCATTTGGATCCACTTTTCTTTATATATGGATAAAATTTATTTAAACATTTGCGAGCGGTCAGTAATAAAATTTTGCTTGTGTTTAACAATTCCGAGAAAAAAAATTAAGTTGGTACTGTTCAACTGCATGTAGGTATATCTACAAGTACAAGTTCTAATGCTAAATGTGGCAAACAAGTATTAAAAAGGGAATTCAAACTAGCGTTTTCGTTTGGTTATCTCCGAAACTCCCCGATACGGAATGCCGAACGAATAAGTTGCACCCGTTTTTTTTTATTTTGAAATATGTATTTAGTTGAGATAACATTTTGCAGTGTCTGGAATATAATTTGAAAATCAACGGGATTACAGAAAAATATTTTGTATTGAAGGTTGGCATTTAAGGATGCGTTGGTTAATATTTTTCAATGTTTATGCTTTGTTTTCATTACCTACAACCAAAATGTGTTGGTTTGGAAAATTAGGATACGGTTAGACGATCAAGGTAAATAATCAATGTGTTGACTCCATGACGTCACAAAAAATCATCAGTACACACAATGTTGTTCCTAGATGCGTTGAAATGTAATCTGTGTAAACTTGTTTATAAACGGATTCGATTCCTAAATTCAATCTAGATCCATATCGAAAACACTATTTTCACTGGTGACAGTTCGCATTAAAAATTTACTGAATAAAAGATTTATTATTTATAACTTCTCTCGCGTGGTATAAAAGTTGTGAGAATACTTTTTTTCATTTGTTTTTGACTTCGTGTAAACAAAACAAATTTCGTTCAATATTTTAGGACAGAACTTTTTACAGTCGTGTAAATTCAGCATAAACAAAAACCATCTGTTTACGTTTTGATTGAGTTAAAAATTTTTATTTTTATGTATAACTCAAGCTACGTGAAGTTTTTAAGAATATTATTTTTCACTACTAGACGCAGAAGTTAGAATTTTAGGAATTTTAGCAAAACACCGATACATTTTTTATTGCCTTTCCAATATTTCAACAGTTACTTAACTCTAATCCAACTCAACCTGCATATAACCATTCCCCCTAATTTAATTACACATAAAAAGACAATATTTTTTCAACACATCCCTTAACTTTTTAAGAAGTGAATTAGTTATAAGAGTGTATTTCGTATTTGTTTTGGAAAAAATGACCCAGTGATGATCTAAAATAGTATAAAATAATTTGGCATTTCAGTGACAGCTGATTTTGATACGCATACTAACTATGTGATGATTTAAAAGTGGATATAATAGTGATTATAACATTTTATTTGGACTTGCATTACTGTGCTACCTAAAGGTTCCCAATAAAAAACGCCTAGTATTAGGAGTATTCATGCAACGTTGTAAAGCCCTCGTAAACGTGGTAATCTGCGTAAAGATGTCAAATGTTCATACAAATTTGACAGGTTTACGCAGTTTACAACAATTTTACACCATTGCATGAATACCCCTATTATTTTTTTGAGTGACTATTGTCTCCTAAGCGAAAGATTGAAGAGAGGAAAAGTCAACAAAATGTCTTGATTTATTTTCTCCTTTAAAATTGAAGATGGTTTTTTATAACTAAAAAAGGATTCCATTTTTGTTCGAAATTAATAAAAAAAAATTGCAAATCTGTGCCCCTTACGGCTTGAAGCCAAAGCAAAATGCAACCCAGTCATGCATTTATATTTGTCTTATTTGTCCGAACTAATCCTGTGCAACAATGTATAGGGATTTTTATCCAATTTCCAATTTTTTTCTATCCTATCATATCCTATCCTGATGTCTCCACCTGATGTCAGCTTAGATTGGCTTCATTGATTGGATGGAAATAAGAATCCTGGACAATGCCAGTCTCTCAGTATGCAAAACGCGAAACAGTATAAAAAAAATATACATATATATAGGTATAGGCATGGGGTTTAGTCGTTGATAATATGCGTTGTGTAACAACATACATATATATTCGTTTGTAAGATCTTTTTTTTTTCCAATGATTTCATTATTTTGCTGAGTTTTTTTTCTGTATTCCGTTTTATTTGTTCCTCTTTTCATTTTATTAGGTTTATATATTGGAAAATGCATCTATTGGAATGAAATGCGAAATGTCTATACAACCGTTCATTTTCAGTCAATATTTTTTTTATTAGGGATTAATAAAAAAATCATTGAAGATATATGTATGAAATAAAACTGTAAAGGCAAAAAGAGAAATTGACATGTCTCTCAAAAAAATTCATCAATGTAAAAATGTCCAAGGTTTTTGTCATTCAATTATTTATAATGTAATGAATCGTACATATGTTTTTGAAACAAGTCGATGTTTTTTTTTTGCATTCAGACTAGATCCAAACAACCGTAAAATTAAAAACCCAGAATGGATATTTTTTTTGGTAAGAAATAGAAATAGAAAAGAACCATGAAACTTGATATTTTAAAATGTTATGGTGCTCCGTAATCTTAGCAACTCATTATGTGGGATATTCGTAAGAAAGTACATATTGTGTCATCTTTAAAGTCAGTAATTGGACAAAAAAGATCTACTACTTTCACTCCGATAAAATAAAATTGCGCGGATTGTAATGAACATACAACATCTGAAGTTATTGCAGGTAATTGTTCCAAATTGTCTAATGGAAAATTTTGACATATCTCTGCTTTTCGGTTTACCAAGAATTCGAATGCAATGTTTTAAAAGAGATATCAGTATGTGTGTGTGTATGTTCGTGCGAGTTATATCTAACATAACCGAAGACCCTCCACAACCATAAACAATGAAGCATCCTCTATGGAGCTTCCATGGTTTACAAATATAAAACTGTAAACGTTGTTTATAATAAATATAAAACTGTGAAATCAACAGTTTATTTGGCGACACAAAGAATCCCTTATGGATCTTGTGTTATTAATTAAAAAGATAAGCAATGATCGTTGCAGTTGACCAACGATCATGATACATTTTAGAAGCTAGGTATAATATACTTTTATAAAATAAAATTCAGTCTTATTCTGGACCTCAATTTTGATACAAGTTAATTTGTGTTTCATTTTTTGATTTAAAACTTCCGTTCGCGATTCATTTTTTCGTTCAACCTATCTCGAGAACGAAAACAGATATCGACTTCGAATAAATTTTTTATTATAGATAATAACATCATTAAGTGCTGAAAGGGTTTTCAAAAAAAAATTAAATTAGCGGTTTTCTTACTAAATCAATTTAAAAAAAAAAGTTTTAAAATGTCATTCGTCTCGAATATCTCAAGAACAAGAAATGCCATCGAAATTATTACTTTACGTAATAAAGAATTGAAACACTGAATTTACAGCAACAAAATTGCAAAACAAAACTACTAAAAATAGCTAAAAAATGTTTTTTGGCCTGAATATCTCAAAAGCAAACAATGCTATCGACTCCAGAATATTTTTTTCTCACAATGCTGTAACTAAGAATTGATGGAGTTTGTAAAAAAAATTCAATCAACAGTTTAGGTTAGGCTTAGGTGTTAAAAGATAACCCGGACCCACATCGCCAGTAACCCATATGGTTCACCCCAATATAATAAAACGATACGGATCCAAATGAAAACAATGTTGTATAATTATTTTTTTTCTCCCTATACCTATGTTTATTTATTTTTTATGTAAATACTGTCTTTTTTTTAACACTTTCCTTACTACTTAAAGAGCATAAAAGCTTTAAAATCGCCAAAGTAAAAAGTAATTTCTGGATCCTTAAAGAAAACCCGATAGAAACCCAGATCCAATGTTGTTTTTGTATTAGGTGTTGAAAGATAACACAGACGCGTAGATAATAAAACGCGGCTAATATCAACAAGTTAAATATTTTTCATGAATCAAAATTTAAAATACAAATAAGTATATATTTGTACATATTTTAAATAAAAAAAAAAAAATTGAATTTCTAACTTTGAAAGCTTTGCCTGTTTTCTATCCGTCTGTCATTCATTTAGGTAGTTAACTTTAATGATGACCATATTAAAGAAGAACTAAGCTATGCACTTAAAGCAAATTGACTGATGATGAATGAACCATTAACTTCATACAAACAATAGGTAGTCTTTTTTCATCATTTAAAAATAAAATGCTATTAGCCTGAAATTTCAAACTTAACGAGCTTAAAAAAAAAAAGATTCAGAAAAGGATTCAATTACCTTACCATACCCAAAGTGACCTATTTTCCGCCACCCATAATTACATACATACATATAAAATTCGAAAGAGGATATTATTGTGACAGCCACTCTTACATTTTTCAACTTTAAAATTCAATATAAAAAAACTACATAATTTTTATTTATTTTTAATTCAATTAAATGTAGAGTAACAATGCGGATTTTATTTTTCTTGAGAAGGATTCTCGCAAAGGATATTCACTTTCGTTGAGATACTGAACAATTTGCATACCTATTGTACGGGTGGAGCTTTAATTTCTTTTTTTTTTTTTCAAAATAACATGCACTGTTGATTTTTTTTATTCCTGTGGAGGCCGAAATCTTCCTTATCGATTTATGTGGATTTCAAATAATTTCATTTCGAACTAGAGACACATGTTCTAGCGTTGTTGCTGACGTTGATGGTCCAGGAATAGGTTTGTTGACCATTGTGCCTTCTTGCCTGAATCTTTGTACCAACGACCAGATAAGTTGCGTGCTCGGCCCATCACTTAGTCGTCGAATATTAAAATGAGTACAAAAAGCGAAACGCGCACGTACCGCAAACGCGCGGTGCGCTCCCGACCAGTGACTCATGGCGACTAACATTTCCGGTTCCGCAAATCCTGCGCTTTGAATAGTAGTAGTAGCCCTCCAGCTTACCTCAACCCGCTACTATTTCCATAATCACAATTTAAAGTTGAAAAATTCCCGCTGAAAAACCCTTTATATTCATGTGCGGACGGTATAGACGTACCATAATAATTGTTATTTTTTTTTTTTCTAAAAATCTATTAAGACAATACTCCACTTAATTTTCCCAAGAAGAACGTTTCCTTGTTTGTTTTACCATCTTCATTTATTTTTTTCTCAAAACTAAGTTTTTCATACATTATGTATTATATCGCATCCCAACCAATCCAATTGAAACTCTGTCAAAAAATCCATGCATTCAAACTTGGAAAGTGATAGTTGGAAAGTCTTATGCTTTGGGGGAAGGGGGAGCGTGTTTTGTTCAATAACTTATCACGTATAGGTATCGGTTCGATATGTGATATGTAAGTTATACGAATATATTTAAAACTACAAAATTAAACTTCACCAAGGAGATTTTGGAAATCAGCCAGCAGCATCGTATACTCGCATATACAGAATAGCAGGATTTTCATGTTTTCTGTATTTTTGTATTTTGTTTTGTTGTGTTCGAATTTGAAATTAAAACTGAAAGAGGACCTATTCTTTGCCAGGTCTCTTTGTCTTGTTGCTGATGTCATGCAATCATATTCACTCGATTCTCGAAAAGCCTTATTCGTATCGTTCGTACAACTCAACTCGTGCATACAAATTCAAAGAAACAATAAAAACTCATGAAAAGAAAAAGTAGCGAATGGATCAAAAAAAAAATTCTTGTTTTTACTGTGACCAAAGTACATTTCCTGATTTCAGTGTCACGGGAAATCAAGCTTGCGAAGTACGAGCAAAAATATCTGATCATGATTGTATATAATCCCCATAGCATAACTAGAATTGAAAAACAAATAAATAAAAGGAGAACTCATTCTCGAGAACTCATTGCAAAAAGAATTCTGTTGCTTTTCCGGGGATGTAAAAAAATTTCATTCAACCCCGATGTTGTGTCGTTTTTAAACTTAAGTTAGATCCACAATGTTTATACCAAACATATAAAGCCTCAGGGAGTCTATCTAGTAGCCAGCATTCGAAACATTTATGCAGACAGCTAATATTAATAATTGTGTTTTGGTTTACATTAAGAATGCACAGCATATTGTGCGTTTTGAGTTTTTATTTCAGGAGGAATATAGAATACAAAATGAGGAACATCATGGAATTCAGCTCGAACATACTCATATTGAATTTTTGTTTGTATATTATTCTTTGAGTGACTATTTCTTCAGAAGCTGTGATTAATCAGATGGAGGCCAGAGATCAATGTATGTACCTATTAAATGTAAATGTATTATTCTAACCAAGAAAATATTTATATTAAAACTAAAAAAAAAAATGGTATCCGTGCGGAGGAGGGCTGATATCAATCAATTTCTTTATAAATGGATTTATTACAACACAGAATTTTAATGAGAGCTTTTGCTTTAATTAATCGAAGTGTTCCTACTCTCACCAGTTCCGGCGGCTACCAGTCCCAATTGACTTAGAAGCTTGAAATTTCCCACACTGTTGCCTAATTAGAGGAAATCTGTAAATAAAAATGAAAAACTTCTGGTTTTCCTGAAAATTCACGTTGCGTTTTCGCAACGCTCGCCGAAAGGGGTATCTAGATTATTGAAAGAAAATGTTTTTCTTAATTCATAATAAGGTATAGTAGGTATACATTATATTATGTATAAATTATCAGTCGTATTTATTAGATTTTTGTCTACTTAGACACTGTCTAGATATTTTTAAATTGGTGGAAATATTCTGAATTTATTAAATTATTCACGGTTAAGACAATCTACTCTTAAGTATCAGTTAGGCAGCTATAAGACAACAATAAACAAGGTTTTTGAACACATTTTCCAAAGTTGGACAGTTGTCTAAAGTTAGACAACGTTTATAACTAAGACCATATGTTTACAAAGAAGTGGTATATATGTGGTATTCAACGAAGAATTTTGGATAAAAAGGGATATAACATTTCTTGCATGAAAAAACGATTTGGCTGGAACACTTGCGACATCGAAGACGCTTTTCTGCTTTGATTACTGTATGCTTGATGTTAGCAAAACGAATCACTACCTTTGAATCCGTTTGAATCACAGGTTGTATATTTGTTCCCGATCGCAATAAGGAATATACAAGAAAAATGTTCTAAATTCTAGTTGTGGCATTGGTGTTTCCTTGGCAATTTTTTTGTAAACGCAATGAACATATATTCTATGCATTTACCAGCGCTGCGTCTATAGTGTGGCCAGTACCACTTCTTTTCTTGAATTCGAATGCGATAGTTGTCAACCAAATCAAATCCACCCATCGTTATGTTGTACATTCGACCAAGCATCAATGTATGAAGTTAGATTCACTGTTTGGTGTGGTTTATGGCATGGCGGCATCATAGGACCTTATTTCTTTCTAAATAAGATGTAGACACCGTGGGTTGCCTTCAATGGTTTGGTCTCAGGTTTAGAGCAATGTTAACCGACTGTCTGATGTGGCCAAAGGTTGATAACATCGATAATCGATATATCCGAGCTGTGGTTCCAAAAATACGTTGATACATGTCATAAAAGCGACACAATGCTCGAAGTTGTGTATAGAGACTGTTAGACTGGATCACCTCATGGTGAACTTTCATCAATTGACCGCCGCGATCATGCGACTTGTCACCACTCGATTATTTTCTCTGGCGCTACGTCAAGTTCTTAGTCTATGCTAACCGGCATGAATTCACTTGCCAAATCATTGGAGAATAGACATGCAATGATTTAGTAAGTGAAGAGTAATGCAAAGTTTCATCAGTTCATAGCTTTGGCCCCACTTTCTGCTTTGTGTTTAGGAAACAACTTTCTGTTAGTGAATTACAAATTGCTATATTTTAATAGGGAAAATTATGCGATGAAAAAACTGCTGAAAAGTAATGTACAAGTTTATCAATTCATCTTCTAAATCCACTCATCTGCTTTGTAAAGTACACTTTGAGAGTGAAAGAAAAAAATAGATCTCCCACGACGCTCTCTTTTTTTTATTTCGCAACACAAAGAGATAAAAACTTATAAGACTGCCCTTTCTTTTACCTGACACAACAAATATAAGTATTTCAATGAAGAAACGTAAAGTATCCTTTCATCAGTTTAATAAATTCAACTGAATTCAATGCTTAATATTATAAATGGTGATGTTTATGGGGAAAATCATACAAATATTCAATGGACAAGAAGTAATGCATAAATTCATTAATAAACAATTTCTCTTAGAAATTTAAAGTTCACATTTTTTTATTCATGCTGATATTTGTATATTTATAAGACTCTGTAAACATCGACTATAATTTGCACCTTATAGAAGGGTAACGGGTGATTTTTTAAGAGGTTTAGAACTTTTTAAAAAAAAAAACACAAAAAATTCGAAAAAATGAATGAAATATTTATTTGAATCGATAGTTTGAACCTTGCAATTTAATGTTTAAAGATAATTTCATGCAAATGTTGACCGCGGCTGCGTCTCAGGTAGCCCATCCGCTGAGTCCAATTTTGGCATACTCTTTCACACATATCGGCCGGTATCTCACGAATGAATGCATGGATGTTGGCTTCCAGTGCGTCAATCGAAGCGGGCTTGTCCCTATAGACATTAGCCTTGACGTACCCCCACAAAAAATAATCTAATGGTGTCAAATCGCACGATCTAGGCGGCCAATTGACCGGCCCGAAACGTGAAATTAACTGTTCACCAAACTCGCCTCGCAATTGCGCCATTGTTTCGCGTGCTGTGTGGCATGTGGCACCGTCTTGTTGAAACCACATATCATGCAAGTCAAGAACTTCCATTTCGGGCAAAAAAAAGTTTGTTATCATCGCTCGGTAGCGTTCACCATTGACAGTAACGCTGCGATTCGCATCATCTTTGAAGAAATATGGCCCAATAATGCCGCCGGCCCATAAACCGCAACAAACAGTGGCTTTTTCGGGATGCATTGGTAGCTGTTGCAATGCTTCTGGCTGATCTTCACTCCAAATGCGGCAATTTTGCTTATTTACGTACCCATTCAACCAAAAATGATCCGACCATAAAATGGAAGCAGCGCGCGATGAACATTTCGAACCGAGCACGAATTTTGATAGTAAAATTCAATAATTTGCAAGCGTTGTTCATTTGTAAGACGATCCATGGTTAAATTGCAAACCAAACTGAAGCTGTTTGACAGTGACACAAGGTACTAAACACACGTCAGCTGTCAAAACCAGTGTTGCCAAAACCAAACCAGCTTAAAAATCACCCGTTACATGAGCATATAACGCATTTTGGAGTTGACGTCACTTGAACTTCTCCTTGAATTATATCAGCCTAAACAGAATTAATTTTCTAATTTACAAATGATAGGCAATTTGAAGACAATAGATTTGGGGGAATAATGAGGTAGTGAATAAGCAACCCCCCAATTTCCTAGTGATTTCACTACTGAATTTTCTTCATGTTTTTTATCTTGAATAACTAAGTGCTGAATAAGCAACTACCACAAATCTTGTGATTTCACAATTGAATTTTCGTTACATTTTTCATCAAAAATATTGAACTGGTGAATAAGCCAAATACATACATACATGTAATGAATTCACAGGTTATGCAATCTCCGTGTTTTTTATCACCTGGGTCGGTGAATAAACAACATCCAACGAAGTAGTGATTTCGTTAGTAAATTTTCATTGAAAAAGTTGCATTTGCTTCCCGCCAATGACATGCCCATTGCCCATGTTAAATTCATCGAAGGAATAAGCTGAAAAGTAAAAGGTGCAGCATCCATTACCCAAGGAAAAAGCAGGTTTTTCCTCAATGAATTTTTTAATTTTTTCCGCTGCGCAGCTTCAAAGCATACCGACAGCACCTGTATACGTTGATATAATGTACACCAGATACCTAAACATAAACGAGCACTAGAAACAAGTTTGAAGTGTTTAGAAGTTTACCTACCATGTCAACCATCACAATCGATAATATCAAATTATTAATGCGATGTTGTTTTCAATTCAAATAAAAAAAACACAAGATAAAGTTTAGCTTTTGTCCTTGTGGATCGTTTTTTTTTTTTTTATTCTAAAAAATGTTTTTCCCCAGGTCTCTCTCTCTCTCTTTCTCTGGAAGTTAAATTCCTTTTCTAGATGTATTAGGTATTCTCAGAACTGACATGAATAATAGGATGTTCATAAGAAAAACTCTCATACTACTCTAAACAACCTCATGATTGAGTCAATTTTCCGGATGTCATCACCATAGTTGACAAAATGAAGAGGAAAGTTCATGAGTTTGAATAATAAGTGACGACTTCGTCAAAAGATCATTGAACCATGACTTTTATCAAAGACAAATCTAAAATGTACACCTACCTATAATATGAAAAGCTTTAGACGTCACAGGCCAAATTAGTATCAAAATAAAAACTGCAAAGAATTTGGAGACCATGATATTATTTTGGGGCATGTAATTAAGTATTTTAAATGTATACAGTAAAACCTCCTTTAGGCGGACAGCGGTCGCAACACTTATCTCCGTCTAAGGGGTTTGTCCGTCTAAGGCAAAAAATAAAAAAAAAAGTTACACAAAAAAAAAAAGTTATACAAAAACAAACCACAGCTGCAGAAATAAAATCCGTTATGCATTTTATCAAAACCAGATACATTTGGTGGTATACTCCACACGCACGCTCTGAGCTACGTTGTTGCAATTTTATTGTTTTCTTTGTTTTATGTCGAATTCCTTTCAACAAAAAAATCGAATAAAATTTTGTCTGTAGTTGAAACGAATCCATTTTTTTTTTTGATTGAGTGTGGGGTGCTTGACATCTTAATTAAATGAAACATATTGTTACTATCCCGAAATGTACTTTTTTGTTTATTGAAAAAGAGCGCACAAATATTTAATATATGTTTTTATATAATTAAAATATTCACTGAAATTAAAATTCGTTGTAACCAAAAACACAGTTTGCCTTCTCAAAACACAGCGAAATTCAATTTGGGATTTAAAAAAAATATCAAATATTGCTAGTGTGTGTGCAAATCGGTGTTAAATCATTCTGAATGAAATCTTTCAAATTATGCAAAATTTTTTGTGAGAGAAACAAATCGATTCATTTTCTAAACTTGAAATTAAAATCCAAGATCCACGGTCCCGCATTCCTTATCATTTTATATTTATGATGAACAGTACATAATCTTACCTTAGTACCTACAAGGTGGTCCAAAATTAATCACCCTATTGGAAGATGTTATAATTTTTGCAAATGGCATCGTATGCCAATCATATTTGACATTTGTGAACTAGACAGCTGCATTAGACTACAAACAGAAAGAAGAAAATATTGTAAAGGTAAAAGGTGTAAAGATTTCCAACACTCAAAATAATTTTTTTTATTGCGTAAAAACGTAATTCAAAAACAAATTTGGATAATTAATTTTACGCCACCATAGTAGGTACAGTAAAATTTTACAAAATAAAATTATTATCTTAGAAAACACAGTTCAAGGGGCCAGCTGCAGCTATCATGTAAAAATGGCATTTGGAAAAGTTTAAAAACAAATTCAGTATGGAAGATTGGAATGAAACAACAAACACTTGGGTAGCTGTCCCAAGTGTTTGTTGTTTTATTCAAAAATCACATTTAACATTATTATATAACCGCGTGCAAAAGCATATTTAATGGAGATTTCCATTGGTACAGATTATAAATCAATTTATTTTTGATTTGGACCTGTCAAACAGTCGGTTTTATCATTGTGATATTTAACAATATTAATGTATTTTTCGATTTAAAATCAATTTTGCAAATTTGTATTTTTCTGCAGATATGTAGGAAGGTACAACAGGTAGATACAACTTCTTGTACTTACAGTTTACACCAACATATTTTCAGTTGTCAGTTTGCAAATGTGATTTTTATTTGCTTAATTTTTTGTTGCTTGTGAAATTTGAGTTTAAAATATCTTTAAAATATGAAGAAAATAATAATTGTAAGCAATTTTAAATTAATCGATATAATTTCAACAATCTCATCTTTCTCTTCTAAAAGTAGATCGAGAGATGATTTTTTTTTTCAAATATTAAAACAGAAACACATGAATACAATGATAAACAAAATTAATTTTAATTCATATTCTATTCGCCAATAAAAAATATCAATTATAAAAAGACTATCTATATTGCGAATTTCTGGATGTGCCTGTTATTTCGTACAGAATATATTACAATTTTTATAGAAAAAAACAACCACAGTGCTGATAGCGCATACTTAGTATTTAGCAAATTTTTTTGTCAAAAGTCAGATAAAGTTACTTTTGTGTTTCCTTTTTCTTATTTGCATTTAAATATTGTGTTAGAACCTAGTTTATGAAAAACGAACTATTGTCTATTCCTCGTGACTTCCCAGATTAGACTGAGAGAGTCAACATAAAATTTATTAAATGTGCAAATATTTTATTTTCAATTTAAATTTTGGAATAACATAGAGTATTTTAATATTCTTAAGGTAATTTATTATTATAAATAGATATAACAATTGTACAAATTGTGGCTTGTTGTTTACAGCAAATTTCCAAAATTTGTACACGAAAACAATAAAAATCATTTTTTTAATGAACAAACAATAACAAAATAACAATAACTTCGTGGGACAGCATATTATAGTCTTAAGCAGCCCATTGACACTACACTTATGCCTGCACCTATGTACTGACACCGGTGTGGCATTCCGCCACACCGATCGAGACACCGACATCAAAATCAAAAACTTTTGATTTTTACTAGCTCCGTGTCTGACACCGATTCGGTGTGCGCACCAACCCACACATAGTTCACATTTCCGTACACCGACACTGGTGCAGACACAAGACGTGTAGTGTCTATGGGCTGCTTTAATAATTAGACAGTGGTAGAGATATAACGTATTTAAATAAATATTAAATATATTTTCATATAAAACTATTTTCGTCTTTGCTTTGTAAGTCGAACAATTGGGCCAAGGGACTGGCTGGCGTTCGTTGTTTTTTTTTTTTTATCCTCAATTCGTTTATTAATCACATTGTTTTGTTAATTTTGTTTACTTACTTACTTGGCGTGTGAAACTGGAGAATTAGCTAGGGACCGAGCTTGGCCGAAGCTTGTTGGTTGAGGCCCTAGTCCACTCCGGACTGTAACGCCAGCTTACTTAAGGTGGTGCTAAAATCCGAGGTGTATCACGTTGATTGGCGAAGTTGGTTGAGGTCCCCTTCCACTTGCGTGCGCCACCTGAGTCGTGGTTTTTCTCTACTTTTTTTAAGTTTTTAAAGACTCTTTTCGGGGCGGAGCTTTTGGGTCTATTCGCTTTAAATGACCCAGCCACCTTAGCCTATGGCTTTTTACCTTTTTGGCTAGGTTTTCATCATTGTATTTTTTCCTCCCACTCCTAGTTTATGCTGACAGGACCAAAAGTCACAAAAATAATATTCATAATACATCTAGAGTGTTCTCATCCGCCTTTGACAAGGTCCATGCCTCTGCACCATATAGATAGCAAGACGGGTATAATAAGCGTCTTATATATATGGAAACTTTAGTTGCTAGAGATATGGGCGATGGCTTTGATACTCAATTGCCTTCTAAGGCCGAAGAAGCAGCGAATGGCAAGAATTATTCTTCGTTTGATCTCAGAGCTGCTATCGTTATCTGAGTTGATCGCGGATCCTAGGTAGACAAAATCCTTAACTACCTCAAAGTAATAGCTGTCTATGGTGATGTTTTGTCCAAGACTTTCGTCGGTGTTGGGTGTCCTTTCTTGACGACATCATATACTTGGTCTTGCCCTCATTGACTGTTAAACCAATTTTATTCGCCTCTGCTTCAATACTCACAAAAGCGACACCACGCTTTGTTCTACCAATTGTCAATATTGTCGGCGTATGTTTATTTTTTTTTATTAGCTTAATAGAAGCGAAACTTATATCTAAACATATTATTCTTAAAACTAAACTTAGTAGAGAAAACTTAGATCTATGGTGGGTTTTTCGTTGTTTTTTTTTGTGCTTTTTTGGTTTTAATTATTTTTTGGTTTTATTAATTTAAAATTGAATTGGGCACATAGGCCCACCCACCAGTTCTTTTACAAAAAAAAAAAAAAAAAACAAACTTAAAAATTAATCTTTGGATTCCTATGAGTTGTAGATGGAGTTTATGAGTGTTGGTGTGAAAGTCAAGGATTGTCGTTGAGTTATTTGCAAAATGCAACATTTTTGATATGGACTCAAAGAATCCATAGAGCAGATCTTAGGTTACGTGGGTTATAGTATAGATCGGGATCATTTCCGACAGAATAGGGAAATCAAAAGTTCCTGTTAAGACTTGGTGCACGAAGAGTATATCAGAGTATATATCGAAGAGTATTAAAGGTTTGCAAATTGATCAATTTCAGTCGATCTTCATAGGGGGGGCAAGATAAAGCTATCTGACCATGGAAGGCCGAGAAGGGCGAACCGAACAAACCTACGTTGTACAGCTTCAATTCTAAGGGAGTGGGAGTTATGGAATGGTGACCAGACTTAGCTAGCGTATTCGAGGAGGGGTTTTACAAAAGTTATGTAAAGGGACTTAGTAACAAAGGGGTCAGAGAATTCTTTAGACCATCGTTTTATGAAGCCAAGAGAGGAGTTGCCCTTGTTAATTATTTAATAAAAATTGGAGCGGAAGTTTAGCTATTTATCACAAATAACTCCAAGGTCTCGGATGAAGTGAACGATTGGAATGGCTACGTTATGAAAATGAGGGTAACCGTTAACGGGAGAAGGTTATGGATTGGCATTTAGCAACAATGAGTTTTAAGAAATTTTTGTCGCACCAAGTTTGGAATAAATTAATGTCGTTTTGGAGAAAGAGACAATCAGCGGGGGTAGGTTAGGTTGCGTAGATGACAGAAGTGAATAATTTATTATATTATCGACATCTTTTATTGTTAATTGGCGTTAATTGGATCAGAGATTGAAAACCTGAATATTACCCTGGTATTGACGTTGTTCAAGGTATGTTTCAACCATGAAATGAAAAGGGGTGGAAATCCGAAAGCTTTAAGTTTAAGGTGTATAGTTTAATGACAGATTTTGTCAAAAGCTTTGCTATAGATTGTGCCCCTAGGGTTTACTGGAGAGTTTTGCACTATCCTTTATTGTTTTCTTATAAAAACTTTGATGAGCAGTGGTTAAACGCTCCCATTAAAACACGGCTAAAGATTCTTTGTGAAAAAATATATGAAAATCTGCAAACAAATATCTATGGGTTTAGATCTTATAAAAAGTACACAAGTTGATTTACAAATGCGTTCAAATGTGAAGTGTAAATTTCGGCAAATACGAAATCTGTTGATTTAAATATCTCATTTTAAAATGCTCTTATTATCTGTAAATATGCTTTCATAGAATTAAAAAAAAAATTACAATTTAATTAATAAAATTTTCCTGCTTCACAAATCACGACCTTTTTTTTATTGAAAGTGTTGGAGTCATTTGTTATCTTGGTCATTATATGATTATTGGATTTTTAACCCTATTGGTCTTATAAAAATTGGCCTTCAGACTGTCTATTTATAAAATGATGAAATATATTCAATGTCGTCTGATGTGAATTATGAAAAATGGAATAGGTAAATTTTGTTCTTATTTAATGGGATTGTTTTGCATTTTCTTTTTGTTCTTGTTTTCTGTTTGAATAATATATATAATTAATTTTTCTTTCGTAAGGTCTCCATCGCATCAGCGAGTTTTTTCACTTCAGACGCAATTAATTTAAATTAATTTTGCGGTAAGGCAAATTAAGTTCGGTTGAAAAAAATTACCTACTTAAGAGGCAGACGATAACCCTTTTATAACAAATTTGCGAAATAATGAAAAAAAAAAAAAAAAACATTTCTTCACAGATATGCCCTTTCATGGATTGGTCGTGATTTCCCTGTGGTTTTATAGCAGTACAAGTCCCAAACACTACTTTAGTACCGAATATTACAAAGTGTCTTTTGAAAATTTCCACCTGGTTTCATTTAATATTTTTTAATGACGAATTTGGCCTCACTTTAACCAAATCATGAAAGATCTTTTCCTTTCACATACCAATAGAGAAATATAGAGAGAGTAATAGTCAAAACGATGATCGTATAAATCTGGGTCCAAATCTAAAAAGTAAAACAAAAAACACTAATCCTTTCTGGACCTATTTCAATGAGAAATTCTTGATTTTCTATTTATAGGTACATATGTATTATGTATATAATGTAAATATATAAGCAAAAGGCCTAATAATCTCCTTGAAAGCTGGACTGATTTAATTTGAATTCTTCAAAAAGGTATTTTTAAGTAATTCAAGAAATATTATAAAATTCAAACACATCGAAAAGGAACTATATTTTTAGTACCTTATCAATTTATGCTTTCCTTAACACTTTTTCTAATGTTCAATGTTGGTTTGAAATCATATAAACAAATTGTTGACAAAATTGGAAATAAAATTTTTGATTTTTTTCATAAAACTGGAAAAAGAGTTTCAACAACGTTTTAAGCAGCTAAATGGCAAAAAAACGGTTTTATTTTTCGAAAAAATTTAGTTAGTTTCTTTTTTGTTTAAATTCTACATTAGGTACTTCATTTACTTAGACCGATTTCACTCGAGATCGGTCGAGCCATTCAGAAAAAAAAACTGCAATAATTTAAAAAAGCAAGTATAGAATTTCGAATAAAATCATCTTCAGTGATGAGGCACATTTTCACCTCAGTGGATTCGTCAATAAGCAGAATTACCGCATTTGGGCGAATGATTATCCAAGAGCGATTGTCGAAAAATCAATGCACCCACAAAGAGTGACTATTTGGTGCGGTTTATGGGCTGGCGGCATCATCGGGCCGTATTTTTTCCAAAATGAGGCCGGTCAGGCAGTTACTGTGAATGGTGTTCGCTATCGTGAGATGATAACGAACTTTTTATTGCCCGAATTGGAAGATATGGATGTGGACGATATGTGGTTTCAACAGGACGGTGCCACTTGCCACACAGCTAACAATGGAAGCAATGGCTCTTTTGCGCGACAAATTCAATGGCTATGTTATCTCACGTGGTGGCGATGTCAATTGGCCGCCAAGATCATGTGATTTCACACCGTTGGACTTCTTTCTTTGAAGTTATTCGAAAGAAAAGGTGTACGTATATAAGCCAGCAACAATTGAAGAGCTAAAGGATGAGATAATTCGGCACATTAACGTCATAGAACCTCAATTATGCCTCAGCGTCATCGAAAATTTGGACCATCGGATGGAGGTGTGCCGCCGAGGTCACCGCGGCCGATATTTTATTCCATACATAATTGAGCCATACCAATATGTATTATCATAATAAAAAGAAATGACAGTAATTTCCTAAATAATTTGTGTTTTATTCAAAATCAACATCGGCCCTTAAAATTTAACCACCCTTTACATACATTAAACTTCTTTACAAATATTTGAAAAAAACATATTTTATCAAACGTAAGTTCACGGTCATTTAATATTAACAAACTTTCCATATTCATATCCATATACACTTATAAACTATATAGTCGTAAATTACTTCCCTTCACTTAAAAGACCTTTGAGCATATTCACTAAATAAATTTTCGATCCCAATGTTTAATATTGTATAAATACGAGTAGGTAGGTACATATATATTGCCAGGTACTCTGTGATGGCACAACTGATGCTGACCCAAAAATCCCCAGGGATGACTATACTATGTAAAAGAAAAACGTACAACATTTTTTAAATGATGTTCGTTATAATGTAGAAGTCATAATTCAGTCAAGTTCGGAGCTGGTGTCAGTTTGGAAAATATAATAATAATAATGTAGCTGAAAAAAGCAAATAAATATGTTAAGCTACATATTTTCGTCCTCATAATATTTCGATAGTAACGTAGGGTGAGGGCTGTGATGAATATCTTTTGGAATTCTTACAAAAAAAGGACAATAAATTATTTTCGTTTGATACCAACTTGATGGAGTTATACTTTAACAAAATTTATCCTGCTGGCTAAAACGTTTCGAAGGGAAGAGGTATTTTTTGTTTTTGTAAAATATAGCGGTAACATGTTATGTTAAATTGTTCTACTAAATAGTCCATTGAAATTTTATAACATTTTGGCCAAATCTTATTGCATTTTGAATAGGAGAAGGATTTTTTTTACATATTTCTAAAGTTCTTTTTTTTATCACACAAAATCAGAATACATATATTTACAATTCGAGTTAGATACTTTATGTGCTAAATTGAAAAAAGTTAACATAAAGTAAAATATTAAAAGATTCAATTTAATGTCATTTTCACCCAACACATGAGAAATGTTTGTTGTCACTTTGTATATTCCTGACACCTCAAAGGTATAAAGCAACAAGAAAAATGTGTGATGTGTGCCATGAATGAGAATGTTTTTTTTTTTTCATTTTTTTTCTTTCTAGAAATAAAAAAACATTATTTGATTGACACAATACTTACCCCACAAACACTTGCCTGTCACTCAGTCAATCACATTCTAAATGTCTAAAATGTGTCTGTTTCAAAAAGGTTATACCTTTTTTACCCACAAAAGCATCGTAGAAAGCAAAAAAAAAGAAGTCAAAGGTACAAAAATGAACAAAATTGCCTAACGTTTTTATGTTCAAGCCGTTACAATGCTATGGTGCTGAATTCCATTGAAAAATTGTAACAAAATAGAAGAAAGTATTTTCTATAAAATAGCCTTAAAATGGAAAAATATTAAATATTATTAAAAAAAACAACGGCAAGCCTTATAGTCTAAGATCCCGTCATAGGACGACGCCAGTTTTTTAGATAGAGTTTTAACTAAAATTTTGGGCAAGGGTTGCCTGGCGAAATATGGTCAAGGCATAGGGTTGCCACGCCTTAAAGTTCGGTTTTCGGGTTTTTTCAATTATGTGACCCACCCCATATGGCATGTTTTAGTGCTAAAAAAAATATTATATGAAAGGAAATTTTGTTTACAAATTTTGAAATACGTGTTTTCTTTTTAATCGGAATTTCAATAGGGTAAATTAGGGCAAAAGAATAAAAATGTCTAGATTCTATTTTCTAAACGAAAAGTGATAGAGAGTTTTTTGTTTCCTTTATCGATAGATCTTGTAAATACAAGATAGCTACACACATACAAAAAAATTCTAGAAAATCTAAAACTCGAGATAAAAACATTTTAAAGAAAAAAAAATGAAAAATGGACGTTGGAGAAAAAAATCACATAAAATATTGCAAAATAGCAAATACTTAAAATTCCGAACTGTACGTCGAAAGTAATAAATGTTTCCTCTGGTGTTCCTCAAGGAAGCCATCTCGGACCCCTGTTGTTTTTGGTGTATGTTAATGAATTACCTTCGTTGCTGCAATATACAACTGGGTTATTATTTGCAGATGATCTTAAACTATTTTCTACAGTAAGAAGTACAAATGATTGTCTTAATGTACAAAGTGATATAAATAAAGTAGTAGATTGGTGCAAACAAAGGCAGTTTACACTTCACTTGTCCGCCCCCATTTAGAATACGCCTCAGTAGTATGGAATTGAAAGAATTGAAAATATTCAAAAATCTTTTACGAGATTTTTGATTAAGCAATTAAAATTGAATTTACCAGAAATGCCAATTTACTCAACCAGATGTGCATTGATTGGTCTAGCTACTCTGGATAATCGTGGCCTTGTAAATTGTGTTATGTTCATTTATGATATATTGTCTTACCATATAAAATGTCCCGTTTTGCTAAATCTTTCAAATATCTATGTTCCAGGAAGAAATACCCGCTCCAGAAATTTGTTGTATATTCCTTTGCATAGATATAACTACGGTTGTAATGAACCATTCACAAGATGTATGAAATTATTTAATGAATTAAATTTTAATATAGATTTAAGCCTTCAAAGACATGTATTTAAACTACAATTAAGTCAAAATGTAAATATATCAGTAAATTGAGTTTATATTAGTTTAAAGCTATCTGTAAGAGGTAACTCGATAGATGAATGAATTAATAAATAAATAAATAATCAGATCCGTATTTCGAAATTATAACTATTATTCCGGCCAGTTCGGTCTCTAGCTTGCAGCCTTCTATAAAACACTAGATTGATGGTTGAGGTTGTCCTTTTTATTAGAACATTTTCACATCCTCAATAGAGGTGAATATAAACTAGAATTCGATCCCCAAACCTTTAGCGAGTCGAGCACACTAACCATTATATACGCAACAGGTTACTAAACACGTATATATGGCGTGGTCTCTGGTGCGTATAACTCATAAGGCTTCAGGGATATATGTATATGTATTCGAAAAATCGTGGGGCTATTGAATTATTGTTTATACGCTTTATGTATCCCAGTCAGAAAAACAACAGACCAAATTATTAAAAAAATATTATATAAAAGTTCCTTAAAGCAACACTGTATAGAAGGACCATACCGGATTTTTATTCCATTTTTTTCTATGTTGAAATTCATCATAAACAAAAAGAAGGTTAACATTGAATTAAAAAAATCTTAAACCCACATAAAAAAGAATATTAAAAAAAAATGCCTTGAATACGAATAATAAATATTACAATAATTCATGAATAAAATATTTTCTTTTGTAGGTATACCTTATTTTAATTTATATTTAAAAAAAACACAGACGAACTGTATCATACCTATTGGGCAGCAGAAAGTATAAATATTAAAATAGTTTCATGGTGAATGTTTTCTCAGAAAATCTATAATAAGGGACATCTATAAAATAAAATATATATTTATTTATTAATATAACATCTAATAAAAAAGGTCTTAATCAACAAGTCCACCTACTCAATCAGGTTCGCATAGTGGAAACATTGAAAATGGGTTTTCCTTAACTGACATTACTAACAGTCCATTCAGAGAACCGGAAGACTCCACAAGGTATTTGTTTTTGTTTTTTATCCAGTGGTCGATGAATAGGAAGTTATTAAAGGCCATAAAAAGCTTTTTTTGAAAGACTAGTTTAAGTTTTAAATATATATTGGATATTATAAGCACTATTAATGAAGACGGAGTAAGTGTCTTTACGCCACGTCAAACAAATTCTTATTTATAAAATATTTTCTTGGCGGTTTTAGCTACACCTTCCTTATGTATTATCAAAAAGATGACCAATCTAAAACTCTAGTTATTATAAACGTAAACAAACTCCAGCTGATTTCCAGAATTATTCATTTTGAGTAATTATTATTAGTGGTATTTTGTCGAAAATGTACCAGTTTTAGCTTACTCCGCCTTTGTTCCTCGTTTATTTTTTTTTTTATAAATAAGGTTTTCAGGATTAGAGGGATTTTAAAGTCGGAGTAAATTTACTCCGTCTCGCTAAAACGAGTTAATAAATAAGGCTGTGAGTGTCTAAGGTTTTCTTATGTGCGTAGAACCTTATGTCTTTGCGGTGCTATACCCACAATACCTATACTTCAAATAGCACCCACACAATCTATTAATAAATTCGAATTAGCCAGGAGTTATATGTGCAGTTGATGCAAAATCTCATAAGTAAGACCAAGTTTCTGCTCGTTGACGTTTATTAAATGCATGTAAACAAACACTTCAAAAAAGGTAATTCATCGAAGGAATAAGAAGGAATAAACAGATGTGTAAAATTTGTTATCTCCCTGTACTCTAAAAATTTCTCAAAAATTCAAGATGGTGGTACAACAAGCAATAAATCTGATCAAAAACTACAAAATCATAACCTCTATCCCATTCACTGCCATTTTGTGTATTCAACCTGTAAATCCAAGATAAAATTCATTTCTATGTGCAATAAATAAAACACACTTCGATTAAGAATAATTCATTTCTTAAAAAAAAAAAAAATCAAAAGTAAAAGAAAAAGAAAACAACAACCAAAAGAAGAAGCTGTCGCTTATTGTCTTGGCCCAAGGGATACATGTAAGAGTATAGGTGGTTGTAGAATTAAGAATAGTTCAGTTTTGAGTTACTCTGTTTCTAAAGTAAATTCATATGCAAAATGAAATAATTCATAGAAGTTAATAATAGTTTTTATGTACTTCAACAAGATTTATATGTATACCTACCTACCAGGTAAACTGAAAGGAAACGGAAACGAGAACCCATATATAGAGAAGTTGGTATATTAAGCATCCTACCTGCAAAATATATACCTACTTCTATTTCAAGGTAAAAGTTCGAAATTGGAATTCTCCAAGGATGAATTTGTTTAGCGTTTCATAAGTAGCTAGCTTCTTCATCTTCTCATATACATATAACACAGTGTGCAGCACATCAAGGATGAAGATTTACTGGGAAAACTTTGCAACATAAGAGTACCTTCAGGAGGTGTATAAATAAAAGCACTTGCTGCAAAAGCATTCACTGTAGTAGATATGTAGTTATCTTATGTAACTATACGTATATTCTTTATGAGTGACGGAGATTTTACCTGACGTGGTGATGGCGATGATTAGTTCCTCAAAGTTTATATATACTCCATCATATTATTTAAGTGGTTGTATGGTATTCTCAGAGGTTAATTAATATGGCTTTAGTCTATTCACACTTTGCTTTATAAAAGATGTTCAGAGGATGTGGTCTTGGTTGCCTAGCTTATATATATTATACTCATGAAAGCCAACTATGAGACATTGTTTTTCGTAAAAGTTTACCTTAAAACTTAATTCTCACATTAACAAAAAGTTTAAGGTCATTTTAATTGAATAATATGAAGTGTAAAGTACCTATGTATATGAAGATTCCAGCAACAAAATAAGAATATTTATTATACATAGGTATAAAAAATTATTGAGGAAAAACAATCTCTAATGTCTTTTAAAATAAAAAGTGACAAATTTATACTTTTTCAGAAAGAAAATGATATAAGTATAAAATATTAATACATTTTACCACAGATTCATAACCAGCAATAAAAGATCCTTTTTTATCAAACGATAAACATTTAAGTAATATTGTTATCGTATACGGTATAATAATACATTTTAATTAATATTTTTTTATTAAACTGTAATTTTCTATTTCGATATACCTGTTACTTTGGAGATAAATCATTTCGAATTAATTAATTTTGACAAAAACCTTCCGCTATACAATCCTATCGAGCGAGTCTATAGTCAATAGTCATATTCAAATTGATGAAAGTAACGGGTGTTTTTTTTTTTTTTTTAAAGAGGTATAGAAATTTAAGTTGGCAACACTATTTTAATTACTGGTGGCCATTTTGTCAGCTGTCAAGTGATTTATTTTTAGTTTGGTTTGGCATTTCAACATGAATAGACTGACACCTGAACATTGAACAACAAGCTTCCAAATTGTGCAAATTTATTTTGAAAATCATTGCCGTTGATCCCAATTTTCATAAGCGAATTTTGTTTAGCGATGAAGCTCACTTTTGGTTTAATGGATACGTCAATAAACAAAACTGCCGTATTTGGAGTGTATGTATGTTGAGACACCGTTACATCTACAAAGACTGACTGTTTGGTGTGCTTTAAGCAGCCCATAGATACTACACTTGTGTCTGCACCGGTGTCGGTGTACGGAAATGTGTGCTGTGTGTGGGCTGGTGCGCACACCGATTTTCGGTGTCAGACACGGTGCGAATCAAAAGTTTTTGATTTTTGGTGTCAGTGTCTCGATCGGTGTGGCGTGTGTGGCGGAATGCCACACCGGTGTCAGTACACCGGTGCAGACACAAGTGTAGTGTCTATGGGCTGCTTTATGGGTTGGTGGAATAATTGGTCCGTACTTCTTTAAAAACGATGCTGGTCAGAGCGTTACAGTCAATGGTGACCGCTATAGAGCCATGATTACTGACTTTTTCGTTCATCAATTGAACAACCATGATGTGCAGGAGCTGTGGTTTCAACAAGACGGCGTAACATGTCATACAGCTCGTGCCACAATTGATTTATTGAAGGAAATGTTTGGTAACCGCATAGTTTCACGTTATGGACCCGTGAATTGGCCTCCTAGATCTTGCTATTTAACGCCGCGCCATTGGACTATTTTCTCTGGAAATATGTGAAGTCGCTAGTCCACGCTGATAAGCCCGAAACGATTGACCACTTGGAGGACAACATTCGTTATTGCCGATATACGGCCACAAATGTTGGAAAGTCATCAAAAATTGGACCTCCAGATTAGACTACGTCCGAGCCAGCCGTGGCGGTCATATGCCAGAAATCATATTTAAATTATTATGCCAGAAAATTATCTTTTGAATAAAGTAAATTTTATGTTAATTTAAAAAAAATTATCTTTGTTTTATTCCATTTCAAAGTTCTATATACCTCTAAAAAAAAACACCCTTTACTTATTAATAATGCCAATAAGTGTTAAGTCAAATACAATAATATTTTAAGTATTATGTATGAGCACATATCCATCAATAATTTATATAAAACCAAAGAAGGAAAATCAATAAAGCTCAAACTGATATCGGTAATGTAGGTATACATAGATTTCATCATATTTCACTCTTACATGAATATGCTTTTATATTTTATGCATCTTTCTCTTGTTCTATTTATTTATTTTGGATCAATTTATTTCGGTCACATTACTCGTCTCGTATGCCTACATTAGCAATATCAAAAATAGAAATAAAATAAAACTCCCTATTAGAGTGCCAGACTGCAGAATGCAGATTCTAAGTTAAACTTAAACTCAAAAAGTATGTGCATTAGTTGGTTATAAATATTATATGTCCATGCAATATGAGTTTTGCTACAAAATATAATATGTAATGTAAAATGTAAATCCATAAGAGATTTAATATGTAGAAGCACTAAGAAAGATGAATAAAGCTTAAGAGGATGCAACAAATTTCAATGAGTCAATAATATATTTTAGCTTAAAAGGAAAATTTTAAAGATTAGATTAGTATCTAACCATTGCGGTACATTTTGTTTTAAGTAAATTAAATTGAAAAACATTATTTAAATGTAATTCGAAAAAGTTAAAGGTAAAGGTAAAAAACTTTCTTAACAATTATCCATACAAGTCGTAGAAATAAAGTCAGAGAGTGGACTTAATCTGAAAATTGAAGATTGATGTTTAACTAATTTTATTTTTTTAAAATGCATTGGAGTAATGTTTACTTGAGAAAACTGCAAAATGAAGGTGTGTTCAGTTATGAGCTTTAATAACTGCGCGACTGCAGTTTTTTAATTCACAAGTAGGTACATTCAGTGTTGTGCCGGTTTTTTACACCGAGTTTTTTACCAGGTTTTTTACATGTAAAAAACTCAGCAAAAACCGCATGATGTAAAAAAACTGTAAAAAACGGTAAAAAACAAAAAAAAATTTTTTTTGACTTTATTTATTAAACAAAAAACAAAACATATTCAATTCTTTTAATTTTTTTATTGTACAATATTCAAAATACTCCATCAAACTCCATAGGAAACTCTTCATTCCATTTAACGTAAAATAAACGTGTATTAATTTTTTCGACCTTTCAAAGGTTAGGCGATTTCGAAGAGGCGTATGGATTTGGGCCAAATTCGAAAATACTCTTTCAATTTGAGCCGATGAAGCTGGCAATTTTAGTAGCTTTAATTAATAATCTGGAACATTTAAGTCATCAAAATTTGTTGTATTCGGTCGCGGCATTTTAATTAGTTTTTAATAAATTCTTGATGTGTTTTTGTTTTCTCAACTCGGACAATGTTTTCTGATCAAAAACGTGCCTTAAATGACAATCTGTCAAAATAAATACATATTTTACCGTTTTTTACAGTTTTTTATAGTTTTTTTACATTTTTTACAAGTTATTTACCATTATTTACTGATTTTTACACAGAAAATGTAAAAAACTGTTTTTTACAGCAAATCGCCCATCACTGAGTACATTATTCGTTTTTTTCTTGCTATATAACTATGTGTGTGTAGGTTTACGTTTAGGTACTATGTGGCAAGTTATGGGTTTGTAAAAAAAAAATCGAACTTGAGCTTTTGATAAAATTTGACATTTCGATTATAGCGAAGTCGAAAAAAACGGGTCTCGCAGTTTTGTCTGTCTGTCTGTCTGTTCGGATGGAGCCTAAACGGGTGGGTCTATTAGCAAAAAATTAAAATCTTATTTTTCTAAAAAACGTGCCCATAATTTTTTTTTTATAAAAAATTCAGTAATTTTTTTTTATAAAAATGTTACCATTTTAAAACAAAAAATTTTTCGGAAAAATGCTTTTAAATGGTACCTCCCATAGAACCATTTTTTTTTTTTAATTTTCGATTTTCTCAAAAACGGTTCAAATGATTTTGATAATTTTTTTATAGAGAATGTTTACAATAATTTTAAAAATATTGTGCACCAAAATTTTCAAAATCAATTTTTTTGGATTTTTAAAAAAAGTTTCAAAATATTTTTTTGAGAAATTAATACATAATTCGAAAACGACTTTATCGATTTTTATTAAACTTAGCACCCAGCAGTTTTTTAACATTATTTAGCAGATTTTAAATACATTTATTTTCTTATAACTAAAAATAACGGTACCTCCCATACAAATTTTTAAAAATCGTTAGTTGAAAATCTCATTTAAGCAAAAACGGCTTCTACGATTTTGATTAAAATTTTTGTGTGAACTAATATCAGAACGATCTACCATATTATTTAAAAATGATACCTCCCATAGAACCATTTTCTTAGGGTTTCGACATTATCATTTTATGTCATTATCATTATCTGTTGAACCAATTTTAGTGAAATTTTTTACACAAAAGTTACTTATATTGCCTATCAAAATCTTCAAAAAATCAAATTTTGTTTTTTTAAACAAATTTTCAAAATAATATTTTGAAAATTCCATATTTCGGAAATGGGTAGAAGAATTAATATTTTTTAATTTATTTTATAACTTTACACTGATAAATCATAAGAAACGGCCTACCATTTTTTTTTTAATGTTTTTAAAATTTTAGGATATTTAAAGAAATATTTTTTTTTTAAAACCGCTTCAACGATTTTTAATTTTTTTTTCTCATAATTTGAGATTTGTTCAAGAAATCAGATGTACATCGAGTTGGTGTCAAAACAATTTCAGAGACGGTCGTTTAATTAATTTATTTCTAATTATATTTATTGTTTAACAACTAAGTCTAAACATGCATATGTGCAACACTTTGCTAAATTATTCATATTTATGTACTCACATAATACTATCTTAAATTAAACCATGTATTTGGCTTAAAATATAAGCTTCCATAATTAATTCATTACTTTTATCAGATAAATAGTTTTTAAAATATTAAAACTTTAAAACCTCAATGTGATCTGCCATAAGAGCAAGTTTGTGCGACACTGTCGTGCATTTTATTTTAATCTTTAATCAAGATCGATTTTAATCAATGGAAAAACTAAAAATCATTTAAAAAGTAATGGGTGATTTTTTAAGAGGTTTAGAACTTTAAAAAAAAAAAACACAAAAAATTCGAAAAAATGAATGAAATATTTATTTGAATCGATAGTTTGAACCTTGCAATTTAATGTTTAAAGATAATTTCATGCAAATGTTGACCGCGGCTGCGTCTCAGGTAGCCCATCCGCTGAGTCCAATTTTGGCATACTTTTTCACACATATCGGCCGGTATCTCACGAATGAATGCATGGATGTTGGCTTCCAGTGCGTCAATCGAAGCGGGCTTGTCCCTATAGACATTAGCCTTGACATACCCCCACAAAAAATAATCTAATGGTGTCAAATCGCACGATCTAGGCGGCCAATTGACCGGCCCGAAACGTGAAATTAACTGTTCACCAAACTCGCCTCGCAATTGCGCCATTGTTTCGCGTGCTGTGTGGCATGTGGCACCGTCTTGTTGAAACCACATATCATGCAAGTCAAGAACTTCCATTTCGGGCAAAAAAAAGTTTGTTATCATCGCTCGGTAGCGTTCACCATTGACAGTAACGCTGCGATTCGCATCATCTTTGAAGAAATATGGCCCAATAATGCCGCCGGCCCATAAACCGCACCAAACATTGGCTTTTTCGGGATGCATTGGTAGCTGTTGCAATGCTTCTGGCTGATCTTCACTCCAAATGCGGCAATTTTGCTTATTTACGTACCCATTCAACCAAAAATGAGCCTCATCGCTGAACACAATTTTTCGATAAACAACATTTCGAACCGAGCACGAATTTTGATAGTAAAATTCAATAATTTGCAAGCGTTGTTCATTTGTAAGACGAGCCATGGTTAAATTGCAAACCAAACTGAAGCTGTTTGACAGTGACACAAGGTACTAAACACACGTCAGCTGTCAAAACCAGTGTTGCCAAAACCAAACCAGCTTAAAAATCACCCGTTACATGAACTTCTGCGGAATAATTTGGCGCGTTCAGAAAATTGAGATCTCAGAAATCACTTAAGAGCGAATTCAAAATTTTTTTCCTCAGAGTTTTGACAACAAAACTGAGAAATTTTGATGAAGAATGCTGTTCAAATAACTGATTGCACGCCTATTGTTTCAATTGGTTTTTTTCCGCCATTTGCAAAAATTATAGCATCTTCCGATAGAGTGACAACTTTTGTGTCACCTTGTATTAAGCAACTTATTGCAAAGTTACAGTCCAAATACCCTGCAATAATAATTATGTTCAGCAAATAATGCAAAAGGCGAACCAAGAGTATACTTTTTTAGACATTTCACCAAAAAGTGAATTGTTGTTAAAAAAACAGACAACGTTTGCTTTTCTTTTTGTAAGTTTTATTTTCTAGAACAGTTCATGATATATGAATTTTTACAAAAATGGATTTCCAAGAATTTGGATCTGAACCAATAAATTTTTTTCTATAGACATACCTCACGTTTAAGCAGAAAAATGAAAAAAATAAAACTACCATCCCTCCTAGCAAAAAGTTATCTATACATCTGTCCAAACTGTGAGTAAAAATGTTAGCGAAAAAAAACAAACAAACAGAAAAAAACCTTTTTGTGATTTTCATGCATACCATCAAACTAGGACGCATTTTGCTCACAAAACACAAAAGGGTAACTTTCGCAGAATAAGGTGAGTTGTTTTTTTATTTTTTTGCTTTCTTAGAATTTTCAAACGTCCTATACACAGGCCACCTAGGATTTTAAATACAAGGACTTTTGCGAACAACAAAAAAAGGTTTAGAATTCTGATAATGCGGAAAACATAATTTTTGTCACGTCTTCTATAAGTTATGATAACATTTTGAATATTTTACTAATACAAGGATTTAATCTTCATGCCGCGCCTCACCCTATCATCGCGACCGACCCAGTCACCGGCAACAATGATGATGACAATGCCAATGTCTGAAAGTGATGCTGCTGATGGCTGACCGGGAAAATAGGTATATAACTGCAAAGGCAAGGGTTAAAGTTAAAGGTTCGACCATTGCGCTTGAGTTAGTATTAAATGGTTGGAATGAGATAAAATCTTCTGTTTTTTTTTTATTGATTGGGAGATGGCGCCGCGGTGGTGGTGTACTGGTAGAATCAGAATTTCTGCAAAAAAAAGATTGAATTAATTTTATTATGGTAAAGGGAAAAAAGGTCAACCTTTAGACCTAACCGAAAAAAATCAATTTTGAAATTCATGAATTCATGATTATTATTCTGAATTTGGATGAATTTAAAAGAAACATATACACATTATACACGTACATATGTACATTAATAAATACATACATATGTATTATGTATATTACATGTTTTTTATGTTTATTTATATATATATATATAAATTAAAAGATGCTTAACTATAAATGCTTTTTAAATTGAATCAGTATAATTTTTAAGACGGATATTAATCTAATCTTATTACTTTTAACGAGCATACATATATATACATATATTTTTATATACATATATTTTTATATACATACATATATTTGTATATATATTTATATATATTTGGTCTCTCAAAAAACGGTTCCAACGATTTGTATAAAATTTTCAGTTTATTTTTATGAAAAAGAAAAAAATTGAAAATTGGATTTAGTAAAATCCACCCAGTGGCACGCCCACTTTTATTATATTTCTTACTTTCTCGGAAACAATTCAAACGATTTAAATAAATTTCTTTTTTTTTATCCTTATGAAAAAAAAATAATGAAAAATTGTTTTTCTTATTATTGCTTGTCTTCAAAACGGCTGTAGCTATTTTGATGAAATTTTCAGAGTTTTTCTTATTAACGACAACAAAATTTTAAAACTAGATTCAGTGAAATCCGCTCACTGCCACGCATACTTTTCATATTCCTTGGTTTAGTAATGTCTCTATTTCTTAGAAACAACTCAAACGATTTGAATGAAAGTTTTAGATTTCATTCCTATGAGTGATAAAAATTTGAAAAAAAAATATTTATATCTGCCCACAGCTCCGCCCACAGGTCCGCCCTCTTTTTTTGGTTTTTAGTTTATCCGAAACGGCTCCAACGATTTGCATGAAATATTTGAAGTTTATTCTTATGAAAAATTTGAAAATTGGATTCTGTAAAATGCGGCCACTACCACGCCTTCTTTTCTCACTCCTTAGTTTCTCAGGAAAAACTTCAAACGATTTGGATGAAATTTTTAGAGTGTATACGGTCGGAAATGGCTCTTTTTCTCAGAAAGGCATAAAATATTTTATATAGATTTGTTTTGATGAACGAGGAAACAATATTGAAATTGGTTTTAGTTAAATCTGCCCATTTCCACACCCTCTTCTCTTATGTTATCGTTCCTAGGAGGGAATGCTAGAAATCACTGAGTGCCTTATATGTATGCTTTTTGTGGTTGATCCTGGAGACATGCTAACAGAGTGATAGTATCACAGTGTGCAGGGCATCTTCTACTCTAATTGTGACATTATTAAAGTGGTAAATTTGAAGTATTTTCTGTTTTAATAGCGAAAGTGTATTAGTGTGAGACTGTAAAAGTACGGAAGTGTGGCAGGGTGACAGGTTTGGGTGGTATTTTCACACATGTTAATGTATGGAGCTACACGTGGAGATACCTTCACAAGTGTTGTGATGCTTCCATATATGTATGTGGAGATGAATATGTATACAGTTTGACATAATGTGGAGATACATGCGGAAATACCTCCACACATGTGGAGATACAATATGGAGATGCATTAAAATAATTTTGAGATAAATTTGCTGATACCTTGACATAAGTAGAGAAAAGTGTTAAGATACTATGAAAAATGTGGAGATACATGCGCAGATCTCTCTACGAGCTAAAACTGAGGTGGAACCACAAGTGGAACCTTGAGTGGCATGTTTTTCGGGTTAAACGGATTTTAACTCCCTTCTTGGATTCTTTGTACCACTCACCAGAATTGTAAAGACTGCAGTCTTTTTGGGACTGCAGTTAAGTCACTAATAAGACTTTTTTTCTCTAGTATTTTAACTTACAAAAGTACTTTGACTGTAACTATACAGTCAGGAGAGGAAGTTCTTATTTCAATAATTCAATTGTACGTGGCGTATTTGAGAGTAGGAAAGCCATCTGTATTGTTTTTTTTATGTACCGGACAAAAAAACAAACAACATTGTTTACCACAGAAAGTTGCACTGACATGTAATCTGTGAAACTCATTTTCGGTGTAAATAAAAGTTTCATTCATTCAATTTAGATGCTCGACTATCGAAAGGGACATCAATAATTAAATCAATTTAAGGCAGAACAAAGTTCGACGGGCCAGCTTGTTTCATATAAAACTAATAACAACATCAAAATATTTGAAAACAGAATTCTGTTCCGGAGTTTACCAACTCAAAGCTTGAAGCATACAAACTTGGATCTGACAGCATCAACTAGCTGATAACATGAAAACAAGAACACTGTATCACCCGAAGATGGAGTAGACACTCTGAAACGCGTCGCATATTTCATTTAAAACTTAAAAGTTGTGAAAATAAGTTTTTTCCTAAATTACTTTTTAATTTTTCTTATTATTTATATTATTTTATTATTATTATATTATTTATATATTATATATAATTATATTTTCTAATATAACACACAACTCGGAGACAAAAACCCAAAAAATACATGTTCCAACAGCCTTCTGAATAGTTAAGTTCAAACATCTGGAAGCCTGTTTCAGCCCATAAAAGATTTTATTCAACTTACACACCGCTTCAAAACGAGGTTCTCAGCAACAGACAGTGTTGCCGAAAGTACTCCCATAGGAGTATTGTACTCCTTTCAACACCTCCGTACTCCTGTACTCCTCCTTTTACATTCGTACTCCTATTTTTTTTTAAAAACCTAAAATATCTTACACTTGCAGCAAAGTGTAATGTTAACCTTAATAAATTTAATTCACTTCAAATTTAAATCAAATTTGGCAGCATTTTAATCTTCCAAACTGTCGTCGAAAAGGGAATTTCCCTCTTTCTTGTTTGTTTTTGTTTTTCGTTGGCGTGGACGTCTACGTTCAATTTACATCTGTCAGTGCGGTATTTATTTTATGGTTACCTCATTACCTGAAATTTTAATTTGGTGGTTGTTTTTTTTTTAGCTCCGTAAATTTGTATGTATTGTTCAATAAAATGAAAAGGTTTGTTAATTAATGTTTGAAATATTGTAATTCCTATTAGAAAAATTCAAAGTAAACTTTTATTGTATAGATATTTAGTAAAATTGGATTCCTTGGAGCAGGTAAAGGCAAAAAAAAAGCAAATATAACTATGCATTACGCTATCTGCCACAAGACAGATTTTGTGTGATAGAAAAGATATTTACTTATTTTTGTTCTTAGAATTAATAATTTATTTATTTATGTTTTTTTTTTTGTAACTGATTTTTTTTCATGATGATTTTTTTTTAATAAAGTCTGAAGACTAATGGCCAGTTGCACCAAAATACACTAAAACCAGTTTTTGCTAAAATCCCTATAAAATTTATCAGCCTGATAAATTTATTGGGTTGCACCAATGTCTTTCACTGATATTTTAGCTAAAATGCTGTTTGCGAACCATCCCTGGTTTTTGTCAGCTGATTTTTAAACTGAACGAAAAAGTTTCACTCGCGTAAGTAAGATAGCAATATGAGATATGTCAAACTTCCCCATCTGGTGATTCTATTCTAATGTGAGTACAATCAACTGCTGCAACTACATTTGGAAATCTTGGTAGTAAGTAAAGCTTTAACTACATTGACCACTTTTTGTAAAATTGAAAATATTTTTTTCCCGCTAGCGCAGTTATTTTGTGAAAATGAATATACAGAGTTCTTTTTTTAAACCGAAATTTAAGCTTTCTGCATCATTTTTATAAGTTTCCCAGTCAGAAACACTATCCTTAAATGAGTTTGAAAATTTTCACTTTTGTACTTTTTCACTTTATTGGCCAATGTAGTTAAGGCTTAACTTTCAAAATATGTCCTGTAAAAGGTGAAATTTTTTTTATTTTGTAGATATATTCGTTAAAACTAGCTTTTAAAATTTATCTGGAGAAAAATGGCATTTTAGTTTATTGGCTTGTTTATCGGCCTTTTAAAACTAAAATTGGTTGGTGCAACCAATAAATGCCATTTTAAAATTTAACGAAGCATTAAATATTTAAAAGCGTTTGGTGCAACCGGCCATAAAAAATGTCTGTACTACTATTTTTTTCAAAATACTCCTCTTTTTTGGCTTCAGTACTACCTTGAAATATTTCTTCCCGGCAACACTGGCAACAGATATAGCAAGGATGGCTCTAATTGTTGCGAATCGAGCAAATGGACTGAATGTCTCCGTGTAATCTGTGCCTTCTTTCTGAGTAAATCCTAATACAACGAGGCGCGCTTTGTACCGATCGTTCAATCGTGGCATCACATACATACTTGCAATAGCGTTATAATTAAAAAAAAAAAAAAAACAACAACAAAGTTGAGTAAGGCATTGTAAAATAACCATAACTTATTAAATCTCTTGCACATGAAATTAAAAAAAAACCCTACTCCAAGAAACATTTCCCATAACTGGGAGTATAATGGTTTGGAAACGATAAAGTCTTCTCTACTCTACTATCAAATATAAGTAATAGAAAAAGTTACAACTCTTTTTGTACATGTTTTTATAAACCTTTCTCATTTCAAGTCAGAAGAAATTCTTCTAATAGCTATAAATACCAAACATTGCATCTCTTGCAGCATCTCAACTCTCCCAGATTGCACGCAAAACATCCAAACCAAACCGAAACCTTTCTATTACCTGGTTAGAATAGGTATATGTATGTATATGTACTTACAAAGTTACATCAACTAAAAGAAGGTAAGTCTCCAAAGAGTCGAGCCATTTATATATGAAAATGTAATTAAGTGTCACTTTTAAGCCATCCGGAAATTACGAATTTCCTTTGCGAGCACCTGATGCAAGAGTCCTATCCGATTAAGTCTGCTATTTTGGATCCATCGTCGTCGTCGTTGGTGTCCCCCCCCTCTGTCCACCACTTCAACGAAATTGTAACCTTTTTCAAGTAATTTTGCCTCCGATATACATTTTTGTTTCTAAAAAAGGCATCGACTTCATATACGACGAGAGTGAAGAATGTGTCCCTATCATGGATTGCGTTGCGTTGTATTTCCAGAAGCACATAAAGTTTTACAAGTTCCAAGATGTAAATTTCATAGTCCATAATTTTTTCAGTTTGTCTGTCTATGCTATGTGGTTCGAATAAATTTTCTCGAAGTTGACATCTTTTACCTTGGAGCTTGGAGAATATTTATTATTTTTGCAATCGACCTCAACTATTCGGTAAATGTCATATAACACAGGTAATTCCCTACTGAATTTAAAAAAATTACATTTCAAGGATTTTGTAAAAAGCATTTGTAAGTAATATATATATATATATATATATATATATATATATATATAATACGTATAGGTAAAGTACATATGTGAATGTACATTTCAGGATCCAGCAGAATTGTCTGATGTGTATTATTTTTTAAACCATGATCATTTTATTAATAACGATTTTGGAATATTGATAAAAAAAAACTAAGGACTTAATAGAGATTTTCTTTAATAATAATATGTATAGTAAAATAAAAGTAAACGACTAAGGAAATTACAATTTATAAGAATGTCCAGTCCACCGATAAAGGAGAGCCTTGGCCCTCCAGGGTCACATAAACAGTACTTTTATAAACAAAACTAAATTAAAAGTAGTAGATACGACTCTTCATTAAGAATTAATATAAAGTGAAATACAAGATAAAATATTGTTGACTTGGTGGATAAATGATTTGCATCTCCATTATTATTAATAACCGGATGCAGGTTACAAAGTCCAGTTTATACAACAACAAAAAGCTGACACACGTAAAACAGAAAAAAAAAAAAAAACAACTCATGGACTAATGGACAGATTGAATATTTAATGCTTTTTACTGTGAAAACTATTAAGGATCCTTACATCCATCTCCGGTTTTTCGTGGCTTCGTTTGTCCAGATTAAAATAAAATAATAAAACAAAAAAAAAGAAGCCAACGATTAAATAAGATTTTAACAGTATACATATAAATATAAGAACCGAAAGCAGAACGAGCAAGATTTATGAATAATGCAAGTTTTTTATAAGTTCTTCCACTGAAAATTTTGCAACTACTTCCCATCACACTGCGTCTTAATCATTTCGAATGCTGCTTACTTATGGGTTAAGCATATTATTACCAGGATACGGATAGGTAAGTAAAAGTAAACACGAACAGGAAGGCCCCATATACGGATATAGCCTTAGCATTAAATGACAATCCTATTTTCTATGTTATAACTACGACAACAAAGAAGCTTTATTGCCAAAGTACATATAGGTATACATTTATATGAATTTCCAGATTTATTTTAATGTTAAATTCTATTGTAGATGACGATGAAAGTATGTAAACATAAATTATGTGAGATTTTTTTTAGCAAACATGTAGCTTAAGAAAAGTACCTCTGTATGTTTTGCATGATTTAAGTAATCTGGATGTGGGTTATTTTTGTATTTATTTTAAGCTTATTTTTTAAGGTTTAAGGAACAGTTACACGCAAACGTATCTATAATTAGAAAAATTGGTAAAATTGGTCAAGCTTTAGAAACTGGTTGCTCAATTAAAGATTATCGATTACAAAAAATATCTAGGATCAACAATTAATATAAATTGTATTGTTGGCTTTTTACAAGAGGATTTTTGTATTGTGGCATTGATTAATTGATTTTTTGTCTGTCTGTCTGTCCTATCGGCTGTTGCATGGACGGGTGGATCAATTTTTTTTAAACGTTTTTTGGACTTGCCCCCACACTTTTTTTCATTTTTTTAAGACCAAAAATAACGGTACCTGGCGTACAATCTTTTTTAGGAAAAAAATGAAAATCTTATTTTTCTCAAAAACTTGCCCACAAATTAAAAAATTTACAGATTTCACTCATAAAGTAACTATGGGGACATTGAAAATGACTTGTATTACGTCAATAAAAAAAAAACATGTCTAATCTTTGTGATTTGTATTTTGTATACTATTGTTGCATTATAACTTCACAAACTGTCTTAGAAACCATTCTACAGTCTGAAGTACCAATTTGTATATTTAGTGTCACTTCCCAGTTGGCGGTTAAATTAATGTTGTATAATTTTTTTAATAAGATCTTAGTCTTAATTGTAGCTTAATTTGCAATTACACAATCATACTCATTTTCATCCGCACCGGTATAGCACTTATACACGAAATTAAAGTTACATACCATCTATCTTAACGTATATCTAGGTATTTGACATTTTTGCATAGTTAAGCTTTGCAGAAAGGTAACTGAATTATTACAGATCGATTAAAGCATATGTACATCATATACAGTTAGTTCTCGACTCAGTTGGTTTTTGTTGAATCAACCCGTGAGTTGGCTTGTTATTTTATCAATTTGACGGTTGATGAGAAAATCAAAAGATTTTTAATTTTTTTCAAATTGATTTACAAGTATTTCAAATCATTGAACTATGTATATTGTATAAAGCCATCAAGACATTTGATTTACTGTCCAAGTAAATCTTTTTTAATTCGAGACAAAATTTACAAAGAATTTGATGCGAAGCCCCACCTCACTGGTAATTGTTTTTATTCTATAATATTTTATTTTAAAATATTTTGAACTCATCTTTTAATCAATTTAACAATATCGATTCGCGTAATTTACCCAAACGTTGTCTAGTATATTCTACGTTCTTTAGGTTGATTTAGAAAAAAATCAACTTTTTTAACATTATACCTTATTTTAAGACTTTAATCCCAAACATCCGATTATTAGAGTAGAAGTTAGAAGCTAACCAATACCTTAACCTTGATCATCTGGTCCTTAGAACTTAAGTTATAATTTTATATAAGAGGCTCAAGCAGGTACCTATGCTTATTTTAGGTTAAACAATCAAATTGATTTAGAAGTTAGTAAAGTTTTTACCCAAACGTTGTCTAGCATATTCTAGGTTCTTTTGGTTGATTTAGAAAAAATCAACTTTTGTAATATTTTACCTTAATTTTGAGACTTTAACCTCGAACATCCGATTATTAGAATAAAAGTTAGAAGGTAACCAAGACCTTAACCTTGATGATTTGCTCCTTGGAACTTAAGCTATAATTTTATTTAAGAGGTTCAAGTAGGTGCCTATGCATATTCTAGGTTAAACAATCAAATTGATTTAGAAGTTAGTAAAGTTTTTACCCAAACGTTGTTTAGCATATTTTAGGTTCTTTAGGTTGATTTAAAATAAAATCCACTTTTGTCATATTTTACCTTAATTTTGAGACTTTAAACTCAAACATCCGATTTTTAGAATAGAAGTTAGAAGCTAACCAAGACCTTAACCTTGATGATTTGTTCCTTCGAACTTAAGTTATAATTTTATGTAAAAGGTTCAAGTGGGTACCTATGCATATTCTAGGTTAAACAATGAAATTGATTTAGAAATTAGTAAAGTTTTTACCCAAACGTTGTCTAGCATATTCTAGGTTCTTTAGGTTGATATATAAAAAAAATACTTTTGTTATATTTTACCTTCATTTTGAGACTAACCTCGAACATCGGATTATTAGAATAAAAGTTAGAAGGTAACCAAGACCTTAACCTTGATGATTTGCTCCTTGGAACTTAAGCCATAATTTTATTTAAGAGGTTCAAGTAGGTGCCTATGCATATTCTAGGTTAAACAATCAAATTGATTTAGAAGTTAGTAAAGTTTTTACCCAAACGTTGTCTAGCATATTCTAGGTTCTTTAGGTTGATTTAAAAAAAAATCAACTTTTGTCATATTTTACCTTAATTTTGAGACTTTAACCTCGAACATCCGATTATTAGAATAAAAGTTAGAAGCTAACAAGACCTTAATCTTCATGATCTGGTCCTTAGAACTTAAGTTATAATTTTATATAAGAGGTTCAAGTAGGTACCTATGCATATTCTAGGTTAAACAATCAAATTGAATTAGAAGTTAGTAAAGTTTTTACCCAAACGTTGTTTAGCATATTTTAGGTTCTTTAGGTTGATTTAAAATAAAATCCACTTTTGTCATATTTTACCTTAATTTTGAGACTTTAAACTCAAACATCCGATTTTTAGAATAGAAGTTAGAAGCTAACCAAGACCTTAACCTTGATGATTTGTTCCTTCGAACTTAAGTTATAATTTTATGTAAAAGGTTCAAGTGGGTACCTATGCATATTCTAGGTTAAACAATGAAATTGATTTAGAAATTAGTAAAGTTTTTACCCAAACGTTGTCTAGCATATTCTAGGTTCTTTAGGTTGATATATAAAAAAAATACTTTTGTTATATTTTACCTTCATTTTGAGACTAACCTCGAACATCGGATTATTAGAATAAAAGTTAGAAGGTAACCAAGACCTTAACCTTGATGATTTGCTCCTTGGAACTTAAGCCATAATTTTATTTAAGAGGTTCAAGTAGGTGCCTATGCATATTCTAGGTTAAACAATCAAATTGATTTAGAAGTTAGTAAAGTTTTTACCCAAACGTTGTCTAGCATATTCTAGGTTCTTTAGGTTGATTTAAAAAAAAATCAACTTTTGTCATATTTTACCTTAATTTTGAGACTTTAACCTCGAACATCCGATTATTAGAATAAAAGTTAGAAGCTAACAAGACCTTAATCTTCATGATCTGGTCCTTAGAACTTAAGTTATAATTTTATATAAGAGGTTCAAGTAGGTACCTATGCATATTCTAGGTTAAACAACCAAATTGATTTAGAACTTAGTTAAGTTTTTACCCAAACTATGCATATTCTAGGTTCAACAATTGATTGATTTAAAAGACTGACATTTTACCTTAATTTTAAGACCTTAACCTCAAACATCCGATTATTAGAACAGAAGTTATAATCCAAACAAACCAACCAAATCCAACCTTTTCGATTTTATTATTTGTAAAATACCTACTACAATTAATGTTCATGCACATACCTACATGCATATATATGTACATACCTACATGCATACATACATACCTACATAAACATAATATATGTACATATATCATTTTTGTGCCCGATGCAAAGCCAATTTTGTTTGACACGTGTTTTTTTTTTTTATTGCACACACTCCACCGTCTTCTCCCTTCTATCAATATGTTCTTTGTAGGTACGTACCTACATACATACATATTTTGTTTGTTTTTTTTCTTTTGCCGTGATGAAATATAGTTCTAAAAAGACAGTTTTTCAAGTTTCTAGTATGAAATTTTTTACGATTTTGCAAACATTTTTATGCAGATTTGTAGCCTTTCATTTAAACTTTAATTATCTAGCTTAATATTGAACATCCAATAATTATAACCAAAGTTATAGGCTTCTAAGTGGGCTCAAATCGAGCATTTTTCGAATTTAATAATTCCTCCACTGAATCTCGTCCGTTGGCGATGATCAAAATTTATGTACGCTGGCTGAAATTCATCACTTGTGTTTTTTTCTTCATTTAATTCATTTTGGTAGTTTCTTTGGTAACACCAACCAAAAATTCAATCGTTCTCCCCCTATACGCTAGAGTTCATTCTATATCTTTGTTCATTTTGGTAACACCATACTTTGATCAAAACGACCCTATAAACATTTTCAATGTTAAAACAAAAAATCCAGTAATTTTTTTTTTACAAAAAGACTACCATTTAAAAACAAAAAATCCGAAAAATGGTTATAAATGGTACCTCCCATAAAATCATTTTTTTAATTTTCGATTTTCTCAAAAATGGTTCGACTGAATTTGATTAATTTTTTTATAGAGAATTTTTTAAAAAGTTTAAAAAATATTGCATACCAAAGTTTTGAATTTATTTTGTTTTGATTTTAAAAAAAGTTAATTTTTTTTTTTTTGAGAACTTGATAATTCGAAAACCACTTAGTCGTTTTTATTAAACTTGGATTCAGCGGTTTTTTGACATTAAATACAAATTAAATTTAAATACAAATTATTCTTATAATAAAAAAATAACGGTACTTCCCATACAAATGTTATAAAATCGGTTTGGAAAATCTCATTTTTCTCAAAAACGTCTCCTACGATTTTGATTAAAATTTTTATGTTAGCTAATTATCAGTACGATCTACTATATTATTGAGAAAAAAATATCTATCGATTAAAAATGGTATATCTCATAGAAACATTTTTTTTTTTTGTTTTTGACTATCGCATTATCTGTTAAACCGATTTTAATTAAATTTTTTTTCGCAAGATCTTCTAATAAATTTGAATCAAAACCCAAATGTAAGATTGCTTTTAAACGCTGCAATTACCCCCTGCAATTTTTAAGCACGTAGGCGAGGGACGTATACGGTGGCCGGTTGCAGAGGTTGAAATAATTGCTGAGTTATCGCTCTTTCTTCTTTTTCTTATTGTTTGAGACATAAGCGGAGTAAAGAGTGTGAAGAGATGTTTCCTTCTCATTTAACAAAAATTGCAGCTATTAAAATTTGCAGCGTTTAAATGGATGCTGCAATCCGAAAGAAACTCAAAAGAGAAACCCCTTTAAAAAATTGCAGTCGTCTAAAAGCAGTCTAAGTGCAATTCTTGTCTTCTGGTCTTCTTGTAACTCTGCTCTTCTTGGAACTCGTCATTTTCGCTGCAAACAAGGGAAAATAGATATCGACAAACCTGAGTTTTACAACTATATTTAAAGAGCAACAACAATTTAATTAAAAAAGGTTCACTGACAAATAAATATAATAAAAGCTTGAATATTTTGTTTGTTTGTTTTCATCTGGATTTTTGTAGGTGTCTTTTTTCATTGATGAGATATCTGGTCACCCTAGACTCTTGGCAAAAATAAACTTATGCAAAGTTGGGAAAAGAGTGTAGTTAAATTTGGAAAAGAGGAAGTTAAAATACTTTTTTTAAGCCTAACCCTTTATTTAGTAGAGTTGGGTTTTAGTTTTGGAGGTGCGTGTGATACTAAAAAAATAAAATCTGATATCAGGATATTTTCGAAACTTTAAAGTGAAAAGATATTGCAATTTCCTTTTTTATGAGTTGTTTTCAAAATTAAAAAAATCAATAATCATCTCGAAAAAGTTTCTATTTGTACATTACGTAGCATAAAAAACGGGTAAAACAAAAGAATGAAAGCGATGCGATAGTAGCATAGTGCTACGGAAATATTCCCAAAACTATTTTTTTCCTGTTTTTTCTTATAAAAGATGTGGAAATTGTGCAAAATTGCAAACAGACCCACTTTGACTGCTTGTCGTTGTTAAATGTCACTTTCAGAATGGATGTGTTCGTTGATTGCACTCCATATATACTTACTTGTTAATTATAGTTTAACTGCCTAAACACAATAGAATGCTGCAACTGGAACTGAAGCTGGAGCTGCAATAGCTCTGAAAAATTGTCGTGCATGTTATTATTTTTTACGTACCCACAGCTGTATACAGCTTTTTGTATATTTTAAAGAAAAATAACAATCACCTATTTTTCATTTTTTTTTATTTCTGATATTTTTCTTTTAATTTTAATAATTTCTTTTCGTGAAACAAATAGGTACAAAAAGATTCAATATTTTTTCCGCCTCTTTTTTCGTCATACAAATTGAAACGTCAAAAGTGCTGTACGTAAAAAGTTAAATAAGTTAGTGAATTCTTGCAACACCGTCTTCAGCACCGATTGCAGCTGCGTATTGAATATTTTGTAAGCAATATTCTAGCTGCGGTTCAAGTTAAAGCTCCGTCTCCATTGTGTTCAAAGTTTACACTTGTTTTACACTGAAGTTGAAGTGTATTTTAATCGAATTATTGATTTCTTAAAGCATTTTTAAATTTTATTTCATGGAAAATACGGAAATAACACCTGAACTTGAATTTATAAACCATCAGAATGGTGCAAAATGCAATCTTCTTTCAAAAAAACCAACGTTCATATTTAAATTTTAAACTCGAGCTTATCTTACAAGTTTAAGGTAGTTTTAAAATAATTTAATAAACTTCTTGAAAAATGCAGCTAGTTCATCTTATATTTATATAGATTTCTTGACGAATATAATCTAGTCTGAAAAAAAAAACTTTCTGTATAAACAATGCCAGGCCCCTGGCAAAAATCAATAACAAAAGATTCAAATTTAATGACTAGGGATTCTATAGTCTTGTTAGATAATGGATATAGTTCGCACTAGATATTTGTCATGAAATCTATGTAAGATGCACTGAACTTAACTAAAATTGCTTATTGACAAGGCCCTCACTAGTCAACTGATGAGTCCAAGTGAGACCGCCGAGCCGAAATGCCAAAAATTTGTATCGACTAAAGGCCGTTAAAAGCTATTTTGAATCAATAATTCAACAAGTCCAATTAAAATAGTGCTAAGTCTTTTACTTGGCTGATTTCAGAAGTACAATAAATAATTTGTATATTAGATATTAAAACAAAAAAAAACTTCATATACATATCTAATCTTTGTATTAACGTTTTTGCAATTATATTCTTTGAATTAAATTGATAAGGATTAAACCATTTTCTTTAGAAATTAAGCATTACATTACAAAACTTTTCAAATTCTTCGAATTCATAACTTTTCATTGTTGTTCTATAGGTGGTGCTCTTATCTCATCCAAAACAAAAACAACGGCCAATAGTTTTCATTCAATCAAAAAAACATCATGCACTTCCACTGGGAGCAAGACAAGATATCTTTGTATCTCTACATGAAAAAAAATTAAAATAACTTTTGCTAAAGCCCAGCGGGAAATATCGTCCTCAATGAATTTTATAGCTGAATTCATCAATGCATTCACTTGCCAAATCATAGGAAAATAGACATGCAATGATTTAGTAAGTGAAGAGTAATGCAAAGATTCCTCAGTTCATAGATTTGACACCACTTTCTGCTTTGTGTTTAGAAAAAAAACTTTCTGTTGGTGAATTACAAATTGCTATTTTAATAGGGAAAATTATGCGATGAAAAAACTGCTGAAAAGTAATGTACAAGTTCATCAGTTCATCGTCTGAATCCACGTATCTGCTTTGGAAAGTATATTATGAGAGAGAGGGAAAAAAATAATTCTCTCACGACGCTCTTTCTTTTTTACTTCGCCTAACAAAATGTTATTGAAATAAGTGATGAATTTTAATCCACCAACGACCAACGAAACTTATAACTAAGTATAGCAAGTTGGAAGAGTAGCTGGCTGAGTTGTCAGATGGTGCCGGTTCAAATCTCACGGTGTTTTAACATTTTTTTTTTTTTTTTAAGTCAACTGGTGAATAAGCACTTCCAAGGAAGTAGTGATTTAGGTGTGGAATTTTCATTGATAAAGTGGCATGTGCTTCCTGCCAATGACACGCCCATGTTAAATTCATCAAAGGAATAGGCTGAAAAGTAGCAGGTGCAGCTCCCATTCCTCAAGGAAAAAGCAGGTTTTTCCTCAATGAATTTTTTGATTTTTCCCGCTGGGAGAATCTATTATACACTTACATACACACAGCAAAGAGTGGGCACAGTAGATATAGTAAGTAGCAAAAGCTTTCCGAGAAGGTAAATATAAATTTTCAACTCGAATTCTTATGAGAGAAAAACATCCTTCTTGATATATTTATATCTACTGCCAGTTCCCATTGTGAGACAAGCCAGTCCAAATGAAAATTAAGATTCTCTCCCAAGAAAATTCTTTCTGCATGGAAATTCCCTTTGTTTCAGGAGGAGCTTTCCAATAAAATGTTATCAGATAGTTCTGCTGTTATTTTTATTTAAGTCTGTATTGGTATTTTATGTATGTGCAAGAAGTACAGGTAAAGACAAGAAGTAAGTATTCAAGAATGTATATAGAAAGTTTAGAAGAATACCCAGTCTTGATCTTGATACTCAGAGGTTCAATGTTTGCATATGAAATAATATTGGAAATAAATAATTGAATGATTGTAAATCCAAATGCACATCAGGTAGGTACATATATTATTGGTGAAAATGTAATAAATTCAATTTTATGATATATTATTATTCAGTTCAGGTGTGTCATATTGTTCGGAGAAAATCGCTTTAAAAAAAACTGGGTATGCAGCTATACCTAGTACACGTTGATTCTTGAAATATTTCGTATCTCAAGCAGTTCGTTATTTTTTGAATCAACTTCGAGCTTATCTACTTGGGAGTATACATATACACCAACTCCACAAATATAATCTAATTGGAGATCTGGGGAAGAATTTTCCAGGTACTATGGTTTGGCGAAACAAAAATGACGAATGAATGACGAAGTGCTCACTCGTCATTCGTGCTCACTCGTCATACCGTATGGTTTGGCGAAACAAAAATGACGAATGAATGACGAAGTGCTCACTCACTCACACCGACGCTGCGCTGCCAACTGGTGGAAGGCAAGCTGAAAAATACAGAGTTGTTACACATATACCCTCTCGTACATAAGCTAAAACGAGTGCAGTTGCAGTGTGAGTGTGTTGTTAAATACCTTTAGAAGTATTTAATTTATTTTCCTACATGTTTACCAATTAATTAAGTGGAATTAAATCTTTGGAACACAAGTAGCAACATCAGACCTTCTCCATTCACATTTAAATTAAAGTAGCCATAGTAGCAGATGTTGGTGAATGAAACTAATTAGATTGTCTGCCTGTACTTATATGCAAATGCATTGCTCCTAGCAACAACAAGGTATTATTTTTGAAAAATGAACTGGATTTGTGTATTATTGTCTTCAAGCGATACTTAACTATTATCACACACTGCAATCTCTCTAGTTCCTAAAATTGCAAATGAACTTGTTATAGCAATTATCAGAGAAATCTGTCGATGTAGATGTTATGCATGAACATGGATAAATTGTTTTTTTCTCTCATTCGTCCTTTATCACTCTTTATTTGGCGATTTGCATTCATTTTACCTACATATTTGAAATTGAAAACTAATTGAAGTGGATCAGGAACGTAACCATGAAATATAATTAAGGTGCCATGCGATAAAATCCAATGGAATTGAGTGAAAAACTAAAATCTATTTATCAGAAAGGAAAAGGACAAAGAAACTATTTGATTTTAGATCAAATTTTCTTCTGAATAAAAACCCCCTTCGAAGCAAAGTCTTGACTACGGCTCTTTCGTATTCATACTTTTTGTGTGAATTTGTATATATTGTTGAAATCAACAGTACATCGTTCAAAGGATAAATCAATAGAAATCCTTTCGACTTCACATATAATGCATCCGTCATTGAGCTGACAGTTTCTATATATAGCGGCAATATTGAATGAATGATGCAATATTGGATTATCTTGGTGTGGCAGAAACAGCGTTTTCAAATTGAAACTAAACTAAATCTGCAGAAGACACACAAAATCACTGGTGACGTAACAAGTTCACCAAACTACATTATATTCATACATATCTACTCGCAACTCTGTCTCTTAATGATAGATGGTTTCAAAAACATATAAACAAACAACATTTTGTGGTGTTGCTATCTGACTGCTGACTGATGGGCTGACAGATGATGGGATTAGTGTTATCCTAATTAAATGTGGATTACATGTTGAATATGAGACGAATGAGTATATACAACTAGCGCATTGGAAATGCTCTCGAGTTACCTATCTCATATCATCATCCATACCCTTTATGATACTAAACTCATATTTGTTTTGGTTTTTGGAAAAGTTAAGGGAACGGAAAACTTAATGGTTCTAACATTGATTTGGATACAAATTCGCTTCCAAACTAATTAAAAGTTTGTTAACTTTTTGTTGAACTTTATATCTATCTGATATGTCTGTTGTTATAATGATGATGATGCTGCTTTAGTATATAAGGGAGATAAAAATATTATGATGAGTTTACATTGTTGAGACAATAGAAAATTAATGTGAGACAAGGGTTAGAAGGGGGAAATTGAAGAAACATTTTGAACTATAATGATGAACTGCAAAATTTTAAGAACATATCAATGCAAATAATTTTTCCTTAATTTGTTGTCTTACCTAACCTTATGAATAATCTTTCGACCAAGCTATTTTAGAGTAATTTGGTTTGTTTTTATAATGAGTCTTGTAATTCTGAAATCCATTAGAAGATCTAGACCATCATCACTTTGATTATTTCACTTTGATTATTTCAAAATCCTCCTTATTCGTTAAACCAATTAGAACTTGTAATTAAAAAATACGAGTTCATAAAGCTATGTCTGTTTTAACGCTAGGGGTGCTCCCATCTCAACACTGGACAAGACGAAACTTTTGGAAGTTTAGTCTCGTTCTTATTCAGATCGAAAAATTTCAGTATCGACTAAGTTTCAGTCTCGGTCTTGTTTCGTCTTATTATCCGTCTTTTTCTCAACAATGTTTTTTTTTTTGGTTTTTAAGCAACATATTTCAAACTAGACTTTAAATTTAAAAGCTGCAAATTTTTTACATGGAAAAATTCAATTTTATAATTTAAAAATACTATTTTATTTCCTATCTTTTTTATTGAGACCAGCTTAATCTTTCGAGACTCTAGCAGTATTGGTATCGTCTAATTAAGCCATCCCTTTTTTATGCCACCTGTCAAATACGGTGTTTAGTTTAAGGAAGTTAAAGCATGTTGCATATAAGCATGATATTACTTACAGTTAAGACAAAAAAATTATTATTTAAAAATCAATATTAATTATTCTTTTTTCGTGACCTTTTAATTTAAAATAGATGAATCCTAATTTTGTGGGCTTCAGGTTTTTCTTTCTTGTTAACTATATTTGGATATAGACGACGTTTCGTACGTATTTACGTACTTCTTAGGTCTATTCTGATATTCCTAAAAATTATTTAAAAGAAGAATGTTTGTTTTTATCTCTTCTCAGATATTTGAAATTATTTTTATCTTTTAAATTTGAAGGCCTTGAAAAAGACATTTCAAATTATCAAAATTTTAATAATAATTTTGATAATTTGAAACGTCTTTTTCAAGACTTTCATCGTCTATTTTTTTATTAATTCAAATTTATGAGAACAAAAATTGAAAAAGCTTGGTGCGGTTTAATTTTTAAATAAATTTAAAAAATTATTTTTATTTTGAAAACATTTTTAAGAAAACAAATTGGTACGCCAGATTTTAGTATTTGTTAAAGCTAAGTTAAGTAATTAATTTTGAAAAAATAATCATCCTCCCTTTTTTAAAATAATAAATTTTCAAAATGTTTTTAAAGATCCAAAATGTGTTTTTTTTTTAATGTTGAGAAATGTTGTTATGCAATATTATTTAAACTTATTAAAATCTCTTGTGTACCTAAAAGATTTAATTGAAATATGTAGGTTGATGAGATAGTCTAAAACCAAAAAAAAAAAAAATGCTCTATGAGAAGTACCGTTAATAATGGATTAATACTAATATAAATTTATTTCAATAAAATGGTAGACTGTAGATATTTATATTGCTAGTTCACATAAAAATTTTAATCAAAATCCTAGGAGTAGTTTTTGAAAAGAATGAGAATTTTCCTTATCGGATTTTAAAAACTTGTATGGAAGATGCCATTCTTTTTCCTTAAAAGAATAATTGAACACTGTTCTCTGAACACCCATTTAAAACGCGAACCGATTTTAAAACAAAAACGAGCCGAAGAAGGGCAGAAAAAACACGTCCTTCTCCTACGAAGACTAAAATTGAACTCTTTATTTAATTTATTTTTTTTTACAAATCTTATACCTAGCTTACAAATACATTTACAATATCTTATCTCTAATTTCCTATAAAACTAAACTAACATTAGGGTTGTAAAGTGGATAACAACGATGACGTCTGACGCATCCCTTGTTCATAACATAATGCTAACAGATGTGAGTCATAAAACACAATCTGTGAGATCATTTACTGTTTATGACAAGGTTCAACGCAACACAGCGTCGCCATCCACTTTGATCTTAAACTATATTTACAATACATTCCTACTGTCCAAATATAATATATAAATATATAAAGATGACTTAACAATAATTATTATTTAAAATCTGTTAAATGCCAAATTTAATAAAAGTCGATGAAGTCATTTTTGAATTATAAAGTTTCAAAAACAAATTTCTACTACTAAATTTACTAAAATTTAAGCAAATAAGTCGACCAGTTTAGCATTGCCTTTTAACCCCTTTTCAGCTTTGGAACCCGTGGCCTATACTTATGATACAAAATACACAAAATGATCAAGATAGCCCCTTTTTTGTTTAAGTAAGATTTTTCTTCTTTATTCTTTACTGAACGAAAAAGAATGAAAACGAATGAAACACTAATTAATATCTATAGAAAATAAAATTTACTGAACGTTGCCGTTTTATTTTCGTCGAGAAATGCACCCATCTAAACTCTTCAATTCAGATTCAAAACTTAAAAATTTAACAGAAGAATGAGATAAAACTATTTTCTTATGTAATTAAGTAATTAATTTTATCAAAAATAATAGCAAGCTTTTTTAACCAAAAACTCAGTCCCGGAGTCGAAAGATTATACCATCTTATAAATAATTTTTTAAAAATACTGTACTGCTGTGAATTGTTTTTTTTTTGTCTTAGTATTTGTGGATATATATATTTTTTGGCGTGGGCTCCTTTTCAGCGGCAACACTGGCCCCGTTTAGGCGCACAGACCGACGACGACATGACAGGTGGTATGGCGAAATTTACTTTTTCGTAGTGTTAATCTTGATAATAACCACGAAATGTTTTACTTACACAAAACCAATACTATAATAATATAATTTTTTTTTTAGGGTCTGCTTGTGTGTAGTCACATTTTCAAAGCCTGAATAAGTGTTCCCTCAGAGACAAATATGGAAGACCTCAGGTAAGGGTGTCTTGTAAGATGAACAAATTCTTTTTATCTTTATTATAAATATAACATAACCATTTTACTGAATATTTTCCAAATTGGGTCACTGGGGCGTATGTGGAACATTTTTTATTCTTTTTTTCTAAACAAGAATATTAACACTGAACCTGGACAAATCGTTACCACCTATAATTTTGGTGCATTACAAAAATTACCGCGAAAATATTCCCTCCCTCTTATTTATAACTTCGGGCACCTAATTTTTTTTAACTTCGGGCACCTAAAGGGAAAGAAAGTGGAAACCTGCCATTTCCATTACTATTAAGTGAAATGCGTGACTATTTGAGCATTTAAAATTTAGTATTTTCGGAGTTTATGGTTTTAGGTATTTTATTCGATGGGGATTCCGAATTTTTGCCATCCCGGTTTTAATATGTTCCCTGTGAGACAAAAGCGGATGCTTACACATCTTAACCGTGAGTCCTGATGCTCACACATATTTTTTTTTTCAATCCCCGTGAAGTAAGTCAAATGCATACCCAATAATTGTGATAAACTATTTTATTTATTTATTTATTTATTTTTTTCGTAATTGCTAAATAACTGTAAGATACAATATCTTATAAGACAGTAATAAGCTAATTTTACAAAGAGCAAGCTAAACTTAAGTTAATAAAAATCGAAGCTAATAATAAATCAAGCAAATTTAAATTTTAATCAAATTTATACAACTTCATTTACATATTTGCTGAAAAATGATTTTTTAAAACCTTTTTAATATTATTTATAACTGTTATAATTTGGCATTGCTCTAGTTGCACCCTCCATTTTTTTTATTTTATAAATATACAACAGTTCCTGTGAAATGAATATGTGACTCATCGTCAAAGAATTTAAATTTTTCTCAACAGAATATTCATGTACCATCTCGTATATAAAATAATGTAATGACCTGAAACTTTTGTATAAAATATTTCCAAACTTCAAAGCGCCCTTTGGTATGATTTACAATACCCTAGCGTTGACTAGCCACAACATCAAATACAAAATCCCATCTAACACAAATCTTTGAAACTATAAACTATACGTTAAAACTAAAACCTCTCTTGTTTAAACAATTCCCAAAACATGGTACACAACATATAGTTTTCAAATGTTGATATGCGAGATTCTTAAAGTCAGATTCCATCCCCAAGCGCTGACTTAAAACTGTTACTTTGGTCAAAAACACACAAACAAATAATCCGTGCTAAAATTTTCGGTCATTCAAAAAGAGTTTTCTGATCCCGGATGCTGGTCTTGGGGTGAAATGGATATTATTTATCAAACCAAAACTAACACTCGGTCACACTCGCAATAATTTTTCAAACAAATAAAATCATTCTGACAACTCACATCATGCAGGAGCAGAAGCAGGATGCAGCTGAAATTATGTTAGTTTTTTTTTATTTCTGTTCGTCTAAGTTGCAATTCTCCTATTTCGTTCTTTTTCATGTTCTTTTTTTTTATTAAAGAGATATGACGCTATATGACAGCACGCTTACTGCAGCAGTGCAGCAACAAACGACTCAAAAAGTGTAGGAAAAATATCAGCAACTATGTGTTAAACTAGAACACTCTAGAACTTCGTACCACTACTTCTATGTTCTCTGCTACCTTCCGATGCAACAAAAAATAATCGTGCTCTATACTCGCCTCCTGGTATAGTGGATTTGTGGTCGTTTCGGAATAGAAATAAAGGCAGCAGACCGTTGCAGTTGTACGAATAATATATAAGAACAGAAGAATGAGTGGGTGATGGAAATTTGTGATGGTTGCTCAGTTGCCAGTTGTATGAATGCACTTTTTTGGAAACTTTGACAGTTTAGTCCTGAGGTTAAAATGAGAGCAAGTGAAATCCTTTTTTGGCCAGAAAAGCTGGTCGTTCGTCGGTTGATGTATGTGGAAGATATTTGAATTTTTTATTTGAACGGATGACTATGTGCTTCTTTTTAGGTATGTATTACGAACTGACCTTACTCCTTTTTTATGTATTTTTCGAGTTTGTACTAGACTTGGCCGTTCATAAAAGTCGTGATAATTTATTAATTTGAAATACTCGTATGTATGTATATGTATGTATGTGATATATATGTATATGTATGTAATGATTTTTCTGTTTTGAATGTGTGTGTGAGTTCTTTCAAATTGGTTTTATTTGAATTCTGGTCGGGTTTGGTACAAAATTAAAAGAATAGAAGTGTTAGCAAGTAGTTTGAGTAAAATTCGCACACTCCAACCATATTCTAATAACCATAATATAAATAAAATTATTATTTAAGCAATAAAACAAATAATAATTCTAGCGTTCAATTTAAAAAATTAATTAAAAAAAGATAAAAAAAAAGAACAAAATCAATCTTTAAAATTAAAGAAGATGAAATTAGAAAAATATAAACTGCATATTGACATAATTTCTCTTTTTCGCCGAATTCACAACTAACATAAACAATAGACATGTCATTAGTTTTGAAACAGACGTATCTTCAAACGATTCTCAACTTTCAGAAGAACCCTTTGATTGTTAGGTGTTACTTTTTAAATGCCAGTCTTCCCTACCTGGATGATTGATTACATATTATTTTATGTCGTGCTAAAAAGGCAAAAAGTAGTCCATTTAAATGTCATGTCATGAATTTAAATGAGTTCAAGAAGATTATCAAAAAGCCCAAGACCTAAATATTTATGCAATCGCATAACACGCCAAAATAATATGAGTTATTAACCAAAATAGAAACCAACCATCAGTAAATCTTCTCTACCATCGCCAAGAGTGACAGCAAAAACAATTAATCCCAGAGCTACATAATAATCCTCAAAGTGGACCTTCAATTCCCTTGAGTCACAACCATACATAATATCATCCTATAGAGTATAATTATGACTATAGGTATATTTGGTTCGAGACTCAAATGTGAGTATTGATTAACCTTAAATCGAGCCAGAGGTTAAAATTTGATTTATGTTCATCATTATGGGTTAATTATAAAACTTAATTCGAATAATCGCTTAAGGCAATTAAATTAAATTCTTGATAATAAAAAAATTGGATTAATGATAACATAGACAATGTTGGAAGGAGATGAAGTCTTATAATATATTTTGTTGTTCATCCTTGTTATCCTCCAAATAAAAAAAAAAAAGTTTCCCTAGACATTCATTTATGACTAAAATGAATTAAAAAAAAAGATAATATCCTTCGTTATTGTCGGTCGTTGCTCTGTTGTTTTTTATAAGCGGAGATTTTAAACAATGCATATATAAATACGAATGAGAACAACTTGCCTTACAAATCTTTACTTATATGAAGCATTTCTTTAGTCGATCACTGCACTATCGTCTTTAACAACTTCAAGAAAATAAAGATTTTAAACTTAATAATTTATGACATTAAAAGTATAAGCTAAATTATGCTATGTTTTCTTTACTAACATTTATTGATAAAAATATAAATAATTAATTTAATTAAATAATACAAAAGGCGTTTTAATTTGTATTTTTTCAATGAGTGGTTTTTATTGGCAATTACATTTTATGATTTTGATTCGTACAACATAATGTATAACATATGTACATTAGGGTGGTTCAAGTTTATGAGGTAAAAAAAAAACTATATATCTACTAGATGGCAAGCCACCTTAAAATTTTGTTATACCTTCCTATAACAACATGTGTGTGAAGTTTCCGCCTTTTAAGTTCATGGAAAGACGGTGCTCATCAACTTTGAAATATCAAATTTTAATACTTAAAGAAATGCGTTAATTTATATAAAAAGTTTATTTATTACAAAACAAAAATAAGTCTTAACACATCATATATATTTAAATTATCATTTATAATATAATACAAAAAAAAAGTTCATTATAGGGAAAATAAGGTTTATTTTACATAAAACTACTTCTACTAAAGCTTTTTTGGACGTATCAGTGGACATGATTTTTCTGTTTAGTTTAACCACCTGAAGGATAAACTGCTATTCTTCTTCATCCTTGGTCAAAACTTTATTACACTCTTCAAAAACTCATCATCAGATAGGTACCACAAGTGTCGCTCTAACACATCCATTGCTGCTTTACCAATTTCGGTATCAATAGCTTCGTAAGCTTTCAAACTCTTCCAAAGTTCCAAATCATCACCTGGTGCTTCTGCTGCCAAGAGAGCATTAACCAAAAATTTGGTATAAACAAGTGCACCAAAACCGACAAACCGAGAAATCTGTTTCTCTTCTCTTTTAGAAAGTTTAAATATATCACTTTGACTTCTAAAGAGAAATATTTTTGTAGCATACAAAAGTTTAGCCATCGAGCATGATGGATAGGTCCCGGTGATAGACAGTGAATCTTTTGAGGTGGTTTGTTCGGTAACACAAATGTAACGGTTTAGTAAAAAGAAACAAAAATGATAATTCTCTTATTGTTTGTGTTTTTCTTCTTCTTCTTCGTAAAAAGAAACAGACATTATTATGACACAGTATAAAAGATCAATACCAGCTTCACGTTATTCACAGCAAAACAGTCGTTGAGCACCAGGACCCATGTTCTGTAACTTAGGCGATAACTTTTCGCATCGTTAAAAAATGAAACGATCCATTCCGCATTTATCGCCTCTGGAAAAAAATGTGTTTCTGTAAGTCGATGCGATAACTTCAACTTCCACACTATTTTGACTGGAATTTCCATTGGAAGGCGATAAGTCTATTTATCAGTTTGAAGTTTTAAAACAAAAAAAGTTAAATTTGAAATCAAATTTATTTGTATTCGCGATTTATTTATTTGAATTATTTGTTTGAAAGGTGAAAAATATAATATAATATATAATTGACAAGGTCCTCACTAGTCAACTGATGAGTCCAAGTGAGATCGCCGGGACGAAACGCCTAAATTTTTGTGGACTAAAGGCCGTAAAAAGCTATTTTGAATCAATAATTCAACAAGTCCAATTAAAAAGTGCTAAGTTTTGTACTTGGCTGATGTATTTCAGTAGTATATAGAGTTTGTATTATTAAAAAAAACCTTCATATAAAATATAATAAACTAGCAAAACCCCCCCGCTTCGCAGGGCGTTAAAAAAATAGTTTTTTTTTATTTGTTTTCCAGCGAATGTGTTTAAAAAAAGAGTAAATTATTAAAAATAAAACAAAAAAAAATGTTGCCGGTGACAGGAATCGAACCTGAGACCCCTCACGCGGAGATCTTTTTTTTTTTTTCATTTTAAATTCATTTTTGTTTTTCATTTTACTCATAACTAACTTAAAGCTAGACAAAAATTCATAAAAACTAGCCTACTTATCAATAACTTACATCTTTCCACTGCACCACGAACTCTATTTATTTAATTTGCGCAAATTACTAAATATTGTTCAAAGCAGTGACCCATGTGACCAATTGAAATTTCATTTCTTTTTTTAACAGATTTTCTTTATTTTTTTATATTTTTTTTTTGTCCTAAACCTTCTACCCTTGTTCCTCTTTAATTAAAAAAAATTCACTAAATAATCAGTTTTGTTTACCTTTTTGTTTTCAGCCATAGATAAATTTGTTTTTTTTTGTTGTTTTCTTTTTTGTACTTCCCTTTAACACGTTCAAAATTTGAATGAAACTATTATCGCTTGCTTCTGGGTCCGTGATAATATTTGACATTTAAAATGAAAAAGTTAACGATTTTCAAAGATACAGAAACGCATTTTATCGAATTTTTCCAGGATTTCTATACCGAGTGTTCCGGTCGGTAAAGTTATCGACTGCCAAAGTTATAGAAACCCGATAATGCGATAAAGTGTGTTTCGTTTCATTTTCCATCGTTTCTCGACAATTTTTATCGACGCGATAGTTACAGAACATGGGTCCAGGTTGCCATTGAGAAAATAAGCTTAAATTTCACAAGGTTAATGCAATATACCTATGTAAAAAAATTTTAGGGTAAGCCACCAACATTTATAAAAAATTAAAAAATGGACCACCCTAATGTAATGGGTGATTTTTTAAGAGGTTTAGAACTTTTTTAAAAAAAAAAACACAAAAAATTCGAAAAAATGAATGAAATATTTATTTGAATCGATAGTTTGAACCTTGCAATTTAATGTTTAAAGATAATTTCATGCAAATGTTGACCGCGGCTGCGTCTCAGGTAGCGCATCCGCTGAGTCCAATTTTGGCATACTCTTTCACACATATCGGCCGGTATCTCACGAATGAATGCATGGATGTTGGCTTCCAGTGCGTCAATTGAAGCGGGCTTGTCCCTATAGACATTAGCCTTGACATACCCCCACAAAAAATAATCTAATGGTGTCAAATCGCACGATCTAGGCGGCCAATTGACCGGCCCGAAACGTGAAATTAACTGTTCACCAAACTCGCCTCGCAATTGCGCCATTGTTTCGCGTGCTGTGTGGCATGTGGCACCGTCTTGTTGAAACCACATATCATGCAAGTCAAGAACTTCCATTTCGGAAAGTGGCTTTTTCGGGATGCATTGGTAGCTGTTGCAATGCTTCTGGCTGATCTTCACTCCAAATTCGGCAATTTTGCTTATTTACGTACCCATTCAACCAAAAATGAGCCTCATCGCTGAACACAATTTTTCGATAAACAACATTTCGAACCGAGCACGAATTTTGATAGTAAAATTCAATAATTTGCAAGCGTTGTTCATTTGTAAGACGATCCATGGTTAAATTGCAAACCAAACTGAAGCTGTTTGACAGTGACACAAGGTACTAAACACACGTCAGCTGTCAAAACCAGTGTTGCCAAAACCAAACCAGCTTAAAAATCACCCGTTACATATACATATATTATACATATGTTGTACGAATTTCAAACAAAACAACGTTAAAAAGATTTGAGTTAACGGGTTGTAACAAAAAAAAAAAAAACATAGAACAAAGTTTCAACTAATTTGGTTGTTTTTTTTTTGTTGTTGAAAATTTCAAAAATGTATTTAATTCCTTGTTTTAAATTAAAAAAAAATAATACTAAAGGGTGGTACCTAGTTAACGTTATGATTTATTTGATGAATAACATTTTTTTTTCTGATACTATTTAACCTAGGCATTTATTAAAATTTAGATTATGGAAATATATTTGGAAATATGTTCACATTATGTTTTAAAGATAATATCTCCCAAATGATGCCCAATGTTTGTTTCGACCTGATGTGCTTTTTCCAGAGCATTTTCCATTACTTTTCCTGGAATTTAGGTCCCATGCACCCTCAAGGATATTGGCCTTACGATGTTCCATTGTTCTTGGCTTATTGGCTTATATCTTACTTTTTAAGTAAAAAAATCAAAATAAAAAAACGCGATACTATCTGAATCGAGCATACTGAATGCGTATGGTATCTCGGCCATAGCTTGAGGAATGTTGGTTTTTAATGCTTCTAGAGTTCGGGGATTATTCGCGACTTCGCGTAAACATACGATCTTTTGCGTAGCCTCACAGAAAAAAATCTGACGGTGTCAAATCGCATGATCTTGGTGGCCAATTACCGTCGCCAAAACGTGAAATTATGTGACCGGGAAACTTTTCAAGCAATAAAGCCATAATTGTTCGTGTTGTGTGGCTTGTTACCCCATAATTTGAATATAAGGGTAGAGACGCAAATCCAAATGCAAAATACGCCATAGTGAGGTGTACAACACGATCAATTGCTGCGAACGCCGGGAAATCGATAAATTCGGATCATCAGCAACACTTGCACTTGCAGCAGCAATATTTTCGAGTAATGATGCACAGGCCTTACGACATTGGTAACGCTTCCACTCTCTTCAAATTTGTTCACAATTTTACCGATTGCTTGCGTAGTCGGTCGATTATGACGACAATAATCGTAAATGGCAAACATTCAACTAATATTATAACACTTCAAATGACAGCTGAATTTGACAGATGTCACATGCCAGCGCTACCAAGTTGAAACCACGAAATGAATTATCCGTTATAATGAAGCCCTACAATATATACAAATAAATTTTGTCTAAAGACTGTTTTATTTAAAATAATTTTTAACACTATTATTTTTAATCAAATGATATAAGTAGTATAAATATCGGACTTGAGCAATAATTTAGTGCTCCTAGTGTAAAAAATGTGTGCTCCCAGCATCAAAAATGCTCCTCGAGGAGAAGAGCCAGCGATCGTGTGGGAGCCTAGGGTAGAATGCATTAAGTGTACAATTGTGTGTTCTCAGCATCAAAACTGCTCCTCGAGAAGAAGAGTCAGTGGTGGTGAGAGGAGCTTGGGTAGAATGCATTGAGTGTTGTACGCAAGGAAAAAGGTGGATGAAATGTGTAGGTTCTATTTTTATAACTGAATGAAAATGTGATACAAAATTTGGAATTGATAAAGGAATGAAAATGTGTTGTCAGAAAACTATTGTCGGGAGTGTAAGAATATACTTTACAGACATAGAAATAGTGATGGGAAAATTGTATGCTGTGTATTTACAACAACAATGCAGCAGTGTAAATATCGGACTTGAGCAATAGAGCACTTTTTGAATGATTTTTCTGGTTGTAAATTATAATTTTCGGGGCGAATCTAGTTTTCGTGACTGTAAAGTGTGGCTAGCGATGGGCAGAGATGTTTATATGTTTTTAGGCTTGAAGGTTGACGTGGTGGATGTGTGGTTTATGATAGAAAAAGGAATTTTTGAAAGGTTTGCAGGTAGGTTTGAAGTGGGTATGTTGATATGTGTTTTGAATGATAGTGGGATCATATGTCTTATATGTGAGTTCATTGACTTTGAGATGCATTTGTAGTTTGAAGGGAGATAATGCTTCAAGAAGCACTAATTTATGAACAGAAAGAAAACAAATATTTTATGTGTTTTATAATAATTGTGATTTATTAATCCATGAATTGTTAGCCGGTGAGAAGCCAAGCCATTTAACATATACATTGTCTCCCTTGGTTTTAAGTACTTTTTCAACGAGATAAATATTGGGGTATTTAGTCTTTTGTAATTCTTTTTCATAAAAACATCCGCTGATAGGTTGACCTTTAAAATCTTCAAGGAGATATGTTGCTGGATTTGTTAGGTTTACTTTTCTTATCTTAAAAATTTCCGTTGTCCAATTAGGTGTGTAGCCTTTCTCGAAAACGTGTTTGAACTTGCTTATTCTAACATTGTCGTCAACTCGAAATTTACCCTGTGGAGCGATTTTAAATCTATTATAAGCAGTAGATAAGAGTTTTTTAGAGTTTTCTTGATTCACATCGGTTGGGCACATTCTTATAGTTCTATGCATGGAGTGATTGTATTCATTCACCAAATCATCAATAATGGATATCCATTTGTAATTACCATTATTACTGAATTCCTTCCACATTTTCTCCTTAAGTGTGCGATTAAAACGTTCAACTATTGATGCCTTAAGTGAGCTGAATGTAGAGTAATGATTTATATTGTATAATTTCATTAAATCATGAAACATCTTATTAAAAAATTCTTTTCCATCATCAGTTTGTAGGTTTTTAGGCTGTCGTGATGATTTGATGAAAATTAATTTCATTGCTTTTGCAACAGACGAAGCGGTCTTATTTTTTAAAGCAATTGCCCATGCATACTTTGAAAATGTATCAATAACCGTCATTAGGTATTTGTACCCATTATTTTCTTTATGGTAGGGTATCATTTCAACCAAATCAGCTTGCCACAGGTCATCAAACCCTTTGATAACAACCCTACGTCGATTGAAATTCTTTCTTGCTGATCTATGAAGCTCTTCAACAACTTGTCGTTTACTCATTTTTTAAAAGAATGAAAGAAAAACATTTTTGTATCTTTTTTATAATACAATAACATTTATTTTAATCTATTATACAATAACATTAGTTTTTTTAATCTTATCAAACGGTGCTCAATCATAAAACATCCACAAGTATCTGGTCCTTCTTTACATGTATTTGAAGACCACGAACAGTTTGTAAAATGGCATCCATGTTTAGAATTAACTTTAATAGCGTTTTTATAATTACTAAAGTATGAAATATTTCTTATAATCTCATCATGATGTTCTTCAAGTAAATCATATTTATGAACCCTTAAAAAACTCATAATTTCATTTAAAATTAAAGATATGTTTATATTTGACATGATGTGATATCGTTTTGATTTACAAATAAACTGAATCCAAGATCAGTTAGTTATGATTTCTTATATGAAAAATATTTTGGTCCCCTTCTTAATTCTCTTTAATTTTTCCTATCTCAAGAAGAAAATACTTTCGAAGATCATCCAACAAGCGAATTGTATTCAAAATTTGTTGATCAATGTATTCTCTTAATTTTTGTTCTTTATATTCCAATTTATCATCTATGTATGCTTTGTTTACTGCTTGATCAGGCATTGTAGGACATTTAATATTGTGTAGACGTTTTCCTTCAATATCAAAGTCACCATTCTCAGTTTGCTTGAAGCCAATACCAGGAGGTCCTGGAGGACCAGCAATTACTCTTTGAAATTTGTTAGTGCTTCTTCCGAACTTGTCAACACTCATTTTGCTAATAAATTAAATTTTGTTCACGCAACTCTTCCACTATCGAGTTTATCTCATTTTTATGGTTGTTATGCCCTGATTTTTCAGAAGCAATTAAAAGTCTCAACCTATCCACAAGCTCATTTGGATTGTCCCAATACACATAATCAATAGGGTTAGTTGAGTAGATCATTGCATGTGAATTATTTATATATGCATTTCCAACTTTCGTTTTTTTACTTTGTGTCATACCTTGGACCAAGGGTTTGATGATTTTCTTATACTTTTGTCCTCTATTACCTTTAACCTGTGAATTCATTTCATGATTTCTCAAGTGTGCGCATGTTTTTTGTAATATTGTCTGATACTGCTTTAAATCTTCAGTAGTATAAATACTCTTTCGTGGATTTTTATATAGAACAAGTTCATGAAGACCATCAGTTCCACGGAAAATTTCTCCATCAATTACAATATTGTTTTCATCATTAATTTCAAAATTTGATCTCCCTAATTTATTTGAATTTGATTCTACGTCAAAGTATGGACCATAGATTTTATCATGATCTGAATTTGAAACTAAAGCTTCGTTAATCGGAGTACTTTCATTGAAGCTATTTGTAGGTGTTTTAAATGATGAGTCATCATCAGCTAACATTGAATTCGAAAGTAATAAATCTCTCTCTGGAGAAATTTGTTCATCTTCTTCTGCTTCTTCTTCTATATGACTTTTGAATTGAAGACGACGTTTTACACCGGGTGGTTTTATTTCTTTAAACTCACTTTTCATGGTTTCATTATTTTCTACATTTTTCGCGATTTTTCGTAAGGGTTCAACAATTGGTTTAAACGTGTTTTCAATTTCAGTATCTTTAACCAATTTTCCAGTCTTGAGGAGCATATACTTTTTCTTCAAGGCTTTCTTTGTCTTTATAAGATTTTTAAGCGTATTCATATTGGTATCCATATCTAGAGTGATTGTTAAAACAAATCACTTCTTGCAGGAACGAATTAATACAGATCAGATGAACAGAGTCAGTTACTTACAGGCAGTTTAATACAGGGCAGTTTAATACAGGGTAGTTTAATACAGGGCAGTTTAATACAGGGCAGTTTAATACAGGGCAGTTCAGTACAAGTTTGTTCAATAGGTATAGGGCTATTCAATACAGGATAGTTTTGAAATAGGTGTATTAATATAAGAAGCAGTTTTAAGACTGTATCAGTTTATAAGATAACTGTTTCTTTAAATGATTTTTTATATCGTCCATCTTTAACGCACCTATCTTTATCAATGACTAGAAACCCATACAATTCTTTCCAGCATTTCGAACAAAGCTCTCTGAATTGTTTAAATGACATATCTGAGTTTATATGATCATTATAAATATGTTTTAGATTAAGATCATCTTGCTTGAAGAGAATTATATAGTTAGCATTATCCCGAATCAAATGTTTTGGAATGTGTGTATATGATTGACATAAGTAGAAACTATCTACACCGCTATGACGCCCCATACAGAAATAGTCTCTTATGGTATTTTGTTTTTCACAAGCCACATCATCAAATATAAAAACTGAATTTGGTTTAGCCTTAGAAGGCAGCATAATTTCACAATTATTTAGAAATTCGAAATACTGCATTCCTTTTATAGATTTTATAAGTTTTTTAAGGTATGCATATTTTGGTTGATGTAATGATTTAGAGTATATGTAAATGTTTTCAAACTTTAAACCATTAACATCTAAAAGAATGCTTAACATAACGTTGGTTTTTCCACAATTAGATGGGCCTACAATTATCCCTCGAATGCTATTTGGAAATAAGGCTCCATGCTTCCTTGTTTGTTTTACATTTCCATCGAAATTTCGTACACAAATAGATTCTTGCTGTCTTACAAACTTCATTTTGTTGAATGAAGCTTTTACATATAAATCTCCGTGTTTTATAAACATTATTCCATAATCGCTCCACGCGTCTTATAATACAGTTATATAATGATTAATTTTGGGGCGCCCTCAGTTAGTTCGAATAATTCAGTTCAAGGAAACGGATTGGTAAATTCGTTAATAAACAAGCTTCCATTTGAGTTACATCTACCATCTTATAATTTTTGTGGACCTGGAACCAAACTTAAAGAACGTCTTGCTAGAGGAGACCGTGGAATCAATCAGTTAGATGAAGCTTGTCGAGAACACGATATAGCATACAGTAAAAGTAATAATTTGAATTATAGACATACAGCTGATAAAATTTTGTCTGAGAAATCTTGGCAGAGGTTTAGAGCTAAAGATTCAACATTACCAGAAAAAATAAATAGTCTTTTAGTTACTGGCATTATGAAGGCTAAATCTACTCTTGGAATGGGTGTATCATCAAAAACAAAGACAAAGAAAGGCCGTCAGTGCCCTAGGATTAAGAAAACAAATTTATTCAAAAATGCAATAAAAGAAGCAGGAGCGGCAATCAAAAACTTGAACACTGAAGACACAAATAAGTTAGCAACAACTGCTTTACATGCAGCTAGACAAATCATAAAGAAAAAACGTAGGAATATTACATTACCTAGAGTAATACCAATTCCTAAAGTTGGAGGACTTTTACCATTGTTACCTGTCTTAGCAGGGTTATCAGCTGTAGGTTCTCTTACTGGTGGTGTTGCAGGAATGGTGAAAGCTATAAACGATTCAAAGATTGGAAGAAAACAATTGGAAGAAAATAAACGTCACAATAAAGCTATGGAAATAATAAAACTTAAACAAGGAAAGGGTCTTTATCTAAAGCCATATAAAACTGGTTTAGGTTTATTTCTAAGTCCGCAAGAATCAAAAAACTATTAAAAATGCTACCCAAACGTCCTCTCACTAACATAGATATATCACAGTTTGGTAAAAACTTCATCCCGAATTTCCGAGGTGTTTTTATGAGGGATAAATTGCCGAACAAACCATTCAAAATGGAGAGTGGGGTCGTAAATTTAGATGATAATAGCGGGATCGGTACACATTGGGTAGCATATAACAAAAATAAAAATAATGTACAATATTTTGACAGCTTTGGTAATTTAAGACCTCCCCAAGAAATAGTAAGATACTTGCACGGAAATAATATTTATTACAATCATAAATGTGTACAGCGTTTTAATACATTCAATTGTGGTCATTTATGTTTGAAATTTCTTGTCGATCAGAATAAATAAAGTATACAATATAAAATTTGTTTCATTTCTTTTACATTGATAATGTCGATAACACTTACGCTGAGCGGAAACAAGTCTACTCTCACAACAGAGTACTTTCCACCAATAGTATTAGACTCAAATTATGTATGTGGATTAGTGGATTTCCAAACATACAACTCCATACCTAACGTAGATGTAATGAACAATTTATTTCATTTGGGTAATGATGTAATTAAGCTTCCTATTGGCTCTTACGAAATTGAAGATATAAATAATTTTATTCAAGAAGGGCTTTTAGAAAAAAATAATACAGCAAGCGTAAAGATCAGAGCGAATAACAACACTTTAAAATGTGAAATATACTGCACTGAAGATATAGATTTTTCACATCCTAATTCTATTGGCTCGCTGCTAGGGTTCAGTAACAGAAAACTGGTTGCAAAACAAATGCATGAATCAGATCTTTACGTTGATATCAATCGTGTAAATACGGTGAGAGTTGAGTGTAACTTAATTGATGGAACATTTTTAAATAATCAACCTGCGCATGTACTTCATCAATTTTCAATCAAAGTCAGTCCGGGGTATAAAATAATTGAGGTTCCTAAAAATGTTATTTATTTACCAGTGAACGTGAAGAAGATAAGTTCAATAACAATAAATTTGTTAGATCAAGACGGAAACCTTATTAACTTTCGAGGTGAATTTATAACGATAAGATTACACCTTAATCATCAAAAATGATAATTTATAATAATATCCCTAATGCTAATGATTTCTATAAAAGACAGGATTTACCGAGGTCTATAATCAATACTACATCAACTCCTAAAGCGAAAGTACAAACGCTAACAGAAGAAAATCAATCGGTTTTATTATCATTAGGATTCACATTGAAGAAAAGAAAATAATAAATATAACTTAAAACAGTAAGATATGCTAAATATTTTTCAAGAACCCGCATTTGATGATAGTATTTCAAAATACGAATATCATTCCTATTCACCGTATTTAAATAATTTTGGTAAAAATGACATCATCCACATCTGCGTGCAACATCAAAATCTCAATATATTACCTTCGGAAAGTTACATTTATGTTGAGGGGATTGTGTCGAAAAATGATGGATCGGAAGTTCAAAAGACACAACTTGTAAATAATTGCATAGCATTCCTATTTGATGAAATCCGGTATGAACTGAATGGTATTGAAATAGATAGCAATCGTAATGTTGGGATCACAACTTCTATTAAAAATTATATTTCTTTGAGTCAAAATGAAAGCGTAATGTTGTACAATGGAGGCTGGTGTCCAAATTCTTCAGTAAATTTAGATGGATTACATTTTAATTTTTGCTTACCACTTAATAAGCTTCTGGGTTTTGCAGAGGATTTTAAAAAAATAATTCCCAACGCTCGACATGACTTAATTCTAACACGTTCTCGTACTGATGAAAACTCACTTATAGGTGATGCAGTAGAGCAAGCCAAAATAACATTACTCAAAATTCAATGGAAAGTACCGCATGTTCATCTTACTGATTCTTTAAAATTGAAACTCTTCAAATCTATAAATGATAATAACACCATGAAAATCGCCTTTCGTAATTGGGATTTATATGAATATCCAGCCTTACCAACTAGTGACCACCATATTTGGAATGTAAAGACGACTTCAAAAGTTGAGAAGCCTAGATACATTATTATTGCCTTACAAACGAACAAGAGAAACCAATTTAAAGAGAACCCTACCTATTTTGATCATTGTGATGTCGTCAACCTTAAGGCATATTTAAACTCCGACGTTTATCCCTATGAAGACCAAAATATATCATTTGAAAAAAACAATTTTAGTATTCTTTATCAAATGTACAGTGAGTTTAGAAGAAATTATTATAATTGCTCAGTTGCAGAGCCACTGCTGACAAGAAATCTCTTCAAGTCACAAGCACCTATTTTTGTGATTGATTGTAGACATCAGAATGAAATAGTGAAAACTGGTCCAGTTGATATTCGTTTGGAAATTAAAACAGCTAAAGAACTACCAACAAATACATCAGCGTATTGCTTAATGTTACATGATCGAATTATAAATTACAATCCTCTAAGTCAATTAGTATCTCGAAATATTTAAATGATTTAGTTCAATATAGCTCTTAATCGAGAACACACTAGCCCTAGCAATGGCATTCATCATTGATATTCAAGGTTTTAGAGGACCCAATGATAAGTTTATTGTTAAAGAAATAGCTATTCTGCGTGGTTGTAACCATCACCACTTCATAATTACACCTCCATTTGACTTTAAGCATTTACCAACAACATTAAAAAGACAAGCAAAATGGCTATATCAAAACCATCATGGTTTGCACTGGAATGGTGGATTCACCAAATATCATAAAGTAGAAGAATTTCTTCGAGATAATATTATAAATCACATCGTTTATGTTAAAGGAGATGAAAAATTACAGTGGATAAAGCGTCTCCTAAATGAAAACGTTGATGTAATAAATGTTGAAAATATAAACTGCCCCAACTTCAAAGAACTAAAAAGACTTTTTCCAAGTGAGACAAGATGCTTATCACATAACAAATGCTGTGCCCTCCAAAACGTGTACTTATTAAATAATTTTTTACACAGTCAGCGTTCTCAACATTTTTCCTGAAATTTTCTTTTAAGAAATAAGAACAGCATTCATGTTTTTTTTTTTTTTTTTTTGTTTATTATTATTTTATATATAAGTTTTCGTGTAAATTTTTTATTTTCTATATAAATATTCATGTACATTTTTTTATTTTATTTTCTATATAAATATTCACATACAATTTTTATTATAAAAATGTATAAGTTTTTCATGTACAATTTTTACAATTTTTTTTTTTTTTTTTGTTTTAATAAACAATATTAAATAAATAAATATAATTTACTTAAAACTAGAAGGACTGTTTTATTAAGTTATTTTATAATGACCCCAAGCATAGGTACTTATACCATCTTCCCTTATGAATCTTTTATCATCTTCATGATTTAGAACAACCTTATTAAGCTGTTGGGTGTATATCTGATGAGCTATAGATCGAAAAACAAACATTCTTCCGTGATAAACTCGTTTGCTATATAAACAATCTTTATATTTAGCTAGGTTTATATCTTTTAGTGCTATTTTCTTCACACCCTTAGCTTTCTTAACTTCTGTTTCTTCAACGGAAAAAGAGTACATTTTTGATCTCAAACCTATGAATTCCTTCATAATTCTTCCCGAATTTTCGTCTTTCATCATGCCCAACACCTTTTTGTTCTTCAAGGGGATGCCATATATATTGTTTGGAGAGTATGAAGATGTATCAAAATACAATTCTACATCATTCTTAATATCACTGTAAAAATCATTAGTTTTTATTGTATAAATAAAAGAGTCCGTGTCCATATAATTAAGTTTTAGATTGTGTTCATACTTAGGTTTCATATAGCTATAGTGGAAGTCGTACATTTTCCACTTTGAAAACTCTAAGACACAAAATCCTAAGTACAAAGGCTTGTTATAAAAGGTACTTACTCTTTTCATTTGAATTGCCACCATGTTTTCAGTAAATTTAGTCAAACTATGGAAATTCGGTCTTGCTATCAGAGCTCTAGCTCCAAGACGCTTTTTATTGTTTTCCCAAGAAGTCACAATCTTAACATCTTTTCGTTTATCTACATTTTCCATAGTTTTTCCGAAAACACTATTGTTCATTAATTTGAAAAAATTTTTCTCGAAATCACTGGTAGCTAGAGTTCGATGCTGATTATTCAAATCTATGTACTTTTGAAGCCATCGAGACTGTTTAAATTCTAAAACCCTATGCACACGGACAATTTGTAATCCATTAATAATACATTGCTGAAGATTCTTATAATGAATGACATAGTTATATTTTGGAGTTAGATCTGCAATAAGTTTATAGAATTTAGAATTGTTTATTTTTTTGTTTTGCACGCAAAATGGCAAATCATTATGCAAATCATGGAGATGATTGGGATACTCCAAGTCAACTTCAAAAATATATCCTATTTCAGATTCGTCTGAAATTTTCATTATGTCAATATTTTCAAATTCTTTTACCCATTTTATATTAGAATATGGAAGAGGGGATGACATAGCCCAACCGTATAAATTGTTTGCATCAATATACATCAAATATTGAGACTCTTTTTCTTTGTCATAGGTCTCCATATATTTGTTATTTGCAACAGTATGTCTATGGGAACATTGAGATATGCCTCCTCGAATACCTTTTTTAATAAAGTTGTAAATATCAATGTCTTGAATAAGATCAAGACTGATTTTCGTCGTTCTTAGCATAGCATCCCAAGATAATCCCGGGGCTGTATAATAATGGCAGGGGTCAAGTTCATAAATACTTTTACAAACTCTTCTAAAATTTTCAAAAATGTCTGCCAAAAGAAGAACATCAGTTTTCAAATACAATTGCATATAGTCAAAAAGATTTCCACATTTAAATGTTTTAAACACTTTCTGTGCATGATTATATTCATCTAAGGTGCAAGGTTCACCAGTCAACTTATTATCAAAACAGACTTGTGAAGGAAGGTTTTTTTCCTGTAATCTTTGCCATGAATTAATATATTCATACGGGAATACACCTTTCCTAGTCAGAAGATTAAACTCTGCTTCAACTGGAAAGTTTGACTTAATCAAATTAAAATCATTTACCGTTAAATCTTTTGCCAATGACTCAAGACTAGAAGGCATGAAGCGGAATGAATCTAGGAATCTTAATTCAAACGTTTTTTTATCGGGTAAATATATTGTCTTTGATACAGCAACATATTTTTCTTTATTTAGGGGGATTATAGAAATATTACCCTTAAGTGAAGCTAGTTCCTTTATCAATAAATGACAATCATAACCCGAGAAGTTGTGGAAGAAAATGGGGAAGAATTTCGGTTTTTTATAGGCTAAGTTACATGAGTTATGTGCTGGGCCATTATATTTACCAGTGTAATGGCAATGATCAGCAACTCGATCTAAACCTAAGCTTTTCTTACATATATGACAAACCCGACAGCTCTTTTGATAGTTCAAATCGATTTCAGAGAGTTGATTCATGGGTTTGGGTTTAATACAATACAATTCTATGCAGTCCCTTACTAGATAATTTAAAAAATCTTTAATACAATTACTACCTCTAAAAGATCTTAATTTACTTAAAGTACTATTATATGATTTAATATAATATGCGCTAGCGCACGGAATATGTTTCTGTATAAAATTATTATTATTATTATTATTATTTATACCTGTATCAACATCTTCCAGTATGCATTCGAAGTCTGCATACACAACGAATGGGACATTCATCTCCCTTTCAGGATGTTCAAAGCTTAAGAAGGCTTTATCTTCCTTGGGCATCTTAGTAACCATTCTGCAGCATTCTTTTTTATGAGATGCTACTTTAGCCTCCGACCTGAATCCCAGCAAACACATGTTACAAAACCAAGTCTTTTCTCTGTAGTTTTTTACTTGGTTTGATATTAGTCTGGAATAAGATAGAAAAAAAAAAAAAATTTTAGTTGAATTTAGAGATGAGACTTAACTTAATGTGTTGGTTTACCTTGATATATTTTTTATCCATACATAGTGTGACACCTCTTCTTTTTGTAGAAGCAGCAAATTGATGTGATTTTGCTTCTCCTCATTTGTTATATAATATGGTCCTATAACAGTTTTGTTTTCCTCATCCAAACCAAAAACGTTTATGCTAATGGTTGGATTTAGCCTTTCAAAATGTGAAATTTCCCCTATTTTAAGTGGGAACTGTAGGCTTCCAAAATCTATCCTTTGACCATTTTTGTATAGAACTCTTGCACCTATGTCATTTATTCTATACGTTTCGGGTTTTTCCAGGTTGCTCTTACCTCTGCTGAAGAGAGCAGAGATTATTGCCCATTTAAAGCAATACACATCCTCGTTTCGAACATTTATGCATGCTTTTTTTCTTAAAATGAATCGTGGTAATTCCAAGTATCTCGATCCTTTTATAGGTGTATATTGATTAATGTTGATTTCAACATTCAGTATTCTGAGCAATGCCCAACCACTATCTTTCTCTTGGAACTCTTGCGTTTTTGTATCGATTTCATCCACCATATCAGAGTACGCTGGGGAGAGTTCGGAATTTGAAAGGGCTATTTCCATTTTGGTATTGAAAGATTTAATGCTCAGCTGCATTTCATCTTCGGAATTGAGCTTGATAAATTCACAAAATAGTTCTAGGTTGAACTTTATACATGTTAATTTATTCAAATGCTCCTTTAGCTTTTCTATAATAGCCTCTTTCCCCTCTTTCAAAAATTCTGATGGGCTTAAATTATCCTCCTTCTTATTTTCATAGATGAGTGTTTCAATTCTGCCCTTGAAACAGCTCTTCACAACCCGAAAATTGTCTGATAGCAATTCAGAAACCAGCCTTTTATGTTCGTATCGACGAACGTGCTTGCTCCAGTCACCTTCCACTTCAACCTCACAAATTTCACACTTTTTTTTAGTTGCACTTTTTTGCTCGTCTTCAACCTCCATTCCCGCAAAAATTCCCTCGACGAGTTTCAAATGAACGCTGTCTTTAATATGCTCGCTCCATTGACATAAAATCACATTTTTTTCACAAATTTCACAATATTTTTTTGCTGGGCCAGCTCCTTCATCACAATCCATTCTTTTTAAAAGTTCGCGAGCCAGTAAAGAATGACAATTGGTTTTATCATGATCAGACCACTGCCCCATAGCAACACTTTTTTCACACAAATCGCAAAAGTCTTCACGGGCCGCTGGTTTTTTAGCCGGAATGGCATGAACATTCATCAAATGCCTTTTTAAATTAAAATTTTTTGAAAAGATTTTACCGCAAATTTCACACAAAAACGATTTCATGATGATTATTTAGTTTTTGACTTTAAAAAAGTTAGAGCAAAACTGATGATTATTTAGTGTTTGACTTTAAAAAAGTTAGAGCCAAACTGATGATTATTTAATTTTTGACTTTAAAAAAGTTAGAGCCAAACTGATGATTATTTATTTTTTGACTTTAAAAAAGTTAGAGCAAAACTGAGGATTATTTATTTTTTGACTTTAAAAAAGTTAGAGCAAAACTGATGATTATTTATTTTTTGACTTTAAAAAAGTTAGAGCAAAACTGATGATTATTTATTTTTTGACTTTAAAAAAGTTAGAGCAAAACTGAGCACACAATCGTACTGGGCGAGGAATTCTTTAAGAATAAAAACATTTTAAACAGGACAAGAACTCAAATATAAATCCCCATCCCCCATAAATCCCCATCCCCGTTTTTATAAAGAGAACGTCAAAATTTACAGATATGTACGAGTCAACTCATAAAAATTTACACTTTATGACTCCCAGCAGTCTAAATTTCAAAAATCATCAAATGAAGAACTCAAACCCATTCTTATCAACGAAAACAATACTGGTGATTGGATCATTAAGTAATCAAATTCTTAGTTTTTCCATTAGTCTATAAATCTTGTATTTTTAATGATGAGGCTGTTGTTATATAAGAGTACCAAAATTTACTGATATGGACATGTCATCTCATAAATACATACTTTATGACTATCAGTAGTCTAAATTTTAAATGAAATATGAGCTCATAAATTTACACTTTATGACTATCAGTTGTCTAAATTTCAGATGAAAATTGAAAACCCATTCTTATTAAAGAAAACTGTACTGGTGATTGGATCATTTAGTAATCAAATTCTTAGTTTTTCCGTTAGTCTATAAATCTTGTATTTTTAATGATGAGGCTGTTGTTATATAAGAGTACCAAAATTTACTGATATGGACTTGTCATCTCATAAATACACACTTCATGACTTGCAGTCAACTAAATCATCAAAAACTATACTGTTAATTAAATCCGTCGTTGGTCGATGACCTTATTTTACAGAATAAAAAACAAAAACTACTGATATAAAAGAAAATTTAATTCAATTTTTATTTATATTTTTTCTTCTATAATTAACTTAAATGTTTGCCCAAATGGATGCAAGCACTCAAGAGTGAAGGAACTTTGATTTATTTCCGAAACAGCGGCATCTGACAATTTACTATAGCGCATTGGCAGGAAAATCTGAAAGAAGAAAAAATTGTATTTCTATATCTCATGTAACTGTATGAATATTTAATTACCTGAAATTCACCTAAATCAGCCACAATTCTTTCACCATATTTAGTTATGCAACGTTTCAATCGTTTAATAGAATACTTTTCATTTCTTTTAAGTTCCATAACCTTCTTACAAGGCTTGAAATTAACCGCTGCTTCAATTTCTAAAAGTTCTTCTTTGAAATTCATCGTTGATTCTAAGAGAACTCCTTTATCGCAAGCGCTATTTATACAAAATTAAAGTAGCATTCATCAAATGAATATTCATGTCTATATACGAATACATATTCAGAAAAGCAATATAAAAAGACACTATGGAGTGTGAGGACAAGCTCATACGCCATGCCTTCGAATTTAGATAAGCATGTACGATCATGTTCGTCATAAAGATTCAGAAACGCCAAGCTTACAATGCAATGTTAAAATAAGCAAGTTCAAACACGTTTTCGAGAAAGGCTACACACCTAATTGGACAACGGAAATTTTTAAGATAAGAAAAGTAAACCTAACAAATCCAGCAACATATCTCCTTGAAGATTTTAAAGGTCAACCTATCAGCGGATGTTTTTATGAAAAAGAATTACAAAAGACTAAATACCCCAATATTTATCTCGTTGAAAAAGTACTTAAAACCAAGGGAGACAATGTATATGTTAAATGGCTTGGCTTCTCACCGGCTAACAATTCATGGATTAATAAATCACAATTATTATAAAACACATAAAATATTTGTTTTCTTTCTGTTCATAAATTAGTGCTTCTTGAAGCATTATCTCCCTTCAAACTACAAATGCATCTCAAAGTCAATGAACTCACATATAAGACATATGATCCCACTATCATTCAAAACACATATCAACATACCCACTTCAAACCTACCTGCAAACCTTTCAAAAATTCCTTTTTCTATCATAAACCACACATCCACCACGTCAACCTTCAAGCCTAAAAACATATAAACATCTCTGCCCATCGCTAGCCACACTTTACAGTCACGAAAACTAGATTCGCCCCGAAAATTATAATTTACAACCAGAAAAATCATTCAAAAAGTGCTCTATTGCTCAAGTCCGATATTTACACTGCTGCATTGTTGTTGTAAATACACAGCATACAATTTTCCCATCACTATTTCTATGTCTGTAAAGTATATTCTTACACTCCCGACAATAGTTTTCTGACAACACATTTTCATTCCTTTATCAATTCCAAATTTTGTATCACATTTTCATTCAGTTATAAAAATAGAACCTACACATTTCATCCACCTTTTTCCTTGCGTACAACACTCAATGCATTCTACCCAAGCTCCTCTCACCACCACTGACTCTTCTTCTCGAGGAGCAGTTTTGATGCTGAGAACACACAATTGTACACTTAATGCATTCTACCCTAGGCTCCCACACGATCGCTGGCTCTTCTCCTCGAGGAGCATTTTTGATGCTGGGAGCACACATTTTTTACACTAGGAGCACTAAATTATTGCTCAAGTCCGATATTTATACTACTACTGATATATAATCACAATTAATAAATTCATGTTTTTTTGGTTACAAATCATCATTAAATTTAGGGTTTGAAACTAATATTGCTTTTTCTTATGTAGCGTAAGTTGAACCCTCATAATTTGGTTATGGTTGGACATGCGGTTGTTGCTAAATTTTAATTAACATTTACAACTTTTCCTAATTAGTCTCTAAAAATCTTTCAGTAAAAGTCACTAAATATGTATAGCATATAAATCTAAAGGGGTACCTTATATCCCTATTCTATTTTATAGTAGATACAAACAGGTCAGCCTTTCCTTTTAATGGTATACACCAAATAAGTCTTATCTTAATTAACACAATTTATAGAGGACATTCGCACAGTTTAATTTTCTTTAAAGCAATTAAATACATTTTTGAGATAAGGGTAGCAGTTACAAATGTTTCAATATTTTAAAATGAATTAGTGCAGACATACCTATATACTTTTCATATACCTGCATATTGGACAATTTATGTTATATAACAGTTTTTAAAGCAAACAAAACAAAAACTTAATTAAATATATTATTTATTTTTTTTTAACTGTGATATTTTAGCAATTCTTTTTAACTACATGTTTTTGTTTTTTTTTTGTCTGATATCTGTCTTTGGTCACCAGTACCTATGTACGTTCTGTAACTCTCGCATCTACAAAATCAGTCGAGAAACGATGAAAATTGAGACAAATCATATGAGTTTTGTTGCATTTTTCATCGTTTCTCGACCAATATTATCGATGCGAGAGTTACAGAACGTAGGCACAGGTCTTAAAAACAAAAAAAAACGATCAATGACAAGGTAATTTATGATTGAAGTTTTGAGCAAAACAATTTAATAATCACATTAGCGCAAAATTTTAAACGATTTAGTACGATGTTAAAACCTTTTTTAGTATGATAAAATGGATTTAACATCGTACTAAATCGTTTAAAATTTTGCGCCATTCACTTTTTAAGTGCCTTTAAACATAAAGTTAAAATTTTCAATGATGGTTTTCAATGAAAGCTATATTACTGGCGCTCAAGTCATTTTCAACTATTTTGTTTGGAGTTAAAAACCCGAATTAAAAAAAAGAACATCTAGATATTCATTCCTAAAATATCAAATTCAACACAAAAAAAAATAGAAATTTTTCTGCAAAAATAATTTTTTTTTTTTTGGAAAATTTTGATACGCAATATTAATTAAACTTATTAGAAGCTATCTTATATAAAGTTCAAATTGGTTAAGCAGATAATGACAATGTGATATTTAAAAATAAAAAAAAAATGGTCAAAAAAATATTTATATCGGGTTTTTCAATAAGAGCGCTACAAAAGTTTTTTTAAATAAAACGAAAACGGTTTTGGATATCAATGAAATTCTTTATTCCTGTAAAAGTACGTTCGATGCCATTATGTATGGAACTCGATTTCTTTTGCATGGCCACCACAGGCATGCTTGCTGAAGTCCAGACGCTGAACCCAATTTTCGACGGTTTTCAAGCATAAATCGGCTGATACTGCTGCAATTTCACGTTCGATATTCGTACGAAGTTCATCAATCGTCGCTGGCTTGTTGGCATAGACCATAGACTTGACGTAGCCCGACAGGAAATAATCTAACGGCGTCAAATCGCACGGCCGAGGTGGCCAAGCGACTGGACCATTTCTTGAGATAACACGTTCTCCAAACTTGGTTTCCAATAAATTGATTGTGACATTCACTGTGTGGCTTGTGGCGCCGCCGTCCTGTTGGAATCACATGTCCTCCAAGTCCATATCATCCAATTGGGGCCAAAAATATTCGGTTATCATTGAACGGTAGCGATCCCCATTCACAGTAACGTGCCGGTCTTGATCATCACGGAAGAAGTACGGCCCAATGACGCCGCCGGCCCATAAACCACAGCAAACCGTAATTTTTTCGGGATGCAATGATGACTCATGGAGTACGTGTGGATTGCTGCCTGACCAATACCGCATATTTTGTTTATTGACGAAGCCATTCAGCCAGAAATGAGCCTCATCGCTGAAGATGATTTTTCGACGAAAATCCGCTCTTAACGTTGAGGCCACTGACTCCGAATTTCGGTAGTAAATTTTAATAATTTCGATTCGTTGTTGGCTCGTATATCTTTCCACCATGAAATGGCAAACCTTACTAAAGAGAAATGTCAAAAGAGCGGCAAGAAATATGGCGTCGTTTGCTGTCCCTGTTACTCTACTTTTGTAGCGTCCTTGTTGAAAAACCAATAATGGTTTATGTTAAATTTGTTCCAATTATATGTATAGTAAATCGTAAACATACTATTAGTAGATACACAGAAAAATTTTAATCAAAATAATAAGATTTTCTTTAATAATTTTTGAGCAGTTGTATGGAAGGACCGTTAATTTCTACTAAAAAACATTGTGCATACAAAAAATCTAATTTTATTAAAATATTTCGATATTCTATGGGTGCCATTAATAACAATTTTTCATAAAAATTTCCATAATTGCGGATAAAATGTATATGGCATGGCAGGTATCTTTTGTTCGATATTTTAACGAATCTATAACTTACCAAAATAGTACCTACCTGTATATATTTATGTATATCGTAATTAAAAAAAAATGTGTCAAAAAAGTCGTAAAATAAAATTTACATTTTTATTGACAAACTGAATTTGTTCTTCGATGTTTTTTTAACATAAAAACAATAAAATTTTAAAATATAAAATTCATTACTATATATAAACATTTTAAAACTATTTTATTACAGAAATAACCTCAAAACGAATCATTATTTTGTTCTATGAATTTTTGACTAGAACCTGAAACGCAGTTTTATTACAATCACTTTGGACTTAACCAGTTGTATTTATTATATTTTTTACTAATTTAAATATTGTCTCGATAGTCCGAAATAGTTGAAAATATGATTTATTTGGTTAAATAATATGTTACATTAGCTGAGGTTTAGACAACTGAATCCGTTGTCAAAGTTAAATAACCCTTAAACATCAACTAAAAATATTTATCTATAACTTGAACACCTGTCCAAAGTTAAAAAGCGTTATAATAACCACCGAACCACCAAGTTAGATAGAGCTTAAAGAAAAATTAAAATTTAATCCTCTAAAATATGAAATTAAAATGACTTTTTTATTTTTTATAATGAAAAACATTTTTTTGAAACTTGTTTATCATCTTAATATGTATGAATAATATTATTAAAACCATCAATATTTGTTAACTAAAAATTTGCAAATAATATATGCAAATTATTTTCAATTTCTTTAGCAAAAGTTTAGCAAGTTTAGCAAAAAAAAACGGCACAACTTGTGTTTTTACAAAATTGAAAAAAAAAATAAAATATCGTTCGCAAGATGTTCATATTTGATTTTTTTTTTAAATCGAATATTGTAGTGGTATACTTCAAGTAAACAAATAATTTTTGAATTGGTGAAAAATTTGTTAGGTCAAAAACAGGATTTCCAAAATTTTTAAACGAGTTAGTGCTATTGTGCTATCTTTTTAACATTTTATTAAAGTTAAAATAAATCGTTAAAATACATCGGGGCGAAACGCATATATGAACACTTTTATGCTGGTTTATATATTTTCGTGATTTTAAAATCATATTTATTAAAATAAACGGTGTTCAGGGAAAAAACAATTCGACTGTTAACAGTCAAATATTTCTTCTTCAAAAGTCCCATAGCAAGGCAATAAAAATAGCTACAATTTATCTTCTTTGAAGACTTGTAGCAACTATATAATTCGCAGTTGCTCTATGTAGCTCGGATTATATGGAATCTCGATTTATTCGGGAAAATATGCGTCAAGACAAGGTGTAATGGTCATCTTCTGATGAGCCCAACCATTACATCGGGGCGAAACGCATATATGAACACTTTTATGCTGGTTTATATATTTTCGTGATTTTAAAATCATATTTATTAAAATAAAAAAAAAACCCTATTTTAACTTTTTAGTATCAAAGCCTTTTTTAACTTTTTAATATCTTACTTACTCCAAATGTCACTTTAACAATTAAAAATATAAAAATGGAATGGTAGATATGTTTGTTTACATTTTTGCATGAATTGTCACTTTTTAGGCGTGTTCAGTTGAAGAAAATAGGTTAAATATGAGATTTGATAAAAAATATTTAAATTAGGTAAATTATTAGGTAGTATAATACTAATAGCTTAACATCAGCTGTATTAAAATTTTGCGTATGATTTACTTTTAAATAAGACATATGTATGACAGCACAAGTCGGACAAATTGCAATACAACCTTCTTGTTGTTTTTGTTGAAATTAAAGTGCATAACCAATTCTCTACCAACTTTTTAAATACGTTACGTCTCTTCTTCATATTTTTAGTTTTCTTATGCATCATCCTTGCTGCAGCCACATAGTCCTGAACGACGACATATAGTCCTGAAGACTTACATATATTTTTCCAGTAAGTAATTAAAACCATGAATCAGTGACTGGAAAAATTTATATACGGAACTCATTAAATTAAAATTCTATTGAAAGTTGAATTTATTATGAACTATGAATGAATCATGAGAGGGATCTTCATGAAAGGATATTATTTTATTTCAATTAGGTACACTTATTTAATAATAATTTATAAGTCAGCACTGCACTCATATTATGAACACTGAGCTTATACTCACTCGTGTTTACTCTCATAGTTTTTTTTTTTTATTTTTAAGAAAAATTACCTACATATGGAGATTGCGTTTATACGTCTTGAAAGTTTTATCATTTCTGTATTCATTTTGCATCAAAAATCTGGTTAAAAGATGCACTTGAGGTAAATCAGATACATTCAAAATATTCATATATGATACATGTCGAGAAACTATAAGCGAGTAGATATATGAAAATATGTAAATTGTACATATGTACATATGTATGTATGTAGTGTAGATTGTAGGAATACTTTTAATATGCTTAACAAAACTGAATAAATTGACTAATTGGCTTCTTTTCATTTCAATTAAATAGATACATCATATAGCCATTGAGAATTGAGGCTTCTGAAAAGCAATCTTTGATATATAAAAGACATCCTTTTGGGTTCATAATGTACATATGTATAAGCCTATACCTGAATAATACCATTAGAAAGCCAAGAATATTATGAGGAGAACTTGAATTTATGATGCACATTTGAGAAATCTTAGGAGGCAGTTTATACTGCTTTAAAATTAAACATTAAAAAACCTTGATGATTTTTCAATTTTTCAATGAAAGAAAGAAATTTTTAATATTGTCAGATATTTGAAATTAAAATCAATAATTATTTACTTCCGAAAAAAACTGTATGAATTATTTTTTACCCAAAAAATTATTCCTTCACAAACTTTCACATACATAAATGTAATTTAAATTCTTCAATTCAATTCCTTCACAAACTTTCACATACATAAATGTAATTTAAATTTTTCAATGATTATAGATAAGATAAATTCAGTCATTGAAATATTAAAATTAATTTTAGAAAGTCGGATGTATCGAATATATTTTGACATCAAAATAATTATTGATTTTAACAATTAATTGCAAAATAGACCTTAAGGCTTGATTTATTATTTAAAGTTAACAAAAAATTAACTCCGATACATCCGCATTCATAAATTCCCTTTAAATATTTCAACTACATTATCTAGAATCATAATTGAAATTCAAATTAAATAATTCATTTTATGTGGAAAGTTCGGGCATGAGTTATTTTTTTTTTACTAAAATAATAACTCAAGTATAATAATTTTTATTTTGATATCAAAATAATTATTGATAAACCTATCATAACAAACAATTAAAATGATATCTAGATTTCAATGCCACCTATAGCTGGCACGAAATTATCAATAAATTCGTAAAAGGATAAAACTGGTACCTGCATACATACATATTCACTTGAATAATCTAAAAATGAAATAATACAACATTCTTATGGGTACAATGTTATTGGTTTCAAGAATTTGGCTTATCTGCGAATATATTTAAATAGTTTCATTGATTTTGTTATAATTTTGTATTACGGTACTTCCTAGTAGGTACATAGTTGCATTCAAAAATTTTGCAAATCGTTAGCTTAAAATGAAAAGCAACTAACTTCATTTTTTGCTTTATAACTAGAAAAGAGTTTCACAAATTTACAAAATCAACAAAAGTCTTTACATGGAGACAAATTCCAACAAGAAGAAAAAAATTTCTAAAATGAAAATTTCTGCTTTTAATCAAGGTAATTAGGCAAGATTATATTGCTGCACAACACGTTTATGGTTACTGCCTCTGAAACCAGGAATACTTTCATTTCAAATGAATAAATTCTGACTTATGTAAATGAGTAGAATTTAATTTCGAAAAAAAAAAAAATTGTTGTTCCTGTTTAATTTTTTAAATTTATTTATTCTTTTAAAAAAAAAAAGACTTATTTACAAGATAACATTTTAAACTCATTCTGTTTTGTCATCTTTAAACGCCAACTAAAGTTGAACTCCGGAAACGGAACTGCATTATGTCTAATAAATACTTTCATTCCTAATTCCCAACTCCTAGTTCCTCGAAAGGTTTATGAATTAGCTTAAAATAGTTCATACTCAAACCATAATATGTGTTCCCAGTATTAACAGTATTGCCAAAAAGTATGCAATCACAAATAAAATACTGTTTTTTTAACAGAAGATTATCTTCAAAGTACAAGTAGGTATTAATTTTGTGTAAAAAAATTGAATTGTTAATCAAAAACGGTGATGGAAAAGTCCAAAAAATCAAAAGTTAAGACGGACTGTACTTTCTACGTCTGATGTTCACCGATTTGTACAGAGCAAACTACATGTACTTATAGTCTAAAAGAATCAATGTTACAACTTCTTAACTTGCGATAGAGCATTTTTATGTGCATAACATTGGTAATTATTTAAAGAACCAATTTGATTTTTTAATAAGTCTGGCTAGAAGCTAAAATGTGTATCAAAAGAGGTTATAGTTTTTAACATGAGTTGTGATTGGTATTGAAAAATAAGAGGTGTTTACAATTTATAGGCGTATTTTTCTTGGCAAGCAATGGGGAATCGGACAAAAAAAATGACGTCGATGCTCGGTTTAAATTTTTGTTTATTTTCTCGAAAATGATTTTATTCTCGTTTCAATGACCAGCATTAGATAGATTATTGACGGGGCCATACAAATGTGCACATGGAAATATTTTCAATATTGTTTCTATTAACGTTATATGAAGGTTTTTTTTTTTTTTTTAATAATACAAATTCTTTATACTACTGAAATACATCAGCCAAGTAGAAGACTTAGCACTATTTAATTGGACTTGTTGAATTATTGATTCAAAATAGCTTTTAACGGCCTTTAGTCCACAAAAATTTAGGCGTTTTGTCCCGGCGGCGTTCTCACTTGGACTCATCAGTTGACTAGTGAGGACCTTGTCAATACGCTGTTATAGTGCGAATTTTTTTCTAGCTGATGATTTCAAATTTTGTGTATTCTTTTTCTGGAACTGCAAAAAGAACTGCTAATTTGGAACCCTATTTCAAACTAATAGCTTGCTTGGTTGTTAAAAAAACAGCGTGTACATTTTATAGCATGTAGCATGTACAGGGGGTTATACCCACAATTTGGTGAACTGCAAAATCCGGAATAGAAATGCAAAAAATGCAAAAAAAAAATGCAAATTCCTGTTAAGGTCCCGTTAGTCTAGGTGAAAATTGTTATGCCAACTTCACAGACGTGTACTTGTTGGCATCCAAACAACAATAATGTTCGAAATGCCATACTCCAGTGTTTTTTGTTAACGACATAAGTAGCCGCATTTTATTATCGCCAATAACCCATATGGTTCACCACGATATAATAAAACGATAAGGATCCAAATTAAAACAATGTTGTATGCTTATCTCTTTTTTGTTTATGTTTATTTATTTTTCTGACTTTTTTCTTTAAACTTTTCTTACCATTTAAAAAGCTTGAAAAGCTTTAAAATCCATCTAGCCGCCAGAGTAAAACTAACTTCTGGATCCATAAAGGAAACCCCGATAGAAACCTAGATCCAATGTTTATTTTTTAATACGTGTTAAATGCTAACCCAGACGCAGACCCGTAGATAATATAACACATCTATTATGTTTAAATTTTTGAAAAAAAAAGAATTACGTAATATCATCGCTCATGCAGTTTTAAATTATATTTAAACTTCTTTCCACCTCGACTTTATTTTGTTCAAAATCTGCAAAAAGAAATGTATGTTCTAAGCTAAAAATAAAAATACAAACGTATGCAGACTATTAAATTCGTCTTAGAAACTTCCAGAACAGTCACAAACAAATTTAAATTTTATACAAAAAATTTATTTATTTTCAAATTTATTTATTATTTATGTACATTTATTTACTTGTAAAATTTTTGTGTTTGTTTTACAATCTTAAAGTATAGTTTGCACAATTGGCCAGTATTTAATTCTAAAAAATGATGCATATATTTTTACAATTATATTAATTATAAAATTATTAAATAAATTCATAACCAATATTACGCATATTTTCCTAAAGATCTGTCAGACCTCATGTATATTATAAATTTGGAAAATTAATTTAATATGCAAGTTTTAGCTATCATTTGAAAACATAAGTGAAAATTTTAAATTTACAATTTTTAGTAAAAAATTATGATATTGCATTTTATAGTTACATTTTTCTTTAACCAAAACATAATTTAGATTATCGAATTGATATTTCTATATAAAATTTTTATACAGTACAGTTTAGTTTCTGAACTTAATACGATGTGGGTTGTAGGATCGGAGCTCGTAAGGAGTTCAAAAAGTCTGTCTCACCACTGGTTTCGTATAGAGAACAATATTAGCTGTCATTTGATTTAATTTTTTTTAGAAACGAATTGTGCTTGCACTCTAGTAAACTTGTTCACGTTCCTGAGATCTCACAAATTTTATTCTGTCAAAAAATCATATGTGAACAAATCTAGAATTTTTTCCCTATAGTATTTGACAGGGAGATCTCAGAAACCTGAAGTAACGCATTCAAAATCGATTAATCTGAATGTTTTTTTCTTGTTTTCATTTTTTCAATTCACTGTTCTATTTACCTTATTGTGTGCTTTTCAATTATCGAAAAAAAATCTCACCTAAGACAGAAAAATGTCAAAAACATCATATTTAAATAATAGCTAAAATTTGCAATAAAAAAATTAAAACCTTGGCAATATTAAAAGATATGAAGAGGTAAAGGAAGAAATAAAATTAGGCATATTCGACGACATCTTCAAACTATTCGTTATTAAATTCTCTAATAAATTAAGGGAAGTTTTCGAAGTTATGTTCCTACCATGTATAGTACATATCTATGTCTGTTAATATATGTACACTTTCAATATCCTTACAATAACACATACCATAATTATTAAATTTTTTTTTTTTTTATAAATATACAAATTCAATTTTTAATCTATACAAAATGTCCAACTACCTAACTTAATATTTGGTCCTATTTACATTATGTACACATAATGTACACATTTTGAGCTAAAAAGCTCAAATAAAAAAAATTAATAAAATAAAAAGAAATCTAACCCAAAAAGCCTTAGCCCTAAACGAATGATTAACTTATTCCTTCTTTTCTTCCTTTTTAAGAGCGTCTATCGCTGCTTGAGCTGCTTCTTTTTTATAACTCTTAACATAAAAGGCACTAAACATATAAGTAAAAAGACCAGCGTTGAATGTCAACAAGGCGGCAATGGATTTGGGGAATTTACAGTTGGGCTGGAACTGGATTTGCAGAGTGTGTACGAAAATGATTAAAAATTGGATCTGTAGAAGAGAATTTTCAAAAATATTATAAGTTTTATATTCCATACGTGTATAGAAAAGTCAAGAGAGTCTTACGATTTGCATGATGGTGAGATACTTCTTCCACCAGAGATACTTCTGCACTTTGGGACCTAAAGCTGAGAGAAGGTAGTATGCGTACATAACGATGTGAATGAAGGAGTTAATGAATCCCAGAAGAGTTCCGTGTCCACCTGAAGTAAAAAATTTAAAAATATAATAATTTTAAAAACATAAAAAAAAAACGAAAACTATTTAAAACAAACAATAAAAAGTTTCGGTATTGTAAAGTATACTTGTTGAGTACACAAATGTACTGAAATTATTACATAGGTAATTATTCTACATTTCTAAATGTTAAATTCCGAAATATTATAAGCACAATCTTGTTTTACTAAATGCGTTACTCTTCTAATGCTCTTACCTGCGAAATATTTAACTCCAACGAATGCACAAACTGGCATTAATGTATGATGATATAAATGCAAGAATGACACCTGACGTTGTCGTTTTCGTAGAACAAAGAAAACTGTGTCCAGGAGTTCTGTAAGTTTTGCAATATAATATAACCATACAGCACCGGCCATCTGTAAAATTAAATTTTATAGTTTTAATTTTAGAACGCTACAGTCGTATTTATGTATTAGATTTTCTCAAAACTATCGCTTGGGTAGTTGTACAGCTAGCCATTGTCTAAATATTTGAACATCTCCTTACTTATAAACGCATACCTCAACAAGTTGTCTGTTTCTGTAATCCACCGAACAAATATTAAGGGCAATAACCTTATTCGCACATTTCTACCATTTTTATTATAAAGACAGTCCGATTTCATATATAAAAAATAAAACTGTTTGAATCCAGTAATTTTGGGCAAGTAAACGAACAGACCTAATTTAATTAGAATTTTTTTTTTTCAGTTCTCTGCATCTGTCAAAATCGAAGAAAATGGCAGATCCAGTGGCACTTTAATTCATATCAATATTTTGTTGTTGTTTCTAAATGTGCAGGCTCTGTGGCATTTTAATTTCTGACACTTTGACAACCTGCACAATATTTTACCTTAGGTGTGTGCGGTGCCGAACCTGCCTTAAGGCAAAACAGGCAGTTGCCTGGGGCGCCACTCAGCTAGGGCGTCAATTTAAAACTCAACTAGTTAAACTCATATACAAATTTAAATTTGTTTTGTCAACGATTATTTGGAATGAGTTTTTAGGAAAAATAAACGTCCTTTCAAAAATACTTCAGTCAAAGTCCATGGACTAACATGCTTAGAACATTTAGATAAACTGCGGCAGTACTTTCAGGCCAACCGTTCTGAGGAATCTTTATTTGAAGCATTATACAAGAACGCTGTAGATATTGCTACAAAGATGAATATACATGTAGATTTCATTGTGTCCGATTCGATGAGCTTACAAAGTCGCCGTTATCACTCTGAACAATCTCAATCAATTGATCTAAAATTTAAATTTAAAGTTGATTTCTTCTACCACGTAATCGATGTGACGTTATCTTCTCTCGACGAGCGTTTTGGACAGTATCAATATCTGAACGAAAACTTCGGTTTTCTCTTCGATATTTCAGAAAATGTGGACTTTAAGGATTGCGAGAAACTTGAACCAATTTTAACAGCAAGAATTGACGACGAAGTTCAAAAAGATGTAATAGCTAGGTATCTCTTGAGTGAAATTAATATATTCAATCAAACGTCAAATCTTACTGATCTCAAACCGCTATCAATTTTAAATTATTTAGCTTCAAACCATTTGCTTGAATTGTATCCAAATTTAACAACTGCGTTAAAAATTCTCTTAACGTTTCCTGTAAGTGTTGCTACAGGGGAAGCTAGTTTTTCAAAACTTAAAATAATAAAATCATATTTACGCTCAACTATGACTTAAGAGCGATTAACAGCCTTGGCAACAATTTCCATTGAAAAAGACATGCTGAGTCGTATTGAAGAAGAAGAAATCGCTACAAGATTTGCAAAAATGAAATCGCGAAGAGCAGCATTTTAATGTCAATATTTTGTAAAATTATTTTATCGAAAATCCTTAAAATGTATTAAATAAAACTTTTAAATATTAATTTGTACGATTTTCATTTATTTAAAGTTTGGGGCGCCAAAATTGAATTTGCCTGGGGCGGCAAAAGTCCCAGGTTCGGCACCGGGTGTGTGTATTGTGTCTGTAATCTGTCATTTTCGTGAACGTTTAATGAACATTTTATTCATTTAAAAATATCTTTTCAATTTGTAACAACTTTTGTCCAATGAACGTACCGAATTATGAATAGGTTTGGACAACCAATTACAGTGTCTAAATTAGACAACCGATGGAAAATTCTTATAAACAAGGTTATGGAGTTGGCGACAGCTGCCTTAAGTTAGACATATTACTTTGAAATGGGTTTATTAATAGGAATGTAAATATTAAAAAAAAAAATAAAACTCAAACTTACCCTCATAGAAATTGGATCTGTTTCATAAATAACTTCTTGACATCTAAAACTGTAGTAACCACCCCAACCTCCTTTGTAACCCTAAAAATTCATAATAATTATGATTAAATTTATATTTTTCAAATTTAATTTAAAATTTAAAAACAAAACAAAAAAAAACTACTCACTTCATAGAAGAGAACCCAACTAAGTAACACTTGAAATGCATTATAAACAAGGAGGGTAGTTTTCAGCTCATAGGGTTTGCGGTCACGCATATAACGAGGTCCAGCATAAAGGCAAAAGTACAAATAGACACCCAGAATTGTCATAAGCGGTGCTGGAGAGTTTGATAGGAACCAACTTTTGGTACGAAGATCTGAAAAATAAAGTAGATTTCTGGTATAAAAAAAAAATAGTAAAAACATAATGTGTCTAAGAGAAAAATGGATAAGATATTCTATATTCTAATTTTCTGGCACATACATATAGATATATTTATATTTATATATGCTTTAGTATGGAGATAAGTTCAAAAGGTTATTGAAACTGATTTTAATATAAATAAATAAAATGTATGTTTGTTTTTATTAAAATATTTTAATAATTATAAATTGTATAGATTAAAGCAAATATTTAAATGATTTTTTATCAAGTTATTTAAGCGCACCTATAAATTACCTTAAACAGTTTTTTTGCATTATTCTGTAAATTTTATTGATATAAAATAAATGAGCTTTTCGAACTACAAATTTTAGCCTTGAATTGGTTCTTTAAGTCGATCGCACATTAGGTCAATCAACAGCAGGACGTGATTACTGAGGAAATGCATATTTAAAAGTTCTTTGGCATTATTTTTGATGTAGGTTATTGAACGGAATGGCAATATAAAATTTACATATTCAGTTAAGAATGATCTAATATAGGTGCTGGAATTGTTCAGAAAATTAAAACAAAAAAACGACCCCACTTGACACCACAAAAATTATATTTTCAATAGCATGGAATAAAATTTATGTCTTTCAATTTTACAAATACATATGTCACAAAAATTAATTAAATGGTTGTTAAAATTTTGTAAAACGATTTGTAGTGAGGCTTGAGCTGACAGATTTTAGTAACCAGAAACATCAGTTTTCTTGAAAACATTTGAAATAAAAATTGCCTCTACACTTTTTTCGTAAGGTAAAACAAAAATTAAGAAAAGTTGCGAAAATGTTTTCGCAACCTTAACTTAACAATGTTTATTTTTTTAATGTACATAGGTATAATATTTTCCATTCACACCACTCTGGGATTGATTTTTGAGTATTTTACAAATATGTAAAATTGAATTTTCGCTTTTCATCCCATTGGAATAAAATGGATCCTAAATTTATACTTTTGATTAATTCTAGTACAAATTTATGATCCTTTTTAGGAAATAATTCAATCATTAAAATGAAGCATTCTTATAGAAAAAACTTTGTCGGATTTTTTTTTTCAATTGTGAGAGTCAAATTTTACTGCACTACTATAGAATATAGATCCTACCTAACGACTGACTATGATCTATGAATTCACTTGCTATCCGACCCGAAAGTTTGAACTTGGTACAAGTGTTTTGAGTGCAAAACTTATGTAGGTAACCATATTTTTTTGTAAGTCAATTTAGTTTTAAGTCGAAATATAAATATATATATTCTACTGTCTTAAAACAATGAATGAAAAATCTAAAACGGTGTCTAAAATACGTACATGTCATTAAAGCAACAAAATAACAGTCAAAACGAGCGAATTTTTGAAAATAAGACCCTCGCAGCCATATACATACGTATAGAAACGTAAAAATGGAGCAAATCGCAAAATATTTTAAAAATTTTATTAGAATGCGTCATAGTGTCATATTTCAAAAGTGACATAAGCACTACATTTAGCCAGTTAAGGTTTCTCAGGCCCACTGAGATCTCAGCAATCTCAGAAATCTGAATGCAATTCCCCAGATTTGCTGTAAAAAAGCTCAGAATGATATATTTTGGATTCCCTTGCTCAATTATTTTTTGTCGCAGTTATCGCTTCTGACTTCTAGCGGAGAATTCTTGTTCAGGTTTCTCCTTCTCCTCAGGGAAGCTGACAGAAGTTTGTTCAGTGAGATCTCAGAAACATGAACTGGCTAAATGCTAATTGACATATAACACCATATTTAAAAACATTGATTCTCACGTTATGAAAACTGACACTGGTTCCGTAAGGTATTTAAGTAAATCAACACGGCTCTAGAAGCGGCAAATGGAGTTTCAAGAAACCGATGATCATTTTAAGAGAGTGAGAAAGAATAGAACGGTAAAGTTTTAGTTTTATTTAAACGACAATTAACGGTTCTAGAGCCTTGGCATTTAATTGCCTTTTTTGTAAAACACCTAACAGAATAGGGGTCAAATTTCATACCTTGAGAATCAAATTTTTTTTTAAAACAGTGTTATGACAAGTTCCAAGAGTGTAATATCTAAATACCTATAGCCTTAAAGTGCCAAAACAGTATGCCGTTATGACGCACAAAACAAAATTTTGCCCGATGGAATTTTATATATTCCCTTATTTTTAATTTAATAATTATTTAAAATCCTATTTCAAAAGAAGATATGGAAAAGTATTTACGAGGGTTGAAATTTACAAATAAGAGAATATTTTTGTTTGATTAAGAGAATTATATTTAACAAATAACGGCTGATATTCTTGTTCGCGTCTGGGTAAAGTGTCTTGCACATGCGACCTGCGAATGCGAATAAACATTTAAAAACAATTTCTAGAGCAAATAGCTTTTCGACGAAACAAATATAATTGATTGCATCTACAAATTAAAATAGAAAACCGTTAGTAAAATTATTTCAAACTACAGAAAATTTCAATTTAATATTTTTTACGTGACCAAAAACGTATCTTCAGCGTCAAAGTGTCAAATGGAAATTCGTAATCCACAACCAGTGAACGCATTCCACAAACCAGCAAATAAAAAAATTCGTTCAAAATTAACCTAAAATTTCAAACTTCAATTGTGCTCGACAGCAAAATGCAAAAATGCATGAATTTATAGCAAAAAGAGCAAAAAAAGAAATGAATGTACTCATGTGAATGAAATGTCAAATCCGCGACAATTCGCAATTGGTGTTGTATGTGCTTTGGGCAAGGCACTTAAAGGAGTGTCCGTTAAGTGAACATACAATGTATGAAATTTAAATTTCACGGCGTCGTAAGAATTTGTTCGCTCAAGGAAATGGGCTTCACTTTACTTAATTTTTTTTGCTGAGTTCATAAATATCTCCACTTTTACTTATGACTTATGTTGAAGCCACAAAATATGTCAACATTCATCTGGTATTTTAAAGTGACTTTGATGCATAGTTTTAAGTTAGGATTAAAAATTTGTAATTATTATCTTTTTATTTATTAATAAAAGTATTGTATTTAGACCAATATTATTGTACGTGGCGACAAAAATTGACATCAAGCCTTAGTTTGGTTTTGTTGGTTGTATTTCGGTTAAAGTGTAGGTATGTATATCAACTCAGCAAAATTGCTTCATACACAAAGAATAAAAAATCATTGTTTGTTTTGTGTACAAACTCAAACAACAACTGAGCTGGCTACATACTCTATAACCAAAAAAAAAAAGCTTTTAGTAACCTGCGGACTTCTGCAAAGAAAGACTTAAAAATGAGAGATAACAAAGTCTACAAGAAAAGTTAATTCTAGGGCATTATACGTAGATGATTATTCTTCATTTTGACATCGATTTCAAAACTACAAAAATTTGAATTTCAGAAAGTTCTTATATTCCTAGCAAGACCTTTTTTACTTTAATAGCAACTCTTAGACCGAGAATAATTGTAAGAATATTACCAAAACGTCAACCATTTTTTTTTAAATATCTATAGACTGGTATCCACGCAGAGTATGAGATCAGATGGATAAACTTCCAACAACAACTTCTATACTTCTATAGATAAGTCGTAGCCACGTATATCGGTATCAAATGTATATAATGTATGAGTAAAATTTCCTCTGCTATATAGACTTCGAACCTAAATAAATACTTATTTCACAAATAATTTTAAATAATTAAAAAAAAAAAAATTAAATACAAAGACTCGTAAGTTATGTTTACCTTCATGTTCCACAAAAAAGTTCACCATGCGGTCCACCACCGTATCCGTATCATTCATTCTAATAGACATTTTCACACTTCACGGGGAGTTTTTCGCATAAACTGAAAAGAAACAACAACAAGAAAAAATATTAAACAATAAATATAATGTGATGTTTATATTGACAAAAAATTATACAAAACCCTTTAAAATAAAAATAAAGATAAAACACTCCAATGTCAAAGATCAATAAAACTTCAAGATTCTCTAAATTTACAAACCAAACCTAGAGTACCTATAACAACATGTGTAGTGTAGGTATGGTTTTGAAGTGTTAGATTTTAAATCAATATTATTATTTACTAAACACTAGAATTTAGCTATACTTCTACAATATAATAATACATAAGCACTATGAGTTCACGAATCACGACTCACTAGAAGGTAATATAAAGTATATCACCAATACTAATTACGAAGAGTGCTAAATAATATAAATGAAACTATAGCAAAAAAAAAAAGAAAACAAACAAACATTTTGAAAGAACACGCTAAGCTTGACCATGGATGGTTTTTTGTGTGAAATTATTGCAAAATAGTTATTTTTGGTAGGTATATTCTTAAGTCACATAGACAAATCATATTTTTTTTTTATTTATACGCACAGTTTTTCAGTGAGAAATCATAATGAACTTGAGTTTAGCCCTTCAAATTTTGTAATTTTTTTTTGTATTAATTGTTATTTTTAACTGGGTAAAGAAAACTGTGAGAATAATTTTGTTTATACTATTCTTATACGGAATATTGTTTAGTGTATGTCTTCGGCAGTTGAAGGGGTACAAAATAAATTCAAACGATTTTCAAATAAGTGCCACCTTCATATATAATTAATAATAACCTCAAATAATTAAAAAAAAAATCATCCAAACAATTCAAACAGATTAAGGTGACAAAACTCTTCGTAATTTCGATCTCCCAAATACATACGTGCTATCAAGCACAGCCGTAGCAGATATTTCAAAGACGTTATATTCTATAGTATTCATAAATTTTGAGTGCCATAAAATATTCCATTAAATAGAAAAACTACACACGATTTTCATCGCTAAACTTGCTTTTGTTGTTAAAAATTAGAAATAAAAGTATACTACAAAATTTATCTTCAGCAAATAGTCTTCGCAGCTAGGCTCTCTCCTTTTTTTATGTTTATTACCTTGTAATTTTAATTACTAGTTAATAAATTATAATAATAATAAATAAAATTTATCTTTTTGTCTAAAAAAAAATTATTTTCAAAAATTTTTAAATCCAATATTGTTTTATTTTTTAAGAACCATTAGAATGAAAAATTATAACAAAATCCGTCGAGCCATTAATGAGATATACATGCATAACTAAAAATTAAGGCAATTTTCTTTAAAAATATCAAAACCCTATTTTCGTAATGCGTAGTTCTTGGCAAAAAACTTTAACGCACTTTTCTTACTATAAACTTGATTATTACAGCTACGAAGTTAATTCAAAAAGCGTTAGAGCCATTTCTTTGAAAATAAAAAACGAAAACGTTTTGGCAGCTACCCGTTTTAGATGAGCCAAAATAAAAATTCTACCACCCTGCCTGCTGAACTGTGAATAGAAAATAGAAAATAGAGAGTCAAAATTTCAAAGAAATGTCAAGGTGTCATAAAATGCGAGAATCAGCTAGAGCGTAGGATAAGTCAAGACAAGATTGAATAAAATGCACGACTGGGTCGCACGAACTTGCTCTTTTGTGCGATCACACTATGATTTTTAAGTAGGTATACATGGTACTTACACTTAACACTGAAAACTTGTTAAAAAATCATTATAATAAGAAATAATAAGAAATAAAATAACAACTTCTGAAACTGTTTTGAGTTTTGACACAAACGCAATTTACACCTGATTTTTTACACAAATCTCCAATTATCGTTTATTTTTGTTATAAGATTTTGAAAACATTTTTAGTAGGTACGTCATTTTTTAGTGTTTAATAATGCGGAGTTTAGAAAATAAATTTGAAAAAAAATCATCCACCCATTTTCGAAATTTCGAATTTTCAAAAAATAATTTTTAATTTTTTTTTTTAAATTCAAAATCTATTTTTTTTTATTTCAATATACAATTATATTCAAATTTATTAGAAGCTCTTGTGTAAAAAATTTGATTAAAATCGGTTCAACAGATATAATATAATGAGATAGTCGAAAACAAATAAAAATGGATCTATGAGAAATATACCATTTTTAAACGATACATAATTTTTTTCAAATAATATAGTAGATGGTACTGATGTTACATAGCTCACATAAAAATTTTAATCAAAATCGTAGGAGTCTTTTTTGTGAAAATGAAATTTTCCATACTGGTTTTATAACATTTGTTGTACCATTATTTTTGGCTATAAGAATAATTTGTATTTAAAATCTGCTAGATAATGTAAAAAAAAAAACTGCTGGATGCCAAGTTTAATAAAAATCGACCAAGTCGTTTTCGAGTTATTAAGTTTAAATAAAAAAAAATGACAGACAGACAGACAAACAGACAGACATAATTGTGAGACCCACATTTTTTAACTTCGTTATCATCGTAGTGTGAACTTTGATCAAAATCTCGAGTTCGATTTTGTTACGAATCCATAGCTTGCCATATTTTGTTGCGATTGGGCATTTAATTATATTCCTTCTCACTTACAACTATGAACATAAATCTTATTGTTTCGTAAGAAGGAATGAAAGGGACTATGATGAGAAGCAGTTTTTCATGAAATAAGATACTTTTGGAGAATTCTTCACAAATTGTACAGTTTTTAGGTGGCATGAGATTGAGATTCCCCAGACCGTTATCTTGACAGTCCTATATCTTCGCACTAACTATTACACCACAGACTTGAAAAGAAGCATGCTGGCATGCTTGTTTTTAATTTTAAATGATATGAATAGTTTTAAAATGAAATTGCAACCCTATAATTTGCTTAAGGGTCTTTTTTGTAACTTGCTCTATTTTTTTTATATTAGAAGCGCCGCTGGTTGGCAAAATTATAACACAAACCGTCTAACCATTGAAAAGATATGCATACATACCTATACGCGATAAGGCCAAAAATAAGACGATTCAATCAATGGTCAATGATGGTCTTATTGCTATAGTCAAATGCTAAGAACCGTCATGATGTTTAAAAAAAATCCTTTTTTCTAGGAAAAATCTTTATTTATTGTGTATTAAGTTTTGAAACTGTCATCACTTGAAAATATTAAACGATTTTCTTTAAATCAATTACACCTATTGGCTAAAAACTAAAATTATGGCATAAAATATGCAAAAATACATTACTCAATGAAAAGCTTTAACAACGCATTACTTCACCACAAGCTTTTCTTACAACCGAATTTCTTTTAAATCATTAGTCGTAGGTACTGAGAGAAAAAAAAAGTAAAATTTGATAACAAATTTCATAACGAAAAATACAAAATTAAAAAAAAAAAACAAACAATAAAAACCTAATTTGTGGCCCAATAGTCCAAATATACCATAAAAAAAAAAAAAAAAAAAAAACTCACATTACGTTGCGTTGGTATTCCGAAAAAAAAAAAATTAAATTTTGTACCAAAAACAAAAAAATCACCAACCGTATCTAACACTGTGACTGGTAAGATACTCGCACATTAAAATTTTATGTCTGGGTCATGTTGCCTACACTCCATGACACTGAAATGAACCATTAGTGTTATGGGCGTCCCAAGTCAATAACTTACTTTCGGTTTCATCTTTCAAGAAAGATATAGGCGTTATGTTGACGACACGATGTACGATGACGACGAACAACCCGAATGGAACAAGCACTTTACAATATTTTTTTTTTTTTTTTTGACAGGTGTGGAAGTTTTAACTGTATGCACAGGTAATTAAACTCTTCCCGATGATGACAAGAGTGAAATTTTAAGTTGAATTGATTTGTTTAACATACACAATAAAACTAAAGCAAATGAAAAGATCGGCTTACATATCAAATTGGCTTAAACATTGTTATTGAAGTTTTCAGCTGACGAAGCTGTTGATGCGGTCATTAAAATTAAAGTTGATATGGAAAAAGGCGCTAATAAATAATATAGTTTTAGCTTTGTTGACATTTTTGTTGTTGTTGGATGACCTGGTTTTTAGGTTTTGTTTGTGGTAATAAGTATTTTAATATACATAGGTACATAAAATGAAAACTGATAACTAGAACAACATTCATTTAAGTGCTGATTGATTGTAAACTGTTGTCATTAACATGAAAATTTACATTATATATCAGATATCTATATAGGTATTGGACTGAAATAAAAGGCACGACTGTGTTGCGATTACTTGCACTTTATACTTAAAGCTTATAGGTTATGGTTAATAATTATTTTAAGGTATAAGAAAAATGGAAACAGTTAAAATTGTCACCAACTCGTGCGTAGGTAACTGCTCATTTATTTCTTTGGCTTTTATCAATTAAATTTAAGTCTTGGTGGAAGAACTACTTTAATTAATTTGTTTCAAAAAGTTTATATAATTTAACCGTAACAAAAAAACAAACGCTCAGCCCACCTTCAACATTGGATATAGATAAACATTTCTTGTTAAAAATAAAATTGTGTGAGTGCTGGGACTCACGGTTAAAATATTGTGTGACATCAATGTTACTGAACTTACCCAATTACAACGTATTGTGTGAAACGGAACGTATTACACGTAAGATTAACGTTTTTAGTTTACTTTACCGCCGGCAAAAATATTCAAACATCAAAAACCAAAATATTTGTAGAATGTGAAATGAAAATTTATTCCAATCATTTAAAAACAAAAAAATCTTGTTTATACTGCCGGTTTTCCTAAATTATTTTTAAGATTTCTATTTTCTCTTTCTTCAAACAATTTGCAGTCGTTTGCGATTGAAAAAGGATTGACAGGTTTCGTCTCCCTATTATTTGATTCTAATCTTATGGGTGTTGTTAATGTATTTCTTTGTTTTAAAGCCAATAAATATGGTTGGACAAAATGTATTTCTCTTATTTGTTTTTTGTTGTCTTGGATAAAGGGCTGCCTTTTAAAACAAGGTATATGTGCTTATAAAATTTTGCTTTAAAACAATTAAATGTCTTTAACTTTTTATTTCTATATAAATAAAAAGAGCGAATTTGACACTTTCACCCATGAGTGCACACATGGGTTGGATCATAATTCTAGAACTATGCCCAAATTCGATTATAAAAAATTTAAATTACTATACTCCTAAAGAACCCGAAATTGCAGCCATTTGCAAAAATTATAGTATCTTTCTATAGGGCGATGAATTTTGCACCACCTAGAAAAAATAGAAAAAAAAAAACGTAAACCTCTTTGATTAATTCTTTGTTAAAATAATTTACATGACTTGATTGCACAAAATTTCAGCTATATATTATAATATAGCCAAATTTAACAACAAAATTTTGATAAAGTCAAAAGCTCTATAAAATGTGTTTTTTTTAGTTTGATTTTATTTTTGTTTAAGAAACAAAATATTTTAAAAATTTTTAAATGCATTATTGTTTGCTAAATTGCATATTGCTAAATTATAATAAAATTGGTCAAGCCATTAAAAAGCTATAACTTGAATAACTAAAAAAAAAAAAAAACAAGACAATTTACGCAAAAACCGTAAAAATCCTATTACCATGTTACTAAATTTTTTGGCAAAAAGTTGAAATGCAATTTTCCCATTATTATAATTTTGGGCATCATACCTGTATGATGTTGAATCAATATCAGTTGAGCCGTTTTCGAGAAATTAAACAAAAATGACATACAAATGCTCCCTACCAAATTTTAAACAAATTTGTACATTGGACATTCCCCTTACACTTATTTTTATTTTTTATTTAGTACCAGGTCTGCCTCACATATGATTTTTTTAAAAGTTTTTGAAAATCTAGTTTTTCTCAAAAAAGGCTCCAAAGATTTAAAAAAAAAAAAAATTAATAGGAATAGGGTAACTTTCGTTGAAAAAGAAATTACCGAAAATGGCTCATTTCATAGAACCATTTTTTTAATTTTCGCTTTTATCAAAAACGGTTCAACTGTTTGAATCGTTTTTTCTTATTGAGAATATTTTGAAAAGTTACATAATTTTACTAATTTAAAAAATTAAATATTGTTTTAGATTAAAAAATTAACTTTTTTAACTCAATATTTTTAAATCAACTTGGTAGATTTTAATTAAACTTGGCACTAAAAGGTTATTTAACATTATCTATCAGATTTTGTACAACAAATTTTCGCATACCGTAAATTAACGATCATTCCATACAACTTTTTAAAAGCCGTTTAATTAAATCTTATTTTTTTTTTTTTTCGAAAACAACATCTACGACTTTAGTCAACATTTTTCATTGCAATTATATTAGAACAATCTTTTTTTTTTAACGGGAACAAATTTACATTAAGTCATTTTTAACAGTATACCACTAATAGAATTTATAATTTTAAAATACAGTCGGCTCTCCCTAAGTCGAATTTTCATAGGATTCCAAGATTTGTTCGAGTTAGCGAGAGTTTTGGGAAAATTCGAGTTAAAGAGAGACATTTTTTTTTTTTAAAGGTTTTTTTAATTAAAAAAAAGTTTAATATACATACATACGCATAATTACAAAAGAATTAACAGAAAAATATAGCTTTTTGCTTAGTACAGACATTTTAGTCACATCAAAACGATACTTAGGTTTTTTTTATGGATCTACCTATAAACATAAAGACTGAATCAGCCCTGTTGAATGGCTAGGATCACGATCAACTGATTTTGAAATTCCAACTGGAATATGCAAGTTCTTTTTTATACACAAATGCAACGAACAACACAAAAAAGGATAACAATGTTTTTTTTCTTTGTTTTTACGTAGCAAGTTTTTTAAAACTGTATTTTTTTTATGGAGGTACCAGAGATATGAATAGGAAGAAAAACGAAGAGCTGACGATGATGGCATACCCGATGCTACACATACATATTAAGGTGTTAAAGTGTGTTGGTACGAATTCCGAAGGGGTAATTTTTTTGTTTTTGTTTTTTTGCTTAACAAATTTCTACTTAGGGGATGAAAAAAGGTACCAATAATCGAGAAAGAATGTGTTCGAGTTAGAAAGAGTTCGACTTAGAGGGAGTTCGATTTAGGGAATGATTTTTGTATGAAAAATTGAAGGGAATGATATAATATGGCGAAAAAGTTCGAGTTATAGAGAAATTCGACTTAGAGAGAGTACGACTTAGGGAGAGTCGACTGTACTTCATTTTGTATTAAACCGATTTAAATTCAATTTGTAAGCAATTCTAATAAATTCAAATAATATTAAAATAGTTTTGCATATCAAAATTTTTAAATAAAGCACTTTGGATTAAAAAAAAAAAAAATAAAGATTATTTTAAAATTTGATATTTCAAAAACGGATATACCTACATAGATGTTTTTTTCAAAATTTGAATTTTTAACTAAACATGAATAAATACTATAGAAAATAGGGTACCAAGCTTTTAAAGTTACAAAACTTTATACATACAAATTTCATTTTAAAAAAATACTCTAAATTTTTTATTTCATAAGTTTAGATTTCTTAAGAAAATCATATGTTGGAAATAGAGTTAGAGTCAAAAAAATTTTAAAAGGACTTTATTCGCGTGGGGCTTATTGCACTACACCTGCAATTTTATGTGCTATTAAAAACGAATAAAACCAGCTTATTTTCATCTTAATTGATTAAAACTTGTTTAAGTAATGATTTTTTTTCTTTCAAAACAAAATATATAAAAATAGTACCGAGAGTTTAGGAGGCCCAGACTATTTACTAAACCCTGTGCCTTTGCAGTTTTCTTTTCTTTTTGTTTTTTCCTTTTCTTTCTTCGCTTTTTCCCAGATTTTTTTCTTCATAAAAAGCTTTCACTTTCAAAAAAAAAAAAAAAAAAACTATATTTGTTGAACGAAAACACACAACTTGACACCAAATACCATAAGCCCAAGGATTTCCTCAAACTAAAATAAATTAAGAACAATAACTATAATTATTCTCCAATATATTTCAAGCAATGAAATTGTTTGTTTTTTTTTAAATTATATTGAAAGCATTTCTAAACACCAGTTTCAGTTGCAAATTAACAAAACCACCAAGTCATTTTAATAGTGCCTCTTAAATTTATATAGCAATTGCAAAAAAAAAAATTAAACATTTTTCCGGCGGCTATTCAAATAAAGCTTTGTCTTTCGAGTGCGTTCCAGCATGCTAATTATGTTTCGCTTTTTATTGCTTTATTTTTTTTTTGTTTTGTTTTGTGATTAAACTCAATTGAATTGCTGCCTGTATGGAAGAATAGTGCAAGCGCCAATTATCTGCATTATAAGAAAAGGCAAGATCTTTTTGTCAATTTTTTTTTTATTTGGATGAATTTTGTAAACTATTAATTAGTCATGACTCACGAGTAATCCCTTATAATAATATCATAGCGAAAATATAAATATTTTTGTCGAAATATGAAGTTAAATCTGTTTTCTCAAAAGTCTTATTAGCGCTTACATTCGTACTGTTAAGTAATATTTAAATTTGTAGAAGTGAAGTGATGCGTTCTTTATAATTCAGATTTATAATTCTTTCTCAAGCATCTTTAAAGTTAACATTTATAAAAAATTATGATAAAAATTTCCACTAAGTGTTAAAACCTCAATCTGTTGATTAACATTTATTTAAAGTAGATGCGGATGCTTCAAGGACATAAACAACAGTCAAATTAACCGATGAGTAGTAAGAGGGTTTTTTTCTAATATTTTGTTTTGTTTAGATTAACGTAAACAAAGTTTTTATTTTTACTTTTTTGGGTCCAGATTTAATTATAATTATCTGACAACGACGAAACAAGTTTTATTTTTTGATATAAAGTAGATCTAATGAACAATTGTTGCTAAGTATTGATGATGACTGTGAAGTAATAAATAAGCAATTCATTGTTTATAAATTAATAAGAAATAGATTTTGGACATTTCAACAAATATTAAATTACATTTTGTTCAGATTTAGGTTATTCCCGTTCTTTTTTATATCACCTTTAATTTTTAAAGAATCTGGTATTTAATGTTTGACTAACAACAAGTATATTACTTTAGCTTTAAATTATGAAAAAAAAAGTTCAGTGTGAATAATGTCATAAGATGACTATAAATTTATTAAATAAATCTTAAGCTAAAAAGATGACATGGGAATTTTTGTTTTTTTTTTTTTTGGAAATTTGGCTACTACCACGCCCACTTTTCTTATACATATGTATACCTATGATTTTTCCTAGAAAGTTGAAAATTTGTTAATAAAATCTCTTGAACCTGAAACATAACTTTTGTGTAATTTTGTTAAAATTTATTTTACTGCCATATCTACCCTTATTATAAACTCTTAAAGAGACAAATGCTCAATAGATGGCGCTGCGAAGTGTTACAGGGTCTATCTGAACAAGAGAAGAGAAGCTGATTGTGTTTAAATCTGTGATTACGAGACATAGGGGTAGAGTATACTACAAGTTATGGATATTTTTGTGTTTGTATGCATTTATGGACATAATTCACTCTCTCAGAAACTAAGTCGTTTAGTATAGATAGGTACCTGTAAAAAATTCTTCAAAAACTATTTCGATCTTTCAATTCAATTTATATCTATTTTTTTATAAGTTTGCCAATGACATACTTTCTGCTGAAATCCTAAAACTTTTCTCAGCTAAGTCTTTATCATGAACTTAGTATTGACCCATTGCGTTGGACTACATTTTTTTCATCTTGATGCGAAGGCCATTATAACACTCTATACCAAACTATTATAGGTAATGACATTTTATTCTTCTTCTTGTGATGGAAAACATCACACAACTTTCAATTTCATTTTAAATTCATTACCGAACATAATTTTTTTTTTTGATTTGCGTAATTCTTAAATCTGACACTGACACTTATATATACGTTGCCGCACCATGCAAAGCTTTGTCATATAGCGAATCGTTGTCCAGAACGCATGTTGATGAGATTGAAAGTTAAAAAAAAAAAACTCATTATCACCGTATAAAATTGTAGAAAATTACTTAGCTAATTTTTAAGAATTATATTATAGTTTTTTTTTTTCTTTTCTTATTATTATTTTATATATGTAGGTACATACATATATACCTGCGGACGTAAGAAGTGTTTCGCTTTGAAATTAAAATTATTTTTTTTAAATATATGGCCACTCGTACCTCGAACTTGTCTGTTATAGTCGTGAGCCTTAGGAACAAAATTAATTGGCAGAATAAAATTATTAAATTATGTGTTATGTTATTTATTTATATACTTCCTACTATTGATGGTGATGAAAGCGTATACCTACCGTGTATAGTCAATATACACCTTGTGCGCATTGTAGTTATAATGGTGTCTCAAAATAATGCTAAGTCTTGAAAATCTTACTTGCAACGACGGCAACGTATAGAAATTTATATTTATTCGTCTAGATGGAAGTAGATATTTGAATCAAATCTGGCATTATGATTCGAATTTTTAGAGTTCAAACAAAATGTATCTAGTCTCCACCATTATCATGTATAATAAGGTCAAAGGTGTAAAACGTGATCTTGATTTAAATGCAAGTACTCAGTATATTCCCCCACCCTGGTGCCCCGAGTGCCCGGCAGTTCGTGAATAACCTGGACGGGGCCTATAGTGACTCAAAAACCTCTAAGCATTCCTGTGCATGCCTACAAGAAACAAGGGGACATAAAATTTATTACAAAAAGATGCTCTTGGAGGATTTGTTAAATCTTCGCAAGAGGCAGTAATCATGAAAAAATATTTTTTTTTTTATTTTAGGTGGCAGAGGCTGATGGGACGGCGCGGCGGTGTGATAGTCCTACGATCTAACCATTATACCACCCACAGGCTTTTTTATCTACACTAAATTTGTACTTGTTTATATATTTTTTTACCTATATTGAGCTCATTTAGCATCTTACTTTTATTTTTATTTAAAACAATTATTGCCAATTTTGGAGAAAATCGGTGTAGACATTTAGGTCAACCTAATCAAATTAAATTCTTTATTTATGTTTGTTTTACAAAATATAAAATCTGACGTAATTTGTTTTTTTTTTTTCTTAGTTGTTTTTACCACTCATATACTTCGGACAAATTTCCAACTTTGTAACAACAAAATATTTTGTTTAATATTGCATTTTCGGAAAAAAGCTTTTAGTTCGAAGGTCACAAGCATCTCATTAAATAATATAACCCCAAAAATCACCCTAAGTTGGAATTTATGTTCGAGTTAAATGCACTGTCAAATTAATCTGTATATATAAAGATGTGAGTAAAAAGATGTCATTACAATTTAAATGTTAATTCGTTGCTTTTTTATACAGAGTGTATTCAGTTAAAACATTTATAGTTAAGTGCATAGGAGTATAAAAAAAATGCATTAAATATAATAAATGTATGACTGATTTATTGATTTCTGCAAATTATTTAAATTAAATGTGTTGTCTTAGAAAATCAATTTAATTTATGAAATTCTTGTTTCATTCGATTGATAATGTGTGGCTGTAGTAATAATGTTTATCCTTTTCATATGTAGATAATATATTCGAGACGAGAATGGAAATGCATTAATCTTTTGCTTTAAAATTAAAAAAAATTTGTATAACATTTTTAAAACCTATATACTATCAGACCCGTACTTGTGTTGCTTTGCTTAGTTTTCAGCCTAAGTGATTAAATGTTGACTTAGGGTTTTGATGTTTCTTTTTTTAAACTGTTACTCAATCAATTACATATATTGCATTTATTTCTAGAACATTAGAGATCAATTACATTGGAATATAGCTATATTAAAAAATTAACAAGCTATTCTGTAAATGGTTCATTGCTACCTTAATTAGATAAGTTAAAAATGCTGTATGGGATATAGAAAAAAGTTATTTAAAACGAACTGGAGTGTAAGAAGTGTTCTTGTAATTGGTTTATTTTTAACGTAATTGATTGAATGCTCTGATAGATCAAAAGTAACTAACCTTTGTTCTTTTACAACGATCTAGAGTGTATGTATTTTCTTAAGATAAACTTATATTTTTAAAGAGACGATAATTGATATATGGCATGTGTTATAACGGAATCAGACAGTAAACTCTTGTGGATCCAAGACTTTTAGAACGGTATTTATGGAGTGTTAAAAAATAAGAACTTCATAGACCTATTTAAATAAGCTAATATCTGGCCGATCGACCGATCTTCGCTGGGTTACCTTTTTATTTTATAAAATTCACTATAACAAACTAAAACAAATTGGCTTTAAGTCTTGTTTACTGTTATGGTAAATCCATTTCATGGTCAATCCGTCGAACTCCACATACTAATATGGAAGTATCTTCATATTTATCTCCACATATGTCAAGGTATCTCCACATAAATCTTCACATACATGGAGATATATATCTATATATAAGTATGTAAACATATCTCAACATGTGTGAAGTTACTACCCGACTAAACTACGCTCAAAATGTTATCCATACTGTAGGAGCGATTTTGGGAGAAACCAAGAAATAAGAAAAGTTGGAGCACCGGTGGGCAGGTTTCAATAAAATCATTTTCCCTGAACATTTCATCCAAATCGTAAGAACCGTTCTCGAAAACTAAGGATGGTTTCGGACTGTAACTCACGAATTTCTTAGATGATATTGGCCTTAAATGCTTGAATCGTTTCCGCATTGTTGGCATAACAATGGTCCTTCATGGTTCCCACAAAAAAAAGAGTCCAAAGGGGTCAAACCGCAGCTCCGAGGCGGCCAATTGACATCGCCAAGACGGCTGATAACACGATTTGGGAATTTAGTGCGGAACAGATCGATTGTGGCATGGGCTGTGTGGCATAGCGAGCCAAGTAAAAAAAAAAGTCGGTTAACACGCCCACCATTGACCGAAACGTTATTCCCAGACTCATTTTTAAAGAAAAATGGTCCAATGATGCCACCACCCCACAATGCACATTCTCGTCTGTGCGCACCGTACGACGACGGGGACCATGAGTGTTGTCCACGAGCAGCATACCAGTCTCACGAACTTTTTGCACAAACTTGCGTACAACGGTGCGGTGGGTGCTTCATTTCGACCAAAACTTCTTTTCAAAAAACGTACTGTTTGGACTACTCTGCACTCACTTTAGAAATAAGTTTTCAATATTTCACAACGTTGTTCAAGCGTAAAGCGACTCATTTCGTTGTATGGAGATATGATATTGACTTTCTGTCGAAATTTTAAGCGGGAAACAGCTGTCAGTGTCAAAATAACCTATATGATTAAAAAAGAAACCACTAGATTGCCCACCCGTTATTTACCCTGATGAATTTAAAATTTACTTGGAGTATTTTGACAGTAAGTAGTATTTATATGTAATATTATGTATATTTGTATAGATACGAAATGAAAAATAGTAAATACAATAAATTTAACAAAATTATATTATGTATGTACATATTAATTATAGCAATTAACTTCCAGTATGATTGCTTCCTTTTCATACATACCAACCTTTTTCAAACTAATTGGGACATTCGGATTTTTCGATTTGAAAGTTGATATACAAATACACATATAGGTAAGGTACATACATACATTTTGATATTGAGAGTAGATTCTTTTAATTTTCACACAAAATTAAAATCAGATAATTAGCATAACCTGAAGGATTTTTTAAAAATACATAAATTATTATGTTTTTTTTTTTTATTTGTATTGTTATCGAAAAAATTAAAGTTGTTTGGCAACCTAGATTAATTATTCAAATGTCTAAGTTCATTGTTTTTTTTTCAAAAAAAGTCAATTTTGTATGTACTTTATAAAAAATAAATTAATTTTTTGACATGATATATTTCACAGCAGCTACTAACAAAAGTAACCACTTTAATTGTTATATTACTGCTGCAAAATTATAATTGTACATTTTGCTTAACTAAGCTATAGAATTTGTGCTTTTATCACAGTAATTTGCTGTTAAATATACCTAGTAGATATATTATTCTTTTTCACACTATCTTGATCGACTAATGTCATTATTATCGATTCCTGTGTAATATATGCTACAGTATTAATTAATAGACACTTTCAATTTATTGAATCTAAATTGACAATTGATTACACGAGGTATATTATGTATGATAATTTTATTTTATTTTTGTAATGATGTTAAAGAAAGCTATAATTTGTAACGTTTTTAATTAGAAGTCTGAGTTATTGTCTGTTATTTACACCTAACTGGTAAACAAGACAAATTGACGGGCTCAGTTAGAATAGTTTTTGCATAATTTATGCATTTGATTATTTTGAAATGAAGAGCGGTAATAATAAAATAAACACTAGTCGAAAACATTGAAGATACATAAATGTTTATTAATGCTAATTGTAATAAATCAACTGTAATTCATTTTATAAATACCGACAGAGTTTTCATTATCACCACCAATCGATAGCACAAGTATTTGGGGATCATAAATTCATATAACTTTACCGAGTCGAACTCAAGGGGATCATCATGGTGAATAGTCGAAAAGTTGAGAGCAGAATTGCTGACCTACAGTTATATCGACCCGTATATGCAATCAAACATAAATTAGTACTTATTACGAAAAGCTCTTTTAAATTCAAAAATATGTACATTCATTCTACCTTTTTCAAATAAAAGAAAATTATTTAAAAAAAAATCGAATTTAGAAACAGGTAAAGCTTTTTTTATTGTTGTTCTTCAGCCATTCTGATGACACTTTTTGGTAAATTCTTATCACATTTTATGTGAGCTCGAAAGAAAAATTTAATATTCCACATAGTCACCATATTAAAGATTGAACAGAACTTATAATATATTTCACTTAACATATACATATGTATATTGTATATATGCAAACATTTTGGTAAAAGCTTACTCGTGGTATTTTTTTGATGAGTTAAATTTATTCCTTGACTGTCGGTATTTTATTGCCAAATTCCTAATTCTTTACATGAATAAAAACAAATAAAGTCTTTTGGGAATATGTAAATGTTTAAGGTCAAGAAACTTAACTTTATATGATGTAACCAAGTGTGTATAAAAAATTAAATAACTAAGTATTAATGAATGAATTATGATTTAGGTGTTAAGTTTGAATTTAAAAAAAGGGTTATTAATAAATAAAGAAAAAACTAAAAATCTTCGGCTTAGTATTAACATTAAAAAGGGCACACTGTTGAATAATGACAATAGGTTATTTTATTCCATCGTTAAAAATTTTTGAATAAATTGGGAATTTATTGCTTTAAGAAGCTCTTAGTTCAAGAGAACAAGATTTTTTTTTGTATTTAACTGAGTTATCCATGTCTATTTTTCATAGTAAAGTCAACTGAAACAACTTTATTTTATTAATAACATCGTGTTTGAGACCCCCAGTAACAAATTATATACACCTCTCTAACCAATATGAAAAATATAATTATAACTTATACAACCCCTCTCCCTTTAAACAAATTAATTCATAGGCATACTCTTTTTTCTTCTGTTCCCAACCTAAAATTAAAAAAAAAAAAAAAGTCGAAACTTTGTTTTTCAAATATTTGTATCCTTGGTCTTTTGAAACTCTGGCGAATTTCTCAAATTGACAGCTAAAATTACATCGGCTTGTACACAATGTCTGAGTAAAGTTTTGATTAGTTATCTGCCACATATACGAATTAGCACAAGGTTATAAGTCTATACTGTAGACAAAATTGCAATTGTCTTTTGACACACTTAAATTAGATATTATAATCCACAAATTAATTTTATTTGAATTGTGGACTTATTAGCCTGTGTTGGGTAGTAAATTATTATGTGTCGGATAACTAATCAGAACTTTACTCAGACATTGTGGAATAATATGTATGTATATTACATTTGCAATTTTAAAAATTACTTCCAAGGCTGCCGCTTACTGAATGCCGTTAATAAATTCCAATTTAATTTTGTTTTAACTGTTTCAAAATTTATCTTATTATTTCTGACACGCAAATTTTATCTTATTTTTATTATTCTTAATTAAATTTGTGACAAGTTTTTTTATTGGATAAAATAAAATATTCTAAATAAAAAAAAATAAACATTCAAAAATTAGATAGTTATCAATGCCGTTTAATCTAATAAAAATATAAATATCTCAATGCCAACGACAATAGACTTTAATACACAAAAAATAAAAAAAATAAAAACTTCCCGAATTCATAACAGAAATTCTGATTAACTAAATAAAGATTACAAAATTAAGTTAAATTTATTTGTTATATTAAAAGTTTCTAGGTTTTTGTGATGACAAACATGATGACTGGGTTTCATTTAGACAGTCATCTGCAAGCTTTAAACCAACCAACCAATAACGTTGCTTTCAAATACTTCTGAACGCAAATTCGTATAACAGTGTTTTATCTTTAGCAAATAAATAGATTTTAAAAAATAACTAATATTAATTAATATTTTTTTTTAAATTGCGCCCTCCCGAGGCATACTTCCGAAGCATCTTTGGAGCATTACAACTGGAATTTTGTTTGATTTTGGTGAATGGAAAAAGCCCTGTTGGCAGGAATAAAGGGACCCTACAATTTTCTCCTGAATTCGATCGGCTAAGGTGAGAGACAATTTGTCATAACAGTTACTCTAAGAGGATTCCTGGGTAACCAGGCAGTAAGCTGCGAGAAACACATTACGCCACGGGTTACACTTTCCGAGATGGTAGGTAACCTATGTAAATTAGAAACCAATAAAATATTAGTTCAAATTTGAGTCACTTAATAGAAGTTTGAATAACTGGTAATTCGAACCACCTGTCTTAGAATACCTCCATTGAGAATAACCTAATAACCTATAACTTATTATTTCAACTATCATTTTTAGCAATAATGAAAAAATAAACTTAAAGCTATTTCATTTGTTGCTTTAAAACCAATCATGGTAATTACACTCGGTCGGAGCCATCCAATGTGTTTGTTTATCAAAATTTTAATTAGAAAATAATTTCTTTGGATTAACCCGAGTAATGATGACATGATTTTGGTTGGTAATTCCAATTTAAGTATAATGATCTTCAAAAAACTTGTTTTTTTTGTATCGCGATTGGTTTTTCCAGTGTGAATAATCAAAGAGTATCAACATCCCTTTTCCCTCCCCAAAACTAGATTGATAAAACTATTGCATTTGGTTGAAAATAAGAAAAAAAACAATTAAATAAACGATCCTTGTTCGCTTAAGATTCACAACTATGTTTGCTTACCTATAGTTACAGCTGTTATAACCAGCTATCAAAAAACCCTTCTATTTTTAATGAAAATTGCTGCATATACTTTTAATCCACTATTTTTTTTAAAAGAACTACATTGAATATTTGAGCTTCCTTAATATTCAAAAATATTTATTCTTATGAACCTCTTGACCTTACAAGACACATTTTTTTATGAAAGAAACCTAGGTTTATATATTTCATCAATTGTCTCCTAATAATTATGTACATAACTTAAAAGCTGCAGATAAAAAAAAGAGGCAAATAAACCATCAAGATGAGCAACCACAACTAGCAATAGATATAGAAACCATTTGAAATAATAATAAATAATTATTATTATCAAATAATTTTGGTAGAAATAGAAACTCTGTCAATATGTTTGTATACAGAATTATTTTCAATACAAATAAAAATTGCAAATTAATAGAATCTACAAAAATATATACAAATTGTGATTATTTATTCATAGCACGTTTGAGGGTCGAAAAAAATAGTTCCGCCTTTAGTTTTGTAATACTACCATCCTTATATGAGATCTAAATAGCTGACTACACCAAATGTTGAATGAAACAAACAATCAAACAACACAAAACATACATATATCACTCAATTATCACATCTTATTGAGTCTTATATTAATCGTATTATAGAATATATCAAAAAAATTGATATACTTTATATGAATTGAGCACGTGTTGATGTGAACATCGGAAGTTCTAGTCGTAGACACATTATATAATATTTATATTGTGTTAAGCATGTGTGAATTGATAAATAAATATCAAGTTTATATATTATCTTACTATCATTTATGTATATAACACACACAATTTTGAAAGTTGCTAGCTAATAAAATCAAATTCTTTAAAATAGTGTGTATATGAAAACGAAAGACTTGACGTTAGAACTTGAACAATTTAATTTAATTTAATTAAAAAAAAAAAAAATAATAATTATGCACAAAAATTGATCCTTTATATATTTAAGTCAACAAATATATAAAATAATCAGGTTTGATCAACAAAAAAATATTAACACTTCAATACAAGCAAACAAATTATTATATATTTAGTATAAAACCTTAGTTCCGATAGCGATGGTGATATGGGTGATGAAACAAGTTTTTGACTTTTTATGTTAAAATTTACACAGAAACAAATAAGTCAACAATTTATTCATTAGTTTTATTCAATGGTATAGTAAAAATAAAAATGACTTCTCTTAAAAATACGCTTAAAAATTTAATTTACCATTGGTTTCATTGGAAATGTTTTTTTTTATTTTTTTACGACAGGTACCTACTAGTCAAATGAGATAAAATAAAGGCTGAACGAATAATCATTTTTATTGATTAATATGTTTTTTTTTTTTTTTGTTATAGGAATAAAAGTTGACAATATACCGGTTTTCGCAACAACAGATCCACCGTTTTTTTTGATCTCATATACATATGTATTTCTCAACTAAAAGTGGAACAAATAACATCGTTTTTAATGATGATTTGGTTTTTCTTTAGATAAGAAATAAAATTAAAGCTCAAAACTTTAAATCTTTCTTATTATTTAAAATTTTTTTTTTCCTAATGGAAAATCTAATTCATTAAATTTTTCTGTACACAATATCAATTTTCTATAAAAAAAAAAACTACTTATGTTGGCACAAATTTAACGTTTGCGAGATTTGAATATAGTAATTTTACCAACCTGAGGAGAGTCTGGTAATATATTTGGGATGCAGGAAATATAATTTCATAAAAGATAAAAAAGAACCAAAAACAGCAATAAATTCTTTAGCCACAGCACTGCAAATACAATTTTTGGTACTACGTAAAACACATCTACAAGATTTAGTACTAATTGAAGATATTATTAAATCAAAACTATCTTCTAAATACATAATGTAAATGAATTGATTTTTCATTTGTACACGCATAACTCGATCTCCAGCAGATAGCGGTTCGCTCTCATTTATGTACTATCTTCAATAATTTGATATCAATTCAATTTCGATATATCAATTTTAATATCTCAAAATCAGTTTTAGATATTTTCTCTATTTTTCAAATTTATTGCATCTGCTGTCAAAAATTATTCTCGGTACAAACCTGGCCAGGTGGGGCGATATTGAATTGTTTGGTTATATCCTCCCACGCCTTGTCATTATCGCACTTCATTGCGTCATCAGTTTTTTTTATATTATATGGCTATATTGAAATGCATTTGCAACTAGCCAGTCTTCCTCCTCTGCGGAATATACCACTTTTGGCAACTTATTTTTTTTCGGCCATCATTTATTTATTTATTTTTATTCTTCAATCAATAGATTCAAATATAAAGTTGAAACATACGTATCTGTCAAAATGCAAGTAGGATAACTTTTAAAATTCAACTCTCGAGTTGAGATTTAAAATAATGAAGAAAAACAAATTTCAACTTGTCACTCAACTCTCAAGTTTGTGTCAATTCTAGAGTTGGCCAACCTTAGAGTTTTCAGCAAGTTGGCAAATAGTGAAGAAAATGGCTCTTAGTGTATACAAATTTAGATAAAATTATGAATTATTGACAAAATTATATATGTCATTGTTGTTAAAAATGAAAAATTAAATAAGAAAAATTGTTTGGTTTTAAATAAATTGCATTATTTATTAATTAGTACTTTTGCTGTCTTAAAAAAAAGTATATAATTGCAATTAAAGAAAGTACACTTTCTAATGCAAAATAAAATTCAATATTGAATAATTTAATTTCCAAGTGATTTTCATGTAACAATATTATTTAGATAAACCACAATCTGTGATATAAGTTAGATAATTTTTTTATTTGTATAATTTTTGAAGTGCAAACAAATTAAATAAAAAAATCAACACAAATATTTAATTCCCCATACATTCTACACACTGAATACTCATAGAAAATAATAAAAAAAACTTGGAAATACTTTAACAACTTGTAAATTGTTTTTGAGCTCATAACAAATGTTTTGCTAGTTGAAGTACCCCTTGTCTTAAGGGTTGCTATGCGTTGGACTATCACGCCACCAGAAGTCTCAGTTCGAATCCATTCTTACTAGCACTATTTTCTAGCAAATTGAGTTTTCCCTTTTAAAATAAGTTTCGATCATTACCTTAGAGTAACCTATTCTTAAGTTATAAAATAAAGAATCAAAACAAAAAAGTTACCGATACGATTTTTATGGAAAGTTGAAGGTAATGATGAGCGACTTCAAATATTAATCTAAAGGGCTGAACAAGCTTTTATTAGGTTGACCTACAATATGATATGTATACAAATGTACATATGTGATGGAATCTGTAAACACAATTTTCAATAACTTCTAAAAGTAGGATTAACTTCAGAAACCTGCACACGTATCAAGGACGAACGATGTCAATACAATTATCTCATAAATTTGTACTAGGACCGTCATTAGGGGAGGGAATGTGTACCAGACAGCCTGGTAGATGGCACCACCAAAATTTTTTTTATACAAAAATTTCATTTATGAGCTTTATAGTTTATTTCATAAATTCTGAAATTTAATTCATTTATTGCCCACTTTGATGATCAATTATTTTTCAGCGCCCCCAAAGAAAGAGATAAAATTAAAAATATTATTTTGTCATTCGTCATTTTCAAATTCCTTCAATTTTTGTAAATACAGCACTCATTTAAGCTAACGTATAAAATATAAAATACTAGCAGACCCGGGCTCGCGTTGCTTCGCAAAATACCCTATTTTATGTAGGTATATAATATTATTAAAAAAAAACAAGTGTATATGCCTTCGTTATGAGAAAAATCAATCAACTTTTTTTTAATATAATTTGTTTGTAGGTACCTATGTACATATTTTATTTTTTTGTTAGGTAGGTTCATGTTCGACAGACGAACAAAATCTTTACACCCCCTTTTTTCTTTTCTTTATCACCGTAACGATGCCATGTTCGATTGCTATTTCCCGTTAAATTTTTTTTTAACTTGATTGCCCTTTAAAATGTATTGCCCTCATAATTCTTCAGTTGGTATGCAGAAGAAAAAAAAATACGTTACGTACCTACCTACTGTGCTGCGCTGTTATAAAATAAGAGCCAACAACTGAGTGAAATCAGGAAGTTTAGCAAAAACGGAAAAAAGATGTCGGAGGAAGAGTAAATCCAAAATCGACTCAACTTAAATACTTTTTTCTTTTTATCTTTAGCCTTTCACTCGGCTTATTTGTGCATTGCTTCGCTTCCACTCAAATTTTTATTTGTATCTTAAGTCGATTAACAGACTTTAACTTAACTTTTTCATGTTCTCCGTCTCATATTTTTTGACGAATCCATTAATTGCCCTACCCCTATTATAGTTCTTATCTTACATGTATGTACATATAGGTACATATATCGCACGTCAGTTAAAATAGTGAACAGATCAATGGCACGGAGAGGAATTGAGTGGACAGAAAAAAAAAAGCAAATAGAAAAAGGAGGAAGAGAAAATGAAAAAACACCGGAATGATAATGAAGTGGAACAAAGAAGCGACCGCTTTATTGTGCATGAAACCAATTTCTAAATTAAAAAAATACATAAAGTTGTAAATTATAAATTTGTTTAAGTAAATTAAGGCCTTAAAATTTGCGTTTAAATTTTGGTTTTTTGAAACAATTTCTATTATTGTACAATATCCAAAAGGTTTTGACGTATAAGTAAAAATTTGTGTCAACCTCGAAGAAAAAGTTGACAAAAATTAAAAAAAAAAAATAATATTCTGATTAAATAAACAAATTGCAAAAACCAAAAATAGACTTAAACAATCTTATAAATATAAGGAATATTATAAAATTAGTTTCAAGTAAATCAATTTAATACTTTCTGAGTTTACGCCGGACATAAAATATTGCTTCGTCTTTATTATAATAGTAATGATTATTAAATTAAAAGCAAGGGTTTTCTTTAGAGAGAAAACAAGAAAAAAATTTGACGAAATTATTTATATTCTGGTGATTAATTGAAATTATTAGTTTTATAGGGTGGTTCAAATATGATTCAATTAAAAGCTAGATCGTGTAAATTAGGCCGAGGAAAAAAAAATCGTATATAAAAGAGGGGAAACTTAAAAAAAAAACTGACTTAAAATCAAATAAAAAAAAAATATAAAAAAACAACAACACATACAATTAAATGCTAAAGGCTTTTTAAATCCAGAAATTCAATCTTATTAAGTCTATTTAATTTAATAAATAAGCTTTACAAAATTAATTTTCAAATATTTTTCAAAACCATTTTTTTCAAAATGTTACGTTATTTAATATATTTTTTTTTTTTTTCATATTCAATTATCTAATTTATTTTGAGTCAAAAACTAAAAACCAGATGCTTGTTTTATTTTGTTTTAAAGATCCTATTTTCACAATGAAAGTATTTAAATAAATTTAGTTATTTGTAATTTTTGTATTTTGGAAATTAAAAAAAAAAATCAGTTTAAACTATTTATTTTTTTTTTTTTCAAAATTTTAAGTTTAACACTTAATTTTTTAAAGTCTATCTATCAACGGTTTTAAATAGAAAACGAAAGAATAAATTTCTGTCTTAAAAAAAAGATTTTATGATAAGTGTTGCCGTTGTTTTAAAAGCACTTCTATACGTCAAATCACCATTATCAGTTAGGAATATTTCTTATTCTATTTAAATTCAAAATTTGTTTAAAAACTAGCAATCATGGTGTGTTGCCGTTGTTTATTTTTTTCAACTTCCCCTTCCACCTTAACAGAGGGAAATAGTCCCCCTCTTACACTATATTATTTTTTACTTGAACCAACTTATAGCTTTTTGTCCATCTTATGGGAATCACCCTTTAAATTAAATTATTATTAAGCATTTTCAGCAGATGATTAAGATTGATGAAGCCGGCCGGCTGATGGATTTTTTAATTTTCTCCTACAAAATACAAAAAATACAATATTTACTATACATACTTATCCGGTGTGTATTTATTTTGTTTAACGATATATTTTTACATAAATATATTAAAATGAATTGGTTTTTTGTTCGTATACGCACATAACTCGGCCGAACATCATCCGACTTGAATAGAAATGTTTGTTTTTTGGATTTTTATTGAAAAAGATTAACACACTATGGAAATTTCGACCGGAAAAGTCGAAAAATCGTGAAAATCCGAAATTGCATACTTTCGGGAGTTGATGGTGGAACTACAATTTCATCCGGGTTAGATAGTTGTTTACAAATATGTATTTAAAGCAAGGTTTATTTATCCCTTCATACACCTTAAAACCGTTACGTAGTGGTCAAGCCGAAGGTCAGAGCTTCGAGTTTCGTTCATCTTTATATTATTGAAACTTGGAGACATAAGATATTTTTGGTTACCATTCTGTCTAAACGAGACTTAAGAAGGGTGTAAACAAACCCAAAACTTAACAACTTTTTAAAAATTTAAATCAATTAATATTGACCTTTAACGTTTATCAATTTACTATGCCGAACAACCAGCGTTAACTTATAAACTAATCGTTGTAATGTGATCATTCAGCTATAGGTTTTCATAATATCCTTACTTTGCATATTCTTATTCAACATCTTCTTTTTATGCATTTTATTTGCAACTTATTTATTCACTCTCGTTAAGTCAAATCTTCCCAACTGATCTATATTTATTATAATGTTGTTTACATAAATTAACGCTCTTTCACAATTTTTGATAAAAAAAAAAAAACAAAACACGCAGATGTTCATCAAAAAGCCCACAAAACGCACAAATATTTAATTGCACTCCGCGCATATATTGCTATATACGCATATATGTATACTAATTTTAAACGTCTTAAATGCCGCTCTATATCAACATTAACACTTAACAATATATTAATTTCCTATTTAAATCAAAAATTTGTATTAAAACCAGCAATCGTGGTGTGTATTTTTCCACACACACAAAAAAATAATCACACAAAATATTGGAATACAAAATTTGACCTTAAAAATTAGAAAATATCTGCGCTATTACATAGCACCTTGTTTTCATGGTTAACATCTCTCGCAAGCTTAACCAAACCATCATAATCTTGTTTCACAAAATTTTTGATTATTTTATATGAAGCCCTTCTTTTCGAACGTATAGAGCGTATTTTTTTTCCGGTCAAACAATCAACAAAATTTTGTGTAGGTTTTTTGTTGTGGAACTTTAAAGAAGCATTTCCGCAAAATCACTTTCATTTTCTTGCACAGAGGTAAATTTATTTTTAACAGCAATAAGTTAATTTAAACAAATTTTGGTTTACCACATCAGTTGCGGTTATAACAATTTAGAGGGTCATAATTTAATTTTAATGATACATAAGTATAATTATTTTTTATTTTTATTTTCAGTTTTCAATTTTTGTTGTAATTAATTTTGACACCATTTTTTTGAAATCATCATAGAATTTAAAGAATTCTTACCTTTAAAATAAAAAAAATTGTTAAATCCTTTCTATATGGCCGTAAGGGTAAATAAATGCAAATAGTTTTCAATTCCAATTCGTTTTCAATCACGATTCCGATGTAAAAAATGCTTATAAATATAAAAAAAAAAGAACAAATTAACCGTTAACCGCTCGAAAAGAATATATATCAAAACGTTTATAAAACTGTTTCTTAATTCAAGATGATGCACTTTTTAAATCTAGCACCTTCTACAACAACTAGAAACGGTTTTAGTTATAGGTACCTGACGGATCGAATTACTTGCACCGACTAAAATTCACCCAAACCGATGGTACCGTCTACTGTTCGAACAGACAATAATCCGCCAGCTAGCCAACTAAGCGTGGTCTGAAGTTGGATATAAGTTCCAGCATGGGAGCAGAAAAGCTTTTTATTTATCTTTAGATAAGCTTTTTCTTGAGAAGTCTATCTTCAGTTGGCCTCCAAGACAACACTGTTGAGATAAAGAAATAATTTTTTTTTTTGGCTTCAATGTTTGAAGATACGCACAGCACCAAAAACTTTAACAATGCTACCAGTTAGTGGTAGTAGTTTTCGTTTAAAACTTTTTCGGTTATATTTATTTTCAATAAAATTTGTTTGATTAATATCCACAGTTTAACCAAAAAATTAAAAATAAATAAACAACTTCAATCTAACAAAACATTCATTCGTCCAGTCAATCTCCGGGTACTTTGTTATAAGTGAATTAATAAACCAACAAAACTAGTTGAAACAAACAATTGTTTTATAAACTTTACACTAAGTCAACTATAGTGAGTTGTGAAATATAAAATTCCTAAAAATATTAATTCTAATTATGAATGAAATAAATTTCAATTCAATAAGTACACAAATTTAAAAAAATGCAAGCGCAAAATTTTAGTAGATTTTAAAACTAATTTATTTTTAACATTTTATTAAATTTAAAACTTTTCCTATTTTATGTTTTTAGTTTTTATTGAATTCCATATACGTATGACACTTTGATATTCGTTTAAAAAAATTAACTTGAGATATTGATCAAACATCGGTTTTTGGTTTCTATGTTCTCCCGTTATGGTGACAGGCGCAATTTTCTAATAAATTAACTGACAATTATTAAACAAAAAAAAAACAACAACACTTACAATGTCATTCTAAAGCTTGCTTATTTTAAATTTCATTACTTTTATTTTGTTTTTAAATTATTACTTTTAAAAAAATTAGTTTTCAAACTTAAAACTAAAATGAATAAATGCAAAAAATTTCTTCAAACTGTTTTTTTTTTCAAAATTTTTGTAAGTAGTTATTGTTTTTTTTTTATATAAAACAAATCATTTAGAACATTTTTTTTTTTTAAATTTAGATTTTATAAATTATTTTTTTTTCTAAAACTATTTTTAAGAAAAAACTTGATCTAAAAATAAAATAAATTTGTCTGTTTTTTTTTAAAGCTACTTGTATGAAATTGTAAGTGTTGCCGTTGTTGTTTAATATTTTTCATAGTAATGGTTTTTGGGGTAGCCCGTAGCGTAATAGTAAGTTCGTAGAACTGTTACGCCGTTAAGGTCTTAGATTCGATGCCTAGCCTATGCCACCTTAAAAGCATGAATGTATTTCACGGGTTACTGCCTCTTGCGAGGAATCGACAAATTCTTTAAGAGTATCTCTTTTTATTTTTTCCAAAACTTATAACTATCTTTAAGCTAGACAAAAATTCATAAAAACTAGCCTACTTATTAATAACTTACAACTAACTTACTGGCCCCATGCGAGCTAATTAAAACTAATTAATTAATTAAAGCTAATTAAAACTATTTAAAACTAAAGAGTATCTCTTGTCATGAAAAAAGTGGTTCTGACCTAATCCGTTTGGATTCGGCAGAAAATTGTAGGCCCGCTCCATTCCTGCCAATATCACTCACACAGAAATGGTTTAGAGTTGTAAGTAACTACAGGCCCTGGTTCTACACGAATTTATTTATTTATTTATTTTAATGGTTTTTGCCAAGAAGTATAGAACAAAAATAATTACTCCTATTTTCTAACTTTTTATTTATAGAATCTAAGGGTTGTAAATCTTAAAAAAAAAAACATTTCTATTTCAATATATTCAAACATTAACAAAATAAATAATACGATTCGTATTTATGTAAAAAAATAAACAAGACCCATAATATATTCCATACGGAGTTTTTAATTTCCATTAAACCTATAATAGTAGATAGCAAACTAGCGGACCTGTGCATGCGTTACTTCGCAAAATTTTTATTTTTTTTCTTTAATTTGATCAAAAGAGCTTTAGGTAATTTAAAATACAAACATTTTTTTAAAAGACTTAGAGTTTTTTTTATTTTAAACAAAAACGGCGAAATGAAATGAAACAAAACAGAGAATATTTTTGCTTCGCTTGCAATTTAAAATAATATATAAAATCATTCTGCAAAAGAATCAATTGGCTTAAAAAATCGACAAATTTCTGAAATAGTTTTTTTTTGCTATCTCAAAATCGATTGAGAGCAAGAATTTTGGTGCCCACTTTTTCGTGTCCTCTATATCAGCGGTAATGTCATGTTTGATTATTATCTCCCGTTTAATTTATTTTAACGAGTTCATTTTGATTGACCTTATCAATAAAAATGGTCAATAATTTACTGAAACATTGAACAATTGAGTGGAACAGGAATTAAGATGGCGGATAGACATGGAGGCCCGAGGGGGAAAAAAAAAACACCGAAATGATAATTAAAATTGCAACAAAGCGACCTCGTGATTGCGATTAAATTGGATACAAAAAAAAACAAAAATTATTATAATTATAAATTAATTTTATAGTTTGCATGTACATACATATATCACTGTAGAACCTCTAAATGTCGAAATTCTGTAATTTTTCAGCAGCGTTGCTTAAAGTTCTAAGTTTTTTTTTTTTTTTTAATAATTTATTCCGGACTTTGAACACAAAATATTTGGTAAGCCGTTCTCCCAAGGTACTGTTGTCAAAAAAAAATTGTTAAAATAATTGTCTTGGACAATAATACTTACTTATTGTGTCAAAAAATAAAAGTCCAGAATAAATTATTATTTAAAAAAATAAAACATTTTGGGCTTTTTTTCTAATTTTCCAGAAAAATTCAAGAATTTCTTCATTTCGGGGATTTACAGTGACATATAAACTCGTATATATATATATTTCTCAGCTTGTATGCATAATTAAGAAAAGAAGATTTATGGCTTAAAATATGAATTTTTTAAAATAATTAATATTTTTTGTAAAATCAAACAAGTTTTAAAGAATATATGAATATTTGGGTCAACCTCCAAGGAAATTAATGCATTAAATTTTAAAAAAATAATACTAACAGTAAACTCTCTCATAACAGGACATTGGCGGTACCCATGGAAATGTGCCCGCTTATGGAATGGTCCTCTTATCATAAAGAAAAACAAAATTAAGAACCTTTTAAAAAAGTAGCTTATACGTATTTAGAAATACTTTATTTATATATATGTACAATGTACATGGTGGGCCAAAAACAAGTTTAATTTAAAAAATGCAATAAAATGAACAAAATTAAATTTTTTCCATGTATTATGTCTTTCCCATTAGTTTTGGAACACAACGTCGTTCAAGTGGCTGCCTGGGCTGGCTTCGCAGTAGCGCATTCTGTCACTCCAATTTTTCAAGACCTTGTTGATGGTTTTGGGTTGTAGCTCACGGATTGTTTGGATGATATTGGCCTTAAGTGCTTGAATCGTTTCCGGATTCTTGGCATTACATCGGTCCTTCACGGTTCCCCACAAAAAAAAGTCCACAGGGGACGGCTGATAACATGAATTGGAAATTTGGTGCGTAAAAGATCGATTTTGGCATGGGCTGTGTGGCATGGCGCGCCAGCTTGCATGAACCAGAGGTCATCCAAATCCATGTCTTCAATTTCGGTAAAAAAAAACAAGGCGTTTAACATACCTCTGTAACGCCCACCGTTGACCGAAACGTTGTTCCCAGCCGCATTTTTGAAGAAAAATGGTCCAATAATGCCACCACTCCACAATCCAAATTCTCATCTGTGCGCACCGTACGACGACGACGGGGGCCATGAGTGTTGTCCACTAGCATACCAGTCTCACGAACTCTTTGCACAAACTTACGTACAGCAGGTGCGGTTGGTGCCTCATTTCGGCCAAAACTTCTTTTCAAAAAACGCACTGTTTTAATAAGTTTTGAAAAATTCGCAACGTAGTGCAAGCGTAAAGCGACAAATTTCATTCTGCGTAGGTATGATACTGACTTTCTGTCAAGATTTCGAGCGGGAAAAAGCTATCAGTGTCCAAATAACATATGATTTAAAAAAAAACTCCTAGATGACTAACCCTTTATGTACATACTTATATATAATTTTCTTATTCAACAAAAAATTTTTTAATGCAGTCTTTAACGGAATTGAGCTTGCGAGACACTTAAAAATTTTATATTTCTATATGAATTATTCTGTTTGTGAATTTTTATTTACGAGTCATTTATCCCTATTCTTCCAAATTCAATAAGTTGTTTACCTTTTAATAACTGTTTATGTGTTTTATTATTATTTTTAAATTATTTATTTATTTTTATTGAAATACTTACCATGTTTTTTTTTTGTATTTAAACAAATTTAAATCTGCGACGCCATGAATCAGCGGTGAGGCACATTTCCTACTCGGTGGGTATGTAAACAAACAAAATTGCCACATATGGGGCTCAGAACACCCACAAGTAATCGAAGAGGTGCTGTTACATCCAGACAAAGACCGTGTTTATTTGAAATAAAATTGTCATTAAAAATGTATCACTGTGTGTGTTTTATTTACCTTTACTTTCGAAACCGAAAAATTAATGACCCTGTATAGTTTACCTTTTAATAACTTTTTATGTGTTTTATTATTATTTTTAAATTATTTATTTATGTTTATTGAAATATGTACTTGAATTAATCGTTACCATGTTTTATTTTTTTTTTTTTTTTTTTGTATATAAACAAATTTAAATCTGCGACGCTATGCATTTTGGGGCAACACTGGTCCGCGTCCGGTTATAAGAAAAAGAGTTATTCCGTTCTTCGAAATCTGCCCAGTTATAAGAGTTGTTCGCTTATAAGACATATCCAATTCGAGAGAGTACACTGTATTTCGATTCAACAACAAAAAAAAATTAAACAATCACGAAATTGCGATTTAGAAGAATATTACAACAATGATAAACCCAACTGTTGTGCCTGGGCGAATCGCATTTGAACTGAAGGTCACAACCACTAAAAATTAACAACAAAATCAATACATTTTCAAAATAGCCTTAAACATTCTTATAAAAATAAAGAATATTATACAAAAATTCAAGTAAATTTGTGGGAATTCCCATGACAATCTTAACAATTGTTTAGTCTTTATATGTACTATAAACATTAGTAAATAATAATCCGAAAAATTTAAATGAAGCAGAACGGCGGCGGGCCAATGACATGTTCAATAAATGGTTGTTTGGAATAGTTTTTAAAAAATTCAACAGAGTTTAGAAATATAGTATATGCACATATACATAATGCTAACATATAGAACATAATTATTATTTTTAAAATTAAGAATTTTCCAATTTGTAAATTTGATGGATTTGGACGTTCTTAATATTATTTATATACAAAAACTATGAACTTAATTACCTTAAGTTTGGATTTCAAAATATATAAAAGATACCGTTAATATGTATTTTTTTTAATAATATGTTTAACCAAGAGAAAAACCATTTTTAAAAAAGTACACTAAAAATTCTTTTACCAAATCATGTGTTTAAATTTTTTAAGAATACAAATCTTTTCTAGTTCATTTGTACATATATCTATATGAACATATACTGCAAGTAAAAATTTTAATTTCGTTTAAAAAGAATTAGGTAAGTACCTATTTATACTTATTTTTATAAAATGAAAAGAAATCAAAAACTCCCACGAAGAAGTGCATTTAAAAAAGCTGGAAATTGAGTATAGAATCTCGTCTGAACTTTTTGTCCAATAAATAAAAGCTAGATTGAGAGAAAATAATAAAAAGCTTCTAATCAATGTGGTATCCAAATTAAAGTGATCGACAAAGAAATGTCGCACTTCTTACAATCCCTCTTGAATTCATTTAAAAGAAATCAAACTCGTTATTTTTATTTTATCATTTTCTTCCGGTTTATAGATTTTTTTTTGTCTGTGGTAGGTTTGGTGCTAAATAAGCTTCGCAGTCGAAAATGACCATGAATCTTGATTTTTTTTTTCAACCGTTATTGTTGTTTTTGTTGTATTTGATCATGTATGGTAGGTTTATTGGCAGTCGCTGATGACCATCATCATATTATATACGGTAAGTATGTAATGGAGTCAGGGAGATGAGTAGGTATGTACATTTTTTTTTGTCAATTTGGTTTTCCTTCCGGTTTTATTTTCAAGGTTAAAGTTGACTATGGGTATTTTTTGGCAACGTTGTCGTTGTTGTCGTCGTCTTTTCATTTTATTTAATACCAGTTTGTTATTAATGAATTGATTTGATTTTGATCAGTATCACAATTGTATATGTGCTTCTAGCTTGATCTGTAGACGTAGAGCAAATATTGGTTTCATATAAAAAAAACCGATGTCTTTTGTTCAACCTGAAAAAAAAACATAATATGTATGTAAAATAATTTTGTTTTTAACTCAGTTCGTTAGTGATCGTGGGGCTAAGCGAATTTATTAAAATTTTATACCATAAATAAATCTTAATTCTCCGAAAAAAAAGGTTTTTATTAGTTTTTAAAAAAGACCAACAAAAATAAATCAAACGGCAATATCGATATTTTACACATATTCAGCCTTGTTCTGTTATCCGATCGAATTTTTTGATTCAAATTTGTAACAAATTAATTTTTCAACTCTTCAATCTTCCGGGTTAAAATCTCCATCAATAATTATTTTTGAAGTTCTTGAGAGAATCTGATTGTTAAAATTTTATTTTTTTCGCAACTTATATGCATTTTGGAACATTCGTTTCCCTTTGACGGATAGCAGAATAGGGCTGATTGTCTACATAAAGTTCCGTATACTTAAAACTTTAATAATATCTATTTAAAAAAAACATAATTTACAAAACAGTATAATCAGTTTATTTTTTGTCGTATAAATTTATTTATATAAATGTGTGCCTACGTTCTTTAACTTTAGTATCAATAAAATTAGTCGAAAAAAAATTAAAATTGTGCTTTGTCAGAATGCATCAGAAATAAGCTTGTAATGAAACTTTTTATTAAATTATAAAAATATTCACTTAACATTTAAAAATTATATAAGACATTCAAGTCTCGTAATTAATTTTGTTTTTTCTGTTTTTACATTAGATCAAATACATGCGACCCAAGCATGAACTTTTTAAATACCTAACAATAGTTTAGATGCATTATAAAGAGTTGATTTCCTGTATGAAGTAGATAAAATTGATTTGTATACAAATCAATTATGTTATGAGCGAGCTTAAACTTGTTTAGAAACAAAAGAGTTGAGAGCGAAACTTTTCAATATACCATACATATATGAGCTGAAGTTAAATAAAATAAGACAACTGGCCATCGGCAATGCATGACATTGAAAAAAATTAACACCAATTTTGTGAATAAGTGATTTCGGCGATATTTGAAGTTACATTCGCCTTTGCACTTGATCAAATCGACACATCAACTGTCAACATAATGTTATTAGTTTTTTTTTTGTTAATATGTTAGTTAGATTTTATTCCGACAAAACATTTTTGGAGTTTATTTTATTTGTTTTGCTAATTTATATTGATGCATAATATGGACAGACAGTGGGATAAGACTTCTCATATTTTATATAATGTTAACTTGATTTAATTAATTGAAGTATACAATTCAAATTCACTTTTTGAGGAACTATAATTTTAAAACAAACAAACAATCCTACTTATTTTGGTTTAAGAATAAAGTCAACTTCTTTGGTCCTAGGGGGGATTGTTTTATATTAGATTCGTTTTACTGAATAAGATCACTACACAAGTAATTTTGACTTTAATATTGAATTCTTTAAAAACAAAACAACCTTTCTTTCAGATTTGTAAGCAAAGATTACAAAAATGATTAGGTTAGGTACCTACAACAAAAAAAATTAATTTAATTTAAAAAAAAAAATTTGTTCCATTTAAAAAAAAAAATATACTTACCTTGGAGATAAGATTACCTCATCTCACAAAACTGCTGGCCGGACAAGCTTTTTTAGAAATGCACTTTTTTATATTTTGGGTTGAGTAGATATACCTAGCCTACGTCTGTCCTCTATAGGAAACTATTAGTCAGAAAGACTTTTGGAGGTTAAAAAAAAAATTTATAAAACGATAAGCATTTTTTTTTTTTTTAAATCGCCATCTCTACTATAAGTATATAATTTATGCTATGTAGACTTTCTAGCGACTAATTAAGCTATCTATAACTAATTCGACCGTCTAGACTATCTTGAGATTCGAGACATCTTAGATAATCTAGACCATCATTTAGACTATCTATATAATCGAGATTTACTAGACTATCTGGACCATCTAGACATAATGTCATATCCATATTAGTTCGGTGACCTTGCGCACAGAAACTCTGTCTGTTTTTTATTTATAGATCGATATACCTAATATGTACAACAAATTTTTGTATAAAAATATTTACAAACATTCATTCATTCATTCATTCATCCATTCATGGATTCTTGGCGTCTCGTCTGTTAATCGTAAATTGTATATATAGATAAAATATTGAAAGGGTTTCTTAAGTACGCATTTTTTTAAACATACGTCTAACTGAAACTTTTATTTATTTTTTTAACTAATTAAAAAGAATTTGCGTTAATTATAGCTAATATTATTATTTTATATTCGTATATAAAATTTATGTAGCCAAGCCATTCCAGCGCGTATATTTTTGTCCGTAGGTAGATACCTACATACATTACGTAAATATATATAAAGAAATTTTACTTTATGTTTTTGCTGTACGGGAACCGAGATATTATTATATATGTAACTGTAATATGACAAAACATGACGTATGTACAAATTTTTGCGAATATTTTAATTAAAAAAATTAGTTTGGAGGTGCAAATTTTATTGTAAGCTTTTCAAATAAGCTCCAACGGTAAAAGTTTTACTTTTATGATTTAGTTGACCTTTTTTTATTTAAATACAATAATATAGCAATATTTGTACATGGTTTTTTATTTAACACTCAAGAGAGAGTTTATCTGTGTACTATATATTATATAGACTCAAATTATTATTAAATTTAATATTTTAATAGATAGACCCTATTTAAAATAAAAATAGTTTAGATATAAGATGTGTTCCTTTGGGCTGCAGCATTTACTGCCAAGTTCTTTTGACTGCAGTCAATCTTTGCCATCTGTGGCGTAAGTAACTCAACGCACTTAAATAATGTAGTAACGAACTGTATATCCACGCAAAAAAACGGCACCATAAATTTCTCTTATCTAAAATAAAATAGAAACAACAAAAATTACATCTACGTTGAAGTTAGATTTTTCTTTTGGAAATATTAAAGCGTTCCACTCTTCATATACTGTAAAGTACTACAAAATACTTTGCAGAGCCCAATGGAACACACCTCTATATACTTACTAAAATAAAATAACTTTACCCGATAACATTAAATACGTGACACAGTTACTAAAGATTTATCAATAGAAGTATGTACATACCTACAATTTGGATTTAAGGTTTGACCTTGAGAGCGCAACAATTAATGGTTTTTTATGTTAATTTTTCTTGAGAATTTTTTAAAGAACTTTCCAACAATTAGACCATTACCATAATATTCATATATATAGCTAGCTATACGAGTTCGAATCTAGTAATGATCGAGATACGAACTTTGAATTGGTAAACATATATGGAAGCATTAACCATTAAATTACGAGTAGGTATGATCATATTTATTTATATTTAGCTTCTGTTACGAAAGATGGCTAACTATATATGTATATACAAAAAAATCTCCAAAGAAATATTTAGACGAATTTTGAATAAACGCTTTGCAAAAAAAGAACATGAACATTACATTTATCTGTTTTACAGTCTGTCACTTATGCCCATCCAGAATAAATTGTAATGGTCTTGCCACCTACTACTGCTTTCTAGAACGGTTTAGGAGTGCGAATATTAAACTATCAATTTTGTTTAGTTTGTTAATAAATTAAATATGAATTAGTTCATAAAAAAAAATATTCACAACTGGATCGCACTGGAGTTTTATTTTAACAAAAAATCAAAATAAAAAAGAAACAAAATTTTTGTTTAAAAAAAATTTTAAATGCAATTAGACAATTTTATTAAAAACAAAAAAAACATCATAACCCATTTCCTAATTTTATTTTTTAGCAAAAATTCAAACGCCGTTTTCGAGAAAATTTGAAAAAAAAAACAGATAGTTGTATGGCAGCTTAGCTTTTTAGCTTAAACAAAAATTTGGATTTAGCCTCTATAAAATCACATTAAAATGGTACTGCTATGCACCTACCACATTTAAATCGCATTTAGGTTCTAGCTGAAATTAGTGCACCTATGTATGTATGTGTTTTGTGTTTTTTTTTTTAATTTTGTTAAATTTTTTTTACCAGCGCACTGTTGGTGCGCAATCTTTTGCAAGCAAGTGATGCAAAAACATATGTCATTCCATTGGTAATCAACCTTACGTTTTACTTTATTGATATGCATAATATATAATATACATATGTATATAATAATAACGTTTTTGTATATTTTTTCAGAATCGCATATACTATTTATTCGCTTCAATTATCACATTATTAAAATAATTTGTTTAATTGGAAAAATATAAAATAAAATAGTTCAATCATAAAAATGAATTTAGAAGCTAGGTTTCTATCATTATTTCGTGAAAAAATTATACTCGCTTAGGACCTTAGGTATAACATATTTGAAAAGCACGACGCCATCAATGAAGTCCAAACCGTGGTTTTAAAAATTATTTTTTTCCGATAATAAATTTGGAAATTCAAAGGATGTATGAAATTTTTTTTTTAATTATCATGATTTTCTTGGAAAAAAATGTTAGCTCAAATATTTACCGTAAATAGACAGAGGACCCAAATTACCTACATATGTAGGTATGTATGTATATCAATAATTGAATTAATCAGCCATATTACAAATTCTATGGTAATTAGAAAAATTTACGAATTTCGAAAAAAATATCACCAAATCCGTTAATAATGGCAATTTGTACACTCATTATTTTCAATAAGAATCAGATGCAATGAGTCATTGTGTAATTGCATTCCATGGAATTATAGGTAAATTACATACATACATAGTTTTCTTACCATTTAAGAATGGATTAATTAAATTAAAGCAGCATTTCTTTTCTAGTCACATAGGATGTCCGTTAAATCCCAAAATATTTTTTTTTAATAAACACACCCTAGATAAAAAGTTAATGGTCTTAAAGAAAACTATTGGCAAAAAAAAAATGTCTTAGGTCTATCTCAAAGACATAGGCTCCGCCTAGGAGAATTCTGCTACAATGATCCTAGTGATCTGGCAAATCATGACATCAGTAGTCTCTCGCGCTTCGTAAGAAGCTTTAGTGGTTAAACGAGTAGGAAAAAGGCTTCCTAGATTCTTGTGGTATCACAATGGGCCAACCTATGGTCTAAGTGTGTCAAGCTTCTCTGCTGACAGCCACGAAAACCTAACCTAACCTAGGTCATAAACTCGTGCCCTTTAAAAGCAAACATTCCCCCATACAACGATGTATTTTATTTTTGCACTTCTCACGTTTTATTTTTTGTTTGCGCTAGAACTGCAGAAATTTATCTAATTTTTCTATTGATTATAATTATACAATCATCCTTTTTAAATTCAAAAATATATGTAAAAGAATTCTGTATAAAATATATTTTGTATGTTGAAGTGCAAAAATTCTAAAAAATAATGTATGGAAAAAAAATGGCCTAACATAAACGGGTTAAAGACCTTAGACAATTTTTTTTTTTTTGTAGTTACATATTTTTAGGACATAATAACTTTTAATTATAAGGGGTCTCTTATAAAAATAAATGCGTTTGAGAAATATCCCTATTTTATTTTCTTCATAATGTAAGTTGTTGTAACAATTATATTTAAAAAAACTTTTAGACAATTATTGAAATGGGAGACAACCAAACTCAATAATTAAGTATATAACGTTTTATTTTATTCTTTATTATTTTCAATGATCCGCTTGATAACAGTTTTTAATGTTTGCATATTTAAACAAAAAAAAAACTTATTTTCATCGCATGTTCCTTTGGAAATTAAACTTATTGTTAATTAAGTTCCTATAGATGCAGAAATATTTATATGAATAAACTTATTAAGTTTATAAGAAAATTGAATAAGTTTATAAGAAAATTGAATATTGTACTTTATCGCAATTAATGAGTAATAAATAATAAATTATAAGAAAATTAATTTTTTTTTTTTTAAATTGAAATATTGTATTGAATGTTTTAATTTAAATATTCTTATTTTTTTTAAATTAAGTCAAGTTAATATTAAATTAATATCGAATTAACTAAATGATTTGTTCCTTATAATATTATATAAGTTGTTTGTTTAAAGAATAAAAATAAGAATACTCCAAATCCAAAATAAAATCAGATATACTTGATTTTTTTTTGAGATATCGGCAGTTATTTAATTGTACTCTTTAATTAATTTATTAATTGTTACAAAATATGTATAAATATAAAATTTAATATTTCAAAAGTTCCTTCTAATTTTAATTAAAACTAAAATTAAAATTAAAGTGCAAAATTTATTTCTGGAGCCTGCATAAAATATTAATTTATTTATTTTTATCCCAAATTTGTTTTTAAATATGATACAAATATTATACCGAAAGCTAAAAAAGCTGTACCATCAAGTTTTCAAATTGGTTTGGAGTATAGTTTCTCATTTTTTCTTAATATTATGAAATTATTTTCTTATTATGAAAAATACATATACGATTTCTCTTTATTGGATGTAATCAAACTTATCTATTAATATTTGTTTATCTGTAAAAAAAAAAAGTAACCGTACATTGATTTTTTAAAATTAAGTTTGAGTCTTGTATAAAGTAAAAAGTTTTACTTACAGTTTAACTTAGTTTTATTAAAAAAATCTTGTGTTTTACCTAACAGAAATTTGTATGTCTTTATTTTATTTTTCCACATGCAATTTGTTTCGGATATGCATCAGATTTTTTTTTAATTATTATTTGTGATTTTGTAATTAGGTTAAAAGTAATCTTGCACGCTTCATAAGGAGCTCAAAATGGTTTAATTGAGTAAGGAAAAGCTTTCCTAGATCCATGTGGTATCACAATGGGCCAACAATTGGTCTAAATGTGTCGGTTCTCTGCCGACAGCCACTTCAACCTAACCTAACCTAATTAGGTTAAAAACACAGAAAAACATAATTAATTGCAAAATTAGAAATTTTTTCGTTTTATATAAAGAAAAGTTTTTTTTTTTTTGTAAACATCGAACAATATTTTATTTAGACTTAACTGATTGACTAATGCTTTTTTATATCAGCTACATAAAATGCTTTTCTACATCAATTTTATTCGAATTATAAATTTTTTTTCTCTTTTTTTTTTGTTAGTAAACCTAATATAGGAAACTTGGGAATTTTTTTTTTTTGTAATTTCTTTCATCACAGAGTGAAGTTTTATTTAACAAATGTTTTTTTCATGAAAGATCAACGGACCTGGAAGAGAAATTTGTATTCAATTATGTTTAGTGACAAATCAATTTTTATGTTTTAAAAATATTTTTTTAGTTAAAATAAAATTTAATAACGGCATTAAAAGTGTTTGAAAAAAATTATAAAATTATAAGTAAACAAAAAAAAATACTTTACAAAAAGAACGAAAAACCAAGTAGTTTTTTAACTCACTAAGCAGGAAAACACTATTCGTGGCATTCTATAACATTTATTCAAGTTGATTTTTACAAGTTAAATGTTGCATCTCCTCACACCAAGGCAACAGTTATTTGTTTTTTTTTCCTAAACTAATTTTTTAATTCAATCAAATTTTTGAACACCCATTTTTTTTTTGGAGAGAATATACCTTTAGAAAATCTTTTATATAAACAGACACCATGTACATACATTGATATGAAAAGCTCATAACGTCTTAATAAACCGCATACGCGAAAATCCTATTGGAAAAGTTCTGTGATAAAATTGTAATCAATTTAATAATTGATTTCATAAAAATAAACATTTAGAAATTGATAACATTGAACAAAATAATATTCGAGCAAAATTCAAGTGAAATCATAAATTAATCAATGATTTGCATTTTTAGTTTGCCACTTTTTGAGGATTTCCGTCATTAGATTTTGTTTGATTTACCAAAAACTAAATAAAAATTAATATATATATTTTAATAATATTAATATTTTAATAATATTAATAAAGGGTTTTCCAATAAGAACTTGACAAAATGACAACTCTTAAATAAATCTATTGTAAGGTGTGTTGTGTGGCTTGTGGCACCATCCTGTTGAAACCACATGCCGTACAAGTCCATATCTTCCAATTCGGGCCAAAAATAATCGGTAATCATGGCGCGATAACGATGGCCATTCACAGTAACGTGACGATCATTATCGTCGACGAAAAAATATGGCCCAATAACGCCACCGGCATGCAAACCGCACCAAACTTTTTTTTTTTTGTGGTAATTCATGAAGAAAATGTGGATTTTCACCCGACCAAAAACGCATATTTTGCTTATTGACGAATCCATTGAGCCAAAAATGAGCTTCGTTACTGAAGATGATTTTGCGATGAAATTCATCATCTTGGCGCATCTTCTCCAGAGCGCAATCGGAGAACGTACGTCGCGTCGCTTCAAATGGTCCATGATGAAAATGTTGAGTTTACTGAATAAATTGACAATGACAGTTGTTGATTAGTGAAAGGGTGCCATCACAAATTAAATTCAAAGTTGTCAAGTCCTTATTCGAAAACCCGATATTAATAATTATATATGTACATATATGCATGGCAATATAATGCATTCGTATAAAAAACGACCACGATATTTTGAACATGACTTGACTTTAAAATGATAACGAAGATTAAACAAGTGAGTACAAGACTCACTTTTTTTTCTAGGTCGATTTTCTTTAAACTTGATAGGATTTTCTGAAAATTCCTCCGACATTATTTATCAGTTATATTACAAGGAAAATATTATTTTTCTCAAATACGGTTTCACAGATTTTTATAAAAGAGAAATCAGTTAATAACTATACTCGTTTTATTTACGCTATATAAGATAATAGATGTGGGCTACATTTTTATAAAAATACAGGCTGTCCGCCGGAAAGGTATACTACTTTGTTTTTTTTATAATTTTTGATTAAATGAAAGAGAATGGATCTTATATTGATAAATGTTTTATTTAATGTCGGCAATTATGTATAGAAAACAATATCAGGTAAATGTTCACCTCTGTTAGTCTCACAAATGCGAGCCCTTTTGAGCAGATTTTTCGTTACATTCTCGCACATTTCACGCGGTATTTCATTAATTTCATCACGAATAATTTGTCTGAGTTGCTCAAGCGTTTCTGGTTTGTTTGCATAAACCTTGCTTTTGAGATATCCCCACAAAAAGAAGTCCGGAGCAGTCAAATCAGGCGACCGTGGAGGCCAATCAACATAACAATTTCTTGAAATAACTTGTTGTGGAAAGAGGTCTCGCAGTAATTCCATTGTAATCCTGGCTGTATGCGATGTGGCACCGTCTTGTTGATACCACATGTTAATCAAGCCCAAAGTATGCAGTTGTGGCGTCAAAAAGTTTTCAATCATATCACGATATCGCTCCCCGTTACGCCGTTTTCATTGAGGTTGATGGATTGTTTTGAACACTTCCTTGAGCAGAAGTAATGTTTTTAGCCGATCTTGCAATACGTTGTGGTCCATGCTTGGGCCTATCACCTACAGACCCTCTTTCTTCAAAATCATTCACTACACGATAAATGATTGCGTTTTGTTGGCACGTTGTTTCTCCCAAAAATTTCACGTAACTTTCTCATCGTCACAGTAATTGATGATTGATTTTGATAAAATGTTTTAACGATTAAAACACACACGTTGGTTTATCGAATATTTTTTCCATAATAAATTTGCCACGTGTCTACTTCACGACTGCCAAATATGAACTGTCAAGATTAATGTTAACCAAAATGGCGGCAAAACAAAGTAGTATACCTTCCCGGCGGACACCCTGTAAATTCGAAAAAATTTATTTGTACATACCTACTAACGAAAATTTGTTTGTTTTCGAGTTTCTCGACGATTTAATGGATAAACCCCAAATTTTTTTTTTGAAGATATGCTGTAAATGTTCTGGTAATCTTAAAAAAAAAGCTAACGAAACGGATACCAAGAACAAAATAAATGTAATACAATCTTTTATCGTAGGTTTCTCCGAATTTTCATTTCATAAAGAAAATAATTGTGTATCATATCTGAATATATTTTTCATGTAAAGGTTATACAACCTTCTCTAAACGCAGTGTTAATTAATTTAAAGCAAAAAACAAAGCAAATGTACTGAGTATCTTGTGTTAGATCGTGGTATGAGGTAGATCATAATTCTGCATCCCCAAAATCAAAATTGCATTTGGATGGAACTTGTCACATTTGAGAATGTTAATCAAATTTTAATCGTTTATTCTCTTTCAATTTTTAAATTTTCATGAATTAAATTATGTGACCAACAAAAATAACAGAGTAATTTTTAAAATATTTCATAATTTGTTTTATTATGGAAAAATAAATTACCAACCAACTTCAATTTAATTTATTTTACAAAAAATTATTTAAAAAAAAAAAAAAAATAAACATAATTAATGAAAAATTTTCGTTTTTAAAATATACATATTTTAACTTAATGATAGTTTTGAATTTAAGAATAGACACATACAATTTACTTCGAAAACAAAATACAAAATTAAAATAACCCGAGTCAATACTAGAAACAATAAAAGTTAACGTGACATCAAAGTAGTGTTCATATAATTTTATAAAGATTGCTATCTAGATGTACGTCACATACTTTTATTTTTTGTTTGAACATTAATTGATATACATAATACTTACAATTTTTGTTTTTCTTTACTTTCGAAGTATAGAACTTATACACTATTTTGTGAGAATGCAAAATGGATATTATGATGATTGCTGCGGATTACTGATGAAGAATTTGGAAGTTTTGCTTGTTTCTTTTTGTATTTCTTTAGTTAGCTGTGTGCGCACAGAGAGTTGCATCGAGACCATTTTATTATTACATATACATACATAATTGTGAAAGTGCATTAATTATTATTTTGTCATGATGGAAATGATTCTTTGCTTATTTTATTTCGTTACATTTGGAATTATGTACTTTTTTTTTATTAAGGATTATTATTTCGTTTATATATTTAGAATGATATTGGCTCGTGCGGAACAGTGCATTCGCCAACGGTAACACGGTACATTGCCATCTCTGTGATTCCATGATAGTGAACAAATGCTGCAGCGATAACCAAAATGTGGAACAGTTGATGCGATTGGAACTGGAATAAAAAAAAAAAAAAACATGACATTGAAGAATCGGAAAAGAAACAAGAAGTTATGAGTCTAAATAATAAACCTATTCTGTAAATGTTATGTAGATTTATGGTTAAATCTAATTATTCTGAGTGGAGAAGAAGATACAACAAAAAAAAAATCTACTGGCAGTGCAGTGTACAGCGAGACCCCCTTAGCCAAACAAATAGTAAAAAGTCCAATAATGGCTGGATCATAAGGAGAAGTTGAACACCAATTGGTCCGGCCTAACATATACAACGTGGCGCAAAAGCTGTCACGTTATCGGAAGATGCTATAATTTTTGCAAATTATTCCCCAAAAAAATCGAAAAAAAATATTATATATTGACTTGTTGACGTGTATTTTTTATCTGTTTATTTAACAAATGTCAAAATTTCAAAGTAGAATTTTCCAACATTTGCAACGAGTGAAAACTTTTGCGCCATTTTGTATGTCTGTCTTCTATAAAAACTGTTCCAAAAAGAAGTCATACTTTTAAAAATGGACTCCACAGAAAAAAACTAAGTTAGCAAAACAGAATTCGGAAATAAAATAACTGTAAATAACCAACTACTAATCAAACAATTCTTATACTTATACTTCTTCCTAAAAGCGGAAAAAAGCTACAAAAAATCAAATCGCTTAACTTACCCAGATATCGAATTTTCCTGGAAACCATCTTTCTGGAACACGGAGGGCGTATAACAATGCTCCAATAATATACAGGCATCCTATTGAAAAAAAAAAAAAATCATTTTATAAGTTAGTCGTGTGTTTGTTTTAGTATTAATATTTTACTCACCCATCAATACAAGCCATCCTAAACTGGCGCGGCTAATACTATTAATCCATCCTTCCATTAATAGATAATGAATTGCAGGAATAACCCCAGACAATCCGAAACTCATAAATACACCTGCTCGGAGCGGTCTCAATGCAGGTTCAGAGAATTTATCCCAAAGCGACACAATTATTGAAAGAATTCCAAGTACAGACACGATTGACAAATATATAACCTTTGGCTGATAATGACAATAAAATCCATAATAGAGCCAAGGCACAAACGAGCCCATAATTAATAAAGCAATGCCGCAATAATCTAATCTGATAATGGAAATCCAGAATTTATTATACGAAGCCATTCATTTTATATTTTGTAAACAAAAATTAAAAATCAAATTCTTACTTTGAGAAAAGTCTTCCAATCTCTGCCGAATGACAACTGAGCGTATGAAAAGCAAATGAAAATCCTAAACAGATAATAGCACCGGCGAAAAATGCTCCGAATATAAGCTTTTCTTGGATTTGAATGTCATGCGAGCAAAGGAAGTAAGCCGCAACACCAATGAATGCCACACAACCTAGCAGATGCGTCCAAATATTGCCAGTCTCGGTGTGCAGTCGAAAAATCGACTTAAAACAAGCACGAAACGAAGGCAGTGGTGGGCGATGACCTCGATGCAGGAAATCATTATCCTGCAGCCATTTGGGTAGATTTTTGTAGTGACAAACACTCCAACTTGCCTCCCACACCTATAAGTATTTTAAGAATGGAAATATTATTAGAACGATTATTCCATTTACATTTTGTCGGTGGATTCATATGTATGCAGATACCTTGCGAACAAATTCTTCGGCCTGTTCAGCAGCGTTGTGGGCTAGTGCTCCCAAATCAATTTCATCAGATAGAACGCCGGCCTTCAGCACTTCTGTCATCTGAAACAATATATTATATACAGTTCGTTTACGTACATAGTTAGTACAATAATAATAATAATAAATTTAATTCGGTCATTCAAGCTCAAACGAGTTTTATTAAATAATCTAGAAATTCAAACCGGAAAGTATTGCTTATTTTGTTTACTAGTAAGTTGTAAACAACGACGTATCCAATTGAAATGTTATAGCTTTTATCTAATTTTGTATTTAGTTGTTTAAATGGACTGCATACCTTTTAATTCATTTAATAAATTAGAAGACAATAAAATGTAAGGCAAATTGTTTGTATTTCATAAAATATCACTTTTATCAAAGAAAATAAACAATAAACTTTATGGTTTCACATTTAAATTTAAATTAATTTAAAAACAAAGACATTTTTGCATTGCTTGATACGCGTCTTGATTTGTTTTATTTCTAATCGCTTAAAACTACCATGTGGTTAGAACATGTGCTTAGCAATGAATGCTTTCATGTTATCAGTGACAGCTGATTATTTCCATCTCTTAAAATAACTGTAAGGCCAAGGCCATATCAAACCTCTGTTTGAAGTTTTCTATTCGCAAATCCTCATCAAGCCCCGCTTATAAAATAAATCTATGAAACATTAATGTTGAATATATTTAAGATCCCAAAAAATGTATATTAGCATAAAGTACATATAACGGAACTTTTTTAAGTATATCCGGTTAATAGTTTGCGGGTAAAATTTAAATAAAATAATTAATAATTTACATATTAAGAATGATTTAAGTTTTTTGTATATTTTGTTGAGGCAAGACTGTATAGATTCTTAAGAAGTTAAATACATAGAAAAAAGAGTTATTACAAAATTAGAGCAGTTGCTGTCCAAAAAAAAATAAACCCGTATGACACTATATTTTTTTTCTTCATTTATATCTCATTAAATCATCTCAGCCAAGAAAAAAAGAAAAAAATATTCAGTCGCATTTATTAAGTTTTTGTCTACTTAAACACTGTCTAACTATTTTCAAATTGGTGGAAATGTGCTTTATTTAATAAAAATAAATATCACATTATTCACGGTTAAGAAAATCTACTCTTGTGTCTAAGTTAGGCAGGTATAAGACAACAATAAACGCGGTTTTTGAACACATTTTCCAAAGTTGGACAGTTGTCTAAAGTTAGACAACGTATATAAATAAGACCAATTGGTTTTAAGAAAAGAAAAACACTTGTTTGGCAAAATGCAGTATTAATTGTCAATATTACTTAAAGATCCTTTGTTTTCTAATGTTCTTCTATATTTGATAAATTTATATTAACGGCAAATACATATCTGATTTTATGTTATCAAAAATGTTTTTTTTTATTAATTTTTAATGTTTTTTTTTTTTTTTTTAATAAGTTTTCAGTTTCGATTCTGAAATGTCATGTGGCACGAAAAAATATGACAAGCTTTTCTCATTTCCAATTTTTATTCAAAATAAAGTGAATTTTGATGAACTTTTAGAAAAATTGCTCCAAATGGAGTAAAAAAAAAACAGATAGAAACTCTAATTGGCACGTTTTTTTAGAAAATGTGGCTCGGATATTTTTTGTCAATGAATTAAAAATGAGAACAAAAATGTAGTTTAATACATCCATTAACCTGTCAGCAGAGACTCTTGACACACTTAGACCATAAGTTGGTCTATTTTGATACCACCAGAATCTAGGAAACTTTCTTCCTACTCGTTGAACCACTTAGAGCTTCTTAAGATATGCGCGAGACTACTAATGTCATGATTTTCCAGATCACTAGGATGATTGTAGTAGAATTCTCCCAGGTGGAGCCTACACCTTTGAGATAAAGCAGGACACGTAGCATAGAGTACCTATGTATATTATCTAGAGAACCGACTCGTTCCCCCCCCCTTGCCTAAAACCCCCGCAAATTTTATTTCAGCACAGTAAGCGAAACCCCTCTTATTTCTCTCTTTTTTTCCTATCGGTGAATGCGTGTGAATGGTCGATTTATGTACCAGAAGCAACAAAAAATGATATTTATTATAATTTACATGAAAAAGGGTTACAAAGCGTGTCTAATACCTCGTAAAGTAGTGTTGGAGCGAGTGCCATTTAAAATGCACGGGACCACTAATACATGCTCATCGAGTTGTATACATTTTTAGTCTAACAGCTTGTAGGGTAGAAGAGAACAAACCCCTTAAGTCGGTTCTCTAGATAAAATATGTACTCTATGACACGTACAGAGAAGGTGATGAATCGATGTTTCCTCTTCTTCGTCCATACAACTTCTGCAGAAATCGTTAGAAAATATACCAAGCCTCGTTGCGTGCTTGCCTATTAGACAGTCTGCTTAGAGATATCAAACACTTAGAGCGCTTTAGATCTATCAAAGGACAGATCTGTTTTGTGTTTCACCAAACTAAGTGTCATTCGTTATAGTTCCTCGGAAGGCATTTCTTCAGTGACTAAGAGGAACTCTCCGATATTCCCAGCAAAAGCTTGTTAAATTTCACTAAAGCTACAAAATTGCTTGTAGATTCGTAATCCCTATCAATCCAGCCGACCAACAGGCAGATATCGCCTCCTCAGCCATAGTCCAAAGACATAAAATGATACAGGATGACACTGATAGAATGATTAAGTACGACTGAAAAAAACCCAAGTGTGTATTGCGGTGGCGACAACTAGCAGAGAATGGGCACCTCGCTCATACACCAGCTGTTGCCGCTTCTGCTTTGTACGCCAGTGTTAACAAGCTGACTCGACAAAACAACGCAATCACATACACCAACCACCCTTCTATCTAATCCACCCACCAGACGTTGCATGGAGTCACTGCTCCTACGGGCTTTGGGGAGGGATGATTTACTCTGTGGAGGCTAAGGAGGGGAGCACGCCCAAGTAAGACAATGGCGCGTTACCCACCCAGGTGACTATGTGCCGACAGACACTTCCTAACTCAACTACTAACTTGAGGGCACCCTCCGACATTTCGGGCTACATCTCGCTGAAACTTCAATTACGCCCTTAACAGGCCTTTGTCATAGGATTTTTATCATAGGTTTTTTTTTATATGGGGATCATATCCCTAGGGTATCACAATAGATCTACACTGATCTAAGTGTGACGGTAACACTGATCAGCTGTCAGCCCGCTTACCTAACCTAACCTAACCATCATTCATTATAATATTCTTGACTCAGTTATAAGACATTTCAGAGAGAAATAATGTTTGGCTTTTTATTTATTTTTTTTTATTGCAGTAGTTAAATAAATTAATAATATTTCAATTTTTAATATTTAACATTCTAACGAAATATTTGAATAAATTAATAGTTATACACCTGACAAACTTCTGCATGTGAAAAATTTGGAATTTAAGAAATTTTATAAATGAAGAAAAAAATAAGCTATCAGATTTGGTTCTACCCACCTGTGTACACATATTCAATTGGTTGATTTCAATTAATTCAAAAATAGTAATTTGCCTGTTCATGTATTATCTTAAACAGGAATTTCTACGAACTTAAATTTTTTTTATATAAATTCATATCTACACAATAAGATAGAGAGCGGCAATGATTGCAAACATTAGCTTAAAGCTAATGTACTAGGGTATATGTGGGATGAAAGCGGAAAGGTATGTTTTTAATTTTTGTGCATGCACACATAAGTCAATTATGGCTATATGAAAACATAAGCAAATTTCGTTGGCTTTTTGACATTAGTTTATGTTTGCTTATACGTATTATAGTTGAGCCTTTAGAAGTTACAGAAACCTCAATTTTTTTTATATACATATATAGTTTTATTTATATTTTTCATTTCACCAAGTGTGGAGTACTAGACTTTACACGGTGATATGCGGTCGAGGTACAGAGTGGTTTGCCAAAATATGTATGTACATGTGGGTGATTTGACATTTTTTACATTATTACATTTTAAGCCTTTTGGTCTTGACGATCGGCAACAAAGCGTTCTAAGGATTCGGAGAAAAACCAGTCACAGCATCGTTAGGCCTAAGTGAGAGAAAAACTCTTTTTGTCGATTTCACAAATTATTAAAAATTCACGTACTGGAATTGAATTAATATAATTATAACGTAAACTTGAATTGAATTATTTTGTATTTATCCCCCTGAATTTGTTGTTGTTTAAATTTCATATTTATGTGTTTAGACTGAAATTTAGTTCTTTAAATGAAACATTTGTTTTTTTCATTTTTCAGGAATTATTTAATGAAAATAGATAGAAAGATAGATCAGATAGATCAGATATCTGCACCAAATAAGCGCTCTCTCAAATTTGCGAGATATGATCTGCATTTGACCCATACTTAATAATAATAGGCTTGCTAATATTTTTGTAAACCTATGATTAAAATTTTGTTTTCCTCGACGACAATTAATCTTAAAATAACTGGTGGACCAGGGGCCAATATATATTAAATTATTACTCACTTGAACAAATGCGTACTATTGCTATTACAGAAAAATAATAAAAAAAAAAAACTAGTGATAAGAAATCCTGAAAAAGCAACGTTAAAACTTGTTGACGCAACAAAATGAATAGCCTAATTGCCCCTTTGAAAGTCAGACTGTTAATGGACTTTTTTAAAAGAATAACAACAATTTGAAGAAGTAATAAAAAATAATCTTGGCAGTGAAGATTGGAGCAAATTTTTCAGGTTATTTATATCTCACTTATAATGAACTCTTTACAATTACTATTTTTTTTCTATTTACTGCTTGAACGATACGAGTTTAAGCATAAATAATTACTGAGTTTGGGGTATTGATATACAGTAGAAGCTCGATATAGTGAAGTAATTAAAACCAGGCCTGTTCACTATTTCGAGATTGTTCACTATTTTGAGAGAGAAGCTGAATAGGCTTTCCAATGTAATTTCGATACGAAATGAATAGTTTTTGTATTTATTTAAGCGTAAAACAATTTAAATTAGGTAAAACAAACAATTATTTCATATCATTAAAAAAAATATACAATTAAAATCGAAACACTTCATAACTCCAGGTAGGAATTAGTTTTTGTTTTAATTAAAAGTATTAAATATAAAAAAAAATCACTTTTGTTTCTCAACTTCAAACTGATTTGCACAGCTCTTTCTTGCAAACATTATTCAATTGACAATGACAATCTTTTTCGAAAAAGAATTGTTTTCATAATTAGAATATTTCACAAAAGTTAAAATACAACATCAACTTGTGTTATACTGGCTCAAGTAGATATTTTCTTTTGTGCCTGTCTGTAAGAAGCACATAAATGAACGTTAAAATATCTTAAAAGAAAGTCGACAAAGCTGTAAACGCATTTCAGCTGGAATATTCTTCTTAAATATTGAAAAAAAGTGGGTGCTGCACTATATCGAGATACATTTTGTTCACTATTTAGAGTAGTCTATATAAAATTTTGTGTGTTTACTATATTGGATAGTTCACTCTACTGAGATTCACTATATCGAGCGTCTACTGTAATATGAATTGATATTAAAAGTCGTTTATCAAGGGATCAGTCATTTAAAAGACGATTTTTATTTTATTTTGTTAGATTAAGATTAAATATTCAAAGTAGATAAATATTAAAAAAAAAATATGTTTAATGTCTTTTAAAAATTGAAATTTAGAATTATGCTCTTTTGAACATAAGGTGTGCATCACATCTAAACCACTGATGGAATGACTTGAACATTTGTATAGGTAATAATTAATTTTACCTCCACAAAAGCTATTGAAAAGTTTTGTCGATTTTATCCTTCAAAGTATAATATTGCAAAAGTTTAAACATTTTTTTAAACGCGTTGATGAGTTTTTCGATACTTAATTTCTAATGTGTTATACCAAATTTCAATACAAACACTTTTTTTTAAATAAAAAAAAAAAAAAATATTAAATAACCCTCTACTTACAAAGAGTTAAATCCTAAATACAGAAATTTTGATTTATTGTTAATAATAGTGATTTCTACAGCAATATAGGTACTGCTAAGTTGTTCTGGGACCTAAATAAGAACATAATTACAAATAAGTGTACAAACATAACAGCTTTAGAAATGAAGCATTTGTAATAATTTATTCGGCTTATATGTAACTTTAAAAGCTTTAAAAGGTCAAATTAGTTCCCTTTTGTAATCAAATATTTTCAAAGGCAACGGTGCTTTGTTTTAAGTTCTTAAGCACACAATTTTGGGTGAAACACCTTATAACTCAGGTTGAGAAACTTATTTCCAAAATAGGTATTCCTATCTTTAATTTTCGTTATCAAATTAATTACGATAAACATAGTCAACTCATGGTATTTTAACAATTTTTTGCTTATCATTGCCCAATTTATTTATTTGTATTTCCAAATGGTCGATTTTCCACAAATTATGTACATATATGTATGTATGTGAAAAGTATGTTGCGACTTTGTAAACATAAATTTCTATTTTTATAAAACTTACCTCAGCCTCAATGAGATGTGTATCTTCTGGTGTTGATGGTAATGGACATCCCGGTTCATCCTCTTCAACTAAATCATCATCGTCATCGAGTAAATCTATATCATGGGAAAGAATCGATCCATCTGGATTCCAACCGCGACGTCTTCGCAAAATCATACGAACTTCTTCGAAAATATCATCTTCATCATCACTACGTCCATGTAATGGATATTCAGGCAATGGAATCATCTTATCCGACTCACTGCTTACACTTCGGGCATCAACATATTCTGGTTCGGATGAGGTACGTGGCAGAAAGGCCGCTGCTTCCACCTCAGACTTATCAGCCATAATTATTGGTAAGAACTATTTTGTTTATTTTTGGAATCTTTGTTGATGTTGCAACACCTCCAGTAGTTTGCCTACTCTTATTGGACTAATGAAAAAAAAAAAAAAAATAGGTATTCAATTTGTTAATAACTCGAACGAAACTTATTCAATAAGCAAAAGCAAAATAAGTTTTAATTAAGTCGCAATGATGTATGCAATAATAATAATAATAAATATATCTAATCAGAACGATTGACCTTTGGAATTACAATATCAAGTAGTTGTTAAAAATTTTGTTAGATTTATGTTTTATGGCAACTCATGCCCTAAACAACGCGATATTGGAATAAAAAAATACACATAATATAGATATAAACCTATTTGGGGTAATTAATTGAAAAACAAACAAAAAATAACTTTTCTTGTTATGTTTAATCAAGAAACAGATTGCATAATGTTTTTTTTTCCTACAAAGATGATTGGTCACTCTTATAAGTGACCATTTGATTGTCCAATTAAAGTTCGCACTAATTTGTTAATAGAGAATATTTTAAATAATAAATGTTTCTTATTTTCTTGATTGATTGAAAATTCAATAATCACAGCGTGAAAATTATCATTCCTTTGACAAAGAAAAAAAAACACAAAACGTACCTCGTTTTTTATTCAAATAACTGAAGGAAAAATAGAGAAAACAATAATAAGAACAATATGGGATGAACTTTCACTTGAAAAATTGGGCAATTTTTATTGAATACTTATTTTTTTGAGTTTATAAGTGAAATTTGTATTCGTACAGAGAAAAACAATTTCTTTTTTTTTTAAGAATTAAAAAGCTGCCGCGGTCCGCCCTCAACTCTTCTACTTCTACAGAAATGGAAAAAAACTGCACTGCATCTGTCTGTCAAGTTGACATAATTGGTTGACACATGTGTCACTTCACTAGAAATGAGCACACGTCGATATTGCAGTTTATACATTTTTTTCTTCACACAGGGTGTAACAGGTAATAGGGACGTTCACATATTCAATAATGTTTGACAAACATGGATTGACGAATTTTTGTTGGATTGAAATCATTAGCGTTCAAATTACATGCCGTGTCTGCAATGAGTATGAACATTGCTTGGATTATGGTCCCAGATTAAATTTTCTTACAAAAATACATGCTTAAAAAACAAAGATTGAACTTTGGTTTTGAATTTGGATTTCCAAGTCATACTTTCTTGCAAAAATTAGTTTTTACTTTGACGTGTAGATAGCTATTTTAATTTGTAAATAGCGTCAGAAGAGTAAAGAAAAAGTGAATGAGTTTCTACAAATAAGAAAACAAATGGCTCCATCTGTCTTATCCTTGTACATTGTTCAACATATTGTGAACCGTATGTTGTTTGCTGGACGAACAATTATTATTACTTACATCTACTATTGAGGATATAGCTTCTGTACATAAAGTTTCATTCAAATAAATTTAGACCTTATTAGAAAAGTCGAAAATCAAAAAAAAAAAAAATATTATTATTGGCGAGGTAAAGGTTACTGTTACTTTCAGTAACAAGAAAATACTTTTTTAATAAACTGTACTTTATTAATTTAATAAATATAGCGATAGAGCAAGCAAATAATTTCTGTCGTTTCCCATTGGTTTCACTCGGGGATTCACTCATTCTGAAATCCAATGGAAGTGTTAACTACCTTTCCTCAACTTTGAAATTTTGTTATTGCATTGAGGAATCATCGTGAGTGTACACAAAAAAATACGAAAATTGCTGAAAAAACACAAACAAAGATGTACACGCATCCGTGCGTTATTTCAATCATCGCAGCTTCGATTCGATGTGACTGAGGTGAGGCATGACCCTTCAAGCAAATTCACTGACCCAACATTCTCGGTCTTTCTTGGATCCTTTTAAAACGTAGTGCCATACACACATTAGCACATTTTCTGTATATGCATGCACAAAAAAAGAAAGAGAATCAAGAGTACTTTTTTTTACTGATAAAGAGAGAGCGTAGACGATAAACTAATGGTGAGTATTTTTTATGGACGGAAAACAGAGAAAGAAACCTACAAAAACAATAATCTTTTTTCAATGTGCCAAGCGCAACAGTTCAATAAAAATTTGCTTCAGAAAAAAAAAAAAAACAGTTTAAAATCAAAAGTGAATTATTTAATTCAAGTGATCACAAAATTGTTCCATTATTCAAAGGACAGGATCCACCAACAAAAAAACAACGCCCCAAATGCAGCTGCAACACCATAAATGATCACCATATTATGACCATATTATGTGTATGTTTTTTTTTTTTTTTTGTGCATACAATATTTTGTTTTCTTTATCGAGGGTGGATAAAAGCCCTCTTTTGAATTAACCTTAGGACTAAATTTGTTAATCAAAAACGAGAAAAAAAAACAAGTACAAATAAAACTGTTTTTTATTTTGGTTGTAAATTGTGACAATTTGTTTTTTGTACTCGATTTTCGCATATCAACACCTGTTTCGATTCGTTCATATTTTTGGATCCGTTCTGGATCCGATTTGGTTTCGGTTCTCGCTGAGTATGGTGAAATGGAAAGCTCTCTCTCACAATACATGCACAAAATGGGTCCGTGGTGATTCTAATTTCCATACTAATTTGAGCCGACAAACGCAGTTTTGCGGATCCATATTTGGATGCGTAAACGGAGTCATCCATACGTTGTTTACTACGTGCGCGGATCCAAATCGGAGTCGTTTGCTTGAAGGGGAGGGTGGGTTTTGTTTTTGTTTCCATGATCACGTTTCAACGACGGACTTTTTGTTTTTTTTACATGATGTATGATCAATGATCATGGTTTTCATCCCTGCAGTGTGGTGGATGAAAAAAGAATGCACTCATTATAATCTCTTGCGCACCAATTTTGTTCTCTTGAATTCTCTCTGCGCAACCGACAGTTGGCCAAGTCATATGAGTGACTTTGTTTCACTTTATAGTTTTAGTTCAAGTTAGTTAGGTTTAAGTTCTAATTTTAAGGTTTAAGTTGTAGAATATTCAATTTAACTTTTTATAAAAAGGGAGAAGACGACTTGATTAAATGAAAGACAATTTAGAATGAAAAATTTTATCAAATTTCAATTGACAATTTAAAGTGGCCTTTAGACGATACAATCGGTCGTACAACTGTAAGTTGAGTCGATATAAGTATAACCGATATTATGTAGCCTACACACTATACAATACACTAGCAATTGCTGCCGCAGTGCCGCCTCACAGTCAAAGCTTGCAATGGCAGGTTGGCGGTGAAACTCGTTCGACAAAGCGATATCGGTACAACTTTCGCAAGCTCGCATACACACCATACACCAGTTTTACGGTTGTTACAATAGGCGTGTTTTTTTGCAAGCCCGGTGGGAATTGCAGGAAAAAAACGACCACAGGGATTAGTGACAGCAACACAGAAACAAAATGGAGTTTTCATACAAACTATCGATAACAAGTATATAATTTATGCCGGTTACACAGTTTTTCTGTGTGCTTAAGTTAAGCCCGGAGAATTATCTGGGTTTAGCTTAGCCCGTAGGGGATTAGTTGTTGTTGTATTTAACATGGTGATTGTTTAGCACCGACGTTGTTTTTTTCGACCAATTCCCTCTGGGCTTACAAAAAAACACGCCTAATTTCATATTTAATATGGTAGGATTATAATTTCATATTTTTATTATATCATTTAAAAGTAAATATATTGAAAAGAACTAAAATTAATTATTAGCTACATATTATTTTAAAACACTATACTTAGATAATATGTTGTATGTATGTATATGTATAAACAAATTATTTGTTAACTACTTCTTTTTTACATATTCTTTATAATAAAAGTCCAAAAACATCGCTGTCATAAATGTGTTCTGTGGTAAAAATATTAAAGCTAATGACTTTGGAAATCCACACGATGGTCCTAAGATCATTAATATCCACTGTAAAGTTATGATGCCAAATTGGAACTGAAATAAAGAAGAATACATTAAGAATTAAGATCATAATAAGCTTTTATAAGCTGAGAATATTTTTACTATTTGCAGCAGAGTAATGTATTTTTTCCACCATATCCTTGAGGAATTGTTGAAAATTGCTCTTAAATAGTACGAGTACATTAGAACATGCACAAATGTATTAACTAAGCCAATGAATAGAACATGACCACCTAAAAATATATAAGAAAATTAAAATTATGTATGTTAAGAATTCGAAATATCATTTATGTTATAACTAGCAAAACCCCCGCCCGCTTCGCAGGGCGTTAAAAAAATAGTTTTTTTTTATGTGCTGAAAAAAAGAGAAAATTATTAAAATTAAAAAAAAAATGTTGCTGGTGACAGGAATTGAACTTGAGACCCCATTGACCAATTGAAATTTCATTTCTTTTTTTAACAGATTTTCTTTATTTTTTTACAATTTTTTTTTGTCCTAAACCTTCTACCCTTATTCCTCTTTAATTTTAAAAAAAATTAAGAAAATCGGTCAACCGGTTTTGCTGGTTAGCGAACGTACACAAAACCAAACTTTAATTTATATTTATGTTATAATAGGCTAGTTTGTATGAAAACTCCATTTTATTTCTGTGATGGTGTCGCTAATCCCCGTGGTCGTTTTTTTCATTCCCAACGGGCTTGCAAAAAAACACGCCTATTACAGTACAACACGCTTATAAGAAAGTCTGAAAATCCCGGACATTTCTTTCTTATATCCGAGTTTTTCTTATATGCAAACAACGGATATAAGAAAGAAAATTTCTTATATAAGCAACACGGATATAAGAAAAAAAAAATTCTTATAAAGAACAACGGATTTAAGAAAAAAAACAATGCAAAAAGTTTTTTATTTCTTCTAAAATTTTTAGTTTTATTTTAACGGATACATTTTAAACACACAACATAAAAACAAAACAGGAAAGTTAAACGAAAACGAAAACAAAAAGAAAAACAAACAATCAAATATAAAATCAAAATGTTACAATTTATAGACCACGGAGTATTCACGCTCTTGTCAATCTGACGTTGTCATTTTTATTGGAAAACTGGAAGTTGTTATTAAAGGTGGAAACATATTGGTGCGTATGTATAAACAAATTTTTATTTCAATCAAAGTAAAGCTGAAGTTAGTTTCTTATATGCGTACTTTTTTGTTCTTGAAAATTTGTATTGTGCATTAAAAGGTATTTCTTATAAACGTGTTTTTCTTATATTCGAGTTTCTTATATACGTTCAATTTCAGAGAGAAATTTAAGAAAAAGACATGGTGTTTTAGGTTGCGTTTCTTATAAGCGAGTTTTTCTTATATGAGTGTTTCTTATATCCGTAAAATACTGTACCAACTAATAGATCATTAAAAAATGTCCATTGTTTGCTTCCATCAATTTCTCAGCTGTTTTTTTCTCGACTAGCGCCATTTAATTAGACCCCGTGAAAGTCAAGGTACAGATTTACATTAAAGCTATTGAGAACAAACTGGCCCTCACTATCAGAGGCATATAAGTACAATATGCATAATATATGCATAGGTACATACTACATAGGTATAGGTAAATTATTATAAAATTACTGCTAACAAATCAATCGCTGTGTGAGACGTGCGTTGCAAGGACAGAGTCAAATTTCCGGCACCCTTTATAATGTATGTATACCTACGTCAATCAATTGAAAAAACTTAATTTTTTGTTATTCCATTTTAGAGGCTTTAATAGTTTTGCATAAATTTAAAGTTAACATACAGCACATTTCCAATTGTAAATATCTATAATTCAAATAACAGAACGCAGTTCAAGGCTGAGAAAAATTAATTTGATTAACAATTCGCGCGTTCAATACATGACAATTTGCAAACTGAAAATTCAGATTTGTGAATTTTTCAAGCAACTGATTGGTCAGAAATCTGAATTTTCAGATGTAAATAACCATGGTGTTGAACGCGCAGAATATTGTAATCAAAATAAAATTGAACATTAGTTTAGTTCAATCCAAACTTCCAAACATTTGATAGTTTGATAGTTTGACGTTTAAGCGTTTGACTGATTTTAAACGCTACATTACCACCTGCGATTTTTAAGCATGTTAGCGGAGACGTATGCGGTGGCCGGGGTAAACAAAGTTGCAGAGGTTGAAATAATTGCGGAGTTATCGTTATCGCTCTTTCTTCTTTGTGTATTTTCTTATTGTTTGATACATTAGCGGAGTAAAGAGTGTGAAGAGATGTTTCCTTCTCATTTAACAAAAATTGCAGCTATTAAAATTTGCAGCGTTTAAATGGATGTTGCAATCCGAAAGAAACAACAAGCTGCGGGTTTTAACCCTTTTTTCTCGTAGGTTTCGAAGGGTTTCAAGGGTTTTAACTCCCTCTTCCCCGCTCACGCAACTTCATTGCTCCGCTTAGGATAAATGTCGGCAGTTTTCTTGGACAGCAGAAAAATTAAAGTAAAGTATAATGCATTATTGATTCATTTCATACTTTAATTATGGGTCTTAATGCCAATTTCTTCATACCACCTGACGGTCTTGGTTTTGTGAGTTTTGTAGGCAGGACTGCCAATGCTTAGCCCAGAAAGGGTAGCAAATCGCCCAAAAAACGAAGTAGATTTGAAAAAAAGTGTAGGTAGCAGATAATGAAAAAATAAATTTATTTTTTATTCAGAACTAGTTTTTCGTTTAACAATTATAGCTTTTTAAAGAATAAGTTTCACAAAATCCTAATTACAAAGTATGTACCTTCATTAGTTTATTTTGAAATAAATAGGAACTTTTTATCTCATTTAATTTAAGTCAATTCAATTCAATTCAATGCAATCCATTAAGGATAAATAACACAAATTCACACAATATATTCGATAATTTCAAAAAAAATTAAAATATCAATATTATAATACTTTGGAAATTAATCAGTTTTTTAAAACGTAGCCCTCCGAAACATATTTATATTTACAAAAATATAGTATTAATTGTTTATGAGGTCCAAGATCTTCCAGCCCAGCCACAAACTCTTTGATAAGTTAAAGGGAAGAACCGGTATTTATATCAAGATTTGTTTTTTTATACGTTGTTTAAATCTGAAACTGCACTGCTATGTGGAAGACTAGCTAGTATATAGCCAGGCAACACCTGACACATACATATCTTCTTTCAAAATATTTTTCTGAGAGCATAAACGCGACCAAAAGTCAACAACATCTTCATCGTCCTTCATTTTTATATTTTTAGCAAACATAAGCGTTCTAAACTCCGAGTTTAGAGATTCTATATTTGTTATGTTTTTATCACAATAAGGAAAACTAGTCGAAAAATTGTTAGATCTACTACACACGAAGTACATTGGCAGCCCTGTTAGTGGGTTTTTTGTCAGTTACTCTGTTACTCGTTGAAGGTTTTCTATACCTATGTTTCTACTTTAATTTCACCTACTTTAATTTCGCCTTAGGCAAAGGAATCGGTTGTCTACAAACGTTGACTAGTGTGTCATTTTATTTAATTAAATAAAGCGGTGAAGTAGCCGTTACTTTTTTTTGAATATTTAATTTTCGCCCAAACTGAGTTCGTTTACATATTTTGCGTTTTTAATTAGCTATTTTTGACACCTTTTTTGTTTTACATTTTAGCAGTTAAACACGATTGATACCTACTGCTTTTTTTGTTAAAAAATGAAATGGACTATTTAAAAATAATATCAAAACTAAATCTAACATTGAATAGCAAAGTATATTTACATATTTGTATTCAGTGTCGTTTTAAATTAAATCTTTAGAATTCAGTTTATAATCCTTTTAAAATTACACCAAAAACATTGAAACTTATAATTGAACATTTTAATTTTATGTTTTAAGGTGCGTTAAAAGGAAAATCTGTGATATTTTTTGATGCCAATATATGTAAAGCTGATGACTTAATAAGCACCTTCCATGTTAAATAAATTTCTTTAATTCATTCATTGAACTGGCTTTACGCTACAAATTTTTAATTAAAAAGTTTTTATGTCGAATTTTTGGCCAAAATGACATTATTTTTGGCTAGATAAATAATATAAGGAATTTTATTTAAATAATTAAATTTTCTTAAAATTAAATAATTGTTTAAATTTTTTTTTTTACTCACCTGGAAGAAATCGAACTCCTACCCATACTCCGAGAACCATTCCCATATGGTGGTATGTATGTAAAAATGAGACTTGTTTCTGTTTTTTCCTCAGCACAAAAAATACTGTATCCAGGAGATCGAGGACTTTGAGCAAATAATAGTTGTGTACTTCATTTGCAGCTAAAAGCGCCAAGGGACTACTTGAATAGTCAACAGGCTCACAGATGTATTTGTACGGTCCAAAGACGTAAGCATGCCTGCAACCCTAAATTTTTTTTTTAATTTTATTTTCAAAAACTTAAAAGTTAAATCCAAATTGATCTTACTAAATAAAAAAGTCGAATGGATAAAATTATCTGAAGTAAATTATAAACAACTAAAATATTGTTTAAATTAAATGCTGGTCTATCTTTCATAAGACGCGGTCCCCACTTTTTAACAAATTGCCAATAAAGCACAACTATTCCTATAGGTATAAAAGGATTTTGTGCTAGAAAAAAATCTTTTGTCCGCGGATCTGAAGGATAAGGAAAAAAATATTAAAGAAAAATTCTTCGTGGAGTAATATTTTGTTATTTTATTAAGACACACCCGCGTAGTGCTGCATTAAATCATAGTAATACTTATAAATCATTTTTAAAACTAACGCCATTTTGTTAGCAGGCCGCACTGCAATGTTTTTTTTTTTTTTAGGAAAATTAATTTTAATATGTTGTGAATAGTTGAGGGTTTGCTAAGCGACTGAATTAAGCTGTGAATGTATAACATTTTTGGAATTTAATATGACAAATTTGAATGCAACGGAATGCAAACATTTTCTCAACAGTTCAAATGCAAATCAGAGGAAGTCGCTTTCAGTTTTATTTGATTTACTCAGGCGGGGCTTTCTATATAGGCACAACAAATCTATAATAGCTTTTCTAATTTTTGTAAACTTTATTCATACAAGGTCGTAGGGGTGATTACACGAGGCGTATTATTTGTTATTTATGTACCTATCTAATAACTCTTTCAATTGAATTTTTGTTTAGGAACATTGATAATAAAACTATGAACAAAAACAATAGACAGGAACTTAATTTTAAATTTATTTTTGACTTAGGTATATAGTCGAAGTGAACTAAAGAATTTCTTCAATTTATCGTAATTGATTAAAAAAATAGCAGGCGCATTTTAAAACTTTTTTGCTAAAATAGTTTTTTAATTAGTGCAAGTTATAGTTTTGTGACCAATTGGTAAAACAATATTGATAGGTATAAAAAAATATTTTTAAAAACAATCCTTAAATTCAGAAGATGAAAAAAAAATAATAATAATATTATATTAATCTGTGTGGACCTCGGTCTCAACGCTCAACCAAGAAGTTTATCTCCAGCAATCTCGGTCCGTAGCTGTAGCTGTCTCCAAATTGAAACACAAGTTGAGTTTGATGAAATCTTGCTGGAGATTAAAAATAAAGCAAGTAGTTTTAAAATGTATCTATCATAATATATAATTTAATATATAATATACATATAAACAAAATAATAAATTCTTAATAATTCCTTAAAAAAACTTCGTAAACCTAGTAATTATTTTTAAACATTTAATAATATGAATTTCGTTTGGTTTAATTAAATTATCAAATTATATACATTACAACAGAATAATAAAAAACGTTACAAAATATTTATTGTTATATGTAGGATTTTATCAAGTATTTTATAAACAATTTGCTATTAATAAATCAATGCAAAAAAATATATAGGTTATTTCTTAATTATATTTTAACATTCTATAAATCTTAAATTGTATATATTGCAAAATTTTGGAAATCCTTAATTCTGTAAATCAATAATAATTCTTTATTTTAAAATTCTGTATTCCATAAATCTTGGATTTTGGATTTCAAAACACCGATAAATTGTTTATTCTTATAATCGACCCGCCTTTAATGGAAATCCCTTTATTATTATTTAAATTTTGATAATTTGAAACGTCTTTTTCAAGACTATCAAATTTAAAAGATAAAAATAATTTCAAATATCTAAAAAGAGATAGTCAAAAATAAACATTCTTTTTTTTAATAATTTTTAGTACTATCAGAATGTAAGTAGGCATCATATAAATAAATATAATTAAAGAAAGAAAGACCTGAAGCCTACAAAATTAGGATTCAACTATGTATTTTGAAATAAAAGGTCACGAAAAAGGAATAATTATTCTTATAAGCTTTTATTAGAGTCCAAATAAACTTATTTTCAGGGAAAAAAATGTGTTCGTCTCATATTTGTTAATCTTTTTTGACAACCACTGATTAAACTTCCGAATTCGTTTTGATATAGCTATGCATATATTTTTTAATTTCCTTTCAAAACTCAATGAAGGTGTGTTCAAATTTATAGAGAAATTAAATAACGTATTAGGGCCAGTTTGTTCAAAGTTTAGACCATTTCTACCAACTTTAGTTCAAAGTTCTGTCAGAGTTCATATAAAAAAAAGTAAATTTAACTAAAATTGGTAGAATTATAAAGTTTTCGGAAGTAAACGGTTATAATTTCTGATCTAACTTATTATGATGGTTTTCGAATCAGATTTCTGTTCTATATTGCCACCAAAAAATCTTATTAGATATTTAGAAAGATCGACAAATAAGCAATTTGCTCCTGAAATTCTACTATAAAAAATAAAATTAATAAAGACTATGAAATGCACCAAAATAACAAATATTGTGTATTTTATATTCTATTTGCATCAATTTCTACAAGAGGCTCAATGGTCTAGGGGTATGATTCTCGCTTTGGGTGCGAGAGGTCCCGGGTTCAAATCCCGGTTGAGCCCAGTTTTTTTTATTTTTATTTATTTTAGAACCTAATTTGTTGAAAAAAATTCATCAATTAAATAATTAATTATCAGACCAAAACATAAATGATAAAAAAAGAGTCAAGTTCTTCTGTAAACAAATCTGCATGTAACAAGGCAGCCATGAAAAGTAGAAATTCTTACTAATACTTTAGGAAGGTTTAATATCAAATATTAAAAGTAGAGTAACATCGAAACAACTTCAAATTATGAGAGAAATTTATTATTTAATGATTGCAGACTAAAATTTTGTGGGTTCACTGGTCGAGTTTTCGAAACGTTTTCAATTGTGACTAATAAAAAGAAAACTTGCCAAGTCAACCCCCAAATTTTAGTCAGTAATCAAAATAAATAAATAATTAATTTCTCTAATAATTTAAAGTTATTTCAATATTACTCTAATCTGTTTCAAGATCTTTATCGGAAAATATTAAACATATCCATAATTAGTTAAGATATTTTATATTATATATGCACTCTATCCCTAACGCTGTATACCATATTTCATAATTCTAATTTACAACAAAGTGCTTCATATAATTGATAACAATTCTGAGAAAGTGGGCGGATACCACCCCCCTTAGTGGAAAACCTCAAATATTTTACTTTTTTTTCTTTCGTATGAACTTCTAGCCCTACCATTCTACTATTCTACTAAACTTCATCAGTCTACAGCTATCGGAAGTATTACATTTAATTGATCGCAATTCTGAGAAAATGGGCGGATATCGTGCCTCCTGAAAGGAAAACCTTAAATATTCTATTAATGTGTTAACAACTACGCCGGCGGTTAAATTTCATTATTACAGCAACCGAAAGTGTTTAATTTAATTGATCGCATTTCTGATAAAGTGGGCGGATACCACGTCCCCTGAATGGAAAACCCCAAATATTATATGTTTTCCTTTGTATGCATTTTAAGCTCTACGATTCTACCAAATTTCATCAGCGATTTTTGAAGGCCTATATCTCAGGAACATATTACGGAGTTGAAATTTGGGGAGGTCCCTGTGCTTGGTTTTAGAGGGGTGTCGAAAATCACCTGAGTTTGATCCTGAAAATAGGGTGTAGTGCCGGAACTTGGCTTTGATATGCTTAACTGTCATAGAAATAAGTATTTAGCACCAAATATGTACTGTATCTGCTGAATAAGTACTTTGTGATGGTTAACTGATTAACTTTTTTTACTTTTGGTTACATTACAATTCGATTACTTTATCTTTAAAGCAATCGCCAAGTTATTAGAAGAAGTTATTATAATAACATTTCAAAAATTGACACAAGCTTAAGAGTACAAAATTCAATAATAAAAAAAGTACGCATACGCCCGAGTATCCCATTGTTTCATCTTATATAAAATAAAAAAAAAACAAATTTCTAGGTTAAATGGCATTGTATTTATTGCGGCAGGGTTGCGAGTTAAAGAATTAAAAAAATAACCTTTCAGCTATAAATTCCTTCTGACTTGTGAACGAAAACGAATTTAATTCATTCATTTATGTTAATTAACGATTGAATTCAAAATAAGTTAATGATCAAATGTAACCTACGAGATTGAATTGAAGTTTCTGCCGGAGATTGTTCGGTACTAAATTATTTTTGACAAAAAATTTCAGTAAATATTTAGTTTGCATGGAATAGAAATTTTGTAAGCTAGCTCCATAAGGTTATGATGTTATTTTAGTGAATTAAATTTAATCTCTGCATCGAGTTTTTTTTTAATTTTCGTTTGTCTTGGAAACGTGTAAATTAATTTTGATCAATTTTTTTATGGAAAATGTTTTGAAAATTAAAAAAAAATCATTTTCAATGGAAAATGTTTTGAAAATAAAAAATAAAAAAAAAAGGATTTTCAAAATTTTAATATGCAATATTATTTGAACTTATCTAAAGCTCTTGTGAAAAAATTTGTAGATAGATCGTACTAATAGTAGCTGACATAAAAATTTTAACCAAAATCGTAGGAGTCGTTTTTGAGAAAAATAAGATTTTCGTGACGTGTTTCAATTATCAAGTTTTCAAAAACAAGGGAATCTAAAAATTTTTTCCAATTGTACTAAAATTTTATTAATTTGGTTCTAAAATCTCATTACACGCCGTTTTGGTTAAGTTTATACTCAGCTCAGTTAAATTTTTTTACGCAAACAATAACAAATCACGATTTGTTTTGTATAGAAACCAAGTGTTGTCTCTAAAACCATGTCTCCACATGTGCTGGTGCCATTCCATTAATATAGAATTTTGTTGAAAGTGTTGTATTTTTTTTTCTCCCTTTAATATGTTTCGTCTTCCTTTTTTAAAATCATTTTGCACATGTCTATCGATTTAATTTATTCTACTTTTGTTTTCCTCAAACAAATATAAATTCGCAAAACTTGCAATATCGGCCAAGGAACTATAATAGTGCGTGAAGTTCAAGGTAACAAATTCAACGATATTTATTATTGTTTGTAAGCCATTTGAATTTGCATATTGAAAATTATTAACAACTTAGTCTACTTCAATATTTGTAACTTATGAATTGATAAATAAATGCAAAATAAATATTAAGCTATGTTCATATCATATATACTCGTGTGTACATATGTATGTATGTATATGACATAAAGATAATTATGTTTACCGGAAGTTGTCTATGCGACTTCATTTGAAGATTAAAATAAATCGAATACTAGATATACAGTAGCTAAAGATTATATAGAAAGTAAAAACTTGCTAAAAAACGTGCAGACTGACGATTAACAAATATCCGGTGAATAACCTGTATCTAATGGTTGATATGTGATAAGTTCAATGTTAAGTATGGTGCTGATAAATGATAATGTTCTTAAGAATATTGATTTTGAAGAAGTCTGGTGGGCAATTCCACAAGGTTGATCTTTTTTTTTTTTTGAGAATTTAAAATAAAAAATTGGCGATATACATATCTCATATTGCTTATTTAATTAAATAGAGATAACGGTTACTCATAACGATGTGAGAGACATGGTGAGATTGGTGATTCAAAGTCAAACTTTTAAAAAAACCTACTTTGCTAGTTTTTGGTATTAAAATATTATTTGCTGTATTTATTTAATTATTGGATTATGCCTGGAAGTCGGTTAGGTATCTCAAGTAATTGTTTTGGTAAACATTTTGGAGCTGCTCGTGTTAAATGCTTTTTTTTTTTATAATACTTTGTAGGTATAGAGTCTTGTTTGCGGATCTGCCCCTATAAATATATATACAATTTGAAATAGAAGATACTTATGACTTACGCAAACTTTGTTATTTGTACAATGGGTTACTGTTTCGTTTTTGACACCTTACTTCATTATAAATGAAAAACTGAATTTGAATACAATGACCTCTCCTACCAATAGTGTTTTCATTCAAGCGGGAAAACCACCATGGTATTTATTGTATAGCTTTAAGCGTTGTCTTTGACCTTTGACAAAGTCCATCATGCATCCGCATCATAAATATAACAGTGTTAGAATTATTACTGTCAACTTTAGTTGGTCAAGGAAGGTTTTTGCAAAACGCTTGCATTTTTAGCCCGAAGAAGTTGCGATTGGCGTGAGTTATTTTTCGTTTGATCGCAGCCTCGCATCGGTATTATTATCTTAGTTTATGAAGGACCTAGGTAGACAAAGTTCCTATAATAACTTCAAAGTTATTGCTGGCTATTGTAACGTTCTTTTTTGTCTTTTCTGACAGCAGAATATATAATTGGTTTTGCTTCATTAGCCGCGTTTTATTATTTACGGATCTGGATCTGGGTTATCTTTTAACACGCAATACAAAAACAATATGGGATCTAAGTTTCTATCGGGGTTTCCTTCATAGACCCAGAAACTAGTTTTTACTCTGGCGGGTAGATGCTTTTTCAGTTTTGAAAATGGTAAGGTAGTGCTAATTGTAGTGTAAAGAAAAAGGCAATATCTACATGGAAAATAAACAAAACATAAGGGGAAAAGAGAAGGGCGTATAACAATGTTTTCATTAGGATCCGCATCGATTTATTTTATCGACACCATAATATGCGAATAATTGGACAGACCTTTGATCTTTGAGAGTTTTGCACTATTCTTTCAATAAGAACGGTGTTTAAGAAGTTGTATGACAGGGCATCGCCCAGGTTGAAATCGCGGACACGAACAGCCTAGTTTAGCGCATCGTCTTGTCTAAAACATTTTTGAAATTAAATGTATTGGTGAGAATATTTTTAACATCAAAGGCATTGACATCGAAGGTATTGATGAGATCTCTGTTGAACTTGGATGGAGCAACGTGCATTCTCCAGTGTCATCCTGCGTTAACGAACTAATTTTAAACTATAGAAATTGATGTTTACCTTCCATTTAGCATGTTTTGCAGATGCACTGATCGGTACATACTTCTAAGCAAGTCCGTTCCTGCCGCTTTAATTCGCTTCAGCTGCTTCATTGTATTTAAGTTTAGATATATAGTTTTGTTTTATTACGGTGATGGGTGGAATTGTTGGCTCACATCGTCTAGACTAGATGATCCCTTGATTGTCCTTGTAGACGTCGATTCGGGTTAAAGAAACCTCTTATGGATGTTAAGTCTGATTAAAATATTAAAATTTCAATTCTGTCAAAAACTTACGGTCTCAACTCGGATATTTTAAAAATAATTCTTTTCTAATTAAAAAAACATTACATTTTTTTCTACATCAAACCATGACCTTTATCAAGTCAAAAATAACTTTCTATGTAGAACGTACACGTGCCTATTATTAAATATATATTTATTTAGCTGATGAGTATTCCATTCATGATCATGATACCTAAAAACTTTGCATTGCTCCATTAGGAATTTAATGGGTTTTACAAAACGTATACTATTTATATTTTTCGACTATGAAAATGCAGATTCAAAGCATATGCACAGAAAACAAATACATACAAGTCACGCGAAAGCTTTTTTTTCTGTCGCGTGTAATATTTTTAATTGACATTCAATTAAGGTATACGCTAAGCAATTCAATGAAGTCTCATTTATAGCACAAAAGACAACCAAATTTTTATTGATGCTCGTAAAACTCATTGAAAAATTGGAACATTATTCAGTTGGTTTTAAAAATAGATTTTTGTGCCTTTTTATGAAGTTGAAAAAACTGTTATTTATTTTTAAAGAACTATAAGTTTTAATAATAAACGGATTTTGTTTGTAAAGCAAGCTATGTATATTGTATAGGCCTAGAAAATCATTTGATAATATAACAAACGCTTTAACCTGCATAGACTTTCTTTATTTAATATCCGTAGTCCTTAGTCTAAATACAAAATAAATACTGCATATAACCTTTGAATAAAAATAACTAAAATACCATATAACAACGAGTCCATAAAATACAGCCGGTCGTAAGCCTAGGTGTTCATTGGGCCTTACTTCTTAAGATAGCAATAGATTTGTTCTATAATGCTGCTAGTCAAAAAGTAAAGATTTCTTCTTAGGACACGCCGAATGTTTGTAATAAATATAATTGGTCTGTTTGGAAACGTGAAATTTGCTGTCAAAATCCATAAAAAAAAACTCAGGTTTGATAAATTTGTTCAAAATAAAAGTTATCAAGCAGGCATAATCCAACATAGCAATTTCAGAATCTGACAACGTCATAAGTGACAGCCATCATTTTGTGGCAACTGACAGACACAGATGTAATATTGCTAAATTAAAATTAATCTTTAAAGAAGTGCTCCAATTTGATATTTATGTAAAATTTAATTTTAACTAAAATAATCTTTCTATTTGTATTTATATTATTTATTTATATTAAATAGAAAATAATTAAAAAAATACGATGAAAAACTATGAATAAGCCGATATAATAAAGCCTGTCTTAAATCAAGGTTTCTTTTGTATTTTCCTGGCAGGGAAATCTTTAATTTTAAAATGCTTTACCGAGTACCTACCTACATATTTAACATAAATCACTTATTTCCAGTGTTAATTATAAATCCATTATAAAGTATTTCTGACATTAGACAGTTGTATAACTCCAACACCTTAGTTCCCTTTCACACGAGGAAACAAATTGCTGAAGATTTTTTGACGTTTTCTTTAATTTTCCAATTTCCACCAATCTTCTCACCTTAAAACTAAAACTTACTGGAAGCTCAGTTTCCTTATGTCAAAGAGGACTTATTTATGAACATTTCCCATCTATTTGAAAGTGGGTATGTTCAATGAACAAAGGACAAGTTTCTACTCATAGACTGCTTTTAAACGACTGCAAATTTTAACGGCGTTTCTTTTTGAGTTTCTTTCGGATTACAACATCCATTTAAACGCTGCAACTGCAATTTTTGTAGCTGCAATGAAAAGGAAACATCTCTTCACATTCTTTACTCCTCTTATGTCTCAACAAATAGGAAAAAGCACAAAGAAGAAAGAGCGATAACTCTGCAATTATTTAAACCTCTGCAACTTTGTTTACTCTGGACACCGCATACGTCGCCTACGTGCTTAAAAATTTCCGGGGGTAATTGCAGCGTTTAAAAGCAGTCATACATTCGAATTGAAAAGTTATCTTGAAATATATGAAATGTTTACTGAATGTAATTTGAATTTGAGTTAGATCCTAAATGTGTGGATTTATTTACTATACCCATACGAGTATTTTGATTCAGAGCATTATTTACAAATTTGAATTATTGTTTTTGACTTTTCAACATTTTAACATACATATACTATAAATCTTTAATCACAAGATAAAGTAGTTCGTGTGATCCAGTAATGCATTTTATTTTAAATCAGGCCTGCGGATATTAACTCATGGGTTTTTGCAGACAGATCATTAACCGGTAAATGAAAATGCAGCAATGCACTAAAAAAAAATTTGACTCACTTGGGGTTTCTTCGAAATAAAATGCACTAGTCGATAGACCGGTCTACTGTAAGATTTCGATTTGTTTGCGCTACAATAATTAACTTTTCTGAAGGTTCAATTAGTAATTTGGGAATTTCTATTTATTAGTCATTTTTGATAAAATTTTATTTGGCTGCAAAACAAAATAAAATGCAAACGTAGGTATAGGATGCAAGAACTTCTTCTTCTTCTGGGTATAATTCAAACTGCTTATAGAAATTCTTAAGTTTGTACAAAAAAAATTACTATTTAAAAATGCAAAAAACAAGTTCTAATTTATATCCCCGCTGATGACAAAAACTATATATAATGTATATTATGAAACAACTTGTTTTTATTTATTTTTTTCAGATAGTTAAGTTCTTAAGTATGTAAGAATTAAGAAAAATGAAAATGACATTAAATAGCTATTAAACTTTAATTCCCTGCTGCTTATTTATTAATTCGGGAGTGAAAATCTACAAAACAAAAATTATTCGTGCACTTCCAGTAAAAGAATTAATTCATATGTGAGATAGCAGTAATTACATTTTTTTTCTTGAATTTCCGCATTCCAAGTTAATGATACGGATACAATGAGGTACATAATTTTCCAAAAACTGTAAAAAGGATTTAATATAACTCATATGTAGTGTTTTCACTGCACAAAAAGACTAAAAAATTGATTAAGTTTGACAAAACCCTTCAAAATATGTAGTCTTTCATTTTTTCTTGTAAAGAAGAAGTGATATAGATAGATATTTAGATAGATAGATATATAGGAAATCCTTAATTTCGGTTTAGCGGTCGGTGAAAACGTAGATTAGAGGGTGTTTTTTTTTAGAGGTATAGAACTTTAAGTTGGCAACACTATTTTAACTGGCGGCTATTTTGTCAGCTGTCAAGTGATTTATTTTAAGTTTGGTTTGGCATTTCAACATGAATTGACTGACGCCTGAACAACGCTTCCAAATTGGGTCCAAAACAAGATTTCCTTTGATCCCAATTTTCGTAAGCGAATTTTGTTTAGCGATGAAGCTCACTTTTGGTTGAATGGATACGTCAATATACAAAACTGCTGTATTTGGAGTGATGATAATCCTCAAGAGTATGTTGAAGCACCGTTACATCCACAAAAACTGTCTGTTTGGTGTGCTTTATGGGTTGGTGGAATAATTGGTCCGCTGGCCAGAACATTACAGTCAATGGTGACCGCTATAGAGCCATGATTATTGACTTTTTCGCTCATCAATTGAAAAACCATGATATGCAGGAGTTGTGGTTTCAACAAGACGGCGCAACATGTCACACAGCTCGTGCCACAATTGATTTATTGAAGGAAACGTATAGTAACCGCATAGTTTCACGTTATGGACCCATGAATTGGCCTTCAAGATCGTGCGATTTAACGCCGCTTAACTATTTTCTGTGGAGATATGTGAAGTCACTAGTCTACGCCGATAAGCCCGAAACGATTGACCACTTGGAGGACAACATTCGCCGCGTTATTGCCGATATACGGCCACAAATGTTGGAAAAAGTCATCGAAAATTGGACCTCCAGATTAGAATACGTCCGAGCCAGCCGTGGCGGTCATATGCCAGAAATCATATTTAAATTATAACGCCAGAAGAATATCTTTCGAATAAAGTAAATTTCATGTCAATTTAAAAAAAAATCGTCTTTGTTTTATTCCATTTCGAAGTTCCATACCTCTAAAAAAACACCCTTTATTAGGGTGCGTGGGCGTGGAGAAGCAACAAAGTTGCCAGCAACTATGGGTTTCCTGATAGGCGCCAGAACTTCGTTTACTTAAATTGTCAGTTTGTTCAACAATCTCTTTTGTTGTTTTTTTTGTACAACTACTACTAAAACCACTTGCAAAATCGCCAAAGTATTTTTTTTATAATATAGAAACGTGATCATCATGTTGTTGTTGTATTATAAATGTTTTTTGATTATCTACGAAAAATGGCTAATCTTGTGTCGAGTATAGCTAAGCTACACACGAAGAAAACTAAGTAATTATTTCTCGTCTAGTTGACTACAGTTAGAAAAAAGTACACTTACATAAGTCAAATTCGATTAATTGAAAAAGCCATCGCATAAACGTTGACTAAAGTGAATCAATCTTCTTCCTACTACAGATATACCTGACCTGTGTTATTAAATATCTCATTGTGTCTGGGATTCCTACTGGTCATTCTAAATACAAAATAATTAAAAGACATTCCACTAACATTATTAAGTTATTTGTTTTCCTGAACCAGACTTAAGTAAATAATAATTTTACCTGATGTATAGAATAACTGACCTTGTCAATAAAATCAACATACCCATAACCAATGACGTTTTTTCTTTATTTATTTTTTTTTTGAAATCAACAGACTCAGGCCATTGTACCTACCTGATTCATCGATTAACCAGAGTGTAAATCGCTCTGAGTTCTCCTTGACCAAATGTGCGATTATACAATGCAAAAAATAGTAAGTCAAACATTGTAACTGACTGAGTGAGTGACTGAGAGTAACTACTTAAATAAGCAATATAAATTATTATTATTGTTCCAACCGAACAATTGTAATAGATTAATACCTTAAATGTGTATGAAGCTACGCACTTAATCAGACAATGCGTTAATTTCAACAAAAACACACAAGAATCTGCAATAAGCAATAATTTGCTTTGTTAATTGATTGTTAATGTGATCGTTGATTATTTATTATTAAAGCCAAAGAAATGACGTACACGATCACAAGTATGTATACGAGTATGTGACGAGGTGGTGTCGAGTCGATGAATGGCTTTGCGGTTGCGGCACAACCAAAGTGTATGGTTCAAGTCAAAATGGAAAATCCTCACATTTATTTATACACAAAATAACTTGGATTTGGTATCAGTGTGTTTAAGGCCCGGACGGCCATCGGTTCAGAATCAATTTAAGTTTAAGTCAGTCTTAAGTCACCAGTCTCAGCGGAGTGGCTGACGCTCTATCAAACCTTCAACATTTAAAGTGGATATAGTAGTGATTTTCAGGACAAAAAAAATCTTATTTGAATACAAAAAAAAAAAAAAAACAGTGTTAGAAGCAAAGTTGTTCGAAAAACGAAAATTTATAAAGTGAAGCAGTAATTTGTACTGTAAGTTTAAAAATATTAATACTTAGTAATTTTATTCGAATGAAACCTAAAAACTGTTGTGTTGAATTATTATTTCTGAATTCTCAATATTAGAAATTGTTGAAACTTGAAAGTGATTTAAATGTGATTAGAACTTTTTTTTATCGTTTTTATTTTGGCTTTAGTTTTAAAATCAGTTATTTTTTGTATTTAAAATAGTAATTTTTTTTTAAGTTTTGTTTTTTTTTTTTTTTTAAATAAAAATAAAAATTAGCTTAGAACATACACATAATTTGAAATACCAAAGTAGAATTTATGATTAAAATAAAATTTAAATATTAGTTTTGTGGTGAATTCACAATGAAAATAATTAGAGAACAAGAAATAGTTTCAAAAACATAATTAACTTAAGTTAAATCGGTTGTTGGGGGCATAAAGGTGATTTTTATAACATAGAAAGAGACAGTTATAAATTTATAGATCTTGATTGTAAGAGTTCAATGTTTAGATATTTAAAAAAATGGGAATATTTGACATCCTTTACAATGGAAATATTTAAAAAAAAAATACGTTTTTGGCATTTTTTCTATATTAATTTGTAAAGGATTAAATTTAAATAAAAATAAGAAATAAATAAATAAAATATAAAAATCACCAATAATTTAGCGTTAAATAGTCTTTAATTTTAGTCTGATAATTTGGAAATTGTTTTTCAATGTTTTCTATGTTTTTTTTTTGACGCTTTGCTATGTTGATATCAAGTAAGCAATGCACCTTCTTAAAAGATGGTAAAAACTTCTTATAGTAGATGCTTATTGCTTATATTAATATTAACAATTTCAAGTTAGTTAGTCGTTAGTGAGTAATGGAAATTTCAATTTTATTGTGCAATATTTTCTATATTTTGTTTAGGTTTAAGCGTAATTCATATATGAAACTAAAACTAGCAAAACACCCCCTTCAAAAAGATTAAACACTTATTCTATTGAATGTTTTATTGCTTAATAATTTGTGATAGTTTCAAGTTTGTCGTGCAATGTTTTTTTCTATGTTTTTGTTTTGCTAAATTCATATGAAGATATGACAGAACCCCCAAAAAAAAAAGAGGTTAAAAAAGAGTTGAAATTTGTATTGCTTTACTGTTTATTAGTCATCAATTAGTTGTGATAAGAACAATTTTGTGTTGTAATGTTTTTTGGACTTTTTTGCTTAACCACCCCGTCGCAAATGGATATAAAAACTTATTATATCAAACAGTTTATTACTTATTACATTTGCCTTTTTCAAATCTTTAAATAGTTGTGATAATTTTCATTTTGTCATGCTAAGTTTTCTATTTATTTCCATAAATTCTATTTTATTTCTCTATAGCAGTTAAATGACTTTTTAAATAAATAACCTTGCGTTCAAAAATAGTTACTTTCAAGAACCAGATTTAGTATATGCACATACATACATATGTGCAGAATTATAAAAAAATTTATGTTCTACATAACTAAATCATGTTTCCTTAAATATCAAGGCCGTTTAGGCTCTCTCTCAGCATTATATTCCTATAACACCGCCGGTTCGGTTAACAAATTTACAAAGAACACGTGAAATAAAAATTATTTATGTATAACTCAGCATTTTTATCAATAGTAACTATTAATAAGAACAGATTGTAAGATATTTCAAATTTCTCAACGTATGTAGGCATATATAGGTATACATTACATATATGAACGATAAATGTGTGTGGTGTTTGTTTATTTTTTTTTTAACACCACAAACTTTGATGGGTCACAATAATTATATAATAATTCTTTCATAATAAAGAAGGTTTCCAGGTCAACAAGTGTGGTTCGCAAAAATAATAAAAATAATTTTGTTTGTGCGAAATAATATTTTCAGTGAGTTGGTACTTAAATCATTCGACCTTAGAGATATCTACTTCATATGACATATTAAATTAATTATGAATTTTGTTCACCAAAAAGTGAAAGATGATCATTAGCTAATTATATCAATCCACTATTATAGCCTGAGAAAAGAACAAACGAATTAAGTTATAATGATAACAACACATAGAACAAGTTATGTTAAATTATAAAAGGTAGCAATAAAATAATAAGTAAAATTATTGAGAGCTTGACAGAATATATTTTACAAGGTATTTCTTTTTTTTTTCTGTCAAAAATAATTTCCGTATGGAAGTCTTTTATGCAAAATTGTTTCATTGATATAATAAAATTCATCTGACTAACTCAAAAAAAAATTGATTAAATAAGAAATGAGTGTAAATTAGTTTTATTATTTCCTGTTTAACAAACAAAAAAAAAAATAAAAAAAGCCAAAAATGCTGATATTTTGTTCTAAATGTATTACAAATACAAACAAATAATTTTTGTTTTAGGTACCTACTACTATTAATTTTTCAGTCTCTGATTTATTATTCAGTTACCTATCGGAGAATTCAATAGGAACAAATATTTTCTAATGAATAAGTAATATCTTGTGTTTAATTGATTATTGAAAAATTGGATCTAAGTATAATTATTATTTATCTCATAATATTTATTAAATGTTGGATGATGATGGAACTTTCAGATAATGAAAATGCACTTTATAGGCTTCAGTGATAGTTTTCATTGAAAACCATAACTGGAAATTAAAGTTTTAAGTTTGAAGTAAAATCATTATAATTATTTTGAAGCCAATATGAAGCTGATCACTTAAAAAATTTTTTTTTGCAAATATTGTAAATAAAATTACTTTTACAATGATTGAACTACCTTACTAATGATCATTAAAAATCATTTTTTTTTTTAGAATGTTGGAACAAAACTAATTCTTTTTTTGGTTGGAAATAATAATTTATTCAAAACATTTATTTTGGCATACAAATAATTACTTTCGCTTTTCAAGTTTCTCAAAACATAAAATTAAAACATTCAATTTCAATTAAATTTATAACTGGCGCCTTTTACAAAATACCTAATGCTTCTGGGGGCATATCACCCAGACCTACAAATGGGCCCAGTAAGAAGACTCGTTAGGTTATTCATATACCTTAACTGATATGGAGATTGCTCAAGGAGTTCTTAAAAAAATTAACTACATTTGGCCTATTGATCCGTTTTAACTTTGTTCTTAATCATATTATTTTCCTTTTCCACAATATGTATGTAGGTCTCAGGCTCGCTTATAGGGGTGTTTTCAGTTTTCACTCACGGAGTCTACCTCTTTATTATTCTCTTAAAGATGAACAATGTCCGGTGGTCGGTACCTAATTATATGTTATATCATTACTTTTAACAAGTTCATTTAACCTGTTTACTTACTTTAATACAAGTTTGGATTATGAAACTGATGGAATCGAAGTTTAGGTGCGCTTTCATTTTGTGACTTGTAACTTTTGGCTGTCTTTTATGATGACAATTAATTATATTATTGGCTTTGGAAGTTTCTTTCACGGTTTCATCATTTTCATATGACATTTATTTCAATTTAAAAAATTTAAGTTCATAGGATGTGAATCAAATTCTAAATCTACGAACGCTTTGAAGCGTTAAGGAAATAACATGAATTGTGTTCCTTTCCTTACGTTTGCGAAAACATTGATATGATATTTTAAGTTATGCAAGATGGTTCATGCTAAATTTAATTTGGCCAACATTTTGCGGAGGGCATCAGTCGTATTTATAAAGCCTATGTGCAGCTTGTGTGTAGGTTAGGTTATGTTTATGTGAGACGTGACTGTCAGCAGATGAGCTTGACATACTTATACCATATGTTGACCCATTGTGATACCGCAAGAATCTAGGAAACCTTCTTCCTACTCGATGAAACACTTATAGAGCTTATTTAGTATTTACGGACCATTTTAGTGAAATGTTCACTTATTTTATGTCACTTCCATTTCATGGTGAGAAAGAAATGGTCGAGATTTTTTAATTTTAATTTTTAAATTTGTGAATTTTTTTTAAGTCGAATTCACAAAATATTTATGTACATAGAAATTTTATTAAAATCGTTAGACCCTTTTTGTAGATAGATAGGTTTTTTCCATAAATCTTCGGTTACAGTGGATGCGTATTCATGACATACACGACACAACTTTAGGTTCTCATGAAAGTGGTCACAGTGCACGTGTTGTATCCATCAGAACCGATTGATTGTTCAAAGCAATTTTATTTTGTTCAAGAATAACTTTTAAAATTGATGGTGGACAATGACAGATGAATTAATCGTGAATTCAAACACATTCACTGTAACAATAGGTATATCTGCTTTTCACGAACAATTCCGAATGATACGTAAGAACATTTGTCAGTCAGCATTCACTGAACCTAACTGTAGCCTGATGGTGGTTTAGAAAATATATATCTACCGTTACTTTGGAACTAAGAAAAATTCAAATTCTCCTTTAAGTCCCCAACTTCTAAATCACTCCAGTCCCAGTGCCCCCAGTGGTCTAAAGACTCCAGATCAAAAAACAGACATACAAAATTGCGGAACTATTTCTTTTATTTTTTTTATTTAACATCCTATTGTATATAGGACTGATAAAAATACTTTGCTGAAATCGCAAATAAAAACAACTATTTCAATTTAAAATATAAAAAAAGTTCGTTCGAAAATTTTAAGTGTTGTTTTTCCCTGTGTTAAAGTTTGCAGCTATAACGTTTCATAAGCACAGACTTAGATACATAATATAGAATTATATGTATGGAACTGACTATATTTCTTTTATTTATTCTCTATCGTAGTATCATAATTTAACTTAAATCTTTATATTCACTCATGTCATTTTAAAGCATCCATAACCTGGTCTAATAGATTCTTTTATTGCTAGTAAATGATTTTTTTATATGAATATTTTATATCTTTTAGTTTTATGATTATTATGAGTTTTTTTTCTTGCATAATTAAAAAATATTTTTTTGATGTTCAAACATTAAAACAAAAACAAATTTAAATGTCTAAAAATTTGAGTTTTTTTTTTACAAAAATTCCAAACTATTTTTTTATTTTAAAGTGATAAAATAAATGAGCAGCCGAGTACGTTGAGATTATTTAAATTATCTTATGATGGATAATAATCATTCAAGATCTTTTGCGGTAAATTAAGTATAAGAGGTTCAAAATCTGAATTCTAAATATATTTCTTATATATTGTGCATCATTCTCTCATATGAAAGTCATTTAAAAATTAAACAAAAAAAAATCCTTTAGAATTTAATATTTAAATTATAATGTGACCATGATACAAGGTTAATATTATTTTTATTTTAATATTCTAAAAAAGAAAAAATGGTTGCTGATTGATTTTTTTTGTTCTTTCTTTTGATTTTGAATAAATTGTGTTTTTTTTTTAATTTTAAAGATATTCAGATTAAATGCCAAATAATTGAAAATATTTGTTTTAATATTTATATCCGTAAGATAATTTTATGACGATTGAGGATAGAAAAATGTATCTAATTCTATAGAAATACATAGCTATAGTTTGTAATTTAATTTTAGTGGGGGCTTAACCCCCATTTATTCCGCTTAATTCAAAGAATATGATACTGTATAAAAATGAGTCAAAAGAATATGAAAACTTATGTCATAACTCATAACTCTCTAATAAGCATTCATTCAATATTGTCGATGTTTAAATTCATTTACTAACGGAAAATACACAAATCCTTTCTTTTTTATATTCACGTAAAATATACCTGTTTCATTAAATATTTTCTTACATTCAGTAAAACCCTCACATACAGACAGGCACATATAATTCAGTATCAAGGATATTTCGTCCATAGTTTTTTTTATAAACAAAAAATTAATACCCTTTCCCTCAAGCGGATGTTTGTAGTCACACCTATTTCTATAACAAAATAAAATGTAAATCACTCTGTTCGCACCACAACAATGATGATAAGATATTCAATTGAGCATGTAAGGGTCAAATACTCGTACTTAATATAAACAAAAATCTATATAAACGAATAATTGAATATGAATTATTATAGTTAATGCATATATTTAAAATTGATACTTTTCTTAGTTTCTCAAGTAATTTGATAATATTTACCTTTTTATTTATCTAAAAATGTTTACTTAATTACTTAAATTTTTACACAAATTATTAATCATATTTTCTGTGAAATGTCACACTTTTAACATTACGATTCGCAAATGTTTCTTTAATGCTTATTTAATATTACTATATTCTTACGATTGTCGTTAGTAGATACACAATTAATATTTACATTAATTAAATTAATTTGAAATAACATTTGTTTTATAAACTCTCGTTATTACATATAAGGTATAATGAGAATCAAATTGAAATGGTTTATTAAATACATTATGCAAGAAACGATATTAGATGGAGGTGGTTTTCCTAATAATTTGTTTCAGTGTCCATTTAAACTAATTTTTTATTTATTTAAAGAATTTATTATTTAAAATATGTATATAAAAAAAATTGGCCAAAAAACTTTGATATTTACTTCAAGCCCAGAAATTGATGAATGAGTTGTGGAAATTTTGCTAATAGTAAAAATGTCAAAATTACATCTGACTCCCTTTTAAGCTCACTTGTTTGACGACAAAAGAAATTTGCCCACCGTTGAATCTGAAGCGTTCTAAGCATTTGATATCTTTAATCAGATTATACATTAGCTTCGCAATAGGTGTCGTAAGTGAACACTGTCTAATAGATAGGCCCGCCAGGCGACTAGGTGTCTACTGAAATGATTTCTGCAGAAGCTGCAAGTATGAGGAAGAGGAGGAAACAATTCCTCATCTCACCTTCTTTGTACCTATCCTACTCTGTCACAGAGACGTAGACTCCATTTGGGAGTCTTCTTCCACAACGATCCGAGTGAACTAACAAATACTTCTATAACTAATCTTGCTCGCATCGTAAGGAGCTCGAAATGTTTTAATGAGTAGGAAAAAGCTTTCCTTGATACATGAGGTATCACAATGGAGAAACAACTGGTCTAACTGTGTCGGTTCATTCATTTGTCATTTCAAATCCAGCTTCCAGTAACTGAAATTTAATTGGAAGTTTAATACTGCAACTTGGGATGAATGATCAAGAATGAACTTGTTTTCCAGTTGTAGTTTGTTTTGAAGATACAGAAGTATAGGATTAACTTAAAAAATAATTATATTCATATAGTCTACATATTAGTAGTAGTAGCCCGTGGCGTAATGGTTAGTGCGTTCGACTGTTACGCCGAAGGTCTTGGGTTTGATTGCCAGCCTATGTCACCTAAAAACAGAAATGTTTTTCACGGCTTACTGTCTCTTGGGAGGAATTGACAAATCCTCCACGAGTATCTCATGAAAAAGTGGTTCTAACCTTATCCGTTTGGAATCGGCAGAAAATTGTAGGTCCCCTCTATTCTTGCCAATAACACGCACACAGGAATGTTAGAGGGTTGTAAGTCACTAGGCCCTCGTTCTACACCAGCTGTCGCGCCGACCAATTTATTTAATTTATGTATAGATACATATACATTATACTAACCCCCTCTATTCTTGTTATGTACAATGCACATACATATATGTACATAAGTATTGCATCTTAGCTTAGTTTCTACCGAAAAGATTTTGGAACTTTATGTACCTAATGTATGAAATGAAATGATAATTTAATTATTTGTATATATTTTATTTAGATAGGTTTGACATATGTGGCTATCGAATGAATACTAATTATTTTTGACATATTTCTATTTCGTATAAAGCACGACAATTTTTTAAAGTTTTAGTCAGACAAAGCTTTCAGAATCAGAATTTTAACCAAAGATACTGAATTACAATTATTCAATATCTTTGATTTCAAACTTCAACTAACTCCCATGCCTGCAAGCAAGCGGATTTATTAATAAATAATTCAAAGTGTGTTTTCAAACAAAAACTTTTCGGCTGTTGCTATGTTGCCATCATATAATAAAACCATACTTTTCTCTTTAGAACTGTTTGTATATGTTAATCTTTAAGCTGATCATCACTCTTGTGCCGAAAAAAAAAATCAATCAAATAATGTCATGACGAAAGTTTACCTGCAATCAATATTCTTGTCACGTTTGCAACAACGTCAATGCGACGACGCACGCGACTATGAGTTGAAATTTAAAACTGACTCATTATACCTATACTCTAAATTTTATTTAAAAGTCAAGCTTTTGGTGGTATTTAGGGTAAACTCATTTTACCAGATAAATTTTGAAATTAGTCACATATATGTAGGTACATATATAACTATTTTTTTTTTTTAAACATAAACATTTTGCAATTGTTTTAACTTAAAAACTTTTCGTTTTTACATACTATACATCAATATGTATAGGTACACATGTATACTTATTGAAACTTTGCAATATTTTGTCGTAGAAGATAATTTCCAAGAATTTTTGTCAGCATGTGTGAGAAAATATAAAAAATCTGGTTGCGGCAAAAAGACCATGAACTCCTTATAGTTAGTGCGGTACGATGTGATATATCGCGAATTGGTATTTGATGTATATCTACATCTTAATTTCGGAGGTGATGCAGATAATGGGGTTTTTCGTTAATCAAACAAAAATATTCACTATATAGCTTATTTTTATTTTGCATCTTAATATAAGTATAATGGCTATATGGGTTTCCCCCCAATGATAGTGGACTTTTTCTACAAGGTGATGGGAACAATTATTTTCATTATATTTGTGCTGTTGAAGCTATATGAGAGTTCACACATTGATATAAGGTATGTTATGTAGGTAATATTGTGTGAATTTAAGGCCAGTTGCTGAATAATAATGCTGCAAAATAATGTTGTATTGTTGTTTAAATTTGCAAAATTATTTTAATTACGGATGGGGTTAATAAATTAAAGAAGGATACAAAATTCCTTTAATATAACGCGTTCGGTGGCTGTTTGGTAATCCCAAAAATTTGTCAGATACCTTGTTAATTTAATCAATTACTTCCTGTTTGTTATCTACAACAACACAAATCTATATAATATCTACTTCCGTTGAGTTGGATTTTATTCTTTGAAAAAATAAAATATAAAAATAAATTTTAAAATGCAAATTAGTATAATTTCAATCTCAATATTTAAATATGAAATTGGTGATACAGAAGAGATTTGCCATAAAATGCGAACAGTTTTGATCTTTCAAAATCACATTGGTATAAAATATCTCCACTCCAATAGCGAATAAAGGTAGATGTTTTATATTTTGGGTTTGTGTTAAATTGTTTATATAAAAGATCAATTTGCCCAACAGTTTGGATTTTATGTACATTTTTTACCCCGTTCAAACCCGTTCTGATTGTTCTCGTTTTGACAGAAATTGATGTTATGCCTCTAAAAGGAGAAACAGAAAGAAATTAAAATAAGTAAAATGCGCGAACTTGCTCTAATGTTTCAATTAAAGTGAAAAAAACTTTGAAAATCGTTGGAGTGGTTTTAAAAAAAAAAATTAATTTTTTTCGATTCGATTTCGATTTTTTTATGCAATTTTGGTATTTATTTTTGCGAAGTTAATTAATCAATTTCATCTAATGGGTAGATGATTTGTTTTGATTTATAGAATTATCGAATTTTCAAAAATTTTAAATTGTTTTTTTGTTAAAAATTTTGGTATGCAATATTATTTAGACTTCTAAGAAACTCTTGTGTAACAAATTTGATAAAAATCGGTTTAACAGATAATAAGATACATAGTCGTTTTGGTTAGGAAAATAATTTTTGTTTAAAATTTTCTGAATAATTTTAAAAAACTGCTGGGTACCAAATTTAATTAAAATCGATGAAGTCGTCAAAAACTAAAAACAAAAATTGAAAATTTTGTTACACAATAATTTTTTAAACATTCTCAAGTGTTTTTGAGAAATTTAAATTAAAATAGATCTAGACTCTAAAATTTTTCTTAACCCGACATAAAAAAAAAATAATATCGCAGTGTTCTACCCGCACCAAATATGTAGAAGAAAACCTGACAGCCTTTTGTATTATCATATCACGACGCAAAAACTCCTATGGATATACAATACATATATGTAATATGTAAATGCTTTATATACCGCAATAAAATCAAATCAATCCATTCCTGACGGTCTATCTATAAACAGATGAAGGTACAAAGACGTAGATATGTGAAAAAAAAACTTTTTTTTAGAATTCTCCATAATCTAAGTTTTGATTAAAGCTACTATTTCTCTAGGTACATATGAAAAAATACTAACCTTAGGAACACAAGAATTTTCATTTTGCACATGTTTTAATGACAAACCATACATTCCGATTAATTATACCTTTTGGATCATACTATACGTTCTCAGCATCAATGTTAGGAATTTCATGTAAATTTAACATTTTTTTGCAATACCTAGCTACATAATATGAATAAATTGATAAAACATAACTTATATCCAACATAGTCTCATCCTCAATATAATAGATAAATGCCTTATCTCTGAACTTTTAAATCAAAGCTCATTGACTTTACCATTCACCAAGTTCCATTCCAATGCAATAATTATTCACATATAGAAGAAGGAGAATAAAATAGGCGAACACTTGTTGTCGTGCGGTCTCGTTCCGACTTCAAAGTCGACAAGTTCTCCAAAACCAAACACCAAAATCATTAATTTTTCTCTACAAACCTCTACTTAATGTATAAAAATCAGCATCAGGTTAATTCGCTAAGATTCTGAAGTTCAGCTAAAATATCTTTCTTTAGGCTATATAATAGATGTAAATGTCGTTATAGCCACGCGAAGCCACAGTCAAACAACTCAAGAACACATTTTAACAATTCTGCAAAATAGAAGTCAAGGTGTTCATCTCTTCTAGTTTCTATAGTTAGTATATGTATGTAATGCCATACATGCTAAAGTTTTCGTATCTTGTATTTAGTATACGATATCACTATCTATATATCTAACTGCGGTTAGATGCTCAAGAGTTTCAAGTTATATATACTTAATATTATAAATACATAGGTATATATGTATGTTGTTTGGTGACTTTCAAGGATTTAGACGCGTGGAAATAAATTTTCATAAATTAGAATTTATGTCGAAGAAATTTTTGAACTTTTTTTTGCTCATTAAAAAATGTTAGGTCATTATTAAAATACATAAATGAGAGATGATTTTTCATAAATTCAAATTCATTAATAAAAAAATAAAAATTATGAATTAATAAAAGGCTTATAAAAAGAATTTTGAATTCATAAAAGTTTATGATCAAAATTTAATTCTGTGACAGGTTTGCAATGTCTTAAACAAAAGAAAAAGAAACGAAATTCTAAATAAAATGCTAAATATATTCGAAGATTGAATGGAAAAGCTACACATTAAATTCGAATTATATCGACAATAAAAAACCCATTACACACAAAGTTCTTGCAAACTATTAAGTGAATACACATTTAAAATATCCAATAGCTTAGCAAACTCAGAGTTATAATTTATAAGGTTAGAAATTATAAAACCAAAAACCTACACAAAAATATAAGCATGTTTTTCCTAGCCCGAAGATGATATTCGGGGTTAAACTTAAGCCCGCAGAAAAACTGCCGACGTGAATGATGTGAATATTATCAAAAGATACAATTTGAAAAGAGACTGTTTCCATTGTGTCGCGCTCTCTATTATGAAAGAAAGACACACATTCTGCTAGAAATATCTATTTGGTAACATAAGTCAACTCGGTGTTAATTCGGGATCCAAATTGATTGAAAAACCTTTTTCAAGAGTTAAATCGGGTTTACCAGGATAAAATTTTTTAAAATAGGACACATTTTTTTAAGACCATTTTAACTCCATTAAATGTTAAATTTGTTTAAAAACAAACAACGAAAATATGGAAGGAATCATGTTCGCCGAAGAACTTTGTTCTGAATCTTATTCAGGAAAAGTTTGGCCTCCAATTTAAAATTGGGTATGTCTTAGATATTAAACATGTCTGTTTTTTTTTTTTTTTAAATGGAAAACTAGTTTATTTATTTTAAATAAGTTTTTTATACTTAAATTTGAGAACTCTTAAATTCGTACATTTTTAAACTTTTATGCATTTATTTTTAAAAGGACTCATTTATTTCTAAACGGACGCATTTTTGTATTCATAAATAATTTGGCCTGCGGTAACACTGAAAATAAAGTTCTAAAAGTATGTAAATTATTAAATAGTATCATGCTAAAACCTTAACATCAGGCTGTTTAAAATTTTGCGCCAATATATTAATTATTTTTAAGTTCTGCGCATCTGCCATAAATGGAAGCTAATGGCGGATCCAGTGCCCCTCAACTTGTCTAATTTCAATATTTTGGTGTTGTTTCTAATAATGCAGAGTGAAGGTTTTTTTGGCCACTCGAAAAGTCATTTATTATTAATTTCTGACAATTTCAACTTTGACTGTCTCCTGTGCTGTGGTGTGGAGTTACTTAAGGTTAGGTTAGTTCTACGTGACTGTCAGTAGAGAAGCTTGACACACTTAGACCATGGGTTGTCCCTTTATACGTATGTATATCTTTGATTGGCACTATCATAACCTTTTCAATTTTATTTTTCTTTCTAAATCCATGAGATATTGATTAAAAAAAAAAAACAAATTAAATGCAACACTTTCCGGAAGAGTTTTCAATAACTAATTGCAATTTTACAATTCATTTCACGTGCTAAGTTTTGATTAGTTTTTTTTTTTTATTGTTTTCCAAAACAAATATGATAAGTCTATATGACGGATACAAATCGTATCCATGCCCATCTCTGGTGAAACCAAATAAGTTATCGTCATAATGAAATCAATTCAAGTATATTATGTAGTTATAATATGATTATTATAAAAATAATTTTTTTCTACAGCAAATATTCTATTCAGAGGTAAGGCGTTTGCATTACAACTTGTTGCCATCAGTATAAACGTATTGAATTGGGTTAAATGCATTCGTTCTCTTGCAACTCGGCGATAACGCACAACTCGTTTCATGGGTTATACCATAAATGAATGCCTCAACTGATTTAGTTTTTGGTCCAACAGTATGTGAATTTATAAAGTATTATAAAATATAGAGAACTCGACTTACATACCTATTCTCTGTCTAATTTAGCATAAAGTTATGATGGAAACGTGTATGTAAGTTCGATTAGTAGTGTAAAAACGTATATTTCAATTCATGGTCATTCGTAAGCTTGTTTGCTTTTATAGATTAAAATTATAAAATTATCAGAATGAACGGTATTCATTAATGAATGTGGAGACGGCTTAACGTGCCTTATAGAAGATTCTACCTCGGATAATATTATTAGAATTTCTATATAGGAACTTATTTTAAAATACATCTTTTCATTGGCGCCGCCACCGGATCAATAGGGATTATTTGTTGTGTTGCTTTATTTTTTTCCGTATACTTTGTAAAAAATGTTAATATTATGCCAACGATTTAAAAAAGACCTTATCACATCAAATTAAATTCCATTCCATTCCATTTTTTTCATATTTCCATTTGTACTTTGATATACAGTTGTAAGTCATAAAAACTATTATACCGTGTGTCATGTACTTTTTTTTTTATTATTTATTTGTTTAACCATTTGATTTTTATTTTACTCATTGTTTATGTTATTGTGTATTTATTACATTATGCGAAAAATTTAGTTCACTTTGTCGTTTGTCACGTTTTATTTCAAAAAAATAAAAAACTCGTGTACTGATTTATATTTTTTTAATAGTGACCAATAACAATTTAAGGTCTTTCTGGTGAAATTTTTTACGAAAAATATTTAAAGTTGAACGTTACACATCAAATCAGATAAAAACTACTTCATATGCAGAGCAGCAAATTACTGATGATACATTTTGTTTTATACAAAATAATACAAATATTATAATGTCATTGAATTTTAATTGGACACAAATTAAATTTAAAAAGTTTAAGAGTTAATTTTAATCTTAAAATCAAATTTTGTATATAAGAGTTATGCTCGTAAAATTCATTGTTTGCAGTTCGAATTTGGTAATTTAATGCGTTTTTAAGTAGATACAATATTAAGACATTAAAATAAAGTTGCAAAAGTAAGCAATTATTATTGAAGTTTTAACAACACTTAAATTTTGGGGTGATAACACCATTGAAGCAAATAGATAGATAGATAGATCTTTATTGTAACGAAATTCTTATAATATTTTCATTTAAACCTAGATTGCACAATTTACAGAGATATGGTATATATATCCTACCTTACTACTGAAAAAATTTACAATTTGTATTCAATTAATATCACAGATTTATATAGGTACATTTTTGAAGGAAAAGTTTATTGAAGCAAATGAACAAAAAGAATTGATAAAGCTTATGCAATTCAAGTAAAAATTATCCTTTTAGATATTGTTATTAATATTTTTTCTTATAATACAGTATTTTGATCATATAACTGAAGATGGGGGAAATTTACACTTATCTTCATCTGCAGAGTAGAGCGGGACAAATATATGTCAAAAATATGAATGTTTGATAGTTTTTTTTTACTTTTTTTTTTATATCTGAATTATGGCATCTTCCTATCACAGCACTCATATTAAAGGTAATATCATTAGCGTTTTTATTTTTGTTCAGTTGTGTGCATCTGTCAAAATCCAGGAATATATGGTGGATCCATCGCCCCTTTTCTTGTATAATTTCAATATTTTGTTGTTGTTTCTAATTTTAATTTCTGACACTAACTTCCAACTTTGACAACCTGCGCAATATATTCATGCCGATTATGAAAACTGAAATACTGGATCCGCAGTGATTCTCAGTATAGTGTTTTTTTTCTTTTCACGACAAATCGGTAAAGAGAAAAGAGAGCACTGCACTGCGAATCACTGCGGATCCAGAATTGCGGATTCCATAATCGACATTACCGATTACCTTTGTACTGTGTCTTCCTATAATCTGCATTCATGTCTGTATTTGGTTTTCTCTCTCTTTTCTTCTAATATTAATCCCTTTTTATTGAGGAACGACGCACGGACAAGTTATAGTAATCATGTCTCTATACCGATCATTGTTGGTACACACGTGGTACACATTATCGATCATGACTGACGGTTTTTCTCAAGATTGAAATTTTGGGAGCATCACTAAAAACATTCAAAACTATAAGGCCCGATCTTTTACTTTTTGCGCAGAAACTTGAAAACTGTCAAATTTAGAGGAGCAAGGAAGAAATTGTCTTAAAAATTTTAAAATTACCCAAAAGTATGGCAATGTAAATTCACAAAAATTCACATTATTCTGTACTACCTTATGCAAATGACACGATGACACGAATGAGATGATGTTTTTCTTTTATTCATTTACTTTCATATTGACATATTGCTGAACTGTGATTTTCTGTCCAAAGGAATTTCTTGGACCTAAAATTACTCGTAGGGGAAATGTTCTATTAACATCTAATTCTGTAAGGCGTTTTATGAAAACGACAGTAAAACGACACGGCTCCGGAACCGTTAATTAGGGTTTAGGTAAAACAAAAACTTTATCGTTCTCCCTTCTAACCATTAAAACAATAGTCGTTTTACTTAAATTCCAATTGCTTTGTTCTCTTTAGAGCTTTCTCTTTTCTGAAAAACTGCGAAATTTTTGGGTACGGAAACGAAATTGGACTGAAATTCAGACAGTTCACAAAAAACTACAGATTTCCAAAGTTAAGGAAACCACAACCCACCGGCACTTCTGTTCATTTGATATAGCCATTCAACCAGAAGTGTAGGTACCGCATAATGATTTTCTCACAACCAAAAAAAAAAAAATTTTAAAACATGAATATTTTTTTGTGTGAAAAATTTTACTCACGGACCAAATATAGGAAATGACATAAATCGATTTAGAAGAAAAAAAATCCAATAAAAATCTTCAGAGTTTAGTAAATTTTTATCATGCCATTTTGACAGTATAATAATACATCTTTATATGTAAAAATAACCAACGCTACCGGACATTTCAAATATTTTCATTCGATGATGCGCTCGAATTACTCTCCAATAGCCATCCACAGTTTAATATTTCTTTCAAATTCCAGCGTACATTTGGTTCGGGTTCCAAAAGAACCCTTACAACATCTTTTGCTTGTTCGCTTATTTGATCGATATACTTTCGACGAAAACAATACTTCTTACTCAATTGATCCTTCAGCAGTTTTTGAACATTTTCATCATTGAATGGCATTTTTTTGTTAAGCATTATAAACAAAACCACTCCCAATGACCAGACATCGGCTAATTTAGGATCATATGGATAACCACCAACCACTTCAGGTGCTGCATAAGCTGCAGACCCACAATAAGTTCGTGATAAAATAGCTTGTCCATTCTGATCTATGCAACGACGAGCAAATCCAAAATCAGCAAGTTTAATATTCATTCGCTGGGACAATAGAATGTTTTCACATTTCAAATCACGATGAGCGATATCATGACTATGAAGGTATCTCAATGCCTTAGCGATTTGTAGAAACCAAGCTTTACTCTGAAGCTCTCCAATGTGTTCGTTTTTTAAAATATATGTCAAAAGATCACCATTTTCCGCGAATTGCATGAAAATGAATATTTTCGGTCCACGTTCAAGAATGCTATGGACTTGTACTATATTTGGATGATCGATCTTCATTAAAATGTCAAGTTCTCTTGGGAAAAATTTATTCAAATAGTCCATGGGGGCTTTCTTTTTATCGATAATTTTGCACGCCAAATGCAAATGTTTTCCATTTCTTTCCTTACAGTTGGCCGAGATGACTACAGCGTAACTCCCTTCACCAATTTTTTGACCAATATTATAACCTTGCATAGCAAGAGCATCAATTTCAGACGTTTTTGTGGTCAATGAACGTATTGAAGAGCCTCCTAGTTTAGGCATGATTCGCGAGAGTTGGTTATATACTTAAAACATAAAACAAGAGGGTCGATTGTTGCACGAAAATTTTTTCAAACAAATTTTATAATTTTATAAAAATTCTTTACAAAAAAAAATATAATAAAATTATCAAACTGCTGACTTTTAATTTACGAATTTCTAAGCTGACTAAGTATATATTGAATGGAATTAAGAACTTCTAAGTTATGATATTTTTTGACTTTTAGTTCTCATTGATGTGCTTAAGATAAGAATCAGTTTATTGGTGAGGAATTTTTTAGTGAACTAAATGATCAAACTGCTAAAAGTGAAGATCAAAATATGTACAGAATTTCTGTTCACAATGCAACGAATTGACTCCAAGACATCAGAGTATAAAATGGGTCAAGTTCATAAATGTAGGAATTCAAAGGACCTTTAAGTCTTTGTTTGATTTGTTTCTTTTGTTTAACTTAAGATATATGCTCAAACTTAAATATTATGCATAGCCAACATAAGTGCCCTGAAAATATTTGTTTTGCCAAAACTTTGTTTTGTTACAAATAATTAATTCCCATCACCTACCAACGACATTTATTTATTATAACTACAATCTTTATGTGCCTAATTTTTACTACGTGATCGTAAAAATTTCACTCAAGGTACACGTAATTATGGATAAACTTACCTACTTTTCTAACGAACATAAAAAACCTGCCGTCCATAAACAAAAAATAAAATAATTTTTTTTACCGAATTCATAACTGAAAGATGCATATTGACGTGCTTATGTACAGGTACATACATATATTACGAATCTCTCAATCTTCTCAATAGTTGTGAAGATCTGTATAGAAACTTTTTTAAAGTATTGATAGTAATCAATATTCTGAATATTAATATACGAGTATGCAGGTGAATATTGATACGTGAGAAGATTTTAAAATCAACTAAACTGTCATGTAGAAGTACCACACGACCGCTTTAAACAGAAACAATAAGTATTCAAAAAGACTCAAAAATTAACCCCCCTCCTGCAGTGCTATAGCGATCACATTTTTTTGTCCATCGATTTGTTTTTTTCTGATTTTCTATTTACAGAAAATATTTTTTAGAGTTATTGTAATATTATGTTCATCTAGGTTCTTCTATTATTTGATCATTTCAGACCTCGACTCAAAATTAAAGAACTCCTGCAAACATGACATCATTTATAAGAATATTCAACGATAAGATCGCTGATCTTTCAAATGGAGTTGGTAAGTATAAAAATGAACATATTTCCTGTTTCGATAGTTTTTTTTTTAAATATAATTTTTTTTTTTTTTTTTAGACAAAACAATCGACAACTGGCTTTTGATGAGCTCACCCCTGCCACTACTTACCCTACTTGGAGCCTATCTGACATTTGTGCTAAAAGTTGGACCTGCGTTTATGGCCAATAGGAAACCATATAATTTACAAAAAGTTATGATAGCATATAATGCGTTTCAAGTTATTTTCTCAACATGGTTATGTTATACGGTAAGCGTTCTTTATCAAAAAAGAATTTGGAAGTTTTAAAATTTTATTGTTTTTTTAAAATAATTTTAGTCAATGCAAGAGAGCAGCATTGTATCACATTTGATGGAAAAGAAATGCGAAGTTCATCGAGACAGAAAACAAACTTTACTTTTGTATTCCGGTGCATGGTTTTACTTCTTTTCAAAAATTGTTGATTTCTTGGATACGATATTTTTTGTTTTGCGCAAGAAACAAAATCAAGTAACATTCTTGCATGTTTACCATCATACAACAACGGCGCTTTTCTCATGGGGTTATCTGAAATACGCACCTGGTAAGCTATAGTAATATAATTTAAGAATTGATGCCAAAAACTTGGTTTGGGAAGGTTAGAAATTTTTTTCCAGAGTCAAGGCCAAGTAGTATATGTATAGGCATTGGGGTCATATTAAAAATGTGGATATTTGAATCAAAACTAATATAGGCAATATAATTTCTAGAAATCCTTTAATATATGTTATATATTTAAAAGTATTTACAAGAATATAAGGTGTAAGGTAGTTTTATTAGTAGAACAATTTTCAGAAAAATATTATTATTCATTCATTATTCATTCGTTAAATCCGCAGTTAAATCCAATTTCTTAAATCCAGTCCATTTGAGTTTAAATAGTGCTCGGCATTAATTTATTATTGTTATTACTAATATCTTTATTATCAAGTAAATTAAATACAATTGCCAATAATTTGTATATAGCCTATAGTTATACCAGAGAAAATAGAAAAAAAAGAGTTTTTAATAAATATATGAAATAATAATAAATAATTAATTAAAGAAAGAAAGCCGAAATTTTAGAGAGAAAATAAAACAACAACGGATTTAGATTAAATTTCCATGTGGATTAAAGACATTCAACTAGGGCAAAACTGTATACAGCCTTTAAATTTTTCTGTTTACTCAACCTTTTGTTATTAATAAACTCGAGTTGAACAGGTCTAAAACAGTGTTTAAAAGAATTAAAGGATTTTCCAATAAGAAGTTTAATTTTGATATTTAAAAAAAAAAAACGAGCATTTTTTAAGAGAAATCAATGGATGTTTATTTTATTGTAAAGAGGAAGGTATGCCAAATGGCCGCCACGGCTATACGGTCGCAGCACCATATCCTTTTCATGACCAATTCGCACATTTCCGGCTGTATGTTCTCGATAACTTCACAAACTTCATCTTTAAGGTCTTGAATCGGTTTTGGAGCATTGATATAGACCTTATCTTTCAGTTTAAAGTCTAAAGGTGTTAAATCTCAAGATCTCGGTGCCCAATTGTGACCACCTCTTCGAGAATTAACACGTGCAGGAAACTTTGCTTGCAAAATTGCTATTGTTTCATTGCTCGTGTAACACATATTGCCATTTTTGTAGTGAATTTTAACAATTTCAATGCATTGTTGAAGCGTGTATCATTCCATTTTTAGTAATGGTGTAGTTTTTAAATGTCAAGTGTACAAAAGATGACAGCTTCAAAAGTGACAGCTGCCAAAATAGAGGGCTATTAAAAATGAAACCTCTTATTGGAAAACCCTTTAGCATTTTTGACATTTGTAATTAATGTCAAAGTGCCATATATACTTAAAATTTTGTGATTTTATCTTTAATAACATTTCAAAAGGATTTCTTAATATCTCGTTTATAACAAGCAAAATCATTTTAATCTAATGCTACACTACTTGAACATCATACTAAGAGCCATTTTCTTCACTACAAGTTGAACTCAACTTGAGGATTTTTATTCTCAACTTGTGATTTTGTTTTTCATCACTCAAAGTTGACAGTTTCAACTTTCGATTCTCAACTCTCGAGTTTATCAACTTCTGGTTTTCTCAACTTCCGAAAATAGTAGAAGTTGAGAGAGCAAACTTGAGAGTTTTCTGTCAAATTCAAATTTGTAATACATTTTGTTGCAGCTTCTGTCAAAAATTATTCTCGGTTTCGGTTTGAATAAATATATTTTTAAAATAAAATATTCCAAAAAAAATTACTATTCGGAAAATCATCCATCGTCTGCTTCCGCAAGCGTAGATGATGATGAAGAAGAACTGTTGACGATTGAAAGAAGACAATATAAATGTCTCCACGGCTCGGGTTAGAAAAATGGGACGACCATGATTTTATCTACCGATTTCGTATTTCAAAGCGAACGACAATATTGCTCTTGGAATTGATAAAGGGTAGTTTGCCCTGCACTAAAACAAGGTACGCAGTGAAATATCTTGAATACTCCATAGTTTAAATTATGCTAAGTTACATATGACGTGTAGATCGCGCGAATTACGACCAATTACCCAATTATTGATTGTGCTAAGGTATTATGCACTCGGGACAATTCAAATCTAAAGTTGAAACATACGTATCTGCCAAAACTTTCCCAGGGAAATTTTTCAACTCTCGAGTTGAGATTTAAAATACTGAAGAAAAACAAATTTCAACTTGTCACTCAACTCTCAAGTTTGTGTCAACTCTACAGTTGGCCAACTTGAGAGTTTGCGGCAAGTTGACAAATAGTGAAAAAAATGGCTCTAAATCGATTAAAATGAAACACATCTAGTTGCATTCATTTTATTTTAAATCTTATTTAAATCCAGGGTGAATAATAAACAGTTGTCATGAGCATTTCAGTTATTATTTATCTAAAAGCGAACGATTTTGTGTTGTTCGAAGTATCAATTAAAAAAATTATTAGGTACTTCCACAATTAAAGTCCTTACAATATATTATGTACACGAAATTAAAAATTAGCAATATAAATCTTAAAATACCTACATTATAATGTGTATAGGGAAAATATCGGTTTTGTACAAAATAAAAATTTTGGTTTTAATCAAAATAAAAACTACAATAAGATAAGAAGTTCCAAAAAGTGACTAAGAAACTTGATCTACATATTATATTTATATATTTCTGTCCATTGGGTCTTTATAAGAATAACGTGTATTAACAATTTCTTTTTTTTTTACTTTCAGGTGAACAAGGAGTCATCATTGGCATTGTGAACTCTTTCGTTCACATCATCATGTATTTCTATTACATGGTATCGGCAATGGGACCTAAATATCAGAAATTCATTTGGTGGAAGAAATACATGACATCCATTCAATTGATTCAATTCGTCCTTATTCTAACTTACATGATTATTGTTGGTGCTAAGGATTGCAAAATGCCAAAATCCCTAACATTCTTCTTTGTTGTAAACGCTCTGATCTTCTTGTTCCTTTTTGGTAATTTCTATAGAAAAACCTACAACAAAAATAGAATAGCCGATGCCACAAATACTGTCACCTCTGGAAAACGAAAGAAGAATTCGCTGCTCGCTGAAGGCGATCAAATGAAACGACTCATCGATGTGAACAATAATAGCAGATCACCTGCGAAAGCGCTCAAGGCCGAATAGAATATTCTTTTTGTGTATAGATTGTTAGATTTATTATTTTATTTTTTATTTGTTTACTTATATAATAAATAAATTAGTTAATTAGAATTAAGATATATATAGGGTAAATGAAGGTTTGATAATTTTATTATTTTGTAAAGGGAAAAGATGATGTGGTAAAATAATAATAATTATATGGACTGTAATTGTGACTTAAGAATTGAGTGAATGAGAATATAATTTAGATTTATAATAAAGAAGAAACAAAATATTTTTATATTTACGGCATGTGCAAGAAATATAATACATAATTGTAGTAAGAGCTGCCAAAAACGATGGAGAACAAATAAGCTGAATTTGTTATTAAACTCTCCATGAGAGTCTATATAATATGCAAAAACAAAAATTATATTAGGAATATTTTTTTTTTTAAATAAAATAGTTTTTTTTTGTAAAAATATAAATATAATGGTTTTTGTTTAAGTAATTACAAGATAGGTTTACAAGTCTTCTGGATACGAAAGCAGATTAAATTTTGGTCCGAAGGTTTTTGACTTCTTAAATTTAAACCCAACATCTTTATTAGATCAGCATCAGAGTATTGAATTTGAATTTAGTTTTGCATCTTTGTAATTTTGATCTTTTAATTTAATTTAACAACTAAAAATTGAAAAAAAGTTTAATAGTAAAAGCTCAATCAGACATTCGGTTTAGAAAAAAGTATTTTGTCAACTTTTTTGTAACTACTTGTCAAATATGTATAGAATGAAATTATTTATTTAAAAAACTATTAATGGAAATAACTTGATTTCAAAACAAAATAAAAGATTCGTCATCTTGGATTCGTCATTTATGGACCGGTTTTGAACGGTATTTTTCGGGTTTTCACAACTTTTTAACTGTTTCAGTCAAAATTTCCAATTTTTGCCTCCGTTGTGTTCTTAACTGGTTCAATACGAATCCAAAAAAAATTCCCCATGCAATTCAAATGATGTTCAGTATTGTTAAACGCGAACAAATATATAATCCAAAGTTAAATCAAAGCACATCCGTTTAGATTAGAAATAATGGCAGTGTTTTTTTGGTGAAAGTGCATAGCAACTTAGTAAAATTTTTTTACACGCAAACAATAATAAAAAAAAGTGATTATAAATATTTTGTTATTGTTTCATACACAAAACAAAAAATTATTTGTTATTGTTTGCGTGTAATAATTTTAGTAAGTTGTTATACACTTTTACCAAAACACGGCCAATATTGTAGGAAAGAAATAATATTTTTTCGAGTAATCATTATCATCAACTCGAATCAAAATGTTTAAAAAGACACATTTAGTTTTCAAATTAAACTCCTACTGAAAAATGTATTTCTGTCAATTTTGATCCCGAGTTAACTCATCGAATTTGGTGAGTTAACTCTTGATTAAATGATATTTCTCGCAGATGTGTGTCAAAACACTAGGTTTGTTCGTTGAGCCCTGAAGCGTTTTTTTTTTTTTTGTTGAAAAACCTCAACTCACCCTGATAATCAGATTCTGTGTTTTTTTGAGACCTAAGGTTGCCCTGAAGTAACCTATGTAGGTATTTTGCTGTGGCGAGTTGAGGTAACGAACTGCCAAAGCGACATGAGTTGTAAGGCAATTATTTTTTTGTGCTTTCGCTTGCTGCCGCAAATTGCAAATTAACTCGGTTTTATTTTATTTGCAGGATGAACTAGTTCTAGTTAAACTCAGAGTTAATTTATATAATGAAAAACTGAAAACTGACCTTTTATAGTGTTCAACATTCAAATTCCTTAGCAAATGGTTTTGAAACATTTCGCATTTTTAATGCCCCATATGCAACTCTCAGCGAAATTTAGATTGCGCAATGAGTCTTGTAAATATGTATGTATTTAAAAAGAAAAAAGTATTGTTCCATAATTTAAACGCATGTACCTAATACACACAGTATGTATTTAAGAAAAATGTAGTTTTAAAGGCAAAAAACGTTTTGTAATTGATTACTCGTACCAATGAGTTGTAAAAGCCCGAAGATGGAACTTGTTTCCGAAACGCGTCGCTAATTTTGTAAAAATATAAAGTTGTGTTAGTTAAAAGATATTAATAAATAACATCCCAATAAATAATTTAATTCTTTTATTTTATTTTATTTTCTTTTTTAAAAATACACACTTGGAGACGAAAAAACCAACATGTATTCGTACCAATGTCTTGTACCTAACAATGGATACTCATTGCTTATAGACCTTTATTATAAATCAGTCAAACAGTGTTCATGTCTGGTTAAGAAGAAATATTAATTTATTATGTACATTGTGCATAATATGTACGTCACATTTACGTATCTTAATAAAGCTTTTTTTATTACATTAATTTTTTTTCTCCAAAACAGTATTACAAAATTCGATTCGAATTTAAAAATTATACAAATAGGTATGAACATGGAAAATAAATTAAAAAATACTTTTCAATAAATCTTAAATAAAGAATATTGTACGTTGAATTAAAGGTAAACACATCGTTACTTCTGCTACATCTATGACACCTACGACATTGTTGAGTTAATTAGAGGATTGTTGGTGTTGTATGAAATTCCGGATATTTCATCAATTACGCTGAAGATTTTCCGTTTAAATTGTTTAATTTGAGAGTCCGTAAAGTCTTCTACTTCAGGTATTAAGCTCAGAAGAAACATTTTAAGAGCATCTTTCTGTTCATTCTTAGAACAGTTATTGAAATGATGCATTTCTTGTGATTCGTTAAAAATATTTTTTTGTATATCTAGTTTTGAACTTTTGGATTCGAAGTATTCAGGCAAAATTGATTCGTGTTCTTGATCTTCTTGTGTTATTTCAGTTATATCCTCTATTAGAGAACCACTTTCATCATCATCACATATTTCCGGTTTAACCGATATTTCACCTTGATGCCTTTCCTCTAATATAGATTTTCTAAATGAAGGTGGTGCCAACACTTTGATGTACGGTAAACAAAATTTCATTGCATCTGCTAAATAGTATGCCTTCCTTCTGCTGCAATGTCCTTTTGGTGAAGGTTTTCTCTTTCGTATAAAAACTGTACGAACATTGCGCCATTTTTCTCGACATTCAGAAACTGAAATGAGTTAAATGAAAAAAAAAAAAATTATAGATTTTAAAATAAGCGTAATAAACTATCAATTTATTATGTATTTTGTATATTTTCTATTCTTTAAAATCAAAATTCAAATGGTCATAAGGCAATTTTCAATAAGTTTATACATTTTAAGAATACAGAGCATTTCTATATGAATCCTTTGGGTTGACATTCGTATTTTTGTTTTAGCTCATCTAAAACAGGTACCTTGCTGCCATACGATTTCGGTTTCATTTTAAAAAGCTTTAAAATCCATCTACCTGGCAGAGTAAAAACTAATTTCTAGATCCATAAAGAAAACCCCGATAGAAACCTAGATCCAATGTTGATTTTGTATTACGTGTTAAAATTAAAAGATAACCCAGACCCAAACACGTAGATAATAAAACGCGGCTATTATTATTATTTAATTCGGTATATTCAGAGTTCCCAGGCCTATTTGGTATCTTTTTTAAGAAAAATGTGTAAAACCTGTCACATTTTGAATCTTGTAATTTTTAAATTGTTTAAATTGTACAAATTATAGAACTACCGATAGCGATGCGTCGAGTTCGGCCGTAGGACTGCTTTTAGACGAGTGATGCAATTTTTATCGGCAATTCTCTTTTGAGTTTCTTTCGGATTGCAACATCCGTTTAAACGCTGCAAATTTTAATAACTGCAATTTTTGTTAAATGAGAAGGAAATATATCTTCACACTCTTTACTCCGCTAATGTATCAAACAATAAGAAAATACACAAAGAAGAAAGAAGAAAGAGCGATAACTCTGCAATTATTTCAACCTCTGCAACTTTGTTTACCCCAGCCACCGCATACGTCCCTCGCCAACGTGCTTAAAAATTGCAGGGGTAATTGCACCGTTTAAAAGCAGTCTAGGTGATTTAAAATTAAGATGGCGAATACCGAAATGAATTTTTTTTAAATATGTATTCTTGCACACAGAGATTTTTGTATCAGAAATTTGTAAGTTATCCAATGGACGGAAATTATTTCCTCTCTTGTTTCAATTTTTTTGAATAAACAAACAAGAATTTGCAGTTTCACGTTACCAAACAGGTAAGGTTTTTTTTTTTTTTTTAATAATTGAAATCTATGCAGTGTTAGTATATGGAAGCAATAAAATTCCTGCGAAATAAAATAATGGCACTCTGAAGATACAAGTGGCTTGCCTGAAAAGAATGATCAATTTGAATTTTTCTAATATTTTTTTTTCACATAATTTATAAAATGACGTCATTAAAGTTATTACAGGATGCCAATAAAATACTAAACGACGACTTATCTCTTTTCTTATTGTGAAAATACTGGGAGATTTTGGACCATTTAAACGCTGATCATTCGTGTAAATTACGTCACTGAAATTGCTTTATGCAAGAAATAACACTTAATATTTGTGTTTTCCTTTGTGACAGGGAATTTTGTATTTTAAAAAGAAAAACTCACAACGAATAAAAAAAAATTTTAACAACACGAACATTTTAATTGAAAATAAAAACGATACTACAGAAATGTCTTTCTATAGTTTAAAAATACCTACATAGGTTCCTACTTGTAGGAATTTTTCTCTACCCATATTACCTATCAGTGGTATCATTAAGGAAATGATGCCAAATTTGACATGTCACACACACAATCTCAAAAGAGCATCAATCCCATTTTTTTCCTTTTAACATGGAAAATTAACAATCCCGGATCAAAATCCAAATGGCAATCCTTTTGAAGGTTATCCTAGTGCAACCTGAACAGTGAACGCGTCCAATCTTATTTTGTGAAAATTGATAGTACCTACACATATTAAAGGTAATATCACTAGCGTTTTAATTTTTGTTCAGTTCTGCGCATCATGGTGCGAAAATGGTGAATCCTGTGCCCCTTTACAGTTCAATTCAACGAAAAAAAATATGTTTTCCGTAAGAAAAATGTGTGTAATGAAACAAAAAAAGTCGGAAAAAACAGGCGAATATCACAACAATTATTTAAAAAAAACACTACCGACAAGCCGAACAATCAAAAATAATTCTAAAACGGTAAAATATGTTTTTTTTTTTGTTCGCAAAACAATGTCACCAACATTGTTTTGCGCGAAAAAGTATCCGTGGTGAACACAAATTTTGTTGGCTCACAGTTCGATAGTAAAATTTTAAATGTCAACAAATTTTTTTTGCTATAAAATCACTCCTATAAGAAGTTCGAGGAGAAACTGGGATTTAATTATCATACAAAAACCAATCAGCTAACTCAACCATAATGTTATAATACCATTAAAATAAAGTTTACCATGTTTATCATTTTTATTTACAATGTTTACGACAAAAAATCTTGTCGGAAAGTTTACGATTTGTCGGAAAAAATTTCCCATACAAAATTTGACAGTTCGTTTATGACATCGTAAACTTTCCGAAGTTTACCACAATTACGATGGTTTTCCAACGTTGCATGAATATACCTTTAATAATAACAATAACTAAACAAGGGAGATAGTAGATAGCTTTCTTTTTATGCCTATAATAGGCCTGAAAAGGTACTTGTATTTTAAAGTGGGTATAAATTGCTAGCAATTAAAATACATAGTAGGGTAGGTAGGTACCACAATCACAATTGAAAAAAAAAAAAAATATTCCAATATATAGACTGCTGCTCAATACTCACTAACAAACAAGACAATATGTACAGTAAAATAAATTCAAAAAAATACAGATAAAAAAAATGCTTATACATACCACATACCTGGTAGATTTACTTCTTCTGAAACTTCTTGCCACGCTTTTTCAACTACATCTTTTCGGGAATACCCAGGAAGATTAAAATTATAAAGTACTTCACGTTTTTCCACCTCTTGAACAAATTTTAAATTCAATTTCTGATCACTCATTCTCATTTCGATGCAATTGCAACAAAAAAAGAAAGATTTATAAAAACTAACTGAGCAACTGAAATCGTTTGGCAACCAAAATAAACGAGACCGCGCAAGCACATGGGTACTTACGTGACCAAATGGAAACTAAAAACTGATTTCAAACCGGTCCGGTCTCTACCTACCGTACATGTGGTAGATTATTATATGTACATATGTATGTATAAACAATACAGGGTGGGTGTTGGGTATACAATACATACATAACATAATCTTTTGTGGATGTGTTTCTTCTGCGCAATATAATAACCAGGGATGAAAATGATAGCCCTTTAAATGCAACCAATTGCTCAAAAAGAAATAAATAAAAACGTATAAAAAAAGGAACTAAGTAGTTACTACGATCTACATGATTAACAGTTAAAAAAGTCTTCAAAATTCGTTTTGTGACATGTCAACACAATCATGTTTTAAAATTATTATTAAATTATTATTATTATTAATTTAGTTATTTTTTTCTATTTTAAAAATTTTATCATCTTAAAAAATAGCTTTTTAGAATTGGCTTAATGTAGTCTTGTATTTATATAACAATGTTTTATAAATCTATTTTCCTATCCGTTATATTTACTTATACCTACACAGTAAAAATGAGCTTATGTCAAATATAAAGTAGGTATTAAATTGGTGAAATCTTCTAAGTTTTATTTCCAAAATTGATAAAGATAGCTAGCTATCTGTTTGTAGAAAAAAAATCGTGGATTGTTTTAAATTCTTAATATCATAATCACCTTTCCGGTTTTTTTTTTTAATATTTTTAAATGTTATTAATATTTAAAAATATTTTTACTAAATCACTAGCTTATCAATATTAAGTTTGTCAAAAATCGATCATGGAGGTACATTGCGTTGTTCTGTTTCCTATTTTCAAATTCAAACAATAAATCGGATATTTAGATAAAAGTAGTAAAGACTTCACAGAACACTTCCATCCCTGGCAACCATTCATTCAACTAAATTGGTACTAATGCCTTATTTATACGAAACGAATGGCAAAATGCCATGGAAATACAAGCCATTTTTCTTTTCATCGTGTAAACGCTCTAAATACTGGCATATTTTTGCAATAAAAAAACTGGCAGAGAAAATTTGGCATTGAATGCTGCCTTAAAAATGGCATTGTGTAAACACTTTGCTGGCGCCATTTTCCAAATTATGCCATATTCGAAGAAGAATAAACATTTTCATTCTTTATTTGCAAAATGACATTTTTAATGTCAAAACGTTGAATATTGACGGCAGCTTTAAAGGGATTATTTATGTATCAACAAAATTAAAATTTGAAGGAAATACGAAATACAAGTTTTTGTTTTCAATAAAAATATACTAATAAATTAATATTTAGGAAATTTAAAAGACATGGAACAAGATTTACTAATGAGTATTTTCGGAGTGTTCAGAATCTGTTCAGAGCTCTACTCTGAACTAAAATAAAAAACGCCCTATAATCGTTTTCCCATTGATACTTAACTAAACAACGATTGTGTCACATGTTGCATACTTTTAGTATGTTTTTATGACAGCTCCTAAAAAAAGCAAACAAAAAACTAGCTTAATACCAAATTATCAAATAAGAGGGAAAGAGAAGCAAATAAATGTACATACATACATATAGTCGAAAGCAAGAGAAATGGAAACCAGATTCCATTTTGCTTTATGATGTTTTTTTATATGTAACAAAAAAACAACTACATACGTGAAATTATTACATGATATTTTACAAGTCAAATTATTTAATAAAATCACAAATCTTTTTAATATTGCCTACTTTATTTTAAAAAAAATGTGAGTGCCGGGACTCATGGTTTAGATGTGTAAACATCAAATTAAATATTCAAGTGCTGGTTTTAAATCACAGAATGCGAAGAGTTCGAACTGTCAACCAATTTTCAACCCAAACTCAACTTGATCTTTCGATTTAGGTAGAGGTAGGAACGAACGTACCCAATATTGAACGCATCCAATATACATCAACGTATCGTAACGTGTAACAGCACAACGTAATGTGCTACAGAAATTGGGCGGGTTCAATTAATTACGTCTGTCATCTGACGTAATGGATTGAATTCCCCCAATCCATTACGTACATATGTCATCTGAATTTTCAGAATTCTGAATTTTTAGAGCTTCTGATTGGCCAGCTGTCAAAGCTGTAAAAAGTTAGATGACTTTTAGTGACTTTTAGTTACGTTTAGTTACGTTTCATCTGAATTTTCAGACAAAGCCAAAGCAGTTGAAGTACTACACATAAAGTTGAACTTTATAATTTTAACTGTGGTTGATGTTTTTTGTTATGTTTTGGTCATGTAAATTAAATATTAATTTAAATCAATATTGTTTATTGTTTAGTGAGTTTTTCAAAAATCTTCCTAGAATGTCCCAGACGATTATTGGGGAACAATTTTTTATTGAAATTTGGATAGTTTTGCATTATTTTGTTGGTCATTATACATCTCAATAAAAATATTTGAAAAACAAAATAATTTATGGTATTCTATGCAAACACTTTTAATGAAATTTATAAAATCGTTTGCTGATTTTTTTAGAAAAAATCTCAAAACTTTCATATAAATGATTAATGAATTGTCAAACACGTATTGGCCATAAAATGGTTTCATAGTTTACCTAATATGAATACATAGTTTGATTACAGCCCCCGCACACAATAGAATTTCTCTTTTAAAAGGGCCCCAACCACGGAGTGCAAGACTTTCATATTTGCAGATGAAAAGTAGATAAAGATCTGTATAAAAATACCATTAAATTTTTGCTGTCATTCACACCTAAAATTAGCTGCGGGCTCTTGGTCTATAAGTTTAAATGTTTAAATAATTGGAGATACATGCAGATCAATATTGTGCGAAAAAAATCTTGAATTACCAGCTTAGGTCTCAATATTTTAATTGCTGCTCGCTTAAAGAACATGTCCACAACCCCTATCTCCAACTACATATATATTATGATACAAAATTGAAGGTCAAGTTCAATAGTGTTTAAGTCCAATTCAAAACAGTGAGACTAAATATTAATTTAAACACTACGAATGCAAATGAGTCCACAATCAAGGTCATTGGCATTTTGTTGTCATTCGTCAGCATTATTTTATTATTGTTTCTCGTTAAAAAAAAAAAAAAAAAAACTGTTACTTTTCAATCGGTTCAATAATTCAATATAATAGATATTTATGTATATTGTATATACATATGTATATTTATATGTATGCTAATTTATATTTAAATGTTAATGATCTGTCTTTGACAAAAGATATATAATTGCCACAAAATTGGCTGGTCTAAGAAGTTAAACCATAGACACTGTATAATCTGGAGGACTTTGAGCCGATCCGAATTTGTATCTTTCAATCTTCAACCGGAAGAAGCCTTAAGCAAGACGCTAGAAATATCAGAGAACCAAACTAGTTAGGGCGATTAGCATTCAGGGTTTCATCTTTAATTTCACCACAAAATCTTGTTCAAATTTTAAAAAAAATCAATAAATTGTTAACATCTTGGTGGTATTTTATAGTTTTTGTCACTAAGGCAATAGTTCTATGTATATTCTGATAGAAATATTATTATGTAACTTATGTATACTGCTTGATATTTAATTTATATAAACTGGTTGGAAACCAAACGCTTGTGGCAGTGCTGGATTAATCATAGATGACAAAATAGTTAAGATTATTCAAATATTGGCAGAATATTCACTCTATCCTTTAAAATTTATGGCGACCGGCACGCGGTCCGGTAATAAAATGTAATAAATGTTAATTGGTCTCCCTAGCGTAGGTATACGATAATCCTAGCAGCCATTTGAATTTGCTAGAACTGTCAGATGTCGGATAAGAAACGAGGGAGCATGTGTAAAAACAGTAGGGATCTGCACACTCCCTTTTATATTGTTGTTGGATTTCACAACGATTCAATAATGTAAACAAATGGATTTTGGAGGGTGAAATGTATGAAAGATTCATATCTTTAAAATTCAGTATTTCTGGTTTGAATGAAATAAAAAACACTTAACAACCAAGTTGTATAGTCTGGAGTTATATCTATTCTATTTCACGACTACTTTGATCAATTTAATTCGAAAAACTTTTTACCGCTACCGGGAATTGAACTAGACCAAACTTTTTCAAAGCCATATATGCATTGGCTGGTGTATCAGCGTTTGCCGAAGTGGAACGATCGTGCTTTTTTGACACGAACATTTCATCACAAAAAATTCAATATGGCACGCTTTTCTTATTTAAATTTTTACTTCAACTAAATGGAATTTTAAAGAAATTTTAGGATAATTGCTCAAAATGATGTAAAAATTGTGGTGTAAAAATTTCGACAATACAAAAATAGAGGAAATTATTTCTTATAAATTGTTGGTGAATTATATATTCTTTTTTTCAATATACGAATTTGAGTTTTTTAATACGGCGCGAAAATGTCACATTTTTTTAGAAAGTGTGTCACGGAATTTTTTTTTTTTGGAGGCAACACTGCGGCTGTGTATTATTGAAGATTTATGATCTTTTACCTTTTATGTAAAGCCAAATTTGAATAAACAATTGTATTATAAGAATATCTACCACAGCTGAGCTATATTTAATTTTAACTTTTTCAGTAAAGGATCATTTGATTTTTTCATGAGTACAGGCTCATCAGACTTTGATCAAATAAATGTTTTTCAAGGATTACTGCCTCGAGCTACGAATTGACAAATCTTCCAAGAGTATTTTTGTTATAAAAAATTGCTTCTCACCTTAGCCGTTTGGATTCAGAAAAAAATTGTAGGTAAGTTTATTTAACCTAAAAAATATATTCACACAACATGCGAAGTCAACGACCTCCTGAAAATGTGTCTGTACTTTAAGTTTAATTTTACTCTTACTAAACGTCTTATTTTCTACAAACCATTAACCTTACCTCAAATGAAATTTATAAGTAACGCTTAAAAGTTAAAACAAATTAAAAAGGTACGGTGGAAATAAGACGCCATTGGTTTTCAGCTGAAGTTGAAAAAGGAAGGAATGCAAAAAAATAAGATAAAGCTGTTAAAGTCGTGGAAACCATGTGAATTGAACGGCCATAATTTATGAAATCAAAATTGTGTTTCCACTTTACTACCTGTAGGTAGATTTTTTTTTCACACATTTTTGACATTTGTTTGTACACTTACGGCCATATTATTCACTTGATTCATCCATATTAAAATTTAAATTAACACTTGCACACACATGTATATTAGGTACATACATATGTACATACAGAATTTTGAAGAATTAGAATTACGGATTGTCACAATTTCGAAAATAAGAATTTTGCACTAGTTCGATTTTTGAGTTTATGAAAGAAAGAACATTTTTAACACTCCTGTGATTCTTGATTCTTAAACAGAATTCAAAACTTCAATTTAACTTCCCTTATTTGTATTTGGTATACCTGCTGTTTTTGTATTTTCGATTTTATCGTTACAACAATTTTTTGGTTCTAAGAAATCAATCGCCATAACTTTTTGTAACAACTGTTGTTTAAAATCAATTTAGAATAAAAAAAGAAGCAGGTAAGTTTAAAAAAAGAAGACTACAATCTTGTCAATTTTCGCTCATCACTATTAAAATTTGAGACAGAACAACTTTTTAAAGAATTTAAACACACCCGCAACAATTTTCAAAACCAAATTTAAATATATGGACTGGAGGGGCTTTAAAATCAAATGAGTCTTAGGAAGTTTTCTTAACAGAGCTCATCGAATAGAGTAAAATCAACTTTAACACGGATTTTACTATAATAATATCGCTAGACAATTTAAAGGTAGTCTTGGAAAAACGTAAAATTTTTAGAAACATGGTCAAAAATCTCCACGTAGGAATGTAGCCAAGATTTCCTAATTTAATCACAAAAATATGATGCAATGTCTCCCAATGCCACCCCTCAATGTGTCACTTTAGGCGTTCTGGCGGAAAATGCATTACTGCACAAAAAAATCTAGCTTACTACGCTCGCTCAAAATGCCAACATTTGGAGAAATCTATAACCATCATAATCATACTCACACCCTCTGCAAATACTAATTCTTCGCATACATATACATATATAAAAGGTATTCCAAAATTCACACAATTAAATAAAATGCACGACTGGGTCGCACTACCCATCATTAAAATTGCTTGGACAGATAATGAGATAGTCGAAAACCAAAAAATGGTACTATGAGAGATACCATTTTTAGACGATAGATAAAGTTTTCTTTTCAATAATATGATAGATCGTAGTTATATTAATTAGCTCACATAAATACATATTTTAATAAAAAAAATGACTCCTACGTTTTTGAGAAAAAATCATATTTTCGATACCGGTTTTTTAACATTTGTATGGGAGGTACCGTTATTTTTGGCTGTAAGAATAATTTGTATTTAAAATCTGTTAGATAATGTTAAAAAACTGCTAACTGCTAAGTTTAATAAAAATTGACCAACTGTTTTCGAATTATGTTTTGAGTTCCCAAAAAAATTTGGACCTTTTTTTAAAAATCAAAAAAAAAAAAATGTCAGACAGACAGAATTGCGAGACCCACTTTTTTCGACTTCGCTATCATCGTAATGTCAACTTTGATCAAAATCTCGAATTCGATTTTTTTTACGAATCCATAACTTGGTATGTATAAATGTACATATGTATGTATGTATTTACATGTTTATGTGTAGTACCTAATAGATTGCAAGTAAAAAAAGACAGCTTCCCAGCTGAGATTTCAGGGTGATTAAAAATGGAGCACTGCATTAAACAACAACGCCTTTTCATTGTTAAGCCGTTAAAAGTTTGAAAAAATAATGAAGGCTTGGCGGTAATTTTTCGAACAAAAGAGGTAACGAGGTTCATTTATATCTTAAAATTGTCACTTTTGTTATTTTGAATTCAGAAAATACAAGAGTGATTGCTGGCTGACAAACAAATGTACCAATAACTATTTAGTGCGGAATTGGATGTCGAAAATTCGAATTTAAGCTTATTCCTATAAACTACTCCGACGATGGCAAAACAAAAATATATTTTAAAAATACACTGGATACTCTTGAAAAATAAGCAGAAAGCTGAATAAGACAAACAGAATTATATACTTTGAAATATTAACTCCTACACAATAACCTTCCATCAAACGAGTCTAAAAAAATAGAGGCCAATAACTCTTAAACAATCAAAATTTGATTTTTAAATTATGTACGATTTCATAATGCTGTATTCATAATATAGATATTCATAAAATTATTAAATATTTATTAGATTATTTTATTATTTTTCACAAAAAAGTATGTTATAGAAAACGGAAACCACATTTTTTAACAGCATTTAGTACCATTCTATGTTGCCTTTATAATGACGAAATATTTCGAGGAAAAGAAGATTAACATTTTTAATTGGAAACCAAATTGACTTACACTAGTACACACACAAATCTATTGAAAATGCAAAAGTAATATGCAAAGATTTGTAAAAAAAATGGAAACTAATGAAACTGATAATTCATGAGATCGCAAAAATTACAAAAATCCGTTGTGAAAAATTAAAAAAATTTTAATTTTAATGTGAATAAAAAAAAAATTACAATTTCCTTTTTAATTATTCCTTTTTCGTGACCTTTATTTCTTAATTTCCTTTTTAGAAATACTATATCTAGGTAAATATATTTTTTGGTTTTTAAAATTGGCAACACTTACTAACTGATTTTATTTAATGTAATTATATCATTTTAAGTCTAACAACAGGTTACCTTTCACAGATTGAGATAATACTTTCCAGTTATTGAATTTTATATTTTATAAATAAATATTTTCAATTTAAAATTGTTTTTGAATTCGCTTAGTAGGTATACCAAGTTATTCCAAACCTGTATGATCTTTGAAATGTAGGTACATCATTTCATCATTTTGCAGATGTTCCCAATTCAAAATTTCCAAAATAACTAATAATTACAGAAAAAAAAAAAACACTTTAATATTTATATAAAAAATTCATTTATTTAACACTATCATATATACCGGTATATATATAATAATTCAGTTCTTAATTTCTATAAATCTTACATAGTAATTTTTGTTCTATACCTAACTAAAAAAGAACACGTAAAAATACTTCTTGCGCACTTCAAACAAAACAAAACGAGTCTTTGACACATTTCTTTTTTTGAACAAAAAAAATTATGATATTAAAAATAAAAACAATATAAAACAAAATAAAAAAAAAATTACAAAAAACCTTTAAAAAGTATAAACAAAAAAGTTTAAATTTTATATTACTAAACAGACTTGATTGAGTTAAAATGTTAGATCTAATTATTTTGTATTTTTCGTATTATTTATAAATGACTTCATAATCGGAAGACTACATAAATAGATTGTACGACTAGGTATGTATGTTTATTGTAAAGAATATTATATCAGAAGACATTAATTATTATTTTGTTTTTGTTGCTTAACTATGTACAAATGTCAAGGAAATACTTTAATTTACATTTACTCTATTGTAAATGCCGAGCGAATTCATGATGATAGTTTTACAAAAACTGAAGCTTAAGTTTTACTTTAGAAAATGCATCTTAAAAACTGATGGATATCTTCATTAAAGGTAAAGACTTTTTCTAAACGATAAAGTAAAAATTTTCTACGAGAACGTGAACATATTTCGGAGCAATTTTTATGAGTCATTTTAACAGTACTTAATTTATCAAGAAAACACTACTTTACCGGCATTGAAGATATTCGACGAATCTTTCGATGTTTTTTCATAGTAAAATAAAAACTAATTCGTAAAGGAAATATCGAATCCGTCGGTTTACATGATATAGGGTAATTAATAATAGTTTTTTTTCATATTTTAATTTACGGAAGCCAAAGTGATAAAACTATTTTAATTTTGCTTATTTGATTTGCTAACTTTTCTCTAAAACTCTATAGGTCTTTCTTGTCTACAAGATTACTCTGATCAGCGGCCACAACTTGATTATGATTTTTGGCAGTGATGTTGTTGTTGTTTTCACATGCATCTTTGGAATTTTGTTGTTGTTCTTCTTCGGCTTTGACTTTGGCAGCGGCAGCTGCGGCTGCCTTCTTCTTCTTGTAGGACTTTTGGTAGAAATCATTGAACAGGAAGTAAAAGAAGACAGCATTTGGCAGAGTGAAGCACACGGACCATCTTGGATAGCCACAGTCTGTGTAGAGTAGTTGGGTCTGATGAATGAATGCCATGCAGAATTGTATCTATTCGAACAAAAATAATATGTGTGTGTGGTGTGTGTTGTTCAATGTGCAGCAAAGCAGGTGGTTAAAGGTGTAAAAAACAAATTAAAAGAAAAACAAATAAATAAAAGATATAATTTAGCCAGTTGAATAGCTTATAGAAGTTGATTGTGTTAAAGGTTCTAATAGTTAACTTACCATTTGCATGTTTGTAATATACTTCTTCCACCACAGATATTTCTGGACCTTAGGACCTAAGGCTGACAGCAGGTAATATGCGTACATGATAATATGCACGAATGAGTTAATCAATCCAATGAAAGTTCCATGGCCTCCTGGATAGTATTTGGTTGTACCCCAGGAAATCATTGGCATAACTGTGTGATGATATAAATGCAGGAAAGTCATCTGTCTGTCACGTTTTCTTAGCACAAAGAATACTGTATCCAGTAGTTCAGAAATTTTCGCCAAGAAATATACGTAAACTCCTCTCGCTTCCTGTTTTTGAGAAGCAAAAAATATCCATATATAAAAAAAATGTTGAGAAAAAGAGCTGTTTTCAGACATACCCTATATGCCTGTGGTGTATTTGAACGATCAACGGGTTGGCAACGCCAGCTGTAATGTCTCATCCATGCACAATCCAAACCCTGCAAATAATAATGAATAACATTTGAGTGAGTATTCGATTAAAGTTATTTATGTATATAAAGAATGTATTTTTAACTAACCTCAAAAACTAGCCATATGCTCACTAAAACTTGAATAAAGTTGTAAACAATGAGAGTTTTTTCTAATTTAAAAGGTTTTCGATTCGCCATATACCGAGGGCCCCAATGCAGAACGAAATACAGGTAAGCAGCGATTATTGTGAGACCAGGTACTGGTGATTTTATCATTGGCCAATCATTTGTGCGAGGGTCTAAAAAAATAAATCATTAATAATATGTTTTTTTTAATATTTTAATAATATATTATTATAAATCATATTGTTTTCTTGTATTTTTAAACAAATTTAAATTCAGTTACAATAGTTATTCATTTCACATAATTTTAGGGTTATGGTGAATATTTTTGTTACATACTTTAAAGAGCTGAAGAGGATGGTACTGCAACTGAGCTTTTAATTTGTTCAAAATATTAACACTTGAGTCATCATTTATTTTAATGTCATTTAGTTGGTTTATGTTTACTTTTGCGATGTTGGTTATTAAGTTAAGAAATCACTAACCGCCATATTATTCTCTCTATATATCCAGATTAAAACTTAAATCCGGGTGTATTTACATTGAATTTTTATAATTTAAATTCGGAATTATGTTTTAATCTGGATGAATCAATTGAATAATATGGCCGCAAGAGTATGTTGCCATTATGCAACTTCAATGTGTTGTTACGTTGTTGCTTGACAGTTTACGTCAAAAATAATAGCGCTGTCGAAATCAGCATGACAGTTGTGTACATTTTTTTCCAAAAAATTAATTAATTTTTTTTATTAATTAAAAAATAAAAAATGAGTATAAACGTAGTAAAAAAAAAAACTAGAAATTAAAAATTTAATATAGAAATAAAACGAAACAAAACGTCAAAGATACTTTTGACAACAACAAAATAAATTAACAGTTAACAGAATATTGTCTGTCATTCTTAAAAATTCTGTTTGTCCAAAAATTGGGAAATTATTATAAAGTTGGTTTGAGATGATTTTAAAATTATGATAAATCTTGCAGTTTTGAAGATAATTTTGAAAAAAAATCAAAATGTACAATTCTTTTCAACTCCTGTCAAACTAAAAAAAAATGGGTTCATTATTAATAAATTAGTAAAGATAAATTTACAACTTCTCCAAAAATAAAATTTGTCTTTCAATGTCAAGCCGTAATCCACTTAATTGTTTAAATAAATATTAAGGTACCTATAGCTTAAGACCTTAACAAACTTATCACATTTAATCGGCTTAAACATCTAAAATTAATTAATCATAAAAAAGTATTATTTTAGCAAACTGCTCTAACGGTTAATGATGACGATGAATTTTTAACAAAAAAACGATGGCAACGAACTCAAAATCAAAATAAATACATATTATATTAATTTTTTTTAACATAATGAATATGTATACCGTTTTTTGGGCTTGACCTGTCAACCGATATATGTATGTATTTCAAATGCCTTAGGCTTATTGCCAATAACCGTTATGGAATGGTGCAATTTATTATGTAGGTATATAATTTTATCAAACCAGTCTGACGGAGTGTCGAAAAATATACGCATCAAATTATGATGTCAAAAAGTTGACTCAATAAAAAAGTCAACTTGGTTTTTTAGCTGACATTTGATATAAATATGCACATACATATACGGTGTACCTGTTTTTTACATATTTCGTACATTGATAAAAGTATTTGTCGTCTAAATGAAGTTCTACCGAATTATTCCAATGATGATTGATGCTAGTGAACCGTTAGTATCGTATAACAAAAAAAATATAGTTTTTCATTAATAGATCATTAGAGTTTCTTTTGATTTTATTACCAGAAGCATGTTTAATATTTATAATTTTGGACAATTGAGAAAAAGAAATTTAAGTGTAATAACAAAAAAACATTAAGCTTACCAGCTAGTTCTACAAAGAGGTAGTTCCAAACGTCTGTCGTTTGATTACTTTCCGCCATCGTTATTTTTTAACTCCAATCAGTCTTGATGTTACTTATACTCTCTTTTTCTTGCTTGCGCTGTCAATTTTCTAACAGGAAAATCTTTTCGTAGAGAAGAGTAGATTCCAAAGCTACGCATACATCAGTGATGGCAGTTTTGAAGATTTTGTTTGTGTATCTGTAAAAAAAATAATCAAAACAAAAAAATGTTAAATAATTTAGAATGACAAATTGAGCTTTTCAAATTAAGTTTATGTCATATATGTAATTTTTTCTCATCACACGAATTTGTTTTCTCCTTATGACGGTTTTTGTACAAATTGAGCTGATGATCATCATTCATCAGAAAATTTAATATCTGATGTAATATCTAAATTGTTTATGTTATGCATCAGATTATGTCGCCTAAAGAAAAGATCTGAGTGTCAATGTGTGAATCTTTAGACCATCATTCACAATGCGGCTGTTAGTAGCTACTTTGTTGTTTTGTTAATCTAAAATTTGTGACAAAAAGCACTTGGAGAATAATAATAATTGTTTAAATTGCTGTCAAAATACATAATTGGCTTGGCCGGAACTATTATAAATAACTACAATGTATGTACTTTTGTTTTTAATTTTTATTTTCGTTTTTACTTTCACTATCTGTTAGGTCTATTCTATATGGGTGTAATAGGAATGGCAAACAAAAAAAGTTATAAGGTAAATATAAGAAAAATATAGAACAACGCAGTAGGGTATAGAAAACTTTGAGGGCTCTTTCTATGTTGAAAATATTAAAGTTCGAGGGGCTGATTTATTAAATCCAAACTATACTTTCGATGGAAAAAATATAGTATAGTTATTTGGTTTGGCAATATTGCTTGAAAATCAAAATCGAATATGGTATTAAGTATCGAATTTGATTTTTGACATTTCCTTGCAAGTGAATTTGTTTTTTTTATTCGATAGATAAATTGGCTGAAATGTGAAATATGGCAGATAAAAGTTTATTTTATTTTCTGCAGATATTTTAATAAAAAATATTTGGAGTACTCAAAGGTACTTTGTTAGCCATTTTCAATTTTTTAAATCTCATTTTGAGGAAGTGTTAATTTCTCGCCGACGATAGGGCCATAATCCCCCAAATGGTCGAAAAAAATCAGTGAAGTTACGTTATTTCACAACGAAAATTTGTAGCCCTTTCATACTCCCTTAATACTTGTTATAGTATAAAGCCGGAAATTTGCCAACCATAAACCGGTGGGTGTGGTGTGGGGCCTCAAATCCCAAAGAGGCAAAAACAAATTCATGAAGCTACGTCATATATGATAATGAAAAATATTGGCCTTTCTGTGCTATCTTGATATGCTAGTGAATATATTATTCCGTATGATAAGTTTGCGGGCCACAGGCACCCCTAGGTCATACATTTAATGTTTGTTATCGACTTTCTAAAAAAATCCTAGCAATAAAATATTTTAGTTACCAAGATCACTCCCAGAAAAATGCACCGTAACTGAATAAAGTATTGATTTAGTTAAATAGTCGAAAGGTTATCGCACAAAAGGGTAATATTGCAAACTAGCCAGTAATAACGATTATGCTATTTGGCATATAAAAATGTTTGGTTTACTGCCTCAACACACTATAGAGTTGGAACTTAAATAGGCGTCAAAAAGTGTCGCTATCAATATTATTTGACGATTTATTTTTCTTCTAATAAATAATTTTAAACTGCAAAGCTGTACGTGAAAAATTAAAAGTTAGCGAACTCATCCAGCTCCATCTGAAGCTTCGATTGCAGTTATGTTGTATTGTGTTGTGTTCGTTTTTATTGAATTTGTGTGTATTCAATATTTTGACAACTATATGAAAAAAATTTAAAATCAATCAGAATCCGAAATGGCGCCCAATGTTATAGTTCCATGATAATTACCTGTCGACATTTGGTTTATTTTTTTAAGATTTAACCTAAAAATTGTAAATAATCAACATGTTTGTTTTTTTTCAACAAACTCCCGCTACATCTCATATAATTCAAGAAGGACATTTTGAGAAATCTAACTGTTGAGTTTCAAGATCGTGTTAAGTTAATGACAACTATAATCTAAATGATTATATCTTTTTTAGAGACCTTATAAAGTTGCTGATTGGTATATACAATCGAAGACCAACATTGGACGTGCATCAAAATATTCACATCGCCATCACGAACTGTCATTTTATAAACATAAACTCGAAATCATTTTAAAATGTTTAAACAAATAAATTAATATTTTGTTGAAATAAAATTTCATTGTCAATTCTCTAATTTATTTAAATAAATGCTTAATCATTTTTATAAATATAAAACACAATGGCAAACAACGTATGATGGTCTAAATGTCAGATAATTGATTGCATTTCAGATGATTTTATTGATTATAATTATGTATGTGGTTACCAACTGAAGGTTACCAAAAACTTCTACAAATATACGGAAATAAAGAAACTGACATCTTCAAACTTAAAGACAGTTACGTTTCCTTCAAATAATATAACAACAATGTGTTCTTTCTTCACTCACCATCATGAAAGAAGATGCTCGCAATATAGCATCTCGCTCAACAGCAAAACTTTATTCAACCAATAAGAGGATTATTTAAAATTTAGAGGCTAAACTAAAACGCAAGATCTTTCTTTAACTTCCGCAACAATCTAGCATCTTTATTATAATTATTTAAGAATATACCTTCTTCACAATCGATTTAAATAAACTATCAAATAATAAATGACACTGACCAAATTAACATTTCTTCTTGTGGCTAACCTTGTCTTGGACCACGAATATAATTTTATTCGAAAACTAAATACAAGGTGTTGTCTTTATGGAACCAATATATGCATCACCGGTTTATAGAACCTGCACGAGCTATTTTTTATTGTTTTTTTTTTTTTTTTTTAATTTATTTCTAGCCAAAAAGCTCTATTACTATTCAAACAAAAGGTCAAGAAAACATCAAAAATCGATATTGACGGCCATTATCACTTAACAAAAAAAAAAAACCAAACTCACTTTGCATGATGGTGAGAAAATTTATCAAGGGTCGGTCGAAATAGGTGGTTCGATGTGCCTCGATGTTTGTTAGCAAACATTCATTTAATTTTCAGGTCCAAAACTTGATCAAATATTTGTTATAAATTAAGAAACAATGTGCGCGTATGGCGTGTCTGAAAACTCAACAACCATACCAATCGGTCGTGTTGGTCAATTACATAATGAACCAACCTATAATAATCGATGCTACATAAATGATCACTGAACAGTGCTGTGTTAATAATGTTTGGCAAACAATCATTTCTACATGCTTATGAAAATATAGAAATAGAAAGAGCCGCAGTATGGAATTCGTATTTTCCATATTGTTGTTTTCCATACTGTTGCCCTCTCTCTCTATTTCTATAGAGAAATTATAAATAAAGAGTACCTACAGATTTTTGACTGTTGAAATTTAATTTTACACTTAAAAACAGCTGCTGAATCAACTCGGGTTTAACAGTTTGAGAGCAATATAGAAGTCTATGGTAATATAATATAGCTCAGGTTGTCAAAGTTGAAAGTGTCAAAAATTTAAAAATGCCTGTTCGAATTCTCACAAGAACTCAACATCGTCATTATTAGAGAAACAACAACAAAATATTAATATAAGACAAGTAAAGGGGCAATGGATCCACCATTTTCCCACCATAATACCTTGATTTTGTAAGATGCGCAGAACTGAACAAAAATGAAAACGCTAATGATATTACCTTTAATCTCTGAGAACACTTCTGTCAGATTCACTGAGAAGAAGGAGAAACCCGAACAAGATTTCTCTTTTGTAAATTGATCAGCTGCAACAAACAGTAATTGAGCAAATGAATCCAAAGAATATTAGTCTCATCAGCTTTTTGACAGCAAATGTGAAGAATCTCACTGAGGAAATATGTTCAGATTTCAGAGATTGCTGGATCTCTGAGATCTCAGTTCAGATTTCAGAGTTTGCTGAGATCTCTGAGATCTCAGTGAGCTTGAAATACAAAAACCTGATTTGGCTTATTTATTTGCAGGAGACTATTTCTATGTTTAAGATTTCAAAGGCTTTGGATATTTAAAAATACTTTAATAAAAATATCAAAAATAAATGTTACCATCAAAGAAAATGTTACAAAAAAAGGCAACTATTTTTTTCACAGTACTGTTTATGGTTTCTGAGAAGAAGGCAATGCTAAGAAGCATAGTGACTGAAATACTCGCTGTGTCAACATTGAAATCATCATCATAATCACCACCCATTGAAAAACAAGGTGCGAATTGGAGTCTAAACTTAAAAAAAAAAAAACTTCTGGTTGAACACTTACTTCGTTTAACCTTGACACATCCGTATTTAAAGTGAGTTAGAAGGAAGTTACATATATACTTATTGTTGTTGTCAACAAAAGAAAAACTTTAAGAACGACATGCTCTAAAGCATTGTGACATTTATACATACATAATTTTTGTCATTTTATCTTGTGTCTAGGCAGCTAAAGAAAGACCTGTACAGGTTGTTGCGCATGGTCAGTCAATTGTCAAACTGGGCGGAGTTTTGACATTGAAAATATTCAATGTGATGACTGGTTTTTTTTTATTAGAAATTTTAAGGGCAAATGCCCCCAAAGATGATTGGGAATTCCTCTCGATCGGTTTTAAGAGATTCGTATATAAATAGAAAAAGTAGATTATAAAATGATGTTTGTTAAAAATGACCTTAGTTAACAAAATGTTTGGTTAACGTCAACTCTGGTCAACATGAAAGATTTCTGGAAAATTCATTAATGTAGGCAATATTGATAGCCTCACATATTAAAAACTTGGTCCCGCATGTTTAACTCGTTTTTGTTACACAAAATATATATTAATTTGCTAACAATTTATTATTATGATCTTTGATGAATAAAATAGTCTTTTTTATGTATGTATAGTTATTTATAATAAGTGCCCACATTTCAAAAGGCTGTTGAGAAATATAAGTGATAGGATCAATAATTAAATAAATCTATATGTCAGTATTATCTGAAGTATCAACATTATTTTTACTCTTCAAGTTTCATTTTATTAATGAAAGTTTAAAATAGATTGACTTTTCTAAACTTCAACTCTTCCATATAGAACCTAATAATCTATTTGAAAAATTGTTGCTAGAATTATTATTAAGAAATTAACTCGGAGACAAAACAGAGCCTTGAACCCAACAGTTTAAGGTTGAGTCTGGACTCTGGAGTGGCAAACTCTTTTATGACGAAAATAGTTGAATTTAGGCGAACATTTGAGGAAGAATTATTTTTTTTTTATATCATACATATATCTACAAAGTTGCATCAGAAGACCTTCTGCCTTTTGAATTTTTTTTTAAGATCAGAGGAGGTGGGAAACAATTAAATTGTAGTCCTAATGAGACGAAGTTAAAATTCCCACAATTTTTTTCAAATGATCGAATAATAACGGCTTTTCAAATTTCAGCTAGCAAGTATTCGACAAATTTAACGGGGTGTAAAAAAAAGTTAAGAACCACACAGCAGCTTGAGGTCAATTTTCGAGAAGAACCGAGAGTGTTTGAACTTAAAATAAAAATGATCTGGAGAAAGTACTTCGAAGCTAAAAATGGGCATCATTATTTTAAAGATGTTTAACCAAAGCTTAATGTATTTTCCCAAACTAAAAGTAAATTTTAAATAAAATCACGAAGAAAACTGTTACTCATTTATCTAACAAAAGGTTGAAATAAATTGTTAAATTTTTTATTACATTTTTTTTTTCACAACCAATCTGGATTTATTTAATAAAAGGTCACATAAAAAAAAGACTTAAACTTACTTGAACAGTTTGCAATGCAATTTCAAATTATATCTTTAATGAAAGTAAAAGCAATAGCCTTCTAAGGTCATATATGATTGTTTATAAATAGGTCTATGCTTTGTTTATGTTACGATTGGAACTAAATTATAAATTATTTTTCACAAATCCCTCAAATAAAACAGATATGCAAATCGATGACTGTATATCTTTTGTTTAAATATGTTATTTAACGCAATAATTGAATGCTATTTAAAGTTTTTTTTTTTATATTTATTATGCATAGTGCAAAGAATTTCTATTTTGACTGAAGTCTATACCTGATATTTAAAACGAAACAAAGTAAAGCAAGGGCAATAACACCATCATTAATGAACGTTCAAACAAAAAAATCAATATACATAATTTCTGAAAGGTATATTTTTTACCTTTAATTATGCTATGAATTATCGTTCATCGTTAGTATGTCACTTAATTACCTTCTAAGAAACAATTGAGATTTTATGTTGATAGAGCAATACGTATAATGTGTATGTATGTACATAGGAAGGAAGTATGTTACAACATAATTCTAATTAATTATAATAATTATTTTGTTTGATGTTTTTCACTAATTTTGTCGTGTAACTTTTCCACAGTATTTTAGGCTGTTTAGTCGTCTTTTTTTTTAATAAATTTAAATAAGGGGTATACTTCTGACCGACGGTTATTTTTAACTAGGTCGTAATCGACTTGTAATCAACTATTGTTAATGTACATAATTTATATATTAATTTAATTTTTTTTTAAATAAAGTCTAATCTAATCTAATTTACTTTTGTTTAATTTAAATATTGGAGAATTATCTATTGCATCCTTCCTGGAGACGGCACTGATAAAAAATTGAAAAGAACAAATATAAATATAAATTAAGGACAACCAAGCAAAAAAAATATCAAACTCAGGTTTTTTAGTTAAATTGCCACCATATAGCTTTGTTTTCAAAGTATACAAAGTTTAAGGAATGCAAGTGGCCAGTTTTAAATGATTATGTGCCTACACATTTTGAAATGCTCTATAGAACAAGATATCCAAAAGGCCGACCTTAATTATCTTAAAGAAATTAAAATATTGCTTTTGGTTAGTTCTGATCTTTCGATTATTAAGAGTTTTCAAAATATGGAAATCAAATTAAGTTTGTTTAATAATCTTTGTTTTTACCGGTACGTTTGCCAAAGATAAAAATACTTATAGAAATGATAAGCATATAAAACATAGACAAAAGACAAGAATAGCTATTTTTGACGACTCAACTTCTCTAAGCAATTTTAATCAGCTTTATCTAGACCCAACCCAGGTTTTAAACATTTCGTTCAAGGTTGTTTCAAGTTTCAGATTTCAAATTGATTTAAATTTTTTTTAATGTTTGTGCTACTCAAATATTAGAGAGTAGATTAAGGTTAATTTCTTGCACCATTTTTCTCAAAATTGATTGATAATTATGGCATTTTAATCAAATCAATTTTTTTTTACTTCAATCAAAGCATTCTGAAATAAAATCCTAAGACTTAATACTGGTTTTTTACTTTTAAAAATTTTTCATATGCTCTTGAAGTTTCTTAAAAAACGTTTAAAACTTGTTGGCACAAGTTTTTTCTTAGTAAATTAAAAAAAAAATTGTTCAAAATGACCGGATAATTCGGTATGGACAAGATACTAAATTCTGGAGAGGTCACCAGGTTCAGTTTGGACGATTGATTTTATAAGACACCCTGTATATTTAATTTTATTTTCTAAAACCAAAAACAACATAAAAAAAAAAACAATAATTACAATAAAATAACAATATTTAAAATAATCCAACCGGCATCGACAGTAGAATTCTTTTGTGTTTTGTTTATAGTTTGTGGAAGTAAAACGTAATAGATATTTAGTACTTTATTTGTTGTATAAGTATATTAGTCCTTTATAATTATTATGGTTCGGAAAATCTTTTATAAAAAATATTATTTTCTTCCGGTTATTAATAGTTGTTCAACTGCAAAGGAAGAATTTATTTAAAAAAAAAAACCTTTTTTAAAAAGCTTAATTTTAATGAAAAGAACAGGTTCGAATTAAAAATTTGTCTTCCTCAAAACTGTAAATAAAAATAAAACTGTCAATGTGGACAGGGCCAACTCATCATTTATACTATACATAATATATAAAACAGAAATTAAAGAAATCGGTTCAGACGTTAGCGACACATTTGATATTATTACCTGTATAAATTATTTATATGTCAGATTATTAGATTAACTACCGGTTTTTGTTCAAAACTGTTTAAAAATTAGGAGAAGCAGAAAAGCACGTTTTGTCATCAATAACTGCAATTTTGTTTTTAGAACAAAAAAAAATCGTTGTTTTTGTTTTTCCCAATGGCAGTTTATTTTTAAATGAGAACTTTCGTTTTCAAAGTTTTTTTTTTTTTTTCTTTTCAACAAACACAACACGAAACGGAAAAGCGAAATGATTTTGTTTCTAACATTGTGTTTTGGTTGTGTGTATATTGGTGTGTATTGAAAACGTTTTGTGTTTTCAGCCAAGGAGAATTAAAGTGTTTCTAGTAGATATTTATGATCGCGGCCAGAGAATCCATACACCGCCTAAGGGAACTTTAAAAATGTATAAAGTCTGATTTAGAACATAAAAGCTTTGTTATGAATTTTTTTCCGTTTAAGAGAACTGTCTTTAATAGGAGATTTCACTGTAAGTATTTGTTTTGGTAACTGCTATACTTGCTGTTTTGAATTCTATTTTTAAATACGCTCCACTCTATGATCCACATGAAATTTCCTTGCCAAAAACTTGGAAAAACCACAATTGAATTTAATTTTTTACCTCAAAAATTTTGCCATTTGGGTTATTACATTTTCGTAACCGCAACCTGTTATGTTTGTTATTTTTATACATGGGGATTTTGTTCATATGCCTGTGGAAGAATTTAGTTTTGTAGGTCGTTTCTGAACAGGATTTTCTTGAAAGTATTAGTAGTTAGATATGTTATGTATGTGTATAAAATCCTGAAGCATTACTAAAAGTCTAATAAATAAAACAAGTTTTCTTTGAAGAAAAAATAAATATAATATGTGAATAAAAATAACAGGACCTAATATATATATTATTATAATAATATGATAAATATAAATATACTTGTTTGTCTTATGTCATGTTCTTGTTTTGATGCGAAAGACAAAAATTAAAACTAATTCATTCTAAATTCGCCCATGAATTAGACTTTTAACTTTATAAAAATAAAATTATAAATAAAATTCACAAGGAATTTAAATGAGTTTAAACAAGAAAATGATTTGATAATTTTGTTTTTTTTTTTTTTTATTTTTATATTTCCGTACAAATATATATACTCTGCATATTTATAGAATGGTTATATCATCTTTTTCAAAAAGCTTCGATATACAAAAATCTAAAGTGTTTTCTACAATTACTTATGTCCTTAAAAATAAATAAAATGCATGGCTGGATCGCAGGAACCTAATTTTAAAGCTATAATGAGGCTCAGTGTAATGGTTCAATAGCGTTGGTTAGAGAAAAAGTATGAAAAAGTCAAAAGTTAACAGTTAACAGCAGTTTGTTAAAATTTATTTTTGAAAAACATAGTTCAATTCGAGAAACTCATCGGACTTTTCATTTGAAAATTTTGTTTAGTGATGAAGCACACCAAAAAGCTGTTTCAATAAATAAAATTCTGCATTTGGAGCGATGAAAATCTATAAGCTACACCATTAAACTTAAAAAATGTCACCGTTGATGGCCCAATAAAGGGGCCGGTGGTATCATATTGGTCCTGGACATGTCTTCAAAATTGTTATGGTAAGAACGTTACAGACAACGATGAGCAGTACAGAGAAATGACAACTAAATTGTTTGTGCCTCAATTGGAAGGTATTAATGTTCCACAAAGCACGGCGGCGATACAATTATTTTACTAAACAAGCACTTGACGAACGATAAATTTAAATTATTTACTCTGAAAAGTCTGTGAAAATTGAAGGGAATGTTTTTGTAGAAGTAATTAATCAAAAAGAAAGATTCAGATATGATATTAAGTAATATTTGTCAGCCATTTTAGATTTCAATGTGATATTTGAAAATGTTTCGAAATTATTTAGAAAGTTCCTAGGCTTACATTTGTTTGGTGGTTTTATTCACCAGATAATGGTTATTTATTTCACTACTATATTAATGCCTTAATGTAGATGCATTTTAATTATTTTTCGAACAAACCAAGTTAAAGACTTGTAATGAAAACGCTCTTCTGTTTTTTTTTTTTTTCGTAGTGAATATAAGGAAGTTATGGTTATTTGAGTTATAAAATTCAAATCTTGATTCTGAAATCTTATATTTTCTGTCTTCGGCAATACAATAATGAAAGTTCCCATAATTTCATTAAATAAACTAAAAAAAATCCTCTTTTAAAATCAAAAATCCAAAAATGCAATACTTTTTTAAGTGGAATTGACATAAATAAAAGTTGTAAATAATCAAAATTCCTTAATTTGATTAAATCGGTAAACTTAATAGCGAATTCTGCCTCATTTTTAATAAAAAAATTTAATAAGAATTTCCATAGCGCATCCTCACTTTCAACGTAAAGTACTCATACAACCACCCACCAACCGACTTGTCAAAAAAGCTCTCTCTCTCTCTCTTTATCCTTTAACCATTAGGGTTTGTTTCTCTGGTCTGGCGCACTGAAAATGCACATTTGTTTCAATCCCACTGATGGTTATTCACTTCCCTCTCTCAGAAATACGTTAAAACACAATTCGTTATAGTAATAAGAAGATTAAAATATACATAGATATGTCAGCAAGGATATATTTATTGTAAGTCACTCACCTCTCAGCCTTTTCGTATCCACAGGCACAATTATAGTATTGGTATATTTTTTTTCTCCCACGATATTTAACCAATTATAATATTGTCTTATAATATTCCTTTTTTGTTTTCTGACTGTGAGTATATTAGAAATCACAACCGTTGTTTTTTTTTTTAATTTTGCTCAATGAAACACTTATTCACAATTTTAATTTTTAATTGACATTCGTTATATAAATGTTAGAACTTTTACTTTGCTGGATATTTTTTGAAAAAAAAATATTAAAAAACAATAAATTTAAAAATTCTTCAAACATAAAAAAGCAAAATAATTTAAAACAAAAAATAAAATCCGTATCCCGTTTATTCTGTTTGTTAGCTGAATTATTTTTTACTGGCCATCCGGATTCAACGAAACCCATTCACGAACTGAGCTTTGACCACCGAATGCTTTTCTAGGTATATAGAGATACTTAGTGCCGCCACTGTATCTAATAAAACGATGATGGTGTGATAACTGATGGATACGAATATTTTGGCCTAAAGCGAAAAAGCTTCGTCAGCATCTCGATTCTCGTTGGTTTGATATTTTTTTTGTTGTTCTCACACATAGACGAATATTGAGTTTTGAAGTGCATATGATGGCTTAAAGCAACCGTGTGTGGTCGGTTTGTCGTATCACAAAAAGGGCTAACCGTCCCTCGTTGTGGTCTTCTATTATTGAAGATGGCTTCAAGCTCGATTATATTTTTGTCTCCATTGTTTGCACTGATTTTAAAGTCTATATGTGAATATAGAGTTGTCTCAAGCAAGTTTTTATAAATTTATGCGATCCAACGATCGACTGACCTTAGTAGAGGTCTTTTTCGATTCCGCTGCATGTATTATTGGACATAGGTCATTAACTCATATGTGATTCCGATTGAATAGTATAATCATATTATGTAGATGTTATACTGAAGAAAAGATACAAATATCTTGAGCGAGAAGGAGAGGTATACAAAGCGGTATTTTGTTGTTGTTTATTTATTTGATTTGGTGAGGAAGTGAATTTGTAAAAGAATCGAGAATTGATGCAGGAAATGGTTAATTTGATGATGGTGTTGCTAGTACTGATTTTCAAGGATCTTCTACACAGACAATGATGGCTTGCTCGATTGGGGGTTAACTAATTCTTTAATAGTTATTTCCGGATTTTTTTTTTTATTTCTTATTTTTCTGTTTAAAGATAAAAGATTTGAATGGATTTTATGAAAGAAAAAAACATCGTTATTGTACTGGTTGTTTGGGTGTTAGAAAACAAAAACGAAAACAAATTGGGTCAGGGGTGGTTGTCAACTCCGATCGGTCAGATAACAATTCGTCGTTTTCATGATCAAGGTCAAGTATTTTTTTGATTCTTCTTAAAGAAAAAGAAAATATTTCTGTATTGAGAACTATACTTTATTTAAATATTCGATTATATAATTTTTGTAAGTAAAATTGTTTGTTGGATATACATATATACTTCAAATGACCTTGTCTGTTAAAGATTGGTCTAAAAGAACAAGTTTCAAGATAATATATATAACAAAAATTAGAAAGAAAAATAAAAACTCAAAGAATAAAAATAAAAATAAAAGTTATGCTCCCTATATACAGACAAACCATCATGTTTATTGAAAAAAATTAAAAATTCAAAATACCGGCCAATAAAATATAAAGAAAGGGAAACGAGTTATTTTGTTTTTGTTTTTATTTGATAAAAAATATAAAACAGGTAATAATTGATTATTAGAGCTATCCTAATATTTTTTTTTTGTATTTTTTGGTTTCGGGGCGAAGCAATGCGGATTCTGGTTTAAATTATGTGCATGCTAATATCGATTGACTTAGAACCCATGATAATATATAGAAGTTCCGACGATATTTAAACTTGAATTTTGCACTTATTAAAGAACTTTTATTTAAATGTGAATTTAATATAAAATAATTTTTTATTTTTTTTGATTCTATCCAGACTAAAGCTCTTAAAAAAATATTCTCCGTCATTGTTGTGGCATTAGTTGGTTTGTTAACATTGTTTAAAATTGTTATTACTTCTATATTTTAGTTTATTTATTAATAAATACTTAACGTTTATGATATTTTTCCTCAATTAATAAAATAAATTTCAAAACAAAATTAAAAAAAAAAACTCATGGATAAAAGAAAAGTTTTTTTCTGTTTAAAATATTTCGAACACACATTTCGTTTTATAATTTCTTATTAAATATTTAATAAATATTTGATCTTAAAATTTTAATCGTCTTGAATTACAATTATCAAATACTTGTGATCTAGTTGAATACAATCATTTTCAAGGTCTTCAAATTCTAGTAGTAAATAGTTTTGCAAAAACTTATGATTATAACTTGATCATTGAGATAAAAAATAAAACTCTATATAATTTTGAGGAACTTTCAAAATGAAATTAGTTTGACGTATAAACGTTTCAATAATTTATGTTATTATAAAAAAAAAAACTTTGTTTAACAAATATAATTTTTTGGAAATACCATTCACCTTAATAAGATACGGTGATTTTTTTTTTATTTACATAAATTACGCACATGCTCATTTGTTTGCTGTTAAAAATTAAAAAAAATTTTTTATTTCGAATAAAATTTAATTATTTTAATTGAAGAAGTCTGCTCACGTGGGGTATTTGAAATGTATTATTATAAATGTACAATTATTAGTAATAAAATACAGTCTTCCCTTCTTAACTGGAAACGACAATTTGCCATAATTTTGTATATTTTTGAAAATTCAGTTATATATGAGTTGAACTAATGCGTTGGAATTTAAACTCGAATTTGCTGCATTACGGTCATGACTCATAAGCAACATTAGAAAATAAGATAAAATCGCATGTTTTATAGCTTGATTCAATAAGCAAGTAAAATGAAAAGGTCAAATTTTGTGGCTATTTCATATTCTCTCACAAAGTCACAAAAACAATCGAAATTGTGACAGCGCCGTAGCTACTCGATTTTGTTTCGGGGGCAAAGAAATTTAAATAAATTTAACCTACTTTTTTTTTCAATGAATAATCAAAAGTTGCATAATTGATTGAATATGCATCTAAGCTGATCTAAGTTCTGATTTCACCATTGAATTTTCATATCTTCCATGTGATTTCAGTCAGCTAAGGAAAATAAGGTTGTGACAGGTTAAGCAAAGTCGTATCTATACCTAATGTTTTCAGTATATAATTTTCATCAGATTTTACATCAAAAATAATGAATTTAATCAATAAGCAAGTTACACATATTTAGTGGTTTCTTTGTAGAATATTTATCATATTTTTCATCGCAGTCCAGTTGTGGAATAAGTTTTTTGTCTAATTTTCACACAAGCAAACCTTCTCAAAAAAAAAAATTGATTCGTTAATTTTTTTAATGCAAAGATGTTTACAATTAACATGAGCTAAGTTTTTAATTGAGCTCGCTATTGTAGCCGATATCAAGTGGATTTATTTTATTTTAATTTTTTATATACCTACCTATATACTTTGTGATAAAAATAAAATGTATGAATAAGATTTTCCTTACTTGTTCCTTAAAAATGGCACGGCTTTTGTATATTTGGTCCCTAAAAAATGCAAAAACCAATCGATATTGTGTTAATCGAAATGACAAATCTGTAAAAAATGATTCTCATAGCTATCGATACAGCAGGTAGATATAGATTTGGAAAAGCTGCAGTCTTTGATCGAGTTGGACATTGAAGTGCTAAATAAAATTGAGCTAACTAAAAATTACCAAAGAGTACAAATTTGGTTGAAATTCGTGCAAAGAAATGAGAAGTTGAACGATTTGAAAAGATAAAAAAATCAAAGCTGTTACTCTGAAAGAGCTGTACCTATAAGGTGCGCCAAGCAATAGAAAATACGTATCGTCATTTTCGGCCTTGACACGAATTATACGGCCTCAACGTATTAGCATGTCGAGTAATAGATTTTTATAGATTTTTTAGACCTGGACATTTTTCTTTTAAGATTAAATGGACTAAAAAATCACAACATTTTTCTTTTAAGATTAAATGGACTAAAAAATCACAAAGTGCAATTATTGAAAAAAAAAGATTATTTATTTATGACTATGACTAAAAAAAAACTGTGAATGAATTTTAAACTACAAATTTATTTTTTTTTTTTTTGCTTTTAATCGTCTTTTAATTTTTTTCTTTCTTTCTATTATCGATTTCATATATGAGAAAAATGCTTGGGGAGCAAAGCTCTGCAATTGTGTGGGAAAAACTCGGTAAAAAGAGCTTGAGGCATGGATAGTATTAAGCAATTTGAAAATATTTCTAAAATTAAAATAAGCGCCAAAAGGAATTCCCAGATTAGATCTGTTAAGATGAGATCAGTAAATCTCTATTACATCTGTTAGACTGCATCAAAAAAACTAAGTTTTAAAGTGAAGTCCAAATAGGGAACTATTTTTTCAATAAGAATGATTGGGGGAAAATACGCTAAATGAAATTTATTTCCAGAATAAATCATAGAAATAGTTTAAGATGCGTTGAGTTTACAAAGTCTATTGTCATTTACCCACAGTAAAAAATGGGGAAGAGATACCGCCTTTAAGTTCTATCGATTGCGACCTAAGTCTAATTTAATTCTATCTCGATTTTTGTACCCATATTTTGACATTTCCATCAATTTTCAATACAAAAACCTTCCTCTAAGTTAAAATCCTTTTAATTCAAAATTATCTGTAACTTTTAATCCAGGTTAGTCGAATTTTTTCTTTTGTGGATATTAAAATCTAAAAGAATCCTACTCTCACAACTCGTATATCGTAGGTATTTATTATAAAAATATCGCGCATAATATGACTTAGGAAATTGGGAAACCAAAAAAAGAGGACTATAAGATATCACTGTTTGACTTTGTTCTAGAAATTTCACAGGCATGGGTTGGGTACAGGATGTAACTCCGTTGACAATTGAGAATTGTTTCAAAAAAGCTGTGACGATTAAGATGATATTCCGCTTAACTTACTGATATGTGTAAACGATCAACATTTTAGATGTCAAATAATTGATGAAGCTAATATACATTTTGACTGTACCATAGGTCATATGATTAAAATATAACAAAACGAAATTTCTAACAAAGTTGTGTTTTCTTTATTATCCAAATCTTTATCTATTTTTGGAAATTTCTATAAAATTAAAAACTTAGAAGTTTACAATACCAATGAAATCAAAGTGATATGGAACAAGTTTACAAAAGCTGATTATAATGTTGATGACGAGAGTAGAGCTGAAGAAAAAGAAGAAGCTTAAATAATTAACATTGAAATCGCGGAAAAGAATGATATTGAAAACGTTATTGCAGTATTACAATCTGCAATTCAAATGACAGACATATTTACCCGGATAAGGATCAACACTGCCATTCTAAAATAGAATAGTTTTTAAAACGGGCCACCATTTGCGGTTACTGTGATGATTCAATCAAAAATTACTAATTTGGGAATCGATACCGTTCAATGATAACCGAATATTTTTGGCCCCAATTGGATGATATGGACTTGGAGGACATGTGGTTCCAACAGGACGGCGGCGCCACAAGCCACACAGCGAATGTCACAATCAATTTATTGGAAAACGTGTTATCTCACGAAATGGTCCAGTCGCTTGGCCGCCTCGGTCGAGCGATTTGACGCCGTTAGACTATTTCCTGTGGGGCTACGTCAAGTCTATGGTCTATGCCAACAAGCCAGCGACGATTGATGAACTTCATACGAATATCGAACGTGAAATTGCAGCAGTATCGGCCGATTTATGCTTGAAAAGCGTCGAAAATTGGGTTCAGCGTCTGGACTTCTGCAAGCGTGCCCGTGTTGGCCATGCAAAAGTTCCATACATAATGGCATCGAACGTACTTTCACAAAAATAAAGAATTTCATTGATATCCAAAACCGTTTTTGTTTTATTTAAAAAAACTTTTGTAGCGCTCTTATTGAAAAACCCGATACAAAAGTTCTTATGAGAAGCGACCCATAAGTAACGCATGCACCGGACGCAACGAAAAAAGTAGGTGAACATTTAACTTTTCTCTCCGTCAGGTCCAATGACATATCAGTTGTCAACAATAGCCTTGTTCGATGCCTGCATTACATTGAATGTTTCATTGTGCTCTGAACTCATTTTGATGTGTTTTATGGGGCATTTTGTTTGGCATAGTTTACAATCAGTTTAGCTTCAAAAGAAAAGACACTCTGCGAATTTTTCATTTTTCAAAGTTCCAACAAGTTTGATCTAAAGATTTCACAAAGTCAAACAAGATACATATTAAAATCTGAATAGTAAAAATGTGCGTTTGAAGCAGTGAAAGCTTCCTGAGGAGGGCAATAATGGTGTCAATGAAATAATAGAAATTATTATTATCACTTTGTTGATACATATTAAATGAATTCAAATATCAATAAACTACGATTTGTGTATAGGTTTGTTCTATCAAAATAATTATCATTTTTATGAACCTGTGAAAAATTATATGCATTTACTCGTTACTAGCTGAACACAATGGAGATGAAGCTGCAACTGGAATAGCTGTCAGAATATTCAATACACACAAATTCAATGTTACGAACAGAACACAGCACAACTGCATTCGGTGCTGCAAAAGTTGACGAACTTTTAACTTTTCACGTGCAGCACTTTTGATTTTTCAATTTGTATGAAGAAAAAAGAGCAAAAACAAAAAATATTGAATTATTAATTGAAAAAAAAAAATTATCGGAAATAAAAGAGTGAATAATGGGACCGTGATGTTTTTTTTTTTTTTTTTTTTTTTTAAATATACAAACTGCTGTACAGATGCTTTGTGGGCACCATACAAAATTGCACGTAGGTACGCCACTTTTCCACAGCTGTTGCATTTCCAGCTCCAGCTCCAGTTCCAGTTCCAGTTGCAGCATTCTATTGTATTCAGGCAGTTACGCATACGCACCGACTAAAGAATTATATGGTGATTTGTGTACCAACGTTTACATACAACTCTTTAAGCGTTTCTTACAAAAAATTGATACATTTTTATAGGAATCACTTTGTTTCAACATCACCTCAACGTCAAATTTTAAAAAGTTTAGTATTTGTTATATGTATATATGTGTATGTATAAATATCTATAATTCATTGTATATCTATAATTCATTTAAGTTAATAACCTTCAAAGAAAGAATTAAAAATATTAGCATAAGATCCGTTAAATTTTGAAAAATCATTTCTGCTCTTGGTTTGAGATTTATTTAATTTTGCAGCATTTTAGGATGTTTCGGAGAATTCTTTTTTCCATATTCAAAGCCTGCATACTTTAAAGAGTAAAAACAGTTGAAAAAAATCAAAAATGTTTACACTGGTCGATAAAAGTTTAACATATTTTTTATTTTAACAGAAGCCAAACTAAAGTTTTGAAATTAGATAATTGACTTCGAGAGAACACAACTTCATATCTGTCAATAATAAGAGAACATAATCTTATGTTCAATCGCACTTTGATTTTTACGTCTGAATGTAAAAATTAAAATATCAAACTGATTTTAAAAGAAATAAATTAGTTAGCCAAAAACTTTGTTTTGTTTAAGGAGAGTGGTTTGTAAAAAATGTAGCACCATCTTACTTACAGTTTTTTATTATTATTATTATTATTAATTATTATTATAAATTTATTTAAATTAATATAAAATTACAGAAAATAGTAAGGAAAAAGCGTTAGCATTTGTAGCCATCTGCCTTACAGTTTTTTATACACATACATATGTGTGTAGTCGAAATAAATTGCTTAAATAATTCTGATTTTTTTATATCAACGCGATGTACGCCTTATAAATTTACAAGAAAATAAATAATTTAAAAATCGCTGGAGTGGTTTGAAACAAAGTTAAGAAAAAATAATCATCTTTTTAAATATTTGATATTATATAAAAAAAAAAAATTGAAATAAAAAAATATTTTTTGAACATTTTTATTTATATATTAAAGTACCTCCAGTATAATCAGTTAACCTGTTTACAAGGAAGTCTAAAACCAAAGGACGATTCTATGGCAGGTACCGATATTTGCAGAGCTAATTTTAATTTCACCTGTTAAAAAGCTTGAGTTCAAAATTATAGAAAAAATAGCTTCAGTGGTGGTTTAGGTTGAAGGTCAAAATACGAACAGATATTCATTCATTCATAATGTGAGGCTTGAATAAAATTCCAAGGTCGAATTTTTACGAATCCAAAACGTGCCCTGTATAGTATACCCTTACATATCGTCACCTGAATGCAAGAACCAGCTAACTTGATTTTCGTAGTTTTGAGAAAATTGCAAAAAACGTGTTCACCTGTTGGTCAGTCTCCTTTTTTTCCTGAAATTACTGGTAAAACTAAAAAAATAAATGGCAGCAAGTCTGAAAACTATTTATCTGCTTATTGCAGTTAAAGCAATCGATTCAACAAAGCAGAAAACCCAGATATCTCAAAAATGAAAAAAACGAGTTAGCTGGTTCTTGCACTCAGGTGACGAATATAATCGGGAGTAAAATAATGCTGTTGGTGCAAATTGACAATACAAAAAAAAAATTAAAACAAATAAAAAGATTTTTAAAAATACGATCTGTAGCAGTACCAATCAACAACGATGGCAACACTTAATTTTGGAAACATGCGAGCTACACCGTATCAGCTATGTACCACAGGCACATCACACCATGCACCACGATTATGTACCTTATGCGAGCACATAATCAGCTTCACAGTTCCTGCCGTTATTTTTCCAGTTTCATCTTGTATTTTCATTCGGTATAAAACATCATGCAATTTATGTTTGCACGGTCAGTTGTCAACTATTCTCTGTAAAATTAATTTAATAAAATTTATTCCTCTTTTTACTAAACTATTTTGTTCATTGGTTTCATTTAGCTAAAGATCTATGTGAACTAAAAACAAAAACACATTAAGGCACAATGGGACACTGTGGCGTATACGCACTTTTTTTAACATTTTTGTAAATCGAGGTGCTATATAGCTTGTTGGGCATAGTTAGGATGGTATGGTTTTGAGCTTCTAGTTTTAAACAAATATATATTAATCACAAAAGTTTTGATAGCTGAAACTTGAAATTTTCAAAGTTTTTTTTTAGCTTTTTTAAGTGATTTTTTGAAAATCTGCGTACAAATTGTATAATCGAGAATTTGAAGCTAAACTTTGACCAAAAACGAAACTAAAATACGAAACGATACAGAAAAAAACACATTATTAAAACTAAAAACTTTAATCTTTAGAATGCTTTAATCTTGATTTAATCATTAATACACGGATCTTCAAAAAAAGATAAAAAATGAAAAAAACATTTTATTCAATTAATTTTGTCCAGAAGTGTAGTCTTGGATGAAATTAAAATTCTTAAAACCGAAAACATGTATAGGTGGTTTTAAAAGCTACTGTTTCTTATTATTAACAAATACTATAATTTTGTTATAATTTTTACTATAATACGGAATGCCGTGTATCAAGAACTTTTTGTTTTATCGTTTACACCTAAAAATAATTACTGAATGACCGTATAATATGTGTTTAAATTAATATGAGTTTTCGTGCGTCGTATTTTCATCTAACGGCTTAGTTTCTTTATTAATTTAAACATATTTTAAACAAAAGTGCTACAATGCTTGATAATTTGAAAAATACGGAATGGCGAATTTTAACAAACTCTTATATTATTTTTCAATAAAAATCAAAATAATTTTTTTTAATTTTGATGATTTGAAACGACTTTCAGTTTTACATTTTAAAAGAATAATAATATTTGGAAAAAAATGAAAGAATTGATAATATAAGTTTTAAATAATTTTTAAGATCGTTTAAATAGACAAAGAAGAAGTACGTAAACAATAACGAAACTCAGAAGATTCAATTATGATAAATATAATAATAATAAATTAAGTCATTAGATTCTTTTAACATAAATACATTTTTGTTAATTTTTTTTTATTATTAAACCAAACAAATTAAACAATACACTATACTCAATAAATTCACCAATAAAAGATGAACTTCAATAAGCTAATTAAATAGTATACATTAAGGCGTTGTTTAGCCTAAGTCAGTGTTACTTCATATTTTATACATTTTGTTTTAATGTTTAGACGATCACAAGGTTCGTAGAAATTTTAAACGAAATTACGTATTCTGTACGGCTCATTTGCGATAGAAAATATCAATTTTCGATTAAAAATCTCCATGAATCTTGCAACTATTCTTACAACCGTCTCAGAATGAATGGAACCTTTAAGTCTTTCTTAAACACCATACAAATTTTCTGATTCCTTTAAACGGGATTTTATTATAATATTTGCTTGCATAATAGTGTTGTCGTTAACATTTGTTTCAAAGGTACCATAGAAGGTCATAAGGACGCTCGCATGTTTTGTAAAGAGATTTTCAATAGATAATTGACAGATTCTATTGGGAATGGGCCTCATGTGATCGGAGATATCCGTTAAAAATCTCCACGAACCTTGTGATCGTCCTACGGACCGTTTCCATGTGAATAGCCTTCTTAAGGATTATTCATACTTGTCACTACGAAACTTATAAGCTTTTTGAAAACTGATGTGTAATATTGTTATAACATTGTGTCTAAATACGTCATGCCCTACTACTGGACTACGCAGTAGGGCACCAACAATGTGACCTTTTTCCAACTGAACCTATAATTTCTACCTTGAGAAATGTAATAACAATAACATATAATTATAGATTTTTTTTTTATTTCACTCCATGCGTAAGTGGTGAATGAATTTCTATTTAATAATCGTTATTTGCTTAGCTTTTTAGACACTAGTTGATCTCAATTTGTCATTATTTATAAATTATAACTAATATGAAGAAATCTCATGTTATTAATGGATCACAATAATTCTTCAAATTTAATTATCTGGGTATAGGAACTTGATATAAGTTTTCACAGTCTAATGAGAATGCAGGTATGGTAATTATTGTTGGAGTAGAACATGTATTTCAAACTAAATTTAATAATAATTTATAAATTAAATACTTCAAGAAATAGGTACAGAAGCAGTCTCAGACAAATTGTCTAGTAAATTTGTATTTGTACCTTCACAATATTACAATGGAAATTTTTCAATAAAAGGGAAAACCCTGCAAATATAGATTATTTCATTTATTCGGAACTTTTTATATTGAAAGAATATTATTATACTGCACTTTATGGCAATTTTTGTTAATTACGTAGTAATTTTCCGTGACAGGGAATCCCTGCCCTCCCTGCCACCTCCCACTGGTATACTCCGTGGTACTTACAAGAACCATTAAGGAAGTTTTTTTTTTTAAATACTATTTCAAATAACAAGATTCAAAATATTATTTTTGGAGATTTTAAAAAAGTATTGGATTTAAATTTTGTTTTATTTTTTTGAATTTATATGGAAGTATACAACTAACTGTATATACCTTCATATAAATTCAAATCAAATATAAGCTGATAGAACATTGAACAAATCAGGTGTTGTACTTTTTTGAGATATTAAAAGATCTTTTAGAACTGAAATAAAGAATTCCGTATTTATTTAAGCTTTTTCTACAGTAATTTTATATTGTTAAAATTTGAATTTATAAATAAAGATTCAAATAAATATTTTGTTAAGAACATAGATACATCCGCTTTGAAAAAAAAAATCCTTGAAAGTACAAAATTCTTAAAATATTTATACCTCTTTCCGCACGTTCTGCAAATGATTATTTCAATTTGAATTATCATAATTAAATCATCTTTTTTATATTGGTTGGCAAAATATAATATTGAAAATAACTTGTTTCGATACGGGATAGACCGTATTTAAGAGACTCACATAGATACACAGATATATCTTTTAAGGTGTGTTATTATCGCTCATTTATGTGCTAATTAGATATTTCTACAGATTTAAAAATTAAACTAGCAAAAGAAACAAATCCTGTGAAATAGACAAAATATTATTTCTTTTACTTTTGTATTTTGTAAGCAATATACAGTACATACATAAATTAAAGTTTTTATTTTTTTTTTAAATAAATTTTCTTCTATTTTGTAAACATTATTTGTTGTTTAAATTTAGAAATATTTAACTTGTCTACCATCGAAGCTAGACCAATTTCTGTTCAACCTAGGATTCTTTTATTCTAAAACTTTAGTCGTTGAGTTGAATTTTAAGAGTTATTTGTATATTTATGTGTGCCTTGTTTAAAATAAACACTATAACTTCTGCTGTACAAATTTATGGTCTTATACCAGTTCTCACATATGGATCTGTGTATTTCGTGCTTCTGCTTCTTTAGCTCATTTCAAATCAAACGAGTCGTTTGAGAGAAAAGTCTTTAAAGTTCACTACTCGTTTGAGAGAAAAGTCTTAAATTAAACAGAGAGTGTTTTAACGCCACCTATAGTAGATTGGATAGATAATAATCTTTATTATTATAATATTTTTTTCCAAAAGTTAAAATGAAATAAGGCCCAAAATTGGAATCATTTTTCAAAATGAAATAATGCCCCATGCAATAAGGCCCCAACTAAATGAAAAAAATAAATGAAATAAGATCCTAATTTACTTGCATTGTAACTTTAACAATTTATTTACAGCAAGAACACTTGTAGTTCTTCTGCCCCTTATAGCCATCGATTCTTCATGAATTTTCATTTAGGATTCAGCAGAAATTTTGTGATGCTTACAAAGGTAACAAACCAGCTGAAAAAAATCACGCGATTTTCAACACGAATTTTTTTTTGCATTTGGCATAATTTTTTTAATGCTTACAAGGCAACAGAACTGACACAGGTTGACAAAAATCACACAATTTTTTTCAATTATTCTGTTGTCTTGTAAGCATTAAGAAATTTTGTGCTGAATGCAACATAAAAATTCGTGTTGAAAACCACGAATTTTTGGTTCTATTGCTTAGCAGGCATATGTTTGGAGCCTCTTTTCATTATTTTTCCTTGGGGCCTTATTTCATGGGGCCTAATTTCGTTGAACCCAAGATTAACATTCTATTTTAAGCTTAAAATTAAAGAACTTGACTTTTTTGCAGTCGGCCTTTTTATATGAAGAAACAATCAGTAATTTCACAAACTTTTGAATTCGATTTTTAAAGAAAGAAAATAAGGATTAAAATTTTAAAAATTAATTTTAAATGAGAATAACTTGTAAATGTCATTGTGTTTTTTTAGGATCTTTATTACTATTGAAATAACAGAAAAAGCTTATCTGGACTCTTGAAAGTTGGAGCTTCTTCTCGTACAGCCACTCAATCTAAAATGTACCTTAAGTCCAAATGCTTGCTTGAATTTCAAGTGTATAGTTGGGGCAATAATTTAAATCAAACCTAAAAATATTCAAATTAAAATAAAATATTCAAATAAATTTCAATTAAAAAACATTAAAACAATTAATGAATATGTCAATTCGTTTGTTAAAACAATTCCACTATATATACTATAGGTACTTATAATTTTATAATAAAATAAAAACTTGTCCAAGTCAAATTATAAACATAATATAGAAGCTCAATTATAATTTTAATTTGTTTGTGAGCTGGTATGCGTAATTTTTATCAACAATTCAATTGCAACGACGATTACAATCAATAATTTGCGTTCATTTGAATATTATAATATGATTTAAGGGTACTTAAAATTGTCAATATTTGCATTTAATTAAATAAAATATACATACATATGTATGTATATAAGTTTACCATTTATAAAGAACATCTAATCGATGAACAGTTTTCAATTTCGAAATACATCTCTATAAAAATCTTTTAAACTACTTTTTTTTTTTAATTTGTATAAAAATACCAGCTTAATCCTGCCACATTTCGCAGCGCCACCTATTGACCATTATTCGTCAATCAACAATATTTATTCAAATAAAAAAAAAAAAACTTAATAATTTGTATTAAGAAAAAACTCCATTATAAGAAAATCGGGTGTGGTAGTAGGCCATCATAACACATGTCATGCTTTAAGGTTCAGGATTAATTTTAATCACAAAATTTCAAATAAGGGGGAATTTTAAATACATATAAAATACAATACACATAAATACAACACTGAAAAACTTTCGATTCTTGGTATGTCCATAACCAACCACCTTCTGTGGAATGACCACATATTAGATACTGCTAAAAATGCAGCGAAATGTTTAGGTTTTCTCAGGAGATGTAAAAACTTCTTTTCCCCTTCCGATCTGGCAACAATTTATAAGGCGTTCATACGTCCAAAACTAGAGTACAATTCTCATATTTGGTCCTGGACAGTGTACAGAAAAGAGCCTTAAAGCTGATAGGTGATAGGTCAATCTCGGAAACTTTCGTCTCATTGGAACACCGTAGAAATGTCTCTTGCCTCGCATTGTTTTACCGCTACTTTTTTGGTTAGTGCTCTAGAAAAATATCCGGTTGCATTCCTCCTCTGAAACAATTTTCCCGTAATACCCGCTCCGCCAGGAATGCCCATCGTTATACCCTTGAGCCAAACTTCGGTCGTACCGTCAAGTACAGAGATTCTTTTTTTAGTCGAACTACACGAATGTGGAATTCCTTACCCAGCTCTATTTTTCCTTCCCAGTTCAGTGTCCAGACATTTAAGACTAATTTGCGTCGTTATCTCCTACTCAATTCTATTTCTGTTTCCTAAATGCTCGTACTATGCTAGTCATAACCCCTTGAGTGCGCGTAAATTATAAAAAAAAAAATATGGAAACATTAATTTTATTTTCTTTAATGGCGTCGCTTATGTTCTATTTTGTTTTTTTTTTTAATTATCTCTTTCCGGAATTGAAAAAAAAAAAAACACAATAATAATCAATAAATTCGGTTTGCACCCAAATATATTCAGTTTACACTGTTTAATTTTCATTTTCCTTACACATTTCGAAATAGCTCACCCTACAACCGCCATTTTTGTGGCAGCCAAAACAAAAGAAAAGAAACTCACCCCGTTAAATTGTTATTCACATCTATATTCATCGGCTCAATTACAAATACAAAAATGTACAAAAATGGGTTTTGCTTATATAAATTTATGTAACTATCAACAAGGACTTCAAAATAATAAAACTATTTTCTAAATAACATACACAAACTGATAAAAAAAATTCTAATATGAACACTTTTTTACGTTATCACATGATGATTATTTTATTTAAACAAATCAGTAATCCAGATCGAGGTCTTTCTTTTATATCACAAACTCATTGAATTTATTCTAGTTTTTTTTTTATATATATATATAGAACTAGTGTATCTGAAAAGTTCAAAGTATTAACTATCATAATACCTTTCACCATACAAGTAAAATTTTTTTTTTAATTTCTCAATTAAATGACAAGGTATTTTAACTTTCATTGATTGGAAATGTTGTGTGATTATAAATGTGTGCATTAAGTTTATATGTATGCATATTAAAAAAAAACACATTTTATTTTAATAAGAATAAAGTTATATAGTATTGAAAATAATAGATCAATTTATAATCAATTTTAACCGGAAATAATAAACAAATAACTTCAAATAATATTCACATAATGATTAAATAACTATAACAAATTCAAATTATACTAGATAAATAGAATAAAATTCTATTTTATTGAGGTCTAGGATGTTATATTACCTACACCTTTTTACGAGAAGGTTCTTAAAAAGCATGTCTTTGGTTTAATAATAGAAGACTTTAAGTTGCATTTTATTATCTACATGATCTGGTCCAGATCAAATTTTAACACGTAAATACAAAAACAACATGTAATCATGCTTTTTATGATCCAAAAACTATAACTTTTGTATTATGTGTTAGTATGGTAAGGTAGTGTAAACTGTAGTGTAAAGCCAACAAACACATAGAAAATAAACAAACACAATAAAAAAGTGAGGGTTATATACAACTGGCTGTCACTGTTTTTTTTATTATGAGGATCTGATCCAGATCAGATCATGTGGGTATTAAAATGCAGCTTAATAGCCGTTTTTTATTGTCTACGGATCGGGTCCTTTTTTTTAACACGTAATACAACAACCACTTGGGAGGGATTCTGCTCTCTATGTGAATCTAGTTTATAGTCTGGCGGATAGATGGCTATTCAGTTTTGAAAATCGGTAAGGTAGTGTAAACTGTAGTGTAAAGAAAAAATAAAAGCAATACATAAAAAAAAAACATTAGGTAAAATGAGATTAGTGAGATTAGAGTGCCTCACCGCAATTGTTTTTTCCCCAAATAAATTGTATACAGAAAAACCATTAAATATTGTAGGGATTTACTGCCACATTTATGTTGTTTAAACTCTCAATAATATATTAGTGTGTGGTTTTTTTGCAACTCCATATGAAGTTGGCCAAAAAAACGATATCGAGACTAACCAAAAAGTCATTACAACAAACAAGCCTATCACTGTTACAAAATGCCATCACTACCCTTTCAGGTTTGTGGTAAGCATGAAAACAAAAATTAATCAGCCACACCACATTCAAATTAAAATAAATGTTATATAGAAAATATTTCCTCTTGATGGAATAAAATTAAATAATAACATAGAACTTAATTTCAATTCATTTATAGGCAAACACAATTCCACCACAATGACCACCATTTTGATCTCATAAAAAAACATAATCGATGACTCAGATAATTATGACGGTTCCTTACAAAATATCGATAGTAAAATGTAATAAGTGGCGGTAATATAGTTTTAATCGGGACTAAAGTTAAGTCCCGAAAATTATATGGACTTTGCTAACTCGATGTATGGACTTAAGTTGTTGTTGAATTTACCTACGCGTATAAATCGCTTTGCTCCGACGTCGTTTTTTTCGTCCAATTCATTATGAACTTTATGGCAAAAACACGCCTTCTATAATTAGTGGCAAATAAAACCTGCTTTTTGGATATTTACATTTTTTTTTCTTCGTTACGGCCCTTATATTAACTTCTATGAATTCCTTCATAATTTTTCCAGCAAAACTGGTTCTATCTGATACAAAATGAGACTTTATTTATTTTTTTTTATTTTTGAACTGGTAACAAGAGCTCTAGGTTTTGTTCACTTTACCACATTTTTACTATCAAAATATACGAAATAGCTGTGTCGATACAGCAATCACTTAACATATTTATTATAACACGTCGTAAATTAATTACTTTTCCCACAAATGAAGCCTATATAACTTACCTTTCTAGATCATTTATACAAAATTTATATAAAACGATATTTGAAAATCTTTGTTTATGTTTACGTACAATTTTTTTTTTTGAATGCCTTAAAATTTATTCCCATATTATGATCTCAGGAAGTATATTTTCACACAGTTCAAGATCAACAAAATAAATAACTTATCAACGCGTCAGTATAGCCAAATATCTTTATCTTTAAAATAATATCTGTTTGCTGAATTAACTTTGCAAACAAGTTTCTTTTGATCATGTCTTTGAACCTTGAGTTAAAAGTTTTAATATGAATTTCATTAGAAAAAAAATTATGTATTTACATTATTAGCTAGCTATAAGGGCTTGCTTGCAGACAGTTTAACTTTTAGTATAGGCAAATGAAGCATAACGACTAGTATTGTGGGAATAACAAACAATAAATAGTTTCAAAAAAAAAAGATTGTATTATCTTTTAAAAGAAAAAATTTTTTTTAAAAAATCTGCTTAAAACCAAAGGAAATTGAGCTTATAAAGTATATAATATAATAAAATAACATTAGAGAGAAAGGATGGAAGAAAAAGTTTAAATAAACAAACTTATTATCCAATATATTTAGTCATGACTTATATGGGAATTTAATATAGAAATGGGGAAGAATATTTATTTGCCATCGAAAGCCTTCGAACAAGTAGATTCATATAGAAGATAGCCCTTTTGTAGGTTTTCAGCCTTATTATTTTAGGAGTAAATTTGGTTTTCGTTACTTATCAAATGGGGGAAAATAGAGACATATTTTTTTCGTCGTTACACTTTGTAAATATTAAAGAAGGTCGTGGATATACAATATGCACGTGCAGTCAAAATGAGATCTTAGAGATGTTGCTTCGTCAAAAAGTTATAAACTGAATCCAAAGCTTTTTTGGTTGGTTTGGTTTTTTTGTTGAAATGACAGTTCATATAGTGCCGGGTCCTAGTAACTTACAAGTCTTAACCATATCAGTCGAGGCCACCTACAATTTTCTGCCGAATCCGAAAGGCTAAGGTAAAAAGCAGTTTTTCATGACAGAATTTGTCAATTCCTCGCAAGGGGCATTAACCCGTCAAAAATATTTCACCCAAGACATTTAACGTAACTGAAGAAACTCATCGCCATGAAAGGACAGAATTAAGAAGCAAACCGCACTGTTTGATGTTATAAAGTATTCTGCTTTATTTTCAAATAAATTACATCAAGATTCTAATAATAATTTCTTATACCTAGTTTACAAATACATTTACATTTCTTAAACATATCTTATCTCTAATTTCCTGTAATCTTTAACTAGCAATAAGGGTTGTAAAGTTGATAACAACGATGCGAGCAACGCATGCGATGGGAAAGCTGACACTTAAAAAATAATTTGCAATGAACTTGGATGATTTTCGATGGTTTTGAATTTTATATCAAAAGAACGTCAAGAAACTGCTTTTATTAATTTTAAATTAAATTTAAAAATAACATGTTTTAGTTTTTGAGAAAAGTCAAAATTACTGAAACTACTTTTTCTCTGTGAAAAATCTTTTTTTGGTGGAAAATAGACTCCCTTGACCAAAAATTTAACACATTCTAGCTTTTTATCGCATTTTAAGTGAATCACCCTGTATTCATAAAAACAAAATGTTCCATTATTTCGATAACTCTGATTTTTAGTACGTAAATCTCTTCTTTTAAATAAAATTCAAATATAGTTTTTTTTTTAATTCATTAGTTGCACTTATACTATTGTTTGTACCTGAGTAAAAATCTATAAAGTGACAAAATTTATTCACCATCTATAATTGTTTCACCTTAAACTTTTGCAGAAAAAATATAATTCCGCAAACTAGCACTATTCCGGGTGTAGTATACATAGTTCGATTTGAATTCGACATTCGACAAGTGTATCTCTTCCGGATTAATAAAACAATGAGAATCAGTAAAATCTTTGAGATCAATCTATATGACCCTAAACAAGTGTGTCATGGAAATTATAATAATAATAAATTTTGCATACAATAAGTTCATTCATAGAAACGCGGGTTATATGTACTCCCAACTTGACGTTCATATAGATATTCTTCTTCTTCACTTTAAAGATGCCTGGTCATTGGTCTAGAAAATGTAGGCAAATAAAATATTAATAAATTTAAACAAAAACTTAACACTTCTTAAGTATTTTACATCGAATGGAGCAGAAGAGTATAAATTATGTTTCTCTATTTGACCTTATGTCTTTAAACTTGACCGCAGTGGGTTACGGACATTGACCGTTGACTATTTTGCTGTTGCGTTAGTTTTTTTGGTCAATGTTGTAAAAAGTGAACATAACAGAGATCGGGCAAACTATTTTTTTTTTTAATTTATTTGTATATACAGTTTGCTTTTTTCTTTCAAGACTTGTAGGCATATTAAATTGATTTTAAAAGGGAATTCGAAACGATTTAAAAAAAACGATGATGTGTCTGCTGTGTATATTGTAAAAAGACGTTATTAAATAAATGCAAGAAAATGACAACATTTTCAGAAGGTTGTATAATTTGTTTTTAATTCTTTATTTATAATTTTAAGAAAAATAAAAGAATTCTTATAAGGGAGAACATTTTTTTATTGATAATAATACTTAATGGAATAATTTACAAAAATATATAAATATATAAAATATCATATAAATAATTTTAAAATTAAAAGGTCTTACAGAGATGGGTATAGTTAACATCGAACCTGGACCAAGCTCCTTCAGAGCCAATGCTTTACTCATTGCGCTACCGAGGCCACCCTATCATTTCCATCCCAATTAAGGTTTTGTTGTTTGACAATTGCATTTGAAACCAGCATTTTTATTAGCACCACACAAGTTGTTGTTGTACCTTCGGTTTCTTTCTTTTTTCTCCGTTCTCGATTTATAAGTCAAAAATTCGTTGAACATGTAATGAGGGAGATTGTATGAAAGATTTGACGTGGGTCAAAAAGTTTTTCAAAATAAAATTGAACAAAAATGACCAAGCACCACTAAAAAGGAGCCTGATGATCGGCCTGGCAGTCGTGAAATAGCTATAACTCCAGCCTATAAAATCTTGGTGGTAGCTCACCCAATTGTTGTTGCTTCATTCAAATATTCAATATTAATATGATGGTGCGAAAGCTTGGCAGCCTAACTGCAAGTGTGTTATCACTCAAAAAACCCCTTATAAAATAAAATAACTTCTGTTTGGGTGGAACACTTTAATTAAAAATAAAGCTTTAAATAAAAAAAAAATATGTAACACCCAAAATAGTTTTTAAGTGAAAAACCAATTCCATTCTTGTCATTCTAAATTGAAAAACTTATGAAAAAAATTTAAAATTTAATATCTCAACCTTTCTTGAAATAATCTTATCGGAGCCATTTGCACAAGACGATAAATACATAAATACACATAAAAGTGCAAAAAAACACACGTATTATAATCTTGTAAAATATTTTACGATTTTGTCTAAGGTAGTTTTATACGGTAAAAAAGAAGATAATCCATGTTTATATAAAAAAAATAAAATATACAATGCATACACTTTGAATTGTGCAAAAATTTCAAGGATATCACTTCAACATGACACACCTTCATCCATCATAATTGTTTAATTGTGCAGACATACTTCATCTAATGCAAACAACAAAATTGCCCTCTGTTCACCCATATTACAAGCGGCTTGCCGCATAGGTCTAATATACAAACGACAATTATTTAAAAAAAAATAAGAAAACAAAAATATATTAATGTGCATCTAGTGTCCGAAGATCAAGTAAAGATCAATGAAATCCACTGAATGTGTTCATTATGTGCACATTTCGCAATACACGTGAAGAATTAATAATAAGATTATTTGTTTACGTATTTGTATGTGTACTTTATATGACATCTAATCTGTTTTGGATTAGATTTCAGCGGAAAAACAAACTCTCTTAATTAATTTTGTTTTTTTCCATAAATATTAAATTGTTTATGGGAAAATTTTAAATTGTTATTGTTATTAACGGAAATGTCTATAATAATTTTTAATCAAATCCTTTTAAATGCCCTTATTTTCTTAAAATGATTTTATTTTGCTTCCGTCAGAGCAAGGTTGTAACCTTTCCCAAGTAAATGGATCTTCTTGCGTGTACAGATCTTTAGACAACCTTCATATAGTCGGGGAAAAACTTTTCACCGGTATCTTACCCTAAGTTAATTTTATGAGACTATAATAATCGAGTGAAGAAAATAATCTGACAGTAAATTAATAACATATCAACTCAAAAAAACAGGTACAAAATGGCAACAATTGGGACAAGTGCGTAAAATGATAAAATGCATCATAATTTATAAACCGGTCAAAAGTAATCAAATCGAATCTGAATAAAAATAATGTATAGCCACCGCTAGACATTTTTTGTGTAGGGGCAATAGGGTGTGTCAAAACCTAAGCACTTAATTATTTTCATTTAAAAACATATTTTAAGAATGAGTTCCTGACTTTAAAAAAGCCGTATTATTATATTATTTATTTTTATTATTTTATTATTATTATAATATAGTTTTTTAATTTTCCCCTCCCACCAAAAGGGGTGGACATATAAAGTGACTTAATATCTAAAAATCATGTTCATGTAATGTACCAACAAATTAACAAAATTTGATCCCACCGCACAATATAGAGAAGTAAAAACTTTAACTCTTGCGATTGGTTTATTTCAAAACCGGTTATTTTTAAGAAAAAAGTAAGAATAATTTTTGTGTAAGAAATTTTTAAAGCCAAAATTAGTCCTTGATATTAACCAGATAGATATTCCTGAAAAACCATTTTGGGGGGCCTTTAACCCCACGTAAAATTTGTTAACGGCGCTCATATTGAAGAGGACTTTTAACGATTTTTTAAGAACACAATGAGGCGGTTTTCTCAATTTTTCTGATGAACTTATGAATTCCTTTTTGCTATGTTTTGACATTTTAAACTTTAAAGCGCATTTTGTTCTTCAAAATTGTATATTTTTTGTATGTGTTTAAAATTTTTTTTTTGAATTTTCAGTCTTTATTTTTATGCTGTATGATAACTCAACATTTACTGCACGGATTTTCACCTATTCGTTTTGTCCCAAGTATTGAGAACATTTTAAATAGAAAAACTATCAATCTTTTTAGTACTATTGCGTGAAATCTTTTAATTTAAGTTCAATATAAAAGTATATACCACGGTTTACTGACATTCAAGCTTTAATATAACCTTTTATCTCAACACTTCTGAGAAAAATATTTTTAAATTTTTTTTTATAATTTTAATTGATAGGTATATGAATTTAAAAGAAATACAATATTTTAAAAATCCACTCAAAAAATGTCATAATAACACGCTTGGATAATACTACCACAGTATAATGACAAGTAATTTTTTGACACACTTTTTCAGAATAAAAACAATTCACTCTTAGTACAATTACGTTAGTAAAATAAATCGACTTTTGTTAATAATATATAAAGAGTGTCTCTTTTAAATACCACCACACAAGTGTCATCAAACTAAAAAAAGATGGCGGTTCAGCGGGAAATGTTTTGAATTCAAAAATAAAAATAAATCTGGGGACAACTTTGAATAAATTATAATTATTTAAGAGCCTCTTGCTCTTTGACATGATATTATCAAAATTAAATAAAGCAACTATTATACTCAAACTTTTTTGACTACCACATATTTTTTTAATGATGTATTTTGATGGAAAATAGTAGATTTAATGAGAAAAACAAGGATGGCACTTGCCACGGTACTGACATTTTGGGTATTCTTTTTTAAACCAAGGAAAAAGCGTAGCAAATTTTTAAATAATATTGAATGAAAATTGTAGTACCAACTCATTTTCCCAATTCAAAGTAGAGAAAATTTTACATTGAGTTACAAACAACTGGACACAAAAAATCACAGTTAGAAGAGAATGGGAAGAGATTCACCCATATACATTTACCAAAACAAGCTTTTGTTTCCTTCCAGTTCTTTTTCGGTATTTCTACTCTTTCCAAAATTTATAAATTAAAAAAAAATGCAATTCAAAATATTTTTTTAATAAACTCAGCAATCTACATATAATCGGTTATGTCTAAATTATTTTTTTATAATACGCTCATGATATGGCTTGGCTAATCCTTTAAATTATTTACAAATATTGCGAGCAGCAAGAATGTCATTAACGTACATATTATTTAAGTATTGCGTAGACCTACAAGTTTCTGGGTGGCTAGAATCCTCAATTACCTAGCTATACCTCCGCCTATGTATTTGGTAGTTAAAGGTACTTGCATTTATTTTATTTTTTTTCATTAGCCGGTTGGTATTGCAGATGCTTGTAAAACGAGATGTTAAAAAAAAAACTCGGAGTGTCCCACTCTTTTTCTTTTTGTAGTCTCTTAACGATAATATTTTGGATTCATGAATGACTGACTGTATGAAAACCCAGTTTGAAGTTTTTTTTTTTTCTCTCATGCGGCACACAGGTTGCATTTTTCTTTCGATGTGAAACCGGCTTTAAGCTTTAACAACGACCTTGTAACTTTTACTGGCAAAAGCTGATATTGATAGTTTCTCTTCCTCTTCGGCATGGCAACATTTTAATTCTGGAATTATTATTATATAATATACTTACTTTTGATTAAACCTGTAAGTTTATTAATAATCTTTGCGAGTGACCATATTATGACAACAATAATTAGTTTTATATAAAAAAAGATATTTTTGTTTCAATGCCAAATTCTTATTTGGTCGAAGGTATAATTACTAGGTAAGAAAAGGTATGAAGAACAGTGCTAGTTAATTGCTGCAACACTTTTAAGTAGAAGAGCGGTGTAATATGGGTTATTAAAATTGTTAACGTATACAAGGCCAATAAGGTTAATTGCTGATGAATATGTTCATGATAAAAAAACCCTTATGAAAATTAAGTTTTAGTTCTATTGTTTTTTTTTTATAAGTGATTATGAAAACCTTCTTAAAAATTGGAGCTTTGGAGTGGAGTGTTTGAGCTAGAATTAATATCAGATTGTGAATTATTAACTATTTTTTTTTGGAATTGCAAAAAACATGGTTTTATATATATAACTTTAATAAAAAGCATCCAGAGGGAATCGGGCGAAAAAAAAAATATGTCAGGAGGGCTAAACAAATTTTAAATGCAAAAAAAATGCGGCCTAAGCTAAATCAATAGAAACTCTCCAGGGTCACCTAGCTCGCATAAGCCGGCTCGGAAAGTCTTTTGTATTACATTCTATGATAGACAACAGCGTGGAAGACCATGCTTACACTGCTGGAGAGATGGCGTAGACCAGGACGCCCAAAGTCTTGGGGTGCGCAATAGGTATGATGTCGGCTCGCGATCGGTATGGTTGGAGATACTTTTTGAAGGAGGCAAGGACCGGACACCGGTAATCGAGCCGATAATAATGAAGATGGTATATTTAATAAAATTCCAGCGTCCAGCATATTATGTAAGTTTCATTAGTGAAGTGATTGCAAAGTCCGTTATGGATGTATGAAAATCTTATTAAGATTCCGTTCCAGTGCAATTTTTAAAACTTAATATTATTAATAGTTTCATATAATTATTTGGAGACGACACATATTCCAAACAAAATTACCTCCCATAAAACAACTAATTGGCTTTTTGGGAAAATGGAGTAAATCTTAACAATAAAATTTCTTTAAAATAAAAAAAAAAAAAAAACATTTGTAAGCTAAAGGCAAGTCGTTTAATAAACTTTTGCAATGAATTCGACAGCAAATAAAGAAAGAACGGGAAATGATTTAAGTGATGGTATTTTTACTTGTATGCATTATTAATTGTTATCCCTAATTGATATAACGGTTATTTTTATTCAAACAAAAGAACATTTTGTTTGCATAAAACCAATACTTGCACATTTTATAAACATAGGATATCGTTGGCATTTAATTTATTTTTTGTGAAAGATAATAAAAATTTATAATAAATAGTAATGTCATTTTTAGTGTTTAAAATAAATTATTAATTTTTATTCAGAATTTAATTTATTCTTTTTTAAATTTTATACCATCATCAAAAAAAAATAATCTTTAAAAAATAAAATATAGCAAAGTTATTTATTGTTCACTCCAACTTAAAATTCATTCTTAGTCAAAATATATTAAAAAGATTTTTAATTTGATTTAAAGGTTATTTTTTTCATGTTTTTAAGAAAAAATACACATACTTATCGTTAAATGCCAACAAAAACGTAGAACTTTTTTGGACCATTTTTCTTCAAAAATGAGGCTGGGGAACAACGTTTCGGTCACGGTGCTCGTTACAGAGCCATGTTAACAAACTTTTTTGTTTTACTGAAATTGAAGACTTTGATTTTGATGACCTGGATGGCGCGCCATGCCACACAGCCCATGTGTGGGCTGTGCGGGCACCAAATTCCATTCCCAAATCATGTTATGAGACGTCTCAGCGATGTCAATTGGCCGTCTCGGAGCGGCGGTTTGACCCCTTTGGACTTTTTTCTGTGGGGAACCGTGAAGAAACGATGCTATCCCAACAATCGGGAAACGATTCAAGCACTTATGGCCAATAGCATCCAAGCAATCCGTGAGCTACAGCCCGAAGCCATCAACAAGGTCTTGGAAAATTGGAGTGACAGAATGCCCTACTGCGAAGCCAGCCGAGGTAGCCACTTGAACGAAGTTGTATTCCATAATTAATGGGAATGTTTGCTCTTACTAATAAAGCCATAATACATGAACAAAATTTAATTTTGTTAATTTTATTGCATTTTTAAAAACCAACTTGCATTTGGCCCACCCATTTAGATTCAACATCTTTTTTATTGGTGAATGTTTTACCACCCAACTATTTTTATAAGTTTGTAAAAAAAAAAATACAAAGGGCTGGTTAACAGGTTTAATAAAGAAGCAATTCAAACTTTAATTCCATGGATTTTTACCATTGCGACACCGTAAGTGTGAACTACATGGTTTATCTGCATAAAGCAAAACATTACTTCTTCGTCTAATTTGACCGTTTTTATCTTTATTTAATAAATAAAATATGCAATATGCCTTTATAGTATTCTCCATTTATTTTTCTTCCTTTTTCGAGATACAATAAAACCTGCTTAAAATAAACCCGCTTAAGAGAAAAACCGATTTTGCTGCTTCGTTTCAGAGACGAAATGATGGACTCATGTTTCATCTATGGTAAAAAAGCTACGGAAGAATTACACTTTTTTTCTGTGCAACTTTAGGAATTGAAGTGCATACAACGGAAAACTATAAAAATTTTCTCTCATAATTTGTAGTTGTTTCAATATTACTCCTCTTTGATTTTAATTAAATTGATATTAATTAAACCTCCATAAGGTTTAAAATTGCCGTACTTTAAGATCTCACTACTTTTCGGGACTGACTTGCTACATACATAAAAAATAATTTTTTTAATACTTCACTTATGTAATCTTACTTGCATATCTCAAAAAGCAACAATATTTAAAAGAAACGTAGACCCACCAAAACCTGATTAATGGGTGCAATTAAATTATTTCTAGGAGACGGAAAATTTTATTTAAAAAAAAAAAAGTTATACCAAACTTGTTATAACCTAAGTCTTTCTCTGTGCCAATTCATTCTAAAACATGAATGATCATATTTTTATTCAATTGATATCTTTTGTAGAAGGCCAATTCATCGAAGCTAAAAAAAAAAAAACTTTCTGCTGGAAGTCACTTTATTCTAATCATACTTAAACAATATTTTTAGGAAATACTTCCATAATCGAAGGACTTAAATTTTCAAGATTAAATTTTTGATTTTAATTATTTCAATGTTAGATTTAAATATCAATTTACTTAGAATAAAAATATTTATTTCAATAGTTCAAAAGTTCAAGAATATTAGTTTTTAAATATCATATCTGCAGCTCAACAGAACTTGTTAAGACCAATATTAAGGAAAAAAAGTTCTTATACTAACATCTAGAAAGAAAAAAAAGCATCAATTAACTATGCAAATCAATAATGAATATGATCGCAGACTATCTATACCCAATATAATATTTGAAGATTAAAAAAACCAACAATAAAATATAAACAAAATTTCTACTTTATTTAAATTGATTCAAAATCACAACCTTCTAATTTTGTTAAATTATACGGAAATGATACAAATTGATATACATACCTAAGATCCAAAGCAATAATTATCATTACAAATAAATAAATTAATATATATATATTTTTTTTTAATGATGACTGTGTACTCAGTGTAAAATATTCTTTATACTAATTACATTGGTCAATAAACATGTGTAACAAGAAAACGTCTTGCTAATTTTGATATCTTTATACTACATACATACATACTCATACTTTGCGACACTACAATCATGTGAACTTGTTTATTTTAATTTTTAATTTTGTGTGGTTAAGAAACGAGTGACTAACGAATTAGGAAATATTCTACCATAAACTAGATCTATGTAACTATAATTTTAAAGAAAATATAATAAAAGGTTTTCCAATACAGATAGGGTAGTGTTAAAATTGAATAAAACACCATACACGTTTTGTGTTAGATATCTAAGAATGTTTTTTTGTTTTATTTGAAAGTAGTATCAATGACATTATAATATGTGTGAAATATGACTTCGTTTATATGGCCTCCGCGGTTTTGCGGATGGATGGACCGCATATGAGAGGTCCAATATTCGATGACCATGCCGCATAAATAAGTCTGAATTTAAGAAAAGTCCCGGAAAATTTCGTTCTGCTCTACATTTTGCAGTACGCTTTTCAATGAGCGAAATCGATAATTATAGCAAATTGTTTAGAGAAGTTTCCACTCCTTTTTGGCACTAAATTATTTATTAATTGTGTGCGGAAAAGTGAGACCACAAACAAATTTCGTTACGCATAATCTGATAAAACTCTGCATTAATATTTGTCCCTAGTCTTTTCGTTTACTTTTTCGCTGTTAATATGGAGACCTAAGTATATTTTTGTTTCGCTTCAGCTGCGTACTAGGCTTTAGGGAAATCCTGCATCACACGATCTTGGTGCCCACTTCACGTGTCGTCGTCTGTGCGTGAGATAATCATCCCCTTAAAAATCACTCCAGTAGATATACATTAATATGTGTCATGTAGTGGCATCCTATTGCAACCAATGTAAAGTGTTAGATGAATGATACTGGAATGAATTAGATCACAATATTTTTTTTTTATAAATTGAGAAATTGAGTTTACAGCAGTTTTAGTCGCAATAATGAAAAAAAAAATCTTTGAGCGTTTTTGTGTCGAAAGCGATATCTGGCTTTATCGTCACCTTTTTTTTCTGACGAGAAACATTTTCACAGAATTTGCTTGAAAACAATCCCATTGAGCTTCACCGAATACCTCTACAATCGGAGAGATTTCTAAGTGAGGCCCTTACTTTTAAAGGGAAAAGATCGGGCATTCACGGTACCTACATAAGAAATTAATCTTGTATAATAAATATGTTTCCAACAATATGAATTCACAGCACTGACAGCAAGGGTATTTATGGATTTCCCGGTTGTCTCATCTCACTAATAATGGATCTCCTTGCTGGAAACTGCAAGCAAAAAAGACACCTCGGAATTCTTGGCTTAGTGAGTAGTCCAACATGTAGTTTTTGTAATGTATATATGGAATCACCGCATCACTTAAAATTAATAAAAGATGCACTTATAGACCAAAGAAACCTGGGACGTCTAGAAAAATTTTGAAAATATTTTGAACCACCAAAGAGTTCAATAATGTTCAATGTTTTGGACTGGGACGTCTAGAAAAATTTTGAAAATATTTTTGAACCACCAAAGAGTTCAATAATGTTCAATGTTTTATTATCTCTGCAAGCAGTCAATATTTAGTTTAAACAGTTTAACACCTTTAAAAATAGTTCAAATTCAAAATTTTGTCAATATTAATTTGAATTAAAAAAAAACTGTGGTGTCAAATATAAGTACCTACATTTTGGTTATATCTGCTTAGGAATAATTAAATTTGCACAAACACACAGCATACTTTTCGTACTACAATAATCTAACTATGTATATAAATATACTTTAAACAGCTTTGATGCTCAGTGATGATATGCAAAAAGCCTTATCCCCGTCTCAAATTATATGACACAAAAATTGTACTTTTTGCATACAACACACATTAATATACTGAGTTACAAGTATATGTAAGAGGCGATGCTTAAAACTTATTGCATAAACTCAATTTTGCGTTAAGATGATTACATGTTCGATATGGAAATCTTTTGAAATGTACATAATCATCAGTTTTAGCATTCAATCTTTGAAAAAGGTTTCTACCTAGTTTAAGTATAGTATTGATCGATATTTGTTTGGCTTTTATATCGTTCCCGAACTCTTAGTTTATAATACTGGATCACGTATTTCCGGTTAAATTTGAATTTTATATGAAAGCACTTGAATTAATAAGAAATTCAAGATTTGCATGCAAATAAATAGATACATAATTTTTTTCATTTTTGTTTACTATAAAATACAAAACAAAATAAATAAAACAAATCTATAAGATAAAGAAAAAAAAAGGGAATAAACAGAAACAGAAACAAAGAAATACAAAAATAATACATTTTTTTTTTTCAATAAAATAACAACTTAAGTGAGCTATCAACAAGTTTTAGGTTGAAGTTACAGCTATTTTACACTACAACCAGCTTGTCTGGATTAAAGTAAAAATGTAAATTGCTTCAATGCAATTGGTAAACAATAAAACATTGCATTGGGATAGAGCTTATTACTTGACTTGCATGTGTAACATGTGTATTGTGTAGCGCATAACGGTTTTTGAAACTATAGTCATAATTTTGATCTTAAATTCGAGTTCCCGTGATGGATATTTTATTGATTAAAAATTAATTTAATTTGTTCTAAACACCACAAATAGAAGCCTGATGATCCGGTTAGGAAGCTGTAATACTTTAAAATTAAGATGGTGTTGTTTCATTCAAAAATTAACAATTTTAATGAATGTTTATTTCTAGATATACAAAAATACATAATCAATAAGTAAATACAAAAATAAGTAAATAATAAAAACAAAATAATTCATAACAACAACAAAATTATTTCAAAAATATTTTTTCCTATTTAAAATCATTTCAATAAAAGAGGAAGTTCTATACGACACACATGTTAACATTTGGTTTTCAATAGGCATATTAAACCAGTTTTTTGATAAGGGGTGTTTTTTTCCACATACTTTGTGGAATATTTAAAATATCAAATGATTTCCTAGATTCGAATTTGTTATCTTTGCTTGTATTAAAAATAAAAATAAACAAACAACAAAGAAAAGAACAAAATTTTTCATTTAAATTAAATTCTATAGCAATTAAAAAAAAAAAAAAAAACCTACTTTCAAAATTCAGATCTTTTCCTTATTATGTAGGTACATATATTCTTTTAAAGAATAAATTGACAACTGATTAGCCAGATTTCAAGGACAAATACACATTCTCCAATCCTCACCAATTCTTCTTTTATTTTTAATTTACTTCCATTTCGTTTCTTATCGAAAAAAAAGACTAACTTTATCAGCAACAGCACCAAAGCTTAGAAAATGCAAAAGAAGAAACTAGCAATATCATCATCAAAATGAACTACACAGATTCATCGGTTGGCTTACCACTTCTCTTTTCGTTTGTTCACTATTATACATACTCTCTGGATTTCGTACTCTTTAGCTGTTTAATAAAATATCTTTTATCAGAAGCTGGTTTCAATTCCCAATGTTGAGATTTAATTTAAGTCTGCGCAAGACGATTAACTGTGTATTGGTGATGTTCGCATAATGAATATGCGGCCACTCATCAGTCTTGGAAAATAGTAGATAGATATTATTGTTAACTTAAATCAATTCATATAAGAGGGTTAATTCTTGTGCTAGCTTTGAATGTGTGGAATAATTTACGTTTTATTTGTATCTCTTACTTCTTTTGAAATGGCTTGACATTTTTAATTTTATCTTGTGATTGTCGAGAAGTTTTTCAATCAGTTAAGCATAAACTTTCAGTCGGTTCGGTTAAGATTGTCAATTTAGGCTTTGCCAATACGTATAACGGTTAAAAATAAATATTTAAGGATACTATTCAATAGCGTATATAATAAACGACGAGTATATTTATCGGTATTTTTTATACGAGTAATTGTGCAAAATTTTAAATGAATCGATTATTTAGCTAACGGAAAAATAATTTGAATTCTTAATTTTAACGATTTTTACTTGAAAAAAAAAAGAATTACGAACCACAACCATGACTGAAACATAGCCTGGAAAATTTTAAAAATAAAAATTGTTTAATATTTTGTGCGTTTGTTTGTTAGCTTTAAAGTGCGTTTTGTGTTAGTGTTATAGTTTTTTTTTTAATTATTATTGAATTAGTTTAATTGATTTTTCATCTTAATTCAATATTCTCTCTCCATCAAAATGGAAAACATTACATCAAATTTTGATTATGCTGCTGAAATTGTTAAAGTTGCATTTGAAGAATTAAATACACATCATTCATCTGGAAATTATTCAGGACTAATTCCACGATATTATTGGCTGATCGAAGAAGAATATGGAGGTTTGTCCTTAAAATAAGGTTTTTTTAAGTTATGATTTGCAATAAAGAAAATTAAAAGTAAATAAGTAAATAAAGTAAGTAAATAACTACGATACTTCGGTGATGTGTTCAGATTTCGAAAGTAATAAATATCTAAATAAAAAATTGAAACAAAAGAGCTGAGCAGCAAACCTTTTTATAGGTTTCCGCTTTGAGTAATCGATTTTGGAATTTTTTTTTTAAATATTTTTGTTTTTTTAAATTTAAAACATGATTTAAATATGTGTTCATAAATAATATATATTAACTTGATTCCTTCATCGAAGACTTGAGGTCTTAAATTGAAAAATATTACTCACGATAGAAAAAGGTGGACTTTCAGTTTTAATGATTATAAAAAAAAGATCCACTGTACATTAAGATTAAGATTATAGAGAAATAAGAATATTAGTTAAAGCTCATTTAGAACGAACGCTCCTATTAAAATGATGATTTTGATCTTCAAATTTTTCTGTAAAATTTCTCTTATTAAAATTTATATTCAAATTCGTATCTTTAATTTTCAAATTGATTATTTTATAATAAAACTGCATTTCAAATTTTTTGCAGAAAAAAAGAAAAGGGGCTCACATTTTTGAGAGAATTGTATTAGTTTTTTATATTCTCATATATTTTGTCAATGAGCTGGTCACACTTTTCAGTCAAATAATCTGATTGTACGTATATATGAATAGCTAAGGAATATGAATGTTGAGCTTCTCGTTTTAAATTTTTAATGCGAAAATTCTAAATATTTAACTGAAATTTGGTGTGTTCGCATTCTGTTCCTATATTCTTCTAGATTCCCGTATTTTAATTAAATGACTTTACTAAATTATTCAAGTTTTAAAAACAGGTACTTCTAAGTCACCAAAGTAAAATTGTACCCAATAAAATCCGTACAAAATTTTGTTTTTTTAAATACTCAAACAAATAATAAATTTTTTAAGTAGATATACCTGTCTTTTTTTAGCATTGAGTTCTTCACTTTATAATCAAATTAATAATTCAAATGATATTTTTTGTCCGAAAAATATTTACGGTACATGAACAATGTACCTAGTACATCAATCTAATGTAATTCAAATAAGTACTTAAATTGTACGTATCACTTTCTACAACAGTTTGAAAGTCGGAAAATTTGATTTGATTTTTTTTCTAAAAAAAAATTATGGAATATGTCAAAAATCTTTAAAAACTTTATTTTTGTAATTGAGTTTTAAAAATGTTAATTGTATAGCCTTCCACCACTTATAGCTTTTGCACAAAAACAAACTCGAATAAATTTTTTAATGAAAGTCGTTAAGGGTATTTTCGAGGTAATAACTTTTCCAAAGAAGTTATAGAGCCTTTTTCCTTTGAACCTGTTTTTTGGTATAACAAATCTACTATATGTGTTATAAAAATGCTTTTTTTAATATTTGTACACATATGTATTTAGTTTTTTTGTAGTTTTAAAGCATTTCGACGACTTCAGAGGAATTAATAGTCAATTAACCTACGACATTTTTTTTGTCAAATAAGTTCTAATTTTTTATGTTTAAAAATCTCAAAATTAACTTTTTGAGAGGTGAAAAAATAATATGCTTCATCTTTTGGTTTAAAGTTGTAAATTTCTTAGGTATTGTTATATTTATATTAATAAAATCGATAAATTTGGAAAGTAATTGTCAGATCTGTGAATACTGTCAGATAATCCTCTGAAAATAAGCGGACAGGAACTGACAATATAACCAACTAGCCTTACAATTAAAAATTATCCCAAATAGGGATATTATTTCATTGTCAGGTGGTTGGCTGTGACAATAGCCAGACAATAACTTTTATGATAATATTGTAAAGTTTAAAATTATTTGGCTAACATTTTTAACATTTCAGTGGATCATGACAAAATTGTCATATGTCTTAAAAGAACTATATATGTAAGGCAATTTCAAATGAGTTCTAATCGTCTGGAAATAATAAAAAAATTTCGTTCCGACATGTTCAGGCGATTGTCGATTATACCTGACAATTTGATTGTCAGATATTCGCCTAACAATGGCCTGACTATGACGTTTCTTATAAGTAGATCAAAAATCTTAAAGGCATTCTCGATAAAATTTAAACAAAATTTAAACGTCATTAATTACTAAAAAAATTAGTGAAATGCAATATTATTTTAATAAATAAGAAGTTGATACTTAATATACCCTCGACCCAAAAAGGCTCTAGATCTGAGACAGGGCACGTTTCCATCCTCCCCATTGCTTATTTCAATCATCACGACCAAAATCTCTGTAATCGGCGGCCGCGATGGGGTTGTCTCAAAATCAGCTGGGATTCAAATTCACTCTTATCATTTTTGTTCATTTTTTTAATGTAGCCTTGCAAATATGATCAACATTTTTATAACTTTATTCATCTTTTTATCCTTACACAATTCATAGTATTCACGGTTGTATCTTCTCTTCCTTTCACTCTTCTTACACACAGGACCTGATGTTTGATAATACATCGAAAAAATCAATAAATTAAGGCAATTTTGTCAAAATATTTTCAAACCCCTAGTTTTTCCCGTTATATTGATTTTTTTCTTGCAAAAACCTGAAATGCACCTTTAAATAACCCGTTCAGCCCAAGACAAAGTACCGAACTTTAAGTTTGAACCTGTGCTTTATATATAAATTATTTTCTTGCAATTATTTGCTCCGGTTTGAGCAGGGAGCTTAAAGAATACCACTTTCCAATCCAACTGGTACAACTAATTTCTAGGTGGACCTGACTTTATGTTAACTGGTACAATATATTGAATGGAGAAATATATACGCCACTGCATGAAGAAGATACCTACTATACTTTGCATTATTTTTTTTTTTTGAAAGTTCTTGCACGGCTAAGCTACATAGCTATTTTCAAATTCAAATAAATTCTAATGAGTAAGTTTTTGTTACCTTTAAGCATATCGCGCTTTAAAATAAAATTAAAACAATTATCGATTACAAAAAGAAGACTAAAATGGGGGGGGGGAAGCACTGGGATGGACAACTCACCATAATTTTTTATTTGTTGATTTCCCTGACTAATAATTATCAAATACTTTCAATATCTAATTTAAAGTTCAATAAAAATATATTATTAGTTTTTTTCAACTTTAGTTTACTTACCACCTATTTTCAGCAAAAAAAAAATTTTATAGCTTAAAAACTTTCACATCCAAAAATCAAATATGATCTGCAGGTTTTTGACCTTAGCCATAAGATATTATCTAATTGTAAGTGTGAAATAAAAATTATATTGAATATCAATTAAGTTTATTAACACTTACATAAATCATCAAACCTTCAACCTATAAGTCTAAATACCATTTAAATTTTTTTCTATCATACAGTAATTTTTGTTTGGTTTGGCTTGCTAAGAGTGTTTTGTATTTTACTTATATTTACTTTTTGGCAAAATTATTAATATGTTCCAAGGTACCCACCATCTCGTACAATAATAATAATTATGATGATTATTTTTATTTTGTTTTAAACTCTTTAAGCATCTTTTCCTTCAATACTTCGTGGTTCAACTTATACATAAATTACCATGACCTCTCCATATGATTCATTCATATACAAATTTTTAGCTCTAAACCATCAAAAGAACTACCATAAAAACATGTGTTTACATTATGCTAGAATATAATCTCGAATACATCATAACTACTATTAAAAAAAAAAAAGTAACTTAATTGAGGGAGTGAACTTGTCAGCAATTATTGACATTGGGAAGGTCACTTTGGGTTAAAGTATATTCAAGACAGTGCTGTCGTTGCTTGTATTTTTATAAATTTATCTGTAGTCTTTAAGCTAAAATCATTTATTTACTTTTGATTTTTGAAGGCATTTTAATATAAAATTTAACAAATAAAATAAAATAACGAAAAAAAAATAAAATAGAGTGTGTAAAATAATAAAAAAAATGTAGTCAATGTTTAACTTGTACAAATGCATCATATTCTTAGGTAGGCCGTTTTTTACTGTTCAAACTGTATTATTAATTAATTTATAATTAATATGAGAGAGATTTGTTTCCTAACCAAAATATTTTTTGATTCACATCATCTGACTATGTACATACTTCGTACTTAGTGCTATTATTTTTGTGTTATATTTGCTCTTCTACTAAATCGACAGCACTGGTCATACAAATCTTTGAAGATGTATGATGGCTTAACTAGTTTTTATAATGTCGGTATTTATCTTTCTTTTTTTTTTTCAAGTTCATTATTAAGTTGGTGGTTAGTTTTGTCACAAAGATATTTTGTTTTTATTATTTTTTTTTTTTTTATTTAATTGTTTTAAATTTGAATCTTTTTTTGTTTTGTTTTTGGGGATTGTAACTACCGAGCAGTATAATTATTTTTAAACCTCGATGATGATGATGATAGTATATCGTCTCTGTGATTTGTTCTCAAGGTATGAAAACCACTTTTTGAGGAATTTGTAATTGCTTCGTCACAAGTTTTTTTTTATTCTCTTTACATTTTTAATTGTTGAATTTTGTTTGTAAGGTGTTTTTTATTGTTGACTCCATTAAAATATTTTTTTTGTATCTACATATATATAAGAAATTATTCAATAATTTAGTTCTCATAATAAAGATTTACATTTTTAATTTGTTTTTAACTCTGTTCTTGATCATTGATGATATTTAGCATCAAAGAACTTATTGTTAACTGAATATTTGTTCCGATTTGGCTTTAAATGATTTATTAATTAACTCATTAATAAAATAAACCGAGAGTTTTAAATATTAAAATTTACTGCATTTAACAATATATTCAAATAAAATATATTAAAAATCCCCAAAAAAATGAATTTCAACTATATAACAAAGTTTCGATTGCAAACAAATTATATTTATTCACATATCTTACAAAAGCACAACATCAATCGAAAATCGTGAGTGAATGAACCTAAAGGTATAATACCAAAGATGTTATAATAAATAATTACAAATAAATAAATTGTGTTAATTACAAATAAATACTGGTTTTCATAGATAATACCAATCTATTGATTATTTGATTTTATCATTTAATTTCCATGGTGAGAAATTTCATCTTTGGATTATTTTTTTTCTATTCTATTGGTTTTTCATTTGTGAGACAATATTAATCATATTTGCGGGTATATTTCCATTTAAATTAAATGGAAAATTATATTTATTTTTGCTCGATGATGTTCGTTTTAACACTTCTTGTGATGCAAGTGCATATAATAAATAATAACATATATAGTTTCCCATGATCAGAGATTATAGAAAGAAATTGACTATGAATGTTGATTTAAAATATTTGTTAATTTCTTTTCTTAAGAAATATGAATACATTTTACATTTTAGTTTTACTGTCTAATGATGCAGAATTTTAGTAACTATTTTTTTTTTATGATTTAAAATTAAATTTCTCCATTAGAAATTTATCAAGTATAGAAACTTTTATACCTATATTTCTTATTTTATATGGCTACTTTAAATTGATTATAGTATAAATGAATAGATTAGGGCTAATTACGTTTTAAAATTAAAAAAAAATTACTAAACATTTAACAGATAAATAAACAATAAAAAACAAAAAAAAAAATCCAACGGAGGCCTTTATTTTCCGAAGGGCTAGCCACCATTTTGAATTTTAATAATTTTAAGGTTGAAACCAATTATCTTAAAGGGCAAAGTTTCGAAAGTTTAAAAAAAAATTAGGTTTCGAAAAGACAAAGATCACGAAGACTAAGTTTCGGAAAAAAAAAATTGTTGCAACTAAGCATAGCAAGTCAAAGGCTGATAAAATCTTAAAGTATGTACTTACGGAAAGAACATGTTCAATTATTTTAAGTTAAAATTTTTAACACAGGATCAATGGGCGCGTTCTGGTGCACAAGAATAGCCTATCCAAGATACTCGAGTATCCATCTATGTTTCTGAATGCAAATCAGCTGTTGTTGACATTTCTCATAGGATTTAGATGAGTATACCAGAATTTTTAGGTTAGCTTTAGATATTCTTCTTGGCAACAGCTGTCTTTCATCAGCTGTGTTTTTACATGGGATTACAACAATATAAAGCTATATCTAGATCACTTTGGATACAAACCCGAACGCAGCCAATTATTCTCAGATCGCAAATCCACAATGTACTTTTAAAATTGATTTTTGGACAATCACTTAAAACATTGACTCCGAAAAAAAATTGGATAAAGCTGAATTTATGGTCTATTGCTTTCCTTTGATGTTCTTAAAAAACTGTTAAATTTTACAGCCCCTTTAAGAGTGTTTCACGAATATACCTGATTTTTAGCTTACATTATGGGCCTGAAAACATGGCCACAAAATATTTGATAATGCAAGGAATTTGATAGAAAGTGACACCAATGAAAATTTTATCTCAATTTTCATGTGGGGAGGGTATTTAAAAGAAATGAAATATTACAACAAAGTTAGCATCACCAGGTGTTTTACTATCGAATTTCAATTTACAATGAATAAAATGCCCAAAGAAAATGTTTTTTATTAAATAAACAAAATTACGCATACGCCGTAGTGAACAATAAAATTTGTTTTTCAGAACATATTTTTTTCGAAGCATTTAACATTCGAGACCTTGGTCTAAGAAACTTTGTCTTTAGAAGACATAATTAATAATAATACTGAGTCAACACAAGTTTTGTCAAATGAAAACTTCTACACTTGAACGAAGCTTTTTAATATGTACTATGAATTCAAATTCAAAACATCTACGTACGTATTGTATAAATCGTTATTTTGCGACTCTAAACTTAAGTTTGAGTATCCTAATTCCTGGTATGATAGATCCATTCGTAGGACAAAATTCGAGTTAAAGGTATCGAAAATAATTATATTATGGTATAGTATAGAAAGTAGATGTATCTAATAAGCCATTACTATTACATTATTATTATATTATGTCTTTGTTTTTTATAAAATTTTTTGTTTTTTAATTCTTTCAGATCCAAGAGCGAAAAGATTTCCCTTAATGGATAATCCCCTGCCCACCTTCGGTCTTGTAGGACTTTACCTATCTTGGGTATTATATATTGGACCAATGTTCATGAGAGATAGAAAGCCATTTCAACTGCGACAAACACTGATCTTTTATAATGCATTTCAAGTTCTATTGAGTGGTTACATGTTTTATGAGGTAAGTAATTAATTATTATGGTGGTGATTAATTTATATTTTATGCATCAAATTGTAGGTATACACGATTTGTAAAAAATAGCAACAAAAATGTAGTTTTTTTATTACAGTAGATACAAATTAATTATTAAATATTAAACATTTATAAATTTATGTAATGAATACAAAACAAAAATACATCTTCTCTTACTAAATACAAACACTTATATAATTTGAAGAAAATATAAGAATAAAAATGTATACATTTTTTATAAATTTTTTTTATTTTAAGAGTTATTAAAAATTTTGTGAAAAATGCAAGTTTATATTTTTGTACAACTATAAATTCTTATATAACAATCGTGAAATTCACTTTCCTACCAAAATTAATGATATTTGACATTTGACCATTTTTATAAGTTATAATAACTGTCCACGGAAAATTAAAAAAAAAACTATTTTATTTTAATTTCATTTCATTTAATGCCATTACATTTTGTTTTTTTATTTAATATTATTTTATATTCAGCATAGAAAAAAATATAAGCATCTACACATTAATTAAAATGGAGTAGAGAGTAATAATATTGCAAAAAATTACATTTTTGTGGCCTTTTTCTGGTAATTACAAAAAAAAAAAAAAAAAAAAAAACATTAAAAGTAAAAGTAAAATTAAAATTTAAAAATAAATCCTACTATAATTGAAAAAAAAACTTAAATCATTTAACCAAAAAAATATTAACTTAAAATTTAAATCAATAGTAAAACTTTGAATTGAAAAAAACTTATTTAAAAAAATAAACATTGTGATATAAAAATATTTAAGGTTAACAAACATAATATATAATATTTTAATTTCTTTACATTTAAGCATCTTATGGCTGGATGGCTGAATTTATATAATCTTAAATGTCAACCTGTTGACTATTCTGATGGACCAATGTCAAAACGGGTAAGCATACAATAATGATTTAATAGATTTTCTTAATTTAATTTGGCACTAATTTTTTAAAATTAAAAATCCATTCAAATGTGTGTTTAAATTTACATTATTGAAAATCCATTTTTGAAGTAATATTTGCAATTATTTACATGCAAAACAAATGATCAGCAATTTAAAAGAATATAAAATTTATATTTTGTAAGTTTCGAAGAACTCATGTTTGTCAAGGACTCACCCTTTTTGCCCAGTGCTCTTTTAAGGGTTGAAAAACGCTTGTTTTATTTTAGTTTAGTTTTTTTTTAAGAGCGAATTGGTAAATTTGTCTGCTCTGTGTGCGTGACATTAGCAGAAATGGACAGACCTACAATTTTCTGCCAAATACGAACGGCAAAGGTCAGAAGCACTTTTTTATGACAAGAGATACTCTTGGAGAATTTGTAAATTACTCGCAAGAGGCATTCACTGTGAAAACATTTTTGTTATTTTTTTTTTTTAAATTGACATAGGTTGGGAATCTAACCCAAAACCTTCAGCGTCATAGTCTCTTACTCCACTAATCATTACCCCAAAGTCCTTATCCTAATCAATAAATTCAAATCAAAATTACAAGTAAAATATATAGGTACTGGCTTTTTATAAAGCTTTTGAGATGAAAGGTTAAAAGAGGAAAAAACAGGGCACATCAAGGGAAAACATTCCTTGTTGATCTTACTATTTTCAACTGAAGCTAAATTTAGATTTTTTTCTAGCAAATGTTTAAAAATGCTAATTTTGACTTTTATTTTTTTAATTTTCCTCGACTTAATATTGAATTATATCGTTAAATAATATTTTTCATTTTTTGTTTAAATAAGACTTTATTGTTATAATAAATTATTACTTTATATACATATAACATCCCAATGATACAACAATTTACCTTGAATTAATTTAATAGGTTCTTTAAAAAAATAATAATAATAAAATTATTACTTTATGCATGAGAACATTTCCTATTTAATAATTATATGTTTGGCAAATTTTTTTTTTAACGTTTTTTAAAAAATAATATTTAGAAAAAAGCAAAGGAATATTTTTCATAATTTTTTAATTACTATTTAAAATCTGAACACATGCATTTTGGTAACTGGTGTTATTTAATTGAATTTATTTTGAATTTTAGTTAATGAAGTAAAGCATAATTTGTTTAGAAGTAAAAGGAGATTGAAGTCTAAATTATGAACCATTGGTTTTGAGTAAACTAAGTATCGATGAAAAATAAATGATCTGTTTTCTGTTACTAAAAACAATACAAATTCTTAAACTTTATTTTCAAAAAAAAAACTTTTAGTAACAAAACCGACTAAGATTGAGAGATGAAGCGAAAAAAAAATTAAAATAATTTTCCATTTTTTTATTTAATTTGTTATTAAGAGATTTTTGTGTAATAACACACTTGCAGTTAAGCTGCTAAGCTTTCGCATCATCATATTAATATTGAAGGTTTGAATGAAACAATAACACTTGGGTGAGCATCCACCAAGATTTTTATAGGCTGGAGTTATAGCTATTTCACGACTCGACTGCCAGGCCGATCACCAGACTCCTTTTTCAGTGGTGCTTGGTCATTGTTCAATTTTAATTGAAAAACTTTTATGCCCCGCTGGGAAAAATTTGTTATTATTATTCAAATAAACATGATGATCCAATTCAATGAATCATAACAATTTTTTTTTTTAACAGCTTAAACCTTAGTTTCCATATAGCCAAAAAGTGTTTTCATAATTTTATATAAATTCGTTTAGTGTTTTTATTTTTTGTTCCAGCATTGTTTTTACCAAGACTTAACTGACTCATCATGACACGATAATGGCATTGGTAGTAGCACACAATTTACCTTACTATACCCATAATAGTTAAAACATTATCGTAGATATACAAAAAAGCCAAAAAATATCTATTTGCAAACACGAATAAGTCGTGTTTAACAAACAAATATAACAATTTGTGCCAATATTGCATTATTTTACCCACAAAACAAAACAAAAATAGCAATACTTATGATCATCACTTTAAGTGACCATGGTGTGGTCCATTAAACTTCATCGACAAATAAAATCTATTCCCCTACATTACGTTTGTAAATGTGTTTAACCCATGGTCACCAATAGAGGAAACATATAAGCCATAAATATAAAGTTTTAGTTTAGGTTTTTCTATGTACATTGTACATACATATATGAGGTTAAGGAACGTTATTAGACTCAACTATTAATATTTGCCAAAGACAAACATATATAAATTATAAATTTAAACAAAAGCAGGTTCACTTTCTGGCTGAAAAACCATTCAGTTCATGGTCAAAGTTTAAACTTGAATTAAAAAAGTACACTATACTCATATACCCATTGAACAACATCAATAATATAAACAACATACAAATTTAGTGCACTAATTGATTAACACAAAAGAGTGAACTATAATAATCAAAACTAATATAATTACTCCATCTATCTTGCAATTTATACAATAGGAAGGTATATAATAATTTGGTATGAAGTCTGATTTTATTAATTTAAAAATTTTATTACTTCCTTCGTTGGTTTTCTTGTGCGTTGATTTTTTTTTTAACTAAAGATACTTTTGTACATAAATATAAATAGAAACCGCCACTCACCATATGAAACGCATCAGTGCATTTGAATAATGTTTTTTTTTCTTTTTCTAAGTATCTAGAAGATGCAATGCGCGTTTGATTACCAAATCATAAATAAAAATTATATGACAACACTTGTTTTAACAAGCTGAATGCTACAAAGTTGCCAAGTTAAGAGAAACATGACATTAGGAACAAGGCATTAAGGCCTTTTCTAAAACTATGAAATGTAATTTTCAAACGTGGCATGATGGTTCAGTGACGGCACCGTTAAATAAAGCCAAGTGAAATAAGTATTTGGTCCTATTTCTCTTTGTGAAAGTGAAATAAGCCCAAATGTATATATAAAGGGTCATTCATTTTTCGGTTTCGAAAGTTAAGGCTAAAACACACACAGCGATATATTTTTGATTACAATTTTATTTCATTATAAAGTTTGGACTTTGCAATATCATTCAAATGGATGATTCGCAGCATACGATTCATTTGAGTTAATTTTTAACCACTTTTTCGCACATTTCGGGCGGTATCTCGGCCATAACTTGAGTAATTTTGGTTTTTAATGTGTCTAAAGTTTGGGGATTATTCGGGTAAACACGGTCTTTTGTGAAGCCCTACAGAAAAAAATTTAACGGTATCAAATCGCATCATCGAAATTACGCGACCAGGAAACTTCTTACGCAATAAAGCCATAATTTGTCATGTGGCTGGGCTTGCTGCCCCGTCTTGTTGGAACCACATATCGTCCAATCCATGATTTTCAATCCCCAGCCAAAAAAAATCAGTTAATTGCTGCGAACGCTAATAAATCGATAAATTCGGATCATCAGCAACACTTGCACTTTCAGCAGCAATATTTTCGACTGAGCGTACATTTCGATGATGCACAGGCCTTACGACATCAGTAACGTTTCCACTCTCTTCAAATTTCTTCACAATTTTACCGATTACTTGCGTAGTGGGTCGATTATGACGACCATAATCATCGCGTAATGCGTGAAAAGTGGCTACATTTTTAGTAAGTTTTAATAATTTTAACGCGTTGTTTGATTATTAAGCGATCCATTATCGTAAATTGCAAACATTCAACTATTATTATGACACTTCAAATGACAGCTGAGTTTGACAGGTGTCAAATGCCAGCGCTACCAACTTGAAACCACCAAATGAATGACCCGTTATTTGGTTCCATTTTTGGGTTTTATGTCTCCAGTTGTGAGTATAAAATAATAAATACTATACTAAACATTCTTAAATACAAAAATTATTAATATAAATTTGTTATCACTCTTGGCAACATGGATTACTTCGAAGGTCCGGTTCGAGCTTTTTGTTTCTATTATTATTATTTTATTATTAAAGAATTGCTTGGATTGCGTGCTATAATAAATGATTTTGCAATAAATTATATTTTCATTTTATAAGAAATATCTAGATTCGACTTTAATTTTGTTATTGTGTTTTTTTTGTTATTATTTTTCAGATGCTCAATTTGTGCTATATTTATTATATATCAAAACTGACTGAATTTGCGGACACAATTTTCTTTGTGTTAAGAAAAAAGACATCACAAATTACTTGGCTGCACGTGTACCATCATTCGCTGACACCACTAGAAACATGGGTTTTGGTTAAATTCATTGCGGGTAATTTTATCTTAAAAGTATAATATCTAAGTATTTAAATCTTATAAGAAGTAAAGTTAAAATTATTACTATAATTTAAAAAAAGTTAAGTTTATTTAAAAAGTTAATTTCTTACTTGTAACAGAAAATTGAAAAAAAAAATGTTATTTCAAGTAAAATAATAAGTTTCTAAAATTTTTTCAATTTACCCTTAGTCTAATTGATACAGAAATTTTACTCGAAAAAGGTCGGTATTGATAAATTATTTAGTATTATTGGTAGAAAAAAAAAAACACAAAGAAGCCATGCCCTGCCCCCTTATACAATCCTGAAAAAAACACCGAAAAACTATAACTTGTTTCTATTGTACTTTTTCGCAAACAAAATTATTTGAAAACAAATTTTCCTACAGATATGATCCTGACAGCAACGACGTTATGAAGTTCCCAAAAAAGACTAAAATCCCCGTTTTGTAAATTAACTCTTAAATATAAATCTTTCGAATGAATCTTTTAGATAATTCGATGACTAAGATTTTATAAATTAAGAACAACCCAACTTGTTGGAATGCAACGCTTCTTTATTGATTGGACTATTATAGTTCTTTCTAACATTTAACAGGAACTTTAATTTTATATAACTTTTAAGGTTTCCGCTGTTGTTTACATAAGACATTTTTAATTACTCGGATTAGCCGCGTTATAAATATTAAATATTTAGCGAGTTTAATGTAGTACTCACCGCGGGGTGAGTCTTAAATTTTATATTTTGTAATAACAGTACCTCGCACAAAACAGTTTTTGTTTTGATTTCTCATTACCTACTAAACTGAATTTCAATTAACTTTCTTAAGTTTTTAATAAGTTGTTGTAATATTTCATATCAAAATTTTCCAAATATATTATTAAAATATATTTTAGATTTTTCAACAAAATTATTTTTTTTTTTTTTTGAAAAAAGGATAGTTATGAAATGACTCCATAATTTTTTATTAAAATTAAATCTTTAACTTAAAATTGGCTTACCAATTTTGTTTTCTTAAAAAAATGTTTCCAAACGATTTTTTTTTTCTCATAAAGAAATTATTGGAATGTTGTCGCGTTGATGTTAAAACAATTTTAAAATATTTTTATTTAATTGATTTGTAATTAGTATTTTTATTTATACTTTATATCATTTGTTATGTTTAAAGGTGGTCCAAATTTTTATTTCGCTAAAAAGCACCTCATGGTTATAAAGGGTGTCTCAAAATTCAGTTTGATAGAAAACATGAGTTTTTAATTAAAAATTGTATTTTTTTATTGATTCACAATTAAAGTGGCATCCTCGGTTTGCTAGCACATGGTACTCTTTTGTATAGACTTTTCCATCTCTCCCCTGGAGAATTTAAAAACAATGAAATAATATATAATAACGTATTTCTCGCCATTTCGTGCGTCGCGTCCTTTTTTCATGTCTTCGAACTTATGATGCCACGTAACTCGTATATTTTCTGAATTGCAAATTTTAAATATTATCTAAAGAACTTAACTAATATTTGTACCATAACCATAATTTTTTCATCCAATTTCTACAAAATTTTAATCCTAGTCCGAAAAAAATCCGACAAATTTATTTATATACATACATATATACAAATTAGTTTTTGAATGAAATAAATCCACTTACCTATATTTTTATTTATAAGTTTTAAAAATTTAAAAAAATTTAAAAAACAATATTTTGTTATTCAGGTGGTAATGCAACATTCCCAAATCTCTTAAACAACTTTGTCCATGTGTGTATGTACTTCTATTACATGATGTCTGCGATGGGTCCTGAATATTCTAAGTTCCTATGGTGGAAAAAATATATGACGGAACTTCAAATTGTAAGTACACCGTATTTTAATTTTAGATTTAATAATTATTTAATATTAAAAATTATATGTGTTTTTATTTACTAGTTACAAAGCACTTTAGACATAAATTATATGGCTCACACTTTCTGTATTTAAATATAAATGGTGGAAAAAAGTACGTAAATAGGGTATAATTATGGAGGTAGTATTATGCTGTTGATTGATTTCTTTATACGTTTTTATCAGTTTATCAATTTAAAATGAATATAATATTATTTCAGATTGCACACATTTAGAATTAAATTTGATAGTATTTCGCTACTTCATCTTAAAAGTTTCCAGAAACAACAGAAATAATAGGGTTCTAACTACAGCCACATCACGATTGCAAGTGAGATCACAGGGATAAAATTTAAATTTTGTGTGCATTAAGGCATTACAAATTTTTTTAATCTAAATTCAGGGTTTTGAAATCGAATTAATGAATAATTAAAAACAAGTTTGTAAGTGTAATTAAGTGTGTATATTTATAGCTATCATTGAAAACCAACATTGGGAAATTTAATTTTAACTTTTGAGCCACTTAAAAATCGAGATCAGTGATTATTTTGATGCAAATGTTCCCAAAAAAAATTTTCCTTTTTGTCCAATCTTTCACATTTCTTTATTTCAATATTTTTGAACTACCTTACCATTTATAATTGAAATATTTGTAATCACTTTATGTGAAAGTTTGGAAAAAAAAATACAAACTTTTTTTAAATAATTGAGCCATAAGCTTTATATTGGAATCAAAATAACCACGGAACTCATTTATAAAACGTCTCAAAATGAACAATTAAAATTATCGTTTATAATAAAATCTACTGACACCTCAATAAATGATTAAACATTGCATTTGTTCACACTATCTTATAACGAAGAAATCATTAAACTAAAGCTTGCGTTTTGTATTCATTTTTAAATACAGCATCTTCTTCGTTCCTACGGACGACATCGGGAATTTTAGAAAAAATCACTTTCGTATTAATGGTGAATTTTTGTTCTAAATTTTATAAATATAAATTTACCTCAATTAAGAAACCCATTATTTCAGGACACCGTTCCTAAGTAATTTGTATAAGTTCTTCGTCTTAATCCATAATATGATTAAATATATTTTTTTTTCATATGGCATTAAATTTGTTTGACAATCTCTGAGTAAAGTTCTAAGTAAGCTAATTAGAACTTTTTTAACATACAATTGTAGAAAGATCTATCAAGTTAAGTTCTGATTTCCTTACTCAGAGATCGTGAAACGAGCACTTCGAAAATTTAAATACCTTAGCAATAAGCATAAATAACTTTTAAGCTAAAACATTTATTTTGCTATAACCAAATTAAACAGAAAGGTTTTTTTCGCATATTGTTTTTATAACATTATTTTTTTTTTTGTGAAATTCAACAAAATATTTCTACAGACAACAACAAAAATCTGCTAAGTATTTAACCTTCTTTAAACTATATTATTGGGCAAAAATAATAAATATACTACGAGTAAATCCGGTTCCTAAAAGGAATCAATTAATATAATCATTGAATTTGTTTCTTAACAAATTATTTTATAGCAGTTCTTTTCCCATCCAAAATTATTGTCAACACGAAATTAATTGCGTTGAATGAAATTGAATATAAGTTTAATAAATTAAAACGCAATCATAGAAAAAAACTTATATAAATCCTATTTATTTGTTTTTTTTTTTTTCGTGCGAGATATCCAAAAAAATTGCCCAACTCTATAGCGGTTTGAAAGCTTGTATCTGTATGTATCTCTATCCAAAAAACACTAAGACCAAATCCAATCAGATTGTTTTTCATGCACCATGCACAAAGATTGTTTTTGCCGCCAAATCATGACCTAGTTGCAGAATTCTTCGTGTGGCTACCTAGATCGTAATGCAGCCAAGTTTTACAGCTTGCATTGGTTAAAAAAAAAATTGAATAAACTACAGAAACAACTAACAGAACTGGAAACCCGAAATTTCGCAAGATTTAGTTTTTTTTTTTTTTTTGGTGTGTGTGTGCAAAATAAAATGCTGCTAGAATAGCTGGAATATCAACTTAAGCGGATACTTTATTATATTTTGACGGACTAAGAAGCGAATGGTTTGAACATTCGATTGCTATAAGATCAACGGAATTTGAACGTAAACGAGGTATTACCTAACAACAACCGGTGGAAGTGATTCTATTATGGATGTAGTGGTAAAAGATATATTAGTTTAATCAGATAGATATACTTTCAATGATATAATGTACTTTTTTCGATTCTTGTGTTTCGTCTTTCTACTAAAAGGAGGCTTTCAATAAGAAAAAGTTGTTTAGAGCCATATATATACGACATACCTCTGTGGGTATATATATGTAGATATTTTAATTCAAAGTTTAAAAAAATATTCTCTTATTATATTCGACTTTCAAGACACTACATGGACCTAGCTAAAATTTGGAAAACTGACAAACAAATTGTGTAGATTATACATAAATATTGTTAGATACAATCTAAACTTTTATGTGCAATTTGTTAACCTTTGTTCCGTGAGATTTTTAAATAACATGATTTCTGTTTTATTTGTTGGTATAGGCAAGAACATTATTAGAAAAAAAGTATCTGTCTGCAGTGACTTCCCTTGAGCAACTCTTACTGATATACAATAATCTGGAGCATATATGATTAAGACAAGCAAAAAATCTTATGGGTCTGTTTCCATATGAAAATTAAGTATTTTTTGCTTTTGATTTTTAAGAACAACAAAATCAAAATGCAATGAAGTTTTTTTTTTTATCTAAAATAACGGTATGAATATTTAAAATTGTGTTGCCTTATTGTTGAACTGACCATATTATTGATCTGTCAAATTGGCTGTCATTTATTCAATCTCTTTTGCAAAATCACCATGGACGGATATAGAGTTCAACAACACGTGCAAATGATAAAATTGTTTTATCAAAATGGGTGTCCTGTTCGGGCGAGGAACGGTTCGCTCGCTTCGCCCATGGTCGCCAAAATCGTCTTACCGAAATGACTATTCGCAGTTTGGTGGATAAATTTGAATCCACTGATTCAGTAAACGATCAACCAATAACCGTATGTCGACGAAACGCAACATCTACCAAAATATCTCCTCAATGCATGATATCGTGCAGGAGAATCCGAGGAAGCTCTGGATCAGTTGGAAACTTTCATCGAAAAATCATCTTCAGCGATGAGACCCATTTCTGGATGAAATCGATACATCAATAAAAATAATTTTTAAATCCATAGGAGATCGAATGCATTGGACGCTCTTGGGCTTTTTTTAAGGTTTGTCAAAATATTAGGGAACATAGTTAGAATTTTTTTTAATGTAAATTATTAGGAAAAGAATAACCTTTCCTCTATAGGTTCCAGCCGAGAGGCCAAGACTTGAAATTTGAAAAGAGATTGGTAGTCATGATAGTAGTATAGCCTTCTATGTTGTATCGACATAGGCACTGATTTAATTTTGCCCATCACTTCTGTTTTTATCTAAGATTCCATAATATGCCTTATCGTTCCGAGTCTCCTACATAACATACATCAAACAAACTTTTTATTTCTCATTGTTTTTAACATCTCATTGTTTTTTTTATACTTAAGTACCTACCTACCTGAATAATATTTTTATTTTTTTAATTTGTTGTTGCATCTTCATTTTATCCATTTATATGGTGTCAGTTTCGCCTCATAAGTTTATTACTCACAAAAAACCTAACGACGCATAAAGCCACATCCATAAGATCCACCCAGCCATGATGATGATGCACACATCCAATTACTGTCCAGTATAATAATAAATGTCTTCGTGAGAGACTTTCAGTGACGATAGATGTCAACGGTTATAGATGTTGCATTATTGTGCACATTTTAATGTGCGGGTGTAACCATTCCAATTAAAACTTCATGTTTCTATTGCCCTATCAGCACAAGTCACACATATTGCAGGTATTTTAATTAATCAACAACAAAAGGTACCTGCTTATAATTATTTATTTTTTTTTGTTCAAATGCTTTATGAACCGACAGTGATTGTTATTCACATAATGACTCAATTGAAAGCTTGTTTGTTTTTTGTTAAGGTTTTGAGAAATCAAACGATATGTACTCAAGAGTATCAATTAACTCTGCAGAACTTTCAATTTACAATAAGTAACCATATGCTGCCATTAGTAGGGTGACCATATTTTATTAAAATATATACAAATATACTACGTTTACACTACTCTCTTATATAAAACTGTTTATTAAAACCGTTGACCTTCCGACTATTGTGTCTATCCGTTTACCAAATGCTTAAAGTGCAGATGAACGCACAGACTGATATCCATCACCTTAATGTTGGGTTTTATCAAAATTAAAACCTTTTTATATTATTTTTTCACAAAGGCATTAATTGCCCTTTGGAGCTAGTACAAAAGAGTATTTTTAAAGTGAAAGTTCAATTATTAAAAACAATTTTTTATTTTGACTTGAAATGTTTAACATTGGCTTACACCGAGCCAATTCAACCAAAAAGGTGCATAAGTTAGTTTTGGAAACAAAATTTAAAAAGAAGGATTTTAAAGCTTTAAGCAACTCATATTTAAATCATGTTTCAATATAAATTCACGTTAAATTTGATCTTTTTTATTTTTTTTTTTTTTGAGACAAGTGCATTTTTGTAGAATTTATATAATCTAAACATATATAAATAAGGACCTAATTTAATTAAAACTTTCAGACGCGGTCATCAATTGTTTGTTTTCAGACGGATGGTCACCTTAATTTTAATCTCCAGATTTAATACAAAAAATTCAATTCGAAAACTAACTTTTAATAAAAAACTTCAGGCTTCTTTTTTGCGGTGTAAATATTGTAAAGCCGGAAAAATATATGTGTGTATAGTTAGACAGTAGGTATTATGTACATTTGCGAGAAATACAATTAAACTCAGTATTGAAGAAAAAATCACAATCTGAAAATAATGTTGAGTATCGAAAGTTGTTGTATACGGTAGCTGTAAAATATAGACATAATGAGTATACACTCTATATGTATAGACTCAGCATTAATATACAGACAAAATGTGGGTCATTTCTTGTTTAAGATAATTACGGTTTCTAATAAATGTTTCTGTCATATGGTTGTAGCCTATCTAATGCGTATGTACAAACATATTATGATTGTTTTCCTTTTTGTTCACCGTTTTTTAATTCCAACGAGATGTTTATATTAACAAGACTTTACCGAAATTATTATGAATTTAGATTTTTAAAGATGTTTTTGATTGGAATGTTACTGTTTTAAAAATGAGTTTTCTTGCCGTATTTATTTCTTTGAATAAAATTAATTTTTCAAGTGCAACTACTACCACTGCAAAAATGAAAAAATCAACTCTCACCTCTTACTATAGAATAGGATTTTTAATTAAATTGTTGATTTGTATATGGACTAGTTTAGAAACAGTTTATCGAAATTAAAAGTAGGTATGCTTGCATCAACAAACTTCACACTCTGTTTGAAAACTTTTCCCTTTTCTTAATTTATTGTTCCGTTACAAAAAAATCAATTTCATTTCCTTTTACACTTTAATTAAATAACATACATAATAACATACATATGACATTTCAAGTCTCCTTAAAGCATGCAGTATTTCACATCATTATAAAAACTAAAAAAACAAACAATTTCTGAATAATCTAATGGCAACACTCATTTTGTTTTAATAATAAAGCCAATGGCCTAATGCTTGCAATGTCTTCCAATTCTTCCATCCATCCTGTCCAGTGAAGTGTATAAATTTTGTATCATTATTTATTATAGTGAACTTTAAAGTCTTAACCCACTGCCAGCTATACACTGTATGTGAACATTAAACAATAATATGTGTGTTGGTGTTGTGGGCTCGGCAACGACATGCAACACGCGTTGCAGTTTTTTTTTTGACGATGAAAACTTGAAAGTGCAAGTGGCCGCTAAAGGATTATTATCTTTTTATGAACATGTCGTCGACTTTACCCGTCCAATACATACACACAGTGCTGTGCAAACTAGTTCTACCAATTTATTTTGGTTGGTTTAATTTATATCTGAAATTAAATAAAAAAAAGTAAACAATAGTCACAACTATATAATAAAACATAATGTAATAATAATAATATTGATTATGTATTTTCTATAATTTAATGAAGAAAATAGGGCAAATGAAGCATTTCATTTAAAACAACTTATTTATTCGATTCCCGACAGTTCTCCGGTTAAACAATAGTATATATTTATTCAAATCTATATTTTGATTTGGGTATTTCCGAGTAACTAAGTTAATAAAAAGGTGATTCCCTCTCAGATTGAAATATTTTGAATGATGTCATTTCTTAATAATAAAAATTTAATGAAGTTAAAAAAAGTTATTCTTTTTATTTCCCTTAACCGGACAGTTCTCATAACCAGACTATAAAAATGAGTGTTCGCTTATTAGAGTTTTCACTGTACTTATATGTTCACCCTCAAATTCCATGATCGCTTGTATACGCCAAATAATTAGCTTTTTGCATTTTGGTAAATAAGCCAACAGTATGAAAACTATGTAAATGCATGACCTTATTTACATTTTTTCCTAAAATATGTAACATAATTTGACAATAATAATTGCACAGCAGTGTATATTTTTGTCGTCGCAATCAACCGAGACTTTCAAAAAATTGTGTATGGACTAAGTTGTTTTTTTTTTTTTGTTTTTTTTGCATCAAGTCATGTTGCAAGTGCATTGCACTACATTAGAGCAGACAAACTTAGAAATACCTGTCTTTCAAATTGATTTTTTTTTGTCTTATACCCGTATATCGGGCTTGATCACGCTTTTAACCGGAATGTTTCGTAATTTGTGTGTTGTAGATGCAAGTAAGCGCAGAGTTGCTAGTGATTCAAGTTTCTTGCTTGCATCTGTTTCGTTTGTTTTTATATTATGATTCTCTCATCGGTATTTCGTTGGTATATTGGTCCGATGACCAATGAATTCTTTTGTAGGTCACAGATGCTTATAATATGTAGATTCATTTTAAGAGCGGGACACAACTGAGGAATTTGTTTATTTACATTTGTGCAATAAATTTACTCCACATCTCCACTGGGAGATGTTTTATTAGATATTTATATTTGAATAGATATTTTTTTCTTAAGATTACAGCAAATGTAATAAAAACATGGAGCAGCATAAAGGTGTTAGCACTTTATGAGATCAGCAATTATGAAGTTCTTGATTATTTCAATATGTCTGATGAGAGAGAAAAATAAAACAAAAGTAATTAAGTAACTTCTGGTATTTTTTAGCTTTATGTTACACGTGTAGAGAATAATTAATAATTAAAAAAAAATTTAAACAATAATAATAATATGGTTGCGTTTGACCCTTAGTAATAAAATTTTATTGCACATCTTTTAAATGCAACTGAAGTTTTTATTTTTTAATGTTTTTTTTTTATTTTATGTGGAAAATTGCTACTTTGTTCATCGAATGATGATTTAAAAAGAATAAATTGTCTAGCAAATAGGGGGGAACATTAAGGAGTAACAGCATTTTTTTTTATAACAAGTTATATATTTAAGTGATTTGTTTTATTAACTTGCAAAATAAAAGGATCTCTCCATTCAGAACTATGTATGTTTTTAATAATCAAAAAAAGCTTAGGACTTTATTTTACTTACTAAACTCTTAAAGTTAAAGGGGCACTTTTTGCCAAGCTCATTAATCACAACCTTGTTGGTTGTCAGGACTTGATGGACTGGATGGTGACTTAAACACGCATGAGGTCATTTCCAAAATATGTTCTGAGACACTGGACACTGGAAGTTCTAATAATGTCCAATCAATACACATTATATTTTTCAAGCGCGCTTCCCATCCACTCTTAGAACGAGCTATATAAAACCGGACTGATTTTGGAATATCCACGAAGTAGTTCAGAAAAATAGTAAACATTCAGTTTCGGAGAAATTCGTAAACAGCTAAGCGAATTGGTACAAATATTTCTTTCATATTTCATCTTATGTCAATTTGACATTTACTCGCCTTTGGGATAAATTTCGGTTTTTCGGTTAAACAGTGGAAACTTTTTTTTTATGTATGTACATCATTAGCGTACTATAGGCTTATGTATAAAATTTAATATTTTATAATATTAATATGAACAAATTATCAGCCAATTTATATGCAAGGCTAACCAAGTGCAACCAAGTCGTGAACTGTGTTTTAAAACCAGACACTAATTTTATTATTATTATATTTTTTGTTTAAAATCTACTTTCTTATTTATATTTACTTTCAATTTTTTTTAAAAAAAGCAATAATATAAAAACCGCTTTTATTTTCCTTTTTTTTTTTGTTAAATTTAATTTATACATTTTTTGTTAATTTCAACTCTTCATAAATATTCACTAATTTTTTTCTCTTTGTCTATGAATTTGTATTCGATGTTTTATTTTATATAATATCTACACGTATATACATGATGTACAACAAAATGATTTCAAGTTCAAGATCGGTCACTAGCTACTTAAAAAAAAAAAAAAAAACTTTAAACATTTTTGTCATATTTTTTAGTTAATTCAAATAATTATGTAAACGACAAATTTATACCGTTTTCTTCTGACAGAGACTTTATGGCACATAATTTAACGTGATATGTGGATAATATTCTTAGTTTTGAAAAAACTTGCTATGCAAATTTGTATTTTAACAAACAATGTAGTATAGATGTATTCAAAGGCTTAAGGGTCCATGACTTATAGCCTTAAGACTTAAAAATATTTTTTTTACTTAAATCAAAAGAGAATATTTCACCAACATAATATCATCAGCATAAACAAAGTGTACATTTTTGGTTTGTTTCAGGGATAAAATTTATGATTTTTTTTTTTTTTAGCTTAAATTATTAGATTTCCTTATTTCACTGTTGGATAGTATTGTTCAGCTTAGCCAATGTCAGTAGTTTAAATATTTCCTCCCTGACATCCCTGTAATCTGTAAATTTCTTGAATTTTTGGATGCGTTCAATGAACATTGCATTCTTTCATTGAACTGACCCATATAACTTTAGAATTAATTGGTTTGGACAACTAATTGCAGTGCCTAAGTTAGACAAACGATGAACATTGTTTATAAGTTTACATGTTTTTTGAAGTTGCATAGCTGTGTTAAGATAGACACACTTTTGAATGAGGGGTTTATAAATAAGACTGTTGGTCACTAACATTTCAATATTATATGCTGAGTATTTTCGCATCAAACACTGCAAAAAAATCAGATAGTGAAGATAAAAGCATCAAGTTGATAATTTCTTCTTTTTTTTTGTTGTTTTGGACAAGCCAGACACTTCATGTTTATTATTATTACCTATGTAGTTAAAAACTAAAGGGTTGAAACTAACAATCAGGTAATATTGTTACTTGAGGTGAATAGCATTTGAACTATACATACTTGAAAAGAACATCTCACGGGTTATTTAGTAATTATAAAATACATGAGAAACGTGGACATGTGCATTTGGAAATAAATTATACATTTGAGTTAAAAATTATATATTTCCGCCATATTGTAAATATATGAAGATGTAAATGTTTGTAAGGAAAGTGATTTTAATAACAATATATATAATACTAGCAAAACGTCCGCACGTTTCGCAGGGCGTTAAAAAAAATAGTTTTTTTTATTTGTTTTGCAGCGAATTTGTTGAAATTTTTTATATTTTTTTTTGTCCTAAACCTTCTACCCTTATTCCTCTTTAATTTAAAAAAAAAAAATTAAGAAAATCGGTCAACCGGTTTGGCTGGTTAGCGAACGTACACAAAACCAAACTTTAATTTATATATGTATATAGACATAGTATATGTATATTGTATAGTATAGGTATAGTATTTTTAATGCGGAAAAGAAGTGTTTTTATTTAAATCTTATTTTAAACTCTTCATGATAAACCTACATATATGTATATACACAGTCGTATTTATAAACCCATTCCAAAGTATGTTTAACTTTGGACAGCTGTCCAAGTTCAAAACCTTATTTATATTCCATTCTTAAGTAGGTACGTTCAATGTACAACAAATTGCAAAATAATCTTCAAATGAACACAATGTTCATTGAACGTATCCAAAAGCTCACGAAATTGACAGATTACAGGGATGTGAGTAAGTGTATGAGAATATTTGTAGGCCACTGTATGAATGCGTTTCTAAATAAGGAGATATCCAACTAATTAGACAATGCCTAGCTGGACAACTGTCCACTTTTAACGACACTTGTGTTGGTGTATTCAAATGTGCAATGTGTGTGGATCGGGATGTGGACTGGTGCCTGATGAATCGATTTCTGTTTCGAACATGGTATCAAGAAAATTTAAATAGATTTTTAGTAATATTAAACAGTAGGTATATACATCATATATACACTTGGGTGTATAAATAAGCGCTCAGATTCTGTTAAGAAACAGGACCGAATATCTATGGCAAAAAAACTCCTTGCAAAATGTCATAAGCTACCTTTGTGATATTATCTTTGAATTTTTTTTTTTGTTGCGATGTTTCCTTTGTTATACAAATATTTAATTCTTTTTTTAATGTGCAACTATGTATATAATACCAGTTTAGCAAAAGATAAGCTCAAATGCCGTTTTAATATCATCACAATAAATGTCTCTTCTTCTAATCTTTCGTTTTTGATAATAAATTGACTATAATATTTAAAATTATGAACAAAACGAGCAAAAACACTGAGGTTAACCAAAACTTGGAAGCAAATTTTTCGAAGTTAATGACCGATTTTTAAATACACATGCCACGGAAGTCATTATAATAGAACCTCCAAAAAACCAACCACAGCAATTAAAATTCATAGGTATAGGAACTTAAAATTGAACTTTGATATTTCTTCTTTTTTTTTTCTTTAATTGATATAGCAACAAAGATAATATCGCAGGTTAAATTTATATAGGTATAGTATAGTAGGTATATATAATATATACTAAAAGAATATTTTTGAAAAATCTGAAAGGTTTATAGTTTATACATAAATTCATGAATTGATTTCACGTGTAGACTGTATATATCTACATAGATACACAGCAGTTGAGTTTGCGATTTGAATTTATTGCAGAATATATTATTTTATTATTATTAGATTGGAAAAAAATCAAGGCAGGATATTGTTCTATTGAGCATAAATCAAGCTAACATTTCATTGATTATAGTGAAAGTTAAGGCATTGAAAATGGATTTCAAGGATATTTTATTTTTTGTTGAAAACAACGAAAAAAATTTTATTTTTTAACAAAAAACAGCCAAGTGTATCTATAATTATAGATTCTTACAAGACTGCAGCAATAGAATATGTTAATTTGTGTAATTTGCATATTTTTGTTAAAAAAGAGTGTGATTACTGAACCGAAGGAGTGGTTCTGGCACGTGGTTGATGACCTTTAGATTACATATAGATACATAAAAATATTATATTTTTATAAGAATATAATATTTATCAATTAAAATAAAGAGTTGACAGCATTTTAGGTACAAGAGGGGTAAAAACCAATTTAAAAATGCTGGAGCTAACTTTATCTTTATTTCGCTATTTTAATATCTTAACTTATAATAAATAAATATATTTTTTTTATTTTCATTACAGGCTCAATTTATTTTATGCATAGGACATACCATCCGCGCCCTTTTCTCGACGCAATGCAAATTCTCAAAGTTCATTTCATCTCTGCTGCTACTGAACTCAGCTATATTCTTCTGTTTGTTCATGAATTTCTACATTCAAAGCTACAAAAAGTTGTGTAGTTTGCAACTGTCGGCTTCCAAATGTAAAGAACCTGTGAAGAGTGTGAAAGCTGTTGAAGGAGCCAAAGAGAAGGCCAACTAACCAAAAAACGCACTACAAAGCAAAAGAAAATAAATTAAACAATCCTTATACTGGATTTACACAACCACCGACTGACAAAGTCACCATCCATATACATTTTCTACAAATTTTGTTGTCATTGTTTGTCATAAAACACGATTATGTCAAAAAATTGCTAAAATGTGGAAGAAAATAATGGTCTTTTTTGCAGTCATGTAGTTGATCCATGTATAAGACTTTTGTAAAATGTCATTTTAATTTTGCCTTAGAATTAATTTGTTGTTTTTTTTTGCAAATACAAAAAGAGAATCTAAAATTAAGTAGGTATATTTTACTTTCACAAAACAAAACTTATTGGTTGTGTAAAATAATTACAAATTATGTAGGTTTTAAAAATAGTAAAATATATAAATTTGTTTTAAATAATAATAAAATAATAATAATAAGATATAATTAAAGTTTATAAAAAAATAAGAAACAAGACAATAGACTATATAATAAAATAAAAAACCTTAGGTAAAATAAAAGTAATTTTTAAAAAAAATGTAAAAATGTTTACAAGAGATTTTTAAAAATACTTAACATTTCTGTAAATATTAAAATTAAAAAAAAAAAGAACATGGAAGTAAGAAGATCTGTGTTTGTCTACAAAGTACAATGTGTATAATATATATTTCTTACAATTTTAATTTTTTAAATAAATTCAACAGCAGAATAGAAAAAATAAAATAAAATATGAATCTAAGCTGAGAAAGCTTTTTATGACCTTGCCGGACCGAAATATTGCATAATTATTTAATAGAAGGTTAAAAAAATATTTTTAATAATTTAATTTGTTTGTTCGAAATTGTTTGCTTATTTTTTTTTTTAATCTTTATCCTAGTCTTAAATCGAACAATAAAATGTATAGATTATTATTTAATAAGTTTTTATAAAACATAAATATTAATGAATTGAATATTATTTAGTATATAAAGACATTATTATTTATGTATACATTATGAGTATACAAATATCAAATTAACGTGCCTTTTTTTTAAATATCATAAATAATATGGTTATTATAAAATTATTATCTTCGAGTGTAATGGAGGAAGAAAATTTTTATGATTAAATTTATTGTTTTTTTAAAAGAAAGGCACTGGAAATTTTGTAAATCATTAGTTAATCAACTATAAAAATTTGAAATAAATTGAATATTTTGATTATTTGTTAAATGTGTGGTGTTTATTTATTAATTTTTCTGGAATAATGCGATATATAATAATTTACAATAAATAACATAAAGCATGGATTTATAAAAAGACAATACTATAGATTTACTCAAGTTAAGATCACTCATATTGTGACATATTTCCATATGAGATCTGCAAAGAATGCAGTTCCACTCTTCTAAAGGAGATAAGCGTCAGTTTAAGGCCTATTGGCAAAAACAGAAAACATTCTTAACATCACATCATCTTGCTTAATTGGCCTTAATTTAGTACCAAACTGAAAGTCTTTACGGCTAAACTGTCAAAAAACCGTATACGATATACGGGTAAATTATTTCCGTCTGATGAGGCCTTAAATTTATATTCATCAATTAATTAAATAAAAATCACTTCTCTTTTTCAAGTTGGAATAAATAAATGTAGAAAGCTTATAATATAATTAATGTTGTTAACAGGAACCTAAATATTTCACAAGAAGAATTTTAATTATAGAGTTAAATAGAATACCAACTTTTAGAAAAGTTAAAGTGGTGAGTTCTTTGGAATTCTATAGAGAAACGTTTAGTTACGTTTCATCTGAATTTTCAGACAAGAAATTGGGCGGGTTCAATAAATTTCGTCTGTCATCTAAATTTTCAGAATTCTGAATCTATCTAGTTGAACGCAAAAAACATCTGAAATTTCAGTCAAAAATCATTGTGTCAAATTCTTGCATTTACCTAGAGGATTCGCATTGAATCGAAATAAAATAGAACTTTCATCATATTTGTAAATTGAAGCATTCAGCGTGAGAGTAATGAAGATAAAATTACATATATGAAAAATGTAACTAAATCAGCAAACGATTTTATAAATTTCATATTCATATTCCTGAATTAAATGAAACCCTTCAGATTGCTGCAGAATGATGAAATTTGGTATAGCATGTAGGACTTGAAGTGCATACAAAGGAAAAAGAAAAAAGAATATTTCAGGCTTTCCATTCAGGAGGCGTGATATTCACACTCTCTCAGAATTGCGATCAATTAAATAGAACACTTCCGATTGCTGTAGAATGAGTCCCAAACTTCTAGCTTCATTAGAATATCTTTCGAGATTTCAACCTGAAACAAAATCTTTGCAAAACGGAGTGAGATCAGATAAAAAACATAAATGTTAAAAAGAGAGCAAAGTTCTTCTATTAAAAACCTGAATGTAACAAGTCAGCCTTAAAAAGTTTTGAGATCTGAAAGTTCTTATTTATATATGTATATTTAAAGTAAAGTGATACTGAAACAACTTCAAATTATGAGAGAAATAAATTATTTAACTTGACTTACTCACTAAAATTTGGTTGGTCTAATTTTCTTTTTATTACTCAAAATCACTATTCAAAACGTTTTGAAATCTTAACTAGTTTACCCATCATATTTTAGTCAGTAATCATTAAATAATGAAATAATGTCTCTCATAATTTGAAGTTGTTGCAATATCACTCGACTTTAATATCACTCTAATATCCGCACAATTATATACATAATGAATGATATAATGATAACTCGTAAGTAGTCTACTCTAAATACTGGATTTTACTTCCGGAAGTTTTAATTTTTTAATCCAAATGAATGAAAAAGTTAAACGGACATTATTTTCAAATCCGCTTTCGATTTAACAAACCACCTCCAACTTCATACGAAAGCTATCACCTTTTCTCTTTTATTTCCGCATTCTTAATGCATTTAAAGAAAAAACCTTTAAAAAATGCACTTATCTCGTTTTGCTCTTCTTCTTCTCAGATTTGTTTTTACACATTTTTGTTTTGCTCTCTTTCGTTCTATTTTGCATTTTATATTTATTTTCCATCTTCTTCTACGAAAACAACAAATGAAACACTTGTTATCTCTTTCTCATTTTGTCTCTTATCGAGTATTTTTGACATTTCCACATTCTTCGCCATCTTTCCAATTAGAGAATGGAAAAATTATTAGAAACAAGAAGAAATTGCACAAAATCGTAATACAAAATAACTCATCAAAAAAACATAAAAGTATTGTACACCCGGGAGATAAGATTTTTTCCATTTGTTTCTAATAAAACAATAAAATTCAAATAAATATTCGTTCGGTTTTACCTTTTCGTGCACCCAGTGCATCGAATAGTCGTTCCAAATTTTCTAGTCGCCTTGCTTACAAGAGCACCAAATATTTGCATAATAAATTACTTATCGGACAAAATGAATTGCGAGTGAATATAATCACAAGATATTAAAACAGATACAAGAATTAAGAAAAAAAAATGTTTAGCTCTTTGATAGTGATATAAGACGACGAAGAAGACAGCTGCACTTATAAAGATCCGGGTTATGGGAGAAGCTGGACGAGGTTGTCAAGTGGAATCATAAAAATAAAAACCATTAACCAAAGAAATTGCATTTTCTGTGGGTTACCGAGTAATTTTCTATCAAAAATTTTAGTGGGTTCTCGGAAAATTCACCAATGACAGTCACAACTATCCATACAATGGAAGTGAAATCGCAAGTTAATCCTCCAGCTTTAAACCAAGCCATAGCAGGTGCTTCCAAGAGCTACTACAAACCGCTCCGCACAGGTGAGGATGATGAAGTCAAGGTCTTACTTATAAACGAGAACTTTCACCGCGAAGCTAGTGAGGAAGAAGTGGACGTGGCGGGAGGTCGTATAGATGGGTTGAATGGAGAGGATGCTATTAAGGAGGCCTGGGGTGAAAACCAGGTTACCTGGTTAGATGACGACGAAGAGATCGATAATCTTGATTTGGATGTTGGTCATATGTTTTTCAACCGTGTGGACAGCACTGAGATTATCTACCAACCAAAAAAGAAGAACATAAAGATGGTTGGGAAGTACCTAATGGGTGATGTTCTTGGTGAGGGATCTTATGGTAAAGTAAAAGAAGTACTTGATTCAGAGAATCTGACAAGGCGAGCTGTTAAGATTCTCACCAAGCGAAAACTAAGGAGGATTCCAAATGGAGAACAAAATGTCCAGCGTGAGATACAACTACTGAAGAATTTGCAACACAAAAATGTCATCCAACTGTTGGATGTGTTATACAACGATGAAAAGCAAAAGATGTACCTTATCATGGAGTATTGCGTAGGAGGCTTACAAGTAAGGTTCTCTCCTTTTTTGTTCAGAGATATACATAAAATTTTCTTTTGAACTTATCTTTTAGGAAATGCTAGACCATGCGCCTGAAAAGAAAATGCCTTTGTTTCAAGCACACAGATACTTTCGCCAGCTGATCCATGGGCTAGAGTACTTGCATGGATGTAGAGTAATACACAAAGACATCAAACCGGGAAACTTGTTGCTAACATTAGATCAAACTCTGAAGATATCAGACTTTGGTGTGGCAGAGCAATTGGAAACCTTCGCCGAAGACGATACATGTACAACTGGGCAGGGATCTCCAGCCTTTCAGCCACCAGAAATAGCTAATGGTCAGGAATCGTTTTCTGGTTCGAAAGTTGACATATGGAGCAGTGGTGTGACTTTGTAAGTTTCAGTTAAATTATTTTGTTCATTTTTGTTTTATATTAACATAATTATATTTGTTAACCGCATATTGCTGATGATTCAGAATTCAATTTTGCTATAACACGTAATTAAAAAAAAAAAAAAAACTACCTATCTCCCTTGAATCCCAAGCTTAAGTGCATAAAATTAATGTTCTCAGTATGGATGACAATTAAACTTATGCTAGGTATCCACTTGTCATCTTTAAAATGACGAAAGATGTTTTTGACTAGACAGAATATTCAGATCTCAAATCTAAAAAACCTAAAAAAATATTCTATATAGGATCACTCAAATGTGTGACACACGAACAAATGAGGAAAAAACCACTGACGTAAGTCTCAGCCAGTATACTTTTAGCTCTAATTAGTCCAGATGCCAAAATTTTGTGGAAACCCCATTTTTTGTGTCGGATGTAACCATAAAATCAGCAAAAATTCCTTGACTAAATCGCAATCATTTTTAATCTCAATTATACACCTGCCAGGCACTCCTAAAGTGAGGGATACCCCTTTCTTATGTTAACAAAATGTGTGCGACATTTTAACTCTCAGCTCTTCCATTGGAAAACCCCCTTAAATTAGTTGTTGATGTTGATTTCCTGAGCAATTTGTCTGCCATTTCATCGCATTTGTTTTCGAGGCAGACAAAATTATCCTTGATAGGCAATAACTTAAAATTATCGGACCTAACAAATGTTCAACTTAGCCAACTGAATATATTTGCTTCCATATTTTTTTTTTCTTTCGAACAAAAAAAGGAATTAAAATAAATCAATTTAAGTAATAAAATGTGAAAACGATGGGAAGCACTGAAAGGAGAACATTGTGATGTTACCGCCTTTCAATACGCTCACACAACTAACATTAAGTAAATGGGTTTTACAAAATTTTTGCAGATACAATCTAACAACTGGACTTTATCCATTCGAAGGAGATAACATTTATAGGCTATTAGAAAACATTGGGCGGGGACAATGGGAAGCACCACATTGGCTATATCAATTGGATGATAAATTAGCTCGGCTAGTCCTTGGGATGTTGCAATCGGATCCAGAGAAACGCTTTACTATTCAACAAATTCGATATGAACCGCAAGTTTTTGAAAATTGAAAAAATGAAAAAATAATCGTAGTAACAATTGACTTCTTTTATAGTTGGTTTATTTCTGCTCCAGAAGAAAAAGGACCACCAATTCCCATTCCACCATTAAAAAATGACAAATATCGTCGATCCACAGTACTGCCTTACCTAGATGCTTTCCATTATGAAACTGAATACGATCAGGAGGATAATTATTTCACCGAACACGACCTAAATCGTAGGATTTGATACAGTTTTTTTTTTTTTTAATTTTTTTTAATTTTATCTTATACGCTCTTTTTCAGAGGAACTTGCCCGACAAGCTGCTGCCGCAGCGGCTGAAATAAAAGCCAAAAAGAATGCTGCTTCTGCATCGAATCCAACAATTTCGTCAGCAGGCACTTCGGCTGCAGCTGCTGTTTCCTCCAATAGTCTTAAGGAAAATAAAAAGCATCATTCATCGTCGGCGTCATCACTCAAACGACGAGCGAAGAAACTCACATCGTGCATATCGGTTCGAAAATTAACAAATTGCCGACCATCTTGAGACGACGATTTCACTGCGTTTTCTTTCTTCTTTTATAGTTCTATTTATCATTTAATCATTGTTATTTAATTTTTTTTGTTTGTTTTTGTTTTCTTGTTTGTCTATCACTTTTTTAAAAATTTAGTTAAATTTATTTACTTTCGTTTTTCACTGTCACAAACTTAAGAACTTTCCTACCGACAATACAACATACACACCAGCATCTCGTCCTGAATTTGCATGTCTTTAGAATAATTTGATTATGTTTTTGTTTTTGGTCAGATTCATCTGGACAGAAACTACTTTAATACATAAATTCAATCAACAACATTCAATTGACATAACAAAACGGGCCAAAAATTGTTTTGTAACAAATCGTTTTCTATGTTTATCAAATTTCTTTATTTTCTTCTTTTTTTCACTTTGAAATATATATATATACAAATCTTCAAGCATCTTATCAGCATAAAATTTCATTTTTCTACTCTTGATGTAAAATTTATTAAAACAAAAAAATAGAGAGTTGTTAAAACCTTAAATAATGCTTTTTGTATATAATATACAAATTAATTAAGATCGCTGCTGGCCAGAATGATCTGATACCAAAAGGATTAATACACAAAGCTAGACGAAAAATTTACATCAAAACCAAAGTGGAATAAATTGTTAAAAATAAAATGAAAAAAAAATAAAACTTGTTTCGATTTATGTATGTGCATATTTTTTTGCTAACGTAGTTTATCTATGAATATGAAAAATTTCAGTACAAAATTTTGTAGCTTATAAAATTCTACAGAAAAAGATTTTTTCACATCACATATTCAATTAATGGTCTCCACCAAAATTCATGTCTGTCGAAATTTTTTTAAACTCCAGCCAGAAGTTCGGGATGTGGCCTCTTTAATATTACTACATCGGGATTTGGCCATTTTTTAAAAACAGCCAAGACCGAATTTAGGACTTCAAATTTGTGTTAAAATATAAAATGTTTAGCCCTATCACGAATTCCATTGTAATCGGAAGCTTTTTCGAATCCCGAAAAAAAACTATCACAGATTCCATCGTAGTGGAAAATCTAATAGTCATTGTCATTACGAACGGATTCGATTATAGTTTTTTTGGGATTCGAAAAAGTTTCCGATTACGATGAAATTCATGATAGGGCTGATTATTGATGAATATTCCGATTCAACAAATGAATTGAAGAAAATGCTAATATGCATATAATATTTGAATGCATTCTGAAATAAACCTCTTTAAACAAATTCGCTAAAATTTATTTTCCTTTTTACCCCCGAGCGGTGCACAGAGCTGTCAAAAAATAAATATTTTACTTTTTTAACTCGGAGCACTCTGAGATCTCAACTTGCAATTCTCTTTTAGCTCAGAGCTCGCTCGATGAGCTCGGAAAAAAAAAGAACCGAGCACATCGAGCAAAAACCTGAGAGCGGCTAACTTCACACAATTTTCATGTAATTTCACAAATTACTAAGCGTATGACAGTTCAGTGCTAAATTGTGTTTCTCAAATAGGCCAGAGCGCTCACGTCGACGTCACGCTCGGTTCGAAGCGAGCTCTATTCGCTTATGCCCTACTCATGGTTAAAACAGAAGCGCAAAACAAACAAAAGTAAGTAATTCATTATGATCTAACTCCATGATCCTGGTAATTAATTCAAAATATCCACAACAATTTTTTAAACTTTTAATAAAGGCTCTGAAGTATATAATGTCTGAAAAATGTGTGATTGACCATTCTGAACTCTTCATTATGGCAATCGATGTAAATTTTCTTCTTGCTGTATGAAAGGATTTCGCATCTTTTAATAACAAACGCATTTTTTCTTAAATTTAAAACGGTGAACCGACTAAAGTGGTATTTTTTATTAACATATAATTGCAATACAAACTAGATATTTTATCTAATCTTATTTCTCAACTACTTCCATTGCTAAATTATCCATCTCACCCATTTGAAACATCTGATGATAGTGAGTACCTAATTTTGGTAATTTCTTTTGCATAATATTACGCAAGATATCAACATACTGTGGGGGAATTTTAGAAGTATTTGGATTGCGCCAATGCAATGCATTATTGTCGCATGTAAAAAGCGCTGGAGATGGTACATTGTCTTTAAGATAATTCCATATGCATTCCTTTAAGACAAGGGCGATCTAAAAAAATAAAATATATTAAAAAAAAAACAAACAAATTGAAAAAAAAACTGTTTTAGGTCTTACCTCTGGTGGATCAAAATATTCAACAATCATGTGTAAACTAGCTAAAGGGGGTGGCAGTAACTCACCCATAGCCAAAATTTGAAGAAGCTTAATTGTACACTGCATGAGTTCCTCATTTTTGTCAATTGGTTGGAATTTATTAACTTTAAAATGAAAATAATAAATAAAAAGGGACTGCTCAAGGTCTGGGAACTATGTAACAATATAATTACCATTTTTCGCCCTCCATTGATGTAAACACGTTGCACATAAAGCACGAAGTAGAACAGATGAAAAACATAAAGCTGGGCGATGAGTAGCTATGAAGCCCAGTAAAGCCCATAGAATTGGCGATGATATGAATGTGCGTCGTATACGCAAATCTCGTTCCATTGTAACTTTTGTGAATTCTTCATCAGGAAAAGGCAGTCCATTATACATAACATCTGTTGAAACCATTTCGACCAATAGCAATGATACCATTGAATAGCCTTCAACGTGGTTAGGTTTTTCCTAGAAATAATTCAATAACGTTTAAGATTTATTTTGTCTGTTTACTATTTGTTCTAACTAACCCAATCACAACAACAGCAGTCAATTGCCTTAAGCAACAATCTCTGCATTTCTGCGTCTGGTTCTGAAGTTTTCGGCTGGGTGTTTTCTGATCTTAAGCCTCTTCCTATCACCCCCGCATGTAAAACTGTTCGATTTGCATTTGGTCCAACACTTTGTTTTTGATTTGAATAAATTAGCATTTCATTTTCTGGCATTGTCGTTTCATCAATAACTGGTTCTTCATAAGCTCCAAAAAGATATCCATAAAAAAACAATGCTCCCTCTACTAACTCCCTAAGACATACCGATCTGGCAGATTTTCTGGCACTGCATTGTCGTTGCAAAAGATTAAATGCTTGGTTAACTGCAGTCGAACGAATAGTTGGGCCTTAAACAAAAATAAAAAGTTTTAAAAACAATTTCTTATAAATTGATGTTTAAAAAAAAAAATAAAAACAACAAACTTTTCTCTGTGAGACTCCAAAAGAAGTACTTAACAGTCAGCATCGACATTTTAAGCACATCGGCTGTACTCATAACATTTAGCCTAGAACCAGCATCGATTGTGTAAAGCAGATCTGTTATTATGTGAACTAATGCGGCATGATCACTCTGCTTGGGAATTACAAATTCATCTGTATCCATTTTTTCAGACTCAGATTGAATCGTTTTGATTCGTTTTGTATTTATAGATTCATTAGATTGAATGTTATTGTTGTTTGTGACCGCTGAACGGGCTGAATCTTCCATTTGCATAACCAATTTTGTCAAAGCACAATTAAGAACTTCCAGAATTTTTCCTAGGCATTCATTTAGAGTGTTAACGATGCTTTGTTGTTTTAAGTATGTAACGATGCCCTTCTTCTCTAATCTTTGAAGGATATAAATATGATTAAATAAGGAGAATACTAAAATAAATTTTATTTACTTTGCTAGAGTCACTAAATTTTGAAAAGTATTCAGAGCCTGTGCTTGTTGCTCCTTCTCGTGAAATTGCAATTTCAATAGAACCTCTTCTAGTGCCATTTGAATGCCAGGTTTGATTGCTGGAAAATCTACCACCCCATTTTGACTGCCAATGATCCTAATAAGAGCACCAATTCCTGTTTTATTGAGGGTATACGACTTCCTGAGTAGCTCCGATATGGTTTGATGGTAGATGTGTGATTGCTGAGTAGCTAAATATAATTTTAAAATAGTATAATGATCTTGTATGTATTCCGAATAAATAATATTATAATTGATTCGACTCACAGACAAGCAAAAGCAATCGCACGGCAGTTTGCTGTTCGATTGTATTCCAACTAAGACATCCTTTCCATATGAGAAACTTGGAAGCATCAGTAGCCAGATCACTGAGAAGTGGGCAGCGCGAATTCATGAGGATTACCTGCTCCAGTTCCTGAAGATTGTACTCCAAGAATTCCTGACACCACGTATATTGTTCTGCTAATTTTGCAGCGGTCATCAGAAGCTTCGATCCATTTGTTTTGAGATTTAGAGGAAGATTGTTGAACGACGGCTGCATATCCATAAATGTTTTATTCGTCATCCAAACCGGTGTCTGGCGGATGATTGCTTCGAGGAGGTTATCGTTATCTACAAATGGGAAGTTAGGAAGCTTTAAAAGTCCCGACAAATAACAAGTTCAAAGACTTACATAATTCGAGAAACACTGTGACCATATTTTGCAACAGAGACTGGGAGTAGTGAGATAATTGGGTGATAAAGGGAATTATATGAACGTGAATCGATTTTCTTGGAACGAAACCATCTTCCAACAGATCTCGAAGGGCTTGGAGTAGTTCATTCTCATGGGCGAATGCTAGATAATCAAGAATTCCAATTTCCGAATCGAATCGGCAGCGCATATCCTCTGAAAAACGCTTTAGTCCACATTGAAGGATGTGCGAAATGATTTTGAGCGGAAAACAGCCTCCAAGACGCGCCACAACCCAATCAAATGTCAACGAATACCTTTGAAACGCGGCTGAAAAGTTAATTTATAATTAAAACAGTTAACTCAATCGATGAATTACATTCGAACCTAATAACGTCTCTACACAAGATTCTGCTTCAGAATCGGTGAGTTTCCTAAAGCAGGAGCTTATCAAACTGAGGAGTCCCTTCATTGCACTGCAATTTAACCAGAAATTGCACGCAGCTCCTATACTCATTTTTCTCTTGTGGGAATATTTGTCCGATAATTTGCCGACCAAGTCCAAACTCCACGAAGCAATTAGCGGACTCCAGGCAGGTGGCCCCTTGTTAACCAGATTCTCCAGCGCTTCTTGTATATCAGCGAAAGACTCGTCGTCTTGTGGTATTTGTTGCTGGACTTTGCTATCACTTCCAGCATTAGCAACATAATTTCCTACAGCTACATCGAAAACCAATGAAAAGTACTCGAAAACTATTTCTCGTGAAGCTGGAAGATCCTCGAGAAGATGCAAGCTCGTGCGAACCAAGTGGGTGGCGTTGATATTTTTCGGATTGCCACGATGTCCGGTAATGGCCGCAATGAATTGTTTTAATTCAATGAGAATGTGTTGTTTAAGCATTTTTATTAATTGTTTTATTATTCTTTTAATTAAGAGAGAATTATAGAAAAACAAACAACATTACACCGACCGCTTTAAAAACTAATAAAAAATGTTATCAGTAAAATGTCAAAATGGAAGTGACATTTTTGGCTAGACTAGCGCCACGTATGTGTGAGCTTCGAAGGGAGTGGTCAAAAATTGAGTTTAATTTAACACCGCGGCCACACGAGAAAGCAAATTACTAATTTTTTTTTTCGAAAATCCACGGATCAAATCTACTTTGACTGCTTTTAAACGCTGCAATTACCCTCTGCAATTTTTAAACAAGTTGGTGGGGGACGTATGCGGTGTCCGGGGTAAACAAAGTTGCAGAGTTTGAAATAATTGCAGTGCTATCGCTCTTTCTTCTTTGTGCTTTTTCCTATTGTTTGAGACATAAGCGGAGTAAAGAGTGTGAAGAAATTTGAGAGGTTTACGCAGTTTACAACAACTTTACGCCATTGCATGAATACCCCTTGTATAAACATTTGACAGGTTTCCGCAGTTTAACACGTTTACGAGTACTTTACGACGTTGCATGAATACCCCTACTATGATTTTTGTTCTATTTCCCAATGAAATTTTGAAAATTTTAACATTTTCCCAACCTTAATGAAATAACGAAATTAATCACTTATTTATCGACCTTCCCCGCTGTCTGCCACCATCTTCGTCTGCCTTTTGTTACATAAAATAGTAGTTTGCATCATTAAACCAAAAATCAGCTTTGATGAAATGACGTTATTTATCTAATATTTTTTAACCCTTTAACCCCCTACCGACAGCCTCTCCACCAACGGATAAGTGGCAGACAATTCATTTAATGTTTATTTATATTTAGACTATATTTTCTACCAAATATTTTCTTAATGAAATTAAGTTACTTTTTTTGTCACTGGCTCTTAGACTAGTACCATGTAATGGCTTCTCTATATTGAAAAACCAAAGGAAAATACATAATTTTCTCGGCAGAAATTCTGTATGACACAAACAGTAACTTATTTGGGATGATCGTTCAGTTTGTGTCAAACACAAACTAATAAATTGCTCGATTGGATGACTGCTTTTAAACGAAGCAATTACCCGTTGCGATTTTTGAGCCCGTAGGCGGGGGATGTATGTGGTGGCTGGGGTTAACGAAATTGCTGACGTAGAAAAATTGCAGAAAAGGAATGTGGAGAAGTGTTTCTTTTCATTAAAAATCGTGGTCGTTTAAAAAGCAGTCATTGTTACCGATCTTTCTTCTTTGCGCTTTTTCTTATTGTTCCAAACGGAGAAATGAGTGTGGAGAGATGTTTCCTTTTCATTTAACAAATTCAACTTAACCTAAATTTCACTCTGTTAATTTTGGGTGAACATTTCAGAATACGCATACATCACAGTGTACCATTGTTTCATATAGTTAATAATTATTTTGATCATCAATATTTAAAAATTCTAAGATATTTGTTTTTAAATATTTATTTTTCGTAAACAACATAAGCTTGTTGTTCGTTTATATATATACATAAATACTATGCCATCATCAATGACATTAATAACAAGAACGGCTAATATGAGAGCACTTTTCATGTCAAAAGGTATTCTGTAAACTTAAATTAACGGTGAAAAATATCAGTCGTATTTATTAGATTTTTGTCTACTTAGGCACTGCCTAACTATTTTCACATTGGTGGTAATATGCTTTACTTAATAAAAATAAATATCACATTATTCACGGTTAAGACAATCTACTCTTGTGTCTAAGTTAGACAGCTATAAGACAACAATAAACAAGGTTTTTGCACACATTTTCCAAAGTTGGACAGTTGTCTAAAGTTAGACAACGTTTATAAATAAGACCATATATTTTTAAAGTCATTTTAACACTCTTGGCTTCTTTTTCATGCCGTTCTAAAAACTGATATTTGCAATATGAATTTACAGGCCTGTCAGGTGTCAGATATAAAAATATACCTATACAATAAATTACAAAACGAAAAGCTTTATATGTGGGTAATTTAGGGCACTTTGAATTTTCGTCATCACCTTAGCAAAGCCATTTTCTTAATTCTTTGTAAAAAAAAAATCTATTTTACGAAATTATCGTACGATCAATATATCACGATCATGAAGCATGCATTTGCAATACATCGATGCTTGAACTTTAGCAAAATTTGCCCTTTCTTAAGACCTAGGTATAGTGTATAGGAGAATACCCTTGGTAAGCAATAGATAAAGATTGTAACTTTTTATCATTCAAATAGATCGGCAAAATTATAATAAACTTAACAAAAAAGGTAATGATATTGTGAACTATGGAATACAACATGCATGTGATTTAATTTATTCGCATTTGTATGTACCTATGTATGTATATTATGTAGTTATCCTTTATCTTTGGGAGTGTTCTTAAAAACAGTGTTGATTCTGATCACTTTTTTTTTACTTGCAATTTTTAATCTCTGAAATAATCTCGATTTCAACAGGATTTTTTTTTAATGCATTTCCAGTTCAATCAAAATAGAAAAAAAATAGAAAAACTTTGAAAAAAAATTCGAATTCCGATGAAAATTGATGCAGACCTTATTTCATTATAAAAAAATAACGTTTTAAAGACTCCGACAATGTAACAACCCAAGATAGTATAAAATGTTATGCAAGGTCAAGTGTAAAGAGACGGTTTTTTTTTGTTTGCATAATTTATGCTATGTTTTCATTAAAGTCGAGATGAGGTAATTTTGCAAATTGTTGAAATATTTTTTTTTATCTTAAATTTGCTATTTCCGTTTTCATTTTGAATTTGATTTAATGATTAACGCCCAAATATTTTGATTTTCTTGTTTTCTCTTTCTGTTTCTCTTTTTTATGCATCAAAGTTGGCATTTTCAATGGATTTCACTTAGGTCCGTTCGTATACGGTTTTCTTAATTTCTTAAAACTTTTAGCAAATTTGGTTGAAAATTCCATAGAAATTCGAAACGTGAATTGGTATGGGAAATAAGAAATGCGATTATTTGGAAATAGAAATATTTTTGTTTGATTTTAAAAACTATTATTTAGTTAAAAAGATATCTCAATTTTTCTAAAAGCAAAAACAAATAGACAAAAATTAATAATCTTCCTCAAATGAAAAATGTACAAGAAAATATGAGACCTTTCGTTCTACTCACTCGTTAGACTTAGAAAGAATACGATAGAACAAGCCTTCCTATAGTTTTTTTTTTTTTTTTTTTTTTTGTGACTGACGTTGCTATAGCTCTCCCACTAAAAGGACAAGTTTTTAGTATAACTTTTCTTAACGATAAACGTCCCATTTTTTGGCAATATTATTCATTCACCGATAGAGTGAATTTTGTAGTACCGTGCGTCCGTCACTCTGCTGCAATTACCCCCTGCAATTTTTAAGCATGTAGGCGGGGGACGTATGCGGTGTCCGGGGTAAACAAAGTTGCAGAAGTTGAAATAATTGCAGAGTTATCGCTCTTTCTTCTTTGTGCTTTTTGTTATTGTTTGACACATAGGCGGAGTAAAGAGTGTAAAGAGATATTTCCTTCTCATTTAATAAAATTTGCAGCGTTTAAATGGATGCTGCAATCGGAAAGAAACACAAAAGAGAATTGCGGATAAAAATTGCAGTCGTCTAAAAGCAGTCTTAGTGCCTGTTTACATAGGCTCATTACTGAGGGGCGCATCCAGTGAGACAGGCAGATTTTTATGCGTAAAATCGAGAAGGGTAGGTTCCATTCAAAATTCACTGATGCACCAGATTCAACTATTCAAGTAATATTCTCGGGTGAAACATGAAAGACTATTTTTTGTGTGAGTGAAATATTCATGAATATGAAGGTTGTGAGATAGGGAAAGGTAGATTGAACTGAAAGGGTTTTTTCCTTATGTTTAGACAAGCTTTCAATAAAACGACTTTCAGTAAAATTCCTAAATGTAAACAGACACTTAGAAAATTGCAATTCAACTTAATTTGGGGAAAAATTAGGATGTTTAAAACAGGGTTTTTTGAGAAAAGCGACTGCTTCAAAAATATATATAGTTATTAAATATATCCCCGTTATATCTCGTTAATTGGCCGAGTGATTTTGATTAAATTTTTAAAACGGGTATATACATATGTAGTTCTATTTATCTCAAATAATAACAAACAAACAAATGTATTAATAGTATTAATTTGTTCAGTATATATAAAATACTTTTATCTACTTATGATGATAAGTGTTACTGTTTTCGCATTTTCTCAAAAACGACTCTAAGGATTTTGATTAAATTTCGTGCCTGTAATGTTAAAAATAATAAAACTAGGTTGAGGTTTTTTGTCAGTTTTTTTTTCACAGAACGAAAATATCGTACTGTTATTTTTATTATGTTTTTATTATTATATTATTATTATATTAATAATAATTTAAAGACTTAAAAACTATATATGTATACAACAATAATATCCATATATCTCAACTCATACATATGTAGGTATATAGTAGATTTACTTAAATGTGTATTGAAAAATCAAATTTATGCAAAAACGTAAAGCTATGTATATATACATACATACAACTCACTTACTCAAAAGGAATGATTTCCTTTTTTATAATTTTGTCACGTTATTTGACCTAGTTAATCCGCATCGCAGAGTCAATGTCAAGGCATTTAGCTCATACCTACTTTGATTTTATAAATTCAAAAAGTAGGTAAATTGTTAATGAACTTTACGTTCATTTGTGTGTCATTTCAAAAAGTAAATGAGAAATTTGTAACATATTTGCATCGTTTGATCTTGATTCGATGTCAAAACTCAATGTTACTTTGTATACACAACACTAATTGAATAAAAGACCTTGGAATATTTTCCTTGTTAACTCCTTATAAGATGAAAATTGAAGACATCCCAACCTTGCTCATTGTTAGGCTGCTATATATTCTCCCTGGAGGGTCTCACTTCTTTGTGGCCATGAATGAGTGATTTCCTCCTTTCGAACTTTTTTAAAGTAAACAACAAATTTCTGGGAGCCTCCTTTTATTATATTGATAAAAATCGTGCCTTATAGGAATACGCGCAGGTGCAATGTAATGAAGTTGTGATTTGAGGAGATTGCAAAACCACTATAAAAGCAACAAGTTCATCAGGTCTTTGCAACGTTTGCAAAGTTAAGGTCGTGTCGGCAAAAATATTTACATCTATAAGGAAAAACAATAATAAAATAAATGCACTCAGATTCTGTTGAATATATGCGTTTTAGATTTGTGCAACATTCAAGTGCCATTCAGAGGTTAAAACTGGTTGTAAAAACCAGTTGACGTTATTTCGATTGTATAAGACTAAGTGGACTGGTCCATTCTAATAAAGGTGGTTGTAAAAGCTAATTAAATCTTTGTTCCCCTAACTAAGACTATATCGAATGTTGAAGATGTAATCGGATTTATTTATATTTATTTAATTAAAAAAAAATAAGTAGAACTGTACTTACGCTGGGATGGGATACAAATTGTATTCCGGGGAATTCTTTTTTTTCGGTATAGGTATGGGGTTTGGGGATACATTTTTTTTCACAATCATGGTCATCTTATTAACTTAAATATGCTACTACTTATTTTTCTTACCTTTAGATTTTTTATTTGCGATACAAACGTACATACAGACGAAAAATTAAACTTATGATTTTAATGTGAGTCTCCAGTGATTCTGCCAGTCTGAGGTCTACCTATAGGATTAGAAGGGAAGCTAAATTATGTTAAGCTCTACAAATCACGACAGGGAAAATATTCTTTTTCTATAGAAAACTACTGTTACTATTTTCAAAATAATTGTGTATGGTGTTCTTTTTGATAAATAATTATTTAAAAGCCGTTTATTTCGGCGTTTTTAATAACTTCTCAACGAATTTAGGAATATTATTACATATTTTATTTAAGAACATGGGTGAAACTGCGCACAGGTAAGATGGTTTACTTTAAATGGCAAATCTACATTTATTATTCATCATCAGTCATTTTTGTTATTTCATTTATTTTAATTAAGTTTGTATGAAGCTAAATAATGAAAAAAATAATTTTATAACAAACCCAAAATCAGATAACAATTTTTGTTATTTATATGTTTTCTGTTTTTGTATATATGTACCAAAGTTTTATTTACAACTTCAATAAATTTCAAGATATTTAAAATTTACGGCTTAGGTGCCAGTTGTTATAGCTATATTGTTATTTAAAACCATAATTGGAAATTTAAATATCAAGTTTTAAGGCACTTAAAAAAAGAAAATCTGTGATTATTTTGATGCCAATAAAACGTTTTCGTTGTGTCATTTTTGTATGGGATTTTTCGTTTCAGGCAATTTACACAAAAAAACGTCAGAACCCTATTTCCGTTATTCGTTTTTTTTTTTTTAACCTTAAACGTTGTTTTCTTACAATCATGTTGGTTACAAAAATTATGAAGTTTAATCAAAATCGTTAGGGCCGTTTTCGTGAAAATTAAAAAAAAAAACATTAATTTGACGTATAGTATGACCAATACTTTTACCTTTTGTGGTACTAAGTATCAAAAAAAAAGGTACTATGTAGTAGTTTTTGTAATTTTTGATTTTTTTTTTTAAATTAAATTCCACACAACCATCTGGATTCCAGCATTCGATTAAAATGTTAAAAGGAATTTAGATTAACTAAACACAAAAATAATATGTGTTATACGTTATTTTTAGTACCTTCACTATAACGTATAATTCGGAATAAAAATAATTTCGACCTTTTTTTTTCAATTTTGAGAAATAAAAATTAATTTAAAAAAAACTACCTATATACTGAATTAAAAAATTTATTAAAAAATTAAAAAATAGAATTGTACCTACCTTTAAAAAAAGTTAAAATATAATACTGTTGATAGTGTTACCGTTGGTTTATTTTTTTTTCTCAGCTTTTAAGTCATTGCCCTTTCGTGCGCCTGAACGAGGAAAAATAAACACCCTTGTTTTTTTTCATTATTTCAACCCAGCTTTCACGCTTATATTATATAAATCACCCTTTAAAACAAGTTTAGGTTGAATATAGCTATATGCATAAATATATGATAAATAATTAATTTCGTGGTCCTTATTTCCTATCTACTCGTCGCTTATATTCTTATAACATAGTATGGCATGTAAGAGACTGTTTTTAACTAAATATTAAAATTACATACCTCTATAGTCTATAAAGGTATAACAACAAAATTCACAGTAAATACCTCTACCGTATACAAAGAAATCTTGAATCACTTAAGGTTGTATTTACTGGCAATAAACCGACTACAAAGTAAAAAAGATTTGTATTTATAATTGACCTTGGTGATCCAAAACTTTTCGCAAACCGCATACTTTTCCAAAAAACTGTGGAACCAAAATATCCATACATCTAATAATCTTATATACACCCACTTTTACAGGTTTTAACCGAGGTCCAAAGACATCGCTTTATTATAAAATATTTATAAGTCCGACTTTTATAAAGAGAACTGATTGAATTACGCTCTCTTCTACAAATTCAACTACTCTCAGAGTTGCGTATAACAATTTATATCTGTTATATACTCAGCTCAACGGTCACTCTACCAATCTCTTTTTAATCTAAGCACAATACCTCGCATCGATATCCGAACTGGAATAACTTTGGTCCAACTTGCCATCATCACCATCATCATTGTCTGTGATGAGCACCTTGATTAGCACATGAAACCATTGATCATACGTCGCACCCGACTAACTATACCTGTACTCCGCTTGAGCTATGGAATATAAATTAAGCCAGAGAATTATGCATTTCACCGTTTTGGACCTGGCAATAAGGTATAGTGGGGCGAGCTCATATAAAAGTTAAGTATCAATGTTGGCGGAGACTTATTTCAGTTATTTCAATTTAAGTCGAACGTTGTCTTGTGTGTTGTGAGGTGCTAGAAGGAAGCTTGCTCTCTTTATCTGGAGCTTAACTCTTGCGTTTCGATCCCAACGGACTAGATGGACATATAATTTTTAAATAGAATAAAAGGATAAACATTTTATATATTTTTTTTTTTAACAAATTATATATTCACTCTCACTCTCTCTCGGAAAGCGAATTAATTGTAAAGAGATTAAATATTTTTTCAGAATTGTTTTATATTCAATTTTTTTTTTAAATTAAAGTGCAAATCTGTGAATCCTGAAGTGAATTCTAGATCCATAAAGTGTGATTAGTGAAGCTCAAGTTCAGTGATATAGATTTTTCATTGAAAAAAAAAATAATTTTTGAGTTTTACAAAGTTTTAAACCAAATATTAAATTTATTGGATTTTTTAATTGTGAATTGTGCTGAAAAATCAAGACAACGTCAAGGATTTAAAAAAAAAAAAACTTTTATTAAAAAAAAAAAACAAATAAAATCTAAATGGTGAGTTGTCCTATAATATTGTGAATTTGGTTCTATTTATCTTTATTTTTTATTTGTGTCATTCACAAATCAGACAGTGGAGCAACTTATGTTGTTTATACACGCAGTACAAAAAAAAAAACAGAGCATAATAAAAATAAAACTGCTTTGAAAGCAAATATAGTCAATTCGAAACTGTAACTCGAAGACAAATTGCACAGTTAAGGCAAATTGAATGCATTGTAGTAATAAGGCCTCGCCAGGGGGGAACCTATGTGGTGTATATATAGGTTTGCTACCTTAATTAAAAAGAAAAGTGTTGGTAAATAATTTGTTAGACCTAATTGGATAAAATTTTTTAATGTTTTCTGCAATTATTTTTAGTGAATTGACATTTAAAGGGAGTTTTTTTGTTGTTTAATTGTGACGTAGGTACCTATTTCAATTTAACTGAAATAGCATAAATCTTTGTGAAATTAATTACTGGTTTATCTGAAAGGTAAACAATCTTATATATAAAAGTAATTCAGTTTGATTATTATAGATCATAGGAATACGAAATATTCAATAATTTGACGATTTTTAAAACTATGGTTTTTTTTTTTGAAAAATTGTTTGCAAAACTTTCTGTCCTAATTTTCTCTTGGCATTTCTTTCGGAGTCTCAGCGTTTAGCAGTAATTTTTAAATATAATCAAGAAACAAATAATCGCTTTTATTGCAAGCAAAAACTTACAAGTCCATTTCTGGAATTAATTATAATTCCAGTCCTTAATCGCACTGCAGGCTTTATTTTTAATAATAAATTCATATAATTTGTTTGACTTTATAAATTGCATCGATGAGAAACTTCATAATACGAACTATCACACTTCACACCAACTAAGAAGTGAATATTTATGAATTATTTAATAAAAAAAAACTTGTTTGGAAATCTGTTTAGTTGTAAATATGTATTTTTAAAATAAAAAAAAATATATACATAGGTATTCTATGCCTATACACCTCGAAACTTTGTTAAGTAATTAACAATTAGCATAATAAATCAAAAGATTGATCAAGTGATATAATTATTGTTTGTACATATGTATATACACAATTACTTCAGAATTTTTTTATTTTGCAGTAAAAGTAGCATTACAAATTATTTTGATTTTATATATATAATTTAAAATAAGAAAACATATTGAATAAATTTCAAAGGTCAAACGATTCCAGGTATAAAGTAATCTTATTAAATTATGACATATACAAACATGGATCTTTCTTGGTTTTATCGTTATATATATTTGTAAGCTTTTGATGTAGTTATAAGTCACACGTTGGCCGAAAATCAAGTTAAATTTCGATATTCGTTGTTTAAAGAAGATACAAAAAAAATGCTAAAAAAGCAAAAATAAGATGCAACGAATAATTCAAGGCCAATTATTGCAGAAAAATAAGATAAAAATACCTTATACACTTTAAATCAGAAATACAAACAAAATTATTTTAAAAAAGAATTTAAAATTTTATTAAAAAAATAATCTATAGTAGGAGTTTGTTATCATGCCCTTGAAATGATTGTGAATAAAGTTTTTGTTGTTGTAGGTCGAAATTCCTATATAGAAAGTTCAAATAAACATCAAATCGAAGGTTAAACAATTCACCTCATTACACTATTTCGTTTATATATGGACCGTTCATGGACCGTTGAACTTTAAAAGTATATATGAATCAATTAGCTTTAATTTGGATTATGATAAATCATACCTCTGCAGTTTCACACTCTTTTGACTTAAAAAGGTAATTATAAACTTATTTTGTAACAAATTTTAGCCCAAAGCATTTATGTTCACTGTTGCACTTATGATTTAACTTAAGCTATTATTACCAATACAAAATTTTGATTTATTTTATTCAAATAGTTAAATGTATAATTACTCGCATCAATACATACATACAAACATACAAACATACGTCGAATGTTAGAAAAAAAGAAGATATTTAATAATCATGACTACATATATAAACTAGTGAACTAGTAGGTACTAGGCTGTAAGTATGTACTATGTTGTTAAGGTTTCGTCGCGAAATGTATTGACTGAGATTGCAATTTGCGAATTTAGTTAAACATTTTTCAATATTTTGTTTGTCAAAATCGTATAAATACAACAAAAAATATTAGTTTTCTTTATATAAAAAAAGCGCAATTATAATTATGCACAAACTAAAAAGTTTATCAAAAATTAATACACAAATTCAAATATTTATTAATAAATAAATATGTAACTGCTAATATGACGTTGGGAAGAAAAATCTTAAAATGTTAATATTCTACATTTAACAAAAACTCTACTCTCGCCAAAGAATCTTATTTATTCTGTGAATATATCTACTTTCCCATTTGAGCTTGTAAATATCCTTTATTTTCTTTATCTACAGTTTTTGCCAAAAATTTCGTGTGTATTTTTAACTAAACTACTTGTTAATGCACCCACCTGGGTTAATTAGCTTATATTAATATGAATTAACTTCAATTTTGTCTTATTAATAAAATTTTGCCCTGATTTAAAGTAATGATTATAAAAATAATTCTGTTTAATAACAGTTAATTAATAGGAGTATTATTGATTGATTTTGTTATATTCAATTCTAGTCTAGTCATAATGCGCCTAAAAATAAGACAGACATAATCCAAATATTATCCTAAGGTTAGATTTGGGTAAAATTTTCTCTCTTAGACAACTTTTTCGTCCTAAATAAGTTTGAAAAATTAAAGGTAAAATTTTGATATATTTTAACCTTTAAAAAACAAAAAAATTATTCTTATGGTTAATTTTTAAAACTTAGGTTGAATTTGGGTGCCTACTTTTATCACTTGGTCCTAGCCATTAGTTGGCTATTTAATATGTCTTTTAAACAATTTTGTAACCATGTTTTAGAGGACTCTAGCTAATCGCTAATAGCCGGTTAATTAGCCGCTTTCTAACTAAAAATTATTTGTTGAACTCCCTTCCCCCCCTCTCAGTTTAATAACAAAACTTCTGCTTTAACAGTGACAAGTTTTTCAAATGAACACACGCACACTCTACGAACTGGATTTATGAGAAAAGAATACACATGACTGAAACTTTGGTACAAAATCTCACTATACAAATACACTGTTGTTTTATACTTTTTATAAATATTGTTATTTTTTTTAATTTAAAGATTTAATCCATTACTATCTGTAATGAAATTTAAAACTAAGAACGAATACATAAAAAAAAAAAAAAAAAATAACTTTTTATTTACATGTAAAATGTAAATACATTTAATTATCTAAGAATTTGTTCTGTTTGTATTCATAAATCATAGCGCAACAGTTTATGTAACTAACACAAGTTTAATTACTACAGGAATTTCAATAATCGTTTAAAATGTTAATAGGTTTTTAATGCATAATTTTTATAATCATTATAATTGATTTATACTTACTCATAATACATACTCTCAATAGTTACAATCAGAAACCGGAAATATTTTACATATATGTATATACCTAATCTAAAGCATTCTAGGTTAATAGGTAATCTATTTAAAATGTGTATTCGCATTTTTGCGAATACACCAACCCCAACTGAATTAAATGTAATTTAAAAGAGAAAGGAAAAACTATTTAATATCACTTGAATACCAATATAAAATCATATTAATGAAGTCTTCATTAATACGATATTATCTATTTGTTGAAAAAAAAGCTAAACTAAGTTCTAAAAAAGTTCTAAAAATTAACGAAAACTTTTAAAAAATTTTCAGCGAATGTGCAATATACTATTTTTACTCGCGATTTATTAAGACCTTATATTTATATAGGTGAAAAGCAGACCGAAAATTAAATCACTTAGTTCATGAAGTTAGATATTTGAATGCCACTCTCAATCAATTGAATTACCCAATATAACCAAAATGAACGTGAATTGCTAAGCAAATTCTGGTGGCATGGTGTGTAAAACGGATAGTTTCTGGTACGTTAGGCGTGTTTTTTGCAAGCCCGGGGGGAATTGAATTAGAGACACCATCCCGGAAACAAAATGGAGTTTTCATACAAACTATCGATAACAAGTATATACATAATTCACGCCGGTAACACAGTTTTTCTCTGTGCTTAAGTTAACTTCGGAGAATTCTCTGAGCCCGCAGGGGATTAGCTGTTGTTGCATTTAATATGGTGATTGTTTAGCATTAGCACCGACGTCGTTTTTTTCGTCCAATTCCCCCCGGGCTTGCAAAAAAACAAGCCTATTATCTCGAAGCATAAGTAAGCTTATGATATGGGTTTGAAGTTAAAATCAAACTCATCAAATTGTAGAGCTCACGGAGATACATAGCTTGAAATTGGTAATCCGATTTTAAACACAATGTTTTCCGACTATGACTGAGCCCATGGGTTTCAAGATTAAAATTGGTTTTATAAGTGAAAAATAAAATTGTACTGAAATGAAAAGTATAAGGTTGCTACTTTTAAAATGGTGAGGTCAGTTGAACAAAACAAATCAAAACAAGTTTTTCATTCTAGATTTTTATTTTAGAAAAGTTTGAGTTTATTTTAAGAACCAAAGGAAAAAAGATGATCTGTAAAAAATTAATGAAATACTGAGGATGCTTTTACATATACGGCAACTCTAACTTGACACTAAAGTGTATAAAATATTATCAAGTTCAAGCTTAAGGCCACGTCTAAATTGCATAAAAATGGCATTAAACCTTATATACAATTAAGTTTTGGATAGGTACTAATAAAGTGAATCTATAGGTACGTGGAAACGTCAAAATTTAGTGTCGGATTAAATTAAATCGACTTTTTAATTTTATTCATACACGGCCTAAAGCCTTTAATAAATATTTAATTTTATCTAGAATTGTCTTCGAAGTGTGTTTACCTTGTGTATATGTATAAGAAAATATAACCCCAAGTTGAAGGCATGATCCTCTGGTTGACATTGCAGATATCTCCAAGAATAATTTTTTATCTGGAATATTCTATAATAAATGCACTTACTGAACCAATTAGTAAAAGTTGTTATTACATAAGTTCTCTAATCTTTATAGTATAAGTTTTTATGTTAACAGAAATGTGATAATTTCGAATATCAGCAGTGTTTTATTATCCACGAAGATCCATAAAGATCATCCCATGAAAATAAAACGATATGGATTTTTGTTCTTATGTTTTATTTCGTTTATTTTTTAGGAATTGGTTTTCTTTTTTCTTTACACTACAGTTTACACTACCTTCCCGATTTTCCAAACTGAAACACCATCTATCCACCAGAGTATGAACTTATTTTCGGATCTTTAAACAAAATTCAGATAGAGAGCAGGATCTCAAGTTGTTGTTGTATTGCGTGTTAAGAAATGATCCTGATCCAGAACCGTAGATTATAAAACGCGGCTATTACTGAAAAAAATGTTTTCATCCTAGAATTGCCTAACTTCATGTTTAAATTCTAACTTTCCGTTAATCTCTTCTTTTTCTGTTTTTTTTTTTTTGAAATCTTTTGTGGATTATGCGAACTTTTAACTTTATTTCTTGTTAATCTTACGTTTATCGGTAAAATCTAGGTTGTGGGATTAACAGTAATATTGTATTTAGTGCTTAGACACCACGCCTCTATTTTGAACTGTATAAGTGTATCATAAATAAAGGTAGCCAACGACGACGTCATCCATCATTTTGATTTCTTCCTTGTTTGGTCTAGCCTGTCTATATCTACCTAAGTAATTAGAGTTTCTTTAACAAAGAATTGAATAATATTCTGAACTTTGTAACTGTCACGCGGTAGTATGTATAGATATGTATAAAATAAAATGTAGTATAGGTGTATAGTATAGGTATCTAAAACGCAAGCTTTTTTAATATGTCAATTTGTTGCCATATCGCTATTTAAACCTGTAAGTATCTATCTACAATGATGGGAGTAAATAATGATAGATAATAATTTTATCGCATTGTTTGTAATCGCTAAAAGATAGTTTCCCGCTTAAGTTGATTTTATTTTGTCAGTCTACCTTCCTACACTTTTTATTCAACTTTTTTGTGTTTACGCGAGAATTTTAATACATATTTATATATGTTATGCATTTTCGTTAAGATATCATCTGGCAACTGGCTATCTAAATATTTTCCCTTTTTCCCATTGATCGTTTTATTTTAATATCTCATTAACAATAATATATATTTCAGTTTTGTTAATCGGCACAAACCGTCGTCACTATAAATTTTGTATTAATTGCTTTATAACGTGTGGGAACATAATTATAATATTGCTCTATAATGACAGTGATTTAAACTCAAAACAACTAATGCATTTTAATAATCTCGTGGAAATAATGTTTTCACAGAATGAAGTAAGTTTATATTTATTTTTATTTATTTATTAAGTAATTCGATCATTAAGAATTAATTTTTTCATTTAATATATTTATATTGAATACACTCCTTTACAATCTTTAATTAATGAGCATGGTTGCGAATGAGTAACTGCTAAAATCTGATGTGATTTACTGAGACAGAAGGAAGTAAGCTTCCTGTTGTTTCGTTTCGCTTCAGCTGCGTACTAAGATTAAAAATAATTCATGTTTTTTTGAGTTTATTAATAGGGCTGATATTTGTTTGGCTAAGAACAGTTTAATTAGGATCGATAAAGTAAATATCAGGCATTCAATCTAGAAATCATTAGAGTTAGAGAATGTTAATTAATACTCAGAGAAGCGAACTCAAGGCCCAGTTTCATATTCTGTTTAAGTGGCACCAATTTAAGTATATACAATGTAAAACTGGATGTACGATTACCTTTCGCAACTATTGATATAAATTCAAAACTTACCTATGGCTTAAGGTCAAACATTTACAAAACCACTGTTCAGCTTCATACAGGTTAAATTCAATTTACTATTATGGTCAGAAAGTGTCCACTTGCGATAGCAGTTTATACCTCTTCTATAATCTATTTGTATTAAGAACTGCTAATACTATTGTCCTCTTTGCGAAACAAGTGGACCAGAGAGACTTCTGGTGCTATAGAAACTTCAAGTCTGGCCACTTTAATAAAGAAAGCTAATTTTTTTTACTTTGAGTTTACATGCTTAAAACTGTCTTAAGCAATATCAAATTGGTAAAGGCTTCTTTCACAACTATTTGTTATGCTTATATAGTTTTTAGATAGTAACTTTTAGAATTTCAGTATCTACAAGTATGATAAGACTAGTTTGAATTTTTTTTTTATATTTTGTCCGCCTTAATCGACGAAATAGTCCGTATATACGTATGCTGCCATTAGTCATTAAATATTTTGTTGGACCTTTATTATGCTACAAAACTCCCACAATTTAGTTTTTGTCAAAGTAGCTGTTAACGATTTTATAATAACGAAAAATATTTCTTGAAGTAACGCATTAATGAGATAATAACGAAATTTTGTGTTTGTGCGGATTAACTTTGTGTGAGATTAAGTTTGTACTTACTGTTATAATTCAGATTTTATCCAAAATTGTTGCTCATAGATGATAGGTATATTTATCTTCAGAAATGTTATCGAACAATTGCCTTATACATCTTTCAGTATAAGATCGACCATTTAAAAAATTCTGAAAAAATAAATTGAGTCGTCATACCGATAATGCAAACTTTTGTTAAAAAGATTCAAATACGGTATAATTTATTGTTTTGTTTTTAGTTTATATTTGTGAAATGCCTTCTATGGAAAAGTGTTATTTTTCGATAAAAGTAACAAACTGACCACCGAGCCAACCTTTAAACTTGACCATTTTTATTACAAAAAAAAAAACAAGTCTTGACTTATTTGACGTACTGTATGTACGTACTTATTTGGGAAATAATCGATAACATTTAAAATCAATTTAAGAGATTTTTAGGAGGCAATGGGTTTATGGTAAATTTTATTCTAAATTAGTTCTAGTTTAACACCCATACAATATTATCTGATTACATATACCGTAAACGTTTACTTCGTTAAAACTGTTTTTTTTTTTTAAATAATGGAATATATTTTTAAGGCGTTTACAAATAAAAAATTGAATAAATAATTAATGAAGTTAAAAACGTGTTTTTAAGGATGATAAATAAATTTTATTTAATTTTTTATTTTTGCGAAAGGTTGATGGCAACACACGTTAGAAATATGTAATATAATTTGTTTTTTTTTTTCCTCGAACATTCTAGAATTTCTAGAATTAAACAATCTTATTATTGTATTCTATTTGTTGTTATAAAATTAGTGATTTTATTTAATGGAAAAAATAAATAGACAATAATTATTGTTTTTGAGTTTTAAATTGATTTTCAATCTTCATTATAGTGATTTTAAAAATGTTTAAATAAAAAAAATTTAAATTAAGAACATACCACCACATGTTTTTCAATAAAAAAATAGTTTCACTTAATTTGTTGAAGGGTACACAAGTAAATAGGAATCTCAATAAACTTATAACTTTTTTTAAAACATTCTCTAAATAAAAAAAGTGAGTGCCGGGACTCACGATTAATATGTGTTAACATCAAATTAAATATCCAAGTGCTGGTTTTACATCACAAAACCAAGTTTCAACTCAAACTCAACTCCATCTCTCGATTTAGTTTGAGGTACGAAAGAACGTACTCAATATTGAACGCATCCAATATACAGCAACGTATCGTAACGTGTAACAGCAAAACGTAATGTGCTACAGAAATTTCCACGTTTTTAGTTTAGCCTATCACCGCCATAGATGTTTACACATCAAAATTATTTAAATCAGTTGAATAATTATTAAAAAACTCTTTTCTTAACCAAAAGATAACAAATTCCAATACCAAAATGAATTGAATTTATAAAAATCTGTGGTGTTTCTAGAAATGCAAAAAAAAAAATTGGCAAGTAATACCAAAATAAGTATTTTTGAATAAAACGTGTACAAAAATTATAACTTTCGCACTTTTTTGCAAAGCGATAAATCTACACTTAAATCTGTTGGATAGGTTAGGAATATACAAAATTTTAAACCTCCAAAATGTTGCAACAATATTCATGAAAAATAAAAATCTCGAGTTTTTATTTGGAACACACTTATAATAAACCAACCTGTCTAATGTCTATTTCCAATAAAATTTTAAATGACCCATTTATGTAAAATTATTAATTATTTGAACCTATGAAGCATTTCATCAGTCATTAACGTTTACTCATAATATAATATGTGAAATTTTTTCTATGCCTAACAGCCCTTAACGATATAAATATCTTCTTTTTTTTAAATCTCTTCATTTTGAAATTGAAATTTAACGCCAAATTTTTCGGAACACTGACCATGCTACAATTTCGACTTTAAACCGAAATCATATAAATAAGATCTCAAAAAAAACTTCACCGATTCATAAAGCCACTAATTAATGGTTGGATATACCAAAAAAAAAAAAAAAATAAATTCAATCGTGAAATAACAATAAATGATGGCTAAACACACTTCAAATTAACAACGCCTTGACAATCATAGTTTAATTTATAAATCTCTATATCAACTTTATATACCTACACCGATAACGTCTCAAGCGAGCATCAAATGTTTACAATACCGGTATAGCGAAAACCAACGCGCTCTTAACATTAGCCCACATACCGTCGCGTTGTCGGTCGCTTAGATTTATAGTTTAATAGCCTCTCCTATAAGATAAGATATTAAATATTCGGATGGACAAATATTTTACGCCGATGTCTTTTTTTTTTGTTTGAATATTATTTTTGTTGTTCATTTTTTTTTACATAATTGCATAAGTTCTTTTGAAATTGATCAATTTCAAGATTGGCAAATAGGGCGAGCAACGTACATACAAACTTTGGCTATTTTTAAAGGTGTAAAGGTTGCAAATTGGATTGAAGTATTTGTAAAAAAAATACTATAAAACTCTCCCTAAGTTTTGTACCATTTGGAATGACTATATAGGCATGCATGAATCATAACGAAGATTCATGGATATTTTTTGGTAATTAAAATCAACAAAAACAAGGCCAAGAGACGCACCACAGTTGTAAGATCACTTTGTAGGTCGCTGCGCCGATTTTTTTTGTAATTTTCAACTTATGCGTTTGAGACTTCTTTTCCACATCATCATGTGTCCGCATAGAGTGTGTGATTGGTGCGCCAGATTCCATGAATAAATGTATAATTAATGTCCAGATGCCTCATCATGATGCCTGTGCGCTATAAGCCAAAGCATAGATGATTTTTTTTGTTAAAGGTATAGCTCAAGTTTTTAGGTAATAATAATATATATGATCTCGAAAGATGTGTGACATAATCCAAGCAAACCTAAAGAAGACCAACGGACAGAGTTCATTTCTGTCTTAACTCAACATGCAATTCATGTGTTTTTTTTCTAACAATACCAATAAGCTGGTATGATTCAATTTTTTTTTGTTTAAGATATAAAATGAAAAAAAAAATTAACGAAAATCTTTTCTACAAATCACTATCAAAAATAAATGATGATGACCGGGTGGCTAGGCTAGGGTATATAAGCAATTCTTGTGGATCAAAAATACACATTTTTTTGTATTCCTAATGAACTTCTCTTCTTAGTTTGTAAATATTTATAGCAGATTAGTAGTTTCACAAATGCCGCAGTGATGATTTACAGGGTGGGTCTAATTGGGTGCTACAAACTTTAGATTATCGAAACTGATGGCAGCATTAACAGCTGATTCAGATTTTCACACATGTTGACAGTTTTTAATTTATCTATTGTTGTTTTGAAGCACTGGCAGCAACTTTTAACATGACATGTGTTATTTTCCATGCCCACTACCACGCCTATTTTACTTTTATTGTATCCTATTCTTATACAACGTCCTTACAACAATGAAAATTTATAATAAATCTATCTTGAGCCAAAACTATGAGATTATAATGTAGTTTTTGTGGAAATCCGCCTACTACCACGCCCATTTTTCTTACATCTGAGATCTCTCCTATCCCTAGAAAGTTGAAATTTAATAATAATTTAAATTTACTTAAACCATAAGCAATGTAATTTTTGTCCTACTGCCACGCCCACTTTTCTTGTATTTATGGGTTTTTTCCTGCTGTTAAAGTTTAATATTTATAGTTTGCAAAATGTTCAATAGGTGGCGCTGCAAACTAAAAAAGAATTGTCATCTTTTTATTTTTGTTAATTTTTCCAAACTTTGGGCCCTATTCATACCCTTTTTTAAAATATTGCTAAGTTAAACGTAGATGTAATTGAATTTTATGACATTTTTTTTGTAATACTTTTTTTGTAGTAATGGGTGATTTTTTAAGAGGTTCAGAACTTTTTTAAAAAAAAAAACACAAAAAATTCGAAAAAATGAATGAAATATTTATTTGAATCGATAGTTTGAACCTTGCAATTTAATGTTAATTTCATGCAAATGTTGACCGCGGCTGCGTCTCAGTCCGCTGAGTCCAATTTTGGCATACTCTTTCACACATATCGGCCGGTATCTCACGAATGAATGCATGGATGTTGGCTTCCAGTGCGTCAATCGAAGCGGGCTTGTCCCTATAGACATTAGCCTTGACATACCCCCACAAAAAATAATCTAATGGTGTCAAATCGCACGATCTAGGCGGCCAATTGACCGGCCCGAAACGTGAAATTAACTGTTCACCAAACTCGCCTCGCAATTGCGCCATTGTTTCGCGTGCTGTGTGGCATGTGGCACCGTCTTGTTGAAACCACATATCATGCAAGTCAAGAACTTCCATTTCGGGCAAAAAAAAGTTTGTTATCATCGCTCGGTAGCGTTCACCATTGACAGTAACGCTGCGATTCGCATCATCTTTGAAGAAATATGGCCCAATAATGCCGCCGGCCCATAAACCGCACCAAACAGTGGCTTTTTCGGGATGCATTGGTAGCTGTTGCAATGCTTCTGGCTGATCTTCACTCCAAATGCGGCAATTTTGCTTATTTACGTACCCATTCAACCAAAAATGAGCCTCATCGCTGAACACAATTTTTCGATAAAAAAGCGGATCCTCGGCCAGCTTTCCGAGCACGAATTTTGATAGTAAAATTCAATAATTTGCAAGCGTTGTTCATTTGTAAGACGATCCATGGTTAAATTGCAAACCAAACTGAAGCTGTTTGACAGTGACACAAGGTACTAAACACACGTCAGCTGTCAAAACCAGTGTTGCCAAAACCAAACCAGCTAAAAAATCACCCGTTACATACTTTTTATTTAATAATTCATTAAACTTCAATTTCGATATATGTATGTATGTATACACTTATACAGAATGGAATTGTAACAGCTAGCACCTATATTCATTGATCCAGTAGATCATTGGATGTGGTTGAGTAAAACGTGAATTTATCAAACGACTATATAAATAATTAAATACGTCCCAATACGATTAACTTTTGCAACAAATATTTCAGTGTAGAATCAAATACATGCGACTTATAGAGGTGCATTTAATTTTTTTAATTTAACAAACTTGGATCCATCACTCTGGTTGGTTGGTAAGCAGATACGCATGTGCCTTTAGACCACCAGATACAATATAATATATCTAGATGAATCTGTGCAAACGTTGCGGTTGTCCAGTTCGTCTTTGTTTTGTAGGTCAAGTTGATGTGAATGCATTGATTCATTTGGGCGAAGAGAAGAAGTATATAGATAGATAATTATCTTTACCAAGCTAGGTCGGGTTTATTATGTAAGTACTAACTTTTATTTTTTTTATTTAATAAAAATTGTAGTTCACGTCTCTCAAAAATGGTGGTAATCTTTGTGTGTGGTATGTATGTATGTATGTATGTATGTATGTATGTATGTATGAAGTTGATACATTTTTGAAGATAGAAAACATGATTTAGGTTTATTTCGATAGGTAGGTATAATGATTTTCAAAATGCATAAAATAATAATAGTAATAAAGATTTTTTTATGACATATGAAATATGATAAAATATGTCACATCATGATAATGGATGCATATTTTGAGATTAACAAAGGAAAAAGGGCATTTAAAAGTTTTGAAATTACCATCAGATTAAAGATTTTTTAATTATTTAAAATGAATTTCGCACAATTTCATTGATTTTTTTTCCATTTTCGAACATATGTCTATTAAATTTTTTTATTTTATAGAGCAATTTTTTCTACAAACTCCATCTTCAAATTTACATATTTTATAGACTTCATTGACCAAGCAATCTACTATGAATATTTATAAATTCTATAAGAAATCTACACAAATTTTGTCAGTAATAACTTTGTGAGTAGGTGTAGGTACATCACAATAATTTGTAAAAAACCGGATTTGCATTTTATTATTCCTCGAATCTATAAGACAAACAAAAAGTTAAGCGTTATAAATTTGATTTGATTTGATTCTTCTGCAGTTTTTTTTAAATTGCTTATAGCGAATTAATATTTATTTCGTGTGAATAATAAATTGAGGTTTAAATCAAATTTAGCCAGATGGTGATTTCCAAAAAAATTGTTTTTCGTCATACTCGGGTCTGATACAACGATTAGCATCCATATACAGAGATTTTATATTTCAAACTGTAGTTCTTAATAAATATAAATACATACATACATATGTACATAAATATACTTAAGATATTCAAATTTAATATATAAAAATGTTACCCTGTATGAGATTCGAAATCTTACTTACTAATTTCCTCGAAATTTTTAAAGTTTGTTTTTGTTAGCAGCAAGGTGGATTCGAAAGTGGTTTGAGTAAAATCCAGCCACTGCCACGCCTACTGTTATCATATTTTAGTTTTCTCCTTATTGAACGTCCTTAGATTATTTAAATTTTGAAACTAAGCTCTCTTTAAAATAAATTATGACATGTGTCATTTGTCACACCCACTGCAATGTTTATACTTTTCTTATATTAAAATTTAATCCATATATAATAGGGTCCTTTAAATTCTTAAAACTTATAATTACCTACTCTCATTTAAGCCAAAACCGCATGCATGAGTAGTTGTTTTGGAAATCCGTCTAATACCACGCCCACTATAAAGCCAGTTACGGCTAAAGCTTTCTTAAAAACATCTTCTAAAGATTAAAAATAATATATGTAACATTTCTAAATTGTACAAAAAACAAAATGTATAAAGAAAAACAATAAGAGAAAAAAATTATTTTAATAAATCAATACTTTTTGTCTTCAATTTTTTAGCCTTGAACCGGAAGATCAAGTTTGTTTATTAGGTCAATCATTTTATTTTATTTGCAGTAATTATAAGTATATATAGAATACAATAGATATAATTAATAAGTTTAATTAAAACGTTTATTAAAGCTTAAGTTAATGAGCTCTTATTTTGCGATACACATGTAGGTACATAACATTTATATATAATTTTTCATTCATAACGACTTGTTTATCTTGTTGTGGTAAAAATTTTGTAAGAATTATTCATAATTAAATAATTGGGTATTACGCAGATAGAAAACAAATTTTAAGGAAGAAAAAGTTTAATGGTATTTAACTTGGTTATAAACTAATAATAATACGCCACAGAAAACTTTTATTCTTCGGAGTAAAAATGATAATTTATCAATATATACATACTCACATACATATGTATCTGCAAAGTAGTTTGTATTAAAATGCATTTAAAGACAGGTCTTGAAGTGTAGGTCGATGCATACTGACGTATGTATATAGATTGGAAGAAATGTAACAATTTAATAAAGGACTGCGTTTTCCTAATTAACAAAACCTCAATAAATTTATTTAATTTTATTTTGAAAATTTAATTTTCCCATTAACATGAGTGAATTTGAATTTCGAAGATTGGAATGCAAATTGAGATTTCGATTCAGGTATATATTTATAAACACGCGGGATCGAAAGATTGAATTCAATTGCAATCGAATTGACAGCTTAATTTTAGTTTATAGGTACGTGCGAATTTTTTTTTCTTTTCTTTATTTTCCCAAGCATTGCGTCGATGGATTTTATACAGGAACATTAAATCGGTACATTGGAAAACACGAAACACACCGAACAGAGTTTATAAATGAAATACATACACCAATATGCAGCTGCTGTTGTTCTCAATTCTTGAATCCGTCGATCCAGGCATGCATACTATATTTTAGTTTCGATCTAAGATCTAGTCAATTTATTTTATATATAAATTTTAACACTTAGAAACTGTGTAAAATTAAAAAAAAAATAGGTTAACAATTTTGAATTTAAAAAGAAATTTTATCTTATCTATAACATTTAATTAACAAACTTAAAATTCTTAGCTTGTATACTTAAACTTTAGTTTATATGATTTAAATAATTTATAATTTATGTGCTGGCCTTTTATATATGTATGTATATGTTTCAAGTTTTCTTGTAAATTCGCCCTCTAAGCTGAATCAAATCAATTCAATTTGAATTCAATTCTCAACTGTTTGGTAAATTAACGATTCGCGTGGTGTTCATTTTTGGTTTCGCAATTTTTGTATTTCATTTTGTTATTTCGTTTTCTAAATTTAATAATATGACATGATATTTAGTTTGTTATTTGATTGTCGTCTTGTATATTCGTAATTTTGTTGTTTCAATAATTTTTTTAAAATATTGGGTTTTATTAAAGTGCATGCCTTAATTTTTTTCGCGAAACCGAAAATCTAAAAAAACCATGTCAAACGAACAGAAACTTAACTCGAACTAGGCCTCTAGAACTATGAACTATAGAACTGAAAAAAACTAAATGACGAAATAATCTAAAAAACGATTTAACAAAAAAAGCTAAACAACAAATTGCTAAATGGTCTTTGCAAAATAATTGCAAACATTTAAAAATAGCGATATAGAAACATAGAAAAAATTCCAAATGGTAATTGCATAATGATTAAAAAATACAAAAAAAAAGAAAACGTAGACAAATTGTCAATCAAGGATTACGAATTAAACTAAATATCTAACGACTTAAGAGAATTTTTGCAATGATATTGTAGGAAATAAGTTATTATTATTCCGTTGACATCGACATGAATAAAACTGACACAAACACACTCAAACTCTATATCCTCTATCTCTATCCCCTCTTTCATACACAGCTAACACACACAGCCAAGAGCAAAATCAGAAAGACAAACGATGAAATTGAATATAAAAAATCTTTTTTTCTTAAATTGTGTGAAAGGGAAAATGTGGTGAAAAGCGGTGATCCTCTTTGTATGAGCAGGGTCGTAATTGTCATGTCTTAAACTAGATCGATGGCCCAATTTATTTGTTTTTTGTACAGAAACTGAATAATAAATAAACTAAAGATTGTTGCGGTTAATTTGAATTATAAAAATAAATGATCTTCTTCATCGCAAAATTTCAAGAAAAAGTAGAGGGGGACAAATGTATGCCGCATCAAAAAACAAATGTCTTTCTTCATATCTCCATCATGTCTCTGTCCAACTAATGTTAATTTAATATTTTACATCCCCCTTTTTTTTGTAGAAATCGAATGAATTTACATGTTAATTTTTAAACTTTTAACAAAACCAATAATATTAAGTTATGAAATTTTATAAATGTTCTTAACTTGTAACACCTATCTATATAATATTTCTACCCCAAACGGTGTCATTTAATTTATATTCAACTTTCTATGAATGAAACATGTTTCTTTCTAGGTGAATATTTGTAAAATTTGCATTATATTGTGCCAATTTTATAATGTAGGTTATTGTGTAATTTATTTTACCGTTAGATTTATTCAAAAGATTATGCTGCTGAGAAATAATTTAAAAACCTGAAATCATCTATGTTTAAGTTTTTATGAATGATTTATATCAAAATTAACATTTTTTAATTTTTTTTTCTTTATTTCAGGTAAGTCACAATAATGGAGTAAAAAAAAAATGTTTAAAATGAAAAGTAAGACAAGTTATAATTTTAAATTCATAAATATATGCAAATTTAAGTATGCCAATACTTGCCTTATATGTGTGTCAGTATAAGTCGTTGACTTGTACTAAACATAAACAAAGCGTAGAAATTAAGTTATTCATTAAACAATAAATTTATTTTTCGAAAGTGTTCTAGAAAATCTAAAATTCTATTTAAATTAATTTGTTAGACCCAAATCTATTGTATAGCAAAATTTTAATGGAAAGTTTTGATGTCACTATATCAGTCATGTTTATTAATAAGGAATTATTTTCAAACGTAAATAACCATAATTGGTGTAAAGTGAATTATCTTTTTTAAATCAAAATTCTGATGAGATCATACGTTTTTTCCATTAAATTAATCGGTACAAGATTTTTTAGTTAATCTTGTTATTGTCATTTTTTATTTATAATGAAATTTAAAGTCATTCCCCTTTTCTTTATTGAGAAAATTTAATAAATTAAATTTAAAAGGTTGTTAATGTTAAAATGACTATTAAGGAGTTGTTTATTTCAAAGAATATGTGTAGTCGTTTTCAATCTTAACTGTAAACACAAATATTTGGCGCATTATTATTTAAAATATATTTTAAACTTATAAGTAAAAATTTTATTATGAAAATATGTACTTTTAGTAGACCATAATCGTTTTGTTTGATTTTTTGTTTGAAAAAAAAAAACAGAATTTTTTTGTAGACCTTATTCTCCCGAAAAATGTTTATTAATGGAAACTTGATAAATTCATGAATTCAATAAAAACAATTGGCTGCTTATTCAAGTTCAAATCTTAACGAAAATCTACTAGGTACATTAAAAAAAAACTCCCCTCTCGCCAAAGAGCAACTATTATCCTGTGCACAAAAATATGGAAAATTATACTTCGTTAAACAACGTTTTACTTCATCATTTTTAACACTTCAATTATACACCCTCTTTAACAAATTTTATATGAAAAAAATTCTTTTTTGTGTTTTTGTATAACAATGCTGCCAATTTTTTTTTAATTTTTCATTCATAAGGTTACCTCAATATGTATTAACAATGAACTATAGTACATAACATACATACATAGTATTCATTAAAAGCATTATACAAAAATATAACGATTAAATTAAAAGATATATGATAAACACTTTCAATTTGAAAAATTAAAAAAAAAAACGTTATGATATTTACAAATATTCAAAAAGATACCGGATGGTTAAAGTGGAATTTCTATGTGTATCAATTTTACTATTGATGCATTTTGTTGCATTTCTTACACTTTGTTGAGTAAATTTTGTTTGAACCTGTTGAGCATTTATTTATGATCGAAGTGGTTCATGAACCAGTTAACAATAAAAAAAAATTAAGTTAGAGAAAGTGTATCTATTTTCTATGACAAGCCCTTTTGTCTGATTGTTTATGTACATATTTAGGTAGCTTAGAAAATAGTTTTAAACTTATAACCTATATATGACGTAAGAATGGAAACAGTTTTTTTTTTTTTTTTTATAAAAAATTCAATAAATTATAAAATGCCCACTGCATATAGCACTGATGATCTTCTTTTACAGATAAACCGTAACATTTATCAAATTCGGTCATTTGAACCAATACGATTGAACTGTGAACGACTAGCTATTTTAAAATCTTCTCATACTTTATGGTTGATTTTTCGTAACTTTATTATGAAAAAAAAATAATTATGTATTTACGAGTATGCATACTTAATAGAAAAAATTGCATTGTGGGAAAGCTTCAAGCTTTTCAGTAAAACTAGTCTACTTAGAAGAATTGAAACAAAGGTGATATACGCTTGATCTTGTCTTGTGCGATTTCGATCCTTTTCAAGCGATCTAGAAATAGAAAACAATGTATTTCAACAGTTTCACAGTCAGCCAAAAGGATTGTTTAAATTCAAATAAAATTTTTAGTACATATTTTGACGTTTGGTTGTTGTTAAACATCCCGTTTACACGAGGATACAAATTGTTGGAAACTTTTTAATGTTTTGTTTTACATTCTCTTTACAACTTTCAAATAAGTAAACAAATCGGTAAGAGTTTTTTTTTTGTGTTTGCTTTTAAAGTATTTTGTTTGAATTCCAACACACAAGTTTAAGTTTCGTTGACCGGGTTACTTTAATCTTTCCCTTTTTTTGGCACGGAGCAAAAGAAGCTAGAAAGGTGGGTACGCTGTAAGGTGGATTAAGTTTTAATGATATACATACAACTTAACGAATTTAACTACGATCGTCAAAATTACGCGATGGAAATACATGTTAAAGTTTTTTATCTTGTTTTTTTTTTTCCGAGCTCGAAGAGAATTAGTTAGATAAAAAAAACCATTCGGACATGGCATCATTTTGCATGAATCATATTATATATTTTGTTATAGTTAGTTTGTATGGAAATGGTTATGGCGTCGCTAATGCAGATGTCGTTTTAATGTTTGTGTAAACATCTTACTAACCACTCGGTATAGGAACATAAATAGTGGCAACGGGAAAAACTTACTCGTTTATGGTTCTTCTTCTTGAAAAATACTGGTTATCGAATGTACGATCCGGATACTGTATATCTACAAATATATGCAATGCCGTTCTTTACCTTTTCTTTCAAGGGAAATATAAGAAATTTGGTTGAAATTTGAGTTTAATTTTGTTTGGAGGTACAGGAAGTACCTATGTATATACAAACACAAAATAAAGTAAGCCGTTTGTCAACACGCATGTTTATAAAGGGTTTTTTTTTTAGAGGTATAGAACTTTGAAATGTAATAAAACAAAGATGATTTTTTTTTAAATTGACATAAAATTTACTTTATTCGAAAGATAATCTTCTGGCATTAAAATTTAATAATATGATTTCTGGCATACGACCGCCACGGCTGGCTCGGACGTATTCTAATCTGGAGGTCCAATTTTCGATGACTTTTTCCAACATTTGTGGCCATATATCGGCAATAACGCTGCGAATTTTGTCCTCTAAGTGGTCAATCGTTTTGGGCTTATCGGCGTAGACTAGCGGCTTCACATATTTCCACAGAAAATAGTCAAGCGGCGTTAATCGCACGATCTTGGAGGCCAATTCATGGGTCCATAACGTGAAACTATGCGGTTACCAAACGTTTCCTTCAATAAATCAATTGTGGAAAACGAATTCTATATGGGATTGAATTTATTATTGTTAAATATGTTATCAAATAAAAATGCATGCTACATTCATTCGCCATTTCTTAAACAAATAACAAAACCGTAATAATAAAGTTACCATTTCAAAATCCACAAACAAAGTTTCCTAAAACTAATTTCAAATCGGTTAAGATTTAATCAACCTGCATTTGCGTTTCTTCGCCTAACACTTAACTAAACTTTAAATATTGTTGAATCGTTCGTTGCAAACCATTCGAACAAAAGATTTTGGCCTACCTGTGTGGAGGAAACTATTGATTAACATACAACGATACAAAGTAGTTCTAATGGCCTAAAATCTTAATGACATTTTAAACCCCTGCATCATCACAAAGTTTTCAGCAGATTCAAAATTTCACTCACGATAGAAATGAAAAGTCAAATATTGACATTGAATTTCAAGCTAACTGCTTAATTCAATGTGAACATTTCTCAACTCTGGGTTTTATTTATTTTATTAAAAAATTCAAAAATGCTAATAAATAATTTCGTCAACGCGATAATAACCAACGAAATCATTCAATATAATGAAATGTTTATACATATTCGAATACATAATTTTTTCTTCGTTTTTATTTTTTTTTCTTTTCTTAACTTCTTTATGAAAGCCTCATTTTTTTTTTTTGATGTTTATAAGAAGAAGATGCGAGCTTTCAGACACGTTTTTTATTTATTTAGTAAAAATTATAAGGGTTATATGATTATGACAGTTATAAAATTAACACGAAGATTGAACTTTTCGATTCATCACAAACAACTCCTATCATATCATTGTCGTCGTTGAATTGTTGTTAATTTAAACATAGTTGTGTCTGGACGTTCTTAAAAGTAAATATGCTAAATCAAATGACCTTGACACGATAGTGTTTGGAAACGTTTTTAATAGTTTTTCTTTTTTTTTAACTCCCAAGCAGGTCTCAAAATGAAATTCGGATTTTTATGCATTGGTAATGTCAAGGCCAAATGTATTACATCAATTTTATTTCTGTTGAAAAAGAAAAAAAATATAAATACCTTTGAGGCGTTAAGAAATCAAGTTTGAATTGAAAGGAGACTGGTGTTTTAGGGAAACAGGTGGTTTTTTCAATCGTTTTTTTTTTTTTTTTATTTTTTTATTATATGTTTTTTTTCATAGTCATTAAGTTCAATATCAGGTGATTTATTACTTAAATAGTTTTACTCAGTTGAGAAATAAATGCTTTGGGGGAAATAAAAGCAAAATGCATTAAGTGTTTATTGTTTGTTGTTGTTGGGTGCTCAAAGAAAGTAAGACAAAAAAAAATATTAAGAAATTTAGGAAATATGAATGGTTTTGAAGAGTTCGCTATAGATAAACTACCATATATTTAAAAAAGATTTTACAGCAAAGATATATCATTTGACCGCTATTTTAAACTTAAAATGATAAGGTTTGATGCGGAAGAGATTCCACAAAACAGCATAAAGAAGGCGACTTATGAAAATCACCCTTTTTATACTGCCATATGGTGTCGCCCTCTATGTTTCGATAGTAAATGCGCATTTCCATAGTGTTGGCGTCCGATTTAAATAGATTTTTAACAACTGAAAGTTGTTGCTTCTGAGTTTCCTGTAGTTTAACTCGTTTTTTGTTTATGGCAAATTATTGGTGCTGCAATGGAGTGAAATATATGCAACTTGTCAACCCCCGAAATCGAATGAATTTTTTTATTTTATTAGAGCAGAACAAAAACTTCAACAAATTTTGTAAATAGTGAAAAAGTGATATAGGTACCTATAGGTATTATTTAAATCTTAAGATTTGTTTTAACCCAATGTAAATCTGACCTTTGTAAGGACACCCCATATATAGGTATTATAATTCAACAATAGAGTTTCGTTTTGTTGTTACATCTCACATCAATAAAAAAAAATAAATGAAATATAAGAAGGTCTGTCTGAAAAGACGAAATATTAGAAATATAAATAAAAAATCAACAAAACCCAGATAACTAATGATTTTTCTAAAAAATAATATGGGTTTTCTAGTTTATTTTTGATGAACAAACACATTGAATGGTTTTTAACTGCAATAATCTTTGATTAATATATCAGTAGTCTTTACACTTTTTATCCAGGCGAAATTTAATTTGTATCATTGTTTGGCCGAATGAATCTTTGAGACTTTTAAGAAATTATAAATCTTTTGGTTTTTTTTACATATAATGGTTGAGTAATTTGTTATCTCCAGCTTTATATTTTTAAAATATCTTGATATTGAATTGTTTATTGTACAGAAATGTGTTTGTGTTTTATAGCAACGCTGATGGCCTTGGCCTTCATCTCGGTCTTGACCTTGACCTTGAAAAAAATCGTATCATACATAATATGTACATATAAAAACATCAAAATACTATTAACTATTAACTCTAGGGGATAAGGGGACTTGGCAACATACAAGCAATAAGACAAATTCTATAGGGTACTAAGTTCTTGTTTTGTTTTAACTAATGTCAATTATGCACTTTAGATAATTTTGCCCCATTTTAAGCATGTAGATAATGTAACATGTGGTGCCTTCGTCTTATCATCATTATTACATATTTCGAATAGAGAAAAACACTCCCAAAATAAAACTTCAAAGAGCTAATTGAAAGCATTTTAATTTAAGCATTTCAGAAACTGACGTAGAATAGAAGTTTTGATACTCTTTTAAATAATTGTACTAAACAGATCTGTTGGATGACATCTTTTTGTGTAAAGCGTTACAAGTTTATTAGCGAAGATACGGATCCTAATGACAACCAGTGCTGTACGCTCATCTCTTTTTTTCGTATGTTTATTTTTTTTTACGTTTTGGTTTTCTTTTCTTTTTTTTTTTACACTACAATTTTCACTACCTTACCATTTTCAAAACTGAAATGCCATCTGCCCACTAGAGTGGGAACTTAGTTTCGGATCTTTCAATTAGATCCAGTTAGAAAGCAGAATCTTGTTGATGTATTACGAGTTACAAAATGCTAATAAAACATTGCTGGATATTTTTTTGATAGGGCACCATTTTGTCTTGATTTATTTTGAGAGTTAAAACGAAACTGTGTTTCTCTTAGAAGAAAAATAATAATGGAAAGAAAACTCCAAATATCCTAAATTGGCAACCCTTTTTAGGACAAATTAGAAATTACGTGACGCTATATTGGAAAATCGCACATTCGACCTACCGACACGAAACGCCTTCATATATATATATTATAATGTACATTACATGCATCTCGAACGTGAAAAATAATTTAAGTCTGAAAATTTGGCATAATCTAAGTAGGTAAACATTAAAGATTAGAACACACTAACAAATCTCTCAATCTAGTAGATATAATTTAATAGGGGTGAATGCACAGTAGAATAAAATCCACTCACCAGTGTGTGTACCTGTACAGGAAAAAAAACCTAATTACAAACTCTAGAAAATGTATTCAATTCATTCTTAATCATACAAGAAAACTAAAATAATTTTATACGATTAAGTTTGTTTTAATGACAGGTACATATGTATGTATGTATAATGTTGATATTTAGCGTTAGAACTTTCCGCTCATTTTAATGTTTGGTTGGATTATGGGAATTTGTTTTGTTTATTTGTTAGTAAAACGTAAAATTATTTATAATAAAACAAATTTACTTACTCACCTTGGACAGGTAAACAGAGTCATTTTTGCCATAGGGACTTAAGTCCAGGGCGGTAAATTTTGGAAGGCGCAAATTTTCAACAATGCTGTACGAAGTTTTACATCACAAAACATCAATAATATCAAAACAAGAACAACCCTGTCTGCTAAAATTATTTTAGAGGAGCTATTTCCTCGGGAAAAAATCTAATTTCATAGCTAGGATAGTCGCAACCTATAGTGCTAGTCTGGATACTGGCCAATCAGTAAATGTCCGGATTTGGCTAGAATGAAAGTGCAGTCATTTGGTAAGGGATTTTTCAACGACATCAACTAACTTTTTGAGCTGAAGATCAAAGATTTTGTCTCCTTGCTCAACGCAACGCAATATAGCTCAGGTGACTATGTGCCGACAAACACTTCCTAATTCAACTAACTTGAAGGCACCCTCCGACATTTCGGCCTACAGCTCGCTGAAATTTCATCTACGCTTTTAACGGGCCTTGTCATAGGATTTTTATCATAGTTTTACTTTATGTGGGAATCATATCCCTAGGGTATCACAATGGATCTACACTGATCTAAGTGTGACGGTAACTGTCAGCCCGCTAATCTAACCTTGATAAAGCTACGGTATACCTACTGCAACCATAACTCAAAATCTTTGAATTCATTCCAAGGATGAGGTCTGGTTTCATAAGCAGATAAAGATATTTGTTTCAAATATTTTTTCTCCCTCATGTTAAACGAGTTGTGGTATTAAAACAGCGCACTCTATAGTGCTAATTAGGTCATTGAGGTACGAACGCAGTACAAAAATCTTGTGGTGAACAGAAAACTTTGACATAAAAAGGAAAGGTCCTTTAGATATGTTCGATGTAAGCACTGGGGCGCACTGGGTCGCCCTGAACTCGCTCTAAAGCGTTTTATGTAGCACTTTTTTTGCTCTAGGTTATTTGCACTGTGTTTGATTTGTATTCGGGGCGAGCAACAAATGACTCTCATTATAAGGAGCATTTTTTTGTAAGCCCGGAAGGAATTGGACAAAAAAACGACGTCGTCGGTGCTAAACAATCACCATGTTAAATACAAAAACAATTAATCCTCTACGGGCTATGCTAAACCCAGAGAATTCGCCGGGCTTAACTTAAGCACACAAAAAAACTGTGTTACAGGCGTGAATTATATACTTGTTATCGATAGTTTGTAGGAAAATTTCTTTTTGTTTCTGTGATGCTGTCGCTTATCCCTGTGGTTGTTGTTTTTCATGCAATTCCCTCGGGCTTGCAAAAAAACACGCCTATAACCAGGTTTTTTCTCAGAGTAATAACTCAGAGCAGCAACAATTGAAACTTTAACAAGCATAGCGAATGTTTATGACAAATAGTTGTTAAATGTGAGATCTTTCGTTGATAGTATAGACGAAATGCCAAAATGTACAATAGTCTATGTAAAAGTAAAATGAACGAAAAAATTAGTTGTTCAAACTTGTAGCACCAAAGCGTTCGATGTAAAATAAAAACTCGAACAGCCCTGATTTTTTTGACAATTAATTGACATCCCCCAGGTCACCCTGGGTCAGAGAACATCGAACAAACCTAATAATATAATATTCAAGGTTGTCAAAAATTAAAAATGGCTGTTCGACTACCCACAAAAACTTCACACCCAATAAAAAAACAACAATAAAATATTGATATCGATATCAACATTATATGAATGGGCCCCGATCTGATATTTTCTTGTCTTGTTTTAACAGATGGGCAGAGCGGAACGCAGAAGTGAACAAAAATGAAAACAGTAATTAATGACATTACCTTTATTATGTGCACTGTGATTTCCGAATAGGTACATTTACACTGCATTGAAAACATTCTTATGCAAAATAGGAACGTGGTTTTTTAACAGTGACCAACAAATGTTTGTGCGGCAGAAAAAAATGTCTTGGTTGGCCAAATATGGAAAAATTGCTCTACATGTGAATACAGAAAATGTGCTTACGGAGTTTAAGAAAGTTTCCGGCAAATCTGTCTCATTTCTAAAAGGGAAATGTGATTTTCTATTACAACTACAATGAACACATGCTGAGCCGCCACCGCCGGCGCCGCTATCAAAACAAAAAAACAACAAAGTAAACTAATTGATTCCAAATATAATAGTATAGGTACCTACCTACCTATTTGTCTTGCATATTATAGAGATTTGATTTTTTTGTCATAGAATATTTCCTTAATCATTTAGAGTTCCATTCATAGAATGAGATTAAAAACATTGACATTTCTATAGTGCTATATACATTACAACTATTGTGAATCATTTAGAAACTATTTCAAATATTGCAAGTTCATAATTGTTTTTTTTTTCGACCTAAAGGTATCAAAACAAGGAAATAAACTCATAATAGTTGGGTGCTACTGCTAGCGTAAGATATACAATTTATTATGAACAATCATGGAACAATCAATTCATTGTTACAGAGCCGTAGAGACAGAGGCTCAACGTCTTAAAACAAAATTGGTGCAGCATTAAAATAAATAAAATCTGATGACAAAAATTAAAGGGGGGCCTTATGAATCATATTTGTTTAAAACTTTGTTTTTATAATTTGCAAAAAGTCAAGGCATTTATTATGGTAAGTTGGAAAAACTAAATTGAGAATTTCAGATATTTTAGAGAGGAGATACCGTTTGGATCTGAATTTTTTATACCTTACCTACTAATGTACTAATGCTACTGGCCTGGGTATTTTCTTTAATTGATCAAGGGCCGGCCAAAAATCTTGGGCCTTGACTTTTTTAAGATTTTTGTGTAGTAAAGTTTTGACAACCCAAAAATTTAACTTTGCAAACATCTTCAATATGGGTTTACGATAAAGCGCTTCTTGTAATTTTGAATTCTTGTACACGACGCATCTCAATCACTGCTTCTGCTTCCATTTGAACGGCTTGTTTTTGAACCATCAGTTTGTTTATAGCATCACCAATTGCTTTAATCCCCTATGCATAATTTTGGGACACGTTGAGCAAAATTTAGACCAGAAGCGTTTAAGTTTCGTATAAGCAAAATTTTCTTAATATTTAATCTTCATAAACAACACAAAATAAATTTAATTTATCTTAAAAAAAATTATCGCACCTGTTTCTTTTGTCAAGCTTTTCTAGCTACGAACCTGGTTGCTGTAAAAAAAAAAAAAATAGTGAGCTATTATTGTTACCTATGGTATAAGCAATTATTTTATATCAATTGATTTTGAATTGATTTGTACTTTTAATAAAAAGTGATTATTGTCTCTCGATGATAAAGGTGCACAATTATTTGTATCGTTAAAGGTATATCTATGAATGTATGTATATTAATTTATGTTCATTATTAATTTTTGAAAAGGTGTATGAGTATGACAGACAGGCTATGGCTTATAATGTAAATTATATTAAATGTGTGAAGACAGTGTCAATCAAAATGATCAATTTAAAATTGAAAATATCATCGACTTTAATTGAGATTCAATATTAGGTAGGTATGTACATAGGTACCGTAAACAGAGTTTATTTTTTCTTTAAAAATATATTAATTTAAAAGAAAAGGCAAATGAAATAAACGGTATAATATAAATTTTTTTTTAAAATATGAAATATAAAAATTTTTATGAGTTGGATTGTTTATTTGTTATTATATTTAAAAATTATTTAAAAATATTCTAGTTTTGCTTTTTTAATCCCCAAATGGTTGCTATAATTTAATACCGTTTCAAATTTACTCTTAAATTCAAAACATTACCACAGACAGATAAAAGAAAACATAAAACGAAAATGACGCTTCGAAAAAAAAAATAAGTGAAAATTACCCCAGTGACCCACTAAAACCAAAAAAAAAAAAAAAACATTCTCACATAACATCTTCCAAAAAAAACAGTATAAAATTCAATTACTTTGATGTAATCACCCTTTAACACGTCACATAATCAGCTAATTACACACTTTTCTTCAAACACAAAAATTTGTCCCATTACTCTCAACAAAAGAAACACACATAAATTAGTAATACGAGTAGATATATACGCGCTTCTCTCACCCTGCTTCGTCATACATGCAAGAAAAAATGTTAAAACGTTAAAACTAAACTTAAACTTAGATTCGGATGATAATGATTATGTTAACGGATGTTTGAGAAAGCTTTTTTTTTTAACAAATGACGCCCGGCTAAGCGGTTTCCTTATTTTATTTTGACACCTAGTATTTTTTTTAAATAGGTAGGTAGTATAAGTAGGTATCTATGTAATTACATTTCATAAGTTCATTCAGGTCGCAACAATTTGTCTGGAATGCTATGCGTATGACCAACAACTTTGGTGTTTGGCATCTTAAGTGTAACTCAGTGTGAATCTTTGTTTATAGTTTTTATTGAGTATAGTGTTAGTATGAACTTGTTTCAATACTGAAATCTGCAATATTACAAACAGACTGTGGAAAAAGAAAATAGACTCTTCCACTCTCTTTGGAAATTGTAATGTTTTCAATTATTATTAACTGAGTTCTTCCGAAGTCGAAAATTAATACAGGGTGGCGCAAAATTAATAACCATTAATCACAGAATTTTTCAAATCGCAGCAAAATGTTAAACTCGAAACAATAGGTGTGTTTAGAAAAATTAGATCTCGGAGATATCTCAGCTATCTCAGTTATATGAACATCAGGACTCCTTAACAAAATTTCTTAGTTTGCTGTCAAAACTCCGAGGAAAAAAAATATCTTGGATTCGCTCGCTCACCTCTTGGGTGAGAAAATTCTCTGAGATATAATTTTTCTGAACACGCCAAATTATTCCTCGTTTTTTAAGAATATAGTGATTCATGTCTTGTTGACGAATATTTTGTGTTTATTTACTTCATAAATGTCAAAGTATAGAATTGACATTTGCCGCCATTTGCAAACGGTGACAGTACAGGAGTTAAACAATTTTTTTTAAAGCAAAAATATATTTCCATCAAAATAATCCTAAAATAAAGGGTTGGTTTAAAACTTTAAAATAAATTATAATAAATAGATAAATTAAACTTAATGAATCAATAATAATTTGGTGAGAAAATGTATAGATGAATTCATTGAGATTAACTACGATAAATTTAAATATTAATAATAAATTAATGCACTTTATTATTAAATTACTATTTACCTTCAGGCTCTATAAAGTAATGAATATTTAATAAAAATTTAAGTTATGTATAATTAATAAAAAAGGCAATTAGCTCTTGTAGTAGTAACATATTATTAAATTTTATATGCAAATGGTTATACACCCAATTCAATGGTTCTATTAGTGTTAATTAATATCGCATAATTAATGGGAAATTTCTATATAATCTTGTCAACACCTTTTTATGAAAACTTAAATTAAATTCTAAATGACTATATTTATACACTTTGCTAAAAGTTTAATATCGGGCTGAACTAGTTAATGTATATATGTGTGTTTAACATGGCTGACACATGACTATGATATATATGTAAGTTCCAAAACGTATGTTAGGACTCCCTCCCACTACGTTTTTTCTGTCAAAATATAAATATGAAGCTCTTAAAGGTGCATCCAGTTTTGCAGTAATTTATGTTCGTAGAAAATAACATAAATTACTGCAAAACTGGATGCACCTTTAAGTTAAACAATAATGCAACTCCGAAAGTTAACGATATTGTTTTGGTGTTTAAATGTTCTCAATTACCTACATAATCATTAATAAAATTTCGAGACTCATTCAATTACACTTTCATAATCATTTTATTGTAATGTTTGATTTTAATCTATATATGGTTGAATTCATAGCTATACGTTATCTATCACTTTAATCAAAAGTAAAAATAAACAAGCAATAAATAAGTGTGTAACAAAATACAACATGATGGCTTTATAATATTTTTTTTTATAAGCTATTAGAATATTTAAAAATAATGCTTTTGAGAAGCCCTACCGCACGCACGCGTCAAAAATCTAAAATTACTATTCATAAAGCAATGCACTTGTTTAACAAGTTAAAATATCACTTGAGCCTGGAGGATCGCGCAGTAGCTCTTTGACAGCATTATGCAGCAGTTAATCATTTAGTATATGATAACCATCTGTGATTCGTCTGCGAAAGGAATGTATATATATAAAATAATATTGTTCGGTCAATTAATCATTTCAAAGAATGTAAATTTAACGAGTGTGAAATTTGAGCCGCACACTTAACGCACTGGATAGCTAGATCACAACTTCACCTTCTTTTTGTTTTTTTTTTTTGAAATCACGTAACATGTCCGACATCCGTGTGAAAAGACTTTACCATGGAATTATTTTTTTATTGGTTTTAGTAATCAAGTGCAATCAACTATACTGACCTTGGTCACCTGTTAACACTTGACTTTTATTACAGGTTATTCGTTATATATACCTTTTTTTTATTTTGAAGTGTGCTATGAGCTATGAATTTTTTTGAAGAACAAGCGTCATAAGAGGTTTATGAGTTATTTTATAGATGTATGGTAATTTTGAAACATTAACATTTATGTATGATAAGTTGAATGATTTTAGTGCTAGTTTTATTACATACACATATTAAAACTAAACTTAATTAATAGAGTTCGGGAATAAAAAATTCAAATAACTTGCCGACTAGCTTTAAAAATAGATTTGTCAACAACAATAACTTACATTTCTTGAAATCCATATTGATATTTCATAACAATTTCTTCAGTATATCGAAGACAATATTTTCATTGCACAATGCAGTAGAATTATTTGTTGGAAAAATATGCACGACTTGCAATAAAAATCGACCTAAACAAAAGTTTCATATCATCCAATGGCCCCATTCATATTATATAGAGCACAATTGTATTTAATGTCGCATTCACACGAAATAAACTTATTTTCATTTTCACTTATTAGTCATCGTCTAAAAATCTACTGAACTTTGTTCTTCGCACTTTTTAGTTAATAATTTATTATTGTTGTCAAGTTTTTTGATTATGCTTAATTTGAAGAAACATATACGAGGTTCTTCTTATACAGAAAAAAAATACTGAAATCTTGAAATTGAAACAGTATGGGGGTTAAAGAAGTTTATACAAGAGAATATAATATCATTGTTAAATTCATGAACCATTTTAAAGGTATCTACATTCAAATTTTCAGAAAGGGTTCCCAAAAAAATTTAATTAGCGGTTTTTTTACTCCAGCAATTAAAAAAAAAAAGTTGTAAAAAATGTTACGTCTCACGACTTCAGGTTAATTTTATTCTACACCCAATGACGTAATTACGCATTGAAAAGAATTCAAAAAAAAAATCAGCGCGCAGTTTTTTTTAGTTCAAAAAACATGCTTAAATTTTGGGAAAAACGTGTTTCGGTTGTATATTAAATTCGAGAAAAAACAACGATATTAACTTCGGGGAAATTTTATTCTATGCATGATGCCATATTTCGTTACTGATATAAATTTATTAAAGCAAACATACTAGAAGAAAATGCTAAAAATCGTTGAAAAACGTTTTGCGGCTCGAATATTTTGAAAACGTACCATAGTTTACAAGCCCCACCAATTTTATTATATACATAGTGGCGTAATCAATAATTGATAAGGTTTGTAGAACTATTCAATTGACAGTTTTTTTTTAAATCGACAAATTTTCAAACTAAAACCACAAAAAAAAATTTAAAAAAATATTTTTCGGCTCGAATATCTCGAAAACAAACAAAGCTATCGACTTCGAAATAATTTTATTTTACACACAATGCTGTAACTATGAATTGGTGGGGTTTATAAAAAAATTAAATTGATAGTTTTTTTTTTTAAAGCAAAAGAATCTGCCAAAAATACAACTTAGACAGTGATTGGATATTGAACATTTGATAAGGTCTTTTAAGATTTTGAATTAGGAATTTCCTTATAACAAAATAACATTGGGTGTCCAGTTGCCACGGGCACCAATAGGAAGTTACCAGTGTGGGGGCGCACCCAGCCTGTTTTTTGATTTAGAATGGTATGCCAGTAGCTGTAAATCAACTAACCACCCTAATTGGGAATGTACTATTAGGTACAGGTGCCTTTTTAAAAAACTCGAATGACATTAATTGTCTCCATGCGCCAATTAATTTATTTATTTATATTTAATATTGCAACAAATATGCCTATCGCTAGTTTATACTTTATTATTATTTCTTTATTTTGTTTAAATTTCTCCCTATAATGAGTTCAAAAACACATTTTGGAAGCCTTAGTTTAAAACAAAATACTAACGCAAAATTTCAGATGATTTAGTACGATGTTAAAGCATTTCTAGTATGTTGCTAGCTTAAACATAGAATTTTCCAAATTTTGAACGAGTTATCAAAATTAAAATTAAAATCACCAAATGCCTCTTTTTACTTTTTAGTATCATATTAACTCCAAATGTCACTTTGACAATTTAAAATGTGAATATGGTATGTTTGCTTACTTGTTTGCACGAACTGTCACTTTATTAGGCGTGTTCAGCTGAATTTTATTCAAAAAAGTAGGTTAAGTTACATATGTTAGGTACCTACTAGTTAAAAATATTATTATTATTATTGCTGTCATTATTATTATTCAGGTTTAATTGAAATTTTCAAATTAAATTAAATGAACGATGATTCGCATTTTTTAAATCCAAAAAATGTAATGCCATTTCCATAATACCGTAATATTCACTTAGTCATGCGTTTAATTCTCTTTGTCGATAACAAATGCAGTTTATGTAAATTACATTATGTACATTATGTAGGTATCTGTACGAATTTTATGTTGGGAAATTATAGAATACGTATACAGCACATTATAAAAACTGTATTTTTAGTTTATTTAGTTTATTTATAACCTCATATTCAAAAACGCTTTTGTCAACTCTAAAAATGTATGAACAACCAGATTTAAACAGGCAACGCTTTAATGAAATCAATATATTTTGTGATGAAATTAAAGCATGTACCTACCTACTTTACACAATATGTAGTCGTTTAAACGTATACCCTTTATAATAACACAAAAGCAGAAAAACATCTCCAACAAAAAGAAATTTAAATAAATCGATTAAAAAAAATTAAATTACGCCATGAATCGCTCAATAACAATATCTGGCATTATAACGAAGTCTCGAAATTTCATAGCCTTATAAATTAAAATCAATCTAAATAAATATCACTTAATAACCTGCATTTCAATATACCTACAAGTAATTAATTAATGTAATGATATTATTCTATTTAAACAATTCTTTTATTTCAATTTATTTTATAAAATTAAAAAAAAAATAAACCTTTGAAACTAATTACTTGTTGACCTAATAATTACATTCCAGTTTTATTCAATATACCCAATACCCAAAAATTCCTAATTATTATTTAAAGCAATAAACATTTAATATTAACTAAGTATTTTTTTTTTAAATTTTATTTTAAGGCTTTTATTACGTCAATTTACGATGGATGGCGGGACCTGATGGACAACAAATCAGATCCACGAACGAGAGAATGGCCATTGATGAGCTCCCCATTCCCCACGATAGCAATTAGTCTCACATATGCATATTTTGTTAAGGTAAGAAAAGAAGCCTAGTTTTTATATTTTTTTTATATATGTACGTTTACATATGTTTATGTAAGTAGGTATATATAACCTTAAGTGAATGGACGCATTTTTTAAGTGCAATATTATGTACATATGTATCGTCATCAACATTTTCGCAGAATTAAGTTCTCTTTATTGGGAGTATCCATTTCCATCATCATGACCACTACAAACAGTGGGGTAAAATATTTCCAAACCTGAAATTAAATAAAACAATAAATAGTAAAAATGCTATCAAAAGCACAACAACACAAACCTATCTGGATAGCTTAAAATTGATCCCCGAACGCGACTAATGATATCGTGATCGCGGCTTGCTCCTGACATTCTACACACCATTTTATACTTTAATCGCAAATTTCTACTTTAGAAGATCGATCATAAATGTCAAGTCGCATTTTGACTTTTTGACATTTTTTAGTTCTTAGCGTGAAAAAAAAGTAGCCAAAATATGTACCAATTCACCAATTTAGGATTTTTCACTTTTTTTTTTTCAAATTTTTGGCTTCATGGAATAAAATTTTTAATTTTAAAAAGAACAAAATTAAGATGGTAATGGTAAGATCAGGTAATATTCTGATATAAAATTTTAAAGTATACAGAATTAAATACAGTCCGTCTTTAATTTTATAACTTGGCCCACTGTTGAAGACAAGTTGAAGATCACTTCAATGGGTATTGGTTATATGTCCTTCGTATAATGCAGAAATTCAATGCCAATTAAAGATACTTTTATCTTCATCCAGTTTTAAAAAGGGATCTTCTGGATTTTTCCATTGATTATATTGTATATGTATTTGTATATAAGCAACCACTCCTATTGTCTATCTTCTATTTAATTTATAAACCTGTTTAAGTGCAAAGTAAATTATTTATTGAAGATATAGAATTGTATCAGGTTCAAGGCAAAAAAAAGTAGCTTCTTAAAATGATGTGAAATTAAACAATGAATGATGGCAGAAAATATAACAAACATCAAGTAGTTATCATCTGCAAAAGTCTGGAAATTGTGGCAAAAAAAAAACTCAAGACAGTATTTTTTGCCTTTAACCAGACTAGACTATATATTAAAGATATTTTAAGAGATCATTAAATCGTAAGAATTTTCTTATTCCATTTAGTAAATAACGAGAATATAGGTTGGTTAAAGAATTAATTGGTTGCTTTGGTTGCTGGAAAGTATTGTTATTGTAAGATTTGTTAAGGGCTGCGCTGTTGTTTATTGGAAATGGAATATGCAGAGAACTTCTTGTAACTTTTTCTAACTCTGGCTAGTTTTTATTGGCAAGCTCTTTTCTCCTTTTGACAAATAAAAAACAATGTGGAAATAAAGTGTTCTTTGTTTTTTTTTTTAAGAAAAAACATGCAAACGCTTCTTACATCGCATATCTTTTCGCAGTACTGTGTGCGCAGCCTTCGGGTTTGAAAAATCAAATTATAGTTTTTTGAAAACGAATCGAATAAATACCCATCAATAATAAAAAAAAAACTAATTGACAAGGAATATAAAATGCATTCAACTGTAGGTATTTTAAAAGTCTTTGACCTTAAATGCTTTCATTGATCTGAAAGTGTTGTATTTTGATTTTTATTTAAAAAAAAAGCAAATGAGTAAACAATGATATTTTATTTTCAAAAATGTATATATACATATGTACGACTGGAGCGCACGAACTTGCTCTTGTTTCTAGATGCTAGATTTCAACGATTTTTTTTTTAATCAAAAGTAAGTAACTACTAAAAAAATTAATTTTTTGTTTTTTTTTTTTTTTTTTAATATTTTCAAACTTTTAAACGTAATATTGTTTGAAATATATAAACGCATCATGTTCCAAAGTTATGAAAAAAAAACGGTCAAACTGTTCATAAGCTATACTTTTGGTTAACTCAAAAATGATGGAATTTTCTCAAAAAAAGTCGAACCCCATTTTCCGTTTATTTTGGCAAAAACCTGGAAACGGAGTTTTTTTTTAATTAATTCGGTCATTATAGGTACCTTATTAATAAAAATTTAATTAAAATCATTAGAGCAGTTTTTGAGAAAAATTGAAAAAAAAAAATGGAATCGTTGTTTGGCAGCTTCCCGTTTTAGTTGAGCTAAAATCAAAATCCAAATTTGGAATCACATTAAAATGCTCTGTACCAAATCGGTCCCCCGTTTAAGCTCTAGCTCAAATTAGAGAAGACAAAGGGACACACAAAGGACGGACGGTAGGTTGGACTTCTCCATTATCAATATCAATAGAGCAAGTAAAACTAATGCTGACACAATTGGTCTTATTTATAAACGTTGTCTAACTGTTTAATTTTGGAAAACCTTGTTTATTGCTGTCTTATAGCTGCGTAACTTAGACACAAGAGTGGATGGTCTTAACCGTGAAAAATGCGATATTTATTTTTATTAAATAAAGCATATTTCCACCAATTTGAAAATAGTTATACAGTCTCTTAGTAGACAAAAATCAAATAAATACGACTGAAGGTATCTAGTATATACATCCATTGTTTTCTATATTCCAATCCCGAACAAAAATTAATCGCCTGCATTAAAAATTTTATTTTAATGGGAATATTTATAAAATTGCGACTAACTCGTTTTGTTTTCTTAATTTTGCGACTTTTTTCTGGTATTTTTTCCCCTTAAGTTAACGACGAATTATTTTCAAGTCTTTGTGTAAATTCAAAATGTTTTTGTTTTGCATTTTGGATAGGACGAATTTTTTACGTTCAGTAGATATATATGTGAGCATATAAAATCATTTTCGGGATTACAAGCTCTTCTATTTTGGCCACCATCTTGGAAGAGGAGGTTTTTCGCAATATCTTGGGAATCATGTCTCACAAATTATTTTTTTTTCTTTTTATTTTAAATAAATATGATTAACGGGCTTACAGATCACGTGATTTTCAAATGCAAAGAAAAAAAACAATTGCATTCTTTTCCAATTTTTCGTTGGATTTTTAACAATTTTATTAAGGGTTTTAGTCTTTTATTTCGCTATGGAATTACTACATAAGTTTATTTTTGTTATAGTCCGATGACGAGATAGTAAAATCTCGAAACGTTCACTAATCCTACATAAAAATTATTTCTATAGTCTGGATGTTTTTTCCGACTATCATACTTACACTGACTTTGACAAATGAGGCGTCAAATGATTTAACGAAGTATAATTTATTTTGAAAATATTAATAATTTATTTAAAAACTGCATTTGTTTTTTAAATATTATTTCAATAAAAATGAACTCTCGTCGGTTCAATTTTGTAGGTCCGTTCATTTTAAAATATTTTTTTGCTTATTTTATTTTTATTTTTGTAATTGTAATAATAATATTTAATAAACACAAGGATTAGAGTTTTTTTTAATTTATTTATTTATTTCTACTTATTGTAGTAAATTTTCTTAAAGAATTTTCAATAAACATCAGATTCCACGAAAACGTTTGTTTATTGATAGAAAATTTAAAATCGCGATTTATTTGCTGTCTCTGTTTTGTAAACTCATGGATTAGAAGTGAATAAAAAGTTTTTAATTAATATGCCTGCGTAAAATAGGCTGAGTGATAAAGTATTTGTGGAAAAGGTGTGTTAAAAAAGTGAACACCACAATTTAAAATCTATAAATACTTGTCCAAACAAAAAAAGGACAGACAGACAAATCGGACTTGTCTGCCTGTCCTTTTTTTGTTTGATTTTCGACCATTTTATTTTTTGTTCTTCGAAATTCAAATAGTATACTCGTAAAGTGAAAGATAGGATTTTCAAAAACTTTACTATATCTTCACTTGATGAGACCAATTAATCAATTATTATTCTTAATTTAAGAGCTAGCTCGTGTTAGGATTCGTAATAGTTGAAAATTTCCATAAAAGCAATACCTGTTTACTTTAATTATATACAATGATTTGTCATTTTGACATTTTATGTCGATAACGTAATGCCAATTTAAATTACCATCATCTCACCGAACTATATAATTAATGTTTAATTGGCTTATTATTTTTTTAAACAAAAAAAAATGTTGTCTTTTGAATAAAACCCCCTTCCAAATATGTAATTTAGTTTTATTTACACAAAAAAAACCCTCATTTTAATTTCAGGTTCTTGGTCCAAGATTAATGGAGAACAGAAAACCATTTCAATTGCGAAAAGTATTGATTGTTTACAATTTTATTCAAGTGTTATTCAGTACTTATTTATTTTACGAGGTATGTAAATGAACTTTTTTAGATTTAATTTTTTTTTTTTAAGATAAGTAAATATATCTATATAATTAAAAAATTATTTTTTTTGTTACTTAGGCAGCCCAAGGTGGATGGCTAAATGGATATAGTTTCAGGTGTCAGCCAGTTGATTATTCAACCAGTCCGAAAGCTATAAGGGTAAGTTGCATTTTGAAAAATCAAATCAAAGACAAAATAATTGCTCTCAAGAAAAAATAAATTCTCTTAAACAGCTATTAATAACTTTTCATTATAATCAATCATTTCATTGGACTTAATTCTTTATGGTGTGTGTATTAAAATTCCTGTTTTCGCTGCATTATTGACTGCAAAAATTAAGTTCATTGGGGTACAAGTTCATTATACTTCTTTAAGCTGACAAAAATGTTAAAATCAAAATGTATACGAGCGTTAATAAAACAAACATGAAGGCTTTTAAAAATAATTCAAAAGCTATACAACTCGTGATAATACTTTTAAATCGATATCATTGATCATCATTGTTTATATTGTTCTAAACAAGTTATGACCAACAGTCAAATTGGTCATTTACATTTCAGGATGTTTAAAGTTCAAACATTTGAATAATGTTAAAAGCTTGTAAGGAATTTTATGAAAATTGAAATTTATTTTTTCTATTTTTGGTGACCATATCTAAAGATTTTGGCGATTTGTGATAAAGCTATACAGAAAATCAAACTTTGTTTTTATAGCTCAAAATTATATGATTAAATATTGTTTAAAAAAAAATACTAAGGTAAGACCTTTTAACGAAATATAATACACGACTGGTTGGAACGAACTATAAAGTGGCATTAATTAATTCATTAATTACTAAAGCATTAGTTTATTAATGTGTAAAACGTTTAGAAAGGAGTTTTAAGAATATCCAAAGTTTTGGACTTCCACATAATCGCAATGCTAAATTTTCCTCATTTTTGCAAAATATTTGTCTTTATTTCATCATTAATATTAACCATCAACAGTTTTAAGAAATTAATGCTTATAATATTAACAGGAATTAAACTAATAGCTTCAATTAACCTCGAAATAAATTGTTTACACAAAAGTAATACTTGCAATAAAAAAAAATGGGTAAACCTCGGAACCTAACAAACCTGAATAAATTTTTATTTAACTTATTGGGTGGGTTTTTGTTACGGTTTTGTTAAAAAAAAAAGTTAAACTCACTTTTGTCAGTAAGTGAGTTTAACTTTTAAAATGAATTAAATTGAAACTTACCAGTTGAAACAGTTTGAAACCGTTTTTTCGTTCGAGAGTTTTACCCTTATAGACCAACCATAAACAATCAGCAGGGTTAACATGAAACAACTAGATGACTGGCTTGATGGAATCGAAGCAAGTTTTAAAATATTTTAAAACTATACAGTATGGTTGGTCAAGTGGTTGTTTCATGCGTCGTTTAAATGATAAAATGATTGATGTTTAGACATTTTGTCGGACATGTTGCTCCATCTAAATCACCTTTTGAACATGGCATTCCACGAAGGATTTTATTTTTAAATTTTCTCTATAGTTTCTTAATTTTTTTTTTGGGGTTGGTATAAGACCCATAATAAATTTGCGCGTTCAGAAAAATAAGATCTTAGAGATTTTTCTCACTTAAAAAGTGAACAAGCGAATCCAAAGTTTTTTTTTTCTCAGAGTTTTACAGCAAAACTGAGAAATTTTGATGGGGAATCGTGTTCATGTAACTGAGATTCCTGAGATCTTCGAGATCTCATTTTCCTGAACACGCCTAATAGATCTAAATTTATATATTGCGCGGGTTGTCAAAGTTGAAAGTGTCAGAAATTAAAAATGACACGAAAATGCCTTTTTTTAAAATTTATTTCACTACTTCTCCTCCAGCAAGAATCTGCCCGAACATTTTACTTAATGTCTTGTTTGTCAAACTATGACTGATAATTTCTGTTGTCAAATATGAAATTTAAACAAAATAGAGCCAGTTTGTTCACAGCAGTGGTTTAAATCTACACCATCACTTTAGAAGGTTTTAATAATTTAATGGCGGTATTCCATCAAAATCGGTTGATTAAGGATTTCCATGTTTAAAAGCTCAAATTTTCAATTCCTTAGTAAAAATTTTGGACAACATAAGCATTCGACGATTTATCACTTGCAGTTATCCCTGATTAAAGATAATCAGCTGTGAACAAACTGGCACTTAGGGTCAGTTGCACTTGTATAGCCGTGGCTTAATGATGGTTTAAGATTTTAACTCACTGATTTCCGTAGATTAAAGCTTGTTATTGGTTACTATCATAAACTCGGAATGAACCACCGAACGTTGACCCTCAGTTAATTCACCGGGGTAATTTCAAAACCTTTTTCATATGTTTGTAATTATTTTTGGCAAATTCAGTGCCCATTTACTTGTCTAAAATCAATATTTAGTTGTTGTTACTAATAATGGGTGTGCAGTTTTTGTGGGTATTCGAAAATTCGTTTTCAATTTTTGACACTTTAACTTTGAAAACCTACGCAATATATAAAGGGTGTTTCTTTTAGAGGTATAGAACTTGGAAATGGAATAAAACAAAGATGATTTTTTTGAATTGACATGAAATTTACTTTATTCGAAAGATAATCTTCTGGCATTATAATTTAATAATATGATTTTTGGCATATGACCGTCACGGCTGGCTCGTACCAAGTCTAATCTGGAGGTCCAATTTTCGATGACTTTTTCCAACATTTGTTTTGTGGCCGTATATCGGCAATAACGCGGCGAATGTTGTCCTCCAAGTGGTCTATCGTTTTGGGCGTAAACTAGCGACTTATCGGCGTAAACTTATCGGCGTAAACTAGCGACTTCACATATCCCCAAAGAAGCGGCGTTAAATCGCACGATCTTGGAGGCCAATTCACGGGTCCGTTACGTGAAACTATGCGGTTTACTTCAATAAATCAATTGTGCCACGAGCTGACATGTTGCGCCGTCTTGTTGAAACCACAGCTCCTACACATCATGGTTGTTCAATTGATGGACGAAAAAGTCAGTAATCATGGCTCTATAGCGGTCACCATTGACTCTGACTGTAACGTTCTGGCCAGCATCGTTTTTAAAGAAGTACCAAACCAACCCATAAAGCACACCAAACAGTCAGTTTTTGTAGATGTAACGGTGTCTCAACATACGCTTGAGGATTATCATCACTCCAAATACGGCAGTTTTGTTTATTGACGTATCCATTCAACCAAAAGTGAGCTTCAACGCTAAACAAAATTCGCTTATAAAAATTGGGATCAACGGCAATCTTGTTTTGAGCCCATTCATCAAATCTACGCCTTGCTAGGTGATCTTGTGGCTTCAATTCTTGAAATGCCAAACCAAATAAATGCAAAAATAAATCACTTGACGCTGACAAAATGGCTGCCAGTTAATATAGCTTCAAGCTTTTTGAAGCATCAAGTAATACCAGACAAAAGGTTTGTTCGTTAAGCCCTGAAGTCACCCTGGGCCGCCCTAAAGCGTTTTTTGAAAAACCTCAACTCACCCTGACAGTAAAATTCTGTGTTTTTTGAGACCTATAAGGTCGCCCTGAAGTAGACCTAGGTTTTTTGCTGTGGCGAATTGAGGTAACGAATAAACTGCCAGTGACATGAGTTGTGACGCAATTATTTTGTTGTGCTTTCGCTTGCTGCAGCAAATTGCTTATTTTTGAAATAGAAATTATAAGCCTGGGTAAAGCTCAACAAACGAAACTTAAGTTTTGTCTCATTTTTTCAAGGATAAAATTAAATTTTATAGAGGGAAGTTATTAAAGAATTTTCTGGAGAAAATCACAATATTCGTAAATTTTTTTCAAAATACTCTTGTTTAATATTGCTTTTGACAGATAAACATGTGTGCAGTGCAAGCAACACAAAGAATCGAAGTGATGGAAAATAATGAACAAATAAAATCAAACTCTTAATAAATAATCAATCGTCTTTGGACTCAATGAGCTCGACAAATGAAAAATTTCTTTCAACAGACAGACAAAAATCCCCCATTTTACATTTGAGTTTTATTGCAAGGGAGTTTATTTTTAACGATTGTAAAAGTGGTTATATTATATCTATCTACTATTGTCTGGATTTTGTGGAATTTGAACTTTGCTAAGATTTATAAAAACAGCTTTAAATTAAAAGTAGGAAAGAATATTGCTTTTATTTTATAGATAATTAGCCAAAATTTCAATTCGCTATGAATTGTAGTTGGATAACTTTTATTTGTTTACATATCCTATTACATATTTCCAAGATGTCATTTTTCACACATTTGAAATTCTTTAGAATTTGTATTTTAATTCTACCGCTACCCGTAAGGTTTTGCTTGATATAAATTTCTAAGTTATTGCAAATATTTACTTAAATAATATGCTAAATAATCATCTATAAAAGTATAACACTCTGTCGCAGATACCCTTTTGCCCTTTTGTAATCATATGATATTTTTAACTTTTTTTACAAACAAAATAACACATTCATTAAACTAACATACTAAATACAAATAAACTTAACATCCGTTATTGTGGTGGCTTAAGAAAACATTTAATATGCAAATAATAACTGCTTGTTAATATGTTTACACTTGTAATTTTATTTTAACGTCATTTGTCACTATTTAGATTGGAACTTCAACAATTTTTCAAATCCACTTAATTTTTAAATATAAAAACTTATTTTTTATTAATTTGTATTTATTTTTTATAAATAGGTAGCATCCGGATGTTGGTGGTATTTCTTCTCAAAATTTACCGAATTCTTCGATACGTTTTTCTTTGTGCTGCGTAAACGTTACGATCAAGTGTCAACACTTCATGTCATCCATCATGGAATTATGCCAATGTCAGTTTGGTGGGGAGTTAAATTTACACCCGGTGGTCATAGTACATTCTTTGGCTTCCTTAATACATTTGTTCATATCATTATGTACACATACTATATGTTGGCAGCTATGGGACCAAAGGTGCAGAAATATCTTTGGTGGAAGAAATACTTGACTGTCCTGCAAATGATTCAATTTGTTTTGGTTATGGTACATTCTTTCCAATTGTTTTTCAAAAACGAATGCAACTATCCAATTGGATTTGCGTATTTCATTGGAGCACATGCAGTTATGTTCTACTTCTTGTTCTCGGACTTCTACAGACAAGCTTATCTGAAGAATGAAGCGAAAGTAAGTATCCTTTCTGTATATGCTAGCAAACAGTTTGTATAATGGTTCTTATTATTGAAGTAGCATTTTTAACTTGATTTTATGTATTAATTAATTGCTTTTAGTTCAGGATTATTTGGAGCAAAAATTCTAAGGAATTATTATAGAAAAGATGTTCTATAGGTTTGTAGATCTATAATTGATAGAAGATAGAAAATTTATTTTAACAGGAACTGAGCCTCTCAGTTTGGTGTTGGTTTGGTGTTATACGGGAAAATGATCTTGATCTGCAGCGGCTTTTGATCGAGAAAGACAAGCTTAATTGAATTTTAATTGCAACTAAAAGCTGGGATATCGCCTCTTTTCACAGATTTCCATCTATCTATCTATAGGGCTGGTGTTATACGAGAAAATTTTCAGGATGCAACGATATGTTTTGATAACCGCATGTGAATTATATTTCCAACAAATGAGACCATTTTGCCAATAATCCGATAAAACATGGAATGCAATGCAATTTAATTTGGGTCCGCATTTTACGCCGAAATTACGACGAAAAAATAACGTGTTGTTAGAAGCATTAATACATATGTCATCAGTCATTACTATAGAAGGCTGCTAAATAAAAAAACACTTACTGTAATCTAACTAATTAGTTTGACAGAATATTTAACTGACTGAAGTTAGTATCCCGATAATACTGTGTTAAAAATCAACAACGGATTAAAATCGCGTTAAATTTAATCGAAAGTTTAATGTTTGACACTTTTAAGGTGAATCTATAAGTAAAAACGTCAAAATCTAATTTCAAACAAAATTTGATCGAAATTTTAATCCAATTCACACAAGGCCTTAGATGTTAATATAAAGTTAAGTTTTTGTTTCATGGACTATAAAATTGTGTAAGGTAACGTACAGTTTTCTTAGACTTTTTCAGCTAAAAGCAATTTTTGAGAGAAAACTTTGTTAAACCACAAAAAAACACAAGTTTAAGTTTTCACTGTAAAATGGAAAACTTTGGTCTCTAATTGGTTTGCTGAAATCTGAAAAATATGAAACTCATTCATGAGATACTCTTGGAGGGTTTGGCACTCCCTCGCAAGAAGGCAGTACCCCTTAATAACAAATATTCTTAGAAGCTCCATTTTATATTAGTTTTAGATTTGTTAAAAATATTTCAGGCCATTTTGTTCTTTTTCAACCATGTAACGAAAAACGTAGATAGATAAATAAAATCATTTAATTAATTTATCAACTTTAGATACTGCCAAAAACAGATATATACAATGTACATACCTACCATTTTTGTTTCAAAAAATTTGTCGATAAGCGATTTCACTATAAGCTATTATTGTTTTAGAAACAGGTTTCATGAGCGATTACTAAATAAGAATTAGGTATACCTACTGTCTAAAAAAATGCATCGATAAAAATGCTTGTTTATATAATAAATTATTAACATCTTTTTTTTTGTAGAAGGAAAAACTAGCAGCTGAAAAACTCCATATGAATGGTTTTACCAATGGAGTTATCAGCAAACTGAAAGCAACCGAAGCCAATGGCAACACAGTGAAACATCTCATAGACGGTATAAATTCGACGACGACGCGGCACCGAACATATGGCGGAGGGCCATCAAATAATTAGAAATAAAATAGCCTTTTTGTACTTAAAATAATTATATTAAATTTTAAAGCAAATTGTTCGTCATAATTTAAGTCTTTTTTCATAATATGGTAGAAATTATATTAACAAGAAAAAAAAAGAAAAAAAAAAAACAAACAAAAACACAAGCCTATGCACACCATATACACACTCACAAAACCATTCACAATGTAATGAAAATTATATTATATTTTAATATTAAGTCAAATGCGTATAAATGAATTAGAGAATTAAGAGTGAAAAAGATGATGTTCAATTTAAGAAAATAAAATTAATAACAATAATTGATAATGAAGATTTTTTTTATTAAAAATATAGGGAGCTGAAAAAGTTTTCAGATAATTTCTGTGTGCGTCAGTGTGTAGATTTTATTAATGTCATTTTTTTAAGGTGCCGTGAAATAAGGTAGAAAGAAATAATGCGGAAGCGATTTTGTTTCCATAAATACCTATTGGAAATAAAGTCGAGATCCGGAATTTTCTACGCTCGGCTTTATTCTCATAACGGAATTGAAATTATGTTCAAAATATAATGCCAATACTATCGTACAAAAATGAGAAATATTTTTTGTTGTATTAACCGCTGGAATGGAATTGGCAATAATGTAGAGATGCAATTCGAAATAAAAGCGAAAGTTAGAATTTGTTTGGAAACAAACAATGAGAAAACATTTGAGAAATTAATAAAGTCGGCCGCGCCGCCGCCAATGCAACTTGCGTCAATCAACGATTTATAAGTATAAATAAAAAGGGTATTCAATATTCATGCACCGTTGGAAACTCTACGACGTCGTAAAATCATAAAGTTTCCGATACACGTTTAATGAACGTCCCTTTTAACTTCTTGCCTAAATTTTCTGATAAACAAATCAGCTAATTCAACCATAATGTCATAATAGCATTAAAAAAAAGTTTACCATGTTCATTTATGATGTTACGACACAAATTCTTCTCGTAAAGTTTACGATTTATCGGAAAAGATTTCCCATACAAATTTTGACAGTTCTTTTACGACATAGTAAACTTTCCGAAGTTTACCACGTTTACGATGGTTTTTCAATGTTGCATTAATACCCTTACAGTCGTATTTATAAACGTTATCTAACTTTGGACAGCCGTCTAAGTTATAGATAAACATGTTTAATTGTTGTTATCTTACTTAGTCAACAGAATCGGTTGTCTACGTATTGACTAATGTGACATTTTATTCAACAATGTAGAAACTGTAAGACACTATCTACAACTAGTCAACTAGTCAAAAATTCTAGGAAGGTTCTTCTTCTTTAAAATGTTACATATTGTAGTTATGTCAAAAAAGAATGTTAAAATGTCATTTTTAAGAGTGTTGCGCTCTGTAACATTTCATTTAGGAACAATCAATGTTATATTGAAGAGAAACACAAAAATTAAAATAATTTCAAATCGAAAGAAAGAAAAGTAAACAAACTGATATTCAGCACCACTGACTTCCGATTGTTTTTTTGTTATAGCTGACAAGCTTTCAACCGAATGTTATTTTTTTAAATTCAAATCAAAATATTTCTTATTATACAATACACTTTACCTAGTTTCAGGCGTTATATATGAATGGAAATGAATACATTCACGAGACTAAATTATTGCATACTTTAAGTAGGTTTATGGACAAAACCTTCAACTTTGCTTATGCTGTAAAATCTGAGAATAATAAATGCAATCTAAAGGTGTGACCAGACTTATCCAAGTGATTTTTAAAATAAACAACATTTTTAGGAATGAACTACATTATAAGTCATATTTATAAACATTGGCTAACTTTACACAATTGTCCAAGTTATAAGTAAACGTAAACACTGATGTCATAAAATTATTCAACTTAAACAACAGAATCCGTTGTCTAACCGCCATATTATTCACTCGATACATCCAGATTAAAACTTAAATCCGGATGTATTTACATTGAATTTGTAAAATTTATATCCGGATTTAAGTTTTAATCTGAATGAATCAAGTGAATAATATGGCCGTAAGTCTTGTCATTTTTTTTTTAATTGATTAAAGCATATTTCCAACTAATTCAAAAACTGTACACGCTGTCAGACACTGTCTTGCTAGTCAAAAATCTTATTAATACGGCTGTATGATATATATTTAATTCCAATGCAAAGCTAAATTAGATAACCTTTTGTGGTGTTGAATATCTTGTGTAAAAAAACATGGATGCAAAAACAACTCGACATCTTAACTTTTTTTCATTCCATTGATAGGGCTACCGTCGAAAAAGATTAAGACAATACAAATTCTATAAAAAGAAATATAAAAAGTCGTATTTATTAGATTTTTGTCTACTTAAACACTGTCTAACTATTTTCAAATTGGTAGAAATTGCTTTATTTAATATCACATTATTCACGGTTACACAGATTTACTCTTGTGTCTAAGTTAGGCAGCTATAAGACATCAATAAACAAGGTTTTTGAACACATTTTCCAAAGTTGAACAGTTGTCTAAAGTTAGACAACGTTTTGTTTTGTTTATTAACTTTCAAATTCTTGTTGATGTTTACTACTTTTAAACAATTTCAATGGGATTTTGCAGCAAACGCTTATTTCGAGTGGTCTGAATACTCCGAATAAATATAGAAAAACACCCATGTCGTTTTCGATTGTATTTTCGGACTGCTCTACCTTTTTTAGTTCCAATAGAATATATAAAAACATAGAATTCATACATTTACACAAACAAACACTACCAAAAGTTGCCATTAAACAAATGACTTGTTCAAGCATTTATCACTTTTGACAAGTATTTTGACAAAAAAGTATTCCAAACTTTCAATAGAATACGATATAAATGTCCATTCAATAATATTCACTTTAAAAATAAATAGTTGCCAAAAACAAAAATAGGTACCTTATACATCTTTCATCCGTTTTAATTTGTCAAAAGTAATAAATTCTTTGAGGAGCCATTTTGTTAAATACCGAATTTTTACCACAATATTGTGGATGTTTCTCTTTATTGCTTCCGAAAAAGAATAGAAAGGATAGGAAATGCAAACAATCTATCCAGAATATCACGAATTGAATAAATACAAAAATAGATCCTAATGGAAAGAAGCTGTTTGTTTTCATGTCAAAAAAAAATTATTTCGCGATTATTTTACAAAATGTCAAACGCAGAAGAATTACGAAAAATCAAAGTAGCAATGATAACAAATTACACAAATTTTTCTTTTAGCAAATTGGAGGTTAATTTTTCGCGAGCGTTGTGAAGATACTTACAAAAATAAAAATCACAAATCACAAATTTCTATTTGATTAAATTCATCTTCATCAATTGCAGACGGCAGACAATACAGCAGTAGTTGTTAGCAATGAAAGAAATTTACCATTTACACTTCTTTTCCAATAATTCTGAAAGGATTAAAAAAACATTTTTCATTCGAATTAAAAAAGAAAATCCAATCAAAATCGTTTCCGAATTTTTACATTAATTTCCACCTTAAATATTTCGGTATATCTACTCAGTTTTATCTCTTACTGTACTAGGATATCAAAACTGTCATTTTTGCATTTCCCCACACACACACACATCAACACTTCCAAACCCAGCCAAGTTATCCAACTATCAACAACAAAATTTTCAGTCCATCTCTTTTTTATCCAATTTTTTTCTAATGCCCTTGCTACTCCCGCACACGCAATAAACATTCCACAGGCTTATAATAAACAGTTAACCTTTGGACAGCGGTGTCGTTTTCTTCTTTCTTCCCGCATCCACAAACATACTGTGCTTCAAGCAGAAAATTCAGTTCGACCCGTGGTCACCCTCAATTTTACCCAAGTTCGTGCATGTGGTGCTGGTCGTACTAGTCAGCTCATTCACAAACAAGAACATTGATCTATTTGATTCACTTCACTCTTCGTTTTCTTTTCGTTGTGTATTCGACTCGTTTCGTTGTCGTCGCTGTCAACGCTCGACTCGTCACCGTGTCGTAGCCGCCATCTGCCCGCGTGAAAATAAAAAAAAGCTATAAAGTGAATTAATTTTTTTATTTTAAAACCAATGTGCAGCGCGCTGCTCGAGTTGAGTTTCGTTTTACCCGCGAACGGGAGAATTACACACGCAATTTGTTGCTGCCGCCCTTAAAAAAGCCCTTTCTTTCGAGTCGATTTTAAAATAGTTTTTTTTTTTTATGAATTCTCTTCCCAACTAAGGAATTGAGCCAATTTTTTCTTTTGAATCAAAAAATAAAAGCCAAAAAGTAGTGTTTCATTTATATTAACGGGATTCTTAAATATTTTCTAGTTACACCGTTACGTGCATCTTCAAGTGTTCATCAATATTTCAATTTGTGTAAGTTTTTTTTTTTTAATTCTACCTACCTATAAAAATTCAAAGAAAAAAAATTGTGCAAGGAAAGAAAAATTCCTTGAAATTAGTCATCGCATTCACACGTCAAAATTCACAAGACTGGTTTGCTCACTCTCTCCCGCTAATAAACATCCTTGCGGAAGGAAAACAGCCGGTGCCCTAGATTTCTGTTGATTTTCACCCCCTTTCCCATGCTAGTTAACCCCTCATCCATCAACTTCTGTTATCCATAATCGTCCTTGTATTTGTCAAGCATATTAGATCATCCTTGTTATTTTCTTTATAATTTTTTCGTGTTAACAACAAGTACTGTCAAAGTGCAGAGTGGGTGGTGGGTGTTTTTTTTCGGTTATTGGGTGAGTTTACAGTATTTTTTTTGTTTCTTTTCGTTTGACGTTTGCATAACATTCGCCATCAAGAGATAGATAGACTACAACTACTTTCTCTCCTTGAGTGGCTGAAATGATATGACTATGGCATGGCAAATGGCAATGGCAAAGTGTCATGCAGATTTTTACTGAAGCCGTTGTTGCGGAAGAGGTGTTTCGTACGGTATTCAGTTCCTCCATTGAAATAAATTTTTTTGTAATTAATTAACGGGAAAAAAAAACCATTGGAGTGAGGAAGATGACTCGTGTTTGTAGGCACATGTTATGTTATTTTGTTTTATACTTCGTTTGCTATAGTTTCCGTGCCGAAGTAAATTTTGTTAAAAATTTTACAATTTGCAAAGCATTAATAAAAATGAAATAAACAGGTGCTCGTTTCACTTGCTTAGGTAAAACATAACAATTATGTTTGTATGTATGTATGTATGTACATAATTAGATAAAATGACAATGATGTCATTGTTTTGATACAAACTTTGCTATAGTAGGATTGTTTACGTGAGTTCAAGGATTCCCGTTCCCCCACAAAGTGTTTTTTTCTGATAAAGAAGGGTGTGTGTTGAACTGCTGTTTTAGCTGGCCCGCGAGCCCATTTCCCTTGTTCACAGTCAAAGCAATAGGACTGAAAGGAGGTCCTTGTTGTAGTTTTCCTCATGATGATGAATCCGGGCAAAAACCGAGCTTGTTGCTAAAAATTTTACCGACAGTGGAAGATATCGTACCTACTCTGTTTTTTTTTTTTGCTAGGCTTGATTGTTGTTGCTTCTCTGAACTTACAAACTTCTATTTCCCTTGGATAACATTATTTTTTCCATGTGCGCTGGTCAGAGTTTATGTTTTGATAAAAAAAAAAAAACATTCCCCGAATGACGTGGCTCAACTGGTTTATAAATGAGAAAAAGAAGAAACCAAATGCATGGTGCAAGAACTGCAGGTGCATTTTTAAGAAAAGATATGATTCTGTTGGTACTTTTTGTTACTTGCCTGAATGTTTGGACGATTAAAGTAGGATAGATCACTGATCTCTATAATACACTGGATAGCGTATCAACAATTGTTATACTTGAAGCTGCCTTTTTTGTTTGTAAGCAGTATAACTGTATAACGTATTAACTAAGTCATTAGGCGCGTTCCTTTACCTACTGCAAAGTACTTCTGGCTGCAGTCAACTACTTCTACTCTGTGGTCAAAGTACTTTAAAGCACTTTAATAATGTAAGTATTAACGAAATAAATCCACGCAAGAAAGCGACACCATCAATTAAAACAAATTACTTAGTAAATTATTGTTGTTGATGTTTCTCTTATCTAAAATAAAATACAAATACCACAAAAATTACATTACTTTAAGATTAGATTTTTCTTTTGGCAAAATTATAAATATAGCATTCAATTCTTAATCTACTGGGAAATACTAAAAAAGTACTTTGCAAGGCCCAAAGGAACACACCTATTAGTCCAAACCTATATGCACAATAATGGAACACCAATCATCATAGCGAACCAGTTTTTTTCAACACCTGCACCACAGTATTCGGCCCGAAACACTGTCCAACTTTCTTATCTTCGGATAAGCACTTAATTCCTTAATGGCATTATAATTGTTTTTAAGAAACCAGACTGTGGTGTTTGTTTTGAAAATATTATCAAGCTCAGCGCAGAGACCTTCGCCCTTTTGGTGTTCTTCAACTTAGTTTTCCCGAATAGCGTTTTCGTGTTTTTAAAATGTTTTTAAAAGTACATAAATGTACAGATAATTTCAATTACAGCAATAGCTACCAGAGCTTATAGCTGGACTTAAAAAGATACTTTAATATTTAAAAATACTTGTAAAATATATGAAATATATGCATGTATATACACTTAGCGAGGGGGCGGTCGAAGGAGTGAAGGCGACTATAAGGTTACATTCTATTTGGATGTTTATCTTTGAAAAGAAGGTGAATACGAACAAAGAATGCTCAATTCAACCACATCTCCTTCTCTATCCTATTCATGAAGAAAAAAATATTTCCATCCCAAGCGTTTCTCTTTTCTCTTCAAAAAATAAGAATATAGAAGAATATAAATAGTTCGTCGGAGAATTTTACTCACTGAACCAGAATCGATTTTTTGCACCAAGTGAGTCGAAAAAGTGAAAGCAAAGCATGCTAGCGAATGTGAAAATTATTTATTCGATTCACTTTTTCACAGAACCAGAATCGGTCCCCTCTTCATGTAACAGAGATTGAGATCTCCGAGATCTTATTCTCCTGAACACGCCTAATTTGTACGCCAGTCGTCAAAATACTTTTTTTTTGTGCTCGGCAGATGTCAAATTTTGAAGCTGCCTTCGAGAGTGTCATCTTCAATTGGAGTCAAAAGAACTGTTATACTTTGTAGGGAATACACTATCCAGTGTATTATAGAGAACAGTGGTACCAACCTATACCTATATAACTAAAAGGAATAGGTATACATACCTACATATTTACAAATACAAAGTTGGTAGGTAAGGTAGACAAACATCCTTAACCAATTGGCATTTCTACTGTATTCTTTTAAATGGAATTTGTTAAAAAATAACAGAATAATTTGCTAGGTATAAATAAGTACATAGATACCTACAAAAATAAATTTAAAAACTTGTCCAATAAGTATCCTGCCATGTTGGAAAATAAATACGTACAAGAAAAAAATAAAATATTCGAAAAAAAAGGTAGGTAGACAGTTTAGTTAAAAACTTACCCTAACTGTAGTTATTTTAAAAAGTTAATAAATGCTATAAAGTTATGTGTTGAATCGCTTATCATAATATTATAACAGAATATCGAAATTAAATTGAAAAATTCGAGTTGATGCTCTTTTTTTCAATATTGGTAATTAAATGTCCCGTATTTTAATGACCTATTTCTTTTTTTTTTCACGAATCAATTTAAAGGTTTTTTTTCTTCAAATGTGTAGGATGCGTCATTGTGCATGTACGAGATGATTTTAGGGGCTGAAACTCACCATTTGATGGCTGGTGGAGGGGGTAAAAGCTATTCGCAATATCTAGAGAACCATGAGTTCCACAAACAAAATTTTACTTCAGTTTTATAATAGAAAATTGAATTCTCTAAATATTGAAAATATTGAGGGTCGGAAAACCATCGTAAACGTGGTACCTAAATGTCTGAAAGTTTTTAATGTATACGAACTGTCAAAATTTGTATGGGAAATCTTTCCCGAAAAAACGTAAACTTTCCCACAAGAATTTGTGTCGTAAACATCGTAAATGGTAAACATGGTTTTTTAATGGTATTATGACATTATGGTTAATCAGTTGATTAGTTTATCACAACATTTACGCAAGATTTTAAAAGGGCATTCATGAAACGTGTGTCGGAATCAACGATTTTACGACGTTAAGTTTCTGACGTTGCATAAATACCCTTATTATAATATGTATGTACCTACAACTGAATTTTTCAAAAAAGGGAAATTATAATTCAACATTTCTAATAATAATTTCAATAATACAGCTTTGTAACTTGTTATTTAAGTGTTATAGTAGAATTAGGTTTGTTCGTTGAGCTCTGAAGTCACCCGTTTTTTGAAAAACCTCAACTCACCCTGACAATCAAATTCTGTGTTTTTTTGAGACCTAGGGTCGCTCTGAACTCGCCCTGAAGTTGATCTAAGTTTTTTGCTGTGGCGAGTTAAGGTATGTAACTAATAAACTGCCAAAGTCGAGTTGTGAGGCAATTATTTTGTTGTGCTGTGCTTTCGCTTGCTGCAGCAAATTGCTAATGTTTAAGATAGAAATTAAAAACCAAATTAAAAAATAATAAATAGAAATAGAAAATGGAATCGCTTTTGTTTTAAATAATTTTTAAAATTAATTTAAACAAAATTTTAAGTTATAATTATTGAGCACAGAACTTCTTATTTCTTGCTTTGACTATCAACAAGTGTCGAGTGTTTTTTTGAAAACCGAAAAATCCATTTTTTTTGACAATTCTTGGGGTTGTAAAGAAAACCTGCGTAAAGTTCAACGAACGAAACTATTATTTATTTATTGTGGTTTGTGCTAAAGACCTCCGATACCTACATATGTGTTGTTGCGAAATTAAGTCACTGAGTCCCATGAGCTTCATTTAAATTTTTCTCTTGTTAAACAAGGGCCATTGACTCACAACTCCCAACAATTCCTGTGTGCGTGTTATCGGCAGAAATAGAGGGGACCTACAATTTTCTGCACACTTCGAACGGCTTAAGTAAGATTCAATTTTTCATTAAAAGAGATACTTTTACAGGATTTGTCAATTTCTCGCAAGAGGCAGTAACCTATTTAAAAAATTTCTGTTTTTATTTTAGTGGTGGCATAGACTGGGAGTCGAACCCAAGACCCTCGGCGTAACAATCCTACGCACTACGCACTAACCATTTCGCTACGAGCATTTAGTGGTGGCTTCATATTAATTGAATAATCTTTCGATACACATGTAAAACATTTGTGCATCAATCAAATTTTAAATAAAACATTCCATCCTTATCGCATTTGGAAATATGTATGTATGTACACTGGAATTTGCATAAGTCAACCCTTATAATTTTGCATTAAAAAATATATATATTATTATTAATATGACTTAAAGAAGTTATTATAATTATGTTATGGGCGTTTTGCATTCATTGTTAAGAATTAATTCTTCGAAACAGTTCTTTCTCGGAAAAGAAATAGGTACCAGATGCCATGTGAAACAACGTTGGGTTGAATTTCTTGAACTTATCGCTTTACGATTTCATTTACTTTTAGACGGTCGTAAAGTTCGTATAAATGTTCAATTATATATATTTATTATACGTAATTATTCGCGTGGTCCGATATATCTATGTATGACAAAACCATACACGAGAGAACCCTCGTACACAAACGTAGTCCGTTGTGATTGTTCTAACGATCGTCTCAACGGGAATACTCTCTGGTCTGTGGATCGAATTCCAACCTATGTCCTATTCCACCTAACAAAAAACTCAAGAAGTGATCCTGCAAGAGTATCACTATTCTTGAAAAAACAGCTCTTATATTTTTTTTTAAAGTCACTTAACCTGGGTGTCGGCGAGCTGTCGCGCTATCAATTCATTATCATTAAAACCTATTCAAACAAATACATACATATTATGTTATGTATGTGAAAACTGAAGGTGTGTGCAATTTGTAATAAGAAAAAAGTTTACTTACTAACTTAAATGATAGTTCCATCGTCAGGAAATAAAAAAGAAAAAGGAGTCATTAAAATAATTAGCTTGACCAATTTTATTTGACTTTATAAGCTTAATGAAATGTCTAGCTTTCCTAAAAATCGATAAAAATATATTTCCTAAAATATAATGTATCACACCATTTAAAAGCAGTTTAGTCATGATGAGATATAATTAATTTTCGAATCATTTTCAATCATTAATCAGTTCTTATCAATCGAACAAATTTAAATTGCGAAATCTCTTTTTAACAAATCTCACTGATTCATCGAAGCTTTGAAAAGTTTTTTATTCGTACTCGACAATCGACAGACAAATACCTACCTACTTTGGAATCTTTTTATCTATTCCTCTTTCAGATTAGATAATAAACAAATAAATAGATTTGTTAGCTTGTTCGTCAGTGGTGGTCATGAAATATGGCTTAACCGGTTTTTTTTTTTTTTTTTGACACACATAGTTATCATTGTTTCGCAAAATATGTAGCAGAGGCGTTACTTTTATTTTGAGGGTAGTCTACACAAATTGTAAAATGAAAAATAAAATAAATAGTCATCCGTTTGAATGTGATGTGATAAAGGTTTTTTTTTTTTTTTTAAATCTGCCTTCCAAATTAATGCATATCTAATGCACTATATTGCTATTTTTAACCATAAAAGTTATTTAACTGATTGAGAAAGAGACACTATGAGGAAATGACGTTTACCTTCAACTTCAATGCACACGAGACGTTGCTGATTGTTGTGCATGTATGACATCTCTATCTTTTTATCTCACTCTCTTGGTTTCGGCTCTCGAATAGAGTGCTTGAAGCTTCCGAGGTTGCTGCAATACAACAAAAGCAACAACCAATTTAAGTGTCATAATAATGTGCATGCATATTATATCTACCTACTCTATGAGTACAAGTTCACCTTATTCACGAACGCGAATCTGTCGGTCAATGCGCACGATCTTGTATCTTGCGCAGAGTAAACACCTTATAGTATGGAATGTTATGTTGCACTATTGGGTAGTGATTTTAATAAAAATAAAGTTAGTAAAATTAGACTTTGACTTGGAAAAAATTCAGACAAAGTGAGTTTTGCTCTAGAACTTTGAATATCCTAAAAAAAGTAAGATCAGTTTAAACATCATATTAAATTCGCAGCCCCGTGCAGAAGAATGTCCATAAGAGGAATATGCTGGGTTGCACGTAGCGCCGCCGCCGCCGTTCTAATGGAATCACATGTCGTCGGGAAAAATATCATGCAGTTAAGGCCACACGAAGTTGCTTTTTAAAGTTCTGTAAAGCTCGCCGTTGACGATAATAGCAATGCTAACTTCGTTTTGGAAGAAGTACGGACCGATGATTCCGTCTAAAATCTGACAATTTTGCTTGTTTACCATTCATCCAAAAGTGGTCTTAGACAATAAAGGTAATTTTTATTGGGTCAATCAACGAACGAACGCAGTTGTCATTTCCCGTTTATCTTTATAGTTCTTGGGTCAGGTGGATTTTATATAAATGCCCTCCTAGTGAAAAATTTGTCAAGTTGTAATCTTAGGAATTCCAAATTCTTGTGAATGACAAGAAATAGAATGCCTCAGATTTTCTCGTACACTCCTACGTACAGCAGTGATGTTTTCAGCAGACCAGAAGTTAACACCCAACATTGAATCGGCAGGACGGTAGTGAAAATAAAATCCAAGTATTGCGCGAAACTTTTTTCGAAAATAATAAATTGATGTTTTGGGGACGTTGTTTAACGCCATGACCTCCCATGGTGAATTCCCATATATGTACTATGAAACAATTCAACACAAATTTGACAGATGTTGTTTGAACAACAGTTAACAATATACTGAAAACTGTACAGTGTACACCCAGGCTCAAAAGTGCCTGCAACAGATTTTAGCAACACCCAGATCCATGAGAAATAATGTCTTAATTTTAGCAGCACTCAGATCTATAAGAATTAACTTTGAAACCACTATTCTAACAGCCCTCCCAAAATGCATTCTTGCTATTTTGGTTGTCAGCTAGAAATTTATAATTATTCTAGATTTCTTTATTGATTACCCAAATGTTAAAACACCCTCATTCTCCTGCCACATATTTGTGTACATATGAAGGTATATCATAACCGAAGTCAATAAATAATCGAATGCTTTGCGATAAGATGCATTTAAAATGGTTTTTATCGAAAATATGTGGATTTATCGACCTTGCCCCCATACAAGGAACAACAATCAAGAAGATTAGTGCGGAAGGGCCCTTATAATAATTATTCCTTTTATAAAATAAATAATTATAGTTCAAAATTCGTTTCAGGAAATTTAATGAGAGAGCAAGTATTAGTGAAAGTCTATGATGAATTCTATTAGAAAAAAAATGAGGGTTGATGCTAAATTACGATTGAGTGATCTTTAAGGATAAAATAAGATCTAGGGTGCAATCTGGTGGTTTATATATATGTGAACTTAATTAATAAACGGTCGAATATCACTATTTGTGTCTATTTCTACGTTTACAAGGAGAATTAAATCTGAATTGATTCAGTACCTGTATCGGATCAAGCATTGCGAGCTGGATCGGATTAAAAATATGCATGTAGACCTTGATCGACGAATTGAAGAATCAAGATCACAGCTGTTTGTTGGTGTGTGTGTATTTCAGTCCCTAGCTATGTGCTGTGCGTTTAATCATGTTCGTCTTGTTTTTTTTTCTTGTTTTTCTGAACTGAATACTGAATACAATAAAACCAAAACTGTCACTTCGATTCCATTTGAATTAAAGCTTTCGATCCGGCGCACAGTGGAACGAAAAGCTGAAAAAGTGGACATCGTGCTACAACTTTTGAATTAGTGGATGGATTTTGATGATTTTTTCGCCATTTTGTTTGTTATAAGTTAAAGATTAATAAAACATAAATAAACATTTCATAACATAAATGGTAATATTTTTAACATATGCTTTAAAAGTATATACAATTTCTCAGCATTTAAAACAATATATTGGTATGTCATAGTTAAGTAGGTATTTATAAATTTATGAATAAACAACTAAATATATAAAGAAAAAACATCATTCTGTTCCGAAAGACAAATTAAAATGTTTCTAATCCAATAGCTGTTTTTTAAAGTAATGGTATGTACTATAGTCACTACAGCCAAACGTTGAACGTATAAAGTGAATTCATGTATCATAATTTCCGAGAAATGCGTAAAACAGCTAAGTGACAAATTTAACTGGAGATAAAAAAAAAAACAAAAAACCAACAAATGTTGCATTAGGCTCCGTATGTTGTATTATATTTTAAGTTTATTCACAAGAATTCTTTGAAAAAAAGTGGAAAACAATATGAATAAAAAATGCTTAGTTAATTACAAAAAATTATTATAAAATATTATTTACCGTTTTAAAAATTAAAGAGACCAAATGATCAGGATTGTAATCTTGCTTTTGTTTTATTTTTTAATAAAAAAAAAAGGTAAATAAGGGTCTGTATGGGCATAGGTTTGGAAATTTTGTTTTTATTTTTAACAGACAAAGTGAAAAAAAAATTAATATAATTAATTAATTTTTAGCTTAACCTAGGTATCCACAAGAGGTACACATTTTGTGCTTATGTTAAATAAATCATTTGCATTTTCATATTCATTTGTTAATAGTAACTTAATCATATCTATATGTTTTCCATAGCCTGGATCCTTTTTTTGACTCTCATGCTACAAGGATTTTGACAAAATCTTAGATATAGCTCCAATAAAAATGAACTCTAAAATGAATAGGTACCTCCATTTTCCAATTGGTAATATTTTGGCATGTGACATGAAATCGGATAAATTTATTAGGTCCGTTCCAATAATTTTTTTAACATTAAATTATATTAATTTTATGTAATTGCGATAATTCTCGCCCAGTTAGGCTAGTAAAATAATAATTACATATTTGAATTTCGTTAAAAATGGTATAAAAACCACATTTTTCAAACTAGTCATTCTGTGTTGCTCTTAACTGCAAAAATAAAAAAACTTTTCTTTAACATTTTAATATATTTTTGAAAATTATTTTTGGAATCAGGAAACAATATTTGATAAAACGCATTATTTATTAAAATACTTAGTTAAAAAGTTGAGAAAAATCAGTTTTTTAATTATTTTGTTTCTAACACTGAAAGTTCAATCTTTACAAACTGTTTATTAATTAACTGTTTATATTTTTATTTATTTTAAAAAGTATTTTTATATATATACAAAAAAATTTTATCCTTTTTGCTGTACATTAAATTGGTACAGACAAAAAAAGAGGAATATAAATTTGCAGACAAAGAATAATAAATAGACGTTTTTTTAAAACTCATAGGTAAGCGGGGTCGGATCCGGTCGGATCTAACTTTTACTAAATACTACTTAGAAAAAGCATACAATTCCGTTAAAGAGAATCAAAAAGCAGGCATATGCAAGCATTTTTTTAAAAGCTTAACGAAAGTTCAAATTATTCTTTTTTTAAGAACAGCTTAACAAATTGGTGTTCTTGAATATAAATATTTTTTATTCAACTGGTTTTTAAATAATAATTAGTTAAATCAATCATTTTCAAGCCAACAAAATTTGTTTCAAAGAGATATCTTGGAAATTGAGTGAAAAAAACGAAAAACAAATATGAGCTTGATATCACATTTTATTCGCTTAAGAATAATGTCTTAATTTAAGGCGTTATAACTTGGGAACAGTTGTTTTTACAAAAAAAAAATCTGGTTTATGAAAGAAGGAACAATTTTCAAAACATTGCAATAAAAAATTATGATCATATCTAAAAAAAAATAAATCGCCTCATGACCGGAATTTTGTACTGATCGTTCCACTGTGCGGCGGCGTGGTCATATACCTGGTTCGAAATCTCAATTCGGATCCGATTCGAACTCTCAATGCACCACTCTTGTAAACGTCATCGTGAAAGCCTTAAAGTTATACTTCAATTTTCTTTTCCAACGGTAGCATTTTGACAATCTCAGTGCTAATTTTGCACACTTCCATTGCTTTGTGAGTATGGTCAGAATTTAAACGAGTAAGACACATTATTCGAAAGAAGTAAAATGATTCAACACAACTTCTCAGACTGTCTAATAATGATCTTCAAATGTAGTTAAATATTTTATTTTTATTTTTGCATGACGTTAAATTGACAAACGCCAGTATTACGAGGAAAAGAGAAATCAACGATAACAAACAAAAAAATATAAAAGGAATTTAAACACCCAAGAAAAATATGGCGGCGGCGTGTCGGCGTCCTCTTCGGAATGATGACGTTTGCAACATCTCTTTACTCTACTGACCCATAACTCAATTGGTCATGACATTCAATGAGACTCTCATGTCAAGTGAGCAACATTTAAATTGGAATATAATTTTGTAGATAACAAATAAATTGTTTTATAATTTTTTGCTTCATATTCATAAATGTATGTATGAATGTAGGTATCTAAATACATATTATATTCTTTTACTTATGGTGTCACTTTTTAAGATTGTTTTGATGTTCAGTGTTTGACGTAAGAGGGTGGATGGCCATTAGATTCGCGATTTTAAGCTATTAAAAAAAATTAGTTTTGCATGATGGCTCCAAAAAGGTGAGCAATTTTGTTTTTTTTGGGATAGTCATATTAAAGATCTGTCATATTGAGTTTATTATAATAAAAAAACATTACAGTTATTTCGCTGTCCCACCTCGGAAAAACCATCATAAATAGACAAGAAATTATGTCGATAACGAATATAGAGTTCACTTTTTATTTAAATGTGTTAATGTTGTTCGAACTATGAAAAGCTGTTAAAAAACGTATATATTACATTTGTTTATGTGAAAAGTACGGGTCATTGACATCGGACTTAATTTTTTTATTTGCTCGAACCTAAATTTATGATTTAAGGGGTTAAAAGCACTTATTTTGGTAAAGAGCTCAGCCTTTTCTACGTATATATCAAGCTAAATATTGCCTTTTAAAACAATTCCTCAAGTTTTCAATTCCTATTTGACTGAAGTTTTGAGGAACAATGAGTGGATGATACGCCAATCAACATTATCATGTTGAAGAAGAGTCTTTCTTCTTGGATGATTTCAACCGCGGAAAGGTTACAGTTTAAGTAGTAATTGACTGTTGTCTTATAGGTGTAGGTTCATACTCTATTAAAGCAGCAGAACAATAAAACAATGTTGTGAAAAGTCGAAAAAGTGTTCTAATAAAATAATTAGGGGACAATATTTACATAGTACTATTCCTTTCTATTCAGATATGTAGAAAAAAAACTGCTCATAGATTAGATGTTATTTAAACTTGAATCAAGACACTACCACGGATATAAAAGCTACTGTAATACCTTTTTTATATGTTCGACTTTATCGATAATGGTTTATTTCATTTTGATTAATTTTTTTGTATGCAAATTCTACGAAGTTAAAAAAGTATTGTAGGTAAAAACCTCTACGAATGTCTTGAAATCTTCACTTAAATGTAATACATACATTGAACACTTATGATAAGGTTCTCCAAGATCTTGATTTGGAGATTTTCTTACAAGAAATCATCAGATCTTTAGTTTACAAAGGAAATTACCAGTGTGGTCGGACACTAACCAGTGCCTATATAATATGTACATAATAAATTGGCCATCTAGTGGTTTGTTTTTAAATCATAGGTTATTTTGACACTGACAGCTGTTTCCCGCTTGAAATCTTGACAGAAAGTCAATATCATACCTACGCAGAACGAAATGAGTCACTTTACGGTTGAAGAACGTTGGGAAATATTGAAAATTATTTCCAAAGTGAGTTCTGTATAGTGTAGCCCAAACAGTGCTTTTTTTAAAAAGATGTTTTGGCCGAAATGAAGCACCCACCGTGCCTGCTGTTCGGAAGTGATACCAGTGAGACTGGTATGCTAGTGGACAACACTCATAGTCCCCGTCGTCGTACAGCGCGCATAGACGAAAATGTGGATTGTGGAGTGGTGTCATCATTGGACCATTTTTCTTCGAAAATGAGGCTGGGAACAACGTTTCGCTCAACGGTGGGCGTTACAGAGCCATGTTAACTGACTTTTTTTTCTTTTTTTTTGTACTGAAATTGAAGATATGGATTTGGACGACCTCTAGTTATTGCAGGATGGTGCGCCATACCACACAGCTCATGCCACAATCGATCTTTTGCGCACCAAATTCACAAATCGTGTTATAAACCGTCTTGGCGATGTCAATTAGCCGCCTCGGAGCTACGATTTGACCCCTTTGGACTTTTTTTTTGTTGTGGGGAACCATGAAGGACCGATGTTATGCCAACAATCCGGAAACGATTCAAGCATCTCAAGGCCAATATCATTCAAGGAATCCGTGAGCTACAACCCGAAACCATCAACAAGATCATGGAAAATTGGAGTGACACAATGCGCTACTGCGAAGCCAGTCGAGGCAGCCACTTGAACGATGTTTTGTTCCATAATTAATGGGAATGTTTACTCTTACCAATAAAGCCATAATTCATGGAAAAAAATTAATTTTGTTCATTTTATTGCATTTTTAAAAAGAAACTTGTTTTTGGCCCACCCTGTAGAAATATCAATTTATTTATATATATAGATAATATTTAAATGTTCCTTGGACGCAACATAGCAATCATCAAAGATTTTATTTCTATATAGTCTGGATCCCTTTTCTGACTTTCATACCACACCGATTTTAACAAATGAGGTGTCAAACGAAGCGGAATTATCTACTGAATTGATGAATTAAAAATATTTTAAAAATGTTAATAATTTGTTAAAAAAATGCATTTGTTGTTTTTTTAATATTATTCCAAATGTAACTGTAAAATGAACACTTCCACTTTCCAATTGGTAATATTTTGGCATGTGATTTTAGGTCGGTTAAATTTATTAGGCCCGTTCATTAAAAAAAAATAATTTGTGTGTCTTTTATTTTTATTGAATTTCGAGAATTCTCGCACGAGTAGACCAGTTTTTAATTATAACGTGAAAGTCACTTAAAAATATTAATCATCATTCATCAAAAACAACAACTGTGAAAATCTAACAGAGTCATTATAATAGTATCTATAAATGTTTCTTTTTGTTAACTGTCTTGCACTGTTTTCTATCAATTTACAAAGGAAATAATTCATCAAACTAGTGTTAGTAAGATTTTTGTTGCCTTTTTTTTATCTTCATTTATAAAAAAGTACGTATATTTGTATCACTAGGCATTTTATGAAAATAAAAAAACAAAACTCAAGTATGCTAGAATTAAGAAATTAAAAATTGCGAGTAATTAAAACTTAGTATTAGTATAAAAGACCCGACAAGCAAAAAAAAAAAAACACTACCTATAGATACAATATATGTATGTAGTTACGCGCCATATAACACTGTTAGTCATTGCTTTTTTGTTTGCTAAAAAAATATAGGTTACAATTATTATTTAACAGTTTGTTATTCTAATTAAACAATTAACATAATAGTTTATACAATGTCGTTGCTCTTATGATAGATGGCATAATAAAGAAGCAACCAGCCATCATCATCATCATCAGCAGCTAATGCAATGCAATGCAATCAGATCAGAAAAATTAAATTAACGAAGATAAAATGACACTTGACTCCGAGTTGTTTTATTTTTCATTTTTTTGCTGGTAATTTTTATTTTATTTAACAGCCTCACTTTATTATTTAAATTTATTTGCATTATTTAAGTAATCAAAAAAAAATAATTCAAACAAAAAATGTCTTTGTACGATACGCGAGAATCTGGAGCAAATGCGGGAAAGTTAAAAAAAAGCAACAAAACATTTAAAATATTGTTATTGTTTTTTTTTCGTACAGATTCGTTTAGACCCGTCAATTAAGGATATCTGATGGCCCGTCAGCTCGTGATGAAGAACAAAGATCAAGTGACTTCAAGCTATCAAAAATTCAAGTGTGCGTTTTTTTAGTCAAGAGAAATGGAAGGGACCTACAATTTTCCTCCTCATACGACTGGCTAATATGGTAGGCATTAAAAGACTAGAGAAGTAGAGATACTATTGGAGTATTCGTTAGTTTGTAGGGTAATCAATTCTTTTCGTTCTATTAAAATATAATTTTATTTTTAACAGGTATGTGTGACTAGACGAGTATTGGACTGCTACTCAATATGTTTTTTTTTTCTGTTATCACACAATAGAAAATATACGACTTGAAAATTCTGATAAGACCTGCAAAACGAGAAAAATTGCGTTTTTACTTTTGTTCTCGGTTCGTTTTTTGCGGTTCGAATGCATTTCCACCGCAGTTGAAATTTTTCGAAACCATCTCTGACTCTTGTCTTTCTCTTTTCACATATTTTTTTTTGCAAATTGACGTCATATCCTTTACTCAATTTTCCATACCATGTGCTAAGATCTTTTTTCGTACATATTATGCCGGGCGATAGGATGTTTACATATCAACAACAACAAAAAAAAGCAATACAACTTGAAGTAAAAGCTTGAAGTCCATTTTGCCTTGAATTTATCTCCTTTATGTTCCAAATATATCTACATATACAATACATACAATGTAATGAGCACGTGTTTCATATTATGACTAAGTGAATACCAACCACTCCTAAATGAATTATTGTATATTGTATTTTATTATATGGTAAATATTTGTTTATTAAAATGTGATATGCTTTTCTCTTATGTGTGCGAAATATTTTTTTTTTTATTTTGATGTACTGAGAAAAGTTATTTTAACAATTATCATGCACATTCGTAAGTTTTTTCGTAAACAACAATTATTACTTTTAATTTATTTTTTTGGAGTCGTAACTTCGAAAGTTTCTATATATATGTAGGTATATTCTTGTTAAACCAGTATGTAAAAAAAATCATACATACACATTACACATACATACCTTACCTATGTTATTACTTATTATATAAGTTCCACCAATATCTAAAGTGCAAATTTTACTTGTGATCACGGTAATGTATATGATTGATGTCTAAGTAGATTTATTTATTCTTTTTTTTTTATTGTGAATGAGAAATGAGAATTTTTTTAAATTACGAAACCAAAGTGTTAATTTTGACGTTCAATTGAAAAAAAAGAAATTCAAGCATATTATTTAGAGATGACTTCTATAGGTCGGTACATGTACGTACATATATGAAATATGCAAAGGTGTATTTTGTTAAAATTTAAAACTCACACAAGGCAGTATGATCAGATCATATTATGTGTATAGATAAATAATAGTGGGTTGGGTGTCGTAGGACCTTAATTATATACTAACTGTCATTTTTACTTGCAATATATAGGTACATACTATATAGCGGGTTATGGATTCGTAAAAAAAAATCTAACTCGAGATTTTGATCAAGTTGAAATTAAGATGACAGCCGAAAAAAGTGGGCCCCGCAATTGTGTCTGTCTCACTGTATGTTTCAGCTGCAGTCTAAATGGGTACATCGATTTTCTTTAAACTTTTTGCTTAGCGTTTTCATGACATTCCCCCCACACGTACCTGCTGTACATTTTTTTTTAAAGCAAATAATGAAAATCTATCTATGGTACCTATCATATAGAACCATTTTTTTGGTTTTCTACTTTCTCAAAAACGACTTAATTGATTTTGACCACTATTTTATAGAAAATCTTTTAAAAAGTTCTTTTTCTTTTTTAGAACTTAATAATTCGTAAGCGACTTTGTAGATTCTTATTAAACTTGGCATTTATTAGTTTTTCAACATTATCTAGAAGATTTTAAATAAAAATTATTCTTAGTTCCAAAAATAACGGTACCTACCATACAAGTGTTTAAAAACCGGTATGGAAAATATAATATTTCTCACGATTTTGATTAAAATTTTTATGTGAGCTTTAGCTTGAACAAGCGAATTTAAATTGTTTGTTCTTTCAAATTTTGACAAGAAAATTTAGAAATGTTGCTTAGGATTCCTATTTATCTAACTGATGTTCTTGAGATTACTGTGTATCGCGTGTTGCTTTTAGGTTCAACAGATGGCTCTATTATTCAAAAGTATTACAAAAATAATTGCGTATTCAATAAAAAAATTATGTCAAAATTTCAAAGTAATGTTTGTAAAGAATTTTTGGGAATTTACAATTTTGAACAAACGAAAATTTACATTTTTATTTATTAAAAAGAATACATTTTTTTTTTAATTGAAAATCTTTTAAACACTTATTTCTTGTCACCCTGCTTTATTCCATATTCACAAATGCTATCAATACAACCAATTTTATTTATACGGGGCTCACCCATTTAAATTAAAAAAAAAAAAAAAAACAAAACTGAATAATTGAAATTTTAAGAAAACTTTCGTTTGAAACTGAAAGTCGTTAACTTTTTTAACATAACCATTATGAATGCAAAAACATAAAAAAAAAAACAGAATGAGAAAACAACAAAAATTAAAAATAATAACAGAATACATTAAGACATACCTATTTATTTTAAATTGAAAAATAAAAAAAAAAAACTCAGCAAAACCTTTGAAGAAGGCTTGCAGAATATAAAACGAATAGTTAGTTTATCGAAGATTAAAATTTAAATGATGATTTTTACGTAATAACAAAAAGACTAACTTAATAAAAATTATTTTGATGTTACCTACGTTTATTCATGACCAGCGTTGCCACTTCAAGAAAAGAGGAGCGCAGTAGATCATTAAAAAAAATGCAGTAGATTGGATCTTTCCGCAGTAGATTTTTATTAAACAAAAAACATAAAAATAAATAGCTCGTACATTCATTTTCTTGAATCGAATTAGGGTTTTCTTTTCTATTATTTAGTAAATAAAAAGAAAGAAATTAAAAACTTGAAAACCAAACCTAAAAAAAAACACTCACGATATTTGGCTAGAGCCAGCGAATGGTTTCTACGGCAGACTGAGTTTCGTTCTCATTTTCTTGTAATGTTGTTTTTGGTGTTTCTCTATATATGTAAAAAAAAAACAATTTTAACACTTGAGCAAAGGTTTGTCGGTTTTACTTTTTTTTTTGTGGTTTTTAGTAAATATTTAGCCATGTATTTTTTTTTTTTTATAATTCTTGTAAAATGAGGAATTGTCAGTGTTACACAATACAAATACGATTTGAAATAAACTCTCAGAATCCCGTTAGTTTAGCAGAAAACGGGAACACAATAGAAATAGAGACAGAGATTTGTTTCATGAATGAAAGCATCCAACTAATTTCATATGTCATAAGAGAATGTGGCCAAGTTCACAATGAATTGGCTTCGTTCAGACGTTCTTTACAGCGGTTATTTGTTTGCATGTTTTTTGGACAGCTGTCCAAGAGAAGATTCATTAAACATAAAAAAGTGCAGTAGATTGAATTTAGTGGCAGTAGATTTAGTTTTTGCGAAAAGTGCAGTAGATTTACTGCTATCGCAGCAAAGTGGCATCCCTGTTCATGACCATCATGTGCGAAACGCACACCTGGCCAAAACCCAGAACATAAATACAACACCAATCAGGAAGAAAACAAAAAAAAAGCTCAACAAAACAATATTAACATTTTTCATATTTTAAATGCTTTCCTGCTTTTTTTTTTATTTTAAATTATTTATTTGGTATGTGGTGCAAATCGTGTATGATTGCCATTGTTTATTTGCTTGAATCAAAACAAGACGCGTCAATTGGCATTTTCACGTCAATAATGAAGTTACCTTGCAACTTTACCACCACCATCGCTGCATCCGTCGCCGCTCTTAGCAAACCAACGAACCAAACTTGACTTATAAAAATAAAAAACAACATTTTGAAATACCATTGGGTCTTAAGTGTGTTTTTTTTTTATTTATTTGATGAAAGTCAGGGACAAAACAGAGTGTGCGTCAAACCACGCACATAACTTGCCCGAAAAAGCAGACCTATAAAGTGGGCGACAGCATGACTACGTAACATAAGCATTCTTACACTATATGGTTGTTGGTCACTTATAAACTGGTGGTAACCTAGCCGGCTTCAAAGACTTATTATTACCAAGCCTTTAGTCTTATCTTGGATTTTTATATTTTTTTTTTGTCAGTTTCTTTAATTCATTATATTATATAGAAAGTGGCACGGCAAATTGAGTAATATAGGGAAACAGGTGACATCGCCCAGCAACCGCAAAGTATGAAAGAAAACATAATAAATACAGGGTGTTTCTATATAGCTGATATCTTATAAGCCATATTTCCAAAAAAAAAGTCTTTTTGATAATAAAAATAAATTGTTTCACTATATATTATTATTGATGTCCGTCAAGTTAGCATTACCAATTAAAAATTGCATGTGTCCAATAGCATAAAATTAAAAAAATAAATAAATTAAATAACAGCTCGTGTAGAATCAGAGCGTAGTGACTTTACAATTCTCAACATTTCCTCTAGGCGCGTTATTGGTAGGAATTTAGGCGACCTTAAATTTTCTGCCGAATCTGAACACCTAAGGTGAGATGATTTTTGCATGAGAAGTGGATACTCTTGATTCTTGGAGGATGTTTTCAATTTCCGTAACCCGTTAAAAACATTCCTATTTTTTTTTTTTAGGTGGCATAGGCTAGGAATCGAACCCAAGACCTTCGGAGTAAAAGTCCTACACACTGACATTACTGGTATTAGAATAATTGTCGTGAATTTGTCGTGAAATAAAAAAAGTGTTATTTTTTTAAAACCCCTGGTACCCACTTGACATTCAAGTTAGCATTGATCACCTTGAGGGTTGGAAATTGGAAAATGGAAATGGTAATGCTGGATTCATTGGAAAATTAAGTTTTAAGATTTTTTTGTGAGATTTAAGTAATTTAACGACAAATTCATTCCCAACAAAATTTGTCGTTAATTCAAGTCTCAAGCTGTTTTTCAAACGTTAGAAACTTCTTTCTCCTTTCACTGGGAGACTGCGTTCGGTAGCTCGGGGAAAATATAAATTTGTCAGGCCCTAGGTGACAAAGTCGTAAGTCACATTTGCCACATTGTCCGAGAGACTACTGTATCTCATCGTAATAAAGGATACCAATCGATAGTTTAAGTCAAAACATTAACAAAACCGCTGATCATGAAAGCTTTGTCATGTTGTTTCGGTCAGAAAATAATGCACTTTTCTGATTACAAAATCGACAAGTCAAAAATCGACTTTTTCGGCCCAAATAAAGCTTCGGATCAAAACATTTCAAACGTTTTTATGTTTTTATGGAACTATTCTGACGCAAGGGTAGATATTACTTCATATCATAGGTTTCAGAAAAAAAACATTGATAAATTTCATGCAACGCCACCGTCGTAAAAAAATCTTAAACGTGGGAAAGTTTACAAAGAAGAAAAAATTTAATTTTTGAAGTGCGAGTATGAAATCTTTTCAAAAGCTTGAACAAAATAAACAAAATAAGGGCATTGACATTGGTTTATCAGATTATTGCCTGCGTTAAATGTTTCAAATAATTTCGAAATACTAATGCATCCACCGTTATCAGCTTCTATCAGTTGTGTTGTTACAACACAAACCAATTCGGATAGCTTTGGATATGTTAGTTACCGAACACGGCCATTTACCACATTTACACAAGTAGTCTCTTGAAACATGAGTCGTAAAGTTTACAATTTTATGATTTGAATGGTTTAATGTTGCATCAGTTGCTATATCAGCTGTGTTTTACAACAGAAACCAAACTAGATAGCTTGAGATATGTTATCGAATGCGGCAATTTATCACATTTACACAAGCAGTCTAAATTTTACAATTTTAAACTGGTTACCACTTTTCATTTCATTTCCATTCAAAAACGTATTGAAACAGTTGATGAAAATATTTACGGAGATTTTCTTAGTGATAAATGGAAACAATCTCCTAAACGAAGTATAAGCGAAATCCCAACAAAAAAAATTACTAAAAATTTGACAACACGCATATCGCAAAAAAAAAAAAAAACTTATCGTATTCTTGAAAATGCTAAAAAATACAAGTACAATCAATTATGTATGTAAGTATATTTTATTTTTTAATACCACGTCTAATGGACACATCTTAAAAAAACACCTTGTATAAAAGAAAAAAAAAACATTTTAACAAAAGAATAGAAATTATAATAACAAAAATTTGCATAGTAAAAAAGCCTAAAAAAGAAGATAGTATTGAAAGAAATTGAAAAAAAAAAAGAAATAGAAAACTTGATTTAAATTGCAGTTAATCCACTTTCGTTAAAACTGGTCAAATACAACGTGCTTATAATTTATTTATTAAAATTGTCATCTATATAAAATGTGATAAATGTAGGTAGACAGCAGCCAATACCAAATCCGTATCTTTTAGACAAAATAATCCAAAGTATATAATCAGTCAAAGAAAAATGTAGGTATAAGAACATTGACCCCTTCCCATGAATGATATTCGGAAGAGTAACTTACTTCATTTTTTGTTTTTTGTAAAAATTTCTCCCAGCACGCTCTGATAAGATTGCCTTTATTTTAACAAAAAAAAAATATGACATTATCATAATCATTTGTGATTTCATTTTTGGGCTTGTTTAAACAATTAAATACTTTTACTTGCTCTTTATCAGATCAAGATCAAGTTTTCTATTCGTACAATATTTATGTAGAAATAAGAACTTGAGATTTTAAACCAATTACCATAATAAATGAAGACGAAACTAGTTTGTCTCATAATTAAAACTATCTAAATGTTTTCGTGTGAACCGTATATGCATTCATTAAATCCCATAAAGAAAGAAAGAGAGAGATAGAGATATGAGGGAGCAAAAGCGAAAAATTTAATATTTTAGAGTTTTTAAGAAGAAACATATGTACATACATATATAAATAAAATAGATTTATTCACTTAATTTTAGAAAAAAGTAAAAGGTCAACAAATGGGGCAAACAAATATTTAAAAAAGCTTTCAACTCCAGACTTATTTTACAAAAATGTAAATTTATTGAAAATAAGAATTTTAAATTTTAAATTTTTGTTGTTTTTTACATTACAACAATGGAAAAATTAGAAAAGCGATTAACATTGTCGTATATAGATTAACCATTATAGACCAATTAATCTTTATAGAGACAGTTGGTCATGATCATGAGTGTAAACTGTGTACCTCAAACCGATTACACTTAAAAGCATACACACTTAATTCGGTTAAAGGGCAGAAACTATTCTAAAAAAAAAGCTTTGATGATGAATTTCAAGCCAAATTTGACATAAAGATGGGTAGGTAGTCAATACCTATTTCAAAAATAAAATTTACTAAGAGATAATTTATTTAATTCTAATTTATTATTTCGAATGCCATTGAAATTCTCATTCAAGGCGAAGTATCGAAAAATTATTTTAGTGAGATAAGTTATCGTCTGGGATTAGTAAGATTTAGTGAGACAAGTTATCGTCTGAGATTATGGTTAATTATTTAAGTAAAAGGGCGAGCCCCCGTATTTTTAAATAATATTGATTTATATTTTTACTTGCGATATATATGTAGGTACTATGTACATACATATATAGCAAGTTATGGATTCGTTAAAAAAATTTAACTCGAGATTTTGATCAAAATTGACATTAAGATGAATGCGAAGTTGGAAAAAGATGGGCCTCGCAATTCTGTCTGTCTGTCTTTTTGGCTGTAGCCTAAATGGGTGGATCGATTTTCTTTAAACTTGGTACCTAGCGTTTTTTTGGAATTTCTCCCTACACGTTTTATTCATTTATTTTTAGCAAAAAAATGAAAATCTTATTTGTCTCAAAAACGTGCCCACAACATTGTAAAAAAAAACCAGTAATTTTTTTGCAAAAAGGCTACCATTTAAAACAAAAATTTTTGAAAAATGGTTATAAATGGTTCCTCCCATAGGACCATTTTTCTTTATCTTCGAATTCAGTTGAACCATTTTTGAGAAAAAAAAATGGTTCAACTGAATTTGATAAATTTTTGTATGTACCATACCAAAATTAGCAATTTTTTTTTGTTTTGATTTTTAAAAAAAAGTTTCAAAATTTTCTTTGAGAACTTGATAATTCGAAAATGACTTGGTCGATCTTTATTAAATTTGGCATCCAGCAGTTTTTTGACATTATCTAGCAGTTTTTAAATACGAATTATTCTTATCTCTCATAGAACCATTTTTTTTTATTTTCGACTATCTCATTATCTGTTTAAGCAATTTTAATGAAATTCATAAGCTTCTGATAAGACCAAATAATATTGTATATCAAAATTTTCAATAAACCAAATTTTGGATTTAAAAAAAAATTTAAAAATTTATTTTTGAAAATTCAATATTTCGAAAATGGGTGGTTAATTTTCTTTTCAAAATTAATTTTTTAACTCCGCGTTAATAAGTTCTAAAAAAAAGGCGTTTCAATTTTTTTTCTTAAAAATGTTTTCAAAATTTTATGTATAAAAATTGAGATTTGTGTAAGAAATCGGATGGTGTACACTGTACCTTGCGTTGGTGTCAAAACTGTTTCAGAAGTTGTTTAACTAATTAATTTTTGTTTGTGTAAGAAAAAGGCTTCCACAAAATTTAATTTTATGATTTATTTTGTTTTCAATTCATGTTCATGAGATGCAAACAAAAACCGTGTTTTGATAAATAAGGTCATGCGGCTTAATGTCTATTATGTATGTATTTCGAAATATGGTCCGATGACTCTTTCATCGCAAATTGGGATCGTGCTTTGAAATTTTTTTCTGTGGGGCTACGCAAAAGACCGTGTTTACGGGAATAATCCCCGAACTCTAGACACATTAAAAACCAACATTAGGTACTCAAGTTATGGCCGAGATACCGCCCGAAATGTGTCAAAAAGTGGTTAAAAATTACCTCAAATGAATCGCATGCTGCGAATCTTCCCGAGGCATACAATTTAGTGATATTATTTTTCACACTTAATGGCAAAGTCCAAACTTTATAATGAAATAACATTTTCATCGAAAATGTATCGCTGTGTGTGTTTTATTTAACTTTACTTTCGAAACCGAAAAATGAATGACCCGTTATAAGATTTTATGAAATACGTGTTAACACAAATTTTATATTTCCACAATTCTAGAGTTACATATATTAAAAAAAAAAACCTGATAAAATATATTTGTTTGCTATCGCAAAAAGCCAAAGGTAATATTAATAACCATTTTTTTTGTTAGAAAATGTATATTGGTCCAATATTATTATAGTTATAAAGTTAAACTGGAAATTGTTTTCCACATTTTTTTGCTTAATTTTTTCATATTTATATTCATTTATATGGTATGCATATGCACATATTTAATATTAAAAAAATATTAATTTAAGAAAACCTAATCGATGTAGAATTTAGAACAATTCGCCTATTATGCATTTTACCTACATATTATAATAAATCGTCGTTGGGGCTATAGAAGAATTTAAATAAAAATAAAAACTAGTTCTGCATATTTTTGCGTACCCCTAGCTATATGAAATATGAATTTGATACTGCAACCAACCACAAGGGGTGATGAGGATTCTCGCAGAACACTGTGTTATGATGATGAGTAACAAAAAAAAAAAAAAAAAAACATGGTGACAGACGCGCAAATATGCATTGTCTTTTCTGTGAAAGGTGGAGTGTATTTAATACGGAAGTGTAATTTAACTCTATAAATTCTCATCGCACTAAAAAGGGGAGCATGTGATCAATGTTTCTAAATGTTACTGTAATGCAATTATTAATGTTAAATTATTAAACGCTAAGCAAATTTAATTTAATTAATTAATTTAATAAAAATAAATTAATACCATTGTTAAAAAAAATTCTTTGTGACACTTAATTTTTTTTTTTGCGGTATGTTAACCTCGGAAATTTAGGTAATAATTTCTTTGTTGAGTGATTTTGTATATCTTAATTAAATTAGCACATTTTTATTTTTTTAAAGAGATTTAACCTCTGAAAGAAGTTCAAAAATTCTTTATTTATAAGCTTTTTCTTGAGATGAGCTAATTTTTGCGAACATATGGCGTGGGGGGGGGGGGGAATTGCACGAAAAAAACGACCACGGAGATTAGCGACACCATCGCAGAAACAAAATGGAGTTTTCATACAAACTATCGATAACAAGTATATAATTCACGCTGGTAATACAGTTTTTCTGTGTGCCCAGCCCAGAGAATTCTCTGGGTTATTGTGGGTTGTTGTTGTTGTTGTTGTTGTATTTAACGTAGTGATTGTTTAACACCGTGCGACGTCGTTTTTTTATTCCTCCGATTCCCCCCGGGCTTACAAAAAACACGCCTAATGTCTGTTTGAAATAGCTCTAAGACTAGGAACGTACTTGCAATTCGATCGCGCGACTATTCAGTTGCAAAAAATAAAACATAATTATGAGTTTCAATGTGAGTGACCGCTCATGATACCAAAAAGTTGTGACGCTCAAAAGACTGAAATGTTATTTTATTTTTTGGTGATGCGATTTTCGCTAGTTAAAAATGAATCTGGTGCAATTACACGATTATGCTCACCCTGGGACATACATTTCAACGACTAAAAAATCGAAGTTGCAACAAAAAAAACACGTAGCATACTTGTAGGGTTCAATCAAACGATTATTGTCTATCGATAACAAATATTTCAGAAATCATATAAACCTTTTATTTAAGAAAAAAAAATGTTAACATTTTCAAACGGGTATGATGTGAAAATTCGGAGCTCGGATTCGCCACATGTAATAAAAATCCTTCGGAAAATGCATTATGCATCCCCCGTTCAAAAACTTAGTTCACCAGTGTTATCTTATAGCTTATAGTTTTATTAGTACCTAATTAAATTTAAACAATGCAACAATAAACAATAAATTTTCATTTTTCCATAAAATAAGGTCAAGAAAATATCCTTGTAAACCAAAATCTTTGACAAGTCATTACCTGCCCTGCTGCTGCAATTATATTTCGCAAAAATTTCAATTGCCATATTGTTTTCTTCTTCTTTTTGGATTTCATCCAAAATATTTTTTAACATTAATTAAATTATACGATTTACAGATTTATGTATGCACAAGACGATACAAATTTTAAATTCAATATGCAACCCACTTACTGTCAATAACCTTGAGTTAAGTAGCAAATGTCGATAATGTCAATGACCAATTATTATAAAGCCATTCATTTAATTAAAAAAAGATAAAACGAATTTTCTAGAGAAGTTGGTTTTTATTTGAAAATAATTAAATATCAAATCGTTGATATTAATACTTAATTATATAATTAACTTTAATTTGAAGATTTAAAACACATCAATTTACTTTTAGGTTAGAAAGAAAAATTTGAAATAAATTTGTCATAAATTTCAATAATTGTTCAATAAATTGATAAACAATTTTATAATTAAAAAAACAAATCATGTAAAATATTAGTTTTATCTTATAGTGAATATATTTCAATTTGGTATTTTTGTGAGTAATCTCAATCATTCTTGTGTGCGCGTTTTGATAGCCGGCATGAATGGAGAATTAAAAAAAAAACACCATTAGATCGCACGAACTTGCTCTTGTGGTTAACAACTTAAATGTCATTTTAAAGTAAAAAACGTTTTAAAAAAGTCAAAAGTATTTCTGTCAAAAATATTTTAAAATTATTTAAATGTAATATTGTTAATTATATGTATATATATATGTAGTTATATATAACTATATGTATATATAACTATATATGTTATATATAACTATATGTATATAACTATATATATATATAAACTATGCAAAAGCCATAATAGGAACGCAGTTTTCTTACAATCACTTGCTTATTACTGGCACGGAGTTTAATAAAAATCGTTAGAACCGTTTTCGAGAAAACGGAAATTCCAATTTTAATTAGGTAAACCTTTATTTAATTTATTAGGTTCCTCAATTGCGACCAAACACACCACACTATTGTTATCTCGTTCTTTTTTAGTTAAGAAATCACGATTTTTTTTTAAATTCCATAGTAAAAAAAAACCTTTAATTTTATAAAGCTACGAGTATATATGTAAAATCCCTGCAAATTTTAACGGTCCAATTGCATCAGCATCAGCTTAACAACAACTTTACTATATAATCAATAATGATCGTTTTTGCTTCACTATAAAACCGCACACGAAAAAAATTATGTTAATGATCCTAAAATACTTTTCTACTCTTAGTTTGAACTTATGAGATCGGTATCAACCAAAAACAAGACATATAGAGTCTGGGTGAAAACAGAGCCCTTTCTTATAAAAAAAAAACATAATAAAGTCTACGATATGGGTCGTAAGTATTTGCTGCATACCTACTACTACTTTAATTTTTTTTGTGAGAATTGAAATAACAAATAATTGAAGAGTTTAAAAAAACGATCAATAAAAATACTGAGAAAAGATGTTTGCTCGAGGAGTAGTGTTTTATAGACAGAATCATGCACTATGTCATTTTAACTTGGACGTTTTGAATACTCCCTTTCGAAGTCCTTTTAGTCCAAAAGCCTTCGATTAATGTTTTCGGAGTGTTTGTTTTTCGTTTCCATATTCATACAAAGTTAATTGAAAAAAAGTAATAATTGCTCAAGAAATCCATATTTTGTTAATTTACTACATTTTGGTATAGTGTGTGTAGGTAATTTGTGGAAGTCCATGTTTTCATATTTGATTGAAGTCAAAAAGTATTAGAAAATTTTTGTCTTTTTCTTTGGACGAAATTATTTGCACACAAAAAACAATTTTTAATTCTTCTGCGTCATTTTATTTGATCAGGGTAAATTAAGAAGTTTATGGGGTTGCTAATGACAAGCAAACAGGCTAGAATATTATCTTAACAGTGTGTTTTCTATAAGATGCGAAAAAATGGCTACATCGATGGGATCAAAACAAGAAAAATTGTAAAATCGTATTCTTAAAAATTATAGAATAGATTTAAGCATCTTGTTCTTAATGTAAGGGTAATGAACATTAAGAACAAAAACAGGTAGTAACGGGTCATTCATTTTGTGGTTTCAAGTTGGTAGCGTTGACATTTGACACCTGTCAATCTCAGCTGTCATTTGAAGTGTCATAATATTATTTGAATTTTTGCCATTTACGATAATGGATCGCTTAACAATCGAACAACGCGTTAAAATTATTGAAACTTACTACAAAAGTGGTGATTCAAACGTAGCCACATTTCGCGCATTACGCGATAATTATTGTCGTTATAATCGACCGACAACGCAAGCAATCGGTAAAATTGTGAAAAAAATATTGTCATTGGTCCGTATTTCTTCGAAGATGTCAATGGGCAGACGGTTACAGTCAATTCGGAACGATACATTGGAATGATAACCGATTTTTTTTTGGCCGGCGATTAAAGATCATGACTTGGACGATATGAGGTTCCAACAAAACGGGGCAACAAGCCACACAACACGACTAATTATGGCTCAATTGGCCACCAAGATCATACGATTTGACACCGTTATATTTTATTCTATGGGGCTACGCGAAAGACCGTGTTTACACGAATAAACGAATAATTCCCGAACGAAAAACCAACATTATTCAAGTTATGGCCGAGATACCGCCCGAAATGTGCGAAAAAGTGTTTAAAAATTACCTCAAAAGAATCGCATACTGCGAATCTTCCCGAGGCGGCCATTTGAATGATATTGCTTTTCATACTTAATGGCAAAGTCCAAACATTATAATGAAATACAATTTTCATCAAATATGTATCGCTGTGTGTGTTTTATTTAGCTTTACTTTCGAAACCGAAAGTATACTTAAATAAATCCTATCCTATACTTAGCAATGTGTAATTTTGAAGAAAATTAAAATTTGTTTGAAATTGATTTCGCATAAAGCCTAGTACGCTGCTTATGCGAAACGAAATGTTTCGTTGGTCTCCAACACGACAGCAGAATGCTTACGAAAACGAAAAATTACTCACTTAACGTGTCACCAAAAAAAATCACAGAGTACAACATAAACACGAATACAACTCAAATGTCACTTTTCTGCACACCATAAATGGTGTGGGAATTAATTCTAACCGAAAAAAGAGCGGAGACTTCTCCAAATAATCTGTTACAAAAATCAATTTCGCTTACCGAATTGCGTACTGCTAACGGAAACCGTTTTTATGTATGGGATTTTTCGTTTCGCATTAGCAGAGTACTAGGTTTAAACGTACTTCTTATTTCTTATTTCTTCTTATTTAACGTCTGTGGAAAGCACTTTAAATATGTATAGGTAACATTTGAATTTTTTGTTGGTATTTTTTTTTGCAAATCCGCATACAACCACGCTTACTTATTCTTTAAATTGAGTTGTTTCCTATTCTTCGAAAGTTGAAATTTTGTTTTTATGCATTCTTCAATATAAAGAAAAAATGCCCAACCGACTAATGCTTATTAGCTAAAGACCGAATGTAGCATAAACTGAAAAATCGGGTATTGGTGATTTTTAAAAATTTTACGAAACTATATATAAAAATATAAAATATAAACAAATAATATTTATTCTAAAAAGAAACTGTGATTATTTTAATTTTTTTAATTGAGTCAGGTAATTTAACTCTGATTTGACTCACCATTAAAAAACTGCTCTTAATTATTTGGTTGGTGTGACCATTCTTTTATTTTAGTTCATTCATTTTAATTCACTATTCCCTATTTTGATTTTTCTACGATCCCCTAACTTACCCTTAAATGTATCGTATTTTTAAATGTTCGCGGAAAAAAGACAGATTTTTTTAAAATATTCAGCTGAAAAGAAAGTTGTTGATTTTTTAATTTTGTATTTCTCTTTTTTTTTACCCTTCTTCTTTAACTTCTTTCTTTCATAACAAATACAAAAAAAAATAAAACAAAAAAATCTGTGCTTAACACATTGTGTCAAAATTGAAAGTGGTTTCAATTTAAAATGATAATAATAATAATAAAAAAAAAAAGAAGTTGAACCTTTGAAAACTTGTCGGCATATTGTATGTACCTACCTACCTACATTATATACTGAATTTTTGGTTTTATTTTTTTTTTAATTCAGTCATAACCTGATTTTAGACCAACATCAAGACGAATGAACGAATAAATAAAACAAAAAAGTATTGTTAGCTTTTTTTTGTTTTATTTTCTGATTTATCTGAGGAATGTTTCGTCCAGTTAATAGTGGAGCATATTTTTTTTTTGTTCATTCATATTTATTATTCATATTCACCTGACAAAACAAACCACATTTTTGAAAAAAAGAAAGGGTGACAGTGACAAACAATTTCGATCGAAATTTATTATTATTTATAAAGAGAGCTTTCTTGTTTCACACGGTGCGGTGCGTCGTTTAGCGTTCGTCGTCGTTGCTTTACCTAACTAAAAGGCGGCGGCGGCGAATGGCCATGATAGCAAAACAATGCGCGAGTAACTTGGTGTCATGGTTAAACGCGCGATTAATTTCTTCAGTAGTGCGCCAGTTGTGATTCGTTTTGGGAGTTTGGAAGAAAGCACATGGTGCTGAATTAATTTCTGGGTCGCTAAATTAAAGCTCAAGAGTTAAGGTTAGCAAAAAACCGTTGAAATATTTTGGATGATGTGATAAAAAAAAAAAAAAAAGAAGAACCGCGAATTAAAATGCAAATAAACGAAGCTTTTAAATAAAATAACTAGCCAGATATTTGACATTTCTTGTCGTTCGAAAGTGACTTAAACAAGACAACCTATATACGTAACCGAAATCGAAAGCGACGATACACCGACCGCTCCACGCACAAGTCGCGGTCTGCTTTTTGAAAACCGAGTTTAGTACTATAAATATCACTGTCGGACCGCACACGTCTCGTCTGTCGCGGATGCTTTGTATATATCGTGCCGCCAATTTTTTTCAACTTTTTGTTTTATTTTTTTTTGTTGCATTTTGTATTTCGGATTTAGAGTTTGCTGAAGAGTGTACGTACATAACTTCATTTTTGTAAGTTGATCTAGACTTTCAGAAGAAAGAATTTAATTTATTAACAAAAAAAAATCATTGTCTTTTCTTATACATGAATTTTCTGTCAAATATAATGATGTCAGTAAATGTGTCAGTTTTATGACGTGCTTGAACCCTTACAATGGATTATTGTGTGTATCGTTAGACGTGATGAGAATAATATGTATTTGAATGATTTTGGTTCATGTAAATTAATTTTTGCCCGCCACAACGGCTTCTATATATATACAAGAGTGGTGTTGTTGTTTATTGAAGAACTGAAGGCATTATTGCTGCACTTTAGCTGTTGTATCGGTTGGGTTGCAAAAAAAACTTACCTATGTTTGTGTTATTGAATAACTTAATCGTAAAAGATTTCTTTTAATTGCGTTTTGTTTCGTGTTATTAAAAGGACAAGTACGATTATAGGTACCTATCATCGATCGCTAGTATTATGTATAGTTATTTTTTTTTCCCCAAATGGTATTCCGGAAAAATTGATTTGGCAACAATACATGAGTGTGTCTGTGGGAAGAGGGTGTGTGATATGATAAGTGGTTTATTATTGTTTTTTTTTTATAATCTCTCGAGATAGTATTCGATTATTTTGTTGGTGTAAAAAATCAGTTTTGTCATTTACAATTGTTATCAGTTGAAAAAATTACCTTTGAATACCTACCTATACGAGTAGTTTGTATGAAATAAAACAATTGACTCATAAATTTGATAAAGCAAATGCGACAGTGATAGCCATGTTTTATATTTTTTTTTAAATGGCCTTTTATATTCTTATCAACAATGCAGATGGACAGTGCGTGTATAAATGTATTGCTAGTTAAAAATAGAAGTGATGATCCAAGCCGAGTTAGAACTTAGCAATTTGGATCATACCTGCATTAAAAATGTATTTATTTTTTTTTGTATAAGAATTAAAAAAACATATAACTTTGATGACTTCTAATTAGTCTTATTTTTGAGGCTACAATCCTTTTACGAATAGAAAATACAATGTCAGGAAAAGTTAGTGTATTTTGATAGCTGGAGCCGACCACTTTTTTCAACTGCTTTGGTGATTTTTTTTTTTAAATAAGATTATAAATCCTTGGTTAAATTATAATTTTTTTTATACCATATGTACATGTAAAAAGTTTTTTTTTTTATTAATGTTTACTAAATTCTTACAATGGCATTGCTTGTGTACCTACTGTTTTGTTTTTGTATTTTATTTACATATTTAAATAAATTAAAATAATACACTGGAATTTATTTAAAAAAAAAATGATATTGTAAGGAGGTTAAGAGCATTTCAACTTGTTTATGTACATTGTACAAATATGTTAATTTAAGTTAAGCTTAGTTAAAAACGATTTGTTTTTACTGGCACTTAAAATTGAAATTGTATACGTTAATGAAAAAACAACTTTGGATTGACCATCCCCATACAATTTGTTTTATACTTTGTTGAAAACAAAATTTCGGAAACATGATTAATAATAGTAGGTACTGGAAATGGAGATTAATGGTACCTACTATAAAACCATTTTTTTTCAAATGGTGTAATCTTTTTTTTGGTGATAAAAAAAGTCATTACTTTTTGAAAACTCAATACATATTTCAAAAATGATATTTACTAAACTTGGTACGAAGCGGTTTTTATGTTTACAGCCAAAATGAACCATTGTTATACATATACAACTGTTTAAAAAAAAATCTTTTTTGTCTGTGTTCTTATAAAAGGTCATTAATTTTTCGGTTTCGAAAGTAAAGCTAAATAAAACACACACAGCGATACATTTTTCATGAAAATTTTATTTCATTATAAAGTTTGGACTTTGCCATTAAGTGTGAAAAACAATATCATTCAAATGGCCGTCTCGGGAAGATTCGCAGTATGCGATTCTTTTGAGGTAATTTTTAATCACTTTTTCGAACATTTCGGGTAGTAACTCGGCCATAACTTGAGTAATGTTGGTTTTTAATGCGTCTAGAGCTCTGGGATTATTCGCGTAAACACGGTCTTTCGCGTAGCCCCACAGACAAAAATCTATCGGTGTCAAATCGCATGATCTTGGTGGCCAATTGAAATTACGCGACCAGGAAACCGCTCACGAAGTAAAGTCAATTGATCGTGTTGTGTGGCTTGTTGCCCCGTTTTGTTAGAACCTCATATCGTCTAAGTCATGATCTTTAATCGTTGGCCAAAAAAAAATCGGTTATCATTCCACCATATCGTTCCGAATTGACTGTAACCGCCTGAGAATTGGCATCTTCGAAGAAATACGGACCAAGGACAATATTTTCGACTGAGCGTGCATTACGATGAGGCACAGGTCTTACGACATCAGTAACGCTTCTACTCTTTTCACAATTTTACCGATTGCTTGCGTAGTCGGTAATGCGCGAAAAGTGGCTACATTTGAATCACTACTTTTGTAGTAAGTTTAAATAATTTTAACGCGTTGTTCGATTGTTAAACGACCCATTATCGTAAGTGGCAAACATTCAACTAATATTACGACACTTCAAATGACAGCTGTCAAATGCCAGCCGTACCAACTTGGAACCACGAAATGAATGACCCTTTATAAGTACCTACGACCTACAAATTTTGCATTTTACAACTTCATTAGCTGTTTAATCAATTTAAATTAGACCTTTTATACAAGAGCTTCTAATAATTTTAAATAATATTGCATATTCAAATTAAAAAAAAAAAACATTTTTAATATATTTTAAAATAAATTTCAAAATTCGATATTTCAAAAGTTGATGTAATTTTTTTTTTCGAAATTGATTTTTAAACTCTGATTCTTAAACTGAACTATATGTAAGGTAGATAAAATATGCGTTTTTTAAATATTTTTTTTTTAATGCAATGTAAAATCTAAATCTTTATATTATTTACACTGTGTACATATGTACTTACAAACATTTTTTGTCTTGCAATGAAATAATTTAGCATTTCATTGTTTATCTATTTTTCATTTGGTTATCGTTTTGCAAAATCATCATATTAGAATTTTTTGTTTCTAGCATCTTTCGCATTAAAATACTTTGATAGTTAATATTTCGCATTTTGTTGTTATTTCGCATTTTATTGTTTGCATATTAGGAGTGTTTTTTTGCAAGCCTGGGGGGAATTGGACGAGAAAAAACGACGTAGGTGCTAAAAAATCACCATGTTAAATGCAACAACAACTAATCTTCTGCGGGCTAAGCTAAACTCAGAGAATTTTCTGGGCTTAACTTAAGCGCACACAGAAAAATAGTGTTACAGGTGTGAATTATATACTTGTTGTCGATAGTTTGTATGAAAACTCCATTTTGTTTCTGTGATGGTGACGCTAATCCCCGTAATCAATTTCTTCCTCCAATTCCCCCCGGGCTTGCAAAAAACACACGCCTATTATTATTTACTTTTTGGATTGCTATTTCCAAGATAGCGAGTTAACAAAAGTGTAATAATAAGTTGGCAAAATAAGTTCTAGCAAAACAACAAATTGCACCTTAATAATAATTTTTGTCGTACGGGTTAATTCAAAGACGGTCTTGAAAAGGAGCGCGTAGAGGTACACTGTCTCTTTATTTTCAAAGGGACTTATTTGATATGTTAAGTAAAAATGCATTTTTTTTTTGCGAATAACTTGGTGATGCAAATTTTGTTTTAAGCATAGGATCCATGAAAACAAAACAGAAGTTGTCTTTACATAAAACGACGGGCGCTTAGAAATTGTTTTTCCAAAAAATGTCCCAGATTTGAATTTAAAAATTAATTAAAAAAATCTAAAAAAAAAACTTTATAAAAAATGTAACCTTCATACCCTTTAGTCTCAGCCAACAAACACAATTTTTGGCAACTTATGGAAATTATAGAAAACTAGCAAGTTCACATGAACTTGAAACCAATAGTAATTGTTAAAACTCATCATGAAGTTAATTTATGTTAAATGTTAATTTCCTTGGCTTAGTGACACTAAATATACCGCCAAATGTAAAATTGGCATAACAATCTAAAACTTATAAAACAATAAAAAAAAAAAACAAATCCACCCCAAAAACCTTGAAATACGCAATAGTTTTATAATTTTCGTTTTCTTCTTTGTACAATTCATTATAAGTCGAAAAAAAAAATTCAGCCTTATTAGAATTCCTAATTTGCTATACGACTTTGATCTAATAAAATTGAATATAAAATTTTTTACATAATCATGTGGCACATACCTAACCTATACCTATTGCTTGTGGTAACAATTTTTCTTTTCGTTTAAATATATTTGGCAAGAAAGTTACCACACCAAAATATAATAAACTCATCCATTTGGTTGCAAATCCAGCCAAAATCATTTATGTTAAAATCGAAAAGTATACTTTTTATACATGACTTTTTGTTTTGTTTTTTTTTTTTGTTTTGTTTTTGTTTATTTATGAGGTGTGACACCGCATTTGAAATTGTTAATGAAATATTTTAGGTGTACAATATTATTATGTCAGTCGCTATATTTATGTATTGTAGGTACCTATAGTAAAAAAAAATGTAAATTATTTTAACCATCTCACATTTAAATATATGCACGTGATTGCTTTCAATAAAAAATTATGTGATTTATTTTTTTTTGCAGTCTTAACTTTTTAATCTAATGATGGGTTTAAATTTTTTTTTGTCTTTGCAGATTCTAAGGAAAAATTAAACAATAAATTTAAACCACGCACGAAATTAATAACTTTTTTGTGCACAGACTTCTCTTGGATTAATCGTATTTATAGTCATATTCTAGTTTCATTTATTTATATTTATAAGGTAAGTTCAATTAATTTTACTTATTTTTTTTTACATTCTCAGTCTTATATTTAAAACATATTTATGTATAGATAGTGAAACAATGTTTTGAATATAAATATTGAGTACAATAGCAAGAGTTTTTTTTAAAGCTTTTGAATTTTTAAAAGAATTTTCAAGTTTAAAACAAGAAATCGACATGCTCATTGACTGAATCTGTAAATTTCTTAGCCTAGAACAATTATATATGTCATGTCTCAGATTCAATTACATGGAAAGAAGGTGTTGCAGTGAGAGGAAAATATTACAAATGTCATGCCTTTAGTTAAACATAGGTTAGGTATTAAATTTTTGCATTCCTAGTTCGATGAATATAGAGAAAACGATGAATATAGAGAATACTGATAAGAAAAATAGGCGTGGCAGTGGGTGGATTTAGAAAAAAAATCTTTTTAAATTTTCAATGCTATAACCTTACTGATTAACGGAAGAAGATCTACACAAAAATTTTAGTATTTATCTAGAACAAGATTTCAAGTAAAAATTAAAAAAAAAAACTGACAACTTTGGTGTTTTGTAACTTTTAAAACTTATTGGATACAGAAATAGCAGACATTTGAGATTTTTCATTTTTCGCTTTTTCTCCCAACATTATTGTTTTTTAAATTTATCCGATGATTAAAAAAGCTTTTCTGAATCAAAAATCAATATCTACTACTCGTACGTGCTCGTTCCATATAACTTAATTCCACAAATTGTGGATTGTTAATTTTTGTCCAGTTTTCTTTCACTTTTTTTCGTGAGTAAATAAAGATACCAATTTTGGTATGATGAGTTAGGAGAACTCCCGAAATATATTGCAGTCAGAATATATTTCCCCTGTTTTTTTAAAAAGTATCAGTTGTAAGTTATAAGTTATCAGTGTAAGTAATACAAGATACAGCCCAACTTCTAAACTATTTTACATTGTCAAGCTTTTTGAACACAGTAGGTGTGCGATTGGTTGACATTTAATTGTAAAAATATCATTTGCATCAAACAACAACATGATGGTTTCATGGAGAAGCCATCGACGCACGGTAAAGAACTTGCTTGTTTTTTTTTTTTGTTGCAAAAGTGCTCAGCTGTTTTTTAATGTGAGCATAAACTTGACTATATCCATACAAATCACTTTAACTTATCTGCAAAATAGATCTTACCAGTTTAGGGACTCTTTTTTCAAATCCTTGTATTGCTTAATCTGAACTTCCTCAGGGAAGTCACTTGGGACCTCTTCTTTTATTGAATTAAGATTTTAAGATTATTTTTTTCTTTAATTATTTATAATAAAAATATTATACTCCCCATACTCAACTATAATAGGTTGTAGGAATAGCTGACGAATTAAGCTAAAGCTTAAAAGTTTGTGCAGCTAAGTTCTTAATAAAAAAATCAAACCAAGTTTGTACATATATACATACCTAGTTTAGAAAATAGTAGTAGAATTTTTTAGGTTTTAAAAATCATTAAAAATAATGGTACATGTACATAAATTGTGGTAAATTGACAACACTGATGGTAATGCTAACTTGAAGGAGATGGCTTCATCAGTTCGATGGGGTTGCCGGATACTTACATATGCAGCTATATGCAGCTATAGCCTATTCATCATAATTATTTTGCTTTAACTAGTTTTTGCCAAATATTTCTCGAACCTCACCGCTTACAATTTAACGACTATATATAACGGGTGATTTTTAAGCTGGTTTGGTTTTGGCAACACTGGTTTTGACAGCTGACGTGTGTTTAGTACCTTGTGTCACTGTCAAACAGCTTCAGTTTGGTTTGCAATTTAACCATGGATCGTCTTACAAATGAACAACGCTTGCAAATTATTGAATTTTACTATCAAAATTCGTGCTCGGAAAGCTGGCCGAGGATCCGCTTTTTTATCGAAAATTGTGTTCAGCGATGAGGCTCATTTTTGGTTGAATGAGTACGTAAATAAGCAAAATTGCCGCATTTGGAGTGAAGATCAGCCAGAAGCATTGCAACAGCTACCAATGCATCCCGAAAAAGCAACTGTTTGGTGCGGTTTATGGGCCGGCGGCATTATTGGGCCATATTTCTTCAAAGATGATGCGAATCGCAGCGTTACTGTCAATGGTGAACGCTACCGAGCGATGATAACAAACTTTTTTTTGCCCGAAATGGAAGTTCTTGACTTGCATGATATGTGGTTTCAACAAGACGGTGCCACATGCCACACAGCACGCGAAACAATGGCGCAATTGCGAGGCGAGTTTGGTGAACAGTTAATTTCACGTTTCGGGCCGGTCAATTGGCCGCCTAGATCGTGCGATTTGACACCATTAGATTATTTTTTGTGGGGGTATGTCAAGGCTAATGTCTATAGGGACAAGCCCGCTTCGATTGACGCACTGGAAGCCAACATCCATGCATTCATTCGTGAGATACCGGCCGATATGTGTGAAAGAGTATGCCAAAATTGGACTCAGCGGATGGGCTACCTGAGACGCAGCCGCGGTCAACATTTGCATGAAATTATCTTTAAACATTAAATTGCAAGGTTCAAACTATCGATTCAAATAAATATTTCATTCATTTTTTCGAATTTTGTGTGTTTTTTTTTTTTTTAAGTTCTAAACCTCTTAAAAAATCACCCATTATAATAAATTGAATTACTACACAATAATAATCTTCCAACGATATTATCACTTACAACACAGTTGAATATTATTAGACCACGTTGCCTATTCTCCTTTGATCCCTATTTTAATGTTTGGCCTATGTAACCGCCCCACATGTATGTCAATCATTAAATTTAATTTAACGCTCTTTTAAAACAACACCCGGCCTTTTATCCAATAAAATAATTTAATTTTCAAAGCAAAACCTATATGATGTGTATAATATTTTTTAGTGTACCTAGTAAACAATAAAACGTGATGATATTCTTACAAAACGTGTTAAAGGGTTTAAATTAAAATCTGTTCAACAAATTATATTCAAACAAAATTGACATCACAGTCAGAGCTTAAACTATTTAGCCTTGTTTCATAAAAATAACACTTTTGTAATCTTGCTAAACATCAAGTGCAAATTAAGTATATACATGCGAATAATTTTTCAAGTTAGATATCTGTACCTACATCAAAATCCTATTAATTTATTAAAAAATTACTAAAGAATAATTTGAATTAAAATTGTATTTTACACTTGCATTTGCATATTCGAGTTGTTTTATATTTTATTTTAATTTAATTACATAGTTACATTTTTAATGATTGTTGTTTATTTTTTTACAGATAACAAATATCAAATCAAATAATGGCGGTCATACTACACGAAATGTATGATTGGTACAGAGACCTAATGGACAATCGCAGTGGTAAGTTAAAAAATTTGACTTTGTATATCAACTGTATTACCTATAGCTCATCTTAAAAAATAAGGCAACAGTGTAAAAAAAATTGAAATGTATTTAAAAACAATAAAATATTATAATACATATTTTAATTTAATGAAACAGGTTATAATAATACTTAAACAATGCAAAACAAATTGATCACCCACGTTTTAGACAAATATAGATTTACACGAGTTCATAAATGGTTAGATCTATTACGTTCGTTCAACAAAAATTAACCAAAAATACAAACAAATTCTATAAGACAACATTTTTTTTCTGAATATTTATTTTAATAAATTTAAAATAATAGGTTCATTAAAATTTCAACCTCCTTAAAAATCACACAGTTTAGAAAAAAATATAATTAACTACAATTTATGTTTTTTTTAACACAAATGTGATATGTATTTTGTTTTCTTGTTGGTTATTATTATTATGAGTAGTGTGAGCCTTCCATTAAAGCTTTGTGTCAAGTGTCATTCTGAGTTATCTATTTTCCTTCATTAGTAGATATATTTATATGGTATTAGCACGACTTAATATGGTTAATGTAGCTTATGATAAAGGGTATTTCATTGAGGACGCTTGATTATTAAATTTAAATATGTGAGATAGCCATAATATGTACATATGTAGCTACTTGTTGTGACCAAGCCAAATAATATTCCGATCTCTCGGCCGTCAAGAACGCGAACGAGCCAATGTTCGTCCTCAGAAAAAAGAGACAGATATACTTCTCCACTTTCATCTAATTTTGCACACGCGCTTTTTACATCATTCATTCTTTTCTAGTCATCTAAATCAGTTTCTTGACACTTTATTTTTCATTGTAATTAATTATAATTATTAATAATATTTTATTATTAAAAATATAAAATTGAATTAAAATAAAATACATATATTTAAAACACAATAGTACTACATACATACATATGTATGTATAATTGTATATGCAAGTTAAAAAAAATCAAACTCGAGATTTTGATCAAAGTTGACATTATGATGATAGTGAAGTCGAAAAAACTAGGTCTCGAAATTCTGTCTGTCTGTCTGTCCTTTCGGCTGTAGCCTAAACGGGAGGATCGATTTTCTTTAAACTTAGTACCTAGCCTATTTTGGGCACTCCCCCCACATGTTTTTTTTTTCCGTTTTTTTTTTTTTTTTTTAGACCAAAAATACGGGACCTGCCGTACAAATTTTTTTTTAGCAAAAAATAAAAATCTTATTTTTCTCAAAAACGCCCACAACTGAATTCAGTAATTTTTTTTACAAAAATGCTACCATTTTATAAAAAAAAAATTAGGAAAAATGGTTTTATATGGTACCTTCCATAGACCCATTTTTTTTTATTTTCTCAAAAACGGTTCAACTGATTTTGATCAATTTTTTTATAGAGAATGTTTATAATAATTTTAAATATATTGTGTACCAAAATTTTCAAAAAAAAATGGTTTCTGGATTTTTAAAAAAGTTTCAACATTTTTTTTTTTGAGAACTTAATAATTCGAAAACGACTGGGTCGATTTTTATTAAACTAAGTACCATGAAGTTTTTTTGACATTATCTAGCAGATTTTAAATACATTTTTTTCTTGTAACCAAAAATAACGGTACCTCCCATACAAATATTTAAAAACCGGTATTGAAAATTTCATATTTCTCAAAAACAGCTCCTGCGATTTTGATTAAAATTTTTGTGTGAACTAATATTAGAACCATATTATTGGAAAAAATATTATCTATCGGTATCGTTTAAAAATTACCTCTCATAGAACCTTTTTATGGGTTTTTATCTTATCATTATTTGTTAAACCAATTTTGATGAAATTTTGTACACAAAAGCTAATAATAAGTTTGATTTATATTGCACATCAAAATTTTCAAAAAATCAAATTTTGGATTTAAAAAAAAAAAAAATTCAAAATTATTTTTTAAAAATTCGATATTTTGAAAATGGGTTTGTGATTTTTTTCAAAATTAATTTTTAAACTCTGCATAAATAAGTACTAAAAAATGGCGTACCAATTTTTTTTTTTAATATGTACATATATTCAAAATTTTATATATAAAAAATATTTTTTTTTAAAAACCGCTCGAACGATTTTCAATTTTTTTTTTCTCGTAAATTGAGATTTGTGTAAGAAATCACTTGGTGTACATGTACATTGCGTTGGTGTCAAATTAATTTCAGATATTTTTTTTAATCAATTTATTTCTTATTTTATTGATTTTTGTTTGCATGTTTTCAGTCTGAACTATAAATTCCATGGGAATTTGCGAAGTGCAAGACAGTACGATGCTATACTGTTCATATTTATGTACTCACATAATACTTCCTTTAACTAGGCTATATTTTTGGCAGGTGGCATAAAATATAGGCTCCAATATTAAGACTTTAAAACCACAGTGTGATCGCACATAAGAGCAAGTTCATGCGACCCAGTCGTTCATTTAATTTTTTTTATTTGAAAGAAATCTGTTTGGCATTAAGTACCTGCCTATGTAATATTACGTCTTCATTCAAATTTCCGCTAAATTTTCAAAGTATCCGATTTTCGATGTTTCCCATATTTTTTGCTGAATTTCTATAAAATATAAAAATATAAAATATAATTTCTATCACATTTTATGAGAAGGATAGGGAAAGCTTTTGCTAAAACGATATCGTTCGATCGTTTTCGTTTTACAGAATTTGGCTCCAGTCTTTTTAAAAGTATATTTTTCAAGATTTATCCAATCTTGTAGAATTCCATATTTTTCCTTTCTATAAGAAGGCTCAGGAGCAGGACTTCCAGTTAAGACGGTCTTCTGTGAATCTCGTATAGTACTCTCGCTTGCTGGGTAGATTGTTTTATGAAATGAGGAGAGAAATAATATTCGTTTTTACCACCTGCAATCTGTTGCCTTCGGCATTATGCTCTTTAAGTAATTCAATTATTCAACTGTCTTCTAATTGTTTGAGGCCAAAGATTAATTGGAAGAATGTCATCGCAGCTGTTAATTGCCTTCATTAAACAAAAACAAACCTTAGCTTTTTTACAAAAAGTATATACATATAATCATTATTATGTGAATCCTATTATTAATGGCCTCTAGGAAATCTGTTTACATTTTTAGTGTCTCAGGTTTCTTGATGATATTGAATATCATCGTATAGCTCGTCAAACATGTGGGTTGGATTTTTGGTTATAATCTTTGTTTTTTATAAATATTGAAGGCAGGTGTAGTGTATATATGTAGAAACAAAATATAGTACCTATATGGGTTTCGTTAAACAGTTCCTTTTGTGGTTGATGCTGTAAGATGTTTTGATTTTTTTTCTTATTTCTGTGTGAGAAATTTTAGACAGCTTTTTCTATAAACACAAGATATTGTTAACAATTTTATTATATGAGTTGTGATGTATCTATTAGATAAAGGTTGGTTTTTTATTTATTAAATCACTTTAACGTAGTTATGGCTTATGTCGTCTTTATTGATCTGTATATAGATATAAGCTTAATCTTTTTAACACTTGTTTTCCTTTGTTTGTTATAGACTTTTCAGTGTTTAAGTATAAATGTAAGTAATAATTTTTCTTCGTCTTCTTCCGACGTGGTAGTACTGCAGTAAATACTGCGATGCTTTTCCTCGAGGCTGAAGTAAACTTTTCGGAGTCCCGTGGCCACCACTTTTTTGAAAATGACTCAATTGGCCCCTTTTTATTAATTCAATAAGATTTTCGAAAACTTCTGAAAATTTTCATTTCTCATATACAAATTCAATTCCACAAAATTTTGTACTGGAAGCTGTCGTTTTATCTCGACATGCACCTATCTTTGCATTCAGCAAAACCAAACTGACAGAAGACACTACACCGTATTTTGTTTTCGAATTTATTAGGAAAACAAAAGCAGTTACATACTTTTTGTTTTGTATGTTGCACTTTGTTTATTTTGTGTTAAAAAGTTTAAAATACTTGTATTACTGGTATAAAGATGAAAAGGAAATTTATTTTTACTAATCAGTTTTTGTTTATTATTTTGTTTGTAAACCCAGTTTAAGTTTCTTTTATTCGAATAGTTTTTGATGTTTTATGTACATAGATACATATAATCAGAAGAAAATAATTTTTAATTGAGATGTTGAATGAAATGTCTTTAGTCTATTTTATTTTATACATTGTGGCATTTTTTCTATATGGGACCCTTTTTTTTGTCTCGGAACCCTTTTTGCGACACTCTTTACATTTTTTCAGCGGCAACACTGGTTTGAGCTACATAAGTAAATTCAGGGATAGAGAATTCACTTAGAAGAAATGAAAAACGGTAAGAATCTGATTCTAGCTCAAGGCTAAAACGAAGGAAAAACTTGCTGCTTTCTTATAAAGCAAGAGGAAATAACTTTAGAAATTTTATTTCAATCCACAACTCTTTAATCGAGATGGGAGTAACAATATCATCAGTGGTTAGGGTTCTTTTTAGGACGAAAAAGTTTTAAATTTGCTGGTACACGAATGCATTCGGAAAAGGAACATAAAGCTATTGCGGTTGCTGCAAATACAAATTTAAATAACCTCTTTTAATATTTGAAAACAAGAAAACCATAAGTCGATAAACTTCCAACTGTCGTTTACTTACTTGTTTAACTTAACTTTTTTATTGAACAGATATATTTACAATTGGTTCTTAATTCTATGTTACACACATAAAAATTACATTTTGGTAGTTTAAGTTTTGTTGGCACATAAGGGGCCTAACTATATACATTGTTTTTTTTTTAAGTAAAATTATTTGAAAAATTGTCATTGGTTGGATTAAAACATATACATTAAAGATTATTCTTCTCAGGTTGTTCAATTCCGGTTGTCTTGTGATGTTGGGTAGTGGTGGCTTCTAGCCACGGTGGTAGCTTGATGCTGCGTCCTCGTAAAATTGGATTGCCTCGTCGTCGTTGGTTGATAAAAATTATTCCTTCGTCCAGTATTGCTGTCACATCGAGGTATCTTGGCTCGGGATGTCTCTCTTCGCTAATAATAGTCCTGACCAGTGGGTTTTGATGGTTGCACAGGTTACTCGTCACTTTTTTTGCAGCGATTGTCAGGAATTTATCCAGAGGAGTGATTCCTGATTCTTCGTAAAGCCTGGAGTCCTGTGCAGATCCGCAGAATTTTCCTCTCAAACGCTCCAAGCTTTTTCATGCTAGTTTTAGAAATGGTGAACCAGACTGGGAAACAGTATGTAATGATGGGCCTGACAAGTTGCTTGTAGAGAAGCAACTTTGTCTTTTGACTGAGTCCATTCCTTTTCCGCTTTAGGGGATGGATGAGATGGAAGGCGTAATTCCCCTTTTTGAGGACTGCCGTTGCATGTGGGTTGAAACGTAGTCTATCGTCAAAGTTGATACCCAGGTATTTTATTTTTGGCTTCGTTATGAGTTGCAATCCGTTGGGCAGACTTAGAGTGATGATTTGGCAACTTGCCGCAGAGCGCGTGTTTCGACGTCCTACGGGTCTTCTGAAGCAAGCCAATTTAGATTTGACTGAGTATGATTTTGATACCTCATCTTTCGTAGTATTCCAAAAGGCGTCTCACGTGCTCTTTTACTCTTCGGGCCGCAATGATCGGGGATAGTGATTACGCGTACGTTATTGAGTCGTCAGCATAGAGCAAATTAATTGCGTGATTAAGTTGAGGTTGATCGAACGTGTATAGATACGGTCCAAGCTTTGATCCTTGAACAACTCCCGCTCTGATGGTTTTGGTTGTCGAATGGCTGTTTTCAATCTGGACGAAAAAGGACCTAGAATTGATAAACCTGAAAATAATTTTAATAAGTGAAGCTGAAAAATTAAAAATGGTTAGTTTGTCCCCGTATCCAAATGCTGTCAAATGCTTTCTCTGTATGGAGGAAGTATCCAACAACAACTTGGTGATTATTGAGAATGCTAGCAATATCGTTTTAAAACCTAAGAAGCGGATAAAGCGTAGAATGGTTCTCTCGAAATCCGAACTGCATATTGGGGATGATGTTGTTGGTGTTGCGAACCGATTTGATCCTCCGATAAAGAAGTCCTTCCAGGATTTTGCTGGTGTTGCTTAGCAGGGATATGAGGCGATATGAGCAAGGTATAGCATCATGACTTGGGGAAACTTCCTTAAGATGTAGATAATTAGAAATGTTGTCTGGTCCAGATTATTTTTTAGGTCATTCACTATGTATAAGCTCAGCTACTTTTTCGGGGTTTGTGAAACTTCCAGTCCGTTTGGGATCACTGGCAAGGTTTTCATCGTTGAAGATGGTAATTTCAGTGTTTGTTTGCTGCAGCCGCTGTATTGTTGTTTCGACTTCCTCGAAGAATTCAGGGTCGTTGGGTGGATTTGGCACGAAATTTCCTTCCAAATATTCCGCAAATGCTTTCGCTTTATCTTCCTTTATCTTTTAGGAAGAAGTCTAGCCAGGACGGCGGCGCGGCGTTGTTGGAAAAGATGGTTTCAGTTGCGCGACCACTGTGAATGAGTGGTGCTCGAACTCTTTATCCAACCAGTTCACAATGAAGTTTCCAGAGTCAGATGATGTTGTGTGCCATTGCAATTGGGATTGTGATGTAGGGAGTTAATGGCAGTACGGCTGACGGCCGGTAATTGCACTTCATTTTGGTAATGGGTTAGATTTCGGTAGGTGCGGAACGAAGTGTAACACTTTGTTAAAATACTTCGGTCGAAAATTAAACTACGCTCGCCGCAAGCTTCATGAATATCTGCATAAGGGACGTTAACCTACATATTATTTCTCATTCCATATATTTAAAGAGTAAAATAAAAACACCCTCTGGCAAACAGTTTTTTTTTTTTTTTGTTTCGACTAATTTCTTCGAATGAAAAACACCATTATTTTAAGTATATATTCTGGTATATTCTTTTGAGTATTTTGTATTCTTACGTAATTTTGCAGTCGATTGAAATATGGTTAATCTTATTAATAACAAAAATGTGGTTTATTTAGTTGACGAAAATAATGATTTAAAGAACATACTATTTTCTTCGCTGAAAACTCTATTCAACTCACACAATTCTAATTAGAAACAAAAATAAATTTAATCAAAATATCACCTTGGGTTCAAATTTCTATTTTGTACCTCTATGTACATATGTATCTACTTTGTTCAAATTGTATCTCTATATAATTAGTATAAGCACCTTACACAAGATTGACAGGTTTTAAGACCTTTGAAAACCTATATATAAAAATTAAAGAAAAGGTAAATATATATTCACAACACACTCATGTTAATCAACGCTTAAATACAAAATAAAAAAAAAATTTATTCTCCTTAATAGGGTAATTTTATATTGCGTACATCGTTTGGTTTAACACTTGAACTACCCTTATAGTTTATGACGTAAATAATATTCAAGTTTTTTAATCGATAGAAATATATACTTAGTTATAGTTTTAGAGATTGTTTCATCGCCTAATAATCACTTAAAACGCCCTTTATTTGTAGAATTAATTCTTTTAAACGAAAACAATGTTTTATTGATTTTCTTAAGTGCTTATTTGATCTGTGCTAGGTACTGAGGAAAAAAATGTAGGTATGTAATCGAAAATAGGTAGGTAATATAATAAGTTCAAAACTACTGAACTTTCATTGGATGTTATAAGATGTTCGATATTTTTTGAAATTACAATCAAAACCCCAGGTGGTTCTGAATGTTTTATTAAATATTATTTCATAAATTCATATTAAGGTATTATTTTGGTAACAATTCTAAGAACTTTGACTAGTTTTGTCAATAATTAAAATTAAAAAAATATATATATATGCAGGGATAGGATTTTGCTGACTTTGCCTTTTTTTTTTTGCGCAATCGTATGACACTTTAGACTTTAAACAAACATGTTTTGAGTCCTGGTGATGAAGAATATATGTAATTTATTTTGCCTTTTTTGTGCCTTTTCTTTGGTTGTTGCCTTTTTTTGCCTTTTCTCATATTTTTCCTCTTTTCAAATATACACACAAAAAGTAAATTTACTCAGTGTAAATACATGCATATTTAGCTCAACACAAAAATTTCGAATGAATACAAATAAAACTATGAACTTTTTTGTGTGCTATCCCATTGAGTGCTTTCAATTGACGACAACGCTACATCTTATTGCAACAGTATCTAATTCATGTTTTCTTCACATTTAGGAAACAAAATTGGAGAAGTTTCGAATATCAAGGGCGACTTAGAGACACCAAGGTACAGTCACAAAAGATGTTTTGAACAAATACAAGTCTGTTTTTTCTGCATATAAGGGACTTGAGACATTATTCCAAAAAAATGCGTCGTTAAAGGTGACGAAAACAGTAAGCTCCCAAAAAATATAGAAGTACGTAATGTGGAGTTTTTCAATTGGGCTCCACTCGTTTCCGTTGATGTAGAGAGCTCTTTCAGTTCCTTTAAAGTGCTATTGAGGGTCAACCGCAGGCGGTTATTGCCTAAAATTTTAAAAAAACTTATGGTTCAATGTAACTATATAGAAGTATTACTACTGAAATACATCAGCCAAGTAGAAGACTTAGCACTATTTAATTGGACTTGTTGAATTATTGATTCAAAATAGCTTTTTACGGCCTTTAGTCCACAAAAATTTAGGCGTTTCGTCCCGTAACTATAGTTAAGTTTTAATTTTATTCCCTCCTGTTTGAATAAATGCCTTTTTTTGCCTTTTTAGATGTTTTACTTTGCCTTTTTTTAAATTATCAGGTCAACAAAATCCTATCCCTGTATATATGTATATACATATATATTTATAATTTTTATCGAGATTCGTTGATCTTAGTTATCTCGCAAGATTGAAATAAAAATATCGCAAATTAAATATGTAATTTGATAAAAATTTATTGAGGCATAATTTTAAAGAAAGTTTAGGTACTTACAGTTAAAATTAAATTAATTAATTGCAACATTTGTCAGTGACAGATGATTCCAACAATCGCTGATTTAAATATTTTGATAGACTGTTGTCTAAGCAGTTCTTTACAAACATTACGATGTTTCCTGATTTACATTGTAGGTACATAAATATGTATTTAATATGTGATTTTTAAGCTGGTTTGGTTTTGGCAACACTGGTTTTGACAGCTGACGTGTGTTTAGTACCTTGTGTCACTGTCAAACAGCTTCAGTTTGGTTTGCAATTTAACCATGGATCGTCTTACAAATGAACAACGCTTGCAAATTATTGAATTTTACTATCAAAATTCGTGCTCGGTTCGAAATGTTGTTTATCGAAAAATTGTGTTCAGCGATGAGGCTCATTTTTGATTGAATGGGTACGTAAATAAGCAAAATTGCCGCATTTGGAGTGAAGATCAGCCAGAAGCATTGCAACAGCTACCAATGCATCCCGAAAAAGCCACTGTTTGGTGCGGTTTATGGGCCGGCGGCATTATTGGGCCATATTTCTTCAAAGATGATGCGAATCGCAGCGTTACTGTCAATGGTGAACGCTACCGAGCGATGATAACAAACTTTTTTTTGCCCGAAATGGAAGTTCTTGACTTGCATGATATGTGGTTTCAACAAGACGGTGCCACATGCCACACAGCACGCGAAACAATGGCGCAATTGCGAGGCGAGTTTGGTGAACAGTTAATTTCACGTTTCGGGCCGGTCAATTGGCCGCCTAGATCGTGCGATTTGACACCATTAGATTATTTTTTGTGGGGGTATGTCAAGGCTAATGTCTATAGGGACAAGCCCGCTTCGATTGACGCACTGGAAGCCAACATCCATGCATTCATTCGTGAGATACCGGCCGATATGTGTGAAAGAGTATGCCAAAATTGGACTCAGCAGATGGGCTACCTGAGACGCAGCCGCGGTCAACATTTGCATGAAATTATCTTTAAACATTAAATTGCAAGGTTCAAACTATCGATTCAAATAAATATTTCATTCATTTTTTCGAATTTTTTGTGTTTTTTTTTTTTTTTAAGTTCTAAACCTCTTAAAAAATCACCCGTTATAATGTCGAACATTCGAAATCATGCCTAGTACTTAACAGTTAAAAGAGTAAAAGCAGTTATCTGGTTTCTGGAAGAAGACCAAAATCATCAAAAAAAGAAATCCACTTCAAAGCGTCGGAAAAATTATATAAAATTAACTTAAATTACCCAAACAAAGGTACCACAATTTAAAAAACTATTCACCAATCCAGATAAAATAGCTTTTATTATACATACACAAAAATTACAAATATTGCCGATTTTGTTTTGGTTCTGATCAGGGTTAGATCCTCGGTCGTAAAATTTCGGAGCAGATTTAAAAACAAAAGAAAAACTCAAGTTTTCAAAAATTGTATTTTAAACAAAACAATTATTTTAATAAAAATAAATATTAAAAAAAATAAATCACATATATTCCATTCGTTTTAGAAAAGAATAGAAATTTAGATTCAAACAGTCAGAGTCAGAGTTGGTTAGAAAATTGAAACTGAGACCAGTGCTGTCATTTCCTTTCATGTGGTTTAGCTAAAGAATTTAAAAACCTTTTTTAATTTCAAAATGTTGATAAAATATTTTTGGTAAAAAGAGTTGGAGAATATTTTTTCCTACAAAAATAAACAAAAAATCCAATTTTACGAACAATAAGTAGGCGAATTGAATTAAAGGAATTAAAGCATTTTAACGTCTTCCAAAATGGAGGACACACACAGGACACTGTTTTAAATTTAAAAAAAAAATTAATAACTTATTTAATAAAAATTATAAAAATTAATTGGTTGTGCATGAGGATTGATACAGGAAAACAGGAAAATTTCGACTGCAAAATAAGGAAAAATCGTTAAAACCCAAAATTGCTTACTTTCAAAAATGGGTGGAAGCGATATCTGAAAATTCAATTTTGTATGAGAAGGCGAAAATATTGATTCCGTTCCGTTAATTTTTTTCTTCACGAATTTTAACAGAACAAAAAATATATAAGACATTGCAGATTTAACCCTCTGTGAACAAACTGGCCCTAACTAAGGACAACTTATTTAGCAATAAGCCGTTCACTATGACAACTTCTTTGCTAGTTTTTGTTTTAAATTAATTATTTAGATACCTTCATATAAAATTGTTTAAACATTTAAAAAAAAAATGTTCGTATACGCCAATTTAAAGTATTTCTAAAAATAATGTAGTCAAAAATGAAAATTCTTTAAAATCATCAACCCGTTTCTGAAATATCAAATTTATAAAAATAATCTTAACATATTTTTAATCAAAAACATATTATTTTTTTTTTAATATTTTTATATCCAAGCTTCTGAATAAAAAAAATACTTGCCCTCAATAAAAAAAAATGTTCTATGGTCCTGTTAAATGGTAGATCGAGCTCAATTTTAAAATTTTATTTAAGAAATAGACTTTCAACAAAAAAAGTTGTTTAATAATAATAGCTGATTGGCGGTATTCAGGTTACATAAATGAGTTTATGATTGGGGTCAATTAGGATTAAAAATACCACTGTACCTACTTGATTTTTTTTTTACAACAAACCGACCGACGATGACCCCAAACATTTTTAACTTACTAGGTAATAAGCAAACTCTTCATCACAATGTTATATTTATGTTTATGTTTATTTCGTTCCCTAGTTAACATAATTTCTAATCTTACGTTCTTCATTTTGTTTTCTTTTTTTTTCAGATCCCAGAGTAAAAGACTGGCCATTGACTAACTCACCATTTCCCACACTGGCACTATGTATATTCTACGTTTATTTTAGTAAATCTCTTGCACCAAAGCTCATGGAGAATAGAAAACCATTTAACCTTAGGAAAGTTTTAGTATATTACAATTTATTCCAGACGATATTTAGTGCGTGGATATTTTATGAAGTAAGTTTTTTTTTTTATTTAGTTAATTATGCGGCAGACATTTCTAACTTTTAATTGTTTTTTTTTTTTATCTTTAGTATTTACAAAGTGGATGGTGGGGTGAATATAGTTTTAAGTGTCAACCTGTAGACTACTCAACAAGTCCAATGGCGATGCGAGTAAGTTTTAACTAAAATAATTGTTGTTTGTTAGTAATATATTGATTGCGCTTTACAAAATGTATCTTTTGAACTGTTTTCAAGATACTTTATAGCATGATAATTATTTAATTTAATTTTTAATTTCTAATGCTCTTGTTCTTTGGTTTGTTCGAAATTTTAATTGTAGTTCTAAATCTTAAAAAAAAAACAGTTTATATTTTTGTATTGTAATCGATTGCAATTTGCAAGAGTTCTAGTTTGATTATTATTATTATTGGATTGTTTTGATTTGTTTCATTGTAGATGGCTCGCACCTGTTGGTGGTACTACATAGCTAAATTCACAGAATTCTTTGATACGCTATTTTTCATTTTGCGCAAGAAAACGGAACACGTATCAACATTGCATGTCATTCATCATGGTTGCATGCCATTTTCAGTTTGGATGGGCATGAAATTTGCACCAGGTAATATTAAGCTTATTTTTTTTTTTTTATTTTTTTGTTTTTTTTTTTTCTTTGAATATTTTTATCGAAGTATCTTATATAAATCTTAATATGTAAGTACATACTTACATTCAATTGTGATGAAAGAATATAATATAGTTTTTTTTTTTTTTATTTTTTTTGGAAAAGTAAGACAAACAAAATGCATATACAAATAAATTGCTTTTGAAATTCTTGAGCGAAATTTGTCTTTTTAGGCAGTTAGAGTAGGAGTGTAAAATCTTCAACAATATTGTATCGTTTTGTCTGACATACACAATAACAAATAATTTAAATAAGTAAGAGTATAGTCAATAACAAATATAATTTAATTTATTCGGTTTAAAAGAGATTATATTAACTAATTAATAGTTAGCGAATGAAAAAAAAAAAACTTGTTTAAATTGAGCTTCTTCTAGTCAAATGTTTAAGAAATGCCACGATCACGACACAGAATTTTATGCTCTTACCAGTTAATGGAAGTTTTTTTTTTAACTTTATTTGATTCAATTACTCTTGACTATTGAAGTTTAATCCATTACAGGTATTTTAGCTTCAGTCCAGACAATTAATAAATACAAACAAATAGTAATTCTTATTTGTTTCATACAGGGTGTTTTGTATAAGATGCAACAAAAGCCAAGAACGTGCAGATTTGCTCAAAATAAGAAAATAACTTAAAATAGGAACAAAATTATTAAAAAACGACTAGTATATCTACTTAAAATTCTTGCTAAAGCCTTTTTAAAGCCAGAAATTCACTCTTTAGTTTTATTTTTTTTTTAAATAGTTGTATAAATGAAATGTTTTTAAAAAAAATTTTTATTTACAAAAAAATAAAAATACAAAATTTTGTATTTAAACTATTTTTAAAAATGTTAGATGCTTTATTGATAATATCAAAATCATACTTATTTTTAATTATTAACAATTTTCTCAAAAATTGTGAGACGTTAAAATCACTTTGGGTTCTAAGTAGGCTTTGTTTACTATCAGAGTTTTATTTAAAACTCAATTTAAAGTAGAAAAAGTCCCGAATATTTAACAAAATGAAAAACAATATTTTTTTCAATTAACTTATAGTTATTGTACCTGAACCTCAAAAGAAATACATTCATATTTTAAAAGTCAATATTCACTAAAAATCCAAAAAAATTACCGGCTTTTCGTCAAGTTAAATATCTAAACCAAAATTTTCAAATATATCCTGAAATTTTGTTAATGGGCCAGTGTGCGTCGTTTGTAACTCCAGGTTTGATCAAAATCTGGATTTAAAATTTTTTTTACGAATGCATAACTTGTCAAAGGAATGTATTTGTAGAAAGTACCTACCTGTGTACGTGCGTACATATGTACATATATGCATTTAAAGTAAAAAATTGATGCGATAACGATAACAAAAATAGGATTATTCGTTGAGCCCTGAAGTGTCCCTCGGGTCGCCCTAAAGCGTTTTTTTTTTAAATAACCTCAACTTACCCTGACAGTCAAATTCTGTGTCTTTTTGAGACCTGTGCTCGCGGAACTCGCGCTGAAGTATACCTACTAGGTTTTTTGCGGTGGTGAGTTGAGGTAACAAAAAAACTGCCAAAGTGACATGTGAATTGTGAGGCAATTATTTTGTTGTAGAAATCAAAAGAAAAATTCAAGCATAATAAATAGAAGTAGAAAAGGGAAACGCTCGAAGTTGTTTTAATTTATTTTTCAAACTAATTTATAACAAATTCTATGTTTTAATTATATTGAGCACAGAACTTCTTGTTTCTTGCTTTGAAAATAAAAAAAACACAATTTATTGCAGTTAACAAACAGGCATAATATTTAGGAGCGCTGGGTAGGTACCACATACAAATACCAATAGAATCCTTAAAATACTTCCTTAATTTCAATGGCTAAGAAATCACCCGAAACTTCTTTAGGAGCTTCCACTAAAATCCAAATGGATGTAAATACATATATTATGCACGTTCATAATAATTGTGTCATATTTTTGTAAAATTTGAACCAATTATCTTAATCATGATTCATTGTTTATTGTAAATTTTTGTTTGCAATATAAAAAAGAAAACGATTAAAAAAATACAATAATTCCCACGACCTGTTAGTATTTCACAAAAAAAAAAAAAATCACAACAACAAAAAACCCATACACATTACAACAAACGTTTATAAGGCCACTGCGTATATTATTATTATTGTTTCCCAGGTGGCTGCATGCGAAAATATTCCTTCCGTATGTTTAGCAAATTTAACTCGTTGTCATTATAATAATATTGTTTAATCAGCTAAAAGTGCATTCAATAAAAATACTTGAAAAGCTTTTTTCACTTTGCATTGCAAAAATTAAAATCTTCTTCTTCGAAAACACATTAATTTTCAATTTAATTACATACTACCATCAACCGCGCTCGTCGTTGGCTTAGCAAGTTTAAGGTTTTGTTTAATTATCATTACAATAAAATAGTAGGAATCAATATTGTTTATTTTTGCCTGCATCTAAACCTACAATATAATTGACGAGGATTGATTTGTTTTTCCCTTCTGTGAAGAGAATCATAAAATAACTAAGCGATTAAAATAGAACTTTGCAATCATCCTCGAAACTAGCTAACACTTAAGTCAAACAACATTAGACTGCCAGTATTGTGTAAATAAAATATTATATCGGGATTCGAAGTATATAACTTATTTACTATTTAATCAACAAACAAAATAAAAATACAAAAACACTTTAACTTTTACGATGATAATCACAAACAATTACGGCTCCAGGAATGAATATCCATTAATTTATAATCGAACGATGCCGGATATGGTATTAATTTAAGTGTGCCAAGTTCAAATATAGAAGGAGTTTGGTACTTCCTGTTTGCATTTCAGGTTAAAGTTATCTAGAGCACATGTAACTTTTTTTTTTTTTCTTTACGACAACTGGAGCTACAAAAGTTCATAGATATATCTTGTTTCATTTATTTTATTACATAATTAATATGTGGTCTTGCATCCTAATACTGGAAAGTCCATCAGACGAGAAAAAGTAGTTGACTCAGTAAACTTGCCATCACTGTTTTTATTTTCATTATATAGTTACCCAACATATCCAGCCGGGTGAATCAAGTCTGTTTTTTTTTTTCTTATGGAATTGAATAGTGCAGTTTACTGATGCACCATGGCTTGAAAAAATAGCGCGATAGATGATGATAAAGCATAACATAATTTGCATAATAATTGAATACCTGTATACAGCAATAAAAAGGTGTTTGCATAACAATATTTCTTGTTCTCAAAAAGAGACGGTCTAATGAAAATAGAAAACAAAAATTGGAATTTCATTCAAACCTTTAAAAATTGGAACAATTATATATTTAAAAAATTTATCTGATTCCAAGAAGTTTGGATTTTTTTAATTTCAAAATAAGACTATTGTATCCGATAAATCTAGGTCACTTTGATACTGTAAGAGCAAAACTCGTGGCTTTGATTCGAATGAGAAGTTGTTTGTTGAAATTTTATACTTACATATTTCTTAAAAATATAGGTTCTTTTTTTATGTTTAAGCTGTTTTAATTTATCTTCAAGCTGTTATATAATTTTATTTAAACCTTTTACTTTAAATACATATTACTTTTTTTCCAGGCGGTCACAGTACATTCTTTGCGTTACTTAATTGTTTTGTACATATTGTCATGTATTTCTATTACATGATTGCTGCAATGGGTCCACAATATCAAAAATATATCTGGTGGAAAAAATACTTAACAACTTTCCAAATGGTATTACAAAAAAAAAAAATATAAATTAATTCATAATAAAACAAATTTATTTAATAAACATTTTAATTTTAGGTCCAATTTGTTGCTATATTCACACATCAATTCCAATTGCTATTTAGAGAATGTGATTATCCTAAAGGTTTTATGGTATGGATTGGTTTACATGGAGTTATGTTTCTATTCTTGTTTTCGGACTTTTACAAATCCAAATATACAAATGCTGGACGTAGGGGAAAAGCAGCCCTCAAAATGAATGGCCATACAAATGGTACGGTGTCGAATGGTAGTGCGAAACATGAGATGAGCAATGGAAGTAATAAGGGTGCTTGTATGGTAAGTCGAATTTTATTGGATAATTAAAATAAAATTAGAGTTTTCTTTTACATATATTTTGACTCATAGCAAAAACCGTTAAGGAATTTTAAAGCTGGTTTATTGTTATTTCTGTCATCTTATTTCTTTATGTCAACATTATACTCGGAATTTTTAAAAGTAGGCCCTATGTAATGCAATACCAGGGTTTTTACACTCTAGGATGAACATTTCATCAGTGATATCGTTAGATATTCACTTTTGGTCTTATGAATTATTCATTGATGCATTATAATCATTAATACACCATTATCTAATCCATCCCTTCGAGCTTTGACACATTTCCGATGCAATTCTGTGGTGGGATTTAAAAAAAAAAAATACCACATTACCTGAAACCTCAATTAAATCTATAAAAATTGATTTTGTGTTACATAAATATAGGATGTCTCAAGTTAGTCGTGACCCTTTGTTTTTATTTAACACTGACAATCAAATTCTCAAATTAAAAAAAAAAAAAACTCAACCCATATCCATCGGGATTCCCATTTCGTATAGTATTTTGTTTAAAGCATCTTCATCGAGATATTATCATTTTCCATATTAGTTCATTTATTAGAAAACAATCCTAATCCCTGCATTACGAAATAAAAACCACACAATAAAACGTGCTCAATTAAAATGATTTCATTCACAAGACATTGCCAAAACAGAAACCGAAAAAAAAATCATCCTACTCAAAATAAAATAAAATCAAATAAAGTAAAATGATTGACACTGTTTGTGTATTGCCGAGTCGACAAGCAGTACCATTGATGACCTTCAATTAACCGTTGTTTTTATTTTAAAAGCCTTCAGTTATTTTCGATGCTAGCAGTTCACGGCAGTAAATTCGTCTATAAAGTAATTACTACATTATAATCGGACATGTTGTGCATGATCTTTAATTGCAACAGATCAAACTCTCAAGGTTATTTATGCTGTGCGTTTCCATTGGCATTGCCTACCTGTTCTAGAGAAGTCTGCAAGATTGTTTTTTGTTGCTGTTGCTGTTGTTTTTGTTATTACAATCCTATAATACTATAATGGAACCTGTTTGATTCCTTGTTTGCTATAGTTGGTAATTTTCCAATGTTATATTAAAAATCGCATCTGATGGCAGATGTATTTCAAGTTCATTGTCGGTCAATAGCATTATAAATGCTTCTAGAAAAGGAATACAGACGTAGTAGCAGGAAAGTGATGGTTATAAAAAGTTTTTATGGCAAACAATAAGTTTGCTGATGAAACATATCAAATAAGACGTCTTCGATTCCTACCTGTTCTAACATTAAACTCCAAAAAGGAGATTATTAAGATGAATGCTTTTGGTTTTATAAGGTCGATGGAATTAAATTGATGCGAAATAATCTTTTTATCGTTTTCAGTTTCGTTTTCAGTTTTAGAATGTTACTGGTGTCATAGACTTAGATAAGATTAATAATTTTTGGCAATAAAATCAAGTTTGACTATTTTTGAATAAATAATTTTATAAACGAATGTATTTTGTTTATATTTCCTTAATAATTATGGTAATGAATGTATTTTTTTTTTACTAAGTTATGTGATTGAAACAAACAAGCTTCTTGCTGCTTTGATGTTAATTTTTTTTTTTTTGAAATCCTGATTTCATTTGTTTCAAGGTTTACTGGTAGTTTTGGCTGATTACTATTATGTACCTACATATATAACTGAAATACACAGACTTCGAGGACTTATAATTCAGGACCTAGTTATACTGAATGACCAGGCATCTTCTTCATCTCTAAGATTGCTTGTGATTTTTTAAGGGTACTTTCTTGCATAGTAATGTTATTTTTTTCATTAGATATTAGATTCTTATCTCATTCAAATTTTACTTTTTCGTTAATGGCTTAGCGGATTTTTATTAATTTATATTCACTTTTGTTTCTTAATAAAATTGGATTCCTATACACATACTCTTATAGTTTCATGCAACAGCTGCTAAAATTAGCCTTTACCCATAGTCGTGAATAATGCAGTCTTACGAAATGACTAGAACCTTGCATAGGAACTAAGTCAACTTCATTTAAAATGAATATTTCTAAAGTAATATTGAGAATTGGAATATAAGAATATTTTTTCGCAAATAGACAAAAGCACTCTCCATTTTTTTTTAAATATAAATTGATCCTATGAACAAATTAATTTCTTCTTCTGGACGGTATTTACATTGCACTCACTCCGTTGACTCATTAGGTCTGTTCTAGTACTAGTAATAGTTTACAAATTAAACACACATATTAAGCAAACCTTACCGTATACTTATTTTAAGAGTAAAAAAAACTTAATTTTGTTTCCTATTTTTCAGCCCGTTATGGACGACGATAACAGCAACAGTACAAATAAGACTTTAATAACCTCAACTAATGGTCATGTTGGAAATGGATATAAAAATGGCTACATCAATGGACATGCCTACAAAAATGGTGGCGCTGTATCCTCGAACACTAATATCATAGGCGATAGCAGTAGCTCTAGTCTGCACCTTAGACAAGTCAAATAACTAAAATATTTAGCTAGAAAACTAAGTTAACTTACCTGTATTTAATAATTATAATAATAACAATCATAATCATAGTTCTAAAATGGTATAAAGTGTAAAATTTTGCCATTTCAATAGTGTGGCCGGAATTAGGCAAATCCACTGTTGGTCACCATCACTCACCCTATCACACTTTGATTTTTCCAAATTCACCAAACAATTACACAACAAACATTAACTTTTTTTTTTAAATTTCAAATTCACAATGAATTGTTTATTAGATTTTGTTTAAGTATATAAATGTCATTTATTGTTCTTCAATCATATTAATAAATATTTTTTGACTATTCTACAATAGAAAATATAAATAATATTATATATATGCATTACCAAAAAATATATATAACAAAAAAATCCACCACAAAGTGCAGATGATAGTTAAGAAAAAAAAATTGAAATTTTGTTTTTTTGTTATAAGAAGAATGTATCAAAAATGAAGAAAACAATAATTTAATTATTATATTTTATACGACAAAGCAAAGCTATATTCTAAATGCTTGTAATTAATTTGTTGCCTTTGGTTGTTGTTTTATTGTTTTAATGTTAAGCAAAGGCTTAGAATGATTAAAAAACAAAAAAAAAAAAACTTAAAATTAATGATTTTAAAAATCTATATTTGAAAAATTGCATTTCTTGTTTGATAAACCTTTGATTAAAAAAATATAATGTATGACCGTGTATATGTACAATCAATCGAGTTTTAAAAGAAAATTAGTTTCTATATAAAATGTGCGAAATATTTTTCATTTCGCTGGGGCGGGTGATTTTGTCGTGTTATTCAGGGAAAGGTAACTTTATTTTGTTTGTTTTAGAATACATTAAAAAAAGAGAACTATATTATTTGTGAGAATTATAAAAATAAATGGAATGAAGGGATAATGTACACACCTAAGTATGATAATTTTTTAATAGTAATAATATTATTATAATAATGTATAGTAATTTCTTTTTACCTGTATAAATAAGTTACTGTGTATCTTAAAAAAAAACTAAACTAAATGAATTAAGAAGTAAAGGAAGCAAATATATTTATATATAAATCTGTATATTTATTTTGTTTTGGTTTCTGACATTGATGGTGAAGAAGATGGTTATCGATATTATGTTTCATATTTCTTTTCTTACTTAAATTTCGGTGTTTTGAAGAAACCTAATTTATCAATAGACCTGGAATAATATCCGAGCAAATATTGATGGTTTTGGTTAGTTATAAATATTTTATCCTTATATATTCCCCTTTAAATAGTTAGAAAATTACCGAAAGAAAAATAAGTCATTTTGTTTAAATTTATTAGCAAAATATTCAACTTCATCAATTCGGGCACAAAGTAAAAAACAGAGTGAATCAAAATACAAAACACCTGTGGTCTTATTTATAAACTTTGTCTAACTTTAGACAACTTTTCAACTTTGGAAAATGTGTTCAAAAACTTCGTTTATTGTTATCTTATAGCTGCCTAACTTAGACACGAGAGTAGATTGTCTTATCCGTGAATAATGTGATATTTATTTTTATTAAATAAAGAATATTTCAACCAATTTGAAAATAGTTAGACAGCGTCTAAGTAGACAAAAATTTAATAAATACGGCAGCTGGTTTCTTATTTTCGAAAATTTTTTTCACAGTTGAGGTTTATTTCGATCGAATTGTTGAATACTTAAAATCTTTTTATGGATGATAATTAAACTTAGTTTGGTTGTCTTTAAAACATTTTGACATTAAATAAATACTTAAATAGTATACGTATACGTGTTCCTTTACTTTGAAACTCTTTGCATTTCTGTGAATTTCTACACAATTTATTTTTTTTTATATGGACTTTGACAGACTTTGTGAAGAAATTCACACAAATGCACAGAGCTCCAAAGTAAAGGAACTAGGCTTTTCTACATTCTCCATTTTGTTTAAAGAGTGAAAGAATTTACTAAACGGGACTTTTGGAAAATAAAAAGAAAAAAAAATATAATAACTAGGGCTAGGATTTCCATGCACTTTAAAACGCAAAATATGCGCTTAAAATATGCTCTTAAAAATGGGAAATATGCACTTAAAATATGCATTTAAAATCATAAGCGCAAAATTTTAAACGTTTTAGTACGATGTTAAACCATTTTTACTATGACAAAATGTTAAACCATTTTTACTATGACAAAATGGCTTTAACATCGCCATTTTGTCATAGTAAAAATGGTTTAACATCGTACTAAATCGTTTAAAATTTTGCGCTATGTATTTTACCTTATATCTCAATTTCTCTTAAATGAATACAAAAAAAATTTGGTATCCAGTTTTTAGAAAAAAAAATTTCTTTTAAAGGAACTACAGTTAGGTACATTAAGAAATTGAAAAAATAGACAAAACATAAACAATAAATAAAAATAACATCAACATAAGAAAAAGACATCCTTTTGAATGATAATTTTTTTCAAAGTCTCGGAAAACTTGGGCCACGACTCACAGGGCAACTCGTCTTCCGTCTCATCTTTTTTCTCTTTCGCACTCATTATGATGAGTGAGAAACTGGAATGGCGATGCTGTGGAAGTGTGGAATAGGTTTTCCAAATGTCGTAAAGTGGGTAAAAAGAGTAATTGTTATATGGTCGTGTTCAGATATCTATCTAAAGTAATCCGGACAGCTTTGTGCTGTTGAGTTAGAAAATAGCTGATGCAACAAACCCTCGCGGATAGATTATGGAACGCAAAGAATTTGTTTTTATTTTCACCCAATTCATTGAATCTAATTTTAATGGTGCGTTTGCATTTCTTTGAAACCGATGTTTTTTCAATTTTATGTTAATTTTTTTTGAAATATGAACGAGTAATATGCATTTATTATAAAAATATGGAAAAATATGCAAAATATGCATATGCATATGCAAAAATATGCACTAACAATTGAATGCCATTTTTAAGGAAAATTAATGATTCATAAAGAAAATTTGTTCTCTTGCTTCTAAAGTTTATCAAAAAAAATATGCATTTGCATGGAAATCCTAGCCTTAATAATAACCAGTTGTACAAAAAACAGCTTTGATTTTTTAATGAAAACAAGCAGAAGTTATAAAGCTCTTGCAGGATCGATTGGATCGAAATACGGCAACAGCAGATGTGCTTACTTGTAAAAAATTAAAACTTATTGCACCCGTAATATTCGTTTCCAACTCAGAGATTATTATAAAGAATTGCTCAATTTAAAAATTCCTGAAGAAAGCATATATATTCACTAAAGATTTACAAATAAGATGTTAGTACAAGCGCACTAAAAGAGATGGAAAGGCAATTTTGGAAATGCGTTTTGTTCAGGCGCGGAAGTTAGATGCTGTCTTACCCTTTTAAGGTTAAATTCAGACACCAAGAAATTAATACCTGTGGTCTGGGCTTCTGTTAGAAGATGAACGAAAACAATGGAAAATGTATGTTTTTTTGTAGTTGTTTATGTGGGCTGTAATCACTAAAATTCAATTGAAAATATTAAACAATTTCCATCCCAAAAAAATTCAATTAGCGGTTTTTTACTACAGCAAAAAAAGTTGTAAAAAATGTGTGGGGTGGAATCGCGTAAGGCGATAGTTGATTGTCGGTTTTGATTATCAACTATTCGTTGCTCTGTGTAAATCGATCGCCAAAATTTGTTTGTTCTTTGGCATAACTTACAATTTTGTCAAGAATTAAATGCCATTTTTGCATTTTTGTTATTGTGTTGGTTTTGTTTGGAGTTTGTGTTGTTTCTCAGATTTGTTCTGATCAGTCGGACCTTTTTATAATTATTTTTACTCCTTACTCTCTGTGCGGTTTGAAAAATTGCAAATGATGTAAACATTGCACTTGATCTAATTTGCTATTTTTTATTCTTAAGACACACTTTTTACTATAGATATTAATTATATTATTAAAACACCAAAAAATTTTAAGCCGACCGCATCAAACTTTTTATGAAAATGACATAAATGTATGAAAACGACACTTAAAAAGCTGTCACTTAATATCAGTACAAAAAAACGATTGTCGATTTGATAATCACCTTACATGGAGCAAAATTGTCGATTTTGATTATTAACTATCAACTATCGCGTTAGCCGATTCCACCCCTGGTCTCGAATATTTCAAAAACAAAAAATGCCATCGACTTCAAGTGATAAAGCATTGAGAATTAAAAAAAAAAACAGAACGCAGTTTTTTTTAAGATCAAAAACGTGTTTCGGTTGTAATATTTTGAGAAAAAATAAAGATATTAACTTTGGGCTAATTTTATTCTATACACGATGCCATATTTGACAACTGATATAAATTTAAAAACAATTCAATTGACGGTTTTTTTTTAAAGCAAAAAATCGTTGAAAAACGTTTTTCGGCTCGAATATTTTGAAAACAAACACTAGATTAGAAGCCAGGCCAATTTTATTCTATACATAGTGACATAGTCAATAACTGATAAGATTTGTAGAATTATTCAATTGACAGTTTTTTTTTAAGTTAACAAGTTTTCAAACTAAAACCACTAAAAAAATTAAAAAAATGTTTTTCGACTGGATAATCTCGAAAACAAACAAATCTATCGACTCCGGAATAATTTTATTTTACACACAGCTGTAACTATGAATTGGTGGGGTTTGTAAAAAAATCAAATTGATAGTTTTTTTTTTTAAAGCAGAAACATCTGCGAACAATACAACTTAAATAATTGAAAAAATATTTATAATACGCCCCAAATTTGGTTTTCACTTGATTGATATTGAATATTTAATGAGGTATTTGAAGATTTTGAATATGGAATTTCCTTATAACAAAATAACATTGGGTGTCCAGTTGCCACGGGCACCAATGGGAAGTTACCAGTGTGAGTCGCACCCAGCCTTTTTTTTTTCTAATTAAACTGTAAAACGATTTGGATCCTAATGACAACGGTATTGTATGATCATCTCTTTTTTTCTTATGTTTGTCTATTTTTCATGTATTGGTGTTCTTTTTTTTTACATTAGACCCTGTTTAGATTGTGACTTTATGACGATGAGTTTGTTGGTGAGAGTGGTGAAGACCTCTGCTTCCTTCGCCGATCTCATCCACAAAACCATCGACATAGCGCAGTGAAAAGTCACAATCTAAATAGGGTCTTACAGTTTGTAAATACATACTACCTTACCGATTTTCAAAACTGAAACGCCATCTACCCACCAGAGTTAGATCTTATTTTCGTATCTTCAAAAAAGATCCAGATAGAGAGCAGGATCCCAAGTTGTTGTTGTATTACGTGCCAAAGAATGATCCTGATTCAAATCCGTAGATAATAAAACGCGACTATTGTATGATTTATATGTACATATGTATTAAGCGAAATAAATATAACAAAAATAAAAATAAACATTTTTTTTTATTTTTTATGTTTTCATTTTGCACGAACATATGTGACTGTAACTTAGGTGTCTTAGACAAAAATAATTGATTCTTTAATTATTATCCATTGAAAACCTTTATTAAATTATAGTATTGAATTTTGTACAGGAAATGAATTTTTAACCGTTGGATTTCTTCACAACCGATTTTTATTTCGCCTAATTTTATAACCAAAAAACCACTGTTAAACTATATTTAAACAAAAATAGTATACTTTCAGGCGGTTATTGGCTTATCGTATTTTTATACCAATAAAATATTACTAGTAAAACATAGCTAGATATCATTACGACCATATTTTCTGGACGGTAAAGTTTTAAAAGAAAACGAAATATCGATTTCGAATGCTACTGGAGAGGCTTTCGGAATGTTACTAAAGCTCTCTCAATTGTTCAATTCGCATTCAAAATGTTGTTTTCCTGAAAATGATTCTGGATCTGGGTTCGATCCCAAGCCTATATATTATTTACAACCTACTCTCTCGGAAAATTTAAATGCTTAAATCATTAAGCTTATAATTTGTTAGAGATTTGTTAAGCTTATAATTTGTTAGAGTTAGATTAAATAAAAAAAAAAAAATATGTACATAGCTTAATTGAAAGTGCTTAACCGTTAGCAGTTGTAATGAAAATTTTGAATCTAATTACAAAATGTAGTGCTGAATATTTGTTTGATTCAAAGAAGTTGTGCTCGCCCGTTCTATTTTGCGTGCATATCTAAGAGTTCTTACTGATTATTGATTTATTATTATTACCAATGAAAAAGAAAGTACCTACATTCTCCTGTTTCGTCGTGTCGTGTTTCACCACAAGTCTTAAATATTTTACTCTAAGTTTTAATTGCGTTTAATTGTTTAATTATATTCTTATTATTTTTCTAAATTCCTTACGAAATTGTAATTGTCACTTTTCCGGATTGGTTATTAATTTGTGTTAAAGATCAAATCATAAAATTTAACTTTCCAATAGTTATAACTTCAAGTCAACAAATATTTAAATATACCTAATTACAAAATATGTAAATTTATTTTTTCGTCAACGTCATCCTGTGGACCAAAACACGTCACTAGAAAAAATTACTTGATATAGGTTATGTCCTTCAGACAAGGGTTAACTCTTACGAATAATGTTACGCAGTGTGACGCTTTAATCTTGATCCCATCAGCATTGGACTTTAGACTAGACGAACGGTCATTTTCTTCTTATTGTGTCTAGAAGTCTCGCTTCCTCTCTGGAACTTGACATATTCTGTAGTTTAATCACGCTCAACTAACTTGTCAATCATTGAATAGCTGCATGGACTTCATAAAATGAACATGTAAAAATGCTCACGTTATATTATGTTCGTTACAGTTAATTGCAATGGATGCCAATTAAAACGGAATTATAACCTACCTACCTACCTTTTTAAAAGCTTTGTTTTGTTTTGTTTTGTTTTTATTATTGTGTATTTTTGTTTTATTTTAGAAGGGAAAACCATGGAAGGTTAAATTTTATAGCATATAAACAATGTTATTGTTATAGAACTATAAACTCAGTGGTAGAACTGATTGTTAATTGTACGGCATGCAATGAAAATGTAGATAAAAAAGGACAAGTTATGCATTTGTAAAAACTAGGAACTGAAGAGCACAGATCATAAAATTCAGTAAAGAGAAACACTTGGATGTCCCTGTCCCACGCCTGCCTGCGGAATCCAATAAATTATAATAAAAAATAATAATTGTTATTATAGTGACTAGTTAGATCCATACTCAACTCATTTACAATATACTGAGTTTAAGCATAAGCATAAGCATTTTGGATAAACATATCGGATAGATGTACAGAATTTGAAGTTACCTGCATGAATTCTGAAATACAGCAGAATTTATTGTTCTGTTCACACCAAATTTTGATTTGAAGAATTCTGACCAGCTTCTCATTTCGAGTTAGGATCATAATTCTTTAGGTATGTGCCAAATATTGGTTTCCAAAATTCTGTATTTTTAAATATACCGTAATTAAATTCTGTAAATCTAAAATTTGTATTCCAAAATTCCTTAAATTCATAATTCTGTATTTCAAAGTTCTGTATAGCTCGAATTTCTGCATTTTTAAATTATGTGACTAACTTATGAAATAATAAAATGCACCGTTGCATGAATTTACAAATTAATGATCACACACACACTGTGTAGTGGCTGATGCTGATGTAAACTCAGCAATAGATATTTTATTGTGTTTAGACCATATTTGTTGAAATCGGTGAAGTTATAGTTCCAGTTGTTTTAAGTTCAGTTAGAAAAGTTAGTTTAGTTTTAGATCAAAGAGTATAGCTAATGCAAACAGTCCAACTAATGTATAACCGGCTTTAAAATAAATAACATTTTATTGAGTTAAATTTATGGAAGCCTTTTATTTAAAAAAAACTAAACAAGAGGTAACACACTGCAGTTTTTTTGTAAACCTATTTATCTTATTGTATAACAAATACGTAATTTAGTTATGGGAGCCTTTAATATATGTCATTTTTCAGTATTTATTAATGCGGGGATAGAAAAATTAATTTAAAAAAAAATTATCTATCCATTTTTGAAATTACGAATTTTCAAAAATTATTTTGAATTTTTTGAGAAACAATTTTTAGAACAGTAACTTTATACATTAGACCTTGCGTCAAATCCGGTAGTTCTGATTTTTTGCTGAGTTGTTCATGATGTTGGCTTAGTAAATAACCCATGTTATTGACCTCGAGCGCCGAATGCAACATTGTCAAAAATCGAAAAAAAACACGAAATTTTCGCGTTTTTTATAGTTATTGGTGATTTTAACCTTAAACGACCAGTTTTGATTATATCTTCATTGTATAAAAAAAAAAAATTTATGGGAGGGGGTGCCCGCTTCGATGGGAGGGACAATTTTATAAAAAAATCAATAAATTAATCAATAGTTTTTGAAAAATTTATTTCTTAACACAAAATTAAAAAAAAAAAAAAAACAGGCATTTGTTTTTAAACTAATTTTTATCCAAATTTTTCGTTACTAAGAAATATTTTTGTGTTTAATATTCAATGCTCTTATCAATTTATTGTCAAACACCGAAAACCAGATGGTTGTATATCTTCTAGTTTAAAAAAAAAAAATACCAAAATCTACTATGATACCTACATACAGTCGAGTAACCTTATCGCCTTAAAGAGGACAGCCTTGTGTTAAATTCGATAGTTCTGGTTTTTCGCTGAGTTGTTCATGATGTTGGCTTAGTAAATAACCCATGTTTTCGACCTCGAGCGCCAAACGCAACATTGTCAAAAATCGAAAAAAACGCGAAATTTTCGCTAGGCCAACATTATGAACAACTCAGCTAAAAATCAGAACTACCGCATTTGACGCAACGTCTTCCTTCTATGAGACGACAAAGTTACTGTACTATTTCTTGTATAAAAAAAATTAATTTAAATTCGGTTTAACAGATAATGAGATCCATGTTGTTTTCTAAATATTAAATTTTGATACAAAAATTTTAAATTTTTTTTAAAATCCAAAATATAATAGCTTTTGAAAATGTACAATAGTGTCCTGTTTTGGTGAAAGTGTATATAAGCAACTCAGCAACATTTTTAAACGCAAACAAAAACAAATAATTTTTTGATTCAAAATAGCTTTTAACGGCCTTTAGTCCACTAAAATTTTTTAGGCGTTTCGTCTCGGCGATCTCACTTGGACTCATCAGTTGACTATAGTGAGGACCTTGTCAATACGCAATTTTTGTTAAGTTCATCTAACATAGATTTCATGACGAATATCTAGTGTGAACTATATCCAAAACAAATAATTTTTTATTTTGTGTACAAATAATAACAAAATATTTATAATCACTTTTATTTGTTTTGTTTACGTGTGCAAATTTTGCTGAGCTGGCTATTCACTTTTTTTTTTTAAAAACATAGCTAATACTTTTAAAACATTCTCAAAAAAAATTATTAAAATCAGTTTCAACAGTTTTCGAGTGAAGTAAAATTAAAAATAGATTCTATGGTTTGGAAAGTTTTTTAACAAAAATATGCGGAACCATTTTTGAGAAAAATATGGCTTTCCATAAATCCTAAAAAAAATTGTATATGGCAGGTCCTGCATTGTGTTTATTATTTGGTCCTGAAAAATGAAAAAAAAAATATGTCAGGAGAATGTCCATTGTCCAGATAAGGGAACATACCAAGTTTAAAGAGAATGGTCCCATCCGCTCAAAAAGACAGACAAGCAGCAGAAAAGTTCGATCAAAATCTCGAGTTCCATATTTTTACCAATCCATAACTTGCCATAAACAAAGTATCTACGAAAAGAGCGCAATTTTATTTTTGAATTTTAGAATTGTTTATATTATATCTGGTCGCTTACCTACCAGTGTTGCCGCCCTAGGCCCGACTGAGAATTTTTTTTAACTAAATTCTATTAATTACCTTTATTAATCGTTTATGCAGAGCCTTTTTTCTATGCTGCCAGAAAACGCCCCAACACGCTTTTATTAGGTTGACCTACAATATGATATATAGGTACAAATGTACATATGTAGGTATGTAATGGATTCTGTGAACGTAATTTTCAACAACTTCTTAAAGTTGAATTAACTTGAAAAACTTGCGCACGTATCAAGGACTGATAGCAACACAACTGTCCCATAAAATTGTAACAGGACCGTCATCAGGGGAGAGGATGATGGGGGTCTAATACCCACATATGTACATTATATGGCAGCATCTTTATTTTAAGTCTTAAAAATTAATTATGGTTTTAAAAAAACTAACTAACTTACTGTTTTATACCCAAATTTAATTTATTTGCCTTATAGTTTATTTTATAAATATTCAAACTTAATTCATGTTTTGTTCACTCTGCGTATCAATTATTTTTCAGCGCCCAGAAAGAAAGAGATAAAATAAAAAATATTAGTTTGTCATTTTTTCAATAAAATTGTACTTTCTTAATAAATTATCCATCGTCCCCCTAAACTACTTTTCCACCACAAAATATTAATAATTATTTATTGTTATCAGTAACACAACAAAAATCTTATATGTTGAGTAATAAGGAATTCTTGCCCCTTTTCTGAAAATTTAAAATATTACATGTGTTTCAAATTATTCAAAAGTGTATCCTAAAAAATTTGGTATTTCTATTATAATATTGTTTAACGTAATTTAAGGGCCAAGGGTCCAAAGGACTTGTGGTATCACTTTATTGAGTGTGTTTTTTTTTTGGCAAAGCTATATTTTGAACCTTAATCAATTTAGCTAAAATCCAAAATGGAAAATATTGGACAGGGAAAATATGAAAATGAAAAGGTGTGATTGAAATGAATATAGGCAAAGTTCCTCTAGAAATTGGCTAAGAATTACATTGCCCTCCTTTCTTTACATCAGGTGATTCAATTTAAACATTTTTTTTTTTAATTTTAAATACGAAACATAAAATGGAATTGAAAGTCCTTATGGACCATGGCCAAAATTTGAATTAAATTATGTTCATTTAATGTAAATAAATGTCAGATATTGTTCTTTCGGGTAATTTTAATGATTCACCATCCAATTCCATTTTATGATTTTTATTTAAAATATAAACACATGAGAATTAAGACAAAATTTTCAAATCCTATAGAAGTTGAAAAAAAAAAATAAATAAAAATAACGGATAACGGATAACCAACTACCCTTAGGTTCTCTAAAAGCATTTTCTGAGGCCCTAAAAGGAGGTTTAGAAGCTTAAATTCTTTTAGAATAATGATGCAGTTCTAGACATTAATAATTTATTCTACATTTGAATTTTATTGCAAATAAAGCAAGTTCATGCGACCTGGAAGGATATTTTAATTAATAAACAAGCATCAAAGAATTATTCTTTCTTTTTTTTTTTTATTGAATTTAATCATCCAGAAGATTATGCGTTTATCGTTTTGTTATACTTTTCTTAATGTTATTCTAGACTAGTTTTGTTATTGCAAAATTTTCCACTTTGTTATGATTTTAAGATGCACTCTATAAAACCTGTGCGATTAAACTCAAGGTTATTCTTTGTCAGGGTCATCAATCTTTTCGTGATAGATTGGTGAATGGTCTTAGTCTTATTATGGAGGATGATGTTCTTTGTTTGAATTTCTGGTTCTGTTTAAGTAGGAGCTAAAATCATAGGCTTAAATAATGTACAATAACGCAAAAGAAGACCAATTGCATATAATTGGCTGAAATTTGTTGTGGGTTTGACTTGAAAGAAAATAAAAAAAATAATAATAATTTTAGCGCAGTAGCCTTCATTATGAAGGTTTTCTAGGCAATAACTATATAAGTATTTGGATTTAAACAGCGAATATATGAACGTCCATTTTATTGGTTGTACATATACGAGGATAATATAAGTTGAATGAATTGGATAGATGCAATTTTATATAATTTGTTTGAATATATCTTAAAATAAATATTCGGATGATCCCTATCTTGATCTGTGAATTTTATAAAATATTTTTAATTTTCCGTTAAGCGTCATTTTTTACTTGCGATTTTACATAGATATATGGCAAGTTATGGATTCGCAAAAAAAATTAAATCAAATAATTTAATAATTAATTTATTAATTTTTAGTTTAATTAATTTAATAGTTAATTAACTATGAGTTATGCAGGTATAAGTTGATTGTTAACTAAGGTATTTAAACTGTAAGTTTCGTGTATGTACATTATATCTGAGAAAGGCCTTGCGACCTTGTCGTGCATTTAATTTTATATAGAAATTGAAATTGTACATAACTAACGGGTGGGCCATTCAGTGTTTTTTTTTTTAATCATAGGTAATTTTGACACTGACAGCTGTTTACCGCTCGAAATCTTGACAGAAAGTCAGTATCATATCTCCGCGGAACGAAAGGAGTTGCTTTAAGCTTGAACAACGCCAACGTTGTTCATTTTCAAAGAGAGTGCTGTAGAGCCCAAACAGTGCGTTTTTCGAAATAAGTTTTGGCTGAAATGAAGCACGCACCGCGGCTAATTACCGAAATTATCGGGTCACCGGGTCTAACACTCGTTATTGTATACATGCATTGGGTATTAAGCTCCATGAACTTATAGCCATTTGGGCTATATTTAGTATGTTTTCATTTTCAAGACAGAAAATAGGAAAATTCATGTAATTTTTAAAATTTTAAGAACTAAGCCGAATCCTGCTTGGAAATTCTATGAAGAAATCGGCCTTTAATGTTTTGAAATTATTTTTTTTAATTTTAAAGGTCATTAAAAGTTTCTAATTAGTGGTTCTGATGAAAGTGTCCCATGTCATTATAACAACTACTTAACGCTTTTTAGAATCATCAGAAACTTAACAAAACAAAATAATGCCTCTCTAAGCTTTTGAGTGGCGGCATTACTTGTGCATTCATAAAAGCCTTAGTAAAAAATGTCTATGTCTAATATACTTCTCGAATAGTAGGCAAATATAATTATTTTTTTAAATTAATATTAGCTTAATTTATACTTTAATTACCTCTAATTGCTTTTATATGCGCATTTAAAAATATATTTTTAACTACGTATTGATTTTTGTTTGCTGTTTCAAAATTGTTGAATAATAATAATATTGTTTTTCAATAAATATTATATTTTTAGAATCAAAAGCTTTCATGTTAAATACGTTCTATTTCGTTTTGCTTTCAACGTAACTATACAATTTACAGATTTTGAACTTGGTACTTTCACAATCCATCATAGAAACTAAATGGAGTTTTCATACAAACAATCGATAACAAGTATATTATAAATTACTCCGGTAACACAGTTTTTCTGTGTGCTTAAGTTAAGCACGTAAAATTCTCTGGGTTTAGTTTAGTCCGCAGGGGATTAGTTGTTGTTGCATTTAACATAGTGATTGTTTAGCACCGACATCGTTCTTTTTTTCGTCCAATTCCCCCCGGGCTTGCAAAAAAATACGCCTAATATTTGTAGTTTATGAATTATTTTCACTTCGAATTTGAGATCAAATCTTTTGAGGTTTTCCAAATCTTGTATGAAATTTTTTTAATGCCTATTTCATTAAGTTGCATAATAAGTCTCTAAAGCCGCCCTTTATTATATTCTTAGAAAATGCAATCTTGTGAGTGAACTTAATTGCATTCATCTATTCCTGAAAAAAAAAAAAATGGACCGAAATATTTTTTTTTTAATTACCTATAGGTACTAGGAACCTATACCTAAATATCACTATGTAACGGGTGGTTAAATTTTAAGGGCCGATGTTGAATGTGAACTACACCTAAACGTCAAGTTTTTTTCCGCATTTAATTTGACATTTCTCAATTTCAGACTAACTCAATTTGAACCATGCAAAGATACACAATCGAGCAACGCGTTAAAGTTATTCACGCTTATTATGAAAATGGGCGTTCAAAAAAAAAAATCATCTTCAGTGATGAGGTACATTTTCACCTCAGTGGATTCGTCAATAAGCAGAATTGCCGCATTTGGGCGAATTATAATCCAAGAGTGATTCTCGAAAAACCAATGTACCCACAAAGAGTGACTGTTTGGTGCGGTTTATGGGCTGGCGGCATCATCGGGCCGTATTTTTTCCAAAATGAGGCCGGTCAGGCAGTTACTGTGAATGGTGTTCGCTATCGTGAGATAATAACGAACTTTTTATGGCCCGAATTGGAAGATATGGATGTGGACGATATGTGGTTTCAACAGGACTGTGCCACTTGCCACACAGCTAACGAAACAATGGCTCTTTTGCGCGACAAATTCAATGGCCGTGTTATCTCACGTGGTGGCGATGTCAATTGGCCTCCAAGATCATGTGATTTGACACCGTTGGACTTCTTTCTTTGCCGTTATTTGAAAGAAAAGGTGTACGTCGATAAGCCAGCAACAATTCAAGAGCTAAAGAATGAGATAATTCGGCACATTAACGGCATAGAACCTCAATTATGCCTCAGCGTCATCGAAAATTTGGACCATCGGATGGAGGTTTGCCGCCGAGGCAACCATTTGGCCGATATTTTGTTCCATACATAATTGAACCATACCATTATTATCATTATAAAAAGAAATGACAATAATTTCCAAAATAATTTGTGTTTTATTCAAAATCAACATCGGCCCTTAAAATTTAACCACCCTTTACATTGTAGAATACTTGCATGTGTTTCAGTTACAGCTTTTTTTTTTTGAAAATGTAGCTGACATTTTCATATGCTATTTCATTATAGTTTTAAGTATAAAATATCCATTTTATTTGTATTTTGAATTTGCCACTAAAAAATTTTACTTTATCACTTTTAAGTTCTTTATTTAGCATCAATGAATCGATTATAATGAAGAAATCATGTGATCCTTAGTTAATTTGAATGAATTATTACATATAGGAAGGGAATCACTTAAAGTTTGTTCATTGCCATGCAAATTATTTGTTAAACTAGTAATAACTTGATTTAAAAATTTACATAATTATTATGAATGAAGTTTCTTAATAAGAATAATATATTGGTCAGGTGTCAAAAGTATTATAATTAAATAGTTTAATAATGTAAATATGTAATAACATTTGATTTTATGTGTTCCAATAATTGCATTAAAGCTAGATACATATTTAAATGTTGTTTATCAGTCGAATCAGCAATACATATTGACGGTAAACATTTTTTCAAACAAAATTCTAGTCTTATTTCTAGGAAAAAAAATGTTGACTATCTTTCTAGTTTTCTAGTATTTTTTCCACAAAATTTGTTGGTGTTTTATCCATTTTCAGAAACAAAAACAAAAATATGTTCTGAAAAAATAAAGGAAAAAATCCAGAAACAAATTACCTATGGGTTTTCTTTTATTGTTTAAAAAAAAGAGCCAGTGTCCCGGTTCGCAGCTTTAAATGATTTTTACTCCCTTCTTGGGTCCTCTGTCTCATTTACGCAACTCTGTTGCTGGGCTTAGTAGGATATGGTATATGTTAAGCCACGAAGTAGGGGCCTATGTCTTACCGTCATATTATTCAATCGATTAATACAGATGAAAAATAGAATCCGGATGTAATTTAAATTCAATTAATTGGATTTTCCCTAAGGAAAGCTTTGTTTCCAATTTTAGCCAAAAAAATGTCTGGTCTAGTTAAAATGAAAATCGATTATTTTTAGAAATTAAAAGCCTGTATACACAGTTTAAGTAAAAATTAAATATTTTTACAAAATCCTCAACGCCAAATTCTACTTTTATGGTGGAGGAGGCTGGAATTTGATTTCTATCTTCGCCACCACTTTGTAAGCCGCTTTTAAAGTTTAGGGGCATTATAGAGATTGTATATAACTTTATGAGAGAGTGACCGCCCCCCCCCCCCTTCTGGATCTCTAGATCCGAAAAGAGTGTTAAAAGAGCTCATTTGTCACGATTAAAAAGTATCTTATAAATAAATAAATAAATATCAATGAGCCTATTATGATGCGTTCCTTTACTTTGAAACTCTGTGATTTTCTGTCCAAAATTACACACTGAGATTATTCTCAATCCAATAGTTTTAAGAACATGATATCACGCTTTTATGTTCCTTTATTTTTAAGTTCTTATTTAAATTATTAACTCTTTAAATCAAAAATTTAAAATGTTATTACTTAGGAAAATTGAAATATATATATATAATATATATAAGAGATTAAGTCTCCAATTGTTTAGGGAGACTTGATCCTTTTGACTCTTTTCACTTTTTTTTTTTTAAAAGCGCGTTAACTATTTACAATTAATTGCTGTTTTCTATGCAAAAAAAGGAACATAATGAACGCGTATTTATTTTAAAATAGGAACGGGTCTTTTAGAAAATCCAAATAAAAAGTTATGATACAAAAACTGCAAAGCGACTCAAGTTTCCCTATTGATTTTTTATTTGTTGATAATTATTTAAATAAATAAATTTAAAATTTATTTTAAATATGACTTTCTCTTAATTTACACACCTACAATCGTGTACTTCATATATACATGCCTCTGTAATTCCATGCTATAATTAATTTATTACTGGTTAAACTACATGGGTTGGAAGAACTTTGATTATGGGTTAAAGGTTGTGAATTATAATAATATTTACAAAAAAATGTGGTTGATTAATTTATTCGTGAGTAATCTTTAACCACAAGAAAACTTAAAAGATTCACACGATTCAAATAATTACAACTTACAAAATTTCCCCTATTAAGTCGATAAGTTTATTTACCTACTTAAGAACCTGGTGATATGTCACCAATTTATTCACTCATCCATCAGTGGAAAAATTTTAAACTTATAAATAAAAAATGCTATTATTATACTTTGAGCATTTTTGCAATTTGAAAAGTAATATGAATGACATTAAAATAGCAATATAAAATGTTTACCTCCAGTTTCGTGTAAATGCAAAAAAAAAAAAAAATTAAGCAATTTACAAATGAAAAAAAAATATATGGTTGGATCGCCTGTACTTGATCTTAAGATCTTTAAATTTAAAATTTTGTATACGGGTATATTTATATATTCTATTAATAAATATAAATTAATGATATTATTAGCAAAGGAGAAATTTTTTAAAACTTCTTTATTTTTGATATGTTTTTGAATATTACAAATTCCATCTCCAGGTGTGGACAGGACATACCTACTTGCTCTTTTATAGTTGAACAAATTAAGAAGAAGAACGATAAACTTAAAAATTTAATTATGCTTTCTTGTTTATTTTTTTGTTAACCCTCAGTATAAGTTGTAAGTCACTAGAATCTGGTTCTTCGCAAGCTGTCGCGCCACTAATTCTATTAATTTTACACAAAACCTTACCTTTTGCTCCATCACCCAACAAGAAGCAAAGACAAATTTCAATTATAAATGCTTATTCTGTTTGGCGAAATATTCATTCAATTTTGTTCTAAGGTTTCTAAGGTTTTCGTATTCTAGTTTCCAGTATTTACCTTTTCATGTTGCATTTAATTGCATTATTAAATATTTTTTTGTTCCATTTTATTCATTTATTAAAAATATAATCTCAACCAATTAGGTACTTACTTTATATTTATTTAAATCCATACCCCTATTTTGTATCAACAATAATCGAAACATTCCATACTTGACCAAAGTACGACTTGTGCATTACACTCAAAACTATAAGCATTAACATATGAAGAGGATAAAACTAGTGTTTACTATTTATCTCCCTGTCAAACATGGTATGCCTCTATATATCCGATGATTAAATTAAATGAACTCTCGCTCTAATGGAATTTTACCGCTTTGACTTCGATGACTTGCTACTTCTAACCTCACTTTATTTCAAAGCGAAAAGTAGGTAAACAAATTATTTTATGTTTGCTAATAGACAATCGAGAGGTTACCGGATAAATCGATTTCAATAGAATTATTCAAATATCAACTCATTACACAGTCAATAAGTAGCCGACAGAAACAACAACAACGGACAAAAAAAATGCAAAAAAAACTCAAAGTTCTCACTCCATTCTTAATTTCCGCGAGATCTGACGTTAACCGTGATCCCACAAGGCTGCTTTGAGTCCCCAACAGCCACGGAAAACCACTTGATGCACTTTTTTGCAGTATAGAACGTAACCCTCCCCATCACATTTTTAGACTTGTGACTGAGTTAATTTACAATCAGCTTACAACCACCTAATCATACCAAAGCAGCCCTCTGGCTTGAGCTTCGAGGAAGGATCACTCACACTTGCTACTGCAATTGTCCGTCAGCCAGCCAACCAGACTGACCGCGTTTTTCAAGCCGCATTGCAGTTTTGTATACGATTCGAATAAATAAATAAAATCGAATTCACTTTCAGTGCGATCGTACAAAAATAAAAAAAAAAATAAAAGAAAAGAAAAGCTTTATCGTGCAACTCGTGCATTAAACACAATTCCTTGTCTGTCCAGTTAATGTGTGGAGTGGAATTCAATCGAAAATAAGTTTCAACACTATTTTTTTTTTTTAATTTCCCAGTTTAATTAATGCATGATCAATCGGTGATACATTAATTCGATAGCACGATATCAAAACCAGACAGAAATAAAAAATAATAATAATACTCGTACATATATCTAACTAACACAACAAAATCGATAGATTCTTTTTTGTTGTGTGTTATTGTTGGATTCGATTTTTGCCGCGCAAAACTTTATTATTATTTGTTAATTTCGTTGTGAAAATTTTGTATGAAAATTGAGCAAAGTGCGAAAAAATAAAGCAGCATCATCATTATAGTTATTTTTTTTTCTGGCTTAAAAGAAAACCTCACTCCAGGCAGCAGTTACTGAAGGTGAGTTATAAAAGATTTGATCGTTTATACGTAAGGTGTTACATACAATTCGACTTGATAAATACAAAGTAATAATAATAAAATTAATAATATCAATATCTTACACTTAATGTTGTGGTATTCAAATTTGATGAAATAATTTTCAGGCTTTCCGTTTGAAAATAAACAAGTCATGCTAAAAAGTTCAATATAATGCTGGCTTAAATAAAGTTTTCTATAAAAAAATAAAGCATAATGGGATTTATATTTAATTGAATAATTATTTACATGTGCACATAAATAAAATTGTTAAATACTTAAATCAGTAAAATATATAAATTAGATTTTATACAAAAAAAAACTTTGTGCATATAATATTATGTATTTATGGACCAATATCATATTGCAAAATCTTTTATAAAACAAAAATTGTTTACAATATTTCCCTGATAAAATCATTGCGCGTAGCAGCTTGAATAATCTGACACTTACAGGAACTACTGAATTCTCTTTTTGCACATTGTAGTCCAATTTATGTGTCAGAAGATAGATAGAAAAAGGCATTTTGTGATATGATTCTAGACTGTCATTTTTCAAATATTGAAAAAATGTCAGTCCTCTTTCTTAACCATTATTTGCCATAGCAGAGTTGTTTTAAAATATAATTACAAAAATTATTAATTTAATTTTTTGGTTATTAAAATTGACACAAATTCATAGTTTTCAAAATATTTTAACTTTCTTAACTAATTAATAATAATAAAACAAAATTAAGGCAATAAATGTCTTAGCTATGGGAAATATAATGCCAGTCGTGCAAAATGCACTTGACATGAACTTTGGTTCCAGAAAAAGTTAATTTAGTTAACAACACTTAAAATGAGTCGATATTTTTTTTTTTTATAAAATTCGAATGAAGTAATCGAAAAATATTTATGCACATAAATTTTGTTCCAATATTCTGTAAAGCTTCTATACTACGCCATTTCAAAATTCCGTAGGAACGTATATTCTGTATAAAAATTCTATAAATCTAAAATTCTATATTTTAAATTTCTGAAAATTGTTGTTTGGTTTTTAATCAACAACAACAACAACAACAACAACAACAACAATACAATTTTATTGAAAACAAAAATTTTGCATTAAAATACACACATATCGCCAATACGTTTTTTTTAACTTAAAAAATACAATTTATTGTGTATTTGTGTCAGTAAACATCGACTAATATCATGCGTCTTAGAAAGGTACGACACCATCTAACTGATGAGTCCAACTGTCGTGCCTGGGCGAAACGAATATAATTATATATATTGGACACTTAGGTCGCAAAAAAACTTCCAATTGAATTTCATTCAATATAGGCCACTAAATACAAAAACAAAAATAATATTTTCTATTGTTTTGGTTTTTTCTTCTTCGTATAATACTAAAATATTTCCTTGATGGTTTCTCTTTGTTTCTGAAAACAAAGAAGTCCAAGTCCAGCATTTGGGGTTGTATAGATATCGGCAATAACGCGGCGCGTCGAATGTTGTTTTCCAAGTCGTCAATTATGCCTGGCTTATCGATTAAGACTAGCGACTTCACATGCCCGTTTCGTTTCGAGCCCATTCACAACTACTTGCATGCGTTGTTTTTCTGACATCAATCGATACATGATAAAATGGTTAATCAAACTAAATATGAATCACATGGCAGATGATAAAATGGCTGTCAATGAAAACAGTTTTGAACAGTGAAAAAAAGAGAGAGAAAAATAAAATTTGCGGGTGTTTTAGGCAAAGGGGGTACGAGTCGGTTCTCTTGATAATATAGGTACTCTATGTTCCATTTTTTTAAAAATGTTTATAGAAAAAAAAATTGAAAAAAAATAGTATTTCACTTCGTTGTGAATTTCAGATCTGATTATGTATAAAATGGGAGCTGTAAAATTGAAATGTAAGTGAATCCAAAGGTTAAACTGAGGTTTAAAAGTCAGAATGCTGTCATTTAACTTAAACTACAGATTAACTAAAATTTAAACTAAAGTTAAAGAACGTTAAATTTAACTCGTAACGTTTCGAACATTGTAACGTTGTAACGTTCTTCTCCAGTTCTCTAAAAAATTGTTTATATTTTATAGCTAAACTTAGTTACATATATGTTAATAAAATAATATAAAATTAATTAATATTATATATGTAAGTACTTAAAATATTTAACTCCTAAGAATTTTATTCTAACAAAATAGCAAAAGTTTTGTATCCTCTCTTATTTGTTTTGCATTTAATTGTTTAGTATTGTTTTAATAAGAGTTAATTTTCTTGAATTAGACCTTTCAACCAATCAATTTTTTTAATAATATTAAATAAGTTAAATATTAAACAATATTTGTTTAGTAATTTCATTCATTCTAACAATCCTGTCGTGATACAATTCTGAGATGCAGTGACTAGATAGACCAGCAATTTGTTGTACACAAGTTGGTTGACAAATCGCGAACATTATTGCTTGTAAAACAAAAACGAAGCGTACCTGTTACTGTTACTGGTAAAAAAAAAACATAACAACAAATCTGCGCCCCGCAGATAGCATAAGTGGTTCCTGAGACATATTACTTCAAAAATCGCAAAAACCATAACTGAATGACTGACACACCATCAAAATTATTGTTAAGTTTACTTTGAAGTTTTATTTTTGTTTGGGAGTGTGTTGGCAGATTAAACGAACTAGGCAAGAATAACAATGTATCATTTAATTGGGTACCAGGCCACGTTGGTGTCTAGGGTAATGAAGTGGCAGACTCCCTAGAAAAAACAGGAGCAAATAACGGGACGTATTGTGGAATAGGAGAAAACGTGATTAAAAATAGAATCAAAACAATAGAGAAGACCAAAAGACATAATATTTGGAATGAACTCCCCAAGATGAGACAAGCAAAGCTGTTCCTTGGGAATTATAACCAAGAACGTTTTACATCATGTATCAACTTAAGTAGGAACAACTTAAAGATAATAACGGGTGTCCTCACTGGCCATTGAAAGCTCAAAAGACACCTAAGCATCCTTGGCTTGGTAAGCAATGCCATCTGCAGATTCTGCAATACCCATGAGGAGACACCAGACCACATCCTAGGTAGTTGTGAAGCACTTGTGCATCAAAGACATAGATATCTGGGCCATCACCAGATAGAACAGAGCGATTTATCCTCTCTTAAAATACTCCAAATACTAAAGTTCTTCAAAGTGACTAATTTGGAGGAAGAGCTGTAAATCAGCACTTTCACCTAGCTCTAAAAGGGGGGCACAATAAATCTCAAGGTCGCAGTACAATTAATACCCCAAATATTAATTAATTCATTCATTCATTTATTTTTGTTACTCAAAATTAAAACGGGTTTAAAAACTTGACCAGTGAGCCAACAAAATTTTAGTCAGTAATAATAAAATAATAAATTTCTCTCACTATTTGAAGTTGTTTCAATATAACTCTACTGAATATTTGATATCTTCATAAAATAAGGACTTGACGTACCTTTAGATCTCACTACTTTTCCCGGCTGACTTGTTACAAGCCGGTTTTTGCATAAAATATATGGCTCTCTTTTTAACGTTTATGTTTTTGGTCTGATCAATTTAATCGAAAAATATATATTTCGAACATTATTATATTTATTTTTATTGAAAAAAAAAACAACTTTTCTGATAAATTAATTTGTTTGTAATATAAATACGAAAGAAAGAATTAACTTTTATGAAAAATAAATTATGTCTAATCATATGAACTGCACTGTAAGTAATGCAATTAGATTTAGGTTATATACCTATAAGTATTTGTATTGAATTTTTTACTACCCGACCTCATTGAACGCTAAGTAATATGAATTGAATTAAAAATTTACTAAATATGTATATTTTTGTTTTATTGTTTATGTGTCTCGATCAAATCAAAAGCGATAAACTTTGAAAATGTTAACAATTTTTTTTTAAAGTCCAAAAGGTTGCATTCTTGAAATTATGTAAATAAACTATTAATAAATAATAAGTTTTTCTTCAAGGTAATATAAGTTGGTATACGGTTTACCTTTTGTTTATAAAAAAAAAACTAATTTGAATTGGAATTGATTTGAAATATCAAAAAAAAAAAAGGAATAACTTTTCTAGCTATAATGACTAAGAATTTTTCTTTACAAACAATATACAAATATTCCCATGGTTATATTTTTTTTTTTATTTTTGTCAATAAAATCAATAAAATTATTCACAAAATTGCGTATTGATAATATGGTTTTTGACTTAAGTTATTTGATAATTTCAAGTGATTTGGACTGACAATTTTTATTAAATGAGAAGGAGACATCTCTTTACACTCTTTACTCCGCTTATGTTTCAAACAATAAGAAAAAGCACAAAGAAGAAAGAGCGATAACTCTGCAATTATTTCAACTTCAGCAACTTTGTCTACCCCGGCCACTGCATACGTCCCCCGCCAACGTGCTTAAAAATCGCAGGGGGTAATTGCAGCCTTTAAAAGCAGTCATACTGACAAAGAGATAAAGTTTGATAAAGTTTTGACAGCTGAAAGTTAATCCTACACTGAAATTAGGCTTCTGAGACTCTGGGTTAACTCGGGTTCAACTTATATGCAGAGCTAACTTAGAGTTAACTCAGGCATTAAAAAACTGACCCTTAGAGGTTGGATTTAAGAAGCCAATTTTTCAGACTCTGGCTGGTAGGATATTTGACCCAATGCTCTTTTATAAATGATTGTCAAAAGGACTCAATGAGATAAAACAAATTGCATTGCATGGATCAAATCAGAATAAAAAATAGTCAAAAACTTATAATGTACATTAATACTCTGTACCTATAGGAGGTAATATCTATTTAGAAAAAAATATTTTGAGTGCCGAAACAGACGGTTAAGATGTGTAAAAATCAAATAAAATATTCAAGTGCTGGTTTTACATTACAGAACGCGATGAATTCGACGTGTCAACCAAATTTCAACCCAGACTCAACTCGGTCTTTCGATTAAATTTGAGGTACGAAGAAATGTACTCAATATTGAACGTATCCAATATATCAACGTATCGTAATTCGTAACGTGTAACAGCACAACGTAATGTGCTACAGAAATTTCCACGTTTTTTAGTTTACCCTACTGCCGCCCGTCGGCAGATACATATGTTTACACATCAAAAATCTGTCGTTTTACATTAAATAACGCTAATAAGATTTCAATCACAAAAATGTCACTAATAAGTCCACTTTAGAAATTGTCATACAGTTCTTGCTAAAAAATCTCGAATGCGAACTTTTTTCCAGTACGAGTACGTTAACCTTTTCCAGAAATAAATCTTTTTCCCAACTGAAGATCCTTATTATTGATTTAATAATTTAGTAAGTGGATAATTACATTTTTTCATTCTCCTGATTGACATGTTAATTATTTTACGACTATTATTTCGTTACGCTTTAAATTGTTCATAAACATTCAGCAACAATTTATAATGTAACAAAACCTCGTCGGTGTGAACGGACCTTCAACTTTTGTCAAACCACTGCCACTGGCACTGAATCGAATCGTGCCGACAGTGTTCATTACTCTGTCAACCATTGTAAAATGCTTCACTATATATACATACGAGTACCTACTTTAACAACTTAAGCTTATGACTGATGCTGAAGCTGATGCAGTCTCAAAAACCTTGCACTTGACTTACCCACTAGGTTACTCTTACTTTCTGGACTTGACCTTCTCTCTGTTTCGTGTCATCTTAGCGTAGCGTGTGTTATGGTCGTCGTATATTGGCTCATGTAATGACCATGCAGTCGCATTTACTGTCATTGATGATGGTCATACAGATCAGTATCAACTGTCAAACAAAGTAGCTACTAGTTGTTGGATTATTATATCTACATTGGTAGATGATGGAGTTTTAATTGGTGATCTCACCTTGTCGAAGAACAGGAACAGGATTAATGAGAATGCAAGGTTAGAAGTCATTCTTTTGTTTCATTTTGTGTAAATTGTTTTTAAATTGGCTTAACCTGTCCTTTCACTAAGTATCTGTTTATGTTTATAAATATGGTCACCTAGAATTTTCTATAAATTTTTGTCTGTTTTCCATGTCTCATAATTCAAGTTTATAACTTAAGCTGTATGCTATATATCTACCATTATAATAGGTCAAGAACTTTGCTGATGTTAATGACAAAAGCAAACAAAACCATTGACCTCAATTAGATTAACCGTTAAATTGCTGATTGTATTTATATGTTTAAATCGTAGTTGTTTTACGGTTTGTTGTATTTTTAATTTGTCAAAGTTGGGTGTTTTGTTGACATTATTTGTTGGTAATGTAAAACTTCGCGGGCTTTTTATTCCATTAAAAGCCAGTTTCAAGTTTCAACAGGTTCATTAGACATTTATATTGAATTTGGTGATAATTTTCAATTTTCACCTTTAGACAATGCCATCAGAGTGGTGAATTAACAGAAAAGATGTCTGAAATAAAAATATAGTGAGAATCACTGAACGTATGTACAATGTAAGTATCTGTGATTTTTACATCATTATTGTTTGCTTTTGCTTAGCCTCTGTTTTCAAGCTGAAATGGTTGGTTTTCTTCATAAGTACAATGCAATTAGGAAAGGTTTAGATAGTGATTTTTTTTTTTTTTTGGGAGGGCTCGGCAGTAGTGGGAACTTTTGTTGTGGTGTTAAATATAAATTTAAGTGTTTTGTTACTGCGTTACATAAATTCAGTAGTTTTGTTCGTGTAAATTTGCTTATAAGGTGTTACATTAAGCGAGGCAGTAATTATCAATGACTTGAGATAATTTTGTTAATTGTTTCTTTTAAGAAGAAAATTAATTGATTTTGAATTTTCCCCATTTATTTTGCCATTTTAATATTTGATTTATCGAGCTTACTCCGTTTAATAATTACGTAGGTTAATCGAATAGGTTAATTAATATTTAATTTTAAAAATATGTAAACTCATAAAACGCAAATATGATCGTCCCTTCATAAATCATGAACTGACTGACTCAAATGAGTTAGAACTTAATTAATATTTAATTTTGAAAATATTTAAACTCACAAAACGCAAATATGATCGTCCCTTCATAAATCACGAATTGACGCAACTGTTTTTTTTTTTTATTTTAACGAAACGATTATTTTTCTAATTTCTAATTCTACTATAGATATTTTGTTTGATGTGTGCTAAAATCGTGTAGCTACACCTTACACTCAAATTAATTTTGTATTTGTTTTTTATTTAGGCAATAAATAATATTTTTAATATATTGTAATTTTTAAATGCAATATTGTTTGAACTATTCAGAAGCACCAGATTTGCAAAATTGCATTAGAATTAGTCTCGTAAACGACTTTAACGATTTTTATTAAATTTCATACTTGTTATAAGAAATAAAATGTTGACTTTTTTTAAGAAGATTGCTTTATTTTTTAGTTACGCCCTTAAGAATAGCTTATTAATGAAACAACCGATTTTGCTATAATTTTGCAATCGGGGGCATTTGAATAGTTGAAATAATATAAAATTTAAAAATTTTTAAATCTTTTTTTATAAAAAAAAATCAAAGAAAAAATGTCTTTTATTAGTATGTACTAAGTTACTTTTTACTTTTTCTTTTTGACATTATTTTAATATTCAATATTCAAACTAATATTTTTAGAAACGATCGAAAGGGTCTTCTTGTAAACTAACGTTTAGCGGGGCTCATTTCGGCTTTTTCGTTTCGCATTTTTTTTATTTAGCATTCTATGTTTTGCAAATTATCTCAAGTGACAACTCGTCCTTTCGCATTTTTTATTCTGCAATTTTCATTTAGTTTTTGATTGGCTTCTTAAGTTCCGTAATTTTTTATTTTTTAAACATTTTGCTGTATTTCTTTTTTTATTTATTTAGCATTTAAATACTTCTTTATGTTTAATTTGGAAGGCAAAAAATTGCAAAACATTTCATTGCCAAATAAAAAAAATTTGCAGAAAAAATGCAGAATAGAAAATAAAAATTAAAAAAAAAACTAAAAAGTTCATTTAATTTCTAAGAATATTTTTGTATATTTGAAAAAAAACATGAAAGATATAAAATTAAAATGAGAAATACTCAAACGATTTTTTTTATAATTTTATTTTTATTTCGAACAAAAATATACCAATATATATACAAATATACATGTATTTTTATAAAAAAGAAATTATTCAAGAAAACATAATTATTAAATATCAAAAGCAATAATTAGCGAAATAATAAAATGACTTGGCAATATATTGCGAAATAATTAAGTGCGGCGAAACGTTATTTCACGAAAAAAAACACCACTTGGCCAAATATCAAACAATTTAACAAAAAAAACTAAACAACAAATTTTAAATGAATTTTGAATGAATATAATAAAGCTGAATGTTAATTGAATAATGATTAAAAATCATAACAAATAAAAAAGGAAAGTAAATTATCAATTAATTATTGCAAATTAAACAAAATATTAACAAACTAAAAGAAAAAAATAACAAAAGTATTTTGCCAAACAATGGCAACCCATTTGCAAGCAACTCGATGAAACAAAGTTGCCCAGTGGGCATGGGTTCCTATAATTAATTTATTAGTCCTGGGTACTGGGGAGCTGAAAGAATATGAGGTTTTCAAAATGATTTTTGGTCAAAATTGAGCTTTTTTCAAATTATGTTTGCTCAAAATTCTGTAAGGTAAAAATTATGTATTTCAAAATTCTGTAAATGCAAAACTATTAACAAATTATTTAATAGGAAACTTAACTTAAAAAACAACACAATTACAAAACATTCAAAAACTGAATTTTGAAAAATAGTAATTTGAAATACTGAATTTTGGTCATGTAAAAATAGAACTTTGATATGCAGAATTTTGAAAACAGAATTTTAACCCATATATTTTCTCGACTCTAAATTTAGGTACTGGCATTTTTGTTTTTATTCAATCTGAAAATATTAATTTTAAAAATTATTATTAAGCTTTTAAACTATCTATCCCTTGATACAAATTACAAAACAATACGAAAAGGGATAAATGGCATATCAAAAAATCGCGTATCGATCATTGCCAAATGAAAAGACACCTCCTTATTCCAAAGTTTTCACCAAAAAAAATGCGAATAGTTAAATAAATACGACCGATCGTACATATATTCGTCTCCATCCGACCTTTTACCTCTTGAGGTTCTTACAACAAAAATATAATTAGATAATTAGGCCTGTTCATGGTATAAAATTCAGATACGATAAAAACAAGTTTTTTGACAGCTCTTTTGTTTCAGTCATTAGATCTGTTAAAAAAATGCCTTTTTTCTTTAAAGAGAATACTTAATTATAAAATTTTAACTGTTATAGGGATATTCCCCCATCTTATTGCTAAAAGAATACATTTTTACAATTTTAGCGAAATGTTTCAACTCCATAAGCCTCAAACCTCAATTTTGCAAAAAAAAAAAACTTTCAATTGAATTTTGTTCAATATCGTCCGCTTAAACAACAACAAAAACAATACATTTTTATAGTTTTATTCTTATTCTTCGTATATTCATTTTAATGAATGTGCTTTTATATAGATACATATAGAAGAAGATATTTCTTATGAAATAATCAAAATCTGCTTTACCAAATTGAATTTCGTTCGATATGAAATGTTTTATTTAATTTGTATTAATATAAATAAAAAAAAAGTGCGACATTATAAAAAGTAAACCATTGCTCTACGTCTATAGCTTGATTCATTTTATCGATTGTATGTTTATTTTATATTTGACACTACGGTTTTTCTTCATCATCACGTAAATTATTAAGAATTGACAACCTTGGATGGAATTCAAACTGAAGACTTAAACTGAAGTATGTACATATTATAATATTTCCATGAAACTGATAAATTACTTTTTTATTTCGTAATTTTTTTTTTGTTATATGATTAATACACAACAAGGATTGCTTAGGAATAACAATGAATAAAGTAATTCACAAACAGATATATTTTCAAACAATACGATTTTTTTTAAATTTGTTTGCAATAAGTGCAATTTTATTGTTCTCCCACGGTATTTTTAGTTTTTGGCGATTTAAATTTTTTGAATTAAATTTTTAATATTCTAATAATTTTGAACTCCGGACAACCCTGGTAACTGCGTTGGATTGTCAGAGCAGAGAATAGGTCTGAGGATCAAATCCCAGTTTATTCTGACTTAACGAATCCTTCAAGATTATAGCCTTTCATCTTATTTTTTTCCGATTTGACACACAATTGTGAGTCCCTTCCAAAAACAGAAAAAAGTTAACAGTTTCAAATCACATAGGCGCTGCTTTTTCACCAACAATTTATTTATTTATATTATTTTTTTAATATATGTATATTTCATTATTATAAAAAAAAACATTTTCAATTTCTTGTGTCAGACGCTTTATTAAACGTTAGAACTTGTGGTTGAATAGATAATACTATAAATAATTGTTAAGCTTAAATTAAGAGACATTCTCATGTTTAAGAAGAGGAAAAACAAACATTGCTATATTTACTGTAATTGGATTCAATGAAAATAACCACAAAATGTTGTGATATTTTATTGAAACGTATTAATAAATAAAAAATTCTAACCACCTTCAATCAAAAAAATAAGGTCAAACTTTAAGTGCAATTATTTATACTTAAAGAAAGCAAAGAGTTAAAAAAAGTTTTTATTTTATAAAAATTTAACTATGTTTATAGAAATCGTATTTTGATGAGGTGGATAGCTAGCTCAGTAAAATCTTTAAAAGCTAATAATAAATATTAATAAAACAAACAAAGTATTTTTAATCACTTTTTTCTGTAATTGTTTCTGTGTAACAACTTTAACTGAGTTAGTCATTTTCACAAAAACACGGCTTATAATTTTCGAGTTTTTATAATATTCAAACATCTATTATTTTTAATTTTAAGAATGTTATTTTTCAATCTAAGTAATTTTTACTGCTTTCTTAAAATAAGGCCAAATAATATGAGATCAAATATTTAGGTATTGGATGCTCACTACTACATTCATGCTCCCTATAGTAAAATAATAGTTATATGCATAGGCTCTTTAAAAATTTGCACATAACTCAGCGTCTGCTCAAATTCTTGCTCATGGTTTTTTGAAAAATGTTCACGTTCGTGAGCAAAATATGAGCTAAGAACTGTTTAAATGCGTTGATCTTTGTACCCTGATTTTAAGTTCCATATATTTCCACATTTGGCTTTTTGTCGCTTTCAGTAAAGTGGCATAACGTAACCTAAGTTTATTTATTTTTTTTTAGTACCCCTTGAATAATAGAACTATCACGCCACCGCCACCGGAGGTCTGGGTCCAAATGCAGCTTATTTCTTATAAAACGTTTTTTTTTAGGGATCCTACGGGAATTGAAAATCCTTCAAATGTATCTCTTGTTGTGATAAAGTACTTCTCACCTAAGTCGTACGGATTCGGCAGAAAATATTTGTGCTTTATATATTATATAACCCCTAAGATATTTTAAACTAAGCGAAAATAAAAATAAAACGATTGATAACCAATTTTTCCTACTGCTAATTTGTTTTAAATTTAGGCTTTTATTTTACTTTATTTATTTATTTAATTTTCACAGACGAGTATTAATTGGTCCATTCATATGGCTGTCATAATTTGTATATATTTCTTAATGTTTAACGTTATTAAGAACTATATTCAATTCGACTATTGTACCTAAGAAAAATGCTAAACAATTACAATTATTATAATTATTAACAAATTACATTAATATGCACATAAGGAATTTTGAACATACTGCAAACAAGTTCAGTTGTATACATATTTTAATTAACCACTAACGGCTTTAAAAAAAACCAGTTAACGAGGCTTATACTCTATAATCATTTCCATTATTAATAATATCATCAAAGCAATTTCAAGTTAATGATATCTTAATTTTTAATAACACTTGCGAATTATTCAAACGTCATTTCAATTAAATCCCGCGTAATTTAATAAAGGTCACATTTAAAAAAATACTTTAAAACTATTAAATTAATAAATGTTCCAAACTCTTCACTTACAGGAAAATAATTAATTAGAAACACTATATTTATTAAGTTTAAAAAAAGTAAAAAGTCGCATAGGAGTTAAAACTGTTTACAAAGTAGATTCTTAGTTAAGATGAAAAATCAAGCCCTATGAAAAATTAAAATAAAGCGTAATTAATTTAAAAAAAATTAGGTGGCGCGCCAGTTCGTGTAGAACAATGGCCTAGTGACTTAAAGGTCTCAGGTATTCCTGTGTGCGTGTTATTGCCAGGAATGGAAGGGACCTACAATTTTCTGACAAATCTGAGCGGCTAAGATGAGAAACACCTTTATGAAAGTTGATACTCTTAGTTCTTGGAGGATTTATCAATTCCCGTAACCAATGAATAACATTTGTGTGGCATTTTTTAGTGACATTGGCTGGGAATCGAACCCAAACGCCAAACCCTTCAGCGTAACAGTCCTACGCATTAACCATTACGTCACGAGCATCTACTTTACTAGTATTAGATTTACTGTCATTAATTTGTCGTGAAGGAAACAAAAATTGTCGTAAGTGTTTTTTTTGCTTTTAAGCCCCTGGTATATGTAGGTACATAACTTGATAATCGAGTATTGCCGGGTGAAAACTGGAAATGGAAATGGAAATTATAGATTCATTGAATATTTCATTTTTAAGGTTTTTTTTTTTTTGTCAAGCTTAAGTATGTAATTCTTCGACAAATTCATTGCCAACAAGATTGATTATTTTTTTTTTATTTCATGACAAATTTTTTTTTCATTAATTCAAGTCTCAGGGAGTATTTCAAACGTAAGACTCTTCTTTCTCCTTTTGCTGGGAGACTGCGTTCGGTAGCTTAGGGAAAATATAAATTTGGCCGGCCCTAGGTGACAAAGGAGTGTTTTTTTTTGTAAGCCCGGAGGGAATTGGATGAAAAAAAACGACGTCGGTGCTAAATAATTACTATGTTAAATACAACAACAACTAATCCCCTACGAGCTAAGCTTAACCCAGAGAGTTTTCTAGGCTTAACTTAAGCACACAGAAAAACTGCGAAGTATATACTTGTTATCGATAGTTTGTAAAAAAAAACTCCATTTTTAACAAAACTGCTGATCACAAAAGCTTTATCATTAATGTTGTTTCGGTCAGAAAATAAAGCACTTTTCTGTTTGCGAAATCGATTAGTCAACAATCGGCTTAAGGTACCCAAGTAAAGCTTCTATTAATTCTTAAAAATATTTCAAACTTTTTTATGTTTTTATGAAACTATTCTCACGCAAGGATAGATATTGCTTCATAAAAAAAAAATTGATACATTTCATGTAACGCCGCCGCCGCGCCGTGTAAAACAATCTTAAACGTCGGAAAGTTTACAAAGAAGAAAAAAATTTATTTTTGAAGTACGAGTATGTAATCTTTTCAAAACATTGAATAAATTAAACAAAATAATGGCATTGGCACAGTTTACAATATTATTGCCTGCGTTAAAGTAGTAGTCAAAATATTATCGATAATTTCAAGTTGATAGTTGCTAAAATGCTTCCGCTGTTATCAGCTGTTATTGGCTATGTTTTTACAATAGAAGCCAATTCGAATAGCTTTGGATATGTTACGGAATGCGGCCATTTACTATATTTACACAAGCAGTCTCTTGAAACATGAGCCGTAAACTTTACAATTTTACGATTTTGAAAAGGTTTACTGTTGCATCAGTTGCTATCGGATGTGATTTAACAATATAAACCAATTCAAGTGTGATTTTTTACCACATTTATAGAAGCAGTCTTTTGAAACGTGAGTCGTAAACTTTACAATTTCTCGATTTTGAAGAGGTTTATTGTTGCATAGGTTGCTATCAGCTGCCATTAACCATTTACACAAGAAGTCTCTTGAAACATGTGCCGTAAAATTTACAATTTCACGATTTTGAAAAGGTTCACTGATGCATAGGTTGCTATCAGCTGCCATTAACTATATTTACACAAGAAGTCTCTTGAAACATGAGCAGTAAACTTTACAATTTTACGATTTTGAAAAGATTTACTATTGCATCAGTTGCTATGGCTGTGATTTTACAATATAAACGAATTCAAGAGCGGCTATTTACCACATTTACACAAGTAGTCTTTTAACTGTAAAGTCGTAAACTTTACAATTTCACGATTTTGAAAAGGTTTACTGCTGCATCGGTTGCTTTCATCTGTGTTTTACAACAAAAACCAATCTGGATAGCTTTGGATATGTTACCGAATGTGGCCTTGTACTATATTTACACAAGCAGTGTTTTGAAACGTGAGTTTTAAGTTTTACAATAAACTTTAAGGTTTTTGAAAGGTTCTACGTTGTGTTTTACAATACAAACTATAATATGGATAATTTTGGATACGTTAATGAATGCGGCCATTTATCATATTTTCATAAGCAGTCTCTTGAAACGTTAGTTGTTATACAATTATAATTTACGAGAAAGATTACCACTTTCTATAAATTCCATTATAGTAGTATTTTTGAAAAAAAAAATGGTGAGAAGCACAAAAGATACTCTTGGAGGATTGTTCAATTCCTCACAATAGGAAATTTATCATTGAAAATATTAGTTTCTTCTTTTGAGACACTTTAAAGGCAAAACCATTGATTATTTTGATGCTAATATAAAAATGATGACTCAATTTTTATTTCTAGTCAAAAAAAATATTTTATTTTGGCCCAACCTTCCACGTAAAACGACTTCTAAGTTTTTTAATGATCAATGGTAAGGTAGTTCAATCAATGAAATAATTCATTTCATTTCATGTCAAAGGATTGGCTTAAATGAAAAATTTTGTTGGCAAGAATTAATATTTGAGTCAGCTTTATATTGACATTAAAATAATCACTAATTTTGATTTTAAGTGCCTCAAAACTTAAAAACAAAAATTCCAATGATTGTTTTCAATGAAAGCTATAACTGGCCCCTAAGAGCAATGAAAGATCTACGATTGGTGGAAATTCAAAATTACAAGAAAACGTAAAATAAAGTGTAAGTACCAGGACTCACGGTTAAGATGTTTAAACATCAAATTAGACACTGTTTAAATTGGGAAGATTGGGTCCGGTATTGCGGCAGTTGATAGGCCAGAAAAATCTGGGGTGTGGATTCTCATGAGGCGCGAAGAAATCATAAAAACCGGACTCATGACATGAGTCCCATTTGTTGTTTTTTTAATGTGCGAAATGTCAAAATTGCTGTTTTTCAATGTATTTTAATCAGCGTAAACTTATTCGAAAAGAATATTTTAGAAAGCGTTAATATAGCAGTACCTAGAAAAAATATCTATAAAAGAGCTATAATTCTACCGCGTGATATATTAAACATCATAAAAAGGAGAAATGCGGTTAGAATAAACTGGTTAAGATATCGACAGCAGAATGATAATTATGAAATGAACTTGGTTAATAGACTTATATCACAAAAAAATTCAGATTTTCGTAATATTGAGTGGGGTAACAAATTGAGCTCTTTACATCCTAATTCAAAGCCATTTTGGAATATTTATAAAATTATTAAAAAGAAAAATTCTTCAATACCACATCTTAATTCTTCTGATAGTCTTATTACTAGTTACGATGCTAAGGCTGAACTACTTGCGAGCACTTTTGCTCTAAGTCATGCTTTTTCGCAACATTTTAATTTTGGGGTTGAACACCTTATAAACCAAAATGTTGATGAGTTTAATGAAAGGTCAATTGCATTCCCTCATAATGAAATGGTCTCGATTGAAGACATTGAGTACATTGTTAGTGATCTTCAAAATCAGAAATACCCTGGAATTGATAAAATTAAAAACCGAGTTATAAATCAGCTTCCAATGAGTGGTTTTTCCTTTTTAACTTTTTTGATTAACTCTTGCTTGAAATTACATTACTTTCCCTCAAAATGGAAACTGGCGAAAGTAGTTCCAATTTTTAAACCTGGAAAACTCCGTAACGACGCTAACAGTTATAGACCTATTAGCCTACTAAGCAACATAATTAAAATATTGCAAAAAATTATTCTCCAAAAAACACTTGTTTTTCTTGATGCGAAATGTCTTATACCACCTCAACAGTTTGGCTTTCGTAAGAATCACAATACGTGCCACCAAGTACTAAGAATATGTAACCATGTCAAAACTAATTTTAAAAATAATAAATCTACTGGCCTTGTTCTTCTTGATGTTGAAAAAGCTTTTGACTCCGTGTGGCACAAAGGGCTGATTTACAAATTGATAATCAATGATTTTCCTGGTTATTTAATAAAAATAATTCGAAGTTTTTTAAACAATAGGCAGTTCTTCGTTATGTTAAATAAAATGTGTTCTTCCCTTAAAGCAGTACCCTCAGGCGTCCCTCAAGGTTCTGTACTGTCCCCTACGCTTTTTAATATTTTTATGTCGGATTTTCCTAGTTTACAAAACTGTGATTTTGGAATGTATGCAGATGATATTGCCATATATGCTTCTGATGAATATGGTTCTTCAGTCGTCCACAATATTCCAACCGCTCTTAATGTTATCTTCGAGTATTATAAGCATTGGAAGATTAAAATAAATGCTGGGAAGAGTCAGGCTATCTTTTTCACAAGAAAAAGAAAGGACTGTTTCTTACCCAGCACAAATCTTAAAATAAATAACTGTGATATTCCCTGGGTCGACTCTGTCAAGTATTTAGGTGTTTTCTTAGACAAGAAGTTGACTTTCAAGGAACACATCAAAAATACGGTAAGTAAATTGAATATAGCAAATAGGTCATTGTTAAGCAACCAAAATAAGCTCTCTATCTTCAAAGTCGTTTTTCAGTCTATACTTTTATATGGATCACCCGTCTGGGGAAACTGTGCTAAAATGCATACGAAAAAACTTCAAGTATCTCAAAATAAAATTCCTAAAATGATTCTCCGTGTTCCTTGGTTCTACTCAACATCAACACTACACGAAAAAGCACGAGTAATAACTGTTGAAAACAAAATTGAAGTCCTCAATGAAAAATTCATTAGAAAATGTCAAAACAACGAAAACGCATTAATATCTGAACTCATGCTTTAAAATAGTTTGTAAATTCTTATTTATTTTGATTGGTATAATATGTATATTGTATATATATCTATGTTTTTTTTTCATATTTATTTCTTTATAATTTTTTTTGTATTTATTTTTGTATCTATTTATTTATTTACTCATTACTTAATTAATTAATTTGTTTATTTATTTATCATTTAATTATTAATTTCTTTATTTACTTGTTTATTTATTTATTTATTTATTTATTCATTTATTTATTTATTTATTTATTTATTTATTTATTTATTTATTTATTTATTTATTTATTTATTTATTTATTTATTTATTTATTTACTTATTCATTAAACTATTTATTAATTTATTTTATTATATTTAAAAAAAAGCATTTTCTGTGATAAAATTCAAATAATTTACTTATATATTAGTTTAAAACTATATTTTCTATAATATTAAAAATTATTCTGTGATATATCGTTAAAACATCAACATTTATATGAAGGTTTTTTTTTTCCCCATATTTTTCCTTCCAACTTTTGTGTTAAAATCAATCAAGCAATAATTTGAAATCAAAAAATGTATTTTTCAGTTGTAAGATAAAATAACTTATCATATCTCTGTACTGTGCAATGACTTCTCATATTGTAAAAAATGTTAATTCTAAGTGGGCACAATAAATATATCTATCTATCTATCTATCAATGTATTTTAAGGCGTCTCAAAGTTGTTAATTTAAACACCGTGAGACTCACCACTCCAGATTCAATTTTCCAAATCTTAACAGGGTCTTAAATATTCAATTTCTGGTTTTACATCACAAAACGTAGCGAGTTCGAACTGTCAACCAAATTTCGAACCAAACTCGGCCTTTCGATTTAGTTTAAGGTACGAAGGAACGTACCTAATTTAGTTTTTATGGTACGAAGGAACGTACCCAATATCGAACGTATCCAATATACTTCAACGTATCGTAACGTGTAACAGCACAACGTAATGTCCTACAGAAATGTCCACGTTTTTAGTTCACCATACCGCCGTCGCCGCACCGGTTTAAATGTTTCTATTAAAAAATCTCCATCAATTTATATCCTCGTATGAAAGGGGACATAAATTAAATTGATGCAACTGAAATGCAATTTAATTTTGTATGTGCTTACAATGCAGTTTTTTAATGTATTTCAAAGAAAAACAAAAACAAAGCGTTGGTTGAATAATAAACGCACACTGCATGAAGTGTGAAAATAATGCCAAAAAATCTCTCCAAAGCAATTTTGTTCACTCCTCTTATTTCTTGCCCATTTCTTCTAAAAAATTTTAGTTTTCTGGAAACAGAAATAAATAAGATGTCGCAGTTTTAATAAATTAATATAATTGCATATATCGCAATACTTTGAAATATTTAGTTTCAGGACTTGTAGACTGTTTGTTCATTTCATGCTCCAATTCGCTTAATTATCTAATCCGTTATTATGATGAAGTGGGTGGAGGAGGTATCCAGTCGATTAGAAGCAACATTTTTGAAATTAAATAGTGCCTATAGCTTAAAATGCCCATTCTGCTTTGATACTTTTTTTTTTAAATTGGAAAGAAAGCGACTAAATTCGAGTATCCTTAATCAAGAGAAGCAGAATGTAGTTTCTAGCTATCAGGAAAATCCATGCAAAATATTCATAAAAAATCTGAAACTACAACCACTTGCTGCCGCCATCCGGTGTGGTCTTCTAAAAATAATTATAGCTATCAATTTAAAAGAAAAACACATATAGAAACAACCTTGCTGAGGCCACCACATTAACACCCTTGCAATACAAAGAGCTCGAACTAAACTTTCGTTTATTGATTCGGAACTTCGTTGAAAAAAAAAGCTAAGCTTTTTGTCGGTTCCATCACGGTTCCAACATCATTCAACAAGACCATTACCAACCAGGTAACTAACGTCAAAAATAGCCGCCAAACATTTGCATTCCACAGTTTTTTTTCTTTTTTTTTGTCGTTGCTGTATTGTTGTTGTTATTTTTTTTTTTTTGTCTATGCAAACCATGTAACGGTTATGTAACGTGCATTAGATTAGGTCGCACGCGAAAATGTAGGACAATCGAAACACTCAAAAAGCAAACAGGTGATTTAATTTGATATCGTCGATCGCCATTTTGTATGATTGACCTTTAATAAATTATTTGTTGGTTTTCGGCGAATTTTATATAAAGCACGTTTATGAATGACAGAAGCAAGAGAAAAGAAAATGTTGACACTTTGAAGAGCAATTTTGAAGTTTAATGATGTGGGTATATAGGTATTTATTTACATAAACTATTGAGTATTGGCTGTTATTTTTATTACTATATGGTGTGGAGGAGGTGGAGGGGCCACGTTAGGGTGTGTTTTGTATGTTTAAGGTACCTATACTTGATTTTTTTTAATGGTCGTTATTTGAAATGCACTTCCATTAACCAGGCTTTCACAACTATGAGGGTTTTTTTTATGGCAATGAATTTGTTTTTTTTTTTTTTTTTATGTAAGCAAATCGATGATGATGACACTAAATTGTTGATGAAATGAAATACCTCAAGGGCAAATGTGAGAATAATTTTGTTTGTTTTTTATTTTTAAATGAATATTTGCTTTTTAAGGACTCGTTGGATGCTAATAGTAAAATTGTTTTTGAACTTAATTACAAAATAATTAGTAGGTACCTATATATTATGGGTTCCGAAATCAATAAGGTATATCTATTTGTCTTTTAATTTTTTTTTTCATTTAACTTGCTTTACATTGTAAGTCAAGCTTTTCATTTGTACAGAAGAATGTGACGCCTTCATAATTTTCATAATTTTATAAATTGATTTTTAAGACACTAAGACCCATTTACTGAACAAAAACTCAAATATATATGTTCAACTTAAACGCTATTTTTTCCTCAGCGTAAACTGTCACATAATTAGTTTTGTTGAACTTACATTTTTAAATTCAGTTTCAGCAAGTGGGCCAAAATCTAAGTCACTTTAATTAATTAAGAGCAAGTACGTGCGACCCAGACGTGTATTTTTATTTTTATTTTTAGCTTTATGCTAAAATATTTAATAGAAAAAAGCTAATTATTGACAATGAAATAATTTATTGTCAATAACTTATAGTTATGTCTATTTGAATTGAACGCATTAACAAATTTCCAAGTGGGTGCCTGATTAAATGCTTTAATATCAATTTAGGTAATTTGAAATATTCTTACATTATTTCGACAAAATATTCTAATGTTATGCAATATGAATAATTTATTTTTTGTTTCACAAAATTATTGTTATTAAATAAATCAGAATTACGACAAATTTTAAATGTTTTACATATACACCACCTACAACATCACTTTTTCTTTTTGAAGAATTAATTCTTACCATAATCAGTATCACTTCTACTTTTCAAAAATAATAAATTATAATTTTCCCTAAATGGTAAAAAAAAATAACAATTTTCATTGTTTATTTCACGCTTTTATTCTAAAGTTAGTTTCAGCACCAAACTAAGACATTTTGTTCTGACAGAAAATAAAAAAAAACAAGAACCTAAGCAAAACCATATTCGCACTTTACCTGGTTGACACTTTTGACACTTTGAAGGTTATTTCTGGGTCATTTGATAATTTCCGCTTCTTTTTCAATTTTGTTTTCATTCGAATATTTTTATATGCCTAAGTAAATAATAAAATAATTATAATGCAACCCAACATTGACATTTCTTTGGTTAATTTGTTTATCATAACTCTAATTCGCTATGCCATGTGTTGGCCATGTCAAAGTGACCATAACGCACTTAACACTACTGATGTGCTTTGCAACAAAGTCATGTTAACAATTTTAATAACTTAATGCTGAATGTTGCATAATCTGATTAAACAATAAAATTTAAAGTGCGCCCGCTATATATATGTACAGTACATACGTTCACGGTTGAGTGCTGCCATAATTTTATTTTTATTGGCGCTGTCCATCGATGACGATGATCATGATGGTGATGATGATATTGTTGGTAAACTTGGCCTCAAGTTTGGCTTTACTACTGATGATGACTGTGATAATGATAATTATTGTTTCTGCATAGATAACATTACATTGATATTAAAATAAAGTGCATGATTGAGTCACATTAGTATTTCTAATAGCTTAAGGCGCTAAGCCATGTTAATCTATATAAAATTTATATTGCTATTTTGTTAATTACTATAAAATCACAAAAGAAATTAAAATAAAACAATTAAGGGAAATGTAAAAATGGAGGATTTGTATATTCCTCGGGCATTAAGCTCGAAAAAAAAATTCTGTTGTTTTTAGATGTCATAGGCTGGGAATTGAACCCAAGACCTGAGGCGTAACAGTCCTCAGCACTTACTATTGATAAACGACTATACAATTAGGCTAGAGTGAATTGGAACATTTTCTTTTAATTTAAAAATGCCTTTGGCTCTAAAAAGTTGAATTTGTTTTTTCTTAAAATAAGTTTTCAGCAAACAAAAATGAATATCCAGAGGTTTTGATTACGGCAATTAGCTAACATTATACAAACAAAATTTTTACAATCCCATGATTTTGTCTTTCCTTATTTTGCTTGTCAATTATTTTTAAAGACTTTATTGTTGGGACCAGGCACGTAGCCAGAGGGGGGCCTTGAGGGGCTGAAGCCCCCCCCCCCCGAAAGTCTAAAATAAAAACTGAATTCAAATCTATAAAAATAAGGATACTTTCCACGTAGGTATAGTTTATTTGAAGTTCTCAACTGCTTGAAAACACTTCGTTAAGAAACAAGAGACTATTTAGATACAATTTTGTATTGAATTTAGGAGACTATTTAGGTATTTGATCTAATTTCTTAAGAACATCAGAGAAAAAGCCAAAGATTTTTTTAGAGAGAGAGGCCTTTCAATCCGCATTTAAACTTGCCGAGAACTTATTTGAAGTTGAATTAAGATCTCCAAGAACTTCATTGAAACAAACAACGCGTTTCAATCCAGAAAACTCTTCTACTGAATCCTATTTTAGAGTTTCTGCATTGATTCCTTGCATAGATTCGTTAATACAAAATCTTACGGACAGATTCATGGTCAACGAAGACGTTCTACCATCGTTTCAAGCTCTTCTCCCAGGTTTTTCTGCAGTTGGGCGAGTCAATGAAATGGAAAAGCTTACATGTTACTTTGATAATGCAATTTCGTTGTCAGCTGTAAAAGCTGAGTACATTCTCTGGTGCGAAAAAATATCGTCGATTGATCCCTCTATCGAAGTTTTAAAATTTCTTGATATATGTGACAAGATTTACTTGAGAGGTATAAACTTCTTGCTTATGGTTTTGGCCACGCTTCCAGTGACCATAGCTAGTGTTGAAAGAACCTATGAACTATGAAAAGGATTAAAACAGTGTCCCGAAGCGTTATGGGGTATGCAATATTAAGCTCACTTGCTATGATATCTGTTCATTCAGATATTAATGTGGATCCAGATAGGGTGATTGATCTCATGTCAAAAAGAAAATCAAGACGTCTTCTGCTTTGAAAAAAAATGTGTGTATAAAAAAATAATTTAAGTATAATATGTTCGTTTGAGTACATACAATTTAAAAACTAATAAAAATCAATAAATTGGAATAGGTATATATAGTTTTTTGAATAGAATTTATTAGGATAACATAAGAAGACCTTTCGGATTCTGCTGTTTTTAAATGAAGTTTTTAAAGGTGAGTCAGATTTAATGAATTGATGTGTTTACTGAAATAATTGGTTGTTTGATAAATTCAATGTTTTAATTGATCATTTTTTTTCGTGCGCTCCATTAATTTTAATATGGAAAAATAGCAGTTTGAGAGCGTAATGCCATCGTTGGAATGAGGGACAAAATTGCCAATCCATTATTGTTTCAATCAATATATTTCATATAAAATGACATTATCAGATATCACCACCAATTACCCTTGAAAATATGCAATTTCCAATTTTCTGCCATTGTCAAGTCGAAATAACTTCCACCTCTCTTACATATTTCAATACGAATAAAACAAAAAAAACCCCTGCATATCGGATGATGTTCAGCCGAGTTATGTGCTTACAAAAAAAAAGAAATCATTTTTATTTACACATTAAGATTCACCTTAGAGTCTTATCTAAGAGACCCCAAAATAATTTCCATTGCATTTTTTATTTTAGATCCTCCTTTTCACGATCTTGTGATCATTTTTATTTTTTAAATTTTTTTCGTTAAGTACTCTTCAGAATCAACGTTACCAATCACCGTATTCTATTCTCCTTAACGACGCACGGCGTGAAATAAGGCCCAGAATATATTTCATACAATTCATTCCGATTTTTATTTACTTCGTTCTGTACGTGCGTCGGTCGGTCGGTGCGTCTAATTTAATTTAAGCTAGAGTCTGAACAGGTTGACAAATTTGCTTTAAATTTTGTTCAAAGCATTTTTATGTAATTTCCTAAAGAAGGAAAATTTGAATTCTTGTTTTAGGTCATGAAAAAGAAGTAGCTGCCAAAATAGATTCCGTTTTTTTATTTTAAATTAAAATTTTCTTGAAAACCGCCTAAGTGATTTTGATCAAACCTGTAACAATCAAAGAACTGCGTTTTTTGTTTCGAAATTCGAATGCTTGGAATTCTAGTCTTGTTGGATATAGTTCACATTAGATATTCATCATGAAATCTATGTAAGATGAATTGAACTTAACAAAAATTGCATATTGATAAGGCCCTCATTATTCAACTGATGACTCCAAGTGAGAACGCCGGGACGAAACGTCAAATTTTTGTGGCTTAAAGGCCGTTAAAACCTATTTTGGATCAAGGCTAAATAGTGTTTTGTGGCTTCAGTTCGTTGGGCCCTATTTTTATGAGCAGAAAAACGTTTTACCTGTAAACCTAACTCAAAAAGAAAACTAATGCAAAATTATTGCTCAATAATTGTGTGTATCTCTGTATTTGTTTCAAACAAAAATTTAGCTTAATCAATGTTTAAAAATGTCTGCTGAATATGATTTCTTCACATTTCGATTTTAATTTATGATATTTAATGACATTTTCATGATTTCTTCACATTCCGATTTTAATTTATGATATTTAATGACAATTTCATGATTTAATTGGATAATAAATCGTTGTTTAAACAGTAAATAATATTAAAATCAAAAAAAAAAAAATAACCAAATTTAATTTTATGATCTCTTTGTTCTTTCATATTAAAGTAACGACCTCGTGCCTAAATGACGGTACCTTTAACTTTTCTTGAAATTACAAACAAATGCGCTTTAAATTTAAATCACGTATAACTGCTTACCATGATTTTTTGTTTAAGATAAATTTTTTGTCTTTTCACATTATGAAAGATGCTAAACGATATCTAAAGTCAAGGCTTTTCATTTTGGAACATGATCTTATAATAAATGAAATGAACCTTTATTAAATTGACAATTTTTTAACTTGGCTTTTCGTATATAGTGACTCATTTATTGTGTTATTTGTGAACAATGAACTTTAAAGTGTTGTTTAATTATCATAATTAAAATCGATGTTAAAGAATCCTTTGTTAAATCAATTAAGATTTAATGGACATACAATAAAGGTTATGGTCTAATTTTAATGTACTTTTTACCATTTTGTTTATTCGCATACCAGGTACCAGGTACAATAAGGGCCAACCTTGTTTATGCGGTTTATTTATTATTTTATTGAATTGTGGTCTTCCAGTTAAATTGAAAATGTTGATGTTTATTAAAACAAATTTAACTTGAAATCGTAAACATCAAGCTTAGTTATATGAATGTGAAGAAATTAATAAAACTGCTGTAGTCTTAAATGCATTTATGTTTCTAAAAGTTCATCGAAAATCTAAAGTATTAAAAATAATTTAATGTGTCATCATCATTCGATATTGTTTTATTTGTTATAAGTCTTTAATCAGTAAGCGTGAAACATACTCAATCACACCCGCAGACTGCCAGGCATACTAATATGCCTTACCACAATATTTAGAACGATTTGTCAGAACTGAGACTCATCCGGATCTCTACATTGTCAGGTTTATAACACTTCAATTAATCAAAATCCAAGGGCTTCCCCGTAAAATAACTCAGACAAAATTTATTTTTTTTTTCACAAATAAAAAAAAGTTTTAAAAATAAAGTTGCATTCTTTTTACGAAGACTTTAAAAGGGTTATAATATATTCATACATATTTAAAGCAAACACATAATCCATTGCGTTGCGAGTATTATACGGGTATTATACTCTTGTATATATGTATTTTTATTTTAATTCGCACTTTCTCGAAAGGAATATTCTGGAAGCTTGGAAAAATTTATTACCTTACCTGGAATTTCAATTACGGTGTTTGTGATAATGATGAGGATGGGATGTGGGAATGGTCTGAAGTCTAAGTTTTAATTAGTAATCAAAACATGTTTTTGGCTTGACTGCTTGAGTATTAAAAGCATTGTTATAAGAGGAATTCGCTTGATGTGTAGAGAAAAAAAAAATATATTATTTTTTTATTCACTTAATCCCTCACAGTAGGATTAATGTTTGAATTGCTTACGTCAGATAGCGCATGATTAAAGACTATAGGGTTTTTAGTTTAATGTGAGGAAATTCAAAGTGCTTTAATTATAATGCGAAAGAGGACGTCTTTAAGTACATAATAATGTACCTATACGATAGATTTTTTTTAATGATTTCTTTAATATATTTATAAAATAAAATTGTGATTCACTTATCGATTTTATTGTTCTATGTGTCAGATGTGAATGACTGGATCATTACCATAGTTCAGAAAAGACTATTCGACATCAGTAGAGGAATTATAATTAAATTTATTTTTTTTATTGTAATTAAGTATTTATAAAACATTTTAATTATCGATACAATCACACTTAAATTTGCAAGGCCAACAGTTAATCCACTCTTCATTTAATATAATTTTGCCATTTTGAATGGGAAATTCCAAAAATTCCTAGAAATTAACTTTTTGACCTCTATCTTGGATTTTTGTTGACGCTTAAAAGACTGAAATTTGTTGTTGGCGATATGTCTGTCACAAAAGTCGGATCAATTGGGCATATACCTACGATTTAAATATGGTTTCAAAATGTAAATGCACACGTATGGAAATGAAAAATCTCAAGGATTAAAAAAAAATTAAAAAGTTTCCACTGGTGCCAATAGTTGAACGAAAGAATTTTCCTATCTGGTTGTTTGACATGTTTTCTATACCATTGACGGTTAGACCAAATGAAAAAGTTTTTGGAATATTTTTTTGCCATAAATTCCACAATATTTCCACCAAACAATTTTTTTCCTACCATTTTGGTTAGAAAAACCACCAATCTGGGAACACTTATGAACTGTTTACATGTGTTTGTGGGCATTGCATCACACTCTCTATTATGTCTGTATTTAACAGTGCATCTGGCATCGTAAAAGTTCGGGATGTTACTGAATTTTTACCATTACTATAGGAATACATCTTTAAAAGATACTTAGTAAACAAACGATTTTTATTTTTTAATTACTTAAGCATCGCATTGGAGAAATTTAAAATTTTAATACTTTCCCTTCGCTTTAAAACCATCAGATCATGAGGTTTAGTTCTTCAAAATCAGAGAATATTGTCTCTTACATTATTGAAGACGGTCTCCCTTTCAGAGAAAATGTGACTTTGCAGTCGCTTGGTTGTGTGATACAGCGTATTTTCTAACCACTTCCCTAACCATTTCTACTTGTAGGTCACGATGTAAAACGCTATTTCTTATATACCAAGGGGAAATTATTACTCTGAAAAGGACTTTGTTTTAAAATTTTTGGGTGTCGTCAGCATTTATTTTCTTTGAAATGTTCCCTAGTTGGATGCCACACATATATCCAAGCGCCATTATTGCGTCCAATCTCTTACTTTATCTGCTGCATTTTTCAATTTTTAGTTGCATTCAGTATCATTTACAAAGATAATGGCCATGATATTGTAATATCTGTAGAATATATATATATATATATATATATAACAAATACAGGGTTGGTCCTAATGTACCACACTTCCTTGTGGTCCACTGGATTCAATGGGAGATCTAAGCAATCTCAATTAAATGAACAAGATTCTTCAGAAAAATTTCTTAGTTTTGTTGTTAAAACTCTGAGGAAAAAAATCTCTGAAATAAAAAAAATGGCTGAATGCCTGATAATAGGGGGGTTCACATTACTAACAACTAACGACAGGACCGAAGCATGTTGATGATGCCTCCTGCAAATAGATTTTATGTTATGTAAAAATTTAGAAAACTTCTGTTTCATTTCTTTTTTTTTAAATCCAGACTATTTCATTTTTTATCAGAAAGTCATCTATGGCATTAAATCCGCATTTGATGAATGACAGATCCTGGATTTGCTCAGAAATATATCTCCAAGGGTGGAAACACATCAAGAAGCTTGATTTTTCGGAATTTATTTATTTATTTGAAACAAGCTAATTAATATCTAGCGAACAATATTTTCTTAAAACTATACATTATAAAAAAATCTTTTTTAAAAACGGTATTTTATACATCAGAAGTATTAATTAATAATTTATGGTTGACGTTATAATAATTTCAACATATTATTTAGTGGTGAACTCTCTTCGTAGTTGGTACGATAGTGCGTTATATAAATAGGGTCAGGTAGACCTTAGATTCCGCTTTGGAACATTAAAATGAACTCGAGACAAAAGGTTCAAAGCATCGATTTGACCATCAATAAGTTTAACAATAAAAACAAAACATAAATAAGAACGTCTACTATCTAGACTAGGTAGGCCAATAAGTTTGAGCCTGTTATCATATGAAGGAAGATTCAATGGATTCTGCCATCCTAAACCTCTGAGAGCAAATTTCAGAAATCTTTTTTGAATCTGTTCGACTCTGATTTTTGGAAAGTATAATAGGGAGACCACACAGTTGTTTGACAACGTAGGGGTCGGAAAACTTACGTGATTCTCTTTTAATCCATCCTAATATTGAATTAGCCTTATTGCAAATCATATAAATATGTTGCGTGAATTCAAGTTTTTTGTCAAACAAAACACCAAGTATAGACACTTCATTCACATTTAACAAATTAACGCCATTAAAATTGTACTCAAAAGACAGAACAGACATTTTACGTGTAAAATTTATTATCTTACATTTGTCTATGTTTAAATACAAACAATTGCGTGCACACCAGTTATAGAAAGAATTTAGATTAATTTGAAGCTTTTCACAGTCAAGATTATTAGAAATATTTTTAAATAAGTTTACATCATCTGCATAGATAAGACATTTCGAGTATTTTAAAACTGATGGAAGATCATTTATGAATAATATAAATAGAATTGGGCCCAAATGGCTTCCTTGCGGAACTCCCGAGTTTACAATGAAACTTTTTGAATGATGTCCATTAAAGTTTACAGTGTATGATCTGTCAAGCAAGTACGATTTGAGCCAAGCGATGAATTTAATGTTAAAGCCAAGTTTATTCATTTTTTGAAGCAAAACATGATGAGAAAGTTTATCAAATGCATTACTAAAATCTGTAAGTACGCAATCAATTTGTTTTTTACTTTTGAAGGACTCTATACAAGTCTCTACTAGCTCCACAAGAAAATTGACAGTCGAACGACCTTTGGAGAAACCATGTTGGTGAGGAACAATGAAAGATTTGGTGTAAAAGCTTAAAGTTTTGCAAACAACAATTTTAGAATAGCTGACAGTTTAGCTATGGGACGATAGTTATCAATTTTGTCTTTTCTTCCTTTCTTATGAAGGGGAATTATGAAAGATTTTTTCCATGCATAAGGAAACTTTCCCGAAGACAATGAACAATTAAAAAGAACACCCAGTGGGTGGCATAGACATATGACTCACACACTTTTTTAAAACAGAAGATGGTATTCCATCTGGACCAGATGTGTCATTATCGTCTAAATTAGATATAAATTTTTTAATATCGTCAGTACTTATGTCAAAATTTATATCAGTCAAGAATATGATTTCAAATGACCAAATAATTGATCATTTTCGTCAGTATTATCACAGATTAGGTTATCACAGTTCGAAAAGTTATCACAGTTGGAGTAGTAATCACAGGTGTATGCACTTTGAAAAAAGTCAGAAAAAAGTTGCGTTATTATATGAGGATCATGGTCAGAGATATTATTATACTTGAAAACGGACGGATACGGACTAGATTTTCTTTTACTATTTATAAAACCCCAAAATGATTTGGGATTCATTTTTAAATTGCTTTGAACCTTTTCTATATAATTGGCAACACAATAGTTATTGAAGTCAGATTGTAAATTAGTTTTTTTGTAATATAGCCATAACTTGTTTCTCCGGTTTCTCAATTTTCGAACTTCACTATCATACCAACTCGGTGAAAGTGATTGAGCTTTTATAGAAATAAGGGGTACAGATAGTAGAAAACAATCAAATATTTTATCATAAAATTTAAAAACCATAGAATCAATGTCAGTACAAGTATATAAACATGACCAATCAATTAAAGACAGTGTTGCCGGGAAGAAATATTTCAAGGTAGTACTGAAGCCAAAAAAGAGGAATATTTTGAAAAAAATAGTAGTACAGACATTTTTTAGTCTTCAAACTTTATTTTAAAAAAAAATCATCAAGAAAAAAAATCTGTTACAAAAAAAAACATAAATAAATAAATTATTAATTCTAAGAATAAAAATAAGTAAATATCTTTTCTATCACACAAAATCTGTCTTGTGGCAGATAGCGTAATGCATAGTTATATTTGCCTTTTTTTGCCTTTACCTGCTCCAAGGAATCCAATTTCACTATATATCTATACAATAAAAGTTTACTTTGAATTTTTCTAACAGGAATTACAATATTTCAAACATTAATTATCAAACCTTTTCATTTTATTGAACTATACATACAAATTTACGGAGCTCAAAAAAAAATAAAACAACCACCAAACCAAAATTTCAGGTAATGAGGTAACCCTTAAATAAATACCGAACTGACAGATGTAAATTGAACGTAGACGTCCACGCCAACGAAAAACAAAAACAAACAAGAAAGAGGGAAATTCCCTTTTTGACGACAATTTGGAAGATTAAAGTGCTGTCAAGTTTGATTTAAATTTGAAATGAATTAAATTTATTAAGGTTACCTAACATTACACTTTGCTGCAAGTGTAAGATATTTTAGGTCTTTAAAAAAAATAGGAGTACGAATGTAAAAAGATGAGTACAGGAGTACGGAGGTGTTGAAAGGAGTACAATACTCCTATGGGAGTACATTCGGCAACACTGATTAAAGATAATAAGCTATTCAATTTAGGATAATCAGTTTTTTTGAAGTTAAATTTATAAACTTTGTCGAAATCTTGATTACTACTTATTTGGGAGCCCTGAATAATAGATATGATGAGAGCTGGATGGTGAATGGAATGAAGTGTAATGCAGCATAACTTTAAATTGCCCCCCTATAAAATCAATTAAAAAAACGCTTCTATTTTCGCTTCGAAAAAAATTAAAGAATAACCGACAAAACTTGCAGTAAAATGCCATTTGTTAAATGTACAGCTTTAAACATGGATTTCCGTGTATTAAATTTTAACGTCTTGGTAGTGACTAACCTGGAGACTAAGGCCTGAATTCACCAAGTGCTCATATACTAGCTTTGGGGTATTCACCGACTACTTATAAATATGTTTCGAATTTCGAAAAAGAGCACCACTCTCTTTCAACCTGGCACTCCCAAAATCAAGCTTTTTTCGAGAACGATTGACAGCTGACTAATCAGCTGTTTGTCAAACGCAAATCGATAGATACTTTTGTTGGTCGCTGGAAGGTGTTTTATAATTAAATAGAAAATATAACTATATATTTTTAATTGTTCATAGTGCTCATAATATTCATTGCATATTAGAAACAACAACTAAGTATTGAAATTAAAAAGGAAAAGGGGAACTGCATTCACCATTCTCCTTGAAATTCCTTCCTTCACAAATAATAATAAGAAAAAATTAAACAGAACAACACTTTCATATTTCTCTTTGCAAAGTGATACATATTTTGGCCGTTCAAACATTTCAGCCTGAAACACATTATTGTGCTTGAATAAATAAAATAGTAAAATGCGGTCACAAAAGACAGCAAACGGTAAGACAGCTTATACGATATCAATATAGTTTATCCCTTCCAATAAGTGAATAAACAAACACTGGCATACCAGTCAAGTCCCATATTTATTAAATATACGGAGTTTGACCTATAAAACATGTTGCTATGTATCAATCCTATTCCATCCTTCATATATTATAACGGTTTGAAATATCAATAGCAGACTATTTGAAGTAACCAGTTCTCCTATAATGTACATAAATTCATCAAAAATAATTCAAGATGTTAGTTTTATTTCCTAAAACCAAACAAAATTAGTCGAAACCAGCACTACCTATAGAAATAAACGAACCTCCTTCTATTTTTCTTTCTTGTTGTGAAATTCACTTTTGATATTTTGCAGAAAAAAAATATACCCCTTTGTATCTGCAGAGTTTTTCATACCAATTACGATTAAATCACTTGAATCTGGTTGTATATAGTTTGACATACCGACCGGCTAAAAGACTGACGTATACCAACTTACTGCGCGCACAACAAATAATTTTCTTTAATATATAAAATTGAATAGATAAAAATTTTGTGTGACGAAATTATTGTTGGAAGCAGACTTGGAAAATCTTGAAATTTCACTGCAACAAGTTGTTTCAATCAAAACACCTTAATTAATCCTACCCTCCTCTCTTAATCAAATAACATGGAGTAACATGAATGGGGATTGCATAATGAATCGCTATTAATCCAATTCGCGAGTGTGATCTATGTGGACTCTCTGTAAAAGGATAACAGCTTTAGCTGGCTTATATTTACAATAAAACGAGTTACCAGCTGGCTGTTTTAGTCATTTAGTCAACATGGAATAGAAAAAAAAAAAAAAAAACCTGGTGCAATTACCTGCTAAAAGTCGTCGATTAAGCCATATATATCTCCTTTGGAATATATACCACCACACGATCCACCACCAGGAGCATTGGCTACCTGTGTATAAATCTAACCTGTTGTCAACTTTTACTTTTAACAAACGCTTTTCGATCTTCCTGCTGAGCCTAAGCTTTCAAGTTTTTCCCCGACATATACATACATAGAAGCAAGACCAAAGAAGAATGCTATGCTCGATTATTGCCAAAATGGAAAACCAAAAAAAAAACACAATATCTAGCAAATTAGCATCTAAATTGCGGGGGCTAGTGCGAGCTAATGAACCTATGCCACATACGATAAAATGTATATGTACCTTACCTATGCCTTTATATTGATGGTTTTTCCACTTTTGCTTTTGTTGCAAGAAGCATTGACACATATTTTGGCCTTGAAAATAGGTGCGACGATGACGACGATGAACAACGTTAAAAAAGACGACAACAACGACGATAGTCGCATCGTAATCACTTCAAACATAACTATAAGAGCTCTAAGTAAAGTGTTATTATAGTTCCGATAATTTACTTTGTGCGTGCGTCGCGTCTCACAGTGGGGCAATAAGTTGATTCATCATCTTTTTCTGTGAAATTTATTTAAAGGCTTTCTGAGAAACATGATATTTTTGCTTAAAAATTTTTCAATCTGTGGTAAGGCCGATCTATACAGGAATAATTAAAAATCAATTGAAAATTGTTTGCGTTTACGAGAACTTAAATAAAAGTCATTATTTGATTGTGCTGTTCATAAATGTTAGTAAGGCTCATTCTCAACCTGTCAAACAATATATTGCGTTGGATCGGTATAGGAGGTGAAATGGATGATTAGATAACAGACAACCTTCGTAACAGAATGTTCTGGATTAAGATAAAATATTTATTTAGTGAGGAAAAGAAGATGCAATTTGGAGTCCCACATGGTTCTAATTTGGGTCCACTTTTATTCATTCTTTATACGAATGAGTTACTTTGAGTTTTTAAGCAAAACATACCATTCGCGTTTGCTTATAATACTGCAATTATTGTTCGTCATATCGGCTCTTGGTACGACGGGTTAGTGATAAATGCTTCCAAAACAAAAATAATGCATATCCAATGTCCAAATTTCAAAATGACAGAAAAGCAGATGAACTTCAGAAACTATGTTTCCCTAACACTTGAAATATGTAGTTAAAAATTACAAATATATTGAAATAGTACTAGATTACCATTTTCTCTGAAAAAAAAAACATTGTCAAATTACCCATGGATCAGAAGTAGGTGAATGTAATTTTCAACAACTTCTAAAAGTCGGAATAACTTTAAAAACTTGCCCACGTATCAAGGACAGATAGCAATACAATTGTCCCATAAATTTGTACCAGGACCGTCATCAGGGGAAGGGATTTGGGGGTCTGATACTTACATACATTATATGCCAGCATCTTTATTTTAAGTCTTAAACAACATATTTGTCGTTTTGAGAATTAGCTTACATAGTGAAGATTAAACCAAGTTATACCATTCTTTTATAAGAACTATCCCACTGTATTTATAGTCTAAAATTATGTTGAAATGGCTTAAAGAGAAGACCCCGGACAAAATAAAAAGTATGCAAGTGTGGCAAAAACAAGCCTCAAATGTAAATACTTAAACGAGTCACCTCGTTTCATGGTATTTCGCCAAACTGCCATATTTGCTGATTAGTGCTGATGGTGAGTTAGCTGCACAACAACCACCGTCACCGCACCGCTGCTGTGCAGATTCATGATATAGATACCTTTAACTTAAGCCCATAAAATGAAATAACCAGTAGAATGGCAAATGCACTTGATTTGGAATCAAGTTATATATTTGTTTATGTTTCTTATTAAAAGCGCATTTTCAACTTCGATGCGCTGCTACCGCCACCACCGCCACCATCACAACCACCACACCGCTACCGCACCATTTTAATTTTTAATACTTTTTGTTTTGTTATTACCATTTTATTGCAGAGACTCATAAACAAGTCTTATAGATTCAATCTTGTTTTCTTTTTAATTTTTTTTTTTATTTATTCTAAACGATTTGTCTGTGAATTATTGAGAATTAAATGAATAACAAATTTGCTAAGGCGTGCCTCGTATTGCTGTTATTATTATTATTGTTCTGACAATAGTATTTTATAATTAGTGTTAAGGAAAATAAAAATGTTTAATCATATAAAATACCTTATGCATTAGTGACTACTACATATGTAACCGTTTGTAAATATTGATGACCAAGTTCAATTTAGAAGAAGTACCTTGTACAAAATACACTACACACACACCTAAATAATGTTTGAATTTGCAATCAGTTTAAAATAATGCTAAATAGACAGAAGGGGAAGGCAAATAAAAAGAGTGTTGAATTTCAAGGCAAAGGTCTGCAAGGTCTTTTAAAGACTGAAGCTTAAATAAAAATACCAAAGCGGTATTCTTCTGTTATATTGCACTTTTTGTATTTGGATTGCTTATTTGATATTAAGTTCAAGTTTAAATTTTCTTGAAAATAACGTTTTTTGAGGTTATTCGTAAATTTGATTTTATAAAAAAAAAATACCAACACCTGTCAGCAAGTTGCATTGAGATTTATTTTAAGGTTTTTGCAAATTTGTTTGAATTAAGTTTATTTATATTATGTTTGGTTGAATATACATACGAATTATAGTAATTCAGGTCTTTTCATTTTACTCGGATATCATTAGAGTCTTTAAAGCAACATTTTTTATTATTATAACATTGGAAGTTGTTACCTATTCTGGGATAAGCTATGGATGGACAATCATAAATAACTGCTTGTAAGTTTTTACTTCGATCTCCAACTAAATTAAAGGCCGATATGTTACACTTCATCTTCAAGAAAGCCTTTTTAATAATGTAAATTATTAGATCCACTGCCATCGAAATCCACAGCGCATCATTGGAAGAAGATTGCGTCTCAGCTAGTCGGCAAGTGGAAAGGCAGTAGGCACTTGAATCAAACTACCCTACGAAAGTTGATGTAACTAGCAAAATAGGTATCAGTTAAGCTTCAGATCCATCTTGGACCTTAAGTAAGTGCATGTACCTACTTCAAAATTGCCAGTTTTATTTTATCAAAATATCGACAAAACAAAAGAGTGAGTTTTTCTAACGAAAACCCTGTATAACACGCGTACCCCAGTCTTCCACATTTTATTTGTTTTTGAATAAAAAAAAAACAACGACTCAATTTCTGATATTATGTATCTTTAATAAATTAAATAAGAATATCTACAAAATAATTCTGCTGCAATTTGCCTTATTACCAAATTGATTTAGCATGTACAATGTACATATGTATGTGAGAATATAATCATACGAGAGTAGGGAGGTGTATTCAATATGTTCACACCTATTCATTATATTATACGAAGTAGGTAATACAATTCCCATTCCCGCATCAACCACAAACCTCATTACAATCATTTCTCAAATACGGATGTTTACTTTTTATATAGATATTTTTTTTTTTATTTATATTTTATGTCAATAAAAAAGTTTTTGTTTTCATACAACGCAATTCGACCACACCACACTAAGAATAAACAAAATACATACATATCTTCTTTTGGGATATTAAGACTTATAATAAAAACTTTAAACAAACTTTATAGAAAACATGTAAATTTTGTATAAAAAAAAAAAAAAAACTTTAATTTAAATTATTTATGCTAGACAACAAGTACTTAAAAGTTGTTTACTTTTTTTATGATCGAGAGACCAGAAAGTCACGTGCATGCAGATGTGATACTACCTATGTAGGTATACAGCATTGATCAAATTCTCATGTGGAATACAAAGAGATCATTAAACTTTTCATTTTTATACAAAGGATTTATTTTTGTTTTGGCTTATTATTTTATCTTAACCTCAGACGTTAAAACAATGATGCCGGTTTCAAAGAACAATGATAAATTGTTTTTAAGGTTATATTTTACGATCAAATCGAATATTAGATGCTCCCATAAGAAATAAAGAAAATGTTCGTATAGCTTTTAACTCAGCTAATACTTTAAGAACATCTTTATTTTCAAATCTTAAAAGTAAAATAATAAAAGAAGAAAAATCTAACATTGTGTACAAAATAAAATGTTTAGGTGATGGAATATTAGGTTGTCTTTCTGTTTATGTAGGAACATCAATGCAGAAACTAAAAAACCGTATATCAGGTCATAAATCTGACATAAATAATGGAAACTCACAAATAACAGCCTTAGCATTACATTGTATAGATGAAGGACATAGACCAGACTTTAGTAATGTAGAAATTTTACAAACAGAAAAACATTATAATAAAAGAATGCTTATAGAAATGCTGCATATTTTAAAGACTGAAAATACAGTTAATAGACGATCGGACTTAGAAGGTCTTAGTAATATCTATGGCCAATTTATTGATAGATAGTTAATATTTTATGTTCAACTTTGTTTTGTTTTTTTTTTTTTTTTTATTTATGAGTATTTTGAATAATTTGAAATTGTATTCAGAATTAAATATTATTATTTATTATTATTATTATTTATTAACAAGTAATTCAAATTACAGGGTAATATAAATTATTTATAGAGCCTAGCTGCGGAGACTATTGGCTCTATTATTATTTAAATTTTAATAATTTGAAACGTCTTTTTCAAGATATTCAAATTTTAAAAAATAAATATAATTTCATAAATATACAAAATTGATAAAAACACAATTCTTCTTTCAAATAATTTTTAGGACAGAATGTAAGTATTATACATAATTTTTATTAGAAATAAATATTAATTTTAAAAAATTATAGAGACCTGAAGAAGTACTTAAACAAGTACGAAACGTCGTCTATCAAAAAGTAGATAAAGAAAGAAAGACCTGAAGCCCACAGAAATAGGATTCAAATATATTGAATTAAGAATTAAAGGTCACGAAAAAGGAATAATTATCAAAAATCTATCTATCGATAGCAAAATGATAATTAGTACCGGTGATAAAGTTTTTATCTGAACTTAAGTTAAGGGAAAATTATCTGGATTTAGCTTAGTCTATCATTCATCGAATTCTGTATGGAGTTGCAAAAAAACATGCCTATTTTAAAACGATACAAATGCTTATGACAACAGTGTTGTTTGTATGCTCATCTCTTTTTTCATTTTTATCTTTACACTACAGTTTACACTACCTTACCGATTTTTAAAACTTAAACGCCATCTACCTACCAGATTAAGAATTTATTTTCGGATCTTTAAAATATATTCATTTATAGAGTTTTTTTTTATTCTGGAGGCACACATGGTGAATGACGGCAAGTCTAAATAAAAATATATGTATATGCATTAAGGGTGTATACAACGGCGACCATTTTTGTATGCTAACAAATATGTCAGCTAAGCATTCTAGGTGAATAAACTACAAACACTTATTGTCAACACTGATCATTTAAATTCAAACCATTGTAAAAAATAGAAAATTCTTTTTAAGTAAAACTTCACTCCTGATACTAAAGCAAACCGTTGCTCCATGTTTGAACTAAGTCATTCACTAAAAAACAGTTTTTTTTCTTTTAGGTTAACGTAAATAGGTTCCGAGGAATCAAATGGGTACTTCTATTGGCAATTTCCCCCGAAAATAACTTGCAACCACTTTCGAAATATTTGTATGGGATTAATTTTTTGAAATAATTTTTTATTTAACACTTAAACTTAACTTAAGTGATTTCTTTCCACTGAGAAATTATTAATATTTCTCTCGGTAAATAGTTTTGCGATACTTAATATTAAACAATACATTTTACATACTTCTTAACTCTGTTAAATAAAACTAATATTGAATTTACATTCCGAGAGTTGACGAATTTAATTTAAAACCTTGATAATTTACGTCCTAATTAAGTCAAATATGAAGTTTAAACTTTTATTGTGAAACTATGTCTTAAATAAAATTACAACCTACGTAAAATACTTTTTTATAAAACCGCTTTCTGGAGATGATTCAAAGACGAAACTGTCAAAATAATAATAATTAAAATATATACATGCATAAAAAAAAAGTACATAAAAGTATATAAGTTTAACGTGTACTGTTTGACTAGACATACTTAACATGACCTTGAATTTATAACCTAGTATTTGACAGTAATATAGATTTATGATTATAGGTTAGACTAATATTTCACATTTGTTATTTATTTCACACATTATTTATTTTATAAAGAACGAACATCTTCTTCAAAAGACAAAAAAGTGATTTTTTTTCACGTAAACCTAACAAAACAATACAAAATGTTAAATCAATATAGACAAAAATTATGATTTATAAACTCTTTCTTTGTATATACAAAATCTATAAAATTCTATATATACAAATACTCTTCTCAACTTGTGAATAAAATTTTTCACGATGCTTTTTAATTTTTTTTTCAATTTATGAATCTCTCTTGTGATAGGTATTTATTCAAATTTGTTTTACAAAATGCGTTGACCTTAAAATGCTGTTACTTACAAGTATTTTGGACTTGAACAAAAATGTTGATCAAATACTTGGAATAATACAAATAATAATTTAAATTAAATATTTGCCTACAACGTTAACACCATCATAAGCTTTGGTTGTGTTTCTTATTTGTTTATAACTCAGGTGGGATTTATTTATGAATCTTCTTTTGAGAAAATGATGTAGTACCGGATTTGTTGATTAATTCATTTTGAATATTGTAGATAGATTACATAAATATACATTGTTCATATACGTATGTCTATTGTTTAATATTTAACGGGTAATGTCGTATGGATTGAAGAAGTACGTATATAAACATTTACAAGTTTCTTCAAAAATGAATATCAATTATGGAGTTACAAAAATAATTATTAGAAATAAAAATCAAAACACTTTATTGATCAAACAATGAGTCGGTTTCAATTATGAATTTTAACGTAAAAAAACAACAACAACAAATCAAAAAATTAAAATTGAAAGCTTACTTGGATGCATTTAGAGAAGACCGGAGCGGCGACATCACATCATCAGCATTCACGAAGTATTCAGTAGTTTGCTTTGAATAGAGGTCATAATTGCTTGCAAATTTGACTACACAACAAGCTAGTTTCTTTGCAAGTTCATAAAGAAATGGTTGAAAAAACGACATCGGAGAAAAGCAATTTATACGTAAATACAACACCACTTTAAATCCATATGGAGTGGACTTATAGCTAAGTCCAGATATTTTTCGGGACTTAACTTTAGTCCCAATAAATATTATATTACCGACACTAATAATCATTTTGCTATTGACATTTTGTTTTGAATGGAAACGTCAAATTATCTGTGTCATCAAATGAAACAATTTTTTCTATGAGAACAAAGTGGCGGTCATTGTCATGGAATTTAGTTTGTTTGCCTATAAATGACTTGAGATTAAGTTCTATGTTTTTATTTCATTTAAGTGGAATAATGTTTCATATGAGTTTTCTTTTTTTAATGTGGCATGGCTGATAAGTTTTTGTTTTGCATGCTTGCCACAAAACTGAAAGGGTAGTGATGGCATTTTGTAACAGTGATGGGATTGTTTCCTGTGATGACTTTGGTAAGTCCCGATGTCATTTTTTTGTTTAACTCCATATGGAATTGCAAAAAAACATGGGAAACATAAACGTACATACATAAATAATAAGAGCGACATCTACCAATGTAGGTATACAACTGAACAAATTAGAATTAACATCGATGTTGCCTAAATTCAGTGCTTCTTTGTCTTTTTGTATGTAATAAGCTTCATTCGCATTAAGTTCTATTTGTTCGCGCTCACAATCTCGTGTCCATCAACAATAGCTATGATAAGCTATGTATAAAACTTAAGCAACCAGACTTACTTGGTTGCTAAATTTTTATACATTGTATGTGCTCATTCTAACGTTCTTTTATGCAACGTTTTGTTTGTCCATATAATAAACTTTGCTACATTCGTTACATTAAATTGCATAAACTTCCGATTTTTCTAATTTTTCGATTTTATCTTTTGCCGAACCGAATAAATTGCTTAATTTTTTATCACTTCTATAAACTATTTCTAGTTCATGGTCGCCAAAAATTTGTTTTAATTTAATAGTAATTTTTGGAGCAAAAGTCATACAACATAAATGGTTTATAGACTCATTAATAAGTACTCTAAAAAAGTAAAAAATTCGAAATACACCACCTTTTTCTCACAGAGTGTATCAAACTAAGAAAAGAACAAATGGTAATCTATGACTTTTGCTCCAAAAATTGCTAATAAATTGACAAATACATTTTGATGACCATAAACCAGAAATAGTTTATAGAAGTGATAAATAATTAAGCAATTTATTGGGTTCGGCAAAAGATAAAATCGAAAAATTAGTAAAATCGGGAGTTTATGCAATTTAATGTAACGAATGTAGCAAAGTTTATTATATGGACAAACAAAACGTTGCATAAAAGAACGTTAGAATGAGCACATACAATGTATACAAATTTAGCAACCAAGTAATTCTGGTTGCTTAAGTTTTATACATAGCTGGAACATTATTCCACTTTAATGAAATAAAAGTAAATAAATCCATAGAACTTAATCTAAAGTCATTTATAGGCAAACAAACTTAATTCCATGACAATGGCTGCCATCTTTCCATCTTTTACTCATAATGCCACAGATAATTTGCCGTTTCCATTCAAAATATCGATTACAAAATGATTATTTGTGCCGGAAATATAGTTTTTATTAAGTTAAGTCCCGAAAAATATCTGGACTTACACAGCTGAGTCGCTAAATTGCTTTGCTTCGATGTCGTTTTTTTTTTGTCCAATTCTTTATGGACTTGCAAAGAAACACGCCTGATGTTGTGCAGTCAAATTTGCAAGCAGTTATCTTTATTATTAGAAGTCATTCATATGGATTTAACTGCAAAATAAGGCCCCAGGACAAGGCTTCAAAGAAATAAAACAAAACAATAAATTTGTTCCTTTAATTTTATACTCTGTGCATTTCTGTGAATTTTTGCACAATTTATTTTTTTTATATGAACTTTGACAGACCTTTGTGTAAAAATTCACACAAATGCACAAAGGAACTAGTCTCATAAAAACGAAAATTCTCAAATTTTGGGATAAAATTTAATTTTTTGAGGCGCTATTCCATTTTTTTGTCGGGGTCTAATTTCATAATGAAATAAAGCCCCAATATATTATGGCAGCATTAAAATGAAAATTCAGACCGAATCGATTGCTGAGGGAAGAACTACAAATTTTCTTGTTGTAAAAAAGTTTACAAGTTACAATGCAAACATTTTTATGACTATGTGGGTATTATTTAATTTTCGAAAATAAACTTAATGAAAAAAAAAAAACAAAATAAATTGGGATATTATTTCATTTTTGAAAATGAATATAAATATTGTCAAAAAAAATTGGGGTTTTGGATTTTATTTCATGGTGCCTACCTTCGCGGAGCCGATTTAGCTATATGCTATGTATATCAGCATTTTCGGAAATTTAAAACTATAGAAATCAATCCCATCTACTGTCAGAACTTAACCATTTAAATCTCAAATTTCATGAATTATATTAGTGATACATGGAACTTGTTTAAAAAAAAAAAAGTAAACATCTTTCAATTGTTGGTCTGCTCGTTGAATTACAAATTTTTTACTTAAATGAATTCTGTCAAGATGTTTTTTGGATAAGTGACAGTTTTAATTAATATTTTTCGGTGTGGTTTCCGTTAGCATTTTGCTACCATGTTAGAGACCACAACGCATGGTAAAACTCTCCATTAATATTTTTCAGAAGTCCTTTTGTTTACGTTTTCGTTATCAATTTGGAGACCACAAGAAATTTTCGTTTGGCTTCAGCTGCGTATTAGGCTTAAGAAACAAAAATAATTTCAAATTCAGCTTATCAACATTTTTGAAGTCTTAAATAATAGTTTGACTATTACCTATATATATTTGGAATCACTCCAACTGTCTTCTTACCCCCAAAATCCTATATATATTTTATTTTTTAAAATTTTTATTTGCCCATTATTGTCGATTTAATCACAAATGTTCAACCCTTAGCAAGAGAATATATCCATTAACAAATTAACCACCTTTAAACAATACCAAATCCACATTACACAACCCCCCCAAACAGCTAAAATGAGCACATACCTATACAAGCATGCACTACGAACTACATATAAGTATTATATATGTATATACAAATTAGTTAATGGCTAGCACTGGTAATGGTGCCTGGTTCCCTAATCATAGCCAACTTACTATGCCTTCTTGGCTTGCGAATAAGTCCAAATGAAGTCAAGACCGTCATTAGCCTCATACGTGCCTACTAACCTACCCAAAAGAGTTACCAACTATCAGCATCAAAACACTAGCATGCATGTTCAGTGTTCGTGATGCACAGACAATAATTGTAACACCCAACTAGTAATTTAATAATTGTTTCATGATAATTGTAAATCATAATGTGGCAACCACATCAGTATAGGCAGGTAGGTACATATACATAGGTAACGCGCTATTGAGTATGTGAAGTCTTTAGCTTTTTTTTTTTTCTTAACTCCGCAGATGGTTTCTACGAAGCGTGTCGCACTCAACGCACTTCTTTTGCGTTAATGATAATAATTGTGTGCCTCGACGCCGCCGCTCCACCGCTGTTAGCCACCATCACAACGAACAGTAGTCAATAATAGAAATAAGGCGGCGAAAATATTTTTTTTTATTTATTAAATTAATATTCTTAATACAATGTAAATTTATTTGACAAATATTTTAACTCGAAAAAATCATTGTTGCCATGTTACAAATTATATCAATACAGGGTGGGCCAAATATAAGTTTCTTTTTAAAAATACAATAAAATTACCAAAATTTAATTTTTTCGATGTATAATGACTTTATTAGTGAAAGCAAACATACCCATTAATTATAAAACACAACGTCGTTCAAGTAGCTGGCTGATTCTGTCACTCCAATTTTCCAAGACCTCGTTTATTGTTTCGGGCTGTAGCTCACACCAGCGACAAACAGCTGTCAGTGTCAAAATAACCTATGATTTAAAAAGAAACCACTAGATTTTTGTTCTAACTTCCTTGGTTCTCGGTTTCAGCTATGGTCACACTAAACTCAATGCCAAGAGGATTAACTCTGATTTCAAGTAAATTAATAGGTAACAGTTATCACAATTTAACGAGGATTGTTCGGCTTACCATCTGTTGCTTTAATATTCCATTTTTTGATTTTTTGTTCCCCTCACCCTCACCTTGGCTGCGATCTTATACAGGATGTCTTTTCATAATAACATTAATTATGTAAATATACAAATATCATTTTTTTTTTTAATTTTAATATCTTAAAAACGGGTGAATGAATTTTAATTTTGAAATATTACTCAAAATTGACATACCAGATTTTAAATGTTATAGAAATTTTCTATATACAAAAAATATTTTCAAAAAATTGATTATAACGTTTTTTTGAATATTTCTTTAATTAATATTTTTTTCTGAATTTAGACGACGTTCTTTATTTTAAGCTCAAAACACTTAACAATTGTTTTAGCAGCTTAAAAAACGAGTTACATTCTTCCATATTATTTTCTCTTCATATAATAAAACAACAATAAGAATAATTCATTTTAGACAGCTAAATATAAAACCTATCCCACTGTGTTCTGTTTTCTTGACTTGGCTTAAGAGTGTGTATATATTGTAATATTTTTTGTTGCTACATTGCAGCAAATACCAAGTGAATAAAGTTTAAGTTTTTTATTTTTAATATAGCTATAGTATAATAAGTAGCATTAATAATTCACGGCATGCATACGGATTACAGTTAAATTCTTTTATCGATAATTTGAAGCAAATTGTGCAAAAATTCATCGTAAAATGTTTTATGATGAAATATTGATTTTGGGGGGCCATTTGAGGCGCATTTAATTTCAATGTTAGAAAATAAACATATACATAGCTAGCTGTTTGACTTTAGAGCGAGTATAGTTCAGAAAATGTCATTATTATCTGTTTTGTAGGTTGTGAGGAAATTTATAGGTTACCTACCAAAATTGAACCACTAACCAAATGTGGCATAAACAAACAAATGCCAAACGATTGATTGTTCTATACTTCTATTTTCTGTCGTTGGAACGACAGTTTTTTTTTTTTTTTTTTCTGCAAAACTTCACTCTTAATTCCTTTAAACTAAATATAACTCCTTACAAAAAGAAAACAACATCAATTTATAAAATATAACACAAAATATAACACAAAACATAAATTCCCTTTTCTAGGTTGTAGTTGTAAGCATATTATGGTGTTTGTATTTGCACTACAGTTTCGCTAGTGAACATGAAAAATCGTTCTAAACCCTATTTCAACTAGGGAATTACTATATTAATAAAAGTGTTAGAATATTTTGTTGTTGTTGGGTTATCTTTCTGTCTACACACAGGATACGATGGCATGGCTGGCAAAAAAAAAAAAAAACAAAAAACCAAGGCGACCCACAGTCTCGCATGAGGGTTTAATTTGATTTAACTCACACACATCATTATATTATTTGCGAATAAGGCTTGTGGAGCAAAAAGCGTTGCAAATATGACAGTTTTATACACATTTTGTGGTGGATAATTTATTTTGTGAGTTCAATGTACATCAAAGGACATAGATACAAAGGGGTTGTGCGCTTTTTTATGCCACGTTAGTGACAACAAAAGCCACAATATGGGAAATAATTAAGTTGGTAATTTAAGCGTTGTGTAGGAAAGGCATGCTTTTTTATTTAGCTGACTCAAGTGAAAAAAGAATATGTGGATTAGATAAAGATAATTAATATATACAAGATAATTTTTTTACTCAAAAGAACCCTTTTTTATTAAAATTAAAATGAGCTGTGGAACATAGTGATATTTTAAACCTTATGTTCCAGACTAGTTAAATAAAAGTAGACAACAATTTATGCTCCTGATAATTTATATTATATTCTTAGTCAAAGTTAAACTTTGTGAGTTTTAGAAAAAAAGTTTTTTGAAAGAGTCGTTTTTTTTAATGAGAAGGGTTCAACTCAAATGAAATTCTAAGCTAACTGAGTAGGTAAACTTGTTGTAAAGTTTATCTGGTTCATAAATATATTAAATTAATGCAAACAATTTTTTTAAGAATAAAACTACTGAAAGCAGCTTTATTTATTCGGGACTTATGACTTTTCTTTCCGGAAGATTCTGAATGTTCCGACTATGATTAAAATTAATGAATACAAAGATTTGTCGAGTTATGTTAAAAGTAGTAAAATAGGTATTTTTGGAGTAATATTATAGCATATGAAATAATTTATTTCCGAAAAATTAAAAAAATTAAAAATTATTAAAATTTTGTAAATGATACTTCTGTTTTCTGTTCTGTGATGCTTTTTCTTCACGGCTGATGTAGACTCACCGGTGTAAAAGATTATTCCCAAAGAAGCAACAAAACTTGGGATTAAAGGGTCTGGTAACTGCAAATAAAATAATGGTTTTAATTATTATTCTTTTCTTTTTAATTTTTTTTTATAATTTTTATTTATTTTATCTTATTTGTTTCTAACACGGTATTTCATATAATGTTCTTTTACAAAGCGATATCCTTAATATAAATTAATACGGTACTTTATATACAACAATCCGGTTTCATCTCAAAATAACTAACACGGTATTTTATATACTACAGTGTTGACTAACATAGAATTGTATACTACAATATTCGGCAACTTAGATAACTAACACGGTATTTTATATAAAATGTCCTCAGCATACAACCTGAGGAACAAAACGGTCGGACACTCTCAGAGTACTTTGTCCAGCGGGAACCTTGAAGAGGACCACGGAGGAACGAAACGAGTTCGAGGAACCTTATTGGAAGCTCTAAATGTCTCTAGCATGCAACCTGGGGAACTAAACGATCGGAACTCTCGTAGAGAAACTTGTCCAGTGAGCTTCTTGAATAGGAGACCAAAGGAACCAAACGGTCGAGAATCTCGAAGAAACTCTTGTCCCTAGTAAGCAACCTCGGAGGAGAACCTTGTCCAATGAGCTACTTGAAGAGGAGCTCAGAGGAAAGAAACGGGTGGGATTTCTTATGGAAAACCCTTATACCTAATAATAATGTAATACTAATAATAATAAGCGTAAATAAGTAATACTACTCAAACTGTTCGCCCTACTCTAACAAGTGTCCCTAACAATTTTTATTAAAAAAATTAGATTAGCTTCTTCAAGCAGAGTGAACTCCACTAAAAAATGCTTATCTGTCACCGTCCACCGAGACACCTGAGTATGATTTACATCACGGCCCGATCTTGAATTAATTTAGCCATTTCCTTCACTTCCTCTTGTTAATTTCTGGGATAAAATACAGTGTGAACTGCCAAAAGAGGAAGTGTAAAATCATATGCGATTTGTATGTTGTATACGATGCAATGTAAAGGGTGCGTATTGGTGTCGCACGCTTTTGCTTAAACTTACGAATAATTATTTAAAGAAAATTATTATTTATATTAATATCGTGCTATATATCTTATAATAAACTAAGATTACTTTAGAGGTTGCAACGCTTCGTTACAGTTCCTTCGGGGAAAATCCTTTAAATAAAACCTAACATTTTTTTATATAAACACTATATAAGTTCAAGTTGGACAAAATAATTAATTTTACATATTTTTGACTAAACGCACCCTTATTCAACTATAGCTTTTTAATTGCTTTACCTATTCTATTATAATTTAAAAACTGTTGCTTCTTAAAAGTTCAATTCAAACAATAAAGCATTTGAAAAATTTTGAAAATAAAAAAAATTAACTTTTCTTTAAAAGCATTTAATTAATGAGTTATTTAAATAACCGACGCGTAAACAAATTTGCCAAAAATATGTTTGTTTCCTTATTTTTGTTTAGAATAACAATATGACTATTATTAATGCTTTTTCTAAATTTTAAGTGAAACCTTGAAAATATTATTGTAAAATTTTATTTCTATTAAATTGCGTCTTCATTTTATTTCAGAACTTGTGCGGAAATTTGATCATAAAAGGTAAGCAGTTTAAGATAAAGTTTTAGTCTATAATTCAATGAACATTTACTGTCACAAAAAAAAAAAACTATATAAGTTTATGCTTCTCCTTTTAATATTTAACTTAAATCCAAAATTTCATGTTAATTATTTTATTCTAAAAACTACATAAATATTTTCCATCAAAAAGGTTCAATAAACTTTTTATTTATTTTTTAAATGTGCAAGGTCTAACACATCTGTTTTTTTCTTCTTTTTTTTTTGATGAAATGATATGTCCAATTTTGCACGAATGATTATTTAACTAAAATGTTTACAAACAAAATATTGTAATATTTAAGAACAGTGAGTGGGCATAACTCTTAGGTAATTTTAATTAATAAATGGATTTATTTTCAATCAGTTCCTTGATTACCAAATTTATATTGTCGGTACTTATGGTCAAGTGATCATAACCAGCTTTATAATTTCTCTGTTTGTGCTTTACGTCGTTGTGTGTCTAATTAAATTAAAGATGAACTGAACATACAAAAAATATGATAAATTTTAGAATAAGTATACGTAAATGGCAATTAGACAATTTATGATTTGGTTAGTTCGATTTAAATGCAATAAACAAAATTTATAATAAGAGAGTGTGGGAGTACATATTTGTATTGTCCAAGTCAACAAAAAAAATCTGTTACTGATTTGGAAGACAAACAATTTGTATGTTTTGTTTTTGCAAAAAAAAACACAATAAATAAGTTCCCAGATAATCACTGTGATGCTGCTTAGAATAAAAATGTATTTTAAAAAAAAGCGCAATATTACATATGTTATTTTTGATTCTTTTTTATCCCAACATTATAAGTGTGATGTGTATAAGTGATGTCAGTAAGAATGAGCTAATTTCAAGGTTTTCACTACTTTAATATGATGACTATTTTCATTTCAAATAATTTCAAAACAGTGCGTTATGTACGTATGTATGTAATATAACAAAGAAAAATAAAAAAAGTACGTATACGCCAGAGTGTACAAACATTTAAATACGCAAAATATTTGAATTTATTTAATCAACTTTAGCTTAGCGTTTAAATTTACAATATTGGTTTGATTAGGTTCCACAAGGAGTTTCAATAAACTAAGGTTAAAGTCTTTGAACTTGGTTAGTTTAATTTTATGATATATTTAGGGTTTACTTTACTGAAATGGTGTTTATAATTTTATACAGTACATTTTATTTTCATCTGCCTCCAAATAACAGTTCTGATGAGGTTTACGTTTAATCCAAACATCCATTTGTTGCAAAAATCGGAAGTTTACAGGAAAGTCAATTTTCTGTAATGGTTCTTTTTTTTTTGACGACTAATTAACGGCAAATTATTTACCTATCGACTTTTCGCTCAGCGAATTTTCCCTCGTTAAATGAACATTCAAAAAAATGGACTATTACCACCAGACGAAAAAAGTCTTGTCTCGAGAAACCAAAACAATACTTAAACTTTAAAACGTCCGGGATGAGATCATATTTTTTTTGGAATGAAATTAACCATCACGGTGAGTTTGGTGACATCAACAGGAATATTTAAAATAAAAAAAAGTAAATTTTTAAAAAGTTTAATACTTCGCAGCTTCTAGATTCAAACTCTTGTTCGACATGTCTGCCAAAAAAACGCGACGACACAGTAAAAAAATTTAGTTGGAACAAATAATTTAAAAATACTCGTCTTTAGAATTAATTTATAACCAGGAAACCGCTCTCATAAATACCTTTAATTTTACGTGTTGTCTCATGAAATGTAAGCCACTATTTGCTATAACATTGTCCTAAGTTTGTTGAACTCTAATTTTATGTAAGTAATTTAAATTCTCTACGGCTATTATTGAACAAAAAAGTTGTAGATAAGTAATCAATTTTACTTAAAATATTTTGAAATCATAAAAATAAATATTACGCATACGTGTCCCAATAACGTTTTGGTCTATTATCTTAAAGAAATATTAATCCCTTCCATCCCGAACTTTTTGTATATATGTAAGGTATGTATCAGGCTTGTAAATAATGCAGTCTCAAATAAGATTGCATGGATCGATTGGATGGATGGATTTTTTTTTTTTTTTTTTTTTTATTTCAATTATTATTTCAATTATGATTCTTAATACTAAATAAATACAACATTAGAGCATACAATAACATAAAGAAAATTGAATACAAAAAACTGCAATCTATAGAACACAAGGAACTAGAGTCGAAAGCAGTCCGAAAAGAATAAGAGTTTAATCAATTTCAATTTAATACAATAAATGTGATGTGGGGTCACGAAAAGATTTAAAAAAAAAAAAAACATATCTATTATTTATTTGTGGATTATAGACAGATAAATTTTTGATTTATTTTAAAATTGTTTAAGTGACGTTTAAACTTTTACAAAATTTAAATAAATACAAATTTAACTCCCAGAAGATATATCTATACTTTCTTTTAACAATTAAGTTTCGAAAAATGGTAATAATATAGTTTATAAATTATTAGAATAATATGCTTACTTAAAACATAAAAAAAGTGAGTCTACAAGTTTCTGCTGCCTTTATAACTTTTTTAAAAAACTTCAGAATAAACCTTTTCTTGAATTATATATATATAATTTTGTAGGGTTATAATTGAGAATATCAGTTAAAAGAAAACAACAAAACAGTTTGAGCTCTACCACTTTCAGATTCAGTCATATATGTATGTATAATGGTTTATTGAAAATTCCAAAGGTAAGTATATCTTATAATCTACTAAAATACCAATTAAATAAAATTCAGAAGCAATAAATGAAACAACAAATAAATGTAGTCGTTTTTTTACGATCTATCATTTATCAATAATTTTACTGTTCTGAAGAATTTTTTTTAAATTATAGCCTCCCGCGGATCCACAATGTTATTGTTGTGGAATTTAAATTTCAATTATAGGCAGGTGAGGTGTGAATGTACTAAAATTTTGCTATGAACAATGCCATTATGAATAATATTAAATAATTATAATAAAGCCATTTTGTATTATATTAATAAATTAAAAACAATTGACATTTTTATCATATGTCATTAAAATCAATTTGACTCTGGCGCTGTTGTTTGTTTATCAACAACTTTAATGATCAGAGTTCAGAAACCTTTATCATACCATAGCTAAAATATTCATTGTGTAATAACACAAAACATTGTATAGTACACAGTATTTCAAATTCTCGAGTGTATTGATTTTTATACAAAACGATAAATTCATTTAAAATTTTTAAATATTTTTAAGAAGTTGTTTTTGCAAAATCTACTAATAATTTCAATAATTGTTTTATTGTTTGGAATTTATAAACACACACCTCTTAAATAATTTATAAGAATTTTATTTTAACCAACATGTTATCTAGTCAAATTAATCTGAATAATCATATTTTTTTTTTTTAAATTAATAATTAATAATAATTTAAGCACCAAAGTTTATGACTAAACAAAAAATAATAGTTTGAAATAAAATATCAAAACATCATTAATTCAAATGAAATTTAATTAAACAAAAATGTGATAGAATATTTGATTTCTTAAAAATTCACGCACTGCATTCTTAAATCGAAACTTACATTTAAATTTACCAACAGTAGCACGTACCAAATTGTTATTATTTAATAACACAGCCAATTTTGTGTTACTATTTGGCGTCTATTCGCTCATTATACAAACGATTACACCGGCAAAGAATTACATTGATATACCGCAAATAATAGCGTTAATAGAAAAAATCGCGTGTCAGACTATGTCGACAATATGATAAGAGTATTTTTAGTGCTGTGTAAAAGTATTTATTTTATTTTCTTAATGAAAATTGTCAAAACTTATTGGTTATAAAATATTTTTAGATATAATATCAATGGGCTGAGTTCCAAGAGAAGACCAAAATACTGAAGTCCGAATAGAAAAATTTTTGTAAAAAACCGATTAATGAAAGAATTAATAAGTAATAAGTTAAGTTTTTATTTATACAGAGTTAAACAAATAATTTGAAAAAAAAATGATCTACCGGTTTTCGAAATATCGAATTTCAAAAAAATTATTTTGATTTTTTTTTTAAATCGAAAATTTGTTTTTTTTTGTGTACCTAATATTATTTAAACTTATAAGGAACTCTTATAAAAAAAATTATCATTCAAATTGATTGAATAAATAATCGGACAGTCTTAAACAAATAAAAAGTTCCATGACAGATGCCGTTATTAATAGAATAATGTGATTTTTTTTTTTCAATAATAGCTCACAAAAAAAATGTAAGCAAGATCTTATGGGTACTGTGACCATCCATTCATTATAATAATGAACAGTTCTGTATTAGAAGATGATGTTCATTATGAATTATTTTTTATACAAAAACACATAAATGTTCTGTATATCAAAAGTTGTTCATTATTTATTCTGTATTTCGTACAAATTCTTAAAAACAATAACATAAATATTGAAGCAAAATTCAATGACAAAAAAAATAGTAATGCTAACGTGCCCTTACCAATTGAACGAACGAACAAGACTTCTAGTACAATTTTATTTTGTTTTGTTGAACTTAGTGAAGGAATGTGGAAATCAATGTCCCTAAAAATGAACTGTGTTAATTTAAATTTGAAGTTCTTTTGTTTGTATGTAAGACTTTTTTGTTTTAGAGTTATTTTATTTTTAATTTATGCAAATAAAGACTGAATTTCTTTGCCTTCTTTTTTTAACTTAACATATTTTGTAATTAAATGGAAAAATTTAAAATTGAGAGGAATTTTGTTTCTTTTTTCATTTGTTCATTATTTGCAATTTGAAAATATGGTCTCCGTACGTATGGGCCATTTTTTTGAAAAATGAGATTTTCCGGTTTTTAAACACCTGTTTTTTACTAAAGGTACCGTTAGATTTTGTTATACCTAAGTACAAATGTTGATTAAAATTTACTAGGTAGTGTTAAAAAGCTGCTGTGTACAAAGTTTAGTAGAAATCGTCCAAGTCATTTTCGAACTATTAAGTTTTCAAACAAAAATTTTGAAATTTTTTTTTTTAAATCCAAATTTGTTTCTTTTAATTTATGTGTACTAAACACAATAGCGCAAAATTTTAAACGATTTGGTACGATGTTAAAGCTTTTTTTAGTATGATAAAATGGCTTTAACATCGTACTAAATCGTTTAAAATTTTGCGCCAATACTTTTAATACTTTTTAAACATTCTCAATTAAAAAAGTTATAAAAATCATTTGAAATTTTTGTGAGAAAATCAGAAAATGTTTCTATGAGAGGTACAAATTAATTATAAATTAAAACCATTTTTGGAATTTATGGATTTTTTTTTACAAAACGGCAATCTTTTTGCAAAGAAAACTATCTATTTTTTAACTAGTTTTTAATTGTGTTCGAGGTTTCGATTTTCGGTTTTCTCTTTAGTTGTTGAAAAAAAAAACTTTGCACGGCAGGTAGATATCGCAATTTTTGTACAATATTGGTGTCGTCCTTGTCCAAGTAAAAATGTGTAAATTTCATAGTAAAAACTATTGTTCAAGCCCGAACTGTTTATCCAAAAATGTATATTTTTATTAGGCTTATTATATTAACATATATTTATCTCGCTTATAACCGGTAAAATATTAGAGGATCTAACTTTCAAAAAATCTCAAAAACCTTTAATAATCTTTAGAACCATATTTTTACATAAACAGTTTTCAACTCGACATAATTATATAGGAAAAAAAAAGTTTGACAAAACCTTGTGCACAGCGCTGTGCTTATATATTTTTCTACATCCAATATATTACTTACATAAGAACTTACTTTGGATTTGATCTCCATCTTCAGCCATTGGTGCGAGATGGTGAATAGATAGACACACAAGACACCATAATCAATGCTGACTAAGCAAGTGTCTATGCGCTGTCTTAAGTCAGTGGCTTGCAGTGACTCCATCTCCCATGCAATGTCTATACGGTTTATCCGTTTCGAATATTTCTATGACAAAACCGCCGCACCATGTGTGTTCAACTTAGATTTTCTTTAAACTACTATACAATGATTATGAAATGAATTAACTTCATTTGCTATAGTATATAGGAGTAATAATAAAGCAACGCACATGACGTCAGAAGAAAAAAAAAAAAAACCGATTGTTTTATCTTCATTGTGCTGATATTTTATGGATTTCTATTTTATAAAGCAGGTGTTTGTTTTTTTTTTTCTTTGTTAAGAGAAAATTTATACTCAAACATAAAGTTGAGTTTTTTTCAAAGAGACTTTTTCAAAAGAAAATAAAGAGAAGAATATTTTTTTTTACGCTAAACATTTTACATTTATGAACGTTGTTCAAACAAATATATTTTTATTTTTGAAATTTGACCAAATTTTTAGACTAAATTAATGCGTTTCTATTACTTTTTTTACCTTAACACTTTCCCGCCAAAAAATACCCTAATTTTCTTTAAACTGATAAATTCAGAAGATAGAAGATATAAAAATACTAATTGCATAAATCTAGTACAATTTGATTCATGCTCTCTATATTGATTGTTGTTTAGTTTTCTCAAAGAAAACCTCTGTAGGTAATTTGGTTATGCGCAGATAAACAATCGGAGATACACAACGGCACCAGATGTAAGGTAAAAGTAAAAAGCGGATATGAGCTAAGAGAGTTATCTATATAAATGTGGGGGTAAATTATCCAACATCTTTGGATAATCACAATCTTTATGCCTCAATCGTTTTTTATTGAATTGGTAAGAAAGTTTTTAGATTGGGTATAGCTAATAGTATTTTAAAATGTTGATATACTTATTTGAAGCTCAAACTTAAACTTATGAACATTCCTAGCTAAGGCACCTGTCGAGATAATATGAGAGTAATTCTTGAATAGTTTGAGCAAATGATTTCCATACAAATAGTAGCAACATCAAAAGGGCGAAAAAATACTTGCATCTTTTGTAAAAACCTATAAGCATTTAGTAGCATTTTTAGTTGGAGAAATTATGGAATTATTTCACAAGATATTGATCAGTGATAGTGATAATACAAAAGTTTATGGTAAACTTTTCGCTTTCTTCTTAGTAATTCATGAATCATATTATTGTTGAATTATTTTAGCAGACGATAGCTCTGTACATATATTTAAAATAGGAAATTAGTTGCGGAAGTGTTGCCGATTTAGTTCCACTGCAAAATAGATACGTATGAAGGATTTGAATCTAAAAATCAAATGAATGATAAATCAAATGGTCAGTTAGGACATATCGTCGCCTGGATAAAATATTGTCGTAAGTTACAATTTGCTACTTTTGGGAAAACGCATATGAAGTTCAAAAATTTTTTTCTCAAAAACTATACGGTGAATTTTTTTGAAAATTTAGTGGCTTATACAGAAAACATCTGACAACTCAAAAACGTTTAAATAAATACAATATTCTCATAATGAAAGAAATAAGGGTTAATTTTTGCCAATATGCCGTTGTCGTATGTGACGGTTTGACCAAAACTGCTTGTTACCCAAACACATACGACAAAATAATCACACATACGACAATAAATGAAAAAAAATTAAATGTCGTTGGTATGTTACATACGACAATATAAAGCATGTTATTTATTTAAAAACAAACTCAGCTTTATTTTTTTAATTATTTATTTTATTTTCTCTATAAAAACTTATTTTTTTTTATCAACACATGAAAAAAAAGTAAAAATAAAAAAGTTTTAATTCTAAAAAAATAAATAATTACCTAATCCATATTCAATTACTAAAAAAACCCTTTTGGTATCTAAACATAAAAATATTCGTAAGTTTAAAAAAATCATATTAATTATTTCACATTGATTTTAAGTGTTGGTGTTAATGGCCTTTGCTGGAGCTTAGCATCGGTTGGCTTTTGAAAACGTTCGGTTTCTTTGCAAAAACAAAAATCTAATAAATACGACTAATTATGATTTTTTTTTCTTTGCTCAAATCATAATTAGTCGTATTTATTAGATTTTTGTCTACTTAGACACTGCTCAACTCTGTGTCTAAGTTAAGGCAGCTATAAGACAACAATAAACAAGGTTTTTGAACACATTCTCCAAAGTTGAACAGTTGTCTAAAGTTAGACAACGTTTATAAATAAGACCAAATAAGTGTAAAACACTTCATTAAATGAAGTCTTCTCACTATTGTAAATAGATAAGAGTTTTGACTTTAAAGAACTGGATTTGCTTGTAAGCTAGGTTTGCAGACTTAATGTTTAAAATCCTTTTGGTTCCTTTGCAAAATTTTCAAATTAACGTTTAGGAAATTAATTTTTTTAAAAAGGCGAATTAAAAGTTACTTGACTAGGTATTTCGATGTTTCGTAAATATTTCGTTGCGCATGCTAAAAAATTAAAGAGGATTATTCAAAGCATAACAATGCTCCATTATCATACGCATAGAGTTCTTCAGATACTCTTGGTGCAGGGGACTCGTCCGACCTCTGCGACATCTTGATCACGACTGAAATTACACCTGTCTGTGTTTTTTCTTATGAGACATACGACAAACGTTTACCGGAATTTCAATAAAATATTGTCGTATGTGTATTAAAAATGACACATACGACAATTATTTATCAAACGTTGGCTAAACAGATTTTGTATGAAAAAAATGTCGTATGTTTTTATTTTGTCGTATGTGTAGCTTTTGTATACACATACGACAAAGAAATACTTAAATGTTGGCGACCTTGCACATACGACACATTTTGAGGAAAATATCTTGGGAACTACGGCAGATATCGAAAGACGGATTTCACTAGGTTCTAGAGAAAAAATCAAATAACAAAACTGCATTTTTATCTCAAAACCTCAATTTTTCACATACGACAATATTTTATCCAAGCGACGATATATAGATAAAATAACGTTGACAAAAAAAAAATAGAGACAAAACGAAGCATTTATCTTGTATATAGTGGTAAAAAAAAATTTAATGAAAAAAAGCTCATCGAATCAAAACACGCATTTTCTATTATAGAGATTGTAAGATGCTTTGCTTTTTATCATAGTCTGAGGTATGCTCATCGATTTCTGCGTTTTACCAAAGAAACAACAAACTAAAGCATGTTCGAGGTTATTTTTATTTAACCAATCACAGGTTCTTTATAATTTTTAAACAATTTTCATACTTAATGTAATTTTATTATTTATTTATTCAATTTTAAACATTTTAAAATTTATATATTCTTAAAGCTAAGTTTAAATATATGACTGGAATAGCAGATCCCACTAAATCACAGTCTGAGATAGCACAGTGTACACGTCATTTAATTAAAATTAACAAATCACAGCCTGAGTTAGCAGACGTCACTAAATCACAGTCTAAGTTAGGTTAGTAGACGTCACTCAAAGTCTGAAATAGCAGACTTCACTAAATCACAGTCTGAGAGAGCAGATGTCACTAACAGTCTGAGACAGAATTAGAACCCCAGTACTAAAATTTCGGAGCAGATTTGCAAAAAAAATGAAGTCAATCGAAAATTTCCGGAGTAGATTTGAAAACGAAAGAAAAACTCAAGTTTTCAAAAACTATATTTTAAAGAAAACAATTATTGAAAAAAAAAATATCACTTAAATTTCATTTGATTCAGAACGGAATAGAATTTTAGAAAACAGAAAACTAGAAAATTGAATAACACAGCGCTGTCATTTCCTTTCATGTTGTTTGGCTGAAGAATTTTTAAATTTTTCGGTGTAGAAAAAAAGGAATAGATCTCAAAAAAGAGTGTCGAGGAGTAGATTTATTTTCTTTGGAGTAAATTTACTCTGATTGGAGTAAGGTTCTAACGTCTGTATAGTAGACTTCAATAAATCTTAGTCTGAGATAGCAGATGTAGACAAAAGACGTCACTAAATTACAGTCTGAGTAAGAAGGCGTCACCGACTAACTTCTTTACACCTGACCTGGGCTTTTACTATTGCAAATTCTGTTCTATCAGCAAATCATTCATGTCATCAAATCCGCATTTAATAAATGACAGATCAGAAATATATCTTCAAGAACGGAAACACAAGAAGCATAGATTTTTCGGGATGAAGTGTAATGCAGCATAATTTTAAATTGCCCCCCTGTGGGGAGTGAGCAACAGATAAATATGTATGTATAAAACTTTAAATTAAATATTTATTTAGGAAAAAGCAAATAATTGTTAATTTAACTTTTGGAACACTGTGCAGCATTTTTGGTGGTTTACAAAGTTGGTTCTTTTCATATTTGAATTAGGATATTTTGAGTTTGCTTGATGCATTTTTGTTCAAAGGTTGCATTTTGTATTAAAAGAAGCTACACATAATCACTTTCTTTTGTAAGTATTGTGTCAGTATCGTTCAAGTCGAAAATTTTTAGTATATTCTCGCTATAAGTCTCGAATGATTAAGTCTGGGTATTTTCTTCACAATTTTTTTTTCATTTTTTATGAAAGAATTATTAACAAAGAGTTTAAATCCAGAAGCTCCTTGAATTTCCGACCTCGCGTCTTATGTATCAAAACAAAACGAAGACGAAACCGCGTGGTAGTTTCTTTGTACCTCTCAAGTTCATCTTTTACTCAAAAAAAAAATAGTTACCATCAATAACTTTGAAACGACAAAACAAAAAATAGTGAGACAACGTTAACATGTGATTGAAGCTTCAAACAAGATGAGTCACTCAAACAAAAATCAATTTTTACAAAAGAAATTACAGAGAAATTTAAATAGCTAAATACATACATTTTTTGTTTGAAATAAAATAAAATCGAATCTCAACTTTAACAAGCTCTGATCTTCGTTTCTGTTAGCTTTTCATATTAGACCAACTTAACGGTTTACTCAAACCCAAAAATAAAACAACTTCTTCAGGCTTCATACTCCATTCTCCAAAAACAAAAAAAAAAAAAAAAAGTAAAAACAAAAAACTAAATATCTGATGACATAACGTACTTCAATAAGCAAGAAAACCAAAAACCAAAAGCAAAACCAACCTTCACACGTTTCTTTTTTTCTTCAATCATTTCACTTTAACTTCAATATTAACACCCAACCATACCAAGATTTTTATTTTTTTAATTTTGTTAATTTCTACACATACGCGAAATTGCGATGAAAATAAAGAAAGAAGATAATGCATACCACAAAGATAAAAAATAAATAAAGGTATAGGTACATATCCATCATATGATTTCAATTCATATCATGGCAGAATGTATCTCTTAACATATGAGAAAGGCACAGAGATACTATATTAGAGGTAGGTACACTTTAATAGGCACATCAACCCCCCTTTTTTTATCAATAGTAATCACTTGGCTTTGCTCCAACTCAATCGCATGCTCCAACAAATAAATAAAAAAAAAGAAGAAAACTCAATTAATAAAAGAAAAGAGAAAAGCGGTGGGTAAATTTTAAGAGTACAAAATTTTAAAGAGTGAGAATTTATATTATTTATTTTATTTTCATTTTTTTTTTTAAATTTTTGTGTCACTGTGGCAAACGGTATCGCACATGTTTTTCACTATTACGAAATAGTATCTCCCCTTGCTATGAAATGTTTGCAAATCTCCTTTTTGCTCATATCTTTCCTTGTGGCTTGTTCGCTTTATAAGGTAGATGTAAGCTTTAATTTGTGGGTTGTTGTTGTGCGAATTTGAAACTTGACTTATAAAATTACTTAAAATTTTACTGTTTATTTTAAACAAATTGAACTTTATATTAAAATGTTTTATAATTCCTTCTTGCAAGCTTGATATCTTTTTTTCTAATTCACAAGTATTTTCAGCTTAAGGGACAAAAAGTTTAGGATTTTACTGCGAAAAATTGACCAAATTTTATTGATAGACTTTACCAAATGTCATTTTGACTTTTAGAACTATGCAATTTCAGAATTAAAGTAATTTGTTCATACATATGAATAAATTTCTTTTTTGTGTTTATTTTTGTGTTTATTTTATCTTTGAATTAACAATTTAAAAAAATGTTGTTTCATAGCTATGTTTTTTTTTCCTGAAGTTGTTCTAAGTTTTTGTCTTAACAATGATTTTCTTGCAAACTATATATTTTGTTGGTAGTACTCCTTGCCAAAATGGTTAATTTTCATTGAACTATTACGCTTTAAAGCTAGAAAAAAAATGACAAGGTAATCAACTGATTAGTACAAGTGAGTTCGCTGGGACTTAAGGCTGTATAAGGCTATTTACAAATAAAAAAAATTATTATTATTATTAGATATTATAAATTTATTTAGTTAAAGTAATATAAAATTACAAAAAAAAAAAAAAAAATAAAAAAGCGTGTGTTATATTTTTAAATCTCCGCCTACTGTCATGTTCGAAGTGAACCATGGAAATCGCGAAGGGAAAAAAAGTGAAAGCGCATTTCCAAAGTGTCGATGTCGGTTGATTTTGACAGCTAAAAAATTGCTTTAAAGTTAACTCAGATTCAATTTATTTGCAGGATAAACTATTTGTGGTTTAAATCAGAGTTAACTAAAGCGCTGAACAACTGGCTCTTAGGCGCATATATTTTTGTATTGATCGTCAGCTTAGTATGTCAATGCAAAAATTTATTCTTGTGAACATTTAAATCATAAACCCTTTTCTTCATAATATCATAATATATAATTCTTATCGGCAACTCTGTTCCAATGTAGGACTGTAGGATACATAGAATTAAGAATTTTCTCTCAATTTATCATTAAAGAGTATAGCAACTTTTTATTCTCTTTAGGATAATTTTTTCAATACCCATCAGTATTGGTTCTACTTTGGTTTGTGTCGGGCGAATTATTTTAATGGAAAATTCGCAAATTTTTACAGAAACCAAAAAAAAAAACTAAATAAAATATTTAAATTTTTTTTTTTGAAAATAAAACCACCAAAGTGAAAATTAGATTTGATTATTTTTTTCTTAAATATATTGAGTTAATCGATTCAAATAAAAAAAGAAGAAAATAAAACCTTTGCCATCCATCCCTTGGTACCTATATCTCTACATAATATCTAAACTAAAACCACTCCCATGCTTATATTATTTTTATTTTCTGAAATTTATCTATGCAATAGGTCTTAAGTGTCAGTTTCCGCCTAGTACAATAATTCAAATAATACAACACAAATTCTGTTGACATTGCTATTAGTGAGAAAAGAATACTACACACCTACCTATGAACCTACATAATAATATACAATATATACATAAGTGCTAAGATACACATGCTCCATGGTTCTCAATGAACATTGAATAACTAGTGTCTTATTCATGTACCCCAGTAGGTACCTATGCTCACACAAAATACCAAAAGTTATCTTCCTGATTTTTTTTTTCTTTCTGTACCCTGATTTTCATTTCTCTTCAAAACATAATCGAATGTCGACACACCTGCCAAAGATATCGACCTGCAGTTGCAATTTTATCGGTGGAGGTGGGGGGGATATATGAATCTCATACCTACCACCTTATGTGATGGTTTTTTATTGTTCACGAATTTATATTCCGTGCGGTTGAATATCTTTAAGTTTCTTGCTCGCAATTTTGTCTGACCGTGAATATGTCCAAAAGCGTGATTTAAATACGACGACAGCTTCAAAGCTTCAACCAAAACAAATACAATAAAAAAAAATCTTATTTAACCAATTTTTTTTGTTAAAATTTCTTCATAACGTCTTTGGTTGTTGTTGATGGAAGAATAAAAAAAAATTAACAAAAAAAAAATTTAAAACGAAAGCAAGCTTAAACGAACCAAGCAAATTAAAAAAAAAATCGCTTTAAGCCAAATGGAATATCTTTCGGTTTTGTTGACTCCAGTAGGTTTTCGATAAGCGTTCAGTCAACACCATCTATAGTGAGTGAGTGTCTTCGGGTGATTTTTATTTATAGTTACCACGTTTGTGTCATTCCTTCCCGAGAGAGAGTGTATCTATGTATATAGAGAGTAGGTTTAAACCAAAAAACTATCTTAATATCTCTCTGCCTTACTTTTACACATTTTTGTTGCTCCACAATATTGTGAGCTGTAGCTGACTAGCGTAGTGACAGACTAACGTAACCCCCGCGATAAAGTATCTAGATATTGTTTGTCGCCATATCGATAAATCAGAGCCGGGCTGCGGTTGATAAATTCTATCTTGACGTGTTTAGCTGTCTGTGTTAATGTGTGTGTTTGTGTGTGTGCAGCCAGCTTTGTATCTTACCTTCCTTTAGATACTTTAAATTGTGTCGTTGCTATATTTTGTTAAAGTTTGTCATAACTAATTTGTTAAGTGCTATGTTAGTCAGTTGTTTAGTTGACAATTTACCTTTGCGTTGCTTAGGCGGTAACGATTCGATTCTTATTTCGATTTCTTTTTATTAAAAAAAATAAATAAACGTATTTTTTTAACAACAAAAGGATTTTTTTGTTGTTTCAAAAAAAAAAATTACACAAAAACTTCAAATCTAATTAATTTGTTCTTTTCCCTGGAACTTTGTTTTTTTTTTTTTTTTTCTTGCAGCTATATCAGTGACTTTAAATTAATTTGCTTTTATAAAAATTATTACTGTAAACAATGATTGCAAAAAAAATATTTCAAAAGAAGAAAAAAAAAGTGAATGTGGTTATTCGAAAGTGAGGATTGTTTTTTTTTTTTTTGCATAATCGAAACCATCAATAATACCAATATATCATCGAATAACGTCGTTGGAATATAAATAAAAAATATATTATATACAAATAAGTATATAATAAAATAAACAAAGAAGGATACAAAATTAAATAATTCCTCATCGAGTGTCTCGAGTATTCCTGTGTTCATAAGTTTTTAAGTCAATCTTAAATAGTATTTGTTTTTTATTAATATTATTTTAAACTAATTGTTGTGCTTTTTTATATTTTATTAAAAATAAAAATATAATTAAACGTAGAAAATAAAATTAAAAAAAAAAAATTGGTTGTTTAGATAGTTAAATATTTATCTAATTTAAATTAAATATAAAAAAAGTGTGAACACGTGCTGAGCATAAAATTAAAAAAAAAGACCCCTGTCTCGACAAAAAAGTGATATAAAGAATTTTTTGTTGTTAATATTTCGAAGCCATTATTTTTTTTTTGTTTTGGTTATAACTTTTCCTCAAGTCACTTACGTGGATTTTTAACTAAACCCACCCCAGAAAGAGGAGATATTGTTTGTTAAATTTGGATATATTTTTTCTTCGAACACAAAACTAAGGTAAATATGTTTTTTTTTTTTTTTTAATTTTATTTTTAATTTCAATTTCTCAACGAATTGTTTTTTTTTTTTTTTTTTAATTTAATTGCATTTACGTGAGAAGTGTGTGAATTTATTTATATGCAGCAATTTTTATAGTTGTTATTGTTTGTCAGGTTTTATGTTGATATTGTTGTTATTTATTGGATTTTGAAGAAAAACAAAAACAATCAAGTGTGAATACATTTTTTTAGGCTATTGTGAATATTAACGTTTAAATGAAATTTAATTCTTGGCTATTATGCAAATTAACTTCAGAATTTAATGAACATTATTGTATAATTACATATATCATATACATATATATATGCAATTAAGGCATTTATTTGTTTACAAATAAGCTGTTAAAAAGTTTTTGATGGTTTTAGAGTAAATTCCGTTTATTTGAAATTACGCTCTACTGAAGCACAAAATCTAAATGGTGGAGAATTTTTTTATCTATCATTCTCATAATCATAAAGTATTTTTTAATTAATTTACCGAATTATAAAGTCCGGTTGAATAAAATATTATGACTTCTTGTGAAACTCTCTCCGAAAGTGAAAAAGTGATCAACTAAGATAATTTATTTAGGAGTAGAGTCGAGAATTGTTTTTTTTTTTAATTTAAAAATTTAAACAATCTTGGTATTGATCAAAGAAACACAATCTAACTTAAATAAAAATTTTTTCCATCTAAAATTGGAAAAGACAATCACAGTGTTTTTTCACAGCAAAACTGACAATTTTTGCTGAAAAATAATTCTGGTGTTTTCGTATTACTAAGATTTCTAAGGTATCTGAGATCTCATTGATCAAGATTTGATTACCAGTAGGTATAGAAATACCTACTGGTAATCAATTCTTGATCTATGAACCTGTGAAGTTATAAAAAATATCTTCTGCGTTGCACAATTAGTCTGTTTGTTTACTTCGGAAAACTACCATTTTTTTTTAGAATTTATTAAGAATCACATAAGGTGTGTGTTGATGGATTAATTAAATTAATTTATTTTTTTGAAACTCAAATGATATTTTTGCATAACTTCACTGATCGAGAATTGGAAAAATTTAGATCCTAGAATTAGACCAGGAAATTTAAAATTAATTTTAAAGTGTTTTCTTCATCAAATAAAAACAAATGGAACATAATTTGACGTTTCCACTGTGAATGGCGTGACTTTTGTCAAGAATTAAAAGTAAATTTTGTGATTAATTTACGTGAATTAAAAAACAAAAGCCCGTGGCCTAATGGTTTGTTAATGCGTTGGACTGTTACGCTCAAGGTCTTGGGTTCGATTCCCAGCCTATGCCACCTAAAAACAGAACTGTTTTTCACGGGTTACTGCCTCTTGCGAGAAATTCACAAAAGTATCTCCAAGAGTATCTTTTGTCATAAAAAAGTGCTTCTCACCCTAGCCGTTTGGATTCGGCAGAAAATTATAGGTCCCCTCTATTCCTGCCAATAACACGCACACAGGAATGGTTGAGAGTTGTAAGTCACTAGGTCCTTGTTCTACACGAGCTGTCGAATCGATCAATTTATTTATTTATTTTTAGAAAACAAAAAGGACCTACTAGTTTCTTTTCCCTTCTGCAAAACAAAAAAGATTTTTAGTTTATTGAAGTAAAAGTAAGTATCAAAATAGAAGAACTTACTTATACCTGCGACAAAATGTGAGTTTGTGCTTTCTTTTTCTCTGGAGATTAAACTTCCCCATCTTCCGTGTCACATGTTTATAGTTGCGGAACTCTGACAACTTCTCGGCACAAATTTCAACAAGCAGAAGCAATGCCTCGTCTTCTGGCACTAAGGCATTTTTAAGCTTTTTTCCCTGCTTTTCCATATGCATATCGTTTTATTTGAAGTTTGTGTCATACTAAATTTAATATCATTGGCAGTTGAACCATGGCAAGGGTGCAAATCCAATTGGAAAAAAAATTTGACAAATTTACTATCATAGGAGAAAATGACGTTTAGATGAGGGCGTTCAATGAAATAAACCAAGTTTGATTTGATAAACCACTTCATGTCTAAGAAGTTTTTAATATAGTTACGTTCGTTAAAATTTATCCAGTATTGACCCAAGTTTTTTTGGCAACCCCAAGAACTGTCAAAAAAAAAACAGGGTTTTATGGTTCTCAAAAAACAATCATGGGTGCAAATTGTGTTGTTGACATTCAATGCAAGAAACAAGAAGTTCTATGCTCAATAGTTAAAATATAAAATTTGTTATAAATAAATTTTAAAAATGAATTAAAACAACTTGAAGCGTTTCCCTATTTCTTTCAATTTTTCTTTTGATTTCAATCTCACAACAAAATAATTACCTCACAACTCACATGTCATTTTGGCAGTTTATATTCGTTACCTCAACTCACCACAGCAAAAAACCAAGGTCTAGTTCAGGGTCAGTTCAGGGTGACACTAAGGTCTCAAAAAGCACTGTCAGGGTGAGTTGAGGTTTTTTCAAAAAACGCTTTAGGATGACCCCAGGGTGACTTCAGGGCTCAACGAACAAACCTAATGAGATTTATTTTAAATCTTAATTTGGGCAAATAAATTTATGGTTAATCATGGGATTTATGGTCGTTTGTTGTTTACATTCTCAATTTAATTTAATTTAATTTTTTTAACGACCATAGCACCAGGCCAGAGCATCATAAAATCTAGGGTTTATTGTGAATTTTGTAAATTGTAATGTAAAATTTGTTCTAGAACCACAAAAGATAATTACTAAAATTATTTGATCAAAAAATACCAACATAATCTCGGTATTTTTTGATCAAATAATTTTATATTGTATAGGTCACCTAATGTTTAATGACCGCGTGCAAGGTTTTCAGTTAATTTAACCTTTGAAGGCTAACAGCCTTTTCATGCTAGTATTATAAATCCTCAACATCTTGTTACAAAGTTTTTTTTTTAATAATAAAATAAATTTATAAATATTATTTAAATTTAAAAGCCGGCAATTTATTGCTATAATATATACTAAATATTTCAGCTGTATCATATTTTTTCTAAGAAATTCTGATTCAATTGAACAATATGTGTATGTTTTTTTTTTAAATTTTTTTTTATGTGTAACAACCTAATTAGCTTTTCTAAATGTCAATTATAAATTGTGTATAGCTGCTCTTTTATGTTACTGCAAAACAATGCCAATCAAATGCGAGAATATAGGACCAAGTTTATATAAAAGGACGAAGCATCTTATTTACATCATGAATATAATGACAAAAAAAAATAAAAAATAGCTCTAGACAAATTGTCGACATTATTTTTCTACAACATTCATAGAACTTTTGGCATTATAAAGACCCATCATATGCAAGGAAACTCCTCTATGTATGTACCTACCAGAATAGAAAAGTAGAAAATAATAATTGTTTCCTTTTTGATTTTTTTTGCTATTGTATTTCGTTGTTATCGTTATATGTACGTTAGGGTTTTAAAAGTCATGGAAATAAAGTACACAAGCATATGTCTTACGTTCTTACTTATACAAAGTTCAAGGTTACATATATAATTAACTTTTAAAGGATGTTTTAGAATAATTTTTGTTGATTGTTGAAATAAATAATTAAATATACATACATACCTATCATTTAATTATGAGCAAGAAAAAAGAACATTATTTGATTATTTCATCAAACAATAAAGCAACCAGTTTTGTATCAAGTTTTTTTTACATAAAATCTAAAAAAGCAATTAAACTAAGCTCTGTGAATTTTTTCATTGTTTTAGTCATAATCAATTCAGATTTTAATAAAAGTTAAACATGAATTTATAGAGATGAACTGTATTTATAGATTTTTGTTGTTGTTCTTATAAAGTTTGATCTCATCTCAAACTAAAGATACTAATTTTCTTATTTCTATAAATTCTTTCCCTACCCCTTCTTTTTATTGGGTACGATTTTTGATGATATATTTTTATCAAACACGTTTTCCTTTGATCAACTTATTTGTCATACGCTCTTTTTTTAATTGAATCGTCTATCTGCTGCAATTTTATTTTTTCTTATAATACCTTTAACGGTTTGCTAATTTCTTCTAGCATATATTATTTAGATCTGCATTAAATATTATGCAAAAAATTATAAAAATGTTTTGAAGTAGGTACTTAATAAGTTATTAAAAGTTTTCAGCTTGCTAATGACAGTGGATGACAATTTTAACCTACCTAATTTATTTAACTAAAATAACGTATGGTAAAATTGTCATTCGCTTTGTTTTAAGTTGAAACTATTTACTTTCAGATTTTTTTTACAATTCAGATTATTTGCTTTAGGGAACTTAGAGCAAGCTACAAACTACAATCAGAGGCTCATCATAAGTGCATGTGTTAGTGGTTAGTAAATTAGTAAAAATAATTCAAACTATTATTCGGACGCAATATTTATTTTCTTGATTGGACTGTTGACATTAACTTCGGGTTTAAGCTCAGGAAACACAATGCTTTTTAGATATTTGTAGCAGTCCTCTTTTTTTACTGGTATAGTTTGGTATTCCACAAGGTAGCCACTAAGGCCTTTTTCTTTTTATGTAATTATATTGAAATGTTCATCAAAAATTCCTATAATTTACTCTACGCCGAAAATACCAAACTTGCCAAGGCCATTTATTCGTCACATGAATTAACTGTCTAATTTCATTCAACTTGATCTTGACAGTTTCTCAAAAATTGCATAAATTCCCTTACAACTCTTCTTTTTTTTTTAATATTTACTATCAAAATATACGAATTCTACACCGTATATTTTTTGGCGAACAGATCTATGTATTGTATGCTGCGAATAAGGATTAATTAATTCGAATATTAATTATTTCAACTGCAACCACAGCACTTCATGTCTTAAACTCTGTCTTCTGAATCATCCTTCTACTTAACCCCAGTCATAACTATTAGTTTCAAAGTTTTATAGTTAGATCAAGAATTAAGTTGAAGCTTGTAGTAAGCCAAATAAATAGGATGGATTACACCGCCCCCTCCCCTAGCAAAATTTTTGACGTAGATTCGTGTCCCAGCTTAAATTTGGATGATATTTTATAATCATATTAAACTATGATCACCTGTTTTCCTATTTTATTTCTTCTTGTCTTAACCGATTCATGGTAAACTATCGTAACTCCATTGTCCGTTAATACTTTTTCTCAACTGAATTCTAATTAATTTAATTAATATAAAGCTACATAAGCCAAAGTCAACAGGAGCATTGGAATGAAAGGTAGGCTTACAAGCAATGTTTAAGATAAGATGAAGCAGGAAGTAGTCCGAAAAGTTAAGATAAAGCAGCAAGAGGACACCTATAGAACACGTGTAACGTTTAGGTTAGATAATGACTTTCTGCACATAAATGAAATTATATAAAATCGGAAAACTAAAACAAAATATGTTTTCTATTTAGTCCAATAATATTTATCAAATAAAAAATATAATTTTGTTACAAAAATCGTATCTATCCCTTTCTGGAAATAAATTATTACATAATTCAATACATAGATTCAATGAATTTAGATAAACATTTTTTGTACAAATCTTAAAACTTGCCCTAATGCAAAATCTATCTCACAAGTAAAAAGACGACACAATACAAAAAAAATCATTCCTGATGTCCTTGCACCTCCCCTAAATCTGTGTACATTTTCACATGATGACGAGGTAAATCAAATTTAGTGGAAAATATTTTGTTTTATTTTTGATAAAAAAAAAAACATAATTTCGTATAGCTTTAACATTTACGAGAATCGTTAAAAATTAGGCCAACATACATATTATATAAATTCTATGTCAGAGTATAGTATAGGTATAGGCAGTAAAGGCAACAATAATGGGAACCAACTTATGTGTGAAGGGTATTTTGTTCTTGGTATTGGTGCAGATTTGTATTGTACCTACATAAATTTATATTTTATAGCAAAAGCTTTTCAATTGGACTTTTTGTTGTTCTATATCTCCAGCAAAAAAAAAGTCATTGATATTTCCGCCTAACTAACCAAGGGGTAGATTATTTCTTTACAAACATCCTTAAGGATGTTTTTTTTTGTTAACGTATTTGGTTTCTTAAAGATATCATGATAACTATCTCTCTATGTTTACGTCAGGATCAAACGGCTTTCTTTGCTCTGTGGGGTTTTTTCTGTTTGTTTTTTTTTTGGCATGTTTTTGTCATTTTATTGGATTTTTGTTGTTAAATATGTCATTGAGTCAAGAAGCAATCAAAAGAACTCTCAACTCTGAGCGGCTTAACAGGCACATTGTCATATCATTTTTAAGATAAGAATTGAGATATTCAACAAACAATTTAATATTTATTTTAGTTACATACCAACTTTTAAATAAAATCTTTTGTTGAAATTTTAAATAAAAATTATAATTGAATTTTGGCACACTTCTTTTTCAGTTTTCTTTTTTAACATCTTTCTTTATATTTTCTTATTTATTTAAATAAATTGGTTGATAATTACTTGTGGAATTTTATAGTGAAAGTCTATATACCTATATATGAAGACTTCAGATATAAAAACTTAATGGGTGGGCACACAAAAAGTCAATTTATATAGGGTGTTATTGTTCAAGACAACATATCTTTTATGGATTGATTGGAAAGTTATTGTATGATTTTGACGTTTTTTTGAGAAAAATTCCTTATTGTTGTGATTCACTTGTAGATTTTAAAAGGCTTGTTCGATTTTAGTATAATTTTACTATCTGATGGTTTTTAATAGTTCAATAAATATTGTAACATACACATATTTTTTTATACAAACAAAATTAAACAAATAAATAATTTTTTGCATTACTATTGATTTTTTTGAATATTCTTTGTATATGATCAATTAAATATTACATATTACATTTAAGTTGTTAACCAAATCCATCATACGCTCCAGTTGTGGATATTTTTAAAAATTACAACATGTTACGAAAATAAAATTTCTTTTATTAAAGTTAATATTTATTTCCAGCTTTTTTATATTTTAAGTGATTCACCCTGTTAATTAGATAACCAGGTTATAAAATACAACTACACATCGTCGGTTGCATGTAAACAAAAGTTGAGTTTTTTTTTTTATTTTTTATCCGGTTTTGGTAATTTGCTGCCAAGGGCTTAATTAAAATATCGGAAGATGTTTTTTTTTTTTGTTTACAATTTGACCATCGATAAATAAATTTCTTTTTTATAAATTCATAAAAACACTTTACATACAGGTAGGTACATACTGCAATACAGAAGTGGGAACTTAACTAAAATTGACAAAAAAAAAAAGTTTCGGCAACAAGTTTGCCAGATGGGCACATAGCCGTTGGTGATTTATATTTTTTTGTTTTTTTTTTTTAATTTTAATATTCTACTTAAGCTTTTGATGGTACTTCACCAGAGCCGCCTCTCTCCATATTATATACGTCAATTTGTTTTTTTCTTTCTAAAATTATTTGATCATTTATGTATAAGTTCCCAAAATCAAATGTGTCAAATTGCAGGTTACTTTTAGCGGCATCATTTATTTAAAGCTAATGCAAATTCCAATTAAACGCTTTATCCACTTTTTTTATGTATCTTTTCATTTTCGTGTTCACAAAGTATTTCCATGTCTCTGCAACACTGTGCATTCAAACCCAAATTATGTTGTTGTATGTTTACATTGACCCCCTAACACATTAAGAAACTTTTGTCCTTTTCAAAATGCACTATTCGCCCAAAATTTTCTAACATTTCCATCATGTCTTTTAAGTGTTCCCAACAGCAGCGGAGCGAAAGTAGCACGAACTTGCTTCTTTGACACAAAAGTTTCATCGTTGCACTGTTGCACGAAAAAAAAACTAATATGGCACGCTTTTCTTGTTTCCATTTTTCACGAAGAAAATTTAGAAAAACTGGAGTAAATTCTTTTTTTTTTACAATACACGAATAGAGAAAATTATATTTCTTCTAATTTGTCAACTGGTCAACCCACAATTGAATCGTATTTTTTTAAATTTAGCATTTGCGTTTCATATGGCATAAAAATGGCACGGCTTTTAGGAAATGGGTGCACGGAAATTATTTTTTGTACTCCCCATAAATCGATAATTTCTTTGTCAGCAATGGGGATTAAAAAGAAAAATATGTAACGGTTACATTGGTTTGATTTGTATTTAAAAAAAAAAAAGTTTAGTGGAAGTTTGAGTAAACTTATTAATTGTATGTATACTTTTTGTCCATTAATATTTTCATTACCGTGACAAGTGTTTTTATTAAATATACTGTGGTTATAATTAAATAAGTTTACTCATCATTTTCACGTACCTTAAAGATAAACTAAAATTTATCATTAAATTTTTTGATAATGTCATTACTCATTACCATGACGAATTTACAGTGTCACATTAGCGTTTATTTGTTAATGGTTTTATTTTATAATTCACTCCTTCTGATGATTATTCTTCAAAATCTGATGACAAATTTATTTTTTGTACAAAACTTTTGCATAAATAACTATCCATTACCATTTTTAGAAATAATTTGTCTTTTTATTATTAAATTCCCGTTAAATTAAAAAGTGTTTTTACAGTTAATTGTTTTACAATTATGTAATTTGAACACAAAAAATATTTTAGTGTACTATCTTTAACAAAAGGATTTAATGAATATTTATTATATTGAATAAAAATATGTAAAATAATTTTAATTCCCAAGTATACATATAAACCCATATTTTATATGGGTTATATACCACGTGGTATACTTTAATCATTCAATCTTTCCTACGACTTTAAAAATCGTAAGATGTTGTGGTAAATGTGGTGTGAGCGGGGCAGACACAGTGAAATTAAATCAAAAGTTTAGTGAGATAAATAATTCTCGACTGAAAAGGTACAGTATCTTAAGTCGACTTAAGATGATTTGCTTTTTTTTAATGATCCCTATTACCAACACAGAGACGCACAGTTCTGCCATATCCGAATTCTTCTATCTCACTCCGTTTCCTTTTTATAAAGGAAAAATAATCATCTTATGTTGGAAAATAGCATGTTGAAACAAGGTAAAATATCTTAAGTCCACATAAGATGTTGTGTTTTAGCCAATTACAAAATTTTAAGTATACTTAAGATTATTTGATCTTAACAGTTTGTAATAATTGTGAAAAGGTAAAACATCTTAAGTGGACTTAAGATACCAAACTTAAGAAATCAAAGTATCTTATCTCAACTTAAGATTTTTGAAATCAATAATTTAAAATAAATTTAAAAAATGCAAACTATCTTAAGTCATAATTTGCCCTATAACTCAATAAATATTAACAATATCATTTTACAATAAGTTTAAAAAAAAAAGTTCATAAAAATTCACCTCTAAAAAGTTTATTCTAAGAAGTCTATGTTTTAAAGGTTTTTTGGGAAGCCTCTTTCAACAGTTTTTTTGCTCTCCTGAAAAATGTTAAAAAATGACTTAAGATACTTTACCTTTTCAGTCGAGAATTATATACCTAAACCAGTCTAATTTTCCGTTATTTTACCTTCTTATTATTTCGGGGAAACTCTTCGGTGCTAATTTGCTACTTAGCATCTAATTAAAAAAGTAACAATTTAATTCTTCTTTAAATGTGAAAGTGAAAACAGATTTAATTGTCTAAAATGCGTCTAAAGCAAGTTTGAATTGAATTTATTTTGTAATTAAATCGACAACTTCTTGTATGTTGTTACTTTAATTTTTGTTTTTTTATAAAATCAAAATAAACAATTTTTAAAATAATTCAATACAACAAAAGTATTTTTTTTAAAGCTAAAGTAAAAGTTGTTTTAAAAAACGGTAACACATCGAGATTTTTACAAACAAGCACATTTCGTCGTATGTTTTTAATTTGCGTTTGACAACCTTTGATAAGACTTGCTCGTATCGTAAGACAAAAAAATTAACGGAGAAGTCCTGTGCATACGTTCTGTAACTCTCGCATCAATAAAATACATCAAAAAAATACAACGGTCAACATAAAAGGTCAACACTTTGACTCTATGACTTAAAACGGCTGCGTTGACACTCGCATTGATATGAATTTTAGAGTCAACGCGTTTTAATTTTTTCGATTACTAAAATTTCTGATTTTGAAGAGGTTTTTTAATCCATCGACATCGTAACGTAACGAACCTTAAATGGAATTTGACAGTTGAATATTTCGATTCAAATGTCACCCAACAGCCCTAAAAACGCCTATTTCTGGAGCAAAACAAATTATTTTTTTAATTTAGAAAATTTTACAGACTTTTTTTAATCTATCAAAATCGTAGGCATCCTTGAATGGAATTTGATAGTTAATAGCTTAACTGATTTTCTGTGTGAAATATGAAAAAAGATTGATTTTTGCTCTTGTCAACTCAACGTCAATGCTCAGTGTTCGAGTGTGTGATCGTCATAGTTTAACATGTCAACGGGTTAACACCAAAGGATAAAAAACTCGTTGGCACAGATAACTCGTCAACACATTTTGGGACAACATTAACCGACTGGTATCACTCGTATGCTCCTCAACGTTTCATGTGTTTATAGTTTGACTCAGTCTAAGTTGACAATATATCGATGGTTTTTTTGGTGACATTAAGGAGTTAACACATTGATTGAATTTTAGTTGACCGTCTAATAGTAGCTTAAGTATTAAGAACATGCGTTCCAGCATCGCGTCTACTATGTTCAAGCATTGTGAATTTAATTTCTTTTGACAGCATCCCGCCAGCTTTTGTTTTGACGATTAATTAAGCGTTGAATGTTTCGATAAAATAAGTCTGTTTTGTTCAATTTTGAACAATTTTCAGAGGTTTTATAAAAAAAACTCGTGGTTTACTAGAAATTCATGGGAAAACTTGTGTTTTTTTTTTATTACAGAAACCGATATTTTCGCTAAAAGTCGTGCTTTAGATTTAATGTGAAAAGGCTATAAGAAGCTTGTTTTAACTACTATTCCCATATGTTTGGGTAGATTTAGGTCTTCAAAATCTTTTTAATATCATAAGTTTCATAATTTGGATTCCGATATATGTACATATAAATAAACAAAAAAACATTTAAGAACTTTAAAGCGAACTTAATTAAAAAACATTTATTTAACTTGAAATATGTATATTCTACCTCTGAAATAAAATTTAAAGTATCAAACAGGAAACCGGTGAAATGAGCATTTTTGTTATTACAAAAAAAAACTTTATATTTTTTAGAGGACAAACAACGACTCTCAGATACGGAAGCAAATATCTTAGTTTTAAAATTACATTAAGGTATCTATTTATAAGGTAATAATTTATGAAGTAAAAAAATACATTTTTATTAATTAATTAAATATTCCCACGTCTTTGAGAAGGCCAACAGCTATAGCAATAATACTAATAATTGTCAGCTGAATGAATGGAATATTTTTATCATTAAATAATTATTGTAAATACTTGCTTGCGTTTATTTTAGTCATTTCCTCGACATTATTTTTGCATTTCTGATTTATTCTTATAAACATGGTTATAAGACATTCTGGCTGCAGTTTTATTATTGATTTTTTTTCTTCAAAAACAACTTGACGCCAAGAAATAAAGTTTCTTACTTCTGTTTTTTTTTTTTGGTTGTTGTTGTTTTTATTGATTTTCCTTGTTTAATAGTCATTGCAGAAAAAAATATCTCTTTTGTATGCAATTTTTGCCAATAAATTTGCCAACGATTTAAGCTATTATATCCTTAATGCGTTACACATGTATAGATACATATACAGATGAAAATTTATAACTCAAAACTTCCAGAACACCAATGATGCCAAAATGTATTTAGTTAGAGAAAAAGCTTCAAAAATTATTATTGTACACTCTTAAAGGATTTTTTTTGCTCCTTAACTAGTATATGAGCGATAGAGCAGTTTTATATGCAGTATAGTGCTGGTATAATGCATAGCGTAGAATAATGTACTTATTTGATATAAAAAAGAGGGTTTGAGAAAATCAATGCTATTATGAACTCCATATAGAGGTACTCGTGCTAGAGCGAAACTGTCAAGATGCCTGGTGGAACTGCAATTCCGCTTCCGCACTTCTGGCTTTTTTGCGCCAATAAACTTCGTTAGTGTGACCAGCATAGTTAAATTTTTTTGTTTTCTAAAAATTATACTTTATTTTAATATGTAAGGATTTTCATGTTTTTTTTTTAGGAATTCTTTTCTTCTTTTTTTATTTTAGTAAAGGCGCCTTCAAGGCGCTTCCTGTAGCTATTTTTTTTTTTGAGTTTTTTAATTCGTTAAGTAGAGTGCGTTTTACTAATCACCCAAGCCTAAGACTAATGTTTATCTCCTTCAACATTAGCTTAAAAGATTTTATTGCCTTATTTTAAGAAGGCTTTGTTGGATTTGAAAAAAAAAAATATAAGTATTATTTAAATCATACAGAATTCAATACCAAAATGGTCACAGTGGTTTTTATATATCCTTGATTCAAACATATTTTAACGTTATAACGGATTTGCGTGGGAGCTCCAGAAAAATCTTCTCTTATTTTGAATTTCTCCTCATCAGTATAGAACACACAGAGCGCAATCGTATTCATTTCTAAAAGAGAACAAAACTGCAACTCAAAAGCCAATAGCAAAATCCTTTCACCGCGTCTCGTCGCACCATATGGCTACGATAAATAGTTATCTGTGTAGGTGAGTAGGTTTTCTGCGAAAAAAGAGGTCAATGAAATGACAATCTCAGGTCATTGGTGGTGTGCTTTAATGTATCCTATTATAACAGGTAGGTGTTAGTAATTTGATAATGGTGGTGCAGAGAGTTATAGATTTGCACGTGTGCGATGATTCAAGAATGTAGATTATACATATATACGACATCAAATAATGCCCTTTCTCTCTCTCTAAATTGGTGGTCTCTTTCATTTTAATAAATAGAATATAAGCATGATAAAGTTGTAATTAAGGATACTGGTGAGACTATAAATTATAAAATATTATCGAATTTTGATTAAATAAAAGATTAAATTTGCAAAACTGTATAGGTACATACTTAAAATGGATTAGGATAATAATTTTGAAATTGCGTAACAACAACATAAGAACACATACCCAGTGTACAAAAAATGGTTCTGTTTTCAGTTCTTTAAGTTCGTATGAAATGAACTGAACAAAGACAAAGACATTTTTTTTACATATTAGATTGTTGCTTCAATAAAAGTCACCTAAACTAGGTCATAAGGATTTGTACTCGTAGCACATGATTTTAAGTGATGGCCAATTGATATAAAAATAAGTTTAATGAATTGTTGCTTTATAATTATGGATCAATAGTGTGGATTTGTATCTGGGATTACTTTAGCATGAAAAAATGCAGAAATTGTTTGTTTCTATAAAAATACAACACTCATTTTTACACCATTTTTCTTTAAAAGCAAAATTGGGGTTAACATTAATGAAAGAAAAATATCTAATATCCCACTTTTATGGCGATTGTCAATTATCAATTAATAGTTGATAAATATTGAAAATTGATATTTAACAACCCATCAATAAGACCATAAACTATAAATATACTAAATCCAAAATTCTCAAATAGTAACTCATTTTACTTAATAGTTAAAAAGGATGGATCCGAAACGGCAGGGTTTTATTTTCTTTCCCTATATCCCGAGAGCTTATTTGTTTAGACATCAAAAATGAACAAACAAAATTAAATTCAAATTTCAACTGAAGTATTCGAATAGTGCCAGTACCCAGTATTTTCAGAGACAACAACCATTTTACTTACCCATATTTACGACCACTTCCGTTGCATTTATGTATATTTTCATTTTTCCCATACCGATAGCATAGATGTTTACACCTTTGTATATAAAGTTTATATACAAAGTTTACACATCAAAAATCTGTTATTGATTGAAAAAAATTAAAAATTTGATTTTATTTGAAAAAAGTACAATCTTTTACCAGCTTGTCTCAATAACACCCTGCATGCCGCAGGCAATTAGCCAAATCCAGGAGAAGCTTCTTCAGTCTGCCAACTATCAATGATCTTGCTTCCAACAATGCAAAGTTTCCAATCGTCTAGTTTTATTTCAGCTAGAAGTTAAATGAATGGACCGTTTCACTTAAAATTTGGTATTGACAATTTGTATGTGATTCCCTAGATGGGAAATTTAGTGTTAGCTCCTCTAAGACGATTTTTTTATTTCAAATTTATTTATTTATTTATTTATAAATATTAATAAATTAAAATCTGTCATTAAAAGTTTTTTTTTAAGAGCGCTAGCATCAATTTATGCTTTCACCTCTAATCTCAAGTTTTCTTGAAAACGACTTCAGCTTAAAAACGAATGATTAAACTTTGTAAATGTAATCTTTTCGGTTACCCAATTTTGCTAGTGTCTTTCAAGCTGAAGAAGTGCCAATTAGTGAAGCATGTAATATAGTCCAACAGGGATTTAATCAAAACCGAAATACTGCTATTCTGCCAGACAGTTAGGCAGCTGTTGAAGTCAATAATTCTAAACTGGTTCAGCAATGCCGTGATTGGCTTGGGAACCTGAATGTTAACCTCAGGGTCACATTTATCAGGGTTCCAGGTCATTGAGGTATTGAGGGGAAACGAGCGAGCTGACGAACTGGCAAGACAAGGCTTAGCCTTTCATAGTTCACTTGCTGAGCAATGCTATTTGTAGATTCTTCAATACCCACGAGGGGACACCAAGCCACATCTTAGCTAGTTGTGAAGCACTTGTGGCTCAAAGACATATATATCTGGGCCATCACCAGATAGAACAGAGCGATTTATTCTCTCTTAAAATAGTCGAAATACTAAAGTTCTTCAAAGTGACTAATTTGGAGGAAGATCTGTAAATGAGCACTATCATCTAGCTCAAAAAGGGGCACACAATAGATTTTAAGGCCGCAGTGCAAATAATACCCAAAAATATTCATTCATTCATACACTTGCAGAAAGAGTTTACATTCCTCTTGGAGTTATGAAGTGCAACTTATTCTCAATTTTCTTACCAAATCCAATTGCAGGTGAAACAATTTAACATCATTTCTATAAAGATCCCGAACAAATGAATTAATATGGAAACCTAAGTAATACACAGTCAAAATCGTTGGGACCTGTTCTGTTCTAGACACTGGACAATCGGGGAGCATGCGTCGAAGCTAGGCATGCCACACAATACTCACTTTCGTAGTTAAGGGGACCAGTAAAAAAATGAAATACACATTTATTTCCTTTGCAAATGCCACGCTTTGGCCAAGAGGACACAATAATTTGGTAGGGCTATTTCAACGACCTGAACGAACTTTCGGAGGTAAAGATCAAAGATATGATGTCTTTTCGCAACAAAACGCATTGACTCTAAGACGGACTTCAGTAGCTACTGTACCGTGTCCCTATTAGGACTGAATGATCCTCCTAAGGGAGCTAACCGACAAACTGCCTAGCTTATCATATTACTTTAGGACTTAGAGCATGTAATTAATGATCTGCAATAGGAGTACATTCCTCACATTCAAAATCTTCACCCAAAGGACCAACGAGTTGTGGCAACAAAATGGCCGCTAACTGGCTCAATGAGCTAGGTTGCCTCCATTTCTATCAATCTACCTTGTACATGTAAAAACCAAAGTGATTGTGAGAAAGAAGACTGCGGTTTAGGTCTTGTTTTAAGAATAATTTTTCTTAAAAAATCAAATAAAAATTCCACTAAACCTACTTCTGATTTTTGTAAATATTTTCAAAATGTAGCTACATTAAAGTTGTTAACCACAAAAACAATTTTCTGCGAAGCAAATGTGTATATTTTGTCTCATATCCCAATATCAAGCTTACATAATTCACAAAAACAAATAATTTAAAATTTCATATTATAAATATACAAATTTTAATAAATACCTGTATATAATATGTATACGTATGTACATACCTACATCATTGGAGCTTAAAAAAAATGAATATCCGCTTTGTGACACAGAATTTGCAAAAAAACCAATCAACTCACATTTTTGCATTCCGATTTTATTCAAAACTAACCGATCGATAAAAAGAGTTATGCAAAGTCAACATAATAATTATAATGGCTTATGCATCACTAACATTATATGCAGAGTAGGGCTTAAGTCACAAAGGTGCGCTCGTGTCGCCCCTTTTTTTCCATCTCAAAAGGCTCATAACACACACACCAGACACCTAACTATATAAATGAAATTCAAAACCATAAGTGAAATATTGGCTTCAAAAACAAAACGGAAACAAGGGAATAACCTTTTTATTGTTTATATTGTTTTTTTTTTTTTTTTAATTTTAAATACATAATGCATTTTAGATGAAAAATTTAAAGAAAATCAACGTTGACATACTTTTGATGATGAGAGACTTTGTTAATGAATTTTGATTATTTCATCGGTGATAGGATGATACAAAAAAAGAAAACAAAAATTTGCTTATTAAAAAGTTGCAAGAAGAAAGAGAAAGATAATATAAAAAAAAACTCTTTGGAGATACAAAATTGATTGGTAGATATATCAGCCGTATATAAAAAGCGTTCCGACACCTTAAGTTGTAAATGAATACTTTACAAGCTTCCCATATATTTTTTTATTGCAGTTTTTTTTGCTTTGCTAAAATATTATCGTTGGTAGGTGGGAAGCACATGACCTGGAAGTTTGTAATTATTTAATAAATTACTTATACACCCAATGTGATTAATTGCGATAAATTATTTTATAAGTGCATATATTCGTATTTATAAATTTGAACTCAACAGACTTTATAGTTTATAGTTAAATTTGATAATTTTTTTATTTAATTATTTTTATCGATTTCAATACCATGTTGTCTAGAAATTTATGTTTAATAAATCTGTAGGTACTAAGTATTTAATTTGGGACTTATTTTTCTGTGAACCTTTTTTTTATTTCTAATAAAATAAAAAAGCCTCCACTTAAATAACATATACCTACCTATTGATATTTATTATTATTATTTTCTATTATGAAGAGTGAAAATATATAAGCTATTGAATTTGAATTCCAATATAATCTAACCATATTCAGAGTAGAATAGCTTTTTGGCCTTAAGTGCGTGACATATGAATAATATTGGTTTAGATTTTTGCATAAATTTATACTTTCATTCATACCATTTTTGTAACTTTGACTATTTATTGGAAATATAATTTTGTTTGCTTCAAAAAAATACAGGTTAATGCAAAGAAAAATAATAAATTTGGAAGAAGAAAATAGCCACTTTCATATTCTTTGTAAAAACAAAATAAATATCTTCTTTAGCATAACCTCAAACGTAACGAAATAATCATTTCAATTTTCAAATATACTTCTGATAGAGACAATCTGAAATCGTGCGACGATTATAATAGTAGTAGAAGATCCCGCTCTAGTTTGACTTACCCTAACCTCATCACTGGCAAGAGAAATATTTCTCTTGTCTGTGTGCCCTCATCGAAGTATCTAATCTACCGAGGTATTCATAATCAGTTTTCTAGGCAATATATTTTTAAACATACAATTAGCTTATGGGTTGCGTAGTGAAATATGGTAAAAACTCAAAAGCATAACTGTAGGGTATCTAAGCCATGCTTTAAAGGTCAATTATTGTGTTTATTCAACTATCTGACTCAGACCATTTGGTAGGTTATAAAGATATATTTTAGGGTGGTCGTTATTGTCGGCGTTAAAAAAAAGTTCATCTTAGATGGGTCTACATCAGCTCCAAATGAAGAAAAATTAATTGCCTAATTTTTTTAGACTTTTATTTTCATCCTCTACTGGCGCTGTAAGCGGTTAAATAATTAATCAAATATTTAATTGAATAAACGATGATTCAACTATAGAATGTCACAAAAAGGACAAGACAAAAAAAAAATTGTACTGGAAGGGGGTAGTATTTTCCCCGTTTACTCGAGAGGGGCAGTTTTCAAAAAAAAAAAAAAAATGCTTACATTGGATACAAATTTATTAAAAATCAACAAAAACACTTACAACATTATGTTTTTCAAAAGCCAACATTATTTTGATGAATAGTTTTTGCCCAAAATATTATTTTCAAACCCAAAATGTTCTAAAAAAAATTCAAACAAAAATTTGTTTGTCATTTAATGTAATTTATGTATTAACTTTAGTTTTTGATGCATTTACCAATTTTTAATGGAACGCTAAAAACCAGATGGCTTTAAGTGTTTTAGTTTTCGATAAAATTAAAAATTCCCAGAACTATACTTTTTTTATAAGAACTTATATTTTGTAAAATTTTTAAGGCATTTAAGGCAATTTTTTAAACCAATAATATATATTTTCTAAACCAAAATGAATCATTTTTAGCCCATATATTTTATTAATAGAAAAAAAAATTCTTAAACACGAGTATAATGGAATGGTTGAACATCAATATATACGACTAGACCGAACGAACTTGCTGTTTACGAACTTTAGGGTACCATGTTAACGAAAAAAAAAAATGTTTAAAGAAGTGAAAAGTACTAATTAAATGGATTTGTTTTTGTTTAAGTTTAAATGCAATATTGTTTCAATTTGTAAAATTATAACAAAATTGGTCAAGCCATTAAAAAGGTCTACGTGAATAACAAAAAAAAAAGGCAATTTACTCAAAAACGTTAAAATATTTATTTCCCTAACAGAAAGTAAAAATAATAAAACGCTTCTTAAAAGCCTATGCAAACTCATAAATGTTTTTTTTTTTTCACTGGTACTGGCCCTTGTGAGGAATTGACAAATCCTCTAAGAATATTATTTGAATATGAGGCAGTACCTCTCATCTTAGTCGTTCAAATTCGGCAGAAAATTTTACATACGTTCCTTCCATTCCTGCCAATAATATGCACACAGCAATGACTGAGAGCTGTAAGACTTAATTGAAACGTTTAACAAAGGCTGAGTTTCAATAATTTAAACAAAGTTTTGATTTTATTTGTTTAAAGGTGTAGGTACATTTTATCAAATTCAAGCAATGTTAAACATTATAAATAAATTAAATTAGTAAATAAATTTAAGTACCTATAAAATTTAATTTAGTATTCATATTTTGTTAAATTTATAAAACAGAAATTTAGAAAAGCTAAAAAAAATAAACGTCATTATGGTAACCATACGTAATAATAAATAATATTCATTCTCTGGTCAAAACTCTCACTTTCATTTATGACTTTATAATTTTTGCATTGTTTAAATTTTATTTTATTTTATTTTAGTTTTTTTTTTTTTTAATTTTATATTATTCTTACAAAAGAAAAATTAATTTTGCAATTTATAATCATTATTTTATAGCGTATATATGCAAATTGATTTATAAATTTTTATTTTGCGTCACGTTTATGTGATGCGCTACTGCTACCTACACCTGCACTTCGTTTTTCTTCAATTTATAAATTTACAAAAAAAATATATTTTTAAATATAAATTCTATTTTTATAAGTTAAAATTATTTCTAAAACCATACATCTCTACATATATGAGTATGAGGTAATTGAAATTAACGCAAATAGCTTTGCCAAAAATGCATAATATGAGTGCAAAATATTATTAAGTATAGTAAATTTATTATTTGCTGTGAAAATGTTCATGAATGTGTTAAAATAACACAATTTGTTTCAATTTAATTAACGTCCCAGGGGTATTTTTGTTTTTATTTAAAAGATTGTTCTATTTAGTTTTGTTCAATCTTAGAGAATTTTTTTATGAATTATTTTAAATTTTTAAATGAAATGTTACTTAGGATGTTGACCCTAAAATTTCAATGCAGGTGCCCAGATCCTTAAAGTTCAGTGGTGAACGAATTCCGAATAAATGTTTGACATTTTGAATAACGGCATTTACGGTGCTTTTAAGTTATCCTAATTTTCCCACCGTATAGGTAACAAATTAATAATTGATTTCGCACTATTTCGTATTGTTTTATTACAAAAAAAAAAAATATCCTCTTCCATCTGAAATCGGGAGTTGTTTACTTTTGTTTAAATTTTTATTATAGCCACGTTTCCTGTTGTTCAGTAAAATCAGTTTAAACAAAATAAATCTTTTAACAAAAAACTTAATTCACACTACACTCGTACATATGTACATCATTATGCACTTAGAAACCAAGAAAGATGCATTTTTATTGCCTCGCACAAAAATTAACCTTTAATTACATCTATCTTGTGCATTAGGTATTTGTATTTTTGTTGCATGCCGTTCTAGCCTTCAATGTCAAACATCCAACAAGCGCATCTATGTATACTTTAGTTCTACTTTAGCCTCAGAATAAATACAATTTATCACTCAAAAACTTATATGTACATAAAATGGTATCTATATCTATATAATTTACGTGATCGTGACAATTTTTGTAGACCACATTTTATGAGATATACACATATGTAGTTTAGAAGGTGTATCTAGTTCAATGGGTTGATTTTAATTACAACTGTGTTCAATTCAGCCTAGAATAATTTTTTTGAACTTGTTAAAACAGTTTCCAAAACAAAAGTAAACACTATACTTTGATGCTGACGTAGTCTAGGGGCTACCTATATTATCTACTACCTACATGATGTGACGTTTTTTTTGTTCCTCATTTTGAGGTAGGTACATATATATATATGTACATATGTACATATATCTTCATTATGATGTTACAGACTGAGAGTGAGATTGTGGCACTTAAGTCATAAAGGGGCTGTGTTATTGTTGACGCCGCGCCAACAAAAATGAATGATAGTAAAATATATAGCATTTATCTAATTAAACATTTGCCATTTTAGTCTTTTTGTGGTGATGTCTACTTTATAAATGGTTACAACATGTACAGTACATCAAGGTATGCAGGGTGTTTAACAATTAAAATAAAATAGTAGTAAGGGTATTTACGCAATGATGTAAAAAACTTGATAAGTTTACCATTTTGTTAATGAACTGTCAAATTTTGTATGAGAAATGATTTACACAATTTGGTTAAAATTCCCTAAGGATTTTGCTGCGGAAAATTAACTTAATATTTTTTGGTAAACTTAACCAAACGTCATTGTGACTTTTAGAATAATTAGGCGTGTTCAGAAACATAATACATTGGGCGTTTTTTCTTTTTTAGTTCAGAGCAAAGCCTGAACTGTAAAAAAAAGTCTTGTTTCTTTTTTAGCTCGGAGCATTCAGAGCTCCTTTTTTTCGCTCTGAGCATGTTCAGGTGGGCGCTCTATATGAGCTCAAAATAAATTAATAGAGCAGACGGAGTTGAATAGCTGAACACAAATTTGACAAGTGGAAACAAACATCAAAACAGCAAAATAAAGTAAAATATTTTAAGAAATTTACTAATATGTAGTAATTAAAATTATTATTTTCAATTGTGACAGCTGGTAAAGCTTGTTTCTTTAAATTAACCTGAACTGTTAGAGCAGAGCACGCTCAGTTTAGAGATCGCGAAGAGTATGTTTGGAGTGTTCAGAATCTGTTCAGATATCTATTCTGAGCTAAAAAAGAAAAACGCCCGTGTTCTGTAACTTTAGCATTGATATTAGTTGGCGATAAAAGTTTTGAATAAAAACGTAGTTTACAAATCAGTTTATTGATCAGCATTGTTCATTTTAACAAATTTATATAATGGGCCATATGGATAAACAAAAGTAAATGCTTTTACTTGTATTTGTTATGCTTTCCGAATTGTCATCGCAGTGAAAGGAACCATTTATTTTACTGATTCCTCTTTCATTGTTATTGTTAAAGTTTTACGTTATGTTTTTCTTTGAGTTGCTTACCAGCATTTGCTTGGTGGACATTTCTATTCAAAAATTGTTTATTACCATTATCTAGAATTGTAACCTGTCGAACTTATAATTTAAATATATTTCAATATAGTTGAGCTCTTCAAATGGGTTGAGTTATGTTTTAAATGGCTTTTGCAGCTCAAAATGTTTTAAAGTTTTAATACTTTTTTCCGAAAACATTTTTTTCAATTTTGTTTTTATTAAGAAATTAATATTATCAAATACTTTAAAAAAAGATGAAGACAAGTTTTCTTTCTTTAATGACTAGGAATTCTAGTTTTGTTGGATATAGTTCGCACTAGATATTCGTCATGAAATCTATGTTAGATGAACTGAACTTAACAAAAATTGCGTATTGACAAGGTCCTCACTGATGATGATGTGGACTGAAGGCCATTAAAAGCTATTTTGAAACAAGTTTTATTGTTATCATTTCGAAATTAATTTTAAGAACAGATTTTGTATGTATTAAAATAATAATAATAATCAATTATGAAAAGGTAACACCCAGTACTTCTATATCAAGCACGTGGTCGGAAAGGACGCAAATTATTTGTACAGGCATTTTCAATGTATATGACAAAGAAATATAGGGGAAACTGAAACGAGACGAGACGAGACGAGACGAGTCGAGTTTTTAATTAATCTTCAAGGTTAATTTTATTTTTAGTATCGTCGTGGCTTTCATAATATTAATAATTTTTTTTGTTTTTATCTACCCAAAGTAATAACTTTGTATTGAAATAATTTGTTGTAAATGTCAACGATCTGTTTATAGGCCAAATTATTGCCGATTAAAGTAAATCAATGTCAGTCAATATAATATAGTATACTTCTTGGCATAATAAACAAATAAAATCATAACCATAAATAAACTAACAATAACAATAATACACTTCGCGTCACTTGATTGTGGATGCTTTATTAGACAATATTGTTTTTCTGTTTTTCAATTTGAATCTTTGAGCTTAGTTTTCACGCTGCTGCTGCAAAACAAACCAAAAATGAAACAGCACTATTCCATGAACGAAATTGAGAATTTTACCATATTATTTGGTAGCGTCTTCACTCCTTTTATGCATTGAATTAATTTGCCGAATTATTAATTATTTTGTTGGCGGTAAAATAACTCATTTAAGTTTTTATTCGGTTTGTATTTATTATTACTTTCAGTGTTTGTTCAATGTGATGTTATCTTTTCTACGTTTTTTTACCTGTTTATGTTTTTGCTTATACTGTTCTCTCGCAAGCATTTCACTGGATGTCTTATTTTATATCATCAAAAAAATTATAGCAGCGTGCATTAAGCTTCAAATTACTAACGAAAAAACTTCGTTTTTATTTTCATTCTGAAGTACGCGATTTGACGAACGAAATTGATAATAATTGTAGCAGATAACTCAGTCTTAACACCGATTTTTTCGCACGTTACACGTTACGAAACCTTGATGTATATTGGATAATTTCAATATTGGGTACGTTCTTTCGTACCTCAAATTAAATCTGAAGATCGAGTTAAATCTGGGTTAAAATTTGGTTGACAGTTCGAAATCGTCCCGTTGTGAAGTAAAACCAGCACATGAATATTTAATTTGATTTGAGTCCCGGCACCCACAACTTTTTTAAATTGAAATTTATCTGAACTTTGGATTAAAATTGTCAGAAATTAGTAGTTTTTGGGAAGAAAATTTTCTCTTCAAAAAGTTAACAATTAAGCAGCAAAATCCATAAATTGTGCTAAGCTATTATTTTCATACTTCTGAGATTGCTAAAATATTATACAGCAACATTATAAGAACTCATGTGAACTCAAGAAAAAAAAATTGAACATAAACGTATTTAAGTTTTCTATCAGAAAAAAGTCCCCTTTTACAAAAAACAACAAGTTGATAAAAATTTTTTGAATTTTGAAAATATTAATGACAAGCAAATATTTTAAATTTTTTAGGTACCTACATTTATATAAAAAAAAAATAAAAGAAAATAAAAACTGTCATAAAAAAAACAATGTGATAAAATCAATAAAACCCATCTTCTTGGGTTATTAGATAAAATGCCACATTTATTTATAACACAGGTCTACAAAATACAAATTGGTGCCACAATAAATGATAGACACCATTTATTTTTGTCTACTGTCACTGAATACGAACAGCGGTATTTTCAAGTTAAAACTACGAACAGTTTTGTTTTTTTAACTCTCGCTTACCTTTTTTTCGCATATGTGGCCGAGTTTTTTTGTCATTTCGTCTATTTTAAACGATTTAAATTAAAGTTTTTGATATATGTATTCTCTTCAAATAGAAGATGCCTTAATAATTCAAACTAATGTTATTATATTTGTGAAGAATTCACAGTGAAAACACGTAGCCTAATACAACTGAAAATAAGTATGGCGCTATTCCACTATAGGTCATTCCTCGAAGATAAAGAGGAAGTATCAAACTGTATCTCAATTGTTTAAGAAAAACTGAAATACCATAATCATATACATAAATACATAGGCGTCAAGCATTAGATAAAACTGGCCCTCGTTTTATTTATATATCTTGAAAATTTCTTGATTTAAGTACAGAAAAGCTTAGGGTTGCTATATTTGATGGACTACAGATAAGAATTTTGCTGAAGGACGATAATTTCATGCATTTAATGAATGATTTAGAATTTGCAACATAGTGAATAATAATTACGTATTAATTATTTAGACAAAGTGCTGGGCTTGCTGTAAATTTTTCTAAGTAGGAGTAAGTTCATAAGTATCAAGGTCAATGGGATGAACACATGGTGGCTGATTACTGTTGGTGATTCACGCGGAGGTATCTATAGGACACTCATGTAAGAAAATCTCTAAAAGAAATCTTAATTCATGTAGAATAACACAAAAAACTGCTAAAAAAAATCGCTAAATTTGTATTATTTCCACAAAAATATTAAATATATGCAGTTAGTACCTGTGTAGGTAATTATTAAATAATGAAATAGTTTTCATTTCAGCAACACCAGAACCACTGTAGGCCTGTGATAATCTATTTAAAGAGAAATGATAGAGACCCTCAATGTAAATACAAAGGATATTTCATTTGACACCCAAAAAAGTAAACAATTTTTTTTTGGCAAATATACTTCCATTTATCAGAAACCAGTTAAAATTAGTCATTATTTTTTTTTGTTATAGGTTTAGTCGAGCAAAGTTCAAACTTCTATATATTTTATCAATCAATATAAATGCTGATATATCTATGTGATATAAATTTCTCTTGGCATTTGTTGAAACTTTAGGTTTATCGTTAATGAATATATTTTTTTATAAATAAAAAAAAATATTGATATTTTGTTTTAATTTTACAATCAAAAATTGTTTGTAGAAAAAAAAAACCTCACGAATCATAAAGCAAATGACTCTAAAAGTGTGAAAGTGTTGATAATAAACCATAAACAATAAGTAGGACATATCAATAGATATGGTAAGGGAAGAAATTTACAAAAAAACCTGAAGATATACTTGTTTTTACAAAATTATAACGCTCTAGTACAGTGTGGCTTTTCAACAGGACAGCATCACCTATTTTGCAACCATCACCAGTTTTTACCGGTATCCGTTAAAATCGCATTAATAATTATGAGCTTCGAAGGGATTATATGACAGATATACCAAAACTTAGGATATACAGCTCTGCAAAGGCCAAAGCAAAACTTTATCATGAAAATGAAAGGACAATAATGTGGTCTTATTTACTATATAGGTGTCATAAATCTGGGTTAAGCTATATTTCTTAATAGCCTGCTTAAACGTGTAAAAATATATATTCTTATTGTTAAGATTAACTTAACCCTAATATATTTTAGTAAGCATTAAGAAAACTGATAGTATTGATCCCTATATTCATAAACGGTCAATTCCACCAGTAGTTAATTAAAGGTAACTACATATACATATATTTTCGACGAACATAAGGTTACTGCAAAATAAAAATAAAAGAAACCGAGAATGACATGATTTTCAAAAACACAGCCCACATCAACAGGCTCTTTCAGACTATGAAATTATGAAGAATATTATATATTAATGGTTAAATTTCTGGGAATCTCAAGTGTGAAAAAAATATACTTTAGCTCAATAATATTTTGGATATGAATTTGTGAATGCACCCACCATTTAAGATTCACAATTAAATCGACTTTTCCACCAATTTCGCATTTTATCTCAATGTTTTCTTCAAAGCCTTGAAATGACCTTGAATAAATGCATAACTTGCCATAGGATTTCCTTATTACTGTCGTATTTAATTAATATTTAAAAATAGGTGCTAGTATAAATATATATAACAAAACAGAATTAATAAAAAGAATTTAAAAATTAACATAATTTAAAATTGTTGACACCAACATCACGTACAACATCTAATTTCTTTAATAAATCTTTCTATTAAATCATTGGAGCGGTTTCTAATAAATTAATATTTTATGCGTTAATCTAAAAAAAAAACTAAAAATTAAAATGTACAGTAAAAATCATATTTCGAAAAAAACCGTTTTTAAAAAATCGAATTAAAAAAAAATATGAAATTTTTAAATTGCAACGTATTTGAAGCCATTTTCAAGAAGAATAAGATTTTCCTTTTTGTTTGTTTTTGACAGTTTGGTCAAAAATGTTTTTTTTTTTTTTTAATTTTCTAGACCTAAATACAAATTGAAAGCATTTAAAAAGCTTTAATAGTAATTTAAGCTTTTTAAAAAATTCTTCATAAGAAAATATCAAAATCATTTTAAACTTTTTGAAAAATGTGTCCTGGCCTCCTGGACGTGTTATAAGAAAGCGGTTTATAGAATTTTTTTACCCAAAGATAGCCTAACTTTTAATAACTAACACATTTTGTTTTAATTGTGGAGCCATTTTTGAAAAAAAAAATAAGATTTTCTTTAATGTCTAAAAACTTTTTATAGCTGGTACCGTTATTTTTAATATGTAAATGTCCAAAAAGGATAGGTTGGTGGTACCAAGAAAATCGATCTATTTTTTTAGGCTGCATCTGACAGAACGCGAGACACAATTTTGTTGCCTTTACTTAGATCGTAATTTCTAAATCTATATTTTTTATAATTCAATATATTTGAATCCTATTTCTGAAGCCCACAGAAATAGGATTTAAATATATTGAATTAAGAAATAAAGGTCACGAAAAAGGAATAATTATATTTTTTATATGAATCCATAACTTGCCTATAATAAATAATATATTTATATCAATTAAAAAATTGAGTATATACAAAAACAAACACTTGACCTATAAAAGACAAGTAAAATATACTAAATTAACAAAATTTGCAACATTTGAAATCAATCTAACAACATTCTGTTATGATGATTATGATGGTCGCCAGTAGTATAATTTGATTAAGATAAGATTAGATAAAGAAACAGCAAACAGCAAACACAAAATGTGAAAATCAAATATAGTAGTTTCTATTTAATTAAGGAAGTTATATAGTGTTGTTTAATCTATTAAGATGGTACGTAGTTTACACCTGCTGTCTGGTTTTTGAAAAGATTATAATTATTTAGAACATGATTAGATTTAGGTAAACACACATATGGATATAAAATTTTATCACAGTAATTAATTTAATGAGTTATTGATAAGAATCTTTTATTATTTAGTTTGATTATTTTAAATATAAAGTACCTAAATTATTTTTTATATTTATTTTAATTTCTTTTTCATTTTGTATTTTTTTTTATTTTCAGAATAAATAAAGCACAATGGCCTTAATAATGAAATATATTGATAGCATGCAAAGATACATGGACTCACATGGCGGTAAGTTTAAAATACTAATAATTTTTATAATATTTATAACAATAAATTCATTATGATAAATCTATCATTCTTGACCTGACCCCGATAGAGGCTTATACTAAACTTATGTAGATATTCTTCTATGAATATATTGTATATATTAATACAAATGTTTAGGGCACTGTGTCAATGTCAAAATTTAAATAATTTTATTAAAACTATAAAACTATATATACTATTGCTATAATAATTTGATTCTTTAACCTTAGAACTCACGGTTTATACAAGTTTTGTCTTTTAGGCTGTTTCTTTCATTCTTGTTTTTATGTAAAGAAATATTATTGATCATAATATTTTTGAATAATTAAATTTATCATTATTATCATTATTCATTATTTTATGAAGGTTTTTTTTTTGATAATACAAATTCTATATACTACTGAAATACATCAGCCAAGTAGAAGACTTAGCACTATTTTAATATGAGTATTCTATTCAGTATAAACCTATCAGACAGTTCTTCAAAATAAGGTCAATGATTCGGCTTAATAATGTAGACATATTATGTATATGCCTGTAGAGATTTTGGCCCTGAAGAGATTAGCCCAGAGATCCAATACCCTTTCTAAACTGAATTACATTACATCTTTCTGATACCTACACTCGCGTTACTTGTGAGGGGATATACAAACTATAATAGGTATAATAGTGTCCCTTGGTTCTAGAAGGACTAATGTCTATTTCTTAAAACATTGACTTAAGTACACAATTGGGTTCAGCGTAAGACATCTTTAAATTTCACATGCTCGATGATTTGGAGGTTGAGTTCAATATCTAAATATTTATCGCAATTAAAACCGTACACTTAAAAATCTAGAAATTAAAAAATCCTGGTTTTTAGAAATTCGCAATACAAAAAATCAGATTTTTATAATGTTGAAACTACAAAATCTAAAATCTCGAATATTAAAATCTCGTTTAAAAGAACACTTACTAATTTTAAGTAAGAGTATATAAAATGTGGTGCGATAAAATTCAGTCCAAATGAAAATAAAATCCAAAGCTAAATTTTTGTATTTATTGCACTTTTAAGAGTCAAGCAGGTGTCTAATCGTTAAAAGTTTTTCCTTGAACAACATTAACTTTTGTGGCGCGTAATTTACGAGATTTCGTTTGATATTTTCGATCATTTTTGGTAGGCGATATATAAATGCAAATTTGTTAATAGTGCGATTTTGGATTTGATTAAAATTTTTGTAAAACTTAAAACCAATTTTATATAAACCCTCAGAGAAAAAGTTGTAATCTAGAACGGGTTTGATGTCATACAAAAATGTAATATTTTTTTTTTCGAAATCAGCTCTAACGATTTTGATTAAACAATTTCTGTGATTTTTCTATACCGATTGAAGTAACACTGCATTTCAGATTTTTTTCTTCAAAAAATCTCATAACGGAAATAGGGGTTTTAGGATTTTTTAAGAAATGTCCTTATTTTTTTGGTAATTTATTAAATCTATATATCTATATATAAAAATGAATCCCTTCTTCCCTTGGTCACGTCGTAACTTGAGAACGACTTTATCGATTTCATTCATTTTTTTTAAGATTTGTAATAATTTTGTAGAAGGTTCTCATGGAAAGAAAAATTAAGAAAATTGCGTAGCAAAATGAATAATTTTTGAAAACTTAAAGACGATCACTTTACGACGATTTTTTTTTTAATTTTTCAAATGACAAAAATTACAGAATTCAAAAAATATTAGGTTTTCTATAAAATTATACTTATTCCCAATCCAGAGATCAATAAATCAAAAAATCATTTTTTCATTTCCTAGTGCACACCAGACAGTCCATTTGATCGAAAAGTTTATCGAGTTTTTAGTTTTTTTTTCAAATGTTGGAAACTTTTGTGAAAATTTGTGCAATTTTGGCAGAAATTTCACGTAACCAAACAGACCTAGAATTTGGACCGCAATCCACATCAAGTCCTCTTTCTCGAGTTTTCAGTTATAAGGAGTCAAAGTTCCAAAAACGAAAATCTCAAAATCCGAAAATCGCAAATACCCAAAATTCTAAAAAATAAAAATGCAAAAAAAACTTAAATAAGTCCCTAAAAACTCTATTATCCCAAAAACTAATTATCCCAAAAATTTGCTTGCGCGAAACCCAAATCTCGAAAAATGATGTCTCTAAAACATAATTACGGGATTTTCCGCATAACGGGGTATTGTTTTTTTTTTTTTTTTATTTTTGACTTTTTTTGTATTAGCAATTTAGATGTGACATACATGTGGGTGGATGAACTGAATAAGAGTAAGAAAATCAAATTGATTTACTTATTTAAAAGTAAGATAACTTTACTTTTATGAAAACTGGGTTATTGATAAATTAAAATTAGTAAAAAAAATTAACTTGATATGCTTCTCAATGGAATCTGAATGATTAACGATATAGTACCAGTCAAATACAAACAAAATTAGTTCTACGTTATTAACTAAGGCTGTTGTGTTAATTATAAGAGGGTTACTTGAAACGGTGAAATTTTCTTACAACTCCAACATTTTGAATTATTGATATTTTGGGATTTCGAGATTTTGAGTTTTCTGGGATTAAGGTTTTCGAAATTAATTTTTACTCCTTCTGTAGCTCAAAAACATCAAATAATACAAAAATATACTAAATACTACGTATTCACTACTCAGTAATTATTTATGTATATTGATTCCAAAAAAACAAATTTCTTGGAAAATGCATTTTGCTTAGAAATCGGAAAAAATAAAATATAAAATCCTAATCTCACTGAACTAAAAAAAAAATTATTTAAAAATACAAAAATCGAATTCCTCGCCCAGAAAATTTGAACCTTTTAAAAAATGATCGATAATGCTATATCAGCACTTTTTCAGTATTATATGATATTATACTACTAATATACTAATATGTATAATATTCTTTTAAAAGATAAGCTGATGACAAATTAAAGAACATGAACTCCAATGCACTTCGTGTGAACCTGAATTCAAAAGTTGCTAACTGTAATCACACAAAATCTTAAAATAAACAATATGATTACGAAAAAAAAGGAAAAAATTATCAATGATTAAGTGATTAAGTGATTCATGGTTTAAAAAATGATAAATGCTTATTCATTTAACCAATCAACTTGACAGACTTGAGTAGGTACATATATCCCTCTTTTTAAATAATTTTTATTTTTTGAATTATGGTCTTCCTTCAATGTCTTCAATAATTTTTTTTTTTTCTGTTGAAATACACTTCAGATTAGGATCTGCAAGCAAGCTTCTGTAAATAGCTTGACAGAAATAACATTACAAATAATATAATACACATTGCCGGACTTGATACTATATAACCTATATTTTGCAATACAAAATCTTTAAATCTTGTTTTGATCTTTGCCATATTTATTCACTCAATTCATCCAGATTAAAACTTAAATCCGGATGTAAATTAAACAAATTCAATATAAATACATCTGCATTTAAATTTTAATCTGGATGTATCGATTGAATAATATGGCAGTTACAATAGTTTCATTGTTAGTTAATCCAGCACTGCTGCTGATTATTATTATTATTAATTCCGATGGGTCATTGGACGAAGCAATCAAACACTCATCTCAATTTACAATATTTATTCAGAACTCTTCATCTTTAAAGGTGCTTAAGAAAGAATGATTAATGACCATTTATTTATATTGTTGTTAAACTGATTTTTATTAATAATCGAATATACAACCAAATTAATTTCGTCTTCTCAGAACATATAAAGCTTTCGAATTCTCAGAACGAATAAACTATAAGAATGAATTAACCATCAACTTAAATCTTTTGCATTAATATGCTACAATTAACCTCACAACTGAAACAATTCCATTCATCATCTGTCTGAGTCTAGCATACTTAATGAAAATTGAATGCAAAAAAAAAAACAATTATTTTAAATATTTATCTGGGTTTAACTATAAGAAGAGTCTGTCTATTATAAAATTAATTATTATATTGGAAAAAAAAAAAAATAATATGGTTTATTTATTTTCTATAAGGCAACTCTAGTGGTAATATAGCTTAGCTTAGTTAAAGCTAGTTAAGGTTACGTGCCATAAAGGTGTGATAATATAGTCGCAATACATTCAAATTATGTCAAAAGGGGTGGGTTTGTATGCTCCACCTCCAGAATGGAAATTAAACAATGATCCACAGCTGCACGCTCCCTGTGTTGAAGTTAATTGTTATGAGTTGTGTAATGCTTGACCGACTTCGATTTATATATTATGATGATGGCTCTCAGCTTATTGAAAGTTCTATGTAATGTAATGGAATTTTTTTTTTGTATTGTGTTGCAATAGACAGAGGATCTTTACATAGTTATTGCACAATTTTAAAAAATTGTTAAGTAATTATTATAGATGATTGTAAAAATGTTTAAGAATGAGCGTTTGATTTTTAAAAATAAAGACTGTAAAACAAAAGAAGTAAGTTTTATTTCCAAATTATCAAAATATTTATATATTTAGGTACTTTCTGTTGTGTTCAAACAGTCCATCGTTTAAGGTTAAAATTTAAAAATCTACTATAGATTTAAAAATTTTAATACAAGGTATATATTCATGATAATGTAAAATTTAACACAAGTTTTCAAACTTAAATTATGCCTACCTTACGTAGATACTCATGTAAGTCTATTTACATCTAATTATGTAGCTATTTGAGGAACATTAACTGCATCAAAAATAAATTCCATTAAAGTATATATATATACTTATCACAAAAGATTATCAAGAGGATATCAACTAGCACCAGTATTAACTTTTAAGTGCATACCAAATTATATATATTTACATATAGCTTCTTCTATTCTCTGAATGAATTCTCATCTCAATCAATTATTCTAAACGCATTAGCGACAGCTTTTCAAGCGAAACAGTATATTTCCGCTTTGAATTAAGCACATAATTGGCGAAACAACCGAATTTGCTTTTAAAGTTTTCCTTTGTTAAAGAAAAGTTATTTAATTAAAAAATAACAAAATAACAGTTTTAATTGATAAACAGTATACTACACAGTTTGATATTTCGCATATACCAGCTTCCTGTTATTTTCCTTATAATACTATTGAATGTTTTCGAAATTATATTTTCAAGTTTAAATAACTATTATAATGGTCTGGTCATGACCAATGCCATTTTGAACAATTATTATTATGTATACATAATCAAAGTTAAATATTTAATTTTTAACAGTTACATGTTAATAAATAATTACAATATGTTAATGAGTAGATATTGAATGTTTATCAGAATTACAGTACGCGCATTGCAGGTTGTATATTAAAACAATTTTTTTTTAATTCTCTGTTTAAAAGTTAAGTGATTAAGATGAGAGGAAATTTATCATGACAAAAGGTACTCTTGGAGAATAAGTCACTTTTTCGCAAGAGGAAAAAAAATTTTAAACCGAACAAACCAATTTTCAAAAAAAATATTGTTTTTGAAAAAATATTACAATACGAGTATATATTTTTGAGAATAAGGATATTTCTGACACCTGAATTGGTAAACGTACGTTTCTTAAGTTTCTTTGACAATTACAATAACTTTTAAATTCTTAATTCCAGTCTTATATATGTATATAAATAATATATAGCTAAGTATGTATAATGTATATGTACCATGTACATATGTATATGATAAAGAAGAAAACTACTTAATAAAACGTTTTCTCATTTGAGCAAAATATTTGCACTTGAAAATCAAGTGAAGAGTTTGACATTTGATATGTTTGACGTTTGATATGGAAGACGTGTGAAGACTCTGCTATGCGAATTAAAGTCGGTGTGAAATAGAAATAGGTAGTTAATGGAATAATTTAACGATTTCTAGAAAAAGCACATAAAGAACAAATCAACAGAATATTTATTTTTAAACTATACAACAAAAATACTCGCACAAAGCAAATCTTCAATTCGAATGATTGTTTATTAAATAAATAATTTTTAAGGGTTATATTTTGTACGTATACCATAAGTAGATACCTAGTATACATAGAGTTGTGATTAAATGTTTGTGTAAATTATTTTATAATTCTGAAATTTAAATGTAAAATTCATTAAAAGTAAAGAGTTATAAGTCCAGGAGACGATACTGGAGGAATTTTACAGAGAAAAGGTGTTTTCCCTTAAAGATAATTTTAATTTTGGAGCTAAATAAATTTTTTAAACTTTTGAACTCCAATTTTAAGGCCCAATATTCAGAGCTTGATTATCCAAGTTTCTGAGTTAAAACCGAGCTAACTCTTATAAAATCTTATTTTATTTAGATCATCGAATTTTTTGAGTTAATTCTTGATTAACTGAAGAGATATTTCTGACAGATTTTTATAAAAACATTGGTTCTAAGATTGACATCTTAAAAAATAACTTAGCTTTCTTATTCAATTAAACGTTCAATGAATACAATTGTAGACATATGTAGTTCGTTGTGCTTACTGAACGTACCCACTATATACATAAATAGAGGGAGCGACATAATGGAAATTGCCTCTTTTCATACTGGCGCATAACGTCACCTTCTCTGTTTCAATACTTATACGAATTTCCACAAGGTCACACTTTGATTTAGATAGATGTTTAACAACTGAAAGTTACAGTTCATCCTGCACTGAAAATCTCCCTCTGAGTTAACTCAGGTTCAATTTATTTTCAGGATTATCTAACTCTGGTTTAACTCAGAGTTAGCTCATAAACTGTCAATAAAAATCAGTTCTCAGTGGTCTAGACTCATGAAATTCAGATAGACTTGTAGATGAATAGTTGTGATTAGATAAAAGTCGATTTTGTCTTTTTAAGATTGAAAAACTTGCCCAAAGTTGACGTATGGCAAAGAGTTTCTTATATTTTGTGTAACACTGTCAGGCCAATGTATTTTATTTCCTTTCCTTTTCTTAAAAAAAAATCTGTACTCAACTTATTTGCACTAATCTAATATTTTGAGCAATATAAGTTTGCTCAGCACTGTTTATATCAGAGAATATACAAAATAGAATTAAGTTTTACTGTCATTCACTTTATTTTCAATTTATACTCCTATAATAAATCTCATAACTTTAATTGTTTAACATACAAAATTCTTTGTATTTTATTATTATTTTTTTTTTTTTTATTTTTAGATTCTAGGACAAAGGATTGGCCAATGATGTCATCACCATTTCCAACATTAGCGGCATGCCTAACTTATGTTTACCTTGTCAAGGTATGTAAATAATATATCACTTAGTAACACAAATAAAAGATTTATACATAATTTATATAAAAACATTAATATTATTATAGTAAAGTTCGCTTTAATACAGTGGGGGATTTTACATATTTAAAATGATAGGGCCCGCAGGATTTAATAAATGTATTATACAATCGAATGAAATAAAAATAAAACTTTTTTTAGGGAGAGCTTCAGTAGGTTAGAAGCTTATAGTTTATGAGTCTGAGTCTCTATATTGATAATGAAAAACAAGCTCAAAAATTTTACAATTTTTCAAAAAAAAGAAACCAACTGTTATTTTTCGAGATACGTACCCTACTCTCGAAAAATATCAGCCTTTTTTTTTTTTGAGAAATTGTCAATTATAGCTTATAAAATTTAGCTCTAAAAAATTAAAATTTTTTTTTTTCATAAGTACCTTACAACCTAAAAATCATTACGAGATATTTAAAAAAATCATATATGAGAACTCCTTTTACCCATTCTAATAATTTAAGCCTTGGTCTAAATTAATAGAATTTTTTAAGGAAAATGACTAAGACAAAAAAAACAAGCTCTTTATACCAAAACTCAGATTGGTAGGAATTTTTCCAAAGTTTATAACTTTTTTTTTTGACTAATTTTCCTGGGCTTAAAGGCTAGGAACTCATTTTTATCTGAATAATAAGAAGTGCTTGGTATAATCGTAGACTTCGATCCTACGCTCTCAATGCCCAATTGACTACTCTAAGTACCTTGGTGCTTATCTTCATTTCAACGAACTGTACAGTTTTCTCTACCAAGAATATTTACAATCTAACCTTATTAACGATCCCACATCCTTCTTTCAGTTCGTTAATCACAAAAGAAAGTCAGATGGGTATCAATCCTCTTTGTCCTTCAATAATGACACCTCCAATGATAATCTAACTATAGCTAATTATACTTTGCATCATATTTTAAAGATTCATTCTCCAAGGATTCTTTTAAACCAGATTGGACCTATTTTGAGAATTTACCGATTTTTTTGCTAGGTCCATTCTTACCCGATTGCATTGCTTAATCGGCCATTGAAAACAAATTTTCTCAACTTAATGATGAGTTCACTCTTCTCTTTCAATTCCTCTATCAAAAATTTTTCATTTATCCTTATCTCAAGGAACATTTCCTATGATATGGAAAATATCTTTCATAACCCCAATTTACAGGAAAGGGCCGAAAGGTGTGATAAAAAACTATCGACCAATTGCTAAACTTTTTCATATCCCAAAAATTTTTGAAGGCATTTTATATGAACTCCTCAGTTTCCGTTGCAGGTCCTTAATTACCCCATCACAGCACGGTTTTTTAAAAAACAGATCTACCACCACAAACCAACTTATTTCAAGAACAGAAAGCATCCTTCGTTTTGCACTTCAATACCTTCCCTGGGAAAATCCTTTGATCTTACCCCCTTATCGTCTCGCCTCTTCTATTTACCAACACCAACACACCACACCTCCTTTGGCCTTAATGAACCTCTGACCCGTATGCTCCGGTTGGTCAGTTTGAATTCAAATTCATTTGATTTCAACATCAGCATTCAGCACCTACAACTTCGAACTCCTTTTGACCCACCCCCTCTCATAGTTATAAGTTTAGATTTACGTTAATTTTTAAGTTATACTTACAGCTTGAATTAAGCGGTATAAATGGGAGTTAAGCCCCCACTAAAATTTAACTGCCTATTAAAAAATAAAAAGTATGCCCTTAATCCATTAAACGAAAACCATACGAAATTTTGGGCCTTCTCATAATTTATTTCGATCCAGCCTTTCTATCTATTATACTCTTATGTCTATATATATGACTAAAAACAATGTAGCAGATTATTTTACAATATAGTATTTTCTTGCGTGTCAAAGATCATATCGGTTTTTTTTTTGTTTGTTTAAATTGTTATACAAATTGACAGCGATAATATACCCCTATGTATTTATTTATGAATGAATCGAGAAACTCATTTGTAGAACAATGAAATCAATTTATTTTCACTTTTATTGTTAAAGTTATTAATAATGAGCCTTGATAATAATACTCATTGTTGAAGAGTTGTTTTTTTTTCGAACACATTTGTAAATCGTTTAAGATTTTAGTGTGATTTCATTTTTAGTAGCCAGTTTGTTCACAGTTAATCATCTTTAATTAAGGATTACTGCAACTAGTAAATTCTAGAATGTCTATGTTTACCAAATTTTGTTTTATTGAATCCAAAGTTTGAGTTCTTAATCATGGAAATCGCTAATCAGCCGATTTTTATTGACAAGCGCCGTTTAATTAGAGCCCGTTAAAGTGATGGTGCAGATTTAACACACTGTGAACAAAATGGCCCTAAGAATTTAATTAAAAAGGAGTGCAACTATAGAAGTCAATTTAAGGGATTATAAAAGTTGTTGAAATATTTTAATAGATTTTTAATTAAAAAAGAATAAATAGCAAGGAAATTTAAAAAAAATTAAAAAAAACTTTGTTTTATTTTATATTTTTATTTTTATTTTATATTATCACAACATTTAATTTTTATTTAAAGTAGTGACGCGTTTCGGATTAAAAATCCATCATCGAGCTAATGCTAACGGACTGCGGTGTTGGTTTTTCCAACACTTATTTTTATTTTACCCAGAAGCCAGATTCCCAAAATGATCGGTTGATTTATCATCATTTGGACGACTGCTCTCTTTGTCTTTCCCTTTAAATGAAATTGAACCTTGGAGCTTATTTTTAACGTTTGAGTCAAAATTAAATTTTAAACTTTATTAAAAAAAAAAAAAAACATCCTTAAGCAATTAATAAAAAAAATTCTTTACTTTTCCCCATTTCAGGTTTTAGGTCCCCGGTTAATGGAAAATCGCAAGCCATTCCATCTGCAATACACACTAATAGTTTATAATTTATCACAAGTAATATTTAGTGCATGGCTGTTTTATGAGGTAAGATTTTATAATTATAAACATCTTCATCGTAACTCTCATTTCTATTCTCCTTTTTTTTGGCTTCTACTTAAGAACTAATAATGCAATTCTATAATATTTTATTTTTTATAGAAAGGATTTTCGCTTGCGATATGAAAATAATATTTTTTGAAAAAACAAAAAAAACTGTATTCATATACTACGAGCAAAAAAAACGAAAAAGAAATATTTTTGGTTAATTAATTTTCAACTCAACTAAAGATTTTATAATTTATGACAGGGGATTGTAAAAAAAAAAAATATTTTTTTTGTTATTTTTATTTTTATTTATTTTTTGTTTTGTTTTGTTTTTCAAAAAATTAAATTAAATTTTTTAGTCTTTAATGGGCGGCTGGTGGGGACATTACAGCTTTAGATGTCAACCAGTGGATTATAGTGATAGTCCAACAGCTAGGAGAGTAAGTGCGAACAGATTACACAAAAATTAAAAAAAAAAAGACGTTGCCTCTTTCAATTACGTACATAAATTATGGCTTAATCAAAAGAATTGTTTTTTTTTTAAATAAAAATAAAATTAAAAATAACTGGCCGTATTGTATAGAAATGTAAATTTTTAATTTAAATTAATATATATATTGTAAGAGGCTTTAATTATACATATATACATTTCGCGTATCTGCGCACTCTCGAAATATTTTCAAATGTTGAGTGGTAACAAATATTTCTTGCAAAATACATATCTTACTTATGGGATGCAAGAAAAACTCACACACAAAATACTTTCTATACACTTTTTTTTTCAAATAACAACAATCAAACAACAACAACAAAACACAAAACGCACTTTTTCAAATAACCGTGCTTTTTCTTTTATATAATTATATTAAAATCAAAAAATTGTTTAAACGTTTTTTTCGTAAACGTGACTAATTGGCAATTAATAAAAATGTTTTAACCAAAATTTTAAAAATATAATATTGGCAAAAAATACACTCTCACTATTTTTCTTCACACTTTTGCACATAATACATATATCTACGTATAATTGTTTATACCTAAAGAAAAATTCTTTCTTTTATACTCTTTACTTACTTATTTCACCATCTTACAAATTTGGCATAACAACTATGATTTAAATCTACAAGGAACATTTTGTTTTCAAAACTTATACATTTTTAAAATTACCTATACATGGTCCATCAAATGAAGTGTTATATGTACCAATTCAAACTACTATAGTTTTACATTTGTAAATTTTTAATTTCATAACTTAAAACTATAAAGTTTATTTAGCATACTTAAATGGAATTTCTTGAAATCTATAAACCTTTACCTGCTGTTGCATACCTACTTTTGATAAAGTTATTACCCGATGCTTGAGGGCTTCAATTTAAAATCATTTTTCAAAATACGACTCCGACGTAAATAAACTTAATTCTGGTACGATCAAATATTCAAAAAGTTTGATGAATGCCAAAATAGCGATAGATTCACCGTTGGAAGTTGGAATGCAGATAATTTTCTGTTAATTAGTCGTTAATTAGCTACGATAGTTTCGATTTTGTCATTCAATATATTTTTTGTCACTGCTTTGTTGATATCAAGTAAGAAACGAACTCTCTCTTAAAAGAGTACAAAGTTTTTATATTGAAATGTTAATTTTCTACTAATTTGCCGTTAATTAGGCGTTAATTAGTTGTGATAGTTACAATTTTGTCTTGCAATATTTTCTATATTTTAAGTTTTTTTTTTAATTAATTTTCTGTGACATTTTCTTCACAACCAACGTTCTTATGATTCCAACCATTTCAAAGAATTTGTTTTTATTATTTAATTTACTATTTCATTCACTTAATTTTGACAGATGTATTAAAAAAAAAACTTGTATGATTTTTTTCGTATAGTTATAAAATTTACAAGATGGCGAAATAATTACTGCATAAGAAATTGTGTGTTCTCATTTCACAAATAAACAAATTGGTAATTGAATTTTTTATATTTCAGACAAATTTTAAAAAATTTAAATTTGTAAATCACATCTAAGGTTTTCCTTGGAACAATAAATGCGTTGAAGTTTTATAATATTGGACATTTATTGTAAATTATAAATTTTACAATTTTTGTAACTAAATTGTAAATTAATTTTATACAAAATTAATAAGCGTTTTCGATTTGGATTTTGGAAATGCTCTATTTTTATCGTAGATGGAAATTTTGAAGAAGGAGGAGTGAAAAAATACATATTCGATAGGAATAAAAGATTTTCAAAATCCAACTGAAAAGGATATAATTTTGAAAGTTTGTGAAATGAACCACTGATTGCTACAAACCAAAAACATACACAAATAAATATATTCAACATTGAATACCAGTTAAAAAATTATTTAGAAAAAGAACACATAGCTACACCACACACCAAAAAACAATACACTCATAAAACTGTGTTCATGATTGACACACAAAAAAAAATATAAACATTTTAAAATTTAGAATTTTGTATAGTCTTTATAGCAAATTTAAAATAAATATCAATTGTTGTGTTTTGGTTTAAAAAAAAAATATAGCTTCTTTTATGATATATTTTTTTTAGTAGTGTACCAAGCAAATATAATTTAACAAAAATAAATAAATAGTAATTTTAGTAGATTTGTGTGTTTTTGAGAAATTTAAAATTAATTTTAAAAACTCCTTCCCTTATTAAAAATATAAATATTATTTGTGTATGATAAATAGTTTGCTTCTTCAGCTTTGTTATTTATTTGTATACAAATTATTTTAATATATATATTTTGTTTATTTTTAAATACTAAAAGAAAAGAATATATTTTTGCGATATTAAGCTGTTATTTGCTTTAAATGTAATATTATTTTTTTCCTAATTATGAAATTTGTTAGATATTTTGCATATTTTTATGTGCAGTAGTATTTTTTTCGTATTCCCAATTAATATAATATTGCTCATTTATACCCATATAACATACATATGTATTATGTAAAAACTAATTGTGAATTTTTTTTTTATAAATGTGTAGTGTTGAAATTGTAGTTAGCTTATTAATTAAATTAATTACCTAACGAAAATTATTAATTTCCTAAACTTTATTTAAATTTAGGATAAAAATGTGAAATTTAAAATTCTCAAAAAGAGAACAATTATTTTACAAAATATTAAAAAAAAAAAAACATAAATCCTATAAAAAAAGGATTTTGAAATAAAAGTAAGCCAAGAATATTAAAATTAATAATAATTACAATAAAATTTTCTTTATTATAATAATCGCTACAGAAATTATTGAGTTTGGATATTTGCACACGATTTCGCGATTAATTTTTTCGTTGAAAAAAGAAAATTTAACGATACTAGCGCCATACTGCTAAAATAACACATATGGAACACTAAACACATTAAAGCTGTGTTTTCTTGTTCAGTAAGTGCAGCAATTCCCAAAGAAATTTTTGTCCCATTTGAGTGGGATATAAGTGACAAATCTTTTTTGGGATTTTCGTCCCACCCACATAGGAAATAAGTCTTTGGGACTATTGTTAAATATCTGAATTGTGAAAAATTTAAATTAACCGAATTTTAAACAACAGTTTTCTTGGCACACAGATCCTTGGGTTTTAAAGATCCGAAATAAGTAAAAATTCTAGAATTAACCGAATCATTGACAAAAGTTTTCTTGGGAAACATAACCTTGAGTGGCACGCTTTGGGGGTTCCAAACTCCCTCTTTGGGTCCTCTGCCCCGCTCACGCAACTCCGTTGCCAATTCAATCGAGTTTTCCCAATTTTTGTTTAGATATTTAGCAATAATTGTTTTTTTTTTAAATTTAACAAAACAAGAAAACAGGCCTCTAATATTCGTCAATATTCGTCAATATAGGATGCAATTAGTTCGTAGAAGCAGAGAAGAAGAAGGGATATATATATCTATTTTATATATATCTTGAACACAAACATATTTCTACACTGAAATAAAAGAAATTACAACAGCAAAACGCATTCATAAATCAGACAAAAAAACTTTAAAAAAAAACAAAACTTCACCAATGACGAAAACCTACCACAAGATAATAAAAAAAAAAAAACATCATCCAAACAATTTGTTCTTTTTCCTTTCTTTACAATTACAGATAGCTTCTTCCGGTTGGCTAACGGGACATTATAACTTCCGATGTCAGCCAGTCGACTATAGTAATAACCCTAGAACATTAAGGGTATGTGGTAACAGATTCATGTGTGGTACATCATTTTGTTTTATATTTTCAAATTTATGTATTCCTTTGAATTTATTCTATACATTTTTTTCTTACAAACATTTATATTTATTTTATTTTTTTTTTCAATATATAATTAACATTTTTATACTAACCAAGTAAGCTTTGGCATTAATTTAGATTTTTTTTTAATGTATGTTTCCGTACATACATTCATACATAATTTCTGTATATATATACAATTGTTGTAAATAACAAAAATATTTAAATAATAATTTTTTAAATAACTCGCTCTCGCATAAATTTAAAAATACCTATAATAAATTATGTATATTGGTAAAAAATAGAAATAATTTATACAAAACGGAATTTGCTTGTATACCTAATCCAGAATTAGGATTCTGATTTAAAATTGTATATGTTCTTAAGGATCATATTGTAAAATTACTTTTATTTAACTAACAGCTTTGGAAAATTAAAAATTGTATAATAAGGATAAGATTGAAATTATCTATTTTTTTTTTGTTATTTATATTTTCGAGAGAGCTGCAGTTTGATGAATTCTTAAAAGAGTTTTTTTTTGCATTTAATTTTTGAATTTATTTGATTGAAATTTATTTTGTAATGTCAACATTTTAATTTTTTTTTATTTATACCGACACCATTATTATACAAAAATGGGAAAAAGAAATTAATACTTTATCTTTTGTCCAAAATTTTCTACAATTTTTTTTTTGTGGAAATTAATTTAGATGGTGAACGCGTGCTGGTGGTACTATTTTTCAAAATTCACAGAGTTCATGGATACGGTGAGTAATGTTTGCTTTCTTTTTATATAAATCTATATAATTTATGTGGTTTGTTTTATTTTTTATGTAAATTGTTTCTTGTTCTTCATTTTTCAACTTATGTTTTAAGCTATGTCTTCGACAAAATATAGTCACCATTTTATGAGAATAATTTTAAACTAAATTGGGTTGTAATAATTGACAAGTTCAAAAATTTTTATCAATACTTTTATTAGTTTTATTAGATGGAATCGTAAACGATTATCATTGAACGTTATCACATTTTTGAACGGTATTTTGAACGATAATATCGTAATACGATATAAGGGCTCTGTAGTCATAACTAGCTTTTCTTGACTTGAAAATGTCGAATTCCACCCATGAGTCAAAAATTGAATTCATTGAAAATAATTTATGGCAATTTATAGGTTTGGTCTCAAGGATAGGTTAACACAAGCCTATTCCATTCGATTAATTTCCTATAAGGTATTGCTGAATGCCAAATTAACACAAACGGGATTTTACCGGATGGGCTTTAAGTGAAAAACTTAAAACGAAACTCACTTACTTTTTTGTTTCTTGTATCTTGTATGATTGAACAAATTAAAAACCAAAATTAAGATTTGAGGAAACAAATTTAATTTCAAGGTCATCTAAATAAAAAAAAATAATAAAAAGTATCAAAAATAAATGATATTTAAAAGCAAATTTACAACTTTTGCGGTTTATTAACATACAAATTTACTTTCAATTTCAAGACCTATTATGTACATATATGTATGTTTATTCCAGTTCTTATAGGCAGAAACGCTAAGTTACCAATTTTTTTTTTATTAAGTTAAAAACTATAAATTACCATTTAAATGACCTAATTTATAAACAAAAATCTTGTTATTTTTTTGTCTTATTTGAAATATTTGCAAAATTTTTGTCTATATAAGAATTTTGTGTCATTATAATAATATAATTAGTTCATTAAGTTTGTTTTATATTCAATCAATTGTTGCTGAGAGCCTTGAATTAAGAAATTATCATAAACTTGAGAGGATATTAAATAAAATATTTTGTTAACACATGCCAATTTGGATGAGTTGGAATCTGTTAAGTTGTGTAAGATGAGCTTTCAAATTCTATTTCCAAACAATTATGTTGTACATTATTTTCTTCACACATTTTTTATATTTGTTTGTACTTTGTGTGAAAATTTGGAAAAATACCCATTATCGGGACCTATTTTAGTTGCATTTTTTGAACAAAAACATCACTAGAAATAACTCGCACTCTGAGACTTCAAAAAAGTCCAAAATCGTTTTGAATGTGAATTTATTTCATGGGATCATTAAATTTCACAAACCAAATAAATCTTCAACCTCCTCCCCTCATTGGCTAAAGAATACCGACAGAAAATTATCCAAAGAATTAGGATTGGGAAATTTAAAAAAAAATTGAGCTTATCGGAATTGAAACATACATTATTTAAACCTTCAGCTATTGTTTTCATTTAAGAAGGAAAAACAATCACACTAATGTTATTTTAGTTTAATTTGGGAAATAAAACCCTGGAATTAATAGGCAAAGTTGTTTTTGTTTTTCTACTATGGAAAAATGCTAGATTTTCAGTTTGTTATTTCTGCATCAAAAATCATATATTTCGTCAAAAAGTGGAGTAATATGGTTTTTGCACTGAAGGTTTTATTATTTTAACAATTTGTCGCAAGGGCAACATGTTTTGTGAGGGATTGACAAATCCTCCAAGAAAAAGTACTTCTCACTCCAGCCATTCGGATTCGTCAGAAAATTGTAGGTCCCCTTCATTCCTATCAAAAACACGCACTCAGGAATGGTTGAGAGCCGTAAGTCACTTTCACTAGGCACTGATTCTACATGGGCAGGCACCCCACCCAATTTATTTAATTTTTAATCAAATTTTCCTTAGTAAACAGTAACAAAACCAATATCTATCCACTTTAATGCTGGCTTATTTATTAATACTTTTCTTGGATTACCTGTTTCTTACCGAAGATAATTTAACTGCGCTAGTTATAATACTTTTCAATAAAACACGTCTTATTATTATATTATCGAAAACGTCAAATCAATGTCAATTCGAATGTCAAATAATTGTCATTTTTAACGAAGTTACTCGTTGTTTTCCAAAACGTCAAATCTATCTCAATTTGATCATCAAAGACGGTGTTCACAACACATTGGACTTTCTCCTGCGACTATTTTTTCTATCTAAGCAAGTAAATTCAAGATTTTTTTCTTTAGAAAAGCTGAGATATTTTGCTGTGGAATCCTTTTCATGTAACTGAGATTGCTAAGATCTCTGAGATCTCATTTTCCTGAACATGCCTTATGTGAACACCATCAAATGATCTTCATTTTTTGAGGGTGATATTACTATCATCAAATAGTTTATGAATATGCTTCAATGTTTTTGTCGTCAATTCGATTTTTTTAGTGCAGAAATGATGTCGCAAGTGATGTTATCGAACATAATGACTTTTAAATACAAATTTCCTCTTAGGTTTCCGAACAGTTGACTTTTGCAGTTTGTGTTTAAGAACATATTGCAATTTTATTCTTCAAGCAAATGAAGTATAAGAAAATGGCTGGGGTAAAGCACTGAGCGCGTTTGGTCACGTTTTTTTCAAAACCTATTGCTGTGACAGAAAAAGTTTGCCGGAAACATTTTTTGTAGTGAATTTTCTAAGCTTCAATCATTGTTTTCAAAAATGTGTGTTTAAAAAAATGCTCTTTTTTCACTTCATTAAATTAAGGCTACTTTAAAGGGTGGTCTTAAGATGATGTTAAATCAAAGCTCTAGCTAGATGAACCTAGACCTATCTGAAGTGAAGTGAAGCCAAAATTCAAATTCAATAAAACTCGTGTCGAAAGGTTCACAAAAAAAAATTGTATGGTGCCGCGACACATAGTTAAGATGTGTAAATATCAATGTTTGTCCAAGTACCCGAGTTTAGTTATTAAACGTACCCAATTACAATGTAATGTGTGATACGCAACGTATTACACGTAAGGTTCAAGTTTCAGGTTCACCCTACCGCCGGCATATATGTATGTTTACACATCAACTAAAACAGATTTTGTCGTATGATTGCTTTTGACAAGATCAAATTGTTCCTCAAAGTCTTAATCAAATCAACAAAAATTCGTATTTTCCCTCTCCCATCGCTTTTCACGCTTTTATAAAAACTGCTTTGTACAAGTTTTATTGTGGTATACTGTAACTTTGTTAAATAAAAAATATAATATTTTATTTACATCAGAAATTCAAACATGAGAATAAATCTCTTTCACCATCAATAGATACAGAGGTGCAAATATTTTAAACATATTCATAGACAAATAATTATTTTTTCAATAAAATATTCGTAACGTGTGATGAAATTGGAAATCGCCGTAACCACGCGTGTTTGATTCAAGATTTTCTATCATTATTATAATGATAATATAGCAAAAAAAAAAATCAAAACAGGTAAAAAAAATACCATCTAAATACTCTTATGTATGGTTGCTAGCCAGTTCCAATATCGTCCATGAACTTGAATTTTCAAAATCTTGTTTTTTTTTTTTTGTAGATATTTCTTTGTGGAAATAATAAATTCAGCACACAAAATATATGTTAATTTCCAAATAGAAATCAATAATGTTAGATATTGTGGGGCTGAATGAAATTTTTGTTTGCTTTGGCACCATGAATTTCTTTTTTTTGTAAAAATCGTGTGTTTTGAATTAAAGTTTCTTATATATACCTACCCGTAGATAGATTATTATTTGTTTTATTAATTGTATTTTTTTTTCTTTTTTTCAATATATAGATGTTCTTCGTATTGAGAAAGAAAACTAGCCAAGTTACTACTTTACATGTAATTCATCATGGATGTATGCCAATGTCTGTTTGGTTTGGCGTTAAATTTACACCAGGTAAGATTAATTTATTTTTTTTTTTTAATTTAAGTGCATACCTAACTTCTGGAAAATAAATTTAAATTAATAATTTTATAAGAAAAACAATTAATATAACTTTCGCCAAATGATGTTAAAGTCGAAAGATATGACCTAAATATTTCTCCCATAAACTTTTTAGACGTTTTTTCTTTAATTTTATATATTTTTTGTAGCAGAGTAAATATTAATATTATTGTAAAATCGGTCTGGATTATTGTTTTTTGTATGAAACTGTTTGTTAGAGAGGCTGGTTAAAAAGATGGTTTTAAGTACATATACAGTTCCTAAAATATTGAAACTGTTATTTAAATTTCTAGATGGATTTTCAATTACGATTTTTGAATTATTCAATTAATTTTCTTTATTCTTGTTCAAAAACTTCAAATTTGTCACCATACAATTTTTGGAAAGAAAATTTGCTGTAAGTTCGAATTGCGCCCCACCGCAAGGGTCTGAGAAACTATTAGGTGTTTGTTTCTTTAAGCCCGAAAGAAATAAGAATAACTTACATGTTATAGTTTCAAAGAAAAACGCGTGAACACAGTGATTGAAACACATTAAAACAAAACAATATTTTAAATAAAATGTTGACACGAAATACGCAAATCAGGGTGCAGACAGAGGCATGTCATTAACTATGTCGTTCAACACCCGCTAGGTCAAGTCACATGCGGCATACCTAAATCAATATACGCTAAACCATTGAATGAAAAACTTAGGAATAATAACAAGAGTGGAAAATCAACTAAGGTGATAAGTGATTGTCACATCAACCATTGTCACATTTGATTGTCATTTAGTTTTCCGTCTTGGTAAGGTGATTTAACTCAGTCCAATTCAGTTGAATACTTTTCCATGACATTTGTCAAAAACATGATTGCCATAGTGAATTTTTCAATTATTTGTTTTTATTATAAAACGGATTTCCGTCTTTGCGATAAACTTCTTATATTTTCTTTATCTTCTGGTATGTAAAAAACTTTTTTTGTCACTGGAATGATTATTTTTATTTATATGAATGGTTGAAAAAAAAAAAAACTCAGAAAAAGTAATACAATATTTGTAGGCTGGTGGTAACTCTATCCCTACTGTGGCAGAAACGTCAAATTTTTCAATCACATTTTTATTGTGATAGCTCTTTATCTATCATCTTACGCAGACTGAATTGGTTAATTGTGACTCTCACTTATCGCAAATCACCTTACACGATTCCACCCCTGGTATTCTATGTAGGCTATGTTTTATCTCCGACACTTTTTCTCATTTTTTATTAATGATCTATTGTCTAATGAAACCACTTATCCACTTAACTATTTTCCTAACGACATAACCCTCAGCTTTTTATATTCATCTCCATTCTCCAGTTTCACATATGTACCTGTTCTTCAGGTGTAGAACTGCAAGACTGCTTTTAGACGACTGCAATTTTTAACCGCGTTTCTCTTTTGAGTTTCTTTGGGATTGCAGCATCCATTTAAACGCTACAAATTTGAATAGCTGCAATTTTTGTTAAATGAGAAGGAAATATCTTTTCACACTCTTTACTCCGCTTATGTGTCAAACAATAGAAAAAAGCACAAAGAAGAAAGAGCGATAACTCTGCAATTATTTCAACTTCTGCAATTTTGTTTACCCCGGCCACCGCATACGTCCCCCAACTACGTGCTTAAAAATCCCATGTGGTAATTGCAGCAAATGAATGCTGAAAAAATTCCGATCTAAACAGCATTGACTGATTTTAAACGACTGCAATTTCTAACGGCAGCGTTTCTCTTTTGAGTTTCTTTCGGATTGCAACATCCATTTAAACGCTGCAAATTTTAATTGCTGCAATTTTTGTTAAATGAGAAGGAAACATCTCTTCACACTCTTTACTCCGCTTATGTCTCTCTCATACAATAGGAAAAAGCACAAAGAAGAAAAAGCGATAACTTTGCAATTATTTCAACCTCTGCAACTTTAATTTGAGAGATTTAGTTTGTCCAGATTTAAAATAAAAGCTAAATTTTCTTATTCAAGATTTTGATTTGCAAGACAACGTAGCTCTTTATCTCTTCCATTCATAACTCATAAAAATTTAAAAAAAACACCGATGCGCAGAAAAATATGTAAATGCGTAGCAGTATTTTGAACAAATCTAATTCTTTTTTACTTTAAATAATAGTCACACGTGAGTGTTCTCGAAAAGGTTATTTAAATTAGCTTCAGATAATAATTATAAATAGTTATTTCATAAAAAGAATATTAAGAACAATCAAAATACCTATACATAAATATTTTTAAAATCGTTTGTCCCTACCTTGAATTTTGAAAAGAAATACAAATAATTTGCCAAACACGTATATTTATTCTTTTCTATAATTTCACAATACTATATTTAATTATATTGCGATCTAGATTTTAATTTAATCCTTAATAGAATTCGATATACCAATATGTATATTAAAATGTTTTATTCATATTAATAAAATAAAATTAAAATGAGAAATATTATTATTAAAACTGGTATTTTGTAAGTAAGAGGATATATTAAATTATAATGAAGAAAGAATAAAACTAGTTTGTATGAATTTGTATGTTGACGGTCAATGAGATAAATAATACTTACGAATGAACGATTATTTCCATAAAATTTGCATTTCCGGTAATTTTTCTTTAATTATTTAACTCTTAACATTCTTATCCCAAGTCCCAACTCATACTTGATTTTTCGCAGGTGTTTCACGCACCGCTTAGTTCAACAGAAAATGTGATTAAAAGTCAAAAAGAAAGGTTCAGTTTTGCCTCCAGGAATTCAAATATCGGTTTCAGTTTTTAATTACATAACCAACAAAAAAACAAAACAAAAGACTTCACGTTCGGCTGACAATCCCAGACATATGAAAAAATGTTTCTTAAGCTTAAGAACATGCAAAATAAATTAAATTAAACAAAATAAAATAAAATAATGTATATTTCTTTTTTTAAGGTGGTCACAGTACGTTCTTTGGTCTCCTAAATACATTTGTTCATATTGTAATGTACTCATACTACTTATTTGCTGCCATGGGACCACAATACCAAAGATATTTGTGGTGGAAGAAGTACCTTACTACTCTTCAAATGGTAAGTATTAAAAACAAAAACAAACTTATTTATATATTTTGAATAAAAAAAAAATGATTTATATCTTTTTTTCTTTTTTTAGATTCAATTTGTTGCTATTATGGTACACGCCTTCCAATTATTATTTATTGAGTGTAATTATCCAAAAGCATTTGTGTGGTGGATTGGAATGCATGCTGTTATGTTCTTCTTCTTATTCAATGAATTCTACAAATCCACCTACAAAGGCAACAATAGGGTATGTAAACATATATTTTTTTTATTTTTTTTTTTTTTTTCTTATTTATAAATTAATGTTTTTCCACGGATCAGTTAAAGATCAAGTCCTTATAGATTGTTTAAAATTTAGGCTATGAAAATCAGAATGACTTATACCGAGTTTTTTCACTCATTTATAAAAAGCCAAAAAAACTAATTTTTTACACACGAGATAAGTGTGGATCCAGCTTAATGTGCAAAAATCAGTAAAGCTACTCCAGCTATGGTTCTAGTTCTCATTGCCTCGATTGACGTTTTAAAATATTAAACTCTTTGCTTAAGAGCTCTGTAAATACTCGAACATGGTGCGAGTAAGCTCGGTTCGATTAAACCAAACTACTCGAACTTCATTTAAAATTTAAATTTAAAACTACCTCGAGTAAACTTTATAAAGGGTGTTTTTTTTAGAGGTATAGAACTTTGAAATGGAATAAAACAATGATGATTGTTTTAAATTGACATGAAATTTACTTTAGTTACTTTACTTTATTCGAAAGATAATCTTCTGGCATTATAATTTAAATATATGATTTCTTGCATATGACACACAGGTTAAATTGATACGAAAAACAGATAGCCCTGCCTTATCCTCAAACAATGATAAAAATCAAAGTCCTTTTGATTTTGTTAAGACCACATTTTTATTTTGGTTGAACCAACAATAATTAGTACCTACTCGAACAACTGAAATCGACTCGAAAAAAGTAGTAGTACTAAGATTACTACCAACATGTTTGGGTATTTACAGAGCACTATAATTATGGTGGTTTAAATTTTTCAAGAAAATATAAAATTTATCGACAAAACAAAACCAATTTAGTACTTTAGCGATTTAAAAAATTCAATGAATTAAGGGTTATTTTACAAAAGTTATTTATTTTAGTTATACGCAATGATTAAAATATTTTTAAGCAAAACACACATTTTAAAATAAACAAATTCGACAAAAAAAAAAACATTTAAATCAACTATTACCTACCGAAACATTGAAATGTTGATACTAAAACCATTTTCAAAACTCTAAGGCAAAAAAAATACTAAAAAATAACAAGTTTACGCCATAGTGAACAATAATTAAATTAAGTAATATTTGCTTCTTTTTCAATTTAAACATAACTCTGGGAATTTTATATTAATGAAAAAATGTGGTTTGTTCTAGTCCTTATTCTTTGATCCGGTGTTGGTCAATATTTAAGATTTCTTTAAGATTTTAATTTTTATGAATTCGAATCCAACATTAGAATTGCTCGATGGTATGTTGGAACCTGGGTTCCTGAACTTGTACCTATCTCGAAAAAATGAAAATTTAATTTTTTTTTTGTGTTGAATGACCAATTATCTACACCAACGGAATGATGTTTTTTGCTTAAGTCTAATCCAATCAAAATCTTTTGCTCTAACAACAAAAATTTTATAATATTTTTGTGTAGAATTTCTACAACAATTTTTGTCTGACATTTTCTCAAAAATAAAATAAATTTTTTGAGAAATTTAGAATTTAAGGAAATGCTTATCACATAAAAAAAAAAACTAGCAACAAAAAATCAGCTTTATTTCCATTTTTTCGAAGTAAAAGACTTATTCTCCTAATTTTAAATAAAAATTAAATATTATATTCGTTTGCAAATATTTTATTGTGGAGACAATAATAAATATAAGAATGATTTTTTTATTTATTTTTAATAATTTTAATATGTTGCCATCCTAAACCACTTAACTCTCCATTAAATGTTAAGAATGTCAAAATTAATAAAATGGGTTTTTTGTGCGATTTTTTTCTTTAAAAAAAAAATATTTTCATAATTGTTAAATGCAATATTATTGTAACTATACTTAGAAGCACTCGATTGTTAAATAAAAGCTTAGGCAGTGCTATACGCAAATACCTAAAAAATAAGGCAATTTTGTCAAAAAACTTTACAAATCCTATTTCCGTATTGGGATTTTTTTTTGCAAGAAACTTAAAACGGCAATTTAACTACAATCATTTTGTTCAATACAGATAAAAAGCTTAATCAAAATATTTTGAGATGTTATCAAGAAAATTTGAAAATCGAAAAAAAATATATTTTTATAGATGCTCATTTTAAATCTAAAACAAGAATTCGAATTTCTTCTCTAGGGAATCACATAAAAAAGCTTAGTACTAAATTTTAAGTAAATTGGTATGTTCGTTTAGGTTTAATTTCAAAATACAGTGAACCCACGAATTCGCATGATGAAACAAACATTTTTGGAATTCTCCATCGCAATCAATACTTGCCATATAGAGTCCTTGGTAAAAGAGTCCATATAACTACAAATACTTACTTACAAAAGTAATTTTGAAAGATGATATGGCCACTTTATTTAAGGACCACCGCATAAAATAATAAGTTCAGTTTGATGAACCTTTAAACCTATTTCCCGCTTGCTACTCAAAAATTATACTTAGGGAACTTATCTAAAAATTAATACGAATTGTTTTGAATTTTCATTTTTTAATGTACATAAGTTAAAAGTTTTCACTAATTTTCATGAATATAAGATATTTTTTTTCCGGTATATATCATCTATTTAACCTGCATCTATCTATCTACTATTTTGTTCTTTTATTTTTAAAAATTAAAATTAACACGGAAATAATAAAAAATTTATTTTAATGCATTCGTTTGAAAAATTACATCAACTTATATATTACTCATTTCTTTTATTGCGTCTAAATTAATATCAAAAGCCAACTGATACTTTAACTGACCACAAATTCATGAGGAATATAAACATCACGTGACCAAAAGTAATTAGATAAGTTCAAATTTCTTTTCCCTAGGTATAATATTATGTACGATCACAGAATTCCAATTACAACTTCTAGGATATAAAATCAATTATCATCGTTTCAAAAAATCATAGAACATAATATAAATACTTATATATCTACATAGGGACAGTAAATAAAGACAAATCATTTCATTTTCTATTACACAAATGACTGTAATTACAGTAAAATTTATATCACCTCAAGTAACAACAACAAAGTGCCATAATTCAACTGGCTTGATTTTTCTATAGGTATAAAGTATCCATAAAGACATACAGTCCGTAACAATTGGATAGCCTCACATATAGTGTTTTCTTAAACTTACTGTTATTTTGTATCTAATTGATTTGTACCTATGAAATTTTGTATTGGGTTACAAGTTAGAATTGAGTTTTTTTTAGAGTAAGAGAAGTTTCAAATAGTTTCGAGAAGCTAACGGAATTATCTGAAACTGTTTCGTTTGGATACACCAAAATGCAATATTTTTTTTGTAACATTAAAATAGAATCACCTTCTTTATTGCAGTTTAAATGAAAACCAGATCATTTAAAAAAAAAAGTTTTTTATTTATTTTCTATAGCTTACAAAATTATCTCAATACTTTGTACAACCCCCCTTATTTTGAATTACGTCAAAAATGCGTTTTTTTAGGGAATCATACAAAGATTTTGAAAAATCAAGGGAAACACTTGCACAGACCACTTTAATGCCTTCAATGAGCTCCTCTTTTTTGGTGTACTGCTTCCCACCTTCATACACCTTACGTGTCAACCAACCCCATACATTTTCAATAATGTTTAAATCTGGCGAGTAGGGTGGCCAGGAAAGTTGTTCTATATTTTGACCTTGTAGCCAAGTTTTAATTATTCCAGCTGTGTAAATGGGCGCTGGAAAATGATCTGCAGCAGTCCGAAAATATCCTGGAACTGAGGGAGAGTCGTTTCCAGTACAGTTTTGTAATACGGTGCTGTCATTCTGCAGTTTACAAATACCAAATCTATCGTTCCATAATATGATATGGCACCCTATACCATAACGCCTCATTCACGGCTGTGGTGACGGTCCAAAAACATTTTTTCTTTTCTTAAATCATGATAGTAATAGTTGTATCCGTCGGGCCCATCGAGGTTGAACTTCTTTTCATCAGAAAATACAACTTTTCGCCAATCGTTTGAGTGACTGCTGCCATCAGTGTTCCAAGCCATGTGCAATCTTGCATAACTAAGCCGCTGTTGTTTTCGCGCTTTGTTAAGTGGTGTTTTTATTTTAAGTTTCAGGCGCTTCAGGTGTTTGGCACTCTTAATTACCCTACTTATTGTCATTCGGCTAACTTCCACCCCAGCTTCATGCCTAATTTTACTTAAAGAATGGGTTGAATTGGAAGCTAATTTTATAATTTTCCTTTGTAGTTGTTTCCGTAAAGTAATGGATTTTTTAAGTAATTGTTAATAACTTTTGCACTATGATCAAGTTTTTTAGGTATAGCGCGATTAGAGAGGTTTTGGTCACGGTAAGCCTCTATTTTAGCAATTTCTGTTGCATTTAAAGATTTTTTTCTACCTATTTTAACTATTAAGTAGAATAAAACCCTAAAAAAATAAATGTTTTATTATTCTAATAACTTTACGACACTTTTACTGCTAAGCTCTCGCTAACAATGAGTAAGATAAATAGTTGAGGCTATTCCAATGTTACAAAAAAAATTCCATATTAAAGTGAATGCAAACAAAACTAGGGTGATTTTTTAAGAGGTTTAGAACTTTAAAAAAAAAAAAAACACAAAAAATTCGAAAAAATGAATGAAATATTTATTTGAATCGATAGTTTGAACCTTGCAATTTAATGTTTAAAGATAATTTCATGCAAATGTTGACCGCGGCTGCGTCTCAGGTAGCCCATCCGCTGAGTCCAATTTTGGCATACTCTTTCACACATATCGGCCGGTATCTCACGAATGAATGCATGGATGTTGGCTTCCAGTGCGTCAATCGAAGCGGGCTTGTCCCTATAGACATTAGCCTTGACATACCCCCACAAAAAATAATCTAATGGTGTCAAATCGCACGATCTAGGCGGCCAATTGACCGGCCCGAAACGTGAAATTAACTGTTCACCAAACTCGCCTCGCAATTGCGCCATTGTTTCGCGTGCTGTGTGGCATGTGGCACCGTCTTGTTGAAACCACATATCATGCAAGTCAAGAACTTCCATTTCGGGCAAAAAAAAGTTTGTTATCATCGCTCGGTAGCCTTCACCATTGACAGTAACGCTGCGATTCGCATCATCTTTGAAGAAATATGGCCCAATAATGCCGCCGGCCCATAAACCGCACCAAACAGTGGCTTTTGAACATTTCGAACCGAGCACGAATTTTGATAGTAAAATTCAATAATTTGCAAGCGTTGTTCATTTGTAAGACGATCCATGGTTAAATTGCAAACCAAACTGAAGCTGTTTGACAGTGACACAAGGTACTAAACACACGTCAGCTGTCAAAACCAGTGTTGCCAAAACCAAACCAGCTTAAAAATCACCCGTTAGTTCAAAAAGTCCCGTAATGTAAACTTAAAAAAATGTTAAAAGCTCTCTTAATCTCAGGTACTCTCATTCTTAGCTTGTCACCCAATGCATATTCCCTTGGCAAAACACCAAAGAGCCCTCAAAACAGTTATTGTTAAAAAAACAATATGTGAGGCTATCCAATTGTTACGGGCTGTATGTAATAATAGTCTGGGAGAGAGGGTAACAAATAAAAAATGTGATTTCCATAATATTGGATATTACATTCGGAAAAGTCTTATTCCTATACGTTTAAAAAAAAAAACTAAAAGATTTTGTGTTTAAATTTTTGTGGGTTGACTCATCAAACAATCACAAAATAAAATTCCATACCTTTTTAGCATCACATATACGATATGTGATTAAAATTGTAAGACACCGGAAATTGTCTTGGAATGATTTTCATCTTCATAAATAAGTTTTAAGGTTAACCTACACATAGTGAAAGCGACTTTTTAGATATATTTTATGTTCGCCAGTAGCTAGTTCTATGAATTTCTCTAAAGTGTACACGCAATTCCTTTGAAATCTATTATAGGTAAATCTCTCTCCCAAGTAGTGGCGAATATCTTATTTCATATCTTCTTTAAAAATTTAAAAATTTAGAAACTTGGGATCTCTTCTGACTCGAGCAGCCATGTAGTACCTAACCTTCCTTTATTAAAATACACGAAGCTAAAATAAATTATTAACTTTACCTAGCAAACTATATAATAGCTATTTGTTTGCAATCTGACAAATAAAAATTAGGTGTAATCAAATCAAAAAATCACAACCGTAACAACTCACTCAACTCACATGCATCCTAGACGCACGCAAGGATATTCCTAGGCATGTTTAGTTTAGTTTAGTTAAAAAAAAAAAAGCCAATGGCATTTTTGTGCAAACGTCAAATACCATAGGATTATAAACCTCTTAGGCATTATCTAATCTACTTTTAATACTATTAACTGGGTCAACCCATCAAATATAGCGAATTCGCACGAAGATTTTAATTGGATTTTTAGATCCACTTAGTCACTTTATATATAACAGAGTGAAGCTAAATACTTCAAGTTTACAACACTTTTTTGAGACTATAAGTCTCGTAAGTCTTAGTCTATCAATTTTATTTTCATCAGCTGATTATGGGACATAGTGGGACAAAATAAATCGGAAATTGGAATTAAATACCTATAAAGTAAATTAAAGTCACACGAAAAATAAAAAAGAGCTAGGTTCTACCAAATGGTATCCAAAAATTCTCCCAAGATTTAAATTTAGCACCGAGTTCAGAAACAAAATTCATCCTCAACGTGTCACTGAAGGAGGAAATTGAACATTGCAATGGATCATTAATTTCGTGGTTTCAAGTTGGTAGCGCTGGCACTTGATACCTGTCAAACTATTAGTTGAATGTTTGTTTAATGAATCGCTTAACAATCGAACAACTACAAAAGTGGTGATTCAAACGTAGCCACTTTTCGCGCATTACGCAATAATTATGGTTTTCATAATCGACCAACTACGCAAGCAATCGGTAAAATTGTGAAAAGAGTGGAAGCGTTACTGATGTCGTAAGGCCTGTGCATCATCGTAATGCACGCTCAGTCGAAAATATTGTCATTGGTCCGTATTTCTTCGAAGATGCCAATGGACAGGCGGTTACAGTCAATTCGGAGCGATATCGTCGAATGATAACCGATTTTTTTTTGGCCGGCGATTGAAGATCATGACTTGGACGATATGTGGCTCCAACAAGACGGGGCAACAAGCCACACAACACGACCAATTATGACTTCATTGCGAGAGAAGTTTACTGGTCACTGGCCACCAAGATCATGCGATTTAACACCGTTAGATTTTACTTTTTGTGGGGCTACGCAAAAGACCGTATTTACGCGAATAATCCCCGAACTCTGGACGCATTAAAAATGAACATTACTCAAGTTATGGCCGAGATACCGCCCGAAATGTGCGAAAAAGTGGTTAAAAATTACTTTAAAAGAATCGCATGCTGCGAATCTTCCTGCGGCGGCCATTTGAATGGTTCGTTTTTCACAGTTAATGGCAAAGTCCAAACTTTATAATGAAATAAAATTTTCATCAAAAATGTATCACTGCGTGTGTTTTATTTAGCTTTACTTTCAAAACCGAATAATGAATAACCCGTTATGAACAATGTTCAACAAAGAAAAGATTAAATGTGACAGCGAAGCCGAGTATACCACTTACCCGTTATACCTTTAACTACCACCTTTAACACTGAATTTGAATATATGTCCCGCCAATTATGTTTAAAGAAATTTTTGCTTATCATTTTTGCATGAAGCGTGAAATTTTCACAATTCAGACTATAATGAAAATTAAGCGAGTCAAGAGGTCATAATGTAACTTGTTTTATAAATTTTTGTTTTACCGAGATTCAATAATTTCAAGTTTTGTAGTTAAACACCCCACTGTACCTGAACCGGCAACGGCTATGCGGCGCGGCGCCATAATCAATAAAATGGTTAGCCATATTATTTACGTCAATAAAAAACTACCCAAAAACTACCTACCTACATATACAATATACATACATAGATAATTCTATCAATGTCTGTACGTCATATTGTTTATTAAAACAAAAAGTTGCTGTCTATTTTCGGAAACAAATTTAATAAATATTTAAAAAAAAAACTACTGATCACATAATACTTGATGGACATCTGCAGCACATAAATAGTTCATTACCAATTCGTTTCGTCATAATTTGCTTAGCCTAGTCATCTCACCAACGCTATAACGTGTAATAATTTTTAATTTTTATTTAGCTATACGTCTGTATGCAACTATGTATGTATACGCATATGTATGTATATAGGTATATTTTCTTTTAATTCATTCACTGACAATGTTTAAAGTAAAAATGTTAAAAAACAGGTGAAAGTTATTACATCATGTTGCTGCCATGCGGCATGCCACCTTGGTTAAGCTATATCGATTTTTTTTTTGAGTTGAAGACCTTTTTCATTTCTTACTTGTTTTTTTTTTTTAACCGTCATTCATGTATATGGGTACTGATGACTGACAGTACAAAAAAGCAGTTACCTATATAGTAAGTTCTACTCGTACTATTCGTATTAACTGTTTAACCAGTTGAATTTTTGATAACGGAATATTAATAGGTACCTAAGATATTAATATCAAAGGAGTAAGAATACTACTCTACTCATAGACTAAAGAAGAATGAATAACAATTTTAATAATGATATATATAGGTAATATGTATTTAATTGAAGCTTCATTAAATTTATCGCAAAAGGAATAAATAGATAATCTCGTATAGTTTGCAGAAGTCAATAGATTCTATTTTAATTATAATTTGAGAAAGTATACGAACTAATTGTTTGGTCAAAAAGTTCGCAACCAGAATTTGAATTATTTTATTTTTACCGAAAAATGGTAATTAATTTCTGCATAAAAAGATAATCATAGTTTTTTTTTATCAGAATTTCACTTTTTTGTGCAGAGAAAATCAATTCTTTGCGGGCAAAAGGAAAAACTTTGATAAAAATGACAAAAAAATTAAAATTGAAAAGAAAATTATCCAGTTAAAAAATATTGCTTTTTAACTCAAATTTGTATAAATAAATTTGTTTTAATATAGGAACAGAAGCATATTAACAGTTTTTAAATTCATTATAAAACTATATACATAAAATAATAAATAATTTAATGTTATTAAAAAATAAGTCACAATTTAAGTTGTTTACTTTTAAACAAAGGTACCTGATTATTGGTAAGTTTTTACATTAAAGATATTTAAATTAAGAGAATTAACATTTTATTTGCTGCAAACATTATTGGATCATTGGTATTTAAGTGATATCATTGGTTAAATCATTTTTTAACAAATTTAATTCTGAAAAAAACGTATTCCGCTAGCGTATAAAAATGTTAGGTAAACTAAATTTTTTATAAATAAATTTTGTGATATTTTTAAAAAGATTTTGTTTTAAAGCATCTGAAAATTAATGTTACTTTTATTCTAGTAATAAACCTTGGAAGTGCTTTTTATTATTGCAACAACATTAATTAATTAGGTGGAAGTGTAGTTTAGGCTCACTTCAATACTGATTACTGAATATAAATGTATTCATGTGAAAATAATATCACAGATAAGAAAAGTGCTGCCAGTTGATACTTTAAAAAATGATAAATAAAAAAATTTCAAGACAGAAAATTTTGAGCAAAAATTGTAACAAAAAGGAAAAAAAAGAAATAAAATAAAAAATTTAACAGTAACATTTTTCCAACGTTACTTGTTTTGATATTAATAAAATATTTTATTTTCATATTTTTTTTCGCGTATCTACATAAAACGTAGTTACTTTAAAATTTTGTGAAGGCCTTTTGATTTCGTGGGATGAAAGGGGCAAAATTCAGTTAATTTTTATAACCGAACTGAGTGTTTAAATATTACCTATACATAATAACACAAAAAGATAAAAACCTTTTCAAGTAGTTTTACATCTCTTGTTTTCGCTTTCATCGCTCGACTGGAAGTCAAATAAAAAATTCAATCTCTTTATTTGCTTACTCGTATACGAGTAAAAATCGCTGCCACCGAAACCAACGCCTATATATTATGAAACGATTTTTTAATAACCAGTTAAATATTCACAATTGACTATATCAGAGGTTTGAATAGGGACAAAATTTGATTGCAATGTGAATTGGATCAATAATTAATTTGACCTTCTAATTTTGTAAAAATTAAAAAAATAAGTATTTTTATAAGAAGAAGTCAAAGTCCAACAAAAATAACTTAATAAATAATCCCTCTTATCCCTAATACAATAACATAATTAAATTATTGATGATCTCTCTTATAACTCACTTGCTGTCCTTGTCATCTTCTATCTCCCTCTATTGAAAAAAAAAGTTTGTACCAAAACATTGGTGGTCATCGTATCAAAATAAACAAGTTGCATATATTATTTTTTTGAGTTTATCTTCTTCGCAATATCACAATTTTGCATTTACTCTAAAACCTGTCATTGGATATAGTTAAAATAATTATTTAAACTCAGAAGTCAGAACATTTCAACAAAAACAAATAAATCAAAAAGGAGGAGGTGTGTTGATTGCTGATTTGTTTAACATTTTTATGTCATCAAATCAATTTACCGTGTGGTTCTTTTCATTTTAATCGCGTTTATCAATTTGCAGTATGTTGTCTTATACCGTAAACAATTCAAAAAATTTAGGTATATTCATCATAAATTATAAGTTATGTACCGCCGTACGGTCGTTCCGTAGAATTATAAAATTTGCATAATAATAATTATTTGAAATATGTACTTCAAATTACAATAAACACTCAATTATTATTTTGGGTGTTATTAACCTATGTTATGTTAATTTGATTCTTGACCCTGATGAGCTAAATCCTGCAAAACATTTTGATAAATGTTATTGATTCTTTTGGTAAATTTAATTCGACGTAGATAGATTGAAGGTGTTTACTAAATAAAAATTACCGCGTTCAGATATCGAATACGAACGGCATCTACACCACACAAGATTAGGTTAACAAGTCAGGGTTACAAGGGTTTTTACCCTCAAACTACATAATATCAAATTTATGTATATGATTCTTAAAACTGAAGTTGTGGAAAAACAATTAATTTTTTTTATTTTTTCGATTTAAATCTAACTAATTTTTTTTTTTTTTTTAATTTTTTTGTAGAAGTACAAGAATCTTCTTATGTTCGTCTTGCAAAGACGTGATAAAAGCTACGTTGCCGAAACGAATGGTCACTGCAATGGTGATGCCACAACATCAGCATTAACAGAAAAGACCTTATCCAATGGCCATTGCAATGGTACAAAGTCAATGTATGAAAAGACGCAATCGAATGGCGTCAAATCAGCGATGAATGGCAGTCTAAATGGCAGCCTTTCCAATGGTGTACACAAAAATGGTTCTGCGATCACCGCGAATGGTGGTCATCACCTGCACAACAACGATTCACTCACGGGACTGGTACAGCGGAAAATTCAGAAATAATATTAATTTATTTTATTTTTAATTTCTTTTATTGTAAAATTATATTATTATAATTTTTTTGTTTGTTTTTATAAAAAAAAAAAATTATTATTATTATTTTTCCTTTTTGTTTGTTTTTAGTTATTTTATTTAGACTTAAATAACTAAAATAGTAATTGTAAAAAAACAAAAACTCTGCAACAAAAATCGTTACAAAAAATCAAAACCACACACATTTAAAATAAAAATCAAAATCAGTCTGTAAAAAAACTAAAGTTATATATATACATATATTTAAATCGAAAAACCAAACAAAAAATCATTCATAATAAATTTATGTTAAGAGAAAAAAATTGTAATAATGTTGGTGTATAAATTACTTTATAATAAAAGTTTTTATTATATTCAACTGTAAATTACTCGGAAAATATCTTCAAATAAAAGCAGAATTTAAGTAACTTTTTAAACATTTAAACAAAAAAGCTTATGCAAAATGTTTAACAACTAAAAAAAAAACACACAATTTTTACGGTGTAAGGTTAGAAAATTATACTTTCTTTTGTATTCAATAGCAGCAAGGGTATTCCATGAAAATACAAATATATTATTTATAATTTTGTCTTAAACTTAAACAAAATTAAAGTGTGATTTAGTTTGTCCATAAGTTTAATATACATACAAAGCAATATACAATTAAATTTTAAAAATAAAATAATTTACACACCCATGTTCAAAGTTCAAAAAAACAAAAAACAAAATACATAAATAAAAATACAAAATTAAATTTAAATTTAAATAAAATTTTGCAAAATTTTAGAAACCACACCCATTATATTAAAACAAAGTCGAAACCAAAAAAAAAACTAATTTCTTTTTCATACATAAACAAGCTGAAATTAAAATCATACTTTTTTTAGGTTAACTGCATATTATGAATATTAGGAACAACAATAATAATCTTTAATAAACGATATTAAGAAGTGATTTTCTTAATTTGTTTTTAATTATTATTTATTTATTTGTATATCACTTTTTATACGCAAGGGCTTAAGTTTTTTTTTTTAAATAAATTTTCTATTCTTTTAATGCGTGTTTAATGGGCCATTTGTTCAATCATTATTATGTGAGAGAGCCAGCTAAACAAATTAGATTATATAAAAATAAAAAAATGTAATATAGAAATTGCAAATAAAAATAAAACAAAAAAAAAAGATAAAGACATAAGAAAAAAAAAACTTAAAAAAGTTTGCGAACCAAAAAAAAAAACTAAACTAAAATTTTGTTTACTATGAAAAATTTGCAATAAAGTTGAGGAGAAGAAAAAGAGACGAAATATATTAATGAAAAAAATAAAAAGTTTTTGTTGGTATTTTCAAAATAAATTCTATTTGTTTTAATCGAATTTTATGGGGGATTTACAGGATTGAAAAACTATTGGAATTTTTGTCTCAAAACTGACAAAATAATGAAAATAAATCCATTCTTGATAATATACATATAATGGCACTCTGAAGTGAAGGTCCTGCCAATTTACCAGAAAAGAATGAGTTGATTTATTTTAAAATGATTGCAGCAAATATTTACAGGATACCAGAATTGTGATAAAATAATAATGTCAGTTGCACTTGTGATTTTTTAATGGCGAAAATGGTAGATTTTAGACCATTTACACAATTAGGTTATGGTCAGGTAATGGCAAGTAAATAGATGTAATTACTGCCTGTTTCGAGTTTTTTGGTTGATAAAATCATAAACGAATATATCAGCAATAACACGGCGAATGTTGTCCTCCAAATGGTCAATCGTTTCGGGCTTATCGGCTTAGACAGGCGACTTCACATATCCCCACAGAAAATAGTCAAGCGGCGTTAAATCGCACGATTTTGGTGGCCAATTCACGGGTCCGTAACGTGAAACTATGCGGTTACCAAACGTTTCCTTCAATAAATCATTTGTGGCACGAGCTGTGTGACATGTTGCGCCAACTTGTTGAAACTACAGCTCCTGCACATCATGAACGAAAAAGTCAGTAATCATAGCTCTATAGCGGTCACCATTGACCGTAACGTTGTGGCCAGCATTGTTTTTAAAGAAGCAAGGGCCAATTATTCCACCAACCCATAAAGCACACCAAACAAACAGTTATTGTGGATGTAACGGTGTCTCAACATATACTTGAAGATTATCATCACATACGGAAGTTTTGTTTATTGACGTATCCATTCAAACAAAAGTGAGCTTCATCGCTAAACAAAATTCGCTTATGAAAACTGGGATTGGGATCAACGGCAATCTTGTTTTGGGCCCATTTACCGAATCTATGCCTTGCTAGGTGATCCTGTGGCTTCAATTCTTGAAATGCCAAACCAAACTAAAAATAAATCACTTGACAGCTGACGAAATGGCGGCCAGTTAAAATAGTGTTACCAACTTAAAGTTCTATACCTCTAAAAAATCCATCCATTAATTCTGTTTTTGGTTTTGGAAAAAATAGTTTTCAGACTCAATATTTTGAAGAAAAAAAATGGACTGACTTTTTCAAATCAAATCTGTTTAGTACACCTCTATGCAACTTAATGCAGCTGAGTTTTTGGAATTATGTGAACAAATAGACAAGGATTTTTTCCTCGTTAATTTGAAGGCGGGAATTTGCGGCGTTTTTTTTTTCATTTAACTCAATTTGAAGTTCAAAAAGGTGTACCCAAAGTGGTGTTTCCAAAAACATTGAATTCAAAAGTTTTTAAATTGAAATAAAAAAAGTTCAAAAATAAACAAATATATCAGAGGCTTTTAGTTTTTACACTCAAACCTACAAACAAAAAAATTTAAAAAAATTGTTGCCACCATTCAAATTTTTCTACTTTGACTGGCTCTGTTGTTAGAAGTTTCGTACTGATCTTTGTATCTTAACCTATAAAGATAAAAGATAACTGTAATTAAGTCTCCTATGTACTTATGACCCTGTACTAATATTTATGTACTGAGTAACTTATGAGAACATTACTCAACCTTGTTGAAACAGGCCCTTAAAGAGAGAAATAAAATATTTAAGGAATGAATCAAAGTTGTTATTGTTTGTAAAATTTGTTACTCATTTTTTCACTGTATTTGTAATACCATGGATATACATTTATGAATACTTTAGTAGTTTTGCAATATTCAATGAATTTCTGTGTGTAAATAATTATTATCAAATCCACTGGGAATTATATTCAAAAGTGAAATTAATTTAACACTTAAACCAGCGATTGCTGAATGCTGATGCTAATTTAAAAAAAAAAATCGACCAGCCTTGTTAACTTACCGCAACATCAATGAGTAACCTTCTTACCTAAAAATGAAATTTAAATTAATTTAAGTTTTTATTCACACCAAACAAAATTCTTTCTTTCCCCCCAGACGTTTTCCATTTTCGTACTTTGTAAGAAATATGCAAATACATTATGCATTAAAGTAAAGTACAATAATCTTCTACCAGTAAGGCTTCTGTGGTGAGATTTCTAGAACCAATTTATTCTTTTCTTTTAAGGCAAATTTATAAAGAATTGCTTACACATTTTTAAATGAACCAAATTTATAAAAATGTTTTTTTCCAATTAACTTTGTCGGAATAACTTTGTTGCGGCTGCGGCGCAGCATACATTAGAGTATTTTCATTAAAAATCTAACCAAAAATATTTTTTTTTTCGTTTTGTCATTATTTTTTGTAAATTGGTATTAATACTCAAAATAAAATATTCAACCCTATCGAGGTATTGGTTCGGAGAATTTCCGATACGAAAGTGATTTCCGATCGGAACTCACTTTTCTTTCGAGGTATCCGTTGAGGAACGAAATAAAATGAAGCAAACAATCGCGTTCGTTCGTTCGTTTGTGGAGTTCCGTGCTATGTCGATTTTCGTCGACATCAAATCCACCAATTTCTCTTGTTGCGTCCTAGTCGTAGTTTTCTTTCTGAAATACAAATTTTTTACATTAAAGAAAACAAATTATTTATTATAATTAATTTTTTACTTACAATTTTTTAGATGATTCTATTTTGCCTCTGCAACTATTTCTCATCGGAGTCCGTCGAAAGAAATTTAACGCACAAATGTCAAAAATTCTTTATTTTTCGCATTGTATCGCATTGCGTTGAATGTTGAATCGCGTTAAATTTTTTCGGAAGATCTGTCCGATGATCAATCGGAACGGATACCTCGATTGAAAATTCTCCGATTTCGAACTGATGGGAGAAAATTCTGTTACGAACGGATACCTCGATTTTTCAGCCATTTGATAGATAATCAGACCTATTCTGCTAACAGATCCGATCGAATTTTTCGATTCACGTGAATTGTTCACTTAATTTGTCACAAATTCAAAGCTCTTTCAATACCAATTTTTGAAGTTATTGAGAGAATATAATAATTGAAGCATCTAGAATGAGAAGGTGTTAAGTGACATTGAATGATATTTGTTTAAAACATACTTTTAATGTGAATGGAAATAAAAACGTCACAAATTATGCATTTTTCTAAATTTCTCAAGCCTTGAGAAAAAATTTCGGAGCATGTTCAAGATTAATCAACACTAAACAAAAGGACATTTTTCCAATAATACATTCATTCAAATTCAATCAATTCAATTTTGCATTTAAATTCATTCATACTTAAATTCAAAAATAATATTTGTTTTGTTGTAAATTACCAAACATTGAAATCATTCACTATCTTATTTTTTTTTTCTCTAAATACTTTTTTTTGTTACCTAAATCTAATGTTATATTTTTTTTCTATTTAAATCTAATGTTATTCAATGCATATAATTCTTATCAGCACAGTTAAATAATTTGCACTCAATTTGTGTACTTTCTTTTGGGCTCATTTTCGTTGGCCTTTGCAAACAAGAATTTTGTAAGAAGCTTTCTTTTTATATTGGATCGTGAAGCTGAGCAGACTTGCAGACTTGGTAACAAAACAAATCGAAACATATTATTATTTGACAAATACATTATTTATAATTAACTAAACAAAACTACTTTTATTAGACATAGACAATTAACAACATACTTTTACAATACAGTCCAACATTCGCAAACATAGTGGTTCTTCGAGCCGGATATTAAAAAAAAAAAAACGAAATTTAGTTGAAAGTGTTTAAGAGATCGAAAGTGCATATATTGATTGTATGATATCTATATGTACTTCGAAGCTCCTCATGTGTTAAAGTGAACTTGTATGATTTATTTTTATTAATCCCGTACTTTAATCGAATTAATTTAAATCGTTACCGTTTGATTTAAAATTAATTAAATTATTTCTATTTTTGCAACAAACGAATTACTTTATTTTTTTTTTTTCTTAAATAAAATAAGTTGTATAATGGCGAGTGCATTGAAAATTAAGTGCGGTAACGCAAAAGGGCGTTTAACACGGGCAGCAGCATTTGTGGAAACAATTGAACAGTCCACATCTCTTGAAATGCTGGAAATTCGGTTGAATAAACTCGAGACCGCGTGGGCAGAATTTTCTGCTCTTCATAATGAGATTCTCGAACAATCTCAAGAAGATGAAGTCGATGAAATCGAAAATGAATTTTCGGCATACGAAACAAAATATTTTGTTACCCATGCTCAAATAATCAAAGCTATTCGCGATAGGGTAAATTCTAATGAACTTTCCGTAAACATATCAGCAATAGATCGGTTAGCTGACCAGCAATCAATATTTTTGGAAAAAATAAATTCGTCTCCGTCATCGTCTTACAATACGAACACTTCCAAGCTTCCATCTATTGTTGTGCCACCATTTAGCGGTAGCTATAAGGATTGGCCGTCCTTTCGCGATCTTTTTCTTGGCTCGGTTGACACTAAGAAGAATCTTAGTCCAACTCATAAATTTCATTACTTGAAATCTTATCTACGTGGTGATGCAGCTAACCTTATTAAGCACATTAGTATATCCGATGTGAATTATCCCGAAGCATGGGATCGCCTAGAAAAACGGTACGATCGTAGACAATTAATCGCTCAATCATTTATTGAAACCTTTTTGTCGCTTCCTACTACCAGTGTTTGCAATGTACAGACTTTAAGAAAAATTTCTGATGGTGCCGATGAAGTCGTGCGTGGGTTAAGTGCATTGGGCAAATCGGGCCGCGATCCATGGCTCATTTATTTGTTATTGAACAAAGTTGATTCCAACACAAAACAATCTTGGGCAGAGGAAATCGGGTCTCGGGAAGACTGCACCATAGTAGAATTTTTAGAATTCTTAGAAAAGCGATGCGATGCTCTTGAAGCGTGTCAATCTCTTGGCAGTCGCTCGATCACGTCGCGAACAAAACAATCAACAAACATTCGGGCTCATTTAGCTGGGCCTTCGGATTCAACTTCGACATCTAAATGTCCAATGTGTAAAGAAAATCATATCCTTTCCCAGTGTGCCAAATTCGTCGCGTTAGACATTGAATCTCGTCGAAGTTTTGCGAAGACAAACTCCTTATGTTTTAACTGTCTTCGTGCTGGGCATTCGTCGCATAAATGCCATTCATCTTTTCGTTGTCGGGTGTGTAAATCACGCCATCATTCGCTTGTGCATTCCGAAGATGCATTCAACAAACCTAATTCTTCTCCTTCAGCTTTGGCTTCGGATTCTTCAGTTCAATCTCAACCTGCGTCATCAAATCTCGCTACATCTACATTACCGCTCATAAATAACCATTCGCTTGAATTTAGCTGTCGAAAGAAAACAATTCTACCAACCCTCTTGGCTAAAATTCAAGATATTCAAGGAAATCTTATAGACTGTCGAGTGCTTCTTGATTCCGGGTCACAATCTACATTTGTTGTTGAATCTTTCGCTCAAAGACTCGGATATCATCGAAACCATTCAAGAATTCCTATCCTCGGTTTATCTTCTACGGAAATAGGATATACAAAAGGGCGCATGTCATTAAATCTTCTTTCTCGTTTTAACGCTTCTCATTTGTTCGTTGATGCATTCATACTGGATAAATTAACTTCGAATTTACCATCTAAATCCATAGACATTTCGTCCTGGTCTCATATTTCAAATCTCGATCTCGCTGATCCAAATTTCAATATCGCTGCTCCCATTGATGTTCTTCTAGGAGGTGATAAGCTTTGGAGCATTCTTAAGAGCGGGCAAATTCGTGGTACTAATGGATGCCCAATTGCTCAAAGCACATCGTTTGGTTGGGTCATAACGGGACAATTCTTTGAAAAGGAAGAGTCGAATCATTTTACTTCTCTTCACTCTATTGTCGACCTAGATTCATTATTACAACGATTCTGGGAACTCGAAGAAGTTGCTCCAGCAAATGATTCACTTGTGGTCGACCAGGCAGAAGACAATTTTCGCCAGACATTCTCTCGGTCGCCAGATGGGAAGTTTGTTGTACAACTTCCATTTAAAACTCCAAATCCGACTTTCGAAAATACTCTTTCTCTTGCTGTTTCTCGTCTCTATGCTATGGAACGTCGTTTTTCTCAGAATTCAAAATTGCGAGAATTGTATTCTAGTTTCATGAGAGAATATATTGGCCTAGGTCACATGACTCGGATTCCTCGTGAAGAAATCGCCACTCCCGATGGCAGGTGTTTTTATCTGCCTCATCACGCAGTGTTAAAGCCGGACAGCTCGTCCACAAAACTACGTGTCGTATTTGATGGATCAGCCAAGGACTCAAAAGGAAAGTCCTTGAACAGTACGCTATTAATAGGCCCTCCTATTCAACGCGATCTGATAGGTGTGTGCTTACGTTTTCGACAACATCCCTTTGTGTTTACAGCTGATGTTGTTAAGATGTTTCGCCAAATTTGGATAGAGGATTCACACGCGGACTATCAACGCATTGTTTGGCGTGATTCGCCTTCTAAAGAAATCGAACACTTTCGTTTACGTACCGTGACATACGGTACAGCACCCGCTCCATTCTTATCCGTTCGAATTCTGAAGCAACTTGCAGATGATTATAAATCAGAATATCCAAACGCAGCCCGTGTTCTATTAGAAGATGTCTACGTCGACGACGTCATGACTGGGGCAAGATCAACCAATGAACTTGTTGAACTGCAGTCAGAATTAGTTACTCTTCTTTCCAAGGCCAAACTTCAGCTACGAAAATGGAGCTCAAACTGTTGGCCTCTGCTAGCCTCTCTTCCTAAGGAAGAATGTGAGTACTCCATTTTTGATACAGAACGCTCAAAGTCGTTTGTAAAAGTGCTTGGCATGCATTGGAATCCTTCAAGTGACGAATATTCCTTTCGCTTGTCAAAGTGTCTTCCAACCATTTCGTTAACGAGGCGCTCGCTGTTGTCAGAAGTATCGCGGATATTTGATCCATTAGGACTACTTGCACCGTCTGTTATTCTCTTCAAAATCCTCTTTCAGGAACTATGGTCATCGAACTTAAATCTTGGATGGGACGACCCGTTGCCTTTGGAGTTAGCTGATCGTTGGTCAAAGTACAGACAAGAGCTTTCGTTTTTTGAGCAGGTTCGAATCCCAAGAAACTTGTTTGCAGCATCCCTTGACGACGTTGAGCTTCATGGATTTTGCGATGCATCTTCACTTGCTTATGGTGCTGTTTTATACACTCGATGTAAAACCTCTCAAGGAAAATACAAGGTAACCATCATTGCAGCCAAGACAAAAGTTGCTCCGTTAAAACCGATTTCAATTCCTCGTTTGGAACTTTGTGGGGCTTTGCTGTTAACTCGTTTGTTCAATCTTATAAAATCATCATTTTCCTATAAATTTTCAAGAACTTCAGCATGGTGCGACTCTGAAATTGTCTTGCACTGGCTCTCTTCACCTCCTCGTTGCTGGACTACGTTTGTCGCCAACAGAACCTCTGCCATATTGGAAACTACTCCAAGGAATTGCTGGAACCACATTCGATCAGAGTCAAATCCTGCTGATTGTGCGTCGCGCGGTATTCTTCCATCAAATCTCCCAAACCATCCTCTTTGGTGGACTGGTCCACCGTGGTTATCGCTGGAGGAAAGTGAATGGCCTAAACCTAAACTCAAGGCTCTACAAACGGATGATAAAGAACTTTTACTCGAACAAAAACTATGTCCTCCTCAGGTGCTTCTAACATCATCTAACAAATTTGATGTCATCGATCATATAATCAACAAAACCTCTTCGTGGTTTCGTATGCAAAGGATACTAGCTTACGTTATTCGTTTTATCTACAATTATCTAAGTGAAAAATCTAATCGTCGTACTTCATACTTAACTTTAAAAGAAATTCAAATCGCTAAAACAACCATCATTAAATCGATCCAACAAAAATCATTCAGTGAAGACATTCGCGTACTAATAAACAAAAACCAATTACCTCTCAAATCAAAACTTCTTAAATACTCTCCCTTTCTTGATAATAAAGGTCTTCTCAGAGTAGGAGGCAGGATAAAAAACTCTAACATATCTTTTAACATAAAACATCCTTATATTCTGCCTACTAATAGTTTTTCTTCTCTTATTATAGAAGATATTCACAAAGGTAATCTACATCCTGGTGTTTCCGCCACATTCGCCATTGTAAGACAACAGTTTTGGATCCTGGGATCTCGTAATCTTATCCGTAAGATTGTTTTCAACTGCAATAGATGTTACAAATTGCGAAAAGATACCACTTCGCAGCTGATGGGTGATTTACCATCGCAAAGGACTTTACAAAGCCGACCTTTTTCGCATTCAGGTTGCGATTATGCTGGGCCGTTTAATATAAAGTTTTCACGAGGTCGTAATCCAAAAACTTCAAAGGCCTACATATGTCTGTTTGTGTGTATGGCTACAAAAGCTATTCATCTGGAGCTAGTGAGTGACCTCACTTCGGAAGCTTTTCTAGCCGCCTTCCGTCGCTTTGTATCTAGACGTGGACTCTGTTCGAACGTTTATTCGGACAATGGAACCAATTTCCAAGGTGCACGTCGATGTCTGAATGAGATGCATAAGTTGGTTTTATCAGAAGCCTACAACGAAGCTGTTGCGACCTCACTTGCTAAGGACAACGTCGCATGGCACTTTATCCCCCCATCCTCACCTCATTTTGGTGGTCTGTGGGAGGCTGGTGTCAAGTCCGTAAAGTTTCACCTACGACGAGTAATTGGAGCAACTATTCTTACTTTTGAAGAATTATACACAGTTCTTACTCAAATCGAAGCTGTTCTTAACTCTCGTCCTCTTTGTGTTATATCAGATCATGATTTAAACCCTCTAACCCCAGCCCATTTTCTTATAGGTGAACCGTTTACTGCTGTTCCAGAGCCATCTACTTTAAACAGGCCAGTTAATCGACTCTCTCACTGGACTCACCTCCAAAACATGGTACAAGGGTTTTGGAAACGTTGGCACATGGAATATATCACCACACTTCAAGAACGACCAAAGTGGAAGCAATCTACTCCAAACCTAAAACCAGGGGACCTTGTTATTTTAAAGGAACCAAATCTTCCGCCAACAAAGTGGTTACTCGGCAAGATCGAAGCTACAACTCAAGGTACTGATGGTCGAGTACGAGTTGCAACTGTCAAGACGGCTGGTGGAACCTTTGTCCGTCCAATCACCAAGTTGGCACGGGTACCCGTATCCTGAAACTCGTTCCAGGGGCGCCGGGATGTTCAAGATTAATCAACACTAAACAAAAGGACATTTTTCCAATAATACATTCATTCAAATTCAATCAATTCAATTTTGCATTTAAATTCATTCATACTTAAATTCAAAAATAATATTTGTTTTGTTGTAAATTACCAAACATTGAAATCATTCACTATCTTATTTTTTTTTTCTCTAAATACTTTTTTTTGTTACCTAAATCTAATGTTATATTTTTTTTCTATTTAAATCTAATGTTATTCAATGCATATAATTCTTATCAGCACAGTTAAATAATTTGCACTCAATTTGTGTACTTTCTTTTGGGCTCATTTTCGTTGGCCTTTGCAAACAAGAATTTTGTAAGAAGCTTTCTTTTTATATTGGATCGTGAAGCTGAGCAGACTTGCAGACTTGGTAACAAAACAAATCGAAACATATTATTATTTGACAAATACATTATTTATAATTAACTAAACAAAACTACTTTTATTAGACATAGACAATTAACAACATACTTTTACAATACAGTCCAACATTCGCAAACAGAGCAGTTCTAAGTTCTAAATCAATACATTAAGTTTTGTCACATAACGCCTTCTCCTTCTAAACGCTTCAATTGTTAAATTTTTATTTTTATCGTAATTCATATGATTTTTGGAACATTCGTTTTCCTCCGACGAATACGAAAATTCAAGTGAACTTTTAGCGGAACAGGGCTGAATATCATTGTTATAAGATACTAAAGCCTAAAAAATGCTTAGCGGCTATGATATACTTTTACAATTATTTTAATTCACTTGCATTGCTTACTTAGAGCATACCCAGCTGGAAAAACTGTGTTCACATTTAAAATGCATTCTAAAAAAATAATTTTCTTTAACAAAAACAAGACTTGTTGTGCAAGAATTTTACTTCCATTAGCAGTCGACAACTTTTCCATTCAACTGAATCCAAAGTACATCATATAAACATCCAACGAATGAGAAAGGAGATTCTTGGAATCTTCTTAAAAAAAATCATGGTGTGCCACCATCAACTTGTCTGTTCTTTTGTAAATATCCCTGATCATCCCCATTGACTATTAGCAGATCTCGTAGGTTTGTCAACCACATTTAAAGGTTTTTTTTTTTAATTAAAACAATTAGCTTTGTTTAATATCATTATTTATTTATATTTGTTGTTCACTGAAATAACATTTAGTTATTAGCAAATGAATAACTATTATCTCACTCGTAAATTTCAAAATCCTTCTACCTTATATGAGTATGACCAAAATTAAAATTTTAAAAAATATACAAATTAATGAAAAGTTCTTGAAATTCTTAAATTGAAGTTAAATTAAAAAAAAAAAAAACAAAAATTTAAAAATGTCGCTGACAAATTATGATACAACTTAAAATTACAAAACCAAATCACATTAATTGACAAAATTAAAAACTAAAAATCAGTAAAATAGAAGTCTTTTCAATATCAGTCAATGAGCAACTGATAAACACGTCTCTCGGGGCAGGCGGTAGTTATATTTTATACCAAAACCCACTTACTCACTATACCTAGGTCGCTTAAGAAAGAATTCAATCACATTATCTAAATCGGTTAGACACGATTTCGATTTACTAACATTCGAGTCCCATACTCGTAAATTCGATGAGAAATCCTGTAATTTGTCCAAACTAGCAGCAAGATCCTGGGCAAGAGATTTAGCCGTCTGTGAAAGGCCACCACCAAACGATTTAGAAGACTTTGTATTGCCACTATCGTAGGGTTGGCCTATTCGATTGAACTCATTTAATTCACCATAATCCAAAACATCCCAATCGCCAAGTTCCATATTCCATGTAAAAAGAATGCGACACTCGAATTGTTTTCGATGGAAAACACAGTCAATATTCCTTGAGCAGTTCAGGCAGTTGTTGCAAGTGGTGGGAAGTTGATCTCGCGCTGTGAAATGGGCCATCAGCACACATGAAATAAGATTGCTTCGTGGACAGACCTAGAATAATGTATAATATTTGTGAAATTCGAATTTGCACAGATTTGCATTTTCTATTTCTCACATTGATGAGCTCACACGCCCAATCGTAAAAAACATCGTAAATTTTGTTATTTTTCTGGCACAAGTTGCTTATGACGTAATAAGTGAACGTCTCCAAGTCGAAAGAGTGCTGCGTTATAACGACGGATACACATCTTAGCTTTTCATAGGACATCTGTGAGATCATTTGCATGTCCGAATAGCACGATCCATGCACCTCCATTGGCAATGAAGTGTGGTAGCCCGGCGATATGCAGTCATCTAGATAAATAAAAAAATAGAATTTAATGAGCTTTTCAAATTCAAATAAAAGGAATCTGATTTTAGGAACGAAGAATATCTGGTCTCTAGAACAGTCAAATGGACTGGAAATGTTTAAACAAAAGATACAAAATAAATATAAAGAGAGAATTGCAGCGTTGAGGCACTCCAGCGTTTATTTTATTTTATTTTATTTTATTTTATTTTATTTTATTTTATTTTATTTTATTTTATTTTATTTTATTTTATTTTATTTTATTTTATTTTATTTTATTTTATTTTATTTTATTTTATTTTATTTTATTTTATTTTATTTTATTTTATTTTATTTTATTTTATTTTATTTTATTTTATTTTATTTTTATTTCAAACTTAAACAGCTTAAAGTACTCTTAACTTACCTTCTTCGCTGGTTATGACCGAAGCTGCATCATCTTCTTCAACAAAGCGTCTCTTAAACTTCTTCGTACATGTTGGTTTCTCCTGGCCGAAACCACCTTGCAGAGGAACCTCCAAAACCTTTGGCTCATCCCGTCTGGGCGAGAGAAACGGCACTGTTGTTGGTGACATATTTCCAATTTCGTAATGATTCCTCTTCGCCATTGACACTTGCAATGGCGAGATCGTAGTGAGAGGCTTAAAATTCAACATTTGTTGGGATGTACTCGAAGGTGGTGACTTCTGTTGTTGGAATAAATGCCCCGGAGATCGTATCATTGTATTGCCAACTGGCGAACCACATGGAGATCGAAATCCATGGTAATGATGAACCGGCGGCGGGGCCGAGATGTTCTCATTCGATAGTGACGCTGACGTCGATGGAGGTGAAACACATGGCGAGTGAAAGTGACTAGTTGCTCGATAGAGACGACTCGCAGCCGCAGTTCCGGGAAGCATTTGTTGCGTTGTCATGCGAATTTTTGTAAATGGAATAATATTTTCCGAATTATCTTCGGAGAATTCGTACTTCTTGTCAGCCAGACGTCGTTTACGAAACGTTCCGATCTTTTCGCACTTTTCATTGTCCTCGGAAAATTCATAAGCATTTGCTTTGTCACTTGAGCTGGTGCTGGCACCTTGCAAGTCCACCGTGGTTATACCATTACGATAGGACTTTGTTACAATTCGATGATTACGCTTGCCCTGATGATTTACTAAGCTGACTTTCGTCTGACTACTGCTAGAAGGGCTGCTTGTTGTCTGACTTTTGGAATTCGAGGAACCAGCCCCTGAGCTCAGACCACATGTAAAGATTAATTCATCAAAGTTCTTAGCTTTTACTGTATCACCTACTCTATGTGAGGTCTTTTCCCCACTGCCGCTGCTCGTCTGAGCCTCATTTTCGATGTCAGAAAAATCAGCAATTATTCGCGCGACTATATTATTCGTATTATCACAACCAATAGTTTCTTTAGCTACGGGGGTTTGTCTAGTGAAGGCAGTCGATGGTTGTTTTCTCTCCAAAATTGCTTGATGCACTTCATGTGGTGGAGTGCAACGTACCATTGCTGCCACAGCTATCGACTGGGGATGGTTATTGGGTGTGACCTCTAGGTCCACATGTAGCATGTGTATAAATCCATTCGCAATAATAATAACCCTATCGGGGCATATCAAATTGATATGTGGATTGAATTTTGGATCGGATTCTGTCGTTGAGTATTTTGTGTGTATTGTTAGATTGCATTTGATACATAAAGCGTCACAACGAGAAACTAAACAAGATTCTTCTTAATGAAATGAGAAATCTTACATTATTTTAGTATTCATACTTACATCCATCTTCGTCAAATTCACGTAACTTCTTACAATCCAAACAACCGAGTTTAGGAACTTTTACGTAGGTTAGGTAGGACTCTTCATTTTCATTCTCAGCCGCACCATGGACAATAAGAACTCTAGGATTAGTCACCCATTGGGCCATGGTGACAGTTTTTAGATTATCAGCCCCATGATCGTCGAATAGACAACTTTTAAAGAATCTACGTAAGGGTTGGTGGGGTCGATAAATCCAGAAATATAATCTAAATTTTAAATATTTAGATTAGGATGTATTTAAATGCAATATATACGATGTTTGTAAATATATACTCACGTGTACTTATATCCAATATTAAAATATGAGGCATTCGCATTAGAGCTTTCGTTGCAACACACCTTATAACTAAGAAGATATTGTCCGCAAGCTGTGAGGCCCATAAACATATGACTGAAATTATATGATTTAAATTATTTATTATTATTATGTCTAAGATCTCACTGAGTAAACTTCTATTAGCTTTATTTGAGCAGAAGAAGAAACTTGAAAAGATTCCTCCGCTAGAAATCAACTGCCACAAAAAATAATTAAGCAAGCGAATCAAAAAAATTGCGGTCTCAGTTTTTTTTTACAGCCGAAGTGAGAAATCTCACGGAATTACGTTAAGATTTCTTAGATTGATGAGATCTCAGAGATCCTGAGGAACCTGAACTGGCTATATTTTACGGTTTCATTTGCATGATTCTTAATCGAAAAAATGTTTAGAGGTATAGAACTTTAAGTTGGCAACACTACTTTAACTGGCGGCCATTTCGTCCACTGTCAAGTGATTTATTTTTAGTTTGGTTTGGCATTTCAATATAACATTAATAGACTGACGCCTGAACAACGCATGCAAATTGTTGGCTCAAAACGAAATTGCTCTTAATCCCGATTTTCATAAGCGATTTTTGTTTAGCGATGGAGCTCACTTTTGGTTGAGGGGATACGTCAATAAACAAAACTGCCGTATTTGGAGTGATGATAATCCTCAAGTGTATGTTGAGACACCGTTACATCCACAAAAACTGACTGTTTGGTGTGCTTTATGGGTTGGTGGAAAAATTGGTCCGTACTTCTTTAAAAACGATGCTGGCTAGAACGTTCTAGTCAATGGTGACCGCTATAGAGCCATGATTACTGACTTTTTCGTTCATCAATTGAACAAGCATGATGTGCAGGAACTGTAGTTTCAATATATATACCTATGCGATATATGTAAATACCGGATATTTTCTTTCAAGAATTTAAAGGCAATGATCTTTTCAACAACTTGCCTATGCAAAGTTTTTTTTTTAACAAGCCCACTTTTTAGGTTATTTAGCAAAATTTTGATTTTTCGATGAATTACAAAATAGTTACCACGCCCACTAAGGGTCTGTTTGAGAAAATTCAATATTAAGCTCAATAACTATTTATGTTATATCTATCCCTTGAATTATAAGAAAAATATTGCTCCTCAAAAAGAAATTGTATTTTAAAAAATTGCAAATTTTACCAACTTGAGTAACAATTTTATCATAAGTTTGCACTTTATTAAATATATAGGTACGCACAATTAGTTTTAAAGGGCCTAGGTACATAATTCTTTAGATACCATGTATCAGACAAAATACGAAATTCAAACGAGATGTGTAAATTCTGTTGGCAGACCATCAACGATTGCAAAAAAAAAATCAATTAGGGACTTATATTGCCATGAAGATCTTATCTCAGGTTTTTTGTTGTTTTTTTTTTTTTATTGTGGTTATCTTCCATTAATGAAGTAATGATTTACAAAATAATCTTTGGACAGTTCTATTTTTAACTAGACCTTACGGCTTATCGTTGGAAACATATTTTGGATTTATTTTAAATCCACTAGAATCAATTTTGTAAGTATCTGATTACTCTTGTAAAATTGTCATATGTATGTGTGTATGTATTATGGAGTTAGCAAGTCTGTATGTAATTCGCATAAATTCATTGCATCTCTTCATTAAAAAATAAGAGATACCTACCTTACCATTAAATTGTAATTTAGGTTATCATTAACTTGATTTTTTTGTGTGGAAGTGTAATTTGAGCTCAGATAATTTCATTAATCAGTACAAGGTCATATAATTATACTTTTAATAAATCTGATATCTTGTTGGTCGCATTCACAAAACGAAAAGTTATACAAATCAAAATAAAATGTAAAACTACTCACCCTTGTAAATAGCAATACGGCACAATATCCTTAAGACAAAATCCTAATCTAGTTGGCACTTTAGTAAATGCACGCTTTATTTGTTTGCTTCTTCGATTACCGGAAAAGTGTCCAGAATTCTATAAATAAACCCAAATCATTAATTTTTATTGCAAAAAGTGCAAGTTGAAGTATTTCGTTTTTATTTTTTTTCAATTACCTCTCTTCTCATTAACATCGTATGCAAATTCACTTCCTCGCTGGCAGACACTACTTCAGTTTCGGGGGCTGGTTTTGATACTGGCAAATCTCCACAGTCATCCGAATCCTCATCGGAACTATCGGAGATGAAATAGGATGCTTCCGAGAAGATGCCACTTTCAAAGCGATTTTCCATTTTTACAGGTAGTCAGTTAGTTACTTGCGAAACTAAAGTAATTTCAAGGAAAATATTAACAAAAGAAAATCTAGGAAAACAAGACAAGAATATGGCAAACAGGATCTGCTGCATAATTGGAAGTTTATGTGAGAAAATAAAAAGAAAAAAAAGGTTCACATAGCTACTTATAAATTTAAGAAAAAAAAACATTTTAACATTCATCTCCGCCTTGACTTACGCTGATAAATCGAATAAAAAGTTCAGAAATTTCTGGATATCGCTAAGAATATGAATTATTCATTATTGTTGAGTTAATTTATTAATATTTTATTGAAGATTTTAAATTTATCGCTTATTTTTTAAACAATTTTATAACTTTTTTTTTGTTTTTCAATTTATTTTTCTGTGTGATATATACATAAACGTTCAGTTGTGAGTGAATGAAATGACAAATGAAACAACAAAAAAACACAAATTTTTGACATTTGTTTGACACTTTATCCGGCATGCAATAACTATACAGAGCCACCTGTGCTTTGAGAACAATATATTAAATTTGAGATATTTCAATTCTAACTGTACGAATTTTCTTGTACACTGAAAGGCGAAAATACAATTTAAGGTTACGCCTGTATAAGGTATGTTTTTTTTTTTTGCTGCCCTTACGACAATAATATTCATGCGGATTATGGAATTCGCATTTTCTCATTCATGCCGATTATGGAATCTGCAATACTCGATCCGCAGTGATTCGCAGTGCAGTGGTCTCTTTTCTCTTTATCCATCTGTCGTGAAAAGAAAAGAGAACACTGTACTGAGAATCACTGCGGATCCAATTTTGCGTATTCCATAATCGACATGATTCTCTTTCTCTTTTCTTTTCACAACAAATGAGTAAAGAGAGTCCTGCACTGCGGATCAAATTTTCTGGGTTCCATAATTACATGATTGTAACTGGTAAATCCTCGAATGTGTAAGAACAAACTGGCCCCTAATACCCTACTGACTGATACGAAACAAAATATCTGCAACAAGAAATGGGATCGCTTTCTACAAAAAAAGTGCAGACTACATCAAATAATAATAATCAAACAATACTATTATCAATTTCGATCAGTTCGGTTAAATGCGACCGTTTTATATATATATTTGTTTTTTTTTTGAAAATTTGCAGATCAAAGAGTGTGGAGAGGTGTTTCGTTTTTATTAAAAATCATTTAAAATCGCTGGAGATTATGTCCCCTTTCAAACGAGGAAACTGAGTTTCCAGCAACTTTAAGTTTTTAGGTAAGAAGGGCACGAAGTAAGAGGGGACAACAAATTCTCCCCGGTAAACAATTTGATGAGATTTATTGGACATTCCTCTTCACACATACAGTAGTGTGTGTTCAACCAAGTTACTTCAAAAGGAATCTTCAGAAATTTTTTGTTTGAAAAGTACAAGACATTTTCAAGGAAATTAAAAGAAAACGTCAAAAAAAAATCTCCAGCAACTTGCAGCAATGCAGGGATCTGTTTTCTCTTTGCTCATTTGTCATGAAAAGGAAAAAGAACAATACTACGAATCACCGCTGTGAATTCAGTATTCCGGATTCCATAATCGGCATGAATATCTGAAAAACACCTCACACAGAGCAAAAATCAATATTTTTAACATTTTTAATAAATTTTTGTTCGATTGTATATAATAAAAAACCACTTCACCCAAAACATTGTAACAAACGTGAAAAAAAACAAGTTACAAGTTATATTGATTTGAAATTTAATCAGTTGTTTGAAATTTAATCAGCTGATACTTTGACATAAATAGACTTGACTTGAAATGAAGAGAGATATTTCTTGACTAGCTTTCCAATCAACTTTCCAATAAAGTTGCATTAATTGGTAGGCAATTTTTGACAGCTGACAGCAGAAACTTGCCTTACTTTGTAGTCCCTATGTGCTTCTGAACGTACCCAATCTACAAGTGGAAATGTCAAAATTTAATCTCGGATATAAATTAATCGACATTTTAATTCAATTCACAGATTCAAATGGGGTAGATAAGACTGATGATATCATTAGACATGTTCTGGAAAATTAGATCTCGGAGATCTCACTAATATCCGTTATATGGAACAGGATTCCTTTGCAAAATTTCTAAAGTTTTTTGAAGAAAAAAAAATCTTGGATTCACTTGCCCACATTTTGATTGACAAAAATCTCTGAGAGCTCTTTTTTCTGAACGCGCCAATGTTAAATCTAAAGTTTTTGAATCTTTATTAACATACATAGGTTCCACAAGTTACGTGTGGTTTTAACCTTATGTAAAGTTATTTTCGACAAAATGCATCAGAAATAACCAATTTTATATCCAATGTGAACAGAAAAATCTGCCAGGTAGTTCTAAGTTCTAACTTAAACAGTGTCAAACCTCTTGAGCTTAGCTATTCGACGTTAGTTCTCCACCTAAGAAAGTCTAAAAAAGGGTTTTTTTTTTAAATAAAACCAAACACTTTTTTAAATAAATATTTCTAATTTTTATTGAAATGGCGATGAGTTTAAATAAATAATTAAATGAGAATGAATTGTATAGGTACTTAAATTAAAATCGTCCTATGAGTAGACGTCATATTAAAGTCATGTTAAATTAGGTAAGGTTGTAATTTCGTCAGTTAGTGAATCTATTAATGAATTTGTTTCAAGTGTTTTCGCTATGTCTGTGGAATTCTCTTCATGTTTATTGTCAATTTTTTCAGTCAAAGATTCTGTCCCAAAGTTTAATAAATCTTGTCTTTCCTCTTTAATCTGAAGATTAGTACTTTCACTCGCTGTGTTAATTAAGTCTGTCGTTTCAGTTAGCTCGTCAAGTTCATGAGTCAAGTGGTCTAGCGAAGTCGTTAGTTCGTCAATAATTACATCATCAGTTGTTCTTGTTAATTCTTTCGAAGACTGTTCATTATTTGTTACTATTGCTGTCATGTCGAAATTTAAAGTTTCTGTTGAAAAGTCCAGGTCATTAGGTTTTGTCATTTCAGGTGTTTTTGTCGAAGTTCGACTAATTTTACGTTTCTGAATTGGCATGGGTATTTCCGCAGCAACTAATGTTTCCTTATTATAATCTGGTTGGACTTCAGGCAGCAATGGTTTCTCATCAATAGCATCAAAAATAACCCAATTGTCTGGTCTGAAAATGTTTTTTTTTTTTTTTTTTTTTTAATTATAAATAAAACTAAAGATTCTGATTTATGTTGGCTTACCTTTCTGGTTTTGTTAATATTTGAATTGGAGCAAAAGCAATTGGTTGTGGTAATTTTTGTTTTTTATTCCATTGGCCAGTGACATAAGATGTCTGCGAATCTAAAAACGAAGACCTTCCTGTCAAAAGTTCGTCATAGTCTTCGGCTAAAATTTCATGACCAAGACTTTTTTGTTCTCCTGTATTCAATTTGGTTGCAGTCAGATCTTCTTCTTCAGATTCTATAAATTTGTCATTTCGTCGAAGTACTGGTAAAACAAAGTTATCGTCAAGTTCTGTTGTGTTAAGTTTCGTTCTGTTAGTTAAAGCTTGTTCTGCAAGCTTAAGATAGTCAATTTTGTCATTTTTATTTGATTCTTTGTCATTCTTGAAAATATTTCCAAAGCTATCATCGTCATCGTCATTGTAGTCATAATCATTAATATCAAATTCTTCGTTGTCCCCGGTTTGGTTTGCTTTCGGATCGTTTTTAAATCCTTCGTCAATTGTCAGTTCTGATCTACCGATATCGTCGTATGCTGGGTCAAATACGTTAGTTGGTATTTTGTTGTAGTAAGAAGGTGGTCGTCGAGTATAACTTGAAAACGGGTCATGTTTGTTGGGTGGATATTGAAAACTTTCAACAGATGGCATTGGTTTTGGAGGAACAGCATAGTTAGGTGTACTAGAAAATTGCTGCCATCGCTGTGGCAAAACCTCATAATCTGGCTTTATAATGCTTCCAGGGGTCATCAAATTAAGTTGTGGTCTAGTAGATGGTCTGATATTGAAACTAAACGTACTATCTCCACCACTGCTACTTGCAGTTCCAGCTATAGTTCCAAAGTGACCTGTACTAACAGCATTACTTGAAGCATGCGAAACACCACCGATATTCGAAGCTGTGCTGAAGCTATTTGCTCCAGGAAGAGCTTGAGGAGGATAAATATTTTGGTGCGGAAAGCCTTGTGGCGGTATAACCGCTGGGTTAAAGTTTGCCGGACCTTGGGAAAATCCATGCTGTGGAAACCCTTGAGTAGGAGGGTAAGTTTGCGCTTGTTGTGCACTGAGATAATTGCCAGAGCTGGGCTTAGAATGCGGATAAGGCCGTGAAGGATGTGAGTTTAAATAGTTTTCAGAAGCAGAATTGTGTCCACTATTAATAATTCTATTGGGATTATGATTGAATGGGCTTTCTGTAGAAGTCGTTTGTTGTTTAATACTATTCAAGCCATTAGATGCAAATGAAATAATGTTTTGAAAAATTCCTGGGGCTCGAGTTGTGGTCCGTTCGTCGTGTTCGTCAATATAGATAATTGTCGGTGGTTTTGTTCGAGTGCCAAAAGGTATTCTAGTTGTCGGTGTAAAATAACTATTACTTGGCGAATTCTGATTTGGATTCGAATAGTCATAATGCTGATTATATCGGTCTTTATCGTAACGTTTATTCGGACTGTTGTAGTCTTGGTAGTTAGCATTATTTTCTGGTGGCTTCGTATTTGTCTGACGTATATTGATTTCTATTTCATACTGATCAGATTTTGGTGCGTTAAGTATAAGTTTTTGTGGTCTGTTATAAATTGGTCGCTCATGGAATTGTCTAAGTTCTACGTTACGTAACGTTGCTGATGGTTGTTCGGTATTTATAGGTAAAGTCATATCATCAGCTTCTGTAAAGTAATTTTGATTCAAATCTATATCAGATGGTTCGTCAAGTTCAGAAGGTGTAAACGAGTTTTCTGAAAAGTCATTAATTTTGTCAAGACGAAGCGTTCGAAGTTTGTCAGTAAAATCTAAATTGGTATGGAATTCTACTTTTTGAACTTGAACATTGTTTTTATGGTTAGTTTTTCTATGAACACGTTTATGTTGATCTAATGAATCTTGATGAAGTGCTGAATTAATGATGGCTTGAAAGTCTTTGTACGTCTCATGTGGCTCTCTTAAATTATCCGATAAATCTGTCTTAAGTTGGTCGTCGTTTAAATTGATTTCTAAAAATTTTGTTTGGTCAAATGGAAATTCAGAAGTATTTTGTGTCATCGTTAAGTTGTGTTCATTGTTTTGGTCATTTGTCATCGAGTTAGTAGTTGTTTCGTTCAATAATTGTGGAAAATTGTTTTTGTCTTTTAAGGGTTCTTTTATTGGTGTTTTACTGTCATTTGTCTCAGAGTCAATATAACTGTCGATAATCGTGTAGTTATTTGTCAAAACTTTTTGGTCTTTGTTGTTTTTTAAAGTTTGAATGTTTTGTCTACTAGATGGTTCAAAGTTTTGAATGTTTTTTGTCAGTTCTTTTTTATCAATGTCAGTTTCGTTCAATTCTTTCGTTGCGTTTGTCAATAATTTCGTTGATGTTGGTTGGTTTTCTGTGATATCTAACATTTGGTCAGATTTTACTGCTGAAGTGTCAATCTTCGTAGGGTCTTTGTGGTACTGCTCGTCCTTATTTTGTTCTATAAATTTAAGATTTGGTGTCCAATTTGTATCTGTCTCTTCAGTATTTTTCATATTTTTGTATGTTGAGTCAATTGAAATGTCTTCGGCATCTTTCGTAGCTAGTTCTGTGGTAGGTTTGTCACTAGGGTTCTTAACTTTTGGTTCATTGTTTGAGTTGAAAGTTGTAATGTTTTTGTTGGTAGGTTCTGGCTGAATGTCAGTAACAGAATCAGTTACGTTACTTATGTTTGTAAAATTTGTCAGTCTTGTCGAAGGTGCCAATTGTTCGTTCATTTTTCTCGATAAGTTCTTTGTTGATGCGTCGTCATCGTCATCGTTGTCACTCAAAAATCCCAGTGCAGCACTTATTTGTGATCTCACCACACCTGCTACTTTCAAAATAGTATTTTGTGCCGTTGAGGCAAGTGAATTTTGTTGCACGTCAGTTTGTGTCTTCTTTTTATTTTTCAATTCTTTACTGGCACTATTAGCACTTCGTAGTTCAATTTGCAAATTGTTAATCACAACTGTTCGTCGGGTCGTACTAATTCGTTTTGTTAAAGAAGCCGCTGTTGGTTTAGGATTATTTTTTACAGTTAGTCTTTTTTTGTCAAGTTTGTTACTGATGCCTCTAATTGGTTTCGCAATTGGTCGTGTCACTAGTTTTTGTGCCATGTCAAGTTTGTCATGAATTTTTGTCATATTTGTAACTCGATGAAATCCAATCGAACTATTCGGAATAAAATCCACATTTGCCACCATTGTTACATTTTGAATTCGATTGTTGATGCCTTTTTCTTCTTTGGTTGTTAATTGATGAGTTGAGATTGGAGTATTTTGCAAAGATACATTTTGGTCGATTTTTTCATTGTTCAAAAAAAATGGATCTTGCTCCAGCCAAGGTCTTAAATCTATTGGCTCTAAAGAATCTTTGCCACATTTTATTCGTTGATTACCCTTAACGTCATTTGGTAAAAATACATATGGCTGTAAAGTTCCACCATTTACAGCTCTACAAAGGACAGACGATAGTGAAACGTGTCTTAATGAATTCAATTGTGCTGGGGTGAATGAACTTTCAAAGCCAGAATTTTCATACCAGAAACGATCGCCTTTACGTGAATTACTAAATTGTTGAGCAATGATGCATGCAAATGTCGGTCCAACTAGACCACCGATAACGGGACGTTCAGCAATTCCTCCGACGAATAAATCAATGTCATGGACATTGCGATAAGCATGACTAATTCTTTTAGCTGATTCAGGTCCGACTACATTGGATAAGTCATCCCAAGAGTCTATAGCTGATAGACCGCAAGGTTGTCGCCAGGCGGTATATGGAGCTATTCCATGATCTCGACCTCGTTGAATGTTAATAGCTGCCAGATCAAGTCCAAATGGAAATCCTTAATAAAATAAAAAAAAAATTAAATAAAAAAACAAAATCCTAGTGTACATTAAGGCGAATGTAACATACCTGGTGTTTGAAAAAGATGATTCGTTAACTCAGGTGTAATAAATTCATCTCGTTTTAAAGCCTTTTGTGTGGCCATTCCACGCAATAATCTATGCAATGATCCAGCAGTTCCAATATCACCTTGTTGAAATTCTTCGTGCAAAGTGACATCTAAAAATCACTGTTTACAAAACTGGCACAGTTAGATCTTGAAAGTACTCACTGTTATTGATGAAATTATGATTACGATCACATCGCATGTAAGTGTTTTGCACCAGTGAATGTCCAAATCGGAAAGCTGCAGCTGCAAATGCATTCGACACTGTGGGATTTACATTTGGATCGTAGCCTGAATAGAATCCACTCTTAACTAAATCTAAATCAAATAACTTGCAAACTTCTCGTCCCAAAACAATCGGAAGGAACTCGCGAAAGGTTATGTGTTGAAAAAGTGCTCCAATAATTCGTCTAGTTTCTTGGTAAACCTTCTCGTCACTCCAATGAGGATTTAGAATACTCAATTCCATGGCAATTCGATTGTGTTCACCCACCCAGACATGATGAAGTGCTAGTAATCCCGGTTGTTCGCCACTTCGACCATCTCCTGATCGAATACACTGATGGGCTATTGCCCCTCGCATACAAACATCATCAGCGGGATCACCTCTGCCGTAGATCAATAAACCGTTGCGGAAAATTCTTGCATTATCTGAGGTCTTTGCATTGCTTGAGTATATTGGCGAAGCATCGATGTATGATGTGACTTGATTGGTCTGCTCTCTCCATGATAGAACGCAGTCTCTTCGTTGGGCAGGAGCTGATCGAAGGAATTCCAAGCAACGTACTTTCAATGGTGCTAACCATGGATCATCCAACGGAACTTTGATGGGAAAGCACAAGGGATGGAAATCTTTTGATCCACAGCAACTCGGTACTGAACCGTTAATTGATCTACAAAAAAAGTAAACATTATTGAGATTCAAATGACGCAGTCGGCCGCAAATCCTCGCAATGAATTTATGACTTATGTTTGCTTATTGGGCAAGCTTCTATAAAATGTCATAAACTCGAACCATGAGCAATAATCAATTGAATGCAAAAATTGTCGGGCCTTATAAATTTTCTCACTTACCGTGGCTGTGCTGTAGAAGTCATATCATGATCAAGCAGTTGACCCCATTGAACGATCATCAGTGTTAAAGGAGCATCCCCCTCTCTAGCCCCGTGCACTAAAAGGCTGACAAATCTAGCAGACGAAAGTGCCCCACCTTCAACTGATCCTCGAATAGAATCCACACCATCGCCATATTCTGGTGGAAGGAAACGATTGAATGGCATCTGAGCTGATCCCCAACGCAGTCGTCGGCGATTGTTACAAGTTCCATCGTGAGTCCTGTACCTCTGCGAAGCCGGCATACACGTTGGTGGGTCCCTCGCTGGACATAAGCCCTCAAGTGGTGTTCGCCTGAATGAAACTTTTTGTGATTGTGCCTGTCGTCCTAAGACTGGCGATTCCTTATTACTGTAAACAAAAACAAACCAATAACTTTTAATTTCACTATTCGTCAATTTATTATCGCCTCCCAACTAGGTCATAAAGTTCTATACGACTTTCAGCATACCTGCACGTATACCATCAACCACCAGGCGCACGCAAGCAGACGCAGCTTGCATATTTAATGGATTTTAAAATAATACAAAATAAAGTTTATTTCACTTGGAAAACAATAATTCAAGTCAAGTCAAAGCAAAGCATTGCGTTTTGTGCGATCACGACTCTAGATTTCGACTAAAAGTGAATCGAAAGCCATGAGTGCGCTCGTATTTATAAAGGCTCAATGTATAGCCAGTTCAGCCACTATACTGAATTGACGATGTGATGCGGCTCCAAAGTGACTGAATCTGATGATGGCGCTTAGGAGGGAAAACGAAGGAGAAAGTGGGAAATTTAATTTTACCATTTCGTATAAATGACTTGAAGAATATGCGGTTTAATAATATTGTGGTTGGTTTTGTAGGTTTTTTTTGTTTTTTTTTTTGTGGATCTTTAACCTAAGAGGATAAGTTCAATGTAATGTGAGATTTGTTTTTTTTTTCGTTTGTTTTACTTTTTATTTTGGTACGAAGCTTGCTATATATAGACATGATTTTAACAACTGCATTTGATACAATTTAAGGAAAGCCTGTTTGTTTGTTTTTTTTTTGTAATTATTTGCAGTGTCTTCTTTTTATGGTGTCACTCTTTTTTTTAGTGAAAGCTTGATCTTGACATGGAATAAGAGTTAATTTTTTTGCACTTATCTTTGTGGTGCAGTAAAAAATGTTTTTGGAAGTTATAAAAATTTGATCCTTGACTTAGGTTAGTTTTTTTTTTTTTGTAAACTTCTAATAATAGTTTTTTTTTACTATATCAGCAATTATTTCATCAAACATTAGTTATGAAACTCATAGATATGATAATTTCCTTTTGCTCAACCATTATCATTTGAATTAAAAATTAATATTTTTATATATTTAATATTTAACTCACGATCAGTAGAAATATTGAAAATTATGGTCAGGCGGCCTCTTTTTTTTATGATTGACAAAAAAAAAATAATTGAATAATTAAATAAACGCATAAACTATTAGGAAGATATTGATAGTACACTCTGAATGAAACAAATAGTATTTTCATAAAAATGAAAATAATATTTATATGTTGAAATCAAATTAAAAGTATTTACATATTGTGTTTTTTTCTCCAAAATTTTATTGTTTATTAATCTTTGCTTGTATGATGACCGTTTAGGTTTGTTATATTTGTTTTTTTTTTTTTTAATTTTTTTAAAATTTTGTTAGCACAACAAATTACCCGTTTCCAAAAAAAAATTAAGAACATTTTATAAAAAAATTTGGAATTTGGTGGAAATTTGGTTTTTTCACATACCATGATTTAATAATAAAAAGAATAAACTAACCAATTCGTCTGCTAAATACGTAAACCTGGCTAAGTTCCTTGATAAGTTGGTCGAAATTGAGATTTTGATATCATTTTCTTAAGTAACACATTCTGCATAAATAGCTTTGACCAGTTAAGGTCCAACAAATCCTTATACTTTTCTGTTGGTATGCCCTTAGATCCGGAAAACATTAATCATGATCCTTGTCATACTTAGAAAAGATGTTATTTGTATCAGTTTTTCTATACTGCTGCCAAGATATTTTTAGCTAATTAACATTATTCCCTTCAATATCGATTTTTAATCAAACTTAATTAAACTTACTGCTTTGAAGCTAAAATTATCCTCGCGTCCCATTTCTACCACTGTATATTTTGATTGTTTTGATGACACCCTTACGACAGTATACCATAAAAAATTTGTGTTTTTGGAACATCGTTCAATATGGAAATGAACGGAATCGCATTCTATCATAGAGTGTCCAGGTTAAAAATAGCAATGGTGTATTTTCGGGATATAAAGTGATTGTACCGAGTATAGAAACATTGCCGATATGTTTACGTTTCGATGTTGCCCCCCCACAAGTATGACAATTGATATGATATTCCCTCATGCCACATTAAACAGGTAGCTTAGCTTCTTTGGTTCCAACATTGTACACAGTCAGATTGTATTGATTCGCATTTGCGCGTATCTTACAGCCTCCAAATCAAATTCAATAAAATTAATGTTTTTGGAAACAGCATCTTTTTTAAATTTACCATGAAATTCTCTAGCACTAACTTTTCTCTTTATGTGTTATGCTCATATTCACAACGAAATTCGTTTTTTTTCTCCTCATTAGAATTCTGGAACAGAAAGCATTCATCACACATAATTGTCTTTTCTCGAAAATTCCATTATGAACACTTTAATTTGAACCTTTCACAATCTTGCAATTACAAATAATGAAACTGAATGACTGATTCAAAATAGCTTTTAACGGGCCTTTAGTCCACACAAATTTTGGCGTTTCGTTCCGGCGATCTCACTGAAACTGAATGACGCATCAATAAAAGTATTAAAGAACAACTATAGAGACAATATTTTTTTTCTGTCAACCAAACCTAATAGTACAGTAACTTTATACATCAGACCTTGCGTCAAATCCGTTAGTTCTGATTTTTTACTGAGTCATCATGGTCAAAAATCGAAAAAACCACAAAGTTTTCGCGATTTTTATAGTTATTGACCATTTTAACCCTAAAGAACTAGTTTTCGATTTTAACTTTGTTCTACGATTTCAAACTCACTAAATTTTCTTTATGAAGGGATTTGTATAGATCCCGCTGAAGAAATTGACGACCTTGCCGCATATGTTTTTACTGGAGAAATATCAGACGATGCTTAACCAAGCCCTTCCAAGAGGGCAAAATGTTCTTAAAAATTGATATTTTCCAAGTGCTTAATTTTAATTTATAATGTTTTTTTTTTTTAACTTTCAACAATATTATTTATGTTGTTCCTTCAGAAAGCTGTATTTTAGAAACTTTTGGGTCTACAGAGAAGTTTTTGGGCTCAAATGAAAGGAATTTTAAATCGTAGAATGGAGATATAATTGAAAACTGGTCGTTTAGGGTTAAAATTGCCAAAAACAATACAAATATAATTTTTCATGTATAAAATTTTGAATATTTTTATAAGAAAAAGAAAATTGTACGCCAATTTTTAGCACTTATTAATGCGGAGTTAAAAAATTCAAAATCATTCACCCATTTCGAAATATCAAATTTTCAAAAAATAATTTTGAATTTTTTTTTTTTAAATCTTGATATGCAATTTTATTCAGATTTATTATGAGCTTTTGTACAGAAAATTTAATTAAAATTGGTTCAACATTTAATGACATAGTCGAAAACCCAAAAAATGGTTCCATGAGAGGTACTATTTTTAAACAATAGATAATCTTTTTTTCTCAATAATATGGTAGATAATTCTGATATTTGTTTACACAAAAATTTTAATGAAAATTGTAGGAGCCATTTTTGGGAAAATTGAGATTTTCAATACCGGTTTTTAAACATTTGTATGGGAGGTACCGTTATTTTTGGTTATAAGAAAAATTTTTATTTAAAATCTGCTAGATAATATCAAACAATGGTGGGGGCTAAGTTTAATAAAAATCGACCAAGTCGTTTTCGAATTATTAAGTTGTCAACAAAAATTTTGAAACTTTTTTTTACAAACCCAAAAAATTTTTGTACACAATATTTTTAAAACTATTGTAAACATTTTCTATAAAAAAATTTATTAAAATCAGTTCAACTGTAATTGTGAAAAGCGAAAATAAAAAAAAATGGTTCTATGGGAGGTAGAGGTACCATTTATAGCCATTTTTCAGATTTTTTTTTTATAAAATTGTAACCTTTTAAAAAAAAAATAACTGAATTTTTTTTAAACCAACAGGATTTTCTTATTTTCAACGAACCTACATTTTGTTTACATTTTTAAAGTTTAAATTACATTTGATAATTTATTTATTTTATCTTTTTAGAACTATATATTAACTCCAAATGTTACATTGACAATTACAAATGTGAAATGGTATGTTTGCTTTCTTTTTTTTTTTAATTGGATTGGATGAGTGTTCTGGAGTTAATTGAGAAAATAGGTTTAGTATGATTCTTGTAAAAAAAAAAAATTAAAACTAAAATCATTTTTAGTAAGAGCTTTAAAGTTAGAAAATTGTTAAATAGTATCATGGAAATACCTTAACATCAGACTGTTTAAAATTTTTTCACCATTATTTTTAATGAAGTTTTTCATTGGACCAAACGGATGTTTTTCTTTACAAATAAATTGTATTTTATTAAATTATTTTAATTTGGTTTTTGTCTTTTCCTATAAAAAATATTTTTTTTGTTGGAATATTCCAAGTATTTTTGTAAGGAATTTTGTAAAAAAAAATCCTACTTTCGTTTAAAAAAAAAACTTTTAAACATGACATAAAGCATGTTATTTTAAATTTGCAAAAACAAAATAAGGCCAAATTTACAACATTTTGGCTACTATACTAATGTTAACTTTTGTGTTTTACTTATTTTCAGTTTGATTTCAAATGCAAGTTACTGAATACTTTTTATTGCCATCCCCGGAATTTAATTTTTTTAAATAATTTGAAAAAGTTAAACCAAATTGTAAAAAATCAGCGGTCTTATCTATATGTTACAAATGACAAACCAGTAAGGACCTACATATATCATTATTAACACAATAGAATCAAATTGCTTTATTCTTTAAAACAATCGATACAATATTGTCCAATGATAGAAACCATTTAAGTAGGTACTTCCACAAAAGAGTGACATTTTTTGTTTAATACAGGAAATCACCTTTATGTCAATATAATATATTTGCAATTAAACTCCATCTCGGCCAAACCGCATATGTAAAAATCATTATATCGATACCATTTCGAGACATTGAAGTGCACATGATCATATTCCTGTTCCTTGGCTGCAGATAAAGAAGAAATATTTGAAAAAGTAAAAACTCGTCTATACATATTAATTTTTTTTTTCTTAATCCGGTCTCATGGAGAAAGTTCTCCTTGTTATTCCTATTCCTACTCTTTACAATGAAAGTAACGGTAATTGCAACAACATTCGATCGTATACATCAAATATAGAGAATTGAATTCAAGTAAATCTATTAAATCAAATATTTTTATTTTGTCGCACATATGTATGTACTTCTACCTGGTTTACATCTTTGAATTGCACACCTCCAACAGCACAGACAGATCGTATGGAGCTGACAATCGCTTCATTAGTTGGATCAACACAAATCTGTGGAAGTCCGTCAACTATATACAATATTCAAGAACCAAGAACGGATTAAGTTTTTTAAAGGCCTTTTTCCAATTAACACTTTTTACTACTTGTTTCGTGGCATTTCGTGGCATTTTCTTCAGGGCATTCATTTTTTTTTTTTTGACAGAAACTACCCTTGCGAGAGCGAGAGTGTGTATATTGAAACCTTAAGATGCGGATGCAGCGTCAAAGGCATTTCTTTTGCATAGAGAGTTTAGGGTTTGTTTACTTCGTAATGTGTTGGAAGGGTACTAGTTAAAAGATAGTTACTTCAGCTCGAGTGCTAGTTGTTAGATGGGAGTGTATCTAATAGGCTACTTTCTATTTGGAATTAAACGGAAGAAACTTGGGGACTAAGCGCCCATAATGATTGTCTTACGCCTAATCCACCACTGCCAACTACATTCCTCAATCCAATCAGTGGTGTAGAGGTAAGTGTCACTTCTTCTACTTTTCATACTGTTGTCGACGTCGTAAGTCGCCGTTGTCGTCGTTCCTGATGCAAAACTACCAACATGTTTATTGTGCATTGTGCATGTTGCATTCAAATAAAAATTCTGATGCACTTTATGCACTCTCCATTTACACAAAGCCATATTGCATGCAAATCCGACTTCAGATATTTAAATGTATCTCTGGTTTTCAGTATAAAGTGAGAAATTTTCTAACTTTCACGGTCACGGCTTTGTGCGGTTGCATGAGATTGGAATCCATCCCACGAACAACGATGACTTAAATTTGACCTCAATTGAATAAAAAAAAGTTGATTTTAATGTTGAATCTGCGAAAGATAGATGATCCGTCTAATATTTTAAAGATAACTATTTCTAGCAAGATACAAATAAAAAAAAAAAAAAAACAAAATCACATTGAAGTGGTTTGGGGTTTTCAATGTCACATGCCTAGTGAAAGTTGACTTTGCTCTATGGTTGTATCTGCAACTTGAATGTCTTGTAAATCAAGTGGGAAAGTTATAAAAGCAACAAGATTTCTTTTATCCTTTCAAAGAAATAATTATCACGTATGAGTTTGGATTTGTTTATGATTATTATAGGTATGTACAAACATATAACGCTAACGTATATAAAATATATGAAAAAAGAACAATCTCCAATCGATGTCACCTCTTTGACATTCTACAAGATAGTTGACATTATGTATATGTACTTACTTTCGCCTAAAAGCCTTTGTTGCTGATAAAGTTGCAAAAGCTGCCATGGCACTGCGTTCGTTGCCCTCTTTTGGAGCACTGAACTTTGACAACAAAGCTGCTGGATGATTATCTTCAAGAATTTGACCTTAAATAATAAATTTAAAAAAAAAACAAAATTTTTAAATAAACTTTTAAAAGCTAAAACTTAACAAGTTTAAAATATATGCAAAAAAACTTCAATTGCAAAATATTTTATTTATTTTTGAAATAACGAAGATTTCTGAGCAGAATTGGCGCGAAAAATGAGGTCTCAGTGTTTTTTCTCACTCAAAAGGTTAACAAGCGAATTCAAGATTTTTTTCCTCACAGTTTTGACAGCAAAACTGAAAAATTTTACTGAGGAATCCTTCTCATTTTCCTGAACACGCCCAATTACTCAGAAAAATATTTCAATTTTTCTGTAGAGATACTGAAAAGGTTAATCACCATTATTACGAATATCAATTAACAATAAATGACAGTTGATAATTATTCAAATTCGTTATATTTTTATTTCCATTTATAAAAAGAAATGATAATCAACTATTCAGTGAAAATTATCAAGTTTCTTATTATCCTCAACGATCTGCACTATTTTTAAAGATCGCAACTTTTTTTTATTAATTGAATTGTTAAATTTCAATTTTAAATTTTTATCAATTATCACAAAATTGATAATTGACAATCGTAATAGGTGTGAATATTTTTGACAACAAATAATAACAAATATGACCAATTTTTCCAAAAACTTACCATTTTTTACAATTTGTGGTTCAATATTTTGGTAAAGATCTGTCATTGCATGAATTCCCTCTCTTGCTGCAACTTCTAATGCTATATCCACCATTGAGGGTTTTTTCGATTTGTCTGTGTGCCATTTTATTTTTTTAGGTTTTCTATATGATGTGTCAAGTTCTTCAAAGATCATAGGTGGTATGGGTTTTGGTATTTCGATACTAACATCATTATTCGAAATGGGAATATTTGTTTCGAATGTCGAAACATTATTTATTATGTGAATAATTAAGAATGTACAAAGCCAGCTCATCGAATCTAGAAGTAAAAGAAATGGTGGGAAAGTAAATTAATATTATAAATCAAAAAATACATACATATATGCGAAAATAAAAACTGTTTCAACAATATTATTTATGGGTTTTCAAATAAAAAGTGTCCCAGTTGAAGATTATTCAAAATTGAGCGCTACACGAAAGAATATTGTAACTTATTTTAATTATTGTTGTAATCAGCAGATCTTTCATTAATTGATGAATAAATAAATAAATAAATAACGATTTTTAATCGGTCAGCAAAAGTTTGTTAAAAAAATGAGGTGATTTTTCGAAGAGAATCATTTTCAGAAATTTCCATCTTTATGGCTTCTTAAATTTATTAAATAATTTTGTTGAGAAACAAATTTATCCGCAGCGTATTAATTTTTATGCAGAAGGAGGAAATTGAGCGATATATCAACAATATTCAGCCATTTTAATGCGGAACGGTCATGTAAAATGTCAACCTAGGCTTTGCTGGCATATGTACCAGCAAAGCCTAGGAAGCCGCTTAATCAGTGTTCTATTCCATATATACATATATACATAACCCTAAATTGTATATTTTATGAAGTGAGAAAAAAGTTAAACTATTTATCAAAAACCCATATTTTGGGGCACGACTGGATCGCACGAACTAGTTTTATTAGTTGGATAGAATTATCTGAAAATCTTCTAAATTTTTAACTTCTAAAAACAGTTTAAGATTATTTGCATATATCAGACAATCGCAATATAATTTATTAATCACTGAAAGAATAAATTATGTGTTATCAATAAAAATAATGAATAGGAGTGGACCAAGATGACTTCCTTGTGGAATTCGCATAGATATGCGACTTCAGAAAATTTCACAAGAAAGAGTCGAACGGGGTCCAATCGCACGATCTTGGTGTCCAGTTCATATCATCTTCACGCGAGATAACCTTGTCTTATAATCGGTCGTGCAGAATTTCCAATGTGGCGTGAGTTGTGTGGCACTCATTTCGTCGACGTACGGGTGTTAGTTGATAGTTTACTGAATCAGTGGACTCAAATTTATACACGACACTGCGAATAGTCCTCTTGGTAGGACTATAATGATGACCGTAAAATGGCGAAGCGTGCGGAAAATTTCCCGAACAGAACACCAATTTTGATAAAACCATTTTATCATTTGCACGTGTTGTTGAATGCTATATCACTTCATGATGATTTGGCAAAATTGACAAATGTACATTCAATAATGTGGCCGCTATCAACTGTCAAGTTTCGGAAGTCCTTTCTGGAAGACCCTTTTGTGAGTTATGTATCCAAGAAACTAATTAGAAATCCAGAAGAAGAGCAGACTGATTACAAAAATCGGCAAACATTTCTGCTGTGAATTCCACAGACAAGCAGAAGTTTCAAAACATATATTTAAATAGTTCAGTATTCTTAGAAATAGATTTTAGTGTAATCTTTTTTATTTTAATTGAGTTTTTCTAAATTCTGCGACTATGCAGCAAATATTCAATTTTTTTTTTTTTCAAAAAATAAATAAAAAAATCAGTGTTTAAAGTTACTGCCTCTTGCGAGGAATTGACAAATCCTTCTAGAGTTTCTCTTGTCATAAAAAAATGCTTCTCAACTAAAGTCGTAGGTCCCCTCAATTCCTGCCAATAATACGCACACTGGAATGGTTTAATAGTTGAGAGTCGTAAGTCACTCGGCCCTTGGTTCTACATGAGCTGTTGCGCCCATCAATTTATTTATTTAATTTTTGTTTCAGGTGAACCAATTATAAAGTGCAGTGGGGAATCATGCAAGGGCTTTTCCTCAATACTCTCAATAAAAAAAAGGGGATTTTTCTATATTAATGAAGCAATACAAATATCCAGATAACCTATACTCCTACACGACCTGGCCAGGGGTTCCGATAATAAAACTTTGATTAGGTGCAATTTTGTTCTATAAATGATTTTCTGCGGTTATTGTTTTTCCATCTGTCCAATTTGGGTGAATACTTTTGATTTTATTTCACTTCCACAACATGAAATAAAATAAAACGTTAAATTTTAACCAATAGAGCAAACTAGAATAATAAGTATTTCTTTAAAAGCAAAATATAGATACTCAAGGTGGAAAATAACTCACCTTTTTTGATAAATAAATCTATATAGTCAAATTGTGGACTTGTATATACAATTATACATATATTTAAATCCTACTGAACTCGGAAAAATATAGAAAAAATTAAAACACTTTACACTAAGTGCTCTATTACAACTTAAATTAACCTTCTTTTGCGTTACATATGAATCACTGCTCCTATTTTCCATCATCAATAAGAATAATAATAATTACATGCAGTGTGAATTCCATGCGAATGAATTGTAAATAGAGCTAATAATGTGTGGCATGCTACAAAAATTATATAAATTATGTAATCTGCAATTAAAAGAAAACTTAAAATTGGCTACAACTCAACGGACAACACGCTTGAAATCCATAAAACTCTTTTTCCGTTTATTCCGTACAAATCTATTATAAAAGTTAGTTATACTATAATAATGTTGGTATAGACGTAATAATATATAATTATTATCGAAGAGAGCAATGAACGTCTTATTGATATCGATTTCGTCTCAAAACAATAACCAAACAAAACGCAAACTATTCAAAGTCTTTCCGCAGGCGTAATCAAAAGTTCCAAGTATGTGTGTACATATGTAGGTAAACAATAAAAATAGAAATAATAGAATAATAATCACGTAGTAATTGGATTTGGCTTCAGTTAGATGTGTTTTTTTTTTTTTTGCGGGGAACCATGTCTGCATTTAAGTCCAACTGCCCACATTCATTTTTCAATTACAATTTATTTACAGTTTGACAACATTCTTCATTTGGTTATGAACATTATGAATCAAGATGGAAGTGCAGATTGCATCAGCCATCACTTGTGATGTCGTGTAAATGATTTAGGATCTTTAAAAGTGAATTACGTAATGTTACATGGCCCAATCGTGGATCTATCTATACTCACAGTGCCGGATTGAAGTTGGAAGTGTCAAAATTAAAGATATAAGGGCCCCTTACAGGAATTATATTAGTAACTATACGGATTTTTTTTATTGACAAAATGACATTCCAAATATACGAAAGTATGAAAAGTTAAGTTCTTAACCTAGAAATTCATACACCAGTCTTGGTTATGGGTTAAAAAAATGTATGGTTTTTTAAGAGGGTATTGCCTGCTAGTCTGATTATCCTTTCCAAAAAATATTTTGTGCGGTCCGGGGTTGTTTTCTTATTTTCGACGTTCTCATTATTTTTGTTTAGATTTTTTGATAATTTGCACGACTAGTTTTTTTAAATTTTATTTTGATAAATAAATAAAATATTTAAAAAAAATTTATAGTATATTGTTTAAACTATTTAAAAGCACTCGATTGCAAAATTGTAACAAAATTGGACAAGCCATTAAAAAGTTAGGCTTAAAAAAAAAAAACGTCAAACCGTATATTTGAAAAAAATAAATCCACCAAAATAAAAAAAATGTAAGTATGTTCGTCAAATTCAATTTTGGTTAACATAAACTTTTTAGTTTTTACCGAGAAAGGGAAAATTAAAGATGTTAAGTTAGAAAAATATTTTCAAGAAACATGTCATTATCTCTTGCCGCTATATCTTTTTGGTTATAAACTTAAGGGAGTTAGGTTTATGACACAAAATGTTTAGAATTTTAAATGTAAAATTTCTGCTTTAACACTTTTCCACTTCGACAAATAGGAATTGAAATGAACCGATTTTTATAAATATAAAAAATAAAAAAAATAAAATTGACTAAAGTTTGTATTTGCCACTTTATATTTTTGGAGGCGGAAGGTTTGAAGGTAAGAAGATTTGACAAATAGGAATTGAAATGAACCGATTTTTATAAATATAAAAAATAAAAAAAATAAAATTGGTTAAAGTTTGTATTTGCCACTTTATATTTTTGGAGGCGGAAGGTTTGAAGGTAAAAAGATTTGACAAATGACAATAAATATGTCAAATATGAAATCAAAACTAATCGATTTATGTTTCAAGTGACTCACGTCAGATGAACCACTGCAAATTTTATAACATAAACCAATTTCAAAAGAATATAGTAATTGAAATAATTTTGATTCAAAATAGCTTTAAACGGCCTTTAGTCCACAAACATTTAGGCGTTCCGTCCCGGCGATCTCACTTGGATTCATCAGTTGACTAGTGAGGACCTTGTCAATACGCAATTTTTGTTAAGTTCAGTTCATCTAGCATAGATTTCATGACGAATATCTAGTGTGAACTATATCCAACAAAACTAGAATTCCTAGTCATTAAATTGGAAGTTTTTTTGTTTTTGTTTTTGCCCAGAGTCTGGCATTGTCCTCACTAGTCAACTGATGAGTCCAAGTGAGATCGCCGGGACGAAACGCCTAAATTTTTGTGGACTAAAGGCCGTAAAAAGCTATTTTGAATCAATAATTCAACAAGTCCAATTAAATAGTGCTAAGACTTCTACTTGGCTGATGTATTTCAGTAGTATATAGAATTTGTATTATTAACAAAAAAAAAAAAAAAAAACCCTTCAAATAATTTTTGTTTACATTAAATTTTGTTATTAAATTAACATAAAAAAATTAAAACTCCAATCAACACAAACAGCTAAGGTTTGTTTATCAATTGTGAAGGTCAAACGTAATAGATCTCCTTTTTTTGGTTCTATTTTTTAAGAGCCCCAATATTCAGGTTTCACTTAACTGTTAATCCGACACTGTCTTTACTAACACCATATGGGTATTTTCTCTTGTGCTTTTTTGATGACTAACAATCACAAGTCTGACTAGATACATATCGAATATATTTATATATATAGATATACAATATAAACATTTATGTATGTACATATATGATTTGACAAAAATGAAGACATTTGTATATGTACGAGTACAGCAGTTGATATTTTTGTTAATTTTACTGTTTTGTAAGGTAATTTGCATTCAATGCATTAAGTGTGACGGAACGAATTGTTATTATTATAAACGATTTGCAGGTCATTACCCTGGCCGATTGAAATTATGTCTCTAGACATAAAAAGAAAATTCTCAGGTTTTCAATGAACAATTAATGAAAACAATACGATTTCGAAGTTAAAATAAAGTTTTTTTTTTACACTCAATGGATTTTTTTTTTTCAATTAAAAACTTTGATAAATTTAAGTAGGTACAGTAGCTGTACAATTTATTTGTACTACTCAGTGATAGAAAAATAGTTAGTTTATGTAAAGTTAAGTTAAAAACTTTAAAATTTTTAAGTAGGTATAGAATCTAGACGAGGAAAATTTGTCAAATATTTTCTAGTAGAGCTGACCACGAGATGAGTAAAACTGATAAAGGGAGCATCAAAAACATGACCGTATTTACAGTCTTGGCGGCCTAGGCGATTTTGAAAAAAAAAGATTAAAAATAAAAAAATTGCATTTTTGAATCAAAAAGATGAATGTAAATGTAAAAATCTAGCAACTTCTAGAATCAAGCAATATACATCGATATTTCTGTTACAAAAATTTAAACGAAACCGTGATGGTGCCGAGACCATACCATGAATGATACTAAAATTTATCGATGAGGCCTTAGGTAAGCACCTACAGACGACTGACAAATCTGACAATATTCTCAGATCTGTCAATCTTCTAACATCTAGTTACCAAGAGGTGACAATAGTCAACTCATTTGTCTGTTGTCTGTTCACATGCTTGCTTGATGTTATCGCAGATGTGATCTCAAAGTCTGACAATTTCATTGTGAGATGTTTGAATTTTCAATGGTCTGACAAAGACATTTTTGATAAGTTTTTTTTTGTGTGTGGGGGGGGGGGGGGGGGTTGAGTGTGAGTGTATAAACCATTATCGGAGGTTAAAAGGCTATGATATATAACCAATTTAAATTAATTTGAAAATGTTCTTATCGTTTAATTTTGAGCTATGGACATTAAATAAAGAGAATATAAGTAAAAATAAAAAAAAAAACTGGGCGCATGTTATGCCTTAAGTTTAAGGTAACCTTTTTACAATTTTTGTAAGAATTTTCAGTAAGAATAAAACTCAAATATAAAAAAATAGGCGTATTTTATAATATTGTGTACATATGAGTCATTTTGTTCCACAAATACAGATTTTGTATATAAATCGACCACAACACTACCTATCAGGGTCAGATTTCGTGATCAACATAACATACAATATATATACATATTGTGAAGTATATCCATAAATTTAGGCTATAAGTGGTTTTTCTCTTAGGTTAGGTTAGGTAAGCGGGTTGACAGTTGATCCATTGTGATACCCTCCTAATCCCATGACAAAGGCCCGTTAAGGGCGTAGTTGAAGTTTCAGCAGGGTGTAGCCCGTAAAGTCGGAGGGTGCCCTCAAATTAGTTGAGTTAGGAAGGGTCTCTTCCTGTCTGGCACGTAGGAGCAGTGGCTCCATGCAACGTCTGGTGGGTGGATTAGATACGACGGTGGTTGGTGTATGTGAGCCTGTTGTTTTGTCGGGTCAGCTTGTTACGTAGTACTTAATCGTTCTATCAGTGTCATCCTGTATCATTTTATGTCTTTGGACTATGCTTGAGGAGGCGATACCTGCCTGTTGGTCGGCTGGGTTCATAGGGATTACGAATCTGCAAGCCATTTTGTAGCTTTAGTGATATTTAACAAGCTTTTGTTCGGAATATCGGAGAGGTCCTCTAAGTCACTGAAGAAGTGCCTTCCGAAGAACTTGTTTCTTATATAGCATATCGCAGGGCAGTAGCACAGGTAATGAGTAGTGTCCTCATGTGTATCCTCGTCCCCACAACCTCTGCATGAGTCATCCATACTGAGTTTCAAGTTCTGCTTATGGCAGCCTAATTGGTTGTGACCAGTGATGATGCTAACGAGAAGAGAGAGAGATTTCTTGCTCAGTTGGATGATGTTTTCGGTCTTTTGTTTGTTGAGGCTGGGTCAAAGTTTTCTAGCTGCAGCACAGGTGACAAGGAGTTCCACCTTCTGTTCGTTAAGGCTAGGACTTTGTTCTCAATTACCTGTTTTAGATTGTTTTTCTCTTAAAAACAGGTGCTTGGTGCTATAACAAAGTGCAATATAAAAGGAACATCTGAATTAAGTTACTATAATTAATAATATATTTCAATTGACATAAATTAACGTAACGTAAAATAAGAAAATTGCGTATACGCCCTAGTGTACAACTTTTTATATTATCGTTTAAAATGGTAAAAGGTAATGACAGATGACTTGGATGGACTTTTAAATTCTAAATTAACGAGGGTTGAGTTTACAATAAATCAATGAATACAATAAATACCAAGAGCCGATAATGTTTCGATAAGCTGCAGTAAGAAATGTCCTCAAACATTCTAGTAAAGCTGTTAAAAGACTGATTTGTGAATACATCGAGTTTTAGAGTTTTTTTTCCGGCTCTAAAGATTTTGATTTAATAATAATAATAATCTAAGTACATAATTGTAGAAAAACTGCATTTCAGAAATAAGTTTCTGATGTTTTATGAAAAAATAGCCTTTTTATATATTATATGAATTCACTGATTTTGTTATAATTTTGGAGTCGGGTTTTTTTGAATAATTTAGTACATTGCATCTACGCTCAAAATTTTATCCATACCGAGAAATAAGAAAATAGGTAGTGGGAATATTTCAATAAAACCACCAATTTTGATCTCGTTCATCAGAACAAATCCTGAAAATTTTATTCAAATCCTTAGAGCCATGTCTGAGAACCAAATAAATATGAAAAGAGGGTGTGAAAAGTGGGCGGATTTAATAGAAACTAATTTCTAAATTTTCATTGTTAATTAAAAGAAACTGGGAAAATTTTATCCTAATCTATAGAGAACCTTTTTCGAAAAACCAAGAAACAATAAAAGTGGGTGTGGCAGAGACCGGATATTACTAAATAATTTTTTTTTACTTCTAAATGTTTGTTACATTCATCACAACAAGCTCTGAAAAACTTATCAAAAGCATTCGAGTCGTTCAAAGAAATAGAAACGTTTCCGACCTTTTCTAAGAAACTAAAAAAACAAGAAAACAGGGCGTGGCAAGTTGGTTTAGTTCTTTTCCCGTTAAAAAAAAAATAACTCTGAAAATTACGTCTACTAAATCGTTAAAAACTTTGGCATGTATGTATATAAAAATATAATTTTTTTCACTTTTGTCTTACAAAACAACAATTAATGAACTTGATTAAAAAAATCCAGAAATTTTGGACACCTCTTTAAAAATAATTATTCCTTTTAAGAAAGATGAAGCAACTTTTATGAATTGAAAAAAATCTTTTGCTGTTTTCTTCAAATACCTAACTGGAGAAAAACAGGTTATCTGGAAATATATATGGATTCTTAGCGTTCAACAATATCCGTTGAATTAGAATTTCACACTAAAAATCCAAGTTAATAATATTTCTTTAAAAAAATTATAAAAATAACAAACTTTTGAAAATGGAAAATTTGTGTGTTTTCAAAAATTCTCTACGAAGAAAAACCACCCAAATAAAAACAAATTCAACTTGTCTTATTCTCTAAAATCATTTAAATATGAGTAAAATATGTTCTATTAACTTTCCAAGAATATAAAATTCACTGCGATCCAACGTCATTCTTATTTATTGAAAATCGTTTCTTGAACGTTTTATTTTACCATTTTTTGTACATTTAAAAAACTCGGTTCTTTTTCAAAACTTTCTAAAAGGTTCTTAAAGGTTATCGATTAGAAAAAATCGATACTACTATATTTAAACTGAAAACCAAGTTCACTCTTTAAATCAAAATGACGGAAACCCTGCAAGAGGTTGATAGTCAAAAACTCGGATTAAAGCTTCATCTGAGATTATCAAACAAATGTTATATATTTTTTTTTCTTTCAAATAAGTATTTAAGAATTCCAAAATGTGTAAATCAAAACTTTTACTGGCCACAGCATTATTATTATACACAACAAAATTATAATTATAACATAATTAAGTTAACTTTGATTCTCATTTTTGTCCTTGCATATGGTTTTTATTTTAATATATATTTTGTGTAATTTGTAATTTAAATAAAATACAAAAAAAAATACATCGCTTGAATGCCTCTTTAATGTAACGCGTTCCGCCCGACTAAGAAAAAGAATTAAAAAAACTAATATGCATTTTGTTTAACATTGAATTATCAACTAGTCAATTAAGCTATCTTAATAATTAATGTATGTATATGAAAATGGCAGTTCTAAATAATTATAATAAAAACTTTTGTTCTTGAAAATAAAAATGATTGCAATATTAACGGATTCCATATACAAATATTATACTTTCTAATGTTTTTCTTGGAATATTTTATAAATGACAATGAACCCATAACTTTCGGTGTTGCTCAACTAATAATATGAAATCAGTTCAAATGACTAATTCTGAGACCAATTCACTTCTTGTGTTAACTATAATATGATTAAAAAAAAATTCCAAACAGTTGGTATCAATGACCTTTTCATATGAAGAGTGAGAGTTACCATCAGAGACGTAAAAATATACCTACGAATATGTATATTTTGGATTGAAAAAAAAAAAACTAATAATAATAAAATTGTGTGATCAACGAATCTTGTTGTAATATCTAAATTTCCATTTTTATGCGATGCATAACAAAATAATTGATAAAAGAAAATTCAAAGAGCTTCTGCAAATTCACCTTTGAATGCCTCAAGCAACAATACCGTCAGACAATGGGAATAAAACGAAAGCTGCCATTTCTTCACGGGTGATTAGATTCTTGAAATGCTTCATCATCATCATCATTGCTCGGTTATGTGGTACGTGTATATGTACATATAAGAGACTTTAAGGAGTGCTTCCTATTTTTATTGATTTTTTTTCTGTCTAATTCATTTTTATGCGCTTTCTTAATGATTAAGCTCTATACCTCACTTAATTCGGCAGGTCTTCTTTACATTTAAAAACTGATGTTGGAAAAATTTCAAACCTCCTCTATAGCTCTTCACATTAGCGCTGAAGTCATTAATGACGTTGCATTTAATTCGTAAATATGCTTTGTTGTGCGCCCTCAACGTGGTCTTCATTGATTTGGTTGATTGAAGCTTACGTACGACCAATGTGGCTTATTGTTTTTTTTTTTTTTTTAAAGAAGAGACCGTCAACGAACGTAGGTAGTAATATGTATTTTTTTTCGTTCTTTGAACCTCATCTATCTTCCTCATATCTTATGCGGTTTTAGTTGTATAAATATCTGACATCTGACTTGTGTCTTACAACGGCTTATGTATCTACTTGTATATTAATTTTGGTGAAAGTAATAGTCTTCGAAGTTGAATGGTCGTTTAATTCTCTTTGTGGCTTGATGATCAAATTCTTCAAAACCATTTTTAAAATTTTTTTTTTATCTTTTATCAAATTCGGTAGATTGAAATAAAATTGTTTTGGTTAGATGCATTAACGCATGTACCTACATTTGTTTTTTTTTTTATAAATGCGGAAGAATTTAAAATGCGAATCATGCACTCATATTAATTTATCAATCTTGCACTTATATTAATTTATCAATAAAAATTTAGTATAAAATCGTGAGCTCTGATATTTTTTCCTTTTAATAACTAAACTGGCTGTTTGAAATACGAGTGTTTGTGTTTTGCTTTATTTCGTTTTGATCAATGATGTCGTTCAATGAACTCTAAATGTCGAAATGTTGATTAAAATGAAAAAAATATAATTTTTATTTCTATTCAACTTTTAATCAAAATAAGGTATCTATTACTATAGCTTATTCTTGCATGCGTTTAATAAAATAAATTGGGATCATTATTTTGAAAGTTGAAGTTGTGTTTCCAAAATTCTGAACTTTAAAATTTTATTAATTGTGAAGTAAAAAAATAATTTATTTTGATAGTTAAAAAAGTGTTCATATTTATTTTTCTTTCAAAACAATTTTTATTTTATCATGTGCATAATTTTAAAACACGTAATTTTGGGAATACAAAACACGGAAAAAGTTTTTATGCTGCTTGCTTTTTATTAGAGCCTAAAAGTGTTTAGAAGTGTTTTTCATAAATTTTGATAGTTTTGTTATGCATATACGTTTCCGAATTTTTTTTCACGAAAAGCGATTATTAAAAATAAGAAACTAAGGATATTTTCATGAAGTGCCGATAAGAAAATTAAACTGACGAATAAAAAATTCAAATCTGTCAGGGCGAGTGTTAAAACATTTATTTGATTTCGTTTGGAATTATATTCGTATAATTTGTATTTTTGAAACATTGGAGAATCGAATTCGATGAATATTTTTATCGTGTATTTCGAGAAAGAGCAAACTACATGGAGATTCAGGACAAGATCGACAGTTTTGATATAAGCCAAAATATAATTTGGAAATTGTTGAATAAAAAAACTACATTGATTTTAACAACCAGGATACAATCAACTTAACAATTTTGGTAGGTTTCACAATGAAAACCTAAATTGAAATAAATAAATAAATGATTGTTGGTAGACATGGGTGATTCAACTGTGATTTAAAAAAAATCGCCAAAATTAAAACTCATAAAAAGTTATTTTTTTTATTTTTTGTTTGTCTATACATAGAAATTGTATTAAATAATATGTAAGAGTATTTTGCTACAACTTTTAAGGAACAAAAATATAGTGAACGGTTCTAAATCTCGAAGAAACGGTACTCACACAGTTTTTTTTGTTTTAATTTTAATACGTTCTCACTCTTTTTGAAAATAATTTTTGTGAGTTTCTGAATCCCTTCTTATTTTTTGACGTTTTTTTCTTCAAAATTGTATTTGTTTTAGTTTCTCAAGGTGACAATCTTTATTTTATGCTTAATTATTATACTTAAAATTTATTACAAGGATTTGTTGTTATTCGTTTTGTCCGAAGTATTGATATTATTTTAAATAGAAAAACTATCAAGATTTTTAGTACATGTATATACCACGATACTGACATCCACGGTACTTAAATTTTTAGATTTTAATACAGCCCCATATCTCAAGGCTCCTTTAAAAAAAATCAGAGAAATTCCGATATGATTTTAACTTATATGACTTGAAAGGAATTAAAATATTTTAAAAATCACCCCTAAAAATATCATAACGCGCTTGGATAACACTATCATGGTACTGACAAGTAATTTTGTGACACACTTTTTTTAGAATAAAAACAATTATCTCTTAAAGCACAATTACGTTAGTGAAATAAATTGTTTCGCACACAAGCGACATGAAACTAAAAAAAAGATAACGGTTTAGTGGAAAATGTTTTGAATTCAAAAATAAAATGAAATTTTTGGGGCAACTTTCAATTATGATTATTAAATTCAAGAGCAAATATTTTGACTTGATATTGTCAAAATTTAATCAGGCAACTATTGCACTCAAACTTCTCTGAGGACAACATTTTTATTCAATGATGTATTTTAATAGAAAATAGTAGAATTAATTGCGAAACAAGGATACCACGGTACTGACACTTTAACTAAACATTTAAACCATTTGTGTGAAATATGTGTTGTGAAAATAAAAATTTAAATGCAGAACATTTTTTCTTAGAAAACATATGACATATCCTCCACAAGATTCTTTTGAAGAAAAATGGCAGGGAAAATTTAGCGCTATCTGCGCACTAGGCTTAAATAACAAATATCAAAACTAAAATTTAGAAAAAATTGCGAACGGGTTCCTATTTATTTGGGTTAAAAATTAATTTGTAAAAGGGATTCACTATAATCAAGCTTACATAACTAAGTTTTCGTTATAAATATAAATCGTGTACGTATTATGTATATTATTTAAATTTTTAGTAACACAGTTTTCTTTGTAATACAAATATGAATAAAATAGATTAAGGCCAAAAGGCATCTGTTTAGGGTCTATAGGTTTGTTAAGTTAATTAATATGGTAGAGTTAGTTATAAGATATAATAATTGAATCCTGAGTGGGCTCCAGGTCTTTCCTTATTATATTTTTACGACGTTTTGTACGTGCTTACGTTAATTTTCAGGTCTAATAATTTTTATAGAAATATTTTAGTACATTATGTATGTAATGTTAATTTCAAAATATAAGTACATTTTTTCTTAATTTTAAGTTTGTCAAATTATTATTTTTTTTATTTTTTGAATTATTTTCACGTATTTTTTTAAGCTCTGTAAGTTTTTATTGCTGAGATTTCTTTTATCTATTACAGCATTATTTGCTATTTCAAAAAATTTACTTTTTTGGTTGTATGTATATATGTCAATTTTATAACTCTCTTGAGTTTTCTTTGTGTCACTGTGGGAGTTGGAGAAATATATACATATTATTTTAAAATGATCGGACCTAATAAATTGAACCGACCCAATGTCACAAAATATTAATAATTTCAAAGTAGAAGTAGTGTTCATTTAAGAGTTCATTTTTATTGCAATGCAATTTTTGAACAAACTAGTCTATTACTTTATGTTTTTTTAATTCAAAAGCTCGCAACCCTGGAGATACGTTTATAAATCTTCATTGATGTTAAAAGTTCTAATAGCGGACAAATATTCTGCTGTCGGAATTTAAATTTTTTTTAGTTTAACCCACGAATATTTCAAGTTATTTCTTATTGCTCGAAGTTTTGAAAAATACCTTTTTTTGCATGGTTAAATGGATAAAGCATATCAAGTATTCGTACAAATAAATTTCTCTGTTGTAGGTCTAAAACCTTACCATTTTTTACATGTGATGTGTCAAGAAAATATATACTGGGAAATCAACGAAAAACCATTTCGATTTGATAGAAAACCTTACTTCATAAAATCTTAAAAGTTTACATATTTATTTTCCAAAATTGAAAATTTAATTTTTTTTAACTTTGACAGAAATTTGGAATAAAATTGGTATAGAAATTGGCAGTTTATAGAAAGTAAATGAATAGAGGTAAAATATTGAAATACATCAGTAAATTCATCATGAATTCATCTTAAAACTTTTGACATTTTTTGTTCTTTTAAAAATATAATAAAATTTAATAAAAAGAAAGATGAAAATAAATAATAATTACATACATATATAAAATGGCATAATTATGTTGTATTGTTGTTGTTTAAATGATTAAATGTTTTTGAAATATTTTTACAACAGCTTAAGGAGGCCATTCACGTTGAGATGTTCGTAAGTTTTGTTGAGATTTTCAGTGGGAAATTCACAAGCTCTATTGTGAATGGGCCTCGTGCAAACCCATAAGATTATGAGATCTCTACGAACATTGAAACCGTTTCATTATATTTAAATAAATCCGTTGCCATCGTACATTAAATTTTGAGAAGTGGTATCATTAAAATTTCTTGCTTTCTGTGTTTCTATTATTAAATTATACATAAGTTTAATAAATTATTTCCTTAAAATTCTTATGGACTTTTTAACTATAAAAGTATGTTCCTCAAATCTTTTGCTGTCAGGCAATCTTAAGTGGAGCCTTTACCTTCAAATTTCCAAGTAAGTGCGCCATACTTAGTTCGAATAGTCACAAGAAATAAAAACATTTTCTATAAGAATTTTGTGCCAATTAAATTCATTTTAATTTTCCTTCTATACAGATTCACCTAAAGAAAGTCGCTTCAACTAATTTCATCTGGAAATGCCGACTGACATATATGAACACAGACTGATAATTTTTCAGTTTACCAATACTCGTATAGTATTTAGTTTTATTAAAATCCTCAATTTCAATTTCAATTTTCAACGAATACTAATATTATTCTTTTGTAACGGGTGATTTTTAAGCTGGTTTGGTTTTGGCAACGCTGGTTTTGGCAGCTGACGTATGTTTAGTACTTTGTGTCACTGTCAAACAGCTTCAGTTTGGTTTGCAATTTAACCATGGATCGTCTTACAAATGAACAACGCTTGCAAATTATTGAATTTTACTATCAAAATTCGTGCTCGGTTCGAAATGTTGTTTATCGAAAAATTGTGTTCAGCGATGAGGCTCATTTTTGGTTGAATGGGTACGTAAATAAGCAAAATTGCCGCATTTGGAGTGAAGATCAGCCAGAAGCATTGCAACAGCTACCAATGCATCCCGAAAAAGCCACTGTTTGGTGCGGTTTATGGGCCGGCGGCATAATTGGGCCATATTTCTTCAAAGATGATGCGAATCGCAGCGTTACTGTCAATGGTGAACGCTACCGAGCGATGATAACAAACTTTTTTTTGCCCGAAATGGAAGTTCTTGACTTGCATGATATGTGGTTTCAACAAGACGGTGCCACATGCCACACAGCACGCGAAACAATGGCGCAATTGCGAGGCGAGTTTGATGAACAGTTAATTTTACGTTTCGGGCCGGTCAATTGGCCGCCTAGATCGTGCGATTTGACACCATTAGATTATTTTTTGTGAGGGTATGTCAAGGCTAATGTCTATAGGGACAAGCCCGCTTCGATTGACGCACTGGAAGCCAACATCCATGCATTCATTCGTGAGATACCGGCCGATTTGTGTGAAAGAGTATGCCAAAATTGGACTCAGTGGATGGGCTACCTGAGACGCAGCCGCGGTCAACATTTGCATGAAATTATCTTTAAACATTAAATTGCAAGGTTCAAACTATCGATTCAAATAAATATTTCATTCATTTTTTCGAATTTTTTGTGTTTTTTTTTTTTTTTAAGTTTTAAACCTCTTAAAAAATCACCCATTATAAAAAAATCGCAATTAAAATGTTAAATATATATAAATACACAAATGTAACAAAAATTTAAATATTTCTCTATTAAAGGAAAACCCCGAATGAATCAACGCATTTTAGGGAACCATATTCTAGATGTGTTACAGTTTTATTTAAATCGTTTTTTTTTTATTGTGAAGATTTACTTATTTAAGAGTGTATTAAGAGAGAGAACATTGTTATATCAGTCACCTGTATAACAATGTTCGAAATACATCAAAATTTGTTTAAATTCATAACTATTTACCTGAATTTGCGGGCAAAAATAAAAATTCGTTTTTTACAGATTTTGCCTAAATAATTTTTTAATTACCTTCTTTATACAAAAATACAGAAATTGATTATTTCGATTAAAACACAATTTGTGAACGAACTCTTCGGATACTTTTTGTGAACAGCAGAATAAATGCAAACCGTATGTAAATAAATTTAATTCATAATAATTAATCAAGCCAAAACTAAATGAATTTTTCCATTCAAATGCAAGCCTCGTTTCGTATTCACTTTTCTATTTATACAGTTATCTCAATAAGGGATGTTCAATAACAAAAAAAGACACATCACAAAATACAACTTACTAAAATTAAAAAAAAAAGTAAAATTATCTTTAAATGGGCAACTTTAAGTTAAAACTTTTATTCACTTTATAACATTTATATGTTTGAATTGTTTTTGTTTGTTTGTTTTTTTTATGTTTTAGAAATTCGTATCCGCGTTTGATTCTTGGATCGCCGTGAACATAACTGAATGGATTTTCACATTTGAATCTTCATTAGAAGTGATCTTCCTCTGAAGACCACGATGGCGGCGGCGGCGGTGGAGTAAGCCTGTTCTTTCACTCATCTATCGTCGTTGTGGTCTTTTTTGTTGTTATTAATTTTTTTTTTATGTTTTTATTTTACCAATCTAATTTATTTCTTATGGCATGGATTTGCTCGCGCTTCGAGTTCGAGAAGGCCTCATTTAACTTTGAAGCAGCTATGTAGATACAATTCACGCATCTGATATTATGGTGAATACAAAAAAAAAGTAAATCTAAAAATGAAAACCAGAAGTGACCAGCATCTCAAGCAAGAGTCACCATCTCTTTAGCACCGCATCATGGATCCAAGATAACATCAGCAAATGAAGAGGTTCTATATGTCTCGAGATTGAGAGATACCTACATATATTTATAGAGAATGTCATACAGAATTAAATTAATACAGAAAGTCGCAAGAATATTATGTGAGTTCTTTCTGGATCAACAACATCATTGGCCGACATTATGGGAAACCACTTTATTAAGTGAGGCTCTGACTCCTTCATTATTATACGGACATTTATCATCATGTGGTTACGGATATTTCAATTGATCAATCAAGTTGCTATCGCGCATATTCATTATAGAAGCAATTCAGTTCGTGTCCGAAATGACAGCAACCGGACAAACAGCTGGAAAGGAGAAATCACAAATGGAATATAGTTTCTTGTATATGAAGGCGGAAACCTGACCACCATCACCAGCACCACACTTTAACCGGTGTAATGGAATGTCCCACCCGACCTAACTAAGAATGGAATTTCCGACGCCATGGGCATAGATAGTTAGATACTTGTACATCTGAAGATAAATTGTGTGTTTTTTTTTTTTGAAAAAAAGTCCAACAGTGATCTAAATTTTAGATACAAATAATATTGTAGATAGTGGATCAGATATAAAGTGCAGAGATGACAATTTACTTGATTTTAGGTTATATTGACTTGCGTTAGAATATATTTTGGAGTATTTTTTAGATTTAATAAAAACCAAATTTTTATTTTGAAAAATCAATGTCTGGATAAAGAGTTAAGTAATGAATATTTTTGAAATGTTTTTTTTTTTTTTTTTTTTTTGCCTTGTGCATATTTTATTTAATAAACAAACGGTCCAAAGATTTTTATTTTTGTTTTTGCATTCATCCATATTCTTGCAAGAGTTCAGTTGTTTTAGCAATTTAAAGAACGAGTTTCATGCTACTTTACCATTTTGTTTATTTTATTACATACATTCAAAATAAAAGATCTTTAAAATTCTAAGGACTTGAATTACAACAGTAAATTATGCCATTCATTTGTGCATTTAATTTTTCTGGATGAGCACCTACCGCCTTTGGCGAGGAAGTGAATAAAACTGAATATAGTCTACTTTTGCTAAAGACTTCCTCCACCAGTTGATAAGCCGGTTAAAAGCCATCTATAAGCCATTAAAACAGAGGTTAATAGTTTATTAAAGCCGTTGATAAGCTGGTCAAAGGCTGCAGATTAGTTTCACAGGCGTATTAGATGTACGAAAAGCCAGAAGAGAATGCCGGAAGAATCTTTATTCTGCAATAATAATAAAATTCTGCGGAAAATCCGACTAAAATTCATCGAAGCCAATTTTATTATAAAATATAAATAAATTAAGAATTTATGAACAAATAAAGAAAGTCCTTAATAGGATCCGACGGGAGACCAGTATATCATTCCCCTGGAAACCCAAGGTACATCACAAAGAGTACCTACCTCTAAGTAACTTGTCATGATGAAATGCCTTTATGTCTAATTTTTAGTTCGAATTCGACAGAAAATTTTAAGTCCCTTGGACCTGGCAAATAGTTAAGACAGTTGGCTTGGCCCACGATCTCGTGTATTAGTTGACAAAGTGACTTATAAAATTATAACGATTGTTTTACCAATAGTTTGAAAATTAAAAAAAATTGGATTGTATTCAAATTTTTGAGGATTGAGAGTATATCAGTCCAAAAGCTTTTCTCACACTTGCATCAGAAACAGCGGGTGGGCTGTTTACTTGTTTCTTTTCATCATGATATTTTAATACTTACAAACAGTAACATTTCTAATATGCGCTTAAAACAATGACAGAAACTTAGTATTTATTATATTTCCGTGCTACGAATTGGTTCGATTAACGAAGTTTGCAAAGTTACTTCCAAGTTGTGTTGCCGTAATAATGAACCAACTGCATCAGCTACCGTATAAGCAACTTTATGGAGATAGTTCGTGAGACTGATTTTCTGATTCATAACTGAATAGCTGTTCCCGAAAGTGTGTGCTTAATCCCAACGACCTCATTGTTATGCCAAGACTATGATGAAAGAAACTTTACAATAAATGGAGAGCACTACTGAGGTATGATGATAACAAATTTGCGATTTGCCCCTAATCGTAGTTTAATGTAATCACGAAGAACACAAAGTAAAACTTGGGTTAAGTAAAAAAAACTATTACCATTTACTAGTTTTATTTACAAAATTTTTATTCTAACAAAATAAGTATTTTACAAACTAAACTATAATAAAAACTTATTTTAAATAACAAAAAATTCATATAGCATAAATCTGTCTTGGTATGAGGTACTGGAATAAGCTCAGACCCTGAGACTCACAAAAAAAAAAAAAAAATTGTTTCCACAACCCAAGCCGAAAAAAATAAATAATAAATACCTAATTCAATTGCAGTCCACAACTATTAAAAGCGAGCGAAAGGGGAGTAACAATATCGGCATCTAGGGGGTTCTCTTTAGGATCAGCTGAAGCAAGTGCGCTCTTATAATTCGAAAACAAGAAAATCACGGGCCAAAAAGCTCCGATTTTGTGGATAAGGTAAGGAATGATTGTTTGTTTGTTAACTGTTTAACTTTATTATTGAACAGATATATTTACAATTGGTTCTTAATTTTATGTTACATACATATATAATATTACATTTTGGTAGTTTAAGTTTTGTTGGGATTGGGACATAAGAGGCCTAACTATATACATTGTGTTTTTTTTTTAAGTAAAATTATTTGGAAAATTGTCATTGGTTGGATTATAATATTTCTATGCATTAAAGATGATTCTTCTCGGGTTGTTCAATTCCGGTTGTCTTGTGATGTTGGGTAGGGGTGGCTTCTAGCCACGGTGGTAGCTTGACGCTGCGTCCTCGTAAAATTGGATTGCCTCGTCGTCGTTGATAAAAATTATTCCTTCGTCCAGTATTGTTGTCACATCGAGGTATCTTGCCTCGGGATGTCTCTCTTCGCTAATAATATTCCTGACCAGTGGGTTTTGATGGTTTCACAGGTTACTCGTCACTTTTTTTGCAGCGATTGTCAAGAATTTGTCCAGAGGAGTGATTCCTGATTCTTAGTAGAGCCTTTGGTTGCTAAAGTGCTTTTATCGTTGTAGGTCAAAATGGAGTCCTGTGCAGATCCGCAGAATGATTGATATTTCTTACGTCTTCTTGTTACATTTTCTGCTTCGACGTAGTGTGAACTATAAAGGCGACAATATAAGTAAAGCTATTTTGAGTAATGATCATGTAAATTGATATCGGTGGGTGGTGTGGTGGATGGCTGGCATATATGTTGGATGAATGTTGATGTAGGTGCTTGGTTTATGTTTATTGGATGTTGATATAAGGTGTTGATGTTAATTTGGGGCACGCATGTTGGGTAATTCAATTAAATTCGGGTAGTGTTAAAATTGAAATGCACAATATTAGTCAAGCTTTTCGTGAAATAGGGTCCGAAATCATCGAAAATAGCCTTTAGCTAGGGATGTCATTTAAAGGAAATAATACTTCGTAACTAAGCAGAAAGTTAATTATTTTCATTTTAAATACCTACTTCACTCTAAAGTTTGTCCAATTTTAATTTGCCGTTTTTTTTGAGTCTTCAATTCAGATTATTAGATGATCAGTACAACAGTTTCTTTATTCGATATAAGCTTCAAAAATGCAAGTGTTTATTATTTAAAAAAAAAAAAAAATGGGAAAACAAAATGCTAAATTTTCTTAGGCTTGGCCGAATCATTACTCGAATAGTTTTTTTTTACAATTCCAACGCCTGGATCAAATCAATTTACTCTTGTGGTTTAAAACTAGTAACAATGTTGTGATATTCCGTCGTTTCCTAAGAAGTTTCTAAGAAGTGCAAAATAAAAAAAAAATAGTTGAACTTTTAAAGAGATATACAAATTCCCAAAAATAAGAACATTTTATGTTAAAAATCTGTTCCGTCAATGTGAAAAGTAGTTTTATTTGCAATAAGCTTAATTCTTAATTAACAATATAACAGTTTGTATATTACATATAGGAACTTCTAAAATAGTGAAAAAAGTATGTTTTAGAAATTTAAATTTATATTTTTTTTATTATTTATTTAATTTGTTTCTAATGCTCTTTTAAGCATTTTCATCCCTGGCATATCATGTAAAAGTATATCGAGCAGTTTAGTATGCCTAAGGCAGCCGGCATTGACACAACAACAATTAATAGTGTCATTGTTTCTATGAATTAAAAACATAGTTCTATTCTCCGCTCGCTCAGTTTTATAATTAATTTGACCCTATTAGATTATTAGGTTGAGAAAAAGATTCTAGGGAACAGGGAGATCAGATAAAAGAGAAGAGAATACAAGTAAAAGCGAAATGAGTTTAACTTAGGAGATAAGTATGTATAATTCAGTAAGAGACTAGGTCACTGTTACACTGTTGTTTGAGTGTTGACTTAAGTAAATGTGAGTTTTTATTATTGTTGTTTTTGTTGTTGTGTTTCATTTCCAGAGATTTTCGATATTAATTTTTTTTTGCGTATTTACTTTGAACTTTCATTCTTTTTATCTGTTATTTAGCTAAAACAACACAAAATAAAAAAAAAAGTGATAGGAATTTTAATTTTTATTGTTAAATTCGTGTTGTTTAAACTTTTTATGTTTTTTTTTTAGAGTCATCTTTAAATTAAATGTGGAATTGTAGGATTTTGTGGTAATGTTTGCCGTAGGTGGTGACCTGATCACCATGATATGATGGAGAAGATTATTTTAAATTGAGTATTAAATCAAGTGAAACTTGAAAACTTTCTCAAGAACTTTATTCCTTTTTTTTATAGATGTTAATCTTTTATTTTGAATATTTGTATAGGTACTTAGATTTAGTTTTATTTATTTACACAGAAACATATCTAGACAGGTTATATTTATGGATTGAGAAATTTCGAAAGTTTAAATATTCAATCATAAAAACTCCTAAAAACTTGATACAAAATTATCTCTTTTTTTAAATAAAATTTTAGTGTGATTAATTTTAATTTATATTAATAAATGTTAATATAATCATAGACGAAACGTTTTAGAAATAAACAAATTTATGTTTGTCATTTAATTTAAATATAAATTGACCTAAAGCTACAAAAAAAAACAGCAACATATTACTAATGTAGAAGTCACAAAAAACATATATAAATCTAAGAACATTTAAGTTAAGGGCTTTAAAGTTAGTTAATTGTTAAGGATCATGCTAATACCTTAACATCGCGCTATAGTTTCTAAGATTATATAGTACATCATGAACTAATTCTTTTCCAAAAATCGAAAAATTGAAATTTCGCCTTTAAATTTTATGTGATTTACACTGACTTAGTAAAAACTTATTTTGGTTAAGAAATTAAAATTATATATAGTTTTTATGGTACCCTATCAAATTTGATATGGTCCTATCTAATTGGTAGGAAACAAATAGATAAAATTGGTGGTCTTGAATTAATTTATTTAATTCCACTACTGTTTGACTTATTTATCAATGATTTTCCATATAAATATTGTGTTTGTTTTCTTTCTCCCAGAGAGCTTAAATCAAGCAATAACTTGCGATTAAAAATATTCTAACACAAAAATTGTGTACACTGGCTTATCACATAATTAAATTAAAATTTAGTTTAAAGTTTTCCTTGATGAGTGGAAAATCTCAATTATAAATCCCATTTTTAAATCTGGAAAAAAGGATAATATTGCAAACTATAGACCTATAACAAAACTTTCCATTGTCCCAAAAATGTTGGATTGTTTGGTTAAGGAAATTTTTGTAGATTTATTGAGGGGACATGTATGTAAATGATTTCCAACATGGATTTTGGAAAGGTAGGTCTGCTGTTTCAAATCTAGTTGAATTTACAAATTTTTCAATAAATGCTTTGGAGGAAAATAAACAAATACATTTTTAAATCATTATACAGATTTTACAAAAGCTTTTAGTAGAGTAAACTTAAAAATACTTCTGAAGAAACTTGAATGTTATGGAATTTCTGACCCATTGTTGAGTTGGTTTAAATCTTATTTGTATGGTCGTAAACAAATGGTATCTGTGGATGATGTATGCTCCAAAGAAATATTTGCTACCTCGGGAGTTCCTGAAGGTAGTCATTTGGGACCCCTATTTTCTTACTTCACGTGAATGATGTACCTGACATTTTGAAATTCTGGCAAATGTCTCATATTCGCAGATGATATTAAGTTTTTTGCAGTTATTTCAAACACAGCTGATCGTTTGCTTCTGCAAAATGATCTCAATGCTTTTGCAAGGTGGTGCAAACTAAATGATTTAAAACTAAACCTTGTAGTTATGTCTTATAACCGTTGCTTACATTACATTGTTCCGTCATACTCTTTAGAGAATGTTAATTTAAATATAGTTCATGAAGTTAGAGATCTCGGTTTCATATTCGATGAAAAACTCACGTTTCAACTTCACATAAATTCTATTATTTCAAAAGCTAATTCTTTGTTGGGGTTCTTGAAAAGGAATTCTTATGAATTTAATGATCCTTTTACTTTTAAATCATTAGCGCAAAATTTTAAACGTTTTAGTACGATGTTAAAGCATTTTTACTATGACAAAATGGCTTTAATATCGTACTAAATTGTTTAAAATTTTGCGCAATTATATTTTAGTATTGTAAGACCTTCCTTAGAATATGCTTGTGTTGTTTGGAATCCAACAACTCAAAATGATATTGCTAAAATAGAAAGAGTACAGAAAAACTTCTTGCGTTTTGCTTCGAGACACTTTTTTGGTAATGTTAATACTGTTTATTTTTCTTATCGTTCAAAATGTCTTTTGTTAGGAATGCAATCTCTTGAATCACTTAGGGAGATGTATGGTGTAATGTTTGTGTGGGACGTTTTGTGTAGTAATATTAATTGCTCATGCTTACTTTCTAACATAAATATTTATGCTCCTTCAAAGACCTTGAGATCGATGCCGTTGTTATTTGAAGTTTCACATAGAAGTAATTATGGATTACGTGAGCCATTAAGTCATTGCTGTAAGTTATTTAATGATGCTTACTATTGTTTATATATATGCTTAGAAAGAAATACTTTTAAAAATTTATTATTAGCATTTTTAGCACATAAATTTAATTCAAACTAAGAACTGTTATTTGTATTATTTAATTTGTTATTTGTATTATTTAATTTAACTATCAAATCTGTTGATGTAAATCGTAGAGGAATAAATAAATAAACACAATATTATAATTAACCCTAGTTTGAGACAATGTTTGAATCTGAAGAAAATTAATCCAATGTTCATAAAGTGGGAGATTATGAAGTTCGGACCACTGTAACTTTCTTAAAACTAAACGAATAAATTCACGCTGAACTTCTTCTAACTTATTTCTGTGCACTTCGTAAAAGTTGCATATTCAAGATGGGTGCAAGTGAGACTAACGTAAGGATCCTGAAATTTTTTAGACCAGTACTTCACAAACCCTAACATAGAGAGTGGGCTTATGATGATTAAATTATAATTAATGTGCTCTGTGAAATTAAGATTACACGTAACAAGAGGTGTGATGACATAATTTTCATAATTCCGCACAAACGGACATAAGGTCCATGGAAAATTTGTCTTCCTCTACACTGACGAACCCCTCCCCCCCGCGCGGTTATCACGCATCACAAAATTCTCTACAAATTTGTTACATCTTTTTATATGTCTAAATTGCGAGCAACAAATTCACCAATGTATAAACTTCGTTTGAAAATCATCTTCAAAATATCGCTTCAAAGTAAAACAATCTATATCTATTTAATGCTTGCTGATTTATCCAATTATTAATGTCCAAATGGACATTTTTTCATTCTTAAATAGAAAAAACAATGATTTTTTATAATAGTGGCATATTCGAGAAAGAGTGCAGACAAACATTTGCAGGCTAAAATCAAATAAAGATTTCTCAAAAAATAACGAAAGGATTAAAATTGTGTTAACAACTGTAGCTAGCTTGTGTAAGTTTTATTGAGTTATTTAAAACATTTCAAGAGGAGAAAATAAAATAAAAAAATCACCAAAAATTAATTATATGAGTAGATACTAGATAGACAGCTCTGAAATATTTTTTTCAACAAAAACCTGTGATTAAATTGTTTGTTTTTGTTAATTCAACTATTTGTATTGATCATTATATATAACGGGAGTTTTTTTTTGAGGTATAAAACTTTTAGTTGGAAACACTATTTTAACTGGCGGCCATTTTATCAGCTGTCAAGTGATTTATTTTTTAGTTTCGTTTGGCATTTCAAGAATTGAAGCCACAGGATCACCAAGCAAGGCAAGATTCGGTGAATGGGCCCAAAACAAGATGATTACTGACTTTTTCGTTCATCAATTGAACAACCATGTTGTGCAGGAGCTGTAGTTTCAATAAGATGGCGCAACATGCAACACAGCTCGTCTCACAATTGATTTGTTGAAGGAAACGTTTGGTAACCGCATAGTTTCACGTTACGGACCCGTGAACTGGCCTCCAAAATCGTGCGATTTAACGCCGCTTGACTTTTTTCTGTGGGGATATGTGAAGTCGCTAGTCTACGCCGATAAGCCCGAAACGATTGACCACTTGGACGACAACATTCGCCGCGTTATTGCTGATATACGGCCACAAATGTTAGAAAAAGTCATCGAAAGTTGGACGTCAAAATTAGACTACGTCCGAGCCAGCCGTGGCAGTCATATGCCAGAAATCATATTATTAAATTATAATGCCAGAAGATTATCTTTCGAATAAAGTAAATTTCATGTCAATTTAAAAAAATCTTCTTTGTTTTATTCCATTTCAAAGTTCTATATGCCTCTAAAAAAAACACCCTTTATGTAGTCATTAACTGTATTTTTGTTCCTTTTAATGAAGAAGGTATATTATACCTATCGAACCTCTAAATCTTGTGCGTTTGTTAGTATTTTTTTTTTTTTTTTATGTTCAGGTAGTGCACTTTGACTTCTACTTATCTTCAAAATTAAATTAATTTATGCACATATAGCAAAGCGAAAATTTTAAATTATTTTGTTTTATACTTGAAAAAAAAAAAAACAAAACGATTATATTAATTAGTTTTTACTTTTTTTGCATATTTGCATATTTGTTCATGTTCCGTCATGAAATTTTGTTGGAAAACTTCAGGTTAAGATTTCAGCACCCCGAAAAACATAGAAAATGAAAGAAATTTATTCTACCCCAAAACTTTCCAACAAAAGGACTTTTCTGAACAAAAATTTGATTGTAATATGTACATATATCTTTTTTTGGTGCTGCTGTTGTTGTTCGAGAGAATAAAAAAATAAAAATGAAAATTTGTATTAATTTATAACAATTAATTATTAACTGCTTCTTTCGCAAGTAAAATAGTTACAAAAGATATAGTAAAATAGGTTTAATATAGTTAATCTAGAGTTAACTTAATTTAATTAATCTATGTGCAAGGTTAGCTAAATCTCATTTAATTCTGAGTTGACTCTGCACTGAAAAACTGTAATTCAATTATAATTAAAATAACAAACAATATTGCATAAGGTAGTTTAATTTCGAATTTTCCTAATCTTTTTGGTTCACCCAGACTATAATAAACGTAGATATTATGTTGACATTAAATTTCACTTGAACCAATCATAGAATTTTGTGTGCTGCTGATGCTTCGCCACAAAATAGAATGAACTCTAATAGAAGATACCTTGAACACGACCAGACTTTAGGTTTAGGGCCCTTAAATGGTTACAATTTTTTTTCGTTCAAGTTTTATTTGATTGTCAGATATCCGAGTCATTTTTGAGTTTTGAAAATTTGGACTTAAGATATTTTTTTTAATTTCTCATTTCTATAGTGTTTCCTAGATTCCATATAAATATATATTAAAAAGTCCTAACATATTGTTGTTATTGTAAATATTCTCAATTTATATAAAAAATATATCTATACTAAATTATTTAAATGACGCAACATTTTAAACAGCCTAGTTAACATATTAGATAACATATTGACATAGTTTTTAAAATTTTAAAGCCGGTTACTAATTTTTTCTTAATCACCCCTATTAATAAACACAAATCAAAAATGAATTATTTTTAATTAGTAAAGTCCAGGGTAAAATCTTAATAAAAAAAATGGAATAAATTCATGTTAATTAGCTTATTCACCCAAGTAGGTACATTAAAGAGTAATTAAGTTAAAAATACCTAACGACTAAAGATAAAAGAAATGCTTGAAAAAGTCTATGCGTGCAGAATAAATAATACTTTTTGTGACGACAACATAGTTCTTGTATTCAATATTATCGTTAAGATTCTCTAATTAACGTGAATTAGCAGTTAATTTCTTTATTAATAAGATATTTTATTTCGAGAAATAATTTTTGATCAACGTTTTAGTTGATTGTGAATTAGAAGATAATTAAGCATTTTTTTTTAAATTACATAATAGGTTTGTATAAAGCTCTTGGTCTAGGAATTTGACTAATTTTAAAGCTAATCGTCATTTTGAGTATTACCCACTTGACCATACCTTCAGTTGAAGGGCGTTAGAAGTCATACGCTATATTTCCCGGAGAATGGAATTCATTTCATCTTCTTTTAAGCAACACAAGCTATTGAAAGTTAACGTTTTATTAACCTAGACTCTTCCTTTAAATAAAGAACTGGATCCTTCTGTCTAAATTCTTTAATTTATTCACTTTAATGAACAGATCCAACACTGTTTTCACTAAACATACAAACTTTTCTTTGTCCTGAATCCTGAATCCTTTCAAACTTATTAAAATTATTTGTGAAACTTCAAACCAAAGAAACACACAACTCCTGCTGTCCTGTTAGGATTATGGCGAATAATAATTTGCTTTAGGTCAAATAGCGCGACAAAGTTTACAAGCTTAACTTTTTCATTTCCTTTTTTTGGGCAAAAAAAAAACCAAAATTAAAAGCAAAAGCAAGAAATCGTGCAAGGGAAAATCTTAGTGAAAATCATCTTCATTTTGTTGCAAGGATGACTGAGCAATATCCTAAAAGATTATTCAAAGTTGTGGGTGTGCTATATACTCGTCTTGCTTAACTGGATGGTTGTTTGTTGTCGTTGATGAAATTTGCATCCTACATAATTTTTTTACGGTTCCCAGGTATCCTTTCCTCTGATTCACAGAGAAAACCGATTAGGTTCTCGTTAACCACAAACAATGGCGTAAATGATTGGAATTTGGTGTTGACTTGGACATCATTTTCTTAAAATTTAATTCTAATTAATGATAAATTAAGAAAAAAAAGAAATTTATTTTCAAACAAAACGTTTATTTTAAGACGCAGTGAATAGAAAAAATATCCACAGCACTTATTGATGTGTAAACAGTTAAATATAATAAATTCATAATTTGTGTTCTTAAACTAAAATAAACAATTATTATAAATAAATATATAATTAATATTGTGTATATAACATATATATTTGATAATTTTTTTTGTGTAGGTAAATATTATATAATTATTGCATATATATTATTGCCATTCCCATTTAGCTAGGTCTTGAACCAACAGTCAAGTCCCAAAAAAGTATCCCAAATAACTATAATATAGTCCTCCAGATGTATGTATGTATTAACGAGGGTAATCTAAATCCTATGAGCGTACAGCTGCTAACTATCAATTTCTACGATCGGTGGCACGTGCCGTAGTCTGACGAGATTTCTCTTTTTCTCGGAGCTCCTTTATGGCCCCTACTGTGCCAAACATCACCTTTGCAGTCAGCTGGGTTTGGGTTACCATAGAAGTCGATGACATCGCCGATGATGATTGTGACGCGGCATTGGCCATTTGTGACAATTTCCCCATCGGACCACTGCTGGAGGCAGATGACCTGGTATTGAATGACGACGTTGCCGACGATATTGACGACTCGCGATCACCGCTCGAGTTTCCCGCACTTGCGTACGCATTTGCATACGGAATATAATTGTTGTTAAGGTCACGACCGCAACTTCTGCACTGATTTGACATATTCCTCTAACGGTGTGTTAATGTGGTGTAATTAAACAAAAAAAAAAAAAAAAAACTGTAATTGTAACTGTACTACAGTGACTGAGACGGTGACGATCAGACGAGAGACTTTTCGGACAGACGATGACGATCGTGACGCCTATACACTTTCACAGACCCACTAGAACTACTAACAATTTTCAAATTTTTGCTGCTATTGCTTCTTCGTGTATCTGTGTATCTGCTACACACGTTGCTTCTGCTACCGCACCGCGGCGGCGTCGCGATAATGGTGCTTTTGCTTGGCGTGTTTACAGCGGTGGCGTCCGTCCTCCGTTAGGTTGTTATTCTGCTGTCGATCGTTAGTTAAAATGAGGAAAATTTCTCTTCACTTTTCTGTTTTTTTTTTTTAAATTTCTTTTTGTGTCTCTTTTCTTCGGAAATAGCTAAAATTTAACAAGTTCTTGCGGATTTAATTGGTTTTAATAATATTGTAGTTTTTTAAATTTTAATACAATCTGAACTAATTCACTACTTTATTAGGAGAAGACGACGACGATCTCTCAAGTCAATTGTTCTTGAATGCTTCTCGATCGGATTGCACCTGACTTGATCGATTCCACTAAAGTAGCTGAGATAAAAATTATTCACGTTATTTGCTGCATTTTGCTTCGCTTATACCAGTGAGTGGTGTAGATGTTGTGTACGTATAAGGCAGCGGAGAGGCAATAGAAAGCTCTTCATGGATTTCTCCCACTTTTGAGCTTTTTCTCCCCCCATCAGAGCCCCAAGCCTCAAGTAGTTGTGTATTGTATTGTATTAAAGAGGATGATCGCACATTAAATTCAACAAAACCCATAGTCATCCATAGCGCTTCGCTTATCGAAAGAAGAAAATGTTTAAGAGAAAAAGAGATTTTATGAGAGATGATGAGAAATTTATAATAACGAAAAAGAGGAAAAGTAAAATTTCATTGTGTGAGTGTAAACAAAAAAATGTTTAACTAAATGAAACAAATACTATGAGTGATAGAAAAAAAAGAATAAACAAAAATAAAACTACAACAACAGTTGATTTGGTTTTTATTATTCAACTGAGCTGAGACTTTTGTACTGGCGCTGTGTTAATTAAGTTGGACTGGACAAAGACGACTTTTGCAAGTTACGAGTTCAATAACTAAAGACGATAGCAAGAAACTTTAGCGAATGCTAAGAGAAAAAAATATAAAAATATGATGTTATGGTGGTACTTAAAATACATCATCTATTGAACAAATGGAGGTAGGTAAGGTACACAGTTTTGCTATCTCATTGTTGAAAGAAAAGAAAAACTTAAATACATATCTGGCACTGGCTGTGGATGGAAAAAATAAAATAACGATAGAGAAGAAGAGTTCAGTGGAAATATGCATAAGCAGTAGTGAAACAGTTAAGCTTAAACTTGACTTTATTCAGCAATGACTTTACCATAATCACAAAGATTTCAGAATTTCAAATAAAATTTAATGAAATTCAGAATTTTACAAATTAACTGTTTTCAGGTGGGTAATGTTATATGTTGTGGGCTATCGTTGCTCAGACAAAATATAACAAATGGGTTTTTTAGTGTTATTTTTTACAGAAATTATAGCTTTTTAAATGATGATGATTTGTTAAAGAAGCTTTAAATTCTGAAATAAAAAACATTTTAAATGAGGCGACGAGACGTTGTGACGAGAAATGCTTTATTGTATATTATTTCATTTTAAGAGAGAACAACCGCAAAGAGATCTCCTCACTCTGACGTCTCGTTTTCTCGATGCATTGTGAATTGGCTTTGATTGTTTTGCGGCTTTAAAACACCGTTGTATAGGAGAAAGCCAGTTAGCCAGGGGTGGAATATTGTGAGGTGATTTACGATAAGTGATTGTCACAATCAACCAAATTCGTCTGTGTAAAATGATATTAAAGCTAAAGAGCTATCACATCAGAAATGTGATTCCGCGCGTTTAATACGTGACAATTTACATCTGAAAATTCAGATTTATTAATTTTTCTACCTATTGAATGGTCAGCTGTCAGATGACTCAAAAAGTCGTGTAACTTTTTAAGACAGTCAAAACCCAGAAAAATTCAAAAGTCTGAATTTTCAGATATACCTAAATTGTTATGTATTGATCGCGCGGATTGTCATTTTTAACACATTTGACGTTTCTGCCGCAGTACGGCTAGAGTTACCACCGGCCCACAAAAATTGTACAACTTTTTCTGAGTTATTTTTTTAACCATTCATAATAAACTAAAATAAACATCCTTGTAAACGAAAAAATTTCTTGCATCCCAAAATATGAAGAAAATATAAAAAGTTAATTGGCAAGACGTCATTTTCGTTCTATAATTTCGATATCTTATAACAGATATTTGAAAAGATCACTATTGCAACTGTTTTTGACAAATATTGAAAGTATTCAATCGAATTGAATTGAATTGAATCACCTGCTTGGGAAATAAAATATATAATTTATTACCATTATCTAGCGGAGTTCCACAGGGTTTAATTTTATGTCCATCACTTTTCTGAATAAAACAACAATAAATATGTATTTGTTAAATTATAATGGTAGAATCGGATTTAACTTGAATTAAAAATGACTAAAAAGCATTTTCAAGATAGTTAAATCAATTTTAACTCCATAATTAGGATAGTACAGTTCTTGTAAAACTGATGGTACCTAGTGAGATATCAATAATGAAATTTTAAAAAATGCGGTTTCGTTACCAAAGTTAATAGACGTCTTTTATTGGAAAAAGTTATCCGTTGTGTAGTACAATTTTGCAAATATTACAAATACAACATCGGCAGTAGGATTATGAACGTTTGTTCGAGTCTCGAATTAAATTAAATTTTGTTAGTTTTGTTTTTTGATGTCGGTACGATCAGTGATGCTACACGTAGGGGAAAATCCCTATTACCTAGGAATTTCGTTTTGAAAACTACACCATAGAGAAAAAAGGACGAATTTTTGAAATATTAGATTTTTCTATGAAAGCGTAGGCACAAAATTTTATTAACGAGTCAACCAAATTTTGTTTTCCACTTGGACAGAATTTTATTAAAAGGTCTAAACTTTTAAAGTTTATTGGAATGTAAGATCACCTCATGTAAGGATTTTTTGTTGTTTTTTTTGTAGATACTTCTTTTGTTTGCTTGTGGCATTACTGGGTACGATGTTCATGGAGTAGTTATAATTGTAATTTTTTATTGGACAGATAAATCGATATTTTTTAATATTTTTTGATCAGTTTTTATTTCTAAGATCAAAGAGAACCCTATTTTTTTTATATTCGTTGCCCAATGATTTTCTGTCGCACGAAATCCAAGCTGAAGAAAAGAAATGAAGAGTTCTCTTTCACTTTCAAAGTGACGAAGAAGTTTTTAAAACTATGAAGTGTCTAGCTTTTACGAGAGCAATTTTATAGTATCTATCTTTAATCTTATAACCGTTTTTTTTTTTCTTAGATTCTCTATCGGTTGCAAAATTGCTTTTAAACATTGCAGTTTGTAATATTATGTTAACTTCGTTCCTTACAGCGCTTATGTTAAGCGATATTTGCTAAGCGTAAAAAATAATTCAAAATAAAATATAGGGTTTATTCATAAAGGCAGAAAATCTGCGCTAGTAGAATCGCAGTTTTTTACTAATGCATTTGTGAACGCCTTCACAATGCAGAATGTTTGCAGTAAACAAAAAGGTCTGACTTAGTCCGATTTGTATGTAAACAGAGTTCATAAACGTCAGAAAAAAATGGCTGCCAAACAATTTTTGTTGAAGTTGATTTTTGATTTGCTCGCCGAAAAAGAAAAGAAAATTATAATTGGCACAAATTTCTTGCAAAGAAAAAATAAAAATAAAATTATAACGAAACAATTTCTATGCTTAAAAAAATATCGCATATTGCCAAAAAATGCATTTTTCATGAAGGTGATTTCAGAGTATCCCGGCGATATATTCCGTAGTCATTTTAGGATGTCGAGATCCACAAGTCAGTGCCGCTTGTCCTTCTTGGTGAGTGTAAAATTAATTTTATAAATTCCCGCTCTTTCTGCCGCCAATAAAATTCAGCTGCACAATCTGCTCGACGCTGACGACAGTCTGACGTTTATGAACGGTAGGTATACTGCAGTTGGGCTAGGTTAGTTCGATAGAAAATCTGACTTCATGAACGCAGATAATGCAGTTCTTAGTTAGGCTGACGATTATGAACTCACCCATACATAAGCGGAAAATAAGTAAACCCACAGAAATTTAAGAGCGATAATTCTGAAATTTCACCTATCACATACATATGTATGTACGACAAATAATAATTTTAATTTATAAATTTTTATTTTCAAATTATTCTGACAGTCCCACATAGTACCAATGTGAAATATAAAAACCAGGCTACTGTTGATCCGTAAATAGAAACTTAAATGTACCCCATTCAGCTATATAACATAAATACTGTGCTGTTAAATTGTTATTGGTACAATTTGCATGTGAAAATTCGGTTTAATGTGAAGTTATTCTCAACTAATGAGCTCAACGAGACACCCCTTATATTTAATATTTGTTTTATTTGACAAATACGTTAAAAGCTAACGTTACAATAACATGATAATACATAATATACAATATAAAATATGTTAAGTCCCTTTTCATAAAGATTGCAATATATCCTTCTTCATTTGATAGTTATTTATTCTGTCAATATTTATTGAGAACAAAACGGCTTAGAAGTGAATATCTTGAATTATTCACCTTTCCTCCTTGGTTATTTTTTTTTCATCCCCACAAATGTGCAAGTCAAAGAAAAGCAAAACAACATAACAGCTGAATAACTACACCATAATCAAAAGATCCAACAGGTCTTACATTGGCGTTTTTATGTTTTGTTTTGATAAATGCTTCCATCCACAAAGCTACAAAAAAAATACAAAACATTATTAAAATACCATTTTAAACTTCAAGTTTGGAAGGTGTGCACTAAAAGAACATCAGAGAAAACAAATAAACAATAACATAAAGAGAAAAGCATCTTTATAAGTATGTAGTAGTCGTACAACACCTTCTATACATAATAATATGTACCTACGTACTATTAGTACCCAGAAGACGAAGGAGCTATAATAATATGTATGTATAGTGGAGGAGCTGGAGGCGTTATAAAATGATAGCGTGTTGGTTGGTTTGGTTGGTTGATGATGGAGACCTACTTCCACGGATTCACGGATTCAATGGTTGAAGTAAAAAGTGTGTCAGTCAGGCACTAACGTCGTTGAACTGCAAAGAGAGAACTTTTACACTTCTTACCGTTTTGCCTAGGGTTCTGGTTCTGGTATATTGGCAGCATACCTAATTTGATGGTGGCTGATCGGGACGTGACGGGACGGGTCGAGCCGGTTAGTTAGTTAGTTTGGCGCATTGGCTCTGGCCACTTGCTGTGCATTTTAATTTCAACATTTTGTCTTCTGCTCTGCTCCCTGTGTTCCATATTCTCACTTCTCGTTCTCAATCCCAGCCAGTCTTTCAACTATGTACCTACTCGTACTGCTAGTGTGCCATAGCTCGGGTGATATCTATTCTTGCTTCTTCTCTTCTGCTGACAGAATGGCACGTTCTTACATGCTTGGGCTGTTCTTGCAGCACATCGCACTTTGTTTGGAGCCTGCGATCAGTGATCGGGCTCGCTTACCATAGAAACACCTGATGATGTCGACGTTCGACGACAGTAGAAGCACCTATGTGGCCGTGTTTGGATTTACGAGTTTATCTGGTATAAAAGACTGTATTATGGCTATTATTTCTTCTTATAGTCTATCTTGCGACCGTTGGTTCTGAGTGAAGCTCCAGAGTTCAATGCAGATCAATTATTTTAATTCAATTTTTTTTTGTTCGCTTGTACGAGTATATAGAAGTATAATCGAGAGATGTCTACAAAGTATGCTACTAAACCACGCGTGAGATTTTTCTTTAATGATCATTGTTGGCAGTGTCTGGAACAGGAATGTAGAAAAATCGTGAAAACAACTCTGGTAATCAGCGAAATTCTTCAAGCATGTGGTAGGTATACGACGGTAACGAGCACTACTACGACGACAACGAATCGAAGAGAAACACGAGGTGTGGGTAGATATAGGTAGACGAACAAGTGTTTTAAGATTTTCTCATTTGTAGGCATAATAAATTAAAAAAAAAAAGAAACACATTGCATTGATGGATGCTAAATTTGAGTTATAAGATGAAAATTTATTTTTGTTGTTTGGGCGTTCAATTTATGTGAATCTAGGCGTTTTGAATTATTAATAAATATTCTTTTTGATTTAATGTTTGATAGACTTGAATAATGCATGTATAGATGTGAGAAACTCTGTTGAGTTTTTGACAGACATTTACGTTAAGATGTAGGTCGCTGTTTTGGTATTTGAAAACTTTTTATGTTGAAGAAATTTTGTAGGTGGACATAAAATTGGTAGTCGAAAATAATTATTGTTGAACATTCGGTAACTATACAGTGTGTATTTTCATTAACGTCCAACAGATGGCGCTTTTTTTCGGAAAGTATATTCAAATTTTTGTGAGTGCTGGGACTCACGGTAAAGATGTGTAAACTAAACATCAATGTTTGTCCAAGTGTCGGAGTTTTGGTATTGAATGTACTTAATTACAACGTAATGTGAAACACGGAACCTATTACATGTAAGGTTCACGTTTTTAGCTACCCTACCGCCGCCGCCGGCATAGATGTTTACAAATCAAAAACCCACCCAGCGTTGAAATAACGCGACATAGTGTCGAAATTTCAAAGCTTTCGGAGATTTCTTTATACCATCTAAATTTTAAATATGCAATCATATTTTTTTTAATTTAACTATTTATAGGGTGAAATGGGATAAAGACAAAAAATGGTTTTAGATTTAAAAAAAAAATTCTTTTGTGTTTGAAAAGTCATATTTATTAAGAGAGAGGAATTTCAGGATTTCTTGAAGATAGATATTTTTTCAAAATAAAGCTTTTCATAATATGAAATGTGGCTTGGAATTTTCAGTAAATATTTTATTTAGATTTTGTGAGGAAAAACAAACGTGCACGGTGCACAATGAACAGTGCAAATCAGAAAAGATTAATTTTTGGTTTTCTTAGATGTGCAAACAACATTATGTTATTTTATTTAATACATGTATGTATTGTAGGAAATGATTTTATCTGGACTATACAGGAATTTAGAATTAGCGGGATTTTAGAAGAAATTATTTTAAAAATAGACGGGATTTCAAAACTTTTTTTGTCGGAATTTTTGTTAAACTGGATTTTATAAACCCGGATTCCGATACGCTCCCAACAAGTAGCAGTAGGTGAAAAGGCAAGTAGTGGCTGACGATTTTTTCTTTCACTTTTTTTTTGTATAGATATCATTTGCAAGATATTCAGAGGAATACGCTTAAGAACATTTCGTACAAAAGTGGATGTGTGTGGAGAAGTGATTCTTAAATTTTTTGTGAGAAATAAAAACTAAAAAATAAAATTTATTTTAGTAAAAAATTTCCCCACACTGAGCCAATCCTTGGTAAAAATGACTGTGAAAGATTATGTCTTATAATGCGCGTTCATGAGATTAATGTAAGTATAACAATATCTTTGAAGGTTCTGGAAAAGCTTAAAACAATCGCACCCTTGGAACATGCAGAAAGCGGACGTGCTAATTTGTATGTGCCCACAATGCAGCCATACAGCATTTTGAAAAAAAAAAAAAAAAACAATCACAGTCTCACTATTCACTTTTTTTATTTTCAATAATTTTCTTTTAATTAATAATATTTTTCGCGAAACAAATAATAACTACAAAAAAGCTTCATTAAGTTTTTCAAGATATTTTTTTCTTCATTCAAATTGAAACGTCAAAAGTGCTGCACGTGAAAAGTTAAAAGTTGGTGAACTCTTGCAGCACCTTCGGCAGCACCGACTGCAGTTGCGTTGTGTTGTGTTCGTAACATTGAATTTGTGTGTAATGAATATTTTGAAAGCTATTCCAGCTGCAGTTCCAGTTGCAGCTCCGTATCCATTGTGTTCAGGCAGTTTTGATTCAACCTTGGACGTCACAGTTCAACTCTATGCGAGCAAATCAAGCACTGGAGCTGTCCTTCTACAAAATAATCAACTAGTTGCCCATGCATCCTACTTCTGATACCATGTCATGAATATTAGAAGCGAAGATCTACACAGGGATCTTGGAATCCCCACGGTACGAAATTATATAATTCTGTTGTGCGAAAGCATAGAACACGGCTTTTAGAACACGCTAATAGTACAATTAACGAAATTCTTGACGAGACAAATTTAGTACGCCACTTGCGAAGGATAAAACATTATGACTTAGTGCGGTAAACGGAAATCCTATTTAAAAATCGCGGTATACGCAGGAACTATCACCGGAAAGTTACCTGCAACACGTTGTATAACTTCGTTAAAAATAAATTGCTAGATAAGTTTAAAGATTTGTAAATAATGAAGAGATTAGAAAACACCTACTTTCAACAATATTTCAGATGTACAGGACGATATTGCTTATACCTAACAACTTTAACTTTGACAGCACGAACCATAACAAAAGCTGCTACCTTTTGGTATACTGCTACAAGAAAGTATCAAATTAAAAAATTCCCATGCGCAAGTATCCCTATACCTACTTTAAGTAATTACAAATAATCCTTTTTTACCTTTTTTACACACTTTGCATAAGAGGAGGAAAATAACTATATTTTATGTCCAGGGATTTGAATAGGCGAATGCAATTTTAACTAAAATACTTAATTTTATAAATAAATGATAAAATCGCTTTTATCTAAAATCTTTCTAATTATTAAAATACTTCAGTTTCACCGACGTAAAAAGCATATTTTTGAAGTATTATTTTAAGTATTTTGCTATGGCCAATTTATTTTTCAAAACAGAGTTATTTAAAATATATAAAAATTCAATTAAATTTCACCCCAGAGTACACCTCTATAACAATACAATTAAATTGATTTTAATTTAATTCACACGCGGTCCAAAGTTATAACTCAAATTGTTTGTTCTAGCATTTAATGTTTTAGTAAATTTTCCTACGAGCAGGTACATACCTATATCTTAAAAAATTGCCTACCAATAAGTGAAGGACAAGTTAAGATTAATTTGTTTGCATTTGTTTTTTTTTTTTTTATAAATTTCCCCATTAAAATATTATGCTCTTTCGATATACTAATTAAAATCCACTTAACATATATACTAACATCCATTAAGAGAACAATAGCTTCTGGTTAAATCCAAATTCTAATGTCTTTTAGACTACGAACAGTGTCATTTAATGATCAATTATATATTATTAATCTGTCAAAGTAATAAAATATCAAACTATTAGTGACAACCACTTCCAATCGTGTGTAAGAATCTTATTGTATAGGCTCTTTAATATCATATATAAGTATGGTGATGGTAGAATTCGCTACGGGGGGTTCATTATAAATTTGTTTTTTATTTGTGTAATATTTTCCTAATGGAAATTTTATTAACTTTTAGATGGAACATAAAAATAATTAAACTGATTGGTTGTAATAATTGAAGAACGAAGATAAAATCAAAATGGTGCAAATTATAGTCAATTTGTGGGACTGAAAATGATTTTATTTTTTATTTATATGTAATTTGCAATACAGTGGGTCACAATGAAGACTTTTTTTCACTATATTTCTGTATGAAAGCAGTGTTAGTTTGGTAAAATGTAAAACACTTGTTGGAATTTAAAGACATTTTTAGATATGAAAAATTGTGGTTTCACAATACTCTGCAGAATTTTGCACATTATACAATTTGGCAATACTGAATTTTCGCATTTACAAAATTTTACAAAATTTAAAAAAAAAATTAGAATTTTGGAAATCAGAATATCAACCCTTTCCCAAAAAATTCATCTGATCATCAAGGTTGACAATATCTTATGAAGTGTTTAAAAAAAAATATTTACATATAATGCAGCTATCGTGTTTGGATTCAATAAGTTAGCGTTAAGTTAATTTGAGCTGTAATGATTTTCAAGATTTTCAAGGTCAGATCTTCAATGTTAGAGTAAGGTAAATTATCAGGCTAGAGGTAGTACTATAATTTATCGAAGCAACTGACATGGGTAAATCGGCTATAGTAGATACCTTTGTTCTAAAAGGACAATGTAAATTTTTTTAAATATTGACTCAGGTACACCATTGCCCATTGGCTTCAGCGTAAGATTATTTCAAATTTCAAAATACTGTACTTTCAAGTAAAATGAGGATGAAGTATAAGTATGTAAAATTTAACTAAATCAGAAAATGATTTTATAAATTAAATTAAAATTGTTTGCATTGAATTCCATAAATTATTTTGTTTTTCAAATATATTTTTTATTGAGATGTATGACCAACAAAATAATGCAAAACTATCCAAATTTCAATATAAAATTGTTCAACAACAATTGTGTGGGATATTTTGGGAAGATTTTTGAAAAACTCAATAAACAATATTCATTGAAATAAATATTTAATTTACATGACCAAAACATAACAAATAAACACCAACCACAGTGAAAATTATAAAGTTCAACTTCATGTGTAGTACTTCAACTGCTTTGAACTTTCCCCCACCGCAAATAACTTTCATCTGAATTTTCAGATGAGAATTTCTTGTCTGAAAATTCAGATGAAAAGTAACTAAAAGTCACTTAAAGTCATCTAACTTTTTATGACAGCTCGGAAGCTCTAAAAATTCAGAATTCTAAAAATTCAGATGACTAATGTAATGGATTGAACGCCCCCAATGTCTTCATCACGTGATGAACATGTGTCAAAAATTTTGATGTTTGAGAGGCATTGCCTAAGTCGCTGCCTTCGATTACACAGAACTGCAGAGTCGGAGTACCCACATTACTATTCCAACAGGGTTCTATACAACGGAGCCAACATTAACAGAATTGATAATATCTTATTAAAGCTGATTCGAGGTCACATTGTAAGAGCGATGTCCTCACCTAATAGCTTAATCTTCGGGGCTTATTACCTCAACACTGAATATTTCGAGAGTATACGTTTAAGTGGCTATGTTCCACCTAACGCATTCCTCTATTTAGACAGTCGAGGGCTGATCCAGGATAGAGAGGTGGTTCCGCTAATCTACCACGTCGTCGGCTGTAGAAATGTGGATAGGCGATTTCGATATGATCGAGACGTGCTTGCACAAGGCGGTGCTGAACGAATTCGGTTCAGTAGGACTGTGTCTCCGATCGGGACCGAAGAGATAGGAAGAAGCAAGAGAACCAGTTTTGGTGGCTCAATCCTAATTATGATATTTAAAGTCAACTTTGATTCGTGTCTTGGCCGACTTACATAGGTGTAGGGGTGTAGGTATAAGTTTTAAGTAGATACAGTCGGGGTGGCACCCAAAAAAAACAAAAAAAACATTAAAAATAAAAAAAAACAACAAAAATTAAAAAAAAAAAAGATGTAAAACACAAAAAAAACGCTGCTATGGCTGTTCTAGTTTAGAAGTAGTTTAAAGTAGTTTTAAATAGTTTTAATTAGCTTTAGTTTAGTTTTTAGGTGGTTTATAACTTTAAAATAAAATATTAAAAAAAGTTATCAGAAATCCAAGTTTTTTTGTAAATTCTTTCTTGGAAAAAATAAAACCAATATTGAATTTTAGAATTAATTTAGTTTTTAAGCAAGAAGGCATTAGTATTAAGTTACTATAGAGTTTAACTTAGAGCGTCCGCATGGGGCCAATAAGTTAGTTGTAAGTTATTGATGAGTAGGCTAGTTTTTATGTATTTTTGTCTACCTTTAAGGTTTAAGATAGTTATAAGTTTTGGAAAAAAAAATAAAAATGAATTCAAAATGAAAAAAAAAAATTGAAAATCGAATTTAATTTATTTTAGAACAAATATTTTATTTTAAGAATGTTTCCAAAATTTTATTATAAAAAAAAATAATTTTCTAAAAAAACGCTTCGACTATTTTTATTCTTATAAATTTAGACTTGTTAAAGAAAACAGATGGTTTCAAAATAAAAGAAGTTGTTTAGTTTAGTTAATTTATTTTTAATTATATGTTGATTTTTAACAATTTTTAATAATAATTAAAACTTCAGCTTTTCTTCATACATTTCATGCCTACATACTGCACGTCTCCTTAAAGCATATGTACATAATATCCAAAAGCACACTAAATATTGAAATCTGTATTCTTAAAAAAGTTTGTTATATCTTTTAACAACCCCTTGACTGAACTGTTTCTCAAATCCAAAGCTACACATTCTTTTCACTTGTCTAACATTTTATTTTCCTATTTCATCTTGTGTAATGTACGTACGTACCATACCTACCTTTTTGTGTTCAGATTTAACAAAAGTTACATATTACTTATGCATTATTATTTTTTTTTAAATAATTACTTCTTAAGTCATTTTATTATTTATTTTCCTTTTGTAAATATTTCTTTGCTTAAATTTTCATTATGCAGCAAAAAACCAATTTTTCGGTCTGTTAAATATGCTATTGCCTGTATGATAATTTCTAGTGATCCATCACAATCCTCCCAAGTGAATTGAATAGTATTAAAAATCTATATGTATGTACATATGTATATTACTGAGAATTTCCTTTAAAAATATGTCTGGATAGCAATTTAGAAAAATACATATATATACTCATAAGTTTCCTTGATTTGATGGATAACCATGACTCTAAATGTCTATCGCTCACGTTTACGATTGTTGCGTCGTCGTCGTCGGGGATGTTGCATTTTGAAAAGGTAATTTACAAAGTTATTCATAAGAAAAATTCTTGGGAACCTACATAACTGGGAATATTATGAAAATTATGGATTTGAAAACATCACAATACCTTAAGAGTGTTTGAAACATTAAACTATAAGGGTAGGTAGGGTAGACTGGGTATGGTTGAAACAATTTTTCTTAAATCGTCAATAAAATTGCCTTTTTTAAGCCAAGCAATAATAAAGGTGTTGGTGTTTTCATAAACGTCTGCATAACTAAAACCTGCATTAGACGTGTTCATAAAGTCAGATTTTTGATCGAACAAACCCAGATGAAAAAAGAATTCTAATGGAAAAAGAATTCAATTCTGGGAAAAAGAAAAAATCATTGTGGAGGACGGTGCTTTCTGAAATTAAAAAAGTTGATCCATTCTTCTCCTTTGAAGTCTTGGATATAAAAAAAAAATTGGGAACTTAATGACGAATTACAAAAGAATTAAAAAGCGAAATAAAGAATCGGGAAGAGACGCCACAACCTGGAAATTCTTTGAAACGTTCGATCAAGCATACGGCGGCGGTAAGCACAGCAATACGAATATTTATTAGTCTCCAATATTTATCTAAAAAAAAAAACAAAAAATAAATATTTTTACATAAAAATAAAAACAACTTATCTAAAAAATAAAAATTAGTTTATTAAATAACTTAAAAAAAAAAAAGAGATAACATGCAACACAAAAAAAAAAAAAAACATTGCATAATTTTCGGGACCGAGATTGTGTTTTTCTCGTACCACTGCCAGGTTTCCCTAATTTGGACACAGAATGTTGAAGACTTGAAGGTTGAAGCCCATGTATGTTAAGGTATATCGATGTTGATATCAATGATCCTCGCTCCAATATTCCCTTTTCCTCTGAATTAAAGTCGGTGGTTTCGACGGTTCGTATTTCTCGGTTCTTTTTTCGGTCCGAGATGGTGAAGCATATTATCGACGATGATAGCTCGGTCGCAGCTGCAGCTAGTTGTTAATTTAGTTTGTAGATCTCCGTCCGCTCCCAGTTACCGCTATTTCGACCGAAATTTGCACGATAATTTACCTCGTTCATGTTGACGATGATGACTTTTCATGGTCGCTCTATTTGTTTGTATTTTTGTCCGCATGTGCAGATGTTTTATTTTTTTAGATCTAGGTCTGTTACCAATTACCGGGCATAAAGCTCTGCGTTATGAGCCCCTGCTCATTTCCCGTGTTGTTCATTATGATTTTGGAAAAAAGTATTGTTTAAACCGTACTCAGAAAAATTGTTAAATAAAGTACACGGCTGGGCACTAAGAAAAGAAGTAAGTAAATGATAGAAAAATTAGCTTTAAAAAAGATTTATTTCGCAAAAATTTGCGTTTCGTCCCAGCTTTTCTATAACTTGGATTCTTCTGTTGAAAATTGCCAACATGCAAGTTTGTTCTGAATATTTTCAGATGGCTATAAGAATCTATTTTCTCATTTTTGACTTACGAATTTTCATATCATGACTTTTATAATTTTAAAAATTTGTTGTTAAAAATAATTTTGTATGTATTTCAAAAATCTATAAATTACAGTTTTTTAAAGTCTAATTTTTTTGTTTTTGTTTTTTTTTTTTTTCTAATTTAACACTTAATTCATTAATTTACTTACTTTTGAAAATTCGACATTTTTCCTGTATAATACCAAATAATAGAGTATCATATTAAATTTTCAGTATCTTTTACAGATGTCTTTAAACTTTTATTTTGATTTAGCAAATAGACGCTACAAAAAAGCCATTTCTTCCTTTGGAATACTTTTAACCATTACTCAAATAATTCCTTATGAAAGTCGGATATGCTGTTCTTGAATTTGACATAAAACAATTTAAATTCACTTCCTTTTCTATTTTAAAAATAAGTACCTATTCGTAGTTCAAAGCAGACCAGGCACTTTTTTCTTTTTTCTAAATTGTTGCTTCAGTTATAAAATCAACAATGGTAAAGTATTATAAATAATATTAATTTCAGTTTTCCACATCAAAATTTGTTTTTGTTTTATTCTTCGAAATTAAAAAAATAAAAATACGCTTAGTCTGCTCACTGCCACTCAGCACTGCCAAATAAGCTACATATTAAACCAATCCTCCCCAAACCCATGAGAGGGCCATGCACGTTTATATACGTTAATAAATGTCACCCTCAAGGACATTTTTCTGCCTTTTGTAGGAAAACAAAATGAAAAAAAAAAAAAAAAAAAACAATTCAGAACCCAAAGACCAAAACCTCATCACAGTGGAAAAAAATACTTTTTTTTCTTGAGATAAAATCTCAAATGGCTAAGCAAAAAAGGGGCGGAAATAGTATGTATTTTAAAATAAATCAAATTAAAAATATCTTATTTTTCCTTAGAATCATTTATTCATAAGGAATTTAAATATTAAAGATAAACAAACGCCTATGAAAATAAGCATTTTAATTTGACTTAAATAGATATTTAAAATTTTATTTAACTTTTAAACTTTTTGTTTAAAAATGCCAACAAAAATACGGTAAAATTTTATTTTAATTATTTTTCTCCATTTTACACTATTAGGGGGTTTACATGAACCAGTATGCTCGATGGAAAAATTACTGTACGCCCAATTTTGCGTTTACATGGATACTGATGATATGAGGAGCTATATTGGCTATGGTAAAGCCTTATTTTACAGTTTGTAAACTGGCATTAGGAGCTATTGCTTTATATTTTCCTTGCAACATTTCATATCCTTTTAGCTTCACATTTTTGTTTTTATAAAGTTCACTTTTTATTTTCCATACCTCTGGTAAGTTTTTGTATAGTTCGAAAAACTCTTTACCGAAATCACTATTAGTTATCGAGCATCTATTCACAGAAAGTTGGTTGTTTGGACGAGCCAGCAGGTTTTCAAAAAAATTTGAAATCCATCCAGCATGTTGGTTCAGCTCTTGTTTTAGCGTTTAAATGATCGAGCATCAATGGTTGTCGATCATGGTGGTCCATGTAAACCCCTCTGTTAAAAGTTCGTTCGTGGATAATATAACGCGGTTATTGACTTTGAATTTCCAGTTATCAAAAATCTAACGAAATCAATGTGTGTAATTATCGAAAAATGGAGGGCGATACTATGCAGCACTATGGAAAGAGTGATTTCAGTTGTGAAACGCCCACTATATTCCGATAGCGTATTGACACACATCTGTCAGAAATTTCTATTCAGTTTATCTATAGTGCGTTAAATCTAAGTTAGAAATTAACTGGATATGATCGCACACTGAAATGTCGGACCTGAAAAATGAATACACATATATGGGATTGGGAAGCAAATGTTAAACCTTACCTAACTAACAGCACTGACCGTACTTACTTAACGGACAGCACTGACGCTGCATCACAAATGTAAACGATCGAACGAAAGACATAGAAGACATAGGAAAGGGAGAGAGTCCCTACTAACCAGTTTGGCTTTTAAAGTATATATTAATAATAATTCATTTAGTCTAGAAAGAGTCTTCAAACTAAAGACCGGTCGTTTTCACGCAGTCGTTAAGTTTAAAGCGAATAAATACTATTTTATTTAAAATTGACCTAGACAACTTTTATTTTAGAAAAGAAACGGTTTAAAAATTGTAAGGTCGGAGCCCAATTTTATTCCGAAAATTTTGTATCAGGTCAAGCTGTTTTTTTTTTAATATTAAAAGAAGACTAAGCCGGCATATAACTTTGTTTTGAACTCCACTTCATTCATGAAGTATGTAGCTGAATTCTACAATGCTTCGCAATGCCAACAAAACTCACAAATAATAAAATTGGGTGTGTCAGTAGCCGGACATTTATTCAACATCTTAGGGATATAAAGTAACAAGGAATCTCAGATATATAAGAAATGTAGAAGGTAGTAGAGGGTTTAAAAAAAAAAAAAACCACTTGTCATGGTTGTGACTCAAGACAGATTTATTATAAAATTTTAGTCTTCCATAGACTTTAAATAAGGATAAAATTCTAATGTAGTGAAAGTGAGCTTGGTAATATAGGTGGACCAAATAACACATGTCGTGCTCCAGGTTGTTGATAGAGGCTAATTTATACAAAATAGGTTTTAAATTTCGTCCCGGCTATCTCACTTAAACTCATTAGCTGACTATAGTGAGGCCCGTCGAATTTCTAATCATTAAATTAGATCCTAATGACAAAACTGGACGGGTTTAGCTCAAACCAGTTTAACCATCTCACTTCGAAGACAAAATATTACAATTTCAACGAAATTGGTTCAGTTGTTTTTAAGTTTCAAATCCCTATGCACTTATAGAAACTATTATTAATTTTTATGTATTATAAATATAAATGATAAAAATAATAGACGTGTTCCAGGCACGTAGCCAGGGGGGGGGGGGCTTGAGGGGCTGAAGCCCCCCCCCCCCCCCCCCCGAAAGTCTAAAATAAAAACTAAAACTTTCTAATATACAGTATTATTTCCTTTGTAGAGCTCTTCAAATGCATCTCAATAAGTCTTGAAGAAATAACGAGCAGAACGTGGGCGATGTCTTCGAAGGCATCAACACTTTTGGCAGCGGTCCAAAAATGTGATTTCCTAGTTAGCCCCATTGTATGCGAAAAGCTGTTCAGTTTAACGCTGCCCTTATCAGTTTTCCTACAGAACAAAAATCCTTAGATTTCGTTTCTGCAATCGACCGCACCAAAGAAGAGTTCTGAATTCTCTTGAGAACATCAGAGAAAAAGCCGAAGATTTTTTCAGAGAGGCTTTTCAATCCGTATCTAATCTTGCCGAGGACTTATTTAAAGTTGAATTAAGACTCCAAGAACTTCATTGAAACAAACAACGCGTTCCAATCCAGAAACCTCTTCTACTGAATCCTATTTTTGAGTGTTTGTATTGATTCCTTGCATAGATTCGTTAATACAAAATCTTACGGACAGATTCATGGTCAACGAAGACCATCTACCAACTACCATCGTTTCAAGCTCTTCTCCCAGGTTTTTCTGCAGTTGGGCGAGTCAATGAAATGGAAAAGATAACATGTTACTTTGATAATGCAATTTCGTTGTCAGCTGTGAAAGCTGAATACATTCTCTGGTGCGAAAAAATATCGTCGATTGATCCTTCTATCGAAGTTTTAAAATTGCTTGATATATGTGACAAGACTAACTTTAGAGGTATAAACTTCTTGCTTACGGTTTTGGCCACGCCTCCAGTGACCACAGCTAGTGTTGAAAAACCTTTTCAACTATAAAAAGAATTAAAACAGTGTCCCGAAGCGTTTTGGGGAATGCAAGATTAAGCTCACTTGCTATGATATCTGTTCATTCAGATATTAATGTGGATCTAGATAAGGTGATTGATCTCATGTCAAAAAGAAAATCAAGACGTCTTCTGCTTTGATAAAATGTGTGTATAAAAAAAATAATTTAAGTATATGTTCGTTTGAGTACATACAATTTAAAAACTAATAAAAATCAATAAATTGGGATATATATAGTTTTTTGTTTAAAAAATTCCTCGTAAAATTTGGAAGCAAGCCCCCCCCGAACCAAAATCCTGGCTACGGCACTGACGTGTTCTGTTTTAAAAATTTCAAAATAAATCAAATAAGTGAAGTGACGCTTAATGGTTATGAATAAAACATTCCCAGAAATTTTGTTTGTCATTAATATAGAAATGTTTAGTTTTTTGTCCAAAAATGTCTATTTCTGTTCCTATTTGTAAATTATTTTGGACCACTGTATGCTGCTGGGAAGCATTTAACTCATCTGAATGTTCAACTTTTTTAATAATAACTACCAGTTGTGGTTTTAAGTATGTTTTGTTTAAGTTTTTCTACTTTGCTGAACCAAATATTAGTAAGAGTGTAATGGCCGGTTAATATAATACTTACTTCAAAGAAATGTGCGATGGGGTTACCACTTTGAACTTTATCCTAAAACCACCGATATGAATCGATAGGATATTACTAATTACAAATGGCTCGAATATAGACTCAAGCAGCGCAAATAGTTTTCCAATATAATTCTGTATTCGGATGCAAAGGGAAATCTGAAACAAATGTTTATAATGTTAATGTGACATACATATGAATGTATTTATTTTGGATTCATAACGTTTATGCCCGCTAGCTGTATATTAGACTGAAACATATATTATGCTTCTCAAAAACACAATCAAGGACTTCACCAGGATGTAATTCTGGTCATATGTCCTTAACAGTATACAAAACACTATGTCAGGACCAAGATGTGGGTGTTTCCGTATGACGTCATTAAAGCTTACAAAAATAACTCCTGTCATCGATCTAAAAAAAAAAAAACAACAATGAAAACAACAACAAATAAAAAAAGAAAGAATATATATTTTTTCTTCCAGCCTTATTTGTATCCTTTTGCACCCTTAATAAGAAGTCAAAGAAGGACATTTTTCTTTGTAACCAGTAGTAGTCTTTCTTATACGAACATATATAATATGTATATGATTGCTATTACACTTCAGGAGTATGAAGAATTGTGCAAGTTTCAAATAAATCGTTTGTCATGCAGTGCAGCGCGAGGTTGTTAGTTCATAATAGAATGCCGAGTCCTTTTTCATTTTTTACATTTATTTTTATATGTATGGTTGTATGAGTATACATATATGTATGCAAAATATTCATATTACAACTGTTTAACTGTCAAGATTTGTCACAAGAATGGGTTAAGGAATAAGAAGTTGGCTCTAGGTGACATGTCACCTTTAAATTGTCATTAGGAAGAATCTTTGAAATGGAGTGTGAAGATTAAAATATTATGACTTCTGCGTTCAATTAAAACTTCTTCAACAACTTCAAATTGGATAATGTTAGCCGCACTTAAACAGACAGCATTTGAAAGAAATCTTATCTTAAAAAAAATATATATATAGAATGGAGATTACCCAATAAAATTTAATTTTTTTTATTTTTGAGTTACCGTTTACTTAGAAAAATTTAGATAAAAGGTAAAATTGTAGGTCTGTTAGTTTACTTGCCAAAACAAAAATTGTTTACCAATTTTAGGCCAGTTTTATTTTTTGATATGAACTTTGACTAAAATTTGTAGAAATTGGCAGTTTTAGGAAATGAACGAACAGAGCTAGTTTTTGAGAATAAAAAATTTTATGCAATATTTTTAATTGGAATATTTTTACATTGAATTCTTAAAAGTCAATCGAGGCATAAGGTAAAATGATATGCAGTTATATAACCCAAATAATTATAAGGTGAAAATATTACAAGTTAACAGATCTTCTCATTGCAACAGGGACAGCAAGGGGTAAGTAGAGGTGCCAAATTGAAAAAAATACTTGAATTCTTTAAGTATGTATTTTGAACTGAGCTAGGGACGTTCTATTAATTTTGTTTGGAACCACCCTAATAAACTTCTTCAAAGGTATTTGATTCAGAACTTTCGCCCTAACAGACGTTGTTTGGACTTTCTGGTAGATGGCGCAATGTTTGATTCGATTTGACTACATTCTGCATTTATTCCAAGCTGACTCCGCATCACTCATCATTTACTTTTGCTTACTGCCTAAACACAATTGATACGGAGCTGTAACTGGGATTGCAGCTGGAATAGCTGTCAAAATATTCAATACATACAAATTAAATGTTTGAACAAACACAACGCAACTGCAGTAGGCGCTACAGACGTTGCTGAAAAAGTTCATCAACTTTTAACTTTTCACGTTGGTACAGCATTTTGTTCTTATTTGTTTTGCGTACAAAATTATTAATTAAAAAAAAATATCAAAATGAAAAAGCACATACGACACTTTTTCACAGCTGTTGCAGCTCCATTTCCAGTAGCAGCATTCCATTGTGTGCAAGCACTTAATCGGTGCTTACTTCATTATTTTCTACAGTGTAAATATGTAGATATAAAATTTATCAAAAAGTTGATCTCAGCGTCACTTATAAGGAATTTGTTTGGTTTACGTTGGATATTTACATAGGTAGTTTATACCAAATTTTAAGTTGCTCCATCGTTTTTTATTCAAAAAGAGAGTGCTGTCCCAACTTTACATGACCACCTGTTTTGAAAAATAATGAAAAAATAACAAAGTGATTTTAAATTGTTAATTTAAATTAACAAAAATCCAGGAATAATTGTTAAAAATAAAATATAATAAAATAACAAAAATTTGATATATATACGCCGGAGTGTAGCACGATTTTATTGTTTTTAAAGAAATAAAAAACTACGGCAGGCTGGTCGGAATTAAAATATAAAAAATGTGTTTCGGCTTCACATGAAGTAAGAATGACCATTATTTTTGGATAAGTAAGATGCTGCAAATTTATCCCTTAGGGTTAATTCATTTATTAGTGTTCTTATTCACTAATTTTGCTTCATAAAGAAAAAAACTAAATGATGCTTCCTTCTGGGTCTAGATTTTTTAATATTCTTTTTAAAGCACTTAATCAACATACAAACGGGTGGGCCATCTAGTGGTTTCTTTGGACGTTACAGAGCCATGTTAATTGACTGAATTTGCTGAAATTGAATACATGGATTTGGACGACTTCTGATTCATGCAGAATGGCGGCGCCCCATACCACAACAGCCCATGCCACAATCAATCTTTTGCGCACCAAATTTCCAAATGGTGTTATCAGCCGTCTTGACGATGTCAATTGGCCGCCTCGGAGCTGCGATTTGACCCCTTTGGATCGAAGCCACCCGAGGCAGCCACTTGAACGATGACGTTGTGTTCCATAATTAATGGAAATGTTACTTCTTACTAATAAAGCCATAATATATACATATATATATATATATGGAAAGAATTTAATTTTGAACTAAGCTGATTCAAAAATCAAAAACCCTGTATATAATTTTTCCGAACCTCGCCCAAATTTATGTCTAATTTTCCTGGACTATTATGAAATTATAAAAAATGTCTTTTCGAATGAGATATTAAAAAATAAAATGTGTGAGTGCCGGGACTTACAATTATTAAGATGTATAAATATAAACTTTCGCTCGAGTCCCTGATTTCGGTTTACATACCGTACCGTGTATGTGTGACACATAACGACGTGACGTATTACCATAGATAAAGGCAAAGCATGGATGTTTACACATACAAAAATTAAATATAATTATATTGGACTACAATATGTTGAACTTATAAATTTCATCTGAGGATTACGGAAGGAATTAAATTATAGGAAACATTTTTATTGATTTTGAATAGCAACAGTATTAAAGTATGTATTTTTAGATGTGATGTAAATTATGCGGATCACCCTTAATATAAGACCGTTTTTATACCAACATCCTTCCTTGTATTGTGTATAATAATTATTAATGCCTGAGCCATTATTTGACAACTCGAACGATTTTTCGTCGCTTCTTTTTTATAAAAATATTAAAAAAAAAAAAAAACAACAATTTTATCTCTTACATTTTTTCCCAAACTATTAACCATATTAATATGCCATTATCTTAATAAACCTTTATTAACTAACCATTTATCAACAAGAGCTGAATTTGGTATATCCTATAGTCATTCTCACCTTTGACAAACAAAGTAATAGGTACAACATTTCATTCCTGAATTTCTCAATTCTACATATCAACAAATATGTAGGTATATGCATATATCTCATGAATTATTGCATCAATAATAATAATCAACCCCCAACGCCAACCTCAGCCTACGCTCCATGAATAAATGCGTATTTTTCATTTCCGGGAAACTATTTTTTTTTTTTTTTTTTAAATGGCTGCGGCGTAACACATGTTTTCTACTGAATACAATAATTTTTATTTGATTCACCATTAATCGCTGGTGTGAACAAAAATCTTTACTATGTTTACTTACTTTGTGATATTGTTCTCAGAATAGAAAGCCAATTTGTTTCTATTTGAATATTGTATTCAAATTGCCGATACCGACCGAAACACACTTTCAGCGGAAACCGTCGTAAATCAGCGGTATTGATAATCGACATTTAAGTTAATAGTATGGCTTTTACGCTTGCAAAAAAAAAACATACATACATATCTAATATTTCGACACAAGTGGTGCCTATATTTATCCTTACATAAAGCTATTCAATAAAAAATATTTGACGCAGTAAAGCGTGTAGACTTGAATATTATGTACAAATACAATAAAAGTGTCAATGTAGTATAAAGGGTTAAGATTTAGTATGTTTTGATAGGTATCAAGTGGATGCATGAAGCAAATTAGATGGCAATAAATTATTTTATCTTGAAATAATTTTTGCAAGGCAAAGTACTTGTAAAAAGAGTGACGTTAATATGCGTTTCAATTTTTTGGCGAAATGTAAAAATGATAATCATTGTGGGTTGCTATAGATATTTAAGGTAGTGCTGAAGTGTGTACTTACACTTGGATTTGAAATTATTAAATCCATGAAGACTTAGAAAGGGAAATAATTATTAATTTAAGTGGATAAATAATATCTTCCGAGAAATTGAGATTTTATATTCATATATGAAAACCATACCATGGTTTTCTTTAAAACAATTAAGACTGTGGGCTTCAAAAAACAGAAGCTATGCTTAATTTTTAATTTTGAATATTTTGCAAATGTACGTATTTATTAGATTATGCCTAGATCTAGATGGTTAACTAGTTAAACATAATTAAATAAAATGTCACCTTAGTCTATTTTAAGACAACTGTTGTCTTAGTTAGATAAAGTATTGAAAGAGGAAAGTATTTTCCTCTCCTTTCATAATTATGTATATAAAAATAAAGAAAATGCTTTTTTTCAATTTTCAATAAACACTAACAGTCGTATTTATTAGATTTTTGTCTATACTTAGACACTGTCTAACTATTTTCAAATTGGTGGAAATATGGTTTATTTAATAAAAATAAATATCACATTATTCTCATTTTTACCCTACAATGTCAATAAATTGACAATTATTCAATACATATTTACTTTTTCCGATATCTCTATGTAAATTAATCAACAAACATTAATTTTATACCAGAAAAACATTGGCGCAAAGACGAGTAAGAAGTATCTAAAGAATTTTTAGTATGATGCTTGGTTCAAACCATCAGGATTGTCCAAATTTTGCGTGATTAGTGAGTACAGGAAAGAAAGGTTACGTTTACCTCTCACCCACTTGCATTGACTTGCATAAACCTGTCCCTTTTATAAAGCTCTTACCGGGTAGTTAACATAAGGCATGTTTTTTTTGCAAGCCCAGGGGGAATTGGACAAAAAAACTACGTGCGTCGATGGTAAACAATTACCTTGTTAATAGAAACAAAGAAAAATCCCATGCGGGCTAAGCAAAACTCAGAGAATTCTCCGGGCCTTTAACTTAAGCGCAGAGAAAAGCAGTGTTACCGGCGCGGTGTGAATAACATACTTGCTATAGATAGTTTGTATAAAAACTCCATTTTGTTTCTGTGATGATGTCGCTAATCGTTGTTGTCTCTTAACTATTTTTCTCTCTTAATGAAGTGATTCTCGTCATAACGCCGCTTCTTTTTTTTCATTTTTTTTTAACTTTTGACGCAACGTGACGACGAGAATTGTTTTATGTAACGGGTGATTTTTTAGCTGGTTTGGTTTTGGCAACACTGGTTTTGACAGCTGACGTGTGTTTAGAACCTTGTGTCACTGTCAAGCAGCTTCAGTTTGGTTTGCAATTTAACCATGGATCGTTTTACAAATGAACAACGCTTGCAAATTATTGAATTTTACTATCAAAATTCGTGCTCGGTTCGAAATGTTCATCGCGCGCTGCTTCCATTTTATTGTCGGCATTCTCGACCTTCTGAGCAGTCTATTCGGAAGATTGTGACCAAATTTCGCACCAAATTTACTTTGTTGGATATTAAACCACCAACACGTTTACGTACTGTGCGTAGTGAAGAAAATATTGCGGCCGTATCAGCTAGTGTGACAGAAGACCGCGAAATGTCGATTCGGCGCCGTTCCCAGCAGTTAGGCCTTTGTTACAGCACTACGTGGAAAATTTTGCGGAAGGATTTGGGCGTAAAGCCTTTTAAGATACAGCTGGTGCAAGAACTAAAGCCAGCCGACCTACCACAACGCCGAATTTTTGGTGAATGGGCTCTTGGAAAGCTGGCCGAGGATCCGCTTTTTTATCGAAAAATTGTGTTCAGCGATGAGGCTCATTTTTGGTTGAATGGGTACGTAAATAAGCAAAATTGCCGCATTTGGAGTGAAGATCAGCCAGAAGCATTGCAACAGCTACCAATGCATCCCGAAAAAGCCACTGTTTGGTGCGGTTTATGGGCCGGCGGCATTATTGGGCCATATTTCTTCAAAGATGATGCGAATCGCAGCGTTACTGTCAATGGTGAACGCTACCGAGCGATGATAACAAACTTTTTTTTGCCCGAAATGGAAGTTCTTGACTTGCATGATATGTGGTTTCAACAAGACGGTGCCACATGCCACACAGCACGCGAAACAATGGCGCAATTGCGAGGCGAGTTTGGTGAACAGTTAATTTCACGTTTCGGGCCGGTCAATTGGCCGCCTAGATCGTGCGATTTGACACCATTAGATTATTTTTTGTGGGGGTATGTCAAGGCTAATGTCTATAGGGACAAGCCCGCTTCGATTGACGCACTGGAAGCCAACATCCATGCATTCATTCGTGAGATACCGGCCGATATGTGTGAAAGAGTATGCCAAAATTGGACTCAGCGGATGGGCTACCTGAGACGCAGCCGCGGTCAACATTTGCATGAAATTATCTTTAAACATTAAATTGCAAGGTTCAAACTATCGATTCAAATAAATATTTCATTCATTTTTTCGAATTTTTTGTGTTTTTTTTTTTTTTAAAGTTCTAAACCTCTTAAAAAATCACCCATTATTATTGTATTGTATTATGTATATTAGTTCGTTTTTTTAAATTCGTGATTAAGAAGTACATCTGCGAAGAGATCTCGTCTTGCAAAGTCTTGTTGTCTCGTCGCATTGTGAATCAAGCAACATTAAAAATAAACTTCAAAACACCTTTTCTAATGAATAATATCACAAAATGCACTGTGAATGTTTTAAAACCTCACAAAAAAGAACTCTTTGATAAAATATCAAAAGCCAACAAAAAACTGCATTTTAAAGGATTTTACAAAACTCATTTAAGTATCGTGTCACTTTGACAATTAAAAAAACTGAAAATGCTGTGACTGCTTTTAAGCGCTGCAATTACCCCCTGCAATTTGTAAGCATGTGGGCGGGGGACGTATGCGGTGTCAAGGGTAAACAAAGTTGCAGAGGTTGAAATAATTGCAGAGTTATCGCTCTTTCTTCTTTGTGTTTTTGCCTATTGTTTGACATATAAGCGGAGTAAAGAGTTTGAAGAGATATTTCCTTTTCATTTAACAAAAATTGCAGCTATTAAAATTTGCAACGTTTAAATGGATGCTGCAATCCGAAAGAAACTCAAAAGAGAAACCCCGTTAAAATCGCCTAAAAGCAGTCTATGTTTTCTTACTTGTTTGCGTGAACTGTGTGTTTATAGAGCGTGTTCACTGGAGTTTTTTACTAAGATTGATTTGGTACGATATTTTCGGCAAGGTACAATTTTTTTTATAAACAAAAGTATAGCAGTCTGAGAGTATAACGCCATCGGGTTGGGTTCGATATCCGTCTTTTTATTGTTTAATATATGTAAGTATGTAGTGCAGAAAATGGGATTTGCTGGTTTTAAAAAACCAGGATTGTAATACATATAGATTTTGAAAAAGCTGGATTTTGGAAGAAAGCGTTTTAAAAATACAGTACTTTATTTTTCTGAGGGAGAAAAAACCGATTGTTAATTCCGAAGTGTTTGTCATTCCTTATTATAATCTCAATCCCATATAATACGGAATTAACAGATATCGACACTATATGTATGTATGTACAACAGATATCGACACATTCCACTCCTGAAAGTATGCATTTTTTTGCATTTTTCATTTTCAGTCGAGATCAGCGCGTACAAACAAAAAATAATTCAATTTTAAATATTTAGATTTTTAATACTTGAACATGAATTCTGACCAAATCTTTTTAACTGGCTTAATGGCAACATTATTCTTAGAACTTTGTCTTTGTTTTAAATGTTACAAACTTTCGCTCTACTACAATTTAATTTTTACCGTCAAAGTATAAATGCGAATCAGGAAGTTTACTTGTACCTACCTAAAAAAGATTTAACAAGGAAAAAGATCTTAAAAAAACTATCTTTCTACATCAAATGTCAGACTTGGAATTCTATTCATATTCATATAAAAAAAGGAATAAAACAAGTTTTAATAATGTCACTATATGATACGCGTGTTAGTTCCCTATCTATGTATGTGTAATGTGTATAAATACCTACATTAAATATTAAACAAAAGCAGAACAGAGACTCTTCTTCAATTTAACGCATTTAATATAAAAATGATGTTTGTATTTATTTCCAAGATATTTAAGTTTCCTGAACTTTAAGAGCAAAAGATTTTTTTTTGTCACGTTAAATAAACTCATGCGTGAAAATGATAAAAAAATAAATAAGTATAATAATAACTTTTTGTTGAAACTTTTTTTTCCATGTCAAAATAGTTTCTTAATTGTTTGAATTGGTACTCAAAAGGAAAAGTGTGTTAATTTAGAGAACAATGACAATATTTAATGAGCAATTAAATGTAAACATAAAAAGGCGTCTAGGAAGTTAAGCAAATGTTGATTTAGGCGAAGCTGAAGCCGAATCAATAACTCAAGGGCATTATCATCATCATTATCAGCTAAAGGTTAAATAGAACGAAAAAAAAACTATATATCAAAAAAAGACGAACAGCCATGTTAATTAGGTATTCTTAAAACGTCTCAGAGGTTTTATTTTATTATATAAGCTTGCTATAATATATTGATGTTGGTGAAAAAGAAATGTAACCTGTCTCAATTATGTTTTATGTTTATGTTATATATGTATATAGTTCTTTTTATGTTTTTATATTTTATTTTTCTATTATTTTTGGAGTCCGGAATATAAGCAATTCTTTATTTGTGGTACTTTTATAAAATAAGTTTTCTTTTCATCATGAAATAAGCCTAGAAATGAACATAAAAGGTCAGTGTCACCCAGAGTTTCATTAATTATCCTCCCAAAGATTTTTTTTAATTAATAGATTGTTATTTGTTGACACTTCATTTGAAGAACAAAAATAAATAACGAAGTATATTATTTGAAAAGTCGCTGAATGGTAATTAAAGGTGAATTATATTTTCAGTAATTGGTCAGCAGAATTAAAATTTTGTACATACATTTTTAAAGTTTTGCTATTTAAGACCTCCCACGGCTTTGAACAAAAAAAAAAAACAAAGTAAAGTTTCAAAAATAAAATTATATCTATGAAAATTCCAGCAAAAAGGTGCTAACATCCTTAATCTTGAAAAAATACTTTAAAGTTTATAAGAAATTGTATAGGGTTGACTATCTAATAATCATTGACCTTTTATGAACATTTTCTGACCTTTCAGATGGGGATTTTTTAAATTTTGTTATGTAGAAGACTCTAAGACAATTGCTGGATAAAAAGCCATTGTTTAAATAGTAAGACATATCTCCTCATTTATAAACGCAATATAACATTTGTTGGGGCATTCAGAAAAATGAGATTTCGCTCCGTCAAAAAGTGAGCAAGCGAATCCAAAATTGTGACAACAAAACTGAGAATTTACTCTAAATCATTGTGCTTTTGTCCAGATTAAGAGGTTGGGGACAAGCGACTAATATTCCAATTTTTTCATTAACAATAACTAGAGTGGAGTTAGTCGGGCAAGCAGCCAAAATGAAGTAATTTCGGTATCGAGGACCAACTGTCACGTATAATTTTTTATTATTAGACCAGACCACCCATCTGTCAATTATAATGTGTATTCTGAGACCAGCTGAAATCCGTTAGTAAAATGAAAGCAGACCGCTCATCTGCCAATAATAAAGAGTGCACCACAATCAACTTGAATTGTCAAAATGGTCATTAACGCTCGTTGTTTTTTTTTTCAAGATACTGAAAGAGTGAACTAAAGGCTGATGGACAATGTCTGCCCTCTCTTTCTCTTGCAGTAGGTTGAAAAAAATTACTGCAAAAGTTTATTAACAACAAAGGAATCAGCAATCTCAGTTACATAGACAGGATTCCTCAGCAAAATTTCTCAGTTTTGCTGTCAAACCTCTGAGGAAAAAATATTGGATCCGCTTTTGAGTATGAGAAAAATCTCTGAGATCTCATTTTTTCTAAATATACCATATAATGTCTGTTTGGTAAATTTAAACGTTGTATGTAGGCGTACGACAAGTTGCACAATTTGCTGTCAAATCCCATAGACATATAGGTCGAGTTCATAATTGCAACATTGTTGCACATACTATGCAAAATATATTTATTCAATGTATTTATGTATGCGGCAGCTTCGTATTGTCAAAAAAAAGGTTCATAAATACAAACATAAGGAGGCGTTTTTAAAAAGAAATATTTTCTCCCGCCATCTTCCTGCAACACGGCAACAAAACAAAAAGCACTGCAAACTTTATCGCATTGTCATTGTCATCTTGCTTTTCATAGCATTCTAGTGTTAGCTAGAGACTAGAATTCCTAACCATTGTTTTTTTTTTTTTTTTGCTTATTTCACACTTAAGATGTTGTGGAACTTCCAAATTGGTAACTCATGTTTTTCAAAAAGCAAACCAATTCGACAGACTGAATTTAAATTCAAACACTGTCTCGTCGATATTATCTAATCGTTGATGATTGATGTGTTAGTGTAGAAGCTCAAAGCCCTAAATGTGTTTTTTTTTTCAAATAAGGATTTTATTTTAAATATTTGGATAAAATAAGTTATGTAAGTCGAACGAGAAATACGCAAGTCACATAAACCAAATTATTGCAAACAAAATTATCAACAATTATCAAAATCATTGAACATTGAATTTTTCTTCTGTACCTGACTAACATATATACATAATATGTACAACATATGTATATGTACATATGTACATAAGTCAAATAATTAAAGACAAAAATAACAATTTTTTTTACTGATGCCGTATTTCAATTCATGGATTGAATTACATGGATGCTTAAGTTATAATAATAGTATCACAGATATATGTACGTGTATATGGTATATGGCCAATAAGATATTTCCTGCGAAGTCAGTCACTCAACATAATTCGTTATGCAAACAGTTTTCTGACATTTGATATGATATTTTATTGAATTATATATTATCAAAGAAGAATTGATGTTTTTCTTTTGGTTAAAAAATCAACAATATGAGAACAATAAAATAAAGCCATATATGTATTTACACATCATAACAATAAAGGATAAATCAATAAAATAGAAGTATATTTTTAAAGAATGAACAATTCAATAATAACTTCACTTTGGGCACATATGTATTTACATATGTATGTATGTAAGCTTTATTTGGCATTTTATCTTGGCGCCACAGTACGTCCTTGAAAAATTATAAAATTTAAACAAAAATACATACAAAATTTGTTCCATTGGGCCTTGGAAGGTACTTTTTAGTACTTCCTGTTAGATGATGAATGGAACGCTTTATATTTTGCCAACAAAAAAAGTCTTACCTCAAAGAAGATGAAATTTTTGTGGTTTTAATATCATCAAACAATAATTTACCATGTAATTTCTATTTTACTGATGGTGCCGTTATCTTGCGTGGATACAGTTCATAACAACATTATTGAAATGCTTTGACCTACTTTGACTTCACAGTGGAAATAGTTAACTGCGACAAATTGTGCATAGCAGTAGATGCTGCAGCCCAAAAGAACACACGTTTTTAAGCAAATTCAAATCAAAAAAATCTGGACAACGAAAATCTCAATGACCGACGCGACGACGATTTACTGCCTGGACACAAAAGAATGCTGCAACTGGAACTAGAGCTGCAGATGCAACAGCTGTGAAAAAGTGTGGTACGTGCTATTTTTTACTTTCCAACAATGCAGCTGTACACCTTTTTATATTTTAAAGAAACAAAAAATACATCCACGACTTCACTTTTCACTTTTGTATTTCTAATATTTTTCTTTTAATTAGTAAAAATAATATTTTTTGCGAAACAAATAAGCAAAATAAGTTTTCCGGTCCTTTTTTTCTTCATACAAATTGAAATGTCAAAAATGCTGCACGTGAAAAGTTAAAAGTTGCAACAACGACTGTAGCTCCCTTTGCAGCTGCGTTGTGTTCGTAACATTGAATTAGTGTGTTTTGAATATTTTGACGGCTGTTCCAGGCGGTACAGGTGGTTATCGTATATAAAATTGAATTTGTGTGTATTCAATGAATTCAATATTTAGACAGCAGTTCCAGTTGCAGCTCCGTTTCCATTTGGCTAGTTTATATTTCAGAGATCACGGAGATCTCAGCAATCTTTAAAATATGCACAGGATTCCTCAGAAAAATTTCCCAGTTCTTTTGTCAAATACTTAGGAAAAAGAGATTTTGATTCGTCTCCTCAACTTTTGATAAAGCAAAATTAGTGAGGACTTTGAAATATAAATTGACCAATCAGGCAGTTCGATGACATATGGAAACTAAAGAGATACGTCAACTAAACTGTCAATTAATGTCAACAATCCAATAATTTGTATGAATTTTTTAGAGCTTATTCATATTTAACGAAGAACACATACAAAAAAGAAGAAATTATTTTTAGGTTACCATATTAATATTTATTTTTTAAACATATAACAAATAGAATTTTCAATTATGACGAAACAATTTAAGCGCTTTGCTAAACTATAAAGAAATGGTTGTGTGGATGTGAACGTCTTAATGCATTCTTTCGTTTTCCTTGCATTATTTTTGGTAGAGAATCGATTTGGACAGAAACTGGAATCAAGAATTTGACGCATTTGAGTGAAAAAAATGTATACAAACAATACCCAATTTTAATAAAAAGGTGATTGAACATTTTCGCTTCAGTAAAATGTCGTTGCATTGATTTAATGTATAAAAAATAATAAAAAAAATCAATATTTTATGTAAATTGTTGTTTTGTTCTAATTTCCAATCTTAATACTTAGTGAGTAAGTAAAGTGCACCACCAACCGAATCTCATCAAAAGCATTTAAAAGCCACAGTCTGGCTCATAATTATATGTAAATCACGATGCGAATTAAATAGTTTATACATTTTTTCTTTCTAAAAAAACGATTGATATTCCAGGAAATTTGTCATGGAGCAATAAATAGAAGAAGAGCGCATTTAAATCATACAGTTTTATTTTCGAAACCACAAATCGATTGTCAATACACAGCAATCATATAAAAAGAATTTCAATGTTAGAATTCGAAGAATATGTTGAAGAACCTCGCTAAGCCGAGGCCACACGTATCTCGGGTGGTGTGTTGTGGAGTGATGTGTTGTGTTGTGTCGCTAACTTTGCACAATAATCAGAATTTTCTCTTGCTAAATTTCATTTTCTTTTCTTAAAACACTCTGTTATCTTTCCCACTGACAAATAAGTCTTCGACACAGCGTGGTATGGCGCAATCGGTAAAAGATTGATTCCGACACAACACACCACATCACAACACATCACATCACACGAGACAAATATGGCTCTATGCATATTAAATACATTAAAGCGACAGCGACACACGACTCCACAACACACCACATGAGATAAAGTGTGGATCCGGTTTTAGTCGTTTGTACTGCGATCTGTAAAAAGAGGTTTTGAATTCTGCCTTCTTCTGTAAAATATTCAGAACATTGCTAAGCTGAAAGTGTCAAAAGTAGGCTCTGATTTTTCTGTTTATTTTACATTATGTAATAATATTTTTGTCAAATTTTTCGACTAAGGAGGTCCTGCACTTTAACCGTTGGACAGCTCCTTCAAAATCAGTAATTCGTTATTTTGATTGAGAGTAGGTATGGCAAAATCCACCCAAGAGCAAGTGCGTGCAACCAGTCGATCAATTTATTTTCACGTTTAATTAAAAATGTTAATCTTTCAAAAACAAATATTAGACGGTAATAAATGTTTCATGATGTTTCATAACGGTGACACCACAAAATGCGCCACCAACTTGCAATAACAGAGCAACAAGTGCTTGTGGTGTACCATCGTCGCTTTTTATTTAAAAAAAAAAAACACTCAAGTATTATACACCCACACAACAACCGCACAGCAACAATCAAATAAAAAATTCAACAAAAAATGTCATCTTTCTCAGCAAAAAATGAAGAGGACACTATTATTGTCAGAATCAGCAGCAATAATTGTTTGCAAATCAACACAACAAAAAACTTATTAAATTTGTCCAACGACTAAATTGTGTACTCATTTAGCCAAGTCCAGTTTGTCTACTCTTCGGAAGGAACAAGTGCGAGTGTTAAATTGAAAGAAAATAAAGGATTCAAACAACCGTTTATTTACAAATGACAAAACAATTGCACGCAGTTTAATTAATTCAACAATGGTTAGTTTTTTTTTTTTTTTTTTTTTTTTTTAACAAAACAAAAACTCAACAATACCAGCATCGAGGACACTAATCTCGCTCGAAATGATGCGATGGTTGGAAAACGCATGTCCGCAAAAGCCAAAAGTCACACAGACTTCTTGGGCTTTTCCTGTGAATATCCTTACGTGTGCTTCATCCGCAAAGCCATCAAGATGTCTCTTTTGGTTGTATGAGTGCTGCTTGTTGCTGCGGGAGAACAGTGCCTGTTGGGTGGTGATGTGGTGGTGGATATGATGGCAGCAGCTTTTTGCCAACTTGTTACACACTGATAACAGCCATATATATTGTTGTTTTTGGTGTAAACATCATAAGGGAAAAGGGTGAGTGCCATGGATGACTTTTGCTGTGGGCAGACATTGTTTCCATATAAAGGAAGAACGCGGATCACAGTTCTTTTAAACATCAACGAACAATTGACTTGTGTGCACATCCCGAAAAGCAGCAGCTTTTATACAGAGCACTTCGCTGCCATCATCAAGGTTCATTTGCCATTACAACCAACAAGTGGATAAAGCGTTAAAGAACTGTTAACCGGGAACATAAATCAAAGTGTGAATTTGTTTTTCATTGTTTTGATTTTAAATAAACCAAGTGTTAAGTGACGACAAAAATTAGTTTTTGAAAGTGAAGAATATTTTCCAAAGAGTCAGAATAATTTAAATTATTTATAAAAAAAAATACAGTGTTAATATTTTGACAGTTAAACAAAATTTGTACAATTAAAAAAATTGAGGAATCCTTTTTTTCAATTATTTCCGGTAAGTTGAATTCTGATTTAGAAAATCTCTCATATAATAATTGGAATGAGAATAATTGTCAACTCAATTAAGATCAAAGACGTTTATTTTTAAAATTAACTAATGAGAGCATAAATTATATTTTCATTTTAATTACTTTTTGGTGAATTCTTAAATGAGTTTTCTTGTGTTTTCAAAAGTCCTTGAAACTTCAAAGTGCTTTACAGAAATAGTTTCTGCCAATTTCCCTAATATTTTTTTTTTATTTTTAGAAAATGTCTACCGTTTCTTTCTATTTATATATTTATATAGACTTGAACCTCTTTTTAAATGAAATTCTATTATTTTATCACTCTGATTCATCTTTTAATTTTTTTTGAAGTTAACTAAAAATAACAAAACTTCTTCTTTATTTGTATATTTAAAAAAATATACTTAAAGTCTAAATTACCGTAAGGAAATGGCGAAAAAGGTACCTCGAAATATTAATTCTGATACAGAATAAATAATGTGAAGTTAATCTAAATTTAAATGAAAATTAATTCTTGATATTGATCAAATTTTATATTTTTGATTTAATAATAGGTCTACCAAGACAAGTAGGTAGCCATTGAATTTTTTTCAAGACCTTTGCAGATTTTAAAATATTTTTATTTATAAAAATTAAAAAAGTTCCTTGCTTTGAGATCAAATTTGTTCAATTTTGTTTTCACTTGCTCGTACAGCTCGATATTTAAATTAAGATGATGTGGAAAACAAAACAAATGGATTTCCAATTCTGCCAGTCTGTAAGTGTTCTGTCCGTTCGACTACAGCCTAAACGAATAGATCGATTTTCTCTGAACCTAACACCTATCGTTTCTTGGGCATTTCCCAGCACATTTATTTTTATTTAGGACAAAAAATAACGGTACCTGCTTTAAATTTTTTCTAATCAATTAAAAAAAGTCTTTTTTTCTCTTTTAAAATGAAAATTTTAACAAATAAATTTCAAAAAAAATGTGATTTGTAATAATTTATTTTTAGTTTTAAAAAATGTTACATTGCGTCGTTACTAACATAACCTAGGACCATTTTTTTTTATTTTTGACTATCTCGCTATATGTTTAATCGATTTTAGTTAAATAGTAAGTTTGAATATTATGTTTGAATATTAAAATATTCAGAATATCAAGTTTTGGAATTAAAAAAAAAATATATTAAATTATTTTTTTTTTTTTTTTGTTTAATCAATTTATGTCTCGATTTATGTTGATGTTTGATAACATAAAAGCAGTTTAAACTTAATATATGTTTTAAGTATCGCTCTTCGTATATTATTAATTTATCTAAATTTAGCTTGCTATGTAGTATAAGGGAATATATTTTATTCAACATTTCCTCATACAAAATATTAATTTACTATGAAATAAACATGATATAGGTAAAATGATATTTTTTGAAACAAGTAGTGACATAACATTTTTTAAGAAAATTAGTTTTTAAAATTATTTTGTACTGAGAAATAACCATAATAACGACGATTGTATGACTCACCATTTTTTATCACTCATAAATAAAAGCTTATACATTTTTCAGAGATGTGATATTTTGTAACCACATATTTTATTAAATTTTTACAAAAATTTAAAGAAAATTATTTAGACTAACAAAATAGACTAATAGGCCAGTTATAGCTTTCACTGAAAACGATCATTGGATATTTTAATTGTTAATTTTGAGAGGTCAAAAAACATTGAATTTCCTTCCTATTAAAACAGCTGTTATTTTTTTAATTTTGTATTGATTTTTAAAATCTGAAAAGTTATGATATGTGAGAGGTGGGGTCGAAATGTATTTTTACTTTTTTTGAATAGAAACAATGGTTGAGTCATTAGTTTTTAATTTCTATAATGTTTTATGATATTAAATTAAACTATTTGTCTGCTTATAACCAACAAATATTCTTAAATTCATATAATCTAGTTCTAGTTCTTTTGAGTAATTTCTTAGACGTCACCCTATTAAGTCCTTATATACACCAAACGGATATATCCTTTTTTCATCCACGCGATGAATTCTTCATTTAATCCAATAAAAAAATGAATAGGTCGAAAATTATTTAGAAACTTGAAAACTTGATATTTTTTGTAGCTTTGTTCAAATAAATTTACTATATTTCACCACCAACCGACCTAAAAAGTACAGCCTTACTCTGGAAAGCAGCATCTTTGGTTAAAAATAATAAAGTAAACTAAAGGCCGTTAAAAGCTATTTTAACAATTCCAATTAAAATAGTGTTTAGGTATCTTTTTAGCTGATGTATTTCAATAGTATATGGAATTTTGTAAATAAATAATAAAATTTATTTTAGTTTTGAAATGCAAGTTTTGATCAAATGCATAATTCGTAATTTAAGTTGGAATTATTTTATAAAATTCATCAATGTATCGTAAAATCAATAATCACCTACTTCGATCCAACTTTAAGGCACCGTTGTTTGAAATGCTTTCAACTTACTGAAAACACTGTGATTTAACTATAATTTATAGTTAAATTAAATTCCAAATTAAAAAAATAAAGAATTTATCCAAAAATATTTTAACGCAAAATGTTGAATTAAATTTAAAAAAAATGTTGAATTACATTTTTTCCTCTGTCCAGCTTCTACTTTCTTTACTATAATCAAATATACCTTAACTATAGACACGAGTCAGAGAAAATTCTTTTACTTGCTCGTTTTGCATGGTTTCAATTTTAAAATTCGGTAAGTTTAAAGTTCTTAAGTTTTGTTGCTATAGCAAAATAAAAATACACCTTATTGCTTCCTGTGAATTTGTAGGTCTTACCAACATTGGCTGGGGTCTTCTACTACTTTGAATTTGTTTGCATTCTATTTATTTTATTTGTCAAAACCATTTCCTAATCAACACAAATTTTTCATTGATTTTTATTTAAACAAATTTAAAGTTACATAAATATGTATGTAATATAGAAGGACTAATATTAACGACACCAGGAATCACTCGGTTCATAGTGAAGGTTATTTTAATAATACAAATTCTATATACTACTGAAATACTCCATCAGCCAAGTAGAAAACTTAGCACTATTTAATTGGACTTATTGATTCAAAATAGCTTTTAACGGCCTTTAGTCCACAAAAATTTAGTCGTTTCGTCCCGGCGATCTCACTTGGACTCATCAGTTGACTAGCGAGGACCTTGTCAATATGCAATTTTTGTTAAGTTCAGTTCATCTGACATAGATTTCATGACGAATATCTAGTGTGAACTAGATAGTATTTTTATCTATATCAAAATAAAAAGAAAGTTAATAATTTATAAATATGTGCATATATATCAGCAGGACTATTTAAAAAGCACATCCGAAAAGTGGTATAAATGACTACACAAATAAAATCCATAGCTCTTACAATGTTAGCGCTTAAAGACATGATGGGGGTCTGTACCACAAAACGACAAGCCAAATTTAACAAACTAATTTAGAGAAAGTGACAAAATTAGATGCACTAGAAGGATATGAAATATACAAAGCAAATGGAACAGACAACGCAATATACTGTCAACGACAAATTAATAATAAAATTCAACACTCTATATTTATTTATTTATTTATCAATGGATACATAATCTTTTGAATAACAAATTTAGTAGTTATTTTATAATTTTATATCATTAAAAAAATTTGTCTTAAACATATTTCTTCTCATTTGAAGATCGAATTCATGATGAATTAAATTAAAAAGTGATAAAGAACGTTTATTTCATCCATAATTCCTGTCCTGTTTTTAAAAATCGAAAAAAGTCTCTGTTTCTTAGAACAGGAACATAAAAAGGCATAAGAACTAATTAATCCGGAGATTTTATTCTTCTATCTATTGGTTATGTACCTTATAGAAAATAACTTAAGGATTCTCTACGACTTTTTAGAGATTTCTAATTTATTAATGTGCATCTAGAACTACAGCTGCCCAGCTGCTCTTTCGATCACCCTACGTACCTGAAAGCAAAACGCTTGAATTTTCTTTGAACATTTTCAATTCTGTCAGAGGAGTTTTGATAAAAAGACGACCAAAGAATACAGAAACAAACTTATCAACGAATTCGCTTTGGATAGATATTATGAAATTAACATTTTCTGAAAAAAAAAAAAATACTTTGTGTTAAAAATAACACCACGGCCTTTTATTTCACTAAAAACTGAAAGACTTTCATAACCAATACTTTAACAGATTTTCACCTTAGGTGTTGAACGAAAAGGCTCTAGATTCTAGATATCTTACACTTTCACCTACACTAATTTAACTTAATATTGTTACATTTACACCACTGAAAAAAACGCATCTGTATCTTTTTGAAACCTAACACAGTCATCAATTGAACGTACATACTTGAAAATATAGTTTCAAATCGTGTGAGAACATTAGACAATTTGCAAATTGTAAACAATCTGGAATGTACTTGACAAATAGGTTGAAAAGGAGAGGCCCCAAATGGCTTTCCTGTGTCAGGCCTGACAAGACTTCAATAAAAAAAGATTTAAATTTAAACAAAGTGTTTACGATTTGACAAATATGATTCCAACCATTGAAGCCAGATTTATACCTCATTCTCTTAAAGTTTATGGTGCATTCGAATACTTCCTTGTAGACATTTGTAACTCAGAATCATTTCTGAAAAATGGAAGAACCGTTTCAGTTGCTACATACATACCTTCTGTTTCCGATTGCCATAAATTGTCATTCACTATTTTCTTTCTGTGGTATCAAAGAAAAAAGCTTTGAAAAAATATATTTCAAATATGAGAAATTTTTAACATTTAAAACATTAATAATATACAGTTCGACACTTCAACTTAATTCAACAATAATATTAATACAAAAACATAGTACATTCTCTCCATGTTGAGAAAATATAAAATTCTTACAAAAAAATGTTTTCTTTATCTTTTATATTAGATTTTATTTATTTATGTAGTTTATTGTGTATGCTCGCCATCTAAACATTCTCATATAAACCTTTGTTAATCATATCAAGTGTTGAAAACATTTGCTGCTCTTAAAAATAACTTAAGTAATTCAATACCTAACTTTACATTCTACATACAAAAAAGTATAAAGTTAGATAAAAACAACAACAACAAAAAACTTGATGTGTGGAACTGCTTCAAAACTATTTTTTCTTCCATTGAAATACAAAAAAAAGGATTATTCAAATTCCTTGGTATCCTGGAAAAACGAATTTGTCCTATAAAAAAAATATTGTGTTTCATAAAATATATGTATATATGCAAAATAAAGTATATAAATATATTCTTAAAGCCAAAAGAATTGTTATTTTGCAAATAAAATGTATGCTCATTAGAATTCTAAAGCATTGTCATGTTTCTTTTTTTTTAATAATAATTCGGAGGTGACTTCTTCGACATTGGGAGGATAGAGATTTGTTTATATATGAACGTAAATACGTAAGACAACATTTTATTATATATTTGTAGATGATATTTGTGAAATTCAAAAGGGAGAACTTTTTTAATTTATTTCTAATGGTGTAGCTTGAAGTAGCCTTCATTCTAAGTCATATTCGAATTGGTATTGTAAGAACCAATTCCGGTAGCATCGGATTCAGTATTTTTGAGATAATTCATTAATTCTTTATTATTCTATGGTTCTATGTGATAGTTAAATCATTTTGTGGAATTCACATTATGTTAAGCAGGGTTAAAATAAAATGATGTAAAAATCATTTATGTCACGTTATGAAGGATCGAACAGTGAATTTTATCCTTTACAGACAACATACTGCACAATACTGTCACTTCTAGTGGATGCAAAGTCTGAGATAGCTACTTCAACTGACATACATTCACTGTGTTAAAGGATTAAGAAACAAACCAATTGGTATTTTAAAGCAAAGGTTCTTAACATTTTAGTTAAAAAATAAAAGAACAATTTAAAAAAATTATCAACTAACTGGGATAAGGGATCCAAATTCTATTTTCTCTAATTGATTCTTTTAAAATACTCAATTTAATCTTCAAGTACGTGGTCTACCTTTTGACCGTGCCTCTAATCAATTAATAATTAGTAAGAAATTTTACTTAACCTACTTTATCTGTCCGTCATAAAATCCTTTGTTTTTTTTTTCACAACACACAAGAAAAAACAAGAAAGGAAAACAAAGTTGCATAGCAGCCATGATATGGTTAAAACTTTTTATTATATGACTGTAAAATATAAGAAGGGTAGGAAGTTGTAAATACAAATTTGAGTTTTGTGTGAAGTTTTTTGTTTGGTAATGTTTTATTTATGTAAAATGATTTGACTCATAAATTAAAATGGTTTCATTCTAAAAATTTAAAATATTGTATATGCAATGAACGTAACATGTAAATTAAACAACAACGTGATTTTATACTCTATGGCCTTAAACATTTGTATTAAAAGTTGTTCTTTAAGCTTTTTAAATTTTATTTGGTTAAATTGAGTAAATGATTATAGCCCCTGCGGAGTTTTCTACCCAAACATACTCATGTGTAGGGATACGTTTATCATAATTTATGTACGATGTATGTATGTATATATGATTTGTGACAGCTAATACATTTTTAAATTCTAACTTTTTTTAATGTTTTATTAAATAACAATTTGTTTTGGGTAAAATTTTAAACAGCATGATTAGGATATGTATTAGCACGATAATATGCGTAAAAATTTTATTATATTTAAACATTTTTTAACTTTTTATTGATAAAGCAAGCCTGTCAAGTATGACTGTGGAGGTTGTTTTTTTTTTGTTTTGTAAATTTTTGTATTGTTTAGTTCTTGTTATTGAAACTTTTAATTTCTATGCCTACATGCCTACTGCTATGCCCAACTTTTCTTAATTCTTAGATATACCTCCTAACTTTTATAAAATTAAAATTTTTAAATTAAAATCTCTTTAATCTCAAGCTTGTCATGTGGCAGTTTTCAAATAGTTTTATAAAAAAAAAATATTTGTAAAATTTAAGCAAGCAATTTATGAAAACTTTCTTTAAAAATTTGAACGAAATTATTCTAACCATTGTCATCCTCATCATATTTGTTGACGTCAGTTCAAACCATTTAATTCAAATTCGTTAAAAAAGAAAAAAAAAACATATTGCCTACTTTTAGGCTCTATATAAACTATACGTTGATTAAATTAATTAATTATTAACCACTTTCAGCCGTATCTATTAGATTTACTTAAAACGTCTCTTAGATGAAATTTAGTTAAGTGCGCTTAAATATATATAATCGGTTTCGCATTGATACTTAACTAAACAACGATTTTGTTACGTAACGTAAACGAATCTACAAATTGCATACTTTTAGGCTGTTTTTTTTTGACAGCTTCCAAAAAAAATGTAAACAAAAAACGAACTCATTACCAAATAAGAGGGAAAGAGAAGCAACTGGATGTAAAGTCCAAAACAAAAGATAGAAACCCGACTCCATTTTGCTTTATGATGTTTTTTTTTTTGTAAATTTATTTTATTTAATTGTGAACCTTTTGATATTATTATCTAAAAAAAAACGCAAACATTTATTTTTCAAGTCAATTTATTTAAAACAATCACAAATACTTTTTACATTGCCCACTTTAATTAAAACAAAAAATTGAAAGTTTCGCCTACATACATATGTTCATATATGTATGTACATATTTATCCAATAAATTAACAAAAATAATTCTTCCCAAATGTCAAAATATATCTAAGAGGGCTCTAAATAGCCTTTAAACGCGGTGGAAGGCGTTTAAGTTAAGAGGCCTTTAAGTAACGTTGCTTAAATGTCAAAATTGATTATAGATACCGATTTCCCACTTAAGAGCTATTAGGTTAAGAGCTAGAGGTATTTTAAAGCTAAGAAGGCTTTAAAATTTCTTAATATATACGGCTGTATGTGTTAAGATTTCACGGCAGAGTAAGTCGGTAAGACTAAAATCACTTCTAAGTATATTTTTGAAATTATTTAAGTTAGCACTTCTTCTAATTTTTAAGAAATAGGTTATTTGTTATACAAATGAATCCAATTAGAAAAAAAAGTTAAAGATTAAAGGTATGAATAGAAAAGAGAAGAAAACTCCGATGAAATAGCTGTAACAGATTCTAAATAAATAATGAATACAAAATGAAAAATGTAAGGGTATACGTGGAGTATATACCCTCCATTTGTATTGAAAAGTTATTGCATATTAAGTAATTCAAACAGATACCAAGCCTTCATTGGAATTTAAATCGATTTGTGATAGCAGTCTCTAACGGTTTATGTTGCTTTTGCATACGGTCTAGGAATACGAAAGATGGGAGTAAGAAAAGGACCATCTAAACTTCAGAAAATACAAAATTTTAAAACATTTTTAAAAAATCGAAGTGAATTTTTTTTGAAAATACTTGCACATTCCACACAAAAGTTCTGCTTTTGTGTATCTACGTAAGAAAAAGCCATCACTGCTCACTCCAAGTAGAACAGAATTATTATTATTTGTTATTCTATTTTAATTGCCACTTAGTTTAATAACGAACATTTTTATAAACGAACTAACTAAAACGGAATTTTTATTTTATTTTACACCAAAGTTTTCTTTTTTATATACAGAAACAAATTAAATGCAAGTAACAACTCACACATTTAAAAATACACCTAATAATTGCGAATTAAAAAAAACAATCTTTTTTTGTTCCAACACTTCATTGCAAAAAAAAGTCCTTACATAATATAATAATTAAAATTTTCTGTCACTCTGCACATTCAACAGAAAATAATATTCATCTACTCAAGCACTTCCAAATCTGGCATTGAAAAAAAAAATATATATTAAAACAAAAATAATTTATTCATGAGCGTGGACATCAACGATGTTGCTATTTTCACATTATGAACTGTACAAGTGTAAAGAGTCACAAAATACTAAATTGAGCATTTACTCTTTTCTTATGAAAAAAAACTTACTTTTGCTAATTGTATTTAATTAAAACTAATTGTTTTCATTTCTTTGGTCTTTAAGAATTTCCAAGAGATTAAGATTTTGAGATAACACTTAAAATAGATTTATGAATAATTTAAAAGGTAATCAATTTTAAATTATAATTATAGATTTAAAAAAAGTATATCTGCTTGCAAATGATTAAGGGAATATTCAATTTTAATAATAAAAAAAAAACATTTAACAATTTTTGTCATTGAACGTCTAGTAGAGCATTTTCTAGTCGTAAACAACTAAACAACGTGATTAGTCGTATCAGGAAGGCAAAGTAGGTAGTAGTATACGGCAATGTATTATGAGTGTATGAGCGTAAGGTATTTTGAACATTAATTATAATGATATACCCTTAATATTGTAGAAGGTGTTTCAATTAATATTCCTTAAGATGTAAAGGATAAAAGGTAGTCGCACATTACAGCTGATTGCGATTTTTAATTGCACCTTGGGAAGAAAATTTGAGAAATTTATTTTAAAAGATATTTAGTATAATATTAATAATATTTAATTAACTTACTGGTCGCATTTACTAGTTAAGGTGTGAAAAAAACATAGAGAGGGTAGGTTGGTTTAAGAAAAGACAGAAATCGTATGGGAGGGGGCTCTATTCTCCCCGCTTAGAAAACTTGACGCTCAAATGTCTTGTAGTCTTTTTTTTTAGTTCTTGCGTGACTGGTCTTTTAGGTCGATTAATGAATGGTTTAACCTTCCTTTTATATTATCCTTTTATTATTATATCCATCTCCAGCCTCTTATTAGCATACAATCAAGTGACAAAGTACTGGATTAATAATCCTATGCTACCCTTTTTGCAATGAACACCTGAAAATTTACCTTTCATGTTTTTTTTTTTATTAGGTAGATACGCTTGTCGCCGCCACAGCGTCGATGGCGTGTCTTAGCCGTTGGAGTCAAGATAACACAACTACAATTTTTTAACTAAAATACAAAAAATGTGCTACATAAAGACAAATAAAGGCTATATACAATATACATAATAGAAACAAAAATTCAAAATCTTGAGTGATTTTTTTTTTAATAAAATGTCTTATTCCTTTTTTAATTAGATAAGGTTTATAGTTTTAATAAATTTCGCATGTTTTTTTTTTTATTTTAAGTCAAATAATGCAATTTGCTTGGATGGAAAAGCAATTTTTTATTACGTCTTATCGCTTATCCATATTACTATAAAAAAACACGAATTGAAGTTTTTGTTTTTAAAACTTCAATATTGCGAAAAAGGATTCATGTATTCTTTTCAAAATAAAATACATAAATCAATTAAATTATGAAAATAGGCATATGTACAGTACATTTCGGTCAAATATTATGCTTCTCTATAACATTTATCTTTATTCGAAGCCACTTATACTTATGTTTTTTTTTTTTTTTTCGATTCCATAAATTAATTTAATCGCCCTCAAAGATGTTTTATAGGTATGTGTAGTGCAGAACACGGTGGCATTACATACAAGATTTGCATAGATAATCCGACGGATTTGCAATATGTAATGTGAGATATAGAACGGTTAAGTGGTATGTACACGTTTATAAAGATCGTGAGCTAGCGTTAATTATAATCCAACATTTAAAAATAATTCTGAATTTTTTTTGTTATGTTCCAATAAGATTTTATTTATAACAGAGTTAGAACAGCCCCAGGGTTACAACCTCAGTAATCAAATTTCGGGGCAGATTTGTAAAAAAGTTTACTCCATCTCGAAAATTTCTATTGTAGATTTGGATCAAATTTTCAAAATTTTCTTTTTTAACAAACAGTAATAAAAATAAATATTTTTTAACAACAAAAACATAAATCAAATAAATTTTATTCGTTTCAAATTCTGTTAATTTAAATATTCAGAGTCAGAGTTAATTAAACAATTGAATAACATACTGCTATCATTTCCTTTCTTGTGGTTTAGCTAGAGATTTTTTTTAATTTTTCAGTGTGGAAAAAAAATTAAATATCAAAAAAGTGGAGCGGCGGAGTAGATTAATTTCTTTTCCCAAAATTGGAGTAAATTTACTCCAATTGGAGTAAGGTTCTAACGTCATTCTTGTGGGCTTCATACTAAGAAAAATAGAAAAAATTGCTTTATTCATTTAATATATTTGAATAAATGATTTGTTAAAAAATCAAATTAATTTACTTTAAAATTTTCAATATTCTAAATGTTTTGAACGCAAAAAGTTAGATCATATTTAAAGTTTAACTGTAACCGCACGACACTTATTTTTTATCTGGTATGAGCAGCTTATACATATATAATATATGCACCTATGGTATTGATGAATGAAAATGTTTTAGTTGCACTGCGACCTTAAGATCTATTGTGCCCCTCCATTCATGGTATTGATATAGATGATATAATATTAAACAAACTTGACAAAGTCTATGTTCACCCCAATTATAGAATTCGATCTCGATGAGTGAAGCTGCAGAGGGAATCAGATTCAGTCAAAGTCTTTTTTTATTCATTTTTTTCTATTTACAACTTTTCAAGAATGCGTGAGATTATTTTCATTAAATTAAATCTTTGGTATGCAATTAATAGAAAATTACTTTTTTCCCTAGGGAATTATAAATCAATAGAGTCGGAAACTGTTGACCACTTTTTTAAGATACTTTCGTACAAAATTTAAATATAATATATGTGCAGTACATAGGTACATATGTTTTGTACGCGCAGAACTTGGCTTAACATCATCCGATTTGAATTCATTGGTTTTTTTTTTTTGTTGGATTCGTATTGAACTAGGTTAACACACTACAGAAATTACGAGCGGAAAAGTTGGAAAATCTTGAAACCCCAAAATTGACAGTTTTAGGAGTGGATGGTGGCGATATCTGAAATTTCCATTTTGTATGAATAATAGAAAACATTGATTGAATTGACAAACACTACAGAATTAAAAATCCACTAATTTTATCCCTCACGCAAATGGAATCGCCTCTCAGAGTGCTACATTTTTGTATATACAAATTATTGCAACGTAACAAAAAATTAAATCTATTGTACCGGTAAAATCATAGCAAAAGTCACATCCTTCAATCGCCATAGTTTTTCTTCTGTATTCGTAGTCGTAGTATAATCATATACTACGGCTACGAATACGAAAGAAAAATTAAAAGGTTTTATTATTTTGTATACATATGTAGATGTTTTACAAAAATATTCTTAATATTATGTACAAATTGATACATTTTTTATTTTATTGTTAAATACAAAATCTACTGCATTTTTTTAAATGATCTACTGTGAAATTTTTTTTCGGAGTCGCAACACTGGTCACTATATTTAGCCAATTCAGGTGTCTCAGGCTTACTGAGATCTCAGAGATATCAGCAATCTTAGAAATCTGAACGTAATTCCGTAATTCCTCATTGAGATTCCTCACTTTTGCTCTCAAAAAGCTGAGACTGACATTTTTTGGATTCGTTTGCTCAATTGTTTTTTGTCGCAATTGATCAAATTATAAAAAAGAGATGGAGAGTGCTTTTGACTTGTAGCGGAGAAATCTTATTCAAGTTTCTTCTTCTCATCAGTGAAACTGACAGCAGTTTGCTCAAAGAGATTTCAGAAACATGAACAATTCTAGAGCAACTTAATAATAAAAAAAAAAAAAAAGAATGCCGAAACCCGGGATTGAACCGGGGACATTTAGATCTTCAGTCTAACGCTCTCCCAACTGAGCTATTTCGGCTCACAAAAAATCTTACGTTAATAATTTTGATACCATTTTGATATACCATTCCAAAAAATTGATAACAATGTTATTGTGTTCGGTTATGTTGTATTAATAAAGATAAAGAGTAGATTAAACATATTGCTCGTATTCATAAAAACAAAATGCACTTATCATAATAAATATGTCATAAACATGTCAGATCTGGAATTAAATTACCCACTTATGTATACATTGGCGATTCTCTCTGCAAAGTAAGATTCTTTGGATTTTATTATTTAAATTTTAAAAACATACATATTTCATTATATTTAATTATGTGGTTTTGATAGTTTTAACTATTTTATAAGATTGTTGTCATTTGCATAAACTTTAGGAAACTTTCGTTTTATTATTTAGTTTAACTTAAGTATTTTTATATTATTTTCCAATCCCTCTAGAACATAACAGATTTACCTTTACTTTTCTCTTACATATTTTTTTTTCTTCAACTTCAAAGTAAAGTATTATGTAGGTTCTTATATTCTTAAAAAAATGCTTAAAGGTCGCTGACATGCAGGTTACTTACTTTTTATGCCCTAAGTCATCCCTATATACTTGAATTGTTCAGCTAACAGATATAATATTCATATATGTATATTTTTGGGATTTACTGATGCTCGGTGGAACAGATGAATACAGTTAATATGCCAGAAGCCTATAGCAAATTCGATTAACAATGCTTCTTTGAATTAGCATAAAAAGCGTTTAACGTTAAAAAAAAAAAATTGTTTGTACATGAAGCGCAATTTACGGGGTATTCAAAGAAGATAAGTTTTATTTTTTTTTCATGAAATGGTAAATAAGATTGAAATAAATATTGAAAGTATTATGTATAATGTTTCATGTTTCATTTTCCCATACATCTAAGATGGGAGCCATGATTTAATTTTTGACATGAAATGGAATCAGGTAAAAATAAATTTACATAATGAGTTTATTCGATGAAAAATGTGTGGTCAAGTGATTAATTAAAAAATATTTGATTATTTATTAATATTTAAATCAAATACGTTCTAAAGAACTACATATATCTACACAAAGTCAAAAATGCCTGTGCAAGATATATGTATGTACATATTCGTTACCAACAAACTGTTTGGAAGCAAAAAAAAAAACATCTAAAGTTCATCTGAAGGAAAATTAACGGAGCAATAAACTGAACTAAAAGTTTGCTTTAATAGATTTGTCTAAAATACTATTACTATTATATAAACTTTATTAAACAAGAAAGGTTTTTCGATCCTCTCTTCGCTCATACCGGAAGGTGATCAGTTCAAGTATCCAAACTCTATTTTTATCTTTTATCATTTATATTGTAATACAAGTTAAAAGAAAAATCCAATGTTTTTTCTGCATAATCTCGTAAGAACCCATCAATTCAAAATAGCGTCAATAGCGTGTTTCGTTTACTCAGATTTACATTGATATTTAAAATTTAATTAAAACTATGTTTGAATTTTGATTATGAGCTTGTTGGTTTTAATTGAGTAAAATAAGTACATACATTAAAGTAGTGAATTGATTTTATTTTAAATTTAAATCTAGCAGACAACAAACAATCGAACAATAATTTAATTTGCTACTTCATTGAGTTGCAAAAAGAAATAAAGTTTGTTTGCTTGTTATTTTAAAACTTAATAATAATTTGTAAATGTATTTTTTTAAACTCATGTTTGCCCAATGAAATTATGTACGAATTCTAACTACACAAAATAACAAACTGTTCTTATATCCCGTTACCTGGATTTAACTTCTATTTACAAACCTGAAGTAAAACCTTTACGTGGGGTAAAACCTTTCAAACGATAAGAGTATATGGCTTTAAAAAAACATCAAACAAAAATTTTTGAGACAGTAGAATTACGCAAATCATCCGCATATAGAAAGCATCTTAGAAGCTTTGTATAAATTTTACAGCTTAAAATGAAAGAACGGTTATTATATCGTTTAATTTAAACTGTAACCGTAAAAACGTTGAATAACAAACCATAATTTACGAAAAAAGTGTGACTGCCGGGACTCACGTTTAAGATGTGTAAACATAAAATTAAATATTAAAGTGCTGGGTTTACATCACAAAAAGCGATGAGTTCGAACTGTCAACCAAATTTCAATCCGAACTCAACTCGACCTTTCGATTAAGTATGAACTACGAAGGAACGTACCAAATGTTGAACGTATCCAATATACATCAACATCTCGTAATGTTCTGCAGAAATTTCCACGTTTTTAGTTTACACTTCCGCCGGAATAGATGTTTACACATCAAAAAAAGACAATAACAATAGATAAATAAACATACTTCACTCGAAACTCCATTGCTGACGTTTGGTATGAGTTTAGAAAGGTATAATTTTGTTACCATTTTCTCTTTTGACTTTGAGAACACAATATATGGTGCGTTCTTTTTCTCTTATATCTTAACTATTGTTAACTTTGATTGTTTCTGAATTAGAAAATTGTTACATTTGTGTAAAATTATAATGTCATTAAATCGTTTCTAAATTCAATGTGAAAGATTCAGATTGTTACATTGTAAGAATTGTAAGAATTTCAAACTCACCTCCTTGATATGAATTGAAATTTTGATCTGTCAAAAGCAGTTGATGCTTTCATTTCTTTTATTTACTTTTCTTTCAATTTGAAATTCATGTCGATTATGGAATCCGCAGTGATTCGCAGTGCAGGGCTTTCTTTTCTCTTTACTCATTTGTCGTCAATAGAAAAGAGAACACCGTACTGCGCATCACTGCGGATCCAGTATTGCGGATTCTATAATCTACATGATTATTTTTTTTATATTGACTTTTTTTCGATTTTGCCGATTTCTATACATTTTGTTATTGATTGGATTTTTTAGGCAAATAAAGTTATTGTGCATTTAATTTAAATTTTATAAATACTTGAATGATAGAAATATTTTCTTCTAATAAAATTTGATGCAATCAATAAATTTCTTTTTGACACATCAACAAAAGTTAACATTTTGTAGAAAAAGAACGCACCAATAACTTTACATTAAATATGCATCTAATGCGTTTTGAAATTCATCTAAGTTTTTATAACGCAAGCGATTGCAACCTGCAAATATAATACATTTTTAACAAAGTTATTACCATTTTCTACCTAACACACATATGCATTTACATAACATTGATTTTTTCGAAACATAGATTTGTGAACCCGTGCTAAACCAGTGCGAGAATAAATTAACAGAATATTTTCAATTCGATTACAAAATTTTAGAATACAGAAAAACGAGCCGTTCCCGAAAATTTGTCTACGTTATTTTTTTATACTCCAAGATTTTTAAATGATAAGCAAAATTGTTTTGATAATTAAAAATTATTAATTGTTAAATCAATTAAATAATTATGGAATAAAGAATTTTTGTTTCCATTTGTGATACTAAGTTTTGGCCCTTATAGAATTCAAGTATCAACCTCAAAGCTCTTTAAAACAAGTTTTTTTTTTAACATATACGTAGTGTCTACTTGTCACATAAGAACGCGGTTATTAAATCCAATACAAAATAGATGGGTGTAGTGTAGGTTTGGTAAAGATAATAAATATATTTCTTAGATCATATTTATATACACATCTGTGCATTATTTTTACTTTTTTAAAGCAATTGTTTCAAAGAATAAATTGGATTGAAATGTCATATCTCAAACACACAGTATCTACATGCAATGCATGTCTAAAATATGACATTTCACTTGAATTTGTTTTTCATTCACAATTGCATCTGCAAGTTAAATATAGCGAGTTGGGTTGTGTGTTCTTGCTTTTTGTTTAGTGATGCTTTTTTGAAGCAACTTATCAAAAAAGCTCCAAACAAAATTATTAAGTAACACAAATAAATTAGAGAAAAAAAATTAGATTATGAAAAGCGGACGGCAAAAATTTGTATTACATATATAAAAATAAAATGCACGACCGACTGGAGTGACACGTACTTGCTATTTTTGTTAAGCTGTAACGTGATTAAACTTTTAAAATGTAAGGCATTGGTTTATTAATAAACCCTCAATGTTTCAAAGCATGAAAAGGACAAAAGTTAAAAACAAAAAACAAAAACAACATTAAATTCTTGTATTGAAACATTTATAAATAGAAAAATTTAATATTATATTTGTTTTACGGGCTACAAATATAATAATTTACAGAGGTCATAAAAACATACTAATAGAAAAATTTAATATACAATTATTACAGTTTCAAAAATCTTCTTCTGTATTTTATTAGTTATTCTTACTTGTTAATTTATTCGCCGAAGGTTGAGGTACACTGCCTAACGCTTCAGTGAACCATATAAATATTATACAAAATTTTACTTGTGAAAGTTATTTATAAAAATTGGTCCAAAATTTGAAATGATTTAGTACGATGTTTAAGCATTTTTAATATAATGCTTAGTAAAAAACAGCATTTTTCTTATTTTAAACGATATCACGTTTTTAACATTTTATTAATTTTAAAATTTATTAAATTTCTTATTATCATACTTACTCGTAATGTAACTTTGACAATAATTGAAAATGTGAAAATGGTATGTTTGCTTACTTGTTTGGACAAACTGTCTCTTTTTAAGAAGTGTTCAGTTGAAGTTTATTATATTGTTAGTTTTACCCGAACAACATTCCACCCGGAAAATTTGACATTTCACTTTTAGCTTATTGTGAATTTCACCCGAAATTTCATTTTGGAACATTTCCCCTTATTGTAAACATATTTTATTCGGGTGGAATGTAATGTCATTGACAACCTATGTACATAAGTGTTCACTTATTTTAAGTAGGCGAACAAAATTACGTTCGGGCGAGACTCAAAATAGCTTTTAAAATTCCAGGGGAACAATATATTTCAAGATGAAATATTTGTCGGGTGAAACTCACAATAAGGTTGATTATTTATATCAGTACAACTTGGAGACACAAAAATGTATAACAATGTAAAGACAAATGTGTTCGTATCCATGATGTTAAAGGACGTTTTGATTAAACTGCTCGGCTGGTTGCTAAATAATAAATCTTAACAATCCTCCTAATCCTCTCATTTAAAATTTTCAAAATGCACTTACCAGTCCATATAGTCAAATCTAAACTGACAGTTTTTCGTGTTTCGTTAATATTTCAACCAGTAACAAAATAACAATATACTTATTTCAATTTACCTATATAAACCTATGTAAGCTTCGTATATTCATAAAAAATGTTGATTCGAATATAATTCCATTTAAATTCCGGTAGCAAAAACGATAACAATACAATAAACCTTAAAGATTTAAAACATAGACAACACATAGCCGCCGCCGCCGCTACCACCACCGCCGCCGTCAGTCGCCGTGATCATATCCCTAAGGATATGAGAAATCTTTTAAGAAATATTGCAATCACATTTTTGACGGAAGTAAGGGGGAAGTTAAGGATTCTGTGTGGGTATATGTATATTTTGTATTTTCATGACATTTCCATGCGCATAATAGAAAAGTACAAAACAAACAAACAATAACTCAGCTAAGCCTTATATATATGTATCTAGACATAAACCGATAACCTAGTCGAAGATCATAAAGTCTGCCAAAGTAACAAAGTCGTATATATGTATATGTTTATAAGCTAAACAACTGAAGACGAAATGCAACAAGCTGATGAGACTTTATCTTACGTCCTGAATTGATACACCTTGTATGAGGGTGCACAGAGGATTTATAAAACGAAAAGTGTTTATAAAACTGGGGTGTCGAAGTGAGAACTTTTATATTCTTATATTTAAAGATAAGATGAAAAATCAAATTCATAACTGTAAATAATAAACGGTGTTTGGTGAAAGTGTACAGCAAATCTGCTAAATTTTTACACAAAAATAATAAGAAATAATTTTATATTTTGTGTACAAACAATTACAACATGTTTATAATTTAATTTTTGATGGTACATACATGATGTTTACATGTAAAAAAATCTGCTGAACTGAAACAAATTATTGGTAACAAATTAAAGTAATATAACAAGAAAGTACTATGTATGCCACCGATGGGTAAGCCTGAGACACATAATTTATTATTTAAATTGGCCAAAAAGCGTTACAAGATTTTAAAATTATAGCTTTGTTTGTTGGAAAAGATTTTTCTTTTTCCATTAAGCATTAAGCTCGTATCGTAGTAAAACCAAAAACAATTAATTAACTAAAAATCAATTTATTCTGTATAGAAAATACCTAAATTAAAAGAATCAAGTACTTTCCTATGAATTTTTGAAGTGACAGCTCTGGCAAGAAACCATGATGCAACAAACAAAGAAGGCTAATTTAATATTGTTAGGAAAAACATTGAACCCCCATTAAATGGAAAAATTGAAATGGCTTTATAAGGATGGTGCACATAAAACTTGAATAGTAATAAAAAAAAAACGTCAAATTACACCTAACGAGGTATAAAATTAACTTAATTACAAAACTTAAAGCCAAACCCTATATAAAATGCAGTCAACATTATGAAGAGTTTTCTAGCATGAAATGTTCCAGCTTTCAAAAAAAAAAAACAATCAAAGTTTAAAGCATATTTATATTGACACAAAAAGTTAAATATATCTATTTACGTACACCTAATTCTTTGTAATAAAATAATTCAATATAAAATTCTCACAAAATGAAAAAAAAATATACATTTTCATAAAAAAAGTACGTATACGTCCGAGTGTACCTTCATTTTACAAGAGACCTTCTGGATAGTATGCACTACATATTAAAATTTTCTGCTAAGCTTAAAATTATTTTTCAACAACAGCTCATACTTCATTCTTTTTTTATAGTAAAAATAGATTTAATTGAGTTCAAATTAAAATTATTACACAAATTTACCTATAACTTCACTTTTATGACCGGTCTATGGGGTGGAATACTTTACCGATTAGATTAGAAACCGTGTTCATAATTATATATTTGACTTTGTTGGAATAAAATTTGATAAGTGTTTCCGCAACCTGTATATCTGATATACCAATCGAACGAGATATTCTTTCATTCACAGTAGATTTTGACATCAAGGAAAGTTATCAGATGGCTATTTTCAGTGTTTTTTTTTTTTTTTTTTTGTGGTGTTACGTCTTACACCAACCTTAAGCCGGAACTACACCAATCTAGTGTGGAGTGATGTGTTGTGTCACTGACTGTGCATAATCAGATTTTTTTGTTGAAAACTTTAATTTTTGCGTTCGCTATTAACTTATTCTCTTCTCCGAGCACTCTTTCATCTTTTTCACAGAAATATATGGCTCCGACACAGCGTGGTATGGCGCAATCGGTAAAAGATCGATTTCGATACAACACACCACACCACGACACATCAAACGAGATAAATATGGCACTACGCATACCAAATATATTGAAGCGATAGCGACACACCACACGAGATAAATGTGGTCCCGGCTTTAAGATGTTTCACTACACACTTTTATTGATTAGCTGTCACAATAATTTTTGTTACTTCAATGTCAATTTTGTAAAGTTATCTGTCATAAAGTTGCAAGTCATGTTTTGCGGTTCCATTGTTTTTCCTTTTAAATTAAGCCCGTTCCGGTTTCTCGGGATTATTAAAATCTCAGAAATCTGAACGTAATTCCTCAATGAGATTCCTCACTTTTGCTGTCAAAAAGCTGAGATTGATATTTCCAGTGAATTTAGTAGCTAGAGTTTTCTTAGTCAAAACATGTGAATAAATAAAAGAAACCTTAAATTTTTAAGCTAAAGCTAGAATTTTCTAGTTCAAGCTATTGAGCGTATTTTTTTTCTATAAAACCAAGCTTAAGCTAGAATAGTCTATTACTAGAATACATCTTTTACTTGCTAACTTAAACTTTGTTTTATTCACCCAAAACCTAGCTTTTACCTAAAAATCCAAGTTTTAGCTTTAGTTTTTTTTTTATTCACAAGATCCCATATACAATATACTATGGGTCTTGTGAATAAAAAAAGAGTAAGCGCTAACAAGTCATAGCTTTTACTACTAACTTCAGCTAGGTAGTTTCAGCGTAAAGTTTGTTTTATGTGAACACAAATATGATTACGCTAAACAGCTTGAGCTAGAAAATTCTAGCTTTACCTTCGAAATTTAAGATTTATTTTGTTTATTCACAAGTTTCGGTTTAGGAAGCTTTAGCTAGTAGCGTCTGTACGTCCAGTGGACAGTGAAATCGCATAACGGAAATATAATGATGATTTTTTTTGAAGAAAATTGTCTTAATTTGAGCTATTTCCTAATAGGCGCATAAGCTTAATCATATTCACACCATAACTATAGAGAATACTAAAAATAAGACCTAGTCAAAGCTTTCTAGATACGGTTGAAAGAATCTTGATATTTTTGGAGCTTTTACTATAATATTCTAGCTTAAGCTATTTTCATTCACACAAATTGAAGTTTAGGCTGGAAACTGAAAGAATTAAGCGTTGAAAGAATTAAGCGTTGGTTATTTTAAAATAGCTACTACTAGAAGACATCTTGAACTTGCTAGCTTGAGCTTATTTTTATTCACCAAAAAGATAGCATTTACTTAAAAATCCAAGTTTAACATTAAGACTTTGTTTTAATCACAATACCTTATAAATACGGTCGGTTAAGAGCAAGCTTGATGATAGCTCATGCATGGTTTAGTTCTCCGTTCTGAATTAAAAAAAACCCTTTTCTCAACTTTATTTGTTTGACGTTTTAAAAGAAATAAGAATAGATCAACAAATCGTCACATTATTTTAAAAAGAAACACACTCACCCAATCCTTATCGATGCGTGATCTAATTTATGAACGGTCCATTTGTCCTATATAAGCATTTCCCCATGGAGCAATAATTCGGTCAGTTTGCTAAACCAACACAAGAGAAAAAAAGTTCATTTTGTATATTATTACAACTTGTAAACCCATTGCACGTAATTCACAATAATCTAAGTTAACAAAAAGAAGACAAATTGGCTTTCGAACAAAAAATTTTTAGGCTTCAACAACGCCCGGCTCGGCGACGTGGTGGCGGTATTGGCAGTGGTGGTGGCGTCGTGTCGGTGGAAATGTCAACGACTACTGTACAACGACAATGACATTAAGATGGTAAATATTTTTTGAGCATTTTTCATCTTGTGAAACATCCTTCACTGCATATTGAAGAAATTATTTTCTTAGAGGAAGGAAACTCGACAAAGTACAAAGAAATAAATCTCCTTGAAGAAGTCGTTAAAATCAATAAGACAAGGTTCGATCAGAAAAATAAGGTTCTCCCTTATTATGTACATACGTATCTTTTCCCTTTTACCTATGATGTTCCTTTCAATAATGACTTAAGCAATAAACATTAACTCGTCGTCGTCGTCGTCGTCGTAAGGGCGAGTAATTTGTTTAACTTTATCTTTTCAAAATTGGATTACTTAAGTCTTTAATTCAGACGGGAAGTTGTCTTTATTTTAATTTCCGATTTCTATATTCATAGGCAAACAGAATGAAAATATCCTTATATACTCGTAGCATCAAGTGTGTTGTTAATATCGCGCCAAGGGTGTTATCAATTGGTATGTTTATTCAAAACTAAAGCAAAAGTGCAAGTATTGGTTTTGTAGATAAAAAAAATAACCAACATTCAATGGAATAAAAATATTCATGTCGAATTTGGAATCCACAGCATTTTACTCACGGCGGCGAGTTGGAGACTTTTCACATTTGTTTTAATACACTTTTGCTTATATAACTAGTATTGTTCGAACAACTTTAGATTTAAAAATTCGGTAATCGTGACAATAGTGTAGTGAGAGTAAATTTGACTCCCGCCGCCACCCTCTTGGATTTGGATATCAAGGTGATTAATAGCAAATTCTTGCTTGACTGAAGACAATAAGACCTCTTTACATTTATTCTTCATTCGTTAGTGAGACTAATTTAGCAATAGCTCATAATTGAGCTCATAAATAGCTTTTGCAGGATATTTCATTCACTTAAAATTTTATTTAGCGATTTAAAATTTTTATAAAGTAATTTACTTTTAAACTGTGAGCTGATTGCTAAGAAACTTATACAATCATACTTAAAGAGCAAGTACGTGTAACCTATGTCTTTTATATACAACTTAAAGCTCTTACACAGTCACCCTTGGTTGAGAAATGTAACAAGAACTTATTGGCCTTTGTAATTACCTTACCCACTTTGTCAAATCGATGCCAACAAGATGGGGATGATTGTTGATGTTGATTTTGCTGATGCTGATGCTGATGCTGGTCCTGGTGCTGGTGCTGTGCTATTGTTCATGCTATTAAAACAATGAAGGTAATCTTTAATCGTTGAATGTAGTTGGTCGTCTGGATTAAAAACCTGTGATTTGAAGTTTTATCCACAACACCGCATGTAGTGGGCATTCGTCTTTCAAAGTTGCGCCTTCTTCAACATAAATGATTTTGATATATCACCATCATCGCACTACCAGACAAAGAATTTTCCGTTCATTCATACAGGTTGCTTTTAACAGAGGCGCTGAAAAGGGGACTTTATTGCGGTCCAAAAACAATTACTATTCTGTTATTAACACTTACATCATCTAAAATTAAACCTGTAAAAAAAAGTATATGTACACAGTTCGAGAACAATTACAAATCAAACAAATCGAAAGTGGTAGAGTCTATGATGATGTTGTAAGACGTGACATGCATGCAATGCTTTCAGCTTTTAGAAACGAATAAGAAAAGAAAAAAACAAGATTGGAGTAAAATGATATTTCATTGTCCTTTTTTGTTGTATTTGAGCAAAATGATATTGCATCTTTTCAAGGATATATTCATGCTCTGCTCACGCATTCATGTTTATTCTTTTATACAAAAGAACTATTTTGTTCACACTCAAAATAAATCAACACAGAAATGGATGTTATATAAAATACGACAGAATGCTACAAAATAAATGAGTCTTTTTCTATAGAATGTAAATAGAACAGAAATATTGTATCAATAGAAATGAGAGGGCAAAGACTTTAAGACTGTTTGACTTGCAGTTAAATTGTTGTTTTTTTAGAATATAAGAAGTTTTTTTAAATAGTTTGCTTATTGTTAAAAAGTTGGCAACGATTGAGTAGGTTAACTCTTATCTTATAAAAGTATTTCATTGGGAATAAAATATTTAGATGGACACAGTTGCGATGCATGCACATTGCACATAGTAAGATTTAAAAAGAAAATGAAATAGAGGTTATGAAGTTCAAACGAATATGATATAGGGGAAAGGTTGGAACAATGAGACATTCCAAACAGTGAAACATTCAATTTTTGTCTCCCAGAAATACTCACAGACATGCCCATGAAGCCAATAACGTTTTTTTTTTTCATTCCAAAACTTTTAAAGCTAAAGCAAGTTGCGCATGGTGTTCTCATTCTCAGTGAGTGTAGACCTACGAAAAAGGCTAAAAGTTTTTTTGTTGTGTTTATAAAATTTATTTAGAAAATTCAAATAATCAGGTTAGTGAACCTTCTTTTTTTATTTGCTTAGTATTATGGGCCCTGTAAGGTAGCTTTGTCACTTTTTTATTCGAATATTTTTTCTGAGAAAAAGTTAAAATCAGACTATTTATTTCAACAACACAGTTAAAATAAAAAATAAAAATGATTAAAACAGCTATTATTTAAAACAAGACTTATTTGTATTTATTTTAAAGCTCTTTTTTGATTAAATTTAAAAAGTTATAACTTTCATTTTAAGGCTAGCTTTGGTAACGTCTAAAAAGTTTCAAGAACATGAAAAAGTAAAAACCAGTACTGAGTCATACAATTTTTTTTTAGAATGTTATTTTAAGGATTGAAGTAAACAAATAAATTTGATCAAAATGTCATATTATCTATTAATTCATTAAAATAGCAAAATAGTGCAAGAAATCAAAAATATTTGAATGCAAAAAAAATATTTGTCTTACTATTATTGTAATGAAAAAAATTAAAACAAAATCAAAAATTATAGACGGTGTGGTCTTTGGTTCAAAGTAGATGTTAATCGAAAAACGTTATGATTCAGTATGGACGAGTTACTGAATTCTTAGAGGTCATGACTTGGCTTATCACTAAGTTAAAAAAAAAAAAATATAATTAAATAAAATTCTACGATTTTTTTTTTCATAAATTAAAATTTGGTAAGAAAATTATTCTACATCTTGTTGATGTCAAAACAAATTTACAAATTTTAAATTGTAAATATATTGGCGCAAAATTTTAAACGATTTAGTAAAATGTTAAAGCCATTTTAGTAATTTGCTAAGTTAAAAAGAAGATTTAGCTAATTTTAAACGATTTTAGCAACTTACTATCTCTTAACATTTTACTAAAGTTAAAATCGCAAAATGGCTACTTTAACTTTTAGTAACTTGCTAAATCCATATGAAATCTGTCATTTTCCTCAAAAAAAAAAAAATTGTTGGCAAAGAGTTAAATTGTGTTTTTTTTATGATTCGTGTGCTAATTGTTTTTCAAATAAAATAAAATAAAATAAAATGTTTTCGGAAGACATCAAGTGTTACCGAAGCTAATCATTTCATTTCATTTCATTTCATTTTGTTTTTATTGAGACATTAATACATTTGAAAATTTATGATTACATTATTTTGAATTCATGGTAACCGACTTTAACAATTATATCTGGTTAAGCTTAGTTTATTAATAAAATAAATGTTTTTAGTAAAACATCTATACATACATTTTTATTTGTATTAATTCTTTTGATAAATCTCTTTTTTTAATTTCATATGGTTGCTCCCGACATATGTTCACTTTATGGCTCAGATGGCCTGGATTAAATTTATGACTAGAATTACTTACAAACTACCTATAAACTAAATTTATATATATTACAAAAATATATATAAAGACAAATCTTATTCAAAACAAGATACAATAAGAATTAAAGAAGCATCAGCGTATAATAATCATGTCTACTTAGTTAGATATATAATATTTATATAATAACAAGAAGAATGTATTATTAAAATTTAGCTGAACTATATCAATAATAAATAATATAATTTATATAATATATATAACGGGTGATTTTTTAGCTGGTTTGGTTTTGGCAACACTGGTTTTGACAGCTGACGTGTGTTTAGTACCTTGTGTCACTGTCAAACAGCTTCAGTTTGGTTTGCAATTTAACCATGGATCGTCTTACAAATGAACAACGCTTGCAAATTATTGAATTTTACTATCAAAATTCGTGCCCGGTTCGAAATGTTCATCGCGCGCTGCTTCCATTTTATGGTCGGCATTCTCGACCTTCTGAGCAGTCTATTCGGAAGATTGTGACCAAATTTCGCACCAATTTTACTTTGTTGGACATTAAACCACCAACACGTTTACGTACTGTGCGTAGTAAAGAAAATATTGCGGCCGTATCAGCTAGTGTGACAGAAGACCGCGAAATGTCGATTCGGCGCCGTTCCCAGCAGTTAGGCCTTTGTTACAGCACTACGTGGAAAATTTTGCGGAAGGATTTGGGCGTAAAGCCTTTTAAGATACAGCTGGTGCAAGAACTAAAGCCAGCCGACCTACCACAACGCCGAATTTTTGGTGAATGGGCTCTTGGAAAGCTGGCCGAGGATCCGCTTTTTTATCGAAAAATTGTGTTCAGCGATGAGGCTCATTTTTGGTTGAATGGGTACGTAAATAAGCAAAATTGCCGCATTTGGAGTGAAGATCAGCCAGAAGCATTGCAACAGCTACCAATGCATCCCGAAAAAGTCACTGTTTGGTGCGGTTTATGGGCCGGCGGCATTATTGGGCCATATTTCTTCAAAGATGATGCGAATCGCAGCGTTACTGTCAATGGTGAACGCTACCGAGCGATGATAACAAACTTTTTTTTGCCCGAAATGGAAGTTCTTGACTTGCATGATATGTGGTTTCAACAAGACGGTGCCACATGCCACACAGCACGCGAAACAATGGCGCAATTGCGAGGCGAGTTTGGTGAACAGTTAATTTCACGTTTCGGGCCGGTCAATTGGCCGCCTAGATCGTGCGATTTGACACCATTAGATTATTTTTTGTGGGGGTATGTCAAGGCTAATGTCTATAGGGACAAGCCCGCTTCGATTGACGTACTGGAAGCCAACATCCATGCATTCATTCGTGAGATACCGGCCGATATGTGTGAAAGAGTATGCCAAAATTGGACTCAGCGGATGGGCTACCTGAGACGCAGCCGCGGTCAACATTTGCATGAAATTATCTTTAAACATTAAATTGCAAGGTTCAAACTATCGATTCAAATAAATATTTCATTCATTTTTTCGAATTTTTTGTGTTTTTTTTTTTTTTTAAAGTTCTAAACCTCTTAAAAAATCACCCATTATATATAATATATAATAATAAAATATACAAAACAAAATATAGAAAACAAGAGTCTACGTTACATTTGTATAGATACAATTTGTCAAATATTTGGTTATTATTATTATTTTATTTTTTTTGTAATATTAACCACATTTGAGATAATTACCCTCTTAGAACAGGCAAAGAGGCTTTTTCGTAAAATGGTAACTTTAAGTTAGAACTAGATATTGGTTCAAATAATGATTGAGATCTTGAATTCAATATATTTATTGGAGATAAGTAAAAGTGACTATCAAGCACGCTTTCATTTATATTTCTGTCCCAAATATCTTTTATAACTGGGTTAGGATGGTTGGCGAGGGATTGTAATTTACTTTTCAGTAGGTTTACCATATATATAAAAAGAGGTTCAATGTTATTTTCTCTATATATTGTTGTATTTGAATACCATTTTTTATTTGGTCTTCTGTATTTTCCACAGCAAAATCTTAGTAATTTTCGCTCGAACTTTTCCAATTCATTTGTAGCTGTTGGCGAAATACTAAACCAACAACCAAATCCATATGTAATTATAGGTCTTATAAGCGTTTTATAGATAAGCAGTTTGGTTTTCTGTGAAGTGTACCTTGATGATAGAAGTTGTTTGAGCAAGCCAGAAGCTTTTGGCTTTATTCAACACTTCCCTAGCATGTTTGTTAAATTTAAATTTATTTTGGTAGTGTATACCAAGATATTTTGGTTCCGTTTTCAGTGGGATCGAAATATTGTCAATCACTAGAGAGAGGGTTTTACTCTCCTTAACTGCCTTACGATGCCCTTTTCCATACACGTTTCTAAAACAAGTTATGCTACTTTTCCCTGCGTTTAGTACTAATCCCCAAGTTTTGAGGTACGATGTTAATGTCGGCACGAAATCTTTTAATTTGTTTAGTGCATCGGGAGGCCTTACTGCACTAGCCAATATTTTAGTGTCATCTGCATATAAAAAAGCTTCAAGCTCATTTACTGGGCTACTAGTTGGAAAATCATGAAGATATATATTAAAAAGTTTTGGCCCGAGTAACGATCCTTGAGCAACCCCCATAAGAACTGGAAACTCTTCTGAGTATTCAGATGCAATAGAGATCATTGCTGTCCTAGAACTCAAGAAACTGATAATCATTCGTATAAAGGATTCAGAAAATTCTAGCATTATCAATTTAAAAATCAGTCCGTTGTGCCATATAGAATCAAAAGCGGCTTGCAGATCTAAGTCGAGAACCACAGAACACTTTTTATTCCTAAGGTTTTGAACAATCCTATCGTTTAGTACTAATAATGAGTGTTCGGTAGAATGATTTTTTCTAAAGCCGAATTGGTTATTCGGAATGATGTTTTTATCATCGCAGAAACTGTCTAAGTATTCAGCCAGAACTCTTTCGAAGAGTTTTCCCATATTTGATAGTAACGATATAGGACGGAAGTCTTTAATTTCTTTCCCGCTTTTTTGTTTTGCTATAGGAATAAGTTTCGATTATTTCCATATTGAGGGAAAGTACCCATTATTTATGCATTGGTTGAAAATACAAGAGAGTGTTACATCAAGCGTATGAGGACATTTTTTCAAAATATAGTTGGAAATTTTATCTATACCATACGATTTTTTGCTATTTATATTTAGTCTATGAGCATTAACTTTGTCTGGAGACGTAAAAGGTGGAGCTAAGTTATCTGAGGTAGTGTGGGATGGTAGAAAAGACGTCAAACATATATTAGTATGTCTGCTTATAAACTCGTTGACTGTAAAGTTAACATGATCTGTTAAGTTTCTGTCAAACTGAGGTATTTTTTCAGAGTACAAGTCGGAATACACTGTCTTAAATGCGATGAGTTTATCTTCATTATCTGATAGTTCTTCTCCATTAAAAGTCATTGTATCTTTGGCTATTTTCGTACCAAAATATTTTCTGCCAGTTATTCTGTCGATTTCTTTAAAGGCTTGTGGAGAAGGCTTTATTTTTTTTAAACGTGTTCTAAAGTCATTGTCAAGATCTATTTTAACTCTTGCAGCTATTATTTTACTAAGACATTGAATCCTAGAAGATAACTCTCTGTATTCAGTGTTTACTCTGTTTAAATGTCTATGGAAAATTCTTTTAAGTTTTCTTAGCCAAATACTTTGAATTTTCAAAAGGTTTTTAGTCAAGAGTGAGATGTTTTTGTATCTCAGGTTTTTAGTTATTTTAGTAACTGAATGGTTATCTACACTAGTATTTATTTTATTACTTACGTCTTGTATTAGATCATCAATATCGGTATTAGAAATATTTTTACCTACTGGAAGATTCATTCTGGAGAGGCTACTGTGTAGTTCTATTCTAAAATGATCCCAGTTCGTATTTTCGAAACATGTATAGGTAGTAGGAGGCACTAGTACAGGGTAAACGTTGAATATTTGTATATTAGTTTCTACACCATAGTGATCAGAAAGAAATGAAAATGTTTTGCAAACAATATTATTACCTGTGTTTAATGAACTCGACAACATGAAAAAGTCTAGTACGGATGATGATCTAGGAAATGTTGGACTGTTTGGTGAAACTATATCTATATTGAGATATGGTCCATTGTAAAACCATCTTTGTATTGTATTCCCATTGAGATTAGTTACTACATCACCCCAATCAGGATGTCGGGCGTTAAAATCACCTCCTAATATAACCGCGTCATATGATCTTGCGATACTAAGTAGCCTATCTAATTCGCTTGAAAGAGATTGACCTGCGGCTGATGGAATGTAAATACTTCCAAGAAGTATTCGTTTCGTGGCTTGATTATTGTTCTGGCAAATTAGGGCACCTAGGCAGGCTGAGAAGGTATCACTGTGAAAGTGTACTTTATTAATTTTAAACTTTTCTTCTATTACGATGGCTGTTCCCCTACCATCGTCGTTTCTTAGTAGGTTGTAACCTTCAAAGGAAGGTTTATGTCTCTTATGTAATCTTGTTTCAGATATGAAACTAATTTGGGGCTTTTTGTTTTGAAGAGTTCGAAGGAGTGAAATTCTTTTATTATGCGAGATAAGGGAGTTTTTATTAATCGAGATTATATTAAGGTTTGCGTTTGAGCCCATTATGTAACAATGGAAGCAACGAAGTCAAGATATGCAAACATCTTGTCTTCTTTACTCTGTAATTTTTGATAGTTTGGCCAAAATTGCCTAATTTTGAACAATAGCTCTTTGAAAGATATGTTAAATAAATTTTTGGCTTCGTTAAGGAAGTCGTTCATATTTGTACAAGAAGAGGGCTGAATATTTTCAACAACTGGAGCTTGGTACACTTTTTCTTTCATCGTAGGTTTGTTTGCATTCCTGGCCATATCGGCAAAGGTCATATTTTTTGTTACATTGTTTACCATGTCATTCACTTCGATTCTTGTCTTATTAGCTACAAACCTAGAGCTTTGAGTTAATATTATTTTTTTTTCCCTATACCGCTTATAATACTCACAGTTGGAAGAGCTTGCAGCATGACCCTCTATGTTACAGTTTACACATTTTGGAATGGGAACTTGTTGATTTTGTTCTTTTAATGCTTTAAATGATTGAATACATACCTCTGATTCATGGAATTCACCACACAAAACACAGCGACTGTTATAGGAACAGCATTCAACCTTTGACAGCGATAGCAACGGATAACAACATTGTTATGTTTCCTTTCCCAGTAAACTTTTTGATGGAGAAGATATTTAATGTTAATTAAGTCTTTGGTGCTTTCTCCTACTTCTAATTGAACTACAAAAATATTTAGTTTAAGACCTTGTTCTTTAGTTTTTGCTGTCATAAATTGACTTATTTTGTGTATCTTGACATTAGGAGAAGCTTCTTTTAATGCCTTTTCGATTAATCTCACCTCGGTGTCACCATCTATTCCCTTCAAGAGAATTGTGGCCCTTTTTGTTTCTTTTGGGGAGAAAGAAAAAGCCCCTATACCTGTTCCACGAATTTTTTCTATGATTAACTTATGAACACTAGCATTATCTACATAGACTTTTGTTTTTCTGTACCCTAGGTTTACAAATTTGTGTCTTAAATTATTTACTTTACATTCTAAAGCGGATAGATTTATTAAATCGGTTACCAGACTACAATTTGCGCCAAAAATAAAAATAGGCGGGCAAAACAACTTGTTGCTTATCTTTGTGTCATCGTTGTCAATGATAGTGGTTGAGCTGCTCTCTCCCTCTCCAATATTATTAAGCGCAGAGTTGTTATTTTGAATTGTTGTTTCAATCGAATTCGCGCTTTTTTTTGATTTTTTCCTATCAGGCAAATTGATCGATGGATTTGTAAGGTCAGATAATGGTGCAAATTGATTATTTGCAAGATTTGATACGGATGATGTCGATGTCTCAGTATCTCCTGGATCAATTCGTCTTCTTTTTTTACTTGCAAAATTACTTGCTGCTGTTTTAAGATTAGAAATTACTATATTCCAATCACTTTTATTTAATTGTTCATTGTAAGTGTCCATGCCTATCTCAGTGAGATCATCACCTGGATTATCACTCAAATGTTTGTTGGTCATGGCCATTTTATTGGATAAATAACACAATTTTAGGTTTTGTTTACTTGATGTACTATGATAATTGACTTTCTTATTTTTTTCCACTGTTTATAGTCTTTTAAGAGTATCTGTCTTAGGTAATATTTGGTTTTAATTGGGCATGTAAAGCCCTTAATTAACACAAATATAATTTTTTGTAACTTGAGAGAATGCACTCAGAAAAGTAAAACACATGTGCTCGCTACGAAGGCCAAATGTCAACCTACCGAAGCTAATGGAGGATCTGATTCCAAAAAGGTATCAACCATCCCTGTACGGTTTATGGTTGGTCAGGTACACTCCAAAATGATTTAAATTTTTCTTCATGATGGCAAAAATTAAGAAAATTGAAAAAGGTTTTGGAGTGTATCTGGCCAATGGTAAATCAAATTATTAGGTCCGTTCCCTAGGTTAAGGTATGTTTACTTTGTTTTTCTTTCACGAACTGTCATTGTTTGGACGTGTTTAGATGCACCATTTTTAATAAAAGGGATATTGTATTTTACTAGTTAGTAAAACGAAAAAAAGGATTAAAATTTCCGAAGAGCTAGTAAATTACTAAATATTTAGCAAATTGCTAACTAGTAATATTCTAAGCCCTTAACAATAGGTTGTTTAAAATTTTGCGCCATTATTTTTGCTATATCTAGTTTTTACATAAAATTTATACTCAGTTTACTCATTTATTTCCCAAAACTTCCAATTTCAATTAAAATTAAAATATCTTTAAAAGTTTAGATACAAAAATTAAATAGAAATAAAATTGTCAGAAATTGGCAGTTTTGAGAAGTAAACGTCCAAACTCATTTATAGTTAAATCGTTAAATAGAAAATAAAATTGTATGTATTACAAATTTCTTTGTGGAACAACCACAGCTTTTTAAAACTTTTTAATAGTCAAAGTTTTAAAAATAAGTTTTAAATAGAATTTGTTAAAAATTATTCGAATAATTATTACAAATACAAGTATTAAGCTTGCAAAAAAGCAGTCGGAAATATTAATTGCTATTCATTTTCATTTAAATAAGTATATATTAATTAAATAAAAGAAAAGAACATTTTAATTTTGTTTTAACAACGTTTTAAAGTTGGGAAAATTAATTGCTGCCATCCGGAACTAAAATTCGGAAAAGCAAAATCATAGCTTTACGCGTTAATTTCAAACAAGATGACGACGGTTGTAATTAACAAAAAATGATCTTCATTTTGTAACTCGAATGAAGTTGGTTCAAGCCTAGAGAGTCAAATTATAGAAGCTTCAAACATGTCACGAGATATTATTTCAGTTTCACATTCTCTTGTATTTCAACACTCGTTTAGTTATAAAGTCAGCTTAAACCAAATTAACTTTTACTATACGTGAACACATAGGTTCATGTCATAAAAAATTGGTGGTAGCTCACCCAAGTGTTTGTTGTTTCCTTCGAATATTCAATATTAATATGATGGTGTAAAAGCTTGGCAGCCTAACTGCGAGTTAAGCCAAGTTCTAGCTGCCTAATTCTACCTGAAACAGATCAAATAATTCGAGCATGCCTACAAAAACCTATAGAATCATTGTTCCTTAGGTATATGATTAAGTTTCGAAAGGAAGTACCTAAAGGATTTGTTTAAAATCGAAATTTTAAATATAGCTAATTTTGTTGCCCAGTTAAAAATAGACCATCATCACAAGTGACATGCTAATGAAATTGGCTTCGTTTATCCAATTCATTTGAAGAGCAATAATATGATATATACAGAGAAATGAATCAGGACAAACACTATTTAAGGAAAATACAGCAAGCTTATAAGACCAAGTAATGAACCTATTTTATTTTTAATTAGCGATCTCAACGCCACTATCATCATCCCCAAGCCAAATGACAGAGCTATGTTAATGGTCATCTTTAAATTACTCAATGGGGTTCGTTTACCGATAAAACGGACAAGCACTCTGCAAACATAACCATGGCGACATCATTGGGCACATTAGTATATCTGCCTGCAATCTACAAAGCTATATATGGAAACTCATGTGTCGTTCTTCCGATAGAAACCTGTCAACATCAAAAGGTGATGTCATCATTATTATTTGATATTCGATGCACATCGTTAAGTTTGGAGATTGGTAGGTACCTACGTTAAACATTTTTTCAGTATGGTCCTTAAATACCATACTTTCAAAACCCACACTCTACGTATACATATGCATGTAAGTGCGTATATCCTTTTGGTGCGAATTCGTTTCATGCAATTGTTGCTGTAACTTGAATTCTTTGGTCGCCAACATGTGTGTTGGTTTGGTCAGTAGGAACCATTAACTACAGTTGCTGCAAAGTAACGTTTTTTTTTTTTGTTTTTTTGTTCAATAACATTTGAACCTGACACCGAGCATGCAATATTTTCCGGATATCCTTCATAAATTACTTTGTCAGGCAGAAGCCTTGAAGTTCATATTGGTCAGTGGTGGCACAGTGGTAGCGGTAGCGCGGCGGTGCGGTGGTGGAGGTGGTAGTTCACATTCCACTTTGGATGATGTTGAAAGGTGTATCTATCTATTTGTAGATGTTTTAAAATTTACGACTTTTAGCAGATGATGATGATGCAGCTTGTTTTCATCAGAAAAGCATTTACACATTGTTCGTAGGTGTTTTGTATCTGGGAACAAAGGTATATTCCAGGTTATTTAATATGAGTTTGGGTATCTGTTTGATTGTTTCATGACTTGTATGTATAAGACTTGTGTACAGTAAATTAAAAATAGTTTCAAATGTATTTTTTTATGGAATGTCCCATCAAACTTTTTTCCTTCAATATAAATATATGTACCAGTACCTACACCAAATGCAAAAAAAATAGAAACTAGTCTGGAGCACCACAAAAATTTCATTAAGTAGGTACGCATAATTATGCGTTAATCGAATTTTTCCTGCAATAAGTTGATTTTTATTCTTTTGGTGTAAAATATTTTAAAATTAATTTAAAAAAATCAACTGCCTGTTTTTGAAATACTGAATTTTCAGAAAATTTTTTTTAAAGTCCAAAAAGAATTATTTTTAAAAATTGTGGCATGCAATACTGTTAATAATTCCTCACAAGAAGCAATGACCCATAAAAAAACATATTTGTTTTTTTTTTTTTTTTTAAGGTGGCATAGGCTCGGAATCGACGCCAAGACCTTCGGCGGAGTAGCAGTCCTACGCACTAACCGTTACGCCACAGGCCTGTATTTAAATATAGTAGCCCAAAAACTACATGAACATATTTTATAAAAAAAATTGATAAAAATCAGTTGAAAAAATTTAAAATCGAAAATCAAAAAAAAAAATTATGTTTCATTACCATGTTTTGGAAAATTTTGTTGTTAACCAAAAGGTAGGCTATTGTTTGTATTGAAAATTACTGCCATTTTTTAATACGTTCTTGACAGAAATATGGTTTTCAATAATTGCTAAAAAATTTCGTATAGCGCATAGTTACACCATTATTTTTGGGCAAAAGAAAAAACATTCCCCCGAAATGTTTTTTAATATTTTTTTTTTGGCCAAAAAAAAAACGCGCATACGAAGTTTGAAGAAAATCGTCAAATGTACAGACAAGAGGTCGTACGGACATCATCCTAATCCTCAAATTTTATCGAAATCTTTTTTTACGAATTTTTATAACTTTCCATATAGTACCTACATATTTATACAGGGTGAACCAAATTAGACCTACCAATGAAAACTGTGTTCGAGCAGTATTTTTTACAATTTGAATTTTGTAAGTAAACATCTAAAGATCAAACTTTAAAATTCTCCACAATGTTGTTCTGGACATGCCCAATTGGCTCGAACGGAGACAAGTTAAGACAGATGTATCATTTGGAACACTCTGCCACGAATATTTTGATGAGCACCTCGGCCACGACACCCTATTCTTCAAATCGGTCGGCAACACTCCTAATCATGAAGGCTGAAGCTGATCTTGGCGATATTAATTTTCGCTGCGTCCTTACAACGGATCGTTGACAAGAATAGAAAAAATAAATAAACTTAACGCGTTATTGTGTATGTAATTTCCAGGAACTCAATTATAACCTGTAAAAGGAAAAAAAAAATAATTATATTGGAAAATAAAAAAAAATTATACATGTTTAACATTTATCTAGCCCACCCTGCACATATCGCAAGTAAAAATTGTATTTTTGTTCATTTGAAGGTATAGAAACAGAGAGAGTTTTGTGATACATTTTTTTGTCTTAATTATCTTAAATTAACTGGAATAAAATTTTGAGTTCAGTTTGTGACGAATTAAAAATTTGCCATGTAGTTGCTATGTTTGTACTGCCTATATATATAATATGTAAATGCAAATTTTGAAAAAAAAAACTACAATTACAAAGATATATGTTATTGGTTTTATGAGTCTATAATTAAATTATAATTTCCCACACTCACGAATACATTTATCTTTACAAATATTTCGAATTTCCCTAAAAGTTCTCTAAATCATTTTTATTCCAGTATAGGTAGGTACAAACGAGGCCTGCCTAATGTCTTTATTATATAAAAGTTTGAACTTTCATCATTGTTTAGCAACAATAACAGCATCACAGCATGAACAAATTTTATTTATTGCCTGAGGTAAACGCTTCTAAAAAAATCATAGAACAACTTAAAAGATAAAGGAAATTTTCAATTTTTGCCAAACAAATGGGAAATATTAGCGCACGACAACTTTTTTCAACTCCAAAAGGAGAAAACTTTTTTTAATTTCCTTATTTTATTCTTTTTTTTTTTTTTTGCACATTTAATTTTTTTGTTGGTTAAGGTAAAAACTGTAGCTGGAGTAGAATCATTGGTAACTTAACTTATATGCGGTGCTATATATTTTTACTGCTTTATAGAACCAAAAACAACGAAAAATGATAACAGACAGGAGACAATAGAATTTTCTTTGCTTTGAATTTTGTACTTGCAAAAGAATTTTTCATCATGATTCTTCATTTCATTCTTGTTACTTTTCGCTTTCATAATCATATCATAAGAAATAAATAACATAAAGTATCATAAAGTATCATAAGGCAGTGTTGCCATGAGTGATTTTTTTTTTTAGAATTAAGGAATGTTGTTTGTTTTTTTTTTTTTTCTTAAACATTTTAAACCTAAGAAAAAAAAACAATTGAGTTTCAATAAACAGCATAGCTATTTTATGACTTATTTCCACCTACATTAAAAAAAAAACTTTGTTTTAAGAGCCAATGCCTATATCTATATCTTAACCTGTGTATAACTTTAAAACTAAACTAGAAAAAGTTCGCACATGGAATGTTTTATTAAAATGTTAAATTTTAAATTAATCATCAATATACAAAGTAGGTATTATATGAATAAATAAATACAATAAACATAGCTGCGCCAGCTTTTTTTCAAAACATTTTCTATCGACAATTATGCCCCTGGTGGCGTTAAGCCAGTGGTGCCACATGAAAACAAAAAAAGTAAAAAAATTACTTACAGTATAGAGACAAAAAATCGAATCGAATCAGACATAAGAAATACAAAAGGTGAAAACAGATTACTGAATTAAGTTTTTATGGTAAGATGTTAAGAAAAATACTTGACGTTTAAATTACTGCAGGGTTGTGGTACAATTTTAAAAAGAAAAATTATTAAGTAATAACATTCTTAATGTCCGGACGCTTTCATAGAAAATTTAAATATTTCATAAATCCGTCCTTTGTCGCCTACGGTTTAGTTTTCAGAACCGAAAATTACTACGTGTGGCATCACTGCCTCAAGCTCCCAACATAAATTTAGTTATATGGCTTTAGTCAAGTCAATATAGGTTATAATCTTATTATATTTTTGCCTTTGACCGCTGTTGCCCCATACAATAACGCGAGAACATTGTAATCTGAACGACAGGTTTTCTCACACAAAATCGACCCAATGCAGCCAAAATAGTAGGTATTTGCAGATTTCGTAATTTTTGAAGGTCGGCAATTTTTTATTTGGCATTTTTTTTTTTTTTTTGGGTTTTATTTCGCATTTTATTATTCGTTTTTTTTTTTGGCATTCAACTGTTTTGCTATTTTTTGGCTTCCATCAAAATTTAAATTTAAAAAAACACTTGGCCAAATATCAAACAAAGTAACAAAACAAAACTAAGCAATAAACTGCCAAACGATTTTTGCGAAATGATTGAAATTACTTTTGAAAAACGAGCGAAATTTAAAAAAGACAAATGTTAATTGCGTAATGATTAAAAATACAATGAATAAATCACAAAACGTTAACTTCCGATTAAGGATTGCGAATTAAACGAAATATTTCACGACCAAAGCGAAACAAACAAATACCAAATGAATTTTGCCAAACGAGGGTGACCCAAAGATTTTTAATTCAAGTCCATTTCTTTTCGTTATTTAATTATGTATTTAAAAAAAAAGGTCTGTAATTCTTAATACTATATACCTACATATAAGTTATTAGTCTTAAAGTAAATGATTTTGGCAACACTGGACAGTACCCGCTTAGTTGTATAAATAAAATAAATAAAAGAAAGCACCCCTTCTGTATGATATCTTAAAAGAGGGACAAGTATTCTGAGTAATGTTATATGCACCTCAACTCCGTAGAGCCATTGAATGAAAATCTGTTAAACTAAATGTGCGTCTATTAAATTGAAAACATAAATCTTTGTTAACAAAAATCTTCAAAAACCACATAAAACGAGCAAACCGGTCGTTGGTTGTCCCACACAAATTTACATAAGTTTTACAATTTATTTTAAGAGTCAAGTAGAAAAGTATTTTTGTATAAAACTAAATAAATTTGGTGTCGGGACGTTGGCGTTGTTGTGAAGCAAACCTTTAACCAAAATTAACATTAATTTTTCTTATCTTATGCAAAAGATCTTTAAAAAAAAAACCATAAAAGAAGAATTATTCTTGATGATTTTGCGAAAATTTTACTTCTATTTATATTTTTAATCCTGTTTTAGTTAGATCTATTAGATGGCGGTTGGTACGCATGCAACAAGTGTCCTTCTTACCTTCGGAAAGTTTTAAGGGTGCAGATGCAGACTGTAGATTCGAATGTTTGCTCAATAGAAAAACTTCTTGTTGTTAGGGGGATAAGATTTATAAAGTTAATTTTGATGAACCTGCAAGACGTGTAAAGGTGAATCTTATTAAAATCTATACAAAGTTGAACTTTTATCATCTTCTTGGGTGATGTTACGTATACTTACCTTTACCTGTACCTATATACATGCTTCTTTTCTTTTTAGAAAACGAAGGTATTTGAGAATGGTATATAAAATTAATTCAAACATATTAGTATGTAGACACAAACAAGAAATATGTAGTTGAATTTTGATTTTAATAGCGTTTTTGTTTGGTCGTCCGGAGGTGTCCAGAAGCATTCTGAATGCTTCTGATACGATTTTTTTGGTACAAAATGACAGGTCTTTTTCTGAAAAGGAGAGAAAATCGATTCTGAATTTGAAGAAAGAAACAAAACCATTGAATTCAACTAGCGGAGTGAAGCAAGAAGATTACTATCACTCATTTTGTTCAACATGGTAATGGACAGACTATTGAAATCTCTACCACCTGAAGTCCACACCAACATCGGTTCGACAGCAGTAAATGCCATTTGCCTTTGCGGATAACCTAATAGTATTTGCCCAAACTCCTGCTTTACTCCAAAATCTATTACACCACACCAGTAATTTTTTAGGTGCCTGTGAAATGTCTTTGAATACCTCCAAATGCCTCACTATTAGCATTAAAGTCTAGGGCAAACAGAAAAACACCGTAATAGAAAGAAGAACGTTCTCGATGTTAGGTGAAAATATTATATTATAAGCTGCACAGCGTTACTGGGCCTCTTATAAAACCTCATCAGCGCCTGCACCCCTAGCGTACTGTCCTCATCCAACTATTGGCTTGCCCTTGATAAAATTAGATAATTGGATAATTAGAGCAGAAGTAATAAAATGACTGAACTTATCAAAGGACACCACTATAGCCTACTTCAATGCACCAGCGTATCAAGGTGGACTTGATATACCCACCCCAATCTCGAAACCACCACGAGCTGATGAGATCAATAGAACATCCCCCAGGCTCCAGCTAGATGATACGACCCTCAACTTGAGAGAAAATGTATGTATCAAAGTATTGGTCGCGAAAGTTTCATAATGCAGTTGATGGCAGGATTAAAGGAGTCAATTGGATACAGAAAAGCCCACTTATGAGTCTGAGAACCGAAGCTGCTTTCGGGTTGCTTTCGGGTTGGGACTTCATCCACTGCATCAAAACGAGGATAAATGCCCTTATCACCAAATTCAGGACCTCTAGAAGATGCGATGTGTAAGACAGGATATCCTGGAGCTAGATGCTCTCGAACTGAAACATTGAATCATGCGGTACAACAACGCCATAGAACACATAGCAGCAGCATTGACCGGCATGACTCTGTTATCAAGTACATCCGACAAAGGACTAAACACCTGGACTCCATTCAATGGAAGAGCCTATTGTGCAAACAGATGAAGGACTGCGAAAACCATACTTGGTTGTTGAGGATAACAACCGTGCAATCGTCATACAGATTCACAAATTATCACAGACGATTGGTCGTTGGAAATGGCAAATAACTGAAGAGGAATATGGGAATAATAAAGTCTAGAGATATAGCGGTTCTGTCAACAAGGGTGGTAATGAAGCAATATGGATGGCGGAACTTGATTATGGAAGATCTCTACCCTTCTACGCGCAAGATGACTAAGTGCTGCCTGCTTTCAGGCACAATTCTTAGGACGGAAAAAACTTTGTAGATTACCAAGTCAGGAGGCCAGAAAAATTGCTTCGATGTACATACCGAAAACTGTTTGGCGTTCCCCCCAGAAGACAGCATTGAGTTCTAGAAGCATTAAAAGTCTCTAGCTCTCTACCATAGAAATACTTTTTATTTCCCCATATCTCGTCAAAACTTCAACGTCGGCATTTCCATTTATAATTACTGAAGCGGATTTTTCGCTAAGTGTAACAGTTAAGTTGTGAGTTGTGAACTTGTGATTGCAACATATCTTGGGTTGGGATCTTTAAAAGCATTCGTATTGTATTTTGTTTACGTAGTGGCATCCCGTGATGGCCGTTTGATTGCTGCAGTTCGTAGCTTTAGACACAGAATAACCAAATGGTCAACTCTACCCAAATTGGCACTTCTTACACTGTGAAATCGCACATTGACTACCTACATTCCATAGTTGCTGTTATCATGAAATAATTTGACCATCAGGAGATATCCTGGTGAATAAAGTTCCACCCAGGATAAGTCGATTGGCTTTGCAAAAGTCAAGAAGCAAAATTCTCATTTTCATTACGTGACTGCAATCCATTTTGGTGTTGTTGGCTTCGTGCAATCTTTCTGTTCATTGTAAAATTCGTACTATTCGAACGTAATTAAAGATAAGGTAGGTTATAGGTTAATCGTTAATGACATTGCATCATATTAAAGTTTTTTAAATGAACACCAAACATACTCCTCCAACTCTTCAATAGGACTTTGCAATCAAAAATGTTGTAACAAAAAATACTTTTATTTAACACACTGTTTACTTCAAATTTTGTAAGATAGACAAAAAATGTGAAATTGCTTAAATAACGACTTCAACATCTCAACATCCTCTTTTTTTTCTTTTTGAAAGAATTTATTTATATTCTGAAATACCCGCCGTGTAAGAAATTTTTCTAATAAAAAAAGAAACTGATAAATGTGTTACCTACATCAAGTCCAAGGATATAACATTGGAGTTTTATTGAAAACACAATATTTAAACAACGCATACGACACGGCGAAGGCGGCATTGTCTGTGTAAAAGCTATACTTCCAAAAATAAAGTCTAATAAAACTCAAAGAAAAAGTTACAGGGTTACAGATTGAAATAGCTACACGGAAAAATAGAGAGTGTGGTTACAAAAATGCCATGGCATCGGATAAGAATGAAATGAAAATAATCAAATTGGTCTTTATTTTTCTATCATCATCATCGCCCTTAGGTACAGAACCCTCTTTAAAATATCGATTAGGATCATGTTTATAGTTCATTCAAAGCTGAATATTATGTATGTAAATCATTCTTTTCCATAGAATTGATACAGTCGCAGTATGGTTTTGTTTAGACAAAAGAATTTGTCGTAAGAAATAATTTCGTATATGGGGTGACTTTATTGAAAATTCCAATTATTCAAATCGTCATTGTTTCAAATAAAAACGATACCTAATGGAGAGAATAAACTCAACAGATGTCTTACGAAAGTTTGTGTGAATTTTTGTTATGTATTTTTTAACAAAGGAAGAAATAAGTTAATGTTACTGTAATTGATAAGAGCGCATTGAATTAAAAAAAAAATACTACTATAGGTTCATATTTGTGACCATCTCTTTATATTTTTATATTTGTAAAATGTATTTTCAAGCTTTTTTGGTCAAGTTATAAAGAATTATGCAATTAAAAAGTAATACATACATTTTTAGCCGACGACGCGGACGTTTAGCTCGATTTTCCCAGCATCTTCAGGGGCGTTTATATACATATCTATATATATACAGGATGATTGGTATAAGGTGCACCAAAAAGTCACAGTGAGAAGGTTTAGTTAAAGCAAGAAAAAAATAGTGTGGGAAGGGGATCTATTTTCCCCCGTTTAGGCGGGAGGGGAAATTTTCTAAAAAATTGACTTAAAACGGAAAAAAAATTATTTAAAAACAACGGTTAAACTTACAATGCCATGCTATACCTTTTTGGAAAGCCAGAAATCGGTTCTTTAATTTTCATTTTTTTTTTATTTCTCAAAAACTAAGATATACATTTTAGAATCGGTTTTCTGTTTTTTATTGAAAATTAATAATTAACCCAACCTACTCACTCTGATTTTTTGGTGCACGTTATACCAATCACTCTGTTTATATATAAAATTAAAAATTTTGTTTTATTTTTTTTAGACTTATTTTAAATTATCTATAGGTATTATTTGTCTTATATCATTTTTATCGCATTTTTAACTTGAAAAATTGCATCTTTCCAACTTTTAACATTTAAAAATAAAGACACAGTTTTTAGTAATAAATAAATAAATAATTGACATTAAAAATTAAAATTTAACAATATAATTAACTTTTTCAACACAAAACATAAATATCACAGTATGGCAATGTTGTATATAGATACGGTGACCATCCGTTCTCTTTTTTAGAGGAGAGTCCTCTTTTTCGGCTTCGTGTCCTTTTTTTATTTTTCTTAAAGAAGACAGTAATTTGTCCTTTTTTTTCCTTAATTGTCCTCTTAATGTCCTTTTTTTCTTTGACACCTTTTTTCTATGATTTGTTTTTAGTACTAAATTGTAGACAAAATGTAGACACCACTGGTTTGAATAATTCAGTTCAGTCATTGTGATTTGATATTGTGATTGATGCCGCTACTGAAAGAGTGTTTTCAAATTCTAATAACATTTGGACATCTGAGAAATCGCAATTAAAAGTTGATACCTACACTGGAGGCAATGCTGATAACAAAGTGCGATTATGACTTTGACTGTGGAGATTTTAAGACTTTTTTAAGAAGTCGGGATGACATCTTAAAAAAAATACACTGCGAACAAAAATACAAAAACTAACAGTTCCTTAAAGTTAAACTTTTAAATTAAGTATCTACTTAAGTATTTATAATTTTGTTTTGTTTTGTTTTTTTTTGGTATATATTTTTGGTATGTATTTTTATTTTTTGTTTTAAAAAAACTGAACTCATTGATGTAAGTAATCTGAAGTACAAATATGTTGAATAAATATAGTTTGTTTTTAAACTTGTTGCAAGTTAATTAAAAATTGTCCTCTTTTTTGCATCTGAAAAAATGGTCACCGTATATATAGAGTTTGTATCGTCGATGTTCTCTTTAAGATTCATAGAATTTTCTCTTTATTGCTGGATACGTAGACTCTCTAGTGTATATCTTGTTCTTGTTCTACTCTCTTTGTCCAAAATCTTGACGTTGTCCGTGTTAGGTGTGTGTGCAGTGCAGTCTGTAAGATGTGTTGTGAGCAGTGCTGCCACCCTACTCCTTTAGCAGTCGATCTACTGCACTTAGTCATATCATTAATTTGGGGTGGGGGTTAAATGTCACGCAATATGGGTTTCAATAATACGGTGCTGGTGCAGAATTAAAAAAATACCCATTCATTTTATCAATATCTCCCCCCACTTTACCCCTCTTTCCATCAAAAACCACTGACATGGATATTCTTGAGTCTTCTTTCTCATAGTTTTATTAATAAACCTGTTGTTGTAGATTTTTTTGTAAATTAAACTCACTTTGCATTTCGCCCTTTCCCCTCCCCAAAAAAAAAACACCTTTTCACCCTTTCCAACATATATTTGTATGGTCCCTTTTAATTGTTCATTTTCATAATAATTGAAATAATTTTACCAAGCTTTAGGAACATACGAATTTTTATTTTCCATTTTACCAACACCGTATCAGTGAAAACTACTATTACGTGACCTTTGACCCTCCGATATTAATGACGTGGAGCTCGGATCGATGAACTTTCGGGATCGGGAACTTTCACAAAACTTTTAGAACACTTAAACTAAGCTGATTCAAAATTAAAAACCCTGTATATAATTTTTCCGAGCTTTTTTGCTAATAGTTTGCTTAAGAGTTTCTTTAGATTTATGTGCGAATGTGATGTTATTTTCTTATCTTATTATTTTGTAAAGATTTTTACTATCTGTTAAGTTTGTTATTATGACTGCTTTTAGACAACTGCAATTGTTAACGGCGGCGTTTCTCTTTTGAGTTTATTTCGGATTGCAACATCCATTTAAACGCTGCAAATGTTGATAGCTGCAATTTTTATTAAATGAGAAGGAAACATCTCTTCAGATTCTTTACTCCGTTTATGTCTCAAACAATAAGAAAAAGCACAAAAAAGAAAGGGCGATAACTCTGCAACTATTTCAACCTCTGCAACTTTGTTTACCCCGGCCATCGCATACGTCCCACGCCTACGTGCTTAAAAATCGCAGGGGGTAATTGCAGCATTTAAAAGCAGTCTATGAAAGGTACTCTTGCAAATGTTTTCGCGTTGCCGTCTGTTTTTAATAGTGAGTTTTTGGTAGAGTTGTTATTTTTTGAGGGTTTGTTTTTTATAAAGTTTCCAGTGATGTATCTTGGAAAATTGTTTATTTTAGTATTGTGAATATTTTTTGTAAGTTTTCTTCTTAAAATTGGTAATTTTGTTAATAGGAGTTTTTGGCTGTGTTGAATGGAAATTTATTAATCGTCCTGATCTGTTGGTTTCGAATACCAGTTCAATATTGTTTTGTTATTTGTTCGAATAAGAGATGTGTCCAGATATGGTAATGATTTGTTTTCTTCTATTTTTAACGTGAATTGTATATATTTGTGGTATTGATTTAGTATTTTTAACTTCGTCTTTTTATTGAATTATTGCAAATATATCATTAACATATTTTCCAATAAATTTAGCCCTAAAATACATTTTACAAAAATACTACTTAATAATGTAAAATTTTGGACCAAAGTAGTTTGAACAAAATTTTATTAATCTGTTTTTTTAAGAATTTTAAGTTTGAAAATTTATTTTTCTAAAACTTATTTTAATAAGTGGATTTCTGTCTTTAAAAAAATGTATAACATGACAATGTAAGAGTTGCCATTGATTTTTAATATTTTTTTTTTATTCCTTAACGAAAGGAATTAGACTCTCTCCCGTACTATTTTTCTGTCTCGACCCAACCTACAACCTCTAACCTCTTTTCGCATCTTATGCATAACACCCTGTATGTAGCCAAAATTCACGAACACGACGCACGTAATGTGTATTTGTTCAACCTTTGATGGGACAATCACCACATTTCCACTGAATACTGAAATTTATTTTAAGATTATTAAACAATGACTAATCAAACAATTGTTTTAAATTTAAGTGGAAGCCCTTTGTAATGTAAATGCACAATGTTAAATAAAAATCTCCAAATGAGATTTATTTTTTTTCTCTCAGCGATAAGTGGTCACTGGTTGACCATAACCTAAAAAAAATCAAAATAAAAGTTTCTCCCTGAGGGAAACTACAAAAAAATTCTATTTTAGTAAACTGGTTATTAAGTACCTAATCATTATTCAAAATCTCAACAAGTGAGAGTAATTTTAAAGATCTTTCAAAAGGTTGAGTTTTACTTTCGACCTTTGATTTTTAGTACCCATTAAGATTTCATTTAAATGATCGAATTATTTAATTAAAGGAAAATATTTCAAGGAACTTTTGTGTCTTTCTTTTTAGATACCTATTTTTTAGAATATATTCTACAAATATGAACAAACTCTACACATCAATGATTCTCATAACAATGAGCCTCACATGCAGCTATTGTGAACCATTCGCTGAGGATTCATCAGACACGGCCAATACTCTTCTTGAAACTGATTCCGATGTTGCCAACAATGATCCAAACTATGATAAACGAGTAGAACGATATGCATTCGGCTTAGGCCGACGAGCTTACACTTACACAAATGGACCTTCTGCAAAACGACTACCAGTGTATAATTTCGGTTTGGGTAAACGAGCACAACCTTATTCCTTTGGTCTTGGTAAACGAGTTGATTTTGAAGATGAACAATATCAGGATGAAATCGATGCAAATAACTATGACCCATCTTACTATTATGGTAATTATAATCCTCGCGCTAAATGAATAAGGAAAATATATTAACGTTTTTTTTTTTTTTGTATTTTATTGAAGCTGGAAGCAAACGCACCCGACCGTATAGCTTTGGATTGGGCAAACGCGAACCAAATGTTCAAAATAGCCGATATGCATTTGGATTAGGCAAACGAGATTCTCGACCAGAACGATATGCCTTCGGACTGGGAAAGCGAGAAACTGGAACACGTAGCGAACGATATAGCTTTGGATTGGGCAAACGCGATGTCGCTGACCAAACTGCCACTGTAAGACGTTAAGGAAATTCAAATCTATAGCTGCAATGACTCAGAAACCCCCCCCCAAAAAAAATAAAAGAACTTTGTAAATTTTATTTGACTTGACTCCCCAATATCGATTTAAATGCACATTGTCCTACTGATCTCACTAAAAATACTTCTACATCCAGCATACCATCATTACTCTAGCCGAGATTACTAGGACAATAATGCATATAATTTATTTATATAAATATATACACCACAGGTAGCAACAATTTATTCATCAACAAAACAAAACTATATTTATATATAATTATAATATACATAAATTTATAAACAAAAAATTGTAAAAAAAAATTAATGAAAACATTAAAACAACAAAAAAAAATCTGTGTGCTTTCATAAAAGTATTGTAATCCATTTTGACGAACTAATTAAAGAATTAGCCACCATCATTTTAACAAAAAGAAAAAAAACTATTAACACTAATAACGTAGGTATTTTATGTAATATAAAAGTTTGTTCCAAAGAGCCCTTAAAACAATAAAAAAAACAACAACTAAATACTTGTATAATTTTGTTGGTTAATTTTCTTGTGACTTTTTAAATGTACTTATTCCTATATACTTAGTAAAAACAAGAAAATAACAATTAAATTAATTATATTAACCTTTCCATTGAAAAAAAAAATAAAACTAAAGTGATTGAGTGACAAAAATATTAATATTTTTATTTTAAATTGCGTTTTCAAAAAAATATAACCACCACAATAATTATAACAATAACAAAAATATTTATGAAAGATAATCGCAGATGTATAAAAATTAAAAAAAAAAAAATAATAAATTTTATTGCATTCGTTGTGAAGTAAAAACAATGTTTTTTGTATTTATCTCTCCGTTTTAGTGCTTTATTTTGTAAGTTATATATTATGAATTTATTTTATCAGATTAATTTTATAATGTTCAAATAAAATTTGAAGAATTTACTTATTTTCGTTTTTATGAAATTGAAAAAAAAAAATGTTTTTTTATTGGTTACAAAAATATTGAAAAAAAAACCTTTCTACCAATCGCGCGCGACCTTAGGACAAAATGGTTGTATGTACACCAATATGGCTTCTGAATATTTGAATGCTTTCATTTGACTGCTGTGTAGGATAAGTTTAAAATTGTTCGGGAAAACTGGTGAGTTTACTTTAAATTTATAACATTTGTTTACTAAAAAGTTTTGATCTTCAAATTTGTCTTTAAAAATGGCGAGGAACCTCGGTATTCAGCGATACATTAATATAATTTAGAAAAAGAAACACTTAGAACCTTGTTGACATTGAACGTTGTGATCGTAATTTTTTTAATTTATTTAAGAAACTTAATTAAAGTTCTGCAGAGCTAGAACGTTCGTTCTCCACTTTGAGACGGTTAAAAACGCAGCTGAACGCCACGACAACTGGCTTGACAAATTAGCTTTTGTGGAGAATCGATATAATACCTGGTGATATGGTGAATAAATTTGCAAAAAAAGAAGAATGGAATTTATCTTTTCATCAAATTCTGTTGCCTTAATTTATTATTTCGAACTAAAAATATAAAAAATCTCTATCTACAAAAAAAAGCATCGTTACAATGATAAAGAAAAGAAAAAAAGGGGATGTAAAGATTCTGTTCGTCTGTCGAACATGAACCTACCTAACAAAAAAATAAAATATGTGCATATGTAGGTACCTACAAACAAATTATTTTTTAAAAAAGGGGATTGATTTTTCTCAAAACGTAGGCATATACAATTTTTTCTAATAATATAATATGCCTACATAAATTAATGGTATTTTGCGAAGCAACGCGAGCCCAGGTCTGTTAGTCTGATATAAAACTCATTTTTTCAAAGTTAAACCTTGAACCTTGTTGTTCCTAGGGTCGCGCAATGTAAGTATGTTGTTATTGATGTGTGAAAAATTACTATCAGTCGGAGCCGGAGATAAACGAATGTTCAACAATGTTGAACAAAAAAAAAAAACAAACTAGTGGTAATTTTTTGGATGTTTTTAGATTTCCATATTAACATGATAATCCAAATCATTTTCAGATTTAATTTTGCTGAGTTTATTTTTTTATAAAAAAAAATTCTATTTAGCCACAAAAACAGCCGATTCTAAAAGTTAGAATAGAACTATGTATTAATTTTGAAACTACTTGTTCATGTTCATTGTTCATATGAGTATATGTAGGTTCTATAGTTTAAAATACTTAATATTCAGTTATTTGGAAAACTAAGGGGTTCATACTTAAACGTGTCGATATGGAATCTTTTGTGAACAAGAGTAGAGACATAAAATAAAATAAGTTTGGTGGAGCGATATCTCGTGTAAGACCAGGGCCTAATGACTTAAAACTCCCAACCATTCCTGCTTACATGTTATCAAGAGACGTTGAAAGGAACTACATATGTACATAAAATTTTCTGTCGAATCCGAAACGCCTAAGGTGAAAAAACACTTTTTCATGAAAAGAGGAGGATTTGCGAATTCTTTTTGAGACGCCAGTCCTCAGCACTTACCATAACGCCACGAAAGACATTGCAATTTGTAAAATTGATAACAGTTAATCCAAATTCGAATTTATAAGAAATTGGATTTGCATTAAAGAGCTTCTTACGAGTTCAAAAAATATTTGGTGCCAATATCTATATACCCATCGGCGCGGCGGAGAATCCTGATCCTTACTTTAATTTACTTTTGTTGGCTGGGGTGCTCCAGAGCCTCTAGTAATAGACTCCGCCAACTTTCTCGATCTCTTGCTTGCTGTCTCCAATTTTGAATCCCAAGTCGGCGAGTATCTCCTTCAACTTGGTCACGCAACAGGAGATGAGTCTGCCTCTGTTTCTCGTTCCCTCTAGCTTATATACCTTAAGGGCTGGAGCGTCGATTTTCATTTGCTTTACAGGCCCAAGCCACCTTAACCGTTGAAAACGCAGTTTTTCGCTGTACAGCTCGTATATTTTGTGATTATATCGTCTTCGCCAGGGGGGTCATTCCGTAACTCGATTATCGTCAGACGATATCGTTTGAGCGATAGTGTTGCCTTTATTGGCTTCACGTAAGTCGATAATCGTCGAAACGCTATCGTCAAAACGATAGAGTTTCGACGATAGCTAATTTGGTATCGTCTTGCATTAATTTTGTACTTGTAGGTGCCACTGTAATTTATCATCATGTATTGTGTTATTATTGTTGCATTTACAAATTAAATTTAAAATGTTTCGGCGAATCAATTTTCTTATTGTAGAAAATGAAAATGAAAAAAATATAACTTATGCGCGTGCGGCGACAATTGAGAGATAAATCAAATCCCTTATCCCTTCCGCTCATATCCCCTACCCTGGCCAAATCAGGATGTTCATTCATAAACGAAGTTAAAATCGCAATTTGAGATTGCATGACTGCCATATTAAGACGTATTTACATTTACATATATTAATTTGTAAAAAATTTAAAAACAACTTGGATCTCAAAATGATTTTCCTGTAGTTTCAATCGGCACCAATTTTTCATCACTTTTTGGCAAAACTTGTGATGCCGGCATAGATAAAAACTTTAAAAATCAAAAAACACAAAACAACAAACACTAAATTACATTTTAATGGCAATTATGACAGCCAATTTGACTTTTAAAATTCACCAAACGCTCTCAAACTGCGAACGATAAACGAGACGATAGTGGTCGATAGTGTCTGACTCTGACGAATTCGCCCAAAAAAACAACATTCGGCCAAACCTTCGGCTTCGGCATTTTAGGCCGAAGTTTTGGCCGAAGCCGAAGAATCTGTTTATTATATCGAGCATCGTACTAGGCGCCGGAAAAAATTTAAATTTTTGAAATTTTTGAATAACGAAGAAAAGATTGCAATCTTTTCTTCGGTAGGTATTCAAAAATTTCAAAACACATGGTGTGCCATGTAAAAATTATTACTAAAAATGAATTATTTATTTCTTTTTTCTTTATAATTACTTATTAGTTATTAGTTATTTTTATTTTATTTGTCTTATGTTTTTTTAAGCAATAAATTTTAATAAAAATAATATTTGTATCCAATTGGAAAGGAGAATTCTTGAATTTTTCAACCTTAGGCTTCGGCTTCGGCTTCGGCCGAAGATTTTCTTTCAGCCTAATAATTCGGCTTCGGCTGAAAATCGACCTTCGGTCGGACACTAGTGGTCGAGTTACGTGAAGCAAATCATGGACGATCTCGTCGACGATTATCGTTTAGAAAATTACGGGGGGGGGGGGCTTGAGGGGCTGAAGCCCCCCCCCGAAAGTCTAAAATAAAAACTAAAACTTTCTAATATACAGTATTATTTCCTTTGTAGAGCTCTTCAAATGCATCTCAATAAGTCTTGAAGAAATAACGAGCAGAACGTGGGCGATGTCTTCGAAGGCATCAACACTTTTGGCAGCGGTCCAAAAATGTGATTTCCTAGTTAGCCCCATTGTATGCGAAAAGCTGTTCAGTTTAACGCTGCCCTTATCAGTTTTCCTACAGAACAAATCCTTAGATTTCGTTTCTCCAATCGACCGCACCAAAGAAGAGTTCTGAATTCTCTTGAGAACATCAGAGAAAAAGCCCAAGATTTTTTCAGAGAGGCTTTTCAATCCGTATCTAACCTTGCCGAGGACTTATTTAAAGTTGAATTAAGACTCCAAGAACTTCATTGAAACAAACAACGCGTTCCAATCCAGAAACCTCTTCTACTGAATCCTATTTATGAGTGTCTGTATTGATTCCTTGCATAGATTCGTTAATACAAAATCTTACGGACAGATTCATGGTCAACGAAGACGTTCTACCATCGTTTCAAGCTCTTCTCCCAGGTTTTTCTGCAGTTGGGCGAGTCAAAGAAATGGAAAAGATAACATGTTACTTTGATAATGCAATTTCGTTGTCTGCTGTGAAAGCTGAATACATTCTCTGGTGCGAAAAAATATCTTCGATTGATCCTTCTATCGAAGTTTTAAAATTGCTTGATATATGTGACAAGACTAACCTTAGAGGTATAAACTTCTTGCTTACGGTTTTGGCCACGCCTCCAGTGACCACAGCTAGTGTTGAAAGAACCTTTTCAACTATGAAAAAGATTAAAACAGTGTCCCGAAGAGTTATGGGGAATGCAAGATTAAGCTCACTTGCTATGATATCTGCTCATTCAGATATTAATGTGGATCCAGATAAGGTGATTGATCTCATGTCAAAAAGAAAATCAAGACGTCTTCTGCTTTGATAAAATCACCCTTATTCCGATAGGCGTTTTTCTAAAACGCCATCTGTCGTTTTCTGAGTCGTGTCGTTTTTTTATTGGTATTCCGTAACTAAAACGCCAGCGTTTTTCTCGCTCTTACATTCCACAATACGATCCACCAAAACAGCTGACATTTGACATATAAAATTGTAAACAAATTGAATAATTTCAAATTTGGTTTTTGAAATTTATACATATTATTTGTATAAATTTGTTTTAAACAAGAATAAAACGGAAAAATGTATAGTGTAGCAAGTTATTTTTCTTGGAGCAGCAGTGACGACGAAGAGGAAGAAAGAAAATAGAAAGATTTGATACTGCGGGGGAGGGGCATTCGATCTAAAGCAAATCCTTTTGATTTGCCTGACACAAAGTTTGTAATTAAATGAAAAAAATTATATGCATTAGGTTATTCTAAAAATGGTTCTGACCCTTTATTTTATCGCAATTGTTAACAGATTCAAAATGTTCTTTCGTCTGGACAAAGAAGAAGTATGTTTTAATATTGATAGAAAACAGTTTTCCTCAGCAACGTTCTGTGGCAATTCCAATGGTTTTGAAACTAGCTGTTACCCTTAGATTTTTTGCTGAAGGGAGTTTCCAAAAAGGAGTTGGAAACGACTTCAATTTGGGACTAGCCCAGCCTACCCTTAGCAAAATTCTTAGGAAAAAATTAATTTCATTTTTTTAAATTTGAATTTCACTCGCTTTTTGCCATTCTTTGCCATTTCTCATTGGTGGCCCAAAACTGTTTAGACACTTTGCAACATCCTCCCACCCAAAATTTTTCTCATAACCTCTTTTAAATTTTTTGGCGAGGTGCTCATTCTCCTCCATGAGCTCGATCAGTCGTCGCATTTAAATTTGTGTTGTTATTTTTACCCTAAACAAAGAATTTTAAATTATAAAAACTAAATTAAGTTTAAAAAATCTTACATTTTTACTCCTGTCGTCAACAAATTTCTCGACGACAGATTTCGACGTTTTTACCGACGTTTTTTGTATGGAAACGACTAACGGAATACAAAAAAAATATAGTGAACGCGTTCCACAAGAGAGAATCGACAAATTGACGTTTATTTGTCGTTGAACGCCTTACGTAATACCAAATTCACACTGTCGTTTTCTTTTTGGCGTTCAACGCCTTACAGAATAAGGCTGAATGTGTGTATAAAAAAAAATAATTTAAGTATATGTTCGTTTGAGTACATACAATTTAAAAACTAATAAAAATCAATAAATTGGGATATATATAGTTTTTTGTTTAAAAAATTCCTCGTAAAATTTGGAAGCAAGCCCCCCCCGAACCAAAATCCTGGCTACGGCACTGCCCCCAGGTGTTATTTTGCCTATCGAAATTAACCGGCCTATAAATCGTTCGTAGTACCTTTCTCCCGAAGACAACAAGGGAGCTTTCATCCACCTGGGAGATGTTTAATGCTTCTGCACCATAGATCAAATCAAGACCGAAATGATTAGAGTTTTATACGTCTTATTGGCACTCCTCGATAGGGCTTTATTGTGCCCAGGTAGACAAATTTACTGACCACTTCGAAGTGCACGTTCTGACCAAATCTGCGATGGCAATCGACTCTATTTGATGACAGCATATACTTCCCCTGACCCTGCTGTACCTACCATATTTTGTTTACTTTAGAACTTAATTTAAAAGAAAAATTTATTTGCGCATTTTTAGAAAAAAAAATTATTTTCTTGTATAATATTACACACATATCTTAGACATTAACAATTATAATAGTTACGATAACCCTTAGTTGCCTTCTTGGAACCCACAATAAGGTCGAATAACAGAGTTAATAAACAAATAAGAACATTGAACTACAAAAAAAAAAGAAAACATTTTTCGAGTACTAAACTATAATACAGAAACACAATACATATTAGGTAATGAAAAAAAACTTAATTAAAAACTAAAATATATCAATTTTCAATTTCGAAAGAATAGTATCGAATGCAAAAACTGATGATATAAAAACATATGGCTTGTTGCGTATCACACCGTAATCAGGCTCAAGGCTTGGCAGAGCCTTATCGGCGAAAATGATACCTTGTTGATCACGAACCGCTGCTGATGACATCAACGGCTTGCGAATATTTTTCTTCATCTTTTCCTTGCGAGCAACGAGTTTCTTCGTTTCGCGGACAACATAAATGGCTTCTGACGTTGTCATGAATTCACGGATTTTCTGTTAAAAAGAAATTTATTTGACTCAGTGAAATGAACAAAGAATTTATTTAAATATACCTGTCGTTTTTCGGGGGAATGTGAAAATACCCAAATAAGTGTACAGAGGGTGTTGAATATACCACAATCTTTGTCACACCATCGCAATAACATTTGTGCGATGGTGACCAGACCACCTTCTTGGAATGTATTGGCTGTAGTGCTGTTATAACGAGCCAAATTCAATATAATACGACTGCAGTATTCGATAAGTTGCTTATCGGCTTCTGAGCGTATCGCCTGAGCCATTATGCCATAGCAAAAGGTCGAAATAAAGTCAGAATGATCCATCAACAGGTGGGGAACTGTTCGGGACATTCGTTCTAACAGAAAATTAAATTTTTAATTTAAATTGTCTTTTATTTATTTAATAATAAAACCATACCAAGTCTTGAAAGTACATTTAGAGCATCTGAAGCAGTAAATCTTCCCCGCAAAATATGCACAGAATCTTGCACCTTCCACTGGACGGTATTTAGCACATTTCGGCTCTCCTTTAGTAACTCTATGTTATGTCGAATTGTACGAATGCGTACGTTTTGCCAGCGATTACGTACACAATAGCCTCGCCAATATCGCTGAATTATTACGGCAGAATTTCTTTGCAGCACATGACGTCTGAACTCAGGTGTCATAAGTTCTTCATATCGCTTTCTTGCCAATAAGCCCCGTCCATGTGTTTGTAGACCTAAAACTACTCGTTTTATTTGAGAGAATCTCTTTTGTAACAAAACAATCTCCTTCCGTCCGCGGAATTTTTGCTGAACGAATATTGTGGCCTTTTTCAAATTCAGGAATTCCCGTCGCTCTGATTTCATAGCTTTGTTTGCTCGGAATTTTCTTTGAATACAAACAATTAGAGATTTTATCAGCAAGAATTGGCTGCGCATTTTCAACATTACGAGGCGGGCACGATATCTGCGCTGCAATACGATTGCACTCTGCCTTTGTTTCTGATAGAGGTTTTGTTCTTTGCGCATAGCAAGTGTTGCACGTAGTTTGCGTTGGATGATAACCGCTGAATTTCGGTAACTTAAATATTCGGCTTGTTGCTTTCGAGCACATAAAGTAGCCCTCCAATACCGTTGAATTGTAACAACAGATCTTTTTGTGTTTAAATAGATTGTCCTTTTCTTTTGCATATGAACAATTGATCTAAACCACCTCTGGATGGTGAGAACTGATTGCTTTTGCTTAATGTACAATTCTCGCTGTTTTTTCATCAGCGAGTAAGATCTAAACCTTTGCTGAATTCGCACTACCATCTCTATGCGTTCTGTATAAATCTTGCGCACTTTTTTCATAAGAAGTTTCGAGCGGAATCGGCGCTGAATAGCAACTATAGCTGATTTTTCTACTTCATAATCTATTCTTACTTTTCGACCTAGTAATTTGGCTCGGAAACGTCGCTGAATAGCAATTATCAATTTACGGGTATTTTCATAGTCTGCCTTAACAAGTTTCATTTCTTGTTGTGCCCGCCATCTTTTTTGTATACACACCACGCTTTTCCGAAGCTTTTCGTACTGGAATTCAATAGATCTCATTGTTAAGAGAGCCCGGAACCAACGCTGAATAGTAATGGCTGCTTTCTTCTGTTGAAGAAATTCGTTGCGATGCATTTTCATATTTAAATATTCTCGGAAGCGTTGCTGAATGCATATGGCAGCTAATTTTGTACCCCTGAATTTTGCCCGATCTAATCTCATAGCCAAATAAGCTCTAAATCTGAGCTGAATTACTAACGTAGACTTCTTCAGCAAAAGGAATCGCTGCCTTAAGACCCTCATTTGTTGGGTGGCTCGAATACGACGCTGAATTTGTACAATACATGACAGTTTTTCTAAATATTCACTTCGTTCAACTCGCATTTGTCTTAAACCACGATAATGTCGTTGGATAACAATTGTAAAGTAAGTCAAACGTACGTATTCAGCGCACACTTTGCGAGATAAAATCGTTGCACGCAGTTTTTGTTGAATTTTCACGATAGCATTTCTTTTCCTCTCATAATCGGCACGATCTTTCTTCATTTGAAGACGAGCTCGATAGAATGTCTGGATGCAAATAACTTTTGATATTATTTCGATGTATTCAGCAAGTTGTTTTCGCATGATTAAATTTGCTCGGAAGCGCTGTTGACATTTAATTATCACTGATCGTTGCCTTTGATATTCTTTCCGAACTGTCCACATCAATAAAGTTGCTCTGAAACGACGTTGAATTGTGATGACTTTCATTGTTTTCTTAAATTCAGCACGATCTTTCTTCATTTGAAGCCATCCCCTGTAGAATCGCTGAATGCAAATTGCTTTGGATCTTAATTTCTGGTATTCAGCACGTTGTTTTCGCATAGACAAAATCGCCCTAAAATGTTGTTGGCATTTGATTATTGCTAATCGTTGTTTTTGATATGATTTCTTGATGTTTCGCATAAAAAGTGTGGCTCTAAATCGGCGCTGAATTACGATTACACTCAAAATTTTCTTTAATTCAGCTCGGTCCTTCCTCATTTGTAGCCAACCTCTGTAGAATCTTTGAATGCAGACTACTTTAGATCGTATTGCTAGGTATTCAGCACGTTGTTTTCGCATGCTTAAGATAGCTCGATAGCGTTGTTGGCATTTGATTACCAGCAATCGTTGTCTCTGGTAATCTGACCGAATTTTACGCATAAGTAAAGTTGCTCTTAAACGCTGCTGAATAACGATGGCACTTTTGCGGATTTTCAAATACTCGGTTCTCTGAAGCTTACATAATTTATTGGCTCTTGTACGAATCTGAAGCTTCACAACCACTGATCGAAGATGCAAATATTCACATCTTTCCTTTTGCATCAACTTGAAACCACGATAGTAACTTTGAATACGAATTGCACACTTCCGCCGAAGCACATATTGCCCTCGAACGATTTTCATCTGTTCATAGCTTCTCCATATTTGCTGAATACTACAAGCAGCTTCTCTTTTTCTTATAAATTCTCGACGAAGCTTAATCATTTTGCAGAACGATTGGATCTTTGCAGCACTTTTATATTCCAGTTTTGATCTCCTGACGTTACTCACAACTTCATAAACTATTCCACGGAACTTGTTACGCAATGCAAGCGCCTTGAAGTACCGCTGAATAACAATGGCGTGATTGTGACGCAAAAGAGCTTCGGCTTTTATCGATTTAATAATTGGGGCTGCCTGCAACAACTTGCGGGCAAACTTAATTCTCCTAAACCAGCGCTGAATTAAGATCACTCTATTTCGAAAATCTACAAACCGTCTTCTAATTAACATTCCGTACTTGACTGCCCGATACATGCGCTGAATATACAAAACGCTATTCACAGTGCGACAGAAATGCTTTTGCGCCAAATGCCGACGAATGTATTTTTGCAGGCAGATAGCGGCATTGCTTCTCTCCCACCGGAACACCTCAGTGTATTTGCGAGACATGTAACCCCTGTAATTACTCTGTATAATTGTAGCAGCTGAATTACGCCGCTTTTCTATTTTCACGCGAATTCTTCGACGAATGCAAACAAACAACCAGGAATTCCTCCACCACAACTGAATAACCCTTGCCGCTGCATGGAACTTTGGTGAACGGAATTTGTAAATTATTTGCCACAACAGTGACAGAGTCTTCTCTCTGTGACCATCGACTATGTCTGCCGCAGTTATATCCCCTTTCAGCTCAAAATCAGCTTGGGCCAAAGCTTTCAGACTCAAATTAACATTGTAGATCCTTTGGAGCCGAGAAATTGCCGGCACACGCAGAAGCTCACTCATATCATCTCGCAGAAGAATTATTTCCATTACCCGAGTTAGTCTGATGCCATCACGAAGATCTAAGGCTATATTACTGAATGCATAGTTGAACTCATCCAAGAAATTCTGTTTGTGCGTAAGGACATAGCCTAGACGCTTTAAATCCCGAGTAATGTCTCCGATATTTGCAAGAAGTTCACAGGAGAATTTCAACAAAATTTCTCTGGGCTCTTTGAACGGAGACTTCTTAAGGAATAAACAAGGATTATGCTTTATAATGCGCTTGGTCTTGGCCTTGTCGAGAAACAGCAACAAGAAGAGCACCTTCTGAAGGGTGAACTTTTTTATATGATCAGCATATTCGTCAGACAGTGTGTATGCTTTCGAGTATTTTTGCTCGAGGAATTTATCTTTAAACAGACGATTTATAATAAACGTACTCAATCCCACCACATCGGAGCATGAATGCAGATGAATTTTCTCCGCGAAAACAACTTCCAGTCCCAATCGAAGCCAAAGCGGATTAAAATAAAGTAGGAGTTCCAGAATATATCGTTGCATGACGACATCTAGGTGAAGGTTTCTATCAGTTCGGATGCTTATCGCTTTCTTGTGCACATAAACAGCAACTTTGGAACATGGAATCTGCATCTCTTCACTCATAAAAAATTTTATAGCTTCTTGTCGTAGGCTTTCAAGACGAAACTTGGTAAGATAATTCATAGATTGCTCCTCTTTGGTTGGAGCTAATATGAGTTCTTTATTGCGAACTTCATTGAACAATCTCCCCACATCTATCTTCTGATTGCAATCTGCGTCCAGATCAGCTGGAATCGTCACCAGGGCATTGAGCCACTTTTTAAAAGCAACCAAATGCTTTTCCACAGCTCTTTCGTCCAGATACATCGTCGAAGCTAAGAATGGATCTCGAGTTGTGGTTGCTGCAAAGGGATCAGGATTTATGTAAGTTTGCATGTACATCTCTGAGTCGTAGAGCTTCACAATCGGTTCTTCCTTGATCTTTCGTGGGGTAATGGGCTTCTTTACTAGCGACAGTGTTCTGGACAGTTTCGGCTTCCTCGGTTGGATTGTTGGCCATTTGCTGCTATTGGAAGTTCGTGTAAATGGATCACTTTCAAACTTTGCCCGCTTTGGTGGCGATACACTAGCAGTGATTATCTTAGGAATGCTCAAGGTGGAGGTATCGCTACCTGGTGAATCCAGTAGAGCTAAGTCCCGATAGCGCTTCGTCCCAATCGACTTATTTGGGCTTTCTATTAGTTTCTTCGACACCTTTGTTGGTGTTCCTTTGCGATTATTTGAAATTGGCATCACACTGACCGGACTGCTTTTTCTCGATTTTCTGCCGATTTCGTTCAAATTGAATCGACTTGACTGGGCCAGAATTTCGTTTTGGTTGAAAAGAAGATCGGCTTTTGAAGTACAACTCACCATGCTGTTGTTAGATGCATCCGAATCATCTAAACAAATGACCTTTGGCTTTAAGGAACATTTCTTTGCGTTTGCGTTTGGGTTTGTAGTTGTTGTACTCTTGGGAGCGTAATAGTAACGATTCTGTTCAATGGATTGTATATTTTCCATTTCATTTAGATTTGGCATTGATCCTTGAATGAACATTTTCGAAGATGGAGACTTCAACGACAAATCCTTCATAGATTCTGAATATTTTCTCAAAGGAGTTCCCACCAGCTTAACGTCTCTTTTGAGCTGTTCATCAACTTTAATTTCATAGGTTTTTTGCAGGATGTTAGGAGCGTTATTTGTTTCTTCTTCTTCGATCATTGATAGAGGACGTGATAGGGCTGGAGTAACTGTGGCAGTTTTATTGAGAACAATTCGATCGCAAGGTGTTTCGAAGCTCTCCTGAGAATCATTTAATGAAGCTGATTTATCTAAGATTTTAAAGTCGAATGTTTTGTTATTGATCATTGGGGTTAGGACATTCAGGGCCCCCGCATAGTTTTCAAAATTTTCCGTAGACTCTTCCAGCTTCACGGCAATCCGAGGTTCGATTTTCAAGTTCATTGGACTTATTTCTTCTTCTGATTGTTCGGCAACAAGTCGTCTTGGTCGGAGTTGTCGTGACATAGAGTTTTCATCAACGCTCGCTGAATTACGATTAATTGGTGTAGGAAGGGAAGAATGATAATCCATTTCGTTGCCTGGTTCTAATTTTACTTTTAAATTTGTTGCAGGAGTGAACTGCATCTTATCAATCATATCGAGGACATTTCCAGGCGTTAGAGGACTTACATTTTCTTTGTGAGTATATGATGTTGGACGAGTTATGGTCTGTGGCGGCGGTAGGGTGTTCATGTCGTCGAAAACAATTTGTGGGATGTTCCGTTCGAGAAGTGGCGAGGCTTGTTTCTTTTGCAAGTGCTGGTGCTTTCTAGAAACGGGGGACATTCTATCAGTCTTTTGGGCTTTGTAATTTATAGATTGTCTATTCCGACGTTGCTGGGATTGAGCATTTGTCTTAGAGTGGGTTGGCGATTTGAGGCGGAGAATTTTAGTGTGATTCGATGTAGATGAGGATATCGTTGGAAAACGCTTGATATTCTAAAAAAAAAAAAAAAAAACAATTTTGTCGTCATATTTGTTTTAAAATGTTTGCAAAAATTAGAGAACTTACCTTCGAAATTGGTTTATTGCTAATTGATTTGAGTATAACCATAATGTCTTTGCGAAAATTCCTATTGTCAGTCAATTGGAGGGTTTCCTTGCAAGCTATTTCTATCGATGGATTCCATATCATTTCCATTTCGATCTGTTCTTCTGCAGGTACAACGTTTGATGTCCAATCAATGGTAACATTGTGCTCAGCACGAATGAATTTTGTTACATGCACCTATGTTTTTCATTTCAAGAATTGGGAACACAATTAGAATTGAGAAATGATGAGAAATAGCTGAGAAGCGAAAAGAATAAAAAGTTTTAAATGCTCTAAATTTTTCCAACCCTAATGGACAATTCGAAGAAACAAGTTCCCGTATTCGCACTTAAACACCCAGTTTAACCGAGATAACATATCCTTAATAGCGCACACATGGGAGGACGAAAATTTTGTTGAGTGGAAAAAAGGGATGTTCGTCAAATAACCAAAAGGGGAAATTTTATGGATCGCGGAAATTGGAGAGGGATCTGAGTCCTTCCAGCGGTGGCTAAGATAATGGCGAAAATAATCTAGAAACGAATCAAAGAACATCTGGATTCTACTCTAGATAAAGAGCAGGCTCTTACTTACTCACATCAACACCTTGAGGATCATAATCGAACAATGCGTGGAGTTCCGTTCCCCTCTTTACCTAATATTTATTGATTTTGAAAAGGCTTTCGATAGTTTGAATCGAAATTACCCAAGAAGCTTATCGCCATTATCAAGGCAACTAACGAGGGTGCAACTTGTCAAGTCTTGCATAATGGAAAGGTATTCGAAGATTTCGAAATCAACAGTGGAGTTCGGCAGGGGTGTTTACTATCACCGCTGTTATTTCTGGTGATTATTGGAGATGTCCTCCACTCAGCCCTAGCCGAACAAGCACGATGAATCCGATGGAAGATGTTTTCCTTTCTGTAACATCTCGACTACGCCACACAATATCATGGATCTTCACCGGAATCAACAAACGGAGAACATAGATCCTCAACATCTCGGGTAACTCTGCCTAATCAACGTTTGGCAACGGCAGGTTGAAGCGCTGAACAACTGTACTATCGCAAGACACACAATGGATTGGGATCCTTTTACCCAAGATGGGAGAAGACCCCCAAGGCCAGAGAAAAACTTTGCGCACAACAGTCGAAAAGGAATCTCAAAAGTTTGGAAAAAGTTGCGGAGATCTCAAACGCATTTCCAGAAACAGAACAAGATGGCGTGTAGCAGTAGTTGCCCTACGGAGGGGTCAATGGGATAAGTAATTTTTCCAGGCAGCAATTAAATTTTGTCGAATTTTCAGTGAAAGTTTATATTGAAGAATAATGTTACTGTTGAAATATATTTTTTGAGTAACCAAGGCCTTTTAGGGAAAAGTGATGCGCCTTCTTCTAAAGGGCATTGCTATGAAGGGATTGGTAGTCAAAAAGCTGTAAGCGATCTTTATATAAGTGGGGATATAAGACCCAATAGACCAGGAGGAAATCTTGTTATCTCTAATTTACAAAAATGAGTACCTACCATTATATAGTTGAGACTAGGCGTATTAGAAGCGACGTAAGATATTGTAAAAACAAGCACAATTATCCCTTATCATGGATAACTCCGAGATCGCTTACTGAATCATCTTCAATAAAGGAGATTGTCCGTTAAGCGGAAAAATTCTCATGACCGTGAATTTTGGATTTAAATTTCATAAATTTTATGATCCCTTAAGCGGACTCTCCCTTACCCGGAAGGCGATTCGTTTGCAGATGGACTAAATGTCACTGTTTGTGAAAAAATGTATAACGGATTTTATTTCTGCAGCTGTGGTCTGTTTTTGTATCTTGTTTCTTCTATAACTACATATTTTTTTATTTATTTCCTTGAAGGGACAAACCCCTTAGACAAAAGTGTGGCGACCGTCGCTGTCCGCCAAAGGAGGTTTCACTGTACAAATTGAAGTATTTGTAAATTTTTTGTCAATACTATTTGATAAAGGGATGTTCAAGATGTCCATCTTTATTTTTTTTAGTAAAGATTTCCTTTAAGTTCTTGTATTATTTTTTCATTCATATATGTACTCACGCAAAATACGACTATTGCCAAATGGTCTTCAAACCTGCCTTAACTTTTTCTATGGCAATACCCTCACACAAAAATAATTTTTGTGAATTCGTTTCTTAAAGCAGCTAATCTGCAAAAAACCGCGAAGGTTTTCAATTTTAAAATTGGTATGCAAAGATAACACAAATGCAACTGTCATCCTAGATAGGTAAAACCTACCCGTATTCTTATACCTATGTACATATGTATATATACATGTAGCTAGCATCTGGGAATAGTTATTTGCCTTCTTGCTTCAATACACATTCCATTAAAAAAACCAGTCGAACAGGATCAAACAACAACCCCTGTCTCTCTGTCTCTATAGATTTCCATTCACATTCATGTCGAGGAAATAGGAAAAGAAAAAAATAATTCAATAAGAACAATTCAAACGATGACAACGAATATGTATGTATGTATGTACATATGTACCTTCGATAAGATTCATATAAGGAAGGAAATTATAAATAAATTTCGGGGGGAAACAAATTAGAGGAAATTGGAATTTTCTCCACGACAGCAAATATCTAAGACAAACGGATTAAAAAAATAACCCTCTGGCATTGTTGTGTGACACGAATTCCAAACCATAAAAAAAATAATTAAGAACAGGTGTCCCCTAATCGACCAAACATGTCTCCAAGGTCGCGCAGATTATCGAGGACTCATTGAGTTACATTAAAATAGATTTTTATTTTTGTCAGCACTCGTTGAAAATCGACCATAAAAATACCTCAATTTCATCACTGGAAGGATTGAATATCTTCAAGATCCGTTTGGCAGTCTTTGACACCGGGACATCTTCAAAGGTGACGATGGCTTTGGACGAGAAAGGAGCCATAACAACGCTCGTCGGCTCTCGTCCCTCGATGCGTTTGTTCGTTTTCAGTCGAGAAGGCGTTATGTTTACCTAAATTATATATTAATGCATTTGGATCTTGATAAGGAGAATTTATATATTTAAGTAGAAATTCACCTCAAAGGCACTCATCTTCAAATTTGATTTGATTTAACAAAATTTAATAAAAAAAAAAAAAACAAAAAAATGCACACATTAAAAGGAAAATGGGTTTGAACAATAATTATAAGCGGGATAACTTTTATTCGTATAATATATATGGTGTTTTATTTTTGATGAAATGTTTTTATTTTAAGACAACAACAAACGAAAATACACAAATAATAGATTAAACAATTTTAACAAATTTAATTCATTGTTTTTTATTTTATTTTTTTTTTCGAACGAGTTCGAGTGCGCTTGTTGTAACTGTGAAATAGTACGGTTGAAAATGAAAAAGCGTTAAACGGACCGTTTGTTTTTGATGTTTCTTCAAAAATGCAAATGACAGAAGATGACAGATGTCATTGAACACCGAAAATGCGTTCAATGTATTTCGCGTAAATGTTTTTCGTGCTCTGTTAAGGGTGAGTAATAAGTAGTAGCACACAAATGAATTCATGCAATGGACAATTTAACCATTTTTTAGTTTTTTTTTTTTAAAGATAAGATAATGATTTTTCTTTCTAAACGTCTCAAAGTTAACAATTAAAATTTCCTATAATCGTTTTCAATGCAAGTTATAACTCTGGCACGTATAGCTAAAGCGCAATGATTTTTTTTTGCTTAAACTTAAAAGCGGAAAAAAACGGTGTTGCCGGGGAGTTACATACTTATTATCGATAGTTTGTATGCAAACTCAATCTTTTCTGTGATGGCGTTGCTAATCCCTGATGTCGGGTTTTCAACCACTTTTTTATTAGATTGACTGTCAAGTCGTGTAAGATAAAATTTAATATTTTGTTTCCACGCATTGTAAAATATGAGATGTCTCAATTTCCATCGTTTCTGGAATAATTTTAGCGCCACGAGATTTAAGCCTTAACTACATTGACCAAAAAAGTGAAAAAGTAAAAAATTGAAAATTTTCAAACTCATATTGGGATAGTGTTTATGACTGAGAAACTTATAAAAATGATGCAGAAAGCTTAAATTTTGGTTTAAACAAAAATTTGTACATATATTCTTTTTCACAAACTAACTGCGCTAGCAAGAAAAAAGAAATATTTTTACTTTTGCGATTTTGCAAAAAGTGGTCAATGTAGTTAAGGCTTTATGATGGATTTACATTCATCTTCATGCGAGTTCTGCAAAAGAAAAGAGATGTAATATTATATAAAATTCACATATGTTAAATAGAGAAAGAAGACCAAAATGTAGAGATCTGCATTATAGGAAGATTTTAGGAAGCGCCATTGCAAATATAAAGACGAACATGTTCATCTTTCTTTCACACATTCGTGTTTTGGCATGAATCTGTCCCGCTCTATACTTTTCTTCAAATCTGCAGATGAAGATGAATGTAAATCCACCATTACTAAACGTAGGAGAAGTTCGAAAATCTAATTGAAAACGACATTAATTTCGAATTATGGGTGTAGTCTCCATTATTTGATTACCTTTTCAGAAAGCTATACTTTTCGTTGGGTTTTGACACTTGCTGCTGCAGCGAGCTTTCAACTACTATGGGTCTACTATGGGAATATGTTTTGAAACAATAAAGTATGTAAACGAAATTTGTCTTAATGGTTGTGAACTACGGTGTTGAAATATATATTTTTTTTCATTGATACAAAAAAGGTTCTTGAACAAAGTAAAAATAGAAAAAAAAGCTCAATTATGGCACAATCATGCTTAAATTATAGAGGGACACAAGAATGATTTAAAGTTTCACAGGACTATTCTGGCATTGTGAGGTATCTGTAAAAATAAAATGCAATTCGTTGAACATATAAAGGACTATTCACATGAGAGCGACCAACGATGGACGAATGAACGAACATTCGTCCATTTTTAAATTTCGTTCACATAGCATTTTTATATTCGTCGCGAATGACGTTTAAATGTTTGTTTCAGCCATGACCTATTACCAAGATAGGTTTTGAGGTTATTCGCGCGCGAAAAATTCATTCGTTCCAGTGTGGATGGTATGTGGAACGCGAATAGAGTTCGACAGTTCGTAAGACTGCTTTTAAACGCTGCAAATATGCTGCAATTACCCTTGCAATTTTTAAGCATGTAGGCAAGGGACGTATGCGGTGTCCGGGGTAGACAAAGTTGCAGAGGTTGAAATAATTGCAGAGTTATCGCTGTTTCTTCTTTGTGCTTTTTCTTATTGTTTGAGACATAAGCGGAGTAAAGAGTGAGGAGATATTATTTCCTTCTCATTTAACAAAAATTGCAGGTATTAAAATTTGCAGCGTTTAAATGGATGCTGCAATTGGAAAGAAACTCAAAAGAGAATTGCAGATAGAAATTGCAGTCGTCTAAAAGCAGTCTAACAATGACTGCTTTTAGACGACTGCAATTTCTATCCGCAATTCCCTTTTGAGTTTCTTTCCGATTGCAGCATCCATTTAAACGCTGCAAATTTTAATACCTGCAATTTTTGTTAAATGAGAAGGAAATAATATCTCCTCACTCTTTACTCCGCTTATGTCTCAAACAATAAGAAAAAGCACAAAGAAAAAAGAGCGATAACTCTGCAATTATTTCAACCTCTGCAACTTTGTCTACCCCGGACACCGCATACGTCCCCCGCCTACATGCTTAAAAATTGCAAGGGTAATTGCAGCATATTTGCAGCGTTTAAAAGCAGTCAATCAGATTGCAATTCGTGACGACCAATTCATTTTCTCAAATTTCACTTATTTTAGCAATTAAAACGCAAATTTTAGCATCTTAACATTAATTTAAATAAGTTTTCTACCATTTTGTCTAATTTTTGTGAAGGATTTAGACTTATTAAATGTTTTAAATCCCATTTGTTTTTTTATTCGTCGGTCGTTGGTCGCTCTCATGTGAATAGTCCTTAACGGGGAGATTTTTATAAAAGATTTGACGCAGGCCAAGAATTAATTTCAATTTATAAGGGTTTTTTTTTGTATGATAACACACTTGCAGTTGCAGTCTTATGATCGGCCTGCCAGTCGTGAAATAGCTATAACTCCAGCCTATAAAATCTTGGTGGTAGTTCACCCAAGTATTGTTTTTTTTCATTCAAACCTTCAACATTTTTTATTGTCAGTTTGGTTTGGGTTATTAACCATAAATCCCATGATATATAGATTTTCCTCAATCATTCAAAATTATGTCATGATCTCTCACCGTCACCACATACAAACCTATGGAACACAAGACGTCATAGAAACAAAACAAGCTAAAACCCAAAGCAGTTTTATTTTTCAAGATATTTAAAAAAAAATTCGTTTAATTATTCCTTTGTACTGTTTTTATTATAATAATATTCTTTAGTCTATACAAATATACAAGTTACATATTTACACCATTAAATCAACCTTATATAAATGAACATCACCAGAAAAGCCCCAGAAAATACTTAAACAAACTTTCCTCCACCCAATCTCCGATTACCCTCATCGTAATCATCGTAAAGACTACCACCATCATCCGCCGCATAATATACACTCTTCATATATCCTGGGAATGGTGTTACCGAATCCAATGCATCTCCAGACTCCTGATCGGGTGGTTCTACAGCCACAAATGATATAGCGAAACCCTTTAAAGAAGTACTTTCATCAGACTGAAATCGAACCAAAAGTGTATCCGAGTACGAAGTCACTGGTGGTGGTTTCTGAAAGCAGGAGATAACAAAAAAAAAAAAGAAGAAGAATAAAAATAAAGAGGAAATTAGTATTCTTGTTGGCTGAAGTGTCCTTTCAATCAAACTTACTCTATTGCCACAGTATTTTCCGTGGTTTGTGTTTCTCATGTAATTCACATCTTCACTTATTTCAACTGAATCATAGTCACATCTGTCCGAGTACTCTACTTCGAAGCTGAGGAATGTTATCTTAACACTGCTATCGGGGTCAGATTGGATACGCCAGTTGCAATACATATTGCGCTTATACGGACGACTTCCGAACCTGGGATGTGAGTAAAACACCTGAGTTTTATTAGTTGCCCGCAAATATCCTCCACATTCTGAAAAGACGAACGATTTTTTAGTTTTCGAATAAACATTATATGTATTTTTCAAATTGGTTTAAAGAGAGAAAATGTTCCCCCGTCGTTCTATGGGTTAGGATTTATATACGAGTTCCATATAATGCAAATATGGTTGCCAGGTTTTTAAAATATGTTTAACCAAATGGAATCTAAAGATTACCTAATTTTAATTATCCTGGTCACGGAAAACTCTAAAACTCTTTGTTAGTAAAGTTATTTTTGACATCAGGTTCAGGATAAGATCTAAAATAAAATCCACGTTGGGCGCCAATTAAAATACATATTGTTCTTTATGATCAAGTAAGACTATTTTTCGTTGTTAAAGTGAGTCATTTGAAGTAATTCACATTTGCCTCTATATATTCCTATACCACAAAGGGTGCCAGTTAAAATTATTGTAATTCTTTTCTATTAAAATATGTTTTATTTTTTTTTTATGTATTTCTAAGTTATTTTTTAATATTTATTATATCTTAATGCAAACAATTATCAAAAATATTTCAACCAACTTGGTTATTATAAATGAAAACTAACCTCGACCTCAACCTTTTCATTTTATTTTCCTACTACATACAATCTTTAACTTAAACATATAGCATGTACATTTTATATAAAAGAGAAGAGTTCTAGTCCTGTCAAAGTGCACAAGGATAAGATTCAATATTTTATGGTTTTTCATTTCTAAAGCTTTACGCAAGATCAACATGAACCATAAGTACCATGCATCCTGAAACTGAATGGAATTCATGTATATTCTATATATAAATCTTAGTGTGCTTTATACTCTACTCACATACATATCTACATAAATCTATGCACATTTATATGTATATCATATAAGTTTTGTAAAGGTAGATTAAGGAAAAAACTCCCAGATGAATTTCTGAAACTGAAAATGTGAAGGGGTTCAACATATATAACATTAAAGGTGAGCATCTTATATGTGTGTACATATGTATATGTACAAAAAGGGATACAAAATCCTTTTTATGCGTTGACGCGTTAAATAAAGATTTGATGTTGGATGGCATTCATAAATATGACTTATTTTTAATTTAGAAAAAATACTAAGAGTGACAGATGTGCGTATAAAGTAAAAAGAAATTTAAATCAATGCGTGTAAAGAAAAAGATTCCTTTGAAATATGCAAAACTAGTATGACTTAAAAGAATAAAGTTTTCAAGGATTTTTCAAAAAATGATTTCGATGGATTTATGTTTTCAAAATAAATATACACACACACAATATTAATAAAACAGTTTGTTTCGAAATTGTTATAGGCATATATGTTTATAAATAGTTTTTTACTGGCTTTTAATTCCTGACAGAACTTTGACGAACCACAGAAATAATTCTATAAAACCATAAAACCCGCTAGGTATGCATATTATATGGAAAAAGGCAGATAAATTACTTCAGAGGAGAAATTGGTTTTTATACAAAAAAAAAAAGAAGATAAAAGCAATAAAATCCTCTTTCACACGAGGAAACTGAGTAGTCAGAAAATTTCAAATATTTGTGCGAAAAGGGCAAAATGTTCGAGGAGTTAACGAAATCTCCCCGGTCAACGATTAGAGGAGATTTTTTTTAACATTCCTCTTTTCACATACCTGCAGTAGTTTATATTCAATCAAGCTACTTTTAAAGGAATCTACAAAAAATCCCTTACTATTTTTGTTTCCTCATGTGAAGAAGATTTTAAAAAAATTTAAAAGAAGACTTAAAAAAAACTTCCAGCAACCTTGTTTCTTCGTTGGAAAGTGGAGTGTTTTTGGAGGGCTACTCTATCGTTTTAGGCAATAACAACAGAGAGTCGGATATAAGAAAACAAATAAATCGATTTAAAACATAAAAGTAGTAAAATTAAGGAAAAGTTATGGGAGGGGAAATACTTAAAATTAATTAACTTTTAAGCCTATTACGCTGCCGATGCGAAACGAAAAATCCCATACAAAAACGAAAGCAAACAAAATCATAAACGAAAAACTTCGTTCTGATTTTCGTTTTGCAGTACGCAGTTCGATGAGCGAAATTGATTATTGTAGCAGATTATTGGAAAAGTCTCCGATCTTTTTTCGCACAGAAAAGTCTATTCTGTTACAAAATAAAAATATGTTTCCCTCATTTTATGTCTAGATTAACTGTAGGTACTAAAATTTAACACGCAGGTTAGAATACATTTTACTCTATTAGTAAAAAGTAGTGCTATTATTTTCTTTTATGTTGCGGTGCTATTTTATTTATTTATGAACAATCAAGGTCAGAACTATGTATTTGATATAAACAAATAGGTACAACATTCACAACTACGAATTCAATTATTCATAAAAGAAACAAATCCAGTCTTTCAACAGTATTATAGAATTTGTATCATAACAAAACATTCGCCCCAAGCAATAAACTTCTAGCTTTAATGATAAGGAATTCTAATCTTGATGGACATAGTTCACACTACATATATGTATATTCGTCATTAAATAAACTGATCTTTATAAAACTTACATACATATATGAGTCCAAATGAGGTTGCCAGGATGACATATGCCAATTTTTGTGAACTAAAAGCCGTTAAAATATATTTTTAATTCAAAATAATAAATATTTTACATACATATATATGAGTATAACGAATAATCAGAAAACGGGAAGATAAATAAATGTTGGACTATCGAAAGCAGAAGAAAAAATGTCTTGGAAATTGGCGTTCAGTGGCTAGATTTTTCGTCCAACAAAGAAAATTTGAAAAACAAACTACTTAAGACGGTCGTTTGACCCAGGTGTACACAGTACAAACATTTTACGACACAACACGTGTTGTTCAACATGTCGTTGAGTATGAACGCCCCTTATGAAAATTTAGACTTATCTACAGAGACAGTTATAATTTCGCGTATAGTTAAAATATGTTTATGGATTTTCAAAATTGAGATTGGTATAGGTCGGACGTAATACAAAAAAAAAATGGCGTGGTATTAGTTGCTGTTCTTCACCCACCATTTTGAAAAACCCATTTTGACCAATATCTCTTAAATGGATTATTAATAATAAAATTTGTTATAGGATATAAACTGGCTTTAAAAAAAGTTTCAATTTTTTTTTTGACAACTTAATAATTCGAAAATAACTTGGTCGATTTTTAATAAACTTAGCACCCAGCCGTTTTTTGACATTATCTAGCTAATTTTAAATACAATTTTTTCTTATAACCAAAAATAACGGTAGCTCCCATACAAATTTTTAAAAACCGGTATTGAAACTCCGCATAAATAAGTACTAAAATAGGCGTATCAATTTTTTTTTCTTAAAAATATATTCAAACTTTTATATATAAAAAATTAGTTGTTTAAAAAAACCGCTCAAACGAATTTTAAAATTTTCGTCTCATACATTAAAATTTGTGTACAAAATCACTTTCTGTACATTGGGTTGATGTCAATCATTTTCAGAAATTTTTTTTTAAATTTATTTCTAATTTTATTGATTTTTTGACATTTTTTCAGTATAAACTGTAAATTACATGCAAATTTGCGAAGTGAAGGGCAGCAGGGTGCTATATTTGTTCATATTTATATACTCACAAAATACTTCCTTGAACTACGCTATATTTTTTTGGCAGGTGAAATAAAATATACGCTCCAATAATTAATAAAATTATTAAGACTTTAAAACCACAGTGTGATCGTACATAAGAGCAAGTTCGTGCGACCCAGTCGTGGATTTTATTTGCTTCACTCGAAGAATTCTTTTGTTGAAGTCTATAAAATTTACTCAAAAGTGGGATATTCGGGAATTAAGTAGGTTATGCGAAAATTAACAAATTAGTAACAATTTCTACAGTAAGAACGACAAAGATTTAAAAAATCTACAGAAAAGTTATATTAAAAATTATACCCTCTACCTTTTAAGTTTTCGTTTTTGAAGTACATATATATGTACCCCATTATTAAGCGTCCAGAATTATAAATAAAATTTTTTTCACAAAGTTTCTAAAAATTAGATATACTTTTTTTCAATAATACATTATAAAATAATTTACATAAGTAATCCAATATTAAGTAATATTAAAAAATCCTACTAAAACCATTTAAATTAAATATCATCCTCAGGGAAAAATAGGAACTTATATTCGAATGCAAATCCGATTTAACTTCAACGTATATAACTTTAACACAAAAGCTTTGAAATCAGTTTCATTTCCTTTCATACTTTAAAAAAAAAAAATAATAATAGTAAAAACTCCATTTCCTGTAGTATTCTATAATATAATCCTTACAGTGTCCTAGTTTTTGAACAACAAGAACATCATTTCCGTTCTCTATACCTACTGCTGACACATTCTGATAAACCAACACAGAACGTCACCCACTTTGTATATAGGCACCAATCAGCTCACAAAACCCCACAAAAAAGGGAATTACATACATACCTGTTGAATAAGTTGCCATAAATCCCTTCTTCTGTAGACCAGCATCAGTTTTCAGGACCATAAAAATTTCATTTGTGGATGCCAAAACTGCGTATGGCTCCCTACCACCACAGTAAACTCCCAATGTCGAGCTATTCTCCGATTTCCCATCATGGATGGCAACAGAATCATAAATGCATTCCTGGATTTCCAAAAAAAAACAAAAAAACGAAAGAAGAAAAAGATGAATTTCCCATCATGAAAAGCACGAACTTTATTGAATTGTGTAAAAAAGAAATTAAAAAAAAAAAAACGAAATCCTTGTGTAACCAAGTAAGTATCCTCACCTGATGATTTTCCACCTCAAACTCGTGGAAAGTTAACTGGACTCGATGTCCCAGAGCTGTGGAAAAATGCCAAAAGCAATATGTGTTCCGGGGATATTCCTCCGGATAATTGGGGCTGTGGACGACCCCATACGGATTGGTTATTTCAAATTTGCATTTCGTTTCGGTACAGTTGTGGTGATCATCATCCAGAGTATATCCATTACGGCAACTGCACTTGTACGAGCCTAGTGTATTTTGGCAGTGGTGCTGGCAACCGGCATTGTTCTCACTGCATTCGTCCTTATCTGCATAATACACATAAAAGAAAATAAAAAAAAAGAAAGAAAGAAATTAATCCTCTATTCGTTCTACATCTCTACAAATATCAAAATTAGTGTGACCAAAGGTTTCTAAATTAAATCGTTTATTTTCAAAACATAAAAAATGTATCTGTAATTCTAAAATTTTTCTCTAATTTTTATTGCAAAAGGCATGTACGTGTGTAAATGCTAATTTTTCTTTCGCAAATAAATATAAAACTAAAAGTTGAAGTACTTTATAAAAAATTTTCTTAACTCAATTTTCGATGAATGTCAAGTTAGCCGATCAAAAAATGGTTACCGAAAAGGGATTAAAACTTGTTACATTCAAATGTTCGTTTCTTTATAATTTGCCATTCGTTAATTAGTTGTGATAATAAAGAGTTAGGTCGTTCTATGTTTTTTTGTCTTTTTCATAGGCTAAACAAATAACATAGAATACATTGACATGATAAAATTGAAATTGTTGCAACGATATGGGATCGAAAAGATAAAAGTTTGTTACAAGTAAATTTTACTTTATTTTAAAAATCTTAAATATATATAACATCTTTTGGTGCAGGGAATCACTTTTCTTTTAGACTCATATTTTATAAGTACAGAGAAATATTCAATAAAAACTACTATTTATTTTTTTATTTTGTTTCCAACTTATGTTATAACGTGACTTTATGTCAGTCTCTACATAAAAATAAAAATAAGAGTTTTTTAAAAAGCATATGGTCACACTATTTTCGTGTATGGAGATACAAAGAATATACTCAACTCACCTATGTGAAATAAGGCCGAAAATCCACTTTGCTGCACAGTTTTGTCAGAAAAAAACTCTAATCGCAGGATGTTCTGTTCTGAATTTATAGTTGCTGGAATCTCATGGCCACAAAACACTCCGATTTTCTTAAGGCGATTATCCCGCAGTTTCGAATAGGTAATCAGATAATCGTAATGGCATTCGCTAAATTGATATTTCGTTCCTTCCAATTCGAAGTGAGTGAATTTAAGGAAAACATTATGATTTGGCGGAGCAACTATCTCCCAAACGCACTCTTTTTCCAATGGATACATTTCAGGATACTGAGGTGATGTCAATGTGCCATACTCAGTTGTGGCATTAATTATCCCACCACATGCATCTAATACAAAAGAAAAAATAGAAAACAAAAATAATATAGATAAGAAAAATGCAATTTTTTTTTTTGTAAATTCTACATTATCTCTAGATATTGAAAGTATTTATGTATGTTGTACCTTCACATGATTTGCCATCCGTTTGCAGTTCATAACCAGCAAAACAGCCACACTCATAGCTCCCCAGGGTGTTAATGCATTCATGCTGGCATCCGTGGTCACTGAATTTACATTCGTCCACTTCCTGCATAAGGAGCGCAGAAAATCCAGCCTTTTGTACTGTACTATCCGACACGAACTTAATGTACATTTGATTTGAATTAGTCCTATGGGAATAATTTAACACGCGCACCGAGCATAATAGGGGAAGAGAGATAGAGATAAAAAGTCAGAGATATAGGATTTTATAATCACTATTTAGGGATCCATTGGGCGGATTTTATTAATACGACTACTATACACATACTCACTTAATGTTCGGTGGCAGTTTGTAGCCGCAAAAGACTCCAATTAGCTCCGAATCGGACCGATTGCCATCGCGTATTTCAACATAGTCATAGATACAATTATCATGGTTTTCTATTTCGAACGATTGGAACTTTAGGGCTACCTGGTGATTCTCTGGTACGGTAATCTTCCAAATACACTCTTTGTCGGGTAGATATTCGACGGGATAATTTGGTGAATCGAGGCGTCGCTGTTCGATTAGGTCGATCTGTCCACCGCAAATCACTGAAAATTTCAAATTATTTTGATTAGTATATAGCTACATATCGGCATATAATTATGTACTTGATAGAGTAATGTTTTGTTAATTTAATTTTAAAGTTTAATTTGTGTTTTACAATTCCAATATATTCAAAATTAAATTTTTAGAATTTATCGATTTTTAACATGCAAAGAATTTATTAGAAAATGAGGGAGCTATAAGGCACTTTTTATATCCCTGCTGTTTGGATTTTTTTTTTCTCAACAATTTTTCCAACTGAACTTATGCCTAGGGGACAGCAAATTGTTCTAATTTGTGCAAATTCGACAAAAATTTGACGTAACCAAATAGACTTTTTACTGTTCAAACTGCCCCAGAATTTTTGCAAAAATGTAAAATCCATTAGATGTGTTTTTTTTTTTTTAACAACCATTTTTTTTTAACAACCATTTATGTACATAATACATTCGCTCAAAAATGACCATGCCAAACAGAGCATAAATTCTGCTTAATGTTTCCATAATTTAATTTTGGATGAATTACTGTGAAATTTAAACGATTCATTCAAAAATGCATCCTTTTGACATTTATGAGTTGAAATATAAAAATTATTGAACAAAAAATTAGGAGGGAATTTGGATAAACTAAAATAAATGGATATTATTTACTGGGTCAATTTTGAAGAAGACTATAAACCCTTCAATTGCATACGGAGAAAAGGAAGGTGGCCGAAAACTCTGTGTACAAGTAGCGGCTTGATTGAGTTAGCCACTTCACGTTTCTGAGATCTCACTGAGCAAATTTCTTTCAGCTCCACTGAGAAGAAATAGAAACATGAACAAGATTTCCACTACAAGTCAAAATCATTCTCCATCTCTTTTTTATAAATTGATCAACTGCAACAAAAAATAATTGAATCCAAAAATATCAGTCTCATCTTTTTGACAGCAAAAGTGTAGAATCTGAGGAATAACGTTTAATAGATTTCTGAAATTGCTAAAATCTCAGAGATCTCAGTGAGCATGAGAATATTGAATTGGCTAAGTATTTTTTAATTTGACATTTCGTACAACATAAATTTGTTTGCTTTTAGAAAAATAATAATTTAACTTTCCTCTACTTTGAAACTCTGTGATTTTCTACCCAAAATAATACAAAAGTCTGTCAAAGTTCATATAAAAAAATAAAATGTGTAGTTTTGGACAGAACCCACACATTATGTGTATGGACTCTATTTCATCTTTCAAAACAACTGACAGTTGAAATGTCATTCAAATACCTGTGCTGTCAACTACCAAGAAGCTTTCATATAAAAACTTAATAGAAATCAAGTTAACGGTTGAGCCGTTAAATAAAAAGTTAGAGATTAAAATAAATGGTTCTGTGAAAGATACCGTAAATAACAAATTTTTTTTCTTGTAATTTTTTCAACCAAATGATAGACCCTGTCTACAACAGTAGGTATATGTTACAATTATTGTTGTTGTTGTTTTCTAGGAAAAAAGCTTTTCATAAATGTTCATTACAACTTTTTTTGATTTTCATTTCTTTTTTAGGTTTAAATGAAAAATAATTTTAGCTTTTCTACTGTAGTTTAGTTTCTTGTATTATAATTATACATTTTTAAAACTGACAGCTATCTTATCTGTCAAAAAATTGTCTATTTTTAATACGCATTGAAATTAGCAAAAAGAAGTTTGTTAGTGTGCATTTGAATAATTGCTTTTTGAGTGTTTTCATCTCAAATTAGTTAATTTCTTTTGACAGCTCATTTGACATTTCATTTGATTTGGCCTGCTGGACGTGAATCAATTATTTTTGTTATTTCCTCTTTCTTCTTTTTTTTTCTTGATTGAAATTATCTCACTTCGAATAGCTAAGCTAATCAAAAAGTTAGTACATAATCATTAAATATTTAATAATTTTGAATTGACAGTTTCAATTTCGTTGGTACTTTTCTCAACCAGGGTTTTATTTGAAACCTCTACGTGCGTCGTCCAAGAAATCAGCAAAGCAACAAGGAATTAATGAGAAGTTATAGGTTGTGTCCTAGGTCTAAAAATGTTTTAGTTTGAAAAAAAAACATCGTTTTAAATCACCATTCGAAACCTTAACACAAAGATGCCCAATTCCACAATCGTATACAGTGAAAGCTCTAATATTCGGACATAGAGAAAGAAATAGAAAAACTTTTTTTTTTAACTTCATGTTAAATTTCTATTATTAAAAAATGACATCGATCAAAATATAACGGAACGCGATTAGAAAAGGAAATCATAGATTCTCAAAATTACACCAACTTATTTAATCGGGAAATTCACTAAAGCTTTCAATATAACATTGTTTATAGGAAAGTAATTTTTATGAAAAATTCGAAAAAAGGTTTGTTCCCAAAAATGTGACCGTTTAAGAGAATTGCCCACTTATTAGAGCTGTCCGCAAGTAGAGCTTTCACTGTACTTATTAAATTTTTACGAGGGTGTCTATTTCTCCCTGTTAAGGAGGGAGAGACATTTTAAATTGGCTTTTGTTAGAGCTACAAAAAGGAAATTAACTAAACTACATATTACTGAAATAATAGTAGATATTCAAAAATAGTGCGTATACGCCATAGTGACCAAAACTGCATCAAATTTATTTAGTTTCTGTTTATACAAAGTTATATAATATATATTTAAATAATTATAAATTAATAAATTAGATAACCTTTCTGTTATTTCATTCTGGTTGTTTTTTTACCGAAATAAAAATGAACTGAATTATAGTCGTTTTTGGTATAAATTAATAAGAAACCACACATTGTTAGATTAACATTTCATCAAAATAATCTATCAACTTTAATAATATTTAACGGTTTTTAAACTATTTCAATGTTCTTTCCAATCCAAATACAATTTCAACTAAATGAAATAAAACATCCTTTGAAACAAAAAAAAAAAAATACTTTGATCTCAAAAAGCAAAACACCTTTTTTTTATGAAATAACAACACCCACTCCTACATTTCCCATGATAGTTTTGAAATTTCGACATGCAATAATAATATAAGGGTTGATCAAACAACTTACAAAAAAAAAACTATTCAATAGAAATAAACACTTTCATCCTCTCGTATGTGGTAAATTCCATCATATAACGGATATTTATCACTCCTGGCTAAAATAAAAGTCAAGACTATAAACACAGATACAAAAAATAAAAATAAAAAAATAACGAAAAAAAACACTGAATAGGCAGAACGGTAGCCAAAGGTAACCCTTGCTGAATGTGCGACTTCTGAAAATACGAACAAAAAAAATTAATAAAAACCAAATTCATTCCCTTGCTGAATTGAATATAAGGCCTATTATCGCCCACAAAGAGACAGGAGGAAATCAAAAAGCCCAAGCCCTCTGGTACATACATATAAATACATATGTAATGTATAGTATGTGTTAAAAAAAAAGTATAACCAAATGTGTGCAAAATTACTTCCCTTGCCCCCAGAACCAAAAACTATACACAATCGAGTTCGGAGTTTCTGCACAAACCAGAAATGCCAATTTATGATTATGGTAACATTGGTTATTGATGTATGCAACTAATATTAAATCTCTCCAGCAGTTGGCATGAGTCTAACTTCGTTTACATTGCCATTTTGAGTGGAAACATTGCTACGATATGTACATTATTTTTGGCGAATTTAATTCGAATTAGGTGATATGGACAAAATTTTAATTAAATCGTGTGTTACGCAAAAGTTATGGGTATTTTAATTGGACGGGCGGTAGCGGCGGTGGTTGTGGTGATGGTTGTTACTTATATGCCCCTCTGTATTTTTAGTTTGGTTTGGTCATCAATGCAAAAGGAAATGATTTAAGGGTTAATAGATATACGTGGATAAATGTTTGGAATTTGTGGTAAAATTAATGTGATTGATGATGTAAAATGCACAAAAATTAAATTTCTAATTTAAATTGATTTAGTAGTTAAATAAAATTTACTAGAGTACTTAGTTGTACATTAGGTGTTATTAATTCATAATAAAATAATATACTAGAGGTTCGGTTGAAATTCATGATTTTCATGAGACTACTAATATTTATGAAATATTTAAAAATTAAATACTATTTGTGCAATAGTGGTCAACGTTGTACTGAAGCACTGCATTTAGAGAGACCTGGTATATTTAGGATATTACTTAAAGCTCTTCATAAAAATAATTCGGTTTACAAACAAGAAAATTAAATTTGTATATTAAATTTATATTAATTTTAATATCTATGTACATAAAAGGTTTAGTGAATAAAATAAATCTTAAGCTAAAACTTGGATTTTCAAGTAATAGCTATTTAAAAAAGTAGCTTCAGACTGTTTTCCATCACACCTGAAGCTTCAGTTTGTTTGATAAAAAAAAACTTAGACGATAGTATTATAATAAAAGCTACAGAAATATCCAGATTCCTTCACTTCTGTCTAAAAAGAAAGAAGAAAGAAGAAGATGACTGAAGATGAATTTGTTATCTTTGATTAAGTAACTTGTTCCCTCTATAAGTCCTATGACCGAAAACCCAAAAATTTCAAATCACTGAAAATTAAAAAAAAAAACTCGAAAACCCACAATTCAAAAAGTCCAAAATCTCGAAAGCCTGATATTCCGAAAACAAAAATCCCAAAAACCACAACACAGAAAACACACACTCCCGAAAGCTCAAAATCTTTTAAGCTCAAAATAAAAATGGATATCGCAAAAAAATATATAAAACGAAAAATTTGCATAAATTGAGGATTCGGGGCTTAAAGTGAAAACTTGTTAATTCCATATGTTTAATTTTATTATAGACAGATTATTTAAAAAAAAAATTATTTAAAATACATCAAATCTTTCTAATTCTTTTAAATATATGTATATAAATAAGGAGCGTATGTAAGATTAAATTTATGTAATATTTTTGGTTTAAGTCAAATATTTCGAATATTTCATTTGTTTTTTTTTTTTTTAATTTTTCTTGCAAAAAATGCAAAAATAGAGTAAACTTTTTTTCACTGTAAGCCAATATTATGAGAAAAACATGTTAAAAAAATAAAAATCCCATCCCAACTCTTTTGACTCTCTGATTTATTATTACAGGTTTAAAACCCAATGACAGCAGCTAAATGTCATTTTGTTGCAGTTTGGCGTCAGTTAAATAAATGTCGTTTAAATTATAAATTGAAATTGAGATAACTACATTTCTAGTGGTCCGATCAACTGTCTAACTATTTTAAAGAATACTAAAGGCAGTGTCATTGGCGTTTTCATTTTTCTTTAGTTCTGTGCATCTGTCAAAATCAAAGAAAATGGCGGATCCACTGCTCCTTTATTTGTCTAATTTCAATATTCAATGGGATGTGTAGTTTTTGTGGGCACTTGAACAGCCATTTTTAATTTTTGACACTTTTAAATAAAAAAAAAACTGCTGAGGGAATCAGACTACACACATTTACAGACTTATTCGAATGTTTTTGGTTTATACTAAATACACATAAATACAAATCAGAGTTCAATATTGTTCCATCTTGATACATTCTTATCAAAAATTATGTATGATGAAATGTTGAAATTTCGATTTCTGTCAGATTTGTCCGAAAAAGCATAAATTCAGTTCTTCAACCACCAGAAGGCTATTTGAATTTTTTCATATCGCACTTTCAAATTTCTAAAACTAAAGAAACCAAAAAATTGAATATAAACGCTAATCGAAAGTAAATAAATAAAAACACCTCATTCAACTTCCATTAGATTTACAAAATCCTTCTTAAAATGTGTGCTTTAAGTTCTTTAAAATTAAGTGCTCGATTACTTAATGAAGGTAGCCTCCATTAAAATCCATAAAAGAGGCAGAATAAAATAATTTTTGTTTTTTAAATCTTAAATTTCTGTCTTCTAGCGCTGAATTTAAATTTAATGGAGAATTAAAAAATTAACTTCAATCTATTATAAAATATATCTTTGGCTGTGTTTTGGTGAAAGTATATAACAACTCAGTAAAATTATTACACACTAACAAAAAATTTTTTGTTTTGTGTATGCAACAATAACAAAGTATTTATAATCACTTTTTTTTGTTATTAATTGTTTACGGGTAAACAATTTTACTAAGTTGCTATACACTTTCACTAAAACATGGTCTATATAAATCAATGTTTTAGTATTGAAGTAGAGTCTTGAATTTTTCTTTGGAAAATACGGTTTGTTTTTCACCCGACCGACTGTGATACTTAGAAACTGGTTACAAATTAGTGTCAATCATGTGATTCATATTTGCTTGGATTATATGTTTCCAGCGGCAGGACATTTTATTGATATATCACTTAACTTACTAAGTCTTTTATAATTGTCATTTGTCGTGTTCCACGATATTTTCAAAAGACATTATCAAGGGAGAGATGAAGAAATAAAAAAACTAACTATTGATGATCAAAATGAAATATGCAATCTTTAATCTTTACCTAATTATCTGCACTACAAAATTCATTAGACATGAACATGTAAGCACGTTTAATTTTCTGAAAGTTACGGACGAGGAATTGTTTTTTTGTTACTGCAATTTAATTAATATAAAACACCAGCAAGAATTTTAATTTAAAGTGATTTTGTTCGTATTCTATCATCTAATTACCACACACAGCGTATATAATTTGAAGCATTTTTTAACATCAGAAGCAGAATTACTGAATCCATTAATATTCACAGGGAAGCGTTTTGAAAAATATATATTAATCAAAAGTCAAAGACCAGTCAGACATAGTTTTTTGTTGTCTATCCAACAATTTCAAACTTTCCAAATTAAAGCTAGAATTTGTTTGCAGAAATTAAATCTACTCTCTTCCTTCACAAATGCTGATGGGGAAAAAAATAGAAAACATTGTTTAATCAAAACAATTCCAATGTTTTGTATCTTTTACGCAATTTAAAGTATAGAAATAAAGCAATACACACCACCCTAATAGAAAAATGATTAATTCAAACAACCCAACGAAACCATCAACACGAAGATATAATTCACCCCACTGTTCAACATAGATCCTTAAAAAACAATCAAAATCCACCTTCTTATCCCTTATTTGAATATACTGAACCTTTTTTTTTTATATCTATGTACTCTTCTACCGACCGACCGACTGACAACGACGACGACGACGACGTTCATTTAAAGTATATTTATGTATATCTATGTAGGAGGGTATATAGCTACGGTATACCAAACCCAAGCAGCTTTTCTATACTTACCTGTAAAATATATACAAATATACAAAGATGAGTAAATAAACTTTTAAGCTTACCTTCGAAATCCCCGATGAATCCTTTAAATCCTTTAACCACATTATGGTTCACGTAGCTAATAAGCATTCGACTTGAATCGGTTTTAATCACTTCCGTTGTTGCATTACCACAAATCCTTTTTATTATGGGTGATTTGTGCCAATAACCATCGCGTATCTCCAAATAATCCTTTTCACAGTTCGTTGATTCTAAAAGATTCTATAGATACAGCCCCACAGTCAAATACATACACATACAAAAGGAAAAAATGAAAATAAACACTTTAAAATCTCTTATTTTTCTTTGTGTCAAAGTCAAAAGTACAGAAATGGTCAAAAAAAAAAAAAAAAAAATACAACTTACCAACTGATGAATCCTGAAAATAATCCTTTCTCCATTGGTTGCGGTTATTCGCCATTCACAGCGGTCCGGTAGCATACCGGATGTTCCTCCCTCACCATTGCCACCAATTCCATAGTAGAATTGCGGCGAAACTATGTCACCAGAGTTTTGTTGAAAGGTCTTTCCGCATGTCGAACATTTATACAACAAGTTAGCTTGGGCAATATCGCCCCTGCTAAGTTTCAATCTCTGGCCAATTTCAATGCGGTCTTCTGTGGACTGCCCAATTGGCATAATCGTGTCCAGATATAGGCTTTTGGAGAACGTGTTCTTGGCATAGTGCATAATTGAGTTATAGTCATATGGGTGTCCTAATGAGTCGACATCCTCAGGTGTGAGTACATTGAAATTGTACTCCTGGCCCTTCATGATGTTAGCGCGATTTATGATTATGTGCTTGTCGCGGTCAGTGCGGGTATGTTCGTGCCAGAATCCTATCACATGACCCAATTCGTGGACAACAATACCGAACTTTTCACAATTACGGCCAATCGAGATATCTTGTCGTCCGTTGCCGCGTTTGCCAACAAATGAACAGCAACTAAAAAATAAAAGTAAAGGTAGGTACACGTCGAGTACAATGGAGTGTGGTGAACAAAAGTTGGAGGTGTTCCATAACATAAAGTGTGTGTGTTGGAGAGTATTGTTGTTATAAAACTTACCCGCAATTTTGTACCGTGAAGTAGATGTAATTCGGATGTAGTTTGGGATCACGTTCAACGAACTTAATGCAAGTGAAGTTCTCCCAATGTCGCATCGCTTGCTTAAAGAGTGCCTTATGAGAGCCACTGAAGACACGGTCGATTTCATATGGTATAACTCCATAATCCCATATGCGATCCTTTTTGGCAGTTACTGCACGAGTCTTTCGGATAAGACTTATCGCTGTGGCTTTTGTTGGAACACGAGGAAGTCTGAAAAGTGGAGCGAACTTTATTTGAGTATAGAACTGAAGTGTCTGGTAAATGTTGACTTGGGGTTGAAGTTAATGCGGAAGATGTTTTGACAATGATAATGGAAAAGGTTTTATGGTTGTTTTTGTTTAATTTTTTTTTTTTTTTGAAAAATATTTTAACGAATTTAATGATACAAAAATATAGGTTTTTAATTTTAAAACAAATTTAAGCTTTATTTAACAGTAAATAATAATAAATTTTTATTGAATACAAAAATATTTTGATATAAGTCTTTGAGTCTTACTTACGATAGTTTATTGATTTTCTTTGAGTATTTAGTTTTCTTCTTTAAATGTCTTTTCGATAAGCGTTTTTTGTTTCTTCTCTTTTTGGATTTTAAAATACGCCTAAAAATATATAGTTAAAATATTATTTGATGTTAAATTAAAAATCATATGATTATAATTATAAATAAAATTAAAATATACTGAGTTTTTGCATAAGATGCTAGGTCGAGACAAAATAATCATTGAAAATGTCAATAATGTTATATTTTTAAACAAAAGTAGTTTTTGAATATAAAATTCGATTTATATTAATGTGAAATTTTAAAATTCTTTTTCTCATAAATTAAGATTTGTGTAAGAAATCAAATGGTGTGTATTGCGTTGGTATCAAAACAGTTTAAGAAGTTGTTCAATTAATTTATTTCTTATTAAATTGATTTTTTTAACAAATTTTCAGTCTAATGTGTGAGTACCATGCATACTTTAAAACCACAGTGTGGTCGCACATAAGAGCAAGTTCGTGCAACCCAGTCGTGTATTTTATTTATATTTTATCTCGGAAATGGTTCTAACGAAGTATGGTCTAAATTTTGGTAAAAAAAAAGAAAAGACTAAAGAAATGTCAATTTATAACAGTTCTATTTGTAAAAATACTGTTGATACTCCACGGCAGGGCCACGGCCCTCCAACCAGAGAGTTTTTTTTTTGACGTTTCCTATTTCTCTAGTCTCATCCAAAAAAAATTACCGAAAAATCTTATAAACTGATTTTGTTCTTATTTTCGACTTTCTCTTTAACAAAAATACCTCCGGCTTTCCAAGTCGAAATAATATTTAATATACTAATTAAAAAATAAAAAAATTAAAATTTGTTTTTTTTTTTAACCAATATCTAGAAAACAGTTCTATTAATTTTTTTGAAGTAAGTGTATTTTATTTATTCCTTAAATTTTAAATACTTAAGTTTTTTTTAGAATTAAAAAAAATTTTAATTCTAAAAAAAACTTAAGTATTTTTTCAATAAAACTGCCGTAATGGTTTTTAATTTTTTTATATAAATTCATATTTTTTATGGTCTCTGACGGAGTGCTTTATTTTAAGAACAATGCAATTTTTATAACATAAGATCTTTGCAACTATAAGCCATTTAAATCATGAGAGCCATTTAAACTTGTGATCCTGTATGTCCTGCATTTTATTTTATTTTTAATCCTTTTTTTTTTAGAAACCATCTATATCGCCGAGACTCTCGGTAAATTTGATTGTATGTCAAAAAAATTAAAAGCACGGCTAGATTGGAGAAATTAATAAAAAGCTAAGGTACATACATATGTATATACAATACATGTACATATAGAGTATGTATTTACAACTTATCAAATATGAAAAAAGTTCAAGTAATGTATAGATAGTAAGTTATAACAATCATAATTTAAATGTCGAAAATTAGAAAAAAAATACTTTTTCACATGATAAAGATTATATCTTTTAAATCAGATAAAAGTGTCTATATCCCTAATGAAGTTGTGTTCGTCTTGTGTCTTGATTTCCCAGATATGATTATTTTTTGTTTTTCTACTTTTAAAATATTCTTTCACAACCGGCTTAAAGGACAACTTTAAATGCATTCCTAAAAAAAAATTTACAAAATAACATAAGAAAAATAATATACCTACCAAAATAAAATCCATCAGAATCTCAAGTTCCAATAAATTATTTCAAAACAAAAAACAAAAAAAAAAAACTCACAAATAAAAAAAGAGTGTACGGTAAAAAAAGGGTTAAAATGCACTTCACACCACGAACCATCATAAAATTTATATGTTAGATTTCGAGATAGGTAAGAGGTATAAAATCATAAAAGTTTCTATACCCATTTGCCTGATGCTAAATCATTAACTACCTAATTCTCTGTTGTATATTTTCTTAAAACGTAAAATCAACTTATATTCAAAAATATCCCGGAAATCCCAAAATCTTTCCTATACTATAAAAACTCTCTATTATTTTCAGGTAGAATGAAAAAAAAACTACAACTAAGTACATATTTAGGGATTATAAATCATATTCATAGAATTACCGGGAAAACCCTAATAAATTTTTGAATAGAATAGTTTAGGTGGTTTAAAATAATAACATCGATATTTTACACATACACATACAATATAAGTGCATGTGTTTGTATAATACTTGACTAATCTAAAGGTTTTTGAAACGTTTACATCTCTCAATAAGATGAAATGACGACGACAAAATATTCCAGGGCTGGCTAAAGAAATTACACAATTTGAAAATAAATAAATATTATTTAATTTTTGTTAAAAAGTCTTCAAAGAAAAGTTTAAAAAGAACTATCAGATATTGGGTGATATGAATAAAACAGAGTACATTCTCAGAGTAGATGCTCAATATAAAAATCCGAGCAGGTAATCTGAAAATGCTTCTATTTATGAATTTTAATCAAACCAAATAGAGAATTTGCGCTAAAAACTAACATTTTGAGCAGGTGCTCAGAGCAGATGCTCAATATAAAAATCCATGTAGGTACCTTGAATATGCTCCTTTAATACATATTAAATAGGGAATTCGGTAAATTTAAATTAAAAAAAATTTATTTTTAAAAATTTGTTTGAGTCATATTTAGATTCATAGAATTCTTTACTAAAAATTATGAATAAGGTATTGCTGTACGTGAGTACGAAAAAATAGCCATTGTAGCACTTGTATTGAATTATTTTCTAACACTGAATATTTTGAAAACACTTTACTTAAAAGAAAACTTTCTTATCAGAAATATTGTTACTCTGAGCTATTGATACAAAAATTGTGCAACAGGTAAAAAGCGAATTAGTATAAAGCGATAAATTTAAGCCAAGACTAAAAAAGGGCTGGGAAAGTACTAATTCAAATTATGTTTTAAGAATTTTTTTACATTTCAAAATTCTTTGACAATTAAACTCATATCGTTCTGAAGTGTGGAACCTCTTATTTTTTTTTAGTAATTTTTAGTATTTACAAATTTTTGTGGTTGATGTTTTCGATTAAAACAATTTTTTTAAAGTTATGGTCCAAATTTAAAATTTTGTTAAATGTGTCAACAAATTAATGTTTTTAGAATTGTGTAGATTTTGAAAAATGAAGAAATAAACGACATCGATAACTCTCCAACTCTTAAAAGTCGGAATTGCGATATTAACGAAACAAAATAATAACACGATTACAAAACTCAGAAGCGCAAGAAAAATCTAAGTGAAAAATGTACATAAATGATATAAATAAACTTTAAAAAAAAATCCATAAAGGCGCAAAATTACCCTCGAACAGCTCCTGAAAATCTTTCACCAAAGTATAACAAAACCGAAAAATATAATATTCAAAATACACGAAAATAAAAATCACGAACCAACAACAACAAAATCGAAATAAAGAATAAAAACAAAAAACTATTCAACTTACCTGTGTAAAGATAGTCGTCGCCGTTGCAACTTCTCCTTATGCACACCCTTGGAATTGTCTCCCTTGATCTTATCGCCGCCGCCTATGAGCGCCTCCATTTCAGCACGTATCTTATCCGCAGGCAGAGCTGGCTCCACAATAATGTTGCGCTCGTAAACAAAATTATTCCCCGAATCATTTACAATATTCTTAGCATTCGATTGGATCTTATTCAAATCGGAATTAAAGAGGAACGCTGGCAAACGACTATGGGGATTTTTTTGGCCCTTGTCCATGTTTGAAGTTGAAGTCAATAATTTAACATTATTTCCCCGTGGATTGTTACCTTGACCTTTAAGGTTTGGGTTCTGAACACAAAACAAAAAAAACAAAAAAAAAAAATAAATAAATATAATTTTAAATTAAGAATAGAAAAAAAAAAACAAAACTTTGGATGACACTTACAAAAACTCGCGGTAAATCATTGATAGTGTAAATTCCTTCTTCTTCCACTTGAAGCTCCTTATCCATTATAATAGGAGGTTTATTTAAACTAACGCTAGTTACACACACGATTGTAAACGTCACTATTAATGTCATTAAGATCACTTTGTTGAAAGAAAACATTTTTTTTTTATGTTTGAACTTTAAACTCTTCTTTTAATTGTATGAACGAATAAATTTTGGGAAATTCCAAGCGCCACTATATTCACCACCGCCACCGTCTTCGTTGCTATATATTCTCTTACACACACCTTCCCGCACAAAAAGAAGACACTTACTGAAGACTTTGATAGACCTTCGGCAAACATATAGGTATATGAAGCTGTCGTCAGTAGCATGATCATCGACAAACCGAAAACCGATCGAGAAACGACGGATGTCGGTCGGTTGGGACAGATATACAGATGGATGTGGATGGATGAGAGATGGATCAACCAACATTCAACGATCAAACATCAACGGCAGCAGCCTGAACCCGAACACCATTTAGAGGGGTAATCAACTTCGAAGATACACCGAAGATCATCCCAAGCCTGGGAATGCTGCTGCTGCCTGCTTGCTCTATTGTATTGAAATCCATGAGATACCTTTTTCGTTTGTCTTGCTCTTTTGGATTCTTTTTTATATTTTACCTGATGGTTGATGGTTTTGGTAAATCTCGGTTATAGGGTCCTACTATACTATACCTACACCAATTTCTATACCTTACCTATCTCGCTGTATCATTTTAAAGGTATAGGAAGCATTGTGTGCAACACCTTCAATAATATTCTCAGTTACCTATATCAATTTTTATATAAGACATCTCGGTATCTAAAATATCTATTTTGTTCAGTTTAGTTGTTCTAACTGAAGAAGCACAAAAAAAAACACAACATTTTGAACTAAACGAGTTAAAAAGGTATTTTCCAAGTTTGATATGAAATACGATTTGTTTGTTGTGTGCTTCACCTTGACCTAAACACCTGTTTTTGAGGACCTCATAAATTCTGTCTTATTGAATATAATATGAATTAATGTATATATGTATGTACATTGTTGTGTTCTGTTTTTCTCTCCTTGGTTACCTCATAATCATGGCCATCAACATCATCGGCATAATCGTTTTGAAGAGCTGAGTGCCTCCAATTTAAGTTGCTTGTGATGGGTATCTTATAACGTGTGCTAACCACAAAAACTCACAAAAGATGAGTTGTTCAAAGAGGATTTAATACTTGTCTTCGAGTTTTTGGAAGAGTTTTTTTTTTTTGTATAAAACGTTGAACTTTTTGCCCGACCGTGACGTTAATGATGAAAAATGAACTTCAATAAACACATCTTTAGGGTTAAATTGATAATTAAGAAATTTTAATCCTAAAGTTCAAACTTATTTACGAGCAAAAAAAAAAAAAACTAAAATAAAATAAAATAGTTGCAGTTTAAGGATGATTGAAATAAGAAAAATAGTCGTTGGAAAGTTTTAACAAATTTAAAAAAAGAAAAAGTATAAAATATTGAAGAGACTGCATTTTGGAATAGTTTTAATTGGCTTTTGCTTGCTTAAATAAGGTAAATCCTTTTTGTAGTTTTAGTAAGAGCTTTATTGTTTTTTTTTTTAATTAATATGCACGACTACATCGGATGAAGTTGCTCATTTAGTTCAAGTCGTTTTATTATACTACAAAATGTAAACATTTGGCGTTTTTATTTTTTGGCTCTGAGCAGAGGCTGAGCGGTCAGAGGAGCAGAGCTCTGAGAAGATTATGATCAAAGCCCTCACATAGAAAAATAAAAATTAAATTGGCTTTGCTGAGCATTTTGCTGCATTTGCTCGGTCATTTTTGAGCATACAGATTTGTCTGAGGTAAAAAAGAAACATCGAATTTATTTTTGACAGCTCAGTGATCTACTCTGAGGTTAAGAAGAAAAACACAAATTGCAATTAAACAGCAATATTTGAGTCAGCTGGTTCTGATGGTTTATACCTTTAATGAACATTTAAAGTATCTGGATATGACTAAGTATATAAAACATCAAATTGGTCAGAGTCAATGCCTCTTGAATAAAACCTCTACATTATTTACCTGATGCATAGGAAAGTTAACCCTCTCAAATGCACCAACATGGAGGATTATAATCTGCCAGAAAATCTCCTCCATTCCTACTATGTAACTAACAGAACACACACATAAATAGTTCACAGTTATACATATTTCACTATAACTTGGTTCTCCACGAGCTGTCACTCTGCCGATTAAATACACTCCGATAGAATATACAAAAGAAGAGAATGCGAATAAAAATTCCAAAACTTTAAAATTAGCTATGTATAAACTAAATGTCAAATTGAAACACAGCTCTGCGTACATTTAATGTTTACCTACTTTTAATTTTTAGTATGAATTATTAAATTTACACTTGAAACTAAATTTTGGGCAACATTAAATTTTTAACTTCACTTTAAATATTTTACCACTTTTAATTATATTTATATTTTTTTATTAAATTTATACAAAAATAATGGAACTTTTGAAAATCCAATTTTTTTTTAACTTTGGATAAAAATTAAAAGATCTCAAAAAAATTAATGAAAAATACAAAAAAAAATACAGCTTCACAGCACAGACCCACAATGAAAACAAAAATGTCTAAGACTTAATTTACGTATACTTAAATCTAAGGCTATCTTTATGTCATTTCGAGAAATTGATTAATTGAAATAATAATTAAATGCGTAAAAAGCTTTTTAAGAAATATGTGTATTTGTTTGTAGGAAATGAGTGATGAGCGTATGATTAAATGATATGAACATGAAAACACGAATGGGATTTCACACAAAAATGTTTTTGTTTTGTTCTTGATATATAATATATGTATGTAATATATGTATGTATTGTGGGTAACATAAGGGCAAGTTATGGAATAAAAAGAATTAAGATGGTTCAAATTTGCTTTGCTTGTCAAAAATATTTATTAAATCGGTTAGTAATTTTTTTTTTACTTAAATCGTTTCTCTGTTAATTATTGTTATTTAAATTACAATCAGACAATTAATAGTGAAAATAAATATTTTGTCGATAATATAACATGACTTCTATTGTTACAATTTAAAAGAGGTAAAACTTACGACATATTCTGTGTCTTTAATGAAATTTAAAAAAAGGAACAAAAGTCAATTAATTAAAAATTTCTTAAAAGTTTTAATAAGAGAATTTAGCTTTGAGATTTAATGAAAGAAACATTTGCATGTGTCTTTTTAAATTCATTCTCCCAGTTCATAATCCAAACGGTAGGGTTTTAAATGCCAATTTATTGTATCTATGTAAGATTTCTCACTGATATTAATTATTGAATGAGAAATTTCATAATAATAGATATGTGGAAGCAAAAGTAAATTTAAAACGAATTAAAACGAGGCCTGTTTAATTTTAAATAAACTTTAATTTAAAACTAATTCAATGTAATTTACTTAAACAATTTATTTACAGGTAATTTATTTAAAGTGAAGTGTATGATGGAGCACGATGATTAAAGTGTAACTAACTGAATTATATTTTAACTACTTGCAATAATCATCTTTGCATTAGATTTTGCAGGCTTGCCAGATGTCTGCTAAAGATATTTATATAACTTTTCAACTTCCTTCCAAACAGGTTAACGTTATTAATCTATTTATTCTTAAAAGTCAATGTATTGTACAGTGTTGATTTTTTGAACAATAGAGCATTTTTTAGGTCGGATGAAATTCTACATACTTCATTTGATGAAGGTCACAAAAGTGACAATATTTTAGATGTTTTGTGGTAAGGAAATTATTAATTCAAAATCTCAAAATATCTTATCAGGTGTTCAATATGCGATCAAGTGAAAGTGAAAGTCGGAGCGTATTATATTTTTCAAATAAACTACTAAAAGTATTTTTGGCATGCAATTTTTTTTGCTTTAAAAAAATATCAATTGATTGTTTTAAAAATCATATCTGTAATCAAATATGGAAATGTATTTAGAATAAAATTTGACCGAATTCAATATTATTGTTTGTTATAACGTAAAAACATTTTTCAACTAATTTTAGCAAGTTTTTTTTGTATTCTTTTCAATTTTTCATTACACTATTATGTGAAAAATAAAAATTAAGCTGAAGTCAATGGAATTTCTTCTTCTCGAAATATTCGAGATGAACGATTTTTTACAACTTTTTTTTTTTAAATTGATGTAGTAAGAGATTGAATTTGTTTGTAAACTCTAAATTTATTCGAAGTAGATATCTGCTGTATTCGTTATCAAGATACGGTAATACAAAGAATCTATCAAAGAAAAATATCACACATAGAGACATTTCTCTAAAAAACTAGGGATTCGGATTCTTGGGTCCTCGAACCGTAGAGATATTTCAAGATTTTCGATTCGAAATATCAATTGAAAGTTAATAAAAGATTTTAGCTTGTTCATTCACATTTACAACTCTGCCTCTGAGACTATAACAGAGAGGTGGTATCTTCTGGAAGTAAACTCTTTCATTAACCGAGAAGAGAAAAGAGATAAATCATGTATGTATCTTATTTCCCAAAATATATCTTTATAGCAGGCTAAAACTTTCAAAGTTATTTTGACAAAATATAATGAAATGCAAACTCAGTGATATTTATGTTTAAATTTTATAAAATCGTGTCACATGTGTGTTTTAAAGAAAAAAACCTGTTTTTTTATAATATCACAATTCTAAGTAGACCTAAGATGATAGGGTACAATTTGTTTGTTTTAAATGAAAGTTTGATTGTGCAATTCAAGAACAGTGATAATAAGTTAAAAAATCTAGGAACAGGAATGGACCGTATTATGAGAGCAATTTGAATTTGTTTTTTTTTGTTATTTGAAACATTTAATATTAACAGTTTCGAAATCTTGGTACAAAAGGGACAAAAGTGAAAAAGAAAGGAGGAAGAAGAATGAGAAACTGCAGATAGTTTGAATTGGTAATATGGAAAGAAATATTATTTCAAAAGGTGCTGAAACAAAACAGAATATTCTGGAGCTACAAAAAATCAAAAAGGATACAATTGTGCTAAGCTTTCTAAAGAAAAAGTTCAAAAGAAAATCTGTGTTAAAATGTATATTACTTGACGGAATATTAGCCCACTTTTATAATTTTATACTTTTTTCACACATAACCAGAAAAGTGTCGGATTAGCCGCACCGATAACCCGATTTATTAAAAAAATGAGTAATCTTTCATACATACCCGTCAACACTGTCAATATAATATTTCTCGCAATCAATTTAATTCAATTCAATGCAAGTCAATTCAATTAATAATTAGAGATTATCAATACACTCGGGCGTATACGCACTCTTTTAATTTTACTGAATTTAAAAAAAAAATCTCCTACACATTTGTTTGTGTACGTAACGTTTTTTTTTTGTCAATTGAAATTTTTTTGAAAGTAAAAGCTTGGTTCCAAAGTCAGGTGTTACTTTTTACATCATTGTATTCCAAAAAAGATGGTCATTAAAACTGACAATAAATTATACAAACTACTACCAACAAATACCCCATGCAAACAAAACAATCGCCCGATAGGTGACGTCAATCTACAATTAATACAGGGTGATTCGCATACGGTGTGACAAAAATTTAGAGCGTGTAGGTTAGGGCATTTTCAAAAAATGATTTTCATTTTGTAAAACCAAACATCTCTTCTTTTTAAATAAAGTTGTTATAGTGAACAGTTTTTGAAAAATATATTTTTAAAATTCAAATTTTGAGGGAAAAAATAAAAAAAAAAAAATCAAAATAATTTTTTTCAAAGGTTTTACTTAATTAAGTACTATTTGTGTTATCTATGGAGCCTACTTTAAGGAACATAATGTTCTTTGAAATAGGGCTCTGGTCAATACCCTCATCACAATTAAAATTAAGGGGAAAAGATATAATTTTGCATTCTAGGTTTTTGAATCTATCGCCATTTTGTCTTAAGTTAAATTTACGCCCAGCAAAGCAGGCAGGTGATAGATATAGTTATTAATAAATTTTATAAATATTTGAATCCTATTTTTATGGGCTTCAAGTCACAAAAAAGGAATAATTAATAAATTTTATATTTATACTATTGAGGGTGGGTGATGCGAACTCAGAGTAAATTTAGAGTTAAATAAAGTTAGTCCGAATCAAACACCGCGCCACCTACCGGAAAGAGCTGAACAACGTCTGCCGGGACAGTGCTATTACATTATATAAAAATAAATTTAAGTCTGATTGAGGCTTATGAATTTGAAAACTACTGAACTAATTTTGCTGAAATTTTAAAAGTTTTGCTTATTAACAGCGATATAATTAAGAAAGTGTTTCCAGTAAAATCCGCCCTCTTGTACACTTACTTTGAAAAAGTGTTATTAAGCTCTCTTCAATCTCAGGCCATGTTTAATTTTTTCCGCCCACTACCACGCCCACTTTTCTTTTATTAAAATTATACTTTCATAACGTCCTTAGAAGGTTGAAATTTTATAAGTTATAATAAATTTCTCTTGAATAAAAATCATAAAATATTTGTAATTTTTTTGAAAATCCACCACTTACCACGCTTATTTTTCTTTTATTTGAGATTCCATCTTACTTTACATCCCAATCATAACATGTTTAATTTTTTTAAATTCCGCTTTTTGTTACAGTCACTGTGCCAAATTTAATTTTTTTTTCCTTTAATGTTTATACAATAAATTTTTCCTTGAAAGTTGAAATTTTGTAGTTTGAACAATGTTCAATAAGTGGCGCTGCGATCTGATCTAGATCAGATCATGTTGATTGTTAAACAAAGCAAGTTTATAAAATAGAGATGGCAATTTTTTAGAAGTATCAATTGTTAAAATATTTTAATATGGTCGTCTAATATAATATTTTTTTATAGTTTTTGTATAATTTTTAATTAAAAAAACCCAAACTCCTTAAATCATCGCTATTCCGTATAAGACTTAAAATTAATAAGAAACATATTTAAAAACTAAATTAAGTATAGGTACCTTATAACGTAAATAAGTATGTTTGAAATTTATTTTTTTCTTCTTCAAAAATTGCTATACCTACTAACTTGATTTGAAAATAAAATTAAAGAATATGTTTCTGCCTTATAGAAAAAAATAAAGTATGATTTCGTAAGTGTCGCCGTTGCGTTTAATATTTTTCCCCTTTTTTATAAAACTACTTCTTCTGCCTAACCAGGAGAATTGATATTTAGTCTCGAAATAATTAGATATATCTTTTTTTTAAATTTAATTTAAGTTTTGTTTTCTGTCTAAATAACATCTACTTACCGCAAATATGCCTGAAAATGAACCATCAAATCGAAAAAAAAAAAACATATTTTGATTCTTCTTACAGTAACATATTGTTTATGTTTTATTTATTTGTCGTTCCATAAATATAGCCATACATATAATATACGTATTTATAATAATAAAATTACACTTTCATTCTCTACTTAATCACTTAGGGGGGGTTATACGTTTTCTTAAACATTAAAATAACCAATTGCTGTTTTTTTTTTTAATTTTTTTTAATTCATTTATTATTATCGATGAAAAGGATATGACGTTTATTTTTATGATTTTTATATTCAATTTGTATTTGCTTGTTTTTTTGCACATAAGTCTTAAAATTACAATATTATATAATTAATATTTTTATTGTTTTTTTTTTTAATTTTTTATATTTAAGTTTATTAAATGATTTTTTTTATTTTAAATGATTTTGTATAAAATTCATCATCGTTTTATTGCTTTATATAATATAATAATTATTTTATTTAATATGTATATAGGTAGCTTTTTATTACTTTAAGAAAAAAAGTATCTACGTATGTTTTTTTATTGTTATTACATATTTTTCAGTTTTAAATTCACCTATAAATAATTATTTTTGTTTGCCTAAATATTAGTTATTGTATTGAGAGTCCCATGTTCTTATGTTTTGATGTTATACATAATTTTTGGATTTAAATGTTTTCCTTCGTTTAATCGAAATTTTTACATCCATAAATTTCTCTTCATGAAGGATAATATTTTGTTCATTTTAAGTATTTTTTCAATTTATTTTTCTAACACAAAAATGCATCGTATTTTACCGTATTTTTTGTTTTCTTTCATTTTGGTTGATATGATGAAGCTCCACATATATTTACCTACCCATAGGGTGATAGGAACAAAATCAAGAAATCCCATTTAGAAATGATTCTTATATCGATTTCTATTCAAGCGACTCGGTAGCATTAGATGATTTTCACTATAGTCGTTGTATTCATCGTATTCCTCTGTATCTGGCTTATAAATACTCTTGAGATATCCTTCGAATGGTGTCACCATCTCGGAACTATCTGAATTTGTATCTTCATCGCTGGTTTCAAATGGATCGACAGCAACATACGATGCAGAGAATCCTTTCATTGTAACACTCTCGTCTGTTTTAAGACGAACCAAAAGTGAATCCGTCAGCGAGATTATCTCTTGGGGAACCTGAATATTGAATGTATGCATTTTTGTTTTATTTTGTTAAAATAAAATGAAACAACCAACCAAACATACCTAGTATATATGTATGTACGAATGAATTTCTTAATATAACTTACCGTATTTCCACAGAATCTACCATAGAGTGGGCCACTGGTATCCTCCATGCCAGAGTACACCTCCACATAGTCGTATGTGCAGTTTTCATTATTTTCAATGTCGAATTCAAGGAAGAACAATTGAACATTGCTACTTGTGGGTGCTTGTATGGTCCATTCGCAATCCATGTTTTCGTCGTAATTGCGGTCGGCAAACCGTGCGTGGGAATAGAATTGTTGAATTTGATTTGTGGCAAGGAGATAACCACCACAAGCTGTCAATGAAATAAATATTAGTAAAATATAGACAGGTAATATAGAATATTTCAGATATATTTAATGATGGACGAAATTCATTAATTATTTCATTCGATGAATATTGGTCAAAGTGATGGGATTCATTTATATATATTGCAAAAATTTAGTTGTATCAATGTGTGGGAATCATTTGACTTAAACCACAAATTGAGATAAAAAAAAGTAAGCCCTCACCAACTTATTAAGTAAACTTAAGTCCCATGGAATCAATAATAACAACAAATTAACTTACCAGTAGAATGTGTTGCCGTAAATCCTTTGTACTGTTTATTATTGTCCACCTTCATTACCATGTACATTTCATTCGATGTTGCTGATATCGGATATGGAATCTTATTGCCACAGAATTTGCCCAAGTGCCCGCTATTCTCTGATCCTCCGTCATACAAAGTGACATTGTCATAACCACATTCCTAAAATCACATAAAAACTATTAAACACTCGTCTATATCATTCCTAGTCATCCTCAACCGATGCAACATACCTGATGAGGTTCAAATTCAAATTCATTGAATATCAACTTAATACGATGCCCTGGTGTTGTAGTAAAATGCCAAACACAAATCACACTCGCCGGATAAGTATCCGGATAATTTGGACTGTAAATATTGCCAATTGGTGCTGAGATTTCATACTTGCATTCACCCTCCTTGCAATCATGTCCATTCTCATGCAACGTATAGCCATTCCGACAAAAACAAACATACGAACCAATTGTATTCTGACACTCATGATGACATCCACCATTGTTAACCGAACACTCATCGATATCGGTAAAGAATACAGCTGCAAATCCTGTCTTTTGAATGGATTTATCCGAATGGAATTCAATTCGAAGCGAATTGCCTTCTGAAGTGGCCACCGGCGGAATCATATTGCCACAGTAGGTGCCGATGCGTTTCAATCGATTTTCACCCAATTTCGAGTATATTGTCACTGAATCGTATCCGCAATCGGATTGTTGATGTGCCGTTCCCTCTAAATCGAAATGGGTGAAATTCAATGAGATTTTGTGACGTGGCGGTGCAACTATTTCCCAAATGCACTCCTTAAGAATGGGATAGATTTCGGGAAATGATGGCGATGTAATTGTGCCATTCATTGCTTCGATTTCACCACCGCAGGCATCTATATATAGATTAGATAAACATACATATAATGTATAGAGAATGAGATTTTAATATTGGAACATTTCACATATAGTAGACATTCATTGTATGCACTTGGAAATAGAAAAAGGATGCAATTTGTTCACAGGGAAGGTTATCTATCATCATACATATGTATATATGTTATGTGAGTTTCAGAAAATTGTGTTGACTCTTGTTGGTAGGTACATATGAAAGATTTGAAACTTTTTGTAAAAATAATCGATTTTCGATATCTGGTATACATCGATTGGTTTTATCAGGTAGGCCATCTGTTGGTTGATTTTTGAATCAACTGACACTGACAGCTTCCATGCGCTCAAAAAAATGGATGCTGTGTTGCAGTCGAATTTGTCGATGAATCTGCTTACAAATTTGAACAAAATTGTAAAAATAATTAATAGAAAAATGCTAATTGCTTTATTTTTGTATTTCAATCTGACCTAACAGTTGAATTTCTGACAGTTGACAGTTCTAAAAAAAACCGTTAAACAAATTTAAGTAACTAGCCAGTTCAGGTTTGACAGGCTCATTTTTTCGACTAATTGATTAGATGACCTAAAATTTGGTTGTCAAATTTAAAAAAATCAAAATTGTCTAATTTATTTTAAATTTTATCAGATTTGATGTAAAAATGAATCATTTTAATATAAAAATATTAAACCAATATCGCATAAGTTATAATCTGTTGGGAACGTCGTGTCGCGCAACATTTTGGACAAGCTTTTCTAAATTTGGTAGATAACATATTTACATTAGGCGTTTTTTTTTTAGCTCGAGTGGCCAATGAGCTGTAAAAAAAAAAAAAACTGTGTTACTTTTTTAACTTAGAGCGCTTCAGCTCTCAACTTGTATTTCTTTTTTAGCTCAGAGCTCGATGGGGTCTCGCTCAAAAAGCTGAGCAAAGCAAAAAGCTGAGCGCCACTAACTTCACACAATTTTCTAATCATTTGACATAGTTCAGTGCTCAAGTGTGTTTCTTAAATAGATCGGAGGGCCCAGGTCACGCTCCATTCGAAGCGAGCTCTATTCGCTCAGGCTCCACTCTGTGCTCCGCTCGGGGTTAAAAAATAAAAAGAAAAACGTCTATTGAAGTAATTTTAAATTTCGTACCATATTCAGGCCTAAAATTTACAATATTTTTAAATGTCTATCAAATCTGATCAAATTTTTATTTTTTAATACAAAAATAACAAAGATATACGACACAAATTAGTAATAATCTATTGGGAACATTGGGCAACATTTTGGAACTGTTTTTTCTAAATTTGCTTTATATCTGCATTAAAATCATTTTCATATTTACATATTTTAAGCCATTTTAAACATTACTTTGACTTAATACCTGACTCTAATTTTGAATTTTTCTAGAATATTCTGACCCCGATATCGAAGACAAAAAATAGGCAGTTCTACTGTATTCAGCGTGCGTAGTAAATGATTTTTGTCGCCAAAATTCAACTAACGGACTAACGAACACTGTATGCCAAGGCCTAGATGAGGGTAAGTAAGTTCATAATGTGGTAACGAGTTTTTTGCATAACAATTATTTCGTGATAAAAAATCTCGAATATAAGAAAAACTTTTTTTTTTTTAACTTTTATAGATTCAAATACCTCAGCTATTTCTAGAAACCAGGACATACAAAATCTAGAACCCAGGATTCGAAAAAAGTAATTTTGCAACAGAAATTAACAATACAAATTTTTTATGATATAAATTCTCTGTAGCCCGATACAATTCTTCTTCCTATCTTATGCTTCAATTATATCGGGTTTTCGAATATAGACTTGACAACTTTGAATTTAATTTTTGAACGAACCCTTTCACTATAATCATCGAACTGTCATTGTCAATTTATTCAGTAAACTCGACATTTTCATCATGTACCATTTGAAGCGACGTGCGTTCTCCGATTGGGCTCTGCAGAAGATGCGCCAATATGATAAATTTCATTGCAAAATCATCTTCAGTGACGAAGCTCATTTTTGGCTCAATGGGATCGTCAATAAGCAAAATATGCGTTATTAGTCGGGTGAAAATCCACATTTCCTTCATGAATCACCACTTGGTCCACAAAAAATAATTTTTTAGTGCGGTTTACATGCGGCGGCGTTATTGGGCCATATTTTTAAGTCGACGATAACGATCGTTACGTTCTTGTGAATGGCCAGTGTTATCGCGCCATGATTACCGATTATTTTTGACCCGAATTGGAAGATATGGACTTGGAAGACATGTGGTTTCAACAGGATGGGGCCACAAGCCACACAGCACACCTTACAATCGATTTATTGAAGAGTTGTCAAGTCCTTATTGGAATACCCTTTACGTATTTACCTTTGTTTCATTAGTTTTTTTTGTATTTCTTTTTGCTGAAGCTTTTCAAACACAATTTATGTTATCTACTGTCTTTTCCATAAACAAAAATTGTTGATTTTAAAACCCATTCAACCATAAAGTGCACTTACCTTACTATACTTTCAAAAACCTCACAAATCACTTTCAGTTATTTTCAAAGAAAACCAAACAAATTTGCCTAAATCCAGTTTGCTTTTGAAAACATCACTATTCAAACCATAATATTTACAATCTGCATGTGTATAGTACCAAAGGCTGCTAATATCATTGTGCACTTACCTTCACAATGCTTCTTGTCACTGTGCAACTCATAGCCAATGTGACAACTACACTCGTATCCACCCAAAGTATTGATGCAGTCATGTTCACATCCATGATTTTGTGTCTCGCACTCGTCCACTTCCTTCATGAAAATAGCTGAGAATCCAGCCTTTTGCACCGAACTGTCAGAAACGAACTTCACAAACATCGTATTGGAACTTGACCTAAATTGAGTTGAAAAAAAAAAAATGAGAAAAAAAAAAAACAAATCCAATCATTCTGTCATTTTGTTATGCGAGAGTGAGTTAAGCTTCCCTCACTCTCATCTCATGCCTTTTCTACCACCTCTCTCTATACCAAGATATGTATATACTCACTTCATATTCGGTGGGGGCTTGTAACCACAAAATACCCCAATCAAGTCAGATTCAGCACTGTCGCCGTCATGGACCTCAACATAATCGTACACACAGCTATCGTGGTTCTCCACTTCGAACGATTGGAATTTGAGTGCCACTTGATATCCTTTTGGCACAGTTATCCTCCAAATGCATTCCTTGTTTGGTAAATATTCCAACGGATAGTTGGGTGACTCCAATCGTCCGTCGGATTCATCCACCGATAGTTCGCCACCACAAATAGCTGGAAAAAAATTGCACATAAAAAATACAACAACAGAAAAAAGAAGTGAGATATGTGAAAAGAATTCACAAAAGCAGTCAGAAGGACTTGTTCTACAGATATATGCTTTTTGTAGGTAGGTATAGGTATGTGCTTTTTTTCGAGTGGTGCTGTGCACTCTCTGTTGCTGTTTTAACAAAGGGCCTGAATCTGATTCGAATATGCGATATGCATGCACGTAACGGAAGGGGTCGGGGTCTATCCCGAAATTAATATCATCATATAAATATTTCAGTTATATCTTTTTAAAAGGGTTTTTGCAACAATTAATGTCTATTTTCAAGATTTATTTATAAAAAAGTTGTATTCCTGTAACACTCAGTAAGTCACCTTAAACAAAAGGACATTTAGGTTTCTCAGATCTCACAAGTATTACCCCGTTAATTTTACAAAGAAGGAGAAAGAAACCTGAAAAAGATTTCTCACCAAAAACTCAAAAGCACTGCTGTCCCACATCTGTTTTTATAAATTGATCAAATGCGACAAAAATTAATTCAGCAAGGGAATCCGAAAAAAATTTCAATCCCAGCTTTTAAACATTAAAAGTTAGGAATTGATTTTTATATGTTTTAGCAAATTAATGTTAACTTTGAATGAATTTCCCCCCGCCCCACTTTAGAAAATTCCCGAATACAGCCCTGAAATGTGTATGAAGTAACTAACAATGGGGCAACTGGCAGAACAGGAATGTCCTAATTCTATTTTCTTTTACTTTATGTCGTTGGTTGTGGGTTTGAATTAGAATGTTCGTTGCCTTTTGGTCGTTTTCGTTACTGCTGGGAAATGGAAATGTTCACAGCAGTTGCAGCAATATTAGAATTTAATCTGTATTTTTTTTTTTTTTGGCGAGTGCACTTTTTTCCAAAGCCAAACACAACAATGTGTTTAAAAGGAAATAAGAAAGTAAACATTAGTTACAGTGAATTAGAGAATTCAACCAAGCATGCGAAGTTATTCGTTGCAAAGTTCGACTCGATAAGCCGATCGGAATATTGATTTCACTTTAATAACGTGGTATCGTAATAGCTTAGAGAGAGGGAGAAAGGTTTCTTTGGGTTGAGTATAACCACAGTACACAAATATATAAGGTAATATATTGCGCAGGTTGTCAAAGTTGAAACTGTCAAAAAAATAAAAATGGCTGTTCGAGTGCCCACAGAGCTTCTAAACACGGCACGAGTACGATAACTATGGAGCCAAAAACTGAAAACGGTTTTTTGTAGAGGGGTAAAAAACAAGCATTTTTTACCATAGGAGAAGGATTTATATCGCCCCGTTTAGGAGGTAGGTAGGCAATTTAAAAAAAAAAAAAAATACTTAAAATGAAGTACTATACCGGTTTTGAAAGCCAGAAATCTGTTTTTTTAATCCTAAATTTAAATTAAATTATTTATGTAAACGGTTTTTAAAAAAAACAAAACTCAAAATTTTGATAAAAGAAATGAAAAAAAAAAATCGGTTTTGTGTTCATCTCAAAATTGATATGTGCGTTGACCACAAATAACTAATTTAGCACTTCATATCACAATTTTGAAAAAAAAAATCGGTATAATCTTTTGTTTCTTATTTTTTTTTTATCAAAATTTTGAGTTTGCATGCGAAATTTTCGAAAATTATTGACATACATATAGTTTAATTTAAATTTAGGATTAAAAAACATATTTCTAGCTTTCAAAACCAGTATAGTACTTCATTTTAAATGTTGCCGTTGTTTTTGTATTAATTTTTTTTTTTTTTTTTTTAATTTTAAGTATTTTTTTCTAAAACTGCTCCTACCTCCTAAAAAAATGCTTGTTTTTGGCCCCTCTACAAAAAGTCATTATCAATTTTTGACGCCACAGTTATCGTACTCTCCCCCTCAACACGCACATATTTAAATAAGACAACTAAAGGGGGCACTAGATCCACCATTTTCCCATCATAATACCTTGATTTTGACAGAACTGAACAAAAATGAAAACGCTAATTATATTAGCCTCAATATGTGTACTGTAGAGTACATCTTACGAAAGCGCGATGTTGAATTGAAAACTGGAAGTAATATCAATTCGTTTTATTTTAACAAAAACAAAACTTTTATATTCAAAGCAAGAAAACAAATTAAATAAAACAATTTTTCAAAATTCTGAATTAATCTATTTGGACGACCAGAGGAAATGCAAGTTTAGTGAGTATGTAATCTAAGTGAAAAATTTTAAAAGCAATTAAGAAATGTTAGCTAAAAAGTCAAATTGCCAAATCGGAAAATTCTTCATGCACAATTTGAAGATCATCCGATCTTATACTAAAAAATTTTTGACTTTTTTTCCAATCGTTTAGGAAATATAACCATTTCATAAAACTTAAAATATTTTATGCTAACTTGAAAGATATTTTCTACAAAAAACATTACAGTTACAAGATATTGTGACTAGCTTGAGGAAATTAAACAAAAACATATCCAATCTGCGGAACAAAATTTAAATGAATTTTTTTTTTTAATATTAAAATCCTTGAAATTAAATTTTCTAGAAAAAATTTATTAATACATTTTTTTAAAGGCATGAAATAATGTACAAATTTTGTAAAACAAAAACTCGATAAAATTTACCAGTAAAGAGTTGAAGGCGAAAAACCTATATTTTTAATACTTTAAGTTCTTGAAGCAGCAATATCTTTTAACTGATCACTATTATGGAAAAAATATGTAAATATTTTTTGTAGAAAATATTATAATTTTTTGTAGAAAATATTATAATTTTTACAAAATGAGCATACATTATTTTTCGATAACTCTGTCATTTAAGGGGAAAAATCCAAAGCCAGTATTTTTGAATTTTTATCATTTTTTTAAATAAAGATATCTCTTAAATAATCAATGGTAAGGAAGATTATGTTAATTTTTTATACATTTTTCACAAACTTTGTATCAAAACCTTTTCGAAAACACTCGCCAATTTTATGCAAAAAATTAAAATTTTCGACATTTTACATTTTTTTCAAAACGGTTAAACTTTTTTTTTTTTTAATTATATACCTTCAAAATCAGCCTTAAAACCACGATAGCCAGCATTCCGATGTCCATTCACATACGTAAGCAACATCCTGCTACTGACAGTAGTTACGACCTCTTTGGCTGCTTTTCCGCAAAATCGTCCAATCAGTGGTGACTTATAATAGTAACCATCACGTATCTCCAGATAGTCCATTTGACATTTCTCCGATTTGAATATATTCTATAAATATGCAAAAACAAGAAACAAAACAAAAAAGATAAAGATAAAGACACAAATTGACAGCATATCCCCACAACATCAATATGCAATGTATCCAACATACCAAATTCTCCAGCCGTAGGACAATCCTCTCTCCATGTGTGGCTGTTATTCTCCATTCGCAGCGTTCTGTTTCATTGACAGCAATTGGTGTGAAATACGATGGGCTAGCAAAACTACCAGTATTCTCTTGAAAAGTTCGTCCGCATTTGGGGCATTTGTAGAGTAGTTTAGCCTGCGAAATGTCACCGGCACTCAGCCGTAAGCGTTGTCCAATCTCAGGACGTTTTTTATTCTTCACTTCGATTGGCAGTATTGTGTCGAGATAGGTACCTTTCGAAAATGTATTCCTTGCATAGTGCATAATGGAGTCATAGTCGTAGGCCTGGCCCAGGGAGTTAACATCGTCCGGCGTCAACTTGTTAAAGTTATAATCTTGTCCTTTCATTATGTTATTGTGTTCGATGACAACGTGCCCATCCCGATCGGGACGGGTGTGCTCGTGCCAGAAGCCGACGACATGTCCCAACTCATGGACTACAATGCCAAATTTATCGCAGTTCCTGCCGATTGAGATGGCTTGTGGACCGTTGCCTCTTTTGCCAACAAAAGAACAGCATCTATATAGATAGATATAGGTATGCGAGGAAGATAGACAACGGGTAAAGTAAAATGTAGTTTGATACACACGAATTGGGGGTTAAAAATATATGGATGCAAGAAATTCTTTGTTTTTTTGTTTTTTTTTTTTTTTAACAAACGAAATTTCCTCAGAAACTAAGAGGTTGACTTTCTCCTTTTAAGTGAGAGTGCAATAAAGATAGAATTTAATTTCATGTTCCATTGACTGGAAAAAAGCTTTGAGAATAAATTCATCAGTTGCTGATTTCAAGAATTTTTAGAAATGCTTTGAAATGTTTTAAAATGTTATAATACTTTATTATCGGATAAAAAATTGTTTTTAAATCTTCGCAAATTTTAAAGTTTAAGTTCTTAATCAATAGCATCATGCCTTAGTGTCATAATCAGTAGAGTCATGTACCACTACTGATTTTCTTAAAATATAAATAAAACAGACACATCAAAACAAAAACTGTTCACGGGCAGAAAACGGCGTTTGTGATGGGAAATGACCAATCCCACTTCTGAAACCGTTTTGAAGTCGTTCTTTTGTAGATTAAAATTTTGAATTATAGTATTTCTTAAACACCAAAAGTAAATAAAAAAACTCAATGATAAGACCCCGAAGTTAAAAATAGTGAACTCAAAATTATTTAATGGACATTTTATCAGATTAGCTTTTCGTTGGCGAAATTCTACTTTATGCATATTGCATACAAATAATGCTTCGTTTAGTAAAATTTCTTGATACGCATGCATACTCCACTTGCTTTCTAGCTATGTATGGCTAGCTGCCATCTCTGGGTTAGAATGTATTCAGATGATATAATATCTATATCTATAGATAAACTCACCCACAATTCCGTACTGTAAAGACAATGTAATTGGGATGATTCTCTGGGTCACGCTCCACGAATTTGATGCATGTGAAATTTTCCCAATGGAGCATGGCTTGCTTGAAGAGGGCTTTATGGAATCCACTGAAGTTGCCATCTATTTCGTATGGGATGACGCCGTAATCCCAGACACGTTCCTTTTTGGCAGTAACTGCTCGCGCTGTACGATGATGGTGTTCCAAATGTTTTAAATGCCTGTGGATGGAAAAGACAAATTTTTCTTATTGTAGGACAGTGCTTGTGGTATAGTATAGTAAAATTGTGTTCCTATTTTTTTTTTTTTTTTGTTAGAATGATGGATTATGTTTTTAATTCCACTTTGATGGCAGTATGTATGTAATATGTATGTATCTAGGAGTAGTGTTAGGTTTTTTTTAGTCGTAAAATGGAATATTTTTTTTTTTTTTTTTTTTTTTTTTTTTGAGAGAGAAGCTTTGTACTTTTACATCAAAAGTAACTGTAATTGTTTATATATTTACAAAGAAGAAAAACCAAAACAATAGAAAATATTGTTTTTGTTTTTGTATTTAGTGGCCTAAAAGTAAAGCAGAAAAAAATAGTCAAAATACTACGGCTGAACTACATATACCTACCTACCTAAAAGATATAACGTTGACTCAACATTCTTGTGTTGATGATAAGTAAAATAAGAACGACCAAAGGCTGTTCAGGTTCAGAAAATGCTTGAGCAGGATTAACTGACTCAACCCCAATAGTTAGAAAATTATTACTTTTTTGTAAACCATTAGGACCCAGTCTCATTTGAGATAAACCTGCATTTCAAATATAATTATTTATAATTATAATTATAATTCAGCATTTGTTGATAATTCACTAGTTTAAAAATATTTTTGGGACATTTAACGCCTCTATTTTTTCGTACATATTTGATCCCGTTGAACTCGAAAACCACAATGAACATATCTTCTAAACGATAGCTTGTACGAAAAAGTTTATTTTAATCTTTTTTGTAGAAAACATCATCATCATGTACAAAGTAAATAAAAAATATTTTTAAAAAATTCTCAGTTTTTAAGATTTAAATTGAAAACCTCTAATTTGTGAGTTTTGACCAAATAGAAACAAAAAATACGATAGCACAAGAAAACAAAATGCACGACTGGGTCGCACTACCTTGCTCTTATATGTTTAAGTCTGAATAGTTTAGATCCATTCATCTGATTATATAAGAAATAAATTAGTTATGGTAGCTTATATATTTCATGCCGCCTGATGCCAAAAATGTAGTTCAATTTATTGTAGTATTATGTGAGTACATAAAATAAGCACCGTGTTGCACGTGTGCGTGAAACTTACTAAAAAATTGTTAAAAAATCAATATAAATAGAAATAATTTGATTAAATAACTTTTGAAATTGTTTTGACACCAACGCAATGTACACCAACTGATTTCTTACACAAATCTCAATTTAAATTTGAAGCCTCTATTAATGTGGAGTTTAAAAATTAATTTAAAAAAAATCATTAACCCATTTTCGAAATATCAAATTTTTAAAAAATAGTTTTGAACATTTTTTTAAAAATCCAAAATTTGATTTTCTGAAAATTTTGATATGTAATATTATTTAAATTTCTTAGAAGCTCTTGTGTAAAAACTAAAATCGGTTTAACGGATAATAAGATAAGTAGTCGAAAACCAAAAAAAAAAAAAAACATAGAACACTTTGCCAGTTTTTTTCCAAATATATGTAGATACTGATATTGGTTGACATAAAAATTTAAATCAAAAGCGTAGGAGCCTTTTTTGATAAAAATGAGATTTTTCTAACCAGTTTTTAAACACTTGTATGGGAGGTACATTTATTTTTGGTCATACAAATAATTTTTGTTTACAATGTGCTAGATAGTGTTAAAAAAACTGCTAAATGCCAAGTTTAATAAAAATCTAATTATTAAGTTCACAAAAAGAAATTTTGAAACTTTTTTTTAAAATCCAAAAAATTTTGGAATGCAATAAATTTTAAACTTTTTAGAAGATTTTTTATAAAAAAATTACTCAACATTATTTGAGCCGTTTTTGTCAACATCGAAAAAATGGTTCTATGGGAGGTACCTACCTTTTTTAACCATTTCTTCATTTTTTATAAATGGTTAAAATGGTAGTATTTTTGTAAAAAAAATAACTGATTTATTTTTTATGTTATGGGCAAGTTTTCTAGAAAAATAAGTTTTTCAAAATTTGGTAAAAAATATTTTACTACAGGTACCATTATTTTTGGTCTAAAAAGACATAAAACATACTTTTTTGAAAATAATTTACACACTGGAATATAAAAATGCTAAGTCATTTCCTAAATCCATTTTAAAATATTAGAGTTTGAATTTGATATCAAGAAAAAAATCCCGCAAAATTTGAATTTCATGCCATTTTAAGGTATTACCAACGAAAAAAAAGACAGCTTGCTTGAAAAAAGGATTTCATTGTTAACTAACACTTTGGAAAAAATGATCAAGGTTTGGCGGCTTCTTTAATCTTCGAAATTTTCGCAGGTGGGGCTTTAGATTTGGTAATTTTTGAGAAACAAATGCATCCACAACGTGTCACTGTCACTAGACGAAATTGAGGGCTATATCAACTATCAGTTGTATCTATTAGATTTCCTTAAAACACTCTTGGACAGTTGTCCAGAATAGTTGGACATCTCCTTATTTATAAACGCATTCCAGCAGTTGTATAAATATTTTCCCATATACCTCCTGACATCCCTGTAATTTGTCAATTTCGTGAACATTTGGACACGTTCAATGAACATTTCATTCATTTCAAAATAATTTGACGATTCTTTGCTCATTGAACATAACCCATTTAGAATAGGTCCGGACAACCAATTCCAGTGTCTAAGTTGAACAACCGATGGGACATATTTATAAATAAGGTTTTGGAGTTGGACAGGTGCCCAAAGTTAACCATACTTTGGAATGGGTTTATAAATAAGACTGTATATGTTCAGCCACATTTGTGCGGAACGGTCATGGAAAATATCTACAAGAGTATATGTGTGCAATCAGAACTGCCGATGAGGCCAATTACCCGGTATTCTAGTCCATATATCCTAATGCTTGTATTGAATATTATAATGTATAAATCAATAAAAATAATACAATTTTAAAATAAAAACCCATATTTTCTATCAAAATAATTGAATGCCTGAATTATGGGACACCCTTTATTATGTAACTAATATATACTTTCAAACACTGATTTTATTTCAACACTCATTGCAATTATAATACGAGCATAATATTGCAACAAAAATCCTCTTGTATAATTACTGGTTGCATATTATAATATACAAATATTTGATACTCAAAAACTCATAATAAGGATACCGTACAGTGAAATCTCTCATTTCGGAAAACTTTGCAAAGGATGAGACATAAGACTGTATTCCTGAAAAATGCGATTTTACGTCTTCCAGGTTACATTTGTAATGAAAATTTCGATATACAACAAAAAATATAGCTTGTTATCTATCTATCATGTCAAGCTATAATCTGTCCAATTCCATTGAAGGATGACTACGTTGTCAAAAGATTGAAGAAAAAAAACTTTACAAAATGAGAAATTTTTCATATTCAGATGAAAGCTAGGTATAAAATTCAAAGCAGCTGTCAACGCATTAACAGTGTTCTGCGTTAACTATGACGAGCCTTGACAACTTTGGAACAAAATTTTACGGTATTTTGATTTCAAAGAGTCAACGTGTTGGCAATTTGCGTCAATTAATTGTGTAACCGTAGCTTTAGTATATTGATAAATTTTTAGCACCAGTATATTTGTATCCGCTTAAGAGAGATTTCACTGTACAGCAGTCAATGTGCTTCCCAAAAGTCCAAGCTCAGGAGATACAAAAGTTGGACTAACGGATTGATGTGTTTTTTTTTAAATAACTTTTGGTTTTAATCTCAGAAAACTTTTTCCTAAAAACTAAAATTAATTCTCATCCCGCACATGCTCAAGCACAGGCACCCAATCCAACATAATTCCGAAATGCCCAAGTAAACTCAAATATATTATACTTATGATAAAATATTGAAAAATACTGTGTACCTTTTTAAGTTTTTTTTTGTTTTTGAAAAAAAAAATAAAAAAAAAAAATAAATAAAATCCCAAATTGAAAACTTACTCCTCATTTCGTAATTGCATTTCAAGAGATGTGTTCACTTCGGCATTGATTGCGTCCATCGTTGATTTCCTTTTGGTAAGGATTTCCAGTTCGTCCATGTTTTCAGACGAATAATTAAAACTTTTGGCAGTTATGAATTTCTGATGAGACTTTGCTGGTACAGCTGGTGCTGGTGCTGAAGCAGATTCTGATGCTGATGCTGATGAAGCTGCTCCTCCTATTGCAGGTTGTAGTGAAGTTGATGCCGTTTGATCGGGTGGCACAGATTCTAGTAGAGACATATCGCTTGTAGGTTTGCCAATTGAAGCAAGGGACTCGGTAGCTGATAACCATTCAGTTGGAAGCGATTTTATATGTTTGTTGTGAATTCGGTTGTGAAGTTTGGGATTATCATCGGCAGTCAAAACGGGACGATTTAGCTCTGCTTTAAGTTTTTCCAGTCGGGCATTATAGTCACGTGTTGTTTCAGAGCTACGGCTGTGGGATGAATACAAATATGATGACATTTAAATTAATAATTTGTAGTATTTAGATAAGTTGTATGACGTAGGTATAAATGAATGTAAAACGGAGGTGTAGGTTATGTATATATTTTATTTTCTAAACATCCGTTCTAAATCTCAATGACAGAAGAGTATCATCCGCACATACTGAGAAGAATTTAAATATAATTGCAAACAAAAATTTGTCTCAAACTTTAAGACAATTAAATAGAATCTGTATGTCGAACTACACATCAGCTAAGTGACAGTATAAAAATATTTAAATATACAATTAGATGGTCAATGTAAATGGTTAACGCGTTGACCTTCGGATCGAAATATTCAACATAGGCCAAAATATATTACATTGCCAATCTGTCAAGCTATAAGCTATAAAACGAAATTAAAGGATGGCAATCGTAACGATAGAAAAGGGCAACTTTAGGGCTTAAAAATAAAAATAGTTAATAAAATTAATTTTTTATCACATTTCTAATATTATCACATATAAAATATTGGCACGATTTAGAAGGTTGCTAAAGCATTTTTAGTTTGATGAGAGCTCAAAAATAGGATTTTCCAAATTTGAAACGAATTAATAACATCGTATTATTTTTTTAACATCTTATTAAAGTTAAAATCACCAAATGCCTATTTTACCTTTTTAGTAGCATACTAACACTAAACGTCACTTTGAAAATCAAAAATACATAATGTGAAAATGGTATGTTTGCTTACTTCTTTGCATGAACTGTCACTATTTTAGGCGTGTTCAGCTGGTGTTCAGCTGAAGTTTAAATTACATAAACTCGAGTGGAATCGGCTAAGGTGATAAGTAATTCACAAATCAACCATAGTCACATGTGATTGTCATAGAGTTTTCCATCTGGGTAAGGTGATTCAACTGAATTCAATTCAATTGAATACTTTCAAATGACATTTGTCAAAAACATGGTTGCCATAGTGAACTTTTCAAATATTTGTTATAAGTAGGGCTAGGATTTCCATGCAAATGCATATTTTTTTTGAAAAACTTTAGAAGCAAGAGAACAAATTTTCTTTATGAATCATTAATTTTCCTTAAAAATGGCATTCAATTGTTAGTGCATATTTTTGCATATTTGACTATAAATGCATATTTTGCATATTTTTCCATATTTTTATAATAAATGCATATTACTCGTTCATATTTCAAAAAAAAAAATTAACATAAAATTGAAAAAACATCGGTTTCAAAGAAATGCAAACGCACCATTAAAATTAGATTCAATGAATTGGGTGAAAATAAAAACAAATTCTTTGCGTTCCATAATCTATCCGCGAGGGTTTGTTGCATCAGCTATTTTCTAACTCAACAGCACAAAGCTGTCCAGATTACTTTAGATAGATATCTGAACACGACCATATAACAATTACTCTTTTCACCCACTTTACGACACTTGGAAAACCTATTCCACAGCATCGTCATTCCAGTTTCTCACTCATCATAATGAGTGCGAAAGAGAAAAAAGATGAGACGGAAGACGAGTTGCCCTGTGAGTCGTGGCCCAAGTTTTCCGAGACTTTGAAAAAAATTATCATTCGAAAGGATGCCTTTTTCTTATGTTGATGTTATTTTTATTTTTTGTTTATGTTTTGTCTATTTTTTCAATTGCTTAATGTACCTATCTGTTTTTTAGTTCCTTTAAAAGAAATTTTTTTTTCTAAAAACTGGATACCAAATTTTTTTTGTATTCATTGAAGAGAAATTGAGATATAAGGTAAAATACATACCGCAAAATTTTAAACGATTTAGTACGATGTTAAACCATTTTTACTATGACAAAATGGCGATGTTAAAGCCATTTTATCATAGTAAAAATGGCGATGTTAAAGCCATTTTGTCATAGTAAAAATGGTTTAACATTTTGTCATAGTAAAAATGGTTTAACATCGTACTAAAACGTTTAAAATTTTGCGCTTATGATTTTAAATGCATATTTTAAGTGCATATTTCCCATTTTTAAGAGCATATTTTAAGCGCATATTTTGCGTTTTAAAGTGCATGGAAATCCTAGCCCTAGTTATAAGCTATCGAAATTATAAAGAGTGTTTTTTTAGAGGTATAGAACTTTAAGTTGACAACACTATTTTTACTGGCGGCCATTTTGTCAGCTGTCAAGTGATTTATTTTTAGTTTGGTTTGGCATTTCAACATGAATAGCCACAGAATGCCGTTGATCCCAATTTACATAAGCGAATTTTGTTTAGCGATGAAGCTCACTTTTGGTTGAATGGATACGTCAATAAATAAAACTGCCGTATTTGGAGTGATGATAATCCTCAAGTGTATGTTGAGACACCGTTACATCCACAAAAACTGACTGTTTGGTGTGCTTTATGGGTTGGTGGAATAATTGGCCCGTACTTCTTTAAAAACGATGCTGGCCATAACGTCAATGGTGACCGCTATAGAGCATTGATTACTGACTTTTTCGTTCATCAATTGAACAACTATGATGGCCAAGAGCTGTGGTTTCAAAAAGACGGCGCAACATGTCACACAGCTCGTGCCACAATTGATTTATTGAAAGAAACGTTTGGCAACGCCATACGTCCGAGCCAGCCGTGGCGGTCATATACCAGAAATCATATTTAAATTATAATGCCAGAAGATTATCTTTCGAATAAAGTAAATTTCATGTCAATTTAAAAAAATCATCTTTGCTTTATTCCACTTCAAAGTTCAATACTTCTTAAAAAAAACTCCCTTTAGGACGAAAATGACGTCTTTGCAATTAAATTCTTATATTTTCTTCATATTCTGGGATGTAGGAAACTTTTTCGTTCACAGGAATGTTTATTTTTGTTTATTATGAATGGTTAAAAAAAAAGAACTCAGAAAAAGTTGTACGATTTTTGTAGGCTGGTGGGTGGTAACTCTAGTCGTACTGCGGCAGAAACGTCAAATGTGTTGAAAAATGACAATTACGTTTTTGATGTGATAGCTCTTTTGCTTTCAAATGTGATATCATCTTGCACAGACGAATTTGATTGACTGTGACAATCACTTAGCGCAAATCACCTTACATGATTCCACCCCAGGATTCTTCCCCTTTCGAGTACGAACAATCTCTGAGATTTCATTTTTCTGAACGCGCCAAATATATTAGGCAGTCTGTCAAAGTTGAAAGTGTCAGAAATTATGAATGGCTGTTCGAGTTCAGAAAAAAACTAATGCACAGTGCACACCTCATTATCAGAAACAACAATAAAACATTGTTATTATGCAAGTGTAGGTACCATTTTCTTTAATTTTGACAGACGCCCAGAACTGAATAAATATAAAAATATTTATGATATTACCTTAAATATTTCTACTGTGTCTGGGTAGGAAGTAACAATAGAAAATAGAGTCGATTACCCTCTCTGAATGTATGTACTCTTAAGTATTTCTCAAAAGTACTAATTTGACGCAAGAGTTGGTAGATGAGCGATCAACCAGCTGTTATTGGATAAAAGGGCCGCAGTTACTCTTAAGTTCAATCATCCATATTATCTAAAATTATTGTCAAGTTGATAAAAATTTAAATTTGTTACATTAAAACATAATTTATTAAAAATATCAACTATTTCGTGACAATTCTTGTTTTTCTTGTAATTCACAATCGACCTGCACCATTCTCAATGATCAAATTTTCAATATTTATCAACCATCAATTGATAATTGACAATCGTAGAATAGGCGTAAATGTTATTCAATCAAGTCCCATTCTATAGAAACTTAATTTTAAAACGGATTTGAAAACGCGTATACGCTCTTGCCATCCGATTGTGAATTATCCACTTATCTAAGTACTCATTTATCAGTAGAAAAAATGCTTATATATACTTACACAGTACATTGGATTAAAAGGAGCACATAATTAAATTTTCGTTTAAAAAGAGCGAGTATAATTTGAACTTAAATTCTTTCATTTTCACACTCCCCAACCAGGTCACGCTTAATTGATTGCTCTTTTTAAGTGAGTTACTGTTCAATAAAACATCTTATATTAACTCAATTTGAGCACCTGCGTTTTTATTCAGGAAAACCAATACCTTTCGTTTAATCGGAAGGTATATATTTCCTTCACTCAACCCCTCCCCCATGCACTCTCTGACACTCACCGCCAAAAAAGAGCTATAAGGCTTACCGATTTTTTCTACCTCTTCGATGTCGTCTCCTTACAATACCCTCAGAATGTATAAACTCCACATCGTCCAATTTAACCCCATTGCCTCCGGCATTACTGTAAACATTTGGCAAAGTCGATCTCGATGTTGGAATCGATGTTGGTAATATAATAACCTTTCGTTCCGAAACAAAATTGTTTCCTGAATCGTCTTCGATGTCTTTTGTATTCGATTGGATCTTTCGACGGTCGACATTTCGAATGCTATGATTCACTGTTGAGGATTTATTCAATTTCTCTGCCTCAGCTGTAAGTTGCTGCTGATGTCGTAGCTGTTCCATGTCGGTTACACTCATCACATCACCACCAGGTGCACTATTGCTATTGGTTATCGTATTCCCAGGATACTCGTCCATAGTAATCGGTTTTTCTCGAATCGAAATTTTCGGTTCGAAATTCTCAGTTTCCGCCGGATATGAACTCTCCTTCGGTTGTCTGGTAATGATTTGGTTTTTTAAATTTTTTGTCGAATAATCATACGGCATGGAGGGATGGACTTTAACTGGCTCATTGGCTGACTGTGAGAATGGAAGAGACACAAAAAAAAAAAGAAGAAAAGAATATAAACAGAAAATTAAATTCCGATACTTTAATGGATGTACAAAGATTTACAAAATGGAATAAAATGAAATGATGTGTTCAAAATTGTATATTTTGAGTTAAAAAACAGCAGAAATGTGCATATTTGTACGGATTTGCATGAGAATAAAATTAAGCTTACCTTATCGATTCACAAGGTACTAGTTTTTCATGCATGCATGAATTTAATGTATGTATGTATTTGGTTTTTGAAGAATAAGCAAGGTAAATACAAAATGGATGAAGAGATTTGTCACAGAAAAATGTAAACATTGTCGTATATTTTGCTTGAGTAATTTAATTTTAAAACATCGTTCGATGTCCAGTGTTTATTTAAATAGAATGAATGGTAGTTTAGGTTCAATGTAAAATTAATTCTCTTTTAAGGTCGATACTATATATATGTATATTTGGGTAGGATCCCTTATTGGCCACGTGGATCGAGTGTGTCTGGAAAAAAAAAAGAGTTTTCCCAGTGACAGATTAAATGAGCTGAAAAACCATGAAGTCTACGAACTTCACACTTGATTAATCCTCTTATCTATAATTTCAGGTTATTTCATTAAAGTTCCATTTCATTCTCCTAAATAGCTTCTTGTTTTTCAAATTGATATTTTAACACAATTAAATATTAACTATTTGGTAAGAAAAAACATCCATAGGATAATCCAAGTTGTGCCGGAGGGGCTTACTGCTACGATGAAATCTGTGAGATTGTGAAACTCGTTTGATAGCCCAAATTTTTTATGGAGATGGGAAAGTTTTTTCATAGGAAAAAAATTCTCCAAAATTGGAGATTTATTTTATGTGTTTTTAGGGATTTATTTAAATCTTGAATTGAGGGTTGTTTCATAAAAAAATTAATCCCCGAATTCCACTGTGAATTATGTCTCCAACTTTGGAGACCTTTTTCTTTTTTTCTATTTTTCAACAATTTTTGACTTCCTTGGGTGATAGGCTTTTGTGGGTTCGAAGGATTTATACGTAGAGCAAAAAATTGTCGATTTGGGAAATTATTTCGCGGAGCCGGGTCAAAATAACATTTTAACACATTTGGAGTTCAGGCCTATAAGGAGCAGTATATCTGGTTACCCATTATTGAGGTTATACTAAGGATCTGGTTCGAGCTTAGGGATTGTAAATAAATAAAAAAAATAAATAAATTGGTCGGTGCGACAGCTCGGGCCTACGGACTTACAACTTTCAACCATTCCTATATGCGTGTTATTGACAGGAATAGAGGGGACCTACAATTTTCTGCCGAATCCGAACGGCTAGCGTGAGAAGCACTTTTTCATAACAAGAGATACTCTTGGAGGATTTGTTAATTTCTCGCAAAAGGCAGTAACATTTTTGTTTTTAGGTGGCATAGGCTGGGAATCGATCCTAAGACCTTTGGCGTTACAGTCCAACGCACTAACCATTACACCACGGGCTACTAGGGATTATGCGTCGGAAAGACATCGCTACAACACGAACAAAAATATTAATACCCAAACAACAATATTTGGATATGAGATGTTGACGACCCAAGTGAACGAAACAAAAGACTTTGCATTTCGGTTTTGTACGAGGAATGTTCTGATTTTTGAAAGACCACCTGATGCAATCAAAGAATAGGTTGAGGATCTTTATAGGCTTAAAGCTGACTTTACAGCTATCCAGGAATTGAGATTGAACAAAGAAGACACACGGAAGACGAAATATTGCGATATTAACTTCGCTCAGTGATGCTAGGAGCAGGGTAACCGACTTTTTGTAAGTGGTTTTGCGTTAAGGGGAAGATTTAGGATAAATGTCTTAGGATTTCGGAATGTACCTAAGTGAAGGCAACCCACATAAAAACCAAATTTTAAAATATTATACACTGAACTAGATCTACACACCAAGGAAGATGAATTTTAATATCTTCTTACGAAGAAGACGTTAGTACGATGACTATTATCAAAATTATTCTTGGCAACTTCAGTGATTGAGTGAATAACAAATATCACTTGATTCCCACAACTCAAGGGGACTTGATGGTATCCAGAAGAATATTGATTATGTTGCAATTGAGGCAAGAGATCGTAGATCAGTATCGTGGATGTCCGAACATTCCAAGGAGCCAACATAGACTCGAATCAATCGGATTGATAGTATCCCAAGTTTAGATGCGGGTAACTCCATAATGAAAAGTCACCATCGCAAGAAATCGCAAGAACTGATCGTTTCTTTCTTAATTTGTCAGCAAAAACCATAAACCAGCAGGCCAAAAATGGCCTGCCACTCATAACTGCAAACTTTGATCAAAGCTGCTAAGGAAGAAGAAAGAGAGTTATACCTGAAGAAAAGAGGAACATCAGCTTCTTAGGAAGAGATAGCACGAGAAGTGGGCGGTGCGTTAAATAAATCCAAGATTGTAATGGCAGTGGAAATATAATAATTCTAAAGAAATTTTCAATGCTTTAAGATCAGAACCGAAGCATGCCCAGCTGAGAAAGAGAGTCGTACTGAGGATAAAAAAAGGAAAATCCAACATTCCGCTATATAAAGTGCGATGATGTGTGGAATGAAAAATTAAGCGACGAGCTTTTTGGGGCAAACAGTGACGTCAAAAAACTACAAATACAGCGGCTATGTATATGGCTGGGACACGTGGAACCTATGGGCAGTGACAGTTCAACGAATCTTCGAATCTAACTCTGATGAACTACGAAGTTGAGATAGACCCCGCACCTTAGAATGAAGCTAAGCTAAGATGAAACAGTCATACAAAAAAAAAAAACAGTTTTAAAAAACAAATTAAATTAAGTAATTTTAAAATATATGTACGTACAAAAAGTGGAACTTTACCACTGTTTCAATTTAAAATAAATGTAAAAATTCTCATACTCTTACAAAATTTATTCATTTATTCTTAATTAAGGTAATAATGTTTTAAAATCAAGCAAAATAATATTCTTTGTTCTACTTCTTAATTGACGAAAGCTTTTATTACAAAAACAAAATCAAAACATCTGTAAAACGCCAAAACTTATTCAATTTAAAACAATCTTCAATTCAATTCAATTACGACAAAAATGGGACAAACCCCACGAGTCATGAATGCCATTCTTATACCCTTCAACAAAAAAGACAAAACGAAAAAAAAAAAAAATATTAAACTTCGCGATAAAGCCTAACGAGTGCGCAAACCTAACAATCTTTTAATTAAACAAGCCTAATGAAGGATAAAATCATCATCATTTTATCAAACTCTGTTGATGGTAACAGAAAATCTCAACGAGAATGACAAAAACTCTGGATTTTCTTAACAAAGAGTCAAATTACGGTTGGGGGTTTGGGCGGCTGGCATAACAACAACAAAAAAATACTTCGAATATAAGCAGCAGTATTTGATAGCACAATAACTTGAAAGGACAAAATCTCTTTCTCTTCACAAAAAAAAAGGACTTAGTCAATGACGAGAAAAAAAGAAGATGTCCTTTATGAAGTTTTGCATCTATATTATATATGTAGTTTAAAGTTTGGCACCATTTTGTCATTGTCCTCAAACATCGACTCGACTATATACCTTCTATAACAGTTTTGCCTTTGACCTGGACTTCCTTTTTTGTTTACAAAATTCTAGGGATATGAACAATGAAATTGTTTTTCAGGTGCACAATCACCAAAGGCAGTAGGAGTAGGTATACCTTACCTATAACCAAGACCAAAACCAAAACCAAAAACCACTACTACCACTCGTCTCGTCTCGTCTACAAAGTAAAAGTATACAAATAGCTGGCAAGGGAGCAAAAATATTTCCTATCCAATATTTTTTTATTACTTGCTTTACTCACCAGAATTGGATCATTACGGCTTCGCTCATTTAAGTTCTCATTATTCGAGCTTGGCAGTTTTGTTTTCTTTCTAATTATATCGGTTAGTCCTTCTTCCTCCACCTGGAGTCCTTCGTTGTATACTTCTTGTTTTAGAAGTTCGAGTTCCTGTTGAAAGGTTTTGTTGAACTTTGAATCTGCAGCCTTCCAGCTTACAATGGATGAAGAAGAAGTCACAACAGAAGATGTTGTAGTTGATGCTGCGGCAGGTGTACGAGCAACAATTGGATATGATGTGGTGCGATAATTAAGGTCAGGCAATGCTATGTCACCCATAAAGCCAGCTAAAATGGAAAGAGTTAAGAAAATTAAAAAAAATATATATGTATAAATATTTTGTATTGGTTCCTACTTATTTAAAGATTTTAATTGGTTTGTGGGATCAAAGGACAAGTTAATGTTTGTTTCTATTAAATTGATGGAAAGTTTTTTCAGAAATGTTGAAAACGTTTATATTTTGTATAGTCAGCCGAGTTTAATTTAATTTTAAATAAAATCAAAACTCCCTTTGTCTCTGTCCCCGCTTCACAAAATATTTGGGAATTGAGATGCATTTTGCTTTGCCGCTTGCCGCTCATATCGAGCAGAAAGTAGTCAATCTGATAGACCGCCTAAGGTCAAACCATATTAATCTTAAATTAAAACCAATTGTAATATTATATTATTTTATGCCGTCAAATAAAGACTTCATTAACTAAACTAAGTTTATAACTAAACCCTTGCAGAGAGTATATTATTGTCCGAATTGGACCAAGGGCTCAACCTACAAGCTTCTTCCAGTCAAGTATGTCTGTCAAGTTCATACTTTGGTAGAAGGACTCTTGCACTTTAACAGACTGAGTTGTAAGTAGTCTTGCCCTAAAAGACCGATCGTTTATGCATAGGTACTAGACCAAACATTCACCGGAGAAAATTCCTCCCAAATCAAATATTCTCACATTAAATCCTCGTTTTCTTTCTGTTTTTTTCCGCAGCCATACAGTTTGGCTAAAGCTAGATGGTGATAGTTGATTGGTCCAAAGATCTCCATGATGTCTCCTTGTGAACGGTTTGGATGTGGGAACTTCGTACCAGCCGCCACAATATCTCGCCGCGCAGCAAAGTCAATCACCCTGAAATCGATATCGGAGATGGTGTAATGCAGGCTGTACTTTCCGACTGCAACCACCAATGATGTCTTCTTTTCTTAGCTTGGCATTAAAATCGTTTAGGACAATTTTAAATGTCATAGCACTGCTCAGTGACAGTTTATAGCGGCCATATTGCTGAAGCTACAGCTGTCAAATTGGAATTCATTTATTAAGTCTTTTTGGTGGATAAATTTAAGTCCATTGGTTTAGAGAATGATCAACAAACACCCGTACGTCCACAAAACGCAAGATCTGCTGAAAACATTGCGGCTGTCCATGAGAATGTGTAGGAGAACTCAAGGAGTAGATTTCGCGCCACTCATAAGACCTCCACCTTTCACAGACCACAACTTGGCGAATTTTGAATCGTAATTTGGGCCTGCATCCGTACAAAACTCAACTGACTCAGGGTTCTGGAGCAGTTGGAAACTGACCCTAATCGAAAAATCATCTTCAGCGATGTGGTCCAATTCTGGATGTTTCTGGATGAATGGGTACGTCAATAAAAAAAATTGTCAAATTTGAGACGATACCGATCCAAGCATCCGATGCATCCCGAAATAGTCACTGTTTGGTTAGGATTTTGGACTGGCGGCGTCATCGGTCCATATTTCTGTGAGAACGACGTTGGCCAGGCCGTTGACCGTCAATGGCGACTGCTATAGGTCGATGATTACCAACTTATTTTGGCTTGAATTGGATGATATGGATACAAAAAAACATTTGGTTTCCACAGGATGATGCTACGTGCCATACAGCTTACAGTCTTACACCACATTGGAAATTCTGCACGAGCGATTCGAGTGGAGGTTATGTTAACTGGCCACCGAGATCGTACGATTTGACCCCGATTGACTTTTTATTGTGGAGTTTTCTGAAGTCACAAGCCAACATAACACCCATAGCCTCGGTCCAATTCAGCCTGATTTATGCGCAGGAGTCATGGAAAATTGGACATTTCGGATGCGCGCCACCCAAAAAAGCCACGGCGGACATTTGAACGATGTTATATTTCATACATAATGCGTATCGATAGGCCTTTCAAATGAATAAAACATTTCGATGATATCGATGATATTTTATTTAAATTTAAAGATAGAAAGCGCTTAATGAAAGAACTTATATTTCTGGACCAGGAACTCGTAAAACGTTCCTTTGGTGTCATCATCTTTTTCTTTATTTCGTTTGCTTAATTCATCATCAGTAAATCCGTCCATATTTGAGGCTTTTTGTTGCTTAATAAAAATGAGTTTGTGAAATAACGGACCGGATACCCGAACGAACATACATAAAGTACGTGTGATTTAGTTGTGCACTTTATTTTTTTTTTTAATTGTTTTACCTCTGTTTATACATATTATATACCCGTAAGGGGCATTTCATCCGTGTATTAAAATATACTTATACAAACAATTGCAAATCAATTTTTTTTCCAATTAATCTTCATAAGATCTTTATTAATGACTCTAATTAAATATGAATAACTATGTACTATAACGTTCCATTTTAATTATAATGGGATACTAATTACCAACATGCCTTTGGCTCCAAATTCAACCGCCCAATCGCAGAGACTTATAGGAACGAGTATTATAATAAATTGAGGACAAATCTGAATTGTTCATACCAAAAAAAAAAAAATCAAGACCCAACCATAGGTATACAGATACATACATACATATGTATATAATAAAAGCATTATAATTTAGTGTTCCATTAATGTGTAAACTTACACCAGGGACCTAACGGTAATTTACCATGAGGGATGAATATTTCTTTATTCGCGCAAACAACTACTTATACATACATACCGTTTATGACTGAGAAGATAACACAAATGCTGCTAAGTTTATACATACAAACAAAAAATGTGGGTGTTATCTTTGGTTATGAATTCGAATTACGATGGAGACATTTACATGGTTATTTGTTTGATGATTTATTTTTTTTAGATTATTTCGTTAATTCTGATTTAAATGTTAAAGGAATATAGGCATGCTTTATGTCTTTCGCACAATCAGTTAAGGATAATATTTATATGATCCTCGAATTTAATCATAACTATTATAATAAAGATGAAACAATTATTTAGTTTGTCACGAATAAACTCAAAACGTATTAAAGTGATTTACTTGGAAAAAATTTTATAATATTCTTTAGTTTTCTAAGATTGTTTGTTAATCTAATTTATTAAAATTAATTAAAAAGTGGGTGCTGACACCTGATATGTGTGTTTCTGTCAATCGAATTAAGCTTGAGATAACAAGCAAATATTCTAACATAATTACATAGGTGCTGAATTACTCGAAAATTTGAGGACGAAAAACGCAATCGATGCAAAAATGGAGAAAAAAAGAATACAAAAAGTATTAAGGAAGTATTTTTGCATTTACTTTCCCTCCGATATCTTTTTCATTTTATTGCAAAACTTACTTACCACTCAATTGTTGGCTTTTTTTAAACAGCGTAGTGCAATAGGTAGGTAGTTAGGTACGTTGTTTTTCTTCTTCATACCTTCTGAAGAAATATTAAAATAAAATCTACATCTACTTTTGAATTTAAATATTTTCTATATCTGAATTATTAATAATTTAAGAGAAAAATTTTGTAGAAAATTAAAAAAAAATAAAAATCCTTAAAAAAACTATCCCATTGACAAATTATTAGTTATTTTTTGTCTTTAAAAACGATCAAACGATTCATTAACCCTATACCTTAAAAAATATGATAAACGACTTAATATGTTGGTACTCCTTCAGCCCCACATTTTCTTGAGATATGTAAACAAGTAAAAATAAACATACATTTATCTGGCTCAAGCCATGTGGCCACAATTCTCATTAATCTTCATATCGCATTTGCAGTGCCACACACACGCCTTAACCAAATATAACGGAGGGTATACACTTCTGTAACTACAAGTAGGTAGGCAATCAGATAAAATGTTAAGTTAAACCACCCTTTTTGTCAATCTCTCCTACCCTCATCCTCATCACGACACAAACAATCTCTTATACTTTAATTAATTGCATCTAATTATTGAATAAAATCCGTTTTGCTAATGATGGCAGTGATAGCGTTTCAGCCCTTCATGATCTGGATGCTGAAGTCGATTTAGTGTGATTATTATTATAAGAAGCTACTATATTCCTATACCATTGTCTGGAAGGCAGCTTAGATGAATTTAGATAGCCCCCAGGAGGGGATAAAGAAATAACAAACTATGACGACCACTTGCATTTGGCTTTCGTTCACATGCGAGCTGGGTGTACGAGCATAAATTAAAAGAGGATTTAAGCTGCCGGAATTGTTAGTTTTGCCAAAAGAAGAAAAGCTACTTATTAGCTTTGACTAATCTTGTGGCATTATACAGAGTCAGAGCTTACCTTCATTTAGGTAGGTACATAATATATAGAAAGTTATCTTTTTCCCGACTTAAATATATTATTTTGTTCTAATTCCAGTTTTCTGATGTTTACTACCTCTTTCCCACATTCTATCTATTGAATGAAAACAACAAAAAAATAAAATAAATCTAAAAGACCTCGATTTGAATGAACAAATATTAATTTATAGAATTAAATCAACAATAGCTTCGCAGCTTTGTTTCAATATTTATTTGCCCACAATGGCATACAACATTGCATTGTAGTAATTATTTGTGTATTTATTAAAACCAAGCAGGACCTTTTGGAAAAAAAAGACAATACGTAATACATACATATTGTATAGAGACAAACTGCACACAAAATGCGGTCAACCAAGCTGTGTATGGTGTGAAGTGTGGTAGGACATGCCCCCGAATGATAAAATTTCAATTAAAATGTTAATTTTAATGTCGTTAAATAAATTTATGAGATTTAAATGTGCATCATGACGAGCATCATTGGAAGTGATATTATTACATTGTCAGCAAATAAACAGTTAATTTAAGGTAATGAAACAATTGAGTTGACATTATGTTCAGTAGGTGACAAAAAAAAATAAGAAATTTAAGAGAGGTACAAAGTGGGATTCGATATTGAGGAGAATACAAATATACCTAGCTACATACGTGCATTACCAATACATTCATATTTCCTTTTGATATAATTTAAATTTTTCTAATTATCCTATCCAAGAGTTTACAATACAAAACGTTCGTGGAATTGAAAACTGACGTTTATTGAACTTTTTTTTTATGAAAATCTACTATACTTTGGTTTATTGAAAGTGATTTAACAGTTTCGAGACTGAAACCTTCACATTTGGCCACCATCTTGGAAAAGTGAGTGCACCAAAGTTTGTTTTTGTGATAGATAGTATCTTGAGAAACCTAAAACATAAAAAAATAAGTTTAAGCTGTTTTTTTTTTTTGGAGAGAAATGAATTATCTACAATTTTTATTTAAATACTTTTTACCAATAAATAGCAAATAAAAAAGTTCAAAACTTTTTTAATTTCGTTAAAAAATTATATTGTATGCTCAAACTCACAACTCCCACCGTCCACTACACTTCAATATTGTCCTGTCTATTGTCTTGGATCCACACTTTTCTTTGCTGTGGAGTCGTGTGTTGCTATCGCTTTAATGTATTTATATTTTGTTATTTTATTATTTGTCTCGTGTGGTGTGTTATGGTGTGGTGTGTTGTGTCGGAATCAATCTTTTACCGATTGCGCCACCATACCATACCACGCTGTGTCGGAGACATATTTTTCTGTGGGAAAGATAAGAGAGTATTCGGGGAAGAGCATAAGTAGATAGTGAAATAACAAATTAATATTTGCAAGACAAAATTCTGATTATTGTGCACATTCAGCGACACCAACACAAACACAACACGACTTTACAACTTTAACTCAAATCTTCCCTAACTCGCGTTTATTAATATAGATATTAGTGTTTAGTCGTACATAAAATGTACATTATTAATTGAAAAACTATTCTTTTGAAAATTTTGATGTTTAATATAAGAAGGGAACTCTTGCATAATTTTTTTTTATCGAAATCGATTATGCCGAAAACAAGAACCGCAAATTATTTAAAAACAAAAAAAAAACGTTACTAGTCTAAAATTGAATGTATCGTATTTGATTTTATTTTGAAGCACATTTAATTTTACGTTAGTTAATTGATTTAAATAGTAGCAATGTGGTTTAGAAAAAAAATTTAACCTAGATTCTAAATAGAACGTATCCATTTTTAAATTGAAATCAACTTTTGTAACATTTAAAGTTAAAGAATGAAGAAAATTATTCTCACAATTTTAAACGACGCGAAGAGAGTGTTATATCTAAATTTAAAAAAATGAAAGCAATAAAATTGAAGAAATTATGAAAACTTAAAAAATTTCGACATTTAAAAGAATGGAATTTGACATTGATTATATTTACGTTGACAGTCTAACCGTAGTTTAATTTTTCCAAGCCAAATGTATTTTGGTTTTTATGAAAACAAAGCATAAACATTGAAAAATATCAACGAACGCATCCTTAAATGTCAATCTTCAATACAAAATATTTTTCTGTATTTCTATTAATTCTCAAACTATTCTCCAAACTTAATTATTATATTCACTATTTTTACTGACTAAGCTTTCGAAACTATTCCTTGGTTGTTGTTTACTGTATTGCGTTATATATAGAATTACCAATTAAAACAAAATATAAATCTGTGAGCCAATAGTCTCCGCAGCTAGGCTCTATAAATAATTTATATTACCCTGTAATTTAAATTACTTGTTAATAAATAATAATAATAATAATAAAATATAAATCTGCCAAATAATAAATACCTAATTTATTGGATTCAAAATCTTGAAGAGAATACAAATAAAATTTAATATTTTGTATTTTGTTTATAATTGATAAATCATATAGACCCGCATTATGTTTTCTAAATTCCTTGGTACGGACTTAATTTAATATAATTTTAATATTACACACCAACGTTTTTAAATATAAATGAATAAATATTTTATTTATTTTATTATGTATTTTGAAGTTAAATTCATAAATTTGTTTTAATTTTATTACAAAAAAAGAGGAAAAATCGTTGTTGTAATTTTTAGAAATTTTATTCCATTTTTATCAAATAAATCTAAAAAGAAAAAAAATACTTTTATAAAAAAAAAAAAAATTGTTTTCATTCAAAAATGAATCCCTTACAGTTCGAAGCTAATTCAATATTCAATTCAAAATATACCGATTATTTATAATCTATTAACGATAACTATATCGACAATTGTCGACCTGTTAATGTCACAAAAATTTGTTTTATTATACGAGATGACGTTAAGACACAAATGAATTGATATTCACAATAATAAATTTCAAAATTAAATAGGTATTTTAAATGTTTATTGTATAAAAAATTTAATTTCTCAAAGTTGCCTACCTATGGAGAACTTCGGCCCTTCGAAGTACCTTGATTATAATACTTTGTTTAATTTCCAATCTTCATTACGGTACTAAGTATACCCAATATTTGCGGTGATTCCTTGCCATTTTCAAATTTCGAGGGATTACAATATACATAATGTACTAATACCCATTTTTTGTCAAGCACATAAAGAGTTTTTATTCACTGAGTAAGTATAGTATCTTAAGGAAAAAAAAGGGACAAACAACAAAACAATATAGGTACAAAATAACTTTTCTCAATTTCTTCTTCATTGATAAAAACATCACATATAGCGAAAATCTTCTCAATGAATTCTTTTCCTATAAGCAAAAAAAAAACAGCTTCTTTTATAATGTACATATATTTATTCCCTTCCACTAAAGAATGTTTTATATTTCAAAGAAGAATTCTTCAATGGGTTTTAAAAATCATCCTGTCAGACGCAATTCATTGATAATTGCATTCTCAAACGTTGGATACATCCATTTATTTTTCTTTTTTTTCTGTGGGTCTTATCAAGACTCTTGTCAAAGCAGCAGCAGCGGCGGCGACCAAGATGATGATGATGATGATGGCGCACTAGAGTTATTGTTCCAAAGAAGGCTCTTTGATTGTACACGGTTGTCTTGCACAAATCAGCGCTCCGATTGTATTATATCCACGAGAGTCTTGAGCCTTGAAGTGAATTTTATTGAGGTGTCCAACAACGACCATCTTGCTGTTGCCGTCGCCGCCGCACCGTAGAATTTTTATCCATGGCAAATTAGGTATTTAACAAGACTCGCCATTGCCAGTGCAGATGTATTTGAGAACTGTTCCCAGCAAAAGAACTAACTCAGACCAAGATATTATATCCCCGGCCCCGACAGATGGATCAGATGGATACTTGTATATTTGTACCTAAAAGAAAAAGTGATGAGACTCACTTGAGATGCGAATAATCTTCACTTCAATGGGTGATACCTACATCCATATATACTGGGCAATGGAGTGCATTCTCTGTGAGGCGACACAGCCCATCAGCCAGTAGCAAATAGTCGTCTAGCTTACAGTGCAGAAGCAACGAGGATGAGTGCCACTTAGTGCACCTGTCTAATTTTATATTTCTTGTTTTTTTTTTTTGTTGTTGCTTAAATGCGGTTTCTGTTTTATCTGTGGGGATGGGGCTGCGAGGAAAAATGCCTCCCTGGCAGAAACAACTTTGCGTCATCATGGTGCTGCTTCTGCTGATGTCGGGTCGGGATGTCTGATTAAAAAAGGTGTTCCAATTTTCAATCTCATTCCACTTGCTTCATTTAAAAATAGAATTAACATGCATTGAGGATGATGATGCTTATTTAAAGAAGGTACTTAAATAGATATGACACTACTTCGTATCAAGGATCTTCTTATCATGTCTGCCATCACTGAATGACTCCTTTATAATTTTGTATCCCTCTTCCTAACCAGTCGTCGCGTCGTCGGTGTCGTCGTCTATATTGATGATATTGCCCATGTGGTTGTGAACATTATAAATATATTATAGACAAGTATTAAATACCTATAAGTTTAGTACAGAGGTAAGGCCTAATTAAATTTGGATAATGGATGGATATTATTTTGCGGGTGTGAGTGTCTTTTAACCAGTAATTTTCTCCGGTCGTTTAATTAGTTGACAAGGGATTCTCAAGTTATTATATTTGATTGATTAAAAAGCAGTAAATTAAGGTGAAGAGTTTAAAGGAGAATGAAAAAATGAAAATATTAATCCCCCCTATAAAATATAAAAACTAGAAAAGTACTACTAATTGGAAAAGGTCTCATTGATAAGATCATTTTAGTTACTGTGACAACAATCTTAGAATTATTTTGTAAAATATACAACAAAAGTCATTTATGTTCGTAAAACTGCATTCATCGGTGGCGCTCGTTTTATATTCTGAAGTGGAAGTGCTTAAAAAAGAGGATTGGTAAATACTTAAATGTATTTTAATTAATTTTATGAAAGTAAGACCACCTACACCAATAAATACGAATTGATTTTAATCATGCCTTGCATTTTCAAAAAAGAAATTGAATACAAATCGGTGCAGTTCAATAAGAACCGTGGAATTAAAGCCCATGGGTTTTATTTCCACACAAAAAAAGCATTAAGATCCGCGGGTTTTATTGTCTTTCTAAATTGGCATTAGTCACATTGGAACTCTTACTTTATTTGATGTTGTTCGATGTAGAAATTTGGTGAGCTGGCATGCACTCTTTTTATTTAAATCTCGTTAAATTTGATAAAAATAGTTCAACTACTTCTACCTCAAAATGTTTTTATTCCAAAGTATGAGATGTCAAACTTAGACGACTGAAAAGCATTGAGTTTTTAAGAAAACTCATCAAAACATTTTTACGACAAGAAACCATCACTTTTCTTAATTATAAAACCTATACATTAGTCTGCCACTGATCTATGTATTTCCTCGTGTGCAAGATTTTCTCGTCACATCTTTGTTTTGACAGAAACCAAATCCACAAAAATAACTATATATAAATAATTTCCTAAAAATTCTAGAAGTTAACGACTCGATTTATCTGATGTTCTAAGTATATACAATAAGTGAAGTCTTCATCAATCAATCTTGTTGTCGATGTTGATTGATGTTCGACATCAAACCGAACTAAAATCAATCTCTGCAACTAAATAATTACTTCCTAATTAGTATGGCCCCAAATGCCGCCGAAGCTATAACATCATTAACAAAAATATACAAAAATACCTTTACTGATGCACTATACAGATAATAATATTGTACACAAATAAAACTTTATTATAACATAAATGGAACATGTGTGGTAGGTACCTATAGAATTAAGCACAAAGAGTGTTTATGGCAAAGTTAACCTCGCTATAAGGGACATGTGTTTATATTTATGTAGTTAAACCATTAAATGAACAAAAATCCTTTTATAGCTCGAGAAGTAGGGTTGTATTTTTGGTTATGAATTTGAAATTGATTTCAAATTGATTTGTTTTATTTTATTTTTCTTAAAAATGTGTCCACTAATTTTAATTTTTATTGATTTGAAAATTCGATATTTCCAAAATGGTTTGATATTTTTTTTTCAAAATTAATTTTTTAATTCTGAATTAATAAATACTAAAAAAATGCGTATTTCTGTATGTATGTATGTATGTAGAAGTAAAACATATAATTACTAATTAAATTACTTTATTACTTTTACTACTTTGTATATTTTCATTTCATTAAAAATATTCATAGCAAAAATATCAGCACTTCATTCAAAAATTGCAACCTTGCCTCCACTACTGTTACTAACAAAGCCATGATCGGATAAAGTAAACAGAACATTAAATTTTGTGTAAGTTTAATCTCAAAAATATTCCTCAATTTATTTATACCCGTGCGAGAATTCTCAAAATTATACATACAAATAAAAGACGCAAAAATTATTTTTAAATGAAGGGATCTAATAAATTCAAACGGCCAAAATATTACCAATTGGAAAGTGGAAGTGTTCAGTTCATATTAGAGTTCATTTTTTGTTGGAAATATATTTAACAAGCAAATGCAGTTTTTGAACAAATTATTAGCAGTTTTGATATAAAATTATAATTCTTGAAATTATCAGGTAATTCCACTTCGTTTGACACCTCATTTATCAAAATATAAGAGTCGCAAATGGGATCCAGACTATAGAAACAATATAGATAGTTGATTATTATATCTTTTGGACAAACAATTGTCTATTGGTTCTAAATAACATATTTTTATTCAAATAATTTGCAATGCAAATATGAAATAATTTCGATTTGGTATTTTTGTACAGAATTACCAAGTCCAAGTTGCATCAGATTTGTGTATTTTTTTTAAGGATGACTTCTTCATAGAAAATAATATATGTATATGTATACAACAGCCAAACGAAAATATTGAAGAACAAAGGAAATATAATGTATCTATATATAATATGCTAATGGAAACAACAAGAAAGAACAATACAAAATTTAGATAGATATGTTATAGTAGATTGAGTTGAATAGAATTGGTTATTCCTAATAGGTGTGTGTCTATAAGTAGTTTTCATAATGAATGGTGGAGATTGTATTATATTTTTTTAATATTAAAATAGTCATGATTTCATGATTAAAAAAAAAAATATATAAAAAGTATGTTTTTTGAATTTAAAACATTCAGAAAAATTCAGATGTTATTTCAAAATTCCCGTATTTTTCGGGATAGCTACTTATGAATGTTTGAGTTAATGAAATTTATCTTTCATACAAGTTGGAATTTTTAGGTTTTTTGTCTATACCTAAATATTAAGTACTGATTATTAAGTATAAATTCAGATGTCTTCAATTTAGTTTGTTTTTTAGCATACAATTTGCTAAGTACAGCACACTTTACAAACAGACATATGATAATAGTATCTTGCTATTCTAATTTAACTTAATTTTTGTGAAGCTCCCTTAACGGTGTATGGTGGCGTATGTGGAACATTTTTACTTGCGATGCATATTAAGTACTATACATATAGATAGGCATCTACTGTCAAGTACTTCTGGCTGCAGTTTTTAATAAGTTCAAATAATATTGCATACTTATTAAAATTTTTAGCAAAACATGTAATTGATTTAAAATAAAAATTATTTTATAAAATTCAATATTTCAAAAACAAGTAGATGATTTTTTTCTTTAAATTGACTTTTTAACTCAGAAATAGTAAACACTAAAAATGTTCACACCCACGATTTTAAATTTTGTTTCTCCTAAAATTAAGATTTGTTAAAGAAATGATAAAATCGCATTGGGGTCAGAACAATTTTAGAAATTTGTTAGTTTATTTATATGAAAATAAATTATAAAGATGTAAATCCTAGAAGCCATTTTAATTTGCCTACAAGCTCGAACTGTCAGATGTCGCATAAGAACTGTCAGATTCGGATAAGAAATAAGAAAGTATATAGGTAAAAACATCGCACAAAGACAGCAGGGATCTGCCCACCCCCTTTTATATTGTTATTGAATTTCACATTTGTTCATAGGCACAAAATGAAGTAACAAATACAACAATGTAAACAAATGGGGTTTAAAAGCTGGGTAAGTTTTTCGTTAGTAACTTGGTGATATTTGCTCGTGGCTTCTTCAATTCGAACCACATAATATTTTACAAGTTTTGCTTGAATGCTGACAAACAAATACAATTAATTAATTTCAAGAAACTATTCTAGGTTCCAAAATATTCATCATATGACGGAAAAACTCTCTAGTTCTTCGACTAATTAAGCAATCAAATAATTTAAAGTTTCAATTCAAGCTGTAACTACATACATACATCTAGATTTTATACGCAAGAATATTTCACTCCTCTAGGTACATGCTTTCCCCAAATTAAAAAGTAAAACAAAAATAAAAGAAAAGAAAAGAAAATAAAATAAAATAAAAAAACCACAACCAATAACATTTAAAATTTATTATTTGTACATTTTATCTGAGACTATGATGAAACTACATTGTATTCTCCATCTGCATTTTATATCTTTCATTCAACATCACTTTCGACTATGTACATTATATCAGCTGTGATAAACTTCACTGAGAGACAAGCTGTCATCTCGCGGAATGACAAATGTGTGCAGATGCAGAATACGCGAACTTATTTGAATTGTTCTCGGTAGCAGTCTATAGACTGACTTTGAGTGCAAGTCGTGGATATACAATTACAATCCTTTGGAATATACTCGTATACATTATTGTCAACAATGTTCGTGGCTGCATTTGGTTGGATACACCTTCCTTTTACAAACACACACACACATTCAAAACCGCAACCACGTTTGTTTATTTTTTCAAAGGCTTTTTGTTTCTAGGGAGGATCATATTCGTATTGAAGGGCGCAACCCCCAATTAAAATCTTTTTAAACTTTTTGTTCATGAGAGACAAATTAAAGCAATTCAATGTATTTGAGCAGTTGTTAAAAATAGTAGTGAACAACTTTTACGTACAGGTTTTCAGTGCGATATCATCCCAGATTCAGAATTAAACCCGATTTAATTCTTGACTCATCAAATTGGCTGAGTTAACTTTGGATTAACTACTAAATAGATATTTCTGACAGATGTGTGTCTAAGCACTATTGAAATAAAGAGGGCGACACTATGGAAATCTCCTTCTTTGCCGTATACTGTCGCCCTCTTTGTTTCGATGGTAAAAGCGATTTTTCACAGGGAAGCACTTTGATTGCGATAGATTTTTGATAGCTGAAATTTAAATATTATTCACTCGATTCATCACGATAAAAAAAAAAATCCGGATATAAATTATACAAATTTAATGTAAATATATCTGAATTTAAGTTTTAATATCGATGTATCGAGACTCGGAATAAATTTATTTTCAGGATTAATTAACTCTGGTTTAACTCAGAGTTAACTCAGGCACTGAAAAACTACCTCTTAATTAATGTATAATTGATGTGTAAAACTTTAACATTCACTGAGATTTATGTTTATACAACCAGCAGCATAATTAAATATGTTTAATTTGATGTCAAATTTAGATATCGTAAACTAAGCTTTCTGCCCCGTGAGTCTAAAACAAATACTCTCCTTCGATGTAGAAGTTCCTTTATAATTTTTCTTTTTAATTAATCAACATTTAAAATTTTTCCCAAGGCCCGTGTTTGCAAAGATACGCCTATGCTTGAATTCTGTGAAATATAAGACTAATAACGGATTGCTGCTTCTGCCCGTTTTATTATTTAACTTTAAGGAACTTGAAAAAAAAATATCAACGTTCAAGGAGAGTAGTATTTAATAATTTGAGGTTTTTCGGTTTGGGTTTTCCCAGAGATATAGTCACGAGACTGGAAACAAGCTATAATCACTCATAGTTTAATCCTGCACCGATTTCCTTAACCCATCACACACAAGGATATGACAAAAGTTATGCCTCAAGCTGAAACTACATACATATATGGTCTGTGATGATGAAACCACTTTTTGGTTAAATTGCATGCTTGGATATCCCTAGATATATGAATATAGTTACCTCCTCGTACAAAGAGGTGTATAGAGACAGATACATCTTTTTCCATAGTGGAACAAGAAATTGTAGCTTCTGAGGACCAGAGAAAAGAGAACCAAACGAATATCCTGCTGAATCAGTGCGGTTAAATTGTGAGTAGGTGGAGATGTGTAAGTGTGTGTTGGTGTGTGTTTATTTGCAGGATTTCTGTTTGCCCCATTTGCAATGACATAAAATATTGAACCAAGGAATGACATGTTTGCTTCACAACTTCGGTCCTATATATTTTAAGTGCGACAGAATGCTGTGCTTCGTTTCACTGTTGTTTATTATATTTAACTTTTGAGCAGCCCAGTTGGTTCATGTTCTGGCCTCTAGAAGGATATACCAACAATACCATCAATGGCATATTTAAGCAGTAAACACAAATACACTTGAATATTTACTTAGTTACTTTCATATTAGGGGGCTATGCATGAATTTGATGTTCTACTATGGCCCCGTTGTGTCCTTTTATGTAATTGTCACACAATCTAAGTGGATTTTAAATTGCAAGTGATAGTGTGTAGTTGTTCTTTACCATACCATAGATAGGTTTTGTTCAATGTAGTTGATATCTTCTAAATTTCGACTACTACCTATTTCCATATTAAAATATTGTTCCAATTAAGATAATTTTGTATACGAGTACTGGATTGGATATCAAAATAGAAAAAAACACGTAAAAATATGTAGAGGTACCTACAATCTACATAGTACATTATGTAATATGTATGTATGTTGTTTTGTGAAATGCAAAATTTGTACGAATATAATTCGTATCTTTTATTGATGTTGTACAATATGAATTTAAATAGAAGTCAAAGATTTATTTCTGCTACGGACTGTGATTGTTGTACATATTTACAAATTAAAACACATATTTTAGACTAAGGAAACAGAGAAACGTACAATACATGAATAATTAAAATTTAATAATTATTTATCAGACTAATTATTGTTCTTAAGATTATAAATATTAAGAATTTTGCACCTCAATTTTCATTTTCTATAGATTTTCATTTAAAAAATAGTAGAACTATTCATCAAAATAATTTAAAAAACAAATAGGTATTAGAATTGATTTTTGACTTATTCTTATTTCTTAGTTAATCGGAATCGGTCGGAAACCTCTCTATTTCTCGAAAAGAAATCAAATTATATGAATGATATTTTCAGAGTTTTTCTGATGAATTAGGAAGAATTTAGGTAGGTTCCTTGAAAATGGCAGGGAGCATCCTGATGAATGTAAAAAAAATTAAGAAAAAAGTTTTAGGAAAATCCGCCCACTGCCACACCCACTTTTATTTTTTTGTGGTTTTCGTAAATGGCTCTTAACATTTGGAAAAAAATTAACAGAGAGTGTTCTGGTAAAACAGAAAATATTAGAAAAAATGAAAAAATCCGCCCATTTCCACGCCCACTTTTATTGATTATTCATTTTCTGGAACGGCTCTAACGATTTGAATGAGATTTTCAGGGTTTGTTCTAATGAACGAGAAAAAAATTATAAAATGATTTTATTGAAATCTGCCCACTGCTACGCCCAACGACTTACCCCACAGTTATGAAAGAGAAAAAATTCAAAAAATAGTAATTGGAAAATTCGCCCACTGCCACGCCCACTTTTATTATTTCTTGGTTTTCGGGAATGGCTCGAACGATTTGGATGAAATTTTCATGGTTTGTTGTGATGAACGAGAAAAAAGTTGACAAAACGATTTTTATTAAAATCTGACACCTTCTCTTATTTCTTAGTTTCTCGAAAATTGCTCCTACAGTATGGACAAAATATAGTTAGTTAGTTAGTTTAGCAAGTCGGGCGGTACCGCGACACATGTTAATGTATGTTTACTTATATGTAAATACATGTGGATATACCTTGACATATGTGGAGATGCATGTGGAAATAACTCCACACTTGTGGAGATAATTGTGAAGATATCTCCACATTATGTGGAGATACATGTGGATATTTCTCTGTTACGGTTATGGTGGTGGAAAAAAAGATTTGAACTCCCTTCTTAAGCCCTCCGTACCACATATTCCGTTGCTCCGCTTAAGGTATATACACATGTACCTTCATTGCACAGTCACCAGGCAGGCGCCTATGTCAACAGTTTGCTGGAAGTAAGTACCATAGAATATAATACCAGTGACATCTGCATTTGCAATGACAGTAAACTAAGACTCAAAGCCAAATTTTTAGTTAATTAAAGTGGATTTAATAAAATAAAAAAGTATAGCCGAGAGATGCTCGTTCGCTGGAAACTGTCAAAAAACAGCCTAGATATAGGTATAAAATCTGTAGATTATTTTGCGTTACGTGAAAGAATTGTCGTTTAGTTAAGTATCAAAGGGAAAACAATTAAATTGATAAGAATTTAAGTAACGTTATTTAAAAACAATTTAAATATTTGAGCTAAATCTAAATTCTTAAATATTTCTAGTCCAAAAACGGGCTCTAGCATGAAAATAAAACCAAGGAGGACACCGCCATATTATTCACTCGATTTATCCAGATTAAAACTTAAATCCGGATGTAATTTAATTGAATTTAAATTATTCAGGAATTTTATTTAATTAATTATTTTCAATTTAATTTATGTAGGTATTAAATTTATTTTTAATCGAGTGAATAATATGGTGGTAAGTAAGAAAAAAATAAAATAAAAATAATTTAAAACTACACAAACTCATTTTTATTCATAACCTTTGAAGCTTAAAACAATAAAACCCTTTGTTTTCTTATTTTTAACTGAGTTATTTTTTCCTACTTTTCCGGATTTTTCCGCTAACTTTATAATAATTTTTTTTCACTGCTGTTATGACTGTTTATATGCACAACGAGAGATATTAAAAATCGAAGCTCAATTAATTTCCAAATGAAAATGGAATATTGATAAAACATAAAACGGCAAAAAACAGAACATTAACGTTAACGAAACCGGTAAATTTGATCCTTTTTTTAAGATATTATATGTACAGTATAAAACTATTTTAAAATTATTTTCTTGCATTCTATATCTGTTTTAAAAACATTTTTAACGTTTTCATATAAACAAAATATGAAATAGATGGGCAGGATTTAAAAACCAATCTTTTTTCGATAGTATTAGGTACAACCAGCTAAGCAAGTAGGTATATATGTAGATATAAATATAAGAAAGTAAAGCTTATTAAGAAGATTATAAAAATATTTTTATACACTTATAGTGAAACTTGAATATTTCTTTGAATTTCCCCTTTATATCTCTAAACAAACCCTTTCACAAAAAAATGGTCATCACTCGGTTTAAATAAACCCTTAAAATTCAAATTAAATAAAACTTGTACGCAAGGGTAAATACCTACCTTTTTTTTATTCAGAGGGAAATTCTTGCAGAATAAATCCCACTTCTTTGGAAAAGGTTCAAAAATGCTTGAAAGCTCCACCCTTTAAGAATATCATAAAGCATACCTATATAGTGTAGGTATATTCATTTAAACAAGTTGCTCTTTATTCAAAGGTTTTTCATATTTTCTACATTCACACTCAAGCACACATACAATATACCCACACACTCCCCTCATACAGCCGTACTCAACACGATTTCAATAAGGAAAACTTTTTGCTTCGTTTCCTCTTTGGGAAACTTATTCCGGTCCACAGCAAAAAAAAAATTCAAAATATCTACTTACATTAAAGTATCTTTCAGAATAATAAAAAAAAGAAGATTTAAATGAGTGAATCCCTTCAGACATTCATTTATATACCAACACCATATTACCATACCATCATTGCTGCCTTAGACGACAAAAGTAAACCCCTCGGTTCCAACTCTTCGACGTTCTACTTCATTCTTCCGCAAACCATCTCTACACCACAACATGAAATATTTTTTTTTTTTTTTGAAAAAGACTCGGTCAAACGAAAAGTCGGAGATATGGTCTGAATTAATGATGACTTCACACCCAAACTTTTCACTTTCAAAGCAAATAAGAGTAGTTTCGTCAGTCGACATTGTGGTGTAAATTTATATGTAAATAATTAACCCACATTTAGTGCCTTATAAGAGCCCATCTGCATACCCCATCATAATGTCATCTTCTACTTCTACGTTCTCAGTCGTTGGCGTCGCTGAAGGCTCTTATCAAAGTGCTTCCACATTTTAAAAAGCCGCATTTTTTATCCCAATTCCCAACACCGGTAAGTGAGATGAATAAAAAAAATATAATAATAATAATAATAATATGATATTGGGGCAAATAAATTCAGTTTAAAGATGATGAAGAAAGATAATATTTTCTTATGTTTCCTCCATGTCACCTCCCATCATTGAAAAATAAAAAAAAAAATAAATTAAAGATCAGCGAGAAGTTCAAAGCAAATATTTACGTTTTTGCTTTTTTTTTTTCTTATTGTTTTGAGCGAAGGAAACAATAATTACCTGTTATGGAAATAATTTAGAATTTTTTTGTGGAATTTTATTATTTTATTTTATCTTTTACTGAAAATAAAGTAATAGTCTTGGGGTTAAGGTGTAGCATTTCAGAATTCAGAGGCGTATCTTTTTTTTTTTAATCTACATAATGTAGTTGACTTTCAAGCTAAGTCGTTGTACAGAAGTGCACTATTTGATGGTTAGCGTTAGGGGTTTAAATTGAAATGGAAACATAAAGCCAGAATGCTGATAAATAAAAATTCTTTTCTTTACAATGCCCCCGAAATCAGGCTCAAGAAATTTAACAACAAAAGGCAGTACTGAATTTTTGAAACATTAAATTCTACCATATTTTCAATGCCTATTGAGTATTGGACAAAACTATCGAGAGATTAGAATTTAATCAGCTTATCATACGCTGCAGTTGTAGTTCAATAACTCTAATTTTTTCGTGTCAGCAAATTTGTGCAAATTCGCAAGAAATTTCACGTTACAAAATAAACCTATTAATTATTATTTCGAAGTGAATTCATTCAACCCTCTTCTTAAAAAGTCATTCTTACGGTGTGATTTTATGTATTCTGTCAAGAGAAATTTTGTTGATATGTCACAGATACCTTAAATCATACAATCCTATTAATAAACTGAAATTAAATATGAATTATCATTAACCTTTAATTTGAACGTTATTCATGTTTATTATATAATTCATCGAAGAAAATTCATTAACGAGTAATTAAGTTGATAATATCTGAGATATTTTTGCCAAACGCTAGTGACGAAAACTTTAGTTATTGTCTATAGGGAGCTTACATTAAAAGTGTAATTGAAAACGAGTGTTGGAAGCAGCGGTGTCAATGTGGCCTAATAGTGCTTTTAATAAGACAATTTCTTCTTTCCACTGTGGCACGAAAAAGACCAATATGCGCATTTTTCATATATTAATTGTTTTACTTTTAATAAAGCGAAATTTGATTAACGCTGGTCCAAATGGCTTAGAAATTGGTAGAAACTCTTAATTTTATACAAAACACGAACAGAGCTACTGTTTTTGTTTTACACCCCATTTATTTACAGTAGTACAATAACTTGTTTTTTTTATTAATGGTTTCATAAAATGTGGCACAGTATTTTTTTTTTAAGGCAACAGCTAGTTAGGATCAAAGACAAAATTTATTGTTTCTTGCCTTAATTTTTTATCAAGTCTTTGTAGTTATTTTTTTGTTGTATAAAGCGATACTCAGCGTTGAGAAGATATGCATAAACGAAAATGTAAGGGAATAACATTGACGAATTTCTTCACTGCTGAATGAAAATATCGTGTAAAATTGGAAAGAACATTTTGACGTATCTGACACGTCTGACACATCTGAAAAATCGGGCAATATAAATTCAGATAAACACATAGTCCGAAAGTTGCGCAAATTATGATAAGCAAAATATGTATTTCAGTTCCAAAATGCATTTACATTGCATTACATTTGTATTCTATTCTTAAAAAAAAAAACTTGCTCAAATTCATTAATTTATTTTTTTGGAGTCTATTACTCCATTAATTCCAGCAACAATCAAAAGTTTAAGCAAATATTAGTTTTGAAATGACGTATATGCATGCAATGGTATGTATTGCTATGTCCACAGTTATTGTACTTAAACTGCATCTCCGAAAAATTCCCATAGACAACGGATATTTAATAATAAACCAATACTATATTTAAATAATTTATCCCAGAACAGCCTTGGACCACAAGCGAGCAAGTTCCCACGATACAGTCGTGCCTTTTTTGTTTAGCATTTTATGTGGTAGTATAATTATACTCAATTAATTAAAATTAAAATTTTATTTATTTAGAATAATTACTAAAAGAACTAAAGAGGTTATAATGTTCGTATAAAACTAATCTTTAATCTTAATAAGTTAAACCTGTTAATAATAATATTTAAAAAAAAAAAAAAGACAATCAAGGAAAGCTGATGGAGCATCCACAGCAGCAAGTTTGACAGCTCGCGCAGATAACAAAAAAGTATATTATGTATATGTAAATCAAATCAAAGTCTAAATACGGTGTTTTTTTTTTTTAAACAAACATACCAATATAAACTATAATACAACAAGTTCATTTTTATTGACATTGCTATCTCTCAATTTGAACAAAAACAATTTTTATATTTTTTTTGACATTTAAACATTTTTTTTTTTTTTTAAATTAACCTTGGAAGGAAAAATTCCCAAACGATAAGACAATAAATCTTTTTTTTACCGCTAAAAATGGGGTTTAATGATCTTTAATCAATTTATATTTTGATTTTATCCTTTTGATTTTATACCTACAACAAAAGCCAAATGGAGTTGCGGGTCATCAACTAAACAATCATCATATATGTATGTATGTATATTATTTCTAAAGTCTGCATCCCTTTTGCGACTCTCATACTACACCGATTTTGACAAGTGGAGTGTCAAACAAATTACCTGATGTTTTGACGAATTATAATTTTATTTTAAAAATGTTAATAAATATTTAGTTTGTAAGAAAAAACTGCATTTGTTTCATTTAAATATTATTCAAATAAAAATTACCTCCGAAATGAACACTTCCACTTTCCAATTGGTAATATTTTGGCATGTGACATTAGGTGGGTTCAATTTATTAGGTCCATTCAATTTAAAATAAATAGTAGGCTATTTTGTATTTATTTTTTTTTATTAGGTGCGTTCCTTTTCTTTGAAACTCTGTGACTTTCTGCCCAAAACTTTCCCAAAGTCTGTCAAAGTTCATATAAAAAACAAATAAAATGTGTATTTCACAGAGTTTCAAAGTAAAGGAACGCACATATTAATTGAATTTCGTGCATACGCTGTGGGTAGTAAAATTAGAGCTTATTTTGAGAGTAGATATCATATACTAATCTTTATCACAAATTTTCCAAAATATTCTATTAATATTTTTACCGAAATCTCTTTGCAAGTATAATATGTATGTACAAACGTCTTATGGTATGTATTTTTTTTCGGTAGATTAACATACGATTATAAATCTTTGCCAAAGAAACCGTCTGATGGTTAAAGCTACTGACAGTTTCGGTGGAAGTGATATGGGTATCTCATTCATTTTTGTTTTTCATTTTATGGTAAAATATTGATAAATTGGATTGGCTGGTGTGTGAAGTTGAATTATGATTAATTCAGGCATATACCTAATCGATTTATGAACACAAACTGTGGTTGTTTAAGTGCTTTTAAGACAACAAACAATGTGGATAACCAAGATGGGGGTCGTAAGGGACGTATTATCAATAAAATTTAAACGTTAGATTATGTATCAACACTTCCCTATCAAAATGATAAATATGAATGTTTATTAAACTGCCTCAAAATTTTTAATTTGAATAAAACCATTTAACCTTAAACTGTTTTCTTTTGCTCCAGAAATTCAAAAAAGTCAAAACAAAATATTTTAACATAGAAAAACAGTAAACCTATTTTTTTTTTCAAATACCTACGCATTTTTAAGAAGAATTGTAATATTATTCACGAAAATTGAATTGAAAATTAATGGTCCAAGATGACTACCATGCGGAAGTCCATATGAAACTTGTATGTTATTAGTTACGAAATTTTCTAGTTTCACACATTGCGTTCCGTCACCGTTCCGTCGCCGTTCCGTATAAAAACTTCCACCGATTCAGAAAGAGTCTAGTAAAAATGGATTTATTAAAAATAATCAGAACGATCAACTGATGAAATTCCATCAGGAAAACGATCTAGGCTAGATTTAAAATTGATACCGCATTTAGGATTAGGATTCAAAAATATTAAGCAAAAGATAAGCAGACAACATTGTATTCATTTGGATCCGTATATAGTTGTTTTTATATCGGGGTAAACCCAATTGGGTTATTGACGATAATAAAACGCGGCTAATGTTTTGTTATTTAAAAACGGCTCTGTGAAATTAGGCCCCAGGAAATATGGTCCCAAAGAAAAAATGAATTAAGGCCCAAAACTATAAATGGAATACAATGACAACGAAAATTCTAAAATTTCGGGATACAATTACATTTTGTGGGGCCTTATTTAATTTTTTTTGGGGTCATACATATTTCATAAAGAAATAAAGTTGAATTTTATTTTATTTTGAAAAAAAAATTGGACCCTTATTTATTTTGAAAATCCGCTAATCAAGGGCTTAGAGCAATCATGTTTCAATGTAGGGATTGTCCTGAAAACCATCAGCGAGTAACAGAATAGATGGAAAAAAAACACGCGATTTTTTTCAGCTATTCTGTTGCCTGTAAGCATTAAAAATTGTGTGCTGAGAACATGAAAATTCAAGCGGAATCGATTGCTGAATGGAGGGCTACAAGTGTTCTTGTTGTAAAATCTTTATTAGACCAACGAGTTTTAAATGATTTTCAAGCACTTCCTTTTGGAATAGGTACATTGTCGAAAAAAAAATATCCACAAAATTTTGTGTACCTATGCCTCTTGTAATTATTAAAATTAAAAACTTCATCATTTTTGATAAAAATAAAAAGTTTTTGACACAATTTTCGAGCCTTAGATTTGAGCATCGACCTACACCATGAATTGAGTTATTTCAAGCAAATAGGACTTCCCAAATTTTTAATGAGTTAGCATCGTGCTATCTTTTTAACATTTTATTGAAGTTAAAATCACCAAATGCCTATTTTAAATTTTAATTCTGACACTCCAAATGTCATTTTGAAAAATGTGAAAATGGTTTGTTTGCGTACTTGTTACCACGAACTATCACTTTTTAGGTGTGTTCAGCTTAACTTTACTTAGAAAATGGGTTTATGTAAAAAATGTTTTAAACTAAAAAGATTTTAGCAAAGAGCTTTAAAGTTAGTAAAGTGTTAAGTAATATCATGATAATTAATAACTTAACATCAGGCTCTTTAAAAATTTAGTCCCCCCTTATAAGATACCACGGTTTTGGTATCTTTTGTCGCACCTCATTATACGCATGAGGTGCGGCGAATAAATTGTACCTATGTACCTAAATGATAAAAAAAAAAATGCAGTAAATTTTTAATTCAATGATCATATTTCGGAGCTCCAATTTGACAGCTTTATCATGACGTGTGTAAGTATGTATTATGATGCTTTATAATAGGCAGATATTTGCTCTGCTTTACGTGACCAGACATAATTATTGTACAAAATTTGTATTGTTCAGAAAAAAAAAAATAAAGACGCACAAAATCATATCTTTTAGCTCAAAATTCACACATGACTGCAAATGCATTGTTCTTTAGTCTATTTTAAGAAATCATAATAATTATTCAACACAGCAAAGTAGACAGAATGTCTTTTCAAAAGTTTCCAACACCCCTGTCCCAATAAAAAAAAAAGAAGGTATTTTGAATTAAAAAAAAAAATAAATTCTCCCCTATACCATGATTGTCACTCAATTCACAATCTGCGAAGCCCACAAGGCATTGCTTTAGCTAGGCTTGAAAAATATTTGTTAAATTAATGTCGCACACATACTTATCTTCATCTATCGGCATTCATTATGGATATTCAACTTTATACTCATCGTATGCTTGTTGAAGTCGATGAGTGACTGAACTTTGCTATATGACAGGCGGGCGTCATAAACATAGAAGCTTGGAACAGCAATATGATATACATTATATTATATAGGGGGTTGCGAGGAGTCGACTTTTGTTCCACATTACAAAACAATAATTAGAAAAGCTAGATGAGCAGGGGTTGAGAAAATTCAGACTTGCACAGAGGCTCTGCGCTGATGGCTGGAAGCAAAAATATAATTTTAATTGTTATGTGAGGGATTGTATGATGTAGGTATAGGTAGGTATATGCGGAGAGGGACGAATTTATCGTCATTGTATGTCTATATATAGTGGTGGGCTGCTGTGAAGGCAAACTTTGCAAAGAGACCTATGCGAGTGTGCAGGCAGACGGAACAATTTATGAATCTAACCATTCAGCGAAAAATCTTCTTTTTTTTTTATTTCTGTGCTCCTTCAGAATATCAGTTCAGAAGGGAAATATTCACCTAAAAATTAATATTCTATGACTATATAGGCATCATATAGGCTACAGGCACCCTCGAGATTGAAATGAATTTATTAAACGTATAGCTATATGAAGGCAGAGATACTATGTGAGTGAAAATACAATTGGAGTTTGTCTACATTATATGGGAGTTGAGTTGTTTGCCGTATACCTACCTACTTATTCATTATAGTGAAACCACTATGCGGTAGTAGTATTCCCCGCCTACACTTACAAATACGCTAATAAACCGCAAGGACTCTTTGGAAAGTTTAGTTCTAAAGGTTATCCACAAAATAAACAAACATTTTGTGTGAATATATGGATTTACCTACAATGCTGCAGAGGCTTATAGCTATATCTACTTGCGTCGACATTGAGGGATTTATTTGCTTAAGAGATGAGCACACAGCTTGGATAATGCAAAATGTTGATTTCATCTTTCAAGTCGCGACGATGATGACGACGCAAAGGTGGCCGTGGTCTCGAGTGTATAGGGTTTGTTGGGTTTTGAGCACGTTGAACTTTTGTAAATTTTTTTTGTATTGTAGATTTTGGTTGATTTATAAACTAAATATGTGAATAATTTCGATTAAAAGTAAAAAAAACTATCATCTCTATTAATAAACTGTAATAAAACGTTAATTAATTGTGTAATAAATTAGTTAAGTGCGAAATCTTATCAATAACTCAAAATTGAAGTTAATTCATGTTAATTAGCTTATTAAGTAGTAATATGTGTTAAAAATACCTAAAATATATTTTCCAAAAACTAAAGATAAAAAGAAAACAAGAGCTATAGTGACACAAATCAAACTCAAATGACAACGTATGTGGGTATGCAAAAGTTCACACTTTGTGAGAAAATGTTTATGTGCTACTAAATTATATACTCTTTGGCGACCGCCAATTACAAAATATTGATCCCTTCTGTCAAAAAATATCCAAAAAAGACTTCGTTCTTTAAATTTAGATAGTGGAAACCTTACAAGGGGTTGATGATAGAAAACTTGGTCAGAGTTCAAAAACGCATCAACGATAGATAATTTGATTTATTTTGCTTCTCATAAAATATAATTTGCAGTTAAATTCCAACAAAAAACGATAAAGCTTGTTATGCAGTCTGCCCGATTGCATTATATATATAAACAAAATGGTGTTTCTTTAATTACCTTAGTAACAAAGTACTATAATCGCATCATACGGGTGTTTGATTTAAAGTCATTAGTTCCGAAAGCCAAAATAGAAAATGGTGACAAAGTCATGAGTGTTTTAACGCATCCCAAACATCAGCGATGCGCATTCACTGAGCAGTGAGCAGCAAAATCCAATTTTTTTTTTAATGCTTTCATTTGAAAATTTGACGTTTGAACTGAAACTCGAATTCGCGCGAAGTAAGGCTGATTTTAAACGATGCAATTACCTCTTGTGATTTTTAAGCACATAGGTGGAGGCGTATGTGGTGGCCGGGGTAGACAAAATTACTGAGGTTGAAAAAATTGCAGAATTTTCGCTGATTCTTCTTTGTGCTTTTTCTTATTATTTGAGAAACAAGTGGAGTAAGGAGTGTTGATATATGTTTCTCTTTCATTAAACAAAGTTAACATCTATTAAAAATCGTAGTGTTTAAAAGTATCCTTGCAACCGGAAGAAAGCAATAGAGAGTCTAAGCTTAAAAATTCGCTATCATCTAAAGCAGTTAAGTTTAGTGGTTTTTTATTGTAATTTTTTTTTTTCGTTTTTCAACCTTATTGCAGTTGTCGATTTACTGATTGAACACAATGGATACGGAGCTTGTACCTGGAAAAGCTGTCAAAATATTCAATACACACAAATTCAATGTTACGAACACAATACAACGCAACTGCAGTCTGTGCTGCAAGAGTTCACCAACTATTAACTTTTCACGTGCAGCACTTTTGACGTTTCAATTTGGATGATGAAATAAAGAGCCGGAAAAAATGTTAAAGCTTTTAGTGGTTATTTGTTTCGCGAAAAATATTATAATTAAAAGAAAATTTTCGGGAATAAAAAAAGTAAATAATGATACCGTGATTGTTTTTTTTTTTTGTCTTTAAAATATACAAAATGCTGTACAGCTTCATTGTGGGCACATACAAAATAGCACGTGCGACACTTTTTTACAGTTTTTTCAGCTCCAGTTCCAGTTCCAGTTCCAGTTGCAGCATTCTATTGTGTTCAGGCAATTAAGCTGCAAAGTAAAATGTATGCAAAGTATTCGTGATTTGTTCCAGATGTGCATTTTTTGACGGAACTCAGTCTAAAAAATCATCTGCAGAAGTTCCAGTTCAGAATCAGTCATTTAATTTTTTTAATTAATGAATTATTATGTACACCAAAAATGTTCAATTAATAATAAAAATCCTTTTGTCAATTCAAAATAATTGTATATAAATCAGGAAGGTAACTGTTTTCGGTTTGCGACCATCAAGAAAAAATTTTTAAACTTAAGAACACAAAGGTTTAAAATAAAAAAGCAATTAATGTATTATTCCCTTGGTTGTGAGTTTGTTGTTTGTTGTAACTTATAACCACAATATGAATAGATTTATTTTAAATAATTTATCTCAAAAGGTATTTGATTCATAAATAATTATTTAAACTTACACCAAGTGATTTATTGCTCCAACAAAACTGAATTTCCTCACAACATTATTCTCTGCATTTAAGATAGGTATTGAAGGATTTAAGAAAAAATGCTTTAAATAACTTTGGAATTTATATTTTTCTATAAAATTAAATTTAAAAAAAAAACAACACAACAAATAAAATTGAGGAAGATAAATTGAGACTGCTTCCAATGGGAAAAAAAATTTCGTATAATTTCTGATAAGAAAATAAATCCAGTAGCAGTAGCCAATTAACCCATAACAAAAATAATCCTCTCAAAAAAACAGAAGAGACCTCAATGTCTGATGTTATTTTTTTTTTTTTTTTTTGTATAAATATATTTTAATTTTGTATCTTTTTGCTCATATTTTACAACTTGAACACATGTAAAAGTTGACCCAAACAATCTGCTCATTGAAATTTTACATTTTAATTATTTTCGAAAGGCAAGATGTGGTGCTTTTGATTCACATTTGTGAATTCTATACAAATACATATATGAAAGTGCTGAAACCCGTATCCATTCACCATATCGTCAGGAGGATTTCAAAATATAAATACAACTACATATACAAAAAGTTCCTGATGGTTGTTTACTACAGAAGCTGCTCGTACAATTTAAATGAAGCTGAAAAATAAACAAATGTGATTAATTACCCACAGAGATTCCTATGTATTTATACATATACTTTTAGAGCTTTAAAAGTGTTGAGCATTACGCATTTAAAAATTCAAGTCCAACGAAGGGAGTTGCCAGCAATTTTAAAAAATTGCAAGTATTTCGGTATATTTAAAAATAAAATTTAATGACTAGGAATTCTATGACTAGGAATTCTAGTCTTGTTGGATATAGTTCACACTAGATATTCGTCATGAAATCTATGTTAGATGGACTGAACTTAACAAAAATTGCGTATTGACAAGGTCCTCACTAGTCAACTGATGAGTCCAAGTGAGATCGCCGGGACGAAACGCCTAAATTTTTGTGGACTAAAGGCCGTAAAAAGCTATTTTGAATGTAAAAATAAATGAATTTGTTTTACAGATTTTAAAAAATTGAATCTTCACTATACAGAAGATTTTCTAAAACTTTAAAGAGCTAACATTACCAGGGGTGGATCGTGTAAGGTGACTTGCGATAAGTGATTGTCACAATACAATCAACCAGGCGCGGATACAAGGGGGGGGCAATGGGTGCAATTCCCCTCCCCCCTGGGCAATTCTTCGTTTCACAATTATAAAGTAAATTTTTTTCAATCCTAGCCTTAACCTATAACAACCAACAAACGCTTACGCATCACTTTTCACTTTTCACATCATTTACATATGTAGGTACCTTTATTTTCAATTTATTGCACTATCAACTTCAATTCACATTCTTGAAATTGCGTACAAAAAACCATAACACTTTTTTCTTTTTTTTTCAAAAGGCAGAAGAGAAGTTTGGAGTGCAACCTGCAACTACTCATTTTAGATATACCTAAGTTCTCTGTATGAAAGTATGATTAGATTAGATTAGATTAGATTTTATTATTACATATGTATATGTAGTTACAAAAAATACAATTTTCTAAATCTTAAATAAATAATAATAAAGTGTTTTAGCGGTGGCATTGCCGTCTGCCAGATTGACTAATAATTTACATAATAGATTATCAAAATGAAAAAGTTACTTTTTTAATCAATAAAATTTTATAAAGAATTGAGTTATTATATTTTATAATTATAAAAACAAAAAACTATTAAATATGGCTTTCAGTTTAGCTAAAACAAAAATAATTTAAATTAATACAAACTTAAAACATAGTTAAGAGTATATGAAGTGCTTTTAGTTTGGCTAAAACAAAAAAGAAAATGTATGTATTACGAACTTCGTATCGAGATATTAGAGTTTTATATATGACTTTTAGTTTAGTTAAAACGGAAATTTAAAAGAATGTATGCATACAAAATGTACAAATTATTAAAAGCAAATAGTAAAAACATGACATACTAATACTTATTCAAATTCATGTAAAATCAAATTTCTATACGCGGATGCTCTTTCCAGATATTGAAACAAATTATTCCAATTTTCACCATTTAAAATATTGATGGTTTTTTCCATGGTTAGTATTAATGTTCCAAAGTATCTTACTCTTAGTTCCTTGTAAATTGGACAGATTGCAATGAAATGAAAGTTATCTTCTTTTGAATTGAGATTACAAAGGGTGCAGAGAAAGTATGTATATATGTATATATTTTATGATTCCATAAGTTATTTCCTTTATTTGCGTTCGGCCGGCGCCCGCCTGTCGCATGCGTCGGTCGTTGAAATGCCTTCTATGGTTTTATGTTTTTTTTTTTCACTGACTGAAGAATGAACCCTTTTCTCAACCTGCAAGCATTGAGAATAGGAATAGGGATGATGTGTGATGTGTTGTCTTTAACACAGTCTTTGAGCAAATTGCTATAAACGAAATCTCTTGACCTTACCAGCAGCGCTATGCTGGTGAAAGACACAATTTCCGTTATTTCAAGTCGCCGGGAGAACATACTAATTTCAAAAATATCTGGCAGAGAGCAAAAAATTTAGGTGATCAATTGAATGTTGAGTTGAAGATTCCTCGTATCCCACGTCATGGTGGACGCCAAATCTACCGAGCCAATTTTGACACAAATTCAGCTGAAGAATACTACAGAATATCTTTATATGCACCTGTACTCGACTTTGTTCTAACTGATTTGCGTGAAAGGTTTCAACCTGAAACATTAAACGTTTAAGCTCACGATTTTCATCCCAGAAAATATAATCAAATATAATACTGATGAGTTTGATACCACCGTTAAGTCCCTATTGGATCGCTTTGGAAAACTCCTAAACTTAAATATAGATGTTGCCCTTTTTTTGCTTAAAGATGAGCTGGTGATGTGGCGCGAAAAATGGGTAAGAGAAAATGAGCAGAAGAACAAGCTTCCCGACACTGCCCTGGATTTAATTGACAAATGCAATAAGGATGTGTTTTGTATTATACATAGTTTCCTTCTTATTCTTGCAACGCTTCCAGTTACAAATTCTTCGGCAGAAAGATCTTTTTCTTCGTTGCGGCGTCTTAAAACATATTTAAGATCAACAATGGCTGAAAACCACCTCCGCTGTCTGGCACTCATGCATATCCATAGGCAAATACCGATTGATGTTGAGAAAGTTATTACTAGGTTTTCAAAAACCGGCCACCCAAAAAGATTAGAATTAAGTATTTAAGAACTATGCATATCATGTACAACACTATAATTCCTTCATTTAAATTAATTAATTAATTTATTTTTTTAATACGTACCTACGAGTTCTTATTTAATAATTTAAGACATGCATACAGAGCATTATTGAAAGAGGATAAAGTAATGTAAACGAAGATGTTTGATTTACTATTTAAGAGTTAATTACATACAAACTATATTATGCACCTGCACAGTGTACATGCTTTCCTTAATTCAATTAAATGTTATTTTTATATCCGATTGTGCTTATACCTTTTTAATATTTTAAGACATAAATGCAGAGAATCATTAAAAAAGCGTAAGTATTCGATGGACCATTTTTTTTTAAGTTAAGCAAAATATCACAAAAATTGCCCCCCCCTGAACGAAATCCTGGATCCGCGCCTGCAATCAACCAAATTCGTCTGTGTAAGATGATATCACATTTTATAGCCAAAGAGTGATTGTCATTTTCGAGCACATTTGACGTTTCTGCCTGCCGCAGTACGACAATAGAGTTACCACCAGTTCTCTTTTTAACCATTCATAATAAACAAAAATTAATATTCCTCTGAACGAAAAAGTTTCCTACTTCTCAGGATAAGAAAGTACAAGAATTTAATTGCAAAGACGTCATTTTCGTTCTATAGTTTCGATAGCTTATAACAAATATTTGAAAAGTTCACTATGGCAACCATGTTTCTGAAAAATATCATTTGAAAGTATTTAATTGAGTTGAATCACCTTACCCAGATGGGTAAATAGCATGATTTTTATATAATACAAAGCTATTTTAGTAAGATCTATAGGAATCTGTAAAAAGGGAAAAAACAAGTGAAGTGAACCCGCTACTTAATTAAAAAGGAAGAAATGCAAATGAGTAACCGAACGGTACAAGCAAATCTTTTATAACCAACCTACAACTAACTATTATAGCGAGAGGGGAGCAAAAATATCGGCGACTAGGTATCTTTTAGGATCAACAAAAATTTCCTTTCCTGAAATACGAAAATGCATAAAAAAAAAAAACTGATTAACTGAAGCTAAAGGGATTAAAGTTGCTACAAATTGAAATCAGCTAGAAACTTATTTTAAACTTAACTTTTACTTTAATTTGAAAACAAGAAAATCTTAAGTCGATAAATTTTGAACTATTGAAATTTCTTATATCCTATTCTTATATTTTCTGCTTTAATATAGTGTGAACTATAAAGGCAACGAAATTAACATTGTTGTTTTGAATGATATATTTTATATGTTGATTGGATGTTGATTTAAGGTGTTCTTGCTTGGTTTATATGTGTTGGATGATGAATAAGGGTGATGGCAGTTCGGTTAGCGGTGCGGCGGCAGCGTTCGGTACATAGGTATATTTACGTCGTAGGTTGGGGGTTTGAAATGTAGTGCTTCATTACAAGTTTTCAATTTTTTTAAATTCAAAATAGATTTTTTATGAAGTTAGCGTAATAATTTTCATCCAGACTAATGGGACCGTGAGTTTGCAAGTTTTTAGCATTGCATCAAATAGTAAGTGTAATCGTAAACTCACAGTTAATCTAGCATAACATGATGTTTTTTTTAACAATCTAACAATGTGAAATAAGGCTCAAAATTTGAAAACATTTCTGAAAAAATTTAAATCATATTCATACAGCTGTCACCAACTTAACTGTGCAATTATCATGACAGTCCTTTTCTCAGCAATCACATAAGCCCTGGCGTGTGTAAGGTGTTAGATATATCTGTAAAATGATGTTTGCTTTCAGTTTTATAGAAGCCCAAAATTATATTCTGTCTGGCAATATTATAACCGCATATATGTAAATGTTGAAAAACTGAAACTCATAAAATGTATATATAAATAGTCATTTTAAAGATAAAAAACAGCATTTATCAAGGAGATGGAATGGACTGGATGATCTGGCTCTTAAATGTAGGAGGGTATCGTCCTTGGAATAACTCTCAAAATCATCCCCAGTATAGAGTATATATTTATTTTACAAAATAAATAAAAAAAAAACACTCAGTCTGGTGTTTCAAGGTCGTTCCTAGAAAATATATCAATTACCATCTCTTTCACAATTTTTTTGCTGATGTAACCACTGCGTTCTTGGACTGTTTTGCGTTCAAAGTTAAAACAAAAAAAAATTAAAAAAATATATAGCAAACAACAAATAACAAACGTTGCTTAACTTGAACGAAGAGTGAAACGATATCATGGTTTTTGTGTTTTATTTATTGAAGTGGAAATTATCGAATTAACATGAAAATGATTGAAGCACTATAGAATCCGAAGCAGCAGCAAAAGCAGGAACAGCAACAACATCTCTGCAATTGGAATTGGAACTGAGTGAATGATGATGCTTTATCCAATCGGCTGTGATGACTGCGCTTTTATCAAGCATGAAAATTGAATTTCTATATACACGCGGCCGGTTATCGATTATAATAATATATCGAGTGCCATATACAAAACCACCGAGAGGTGTGGATTTGAATTGGCCATGATTGCCACTTCATTTTTTTTTGTCGAGAAAACTTTAATATTGGTTGACATTAGATTAAAGAAACTTTTTGACAACTGAGGAAATTGCATATCGTCGGTATCTGTCAAGATCTCGTAAGTGCAAAAATGACAGTTTAAAGTGTTCTATCTTTTGTCTCTATCACAACCAGTTTTAAAATTTCCAGAATTTCATTGTATTGTTTCTTTTTTTTAAATCGGTTGTTGTGTCATTTTCATTTTGACAGAAAGGTAGCGATGTCACTATTTTATATCAGATGGCAAAAACCGATAAACAAAATGGCAGAATGTGATAGTTAAATTGACAGAATCTCAAAATAAATCTAGATGTTATACTAGACATATTCAGAAAAATGAGATTTCGGTGATCTCAGCAATCATGAAAAGAATTACTCAGCTAAATATCTCAGTTTTGCTGTTAAAACTCTGAGGAAAAAAAATTTGTATTAGCTTGCTCACTTTTTGACGGATCGAAATCTCTGAGATCTTATATTTCTGAACGCACCTATTAAATCTGTTCAACTGCCAATTTCTAATAATGTTGTCCTAAGTTCTGTCAAAGTTCATATAAAAAAATATGAATTAAAATTTGTATAAATTGGTATAGTTTTGGTTTTTGGAAATGAAAAGGAAACTAGCAGACCTGTTAAAGGATTCTTGCGGATTATTTTTTTTTTGTTACAAAAATGACAGCCTTCAAATAAAACTTTTGAAATGTGATCTGTATTTAAAGTATTTAAAAAAAATTAATGAAATGAAGCTCTCGCTCAGGCTTATGAGGAGAATAACATATGATAACATGAAAATTTACAATAATTCAAGGTGTTCAAATTAAAATACAAAGATAGTAGTACTTAATAATAAATAAAAATACAAAATATTAAAATTATAATACATACATACATATATCACAGTATTTTGAAAAATTGATTTTTAAAATTTTTTCTCATTGTCACATAAGAAAAAAATCTATGACTTGCAATTTTAACGATCAAATACGTTCAGTGGCAATCATGGAGCTGGCTTCAGACGGGGATAGCAATCAACAACACTTTAGCTAAAAATGAAAGCTCATTCAATTCAATTCGAACTCATTGAATGTGGTTTTGATATTGAGTTGTGTTGTGTTGTGTGTTGTATCTATAGTGCTCATCAAGCAAATGAGTGATCGAATTTTATTACTGATTATTAAATTATTTATAAGCGGTGTTTAAGATTATGGAATTGATTAGGTATTATTATTTTTGCTTTTATTTATATTCATATTCCTATAAATAGTTTTGCTTTAGAAAATAGTTGCCATTCAATTGGGTTGTGGGATTGATCCTTGATGTCAGAGTTCAGAATAGCAAAATACATAATATACAAATAGAAAAAATAAAAAAAAAAATATTATAGAAAAAATTAATTAATGAGGAATGCATTTGCCAACAAAATACATTTCATTGCACATTTTTAACTATGGTCTATGAATTCATGACAGATAACGCGTGGTTCATGTCTTATTGTCGTGTTATTTGCATTTAGTATTGTTTATTGTTTGACATTTCATCATGAAAAGACTTAGACTTAGTATGTCAGCGTTCTCGGAAGAATGGGCGCATTCACTAATGTAGTCACTACGTAGTCAAGTCATTCTGATTGGCTACATACAACTACAAAATGAGTTGAAATTTCCCCTCCGACGTAGTGTAAAAATTTTGGTTTCAAAGTTAGTGGAGAATGATTTTGACGTTTCACAATCAGCTATTCGGTTAAAATACAAAAAATTCAAACTATTCAAAATGAAACTTGACCACAATTAAATTATTTTGCATAATTATGATTTTATCTTCTTCCAAATCACTCATATTATATCTTATATTTGATATTATTTAATTTAAAAAGAAAATATTATTTAAATTCTCAAAACACAACTGTTTTTTATTTCGTGTGTGTTTACATCTGTCATTAATATGACAGTTTAGAATTGACTAACTTTGTAGTGTAATTTTGCATTCACAAAGCTAGTTGAATTTCGACTACGTAGTCACTACATTAGTGAATGCGCCCAATGTGTTTCTTTCCCTGAGAGCAACTTATGATCAATCCTTAATATAGTTAACGCCAATAAGCAAAACTGCTGTGTCCCAGCTGAAAAGCAAACAAAATTGGATGGAGAGCTGATATTACTTTCAGATGTAGAGTTGCCGTCTGGCCGGATTTTTTCGGAAATGGGATAGTTTTTTTTTTTATTTTTCGGGATTTTCCTTTATTCATAATAATTTTTTAGTAATTGTTTAATATTCTTGATATATTGCCTATTCTAATATTCAAACGGAGAATTCTCATTGAACAGACCCAGTAATTGAGAAAAATAAATTCAACACGAACTGAATTTTTGAGTTTTCAAACGTCAAAATAATCTTTACGGCACTACGTCAGTGATTTTTTGACAAATAAATTTAGTTTGATTTATGCAAGCACAATATAAAATGTACCTTAAAAATGTGATGTACGGATGTACTTACGTAATCATTTTTAACTATTCAAACAACTTAAGTACATACCTTAATAAACCCGAGTTGACTCAAAGGCAATTTTTTCAGGGGTTTTCTCGCACTGAAAACATAGGCAAACTGACTCCGGTTTAACTCATAACTAACTGTCAGTGTAAACATCTATGCCGGGGGTAGGGTAAACTTAAAACGTGTGGCTTACGAGTAGCTCACGTTACGTATAATACGTTTTGTGTCACATGTAGATACACGGTAATAAATATATGTAAACCGAAGTCTTCCACTCTAGCGAACGTTTTATGTTTATACACATCTTAACGGTGAGTCGCGCCACTCACACATTTTTTTTTTTAACTAATGTGGTTACACAGTTGGTGGGTCATTATTGTTATTGTATTTTGAGAAATCAATGGTTTTTAAAATAATTTATCAACATACTTAAGCAATTAGTCAGTGCACAAGCCATAAAAGTAAACCCTTTAATCTTGTATTTTGATCTGTCATCACGATAATTAATTCATTTTGTACCATTTACAAAATTGTATTGTAACATTTTTTTAATGTGGCATCATTTTTATCCTTTCATAACATAAATATCCCTCATAGCACTGCCATCATATCAAATTGCACATTGTTTAACCTGAATATATACATAAATTTTAAAAGAAAAATCCCTTAAAAGATGATCCCCATTTGGGGTGACAATTCTGACAATTCACTTACATTGCCAGCTAATCTTATTTTACTTCAAGTTTAGCGTTATTTAAAAAATACTCATACACATATTATAAAATAAAAACAAAAATAAAATAAAAAACACTTTTAAAGATGACAATGTGAAGTAAGGGAATTTCCTATTGTGACTTGGGTATACCCCTCGGATACGTGATGTCATTGCCTAAGATTGACATATGAGGAAATCAAATTCATCCTATATGTTCCGGACTCTTTTTTTACTTCAATATAAGTAGACTTAAGTAAAATCTTCATTTTTATGTACAATACATAGGTACATATGCATTATACATATACAATTACATATACATACATATTAAACAAAAAAGGGTTACATTTCGTATGTGGGTATAATCGGAAGTAATCGTTAAGGGTTCAGGGGATTTTATTTTTCTTCTTTTTTTTTCTAACATAATGACGAAAAGGGATTTGGCAAAGCATTGCTATAAATGAAATACTGGATAGACGATAACGATATGTCATTTGATTTTTGTAGGATTAAATGTGGGATTAAAGAAAAATAAGCTGCAATAAATTGGTCTCGTATGTACATATATCTAAGGTCCTTTTAAAAGTTTAAATTGATAAATGATTTAAAATGGCAAAGCTATATATAGACGGAATATGCATAACTATTTTCTAAGATTTTGACACAAAATTGTTTCTTCCAACTTGCATGATATTTCAAGAATTGACATCTAAAGATTACACATGATACGTGTTTTCAAGAGAACACCAGTGTTTGTGTTGAAACTCCTACTCTTACCTCGCAAATTGCTAATAGGAACTTGCAAACGCACCTCTGTGTATGAACATTAAATTCCTAGGGTAAACTCGCAAATTGGTAATATCGGGTACCTAGTCTAGGGCCTTAACTGACGATTGGAAGTTTGTGGTAGACAGAGAAAGCTAGGAAACTTTCCTATAGCCAAAAATAAAGTGAGGAAGTTTGACGTAGAGTTTGGCTACGAGCACAAGAGAAAAATATATACAGGTTTCCAAGAAGAAAGAAGAGGCCGTTTGTGTAATTTGCGTCAAAAATACAATAGCAAAATGTTTTTAAAAGGAAACTGCAAAAGTCACGAGGGTCATTCCATAACTTGATTATTGTCAGACGATATCGTTTGAGTGATCGTGTTGTCTTTATTGGTTTCACGTAAGTCGATAGCTAAATTGGGCGGGTTCAAGGGAGATGTAAGGCCACCAATTGGCAAATGGCAAAACTTTTCTGGTATCGTCTTGCATTAATTTTGAAGTTTGTAACTGACTGTAGTTGAATGATTGAGTTACCACTGTAATTTGATATGTTGTCTTCATCTCTTGCAATGACAAATTGAAATTAAAATGTTTCAGCGAAGCAATTTTTTATTATAGAAAGTGAAAATGAAAAAATACAAATTAAATTATACGCATGTGACGACATGCTCTTCGTGGGGAGCACATCGGCATTCAACATTGCATAATCCATAAACGAAGTTAAAATCGCAATTTGAGATTGCGTGACTGCCGTATTAAATATTTGCATTTATATTAATTTGTAAAAATATAACGAAAAAACAACTTACATTTTAAAATGAGTTCCGTTTAGTTTCAATCGGCACTAAACACAAAACAACAAACACTAAAAATGCACTTTATTGACAATTATGACATCCAATTTGACTTTACAACTACAGTTTGAGAGTTTCTGAAATGCACCAAACGCTCTCAAACTGCGAGACGATAGTTGTCGAGTTACGTGAAGCAAAGCAAATGATCGTCGACAGGATCGTCCAGTCGTCGACGATCATCGTTTAGGGAATTACGGAATGACCCCACAGTTTATTATTTTCGATAACGTAGTTTGCTTATGTCATATCTTTGCGCCATTTGCGGTGAAATTCTGTAGTAAAAAAGTCAAGTTGACTACAAAAAAAATGGAAAGCCAGAGAGTGTTCGTAAAAATCAAATATGTTTACAACAAAAGTGACTGACTTGATCAAACAGATTTTGTGCAAGCAGGACGATTGCATATTTCACGATAGCAATTTCTACGCCGAAAAATGACGATCAAATTAACGTTGATTTGAAGTATATATCATATATGTATGTATATGTATTTAATTATATCAATGAATCCAGGTGGTCAATTCTGATTCTGTGAATAATTGAATCAAAGAAATGTTTTTTTAAACTCAGTGTTGATTTTTTTGATTCCCTCGTAGCAAAGAAACGAGTCCAGATCAATAAATAAAACCGTCAGTCAGTGTCGATCGGACAAAAGATGAACAGATTAAAGAAGTTTTTTTTTATTTAAATACAATATTGAAATCAAAGTCCACTAATCGAACCCCATTAGTACATGACTTTTAGAAAATCAAGTATTATTTATGTATTTATTGTAAAACGTTGAGATAAAATACATGAAATATGATAAGTAGCCCACACATTTCAGGTCAGTTATAATATTTCTTTAAGACTTAAGGGGCCTATTTTAACATTACCCTGATATTATGCAAATAAACACCTTAATGCTGACTATAAAAGGTATATATGACTTTTTGCCTAGAGCTATAGCACAAGAATAACAACTTTTATATAAAATATCCCTTCTGCTTCAATGCACAACAAAGAAGATTTAAAGTATTTAAATTATTTTCCCAATACAAACATCTCTATTAACCCTCTCTCCTTTGTAAATAAATTTCATCAAAGCCTTTGCAACATTCCCCAGAGTTACAGAGAATCAAAATAAAATTAAAAAAAACTTCTCCATTGCAGTCAGTCTTTGATGCGGACTGATGGAAATCTATTCAAAATAATGTAGATGATAATTTTTGGAAAAAAACAATCTTTGGTCTTGCTTTATCATTTTTGTTTTTTTTTTTACCTTTTTTTTCATGAAAATTCAAGCGTATCCACATCAACCGATTGGAACGAAAGATAAAGTCATTTCACAAAAATTATTCACCTATACCTTTTATTAAACAGGGCCGTGGCTAAACTTTTAAGATACTTCGCCTTAAAGTCCTGTTACATAAAAAAAAGTGAGCTAGCTATTAGAACCGATGAAATATTTTTGTTTCACTTTCAGTTCAAATATGTCAAATTGTCAAATAAATAAAAGCATCCGAACAAAATTGAATGCGTTTGGTGCTCAATAAAAAGGTCTGTTCGGTGATGTGAAATTTCTTGCGAATTTGCACAAAATTTCACAAATTTTAACAATTGGCTGCCTTGTTTTTTTCTGGGAAATTCGTTGCAAAAAAATTTACCAAACTGGCATAATGAACATTGCTGACGTTTGGGATGTGTTTAGAAACTCATAACTTTGCTACCATTTTCTCTTTTGTTTTTCGGAACTCATGACTGCGTCAAATATGAATCTGATGCCTTTTGGAACACAGCCATTCTTACTTCCTAATCCGGCACTGAACAATAAACTATCCAAACCTAGCCGAACGAGTTAACGTTAACAACCCACTCCATTGGACATGCTTAACTAAAGAAATGGCGAAAAAAGGGGAAAATATTAAAAGGCGCATAGATACAAAAAAAAAGAAGAATCCAGTACTTAAGCGTAACAAGGGTATTGTTTTTGTTCGTTAGGTTACATTGGGTATTTGTGTCCGGGTATCTCTACGTTTTCTATTATGAACCTTGGAGATTTTTCGCCCATTTTGGAATTTTTGCTTCTGCTTTTATTTTATTATATTTTTGTTTTGTTTTTTTTTTTTTTTTTGGAAAAGGATACTTACATACATCCGATGGAAAACAAAAGCATTCAAGTACGAGCCGTGTATATGAAATGACAAACCATGCACATTCTTTTGTTCCGTTACTATAAAATAATGAAGCAACAAAAAAAATAATAAAAGAGGATTACTTTGGGGAAAGTAATAATCAAGAGTATATAAGAAAAGCTGTGCAACAATCCTAAGGTTCTACTCTAGAACACTTCGTTTTCATTTCTATATAAAAAATAAATACTACACCCGAGAGCTCAGAGCACTGGACAAGATACAGAAAAAAAAATATAAGGCTTTGTCATTGTGTATCTTTTTGTTTCACTATGGAGATTTTCGTCATATACATATACTTTAACTTCTGTTAGTGATTTTACAGTATTATTTTTATTTTAAATTGAAGATAATAGGTAGTTGGGTGCATTTTCATATATGTTTTTATTTTTGAACACAAAACAATAGACATCGTTTGAAGTTAGGAATGTCCGCTTTAATGGTCGGGATCTCAAATTCTCTAACTACAAAAAATTAGCGCTGATAGGAAAAAGAAACAAACGGAACTTCATTTGAAACCCGATTGTCAACTACCTATCTAAATGTCAAAGTGCAAAATTGGTCGTAAATTTCACTTTTGTTCTGTGAATTGCTAAGCAAATGAAAAACAATTTGACGTTCGATAAGTTGCAAACAAGGAAAAATTTGCATATTTTCATTTGATTAATTAAATATTATGTAGTTACAGATTATACACCTGGATCGCCACTGGCATTACACTTTGAACCCTCAACCCACTACCTAATTTTAATTGAACTACCGTAAGTCGCCGACTGAACTGTCATCATTATCGTACATTTGGTGTTTCTCTTTTTTACCTGAGAGCAGACCACTGAGCTGTCAAAAATAAATTCTATGTTTCGTGTTTCTTTTTTCCATCAGAGCTAGCTCGGAGCATGCTCTGTATATGCTCAGAATAAAATGACCGAGCAAATGGAGCAAAACGCTAAGCGAAGCCAACTTCATTTTTATTTTTTATGTGATTTAACAGACATGACATTAAAGAAAAGAACGAACGCCATAAATTAAAAATGGATTCTCAAACCGGTCGTCTGTCCACTTCAGGTAAACAAAAATTTATTATTTTAGTATGAAATGACAGTTCAGTGCTCAAGTGTGTTTCATAATCTCCTCAGAGCTTTGCTTTGCTCAGCCTCTGCTCAGAGCTTTGTTCAAAGCCAAAAAAGAAAAACGCCACTTATCATCCAACACATAAGTATAACCCAAGCAACAGAACTCAAAATCCAACCAACATAAACCAGTCATTCACGGACATCAATTCATAATGCAAGATATAAACAATACGACGAAGTTGACGCCATCTTTAAAAATATTTGTAAAGGGTGTCCAGCGAGAATTTTCAACTTTAAATTGCGATTTTAAAACTACTAGCGAGTTGAGGTAAGCAGGAGGGGTATCATTCAAAGCGCAGGATTTGCGGAGTTGTTAGTCGCCATGAGTCACTGGTGTCTCAAGTTCGAAATGAAATTATTCGAAATCCACGTAAATCGATAAGGAAGATTGCGGACTCCACAGGAATAAATTTTCATTCATCATTTGTTCAGTATCTCAACGAAAGTGACTATCCTATGCGAGAATCCTTTGCAAGAACAATGCTGAACGTTTTCGGACAGCACTTATGCTTGGAAACATTTTATTCAGTGACGAAGCATATTTACATATTGATGGATATGTTAACAAACAAAATATGCGATACTGGTGCCCCAACAACCCTAGAGAACGCCATCAAAAACGTTTACATTGTTTAAAAACGACAGTTTGGTGTGCCATTTCAGCGAGTGGGGTAATTGGCCCTTATTTTTTTTAACCAAGGTGAGACAGTCACTGCCGCGGCGTATTGCCGTATGATTGATGAGTTTCTGTTACCGCAATTGCAGCTGTATTCAGGGTACAACAACCGAACACAATTTCAACAGGACGGTGCCAGTCCGCACACAGCTAGGGTGTCGATGGAAAGGCTAAGGACAGTTTTTCCGAACAAACTGATCAGCAAGTACGGAGACATTCCATGGCCGCCTCGGTCGCCAGACCTCACACCTTGCGATTTCTTTTCATGGGGATACCTCAAATCAAAAGTTTACAATAACAATTCCCGGACAATTCAGGCCCCGCAGAAAAATATTCGCCTTGAAATTCAAAGCATTACTCCAGCGCTTTGCCATCGCGTAATCGCAAATGTAAGGTTCCGACTGCAAGAGTACATTGAAAAAAATGGCCATCATTTGGATGATATCGGGGCTCACTTGTTTTTCCCTGGTACTAGCCTTGGACTAGAATAAGATTCTTACTGTTATTCCCCTTTTACTCTAAGTAAGTCGTGGGCTCCTGTTTTTCCCTGGGAATATCCTTGGACTGGAATCAAATTTCTTACGTTTTTCCAAATTCACTTTATTCTATGGCTGAATTTACTCCTGTAGCTCATACTAAAACAGTATTTTTCTTTTAAATTTCGATCGAAAACTTAAGCTCGATTTTTTTAAGAATTAGAAACATGACCTAAACTACGAACATCTATAATACCAGTTTAGAATTAATGGCTTTTGTTGAAACATTTTTTTGTCATTAAGTAGCAGCGTATTCTTAAAAAAAAAAAAATATTACATACTTTCCTGTAAAACAGATGATTTTCACAATTGCCATACAAACTTGTAATCCGTTGTCGTCGGAGAAAACTTTGTCCATAGATTGATACCAGATATACAACACTCCATTAGGTACACCAAAACTCGCTTACATATTGATGATGAATTGATTGCGTTGGATAAGGGATTGGGACCTATAAAACTTTTGATTTGATTGACGATGAAAATGTAAAAGAGCAATAGCTAAGGGTTGGATAACTTTCTTCAGATATGCTAAATTGATTGCTCCTTTCTCATCTTTTTTTTTTCTATGTATTATGTATGTATCTATACAATGTATATGTTATACGTAATAAGAATGTATAGATATGGTTGTAAGGCAGTCAATCGTCCTAATACGAATTGCCTTCATTTAAAATCACTCCCCATATGCCAATAGGGATTATAGAAGAGGGTTCGATTTAAGTTGGGTATAGGTTAGGTATTCGGTTTTTGGTGGAGGAGAAATACATCAGCACATCCTGGTATAGTATACAAACTTATATTCGACAAGAGAATGATGATAAATTGTGTGCGAGAACAGAGCCAACAAGTGGCTCGAAGACACAAGCAAAGATATCAACAGTTTAATTTTGAAACTTTAGACACAAAGTTTTTTGTGTTTTATTTTTTTTTTTTTTTGTAAGATAAGGATCAAGGATAGAAATTCCTTGATTCGTTTTCAAATGTAAACAATAAGGTTGTTGGGAGTTTTCAAAAAAAAAAAATTTACGAACATTTTATTTTGAAGAGATTTAAAATCAAGTTACTCCTTATATGGTATGCGACATGCCCCAATATAATGTACAGTACATTTGTATCTATACTTGTATTCAAGTCTTTTTCATGTCATTTTGTTTGACTTGACATTTTATTTTTTAATGGAGCCACTTCACTTGGAATATGTCTACAGTCATTATTTTAAATGTTTCATCTTTTTAAGATGATAAGATTCATACGGAATATTTTTTAAACTTAACCGAAATAATTGGAAATATAAATTATATATAGTCTGCGACAAGATAAATCGCAGAACTTAAGTATTTAATATCTTTCTTGAAGAAATTAAACTTGAAGGAAAATTTAGATGAAGAATAATATTAATTCTTATTAACAGCACATATGTATGTACATCTGACTAAATATCAATTTAAGTGATAAAACCCTCGCTCAAAGAACTAAGGTGACCCACAAACATGGCTTCTCAAGATCAGAGAAAAAGTGGGTTATTTTGAGATAAAAATTACCTTAATTAAAAAAATGCAAACTTCAAAACTCAACTGTTCAAAAAACTAAACCGAATTTTTTACGCAAAACCATTATTTTCGATAACGATGTTTGCTTTTTTGCTAAAGTCATTATATTCGATCACATAATTTGCGGCGCAACTCTTCAATAAAATATATCCAGTTCTCGAAAAAAATGCAAAATCAGAGGGCGTTTTTGTAAATGTCAAAATCGTTTGCAAGAAAATTGACTGAAGTTGGTCTATCAGATTTTGTGCGAACTCGACGATTACGCATTAGAAGATAGACTGCTTTTAAACGCTGCAAATATGCTGCAATTACCCCTGCAATTTTTAAGCATGTAGGCGGGGGACGTATGCGGTGTCCGGGGTAGACAAAGTTGCAGAGGTTGAAATAATTGCATAGTTATCGCTCTTTCTTCTTTGTGCTTTTTCTTATTGTTTGAGACATAAGCGGAATAAAGAGTGAGGAGATATATTTCCTTCTCATTTAACAAAAATTGCAGGTATTAAAATTTGCAGCGTTTAAATGGATGCCGCAATCGGAAAGAAACTTAAAAGAGAATTGCGGATAGAAATTGCTGTCGTCTAAAAGCAGTCATAGTAATATGTATCTACGTAAAAAACTGACGGTCAAATTGACGTTGATTTGACGTTTTCGAAAACGGCAAATCCTATTTTCGTGATGTTCAATCCAATACATATATATTAGGTGATTTTTTTTTTTGCAAGGCCGGGGGGAAGGAAAAAACAACGCCGCCGCCGGGGCTAAACAATTACAAAATTAAATGCAACAAGCAACAACTAATCCACTGCAGGCTTAGCTATAACCGGGGCTTAACTTAAGCGCTCAGAAAAACTGTGTTACCGGCATGAAGTGTTGTGCAACCTCAACTAACTGTATGAGTAAATATGACAACATCTAGCTAGGGACCAGAACAGTTGGATCACTGTGAATGTCATACACGTTAACATGGTTTAATTCAAATTGAATTAAATTATTTTTAACAAATATCCTTTAATCAATAATCCACTTTGGCATGAGAAAAAATTATCTTTATACAAACGACATTACCCTAAATGGCCTAAACTAGGGTTTCCAGAACATCTCATTTAAAGAGCAAGTTTTTGTTTTTGACGACGATCTTCTTTACTCTTTATTTTTTGTCAATTTCCTTTTTTTTTTCTTCTTTTTTCCATTTCCTGTTTTTAGTTATTTTTGTATGGTAACCTTTATGTAAACATAAGCACAGAGATTGTCAAAAATAAATTAAAATAGTTCGTTCTCTTTTAATTTATAAGGTTAATTGAGCAAAAGTTTTTGATAATGGAAAGAATTTGGGGGGAAAGTTGGTGTAAACGGTCGTTAAACCTCTATAAGAATAAAAACATAAAAAAATCGCTTTTGTTTTAAGGTTGTAACTCTGATTACACAGCTAGATGACGCGACTCTAGAAACGACAGTTGTTGGATATTAAATAAAACGAAAAAACTAAAGGGCGAACAGAACACTAATAGCTGATCAGCGTTGCGACCAAAAAATAAAATATAGTGCCAATTTTTTTTTAAAAACCGTGTCCTTTTCGTGCCATATGAAAAAACACTAATTCTTTTATTTTATTAAAAAACAAATTATATAATTCATTAAAAGACTTACATTTGCTCTTTTCAAGTATTGGAGAAATTTTCATCAAAATTCGCCAAAACTTGCTTTATTTCAAGTATAAAATAACAGAAATAAGAAAAGCTTGCTATATTAAATTGTTGTTATAAATAATATAATAGTGTTCCATTTAGTTCTATTATCATATGTCATTGAACAACTCTTTTATGTTAATCTCATAGCACTATCCGGATAACAATAATAAAAACTCATTACAAAATTTGTCATTTATACTTACATACATACATATATGTCATAATAAACTTTCTTCTCTACTGAATCATCAAAGTACTCGGACATCTTTTCATTTATTGGTAAATTAATCTGTGCACTGTATAATTATCTAAATGCTAAACTTTATTTCATCAGGTTTTTCATGCCACCGTGTCACGGGGAAATTGACGTGTCGAAAAAAACACTATCCAGCCACATCGGTAATGTTGTGCCCGATTCTCAATGCAGTGTGAAAGCGAGACGTTGATGTGACTTAAAACAATCAAATAATACATAGATAATAAAGCATTTCTCTTCGTCACGTCGCTACATAAGTTGGAAAAATTGAAAAAAAAGACACGACGTGACGAAAAGAAAATATCGCCTATGAATCCTTGACGTTTTAATGTTAAAACGACAAACGTAATGTAATGAGGGTGATAAAAATTAAATAATACCTATAATCATTTTTTGTCAAGTCTATAAAGTATAGTACAAAAAAAATAAATTGGGACTAAGTAACACCATCACACAAAAATGTCATCATTACCATTTCAGCTTTGTGGAATTAAAAGCAATACAATAAAAATCTAATCAACAGATGCCACATTGAAAAAAATAATTCGATAATTATATAAAATTATTTCGGGTAAAAATAAAAACAGTTTGAAATAAAATTAATTTTCAAGACATTGATCGGCTATTTTGTAATTTAAAAAAATTTTAGAAATACGCTTTCATCTAATATCGTTTGTAAAGTGATAATGCACACCTCTGGCAACACTGTTTTTTAAACGAGGCTGGAATTTAGTTTTTCGATGAAATTTTTACACTTCGAAAAAACACACCGAATAGGTACCCACTTGGATATGTTCTCTTTTTTTCTATTCACATTATGGCCACCCTATACCTATGCTAAAATCAATGAATGATATTTTTTCTTCTTTGGCTGCAACCTAATGACGTTTCCCATGCGAACTAAAATGTTCATTCTTACAATATTTGCATGCCCTCTTCAAATGTAAGTACATGGGTTTCACACTTCAAAAACTCTTAAAGAAACCTGAGAAATTAACTGAAAAAAACACCTTTTCCACCTATAAGTTGATTAAGATAGCAAATAAAACCATATTAGAAAGATGCTTCCACAACACTTAACAGAAACATTTTGCTATAATACCTTTCTTCTTAACACTTCGAAGCTTCTCTATATATTTAGTTTAGGTGTCTAGGTGATGCACGCATTAATATGCAAAGGAAAATCCGAAATGGACCACCACTTAAAAAGATGTCAATGCAAAGTGTTTTCATCGTTATGTTCATCTTTTTCGACATCATTGTAGCATTACCGCGGCTTCAAAAACAAGAAGGTTCTTTATGTCCAGAAGTAAAGTACTGATGATGCTATGTTGTATATATACAACCTACTCTACTCACTTCAATCGGTTGTATAATACCTCATATAAAAGGATTCCATTGATGGGTGGGTATATATTAAATATATAGTATATAATGCCCTTGTGACATTATTCACAATTTTCAACAAAGAAAAGAGCAAAAATGCATTCTTAAGAACGTCATCGTCTTCGTTTTCTTTCTATAGGGAGCGACACTTGAAATAGTCAACACCATCGTAACAGTTGTAGTAACAGCAGCAGCAGCAGCATCATCACTTTGCAGTGCCACTTAGGCACAGTTATAAGGAACTGGTGGCAGTTAAAGTAAATAAAATAATTAAATTTATTGAAATTGATAGTTATTTGTTAAGTTAACAAGAATTGCAAAATATAAAAATGAAAATTATTAAAAGAGCATGAAAGTTTGGGTTTGAATTTAAGGCGTTGATCGCCATCTTGAATTTAAGAAAAATTGTTTTTTTGTTAAAAGTTTGATGGGGTATATATTAATAGCCGTGTTTTTTTGGGAATCTATACATAGTACAGTAAGAAATTCCCAAAAAAACGCATCGGCAGTAACCTGGTTTTTATATTTTACGTTTAGCACTACCGAATAACAGCTGTCAGAATAATTTAAAAAAAATATAAATAAGAGAAAGTTTGCTACAAATGAAAAGGAAAACAAAAAATAACTTGAGCCAAAAATTAATTATAGTTACATAAAATGGACAGTTTTTCAAAAGATATGGTAAGAAAACATAGAAAAAGATATTCTTTCTTAAATAATTCATGAAATAATTGTAGATTTTGCGTGAACTGTTAGAGTCCAGTGAAAGTGGAAACGAAGCTGAAACTCTTCGGCCCTCGCCGCATAAAAATCCAATAACGCTTCAGTTCTTTTTTTTGTCCAGTTCGTTCTAACCCTCCTATCCTACTGACTAGAATTGTTTAATCATATAATTTATATTAATTTTCTTTTTGCCTTTTTCCTTTGTCAGGCATTTCGGTTTCAGCAATAAAAATAAATTCTTCAGGAAAAGACAGCGATAGACATATGTTTCAGGAAAGGGGTTTGTTCGTAGATTATGGTCGAAGTAAGTTGTGGTTTATGTAGTAGATGACGTCATCGGCGATCATTTTTGTTAGATCATATAATGACTTTTTAACTGAATTCTATGTAGTTCTTCAATTAGAAGTGCATTTAAATGCATTTTTATTTAAATCAAGTTTTAAAAAAACCGATAACGAATAAAATCAATTGATTTTTTTGGTTGAATCGAAAATGATAGATTGATTTTTTTCGTCAATGGAAAAACAGCCATGAAAAACACACAACTACTTTATAAACACAGCCACCACAGATGCAAATGATAGTCAATCCCACCAACATCTGAAAACAAAACCACCAAAATTCCATTCGATACTCGAATAAACGTCACAAACCTATCCGCAGTAGGATTCTACTTCTGCTTTTATTGGCAGTAATTCTACTGTGGATGTTGTATTTGTAACTCGTGTAAAATCCTACTGTACTGTGTGTTCAAATATATTGAACACCCGGATGATAGGTTTATCTGTTGCTTTAGATGATAACAAACATATAAAAGATAAGACACAATAGATGTGAACACATACAGATTCCAATAACAAGCAAGCGATTATCTGAACTTGTGTTTGGAGGTTGTGTGTGATTTATCTTTTATTTGCAGTTGTTATCATCGAAAACATCCGAGGAAAAATGTATATAAGCATAGGTTAAGAAGTAATTTAGTTAGATACAATAAAGAATTTATAGAACTTACAACTCTATTTTATTTTGTATACTCGCGGTTTATGAATCACCCCCCACCAGAGGTAAGGGATTTATAAACATTTTGGTCCTTCGAAACGGATACTTATTTTATTTTCATAATCGTCAGTGAGGCGAAGAAAAAAATAAGAAAATAAATTATATTAATTTATGATTTTTGAAAGCGTACTTTACGGCTAAACAGTGAAGTAAGTGTAATCGGGACTTAGACACCGATTGTGAATAAAAGTGAAAATCGTGAAACTCCAAAATCTAGCAGAATGGATAAAAAAGAGAAATTATACAAGGCCCAAAAACTAATTGGGGATGAAATTTCGCTAATCCACACTAAGCTAAAAAATAAGACCACTCGAAAGTCTGATTTGGAGATAAAAAACAGATTAACAACTATATGGAGTGAATTCCAGCAAAATCATACAAAAATATTGGCAGTTGGCATCAATACTGACAAATATTTTGATATGAATTACTTCCAGTGCATTGAAAGTGAAGTAAGTAAAATAAATAATTTGCTAAATGCACCAGAAGAGGATGAGCAGTCGGGATCAGTTGTAAACAAACAACCCAACGAGGAAGATCCAGAAAAAATAAAGGCTGCAAAAACACAACCAACCCTACTACCAATAATTTCAACAATAGAGGGTAGCCTAATAAAGAAGTTTCATAGGACGAATGAAAACTTCAAACGTAGACTGAATGAGGCTTACAAAGAGCACCAAATTTCATCTCGGGATGAAAAAGAAGTCGCAGCAGAATTCAGTGCGCTCAAATTAGTGTATGAAAAGCTTACAGTAGACATTGGTTTCTATGACGACAACATTGAAGACACCTTCGAAGAGTCGAAAACGTGCGTCAGGAACATGCACAAAATAGTTGAACAAAAATCTGCTAATTCTGAGACCAAAAACGATTTACACAAGCTAAAGCTCGAAGAAGTTCGAATCCCAGCATTCAATGGCGATATAAGCGAATGGATGTCTTTTCGGGATTTGTTCGTGAAATTGATTCACGAAGCGGAACACATCTCAAATGTGGAGAAGATGTTCCGCTTAAAATCGTTAGTGAAAGGAGAAGCAGCAAAACTGATCTTGCATCTCAGCGTTACAGATGCAAATTATGAAGCAGCATGGAGTATGCTTAAACAGAGATACGAAAATCGAAGGCTGCTTTTTACATCTTTGGTTGACAGACTACTTGACCAGCCAACAACTATTAGCGAGTCGGCAGCCTCAATTAAAAGACTCTTGGATACTACAAATGAGTGTTTATTTGCACTTAAGAATATCAACATTTCGTTAACTGATGAATGTCCATTCATAGCAAGAGTGGTTATTAGAAAGTTGGATAGAGATACTCTAAGGCAGTTTGAACAAGGTGTGAAGAAATCGAAGGAGATCCAGACCTTAGATGACGTCCTAGGATTTCTAGACCAGCAATACCAAACGCTTGAGGCAGTTAGAGGAAAAGGCAGTTTAAACAACAGCGGTCAGAAAAATTATCAAAAGCAACACAACACGTTTTTTACCGAATCAACAAAATGCTTTTACTGCCAAATTTCCGGCCACCGCACAAAAGATTGTCGAAAGTTGTTACAAGTGAATGTAGCGGAGCGAAGAAGTTGGACTCGAAAATCAAAACTATGCTATGTGTGTTTAGACCATACAATCCACACAAAATGCACAAGTAAAACGGAAAAGTGCCAAATTTGCAAATGCAAACATAATACGATTCTCCACGATGAAAACTTTGCTGCAGAGAAAAAAGGGGAACATGTATCAACAATGGTGACAAAGGAACACGCTTCACCTGCAATTTTGCTGCCAACAGCACAAATAAAAGTAAAATCACAAACTGGTGATTTCGTGCTCATGCGAGCACTTATAGATCAAGGATCCCAAAAAACCATGATATCTGAAGAAGCCGCACAAATATTAGCTATTCCCCGCACTAAAGTTAGAACCGAACTTCAAGGAATTGGAAATACTACAGTGGGTATATCTAAACACAAGGTTTGGCTTGAACTTAAGCCAAGGTTTGTGAGTCAAAATGTGATCAGAGCTGAAGCATTGGTTTTACCCACATTGGCTATGGCTCAACCGAGTAAAAATTTTGATTTTGATTTTACACAATGGAAGAATCACACTCTTGCAGATCCATTATTCAACAAATCGGATAGAATAGATGTGGTAATAGGAGGTGATATCTACGGCAAGATTCTCGAAGACAAAATAGAAAAAATTGAAGGTGTATTGGGACAATCCACGAAATTTGGCTGGATTTTATCCGGAATAATTAAAAGCTATAGAACGAGCACGAAAAAACTCTTCACTGCCGTCACAAATCTGGAGCAGTTTTGGGAGCTTGAAGAGGTGTCACATAATGATCCGAATTCAAAAACAGAAGATCAGCTGTGTCTAGAAGTTTTTACAAAAAATAAAAAAGTTGACAACAATGGAAGGTATACAGTAACGCTTCCTCTCAAAGAAGACAAAGAACTGGGAGACTCTAAGAAACAAGCCATAGCCCGCTTTCTCAACCTAGAAAAGAAACTCGAAGCTGACAAAATACTAAAAGAAGAATATTCAGTGTTCATGAAAGAATATTTAGAATTAGGTCACATGGAGGAAGTAAAGGAATCTAACAAAGGAAAATACTATCTACCGCATCAAGCTATAATTCGAGCGAATAGTCTAACGACAAAATTGCGAGTAGTCTTTGATGCATCTGCAAAAACAACAAATGGTCGAAGCCTCAACGATATAATGATGGTTGGACCAAAACTGCAGAAAGATATATTTGACATCATCTTAAAGTGGAGGCTTTGGAAATACGCCCTAACAGCAGATATTGAAAAAATGTACCGGCAAATAAAAATAGCGAAAGATGACCGAGAGTATCAACATATCCTTTGGAGAGATAACAAAAACTCTGCTTTGAAAGAATATCAACTTACGACCGTGACATATGGAACGGCAGCCGCCCCATTCTTAGCTGTAAATACTTTGATCGATATAGCCAACAATTGCAGTAGAACGCATGATGATGATATTTCAAAAATAATCCGAGAGGACTTCTATATGGATGATCTAATGACGGGTGCAGACAGTTTGGATAGGTGCATGGAAATCCAACAAAATGTATCCAAGGAACTAAAAAAGCATGGCTTCCATTTGAGAAAATGGCTGGCAAACAATAAAAAAATAACCAGCAGCATTCCTAATTGTGGCAATAACGAATTGATTGAAATCAAATACAACGAAGCAGTTAAGACCCTAGGGTTAAATTGGGACCCAACACGAGATGAATTCAAATTTTATTTAAATTTACCCACTGAAGGCAAACTTTCGAAACGTACCTCACTATCCAACCTTGCTCGAATATTCGATCCATTGGGGTGGCTTTCACCTGTCACGGTAGTGGCAAAGCTATTTATGCAGAAATTATGGATTCAAGAAATTTCTTGGGATAGTGAACTTGAGGATAACTTGAAGAACGAGTGGAATAGTTTTATAGATCCAATTTCCACTCTTAATGAATTTAAAATTCCCCGATGGCTGCAAACATCTATTGGAACAAATATTGAGCTACACGGCTTTGCTGACGCATCAGAAAAGGCATACGCAGCAGTAGTTTACATGAAGATGGGCTCTTCAACGACACTGATAAGTGGGAAGAGTAAAGTAAATCCAATAAAAAACCGAAAAACACTTCCAAAGTTGGAACTATGTGCAGCCCAGCTATTAGCAAGACTTCTGCACAGAATTATAACAGTCATTAATAGAGATTATGAAATTTATGCTTGGAGTGATTCTACAATAACTCTTTGTTGGATACGAAACAATAAATCCAAAGACAAATTTGTAAGAACCAGAGTAAATGAGATTAACATACTAATTCCTAAAGCTAAATGGGGACATGTTATCTCTAAGCAGAACCCAGCAGATGTGGCATCAAGAGGAATATATGCGAACCAGCTAAGTGAACACAAACTTTGGTGGAACGGACCGGAATGGCTTAAGGAACCTAGAGAGAATTGGCCTAAACAGTATGAAGATAACCATCAACCAATTCAATCAATGTTAGCTGTAGGCAAACCCAATAATCACTTTTTAGATGATCTCATCACCAGATATTCAAGTTTTTCGAAATTACAAAGGATTGTAGCATTTCTCATACGCTTTATACGAAAAAAGATGCGTATAAGTGCTTTCTTAAACTATTCGCCAGTAGATGAGTTGGAATTAGCTTGGAAACTAATAGTGAAACATCATCAAGAAAGTGAATTCGGAACAGAAATACAATTTTTACACCAACATAAATACATCAACCCAAACAACAAAATTCTGGATTTGGATCCATTCTTAGACAAGTATAGCATTCTAAGAGTCGGTGGCAGGTTGCATCACTCCAACTTGCAATACAATCAGAGGCATCCAGTAATTTTAAACAAATCATCTCTAACCACAGCAATAATTGAAGACACACACCGAGCAACATTACACGGAGGCATTCGAGTCATGGAAACTACAATAAGGCGAAGATACTGGATCATTGGGTTAAGAAATGCTGTAAAAAAATGCATAAGACTATGCCCAAGGTGTATTAGATATCGACAAGGAACCGCTGGAAAAACGAATATCTACATACGCTTCAACAGAGGAAGAAGTGGAATATACCGCAAACGAATGTTAAAGAAAATGATGTGGTCATCATCAAAGACGAGAATACGCCACCATCCAGATGGCCGTTAGGTAAAATAACGGAGGTTCATACTGGAAATGATGGAAAAGTACGAGTAGTGACCTTAAAAGTGAAAAATGGCACTTTGAAGCGACCGGTACACAAAATTCTTGTATGCCCACAAGAATCGACAAGGTAGAAGCCAAGAAAAACATTCAACAATTGACATCAGAAGTTCGAGCGATGCGGCAATACGAAGCAAACTGGCCAAATTCCATCAAATAAGCGGACATGTGTCCTTATTCATTACGGCTATTTTAGTAATTATTTTGTTTGTTTTATATTTAAAAAAAAAAATATCTGAAAATTGAATTCTCACTACCTGCACCATAAGGCGGGCAGAATGTTCAAATATATTGAACACCCGGATGATAGGTTTATCTGTTGCTTTAGATGATAACAAACATATAAAAGATAAGACACAATAGATGTGAACACATACAGATTCCAATAACAAGCAAGCGATTATCTGAACTTGTGTTTGGAGGTTGTGTGTGATTTATCTTTTATTTGCAGTTGTTATCATCGAAAACATCCGAGGAAAAATGTATATAAGCATAGGTTAAGAAGTAATTTAGTTAGATACAATAAAGAATTTATAGAACTTACAACTCTATTTTATTTTGTATACTCGCGGTTTATGAATCACCCCCCACCAGAGGTAAGGGATTTATAAACACTGTGAATAGCTTTTCCAAGAAAACACGACTAATGTTATTTTGTATTGGTTTAAAATTCACTTGTATCTGGTAAGGGACAGTTTTTCAATGACTGAGTTAAACTAGAATTAATTTATAATTGAACCCGAGTTAACTCAAAAGCAATTTTTTAGACTTCGATTAACTTTAAGTTTCAGTTGTCAAAAATGGATTGAAATCAAAATACGACACTATGGAAATGTGATTTTACTTTATCAAAACACAAAGCGACTTTATGGAAATTTTTCCTTTCTTTCACTATTTCGATAATATTATTACACAAAACTGTCAGAAATATCGATTCACTTACATAATAACTAACTAACCATATTCGATGAGTTTAAATGCGGGACCTAAATAAACTGAAATAATTTTTTCAGGAGTTAACTCGGCTTTAACTGTCCGAATTTGGGATGATCGCGTACTGAAAACTGGGCATAAGAGTATATATTTCCTTCCTTAATTGTTGTTATATATTTAGGTAATTTAGAGCTTTCCACTCTATGTGTAGATGGCGTGCCAGACAACACGATCAAATTAAGGAAACCTAAGTAGTTTGTCTTGTTTTTCGGGCATATATTCTCCCAGCTTCTTTAAAACAACAAACTTAAATTTGTAGGTCGAAATATAGAAATTGTTGGTTTGGAGATGGGACAGATAGCTAGAGTAAGATTATGATTTATGACCAACATCATAATCAGAAGGTTTTTACAAATTTTCTATATGAAATAAGCTCCAAGTAGATATTCCAAAACAAAATGAACTTCGTTAAAACTGCTGCAATGCGTAAAATTACACACAAAATGCGACTTTGCCATGCAATATGAATCAACTAGTGAGATTCCTGACTTGACAAAGGATTTTATATGAAAAAGTTCCCTGGAAGGCTCCCTATGCACCTAAACGGGAGCAACTAAGTGCAATATAAGCTGCTACTTCATGCACCACTGATAAACCTTCTCGCAATAATATAAGAATAAATTATTTTAAAATTAACGGACCTAATAAATTGAACCGACCTAATGTAAATTATCAAAATTGGAAAGTAGAAGTGTTCATTTTAGAGTTCATTTTTATTGGAATAGTATTTAACAAAGAAATGTAGTTTTGAATTATTGACATTTTTCAAATCAAATTATAATTCGTCAATCAACAGGTAATTCCGCTTCGTTTGACACCTCATTTGTCGAAATCGATGTAGTGTGAGAGTCGGTAAAGAGATCCAGACTATGGAAATAATATATTAACTAAATCTAAGCATTAAATATAATTCTATAAAAAAAAAACTGCCACCAGTTCCCTAACTGTCATAAATCAACATAAATTGCAAAGCAATTTATGCGTGGATGGATTTTTATTTTTTTTTTTTTTTTTTTTTTGTGGTTTTCACAAAACACAAAACTTATGGCTGCGCATCCTCACTCACTCCATCTTCGATATATTTATAAATTCAATTTTCAATGGGATTTAAGTTGAAAGGCGTGATGGTGTTAATGATGATGTCGTTGCAGTGGCAAAAGGGTCTCGGGTTTCGGTATACTAGGTATATTATGTTGAAAAGTAATGCATTTTGCATAAACCTTTCAAGAACATAAGGTGTCGCTGTTGGTGTCGTGTTCTACAAAAGTGGTTGTGGGTATAATAATTTCGATGTGCTTATAGTTGTGATATGTATGGGAAGATGTTGATATTATTATTTTTTTTATATTTGTGCAGATACTTGAATTCAATGGTTGATGAATGTGCAATAAAATGTTTTTTCATAAATCTGTTTATAGATAAAATTAGCTTGGGGTTCACATTCATAATGTGGGGTATAACACTTTTATATCACTTGATGATGAACACACATTTAGAGTATACCTTTCTAGGACCTAGGTAGGTATACCTAAAATATCTTTTAATCAAGAAAACATGAAATTAAGTAAGATAAACATTAAACAAGTAATAAATTCAAAGTATGTACATAGGTATACTTGTAGATGAGGTTAAGGGTTCTGCCTTAGGGTCTATACCTACAATATATTTTTGTAACCCAAAGTTATTTTTAAAATAAAATAAACATATTCCCGTAATTTAAAATGTCCTTTATGGAGTTAACTCCTTTCTTCAAAAACCACATATACAAAGGTAATTTTACACAGCACATACATTTGAATCGTTTGGTGTCTCTGGGTTTGTGGAAATCCGCAGGCAGCAATTAAGAATCCTTTATTTAAATTTGTTTTTTTTTTTTTTTTTGAGAAAACGTTTTGTAAAAAAGTTTTGCTTTAATAAATTGTATGTTTTTTAACTTCTAAGTGATATATAAAAGAAGAGTGTTTAGGTTCTACATATGCATATTATTTCAAGAATGTTTAAGAGTTGTAAGTTACTTAAGGCCCTGGTTCTTCAAAGTGTTGCGTTACCAAATTTATTTTAATATTTGAATTTCTGTAGCTAATTTAATCAATAATAAGTCATGAACCGTACGCAAATTTGATGGCCGAAAATCTCACTCCAATCACCTGGAGTATGCCGAAGCTAAATTTGTGCTTCGTTACATCATTAGCAGAGAGAAGCTTTAATAAGTTGTGCTGAAGATCAAAACGGCAAAAAACAAAACAGATCAGTCTTAGAACTTTCTTATATATATGTCCAATATCTTTATCAGCAGTCAAATTGAGAAATCAAAGGCCGCGTTCGAGATGTTGTCCAAAACATATAGAAAAACAAATCCCTCAGTTTTTGCAACTTAATATTCGTTGCAAAAAAATTAAAAAAATCAAGAAAAGACAATGATTCATCGAATAAAAAAACAACTTCAATTACTTATTATTATTACTTATTAAAAACCCGCATCGATTATTTGACTACATATATCTTAATTTTGCACTTTTATCGGGTAAGAGTCAATAATATACGTTTTCTGTGTGGGTTAAGGGCAAACAGATTAGACAAAAAACTATCTTTGGTTTTCAGAGAAAAAAACCATCACTCAAAACTCCTGAATTTATTTTGCTCCAGATCTTTTAAAACTTGAGAAAATTGCGAGAACGCCAAAAATTCAAACAAAAAAAGCTCCTTCCATTGTTAGTTAAAAAAATACCAGACAAATTGTAACCAGACACTAAGACGCTAACTCATGACCTTTCTACCATACTTATTACATCAAGGATTTTCTCTTTCTCTGTGTGAGAATACCTGCAAAACATAAATTAATAGTTTCCCCTAAACTATATAATACCAACCGAAACTATGGCAGCAGCAGCAGTAGCACAAGCATCAGCATCAGCAGCACTATCTTCTGGTTTCGAGCCAAATCGACTAAACAAAGACAATAATTTCAAGGATTATGCAACCAAATTCGAATATTACCATCACAATATTCCACCCCTTATTCCTCATTCATTTACTTAGAGCATAGCAAACCATTCGACATGTATAAGCCACACCACCTACATGACGGTATAGATACGCAAATTTAAGCCTGCCGATATGTACGGTATGTTAGGATTGTGGGAGTCCCCATCACTTATACAATTACCACTCAGCACAAGGATATGGTTAATATTTGCACCAATTCCAAGGGCTTAGTGGGTAGAAAACCACTAAATATATATTTATCCTGCTGTCATTCCATGTCTAACCTAACCTAACCTAGAGCCCCCCTCTATTTCTTTGCTCAGCTTCGATGTAGGTAGAGGATAGGATATGTGAAAGCCTTTTTGTCGCTTTTTCTGCACTCAGAGAAAAACTTAGAGTTTATCTTTTTTCAATAAAAATTCTCTCCAAAAATCTTATTGAACAAATTTCCGAAGTGCTGACTATCAGTTTTTGGGAAAAGATAAAACTAAAAATAGGAACACAGTGCTTATAGGCTATTCCCTCACACAAAGTTCATGCCACGCCCACTTTCGCAATAAAAAAAAAGAAGGTAGGTATGTTCTTCTAAAATTTACAACGGGTATATGTAAATATACCCTATGAAATGCCCTTCGTATATACATACATAAGTTAAGCTCAAAAGGATTGTATTATTTAGGTAAATTTCGATATCAATAAAAACAAATGTTATTATTTTGATTTAAAAAAAAAAAAATTAGATATTTTCTCTCAGTGTACAATACTGATGCACATTTTACCACGTTGGTGCGTAATTTATAACGTTACTTGGAATTTTGAAAATTTTATTTAATTTAGTCAAACGAAACGCCACGAGCCCAGAGCAGAGCGTAAGCGTATACTCCACCCGAAAAGTAACATGCAAGAAAGATGAGTTATCTAGGCAGATGGGACAGGGCAATGTATAAATGATGGAACTTATTTTTGGCACGAGTCCGTTTCGGTTTCGGTTTCGGCCAACGTTATGCATATAAAATTATTCTCCTCGTTGCTGCTGCGTCCCGCTTATTGGACATAATAAATGCATTTTGTTTGGCCGCAAATGTTTGATCGTAGCAAAGCTAGCTTATTGAATAAAATGCTCTGCTAACTTTAATTTGCATATAAATTATGTGCTTTTTGTGGTCGAGAGGAGTTTTTCCATTGCGGCGAATAGCAATGGTTAAAAGTGTCAACGCATATTTTGTTCCCGACAACGACAACGACGACGATGACGATGACGATGACGACGACGACATGACGGATTCACTTTTGTGGTTAGTTTTTGAAATATTATTGTAATTTACGCTTGAATTGTTGGTGATGCTTATATAGGAATCGGGATCTAATGGTGCTCTGTAGATATATACGAATGGTACTCCTCGCGTTTTGGCAAGCTATAATGTTGCATGCATCAGTTGGTGGTATAGTTATGTGGTGTATATGGTGGGACGACGAGAATGTTAGAATAGATGCGAGTCGTTTGTAGAATGCATAATTTTTTTTATAAAATGTCTGAACATAGTTGACATGCCATCCTTCTGGTAGAACAATTGAAATTCGAGATGTTCATGTGGCTGTTGCAGAGAGTTCTATATGCGCTACTAGATTTTGCTATTGGATTGTTTTTTTGATTGGGATTAGAATTGGAATTGCCATTGGGAGACACCGTAAGTGATGAGACATGAGAGTGTGAATGCCATGAAAAGTCAGACCTTACAGTTTGATACCTATGTATATATGTATGAACAATGTAAATGAACTTTTGTTTCCTTCGTGGATTTATTTCTTACTTAAGAAACATCTGGCTGAAAATTTTTGAATTATCTTAAAAACATCTGGGAAATGGAAATAAAAGCATATATGACAATCTCACGCAAGAAAACAACAGAAATACAAAAAACATTCTAAGGATGAGAAATTAAAAAATGCCAAATGCTTTGCAGAAGAGAATGCCGTGGTTTCCCTTATTGTAGTCATATCTTATTATGATTTATAATCTGACAATGAAACACCAATTACAATCTAGTACTTTCCAGATTGGGTACGATTGACCTCATTTAAAAATTTTTGTAAAAATATCACATTATCGAAATGTTTAATTATATTTATTATATTTTTAAAATGCGAAATTTCGTTATACGCAGGGTTTATTTTTAAAAATATACGAAATTTAGTTATTACACTTGGGTTCCAATAAAAACTATTAAAACTATTGATTTTAAGAAATCGATAATGCAATTGTTATTTTTGATGAAGCAATAAATTGCTTCACGATATCGATATCAACATTTTTTTCTTACTCCGGATTTTTGTGGTAATCAATCCAGTAAGACAAAATATACGCCGTCGACCCCCCTCCCCCGCGGTGACGCGCAACAATCGCTAGCAACAAATTCACCTTTGTATGAACTTCGTTTCAAAATCATCTTCAAAATGTAGCTTCAAACTAAAACAATCTATTTCTCTTTTATTCTTGCAGATTTATCCATTTATTTACGTTCTTCTTTCACACAAAAACCAAGCTGCATATGAGCATATGCTTCAATATATTCGACGTTCACAAAAATGAATTATGTAATTACTTTAAATTTTGTATTTAAATTAACGAGAAGAAAAATCATATTAATATAAAATCATTGTTTTTTATCTAAACAAAATAAAAACTTAAATTGATAAAGTATTTTTATTGCATTAAAATGATAAAAATTTAAAAAAAATTTAGGTTTCATAAAAACTTATAGAATCAAAATTATTTTTTGCTTTTTCTTATTTTTTTCATAAAATACAATATAATTTTCAATTTAACTATACCTATATATTTTAAGCTTAATTTTGAAAAAATACTATAATGACTGAAAAAAATATTGGCAACCCTACTTGGGTTAAGCAAATGATATTATTAATTTTGTTGAAAATTTTGATGTAGATGTCAATTTTAAGTACATAATCGTGTGAAAATTAATAGTCGCGTTCAGAAAAATGAGATCTTAGAGATTTCGCTCCATCAAAAGGTCAGCAAGTAATCCAAATTTTTTTTTTTTCTCAGAGTTTTGACAGCAAAACTGAGAAAATTTGCTGAGGAATCCTGTTCATACTGAGGTGTCACAAAATTCACCCAAGAATTAAATAATGAAATATAAATTATAAAATAGTTTTTAAGCACCTTCTAACGGGTGATTTTTTAGCTGGTTTGGTTTTGGCAACACTGGTTTTGACAGCTGACGTGTGTTTAGTACCTTGTGTCACTGTCAAACAGCTTCAGTTTGGTTCGCAATTTAACCATGGATCGTCTTACAAATGAACAACGCTTGCAAATTATTGAATTTTACTATCAAAATTCGTGCTCGGTTCGAAATGTTCATCGCGCGCTGCTTCCATTTTATGGTCGGCATTCTCGACCTTCTGAGCAGTCTATTCGGAAGATTGTGACCAAATTTCGCACCAAATTTACTTTGTTGGACATTAAACCACCAACACGTTTACGTACTGTGCGTAGTAAAGAAAATATTGCGGCCGTATCAGCTAGTGTGACAGAAGACCGCGAAATGTCGATTCGGCGCCGTTCCCAGCAGTTAGGCCTTTGTTACAGCACTACGTGGAAAATTTTGCGGAAGGATTTGGGCGTAAAGCCTTTTAAGATACAGCTGGTGCAAGAACTAAAGCCAGCCGACCTACCACAACGCCGAATTTTTGGTGAATGGGCTCTTGGAAAGCTGGCCGAGGATCCGCTTTTTTATCGAAAAATTGTGTTCAGCGATGAGGCTCATTTTTGGTTGAATGGGTACGTAAATAAGCAAAATTGCCGCATTTGAAGTGAAGATCAGCCAGAAGCATTGCAACAGCTACCAATGCATCCCGAAAAAGCCACTGTTTGGTGCGGTTTATGGGCCGGCGGCATTATTGGGCCATATTTCTTCAAAGATGATGCGAATCGCAGCGTTACTGTCAATGGTGAACGCTACCGAGCGATGATAACAAACTTTTTTTGCCCGAAATGGAAGTTCTTGACTTGCATGATATGTGGTTTCAACAAGACGGTGCCACATGCCACACAGCACGCGAAACAATGGCGCAATTGCGAGGCGAGTTTGGTGAACAGTTAATTTCACGTTTCGGGCCGGTCAATTGGCCGCCTAGATCGTGCGATTTGACACCATTAGATTATTTTTTGTGGGGGTATGTCAAGGCTAATGTCTATAGGGACAAGCCCGCTTCGATTGACGCACTGGAAGCCAACATCCATGCATTCATTCGTGAGATACCGGCCGATATGTGTGAAAGAGTATGCCAAAATTGGACTCAGCGGATGGGCTACCTGAGATGCAGCCGCGGTCAACATTTGCATGAAATTATCTTTAAACATTAAATTGCAAGGTTCAAACTATCGATTCAAATAAATATTTCATTCATTTTTTCGAATTTTTTGTGTTTTTTTTTTTTTTTAAAGTTCTAAACCTCTTAAAAAATCACCCATTATTATATAGATATTTCTTCCACAAAACAACAAAAAAATGCGATAAGACATATGCAGACGATACCCAGACGGGATTTTAATTATACATTACAGTGAAAGCTCTAATAAGCGGACACTCTTGGTTCCCGAATTTTTGTCCAGTTATGAGAACTGTCCGTTTAAGGGAAAGAAATAGAAAAGCTTTTTTTTTAACTTCATGTTAAATTTTTATTATTAAAAAATGACATCGCTCAAAAAATAACGAAATGCGATGAGAAAAGGAAACCATACATTCTCAAAATCACACCAACTTAGTTACTCGAGAATTTCGCTAATAAGTTTTCAACATAACATCGCTCTGTCCGGTTATTAGAGGTTCGCTTCTGGTTATCGGAGATTTTCTATGGATTCGCTTACGTATTAAAAATAAATCAGAAATCATACTGAGAACGGAGCTATCGTTTTTTTCTGTTTCATTTATTGATAAAAAAATAATCCCTAAATAAAATTATACATATGGGAGGTTTTCTATATAAAATTTGCAAAAAAAAAAAGTGTCCGCGTTCCTTTACGTCCGTTGTCCGTTTATAGGAAAATAATTTAAATGAATAATTCGAAAAAAAGTTTGTTCCTGAAAATGTGTCCGTTTAAGGGAATTGTCCGCTTATTGGAACTGACCGCAATCTGTTAATCCACGGACCATCTACGCTATTATGTTTATATGAATCCGCAACAAAACAAAAATGTTGCTAATTAAAACCAATAAACATACCTACGTAAAACAAAAAATGTATTTTTGACTCAAATTTCAGCTTAAGAATTATATAAATATTCATACCTGCTCGTATTTTCTAATTATTTGGTTTAAAAATAATAATTATTCATAATGGCAGAATTCTTACTTCTACACAATCATTTTTTAGCAATATGTACATATAGTTGAAAATTGCTCCTCACTATATTCTTAATTCAAATACCTCTAGATCTAGTAGACCCTAATGAACCATAAAAATCTTCGAGGCATTTCATTTTCCGCCACTCGATAGTCGATAATCGATACACAAGAATATAATATTTCAATAAAAGGCCCGCACAGCGGAATCGATTTACCACAACACAACAGCAAAAGTAATTTAATGCATGCAATTCAATTGAGACTTGAGAGACACTCACCCGCTTTACATGGATCCATATCCACATCGTTGGATGTCTTAGTCTCGTACTTCGTATGCATAAGTTCATCTATAGTAAATTTACTATGATAGTGGTGTCCTCCAACTGAAGACGATGTTGATGTTAGCGTCGACGTAGACGTAGACCGCGACTTTGGAACGAATTCATATTCCTCATGGTTATGTCGATGGACATGATGATGTAGCTGATGACTCTGATGAGAGTTGAGCATTAGAGGTGGATCGACCTCCACCTCTTGCTGCGTTACAGGGTGTTCCGCCTGGTGGCGCTGATGATTATGATTGTGATGATTATGGTGATGATGATTATGTTCAGATGGATGCTGCATCATCTGATGCTGCTGATGCTGCTGATGCTGCTGCTGCTGTTGATGATGATGGTGATTTCTGTGTAGATGCGGTTGTTCTTGATGTTGATTATTCTGAGGTTGAACCTCCACCTGATGGTGGTTAGGTTCTGTAGTTTGATTTACATATGAACATTGCACCACACACTGCAGCTGTATTAAAGCTAAGAACACAAAAACACAAACATAACTGAAAAATAACGAATGATTCTTTCGAAATGTAACGAACGCCATTGTTGTTGCAAAAATTGAGAAATTGTTGGTTTCTTTTTTCGAAGATTTATATTATTTTTTTTTTTTCTAAAAGCAAAAGTCACGAAAATAAGATTCTGCTTTCTTTACCGAACCGAATGAAAGCTGAGACTGATATTTACTTTGTTTTATTTTCTTTGTGACTGGAAATATTTATTATTATTTTTTTTTTTTTCGTTTCACGATTATTTTTGTTTTGTACTTCACTTCATTTCAATTCTGATAACGACAATTACAATATTAATTAAATGCGATTCATTTACGTTTGATAACCCGACGCGGATGCATTGTGATGATGATGATGATGATGCTGGGGCAGTATAGTTGTATAGTGTGGTCTGGTAATCTCAGTATCTCTCTCTCGGCAATGTGATGTGATATTATGTGATGGCTTTGAGATTTATTATTATTTTTTCTTTATATTTTAACAAATTTTCATCAATATTATATGTTGCTGATTTTTTTATTGAAAAGCTTTTGGAGAAACAACTGCAAAAATAAATAAAAAAACATTATTAATATAAAAAATGTATGTTGCATTGAAAATAACTTTAATTACTAAAAATAAAATATAACACTACTTTGAGTGTGTGATTATATAGGTATGATTCATATATGTACATAGTTGAGGATCATATTTTTTATAGATTGATTTATTTTAATAAGTTTTCAACTCAGAATATAATATTTAACAAAATAGAAATCTGTCTAGGTATGTATGTACAATTTACATTTATGATAAGGTAAGATTTGCATCCGTAAAACATTGAACTTGAGGTTTTACCAAACCTGGACCCTTATCACGTATGTATATCACGACTATTGCGGTCGCTTGATTAAATGATTATCGTTTTAACCATTGCTCTTAAAACAATATTAAATAAGTCGATAATTAAACAGCTCATAGCTGACTTCTCCCCTGATTTTGATAAAAGATAGGACTAGCAGACAACTGAAGTGATTTTTCTTTTTCAAACTACATATAACAATGCTATATAATTCAATTCAAATTCAATTAAAAAAAATATGTATATTGCACGTCTAAATTGCACATATTTACTCTTATGTACGAACACATTGGTGGAGTGAGCTATTTATCTGGTTTTAGAGGAAATTAGATTTGGGAGCCTTATTTTTATACCACCTTCCAAGTCGTTTCCGGAATATTGAATTTTAACGCATACAAAATTGCCTACCTAGCATAATTTTGGTCCTTAAAAATTAAAAACTTGTCGAGAGAATGTCTTAAAAATGTTACGTATTAAGTTAAAAGAAAATCTATTAGGCTGCAGCTGAACATACAGAACAGACAGAAAGACGGACAGAATTAGACTGCCAAATCTATTCGGTTCGAATAGCTTATCTACTCAGCTAATCTACTCAGGTGAGTTAACCAACTTACTCAGTTAGAGCAGCCAATGTACTCGGTTGAAGTAATCAATCTATCCAGTTGTAGTAGTCCATCTACTCAGTAGCCTATCTACGCAATTAAAGTAGCTAATCTACACGGTTTAAGTATCTAATTTATTATCTTATCTAAGAAGTGTATATCTACTTAGTAAAAGTAGCCAATCTACTTGGTTGCTTAACTCACTCGATTGAAGTAACCTCCTATAACTTCTCGGTTGAAGTAGCTTTTCTACTTGTTTGCTTTAAATTACTTACTTAGTTGTAATATCCCATCTAATCTGTTACTTAAGACAACAAATAATTTTTTAGAGTACCTACCCAATCTACTCGGCTGGAGTAGCTTATCTGGTCAGTTAATCTAATCGGTTACTTTAACCATCTTACTTAGTTGGTAGTTACTAATGTACTCGTTCGAAAAAAATTAAAGTTTTACAGAATCAAACTTAAGCTTTTGCACACGAAACGTCTTGTAATCACAAAACATAAAACCAAAATTTTCTAAACTACACGCACGGTGACTGACAACTGATGTACGTACAAAGTACATACACCCAAAGATTTGCAATTTGTGGGCTGCAACAAATACGTGCACCACAATACTTGAACCACAAGGGCATTTTTTAAAATTGCGTTTTTTTGAAGATTATTTCAACTTATTTTATCAACTGAAGGTAACGAAAAAGAAATACAACAATTTAATAAAAATTCCTTTGCAATATACTAAAAACAAAAATTGAAAAAGCACATCATCATAGACACACCAAGTTGATTTTATAATCAACAAAAATCAAGCAAGTTTTCTTCACTTTATAAAATTCTTAGAGCTTAAAAAGTTTATAATTATTATTTTTAAACTTCCTATTAACCATTGAATTTTCATGTCCTCTAATTTAAAATATTAAACGGAAAAAAAAATACTTCAAAATCCAGCAACAAAAATTGCAACATACAACAAAATGGTAGAATATAGAAGGCTATTCATAAAACTTTTCTTTTGCGTTGAAAGTTTTTTTCAAAAATCATTGCATCATCTTCCATTCATAAACTAGTGTAAACTCAGGCAGGGATACTGGTATAAAAACAATTTTTCGTTAAAGAAAACTAAATGCGAATGAGAGGATGGTTTTAGCTTACTCCAAAGTATCCTGATAATATTTATGTTTATATTGTTTAAGCTCAACTATAACAAAAGGAATAATTTTTTTTTCTTAAACTTTAAATTCTAAGAATATATTTATTAGAAATAATCATTGAAAGAGAAGATTTAGCACAAAATTAAACTGCCTTGACTTGATGTTCTTTTACTTTAAAATAGATATTCATCGTCATTTCTCTTTATACCATGGCTGTCTACATTAAGTTTGTTTAAGTACCCCTACCTACCTACTGCAGACTGCTGTTATAGAATTCCAGTTATCTAAAGTAATTAATAATTTTGTAAAAAAACAAAGAACTTATAAAAAAGTATTCGGATTAATTTACACTTCTTGTTTTACATTAAAATTATTCTACCATTATGAGAAATGACACGACTAAACAGTGATTTTTCATACTATAAATTATATAAGTTTTATTTATTAGAGCTTAATAACATAGAATAAAAATCCTGCTCAGGAAATATTTTATTTCGCTATAGAGATTTGTATATGTAAAACCTACGTACGTTTTGGATTGTCTTAATAATATGTATAATGAATGCGTTTTCTAAAAACGACAAACAATACACAAATTTCTTGAAATGTTTACAATTTTGGTGTCTAAGATTCCTAAATAGTTTATAATTTTAAGGGGATAGAAGTTTTTGTTGCAAGAAAAGAAAGTTTCTTTAGAATTCGTAATGGTGAAAATTGGGTGTAGTAAAGAGATGACATTATACCGAAGTGGAATAATAATTAGCTCCCGAAAATTTTGTTTTAACTAAACTAAAAGTCATAAATTATTAATAAATTTAAGCTTTCCGCACATTTCTTTTCGTTTTACCTAAATTAAAAGCGCCATGAATCAATCAAATGGTTACTTTTTAGGATTGTTTTTAAAATGTATGTAGTTTTTTTTTTATTTTAGTATTTAACGCCATCTATCGAATAACTTCAAAACTTTTGGATGTATGTCTGTGCACTTCTCATTTATTACCAACTATACAAGGTGAACCAATCCCTCGACCCAACCCCTAGCTCTATGTTACACCGTATGCGATTCAAAAATCGTATAAGAGTGGGTCTATTTTTGTTTCTATTTTAAATTCTAATGGTCTTATTTACATATAAAAGTTGTCTAACTTTAGACAACTGTCCAACTTTAGAAAATGTGTTCAAAAACATTGTTTATTGTTGTCTTAAAGCTGCCTAACTTAGACACAAGAGTAGATTGCCTTGAGCGTGAATAATGTGATATTTATTTTTATTAAATAAAGCATACTTCCACCAATTTGAAAATAGTTAGACAGTGTCTAAGTAGACAAAAATCTAATAAATACAACTTTAAACTTCGAAGAAAAAAAAAATGAAAAAAACAATTTCAAATCAATTTTTTTGCAAAAATTTAAGTAAGTGAGTACTTAGTTTTGTTTTAAAAATTGAATGCTGTTATTATTTTAAGTCGAAAACAAAAAACAAGATGCAAAAATGTCTTCTCGTTATTGGGACAGAAAATAACAAAAATACTTTTCCATAAATTTGACTTCAATCATTTGTTTAAGTAGCTTTAAAAATCCATTTCACTAAAAAACTAATTAGGTAGATTAAATTATTGTCAATTTTCTCAAAAACTAGAAGACATTTTGGCATCTGGTTTTCTGTTTTTCACTAAAAATTATTAAGAGCATTAAATTTTAAAAACAAAAATTGTATGTAATTACGTAAAATTTTGAAGAAATTAAGTTAGAATTTTTTTTTCAAAATAATTTTTTTAAAAACTGTTTACTTAAACAACGTCATTAAAAAATTAAAATTAAAGAAGAAATTTCTGGCTCTACAGCATATCGTATAGCATGACATTATGTTAATGTAACCATTGTTCTTTAATAATTTTTTTTCTGTTTTAAGTAATTCTTTTAGAAAATTGTTTCTTCCGGCTAAATAGGTGGAATAGACCTCCCCCTCCCAAACGATTTTTTTTGGTCTAGACCCAACCCACACTCTCAAGCTTTTTGTCAAACTTACATGCGAACCCTTCATGATGTATGGTTGGGTCGATACAAGAAAAAACCGTATGAAATGGTTTTCTTTTTCACCTCGTTTAGGTGGGAGCGGAAATTTTCGTAAAATTTTTAAAAATTAACTTAATTTAGCAACAATGTTATTAAAAAACATTGGTTTTTTAAAGGCTCCTGACTAAATATGTGTATGGCACCGAGAGTAAAGATACGTTAAAAGTGTTTTTTAATTGCTTGAGAGGGGATCTGAGCCCCCCTTCTCGGTTCAGCGCTGCTTATATTCGCTTGTTTCCATAAATGCTTTTCATAAATTGTTAAGTGCGTCCCTCTGAAAATTATCTTTCTTACCTTTAGGTACGCTCCACTAAATTAAAACTTAAGTCATATCTTAGGACTTAACTGCTTTATATTGAACTTATATCGTTCTTATTGTGTAGGAACGAACAATAGAGATATTTCTTAATTAAGACAAACAATATTCATACTCCCAGGCTATCTTATTTTGATTGCACCTATAAATTGAATCAGAAGGACTTAGAGGATGTGTCATGATTAATTTGTAAAGTTCAATCTATATTATAAGATATACAACCCATAGAGCAGAGAAAATATAATATAATAATAAATATTATATAGCGCATGCATACATACCTATTCTAATAGGCAATTGTGCATTGTGAAAGTGCATTTATTAACACTCCTAAAGGCGATTCGGCTTACAAACATCGTATATTGTACACAATAATAATACCTTTCTCTGGAATTTGGATTTATAGGTAGGTACTATATGAGCTCAATTAATTGTTTTATTGGAATTGAATAGGTATATACTTTGGCAGCTTTACCAGCATCAGTTCAGTTTGTATTGATTTCAAACTCACAGTTATTCTATTTTGTCAACAAGAAATTAAGCCAAAAACAATGTTGTCAAAATCCAGTTTATTCATACATACATACATACGTACATATACATAAATAAATTGGAAACTATATTTTTGTTGTTATAAGACTAAATATTATTTGATTTCTTATGTTTTGTAGATATTATCTACGGTAACAGTTTTCTTATTTTTTAATTATTTTATAAAATTATAGTAAACAAAATATATTAAAATATTTATTTAAAAAACACAACTTTAAGACTGGAAAGGATGTTAATGTACCTTGAACATTTTTAACATTGAAAGTGACACAAATAAACCACAAAAAAATACTTAAGTTAAGGTTAAAAAGTCAATTTTAACTTATTTATTCAATCGAACTTAGAATTGCAAACTTATAATAATATCAATTAGCACTTAAGCATAAGAATGCTCTTTGATTTGCTTACTTATTTAATACCATTAAACTTATTAAAATTCTAACATTTAGAATCATTTCCTATTTCAATTCTCTATTTTAAAAATGCACAATAATAATAAAATACACGACAAAAGGTGATAAAATTAAATCGATTTTATATTTATTTCTGAACTGTTTATAATATTTGAATAAAATTAGAAATACGGGAATAAATAAAATATATGACAATTTTTGCTATATAGATAAGCATTAACAAAGTTATTTTTTTTTATGTAGTTTATTTTTAAACAGTTAATTTCAAAACAGTTTAATCAATTTTTTTTAATCAAAATGGGTAAACCTGTTTGCGAGAAAAAATTGAAGACAAAAGGGGTAAGTTTCTTTGTTTATTCCAAATATTCCAAATATCTCGAATACCGTTTTTGTGTTTCACTCGCTGGAATATTCCAGATAAACTATTTTGTTGTTTCTTTATTCTTTCCACAATTTTATTATTGGAATGCGTTCTTTTTGTTCCCAGTCAAGAAGTAGTGAAAAATGGAATATTTTCTACTTTTAATTTTTTTCATTGTTAAAAATACTGTTGTCTTGTCGGCCATGGATAAAAATAAAGAAGAATCAAATAGAATTGGTGAGCATTTGTGATAAGTATTTTGTATCTTCATTTTCTTCATGCTAAGCTAAAATTTGTGTACTTTGTTATTATTGTAACTTTGACATTTCGGTAATTCTTGTGCATTTGGCCTTTTGTAAACTAATAAGAATGTACATAATAACAGCTGATAGTTATTATATATATATTCTATATATATATTCTTTTCATTAAGATCTGTTTGTTTATTTATTCCATTCTGTATATTTTGAATAGTTATTTTGCATTTTATGTATTTTCTATTCTTTATCCGAAACACACACACAAAATTAAAAAAAAAAAAAAAAAACCAAAACGAAAATTAGAATATCGAAGACATTTGCCGCAAGAAAATTACATTGGCTGAGAAGAACATGGCATCGATCTTATGTCAGTTTACATAGTTCGTTTTAAAATTTTGTTAAATAAGTTGTTCCAGAAAGTTAGTGAAACAAAAGTAAAAGTTCTATCGGTTCTCGGATATTACATCGAAATTTTTTTGGAAAAAAATGTTTGAAAAAAATTAGAATGCATCGTTTTTTTAAAAAAGTTTGTTTATATATGTACATACAATTTTGTAAACAAAATATGCACACCAATTTTAATTAGTATTTTTGTATGTGGATTTCAAAATTTAATTTTAATAAAAATATGTACATACATATGTAGGTACCTACCCAAAATTTCCTGAAAAAAAAATTGATTTCTTTAATCGAAAACTCGACATATCGTTTTTGAAATATTGAGTTTTCAAAAAAAATGTTAACTTTTTTAACATAACTCTATTATTTCTTCTTACAAATATACAAATATTGATCAAATTTAGTTAAATCGTTTTCAAGAAAGTCAAAAACCAGAAAAAAACGTTCTATAACCATTTTTAGAATTTTTTTGTTAAAAGTAGCTTGTTACTGAATTTATAGCAAAAACCAGGTACTTATCGTTATTTTTAATTCTAAAAATAAAATTTAAAAAAAACGCTAGGCATACGAAGTTTAAAGAAAATCGGTCTATTCGTGTAAGCCTTAGCCAAACAGACAGACAGACAGAATTTTTCGTCTTCCATATCATCGTAGTGTCAAGTTTGGCCAAAATCCTATTTCGATTATGAAATCCATAATACTGGATCCGCAGTGATTCGCAGTGCAGGGGTCTCTTTTCTCTTTACTCATTTCTCGTGAAAAGAAACGAGAACACTATACTGCGAATAACTGCGGATCCAGTATTACGGATTCCATAATCGGCATATTATAACTATTTATATGTGTATCACAAATAAAAAGTATGCCAGGCTTATGAACGAAAATTGTTTCGCAAATCGTACTCCGCAACTATCGAAATAAATTTTAATCGAAATTTTAGCGTAATTTGTTGTTTTATCTAAAGCGGGCCACCATACTGACACCCCGTATGTTAGAATCGGTCTGACTACCGAAGTGTATATCCAATAAGCACTGCGGGGTTGGAGTCCCCATTTATTGCCAATGGCCTTTTAACATGAGAAGAGTGCTACTGTGGCTTTTTAAACTCTTTTGAGTATATTAGGTTTCCAACTTAACTTCCTATTGAGAATAAGACCCAAGTATTTGCTCTCGTCTGAGAATGTTAATGGTACACCTTTGATTATAGGAGGGTCGATATGGGGAATTTGGTATTACATAGAAAAGAGAACAAGATGTACCTATTTTGTGAGGGTTAACACCCAGCCCGCAGCGATCTGCCCTGTTTATTAGATTATTTAGCGACTTAGTGATAGGCTGATAGATCATAGATCTTTTGGGATTATGTGGGAGCATTTGCCAGCTTTGGGAATAAAACAACTTTTACTTTTATCCATGACAAGGGAATGTGGACTAGTTGCAAACAACTTATAAAGAGTATTTCCAGAATTGGCAGAATAATATCTGAAGTCATTTAGAGTTCGGCTGGTATTATGCCGTCCGGCCCAGCTGTCTTGTATGGCTCAAAGCTATTTATTGCCTATTTTAGCTTGTCCCTTGTAATCAGACCTTGTTTATTATCGGTCGGTGTAATTCACAGTTTGGGAGCTACCTGGAAAATGAGTGTCCAGTAGCAGGTTAAGCGATTCATTGCAAGAGTTGGTCCATTGTACAAACAAAACCAACTTTTTATTTTATATTATATATCAGCGAAATATTTATACAATATTTTATTAAAGTAAGAAATATCTTTCGAAATTAATTATAAAGAGTTCAACAAGAATGCAATAATGACAAAAGAAGTAAATGTATTTCAGATTCGTAAAAAAATAACACTTCATTTATTATTACAAAAAAATCAGAAAAATTCTTAAACAACTTATAAATTCCTTAAAGACATTGCCTGTGAAAATACGATAGGAAAACACAAATATATACTTCTAGAGAATATATATATACATAAGATAGGTATTAAGCTTGATAACAAACGATGATGCTTAGACTGACGGAAAGTGGAATTTAACGAAAAAGATTCCCCCATATAAATTTTCGACTTTTCCTCAAGAAATGCTAAGGATGTTCGCGCACATTAACCATCCTTATATAAATCACATTGGCCTGGCCATATCTAATTAATTTGGGCATTTTAAGACGATAGGTCCATGTAGTAGGTATATTTGTAGCTTATAGAAGAAAGATACTCGATTGTACGATTCAATAGATCGGAATTAAATACTCAACTCACTATAACAAAACCACTTCCCAATATTCGTATATTGCTAAGGGTGGGGTGTGTATTTCATGTTTTTATTTTTATTTTTATTTTTTCTTTGTATTTGATTTAGTTTGCTTGCTTTAACATTGTATCTTTTGATAATAATATTCAACTTGTAATCTCTCACTCTCCTCTCTGGAGAGATTAATCGTCAACGAAATAGCAAAGGTCTAGGCTACCATTTCTATTTATTTTGTTTATTTTTAGCATTTATAACATATTATAATCGTACATTAAAGGTTAGGTACAATATATATTTATTGTTCAGTTTGCTTCCTGTGATTTTCATAAATATAGTCTGGGAAGCACATTAACCAGATTGAGGATAGTAATTTCAACGATGGCCGATAAATAACGAAGAATAGAATAAGTTTAAGTTTAACCATGTTAGACTGTAGATTTTTGTGAATGTTGCAGTTTCCGATCAATGCATCACCAACAAATTTTGAGAGAAAATGTAAATGTATATAATCCAGGTGTAATTTACTTTATTTTCGAATCTGGCTTGCATAGAAAGATACATGAAGAAAATATCAATTTTTATTTGGAATATTTGGAATTGTAGATCATGCAATTTCATAGAGAAAAGGTTTCAACACTTTTCTTTCTCCACCTAACCGTTTAAAAGACATGGCCAAATCATTTCCTAAACGGTGTGTGTTTTCAACAAATTTGTTCATGCTAAGTTTGTACATCATGTACAAAGAAAATGTTAACATAAATTTCCTAACATCGAACATTTAGGAGATATGATAATTTTAAAAAATTGTTCAAAAGTCAAAAATAGATGTAGTTTTTGTGCTTTTAACTCTCAAATGGCAATTTAAAAAAAATATATGCTTATACTTTATAGATTATATTATTTATTACAAGAAAAACTATGATAATTTTTTCATACGAGGCATCAGTTACAAGATGTTGCAACTTAAAAAATGATCTAATTTCGAAAATAAGCCCTGTAAAAATGAACAAAAATGGCGCCAATCTTTGGAAAAAAAATCTAAGGAAAAATTTTTAAACCCATTTGTCTTTATTTTAGCATAAAAAAAAATTGTCTAAAAATTTATTGAATGTCAAATGTCTAAAATATCGAGTTTTAACTTGACCATTTTTAAGTCGCAATTTTGAAAACTTTGCTTTTTGAGAGAAAAAAATTTTTTTTTTTTTCAAAATAGCTTTTCACTGCCTTTAGTCCACAAAAATTTAGGCGTTTCGTCCCGGCGATCTCACTTGGACTCATCAGTTGACTAGCGAGGACCTTGTCAATACGCAATTTTTGTTAAGTTCAGTCCATCTAACATAGATTTCATGACGAATATCTAATATTTTTTTAATAATTGAATTTAAGTCATGTTAATTAGCTTATTAAATCCAATTAGGTGGATTAACGATTGGATTAACAGATTTTTAACAAAGACGAATTAAATAAAAAGAAAACAAACGCTAGTGGAACATATATGTATGTATGTACCATGTTTAACAGGTTAAATGAAAAAGTTGTTAATTAAAAGATAACTAAGCAATTTTATTAATAGGGATGTGAGAAATTAAAAAAAATTGAAAATAACATCTTTAATCCAATGTCATAACGTTGGATGAAAGATTTCTTTCTTTTTTAGCTATTAATAAAAGAAACACATGTATTTAGGGTAGGTACATTATTTATAATTTTACAATCTCTTTCATTATTAAAAAAAAAAACACACAAACTATTATGCAGCAATTTTACCCCTCAGACTATTGTGATTCTTATCACTCCATTAGTTTTCATAGCCAAAGGATTTTCCCTAGAAGGTTTTTATAAGTTAAATATTTGATTATATCAAGGATCACGATTTACTATATTAAAAAACAAAAAAAAAAATAAAAACAAACACCTTTTTTTAAATTTAAAAATTCAATTAAGCCACTTAAACGAACATACGTTAACAATTTAAAAACTTGTTATAATATGTCCATCACAAGTATCTTGACAATAAAACATTTTATCCAGATTGGATACGCATTTTTCCTTTGTATATTCCTGGGCAAAGTGATGGCTTCTTGTTTTTTTGTTTTTTTTTTTGTGTTCGTAAAACTGTCGAGCATCAGATGACAGGAAATAAACATAAGGGTATACAATTTCCGCTTACACGATTGTGCCATTAACGTGGCCAAAATGACATTTTGAATTTTCTTATTACAAAGACAGACAAACTGATGGATAATCTCATTTTAATTAAATGATAAAACAATGTAAGGTATTTTTATGTTTTTCTTTTTTTATATAAGAAAAATTTAAGGATAAAAGAAATCGCTAAACTCTTTATCTTACATTTGTAGAAACAAATCATTTTAATTTAAGTAAAGGTATGTACATATTTTCCCTTTTCCTATAAATGTATACATAAATATGTACATACACATTTTTATAAAGAATAATATTTAATTATTAGTAATAATTGGATTTTTATTTTATGATTTTATTTGAACATTTTTGTAAATTGGGAATACAAATAAAGAATGTTTTTTAACCCAGTATTAACTTTAGACAAATCTGTCAAACCAATTGTCATTTTAACAAAAACTGTCAGTGTCAATTTTATTCAGTAGACTTTCTAATTTGACAAATTTATTAGAAATCTATACTTAAAAAATATGATTCTTTAAATGCTATGATTGTAAAGTTTTTAATGCGTCTGGTTGTTTTTAAAGTACAGCTATGAATTATGAGAATTACATATATATAACCCTTTTTCCTCGCACTTTTCCATTTACTATATAAAAATGACGTTGGGCATTATTCAATTTTCAAGCAAATACTTGTGACAAAAAAACCACTTGCATTATAATCTTTCAAAATAAAATCCTGCCGCAAAATTATCTCAATAAAACAAATTTCCATAAAGAAAATCTGTAGTAGGTAGTAGGTACCTACAAAAAAAATGTACATTAAAATAAATTATCAACGAAAAACGGAAGTGAAAAATCACTGCACTGAAAATTAGAGGTAGAGGATTATCTTTATATCTAGAGTATAGAGAACATTGTATACCACTTAACAATTGCATAGATAATATCATTATTTATAACTCTGCCCATGGATTTTTGTGAATAATTTAGCAATCAAAATCACTGAACAAAACCCACGAAAGATTTACCATTAAAAACAAAAATAAAGAGTCCTATATACACCCCCGCTGCGCTATACTCGGCACGCGACAACGGACGGTGGCGATGGCAGTTGTTGGGCGTTTTAACATATAATACACAAATTGAAAGACAAAAGAAAATTGAAAAGACACACACACAAATTGTTGTATATAGAAGGTGGTGATTCTGTGGCAAAGAAGGGATAAAAAGATCCTTTTTCTAAAATAGAAGCATCATGGCAGGCATTCAAATAGAATACAAACAAAACCACCCTCGATTTAGCGCCAAATTCCGTTTTTGTGTTTTTTTTTTTTTGACATCCTTCGAAACAATTAAATAGTAGACGAATGGTGGAATTCAAAATCTCATTAGAGTATTAAACGAATTCATTGCAAATACAGTTTCCAGTAAATTTACCCATTTTCATTTTATCATCTCATCATCCCCGTGGACAGTTCTTTGAGGTTTTTTTTTTCTTCAATCCTTATTTAGTATAAGATTCTTTGAATTTTTTTTTGCTTGTGATACTGAAACCGAAACTATAAGGGAACGGCTATGCTTTCGCAAAAAAAAATTAATGGTCAATTTGGTCTTGCCATTTAAATCTTTAACTTTTATTTATACACAAGCATATTTGAGCAAAAAATTTAAGTGTACTAAACAAATGTATTACTTCTTTTGTTTTTCTTAATTAAACTACTTCCCTGCGAAATTTGATCAATATCAGTTAAGTCATTAACGAGATATACCTACGTGAATAATGCTTCTATGTTTTGTAAAACTAATAATGGCTACCTGCTAATTTATTGAAGTTCGATTTTAAAAACTAAATTAAAAAAAAAAAAAAACAAGAATTAAATTAACACAGAAAACATGGTCAAGTTTTGTCGAGAACAAAACAACGGGTAAAGTTATTCCGAAAAGCAAATAACGTGAAGTGGCTCAAGTTAAATTAATATCCTAGTATATTTTTTCTGATTTATGTGTTTATAAAAGAAGAATTCAACCTGTGAAATTTATTCAAACTATAGAAACTTTTGTAATTATTTTATAGATCTTACTTGGTACTTTTTAACGATTACGAATAAAAATTTACCCGATTTGCCATTCCAGCATAGTTGAGGAACATTAGAAATGAAAAAAGCATTTATGTATTTATGTATGTACATTGAATGTCAAATTTAAATGTTGAGCAACTTTTCTGACCATAGGTACCAACATCATAACTTTCCTAAAAAGGGTCAAATACATGTGGTTTAAAAAATTATTGTTTTGTATTAAATTTTTGTTTCTATTAAATACGCAATTTAATAAGGTTTTTCTTACATATATAAGTATAGTTTTATGTGACTGTGCAATGATATAATACAAAAAATGTAGTCCGATATTCTAGCTAAATTTTAAGACCTTAAACCGATGTTATATGCAAGCCAAACCAAACACAATGTATCTTTACAATTATTATACCGACTACAAATTTAGGTACATACCTATGAACATTTAGCATTTTTTTTCCGACGCGAAGCAAATTTGCCACGATTGTGGTTTTTATTGCACAAACTCCGCCGCCGCCGCCGGCTTTAGAATACTATCTTCCTCTCGCCAATTGGTGGTTGAATGTATTTTAATGCTTTTTTGTTTTTATCAACTTCCTCATTGAATTAAATTATTTGTTCGATATTTATTTTAATGTTTTTAGCATGAAATTTTGAATTTTGAATTTTTTGCTTGCTCTAACACGTGCCATTTTTCCTTTAATTATATACCTTAATATTAAAAATCGGATAATTGGATCGAAAGATATAAGCATTTAAGTAAACGCAAATCGGGTATTTTTAAGATTTTGCAAAAATCATAATCAAAAACATACCCATTTTTTTTCTACGAACTTTTCTCCTTTTTTTCTGTCCGTTTTATCATCTTCTTCGTATTTTGTTTCCTCAGACTAGTAAGAACAAAGCATGAACGAAATAATTTTGTTTATTGTGTTTATTTTGATTATTTTGTTTATTTTGTTTATTCCCCTCACGTTTCACCCCCCTTTGCCTACTAGGCGTTTCATATTTTTGAAATCCTGTTGATTTTTTTACATTGTATGCCTCCGTTTAAACATTTCTAATGTTAAAAAGGTTTAAAGTTAATTCTGAAAAACCACAGGTTAGTCATTTAGGGTCTGTCTTTTTTATTTTATTTATCAATGATCCACCGTCTACGTCATTTATGCGGGCCAAGTAAAAAATCTTCAAAACGATTCGAAATTCTTTTGACGTGAATGTGGAACAAATCGGCAATGTATTCCCAGTTTTCCAAGAAGAAATTTTATATTAAAAAAAAACTCAAATATTGCGAGAAAAATCCAACAAATTTACTAGTAGCTACCCTTTCGGCTTCCTGTTAAAATCTTTAAGTCCAAAATTGGCTTAGATCCAAAAAATCACTGCATTCAAATACCATCTAATTTTGAAACCTTAAAGTTTTAGTTTTCGATTTAAATAAAAAGCCGACGTTATACTTGGCTTTCTGTTTTAGATGTGATAAGAAAAATTTCAAGTTCACCCATCGGCAACTTCATGCGACCCAGTCGTGCATTTAATTCCCTATATCTACTGCTTTGGATCCTTGTTAGAAGATTCAACAAATCATTAATTTTATTCCTTCATAGTAGCATATTCAATCCCCCCACACAAAAGTAATCCTATCAAGGCCACAAAAAGCCAAAAACGAAAAAAAAAGAAAACCTCTCAAGATTAAATTGCTTAAAAAAAAAGGATACAAAAAAAGGATCTCACATTTCACTATCATATCATGGTCAGATGTTTGTTCTGTGCCTGTGTTCGTTTGTTCCTTCATTCTTGTCAATATATGAAAGAAAGAAGACGAATAAATATCAATTATTCGTCTTTAATTTTTCACAACATTGGGCGCCAGTTTTGGTCTTATCTCATTACACCAGAAAGGATTCGAAACGATGACGACCGTCATCCTTCAACGGACAACTGCATGCGTAGGCTAAATTATGGAAAGGCTATCTCTATATATAGATATCTTTATTACGATTTTGTCTTTATTAATTCCCTTTCCACAATAAAAAGTGTGACAAAAAAAATAAATCTTTTGAACATCCACGAAAGTTTTTCTTATTCAGGCCGTTCAGGGGGACAATAGGGAAAATCAGGACTGAAAGCCGTATCCATTCATGAGGTTTTCTGAATTCACAAAGCACTTCAATTGCGTCGAAATTATTGATGTTATCTTATCTATATACGTACCTTGTATTTAGCAAAAAAAAAGAAGCAATTCACCAAGTGCCACTGGATACCGGCCGACTCCCACTCGATTAGGATTCAATTTTGTATAAATGTTCAAAAGGATGAGATTATAAGCGCGTGTTTGGGGGTGGGCTTATTTTATTTTTTTTTCTACCAGCCAAAATTAAATGAAGGCAAAACAAACCATTTAAGAGGTTTCATTAATTTTAATTTTTGAGAATTATAATTGCACTGTGACACACACACACAAACACCCACAAAAAGGATATTTCAAAGTTGCGAAATTAAATTAAACGATATTAAGACACGACTCGAGGTCCTTTGCCAATGTCGTTTCATGAAAACGAGATGAAAAAAAAAGCAGTTAAAAGAAGCCGAAACCATTAAGAACCATAACCGTTCCTTAACACACTGTTCAAATAAAAAAAAACTAAAGTTAGATAGCAAACTCTTTCCGGCGTTGTAGTCTACCACGGTTGGTAGCCTGAACTCGACTGAATGATGTATCTGAGAACAAAATTGTATCTGGCACTGGCACTGGCTGCTGTGTGCTGTATCTGTGATTCTGCTCCACTATATGGCGCTGATGGTGATTGTTGTTGGAATTGTCTTCTAGAAATGAAAATGAAATTAAACAGCCGGAGTTTTGTTGAAAAAGAGCGACGCTACTTCATATACAGCTTCTGCATGCACATCAATGCTATATTATTCGAAAATATTCTATATCGAGGAGGCATGCCTGCTTCTTTGGCATCCTCATCCTCATGGATCCATGATCCAGACAAACCGAAGAGACAACCCCCTCTTTGAACAGGAAGAAGAATGGAGCAAAATATTGTATACAAGTGAATTTATATATTTTAGCAAGTGTTAGCAGGAGCAAGAGTATGTCAGTGGCAGAAGCTGCAGAGAGATGCAATTGTAAAAGATACAGATATACATTATTTATACACGATTATACCTACGTGTTGATATTCTTCTTGAGGTGGTTATTTTTAGTTCTATATACTTTTTTTTATAGATAAGAGGTTTCCGCGTTTTAACATCATCAAGAAGTAATATTATTTGCGGTTTTATACGCATTGATTACAGTTACATTGTGTTAGGTGCTAATTACACTAGACATAAACCTTTGACATTTAAGTTGTATGTATATTCATTATAAGAATTAACTTTCTTTGTAGATTTTTAGTACCGAATAACAGTAGGGAAAAAAACTAACATCTTTTAGTTGTTTGTTTCTCAAAAGTATCACAGAATTTAAAGTTTTGCGTTTTTTGAAATCCTAAGTTCGAATTCGAACTAAAAATTGCTTCATTTTGGTTCAGATTTCAGAAAATCTAGTCTTTTTTTTAATCCAGTAATTGACTTATTTTTCAAACATTATGTATACAACATTAAATATATTTTCAAAATTGTTCTCCACACAAATTTGTGAAAGAATCGAGAATTGACAGCAGTGGAAAATTTACATCGATGCATTAGGATTTCCCAACTAATTAAGAATTATTTATATATTTTCCCATAATTTGCGGAAAAACCAATACCTATATATCCTTTCCGTTAATAATCTACATAGTACATACCTGTCGTTATTCACATGCATTTATTTGGTTTGATTTTTTGATTTGAGTAAATGAGAATACAATTTGTAAACTGTTGCATATCGTATCGTATTAAAAGTCAACAATCAGAAGAAAATGCTGTTAAAATAAATAAATTGACAAAGTGTAAAACTGAATAAATAAATAAATAAATAAATTGAAAAAGTGTAAAACTGATGTAAAACTATACACAGCCAAATTATTCACTCACTTTAATCCAGTTTTAGAAATACAAATAGGTTAATAGTGAGTTAAATCGAAAAATTAAAACCAATTGCATTATCTATACTTCTTAAAATTTCTACAAAAAAATATTATTTTTTTTTATTTACAATTTTTTAATTTTAATAAACCGCAAATCGTGAACACCCTAATACTTATAGTATGAGCGATTATAAAAATAATTCTTGATATATAAGTTAAATCTTAATTCATCCACAAAATGTCATATAATTTATATGTCATCTCTATAAACCAAACAAATTTGTGTAAAATTTCAATAAAATGGTTTATTCGTAGTGAATTATGACCATTAAATGTAGAACTTGACTGCTAACTTAAAGGTTTGGATTAGTGCTTTAAACTAGACAGCAAGCTTTTCCAGTTTAAAATGGATTTCGCACCATTGGGTTTTTATAAGATAATAATAAAAAATAAATAACTTTAGTCTTTTTTTTAAACTTTTTTTAACCTTAAAGAGCTGTTAATAGTTAGACAACAGAATTGATTGTGTAAACCTTGACTACATTCAAATTTTAATAAATCAAATTAAACAGATTTCTAACTGGAAAGACCCTGCCCAACTAGTCAACAGTCTTAAACCCAGTTTTTCAATGGTGTATTTAACCACAATTAACGAACTTTGTATGAACAAAAAATTTACTAACAGTTAAGTCAAGAAGCATTTTTTTTGGAGAGAATTCATGCAGATTGACCTAACTTACTTTATACTATCGTTCAATTAAATAGTTAGACATTAAGACAAATTTATAGGGCTTATAGAATGGACACCCTATTTACTCTCCTGATTTAAATATTATTGAAAATATTTGGGAGATACTGGTGAGAAAATCATATGAATCCAGAAAACTGTTCGAGTTCAAAAAATCTTTATTATATTGCGATTTAGACAGCTTGGATTGAAATTTGCCTAAACTACCTTAAACAATTGTATATGGAATCAATGCCACGTTTGGAATTTAAGAGGTAATTTCAAATTAAGATGTGCACTCATTATTAAATGATTAAAAAACTAAATTATTATAAAAAATTTATTTTACGTAAAGACTATTTCAATTATAGCCCATTTACATATTTCAATGAACCAAACAAAAATCACTCGATTTAAACAAATCTAAGTGGAACCAAAAGTAACGTTTGCGTTTTTATTATTCTCTTTAAAATTTGATGTTCTGTCTAATTTCATTACAAAAATCTATTGAGTTAACTTAGTTTGGGAGCAATAGCTATAAATGGTTTTCAAAAAAAAAATTACCTTTTCAATTGAACGGGGGTGTATCTGTTTAGTAAATCCAAAGGTAACTCAAATCTTGCACAGAAAAACTAGGTCTTAGAGAATCTTAAAAAAAAAGACTGCTTATTTCTCAGACAACTGTAACAAAATTATTTTTCAAACCTTCATTTCTCATAACTGTGAGAAAAAAGTTATTTAAAATAAGGACACCGTTGTTTTTAGAAATAGCCATTATCCGTTTTGCAGTTGTTCCCAGCAAAATATACAAAACAATGAGCGAGAACATCTTAGAGATAACCATATCGTTCATCAATGAAGTTTGTCTTGAGAATCAAGATTTAATACTAACATGCATATTAAATAATAAACTTTAAGTTAAATTCTGAACTTTTTTAACTGTCATCCAAAATCAAGTTAAACTTTTTTTTAACTGGCGCCCAAGAGAAAACAGGTTTTTGAAATTTGCATTCAATTCAAATTCACACTCACCACTGTTTAGTTTTGATTTGTACTGTTAAGAACAAGAATAAGATTCCCTTTCAGCATGTACATTCAAACCATACCACGTCCCATACACAAATTAAAAAAAAAAAAACTCTACCTCCACTTGCTCTGTTGAATATCCTTTTACAGCAATAAAAACATAAACAGAGAGTTTCTTTCTCAAAAATGTGGTGCGCAGGATTTTAAATGAAATAAATATTCTCAATTTTTGCAGCAGAGAGGAAAGTGGTCGGTTGGATGCTTCTCACAGTGCCACTTTACAACAATATAGTTGATAACAGTGTCATCAAAGTGATAAAACAAATTACGGGGCTAGACAAAGGGCATATAAATACACAATGCACTACACACACATCACAAAAGGTATAAGACATACTGGGTGGCCGAAATAAAAACAGTGTTGCCAGAGTTGTTGTATGTATGTTGATGAATTGAATACGATATTCATTTGATGATATATGATATTTAATGCTGGTATACATTATTATGTTATTATGAAGTGTACTTGATTAAACACCATGTTATAACTTGCGATGTATACATAGATATACTATATCATGTTGCATAATATGTTGAACATAATATTCATATGACATTATGACAAAAAAATTAAATCTCTATAGACCTATTGATCTAACCTGCCATAATGATGGGAAAACGAAATAAAATACGCAAATTCAAAAATGTCACTATCACTAAAAAAAATTAAGATATTAAAAAAAAACATAACAAAAAGCAAAGCCAAAGGAATAACGTTTGGCGCCAATTGTTGAGCCAACATCATTTAATTTAATAATATTAATATTTATTTGATAATATGTTAGTTTTAGGGCAATTGTATTTGAATAATTAAATTTCTTAATTTAAAAAAAAAAATGTCATCGTGTAAATGTACCGATTTGTTAAAATATAGGTTACATTTTTGTTACGATGTAAAACTAAGTAGTGACTATACTATGTTAAGATTATAATCAAACCTAACATTATGATTACTACACATTGATAAAAAAATACTCCATATTGTCAATCACTTGCCCAAGAAGTTTGTTATAAACGCAGTTCAATTTGAACAGAGACAATTTTCGAGTTCCTACACAAATTAGACTGAATAAAATGCACTGGAACTTTCTCTTACGTGCGATCAAACTGTGGTTTCAAAGACTGAATAGTGTAGAAATAATTAAGTTATGGGTGCCTATATTGTATGCCATAAGGTAGTTTAGTTTTAGGTTGTATTATGTGAGTACATAAATATGAACCGTGTTGCACTTATGCATGAAACTTACAATTTATAGACTGAAAAATTGTTAAAAAATCAATATAATTAAAAATAAATTGACTGAACCACTTCTTAATTTTTTTTTGACACCAACGCGATGTAAAACATCTGATTTCTTACATAAATCTCAATTTATAAGAACAAATATTTAAAAATCGTTGCAGCGGTTTTTTAAATAATTAATTTTTTATATATAAAATTTTGAAAACATTTTTATGAAAAAAAAATTGGTACATACGCCATATTTTATTTTTTATTAATGCGGAGTTTAAAAATTACTTTAAAAAAAGATCATCTACTAGCTTTCGATATATCTAATTTTCAAAAAATTATTTTATTTTTTTTTTTTTCAAATCCAAAATTTCGAAAATTTTGTTATGTAATACATATTATTTAAACTTATTGGAAGCTCCTATGTAAAAAGATTTATTAAAATCGGTTCAACAGATAATAAGATAGTTGGAAACCAAAAAAAAATGGTTCTATGAAAGATACCATTTTTAATCGATGGATAATTTTTTTCCCAATAATAAATAGTTCGTACTAAAATTAGCTCACATAAATATTTTAATCAAAATCGTAAGAGCCGCTTTTGAGAAAAATGCTATTTTTCATTCCGGTTTTTAAAAACTTGTATGGGAGGTACCCTTATTTTTGGTCATAAGAATAATTTTAATTTAAAATATGCTAGATAACATTAAAAAAACTGCTAATTGCCAGGTTTAATAAAAAGTTCTAAAAAAAAATGTTTAAAAAAAAGCAAACAAATAATTTTGAAATTTTTAAGTTCTCAAAAAAAAATGTTTAAAAAAAGCAAACAAGTAATTTTGAAGAACTTTGGCATACAATATTTTTAAAACTTTTTGAAAGATTTTCTATAAAACAAAATTGTTCGAAATCATTTCAACCATTTTTGAAAAAATCGAAAGTCAAAAAATGTTTCTATGGGAGGTACCATTTAGAACAATTTTTCCGATTTTTTTTTTTTTAAATCACTGGTGTTTTTAAGTTCCGAAAAATGTGGTTTTATTACTTGCTAAAAAATCGTATGGCAGGTATCGTTATTTTTGGTCCCAAAAAAAGAAATGGAAAAAAACGTCCGGGTGAACGTCCAAAAAGTTAAAAAAAAAAATCGACCTACCCTTTTAGGCTGCAGCTGAAAGGACAGACAGCCATTCAGACAAACAAAATTGCGAGACCCACTTTTTTCGACTTCGCTATCATCTATAAAAATTAACACGTAAACCAATAACAGTGAAAACAAGGGCAGTACCAAATTATGTCTTATATCGGTAATTTTTGTTCATATGTTTTTACGAATTTATAAAATCATTGAAGAAAAAAGGCAGCGGTATAAAGTTAGCCTAATAATATCCCTTTATAAAAGAATTAATAGCGTGAGAATTTTTGTTTACGACATATCTACAGCAAACAAGAATCAGAATCAAATCAGTTAAAGACAACTCACATAAATATAATGTATACCATATTATTTCAGCAGTCTTTATTCAACGTTTTTTTACTCCTCAGGACAGCCTTTGTTCAGTAGGTATTTATGCTCCACAAAGCATGAATATATGATTTAAATTAATTTTCTATGTGTTACATTATTCTAAGTGAACTTTGCATATATCGATCGTCTTTTTTGTATATATGTAATGTTACTTTGAATATAAAGCACTTTCATATGCAAAATACTATATACGCACCCTAGTTCAAAAACTTTCATCCTTATCATCTTTAAACTTCTCGAAGACGGGCGTACTATATAGGAAACGTCAAATTTTATAGCAACATCAAAATTATGAGCAAATGTTGTTCCTTAATTATTGAACTATATGTAGATCTATAATGAAACTTTATTCAGCCTTGAATTCAGTTTCGTGTTGAAAACCAGGGCTGGCTTACCCATATATGAAAGATGTACAGATGGAAAGGGCGCTAAACTTGAATGGGCGCCTCGTAAACTGGAAAACTCATAATTACAATAAAATGTATTTTCTTTATTTTTTATAACAAGTACCTACCTAATCAGTTCATGGACTCACTAAAATTGAGGTAAACTTAAAATAAATTGATCTACATTGTATATAAAAGCTAATATTTTCAAAAGATCTAAGATGAGTTGGGATTATACACACACCCTAGCACCAATCCTCAAAGCAAATTCATAAATTATAAACAAACTCCATGAAAAGCAAAACCCATAAACACACAAACAGATATGTACAAGATGTACAAGTTTTACCTATATTTCAGATATGTAGGTTTTTATGTATGTATATCTAAGGAAATTTTGATTGGCAAAAAATATGATTATTTGTCCTTCGACCGCCCCTGTTGTACTTTACCTTTATTCATCTACATTGATATACATATTATGTATTTACCGCCTAACTAACTCTAACTGAGTATATATATTTTGAACGACGACGGCACTTTTAAAACTGCATATTGTTTCAAGAAGCTTAAACCTTTCTCAACTCAAATGGTAATCGGCAATCAGGCTTCCCTCTATCATATTTAATTTTATTATTCAAAACTCTTTTATGTCTTACCCTGAGACGAGACTCCACATAGGAGACGGGCGGGCGGGCGTTTGTATAACCTCTTTCGAACAGCAAAGCAAGTGATTGCAGTGAAACAACAACTTTAAGTACTTTATGTTGGAGACTATTATCCTTGCATGAGTTCCATGTGTATACTACACACATGTATATATGTATATATGTATTATGTATCTACCTAGTTTGACAGAAAACGGATGAGGCTGGGAAAATTTTGCCGACAAAAAGGATTCTCAGCGAAAAAGACAACCTGATGCTTCGAAAACCCAATTAAACTTGGAATGTGTGTGAAAGCTCCTCTCGCATAGTTCGCATTTTAATCGAGGACACAATTCGAACTTTTTTTTTTTAATTTGTTACCGGCTTCTGCCTTCTATGCATGAACTTACATTCAATAACACTGTATATATATATATGTACACATCAAGGATATAGCATTTTAAAAGTTTTCAATTTAATTTTCTATGCGGAAATGCTTCTTCTATAGTTAGTAGGTACATATATGTAGGTTCTGAGCCGCCCCAACATATCCCCTTACTCATAATGATGTTCAACGCATAAGGAAGTAACTATACTTCTACGTTGAGCTAAATAGCAAACGCTCGCATGTTTAAAATATGTATGCGCTTTCTCTGAAAAGGGAAAATTTAACATAATTAAAATTACTTTGTTTCTTATAAAATGAATGCTATGTGATGATGTGGGTGAGTAAGTTTGTACAAGTTTTAGGATGAAGAAGGTGATGTCGACAAAAAACGGACGGTATGACGTATGAGCAATGGAATTTCAGGTCACGGTATGGTGATGGTATGTAGGTAAGTATAACAAAGGAAAATTATGCGCCTTTTGGAAAGAATACATATCTTGAAAATTATGTCAAGCTATTCATTGAGAATTTTAATTTTGACCTCTTTATTAAGCCTAAAAGAGGGATATTCTAATACCACTTGGTGTAACAAGTGCAGAAGACAATATTTCTTGAAGTTCAAAATGAGCTGACTTTATTTTCGAGAAAATAATGATCTTTGTTCCATAAGAGGTTTTTCGTATATGGCTTAAACTTGCAATGCTTTTAGTTTTTAATTTTGAAATTTGATAATAAGCATGTATGTACCTATACTTATGCTAAGTTGAATAGGGCCTCGAAGATAGATGATTGATTTGGATTAAAGGAAGATAATCATACGCGCCACTTTAATACTGATTCGTTAGTTTTGTTCGTCTTTATAATAATTCAAGGTTGTTTTATTTGAGTTTGATAAAAGGCAGATCATTAACTCCGTACGTAATTGTCCCAGAAAAATACATTTTAAAAACTAAAAAATATATAAACAATAACCATCATCCAGTCAAAATTTATGGAAACTTTAAATACTAAATGCAAAAATAGTAGGTAGCTACTGAATCAAGGAATATTTTGAGAAGATTAAATATAAATATGTAATATAAATGTTTATTCGTATATATCTAAATATTATATTATTTAAAATTTTAACGTTTTAATAAACCATGCATCATTATAAAATTAAATAAAAACTTACCTGTTCTGGAAGCAAAATAAATCTAATATCGAATTCCTTTCAACCAAAGAATCGATTCTATTTAGAAATTTTTCTAAACGAAATCGAATTTTCTGTCAAAACAAATACATATTGCATAATTTGCAAGTTTTCAAAAATATTTTACACCGATTTTTGCACACACACTATAGTAAGATTTGACATTTCTAAAATGTTAAATTGAATTTCAGTGAAAAATTTTCGTTTATAGTTTAAAAAATAAGTTAGGCACATAATATAATTATTTTCATCAATGTATCTACCTATCCCAGTCACTGATGTTAAATCTCTCGGTGAAGTGAAATACAAAAATGTACTAAAAGAAAGTGGAAATGCTTTTCTTGAAAACCGATTGACGTGAGTGATTCTGCTGTTCATGGGCAAAGAATATTGTTCTGGAATCTTTTTATAAGAATTCTCAACATGGCGATGTAGACCAATTAGGCCAATTAGCTTTACTACTTATTTAATCGAAATGGAATCTTTATAGAGGAACTTTGACAACTTCAACTTCAATGTTAAGGAAACTTGTTTTAATAATTTTTTTAACTGATGAGTCCAAGTGAGATCGCCGGGACGAAACTCCAAAATTTTTGTGGACTTAAAGCCGTTAAAAGCTATTTTGAATCAATAATTCAACAAGTTCAATTAAAATAGTGCTAAGTCTTCTACTTGGCTGATGTACTTCAACTTCAATAGTAAAGGGTTTTCCAATAAGGACTTGATAACTTTTTTTTTAAATAAAACGAAAACCATTTGAGATATTTCAAAAACTTTATTATCGGCTTGAAGTACAATAAAAACATTTATGAATGGAACTGGACTTCGTTCATATGGCCACCGCGGGCACGTTTGCAGCGGTCGATTCGTTGGACCCAATTTTCGATGATTCGGCCACACATTTCGGCCGAAACGGCCACTATTTCGCGTTCAATGTTGGCTCTGAGCTTTTCCAACGTCGTCGTCGGCTTTTTGGCATAAACCGATGACTTAACGTAGCCCCAAAGAAAACAGTCTAGAGGCGTTAAATCGCACGAACGAGGCGGCCAATCGACTAGCCCATTTCTTGAGATAACACGCTCATCAAACTTACTCTTCAATAATTCGATTGTAAGGTGTGCTGTGTGGCTTGTGGCACCATCCTGTTGAAACCACAAAAACTTGAAAGCCAAAAATAATCGGTAATCATGGCGCGATAACGCTGGCCATTCACGGTAACGTGACGATCGTTATCGTCGACGAAAAAATATGGCCACATAACGCCGCCGGCATGCAAACCGCACCAAAGAGTTATTTTTTGTGGATGAAGTGGGGATTCATGAAGCAAATGTGGATTTTCACCCGACCAATAACGCATATTTTGCTTATTGACGAACCCATTGATCCAAAAATGGCAAAAATGAGCTTCAACATTTAAGACCGAAAATTGGAGTTAACGCTCTTAGAGTTGCAGTCACCGACTCCGAATTTGAATGTTGAGTTTATTGAATAAATTGACAATTACAGTTCGATGATTAGTGAAAGGGTGCGTTCACAAATTAAATTCAAAGTTGTCAAGTCCCTATTGGAAAACCCGTTATATAGAATATAAACCTTAAAAAATAAGTGTTGTTTAATAATTTGTTTCATAACTTAAGCCCCACGTTTAGGAGGGGAAATTAACTCCCTTCTCCATAAGACTATTTTTCCCCACTAAAATTATTCGCCAGTTTCTTGTCGAATCACCCTGTACATGTACATATGTTTGTTGGAATGTTATTGCCAACACAATTTTAGGCAAATATGGCTATCCAATTTTTTTCTTCAGATACTTTGAGCTGTTTTTTGCATCAGATTCCATCAACTGAGTTTTCAAAGGCTTAGGCGGTTCTGCTCAGTATACTATGCTCAGAACTAAAAATGAAAAACGTCGAATTCTAACTTCACCGGATATCTATGGTCGATTGCATCCCATTTTACTTCCTGCACAATAAGAGAGCAACTAATTTTGCCACCATTCTATAACTCGAAAATTTCTGCTACACAAATTTCTGTCTGCAAGGAGTGTAAAAACTGTCAAATACACAGCTGTCACTGTCGGTCACTTGACGTCAGCCAAGAATATATAAAAAAATTCATTTCGGTAGTTGCCCTCTTAATTTTAAATCATCTAACTAAACCTACCTAAATTACCTACAATTTAAAAATTACATGATTCAAAATGATTTGTCACCGTTTGACGGTCTTGTACAAAAAATTAGCATTTAATACAAAAAGTGGTTCAGTCCGTTTGTTAGCTTTTTGCAAAGTTTTCCACCTCTGAGAGTATTTCTTCTTCTTTCAAAGTTTGACAGGTTTTACACATTTTTCTTAAAAAAGATACCAAACAGACCCATAATAAACAAGCAAAAAAAAAACACTCAGAAAAAATAAGTTCATTTTATTTTACATAAGGAAACTAACTTCTCTCATATGCGGCCAGCGGCATCTTTTTTACCATGTAAGCGTTTATCGTAAGCGTTCAGCAAGAAAAGGATTTAAAAAAAAAAAAACGTTTCATAAAAATTGGCGGTTATCAAGAGTTTTCGGTTAATTTACTTTGGCTAAACATTTTATCATATAAATAATGTACATCATTTACATACTTCTCATCCTTTTAATTACAATATAAAGTTATTAAATCATTGTTATATTTATTTTGAAAAAATCTTTTATTTTGATTGCAACTTCCTCTTCCTGTATAAAAATGCAACTGCCGTCACCTAAATTCTCCCTAACCTCTCAAACACCATCACTTATTTGACAGCAGTCAGCAACATACATTTTTGACAATTCCTCAACTTATGCCGCCGCTGCTGCTGCTGCTGCAAAAAAAAAAAAAAAAACAAAAGCCAGCCCAACACAGGAAAGGAAAAAATCTATTTATAATCATTTATCATTTTTTACCAATTTGCAAAACTAAAATCAAATCAGAAAATGTCCCTTGTGGCTAATAAGTGCGAAACGCCCAACTGTGGCAAAGAAGCAACTCTTCAGTGTCCCACATGTCTGAAAATGGGAATTAAGGGTTCCTATTTTTGTTCTCAGCCCTGCTTTAAGGGTTACTGGAAGGAGCACAAAGTCATCCATTTTCTAGCGCGTAAGTGAACATGTTTTTTTTATCTTAAGAAATAAAAAAGATTTTGCAATATACGGCAATTCTTTAGAGGGTTCAAATAAATCTTCCGTTGTTGCTGAGACAAATGGCTACAATCCTTGGCCCCATTATGATTTCACTGGCAAACTTCGCCCGTTTCCACAAACTCCCATGCGAACGGTGCCCGAGCTTATTAAACGTCCGGATTACGCTGATCATCCAAAAGGACGAGCCCTTTCGGAGGAGGCTATGCGGGGCAATAGCACCATTAAGGTTCTGGATGAAGAAGAAATTGAAGCCATGAGAGTGGCATGCAAATTAGGCCGCGAGTGCTTAGATGAGGCAGCCAAAGCCTGCGATGTTGGTGTAACCACAGACGAGCTGGACCGTCTAGTCCATGAAGCCGCAATCGAACGCGATTGCTATCCGTCACCACTCAATTATTACAATTTTCCAGCATCTTGCTGCACTTCAGTAAACGAGGTCATTTGTCATGGAATTCCGGACACGAGACCTTTGGAAGATGGAGATATATGCAATGTCGATGTGACTGTCTATCACCATGGCTTCCATGGAGACTTAAATGAGACTTTCTTCGTGGGTAATGTTGCGGAAAAACATAAAAAACTCGTGAAGGTTACTTACGAGGCTCTTTGTAAGGCCATCGATATTGTTCGGTAAGTAGTATTGCCGTGTTTTCACTGTCCCACCCGTTTTAAAGAACTTATTTTAGTCCTGGAGTCAAATACCGCGAAATTGGTAACGTAATTCAAAAACATGTACAACCACATGGCTTTAGCGTTGTTAAGAGCTATTGCGGACATGGTATCCATAGGTTGTTCCACACAGCTCCAAATGTGCCTCATTATGCCAGTAAGTTCTTTTATTCTTCGATCTAAATTTGTCATTCAACTCTGGTCTTGTTTGTCATTAGAAAACTCAGCTGTAGGTGTAATGAAAGCTGGAAACAGCTTTACCATAGAACCGATGATATCAGAGGGAGTAGCCAAGAGTGACCAGTGGCCTGACGATTGGACAGCTGTCACCGCCGATGGCCTAAGGTCAGCGCAGTTTGAACAGACACTCTTGGTAACAGAGAATGGATGTGAAATCATGACGCGTCGTCGTGAGAACAACGGACAACCTCATTTTATGGACAAAATGTAGATAGAAAGAACATAAAACAAAACATTTTGTTAACACATTTTTTTAATTAAATTGAACTTTATTTAAAAATGAATATTATTTGACTCTTAATTACTATTGTTGGACATTGCTTTAATTTACTTCTCGAGAGGAGCATAATTAAGAAGTTTTTCGATCAAGTCAACATGGCCAAGAAGCATTCGTCGGCAACAGTATCTTTTCAAACCCAAAGCATCAAGTGCGTCACTACGAAATATAAAGTTTGTTTTATAAATAAACAAATACAAGTTTGATTATGGTTCTCACCCTTCTGTGTATTCGGCTTGCAGGAGTCCCAGATATGATTCCCATTTGTTGCCAATAACTTTTCCACATGTAAAACAACGAATTGGGATAATCATTTTATGATGTTAATCTAGAAAAATTGATGCAAACAATCGAATTTTCCGTAATTCCAAAAAATGCGTAATTCGTATTCAACGTGATTTATGAAATTGACAGATGGGGATGACAGTGACGTTCATGAATTTGGACAGAAAAATAAACTTGTTTGTTTTGGCAGAACTCCGAAGCAGACCTGTTCATATGCCTGCAATTTTTAGTTTTTCACAACACGGAGTTCATTAGGCAAACTTCCACCCAATTTTTCGAAATTTATCGATTGTGTTTTTGTTTTCACTGTGTTGAATTTTGTCACTCAACGGACTGTTGTGTACGTTGATCATTTACTTCTTCCAATTATACAATATAAAATTGTTCGAGAAACATTAACTAATGAAACAAAACTGATGTTTTTTCAATTGTCATTTTTCTCATGGTAACAAAATTCAACACAAAAAAAAAACGAAAAACGCAAACTGCAAACTGCAAATTCTCCAATGTCGTTGAAAGAGAGCAAGAAACTTTAGGGCCAGTTTGATCATCTTTAATCAAGGATTATTGCAACAGGTAAAATATCCCAGTGCCAACAAAAAAAATGAAATAATTTATAAATTCACAAAAAAAGTTCCCATTTCTTTCAAACACTTTTCAATAAATTTCATGGAAATTTAAGCAGACATAAATCCAACGGAAGGAGTTACAAACTTCTTGAACGTACCCATTTGACAGTTCGCGCACCTTTTTTTGTCTCTTATCTAATCAGCTGTTCTGTGTAATAAAAAATGCACTTCCGCAAAAAACTGCAAAAAACCAAAAAGCCACGACAGCCAAGACTGGAACTGAAGGGCGAAGCAAATTAAAAAGTGTATTTTATTTGTTTTTGATAGCTGAAGTTGGATATGTGATCAGTTTGACAAAAATATTTTTATTTTATTCCTGATTCGTGTCTTCCTGTCTGTGTTCATAATGGTTAGTAAATTACTATACAGACCACATTATCGATTCTTATCACAATAATTCTTTTATTGAATGTAAACAAAAATTGTTTTACTTTCTCTCTTAAAAATTAAAGAGCCCACAGTACCAATTGCAATTACTTTTTCAAGGGTAAATGATTTTGACTTATGTGAGTACCTATTTGGTTTTAAAAAAACAATGTACAAACCCGGGCGTGCAAACGTCTACGCATTGTACCGGTTTTTCTTTTATGTTATTAATAAAATTAAAAATTAATTTAAATTCTGTTCTTCATTCTTATGGAAAACCGGTCGTCTTCTGATCTGGTCTTGTTTGAAATTCTTAACGGAAAGCAATAGCTTATATTGTCTGGTATCAACATTCAAAGTGGTTTCCTTCTTAGTCTGGTAGTTGATTTAAGTTTCTTGTGAAGGTAACACATCAACGCAACGACCATGGTAGGATACAAGAAGGTGTGTTGATGTGGCATTCATTTTAATTTACAAGTGATTTTTAAATGCATCTTATTTGTAGATAAAATTGATAAGATATTAACATTTTGCTGTCTATGTATTAGGAAAATATTTCAAAAGCTTTGTTTCGTTTTGTTTTTTTCAAATTCTAGGAGGAAGTTTATCTGTACGATCCGAGAGTACTAATGCAATTGAACTTTCACAAGAGTCTAGCGAAATTTGATCCATTCATTTCTGCTGTTGCACCTGGAGAAACGTGGTTGAAAGTGCGCCCGCTAAAAGATGGTGATTATGATAGAGGATTTTTGCAGTTGCTGTCGCAACTCACAGCAGTGGGCGATGTTTCGAGAACACAATTTTTAAGTGAGTAAAATATGACTTTGTTTATGTATGCATATCCTAAAATATTTGTGTAGTGTATTCTTGACCTAGTAAGGCAACGAACAACAATAACGATAAATAAATAAAGATAAATATTTCCAACTATTTTTATTTCAAAATTTTTGTTTTAAATTTTAATATTTAAAAAATCTAAGCTTTCAAACATTCAAAACTGAAATGATTTGTACGATTTTATGATGGAATTCTCAATCTGATATGAAAATCTAGTCTATAGATTTCATATACATATGTACATACATATCTTTGTAGAGAGAGCGCCAATATTCGCGTTACCGCAATAATTCTTTAATTAATTATCACTTATTATGGGGCAATGAGAGCATGGTTTAGGTGCAAATCACCTTTGTTCCGACCGACGTTCAGGCAAAAGAACGGTTTAGTGTGGTTTATGGGCTGGTAGAATCATCGTTTCATATTCCTACAAGGATGAGGCCGGCCAGAATGTAACTTTGAATGGCGCCTGTTATGGTGGCATGATTACGGGCTATCTACTGCCTGAAATTAAAGCTTGTCGGATTAAAAAAAATTAAATCTACAGCCCTATTATGGCTAAACGTTCACGTGAATTTTCGTATTTTGCTATCCGCCGAAGGAAAACGAATGATCCAAAAAGCATCGAAAATGCGATAAAAATTAAATTTTAACAATTAGATTCTCTCAAAAACTTTAAAAATAATTATTGATGAAGCTTTGAACTTAAAAAATTAAAGAATTTAAAAAATAATTTTTGACAAAATAAGTGAAGAATTCACGTGAATCGAAAAATTCGATCGGATCGGATAGCAGAATAGGGCTGCTACTTTTGGTATGGTGTTGGTATGAAATGTCCAACATCCAAAAGCCAATTAGCGGCTATTTGGAAACATTATTACTTTTTCGAGTTAATTTCCGTTATTAAAACAATATTTATCTTCTCTGATTTCTTTATCTTTTTTAGATTTAGTTTGCATACTTATGTAAAATTTATCTACATAGCACATTGATTTATAAATTTATTCATAAATGTATTGTATATCCTTTTTTAGCAAGATTTTCTCAAATGAAAGCCAGTGGTGATTACTTTGTCACAGTCATCGAAGATTCAAGAAAAAATGAGATAATAGGAGCAGCTTCGTTAATAATTGAACGAAAATTTATTCATGGCTGCGCTATTGTAAGTACTGCAATCAATGTTTAGTTAATAAAATTAAATGATTAATTTATAACTTTTGATAGAGAGGACGTCTTGAAGATGTTGTAGTTAACAATACATACAGAGGAAAACAATTAGGAAAACTGTAAGTTAATTTGACTTAATTTGTAATAACCTCCGATAAATTAATAACTTGTTTCTTTTCAGAATCGTCGTTACTGTATCTTTACTTGCTGAACATCTTGGATGTTATAAAATGTCTTTAGACTGTAAAGACAAACTAATACCATTCTACAAGTCTTTGGGTTATGTCCTTATTCCAGGAAATTCAAATTCCATGACTATAAGATATGATGAATCTCCCAGCACCAACCCGCACAATCTTACTAGCAATACTGTAAGCCTTGAATGTCCATCTTGACAATTAGCCCCCAGTACTGCCGTCAAGTCAAAACTTTAATAGAATACAATGCAAACAAAATAAGAATGTTATGTTATTTTGAAAATTCTATGTGTATTTTCAAATGACATTCAAATTATCCATCACAACAATTTTTTTTTTTTGTTTATTTTGTTTTTTTTGTTTTTATTTGCAAAAAGTGAGCCACAATAATATCAACAACAGCAGAATCCTCGCTTTTTAACTCTAGCAGTGCTGGTGCAAGAATAAGAATATTTAATAGTTTAAGTTTAAATATTTTACATCTTTAAGATTTGTATTAAGAATATCATTTGTTTTTTTCTTTTTGGTGGTGGATTATTTGCCATAAGCAAAATGCTATTAAAATTAATAAATAAACTTATTGCAAAATATATAAATGTTTCTTTCCTTATGCAAATAGTGATCTAAAAGTGGTAAAGGAAAAATATCGACATCCTGGTCATTTCCAAGAAACCCACGTAATTTTGATTTTACATAAAATTTTATATTTTAATTGATCTCATTTTTTTTATTAAACACGAGTTATTTTAATATCGAATAAAATTCCAATAAACAAAAAAGGCAATAAAGATTAATTTACAAAACTACTTATACGAGTATTATCTTAACATCTACAAACTAAATACAATCTTACATAGTTACATCCTTCAAAACACCATCGCTGATATCGAAAATTGCATCAGAACTAAAATTTTCAACGTGCTCTTTGAAAGCGAATACGTTATTTGATAAGTTTTGATTATTTTCATCTGAACTGGGTGCTTTCTTTTTGACACAGAAACTCCTATTGATGTCTTCATGTACCAAACTTGATTTATCTGCATTGAATACCTGCATACAAAAAATATTAAGGGTAAAGAAAATTATTTCATTTTTAGGTAAAAATCCTTACATCTAGAAAATCAATTTTAATCGACGAAGAAGTTTCCAAAATGGTACGATCATTTAGTAGAATTTTGGGAAAATCCTTTGGATCGAATGGTACCAAAGGATCCAATCTGCCTGATGGACTGGTACTTAGATTTTGGAAATTCAAAGATGCATCCTGGACCTTCTTAACGGCCGAGATCTTTGGGGGAAAAAGAATATTGCCATCGGAAACACTAGTCGATGCATGTAACGATGAGGTGTCCAATTGGTTAAGAGCCATAGTTGTTTTCTCATTCGAATCCAATAGCGAGTCAACCTTCATTGAGACCATGGTCTTACATTCATCTATCTCTGAGGTATCACCTTCTCCTCGACCAAACAGATCTTCGTGTTTTTTCCATTTAGAAGCCAAAGAGGAGAGATTTCGGGATACATTCTTGGATTTTGAAGTATCCTTGTTCAAAGTCCGCAACAGTTTCAATGGATCGACGATCTTAGACTTCCCAACTGTACTTTGATTGAGTTTGGTTGAAGTATCTAATGACTTTTTAACAGATCTCGGTGGGACCATCGCAGGAAACATGGTGTTCTGTTGGTTGATATAGCAAAACGACTCAATAGACCTCTCCACAGCATAGTCATCAAGAAATGGAAGTCTGGGATTGTTGCTCAACTTGTTGTCTATCATATCCAACTTTATTGGGGGCGTGTTGACGAATTTTGAAAATAAGATACTAGCATTAGTTGGAGCCAAAGAAGTCTGACGAACTGGAGTGGTTTTGGATTGCGGATTCGTGAACTCCCCGCTGATGGACGATAAGAACTTCGTCGCTTGAGTTTCAACTTGAAGAATATCCGTCTTTAAATTAGACAGCTCCTTGCCAATGAAATCGTTCCTGTTGCCTTGCTGATTAACTGCAATGATATTACATTCTAGATCCGGATAGATAAGGTTAAAGGCATTAAGTAGAGTTCCCATCTGCAACCCTGATCCATGCATCAGGGGACCGAATTCCAGATCCGGGTATAATACTTTTATCTTCAACAAAGACCTCTTAACCATTTCCTTGTCATACTTAACTCCAGCTTCGTGATTCTGGAAACGATCCAACTTTTCCTTGAGATCTCTCAATGGCTCTTCAATGGAGGCAACCTTTTTGACTCTCTGTTGGATATTACTTTTGAATAATTGACTGTTGCTTGCCGCAAACTCCGACAACACCGAATCATCAAACAACTCCGATGTCTTCATATTCGGAATGTTAATACCATTGATATGCTTCCGCAAATTCTCGGTATTTTCTTTTAAGTTTGCTATTTGAAGGTCAATTGCCTTAACATAACGTGATGCATATTCTTTGTGAATCTTATTCTGAGCTTTCATGCGATCAATTGTGAATTTCGACAATAGTTCGCGCGTCATGTCACCAAGAATGGACTTTTCTCGCTGCTTGATAAGTTCTTTAACAATGAAATCTATGAAATCCAATAAAAATACAATGAATTTCATGCCTCCTGGCATAACAACGAGGTAGCTTTTAATGTTGGTCCATTGCAGGTTGTGCTTCTCGTTTAGATGTATCAAGTATTGTACTGTAGATGAACGAAAGTTGGATTCGGATTTCTTATCAGCGATAGGCCAGTAGAAACGTTTTTTAAACTCCACTGGATCTAATAGAGTGAATAGATAGTGCATCACGTGAAAAAATGCTTTCTGGTTTTGTTTTAAAAACATATCCTGCACAAAATACTTTTTGAATTCTTCTGTTGGTGGATGGATCATTGTTGTTAAGGCCGTTAGTTTGCTATGGAGTTTCTCGCCAAATTCTTTTTCTTCAGCTTTCCAGGTATCGATGACAGTGCGATCCATTTTGCTATCAGTGTAAAATTTCAATTGGAAAATCGGAATTTGTAGATCAAAAACTCAAAAATAAACGAAAAATTTTTAAATCAACATTTTCAAATGATTTGACAGATATAAAGGTTGGCATGACTTTTTTTGCTGAGTGAAAGAATTCAGATATAAAAAATTTATGAAAAATTGATACCTTCCAGACGACGACCTTCCCCTTTTACACGAGGAAACTGAGTTTCCAGTAACTTTCAGTTTTTGGGTGAGAAAAGAAGGACACCGAACGATCTACGATTGGTGAAAATTGAAAATTAAAACAAAAAGTCAAAAAATCTTCAGCAACTTGTTTCCTCGTGTGAAAGGGGACTATTTTGAAGATTCTTGACGTTTCTTTTTTCTTGCAAAGTATACTATACATTTCACATGAGGAATCAAAGTCGCCAACAAGTGTGGTAAATTTAATTTAAAATCTCTTGGTTGAACACTAACACATACTACATGAAGTGTAAAAAAGAATGTAAATAAATTTTCTTCAAATCGTTGACTGGGCGATTAGGTAAACTTTTCTTGTTATGTGCCAAGTACGCCTAATGCCAAATTTTAGCTCCCGTTGTTCTCTTCATTCTTTCCAAACCAACGTTAAACTTTCGGAACGACGACAAAACTTTTGGCTGGCATTGTATTTTACATGAGATTCGCTTAATCGAATCGTCTAGTCATGTTGGTCTGGGACTCTCATTTACCGCCCTGTAAATATATTTTGACAGGCAAAAGTTTCGTCAGCGTTCCGAATATATCGCGTTTGAGAAAACTTTGTAGGAAGGACCGTAGTGAAGATTGAAACTAGATTTTACTTTTGGTAGAATAAGGGCCAGTTTGTTTATAGTGGGTTAAATCTGCATCACCACTTTATCAGGTTCTAAATAATTGGCGCTAATCAACCAAAAATTAACAAAATTTTGGATTCCATAATTGGCATGCACACGCGATTATTTACTAGTTGGATTATTCCTTGATTAAAGATGACCAGCTGTAAACAAACTGGTCCTAAAAATGTACCATTTTACTGGTAAGTACCAATGGAACACAGGTTAAAGCATTAAAAACAATTACGGTTAGCTTTCAATAGATAACCGAACGCGGCCATTGGTAAAAGACTGGTCACCCTGTAAAGTATAGGAAAAATAATGGCTGAACGCACTCCGTCTTGGCTCGAAAACTTAAAAAAATGACGTCTGTCACTTAACGAAATATCTTTTTAACTCCCGCCGCCGCTGATTTTTAGCTTTTTTTTATAAATTTACTTACAAATTGCTTACATAAATCCAATAAAAATAACAATTTTCAAATGGAAAATATTCACCCAGAAAAAAAGCCCAAAATGGACTTGGGGGAAACTGAAAAAAAGAAAGAAGAGACACCCGGCATTTGCTATTGGTAGGCAATGCAATCAATCCTCACAAACATGCTGATCTGAAATTTAATTATTTCAATTTTGTGTTTCTTTTAAAGTGGCAAAGACCGCAACTTAAATATCGTGGAACTGCTTTGTGCCAATTGCAACCGATGGCATCACGAATCTTGTATAAGCTATCAACTAGGCCGGCTAGTTCCATTTATAACAAATTATGTTTTTATATGTAAGAACTGCTCCCCCAGTGGTCTGGAGAGCTTCAGGAAAACTCAAGCGAGTAAGAAAAAAATACTTAACCGACGAATTTCCTCTAAAAATAATCTACCAATTGGTGTTATATAGCTATTCCTCAGATGTGCATCACTGCTATTGCCAATATGCAACAAAATTCAACCAAAGAAGGGAAGAATCAATTGCTCTTTAGTAAAGACAAAGAAATTATCCCCTTCATTGATCATTATTGGGAGGCAATGACCACAATGCCACGGCGTCTAACAATCTCATGGTAAAACTAAACTGATTATATTTTTTAGCTGCATTCACCAAGGAATTATTCTATTTCAGGCACTCGACAGTACAACGCGCGCTTCTCAAAGACATTCAAATTGCTTTTACATACGAAGAATCAGTGGAGAATGGAGCAATGTTCGGATTGTTTAATGGGGATCTGACCAAAATAAAGCCCAATTACGATGCAATGGTGAAACTAGGAGCACTGCGTTTGACCGAAGACGGTTATGCACAAGGTAAGAGCTTCTATACAACACTATTTGTTGTGTTGAATTCATACATTACGTTGCGGTTGCCCCTCATCCAAATCAAGATGTATGTGTGCACATAATGTATGATTTTAATTGTACATACACTTATCGCAGTCGTAAGTTTTTTAAATATTTATAATATGTACATAAATATAATAAGCTCTACAAATACAACTTACCAAATTTGAAAGCTTGAGCAATTTGTGGTTGTGGTAGTGCCTTTGGTCATAGACACATTTAGTGGGAATCTTTTCTTGCTGGGCAGCATGTTTACAAGATTTTTTTTGTTTTGATTGAAAAATATCAACAATTAGCGCTTGATTGTTTGTTTGTATTTTAAATTTTAGTCTTCGAACCTACATATGTAGGTATGTACCTACTATAATTTTGTTTTTTAATTAGTTTCTGTAAGTTCAATGTATTTTTTTTATGAAGCATTGCTGCTCCATAAGGTAGTTTGTGAGGTAGGTAGGTGCGAACAATTTGTTTATGTGTTCCAGGGGTAAGTGTGACATGGCTTTCGCTTAAACCAAAATTAAGTTGGTTGACAATTAAAAAAAAAATCGATTTTTTAACAAAAAATAGACAAAATAATTTTTGGTAGCAAAATATCCAAAATCCAATAAATCTTTCTAAGATTCTGAACGAACTAAAGAATCATTATGCCAACTTTTAAGTTCGGTATGAAATATAACAAAATTATGGGAATGATTCCATTGAAAAATTGGAACGAAAAGTAACTTGCTATGTTATAGTTGGCAACAGTAAGTTGCCGTTCAATTGTTTTGCATGCAAATTCATTTATTTAATTTTTATTAATATTTTGCCGATACCCTAATTTGGTTGTCTCTTTTAATTACCACTCTGTTTGACCTGGTCGCCAGAAAGATCAAAACAAATAATACCTATTACGACGAGCTTTTAAATTTCATTATTTTCAACTTCGTAAACTGCTTTTTCATGTGAGCTTGTGACTCCCATGGAATTACCTACCGCTTCTTACAAAGAACTGCCTGGAAATCAATTTAGAATTTTTTTTAAGCAATATCATATATCATGTACCTAGATACCTATGTATGTATGTACTTATTCCTACTGCGTAAGTTTATAAGCTAGTAAATAATCAGTTGAAGTTGTGTACGGAAAATTATGTACATTATATACCCGTGGCGTGGTAGTTAGTGTGTAGAACTGTTGCCGAAGCTCTTGGGTTCGATTCCCAGCCTATGCCACCTAAAAAAAACAATAATGTTTTTTCACGGTTAACTGCATCTTGCGAGAAATTGACAAATTCTCCAATCCTCCTACCCTTCATTCCTGTCAAGAACAGGCACACATGAATGGTTGAAAGTTGTAAGTCACTAGACTTTAGTTCTACACGAGCTGTCGCGCTAGCGATGAAGCTCACTTTTGGTTGAATGGATACGTCAATAAAAAAAAAAAAGTGCCGTATTTGGAAGTGTGTATGTTGAGACACCGTTACATCCACAAAAACTGACTGTTTGGTGTGCTTTATGGGCTGCTGGAATAATTGGTTCGTACTTCTTTAAAAACGATGCTGGCCAGAACGTTACATTCAATAGTGACCGCTATAGAGCCATGATTACTTACTCTCTCGTTCATCAATTGAGCAACCATGATGTGAAAGAGCTGTGGTTTCAACAAGACGGCGCAACATGTCACACAGCTTGTGCCACAATTGATTTACTGAAGGAAACGTTTGGTAACCGCATAGTTTCACGTTACGGACCCGTGAATTGGCCTCCAAGATCGTGCGATTTAACGCCGCTTGACTATTTTCTGTGAGGATATGTGAAGTCGCTAGTCTACGCCGACAAGCCCGAAACGATTGACCACTTACGGCGCTAAAGAAAAAGTCATCGAAAATTGGACCTCCAGATTAGACTACGTCCGAGCCAGCCTTGGCGGTCATTCGCCAGAAATCATATTTAAATTATAATGCCAGAAGATTATCTTTCGAATAAAGTAAATTTTATGTCAATTTAAAAAAATCATCTTTGTTTTATTCCATTTCAAAGTTTTATACCTCTAAAAAAAAACACCCTTTATAATGAAAATCAACAAAAATGCAACGCTATTTTTCTCATAAACATAACCAATTAAAATATGGCATGATTACAACATGTTGCACAATCAAATTTTGTTTATGTTCATTTAGCTCTCAATTGTCTCGATTATTTTATATTATAAACAAACTCAACCCACAAGAACCGAAGAAGAAAACACAACAACAACACAAATTCGTAATCCTAATCGTAAACATCAACATCATCCTTCATCTATGTATGCAAACTTGTGTGTGTTAGTTAACCCATATTTGAACTCCGTATAGAGCTTTTATTGTTTTTTTTTTTTATCTTCTATAAATAGAAAAACTTGGTCACTACTCAGTGCTTACATCTGGGGTTAGTTGGAGTAAAAAAAAATTGTTTATCATTATCGGGTTCAGTTTCAATTCGTTAAATAGGCACTCAAACTAGGAATGAGGTTCTTGCAAAAGTTGACAATGCACTAGTCTATGTAAAAAGCTAGTATTCGCTTGGATTCTTTTGTTGTTTGCTTTTTTTTTTGGTTAACTTTCGTGTATATACATAAACATATGTATATTTAATTAAGTTTGTTTTGGTTTCTGTCGCTCTTTTATCAACGATCCGCTTCACCTAATAGGTAGGTGTACCTACAATAGCGATAGCGAACAGCTATTATACCTATTTGTTTTTTTTTTTTTTTTTTTCTTAAAATTTTATCAAATGCTATAAATATAAATAATACAACCAAAAGAATTAAAAGTTTTTATTATATAAATTTTTTTTTGTTAAGTGTCGTTTAATTGACCCTTTTGAAAACAACAACAAAACTCAAACTACAGTAATTAATTTAAAATTATGTGTGCTATGGAAGAAAACCACTGAAATTCGTATCCACATAATGTATGTAAGTGAAAAAAACTATTGTTATATGTATGTATGTATATGTAGACTTGTTCGGTCATCGTTGTTGGCGACATGTCATATTGTCATCCTACATGTTTTGTTTTGACTTTCAAGCTTATCAGTGAATTTGATATTTTTTTCTCCGTAACTACTTTCTCGAATGCAAATTGGTTGCCTACCTAGAAACAAAATACCCTATTTTAAAATTTAAAAAAAAAAGTTGAACCTACTAAAGAATTTGCGGTTTTTGTTTTGAGAAGCGTTTCCTGTTTTTAATTACTCACTCTGACTGTTCTCGGAGCAGCGTTATTTCGTCATTGATTTTTTTATTGATATTTTTCTTTCAATGTTTTTTGTTTTTGTTTTTCTTAATTGTTGATGTAGTGGCTGTAGTGGCTTGTTTGTATGATTTTTCAATCGCAGTTTCGGGTGACTGTGATATACTTTAGTAGCTGTTTTCGTGTTTATGAATTTTAAGATCTAAATATTTTTTTGTTAAAGTTATACCTACGTACATATATATACCATACATAAAAGCATTGAATATTAAACCGAATCCAAATAATGGACCGAAATAATTACATTGATCAAGAAGGTATGTTTTAATTTTTCTTTTAGAAATTCCAATAGCTACATATATCTAATAGGTACCTACTTGCCCACATAATGTACCTACCAACCTACCCATCTATCTGCCTTAACGCTTCACGGGGAAGTACTTTTTCCTATAAAAGATAAGATCTTGTTTTCGTATTCATGTAAAATGGCACGTAGGTAGGTACCTACCCTACATGAACTTACTTTTCCAATTGATAAAATTGATTCCACTTGTTTAAGGGATAATCTGAATAAATTTAAGGCAATTAGCTAAGCAGCTACGAACTCTGCTTTGTATTTTTTCACTTGGAGTTTTTTTTTTTTTAATTCATGGCATTTCTTGATTATGCCTACATTATGCATACTATAGCTATGTACATAGGTGTTCGTTGCACTTGGTGTTTTTTTTTGTTTTCGTTTTTTGCGCAGCACCCTTTTCAAAATGGAAATTACCTACATATGTACCTACTACATACGTATGTATGTATTAATGATTGAAATCACCACCTGTTAGGTACTAAGCAGATAATTTATACCTACACTAAATCTAAAATTGGGTCAATCAGGTGATGAAGATAGTTATTTTTATAAAATGCTTTTTAAAGCTGTAGGTGTACCTATACATATTATGTAGATACCTACCTATTTAAAGGAAAATTTTGTGGTTCAAAATATTGTGCAATGCCTATTAAAAAATATTTTTTTATTTATTCCTACTTAACAAAAGCATTCCATGCTTTTGTTGTACATTAAGTAGTTGTCATACACATATTATTTTTTAATATGCATATATGTATGTACCTACCTATTTAGTCATTTATGAATTTCATCATGGCTAACGTAGGTAGCTAATACCTATTATTATTGTACCCTTTTGATTTTGCAAGGGTAAGTACAACCTACCAAGTTAAGGCTTTAGTGATTTTCTCAGAAAAATAAATAAGAAAGTAACTGTCAAACTATAGCCTCCCGTCGCAGAATACACATAATATCTATAATTCAATTTAGGAGTAGGTATATTGCGCATGTTTCAAAAGCTATATTATAGGTATGTATAGGTATACCTACAAATGAAATAAAATTGCAACAGAAATTGTCGTTCTACTGACCACACTTCTCAAATTGACAAATTGATAGAAGTTCAGTTTTTATGTGCTTTCATTGAAACTCATAATTGAAAAATTTTAGTTTTGAGGCACCAACTTAAAGAGCAAAATCAGTGATTTTGCTAATAGGTAGGTAGGTATGTATTAATGTAGTTTACGACAAAAAAAAAATTAAATAATTAAAAATTATTATTATTGTAGTTTCTTTTTATTAGTCCAGTAACCTTGTCGTCTCATAGTCGGAAGACCTTGCGTCAAATCGGGTAATTTTGATTTTTTGCTGAGTTTATGATGTTGGCCTAATGAATAACCCGAACGCATCATGGTAAAAAATCCAGAAAACCACGAATTTTTGTAGCTTTTTCAGTTATTGGCGATTTTTACCCTAACAGGTTAGTTCTCTATTTTAACTTCGTTCTACGATTTTAAACTGACTACCTAACTTAACAGACACGAAGTGAAACAAGGAAGTAGTAGTCAGTTTGAAATTGTAGAACAAAGTAAAAATCGAAAACTAGCCCGTTATGGTTAAAATCGCCAATAACTGAAAAAGCGCGAAAAATTCACGTTTTTCGGATCGGCCACTCGAGTTCGAAAACTTGGGTTATTCATTAGGCCAACATCATAAACAACTCAGCAAAAAACCAGAACTACCTGATAAAACTCTCCATTAATATTAAGCCAGTTATTGTTTCTGAGATCTCACTGAGGAAACTTCTGTCAGCTTCACTAAGGAGAAAGAGAAACCTGAACAAAATTTCTTCGCTAGAAGTCAAAAGCACTGTCCATTGCGCATTTAGCAAATTGAACAAAATTAGTATATTATTAATTTATTAAACATGTAATAAATTGCAAGCTAAATAATACATTAATGAGCGAGCAAAAATCCTACCGCAAAAAAACGTGCCGGCGAATGTCCAAAAAACGTACCTAGCTTTTTTTGACAAGTTTTGAGACAATTGACCCCTCTATTTAGGCTGCAGTCGTTCAGACTGACAAACAGAATTGCGAGACACACTCACCCTTATTCCGTAAGGCGTTTTTCGAAAACGACAGTAAAACAACACTGCTCTAGAGAAGCACCAATTAGAGTTTTTGTAAAAAGACATCGTTTTAATGGTTAGAAGGGTGAAGAAAGAAGAAAACGGTAAAGTTTTAGTTTTACTTAAAAACTAATTAACGCTTGTAGGACCCTGTCGTTCTACTGGCTTTTTCATAAAACGCCTACGGAAAGGTGACTTTTTTTTCATCTCCCCTATTATATTTGTTAACCTTTATTAAACATAAATATGTATGTGTACATAAAACAGCAAGAATTTTAAAAATAAACGTGTACGGTCTTTAACATTAACCATTTCATGTTATCATTTATCAGCTTCCCTCGCAAAGAACAACAGACAGCGACGAAAGCTGCCCGCAAATGATTCGGGAACAACAACTAAAAAAGGAAGACCAAGTGCCGATATTGCAGCTAATCTTAAGCTACCAGCTCACGGCTACCCCCTTGAGCATCCGTTCAACAAGGATGGATACAGATACATATTGGCTGAGCCAGATCCACATGCTCCATTTAGGCAAGAGTTTGATGAAAGCTCCGATTGGGCTGGGAAACCTATTCCAGGTTGGCTTTACAGAACTCTTGTACCGAACTCAGTACTTTTAGCATTACATGACAGAGCACCCCAGTTAAAAATAGCCGAAGATCGATTGGCAGTAACAGGAGAAAAAGGTTATTCAATGGTTAGAGCAACACATTGTAAGTTAAAGGATATATAAAAAAGTTATTGTTGATTTAATTAATAGCATTTTTTTTTTTTTCGTTTAGCTGTAAATCGTGGAAAATGGTATTTCGAAATAACTATTGAAGAAATGCCCGAAGGATCAGCCACTCGTTTAGGTTGGGGTCAAGAATATGGAAATCTTCAAGCTCCGTTGGGATACGACAAATTTGGATACTCCTGGAGATCCCGTAAAGGTACTCGTTTTCATGAAAGTCACGGAAAACATTACAGCGATGCATATATAGAAGGAGACACATTAGGATTTCTAATTGATTTGCCCGAAGTTGAACAAACAGAATATTTGCCAAGTACCTTCAAAGACAGAGTGAGCACAATAATTTAGAAAGAAAATAAGAATTAATATAAAATACTTATACATACAAATATGTTTATAGCCTCTTGTAAAATTCAAAAGCCATCTTTACTATGAGGACAAGGATAGAGTGCAGGAAACTCTAAAAAATTTCAAAGCTTTGCCTCAAAGTAAAATTGAGTTCTTTAAAAATGGAAAGTCACAGGGTGTTGCGTTTACCGACATCTATGAGGGATCGTATTATCCTACTATTTCAATTTATAAAAGTGCTACTGTAAGTGTTAACTTTGGACCAAACTTCAAAAGCCCAGAGATTTTGACTGAATATAATGCAAAAGGAGTAAGTTATTGGCTCGAAGCATTATCTTAATATTAAATAATTTTTTTGTATGTTTTTCTTTCTAGATGTTTGACAGAGTGGAAGAATTGATTAGCGAACAATCTTTATCGGACTTGTTGTTCCTCACAGAAAATCGAGGAAGACTAAGATTGGATAATTATCATTTGTAGGATAATGGGGATGAGTTCCACATTTAGTTTTAGGTTTTTGAAAACGAACAAGTAGAGTGGGTGTAAAAAATGACGACAGTAAATTATATTCTTAGAACTAAAAAATTTTGTATGTTACTTGGTATGAAAACGGAATAAATTATTTGTAAAAACTCATTAGCAAGGTAAGTATACATATAATTAAGTTTATGTATCTAATAGAGAATGTGTGTTTATTAAATAAAAAAAGATATCGTATAGTAGGATAGTCAACCACAAAATCTGTCACGTGATCAGGTGTATCTTAATTTATGTTTTATTTTTTGACAAACTGAATTTGAAGTAACCATCATTTTTACTGGCAACGCACTCAAAATATTTTCGAATTCAAAATTTGAAGAACAAAAATTAAAAAAACAACGAATTTTGTTTAAGTTTTGATTTGGTGAACTAGCCAACTAACACGAACTTATTTAATTATACAGTTCAGAAAATCAAATCATCAAAAAAAAAAAAATCATCAATCTCAGAAAAATGAACAAGATTTATTACCTAAATGGTTGTTTTCTCCTGTCCCTAAGATTAAATTGTGGTTTCAAAATTTGGTGAGATCTCGTAATTTCTAAAGTGGTCAAAATGAAGCATCAAATGAATAAAATGTTTTATATTTGGTATTAGTTAAAAATTCAAAACAGTTAAACTGTATGTCAAAAAGGCCGTATAAAAACAAGCCTAATACATAAATATAAATACACATAAAAACGAAAATGGGTATATTTTTTTAGCTGAATAATTCAGTTTTCAAAAAAAAAATACATTTTTTCTATTCTTTGTCCATCTACCGAGAGAAGGCGCAGTAGAGGAAAGCAGTGACGAAGCCGCAGCAAATGGGAGCCATGTAGCTAGGGACCGAACCGGATGGAGAAGCGTAAAGTTTTTTTCTGAAATATCCACCAAATTTAAAAATCATAAACATGAATTGAACTTATAATTTTGACATCGAAAATTGACCATCGTAATAAAATAAGCCGAATAAAGTTGAAAAATTCCGATGAAACCATTAAAATTTATACAGAAACAAGTGATGATGAAGCTTGAATAAAAACTAACTTATAGTCTGAGAGCTGGTAAACGTTTTGCTGAAAGTGTATTATATCTCTTCAAATTAACACACTAACAGCATTAACATCTCCATAATTTACTTTTTTAATGCAAAAAAAAAAGTTTCCCAAATTTTGTTCACATACAATTTGTATCTATTTAAACTGAATTCCATCAGTCTGACAGCGACACCACAGCCCTAACCCCACCTTAATGCATGATACTGTTTATGAATTAAGACTTTTATTGATAAAAACGTGACATTTTTAGGGAATAATTGTATTTGTATGTAGTTTTTTAATATTAAATCAGAAAACTGATTTCTTTAATTACAATTAAAATAAATTATTCCATTATTTCCGAATTAATTTTTACGTTTTAATAAATATTTAAATATTTTTACTGACATTTATTTTTAGAGTTATCATGTCTTTCCCAACCACCTAAATTTATCAAATGCGTTGCGCCGTTGCGCGGGGTCCATGTCATCATGAAGAATTATAAAATATTAAGTCTCCTTAGCCATCTAGATTCTAAATTAACTAAACTACTCACCCGATACCCTATGGAAAAAGTTCACAGCCATTTCATTTATATTTGGCTGTAAAATAAAATGTTTACCAAAAGTTTCGATTTTTGTCGAGTTCCACGAGTTTCTCAGAAGGCCCAAAGTACAGCTCATTAAAAAAAAAAAACGAATCACAATTTATTTGGTTAAAAAGTCTATATTCTATTAAATTTGTACATTGAAGCAAAACTAATACATACTTACAATTAGAATAAATATAAAAAATAGTTATATAGTCACACCAAACCACTAACTACTAGCAGCCGTGGTCTCTATTTAGGAATTTTGAATTTAGCAGCGCTGTAAGGCAAATAAGTCCAGCTCATTTGTCGATTATTAAACGCTGCTGAAATTGAGCGTCCACCGCCTGGAACTACTTCATGAATCCTCTGCAAATTTATCGCTGGCAAAATTATGCTGTTCTTATTAATTTGGCTATTAAGGGCTGCTCCTTGGGGGAACCATCGTCTGCGCCTTGTGGTTACAGCTGCAGATTGAGCTTGATTCGGAGCAGTTAATTGAACAAAGCTTTTGTGTTTGGTGTAGGCTTCTCGAAAGTTGTGCTTTGCTTCGATTACTTTTAGAATGGGTGGCATTCTTGCCATGGTAGCTGAACTGGATCCATTTCTAGAAAAACTTTGTTCTGGGTTACTGCCTGAGCTGCTATCGAATTGGCATGTGAATTTAGGAACGGGGTGTGTATTATTTTCTTTTCGTGTGATCTGTGCTCGTCGACCGTTTAGCTTGAGGTCAAGTGGAGCAACATTTCCTAGTCGACGTACAGCCATGGGAATAGAACTTATCTTGAGGTCATTTGCAAGCATGGTAATAAGTTTTTCATGCGCGATTATTTGCTTGCTAGGCAGTGGCTCTAGAGATTTCGCTGAATGTTTTGGTTGATATAAGGAACTTTGGCCCTCATTTGTAGGGGTGACCGTGCCATCGTCCGCTTCGTCATCATCATCACCATCGTCATAGTCTCTGTAATCATCTGAAGTAAAACTTAAACTCGACAGCTTCTCAATTCGTAAAGGTCTCTGAGATCGCAATATATTCGGGAACTTTGTATGCCACTCAAGAATTTCATTTCTAAGCTCGGGTTCGGCCTCGGAAAGATCTTGTTCACCACGAAACATCCTCTCCACTTTTTCCCAGTCCAGTTGGTTTTGTTTAATGACATCGTCGGCCCATGGAATTGATCCGATGCTGCTTCGGTCGAGACTGCTGGACGAATATTGTATGTCATGATAGTCCGAATCCGAGTCGGATGATGGCAGACTATCATTACGGTAAAAATAACGTGCAGACATCTTTATTTAAATCTAATTCATTACAGGAAAAATATGTTTCACTGGTAAGTGAAATATAGTGGTAATAATTATCGATTTTTGAAAAAAATGCACAAACAAAACAAACACTCCGATTGACAGTTTTCTTGTGAATTGTTATGACGATTTCCGGAAAGGAAAACTGTTTAAAATAGTCGGTGAATTGGGCTACTGTTTGATGAAATGGGTCTCAAAATTTTTTTGTGAATGGTTAATTCTAAATTTGCAGCCGTTTGAGTAGAAATCTTTCAGACGAGGAGTTTTTATACATTACAATTTTATTTTTTTTTAGAATAAATTATCTCCGGTCCAAAAATGGCTCAATGGTCAATGGTGAACTTTACAAAGATTGAAACTTAAAAAACTCAACATTTTCAAAAAAATAGTTTAGAAGACAAAGACAAAAATTAGATCAAATTTTTTGAAACGGTTTAATATTTTGTATCCATATAACATTTTTTATGAACCATGAAATCTATCCTTGCGTTCGAGAAACTATAAGATAGGCATCCACCTATCCAGTATCCCATAAATTTTCAGATACGTTGGGTTGTTGTTGCATCAGCTGTTTTGCCACAAGGGATTACAACAACACAAAACTATCCGGATAGCTTTGGATTGAGCCCCTAACGCGACCTATGTAAGATGAACAAGATGAAAAAAATTGACAAGGCCTTACTAGTCAACTGATGAGTTTAAAAGTAAGATCGCTGGGATGAAACGCCAAATTTTTGTGAAAGGCTGTTAAAAGCTTTATTGAATTAATAATTCAACAAGTCCAATTAAAATAGGGCTGATGTATTTCAGTAGTATATAAAATTTGTATTATTAAAAAAAACCTTCATATACAAAATTGTTGATGTTAGGAAAATTGCAGAGTTATCGCTCTTTCTTCTTTGTGGTTTTTCTTATTGTTGGAGACATTAAGTGGAATAAAGAGTGTAGATGTTTCCTTTTCATTAATATTTAAAAGCATTTTTGCAACCCAAATGAAACCAAAAGAGAAACGAAGCTTAAAAATTGCAGCAGTCTAAAAGTTGTAATAGCTTTTTGGCGTTATTGCCCTGAATCACCCTGCCATAAATATTTAAATAACCATTGTGAATAGTGTAACCCAAAATAAATCATTTAGACCAAATTGATGTTGTCACTTTTCCAGCTGTCAAATAACCCAACGGCTGATTTTGGTTATTTAACATAACAGATAACGTCCACTAACCAAACCAAATCAAATCATGTTTAGGAAAAGTTTTGTTAAAATTGCAAATGGTGAGTGAAAAAATATTTAATAATAAATAAATAATACAATTCTTACTTCTAGTGTTAACACTAAGATCTTTTGCCGCAAAACCTGGTCCCATTGGAACGGAAATTACTGAAATCCTCACAAAAGAATTGACACCAGTTCATCTTGAAGTGATAGATAGCTCAAATGGATCGGAGTCGCATTTTAGAGTTTTGATTGTATCGGACAAATTTAATAATCTTCCTTTAATTAAAGTAAGTTTACAAATAAGAACTATAATTTATAATTTTAGTATTTCAAGAAAACCTAACCAAAATTTTGCAGTGCCACCGCCTGGTTACGGATTTAGTCAAATCGAAAATTGACAGTGGAGCAGTACATGCCTTTTCTGTTGAAACATTGACACCAAATAAATGGAAGCCCTCAAAAGAATAATGAAAATAAATGGTATAACAAAGAAAAAATCTGATTTATAGTAAGCATTTGTTTATACTTATTAGTAAGTATTCTCTATGGTATCAATAGCCAATGGGTAAGTAATTCGTCATCAAACGACGAGCACCAAAGGAGAAAAAATCTGTTAAAATTTAAATCGTCTGATATTGTAAGGTTCGAAACATTGTGTTCTAACTGGATTGATTTAAATCAGATCTTCAAAGTAAAATTCCGGTTTTTCTAGAAAGTTTAAGCGACCTTTTCGACTTTTATCAAAATGGTAGTCCTTGATCTGAAAAGTTCAGAAAATCATTCTGGATTTGATTTCAGAAGCGACACCCAGAATCAAATTACTACCAATCGAAAAAGCCCTAAATATCAGGTTACATTACAGATTGAAGTGACCCACAATGGTAACTTCCCATTGGTGCCTTTGGGAACTGGACAAGGAAATTAATAACTTAAAATCTTAAAAGTCCTATCAGGAGTTCAATATACGAGAGTCGAAAACGCACACTACACGTGCGCGCAGTCTCATATAACCTTAAAGAATTCAAAATCGAAACCAAACTGTTTCGAAAAGTTGCGTGTGCGCGCCTGGCAAACGTAGTAAATTTTTCAGCATTGTAAATTTTATGACACCCGTTTCAAGGAAACCCCTTAAATTTACTTGCGTAATGATGCCGATAACCAATCAGCTGATTAAGCCAACGGTTTCTACGGTGGGTCTACGGTTTTGAAAAAAGTCTTATCGATAAAAAATTCGACAAATTTTGGTTCAGATAAATAATAGAATTCAAAATTTCATGTCAAAAGATATTAACAGTGTGATAAACGAGAGTACGCACACAAACGATGCGATCCAGCGAATCTAATGTAATATAATACTGTGCCTATGTTCATGAAACTCTCGCATGGATAAAATTCGTCGAGAAACAATGAAAATTGAAAAAAATCGTATGAGTTTTGTTACATTTTTGAGAGTTGAAACACTTTTACTTAAACGAAGTTAATCAAAAAATTTAAGAGGATCCTTAAGAAAAATCGCTAGGATTTGAAGTTGAAACCGATATTCTTTAGAAAAGTGAAACGAACGAAAAAAAGAATCGTGTAGGTGTAATCAGGCTCTTAGTGTACACATGTAACATTTTTGTCATTAATGTATAGTGAATAAACTTAAATTCACAATAGATTTTCAATTTTAAGCAATATTAAGGTTTTGCTCAATTTTGACATAAATCATCTGTTCGATATTGTTATCAAACACACGCAAAATGATAAGACAAAACTTAATAAAAGTTATAAGCGGTAAATATGACAAAACATATTTTTTATTTAAACATATTTCATAAATTCTTACTCATTATTTATTTAAGCTTCTCCTGTAAAAAAATTCTACACAAGTATGTCAGGGCCTATCGAATCAGCAATTCGCGAAACTCTTTCGGAGAACCTATCACCAGTTCATTTGGAAATCATTAATGAATCCTACATGCACAATGTTCCTAAAGGAGCCGAATCACATTTCAAAGTCTTGGTTGTATCGGACAAATTCAATGATCTTCCCCTCATTAAGGTAACCATTACATAAGACGTTTGTAAGAACTGACAAAATAAATTATCCCTATAGCGACACCGTTTGGTAAACGAACTTGTAAAATCTAAACTTGAAGGAAGCTTTGTTCATGCTCTGTCAATCGAAGCAAAGACTCCAAAACAATGGGATCCTGCATACGAAGTTGAACCCAGCCCAAATTGCCGAGGAGGTTTTGGAAAATAAATAAATAAAATTGTTTAAAATAAAATATTCTTTTTATTTACAACCAACAATCTGATCAACCTCATTCCTTGAAGATAAAATTACATCATTAACACCCACCCCATCATAAGCTGATCCACAAAGACTCAAGGGCAGTTTATGTTTCTTAATGTAATCTCGAATTCCATCCACTCGTGCCTTATGTCCGACAGTGTATTGAGGAATACACTTACGCAGAATGTGCACCCTCGTAGTCTTGGGTTCCACTTCGATGCCAAGGATGTCACGAACGTTCTTCAGAGCCACGTCAAGTATATCTTTTTGCGTTGGATTCTTTCCAAATAGTTTCTCGAACCAATGTCCACCCATCATGCAGGTCAGGACTGTATTGCCTCGCATATTAAAACAACAACTATCGAATATAACCCCCAGTATAGGTAGATTCTCGATTGGAGGGACTAGAAATCCAAAAGCTTCTTGTTCTAATAAATCTGGCGACCTGTATTGCAGGTTAACAACTGCGACATCCACATAGGGGATTTCATTCAATCGGCAAGCCAAGTTTGGGTGTTGTTCTTCAACTGCTGTTGCAAGTTTGAATGCTGGTAACGAACTTAATACATGGTCAGTGGGAATAGCGTTGCCATTTATACAGACTTCGGCTGTCCCATCACTAAGAAATGAAACATTTTGGCACTTGGAGTTCAATTTGATCTCAGAATAATTCGTTAAGTACTCGGCTAATGTTATGGGCAACATCTCGAGTCCACCTTTTATGGAGTAAATGCTCCACTTTTGTTCTTTAGCTAGTGTGGGTAACACTCCTCCTGTAGGTTGCTTTTTAACTGTCTTTTTGTCCCGGAACAGAAGTCCTTTAATTACCCCACCATGCTTCTGTTCCCATTCAAAAAGGTCATTCATAAGAAATCTCACGCTGATTTCCTTGGCATTTCCAGCACAAATGCCACAGATCATGGGACTGATTGCATAATCAGCGATTTCCTTGCCAAATCTGCGCTCAACAAAGTTATACATCGACTCATCGTTGAGTTGTTGCTTCACACTGCCAGCTCTGAGATCGTGAAATAATGCGGATATTAGAGGTTTCGTAAATGGAGGCATGGTCTTGAACGCTCCAGTCAGACTATTTGGAAGCATGCAAAGTTGACCTAGAGAATATATATAAAAAATAAAATTCACATTGTATGTATTTACTTTCTCACCTTTTGCATAGACCATTCGATTTCTTGCTGCCGGATGAGTATCACAAATCGGGTAAATTTCTCTGTTAAGATTCAATTCTTCCAAAAGTTCTAGTGTGTTGGTAGCAGCTGGTCCTTTTGTACGTATCGTTCGGGGACCCGCCTCGAATATAAAGTCTTCATCGTAGTGATTCTCGGAACGAATCCAACCTCCGAGACGATTTGATGACTCATAAACCGTCACTGGGTTAACGCAGCGACGAGCTAGATAGTAAGCAGCTGATAGGCCGCCTATTCCACCTCCTAAGACAGCCGGCATATTTATAAATATCCTTTAGCTTTAATTTATTAAGATTGTTAGTTGGTGAACTGTTGTCATAATCTTCTTTAAAATTAAACAAGAAAATTATCACTTTCTTTGACTTAATCTACCGAAAGACCTTTATTGTTTAAAATTCTTATAAATTTATAATTTATATCAAGAATGTGTTGATAAGTTAAAAACAAATCTCATTTGTTTTCCAAACTGGAACTGGACAAGGAAATTAATAACTTAAAATCTTAAAAGTCCTATCAGGAGTTCAATATACGAGAGTCGAAAACGCACACTACACGTGCGCGCAGTCTCATATAACCTTAAAGAATTCAAAATCGAAACCAAACTGTTTCGAAAAGTTGCGTGTGCGCGCCTGGCAAACGTAGTAAATTTTTCAGCATTGTAAATTTTATGACACCCGTTTCAAGGAAACCCCTTAAATTTACTTGCGTAATGATGCCGATAACCAATCAGCTGATTAAGCCAACGGTTTCTACGGTGGGTCTACGGTTTTGAAAAAAGTCTTATCGATAAAAAATTCGACAAATTTTGGTTCAGATAAATAATAGAATTCAAAATTTCATGTCAAAAGATATTAACAGTGTGATAAACGAGAGTACGCACACAAACGATGCGATCCAGCGAATCTAATGTAATATAATACTGTGCCTATGTTCATGAAACTCTCGCATGGATAAAATTCGTCGAGAAACAATGAAAATTGAAAAAAATCGTATGAGTTTTGTTACATTTTTGAGAGTTGAAACACTTTTACTTAAACGAAGTTAATCAAAAAATTTAAGAGGATCCTTAAGAAAAATCGCTAGGATTTGAAGTTGAAACCGATATTCTTTAGAAAAGTGAAACGAACGAAAAAAAGAATCGTGTAGGTGTAATCAGGCTCTTAGTGTACACATGTAACATTTTTGTCATTAATGTATAGTGAATAAACTTAAATTCACAATAGATTTTCAATTTTAAGCAATATTAAGGTTTTGCTCAATTTTGACATAAATCATCTGTTCGATATTGTTATCAAACACACGCAAAATGATAAGACAAAACTTAATAAAAGTTATAAGCGGTAAATATGACAAAACATATTTTTTATTTAAACATATTTCATAAATTCTTACTCATTATTTATTTAAGCTTCTCCTGTAAAAAAATTCTACACAAGTATGTCAGGGCCTATCGAATCAGCAATTCGCGAAACTCTTTCGGAGAACCTATCACCAGTTCATTTGGAAATCATTAATGAATCCTACATGCACAATGTTCCTAAAGGAGCCGAATCACATTTCAAAGTCTTGGTTGTATCGGACAAATTCAATGATCTTCCCCTCATTAAGGTAACCATTACATAAGACGTTTGTAAGAACTGACAAAATAAATTATCCCTATAGCGACACCGTTTGGTAAACGAACTTGTAAAATCTAAACTTGAAGGAAGCTTTGTTCATGCTCTGTCAATCGAAGCAAAGACTCCAAAACAATGGGATCCTGCATACGAAGTTGAACCCAGCCCAAATTGCCGAGGAGGTTTTGGAAAATAAATAAATAAAATTGTTTAAAATAAAATATTCTTTTTATTTACAACCAACAATCTGATCAACCTCATTCCTTGAAGATAAAATTACATCATTAACACCCACCCCATCATAAGCTGATCCACAAAGACTCAAGGGCAGTTTATGTTTCTTAATGTAATCTCGAATTCCATCCACTCGTGCCTTATGTCCGACAGTGTATTGAGGAATACACTTACGCAGAATGTGCACCCTCGTAGTCTTGGGTTCCACTTCGATGCCAAGGATGTCACGAACGTTCTTCAGAGCCACGTCAAGTATATCTTTTTGCGTTGGATTCTTTCCAAATAGTTTCTCGAACCAATGTCCACCCATCATGCAGGTCAGGACTGTATTGCCTCGCATATTAAAACAACAACTATCGAATATAACCCCCAGTATAGGTAGATTCTCGATTGGAGGGACTAGAAATCCAAAAGCTTCTTGTTCTAATAAATCTGGCGACCTGTATTGCAGGTTAACAACTGCGACATCCACATAGGGGATTTCATTCAATCGGCAAGCCAAGTTTGGGTGTTGTTCTTCAACTGCTGTTGCAAGTTTGAATGCTGGTAACGAACTTAATACATGGTCAGTGGGAATAGCGTTGCCATTTATACAGACTTCGGCTGTCCCATCACTAAGAAATGAAACATTTTGGCACTTGGAGTTCAATTTGATCTCAGAATAATTCGTTAAGTACTCGGCTAATGTTATGGGCAACATCTCGAGTCCACCTTTTATGGAGTAAATGCTCCACTTTTGTTCTTTAGCTAGTGTGGGTAACACTCCTCCTGTAGGTTGCTTTTTAACTGTCTTTTTGTCCCGGAACAGAAGTCCTTTAATTACCCCACCATGCTTCTGTTCCCATTCAAAAAGGTCATTCATAAGAAATCTCACGCTGATTTCCTTGGCATTTCCAGCACAAATGCCACAGATCATGGGACTGATTGCATAATCAGCGATTTCCTTGCCAAATCTGCGCTCAACAAAGTTATACATCGACTCATCGTTGAGTTGTTGCTTCACACTGCCAGCTCTGAGATCGTGAAATAATGCGGATATTAGAGGTTTCGTAAATGGAGGCATGGTCTTGAACGCTCCAGTCAGACTATTTGGAAGCATGCAAAGTTGACCTAGAGAATATATATAAAAAATAAAATTCACATTGTATGTATTTACTTTCTCACCTTTTGCATAGACCATTCGATTTCTTGCTGCCGGATGAGTATCACAAATCGGGTAAATTTCTCTGTTAAGATTCAATTCTTCCAAAAGTTCTAGTGTGTTGGTAGCAGCTGGTCCTTTTGTACGTATCGTTCGGGGACCCGCCTCGAATATAAAGTCTTCATCGTAGTGATTCTCGGAACGAATCCAACCTCCGAGACGATTTGATGACTCATAAACCGTCACTGGGTTAACGCAGCGACGAGCTAGATAGTAAGCAGCTGATAGGCCGCCTATTCCACCTCCTAAGACAGCCGGCATATTTATAAATATCCTTTAGCTTTAATTTATTAAGATTGTTAGTTGGTGAACTGTTGTCATAATCTTCTTTAAAATTAAACAAGAAAATTATCACTTTCTTTGACTTAATCTACCGAAAGACCTTTATTGTTTAAAATTCTTATAAATTTATAATTTATATCAAGAATGTGTTGATAAGTTAAAAACAAATCTCATTTGTTTTCCAAAAGTACTTGAATTGTACGGGTCAGAAATTATCAATGAAGGTGAACTGTCTGTCATGTGGTGGGTGTTTTTAATAGTTATAAAATAGCGGGGGGAATTTTAAATCCTCCCCGTATTTGAAAAAAACTTCCCCCATTGAAAGTAAATAACGATATTTTCATCGCCATAACTACCAAGTATTGAAATAAATATCAAAAATGCTTTTATGTTAATAAGAAATGTGAACGATTACTTCCAATACTTATTTCAACAAAAAAAAATTAATTTTCAGTATGATAATGTGCGAGATTAGTCAGTGAATAGTTCAGAAAATTCTTAATGAAAAAATTTCTTAAAACCATATAAATGATAAAAAATAACTTATCTGTGAATACTAATTATGACGTTAGGAATAAATTTTCAAAATGAATCATGGCTGACCAAAAGTGAAATTAGTCGTGTTCAGATTTTACTACTATGCAGGAGGATTTCTCCAGAGTGTAGTTTCAGTCATGAAACGGTAAATTATTTCCCCTTTTAGACACAGACAAAGAATTTCTTCCGGCAGAAATTTCTTATTCGTTCACATAAAAAACTAAATCATGTTAATAAAAAGAAATAAAAGTTTTAATAAAAAAAATTAATTATTTAAAAATTTAATTAAAGAAATTTTGAAGTGTAGGTACTTTAAATCTGTTTTTTTTTTCATACAGTTCTGCTTTAGTTATGATTTTTATCGAATTTGGGATTTATAAAAAAATAAAATGCACGACTGGGTCGCATGAACTTGCTGTTATGTGCGATCACACTGTGGGTATACATGGTACTTACACTTTAGACAGAAAACTTGTTAAAATTCAATATAATAAGAAATAAATTTATTAAACAACTTATGAAACTGTTTTGACACCAACGCAATCTGATTGCTTACACAAATCTCAATTTATGAGGAAAAAAATTAAAAAATCGTTGGAGCGGTTTTTTTTAGTAATTAATTTTTTATATATGTATGTATAAAATTTTGAAAACATTACTGGTTTTATAACATTTGTAATAAAAATCGACCACGTCGTTTTCGAATTTAGTACAGTCATTTGGTAATTTTACGTGGAAAGTTTTCCGGGAGTTTTGAAAATTCGAAATTTTATAGATTCCGATGTGCTCTTTCAGAATTTCAATTTAATTGTGTTTTTAAATGAAGTTATTCTAGTGCTTAGTTTTTGAATAAATCATTTTCAAATTCAAAGTTTTGAAAACAAAATTCAAAAAAAAAATTATTTGAAAATTACATATTTATTCAAAATTTAAGCACTAAAATAACCTCATTTAAAAACACAATTAAAGAATGAACTACTGGTTTTGAGAAAGCTATAACATAATATTGTAAGTGTTGCCTTTGTGTTTTTATTTTTATTTTCATTTTCTATTTTATGATTTTTACATATAAAGTAGGCCAATATCTTAAAATCATGTTAATATAATGTATAAACAATTGAAAATAAATTATACTTTAATTACAAAATGCACAATTTTTTAATTAAACCGCACAACTACATAGAAAAGTAAAACCCTTAACTTTTCCGATTGGTTTTTCGAAAACAGTCGTTTTTATGAAAGAAAGTATACTAATGTTTTTTGTAGGAAATTTTCTAAGCTACAAATTAGTACTTGAAATTTTTTTTCTACAACTAACCATTCGGGAGTCATTCCTGATAAATCATTTTGGGGGGCCTTTAACCTCCCATTTTTCCAATATGGTGGCGCGAGTGGCAAAGATACAAGATGGCAAAATGGAATTCTAAAAAGAGCACATCGAAATCTATAGAATTGCCAATTTTCAAAACTACCGGAAAACTTTCCAAGTAACCTTAATTTTTCCAACAAAATAACTGTACTTACTAATTATTAAGTTCTCAAAAAAAACATTTAAAACTTAATTTAAAAATCCATTTTTTTAAATGGTAGCCTATCATTATTATAATTTGGTTAATAACGAAGTAAATAAAGAATATGAAGTTATGATGGAAGGAAAATACTGAGTTATCGAATTCAAGATCCGGGTACTAAATACCATTTGTTCGATAGAAATATTTGAAAATATTTTGTTGAAATTTGAACTTATGTAATTTTGTCTGTGCGTTTTTGATGTGTAAACGGAACGGAAAATTGCGGATCGATCCTTTTTAACCATTAAATACACAACACATCTTTTATTTTGTAAATACATAAATCTATTGTGAAATTAATTACATAAATTGAAATTGAAGTGATATGATTGACTATTTAAGCAAGCCCCAGTGCTCAAAAATTTTGTTTCCAAACCAGAATGAAATTTTGATAAAAACGATCGGGACTAAACAATTTACATGTAAATTGCAACTACGACTAATCCTCAACGGGCTGACTAAATTCAGATAATTTTCGGGGTTTAACTTAATCACGTAGAAAAACTATGTTACCGACATGTATTACATACTTTTTATCGATAGTTTGTATGGAAACACCATTTTTTTCTGTTACTAGGCGTGTTTTTTTGCAAGCCCGGGGGTAATTGACCAAAAAAAAAAGACAGTGGGGACAGCATCACAGAAACAAAATGAAGTTTTCATATAATGTAACATGTATATAATTCACGCCGGTAACACAGTTTTTCTGTGTGCTTAAGTTAAGCCCGGAGAATTCTATGGTTTAGGTTAGCCGGTAGGGGATTATTTGTTGTTGTATTTAACATGGTGATTGTTTAGCACCGACGTCGTTTTTTTCGTCCAATTCCCTCCGGCCTCCGGGTCGTCAGAAAAACACACCTATTGTGTCGTTAATCCTCGATGTCGTTTTTATCAACCAATTCTCTCCGGGATTGGAAAAAAAACACACCTATAGTTATTATGGAACACACGTTTGAAAATTTGTAGGCTCTGTGCAACAGGCATACTAAAATTGAGAATTTTTTGTTTGTGTAGATCATGAACGCAATATTTTATAAATAGTATCGCTGTCATTAATGTCATTAATGTCATTAATGCCATTAATAAATTCAAAATCCGCAATAGTAAGGGAATTCATGCAACGCCTTATCGTGGCGGGGCCGGAAAATATCTCAAATTGATCGTCCGTCAACTTCAAACAAAATAATTATAAATATAAATAACAAAAATTTATTATTTTAAGTATGAAATGACAGTTCAGTGGTCAAGTGTGTTTCAAATGAAATCTGAGGTAGATGCAACATGAATCAAGTTTCATGCGTCTTGGTCCTCCGAATTTAAAGAGGTCCATAAGTGAACATACCCAAACAATTACACATTAAAAATGCCACTATGTGTTCCTATGCATACAAAATATTCTGAGATGCTGCACCAAACAATAAAAATATAACGCAGCGAACTGTAATTTCTCTATCTCTCCTTCCAACATCAATCATAAGTTGTTTTGGTTAACTCATTGAATGCATTGAGTATATGTATGCCATCATCTTTCATCCCCTACAATGTTTTTAACTGATAAAGCCAAAGTAAAAATCAGATAAATTTGCAGTTATTGGTAGGGTGGATAACTTCATTTCACTATGAAGACATAACACTAAAAGTAAATTATATTATTGAGTTTTATTGGGGACCAAATTCGATATCATCATAGATAAGTGCATGATTTGGGTTTTTTATGTTAGTTTATCGTATACTGTAGACGAATACAAGAACTTTAATAACAATCCGGTTCTTAGGAAGAATCTTAGTGCTTCGTAATATGTTAAATTTCTCAAACAACTCAGTGCCCAGAAACACCTGTGTTTCACTAGCCGAAAGTTGGAGTAAAGTCAACAAAGTTAAAACTCTACCCTCTACTTTTTTTTGCAATAACGTCTCGCATTTGTATGTAAGTATGTAGTTATGTATTAGTTTAAATTCCCATACATGTTTTATTTACCGTAGCTGAAGTCTGGACAGGAATTTGACTTCTGTCCGTATTTCTGCGGAAAATTTTTATCCCAGTACCCAAAAAGTAAAATTGTTATTACGAGCGATTTTAATGGAAGGTTTTGCCGAGATTTTTATTTTAAGTTAAAAAACATGACTCAGGTTGTTGACCAGGCAAAGTCTACTCGAACAATTGACGTTTCAGGTCACTCTACCAATAATCTAGAATTGTTTCTTAACTCGTATCCTTGGAAAATATGGGAAATGTTAGTTTACTATCGCCTCTGCTGACACATCGGACTATTGCATTGTATCATATCAGCCAATTTCTCATGCGCAAACATCTTAGTTTCGGTTGCAATACTGCTCTCTAGTAATTTTACGTTGGTAAAACTTTGTAAATTTACTTATTACTTATGTACATCACATTTTATGGCTGATATGGCAGCGCTTCCGCTAAGTGGTATTTTATCTTTCCACTTCCATGTACTTGATAAGTTTAACGGTTTAATGTGACGAATTTTCGTAAATTCTATGATCCAAAAAAACTTTAAACAGCCTGATTACAGCTTTTTTGCCGATGACATGACATTTTCATGTGCGAATAATAGCAACTTATTTGAATCTGTGATATGTCCGACAATGGTTTGCAAAGCATCAACTATTATTAATAAATAAGAAACATAAATTTATGGTTAACTATGAAATACCCACCGTTTCATTTTCATTCGTGCCAGCAGCTATTCCTCTGCGCTTTTTCTTGTGGTAAGCATATTATGTTGATTTTTCGTGTTCCAATAGATGTTTCACAATAGATCGGAGTTGAAAGTTTTAAATATCTGGGAGTTTTAATAGACAGAAACCTTAATTGGAAAGCTCATGTGGATGATTTTTAAGAAGTGGTTACAGATCAACCCTCAGGACATCAGGGGCTTCATCAGGTAAAACGAAAACGATCGGACAATATCGTTTCCACTATAGCTGTCTCTATCATATCTGTTAAAAAAAATAAAGAAAGCTATAATTTTCAAAACGATATCGTTCGATCGTTTTCGCTGAACGTGATGAGGCCACAGATTTGTATAATTTAGATAGATAGATAGATAGATAGATAGATAGATTGATTCTATATTTTTTTTTATCAAATTTAACAATTTATATTCTTAAGAATAGGACCTGGTAATACTGCCGTCTGCCTGAGATTAGATGATTTTAAAAATAAAAACGATAAATGCAAAATTCTCTAAAAATATATGAGTATAATATAAAAATAAAAATAATTTACCAAAAAGGTTAAGTTTAAGTGTTTTTTTCTTACATATGTAACTGCAAACAAAAAAGGTTCAATAAATCGCAGCATATTGGAAGTTATCAATTTTAACAACAAATTTTATTATTTGATTATAGTTGATTAACTAATCTTAACAAAGTTTTCAATTTTAAGGGTGATTTTAGGCAAGAGGCAAGTCATGGATGAGGTATAAAATTGAGGTTTAAAATTTCAACTCTCATCCTGAAAATAATGCTTATAACAGATGCTAAATATTCGTTACGAAAGTAATTGCCATCCGATTGCAGTTGATGATTTAAATTTCTGTAGATATATCTTGATGTAGAGGAAGTTGCTCTCGACATATTATATACAAATAATCTATTATCAGCGTTAGAAATTAAATCAGCAAACTGGGCTTGCCAATTGTCAACATTATTTTCTGACAAGTTCAGTGATGTGTCGTGGCGAAAAGCTAGTTGATTCAAGTCTTTGAAAGGGGATGCATTTACTCGGAGCAATTTTTTTTAAATAATTTTATGGAGGTATGAGTCACCTCTTTTCATTTCTTTAGTAATATAATCCACGCTTGCCTTCAATTTTTTTTATTAATATAGGGGTTATATCCGATTCTAAGTATATGGAATAATTTGTTGTTGAATTTGGGAAGCGAAGTAGTCTCTTAAAGAATGCCTTTACAAGTTTTCGAAAACTAAGAAGTGGGTATAACCGAACACTTGCACACCATATGACATGCAAGCATTAACAGTCGCATTCATTTTTTTAGATAATTATCTGAAATGTTTCTTTATTGCAATAACTTATAAAAGTTTAAACAAAAGCAAATTTAAAAAAAAGATCATGCGACGTTAAATACAAAAAGCTATCCCCCAGGTATGATATAGTGGGGCTCATCATTTAGCGATTCTCTCGTACCCTTCTAAGACGCAAACCAATGCGCCACGACCTACTTTTAGCCAATAACACACGATCGTCTTTTCTCGCGCATCCTTTTGTGTGCACACGAAAATAAGCTATAGCTAGTTCAGTTGGTTTTATTCTTGCGTCCAACTTTTTTGATTGTTCGTTTTTTGACGCGCGGACTGTGGAAGAAAAACTGTGGAAGAAAAAAGAAGAAAATATGTCACTTATTTCATCCACTTACATACAAAAAATGCAGTCTTAAACTAAGGGTGATATATAAATTCAAGTTTTTAAAATGTCCAGACGTATTTTTTTTTTTAATTTCTCGAAAAATTGAATCCGTTCCAAATATGCAGAAAGTGTGCCACAATACACGAATTAGATCAAACAACAACAATAATTACAGTAACTCAGTAGTAACCCCAAAATCAATAAAAACACTTTAACCGAAAATAACGAAAGAAATTGAACAAAATCCAATAAAATATAATAGCGCTCCCGAAATGAGGTAAATACTTCAATCGAATCTCACCGCCGCCGCCGCCGCCACCGCACCTCGCTGTGTTTCTGCTGTGTGCTGTGCTGTGCTGCATCAAGAGTCCCGCAGCTACACAGCCCCAGCTCCTTCCACACACAAAAATCTCCAACAAGTACATAATTACAGTGCCAACCAAAAAACCTAGACTAAATATGCGTGTTGTCGCCAACTTGTTTGTGACATCCTTTCCGCAGGACACCAACAAAAAAATATTACTCTTAACTTGGCCAAAGGGATGTTTTCGTTTTCAACCTTTCCCTACTCTACTACCCTTATAGCTCTTGCACTCCACCCTCTCAATCACATATAGTCATAAAAAGGTTGAGCACAAAACAGACAACACGTAAAGTAGCAAAGTGTACCAGTAGAGTAGCAAGCATTATAAGCATTAGCTACAACAGCAGCAGCAGCAACTAACAACAAAACAAACCGAAAAATTTCCCACGACAACCTGAGCAAATTCCCATCTAGATAGATAGTTTATTCGCATGCGCTAGTGCATCTCACCAAGTCACAGATATTGATTCAGAGCTTTTCCCTACCGCCGCAAGATGAAAAGCTCAACTCCTCGCCCTTCTGACCAACAAAATTCAAAGGAAAACTCATTTTCTCAGTGGGAAAATTTTCATTTCTCAGAATAGTATCGGCTTTAATCGAGGAAGGTTTTGTGTGCTGTGTCCGTCGTTCGAAGCAAAGTGTACACATACATACATTATACATATAATTCTATATGTATTAATAGTGAAGAAAAAATTTTCATTTTATATTTTTCTTTAAACAAAATGTAAGAACAAATCCCTGTTCTATGCTAATTTTTCTGCTATAATAAAAATCTACTGGATAATTGCCAGAAAATCTAAAATCCTACTCACCGTTAAGTAACAATTTCGTTCAAAAATTTTGTTGCAATTTAAATAATTTTTTTTTAATGCTTTCGAATTATTTGCGATGGAAAAGTGTTAACTGTGATCGAGGATCGTGAATTGCGGTTAAATAAATATAATTTTCTACAAGAAATTCGTTGAAAAATTGAAATTTTTCCTTAACAAGGATAATGGGGAAAATCCATTTGAAAATGTGTATATAATAGAAATGTATTCATATGCCTGATTGTATGAGAGTGAATGTGTGTGTGTGTGTGTTTGTGTGTGTGCGGTGGGAAAACTAGGGCACTGTGCTTTACATACGAACATCGACGACACGACTATACGACGAGCGACGACGGCTTCATAGAGGAAAAAAAAGGAACCTCGGAAATTTTCCATTAATAAAAGAAACAACAGCAAATAATAAACAGGAAACGGGATATTCTTTTTTAACTGTTTTTGAATTTATGGTGAAAAAAAGAATATCTTATAAATAATGAATTCAGGAGTGTACAGTTACATGTGTCATCGAAATGAAAAAAATATAAAATCTCGAACAAACGGCTCAATAGACAAAAAAAAAAAAAAGAAATCGTCAGAAAAAAGGAAAATGCTCACAATTTTTTAAATTGAGACCGTTGAAAAGGAAATTGCGCTGATTATTATCATTTGTGAGAGATAAAGAGAGAGCTTTTGATCACTCTCTCCCTCTCTCTTTGTTTGGTTTCCTCTCAGGAGGATTTAGTCTCAGAAAATGGTTGTTAATTTTTAACAACATCCTTTCTTTCGATGCATGCTCAATTCTCAAGCAAGGCTTTCTCTCTTTTAATCTCTCTCTCTCTCTCTCTCTAACTATATCTACTGTCGATTTTCTGTGTGGCTCGTCCTTTTCCGTGTATCTTGAACCCTTGTATCTGTATTTTGCTATTGTTATCCTTATCATTGCCAGTTCTTGCGCTATATTTTGCTCAACCATATATGTACATTGCCGTAGTGACCTAACTGTATATGCTTTGGTTGTTATTATTCTTTTATAGTAACACATCATCACATATGCCTCTATCGTCCTTTTTGTCGTCGCTTTTTCTAATGAGTAACTCGTTAGATAAGAAGTATGTAAACAGTGTCATCGTAACTTATGTTTTTTTAAAACTTTTTTTTTTGTATATCCAAACCATATGCGAATGTATAAGTGCTGAATGCTTCGTCATTATGTATCTGTGTTGTCTGTATTGAAGTTGTTCTTTTGTTGTTCGGGTTTTTGCCGCGTGGTGCATTTGAAGGACAGATTATTATTAAATTCCATTCTTTAAAAAAAAAAATATAAAGTATGTTTATTATTTATTTTTTAAGGCAGCATGAGGTACAATCTAATCAAACAATTCAGAACAACCAACTAAAATCATACCACCAGTGAATATTTATGTAGAATCTTAGTTGGAAGAAAAAAATAGTAAAAATAAAAATCTAAATACTAAACCATCAGTGTATTTCAAAACAAAATAATTATATTTCAAAACCAATTCTAAATAATATTAATAAAATCATACTTATATATGAATAATACTTTTCAATAGTGCTTCGAATAGATACAAAAAAAAATCAACCGACAAAATAGTGCATATGTAATATTTTAAAGCCGTAATCATAAATAAAGAATAAATAATAATAAAATAAAATAATATTTATAAATGTGTAAAGTTAAATGTATTCATATTAATACAACAAATATAAAACACAATCAATGTGCCTGTATTCTGTTTTCATGTAGTGTTTAAAAAAAAAATTATGTGCGTTATTTGTGTTAATACAAATAAAAATAGAAAACAAATATTTTTAATTAATTAAACATATCGTAAAGCATACAAGTATAAATTAAAAAAAAAATATAATTTCTACTTAAAATAAAATAAAAATTATAGCATCGAAAAAAAAATAACAAAATATAAAATTGTATTGCCAATCAACGCAACACAACACAATAGTGAATTCTCGAATAATAAATAAATACAAAATATATATAAATTTAACGCAAAAAAGATTCTAATAGGTATTATGTATAACAATAAATAAAAATATAGCATTTATTTAATTCAAACGTGCGGTGTAGATCAAAGTGTTTTCTCTTATTGTTTGTTTTTTTTTATGTTTTAAATCTAAAAGCTATATTGAGATAAACTATTGAATTAAAGTTTAAATTTGAATCTCCGGTGTGGATTACTGAATGTAAACAAACAAAATTTATGTCAACATATTTCTTCTTTATTGTGGATGGTGTTTACAGATGTTTCACTCTATAGTGTGAATGTTGGCAACCCTGGAGTGCCTCGGTGGTTTAGCGTGTACTAGGTAAGTTTTAAGTTAAGTTTTATCATATTATAATACATTTTGATTGTTTTTTATTTTAATGGATAAATTGGAGCTTAAATGAGATTAGATTTTTTTAATCTTATTAATTTTTTAAGTATATAGGTATGTAAAAAAAGAAAAAGATATAAGAAAAAAAGAATATTTTATACATCCCACTTTGGTTATTAGTTCTCCTCAATTTTAGAACTAAAGTACGAGATCTATTTTATAATTAGGAAATTGTGCCTGTAGGACATGCGGTCTTTTAAATGCTAAACCAACATAATTTTTAGTTCTTTTTGTTTATATTAATTTTGCTCAAAATCTGTATTTATACAATTTCTAAACTGAATTTTTCCTTATTTCAGAACTTACATATATGAACTTAAACTTTTATGATCGATCCCTTTTGTATACAAATCTTTGTAGAATACACCAGTTATTATCCTCCTTCTACAACTTTGTTGCATGGAAAGGTTCTTCAAAAAATGATGTACGGCGTATGAGCACTATTTTCTCACGAAGGTGAAAAACTATTTTATCTAAAAAAAAAATCCGGCGAGCAGACTAATTTATAATTTGTTGAATTAACAAAAAATAATATAGTTATGTTAGAACATTTAAACCATTACCAACATCTCTTAGTGTAATGAAATGTTACATTGTTATGTTACTTTTAAAAACATTTTATCAGAAAATAAAATCTCTCTCTGTAGGGTGTTATCGCATTTGATACCTAATGAGCTACGAATATCACAACAAAAATGTGTTTATCACTTCCCAACGAATTTGACGTTTTTGACACCTTACGACTAGAGTTACCATAGAGCCTACAAAAATAATACAACTTTTTCTGAGTTTTTTTTTTTTTTTCTCAATCATTTAAACAAACAAAAACAAACATTCATGTGCGAAAAAAGTTTACTACATTCCAAAAAATTAACAGTCGTATTTATTAGATTTTTGTCTACTTAGACACTGTCTTACTATTTTCAAATTGGTCGAAATATGCTGTATTTAATAAAAATAAATATCACATTATTCATGGTCAAAATAATCTACTCTTGTGTCTAAGTTAGGCAGCTAAAAGACAACAATAAATAAGGTTTTTGAACACATTTTCCAAAAGTTAGAAAGTTGCCTAAAGTAAGACAACGTTTATAAATAAGACCCTAAGAATACACATAGGCATGTTCAGGTAAATGAGATCTCCGAGATTTCAGCAATATCAGTTAAATGAACAGGATTCCTCAGTTCTGTTGTCAAAAAATTCGAGGAAATAAAATGTTGGATTCGCTGGCTCACTTTTAGACGCAAATACGTCATTCAAAAATAAATTCAAAATTTCACTATGGCAACCATGATTTTGACAAATGTTATTGGAAAATGTTTTACTGAATTAAATCAGTTGAATTATTCCACTCAGAGGGAAGACTCAGCAACATCCATATGTGATTATAGTTGATGTGACAGGTATATCTTACCACCTAATAGATTCCACCTCAGCGTTTAAATGCAAATTTAAAATTCCAAAAGCTAATAATATAACACCGATTTTCGGTGTCAGACACGATGCGAGTAAAATCAGTACACCGGTGCAGACACAAGTGTAATTTCTATGGGCTGCTTTAAGATCTCCACCTATCAATCCACTTCTCCACTTCTCAATCTTCAACGATGTAAGAGGTATTGCCAGAACTATTTATAATATTTACATATTTTTGGTCTTTTGACCACGCACCGGCTGAAGGGGAAAACCTGAGACACCACACCGTTACACGATATCTGATTTTTATTTCGAAAACAAAAATGCACAATGCTGGACCACAATAGTTGCTTTAAAAGTTCCCAAGAATTAAATGTGGGCTTTTGGACCAATGAGCAATTTATAAAAAAAAATTGAATTTTACCCCATTAACCCTGCGGCATCAAAAGCCCTTATCCAAATTTATTATCAAATAATTGACAAGTTTGTGAACCAATGGCCATCGATCGTAAATTCGTAAAGGATGATAGTTTTCCGTTAATTAGTTGTGATAATTTCGAATATGTTATGTAGATATCAAGTTTTTTTTTCGAATTTATAAACAAAATAAATAAAATAAACAACATAGCAAATATTGCATAACAAAATTATTATTATCATAGCTTATTAAAGAATAAGAACGGAAGATTATTAAGCAATACACAATTCACTACTACAAGTTATAACCCATTTTCGAAGGAGTGCTTTAGTATCATCATATAAATTTAGAAAAAAATTGAAAAGACAGAAAACATTGTACAACAAAATTGAAATAGTCACAACTAATAACGACTAATTAAAGGAAAATTATTATCCATTCGAAGAAATTTGTATTGCTTTTTAAAGAATTGCTTCGCTTACTTGATATCAACTTAACAAAGCAGCATATAAAAAACATAGACAAAATTAAACAAAAAATTCGACATTATCACAACTTATTAACGACTAATAAGCATTTTTCCTTCGACTAATTTCGCTTTGCTAACTTGCCATTCATAAATTTATTTAAGAAAATGCTTTTTAGTAAAAGCTTCACACATACAAATAAAGCTCTCCATATACCAACATTCAGCTTACTGGGAGTTATTATTTGAAGTGAAAGAATAATTTTAATGTGTTGAAACATAATTTACAAAACAGAAAAAATCTGTTTTGAAAAGTAAATTGTTATAATTTTGTCGCTTTGTTCAACGAGGCAAACATTTTGTGATTCTCTGACAGATATCGTATTTGGGTCTTTGGTCGTCAGATCAATTTTGTGTTACTGTGAAGTAGAGCAGTTTAAAGTCTCCAAATGTTAATTGGCAACAAAGTATTCCAAGCTTCCTAGTTTTAAGCTTTTTCTTAGGTCAATGCATAGTAAAAAATACTGGTTGATTCAAATGCAGTTGTCAAACATTAAAACCTAAATTCGGATGGATCTGATCACGTGACTTCGGTAGCGCAATGAGTAGTTATATAAATGTCAATATGGATCTGAAGGTAGCTTGGTCTGGTTCGCTTCCCCGGCAAAATGTTTTTCTAATTAAATTGATCAAATGACCATAGCCCACTAAAAGGAGCGTGGCAGTCGTGAAATAGTTATAACTCCAGCCTACAAACAAAATTTAGTGGTAGCTCAACCTTGCAGATAAGGATTGTTGGAAAAATACTGTTCTCTATCTTTTTGGACACTAACTAATTGGTCTAAAATAAAACATTATGCAAAATAGGAGGGAATACGGTGGCGATATACTTTAATTTTGTGTGTGCTTTAGAAAATATAGGAACAATAAAATTCTAAACACAACCTGTTTGAACTTCTTGGATTTAAAATTCTAGTTTGACTGTTCCTTGACAAAATGTATGCTCTTTCCAACCACCGGACCTCCCGGGCAAATTTATTCATCTTCGTAATTGTTTTATTTTTTTTAAGAAATCAGATTTTAAGGCCTTAAATAAAATATAAACGTTGGACACTTCTCACAGCTTTTTTTTCTACCAATCTTCAAGATTACCGCTAAAAAATTATATTGTAAAATTGATTATAAATTCATAAGAAGAGTACTTTTGATTTTATTTTATTTTTAGTACTGAATTAAATCACAGTTTTTTAACCGATTTAAACTTCAAAACTCGCACTAAAAGATAAAATATATTTATTTGTACCTAATGATTTTTCAAAACAGCTTAAAAGGTACGCATACAAACCTTTTCTTTACCTTAACAAAATTTATATGTCCTTCTTTTTTTTTTAAAGAAAATAAGTACTAAAAAGCATGTACATTATATGCATATGTTTATACATATATCAAGGGGAATATAAAATGAAATAAATATTAAACAATACGATTGTTATTGATAGCTTCTTAGAATAAAATGTGAATTTATGGAAACAATAAGACAGCTCATACTGACATTAAGTTTTAAGTTTTCTTAAAATGAAAAAAAAAAAAACTCTAAGAAAATCTAAAAATCAATAACAGACACGAGAAGGTCACCAGAAAAAAGAAAATGCGTTTTTTCCATATGCACAAAATACATATATCTATGCTTAAGTTCCACCTTGCGCGTCTTAAAAATTATTCAAGGCGAAGACCATTGAAGCTTATACTCATATAAGACATACAAAATAAAAATATACGAGACTAAAATGATTGTTGTCGCGAACAACAATGACAAGTGAAACCATATTGATTGCACTTTTGTTTTATTTTCTGGAAGAAATGCAATTGACCCAGGGTATACCTACACGTTTCCGCAATTTTTTTTTTTTTTTCAATTTTATTTTCTTTGTTTAACTTTCGCAAACTATTAAAAAAAGAAATTATCGTTTTGAAAATAAAAATAAATTCTGGGCTTCAAATAATGCTACCACAATGAGTTGATTTATATTATAGGTTAGGTAGATTATTGTTTTTAAGCTATGTTAACTAACTTAAAGATTTATTTGATTTTTTTCTGAATTTTCTTGCTTTAGGCTCAAAATCACATTCGAAGGAGGGTCATATAATTTTGTAAAGAACTACACAATTAAAATTCATACAAAAATGAAATCACCCATAGACTTCTACAAAAAGCTTCTATTATTCACATCATGTAAAGCTACTCATTGTTTAAGATTTAAGAAAACCAAAACCCCCTGCCACCCCTCTCAAACCCAGGCAAGGTTGAAAATAAAACAGTAACATTTCTTTCAAAATTCAAGACCAATGTTCATGGGCTCTATTTAAGTGTAAATATACATTAAACTGACCTAGTGTGAAAATTCATGGTTTTAGACTATCGATTGTGTAGTTATATATTTTTATCTAGAAGGTAGTGGGTAGGCTAGGTACCGACCTTAAATATTGTTGAGAAAGCAATAATTTGTTTAAGTAGATATACGATTATCATTATATTCGTTATTTATTTTGTTACGTTGCAATTCCTTTGAGTTCTTCTATTTACCTACAAGTTACAATATAAGATAACGTATAACTACACAATGTAGTAAAGGAACATTTTAATTACTTAACAAATCGTTTTATTGAAATAACGATGTTATAGAAAAGTGAAAAACAGGATAGGTATTAAATTATGAAAATAAAAAAAATAAATAATTAGCAACATATTTAAATTTAAACAACAAAACAAATTTACTATAAAAATCAATTTATTGTTACACTCTTTACTTAAAAGATTTTCTTTAAAACAAAAAATTAACTGATTTTGAGTTAAATTTTTGTAGAAAATTTATATATCTACGGCTTTCTTTCAAAACGTCATAAGTTCAAAAATGACATTAGAATTTATTCACTTTTTTAAAACTTTAGATTCTTTGATGTAGTGAGCTTAGAGCAAGCCGCAACTACAATCAGGGGCTCATCATAAGTTTATGTGTAAGGATTTATTAAATTAGTAAAGTTAATGTTAAACTAATAACACATTCAAATAAAAAACATAATAAATAATAACAAAATTATTAAACAATATAAATACAAGTAAACAATATGGAACAGAATTATACAGAACATAACAATCTATTGTCAAGAAGTAACATTTTACTCCTTTTAAAACCAAGGGAGGAATCATTTAAAATAAAACGCATGCTAATACGGTTAAGAGGCTCATGTATGTCGTAGTTAGTTCTATGAAAATTAGCAAATCAGAAGCGTCAATTCGTCCATTAATGAGTTGGTGAAGAAATAATAAATCAAGAATAAGAAGCCTTTGATATAATGTTTGGACCTACAGAAGCTGGATCCGATGTTCATATCGTGGTAGGTTGAACGGATCAGCCCAAGGATGACCTTTTAAAGCAAAGGGAATGAATTTATGTTTTATTGATTCATAATCTTGTATCATAATCGATTTGCCTTTTAACCAGTTTTAAAATTGTCTATGTTTTGAAAAATCTATTATATTTTAAATCGTTTTTTGTGTCCTCTGATGATGATGTAGAAAATATAGTAGAGTAGGCAGAACCAACCCTTGTTTAAGGGTCTCACTTTCATATTGTTTATGTGGTCGATTTCTCAGACATCTTAAAATATCAAAGAGATAATGCTTGCTTATGACACCACTATATTTATTTTCAGAAAATTCACTTAATACTCTGTTTAATTACTTCAAATCATGGAAAATAAAAATCAACGCAGAAAAATATATAAAATCTATCTATTTCACTACACAAAGGAAATTCTGTGCGTGTCAAATATCTTGGTTTATTTTTAGACAAGAATTACATGGAGTATTTTTTTAAAAATAAACCACACTAAATTACACTTTAAATGAAGAAAGAATAAAGCAACTTAAATGTTAAATCCATTTATTTGAAGACATTCATGCTTAAGTATTTAATTTTAACAAATTTATTATTTTCAACATTATATATTATTTTACAAATTATTCTTTCTTTATGTGCATGTCCATTTTGGGGAATGTACATACACGAAATCGTATCTTATTTTTTTATTTGTTTATATATTTGATATAAAATCAGAACAGATTCGAAAAAGTTTTTTGAAATTTTCTCTCAGAGGTTTAGGCTGACAGAATCCATTGAATCTTCCTTCATATAATAACAGGCTCAAACCTATTGATCTACCTAGTCTAGAGATAGGACGTTCTTATTTATGTTTGGTTTTTATTGTTTAACTTATTGACAGTAACATAGATGCTTTAAACCTTTTGTTTCGAGTTAATTTTAATGTTCCAAAGCGAAATCTAAGAGGTCTACCTGACCCTATTTATATAACTCATTATAGTACCAACTATATGAAGAAAGCGCACCGCTAAATAATATTTTAAAATTGTATAATGTTAACCATAAATTATTTATTAAAATTTCCGATGTATCAAATACCGTTAATAATGTATAGATTTAAGAAAAATATTATTTGCTAGATATTAATTAGCTTTTTTCAAATAAATAAATTAATAAATTTATCTTTTAAATTACTCATTTACTTGTTTTTTTTTTATTTTTTGTTTTATTAATTTATTAATTAATAAACATCTATAATACTTTAATTAATTAATTTATTTGTTAACTAATTTAAATATTTACATATGTACTTACTTATTTAAATTTTTTTTTTAATTATTTATTAATAATTTATTAATTTTTGTATTTATTTACATTATAATTTAATAGTAAAATTAATTAATCAAGATTAAACAAAAGAAAAGAATTAATTGTATTATTTATTTATTAAATTCTTAATGTGTCTATCAATTTATTTAATTTAATTCAAGCAAGCAAGATTGTAGTGATACAACCATTTAATTTTATGTAATGCATAGATGTAGCGTTTGTCTGTACATCGATCTACCGCATATAATTTATAAATTTAATTACCAAATCAATTTGTTTCAGTTTCCGAAAAATCGTTTTTTGGGATGTTAACATCGTCCGCATTAATGATGTATTTTGAATGCTCTAGAAACGATGATAAATTATAAATAAATAAAATTTAAAAAAAGGACAGGTCCTAAATTGCTGCCCTGCGGTATTTCAGAACTACCGTTAAACTTATAGGGGCAGAAAATCGCAGAGTTTCAAATTAAAGTAACGCCTCTATTATTGAAATAAATCAAAGAACAGATAGTTTAGTTACCATTGAAACAACTTTTTTAAATAAGATCAGTCTTTTTAAATTAATTGTTTTTAGTTTAAAAAGTTAATCTTTTTGTTTAAATTAAAAATGAAGGAGTTTTCAAAGATTTGATTGTTGAAAATCTCATTACACAAAGAAAGAAAAATTCAGCCTTGGATTATGGTTGTCTTCAGACACTAGAACTCGATTGATTTTTCCAGTGTAATATCATAACAAATGGCAGTAAACACTAAATCCATTAATTATTTCTTGGTACGTAAAACATCTGGAATTTTTCAAAGTCCAAGAGAAGTCAAATTAATTAATTAGTTTTGAATCGGCCGATTTAAGATTTTTAGTTGGTAAGATAATATTTGTATCAGAGCAGCACAACCAAGCAACGTGGGTAAGATGAAAACTGTCCAATCAAATAATTTCATCTTGATACTCCAATAACTGATTGGTAAAACTTATAAGTAACATAGACATAATGAAAACTTCCACTTACAACATAAGTTTTTGTCGTGTAAACATATGTATATGCTGATTTGATGATTTATAATTTTGTTTTATAAATGTTAGTAATTTGTAAAAAACTGCATTTGTTTGTATATAAAATATATAAAAATGAACTTTAAAAGTCTAAATACTTCCGCTTTCCAATTGGTAATATTTTGTCATATGACATTAGTTCTGTTCAACTTTTTAAGTCCGTTAATTTTAAAATAATTTAAGTGCCTTTTATTTAAATATAATTGCGGGAATTCTCGCACAGAAAGGCTAGTTAGCTTTATAACCATAAATGTGTAAAACATCGAGCCACAATATAGTTTTGAAAAAATAATAGCAAATTTCATGCTGTGTATTTAATTTAGTTAATTTGGCTTTAAAATCGCTACATTGATATTTCAAAATACAAACATATATATATGTATATATTTAAGAATATTTCTACTCAAATTCTTAGAAAACAATATCAAATAACAAGATGTTTGGAATTTTTGTTCAACTGCATTTAAATATTTTATTCCTTCGTGAGTGATTGTGTGTTTTAAAGTAATAAAATCTATTTACAAAAATTAAATAATCATTAAAAAGTTGATTGATGGCATCAGTTTCACGTTCAACTTCTTTCAGACATTCTGATTAATGTTCTTTAATTTGAATTTTTATTCATGTTAGCCTATTGAAATACGTATCTCTATATATGTACATACATACCTTATAAAATCGATGAAAATAAACAATTATTATTTATGCCTGAGTATGTGTGTTGATTATTCTGCCAATTTGTTAGACTTAAAAAAAAATGTAAATTGTTTATGTGACAAAATATTAGAGTTCAATCAAAAAACTTTAGTGCAAAGAGAAAGAAAAATTGTTAAAAAATGGTATTACTCACAGAAGTTTTTTTATTTTATTTTTATCATTCCTCTAACATTTGCATACATATTAATTTATTATGGATGTCCTATTGTATCCGAATGAATATATAAATGCGTAGTTAAAATATTCAATCATAATTAAAATAGCCATGAAATCATCGCATCGTATGATGTTGTCTGAATTTTTATTATTTTTGAATTAATGTGATATCGAATTGTAATTCCAGGCAAAATTTAATAAAAATAAAAGAAATTAAACTTTCAAATAAATTTTTAAGAGCTTCGCTACATTTTATACATTAAAATTCTAATTATTTAAGTATATTGAACTTAAGTAAAGGAAAAATAAGAATGGGTGGTGATTATGGTAAGCTAAATCATTTCACTCGGATGTCGATAGATCCATTACATTTGCTCCTTGAAACTTGAGGAAAAATATTTTACTTTTGAATGAACAAGAACTGAGATGTCTAGTTAATTTGTGATTTTTAAAGAGGTCGCCCAGTTTTTGAATAAAAAACGTTTCAATAAATGTTTTTTTTCAGCTTATGATAGGCTAATACAAATTCAATTAAGCGTTCTTCTTCATCATGTTGCTCTCTGCAAAAGTTATATGAGCTAATTCGCTTAGCTGATGTGAGTTTCAGTGAAATTCTAATAAAAAGGGACAGTTGAGGCCTGCCCTTAAGTTAGATAACCTGTTCTGTAAGTATAATGCTATAGAACAGTTGAAATGAAAACTTAAATTTTTTTTCTTTCGATGACCATCATCCAAATACATTCAAGGTTTGAACTGCTGAACCATGCTATTTAAAAAAGCAAGGGAAAACATTTAACAAAATTTTTTTTAGTATTTTTTGAAGAACTGTATCTCTTAGAAAAGTGGTCGTATTGAGATAAAACAAAAGCATTTTATAAAGCTTATGTTTTTTGCAGTGAGATCTTTTGACAAATGATAACTTTAATACACCGATACTGCGCAACCATGAGATAAAATACATAATACTGTATCATCAATTTAGCAGTGAATTTTAAAATTTCTCTGAGTTTTAATATAAAATAAAATTGGACTCAATAAATTACATTGGCAATATCAAGTCGGGACAATTTTTTTTTGATGAAATCTTTGACATTGAGATTAATGAATTTTATTTTACCTATTTTTATAACTCAGAATTGCGCTCAAACCTTATGACATTAAAAAACAATTATACACTGCGTATTTAGCAGATCTATATTAATTGTTTAATAATGTAAATCTCCAGTTAGTTTCAAAGTATCAATCGTCGCGACGCAACTACTTAAAAACCTTGATCAAAAAAAAATATTGTTGCTTTTTTCGTAACCAAACTTTTGCTATACAAAAGAAATATTAGCCGAAGTGGCGTGAGTGTAATAAATTCCTTAATTTATCAGTAGGTTCGAACCTAGTATTAAGATTTCTAAAAAAGTGGAGTAAATTGAAAACGAAAGAATAAATTAAGTTTTCAGTAACTTTATTTTTAACACCAAAAATTATTTTTTATTAATAAAAACAATAAATTGCATTCGTTTCAGAACAGAATATAAATTTTTTGATTAAAAAAAATTGAATAACGCCGTGCTGTAATTACCTTTTATGTAGTTCGAATTTTTCAGCAAAATGGTGAAGTAGGTATAAGTATTTTCTTTCTTAAAATTGGAGTAAATTAACTCCAATTGGAGTAAGGTCTTACACTCCTTCAACAACGACGAAGCGACGCGACGCAAAGTCTTTATTGCTTACGTAGTTTTTAATGGGTCGTTAAGAGTACTCCTTTTGCACTTCTTTAACAGTGGACTCCCGTTAACTTGAATAGGTACAAAAATAGAGCTCTTCAAGCTATAGGTTGGTTCAAGTTAGTGGATCAAAATAAAAAATTATTGTTTTTTTTTAAATATTAATTCATTTTTAAAATGTAAATAACATAACAATTTGTTATAATATAATAAATCATTTGAAATTAGACGTTTTTTAGACGACTTGGAAAAAAATTCGTTATTATGCACTGCTGATATATCCTTGTACAGAACCTTTTGAAAAGCAAACTCTCAGAGATTCTAGAGAACTGTAAGTTAATTATGAAAAAGGTTTTTTTGATTTTTTGTAAACTAATTTAATGCATCCTTATCAGTTATACCTACTTATAATATTTTGTACGATTGACCTCGCTAAGACCTTGAAATTACTGAAACTACCTGACCTTTTATGATTTTTTACTAAAGTTCCTAAAAGTCTATACTGTGACCTTATGATTGACCAATTAATGAAACTAGCTGACCTTTTATCACGATCCGGTTGACTTTCAAATGGTACCTATACTTTTTTTTTATGACCAATTACTAACCTTTTACATAGATGGCATACTTTTTTTTTGCGAATATCCCATAGTTATATGAGGTGCTAAGATCCCACAGCCAAATCGGTTCAGAAGTCTAAAGAAAATTAACGCAGACAAAGAAGGATTTAGTTTTGTTTAAGCATTAATATTATGTGTAGGTAGCTACTTACTTTATCTAAAATACTTTTGTTTAACCTAAAACTGCATCGAATTCCTTGTTGTTATTTGATAAAATCATAACAAAATAACTGCCACTAGCTCCCTAATTTACTAGGTCATGATCATATTAAAAAATAAGCAACAAAAATAAAATCCACTAATTCAGATTCATTAAAAGACATTAAAGTAATAGAAAGAAAAAAAAAATAAAAGTTTTGCCCCGTAAATTTGCTTTCAATAAACCTTTCTTGAGTATTTATTTTTTTGTTTAGTTTGACGTTATAAGAAAATGTCATCTTTTTTATTTTCAACCTACGCCCTTAATATAGAGATAGACCCTCTGAACTCTTTTAATAAATCGATATTTCCGCCCACCGCATCATCAGCCACAGGAATTTCATATACATATACGTAGATATATACATATACATACATGTATATGTTTATGAAAACCCATTATTTCTGACCTTCAAATCGATTATGTATGTCACCGTCATCTCCTGTTTAAAAAGAAACAGTGGCAAGAATGCCGTCACTCCTTTTTTTCCGATCAATATTAATAATAATAGTATTCGTGTATACCTACCTACTTCATCTCATTTAATATTATTAATGGATCAACGATGTCATAATAGAGTTATGCCTACAACAATTAAATTGCTTCCAATTAAACTCTTACATCACCATCTCCGTTCCGTTATGTCGCCGTGTGGTCACAATTCATGCTAATTCTAGATTTCCACCAAATAATAAACTGTGCAAAAAAAAAACGAAGCAAAAGACCAAGTTCAATGATAAAATATGAGCTCTTTTAATAAAAAATATTATTAATGATAGCAGATAGGCAATTCATTTTATGCCATAGAAGTCGTCTATAAACACACCCACCCAACCAAATTCATTTTGCTTAATGCATCGCCACTACTGAGGAGCAGCGAGTGACCGAGTGAGTTTCACCCTTTTTTCCTGAGAAGGAAGGAATTTTTAATTTCATTAAATTCTGTACGAAACATATAAAACTCTATAGGGATGCATCCAAAGTGTCATGGTGATGTCATCCTATAGCCAAACCAAACAATTCAAAAATGCATAACACATCACATCACAACAGAACAGACCCGTGGTGTGTTTAGACGACCTCAGCTCAGAACCATACTCAGTGGCGTGCAACAATATTCTCAAAAGAGAATGCACTTGGTAGTGTGTACTCTCCCAGCTCCTTAGATGAAATTAGCTAATCTATTAAAATTAGGTCTCTACATCATCGTCGCGTCGGTCGTCGTCGTCGTTGTAGTCGGTTCTTCAACTCTGCCACACGATTGATCGAAATTTTGCTTCAACGTTTGTTATTCACGTTTCAGCCACCACTTGTGTCGCCATCGCTGCTGCCACCGTACCGCCAACGGATCGCTACCGACTATCGAGCTCGAGCATCGAAGATTGTTAGTGTTTTTTTATTTTTTTTTTTTTTTGGTGTTGTTTAGGCATCATTATGTCTTTGGCAGTGAATTATAATTATAAGCCTCTTGGATGAAACATTTTTTTTTTGAACGTGTCGTTGTTTTTAAAAATAAATCAAGTTGGGATCTATTTTGGGGTTGTTGGGTGTCCAATCGGATTGGTTTTGCTTGCTTTTTGGGAGGCTTACGCATTTTCACACTCTGACAAAAAATGATGAAAGAATTGGCTGGTTGTTTGGTGAGTGCCGCTGAGGTGTATTTTTGTTTATTTGTTGGGTTGGGAGGTTTTTAATTCAATCAGATATTTGGGGCAGATTTGTTACATTGAAATTTTGTGATTTGTAATTAATTTTGTGTGATCGTTGGGTGTGTTGATAGAAATATAGTAGTCGAATTGTACGTACCTACATAATCTTCCAACACAATTCACGATTCACGATGAGTAAGAAATCATCAATGAACATTTCCGGATGCCTTGTCTATGAATGATCTTGTCATGATGATTTTTTTTTTGTTTTTGCTAATTTGTTTATATACATGATACAATCATTTTAGTTTACTTCGCAAAAAGTTATTTTGTTTATTTTTTTTTTATTTATTGCGAGTAATTTGTTTCATTAAATTAGGTTTCATTTTTTTTTTGAACTTGTTTGATATTTAAAATTTAAGTAATGCTTAATTGATAAAGATCTAACTTCATTATTTATCAAATATACAAAAGTTTTTTTTATTAATTTCAGAAAATATTAATCACAAGTAATTAATACATATCACATAACTGAAATATTAATTAAATAAATTTGCATGTCACAACTTACACAGTTGTTGCATTTTTTCTTAATTTCTATCATTCTATAATTTAAAAAAATTTTGTTTATAGTCAGACTTTCGTTCAAGAATAGATTAGATCCGATTTTAAAAATTTAACTAAAACAACTTTGAGCTTCATATATATATCATTATCAACAGTGCCCACAAGCTTCAATTAGTTGGCTATTTAATATACCGAAAATAAAGGAAAGAAAGAAACGATTTCGTTTTAGGGGTTTTTGTTGTTTAATATATTTGTGTGAGAGACCTAGGAAGGTTAGGAAGGTAAAGTATGGTTGTATAAAATACAAAATACTATTGAACTTATAACTACCCTTTAAACAGGTTATTATCGTGTCATCTTTTTTAACATTTTAGTTAAGTTAAAATAACCGACAATGCTTATCCTATATTTTCGTATCACACTAACTCCAAATATCACTTATTTTCCTTATTGTTTTGCACGAACTGTCACTTTTTTAGGTGTGTTCAGCTGAAGTTTATTAACAAAATGTGTTAAGTATAATACTATACTTAAAAAATATTTATTTAATAATTTATTATTAAAGAGCCTTAAAGTTAGTAAATTTTTAAGTAGTACCATGCTAATACCTTAACATCATCAGGCTGTTTAAAATTTTGCGACAATAGCGCAAAATTTCAAACGATTTAGTACGATGTTAAAGCCTTTTTTAGTATGATAAAATGGCTTTAACATCGTACTAAATCGTTTAAAATTTTGCGCCAATGTTTTAAAAGGGAATGCCCATTTTACTGAGTGAACACGAACGTTCATGAGAAAGTCGAGATATTTGAGCTTGAAGTTGCCATTCCAAAACTAAGATTTCAGTTTTTTTTTTTTTAATAATAAAAAATAACGTTATGAACGTGCGAAATAAACGTCGTAAAAGAATCATATTGTTCTCAAATAAAATTTATGTTTCATGTCTTTAAAATTGAATCAAATTGACTTACATCTTTTTTTTAAAGCCAGGAATCCAGGAATTATTTTTAAACTCCAAATTTTAATTTTTTTTTTTATTTGTTTAACCAATTTTGTTAAAAGTTTTACGTAGTTGTATTTTTGTTTGTAATATTTATTGCTCTTATTATTTAAAAACTTAACACTAGATGATTAAATGTCTCCTAGTTTTTGAGGAAATAAAAAAAAAAACGAAAATTACTTTTTTCCGAGTCAATTTTTTAGGAAATTGCCAAACAGGGGAAAGTAGACTCCCCTTACATACGATTTTTTAATAAAAACAAATTTGTTTACAAAAATTTTAATTATTTTTAAACATTCTCTTTAAAAAATGATTAAAATCATATGGGGAGGTAGCCTTTTTGTAAAAAAAAATATAATTAAAAAAAAAACAATATGGGCCCGTTTTTTTAGAGAAATAAAATTTTTATTGATTGTCAAAAAAAAAGTTTAAATAAAATCGACCCGCCCGTTGAAGCGACAGACTGACTGACTGGAAGAATTGCGAGACCCACTTTATTCGACTACGCTATCAAGTTTGACCAAAATTTTGAGTTTTATTTTTTTTTATGAATACGGCATAGTTCTAAACTTAAAAAGTGAACTCTTTTGTAAATAAAACTAAACTTCTTTCGATTGTGTTTTATACAAAATCGATTTTGATTCTTGGAAAAAATTAATATAAAAAAAACCCAACATTTATTTTCTGTGTCCCAACAGGACGAGCTTGCGTATACAATTCGTTTACAATATATATACTTTATTTCCCTTGCATGTGCTGTTATAGCTTTCTCCCTTGCACCATCTCGTAAGAGATAGCTGAGTTGATTTTTTGTATATCCCCTCTAGTCACTAGCATGCCTTGCATTCGATAGAAATACATATGTAAACTTACCATATAGTACCTACATATGTATATCGCAAGTAAGAAATCGATGGTCAAGCCTTCATTAGGATCAAACATTTTTTAAGAAAAGTTGATAGAATTATCCTTTTTTTATTTTTTTTCAGTTTTTTGCTTGTAAGCAATTTTATACTTTTTTTATACTACTTTATACTGAAAACTAACTTTTACGGAATACCATTCGTCCGTGCGCCCAAGTAAATTTTTAACATTTAAAATAAACTAAAATAAAAGTAAAATAACGGTTACTTAAAGTTATTTTTCCCAAAAATATTCCTAATAAATTTTTGCAATGTGTTCTCCTGAGGGAAAAGACTACTTTTTATTCAAAAGAACTTTTTTTTGAAAAACCGCTACAAAAGTGGTTAAAAGGAAGGAAATGTGACATAAAGCGTAGATTTAGCATTTGACCTTATGTAGTCTTAATAAGTGTTGCATTAAGTAGGTATTCAATTTCTCATTACGATCTTTGATTATTATTCTTCTCCCAAACAATCAAAGTATGAAAATACAAAATTATAATATTTTAAATTGAAAACATATCTAAACCAACTTACCCTCTCCCCTGGCAGGATCATCAAATTGGGAATGTTTTCAATATTTGTATGCTTAAAGAAAAATCACCTTTTGTCTCTGTGCAGCTTCATATTTCAATATTTTATATTAGTTAATATTAAACTTTCACGACACACACTTGAAAGTGACATTTCTTGCCAGTATTAGTATTAGTTTAATCTAATCTGATCTAATCTAGATAAGTCCAAAAATGAATATCAGCGTACTTGATCACAATAATATAATTTTCGTGTGTTCAATACAGATTTTATTTATCGGAATTCGTGAGAATTGCATCGATAACAAAAAGGAGTTGAGTATTTCCGAAACTCATTACTGCAGTTATAATGCAAAAATTCAATAATTATTCTTAATTAACTATCGTCAATTCGTATTTTATATAAATTTATTAATATTTTCAAAATGTATACATTAATTATATTTAAATTGACAATAAAATTAAATATTTTTTCTTTTTATTAATAAAAAAAGGGGATGTCGCGGTGTGACGAAAGCGGAGTTGAAGCAGCATCAACAGAAACAACCGATTCACCATATGAAGATGACGATTGTCTCAAGGTACGAAAATATTGGTGTTTCCTTTTGTCCAGCATCTTCACATTTCTCGCTGGATTATTGGTTGTATTGTTATGGCGGGCGTGTGCGTTCATATGCTGCCGCAAGGAGCCCGAACTTGGACCAAACGATCCAAAACAGAAAGAACAAAAGGCATCCAGAAACAAACAAGAGTTCGAGGGAACTTTTATGACAGAAGCAAAAGACTGGGCTGGTGAACTTATATCCGGTCAAACAACAACTGGTCGAATTTTGGTGAGTTTTTTTTTAATTTTTAAATAAATTATAAATTTTGAAATATGCAAATTCATAATACAGTACAAAAAAAAAAAACAAGATAATTTTTTTTAATGAAAATTCAATCAAAATAATAATTTATTTCATTAGCTAAGACTTCAAACTATTTAAGTTGAATTATTGATTCAAGAAAAACTTGTATGGACCAATAGTTCACTAAAACTGAGCAGCCCAAGTACAATGGCTGGGTTTAGACGCCATTTTTTTTTGTGACTAAATGCTGTTAGAAGCCATTTCAAATTCTATAATAAAAATAAGAATTGCGATCCAAAGTTGACATTTCGTCTTTTCTGAAGATGAAGAAATTAAACTAATTAAGTGAAAAAACCTTTAATATTAAACTTGATTACAGTGAAAGAAAATATTTTTATGAGGAAACTGAACTTCGGAATTTTTAAAAAAGAATAGATTTGTTGGGTCACTGTGGCGTATGTGGAACATTTTTGTTTTAAATTCTTTAACATTCTATAAAATTAATTATAAAAAATATAGTTAAAATTTCGAAGACAAAATGTCTCGATATTATATAAGATTAAAAATACAAGAAGATTATGAACCGTTTTAACTTAAATGGTAACAAAATAAATAAAAAATAAACCGCCATTTCAATGAAAAGAATTATGTTGATGAAACTGCAGCTGAGCTTTAAATTGATGCACATACAGTTTTCTTTTAACATTTTGCACTCGTCAATTATAATTTTACCATTTCTCTTTGTGTTATATAGGGATTTCATTGAATTATAATTAAATGCAAATGACATCTGTCATCGTGATGCAAATAGTTTAGTATTATATGTCAGCATTAAATTCGTTTACCTCGATTACCTATTCATTAATTTCTTTCTTATATACATACATACATTATATTGCTAGGAATGTAAATTATATGACATTTGTCATTGACACAAGAAGAATTTCATACATTTTAAGAATTTAAAGCTTAAGTTACATACATATGTATTTATTCATATATTTTATTTCAATTAGAAAAGAAGTCCTAATAAGAGAAAGGGAGAATCTCAAACCTGTTTATTATTTTAAAAATTATTTGACATAATTTGAGAAGCAAAAATGTGCTGTACATTACATATTTTATTTTGCCCAGTCCAAGCCATGTATGTACAGTACATACATACATACATTTTAAATTATTCAAATGCATGAACTAGTTTCGGGCTCACACTTCGTGCTCATGTATATTTTTGCATGCTTATGATGGTTCGATTTGAGCTCAGAGATAAATTCATGCGCAATATATAGGTATCCATTAAATACTCAGAGTGGCATAATAATATATAAAAATATGTAAGTACATAATGTGCATATATTTCTGCTCCCTAAGGAACTGGAGTCAGTAATGTTATATTGTGATAAAAGACAGAATTTATGATCGAATGTTGGTGTTAAATTTATTTTTTGTAACGTTTAAAACGTTAATATCTTCCAAGCAGCAAAATGTTTTTTCACCACAAGAATTATTGCTTTTAAGCACTAATTGAAGATATATTTTTGACACTGAAATTGCAACTAGTTATTAATTAAAATGATATAACTAAAGGTAACTCATTGCTGAAAAACTGTACATGAGTATAGTTTAATCTAATTTTTGTAGAAATAGATTAATTGGCCTGCTATAATATTTTTTGTAGATCCATAATTCAGGATTTTATTTTAATATTTAAGAAATATTTTGTTTTCTTTTCAAATGTATTTAAAGATTTTTAAGGACAAGCTAAATAAGGAATTTAGAGGCTGTATAAGGTATGACTGTTTTTAGTTTAATTCGACATTTAATATTTTTATTTTTATTATTAATATTTTTATTATTACATTAAATCAATTACAATAATTAATAATATTTTAAGATATATTTATAGCAATTGTAGTTAATTAATAGTGACATAGGTATTTCTTAAAAAAAATAGTGATAATGCCACTTCAAGGCTAAAAGTAAAATTCATGATTAGATGAAAGCAATGGGTGGGTTGACTCTTTTAAAATTAACTCTAGATACATTTAAAAATAAAAACAACTATAGCAATGAATCACAATATCAAAGAAGAACGTTAAGCATAGATTCTATACAATTATTTGGTGAAAAATCGATTGAAGTATCACTTATACCTGTTGCATAATCGCTGATATGACAGATGACATTTGCAGAAGGGGTATCAACTTGGTATAATATTCTTAAAATGTCTGAACATTTTTTTACCAATTTTGCATTTAAAAATCAATTATTAACTTTTGGTTTTAATTCCATATATGTAACACCTGGCAGTTTTCGAGATAATGAAGAAACTGCAAAAGTTATGGTTCATCTTCCAAACTCTTTCTGTCTTTTCCCTACAAAAATATTTTAGTTATTTTTTTGCAAATGAATTATAAAATAAAATAAGTGCGTAAAGCCCAATTAAAGACATTTGATTAATATCCGATTGCAAGACAAGTAGAAAACCAAAATTTTTTTGCGTTGATGATCACACAACGTTAAAAGGAAAAATCAATCTTAATAGTTTGTAAAACTGTTAGAAAACCCCAAAATAATCCGAAATATTAAAATTCTTTCTTTTTTGACATTTAGATTGATTAAATGTCAGAATATAGTTTGTTTCTTATCTGCCAAACTATCAACTCTTCAATTCTATTAAAGAATGGCTACGATGTCGACGGATTAAAAAATCTCGACGAAATCAATATTTTTAAAATTGATATATATAAATGTCAACTCAGCTTCTTCTTCTTGGAATAGGATTAAATAAATTTTTAGTCTTATAAGAATCTTTTTGTGAATATTCACTTATGTACATATGTTCGCAGTCCTTATAATTTTATAACAACAACTTATATAAGAGTTTAAGTCATTTTACACTTGCATGAAAACTCTTACAGGATCTGAGTATTACATCTCCTATATTTGGAGTTCAAATACCCAGAGATTTACAATATGAAGCTAATGAGATCATTAGAATTGTAAAGTTATAAATAAAATAATGTAAATATGCATTATTTGGTTGCTTTGTTGTTTTTCGAGGTAAAAGAACAAGTTCAAGAAATATAATGTTACGTTATTATAAAGCATAATAATATAATTTATTGACTTACAAAATAAATACTCTCACACAAGCTTATCAAAAAGTAAAAAAGTAGTTTTTTCCTCTCTGAGAAAATGCTAAATGAGAAAGACATTATTGTTTCAAGAGAAATACATAATTTTATTAAAGTTTGCAAATACAAATTTGCAAGAGACGCGTTCTCATAGCAAGATTTAATCGAGGTGAGAGCGTCCCAACGCTTTAAACAGTCTTATAACAATCTCGTTGTATTTTACATTAGTCTAGCTAAGCTCTTGGAGCGTCTTATGAGAGAAAAAATGTTACCTGGTGACTTTTTATGCTTTTGTTTTGATTTTTTTTACCAATTTAATTTGCTCCTAGTATTCGTTTTTAAATTTTCCTTAAATTAATACAACATCACTGCCTTCAACGAGGGTACAAAATAGAACTGTCTAAATTAAACTTGTTATATTTCTATCTCAAAAAAAAAAAAAAAAAGAGTTCCAGGTGGTGGAACTATACCGTGTGTTATACTCATGCTACATTTATAAAAAATAATATGAACGAGCTAGCAAAAATACAATGACATTAAATAACCAATTTTTGGTGGACAACAGGACCCTGAGTGTCAAATGAATATTTAAAACGCGTCTCTTGTGCTCTATGGAATGTCCTTCTGCCGTGTTATTTTTTCTCTCTGCCGTTTGTATTTCACACTCTAAATAACAAAGTTCAGTCGCACATAAGCACATACATATGTTTGTACTGTACATGCATATACTTATGTATGTATAGGTATTATAGTTAGTATGGTAGTCCTTTGTGCCAGGCATAAATATACTTTTCCACGTACTACCTATATAACATATATAGTATTTGCCGGGTAAAAATAAAGAGCCAAAAACCACTTGGCGATGTAGATTCTATGTCTGCGCCCCCAGTCCCCCAGAAAAAAGCTCAAAAGATATACCTACAAAAAACAAAAAGAAACAAAAAAAAATATTTAAATGAAGCAAAATTAAAATACATATCAAAATGTATGCAAAACATTTATTTTTAATGTTTATTTTTGCTCACTATCACAACTTGAATAGATTTTGTTTTTACTTTTTTTTATATTTGTTTGTTGTTGTTTTAATTACACTAGCTTGCAGTGAGTACTGAGAGTACTGAGCTCGCGTGTATATCAGTGTGTCTCTTGGGGGACACTTATAGAATAGCGAAATGAAAGTTATTACCACAGATTCCAAACAGAATTCTCTATAGCATGTGTGTGTGTGTGTTGGTGGATTTAAGCGAGGACATCTCTATTTGTTTTTGGAGCTTTGAGTATTGAATATTAGATTTTATTTAAGTTGCATATGTTGTTTGTCATGGCCTCTGGAACGGACTCTAAAGGTTTTAGGAACTTTTTTTTTTATTTATTTATTTGAATGTTGTTGATGGTGCAATCATTTTTTTATTACAAATTTATGCGTTATGGGAAAATGTATATACATATTAAATAGCTGAGTTATTTTTTGTTTTCTGAATACTGAATTCAAATTTGTAAAAACTAAAATTCATTATTATTTCATAGATTTTAAAACATTGATATAAATATTCAAGCTACGTTGAATGATAGCATTATAATCGCATTTTAAATGAAACACACTAGAGTCCATGCTATTATGCTATCATTTAAGTCTGTGGTTGTAGCTATCTCACGATTGCCAAGCTAATCATTAAAATCCTTTAGTGGAGCTTAGTGGATTCTGTTAATTTTTAATTTAAAAACTTGAAGAAAAGTTTAAATTTTAATGAACAAAATAGACTATAAGCACTAAAACTAATAAAAGAGCCTAATTATCAACTTTATAACCATGAAATTCCAGCCTAGAAATTTGATGGTAGCAAACTCACGACTATTATCAGTTACCCTCTTGTTTCTCGAAGGTGAAAAGGTGCTATAAATCCGACGATGATTACACTTCTCAACACAGTTTTTTTATCTTTAAGAAGACCATACTATCTCGAAATTGTTTGATCTCCTGAATTTGTATATGATCAGCCTAAAATTATGCCGTATTTAATTTTCTCTAAAACAAACGATTAAAAAGTTGTTCACCTGGGTGTATACGTAATTTTTCTTTATTTATTGAATTTTTAACAAATTTTGTTATAATTATTCTATTTAAATTAAGGATTAAAAATACAGTAGATACTAGGTATTATATTATTATTAGCTGCGAAGCTTTATACATATTTATAGGTGCTATCTCCAGATTTTTATCAAATTAGATATTACAATAAAAAAAGTGGGTCTCGCAATTCTGTCTGTCTGTCGTGTCCTTTTGGCTGCAGTCGATTTTCTTTAAACTTGGTACCTAGTGCATTTTGGACATTCCTCCCAAAAATGGTTGTATCGCTTATAGAATCATTGTTTTGGTTTTCGAGTATGTCATTATTTGTTAAACCGATTTTAATGAAAATTTTACACAAGAGCTTCTAATAAGTTTAAATAATATTGCATACCAAAATTTTCAAAAAACAAATTTTGATTGTTAAAAAAAAATTCAAAATTATTTTTTTCCAAAATTCGATATTTAAAAAATAGTTATATGATTTTTTTTTTCAAATTTAATTTTTAAACTCCACATTAATAAATTTCTTCTTAAAAATGTTTTCAAAATTTTATACATACATATATGTATATAAAAAAAAATTATTTAAAATAAAAAAAAACGCTCCTACGATTTTTATTTTTTTTCTCATAGATAGATATGTGTAACAAATCAGATGGTATACATCGGGTTGATAGCAAAACAATTTCAGAAGTTGTTTAATCAATTTATTTCTAATTATATTGATTTTTCAACAATTTTTCAGTCTAAAGTGTAAGTTTCATGCATATGTGCAACACGGTGCTAATTTTTTCATATTAATGTACTGACAAAATACGACCTTAAACTGAACTAGATTTTTGGCAGATGGCATAAAATAAAGGCTCTCATAACTAATTTACATATTTCTTATAAAATCAAATAAATGGATCTAAACTATACAGACCTTAAAACCACCGATCGATCGCACATAAGATCAAGTTCGTGAAACCCAGTCGTGAACTTTATTTTTATGTCTTTAAAGCCCACAATAAAAGCTGGGTCAGATAATAGAAAAAAAGACCTTTAAAGCGTGGCAACTCTATGCTTTGACCACATTTGTCTAGACAACCCATGCGTAAGTTATTTGTGTTTCTACAAAATATGTTCAACATACAAAAATATTATGTGTAAAATAATTTCTGACATCAATGTACAAAACCAAATTATTTATTTGCAAAAGTTGTGTTGAAATGCAAAAAATGAAAAGCCCTTCCCAACTTATCCGGTTTGTGTGTTAAAATTGTTTATTCAAATCAGCAATTAATTTAAAATGCAAACATATTCTATCTACATATGTATATATGTACAAGTTTTTAAAATCGTCATTCTTTTTGCATTTAATCTATGTTACCAACAAAATGAACATTTTTCAAGTCAGAGAAAAATAAATTGATTAAACAAAAAAAACCAAGCAACGGAACGGCACCATATACACAATTTACAGGGCGATTGAACTTTCGGGAAACCATTATTTTTGTTTCGCCCCAATATAAAATATACATACATATGTATGTATTGTACATATATATAATATATATACGAGTATATAGTAGGTAGTATAGACCTACCCAAAATAATGTTATTCATCCTTAACGGGTTATAAACAACGAACAAACATGAAATAGAAACAAAACAAACCTACTAAAAGATATCTATGTTAGAATATTGTAGGTACATATCCGGTATCTATATATATTATATACATATCCGTTTCCACATTCCTTAACGTAGTATAAAAATAATATTTTCGTTCGTGTGTTATTTTATTTGAATCAATCGACTTGAACGTGACTTTTTCCAATTTACTTAAGATAATGTTAGTGCTTATTTTTGTTGGACTTTCTACCGAGAATAAAAAAAAGAAAGAACGAATTTGTTCAAGATGGTTCTTTTGGCAGCCATATTGTACTATGCTGATTTTTCTTTATTGATTCTTATACAACAGAGTACATTCAATACATATATGTAGATATGTATGTATTTTTGTAAGATTTTAGGAGTGGTATATTCATTTCCTTAAGATAAGTATCTATTGGTTTTGTGAAAAAAAAATTAAGATAAAAATGAAATTTGTAAATTGCAAAAAAATTCGTCGACGATTCTGACCGATTCTGATTTCACAAACTTAAGGTACTTTATTAATTAGGTGTGTTTTGGAAGTTGCGATAGAATTGGACGATAAAAACTGGCTTGCAAAAAAAACCCCATCTATCTATCAAAAAATTTCAAAAATGCCATCACTACCCTTTCAGAATTATGGCTTTGTAGCAAGTAAGAAATAAAATTAAAAAAACTTATCGGCAAACGTATTAAATTTCATTATCGATAATTTTATTAAAAAAAACAAATTGTTTGATTCGATGACTCAGATGTTTTGACGTTTACATATAAATAATCGATAGCAAAATGATAAGTTGTATTTATATAGTTTTCATCGAGACTTAAGTCCCAAAAACTATCAGGCTTAAAGTTATCTTTCCCTACAATCTGTAACTCTCGCATCGATAAAATTAGTCGAGAAATGATGAAAATTGAAAAAAAATCACGTTTGTTAGTTTTGTTTAATTTTTTAAGGTTTCTTGACCAATTTAATTGATGCGAAAGTTACAGAACGTGGGTACTGGACTAAACTAAAGTTGTTGTTGTATTAACGCCGCCTGAACTGGAGCTGCAGCTGGAATAATTGTCAAAATATTCAATACTCACAAATCCAATGTTACAAACACAACACAACGCAACTGTAGTCGGTGCCGCGAGAGTTCACCAACTTTAAACTTTTCACGTGCAGCACTCATAACGTTTCAATTTTTGCGAAGAAAAAAAGAACCGGAAAAAATGTTGAAGCTTCTTGTGGTTTTGTTCCGCGAAAAATATTTTAATAAAAAAAAAATATGGGAAATAAAAAAAGTGAATAATAAGCCCGTGATTGATTTTTTTTTCTTTAGAATATACAAAAAGCTGTACATCTACATTGTAAGTATGACACTTTTTCACAGCTGTTGCATCTCCAGCTCTAGATCCAGTTCAGGCAGCTAAATCAAAAATGAAAGAAGGAATAAATTTGGTTTCGTTCCTTTAAACTTCAAATGTGGGATGTGTTCAAAAAGTATGTTTAAATGACTCGTTCATTTAGTATTGCGTTCATTAGATGTCGTCTGTTTGTGTTTGGGCAGGTTGACACTTTTTGCAAATTATGTAACTTTCGATTTAATTTCGAAATTCATTTACATAGCTTGGAATGTTATTTTATTGAATATATTGCATACATATTTAACAGTTAAGACAAGTTATATTGAGCTTCTCTACACATGATTTTACACAATTTATAAAATAAATATAATAATACAAGGTGGGACAAAAGTAGGTAATGTCATTAATTGTTGTTACAAAATGTCCATTGTTTTCCGTGTTGCTGGAACAAGCAGTGCTCGACACCCAATTCATCAACTTTTATTATAAAAAAAACTCCTAACATCTGTCTAAAAAAATTTGACACCATTTGAAAAAATTTTGGAACATTATACTTGTAAATATAATTAGGTATATGCATCAAGGGTGTTTAATTATTTAAAAAGCTATTATCCATATTTTGACTTCCGGATACTCAAAGACCTAACCTAGTTTAAAAAATCACATGAAAAGCCTAATGAGAGTTGAGTGATTTTGATGAAGTAAACTTATGACCTTATTATCAAGTTATTGCTAGAAGTAAAAGACTTAATTATTAAAAATCGCTCCCTTTTGAAGCTCTTACTTGCATTGAAAAATTGAGCACTTCGTCTTTTAAGAAACTGCTCATATAAACCTATTTCGTTCATCAACTTTCCAAGGATCTATTATCCTTTTGGATCGTCGACCTGTAAATAATTATTATGAATTGAAAAAAAAAAAAAAAACAGAAAATGAATCGATAAAGTGGGTCTGAGTGGATAGAGCTCTCTTCAGGCATCTTTAGCTTTTTTAGCTGCTGCATGCCGTACGTAGTAAGAGAGAAAATGAATTGGATTTGTGTTATTTTTCTTCCCTCTGATTTTCCGTTTGTGTTTGTATTTTGTATATTGCAACCGTTCATTGAAAGTATTCCTTTGTTTTTATTCGGTTTTTTCTGTTTTTTTTTTTTTTTTAACTGTACTAGAAAGAGTATGTTATGTTATTATAAAGGGGCAGCTTGGGGATGCATGTGTGCATGTAATTTTTGAGTTTGAATGAGATTACAATAATAAAAAATAGAAAAAAAAAATTAAATAATAAAAGGAAAACGAATATACCGAGAAAACAGGGCAAAAGCAGGTAAGAGGTTTCAATTTTATGATTTCTTTTATGATTCCTCCTGGGCAAAAAGCTTTTCGTTCAATGACCGCACTTTGAGTGCCGAGTGGTAGTGCTAGTGTATAGTGATATTATGTAGATATAGTTGGTGTTGGGGGAATATGTAGGGAATATCAATTTGGTGGATTAAATGGAATTAAATTCAATGCTTGGCAAAAGTGTGATACATTCATTACCTACAAACAAAAACAATATATGCATTAGGAATTTATTTTTATTTATTTTGTTCTAGATCTAGTTAAAAGTATTGACATCTAGGGCTCTTTTTATTAGTCTACCTATTAATTGGATTTGTCTAGATTTGCACCTATGCCATTGAATGCAATTGTATGTGACAAAAGGACTACATCTTGGATTAGTTTGAATGGCTTTGTTTTGTAAGTACATATTTAGGTATTTGTTATATTAATATGTGCCTAACTAGTTTAAAAGTTAAATATACTTAAAGCTTTATTGCCGATTCCGTGGAATTCAATATTTGTTTTATATTTATTGGGAATCAAAACCTTCGATCTTGGGTATTCACAAGAAGTTAGTGAGGAATAATAATATAAAAACCATCAGGTTTATACATAATTATTGTTAAATTTTGTACACCCCTTTTAAACTTATAAGTTTAAACAGTAAATAAAGTGCCTTGTACATTTGTACATATCAACTATTATTCGTTTGAACTTTTTGGCTAAGTTAATAAATGATCAAATCAACTAAATTAAATATTAAACACAATTCGTTTAAATTAGAAAATGATGTTTTATAATATTTTCTACCCGACCAATAACTTATCCTTTGCGAAATGTCAAATGTAAATTCATATTCAAAATATTAGCACGCATTTCACAAACCTGCCGGCAGTGCCGTAGCCAGGATTTTGGTTCGGGGGGGGGGCTTGCTTCCAAATTTTACAAGGAATTCTTTAAACAAAAAACTATATATATCCCAATTTATTGATTTTTATTAGTTTTTAAATAAATTGTATGTACTCAAACGAACATATACTTAAATTATTTTTTTATACACACATTTTTTCAAAGCAGAAGACGTCTTGATTTTCTTTTTGACATGAGATCAATCACCTTATCTGGATCCACATTAATATCTGAATGAGCAGATATAATAGCAAGTGAGCTTAATCTTCCATTCCCCATAACTCTTCAGGACACTGTTTTAATCCTTTTCATAGTTGAAAAGATTCTTTCAACACTAGCTGCAGTCACTGGAAGCGTGGCCAAAACCGTAAGCAAGAAGTAGTTTATACCTCTAAAGTTAGTCTTGTCACATATATCTAGCAATTTTAAAACTTCGATATAAGGATCAATCAACGATATTTTTTCGAACCAGAGAATGTACTCAGCTTTCACAGCTGACAACGAAATTGCATTATCAAAGTAACAGGTTAGCTTTTCCATTTCGTTGACTCGCCCAACCCCAGAAAAACCTGGGAGAAGAGCTTGAAACGATGGTAGAACGTCTTCGTTGATCATGAATCTGTCCGTAAGATTTTGTATTAACGAATATATTCAAGGAATCAATACAGACACTCTAAAATAGGATTCAGCAGAAGAGGTTTCTGGATTGGAACGCGTGGTTTGTTTCAATGAAGTTCTTGGAGTCTTAATTCAACTTTAAATAAGTCCTCGGCAAGGTTAGATACGGATTGAAAAGCCTCTCTGAAAAAATCTTCGGCTTTTTCTCTGATGTTCTCAAGAGAATTCAGAACTTCTTTGGTGCGGTCGATTGCATAAACGAAATCTAAGGATTTGTTCTGTAGGAAAACTGATAAGGGCAGCGTTAAACTGAACAGCTTTTCGCATACAATGGGGCTAACTAGGAAATCACATTTTTGGACCGCTGCCAAAAGTGTTGATGCCTTCGAAGACATCGCCCACGTTCAGCTCGTTATTTCTTTAAGACTTATTGAGATGCATTTGAAGAGCTCTACAATGGAAATAATACTGTATATTAGAAAGTTTTATTTTTTATTTTAGACTTTCGGGGGGGGGCTTCAGCCCCTCAAGCCCCCCCCCCCCCCTGGCTACGTGCCTGCCTGCCGGTGAATATGCAAGGTATTTAAAGATCAAAAACCTATGGGATCTTACTTATCCATTTTTTTTTATTGAATTGAAAAGAAAAAAATAAACAAGATTTTTTGGTGTGTGCGCTGTTCGCTTTGGAGTATTGGACTCACCTCGCTGACTCATTGGGTCTGTTCAGTGTTCACGTAAAAAAAAAATAAATTTGTCAGCGCCGACAGCTCCTGTAGAACCAGGGCCTAGTAAGTTACAACTCTCAACCATTCCTGTGTTCGTGTTGGCAGAAGGGACCTGCAATTTTCTGCCGAATCCGAACGGTTAGGGTAAGAAGCACTTTTTGATGAGAAGAGATACTCTTGATTTGTCAATTCCTCGAAAAGGCAGTAACCCGTGAAAAACATTTCTGTTTTTAGGCGGCATAGGCTGGGAATCGAACCCAAGACCTTCGACCCGACGTAACAGTCCATCGCACTAACCATTACGCAACGGGCTACTACAGTGTTCACGTACTAGTCCAAAACTATGCAAAACTAATTTTTTCAATCAATTTAAGATCAATCCTGTTCCTGAACGCAGATTTTGAGTGGTTTTTTTACACTATCATTTCTTTGTTGCAGAGACCTTATAGCAACGAACAACTTGCAACTTGTTTTGGTACGAAAAGAGGCAAGAGAAGTAGATTATTTACCGTTCCTGGCAAATACCTCCCATGTTCGTTTGCTTATCAAAACTAGCAATTCCTACCAATTTTTCTCAAAACTTCTGTCAGAGTTAATAAAAAAAAAAAAAAAAGGACCAAGTTTGGTACTAATTACAGTTTTGGAATACAAAAAACCCTATAAATCTGTCTGAGAAATTTATCTGGCAATTTAAAATCAAATTAGCCAGTTCTCGTTTCTGAGATTTCACTAAGCCAACACTACTGTCAGCTTCATTGAGGAGAAGGAGAAACCTGAACAAGATTTTTCCGCTGGAAGTCAAAATCACTCACCATTTTTTTTTTAAATTGATGTTTTTATAAATTTATCAACTGCGACAAATATCATGTCTCAGTTTTTTGACAGAAAAAGGGAGGATCTCACAATAGAATTTCGTTCATATTTTTTGAGATTGCTCAGATCTCAGTGAGCCTGAATAACAATAAAAAATTACAAAATAGCTGTTTACTTTTAATTTATAACATTTTCTTGGCTACTTGGCTACTACTGTTGAAGTCTAAATTAACAAATAGATTAGGCTCCAAAAAAAAAAAAAGTTTATTTTGTTTGCATAACTTTGGAAGGAAGATTTGGGACATTTTGGAGAATAGTTGATGATGCTTATTGCTAAAAGCGGAAAGATCACGCAAATCAATGAGGGACGTATGTCCCTTAAGTTCTCAAAAAACTAGAACAAGATACATATATGTATAATTTTGACAGCCAAATACCATGCCAACGACCTAATGTCACTTTCAAAAATATTACCAATTGTAAAGTAAAAGTGTTCATTTTAAAGTTCATTGTTAATGGAATAATATTTTTAAAAAATAATAGACTGTTTGAAGAAATTATTACTTAACATTTTTTAAATAAAATTATAATTCGTAAAGCATTTGACACCTCAATTGTCAAAATCGGTGTAGTATGAGATTCTAGACTGTAGAAATAATATGCATATGTGATTATCATCCTATCACAGTGCTAAATCATCAACCATTATACATTAACCAAACCCCAGCACCCTACATCAACATCTTACCAACATATGTATACTAGCCTAGCCACCCACCAGTCACCACATTATACGATATCACAATGCATGATACAAACAATTCGAAAAAGTCAACGTCATCAGTCAAAATAATTATAATTATTTCATCGCCTTTATAGTTCACACTACGTCGTCGTAGCAAAAATTATAACAAAGAAGACAAAAGAAATTTTAACAATTTGAAGCTTATCGACCGATGTTTTTCTCGGTTTCGAATTAAAAAAAACAGGAAATAACTTTCTTCTAAGAGAATCTCGTATCCTGAGTTTACTCTAACAAATATTTGTATTATATAAAATACGTGTAGGTAGCTCCAGGGTTACAGAGTAATCCGTGATTTACATTACAACAGACAGTAATTTTGTTTTGATTTCCCAATGAGACCTCTAAATTGTTGAAGTAATCCGTGATTTATTAGATAAATCTTAAACCCAAGATTTAAACTACAGGAACATATCATTCATTGACAATTTACCAGGGAACAAGATTTACAAGTGTAATCCGTAATTTGACACATAAAAAGGTGAGAGACCTATGATTTGCGATTCAAGAGTTATACCACCACTTAAGACAAAAGCAATAAAACTAGTGATCCAATTATCGCCTGATATATCGGTTGAAACATACCTACTAAAGAAATGACCTTTAAACTTAAGTTTCGTAATTTTTTTTAGTTATAAAAATACTTTATTTTCAAAAAATTTATATGTATGTACACAGCTAGGTATACCTAAATATGAAAAAGCTAAGCTGAACTTTTATTCAACATATATGTATATTAAAAAAAAAAAAGTAGCAAATATTGTATCTGTTTGGAATACATATTACTCTTCCAGCTGATTTACATATTCCCCTCCATTTTGTTTGTATAAAATGTCCTTTGTTAAATCCTAAATTATTATTTCACTTCCTTTATATGCAAGTTTTAAAAAGTAAATTCTTTTCACTTGCTGTCACACCGAGTAAAAGATATTCAGTCCTTGTGACAGAATACATGTGAATATTTTTTACCCAAATCTACATGTTGAAGGAAATAATGAATTTCTTCCAACTATCCGCATATACATATACTCTTATACGACCAAAGTAAAAAAGCAACCCTCTTTTTTGTCCATTCATAAAATGTTGTAACATTTCAGCCACCCCAAATCCCAAACCTCTTAGACTCCTATACATCATGCGCTGTTATATGCTGTTGCTATTGCTGCCACACACATTAAGTTAACCCCATTTTTTCTAAGTGCAAGTTATGTTACTTGGGATCCCTTTTGTCCTTGCACAGTCACATAATTCTTAGTCCCTATATAATACCATCCTGTCCGCATTAATACTTCAACTGCACGACATCATTGCTTGCTTCTTTTCTCTCCGGTGGTGGTGGTGCATTCGGTGGTGGCACTGAGGGGGACTGCAACTGAGACTGGGATTGGAGATTTGGAAGTGCGCGCGAACCCCATTTACATATATTACTACAAAAAATGTAGGGATGGATAGATATATCTACTTTTCAAACAAGAAGCATTTAGTTTAAGGATACATTCCTGTTACTTTTTTTTTCTTTATATTTATATCATTTCATTGAAATTCCAAAGAAAATGTCGAAGACCAAGAAGAAGATGAGCTCAAATAAGAAAATGTAGTACAGAAAAGTATATTATGCTTTTTGCACCCAACCCAAGGGGAGTATCTGCTAAGACCAAGGGGTAGCCTAGCCAGGCTTGCAGAGGAGATGAGGCGACACAACCCTTTGGCAGTTGCGATGCGACAAGAATAAACTAGAGCACATTTTAATGAGTTTGTTGTCGATACGTTATTTTTATTTTGCTGTATAATTTATACAAGTATACTGCATTAAGTACATATACGTATCTAGGATGTATACATATAGTAAAAGTTGTTTTATCTACATTATGTTATGCGTATCTGTAAACAACATAACCAAGACAAATTTTTCGTTCTTCCTACGTTGGCGTTGTTGTTGTAGCTTAGTGAAAGTGGAAATAATTTTTAAATGATGAAAAATAAACCCCAACTAAGTTGGTTTCTTTGATGGCACAGAAATGCGTATTTATTTTTATTATACATGATCCGAGTATTCTTTGGATATTATTTTTTTTTTCTCATAGAGAAAAGATGTGTATATTCGCAGATATATCTATGTATGTATATGTTTTTTAGTCGAGTCTACTTAAAATGCTTGAATTCCATTAATATCCCCGTGGGGTCGGAAACTTATTTAAGTTTCTCTTTTATCTAGCACCACTCGCTTGGTTTTAGTTCAGGTGCGCCTAGGGGATGAAACTTTTTTTTGTATAAGTATACATGTACATGTAGCTGTGATGGGGGTATTCTTTTGTGTGGGGATGGTTTTGTATGTAATTCATTTGCAATGACATGCTTTATTAAAGCAATGGTTTTAGTTTTCCGAAAATGTAGGTCGATCAGGAAATGTTTATTTTTACTTAGGGGAAAACATAGAAAAACAATTGAAAGCCGGAGGGAAATTTGTTTGAGAAAAAAAATCATTAATGAGAGGTGCTCCTTGAAAAATAAAAATAAAAATAAAAGATTTATGGTTTTATATTTTAATTATTTTCCTCCAAAGTTTTTTTTTTTTAGTTTTGGTCTGAAAAAAGTGTTGAGAAAGTCAAGTTTAAACAAAGTACTGGTCGTACATACTCACTTTTATTGTTCAAGGGTATAAAGTGGCTAGGCGTTGAAGGTATTGGTTTAAACTGGTATTGATTTAACTGCGGCATGTATGTACCTACATTGTTAAGTACTAAAGTAATATCGTACCATGTACTGTACGTGTTACATGTAACGTATTATACGTAACGTGATACACGCAATGCACATATTTTTAGTTTACGCTACCTATACAGCATAAATGTTTACACATCAAAAATTGATAGAATCGTTGGCGTTATTAAAGAGAAATTTGGTAATTATAAAGGGTGGTTAAATTTTAAGGGCCGATGTTGATTTTGAATAAAACACAAATTATTTAGAAAATTATTGTTATTTCTTTTTATTATGATAATATTGGTATGGTTCAATTATGTATGGAACAAAATATCGGCCAAATGGCCGCCGCGACCTCGGCGGCACACCTCCATCCGATGGTCCAAATTTTCTATGACGATGAGGCATAATTGAGGTTCTATGCCGTTAATGTGACGAATTATCTCATCCTTTAGCTCTTGAATTGCTGCTGTCTTATCAAAGTACACCTTTTCTTTCAAATAACCCCAAAGAAAGAAGTCCAACGGTGTCAAATCACATGATCTTGGCGGCCAATTGACATCGCCACCACGTGAGATAACACGGCCATTGAATTTGTCGCGCAAAAGAGCCATTGTTTCGTTAGCTGTGTGGCAAGTGGCACCGTCCTGTTGAAACCACATATCATCCACATCCATATCTTCCAAAAAAGTTTGTTATCATCTCACGATAGCGAACACCATTCACAGTAACTGCCTGACCGGCCTCATTTTGGAGTCTTTATGCATAATGTTCATCAACGACGAGCGTGAGAGGTGCAATTGTTGGGCACGACGACGAGTTGAGGTGGACGGCTCTTCAGCCACACTATCGCGAACAGCAGCAATATTTTCTGCAGTACGAGCTGTACGAGCATGCACTGGTGTTTTCACATCTCCTACAGACCCGGTTTGCTCAAATGTTTGCACGATTTTTACGATTGTACAAACATTTGGACGATTAAATTGACCGAAAAAATCACGAAGTGCACGATATGCATTTTGATTTGAACGCCCATTTTCATAATGAGCCTGAATGACTTTAACGCGTTGCTCGATTGTGTATCTTTCCATGGTTCAAATTGAGTTAGTCTGAAATTGAGAAATGTCAAATGAAATGCAGAAAAAAAACTTGACGTTTAGGTGTGGTTCACATTCAACATCCGTTATAAGGATAAAATATGAACACCCATATTTTTGTTAAAACGAAATTTTTATCCTAAAACGCATTTTTCTTACAATAATTTTTGAGCAATATGTGTAAGTATTTTTGGGGGTGCCAGAAACAAACGATTTGAACAAATTAAAAAAAGCTTATTTGGCAGGTACTCGTTTACCTCGATGACCTCAAACTAAAATTCATATGTCTCCTTTGTTGAATTACAAAAAGTGCTACAAGCAAATTAGTCTATCTGTTAAGGCTCTATCGTGATGGACTCACAAAACAAACGATGTGAAGCACAAAGGAGTATTTGAATCAATAAATGGGTGCGGTTCATCTAGGTCAATTTTTTTTGGATTAGTTGTTTTTAATTTCGTAAATTATTGTCTTGCAATCTAGTTATTTCGAATTTGATTGTTTGATAATTCATATTTAAAATGTTTTTAATTCGAAGACGTTTAAAGTTTTACAGGCGTATCTGTTAAGTGTGCTTAAATATTTAAATGACGTAACTTAAATTCTTCTCTAATAAATCAAAACTTTGCCTTATTTTATATTTATCTAATAAATTAACCAAGAAATTAATTCTTCTCAAATGTCAAACTATATTTAAGTGTTAGGGTTTAAGTTAAGAGGCCTTTAAGTAACGTTGCTAAAATGTGAAAATTAGTAACCGATTTTCTATTTAAGAGCTATTTAAAGGTATTTTACAGTTAAGAAAGCTTTAAACTATTAAAATAAGTTTATTAAAAAAGAAAATTAAAAAAAATTAATTTCTGGCTTTCAAAAAACAAAACAAATAGCATTATATTGAAAGTGTTGCCGCTGTTTCTGAATATTTTTTATTTTGATTTTAAATCAGTTTTGAATAGGAAAATGCATCTTTATAAATTAGGGCGTTGTTTTTAAATTAAAAAAAAAATATTTCACCTAATATTTTACTATAGAACAATACCAATATTTTAAAAGAACGTTCATGCTGAAAATTTTATTAAAATCGTTAAATCAGTTAGTGAGAAAATCAAAAATAAAAAAAACTGGTAGGTACCGTTATTTTTGGTGTTAACGTACACACATTCTTAAAATCCCTATTAACAATGCCAAAAACAAAACAAAAATCTATAGCGCAAAATTTTAAACGATTTAGTACGATGTTAAAGCTATTTTGTCATAGTAAAAATGCTTTAACATCGTACTAAATGGTTTAAAATTTTGCGCTTATGATTTTAATTTTTTTCCTATAATAAGGTTTTTGTAAATTTTTCCTACCTACATTTTCTTATGAAATTTTTTAAACCATCCATTCACTCATGTTACGGGGTGTGCTTGGCTGGCTTAGAAAATATTCCTAATTTGAAGTTTCTAAATGTATTGGCACTGAAGTTAGATGGGGGTCGATAATCGCTAGAGTTTTTTTCTGTAAAAAGGGTGCAGTGGCCCGAACTTGTCTGGGCACTACCGTACTCTTTGATTCTCACATTTGACTTAGTTTTTGAGTTATAACAAATATATTCAAAAATGAACGGTGTGGCCATTTTCTCATAAATGCCTTGGTGAATTTAGAAGAATTTTGTGTTTTAATAATACTTAGGTTAAAAAAAAAAAACATATTAAATAATAAATATTCCCAAACGCAATTGTTTCTTTCGTATTCATATTCTACAACATCAAGTTCTAAATCCACTCCTGTTTAAGAACTTTAAATAATTTTTCAATCATTGCAAATACTTTGAACTAAATTCCATTAATCTCATTGCAGATTATATATAGTAATTCAGTTTATTTATTAGCCAAAATAGTTCAATGTCTTTTCCATCTGTAAGCAATATCCTAGACAATTTACACAGCTGCTGGCTTGTGTGGCATTACTTGTCAATAATAAATTTTAAGAATAAGTAAATATAAAATTCTTTCCATATCATGATGAATGTGTATATGTATTATGTATATGTAGTTAATGCATGTGTTTATTATTATTGATTTATAAGGAAATACTGAAATATATGAAATAATGTATGAAGGTATTATTAAACCAAATAATTGTATATATTGACAGCAGCTGGTGTTAAATTAAAAATAATTTAATGCAAAAAGATAAATCTACAAAGTGACAAATTGCGCAGTAATTTGTTCAAAATTGCATTGCTTTTTTTTAGTTTTTCAAATTTAACACAATTATTTGTTTAATTTTGTTGTTGTTGTCGTGTTAGGTAGAGAAGGTACGTATATATTAAAATGGCATATAAGGAATTTAAATTAGTATCTTTTGTGAAATTTGCATTTTCTTGTATTTTATAGCATTCACATAATAGTATCATTATTCAAAGTGAATTGTGTCGCCTGCGTCGTAGTCGTCCCAGTCGTATAGTCGTGTCGTTGTCGTAGTCATGGTGTTGTCGTCATTATTTGCAACATCAGCAGCAGCAACAGTACCTATATATACCAACCAAGCTTCAGATTGCCCTGCAGTTGTCCTTCGTCATTTAATGCAAATTTATAGAGTGTCATCTAGTGAAATTTACTGCCATCATCATTGTCGTAGTCGTATATACTCGTATAACTATGACACAGCAGTGTAGAAAAATAGCAAAGGAAAAAGTTCACTGGAGCCATTCAGCTGCGCTGCTTACAGTTTAAATGCCAATGTCACAGACAATAAACAGTTTCAATATCCGCCCACTATTATTTGTTGTTATACGAGTACCAATATGTATCAAAGGAATTAGTTTCTTTTCTGTTTTTTTTTTGTTTTTTTTTTTAAATTTACATTTGCTGCTTTCGAAAAAGATTGTTTTTTTTAATTAATTGAAAACGAAATGATTTTAATATCCCGAAACGTGATTTATTTTGAACGGAACTATTTCAATTAGCTAATGGACTTGAAAAACCTTTCCTCTCAAAAGGCATATCGAGTTTGCCATGAGATAGATATGAATCAGCATGGAAAATAATTTTATTCTTATATCTACCTTTAATAATAAAATCTTAAAATTCCTACTGCGTCCTTATAGAAACAAAAAAAAAAAATTCAAAGAAAAATTCGTGCCAAAGACATTAAATGCATTACATCAGTTGTTAATGTCTAATGCCGCATAAATCAGAAATTTCTATTGGGAAAAACATTTGAAATCCATTGTAGACTTGTTAGCTTGTTTTAAGCTTTAACACACGAAATAAATATTATCCTCATGGGTGCCGTACCTTCATATACAATTTTCTCATGTTTATTTTATTTTGTTGCTTAGATTTCTTTTGCAACTAATTTCATTGGAATTTTTAGAAGTGCTAAATGTTTCGTGATATTTCTATAATAGTCATCATAACCTTCAACGAAGGAAACGGAAATAAAAGAAACGGAACCCCGAACTGTGTTAGATCATTTATCGAAACTTTTTTTTACCACGCGATTTGAAAGTTATGGATGAAAAGTGTTATACGGTGCGTATATAACTTTACGAATTAGCAGACACAAAAAAAAAATAAAAAAAAAAACAAAACAACACGCGTAAGTTTAAGGTTAGGAACGATGGATTGAGGAAATACATTTTGAATAGTAGCCGGTAGTTTTAGTGGGCGGAGGAGGGGGAGGGTGTTTAATCGTTTTACATTGGTTACATTTACATAATTTTGGTATTGGTGATGGTGTGAAATGTTTTATTCTGGTCAATTTTATGAAAAAAAACGTAAAGTGGTTGATTTATTAACTTTTGTATATAATGATTCGTTAATGATATTCGTCTTCTTGAGGAATTTAAAAAAAATTAATTGTGTCATTACGTTACGTGTAGGACATTTGTAAAAATGACGATAAAATCGTTATTACCTACTGTGACAATAATAGAAAACTATTGTGAATTTTAGGCTTTAAACTAGATTATTAGTCACGAGACAGCAGTCACTGGTAAGTAATAACCGATATCGCACCCAGATATTAAAAGAATGCAAGTTTTTCCGCACGCTCAATGTTTCTTATTGTTTTTTCGCTATTTTCATTCACAGTGTTCTAAAGAAAAATCAAGTTACAGTTACCCTTAAAAAAATCCACTCGCACTTCTATAAACGGACATCACATTACTCTTGAGCTTAATTTCGGAGTACCATTGCAAGTATAGATTCTACGGTGTCAGAAGTGCTCTATAACTTTGATAATCTCTCAGTCAGTAAGTTAAGTTGTGGTACTTTTTTTTTCGTCGCTGAGTTAAACTAGGACAAAATTGGTCTTAGAGGGTATTAACTCCGAATAAAAATAACTTTATTATTTCTTTTGATAATTATCATTTATTTTATTTTAGGTCCAATTCCTAACGTAAAAAAATTTACACAGTAAACAACAACAAAGGTATAGTGTCGATAACTTAGTCAGTAAAATTAGTGAATATAATACATAATTGAGATAACATTTTGCAGTGTCTGAAATAGTTTGACAATCAATGGGATTGCAGAAAAAAAATATTTTTTTTTTAGAAGGTTGGCATTTAAGGATGCGTTCGTTGATATTTTTCAATATTTAGGTATGCTTTGTTTTCATTAGAACCAAAATGTATTGGTTTAGAAAATTAGGATATAGTCAAGTAAAAGTGTCAAATTCTATTGAACAATGGTTGCGATGTTCTTCTTCTATTAAATGTCGAAATATGAAAGTGAAATGTAAAAAACTAGTTAAAGCAAAAGCGAAGCTTCTGCCAGAACTGGCCAAAATATCATTCCCAAAGAAAACACTAATAGCAGATTTAGACGACTGACAAGTTTTCATAATTTCTTCCTTTTTCTTAAGATTTAAATTCATCATGTTAATGGTTTAAAATCGGCCATTTTGCCTTTCATAAAAACTGAAAAGGGCAACTGGAAACCATTCCAAAAAAAAATGCATGACGTTTAATCTAGACATAACACTGGCCTCGCGTCGTATAAAAAATGTGAGAATACTTTTCTTCATTCAATTTTGACTTCGTGTAAACAAATGTCGTTCGTTATTTTGGGGACAGAAGTTTGTATAATCGTGTTAATCCAGCATAAACAATACCCATATGCTTAAATTTTGATTGAGTTAACAATTTAGTTGTATTTATAACTCAAGCAACGTGAAGTTTTTAAAAATATTATTTTGTAGACAAACGCCGATAATTTCTTTTTTGTCTTTCCAATCTTTCAACAGTTACTCAACTCTAATCCAACTCAACCTGCATATAACCATTTCCCCTTATTTAACTTCATATAAAAATACAATATTTTACCAACACATCCCTGATAAGTAGGTATTTCGTATTTGTTTTGGAAAAAGATCACCCAGTGATGAATCAAAATAGTACAAAATGGAAAGGAAATACATTCAAATTAATCAAATTCACAGGGAACAAAGCGATCGGAACATTGGAAGAACACATTTAAATAAAACAGTTGGAACTCTTCAAATGAGCCGCTTGAATAAGAAGATTTCAGAGGAACGAAACGGTCGCAAGTTTTTATGAAAATACCTTTAATATAACGAAATAAATAATAATAATGATTGTTCTTCAGAATTCTGCTTCTGCTGGTTATTTCCAACATATGTATGCTGGTCAATGGGGATCACGCCTGCTGTCTCGTAGAGCATTTTATTTGGCGAGTATTTCCTTGTGAGGGGATTTTGATACTTTACTATGCATGTTCTTAAGATCTTCCTCTCGAAGAGTTGTATCTTCTTTATGGCTGATAATGATATGGTGAACCAGATGGGACATACGTAAGATCGGGTCTGATTAGCAGCTTATAGATGACGTGCTTCGTCTTCTTGCTGAGTCTGTTCTGTGTTTTCAGCAGAGGGTGACAAATGGAAGGAAAAGTTTGCACGCTTCAGAAGTGCCATGGCCTGTTTGTTCAACTTCATCTTGTTTGTGAAGTTAACACGAAGGTATTTGGTTGTGTCTTTGGTGTTAATGCCGTCTGGTAATCGAATGCTGATGCTTTAACATCTAGCTGAAATTCTTCTTCTTGATCTTATTCTTGTTTGTGGTGGCCAGAAGCGGCGGAAACAGATAAGTTCAGTTTTGCTGGCGTTGATTTTCAGTCCCTATTTAAGGTAGCAGTTCCAAAAATTGGGGACGTGGTACCCTACTAGCTACAATTTCTGGTGATGGACACGTATAATATGTGATGGAGTCAACAGCATTTAACTTTGTCTTCGTTCCTGGCGTGATCTCCGGTTGATCTGATGTGTAAATTCTGAACAGAAATCGTCCTAGCTTGGATCCTTGAGGTATTCGTTCCCTGATGTGCTTTATTGCTCATTTATTTAGAACCTGTACAAACAAGAGTAGTTAACCTCCACTTATTAAATTCATGGATACAAGTCAGTGTGAATTAAAAGAAAAAAGCACAAAATTGGATGGAATTTTATAAGTTTCAATTTGTTTCGACTTAAATGAAACGACAATGTATTGCAACTTGTTGCAATCTCATATAATTCCAACTCAAATATTTTTGATTTTTCATCTCGCCAATTACAAAAAATCTATTTTTATTGAAGTTCAGGCTTTGATCTTCTGTATTAATTTATTTCTTAATGTAGTCTGTAGTTTAAAAAAATCAAAACACATCGTTATCTATCAGATTCACATAAAATAAGTAATCTTACATTTAATATGAATCTGATAGAGAAAAAATTATTTTGTATATTTTCATGTAAATTACATAACCAGTTTCTAGAACTTTATGTAAATTACATAACCAATTGCTAGAATTTAATAGTTTTTCTATGAGTCTCCAATGAAAATTATACGCCATGGAACAAAAATTATAGACTCCAGTAGCTATTTTATTTTTAATAAATTTTTTATGTTATACTGTCAATATAACAGAAAATAAATTGCTCGAATTTTTAACTACTACAACCATGAACAAAGAACAACAATAAACAAAATATTTATGTATTTTATTTTCAATACAATTTCTCTCCACGCGAGCAATCGGCAAATTTTCAACTACTCAGCGGAAATCAATCAATCAAAAATCCAAGCAAAAAAATACATCAACAATATTAAAAGAATTGAAAAAATCAAAATAAATTTAGGTAGAAATATCTTCAACCAAAAGCAATAAAAAAAATATGTTGTTTACATTTTTTGAAGTGTTGAAGCATTAATGGCTTTTTGTTAATTCATTTTAGGTTAGTTTGTTTTAAATAAAAATCAATTAGATTTAATTGAAATTTCAATATTAATGAGCTAATAATGATGAAAGATTTATATTTGATTTGTTTTTTTTTTTGAAATCATAATTTAGTTAATTTAGTTAATGTGTGACTGTTAAGAGCATTATATCCTTTTACAGGTAAATATATGTACATTTAAGGAAATAAAAAAAAAATCAAACAACACGAACACCGACTCAACGTTGAAATAACTCCTTTACACAAATGGAAAAACCTACCAATCCAACTTGAGTATCCTTAAGTCATCATTTCCTCCGTATATATACATATGTATATATAGTCTAGTTTTGAAGTTTTATACTTTTATTTCTGTTCCATAACCAAGCGGCTAAGTACTTCTGCACAAGGAGCTGATAAGTAGCGTTTATTTTTTTGTGTTACCTTTGCCGTAAGGTGTTTCCAGTAATGTTATATAGATTTTATTTTAATGAGTTTTTTGAAAAATGTATTAATATAATTCTTTTTAGGTTATCCCATTTGTTCTGGCTTACAATTGATTGTATTTAATTGTTAATACCACGTTTTCATTTTTTTGAAAATTTCCAAATTCGAATTCTAAAATCAACACGAACAATTTGAAATTTCGTAATTAAAAAAAGCTTTACCCAATTTGCACTATACTCGGTTGGAAGATGTAAAATACGTGAAAACCTAATAAACGAGTTAAACATTGTACTATCTTTTTGGCATTTTATTAGAAAGAGACAAGAGAAATACCAATTTATAACAATTTGTACAGTTTTTCTTCATTAAAAGTTTGCGTGTGCTTTGCGCGACTTGATTAAAAGTGCCGACACTAAGGGAGGACATAAACAGTACCTTTACATAATCAAATAAATTTATGTACATACATTGTCTTTTTTTTAGACTTAACTTGCATTTGTTAAAGTTTAAACCACCAAAAGCCTCATTTATCTTTTTACTATCATCCTGTCCCAAACTCTTAGTTTTTAAGACGTGTTCAGGTAAGTTTAAAACTAAGAAAATTGAAGTTAGAAAATTGTTAAGTGTCATAATAAAACCATATTATTTCAGAAACAACATTTGATTGATTTTATTTAAAGCAACATAATCTGTACCAAGAAATTCTAATTTTCTTGAGAATTTAAAATTAACTTTAAAATAATTTTAAAGTTAAAATAAAATAACTTATTGGTTTAGACCTTCTACATGTACGCAGTTATCAAATAAAGTTTTTTCGCCACAAAAAATATCAATACAAGTCGAACAAAACTTTGTCGTAGTTATAAATATCTTTAAAAAAAAGTATAATATGAGAGTATAACATCACTGTTCTTATCCACAATGTAGGAGATTTTGAATTTATTTGAAGAACGATAAGGAATAAGTTAAAAAAATGTAGTATATCCACTCATAGTCATAGTTTTTTGTGCGCAATTTCACGTTTATTTAACTTTATACTTTAACAAAAAAAAAAATAAAATAAAAAAGATAAAAGATAAAGATAAAAATGCATATTTACTCATGTTGGAGCTATAAGCATCAGTGGAGAGGAATCTTATTTTGCTTATAGTTGTATAGAGAAAAAAGGATGCTGGTTCTTTTGAGCGTTTTGAGAGGGCTGATTTGTGTGAATATTCTATCTACATATATAAACATTGTACACACACATATATATATACATATATAAATTTATGCAAAAACCATCTCCCAGTGGAAGCTTTTAGTTTAGTGGCCCATAAAGTATAAAGAATTTATGTAATGCACATAATGTAATACGTTATTGAATTCCTTTGAACTGTGATTGACCTACTTTTAAGCTTGTCATCGTCATTGGCATCGACAACATCGTCCTCGATTTCACTGTGGATGCCTTCATAATTTTCGAAGTTCTACTGGTGTGGGTTTAGATTTAAGAAGAGTTCTCATAGTTATGTAGGTATGAACATACATATATCTGTTTTTTTAAGTTAGAAAACTAAAAAGGGCAAGTAGTTACTTGTTATTTGAATTTTATCGATTAATCTGCTGATGCAGTGGGTCAACTAAGACAATCAAAAACGATGCCAACTATAAAATAATTTTTTACTAACTTGAGATATTTATGTCAAATATTGGATGATTTTTTATTACAAATTGTGACTTTAAAAATTGCAGCATTTTTCTAAATTAGGTGTCATCTTAGTTATGACTATACACTTTTTACCTAAAATTACTTATACAGAAAAAAGCTAAAAATAGTTTCACCTAAATATCTTAGAAACTACAGGGAGTAGACAAATTGTTCTGTAACAGTTCTTTTCGTTAGAAAATTTTTAACAATAATTATATCCTTATAACTTGGAACTTATGAAACATAAATTAAAAATAAGTCATCAAAGGTTGAAAAATTTGACGAATCGAAAAGCTTTGCCACCGATTAAAGTTAAAATGTTTGCAACGATTTTCTTCAAGTATAAGAATACCAAACAAGTTGCGAGATTAACGATTTACGATGTTGATTAAACAATTATTATTTACAATTTCCCTAACGCTAGTTGTTTTAAAAGTATACATTGATTATTAATTTTTTTAATTGTAGGCACAATAGGGACATTTTACATTGAGTATTTTAGCTTAGTTTGCATTTAAGTGTCATTATATTTGTTTTTAATCTTAATCTAATGTCGACTTCACGTCTTGGATTATTCAGGTCCGGTTGCCATTGTGTTGATTAGGTGATGGGAAGGTAAGGCTTTCAGCCACAGCAGTAAGCTGAGCCCGGGTCGGCGTAGAAGGGGATGTTCTGTTCCTCGTTGATTGCTATTACATCCTCACCTCATTCTATTTCTTTAAGGTAGCGCTGTTCGGGATGTGCTGGCTGGTTTACAACTCATCCTTAAAGAGGGCTCTTGATTATATTATGTAGGCACCGCCGCGCCGCCGCTGGTAGTTTGTTCAATGTTGGTTTCCTCATAGAGTCTCTTGTTGCTGATGTGTTTTCTACGAATCCTATCGTAGTACATTCTTGTGAATTTCCGCAAGATGTTCCTGTCGAATATTTCTAGCTTGTTCAATTTCAACCTGAAGACTTTGAGAATAGAAAAATATTAAAAATATTATAGAACGTTTTCAAACAATTGAAAAGTATTTTATTTCTTCAAGATATGCTGCTTAAGTTCTTAAGCAATTATATTTGTTGCTTTAATTTTTGGTCGTCTGTTTTATTTTCTTTATATCACCTCCCTTACTGCCTGAAAAAAATAGAATGCTGCAACTTCATCTGGAGCTGTAGATAAAACAGCTTTGAAAAAGTGTCATACGCGCTATTTTTTATGTGCCAACAATTCAGCTATACAACATTTTGTATATTTTAAAGGAAAAAAAACAATCACGGTCTCTACTTTACTTTTCCTATTTCCGATTATTTTCCTGTATTTAATAATAAAATTTTTCGCGAAACAAATAACCAAAAAAGCTTCAATATTTTGTCCGGCTCTTTTTTTCTTCATATAAATTGAAACGTCAAAAGTGCTGCACGTCAAAAGTTAAAAGTTAGTAAACTCTTGCAGCACCGTCTGTAACACTGACTGCAGTTGCAGTCCCTTCCCAGGTTTTTTTAGCATGAGAAAAGTGTCAATGTACCGTTTTTACCTCCTTTTTGTAATTAAGGGTTTTCCTCCTTCAACTTTTTGTATAAAATAAGATTTAAATAATAAGTCTTGTCTAAAAACTGAGACAGTAAATTTGACCTTTTATGAATTTTTATAAAGAGCTTATTAATAGTTAGTTTAGTTTAGTTTTTAATGACTCCTTTATTTCTTAACATAACATTTTGTAATATAAATTTCTTAAGCCTAGATTGGTATGGCCTATATGGCCGTCTACCAGACTGACATTTTGAAATATGATTGCATTAATAGAAATAATACATTAAGTGTTAATAATTTGTACTGTGTTAAATCACTAAAAATCTTCTTCAAGGATAGCTTTTCTATATCGTAGTGCTGCGACAATATAGTTGTAGAGTGCATCCCATCCCTGGTCGCCGTTGAGTATGCTGAGCATTTCTCTTTCTTCCATGCTGCGCTTGCTGAAGTATCTCAACCGAAATTCCGTCAGGATTGGGCATATCCCAATAAAATGAAATGTATCTTCACGCGCTTTCAAATTACATAGACCACACAGTAAAGGCAGATCTGGTCGGTGTGGGACAAAATTGAGATTTAGCAATTCTCCTCTCGCTTTGAAAATAATGCTTATTTTGTTTAATGAGTTTCTATTTAGAAGGTACGAGTTCTGCTGTAGGTTGTAGCTCAGGCGGCTATAGTAGCATCTAAACAGAGAAGAGCTGGCTTCCGATGCATATCTTTGAAACAGGATGGTTCCAAACTTCTCCAAGATCTCATTAAATTTATTCCTTAATATTGACGGTTGCTCCCTTGCCGTTATGTTTATGGTCATGCCACAGGTTGTGGCAAGGCTAGCCCATTCTCCGAACATTGTTCCTTTTCTTTGGATAACCGCTTTTAAAACTCTTCTTGGTAATCTGTTTTCTTCCATTTCCATTATCTTTATAATGTAGTTAAAGTGCAGAGCTTATTAATATTTTTTTTTATTAATTTACAATTTAAAATGAGATAGTGAATTAAATTTTCTCTAATTCACAAATTTTAAAGACCTTGTGAGTTAAATTGTCTTCAAATCGCAAGCCAAAAAGAGTTTATGAATTGTTATATATGACTAGCTTGGCAATTAAATATTCTATAATTCAGAATTCATTATTGGCTTAGCAATTCAACGAGGGATTAAGCTTAGTTAAAAGAGCTTAAGCTTTTGCAAACTCTAAGTCGAGTCCGCTTTTCTTTTTCTACTTTGTCAACTAATTTTTTAAGAGGTTTTAAGAGGTTTAGAACTTTAAAAAAAAAAAAAACACAAAAAATTCGAAAAAATGAATGAAATATTTATTTGAATCGATAGTTTGAACCTTGCAATTTAATGTTTAAAGATAATTTCATGCAAATGTTGACCGCGGCTGAGTCTCAGGTAGCCCATCCGCTGAGTCCAATTTTGGCATACTCTTTCACACATATCGGCCGGTATCTCACGAATGAATGCATGGATGTTGGCTTCCAGTGCGTCAATCGAAGCGGGCTTGTCCCTATAGACATTAGCGTTGACATACCCCCACAAAAAATAATCTAATGGTGTCAAATCGCACGATCTAGGCGGCCAATTGACCAATTGGTCACAATCTTCCGAATAGACTGCTCAGAAGGTCGAGAATGCCGACCATAAAATGGAAGCAGCGCGCGATGAACATTTCGAACCGAGCACGAATTTTGATAGTAAAATTCAATAATTTGCAAGCGTTGTTCATTTGTAAGACGATCCATGGTTAAATTGCAAACCAAACTGAAGCTGTTTGACAGTGACACAAGGTACTAAACACACGTCAGCTGTCAAAACCAGTGTTGCCAAAACCAAACCAGCTAAAAAATCACCCGTTACAACCAATCTTTCTCTCTTTTTCACGCCATATCTCCGAAATTATAATAAAAGGTCACACGGAAAAAGTTTGACATACATATGAAAAGTAATTCATTATTTTTTCAAAATAAATACCATTAATGTTGTGTATCGATTTTTCAATTATACACTTGAACTTTGTATTGGATCTTTAAGATGAATTTTTACATTTGAAATAACATCCATAATACAAATAAACTACTAGAATTTCTATAAAATAAAATCAATATTTGTTTAAGAGTTAGAGAATCCAAGGACATCTTTATAACGAAATATTTTGCATCTTGACGTCATCGTTTAAGAAACAAAATGGGTGTATATAGTCTTGTCATTTATTTTGACACATAAATGCCTAATATTCTTCTGTATTAGGCAACGAAAGACTTTTTTTTGTTTATCAAGCAGACAAACTTTTGTTTTATTAATTTTTTTTTTATTCTTTGGCAACATTTCAAATAATCATACATGTATATCAGTATATGTATTTGTACATATAATGATACCGCAACATTATATGTATACTCGTAACTTATGCACAAAATCTACCTTATCCCCAAAATGAGAAAAAGAAGAAGTAGAATATTTTAATTTTCAAGAACACCATGAACTTTCTTTGGGTGCTTGTTATGGGGCACCTAAAAGCTTTACGAGGATTTTTTCAAATACACAAAACTATATTATTGTTTAGAAAGCATAACCGGAAAAATGAATTTATGCTTGCCAAGTGCAAAGTTTTAAAACATTCCAATGCGAATGTATTAGGAAATCTGTCGCATATAAAATATACCTACTAGATATAAACCACATCAGTCGACAAAATTAAATCTTTGGCAATAAAGTTTTAACTTTGAATTGTCATAGAGGATTTTTTTGCAAGTATAGTTAGGGTCAAAAGTTTGTATGTGGCAAAATTAGGTGGCAAAAAATTAGGCTTACACAAATTGTGTAATAGAAAATTCTAAAAATCATTTTTTTCAACTGTAATTGCAATTGCAGAATCTTCCTACTTTTTGATAAGCATATAGATATGTTAGTAGTCCAGTACCTTCAAATATTCAATTCAATTTTTAAAATATTTTTTATTAAGGAAGAAGTTGTGATTTTTTTAGGGTACCTAACCTGCCATATAGAAAGCTTTAATCCGAACTTTTCACCACTAACTAGTTGCCGCTTCTTGGAATACAAATTTAATTATTTTTTCTCCAATAACATCCTTATTTTTAATTTAATCGAAAAAAAAGTAAAACATTTTTGATACGATGAAGAGTGCGCTCTAAAAAATTGTGTATTTAGTATTTTTCATATTATTTGTATATTTGTATATAATAAGTAGTTACCAATTTCCATTAATGAGATTATGTTAAACAAAAAAAAAAAATCAACAGAAAAAATTGGAATTCAATTTTTTTTTTTTGAATCACTTCTGATGTAGATTAGTGCCTAAGACTGTATCGTTGAAGGTCTTAGGATCGAAACCCAGCTTACGCCACAAGAAAATAGAAAACTTTCTTTTACATTTGCCGCCTCTTCCGAGGAATTGAAAAATCTTCTAAAAGTATGTTTTATCATGCCTATACATAAATCACCCTAGCCGTTCGGCAGAAAATTGTAGGTCTCCTCCAATCCTCCCGATAACAACTACGCAGGAATTGTTTATAATAGTAAGTCACTATAGTCCCTAGACACGAGCTGTCGCATCACTTAATTTATTTTTAATTTTTAATTATTTTTTTTTATTTCATTTTTTATCATTCGTTAATTATTCAAAATAAAATTTTCTCAATTTTTTTTTCAAAACTCAAAAAATTTTTTTATTCGCGAAAAATTAGTTAACTCATTAGATAAAGATGGTGGCAACCATAAAAAGGGTTGATGTTTAAATTTTTAAAATTAGGCTCCACAAAAAAAATCGAAAATTCCCCAAAATAATTCCAAAAAATTAAACACCATAAGAAAACCGTCATAATTTCAAATTATTTCCTAAATGTCTTCTTCTTTTCTTTTAAACATTAATATCCGCGATGAAGCTCCATAGCAAATGCCCATACGATTAAATATATCTAGTAGTAGTTTTTTATTATGAATTAATTTTAATATTAACTTCAATTGCAACTGCATAACTAAAACTAAAATCTACTTTTTTGTTTTAAATTCAATGAATTATTCTTTGAAAATTTAAACATATTTTCTATTTTATATGGATAAATAAAAAATGATTTTTATATCTCCCACATTGCAAACAAATTCCTTCCCATTTTCGCTTAACCACAATCACTCGTTTAAGATATAAATAAACTTTTTCCATTTTCCAATTATAATTCTTTATTTCCTAAGTCTTCAATAGGTATTTTTTGTTTTCAAAAATTGTATGTGTTTACAAAAAAAAAAAAAAAAAGAACACAAATCCAACACAAGCTGTCCCAAAAATAACATAAACATCAATCGAAATATCATCAATATAAAAATTAAATCCGTCAAATTTAATAAATAACCTCACACTTGATCAATATGACGCTAAAAGAAAACCAAAAATATCTCCACTCATCTTATAGAAAGGACCACCTTCGAGATTATTTGTAAATATAAATTTAAGTTTTAATTTTAAACACAAAACTTTAAGTGCACTTGAGACATAAAAAAAGACACAACATCAACTTTTTTTTTTATAGATCAGAAAAGTCTTTGACCCCACACTCACTCTCCACACATAGTTAAACAAAACAAACAAAAAAACAAAGAGAAGATAAAAAAAAAAATTTGTTTTTGATTAAAAAAAAATAACAACAACTTGATATGAATTTGAAGTGATTCAAGCAAATAGAAATCTCAAGCATATGGATCGTAAATTAAATTTAAAAAGCAAAAACAGAATAAAAATTTAAAATAATAAACTTTTCACAAAAAATGGCAGCAGGCCAATTTTCTCGCTTTTGCTAATGGATTGCATTGCATTGATGTCGAAAGTATTAGAATAGTACTTTTTACTACATTCTTTCGATACTCTTGTATTAAAAATTGTACCGACATTATTATAAATTCCTCGTCATCGTCACCAAAGGTGAATTATTTTATAAATTTATAGGCAAGTTTTTTTTTTAGGAAAAGTAAAAAAACTTAAGTGTTTTAAAATAATTCACTATATGTGGATGGTATTAAAAGAAACGAGTCATTTAAAAAATGGTTTCTATTTGTATAATCAAGTGTAATTTGGTTTCATGACCAATGAGCCACCTTTTTTGATAACTTTTTTTCTTAAATTTGCTTTAAAAATTTAAAATTTGAATGGTATTGTCTTCATTCCAAAGACGACAGCACTGATAGATAGTAAATGAGAGCGGTAGTATATGTATAGGTATATTCACTATTTATTCAATAAATAAATAAAAACAAAATTAATTGATTGCGTTCCCAAAAAGATTATTCTAATTATTCCACACACAAGTGTGCCTCATCATTGACATTATCATGAATATAGTTTGTTGATTTTGAAATTAATACCTTTTCATGAAATGGGGCATTCCAATGGAAGTTTGGCCAATGGCGTTAAATAAATACCACATCCAGAGAAACCAATTAGCAAATTTGAATTACTATTGCACAAGAGCCGCTAACCAAATACACCAAAGTGAACTTTAAGTAGAAAAGAAATTAATCAAAAACCAGAAAAAAAAAAAAGGTTGTTATGGTGACCTTAATTGCAGTCTTTGACGATTTATATCGCACAGACGAATTTTTGTTTTGAGTTTTACGAGTATGTTAAGAAAATTAAGATATTCTTAAAGAAACTGGGTCAACACTGCTAAGTGTTTAATTTTTGTTCTTTTAACTTTTCAATGTAAAATATAAAGAAAACATCCACAAAAAGCTTTGAAATTGTAAAAACAAAATTATGAAAGAAATGCGTTGTAAGTCCTTCAAGACACGGTATAAACTTCTTGACTTAAAATAAACCAATGTACTTCTTAATTAGTCAGAAAAAAAAACTAGTCCATATTTTGTCAAGGGTTAGTATATTTTACGACTTTGATGCAGTTAAAGAGTATTTTTAATTTCCGAGCGGAATAGGTCACTTGTGGAAACTTAGCTTCCTGTAATTAGTTTTTGTTTATTAATTGACATGTAGTCCAGTTAATTTAGTCATGATTCATATGGGATTTTAATATAGAAATAATTTTATTTTTGCCATACTTAGACCATGAATCATTTTAGTACATGAATCATTATTCATATCATATTCAGTCAAGAAGATACTCTCCGTCTCCATAGTGCGTTCTTTTCATGTTTAAGCTTATTTCTTTTAAATATGTACCTATTTTTAGGACATTCATTAAAAAGCGTACTTTAAACAAGTATAGATATTTGTATTATTTGTATTCATAAAAATATTTTTTTATTATGAAATTAAAAAATATACCTCCATTTTAATAAAAAAAAAAAAATGTTCCACATACGCCCGGGTTCCCGACTATGATAATAATTTTTAAAAAATTGTACGTGTTGTGTTAAAACAACAGGAGGCAAGTGGTACATGTCAAGCAAGGAATCATTTTAGGCGATCATTGAGCTTCTCAATTTCAATTCGTATAAAGTTAGAAATTTCAAATTTGCAATATTTGGTAAGCTAATTAAGCAGAGATACTTCATCAAATTTTAAATCCTTAGCTTAAGTAAGTGGTTCCTTAGATAAAATAAGGACTTCAAAAATCATTAAGATCGTAACTGGCAGATCATCAAATTTATAGAGCATTAAACGACACCATAAAATCTTGTTAAATATTTTGCAGAAAGATGATCTTGTGTTGCATTAAATAGGAAAAAAATAAAAAAAAAAATGCTATTTTTCATTTTGGGAGGGTGTTATCCGCACATTTTAACTGAATTTGTATTAAATATTTATAAGCATATGGATCACATTTTTACAATTGTTATCATTTTTGTTTAACTATTTGCGATTGTTGTAGAATGATAAAAATTATTTGATGGGTATGATTTATAAATATAAGAAAGAATTGAAAACTTGAGATTCTTCATTCATGGGGCGTGGCATTCACCCACTTTCTCAGAATTCTTTTTAATATTGGATGAGCATTTGGTAGAGCATTTAGGGTTGTGGTCCATTGAAAAATAAAACATTTGATAACAATTTGGGCCAATTTACAGAATTGTGTAACAAACTTTCATAAATTTGATGATTGAATTTGATTTGATTGAAGCGTGTATTATATTAATTTGAAATTAGAAAGACAATTCTGAATAAAAATGTCACTGACAGTTTGCAATTGGTTTGACAGATATAACCGTCTGAACTTAATAATTAGTAATAGTAGTAGCTGATTATGGTTCTGTAAAAAAGTGAATCAAATAAATGGTTTTCACATTCGCTTGCATGAATTGCCTTCACTTTTTTTCGATTCACTTGGTGCAAAAATGCATGACGAACTATATTTTATCGATGCCGAACCACCTTCTCCTTTTCATTCCCCTGAAGCGCATGCGCACTTAACATAGTCTTGGGTTTTATTATTTTTCAATAGGTGCATTTTTTTTTCTAACTCAGGAATTAGTGTATATTTTGGACGTAGACCATATTTTTCAAGGATTATAAGGTAAAAATGAGATTCGGTTGGCCGCCATATTTAGAATGAAGACAATATAATTAATTGTTTTATTAAATATAAATATCAACTTAATTATGCCGCATTCTTGGTATCTGCGACAGTAGGTCTCTAAAAAATTTTAAGAACAAAAAAAAATATAATTACTGAAAAATTAATTTCTGATGGACATCGAATTATAAATCTTTAATTCATTCAATTTTAGAGGCGTTCAATTTTTAGACGGGATAGGACCGAAAATTGAACGACACAATGTGCTTCATTTTTAAAGTTGGCACTCACAGTCATATTTATTCATGATTTTCTTGCATCCATACTTAGAATCATAGAAAAAATTCAAAATTCTTGCAGATACATTTTCCATCAAGAAATAAACAAAGGTGTACATTTTAATTCACCAAACTTTAAAAATGCTAGCTCAATGTATGTACATATATACCTAAAATCGGTATAATTTGTGTACAGCCGGTTTAAATTATATACGCGATCGCGGTATTATTTACAAAATGTGTATCACGAAGGTGAAAAAAATACCCCAAATATTTTGGTGTATTTTGGACTTTTGTGCCTCTTGAGTATACATACATTTATATATTGCTTTATTGCTAAAATCTATATGATAACTTTGCATTTTTTAACTTTTAAATAAATTGTTTTTTTATTAACAAACTGTTTCAGTAATGACATAACAAAATTCACCTTTGCTGTAGTGAGTTTTGTTGTGACTTTTCTTTTGAGGATTGGTAGAGAGTTCCATAAATTTTGCCCTTTATTACTCGATTTTATACCTCAACTCCACACCACCTGCACTGAACAAACTTTATCTGTCAGCTTTACTGAGGAGAAGAAGAAACAAGATTTCATCGCTATAGAAGTCAAAAGCACTTTCCATTTCTTTTTTGTTAATTAATCAACTTCGACAAAAAATAGTTGAGCAAGCGAATCTAAAAAATGTCAGTCTCAGCTTTCTGACAGCAAATGTGAGTAATTTTACTGAGGAATTACGTTCAAAAATCTGAGATTGATAAGATCTTTGAGATTTCACTGAGCATTAAAAACCTAAACTGGCTTATTGCTTTTATGATTGAATATGGAAGTTTAATAATGTCATCTTGAACTCAATATATTGATACTAGCCTACCCGTGAGAGAATTCTGTCATTTAATTTTTAAAAAAATTTGTGAACAGACCTAATGAATTGAACCGACTTAACATCACATCCCAAAATACTACCAACTGGAAAGGGTAAGTGTTCATTTTTATTGTAAAAATATTTAACAACAAACAAATTTTGAACAAATTAATAAAATTTTTAAAATAAAATTATAATTCGTCAAATCAGCAGGTAATTTCGGTGTAGTATGAGAGTCGGAAAAGGGATCAAGGATCTAGAAATAATATATATGATGATATAAGTAGGTAAATAAATAAAACAAAAATTTAAATTAGTGACTTACAACTCTTTGCAATTTTCTGCCGAATCCGAACGGTTAGGGTGAGAAGCACTTTTTTTTGACAAGAGATACTCTTGGAGGATTTGTCAATTCCTCGCAAGAGGCAGTAACCCGTGAAAAATATTTCTGTTTTTAGGTGGCATAGGCTGGGAATCAAAGCCAAGACCTTCGGCGTAACAGTCCCACGCACTAACCATTACACCACGGGCTACTACAAGTAGGATATAAGTAGGTACTTATTTAAAAAAAAATCAAGTAAATTCACAAATTAAATAACATATTGTGTATATATGTATGTTGTACATATCTCGAATTATCTGCTCTTAAAAATCAAGTTTAATCTCTAAAAAAAAAACAACTCAACGACCATGACACAAAACCAAAATTTTCGGTGTGTACCTATTACCTACTGTAAGAAAAGAATTAAATATATTTTGTTTGTTTTTTCTTGAAATTCAATACCTACATACATTTCAACCACACTCAAAATATGTGTGTTGAGTGTCAAACAAAGTTGCAAGGTTCTTTTAAAAGTAACATTATTTCTTTATTCTTAGTCCATAAAGAAGCTAAAAGTCGACAATAGATAAAAGATAATGTTTGTTTATTCATGACGTAACTTGCCTTCTGGCTTTTAATTAGGCTGGACTATAAATGACGACAGTAACGTAAGTAGGCAAGTATAGGTATATATATATATACGAAACTGAGCTTAACTTTTCAAAAAGGAAGTTTCTATAAAGTTATTTTTAAATCTGAAGTTAATGTCAGGTGCGGTTTCATGAGGTGACCATGTGTTTTAAGTTCACAGATTTAATGGTTAGAATTGCCTCTTGTATGTTATACTATACGCTTTATAGAATGACTTATTTCGTAAACTTTATCGATAATTTGTTTATGCATTTGCATAGTTAAAAAAACGTTAGCTTGAGGTTAAGTTGCGTATAAGTTTGAGTAATGAATATTAACGTTAATTTTTTTTTTATTATAAGCACGGACTAAAAGAGTTTTGTGAAGGTTTTTTTTTTTTAATAATACAAACTCTACATACTACTGAAATACATCAGCCAAGTAGAAGACTTAGCACTATTTAATTGGACTTATTGAATTATTGATTCAAAATAGCTTTTTACGGCCTTTAGTCCACAAAAATTTTAGGCGTTTCGTCCCGGCGATCTCACTTGGACTCATCAGTTGACTAGTGAGGACCTTGTCAATACGCAATTTTTGTTAAGTTCAGTCCATCTAACATAGATTTCATGACGAATATCTAGTGTGAACTATATCCAACAAGACTAGAATTCCTAGTCATTAAATTGGAAGTTTTTGTTTTTGTTTTTTGCCCAGGGCCTGGCATTGTTTATAATATGAAGGTTTTTTTTTTTATAAAAGAGTTTTAACTTAGAATAATTAACTACAGTGGAATGGTTTGTATTTGCAAGTTCTTTTCTGTAAATATCCGTAGTTGTGAAGCCTTTTGGTTTGTTTTTAAAAAAGTTAAAAAAAACACAGTTCAATATTTTTCCATTATCGTTTCTTTATTGAAAAGAGTAAACCTTCATTTAATACTGCCTCGGCTAGATTGGTCGTAGGTCATCTTATTAATTTATTATTTAAAATCTGTTATTTTATAAGCTGTTTAATTTCTAATAACTCAATAAAAAAACGCAACTTCTGTGATACTAGTAGTAGTGAATGTTTAAAATGTATCAAATAATTTACATTTCTAAGGATGTTCTTATGTAATCTTTTCTCTATTTTTAATTATAAAAATTATAAATACAAACGAACGAATTGTACATTGTACAATAAAATAAAAATTAATCCTTTCATTTAATTTTTTTTTTTAAATAAGCTGGTCACCCTACTTATGTATCTAGTATATGTTCATCGTATGTTCATTGAAAGTTACTGTGTATTTTTTGTTGTTGTTTAATTATTTCTTTTGTCCCCTTTTTTTTAATTTAGTACGATTTAGTCTCCATATAAAAGTTTTAAAATTATACCTATACACACATCCTTATATACATATGTACATATAATAAAGGATTTTCAGCATGAAAAACAGGAAAAGAAAAATATAGTCACTCCGAGACTTGAACAACAAAACAAATGCATACAAATTTCCATCATTAAATTGAAGCCAGTCCTTCCTACCTGAATAATATTGTCTCAGACTTAATGATGTACTCTTGAATAAGTGTGGTGTATACTATAGTCCTTGGCAAAAGAACAAAACGATAAACTTGTGTATACATACAAAGCACAAGAATCCTTTCGTGTATATATGTATAGATGCATGTTATGTTATGTACCTATATATGTACATACATTATAAATTCTTACGAGTTACGAGTATAATCACAATAATAGAGATACTGCAACAATTTTTACATAGACAACAATTTTGTTTGACTGTTTTCATGTTATCTTGCCATTAAGTTGTTTTTTTTTTTTTGTTTTTGTCTTCTATCACCTTGTTTATTTTTACATTCTACTTTTATTTATTTTCATTCTCATAATATTGTATGGAAAGTGTTTCAAGATTCCAAATGTGACAATAAATAGTCAAAATGTATCTTTAAATTTCGAGGAGATACAATTTAAAGAGGCATTAATTTTTTAGAGTTTCGGTAAATTTCAGTAATTTCAAATAATAGTCTCATTTTGTTTTTGGAAGTAAATGTTACTTTTGCAGCTTTAACACCAAAATAAATCTTAGAATCTAAAAGTGGAGACTTGAAAAATTAGTTAACTATTTAAAAAAAAGTATTTTTGTTTTTTCCAAAAAAATTTATTTAAATTTTAAAGGTTAAATAATTTGCACTTACAAATCCGGCACAATTTTATGAGATTGGATTGCTATAGCAAATATTCATTAAAGAAAAATGGAAATAGACACATAACTTGATTTCGTAAGACCAAAACCTGCATTAAACAGTGGCTTTCTCAGGAGCAATTTGATGTTATTATGTATCTCGTGTGGATTGTTATCGTCTGAAATAATTTCCTTTGTTCACACAACCATTTATCAAAATGGGCCTCTTGTCTAAAAATGATTGTTTGATGATGATAAATCACGTAATGGGCGATTTTTTTTCAAATGGAGCAATGATTTCAAAAATAAAAACTGATTTGTAACAAACAAGTAGTTCAATGCTATAGTTATTCATTGTGAATGGAAATATCCTACTGAATAATTCAAAATAAATTTGACAGATGTTGCTTTAAAAACATGTCCACTATGACTTAACCAATTTCGTGCGTCATAATTGAATAGATAAACTTCATTGAAGAAATAATTTTCCTGTGTGATTTGAATTCGATAAGGCTTTCTTTAACTCATATTTTTTTTAATTAAACTTTTGTAGGAAATAAGTATGAAATTATTCACAATCAAATTAATAAAAGTCTAAAGAAAAATCTACAGAGATGTAAATCTTAGAGATGTAAATATCAAACATTCACGTCTTTAATTTTCATCTACTACATACTTATAAGATTAAAATCCTTAGTTGTAATCTTAACATCAACAATGAATAATATATTAATTTATTACAACTCTTGGTTAATGCTTCCAAAATAAAATCCCTTATCCAAGACTATAGGTTATTAAAGGTTTAACCTTCGCAATATAAATTTAAAGATTGATGCAAAAAAAAAAAAAAACAAACAAAGAAATACCTGCCAATAGTTCTGTGAAACTAAATTTTAATTATTTAGATTGCATTCAGTGCCAACTGTTGACCTTCTCTTCTTTGCTCCATAGAAAGACAAAAAAATAATACATAGTATATATAGAAATATATCTACTATCGCATGCTGTGCACAAATCATTGATTAAGTTCAGATGGCGCCAATTCTATATATATATATATATATATATAAAAGATATAGATAAGACTGCCTATTATACCAATTTTCTTAGCCTCGCCCTTCAAACTGTGACATATTTTTTTTTGTCCAAAGAATTCTTCGAAGGGATCCATAAAATTTATATTAACAGTAGCAATTACAAAACGTTGCACAATTTCACAGGTGAAATAGTTTTGAGGTGGGGTTGGTGTCTGCAAAAAAAAAAAGGACGCCAACTTCGAATTTTTTTTTAGTGTTGCCGTTTCTGGATGTTTCTATAAAAGATGGAAAAAAGTTTAAAAGTTTCTTGTTTAATGTGGAAGTAAAATTTAAGCTTGCTTACTGCTATATTTTATAACATTAACAGAAGACTATCAAAAAAATAAGGGGAAAATTAAAGGGAAGCATTAACAAGAGGGTAAAGTTGGAAAACAGTTAACAAACGCACTGAACCACTTTTTGTATAAAATGTCATAATTCATTTTGAATATTGTAATTTTAAATTGTAAAATTTGGACAAATCGTAGGTGATGTGCAATGTAGATGGCGAATACCGAAATAAATTGTTTGTATATAGTTTTTCCTTTGTAAGTATATTTTCTCCTTCTTTCAAAGTTTGGCAGGTTTTACACTGTTAGACCTACTAACAGCTGTGTATTTGACAATTTTTACACTTCTTACATACAGAAATTTGTTTAGCAGAAATTTGCAAGTTATCCAATGAAAGAGAAATTATTTGCTCTCTTATTGAATCTTTTTTAAATTAACCAACAGGAATTTTAGACAATTTTAGACAATTTGTGAAAATTTATGTAAAGTACTTAATGCATTGTTCATTGAACATATCCAAAAGTTAACGAAATTGACAGTTTACAGGGATGTCAGTGAGTATATGAGGACATATTTAGATAACAGTTGAAATGTGTGGTTAAATAAGCGGTGGTATTCCTTAGATTTCCTAAAAATACTCTTAGAGAGTTATTCAGCTAGCCATTTTTTTTTAAATAGTTGGACATTTACATATTTATAAATGCATTTCAATAGCTGTCTAAATATGTTCTCTTACACCCACTGACATCCCCGTAATTTTTCAATTTTGTAAACATTTGTATTCGTTCAATGAACATACCCATTTTAGAATAGGAATAGGTCCCTTTCACACGAGGAAACTTAGTTTCCATCAACTTTTAGTTTTTAGGTGAGAGGGACACCATGTAAGGGGAATGAATGATCTATGATTGGTGGGAATTGGAAATTAAAAGAAAACGTCAAAAAATCTCCAGCAACTTGTTTCGTCATGTGAAAGGGGACGTAGACAATCGATGGAACGTGTTTATAAACAAGGTTTTAGAGTTGGACAACTGTCCAAAGTTAGACCTACTTTAGAATGTGTTTATAAGTTTTTTTCATTTTTAAAATCGTTTGTTTAAGAAACTACTTTTGGCAATTAAAATGAAAAAAAACTATCTATTTAAATTTTTCTCAAAATAAACAAATATTTTTAAATTAAAAAATTGGTCTACCCATTAAGACTCTAGCTTATATTACATTGGACGCACTGACGCACGTACACACAAAGACATATGAACGGTATGAGGAGATGCACTTCTTTGGAATTCTGTACATCATCGTAGTTTTTGTAAATTAATTCCCACTATTGAGCAATTAAAAATGGATGGAAATGTGTTGATGTCATAGAAAGGATCGAAAAATAATATTTTATCACACAACGGCAACACTTCGGTACTTTGACCAAAGATTGAACCAATAAAATTGTTGAATTGCTGCCAATAATTTTTTTTTTTTGGAGTTTGCATGTTGCATGGCTATATGCACAGACAGACAGAAAAACACACATTCATGCAATACCTACAATACCTTACAATTGGTTCGATTGAGCCAATAAATTTGGAAAATTCGAATTTTTCGTCCTTCGTGTGCATAAGATGCAATCTTTTGCGGATTTATCATTGAGTGGAATAATTCGATTTTAATTGCAAACTTGAGGATGATTTATTATATTACTTTTTCGTTTCGAGGAAATATTTTTAATTTACGAGTAACATTTACGATCGAACAGGATTTTCTGTTATCTTTTTTTTTTTTTTTAAATACGAATATACAAACTAGAAAATAAAATCTGAAAAATGTTCGTAAAGGATTAAGAGATGTGTATAAAGCGGGTGGTTAAAGTATACATACATATTTTATGTGTTTAGTATAAGGATTATATGTATTTTTATTGATTTCTTGATTTTCCTCTTGAAACATATTATCTTCAACCACAACATAATAATTCTTGTCATTATGTCTGAACTTAGCTTTTGCACATCGCATCGGAGCTAATAAGTACTATACAAAAGAGACAAAACCCATTGAGACAAGTGATGTGTTGGTTGCATCATGGCTGCGATTTCACATTGCTTTATAAATAATGTTGTCTGATATAAAATGAGTATCATCTTAATGAGTATGACGGACGTTTCAATTAAGTTTATAACAACATTATATAGATTTGTGTGAATTTGCATATAAATATGTAAAGTTTTTTTTTTTTTTCAAATTACAATTTATTTAATTATTATTGTATATATTTTTTATTTTCAGGTGGTTCTCGTTTTTATTCTCAGCATTGCATCACTTATTATATATTTTATTGACGCATCTAGCGAAGAAGTTGAGAGATGTCAAAAGTGGAGTAATAACATTACGCAACAAATCGATCTCGCATTCAATATATTTTTTATGGTTTACTTTTTTATACGAGTAAGTAATGAGCTAATTTTGCCATCGAAATATGATATTACGAAGGTCCTGTTGACATTGTCATTTACAAATATATAAGTTGGTTTGGTATATTAAACAGTGCTTTTAAATTCATCTTTTTGATGAATTTATCAATTTATTTAAAAAATTCATCCGTTTGACATATTATGTGGCATACAAAAAAATGGCTTAACAACTGGCCAGTTTTTATTTCAGAGATCTCGGTGAACTCAGCAATCTCACAAATAACAGGATTCTTCAGCAAAATTTCTCAGTTTTTGTGTCAAATATACTGAAGAAAAAAAATTTTGGATTTGCCTGCTCAAGTTTTGACGGAGCAAAATTAGTGAGGGCTCTGAAATATAAACTGACCAAATAACATGGGGTAGGGATAACATGGATAGAAATTAAAAGAAAAATAATATTGTTTTAAATTTTTTATTATTTTTATTGATTGGGTCGAAATAAATAAGGCTTGAAGACTTCTACAGCTTCGTAATATCACTTAAAATAATTGCTCAATATTTTATAACTTTAAAAATTTATATTAATATAAATATTGATTTTTATTTCAGTTCATAGCGGCGTCCGATAAACTTTGGTTTATGTTAGAAATGTACAGTTTTGTAGATTATTTTACAATACCCCCGTCCTTTGTATCAATATATTTAGATCGGACATGGATCGGTAAGTGTTTGTAGTCTTATCAGAATATTGTGTGTGTGTGTTAGGTAAAGTATATATAGTTCAAAAATGGTATAAACATTATGTATCATCAGTTTATACTATAGTTTTTTTTTTCTAGTAGATAGAATCTAAATTGCTTTGGGTTAAAAAAAAACATATAATTTAGTTATCTTCGTCATCGTATAACTTGACAATAAAATCGCATTGGAAAACAATTAATGACAAACTCATTTGTGTATAGAAAAAAAAAATATGTTGTTACTCTTACTGATCAATTTAGCTAAAAGCAAGGTTTTTGCATTTCTAATATTTATAACTTAAATTTCACAGTCGTTTTTTATATATAGTTACTTATTTTATTTTGCGACACATTTTCATGTTTGAATAAATGTTGGATTCATCAACATTTTAGAAAGATGTAATTTGTTAAACAAATAAATGCACTAAAATATTTGCACTCAATAACTTTGTTCATTGTGTAGAAGAATTAACAGAAAAAAAGAACCACTTAGTCAGTTTAAGTTTGTGAATTTAATGTTCAGAATATAAATTTATATTGGCTAGTTTGAAATATTGAATACATATATTCAAAAATACAAATTAAAACCGGCGCGGCGGCGTTTAAGTATCAAATATTTTGGGAGGCAATTTTTTCGCATCTTCATTTTTAAATACTAATTTTGCTAAATTAAATTCAATAAAAGCTATAACTAGCGCCCAGATCCCGAAAATTATTTTGACTTACATTGTTATTGTGTTTACGTGTAAATTGACTAATGAGCAAACAGATCGTCCGCAAACCGGACGACTGCATATTTGATCATAGCAATATCTTCGACAGAAAAGATGATCAAATTGACCTGGGTAATAGGTTGGAGCCTCATAAGCAACCCTCTCAGCCACTATCTCCAAGTTGTTTAAGCTCTCTTCGCAGTTGGGTGGGAAACCTGAGAATAGTATTTTTTTTTTTATAGCAGGATTTAATAACAAAGTACCAGATTTTTGCTTTGCAAGTTCAGAAAATACTTTACAGGTTGCCAGATAAAACATCTATTTTATTACATATGAGCAGAGGGTTTTCCTTTAACAGCCATTTCGCGATCTGAGAAGATAAAGATGATACTTCTTGTTATGTTTGAAGTCTGATGAAGAATTTCTTTGACAAGATTCATAACTGAAAATACCTGAACAAAAAAAAAAGCAGTAAAAAAAACATAAGAAAATTTATTTTCTAGTTAAAAAATCAGTCAAATATAAAATATTTACAGATTGACCAATCGTTGTTTAGTTAAGTATCAATGGGAAAACTATTATAAATATAAGAATAAAAGCAATTTAAATATTTAAGCACACTTAAATAAATTACCTCTAAGAGACGTTTTATGAAAATCTAACAGCTTTATATGTTTATGAAGATAAAACTATATTTTATTTCAAATACAGATAATTTAAGCACAACCAACAGCATAGTTCCAAAAAAATGAAATATGCAATATCAAGTTGTCACTTTGACTGCTAGTTGTTGTCAACTGTCAGAGATATCAAAATATTATATGTGCTTGCACTGCGTACTTGCCGACCCGTTCCCGACCCATAGAATCCGTAGCATGGGTTGTGTCGACGTATACAACTGACAGCTCGATTTAATACACACGTTCTTATGAGAAGCGACCTATAGGCAACGCATTCACCGGACGCAATGCAAAAAGTAGCTAAACTTTTAACTTTTCTATCTTGTAGGTTCGTTGATATCAGCTCTAAATACCTAATAGGCTTGTTGGATGACTGGAATGTATGTATATGGTGTTCTGTTGTGCTCTGAATTTGTTCTGATGTGTTTTATCTGTCTCTTTGTTCGCCCTAGATTACTTACAATCAGTTTAGTTTTAAAAGAAAATATATAAAGGTACTCTGCGAATTTGTATGACAAAAACATAAACAAGAAGTAGATATTAAATAAGAGATATTTTGAAGATAATTTTGGTATTATGCTATTGATTCTTATGAAAGGTGTATTTTTAGGAGGTTTTCAACTAAAAAATGAAGTATGTACCTATAACACATGAAAAATATACCCTACATAAAAAATTCATACCAATTCTTATTTTACTTGTCAAAAATATCGATCATTTCTCAATAACAAAAGTCCACTATCACACGAGGAAATCAGTTGCTGGAAACTTCCTCGAAACAACATCTCTTCATGACGTGAAGTGAGAAAATTTTCCATTATACTGACGTCGTCGTCGTGTAAATATTATGATGATATTATTTCGCAAAAAATGAGATTGAACAAACCCAGTTATTTGAAGTTTGTCTTTACCCAAAATGTAGATACTTTCTTAATTCATGCGAATTAAATATGTCAAAACAACGCAACGGGTTCATAGGATCACTCATATCCGTTTCTTCCGTCAACGGATCTGTTGCCGCAACGCAAACGAGGGGTTCTATGCGGTCGTTCCCTTTACTCGTTGATCGCAATTTTACAGTTTGCACTGAAGTTGAACGCGCATATTGAATTATTGAATCCAGTCAGGATTTGTATTTTATTTGCAAAAATCCTGTAAAACCTTACCGAATACAACTCAAAATGGCAACACTGATCTCTAAATATCCGAAGGGATTTTTGAACCGTAAATAGTTTTTTTTACTGAATTCCTAGCTCAATATGAAGCTTTTGGTTTTCCTATTGACTAAAAGGCTGGATACAAATTAATACGATTTTTAGCATTTTTTTTTTCATTACAAACTGACGCTTGAACAAAATCATTTAAATTGTCGAATATAAATTTTAGCAATCATCTGTAGTTTCCTATACAACATATTTTTTTTAATCAAAAAGAGTTTAAATGTCACTTATACCAAATATTTAAACAATTATTTTGTAATGCGATTTTATAAATTAGTATAGTTTAAAGTTGATAAGGAAAATAATAAAAAAAAAGTAAATAAAAGTTATAAGACAACGCATCGTAAATCAAAGTCAAAAATCAAAACAAAACAAAATACAAAACATTAGAAAAATCAAACACAAAAAATCATCTACATATGTATATGTGTAAACTTCATCAACAAATTGACACAACAAAAAAAATTAAAAAATTAAAATTGGAAATACTTCTTGTATCTATCTTACACCACAACAGGTCTCCGATTTCTTCGTGCGCTTCGTCTTATGACTGTCCCAGATATTTTACAATATTTAAATATACTAAAAACATCGAGCTCTATACGATTGGCTCAGTTAGTATCAATTTTTATATCAGTATGGTTAACAGCAGCGGGCATAATACACTTGGTAAGAATTTTATTTGCTTCAATTTTAATTTGTTTTACTGCCATTTTTTATTTATTATTTATAAATTTATTTTGCTTGTTAAAAAAAAAATCAAAAAAAAAAAAAAACATTTTTCACCCTTCAACTTTTTTTTTTGTTTTATTTTGATTTTGCAAAAAACAATATTTTTTTTCTTTATTTTGCACTAATTGTCTCACATTTTTAAAACTAGCTGGAAAACTCTGGCGATCCGCTAGATTTTAAAAATCCTCATCAATTATCCTATTGGACCTGTGTCTATTTCCTAATTGTGACCATGTCGACGGTAGGATATGGTGACGTTTACTGTGAGACTGTTTTAGGAAGAACGTTTTTGGTGTTCTTTCTACTCGTCGGCTTGGTAAGTTAAAATTTATTTTTTTCTCTTATCCTTTAACTTATTTCCTTATATTTCTTTGAAAAAAAAAAACAAAAAAAAATACTTTTTATATCCTCTTTTTTATATATCTAAATTTAATTTCCCTTTAGTAGTTTTTCTTTTATTTCATAAGTAAAAGAAAATTATTTTTAAATAAGTAAATGCACAATATCAAAATAAAATAAAAAGAAAATTATAACTATATTTTGACAAAAACAACAACAACAAAAAATTGTTAAAAATAAATAAAATTACTTTACAGGATATATTTTTTTAGACTTTTAAAGGTAGAAATATATTTAAATATTTTATTACAAATGGGTTCTAAGAGTTTTATTTAGATTTTATTTTGGCTTCAAAATATTTTGTAGGTTGTTAGGCGTTAAATTAAAAAAAGTTAAACAGTGTAAGAAAATAGGAATTTGATAGGATACATTTATATACACAAAATGCGGAGTGAATGAGTTGAAGATTTATTATTATATTTATTTTTTTTTTTTTGAAAATATATTTCCCATTTTGTTAAACAAAGAAATTGTTACTTTTAACGAAATAAGCATTGGATTACTTGTTTGAGTTATTTCTTTTAAAAATATATACAGAGATTTTGTATATAGAATTAACCGTTTCCCGAAATTTAATTAAGTTCTTTTTTTTTTTTAATTTAACATAGCTGCACCAAAACCAAGTTTATTTTTTTTAATTTATTTTTTTTTTATATCTATCAAATATTAGTTATTTAGCAACCCCGAAAAAATTACTTTTCGCTATTAAAACTCAATTATTTTTGCCTAGTTACTTCCAATTCGTTTTTTTTTTTTCTTTGGAAATTTATTAAAAGTTGCGAAAAGCCTCTAGTAGTGCCTTGCGACTAATTTAATTTTACTTTTTTTTTACCTTTAAATAATAATTATTAAATGAATATATTTCTATACTCATGTAATGTTTTTTGATTTTGATATTTTTTTTTTTGTTAATTTGAAAAGTAATTTAGCTTGCATGTATTGCGTTTACATAAGGAATACGTTAGTAAATAAAAACATTATTATAGGTAACATGATTAGACTTTTACGTATAGTAGTATATACGAGGTTCTATAGTATAAATATTCATATTTGTAGGGATAGAATTTGTTTTTCAATTTTATACATTAAATATATTTTGGTAGGTAGTTCAAGTTTTTTTTTTAATTTTATTGTTATTTAAAAAAAAAACAAACAAACGATAAAAGTTTGATTTTTTTTTGTTTTGGCAAAAATAATTTCGAAAACTTAGAAATTTTTGTTGCCAATGATAAAATAAATGGTTGTGTTTCTTGCATGAAATGCTGGCTGCTGCATATTGTGTAACCGCTTTTTGAAGAAAGCTATTATAATATATACATCTATTTACTATACAAATATTCCTTAACTGATTCTTTTAAAAGGAAATATATACTATAACCTGCATTAAACTAAAAAAAAAATATATTTTAGCAAAAGTTTTTTGATAAATGTTTGTTATCTAAACAAAAAAAAATAACATTATATATATTTTTATAAATACAAGTATTTATGATTTATTATGAATAGAAATTTATATATAGAATAAAAGATTTATTTACTTAGCTAAAAAAAAAAACGAAAATGGTAAACTATCGCCAAACTACTTTTTTATTTAAAAAATTTTGAAACTATAATAAAAACAGACCATTCATTGAAAAGCCTTTTTTTTAAAAACCGTAATTGCTTTATTTACCGAAAACCTGATGTCTTGATGTCTTAAGGTTTAATAAGGTGTAGGACTAGAAACGGATGAGACAAAACGAGATTTTTGTAATTCTTGTCTTGGTCTCATTAAAATCGAAACATTTCAATAACGCCTCGATATCTGTCTCGTAAGTCTTGTCCGGTTCGCGATTCCATCTTTTTCTTTTATGATTTTCAAATCATATTGGAGTTTTGATATAAAATCTTCTTGAAATTTGAAAAATTCAATTGTATAATTTTAATATAAGATTTTACTAATTTAATCTTTTCTGAAAGACCTCCTGGCTAGCTCTATACATACACAGTCGTATTTATTAGATTTTTGCCTACGTAGACACTGTCTAACTATTTTTAAATTGGTGGAAATATGCTTTATTTAATAAAAATAAATATCACAATGTTCACAGTTAAGACAATCTACTCTTATGTAAAAGTTAGGCAGCTATAAGACAACAATAAACAAGGTTTTTGAACACATTTTCAAAAGTTGGACAGTTGTCTAAAGTTAGACAACGTTTATAAATAAGACCCACATATATTTAAAACCATTTTTACGATAAAACTTTTTAGATTTCGGGGCTTGAATCTAAATAATTACTTAAAGTCATTATACGCAATCATGAGGATAAAACTACATGCATTATAACCGCCTTCCACAATTTCATTTACATATTTGTTTAAAATTTTATTGGGGTTGGAGAATACTTTGAACTCAAAACATTCCGAAGAAAAAGTGTGGAGCCCTGTCAAAAATCAGAGTGCGGCATTATGGAAATACGCTTTCTTTCACTATTGAAATAGAGAGGGCTCAACTATGTGGCAGTATGGAAAGTACAGATTTGTACAGTGTCTCTATTTTGATAGTGTTTTGACATTATATCTGTCAGATTATCTAAAGGGTTTTCCAATAAGAGGTTTCATTTCGATATTAAAAAAAACGAGTATTTTTTAAGAGAAATCAATGGATTGTAAAGATGAAGGTATGCCATTAACAATGGAAAACGATATCAGACAAATGACTGAAACGACTACGGTTTGCAGCACCATATCCTTTTCATGAAATTTTTCATGACCAATTCGCACATTTGCGTCTGTATGTCCTCGATAACTTCACGAATTCCATCTTTAAGGTCTTGAATCGATTGTGGAGCATTGGCATAACCCTATCTTTCACGTGGTCCCAAAGAAAAAAGTCTAACGGTGTTAAATCACAAGACCTCGGTGGGCAATTGTGATCACCTCTTCGATCAGGAAAGTATCCAGGCACTTAGCGCCATTTTTGTAGTGCACTTTAACAATTTCAATGCATTGTTGAAGCGTGTAGGTATAGTTCTATTTTTAGTAATGGAGTAGTTTTTACTTGTCAAATGTCAAAAGATGACAGCTTCAAAAGTGACAGCTGCCCAAATAGCGGGCTATTCAAAATAAAACCTCTTATTGAAAAACCCTGTATTTAGTTAATGAGAAGCTGTGGGAACGTTCTGGTAAATATCCCACTACTAACTTGATGATTGTTGACAATTAAACTGTCTGCCCTTGAAAGTTCAACCAAATTAACCAAACTTAAACCAAGGTTTCCAGTTAAGAAATCTTTTTAAATTTTTTATTGATGTCAAATCTTCGAACATATTTATTATATAAAGTACTTGAAATAACGAAATTACTTCTTGCAATTTTTTATTAAAATAAACACGAGCTAAGACAACGACTCAGAAGAATGACCAGAAAATGAATGGCGTAGAGCTGTTAAAGAAGGCAAGTCTATTAGTCTTTAACGTTCCAATCGGATTTCCATTAGACGCATTTGACAATTGGATAACAGTGTTCCCAAATGGTATACACTGCAGATTTACACGCCACGAATCTATGGTGAAGAAATTTTTATAAAATATAATTTATAAGTGATGTCAGAGTAAAATTAAAATCTATGAAAAAAGGCGGTTATCATGCCTTGATAGCGCTTATTTATTATTTTGACCCTATTCAAATTCGCAAAAAGAATGAAATAGGCAAGCTAAAGTTTTTGATGTGTAAACATCTATGCCGGCAGTACAACAAACCAAAAACGCTTGGGATTTCTTGTAGCAGATTACCTTGTGCTGTTTACACGTTACGGTAAGCTGATGTATATTGGATACGTTCAATATTGGCTACGTTCCTTCGTAGATCAAACTAAATTGAAAGGTCGAGTTGAGTTGGGGTTGAAATTTGGTTGACGGTTCAAACTCGCCGCGTTCTGTGATGTAAAACTAGCACTTGAATACTTAATTTGATGTTTACACATCTTAACCGTGAGTCCCGGCACTCACACGTTTTTTATTGAAAGTCGGAAATCTAGGGTCGTATTTACAAACATTGTCTAACTTTGGACTGCCGTCCAAGATATAGATAAACCTGTTTAATTGTTGACTAAGAGTTATTTTACTTAGACGACAACAGAATTGGTTGTCTAAGTCTGGACTAATGTGACATTTTATTCAATTAAACAAAACATATTTTCATCTGTTTTAAACACTGTAAAAACTGTAAGAAATCGTCTAACTTTTCAAAAATCTAATAAATACGGCTTTTTTTTATAAAATTGTTATATACTTAAAGGTTTTTGAAAAACTAATTTTCGAGCTATGTGCTTTTCAATATTAAAATGAGCTTCTATAGTTTTCAAGAACATTGAATTATTAAAACAAAAAACTTCAAACCCCCAATTGCGTTATGTGATTGTTGTAATATAATGGATTTACATTCACCTTCATGCGAGTTCTATACAGAAAAAAAAACGGGATGTAAGATTTAAAATTCACATTTGTTGTATAAAGAGAGAGAATACAGATATAAAGACGAACATGTTCATTGTTCATCTCTCATCCACACATTCGTATTTTTGGCATGAATCTGTCCCGCTCTAATTTTCTTCATATCTGCAGATGAAGAGGAATATAAATTCACCATAATGCCGTAATTTCTCTGACTTTCAGAATGTTAACTAATTATTTCCATTTTATTGGAATATTAAGAGTTTCAGTGAATTTTTTTGAGTTTATTCTTCTCTTCTCCGAAATATTTTAAGCATCGATCAAATAGTCAAAATATTCTAAGAGTCTGCTTGATTTTATATTTAAACTGTTAAAATGAGCTTAAAATATTGTATATAGGATCGATCAAATAGTCAAATAATATGTTTTTAGCCTGCTTGATATTTAAATGCGTCAAATAAGCTTAAAAATATTTTTTTTAAATACAAATTTAACCTTAACAAGAACAATATTATAAACAAGCTTTAGTTTACCATTTTCAAAAAAAAAAAATTTAATTTCGAGATCGATATAAACAGATTTGAAAAAATTCTTTAATTTTATTCGTTTAATTTGTGTCTTTTTAATTGTTAAATAAATTTAAATATTTATTTAAAAATTAAAAATCAGTTATTTATTTTGTATGAAATAAAAAAAAAAAAAAAAAACTGGAAAATTTATGATTTTTAATATATAAAACCCAATATAATAAAATTTTAGGCAATGTTTGCCAGCAGTATACCGGAAATTATTGAACTCGTCGGTAGTGGCAATAAATATGGTGGTGAACTGAAAAGAGAACACGGAAAGAGGTAGACTAATGAGATTCCAAAAAAAAAAAAATACAAAAAAATAAAATTAAATAATTTAAAAACAAAAAATAGTAACTTTTTATTTAATATTTTACTAATTTATTTATTTTCCTGTATATTTAATCGTTTTTTATGTTTTTTATTTTTATTTACATTTATATTTCATATTTATTTTTTTTTGTCTAATTTTATTTTAATGATAAATTTATCACGTAGAAGAGGATTAAGACTGCATCTATGTCTTTAGAATCTTAAACGTGTTATATTTACTTTTCTAATTTTTTTGTATATACAAAATTTTTCTTCAAAAACGACAATTTCTAAAACAGAATTTCCGTGTAATTTTGTTCTTAAGAATGGTTACACAAAAAAATATATATATATATATAATAAACAATTATTATAATTATTCAAAATTAAACTGCTGGATTAACAACCAATTTATTTCTTGATTTTTTTTTCGTTGTATTATTATTTTAATCGTTTCCGCACCATATTTTATACATAAAATAGTCTGTTACCCTTTTTATTTGATAATGATTTTTTTCCTCAATGGTTTTTTTTTTCTCAAAGTAGTCATATTACAGAATTTCATATAATTTATATATTGAACACCAAGAGAAGTCAACAATAAAATTATATGCAATATTCCCCTGCATTTTATTTTATTTTCTCTTGCAGAAAAACCCAATTCTTTTTTGTTTTTTTTTTTATTTATTTATTTATTTTTTTTTAACAATAATTATTTATTTTGATAATTTTTGTTTATAAAAAAATTATTATCATGACTACCATGTTGTTTTGCACAAAATTTTAAATCTTCATTGATAAAAAAATGAAAATGAAAAAATATAAAGTTGAAATCATTTTAAATTCTTTTGAAGTAGTTAATAATTTTATTTTAATTTTTTAATTTTTCTAAAACAAAAACAAATTATGTTTTTTTTTTTATAAATGTGTTAATTTGCAATGCTGCCAGTAATCTAAAATCTTTTTTCGTGTTAGCATAGTTTTGGTTTTTAATAGCAAAACTTTTAGTCTTTAGAATCAATTAAATTTTATAAATGATTTTGTTTGTTGTAAAGATTAATTTTATAAAAAAAAAGTCATTATATTTATAAATTATTTCAAGCAACGTAAGATATTAATATATAAATATTTTTATATGTGTTTTATATTTGTTCAATATTTGTGTTTTTTTTTTTTAAAGTTATTTATTATGTTATAAATAAAAATATACATATGTTATATTATATACCATAAGGGAACACCATGTTTAAATTTCGGTCACGCATTGGTGCATACACCTACAGACATATATTTAAAAAAAAATATCGGTGTTGTTATATATTTTGCTTTAGAGATATAAAAAAGCAACGTGTCATTTATAAAAGACAAATTTCTGTAAAAAAAAAATACCAGGGAAACAAAAAAAAAAAAAAACCTAAAATCCTTTTTAAATAAAATCCCATCACAAACAAAAGAAAACAGTGAATTATTTACAGAACAAACATATTATTAACTTACGTTGTTTCAAATGCTTTGAACTAATTCTTAAAACATTTATGTTTAACAAATTTTGTCTTGTTTTAATATTTTTTTATTTTTTTTACTTTGTTTTGGGTTTTAATTTTATATGTTTTTTACTATCCCTTTTAAATAGCCGATACTTTTTCTCTATTGATTAGAAGAAAATGCTATTTTTCTCGCTTGTTTTCTCCAAACAATCTGGTAAAAGGCTAGTTATTCAATTATACATATTTAGTTGAGGGAAATGTACATTTTAATATAAAATATTAATTAATATTGAAAGTGAATAAAAAGGTGTGTGTGAATGAGTGATATCTATATATATTTATTTTGTAAGTATGTTTATCGATGTAAGGGTTTAAGTTGACACTTTGCGCAGGGAAGGAATTTCAGTTTTTTTTTTTCTAAACACATGCAACAAGTATTAAGATTACTAAAAATATTAAATGGTAAAGTAAAACAAAAAATTAGTAAAAAAAAAGCAAACAATTTAAAGCTAAAAAAAAAACAAACAAACAACCAAAAGTCATAATGCCGTATAAATATTTGTATGTATGTTAAATTTAGGCTGTGTTCGCTAGTTGGATTCCAGAAATCACTGAACTGGCTGCCCAAAGAAGCAAATATGGTGGGACGTATAGCAAGGATCCTAGAAAAAGGTACACATCATGATGTACCAGAAGCGAAAACATTTAATTTTTTTTTTGTAATTCAAAAAAATGTATTTAATCAGCAATTATTATTCTATTTGAGTTTTATGTTTAGTTTTATATTATTTTTTTATTTAAGTTTTTTTTTTTTAATTTTTTTTAAACTAATCCGTACGGCATTATTTATTCTTTTATTTTTCATTTATTTAAAATTTTCTTATGAATTAAAGTAATTTTTCGAATGCATATATAAGAAAACACTTGCTTGATTTTTTTCCTTTTCTTAATCTTTTTTTTTTTTGTTTTATTTATCTTTTTTTATTAGTAATCAATCAATATAATTACAAAAGTCATGTCAGACAAATTTTTAAGGATGAATTTGCATTTTTTTTCGAAAACTTTTTCGTTTTTTTTTATATAATCATTTCAATATACACAACAACAACAACAAAAAATATATACACACAAGAATGTCATTAAAAGTTGATAGTAAGAGATTTCCTTTAAATAATTTTAAGTCGCTTTAAGACATTCGAATGTCATTTATTTAAAAAAAAAATATTTTTTGGGATTTATACAAGTAAATTTAATTATTCCTTTTTCGTGACCTTTAATTCTTAATTCAATATATTTGAATCCTATTTCTGTGTGCTTCAGGTCTTTCTTTTTTATCTATTTTTTGATAGACGACGTTTCGTACTTGTTTTTTTAGGACATAATAGACCTGAAGAAGTACTTAAACAAGTACGAAACGTCGTCTATCAAAATGTAGATAAAGAAAGAAAGACCTGAAGCCCACAGAAATAGGATTCAAATATATTGAATTAAGAACAAATTTATTTCGCATTAATATTTAATGAATACAAGTTGAAAAAATTCTGTGACAAAAAGTTAATGAAAAACTGGCGTAATTGTAGCTTATCACGAATGGATTTAATCTTATTTTCATAATTTTCAATTCAAATTTCTCATAAGATCATTGATGTCGAATATATGGTGAATAATTTCACTGTGGTAAAAAAAATGTACAGGAGCTGGATCTGTTTTTTTTCCAAAAAAATGCTTAATATTAAAAAAAATAAAATAAAGTTTCAAAATCTATTTAATTTATCCCGTTTACAAAAGTGGGATAGTACCATTCGAAAGATTGAATTCAAAAGGGACCAAAGTGTACTAGAAGTTACAGTTTTAGTTTCAGTGCGTGTGTTAGAAATTCAGTTTTTGTGATCGTATCCTTCTTTGGTTTATTTATTTTCCCAAACATGGCGTCGAGTCATTGAACAAAACAAAAAAGCAGCTGTCATCTAGATTCTTTAATTCTTCCGTCAACATGGAATAATTTGAATCGATTTAGTTCGCAAAATTGAAATGGATTATGAGAAATACCATTTCAATCTAATCCAGTTCCTACATTGTATAACTTTCGCGTTGACAAAACCAGTCCAGAAGCGATAAAAATTTAATCGTGTAATATGAGTCTTGTTCCATTTTTCAAGATCAATTTTATCGACAAGTACGTTACAGATCGCAAGTACAGGTCTACACAGTATTAAACCTGGATTCAATTCTATATGCCAGCAGAGTATAAACGCATAAATATAATTGATAAATATACATTAATAGATAAGGTTACTTGTTTAATGCTTTCAGTGACTTTTCTTTTGCTTCAGAAAAAAATAAAAAAAATAATTCGTGATTGTGACTTGAACTTGAAAATGTCAATTTAAACTTTAAATAAGAAGTGAAATGACAGATCACAATGTGTGTTCTTTAACTTATCGGAATTGAAAATAGTTCTTGATCTCGAAAGTGAGGATGAGAAAGCTTTTAATTAAGAACAACTTTGTGAAGTAATTACAAACAATAAGAGAAAATAATTGTAGGTATTCAATTATTCATAAATAAATGAAACATATTGATACCATTATTTTAACATTGCATTTTTTAAATCTTTTCTATAGAAAACAAACTCTTCCCTTTCTTGGGCTGTTTTCAAGATTCCCTTGGCAAAATCATGGTGATGATCATTTATTCAATTGTTTAAAATTATAATGTATTTTTTTGTTTATTAACATTTTTCATCCTGTTTCACAATTTGTTATATAAAAGTTTACTTCTCAACTCACTAAAACAATTTTTTTATTGAATTTCTCAAACGTCATTGCTTTTATGTTACATCTGACAAAACAATCAAGAAAAAACGACTTTTATAATCAAATTAACTATTTATAGAAGTTTTTTTTACAACGTATCTGAAAATTTTTGGAATAGGTGGATAGCCTATCTGATAGTTTTTCGAAGGTAAGGAATATTCCTGAGTTTCCCCACCAATAGAATTAGTCGTTGTAAAAAAAACTTCTATAAATAGTTAATTTCGAATTAGTCGAGAAACGACGAAAATTGAAGCAAATTATTATCTACCCTATTTATTAGATTTTTGACTAGACAACTGATTCTGTTGTCTAAAATAACTCTTACGGCCATATTATTCATTCGATTCATCGAGGTTTAAACTTAAATCTGGATGTAAATTAATACAAATTCAATGTAAATTAAATACATCCGGATTTAAGTTTCAATCTGGATGTATGGAGTGAATAATATGGCCGTTACACAACAATTAAACATGTTCATCTATAACTTTAACGAATGTCGAAAGTTAGACAACGTTTATAAATACGAATGTATGAATTTTGTTTCAATTTTTAACGTTTCTCGACCAATTTTATCGATGCGTGAGTTAAGAACAAAAAAGTTACAAGGCAATGAATTCAAAATATGGAGGAAAAAAAATGACAATGTATGAAATATTATTATAAATATTTATTTTTTATTTGTCATAGAGTTATTTTTGAGACTTAAAATATTATAAGAATGAAATTACAGAAATATATCCCAAAAAATATTAAAAACATATTATTTTATTGTATACCACAACTAACTACACTTGGTTATTATTTTATTTTTATTTATATCATCATTTGTATCAAAACATATTTAATTTTCAAAAGGCATTGGTTTCTTGGCGGCATGTGTCTCAGCTCAATTAAATTCGTGGCCTATAACCTATAAACTTACAAATTTGATATTAAAATTAAAACAAAGTAATCGTAATGGATATTTTGAAATATTAAAGTTTTTATTTTTTTTATCGTAAAAGAAAAATATTTTCTTTACCTTCTGTAAATTATTCCATATTCATATGCTATCAATAATTTATATACAAAATATAACCTGAATGCAGGACAATATTTATATAATAAAATGAAGCTAAACAAAAAAAAAACGAATATAACTTTTAATAAATACGTATAAATTGTAGTTCACTAAGTTGCTAATTTAAAAAAAAAAGATATAGTTATTTATATAATTTTAATTCTTAAATATGCTAAAATATTTTACAATTCGGTTTTTAATAAAAATACATTACAAATTTTATTCATTGCATGTTTAATATTATTATAAATAGCAAAACTAATAACCTATACCTTTTTTGTTAGTTTTATAGTTTTTTTTCAAATTTGTTCTTGTTATTTGTTTTTTTTTTTTTTCCAAATTCCTTTAAATTTATTTTTTATTAAATTGGTATGATTTACAGAAGAGGTTTTAAATTTAATTTTCATAAGAAATATTCAACAAAAAAAAAATCTATTAATAAAAAGTAATAATTTGAAGTACTATACAAAAGCGGCTCAACAGAAATCGATGAATTTTTGGAAACATTTTATGCTTACAGAACAGTTAATTTAAAAATTCAAATCTTTTAACAAAATTATTTTTTTTTTTTTTGATTTTTGAAACAACAAGTTTTTTTTTTAAGTATAGAGAGAATTTAAAAACAACAACATTATGAAAAAAATACAGAAACAAAACTTCAAAAATCAGTTCATTGGCACCAAAACAAATCAAAAATATACAATTCTCATTTAAAATGTAAAAATAAAACATTTCTGATATAAATGCATATATATTTTCTTTTTTTAATTTTTTTTTTCAAACAATTTGAAAAATTAGATCATATGCAATTTATTTTGTTTTAGTTAGAATTTTTTTCGGAAAATAATACTATACTCTATATTTATATATATTTTTAATTAAAGAAAAAAATAGTAAAAAAATATCAATCGGTTAAAATCACTGCGCACACTGATTTTTGTCCTGTTTGTAAAAATTTGTATGACTTACATATTTTTGATTTTGTAAAACAATTGTTATATTTTTATATTATATAATATTAAAATTTATTTTCTGGATTTTGTTTTTGCTCGGGGAGTGCAAAACGGTTTTGGTTGAGGTTTTTTTAATTAGATACAAAAAATGTAACCAATTTATTATAACAACGTTTTTTATCAAAACACTCACAAACAGTTTTATTTAATCAAACGTTTGGTTTATGTGCAATTCTTTGTATTAGAATATTATTTTATTTTCCAATTGTTTAATTTTTTTTTAATTGTTTGTCTTTTATGTTAAATTTATTTTTTTTTGTTACATATACACATAAATGTAACATTTATATGTGTAACAATTTTTTTCTGTTCATAGAATTTACTTCATAGCTTTTTACTTTGGTTATTCAAACAAAACTATTAAAAAAAAATAACAAAAAAAATTAACTATTTCGTAGACGTTTACTTTAATAAATTTAACAATATTAATTAATAATAATGTTGAATAAGTTTTTTGCTTGCACAGCCTGTATGCCGCAGCCACGCATAATTAGAACAAAAAAAATAATTCAATTAAGAACAAAATGTTTATAAGTACAAAAAATGTCTCCCTCCTTTTTCTTTTTCTGTTAATCTTTTTATTCCTAGATTCAATAATTTTGTTTGTATCGATTCCATTTCTAAATATTTTCCTAGAATAAAGAACAAAAATAAATTTCCCAAACTTATTTATTTATTTTTTATATAAAAACCAAAAAATTCCTCGATTTTTGTCAAAAATATTACACATATCCCAAAATATCCCCTGACTAATATATTTAAACGAATAATTATCTTAATGAGCTTAGTCTTAAATAAAAAAAAAGACTACATTATTTTTGTATAAATAAATTCACCATATATTCATCATAAAAATTTTATACGTGAATGTCCCAAGAAATCGAAGCCTAGTTGTGTTAAAAAAAAAATTCAAAGAACAACTTGTTCGGGGTCAAATAAATTTAATTAGTCACAGCACCCCTTATATAGAAATTTTTGAGTTTTTTTGCTACACTGAAAAAAATATATTTTATTAATTTTTCCATCCATTGTGTGAAAGAGAATAATACAATTATTATAGAAACATTTATTTTTGGTTAACGGTTTTGTTCCAAAAGTATTAATTTTAATTTATTATAATTTTTTTGTTTTGTTTAGAATGTTGCTCTAAACTGTGAGTGTGTTTTTATAAAAAAAAAAGTAGGCATTTTCAAAATTAGGTTTATTTTGTTTTATTAATGTTACGATTATTTTTTTATTTATGTACATACAAGTATTAGAAACAATTTTGTTTATTTAATTTTATATGTTATATATTTTTTTTTATTTCAAAACAAAATTAAAATTAATAAAAAATCAAAATTGTTATTCACCGAAAACTGGACTTAAGGACTCTCAAGCAACAAATTCTTCGCAACAATATTAAATATGTCTGTTTTAAGACGTATGGATCATCCTACCTTAAAACTCTTGCCATCAATAAAATCTGCGTTGTATAGGCTGTCACAAAATTTATGTTGGTAGATTTAAAAAAAACAAAAAATAAAATACGAGCACGGCGGCGGTAAAATAGAAAACTAAAATTCAAATTGATTGTTTTTTTTTCTTCCAAATTTTTGTAGTATAAAAAAAAGGAAAAACAAATTCATAAAAATATATAAAATTAACAAAAAAAAAAAAAAAAACCTATCGAAATTTTGCTTAACTATTATTTCTCGTATTGAAAACAGGCGATATTTGCAAGTTGTATACCTGAGATAATAGACTTGATTGGAACAAGAGCCAAATATGGGGGCACATTAAAAAATGAAAGGGGCCGAAGGTGAGAGCACATTCCAATTAGTATTCTTAAAACTAAAATTCCAACAAAAAAACAAAAGAAATTCATTTTGAAGTAAAACAAAGAGAAATAAATATTAAATTTTAAATAAACACCAAATCCAAAAAAAAAAAAAATGAAAATACATACTTAGAAAAATCATATTAAATGATTTTTGTTGAATGCGTTGTTTTTCTTTTGCGTCCCATTCATATTTAAAAACAAAATACAAGATTTTTCAACTAACAAAACCAAATAACCCATCATCACCACAAAACAAAACTCAACAAAATTATAGAAAAAAAAAAAGATGTCAACACACATTTTCTATTTATTTAGATAAATTTCAATTATATTTCCTTTTACATCACAAAATTATGACTATCCATATAAAAATTCAATTCGACCCAACACAGCACGTATCGAAATTTAATATTTTTTCAATATACATTTAAATATTATTAATTTAACAACCAAAATAAAACAAGAACAAAACAATTTTCACGTTTATTTATTTTTTTTTTAAACAAAATACAAAATAAGACTTAATTATAATTATAAATAGAAAATTTCCTTCAATTTGATTTTAATTTTAATTATATTTAATTTAAATTGTGATATGGAATCAAACTAAAATGAAATTAATCATTCTCATGTTGCACGCTTTGTGTTTGTGTTAATTTTACTTTATTTTTTTCTAAACATATACCAACAATCTCTTTAAAAAAAAAAAAAACAAATGTTGTTATTAATATAAATAATTAATTTTAAAAAAAAGCTAATATGGGAATTTTAATTGATTAATTCAAAGATTGGTGTTTATTCAAGTAATTGTTCTATAATATTGTTTAACTACTGTGTCCAGTCGAAGTGATTATAATTATATTAATAAATGTTACTATTTTTTTCTGTTTGTTTGTGGTTTTGTATTAATTTTACGCATATAAATTAATTTTTAAATCATATACATTGGGTTTTGCTTCATTTTTAATTAAAAAAACATTAAAAAAATTTTAAGAATATTTAAATTTATTGCAACGAGTACGACAGAGTATTTTAGGTAGTGTATACAAGTTTAATTTTAAATATTAAAAAAAAAATAATAGCTAATAAACAAAATTAGCAAAAATAAGAAATATGATAAATAAGTAATTCATTTTAAATAAAACGGTTTTTGGCGTTTTAAGCAATTTTATTTGTTATTTAAATACTGAAAGGGTTTATTTGTTTAAACAGTGAAATTCTTAAAAACACTCACACTTACTTTCAGGTACGTAAAATTATGCTACGAGTAGTATTTGAAACATTTGTTTGAATATTAGACTGAATGTTGAATGTTTTAAACAAATATAGCTTAATGCTAGGTTTCCACAGAAAACTTAAACTTAGTTTAGATTAAATAAGCCTATTTGGTGTTTCTATCTGAATATTACAAAGTAAATAAACTTTGTTAGTATCTTTCCAAATGCAAATGGTTTTTCATTTTTTTTATGACTTTAAAGTATTCAACGACAGTTTTTAATATGTTGTCGGGCTTGCACAAGATTTGAACAATTTTTACAAATTAAGAAAAAACATTTTGCACTAACAATAAAAATAAAAAAATAAAATCCATTTCTTAAAACTTGTTATGTTTAATAAATTAAATTTTGAGAACAGAAAATTTTTAAATGTAAAAACCAGTTTTGAGTCATATGATTATTTTCAGGATACTCTTTTAAAGATTAAAGTTATTAATTAAAAAAAAACGGCCTGTTTCAGCTTGGACCATTGATTATGGGACACCCTGAATAATATAGAACAGATCGATTTTCAAAACTATTGGCACTATGAAGATTTAACTAGATTAATTTCAAATCTACGGGATGAACGAAATTAAATTGTACCTATAGTAAATCTTCGAGATTTTAAGATTATTAAAAGATAAATCTAACTTAATCTCGGTTTTGTAGTCGGTGGAAACGCATTATTAAAATTCATGTTTTAAATCTTAGCGCAAATTGATTAGAAACAATTATTTGTATTCCTCTGAGTTCACTTTTGAGATTAAATATGTTCTTAAGTTATATAAATAAATAATATTTGATTTAAGATTCAAGTTGCAGTCGCTCTTAAGTGGTTTCTTAATTTTTTCTAAAGCGTAATCCAAGCTTGATTCTGCTGCAAATGAATTGCGTTTTCACCTTCCAGCAATAATGTTTGTTTCGTTTCGTATCCCTATGCTCTCGGTCCCGGCCAAACTGCAGGGAAACAAAAGAAAATAGTGTACGTCAGGATTTGTGCTGCAATATGCAGAACTAAGAATTATTAAATTAGATAGTAGAATAGGGTTAAGTTTAGTAAGTTTAAAGGGACATTTTTCAATTCTCTTTTTTGAAAATTAAATAAATAAATAAATTTGATTTTTGACACCCCTCTAACGATGGCACAGTGGGTCAGAATGTCCAAAAAATTGGATCAATTCAGCCTGTAGAACTCGGTACCTGAAATTTTGCAGTAAACGAGAACGAATACGTTTTAAATGATTCTTTAATTTCGTTTTCTTTATACTATTCGATTCCGCTGCCGTCATCGCTTTCGTTGCATGCTTAGGTACACATGAAAATGTACATATGTACATACAAACAAAATTAAATTCAAATTTCAACCGAAATATTTCAAATTTAATCTTTCAATCGAAATGGTAAAATGACATTCCATATTTGGTGATATATACTTCCGCTACCGCGTTTCATTTTCAATTTCCCTATAACGAGATAAAATAGCTCGGTTTGGTAACTTGCAATTTGGTAACGTGAAATTTTCACAAATTGTCTAACATTCCTGTTTGTTAACTCAAAAAAGATGCAACGAAAGAGCACAATGGCACAATGAGAGAGCTAATAATTTCCCCTCCCTTTGCTAACTTGCAAATTTCTGTGTGCAAGGAGTGTAAAAACTGTCAAATGCACATGTGCTAGTGTATGTCACTTGGCGTCGGCTAAGAATATACAAAAAAATGTATTTCTATATTCGATATCTTAATCACCTGCGGATGAATTCGAAGTGTCGCAAATCGCAATCGGTTGTTCTTTAGTTTGCCCAAATTTAACAATTTAAATTAAATTACAGGCTTCAAAATGATTTATTCAGTTTGACCGCCTTGTACGCAAAAGAGACATTTTATACAAAAAGTGGTTCAATGAGTTTGTTAATATTTTGCTCTCTGAGAGTATTTTCTCCTTCTTTCTAAATTTGACAGGTTTAACACATTTATTGCTTAAAAGATACCCATCAAAAACATGTTATTCAGCAATCAAAATTGATCTGGCGGAATAAAAAGTCAATTCAGCTACTTTTTCTGGTGCATCTGTCACAATTGTTGCGTTTGGGTCGCTTCTCATATAAGAGCGTATATTTTTTTTATCAAGCATGGAAAGTATTTAAAGTATTGACTCGTAACAAAGAAAACTTAGCCTGTCTAAACTCATTTAAATATTGATGCTTTGACATAATACTGACAGGTTCATTCCTGATTGTGTAATTTCAATATTTTCAAAATGGTAAAACGTAAAACTAAAACGATCGAACGATAGCGTTTTGACAATATCTATCTCTATCACATCTTAAGAGAAAGATAGGGACAGCTATTACCAAAACGATATCGTTCGATCGTTTTACGAAATCAGGCCCCTGATAAGACATCTCAAAAGCTAGTTGCAATTCAAATTTGAACGATTTTTAAGCACGTGGGCGGGAGACGTATGTGGTGGCCGGGGTAGACAAAATTGCTGAGGTTGAAAAAATTGCAGAGTAATCGCTGATTCTTCTTTGTGCTTTTTCTTATTGTTTAAGAAATAAGTGGAGTAAGGAGTGTGGATATATATTTCTTTTTCATTTAACAATTTTAAAATCTATTAAAATTCGAATCCCTGCAACCGAAAGAAAAGCAAAAGATAATCTAAGCTTAAAAATCAAAGTCGTCTAAAAGCAGTCAAACATAATTACATTTCGAAACACTCAGCACTCAATAGAACGTAAAAACCTGTTTAAATGGATCAGCATGTTGGACAACATGACTTAATGGAACTGGAACAACATGGTTGATCAAGCGGTTGTTCTGTGGGTTTATCAAACATCTAGGGATGTCAAACCATGTTGCCAAATATGCTGATTCATGTAAATTCCCTTTTTTAAATGCAATATGCTTGAGCATATTGGATGCGATGCAGGAACGCGCGTCCTTACTAATAAAGAAGCCAATTAGATTACGAATTAAATTAAATTGTCAAGGATGTTTTATTTAATTATTTTGGACTAGATTATATAAGACAGAAAATTTTTTTAAAGATTGGAGTTAAGATTTTAATGTTACTCAAAGCCTAAGAAAATAAAAATTGTCTTTCTCCATTTAAAAAAAAAGAATAAGAGCTTGAAATTCTTTAAAATGTTTATTTTGAGTCAAATTCTGTATCTGTAACTATTTACAGAAAGCAGCAAATATCCTGGTTTTCATTGTTTAAGGCCGAAACATGAAAAAACTAATCTTCGGGAATTTTTTGATAACTTACTTACTAGAAAAATTTAAAAAAAAGTTCAGAAAACTTTAAGTCTCCTACGAAACGGAATCGAAGTGAAAAGATTTTACTAATCTCTGTTCCTGTGCTTAAGACATTGAGCAACAATAAATTATAATGACCAGTCTTTTAAAAAATTGTGTTATTTAAAATTATAGTTGAACTGATTACTGAGTACTCGTTGCAAAAATCTTATCTTTTATAAATTAAAAATAAATTCTAAAAACCAATTTAAAATAAAAGTTTATATAAAATTAAACTAGACAAGAAAAACACTCATTTATTTTATATTTAATGTTATTTTAATTAAAACATTAAAAATTTAGTTTGAATATTTCAGTGTCGATAGAAGTTGTGATAAAAGAAAATTAAATTTTCTAAAATAAACGAAATTGTAATTGTGTACTAATTGTGTTGTAGTTTTTCTAACCATATGTTTAATTTTTTGTATATTTTTTTTTGTTCATTTTCCTATTTCACTTACTAACAAAATGTCCATTACTCTTAGTAACTTTAGTCAAAAAATTAAAAAAAAAAACTTAATATGGTAAACATACTCTATCTGTTGATTAAAAAATATTCCTTTATCTTTCGGTTAATAAAAAATTAAACTTTCTTTTTTAAAATGTTTAGTTCTTTCTCTTTGATTCTTGATGGTTATTTTGTAAAAATAATCTTAAATTTGAAAAAAAATCTATATAGCTTATATTTCCCTTTTTATAAATCTCATTTGTTTTACTTCTTCTATATATAATTTGACTTCGTTTAAGTAAACAAAAAAAAAATAAACAGTTAAATGTTTCTTTTTTTTCCTATTTATATATATATAATTATTAATTTATGATACAAACAAATTAAAGTGTGCAAATAGATTTGTCTTTTTTTAGGTCGTAAAACAGCGTCTGTTTGTGTTTATTTCTGTCGTGATTTGTCTTACATGCTATATATACATATATGTATTTAAATATAATATTTCTACTGTATGTGTCTTAACGTTGTTCTTGAGAATAAATCAATCTACTACTTTTTCTAACTCCTGTATTGGGAAATCTCTGTCGAATTAATACAATTTAAATGAGTTTTTTAAAAAAATCATCGTAGGTAAATATTTAGTTTAAATTATAATTTTCTTGAAGATTAATAGCGCGTGTGTGTGTTGAAAATTCACTTAAAATTTTAAATAAAAATAATAAAATTATAAAGAATTTTTTTATTTGGCAAAATTTGCTTGGAAAACATGCGCTGTATCTTCATGATATGATCTTACTTCTATTTTTATGAAACTATTGTAAAATGTACTTGAAGTACTTTAAGTATGCCAATTTCGATTGGATGTGTGGTAAAAAGTAATGTGTGTGAATGTCCCTTGTATAATATTCAGTTAAAAAAAAAAACATCTCTTTCGTAATTATTGTTTAATTTTTTTTCTTTAGTCAGCAAATAGCTTTTTTTTAAGTTGTCCTTATATTTGAAAAAAAAAAAAAAATATACAAAACCTATTTCCTTTTATAATCCTTTTCCTGTTCGCCAACAAAAAAAATAAATGAAAAAAAATTTGTTAAATCAATATTCGTACAGGTTTTGTCTCTATAGAACTGCACGATTAGCCATTTGTAAATATTTACTCAGAATATCCCAAACGAAATAGATTGTTTCAAACAACATTCGAAAATTGTAAAACTAGCCAATACCTTTCCTTGACCCCCCAGAATTTATATCAAAATTCATGCAAATTATTTTTTTTTTCTTATATATAAACACAAATCCACCCATCTTTTGATTGTTGCAACAAACAAATTGGATTTCCTGTGTTGATGAGTTTTAGATATTTGAAAAATGCACAAATAATCAAAATAATTTTTTATACAAAATACTTAAACAAAAAAAAAAAAAGAATATATCCAAAAACAAATTCAAATGCGTGGCCAGGCATATCTTTTTTTTTTTAATTCTGTACTTAAACTTTTTTCTATTTACATTATAACACAAGAATCTTTTTATTTATATTTCTTTGTTTTGATTTAATTTTAGAAATTATTTTAGAGCTTACAGAGTTTGTATTTTGAAATGATTAATAATAATTACATTGCTGCAAGCATTTGCATTTTTCACTGTTTATATCATTTTTATTTTGCGGAGCTTTATGTGGAAGCAGAAAGAAGTTTATTTATATTTTTTTGTTTCTGATAGAAATTACTTTTTACGTTGACTTACTTTAAATAAATTAAAAAAACCAATACAAAATAAATACATCTAAGCGGATAATCACATTTCTGCACTTTGAAAAAAAAAATCCAATTTCTACACCAAACTTTTTTCAGATAATATTTTTAGTTTGAGTTTGATTTTGCTTTTGGCTTTCCTTACAACATAAATTATTTTATCCTTCGTCAGCAACTTTGGTACATTGATGTGTCAAACACAAGGATATACGATTTTTCTCCTCACCCACGGTAATGTATCACTGCAAGGATTGATCTTTTCTCCACACTCATCACATGACATGGCAAGATGAAATGTTAAAAATAAAAAAAATAAAAAAAAAAAAATTTTGTAAATAATAATAATGACTTGATAAATTTTGTGTGCAATAATTTTGAACCACATAAGGCTCCTAGAAAATTTCCTTTAGTTTAAATTTAAACATACCTTATTCCTTACCACATTGGCCATAGTATATTAACCTTTATAAATAGACAAATTGGAAATAGATAGTGTCGATTGGACAAATTTTTGACAAGTTGGATGTTGTTAACAAAAATACAAATTAAAGAATTTATTAAAATATTTTTCTTTAATTTTAAAAATAACCCGCAATATATTGCAAATGGGGGCTAAGAAATATTATCAATGAAGTGGTATTAAATAAAAATATAAATTGAACCATCGAGTTGATTTTCAAATCAATCGTTCGATTTAAGAGCTGCAAATGCGTAACAACTGTATTTTTTTTTAAATAAAAAAAGATAATTTTTAAAAGATTTTTTCAAGACAATAAAAGATTTACCTTCTTGAAAAACTTTTAATTTACTTCAATACATTTCAAATATTTACATATATTTTTTGAAAATTTTGTTAAAAATAAAAAAAGAATGTTTTGGGTTTACAAACCTGGTACATTATAATAGCCCATGAATTTTCTCAAACATTTTCGCAACTGATAAAAATCACTTTGAATTTTTTGCTCAACAGTGATGCCAAGTTAGTTTATTTCTGCATTTTAAAACTATGGGGCCAAAAATTCTTCCACTTAACTTAACAGATCATGTTTGTTTTGTGTGGCATATATTTTAGTTTCAAACAAGAATTGAAAAATAAAATCTTTAACAATGACAGTCCTATTAATAAACCCAAATCAAACATGAATTATTTTGAATCAGTGAAGTAAATGCGAAATCATATCAATGAAACAAAATTGAAGCTTATTTCTGTTAATTAGGTAATTCACTTAAGTAGGTGTATTTTAAAGTTGTTAAATAAAAAATAGTTTTTCCAAAGGCTAAAGATAAAAAAAAATACACATACGTTCTCAAATGAAAAAGTGTTTAGGAAAAAGTTCACACTTTGTGAGAAAGTGTATATGAGGAGAGTAAAAAATAATTTCTACAACAAAAAAGTTCTTGTTGAATGTAGTAGACTACCTAGCTAATTAACGTTAATAAGCATTAAATTGTCTGTTAATATAAATATTTTATGAATTATTTTTGGTCAACGTTTTAGTTGAGTTGATAATTAGAAGATGAATAAGATTTTTAAATTAAATTATCAATTAATTAATTACTAATTAATTAATTACTAATTAATTAATTAATTTTAATAACTTAATGAAAAGGTTTTTATAGTCGTTTTTTTTTTATATTTTCTTAGAAAACTCTTAGAAAAAAACTTTTCTGAATAGTTGGCTTTTTCGTTATTAATAAAGGCATTTTAAACTATAAACTGTCAATTTCGAATGAATTGATGAATTTGAATGAACTTGTGGTAGCGTTCAATTTATATTTCTTTCAATTCGAATCTAAAAAAAAAGTTTTGATCGTATTCTGATTCCAGTTGAGGTACCAACACTGCCAAAACATAAAGAAAAAGAACAATTATAATAAAATATTCATCTTAAGCTACGTCACCAAAAATATATACTGTCAAAGTAGACTATGTCAACGCACGATAATCATACGAATGACGCCAGTGAGTCAATGCTGTCCCAAAATAAATTGACGTGTTATTTGTTTCAATGAGTTTCTTGTTTTATCATGTCAAATTGTTGACAGGTTAAACAATGGCGATATAACATAATTTAATCAAATCCGAACACTTTGACCGTTGACGCGGAGTTGATATAATTTTTCGGTTTAACGATTATACGACGCGACTTTAATATGCTAAGTCAATATGAAATTTTTTTGTGGTAATATAGATTTTCCAGCTATATAAACTGTCAAATTCCATTGAAGGATGGCTAATAGACGATTTTTTTTTGAAAGCCCGGGGGGAATTGGACGAAAAAACAACCACGCTTTTATACAAACTATCGATAGCAAGTACCTATATAATTCAAGCTGGTAACACAGTTTTTTTCGTGCGCCTAAAAGTGTGTTTTTTTTTTGCAAGCCCGGAGGAATTTGGAAAAAAATAAACGATTACAGGGATTAGCGACATTATCACAGAAACAAAATGGAGTTTTCATACAAACTATCGATAACAAGTAAATAATTCATGCCGGTAACACAGTTTTTCTGTACGCTTAAGTTAAGCCCGGAGAATTCTTTGGATTTAGCTTAGTCCGCAGGGAATTGGTTTTTGTTGCATTTAACATGATAATTGTTTAGCACTGACTTCATTTTTTTCATCTAATTAATTTTCATAAAACATGCCTAAGGTGTCAAAGGATTAAAAAACCACTTAGAAATCAAACATTTTTGAGAGTCAGATGCCGCAATAAAAACCGACGAACTACATTATTATAAATCCCGAAACACCTTATCAATAATTCGCCTGAAGCGCATGAGCAGTCAGCGTGATTCTCTCATTTTTCTTATTTTTTAGAAGAAAAAAAAGAAACGCACAAGATAGAAATATATTTTCTTCATGAATAGGACAGAGAAGGAGATGTGGTTGAATTTGTTACTATTTGTCAGCCTTTCTTTTCAAAGATTCATTTACAAAAGACGACTTGTCGTTTATTTTCACCTTTTCACAGAATAAGAATCGCATTTGAGAGTGAAAGAGTGAAAAGCTATTCCATTAACTTTTTCACAGAACTACAGAATTGGTTATTATTTGCAAGTTTTAATATAAATTCGTACAAACTCAAGAATTTCATAATAATTTTGTCAACAATACCAAATGTTAATTTAATGTCGAAGGTATGGGGATCGAATCTCAGCCTCTACAACTTAAAAACAGAAATGTTATTTTTTTTACGACTATAGCCTCTGACAACGAATTCACAAAAAAAAATTTTAAAGAAAAACAATATTTAAAAAAAATATATATTTCATACCAAGTATAGCAGTGAGTTATTTATACCCATATATCATTTGAACAAAACCGAAAATTGTTATATCGATTAAAAAAATACAAATTAAAGGACTCCAACAGGTAAACCTGGGGGAATCTAAAAAAGGTTTCAGCCTAAATAATAATAATTCTGTAAATTTATTTCATCCTCCCATAAATGTATATTGTCAAAAATTACCTTTGGAGACACTCAAAATTATATATATACCTAAAACCTGTACCACCTTTAATAAATACCCTTCACAAAAAAAAAAAAATAATCCAGGGTCTGAACCGGCTAAGATGATAGTTGATAATTCAAAAAGCCATATACACAATTTTATTATCAACTATCAATTTAGACGTAATTACACCCCGGAATCATAGATTTCATATACCGCATAGGTGACAGCAATAAAAATCTAATACTTTTGCACGCATGTTTGATCATTTAGTTTAGAAGTTGTCAATGAAAATTTTTCTTTTTTCGTATCCAGGGCATATAGTTGTGTAAAACGGAATGTTTTGTAATGTTATGATAGTGAATGAAACTAATATAGTGTATGCTCATGTTTGTTTGTCGTTTAATAATTAATTTTTTTTTTTTTCAAATAGAAGTAAAATATTTTACCAATCAAAGTAGATAGTGTCTAAGCACTACATCACTTAATTTGGCTCAAAAAACAAAAAAAAAGTTTGCTGCTATGTTACAGTGATTTTGATGAAAATATGTACTACAAAAAATAATAGATTTTTAGAAATGCATGGTAGTTTGTTTTATATGAAAATTTTTTTTTCTTATTAATTTAACAAAAAAAAAATACACGAAATTATTGAATCAAATGTTTAAAGCAAAATAAAAAAAGCAACACATAAGCATTATATGACCTCTTCGTTTGATTCAATAAAATTCAAATAGTAAATTTAGTGTAAATACATTATGGGGTAGCAGACTAAAAATTAAAAAAAAAAAAAACATTACTGAAACTTATTTTGTTTTCGTAAATAATTAATTTTTAATATTATTGATTTTTTTTTTTGGAAATAAAAGTAAAAAACATTTAAAAAATAATATTTTTAATTTAAATATATATTTTTACAAATAAATACACAATCGTGTCAATAATTATTATTCTCTGTTTTTATTTTATTTTTTATTTTATTTTATATGAATATACAACGTTTTTTTTAAAAATTTATTTTATTTTTAATTCTCTCACTCATTTTTCACATCAACTTTATGTATACTTATCTCTATTTATCCATCAAAAAATCTTTAAGAAAATATTTTCAGTTGTAAAAAAAAATAACATTAAAAAAAAACAAAAACTGAAAATGATTTCTTGAACTCAAATCCAAATAACACTTAACATTCTGACACTAAGAAATCAAAAATTAAAAAAAGAAAAAAAAAAAAAAAACATTTTCATCAAACTCAATATATATATTAATTTTATCATTTAATTGTAATTTATATAAGAAATTTAAAATCATGCTAAAATTATTAAATAAAATCAAAACTATCGATTAGTTTCTTATGCAAAGTTTTTTTCTTTCCCATTCGCATTTCGTCGAAATTTAAATGTTGCTGAAATTATTTTACACACAACTCAAACACGTCATGATTGCGGATAAATTTGAAAACTAAAAACTCAGACACATTGTGGTATGTGGCCATATAACATACGAATCGGTGTCACATTTTCTAAAGGATTTTCTGCACGAAGATAGAGAGGATGTGGACGTTGAAGTAGTATTTTTACATCGGTAAGTAAAAACAGACCTTCCGATAAAATTTAGTTTCTTTCTGTTTAATTTTTTTATTTATCTATCACAATTTGTGAATTTTGAGAAAACTGCTTATAATAAGTTTGAAAATATTTTCATTTCTTATTATAAGTTAAATGTATTCATTTAATAGCCAGAAGAATATTATTAAGGTAGATTGATTGAAAGTATTATTAATGTTATGAACAAAAAAAAAATTATATTTAGTTTTTATTTTCTGTAAAATATCTTTATGATGATTTAAAGTGTATGGATATAAAAATGTATATTATGTGTATATATAAATCAAAAAAATAGCAAGGAGCCTGATCTGGAACTAGAAGGACTATTAAAGCGCCACTACACGACTGTGGCGTTTTTTCAGGGAACTATGATGAACGCTGTCGACTTGGAGCGAGTCAAGGTATAATAAAAATAGAAAAAAAGCAACAAAATACAAATCGCATTCAAGCTTACACCTTTGAAACAACGTTAAATTATAATTTATTTATCAACCTACTAAGTTATCCGATTGCAAAATAATCGACAAAAAAAACAAACATTATTATTCTATCAAGGATAACCCAAAAAAAAATATTTAAACTCATATTTTCAATTCGGTCCCATTCTACTTTGTTTTCTAAGAATTTTCAAAACAAAAATATTTTTGCTTTTAAAAATCCTGATCTTAAATCCAGAACTTTTTAATTTTTGTATTGATATCTTTTTTGAGCTTAATTTTCTTTTTCAAATTCGCTTCAATGAATGAAATTTATTGTTTTTTGTCTTGAGAATAATATTTATTTTCAGTTTTTATAAAAATAGTCTAGAATGGTTCCTTTTGTTAAAGAATTTTTTACTATAAAAATTATTATAAAATAAAATTGATAATTTTTTGTTTGTTATATTTTAATGATTGCTTTGTTAAGAATTGTTTGTAGAGCTAGAATGTAATTTTATAATAATGAATTGATACAAATCTTTAAAAAAATTCTACATAATATATTTTTTTAACTATACCGACAAACTATATATGCATAATAATGTTAAGATAATTTTCTGTGGTAAGAATTGTATGGAAAATGCACATTTATGAAAAGTAAGTTATACTAAAATAAACCTTAATAAAACATATTACTTTTTTTTACGATAAGCTATTGATTTTATAGGAATTATTTTTTATAGCCCAACTGTATCTACCTAATTAAAAATACATCAAACTTAAAAAGAATGTAATCAAGACCAAATGATCTGACATCTTCTCTAAACCTGAAGTTTAGTCTTCCGAAGACTCTGATGGCTAGAACATTGTTCTTGCCTATTCAATCAAATTGGATAAATCAATATTGTTTGACTAATTCGTATGTTTCTGCAATCAATATTTAAGTTTTTAAGTTTTCTTCTAGATGGTGCGGTAGACAGATGATTGTTTGTTAATAACACAAATACTTAATAAGAACATCAAGTTTTGTCTGCCTAGAACAAGATTGAAGAAGTTACATTATAGACTTTTAATCATTCAATCTACAACTAAACTTAACAAAATTAAATACAGTTTAACTTCAGTGTAAACCAAGTGTTAACTCCCAAGTACTTCTAGCTGCTGACTACTTTTACCCTATGGTCAAAGTAAGCGTGTTTTTTGCAAGCCCGGGGGAATTGGTAGTTCAAATCACTTCAATAATGTAGTTACCAATTGTATTCATGCAAAAAAGTGACACGATTAGTATAAGAAGAAATTACATAGTAGGTAATTGTTGTTGATGTTCCTCTTAAATAAAATACAAAAAAAATTACAATCTACAAAAAATATATTTTTATTTTGGCAAAATTAAAGCGTTCCATTCATAATCTATAATCTACTGAAAATTATTTTGCATCGCCGAATGGAATAGAAATTTATTTTGCATCGCCGAATGGAATAGACCTGCAATCAACGAGTAAGTATGCAATGCAATCAACAACACAATCATATATTTTAGTATTTTTTTGACAGTGGCCGCGTTCTAGTTGGTGCACAAGGAAAGCCTATCCAAGATACTCGAGTATCCATGTATGTTCTGAATGCAAATCAGTTGTGGTTGACATTTCTCATTTCTTGCGTTCGAAAAACTATCAGATAAGCTATCCACCTATCCCAAAAATTTTCAGATACGACTGCTTTTAGACGACTGCAATTTTTATCGGAAATTCTCTTTTGAGTTTCTTTTGGATTGCAGCATCCATTCCATTTTGTTAAATGAGAAGGAAACATATCTTCGCACTCTTTACTCTGCTTATGTTTCAAACAATACGAAAAAGCACAAAGGAGAAAGAGCGATAACTCTGCAATTATTTCAACCTCTGCAACTTTGTTTATCCCGGCCACCGAATACGTCCCTCGCCTACGTGCTTAAAAAATGCAGGGGTAATTGTAGCGTTTAAAAGCAGTCTACGTTGGGTTGTTGTTGCATCACCTGTTTTGTCACAACGGATTATAACAACACAAACCTATCCGGATAGCTTTAGATTGATACCCAAACGCGACCATAATTTCGGTTCCTTTTTCCCTTAAACGTGCCAATAATATTGCATCCATTTTCAATCGCAGTGAAATGTCAAAAAAATTAAAAATGCATACAATTTTTACAGTTCAAAGTAATTGTGAAATTTTCGAAAACTACGAATTGTAGAGTATAAATTAATTTCGTTTGAAGGTGAAAATCGATTAGAATTCGATTTCATTCAAAATTCAGAACATGAACGTAAGAAAGCAATTTAAGTTTCAAAAGGAATTAAAAGCATGTTTAAAGAATCTGTTTTATTAAGGTTTATTTAAAAAAAAAACAAAAAAAAAACAAATTGATGAAATCTACTGCACACGGAATGAAAACATCATGTAAACACACACTTTTTACTTCTTATAATAATAATTATAACATTTTAACTGTATTTATATAATATTGTTATAGATTTAACTTTATATATGTTTGGTTAAGTTTTCTAAGTCTTCTTTTACATAATAAATAACGTATAATAAAACAACTTATTTTCTCTTTTTAAAGAATTTAACTTATAGTTTGAACTATATTTATTAGTATTTAGAAACGTTGCAACTTTTTGTATATCAATCTACCTTCGCAGGGATCAAGTAGTACGACTCATTTAAAATCTAAGATGGTTTGGTTAAAAATATTATTTTTTTTTAAATTATATTCGTCAAATAATTTTTATTCCACATGAAATTGTATACAATGCAGTTTGTGATTTTTTATAATTAACAATTATCTTTCTTTTTTTTTTTCTTTCTCATTATGTTTATAATTTGAAAATTTATCATTCCCATCAATACCTGCTCCTTCGAAACTTTAAATCAAAAATGAACAATAATATAAAATTTACATAATGCACTATGTAATGAAACAAACCCTCTCGATGAACAAAACTGAAATAATTGCATGTTGAATTACACACAATTTAAATATAAAATTAAAACCACAATTCAAAAAAAAAAAACAAAAATATATAAATATAAAGAAAACCACCCGATCTGGAATTAGAGGGTTTGTTTAAACGACATTTTACCACAGTGGAATTCTTCCAAGGAACAATTATGAATCCGATTGATCTGCAGAGGGTGAAGGTAAACATTATTTCATTCCTTAAAAGAGAGAGAGAGTTTTATGTTTTCATTAAAAAGTTATTTTGTTCATAATTATTCATTTGATTTTTATTTTATTATTTTCTTCTTTTTTTCTGTAAAATATTTATTTGTTTTAATCAAACAAAGAAGTAAAATACAGCGCAATCTAACATTTTCAAAGTTTCATCGAGAAACCACAATTTTTATGCTCTTAATATAAATGTCTATTTAAAAGTCAAATAATGTCTTCATATAAATGTTAACATTGATTTTTTTTTTATTTTAATTTTTTTGTTGTCTAAGTTATTATTTATTTTAGTTCAGACTATTATTATTATTATTATTATTCATTAATTCATCAATTTGATGTGAATCTGTATCGCAAATTATGTTCAATGTATAATACACTAACAATGCATAACACGTTATTTGTGTTGAGCGTTGTATTTTATATATATGCTTACAATAATTTTTCAACTGCCAATTTTTTCTAATGATTTCACCAAAATTATTTTTTTTGTCTGTTGACTTTGGTAATTGAAAGAAATTTAGATTAGACATACCTATCTAAGTAGCAATAGTCAAACAGTGCATACTGTAAGGAGATAATAGCTTAAGATTTGTTTTTATTTTAAGTGAGCTATAAAACATCGAATGTTAAGTCGTATTGCATTTGCATAAAAGACGATCTTTCATTATATAATATTTTCGACCCATAAGCAATAATAAGGTGATATAAATTCATAACATTAATAAATCGTTAGAGGTAAGACTTCGAAATGGCTACGTGACGTCTTGTAAAAAATAAGAAATAATTTAGTGTTAATAAGTGTTGTAATAAGGCGTTCCTTAGCATTATTGTGTTTAGTTATCTAAGTAGAACTTGTGATGGGAAATATGAAGCAGCTATCTTTTGATGAAAATGGACACTTTATAGCCTCACACAAAAGAAACTTTAAGAGTATTTATTGCAAACTGTTACAGAAAAGCATCATTTATTTGTGACAGATAAAATGTGACTTTTGACACTTTGAAGATTTTTTGATGTGTAAACATTTATGTATGTCGGCAGTAGGCAGACACGTAGCCAGAGGGGGGTATTGAGGGGCTGAAGCCCCCCCCCCTTTCGAAAATGTTAAATAAAAACTAAAACTTTCTAATATACTAAATTCAAACCTATAAAAATAAGGAGACTATCCAGGTAGGTATAGTTTATTTGAAGTTCTCAACTACTTGAAAACACTTCGTTAAGAAACAAGAGACTATTTAGGTATGCATACAATTTTGTATTGAATTTAGGAGACTATTTAGGTATTTAATTTAATTTCTTAAGAACATCAGAAAAAAACCCAAGATCTTTTCAGAGAGGCTTTTCAATCCGCAGATAAGGTGATTGATCTCATGTCAAGAAGAAAATCAAGACGTCTTCTGCTTTGAAAATATGTGTGTGTAAAAAAATAATTTAAGTATAATGTTCGTTTGAGTACATACAATTTAAAAACTAATAAAAAGCAATAAATTTAAATAAATATAGTTTTTTGTTTAAAGAATTCCTCGTAAAATTTGGAAGCAAGAAATCCTGGCTACGGCACTGGCGGTAGGGTAAACTTTAAACGAAAGCCTTACGTGTAATAAGTTTTATGTCACACATTACGTTTTAATTTAGTACGTTTAGTGACAAAACTGCGGCACTTGGACAAACATTGATGTTCGCGAAAAATATTATTAAGTAAAAGAAAATTATCGGAAATAAAAAAAGTGAATAATGAGACCGTGATCGTTTTTTTTTTTTTTTTCTTTAAAGTATACAAAATGCTGTTTAGCTGAATTGTGGAAGCACATAAAAAATAGCACGTTCACGTACGATACTTTTTCACAGCTGTCGCAGCCTCCAGTTCCAGTTGCAGCATTCTATTGTGTTCAGGCAGTTAGTCGTAATGGAACTATACTTTGTCGAGTCATGACGCGTCAGTAAAGTTCCGTCTCCGCTATTATTGTTGAATTTTTTGCTTATAAATATTTCGAGAGAAATAATTGTACTTTAACAAACACAAGAAAAAATAATATTCGGAAATTAATTGACTCATCCAATCTTGAGAAGAGCTCCAATTTAAGTATAGTAGATAATTTGTTGAAATTTCATTAGTTAATAATCAAAAATATGATTAAAAAAGCACTGCCTTATATTCCCTTGATTGATAAGCAGAGATGTTTTTCGCCACTGACGAATCAAAATTGTTTTTTTTTTTTTTTACAATAGATGAGCGATATAAGAAAGTCTCATAATTAAAATTACACTGCAAATTCCGACAAAGATATATATACGTGTTAAATCCAAATTATGCACCGCCGCGCTGTCTAACTTTCTCAACATTTCTGAATTCACTCTTATTGAATTGTCAAAGAAGTGACAGATTAAAATGAACATACACATACACCTAACCCAAAAATGTTCAGATACGTTGGGTTGTTGTTGCATCAGCTGTTTTGTCATATGAGATTACAACAACAAAAACCTATCCGAATAGCTTTGGATAGTTCCCCGAACGCGAGCATTGACTTGACTTTCTTATATCTACTATTTTTATTAAGGGAATATTATTATGTACATTAACACAAAAACACCCCTATAGTCAAATTATTTGTTTAGATAAATTTGGATATTATCTTAAATAATAAATTACCAAAGTCAATATTTATAAATTTATAAACATTTTAATATTATAAAATGTGTCATTAAATAATTTCATGTGTTTAGTGATTATTTAAATTTAATTAGGTACATATACCTACCTACTTGTAATTCCAAAAATACATTTCATAACAGTGTGAGGAAATCAAGAAATATTCCTTTAAATATAGTTAATGAGTATATGATATATAGTATGTATAAGTATTTTATTAGATATCTGTAATATCAACTCTATATATAACCATAAATATTCACAAGCCGCATGAAATATAATTTAAGAAAACATTTTATCGAAAATAGCTTTTTTGACATAACATAGTTATATTAATTTGTGTTGGTATAAAAACGTTAGAAACTAACAACAATTAAAAAAAAAAAAACTGTGTGTTGGTAAGTGTCAGTAGGTGTGCTTGTCTGTACTGTAGTTTGTTTTTACTCTCTAATTATGTTGTTGTGTTATGTTCTTTTAAAGATTTTGTACTTTTATTACAATACATAAGTAGTTACATTTAGTTGATTGAATATTTTCAAATATAGTTTCATATAATTCAATAATTTTTTTTTTTTTAAAGTTAATATTTATCAAATCTCTTTTTCTCTTGCTGATTGCTTGTATTTTGTGTATGCTTCTATATTAATGTCTGCAGCAGCATTTTTAATGTTTTTTACATGTTATTTATTTACCTTCTTTTTTTTAATAATACTTTTGTATTCTTTATTTTTATTTAAAAAAAAAAAAACATTTAAATTATTTAAGCAAACCCTTCCTTTATCATGAATATTGAATATTTGTGTTGAAAGACAGAAATTTGTTTGTTAGTTAGAACTGAATAATTTGCTTTAAATTCAAAAATGTTAATATTAAAAAAAAAAATAAGTTATAAATATGAAATAAGTTTTAAAGGTCAGTTTGTCAGGAAACCATCCGCCGCTTCACTCAAAAAGCTATCAGTTTTCAAAAAAAAAACATCCCAATTTATAGAAAAACTTTGATGCATAAATTTTGAAACGCTTGAGCGATTGGTACAAAATTAGTATCAAAAATGATCAAAAACTATCGATACAAATGGTATATCGGCGTTTTAGTAAAGGGTGGTTAAATTTTAAGGGCCGATGTTGATTTTGAATAAAACACAAATTATTTAGCAAATTATTGTCATTTCTATTTATTATGATAATATTGGTATGGTTCAATTATGTATGGAACAAAATATCGTCCAAATTGCCGCCGCGACCTCGGCCGCACACCTCCATCCGATGGTCCAAATTTTCGATGACGCTGAGGCATAATTGAGGTTCTATGCCTATAATGTGCCGAATTATCTCATCCTTTAGCTCTTTTATTGTTGCTGGCTTATCGACGTACACCTTTTCTTTCAAATAACCCCAAAGAAAGAAGTCCAACGATGTCAAATCACATGATCTTGGCGGCCATTTTGGAAAAAATACGAAATAATACAAAATTACAAACAACATAGAGACTACATTACAATGAAATATTATTTTCAATAATAATAAACGGAATATTTTTGAAATCGCTGAAGCGAGTCAGAAAAATTTCCTGTGAATTTCTGGCTCAACAAAGTGGATTAAAAATCCACAATAAGTTTATGGACTTTTAACCCACCTGAGTATTTGGATTTATGTCCCTGTGCCACTTTCTTAGATACTTTTCACAATTTCTGAGTAAAATTAATGAGTAAATATTGGCACAGAGTCATAAGACCTCAATCTATAAAAAGAATTATTTTTGCTGCAGGCCAAAAGTCCATAAATCAATTGTGGAGTTTAAACTGGACTTGGTGGGCCATCAGAAATCCACAGGAAATTCTTGTGGCTTCTGGCCCATCGATTGTGGATTTCTGACTCACTTTGGTGATTTTAAATGTATTCATTTTATTATTATTAAAAACAATTTATTCTGCTTTTTTTAAGCTTAAGATGCGTCTTAAGAGTTCATTAGGAAATAATATTATTTTTTCCTCAAATCCTAGAAAACCGCTCAAGTTTGATGTGCCCTGCCCGACGCATTTTTCTTGGAAAACCAGTTAAATCAGGTGGCCCACTTCGCGGGTTCAAAGGATTTTAACTCTCTCTTTGGGTTCTCTGTACCGCTCATGAAACTCCGTTGCTCCGCTTAGGATATGTCCCCTGTCCAGTTTTCTTAGTAAGCTTGAGTATGATTTCAAAAAATTCCAGAAAATATTTGTGGAGTTATCACGCAGTTCCTTTCTAAAATTATGCAATATTGACCCACTTTTTTGTGGACGTCTGGCTCAGAAGGGTAGGTTATAAGTCCACAATTGATTTGTGGACTTGTAACCTACCCAAGTGGGTCAGAATCAGAATTCCATTGTGGACTTTTGGCCTTAGGACTTATGACCCTGTGCCTTATTTTTTGGGTCAAAAGACAACAGTGATTTTTGTACCTTGTAGAATTATGATACTGTGCCAATATTTATGTGTCTAGTAACTAATCAGGTTGAAATACTTAGACATTATAAAACAGGTCCTAAATATGGGTGTTATAGGATTTTTAATTAAATTCCATATTTTGTTATTTTCTATTCAATATTATAAGCATTAATTCTAACACTATAATCTTTCAACGCAAACATTCAAATTAACTGATCCTTCATACCATAAAATAAAAAATAAAATAACTAACCCAATTTAACTGTATAAATTAATTTATATAAAAATATAAAAAAAATTAAATCTAATTTTTTGTATTTGTTTATTTTCAAAAATTAATTATTATTAGGTTCACGAAGCTGATGCCTGCTTGGTTCTAGCAAACAAATATTGCCAAGATCCAGACGCCGAAGATGCTGCCAATATTATGAGAGTTATCTCAATAAAAAATTACAGTGATGATATTAGGGTTATTATTCAATTGATGCAATACCACAATAAGGTAGGTTAAAAATTTATAAAAAAAAAAATACTTACATATTAAATTCTCATCTATAGGCATATTTGCTGAATATTCCTTCTTGGGATTGGAAACAAGGAGATGATGTTATTTGTCTAGCCGAATTAAAACTTGGCTTCATAGCACAAAGTTGTCTGGCACCGGGTTTTTCAACGATGATGGCGAATCTCTTCGCTATGCGATCGTTTAAAACAGTAAGTTCGAAATCATTTATTCTAAATTTAAAAAAAAAAAAACTATTAAATTCGAAGAAGGAATTCCCTATAAGAAATCGCAAATTAAACTTTAACATTATGTTTTTTTTTTAAATAAAACAAAATCAGCATCATTACCAACAGGTGTTTTATATATAAACAAAAAAATAAAATATAAGCAGAAATATTATTTATTATTAAAATGAACAAAACATAATTAGGGAAATGAGCAAATTTTTAAATTATTTTTTTTTGTTAATAATTAAAATATTATGTATATGTACATTCAATTGTTTTTTTGTGATTTTATTTTAATTTGACAAAATAATTGCCACAAATTAATTTATTTTTGGTATAAATTTCTTTATGTTTGTTTTTTTTTTTCTTTGTATTTTCTTTGTCTTAAGTTTGTAATTAATTATTTGTTTTACGAATAAATCTATATTTATTTTATAAATAAAAAAAATCAACATTCAGTCAGCAGATATGCAATCGTGGACAAACGATTATCTACGCGGAACTGGAATGGAAATGTACACTGAAACATTGAGTCCTACTTTTATCGGAATACCATTTGCTCAGGCTACTGAGTAAGTCTTCTGGATAGTACATAAATAGAAGAAAAGCTTAAAAAAACAACATTTAAAAATATATATATATAAAAAAAAAAACAAAAGAAACACAAAACACTACAAAATATCCATATTGATACTATATTTGCGTGTAATTTGGTCATATTTAGTACCTTATCTATGTGAAGTCAATGTACTATTTTTTTTTTTCTTTGAACTGTGTACTCGTATCATATACATATGTATATATATATATAAATATATATATTTACATAAAATATCTGTATCCTGATTTATAATTCACATTTTTGATTTAATTTTCGATTAAGCCAAATCACTTGCATTTTGTTTTGTTTCATTAATTTCTATCTCATTATTGTTATGTTGCGAGAAGAACTCGTTTTATACTGCTCATCTATACTTATCAGTTTATATACACAGTTATTGTTCTTATAGGAAATAACAACGTTATAATTCATAAAAAAAAGAATCGTATAATACTCTAGCAAATTAAAGTTCTTTACAATCCTGCGGTGTAAGTCTTTTGAATTATGGCGTTTTTGTTTCCAAAGAGCATTTTATAAACTTTTGGTTTCTTTCTCGATAATTTGTATTAATAGTCACATATTCTGAAGTATGCCTTTATTTTTAATTTTTTGTTTCTGTCATAAAAGTTTTTATTTTTTTTAAAATCGTTGTCGATGTTTCGTTGGTTGGTTGGTTTCGTGTTTACTGAGAAGCGTTACAAAAAACAGCTTTATACCAAAAAATACTTGTAAATATTTGTTGTTTTTTTTCATCTACAACAGCAGTGATTAATAATTGTGGTGTCCTTAGAAATTTAAAAGTATTTCTTACTCTTAATTGAGTGGTTGATCAATTTTTTTTTACCAAATGAAGATTTTTTATAGCTCAGTTGGTATAGAATTTGAATGTGATTTGAATTTTTAACTCGATAATTTTGATGAAGATTTGTATTCTTCTCTTTTCGGATAGATCGAAAATTTCTTATTTTTAGGAAAATCAGCATCAAAATTTACGTGTTAAAAATTGTTACCATAAAATATTCAACCAAAGTGAGTGTGCTACTAGACGGTGTTAAGCTAGCCATGTTGTCAAAAAGCATCTTTGTGAAGTCTGATTACTTGCGTATGTATGTACATGTTTTTTTTTGTATTTTAATAGAAATAGTTTTAATGTTGTGAATTTATTTTTTCTTATAAACTTTTGTTTAGGTTTTCCAAATAAGAATGTCTTTATAACAGTTATATATTTAAAAAAAAGGTTAAAAATATTATGCGTGGAAGAAATTGTGTTTCAACAGTTGGGAAAAGCACAGATTTTTGAAATAGGAAATGTGTATGGTAATGTGCAAATTATTTTAAAAATATGAATAGTTATTTTTCACGAAAATATATAATATATTTTTCAGAAAATTTCAATTAAAACAAGAATTTAAAATCTAGAAAAAAAACTTTTGTTTATTAAAAAAAAAAAAACTAAATTTTGTTGCTAAGAAAATATTTTGTTTATACATATATTCCATTATACAGCACTTTAAAGAATACAGTCAAATCTTTATGTTGGGGGTCGAATTGATTCGATTTTGATGTTTAATGACAAGCTGAAACGAATCGAAAATTTCCATACAAAAATTACACAACAAAATCATAAACGAAAAATTTCATTCTGCTCTAAATTTTGCAGTCCGCTGTTCAACAAGGGAAATTGGTAATTATAGCAGATTATTTGGAAAAGTCTCCGCTCCTTTTTTTGCACTGAATTATTTGCACGAACCATTAATTGTGCAAGGAAAAGTGAGACCACAAACAAATTTCGTTAAGCTTCATCTGACAAAACTCTCCATCAATATTTGTCCGTAGTCTTTTCGTTTACGTTTTTGCTGTTCGTTTTGGAGACCACAGAAAATTTTCGTTTCGCTTCAGCTGCGTGCTAGGGTTTAAATGAAAAATTAAAGTAAAATAGCCACTTTTGCGATTTAGATCCAATAAAACAATACATTCATTCTTCATTTTGTTGCGGTTGTGATCGCAAAAAATTCATCTTTCCGTCCACTCCACTGTGTATAAATGAGGCTAAAAATTGGTGCAAAATAAAAAAAAAACTTCTTTAATAGTTCTGTATGTAATCTGGATTTCGAGCAAAAAGCACCAGATCTCATCGAAAACAACAAGACTTTTTCAAATTTCTTAATCTAGTAGATTACTGTGAAAACCTCTTCAAAATCTTCTTTGAATAGTATGAATATGTTACAAACAGACTTAATTACTCTTTTTTTTTTAGCATAACAGTTCAGCAGAAACAAAGAAACAAAGAGAGTTTATTATTATAGTGGGATTTAATTTCGTTTTGCAGATTTTTTCAACAGAAAAAGAGAAGAGAAAGAGAAAAAATGGAAATGTGTTTAATTGTTCTGGGATAACTTAAGTCTAATGGATTTTTTTTTCGTAATCTCCATCAACACTTAATTTTTTTTTTGAAAATTCAGGAAAAATAATCTAGTTGAAGAGTGGTGTGAACGATTCAACAAGATTTGATAATCTTGTTGCCAAAATCCGAGATCCAAAATTCCAAACTATAAAATTTTGTGAATCCAGAATTTAACATTCAAAATCCGTAATTTTTTGTGTTCAAAATTCTGTATTTCAAAATTCTAAAATGTTAAATGTAAAATTGGTTTGAAAATGATAAAAGTGGGCACTTTTGTGTATCATTCACTTTTCCAATTTTCGAGGGAAGGAAAAATTCCCAGTCAAATGTTTGCTTCTGATAACCCACATCAACATTTTATTTTTGTATATCATGATTCTTGAGCTGTGGTTGTGTTTAGAAAAATATGCGGCCTTTTGATTTGTCAAAGCCACATAAGAGAAACAAAATATTCCATGCTCTTTTTTTTTTTTTCTTGTAACTGCAATTAAGAACAGCATTTATTTTTATTTTTTTATATTTATAAAAAAACGAAATAGATATAAATTCATTAAATAGTAAAAGAAACATCTAAAATTTATAGCTTTTTCGTTTGATCCTCCGAAAGCAATTCAAAATCTGAGTGAAAGTTTTCGTTTGGCACTAGATGACAGTTCTTCTAGTAAAAGAAAGAAAATAGAATCGAATTAGAATATAAAAAGCACACATGCAGTGTGCGCAATAGTGACTTGGCCGAATTTTCGGCCACACTTGTCGGCTGAATACCGAATATTCGGCAGCCGAACATTCGGCCAACGATGTGTATCTAAGTGAGAGACTATTTTCAGAAGCTGGAATTGTTCACGAAGATAGACGTAATCGTTTGCTACCAACAAAGCCGAAAAAGTAGTTTTTAGTCACCACAACTGACAATTAGTAGATTTTAAATACTAAAATACAAATTTTTGAATAAAAGAAAACATTTATTGTAGGATAATAAGCCTTTTTTATTCTCCATTTGTTATTCGGTATTCGGCCGAATGTTGTGAACCATCCGGCCGAATACCGAATATCAAAAATATAGGTCGAATATAGTGGCCGAATATAGTGGCCGAATATTCGCGGCATCTCTATACTTTAAACGTTAAAATCGTGAAATGTAATTTTTTGTTATTTTAAATTGGAATTGCGATTATTCATTTGTAACTTGGAAATTTATTCTATTATTTTAGATTAAAAGCAAAGAAAGTGAACAAAAAATTATATAACTCGAACATCAGCGTCATCTGCAAGTGAGGATCATGGACTTGTTTTACATTTTTTTTACTAAAGCCTAGCACTCTACTGATGCGAAACGAAAAATCCCGTACAAAAACGACACAGCGAAAACATAAACGAAAAATGTCATTCTGGTTTTCGTTTTGCAGTACGCAATTGATTATTGTAGCAGATTATTTGGAGAAGTCTCCGCTCTTTTTTCGCACAGAACTAATTTTCCAGGACTATTTATTGTGTGCGGAAAAGTTACATTTGAGTTGTATTCATGTTTGAATACATATGTTGTTTCTTTCATATCCGCGTGCTTCTCTGTGATTTTTATGCGTTGTGTTTTTTTCGTTATCGTTTTCGTAAGCATTTCGCTGTCGTGTTGGAGACCAACGAAAAATTTCGTTTCGCATCAGCAGCGTACTATGGCTTAAAGGTGTTTGTTTACGTTTAAAAATTAAAAGACCCCAGATGTAGAAATTCTTTACAATTATTCCTTTTTCGTGACCTTTTTATATCCAAATATAATTAACAAGAACGAAAATTAGGATTCAAATATTTTGAAATTTTTTGCTTTCTTTTTTTTTTTTTCTTTTCTTTTGCCGCCAAAAAGAAATTAAAGTGCCACATTCTCTGAAACACCGTGGCATTTTCGTGCCATATGAAAAAAAAACACAAATTTACATATTTTTCAAAAAAAAAAAGGATTCAGTATAATAACGGGGTTTAGGTATAATATACAACAAATAATTAATTGAATGAAAATATTTGCTCTAATGGTGTATTTTCAAAAAGAAATAGGAAATGCTGCCAATTTTTCGGCATGTGGAGAAATTTTCATTAAATTTTATCAAAATTTAGTAAAATACTGTAAAAAAAGGGTGCCATATTAATTTTGTTCATATCACTATGCCATAACGAACGTGTCGAGTGAAAAAAGCACGATCATGTCACATGGGCAACGCTGTGTAGAAGTCTTCAATCCTGTGTTTCTCGGGAAAGACCTGCATAAAGTTTGTAGACAAGGAGACTTCGGTATATAATGTGTATTAAATTGAAAACTAATTACACAAAATATTTAAATTTTTTTTTAAATCAATTATATACTTATTTATGTTTTCATTTTATTTACATATTAAACTCATTCGGTTCAAAGTAAAGAAACAGAACCAATAATTATGCAAACAGTCAAACGTCATATGAAATATTAAATATTCACATGAAAAGATGACATTGTTTCTTTATAAGCAATGACAAAATATTTGCCTAATATGGCTCGAGACCAAAAGAAATATTTCAAAAACAATGTTTAAAAAGCATTTCTGAAGTGTTTTCCTTATGTTTCTTCAGAAATGTTTATATTGAAAATTTCTTTGAAACGTGTCTGAAATGTTTTTTAAATGTTTCTTTTTATCCATTTTTTGTATGGATACAAAAGTGAACGAATAAATGACTTCGTTTTTCATTAACTCATCACCGAATCATTGAAATAAAACAAAACACTGTCCATCGACCTTTTTTTTTTTTTATTTTTTTTTTGTTTCATTTTGCTGGTTTTTTGTATTTTTTTTTTACATATAGTTTAATTTTAATAATGAAATCATCATTACTTGCGATCATAAACATTTTTAATATTTATTTTAAAAGCAAAATCATCTAATCCTTTGGTCTTGAAGCTTGAAATACACATACAGTTTCCCATCTTGAAAAGGAAACTTAGATAAATTTAAAAATTGTTTTATCACGGTCCAGATTTTCAGATTTGCTGCTTGTGAACTCATTTTCAAGTTTCCAGAAACTTGAATTTATTGCTCCTAACTCAAAGTTATTATTAGCAACAAGTCACTCCCTCTAAAGTGCTTTAATTTGTTGTTAAAAAATAAGGCAACTACCAACACCTCTTGTCAACAAAAGTTGCTGGAATAAGCCATTTTGTATTCTACTTTTGGTTTAAAGTATTATGAAAAATTTAATACAGATAATTTATATACAATCAATTTAATTTGAAATAAACACACATTTGTTAATATATTGTTTATATTTTGTTCTATTATGGGAATCACTTTCGTACATTTTATGTTAAGATTTTTGCTCCTCATATTGCCGATTTTTTTTTTTGATCACACAATTTTTGTGTTTAAGTAGTTTTAAAATGGATACAGTATTTTACCCAACTGACACAATATAAACTATTATACACACTTCACATTCAATTAAAACTAAATTAAATAAGTAAATGAGAAAAAAGAGGCTTTTCATGTTGTGAACGTTCCGAGTTTATTGCGTATCGTTGCGATCTGCAATTATTCTTAGTGTTGTAAAGTATTTAAAAACAAAAAAAAAACAACTTTGTTTTTATTCGGTTTTTTAGTTAATTAATTTATTTTTCATTATAAATATAGTGGCTTTTTTGCGTTCATTTTGTTTCGATTTAATTTAAGTTCTGCAAAGATTTATAATGAATGCTTAGTGCTATAATAAAGAATAAGTTAGGAATGGAAGTGTGATCTAAGAACCAAGGAAACTGATTCAATTTTGTAAAAACAAAAATCTATTAACTTAAATATTTTACTTTGTTTCAATCCAACCTGTTTGATTTTTCTTTGTGGAAGAGAATAACGAAGCACATGGAGTGAATTAAATAATTTGTATAGGCAATCTCAGAACTTCCTTCACAAATATAAGTAATTTAAAAATAAGATAAACTAAGCAAAATAAAAATTAAAAAAAAAACAACCAATTAAGTTACTCCTTTGCACCTTGTAACGATTTTTGTGTCTAAATATCCAACCCATCAAAACAAAAAAATCATTTTAATCTTACAGTCACCAGATACTCAGGCCTGGCAAAATGATTATCTTCAAGGTACAGGGTGTGAGATGTATACAGAAACCCTTTCACCTTCATTTACCGGCATGACATTCCCACAAGCCAGCGAGTAAGATCCTAATTCGACTTGTAGTGACAAAAGAAATAAAATTCTATTTATACATTATAACAGCAACTCTTGTAATGTTTTTTTTTTTTTTTTTGTTAAAATCTTTATGATTCTAATAATAAAATTAATTAAATAATGACTGTATACCAAGTAACTTATATGAAAAACAATTCTCTTGAACTGTCTTGAATCAATGGAATGCCATATATTAATATGAGAATCGTTTTGTTTGTTGTTTGTAAAATTATAGATTTTATTCAAATTAGTTTTTATTTTTTATTTTATTTACTTATTAACATATATATTTTGAAAATAGATTTTTTTGCATTTCTAACATTGTGGAGAAACATTTTTGTTGTTTATATTTAATTTTATGAAATGTCTCCGTATATACAATCACTTAATAGTTGCATGACTAATCAATAAAGTGTGGTTTATTTTTCAACAAAAAAAACTCTCTTACAACATATTATATACTTTTACATATATAACAAGTTTTTTGATTCAGCACCACGGTATCGGCAAATTTTCAAAAAAACACCCAGTTAATAATTTTGAAAATGAGTAGAGATATATATACCCCAGATATACAGAGTAGCATTAGAGAAGAGTTAGTTGTTAATATTCAATAAAATTTAAAACTATGTGATGTTTAACAACAAACCTCTAATGGACGCATCCCACTTCTGAGCCGGGGTTTTTCTATTCTTGGTTCACTAAATTAACTACGACGTTATAATTGTATAGCACATAGATCTTGTCGTTTAATCTTTTTTTCACACTTAATAGATACATACTGGACCGAAAATTGTGGATTTATTTTAAATAACGTTCAATATAGTCAAATAGGAATTTTTCCAAATAACCAGATGTAGGTTTAAAAAAAAAAAAAAAAAAAAAAAAAAAAAATAGCGTACCTTTACTTTAAACTTGGATTTTTAGAATTTACATTCGAAAATTGATCAAGTTATTTTGAAAAATTCTTAGGAATTTGTCAAAAGATGTGTTTATAATTTTTTTTTTTTTTAAATTGAATGGGGCGTATTTATAGTCGTTTTTTCAAACTGTTGCCAAGTTTACAGTATCTAAGTTAAGGGAATTATTCAATTAACTTATAGGTATTTTAATAAATACAGAAAGACATTTGGCTAGAAATAGAAACATAAGATTCGCAAAAATCTATGAATACAGCCAAAATACCCAATATAAATATGTAAATATAACTGCATAAAATTAACTTGAAATAAAGGCCAAATTCCTAAACCTAAACGCAAATTTGTAAAGCAAAATATTTTTTACATTTGAACAAATGCATTTGCATTTGTGCAAGAAATAAAATCTTAGTATGTCTTTTTTTTTTTTAAATTGAATGGGGCGTATTTATAGTCATTTTTTATAACAGTTTTAATTATTTGGACCCAAGACCGTCGTAAGGTGATATTTTTTGTAACAAGCCAAGTGGTGAAAAACTATTATAAATGTTATGAGTTGTCTTGTTTCTGAGTGGCGATATACTCTCACCGAAACACAGCTATAATGTAGAATCACATTAAAAATTTTTTGTCTCTATTTGTATTCGTTTTAACACTATAAAATTTCTTTGAATATTTGTGGGCACAGATGGGTCAAAAAACAACTTTAGTTATAATAAAAATTAATAAAAACATTAAAAATCTACGCAATAAAAGTAAAAGGTGTTTTTTTTAGAGGTAAAGAATTTTGAAATGGAATAAAACAAAGATGATTTTTTTAAATTGACATGAAATTTACTTTATTCGAAAAATAATCTTCTGGCATTATAATTTAAATATTATTTATGGCATAGGAACGCCACGGCTGGCTCGGACGTAGTCTAATCTGGAGGTCCAATTTTCAATGACTTTTTCCAACATTTGTGGCCGTATATCGGCAATAACACGGCGAATGTTGTCCTCCAAGTGGTCAATCGTTTCGGGCTTATCGGCGTAGACTAGCGACTTCACATATCCCCACAAAAAAAAAATAGTCAAGCGGCGTTAAATCGCACGATCTTGGAGGCCAATTCACGGGTCCGTAACGTGAAACTTTGCGGTTACCAAGCGTTTCCTTCAATAAATCAATTGTGGCACGAGCTGTGTGACATTTTGCACCATCTTGTTGAAACCACAGCTCCTGTACATCATGGTTGTTCAGTTTATGAACGAAAAAGTCAGTAATCATGGCTCTATAGCGGTCACCATTGACTGTAACGTTCTGGCCAGCATCGTTTTTAAAGAAGTACGGACCAATTATTCCACCAACTCATAAAGCACACCAAACAGTCAGTTTTTGTGGATGTAACGGTGTCTCAACATACACTTGAGGATTATCATAACTCCAAATACAGCAATTTTGTTTATTGACGTATTCATTCAAACAAAAGTTAGCTTCATCGCTAAACAAAAATTCGCTTATGAAAATTTGGATCAACGGCAATCTTGTTTTGAGCCCATTCATCTACGCCTTACTAGGTGATCCTGTGGCTATTTATGTTGAAATGCCAAACCAAACTAAAAATAAATCACTTGACAGCTGACAAAATGGCCGCCAGTTAAAATAGTGTTGCTAACTTAAAGTTCTATATCTCTAAAAAAACACCCGTTACATAAAGCGGTACTTACTTAAAATGTTGATATATTTTTTTTTAATCTGATACAAAAATAAAGAATAATGTCTTTTTTCATTGGACGTTCGGAAGCGTCCACAATCAATAAGAACTCTACTGAAAGCATTCCATTGCAAAAAAAATCGTCAATTGACGATTCTCACTTCTCACAAGAAAATTTCGCATGGCGATTTAAATTCAGAATTCAAAAAAAGCTAATCCATTTAAGTTCTAATTCTAACTTCAAAACAAAGAGATTCATTCAGAGAGGCAAACTGTGAAGAGATCTCGTCACGTCGACGACGTCTCGCTTTCTCGTCGCATTGTGAATCAGGCAATAACAAAATTTCTACGTTGAGTAGAAGTAGTTAACACTGTTGCATTGAATGAGTGAATCCACGAGTGAAACCAATGAAAAACGATATAATACAATATTCTGCACCCATTGTTTTAAATTTGTTTAATTAGTAAGGAAATGCAAACTCATGAATTACTGAAAAGTGTGCAATATCGAATGTGCTCTTTTAAGAAGCTCTCGCGTATGAGTTATTGTTCATTCTCCTGAGTGAGACATGTGTTTTTTAAAATTAAAGTGAACATTCCTTTATTTTACGTTTGCTCACACTCATGCTCATGAGTTTTTGAAAATTGCTCACGCTGCTGGCTCATGAGAAAAATATGAGCTGTTTTGAGAGCTCATGACCGAGCACACGGAAACCAGTTTTTGTTTCTTAATGACTACGAAAAAATTAAACTCAAAAGCTGCTTGAATATTTAATTAGAAGACTTTTTGGAAATTACATACTGCGGACGAAATTGTCTGAAAAAAAGGTTTCGGGTCGTTTTCTGTTATCAATTTAAGAAAATATGCTAAAACTTTACTTTTACTGCCTTTTACTTTAGTATTGTATACAATTTTGCCTATAGTCACTCAATATTTTTACAAAATATTTTGACAAATTTAAGCAGCTACATTGTATGCGGTGTAAGTGCCGCATAATTCTTAAAAAAAAAAAAAAAACTTGAGATCTCATAATTTCAAAATCAATTCTAAGCACTTGATAATGTTAAAGGATTCAAATTAAAAGAATTCACTTGAAGTTTTTCTTTGAATACTTTTCTTATTTTCTCTCTTGTAAATGCCTTACCCATGCATATTAAATGTTTTTAAGTGTAAGCCTTTTAAAAAAATTTTTGAAATTTTTTTAACTTATTTGAAATATTTGAACTGATTGAATTGTTTCCAAAATAGCTTTGAAATTTTTTAGTTGTATAACTATACTTGTTTTTAAAGATAAACGTAAAATAAAGTACCAAAGTTCTCAAAAAAACAACTGTAAAGAATTGAGAAATCTATAGGTAGTTTAAAAAAAAAATGCATTACAGTCTTTTTAAGAAAACAGCGCTCTGTTAAAAAACAATTAACAAGTTTTAGGCTCCTAAAATGACTCGTGAGTCGTGACTCACTTAGTCCAACGTTTTCCTTAATTCGAATATTCGACATTTAAATATAGTAAAATTAAAATAAAAACTGTCAATCAGTTTGAAGTCGATTTTGGCAGATAAAGGAAAACGTTCCCTAAAAATATAAACCGACATTTCAATTAGTAAAATGTTTGACATTTCAGTTATTATGTTCTTCAGGGGATTCGCAAATAAAAATATCAAATAATCACATCCACTAAATATTCCTTGCGAATCGCGAGTGACTTAGTTTTTTTTTAATTTTTGATGATTCAGATTGCAATCTATGTATGTATATTAAAATTTAAAAATATAAAATGGAAATTAATTTATTGGAACAATAAATTAGTTTAGTTTATAAAAAAAAATATAAAATCTACCCGAACATTTTACTTACTGGCTTTTCTTGCTTGTCAAACTACGACAATTTCTGTTGTAAAATGTGACTTTTACCCAGAAAAAAATCAGAAATATCCCTTCCTTACTTCTCATTTCTAAAGCTAGAGGCCAAACTTTTCCGAATTAGTTATGAAACAGATCTAATGATAAACATAAAAAAAACACACAAAAGCTCATTTGTCGATACCTACCCATTACTTACTATTGTAAAGGGGTTTTCAGTAAAAATTAAATTATTTCTTAAGCATTAAATAAAAACTAGACTGTGTATTAGGGTGGTCCAGAAATTCCTGAAAAAAACTTATAATATTTTTGGGACCAATTATTTATGATATACATATGTGTTTCCCAAAGAAGATTTATGGATCACCCTACTGAGTGTATACATAAATACAACGAATTGAATACACATAACTTGGTTTTACAATATCGCATGCAATTCTCAATGTAAAATCATACCTACAATTTTAACACAAATAAACAAATATTATTCTTCAAGCAATATATGTATATACATTTTATCATTCTCGTTGATCTTCGCCAAATAAAAATTTAGATATTTCCACGCATAAAAATCTTCATGTGAATACAATAAAATCAATAATAATCAAAATAATAACCATTCCTTAAAATTTATAATATTCTATTGCAATGTGCATCTTTATATCGATACAGCCTTTCTTTCCTTTAATATCACATCTTCTTTAATATTTTAAGCACTATTTTTTGTATCTTTTTTGACTGAGTAGATTTTGGTTATAAATTTATTATAATAATTTTTCGTAATCTCGTAATATTAAAAAACAAAAGTGTGTGATGTTTTGTAGAACAATGTTTTGATTGCATGCTTCTGTTTAAACGCTTATATTTGTACACTTTCACATATATTACTATTAAAAAAAAAATAATCAGTTGCTTAAAATGATATAGTATATTAATAGAATACATTATTTATTTATCTATATTTACTGATATTGCGATGTTATTTTTACAAAACTCGAGTTTAATTATTAAATTAAAAAAAAAAAAAAAACTTTAAAAAAAATCATTCTTAATCAAAAAAAAATTAAAAAAAAATTAAGTTGTTGCAAAAATGTTTATAAATATTTAATTTTTAATTGAAACAGTTTTGAGTTTTAAAAACTAGTTTAATGTTAGTTTGCCATCTAAACTTTTCATCTTTTTGCAATTATTAATTAAATAACATCGCAATTTATTTTTATTTTTATTAAAAAAAAAATATATTTATGTCATATATTGTTATAGTTGTATTAAAAATATAATAATCTTAATAAATGAACAAAATACTCAAATAAAATTTACATTATAGGCTCTGCTTCACAAAACTAAAACTCTTGCTACTAGCAATCGAAATCAAAGGTGCTGAAGAAGGTGCAGATAGTAAAATATCTATTAATCCACGTGGTGCAAAAATTCAAGCGAATACACAAGGATTTTTCATCGCACAGAGTGCCGATGAAGTGAAAAGGTAAAAAAAAAACAAACAATTTAATTTTTGTATTGAATATTTTTCAAACAAGGTGTGGGAGCATTATCTAATGGTTTTTAATGGAGCTTTTACATCAAATACAAGATTCCATGCTTAATTGCGACCCTGATCAATTTGTTTGATTGCACAATTATTTATCAATGTTCAGTTATCAAAAAAAAAAAAACAAAACGCTTAAATTCGTCTTTTGTGAAGTCAAAATAACATTAAGGGTATTCATGCAACGAGGTAAGTTTACCAATTGTGTAAAAAGATAAGTTTGCGTGAACGTCCTTTTTATTTATTTGGATAAATGCTGCGTAATTGAATCAGCTGTTCGTTAAACGTCAAATATTAAACGTCTAATTCTTAAAGTCGCAATGACGTTTGTATAAGTTTATCCAAATAAATTTGTACATATAAGTTTCCGCAATAAAATCCTAAGATAATTTTATCCAATTTGCGTAAACCATTTCCCATACAAAATTTGACAGTTCATTTACCAAAAGATAAATTTATCCAAAAGATAAACTTATCTAGTGTTTTATGACGTTGCATGAATCCCGCCTATTATTTGCTTCAGAGATGTCAAGTGACTAAAACGACTTATTTTTGAATGTTTTTTTTATTTATTGAATAACTTTCACTTTAAAATTACAGTCAAATGTCATTTTAAATTAAAGTTAACTAATACAGCCAATTGGCTAGCAGAAAGTGAAATTCAATATTTATCTTCTTTTTGGGATGTTCTCTTGGGGATTATATTTTTTAAGAGATTTTATTTTGGGGATTTTGTCTCTAGGTTTTCATTTGAGGATTTTGGTTTCGGATATTTTCATTTTGGAATTGAGTGCGTGATTTTGGGCTCTCTGGATTTGGAATTTGGGGTTTTTTGGTTTTCTGGATTCTGGGATTTTGGGTTTTCGAATTTATTAGTATGACCCAATCCATTTTGGGATACCGAGACGATAGAGCAGCATAATCACGAAAAGAAAATCCCCAAAGTCAAAATCCCAAAACTAAACCCTATTTAAGGCAAAATCCCAAAGGCAAAATCTCCAAGTACCGTTGATTCTCTATGCTTGCACTTATTCTTTTTGAGCAAATATAAGAGGGTTTAGTCTGCAATGTCCTTTTAACATAATTATAAGTTTAAAAATAAGATAAATGAAAATAAGACAAAATCAAAAATGAATACCAAATATTTCATCAGAAATATAAAAGGTAAAAGGTAAAAAAAACATTTATTTTTAAAATTTTTGCAGCCTCGTTTTACTATGTACAGATTTATCTGGATCGGTGTTATTTCTAAAAAAATATTTTGTAATATTTTACTTAATTGAGTAGATATTATTGTGAATTATTGGGGATTTTCCAGAGATTTGGAAATGTTAGCAGAACAATTGGGGACTTTCCCCATATGGATTTTGTCTTGTTGGCTTGCATTATTTGTGGGATTTTGTCCGATTGAAATGTTGGTTTCAAGTGATTACGTTCGTTTCCCATCCTGCAAGAGCCCATATATTTTGGACTGAATTTTTTAAGAATAAAATTGGGAGACCAGTTACCGTGAATACTGAGCGATATTTTACTATGAAATTGATGGGGAAATTTATTTGTTACCACGAAGCACGTGAAGTGTGATATAAAATGATAAAAAAGTTAGGGTCTTTTTTCACATATTTTTATTTTTTCACACTGTGAATATTTTTAAACATGAACATATTTAAAAACCATCAGGTAAAGCTCATGCACCTTATAATTAAATATTAATTGTTAAATAATTAAATATAACTTTATTTATTTATACCAGAGCTTGGTTTTACTGTAAAGCTTGTCATGAAGACATAAAAGACGAAACTCTAATTAAAAAGTGTAAATGTAAAAACTGTAAGTATCGTTGGAATTACAACTTTTTTTATTTTTTATAACTTGTCTTTTTTGTTATTATTATTTAAATAAAATATTTTATATATTATGATTAGACATTTTATTGTATTAATAAAAAAGAAGAAGATATTTTAAACAATATACAAAAAAAACTTATTTTTTGATAGCATAAACAACTTTTGAAAAGATAATTTTAAGAGATTTAGGAGTCAGGTCATTAATATGTATACAATATATTTATATTTAAAAATTATTATAATTAACTATTTTATATATATTATTATTATAACAAATTATAATCCATAATGTTATTATTTTCTTCTTAATTCAAAATGACGCGTTGGTGCATCATTCTACTCAAAACGTTTCAAAAAAAAATATAAAATCAAATGAAATGATAAAAAATAAAAAAAAAATATAAACAAATATTTCTCAAACAGTGACAGTACAACCAAGGAACAAATTTGGTGACTTAGGTAAAGAAAATACAAAAATTAAAAAAAAAAAACTTATAAACAAAAATTAAAACTAAACATTTTCAAAGTTTTGTTTTCTGTTTGAGTTTTGTTCCCCTCGTCCCAAAACAAAGAAACAAACAAAAATCAAATAATAAGGTTACAAAATTCTTTTTTTTTAACATTGTGTTGAATAATCAGAACTATGAAATTGGATTATTTATTTTTTTATTTAAATTTATATTTCCAAAGTGATTAATATATTTTTAAAAATACATATTGATTTCGTTTACGTAGTTTTTTTGTTTTAATGTATATTTCAAATAAAACCAAACAAAACATTTTGTAAATAAATTTCCTTAGTTACATATCGAATTTGTTGTGTTAATTATTTTTATTCAAATAAATGACAAATATTTGTTTAAAGTAGTAAACATTTTTTAAAAATATATTAAAACACTTATTTATTTATTTTTTTTTTATAATTCAATTTTAAACACACCCAGAATTTTGAATAAAATGTTAAATACCTTTTTTAAAATGTTTCCCTTTAAAAAAAAAAAAACATTATTTTTCCTATTTCACATATTATTTGATTTGAAAACCTTTACATCAGCTCAAAAAATAATAAGAAAACATAGATTTGTTGGTTTTTCTTTTCTATTAAATAAATAATATACCTAAAGGCTTATTTTCAATTTGTATATATGTTTGTGCGAATATCTGCATCCCATACAACTTTAATAAATACAAATCTCAAAACCCCTTTTTCTTGAAGTGAAATTTTAAATAAATATATATATATTTTTTTAATATATAATATAAACACTTAATTTTAGTTCTAAATATTTTCGAATGATCTATACATTTAATTTCACATTTTATATATTTGTTTATCTCTTATATTTATTTATTTATTTTTTTATCTAAGGGAATCCAATTTTGCAAAACACAAAAATATGCTTTAAACTATTCCCCTAACTGTAATATGAGAGATTGTTTTTTTTTTTTTCATTAAAAGCCTGCAGATTTCTTTATAAACTTATCTCTCAATTTAAAAAAAAAAAAAAAACTGTCTTTAATTTTTCAAAATGAAGTTACTATGACCAAAAAACTATCAACATATTTTTTGTTCGTTTTTGTTTTTCTTTCATTTTCTTCCATTTGTTAACTAACCATATTTTTTATTTTTATTATATGGAAATAACAAAGTGCGCACCACTTTCCAACTGATAATAAGGAAGTGGTATTATAAATAAAAAAAAAAACAAATTAATTATAAAATGGTCCACTGTAGTAGATCTTCTTTTAGAAAAATTTAGATGAAAAAATCCACAATTGAGAGAAAAAAAAATTAAAAAAAAATTTGCCTGATAAATATGAGTAATATTCGACAAAATTTATAAATGATTTTTGTTGCACCTTAAATATACGATATTAAGTGCATGAATTGCACCAAAATGTAATAACGTTAAAAGCTGTTATAAATAATATTATAACCCATCACATTTTTTTAGGATTTATTTGTTGCAACATGAAAAGGAGTTTATATATGTATATTATAATAAAATATTGTATTTAGCAAAAAAAAAACAAAAAAAAAAGAAAGTTTAGTGTAGATTTTTTTTTTTTTAAGTTTTAAATATTAAGGTTAATTTGTGTTCGCATTGTTAGGTGCACTACAACTGATATACCCTGGGTGTTTTTTTGTAAGACTTACTTTGGTTTTTGTAAATATTATTTTTAAATTTAAACAAAAAAAAAATGGAGCAATCATTTTTAAGCTGTGTTTTTTCCGATATATATAAGCTTTTGCTGTGTGATTCATAAAATCATCGTCATAAAGTGTTTCAACTGATACAAGAGGTTAATTAAAAATCACCGAAAACAAAAAAAAATAATGGACAAACAAAACAACATTCGAAATGTGTAAGTGATGCTTAAATTAAAGAAGAAAAAATTCCTTAAATGGAGAAGTTCCTCATATGTTTAAAAAAAAATTAACAATTTCAGATTGTTATGCTTTTCATTTTTTTCCGAGGCTACATTTTGTTTTGAAATTATTTTTACAATACTTTTATTAAAATCAATTATAATTGCAAGAGGAATATACAAAAAAAAATCAAAACTAGGTTCAACTTATGGAAGTGACTAAAGAAATGCCAATAATGTTCAGGACCTTCTGCTGCGCAGGTATAGGTATACTACTTAAGGAACCTAGAGTATTTTCTAGGCCGTCCGAAGCTAGTTGATGCATACCCAATAGATATAACTGTTATAAATTTGCATCTCTCTAGTCTCGTCTTAATGTTTTATATGTATTTGCTTCAATCAATAAACGACAAAGTAAAGGAGTCAAACGATTTTTAAATGATAGAAAAATCATCATGTTGCAATAATTTTATGAATCCCACATATTTTCCAGGCTTCAAATTATGCCGGTAATTTTATATAAAGAATTAATTTTTTATCTTTAAACAAAGTCCTCTTAAGTCAATGAATTGTTTCTTATTTACGCTTTTCTAGTCATTTTTAGTCAAGCGTAATTTGAATGAAATGTCAATGTCACACTTTTCGCGTTCGGCAGTTCTCCTTTGCATTCCTTTTTTATTTTCTACTACTCCAAAAACCTTCAATTGGATTTTTCCAGAAACTATATTTTGTTAAATGGCGACATTCGGTAGCGTGTGTGTGTTTAAATTTGGGAATTCAAAGTTATCATATCCGATTGAAATCAAAATGGAGTAGACAGTAGAACATTTGGAAATTCAATCGAAAAATGAAGTGGTAAATGGAGATTGCTCAACAGAGAAAAATGGGCCGATTCTGGTTTTGTGAAAAATAGAATCGAATAGCTTTTCACTCTTAAATACGATTTTAATTATGTGAATAGGTGAAACCAAGCGTCAAAAACATTCAAATGAATATTTTGCCTTCACGCCTTTATTTGGATGTGAGTCTATGAAAAGAAAGGGTGAATAAGAACAAACAATGTTCAATTCAACTACATCTCCTTCTCTATTCTATTCATGAAGAATAGGACCCGTCGTCGTCGTCCAACATTGAGACATTCCGAATAATTCCGAAGAAACATGTAAAACTATGCAATCGATTTTTTGTGTTTACTCATTAATAACGAATTTGAATTTTTAAGTTTTTATTTAAAAAAAAACATTATTGTTTTTTTTTTTTTATTCAAATAAATTTTAACTATACCCATCACTTTTTATAATTTAAAAAGTAATGTGTAATATTTTATTTACAAGGAGTAATGGGTAAATTAATTTTACTGAACTAAAAAATACAAAGAGTATTTTTTTGTATAAATTGCTAAGACTAAGAGTGATGGCCGATTAATGTTTTTTTCAATTACAAATTTAAAATTTTGTTGTGTAATTAATTATATCACAATTAAAAAAGTCAAGGCCATTATCAGTTAATAAACTAAGATACATTTGATTATTACCTGACTGATGGTCTGTGATCCGTAGTTCTATATTGTCAAAAATCAATACAATTAAAAACCGAAGACGAGTTGTGATATACAAAAATATCTAAAACTACATAAATACCTGGCAATATACCTAAATAAATAAAAACAATAGAATGCAAACATTTCGTATCCGCTGCAAGCAAAGAGCTTTGGATCTGGTTTTAAGCAATCCCAATGCAAAACGTTAAAATTAAAAAAAAAAAAAAAAAAACATGCATACATCACGAACATATTGGCTTGAATTTAAACTTTATCTTCAAAACAAGCTTTTGTACATAAATATAATTTAAAAATATATTTGCAAAAGTTAACTGCTTTGGTATTTAAAAAAATAAACGAAAAAAAAATCTCACTCAAAGGATTCAAATGTACAAACGAACGAAAAAGTATGTTTGTGTTTTATTTTTGTTTTGTTTTTGGTTTACTTTAAATTTTCTTTTTTCCTTGTTTTCTTCTTTCTATGTATTTAACTGTGCGATTTTCAGATGTGGGCATGATTATGATGCAGACTGGAATGGTTAATCAAGGTCTTAACTCAGCCATTAATCAATTTGATGGTACGAATATATTTGCAAAATTCATACATTTTTAGTTTTTGTATATTTTTTTTCATATAAACAATGTGCTAAGAATATAATAGCCGTTTATATTGACTTCCTCTTATCAATAATGATTTATGTAGCATTTTAACATGCTATATACTCATAATTTCGCAAATCTCATTTAATATATTAATTTCTTAATTATTTGTTTTTTTATCTTCAAAATAAACTTTATAATGAAAACCAAATTTTAAAAATAAATAATTTATTTTTCTTAACAAAAATTAATAACTAAAATTAAAAAAAAAAAAAAAATAAACTCGATTGAAATATTTTGTTTTTTTTTTTTTTTTATTTCCAAAATTATTCCACTGATGAAAAAAACTAAATTTTTGAATTTATTCAACAACAATTCAACAGTTTGCTAAAAAATTTAAAATATTTTTGTATACGTTTTTTTTTTTTTGCTAATGCCTTTTTTAATATTTAAAACATTTCTATTTTCGAAACCATTTCTATATAATGCAAGCTTTGTAAGAACTGATTTTAATCATTATAATGTTTATACATAATTATAACAAACGTTTTGAAACGCAATAAATTTTGTTTTTGTTTTGGTATTTTTTGCATTGGATTTTTGTTTATCATCGAGAGATTAATAATTTTATGAGATATTTTGTTTTCTGTTTCTGTTTCTGTTTCTTTTTTTTTTTTTTTTTTTGAACTCCTCATGTTTGATTTGATTTTTGTACTGCAAAAATTTTAAAATAGGATTTTGAAATGGGACACAAAAGTTCATCTAATTCGAATTTGAATACTTATCTTACATGCTAATTAAATATACATCTACTTAGGTAAAGCTTCACTTGAAAATGCTTTATAAAAACTTGCGCTATGCTTTAATTACAAAACATGCTGTTTTATAGAACCTATTATATAAATAAAATGCACTTAAGTATATAAATATATGAATGATTTTGGATAGAAAGGATGAAAACTGTTAAATTCTCAAAAAAACTCGAATATAACATATTTAAATAAATAAAAGTTTATTGCCTATCGATAAAAATTTTAATTAAAAAAAATATAAAGGTTTTCAAATTTCCAGTATTCATTCTTAATATTGTGTGTTAATTATGATTAAAAAAAAAATGTGTGAGCACAATAAAGGAGTAAAATAATATTATAATATTAAAAGTATAAACAAATAATGCGTCTGTCTTCGTATCCCAACATTGTTGTCTTGATTTTTTAAAAACATATTAAAAAATATGTCAAAACAAAAACACGAGTTTTGGAGTGTGTGTGGCTTTGTTAATAAATCGTCATAGAATATAGTTGATCCATATATCAATATTAAAAATAAATTTGCAGTGAATTTTTGACCCAGGGTATGCAGTGAAATAATACACATAGATTTTTTTTTGTTATAAAATAATTAATTGTATATATTTTTTTATATTTAATAAAAATAAAAAAAGATTCAATCTATAGGCAGGCCCGTCAATATATATATTAGCAGAATCTTAAACATTACCTAGAATAAATCAAATGTATATCTAGCACACAAAATAAAAAAAATTACCTATTAAAAATTAAAAGAAAAACATTAGTTGTTTGTTTATTTATACAATTATTATAAATATATTTATTAATATTAGTTTTAGTATAATATTTTATTTAAATTCCCTTATTTCACTATTTTTTCATTTTAAGTGTTTTATGTTTATTATAATTTTGCCATATTCCTCATTTACCTTTTTCACAATCCTATAAATTTGTTTCTATGACCACAGTGGCTACCTTCAGGAAAGGCGTCCGTGCCGTACAAATGGTAGGACGTGCAAGTACGTATACAAACAATAATTTGAAAATAAAAAAAAAAAAAAAAAACAAAAAAAGCTAAAAATTAAAATTTAACAAAACTTTTTGTTAAATTCGAATGAATTTTATAATTTTCGTAGTTTATTCATAATTATTATAAAATTAAAATTAACTGGTGTTTTTTGTTTAACTATTCTAAATTTTATTCATTGATTTTTCATTATTTTTTCCAACATATATATCTTAAATAAATTTATTTGATTTTTGTTATTTTTTTTTTCTTAAATTTTTCATTAATTTTATATTATTGTCTCATGTATTAATTTCATTTTGGTGTGTACGTGATATTGTGAGTGGTTGAATTCTTCAAGTCTGTCCGTCTAGTTATACACGATTTAACAACAATATTATATTTCTCATGTGTCATTTTATTACTTTAATTTTGTGTAGATGTTTTTTTTTTATATACCGTATTTATAAATTTATAAAGTTTTTTAATCTTATGTATTTCTGTGTAATAAGTACATAATTTAGTTCTTTTATTTTCTAAAAAAAATATATATTATAAAATATCTATTTTGTTCGTTTTGACTTTAATGCAAATCATGTTAAATTTAAAACCTCTGATATTTTATTTTCAATACTACTATATAATACTACAAGCTTCTGGGCCAACATTTATAAGTTTGTATTTAGTTTCAGACTTGATAAACGTATCAATTTTTTTTAAAATAATTTCTACATATATTTTTATTATTTTTTTTTGTCGACACTTTATACAAAAATACATATGTACATACATACTTGGTTACTTGACAACAATGACTAAACTGAGTAATTCATTAAATATTAACCAAGCTTACACTTCCTTAGTAAGATGTAAATTTGCAATTGCACCTACAAAAATAATAACAAGTAAATTTTTAAACAAAAGAATTTTCAGACACAAAAAAAATCGATGTAATTATGTAAATTCATCATGAACCGTATTTTATAAGCTGTGTTTTATTATATGTACCTACGGATCTGGATCGGGATCATTTTTTAACACGTAATAAAAAAAAACAACTTGAAATCCTGACTCTCTTTCTGGATGTATAGGCATGTTTTAAAGCAAACCCGGGGGGAATTGGACGAAAAGAACGACATCGGTCTATGTTAAAAAATGGAGCAACAACTTATCCCCTGCGGGCTTAGCTAAACCCAAAGAATCCTCGAGGCTTAACTTAAGGACACGGAAAAACTTTAAATTTTAACGAAAAAGAATAAAGCAAACATTAAATCAGTTAAAAACAAAAATAGATTCTATTTGATTAAATTTTCACTACATTTTATACTGTTGGCAGCAAAGCGAAATCTGATATTTCAACTGAAAACTTTCGAGATTTCAAATAAATTCTCCTGCTAATACTCTTTTAAAAGGTTATGGTGTTGGAGTGAAAAATCATAATTTATATTGAAAAATCTTTTCAGCGTGCATGTTGAAGTTTTAAAATGGTTCTGTTCACAATGAAAAGATCAAATTGATTGAAGAATTCAACGAAATCTGACTTTTCTTAATACTGTATAATGGAGAAATATGAAGATTTGTGTTGTCACTTAAATCTGAAATTTTTTTCTTTCGTGGAAACGTAGTAATAGACCCTATAATCTAGCAACACTGAAAGAAGTAAAAGGCAAAGCGTTGAAATAAAAATAGAAGATAAATTTTGTATTAAAAAAATTGTACATAAAATCTTTGATTGAAGTACACATTTTGAAAAGTAAATAGCCAGCTCAGCACGCAAGCAATAAAACAAAAAAAAACGATCATAAATATTTTGTTTATTGTTGGTTCACAAAACAAAAAATGAATTGTTATTTTTTGTGTGTAGAGTTGCTATACACTTTCATCTAAACACGGTCTATAATATAACTCGAGTAAATAATATATGTATATTACTTACAAAATTTGTTTTTAGAACAATCTGCCTATTTCCAGAATTTTATTAGTCTTCAGTCTACAGATTTTTATTATTTTATTTTTTTTATATTTTTTTTAAAGAAAAATTGTGTCAAAAATCATCACTCACATCGTTAATTTAAGATCTACGAACATAAATATAATATAAATATAGCGAATTCATATTCACTTTTATAATTTGCAGGTAAAACTGATTTTTTTTTTATAAAATAAAACTTATATTTAAATTATGTTATTTCTTATTCAGTATTAAATATTTTGCAAATATTGTTTTTACTTACTAAAAGTAAAATTTGGTAGGAGTTATATGCCCCGTAAGAATTAATATGTCTCGTTTGTAAAATATTAAATTAATTTATTTATCTTGTATAGTATCTAGTTACATTTTTTTTGATATTTTTGTAAGACTTCTTTCATAATGTCGTATTTGTAAAATTAGAATTCTTGGAATGAGTGTTGTGTATATATTTGAAAGTGTCATTTATTGATTTATTTATTTTTATTTAAATCACTTAATTTTTTTATAAAAAAAAAAAAACATATTTAATTCATATAAACACACAATTAATATTTTCTTTTTCACTCATTGGATATAAATTGCATAATTACTAACTAAATCCAACTTAACATTTAAAAACAAACTTTCCTATACCAATTTTATTATATAATGTATTACCTATTTATTAAACAAAATTTTTCTTTTTTCAACCCATTCACAACAAACTTACTATTTTTGTCCCCAACACAAAAAAAAATATCTATAAAATAAATTCCATCGGTTTAATTATATACAAAAAAAAACAATATCTATATATAATTAATAATGGCAATATTCCGCAAATTACCATTCCTAAACATACATATCTATAAAAATATTGTAAAAACAACAATTTAAAAACCCCATAAAATGGAACACATAGATGATGAATACTCTCTGACAAGTAAGTTATCAGAAATGACGTTTTGAAGTTTTTTTAACTTTTGATTTTCCATACTTATAATATAAAAATATACCTACCTTAAAAAAAAAATATATTTAAGAAATATAAGTTTTAATTATTTATATAATTGCTTTTAATTTTCTTTTATTTTAGTTTTTGTTTGTCTGTTTTTCTTAGTTTTGTTGTTAGAGTATTTTATTATAGTGAAACAAAATATTTATGAAAATAATATTTTGGGTATTATTTGAGAAATCTTATTTTAATTTTAATTTCAAGGATAGTCATTTATTTAGTCATGAATGTTTAACAAAAACGAATACCCAAAATATTTTATAAAGTTGATGTTTTTTTTTTATTTAAATAAATACTAAATAAAATAAAATTATTAAATTAAAACACATTTCACTGCGATCGAATTATTATGATATTGATAAATTTAAAATCAAGCAACAGTTTCTATATTTGTATTTATATGACAAAAAAAATGAACAATGAATAACTGCAACGCACTGTCACAAAATCACAAAAATGCGTATATTCACGTTGCAAACATATTTAATGTTATAAATAATAAACCTTTTATATTGGAGTAAAATGAAATTAACAAAAAACAACAAAGCATTCTAGAAACAAATCTGAAATACTAGAGTTTAAAAAAAAAATACAAAAAATGTAGAAGTTTTGGAATCTTAAAATTTTTTTTTAATTAGATGTAGTAGTTCAAATCATTTTATAAGGATGCGCTAAGTTTCTGCTAATAAAAACAAAAAAAAAAAAAAACTTACAAAATGTTAAAAATTAAAATTACTCAAAAGCGACGACATTCAATTTGAATGCTTTTTTTTATGTAGAAAATGATAAATATTATATATATTCATGCTACCACAAAACAATCCTTAATCTCTATTTTCTTTATATAATTAGACAAAACTGCAGCAAAAAATAAAAACACACAAGAAAACACGCTTCTAACTCAATTTTGCACTCAATTATAGATAGATACCTACTCAACATCTTTTTTAGCTTGAATTGTCTTGTTTTATTTCCTCTCAAGTATAAATAATAATAATAGACCTTTTTTTAGCATCTTTGCATAAACTTAAACTATTATACAAAATAAAAGTAGTATATTATTATAGTGAAGTCAAAAATAATGCACGGTTTGATATCATAGGGCAAGTTTGTAGAAATGCATGTTGTTTAGTATTTGAAATTAAAAGTAGTTTAGTTTTCAAATATAGATATTATTAAATTGTTGTATATAACAACAAGGCTATGTGCAAGTTAAAAAAATTTGACTAATATTTTTATAAACAAAGAAACATGCTTTGATATATTTCCACTAATAAATGATTTTTAAATACAAACATGTATTAATCGAATAATTCCTTTAAGAAAAAAAATTCATTCCTTCCCTGAGTATTATTTTTTTTTTTTTTTTTTTTTTTAATTTTTGACTTATACTTATAAATTAATTTTTATCAATTTCTTTCGATAAATAGTAAAATCATTTTCTAAAAAAGTAAGAAGGTTGGTTGGCCAGAATAAATTGTTTATAGATGTTTTTTTTAGATATATACATTTCAGCTTACATCAGACTCTACAGACAGTTTGCAATTTTTTGCCTTTGATCGATTTTTATATTGGAAAGTGCTCGGCAACAAATTGCCTGAAAAAATTATGTACAATAAATTTGAACAGGGAATTACAAAACAAACTTTTTACGGTTGATTAAACCGAGACTGTGATATTCTATTGGTCGGTATGTGGTTTGAACATTGGTTACATATAGAAACATTCACACAGCTTTTCAGATCGAACAATCGATTTCTTTCCAGAAATAGTTCAGTTAATAATTGGTTTTTTTCTTCATGGGAATATATGTTTAGTAATTTTTCAAATTCAATAACTCAGCCTGTTGCAGCGGCGGCGGCGTATTCATTTATGTATTGAATTGTAAGCTTTTTATAATTCAAGTATTACCTCTTACCGATTTCAGAGCCCTCTGGTAAAAATACGTGTTTCTTTTTTTTCATTAGGGGGGTTCACATTATCAAATATGCTTGACAAGTATGGCTTGAGACTGAAGGCATTTTGCGTTCACATTTGTCAAACAGGCTGTCAAACATCAGTTCTCTTTTGAATTTTAACCATGGTGGACGTTTTGATTGCAGCTCTTGTAATAAATCAAATTTTAGAAGATGAAGAACTAGAAGTAAAAAAAAGGCAACAAAATAAGAGGAAACGAATTTGGACTAAGGAATGGCTAAACAAGCGTCCAAAATTTTCTTCTTTCAATTTGTTGGACGAATTGAATAAATTCTATAAATTTCAAAAAAATCCCTCCAAAATTCGCAATTTCCGCTTACAGTCATTTTTCTTTTTTTTTTCTTTTTTTTTGATGCGTACAGGTTCACAACTTTTTTAAGAATGAAATTTCCTCCTGGTTTGACAAGCATGCGTTCATATTCTCAAATATGTTTGTCAAGCAAGCAAAATATCAAAATATTTTGATATCCATCCAACATGCTGGACTAACTGTTTGATGGAGCGTCCACATTTTCAAATTCGAATCAATCAAGTCATGCTTGTCAATCATATTTGATAATGTGAACCCCACTATTTATCGTCGTCGCGTCTGAGGGTTTTACAAAAAAGCTAGAGACGATCTCGAAATCGCTACAATTTGTTCCTGTTAATGAGAAAAAGCTATGGAAAAATGGGTTAAAAGGATTTAATTGTGCAAGCAAGTTTCGGGCAGACTGTCATTACGAACTCTTTTGTCGAAATTTCAGGATAAATTTGGTCTAATTTTATTGATACAGTGTGGAATTTCCTACTTTAATGAGCGGATGTTTGCTTGTTGACATCGAACTTTGACTTTAAATAAAAATAATTCCAATTGATCGAGTCTCCTACTCCTTGAACTTTCGAATTGCTCTTTTTGTATAGTTGACGAAGTTAAATCAACAAATCAATATTTCGACAATACCTACTTTTAATTTCCGAACTGTGGCTGTCAAACATTCATTATTTTTGAAATAATTTTCGACAGTTTAAGCACGTTGTTCTGTCATGTAATGTTCCATTTTTATTAAAACCCTAAATTTTCAAGTGTGAAACGATGGTAAATTCAAACCTTGAGTTAATTTTGGGACATCTAGAACATAACCCCATAACTCAATATTTCTGGGAGAGTTTATATGATGTACATATATGTCTATAAAAGCCCCAAATTAAATTTTAAGTGAATGTGGTCGATTGACCTTTCTTGTCTAAAGTTCCTCAATATCTGCCCAAACCCATTTGGAGACCCTGGATAAATTTTCTAATTTTTTACAGTTGCTACAAGGAAAAATAAATTTGGAATATTATTCTTAATTTATGTACATGTTGTTTTTCAATAGATATACAATATTTGACGACTTTTTTATTGACTGAGATTGAACCTAGACCAAGTTTATCCAGAATCTATAATGACCTTTCTACCGAAGTGACATGATCAGATCCCAATCAAAAGGGATAATTTAAAAAAAAAAATACTTCATAAAAGTATATATGTTAAATATTAAATATATTTTATGATTAATTATAAAATCTTTAATTATTTATTTATTTGTGGCTTTTTTTTATACATACATACATATATATAAAATAAGGCTTAATGTTACAGTAATATTAGTAAACTGTTTAAAATAAAATAGAAAGTACTGCTTTCGCTTTGGTATAAATTTATTTATGTTCTTTAATAAAAAGCCTCAACAAAAAAATAAACAGTGGGAATTAATGAAAATTAGATTATTTTTTGTTTAGAAAATTTCAAATGGCTTATTTGTTGGGATTTTTCAAAACCTCAATTTAACTATGTAGGTATATATTCTAAACGAACTTGGAGCAGTACAAAGAAATGTCACCTTTTGCAACTTCTGCTTTATAAACTAAGTTCTTTTCGAACTTTAACTTGTCATTTCAAAATAAAATACATTTGAAATTAATTACATAATATGCGTTTATTTAAAAGAAAAAAAATTTCTGCGCCAACTTATCCTCATCTTACCTTCGCAAATTTTTTCTCCATAAATTGTATATTTTTTTTATCGAAATATAGTTTTATTGATTTTGTCAAAATAAAAATAATCCAACAATTTTTTTGTATTTATTTATTTTTATTAACACTTCCCTTAAAACATCCTAAAGACAAAAAAAATACGAATCAAGTCAAATTGTTTGTGTTTTATTGATTTTATTTTTTGTTTTTATTTTAATTTAAAACCGCAATGTGGGTTTGAGGTTCTGATCAAGTGAAATGTTTTACAGATGACCATCATCCCGCACCTACATTTACTCCTCCAGAACTACCCAAAAGGGTGCATGTGCGTGGATCATCATCGGGTAAACAAATACTAATACAATCAATGAAAAAAAAATGTATACACACAAAAGAAAAAAAAGCAAAAAATGATGTCTTCCATTGTAAAATACATTATATAAGTATTAAAACAATAATATGGCAATGCAATCCTATATTTCAAAATGCAAAATCCCAACAACGAAATGCCACATTAGATTTTTATTTCATTTTCAAATACGTTTTTCTTTTCTGCCTTTTTATTTTTTATTTTAATTATTTATTTATTTATTTATTTGCAATAAAAATAGCTTCTGATTTTATTAAAGAATCTTATTTATTTTGATTAATTTTTGCCACGGCTTCTTTTTTGATTTTGTCCTGTATTGGCTTTATATACTATTGGTTTTTTTTTTTTTTTTTCTTTTTTGTTCTCATATTAATTTCTTATTAAACCACAATTTATAATTTTACATAATTTAACCAAAATGTCAGAAAAAAAACCCAAATGAGGTGAAAAATAAAATAATTATCTCAAGCATGTTTTATTATTATATAAATATAAATATAACAATTTCTTTTTATTTTCCTGCAAACTGAATATGATCTTCAGAATAAATGTTGAAATTGTTGTAAAATTAATTTGCATATTTATTAATTAATTATTTCCATGTGCTGTGTATTTATGTATTTAATTTGTTTGTGTATTAATTAATTTTTGTTTCTTTTTTTTTTTTGTTAATGTTTCGTTGCTTTTAAACAAAACTATTATTATTTGATTATTTTTTTTTTTTTTCATTCATCACATTTTTTCATTGATTTTTCTCACTGTTGGTATATTGCTCATCGTTTGTTGCTAATATAATCAAATTGTGTACTGTCTACATTTGATAATAAAATTAAAAAATAACATTTTGTATTTAAATTTACATATTATTCTAGTAGATATTCAAATAATTTTTGTGTTTTACAGGTGACATTACAAGAGATCGAGAAGATATGACTCGTAAGTACCTTTTTGGAAATGTGCTATTAAGTTGAAGAATATTATTTCTTTAATTACAATTATTTGTTTAAACATAATAAATAATGCATAATTAATTTCCAAAGCTTAAATTAATAAGTCTATAATTTATTGTAATAATATATAATCCCACACGAAAATCGAAGTTTGCATTCTTCGTTATACTGAAAATTCTGTTAATCAATATGACAGTTTTCAGCTGACTAACAGCTAAATGCGTGACAGCTGTCATTTCACTAGGTGTGTTTTGTTGACCTTTTTAATGTTCGCATCAGGAAATACTCAAAAAAAACTATTTAGCTTTTCAATTTCATTAAGATATTTTGCACCTGAATGTTGGCTATATTTCCCTGGGTTATCTGTCATTTCCTGAGGTAAAAAAGAGATTTTGGAACGTTAAAATAGTAAAAAAGAAAATACAATGCTCAAAAAAGCAGCTAAAATTCCTCCAGCATTTAGCTGTCTAACTGCACGCCGATTCTGTTTCAGTGTATTTATGTAACTCACACTATTTTATTTAAAAAATAAAACGGATGCGTTCATTAAATATGGTTACTTACCAAAACCAATATTATTCTGTTCGAATGGTGTCATATATGTATGATTTGCCAATAATTTTTATTAAAATAATTTTATTTGCATCATCGAAGATGTATTTTGTTATTTTTAATAAAATAATTTGTTGCAAAATTTTTAATCTTAATAACCAAGTGATTTTTTCAAAATATGTTCAAAACTACCTAAAATACTCACCGAACATATTAATGGAAATCACGCAAGGATACCAACATAAAAACAATATTCATTGGAAAGTTAATGTTCTCATTAGAGTTATTGAAGTCTCAATTTGCTGTTAACTTGTTGTTTATGCATTAACGAGTGTTGAAAGTTGGCTTAATGTGAAATATTTCTAAATGTTCACATTAATCGTGTTTCTATTTCTACTATGAAAATTCTCTTTCAATATCGAATGAAAGTGCCTGTTTACACAGTTGTTTTACTGGAAGACGCATTTAGTGTTTTGACATACATCTGTCAGAAAGATATATTCATTTAATTCAGAGCCTAGTTTACAATTTCGATGAACTCAAGACCAAATTGACTAAAGAACATTTTTCAAGACCTATTACTCGAACCTGGGACACAGAACAACGTCCTATTATGCTTTAGTTGAGTGTTTATCATTCAATTATGGGCTCCAATTTGTTTTAATAAATGAGAGAGTTTATTTTTAATTAAATAAGAATTTATTTTTTTTCAAATCTTATAAAACTTTGCATCGAATGTTTTTCGAAAAATTTCCAAGGGTGTTTTTAAAAGTTCAAAAGTAACAGTACCTATTGATCATTTCTGTACCCGAACAATGCAACGTATTTCGATTGATAAATATTTTGTATCGAATAACATTTTGTTTACATTCATATTTTTGCTACGAATCACGTTAAAATTACGAAAAAAATATCTATAATCTGTCCCAAAATTATTATTATTTGAGTTCTTCAACTTAGATTAAAAAAAAAATGTTTAAATAAATATTTTTTAAATCTATAATAAATTTACAGTTATAAATCGAAACGGACGTCGACCAAATGGTACAAATAATGGTGGATCAACGTTACAAATAAATTCTACCACAAAACAAGTGAATAAGGTGAAACCAACAGTGAATCGAGGTCAAATCGAGGGCACACTAATGTCACCATCAACATATAATAGGTAATTTATCATTTTAACAAACAAAAAAATTCACTCGAGAACTTTTTTTTTATTTATTGTGTTAAAGCAAATATTTTGACCCAAAAAACCAAAGAAAAAGAAGGAAGGTTAATTTTACTTTCTGCCAGAACTTAGTACCTTAACTATATTATTTCTGTTACCACTTATAAATTTCTAAAGAAAAAGCAAATAAATTAAGTTTGTTTAAGTTTTCTTTTAAAGCACTTTTGGTAAGTATCTCTTGTTCCACTGTAGATAGCCTCTCTCTCTCGTCGAGTAGGATTGGTAATAGATAACTAAATTTTTGATATCACAAATAAAATGAAGCTGCAAAAAAAGTACATAAAAACGCCTCGAAAATATATATTATATACATACCTACAAATCGCTCGCTTAGGTTTTATTGTTTTGCCAAAAAGCCCCAAATCTACATACATAAAAGAGCTATTTTGTTTTTGTTTGTGGAAAACGTGATGAACTCTCATTAACCATAATTTTGCTAATGGTTTTTTTTTTTTTTAAATCGTCTCAATCTTTACTTACTTATAAACTGCTTACTCTAACTGACTAAGAAAATATTTTTTTAATTCCTAAAAAAAACATCAACTAACAAAAAATTTCGTTATAACCAAATTAACAACAACAAAAAATCTCAAAATATTGCTTAAAACCAAAATTTAATTTCAGGCCTTCAGAAACCGATGCTAATCCTTATGCGGGCTATCAACTTGCTTACGAAGTTAAAAAGCTCATGTATGCGTCTAATTTCCTTTTTTTTTTGTGTTGTCTTGTTTTATGTGTAATGATAATAATTATTTAAAAAAAAATAATACTAAACTACAACTCTGCTACAATAATACCACCACTTTAATTATAATAATGATTTTAATGTCGTGTTCTTTGTGCTATGTCTCATTATTCTTGTTACTTGTTATTTACATTGTCTTTGTCTAATTTGTGTTACATTGCATTGTCTTGCTAGACCGTATTTTCGACTTACAATTAAAAATCAATAAAAATTCTTGTAATGGTTTTATTTTTAAATTCAACTTCTTCTCTTTTTACTCAGTGAAATGAATATCATTTAGCAAAGTTATTTACAAAAAAAAAAACTTTATATCTCATCAATACATTTACTCGTACGAATAACTGTTAAATGCTATGCAAAGATTCTTCCTAATATTGATAAATAAAGATTTATAATATAAAATAGTTTATGAGTGGTTTTAAGAATTTTTAGCTTCTTTTCAAAACTTCTACTACAATTTATTAGAGAGCATGCAACTTCGTTTGAAAATAATATTTTATAAATATTTTGAAATGATAATTTTAAAGAAAATATTAAACTTTGACCATATTTAACAATAAAATTTTATTTTTTAATCTATATAATATAGAAGTGTTAGATCTTAGCTTAAATATTTCTGCATTCCTATATAATCCAACAATTTTTTAAAATATTTTCATTTAGCAACTTTAAGAATAATTATAGCACATTTTTTTGAAATTCTCTTTCGAAATCGGTCATATGTACTTCCAGCAATATGGGCAACTTACATACCTATATAGAGGAAAAAATGTAAAATAGGACATTTAATTTGTTGCCTTTTTGAAAGAATGTCTTTAATTATTTAAAAATATTTTTTGAAGCATGATAATATAAAAGTTTAAAATATTTGTTTTATTTTTAAAGCTCTCTTTAGCAAATCTGAATTTTAGACAAGGATTTTATGCAAAAGAAATCAGACCCTTTTGAAATTTGAAAACAGAATAACAAATTTAGGTGTGACTTATTTTTCCTTTGAAATAGAATTCAAAACTGAAATTCCACCTTGTGTTTATTTTGATCGCATTTATAAGATTTTGTTATGGAAATACCCCTTCTGCTTTAGGATGTTTAGATAAATAATCAACAAATTTCCCTCTGAGCATCAAACTTGGTGCTTTTGAGTTGATTTCATAATTATAACATTAGATAGAAATTTAAAACGTGACATAATTTCTATTAGCCTATAACTGTCTAAACACGAAACTGAGTTTTATTAAAATCCTACCAAAGTCATCACAGCAAAAAAGCCCCCCACTATCACAAAATGCCATCACTGCTCTTTTAACTTTGTGGCGAGCGTGCTGGTTTAACATCACAGAACGCGGTGAGTTCGAACTGTCAACCAAATTTCAACCCAAATTCAACTTGACCTTTCGATTTAGTTTGAGCTACGAAGGAACGTATCCGATATATTTACATCAACGTATCGTAAGTTGTAACAGCACAACGTAATATGCTACTGGAATTTGCACGTTTTTAGTTTACCCTACCGCTGGCATAGATGTTTAAACATCTCTTACTCAGATTTAACTCAGCACTGACCCGGTCAGTTTTTAGTATTTAATTAAACCAGAGTTAGTTAACTTAAGGTTTTAACTGTCAAAAATCTATCAAAATCCAAGTGAGAAACTTAGGAATTGTTTAGGCTTTATTATAAAAATATCTAGTTTTGCTACACCTTCTGCAGAACCAGGGCCTAGTGACTTATACAACCATTTTGTGTACTTGTTGTCATAGTTAGCAGGAATGAAAGGGATCTACAATTTTCTCCCAAATTCGAATGGATTAGATGAGATGCGTTTTTTTCATCATAAGTCATAGGTACAAGAAGCAACAGCCGTGAAAAAATATTTTTGTTTTTAGAAGGAAGAAGTTCGAATTCAGTCCCCAGATCTTTGGCAAGACAGTAGTACTCACTTAGCTTTACGACACGCAGGGCAAGGTTTACCTACTGTTACATAGTACGCAAATCTAAGGTAATATAATGCGCATGTTGTCAAAGTTGAAAGTGTAAGAAATTAAAAATGGCCGTTCGACTGCCCAAAAGAACTACTCACCGCATCTTTAGAAACAGCAACAAAATATTGAAGTTAGACAAGTGAAGGGCCACTGGATTTATCATTCGGAAGTGAATAAAAATGAAAACGCTAATGATATTACCCATAATTTGTGTAGGTACTGTGTACTGATCTATATTATAAATATAAGACAATTTCATGTGAACGCCCAATTTTTTTTTTTAATAAAACTCGTGCAATTAGTTTCAATACAAATATCAATCAATTCCTAACATTACAGGTCAAAGCTGTACTCTTAACATTTTTAAATGAGATCAATTTTACTCATTTCTCATGATTATCCAAATCTCTAAAAATAAACTTCATTGAGAGTTTTCTGCGTTACAAAAACATAAATACTTTAAAAATTTGCACGCTCAGGTTTTTCTTTCAAGAGATCTTAATACATAATCTGATTTTGCTTTGCTCGAAGAGGAACCCAATTTTTGCCTCATGGATTGAATGACGCTTCTGGTTGATAAATCGTATATAAATAATTCTTATATAAATAATAAAATTGGTCTTCGGCACATTTCTTATTAAACCAATTGGCTTTTACCTTTACCTATATATTTTATTTATCTCGGCCTTTCGTAAATGCCTTTGTTCTGCTTTTTTAAAAACCCTTTCTTTTCTTTGAGTATTAACCTAAGTTTCCAAGGCAAGTATTTGATTTACTCTTAAAACCACTCTTATTTAAATAAAACAAAAAAATTATAATAATAATGCACGACTTAAGTTTAAAAAAAAAAAACAAAAACAACAAAAATGATATTTATTTCAACTGCTTTTCCTAAATTCATAGTTTTCTCATATCGGGACGCAACTCACCATTTTTCATATACACAACAAAAACAACTCATAGGACAGGTTCAAGGAAATTTAGATTTGGCGTCAATTAACGATTTCTGATTTTCCAACTATCAATGTCAACTTATGTATTTTATAGTTGGGTAATCAAAAAAAAAACAAAAAATAGTTTATTGGCCAAACATCTTACTTTCATTGAACCCGTTCATTCGCATTTATCACTAATTAAGAGCAAAAAAAAAACCCTTTTCTCTTCACTTTAATTCTCTTAAAACACACACACTTACAGTTTTTATATTTTGATGGCTGAATCTACACACTTATTTCAATCAAAATAAACAAAAGAATTACTTTGGCATTTTATCTTCATTTGCAAAACCAGCATTATGTAATTTTTGAATAAACAAAAACATATAATTTTTGAAACACACTTTTTCGCATCACAGCACATTATCGGCACAAGCAATATTTTTGTATTTGGTTGGAACATTTAGGAGGCAATAAGTTATTATCTTTTGTTCAGATTTTTTCTTTTATTTCGTTGGATTGGAAACATATTTTTTGCAAGAATCGTTTAATATACAACAACTTTTCTCATAATTCGACACAAACAATAATTATTATGTATATTATATTTTTTCTGAATCGTAAAAAATTATTTTAGAATGCATTAGCCAATTTTAATTTTAGTTTTACTTTTGTTTTTTTTTTTTTAATTCAAACATTATTTCGAAACTTATTGCAAGCCATTGGCCATTTTGAGAGTACAGTTTTTTGCTAAAATTTATATTTATTATTTTGAAATTTAGGCCGACTAGTCGTAGCTCGGGTACTGCACAAAATCAGCCAGGCAGTGTTACACTGCCGGCTGGTATTGCTGATGATCAATCGAAGGATTTCGACTTCGAGAAGACCGAGATGAAATACGACTCGACCGGAATGTTCCATTGGAGTCCGGCGAGAAACCTAGAAGACTGTATATTGGTATGATCTTAATAAAGCTATTCAACTCTATGAACTTTTTTACGAAAAAATTCTTTTAGGATCGAAATCAAGCGGCAATGACGGTCCTTAATGGTCACGTAGTAGTTTGTTTGTTCGCTGATCCAGATTCACCATTGATAGGACTGCGCAACTTGGTTATGCCATTGCGTGCGTCAAATTTTCACTATCACGAACTGAAGCACGTGGTGATAGTGGGCTCAGTTGATTACATCCGACGTGAGTGGAAGATGTTACAAAATCTTCCAAAAATATCGGTGCTAAATGGATCGCCGTTAAGTCGAGCTGATCTGCGAGCTGTCAATGTTAACCTATGTGATATGTGTTGTATTCTATCGGCCAAAGTTCCTAGCAATGATGATCCAACGTTAGCCGATAAGGAAGCAATTTTAGCGTCGTTAAATATTAAAGCAATGACATTCGATGACACAATCGGTGTATTGAGTCAACGTGGTCCAGAATTTGATAACCTATCAGCTACAGCCGGAAGTCCGATAGTATTGCAGCGAAGAGGTTCTGTTTATGGTGCTAACGTTCCGATGATTACAGGTTTGATTCAGAGTTGCTTTATTAGTGAACATTGTTATATTAATTTTTTTTTTTTTTGTGGGTTTTAGAACTGGTTAACGATAGTAATGTGCAGTTTCTCGATCAAGACGATGACGATGATCCCGATACAGAACTTTATTTAACACAACCGTTCGCTTGCGGTACTGCGTTCGCTGTTAGTGTATTAGATTCATTGATGTCAACGGTAACAAGATCAGATGTTTTTCAAGGAATTTAAGTCTAAATGTTTGTTATTTCAGACATATTTCAATCAAAACGCCTTAACATTGATACGATCACTCATAACGGGTGGCGCTACACCAGAACTGGAGTTGATCCTAGCTGAGGGTGCTGGTCTTAGAGGTGGATACAGTACGGCCGAAAGTTTAAGTAATCGCGATAGGTAAGTCTTTAATCTTTATTAAATACATCCTAACACAGGAAGAATTCACTTATAATTCTATACGCGGAAGTGAATTCGAGAGCCGTCTGTCTGTTCGATACTAAGTAATGAAATCGTGGTAGAATCAATTTTAAAGATCTGTTTAATTTTGTTATAGAGGCAGTTCGGTTCCTTCGTTTTTATAATGCTATGTAGAAGAATGAGTGTTCTTAACTTGACGTAGTCTTCGAAAGCCGTGCCGAGCAAGTTTTTGGCTAAGTGTCAAATATGGTCATATCTCTTCAAGTTATATAATTACATATCGTAAAGAGCTATTGAATGCTATTTATAGTTTTCTCCTACTTTCGCTGTCACAATTATAAAAATTTCACATACATAAATTAGCACAGAAATAACTAATGATTTAACGAGGAGTATTTTTGTCTTCACGGGTGTGAATTTTTGTACAGTCCACAATATTCCAAGACCCCGTACGCTTTACCTAAAATCAAATATATTTACATATGTGAAAATTCCATTTGAGTGTACGGTTAAACATAACACCAAGGTTCTTTGAACTATCCACGAATTGAATTGTTAAGTTATTCAGCAAAATAGGTGGAAAATATGAGAGGTCTACTATTTTTCTTGAAACCATTAAGCACTTGTATTTATTAGGATTGAGTACTAAACTGTTTTCTGATGCCCAGATTCCAATGCGATTTAAGTCTTCATTTATAATGTTTGCACCATTTTCTATGACACCTAGGGGACAGCTATGGTAGATTTGGATATCGTCTGCCTACAAACGTTTAGAACAATGAAGATTAATAGAAGTGATATCATTAATGAATATGGAGAATAAGAGTGACCCTAAAATGGATCCTTGGGGAACACCTTGGCTCAATGGAACAAAATTTGAAAAACATTCGCAAGAGTAAAGAGAAAAGTTGAAACGATAGCCCAATTTGTTGACGAGTATGGTATGATCCATCATATCAAATGCTTAGTAAATATTTAAAATTGGTACTTTTTTTTTTTTTTTTTTTTTTTTTTTTTTAATTCATTTTTATTTTTTCCATATCTTATAACTATCTTAAAGCTAGACAAAAATTCATAAAAACTAGCCTACTTATCAATAACTTACAACTAACTTACTGGCCCCATGCGGGCGCTCTAAGTTAAACTATTGGTACTTTTTTATTCAAAAAACACAAAAAAAAACTGTGTTACCGATGTGAAAATACATACTTGTTATCGATGATTTGTATGAAACTCCATTTTTTTTCTATGATGGTGACGCTAACTCTCGATGTCGTTTTTTTAAAAAAAGATGCCTTTTTTTCTGCAATAGGAAATAGTAAGTAGCTTTGGGAGTATACTGTACACTGTACAGGTGCGTTTTTTTTTCAAATACCGTAGAGAATTTGTTGAAAAAATGACATCGGGGATTATCGAAGCCTTCACATAAAAAAATGAAGTTTCCATACAAACCACTCTTTATGCTTTCTCAAGATTAACTGACAATTAAATACACCTAAGCCGCCATCTTGATGTTTCTGTGACATCACAATCATCTTTTCATTTTTATTTTTATTTTGTCTGGTCATTTACTTCTATTTACGCAATTAAAACGAACGTTATTTCATACTTTTTCCATACGTTTCGTCGGATTTTCCCGACATTCTCAGGGGTAGTTTTATTAAATCTGTAGAAATGAAGAAGTCAGGAAAATCCGACGAAACGTAGGTTTTATTTGCATATAGAAGAAGTAAAAGACCAAAAAGATCCGATTTTACGTAAAAATAAAACACATTATCATTTAAATAATTGGTCAAATAAATCTTTAATTATTTTTGTTTATATTGAAATCTTAAATATATATTTATTTTCACAAGCCTAGTTTTATCATTGATCAAATTTAATTTTAAGGTGCCGAGTGGGTCAGATCTCACTATACGATGGGCCATTAGCCCAATTCGGAGAATGTGGCAAATATGGAGATCTTTTTGTCGCTGCGCTTAAATCCTATGGCATGCTGTGTATTGGTCTCTATAGATTTCGAGATACAAGTTCGAGTTGTGATGCGAGTAGTAAACGTTATGTTATAACAAACCCACCCGATGACTTTTCCTTACTGCCAACCGATCAGGTAATATAATTTTTGAATTTTGCTTATTTTATTTATTATATATATTAATTGTATTTTTTTTTAATAATTATTAAGGTATTCGTTCTAATGCAATTCGATCCTGGCTTAGAATATAAGCCACCAGCCGTACGAGCACCAGTTGGTGGACGCAGTGCAAACACACAAGGCTCAGGGGTCGGTGGGGGTGGTTCAAATAAGGATGACAATTCTTGATTGTTACTGTGTAGCGCCTTAACTGATGGTCCTTATTCGTACATATGAACGATGGAGAATAATCTTTTGTACAAAATAACGCATTTATGGCAACAAACAATTCGAAAATTTTTACAAAAAATGTATTTCATTTTTAATCGTTTAAGAAATTAAATTTTATTTAAACAAAAACAATTTATAACAAAAAAAAAATACTTCTTTAAATTAATTTCAAGTTTAACATATTTTAAAATTAAATTTATTAAAGTAAAATCAGTAAAAATGATAAAACTCACTTTTAAATGAAAAATTGATTTTAAATTATTTATATTCAAAAATTAAAAAATTAAAAACTATTATTTATTCGAAAGCCAAAAATAACAAAACGAAATAATAATAATAATAATAAATACTAAATGCGATATTTTGTACTATTATATTTGCAATAACATTTGATTAATCCAACTTGTATCCTGTTGCAATCAAAGGATATCTTTAAATAATTCCATCAGCAAATGTCATTGCAAATATAAAAAGAAACCATCTTTCATTTGTTTAAGATTGCTTCCCACACCATTCCGTATGCCTTTTAGAACCTTTTATTATTGCATTTTATTTTATTTCTTATTTTCTTATGTTGGTTCTTTATTTTATTATATAATACTCGTGTTAATTGCACATTAGTTTTGTAGCATCACTGTCGTTTTAAATTTTCATTGTTTAAATTTAATTAGTGCATTATTGTTAAGTTTTCGTTTTTTTTTTATATGTATATTTTATATATTTAATAATATTCCCCTATTTTTCAATAAATAATTATGTTTGTAATCAAAGTACATGAACTATTATTTGTTTTTTCTTTGTTTTTGATTTATTATATTTTTTATTTTTATTTATTTCTTCTTATTTCTTAGTTTATTTACAAATTCTGAAAAAAAAAAATACTGACAATTCAAAAATGGATTTTTTTTTTAACTTTAACTTTTATGGTATGTTGGTTTCCCTATCTTTTTTATTTATTTAAAATCCTGGTTTGTTCATTATTTATGTATTATTTAGTTTTATTTTTTGATCATCTACAGTTTTTCTCATCTTAATGGTGTGACGTAAGCAATTGGGAACCATTAGTAAGGTAAGCTACACATTAAATACAATTTTTAAGGAAACAAAGTATAAATTTAGTAATAAAATTTTATATAAAAAAAAAAACTATCCAAGTTAAACACACAAACAACCATTCACACAAAGTATTTAAAAATACACAAAACGAAACCCTATAATACGAACATTTCTCTGAAAAAAAAATACTGCTTTGATACTAAAAAAAAATCTAGTCTACTCTAGCAACGGCATTTCTTAGAAGTAGCTCTTAATAAATAAGTTTATATAAATGATTCAAAAGAATAAAAAAAAAAAACATAACTATATGAGTGGAAAAAAACAGGCCGTAAATAAATTGCGTCTAACTTTTAAAATTTAATACTAGAGATTGAATGCTTATGCTTTCTTCTAAAACAAATAAAAAAATCGGATTTACAACATAAAAAGGAATGAAAAGAACTTCTTAATTATTATTTACAAAATAAACCTCCATTGTATATTACAATCCTAACAACAAAAAAAAGTGAAAATATTATAGAAGTTATACATACATGGGAATATCTTCCACAAATACATGTGTTTTTGATCATCGCCAACAAACAAAATGAAAATATATCTTTGAAAGTCAAACAATCAACTCTTCGTTTTTTTTATATATTTAAAATAAAATCTAAATAAACAATTGTTTAGTTAAGATCCTTTAAATAAATTAAAAAAAAAAAAAACAAGGAAGGTACATACAAAAAAACAACAGTTTAAAGTAGAAAGCAACAAAGAATCTATACCAAAATAAAAAAAAAAAATCAAACTCAAACATTTCTCTTTTTAAGATATTTTTTGTATAAATACAAGCATTTCAACTATATTATACTTTTACTTAATAAGACTTAATGAAAAATACTGACACAGTAGTAATAATATTTGTTCTAAACTTGTTCGTAAATTTGTTTATTTATTAAATGTTAAAATGTAAATAATTTTTTAATGCTTTTAAAAAACTTTTTTAAAAACGCTTTTAATATTTTTTTTTGTAAAAAAATGAAATATTAGTGAATTAATTTATTTAATTTATATAGTTTTTTTTTCGAATTTAGTGATTTTTTTTTATTTTATGTGGTAGAAATTAATTTTTTTATTTCAAAGATTTGTGGAAATTTGAAAGATCGTTTAGAATTTGATTTGAATTTGAATGAAAAGCTTTTTTTAAAAAAATAAGAAATTGATTAGTTACTGTCATATTACCTACCTATAGATTATAGTAGGACCAATAATAATCAAAGTTGACAAACTTTTTTTCTCTTAAAAAACAATAAACTCAAAATTTTAGACACGGGTAAAAAGAAAAACCATTTGAAGTAAATAAGCAGTGACAAAAATGTTGTCCTTACTTAATTCAAATATTAATGAATAATGAATGCATTAAATATTATTATTGCATATTATTTGTCAAGTTGATTTAAAAATTGCAAGGTTTTTGTGTAGTAAAAGTTTGATTCTATGCATAATAATTAATCAGAAAAATCACATTTATCAGTTATTGGTGTTAAGATGGCTATAGTACTATAGCTATAGTATAGTATAGAAAAATCACATTTATCAGTTATTGGTGTTAAGATGGCTATAGTACGGTTTGGACTTGGACTAACAAATGTCTCCAGCTCAGTGTTTAGATTGCCGGTTGTGCGGTCTAATGCACCGTCCATAATAGGTCTTAGATTAAAAGACTTGATGACCTTGATGAATGCCTACATGAACATAACCCACAAACATTTGAGCTTTAATCTTTTGGATATAACAATGTCAGTAAACAGCCCCGTATAATTCGATGATTAACCATCTCATGGGTTTGCTTTTATCAGGCTTAAATTTGTGAATTTAACCTTGATGTGAATTTTCATAAGCCAATGATGTAAAAATTCGTTCAGAGAATCGGTTGAGAAAAACGAGCCATCACAGAAAAAAATTGACATTTCTATAGGAACAAACTATCGATAACAAAAAGAGCTGGTAAAACATATTTTTTTTCCGAATTAAGATTTAGTCACAAATATTCTTTTGGTTTAGCAAAGCCCGCACATGATTAACTGATATTGCATTTAACATGTAAATTGTTTAGCACCGACCTCGTTTTTTTCTTATTCAATTGCTTCCGAGATTGGATAAATTATATGAAATTTAAAATGTTTTGACTTTATCATCCCAAACGACCAATTCACAGTCCAAAACAAGCTGTAGGTATAAATCGTATCAATGAGTTAAAATTAAAATTCTTAAATTTCTTGAATTGCGGTAATTTTAGCTTTGTTGAATTATAGAGCATTTATAGGTTATTTACATCTACCAAAAGGCTACCAGTGAACTATTAAGTACGTTACATTTCACTTTGCAATTGTTCAGTGTATGTATAGTGCTTGGCTGCTAATTTAGAGTTGTGGGCTTAAGCCCTAATCTAGGCAGTTTACTTTTCCACATGCTCCATAACTAAGTTGGAATTTTATGTGAAATTAAACACCTCATATTCTCAATCCACTATTCTTCTATTTCATTTAACTATATTGCCGTGGGATAAAGTTGCATTAAGCAATGTCTTTCTTATAAGCTGCGTTTTTTTGCAAGCGCGAAGATATTGGACTACAAAAACGACATTGAGAATTAGCGACACCATTACAGAAAAAATTGAGTTTCCATACAAACTACGAGTATGGTATTTTTGTCGGTAACACAGTTTCTCTCTGCGGTTTAGTTAAGCGACGAAAATTCTAGCTAAGCTCCAAGGGAATTATTTGTTGTACTAAACATGTATTTTTTTAGCTCCAAAAAATGTTTCATATTCAACTGAACTGAATAGCCGACAGTTTAGTTCTTAAGTCGGCAAAGAATTTTTTATTGAAATTGATTTCAGTACATTTGAGTAGATACAAAAAATCATTCAATTCAAAATGTAATAAAAGAAAAATCTGTAAAAGAGAACAAGAGAAGCTCTATAGCAAAACGAAAAGTTTTCAATTTTAATAATAATAATTTTTAAGCCTTATAATTTCGTTACTTTTCTATCAAACCATTCCTATATTTTTTTTTAAATATGTACGACAAAAAATAAAATACTTTCAATACACTGCCACACATACTTGTTCAAACTCCACCTAGCCAAAGTTTAGAGACAAAACAATAAAAACATATCGGTCCATTAAAACACAAAACAAAACTATAATTATAAATCATTAAATTTATTATTGTTATTTTTATAAATTTTTCTCTTTAAGTTGAAAAAAAAATGCACCAACCTACATATATTACTTTTTTATAATTTATTACATTTTTTATTTTCTTTATTTTTTTATTTAATTATATTTTTTTATTTCAGTTCATGGAGAAATGGATAGCAAGATTTGGGGAATAATTATATTTTTCTACTTCTCTACAACATCAAACAATTATTTTTCCAATCTTCTGCACAGCAATTTATGATCGTTATGGCAAAATCAATTTTTATAAACAGATAAACAACACTTGTCTTTTCAATATATATTATTATATAATAATATAAAACTATACGTATAAATATTTATATATAAAGAGTATGTAAACAGAAAATGAAACTCTCAAAAATTTTGTTTACTATTTCCTTAATCAATGATAAATTGATCATATAACCATATTCGAATTCATGGTCTTATATAGAAACAACAACAACAAAATAACACATCAAAGTATACTGCCCGATTCATATATAAATTCGTACAAATCAAAATAAAAATAAATAGTAATCTTCATTCAATTCGAAACTCGTGTAATAATTACAATAAACGATGATCATTCGATCACTTATTTGCTTATTTCATAGCACTTACAAAGTAACTTTCAAAACTAAACCATATAACGTATCTTCTTATATAAAATAATATAAAAAAGTATTTAAATTATCCCGTCATAATTAATTTTCGTGCATAAAAAAATATGTTCAGCTTTCCTTCAAATTTCACAAATCATTTACAATTTCACTTATTAACTTATTCTATAGTTATTATAAATTTTTGAATTTCTTTAAATTCATTATTCTTTCTGACTTTATTAAATATCTTGTTTAAAATTTCCAATACTAATCAAAAAATGATATAAAAAAAAACACGTCATATCGACTTCATTTCAAATTTAACATATTAAATTTAGGTACGTATTGTTTTCTTTAAGCACATTCCGCACAATTTGATTTTATAAATTATAAATTGTTTATTTTAATTTAATTAAAATTCTATTGTATATAAAATTCACATTTGTTGGCTATTGAGTTTATTTTATGGAAATTTTTAAGTTTTTTTTTTTTTTTTTTTGATGTAAGATAGTGAGAAAAAAATACCATTTTCTATTTATTTTGAACAAATGCAATTTTTTTATATAATTTAATTTGTTGTTTTTTTTTTACAATAAGCCATCGTCGTATATTTAAATCAGTATAAGCCTTATACTACTCCGTACATAAACCTGTGTAAAAAAAATCATTAAATTTTATTTTTAATTTGATCATTGATAGTATTTAGCATTAAACAAAAAAGAGATGAAGTTGGAGCTTGAATAACACCAAACACAATTTAGATTAATATTTTAAAATCAGCGAGTAAAAACTTTATTAAAACTTAGATAATCATAAATATACAAAATAAAAAGCAAAAAAAAAAAAACAAATAGCATCATCACTTTTCTTTTCATATAAATGTATAATTAGTTATTGCAAGAAAACAAAAAAAAAACATTCGAGCTTTCACATAGTAATATAGATACAAATCTCAACAAAATAACAGTAAACTGCTTGGATACAAAATATGAAACCAACAAAAAAAAAATATCAAATACAGATAAAACACAGTTTGCTTAAACAACAACCATATTTATATTATTAAAAAAAATACACTATAAGGAAAAGAAAAATGTGAATATTACGCGCCTTCAACGTTATGTAGATGTATAAATAAATATATGTTTAATTAATGTAGGAACTTTATAAAAAAAAATAAATAAAAAGAAAACGAAAACTGAGAAAGAAAAATAAAAACGAGCGTCGAGAATAAATTTAATAATTTTTTTATTCCAAACTAATTACAAAAAATGCAGCCAATCATTTTTCAACCAAAAGAAAAAAAAATTAAAACATAAATATAAATATTAAACTTAAAACAAAACTAAAAAATCATTAATTACTAAACATGCATATTATACAAAAAAAAAAAAAAAACAATCTTACCGAGTTAAAAAAAAATATATAAAATAAAAAAACAAGTTAAATAAACTCTCGATGTTGTGAAACAATTTAACAAAAAAAAAAATAAAAATAAATATTTAATAAAACAAAAAAAGATTATGCCTAACAGTTCATAGAATACAACAATTTACGTATATTTTTTTTATTATTCTGCAATAAATGAACACGGAAGCACTTTGTAAAACATTTTATTAAACAAGCCGTTACAAAAAAAACATCACATTCTTGAAAAAAGTCAAAAAAAAAAACTTAAATACAGTATAACAGACATAGATTTACTAAAATAAATTAAAAAAAAATAAAAAGACGAAGTGTACTATTCTTTTGTAAATGTAATTTAATACTTTAAATTTATTAAAGAAATAAAACAAAAAAAACATAAATAGATAATTAATAGGTAGAAATAATTTTTTATAGATAGTATCGTTTGCAGAATATAAATATAAATTAAAAAAAAAAAAAAAAAACAAAACAAAACAAAAATCAAATATGAATTTAAAAATAAAAAATTACAAACTATTGAGCAAAGAAAAAAAATGTATTCTTATTATTTTACGGCACTAAAACATAATAAGTCTAAAATAATGTAAATTATAATTAAACTAAATTTAATATAAACGGTATTGATATATTTGTATTATACAATTTCAGTTTTTACTTGCTATTTATAAATATTATAATTAAATGTAGTAATACAACTAAATATTAAACTTTAAACAAGGAAAAAGAAAACTGAAAAAAAAACAAGGATATGTACTAAAATTTTTATTAAAAACGAATAAAATATTACAAAAAAAGAAAAATTATAAATAAAACAAAACAATGTTGTTAATGTTTAAATAATTGTTAAAAATCATATTTCAAAATAAAATATGCAAAGAAAATTTAATTTGTTGTTTTTTTTTATCTATTTCTACACACGTTTATGAAAAATATAAATAAAAAATGAAGATGCAGTTTTTTTTTATTTTAAAAAATTTTCTGAAAAATAATACAGTTCTGCAATTTAAAAAATTCTTGAATGTGTTTTTATACTTTTTAACAATACAAAAACAAGCTGTTCTACAAACTTTAAATAAAGTATACTATACTTACATTCTTAAGGGGTTCTGAGTAGAGTACTGACCTTTGAATGGTCCCGGCTTGAGATACCACAATTTTCCATCCTCTCCTTCCTTCCAGTCATCCAGAGCAAGGCGCTCTGGTATCGACTAACGTATGGTCACTAAACCTTGTCGGTTCGAACCTGGGACTTGAGTTCTAGAATTCGAAAACTCTCTTAGCTGTACCATTTTTGTCCATTCGCTCAGTGTTATATTGATCGGAAGAGCTTTTCTGCTTACGTCCAATACTCGGTGCTATAAAGGTTCTATAGAGTTTACTCTTTTACTTACGTGTGAGGAGTTTTACACCCATTAATTTGGCAGCGACTTGCTACGGTAATTCCTCGTTGCATCTCTACTAAGGTGTCATTTGTAATGTTTCATCCAAAGCCGATGAACTCTTTAACTACCTACACAACTTCTTGTAATTAGCTTTGGAAAGAACAATATATTACATTTAAATATAGTTTTTAAAGATTATTTCTTTCAAATGTTGACTGTATATAACTGCGGCTTATATGGTTCATTCTGAAGATCGAATTTTCTTGAAAAACATCCATTTATCTCGACTACAATTTAGTTCAGTATGAGGCCCAGTGAATTGACTTATTAATCATGTGATATCATACCTTTAGTCTTTTTCCTTTGGAACTATGCGTAAAATCCAAGATAGATAGATAGATAGATAGATATTTATTTTTGTAGAATAAAGCGTTACAATTTACATGACTTTGTGAATACACACAGCTTGCACAGAGATATGATATTTAATTTTATATCTTACAACTGAAAAATAAATACAATTTTTGTAGGGAAATATAGATAATTAATGGAAAACAATTGAAGGAAAACTACGGAAGAAAAACCTTCATTTGACAATTTCTTAAACTAAGGATTTCTTTATTAGAAATGTGTTGACTAGATAAAATGGACTTAAAGCTAATTGAATTGCTAATTATTTAAAGTATAAACATCTTATTTTATAATATTAAATATGCATAGTTAAATAACATACACATTAATTGATAAACAAATAAATATATAAATAAATAAATAAATAAATAAATAAACAAATAAATAAATAGACAAGTAAATAAATAAATAGACAAGTAAATAAATAAATTAATTAATTAATTAATTAATTAATTAATTAATAAATAAATGGACAGAATAAATAAATATATAACTGAATTAACAGAAGTAAGTAAACACAATGAATGAATAAATAAACAAATATACATATTTTAATAACGAAAACATAACAAAAAATAATAATAATAATTTAAACAACAAACATAAATAATAAATTAACTTTGATATTACAAGGTTTATGTTTATAATATTTAATCGTTTTCAGAATCTTTACATTTATTGAAGAATTTTTCATTAAGTTTTTCAATTTTTTCAGAAATTTTTAATATGCCACTACTCTCATGTAATCGTGAAGTTGAGAAATACCAGGGCAAGTCTAACATCATTTTTAAGGTTTTATTTTGCGAAATTTGAAATTTATTGATATGTGTTTTTGCGCACCTTCCCCAGACAGGACATGCATAGAGAATAATTGCTTGTAAAATGACTTTGTAGATAGTAATTTTATTATGTTTACTTAAACATGAACGTCGACAAATCAACGGATATAACATTTTAGTTGCTACACTTATTTTGCTTAGAGTATTATTCACATGAATTCGGTAGGTTAATGTCTTGTCTAAATATACTCCAAGATATTTGACCGAATCAACCCACGGAATATTGGAATTACTAATTTTAAGTTGACTTAAAGGTAAAACACAAGGTTTTCTTTTTCTAATGAAAAAGATAGCTTGCGTTTTATCTGCGTTGATTTTAATTTTCCATAATTCGAAGTAATTAAGTACAGTATGAAGTGCGTTTTGAAGTGAATTTTCGATATTATGTCCTAATTCATCTGAGCTAAATATAGCTGTGTCATCAGCGAACATAGCTGTTTTGCAGTTAAGGAGATATGGGAAATCAGCAACATAAACAATGTATAAGAGAGGCCCCAAAACTGATCCTTGTGGAACTCCCGAATAAACGTTTTTGGAACTAGAGTTTATATTATTCAAGTTTATTTTAAATTCTCTACCATGCAAAAAGCTTTGAATAAACTTAATGATGTAATCTGGGCAGCCAAAGAGTTTGAGTTTATAGAGAATGCCTTCATGCCATATACTATCAAATGCTTTTTCTACATCTAAGAGCACAAGACCAGTAGATTGTTTTTGAGAAAACTTTTCTTTAACAAGATTACAGATACGTAAAACTTGATGAGAAGTATTGTGACCTTGTCTGAATCCAAATTGATTATTTGGAATGATATTATGGTTTTCAAGAAAGGTTAATAGCTTAATTTTAATAACTTTCTCTAAGATTTTACTTAAGTTACTTAAAAGGCTTATTGGGCGATAGCTACTGGCTTTATTTTGTGGTTTTCCTGGCTTAAGTATAGGAATAATTTTTGCCATTTTCCATGTTTTTGGAAAATACTGTAATTTGAGGCAAGCATTTATTATGAAACAAAGTCCAAAGTCTACATAAATTAACTGACTGCAATTGAGAAATTATAAGCGAATATTACTTGCGTCTTTAGCCAAACACCACACGAAGTGAATGGAATATGTATTGGAATTGATTGAAAATAAAATCTTCTAAATTATGTATATAACTTTAACATATAGCTGTAATTTGGATTTTTTTTCATATCCAGGTTATTAGCTAATTGTGCCACTGAACGTGGCTCCATTTGACTGCCATTGATACTATATTTGAATGCACGTGACGTTTTACTGGGTGCCATCTACCATGGCTATTAAATATGATAGCTAGGTGTATGTATATTCCTAAAGACCTAAAGTGAGGTATGCCAATCAAAATGTATACGTAAATAAAAAAAAAAACCTCTGGCACTACAAATTACTAGGTGAACTTAATTCGAATTCAAATGAACTAATAGTTAATTTCCTTTAAGTCCAAAATAATATAAAAAGGTTTAAATTTTCACATATGTTTCAAAAGTAGTTAAAGCTTTTATATGATCTCGTATAGGAAAAAGCTCAAATTTCTTTTGTAGTTCCATCTCAACTAAAAAAAACTGGTTGAAAAAGAAGTTTTTTGATTTTATTTCTTAGAAATACTACCACAGAAACAATTGCTTTCTATGATTAAAAAATAAGGAGCTTGAAATAAATTGTATCATAACATGTACCTGAACCTGCAGTATTAATTTTTGCAATTATTCACTTTTAAATTTAATCGATAAATATCTATATAGCAAACCTACATTTTCGAATGCAAAAAAAATTTCAGCCTAATTATTAAAATAACTCATTGAAAAGTCTTATCAAATAACTCAGCGTACTTTAGACGAGTGAAATTTTTTTGTTACCAAAATTTATCAATACACCAGTATTATTTCGGTAATGAACGAATGTGAAATGCTTCCCCATCAAACAAATATACATAATTACTGACTGCCAATTTAGAATATCGGAACATAATAATAATGTCCGGGTATAGTTGAAGCGTCTGAAATGTCTCATATGAATATTAAAACTGCCAAATTTTATAAACATACGTACTTACAGCTAATAAAGTTACACTCTGCATGCCCATATACCGATGCATAAAACCTGATGGGCGCGACAAATTAAGTTTAATTAAAATTATATAATCCAAACTATATAGATAAAACAATATTGTTATGCTCAGAAGGTGCATTTATATTAATCCAACAATAACTTCAATTGAAGTACGTTAAGTTAACACTTTCTCGGGCCATTTAGCTGTCTCACATTTAGTGTCCATAACGGTAAATTGAGTATTAGCTATAAGAAGCACATTGTCGAGAGCAATATGGTACCTTTTTACCTTTTCCTTAAGTTACCTTATGGTTTAGGAAAATAAAAATCATAAATGAGATTTTAATTAAATATCTGAGGTTTATTAAATAATGCATGGATTTTGGATTTTTCGTCTTTTGGTTTATTCAGCCTTATTGTCATCCGAACAACATTTCACCTGGAAAAGTTGACATTTCACTTTTCCCCTATTGTGAGTTTCACTTACCTTAAATTTCATATTAAAAAAAATTCCCTTATTGACAGCCTAAATTTACACTTATTTTTAGTAAGCGAACGAAATTTTGTTCGGGTGAAACTCACAATAGCTTTTAAAATACCGGGTTAACACAAAATTTCAGGGTAAAATATTTTTCGGATGAAACTCACAATAAGGCTGATTATTTTAAATTATGAAAACAATTTTTAAAAAATAGTTGGTTTTTTTGAACACATTTTTTGAGATTATTCCATATATGAGACGTGAAAATACCAGAGTTGAAGATTGGAGCGTTAAACCTCAAGTTTTGAGCTTTATATAAATAGAATCAATATCGACTTTTTTCAAAGATCTTAAAAAAAAATTTAAAAATGTGGTTAAAGCGAAACAAAAATTTCTGTACAAAAATAACACAACGAAATCATAAACGAAAAATTTCGCAGTAAGCTGTTCAACGAGTGAAATTGAAAATTGTAGCAGATTATTTAGAGAAGTCTCCACTACTTTTCCGCTCTGAATTACTTGCGGAAAAGTGACATTTCAGTTTTATTTGTATTTGTTGTTTCATTGGGCCAGATAACGTTTCTGAGATATCACTGAGCAAATTTTATCTTTCATAGCTAGAAGTCAAAAGCACTCTCCATTTCTTTTTTGTAAATTGGTAAACTGCGACAAGAAGTAATTGAGCAAGCGAATCCAAAAAAATATCAGTCTCAGCTATTTGACAGTAAAATTGATGATCGTTTTCGTTAGCATTTTGCTTTACCACAACCAAATTTCGTTACGCATCATCTGATAAAACTCTCCATTAATATTTACATTTTCATTGTCGATTTGAAGAAGAAAATTTTTGTTTTGTTTTGTCCCCCTCATGCAACTCTGTTGCTTCGCTTAGGGTATGTTCCAGTTTCCAGACAGAAGGAAATGTCAACAATTTTTCTTAGACAGCAGTAATATATAGGTGACCCGCTTACTAAATGCATTTAATTTCGGATTTTTACTAATTTTGCTAAAAAGAAATCAACGCTTTACCCAAAAATTCTATAATTTCCACATTTCAGGATTTTACAGACACATATATCTTTTACAATACCCATCTCTATTCTTAAGCTTCTGCGTGTTTATATGAACAGGTATATACGACCAAAGAGTTCATTTATTGTTTTGTTACTTTTTGGAGCTCAAACACATGTGACTATTATTTTTATAAGGCCAAGACGGACAGAGACAAGCTCGACAACAACGGTCAATTTACAACGCAACAACTATTAAACCAAAACCAAAACCTATCATCAATTGAAGCTAAACGCGCATCTTCCAGATACAAACACAATAAATTATAATGTAAAACTTATGTACATACGTATATTTGCCAAACGGCACGCACTGTCTATGTTGGCATGCCGCACCGGCTGCGGCGACCCCCCTTAAAGACGCCATAGAGGCTTGGGCTTATTATATGTTGTCGTTAAGCCTATACACCCAGAGACTATATGACTTCCACATTTTGCACCTTTCCTAAGCTGACTTTCTTCTGCCAAATAGATAGCATCGAGGTATTGTTGCATTCTTCGATTAATGGAAGCTTCAGTTTGTTTTTAAATTTCCACTGGGATTGTCCAGTTAATTAAATTAGCTCCTTGTGCTTGAGTTTCTAACTCGGTTGAGTATAGCGTATTCTGGCGGGAGTCTGTGATATTTATATTCCTGAATATAAATATTTTGTATGTACATAAATCTTAGCTTGATTATAGTCGGTTGAGAGGAAACTCACATCAATATATTGACTTGTTAAACAGATCAAGTGTATACTCACTTGTTGTGGATAAATCTAACTGTGCGTATCTAGACAGATGTTGCTATATTAACTTTCAATTAAACGAAAGACATTGGAAAAAGTAATACAATATCTAGTTCATGTAGTTTGTTGTGCCGGAAAATTGGATTTATTGAACGAACCTTTTGGTTTTATTTCACTTAGAGAAAGAACTTTCAATTCAAGTGGATTGGTTTTGTTTATGGATAAACTGCTCTTTGAAAAATGAAGGTAAGATTAAATTTAATTGATTTGTTTAGTATTTTTTTTATTTTAAATTGGGCGATTCTTTTTCTTGCTTTATTTAAGGTATTTAATAATAAAAGTAAAATTTGAAATATTTTAAACTATATTAGCATTTAATAAAAGTGTTTTATTTTTTTAATGCTGCATCTAATTTAAAAGAGAGATTACTGATTAAATAAGGTTAAGGACCTGATTTTGTTGGAATTTGTTTTTGTTTTCCTTATGAAATCGCTAATGATTAGTTGTAAGAAGAATGGAGTTTCAATTTTGCATTTTTGGTTCTTAAGAGGAGTATGTATATCAGTTTAAAAAAATCCTACAAAATCATATTTTTTAATTGTTGTAAAGCTTCTATTTTACATGAGCATGGAAGTCTGAATAGGGCCAACGAAACTAACTTTATAAATAGTAAGAAATATTTTTTTTTTTTAATTAAAGACTTCTTCTATATTCTATTAAATGATTTTGGAGCTAGCGATATATTATTAGGTTATTTTATGTGTTAAACCTATTCTTAAAAAAAAAATATAAAAAAAATATTTGTATCTTATTTTCACATCAATAAAACAAATCAAGTTTTGGTACCAGCTCTTTTGTTTAACTTTGAAAAGTAGAAAATATAAAATCATTCCGTTGATACATCTTTTTTTATTTATATTTTAAAAATTCGGGTTCAGTAAGTTGCATTTTTTGTCTATTAACTTTTAGTTTAAGGAGATCAATTTTCAACGATCTGGTTTTAGTATTATAACAAAAATGATTATACTAATAGTTTTTTTAAAACCGTTAAATTTCACTGTGTAATAAAATGAAACCAGAACTTTACTTTTCCGAAGGATATTGATGAGCTGAATTTGAATTTGACCTGAGAATTTCTTTATTAGAACAAATATAATAAATTTATTAAATAAATTTAATTTATTATATATTTAATTTATTTAATAAATTTAATATATTTGTAGTTATATTTTTTCAAGACTTAAAATTTTTTCAAATAAATGTTTACACTATCTGAGAGTATTATTCAATATTTTAAATTTGCTCGTTCTTTTTCGAGATACCGTTAATTTTTTGTTATTTCTGTTGCGATAGAAAAAATTTGAGGCCAGTTTCAAATTAAGCACATTACAGATATTTCAGTGAGTCCACAGCTTTCCTTTTTGTTGCATATCAAATTATAGCTTTGTTAATGGTTTAAGTAAAAAATTTTAAATGTAACGTGTGATAAGGTTTCTTTGAATATCTGCCGAACTTACAACTTATCGTGGCTTACAGAAAGTATTGGAAGCCTTTTATAAATATTCTAATTCTGCTTCTATAAAAGTATTTAAAGAAGTTATTATCGAAATTGTAAAACCTTTTTTATATCAATGAATCGATCCGTTATTAGATTAAAAATTATTTTTCGGGATATTTAATTAAATTCACATTCAAGCCTAAAATTTAAAAAAATAAATGATGAAATAATGATCATGGCTAGTATTTTAAACTGGGATAAAAAAATTCATGTTCATTGTTTTATCAATTTTTTTATAAACAGGTAAAAATATGTTAATATTTTAAGTGGTTAGTGCGATGAACTATTAGGCCACAAGAGGAAATCTGATTTTGAATCTAGCCAATTGCACCTAAAAGTTTTTAAAGTGAATTGAAAACATCTTCCAAGAGTATCTTGTCTCAGGATAAAGTACCTTTCATCCTATTCGTTCAGTTTAAAAATTACATACCGACTAACGACATGCTGTAGTGCCCCTAAATTATTTTTTTTTATTTTACCAGCAGGCTTTCGGTGATATACATTACAATCATTCATCCTATACAAAATTCCACCGTAATACTCGTTTTTTTTAGAAATTCATATTAGTTTACGCTCGCCGCCCCCGGATCTAAATTCGAACACACTGTGTAGTTTAATGGTTCTTCATTTAGCTGCACCTTACGAAACCTGAATGCATTAACTGACTAGATTTTTCTTCAGAACTTCGAAACCAATGTGCCTAAAGATGCATTGGGTTAATGTCCTTTTAAGGTTAGAAAAAAACCCATAGAGCATGATTAAAAAAAAAAACAATTTTAAATATCTTAAAATACTTAATTGCTTACATAATGTTAATGTTTTTCGATTTGTACGTTTTCATTAGGAGGACTTTGTATTCAAACTATATCTACAATGTGTTTCGCGATTGCATCCTTATGTGCATAGATTTGTTTTGCCTGTTTTTAATAATTATCTTCTATTACGTCCTCTCTATAATCATAACTAATACTAGCTAAGCCTCTAGCTTAATGATTTCTTTGACGTGAAGATGATAACGACTTATGAAAAAATGTCTTAATAACAGCCGCAATTTATTATTTAATTAAAAATTATTTTCTTTTTCAAACGCTGCCAAATTCGTATTATACTACAACTCATAATAATTTTCTTTGGTTTCAATGAAAATTGTGAATTTTTTTTTTTTTAATATTATGTTAATTTGAAACTTGCAACCTTCCTTTAATAACCCTACGTATAAACTATGATCTTTTAAATCCAAAACCTTAAGTTCGTTTGACTACTTAATTTAATCAGTGAGGTTTTTATTTGATGTACTTTTGTAAGAAGTTAAACTCGTAAATATACATAGGTCTTCAAAGGGCATAATGATGCCCTTTAAACAAGAATGTTTACTTTACGTGCTCTGTTAATAGATATACTTTATTTACAACGTTTTACGAGTTTGCCCTATGCAGTCTTAAATAGTATAAATTTTTAGAGTTGACTAAAATCAGCTTATCATAAGCATAGCTTAATTTTACGTACCCTCGAATATCATTTTATACCTATTTTTAATATCTTTAGGGATGCTTTTTCATCAAATTTGAGGTCTGTCAATGTTCAGGATTTTTCCCTAAGAAATCAAAGAAATATAAGGTCTGTTTCTTTACTTCCCCGCGGGATCCCCTGGTATCCCAAATCTATACAAAATGTTTTTCTTTACTCTTTTCTGACACAAAAATGCGAGAGCTTTTGACTTTTGTTGAATTTATTTTATTTCCCCTCCAGAAAGATTCTACCCAAACATTTTACTTACTGCCTCTTATTGCTTATCAAACTAGGTACAGATAATTTCTGTTGTCAAATATGACGTTTACCCAGAAACAAATCAAAAACATTCCAAATGCGTTTCCTTACTTTTTATTTCTGGTCAAAAATTACAACAACAACATCAAAAAGCTCGAGCTCAAACTTTTTTGCGAACTTTTTTCCAAAAAGTAAAAAGAAACAGACCTATTGATTTGAAAATACCCGTCTTCGAATACATCAATTTGATTACTAAATAAACGTCATTTTTTGATGCTAATAGCTCTATAGTCAAATATGCAATCGTCCTGCTTGCTCGAATTTCAGTTAATTTTCTTGCAAACGTATATGATGTTTATAAACACGCTCTCTGGCTTTTCAATGTTTTTGTTTAATCAACTTTATTTTTATACGCAATAAATGATGTTTTCGAACACATGACTTTAGCAAACTGTGTTATCGACAATATCTAATGGTTTTGCATAAAAATTTCGTTTTGGGTTTTCGGACAGTTGACATTTGCAGTTTTCTTTTATGAGAATATTTCTACTTTAATGCAAATGATGTTTTCGAAAACGGTCAAGCTTACTCTTTTGTCCCTAGTATGGAACATGTAGAAGTAACGGCTAAAACTATCTTACGGGAACTAAGCTTAACTTTACTTTAAAGTAAGTAATTAAAACTAATAGCTGCATTTTATTATCTACATGATCTAATCCGAATCAAGTTTTAATAAAATAAAATTATTAATTTTATCTGAATCTATTTCAATTATCCAAAAACTAGCACTGTTTTATTAATAGTATGGTAAGGTAGAGTTAACTGCAGTGCAAAGAAAAAAGTCAACAAACCATGAAATGCAATGAAAAAAAAGAGATGGTTATATGCCACTGTAATCCTGTTTGTTTGATTCTGAGGATCTGACCCAAATGCCATCATTTGGATAATAAAATGCAGCTAATGAATTAAAAATGAAAATTTAATATACAATAATATACGAAGTGAAATATTGCCAGTCTCTTTAATCTTTTTTGCTTTTTGTCATAATGGTGACAAAATTGAACATCACACTGTTTTTTATGAATTAAACACAGGCAGATTTTAGAACATTTACCCGAGGAAATCACAAATGTTAAAAAAGGGTGTTATTTTTCTTTAACTCAGCACTAATTTCAGATAGTTGTATCTGTCAAATCAATTATTGTCAAATTGAAAACTGTCAGTGTCATTTTTATTCAGTATAGTCTTGGCAATTTTACCGTCACGAAACGAAACGTTGTTTCCTTTTTTTATACGATGTTCTACCCTTCTGGAAAGAAATAGTTTTTTAGCAACTGATAGGTTTTCAAAATAAAAATATTATAAGAAAGTCATTAATATATATGTACAAATAAAAAAAAAAAAACTAAGAATCGAGATATCTTCATTTAAAATTCAAAGTAAGAAATAACTGTCCATTAACTGTGTGAGTTAGTACGACTACTTGAATTTTCTATTTTAGATCTTAAACAAACTATTGTTAGTAGATATTACTAACTACTTGCTTTAAGGAATATACCCGTACCTATGTACCTAACAAAAAGATTCACTAGTCATATCTTGTTGGAGATTTTCGCTTTTCAAACTGAAGCTTATAAAAGGAATTCAATTTTAAATATGTATATAGAAATATAGGATTGAGAAATCATAGCTTGAAAAAAATATATTATCAAGGTCATTTCTATATACGAAACAAATTATTTAAAAGCATCATCGTCTGCTTAAAATTGTTCTCGCTTTCATATCGCTCTCATTATCAACTATATATGTATTAGCAACTATTACCCATCAAGAAAAGAAATAAAAATGTGATTAAAAAAAAATTTCACTATACTCGTTTATGCTAGCCATCCAGATACGCTATCTATATACATAGGTATGTATGTAGGTAATGTTTATGAACATTATATTCGATTTCATCATGCATAGTCTTAGTCTGCGTTTTCGACCCAATTAAATGCAAGTGCTCGTTCACGCTTATCGCAATTCAGAATTTCTCCTCAGATTGTAGGTATTGATAGCTTTTAATAACCGTCTTTTAGGCTTTCCGTTGTTAAAGCCTTTTGCCCTAAAAAATTATAATTTGATGGCAGATATTATAATCTATGTATATAAACGTTTGTTGTTTTTGTCAATAAAATATTTGTAAATTTAATGTCATCAATGTATACGTGCTTATAATTGAAAGCTTTTGTACAGATGTCAAACATAAATATATTTTTATGACGCTACGTTTATTTTTTCTTTTCATATAGAAACGCAATACGCACGTACAGTACGCATACCCATATAATTTTGAAATCGAAAGTCAAAAATACCGTCACCTAATTAGATGTTACTTCTAAGATTGTTTTCAACAAATAATTTAATACATACCTACAATCTAAATACATATATTCATATGCATATGGGCTATTCTATTTGGTAGCAAACAAATTTCACCGAAACGATGGCCGGCAAAACAATTTAAATTGTAACAGAAACAAATTACGTCAAATGCTCAACTAAGTGGTGAAAAGTGAGATTGATTGAACGCACGTGCATTGAATTACTTGATTCTATATGTGTGATTAGCATTTTATCTTCAAATCAATTGAAATAACTGAAATTTAATCAGTGCTGCAATGGTGGTGGTATAGGATAATTTAAATTAATTTTCTCACGTCAACGATTTTAAGTGAATAACGGCAATGCAATTTGTTTGATTGCGGAATTGGGTAGTTTTCACATCACAATATTAGTTGTTATATGGAATAGGTATCTCAGTCTATTTATCCTGAGATGGTTAAATGCTTCGCGTCAAATATTAGACCATTTGATACAATCCGTTTCATTTGTTTTAAATCTTTAAAGAAATAAAATGGATCCTGTTTATTTATACTTGCTTACAAAAAACAAAAAGAAACGGATCAAGGTTTGTATGGAGCTTTAAAGAGTAAATCGATTTCCTACTCACTAATCAAATTATTACTGTAATTTTTCATACAAGTCCATCTTGCCCTTAATAATTATCGAACTCTAAAATGTGACCACAAAATAGCTCACAAATGCATGTAAAGTTAACTATCAGTTGAGCTCTGACGAACATATATTTACAAAATTGTAAATGGGGTGGGAGAAACAAATTGTGTATGTACATATCGTCACTATTAAAGATAGTGGCATAACTCAAAAAACTTAAATCTTCAGAAACTTGATTTAAAGTTTTTTTTACTAAGCCAATTTCACACAAAATCAATTTTTTAATAATCCGTTTCTCGAGATCCTGAAGGGTTAGAGTTATGCAGACTTTACAGAAATAATAGAATTTTTTTTGTAGCCGATTGGCATCATTAACTAAAAAATCGAGTTTTTTGAGTTATGCCAGTGTTATATCCAAACGACACCTTTAAGTTTTGAAATCGGACTCAGCCATCATTCATGTTTCCGATCGACACTTAGCTGCTGCTATCCAAATAGCCCACTCCGCATTTCAAGGTAGTTTCCCTCTTGGCCTAATTGCAAAGGCGAAACATTATTGATGAGTAAGATTATGCACAGCAATAATGTTTTGACACAGTGCAATGGGCTGAAAGGGTTCAACTCAGGTTATACGCAGTGAACTGAATGTAGGGCGCAACACCAGTTTTCTTGAATAGCGACGATATGTACATACACAATTTGTTTCTCCCACAGAAATTTTAAACCAACAAATTCGTTAAGCTGACTTCAATGTGTCTCTATTTAAAAATATTCACTCTCAATGAGCGTGTCTAACTGTGCCTACAGTTTTTGAAATAGTTGGAAATATGCTTTCTTTGATTTAATTAAATGTCACATTAGTGAAAACTTAGACAAGCGATTCTGTTGTCTAAGTTAGATAACTCTTAGACAACAATTAAACATGTTTATTTATAACTTGGACGGCTGTCCAAAGTTAGACGACGTTTATAAATATGGCCCAAAGTATTTATTGCTAAACAAACATTTTATAGAAAATTTGGGATACCTACAGAAATTTTAAAAACCCCAAATATTAAGATTATCAAAATGATTTTAATTGAGTTTTCCAACTGTGTAATATGATTCGACTCACTTCAATTTAACACCTTCCAATGACATTTGATGTGAAAGTCATGATTTCCATAGCACAAATGTAAAATTAAGTTATTAAATGTGATATCACCCTGCACAGACTGAATTGGTTCATTGTGAATGGCACTTATCGTAAATCCACCCCATCATCGATCCATTAAAAAGCTTATTCCAATGTGAATATAAATATTTTCCTTTTTTTTGGTCAGCCTTTTTGACCAAACACCCTAATATGACTCGTATGTTTGGGAATAAAAAATGTAGGTATAGATGCATTATGTGTACCTGTAGTCTGAGATGAAAAATAAAGTGTTTTGTTTTTTTTTTTTGCATGTTCAATAGCCAAGGGGAATCTATTTAATCAAGTTCAGTATACAAAAAGCAAAATAGAAAAATAAATTATATGCCCAACTGCTTTTACATTTTGAAAAAAGGAAAGTTTTTAATTTATAATGTAATTTTTGTATGGAATTTATGAGGCGGAACAAGATATTTGCCCAATATAATTTCTTTGCACGAACGACAATATGACAGTATTTTGATTATTAAAAAAAAATTGATACCTACATAAAAACGGTTCGATAAGCTTGAATCTTGAGGTTTGTGATTAAATAAGGAAATATATGTATGAATGATTTTCTGTGGTTGTTGACTTTAATATTAAGTAATTTTTGTACATTATTTATCTACTTACTTATTGCCAGTTGGCATTTGAAAGTGGGTTTTCTTATTCCTTGTAAACATGTTCAAACAACTATTTTTTTACTCCATCATTTTATAATAAAGTGAAAAATTTATTGCAAAGCCAAGTTTATTTTTTAAATCTTAATTAATTTGTAACTTTTTGCCAAAGTTTTTTTCCTCATTGTCATTAGAAGTAACAAAACCTTCTCTTCAAAGAGATGGTCTCCTACTTTTTTTTTAAATCAAACGAATTTCAAATGAAGTATAATGCTTCAAAGAGTGACAAAAATACGAAGAATGAAATCGTTAATTTTAATATCAACTACAGTTGATTTATCATATCTAACAAATGACTATCTACTGCCAATAATTATGTACATAATTTTATGACTCATTACCAAAATCCAATTGGCATACCTTCCTTATTGTATTATGAAACTCTTTTCTTGCTTACATTATTCCAATTAAAATGCAATAAACTGAAGCCGATTGATATTTACTTGGCAAAAAAATTGTCAGTTTTATATAATTCAATACTTAAATACGTGCTAACTTATTAATATTCCATAAACAAACCTTTCTTAAATATCACTTTTAATAAAATTTTGTTTTGTTTTGTTTTCTTTTTTTAGTTACTTCACATTGTTTTTGTATTTGGAATTGTGGCGCTATCAAAATGTGAACTACAAATTTCAAGAAGACCTTTGGTTTTTCCAGGATGGCCACCAAAGAGTGCCAAGCAAACTGGTATTGGCGTACGTAACCCTGTGGGAAATGGAAAGAGAACACTTGTTCTTCAAATTCGTAGTGACAAACATGTCCCAATTGTTCTTAAAAGACCTCCACAAAAACAAGCCTTAGTGCAAAGACCACTTGGGCGACCACACAAAGTCATTATTAAGCCTGGACAATTTCACAGCAATAATCTAATAGGTCGGAAACCATCGAATGTTTTGAAGATCAAACTGCCTAATGTAACGCCATCAAACTTTGAGAAGCCATATCATTACGAACAACCTTATCAGTTGGTTTCAGAAGTTCAACAACTTCCGGTAAGCAGAATACGTTATTTATTTAAATATTTTTAATTAAACATTGTTTTATTTATTAACAGCTCGAAGAGAACACTCACTTTGTTTCTGAACATTTTGCCCCTATTCACACAATTCCCGCACCAAATCTGAGCATCCAAGATAATCACATCTTCCAACCAGAACAATATCTTCCTCCAGAGCCACAACCATATCACTCTAATAATAATTACCAAGTCAATGAGGATCAAACAAATGACCAAACTATTTTGGATCCATTTTCTGGAAAGCAAAAACTCTTTGCTCCAGATCCAGATCCATCCTTGCCAGCAGCCACAATTCGACCAGCAACTGAACCATATAATATCCCTAGCAATGGAAAACCTCTTCCATCTGATATACAGTCGAACTATTTGCCACCTGCTCAGGCTCTTACCGAATTGGTGAGTCCATCACAACAACAGACTCAGCAGCAGCTTCCAGAATTATATGGACTTCAATACGTAGGTCAACCTATACAATTAGCTCCGATTGCTATTCAGAACCCTACATACCTGGTCACGCAATCGAACCAGCTCTTCAACCAACATCAACAAGAGCTTTTTAGGCCAAACGACAACATTATTACGTCATCATACGCCGATGCTGATTTGACACAAGAGGTGGCCAGTAACGGACAAATATTGCAAGCTGCAAAAGACCTTGCTAACAACATTCATCCACAATACACTGCTGCAGATGTAGCAATCAGTGCTGCTCCCCAATTTGCTGCTTTGATTGCTGCTCCTCCAGCATCTACGGCGCATGCAGTTCATATTGAACAGCGAGCACCATTTCAATTGTCAAACGTGGCTGTTCCACAACAACATGGTTTTGTAGCTTCGGAGTACTTTGGAAGTGCTCACGCAGATTCACAACTCTTGCAGGCGTTTGCTGAAGAAGAATCGCAGAGGGCGCAAGCTCAAAGCGAGCAACAGGCTCATTTAGAGTATGAGCATCGGCTTCAGCTAGAACAGCAAGAGCAACAAGCACTCTTACAACAGCAACATAACCATCAACTTGAGCTACAGCAGCAGCAACAACAACAACAACAACAACTCCATCAACAACAACAACAATACGAACTGCAACGAAATCAACAGAATCATCAGAATCATCAGCAGCTATTGGCCCAAACACAACCATCAAAGGATCCTGCAACTGCAGCTTTCGAAGAACACAAAAGACTAGTCGAACAGCAGCTAGGTCCACAATCGTTAAGAATATTTGTGCCTGACGAAAGTGAAAACGCGTTTTCAGCAGATGGGGTGCGTTAAGTATAAGACTTTTATGTTTATTTTTAATAAATATATTTTTTTAATTTCAGCGGCAAAAATTAAAGAAACGATCTAACGAAGGATCTGCTAAAAAACAAAAATCAGAGGACAGGACCTCTTCCGTTTCTTCATCAGTAGAGATTTCCAGCGAAGTTCAGAAGCCATAGATGAAGAGTTTTTTAGAAAATTTTGGAAGGATGTATTTAATTTATTGTGTTTAGTTTAAAGTTAAAGTTAAAAAAACTATTGTTTAAGTAATTTATTTGAAATAAATGAGGAGACTTAAATATTACTTTTCGTTATTTATAGTAGGACGTACATACCTTAACATAGTCTGTGAAACGTAATGTGTGACATGAAACCTATTCAACGTAATGCTCATGTGGATGTGAAAACATCTATGTTGGTGGTGTAACACGTTACATGTCATACGTTAAGTGTAATACGTGACCTGTCACACGTATAAGTTACAATATGGTTGGATTGTGTGTATTGGATGCATTCATTTGCGAAAATTCAGCACTTCGACTAAGTCCTGGTACTTACACATTTTTTATTTAGTTTACCCTACCGCCGCGCCGTGCCAAAATAAATGTTTAATTATCAAAATCCGAAAGCTCTTTAAAAAAGCCACTTCAATTTGCCTTCAGTTGATAATTGTAGGTAACTCTATCAGGCTGCCATGGACTGTATTGCATCGCAGTGGTGAGTGTATGGAAATACATATAAGATGTGAAAAAATATATTGCGAGAAAAGTATCATGCAAAAATAAATTATGCGATAGCTTTATTATGCGAGAAAATATCATACTTATCGCTACATATAATTCCAGAAATATATAATGCAAGAAAAGTATCATCATCGAGGAATATGTATATCACACGAAAAACGTACCATGCGTGAAAAGTATAATACGACAAATATATCATAGGAGGAATTTATCATGCTGGAATATATGCGAGAAAAATATCATGCGATATTTACAATCATGTTCCATCGAGTTGAAAGTCATATGACATATGACTTCCATATAAATAATTTGCTTTCACGTCGTCATTTGGAAGTGAATCTTTGAAAGGAAAAGTTGAATACGAACAAACAATGCTCAATTCAACCACATCTCTTTCTCTGTTCTATTCATTAAGAAACAATTTTTTCTATCTCATGTGTTTCTCTTTTCTCTTCAAAAAAATGAGACAAATAATAAGGGCACTCCTATTCATACAATGGCGTAAAATCGTTGTAAACTGCGTAAACATGTCAAATGTTCATAAAAATTTGACAGGTTTACGCAGTTTACCACATTTGCGAGGACTTTACGACGTTGCATCAATAATTTAACTGCGCCGACTGCGCAAGCGCTTCCCGGGAAATGATAAGGTGGTTCGAGATCAATAATTTAATTCGTTTGAGAGTTTTATTCACTTAATCAGAATCGCTTTTTTGCACCAAGTGAATCGAAAAAGTTAAAGTAATGCCTGCGAGCCAATGTGAAAACCATTTATTCGATTCACTTTTTCACAGAACCAGAATCGACCCTCAAGAGAGCAGGCAATTTGAATTCGGTAATACGTTTTATGGTCGTTCATGGAACGTGTGACGGAAACTACGATTTTACGACGTTGGAAAATTAGCCTAACAATGCATGAATACCCTTATTGTTTTGAGCCTGAAACGCATTTCATTTTTTTTTTTTTTTTCAAATGTCAGTTTTTGACAGCTGATTATAATTTTTATTTTTTTAGTATCCCCATTGCATGTCATAACACTTCTCTTCTTTTAAAAAAATTATAGAACTATTTATACTTAATGAATAGTTTTTTAATAAAAAATGTGTAGTTTACTACGAAGCATTTCACGTAGAAGATTGTTGGGCATAGCCTACGACAATCTCTTACAAAAATCACTTCGAATTAATGGACAACAAGCAAGTAGCCCTATTCACACAACTCAAGTCCTCTCAGAATTCTGGGAACGTGAAAAGAAAGGCGGTTACCGCAAGGAAATACCTCTGCCATCAAAGAAACAATTAATACTCGATGGGTTAAAGGAACTCAAGTATGAAATTTCCCTTTGGAAAGATGAGATAAAAGAAAAACTAGAGAGTGATCCTATGTTAGTCTTCCGACCAGGTTTGTTTGTATAAGAAAATAGAGAATTTTTTTTAATTTAAGACTAATTTTCAAGGTGAAACGGATGTTGTGTTTAAGTTCCAAGAAGAACAAGATCTGGACAAGTGGGTTGTGACCACTGACAGTGACCACAATGAAGGTAAAACTTCTGCCAAGTTTGAGATCAGCGATTCGAGAGCAGGACTCTTTCATGGTTATGTTAATGCTGATGTTGTCAAAGATGGAAAAATCAAAAGGACCGGTTATGCAAATATTCGATCAAAGAGAGTCAGGGTAAGATACACATACACATTTCATATAATCTAGAATAAAAATGGGATTCATTTTAAAGAAATCATTTAAACGAGAATCGACTTACGATTGGACGCAATACAACATGCTAGTGCTGAAAGTAAGAGGTGATGGTCGTTCATATCTCATCAATTTACACTGCGAAGGATACTTTGACCTGCTTTGGAACGATGTCTATCACTATGTGCTCTACACCAGAGGCGGACCTCACTGGCAAACAGTTAGGGTAAATTTGTAAACTTCTCATTTAATCATCCTTTTTTATTTTTATGTCCAAATACTCTTAGATACCATTTTCAAAATTCTTCTACGCTTCGAAAGGTCGTGTTCAGGATAGACAAAGTGCAATTGTCCTTAATCGAGTAACACATTTGGGATTTTCAGTCGGTGCCAGAGCCGGTCATGATGGTCCTTTCAGTTTAGAAATAAGCTATGTCGGATTGGAATTCGATCCCAGTCATACAGAAGAATTTGCTTATGAAATGTACAAAACCGATAAGTACATTGTTGCAACATAGTCTCATGGGTAATAAAATATTATTTTTATTGAAACAATTTTGGTATATACAAAAAAAAGCTTCAATGAATCTATGGCAGTCTATTATGTTTTTTTTTTTTATTTTACAGTTTTCAAAGGAAATTTCAATGCACAGAAAGAAAAAATAAAAAAAAAATTACCGATGGAAACAACGTTTTCCTGTCATTCTTCTGATTTGTTGAATCTCAATATTACATTGTCTTCAGTATTATTACTCTTACAGGTCTTTTCAAATCACTAGTCCAAATGAAAGTGTATTCATTTTCATCTCAATAGACTTTTGAGATTTATTTTGTAAAGGTGCAGACTATTACCGTCGCGTCGGTGTGTTAAGTTGAAACAAAACGAGAGTTCTCTAAGAAAATTTGTAGGTATCGAATTTCCTAACACAAAATTCTTTATTGCTGAGAATCCCGAAAAAGTTTCCACAGAACCTATACGTAAGGGATTTTAAGATTAGATTTTTCTTTACGATTATTTTTATTTAAAGAGTTTATTCTTTTTTCTTTAATTTTATTTTCTCACACTCTGTGAGATTTCTTTTCATTGGACTAGTCGATTTAAATGGACCTGTAATATTGGTTTACGTTTTTTTTCTTAAAATTTTGTAGGTATTTTTATTAAGAACGTAACTAAGAGCAGCGGCTACAGTTGTTGCACCAGTTAAATACCATAATCCATGAAGAAGCGAATGATCTAAAATTAAAATGTGAATAAGATAGATTCGTGTAACTATATGACAGCAATTTATTTCTTACCGAGATAGCTCCATACAGGTGCTCCCAAACTTACTCCAATAGCAGTAAGCTGAACAAAAGTATTAACTTTGCTGACAAATGTAGGTTCTAGTTGGGCTGTTACATGAGTGGCATCAAAGTATCGTGACATGGTTTTCTGGAATAAAATTAATATTTTATTTTGTTTTCTTTTTGATTTCTCATAAAACTGACAAAAATCCGAAAAAGGATATTTTTTTAGATTCTTCGTCAATTACAGAGTATCGAACGATTGATTAATGAATATCTTAAATTTCAGTTATTATTCTCTTTATCTGGACCATCAATTGGAGAAATCAAGATAAAATATAGATAATCTATTAATATTCTGTTGTTCATTGCATGTATTCAAATATATACTGTTAATTACAATATTTTATATGAAAACAAAACTGTTATTCCACAAACATAACTTACCGGCGGCGGAAGACTAACATAACGAATAACAAAGCCAGCACTCAATAGAAATACATCACGAAAAAGTATTGTTCCCGCCAACCACAAAGGCAGAAGGTCGCAATATCCCATTGAAATAACCAGCGATCCTATTAGCAATTTATCTGCCATAGGATCCAAAAACGAACCAGCTTTGCTGGCTTGAGTCGGCCAATATCGAGCTATTTGTCCATCTAGCTACAGAATTTGTACAAAATTAATTCATGTTTTTTTTTTATAATAAAAAATTTTATTTACCAAGTCAGTTATTCCAGCCACAACCAATAAACCAATGGCTAAATTAAAATCTCCATCGACAATCACATATCCAATGTAAGGGGCCAAGAAAGCTCGGCCCACGGTCAAAAAATTTGGAATAGTCAAAATGTTTTCGCGTTCGATTACTTCTTCCATTTTTTCACGAACTCTTTCCTGCACCTTGGATTTGGTTTCACGGATATCCTTAACCAAGACATTTTTTCGTTCAATAAAGATATCACGTTTCTTTTCGATGGCATTCTGGATAAGATCTCGGCTTTTGATTGTTTTCAGGTGAAACGAGTGTTTCTTTGAGTCTGCATACAATCGAAGCGAGACAACGTCCCAACGCTGATGATCGAGGAATGAGGTCTTTATGAATCCAGTGGCAGCAGCATAACGATTAAGGCATGTTGTTCCTTCACGAGAAGTTCGCAAGAGATCTGGTAGATGTTTCCACATGCCCGGTCGATACATTTGGCGGAAGATTGTGGTCGGCAGCATTTTTACTAATTGGATTATTTATGTAGTTTTGTTTATGCAAATTAAACTAGTATTGTTACTAAGATAAAGAAAATTCAAAAGCGATAGATGTAATTGAATTAGTTTGCAGCAAATTATGCACACAAAAAATAAGTTCTAAAAATAGTACGCCGCCTGAGGTAACAGCCAGCCAGCCAGGCAAAAATTATTGAGTAATGTTCTCTTTAAGATATTAAACTTACCATCAAATGTCAGGTTTAAGTTCCCTGATGGTGATGAGGAATAACTATCGCAATTTGCAGAATTGTGATTATTTTTAATTTGTTATCAGAAATCCAATTAGAAAACCACAACCATTGATTCAGTTTTTATTTTCATGTTTTTCGTCTTTGAGATGTCAAAATGTTCTTATCAATTTTTTTGACATTTCATCTGATGTCAAAATACGTGCCGGTAATGTAGTTAGAAATGGGTGCGTCCAGGTTGAAATGGGATAGTAAACATCAAATCAAAGATTAAGATAGATACTGAACTATGACTGCTGCAAATATGCTGCAATTATCCTTGCAATTTTTAAGCATGTAGGTGGGGGACGTATGCGGTGTCCGGGGTAGACAAAGTTGCAGAGGTTGAAATAATTGCAGAGTTATCGCTCTTTCTTCTTTGTGCTTTTTCTTATTGTTTGAGACATAAGCGGAGTAAAGAGTGACGAGATATTATTTCCTTCTCATTTAACAAAAATTGCAGGTATTAAAATTTGCAGCGTTTAAATGGATGCTGCAATCGGAAAGAAACTTAAAAGAGAATTGCGGATAGAAATTGCAGTCATCTAAAAGCAGTCTATGTCGAACCTCTGCAACTTTGTTTACCCTAGCCACCGCATAAGTCCCCCGCCAACGTGCTTAAAAATCGCAGGGGATAGTTGCAGCGTTTAAAAGCAGTCAAACAGAATCGAATTTTTTCTGTTGTTGAAATGAATGTTAAAAGAATCGAATTTTTGATGTGTAACCTTCTATGCCAGGGTTAAATAAAAACGTGGACATTTCGGCAGGCGTGTCTTTTTGCAAGCCGGGTGAGAATTGAACAAAAAAAACGACCACAGGGATTAATGACAGCATCACAGAAACAAAATGGAGTTTTCATACAAACTATCAATAAGTATTTTCAAATTGATGGAAATAGGCTTTATTTAATAAAAATAAATATCATATTATTCACGGTTAAGAAAATCTACTCTTGTGTCTAAGTTTGGCAGCTATAAGACAACAATAAACAAGGTTTTTGAACACATTTTTTAAAGTTGAACAGTTGTCTGAAGTTAGACAACGTTTATAAATAAGGCCACAAGTATATAATTCACGCCGGTAACACAGGTTTTCTGTGTGCTAAAGTTAAGCCCGGAGAATTCTCTGCCGCAGGGGATTAGTTGTTGTTTTATTTAATATGATGATTGTTTAGCACCGGCGTTGTTTTTCGACCAATTCCCTCCGGGCTTACAAAAAAACACACCTAATAGCACATTAAGTTGTTCTTTATACGTTACGATACGTTGATGTATATTTTTTTGATTCTTCAAATCACCGCGTTCGGTGATGTAAAACCAGCACTTGAATATTTATTTTGATGTTTACACATCATCAATTTGAGATTTTGGAAATGTCAAATATCGCTACATACTTTCTAATTTCTTATCCGACATTTGACTGTTGTAAATTGTAGGCAAATTAAAATGGCTGCTATGTATTCACATTTTTATATTTTAGTATCTTTGATTATCATTGGACTCTCTGCCACAATCCTTTTCTTGCCCTCTATTTTTGTAATGCATGTTTTGACCATTCGCTGGCATTTTACTATATACGAAGGAAATAATACTGTCCATCTGTGTCTACATCCAATCCAGTCTCTATATTCTGTAACTCTCTCATCGATAGTCAAGAAACAATGAAAATTGAAACAAGTCGTATGAGTTTTGTTTCATTTTTCAACGTTTCTCGACCAATTTTATTGATGCGCGTGCGAGAGTTAAAAAACGTAGGCACAGGTTCTTAATGGAACTAATCCGTTAACAGATGGAGATGGACGGATTTGCACATCTTTTGTATTAAATTCTCTAAAGGACACATTTGAATTTATTCTTAATGTTATGCTTATGAGGTATTAGGTTTGTGGTACTTACGGGACTTAAAATTGCAATCTGTAAAATTTTGAGGAGTAGTGGTGAAATTCTCTCAAAGAGAAGTGAAACTGTCAGAAAATACACGAAGGCTTTGAACCAAAATATTCATCACTTTTAAAATTTCAGCGGAACATCACGTAATTTTGTTTATACGTTCCAAATTCTATGAGGAGTATTACAAAATGTATTACAATTAAAGCATTACAAAATGTATTACAAAAACAACACAAGACCCAACTTTGTTTTGAAATTGGATTTCTAAATCCATTTTAAAAAAAAACATGATTTCCAAATGGCGTCAGTAGTGTAGAAAAACGAAATATTTACAAATCCCAAAAAAAAAAGAGATTGGTTGTTTTATTTTCATGATCTGATCTGCATTTCAGGGGAAAATAAAACGCAGCTATCCTTTTGTCACACCTAATGCAAAACACCATCCGACTATTTCGGACTATCAAGACACTATCTTAATAATCAAAAATCTAATAATTACGCCTACCTCTATATATCCTATGTAATATAAAAGAGATAATACAGCAATAAATATTTCAACAATTTTTAGCGGCAGGTAGTAGACTACTATTTTAAAACAGAGTCCTTGTGCGAGGCATGAAGATAATTGCCCTGATGCCGTAAGGCGTTTTAGTAAAATGACATGGCTCTAAAAGTGGCAATTGAAGTTTTAGTAAAACAACTACCGTTTTATGGTAAGGGTAAAGAATGAAGAGAACGGAAATGTTTTAGTTTTACTTAAATGGCAATTAACTCTTCTGAAAACGTGTCGCTTTTCTGTCGTTTTCGTAAAAGGTCTTTTTTTTGTAAAGAAAAAAAATCTCAAAATCCCCTAATTACAAGTTATTTTAACCGCAAACATAAATCGGTCGCATATGTATGTACACATTGTATACAGGCGAGTATCATAACTCAACTTAATATATAAACACGATAAGATTAAAGAAGTTTAATAACAATAATAATTAAAACTGTTTTTAATTTCTTATCGATTCTAAGAAATTTTGGTTTCCCTTAATCAGAAATGAATTAAAATTTTCCAAAGGGTAAACCAACAGAACGTTAAAAACATTATAATCCATAAACTTTCAGATAATTTATTGATAAACTTAATAAAATTTATATTATTTATATAAACATAGAACTTAATTTTAAGTCATAGGCAAACAAACTAAATTCCATGACAATGATCGCTATTTTATTTTCATGAACAATTTTTTTTCATTCGATGAGCCAGATAATTTGACGTTTCTATAAAAACTATCGATAGCAAAATGATAATTATTGCCAGTTTTTATCGGAACTAAAGTTAAGTCCCAAAAATTATCTGGACTTAACTAAGACTTAAGTTGTTGTTGTATTTACGTGCAAATCGCTGTGCTCCGATGTCGTATTTTTCGTCCAATTCTTTATGGACTTGCAGAAAAACACATCAGCTAGTATTGATTTCGTGTATATCTGGAATATCATTATAATTAATGTCCAGTCCTTTAGCGGTGGAAATCATCCAAGTTTCGGAATTAAAGCCTTGTTTAAAGTACTCATGTGAATAAAAAAATTTAATTTTAAAAACTCAAATATCCAAACTCAATAATGTTGGGCTTGGCTTAGGCTACCCGTTTAGTACAAATAATAAGAAGGCAGAAATAAATATATTATTTTTTTTTGGCATGCAAAAGACTTTTGAATTTTTGCATGCAAATAAAATTAGCTATGTATGTACATATATATAAACATTAAATATTGGTACCTTGTACTTACAAAAAAAAGCAATTCTATGCGACTAGACTATGGTCCCTTATTTTAAGGTTTTATTATTTTGAATTGGGATATCAATATCATAAAACAATTCTACTTAAAATATTTTAATTTTAGTGCTAGTTGAAGTTCAAGCTGAAAGCAGCAATCTAGCGGATTGCTTAAAATGTAAGCTTATATAAAATTTATAGTTTATATAATTATGTGTACTTTTGTTTTTATTAGTTTTAATATTTTCCAATTATTTATGATTTAACTTTCAAATATTATGTAATATAATGTCTGCTTGTTGATTTTTTTTTATAATATTATAGTTATAGTGAGTGAAAAAAAACTAACATATGTGCCAATAACTTTTTTTGACCTACTCTTTATATTTGTATATGTTGCCCATGCTATTCAAACTTCGTGAGCATTAGAAGCTGGCTAGAATATAAAAAAAAGCCCTCTTTAAGTAAAAAAAATCAAAATAAAGGAATGTTTTGTTAAACTATGTTACTGTAATATCTGATGTAGATCCAGAGCTTAGTGACTTACAACTCTCAACCATTTTTGTGTGTGTTATTGGCAAGAATGAATAGCAATTTCATGTGAGAAAATAGTGAATTGAATCCAAAAATATTTATGTGCATACAAAATTTAAATACGTTTCTCGTCCTTCCTACAATTTGATGAAGTTAAAACCTACGCCAAGCCATACATTTTTGCCCATAAATATTTTACAATATAATGCATACAAAGAAAGTTGTTTAAAAAATGTTAACACTTTTTTTTAGCATGCAAATTGTAAACTAGGCTTTAAAGAGCTCAACAAAACAATCAAAAACACCTTTCAAATTTAAATAATTTTTGACCAGCGCCAAATCTATCAGACAATCTTCCCCATTGTATGTCCAACAAATTGTTTGCTTAATTATAAATCGAGTACGGATAAAATATAAAGAAACAGAATGTAGAAAATTCATCTAGAATGCTTACAAAAATGCAACTCGAATCAAATGCAACCGTCAAACAAAAAAACCTACATTTAAATGATGAATATATGAAACCTTTTTGCAATATTTACTGCGAGTGTGTTATCACACAAAAACCCCTTTAAAATATATCTATTGTTTTTTGTTCTAATCTTTTTTGTGACTAATTTAATTAAATTGGAATTTTTGATTTACTTGGCACCTGCACAAAATAAAGAACAATATACATACATATGTATATCATCGTCATAATTCAATTTAGAAATTTTTTCTTAATCTGTTCTTTTTGTATATAAAACTAGATAGGCTCTTTTAGGTCTTATAATAAATATAACTAGATTTATATCTTTTAATTAATTTTATAATCTGATTGAAAATGTTAAATATAGCTATACATACATACAATCATACATAGATTTAAAAGAAACTATCGAAACAATTTAAGTATTTCTTCACATGTTATAATGGCTGCCAAATAACAGTTAATATAGAACAGACGTATGGTTTTTTTTGATAGATTATACGCTCAGGATCAATTCGACAATTTACAATTGATCTAGTAAAGTAATTTTTAAGTATGTATACATTGTACAAATGTACATGTGTTTTATAAGTATATAGGCACTTTTTTAGCTTGGTAAATAGGTTTATTAGAGTTTTAACTTTATAAGCGCTAATTAGCGCCCTAAAATTAACAACAGAAAAAGAGAAATTACTTTTTTGTTTTGAAATACATATCATATAAATCTAGATAATTATATTTATGTTTATCTTTTATTAAAAAAAAAGTATACAGTATTCAACAAACTGTATCTCCTGTGTAATACATTTCCCAATTACTCAGAAAATACATGTTTAAATCCAGATTTTTTTAAATATTAAACTTTTTAAGCGTTTGACTTACATACATATATGAATTTGTGTCTTCACGACCGGATGGTCCTTAAATGAGAAATTATCTTCGGTTTGAAATTTTAATTAAAAATTATTAATGTTAAAGTTAATAATCGCACCTCCCATAAAATCATTTTTTCATTCTCACTTTTCTTTGAAACGGTTCAACTGATTTTGATAAATTTTTTTGGCTCCCGGAAATTACGCCAAAAGAAAATACGCCAGAATTTTTTTTTTGGAAAAAACGCCAGACACATTTTAATACAAATTTCTTTTCTTTTTTGGGAGACATTCCAGACTATCTGATTTTTTTTCCAAATTTCTGTCTGGCTTTTTTTCCATTTCAAATTATTAGAGCTGAAAAACGTTTTAAAACTATTTTTAGTATTTTCTTGTAGATTTTATATTTTCGTGTATAGAATAAAATTTTCCCGAAGTTAATATTGTTGTTTGTTCGACGAAACATTTTTTACAACTATTTTTTTTAAATTGCTGTAGTAAAAAAACCGCTAATTGAATTTTTTGGGAACCCTTTTTGAACTTTGTGATGCTATTATCTGTAAAATAAAATTTATTTAAGGTCGATATCTCTATTCGTTCTTGAGATACAATGAACGATACAAAGGCTCACGAACGTGTACGAGCGTATGTACATAAACACACATACAGACATCTCTCTAAAAAATGACGGATTCAGATTCCTGGGACCTTGAAACATCGATAAATGTCCAAATTTGGCTGGCTCTTTTTCCATAGGCATCTGGCACAATTTCCAAATTTCTGGCTTATTTTTTTTTTGATAAATAAATATGTATATAGAAAATGACTCATTCGATTTTTATTAAACTAAAATTATTCTTTCAGCCAAAATTAACCCCGGTATCTTCCATCTGTTTTATAAAGAAAATATTGATTTTTCACGATTCAATGAATTTCAATGAAATTCAATATGAATACGATTTAATAGGAATGAATTGTATAGCCATTATTAACAGTTCTTCTCATAGAACAGTTACTTTTTTAAAATTTTCTTCAAATAAGTTGAAAATAATATTAAATATATAAATTTAAAAAAAAAATACATGTTTTGGATTTTTAAATAAAATTTGAAATATTTTCTTTGAAAAATCGATTTTCTAAAAAAGAGTTTATGAATCTTTCTAAAATACAATTTTCAACTCAAAATAATAAATACTAAAAATTATCGTAGCTTTTTTCTTTTTCTTAAAAATGTATGTATGTACATATGAAAATTTATTCAAGTTTCCAAATTAAAATGGCGCTACGTAGGCTTTAGAGTTTAAAAAACCAAAAATATACCAAAAGCTTGTTTATAAAAAGCTTTTTGGGAATCACTTGGAATTGTATACCTTAATTCCAAAAATTATGAAAAAGAAACTAGTAAAACATCCTACAGCAGCAAAATTACTTTGAATTTTCAATTACAATAATATAATTATTACTTTAAAAAATTTTAATTAAAATGTTTATACATATTTTATTAAATACAATGATAACTCAAAATTCTACTGTAAAATGTAATGAATTATCGTCGTTTATTATTTTTAATTTTGTACATTGAAATTTTACTTTTTTTTATCAAAAAAAAAAAGTCATTCCACCCCTGGACGCAATGTAAAAATAAATTTTATTCTTCATCCAAAAATAAATCTAAGGAAACTAAAGACCTCAAGTAAGAACCCTTTTTTACAAGTAAATCCTTCTTATACTATATAATAAGAATTTTATATACACGTATTCATCTTTTACGAACAAAGAAAACTTTTTCCATTCACATCATATCATACCCATTCAAACCACTCTCAAACTTGATTGTTATATACGACAAAACGTGAACGTAGATTTAAAGCAGTATAATGGAACATAAGCCCCAATGATCCAACTTATTGTTAGTGTAAGTACTGTAAGTATATCAACTGATCGCTAAAAATATTTCAATTTGTGCAATCCAGCAAATTTTCGTCATTTGCGATTGTGTTGTGGATGCGATTTAACGGGAAAGTATTTTTCCCGTCTGGTATTACACCCACTTTTATAGGAAAGTCTCAGTTTGATCCCTCTATCAGACTTCTAGTATCTGTTTTTTTTCAGTGAGCCAACCTAGTGGTCAGTCAGTCCACGATCGGTGCCCGTTGAGTTAAATACGAATTTAATTTTAATTTGCTGTTGGAATTAAAATCTTATTTTGTTCGGTAATAAAAAAAAAAAAATAATTCATCGTGGGCATACTGTGAAAATTAAATTCTGAAGTGATACAATTAGAGTCCAAATCATAATACAATTAACAAGCATGTAATTTCAGTAGCATATACTTCGAGTTTCAACTTTAACCGTGAAAATAAAAACCTTTTTTTTAATGCTCCCCTTATTTAATGTGACATTGACCTAACATTCAGTTAGTCAAAGAGATTATAAAAGATTCATAAAAAAAACGTGTAACATAAAAATGTGCTTTAGTTTAGTAAATGAAGAAGTTAAATCTTTACTTACGAAATATGTTCACTTTCTCCTCTTAAGTAGGTGAAGATCACCGCAAGATCAGAAATTTGGCGCCCGAAAAGTGCATTTACGTGTGTTGTATTGTGATAGTGATGTAAATATAAGTTCAGTTGCACTTTTCAATAAAAGCAAGCATATAAGAGTTAAATTAAGCAATATGATATACCAGCAGAAATATCAAAGAGCTAATTGCATAATATAAACAACCGGCCAAAATAAATACGCAAAACATCCGCCAGATACATTTCGCCCAAAAGAAGAGTGAGTGTGAGTTTTAGTCGTTACGGTTAAATTAAACACCGTTGTTGGTCATCATTGTTGTGATTTTGTGAAGGGGACATATTATAGTATATGAATGTCTATGGCAGCTTAGATCTCTTCATTCATTGTGACATGTTTGTTGTTTGGATTGATGATATAATGTTGACTTTAATAAAGGGTGTTTTGTTGATTTTTTTTTAAATTATATATATTGAGTAGTTCCTTGTTGGAAGTGCGTTTTAAAGAAAGATAGAGTTCTTGAATCGCGTAAAATATAGTAGCTCACCAAATATTAAATTCTATTGAGATCGCTGGAATTTCCTTCAACTTATGCCGGATTTACACGACTGACAAGTTAAAGTCACCTTTATTACCATGTATTATTGTTTTCCTTTTCGTAAAAAAAATGGCAGGTGCAACTGACGGTTATTCTTGACATTACACTGGCATCGTGTAAATATTTCGCTGTAGCCATTTTTAAAATTATGGCAAAATATAATCCGCGAGGGGTATTCGATATAATTTCCCGATTTGAAGCTTGAAACTTAAAAACTTTCACACACATCAAATTTATTGACATTTATTTATAAGGTGTTGCTGAGTTAAAAAAAAAAACATTTGCTGATCTATTCAATGAAAAATCACATTTAAATATATCATCTTCTTTCTAATATTAATCCAGTCATTACACTGAAATATAAGTTCTGTAAAAAACAATTTTCAACTGATGAGAATTTATGTTTATTTAGGGCCTGTTTCGAAATGTCTGATAAATTTTGAAAGAGGTCATAAGTCTTCACAGGGCCATTATTCTTCGACAGTTAAAAGTAGATAAAATATATACATTATGTACATTGAAATACAAAATAATCTAACAAGTGAAAGTATAATATTGAAACACCCTATATATTTAGTAGTTGTAATAATATAATACACATTGTGGTTTCGAATTAAGCTTAAGGTGCATATTTATATGTAGATATTATAGTATTTATATCTAACTATACTTATTATCTATGTTTAAATTTTGCGCGCTGGTTTTTTGAAGACCTATTTTTTTTTTATTTCGTAAGGATTTTCAGCACTTGTCATCAGCGTGTTTTCGTGATGTTTTTATCATAATAATACATACATCATAGATAGTGCTCTGAATAATTATTTGAGTAGATTTGTATGTTTTTGGATTATTTTCAATAGTTTTGAAAGTAGCTACATGAAAATTGAATATATATGTAACAAAGATATAGTGAAAAATGTAAAATCTATATATGTATGTACTTAAATGCAACATTCACGTGCTATTTTGTTTGGGCTATTTTCTTAATTGGTTGATTGGTTGCCTGGTATGGAATTTGTATACCCTTAGTGTAATGACATACATACACATACATATTTACTTTTTTTATTATTTGAGTATGTTATTCAATTGTGATTCAATTTAATGGCTGGAAATTCGTATAATTTTGACCTTCAATTCGAAGGGATGCTTCCGTTTTACTATACAGTAGATATATGTATTTAACAAGACATGTGTTAGCTTAATTTGGAATGATATGGAAAAACGGGAAATGGAGGTGGGGTATTTAATAAATTTCAAATAATAAACATTTTGATTTTAAGTTTAGTCAAACATTTCAGACAGATGAAAAACAGTGAAAAACCAATAGAAAATTTATCTAACTATATAATGATTTTTTTATTTGTCATCGATTATAAACTAAACGATTGCTATTTACGCAAGAAAATTAAGAAAACAACTAAAAAAGCAATAATTTCTATACATTTTAAAGAATAGTCGCTCTGATAGCACATAACAAATTTAAAAATAATTTTCCTTCTGTAAGCTTCGAATTTTCAATTTCATTACTTCTAAGGGGATCTAGTGTTTTTTGGACATCCCTCAACACGTTTTTTTTTTTATTTTCATACGGCCCAAAATAACAGTAGTTATAATACCTACTCTTATCATAAAAAAATGTTTCATTAAAGAAAATTTTGTTTTTAAAAGGCTCATATGCCTTTTTTACAATCAGTTAATTTACCAACAGGCTACGTTTTAATACGAAATCAGAAAATGGTTACTAATAAAATAACATTGCTAATAAAACCTTTTTGTTATTTTCGTTTTTCTCAAAAACTGCACAACTGATTTTAATCATTATTTTTATTCAGAAAATTATAACACTTATAATAAAAGAAAATGTTTTTTTTTTGCCCGAAAACAACTCCTGAGATGTTGATAAAACATTTCATATATCGATCTATCATTTAACACGAACAAAATGTACATACTGAGCCGCTGTTAAAATTACCACTCATATAACAGTTTTGTTCGACTTTCTCAATATCTACTAAACCGATTTAAATTAAATTAAGCAAAATTCAACCACGTCATATTTTTCTCTTCACACCTTCTCTGTCCTATTCATGAAGAATAAAATATTTCCATCTCATGCGTGTCTCTTTTCTCTTCAAAAAGAAGAGGAAAAATGAGAGAAATGCGCTCACGCAAATAATATAAGGTGATTTAGCATCGATAATATTTTTCATCCGAATGTTTCATTTACTGAACCAGAATCACTTTTTTGCTCCAAGTGAATCGAAAAAGTGAAATCAATTTATGCGAGTGAATGTGAAAAGCATTCATTCGATTAATTTTTTTACAGAACCAGAAACGGCCTCCTGGTCATAAAACACACAGATAGGAATAGTTGAGAGTTATATAAATGACTATATATAAGCCCTAGTTCTTCATAAGCTATCGCGGCACCAAAATTATTTTTTTTATTATATTATCGGTATTTCATAAGAAGATTTTATCATTCTAAGTAGGTAACTACCAATATTAAATATTAAATATTTTGGTTTGCCGAAGCATTTTTGGAATATTAATAAATCAAATTGAATAAAAAGTGAATTTAAGACAACATTTCTCTTATATTTTATATTTTGATTCTCAGGAAAATATAGCCGGTATATTCTTGAGAATATAAATTAAAAACAAAATTTATAATTGAATTGTTTTTACACTTCTTATCTCTCTTGTCTCAAGGTCATTTATTCTCAAAATGCCTTACGTTGAACGAGACTTATGCTAATGCGACCTTATATATCTTCAATTAATTAAACATACTCACATGCCTTATTGCTATTCACTCCATGAAATCACAACGTGCCTTGGTATGCTAACTTCACATGTCACTCGAAAACATATATGTATATATAGGTACAGCTTGAATTACAATGTTCTTTTTTATTTTCTTATATGAACTCACAATGTTCATATTGCAGTTTCCTGCTTTAAGAATTTGTTATTTTGCCGCTCAAAGCATTTTAGGACTGTGATTCATTCATATACTCGTATGTTGAGTTTCCTTCCTACATGCTATGAATTATAATCAAATTTCTATGTTAAATTTCAAAAAAGATTTACTTAATTCTACTTTGAAAGGCATTGAACTTCTTATCACTTCTATTTAATTATTTACTGTTAGGTTTCATATTTTTGTCGACGATTTGAATTTGAATATCAACAAACTTGACCGTTTTGTAAAAATTTTTAGTCAAGAAATCTCCTAGACAGCAAAAGAAATCAATTCATTCTTTGTATAAAAAAATAAATTACATCTGAAATTTTCCTTCATTTTTTGCTTATCACTACTGTTGTGATTTTTAATGTTATTGCCAATTTATATACATAAACAATAACAATAATTGAATTATCATTATAAACAACTTTGGTTGCAATAGTAAATTCAAGATCATCAAACTAAAAGTAATCATATGAATGTAGGGTAGGTACATTTTTTTGTTTTTATTTTGCATTTTTAATTAATTTCATCTCAACTAAACAAATTAAATTAAACCATGTTCCGAACAAAAACACAAGTGTCGCGTGTTTACCTGTATGAAAGATAAGCGAGCAGAACACAAATTTGTGACAAGGTCGTAGTACACTCATTTTTGTTGCAGCTAAATTTGTTGTGACATATTGCAAACATACCTAATCACATTTGTACATAGTTAAAGGGTAGTTAAATATTTGCACCTGGTAATATACACGAAAGTTCAAAAGTTAACAATAATTTAATAGTTTGTTGATGGAGGCATGAATTTATTTATGTTTTAGTTCACAAATGATTTTCATGAAACTTCATGGATTTTTAAACTTAAAATATCGGCCGATATAAATGCCAATTCATAACAGTTATAACAGTTGTTTGTCATTTAAAGTGCAACTTATTTAACGGGCTTAGTGTTGCTTAAATAAAAAACTCTTGGTGCCTGAAGTATGCCCACCATCTGCAGGTCCTGGCCCTGCTTACAATCTCCATGCTAACAATCTCTATAACCTTGCAAAAAAAAATTAAAAAATCGACTATGACCAAATTCTGACATTTGACCTCTTATGCCCATTTTGTGACCTTTCAGATGGAACCATATTACTTTTTTGAAAATCCTAAAAATGAGGTTGTTAGATCCCATAACTTCTAATTGTGTGTAACAAGAATTCGAAAACTTTTTTTTACCACGATCTAACAACTCATCTCTTAATAACTTGACATGGTTGAAAAGGTGAAATAAAAGAGAACTTAAAGAGAAAAATATTGATTAAATGAAATTTTCATTCAATTTAATTATATCTCATCTTCTAATAACGGGAATCCCATTTCAACTATGTATCGCTATAAAATTTGTTCGCACATGTTGCAAAAGATAAAACTAATCAAGTGAATATTTCATTTTCATATATATGTATAAAAGATGTATTTTCATTACGATGACAAGCCACTTTTCGAACGCCCACATTTAAATAGTGTCTTAACATTTTTTTTTTCTGAGGCACCCGTTCGTTGGGCAACATTGTGCAACAGCTTTAAAACTTTAAGCAAAATAACAATTATTATCCATTTTTCATCTCTCACAAGCAGGGTTGGACCAACCATATGTGCAAGATATGCAAATGCACAGTGCGCAAAATTCTGTGGGCGCATTACAAGGAGCAAGAAAATATAATCTGATCTTGGATAAACAAAATATATACTGCCATTTGCATTTTAACCACAAAACTTGTCCAATTTATCCCAAAATAACATCCATCAAGGGGCGCTTTCTTCAAATCTTGCACAGGGCGCTAGTTTGGCTGAGGCCGGCCCTGCTCACAAGTAACCAATAAAAGCAAATTAGGTTTCAAAATGCAGATAAATTCATTTAGGCCAGTCGACAGAAAACAATTCATCTTAAAAAAATTGTAAGGATCTTTCTCATAAGAAATTTATTTATCTTTCTTTTATACATACAAAACATTTGTATGTATATATTATGGACATGTCATACCTTCAGATTTAAACTAGTCAAAAACTATTAAGAATTCTGTTCAAGAATTTCTACGAATTTTTCAATGAACAGGACAGTTCACTTATACGAATGTTTTATTGAAATCACTTAGATACCACTCAAAATTTAACTAAGCAGAAGTGAGTGTCGTCAACAACCTTTAACGTGCAAGTGGACCTAAGTCAATATGTGATTATATAAACAACCCAGAATAGCAAGAGCCTATACCTGCGACCTTTGTTTGCTTTGTGTCTTATATAAAAATGAAATCAAATTGCCTTTTTCAAAAAAGTTGACAATAAACCCTCTACAATCTATTTACTTCCCTTGAGCGTTCATTTTGATCTAACTCGCAAATACAGTTCATCATAGTTGTATTACTTGATAGAGAGATAAACAAACAAAAACTTATCAGATAAATCTATCGTGTATTCAATTTTAGAATTATTAATAATTGTATCTCAACTGATATTTTTATTTCTATATTACAGTTCAGTCTTGAAAAAAACCTCAATTGGATTGGAGTACTTTTGGCGAATTCTAACAACAACAAAAATAACTACTTAAATAAAAATGGATTCAAAATTATTTGTTTTCCTGACTTTTATGTGCTTCATATTTTTTAAGAAAATAGATGGCTATAAAATCGGTGTGGGACGTGGTGACGTCACAGGACCACCAGTCGAAATTGGATTCGTAGGTGCCTTTTTAAATCGTGAACTTATAAATTAATAAAATATTTTTTTTTTTAAATTACAGATGGGCTATGCGAGTCTAAAACAACGTGGTCATGGGATTCATACTCGACAATTTGCTCGAGCATTTGTTGTTGAAGATGATAATAATCGACGAGTTGCATTCGTTTCTGTGGATGCTGGTATGATGGGATATGCTGTGAAAAGAGAGGTTCTGAAACGTCTGCAACAAAGATATGGCGAAACATATACGGAGGAGAACTTGGTCATAAGTGGAACACATACGCATAGTGCCGCTGGAGGATTTTTAATGCATCTTTTGTATGATATTTCTATCCTAGGATTTGTGCCACAGACATTTGATGCCTTAGCTATAGGTATTTTTTTGGTATGTATATGATGGATGAAATGTTTTTCATTTTAAGTAATTAATTTATTATTTCTTAGAGTGTTAAACGAGCTACGGATAATATGCACGTTGGACGCATGTATCTTTCGCAAACTGTGATTTTGAACGCTAACATAAACCGATCTCCTAGTTCATATCTTCGCAATCCCGAAGAAGAACGTGCTCAATATGAACACGATGTTGACAAGACCTTGACACAGTTACGTTTTATTGATATGGAAGAAAACTTACTTGGTGTATTCAATTGGTTTGCAGTACATGCTACTTCAATGAATAATACTAATCATTTGGTTTCGAGTGATAACGTGGGATATGCTTCTATTTTACTAGAAAAGGAGTACAATTCAAATAAAGTGCCTGGAAAGGTAATTTTAGAAATAGTACTAATAAATGATGTTTGTTTAGTTTTATTTAACACATTAGAAAGGCGTAAAAAATGGCGCCCGGGAAAAAAACGATTTCTAAATCTTCTTTAAAGTTAAAATTGTATTGCCTGTTTTTTTTTAGGGCAAATTTGTTGGAGCTTTCTGTTCTTCAAACTTGGGTGATGTGTCACCGAACATAATGGGACCCAAGTGCTCGGTAAGTGGCAATGACTGTGATTTGTTGACTTCTAAATGCGGCCCAAAAGAAGGTGAATGCTTCTCTACAGGACCCGGCAAGGATATGTTCGAAAGCACTGAAATAATAGCTAACAGGCTGTATGAAGGTGCACTGGTAGGACCTTAACAATAAGTGAAGGAAAATAAATCTAAACTATAAATCTATTTTTTAGCGACTCTTACACGATAACGGAGGCCGTGAAGTCACTGGTGATGTAGCTTTTGTTCATCAATTTCTTGACATGACCAAATACAATGGTTCGACATACAACTCTTTGACCAGAAAGTTAGATAAAGTTCGAGGATGTGAACCTGCGATGGGTTATAGTTTTGCTGCAGGTACCACAGATGGACCGGGAGCTTTTAATTTTGAACAGGGCACATTAACCGAAAACGCTATGTGGAATGCTGTTCGTGATTTTATTGTTCCTCCAACGGATATTGATATTTTATGTCATTCACCAAAACCAATCTTGCTGGCCACTGGAAGGGTAGGTTTTTTTTTTCAATTAATTTGTGTTATGAAAAATAACAAAATTTGGATTCTAAGGCGACTTTTCCTTATGAATGGCAACCTAAAATTGTATCGACGCAAATTTTAAAAATCGGTGATGTAATCATTACCGCTGTTCCTGGAGAATTCACGACTATGGCTGGTCGAAGACTTCGAAATAAAGTTCGAGCCGTTGCTGCTGCAGCTGGAGGATCAGAAAATGACGTCATTCTTGCCGGACTATCAAATATGTACACAAGCTATATAGTGACACCAGAGGAATATCAAGCACAGCGATATGAAGCTGCATCTACTATCTTTGGCCCTCACACGCATACAATATACATGGATCAATATGAGAAACTAACAAAATCTTTAATAAAGGGTGAAATGGTTAGTCCTGGTCCAGAGCCACCTTATATGAATGACAGAATGCTTTCACTGAACACCGGCGTCATTTTTGACGGGCATCCAATTGGAAAAGACTTTGGAACAGTTAAAACCGAGCCAGAGGCTGCATATGGTGTCAATGACACTGTTAAAGTTACTTTTATAGCTGGAAATCCCAGAAATAATATTTTCCATGAAAAAACATACTTCGTTGTAGAAAGAAAAGTGAACGAAGAACGTTGGAAGGTGGCACTTACCGATGCAAACTGGGAGACAAAGTACACAAATTATACAGCACTTTAGTTATTTTCAGATTTATAATTATCCTCTTTTATTTCTATTTCTAGATTTGTTTGGGAAAGGATTTCTTCTATATTAGGTTTCAGTGATTTTCATATCTATTGGAAAATTGGTCCAAATACTTTGCCAGGAGAGTACAGAATTCGACACTTTGGCAATTACAAATACATCCTAGGAGGTATTTTTCCATATGAAGGAGTAAGCCGCAGTTTTTCTGTGTCAGATGAATAAACATAATCATTTGTGTTATCCAAGAGACTGATAAGTGGAAAACACCACTTCTACTAAGCGAGCGGGACCAAATTTAGAGTAAAAGAAATACAAAATATAAAAACTACTACGCCGACATTTTCATTCCCTATTAAAGAAGATTGAAATAGCTTTAACGTAATTTTAGTGAATATCTTTAATAGAAAAACTTGCTTATTAAAAAAATATGAATACACAAATATAAAACAATATCAAAGAGTAAATTTTTTAAATGGACTATTTTCCCCACAACTTAAAATCTTACAACTGATATATAAGGAAACAAAAAATGGATTATTTATTAAATTTTAAATTTTAATCAAGCAAAGTACACCTTTTAAAATCCAAATTTCAAAGAAGGCAGTAGATATTTTATAATTTCATATGCCTGAGAGTTTTACTAACGTAGGTACTACCACCTTACATTTCGCGAGCTATGGGCCAAGAAGGTTTTAACTACATACCCAACAATTTCGAAATAATCTTGGAAATCGATAATCTGTCGATTTTGGTTGATTAGCGCTATTTAATTATAACCTTTGTAAGTCATGCCACAAGTTTAACCAACTGTGAACAAACTGTCCCTAAGATTTTCCAGACTTCGACCAAAACTACCAACACTGCCATGATTTACCACTAACCTGTTCCACACTTTACAAATTGGGTAGTTTTGGGCAGAAAAGAGCGTTCACGAGAAACATTTCCCCTTCCAAATCTTTTCTTCTTTTTTTCGTAAAGAAAAAAAAAATATTTGAATTTTTATGTATTAAATGAAATAGATTCCTAGGAGTAAGATTTAAGGGTTAAAGCTGGCGCCGCTAGTCAACCAAAATCGTTTGATTATCGATTTCCATGATTAAGAACTCGAATTATGGATCCCTATATAAAAATTTTGTTTACATTGCCTATTTGATGATTTACCAGACGGCTGACGAAATAATTATTGATTAAAGATAATCGAGTGCGAAAAAACTGGCCTTTAGATTTTGCAAAATTCTGAACTTTTAAAAGAAGACTTTAATTACATAATTTTCAGCTTCCAGAAAACAATAGATTGTAAAAATAATCCTTTATCAAAAATAAATACATAAATGAAGGTGACAAGGCCCTCACTACTCAACTGATGAGTCTAAGCGGAAACGAAACGCCAAATTTTTGTGAACCAAAGGCCGTTAAAAATAAAAACAACATCTCTTCAAAGGTTGGAGTTTTTTCGATTAGGTAGTTCAAAATGGCCCCCAGATTTTTTATTCCATGGCAGAACGTCGAAAGTCAATTTGAATTTGAAGTCACATAATAACAACAAAATGAATAGTATTCAATTTAATTTTAAATTTGGTGGATGTAAACTTTTTTTTATTTTATTTATATATATTTTATTTAATAAAATCATTTTCAAAAATTTTCTCAAGATAATTGCGCATTTCGTTAAGTTTATGAATATAATAAAGGAATTTTATTTTTTAAGTTAGAAAGTGATAAAGAAATATTCGATTTGTAATGATATACCTAGTTTATTATAAAATTTGACATAAAGTTTCTTGTGTTGTCGTTTTGTTTTTTTTTTGTGTAGAAAGTATCGGAACGAAGCTTTAAGTTCACTTCTTAAAGTTTATTTATTGTTTATTTAGCAGACACTCTAGTCATGATATTTTTCGTTTTTAGTTCAGATGAAAAGAAACTCTTTTGCCCATAATATTGTCAATGAAACGCATTGCCAATGGAAATTGGTATGTATTTGGTTAATGATGAAAATGGTTTCTCCGCGATTTTCAATTTAAATTTTAAATTAAAATTTTGTATTATCAAAAATTTGATTGTGGTCGCTGTTTTTATACCGACATTTGACATCTCTGAAATTACTTAGCAATAAAATGACCGCCCAGCCAATGAAATGCTATTGCTATTGAAATTGACACTAGGAATGTTTTTTTGCAGACCCGCAGAATTGCAAATTGCAGAATAAAAACAATCACGGGAATTAGCGACACCATCACACAAAATAAAATGAGTTTTTATATAAACTATCGATAACAAGTATATAATTCACGCCGGTAACAAAGTTTTTCTGTCTGCTTAAGTTAAGCCCGGAGATTTCTCTGGATTAAGCTTAGCCTGCAGGAAATTGGTTATTGTTGCATTTAACATTTTGATTATTTAGCACCAACGTCGTTTTTTCGTCCAATTCCCCCGGGCTTTCAAAAAACATGCCTAAAGTCACAACGTAAAAGCCTTCGTATAAGTAGAGTGTAAGTGCCCCATTCCCTAACATCTTATTTTGATAAGATACAAGAAAACCATAAAGTGACTTAAGAACTGTGACTGTCAAAATTTTACCATTACCACACTTTTTGTTTTGCATTTCAGTTTTTGGCCAAAAGCAAAACAGCAAGTGCGGCTCAGCTCATTTAAATCGCCGCTCAAAACTTGCAAAACGTGTACAATAACAAGTAATATTTCATGATTCGTCTGCAAAAACAAAATGCTGTGAGTACACACTAAATGTACGAACAAAATATCCAGTGTGTCAATACAATAAACGATATTTTCAACTTAAACCGCGCAGTTCAGCATTACGAAATTTTCTACAGATACTTGCATTTCACCACAAATAACCTGGCTCATTAATTTTAATCTTGCCGTTCTTGAAGAACACATCAATGAAAAATGTTATCCATTCGAACAGTATGCGCCAGAGCAGGGAATCATTCCCAAAGTCGTTTTGCATTACAACAACTGTATTACCAATCAAGGCCGTCTACTTTTAGTGCAACCAAGCTTCAACACCCGCCTCGTCTGAGAAACAATTTAGTATTAAACAATGTACGTTCTGTGAGCAATAACTTAGACAGATGCAATTCTAATAACATGCCACAAAAAAACCCGCCCGAAGGTCAGAGGTCGCTGCTGGAGCAACTAAAACATGCTGTGTCACCATATGGCAGGCTGATGCGCATTGATCGACCTATAGGTAAGATTTTTATCCAAAGCAAAGTACCTATGTATGTTTGAAAATTATTATGTATTGTAGGTATGTACATACATTATTCATTTTTACATAGTTATGAAATTTGTTCAATTATATTGATAGCGGCTAGGTTCAGCCCTTAGACTTTACTCATTTTACTTTGAAACACGCACTACAAAAATTCTTGATCCTTTAAATACAGCCAATTCCTTCAATCTCTCGTTGTTCAATACAAGACTAACCCTGAGCGTGATTGCAAATTGTAGGCCTACAGTTAACCTCCTTGTTATGATTTGCTTATACCCGTCACTAATTCATTTTGTATGCTTGCTTCTTGCCGATCAATTCTATTCTAACAACTCCAAGTTGTAAATCATTGATCTTATTTAATATTTCAATCCGTTGCAAATGTCTAAATTTATATGAACTCAATTTTGATTCAAAAATAGCTCGATTTTCTTTCTATTTACTTTTTTAAACTTTTAGTTCTCAATTTCCCAGCTATGTATTTAAAATGTATTCTACACATTCCGTTGCAGCTTGTTTGACTTAATTATTTAAAGTACATTAATTAACGATTATAAACCAGATTGATTGTTTTTAGAATACCTGTTACATATGATATCACAAAAAAGTATTTGCCAGCCGTAATGAGTTGACAACTAATATGGCGATAAATGACATCATAACAAAACTGCCTACACTCCAGATCAAATATCTTTAACAATTTGGCTCCAATCTGAGTGTAAAATGGCCCAAAATAAATATATGTTAAGCAACAAATAAATAAATTGATTTACTTTGCGGGATGATTTTTTTAGAAAAATGGCCACAAACTTAGATTTTTCTTAGTTTTAATCAGGTTATCAAAATGTAACGGGAGCAAATAATTTTACAAATAGAGCTTATAAAGATTATTCACAGAATGATCCTTTTAAATAACCAGAGATTTAAATCCAAGTTTTTTAATATTTGACCATTTTTCATAATGAAATTTTTTTTTATGAAAAAACCCAAAAACCATGAAAAATAAACACAATTCACAAAATTAAATTCTTTTTTTTGTTGTTTTTGCTTTTTAACGTTCATTTGGCGCAAATCTTCATTTCCTGTTTGGATCCTAATTTCTTATAGCCAATTTATGTTCTTCTTCGTAATAGATATAATTTGAATTGTTAACTTTTGAGAATTAAAACATTTTTTGTTTATAGGTTCCATGCTTCTGTTCTGGCCATGTGGATGGAGTATAGCCTTAAGTGCGCCGGCTGGTTGCTGGCCTGACCCCATTATGCTTGGCCTCTTTGCAACTGGTGCTTTTATTATGCGAGGAGCAGGTTGTACTATCAACGATCTTTGGGACAAAGATCTAGATGCGAAAGTGGAGCGTACAAAAACTCGTCCTCTAGCTAGCGTTGAAATTACTCAATTCGATGCTATAATTTTCCTCTCAGCACAACTTAGCCTTGGCCTGCTGGTTTTGCTGCAACTTAACTTACAGTCGATTATTCTTGGTGCTTGTTCCTTAGGTCTAGTTGTCACATATCCGCTAATGAAGCGCATTACGTATTGGCCGCAGCTGGTGCTGGGTATGGCTTTCAATTGGGGCGCTCTACTGGGATGGTGTGCAACTCATGGGGCGGTTAATTGGTCGGCTTGTCTTCCTCTTTATTTGTCAGGAATTTGCTGGACCGTCGTTTACGATACAATTTATGCACATCAAGACAAGATTGATGATGTGCAGGCTGGAATTAAATCGACTGCATTGAGATTTGGCGACAACACAAAGCTGTGGTTATCCGGATTTTCTGCAGTGATGTTGTCGAGTCTGATGGCTGCAGGCGTTTCTTGTGATCAGACTTGGCCATATTACACGGCTGTAGGAATGGTAGCTGGACACTTAGTGCAACAGGTGACATTTAATGCATTTTCTAGAACTTATAATAAATGATTTTTTTTTTTGAAGATCTATTCACTGGATATTGACAATCCAACAGACTGTGCGAAAAAATTCATTTCAAACCACCAAGTTGGACTCATTCTATTCCTCGGCATAGTGCTAGGCACTGTGATCAAATCCAAAGACAAGCAAACATCTGCTACCTCTAGCCAGAACCACCAGACCACCAACTACGTACAAATTCCAACACAACCAGCGATGCTATCGAGTTCGGTGTGATGCGGTACAAAACTACTTTGTATAAAATTGAGCTGACACCAAAGTGTATTGAACATAGTTTAATGATAAAGAAATGAATACAGTTAAATATTTATAAAATTATAATTCATTGTAGAAGGTGATAAATTTTTGTTTGGAATTTAAATTAAATCAGCTACGTTCATTGGCATTTCATCGATCTGCGTTGAGTAGTACTGTTCTATATCTCGAAGAATACGAATGTCATCCGATTTGACGAAATTAATTGCGACACCCTTACGTCCGAAACGACCCGAGCGACCAATACGATGAATATACAACTCACGATTGTTTGGTAGATCATAGTTGATGACCAGCGATACTTGTTGAACATCTATTCCACGAGCCCAGACATCTGTTGTGATAAGAACACGACTTTGTCCAGCACGGAATTCTTTCATGATTTCATCACGTTCTTTTTGTGGCATGTCGCCGTGCATGGAGCTCACTGTAAAATTTGCTTCACGCATTTTCTCAGTCAGCCAATCGACCTTACGTTTAGTGTTGCAGAATATGACTGCTTGGGTGATCGTAAGGGTATCATAGAGATCACACAGTGTATCGAATTTCCATTCTTCACGTTCGACAGCAACGAAAAATTGTTTAATTCCTTCCAATGTCAATTCATCACTGCAAAAAAAAAGAAAACACATTAGTTCATTCTTCAAGACTTTTTGTTTAAAACAGATCTCAGAAAATATCAAGAGTCGCAACTAATTTGTAGGCTGTTTTCTCTTTCATAAATCTGATATGCAAAAAATGCAAGAGAGACAAATTTTAGTAAGGAGTCTAAAAGTCTCTTCTGAGGCTGTAACAATTTGATTTGTTTTTATTAAACTAAATGGGGAATATCGCGTACAAAAATATGTCTGGAAAGTTTCCTCCCTTCAAAAATTGGGAACCCGAGTGATGCTTAAATGTTTTTCTCGGAATACCTATATTCATATCTCGAATAAAATCTCCAGCGATTTTAGCTGTCATTTCATTGGATTTTAGTTCGAGGGAAATTTTGTTCCCGGGATTATTCACGATGGAAATTTTTTTTAGGGGATTAAAATATTTCTAATTCCCGATAGGTTTCAAAACTTAAAAAGTTCGCAAACTTAGGCTAAAAACATACTGGAGCTGTGAGCAGAATGGAGATGCGACAAGTGAGCAGAGCGACGAAAAAAAACAAATGCTTTCTTATGAAAGCTTTCATACCGAGGCGTCTAGCAGCTAGGCATAAGCTTTCATAAGAAAGCATATTGTGTTTGATCTGCTCACTTCTTGCGAATCTATCAACCTGCATTGGGTAGAACAATGTTTGACTTACCATACAAGACCATACAGACGCTTAAACTCAAATTTGTAAAACATAAACATAAAAAAATGTAAAACAAATATTACCGTTTGACCAAAATGCGAATTGGATCGGTCATGAACTTCGAGGTCATCTCGAGAATCTCATGGGGGAGTGTAGCCGAAATCAACACAACTTGTGTTGCTGGTGGCAAATATCTATAGACATCGTAAATTTGTTCTTTGAATCCCTTGTTTAACATCTCATCGGCTTCATCGAGTACCAGCATTTTGATTGCTCTGTAAAGTTTTAAAAAAGCATACTGATGACACACATCAGTAAACTACAATTTCGGTCACATTTACCTTGTTCGAAGAACTCTTCTTTTGATCATATCAAATACACGACCTGGTGTTCCACTTACGATGTGCTGCCCGTAGTCCAGTTTTCTTATGTCTTCACCCAAATTAGTACCACCGATGCAAACATGACATTGCACGTTCATGAAATCCCCGAGAGCAAGAATTACCTTTTGAATCTGAACAGCCAACTCACGAGTAGGTGATAGGCAAAGAACTTGGGTCTCACGCAGTGTCGTGTCCAAGCTTTGCAATATGGAAATGGAGAATGTTGCCGTTTTTCCTGTACCTGATTGTGCTTGGGCAATTACATCGCGTCCTTTTACAATCGGCTTAATACTTCTCTGTTGGATAGCCGAAGGCTTTTCGAAACCTATTTCAATGGTCAAAATGAGTTCAAAATGAAATTTCGCTAAACAGCGTGGAAATGACCCACTTACCGTACGCGTAGATGCCCCGCAAGAGTTCCTCTTTGAGGTTCATCGAATTGAACGTGGGTATAACTTCAACATCTTCGCTAGTCTCAAACTCAACGTTTGACAAATCTTCAGCTTGTGCTCCGCGTCGAGCCATTTTATTGGTATTTAATTATAATATGAAAACCAAAGATTTTTTCTAAAATAATTAGAAATTTCCGAAACAAGCCAAGCAAAATGCAAATGTCAGTAAAATCTTGTCAATGCGGAAATTTGACAGTACAGTATACAGTTCTAGTAGATTTCTTAGGAGTGAACCACAAGATTTGTTAAGAAGAATTGATTTAATAGTCCAATTTCACACGTGGAAACTGAGTTCCAGCAACTTTCCGCATTTAGCCTTAACAACATTGGCCAAAAAAGTGAAAAAGTACAAAAGTGAAAATTTTCAAATTTATTTTTGGATAGTGTTTCTGATAGGGAAACTCATAAAAATGATGCAGAAAGCTAAAATGTCGGTTTAAAAAAAAAATGTATATTCTTTTTCATAAAATAAGTGCGCAAGCGGGAAAAAAATATTTGTACTTTTGTACAATTGGCAATTGTCCAAATATGTTCTCATATACCTCCTGACATCTCTGTAATCTGTCAAGTTCGTAAATATTTGGATACATTCAATGAAAATTTCATGAATTTTAAGATAACTTGAAATTTTTTTGCTCATTGAGCATACTGATCTCTATAATTTACCAATGTATCCATTAATAAAACTTGACACGTCCTTTTGAAGAATTTTAGAACAGTTGTAAGGAGTATTTACATTTTTAAACTGTTGTACAGTAAAACAGTATAACAAAACATAAAGGCAAATTTTATCTCATAACCTCAAAATTTATTTGTGTATTGTGTTGCACTACAATAAATTATAGATTCCTTTATAAAAATGTTGGTTACATGTACGGGCGATTGTATCGTCTAGAGGCCGCTATGCATATGCATATACATGCATATGCGTGCACTAATCAAAACAATCTGCAATTAATGAATCGAACAAAACTAGGATTATTTGACAAATTCTTCTTCTTTTTCTTTTAAACTTCAGCGCTGAAAAGACAAGCCACCACAACATTTTTTTAGCTCTTCATAAAATAATGTTCAATTTTATAATTTAAACAATTAAAGTATTATTGATAAAATATTTAATTTTCTAAAATGTCTAGTCCACTTGTGATGAGGATAATGTCGTTATCCATAAATACAGCCAAACGAGCTGGAACCATTATTAGAGACGTTATGCAAAAAGGCAATTTGGGTATAGTTGAAAAGGTAAATAAAGATAGTATAATCTTATTTAAACGCTTAATCTCTTAAAAAACACCTTATTAACAGGCTAAAGATGATCTTCAAACAGAAGCAGACAGATCAGCTCAACAATGTATCATTGCTTCGTTGAGTAAACAATTTCCTAAAATCAATATAATTGGTGAAGAAGGCTGTAGCGACTTGAATGTATCACATGACTTGTTGGTTACTGAAATGGATTTAGATTTCTTATCGAAATCATGTCCCGATGACTTGGTCGATGTTAGAGATGAGGATTGCATTGTATGGGTAGATCCACTCGATGGTACATCTGAATACACCCAAGGTTTCTTAGAGCACGTAACTGTTTTGATTGGAATTGCTGTTAAAAATTCACCTGTTGGTGGAGTTATCCATCAACCCTATTATAAACACGATAGCGGAGAAATCGGACGTACTATATGGGGGCTCAAAGGAATCGGTACAGGTGGCTTTGAATTAAAAAATGCACCTTCCGATAAATTTATCGTTACCACAACTCGATCACATTCCAACCCGATTGTTCAGAGTGCTTTAGAAGCTCTGAGTCCGAGCGAAGTTATCAAAGTAGGAGGAGCTGGATACAAAGTGTTACAACTTTTAGAGGGAAAAGCACATGCATATGTATTTGCAAGTCCAGGATGTAAAAAGTGGGATACTTGTGCTCCTGAAGCCGTTCTCGAAGCTGCGGGAGGAAAATTGACAAACATGTTTGGTGATCACTATGAATATCATGTAGATGTCGAACATCCAAACAAGAAAGGCGTATTGGCAACCATTGGCACCATTTCTCATAGTGATATCGTTAATAAAATACCACAAAACGTCAAAGAGGCTATGAATAAGTAAACTATATTACTAATACTAACCGCCTTCAAAAAGTTTGCTTTTTAACCTCCCAAATGAAATAAACTTGAATAATTGCTTATATACCCTTAAGAGGTTCTATCTCAATTTTTTTTATTTAACATTAAAAGTCTGGGGGTCACACATATTGCAATGAAAAATCGATTAAGAATGAGATTCAAAATGAATAATATATACGTAGGTATTATGAAAATAAATTTGGGCTGAACTACTAAAATTCTTCTTTCCATTTATATTTACCTCTTGTAATTTGAGTGAATTCATTTATGGAAATTTGAGAAATTATGGGCCTTTTAAACAATGCCTAAGCTAAGTTCTAATATTAATACAAGTCCATAAGATCTCAAGGGAAATAAATTCACAGATACATTTTATTTAATAGTGGACTTATCACCCTGTGCCAAGATTTATGTGTCAAGTAACTATTCAGAACTTTACTTAGACTTTGTGAAACAGCCCTTAATGTATAATTGACAGGATATTAAAAAAATTAGTATAATTTTTTTTCTTCAGAAATTGTAACCGTTTCTTAAGGTTACAATGTCATGGCCTGGAAGACCATATATATGCAAACATTGCCGTAGCGCAATTAATGTATTCCAAAAATTCAAATCGTTGCGAAACATTTGGAGCGAATATGCGATTCGCATTGTGCCAATATGGGTACTCTCTTATTAATTACCATGTAAATTAATTTAGATGGTGAAGGTTACGTTTTCGTTCCAAAGTATTCGCGCTGGTAGTCGCTAGCTTTGTTTTGCCAAATAAAAAGCTTCACGATCCTTTTTTATCCCTAAAATTGAAACAATTTGTAAAGAGTAAGTTCGTCCGAAGCAATAGTCTACTTTGTTTTAACTTACTTGATTAAAAACATACCAATGAGGGCTCGAAATATCGGTTCCAATGTTCGAAAAACAATTCAAATTATCAGCCCTATTCTGCTAAACGTTCACGTGAATTTTCGTATTCTGCTATCCGATGGAGGGAAACGAACGTTCCAAAAAGCATATAAATTGCAATAAAAATGAAATTTTAACAATTAGATTCTCTCAAGAACTTCAAAATTAATTATTGATAGAGCTTTGACACTCGAAAGATTGAAAAGTTTATAGAATAATTTGTGACAAATTATGTGAACAATTCACGTGAATCGAATGATTCGATCGGATCGGATAGCAGAATAGGGCTGTATATTTTTTTTTCTAAACAGAATTAATGACAAAGTTTATGTTAGTGCTTTTTATTTATAAGGAAATAAATACAGTAAATACGGAAAGTGTATAGATTCACATTTTTACTACTACTACTCATTTTTTATTAATTAAATACTAGATATGCCCAGCTAAAATCGTAAGTTTTAAAACAGAAAATATATATGTATATTAATGTTTATGATATATTAATATGTATTTTTTTTTCTTTATGAATTTAAAGTATGAACAATATTTTATTTTATTCAAACGAATAAGTGATGTATGTATACTACATTTATAAACAAGAAGGAACATCAATAACAATAATATGATGAATAATATATTCTCTTTAAAATTAAACAGTTTAATAAATTATTAATTTTTCAATAATAATAATCATTATGATTCCTCTAACAATAAAGTCCTATTCCTGGTAATGAGTATGTGAAATTACATTAAATACACAATATTTTTATATAAAATAAGATTAATTATCCTTTGGTAATGAGATCGACCAACCGAGTACTCTTCTGTCAAATCCGCAAGAGAATAAATTACAGTTGAAAACAGGCTCCTCAGCCCAAGCAACTGATGAAACCATACGACGATGGCCCTACATAGAATATTAAATATCTAATTTAAGTAAAAATTAAATTTCTCAATAGGATGTATTACCTGTCGACTTGTTCTGGGTAAACGAGCAACTCGTTGGCCATTTAAATCAAACAAACGAATTTGTCGATTATCGTGTGGAATCGCAATTACTCCCGTCGATGAGACTGCTAATCTGTTGACAGCTGAATCGGTACGAATTGTAGCCAATGCTGACCTCATATTACGTAGCTCCCATACTTTAACAGTACGGTCATCCGAGCCGGATACAACTTTGTCATCTTTGGTAAAAACCGTTGAAGTAACACTCCTGGAGAATTAAATTAATTAAAGCTAAAAATAAAGTGTTCAAACATCTGTGGTGTTTGGTAGCAACATGACAACTCCAAAATTAAAATGCAATTTTCTGTCGAATGAATATAGAACTAGAGCCTTAGCGAGTGGACTGATTTGCTTCAAATTTGGTTCACATAATTTACGGTTCATGTATATAAATAAATTATTCCATCTTTTCTGAAAGCTATTTACAACGTTTAAATAAACTCAGAAAATAATTTTGGGAGATATCATGTTTGTACACACAGTATGTTTTATGGAATACTTTAAATGGGCTAAACATTTTTTTTAATGTTAAATAATTTAAAAAATATTTTTAAAGTAAAGAAAACTGTTAGTATCTCACTGAATACAAAAAAGTTCTCACTCTGTATGGCCTTGAAAAACTGATACTGCTGGTATAGCATCTCTGAAATCCCACAAACGAAATGTCGAGTCTCTTGAAGCAGTAATCACTAAGCGTTGACTTGAATGTGCAGAAACATGTGTCAACTCGTGATCGTGTCCCGTCAATGGTTGAATGGGTTCTTTAGTTTCAACATCCCATAGCATTGCAGTTCTATCCCAGCTCCCCGTGATAATTTGGTCCATGTTTGGTAGCCAATCAGCAGCAACAACTACCGATGTGTGGCCCCCTGGTCCAGAAAATTCACATAATGGTGTTCTTAAGGTATCAACTCTATCCCGATCCTCTACTTGTTCGTCACTATCATCAAGTTCTTCTTCAGATGAGTGTCCTTTTCTAAAAAAAAAATAAAGTATTTGCCAATAAAAATTATGCTGATCGAAAATATTTTTGCGGTCTTATGTACTTGGACACTTCCCAGTTTACAGCAGCTTGCCAGATGTGAGCAGTGCCATCACCACTACCAGTTAGAACTAGATCGCGGTTTTGGTGAAATTTAATTGAGTTCACCGAACCAGCATGTCCTTGATATTGTAATAGACAACGACCGCTTTCAATTCCCCAAATGCATGCAGTATGATCGGCCGATGCTGTTCCAATTATTGGCTGTCCAGACTTGGCTGCAACTTGCCAAACTCCGTCCTTATGACCACAGAAATCACGCACTAACGAACTGACAACTGATTGCGCCTTGAAACTGGACACAATACGAGATGTCTGTGCCCTTATTTTATGACTTGCCTTAACCTTGCTTCCCGATGCTATCTTTGATTTGAAGCTTTTTATGGGAATTCCAGTTGCATCAGGATCATCATGTCCTGCAGAGCGGTCACAACCCATACTTTCTTTAGCACCCAGAGATTCCAGTTTCTCTTGTACTTTGAAAAACTTTGTAAGGAAAAAAATGTTTTTGTTTTTTTAATTAAATTACTTACGACTAATGTTTTCCATGTAAAGCAACTCGAACTCTTTTTCAATTTGGGAAAAAAGCATATGAAGTCGCCCTCGAAATGGTGCATCATCCGGAATACTCAGGTCCTCAGCGAGACTAGATAGTCGCGATCCTCGTTTAGACGACGGCTTCATAGTTGTTTTTATTTGGATAGGATTATCCAAGGGCTTTTGTTTATCTTATATGGTACACTTAATTAATTCAATAATATGCTAAATACGATGTACATAAGTATGTAAAATAAGGATAAGGAAATACTTATGTTCTAAAGATAAATCCAATATTGAAATATATTGCAATTATTCTTTTTTATATTTTTAAGCAATAAATAAATACATTTTTCTTGGTTCACATCAAGTGAATTGGAAATGGAAAATACTGAATTGACGTTTGACGTATGTATGTCAGAGTTCAGTGCAATTTATTAGCGTTGTTCATATTTTAGAGATTTTAAAACGAGTACCTTTCTTGCTTGCGATACCTTAACCCGGGGGCCTCTTGGGCAAATACAATTACAAAGCAAAAATAAAAAAATTCCGATTTCCCGGAAGTAAAATCTTCTAGAATTTCTTAATCGGCATAAATATAAAATATTTAATATTGGAAAATTGTAGGGGAACAAACCACGAACAAACATTATCTTGACAGTGTTAACGATTTTGTTTTGGTTTAAAATTAATTCAAGTAAAAAAAGAAGTGTTTTTATTTTGTAGATGACCATATAAGGTAGTACTTCAAAATCTACAACACAAATTTTACCTTATAAACTACAAATTTTGTATTTCTTGTTCTTGCCCGTGGTAAGCAATGGTTAGAGCGTAGAAATGTCACACCGAAGCTCGTGAGATCGAATCCCAGCCTGTTTAAAGAGTGTCTATATAATTGCAGGGTCAACTGTTTAACGGTGAACCACGTCCCACAGTGAATTTCCTGTGTATAGGAGAAGAGTTAAACAAGTCGATAACGAATCGCTTTTTGATCCTTTACCTTAAAAATTAATGATTGTAAAATGTAAATCAGACATCGTATCTTTCATTTTCTTTCTAGTTGTTAAAAATGTTAAGTAGATTATTGTGGAATATACATTTAAGTCGTGGTTATTATTTAAAATTAAGAGGAAAAAAATAGGTAAAATACCTTTTAAATTAAGAAAATCTATACATAGGTACTTAATTTTTTTTTTTATTATAGAGTTATAGCTTTTAATAATTATTGTTTTTACATACAATTTTATTTTGTTCGGCTTGTAAGAACAGTACCTACATGTGAAGTAAATGAAAGTCTCTTATTTAGGTTTTGTTACTGCTTCTTTTCATATGTTGAATGTTTTCATGAAAATAAATATTTTTTTTTAACATTAGAAATGTTTAAACGGAGGCATACAATGTAAAAAAATCAACAAAATTTCAAAAATATGAAACGCCTTGTAGACAAAGGGGGTGAAACGTGAGGGGAGTAAACAAAATAAGCAAAATAAGCAAAATAAACAAAATACACAAAATAAACAAAATTATTTCGTTCATGCTTTGTTCTTACTAGTCTGAGGAAACAAAATACGAAGAAGATGATAAAGCGGACAGAAAAAAAGGAGAAAAGTTCGTAGAAAAAAAATGGGTATGTTTTTGATGATGATTTTTGCGAAATCTGAAAAATACCCGATTTGCGTTTACTTAAATTCTTATATCTTTCGATCCAATTATCCGATTTTCAATATTAAGGTATATAATTAAAGGAAAAATGACTGGCGTGTTAGAGCAAACAATTTTTTTCAAAATCATTCAAAATTTTATACTAAAAACATGAAAATAAATATCGGACAAATAATTTAATTCAATGAGGAAGTTGATAAAAAAAAAAAAGCATTAAAATACTTTCAACCATCAATTGGCGAGAGGGAGATAGTATTCTGAAGCCGGCGGCGGCGGAGTTAGGGCAATAAAAAACCACAATCGTGGCAAATTTGCTTCGCGTCGGAAAAAAAAAGTTAAATGTTCATATGTACCTACAAAGTTATGAAGTTGGTACCTACATATGTTCAGAAAAATTGCTCAACATTTAAATTTGACATTCAATGTACATACATACATAAATGCTTTTTTCATTTCTAATGTTCCTCAACTATGCTGGAATGGCAAATCGGGTAAATTTTTAAATATAGGTACGTTCAATTATGAATACAATACACTGGTCTTAATTTTAAGCTTTGTACCTATAACTTTGGACGGCCGTTCAAGTTATGTATATACCTACATAATTTTAGTTGATGTTAAGTTTCTTAACTTAAACAACGGACTCGATTATCTAAAGCCTGGCCAATGTATAATTTTATTTAATCAAATAAAGCACATTTCCAACTGTTTCGGACAACCAAGACACTGTCTAGTTTATTCACTGTTTTCACCCCCTGTAGTGAATGAATCGATTGAGAATCTTTTTAAATATGTTTCTTTAAAAATACAAAGTAAATATGTTAAATATTTAGTGCCTTTTAAGTTTTAACCAATAGTTTACTACATCAAGTCAAGTTCACTGTATTAAACTCTACTTCTTGGCTGGAAATAATTTTTTTTTTTAACCTTTTTAAAATTTATTTTTTAAGCAAATCTTTGTTTATGAGTATTTTAATATAATTAGTCAAAGGTTTATCAGAAATATTATTGAATAGGCGCAGTTACCTCTTTTGAAAAAAAACATTAACGTATTAAAAAGTGTCGTCTAACTAACAAGCTACCCTTATAACAATGACTATTAAAGAAAAAACTTACTACTTAGATAAATCTCAATGCATATACACCTTTTATTTAATCTTACTTACACAAGGTTTTATAATGTAATATGTAATTGAATAAAACATTAATGTTAAACTTAAATCTTCATTTCAGGGTCATTTAAATTTAATTATTAACAGACCAATGAGTATGCCTATTTCAAGTAATATTATAAGAATTAATATCAATTTATTGTATATAACATTACGACGTATTGCACGTAATGCAACTCGAGATTTCGATAATTCCGTGTCAGCATTATCCAATCGATTCTGGGTCCTAAGTAAGGATTCTCGCTGTTCGCTCAACTCCGAAAGGACCTAAGTATTTTTATTTGAATTATTTTGTGTGTCATTTACAGCATCACTCACCTCGGTACCAATTTGTTCAGTTTCGATGGCTACTTGATTTGAGCGATTGATACTATTAGATGTCCGCTCAAGAGTACTATACATATCCGCTACTACTTGTTCATTTCTGTTTTCCCAATCGTATGGTCGAAACATGATAATTTAAATTGGCTTTATATCAATAATTATTTAGATAAATAAAAACCCTTTTTGGCTGATAAACAAAAGAGAGGACAGTTCAGTTGCCAAAAATCTGTCATTTAAACGTCAAATTATTCGTTGTTCCAATGGACTAGTTCGGAAACATATAAAAGTGGACGTCACAGGAGCTCATTTTGTCAAATTCCTTTCAACCAAAAAATCGATTTTTTTTTCTAAACAGAATCGATTTTTTCTGTTGTTGAAAGGAATTTGTTTTTTAATGGGGTAGTGGTACTTGACAGCTGCAATTTTGAAGTTAAATTCTCAAATTCGGTTTAGTTTTCGAATTATACAAAAAATATTGAAAAGTAACCATTCTCTCAGTAATAAAGTGCTGATTTTAATAGAATTTTGTGTTTTAAACGCAATTAATATTTTCTTTGTCTCATATTCGAGTATGTTCAATAATCTAATAGAATCGATGTATATATGTATATATTTTTAAATTTTGAGAAAAGCAAAATAAAGGAGTATTTTTCTACCAAATTAAAGCCTATGACTTGAATTATTATGTTAGGTAAAACAAAGATCATATACATTTTTAATGTTCATTGAAATAATAAAACCTAATTTTAGGTTTAGGGTTCGTCAAAATTAATTTTTGTTTCAATTTTACAGATTTTCCGGAAAATATACTCTTTTTTTTTACTTACACCCACTATATACTATTGACAATCAATAGCAGCGTTGCCGGCCATATAAAAATTACGTGCCACAATTTCTAGAAAAACGTGCCACTTCGAGCCATATGAAAAAACGCAAATTCTTATGTAAATTAAAAAAAGTTTAATTCAATTACGGGGTAAAGTAAAACAACAACAAATTAGAAGAAATAATTTGTTTTATTCGTGTATTGTCAAAGTTTTTCTGTTAGTTTTTACTCTATTTGGAACAATTTTCTTAAAATTTCTTCAAAACTCGCTTTAATTGAAGTATAAAATGGGAATATGAAGGGCGTACCATGTTGAATTTTTTCATGCCACCGTGCCACAATAAAATGTTCGTGTCAAAAAAGCACGATCGTGCCACTTCGGCAACGCTGATGAACAGTTTGAAAGCTTCCAGCTCCACACATACGAATATACACTAATACTATGACACAAAAAAAATCAATCTGAAATTGTTATCCGTCCGCCACGAAAAGTATCAAATAAAATATACACTTTATGTTTATATATGCAATATTTATTAATATTTAATACAATTGCAAATAGTTTTGATGTAAACGCATTTTTTATATATATAAATTTATATAATATATTAGATTTTAATTTAATATTCATACTAATTCTAAGCTGATAAATTTTGTGTGCATGCTTTTAAAATACATTTCTGTAAATAAGAACGGTTAATATTTTTTTTTACAAAAATTGAATACACTTATTTTATTTTTATTCCAATTTAAATGAATCAGTAGATTTGTTACAAGGAAATTAGAAAGCAATTTTGAACTGCAATTCGAAAGGTACATCAACAAACATGATTTTTCTTGTTTTTTTTTCTATTCATAAATTGGTTATTTTCTTTAAATATTTTCAATAATTTTAATTTATCTTTTTTTGTTTAAATATGTAAATATTCGTCAGATTTCAAAATTAATTAGAATTTCTTTCTAATTTTTAAAGTCTAGAATAATTCTTAAAATCTAACTAACTATTATTTATAAGAAACTACATAATTACTATTTGCTTAAAATGAAAAGTTAACCGGATGAGTGACTTTAACACGGCCAAAATAAATTACAAGTAAGTTATAGGAAGATATTTAAATTGAAAATACTTTTGTAAAAAATGGAATTTATTTTAATTAATAAGAAAGCTTATTTACCTTAAAATGTTAAACAAGATGAAGAGTGAAATAAAGAATTTAAAATATTCACAATTAAAAAGAAAAGTTCATGTGAAACAACAATTTCTTTTGGGATGAGCAAGGTCTTATTTTATTACTTCTTTTAAAAATGTGTTTATAAAAAAATAGATAAAAGAAACTCATTTCTTTGTATGATTCGGCACATTACCACGCATTATAAAAAAAAACATATTTTATTTAGTGCACACAGCAGTGCCTAATTGCTCGAACAGTTTTTACGAGAACAACAATAAGGGAAAAATAAAAACTTAGAAATTTGCTTTGTCAAAAAATTGTTGCGAGTTTTACTTCGACTGAAAAATATTTCTATTTTCGTAGAAATTTCACAGATGTCAAACATTTAATTACCTCTGCAACCGAAATCGAAGTCAAAAATACAACCTAAAAATGCTTAAAAAATGTGTTTGATAATAAATTGTGGGAAAACCGTTATCCGCACATAAAAACGTTGTATGGTAGAAACAAATGTCTAACTGTTCTTGTTTAAAATTTAAAAAAAATCGGATGTGGTCTGGCAAAGTTAGAGCCAGTTAGAGGAAAAAAGAATAAAAATCATAAGCGGAGCGAAAACGAAAAAATTGATTCTTTAGTTTTTCGACTTGAAATGACCTCAGGAACTCATGGTTTTCTGTGACGGTGATTTCGGGACACCCTGTTATTATTATTATTATGTGCTAAATAAGCAATTTGAAATTGAATTAAGAAGGATAACCAATTATGAACTAAGAATTCTTATCGTAAATTCGTATACAACTACTGCACGATGTTAAATTGGTACGTCAGTCTTAGAACGGTCTATTTTTATATCCAACTTTCTCATTAAAGACTTATTAGTTCAATTAAATCAATTTGTTAAAATATATTTGAATCTTCCTATATATAATAAACTATAATTTAAAACCTTGCAACATTACTTCTTTTAAAAAATGTGATTATTATAAAAACAACGATCTAAACAAGACGTCTTTAGTATGATTGAATCGAGCTGATGTTTTTTTTTGCTGATTTAGTTGTGACTTTAATAAAATATGTTAAATGATTAGAACAAGATAAAAGACTAAAATATTTACCAATTGTATAAAATGTATTTTTTTTTCTTTTCTATTGTTTTAAATTGCGGTCATTGAAATGCTATTTCTTAAAGGAACCAAATAAATTTAAGGGTGATTTTAAAGACCAAACTCACAACTATTTCTTTTATTTGCTAATACAAAGACTATAAACACCGATAATTTATTGCACTGCTAGTACCGGTTAATTATATGGTATTAGAATTATCTTAAGTGTTTGGGATACACGAAAATTTAGTGCGTTTTATAGGTAGAAAGCACTAAATATACACATATACAATTAAAAGTACAAACACATTTAATACTAATACTTCAATTTGCTTAAAATCTTTTTTTAAAAAAATGTAAAAAAAAGGAGACATATTAAAAAAAAACAACATGACATACTAACCGCAAAGAGTATAATATAATTTATGTATCTTACGCTTAGACCTATATTGATGACTATGTACAGATGAAGACGACGACGTTGAAGATGATGGTGATGTAGCAGATGACAACGAAGTAGATGGGACACTTTGTCCCGCCGCTGTTGTATAAAAGGATGATGATTTAGGAGATTTCTTAAGACTCATACGTCGTCGTTGTCACTTTTCGTCCAAGGAGTTTTCTCCACCACTTTTGTTAACATTGTGTTGCTGTTGGTGATGAATGTGTGGTTGCTGTTGTTGGTCATGTTGTTGCTGTTGGCTGAAATCATGAATGTGTTGACAAAATGCTTGTAGGACTTCAAAGTGTGTCATTAAGTTGGCCGTTTGACTTTCGTAGTGCAGACGACGGGTTATAGGAGCACCCAATCGACGTAGCATATCCGTGAATATTTTTTCTTCTTTTCGAATCCAAGGTCTTCGGTCATCTTGCACTTGGTATGGCGTGAGATGAACATGAATATTCATTCCTGTAATCATGTTTAGAAAAAAAAAAAATAAATAAACACTCATTTTAAGAACACCGACTTTCGCTACTGGCTTACCCATTCTGGTTAAAGTTTCTAGCAAACTCCTTGATGTGATCCATGTGTTTTTCTGACCTCCATGTCCGCCGTCAAGCCAGTACATATCTTTGATGCGTGATAAAAGTCGAATCATAGTGCTATCATCGGGAGTTAGGGTCTTTAAATAATGGAATTCATAGATAAACTGCAAAGAAATATTTAAACAAACGGACGGGTTGAAGTGCAGGAAAAAAATATTAAAACATTCTGATTTTTACACTCTTAGACTCACTTGATTGAGCACAACACATCCTTTACTAAAGCCAATTAGTATTAGTTTTGATTTATCTAAGTTGAGATTTTCACGCCACCAAAGAGGATTTCTTTGCTGTTGTTGGTGATGTGCAATGGATGCTTGAAGAAGGCTGTTTTGCAAATGGCATTCGTTAGCAACTGCTCCAGTTGCATTGTTAAAACTCGTCGAAGTTGCAGGTGGCGATTGTTCTTGAGCATCAGTCGAATGTTGTAATATTGATGGGGTAGTAATAGTATTTTGGGATGTTTCATCATTTGTGCATGGAGGAGCATTGATGGCATCATTGCCGCATGGAAATACCATAGCACCGTCACTGTCAACAGTTACATTTTCTTGTACCTGCAAGATGTCAATGTCCATTTCTTGACTACTATCATTGTTGCACAACGATGTGTTGTCTGTCGAAGTTGTTGTTGGTGTTGTTGCTGAAACTGCCGCCGCAGCAGCTGCTGCAGCGGCTGTCACTTGTGCCAGAATTTCACTTTCGGGTATTGAAATTAAACGTTGCGAGAGATTTTGCAAAAGCCTATAAATAAAAATAATAAATTCATGGTACTTAATTTTTATTTTTCTAATTTAATCATGTTAAAGTAAAGCAGAGCGAAACACGTTGACAAATTAATAAAACTGGGAAATTTGTATTATCGATAATAAAATAAACATTTTTAATAAACTATGAATTTCTTAGATTTTGGACAGATTTATTTTTGAACTATCGTTTTCACAAATTTATTGTTGGTAAATATTTTGCATTACTTGAATTAATTTAGTTCATAACATTTTAAAAACAATAAATAAATAAGAAATAATATTCTCTTGATAGAAGTAAAATTATTACGAAGGAACCTTCTTCTACATTATGTATGCCAAACCGCAGAACTTTAAGGTGTAATCTTGTGTTTCCATTATTTTAAACAGACACAGACATTTACTGAGATCCAACCGGGAAACCAAAAAACCAAAAAGACAACAACATCGCGTTTTCTAATTTCTACCCTTTCTTTTATTTAAATTACACTGCTCTCTTGAGGAATATACACACATACCTTTCTAAATGCTGAAGTGCATGATTCATAGGAGTATGGTCTGGTACCCCAGCGTTATTACCACGTACAAAATTATCAAAGCAGCTAAATGTTTTGAATTCCATCCTACAGATTGAGAAAAAATAAAATAAATAAATTAATGAACTTCATATTTTATGGCTAGTAATTAAAAGTGTATTTATTTGTTTAAGTTTCTTACCTCACCGGACGTATAACAATAATGTGCGATTTGGGAAAAGCTTCCCGCAATAATATAGCTGAATTTTCTAGATTATACTTCATGTAACCCCTACTGTCTCTATTCGTTTCCATGCTTTCGGGAAAATCCTAAAATCAAGATGAAAAAAAAATATGCAGTATTCGAAAAAAAATATTTTTTGTTTGTAATCTTACAAAAATATGAATTAATTTTAAATTTTTTTTTAAACTTGAAAAAGTGCCAATTTTATGTAAAATTTACATCAAGTAATAATATCATTAGTTAAATTACAATAAGAATAAAAATTATTTAAGTCAAATAAAAATACATTATTAGTTATCTAATTATAGTTTATTTTATTTCTATTTTTGATTCGTTTAAATTAATTTTAGTTTGTTATTGGTTTAATAAATGAACAGGATTTTTGATAGTAGGACTCGTTAGTTTTCAAAGATTTTGATTTGCACACAATTGCAATTGGAAGCTATAATTTTAAAATGCGAAAAATATGTGTAACGAACACCAAAATTTAGAATACATGGGACTTAATATTGGCATCTATGCTTTTATAAAAACCTTAACTAAATAGTAATTTCAAAAACATACCTGAACATCACCACCAAAATATACAATTGCTGTTGAATCCTCCACATTTTGAGTTGATTGTCGTATAATTGGTGGACAATAAACAATATCATTCGCCCGATTTTGAAATCCGGAAACAGCAAATATTCTAAAGGGTCCAGCCGACGTGCTTGGCGTGCATAACCGATCAGCGCTGCCACCAAGCATCACCTTAAAGTTTGTATCACGTTTTCCGAGTCTCCAAAAGTTTTCAATTTTTACCTTATTTATTTTGGTAAAAGAAAAAAAAAATATACACAAACACTATATAACTTAGTATATTATTAAAAAAAGAATTGTTTTCATATATTATCTAACACATTTGCACAATTTACATCATTCATTTAAAAAGCTGAGTACATAAAACCAAAATTTTCAAATCTAGTAATAACTCTCTTCATCATAGTTATCACGTCCACAACACAGTGCAGATCGCGATCGCATGTCATCCAGACACAAACTCATATCCTCCTTGATTTCTTGCATCTTAACTCGCACTTCTTCCCGCATAAGATTGTAGCACATAGCAACAAGTCCCATACCGATTAGCATGTATATAAAATTAATAGCCAGTTTTGTTTGTTGATCTCTTTCCAAATTGTTTATCGTTTGGATATGACCAGTATGAATACTTGCACCTGGAACGAAATCGCCGAAACCGATCTTACACAGACTTGTCATGCAGAAATAGAATGAATCCAAGTAGAACCAATGTTCCCAATTGGCAAACATAACTGTTCCCGTTAAAATATAGAACATAATAACCCACAAACACGCCGTAGAGGGTACAATTATTTTTTTTCTTACACCCGATTCCAATTCTTCGGTATCTTGCGTGCACTCGTGCAAACCACGATAAAGAAATTTAAATGATTTTGCTAGAACTTTGCCCATATTAAGGAAGTACAAAATATACAATGGTATGCCAAACGTTGCATATATGACTGTAAATCCTTTTCCCCAAGGTGTCCGTGGAACCATATTGCCGTATCCGATCATGGTGAATACCGATAGACAAAACATCAATGCTGCGGGGAATGACCAAATTTGTTGCGGACTTCTCCCATCATAGCCTTTCTTTATCATTTGTGTAATATTGTATTGATATCGCTTAAGAATCTTGTCTATATCGGTTTCCCAAAGGGTTCGATTGAATAAATTCAGTGTTTCCGTTTTAATCCAAAGTTCTTCTGAGTAATTGCTTCTGAGATTTCTAACAATCTCACTAGATTGGTCAACGTACTGCGTTTCGATAGCAGTGAAACTAAAGGCTCCACATATCGCGTAGACCACAATTAATGCGCCGACTCCAACTTGTGTGCACATAAAAGCAACAAACTTGCGGCAACATCGTTTCACTCGTTTGCGCGGATTCGTCTCTAACGAGGAAGAAGAATTTTGACTCCTAAACGAGTGTTTTTTTCGTGACATTTTAATTTAATTTCAAAAATTGTCTTTGATCTTTTTTTTTTTATAAAGGAAGCGACTCGTTCTCGAACAAGAAAATCGTCACATTCCGGTGGCGTTACGTTGTATGGAAATAACGATATTTATTTTAAGCTGAATCCGTATTTGCCTTTATGTGAAAATAAAAAAAATATATACTATTCTAAAAATACATTTTTGTTTTACAAAGTAGACGAATACAAATACGAGGAAACCGAATTGGGAAAGCGAAAACAACGATCGGCCGCACAATACGGAATCTCTCTTGCGACTAATAGCTTTGGAAATGTAAAAACAATTTCCATTCCCGAAAAGTTAGAAGGAAAGAGAAATGTAAGTAATCAAAGATGTTTTTTTTTCAAAATTATCTCTTTGGAAGAACATTTATTCAATTTGCAAAGCTTTTTTTTTTTTTTTTTGTTTATACCTATGGACTTTTAGAGAAATCTCATCGGAAATCCAATGCAGAAAAAATGCTGTTTTCGAAACGGGTTTACAATTCTAAACACTTATTTTAATTTTGTATCAACATTATTATCGATTTTAATTGAATAAAGATATAATTTTCAGCTTCAAAGAATATTAATACATTTCTGTTGGTAAATGCGAATATTCGTTAATAATATTATGTATATATTGTCAGTATTTGAAGGCTTGTCGATATTCAATTAAATTTATTTTCAAAATAGTTTCCTTATTTACATAGAGAACCAACTCGGTGTAAGACTTTATTTGGCATGTCATTCATACGTATTCAAAACAAATTTTCTGAATTTAGGACGAATTCCCTCTACGAGTGATCAGTAACGTATCTATTTTTCTTTCGAAATCTTTAAAAAAAAAACTCTAAACGTCAAATTTGTTGAAAAAAAGATTTACTTAATAAAAACTTCTATCGACAAGAAAGTACAAAAGGCAATTACAACGTTATGAAAATTTAGAAACTCCTGTTCCTAAAACAATGTTATGTAATTTTTTAAGTTTTTACAAAACTACATTAAACAGATTATACTTAATAAATATATGCATTTTTTTAAATACTCAATTAGAATGAAGATACGGGGCAAGATATAGATAATCTTAAAATGATCAACTGTGCTACAGTGGTTCTGATCTTTCCAAGTGAGCAAGTAGAGATGGTAGGCCTTGTAAAATACATTAAAAAAACTGTACTTTTAAATGTTTTCTTATCTTCCAACTGTTCGCTTCGTCAGGTCGTCATTCAACTTTTCTCGGGTTCGTCGAACCTACATATGTACATATAATATAATTTCGGAAGTTTAAGGCAGTAATAGTTTGTAGAGAAAACCAAGAGATTTTTCAGCGACTTGGTTGAGAATAATGGAATGACAATTCTTATTACTAATACACTGTGAAGAAGGAAGAATGCTCCTGATTTGAGTATCCTTTTTATATATGATTATTTTACCTCACAGAGGCGTGGGGTAGTCATGCTCTTATCCGTCTAAAGACAGCATTTGGCAATTCTTTCAAAATTCGCCTGCATCCACATCCAAAAAGATAAATTTTTTAATGTCAAAGTCTCATCATTTCATCTCTGTTCTAAAATTCAAGGAACAGCACAATTTCGTGCATAGCTGTGATTTTCTGTTTTAACTTTAGCTTATCTACATAATATTAATTAATTGTTTGTGAGTTGAGCTAAAATATATATACAGATAATCTTACAAAAATAATTAGTGATTTAGCTTATTATTAAACAAAAAAAGAATCTAAATCTTTCAGAAATTATTAATTGGAATACAGATTTGCAAGCGCAAAACGGATGTGTTGGGAGCGATATAAATGCATATTTTTATTAACAAAATTTGTGGAGTATCCGAGGTCGAAAATTATGCTCTGAGGATACTTAAGTGAAGCGAAATGTTTGCATTTATTTACACTTCTTAAACAATAAAAACATATTTATAATAAAAATATTTTCACTTTTTAATAAAGTTCTCCTTAAGTTAAGTTAAGTTCTTCGGAATTCTAAGGTTAAATTAGACCCACACACGTGAGAAACATAACACAGCCTGGACAAATTGGACAGAAAACTTTCTGGAAAATGAATTAGTTTAGAACTCCCACAATATTTCTTATTTTGTTACTCTAACTCCTGCAGTCTTCAATACAAACCATCACGTTAACATTTTGATTCACAGAGTTATTAGATTTCTTGTGGGATGTACAAGTTCGACGAAAGATTTTATAGATTTTTCCCCAAACACAGAGAATTTCAGTTGGATGGCAAGAAATTAACATGAAATACAGCTAATGCTACTTTTGAAAAACAATATTTTTACATACATTACGATTCGAATTATTGTTAATATTAGTAAAACTATTGAAATTATTTTTCATTGTAAATAAATAAATAATTCTTTTGGTTTTTTGCGGCAGTGTTATTGACATTGAAAAAATAAACAAGAAATATTCTTCGATTCGTTCACTCTTTCACACTTGAATAATCTAAACGTCATTTATCTTTTTCTCACTTTTGCATAAGAAAAGTGTAGCATCAGCAGCAGCAGCACTAAAGCGCTCGCTTCCAGTGTTTTTTTTTTTGTTTTTCGCTTAGGAAATGCAGTTCACTCACTCTACTTACCGAATTGTTAGCCAGAATAAAACAATAAATTTCTATCCCCAAATGATATAAATTATTTGATTGTTTAATTAGTTATAATATAATTTGGGTTCTTTTCACTTGTTGTTAGTTTTTTTTGGAGAAAATTTGAGAAGAAAAACAAGAAATATAGTTTTTGCGCTTTCGCTTCGCACTTTTGCAACAATTTTCCAATTCCAATGTCAAAGGCCCAAACAAAATTTTAAATGGCGGCATTTTGGCAAGTAATTTTTTATCCACTCTCCAATCAGAAAATATCTCTACAAAAATAATGCAACGCGAACAGGGATGTCATTAAGTAAAGACGATTTTTATATGCTCTCAAAAAGTTAACCTCAAGAGAATTCTCCGGGCTTAACTTAAGCACACAGAAAAACTCCATTTGGTTTCTGTGATGGTGTCGCTAATCCCCGTGGACGTTTGCGGTTCCCTCAGGCTTGCAAAAAACACGCCTTAAATTAGACAACCGATGGAATATGTTTATAAATAAGGTTTTGGAGTTGGACCGCTTTCCAAAGTTAGACATACTTTGTAATGGATTTATAAATAAGACTGAGTATGCCACTTTTTATTTTTGGTCAAAAATAACTTTTAAATATAGAAATTCGTGCCAATAAATAGCCGTAAATTTGATTTGGTTTAAAATGGTCAAACGGGTTGTCATCAGGTATAATAGGCTTGTTTTTTTGCAAGCCCGGGGGGAATTGGACCATCACAGAAACAAAATTGAGTTTTCATACAAACTATCGATAAAAAGTATATATGTATATTCAAGCCGGTAACACAGTTTTTCTGTGCGCTTAAGTTAAGTCCGGAAAATTCTTTGGATTTAGCTTAGCTCGCGGGGGATTAGTTGTTGTTCTATTTAACATGGAGATTGCTAAGCACCGACGTCGTTTTGTCCAATTACAGATGCGGATTTTTCAAATCCCCGAGGGAATTTGATTTAAAAAAACGACGTCACGCAGTAGTCAATTTTGAGGGTGGTTAGCTGGACTTAATTTTAAAGTATACAAACAACTACTAATCCCCGCTGCAGTGTAAGCTGAACACAGATAGTCGTATTTATTAGATTTTTGCCTACTTAGACACTGTCTAACTATTTTCAAATTGATGGAAATATGCCTTAATTAATAAAAATAAATATCACATTATTCACGGTAAAGGCAATCTACTCTGGTGTCTAAGTTAGGCAGCTATAAGACAATAATAAACGAGGTTTTTTAACACATTTTCAAAAGTTAAACAGTTGTCTAAAGTTAGACAACGTTTATAAATAAGACCAAGAGAATTTCCGGGGCTTAACATAAGCTCACAGAAACACTTTATTATCGGCGTCAATTACATACTTGTTATCGATAGTTTGTATAAAATTCCATTTTGTTTCTGGGATGGCTTCGCTAGTCCTTTTTGTTGTTACACCATCAAAAAAACAAAAGGCGTATTTTTTTGCAAGCCCTAGGGGAATTGGGCGAAAAAAAAACGACGTCGGTGATAAATCACCACGTTAAATGAAACAACAACTACGCGCTTAGGTAAACCCAGTGAATTCTTTAGGCTTAACTTAAGCGCACAGAGAAACTGTGTTACCGCCGTTAATTACCTATTTACTTGTTATCGATAGTTTGTATGAAAACTCCATTTTGTTTCCGTATTTTTTGTCTGCTGATTATGAAATGTCAATGCATATTACACAGTGATGCAAAGTTTTTCATTAAGCACCGATGCACAGTGGGAAGATCCATGGTATAAATTAAAAAAAAAACTTTTTTAGCGGTACTTTAAATTAATTGGTAAGTCATCCCAAATATATGAAAGCTCAAAATGCAATAAAATTTTTTGCATTTATTTATCGGTCGCGGTCCATAAGTTATAGACACGTGAACATAGCCTCTCTTCCGTTTTTTTTTATAAAGAGTTGTAATTGTAAGGTGATTTTTGTGCTACATTTAATTGCTGTGCAAATATATTTCGCGTGTGAAAATTGAATTAAGAATGGAGAATATTAATAATCAAGGTATTTAAATTAAAATAGTTTTTTAAAAAAGAGATTTTTTTCGTGTGTTTTTTTTTTTTTTAATGGCGATTTTAAAAGTGTTAGTGCGATATAAGAAAAAAAAAATATTTTCAAATTTTAAGTGGAGTTTTCTAAAAATGGTCAAATATGGGTCTTGGGTTTTTTTTGTTTGTTTTATCATTAGCAATGTGTTAATAAACCGAATCACGAAAAAAATCTTGCGCAAGTTTGCGCTTTTTTAAGAAAATTGACATTTTTAGGTTCAACTGCGTTCATCAAGCATGGTGACTTAGTTACAATATGGCTCGATAGTGCACGTTCCAGGAAAGTTTCAAACGTTTTCAACAAAATTAAGCAGTTGCTTGCATTGGAAGAGCTTAATGAAGGAGAAAATGCTTGGTTAGAAGAAATTTCGAGGCTTTTTTGTGTTAGTTTGAAGCAAAAATGGCAGCGTTGCCAGAGAAAGACGGACAGGTTTATGAAGGATAACCAACGATGGCCTAACCTTAATTTGTCTTTACCAGACGGATTTTCAAATTCCGTAAGTAATAATACAACCCCATGAAGTTAAGATTTGTTTGATAAACCAGTGCTACTTTCGAAGTTCAGTTGAAAAATCATTCCAAATTCTAAAGCAAACTTTTTCTGTTTATTTCAACCACAAACTCCCAACCTGGTTATGGTACAACAAATGATGGCAATACTGCGCGACGTTTTTTTTTCGAATCCAGAGTTGAGTTCCAAAATAACCGGTGTAGATAAGGATATCATCTTCAAATTTGGTTTAATTTTGAGAACACTCGCTGCTGGTCGAGAAATAAATATGGACACGTTTGAAGAACTAATTCTTAAAACAAAAAACCTATACCTTTCGAAGTACAGCTGGTACTATATGCCTAGCAGTGTACATAAACTTTTGCTCCATGCAAAAGACATAATAAGGTTTCTTGATCTACCTATAGGTGTTCTTTCGGAAGAAGCATTGGAAGCAAGGCACAAAGAAATAAGGAAAACTAGGTTGGATCATACTCGAAAGAGTTCAGGGGTGAACTCAATTACCGACTTGATTAACTATTTGCTAATAACGTCAGATCCCTATATTTCAAACATCCGATCTAGTGCTAAATTTCAATCAAAAAGTGACCAAAATATAGATCCTTATTTGGTTAACAATAGTGAAATTTCAGGATTACCCGTCAAATTAAACCTTAGTAATATGCATACTTCTTCGGAAAGTGATAGTGATTAATTTATGTATACAAGTATTAATTAGTGTAACTATTCAATAAGCTATTAAAATCATCCAATCTATATAACAAAACATAAGCAAACGATCATAAATAAAAATAAAAATAAAAACAAGTTCGCTGCTCAACTCTTTTAAATAAAATATCCTGGATTTACAAGTTTTAGTGTATCAATTTCTTTGTTTTTAGGTTACAATCATAGATATAAGTGCTAAAATACTATTTCAAGCATATTTGGTTGAATTCCTTATTTTATTCACAAGATATTAATTTTGCCGTTTTTCCCATACATTCGTTCCACTGTGCGACGTCGTATTCTTCGTCAAATTTCATCCAGGCTTGCAAAAAACACGCCTATTAATTCGCGTAGTACAACAGTTTTTTTTTTTTTTTTAATTTAAGTCACTTTTGTACAACTAAAAGTGAAAAAAAAGATTTAAGGAGGGTGAAAGCGCAGTCCCCTATGGAATTGAATGAAAAATTCACGAGCAAGATATAACAAGTTGTTGTTGTATTTGGTATGTTTTTTCTGCAAGTCCATATAGAACTGTACAAAAAAACGACATCGTAGCTGAGACATTTACACGTAAATACAACAACTTGACTTAGGTCCATATGGACTTAACTAAAACGAAAATTTTTGAGACTTAACTTTAGTGCCGATAAAAACTGTATTATCGGCAATAATTATCATTTTGCTATCGGTAGTTTGTATGACGTCAAATTATCTGACTCATCTAATGAAACTATTAAAAAAATGGCGATTATCGGCAATAATTATCATTTTGCTATCGGTAGTTTGTATGACGTCAAATTATCTGACTCATCTAATGAAACTATTAAAAAAATGGCGATTATCGGCAATAATTATCATTTTGCTATCGGTAGTTTGTATGACGTCAAATTATCTGACTCATCTAATGAAACTATTAAAAAAATGGCGATTATCGGCAATAATTATCATTTTGCTATCGGTAGTTTGTATGACGTCAAATTATCTGACTCATCTAATGAAACTATTAAAAAAATGGCGATCATTGTCGTGGAATTTCTATTTTGCCTATTAAATGACTTGAAATTTAGATTTATGTTTTTATTAAATTTTATTTTATGAAGTGGAATAATTTTCTAAAAAAAACAAAACAAAATCCTACTTTGATTTGAATCTGGATTTCCAAATCTATTTTGAACACAACCCTTTAATTTCAAGTGGTATAGAGAAACCGAAATTTTTATCGCAATTTATAGGTAGGTACATACATACCTACAATTATGTCCATGCTTGCATTTTAAGTATAATACTTATTAGGTTAAAAATTGCATTTTATTAATAATGTTGAACGGATCAAGCATCGAACAATCTTTTTTTTAAATTCTAATCAAGTTAAAATCACAAAATTTCTATTTTTTTTATTACCATACTAATACCATATAGGTACCACTTTGAGTTCTACGAATTTCGAAAAGGCTGTGTGTTCTTAGTTTTCTTACTATTTTAGGCCTGTTCAGCTATAATTTATTAAGAAAATATAGATTTAGTATGAAAGTATTTAAAATGGAAAAAACTTTGAAACGTGAAAGATCGTGCACTAACAAGTTTTTTGCAGAAAAATTATTTTCTGAACACTAAGAATGGTTTTGAAAATTTTGCAGCAGCTCTTAATTACCTGCTATTGAAAATAAATCCACGTAGTGAATAGATACAAATTTCCAAATAGTACATATTAACATAACAAAGGCTTGGCATGGATGTTTAAGTTTGCATTTTGAAACTGTCTGCTTAGCATAATTTTTGCAAGTTTTGCGTTCAGGAATTTTACGCTTTATTTAATTAAATAAAATTACAGATTAATCAAGGTTAAGACGGCTGTCTAAAGTTACACAACGTTTATAAATACGACTGATAATTAATAGAGAAATATTCATATAAATATTCAAACAATTATTCTATTGCATATTTTCTTGCGGTTTTGCCTGGTATAAAAAATATACAATTGAATGTTGTTTAATGATATTCAGCCTTGTGAGTTTCATCCGAACAAAATTCCAACCGGAAAAATTGACATTTCAGTTTTCGCTTACCTATTGCGAGTTTCACCATAAATTTCATGTTTGAAAAATTGTGAAGATTCATTTTGGGCGGAATGTAATGCCATTGATAGTCTAAATGTTCATTTATTTTTGTAGGCGAACAAAATTTTGTTCGGACGAAACTCACAATTAGCTTTAAAAATTCCGTGCGAACGAAAAATTTTAAAATGAAATATATTTCTGGTGAAACTCATAATAAGGCTGATTAAGGAAAAATGTCTTTTTTGAAAATGCATTTTATTAACATTTATTTTTTTAATGATTGAACAAATTTTGATTAAAAATTCCTCCGGGCTATAAAAAATGTGTGAGCACCGGGGCTCGCGGTGAAGATTTGTAAGCATCCGCTTTTATCTTAGGGAACAAGTAAAAATCGGGATGGCAATAATTAGGAATCCCCATAGAATAATAGACAAAACCAGAAACTCCGAATATATTACATTCTCAAATAGTCACTCATTTCAATTAATGGTTAAAAAGGATCGATCCGAATCGGCAGGGTTCCATTTTCTTTTCCTATACCAAGAGCTTTTTTACACATCAAAAACAACTAAACAAAATTAAATTAAAATTTCAACTGAAATATGTCCAAATATTTCTCTCGAACGAATAATGTACAGTATCCGGATTATGCATTCGAAAACCCAGTATTTTCAAAGACACTAACCATTTTACTTACCCTTATTCTTACACATATTTACGACCACTTCCGTTGCATTAACCTATATCTTAATTTTTCCCATACCGAGAGCATAGATGTTTACACAACAAAAACAGTCGCCTGCTCTTCATGAGTATTGTTAAAACCCAGCAAAAAATACTCAATAAAACACTCCTTTTTGTTTAACATTTTTATTATTTTGTTTAGTTAATTGAATTCCCAATCTTTCGTCGGCCGTATCTTTTGGTATCCCTTCATGTAAGATCGGGTCACATAATGCAATACATATAAAGTACTTACCTTTCTATCTGAAAATCTTTATATTTATATGATTTGATTTAAGGAACCTATAATAAAAAAAATTATTACCGTAACATTTTTGAAAAAAAAAAAAAATGAATTGTGCTTCCAAAATACCGTCGCATTCATAATAATAATAATTGAAAAGTTTTGCATTTTGATTTGGATTTGTCATTTATTTTTTTTTAATATTTTTTTTTTACAATTACATTTATCTCAATAGTGATAATCTTGTTGATTGGTCAAATTCAAAAAAGATTTAAAATTATGAACTTGACATAAATCATTTCTGTTTTTAAAAGGGAATTCATATTTAAAGATTATGCAAACACCTACATTTTGTTACACAAAAGTTTCACAACTATTTCTTTTTTCATATATATATGACTATAAAGTTTTATCTTTGTTTTTTTTTTTTTTCTTTAATTTAAATATTATTATTTTACAGGGAATCTTAATAATCCTTATTTAGCTGAAATAAAAAGCAACAGTTCTGCTCAATCCCCAATTAATTTAGTTTTTTCTTTCTTAAAATTTAATTTCTTTTCTACATTTTAGTTATTTTCTTTTCTTTCATGAGTCTTAGAAATAAAAATTATGTAGAAAAATATATTTACATTTTGATATTTGAATTTTTTTTGTTTAAGTATTGTTCGTTATTAATAAAAGTACAATTAAAAAAAGACTTACTAATTATTCTGGCCAGTTTTTATATAGTATAATCCTTTCTTTTATGTTTCAAAACTTTCATTTATTTACATTTTTAAGTGCATACATTTTTAATGTTTTTTTATTTTTGTAATATTTTATTAAAGCTAAGAAAATGTATTTAAGTTTCTTTAATTTTTTTTTTTAATTTGATTGCCAAATCAATTACAATAAAATAACATTTTAATTTTAACAATTAATTTTAACATAGCCAAATAATTTCAAATTTCGAAAATAAATATCACATTAATAATTTTTTTTTGGATTTACATTTCAATCATAAAAGAAAAATATTTATAAACATATTATAATAACGAACGACTGATAACAAAATTTTGGGATATCACAAAGCCTTTTTTTAATATAATTTTGTTTCTTTTCTGTGGTGTAATTAAACTTAAATCATAAAACGTTTTATTTAAATATCATTGATATTTTTTTATGATATAAAATTTAAAAAAAAAACTATCGACACAGTCAAGAGCAGTCGATAAAAATAAAAAATTAAAGCAATTTATTTGAATAAAAGATCTTGGCACTTTTTTCTATATAACGACAATTATTCTTGTTTTTTTAATTTGATTGCAAGGTTGTTTTTTTTATAATTATGTATTAACAAACAAAACTTCAAAAGGAAAAAAAAATATATTTTTACTAGTTTTTAACACAGGGATAATAAAAGAAATTATTTATTTTTTTGTTGTTGACTTTTTTGTTTTTTTTTTTTTTAATTTTTGTTATACATTATGTAGTATGAAGAAAAGACGGATATTTAAAATTTAGCTGTCTCAAAAATTCACAGTAAAATCATGTAGGCTTTGTTATAAAGATAATTGTTTTATTAGATCTGATATTATACATATTTTGGTTTTGTTGTAGAAAGTAGGTATTGAAAATATATTTTAGATTTGTGTTAGTATTTTTTTTGTATATAAATGTAGTAAAAATTTGATATGGATTTTATTAATTTTTTGTGTGTTTGATTAGAGTCAAGACATTTTGGTAAAATGTCTGTTTTAAGATTTAATTCTTTGCATACCATAATAAAAAGCGTCAAAATTAGTTTTTCTTTTTTTTTTTATTTTTTTTTTCAAACAAAATTATGTATATTATGTACACTTAAATTGATATTTAAGGATATTCGTTGATTTAAAATGAAGCACGATTATTTTAGAAAACATTTTTGTTTCTTTTTTTTTTTGTTGTGAAAACGAAGTTGACAGAAATTGTATGTTATCCTTTTTACATAACAATACGCCACTGATCTCTCCTGCGAGGTTTTTTTTTATTATTAGTTTTTAAAGCATTTTGGTATTAGCTTAAGGGACTTAAACTTAATTTCAACATCAGGAATATACATTTGTGTGGAAGTTAAGAGATCATTGAAAATGTTAAAAATTATAAAAGTTGTTATTTTTTGTTTAAGATATTTATATTTATATTTTTTTGTTTGTTTTTAAATAAACATTAAGCTTTATGTAACACCAAAATAATTAAAGTCTATATAGTTTAAAAACTGTCCACAAGTGAAACTAACAAATGTTTCGTAATTCCTGTCAACTTCATGACCAATCACTTTTAAACAAAAATTAAAAAAACAATACATTTGTTGAATGCTTTCTTTTTATTTTAATTAACTAATTTAAAAGTGCACTGGATTTATACTTATTTCATAAATTGACAACATATTTAAAATAGAAAAAAAAAAACTTAATATTTATAAATAAAAATGTATTTTTTTAAACAAAACATAGCCTATTTTTCTCTAGCTTCTTAAGCTTCGAGTAAAGTAAATTAGGAAACAACAAAACAAAAATTACTTAAAAGCTAAACTTAAAAAAATTACATAATTTTAAATATTATATTATTTTAGAACTTTAAATAACAATAAAAAAAAAAACACTGACAGTAATAAAAATTAACATTAAAATAGAAATGCATTTTGAGGTATTTAGATTTTTGTATGTGTTAAAAATTTTATTTTAAACTTGAATAACATAAAAGATATAAATAAGGTTTAAATTTTTAAAATTTATTTTTTATTTTATATCCTTCATGTGGCGCAACTTAAATTTATACATATTTGTATTTTTTTTTTTATAATCTAGTAATAGGAAATTATTAAAACGAAACCTAGACGTATGACTAACTTGATCCCTGAATTTCGCGAGAATTTGCAGGAAATGACTATTTGTTACGGTTCTTCTAATTTGCTTGAAACCGACTCATAAAAAAAAACACAATTAAAATGAAACAAGATTTTAGAGCATTTAATTTAAAAAAAAAAAAAAAAACAATTATGTATTCTAGAGATATTTTATTATTTTATTTTAGTATTGTTGCCAATTTTAAAATTTTATTCTTAAATGTGTAGTTATTAGTTTCTGTTTTAGATTAATAAATTTAATAATGAATTTTATAGTTTTCAAATATAAGCTCATAATTTTTTTATTTTTTTTATGTTGCCGAATAAAAGATAAATTTATAACTTGAAGATGTTTATTGCATTCTAATATTTTAAATCTAGACTTTATTGATTGACTGGTGTAAAGAGCATTCTGCATTCGCTTTAATTCGGCAGATTTCCAGATTTTTGTTTTTGTTTTTATGTTTGTTTAAGAGTTTATAAAATCTAATAAATGCTATAAAATTTATTTATTATTTATATTATATAAAACTAATAGGAAAATGATTGAGTACAAAAAAAATCTTTTTGTTTTTAATAATAATTACATTTTTAAAGTATTAAAGAAAAAACAAATTGTTATATATTTAAACAGCAAGAAGTAACTTTCTTCTTTTTTTGTTGTTTGTTTTAGTTTTATACATTCTATTTATTTACATTTACATTGAAGAACTTAATTTGAGTAATCTGTCAGGATGTTTGACTCGCAGGTGAGAGCGCAACGTATCAATTCGACTGTATGTGGCCGGACAGTATGGGCACATGGAACGTTGAGCGGTATGTGAATGATAGTGATGCCATCGATTAGTCACTTCTTTGCCGCATGATCTGCAGCGCCACATTGTGCCTGGATCTCTAGAGGGGGTGAACATATTGTGATAGGTCATATGGTGATGTGAATTATGGCTACTGCTTCCGCCTCCACCACCACCTGAACCTACTGATCCAGATCCAATTCCTTGATGGTGATGATGATGGTGGCCACCACCATTACTACCGCCTCCACCACTGCCAATACTTCCGCCAATTGAGCCACTGCCGGTGCGGTAAATTCCAATATCATGCCCTCCTAACGGATTGTGGTAATCATTTTTAAAATGCATTGCAAATGGCGGGGGTGGTGGGGATGATGATGATGTTGTCGATAAGGGAGTTGAAGGATGATGACGTCCCCCCGGCCCTGTAACCAACAAAAAAGACACCACAAACGGGGCGAAAATCAGCCCAGAGAAGACAGAAGAATCAAATAATAAAAAAGCGACAACAACATAAATAAATTATAAAATTAATTTTTAATATATTATAATATAGAGTTGTTACTATTTTGTCTTTTCATTCATTTTTAGTTAAAAAAATCAATAAAAAATTGTCTGTCAGCAAAACCAATATATTTTTTTCATATTTATATAATTTTTTTTTCATATTTTTTTAAACAAAAGCAATAGTTTAACTAATAAAATTGAAAAAAAAACTCTGTCAATTTGCTTGATAAAAAAAGCTAAGTTTGTTTTTTAAATGTGCAATATTTGAATTTCTATTGTTTATAGACAAGACCTTAGAAGCCTTTCATGTTTTTATGTATTTTTTTTTTGTATTAAAATTTAATTCAAAATTTTTGTATGCATTAAAATGTTTTAAGATGGAAAAATATTCTACTGGTAAATAAATATTTTAACTAATATATTAAGTGGTTTTGACATTCCAAGCGTTTTTAATTTTTTTTTTTGTAAATTTTACTTTGTGAAATAAGCGTAGGTATAAGTTGTAAATAATTATATATAAATATAATAATAATTATAATATAAATTGCTTTGCAAATATTACTGTGGCAAAAAACCTTGAAATATATATTTGTTGAGCGTTCGTACAAATAATAAAAAAAAAATATTTTTTGTTGATTGATTATATTATACGTATTTTTTTTTTTAACTACGTACGTAATTATCATAATACATTAAGTAGATTTTGGTTTTTTTTTAATTCAAAGTGTAAAATTGTATTTTTGTCGATAATTCATTACAAAGTAGAAAAAGTGATTAAAATATTTTAAGCTATATAAATGTATACTAGCAAAGAGTATAAAAGAGACTATTGTAAATTTTCTTTTGTAAATAAGATATTTATTATATTTATATATGTATTTCATTCCAGCGTGCAATATTTTTACGAATAAATGTGTAAGGTTTTTATTATGTAGTTTTGTTTTCTATATCTATATATCTCAGTTGTTCTTATATTATTCATTGAAGATTATATTACCGTAAAAAAAAAAGAAAATAGAAAAACAAATAAGTTTTTATTTTGGCAATAGTGTAGAAAAGAAAATGTTGAAGCTGATTTATTAACTCCAAGGTATTTGTTTGGCTTTTTTTGTTTCTTTTATATTAATACTATCTATTGTATCACCAGACCCATTCAACAAATATATTTTCACTGCTAAATAAAATTGTATGCAGATTGTTGTTTATCTAAAAAATTCTATTTAATTTTTCTTTTTTGTTTTAACTATTATTTCAAATGTAGTTTTAGTGAAAAAAAGAAATTGAACCTAGATTTATGATAAAAATTCAAACGACATTTTTAATAACGCACAAAAGAAGTTTCCGGGACATTTATTAATTAAGAAAAATTCGATTTATTCGACAAAAAAATGGCATCGATTTTTTATGTGTTTATTTGAAATGTTTTAAATATTTCCATTGAAAAAAAATTCAAGCATTTTTAAAGATGAAATAAAACATAAAACATCATTAACAATGCATATTTTCTATATCATATTAAAAATTAAACAAAAAAATATTTAATAAATGATATGATTAGTTTGCCTTTTTTCAAATTATAAACTTTTTTTAAAAAAAGTATCTCGAAGAACGTAAACTCATTCACAGCAGGACTGTGAAATTGTGTTATTTGTAAAAATAGTTTTACTAATTAAATAATTTTTTTTTAAATGATTAATATTTTGTATCAATAAATTTGTATCAATAAATAATTTGTTCATATATAGAAAATCTTAAAATGTATATGTTAGTTTGACAACTAAACACAATAAACAAAATGTGAAACACCTTTAATAAATAAATAATTTATATAATAAAACAAGAAAATAACATAATTATACAAGAACAAAAAAAAAAAAATAAAACAGGAAAATTGGGCCGAGGGTTGAAAATTTCAATGATGATAACACAAATTTTTTTTTATGTAAATGAATACAAAATCACAAATATTATAGATATATTTTTAAAGCTAAAAAGTCGACGATTTGGAAGCACAATTCATAAAGTTTCATTTGAAATACCCAAATAAAGACTTAAACGAGTTTTCTATAATTGAAAAAAAAAAAATTTTTGGTCACTTATGAAAATGATGACGATGAAATAAGAAGATATCTTTATTTTGTTTCAAAATATCAGTTTTATTATAATTGTTTATGTTTTTTTTTTTTTTTTAATTAAATTTTTCAATGTTTATTTTTGTTTTTCTATGTTAGTTTTAAATTATATTTATATATATATTTCTTTAAAAATAAGAAATTCTTAATAAGTTATACAGTTATACATATATATACCATATAATATTTTAATAAATTGTGTGTGTTTTTTAATTTTAATCTTAATAAACTGTAACAAATGCTTTGCAAAGTATTATGAATTAAATTTAGGAATTAAAGCTACATTTTTTTGTTTTATTTCATTAGAAATTTTATTTGTGCTAAGATGAAATAAGAAAAAAATAAACTAAAATAATATTAATGTGTTTTCATTTGAGTTCATGATTAAAAAAAAAAAAACAAAAAACTAAAATAGGTTTTTTTTTTCGAAAATAAAAATCTATATTCTACATACTAGACTGTAATTCTATGGATTTTATATATGTACACATTTATTTTTTTTTCTTCATTAAATGTTGTTATTTTTTGAATGAATGATTAGTGTTTATTTTTTCATTATTAGGAAAAAAATTTATCCACTTAGGATTTACCAATTTTTACAAGTTTTGTGATTTTACTGTTTGAATTTAAGATTGTAGAACCCATTTAATATAGAGATAATAAGTTAAGTTGTTTGTTTGTTTTTTTTGTTTTTTTTTTTGATTTTCAATCAATGCTAATTATTTAAATGTAAGCTACATATTTTTTTGTAAATATTTGTGTAGTTTTTATTTGTTCAAAATAAATTAATATTGTTTAATATTATCTTCTTTAGGAATGAGTTCAAATAAAATCTATTACAACAGATTGATTATTATATTTATATAAATTAAAAAATATATTTGTTTCAAAATGATTAATAAAAAACATAAGCAAAAGTTCATGTAGTTTTGTTGTATACATTATGAAAAACAAAATAAAAAAAAAATAATTACTTTATTTATAAAAGTTAAAAATAAAATCACTGTAAAAAAAATAACTAGTTATATTGCACGTTCGGTTAAATAATATTTATTATTACGTTGGTTTTGTTGTTGTGTAGTTATTTTTATTTTCATTTTTATTTTAATGCAATTTCCTTTTTTTTTATGTTACAAACAATATTATTTCTTTCTTTCTTAGTATTTGCGTGTGAGTGTGTGTTCGTGTTGTATCTCTGTTCTGTGTTTGAAGAAGTTGTTTTCTTTTCTTTTCTTTATCTTTTTTTTAAATAAAATTTTCATCTAATATATATTTGGATTTAGCACCATCAAACCGTACAGTTTTATCACATTCTTTTTTACACAAAAAATATATAAAAGTAAATATTTATTCATGTTTTATTTTTTTTTCTATTCATTTCTTGTTTAAGTTTATTTTTTTTTTTTTAAATTCCATATATATTATAAATATGCTAGCAAATAATTTTCATTTTATTTTTGTTAAAATTTCGAAAGCCTAAAAAGTACATAATATTGAATTTTGATAACTACTAAATCATATTTACAAATGTTTTCGATCTATATGGCCAAAATTTATTTTAATTAAATTTAATTATTTAACACAACCTTTTTTCTCATTCTTTGCTCGTAATTCATTACTATTTTAGTGCTCTTTTTTTAATATTGATGTATATAAAAAATAAATATGAAACATATTAGAATTATGTTTGTTTTTTTTAAAGGAAAGAAAAATGTTCAAAGTTTAATAACTACCTATTTTTTATTTTAAAATAAAGGGGGTTAGATTTTTAAATTTAAAATAAATTCAATATCTATTTTTATCTAACCTAAATAAAATCAATTAAATTTTAAACATATAGAAAGTAACATGATGTTATTATGCCCTAATCTTATATAGTGCGAAATGGCAGTTTATTATTTAAATAATCTTTTGTTTTATTTTTGTTTAAGCTTTTCCTCTGAACGAAAACATGATTTAGTTTAAGAAATGTTATTAAATACAATTCGGTGGGATTAAATACAAGAATTATTGGGATTTGAAATGTGGAAACAGATATTTCTATGAAAAAAATATATACTATACAGTAAAACGGTTATAGAAAAAAATTAAGATAAAATATTAATACAAAAACGCCTCTGTAACAATAATAAAAAAAAATAAAAATAAAAATTATAAACTCATGCATAGACATTTATTTATTATACAATCTGAAATGTATCGTTCAGAGAAATAGATATACAAAAATATTTTCTCCTTATATATAACGAAAAAAGCATTCACAACATCACAAAATTAATTTAAAAAAAAATCAATAGTGAAAAATGGTAATTATTTTTTTTTGTTCATTAGTTATAACAATTTTATAATTAAATAAAATCTCTCTGTAAATATAACACAAACAATTATTATAATAAGTAATTGTATGTTCGATTTATCAAGTTTTTTTTTTTAATTTATTTTTAAGAGTTAAGTTTAGTTTAATATTTTTAATAGATGGCATAGTAAAATAGTTATTATATTGTTAATTTGAAATTAAAATGGAGGTATATTATGAAGAAATTGTTGAAAAGGTACTTTCTTTGTGAATAATAAATAAATAGTTCAGGTTTTTTTTGTTTTTTTTTTTTTGAAATATACCTAGTATAAAAATAAATAAAAAAATATTTATAATTTTATTGTTTTGCTATTTTGTAAGCGTAGCTTGGCAGTAGAGTAGGTTATAAATAGGATGGGTGTTTTCTTAAAGGTATTTTTCCCCTATTTTTTTTAAATTTTATTCAGAAATTAATGAAATATATATTTTCTAAAAATATTTACAACTTTTAGAGTATTTTAAATTAAGGATTGTGTTTGGTTCTTTTTTATGACATTAAAATCTTCAGAAAGATTATGAATTTGGCGAAGTTACAAAAGATCAGGATGCAGCTAAATTAAAAATGAAAAAGAGTGGTAACAATGACACGCGGTAGGTAATACACCTAAAATAATCTGAGGAATCTTAGTTATTTAAGAAAAAAACCTAGGATTCTATTACAATTCGTGGACATTTTACAAATGTGACACTTGAAAACAGATTGAAGCGAAATTTTCAACAGTCAAAATACTAGAAACTTTATTAACAATTTCCTTACACGTCACTTTTTAACTAGTTTCATACTGAACATATTTTATTAATAAATTAAAATTTAGGAATAAACCGCTTTAATTTTACGCCGAGTAAAGAACCTAAAAAGTTGTAAAGAACTATTAATTGGGAACCTTTAACGAACCTTAAATCTTTCAAAACCTTTCTTGCTAATTGCGTGGCAAATTAGTAATGACACGTGTAAATAAGCTTAATTGAAGAAAAACTTAAAGAAACTGAAGTTATGTATAATACTTAAGATGTGGCTAACAAATCTCTTATACTAACACTGTAAAAGACATTGTGTAGGCCACCTTTTCTTTTTAGTGGTTTTATGATGATAGTTACATTTTTTTCTCAAACCATAATACAATGTTGCCACTTTTAATATCGCGGCAATCACGATTTTTTATTATTAAAGTGGAATAAGATAAATGATAAATGAAAACAAGTAATAATGATAAATAAAAATGAAAAGAAAATTTTCGAAAAAAATAATAAATGATGTTAAACTCTACTCCATTGCCATGTACTCCCCAAAAAAAAACTAAAACTTATAAAAATAAAAAAAAAGAACTTATAAAAATTTAAAACTAATAAGCTTCTTATAAAATTTCAACTTTTCACTTCACATACAAAGATATTTAAAAAAAAATATTATATGATGGAACAAGATTTAACATAACATGAGAATTTAAAGAATTTAAAAATAACGTTTGTTTGTTAATTTATCTAAGAAAATATATTTTTAAGAATTATGTATATAGATATATAGATAAATCGATCACTTTGATATTTTGTTTTTATTTCTTTTTTTTTTTTTTAAATATAAATATATGTAGCATTTTTGAAATTCTAATTAACTATAGTTTTATGTAAAATGTTTAAAATTTAATTTTATCTAAACTTATTTAAATGTAAATAATCGGATTTCTTTGTTCAAAAAACTATTTTCTATTTATTTGTTCCATTGTGTTTTGCATCATATTAACTTGTCCATAATAAATATATTTTGTTTTAAATATATATTTAATAAGTAAATAATTTAATGTTTTTTTTTTTTTAAATATGTAGTTCATTCTGTTTGAGAGTTGATTTCTTGTTTTTTTAGTTTGAGTTCTGTGTGAGTATATTTTTTTTGTTGTGTTGTGTTGTGTGTTTATGTTAAATTTAATATAGAAAAAAATATATATTTATCGAAAAAAAAAAATATAATATATTATGTAATATTAGTTTGTACAAGAAATTTTGTAGCACATAAATTTACATAAACATCAGTAGTTAAATAAAGATTTTAATTTTGTTTTAAAATCTTTGATTTTTTTTCTTCTAATTAAGTTTTTTTTTTTTCTTATATATGAAAATATTGTTATTGCAAAAACAAGGAGTAAAAAATGTATAAAATGTTTTATACCTTAATTGTAAAATTCACTTATTTATTCACTAATTTACATATACATATATATACCAATTTATTTTCATTAAATATTTTCGTTTTATAAAAGAAAATGAACAACAACATTGAATATACAATACCAATAATTTTATATGTAAGGATACATACATGTAAATATGTATAGCGAATGAAAAATATTTAACACATATATAGAGTTTCTTATAATCTGGAGTTTGTTTTCATTCGCATTAAAAACAAATAAAACTTAGGTAAGTCTTTTTTTTTTTAAATTGTGATCTATGTTTGTTTTTTGTTTTGTATATTCTATAAAAAATGTATGTGTGCAGTATTATTCTATGAAATTATTCGAATGTTTGACTTTAAAAGTTTAAATTCAACATGAGCGCAGGATTAGATTTTTGAAGAAGAAGATTTATATAAGGATATGAAATAATACTTTTCCACTCGACGCCTGTTACTTTTGTTTTTGAAAAATAAAGAGTTCGTTTACCAGCTTTGACAGATCTTTTGATTAAAATTTCTGGAAATTAAACGTTTTGCGAAGTAAACGAACAGATGGAAACTTCTTCAAAATTTGAAGTAAACAATTTATAATAAAAAATTGTTTTCGTTAGTCAAATATTTACGTGTATTTCATAAAAGGGCTGAAAAATGAACAAGGGCGATTACTGGATTTTCTTTGTTAAACAGATTAATAGATATTTAAAACATTTGTCAGAAAAAATTTCACCTTTGAAACAAAGTAGCTAACCTGTAGGTATGTATATGTCAAATGAACGCGATTGTATGCTGGAACACTGACTAAGTTCCAATCGGATTTGATTTTATCGAGCCAACTTTTGAATGTAAGGCTTTTTGAGACGCAAACACTTGGGAAAACATATGTTAATATTAACATGAAATTTTCACCAAGTTTCGCAAAATTATGATTTATTTTTAGGAGATATGACTTTTTAAGATTTGTAATACAAACTGAACTATTTAGCCAGTTCAAGTTCCTGAGATCTCACTGAGCAAACTTCTGTCAGCTTTAAAAAGAGAAACCTGAACAAGATTTCTCCTCTAGACGTCAAAAGAACTCTCCATCTCTTTTTTATAATTTGATCAACTGCGAAAAAAAAATATTTGAGCAAGCGAATCCAAAAAATATCATTCTCAGCTTTTTGACAGCAAAAGTGAGGAATTACCTTCAGAGTTCTGAAATTGCTGAGATCTTCGAGATCTCAGTGAGTCTGAGAAACCTGTACTGTCTAATTTTGTACTGTGTTAAATGTCAACTTCGCTAAAACAGAATATGACAAGAAACTGAACATGACAGTAATAAGTTATTTAGGATTTACATAATCATTTTCTAACGGTTTTTGACTTCATCGTGTAAATGATAAAATTCTGACAGTTATTTCGTCATAAAAATCTGACAAGTGCTGATATAATTTTACATATTATGAGAAAGAATGAAGTCATTTATCGGCTTCGTATTTATTCATTATTTCACAAACATTCAACATTCTGACAATTTGTCAGTTCAGTAATATTATACGACTTAAATGTTATCGATTAACTACTTTATCTTGAGGCGCTTTCTAAACAAAATTTACTGTTATATTCACATTTGTATTCTAACTTTTTGTGCGATGTTTTGTCATTGCTTAAAAAAAAAAAAAACAAATTATGTTTAAAAAACAAGATATGTTTTGTCGAGTGGATTTTTTTTCAATTGATCTATAATAGTATTTTGTTTTTAAATAAATTTTTATTAAAATTGCACTGGTTTGATTTTTTGTTTTTATAAAACAAAAAACTGATTTTCATTATCAGCTATCGAAAACGTTTAACGCCTTTCTAATGCCTTCAGTTGACTGAGAACTCCACTTAAATGACTAAGGGTATTGTTAATGGCTATTGGTTCCACTGCAGCTGAGGGCGATGTCCCGGAAAGATCCATTGGGCGCATTTTATCATTACAATAATTATTATTATTATTGATGTTTATGTTATGAGATAATGCAAATGTATTTGCCGATGACGGATCAATCGTGGTTATTGTTGTTGTTGGAGTATTTTTCGGCGAAAGATTCAGATTCAGCGACCCGTTGATAGATGGTGGCGAAATAGATTTGATGCCATTGTGTGGTTCTGATGGCAAGATGTCGACTTCACCACCAACACCAATGCGGATGTTTTCTGACAAGCTGTCATGATTATTATTTTTAGCCAAATGGGTATGATCTGCCTGCAGATGTTGGTGTTTTTCATTCGAATGTTGTTGATGGTTTTTGTGTTGATGTGGATGTTGATGATGGTGATGGTGAATAATATTATGGTGATCCATTGATTGTTGCTTCTCTGATTGCGGTGGATAAGTGTTTAATGTTTTGTTGTTATTGTTGCTGCTGTCATTGATATTATTATTGCTATTTAAGCCATGATAGCCACCATGAAATTGTTGATCATCGAGGTTCCACAAAAAGGAGTTTGTTGATGAATTTAACATATTTTGGTAGTTCCAGCCCAAATACTGACTATATCATTCAGTTGTTGAATTGCTGTGATGTTGTTGGAGTTGTTGCTGCATAAGATGGTGTTGCTGCTGCTGTTGTTGTTGCTGTTGCTGCTGCTGTTGTTGTTGATGTTGTTGCACAGCGGCTGCGTTAAATGCACTAGCAGCTGCTGCCGCTGCTGCGGCCATTGCTGCTTGAGAAGCGGCGGCAATTTGTGTGGCCGTTGGTGATTGGGCAGATAGCATATTATCAAATTTTCTTGTATCGGGATTATACATTGGATGTTTAAATTTGCAATGCGTTCGCAGGTTGTCGCTGCGCGTGTATGTCGCACGGCAGAGTGGACATTCAAAACGACCCGGAAAATGCACATGATAATGGTTCCGTATGTGTGTAACGACCTTGCCACATAATTTGCAGCGATGTAAATTGCAGCCGCCAGATAGCCGCTCAAATGTCAGACGCATATGCCACGCCTTAGAGCCTACAACACAAGGTTTTGGTTTGGTTTGGTTTTGTTTTTTTTTTTTTTGTTTTTGATTTTATTTTTTGTGTGTGATCGTTTTTTCATTTTTGTCAAAATTGGATTGGTAATTTTTTTGGCATTTTATCATACAATCCAATTCGCGAAAAGAAAATAAAAGAAAAAAATATTTGTTTTTGTTGGTGATTTCACATAAAAAATATAACAAAAGAAAATACTTAAGTATATATATATAAATATAAATAATAAACAAATTATATGTATAAATATATATATGTAATAAAATTGTATATAATAATATATAAAGTTAAGAGAAGAAAATTTGTTATTTTATGTATTGAAAGTAGGTAAATAAAGGTATAGGTATACAAGTACATATTTTTATGGATTACTTCTGGGTTAAAAAAAATGTGTTTGGTTATTTTTGAATAAGGTTCTTTATTAATTTCTTTTTATTCCTTTTTAATAGATAAAAATTATTATTTTGATTTTAAATTAATGCGTAGGATAAACTGTTTTTTTTTACATTATCAATTTAATATTTGTGTGTGTTTAATTAAAAATTATAAATTTTATAAATTATCACTTGAAAATTTATGTAGACAGTATCTACAACAACTACACAGAATTTTTTTTTATCAAAATCGAAGGACCTTAATAAATAGAAAATTGAATATAGGAAAATCGTGAAAATCCGAAAGTGCATACTTTGGATTGGATGTTGACGACATTTGAAATTTCTTTATTGTATTAGAATGAGAAAATATTGATTCTTACCGCCATATTATTCACTCGGTATATCCAGGTTAAAACTTAAATCTGGATGTATTTACATTGAATTTGTATAATTTACATCCGTATTTAAGTTTTAATCTGGATAAATCGAGTGAATAATATGGCCGTTAGGAATGAGACACACTAAGGAATTGAAAATCACCAACAGATGGCGCTCTCCGACTGATTTGTGTGTACAAATTATTGTAGGGTACCAAACAATTCAATGTAAAGGGTTGTTTTAAGCACCTATTAATTTTATGTTCACTTGTTAAAATGGTGACAAATTTTTTGCGAGGTCGATTGGATCAGCTAGTAGTTATTTTAAATTAGTTTTAAACTAGGTACATAAATATTTAATATGCAAATAATTGTATATATGGTTTTTAAGTAAAAGGCCTTTCTAAAAAAGGAATTTTGACATGTAGCATGTATTTTTGACACATTAATGCAGCTTTAAAATGATTCAAAAACTTAAAAAATCATCTTAAATTTTGTCTATTAAATCTTTGTTTCTTGCAAAGAAAAAGACAAAAAGTCATCGTTAAAATTTGAAATGATTGTTTTTCTTTTTAAGCATTTTTAACGATTAAACATTGTATTTCAGCTTGACAATTCATACAAAGTGATAAAAAATAAAATTCAAAATTTGAATTTGTATGACAGTTTTTATAAAAACAAAAAATGTGTAATATTAAATCTTTCTCTTAAATTAATCAATTTCAAAAAAATCTTTATCGATCTACAATTTTAAAATTAAATTTTCTTTAACAAAATAAAAAAAAAAATTAATTTTATTAAACAAAACTTTTTCGCCAACAAAAAAAACCAAAATAATAAGATTTTTTCTTCGTACTGAAATTATTTCATTTGTCATATAGAACAGAAAAGAGAATAATTTAAATAAAACTGATTGAAAATATTTTTTTTTTTAAATTGGTATATGTATTGAAATTTGCAAAAAAAAAAAAAATAACAAATGCAATGATGAAGGGGTTATTCTATAATAAATGTTGACCCTATACATTGCATAAGATATTATATATATTAATGTGGCTATTACAGTTAAATGTAGAATTATTATTGCTTATCGAATTTGATATATATAGTAAAATGGTTAATTTGTGAGTTATAAAATATTTATGTTTTTTTTTTTTTTTTTTAAATTAAAGAATGATGAAATTATGTATTAGGATTATATAAAACAAATAGAAGTTTTATTGATTTAAATGAAATAAAATCCTATCCCATAAAATTTATTATTATATAAACAAAGAGTTTTGTGATTCAGTTTGTTATAGCCATTCCAAAAAAAAAAATCCCGCACCAAAATAGAAGTATGGTTCAAAATGTTAAAATGGTTATAGCTTTAGGTACATTTTTGACTGTACAACATAATACGAATTTCTTCACAAAGCACAGCAACAATGTCGTATGTATGCTTTTTATTTTATATTTAATGCAATCGTCATTCTATATTATGGATATCATGACTTTTAATTAAAATATATATCGATTTTCAACACCCCTCCTTCCTGTTTTTTTTTTTTTTTTGTAATTTTTAATTTAATGAAAATTTGTATATAAATCAATGAAGTTTTTTTTTCCAGAAAAAACATCTATTTTACAATAATTATATAATAATTTAAAAAAAATGATAATTATGGTAAAAATATTTATACGAATTTATAATAAAAGAACAAATACCTGCGTTGACATATAAATAAATTGATGAGAAAAAAGTAAAATTACATCGAAAGATTACATTAACAATAAGTATTTTTGTACAAACAGATTTAACATACACCAACGAAATCATTTTTATAAATTAGTTTAATTTGAAATTACCCTTGTTTTATTTTTTTTTTTTAAGTGTAATTTGGTTTCCTGATCTTGAAAAAAAAAATCAATTGTTTTCAATTAAATTTAATTTGAAAAAGTACAATTAAATGGTGCAGTTATTTATTATTATACCGTGAATATCGATGCGATCAAAGAACATTTTAAATTAATTAAAATAACATACAAACTTAAGGTAAGATAAACCATTAAGATGGGATTTAAAGGAGATTTTTCATATACGAAAAAAATCATCATTTCATATGAATATATAAGTGAAAGCTAATTAAAAAAAAAAAAAGTAAAAATACGTCAGTTTGGGGTTCGTTTGGATAGATTAGCAAATACAAAATAATTTTACGAAGAAATAAAAATAAAAAAACTTTTATTTTTTTACATTTTGTATGTAAATTGGTTGATAGTTGTTGTAGTTGTTATATACAACCAATCAAGCTTCCCGTATAAATTAAGCTTAAATTTTTTCTTATACAAATAATACAAGTTGTTTTCATTTATATTGAAGTAAAAAAAAAAACATAAATAGGTTGTGGAAATATATATTTAACCCAGTTAACGAAATAAGGATAAATAAATTCAAATACTAACATTTATATAAGAAGAACAAACTTACCGGTTGATATCTGTTAGATAGAATTTTATCACAAAAAATTATTGAATAAACAAACTCGTTAACACATTCAACATAAATATATAGACAGAAAAAAAATTCGTTTAAATAAAATAGCACATTTCACTTGAAGATTTATTTCCATATTATTTGTTTTTTTTTTTTTTTTCTTTCTTTCTTAAAACACATGAACGATTTTTATGAGACATTTTGTACAGCGTTATTGAGTCAAGCGAACAATTATGATGATGCGTATGCGAATTAATTTACCTAAATTCAAATTGAGAAAAATATAGATAAATAATAAACTAAAAAACAAATATTTTGATTGATATAAAGAAGTTATATATTTATATCTTTTTTCTCTTACTATTTATATTAAGCTATAACTACAGCAATGAAATAAAAAGAACTGGTATAGATATAGATACTCGAAAAAAAGTTGCAACTAGCTATCATTATTTTCTATAAATCTGATTATATCTATGTATATTAAATTAATAAAAATTCAACAAATACCTGGCTTGCCTTACCAAATATTTATATATATAGAAACTAATAGAACACAAAAAAAATTATAAAAAAATTCAAAAAGACTGGTTTAAAGGTTTTTATTTAATATATTTTATTTCACTTTTTTCTTTTAAATGTAATTCCTTTATGTAAATATATATTTTATGTGTATATATTTTAAATAAAATTAAAACTATTTATTTTCCCTAATTTTTTAATTAATTTTTTTGATTTTATTTTTCATTTAATAATAATTTTGATAAATCACCATTTGTTTTTTTTTTTTTTTTAATTTTATTTTCTCTGTATTTTTAATTATTCGAACTTAAAGATCTAAGTAATACTTTGATTTTATGTTACTTTATGTTGTTTTTTTTTAAGTTATTGTTGTCATAAACATTCTCTACAAAAATTATAGTTTATGTTTTTATTTTTACTTTTTTTTTAACTGTTCATTATTAATTTTTATTATTATTTTATATAATATTTTACTTAAGGTGGGCTTTTTGAGAACAAAATATAATAATTATTGAATATTCTGAAAATGCAGTGATTTTTTTTGTTGTTGTTTTTGATTAAAGATATTTTAGTCATAATTTAATTTATAAGTTAATATATCTTATTTATCATGACTAGACTGTTCATTTTTGTTTTGTTTTGTAATTAAGTTATTTCAAGTATGTTTGATTTTGTTTTTGTTTTTTTTTTTTATTTAACAGTAAGAGTAAACTTCTTCATTGACTAGAATGAAGTGATTATTTGGTTATTATTTTTATGGTGTTTCGGTGGGATTTAAGGTTATTTTTTTTCTTTGTACACAAAAATAAAACCATTTAAAATGATAGTAAGATTATATTAAAATATGATAAAATCAATAAAAAGGTATATTTTTTATTTCATGTAACATTGATGAGGGACTTAGAGATTATTGCATAAACAAAATTTGTAGTCTGGCGTGAAGAAAAATATTTAAAATCGCAATTAGAAGGTTCAGATTGATTGTTCATTGAACTGGAAAACTACACAATAAATCTAAGATCAAAAAAGCGACCTTTATATGATAAAGTCAAAATAATTGATACATGAAGGTGCATAAAGAACATATGTTTTATGTATGCAAATTATCTAAAGACAGAAAAATTTAATTTTCTTCAAACAAGGATTAACACAGCATATCAGTCGGATAGACTTTTAAAGTTCATATAATAAAAAAAATTCGAAAACTACTTTTTGAGCGTTTAGTATATTCAAACCGCCATTTTCGATGATAAAAAAACGACCTGGATTTCGTTTTAGTTGTGTAAAGTCTAAGGAATTTATTTATTTCGATTACAACCGATTCATATATAAGAATTTCATGAATATTTTGATAAAAAGTGATCCAAATCAAGTTTTATAAGTTGAAAATAATATATTGATTAGAAAGATGTTGATGTCAATAATCAAAGCACGCGTCTTTCATGTTTAATGACAAGAACTCAACTTTTTTATTTGATGGAGACATTTCCACAAAATAAGGCTACAAAAATTTACCTTTAAAGATCGAATGGCATCCAATGATGCCTGTCTAACTCTTATTTATAAACATTTACCATCGATTGTCTAGCTTAGACATCACAAACGGTCGTCCAAACCTATTCTATAGTGGGTACGTTCAGTAAACAAAGTAAGGCAAGATTATAGTAACGAATTTAAAATTAATCATGAAATGAATTAAATTTTAATTGAACGTATTCAAAAGTTCGTGAAATTGTTAGATTACAGGGATGTCATTGAATATATGAGGACACATTTAGACAACTTTTAGAATGCGTTTATTTATTAAAGAGATGTGAAACTATTTAGACAGTAGCTAGTTGGACAAATGTCCAAGGGTGTTCCAAGAAAACCTAATAAATTTGTATAACTGTTAATTGACATTATTTTTCTGTAATATTAATGAATAACCTCAAATGTTTGACCAGCAACAAAAATCTTTTATAGAAATCTTGTAAAATAAGTTAGCAAAACTTGTTTTAACGTTAGAAATATAAAATGTTGCTTAACTTATAAAACAATTGATGGGAATGGCTTTATTTATTAAATAAATTTCAATAACAAAAAATAATAAAAACTATAAAGTAAATTTTTTTCTAAAAATAAATTTTAAAGTATGTAGATAGTAATTATGAAGAATTATGACTGAGTTATAGAAAAAGTTTACTCTTTTCAAATATTTTTTCTTTTAATAATTGTAGCTTATATAGCCATTTTTTATATGAGCTATACATTTTGGATAAATTTATATTTTGGAATATTTAATAATGGCATTAATCTACAAAAATGTTTGTACTAATTTTTCGTTCGTTATTTTTATATTTTAAATCTGGTTGATTTGTTATTTTCTGTTATTGTTTAAATTACTTAATTTTGTTTTTAAGATCAAGGGACTGTTATATGTTGTACATAAATAATTGCTTTTCTGTTATTATATATATATATGTAATTTCAATTTTGAATTTCCATATTCATTTAATGCTACTTTTTTTTAATAAATTATTTAATGAAGACGGTATATATATGCTTGGTTTTATACATGCTTTATTTAAGTATTAATATAATGTATATATATTTATTTAAATATATATAAGAATTATTATTACTAAGCACCTATAAGTCAGATGGATATTAATATGAAAATCGATTATTCCTGTAATTATTTATTTATTTATTTATTTTGTATTACCTATTTATGTGTACTTTTAAGAATTAATTCAAGAGGAGAAGAAGAAGAAGAGATATAAGCAATATTTTATGTACGGATACTATTTTTATGCGTTTCCGGTTAAAGTTTTGTATATGAATTTTGTTTTCTACAAATTTAAAAAGTTGTATCATTTTTAGAGATTTAAAATATTTAATAAGAAAAAATAAAAAAAATAAATTGAACTTTATATTTACAATTTTTTTTATTAATTAATGTGATATTTTTCACTCACGCTAAACAACCTCTTTATTTTTTGTTTTTGTTAATTTTTGTATATGTATGTAATATGTATATATGCATTAAATTTAATAGGCTCTTTTAGGTGTTTCATCTTTTTAACATACAATTTTTAAATGTACAAGTTTATTTTTTTGAATTTTTTTTTGTAAGGTCCCGTTTTATTACGTAGTTTTTATTTAAAAAATAAAAAAAGAATATGATATTTGCATGGCCAATTTGTGTTCAATTTTATTTATTAAAATTATTAACAAATAAAAGAAAGTAATAATTTAATTAAAATTAATATTTAAAATAATGCACAAATATTATTTTGAGATCCCTGTATTTTATTTTTAAGTTTTTGCTAGGCCCGACAGTTTAATATCATATTCAATTAAAATTAATTTTTAAATTCTCAATACTTCAACAATTTATTAAATATTTTCATTTTATTTTTTAAAATCACATTTTCAGAATATTTGAAATTTTAAAATAATTCAATGAAATAATAATAATTCTATAGTGCGATTGTTAACAGAATTAAAAAAAAAAGTAGTAAATTTCATATATATACCTATATCGTTTTTAATATAAATATAAAAATAGTATCATTTTATTTCAAAATAAAGTAATAATTCAGAAAAGAGAAGATTGATTTAGCAAATTTCAAATTCTGACTTGGTGAAACAAAGGCATTACGAATTAAAGTCGTGACAATTTTTCTATAGGGTGATTCACATAAGGTGTAGTAAAAAGTAAGAGCATGTAAGTTGAGTCGAGACCAGAAACAAATCGTAAGGGAGGGGGGTCTATTCCCCTCCATTTAACTGGGATGGACAATTTTCTAAAAAATTAACTTAAAGCAGAAAAATAATTATTAAAAAATAACGGTTACAAAATGCCATGCTATACCTTTTTGTAAAGCCAGAAATCTCTTCTTTTATTTTATTTTTAAATAAAATTGTTTTAGTTGAAAAATTAATTTTCAAACTCCAAATAAAAAAAAAAATGTAAACTATTTTTGTTTTTCAAAATTGAACGTAATTAAATACTATTTTTGTTTTCAAAATTCAATGTTAAATCAAACACTTAAAAATAACTTCTTGTTTTTGAGAAAATTGGAAATAACAGAAATAAGTTTTCCTTGAATTGGCTTCATTCCGTTGTTTAAGTAAATTTAAATATAATAAATATAAGTAAATTTAGTTATTTTCAATTGTCTCAGAAATTAGAAAACATTTTAGCATCTTTTTTTTTAGTGTTTTAATAAATAATAAGAACATTGAATTTTGAAAACAAAAATAGTATTTCAGTACGTACAAAATTAGAAAAGTTTAAATTTTCTTTTTTTTGCAAAATTTGGAGTCAAAAACTTTACACTAAAACAACTTTATTTAAGAAGAAAATAAAAGAAGTAGAGATTTTTGGCCTTACAAAAAAGTATAGTATGGTTTTTTAAATATTTCCGTTGTTTTTTAATACTTTTTTCTGTTTTAAATCACTTTTTTAGAAACAACAACAACTAATTCCCTGCAGTTTTAGTTAAGCCCGGGAAATTTAACGTGTAGAAAAAACTGTTATCGGTGTGAATTACATACTTGTTATCGATTTTATGGGAACGCCATTTTTTCTGTGATGGCATCACTTATCCAGGATTGAAAAAAAAATATCTATTATATTGACGACCGAGGGAATACACATATTTGTACATAGATATATAATATATCTACGTATATTTTATATCGATTTAGATGAAGTTTAAAATTTAATAAATAAATTAATAAGTCAAAAAATTTAATTTATTATGAAGTTTTGTCTTCATCTCGGGAAATATTTTTTTTGTTTTCATTTTTTGATATTTTTTTAAAGGCATGACAGCTGGGTTGATATTAAAAACGAACGGATTTTCAATTAATAAATATGTATAGTACATATATAGTACATTGAAGGTAATATAAAATATAAAGTTCTGCGCATCTGTCAAAATCGAGGTATTATAATGAGAAATTGGTGGATCCAGTGCCTTTTTTGTCTTGTCTTATTTTAATATTTTGTTGTTGTTTCTCTAATAATGCGTGTTGAGTTCCTATGGGCACTCAAACAGCCATTTTTCATTTTTCGATACTTTTAGCTTTGACAACCTGTGCAATATATTACCTTAGGTTTGTGTACTGTGTATTTAAGATATTAAAACAAAATGTGTGTACCTATTTCGATTTATTCTACACATTCCGGCCGAAGTTTGAAAAATTTCACTTGGCATTGTTAATTCAATGACGATGATTCAAAGACACATAAAAGGCCATTCTTTCACATAATTTTGAAGGATGTCTAATTACATAAGAAATAAAATCCAACAAAATTCTCAATAAGCTAAAGAGATGTCAAACTACTTAACCACTGGTAGTAGACATTGTGCAAAAATTAAACTTCCATACAACATTGCCGACGACGCAAAGTTCACTATTTTACATTCTATTACTTTTTATTTCACATAAAATAAGATGTTTGAAAAGATTTGAATTTTCAAACAGTTTCACGCTATTTCAGCTATTACATGGAAAAAATGCGAAATTAAAATTGTTAATTGGGAAATATTGTGGATCATAAATTGAAGATTGTGTAGAGATCAGTAAAAACAAACTGTAGATTATGTTTATGTTTCTGCTTTTTCTACATTGAATTCTGAAATTTTCAATGAATTCCACTAGGGTGTGTTTGTAAACTTTGCGCGCAATTTTTAACCGAATTTGTTTTAAATTAAGTTGAAATTATTAATAATTTGTTTGGGAAATAAGATGATTTGGAAATTTTCAGCAAAATTACTCATTTGCCTTAATTGAAACGAAGTATTATAATAAGCTAGTTAGAAATTAATCTGTTTTAAGACAACCATATAGCTAACTGACAAATGTTACTCATCAGTATTATGACAATAACAATATTCTAAGCTTTCTATTTTGTTGGGATTTTTTGTACATTCAAGATTCGGGAGAATCGCAGATTCTACGATAAAAAAAGTAAAAAGTGGCTACCAAGGAAAAATACTAATGCCTGTCATGTTCAAGCTATTCAAACAAAACCACATTAAATCCCTTTAAATTAAATTAAATCAAATCAGATTAGTGGACAATAAGATTAGGAAAAAATTTATCATTTCAACATAGAACTTATCTACAATAAAATAGTTATAATGATCTTGGCAATAATTCAACCAATATTCATAAATGTTATACATCCGTACATACCTACCTAATTATAATTTTTCTTTTTTATTATAAGTCAACTTTATTTATTTAAAAGTGTCAAGTTCTGAATAAAAAAAAAACATACTTTTGTAAGATACAAAAATTATGTTCTAAACTTTTGCAGAATCGAATTTATTTCTTTTATATAATCTAAATATTCAAAGGCAATGATTTTCTGATTAAAAGAAAATAACTCAACTTAACTAAAACAATCGCACTAATTTAAAAACAAATATAAATAAATAAATAAATAAATAAAAACTGCACTTAAGGTTTGCATAAATAAAAACTTATTATTTAATAAATAATTTTGGAAGTTATAGATTATTTTTGTTAAATTCTTTTTTTTTTATAAAAGCGATGATAATCAACCATCACTTAAATATATGTCACATTTTCTTACTTACAATATTATATATATATACATACAATTAAAGAACATGTTTAAAAAAAATAAATTCACCTAAATGTTAAATTAAAATGTATAACGTAATTTAATTTATAATTATATTGCCTACATTTTTCATATATATCTTATCGTCTATATCATTTTTAAACTTAAGTATTTTAAATTGCTTCTAAGTTATTGTTTATGTTTTTATTTAATACTTTTTGTTTTATGTATATTACTTAGTTGAACATATTTTTTTTTTAAGTTTTTTTTTTAAATTATTATTTATTATATTAATTTTTTGTTTGTTTAATTTACTACATAAAAAATTGATCACATATGTACATAATGACTGAAAAATCTATCTTTAATATCAGCATGTTTTATTTTACAATGGGCTTTCATATTATCTCGACGGGTAAACTTTTGTCCGCAGACCGGACACTCATGACTCTGAGGCCTATGGATGTTGGCATGGTGCCATCGATTGGAAACAATTTTGTTGCAGCTAACGCATCGATACAGGGTTGGCAAGGTGCCAGATAATTGTACAAAAAGTGTAGAGTAATCAATATTATGATCACGTCGATTAGATGCTGCTGCTGCAGCCGCCGATGATGAGATCGACGACGATGTAGATGATGTTGACGAAGTCAGAGGATGACTTAGATGTTGTTGTTGGTGGTGGAGTTGTTGTTGCTGTTGATAAGCAGCTACAGCAGCATGCTGATGATGCATAACCAAATTCAGATGTTGCTGCTGTAATGATGTTGAAGATGCCGAAGATGTTGGTGACATTGCTGTCATTGCACTGCCATCTACTGGTGATGGTTGTGTACCAGGAATAATCCCATTGTTGCTAGTACTATTGCATCCACTACTGATGCAATGGTTGCTTGTCAAATTTATGACCGTTGGCGTTGAATCATGATGAAACTGGCCATTTGAATTCATAAGGCTACGGCCAGAAATTGGCATTGTCGGTATGTTTTGTTGGTGGCAACGTAGCGCCAAGTGCAGTTGTTGTTTGTTTTTGATTAAATGACAATAATCATTGTTTGTGTCTTCACCATCATCGTCATTCACATCATCATCACCTGTAAACAGTTTGGTTTGGTTTTGCTTGTTATACAGGTAATTTTTTTTTTTTTTTTTTTTTTTTAATATGTTTGCATGAATACAAAATAGGGAAATTATATTTATCTAGCATTTTGAATTGCGTTTGCTATTCCTAAAACACAAAACAAATTAAAACAAAAAAAAAAAAACATAATATACCGCGACGATTTGTTTTGCCTATGCGTTTTTTATGTATAATGCATTGGATATATTTTTATATATAATAATATATATTATATGTATTTGAAAAAAAAAATAAATAAATTAAACGAAAATAGCAAAAAACCAAAATTAACAGGGTAGCAAAAATTTTCAAAACACTGTTTTATTTTTTAAATCGTTTAAGGCGTTGTGTGGGGATATTTTGTTTTTTTTTTTTTTAATCTTGCAATTGATAAAGTTTAAAACAAATAATAAACCAAAACTCTTGGACAAAAATGCACAAAAGTGGGTTTGTTTTTTTTTTTGAAACTTTTTCCTTGAAACTATTAACTTTTATTTTTTTGGAGCAACTCAATTACGAGCTTTAAATGAGCTCACTTTAAAATTAAACAGCTCTTTAATATTAAAATATCCCTATTACCATTGTCAATTATGAATTCATATTGATAGTTTCTAAATTTTGAAATTGGTGCATTAAAGCTTAATTTATTAAAAAAAATTGATCAGCTATTTCGTAATATTTATTTACCAATTTTCTTGCAGTTTTACATAGGCTGCACAATTTTCAATGATCAAAACTTCTGTCAATTGGATAGTTTTCGATTTTCAATATTTACCAATTAAAATATTAATAATTGACAATTGAAATAGGAGTGAAAGGCTGTTGTAAATAGTGACTGAGCCACGTTAACTTTGTAGTACTTAAGATTTTACTTTATGTTACGCAAGATAAAAGAACTTCTTGTTCTTAATTTAACCAATATTTGCTTAAGATCTTATTATTTAATTTTTTTTTTTCAAGAAAAGTCATAAAAATACGTTTGATTTTTTTTCATAGAATATTACTAACAATTTGAATTGCTCCACTTTAAAATAAATGTCTTCGCACAATACTGGGATGCACTATCACACGTAAAATGAAAATTCTGTTTAAATTGCATTGTTTTATTTTTGTATATAAATCTGTATAAAAAATTGTTCAAAATACATCGCATAACCTTAAATTATTCTTCCGATAATGGCCTGAAATTGGCAACACAAATTTTGAATAAAACTTTGATTTTCTTATACAAACTTTATACTTTTAAATATTTTTTGTATTATAAACGCTTTCTATAAATTTTTATTTTTCATGTCCAAAAAAAGTTCATTTTTTTTTCTAATTAAATTTAAAACAAACAAAAAATGTATATATATATATGTATATTTCAATTAACAACAGACATCTACACTTTAATGTATGTATATATAAATTTATATAATGAATATACTTTTAATATTTCAACTAGTGGTTTTATCTAAGAAATAACAAACTCAAATAATAAAGGTTAAAACTGCTTGTACATACATAATCATAATAAAAAAAAAAAAAAAAAAAAAACAAATCATGAAAACAATGTGAAAACGATCGGGGGTAACAAAGAAAATTTGCAAAAACAAATCACTTAATAATAAGTTCAAATCAAAACATAAACAAAAATAATTTTTAAATTATAATCATGTTTGGTTCATTGTTTGAGTATTTAAATTCATGGAGGTTTGTATAAAAGGAAAAGCTTATTAGCAAGAACTTTGTAAAACTTAAAAATTAAAAAAAAAAACAAAAATTATAAATAAATGAAATTCGGGAAAAAATATATAAAATTATAAAAAAATAAATAAAATGTACAAAATCCTTAAAAATAAAATTACTAAATCATAATACTGAATTCAACAATATTTGTTTGCATTTCAGAGTATTCAAATGATAAATTGTAAATATTTTTTTAATTTTTTTTTTATCTTCATTGAAAATTTTCAACAGAATCATTGCCTTTAAAGTTAAGATTATTATTTTAATCAAATCACAGTGTTCAGTTTAAGTCTTTGAATGTTGCAACCATAAACTTGTTTTTATTTATTATATATTTGATTTACTAAATCCAGACAACAAAATATTCTAATAAAGTTGTCAATATTTTGTTATATTTAATCTCCAGTTCTTTTTATTCCACCTACTTAAACAAAACAAAAAAAATCAAAAAATTAAAAAAACTTTATGCGATATTTTTGTAAGCATATTAAACTATTTGATTTATTATTCTTACACAAAAAAAAGAAGATATTCATTGGTTCTTTTGTATTGTTTTGAGTTCGTAATATAATTTAATGTGCGCAGTAACATTATAAGAAAAAAGAATGCAAAAAGAATTACGAAAAGAAGAAGTTTTAATTTTTTTTATTTTTTAATTATATTAAAAATTAACAACACAATAAGTATAATTATTTGTAAGTTATACCTACGAGAAAAGCGAGAGATATTATGTACTTTAATATGTTAGTGGTTAAAAAAAGTAATGAAAAAAAATTACGAACAAAAAATATTTCTTGAAAATAAGATAAGTTAAGTTAAAGTTTAAATATATTTATTATGGTGCTTTTTAATTTTGATAAGAAATTTAAATTAAAATAATTTTATTTTAAATAAATTATAATAGTAAATTTAAAACTTAACTCAAACCGACAATATTTTGGGTTTATTTTTTTTATATAGATTATTTATTTTATTATTTACTACAATCTTCATCTATGGCCGAATTAGATTTTTTTTAAGACATTAGACAGAAATAATACACCGAGATATACCTTATATCGATAAATCAACAACAAAACACTTAGTTTAAAACTTTAATGCCAATTTTAAAGAGATGTTTATATGATAGTACAGACATTTATAAATCCATTGATAAATATCAATACTTTCAAAGAAACACAAAAAAAAATAAATAAATAATTTAGAAGTTTATATTACTTATAGAACAGTTATATAATAATTCCAATTATGAGTTAAAGTTTCTTATACATTATGATTGTGATATATAAGTTGCAACATTAAAGACAAAAGTAGTAAATATTTTTGTTTGTATTATTTTTATGTTAATTTTTTTTTTTATAAAAAATTGAAATTATACAATAACCAAAATAAAAGAAATAAAATGATATAAATAAAATAGCGGGTATTAAGCCAAAATAATAAATAAAAGAAATTGTGTATTTATTTTTTAAACTGCACCAATGTGGCGTGAAGTTGGGTTAAATTGATTAACTTTTTGGATTTAACTAATGTTTCTTTGTTATAAGTTTAAGACAACGAGATTTGGTTGTTTTTGAAAAGAATTAAGATTTATTTTCAAAAAAGATACCAATATTACTACTCAAAAAGTATAGTAAACAAAGTTACACTGAAGTGAATCCGATTCGATTTGATATAAAAACCAGAAATGTTTTAATTGGAAATGAAATTAAAAATAACATTTCCAAGCACAAGGATAAGAACAACTGAGATATATATATTTTTTTAAAAATCTAATTTCGATTTATGTTTGGGGGAATTAAAAATATAATTTATTAAAATAAAAAAATATGTATATATAAAGGTGTAAAAAAATAAAAATTAAATTAAATTCAACAGGAAAATCAAACAATAACTAAATTTAAAAAAAAAAAAAATATTTAAAAAATATAAATACTTAAAAGTAGGATTTTTAAGCTGACTACAAAAAACATACATTTCATATTCTATCTATATAGTAACAAAATATAATTTCTATACACATGCAGCATGCACATTCTTATAGAAGGAGAGGTGTTGATCTGTTTTATTTTTTGTTCATTTCGAATTCTATTTATATATTTTTTTGTATGTAGGTATATTTAAAAAAAAAAAAAACTTTAAAAGCGACGTTTTTTTTTAAATCGTACTTTGTTCTATATTTGTTTTTGTCAAATTTGTATACTTACATTAATTTTTTTTTATTAATATTCTATAAATAATAATTATATTTATTCTATAAAACAATATATATATGTAGGATTATATATTTATATATATATATATATATTTATATTTATAAAAAAAAGAGAAATAGACGATTGTAAAAATTTATGCATGCAAATTAATTTAAGAAAAAAATTATTTATTAGCAAACAAAAGGGAGAACAAGTCAAAACCACCCCGATATTATTACTGTATAAATGTTTATGTATAAAAATAGTAAATTAAAGCTTCAGATTTTTTTTTTCTAAAAAAAAAAAATTATTAATGTATCTAACTAATGGTTATCATACTCTTTGCTTTGTATTTTCTTTTGTTTAATTTTTTTTTATATGTACAATTTACTTTATAAAATTAAAAAATTAAATTAATTTATTTAATAAGCTTACCGCAGCTTCTTTGATGTAATCGAATTTTAAATTTTTTTTTTTTTTAATTTATAAAACCTTTTTGGACAGTTAAAGTGAAATGTATAGCTAAAATGTTTATAGAATTAAAACAACTAAACATTTATTATGAAGTCATGACGTAATGATCATTTTGTAGGAATTTCACACCAAAGGGTCTTGGTATCGAAACTCAGACTCTGCCACCTTTCAATGGAGAAATGTTTTTTTTTTCTACGTCTTCTGCATCGAGGTGCTTGACGTCTTAGCCACTCGTATTGAGTTGCAGGAGTTGTATCGCAACCAAATTTTCAAAGGAACTGAGAAAGAAGTTCTTGAGAGATTCGTCAACAATTGATAAACAAGGAAATTTATAACAATACAAAGACTGATTTTAAACAATGTAATTAGTAATTACCCCTTGTGTTTTTTAACCCCGTTAGCGGAAGACCCATGTGGTGGCCGGGGTAAATAAAATTGCTGAGGTTGGGAAAAGTTTCAGAGTTATCGTTGTTTCTTTTTTGTGCCTTTTCTTACTGTTAAAGACAAAAGTGGAGTAAACACTGCAGAGTGTTTAAAAGCAACTTAAACCGAGAGGACCAAAAGAAAAACGAAGCTTAAAACTAGCATTCGTCTAAAAGCAGTCAAAATCATTCGGATACAATACTGAACATGCCCAATGATAATAGTAGCAGATTATTTAAAGGAGTCTCCATTTTCCATGTTCCATTCTACACTCCTTTTTAGCATTGAATAAATTTCCCTGACCATTTACATATTTTGTGCAGGAAAATGACATTTGAGTTTTATTTAATTTGTTTTTGTTGTTTTTTTAATTATTCGCCAATTGTGTGTAATTTTTTTGCGTCTGTTTTAGTTTTTTATTTGCAAGCATGTTAATGCCTTCTTGGGAACTACAGATAAATTTCATTTCGCATCAACATCCAGGCATACCTTTCTTATTTGAGTCTTGAATTTTATTTAGATATTTCAATATCTTCATTAAATTGTGTTTGAAAATTTTCTTTTAAAGTTTTCAGAATAAATGTCAAAACTTTTGGGTCGACGAATTATTACTGTTAAATAATATTATGAGTCAAATAGTTGTCCTTATTTATTCAGCCATTCTAACTGTTTTCTAAACATAATATCCACATATATTCACTGACATGCCTTATCTACTAATATCATGAATTTTTGGATATGTTCAATGAACATTTCATTCATTTCAAAATAAATTTTCAATTCGTGACTTAAAACTGGAACAGTTGTCTAAAGATGGATACACGTTGAAATGGGTTTTTAAATAGGACTGTATATTTAATTCAAATTGAATTGAAAAAATTAACTCTGATTGAATATAAAAAAAAAAAAAAATATTTTATAAACTAAATTTTAAAACAACCAGAATTTATTATATTATCAATAACTCATCAAGCTAACATTTCACTTTAGTTGTCACAAAAATATTTTTGTTGTATTACAATTTTATCGTATTTTTATTCGATTATTGAATTTTATTCACATATTTAACCAATTTATAATTTTTAAATTCGCGGCGAATTTTACACAAGTAGAAAAAAAAAATGAATACGTACGCAAACAAAAATTTGATATTGTATGAGATTTTTTTTAGGAAAATAATAATTTGAAATTTTCTACCTTAAAACTAAAAACAAAAAAAAAACTGTTAAATATTCTTGCACACTAAATATGCTTAAAAAAAATTATAATCAAGAAAAACTAGTATGGATATTATTGTTTTAATATTTTATTATAATTATATTTAATAATATTTAGGGTTAAGAAGAAAATATAAATTAAATAATGTACTCACCATCAATGTTATCAGATTGGTCCAATTGCATTTGTTTGACATCATTTTGGTCCTCTCTGGAGTCTGATTGAAGGCCATGTGATGATAATAAATTAGACATGTCCTCAGGGTGTAATTTCATACCTCCAGACTATAAAATATTGCACGCACAAATATATGGATTTTGAAAGTTATATTATTGAATACTGTTTTATTTTGTTTTAGTGTTCATTAGTTTTAAAGTCAAAAAATTAAAGAGTTTATCTATATACATACATAATACATTATACATATTTAAATATAAGTTCGATGGTTCCAATGAAAGGGAAATTGTAGGAAATTTATACAAAATAATAAACAATAGAATATAATATGTCAATAATACAGTTTCTGATTTGCTTCTGCGAGAAAAGCTTAAGTTTTATATTCAACAATAATACTTCTTAAATTTGGTTGAAAATACGTGCAAAGTTTTTGAACACACCCAAATGGAATCCATTCAAAAGTGGAATGCATTGAAAATGTCAAAATTCAATGCATAAGACAGAAACAGAAAGAGAAAATAACAAAAATAACCGATTAACGGCCAAATTCAATTCAAAATGAAATGAAGTGTCAAACGAAATTAGCAAATTTCAGATGAAAAGACTTTAGTTAAATAAAATTTAAAAAAAAAAATTGTTTGACTTCTATTGTTTCATTAGAAATTTATTTTCCTATTTTTAGATTTTCTATAAAAGCTGGTAATAGCGATATCATTTGTAACTTTGGAAACAATTCAATTTTTTCTATCAAGCCTAAATATCCTTATTACAAATGAAAACTTACTAAATGGTTGATAAAAATATAAAAACATTTTGAAGTGCAGCAAACGTTTAACGTTCATTTTGCAGTTTCTCCGTGTTTACTCATTGAAAAACGTTTTGAAAAAGAAAATCAGCACGAAATTTTGATCAAATATGTTAGGGGTCGATCAATTTTAACACCTAAGATGCCCTTTAACCTAAGATTTTTATAAAATCCATTCTTTCATATTCTTAAATAATTTTTGTGTATTTAATCCTTAAAAATTGTCATTGTTTTATATTAAAATAATTTTTTTTTGAAAACTAAAAATTTAAAAAAAAGTTGTGCTGTCTACTCTCAGAAAATGTATACCATCATGCGCCTCAATACTTTCAGAAAAAGTCAAAACAAATTTCTTCAAAAATTATATGTATTTCAATTTAGTAAAAATAAAAAATAATATTTAATTCAAAACTTTTTTTTTGTACACAAAATCGCAAATGCATTATCGTCGGCTTAGATTGAAAACTAACTAATTCCATTTACATATTTTTGAAAAAAAATTGAATAAATTCTTAAATTCAAAAGAATGGATTTCACAGATTTTTGTATATTCTAGAAATTTTTGAAATAATATTAAATAATAAGAATAAACATGGACGTGAAGCCGATTTTCACTCTAAGTCGAATTTTTTTTATTTTTTTTTTTTTAATTAATCCAAATTAATAACACAACCAATATTAGGACTTTTTTCTTCATTTTTAACTTTATGTTTTGGTAGATTAGTAATAATTGTATCTTTTAGCATTTTCCCGCCAGAATTATCATCTTCTTTTGACAATTTCGATGAAGACGTTGTTGTTGACAATAAGTCAGATGAAGCATCGGCGGCGGCGGCGGCGGCTTCTTTCTTTTGCCGTTTCTCATCAACATCCAATAATTCTCTCTCATGACACAAACGATGAGATTTACATTTATTATGATGGTTGACAATTTCCAAACGGAAATTCGAATTACCTTCGACAAAAGATGTTCGAATGTCTGGAATGTCGTTAGACCATTTGCGACAAAATTTACAAAACATTGTATTTGCAATTTCATCATATTGCAACCAATCAAATTGATATAACCAATTCGATCTAAATCGACCACTTTTTCTTGAAGTTGTAGTTGCTGGTACTGGCAATGGCGCTGGAATAGAATGTGCATGATTATTGCTAGGAATCGATTGCTGATGCGGTGGCATGCTTGCTCCCAAATTGCTCCCACTCATCATGTATGATGAGTAGTTCGATTGATTTTTTGGTAAGTTTGTTGTATACAAAATATTATCGGTTGGATTTATTGTAGATGGACATGTTAAATGTTGCTGATGATCTCTGTGTCTTAGATAACATTGCAATGAGTTTTCTGAATCTCGTGATGACAACGTAGCTGTATCGGAAGTCCACCAGGTATTATTAAGATTTTGCTTTTGCTGATTTTCATAATCTTTTAATTGACTCTGGAAATGTTGCATGTGGCTTGGAGATGCCTGTTGCTGTGAAGTATAAAAATGTTGTTCTTGCGATGGAGAAGAATGTTGTTGTTGGTGATGGAGATGGTACATTGCGGATGGGGAATGATGTGGATATCTTGACTGATGATAGTAATACGGAGACGAAGATGATAATTGTTGGTTAGATAACGTCGAATGTGGCATAGACCCTGTTGGTTGTATATGCGACTGATGTTGAGTTGCCGATAATGTTGCTGATGTTGTCAACATTGTTATCGATGGAATAATTATATCAAGTCGAGGATTATCGAGAATAACAGTTTTCTGTATCATTTTGTTTTTAAGTGTTGCCGAGATTGATTTTTTTTGTTTTTATTTTTTTTTTAATTAAACATTGAAGAAAAGAAAGAAAAAAAATAAAATAAAACAAAAATAACTTAGAAAAGAATAAATTAAAAAAAAATAACATAAGAAGGGAAGGATTGTAATTTGTTTTTTGTTTTAAGATTTAAAGTGCGTTTTGTAAATTAAATTGCAGAATTTTTTTATTTTTAAGTACAAAAAACAAGAAAGTTAACATAAATCACATTCACAAAACTAAACTCATAGACAAACATATTTATTTTGTTTAGATTTTTTCTTTTTCTCGGTCGATTTACAATTTTTTACATGCATGTTTATCTCAATAATCCTTCGCCTTCTGTTATGTATATTTTTTTTTAAACTCTTTATTTAAGTTATTTTTTGTTTAATATTTCCAATTCATAGTCTGTATTAAATTAAAATTAATGTAAGAAAACAAAATTTAAAAAGATCATAATATAAAACGAAAAAAAAAAAAATAAAAATTAAAAAAAGGGATAAAACAATTGGAACCATCGAACCGGTCCAAAGAAAAAACCTTAACAAAACTAAAAGGACATTTTTTTTGCTATCTATTTATTTATTTTTTTTTTTTTTGAATTGAGAGAGGAGATAGTTTGAAGATATATGAACTAAGGGGTGTAAATAATTATAATAAACAAAACAAATAACTTACCGGCAACAATTCGGAGGTTAATGACGCATGGTGTTGCTGTTGTTGTTGCTGAGCATCTATTAGTTCTTGTTTAATACTTAGCGATTGACTGAGACCAACTCCTTGACTGCCTGATAAAGGGGAGTCACGACGACCACCCGTCTCCTCTGATTCTGAATTGTTTCCTGTTTTTGGCGCGGGACTCGATTTGTAATTACTATGGGTGGATGCCTGGAAGATATTTGCAATTTAGAAAATTATTTCTTCAAATTAAGATTTTTTGTAATTATGCATGTATATTTGTATTTCTTTTTTTCTTTTGTCGAAAAAGGGTTTGGGTATTAATTTCAATTTACTAAGCTATTTTATAATTGCCTACTATGTCACATTGTCACATTTATTGAAAACTATAATTAAAGTTAAAAGAGGTGGGGTCTATTTTTATCGCTAATTGCATGGAAATTTGTTTGAAATATAATTAGCAGATACTTTTTGATTTAATTGCAATTCATTATTAAAGTTGATGGATATGTTTCTACTATATAGACACATATATGTACATACATGAGCTCGTTGAAAGAGGTGTAATTAAAAATTATAAATTAAAAGGTATTTGATCTCTTAAATTTTATTATGGGGTTCGATATGAAAATACAGAAAAAACCAAATAAGTAAAAAGAATGTGTTTTCTGTTGAATCAATTCTGATATAAATTAGTGGCCATTTATATATAGTCAAGATCATTTTTTAAAGATAAAAGTATAAAATGTTTAAAAATATATTATAAGGTATGGTACCTAAACAAATAGCTTACATCTCTTATAAAATATTGTGAGGTAGTTTTTGTTTTAAATAGATAGGTTCTTAAATTTACACAAAATATAAAACACTTTTTCTAGGCTTGGTATTCTTCTTACATCTATATACAGATATATGTATGTTAACTTGCTTGATACGTAGGTACTAAATTTTTTAATTTGCCTTAGTTTTGCTTTGGAAACGTAGGTACATATGTCCTAAGTCTTGGACAATTTTTTTTTGTTGGATTTATTGAGTGAAGCTCTTTAAATATTCGAAAGCTAAGAGAATTTATTTGAAGATTTATTTTATTTCTATGTTTTCACGAATGAAAAAAGTTTTAAAAATAAATTTAATGCATTTAAGCCAAAGTTTAAATCATAAAATCAAGTGATATATTAAAATAAAGATAATAAAAATTTGACCGGAAATTTTATAAGTACCTATTTTTTTTTTTACATTTAGAAAACATTTAAACTTTTTTTTTTTAGGTAAAACATTTTAATATGCATAGATTACCTTAAGCAATGTTATAAAAAGCCTTGAAGCCTGCTGTAGTTCAGCTGGCACATCATCCGGTTTTGATGACTTAAAAAGGAAGAAAATAATAAAAAGTTGTAGTATTTTGATGATTGATGAGTATAGTAAGGAGTATTTTGTTTAAATTAAATAAAAAAAAAAAAAAAAATAGTGTGTAGAAAAAAAAATTAATGATAAAGAATTAAATTTGAAAATGTATTTGAAGAAATAATAGTTTTTATTTGTTCTTGGATAACAAAAAAAAAAAAAAAAAAAATATTTATTGTGAAAACTTTTGTATTCCTGAGTGCCTATATAACAGTTTCCTAGAATTTTTTTTCATATTAAAACAAATATTTTAAATCAAGAGACAATTTAAATTGGATTTAATGTTTAAAATACATAATTCAATTACATTGAGATACTTGTTGTTGCCTTTGTCCGTTATTTGTAAGTGTTCAATGTCTTCTTATATATTTCCATCTATATGGAAAGATATTTTATAATCCTATCACATAAGTAAAGATTAAAAGACAGTTATTCCTAAGCTTTTCGAGACTATTATTTGTGAATCTCTACGTTGTTATGTTAAATTAATAAATGCTAAAAATCAGCATGGTTTCAAAAAAAAAGCCGATGTATTGTAACTTGTTTTTTATAAAAAAGGTAGAAAATTTAAGTGACTCAAACATAAAATAGATAAAAATTGTGTCTTCACAGGCTTCAGGTTGTTTGACAAAACTTTGAAATAATTAAGGAAAGATTAAAGAAAAGATTTAGTGAATATTTTGTAATGTGGTCTTATTATTCGATAGATCTTACTCGGCACTTTGTAACGGTTACAAATGAAACAAGTTATTTCTGGGATACCACAGGGAAGCCATTTAGGACAACTTCTTTTTATTTAATTTAATTTATTAATGACTCAACATCTTTGTTGAAGTATTCAATTCAAACTTCCTTATTTTTGCGGACGATTTTGGATTCTTCAAAACTATTTCAAATATTCGAGATTATAAAGATATCTGGTTTGTTCGTAATTGTTTGATTCTGAGTGCTATCACGGGACATAACAAATTTTGTTAATAAAGAATTTTTCTTATAACATTTGTTAGAAAAATTTTTGAATATGCTTGCAAGGTTTAGTCATCGCATTATGATTTATGACTGTCATAAAGCCAGATATAAAAACATTTACAAACTAAATTTCTAAGATTTGTGCTCAAAGGGTTGGGTCGGGAAAATCTTTATGAATTTACACTAACTTACACTGCCTGACTGATGGAGTTTTTTTTTTTTTAATATTTCTCAAATTTTGTTTTTAAGTGTAAGGGTTTTTAAGTGTAAGGGTTTTTAAGTTTAAGGGTATTCATGCAACGAGATAAGTTTACCAATTGTGTAAAAAGATAAGTTTACGCAAAAGTTTGCGTGAACGTCCTTTTTATTTATTTGGATAAATGCTGCGTAATTGAATCAGCTGTTCGTTAAATGTCAAATATTAAACGTCTAATTCTAAAAGTCACAATGACGTTTGTATAAGTTTATCCAAATAAATTTGTATAAGTTTCACAACAAAATCTTTAGCTAATTTTATCCAATTTGCGTAAACCATTTTCCATACAAAATTTGACAGTTCATTTACCAAAAGATAAATTTATCCAAAAGATAAACTTATCTAGTGTTTTATGACGTTGCATGAATCCCCCTATTGTTTAGATAATTATTAAATTTCATTTAATTTGTAAAAGTTTTATAAATATATCCTCGCTCGGTAGAAAACCTAAACAATTCTCGCTTAAAAATCCAACCATCTGATTACAATTATTAAACTGAAACTTAGACAATTATTTATTCAAAAGCTTTGTTCAAGGTTATGGAAAAAACATAATCTCTTAAAATAGTCGATTAGAAAATTGTAAATATTGAACAAAAATCCACCTCTCTTCAAACGTCAGATAAGGCATTCTTAAAATCATCAGAATTGTTAAATTTATTTTCATAACATATTTGTACTGTCCCTCTTATCATTTAATTTCAAATAAGAGTGAGAGTTAATCAAAATTGTTATGTAATCTTTTAAATATTATTTGTTAATATAGACACAGCTGTTTTTATTTCTGTATATGGAGTGACGAATATAATATTTTAAATGCATGTATATGCTAACAATTTTCAAACTGCGACTAACACAATTAAATACATATGTACATATGTTTGTATGCTTTTCTAAATTATTATCATTAAAAAAAAACATCAGTAACATCAAATTCACAAAACCGTTACCTTTACCTACATACATACGTACATATTACATACACATATTATGTCCGAACTAATTGACTTAATTAAATTGGCTATTTTATATTGATGTTGTAACAGCGCCGCTCAAAATTGATTTAAGGAATGATCTATTTGATTAAAATATTTTCCGTATCAACACCAAAAAGGAAAATATTTACTTTGGTGTCAGAGTTCAATAAATTGATAGGTAGGTACATCGAATTATATACCTACTCGTATATATTGATTATATTATTGCCTGTTAGTTATTGTTGTTTTAATTGCAGCCGTCTGTCGAGAAGCAAGCACAAGCACATTTGCAATATTATTGAAAACGATTTGTCGGCAATTATTTATTTGAATTCAAATGTTTGGTTCGATTACAAAAATAAATAAATATGCATTTAATATGTTTATGTATAATATTTCAATATTCTTATTTAAATCGATTTCTTGAATGAATATCTTTATTGCGTGTGAATTAATGTCTTAGGAATGCGGATTTTTATTAATACCTTAGTTCAATTTTAGTATTTTTTTTGTTGTTCGTTTGTTTTCCTCCTATAATATTATTTTTAGTATTTATTTTATTTGTGCTTTGCTTACACCGTTAGATATAATGTCTTAAACAGAATATGTATATTAGGTATTTATTTATTTAATTTAAGTTTTAATAATTGTTCGTATTTATTCAATAGATTATAATAGATCACATTAAAACACCCAATAATCCTTAATATTGTAATAAGGAGACGTTTTCAAAACAAGATTGAGTGAATTGCTCGTTTCTCAACCAAGAAGAGCTTAAGTGTGTCCTTAACTCTTTTAGTAAATATCGTATGAATGAGTTACGCTTCTCTTAATTGGGACATTGTTTATATGAAATGTAATTTTCGGGAAAAAGATGCAAACAAAATACTGAATATATGTTACATGAAGAATTATGAAGGTTCAGCCAAAGAAGGCTATGTAGTTTTTGTCGCAGTTTGAATTAACTTATACGTAGTACGATTATAATATAAATCTAGTTGAATCAATAATAAATGAGGTGTTATTTTTCTGCATTTTGTTGTATAAAAGGAATTTTAATATTGTTTTGAGTTCCAGCCTTACCAGTTAAACTTGTTTTATTCATACTTATAGTATTTTTGTAATTTTTTGATATTGTTTAAAAGAAAAAAAAAAGTTAGTATCATTACATGCGTAGTCAGACTATGGCGCAGCGACATAAATCCACTGGACATAATAAGTCCATAATGGACTTATGTATGTCCTACCTCAGTTAAACATACATAAGTCAACAATTATTTACTTTTGCCTTACCCAGGTGAAATTCATAATTTATTTTTAAAAAGGTGGGACATAAGTCCATATTATCATAAATATTTGAATATAAATACTATTACACAAAGTTTATTTAAAAGAATTCACCATACTCGTTTTCTTAGACAATTCAGTATACCTTCTGTGTTTTTTATTTTAAGCTCGTTTGAATTTTGGACATTTTTGTTTTTTTTAGCAAGAGGAACTTTGAGCCGCCAGGTAATGCATTTTTATTTTACCTATACATATATGTATTTGAACGAAACTTTCAAAGTTAAACATTTCATGACAACAAAACTTATCAGGTTGAAGATTGCTCCATAAATGTTTGGTATCTATGAACTTTTGACCCATGGAATACGTATAAAATAGAATTTTGGACTTATGCCTCGACGGCGGGACATAATTTCATTATGGAATTGTATCCTTTGGAGTTGTTTTCTTCGCCATATTGAACTCTCAGTTTATTGTTAAAAATACTGGGCTAGTTTAAACCAAAACTTATTCAATGAATGTTTCGATAAAGCTATGATCCAAGAACAAACAAACTCAAGAACAAATTATTCAAAAACAACTTATTGTATTTCTAAACTCATAGTTAATAAATTTAGCTCATTATTTAAATAATTAATGAAAGTAATTTAAAGCTAAATTACAACTATTAAATTTTAGAATTCTAAATAGAAAACATAAACACTGTTAATTTGCATTAGATATTTATATTTTCTAATTACTTTGATTACATTTAGTCATTAGCGACTAAAAATCAAATATTATATATTGTAGTAATTGAAAATGACGTGTTTGTCTATGGCAAAGGATATAGTGTTTCATATATAAACATTGAATGTATAACTTTGGTTTAGAAATGACAATATTATGGACTGCTAAATTCCTGTGCTGTGAGATAACATAAACACTTTAAACCTCATCAAAATAAATCCCCATTAACTACACTCATTATACTCATACAAAAATCACTAAATTCTTTTGGGAGTTTTCCAACGTAATAGCCGCCCCTTGAATGTATAGCTTTTACATAACAATTAGCATAATAAATCATTTATCAGAATTTCAATATCTAGACAAGCATCATCATTTATACATCAACGCTTTGAATATGCATTGTGCAGTGCATTAGTCCTGCGATAAAGTGTTTTCGGAAGAATGCCTCTTTTAGTCGTGGAAAATAATATGTTTAATTTGCTATTTAGTGTTATTTGCTATGACTGAATTGCATTTAGCTTATGCTAAAACTAATTTTTATATTACTCAACTTGTGATTTATGTAAATTTTACAAATATGAATATATATTTTAAATACATTAAAAAATATACAATCTTTCCAAAAACTATAAAGTCCCAATTTTATGATCCATTTCATGCAATCAAGTTTTACTTTCGATATTTAGGTTGTAAAAAAATAAAATAAAATTTATTAATGGGACGGAAATTAGTAAAACAAAATGTATATACAATAGTGCCTATTTGTAGTCGCTGGTTAGACTCATGTTTAACTAAACTACAGTTTAAAAGAAAATGTATTAATAAATGCAGCTTTAATTTAAAGACAAATAGCTTAATGTTTACGAATATATTGCTAACTGATTTATTCTGCTTTACGATAAGCTTCAAACACTGACATGATTACGCCGAAAATATTGACAGTTCATGCAAAAAAAAAAAAAAAACAAACTCTTTTTGACATTTGTAAATGTCAAAATGACAGATACTTTAATGATATTCAAAAGATAAAGTTGGCATTTTGGTAATTTTAACTTTAATAAAATGTAAAAAGTATAATACGATGCTCAAATAGTTTTAAATTATCAAAATCATACTATAAATACAACATTAATAAATCGTTTAAAATAGTTGCATTATAAAGACAGCTCTTTCAATGTAAAATCCTGCAACCCTGTCGTAACTTTTATTAAGATATATTGTTTCTGTTCAATTTACGCGAGAATATTATTGGATTGTTAAATATTGAATGAGTTTATAGATCTGCATATAAATAATAATTGAAGTTGGCAATTTGTATGAACAAAAACGAATTTACATGTTTGTTTTTTGTAATAAAAAAATTCATATTCGATTTGAAACAGAAAATGCAATCAGAATACCCAGAACAATTATTTTTTTTTATTTATGTCCTTACAATGAGTTTTATACTTTGATGAAATCCCTGGTCTGTCAACATCGTTATATTTGTTTTGTTTTTTTTTTTTTCAAATTTACATCATGAAATTACAGATACACATTAATAAATATTTTATTGGAAATTTAAGTTCAAAGGAATTTTTATATTTTTGTAAATTATTAAATTTAATTTTAAAAATATTAAATCAAGGTAATCAAAATGGAAAGATTTTTTGTTTACCAACAAACGAATTGGATTGTAAATAAAATTTTAAATCTAAATGACATAGTTCCCCTTGGGGTAATGATTATTGCCTAAGATTAGCACGCAGGGGAGGTTAGGGTTCACATTTAGCATATTCGACCTTAAATCATTTTCTCAAATACATCGGCTCTTGTGAAGAATTGATAACAACGCCTCAAGAATAACTTTTGTCACGATAAAACACCAAACATCTTTTTCGACAGAAAAATTTAGTTAGGATCATGAAGTAAACAAGTTTCAATAATCTTAAGAGTTAGAATTTGCATTTTTTTTTTAAATTAGCCTAAAATATAAAGGATGGATATTTAGATCATAGTATAATTTTGTTAAGTCCATGAGGTATTTTTAACATTTTTCAAAAGAAATTTCAATCATTTTTCCCCAAACTTGTATCAACATAGTATATTACGATAATTTCGTTTGTGCGTTTAACTTTTTCAGTTAGGTACTTCTCAAATAATCTATCCTATCCCTATGTTTTCCTACACAGAGTTGCCGCTCAAAAAAATTTCTTGACACATTTTCTTTAAAAAATGTCCAATTTTCGTGCCATATGAAAAAACGCAAACGGTGAAATACAACAAAAAAAAATAATTCGTTCTTTCCGTGTATTGTCAAAAAATAAGAGTTTTTTCAGTTTTTACCCCATTTAGAGTAATTTTTCTGAAATTTTTTCAAAATTCGCTTAATTTGAAATATAAAATGGAAATAAGAAGAGCGTGGAATACTCAATTTCTTTGTGCCATGTGCCACGATGAAATTTTCGTGTTAGAAAAGCACGATCGTGACTCTTCGGCAACGCTGTTCCTACACCTTTTCTTCTTGTCAAATTCAAGCTTTATGAGCCGCTGAACGGTACATAAACTTTTTCGTTCCTTAATTGGAAAGCATTAGAGTTGCAGATATTTAGTTTCATCAGAACCGATGTCTTTTTTTTCAAACAAGTTTTGTTTTTCTTTGAGAAAATTTGTATCAAACAAAATAACAATAAAAAAAGATTAAAGATTAAAGTTTTCACAAATCTGAGGCTGAATAACTGCTTCATTAAGTTAAGCAACACGTTACTTAAATGTTTGCAATTGAAATTACTGCTTAATATTTCAAACATGATTTCGAGTTTCGAATTCGATTTTTGACATTATTTTCCTTGTCAGTTAACGATATGTTTTTTCATTTGATAGATTCTCTGGCGCAGGAAAGTGGCAGACAATGGTAAAAGTAAAATTTAAAAAAAACCTTACCATTTCTTTTGCCTTTAAATAAAATGTTTCAATTTTTTTTTATGAAAATCTTGAAAGGTCGAACTTAAATACGAAAGGCTTCTAAAGTAAAAGCAAACCACAAACGGAAGTTGATAAGATTTAATGTAGGATTAGGTTCATATATAAACATGAAGGTTTATTACAATTTTTTTACTGTAGCTTCAGTTTTTTTATCAGAATATGTACATTTGTGTTATTTGCATTCTACACATAATGTATGAATATTTTTTTAAAGTATGTATATTCTGACACGCGAAAAACCCTATCCTCAGTTTTAACTTGCTTTAAGCTTATGTAGATTTCACTTATCAGAAGTTTATTTTTATCCTCGATACCCTACGAAATTGTGTTTTTTAGAAAATATTTCTTGATAAACAAACAGACCTGGCCCAAAATTTTTTTTTTTTTAGAAATACAACTAAACAGACAATTTTAATTTATATTTTATATTAAAAAGTTTTATTATAACTCACCTGAGAATCCTGAGTGTAATGCCTGTCCTGTACATTTGCGTTATGCGTCGAGGTTAACGAATTATCACAGTTGGATGAGTTCTTACGTCTTCTCTTATTACTACTAATATTATGGTCTACCGGGGTGGTAGACATTTCTCTATCACGATCTCTATCTTTACTATAGTCTAGCTGCATTATTTCATCACGACTGTCGGCCCTTTCTCGCTCCCTTTCATTAATGATTACACCACCTGCACTATTGCTGCCACTGCCTGTTATTATGGGTGTTATACTACCGCTTTCACCTCCAATTACAGGCCCAACGCTAGGAGATCGTTCGCTTAAGCATATAGCCGAAGCTGTGGCCGATTGTAGGCTTGGATTAACGACACTACTATTGCCAACAATTGTAGTAGCACTGCTGCCACTGCTTCCTTCACGGTTACCACCGCCACAACTTAAACTACTACTACTGCGATGATGTAATTCACGTTCTCGATCACGTTCACGGTCACGTTCTCGTTCTCTTTCACGTTCACGTTCACGATCACCTTCACGTTCTCGCTCTCGTTCTCGTTCTCTTTCACGTTCTCTTTCTCGTGATTCTCGATTATTAGAGGGCGATGTAGTGTCCGAATCTCTCATCCTGTCACAACTGGTTCGATAATTTAAATTTGTGTTGTCTGTTAATCCTCGAACCTAAATAAATGAATAAAATATTATTTAAAAATTTTTATTTCTTTCATAAAAATATAATATAATAATTCATACCTGTAAGCTCTCAGCTGTTTTTAAAAAGGCAGGCAAAGAACTTTGACCAACATTCACCTCGCCTTTGTACATAAAATCAAGTAGTGATCTTATTTCTGAGTATCTGACATCTTTTAGAAAAATTATGGGATGTGGGTGGTGATTTTGCAGGAAAATTGTTTCGAAATATGGGCTGCATGCTGATAGAATTGTCTGATGCGCCTAAAATTATAAAACAAAAATATAGATATGTGTTAGTAAGTTGTTATTTTTTTTTTATATTCAAAGGAGATTGTGTTTCATTTTCTGGAAATTCAACATTCAACTCTTATATGCAGAGGTTTTATAGAAATACACAAAAACACAGACATAAACAAAAAAAATATGTAAGATTATGAAATGACAAATTTCTCTCACGTATTTAATTTTTACTGCAGCCTTTTAGGCAAACCGGTGTCGTTTTCGTGTACGCGAAGGATACAACTATAAAGCTTCAAGAGAACAGGTATAAGATTTGTAATATTAAAATGAATTGTCACAAAATTCCATCTGTTTCCTTGCACATTGTGTTTTATGTTACGTGAGGCATTTAACTAAAGATAAAATATTTTTTTTTTGTATTGTTTTGTTTATGTAGACAAGTGTGACTTTTAAAATGAAATGAGAAGCTAACTTATTGGGAAGATGTTTGGATGCAAAAAGTAAAAGGATTGAATCATTCTCCAATTTAATATTTTATGTTATTTTTTCTTTGAAGTATTAATATATTTTTTATGCATTTTTCATTTTTGTTTTCTTTTTAAGTATTACCTTAACTGTTTCACCGTCACAAGCCAATGTGACATCGCATAACGCCTCCCTCTGCAGCAGGGAGGTTAGCACACCAGTAAGATTAGACGGATGATTGTTCCAGCGTAGACAGAATTGCTGGTCCATAATAGCTCCTTGGTCAGTGTTGTACCTGTAAAAGAAAATACAAATATAAAAAGTTAGAAAGGTAAGTTTTAAAATGAAACAAGTTATCAGTACCTACATACAAAAATAATGTAAGTAAGTACTATTTTCTTATATAAAATACATTTATTTTAATAATTTGTATAGACATTTTGTTAAAAAAATTTTGATCGGTGCTATTGAATTCCTTTATTCAAAATTTGTCCTTTAACGTTTACATAAGGATGTAACGTAACCTACGCAATCAATGATATTGAGTTTATTTTACATCTAATCACTTTGATATTAAACTCTATGAATGGAATTTTTAAGATTTACATATATTTAAGTTTTGCATCGTCATTGCCATGAATGAGAGTGTTCCTGACTAGACACTGAGCAAACATTACATATCTACATATTTAAATATCTATTAATCTGTGGATATAAGATGATGATGACAAAAAATGTCAACTTTGATTTCACGCTATGTTTTAGTGAATAACCAATTCATATTCAATGTCGAATTGTATGTAAAATATTGTTGATTAACAGGAAACGGATATAAATATAATATCTGCAAAGTTATGTTGTTACATTAATTTGTGAAATGAAGAATCTTTTATGTTGTTTTCAATAGAGATAAATATATGGTCAAACTTATTTCGAATGTTATATTTTCGATATGTTGACATTTTGAAGCTTAATTTAAGATAATATAAATCATTTATAAGGTGATGATTTTATTAATAAAAGATTATATGATGTTTCAAGGCCAAACAAAATTTGTGGAATGTACCAACATATTTAAGGTTTTTTTTTTTATAGCCTCGCTTACAGATCAATGCCAAATTTTGCGACCAAAGTACAACTGTCTGTGTAAAATACTTTAGGTCGCAGATAAAGCAATACAACTAGTTATAAATGTAGTAGGGTAATTGATAAATACAGACAAATTTTAATTAGAATTTGGATAGACTTAACGATATTATAAAAAGTTTATAAACAAATGTCAATTCATGTTTTATAATAATTGTACTCAACTCAACAAATGTAAAACAAATTTAATTTATTTAAAATACTCGTATACATACGATAATATTTTCATTACGATATTCAAATTAAAAAAAAAAATAAAACAAAGATCCCGGAGGCGCCAGTCATAGGTAATATACATACCTACGTCAATTTATCAAAACTAATATTTTGATAAACATATTTAGGAAAATGGTATCATCAACTTATTTTGATATTTGCCAGACACCTACAGTGGGGCCATACGTTACCCAAACACCTCAATTTTTTTTCGTTAAAAACTAAATTGTTTATATCCAAAGTTCCATTTTTTTTTAAATATTTTTTTTGTGAAATATTAAAGTAAAATTAAATTAAAAAAACTTAGTCTAATGATTGTAAAGTAGATAATAGCCACTTTATTATCCACGAAGATTAATCCATGAATAATACATTAGTGTTGTATGTTCATCTCTTTTTTTCTTATGTTTGTGTATTTTTCATGAATTGGTTTTCTTTTTTCTTGACACTACCTACATTTTACACTACCATACCGATTTTCAAAACTAAAACGCCATCTAACCACCAGAGTAAGAATAACTTATTCCTGGATTTTTAAACTTGATTCAGATAGAGAGCAGAATCCCAAGTTGTTTTTGTACCAATTACGTGTTAAAAAATGATCCTGACCCAGATTCGTGGATAATAAAACATGGCTGATATTCTTTGTGAGGCCATCTGGTGCACAAATTAATAAATTTATTGATTTATCAACGCGTTAACTTGCCACATAAAAAAGTACCATAGGCGAAACATATTTTCGTGTTAACGCCATCTATCAGAAAAATGTATCTACTTATATCATAAGAAAAAAAAAATGCTCATATACCTACATATAAGCTCATTTGTTTATTTTTATTTTTAATTTTAAATTCAGCACCATCTATAGGAAAACTTAAAAACATTTGATTCAGGTGCATTTTTCTCAACTCAACTCAGGTTTCGGCTTATTTTTTGACATCAAGCAAGTTTTAGTATTTTATAGTTTTCAACGCCATTTATCAGACAAATTAAAAACTCCACATAAGTCATATATTTTGTAATTTTTAATTCAATCAAATCGTAAGTTCTTGAGTTTTATCTAATTTTTATAGTTAAGGTTCAGTGCCGTCTATTTATCTAATTTGAAACTTTATCTATGTTTCAGATCATTCGGATGCCTATTTTTTTTTTTTAATTCTTAGCGCATAGACGAATTGCTAATTTTTATATATCGTCGGTGATCTGCAAAAACATCATAAGTTGAAATCTAAAATTTGCTCAAAAGACACAAGAAGCTTATTTCAAAACTTACTAAATGAAATTCTTAGAGCGTAGAAACAAATATGCTGTGGATAAAAATAATGTAGGTAACATAGCTATTTGAATCCAGAATTTCTGTCCATCCTAAAATATATTTAAATATCTTTTTTGGACCCAAGAAGTTGGATACAGGTTGAAGGTCATACATGTGGTCGCCACGGCTGGCATGTGATTACATTGATTACATGTAAGATTCTTAGTCAGGTATATTCCTTTTAACTTTCTATTTTTTTGTAGACGAATTTATAGCTTTTAGGTTGTTTTCAATATTAAGCCCCAATAAATATATCTGCCTGCTTGTGAAATATTTTTAATAGTTACCTAAAAAAATTCCGATATACAACCTATAAATGGTAAACGGAATAGAACTTGTTTGTATTGACAAGGCCCTCACTAGTCAACTAATGAATTCAAGTGAGATCGCCGGGACGAAACGTCAAAACTTTTGTCGACTAAAGGCCGTTAAAAGCTATTTTGAATCACTAATGGTTATTGTATAGGATTGTCACACTAAAGACCTGGATATCGTTTGCCAGTCTCTGACACCTAAAAACTGATGTTTTTTTTTCTCGCGGATATATTTGGGAGGAATTGACAAAAATTCCAAGAGTACCTATCCCGAGTTATGAAAAAGTTCCTTCCATCTTAGCCGTTTAGATCCGGCACAAAATTGAAGGTACCCTCGCATTCCTGCTAATAACACACACACAAGTATGGTTGAAAGTTATGTGTCACTACACCCTGGTTATCCACAAGTTTTCGTACCACAAAATAAGTTTTTTTTCATGTGTTTTGAAAAATGTTGGTTCAGTTGAATTTATATTTTTTATAAACTTTTGCAGAAAGACAATTGCTTAAAATCAGTTAAACAATTTTCGAGATAGTCGAAAGTTATATACATCATGATTCTATCTTATAACCATTTAGACTTGATTCAAAATGTTGACCTTGTACCTATTTATCGTAAGCACAATTTCATTCATCAAGAAAGAGTAGGTACACCACCTTACAACCTTACACAAAACTGAGTTCTAAATTGCTTCGAAATTCTACATAAACACACAACTTAGCACTCTGAGAAAGGCATTTATACGATTTTTCTTTAACAATACTCCTTTTTAATAAACCATATCAATATTAAATTTATCATTGATAAATAAAACAATCTATTTAAACTTTACTACGTAACAAACTTCGTCGTTACTTTCACGTTACCTACAGTTTTAAAAAAAATAAATCATGAAAAACTTCACTGCATAGGTTAGATGAACAAAATAATGCAAATATTATGCTTAAACAAGAGTAATACTGAACCAATACTCGTATGAGATGTATGAGATGTTATAATAGAAGACTTGACTTTCGAGTTTGTAAAAGCTAATCACATTGATATATATTTGCTATATGCTAAATATATATGCCCTTCTTTGTTGCCGGAGATCAAGATTGTTTAGGCAGTAAGTTTTAAGAAAAAAAAAAATACACTTTATATTTTTGTATATTTGTCCTTATAAATATTGTATACATATACTCCTCAGAAGTTGTGAAATGCAACTACGATTATTCTAAAAAAAAAGTTTTTAAATAATTTAAATATTATACTTTTGAAAAAAGTTACATCTGGAATAGAAATTCTTTGTAAGTTTGTCTTTCGATATATTTTGCTTGAAGTTAAAAAAAAAAAAAAATAGTTTTAAATATTTGCATCTAGTTGGGAATAAATAGAACTAAGGTGTAAAAAGTTTTGAAGTTAAAAAAGTTAAAAGAAAGAAACTGATTTAATTCATTACGACAAATATGTTGCATCGAGTTTCTACTATCAACAGGGTGTTTCTTATTTTTTCAATTGATGATTTATTTTTATATTATTTCTATTTTTTTTACTTAGAGTAAAGAATTTATTAGTGAACGAATACGTGATATGTGCTCTATGAAATTACTATCGACAATTTTGATTGGTTTAAAATACAGCTTTTTCTCTTAGTTGTCAATTGCCGTCAGTCATTTCAATTAGATTTTATCATTTTCTACTTAGTTTTCTTAAAACGTCAATGTGACATTTACTTGCAGCCAGGGCCATGGTAAAAATCTAATAGTATATTCATAACACATTTAATACGTTTCCACTTTTTTTCTATTCTTCGAATTTTCCTACAAAAATCAAAAAGCTTTTACTAAAAATTCTAAATCTCTCGAAATAGGATAGTTTTTTTTTTAAATCATTTTTTTACATAAATATCTGCTTCTAGTCGAGCTTAAACTAAACATGAATCTTTATTGAAAAATGTATCCTATTATCAGTTTTTTTAGATTCTGGCACGCGCCAAAGAAAAAACAAAAGCCTTCAACATAAAACACCCTGTATGAAAAAATCTCAGAAAACCGCAATTACCCATAGACAGCTATCTCAAAGAATTAAAATGTAAACTGATCATATCTTAATCACACACTAATCAAAAAATAAAACTATCATTTAAAAAATAATTAAAATTAAACGATGAAGACGACACTACTAACTTTATACTAAAAGCAATGATTTCTGATCAACAAGCTTCAAACTCGAAGTTAAAGAAAACATAATATTATACTGTTGCTGCCGCCATTTCTGTTGCTATTACTCTATCTCTATCAACTAACTAACTATACGTCTACCTAATCATCCTTAGGAACATTTAAATCGCGTGACTGCAACTCATTGCCTATGTTGGTTGTGTGGAAGAAGACAAAGTTTTATAAAAAGAATGTGACAGCAAGTGAGGCGTTAAATTGAATTTAATTGTGTGTTTATTTGCTGAATGAATATTGCTGGTTGAATTTCACAAGTTAGAAGTGAGAATGATTTGACCTAGTTGCGAATAAATTTGTTTTCTGTGAAGTAGGTACATACATACATATACTCATATCGTTGTACCTACATAAATAATCTAATGAAATGACTATTGGAATGATTTTTAGTTATAGGACTTGATTAATTGAGCAAGTTTTAGGGGAAATTTAATTAATTGAAAAGTTAAAAAGTTCAGTAAGACAGAGAATATACATACAAACATATAATAAAGGTTCATAAATGATGGTAAAACATGAATTATTTGAAAGTTTTAAACTTCTTGTTTGAAGTGGATCGATTCATATCTGTTAATCTGATTTCAGTAACTTAAAAATCTAGCATCCGGTGTTTAATGAAGTTTAAATGTTTTTAAATTGCTTTAAACAGGAAAAGGAATTTGCTATCTTTACCTTTTTTTTTTGCTTTATCGTAAGAAAATATCGCCTTAAAACTGTATTTATATTTAATTTTAACTTTAAGACCTTTTTACCATTTTACTATATTTCCTTTTTATCTTTATTGTATTTACATATTTGTATTTTTCTAAAATATTAAGCATTTTTTTTTTGTATTTTCCAAGACAAATTACAAAAACTTCTGAAACTTTATGTCAAGACCCTGAATCATCGATAACTTTTCACATTCATTTAAGATCATGATGAAATTGCTAAACTGTAAAAAAATTCTGACAGAGCTAAATTTGTATTTAGAGCTTTATTCTTAATTCTTAATTTAAGAAGCTGCATTTGATTTTTGCGGGGAGTTGTAAAAGGTGGGCTGAAATTTTTTCAAAATCATTACTCTTAAAAAAGTGTGTTACAAAAAAATTACTTTCTATAAAAATCATTTGAGATTTAAGTAAATTAATCTGATTCAATGTTGCCAATTTAGTTTCATCCAGTTAATGAATTATTTTATGTATAGCCAAGTTTTAAAAAAATACGGCATTAGCTTATTTTCACTTCCTAACACCCCTGCTTGTGGATTGAAATCCCTAACCGCAATCAGTAAAAGGTTGGATATACTAAAGTTAAGTTACTGCCAAACAGATTATCTTCCAGCTGAAAGAAATCATTTTCCCAGTTTTTGTAATTTAAGTATACCGGTATTAAATTGAGTACATTTCGATTAAATTTGATTTCCATTGTGCTTAAGTCTATTGTTTACTGTTAATAGCAGTTTATACATTTAAGCTTATTTTTATATCCCATTAGAACTCCCCAAATTGTACGAACCTTTTTATTTTTTTTTCGATAGTTACATGTGTTGAAATTGAAAAAAAATCTATTATTTTAACTTATTACTTAAACTTCCAAAATATATGAAGTCATAATTTTAACAGATTATAATAATTGTTGACATTGAAATATACTAAAGTTTTAACATCTGAATGCGAAAAAATATACTCTACTTAATTTTCCGCCATTGTAATAGATCTTGATGTTGACGAACCGCAGCTAACTTCATTTTACGTTTTTCACTGATTTGCGAAATTGAGCCTAAATGCCTGTGTTTTTAACAATTTTTAAGAAAATATTCTCGAAAAAAATGTTCATACAAATTATGTTTTTTCATTATATTTTTCAGTTCTTGCTCTTTATATCTGCTACAAATTTTTGCTGGGCATCGATCCGTTAAATAACTGCATTTTCTACTAGTAATTTATCGCCATGAGACATTTTTATCCGTTGTTGTTTGAGTTAAATATGTTTGAGCTTGCTGTGCTTCTATCTTCAAAGCGTATATTCACGACTGATAGAGATTCCGGGTGCCTCTAATTTTTTTTTTTTGCGTTCATTAGAACCTTAAATACACTTTGCATATTCCTAAACTCGGCAGGAGAATATCATTATTAGCATCAATCTGGCTTAGCTCCTGTGCTACTTTTAATGAATAAAATTGAATGATTTTTAATTCTCACTTAAACTGTAGGTCCTTAGCCAAACAATTACTTTAAAAACACATTTTTGAGAGCTATTCAATATTGTTAAACTTTATACTGTTACAGAGTTTCCAACAACCAATTAAATGTCAAATGAAAGAAATTTTCGAGCTTGCGTTGTAAACATTTTTAATTGCGATATATTGGTAGGTACTATATGGCAAGTTATGGATTCGCAAAAAAATTTAACTTGAGATTTTGATCAAAGTTGACATTGCGATGATACCGAAGTCGAAATAACGTCTGTTTGTCTGTCCTTTCCTGTCCTTTCGACTGCAGCCTAAACGGTTGGATCGATTTTCTATCTAGCGTTTTTTTGGCATTCCCCGACATTTTTAAAAATTTTTTTTTTTTTAACCAAAAATAACGGTACAATCCGTAATTTTTTTTTTTTACGAAATTATTTAAATCGTAATTTTCTCAAAAACGTGCCCACAATTAAAAAAAAAAACAGTATTTTTTTTTAAACAGCTACCATTTTATAAGAAACATTTTTCGGAAAAATGGTTATAAATTGTACCTTCCATTAAACCATATTTTTGATTTTTTGATTTTTGAATTTCTCAAAAACGGCTCAACTGATTTTGTTTATTATTGATTATTTTATTATATCGGTTGAGTTGATTTTTACTAAAACTTTTAAGTTTAAATTATATTGCATATCAAAATTTTCAAAAAAAAACTTATTTTGGATTTTTAAAAATTCGATTCGATTTTTTTGAGAATTTCGTTTCCATATTTCGAAAATGGGTAGAATATTTTTTTTTCAAAATTATTTTTTAAACTCTTCACTAAAAAATTGGGTAACAATTTCAGGATTAACCTTAACTAGGAACCCTTACTAACCTTAAGTAGTTCTACGCACTTTTACAAACATATCCATCTGACGGTATTATATTCAGAAATTGGTCATTGCCTTTTTGTTATTTGTGTAACATTTCTGTTTCAATGTTCAAGATTTGTATCTTTCATTAAAGGTACCATTAAAAAAACAAAATTTTAGTCCAGAAGTGTTTAATAAGTGGTCAGAAGTTGAACAAGTGCTTCACTTTTGTAGTTATTATGACCATTGTTTAAATTCAGTTGGAATGTTAAATGAAAATATAAATTTTAAGGTACTTATTTTCCCTAAACTCAAGTATAGGGCACACCAACAAACAGTTAAGCATATAGCTTTGTAAATAAAATATTAGAATGTTTGCTTTTTAAATTTATCATAGTGTTTTTTTAACAAAAACAAATACCTAACTGACCTACGCCAACTAGTTAACAGAGTTTAAAACACTTGCATTTTTATTTATACAAAGTGCACCGATAAATTTATACAACTATTCCTTTCCCACTTGTTTAAATAATTCAACAAAAAAAAACTTTATTAACTCATCTAATAAAAATACTCGTATAATTGAGTAAACACGCCTGAATGAATAGTTCAATCACATTCACATGCATTAATAAACTGCACATTGACTGCAATATTGAAAGTGAAACTGATCGTTCTCGGTTCTGAGTTCTGATGACCATGTCACTCAGTGCATACGTCATTCTCAGTTAAATACTTTAAAATAACAAGTTTCAATTCAACTATACAACGACAAAATACCTACATGCGCGCGCATAATTCTATGACAGCTTTTTGCTAAATGAAAAAAAAAAAAAATATAAAAATAATCGGTACTCTTAATCAAATAAATAATAATAATAATAATAAAACGAACATTGTATAACATGTGAGTGGTTTTAAATTTAGATTTTCACACCTTTCCTCACTGTTTTGTTCCCTATCAGCAAATGATCGTTCCCAGTGTAGCGGCGCTCAAAACAACGACAGCTTCGGCGGCGAGCGAAAGTTTTTTATCTCCCCCATAGATGCGTATTTGTATTTGTGACCGGCAATGATGGTGGCAAATATAAAATTTATTGTGTATTTGTGCATATTATCTCATACATGAATTTACTCTGTCAAAGCTTTTTTTTTCTCTATTGGAGTAAAGCGTTGTTTTTGTTTCATTTAACAAGAAAAGCGAGGAGTGCTGTGCGTCGTCGTCGTCTTTCTGTTATCGGGCAAATTTTAAGCGAAAGTGAACAGAGATATTTATTTTGTTTGTATATCAGATTCTGATGTAATTTCAAAGCTTATCAGAGATACTTAAACCAACAACAACAAAAACAATATACTTTTATTGCATGCTAACAGTTTTAGTTAAGTTATAAGTTTGACGAAGCAGCTAACACGTCATGTGTATAATTTATATACCAGATTTTTTTTTTACCGTTAACTCTTCTGTTTGTAATTATTTTTAATCATTAAATTCTTGATAAGACGATTTGTTTAAAGTGCTTTAAAATATAATTTGTGGTTAGCAAAAATCTGGTGTAGGAAAGTAAGTTTTTTTTTTTTTTTTAACACGATAATGATTAATAATATTTTAAGAAATAATAAAAGGTATACAATTTAAGGGAAAAACCCAATTATTTTTTTTTTTCTAATGGGCTTCAAGATTAAACAAAAATGCTGAAACCTAATCTTATAGGTTTCAAAAAATAAAAAAAAAATAATTTTTAAGTCTAAATAAGATGAAGAATTAGCTATGTAGATAGCGAAAAACTTATGAATATTTCCTTTTTCGTGATCTTTTTAAATAATGAAATATTACTCCAAAGTGAGCTTCAGAAGACAAAAAACTTGCTTTTAAACATTTCTTAGGAGTAAAAGATTAGACTTCAACCACGTTCAAAACGTTGTGTTTTCAAATTTGAAATAAGAATTAAGAAAATAAGACCTGAAGCCTACTTAAGAGTAAAAATATATAAAAAAAACGTATGTATATATTTTGTTAGGTAATAATTTTTCTCAAAGACACATAAATCTATAGAAGAGCAGTCATGTTGAATCGAAAATCCTTATGAAATACAATTTCAAGTCTTAAAAACCTTTTCGGCAGCATTTTTCGAAGCACAGAATTGTTAAGTTATAAGAATCAAATGCTATTTTTTGAATACCTATAAATTTAATATTACATTTTTACTTACAAACAAGAACTTTATAGATTTTTTTCCTTGATATTTATAAGTCTAGAAATTTGTATTTAAAAGTGGCGCCCGGGAAAGGTCAATATTTTCTCTACATTCAAATCTAACCTTGGCCACATTTTTCTCTTATATTGTTTTATTTTGTATATGAAAACACAAGTGACAATTTCTGTTTAGGGTGAGTATTTACATACTTGACTGGACACCTCACTTATGTACATACATATGTACATACATATGTGTATGTACTTGTACCATTCAAATGCTACTCCATGTCATTATTTCACTCATCAATTAAACAAATTTAGTTGTGTAAAATATAAAACGCAATTTTGGCAAAACATCCATCATCAATTCATATACAGCTGATAGCATATATGTATCTATACATTTAACTGCATGCCGCAAGCAGATGCAGCAATAGAAAGTAAGTGGTTGATTTTGTGAATATATGTATCATACAGAGAAAAATATATGGCAATGGCACAGTCACTCAAATATCATTTTATTGTCACATCAAGTGTAGAAATTGATATATTCGTTGTAAAATGTAAAATCTAAAATATTGGAAAATTCAACTTCTTTTTATATATGTAGATATTAGATAATGCTCGTATATCCTGTAGTTGATGTACGCACATACATACATTCAATGAATTGTAGATGATAGGTTTTATTTGCAATCGAATGATCAAATACAATCAATATGATTCATCGTTGCAGATGTGATTGAAAGCAATTGTTGTTTTTAAATAAAAAAAAAATCAGTTATTTTTTGGGACAAGTACATACATACATACACAAAACTCATTCAAAAATACACCAAGAGACGCTTACATACTTCTGTGTTTTTCGATATTTGAACGATGGGAATGAAATTCGATTTTAACTAATAAAGAGTGAATGGATATACGTTTTTTTTTTTTTTTGAAAATTAGTTAATTTTAAAGTGATAAATAATTTGGATCAACTTTGATAGCGTCTGCACTTTGACCAACAGAAAATTGACAATTTGGTAGATTTGTAACATTTACATTTAATTAAATTAATTCTTCTTAATTTAAACGTCAAAGTAGTAGTTTTTATACATTTAGTATACAAACATTTCTTAGCAACTAATTAGAAAAAAACATAAGAAAATTTAACGGGATAGCATATTTTTTATTATAATAAATAATAAAAATAAAAAATCCGAAAAACACAAAATCTTGAAAATCTGTTATCCAAAAAATCCAAAATTTCAAATAGTCAAAATGTCTTACTTAAAAAGACAGAACAAAAAAATTAAGCGATTTTGTTTTAGGGAAAACTCTTTTCGGGATATTGATTTTTTTGGATTTTGGACTTTGTGTTTTTTTTTTTTTTTTTAATTATGGACTTTCGGAATTTCGGGTTCTTGGTATCTTCGAATTTGGAGTTTCGGGATTTTGGTTTTCGGAATCCTGACTCTAACCCAATATCATGATTTTAATTCAACAGGAGAGTCATATGAAAGATTTAAAAAACAATTATCCATATTCATAAGAACTTGGAAAAATAAAACGTAAGTTTTAAAAATCTAATTATGTATATTGCTTCTTTCACATACTTAATTGAATAAATATTTAAAAACGAATACAAAAATTCAAAATTGAGATAAACTAGTTACATTTCAACATGATTAATAATTAATAAATAATTCTTTAATAAATAAAATAATTTATTTCATAAAATTAATTTTTATATATATTGTTTTTTATTTTCATATTTACATTGATCAAAACAACAAAACATGGAGAAGAGACCACATACAAATATGAACAATCAGTATAAGATTTATTTTCATCTATACAAAAATATTTTTTTAATTTATTCGAATAGTTTTTAGCATTTGGGAGCATACAAATCAACAGATTTTCAAAATAACTTCTACCCTAATACCTAATAAAATATATAAGTATTTTATTTTTACATTTTCATTCACAGCTTCTGACCACGTTTAAGAATTTAATATGATATTTTTAATTATATTTTATATAAATCGGAAAAGTGGGTATTTTAGTTTAAACTTGAAAAATATAAAAAAAGTTCCACATACGCCTGAGTGTTCCTTTATTTTTCAAAAAAAAATTTAATTTGTGCCTTAATTGTTTTTGAATATATTTCTTGATTAGATTTTCTTCTCTGAAATGAAGTTTTTTTTTGTAATTTAAATATTAAATCTAGTTATTCAGACTACTTTACAATTTGTCTGACTTTTAGAAAAAATGATCATTTATACGTGCTTAAGAGCAAATTTATTGTAGGGAAAAATGATATGGCTTTATAGAAGCTTAGACAAATTGCTATGTCTCAATAACTAGATTCAATATTAAAATTTATAATAACTTCATTTCATAGAAGAAAATCTTATTAAGGAATATTTTTAAAAATTTCAAACGCGTTTTTTAAAAATATTTTTAATTTTTAAAATAAAAATTAAGGAAAAACAAAAAAATTCGTAAAATTGATTACGGATACATACAACATTAATTTTGTATCCCGAGACAAAAAGTGGCTTTGGACGGATGAAGGCTTTATAAATAATAGCCAGAATTGGCCAGATAGCCAGATTAGCGATGTCGAATATGTGATGATTCCACAAAAAAGGTGGTCACTAATGAACATAACTAAACTGAACTAAAAGTCGTTCAGTTTCTTCGATGCAAGTGCCACTCAATAATAGCGGCATGGGGGTGAGTTCCGATTTTTCCATTCAGGTCATTTATCTTTTAACAGTTTATAACAATTTCGTAATAACTCCAAGATTACTTTTTGCTCCCTTACATTAGTTTGGATAAGCACTTGGGCCGTCTAATGAGAGGAATAATGTTACTTAGGGCGTACAATCAATAAAACACACACACAAATATTTTAGTTTTAGATTTGGTGACGGTAAAAAAATACACACACATACGCCAAAGCGTCCTTTTAATGAAATTGTCGTTATTTCCTCAGACGATTTCGACCAAGAACTCAGAAAACCATTTTAGTTTAAACTAGAAAAACAAAAAAAAAAAGTTTTATTTTGCTAAGGTTTTTATTGTTCCATTAATAATTTTTCAATATTGTTCAATCAGGTTTAATAATAAAAAATCTGTTGCACAACAGTCCGTGGAGAACCAGGTTCTATAATGACTTACAAGTGTCAACCATTTTTGTGTGCGTTTTACTAGTCAGAAAAAAATAGATAAAGCCTTTTATTTTCTGGCAAATCCAAACGTCTTAAATGAAGTAACTTTTAAAGAGACAAGAGATATTCTATGAACATTTGTCACTTTCCTGAGAAGAGGTAGCCCACTGTATTATTTTCTTTTTGTGAAATAGGCTGGGATTCGATCACTAGAACTTCGGCATATGACAGTCCTACCCGAAAATCATGAGTAACTTCTCAGTAAGAAATTGTGAAATTTTAAATAAGACATTTGATTAAAATCTGCTAAATAGTTAAAAAGAAAGATAAGTTAGAGAAAATTAAATCGTTTTTTTTTAATATTTTTTTTTTATCTGCACCAACAGTGATTATGACAGATAACTATGCCAATAGCTATTTAAAAAAAAAATCTCTCATTAAAAATATTTACAAACGTCAACAAAAAGAAAAAATAAGCCCTATAGCGACCAAGATGAAGACATACAGATAAACTTTATTAGGCTATGCTCTATTAACGTAAAGTTTTTTAAAAATCTTAAGTTGAATTTTTTTTACAAAAACATTTTTTAAGTGTTTATGAATATACTACATACTTGAGCTCAGGGTTAAAGGCTTTGTAATTGTAAACTTGTGATAGGTAGCAGCTTTTAAACAAAAGAGAAAGTGTGAACAAAGTCAGGTGATTTAATTTATTAATTTAAAAAAAAATAGCTTTTTATAAAAAAACAAATGAAATACACATACATACATATGTACATTATTAGTGCCTGGTTACGAATCTTTTAAATTTCTATAAATTCATAAATTAAAAATAAGTAATTTAAAAAATTGTAACTATTTTCTGATAAACACTAATTATGTATATTAATCTTTTCTCAAAAAAAAAGAGCGATGTTAAATCTTTACTCCCTAAGGCAGAACAGGAACAACAAATTAACACAAAATATTATAAAAGATATAATAATATTATAGTTTTTGAAAAAGGGCAGATGGTCACCATAATACCAAAACCTAATGCGTACATGCCCCTTAAAGTGTTCTACAATCAAATTAATTTATAGAACATACATTTCAATCGCTTTCTTGTGTTTGCTTAGCCTAGAATCAGAATTAAATAAACAAATACAAAATGCCCAATGAGGTTATTTCTCATTTTTTATTCTTTTGCATTTTACGTAGATATATAAAACACAATTCCAAATATTATGCAGCACCGTTTAAAAGAGAAGATGAATGTCTACCAAACCAACCAACCTATTCTAAACTAAACACAAAAACACGTGTACAATATCGACCGATAAAAGAACATTATTTAAACAAACAAACAAAATATATTAAAATTATTTTTGCTTGAGAGAATAATCCGGGGAATTATTTTAAAAGAGAACCCAGGTGCAAACACGCACAATTGACATATTATACCTAGTCAAAAAAAAAAAAATAAAGACAACCAAAAAACTAAAAAAAAACTAAATGAAATGAAAAGTAAAAGTTAAAAGGGGCAACGTGAGATTCACAATTCACATTCAAAAACGAAAATATTAAACAGTAATTTAATAATATTATTCCAAAGTACGACGCGGCGTCTGCGGTTATTGAACTCCCGCTTTGTGAAATGTATCTAATGGCCTAGTTGAGGTAGGCAGCGGTTTTGTAGATATATGTACATAAATATAAATTTTTGTATACACTCGATCATAAGTATTATGTATGTATGTATATAAATGTGCGTATAAAACAACAATAACACACGACTACACACAATTCTTTATCTAAAAATATGAAGGGGCATCAATTGTGCGTGTGGGTTTTTCTACCTACTACTTAACTTTGGCTAGAGTATTGGTATTTAAAGGCCTATTAATTGTACGTAAAAAAAAATCTATATTCATATAAACACCTATTTAATTTTAGAGCTTTGATAAACCAACAAAAATTAAAACAAAACATCAATTTTGTGCGTGCGGGTATTTTTTTCTTCTTTAATTACGATAAGGGTTTATTGAAGTATTGATAAAAAAAAACATAAACGAAGCTGGGTATGTAGCCAAACATGGTATTTTATTGATTGAACAAATGAAGAACTTAAATTTCTTTGTGTAAGTATCCATTTATTAATAAGCTCCAGAAATTTAAATACCTGGTCTGTTTTTATTTGATATTAGCATTAAAAAATATGATATTACAGGTAACCTTATTTCTTAGTTTTAACAAATGAGAGCAAAATATGTCAAATATATGTCATTTTCACACAGTTTATATAAATGAATAGGCATAATAATATTATGTATACAGCAGGTGTATATGTCTATAAATTTGATATCTATAAAATACGAACAGTTATGTCTTTACAATATTGTAATTTCCAAAAAAGTTAAGTTTTGAGGAATAACCAGAATAAGTATGAATTGTGATAGAAATGCTATCGATTTGGTGACTTGCTTAATTTTTGAAAATATTGAGATGGATTTGTCAGTGGAAAATTTAAAAAATTAACCTTAGTATCGAATTTAATTGATATTTTGACGTGTAATTGTGTAAGTTGGTATTCGACTTTATTAAAAAGGTGTTATTTTTATTTTAAGTGAGTACAAGTTTTTGTAAGAAAACTTAAATATAAAAACTGATTAAGACCTGAGCTTCCAGTAATAAGAAGGCAAGGGTGCGTGTGAAGTCTTGAAGAGCAAGAGAATCCCAGTCTTCGATGTATGAAAATAACGCTGATCAAGCAGCATTTTAAGGGGGGCAAAGCTAAAACTGGACTGTCATACCACCGAAGGTCTTAGGATCGAAATTCATCTTAGAGAGTAGAGAACACATTGCCGATGACATAGCAAGTATGTGACACTCTGTCAAGTAACGCCGCCGCCGCTGTGACAAGCAAAAATTGTTGCCGTTGAACACGTTCCTCTGTCTGCTGTCCCCTGATGAGTCCACCACATGCCTTACACCATAAAGGCACTCGGATTCGGCAGAAAATTGTAGGCTTTTCCATTTCTGCCAATGAGGAATTGTTTAAGTCAATATTATTTTTTACAATGGACAGAAATCAGTTATATCACATTTGATTGTTAAAAATGTTAGGGGTTATCGCGAACAAAAATTTCCCTGTGGGAATATTTCCCTCTTTCAAGAATTGGAAACGTAAATGATGCTTGAATATTTCCCTTAGAATGTATTGGTATCGGGCATAAATTTTCCAGGGGAATTTGGCTGTCATTACATGGAATTTTTGTTCGAGGGAAATTTATTGCAGGGGAAATTCACGATAGCAGTCAAATTTTGAAGGGAATAAAATATTCCGAGAGAAACATAATTCTCCTCGAGATCCCCGATAGGGCGATATGAAAAACAATTTATAAAAAAAATCTGGAGGTGGAAGTTTAATAATTTAGGGAGTTTATATAACGTTCATGGGGAAATTTATTTAATTTGAGTTGGTTTATGAATTAATGGGGGAGAATAATGAGAGATCCTCAAATATGCATATAGGCATATATTTTCAGTTTGTAAAAATTAATTTTTCAGTAATATAATTGTATACTTGGCTGTCCCAAAAGATTGGTTTAAATTCAGACTAGAGGCGATTTTATTACTTTTGACCTTAAACAAAATGAAAACTAGAAATGGAGATCTTGTTTTGAGTGGAAAAATAGAAGGAGATGTGGAGGACCTAAGATAAGCCAGGTAAGTGTACTTGTATTAAAAACTGGATAAATTCATGCCGATGCCAAATATCACTAAAAGAAGCAAATAAGGTACATAAACTTTTGAGCTCCATTTTGATACATAAAAATAGAAACTTCTTTGTTGACAAGTTGACTACATATTTTTAAACATAATGGCGCAAAATTTTAAACGATTTAGTAAAATGTTAAATCCATTTTAGTAAGTTACTAAGTTAAAAAGAAGATTTTGCTAATTTTAATGTTAAGAGATAGTAAGTTGCTAATTACTATCTCTTAACATTTTACTAAAGTTAAAATCACAAAATGGCTACTTTAACTTTTAGTAACTTGCTAAATCCATATGAAATCTGTCATTTTCTTCGAAAAAAATTTTTTCGCAGAGTTAAATTCTGTTTTTTTTTATGATTCGTGTGCTAATTGTTTTCCAAAGTAAATAAAATAAAATAAAATAAAGTGTTTTCGGAAGACATCAAGAGTTGCTGAAGCTAATGGAGTTGCTGATTCCAAAAAGGTATCAACCAACCCTGTACGGTTTATAGTTGGTCAGATACACTCCAAAATGTTTTTGATTTTTTTTCATGAAATTGAAAAAGGTTTTGGAGTGTATCTGGCCAACTGTAAATCAAATTTTTAGGTCGGTTCCCTAGGTTTAGGTTTGTTTGCTTTGTTTTTCTTTCACGAACGGTCATTGTTTGGACGCACCATTTTTAATAAAAGGCAATTAGTATTTTACTAGTTAGTAAAACGAAAAAAAAGGATTAAAATTTTCGAAGAGCTAGTAAATTACTAAATGTTTAGCAAATTGCTAACTAGTAATATGCTAAGCCCTTAGCAATAGGTTGTTTAAAATTTTGCGCCAATGAAAATAGTAAACTATTTTACGTATAAATAAATAAAAAAAATGTTGATCATTGATTGTATATGATGTGTTTTTGTTTATTAAAAGTTTTTATTTTTCCATTGAAATAGTATTATATATGTATGTGGTAGGTATATCTAATTTTCCATCTGCTTCATTTTTTAAAATAAATTGGAAATGTAATATATATTTTGGCAGATGTATATAATAAATTTTATTATTCTTTTAAATTTTGAAACAATTTTAATAAAAAACTACAAATATATTCTATTTATATCATGTATATGTTTTGTTTCAGCACAGAATAGAATTTAAGAGTTCGAGGAGTAACAAGTCACAAGCTTTTGTGATTGTGACTATTCCTTGTGAGGATTGCTGTGACTCGATAACATTTATGGAATTATTCTTATCCCCCAAACCTCCTCTTACGACAAAACTCACCACAACAAAGGTGAATTTGGTAGTGTCATTATTGGAACAACTGGTTATGAAAAACAAAACAAAAAAAAAAGATCTTAAATTGGGCCATACAAATTTTTTAAAACTTAAAAAATGCAAGGTTATATAGAGATTTTAGAAAAAAGTGGGTAAATAAATACGTTCTATATAGATGTTCACAATAAAAGTAAAAAAAAACTATATAATAAAAATAACTATATAATTAATTATAAGAATCTGTTGAAACTTGAATTTCTTAAAAGTCGGCGGCGCTGCAGTTTTGCTAACATTAATTGTTTTTTTTTTTTAAATCTGTGCCATTGTGAAAATCTTATTTTGCATTTTTGGATGAAAGTTATCCAATAATATGCACCAAAATCAAATCCACTCCCATTTTTAATTTTTTTTTACTAAAAAGTCGCAAATCAGGCTGATTAAGACATTCAGAGTCGATAGTTGTTCGGAAAATTTAATAACACAGTGCTGTCGTTTAATTTGGGTAAAGAATTTTTGAATCTTTCAGTGAGGATCTCAAAAATCGGAGTGGCTAGGTAGATTTATCTATTTTTTTTTTTTAAATAGGAGTATATTTTATTCACTCTGATGCTCTGTTCTATTGCTGAACTGATCTGTGTCAAATTTTACAAAGAACATTTGTATATGATTCCCTAGAGATATTTGTTTTAGCCTATCTAAAACTGTTAGCTGTCACACAACGACTTCGTTTCTTGTTAAATTTTGTCCGAAGACAGTATAATTAATTTTAAATAAACTTCGTATAGTTACCCGTAATAAATAAAGTAATTTTAAGAAAACATATGCATTTCTGTTTTTTTCCAAAAAAAAATAAAATCATAAAGGAAATAAGATTTTGACATTTTCTGAGAAAATTTCCTTTTTTTTGAGTTATTATCATGTTGTATTTTTTTAAATACCTTAATAGATTTTGTTTGAAATTTTCCAATTTGTTGTTTTAAATATTTTAAATAATATTGAGTTTAACAATTAACAATTAACACAGCTTTTGCCTTTTTAGAAGTTCGGAAAGTAAGATACGTCATAGCTGTTATCTTATATATGAGAGTAAAAACGTGTGACCCAGTCAAAAACATTACTTTTAACCTACTATAACCTCTTATACACTTTAAGGTACTTGGTATCCATTAAGTTGAATAAAGCTAACAGAATACAAAAATATAAACTTAAATTATTGTTCTGAGAGATAAGAGAAAAAAAAATGTTAATGTAAGTTTTTACAATTTTGCTACAATATAAAACAAGTAACAAATATTCATTATCTACGCACATACAATTTTGTTGTTTTTTTTTTTTGTCAAGAGCAAAACACACTTTTTAAATGATTAAAATAAGCTGATGTCATTTTTGCGTGTAAATTTCTGACATACTTGTAATATTATATCTCTTTCTTCTATATGTTCCTAATACACACAACACAATTTATGGAGCTTTTGCGATAGATAGGTATGTACCTTACTTTTATACGCTTGTTTATACCTCAAAGAAACTGTATCTTTAATTTTATTTTATATGTAAAGCGTTACAATGTACCTAACTATACAATGAATTTGTCGTCAGTGGGCGAAAGTTGTATAGAAAAAAAAAATAAATAATATAAGAAAAGTTTATCGCTTTAGCCCTATTTGCTGTTAGCAACAGGCAAAGTGAAGTTTTAACTCTTCACTTTGCCTGTTGCGAAAAAAAATATAAATTGTTAGATCTTTTTCGAAAAGTAATAATTTTTAGATTTTTTTTTTTTGCAATGATTTTAACATTTAAGTTTATTCTTTTTTCATAAGGGTCAAGTATTCTCATCCGCACTGAAAAGCATACTGATTTTGAAGCGACATACATCTCTTTGAGTATCAGAGCCTATTGACTTACAACTCTCAATCTCATTGACTGTCGGGAAGGGTTAAGGGTACCTACAATTTTCTGGTGAATTAAAAAAAAATTACACTCGGAAGATTTTTCATTTCCTTTCAAGAAGGAGTATCGGTGAAAAACATATTTTTTTTTTTAGTTTGAGGTTGAGACAGTCCCAATAAAACATAGAGAAAACTCTACCCCATCAACTTTGAATATAGGATTAATACCAACCAGATAAAGATGGCAACGGACCTTGGAATTATATTTGATTAAAAATTCTTATTCAGATCCCATTATGATTACATTATTCAAAAATCGTCAATGGGCCATGGGTTTCATTTTCATTTTCAAAGTTGGAAAATTAAAAAAAAAAACTGAATCTTTTCTTAAATGATTTAATATAGGAGTATCCTAGAATACGGAGCTGTTGTATCGCCTCCTATTTATATAAAACCTTCAGTATAAATTATATTCAAATAATAGTATTTACGAAGATAGATTGAAACTTTTTAAAGTGTTTTCATTATCTCAAGTTAATACTAACCGAAATTTGCTTGAGGCAAATAGTCATAGGTTATGTACGATCTTCATTATTATTGGCTGAAATATAAATAATATGGCCATTTCGTCATGCAGTGCAAAGGTTTTATCCATCTCGCGCACAAACTAATATAATCATGAAATCACTTATAATCCGAATGCAAATTTATCACAATCATTACCTTTCTTCGTTTGATGTTCTTAATTTTGAAATAAATGAAAATAATGTAAAATCACAGTTATTGAGACTTGTACCTTCTTATTGTTTCTCATCTCACTCTTCTTAATATTTAGTTTACCTTTGCCTCTCTTTATTCATTCTTTTTCTTTTTATGAACTTTGTTCATTTTTTTTTTCAATTTTTAAATTTACATTTCAAATTTTCAATAAATTTTTCATTTAATTTTTGTTTTTTTTTATTTTTAATATTTTTTTTTAACTTTATTTGCAATATATATTTTTACTTAAGACAGATAGAATTACAAGTTTGGTACTAACGTACCTAATCTAAATTTGGACCAGGGCTAAAGTTTTGAAGAAAGAAGGTGATGGACAAGTGTTTTTTTAAATACATATTTCGAAAAAAATAAAAGTTTTTTTTGGAAAAGTTCTATGAACACTTATTTCAGTAGAAGCAAAAAATTATGAAAATGTTATTTAGTCAGTTTTTTGAATCTTAATATAAATTTAAAAAGGAAATCGCTGGACTACAAAATCGAACTGTTTTGTTTTTCGGTACTTTTTAGAGTAGGCCGTATCAAAGATAAAAAAATATAACAAAACGAAACAAAGACAAAATTTAGTTACTTCAACTTATTCTTTACATTTTTTCATTACAATGAAAATTAAAATTAAAATAAAATTTGACTAAATCTCAAAGACATTGCACTGACACTGTTTTTTGTTTTTGATTTTTAATGCGTTCTCACTTTTTTGACAATATTTATCGTCTATTATTTATTTTTAAATAAAAAATCGGCTGTGGAAAGGTGCTACTAGTACTACTACTTAAAATATTTAATGATCTATTGCGTAATTTTAATCGAAGTCAGTTTTTGAGTATGCAAATTTGTATGAGTAAATATAAGCAACTATTTGTACAGTTGTATAATTTAAGTTAACCAGGTGCATGCGGATTAAATTGAATTCAATATTTTTTTTTTGTCGAAATCATATATGAACTTAAGTATATTAAAACTGACATTGAAATCCCCATTTGTCAACTGTCAAACTTCATTCTCAAATTGTCAATTAACTAGAACATTTATACCACTTAATAAATAACACTTTGAACAGCCAATATAAATATTATTTATTTTTTTTTTTTAATTTCTATTTTCCTTTTCTATGAACAATAATATTTTTATTTTATTTTTTAAACAATTAGAAGCATGTGAAGCATTTCAAATTAATGCACTCATCAGATGAGTTAAGTATATATTCATTCATAAAGCTTAAACAAATTTAAGACAAACACGAGACAAAATTAAAAAAAAAAAATAATTTCTAATTGCAAGTGCCAATATGTTATTAAAATTTTTATTTTCTAAATTCATGAACATGAGCCATACGTTTTTCGAAGACACCATTTCAGCCTAGCACTTATATTATTTGTTCTATTTTATTTATCAACAAAATAAATGCAACGTATTACACTTGCAATTGTTTACTCTGATCTGATGTTTGAAAGAGATGACATCATTAAAGCTTATTAGTTGTGTGTTTAATAATGCCAAAACGTAATATATATGTATCATATATTTTTGTACCTGAATTAGTCAGTGAGATGCTTTATATTTTGGCTATTCTATCATAGGATGAACATATGTACAAATAATATATTAAAATTCAACTGCAAGCTTTATACAGCTGTTATTATTTATTCTATATTTACTTCCTCATTTGTTTATATTCAAATAGAAGGAAAGGTTTGGTAAAATTTTCATTTATTAGAAGATTTTTATGAAGTTCTGAAATTGTGAAAGGTAATTGCAATTTAAAGTCAAGATTTATTAAAAAAAATAACATACAAATTATATACTATATATCTTCTATATTAAGAAAAAGCACAAGACCTTGCTTGAACTAAAATAATAAAAGAACTTAAAATATTCAATAAAACATGCCTATTAAAAAATTAAATATTTGCGAAACTTTTTTAAAAAAAGGCAATTATTTAAAGTTTTTAGATTATCAATCCTTGTAATATATACTGAAAGTAATAAAGAAAGACAAAATTTAGGAAATATTTTGCTACAGAAACCTAAAGAGATGCTCGTTTTTTGTTGGATATACTGATAAATTATTTAAAAAATAAAATATTTGAAGGATCTTAAGCCAATAACGGTTGGGCATTATATGTTGTTGCGTGCTCAACCGTGCAAATATTGATAATTGAAAATGATTTAAGAGGCAAACTAAGTTTTGTTTAGACATGAATCACCTTTTTGTATTAATTTTGTATTGAGTTGATCTTAATTTTTAATTGATAATTAGAAATACATAAATCTAACAACTTCTAAAATTGTTTTAACACCAACTTTTTATTAATATAAATTTTTGGCGAAAAATATTGTTGGAAGAAAAAATATAAAATAAATAAAAAAAATCGTTAAGGCCTGTATTCACTGAGTGCACACATGGGCCTCATAAATTTGTGGTATTTACCGACCACTCTTAAATATGTTTAGAATTTCGAAAAAGAGAGCAACTCTCTGTCAATCAGGCACTCCCAAACTTTAAAATCTAACTGTTTGTTTGAAAACGATTGACAGCTGACTAATCAGCTGTTTGTCAAACACAAATCGATAGATATTTTTGTTGGTCGCTGGTCTGTGCTTTATAATTAAATAGAAAATATAACATTAATATTTTTTATTGTTCATAGTGCTCATAATATTCACTAAATTTTTGCTTCCATCCGAAGAATCATATACGGTCGAATTAAATAACGTAGCAGTTGCCTGAATAAAAAATCGCAATTGAAAAAAAGCAAGAAAAAAAAAAACTATGACACAGAGCCGGCCGCAGCCAAACTTCCGCCTTGTGCAAAATTTGTAGAAAGCGCCCCATTTTTTATATTTGCACACATACATACACTGATACACATGCATCAGACTTTTCCACATTAACCAGGAGGTAGACTTTCAATAAGTTTTTTTTTTTTTTTTATTGAGGTATCCAAACATCCAAATACAGTAAGCTACATAGTAAAAGTCAAAAATTAAGAAGTGCAGTACAGTTCTATAGGAAGTACTATTAATACTAATTTAAGCACGTGGAGTAGAGCCCCCTATTGCATGTATACACATTTACCAGTGTTACACGTGTAATTAAATTATTTGTGCATGAACACTTGTGTTTAAATTTACATCGTGTATTTAATTTTACACGCGTATTTAGCAATACACGTGTAATTACTTCTAAATCGTACCCATATTATATTTTGTAATCCAAAAGACGTATTTATAATCCACACGTGTTAAAATTTCTTAACTACACGTCACACGAATACACTTGTAATTAGATACAATTACAAATCCAGAACTCTAACGTAGACGCAAATTTCACCAATTAATTTGGAGCTCTTTTCGTTAAGTCAGAATTTTCTTAACTTTTTTTTTTAACAATTTTCTAGAACCTATAAACCATAATTTATAGGTTCTAGAAATTTAATTTTTTTTTGAATAAGTTAGAAATAAACTGCTTATTGTCAACTTTCAGAAACGTCTTCATCATCGTTTTCATAATTTTGACTTTTAAAAATTCAAAAGAATAGTTATATAACGGTAGGTATACAATTAATTACTAGTTCTTTTGCACTTAAAGTTAGCTTATATATTATTTATCCATATATTTATTTATAAAATAAAATTCATAAAAATATTAGCTGACTTGCCCCGGCTTCACACGGGAGAACAATAAATCTAAGATGCGTAAAAAATTTAGAAAAGAAATTATCCAAAAATATATAATACAAAATAGTGTTGTGAATGAGGTCTTTAGAACATTTTCTCCGCCCACTGCCATGCCCATCTATGCATATAAAAAGACCTTTCGTTGAATCTATAATATTGGACCATTCCATGGCATTTTTAGATTTTGGAAGAAAGTTTAATAAAGAATAACTCAATAATATATAAATAAATATATAAATAAATAAATAAAGAGTAACTCAATTAATCATCGTTGAGAGTAAAAAAAAAATCCATTTAAAAAAAACACTAAAGAAAAGTGGGAGTGGTAGTGGGTGGATCTCTAAAAAAAAGTCTCACGTCATATCAAAGATTATTAGAGATGTTGTGAATATTTGTTATTTTTCTCCAAAAAGAGAATTTTTTAATAATTTGACCACGGTGCCACCTATAAGGGCGATTTTAGTTTAAGGTGGACAAATTATTACAAAATCTTTATCTAAAAATATGCACGACTGCATCACACGGACTTGCTCATGTAGTTAACAGCTAAAATATAGCTAGGTATTTTAAATAAAATCCCCAATACTTGAGGGATCAGAGACGAACGAAAAAATGTTGCAGTTGGGTATTATTTATAAAATGTTTTATTGTAAAAATTATGATAAACTTTAAATTGTGTAAATTTGGCCTCCCACGGGCGTGACAGGTTTTTATTAATTGTATTCATTTTATTGGTTATATCGTAAATATAAAATTTTTCCCATTAATCCAACTTTCTACATCATCCTTAACAAAATCATATTATTGTCTTCTGAAGTTCAAATAAAAGACAAAAATTTAATACATCTATAAGGTTAACATTATCATACTTCTAGATAGTAGCTTTTATCTAAATAAAGAAAGTTATTAAGTAATTATTTAAAATGCCAAAAATCTTAACGTAAAAACTGACATATTTATTACTTTAATTTAAAAAAATATTTAAGATTCCCAAAACCATCTGAAAAGCAAAAAAATATATTCCACATCATTTCATGATTGTATATGAGATAAGAAACATCATTTTCTACCTACCTATGTAACCTAACCTATTCAACTAACCCTACAAACTGAATTAAATAGAAAAAAAAACCATATTCGTTTAAACAATCCTACTCACAAGTGTTCTACATAGATTGTATGTATTAATAAAATTTTATCTACACATAGAAAAAAAAATTAATAGTTGTATCTAACAAATCTAGTACCAACCTACATCCTATCCCATACAATATGGGCGCGCGGTAATAAAAACAAATAAACGACACATATAGCATTGAGCAAAAAAGTACAATGGCCCTAATTGTGTGTTTGTTTGCGAAAAGCTTTTGCAAAAAGTTTTGTTTTTTTTTTTATTTTCAATTTTATTTTTAAAATTAAATAGGAACAAAAAAAGAGAGAAATATACATAGAATATAGTACCTACACGCCGTCGCCGCGCCGATCGTCAGGCTAAAATATAAAGCACCACGCAAAACCGATTTTGATGATCAAAAAAAAAAAAAAAAATTTGATGGAAAAAAAAACTCTGAAAAAGCTCTTAAATTACACGCGCGCACCCTTTTTTCCAATTGATTGATTCGCAAATTAGAATAACGACAATGAGGATGATTTACAAGCTCGGGACAGAGCAGCAATTAGCAAATAATGCGAATCTAACTAAATTCCACACCCTTTTTGAGTTGTTCAAATTCAAAGCTTAAAGTCACTACGGGTATATTCAAATTCCGTCTATAATCTACATAGATATAGTTACCTTTTTGTTGTTGATGTAATATTTGAAATATCCAAGCTGATTGCAGGTAGTAGATTTTACATTATTCAATATCCAAATGTGAGAAGGTATACTTCCTATGGTTTGGTTTGGTTTGGTTTTTATTATTATTTTTTTTTTATTGTTGGTTACATAAATGAATACCTATTTTTTTTTGGCAAGTAAATCGGGCATCACAAATATTTTTATAAAGATTTTAATATTTTAATGGAAAAATAAAATTATAAATACTATTTTTAGCACTTGGGACTTTTTTTTTAATTAAATTGTAAAAAAGAGGAGTTTTTTTTGGGGGGATGTTTCTGAAAATTTTAATAATGATCACTATCACAGATGGCACTTTTTTTGATTTAATCACGCAGGATATTTCCAAAAGAAAACAAAAACTTCTGCGCCGAAATGATCGACATGCAAATTCTTCTCAAGGTGTAGACGACGAGGGTTAAGAGGAATTTCAACTTTTCACCAAATTATTATAGTGTCTTTGCAAAATTTGGAACTACGCGAACGCGAAATAGCGCAAAAAAAAAAAAACACCGAACCTTGATACTGATCATAATCAACTACGGCACACATTTCACAGCAGATCCCATAGCCCAGCAGCAGTGGTGGTATGGTATAGTAGTAGCGCGCGGTGAGGTGGTGGCAGTCAGTTCGCAGGGGCGGTGTTGGCGGGCAGTTAGATACGATAGGTCTTTAGGTTTCTATGTATTTGAAACTAAGCGAAAAGATGAAGAAGAAGCGAAATCAAAAGCAAAATAGATACAACAACGCGAACGCGAATTTAGTTTGTTGGTGTTGTATTTTTTTTTTCTTCGTTATTTAAACATATAAAAACTTGTGCACAAAAATTCGCACAAGCAACAAAAAACTCTGCGAATTTTTTTTTCTTCTTCTTCTACTTCTCTCTATTTAATTATTTTTTGAAGGTCAACTCTCCGCACCCGAAACGACGTTGAAAATGACGATGATGACGACGACGACAGCGACTGTACGACTATACGACCCACCAAATAAGCAAAAGTGTATATGTGTATCTATGTGGATTTCTGAGTATCATGGGTACCTATATAAGCTATAACTTATTTTTTTTTTTGCAAAAATTATAAAAAAAATAAAATTACAATAAAAAGTAATAATAGCAAATAAAAAAGCTTATGTTAGCGAACCATCGTCAGATGGCCCTGTCTATACAACTAAATAGATGTGTGCTCATTTTTTTTGGCGAATAAAAAAAATATCGCAACAAAAATGAGAAGTTACAAATAAAAATATATATGTATATAAAAAAATGAAATGAATTTAGACTAGCATTTCTTTCATACCTTATGTCTATGTATGATTATGTTGACTATTCAATGATTTATTTTTTTTTGTTATAAAGTAGGTACTATAAGGGCAAGTAACGGATTTAAAGAAAAAAAAAGTCAAAAGAAAATTGCATGTATTTCTAAAGCCAATCCCAATGTCTGTCAATGTTTGAACGGTTTCCTTGGATATAAGAGTATCAAATTTGCTCGTTACGGGTAAGACCCCCACTCAGTAGAGATTTCGGGATATTTTTTGTTTTTCATTAGATACAAGAATTATTATAGACGATGATGTTTGGAATGGATTGTTACGTCGAAGGTCTTGGGTTTAATTCCCAGCCTATGCCACCTAAAAAAAGGGTTTTTCACGAGTTACTGCCTCTTGCGAGGAATTCACAAATCCTATGAAAAAGTGCTTATCACCCTAGCCATTCGCATTTGGCAGAAATTTGTAGGTCCCTCTATTCTTGCCAAAAACACGCACACAGGAATGGTTGAGAGTTGTAAGTCACTATGTTTACTATACGAGCTTTGCGCCGACCAATTTTTTTTTTTTATAATGCATATAGATTTTTTTTAAAGGCAGATATAGATCTTTTCATTTTCAAATCAAATTGTTTCATTAAAATGAAAAAAGTGATGCTTTTAACATTTTGGGCTAAGTGTGTGTAAAAAAAATTGGTCAAAATGATGTTTATTTTTTTTTAATCTAACCTTGAGTTTTGTCGTTGTTTTTAATATATTTTTTTTTTGATTTTTAGTCAGTCTTTTAGAAAATTTACCCCCTCCCGCATACGATTTTTTCATGTACCGACTCAACCTTATAATTCTTTGCCGTCTGATTTCTCGTATGAATATAAAGGTTTTTTTAAAATTATTGTTTATATATTTAATTTAATTAAAACAAAAATTGTTCAAGCATTTTTAAGTGTTTTATAATTTATACTTAGGAACCTAGTTTCAGAAAAAAATACATTAATTTCTTAAAAAAAATAATTGAAATTATTTAAAAAATTCAAAAAAATTTTGATATCCAACCAATAATTTTTTTTAGTGAATATAATTCATAAATAAAAAATTTGAAATTCTAAAATAAAAAAAAATGAGAAATAGTTTCCTATTGATTTGTTTATTGTTTATTTATTACAAAGATTTTTGAAGCAAATCAAATCCTTTTTATTTGTTTTAATCATAAAAAAATAATTGAAACTTTTTCAATTATTTCAATTTTTTTTTTATTTTGAAAATATTTATTTTCACTTTTTCTGGAAAATGCTTCCAATAAATCTGAATATAATTCGTGCTATTCTGTTACTCTGAACATCATTTCCATTTTTTTTTGGGGCCTTATTTCTTTTTTTTCGGCCTTATTTCATAGGTTCTAATTTCGAGTAGCCTCCAACTTTTCCTCATTTTATGCGAATCGGATGGTTTATTCTATTTTTACAGTTTAGGGGTTTAAAACAGTCTGTTAATGAACAGTGATCAGAGGATTCTTATCTAGGAAGGAGTAAATATGATTTTGGGTTTTAATACAATTATTGCCAAAAGTGATTTTTTCAAAATTTAATTTCTTTCAACTAATTTAAATGTTTATTTTTTGGGTTCATTTTCACACCCAAGGATTTGGGGTAGACTTTTCACTCTTATAAATAATTAATTAATCTCTTATTAACAAATCAACTAAAACCTTGATTTAATAATTAATTCACGAAATAAAATAATTTATTAATAAACATTTAACTGCTTATTCACGTTAAACCCCGCCGCTCATGCGAAACGAAATTTTTCGTTGGTCTCCAACACGACAGCGAAATGCTTACGAAAACGACAACGGAAAATTACCCACTCAAAGTGTCACCAAAACACTAATTGCAAAAACAAAATACAAAAACAAACACGAATACCATACAAATACGAATACGAATACAATACAAACACGAATTCAACTCAAATGTAACTTATCCGCACACGATAAATGGTCTGGACAATTATTTCTGTGCGAAAAAAGAGCGGAGACTTCTCCAAATAATCTGCTACAGTAATCAATTTCACTCATCGAACTGCGTACTGCAAAACGAAAACCAGAACGAATTTTTCGTTTATGTTTTCGTTGTGTCATTTTTGTATGGGATTTACCGTTTCGCATCAGAAGCGTACTAGGCTTAAGTAGGAAACTAATTGAAAATAATTCAAGTTTAATTTGAGTTTATTAATAGGGAATAATTAGCAAGTTGAACCAAAATCTAACTTTAAGGGGCAAATAAATTGTACTGAGAGAACCTAAGAGATATTCGAAAGATTTAAAATTAATTTTGAAGAAGAATATAAAGTACGCGATTTAGGCAAATTTTGTTAAAACAAAAGTTGGCGTTACATAAAGGGGAAGTTATAGCGATCAGGAAAAGTTGAAATATAAAAAAAACTAAATACTTTTTTTGATTGTTGGTCATAGAACAATCAAAAAAAGTATTGTTCTATGACCAACAATCAGAAAAAGTATTTGTTCTATGAACAACAATCAAAAAAGTATTAAATTTTTGTATTTTTCAACTTTTCTATAACGAACAGGAAAACATATTTCAGTTGGCCAGCCCACCGCAAAATTTTTCGTTTTGAAATGCACACGAAAAAATTGTTCATCCACAAATCTGTCAGTGGAAAATCTTTCTAGTGGAAGTAGAAATCGGAACTTATTTCATTGGAACGATTTGTTCCTTTTGTTTGAAATGACAGCTGGCACGAAAATTGAAATTGGATGAGGAAAACAAATAAATGCATTTTTAACAATAATATAATTGTTAAATTGAAAATTTTGTTTGAACAAAAAATTCTTTGAGTTATTTTCCATCGATTAGTGCATCAATAGCGTTTCAAATCAAATGAAAACCAAGTAATTAATCTATTTAAACGTTTTTCCTGTTTCGTTTTCCTGGTAGCTATAACTGGCCTCTTACCTGAAAATTAGAAGATATTTTTTTCTTACGGGGATATCTCAAAAATCTGAGCTGATGATGATGGCGGAAAACGGTTGATAGATTTTAGATTCAGCACCTCTTGTTTACTCATGTTAAACAGAATTAACTGATGTGTATTTGTAAACCTTTGAATAATAAAATAAATTAACTTACAAGCAAATTGGTACGACAAAGTCAAGCATTTATAATTTTTGTAGATATGTAAGAATGTAAGTGTAGTAACGAAAAATTAGGACGAACCATTAGAAAGAAGGCATACAATAAAAAAAAAAATATATTATGATTGTGTTTCATTTACATTCGTTTGGTGGGCACAAAGTACCTACACCTACCTACTAACTGCTGAAAGCTAAACAAAAAGTCTAGTTGCGTTGCGTGTTTTGCACACCACTATTCACAGAGTCAGTCCAACAAGTGAGAGAGATCCAAATCCAAATCCGATCCCGAAAGAGCGAAGTGCCTCATTTTTTTTTGTTAATTATTTTATTTTTGCGTGATTTGTTTGTGTTAAGGTTTGTACTTGGCAGTTTTTTTTTTTTTGTTTGTTCTCTGTATGATGTTTCATTTGGTGAAGATAATAAAAAAAAAGCTTAAGTAAACACTTTGCAGGTACTTATAGAGAAGAGAAACGTTTGAGGGAGCTGAGGCTATACGCATTCTGTATATTCGTGTAATGCGTGGTTAAAAAAATAGGCGATAAGTTATGATAATAGTTATATGTTTTTTAACTGGATAGGTTATGGTAGGAGGGCAAAACATTTCAAAAAAGGGTCGACCAATTTAAAAGTTTTTTTGCTAGCAAAGATTGTTATTAAGTTATTATCTATTTAGGAAGTCTTAAAGTTTATAGTGTGTTTATACGATAAGCAATTTATTATCTTTAATCAAACATGTATGTATGCCTTTTTGGATGAGTTAAATCAACCCACTTAAGCCCTTTAAATAAAATGTAACCAAGCATATATTTTTCTAATTAGGATTGCTTTAATGATTTAAAAATTCTTTATGTAATTTTTAATGACGTAGGTATAATCACATACGGCTATAGTATTTGTGATTAAAATTAAGATTAATGTGTAGAAAACATTTTTCACAAATAAATACGCACCGTAGTAAGAAATAATTTGATTGAAAAAGTGTTAATAGCTTTGTTATGTTTTTTAAGAATTTCGAGTTAAGAATATCGAAAAAAATCGAAATGACCTAAAGTTTAAAAATTAATTTAGCTAAGATTTTAGATTTTTAGATTTTTATTATTTTTTGTTTCTTATAACAAATACATACATATTATGTAAATGTAATATTGATTGTCACCATATAAGCTTGAAGCTTGATTATTAGAACTCAGTAACGGGTTCTTCTCTTATTTCTTCACTGAAAAACCAATAACAAATCAACTTTTTAAACTTTTCCTATGCTATATGCTGTGACGTCACTTTCTTTAAGAATGTTATCCTATCGAGCTCGGGTGTTCACCGGATGGCAAGTCAGTGCCAGCAATTTAATTTGCTCTCCTACTCGAAAGGCTTAGTGTCTTATGAAAGGCTTAGTGTCTTATAAAGGCAGCCCTAATATCTTAAATCTGAAAACTAAAATCTTAAGTTCCCAATTTAGAACTTCAAGTCTACCGCTCTATAATTTTAGTTAGAGCTTAAACGGGTAAACCTAGGTAGGTACCTACTATTGTGCGAAATCACAATATTTTATTATGTCAGAAAGTGATTCATAGTTTTTATTATCTGTCAGCCATAGTTACGTTTTTAGTAACTTTTTAAGTCTTGTGCCTTAAGGTAAAATATTAAGTTTAATATTGCTTTATAAACTTTGGAATAATTTAGAATTTATAGTTTATACAGGTTGAAAATTTCTTGTAACAGGTCATTCATTTCGTGGTTTCAAGTTGGTAGCGCTCGCATTTGACACCTTTCAAACTCAGCTGTCATTTGAAGTGTCATAATATTAGTTGAATGTTTGCCACTTACGATAATGGATCGCTAAACAATCGAAAAATGCGTTAAAATTATTAAAACTTGCTACAAAAGAGGTGAATCAAAAGTAGGCACTTTTCGCGCATTACGCGATGATTATGGTAACATAATCGACCGACTACGCAAGAAATCGGTAAAATTGTGAAAAAATTTGAAGAGAGTGCGTTCCTGATGTCGTAAGGCCTGTTTATCATCGTAATTCAAGCTTAGTCGGAAATATTGCTGCTGCAAGTGAAAGTGTTGCGTTCGCAACAATTAACCGATTTTTTTTGTCCGACGATTGAATATCATGACTTGGACGATATGTGGTTCCAACAAGACGGGTCAACAAGCCGCACAACCCCACCAATTATGGTTTTATAGCGTGAGAAACCGGAAAATGAATGACCCTTTATAAACCTTGGCGCATATTGTGACATTTACCATGCGTTTGGCGTGAATTGACACGAATAATGTGTCATGTTACTATCCCCACATTGATAAGTGCATCTCGTTCCAAAATATTTTTGTAAAGCGCTCATCAATTCATGTGGTGTTGCATTAAAAATATGAGTTTTGTAATTTGAGCTGTGGTACGTCATGTCACACGCATCAGATGCATCAGGAGCATCTCAGAATGCGCCTAACATTTAAACAGTGTAAAGTCCCTTGCTTGAGAATTTAATAGGACCCTTTGATTAAAAAGGAGATAAAGAATGATTCAAACTATGTTTGTAGAGAAAAAGTTATACGGAAAGAAGGGAGCCCCGTTAAACTAAAAACCTTTATTATTTGCGTCATTAAATGATGTAATTTTGGTAAGTATATAGCCCTCTTAAACTAACTAGTAACTGTACCAAAAAAAAGCAATGTTTTAACTGCCTGAACACAAAAGAATGTTGCAACTGGAACTGGAGCTGCAACAACTGTGAAAAAGTGTCCTACGTGCTAGTTTTTATGTGCTCACAATGCAGCTGTACAGATTTTTGTATATTTTAAGAAAAAAAGCGAAACAAACACAAAAAGCTTCAGTATTTCAGCATTTTTTCCGACTTTTCTTTTTCTTCACACAAATTGAAACGTCAAAAGTGCTGCACGTGAAAAATTAAAAGTTGGTGAACTCCTGCAGCACCGACTGCAGTTGCGCTGTGTTGTGTTCGTAACATTGAATTTGTGTGTATTGAATATTTTGACAGCTATATCAGATGCAGTTCCAGTTGCAGCTCCGTATCCATTGTGTTCGGGCAGTAACCGTTTCAGTTAATGTAATGGGGCTTTTAACCCTTCAAACACTTCTTTGCTACGTACCTGTATATGGCAATCTTAAAAAAACGTGATTTTTTCTGTGCTGTGCAGGCTTAATAATTAATTTTTGATTACATCATTTAGGCATTTTTGTATATATGTACCTACGACGACGACGGATTTATTTATTTTGTTTATTAAAACATTTATTTGACTTGCTATTACCTTTTTCAAAAGTTTTATATTAATGGCCCATAAAGTACAAAATAATCTTACAAAATAAAACCCTACTCGTTCAAATATTTTCTCACACAGATATTAATAACAATAATAATAAGAAAAAAAACTGTGAACAAAACCACTTAACAGACCGAATAAGGTTCAACCCACAGAGATACAAAAAAAAAAAAAAAAAAAAACAGTTTTTCAAAAGCCCCTGAAGGCAAGCTCATGTATATTCTCCCAGCTTACAGCAATACTTGTACAACAAGCATCAACGATATAATTAGTCACACCCCAGCAAAAATAGACTGAGGATTCAAGAATGCTGTTCCCTTTTTGCCTTTTTTTTATTTTTTTTATATAATGTATATTAGCACGACGTTGTTTTGTTTTTGTTTTTTTTTTTTCTATAGGTATAAATTGGGTTTGACACAATCCAGAAACAGGGTTATAGAGAGGTATGGAGAGAAACTTACTACACCCCCGCATTGTGTTACTCTGCGAGTCAGTCAATCGGTCATTTGTGAATGTTGGATCGTGATTATTCAGCCCTGCTTCTAGCCAATTTAAATGATAACCACTAACAACAGTACATATAGGGTATGATGGTGGTTATTTGCCATACCAATTGCGGACTGTCTAGGTATAAAGTATCTAATCACGAAATGACGCCGCCACCACCGCCGCCGCCGTCGATGACTGAATGAGTAGAGTAAAGTACGATTGGCAGAAATAGGGTGTTGCAATACATATTAGCCTGGCATATTGTTAGTTTATTTGCGTAGTTCTCTAAAAGCAAGGTCTCTCTTCCCCATCAGCGACATTACCGTCAATACCTAAGTCTTTAAACCCTATATATACTTTTTTGTTGGATTTTATACGTTTCGCGCGCTATTTAAGGTGTGCGCTTAGTTGGAGCTGAATTCAAATAGAACTGCATCTGAATGAAAAGTTCATGGGTAAGCCTAAGCACAGCGCACTTCTCCAGGTGGGATGAAGAAAAAAAATTTAAAAATGACTACAAAACTTCACGGAACAGATGCTCATGGTAGGAAGGTAGGTTGGGAAGTCAGTATGGTATTGCGAAATACTACGGGTAACTATCGCCATGAGTAGGTACCTATAACTCGCATTATGCTCAAACATCCAAGAGAGTGCGAAATCGCATATTGATGTCAGGGAGTTTGACTTAACTTTTTTTTTTTTTTTAAAAGAACAGTCCGCACGCCCTGAGTGCAATGTTGCACTTGAAATGAGATTCAAAAGTTACACAATAGTAAAGGTAGCCAGCAGGAGTCCTTCAGTTTCATTTGTTGATTTGTTGTTTATTTTGCATGTTAAACACCCTCAACCATGGATTTCGTGGTTGTAAAACTGCCACTGCACTATAACTGTTGTATACCGTTGTATAGGTATTGTTGGCAATGTAGAATACAGGGTTTACTTTCAAATTGTGGTGGCGGCATATCGTTTTGACCATGATGGTTGGCTTATGGAAGCGTCATGCGTTGAATAAATACCTATACCTACATAGTGTCTGCTTTTTGCTGCCCAAGAGTGCGCCCTCAGTAATTCAGTTAAAATATATTTCTTGCATTATTGCTGTGTTTTTACATTCCCTCTTGTTTTTATTACATCGCAACTTTAACTTAAAGTTATGTCCATGTTCTAATTTAAAGCCATGATATATTGGACAAGGAATATTTTGATTACAAAATTTACAACAAAATTTAAAATTAAAATTCAAGAACCTCCTTAGATGATGGAGCTGCTAAGAAGAGGTTCTGGAACCAACTAAATATGTAAATACACACTACAAGGGTTCATACTTCATACATTTAAAATGTTTGCACTTAAAAAATTTGGAAAACTATTCAATTCAATTCAATTCAAATCAATTCAATTCAATTCAATTCAATTCAATTCAATTCAATTCAATTCAATTCAATTCAATTCAATTCAATTCAATTCAATTCAATTCAATTCAATTCAATTCAATTCAATTCAATTCAATTCAATTCAATTCAATTCAATTCAATTCAATTCAATTCAATTCAATTCAATTCAATTCAATTCAATTCAATTCAATTCAATTCAATTCAATTCAATTCAATTCAATTCAATTCAATTCAATTCAATTCAATTCAATTCAATTCAATTCAATTCAATTCAATTCAATTCAATTCAATTCAATTCAATTCAATTCAATTCAATTCAATTCAATTCAATTCAATTCAATTCAATTCAATTCAATTCAATTCAATTCAATTCAATTCAATTCAATTCAATTCAATTCAATTCAATTCAATTCAATTCAATTCAATTCAATTCAATTCAATTCAATTCAATTCAAATACAAATTTTACACCAAAATTTGAGCTACTCTTTGACTTTTTTATTCAGGACTTTTTCAAAGAGAAAGGATATTTTAACAGTTGAAACCATTATAATATACATACATAGGACAAATTTTAACTGCCGTTTTTAATAAATATTTAGTATGTGTACAATATTTAGTGATCATATCCATTTTCTTATGAATATTATATTGCTGAGACGATGAATGAATAAATAAAATTTATAGCCCATCATTCTGTTGAAAAAGTCGAAATAAATAGGTAACAACGCAACGTTTGACGTAGTTTTGTCATCTTTAATTTAAATTAAAAAAAATAAAAATAATGTCATAGGTATTGCAGAATTTATAATATTATAAGCTACGCCTAAAAAGAGTGAACATTATGTGAATTTTCAATTACAGTAAATAACCAATACATTTTCATTAGGCTTTGAGGTTGAATCTCTTCGAGTTTTAATCAAACACACTTACCTATGTACATCAAACATATTAACATACACAGAAAAATTATTACATTTAAACTCAATTAAATGTGAAAATTTGTTGTAATTGCTCTTTTGGTGTTTTTAGTGAGCAGGTAACCTTTTAGAATGTAAAACATCGGCAATTGGTCCCCTGCTGGGGGCATTCAATAATTTCCAAATGGGTATCGCGACATGTTACAACCGCCATGTATGCAAAACCATACAAAAAAATTAAATTCGTGTTTTATTTGCAGTTGTTTAATTGATTTTTTTTTTCCTTTTTGTATTTTGGAACTTCCAATTTGGTTAAATTTTATTACCTGAATTACAACATCTGCCTGTGAATGTACGTAATGATACTATCTGTCCGCCCCCAGTATTTGTGGTAAGTCCACTGGCATCACACTGGTGGTTAATTCAAAATCTGGAATTGACAGCCACCCGACTATAGTGTCCTGTTGTGGTAATTCTGAGGGTTTGTAATTTTACTAAAATACATTTTGAATAATCCAATTGTATTTGTGGGTATGTATGTATGTCGATGTGAGGGCGAACTGCTTTAAAAAAAAATATATAAAACCTAACCAGGAACGTATCTAGTTTTTCGCTTAGAAAATCGTAAGCAATTTATCAGTTACATGGTCCTCAATAAATAACTAAACGGATTTCTAGTATGTTCAAAAGGTGCAAATATTTAAGTCATTTTAATTAGAATTTTTTTTTGAATTGTACAGGGTCGATGTAAAGAACTTATATTTTTTCGTAATCCTTTAATAGTTTCATCCAGAATAAATTTATAAGAACATTTAAATACTAATCAAACTCACGGGGATTAATGGCACCTCTCTTACCTTTCTTATATCCGCGCCTGGATCAGACAACAACTAAAAAACATTTCGAATGTAAGAACTTTTGGCGCAAATCTACCTATTATGTGTTATTGAACTAGTGACCTACCCGTTTTTATTAGATATTAACGCCTATGTGGTGTAACAGTACCCGTGGTATTATTGTCTTGTAGGTATCTATTAAAGTAGGAAATAAATTTTGTACTAAACAATATTCTAAGTGCGTAGAGTTGTCGTTCATTCACCCGTTTGGTTTGATAGGTAGGTAGGTACTTTGGTTACAATTCTGCCTTTTAATTTTATTTTTTATAGGTGTTTTGCTTGCTCCATTAGAGCGATGTGCCGATGCCAATGATTCTGGCACGTTGGATGCCATTTAAGGTGAGCTGAATACAGATTGTATATATCGCATGAATTCTGACGAATACTTCAGAAGTGAAGTGAGGATAAAAGGGCTTGTTTGCCATTTAAAACCCAATGAATAACATCATTTAAGATGAACATATAGGTATATAGACATGAATTGGAATGTCAAAATTAATGATGCTAAAAAAAATTGAAAGGGCTTGTAGGCGTTTAAAATGTGTGGAGGAGTTGGGAACAATGACATTTGGAAAGTTTTGTAAAAGTTACAGAATAATTTAGATTTTTTTTTTCTAATCTGTCATAACAAAGACAGAATATTGAAATACTTTGTTTAGGCCTGTTTGCTAAAGAGTAAATTAAACGTTAAATTTCTACATAACCACTTAGATATGTATTTGTCAGTTTACGTTGAGGAAAAAGTAGCACATAAGTTAATGTAAAACATTAACATTCCGAATAAGCAAACAATTGTTATATAGTTCGTGGGGTGACCAACTATAAGATTACTTATCTCATTACGAAGGTTTTAAAAGAGATTTAAGAAAAAAATGATTGCATGCTCAATAAAAACAAAACGAAAGAACCATTAAATTATTGAATAATGGAGGTGATATGGAATTTGCGTATTTAATATATCAAACTGTAAAAAACAATTCAAAATCAATTGTTTATTTTATTACATCTCACGGTTTCACGGATTTTTTTTTAAATAGGTAGTTTTTGTAAATTTCAATTTTCTAAAGAAACTGTAAAAAATAAAATAAAAAAAATAATAAAAGAATACTAAGCTTTGTACGCACATCACGCTAAATTTAAACTTCCATACAAAATTTTGTCTTTTCGCTAAAATTAATTCACACATTTTAGCCGAGTGTTATACGCAGCTCCAGTTTAAAAATTAAATTTTTTTTTAGCATACAACACTTATCTGTCAAAACCTGACGCACGAAATAATTGTTCGAAACATTAATTCTGGAATTAAAGTCAGCGCTGCCCTCCTATAGATGATTGAGCGCAGTACCTATATATCAGAAGATTGTAATATTATACCGCAGTAGATCTTGATCTTACAATATACAAAAACATGAATTCAATTCATTTAAATTTAAAATATATTTTAAGTACGAATAAAAACAGGGGAATCTAGAAACTTCAAAAACTCCATAATAAAAAGAAAACAAATTTCTTCAACTAAATTAACAAAAAATCACATTTCGTTAAGAAAAATTCATATATATACATACATTCAGAATTTTGGATGGACGCGTTTAGATCTAACTTTGGATAACGATCAAAATTCTTCAAAGAGGAGTAGATTCGTTTTGGTACGCAGTATCATCCTACTGCTAAAGGAGTAGGATGAAAGCACTGGTAAAGTAAGACAAATTCCATAATACTTGAATTTCGTGTGAACTTTGCTTCGTGGAAATTAAATTCAAAAGGAGGAATATTTAGGAGCAAACAATTTATCTCAGCCAAAGAAAAGAATCCATTATTTATTTTTCATTAGGTTAGGTTAGGTTTACGTGGCTGTCAGGTCAGCAGAGAAGCTTGACACACTTAAACCATAGGTTGGCTCATTGTGATACCACAAGAATCTAGGAAGCCTTTTTTCTACTCGTTGAACCAATTAGAGCTTCTTACGAAGCGCGCGAGACTACTGATGTCATGATTTGCCAGATCACTAGGATCATTGTAGTGTAGTAGAATTCTCATAGATGGAGCCTACGTCTATAGATATAGAGAAGGACATGTACAAAGAAAGTGAGGAACCGATTCTTCCTCTTCCTCATCCATATAGCTTCTGCAAAAATTATTGGAAAATGCTCCAAGCTTCGTTGGGTGCTTGCCTTTTAGACAGTGTCCAGTAATGACACCTATAACGGAGTTAATATGCTATCTGTTTAGAGATATCAAACCCTTTGAGCATAGTACAGGCCAGATCTGTTTTGTGGTCTAACATTTGGCGATGTTGTTCCATCTGAGGTTTGTTTTCTCTATTGCATCTTGCTTTAGCATGAGTTTACATGTAGCGATGGGTATACCAATGTTTGTCCGATTGGACGATATTGGAAGTAATGTTCAATTTTTGTTTTTCATTAATAATTATTGGAAATGTTTCAATACAATTTTAATACAGAGAATATACTCAATATAACTTAAAATCTTGAAAAAAATTTGTTTGAATTTTATAAATTTTGATTTTGAAATTTAAATTTTTAAAAACTATTAACTATATTAAAAAAAAAATTAAAATTTCTGAAGATTTTTGCATTATTATTTTGTAAGTATCACCGTTGTTTTTTTTATCTTTTTTCTCTATCAAATGTAACTATTAAATTACTGGCATTCTCATGGCCAATAATGTTAAATGTTATAAACAGTATCAATATATAAATACCTGCTCAAAATATCTTTAAATTTGATTTGTTAACTTTAACAATCATCCATTGTAATCAATTTTATTTTGGAACGCCCTGCAAACATTTAACATGTTTTTTTTTTTACAAAATACACAGTATTTATGAATCTATTTTTAAAGTAATGTGTTGTTAATTCCTTTTTCTTTTGAATCTGTTTTTATTCATCGATTCTGAAACACTATGTTAATCTTATTTTCTTAAAATGTAATATTTTTATAATTTTAAAAACAAAAAAAATTTTGCAATATTCGATATTTGCTTACGTTGTAATTTTTGCAAAGTAAACATTTATTTTGTGTCGCCCCTCTAAAAATTAGAGATTATTCACGTCTTGGGTTTTTAAGGCATATTCTATTTCAAAATTTGCATTAATCTTTATAAATAAAAAAAAATTGAGTTCATGAGAACCATAGTTGTCTTCTGATTTTTGTACCAATTTTTAAAATGGCAGACACTAATATTTAATAATAGCCAGTTCATTCAGACTTCCTAATTACAGCAGTGTTTTCCAAGCTGAGGTCTTGGCAGTGACCAAAGCAGCTAGACAAATCTCAATGATGGCAATACCGCAAACTGATATTACCATTTTCATTGACAGCCAAGCTGCATTAAAAGCCATTTCTGCCGTCGAAATCAAATCGAAGCTTGTGACCAGCTGTCGCGAAGAGCTAAAGGTTCTTGGTACACAGCACAACATAAGGCTCTGTTGGGTTCCTGGTCATAATGGTATCCCAGGAAATGAAAGTGCTGACGAACTGGCAAGATTAGGTTCGACACTTGATATTAATCAGGCGGACCCAACTGTTCAGATCCCACCCTGTAATCTAAAACAGGCAATCGAGAACAAAGTCCTAGCCTTAACGAACAGAAGGTGGTACTCGCTTGACACCTGTGCTACTACTAGGCAACTATGGCCAAGCTTTAACAAACAAAAGACCGAAAAAATCATCCAACTGAATGAGAAATCTCTCTCTCTTCTCGTTAGCATCACCACTGGTCACAACCAATTAGGCTACCATAAGAAGAAGTTGAAACTCAGTATGGATGACTTATGCAGAGGCTGTGGTGACGAGGATACACATGAGGACACTACTCATTACCTGTGCCACTGCCCTGCGCTATGCCATATAAGAAACAAGTTCCTCGGCAGGCATTTCTTCAGTGACTTAGAGGACCTCTCCGATGTTCCGAGCAAATGCTTGTTAAATTTTACTAAAGCTACAAAATGGCTTGCAGATTCGTAATCTCTATCAACCCAGCCGACAAACAGGCAGGTATCTCCTCCTCCAAACATAGTCCAAAAGACAAAATGACGCAGGATGACACTGATAGAACGATTAAGTACGACGTAAAAACGCAAGTGTGCATTGCGGTGGCGACAAATAACGGAGAATGGGCACCTCGCCCTACACCAACTGTTGCCGCTTCTGCTTTGTACGCCAGCGTTGACAAGCTAACCTAAGTACGACGTACAAACGCAAGTGTGCATTGCGGTGGCGACAAATAACGGAGAATGGGCACCTCGCCCTACACCAACTGTTGCCGCTTCTGCTTTGTACGCCAGCGTTGACAAGCCAACCTAAGTACGACGTAAAAACGTAAGTGTGCATTGCGGTGGCGACAAATAACGGAGAATGGGCACCTCGCCCTACACCAACTGTTGCCGCTTCTGCTTTGTACGCCAGCGTTGACAAGCTAACCCGACAAAACAACACGGTCACATACACCAACCACCGTCCTATCTAATCCACCCACCAGACGTTGCATGGAGCCACTGCTCCTACGGGCCTGGGGAGGGATGATTTACTCCATGGGGGCTAAGGAGGGGAGCTCGCCCAAGTACGACAATGATGCGTTAACCCCTTCTCACCCAGGTGACTATGTGCCGACAGACACTCCCAAACTCAACTAATTTGAGGGCACCCTCCGACCTTACGGGCTACACCCCGCTGAAACTAAAACTACACCCTTAACGGGCCTTTTTTGTCATAGAATTTTTATCATAGGTTTTCTTTATATAGGGAGCATATCCCTAGGGTACCACAATGGATCTACATTGATCTAAGTGTGACGGTAACAAGATCAACTGTCAGCCCACTAACCTAACCTAACCTAACCTAATATTTAATTTAACAAAAATTAATTTTTATCTAAACAATTATGTATATACAATATACATATACATATATATATGAATCATCTCTCAGTAGATACATATTATTATTTCAGAAAAGACAGAAAGGGCTTCTGCTTCTCATGGGCCATGGCCATAATTATGGGTGATATTTCTTTTCTGTTTCAATAAAATATAACGACTTTCATAACCTGTTTTTAGCTTCGAATTTTTAGCAAATGCTTCAACAGATTTTAGTTACTGTCATGGGTGATTTATTTATTCGCCTATATGAGCTGTCAAATGCAATTACCAATTTTAGAGGTTTCTTAAATATAAGATTAACATGAGCAACATAATACTAATTGTGAGTTTATCAACACCCAAACGTAAAACCTTTTTGCATTTCTTGTTTTAATAATAATTATTATTTTATTGTTTTAACGTTTCAGTGTCAAAATCCGGTTAAATTATTTATTATAGAAATACGAGTCATGTCGTTTATATACATATTAGGTTTCTTTTTTTAAATTTAATTTCCATAAATCATTTAAGCAAATTGTTTTAAATTAATTTATTATTAGGTATTTATTATTTGTTGTTATTTGAATAAAAAGTTATCAAAATAATAACAAAACGTAAATAAATAACTGTATATTATACAAAATAATTACCTGACTACTTGAAAAATAAATAAACTAATCATGATGATAGTCCTTTTGCGTAATGCGTAACTTACCTATAAAGAAAGAAAAAAAAATATATATTAGTTTTAAATTATTTTTTTTTTTTATAAGAAGAAAATATTGAAAATACAAAAAGTGGGAGCACCTTCAATCAACATGGTATCAATATTTTGTGTTTTGCCTTTAACTCTTATGAACATTTTCTCAACACAATTTTTAACACAACACTTCAATCTATGTAGTTTTTTTTTGTACATTTTACTTAAACAAAAATTCATGAAGGTATTTATTACTGAAAAATAAAAAAAAAATATTTACATACGTATTTTTATTTGTACTAGATTTTAAGTTAAATTTATTTATATAAAATTTTATTTTACAGTTAAAATAGAACTAGTACTTAGTATATTTTACAGAAATAAAAAAAATTATTTTTAAAATTATGTGATTTTGCTAAATATTCCATAAACTTAATTTATTTAAATATAAGTCTACTTGTCAATGTACATACCATACTCAAGTAATTTTCTGTAAAAGCTCTTTCTTAGCTTAAGCTTTATGGGATTTGTAAATTGCAAAATATTTAATTCATAATCTCTTTGGGATTTTTGAATTGAAAAATATTTAATTCACAATTAAATCTCATTCAATTCCCAAATCCCAAAGAGCTTATGAATACATTTTTTTTTTCAAATCACTAATCCAAAAGAGTTTATGAAATTTTGTATGTACAAAACTTACCTTCTTAGATATAAATTTAAGTCAGCTTCAAAACTAATTTTTACAATATGAAAAAGCATGGGTTACATAATTACTTTTTACATAAATTATGCTTGTATTAAAACTATACACTATGTTTAGTTTTTTGTATTTAAAACAAAATTAAGATAGAGACTGAGTCATTAATTTTTCCCCCAATTTTCTTTGAATTTATATTTCCCATAGATTAATTTGAAACTGAAAACCACCTAGTATTCCATTTTATATTATAAAAATAAATTTTATTAAATCCAGTGGTGCATTTTATTTTATCCGGTTAAGTACTTTTTTTGGCTATCTGAGTATTTAAAATTAATTCCACGCTCTTGACATTTTCTACTTAGATTTTTGAAAAATACATTCATTTTTATATTTTAATACATATTTAAAATAAATTGCATAAAATCTACAATTAATGGACATTGAGGCTATAATTCCGTGTTAAGTAGCCTGAAAAAAAAACACTTGTTGACAAAACTAAAATAACCTCTCATTTATAAAATGAAAAAAAAAAAACACAAGCAACAAATTCGCCTAAAAAACACTTGAAAAAAGCAAAACAACATAAGTTATACCTAATTAAATAAGTAAAAAAAAATACTAAAAAACCAAATAAAAAACAAAAACCCTCATGAACCTCAAAAAGTTTCATATCCGTACATAACACAATATTGCTTCAGGCAACTTATTTAACTTGAACATGCATCCAAACACAAAATGGCATATAAGAGTGCACATCTAACTATAAAAAAAAAGAATAAAAAAGATGCAAATATAATCTTAGTATTTGACATGAAAATAGAATTTTAATTGAAACCTTCTCCGTATACAAAAACATAGATACACTGAAACGTTGTCGTCGTGATGTTACGTTGTGTGTGCTGTGCAGGTATCCTTTATATGTATGTGTGTTATAATAAATTTTACACCTTCCGTAATCTGCACTCGGGTTGAATAAAGAGTAACAAACAACGACTCAAAACAAACCCACATCTATTTATCGCATGAATGCCTTTCTAACTCCTTTTAAAGATGAAGGATAACATTAAACTCCGATAATATTATTCGTCTTTTATCAAAAGCACTTCACGTTTGTGTAAAGTTAGATGAATTGTGTAACACTCTATGAAATACCGATACCATCATACCTGAATAAATAATAACAACAATATACCATAGAGGTAAATGTACCTATCTATATCGAGGTACAAGGTACAATTTATAACCATAACTGAATTTGTAACTTTTCCGAAATTGAAAATGCAAAAGGATCAGATAGAGAGTTTATCGAATATATGGGTTTGTGTTAAAATTTGGTTAGAAACTTTGATTTTTGGCTTTCTGGTTCTTGATAAACTTCTCAAATAATGTGTTAACTAGATTTGGTCAGTATGTATGGAGGTACATAGGTATATATTTTGGTCAAAAGTCACATTAAACTTTATGTACCTGCACTTACTTATTTATAAGTGTTCTATGTCTTATTTGTGTTAGGTACTATACTTGAAATAGAAATTTGTTAAAAAAAAGACATTTAAATTACATCAATATACAATTTTAATTAACACTAGATAAAATTCGGATCAAACATAAATCTTAAAAGTAATTTACATTTTTTATAGATACACTTTACTTTTACTATAGCTTTAAAAAAAATTGAATTTGTTTTTAAAAATTAAACAAATACAGGTGTATATAATGGCTCATTCATTTTTCGGTTTTTCGAAAGTAAAGCTAAATAAAACACACACACCGATACAATTTTGATGAAAATTTTATTTCATTATAAAGTTTGGACGTTGCCATTAAGTATGAAAAACAATATCATTCAAATGGCCGCCTCGGGAAGATTCGTAGTAAGAAGTAGAAGATTTGTGGTAATTTTTAACCACTTTTTCGCAATTTTCGGCCATAACTTGAGTAATGTTGGTTTTTAATGCGCACAGAGTTCGGGGATTATTCGCGTAAACACGGTCTTTTACGTAGCCCCAAAGAACTGTGTCAAATTGCATGATCTTGGTGGACAATTGACGTCACCAAAACGTGAAATTACGCGACCAGGAAACTTCTCCCGCAGTAAAGCCATAGTTGGTCGTTTTGTGTGGCTTGTTGCCCCGTCTTTTTGGACCATAATCATCGCGTAATGCGCGAAAAGTGGCTACGTTTGAATCACCACTTTTGTAGTAAGTTTAAATAATTTTAACGCGTTGTTCGATTGCTAAGCGATCCATTATTGTAAATGGCAAACATTCAACTAATATTATGACACTTCAAATGACAGCTGCAAATGCCAGCTATCTTTTATAACAGTTTTATGGCAGGTACCATAATTTTTGGAAGGAATATCATCTAAGGCAGTGTTTCCCAAACTTTTTTAGCTATGTTCCTATAACATTAGACACGTTCAGGAAAATGAGATCTCAGAGATTTCAGCGCAGTTTCATAAACATGATTCCTCAGCAAATTTTTTTAGTTTTTCTGTAAAAACTGTGAAGAAAAAAAAAGTTGGATTCGCTTTGACAGAGCGATATTTCTAAGATCTCATTTATCTGAACGTGCCTATATTATATGTAGTGTAAATACCTAAATAATTTTTAACATAAAAAATATGAAATGTTCAATAAAAAATTAAATGGTTGGTATTAGGAAGAAATCATTAGAAAATAAAGAAACACCGTAAGTTTGTTTTCAAAACACTGTAGAACTGATTTTCAAGTTAAAAAATAATTTAATTATTATGTAATAAGTAGTACCTAGTTGTAGTAAATATTTAATTATTTGTTTTTAATTTAGTGAGTTTAGTTGTAGAAATTATTTTTTTTAAATATACTAGTGAGATTATTGCGCTAGATGCCTCCTGCAAATAGGTACGTTTTATGTCAGGTTGAAAACTGAAATTAAGAAAAATTCTGTCTCATATATTTTTTTTTTAATCCACACATTACTTTTTTTTATCAGTAAGTTATTTTTGGCACTGAATCCGCATTTGATGAATGATAGATCCTTGATGCGTTCAAAAAATATATCCCCAAGGGTGGAAACACAAGAAAAGAAGTATGAAACTTTCGGATGGAAGAGTAATGCAGCATAATTTTAAATCAAGGGACAGACAGAATTGTGGGAGAGACTTTTTTAATTAGAATTCCTAAGTCGATTTTTTGTATCAATCCAAAATTTGTCATAAAGCAAGTAAAAATGGTAAAAAGTAGAACACAGAGTAAATAACATTGAATATAATATTTTTAAACTATAACTATGACACAAACAGGTCAATAATTAAAACTATATTATTGAAGGTATAACCTACCTGCATAATTTATTTACATACATATATCGTAAAAAAACCTGCAAGCTTTCATTACTCATGTTTAACGTTCTTTTTTTACCTTCAAAGAAATAAGAAAACAATACTGTCTTATTAGTGAAGACAGAACACACAGAAAATAATGCAAAAGGTAAAATACATTCAGATGTAGGCACATACATATATAGCTATAGACCTATAAAAAGATCCATTTTCTTTATTCACACAAGGAAATCTTGTCGTAATCAAGCCCCATATAACTCACAGAAGAACAGCAGCCGGTCTGTCGGCCTCAACTCAACTCATACAGTATGGTGGTTCATTAGACTTTTTGCGCGTTTCTTATCAATGAACGAATGCACATTTTAAAATTAATTGAAATTGCATAATCTGCACACACAACAGCAACGGCAACGACAAGACACACAGTCTACAATAAGTAAAGAAGAAAAGAGAAAGAAGGTGAAATGTGCATAAACCATAAACTACAGAAATGCGGTGAAAAAGCAGCGCAAAAAGGAAACCAAAGCAAAGTGCACCCGTTACCTACCATAACATTATATTTACCTACACACAGTAATAATAATTATTATTAAAATATGTAAGTAACAAGGCACCGTTTTTTTTTTTGTTTAGTGAGTGAAGTTAAGTTACTGTTTCCACGTCTTCTCAATGGTTCAGTTGGTTTTGGTAGGTGCTGTTTTTTTGCTTTTCCTTTAGTCGCTGCTTTTCTCGTAATATTTTCTTTTATTTTTTTAAATTTTTATTTAGCTCTATTGCTCTGCTGTGTGCGCTTTTACAACAAAACAGCAAAAAAACAATTATTCATAATATGGCTAAAAGAAAACCCAGAGAAAGAGCAATCAAAAGAAAGACAAGAAGACGAGGGAAAAAAAATTTAATCATTATCAAGTGACTACCTTGACCTTGAACAACCTTCGTCATGGCGGCGGTGGCATATATACTGCGCGGTAGTAATTTATGCTGATGTTTCACTTTTTATGTTTTTTTTTTTGTTAAGTTTGTGTAGATATCTGCAGCTCTAATTACATCGTGAATTTAAATCTTTAATCTTCAGAAAAATCTCTTCAACATAATGTGCACATCATCTAACAACATAATGTAGATATGTTTATTTATTAATTTATTAAAATTCACTTGCGTTAAGATAAGAAACAAATGGTGGTTAGATTGCATAATTTCGTTGCTGTTTTATGTATTTATAAAATATAAAATATCTACGACGTAATATAAGTAGGTGATTGTATGAGTAATCGTATGCAGTTTGACTTGATTATTATGCTATTGAAATTTAAAAATGATAAACAAATAAAACAAATTAAATATTGGAGTTTTGTGGAATACAATAAAAGCTAGGTTGCTATGTATTCTATGTACATATATTAGGTACAGACATATGTAATTTTCAATACACATTTTAATATGCAGATAAGTTTGTTTTTGTTTAAAAAAAAAAAAAACTTAAAATCAAAAATTATTTCACATTTCGCACTGAGTTTCATAATTCACATGATTTGAACTAGATCAGATCATGATAATAAAATAAACAGGGGCGGGATTACCAAATCAATGAACATCTAAAACGTCACTGAATTAATTTGCATTTGGCTTTTCTTCTTAAGATATTAAATTCGATTTTTGACATTTAGTTGTCAGTGAACGTTTGTTTTTTCATTAAATAAATGCCAGGCACACGATTTGCGGGAAAATGACAGGCAAAGCGACAGGTAAGTAACTTTGTTTTCTAAAAATAATTTTGCAAAATAATAAATTAAATTTTTTTCAGAATGAATTTAAATAAAATTAACAACGCACACAAAAACATTGTTGGCGATTTTATAAAATAATTAAATCCGAATTTGGCCTAAAATAATTTTCCAAACTGTGCTCAGAAATTAGAGGATATGTACAGGTATAAATTTAATTCGATTGTTGAATAATTAAGTAAGTAACTGGCAACCTCAGAAGGTGCAAAGAGATCTGAAAATGAATTCAAAGTGTTTTTGGAATTTTGTTAATAGAAAAAAAATCTTGTCCTTACCCGCCTGTTCTCAAGTTAAATGACATTTCAGGTCATGACTCGCGGGTTGTAACGCAACTTTTTTCTGACTTCTTTTACCTTCAACTGTGATACTTTAAGCTATTATACCTTTAACTATGATTCTTTAATCTGTGATAAATCTGACGAAATGGTTCTAAATTCTTAAATGACATGATATGAACTTTAACATAAATATTGACAATATTGCAAAGTTTATATATCTAACCTTAACAATAGCTATATACCATGTCCTGATGGTATGCCCTCTACTATTTTGAAAAACTGTGTCAATATCTTCATGTGAATTCCCATCTGTTTGGAAAAAGTTCTTTTATAATCCCTCTACATAAAAAAGAGTTAAAAGGCGAAATTAAAAACTACGAAAAACTACAGGCCTATGTAATCCCTAAACTTGTGAATCGTTATGTTTTTATGTTTAATCATTCATTGGTCGCTCTGCTATTATTTTTTTTAATAAAATTGGCTGAAAACTGTATTGATTCATTGAAAAAAAAAAACAAGTAAATTGTGTATTTACTGATTTCAGTAAAGCCTTTGACAAGCTGTCACATCGAGTTTTGCTTTTTAAACTAAGAAAATTGGGATTTAGCGAATAACTTGTAAGATGGCTTCAATCTTATTTATTCAATAGATCTTACACGGTGCTATTTAACGGTTGCGAATCGAATAAGTTTTAAATCAATTCTGGAATCCCGCAGGGTAGTCATTTAGGCCCTATCCTTTTTATTGTATTTGTTTTGTTTTCATTGTAAAATTAATCAACGGTAACATAGATTCTTTGCACCTTCTGTATCCTATTAACTTTAATATTCCTCAAAGAAACTTGAAGAACATACCGGAGAGTATCCTTATTTCAAACTATCGTACCAATTACGAACATTTGTCTTCTTTAAATAAAATGTTTAAACTATGTACTTAATTTTTACAATTAAAAATATAAAAATCTGTTTGATAAAACAATAATTAATTCATATAAATTTAAATCAACATTTTTCCTTGAAATTAATTAAAATCTTAATAATGCACACCTTTGTAAGAATTTTTTGTAAACTAGCAGTTTAGTTATGTATTTTATTTTATTCTAACTTATTTTTGTGTTAAAAACGTCCCCTTACAAGCTTTTTTTTTTACCAATAATCTTTTACGAATTGTCATCGTCATTAGTATGAGGAGATTTCTATTCCCGTTAAGGTGCGAGGAAAAACAATTAATTTAAATTTTAATTTTAATTGATATTTATTAAGTATGTACTTCATTTTCTCCCAATTAATCAAAAAATAAATAAATAAGTACAATCTGTATACATTCAATTTCGTTTGACAACAAAACAAGCTTGACTATACAAAAACAAATCATAAAATTTATAGACAGAAATTATTCCAATAATTTCAACACTTCTGATGCTTTTTCGTTAAAATTATGAAATCCATGTTTCGATATTTTATTTATTTTTGATAAAATCGCTTAGTCTCATAAAAAAAAAATAATTTACATCACAACACTGTTGAATCGCTCGCTGCTGATATAACAAGATATCTACCAAAAATATTCTCCGAATTATTATACACCCTCATACTCATATGCCTTGCCTCACTGTAATCCACCCATTTCCAAGCCCCCAACGACGACGCGGGATATGCTAATAATTAAATCATGAGCACTACGAGACGAGTGAATGGATGCAACAAGTTGCCGAACTACACCGAAGTTTTTTGTATCCATCCAGCTAAGGATACGGACAGGTTGAATGGAAGAGGCACCACCATTTCGTGACGCTGCGCTGCACTAGCTGGCAGCTACATACAATGTAACATTTCGAATAAATGCAGTAAGTGAGAAGCAGGACCCAGAGTACACGAAAATGAAAAAAAGCAAAACAAATACGGAATCATATCGAAGATAGTGTTAATGGTGGTGCTGACGATGACTGCGATGATGCTCCCACTCGAATCTCAAACCCAAACAGCGTGTATGGTGGAGAAGGGGATGCAGTATTTTTTTCCCAAGCTGCAGTATAGATGGAACAAAATTCCTTATAATTTCTCTCTCTCCCTATACCAAGCAAAAGGCAACCAAGTACCTACCTATATACGAACATCATCCATTTCCATTCCCTTTAAAGAGGCAGGTTGGTAAGGTATACGTGTGGAACTAAAGGGCTTCAGAATTAGTTCAGCGGAAAAGGGCCACAGAGAGGTTTTGTAAGCGGCGGTTTCTGTGGGACACGAGAGGAATAGCATTTTTGCCAAATTGAATTTCAAGAATGCCATGAACGAACAGCGATGATGGACTTTAACTTCTCAGTTTTGTACATATGAATATGTATAAGTATAAGTATATATCAGAAAGTTTGACTTGCTTGTGCCATATGTGGACTAAGAGTGGTAATATTACACGGACTGAGGATTTTATTGCACACAGATCCTGACTTTTTTTTGTTTTTTTTTTTATTACTTTATGTTCTTTTTTTTTTTAATTTTTGCTCCCAGATCAGTTAAACTAATTTAGAACGAAGGACGAAACCCGCGATACAAATATACATTTAAACATATATATTTTGAATCCACCAAAATGCTTTAAAGGAAACACTAGTTTGCAGAGGCAAATGTAGTATAATCATCAGTTGTAAAGGGCTTTATTTACGTAAGAGGAATTATTTTAACTATCCTTCATGGATTCATTCATAAGATTCTTGGCGCCTCTGTGGTTTGTACCCGTTGTTTTTTTTTTTGCTTAATAGGTATATATGAATTTCAAGCATTTTTTAGTACCTTAGCTTACCTACTTACAATTAAATTGAATTTAAGAAAATTTAATTTTCTTGTGTTGGTTGTAATAAAAAAAGCATTAAATTGGTTAAATAAGTGAATTGTGGTTTAAGAAGATATCATTTACGTCTTTAAATTGAATTTCTTTAAATTTTGTTACAAAAATGCATAAAATAAATAAAAATAAAAAATTAAGATATTGTTTTTTTCCTTTTCTTTTGAGTTTTATTTAGTTTTACACGTGAAAATAAATCATAGTTCCAAATTCGATCTATTTTCTCACTCCCATTAAACTTTGAAAAGAGTCATGAGACACTGTGTTACTTCGAATTTGACATAAGAAAAAAAAGGTGGTAACAGATTACTGAATTAAGGGTTTGTGGTACGATTTTAAAAAGAAAAAAAATATTTAGTAATCAATTTCTAAAAAGTGCCTATGATTTCATAAGAAATTCTAATATTTCAAAAATTCCGTCCTTTTTTCCCTAAGGTGTGTTTTCAATACGAAAATCACTACGTGTAGAGATTTTCGCCTGAGTTTGGCATCACTGTGCATAATACTAAAATGTTTAACGCATAACTTTGTCGGATATTGTTGTTTTTTATTTTTTTTTTTTTAACTCAAAACATAATTATTATTTTTTTATATAAAATTAGCCACGTTTCATAGCGTCGTCTATTGAAAATTTGTCAAATTAAATAATTTCGCCTTAAAAAAAAAACTTTATCAACTTTATTGTGAGTTTCACCCGATTAACATTCCACACGTAAAATTTTACATTTCATTTTTCGCCTATTGGGAGTTTCACCCGAAATTTCATGTTTGAAAAATTGCCCTCATTGTGAACGTTCATTTCGGCCGAACAAGATTTCGTTCAGGTGAAATTCACAACAGCTTTTAAATTCCGGGGGAACAACAAAGGTGAAATATTTTTCAGGTGAAACCCATAATAAGGCTGTATATGTTCATATTGTTTAAGAATGGATTTTATATAATTTGTTTATATAGGTACTTTTTAAATTGAATTAATTAAAGTAAAATAATATTTTTAAATATGTAGTTGTTAAAGTAAAAACATTTGTAATATACCCTATTAATTCTTAAGTTACATAATGTTATAATGAATTTATGAAAAAACAGTAACCTGCAAAGAAGAAGAAGTAAAAGAAGAATGCAACGGGATAATTTTGGACATCGCCTCCGTTAACTTTAAATTGTTTCTCTTTTCAAAGCAATCACCATCGCGACAACATCAAATAAAAATAAAAAGATAGAATTTGTTCTCAAATTATAAAATTTAAGTTATTTTATTTTTTTATTATTGCGAAACACATGTAACTTATGAATATGAGAAAAATGGGTGTGAACTTTAAAAAACAATTCCATATGTTATGCCTTACATTCAACAGATCAAGAGGGGGGGAGGTAAAGTAATTTTTTTTGTGTAATCGATAGTCTTTACAATTATAAGAAAGTAGTTGATGTAACAAAAACCTCGAAATTGCATATTTCCATTTTGTATGGGCAGAAGAAAATATTGATTCTAAGAAATGATAAACACCAAGAAAAATTGTCTCCCTCACAAAAATGGGATCACCAACAAATGGCTTTACGTTCTCAGAATGCTACATTTGTGAATAAAAATTAAAAAAATGTATTTAAAGGGTTGTTTGAAACCCCTATAAATTTATTTTTCAATATTTAAAATGCTAAAATTGATGAAAAATTCTGAGCAAAGCTGGTCGGATAAGCTAGTTAAAAAAAATTTTGCTTCTTGAAAAATACTTAACACCAGAATGATGAATTTTTCAGGACCTTACATAAACTAAACTGGTCTCATATAATTATTTTGACTTAGCTGATTACCTATTTTAATTAGTGTCACTTTAAGCTCTCTCTCTCTCTACATATATTATATTTTTACATTATTTTACTCCTACACATAGTTTTTTTTTTGGAAACATATCCTTATTTGTCAACTAAACCCACGAAAAATTAGTTATAACCTCATTTGTACGCACTCAATAAATCACTCTCACCTTATTCCCAATTCAACTCTTTTCAATTGACATATATGATGTCAGCTTAATTTAACCTCCCCCCACGCAATGCAACGAAATGCACAATAAGGTCATTCCAATAGTGCAACAAAACACAATTGGCTCTAAAGACTCCCAAATAAGGGCATCATGCACCGAGTTGTGCTCTTTCAAAAAAAAAAAAAAAAAACCACTGCATCCAACCAACCATTGCGGAGAGAGAGACAATATCGCACAACCATAAAATCGCATTAGCGCCCACCCAATTGTCCTGGATAAATTCTATAAATAATCAAGCGCGGTGACAAAATATGCTAATCACGATCACGTTGCACATATTACATTGTATACCTACCATAGATATACTACTAGTATAATACACGGTGTAGTGTTAAAGAAAATGTTGTTGTCGACCACATCGTCGTCGTCGTTATACGGATAGTCGATGTTATTATAGTCCAAGTTGCAAATAAGAGTGCAGCCAGAGCATTGGATCCCAATTCCATTCAAAGGTATAAGCTAAGCATCCAATAGATGAATGTAGGTATATATAGTAAGTAACCAATTGTGGCTGTCCTTCGAAGAAACTCAGTGCGCACAGATGCATATAAGATACATTTGGCCCATAAGGCTGTAAACATATTGTTTGTTCTACTCTTGGCTTGCAATATAATAAGACTTACCAAATGTGGGCATACAAGCTAGGCATACAAAGCTTAAAGGCAATCCCATGGCGTCAACACGACGACGATGACTACAACACCAAAAAGCCAGCATCCACATCCATGCTGCACCAATTGGACATATTGTTATATTTTGTACCACCATACTACTACTATGGGCCATATGGGCCTTAACCGTTGCATTAACTTTTCGGCAGGCACAGTTGGAGCCAATAAAGTCCCGATAAATGCACCGTCATCGTTGTGTCGTTGTGTAGTGCCGACGAGAACGCGACTGCTGGTGCACTCTTTTGTCGACCAGATTCATACTGCAAACGACAACGATGTCAAAAATACCTGTTGCAACATTAGATCATACATGAGATCCGTTAAATGTGAATTTTCCAACGAGGAAAGGAGTATTTCCATACAAATTCCATGTTTTTTTTTTTTTTTTTGTTGGTTGTTGTTGAAGTATTTTCAACTAGTTTGTATAGGTACATTGCATCTTATGCAGTAATACAGTCATGATTGAAATTATTCAGACTTATTAAAAGTAATAATAATAATAAAAGAGTTTGTTCACGACATTTATTTGAAGAGAAAAGTTTGCACAAACATATTCCAAACAAACAGCTCCTCCGTTAAACTTCATGCAATACTAGAGATATGTTTATATCTGAGATAAAAAAAATGTTATCGATGGAACTAACAAAGTTGATATCGATAGTTTATTTGATAATTCAATTTTTAGTCTGGAATGGCATCGTTTATTCCAATCAAACAGCTGCTTCGTTAAACTTCGTGCAATTCTGGAGATAATAGGCGTGTTTTTTTTTTTTGCAAGCCCGGGGTGAATTAGACGGAAACAAAGACATCGCCGCTAAACAATCACCACTTTAAATGCAACAGTAACTTATCTACAGAAAACCTGTATTAACGGGGTGAATTACATATTTGATATCGATAGTTTGTATGAAAACTCTATTTCGTTTTTGTGATGGCGTTGCTAAATCCCGTTGTCGTTTTCTTAACCAATTATCCCCGTGGTTGCAAAAAAAAACACAACTATTGTCCTTGAGGTAGAAAAACTAGTGTTACCGACGGAAGTTACATTCTCGTTATCGATAATTTGTATTGAAACTTCATTTTTAAACTATAATTGCGTCGTTAATTCCAAATGTAATTTTTTTTTGGAAAATATACGTATACATATTCGCTTGCAAAAAATACGGCCCGTAATTAATAATTAAGCGGCTATTTTAAAGGAAATAGAACTCATCTAGTTCCTATGATTTGAAAGGCAACCACCAATCAGGAACGTTAAAAAAATAAAAAAGTGAGTTCGAATTATTTTGTATCTCACTGTTTGCATCTTTTTAAGCTTGGAATGTTGTTAGCCGAAAAATCTCACAAGGTTCACTTTATGTTTGTATATATTGTCGGTGTCACTATCTAAACGGTATGGTCTAGTCTAAAGCATCTATGTTTCCATCTTATATATGTATGTACATTATTTCTATGTCATAAATTAAGAGCCCTTTCACAAGATATACAAATAAGCAAGCAGTATGAGAGCATATTGGATGGCATTGGTTTGGTGGCCGTTAGTTTAGAGAAGTGTATTATAAAGTAAGAAGCGCACTCTCTCACCCAACAACCTGGTGTGTGTATATAATAACCTATTTTGGCGAAGAATTATTAAAAATCGTGTAGCTGTTTGCCTGCAGCAAGTACCAGTACCAAACCTAACTGCAGATATAGCAGTACCTAACTCTTTTGCGTCCTCCTTGTGTGTCCAATATGGATAGGAGTTATACACTATACATAGTGAGCGAGCAAGGCACACTTGTTGCCGTTTAGTTTTGTTGCGAAACTTGTGTTACCAGCTTGTGATTCGCTTGGTTTAGCTATACATACATATCTACGTTCTGTTTTTTTTTTTTTTTTTTAATTTTATCTTCTCTGTTGTTTGTTGAATGGATTGGTCGAGGCAAGTGCATATCATACACAGGTTTTCTTGCAAAAGAACCGTTTTTTTGGGCTCTCTTTATCTAGGTATATGAAGTAGAATATACCTAACAAGATTTTTAAATAAAATAAAAAAAAAAGAAAAGAAGTTATACATAATATAAGACAGGTTGGTGGGTTTAAACTTCTAAGGAATTCTTCCAAAGATGGTGATAAAATTACACTTGTTTTTTTTTTTAACTTCTTTGCCCAGATGAGAAGTTATTTATAAGAACATTTGAAGTTGGAGTTGGATTTCAATAAATACTATATATAAGATAAACAACTATATACATAGAATGGCTTAAATTGTATGCAATGTTCGATGATTGCAGACAATTTTCTTTTTTCTTATCTTTCAAACATGTTTAAAGTAGATAATTACTGTAATTATTTTTACATGGTGATTGTTGAAAAAATTCAAAATTAATTGAAGGGGCGGTGGGGGTTATTTTTTTTAATAGTCAGATGATTTTTGTTTATTTGGTTTCGTTAACAGTGCACTGTCAAACTCATATAAAGTACTATCAAACTCTTTAAGAAGCTTTTTCTGACATGAATAAGCTTATCCCAAATGGATGTTAAATATTTACACTTGGGATGGACTTACAATCCCATTCTGCTATCCGGTTTAATTGAAACTTTCGATTTGACCATTTGAGGAATTTTCAATTTCTTTTGAATAATTTTTGAAAATCTTCAATCTTTACCCAGAATTTATATTTGAAATTTTCTAGAAAATCTAATTGAAATTCATTTTATCGAAATTTATAAGCAATTTGTAATAATCATTTTCCTACGATATGGAGAGCAATTTAAAAGTGGTTATAACGGGTGATTTTTTAGCTGGTTTGGTTTTGGCAACACTGGTTTTGACAGCTGACGTGTGTTTAGTACCTTGTGTCACTGTCAAACAGCTTCAGTTTGGTTTGCAATTTAACCATGGATCGTCTTACAAATGAACAACGCTTGCAAATTATTGAATTTTACTATCAAAATTCGTGCTCGGAAAGCTGGCCGAGGATCCGCTTTTTTATCGAAAAATTGTGTTCAGCGATGAGGCTCATTTTTGGTTGAATGGGTACGTAAATAAGCAAAATTGCCGCATTTGGAGTGAAGATCAGCCAGAAGCATTGCAACAGCTACCAATGCATCCCGAAAAAGCCACTGTTTGGTGCGGTTTATGGGCCGGCGGCATTATTGGGCCATATTTCTTCAAAGATGATGCGAATCGCAGCGTTACTGTCAATGGTGAACGCTACCGAGCGATGATAACAAACTTTTTTTTGCCCGAAATGGAAGTTCTTGACTTGCATGATATGTGGTTTCAACAAGACGGTGCCACATGCTACACAGCACGCGAAACAATGGCGCAATTGCGAGGCGAGTTTGGTGAACAGTTAATTTCACGTTTCGGGCCGGTCAATTGGCCGCCTAGATCGTGCGATTTGACACCATTAGATTATTTATTGTGGGGGTATGTCAAGGCTAATGTCTATAGGGACAAGCCCGCTTCGATTGACGCACTGGAAGCCAACATCCATGCATTCATTCGTGAGATACCGGCCGATATGTGTGAAAGAGTATGCCAAAATTGGACTCAGCGGATGGGCTACCTGAGACGCAGCCGCGGTCAACATTTGCATGAAATTATCTTTAAACATTAAATTGCAAGGTTCAAACTATCGATTCAAATAAATATTTCATTCATTTTTTCGAATTTTTTGTGTTTTTTTTAAAAAAAAAGTTCTAAACCTCTTAAAAAATCACCCATTATAATTTAATGTTTGTGTAACTTTTACAGACTTATCATTCTTAAACTATTTAACTTGCAATTACTCATAAAGCTGAAAATACTAGGATATTTCAGCAGATTAAGTGGGAACATCATATTGACATGAACACTGCCCTTTTAAATTGACAAATATTCTAAGGAAATTGTTTTTCTTTAATTAAAGGAGAAACAAAGGAGAAGGAATCTGGATTCATTATTGGTCCTTCGAGCCGGATTTTCACAGTGGGAAACAGGTAAAATGGCAGTTAATTAACCACAAGAATTCAACGGCAAATGAATAACCAAACTTTATAAATTTCAAATGTTTGTTTGTATCTGTTGAATGCACCCAAGTGACAGAGTTAGCTGATCTTCTCAAAAAAATGTGACAGTTCAAAGTAAAGCCAAAGAAATTACTCCAATGATCAACATTCTTCGTAAAGCATCTTTTCTATATTAAATATTCTTTGACTAATACATATATCAAATTGAAGAAATTTAAAACACAAATATGAGTACATTACATTGCATAACTTAAATACGGCCAAAATAAAATATTCTCCAAAGAACATAGTGTTGCGGTTTTTTATATTAATTAAATGATTTTAAAGAAATTTTACTAAAATATTAAAAAAAATGCTATAAAGCCAAATATGGTCTTAAAGATAAAATTTATGAACTCGATTAAAGCGGTTAGGTTATAGCTCTTTAGATTTGCGCTTTTCTTAAAAACAAATTATTTTTCTTTTATGCCCTCCTAAAAAGCTGCCAAAGCTTAAATTTAAACTCAATATTTTCGCTTGTTTATTTAAGATTCAATTTTTTTTTATTTTTTAGTTTAATCGGTTGAATTAGTAAAATTCCTTAGTTTTGTTAGATAATTAGGATTTGCTATATTGTCTCTTTGTGTTTACCAATTTATTTTCTTGATTCACAAAAAGAAGTGATTATTTTCTGATATAATAGAAGTGTGAACATCTGTTATTTAAAAATTGAAGGAAAATAAAAATTGCGAAAAATTAATAAAGAAGCAAAAATCTTTGTTGAATTTAAACAACTGAATATTAGTAATACTTGAATTGTTATGTAAATGAATTAATATCATTATTATTTTTTTATTTTAATTAGTTTAAAAAATAAATTTAAAGGAAAATTAAAGGCAGTGCTCAAAATACAATTGATCTATTTAAAAATCAAGCATACATTATGATGAGTTTTAATCAAGTTACTGGTTAAGTTCGAAAAATGTTTAAATAACATTTTTTTAACCAAGTATCTTAGTTTGAGTATAGCTTGTGAAGCTATATGGATATATTATGTATGTACAATGTACACATATATTTATTAGTTTGATTAAAACATCCATGAACATGAAACCAAGTAAACATCGAGTTAGGGGTGGGGCTATTTTTTCAGATTTATTTAATCGAACCAAACATACCACTATACATATGTGGCAGTGTAATGTAGAAGGAAAAGTGCAACTTGAACGTTTAAGATAAATTAAAATATTTAAATTTCTAATTACAAGTAAATTGTACATATGTAATTACATACGTGTACATGTATCAAACAATTTTTGTATTTTTTTTTTTTCTAAGATAGCAAGGGGAAATTGGGAGGAGGAAGATGATTTTATGATATTTTGAAGTTAAAAATGCCTAAAATAGTAGAGAAAAAAAAAATTGAGGTCGAAAGGATTAAAATATACAAATAAGGAATTATTTTCTTCATAAAGATTTTATGATATCTTTTTACGCCCAAATAATTGCTTTAAATAAACAAAGAATAAAAAGAAGACAATTTTTATTCTAAGTAGTTAGGGTGGCACATAATTTGGCGATTTTTGAATTTCTTTCTTTCTTTCCTGGGAAAAGATGTGTGCAAAATTTCATTAAAATCAAACATTAACAGTGCCAGTAATTAATATTTCGCATATTAATTACAAATATTAAGATAGAAAGGCACCCCCTCTAGAAGAATATAATGTAATTTCATTGAAGGTTTGAATCAAACAACAACTCTTGGGTGAGTTATACCACCAAGATTTTTAAAGGCTGGAGTTATAGCTATTTCACGACTGCCAGGATGATCATCAGACTCCATTAAGAGGTGCTTGGTCATTTAATATTCAATTTTAATTGAAAAAGTTTTTACCCAGCTTTTGCGATGTAAATTTTGTCGTGCAATGTCTTCTATGTTTTGTTTTGCCTAATTAGTATGATGTAGCAAACCCCCCCCCCCCTTAAATAGGGTTAAAAACTTATTTATTATATTTCAAAGTTTATTGCTTAAAAATATGCCGTTATATAGTCTGTAAGTATATATTTAGTTGTGATAGTTTAATTTTTTTGTGCATTGTTGTCTAAGAAGTAATCAAAGCACCCTCTCGAAAAGTGACACAAATTAATTGTTATTATCTTTTGTGCATGATAATTTGCCGTTTATTAATTTTTAATTAATTGTGATAAAAAAAACTTCGTCTTGTAATGTTTTCTATGTTTTCTTTTTGCTAAATTCATATGAAGTTAGCAAAAAACGTCCTCGAAAATTATTTGTATATTAAAATTTTTGTTGCATTATAATTTGTCGTTCATTTAAGTGATTACATATTTAGTTATGGTAATAAAAAAATCATCTTGCAATGTTTTCTATGTTTTTGTTTTTTTTTCCTTAATTTAATGTATTAAGGTGCTTTGTATTTTTTGAGGATGGAGGGAGAAGGGAGACATTTAAACATTTTCAAAATAAGCGCCACCTTTCTATATCTATGTATATATTATTTACCTATTTATATAATTTTTTATCTATTCGTCGTTCTTAACCAGTTTTATACCTGAATAAATTTATTATCTACTTAAAAGACTTATCGCTCAAACCATATTAATTAAATAAAACAAAAGTTCCAATTTAAGTCAAACTCAAATGCACACACACACACACATTCATATATCATCAGCCCCACACATCCATATAAAATTTAAAATTATGATCTAACGAAATTTGGTCGGTTAAAATATACAATTCAATTGAAAATCTGGGTCAGTGCCAACCTTTTTCTGTTTGATTTCTCTCATTCCTTCGATAGGTAAAAAAAAAAAGAAGAAAAAGAAGAAAAAAAAAGAAGACGTTTAATATTAAAAATTCGTAAAGTAATTCCAATACATATCTAAATATATGTAGGTAAGTTATTCATTGATACACTTTCGATGAGTCATATTATATCTGGATGTGATGATAAATTTTATATATAAAAAAAAATTAATATAAAATGTAAAAATTATTTAAAAATATTCTCTAAGCCCTTGATTTGAATGATTCCACTTGAAAGCCACTTAAGAACCCCAAACATGTGTGTCATGTCAGTCAGTTATATCAATATAGTAATTTATTCTGTCAATGACGTCATATAGATCGCAAAACACACATAGTGCGATTATTACGCATGTTGACAACACTTTGTACATACATATACATATCTGGCACTGTTCGACGCCGCCGTGGAGTATAAAACGTCTCTGGCTAAAAAGATACAGTGCGCGACAAGCGGAGCGGGTCCATAAAGTCAGCCACACACATTTTTATTAAAATAGTAAATTTGCGCTATTATCGAGGTCAGTTGGTTGTGAATTGAGTAATAATCGTTAAGGTTAGGTTATATGGCATATGGCAAATGCATGACACTCTACCATCACCACCAGCGCAGCGCAGCACAGCGCCAGCAAAAGCAATGCCATTTCGCATAGCTAGTTCGTGATGCAGGAGACTGACTAACTTATGAACATGTTTGTGCCTTCATGGGATGATGATGATGATGGTACACATAACATAGGTACTCTTTCCCAGAGTATCTTTACTCACACAGCAGGCTGTAATATTGAAATTTTGCATTTTTGTTTAATGTGCTATTGCAAATGAAAAATAAGAAAAGAAAAATAAAAGATTTTGATTGAAAAAAATAAAATCAAACATTGGAGATCGTTCAACGACTTTTATGGTCATCAGAGCGGAAAGTGGCGTTTCTATAATAAAATACAAATCTACATCATGTCTAATACACAACACATATATGTATGTATACCAAATGGCCGACCGGTAGCATGCGAATGGGTACGGGTAGGTAAGGTATATGTTTGTGCAGATATTTAAATCGTATCTTTATTTTTGTTTTGTTTTCCCGATTCGTGGATGTATAGATTTCAATGTGACAATGTTTTTATTTTGCACTTTTTTCTAACTTGCGCTGTTTCACTAATGAGGGAAGGTCGATTATGAAACCATGTTTGCGAAAAAATTTAAATATGTATAATGTATATATGTATCTACAAAAAAAAAAAAAAAAAAAAACTGCAAAACGTGTACAGTCCTCTCTCTTAATTGACCAACATGAAGAGTATTGGTTTTTCATTTTGGTATGGTGATGTAGCGTGGGAGATGTTTTTTTTATGGTTTTACATCGGGGTGAGTTGTAAGTGGATATAGGAGGTTATTTTACTTTATTGGCTATATATTAGGTACTGTTGTTGTTGTTGTTTGTTTTTTTTTTTTACTGCACGAGCTTTTTTAAACTCCGCCAAAAATAATTTGAAAATATATAAAACATAGGTATGTTTTTCAATTATTTTGGATGACGCGTGTTATTGCAAAGTATATTGTTGCATACAAAATGAGGTGATAGCTTGATTTTTAAATAAGGTTGTAGCTAAATCTTAAGCCTTAACAATTTAATTGATATTTTTGTATTATTGGTTTTCAAAGTTGTTTTTTTTTTTTTAGTAACATCTAACAGGAGCAGAATATTAAAATTAACACAAGATTTGAACTTCTCACCATTTGGGTAAAATAAAGCGTTACCAACCCTAAAAAAAAACTATTTCACAGCTGACAGTTTAGGGTGTGTGTTGTTATAGTCAGCAAGAATTAAGGGAAAAGGTTCCAACAATTTTTTACCAAATTCGAACGACTTAGATGAGAGACACTTTTTTCATGACTAGAGGTAATTTCGGAGAATTTTTCACATCCTCGCATGATGCCTCACCTCAAAAAGAGAGATTTGTTGTTTTTAAATTGATAAGGAATAAGAGATTAAGATCTCTAGCTTGACTGTTCAAGACGTGTCCAACATTAAATATTAATAATATTAATAAAGGGATTTCTAATAATATTCGTTTTTTTTTTATTTTGCAGACACTAAAAGCAAATAAACATGGATGAAGGAAAACGATCATAGACAATGCCGCGGAAGTTTCTTTAAGTTGCATGTCTAATACAAAACATTATTTTAGTAAAACAAATTAAAAAAAAAACATAGAAAACATAGCACGACAAAATTGTTAGTATCACTAAAACCCAATAACGAGGGATCCCCATTTCGAGGGAAAGCTTTATATAAATTAAGCAAAAGTTAAAAATTAAAAACATAGAAAACATCGCATGACAAAATTGAAATTATCACAACTTTTAAAAGAGTATAGTTAAAGTCAAATTATTTAGTAACAATAATTTAGCTTCGCTAACTTATGATCAACTTAGCAAAGACGCAATCAAAAAAACATAGAAAACAGAACGTTACAAAATTGTAAGTATCACAACCAATTAAAGACTAACTTATGATCAACTCGAGAGGGTTGTTTTCTAACTTCTCATGAATTAACCAAAAAAACAAACAAAATAAACAAAGAAAACATGTCTCGAAAAAAACTGAAATTATCACAACTTATTAAAGTATAACCAACGTCAGAATAACAAGTTTTACCACTTTTTTATGGGTGCTAAGGTAAGTTAATAAAGCAGAAATAAAAAAACATAGACAAAAGTGTACTAGAAAATTGTTAGTATCACAAATAATTAACGAGCCCATTTATAGGCAGTGCTTCCCTAACTTCTTTTGAATTAAATAAAAAAAAAAAAACATAGAAAACATCGCACGAAAGACATTGAAATATCACATCTTATTAAAGAGTATAGTTAATGTCAAATTATTAAGTAACAAACCATTCAATATAAAAAGTGTTTACGGCTTTTTTATGGTGCTTCTTTAGCGAACATAGAACATAGAAAACATTAAACGACAACTTAGAAATTTAATTTTTTTTTGAAAATGTTCGTCTATTTTAAACTATAACTTTTTTATTTTCAATATTGTTTTCTATTAAAATTATACATTGTACTATTTAAAAACAAAAAAATAGTTGAATCCTAATTTTGTGGGCTTCAGGTCTTTCTTCTTTGGTTAATTAGGATTCAACTATGTATTTTGAATTCAAAAATTACGAAAAAGGAATAATTAAAAACAAAAAAGTTCTATAACTGAAAACATATTTTCATTAAAAAAAATAGTATGGTTTCTGAGAAAACGTTTAATTCGATCGTTTCGTTAGCAACCAGTGAGTAGGTATCTACATACATACATACATATATCATTTCATTACTACTTGTTCTTGATAAATATATATTTTTGTGTTCTGCGAAACCAGGGTTTAAAAATTATGTATGTATTGTATTTATGTACATACATACATACACATGTATGTTTATGCAGCTTTTATCGTTTTATGACCAAAAGTTGTAAATCAAAAGATTGTGCGAACCTTTATGTATAGCTTGAAAGATAAGTTTTTATTTTTGTTTTAGGTTGTTATTTTTAATTCACAACCAAACGCCGAAAAACAAATATGGTAATTCATTTTTGTATAAGGTCAGGTTTAAGTAATTAGTGATTAAGAAAATTTTTCTGCTTAACGATCCTGCCGAGAAATATGGTTAGTTTTTTTTTTCTTGAAACTCATGCAGTCAAGTAGAGATTACATTTTGGAGTTTTTTGTTTAACTTTTCGTGGTTTTCAATTCAGCTCAAAATTTTTTTTGCTCAATCCCACAATCAAATTGGCGTCTCTGGGGATGGAACAATCTAGACGTTCAAAAGAAAACTTTTTATAAACCTTCATTTTTTAACACAGTTAAAGTTTGATGAAATAAAAATATTACTATCCCGAAAAATAGTGAAACGTACACAACTATGTTATATGTATATCTATACGTCACGCACTTAATATTTACTGAAGGTATAATTCTAAGCTCACTAACGGTATTTTAAATTTGTGATTAATTGTAAAACCAGACAAAAAAAAAAAACAATTTACAATCCTTAATCAAGTCCCAGAATGAATAAAGGTCATGCTACCTCGCACAGATTTTGAACTGCCGTACACCCAATATATCTCTTGGAGCGTGGAGCCCAACATAACCAAACCATCCCAAAAGCCAGTGTGTGATCGTCTTGAAAAATGTCTTCGTGTAACCTACAGTTAACTCTTTTCACCTTTAGGAAAATGGTAAAAAGTATAAATAATATAAACGAAAACTGGCCATCGATAAATGCCCAACCATGGGCAATCTTTTCCCGTGCTCTACGAACGACGACGATGATGATCGCAAACGTAGGCTTCATACATGCACCCACAGGTATACGTACAACGGCAGATGTGTGCCACCATTTTCCAATCTGCAGAAGCCCACGACTGTCGGTGACGGAGATGATCATGATGATGACCATAATGATGATCATGATGATTTCTGGGATGATCATGTTGTTGGGTTGGTTTGGTAGTGCGACTCTTAGGAGTACCTAGGTATACGCTTCGATTATATTGCCCTGTTGTACCGCAAGGCAAATAGATAAAGGTGCAACTTACTTCCTTGGTTGCAGGTTGTTTGGGCGGTTAGTTGTTATTGCTGTTGCTGTAACGGCTGTCGCTGTGTTGCTTGGTTAGATCACTCTTTTACTGCTCTGCCTATACTGCAGCAAGTAGGCGCATGCGTCCAGTTTGTCAATTATATTTTCTGTTGTTGTTGTTGTTATTTACTCCCTCCTAGGGTATTACTGGTTATATATATATTTATAGAAGATATCTTCTTCGATTGAAATTCTTATTTTTATTTTTGCCATTTTTCTCGCAATGTGCCTGTTGCATGAACCTCAGAGAATGTAACTGTATATCTTGCATGTTGCATGGCGGCTTTTTCACGTTCAACTTATCTCAGCAGCAGCAAACTAACGTGGATGGATGGACAATGACGATGGACCAAAGTGCTTGATGCTACCTTTTGCTATCTTCATATACACAAATAAAAAAAAAAATAATAAAACAACAGCAAACCAACGGAACGGAAAGTCATGTGGCACGCTTGAATTTTTCCTATTTAATAATCCGATTAAAGTGCAACCGGTTGTATGTAGGTTGATAAACCCTTTCGCGCATGTGAAGATATTTTTTTGTGCTATGCTGCCAAAGTAGTAAGTATAACTAGGGAAAAATACCTCAAGCTATATGCTTGATAGATAAAGTAAAAAAAAAAAAACAAAAATCTAAGCAGAAACGCTCTCAGGTGTTCGGCGGCGTCGTCGTTGTGTCGTTTTATTTAATATGCGAGTCGAATGGTATGTGTATGTACTTGATTTTGAGGCATGGCCATTTATGGATTATATAAATGGAGACGATGGAACTTTAATTGCTCCACACGACAAGACAACAAAACAGCATCCATGCAAAAAGAACTCTATTCGAACTCTATACAAATTATGTATTTTTATCGTACAATGACAATTTTAATATCTGACCTCAATAATTATTACAGATAGGGTAAAGCCTGTCGCCACTACCACCGCCGCCGCCGCCACTGCCGATATACTTTGAGTTGAGAATTGAGGTTTATCTCTTAATATAAAATGGCATGCTTATAGTTGGTGCAGTAGCCAATAAAATATCTAGATCCAATGGGTAACAGGTGGCAAATTCTGGAAATCATCATTGCTACTGTGTAAATTTAGTGGAAGATTGAATGTTTATTATGTTGGTAAACCTAAAATACAACAACGTGACTTTTTGCACAAATATTCAGCATTTAAGATTAGAATAGATGTTTTTTTTTCTTTAAGCGAGATTTTGACCTTGCGCTGCTTTTTCTCGGAAACGTTTGATTTAAAAAAAAAAAATATTTATGGAATTTTATTTTAAAACAATATTTTCTAAATTTTTTTTTACTAAGATAATTCAGTGATTAACATTTATTAAGAATAACGTATTAATTGGAATATTCAAAAGAGTTCAGTACAAAAAGCTTTCAATCTTGTGTCACAGTGTTTGTGGGTCGAACTCTTCCGAAACGGCTCAACTGATTTTTATGATTTTTTTTTTATGTTTAGTAGGTGTAAGAATAGGTTGCTAGGTGATTAGGGTGCCGCTATACAAAAAAAAAAAATAGGGTGTCCCTATATAATTTTTTTTTTAATTTTTTAAGATTTAACATACAAAATCTATAACAAACAAGCCTCCTACCACCACCCCACACTTTTTAATCGCAATTTTAGTTTATTTGTATGAACAATCGAGATTTAAGGATCTGGAAGACCTCATCTCTCATCTCAGTTTCATGAATAGGATTCCTCAGCAAAATTTCTCAGTTTTTCTGTCAAAACTCTGAGGAAAAAAAAAATATTGGATTCGCTTGGAAAGTTTTGCAAGATTTAATTTAATTCAAAAGAAATATAAACGTGTTTTGTGCTATTTAGTGCTATGGACAAAATATGTCCCCATTGTCATGCGCTCAAATTTAAATTTTAATTCACAATACTGCGGCAAATGGTCAACAATTCAATTCTTGGGTGTTCAAATGACCCGACGAGATCCACCATGATATGCTTGATTGCACCGATATTTCTGAAGTGCTCCGCACCGTCTTCTCAATAGAACACAAGAGTCACGAACGTTTTGACGTTTCTTTATCGAATTAGAATGCGCACCGTCATTGCCAGCAGCATAAACGACAAACACACTTTCCTTCAAATTGTTTCATTCGTTCTATTTTCTCATAATAACAATTGTTTTATTTTATCGATCACATTCGATCAATTTAATCGATCGTTGAAACATTCAAACACACTCACAATATATTAGTTATTTAACAACCAAAATATTCACTAGAAATAATTTATATGGCAGAACAACGTTTTCCTGGTCAGCTAGTAAATAAATAAAATAATTTGGGTGGCGTAAGAGTTCGTGTAGAACTAGAGCTTAGTAACTTACAACTCTCAGCCATTTCTGTGTTCGTGTTATTAATAGTAATGGAGGGATAAGGTAGGGAGCTTTTTTTTATCAAGAGATATTTTTCAATTCCTTACAAGAGGTAGTAACTCCTGAAAAACAATTCTGTTTAGCTCGCATAGGCTGGGAATTGAAACCAAGACCTTCAACCTTATAGTCCTTCGCACCCAACATTCGCCATTATTAAATAAAAATCTTTTAATATTTCGTCTAAAACAACGATAAAATATTGATACACTCGGGCGTATACGCACTTTTTAAGTTCGAGTTACTTTGGTTTATTTCAATTAAAATTTAAATATTTAAAATAATCTTATGATGATAGGTGGTGCTGTGGTGGAGTTATTAACAAAGTCTATATTTGTGAAATAAAATCATTTATATTTTAAAATTATAAACTATGTATTTTGTTTTAATTTCAAAATTGGAAACCAATGAGTGAATTAACTCTAGAGGGAATTTTTCTACGATTTAGCTATCTTTTCAAAAGTAGTGGTCTTTCTAATTCCATGTAGGTAGTTTCTACCCACATTTTCTAATATTTTACTTATAATCGGCATTAAGTGTGTCGTTGTTATATTTTCTTTAAAATATGTAATGTCACTCGGGCGTATACGCACTTTTTTTAATTTATTGAATTTTTAACAATTTTTTTTTCTATTTTTGTTTATGCACGTTGCATTCCAATTAAAATATATATTATTATTTAAAGTCATCCCCAGATTGCTTAATTCAGATATTATTTTTTTGTTTCATTCCTCTTAAAAATGTGGTCGTGTTTTTTGTGAAGTTGACACGACTTTTTAAATCAAAAACGATTTATTTGTATGCTTATTTTATTTATTTATTTACAACTAGATATAGAGGAACCTAATTTTAAGATTAACATCTTGATTATTATATAAGCTTTATTAAGGAAATTTCATTTTAAATTAGCTTATTATGGCCAGACTAAAATTAGTTACAAACTACTCTACCGAAAAACAGTAGCGGTGCTGACAAGTTATTAGTTACAAAATTTGAAAAACTATCTAAAGTTTTAGTTTACCCTACCGCCGGCGTAGATGTTTACACATCAAAAAATGAAATATAGAAAATATTTTTTTTGAAATACCAACCTGTTTGGGGTGTGTTCTTAAAGAAAAAAAACTTGCAAAAATGTTAAATTCAATGAATACACAACATTCTTCCTATTCCTTTATTAGTTTGATAAAATTTTTATTTGATTAGTAATTAAAACATATGTGTACATATTTTCTCAAAATTGTACCACTTTATGAATTAACTAAGCATAAACTCAGTTTTTTTTTTTTACTTATGAATAAAAACTTACACTAAAACGTGTGTTGTGTATTCATGTGTTTATAAAGGGTGGGCCAAATAAATCCACCCAATGTTAAATAACTTTTTTATTTTCAAATATAATTGTTTTTTTTTTTTCAGGTTATAATTGAATTCTTGAAAATTTATAATGAATACATACAGTGCACAACAATGTTTTAATTTTTGTCAACGATCAATATCGCTATGATCAGCCCCGACAGCCGTCATGCTTTGGAGTTTGGTCAACCGTTTTGGGGAACGGAGTATGGTGGGTGATCCTAAAATAAATGCTCATCGAAATATTCGACTCAAGGACAAAGTGGAAGTTGTTTAGCAGAGTGTTGCAAATGATCCAATTCGTCATCGTTGGGGCCAATTGGGCATGTCCAGAACAACATTGCAGATATTGCTACCGCAAGACCATCGACTTAAATACGTTATTCATTTTCATTTGCAGGTCTTATTTGGCCCACCCTGTACATATACATATAATAACGAAAAACATTTTACGGCTCTGGAATCGACAAACAACACAATTGCAACTTATGCTAACAAAAGTTTACTTTTGGGGGAAATGTACTTCTATATTTGCTTAAACTAAATTTAAATTACACACCTAAAACAACAAATATTTAAAATTTCATGTTGAACATTTTTTTTGTCACTTATTACTTGATTTGTAGTGGAAGTTCAAGTATTATAGTTTCGTATCAAAAATATTAGACTTAAAACTAACATTAGTGTGATGGGAAAGTCCAAAATTTAGGCACATGCCATCCATCAGTCTGTTTGTCTGTGAGTTCAGGTGTATATCGAGCTTAAACATTAACGAATTGGCGGAATTTTTTTAAATTCGGTATAGATCAATTCCTAGAGGAGAAATTCAAAGTTATATTTTACCTTTTTTGAAACGTGTAGCTGCCACACAACAATTTTGTTTTTTTTTTTTCGAAAACGGCTCTAATGGTTTTTATTTAACTTCTTACTTGCAATGTGTAAAGTAATTGTAATAAAAGTACATTTTATGTTTTTGCAAAAAAAAAACAATGGGGCTTTTGGAGAAAATATGATTAGATAGCTATTTTTCTATAACTCTATGTTTTTGTAATTTTCAGTTTTCTACAAATAGATTTTTTTAATCGTCAGTTCAAAATTCCGTAAACAAACAGGAATAAATAGGACAATATTTTTGCTTTATCTAAAAAATAATCACTGATGTTTAACTGAGTATTGAAAAAAAACCATTGGGGTTCCTCTGGAAACCAAGATACAAAAAAATTAAATAATGTAAAATTTTGATTTTTTTTTAATCTTTAGTAAACTTGATTATTGAAAAACTAAAAACTTTTATTTAAAAGAATATTAATGAAAGTGTTGTTTTTTTTTCAATTTAAGATTAGTTTACTTAAAATTTATAAAATACTCCTCGCACCTGAACTCCACCCATAAGGTGTTTTTCTGGTTTTGACCCAATTTACAGTCTACATTTCTACACGTCCTACGTATAGCTTGGTAGCATCTTATTCAAATTCAACATAAACACTGTAAACACGTAAAGAAAAAAGTAGCACATAATAGTTCAAGTTGAACTTAAATACTCAAGTTGAATTTAATTATTTAAGTTTCGTTTCAATTAAAAGGTTTTTTTTTTGTCCTCACTAGGAAATATTTTACAAAAAAATTATTTAAAAATATTTTCCCGCTTTAGAAATGCTATTTCTGTTTATTATTTATTTAAACTTATATTTTATGTTTTTTTTTGTTCAATTTGTGGCCCTTTTATAGAAATCATCTCAAATGAATTCAAAATGTTAACGATCAAAAACTTGTGCACTATGATAATGGGTTTGCTTAACTTATTCATATATTTCTGACCCAAAATTATTTGAAATAAGTTCGTTGTGTTAACCATTTCGACGGCATTTATAAATTAAAACTGGTCAGATTAGGCAGGACAATTTTTTTTTTTAAATAAATAAGCTTTTCAGCTTTTGATAAGTATTTAAATAATATTTTGGTTGTGACTTTTCAATATTATTTTAAATGAAGTATTAATTAATTTTATTTTCTTGAAGATTTATTTTAACTAAAGAAAGAAATTTATTTATTTATGTTTAATTTTCCAATAACTACGATTGGGAATACACAATGTGTACCATTTTTTTGTGAAATAATCTTTTTTAGAAAATTTTTAATCAGTTCTAAATGCTGTTAGAAGAAGAGAAGGCATATAAATCTTATTACTTTAAACGAGCTATTCTTGTAAATATATTTATATATGTACATATATATTTATTTATTTATATGTATATATTTGGTTTCTCGGAAATGGCTTCAACGATTTTTATAAAATTTTCAGAGTTTATTACGATGAACGAGAAAAAAAAATAAAAAAATGTATTTAGTAAAATCCGCCCACTCCCACGCCCACTTTTATTAGTTTTTGGTTATTCGAAAACGACTCCAACGATTTAGATGAAATTCGTAGAGTTGTTTAAAATCAATGAGGAAATTTGTTTTAATAAAAATTCTCGATAATGGCTCTTACGATTTGGATAAAATTGGGAGTTAGTGTTCTGATGAACGAAAAATTCAAAAAATATTTTCAGGAAAATCCGACTACTTCCACGCCGACTTTTATCGTTTCTTGGTTTCGGGAACGGTTCTAACGATTTGGATGAAATTTTTAGGGTTTGTTCTCGGATGGTACCTCCACATATGTTTAGATATGTATATGTGAAGATACATGTGGAGATACCTCGACATATGTGGAGATAAATGTGGTGACACCTTGAAATTTGTAGAGATCCATGTGGAAATACCTCCACACTTGTGAAGTTACAAGTGAAGATACCTCCCAATTATGTGGGGATACATGTGGGAGATACTACTTCCATATGTATGTATGTATGTGGAGTCGTCATTCAGGGGCCTATATCAAAAGCTCGACGTATGGACCATGACATGAATGACACCACTGAGATCTGGATTTACCATGACAGTAAACAATACTTAAAGCCAATTTTTTAAGTTCGTTATAGTAAATTTAATAAAATAAAAAAGTAGCTGATCGAAGCTTGGTCGCCCAGATATTATCTAATTAAAGCAAAAGTGGCAGGATTTTTGGTTCCTCCTGCCCTATTTTGTCACTTCTATATTTTTATTCATTTTAGTTTTTTTTATTATATAAATTAAATTTTCAACATTTAACTACTGGTTCTAAAGAATTTAAGTCCATTTTTTTTTTAATTATGAAACTTGAAAATATTTGAGTTTGAGAAATTTGAGAATTTTTTATATTTAGAACTTAGACTATAATAAGAGTTGGATTCCTTTTAGAGAACTAAGATCTTGACATTTGATTAACTTAACTTAAAGATAGGTATTTCATTCATTTTCGAAAACAATTTCCTTAGAATATAATTTATGTTATAAAAGTAGGATCTACGGTTATATTAATAGGAGCTTAATTTCTAGGTTTAAATATAATACTTGAAACTTGACAGAACTATAATTTATCATATAGGTTTTTTTTGAATGAAACAAGAGTGTAATTAAATAAAATTAATTATAGTCAGCCATGCTTGATCAAATAAACTACAAATTTCATTAAGAAAGGACGCTGGGATAATTGAAACTACTGTATAAAAAAATTATTTTACGTTAAAAAACTCTAATAAAAAAAATCATACTAAAATAATTTGAAATGAGATCTATGCAAAGTATAACAAAATTTATCGCTGATTAGTGAAAAAAGCTTCTGGAAATTGATACATTATGTAGATTATGTTGTATTATGTTTAACTAAATACAACATGATATGGTTGAAATCTTTTAGATGGCATTAAAACAAATTAACATATGTCATGAACTTTTTCTTTTAAAGTACTTTCGTGCGAGTGAGCTTCTATAATATTACGGTATCCTTTAAATCTTGAAAATTTAGTATACGCATTTATTGTTTTTTTATTTAAAAATACATAATTTAAAATAAATAGGATCAAAAGTTTTATAAATCAAAATTAACCTATATCAATATTAATGGTCGCGTTCGGGAATCAATCCAGAGCTATCTGGATAGCTTTGTGTTGTTGTAATCCCTTGTGACAAAACAGCTGATGCAACAACAACCCAACGTATCTAAGAATTTTTGGGATAAGTGAATAGGCTATTTGATATCTAGTTTCTCGAACGCAAGGAATATAACTCTTGAAGTCAAACCTTTATTATTTGTCAAGTTAAAAAATTAGATTTTGAAGACAAAAAGAATTATTAAAATTAGATATCATATTATTTTACTCCTTTTAATCCTAGCTATTGCTATAAATTAGGAAAAATACAGGACTTGCTAAATTTAAACTAATAATTAAAGCCAGTTTAACTTTTATGTAAAGGTAAAGAACATTTTAAAACTCCCCTCAACTTTCTAAAAAAAAAAAAAAAAAACAAATTATATCTCCCATTATATGTATCTCAGATATAATAAATCTTCATTCTATCTACAAAATGTATTTAACCTAAATGAAAAAATAAAAAAAAAAACACTTTACAGATTGTAACTCCTTTAGGCAATTTGTCCTCAATTCCTATATTTTAACTAAAATATAAACTTTCTCTTCAGCCAAAAACTTGTCAACAATTTTAATCCGCAGCAATTACACACATGACCTCCTGCGCAATTCCTTTTTGCCCAAATTATTACCTATACATAGAAATTCTCATATCTATATACATAGGTAAAAGTTTACTTCGAAAAGCCTAGTGTATTTTGAAATTAAAGGCACTATATTTCTAAATTTCTCCCTCTCTTCTGCTAAGCAATTAAAATACATAAATTGAGCAACCACTCGTGTGAACATAATAATAATTTTCGAGAACCGAAAATTTTCCTTTTTCCTTACAGTAATGTCATAAACTTAGAGGGTTGCAATACTCGTATATATAAGCTATATATAAACTACTACTGCACCATATCGTCTCCTTTCTTCGTCTCTTCTAGGCTGCAGTGAAAAGCCAAAGACAAACTTTAACTTTTACTTGATTTACCATATTTCAGTATACACAATCACATATCCATACATATCTATGTATATCGGAGTTACTTATATTTCTATTTTTTCAATTCAGTATCTGAAGTGCAACTTGAAGTGTATACTAAGCTATTTACCGGTATACACCGATAGTGAATAAAGGCTAAAGACGAAGTTCAACAAAATTTAAATTTACCTTAACTTAAAATTCAAAGTGATATGGAAACTATTTGTGAAAACCTCAAACTATCATCAGGAAAAAGGGAAACTGCATCGTTTAGGATCGAGGCATTTTGTTTAGATACAAATTGCTAAGAGTATACTATATAACGGTTACTACTACGACATACGTGTGTTTATGCATTTTGGTAAAGTTTTCCTTTTGACTTGCTGCCATTGCTTATATTACGTTAGGAGTGAGTTGTCGTCTTTTATCCAGTTAAATCCTTTAGTTTGCAGGTAACTTAACTTATTTCTTCTATATGACCTACCTACACGCACATATTATAGAAACTCAGAAAAGTAAAATGTGTTAAATTCACTAAAAGATGCAGTTGACAAGACAAGAAGCAGTTGGTCAAAGTTTAAGAAAGCAAGACCTTGTATATGAAGCCAGAAGTTAAAACATTTGACCTTTCCTGTTTTCAATACAAAATAATATCCCTGCAAGGGGGATATTTGCAACACGTGTACCTAAAACACTATTTTCCTATCTCGATTTTGTAATATAGCAAAATACTTACTTAAACTGTATGAAGTTCAAAAGGAATTGGTCTATCTGGCGTGCTACTTAGGAAAGTATAAAGTCTATACGAGAAGAGTAAATTATACAGAAATTTGTGGTTTTTTTGGTTGAAACAGAATTTGCATTTTGTTCACCTTTCTACATATATATATATAACAACTGTTGTTCTGGTTGGCCGATGTGAAAGCCAGTGTGTAAGTTTATGTTTTGTTAAAAGTTTTTGCTTATATATCTAACAGAGATTATGTGGTGCAATTGATAATATTGAATTAGAAATTTCCTTGCATTGTCGGTGTTACCGAATATTTTGAATTTTAAAAAGTTCCGTTTAGTTTTAGACTTTTGTTCCAATATTTAAATCTGTATTATCTTTGCCTTGGAAATCTATTAAAGAATGTGGAAAATTTTGAAACATTGTTTTTCTTTAAAAATTAGTTTTTTTTCATTAATTAATTAATTATGTTACAAAAAAAGTGTTTGTAATGACTGCGGGCTCAACAGCAATAATTATCTAACATACATAAACCAAGCAAAAGTACCCTACATCAACATCTAACCAACAAAAGTCACTCACCTACCTATATTACAATGCATCATTATAAACCAATCAAGGAAGTCAACATCATAGTAATTCAAAGTAATTATATTTATTTCGTAGTCTTAATAGTTCACACTATGTCGTAGCAAAAAATATAACAAGAGAACGTACAAGATTTAACAATAATTCGAAGTTTATCGACTCATGATTTTCTTGTTTTTCGAATTAAAAGAGCAAAGGGTAAGTTTTCAGTTGATTTTAGCTTGTACTTTACTGTAATAGTGTCACGTTTCATTTCTTGGTGCAATAGTGTAGTGTACCATTAGAGTTAAACCTTTTTGGTTCAAAAATTCCCTTTAGTGAGTTGTTGGTTGGAATTAGATTCCAATAACGGAACTCTCAACGTCTCTTTCACTTTTTAATAAATCAGCTAGCTCACTTCTTTTGGAATCAGATTTCTACCATTCTTCCTTAGTTAACAAATTGAGTTTCACACTCAAACACGTTTGTATTAAATGAATAACCATCTTATTTAGAATAAGTTTTAAATAAATTCTAAGATTTTAAAACCAATATTTTCTTAAAATAAAGATGTGTTATTAAAACTAGTAAATAGTAAGAGTTTCTTTTTTTTTAACGTGAGTTTTACTTATGTTTTCTTCGAGATTATCCTGGACTAAAACGATCTTACCTCAGCATCGAGAAAAAAGTAGCAAAATATTTTTGGCACGTGTTACGGAAGTTTGTGGAAAATTCATTGAAATTATTGCTGCCAAAAGGCACAGATGTAAAATTTTTTGGTAAGAAAAAAAAAATGCAAATGGTAAATATCTTAACGAAATTTAAGAGCAATTTGTCTAATTAAGTACAGCTTACTTGTTTTCGCTATTTACAAATGATCGAAGTTGATGTAAATTATTATTTTTTTTTTTTTTACAAAAGTGTTGAATGTGTTTTTTTTTTACTCGAATATGAAAATATTAAAATATTCGCTTAACAAATTTTCAGTCTAAACATTAAAATGATTAATTATTCCTTTTTCGTGACACTTAATTCTTAATTCAATATATTTGAATCCTATCTCTGTGGGCTTCAGGTCTTTCTTTCTTTATCTACTTTTTGATAGATAAAAACACAATTCTTCTTTCAAATAATTTTTAGGACAGAATAGACCTGAAGAAGTACCTACTTAAACAAGTACGAAACGTCGTCTATCAAAAAGTAGATAAAGAAAGAAAGACCTGAAGCCCACAGAAATAGGATTCAAATATATTGCATTAAAATGATTATTATAAAAAAAGTCATAAATAATTTAACTTTATTTTTTTGTGTGTAAACAATTAAAATATAAAATCCATTCAAACTTAATCATGTCCCAATTATTAAATCCAGAGGCGGAAGTCAGACTTAATTTTGTCAAATATTTTTTTTGTTTATATCTGCACCAAAAGTGTTGTGAATAAACAAAGACATTCATTTGGCACGCAAATCTATCAAGACAAATAATGTAAATCTTACCCGATTCCCTTGATGTAAAATGTTGCCAATTATATAACCGTTATGAATATATTTTCTAAACAAGTTATTTTCGTATTTTACACCAACCAAAAAATGTCTTTTTATTTTACAGGAAATAGAAGCTAGACTTAAATAAAAAGTGTTTTATTGACTCATTAATTTTAAAACTAAAAAAAAAATCCATTCCAAGGTCAAAATAAAACGTCATAATATAACTATTTAAATGTATCATAATTCAAATCTAATGTAAATGATTTGCTAAATTTGTAAACACAATGTAAATGTTTTTTTTTTATTTCGTTACAAAAATGTGTAAATTACTAAAACAGTGACCCAAAGGCAATGCAAATTAGCAAAAAAAAAAAAAACTAAAATAGAAGCCAAGGTTAACAATTTTATGAAAAAACATAAACAAAAAGAAAAAAGGCAAAAATAAAGCCAAAAGAGTAATAAATAATTTAGTGCCCTTTACTTTGTTGAGCTGACATACATTTCATGTAAAGAAAAAAATAAATAATACAAATGTTGGTGGTTTTTGTAATTCCGGCTTTTCCATGAATGTTGATGAATGTTTACTACTACTACTACTTATTTGCAATTTCAATATAATTGAATTGTATAGTAATAAAATTGACTCTTGTGGAAACTGCGAACATAATCTAAAAGATATATGTATTTGAAAGGAATTTTACATGGGCATGATTCTTATTAGTGCAAGAAAGTATTTCGGATTGAAATTTAAACTTAATTAGCAAGCGAAAAACTATTTCTTGTGGAACCAAAGACATTGATGGTTGCTAATTTAATTTTTTTTGAATTTTGAAGAAAAACTAAATGGTACGGCATTTTTAAATATTAATTGCACATTTAAAAAAATTAAAAAAAATCATTCACTCATTTTCGAAAAATCCAATTTTCAAAAATAATTTAAAATATTTTTTTTTTTAATCTTAACAAAATTTTTTGGAAACCTTGATTTGCAATATTATTTGATTTAGAAGAAGCTGTTGTGTAAGAAATTTGATTTAAATCTACAAAGCCAGATGGCTTTATGTAATTTTTTTGTCAGATGCTAATAAATATAAGCACACAGAAAAATTTTAATCAAAATCGTAGAAGTAGTTTTCGAAAAAAGTAAGATTTAAATGAACGATTTTTTAACAGTTATATGGATGGTACCGTTAATTTAGTATATACCATTAATTATTTATTAAAATCTACTAGTTAATGTTTAAAAATAGCTTGGTGCCAAGTTTAATAAAAACCTACAAAGTCATTTTCAAGATCTGTATTGTGATACAAAAAATTATTTGAAATTTTTATTTTAAAATACTAAATGTATTTTTTTTTCTTAATTATAGTAGGTACACATTCTCTATGAAAAAGGGAGTATGTATGCACTTTTAAATCCATCAAAGAAAAAGTATGAATACTTTTTTATAAAGGTAAAATTAAATTTCCTGAAAATAATTCAAACAATTAAGTACTACTCGTACGAATTATTTAAATTGTTACACTTTCTGTCTTGATGGATTTTTTTTTTAATCGTGTCAAAATTAAAATATCAAAAGCAGAACAAACATTTTGAACAAAATTTTATGAATTACGCATCATTTTTTTATATATAATAATTTTACCTTCAGTATTTACTGCATGAATATTAATTTTAAAAAATAAATAAATAAATATATAACATTTGCTCTTAAATAAACATGTTATAATATTGTTCGTATGACAATGATATTAAATTAAATTTCAAATTGTTCAAAAAAAGTATTTCAAGGAAGTTCTTAGAACTGAAAATTCCAAAATATAAAAAAAATACAAAACACGAAGATATGACATGAACTCTTTTTGTACTATTTTCAGAATTACGAGGACTTATTTACTTTTACTGACAAAACTTGTGTTGCTTTTTTTTTTTGTTGAATTCTCTAAGACAATCAGCTGCAAGAAAACACACAAAATTAACAAGCGACATCATTTAATTAAAATAAATTATCATTTCAAAATAACCAGAACGTGCATTACACCACATAGTAGACGAGAGTAGAACAAAGTACTCGGAGTGAGATTCGAGCGTGGGTGCTGGTATGACAGCATTTTTATTATTATTATTTTTTTGTTTTTGTATTTCTTTAAGAAAAAACCTCATCCTCAATCATGTAGATAGAATAGAATCTTTGAATAAAATGTAATAAAAATTAATTTTCCAGAATCAAAATAGGACACTGTTTGGACTTAGACAGATGCAAACAAAAAATATATATTTATAATATCTTTTCCTTCAACTTTGAGAAAAGGAGCATGTCATGTAGATGTCTGCAGTTAATTTACATCCTCCGCAGCCTCAGTTATAGAACAGCGAGTACAGCCATCAGCTAGAGGAAGTGGAACTATTAAATATTATATTTTGTATATATGTATACAAAAATAAAAACCACAACCGCGTCAATTAGAAACAATATTTTGTTCGTATTTATTTTTTTAACCAGAAAAATTGTCGCTGTAAATGCCATCTCAACTGCAACTGAACTCGTTCTGTCTGCTGCCAGGATGGATAAGTTAATTTTTCTTCTCCAAACGGGACACAAAAATTTGTGATGAATGGTCCTAAGCACTTGTGTTGCATGTGTGGTTATATATGTTTTGTGTGTGATAGGTATACGACCACGAGGCAAAAGTTAAAGGCATGCCGCAAAATTTGAGTTGGCAATAAATATTCTTTACTTGATGCAAAATTTACTGAATTCTTGTATTTTGAAGAATTTTGTTTTCTCTTTTTCTTTAATTGAATTTTTAACGAAAGAAAATTTTGCTTTATATTTTTTGGTGATTCCTCTTATAATTAATTAATTTATTCATTTTGAATGATTCTTGCATAGATACATTTGTAAATCAAATTAATGTTTTAAGAATGCATTCACAATAATTCATAATTGATTTTTTTTTTATTTTTTTTGACAAAAAAGGCATCAGATTTTATTTTGAAAATTTTTAATTGAACACATTACCTGGAAGTTGGTATATAAGCATTTTTTGAATGCATGATGAAGTTGATATGCATAAGTATGTAAAAAAATGCAAAAGTACACTATGGCGTATGAGTGTTTTTTTATGTATTTATTTTTGGAAAAGACTAGGGAAATGATAACTATTTAAAATTAAATGAAAGTGCACTTTGCACGATTTAAAAAAAAATGTGTGAATGCTGGGACTCATGGTTATGTTGTGTAAACATCAATGTTCGTCCAAGTGCCGGATTTATGTTATTGAACGTACCCAATTACAACGTGACCGTAAAGTGTGTCACGGAATGTATTACACGTAAGTTTCACGTTTTTAGTTGACACAGCATAGATTTTTACACATGAAAAACTTTAGCTACCCAAAGTATGTCCACCGGCAGAGGGCTCACAAAAGCATAACTTTTATTAACACAAAAGTTATAAATTATCATATCAACAAGTCAGATTTTTCTCTTAAAAAAAGGTCCAATGGTACACATAAATAAGGGTCCAAGGTTTATTTCGTTTATCTGTCAAACATATAAATAATACACAAATTTAATTTTTTTGATGGAAAAAAATAAAAAAATCACTTTAATTTGTATTTCTCGCTTGGTTTTAAATCAATCTGATTTTCACTAGGTATACGTATACAGTATACAAAACTATGAGTTCTCTTTTTTAGCCTTAAACAAACCCTGTATTTAAAGAACACAAAGTAGTAAATCTACATATGTAGATATGAAAAGTTAGATGTAGATAAGTAAATCAACACAAAATCCACACAATAAAATTGATGAGTTAATAAAGTTGCATGTGAATAAAGACATGCAATTATACTTACTTGTATATAAATGTACAAACAAACAAATATTAATATAACAAAAAAAAACTAAATTTATAAAAAAATAAAATAAATCACACGCGACTATTGTTTCATGTCGGTGACAATTTACTGCTTACATTTGATTTTCCGTGCAATTAACACTAAACGAAGGTGTTAAGTGAATTATAAGAGTGCAAACAGTTATATTCAACGTGAACTTAACTAAACATTCTTATGTCATAAAAAAAAAAAAAAACGTGCAAAAAGGCATACATTTGAAATAAACAAATACCTCTTTTATTTATAACATACCATATTTAAGCGCAAATCAGAAAGTATAAGGCTCTAATATACATATGTACGTATACTATAGTAATTATTATTTTGTTATTGCATCATATTACACATTGTTTGATAAATAAATAAAACCTTCCACTTATTTATTATTGAAAAGTGAGAGTTACAAATGTTTTGAATTATTATTTTAAAATTTTTGAAAATTGTAAAGTGCATGAATTTAGAGGCAAACAAAATATTAATCGGATTGGTGCATTCAAAATAAATACAAAATTGTATATGTCAGAAAGAGTTGAAGAAACGTTATTTTGGCAGTAAAATAATTTCCGAATAATAGCCAATAAAATAAGATAGTTAATGAAAACATTTAATTACGAACATTAAAACCAATTAAATAAAATGCACAACTGGATCGCAAAAAATTTATCTTTTGGTTCAAGGTTAAAATAATGTGGCTTGATGTTTCAAATTTATTATAATGAATCAAAGACATTATTATATATCGAAAGAATGTGAGAAAAAAGTATCAGTAAAAAAAGGATTTTTTTCTGTGATTTGTTTTTTATTATAAAAGTTTTATTCGTACAAATTTTTAATGCAGTGTTATAGAAGAATCAGACAGTAATAACAAAATCAGTTTAGCTATTAATAAGAAAAACGGTAATAACCCAAAAATAAGGGAATTTTTTGAAATACACATCATAACCGTTTTGCGATTTTTTTTCCAAAGACTTGAAATGCATTAATAATAAAATTGCTTATGACTAAACATGTATAGCAAAATTTTATGCTGAATTTTGGAGAGAAATTGAAAAAAAACCAAAATGTTGTACGGTAGCTACTTGTTCTAGATGAGCCAAAATGAAAAATCGAACTTTCAAGGGTATTAAGTACAAATTCTCTATAGGAAATTTGAAGCAAATCGGTCCCCCGTAACAGTGGTTGCAATAGTTCCAAATATTCTACCAGTGTGTAAGAATATAAAAATTGTCCTATTTTTTTCGTTATAGCAACACCTTTTTATATGGAATATAAAAAAATTTTCCCAAGCAGTGATACCAGATGAGATTTTAAAAATCCCACCGGATTCGAAAAAAAATCCCACCATTTTTGTATTGGAAGAAAATAAAAGCCACCATATTTTTTCTGCCATAAATATTTAGTATCTAAATATTAACAAAAAAAAAAAACCTGAAGTTTTTATAAAAAGTGAGAAATGTGAATGAAAATAAATAAGAAGGCCCTTAATCAGGTGTCTATATAGTCGCAGAAAGACGGTTTATGATACCAAAAAATCATGTCGTACTTAAAAGATTTATTTTTTCATTTTCTTGGCGACACGACGCAAATTAAAAGGAATTAAATGGAATTAAATGGAATTATACGCTTGCGCACACCCACACTAAAAAAATCATTGTCGCTATAAGAAGTGAACCTACATAGGTATATGTTTTTTAATTGCACGATTTTTAAAATTGCAAGTGTGTTCCTAGTTAAAGAACTATTTTCTTAAAGAAAACAAAACACTTTAATTACTACTGACAGCTGAATAATGCTCCATCCACTGATAGCACTAGTTGCCTGTGTGAGGACAAGTTGTTTTTGCCTTAGGTTACCTTGTCTTACCGCCATATTATTCACTCGATACATCCAGATTAAAACTTAAATCCACTTGTTTAAAAAACGAATAGAAGAAAGACCCACATGGGAATTTATTCTACTTTTGGTGGGAATCGGTTCCACCTTTCAAAGTGAAGTTGAAAGAACTAAAATTACACTAAAAAAATTACATTAAAGAGTGGAGTTGTTTCAAATTTAGTGTATCACTTAATTTTCGCTATTTTTTTTTTTAAATAGGTATAATTTTCGCCTCTAAAAATTTTGAAGTGCTTCAAAGCTAGTGCAATAGATTTTAACGTTTTCAGCAAAAGTTTTTAGTAGTGTTGATGTAAACTTATTTACCCGATACGTTTTCTTAAGTAGTAGTACCTTGAGTTTGTATCTTCGCGTGTTTACAGGATTTAAACTTTTTTCTAGTGTTCTCTACCCCGCTGAAGCAACTCTGTATAGAGTATTTTTTTAAGTCACCAAAGAGATACCTGTGTCAACAAATGTTTGAAACAAAACTAACTTGGATAGCCAAATTGTGTGTTAAAAGGAGTTTTGATTCCCCCTTTGGATCCTCTGTCAAATACATCAGTATTATCAAATCGCAATTTAGTAGTTTTAAAAACAGCAACAGTTAACTACCAACAAATACAAACAAAGAAGTTTCTCTTTCAAAGTCGATTATTCCTCAAATTTGATTATTTTATGGGAAATAATTCCACAAAATATTAGGTGGAATAAATTCTCTATCTCTGGGGAAATTAATCTCTATTCTATAATGTGAAACACATTCCTTCCGAAAGTGTTATAAATTTTTATGCAGAGGAAATTTCTGCAGAATAAGTTTCCAGTATACCAGTTTAAACATATTTGCTTACTTCCTTGTACATCATGCTAGGTTCAAGGCATTGCAAAGGCTAAATAAATTATAACTTTATTCTAAACTCGTTTTGTAAATAAATCGATTCCAAGGACAATAATAACCCTCCCATAAAAATTGTATTCTTTAAAAATCATATGGGTTTTTATTCGCACAAGAACTGTTGTTTTTTTGACGCCATCTTAACAAACCTCTCTTTAAATTTTTGCTTGAAAAATAAAAATTTTATTTTATCACACTCTCAGACAGACGAACAAGGACTGAAAACCATATTTGTTTCCTTTTAGGTGCTAATGCCTTCTTCAAATCCATCAAGCTATTTTGTATGGTGGCCCGTATTAAAGGTTTAAGCTTATTACTTCTTTAACTTTATTTCAAGAATTTTTTCGTAACCCAATAGTCTTGTGCAATGATCTTTTCGATAAAATAGCTTCTTCTTATAAAAGTCAAACTTTCTTGAGAATTCAAATCAAATTAAAATAACTACCGAATTTTAATTGTATGCTTACCTATATACAAATGTATATATACAATATTCATACGAACCTATTATAGCTTAGTGTACCGAAAAATGGCATCACTATTTTATATGCAGCTACCTGATCATTTCTAGTAAGACAACTGTTGGGATGAAACCCCAAATTTGTTTGTGGATTTAAATACCGATAGATAAGCTTATGTGTACCTAGTTTGAATCTTTAATGACTTCGTTTTAAAATTAAATGACAAGTAGTTTTTTTTGTTTATTAAAATAGAAAACCAAGGATAAATTTGCGATGATCTCATAATAAAGCTTATGCACTTTGAATCCACAAAATGTATGTTAAGTAAGAATCTAGAAACACAATCCTTTTAAATTAAACGAAACAGAATATACATAGGTACCTATATGTTCATTAAGTTTGATCAATTTCATTACCAATATGCTTGCTTATATGTATGTATGTATGTATGTAGTTCTGGTATATTGCAGTTATTTCTTTTTTTATTTTTTGCAATAAAAAAAATTCTTGCTCACCATCGAATTAAATAAAAATGATGACCTCATTTCAAACTGCCATAACATTTAAAGGCGCATAACGAAAACACACATATACAACATGTGGTGTTGAGAGTTGTTATTGTATGTCCATTGCCCTTTTGTGTCAACCTCCGTCAAACTGGCCTCACCCAATAGTTTTTCGCATCAGATAGGTAGGTAGGCAAGCTCATATTCACACCACATACTTATACATTATAAAAAAAAATAAAAAAAAAACAACAACAACAAAAATGAATGTGCAAGTATTTCTTTTTGTATATCTCTCAAATACCTATTAACTGACATTGCGAATTCAATGCGCGCATGCACAACTGAATAGAATCAAATCAAAGTTGATTTTACTATGCTCCCAACACACATTTTCAAGCTTATCAAAAAAAAAAACAAAAAAAAAAAAACAACATCAAAAATGTTTAGATTGTCCTTCAAAAATAACCAAAAAGAAAAAAAAAAACAAAAACAAAAAATGAAGCCAAATGACAGCCGCAAATGAAAAGACCAGATGAATATATCTAAGCCATCACTAATTTATATGCACTGGGGTTTGTTTCGATACGATTGTCGCATGCCAACATGTGTGTGCAAAAAATTTAAACAAAAACAAAAATAAAAATGCAAAAAATAAAACAAACTTACAGATACTTTTTTTTTTTATTTTTTAAAGGCGAAGGCTTGTGTTGGTATTATATTTGTTTTTACTCCATCGAAATGTCTGTATCTACCCGGACTCCAACATTGTTGTTATTTTTTTGTTTTTTTTTTTTTGTCTTTTGTTGTTGTTTTTATATTGTTTTATTTTATTTTTTTTTTGGCTGCTTAGCCCGACTAAGCACCATTTCTTACCTGCATTTCGCGCACTATGCGCACCTTTGTATTTATTTATTTATTTGCACACATTCGATTGACTATTGTAAGTTTCGACCAAACAAAACCAAATCAAACTAAAACAACAAAAAAAAAAGGAAGAAAAACAAATCCCAAAAAATGTATCTTTACCTTGATAGATAAATTGTGCTTGTATGTCACGTAGGTATGAGGAGAAGGTATAAACGATGTTTTTATTTTTGTTACCAACAAACAACGACGACTACGACGACGACGACGACGCCTCACTGGCACTGCCTCGATTCCCTTGCCAATTTTTTTGATTTTTTTTTTAGCGATGCAAAAAATAGATTTTTTTTTTAAATACTTTTCAGAAATATTTACGCTTTCTGATGGTGTGTTGTATTGTATTTCCAAAAACTGAACTGCAAAAAAAATAAAATCAATCCTAAACTCGTTCGCGTAGAGCACAAAGTAAAAAAAAAAATAAAAAAAGAATGTGTAAATTTTTGTTTGCAATTTTTTTTTTTTACCAATCCATCGTCATGTGTCGCTGCCATTGCTTAAGTGCATATGTGGAGCATCAGTTGTGATGAAATAGAAAAACACTACACGTGTGCCGCATACATTTGCAAACATATACCTAACCTAGTGTATGCAAATTAGGCAGAACTGCCGAAAATTAAACAACTTCAGACACAAATTACAAAGGTCAAATTGATAATAATATTTTTATTTTATTTTTTGTTTGCTTGTTGAATATTGTTGTATTCGTATTCTATTTGCAAAATTAATAACAAAAAAAAACCTTTCAAGGACACATGACTTAAAATTAAAAAAACAAACTCACACAAATACAGCCAAGATACTTTTTGGTGTCTGGAAATAGTTAATAAGAAATTGCAAAACTTCTCGCAAATTCAACGAACACATTTTGGACAAGGCCTTGATGTTTTGGTTTTTTACTGCGTTTGCAGTGATGCGATGGGCTGCGCGTAATTTGAGTTGAAATTTGGATGTAAAAAGTAAGTTGGTTGAATCAAGTGAATGCAAATTGACTGACCAACAGCAATATTTTTATTTATCTATCTATCAACAAAAAGTCAGAGATATGTATCTATCTACCATTCACACCGAAAATTCGCCCATCGCATCGTATGATGTTTGCATGATTTTTTTGTTTTTATTTATTTTTTTTTTTTTTCAAATACCTACATACATTATATTTTTTTGATTTAAAAATTTTCAGATTTTTTTATTGCGAGGTTCTGAAATATATCTGATATCTCTTTGTGTTAGTTTACTACATATTATGATGGCATGAGGGTAAGGCAACTTTATATACCTACATATGATTTTGTTTTATTTCACGTGAGTCGAATAAATGTCGGTATAGCAGGTTCCCTTTTTTAAATTTGGTTTTTTCAAAGAATTTACAACAGTATGTAGTCATTTTGTAAAAATAATTATTTGTTGCATTAAATCGCATTAATATTACCTTGGCTGGTAATTTTCTTTAGGTATCCATGTATGTACCTATTAATGTGTGTGTGTAGGTACAAACTTCTTATAAATTATTTTATTAATTACTAATTTTAATATAAGTTCTTAGAAAAATAAAACAAACGATGATGACCTTCAATGAAAGTAATGGTTTTGAATTCGAAATCAAATAAAATAATATTTATCTAAAAAAGGACACAAGAATATTTAATTCTAATTGATGCTTTCTGCGAAAAGTGCACGAGAAAAAAACATTCCAAGTTTAATATTTAAAAGGCTAGATGAATATGTAGGTACATCGATTGTTCAGTATATATACAATACATACATAGATATTTAAGGCCAAAAATGGACATAGGTTTTCAATTGATGACAATTAATATTTCAAAGTGAATATACATACAAAATAATTGACTTAATTTTGGTACCAATATTATTGAAGGATGTAAAATAAATATTCGATGTTTAAAGGTTTTAATCAATTCGATTTTTGATCTTTAACTTTTAGAGTTGATGAAATTTTTTAAAACTAAAAAATAAAAGTATACTTTAAAGTTTTTATCTTTCTTCTAAAACAATAGCTGCGTTCCTTTCACTTTAAAATTCTGGGGAAAGGGGGGAGAGGTGAGAAATAATCTTCTATCGAACTAAACAGCTTAGATGAAAGACACTTTTTTCATGATAGGAGGATTTATCCCTTCCTAATTTATATTGATTGATTGATCTAAGGAAAATAAGAAAAACAAAAGGAAAAAAAAAACTGCCAAAGCAGTAGAAATATCTTTAGCTAAGGCATATGGAGCTACCACAGGAGACTAAAGTTGCTCCCATCCATAATTTCAATCCATTTGTAAACCCTTTTGAACGATAAAACAGGTTCAAACAAAGTTCAAACATTTCTGAAGAACAGAATAACGCTGATTAATGTTCCTAGAACTGATTTGGTTAGAAATTCTGTGAATTGTAATTTGCCAATTTGGCGGTTGAATTGACAACCCAAACTAGATTTCAAGATCTCTAAATAATTAAAATAATTGCTAACCCAGACTATCTTCAAAAACTGATGAGGTAATAAGCTTTGTATTAAGCCAAAAAGCTTAGGTTCAGCTTGATGATTAACGAAAAAAAAAGAAGAAAAATAAACAATAGCTTCAAGTGAATTAAAAATGGTTGAGTTCTTTTGAACTCATAGATAAAAATTATTATATACATGGTAACAACTAAAGAATGGATAACCTTGCAACCGATTATAGCAAGTCTTATGACCTTTTAGAAAAAATGGAAAGACATACAACCGTATTAGTTAGATAATGTTCTAAAAGTTTTCCAAATAGTTGGAAATAATAATGGAATAAAATGTCACATTATTTAGTCAGAACTTAGACTACCGATTTTATTGTCCAAGTTGGATAACTCTTAGACAATAATTATACATGTTTCTTTATAACATGGACGACTTACTAACTAAAGTTAACCGAGGACGTTTATAAATATGACTGAAAATATTTTGTACAGTTTGTTTTTTTAGAGATGATTAAAATTTGGTGAAAATAAATATTTTTTCATACACTTGTATTGAAAAATTAATTAAAAAATTATAATAAATTAAAATGAAATAACTTTGTACTTTTTCTACCAGTACAATTATTTTTTAAGAAAATTATAAAAATAAAAAATAAACGATATGAATCATTTACTTTTATTCGTGTTCGTAGAGTTTTTTGTATTTGGACGAAATCATAACTTTTTGAAATCATGGAAAATATAATTTTTTATATTTTTTTTCTGGAAGATCTTGAGGCTTGCTATAACCTATTGCAAGATTATAATTTTTTTACTGGACACCTTGTATTTATAACTTTGAGTCTTATTAAGTTGTTCCATTTGTAAAGATTAAGTGAAATTCTTTTGAACTTTGTTCCTGAGTAATTCTGGGAGTGATACGACTCAAAATAAAATAGACCAATGAAATATCGGGGCATTCATTTCGTGGTTTCACGTTGGTAGCGCTGGCATTTGACACCTGTCAAACTCAGTAGTCAGTTGAAGTGTCATAATATTAGTTGAATGGTTGCTATTTACGATAGTGGATTGCTAAACAATCAAACAACGCGTTAAAATTATTAAAACTAGCTACAAAAGTGGGGATTCAAACGTAGCCACTTTTCGCGTATTACGCGATGATTGTGGTCGTCATAATCGACCGACTACGCAAGCAATCGATAAAATTGTGAAGAAATTTGAAGAGAGTGGAAGCGTTACTGATGTACGACATCATCGTAATGCACGCTTAGTCGAAAATATTGTTGCTGCAAGTGTTGCTTATGATCCGAATTTATCGATTTCCCGGCCTTCACAGCAATTTACCGATTTCTTTTGGACGGCGATTGAAGATCACTTAGATGATGTGTGGTTCCAACAAGACGGCTTTATTACATGAGAAGTTTCCTGGTCGCGTCATTCCACGTTTTGGCGGCGTCAATTGGCCACCAAGATCATGCGATTTGTCACCGTTAGATTTTTTTCTGTGAGGCTACGCAAGAGACCGTGTTTATACGCGAATAATCCCCGAACTCTCGATGCATTAAAAACGAACATTACTTAAGATATGGCCGAGATACCGCCCGAAATGTGTGAAAAAATGGTTAAAAATTACTTCAAAAGAATTGCATGCTGCAAACCTTTCCGAGGCGGTCATTTGAATGATATTATTTTTCACACTTAATGGCAAAGTCCAAACTTTATAAAATTGAAAGGGGGATACCAAATTGTCTATTGATTACTTCTCTTTTATTTTATTTTGTTATAAGAAACAAAAAAAAATATATACTGAGATGTTCGTGAGCACTTTGTCAATTTCAAACCTAAAAAGCCTTGAGTTTCAACACATTGTAAATATAAAACACATATTTTGTGGAAAATATTTTGTTTTTTAAGATTTTCTAAGCTATGTTCAAATGTACTCCCCTCTCCCCTACCCATAACTACTTTTGAAGTGCTTTCTGATGACAAAGGTCTCATTGAAATACCTTTAACTTGGTGATAGCACACTTAAGTTGTTGTTGTTGTTTTATTTAACTTTTTCTATATTTATTAATTGTATCCTTATCACATACAAAATATCCGTCAACTTTAAAATTGTACTAAAAAAAAATTCTGCAAAATCAAAAAAAAAGAAGAAGTGTAAAGGTATAGGTATCTACCTATTCAAATGATAGTAAATTATTTAAATTTAATAATTTGTTTCTTTAATCTATATTTAACAGATAGAAAATATCTTTCTAATTTTTCATACCACTGATAAAATCTTAAGTGATTATGAAGGAATTTAATAGCTCAAGATGTTTATATCGCAAACAAAAGTTTCTGCTGCTTGCTTTGTTTTTTTTTCACACTAAGATTTTCAATGATATCTATAATAGCCAGCTTCTAACCAATTCAATTACATAAATGATTTATTCCCCTATTTTGCAAATTTGTTAAATTACGTCATACAAAAATTACGATTTATTCTTGAAAACTATGAATTTTGTATAAAACATTAAGGTACATAAATTATATGCAAAAAAAAAAACACCTCCCTTTTATTTCAACATGTAATTTTAAAAATTAGCACTTCTTAAACAGAAAACAAAAAATTGGAAGGTAATAAAAATTAATTAAAGTTCATTAAAACATTTTCGCAAACTAAAAAAAAAATCATTTAATCAATCAACTACTAACAAAAAGAAAAAAAAATAAAATTTGCAAACAAAAAACTTAAAAACCTTTCAATAAAAAATGTAGCTTCCAACATATGTATTTATGTATGTGTGTAGATTGTAGGTATATAATGTATGAATGTATAAAACTTCCTTATTTGATTTTATCTCTTTTATTTGCTTCTCTGCCTTGAGGGCCATTATTGCCATTATTGAATAAGTGATTACGTTATACATACACACATACATACAACTAAATCCATCCATAAAAGACATTAAATTAATAGATAGATATGCATATATGCGCGTTTTTGTTACATAATAAATTTGTTTTACTTTTTTTCAATCTAATTTAGTAAAACAAAAATCTTGTCTTTAATATCTACGAGTATAGGGTATATATGCATTAAACTTCTAAATGGCATTTTTTAAGGAACCGGCTTGTTTTTTTTTTTTTTTGGTTCATCATTTCTTGTGTGAATTAATTTAAAGTGGATTTAAAGATATTCAGTAAAGACGAAGTGTTATACTTCCTTTGAGTTCAAATTGATTTGAGACATTTGAAGAGTTAATGTATTTTGTAAAAGGTGGATTTTAATTTTAAAATAGGTAAAAAGGATATTTTTATAAGTTGTGATATTTGACAAAATTTAATGTTGACAAATCATAGAATTAACATCAATTTTAAAAGGTTATCTCCACTGCTCAGATCTAGAATAATTTTTAAATATAACTTCTTATTTCTAGAATAGGTCTAAGAAGAAAAAACTAAAAGGGTGCCTTTTCCTCAACTCATACGAATTAATTTAATGTTAAAACCATACTAGTACATAGGCTAGAGGTTTCTAGAATCGAAGAACGAATATTTATTTTATATTATGTTCACAAAAAAAAAAAAAACAAAAAAAACAAGAATAAGAATAAGAATACGAGTTTGCAGTTATTTGGAATAATTAGTTGCAATTCCTTCACAATAAATAAGTAATAATAAGGTAAAAAATATTTACGAACCAATAATAGGATAAAAACTTCATAAAACTGATTTTTAGTTTATTTGATATATGTATATTGGGACAATTTAATAAATATTTAAAAGGATTATAATAATTATTTAGCATAAAGAGAGCACAGCTAAATTTTACACAATAAACAATAACGAAGGAAAAATGTGGATATGTAAGTTATTAAAAATGCATGTGAAAAATGAGATACTGTTTTTTTTTCAATTTCCTCTGTACCAGGGTAAACAGGGCAATGTCATTCGACTGTTAAAAAAATCAGTGCTGCTCGTGTCAGTGCTACAAAGTTTCAAGTTAAATTTGTTTTTACATTTATTTCGTTTAGAACGAGTTCAGAGTGTAGTGGCCCAGTTCTCAGTAACAACGAACAAACCCTAAGTTTTAGAATGTCTGAAACAGTTTGACATTTAATATGGTTGCAGAAAAAAATTACTAGAGATGCCGCGAATATTCGGCCACTATTCGGCATCGACATATTCGGCCTATATTTTTGACATTCGGTATTCGGCCGAATGTTGTGAACTATTCGGCCGAATACCGAATAACAAATGGAGGCTTATTATCTTACAATAAATGTTTTCTTTTGTTCAAAAATTTGTATTTTAGTATCTAAAATCTACTAATCTAGTAAGTTGTGGTGAATAAAAACTACTTTTTCGGCATTCGTTGGTAGCAAACGATTACGTCTATCTTCGTAAACAATTCCAGCTTCTGAAAATAGTCTCTCACTTAGATACACATTGTTGGCCGAATGTTCGGCTGCCGAATATTCGGTATTCGGCCGACGAGTGTGGCTGAATATTCGGTATTCGGCCGAATCACTATTCGCGGCATCTCTAAAAATTACTTCTGTTTATTTCACAGGCTTTGGATATTTAAGGATGTGTTCGTTGATATTTTTCGTTTATATTAATTTGGGCTTATTTATAACCGTTGTCTAACTTTAGCCAACTTTGGAAAATGTGTTAAAAAAAACTTGTTTATAGCCGTGTTTTATTAAGTGTTTTTACTGTGAATAATGTAATATTTATTTTTATTAAATAAATAATAAATATTTCCACCAATTTTAAAATAGTTAGACAGTGTCTAAGTAGACAAAAATCTAATAAATACGACTGATTGTTTTCACTAGAACCAAAAACACTTATCAAACTCGACCTGCAAACAACCATTCATTTCAGCTTGAGAATTCCAAATAATTATTTCTTTTCAGTGACAGCTGATTTTGCTATAATTTAAATTAAAAGTGTGCTAGCTGAAGGTAATTTATAAAAATCGCCTTATGATATAGTCAAATTATAATATTTTAAATTAATATACATATACTTATACAAACTTTACTTTCTATTAAAATTTGAATGAAATAATATTGGAATTAAAATTTAACCTATAAAAAGAAGTAGTATAAAATAAAAGAACGAGAAATAATAATTTGACATAGAATGTTAAATTAAGACAAAAAAAAATAAATTTCTAGCAATAAAAGCAAAATGTAGAATTTAAATGATAAAACACTTTAAGAAACTAATAACTGTAGTTGCCACCACAAAATAAAAAAATAGGGAAACAAAACAGAAGCGCAAAATTCTCAAACAATCTGATGTTGAGTTTTAAGCTACTACTACTTAAAAATTTTCTAACTTTATTGTTCTTTACTAAAATGTTCTTAGTTTTAAACATTTTTTGACTACTTAATAAACTCTGACTGAACATGCCTAAAACAGTTATAGTTCATGCAAAAAAGTAAGCAAACATACCATTTTGACATTTTTTAACTGTCAAAGTGACATTTTGAAAAAGATAAAAAGTTTAAAAGGTAATATTACTATGCTAACTTATTTAAAATTTGGAATACCCTTTATTAAACGAAAGCGCGAAAGCGCCATACTTTAAATTCTTCAACATCGTACTAAATCGTTTTAAATTTTGCACCATTGTCTTAGGACAAGGGAGATAGAGTTCCTTAAGCAAAGACAAAAAATGTCGCTCGGTTTAAATAAAATAGCTATATACTTTACCATGCGATTATATGATTTTATGAAAATATTGCATCATAATTTTAATATTTATCTAATCTCAAATGCAGAATATGTATTTGTTTTAAATGATTTTGTTTAAATGAAATTATGATTCTGGTGATTTAAACAATATAAACAAAATGAGTAATATCATTTAAGCATGACATTATATTACGTTTTCTTTTAGATTCAGAATTGCAGTATAAATATTAATTTTAATTGTTTTATATGGTTTTCAGGAGTTTGATTTTTAAGTTAGCAACACTATTTCAAGAGACAGCTGTTTTGACAGAAGTTTATGATTGATATTGATTCTTGTTATCGTTTAATCGACCGATTTAATTTGTCTTATTTAACCTAGACTCTGTAGTTAATTTAAATTATTTTTTATTTATAATAAATAAATTAGAATACCTTACTGAGTAGGTATTTAAAAAAATAAAATAATATTATAAATTATATTTAGAAAAATACAAATGAATGCATATAAAGAAAAAAATAGATCTTTTTAACCACAAGATAAAATTCGTGTAATTCCGCCGTGCATTTTACTTTTAAAACATTTTGAACCTTGATAGTATTTAAGTTGGAAATTCAAATGTTTGTAGTTAAAGTGATAAGACGAAAAAATTACAAATTCGAACTCAGCATACATTTATAATTCTGTAGGACAAAGACAAAATACTATTTTTATTTAAGTTAATTTTTTTTTATTCAATAGATTTCTTGTATTTTTTGTATGATACATAATAATAATGCTATAATCTTTTTAAATGACGTACTGTCTATATTTTTATTCTAATTAATTTTTAATTTGATTTTGTAAATTATATTTGAAAAAATAAATAACAGTATCTGCCACATGTCTATTAAAATTTCTTTTTTTTGAGAACGTCTATATGACGATGTTCATAAACAATGTCACGGTACCTATGATATGACTGTAGGTTAATTAGGTATAAATATATTTTTGATATGGTTTACCTTTTGGTAAAAATAAAAAAAATAAAACTGATGTTGACAATTTAAAATCTTAATTGATTAAGACTTCCCTATGGGATAAGGCCTTGTTTACTTGTTTAATAATAATTTAAAATTAAATTTTTTTTTTGAGACTTATTTTCTGTTATGAAGGAATAATAATAACATAATTTTGTATTTAACTAAAACATTTTAACTTCAATGACAGGAGTAAAGCTGAGAAAATGAAATATTGTTCTGCCTAGAAATAAATGCTTATGTTGGATCAGTGATAAAAAGTTCAACCTGTGATCCTAAATCTCTTAAATATTAAATCTTTCTCTATCTCACTAACTTCACTAACTGCCATAACGTATCTGTTATTTTCAAATTTTAAAATAACGCTTTTCAAATGTTTTGTCTTTTTGGTTTTCAAACTAAAGGATTTCTATTTTTGAATTTAATAATAGATTGAATGCTTTAATGAGTTAAAAGCCTTATTTTAATAGAGCTTAGCATATCGCAATATCCTTAATATTTTATTATTAAAGGCGAAATTAAGGTATAAAATACTCTATTTGACATTTTGTATAAATGTGATTTTATTTTACTATAGATATATGCTGTTTAATGCGTTTTCAGCAGGAGTTAAGAAAAAAAAAATTTATAACGATACGAGTTCCAAAAGTGTTTAAAATTGAAAACGTAATTTTATATTTATATAGGTATGTACCTATACTCAAACTTATTTTAATATTTTCTAAATTACAGAAGAAGCTATTGATCTTAAAAATTCTAAGTTTTTGACCTTTAAGAACAAATTCTTCCAAGTTATATGTAGATAGGCCCTTTATTAAATTTCAAAAGAACTTTAAAATAGGTAGGTAGGTATGAGTTTCCAGAAACAAAATCATTCAAATTTAGCTTCTCACTTAGCAGGGTTAAATACATATGTAGATAGTTTAAAGATTAAACAATTATTTAACTAACCATTATAAGTAATTGTAATAGAATTAAATTATTTGGTAATTTCACTTGTACAAAATTTTGCAAAATAATTTAAAAAAAAGTGAAAATAGATATAAATTGTATTTTTAAATTAAAATGAAAAATAATAACTGTAACAAACCTTGTCATATCAAGCGAATTGTATAATCCAAAGTAATCATCAGTTTTTATGGGAGATAATTTTTCAATAGAAAATATGTGTGTTTTTTTTTATTAAAGTCCTTTCTTTCTTTAAAACAGATTAAATTTCACTTTCACACTAGGTACGTATTCAAAGTTTATAAATCCAAACTATGTTAACAGAACTTGATTGATGAAATCAAAAATACAAAACGAAATCTATTTTTTTCTGTATTAACTTTTTTTTTTAATTTTTTTACTAAATCCCGACTTTTTAAAACTAAACAATTTCACTCTGAAGATTTATTGGCAATTATTTTTTTTTTTTACTTTTTAACGTGGATATTCAAAAGGATGTCAGAAGAAATATCCATCTATAACACACTCTGTTTTTAAGTTCACAAAAGACGCATTAGATTTGTTACACCGCATCAAAACTGCAGAACCACCGAACTACTTAAGACCATTATTATCACACAACAACACAACACTACAAACGAGGAGAGGAGAGTGTGTGAATACCAAAAAAAAAAAAAATTAAATAAAGTCCAAAATTATGTTCGTATTGGTGTTTGGAGCTATTTGTCTGTCTGAATTACACACAACATATAGATATAGTTACATACCTATATATTTTCTTGCCAAAAACCCCAAATATAAGGAACTTAACGCGAGATCGCTCTTACTAATACACATTCAAGTTTGCAAAAAAATATGTTTTTTTGTTTAATAAAACAAAATGTTAGCCACCCACAACAACAAATGAGAGTATGTTTTTCTTCTTAATTTATTTTTTTTTTATTATACACAGAATATTTAATTCTTGTTCTTAAATTTTTTATAATGCATACGCGTGCATACTTATTTATATTCGGTCCTTATTTAAAAAAAAAAAAAACCGTCCAACGTTTGACGACTATGAAGCTTAAAATTTTGTTTCTTTATAAGAATGTTAGCTTCCAGCAGAATTTTGTGACTGTAGCTAGTTCGTTTGCCATTTTTTTTTTTACATGTGCGGCTGATTAATCAAAAAAAAAAAAAAAACACTTAAGCGCAAAAAAAAAATATCAAGGGCAAATTTAACACGTCGTCATTTGCACAAATGTATTACAGAAGAGATATTATGGTTTTGTAGTTGTTGATGTCTGTTAATCGCATAGTATTGTGTATCTTTGAATTTTTGTTGTTGTTGTTGTTTAAGATGTATATTTTAGATACACAGATATTTGGGACCGCCGCCGTTTGTATACATTAACTTTTTAATTTGACAGCCGTTGCCAAATTTGTGTAGTACCTACTTGTAGATAGATATATGTATATATTATAATATGTTCGCAGATAGGTATTTAATATTTTTTGCACAATCGCCCCGAATATATTTCTTTTTTTTAAAAGTTTGTTTTACTTTTTCTATTGAAACATTGATGATTGCGTATTTTAAGATACAAGTATAGGTATACATCTATCTACCTAATTTTTTTTTTTTAATTTTCAAAACTGATCTTAATTGATTGCAAAGTTATTAAACCATAAATGGCTATTTGTTTCATTTGCTTCTGCTGATCTCATCCTTTAAGGTTTTATAAAGACATTGAATTAAATAAAAGCGGACAAAAAATAAACAATTTAATTTTGTAAATAACACTGAGTGTATTTTTTATTGTTTTTCTTTTACGTAGGAATTTTATAATGGAAGTAAATATATTTATTTATTAAAACTGAGTATTTATTGCACTTCGTTGATTGATTTTCGTAAATGTATGTATAAATGAATTCCTTTTTTTTTTTTAGAAAATTGTATAGTTTTATTTATTTATTTTTGTTGTTTAAAAAAAAAATATATAATAAGTTTTATTAACGAAATTTTGATCAAAGTGATCGCGCATTAGACAACTTCGACGACGACGACGATAACGACGACTGCAGCATAGTAATATAGAAGAGCATTGTTCAAATCTAAAAACGAACTATTATGACACACTATATCTAATAAACAGTCGGCTAACTACTAATGTTAACCGCGTGCATACACTATTAGTAAAGTCAAATTCTAGAGCTTGAATTTGCGAAAAATTACACCAGCAACAACAAAAAAACAAAATATCAACAACAACAACATTAACGACGACGAAAAGATTGGCTAAATCGGAGAAGAACGGAGAGGAATTTTTGTTTGTGTTGTTGTTGTAGGTAGGTATATTCGGTAAAAAAAGTAAGCAAACGTATCTAACACAAGACTGAACTGAAAAAAAACTACAGCAATTTCAACAACGACGACGACGACGATGGGCGAAGTAAAAGAAGACGACAACGACGACTACAATGAAGATGAGAACAGGAAAAAAAAATTAAAATTGAAAAATAAAAAAAAAAATTGAAACACACTGTGCAAATATCAATAGAGAGGTCCCCGCAAAAATTCACGAGAGCGAGAGCAAAACTTTATGAAAAAAAAAAATCAAAAAAAAAAAAAAAAAAAAAAACATACATGAAAAAGTATCTAAAAGTGAGCAGCCGAGCAGCTAAAGCAAACCTCCTCGGAACCGCACAAGCAGCCACAGCAGAAGTTAGAAAACAAAACAAGTTGTCCCTTGTCTAACCTAAACTACCACTACCTCCTCTTATGCGATCGCGAATATACCAAACACCATTAACCACACATAGTAGATGTATCTCCTCTCTATAGCCAAAGAAGAGAAAACCCTGTGCTGTGCGAAATAAACATTGCGAAAAAAATAAAATAAAATAAAATAAAATACATCACGATCAGTGTGTAATATTATTCAACATATTTGCGAAATTCCTTATAATAGCACAGCACAGTACGGCTATGGGTAGGTATTGTGAGTTTGTGTTTGTAATAGATACGCACTCATATATTTGCGCGATAGCGCGCTCATTCACCTACAAGGAACTTTATAGAGAAGTGTTTGTCTCTTCTAATAAGCACAGCCAGAGCCAGCCCCAATCCAACAGAACAGGCACTCCACTAAACTTAACTTAAAACGATCTTATACACTCGATGAGATCCTAAACAAAACAAGAGAGCGGCAGCGGTGGCAGCCGGTACGGTAGTGGTACATGCACTTGCTCTTTTACTCTTTTCCGTTAGAGAAACACATGCGAACAAATCTTAAAGATACACTAACAAACAGCAAAGCGTAGATAAATGAAATTTGCAAATAACACAACGCGCCTTTTTTCGTTGCAAAAAGAACAAAATAAAAAAAAACAAAAAAACAACAAGAAAAGTATCAAACGAAGATGAACGAAACAGCAAACGATTGCGATTGTGAAGTAAAAGAATTAGCGATAAAAGTAACGCAAAAAAATAAATAGCTAGAATACCCCAGATCGAGAGCACTATAAAGAAATTGGCACACAACAACAAAAGATCCAACAGTCAAGATAAAAGGCAATAGAAAAAAAAAGCAAACGAGAATAACAAAAATTGCAAACAGACATGTGCGCGAGGCACGATCAAAAGCGAAAAACTTTACCTCTAGTTAGAGTCAAGAGAGACAGACAAGATCTCTCGCTCCCTGTTCCTAATATAAATATCTATACGATATTTAGATACAAGTAGATATTACAACAAAACACAAGACACCAACTAAAATTTTGCAAATATAAAATTCAATTGTACTGTAGTTGTATAGGTATACCCATGTGTATCTTGCGAGGGATCTTTTTAGATAGACATAGGTAGGTATTTTCGCCGCAGGCAACATTCCGATTTCAGGTCCCGTGTGCTATTGCCATAACATACATGCAAAACTAACACAGGTGTAACGGATCATCCGCAAAAGGGTTGTTAAAAGAACAGCTTTGCAAACCAAAAAAGAATAGGTATCCTAATATATGTACACATAGTACATACGAATATGCATATAAAAAAAACACAAACAAATACTTATAATCTCTAAGCATTTGTTTAGATGTATTGGTTTAGGAGAGCCAGAGAAGATCGCGAATTATGCGCGAATTATTTTTTTTTTTTTTTTTAATCATTTTGTTCGCATTTATCTCTTTGATCATTATTTTGCTTCATTCGTACCTTCTGCTCACCACACCCTTCGAATGGATTTAATTTTATTTGCAAAAATGTTTGCAACTTTATGGATGTAAACGCAATTTGAAGAGAGAGAGCATCAAGTTTTGGTGGAGATGGAGACATACCAACGTAGAGGCTCATAGATAACAAGTGAAAAGGCATATGGTTTGACTACCATTATACGGATGGTTATAAGTTAGATGAAGTATTACAGTTTTTGCAAAGTTTGTAGCAGCGCATAAGAAGCATTGCCAGATGTTATATAATTTTTTTTTTTTTATAATTTACGCGCACTCAATGGGTTATGACTACCCTTTATATGCTAAGTCTTAACATAGTACGAGCGTTTAGGAAACAGAAATAGGATTGAGTAGGAGATAACGATGTACATTAGTCTTAAATGTCTGGACACTGATCTGGGAAGGAAAAATAGAGCTGGATTCGTGTAGTTCGACTAAAAAAAGAATCTCTGTACTTGACGGTACGACCGAAGTTTGGCTCAAGAGTGTAACGATGAGCATTCCTGGCGGAACGGGTATTACGGGAAAACTGTTTCAGAGGAGGAATGCATCCGGATGTTTCTCTAGAGCACTGACCAAAAAGGGTATCAAACATATATTTTAAGATTCGACGATTTTACTAATGGACAACTTGTGTAGTCAGCAGGTATCTATTTGAAATTTGAATTCAGGAATTCAATTGCTATTTAGTGATCGATCTAAATTGTTAGCAAAACACGTTTCCAATAGTCATCCGGACTTATATTGATTCTTCCTTAGCAAGTCTGTTTAATGGAAACTTTGAAAAACGTTCCAATACTTCGATCCGTTGCGTGCTAGAGACTAGTTGGAGATTGTAGTACCTATAGCCAATCCCAACAGAAGTTTCCCTTCGAATTGGAGCTTTAAACAATGCACCTATGGTTCGCGTACACCGACAGCAAATCATCGGCCGATTTAGCGTCGGAGCTATTCGGAAGAATATATTGGACGGTCGTCTGCATATACTGCAGCCGTTCTCGGAGTCGGACGGTGCCAGTCTTGATTTTGTAGGTAATTTTTCAGTATCCATTTTTTTGTGTTTCACTAAATTCACTGGCAAACTGAGGACAAATCCAAACAAGTTTGGATTCGTCGATTGATCGGTAGTACTCGGACGTTATCGGACGATGTCGGTTGAAGTAGTGTACGAGCTCTCTTTCCTTAACTTTCCTTAACTTCTTAACATACGTTTGGATCGATCTCCAGAGTTCGGCCAACGATGTCCGAGCAAACTCCGGCCGATGACGGATTAGGTGTACGCGAGTCGTAATTGTTCCATCATTTCGTGCTTTTTTTAAGGGAAGTCTGGCATTTTCGATTGTTCAAATTGTGTGTTCTTTATCAGCAGCTTGTAAAATATCTCATGTTTTTTAACAGGCCAAGTACGGTTTTAAATAACCCCATAGTATGGTTCTTAACTGGTACCCTGGTACTTCGAATGCTTCTGGAAATCCTCAAAGCACACTGTTCTTATTATTATTGTACTTTTAAAAAAAATAAACTAATAAGAAGTGAAAGTAAAGAACATTTTAGGAAAATAGAATAGTAAGGCAAATTTATTTTATGTGCTTTAGACTGTGGGAAACAAAAAATCAAGTCGTTTTAATTATTTCTAAATCAGTCCCAAGCTTTTTCAAATAAAAAGGTACTGTAGTGTAATAACTTCATAACAAGTCTTCAAGCCACAAATATAAATTATATCAAATAACATAACAAAACCATAGCATTCAAAATCATAAAGAACAAAATGTAAACACAAGCACATGGCTTCATAAATTAAGTTCAGTAATGATACACTAAGCCATTAGTTCCAAATACATTTTGTTGTCCCTTGGACAAATGATATTTGGGCAAGTGGCACAGAATGATTTCTATTACACTATTTCTGATTCACCCATTACATTATTTCTATAATAGAGCATCAATATGCTGATGTATTTTAGGTTGTAAGAATCTATATTATAAGTGGGGATTAGGTTCATAAGTTAAAATTAGGTATAAAAAGCGCTATGATTTCCTAAATAAAATCAGTCTTGACAAATATCTTGACTCTTGAACAAATTGCGCCATCTTGTCATATTTTTTTAAGCCAGCTGCGCTTAAACAGCTTAACATAGCGTGCTACGCTTATATAGCTTAGGGTAGTGACCAAACCTTGTTGAACTACCCACCGAATATTACAGTACATTTAACGGTATGCCTGCATAAATCAAACTATAAATAAATAAAATTTGTACAGAATTTTGTAAATCAAAACCATTCATAAAGAAATATCGGAAATCCAACTGACATCAATATGTAGTAGATGTAAAGATTATCTTGACGTTTGACAGCTCAAACATTTTGTTAGTCCCCTTTCACACGAGGAAAAAAGTTGGTTGAGATTTTTTGACGTTTTCTTTTAATTTCCAATTTCCACCAATCGTGAACTAATCATTCCCCTTACTTGTTGTCCTTCTCACAGAAAAATGAAAGTTTCTGGAAACTTAGTTTCCTCGTGTGAAAGGGGACTTAGTTTTAAATTTACTGGTCTGTTCGTTTTTTTTTTTTTTTTTTTTTTTTTTTTAAATTTGAGTAGCCTCCCATTGATCTTAAGAAAAGGTTTTTAGTAAGTAAGAATATAAACAATTGCTTTGGGTATACGTAGAAGACAATCCCGGAAAATTAAAAATAAACCATCTCAACAAAAAAAAAAAAAAATACACGTCCGGGAAAATCCGTATAGATGGCAACGCTGGCATAAATTTTACTTTTAACATAAATTATCAATTTATATTTTATAACTAACAGCGTTGTTCCTGGGAAAAAAAATGTTGGGGCAATTTTTGGGGCCATTTTAACATTTTTGGGGCCACTTACTTTTTCCGAATTTAATAAAACTAGTATTGAAATTCGATCATCTGAGCGACAAGATATGATTTCACATATGGCTATTTATACACAATGTAGTCGACCGATTCACATACTCTCTTCTTATGGCACTCCTAATAAATATTAGGCGTGTTTTTTTGCAAGCCCGGTGGGAATTGCAGGAAAAAAACGACCACAGGGATTAGTGACAGCAACACAGAAACAAATTGGAGTTTTATACAAACTATCTATAACAAGTATATAATTTATGCCGGTAACACAGTTTTTCTGTGTGCTTAAGTTAAGCCCGGAGAATTATCTGGGTTTAGCTTAGCCTGTAGGGGATTAGTTGTTGTTGTATTTAACATGGTGATTGTTTAGCACCGACGTTGTTTTTTTCGACCAATTCCCTCTGGGCTTACAAAAAAACACGCCTATTATCTTTCAAATGGTACCTATATTTTTTTATGTCGGGCGTTCGGTGAAAGTATAGTTTAAAGAAAAATGCTAAACGCATTAATATATAGATAATCAAATAAAACATTAGGTTATATTTCGAATTTTTGTATTTGTGTTTAGTATTTTTATAATTTAATCCATTTTTTTTTTATAAAAAGCAACATAAGATATGTTTACATAAGTAGGTATAACATAAAATATTTTCAAATTATTTTAATCTATTTTAACATTTTTTTTAATAATTCTGCAGGCGGAATTAAATTTCCACAGGTAACATTTTTTAGATAACCTTTAAAGCTCATAAGAGCAGTAATTACTTCATAGCTGAGTCTATTTCGATTGTCTGTTTTAATATTATTAAGAGCCGAAAAAACACGTTGTGCACATGCACTGCTATGAGGTAAACTTAAACTTAAAATATTAATCGCGAAAGAGCAAATGTTAATATATATATTTTTCAATGAATGTGTTCAGTAAAATTAGGATATAGTAAATATCGATCACTTTGAAATTACCGATTTCTAAAATATGTATAAGTATGTTTTATTATGCTGTTCAAAATTAGTTACTATAGTTTGTGAATTTGACGATTTTGGGGCCATTTCGTGATGGCCCGGGGCACGGGGCCAAAATAAAAATCTTGGGGCCAAATGGCCCAATTGGGCACTTTAGCACAACGCTGATAACTAAGCACATTTTGTGTTTTTTTCAGCGTTTTTCTCCGAATCAGTCCAATCGAGTGGACTTTTTCTGTTTTTAATCTGAATCTTTCTATTTTAAATTATTGTTTTCAATTATATCAGATTTATAAAATGTGAACCTGTAGGTAAATATTTTCCAATCTTTTTTTTTTTAATTTGGATACAAAAACCACACAACTGTCTTTAAATAAAAATTGATCTTAAATAACTTGAAAGAAAAACTGAAAAATATAAGAATATGTAGATCAAACTTAAATCCAAAAATTAACTCTGGCAGTATTTGATCTAATTTTGTGTTCACTCGTTTCCAAGTCTTCTCAACACACGCCCATTCAATGGTCACAGAAGAAAAAAAAACCATACATACTCACACTGATGAAAACCGGCAAAATTGTAGAAAAAAAAATTGGCAATGATTCCACTTGTTGGACTCTGAAAAAAAAAAAACATATCCATTCCTTTTGATTGAGACCTCTTTCTCTCTCTCTCCAAACAACGCAATCTAAAGTTAAAGACATAGAGCAAGAGCAATTTAAACACTTTATACTCACTAGTCATAGTAGAGAACAACGTTATTTAACCTTCTTTCTAGCGCTGTCCTCTTTTTTGCTTTTTTCTATTTTCTGCTTTAACTCTGCTTTCAATTCAATATAAAATTTTTGCAAAAAACAAAATTGAAAAGTGTGTGAGTGAACATTTTTGCACTTTAGTAATTCTCGCAAGGTCGTTTGTCGTAACTGATATTGAGCTCGGCTTGGAAGCGTGAGCACAAAACGGAATTTGCAAAAAACGAAGAACAGGCGCTTGCATACTATATTGGTACAAACTATGGTACATTATGCTAGCAGAAGCGGCCTTAGCTAAGCTTTTTTCCACTAACCAGCAGAAACAGACACCGCTGCTGCTGTTTGCTGTGTTTCTCCTGCTGTTGCTGGTGAAGTGGAATGGAAGTGAAGATGTTGGCGCGCGTTGGCTATGGCAATGGCTGGCCAAACATTGGAATAGATTAATGTGGGTACTGCTATTTTTTTGCGTTACATTTGTGTGTGTATTAGTGCGGTGCGATCATTTGCTTTCGTAACGGCATTAAAAGCTCGATGCTCGCTTTGAAATGAGAGAAGACTAACACACAAAAAAAGGGAAAAGAAATTGGCAAGCAAAACCGAAATAAAATAGTAATGTGGGCAATAAAACGAATTAATGTAGCGAAAAAAAAGTTGTGGAGTCGGTTTGTGGGGGAGGGGTAAAGGGATTTTTTTTTTTTAAAGACCTTCGTAAAAAGTAAGAAGAGGAGACTAGAGGAGGAAATAGATTTTTTGCTACAAGGTTTGCAAGCTGGATGTAGGTATTTTGCGAAAACTTATGGTGGTCCACGGAAGTTTAGTTGAGCTGGGGGGTAAGAAAAGTTTGGCATTTGATGGTGTTGGTAAGTTCCAAGTATAGGTACCTACCCATTATTATTTTTTTGGCGTAGGTTTATGATCGATTTTTTTTTTTTGGTTTGTAGTAAGTAAAAATCGTTTTAGGTTTATTCGAGTGTGTTAAAGTTTTAAGTGTGAAAGAACTTTGACATTTTCTATTCCTATACCTACATATATCTGATCTGACTTCTATTTCGTTATATATGTAGGTATCTCTGCCTACCTAATGCAATCGATAGCTTAGAAGTTTGAAATTTTTGATTCAAGGCTCCACGAAATTGTTCTTTTTATTAGCGAAATCTGAAAGCTTATTGATTCTTTTGAATACAAAAAAAACAGCTCATGGAAAAATGATGTTACTAGGTACCTAAATAAGTTTATTGTTAAACGACAACAGAACCTATTCGAATGTCTAGGTAGGACCATACGTAGTATGTATGTAATGTCTGTACCTAATAAATGGTTAGGTACCTTATAAAATAAATTATAACAAAATTTTTAGGTACCTATGTTCTGTTCATGATAAGATTGTCCAGACCTTCAGTGACATCACTTACAACCGAAAGTTATCGCAGCAGTAATATTTGATATCTTTATCAGCTTATACTGTCACAGTTGATAAGAGTCTCATAATTTAGTTTTTATTCTTGTTTCTATAGGTAGGTACATAGGTAAGTTACTTTAAAAAAATGATCAAGTTGATGATAAAATTAATTCTAACTTGACGGTATATGTCTTCACTTTGAAAAAATTGAAAAAAACAGTTAATTTTCAGTTAACTTGCTTATTTATTAATTAATTAACTTGATAATTTTTTCAATCAAAATCTTTTTGATTTCAGTGATTTGTTTTTATGATTTAACAATCTCTTATAAAATTCAGAAAAAGTTTAAAACATTAAAAACTTATGTAGGTAGGTATGTGTTTACCTATAAGAATTTCTACATTATCTAGTATTTTCTAGGGTTTATCCAACATTATAAAAATGTAAGTACGTCTGAAAGTGAAATTTCTTTGATAAGATTACAGAAAAAAATAAATTCTACGATTTAATTGCACGAACTTGCACTTAAGTTCATAAAACGATATTATAGCTAGGTATTGTAGCTTAAAATTGAAGATATGTGTAGCAATGCTTCAATTTAAATATGTAAAATGAATTGGTTTTTTGTTTTTACGCGCATAACTCGGCTGAGCATTATCTAGACTGGAAGAGTTAAAAAATTGTGAAAAAACGAAATTGCATATTTTCAGGGATGGATGGTAGCGATATCTGAAAAATCTATTTATGAGGGCGAAACTATTGATTCGAAGGAAATGACAATTGGCTAATATTGTTCCCCATTAAAATGCCAACAGATGGCGTTATGCTCTCAGCCTGCTAAATAATATTTTAGTGGGCCAAAACTCATTAGTTGGTTGTTTAAAGCCCTGAACATTTTATTTTTACTCTTTAAAATGCTCTAATTGATGAGAAATTTCATACGAAGCCATGCGGACAGTGATGCTGCATGAAAACAAAACAAAAAATACCTACAGTATATACAAAAAATCTCTTCATTTTCCCTACACCCACAAAATGCATGAAATAAATACAATTAAAACAAATTAAATTATTTCCTCACTCCCAGTAAATTCCCAAAGGAGTCATGAGGCACTGTGTTACTTTAAGGTACATAACATGTAAAGACTGCATAGTTAAGGTATCTCTTCAAAAATATTTTAAATTTTTTTTGGATATACAAAGTGTCGTTTTATTGTTATGTAAAAAAAAAACACTCATACGCCATACATCATTCTTTAAAAAGAATAATGTACTGAAATTTCTTTGCTCAGTAACCTTCCACGGTTAAAAATTTGTTCTTGGAAGCAAAAGAGAAGAGAAGACCTGCATGTTATATGAATACAAAACAATTTTTTTTAAGTCCTCAAAACATATCTCCAGCTTCTCTCAAATTCTTAAAATAATAACAAATTAAATTAATTTAATTGCGGGGTATTTTCCTTCAGGACTAGAACAAGTTGTCCAGGCTGAAGGTTTTTCTTTGTTTATAACCACTTGGGGCGCGTCAAATCAAATTTTATTATATTCTGATACATAGTCTTTGACCAAAGATTCACTATGCATCTTCATGTGGCACACAGTCGCATGAAGTTCTTCGCAATTTTTACATGTTGTTGCCAGCCTCTCTACATAGACTTTCAAAGTATTGTAAAAAAAAATACCTATCCTTTGAGTCCTTTGAAAAATTGCTCTTCATGCGCTCGATGTTGTAAAAGTTTAATTTTTGGATGGTCTTAACTGAAGGTTCAGTCATTTTGATTAACTCTTGATAGCTCAAGATTGAGAAAATGCAGAAGTTAATATTGGACTATTTTAGGGACTTAGCTCTGTTGTAGCAACTTGGCTCTATTGTAGCGACTTGGCTATGATGTAGCGACTTGGCTATGATCTAGTGACTTGGCTCTGTTGTAGTGACTTGGCGTTGATTTAGCGACTTGACTCTGTTGAAGCGACTTGGCTCTATTGTAATGACTTGGCTATGATGTGGCTGGGCTATTCGGCTCGAATGATCAATGTTTTGTCTGGAGATAAAAATCCTTAAGATATTTATCGAGTGTTATGTTGTTTGTTTGACAGAAAAATCCTCGGTATAGTTCAGCGCTGAAATTATGTTACATGGTCAAAATACTAATCTGGAGTAAAAAATGTATCAAATTGTTGGCACTTTTTTTTATAAAATTGCTGTGTGCATGTATCGGTCCGTCCTTTCTGTTATCCATGAGTCTATTTGTACATATAGAGTTGGAAAAGAACATAAACGGATATGAGTGAGATTGCTTCAAATTCGGTATAGATCATTTGTTATTTAATTATTAGGAATAGAAGTTTCTTTAATTTATTTAAGACCGTGTAGTTTCTCTCTAGGGTTTTTTTTTTTTTTTTTTTTTTTAATGTTCTCAAAAACTGGCCAAAAGTGATTTTAAATTAGATTTGGTAAAACATCCAAAATAGGACGGGTTAACTTAATTTTTGGGTTATTTCAGTTAAATTTAATAGGTACAGGCCACCTTTCAGCAGAAATATTTCTGATAATGGTTAAAATTGGCACCTGCGATAGAACCATTTTTTTCTATTTTTGCTTTTCTCGAAAACGATGTAGGTAATTAATTTTGATTAATTTTGTTGCATAGAATGTTTTTAAAAGTTAAAGTTATGTAAAAAAGAATTTAAAAAAAAATGTATTTTTTAACTTTAAAAATCGGAAACGATTTAGTCAATTTTTATTAAACTTTGTACCATATTATTGAAAATTATCTAGCAGATTTTAAACAAAAACTATTCCTTTAGCTGAACTTAACGTTACCTTCCATACAACTATTTAAAAGACTTTAAGGAAAATTTTATTTTTTCTCGAAAACAATTCCTAGGAATAAAGAATAAAAAGCCAATCTCATAGACATTTTACTACCAAAGCCACTTGATCACTTATCAGGTTTCTTTCAATGAAGATTGTTTTTTGTTTGCTTATTTTAATTGGCAACTTTTTTATTTGACAGACCCTGTTTCATTTAATTTATGTATTATATAAAAATATAAAACTCTTTAGCAAATTAAGCTCCCCCTAAAAAAAAAAGAAAAAAATAGTCGCAATGATTCCATGATTCATTTATCTATGCACATCGATTCCATTTGATTGATGAAGGTGTCTCATTGATAGTGCTACCCCATTTATTTAATATTTGACCCGATAATCATAAGGTCACCCATTCTAAATATCAAAGAAAAGAGAATGCACCGCTGTACGTAAGATACTCCAAAATACTCGTTACTCGATATCTGATACACAAAAAAAAAAAAAAAACAACATCTTCATTTCCTTAACATTAAAAAAAAAAATCATATAATAGCCAAAACCACTTCGTGATTATGCTAATTATGTGCAATAGGTTACCAAATATTAATGTGGGCACATTTCTTGTTTGAGAAATTATTAAACAAACAAAAAAAAAAAAACACTGCAAAACTTTAAGGCATTAATCGAGTTTTGTATGCGAATTTTTCTCAAACATTCGCTTTTAGTTCTTGTCATTATGCAAATTTTTAATATTTTTTTTGTTTTGTTTGTGATCTATTTTAGTCTTGAAATTAATTATTTGAACTGAAAGTGAATAAAATTTAGACTAAAATGAAACTTTGTTACCTCATAGGACAATAATATTCATTCTTCTTTTAAGTAACTCTTTTGAATTATCTTCATAAAAAACGTATGCAGGATTTCGATGAGAAAGAGAGAGAAAGAGAGAGAGGGAGGGAGATATGGGTAATCATTTTTAATTTAAATTTTACTAAATGGTATTTTTTAAACTTTGAAAGAGGTTGGAAAAAGTTCAGGGCTAACATAAGATGTACAGCATTTATAGAAAATCTATAAAATTCTCAGTTTGTTATGGTAGGTGTTTAGTTTTTTAATTGCTAAACTTCCAATTAAGTGAGTTGAAACATCCGAATTTAATGAAAATCTTTCATGCATGCGGTTCCTGGTAGATATAAAGGTCTAATAAAGGGCTTGTTTCTCGCCTAGTGGGAAATAAAATACAACTTTATTGAAGTGAACTTAGTTTTCATGTAAAATGGAAAATAAGTTAATTTACTTAGAAAAATTTAAAGTAAACTACTTTTCGAAATTAAATTTACAAGCTCTGCGAATAATTTATAAAAATCTGTCTCATACATTAATGTGATATAGAAATGTGTGACAATCATACATACTCCTTTACTTATAAGAATAAGGCATTTGTGTGAACAAGAAGCAGTGGTGGATTATGCCACCTGCCAAAAATATGGTTTAGTTTAAGGTAGTATTATGTGAGTACATAAATATGAACAATATAGCACTTTCTTGTACTTCGCACATATGCATGGAATTTACAGTTTAAGATATTTAAAATATCTGAAATTAATTTGACACAAGCGCAATGTACACCAATTTATTTCTTACACAAATTTCAATTTATGAGAAAAAATTTTAAAAATCGTTGGAACGGTTTTTAAAAAAAAAATAATTTTTTATATATAAAATTTTGAATGTTTTTAAGGAAAAAATATTGGTACCCCAATTTTTATTAAAAGTAAAAATTGGTTTTGCAAAAAAATTATTTACCCATTTATAAATACATATGTATCGATTTTTCAAAAAAATAATTTTGAAAATATTTTTTAAAAATCCAAAATTTGAGTTTTTTGAAAATTTTGATATATAATATTATTCAAAGTTATTAGGAGCTTTTGCATAAAAAAACATTCATTAAAATTTGTTCAACAGATAATGAGATAGTCGAAAGCCAAATGGTTCTATGGGAGGTACCATTTATAACCATTTTTAATAAAATGGTAGCCTTTTTGTAAAAGAAATACAATATATTGTTCATTTTTCTGTACTCACACAATACTTTGACATCAATTAAACTACCTTGTTACCAATAAAGTGTCTTCAGTATTTTTTTAAAGTTAATTTACTGTTTTTATACACTAATTTATATATTTGTATATCAAAAGTTTAATGACAAACAATAATGTAAAATTCTAAAAACTATCAAAGAAAATGTGTCAAATACAAAATTTAAAAATTAATAAAATTCAAACTCCTGATGAGACCGGAGAATTATTTGAAACGAATGATTAAATTTTACAATCCTTACAAGTTCAACGAATTGTTGACTTATAAATCGAGTACGGAGAAAAAAGAAAGAAACCGAATGTACAACAACAACTTGTGTGTGGCTAGTAAAAATGCTGGTTTCAAATGCATTTGTCAAACAACAAAACCTTAATTGGGACGAACTTGATCAGGTGGCCTCGGTAGCGCAATGCGTAGTGCATTGGATCTGAGTGAGCTTGGTCCAGGTTCGATCCCCAGCTGGGGCAAAAAGTTTTTCAAATAAAATTGAACAATGACCAAGCACCACTAAAGGAGTCTGATGATCGGCCTGGCAGTCGTGAAATAGCTATAACTCCAGCCTAAATCTTGGTGGTAGCCCACCCAATTGTTGTTGTTTCATTCAAACCTTCAATATTAATATGATGGTGCGAAAGCTTGGCAGCCTAACTGCAAGTGTGTTATCACACAAAAACCCCTTATAGATTAAATTTTTAATTAATAGCCATATTTGCAAAAACATCATTAAGCATAATTATTATACACCATAAATATTACCATAGCAATAGTTAGATTAAGTATAGACTTAGGTTAATGGGAGCAAACATCACTTTTGAGATATGACAGATGTTTTTTTGTCTCTATCTATAAATATGGTCGGCATCATGGTTTTCTTTGTACATCATGCCTATACCCGGTAATGAAATCAAAATAGTGACCACTAAAGTCAAGGGAAATGAGAGCTCGTAATTTTGATTATATTTAGTTAAGGTTAAGTACACAGGGTCATAGGTGCAGCTGATAAGTAGATTAAGCTAAATCAAAAAAAAAAAAAAAATTAAATAAAGCCAGAAAGTTTTATCAATATTTTATTTTCTTAGAATAAAAAAAACATAAAAAAAAAATAAAGTTATATCGTACCATGTACGTGTGACATGTAACGTATTACACGTAACGTGCTTAACGTAAGGCACACGTTTTTATTTTACCCTGCTCTTGACAAAAATATTTACACATCAATAAAGAGTTGCCAAGCCAATGAGTAGAAGTTCTATAAATATTAAGAGAAATTTTAGATATTAAGAAATATTTTTATTTTAATTAAGTTTTTTTTGTTTTAGTTGTTGAGTTTAATGAAGTATTTAAAAATTATGAAAATTAACGTTAGCATGAAGGTAATTTGTATCCCAAAGAAATTGAGTTTAAGCATGCGCTTGCTTTTTTTAAATTAAAATATTTCGTTAGTTTTTTTTTTATTTTTTGTTTAAAAAAAAACCTAGAACGATTTAAAAAATAAGTGTGAGTGCCTGGACTCACAGTTAAGATGTGTAAACATCAAATTAAATATTCAAGTGCTGGCTTTACATCACAGAACGCGGCAAATTTGAACTGTCAACCAAATTTCAACGTATTCAGGAACCTTCCCAATATTGAAGGTATCCAAGGAAGGAAAGCTTTGATTTTTGTATTATCTTTTTCCAACAATCAGATTAGTAATTATATTTTATTTTTTACTAGCTGACCGGGCAAACGTTCTTCTGTCATATAAATTATTTCTAATAAATATTTTGGTTGTTAAATAAAAAATAACTAATGTATTGTAAGTGTGTTTGAATGTTTTAATGATCGATAAACTTGATCGAATTAGATCGATAAAATAGAACAATCCTTTTTATTGAGAAAATAGAATGAATTAAACGATTTGAACGAAAGTGTGTTTGACGTTTATGCTGCCGGCAATGACAGTGCGCATTGTAATTTGATAAAGAAACGTGATAGCGTTCGTGAATCTTGTGTTCTATTGAGAAGACAAATGTCACAGTGCTATATCAGTGTGGAGCACTTCAGAAGTATCGGTGCAATCAAGCATTTCATGGTGTATCTCGTCGGGTCGTTTGAACACCCAGGAATTGAATTATTGACCATTTGCCGCAGTATTGTGAACTATTTCTGTTGCTCCGAACGATGTCATTTAGAAGCATGAATTGAATCTGGAAATTGACTTCAGGAACAGGTTTGAATCTGCATCCGTGTCGATGAGCGCAAGCAGTTCAATGTTTTTTGGTGGTGTCTCAATTTATGGCAGTTGCACTTTTCCTGATGCCAAAACATGCTGGTAGACTCATGTTTGAATTTGAGAGCATGACAATGGGGACAGTTTTTTATCCATACCACCAATCAGCACAAAACACCTATGTATAAATTTCTTTTAAATTAAATTAAATATATTAAATCCAATATATATTTTCTCAGATTTTTGATAGCAAAGCTGAGAAATTTTGCTGAGGAATCCTATTCATGAAACTGAGATTGCAGCGATCTCCGAGATCCTAAATCTCGGTTGTTTATATAAATATACTAAAATTGCGATTGTTTATACAAATATACTAAAATCGCGATTAGAAAATGTGGGGTGAGGGTAGGAGGGTGAACATTTGTTTGTTTTACATATTTTGTATGCCAAATCTTAAAAATAAAAAAAAAATGTTTTATGGGAACACCCTATTTTAAACGGCACCCTAATCAGCTAACGGTACTTTACGACCTATTCTTATACCTACCATATATACCAACAAAATTTCATAAAAATCGGTCAAGCCGTTTCGGAGCAGTTCGACCATAAAACACCATGACACAAGATTTTTATATATAAGATCGACGTAAAAAAATAATAATTTGTCATCAAAAAAAAAAAAGAAACCGAAGATTAAATTCACGGTGATGATGTTTTTCTTCAATTAATCAGATTTGTATGTTATCTATAAATGAATGCACTTGTTCAAACGGTTCAAATAATTACCATCATACTCCACCTAACCGTATCACCTAATTTGTTGGCTTAGAACTTAAAGCATTAACTTTCTCTAATTACTTACATATATACCTATAACCGATTGTAGATGACATTTAGGTCGGTGTGGATTACAATGCGCGTTGTTGAAAAGTTGTCAACTAAATCAATCTGGACATTTTTTTATCTGAATGCACAACAACCTGTTAAATGCAGAAAATTGTTGGAGAGAAAAAAAAAATTAAACAATAAAATACAAAAAAAAAAAACACGCAAAATAGAAACTCCACTGATGCCACTCACATTATCTAGTTCGGCAAGGACATTCACCTTACACATCATCATGCACTTCGTAGCACAGGAAAACTCACTTGAACCTAGACAACATACATTTGTATATACTCGTATGTAAGAATCGACCCTAACTGCAATTCGGAACTTGATTTTAATCTTGAGAACATACGAAAAATGCCTATTTGCACATTCAGTTCGGTTTTTACACCCGGCTCTATCTTGGCCTCATCTCATCTATCGCGAATATATATATATATATATTAAAAAAAAGTTGAACAAATTAACTTGTTTTTGTTGTTATTGCTGAAACTTCTTTCTGCAAACGTACATACGAGATGAAAAGAGATTTTTCTTCTTTTATATTCTTCCTTAAATAACAGAACCACGATTCGCCGTTATCAATTTCAGGTTTACCCCGGTTTTTGTCTTCTTCTTTTTCTAGCCTTTTATTTATTTTGTTGTTTTTGTTGCCTTTTATGCATTACTGTTTACCTCTCTTACAATTGATGTAAAAATAGCCAATGCCAATATGCGAATCGCAACATGAAACATCCGCAAACGATTTTCTATTAAAATACAATTGCGATACCTTACCTTACTACCTACAAGCTGGACAGATGCCTCCCTACAGCATCAGTGGTTTGTTAAGAAATAGAGTTGCCAACAGTGTGCGTTTTAAGATTGAAATGCGTTTCAAAATATTAATAAATTTAGTCCCCCTTATAAAAAAAAGTGTGAGTGCCAGACTCACGCTTAAGATGTGTGAGTTCGAACTGTCAAACAAATTTTAACCCAAAATCAACTCAATCTTTCCGTTTAGTTTGAGGTACGAAGGAAAATATTCAATAAACATCAACGTATCGTAACGTATAACAGCACAACGTAATGTGCTACAGAAATTTCCACTTTTTTAATTTACCCTACCGCCGCCGCCGCCGGCATAGATGTTTACACATCAAAAAATCAAATACATGATCAAAATCGGATCGTTTCGAAAATCGATCATGTTAAATTTTTCGATAACATTTTCTGCTCTATGGATCCTTCACATTCGATTTTGTGTGACATTCGAAAGATTTTTTGGACTACATTTTAAAATTATCAACTGTCGAATTGTTTAAAAAAAATATTTGATTTCAAATACTTCGAATACGAGCAACTGGGTATGATTATCTCGATATAAAAAAAATCAATTTCACAATATCGATTTTTATAAATTCGACAGTAAAAAAACCGAGTATTTAAAAGCCCAGCTGAACAAAAACTCGAAAAAAACTACATCGATTTTTCAAAATGTCGGTTTTCAAAATTTTCGATTTTAAAAATATCGATATTAATCGACATTTTATGAATCGATATTTCAACTCTCTACAGAAAATAAATGACTTGTTCTAAATTTTCGTGGGCAGGTTAAATATCGACAAGTCGATTTGATTAAGGTAGTTGTTTTTAATTCAACTCGAGATATCATAATTTTGTTATTTAGTTTATCATTTAAAAAAAAAATTCGATAAAAATCGATATTTTGACCAATCAAAATTGTTGTTTTTTGATTTTTCACAAATTTCCCGACTGCAAACAGACAAAGTGGTTGTATGATCATAAGAGACGATTTGTAAAGTTTCAAAGGTATGACTGGTAGCTTGCTAAGTCAAAATCGAGATATCTGAACTTTTTAGAATTTTTGAAAATATGCTTTAAAGGGGTCTTGCACATCAAAGAGTTAGACGGTCCTTAAGACAAAACGGGAATGTTCCCCTTTAGTTGTATGAACATCAGAAAAATTTAAAAATACCAAATCTGTAATTTTAATTTTAAGAAAACGAGAAGAGAGTTTAATTTTTCAACAGTATCTAACCAATGGCAACCCTACGAAAGAGCAGCATCATTTAATGTTTGCCTACACCGCTGCGGCGGCGTACTATCCTTGGGAAGGGAAATCAGTTAAAGAAATTACATGTGGGTATGCGCGGAGGGATCCGTACAAAAAAAAAAAAACTTGAAAATGCCTAGAAAATAATAAAATATCATCCTCTATATCTATAGCCGATGAAGAAGAAGCATCTGAACGAACCTTCGTCTTCCTGAAACATAGCAAACCCGTCTGTATCGTATGCAGAGCAAGTCCATTTGCGCTTCCTTATAAAGTGAGCCCTAAAGGAAACAAGTTTCCCTCCGCACAACGACACCGCTGAGATAAACCACACACATACACACACACACACACGACACACCATAGATTGTGTGTTAGGTACCTATACCGCTCCATAGCCACAACTGGAAAAACAACAACGCTTTGGCGAAGATGATCTCTGACAGTGCACTGTTCTGGTGAGCCGAACGGACAGTGCAACAAGTTGGCCTAATCTCTTCCTCCTTGTTGCCTATTCATTATTATTTATTTTTTTGCCCTGCGAAAAGGTGGGCTTTCTAACTATGCATCCATGAGGATGATGATGGTAGCTATAGAGCTGATATGCTGGTTGGTTTGTTTGGCAGGGGCAACCTCAGTAGGAAGACCATCATCATCATAATACTTACATTCCCGGGAATATATACAGAGAGTTGGTCGCAACGGTGGCGGCGCGGCGGCGGCGACGCGATGTCCTCGATTTGGGCCTACATAGATAGAAAAATGGCAGTATCAAAGTATAGTGATTCTAGGAAGTGATGGGGCTCGTATGGCAATGTCGTTACTTCATGGAGACCTTGCAAGGGGGATAGCAGACGAGGTAGAAACAGTTGGAGGGAATAAACAAATTCATCCCGCAACAACCTGTAGCACCAAGATGCAGAAGTGTGCACACACTAGTGTGACTGGATGTTTGTGCTGTTTTTTTCCAAAGTGACTGGTTCACATGTTACTTCTTTTTCTGCTGCTGCTGCCTGCCCGATCGAGGGAGATCGATTACGATTTCTTTCTAATTCTAGGTTGTTGTTAGAAATAGAAGAAAAAAAAGCAGAAATATTTTGTCCTTTGGGTGAATGCAGATATTGCGTTGGTATGATTGAATATGCGCAGAGAAGGCCCTACGCAAAATGTTAGATTAATTTAAGGAGATTTCAAATTGAGGGTATTAAATGATAACATAACAATAACATATACAAATGCAACAACTATACATTTATTTATTTTTGCTGAATAACACAATTCGCAAATTAGTTTGATTTCATATATTTTCAGAGTGCCTCCTTCATCAACTAATCGCTCCTCAAGCCGAGGTAAAACCTGCTTGCGCTACAGGTTTTGATTTTAATCTTGTCACTTATAATTATTATTTTAAATGTCTTTAAAAGTTACATGCATTGTTATAAGGAAGCTTAACTAACCTTATTGACCTAACTGTACAAAGTAACTCAGAAGGTTATAATGGACCTTCACATTTAAAGTCGTAAAATGAAACATTTTGGTGTTAATTGAAGCATAAGATGTTAAACATTATTAGCGACTACTTGACTTGCTAACTCTTGTATTAGTTTATTAATTTCATTTATTTTTTAATCAGTTTTAATACGCTTAATTACATTAAATGTAAGAATCAGGATTTTAAATTAAAATAAATTAAATCTTTAAACAAATAAAGAATTCTATTTGTTTAAACCGAACAATATTTAATTTTTTTTTAATTTTAATAATATTAAATTTCGTAATTTTGTAAGTACAGTAACAACAAAAGGAATTGGCCTATACGTTCTTTAAAAAAATGTTTACGTTCTTTTAAGTAGAACTTTTATGTGTATAGGTACTAAAATCAGACATTAAAGGTGCCTGAAATTGAAGTTTGTTTTGTTTTCGACCTTATTGTAAACTAATGAAACGGTTTTGATAAAAATTTTAATATAAACATTTAAAGAACATTCTAATCAAAATTTAAAAAAAATATTTTTGTAAAAATTAAGTTTTTTTTAAATAGTCTTTAATAGTAAACTTACTACATATATAAGTAAGTACTAACAATTAGGTTGCATATAGTTGGCCCACCTACTTTTGAGTTGAGCAAAAACGGTTATGCCAATTGTTTGTTAATCGGTCGTACACGTCCAACTAAATGCAATCTACGATATAAATTGGCATATTATTATCGTTTTTTTTTTAAATACTAAGGAATCTTTGTTTTTAATTAATACTATTTTTTTGTGTAAAGCGATTTAAAGTTATTTAAATTTTGTTCTATAAATTTAATTATTTATTGGGTTTTTCTCAGAAACGACCTAAATAAATGGGATGAATTAGTTTATTTTGGTGCACAAAGATCCGCCCACTGCCACGCCCACTTTTATTGTTTTTCTGGAAATGGCCTTAGATGATTTTTTTTTAGGTTTATTTTTTAGGAGCAAGAAAAACAATTTAAAAACTTTTCCCACTGCCCCGCCCTCTTTTTTTTTTGTTTCTCAGAAATGAGTTTAAGTTTTGGGTAAAATTTTGTATGAATGCAGATAATATTTAACATTATAAGTTTATGTAGATAGGTGTTTAGTGTTATCCAGGGGCGTAGTCAGGGCGGGAGCAAAAGAGTACTAGCTGCATTTTATTATCCATATGAACTGATCCGGATCAAATTTTAACACGTAAATACAAAAACAACATGAAATCCTGCTTTTTATATGAAACATATTCAATGGCTCAAAAACTAGTACGTTTTTATTATTATTATTATTATTATTATTATTATTATTATATGGTAAGGTAGTGTAAACTGTAATGCAAAAAAAAAAGCCGATAAACACATGAAAAATATTTAAACACGAGGAAAAAAGAGATGGTTATATACCTCTGGCTGTCACTGTTAACCTGTTTGTTTTATTATGAAGATCTCATACAGATCAGGTTATGTGGATGGTAAAATTCAGCTACTGAGTTTCAAAACGGATTTCATAATTTGGTTAAAATTTTGTATTGATATGTGTGATATTTTATCTTCCAAGTATACATATATAGAAAGGTTGTTATTCAAAGCCGTAGGCGAGGGGAAGCCAGTAAATGCTGAATGCCAAACATATTTTGTTTGTTGAAAATGGATTCAACCATTTGAATGAAATTTTGTAAATAAGATAATAAATATTTTACTTTTCAAGTTCATCTAAACAGGTTTTATAAAGGCCCAGGGCTGCAGTTAAGGGGGTGCGATTTTTTTAATTAATAATATTGTAGTTTGCAAGTCATTGAAGATACGGCCATATTTAAGGGAGCTTAAAGTGACGATAATATTTGTATAAGTACGTCTTATGATTTAAAGATTTAATATTACATGAAAATGTTAAATGGCAAGTTTAAATAATTTTTAAATATTATAAATAAAAATATATAAAGTTTATTAGAAAGAAACCCTAATTTATAAAATAAAATGCGTATACGTCACAGTGTACCTATAAAAAATTCAGTAGATATTGGTAAAAGTTTTTTGGGATAAATTTTGAAAGGAACATTTTTGTCATAGAGATTAAAAAAAAGCATGATAAACAAACACATATTTGACTCGAAAATGATTTTAAAGTGAAGTTTTTTCGTGCTCTTAAATGAATCATTTTTTATTTGTTCTAAAAATTCATTATAAACAACTGTTATTCTATGTCGTTTTGGCGCAGGTTTATAAGTACACAGACCAAAAGCCTTTTCATATCCAGGCGGTGAACTTTTCACCCTGCACTGAAACCACATGTACCTACAGTTATTTATAAAGGATTTCACCGAAATTTTTAAAACAAAAAAAATATATGATTCATTTAAGAGAACGGGAAAAACCACAAGTTATGAAAAATCATTTTTGAGTCATGTGTATAATTATGTGATTGTTTTGATATCATTTTTTTAATTTAATTTAATTTAATTAATTGTAATCATTTGGGTATGACGCAAATAGTGTTTTAACGTTGTTGGAGAAAATCTCCTTATTTTTGGGTTATTTCCAGCATATCTTTTTAATGAATACACCGATTTTGTTATAATTTTGTAGTCTGGAATTTTTAAATATAAATTAAAAAAAAATTAATATGAAAGAACATTATTTGGGGTAATTTTTAACCTTTTCAAAAATTGAAATAAAACATATTACCATTTGTCGTTTAGAAACTGACTTAAAATTAATAAAAGTATTGAATACCAAACATAAAATTGGTCCTAAATTCCGTTTAATTTTGACATAAAAAACATTATGCATTTTCGAACTTTTTTTTTAATTATTTTTTTGTTTATTTGACTAAAATAATTTGATTTAAATATAAGATATATAATACTCACGATTTGGTTGCGCGAATTTGCTCTTATGTACGATTACACTGATGGTTTTAAAGCGTTGGGACCTATTTCACAATGTTTAAGTAATCTTCTAATCAGTAACTTAATACATTAATTTTGGTATAAGGTTACAAGTTCTCAATCCATTTTTTTTTGTATTCAAGTGGTTCAGAAGACAACTGAAAACTAGCCTAGTTTAAGAAAGTATTATGTGAGTACATAAATATGAACAATATAGCCCTGTCTTGCACTTCGCACATATGCATGGAATTTACAGTTAAGACTGAAAAAATCAATAAAATTAGAAATGAATTGATTGAAAAGATACTTGAAATCGATTTGACACCCACGCAATGTACACCAAGTTATTTCTAACACAAATCGGTATTTTAAAAATGAATTTTTTATATATAAAATTTTGAATATATTTTTAAGAAAAAAAAATTGGTACGCGAATTTTTAGTACATGTTTATGCGGAGTTTAAAAATTAATTAAAAAAAAAAATCATTTACCCATTTTCGAAATATCGAATTTTAAAGAAAATTATTTTGAAAATATTTTTAAAAATCCAAAATTTGATTTTTTGAAAATTTTGATATTATTCAAATTTTTGTGTAAAAATTTACAGATTTCACTCATAGAGTAACTATGGGGACATTGAAAATGACTTGTATTACGTCAATAAAACAAAAATATGCCTAATCTTAGTGATTTTTATTTTGTATACTATTGTTGCTTCACAAACTGTCTTAGAAACCATTCTACAATCTGAAGTACCAATTTGTATATTTAGTGTCACTTCCCAGTTGGCGGTTAAATTAATGTTGTTAATTTTTTTAATAAGATCTTAGTCTTAATTGTAGCTTAATTTTCAATTACACAATCATACTCATTTTCATCCGCACCGATACAGCACTTATACACGAAATTAAAGTTACATACCATCTATCTTAACAGAAAGGTAACTGAATTATTACAGATCGATTAAAGCATACATCATATTATACAGTTCAACTTAGTTCTTGACTCAGTCGGTTGTTGTTCAAATCAACACGTGAGTTGGCTTTTTATTTTATCGATTTGACGGTTGATGAAAAAATCTAAAGATTTTGAATTTTTTTCAAATTGATTTACAAGTATTTCAAAGTCAAGACATTTGATTTACTGTCCATTTAAACCTTTTTTAAAACGAGGCAAAATATACAAAGAATTTGATGCGAATCCCCACCTCACTGCTAATTGTTTTTATTCTATAATATTTTATTTTTAAATGTTTTGAACTCAACTTTTAATCAATTTAACAATGTCGAGACGCGTAATTTACCCAAACGTTGTCTAGCATATTCTAGGTTCTTTAGGTTGATTTAGAAAAAAGTCAACTTTTGTCAAATTTTACCTTAATTTTAAGACTTTAATCCCAAACATCCGATTATTAGAATAAAAGTCAGAAGGTAACCAAGACCCTAACCTTGATGATCTCGTCCTTAGAACTTAAGTTATAATTTTGTATAAGAGGTTCAAGTAGTTACCTATGCATATTCGAGGTTAAACAATCAAACTGATTCAGAAGTAAGTCAAGTTTTGTCAAAAGCATTTTCGAGTCTGACATTTTATCTTTATTTTCAGACCGTAACCTCAAAGATCCGATGATTAGAACAGATTATATCAGCTTAAAAAATCGACCCTTTTCGATTAAAATATTTTATTTGTTTAGTTAAGTTAATTCCACCTCTTGCCTGATTTACCTTACCATACCTTACCCTTGAGCATCTGGCCCTTAGAAATTAAGTTATACGTTGTTAAAGAGGTTCGAGTAGGTACCTATTATACATATTCTAGGTTCAACAATCGATTGATTTAAAAGAAAGCCAACTTTTGTCACATAATTTCTTTAGACTGACATTTTACCTTAATTTTAAGACTTTATCCTCAAACACCCGATTATTAGAACAGAAGTTATAAGCTAACCAAGACCTTAACCTTGATGATATGTTCCTTAGAACTTAAGTTATAATTTTATGTAAGAGGTTCAAGTAGGTGCCTATGCATATTCTAGGTTAAACAATCAAATTGATTTAGAAGTTAGTAAAGTTTTTACCCAAACGTTGTCTAGCATATTCTAGGTTCATTAGGTTGATTTAGAAAAAAAATCATGCACATACCTACATGCATACATACATACCTACATAAACATAATGTATATCATTTTTGTGCCCGATGCAAAGCCAATTTCATTTGCCACGTTTTTTTTTTATTGCACACACTCTACCGTCTTCACCCTTCTATGAATATATTCTTTGTAGGTACGTACCTACATACATACATATTTTGTTTGTTTTTTTTTTCTTTTGCCGTGATGAAATTAGTTCTAAAAAGACAATTTTTCAAGTTTCTAGTATGAAATTTTTTACGCCTTTGCAAAAATTTTTATGCAGGTTTGTAGCTTGTCATTTAAACTTTAATTATCTAGCTTAATATTGAACATCCAATAATTATAACCAAAGTTATAGGGCTCTAAGTGGGCTCAAATCGAGCATTTTTCGAATTTTATACATTCCTCCACTGAATCTCGTCCGTTGGCAAAATGAACAACATGTAGGTACGCTGGCTGAAATTCATCACTTGTGTTTTTTCTTCATTTTATTCATTTTGGTAGTTTCTTTGGTAACACCAACCAAAAATTCAATCGTTCTCCCCCTATACGCTAGAGTTCATTCTCTATCTTTGTTCATTTTGGTAACACCATACTTTTATCAAAACGACCCTATAAACATTTTCAATGTTAAAAAATTCATTAAAATTGGTTCAACAGATAATGAGATAGTCGAAAACCGAAAAAATGGTTCTATGAGAGGTACCATTTTTAAACGATAGATAATTTTTCTTCCCAATAATATGGTAGATCGTTCTCATATTAGTTCACACAAACATTTTAATCATAATCGTAAGAGCCGTTTTTGAGAAAAATAAAATTTTCAATACCGGTTTTTAAAAATTTGTATGGAAGGTACCGTCATTTTTGGTTATAAGTAAAAATTTGATTTAAGATCTGCTAGATAATGTCAAAAACCTGCTGGTTAATATGTTTAATAAAAATTGACCAAGTCGTTTTCGAATTACATATTAATTTCTCGAAAAAAAATTGAAAAATCGAAAATCAAAAAAATGGTTCTATGGGAGGTATCATTTAAAACCATTTTTAACAAAATGCTAACTGTTATGGAAAACGGTTGAAAAGTTGTACATACACACATAATTATTTTTGGTCTTAAAAAAATTAAAAAAAAAAATCTGTCGGAGAAATGCCCAAAAAAGGATTAATACCAAGTTTAATAAAAAATTCAACACACTCCTTTAGGCTGCAGACACTTGCCATATTTTGAATTCTTTACAGAAAGCTTAAATCTTAATTTTTTGACCATCAACCCTGTACAGAATTTCGGCTATCAAACTCGGATTGAAAAGTTTATTCCTTTTTAGAAAATTTTCCATGAAATCACAGATCATAATAATTAATACAAGGACTCTCTCCCAGTTACATATAATTTATGATCATTTTTTCTTGAATTTGAATTTAAGAGTTTACATTAATTAAAAAATACGAGAACAGACATTTATTGTGATTTCAAGCGGAATCCTTCCTGAAAGTACCATACATCATTTTCTATACATGGTTTTCTTAAATCAAGAATTATGGAATGACCAAGCTTTATGACTTAAGCCAACCAGTTCACCGTCGCCGCGCCGCTGCAACCGATGTGACTTCCTATTTTCCCAAAAGAAATATAAACATTAAAAATATGTGTTTGTGTAGGCACTTTAATTCCCATAAACGGTAGTTGAAAGGATCTATAATTGTGCGGTAAAGCCATCTTGTCCTGCGAGTATCAAGAAATTATAGCTGCATACCAGATTGCACGGTGCAACGATTAGGTATAAGGCATACACAACTCTAGTCGCCTGTGAAAATGGTGGCACTAGCTTAAGACCCCTGCTTCAGCTTCATGTGTATGGAGTCCGCATGAGATTCATGAGTTGCAGGTTGCAAAAATAAATGGATATTATTTTGTGACCCAAGTGGAAGTGGAGTGGAAGGAAGAGATTCCAAAAGGTACCGTGCGTCGAAGAGGGTTACAGCCGAGCCAACATCAAGTAGGCTATGTGTTACTGTTGTTGCGGCACTGCCTATTTGTACTTAGACTCGATAGGTGATTGTGGATGATGATGGCCTTTAGAAGCTGAGTTTAATGGTAGGTTGAATTTGACTCCATTGCTATAAGGGAGGTAGGAAGACGACAGCGGGAATACCATCAAAAAGATCACAGTTACTATAATATGGTGAGTGTATTCTTTCTTCCTTTTATTGAAGTAGATTGGTTTTATGTGCGCACACGCAAATCTTCGTAGATATAGAAAACTCTTGTACCGCTCCTCGACCAATAAATTTGTTGATACTTCTCCATACAAGAGCTCAAGTTGCCATCAGAAGATGAAATATTTTCTTAATTTGTTTTTACCTACAAAGTATTTCTTGTTAGTTTAAAGAGTTTGAAAAAGACCGTCCGACCGTCACGTCGTCGTCGTTGGTTGGGTCATTTTTTTTTTTTCTATCAAAAGAGCTTTGCGTGTTTTAAGCCAGAATTTTATTGCGAAACGATCAAAATAATTACAAGTAACGTAAAATCACAGTAAAAATAAGTACGCAATCTCATGAAAATTCTCAAATCCGGTTTCGGTTTCAGGAAGATCCTCATCTGTTTGGAATGCCTTGGGTGAATAGGTTTAGGTTTTTTTTTATTTTTTTTATTTTACATGGATGAAAGAGTACCTATGTAATACGTACTTTGAGCATGGAGGCTATATACCTGACTATAATGGGAATGAAATTGAACTGTTAAAGGGAAAATGGAAGGATAAAAATGTTTTTCCTTAACGGAAAGATCGATGAGAAGTGGTGGTAGTATAAGATATAGGTATTTGATGCAAATCAGGTTGTTTTGTTGGTTAAGAGTAGGTATATGTTGTACTTCCTGATGTTCTATAACTTTGCTATAGCGGCTTTTAAGAAGACTTATTATTTATTAATGTCGATAAAGAGAACTTGAGGTTAATTATTCCATAGCGAGGGTTTTACTTTAAATAAAGTTAATAGTGTAGATTAGCATTATGGTCATTATTTAAACTGAATATGCACAAATAGAAGTCATTAAACTAATTTTTGAAAAAGAAAAGAGTAAGAAAAAGTAGTTAGATAAATTCTCAGGATTGAAAGCAAATAATTTGAAAATATAAATAAACACCGTTTTCTCATCAGTTTATTTTGCCAACAAAAATACTGACATCACTCAAATATATGACAAACTGAATTTTATTGGTACTCCGCTACCCCGTTTGATTACTTTTTTCTTTTTAAAACGCAGTGCTTAAGAAGAAGAAGAAGAAGAAGAAGAAGAAGAAGAAGAAGAAGAAGAAGAAGAAGAAGAAGAAGAAGAAGAAGAAGAAGAAGAAGAAGAAGAAGAAGAAGAAGAAGAAGAAGAAGAAGAAGAAGAAGAAGAAGAAGAAGAAGAAGAAGAAGAAGAAGAAGAAGAAGAAGAAGAAGAAGAAGAAGAAGAAGAAGAAGAAGAAGAAGAAGACTTTGACATTTGCAAAAATTTACAAAGATGTAATTGTTTTTTACAAACTGACACTGTTAAGACGTGTTTTGTGTTTTTAGCAAAACAATAAAAAGTGTTAAAAATTTAAGAAAATATATTGAACTATGCAAATGCATGTAAACGTAAAAGGAGATGTACAATTTTAATAATAACTTTGTTTATATTTAATCTCTCTAAATTTTGGTTAAGGACACCACACACTGTTCTTGATATGTATAGGTATACATAGTTTTCTGTCTAACCATTTATCAATAAATGTAAATCCATATTAAATGAAAAGTTATTGATTGAATTTTCAGGAACCATGATGAAAAGTAACAACTGAATTAAATATTAAATTGCTTGTTTAATTTAATAATTTCTTCTTACAACTTACAAATTTTCTATTCCTATAACCAATCGTTCCAAGTTAACAAAACTCTATGAAGCCACATTGAATCAATTTTAGAACTTTTACTAAAAGCATCATCTTTCATCGTCTTATACTTTATTCAGAATTTAACCATCCTTCGATAAGAATTACTATCAGTTTCTCTCACTCCATGGAGTGCAAGGGTTTACATAGCTATCTGTTATAGGTATACCATAAATGCGAAGAACGAAATCATTTTGTTGGTTGGGTCAGAAGTTCATTGTTAATACAACTATCCAACAGATTACGATGATGATGCACTGAACTGCAAGCATAAACCACACAACACCAACTTAATCCTCTTTTTCCAATCCCATACATAGCCCAACACTCAAAGGCAAATTCTATTTTGAACTTCTCTTTGTATCCCTTCCCTATGAATAGTTTGTATAGTTTAAAATTCTTGGTCAAGGTCAACATGCAACAACAGAAAAAGTATTCATTTTCCCGCTTTAGTAATCATTTTTAAATTTAAACGTAAGGAACCATGGATGAAACAAAAGAAAAACCAAAAAGAAAGAAAAATGCAAAAAAAGAAAAACGAAAAACATTTAAGTTTACAGAAAATGAAGTATAACCCACCTCTTAAGTGATTATGAGAATGAAATGCAGGGATGTATATAATTTTTGGGGAGGGGCGAATTTCATCTGTTGTCAAATTTTTAATATGTATTTTAGTGTGTAAAAGCAAAATATATACAAAAGCACCTAAAGGGTCAGTTCTTGGTCAAAAATGATCAACTCTACTCACAAAAATTGGTCAGTCATATTGTAATCAAAGGTTAAAGTTTCCCAAAATCATTAGAGACATCTTATTAGTGGGACATTTAAACTTCTTTTCTAAAGGTTGAAATTAACTCCCTTCTGAGGCTCCGGAATCTTAACACCTCATAAGTGGGATATTGGCAAAAGAAAGTATGCCATTCAACAGACCTATTATTACGATTTGGTTGGCTTTTTCATGGAATAAAGGAGATAAACTTCTACGAATTAATATTCAAAAAAAGAATAGAAACAAAATTTGTATACTTTTTTTTCTCGAATATCCCACAAATGAGGTACTTAAAGTTTGTAATGGACTTGAAAAATTTTCATCATTAACTAGAAATTTTCTATGGCTGACAAATTTCAGAAAGTCCTTTTTTCACCAGTTACTGGACATTTTTGCGAATATCCCACAAATGGGTTGTTTTAAATCCCTAAAAACCTTTGTATACTTTTTTTTTACGAATATCCCACAAATCAGGTAGGTACTTAAAATCTGTAATGACCTTGAAAAATGTTCACCATTAATTAAAAATTTTCTATAGCATTTTTGCAAATATCCCACAAATGGGTTGTTTAAAATCCTTAATAACTTTGAAAAAATGTAACCATTTAGTAAATTTTTTCTGTGGCTGACTAATTTCAGAAAGTAGTTAACATTTTTTGAACAATTACAGGACCTTTTAGATGGCATACTTTTTTTTGCGAATATCCCACTTTTCCGGCGCCTCAGAAGGGAGTAAATTTCGACCTTGTAAAAGAAGTTTAATTTTTCCTTTTACATTTAATCATTATTTTTAGCAATAGGAACGGTAGAATAAAGCATTTTTTAAATTTCCTAAGTAATTTTTTTTTTTAAATTAAGTTTAAAAGTAAATTTCTTGAAAAAAGAAATAAAATGTTTAATATCAAATAAAAATTTGGTCATTTAATCAATTTAATTTGAAAAACCCTTTGCCGTCACTGCGAATCGAACATGACCAAGCTACCTTCAGAGCCATAATGACTACTCATTGCGCTATTTAAGTAACGTAATCAGGTCTTTTCCCAGCGGCGGCCAATTTTTTTTTTTTTTAAATAAATTCAACAAATGACCAAGCACCACTAAAAGAAGTCTGATGATCGGTGTTGCAATCGTGAAATTGCTATGGCTCCAGTCTATAAAAATCTGGTGGTAGCTCACGCAAGTGTTGTTGTTTCATTCAAAAATCTTCAAAAATAAATATTTTTATTATAAACTTCTTTAAATACGGCCCTGAACAAAACAATAAAATGTACATGGTGCTGTAACTTTTTCTTAAAAAAACAAAAATGTCGACAGAGAAAGGTGCCGCTATAAAAAAGTGGCAGAGCACGGTTCACAAAGGATAAAGTTTCATAATGTGATTAATAAATATATTCAATGGAGAATAATACCACAAAAAAAAAAATATAAAATAAAACAAAACAAAGAAAGACAGAAGGAAACATAACTCGCAACTTTAAATTAGCACGACCATTTGTAAGAAACATCCACCTTTTTGGAGAAGTACGCGGAATGGAATATCCTGGTCCATGGACCACGCCAGATGAAGACCTCATTGCAACATTATTATAGTAACCAAATTGTAAAGCTGTACACACACCATGGTACATTTAGTATCCGACTTGGGTGTTTAAGTTATTAATGGAGAATTATATATCAAAGATGAGGACGTGCGAGAGTGGGCGAAACTGAAAGTTCGGATCTGGGTTGTTGTTTTTCTGCAATGAAGCATATGGCTAATTAAATATGTATATATATTAGAATCGTGGGGTTAGATATCTAAATACATATTTTTAACTTGTAGACACCATCGACCATAGATTGTTTTTACTATACCCTGCCACACGACACAATTATCATCTGGAAGCAGTAAAAACCATATAACAACAATTCACATTTTCGAAAGTGGAGCAAATTTAATTGAATTCTAAATGTATGTTCGTTGTTGCATATAGTGGAATTTTTTCAGATTTTTAAATGTCGATGTTTCGAATACATGCGTTTGGTATTTCTTTTTTTTTTTTAATGAAGGTGGTTTAATTCACTAAAATTCATTGACTAACATCCGTTTGAATGAAATCTTTAAAATAAATTTACATGAATGAAATATGTAAGTCTTCGGACAAGTGTGGGATTTATATTCAGAAGATCGTAAAATTTTAAAGTAATGGGTTGGTTTTTATTTACGTTTTTTTGCAATTTAAATTTTAATTAGTTTAAAACAGGTGTTTAATGAGATGGTATAGGTTGGTACTTTTAAAATAAGTGACACTAAAATATTAGTATTGGACTGGAAATAAAAATTTAAAATATGTATATAAATATTCTTGCATAAATGTTGGATGTTAGAAAAAAATACTTTTATTCTGTAAACTGTCAAAAACAGTTTTTGGTATTTTGAAATTATTTTCTACTTAATTTTTACATCAGGCTTTATAAATAATTAATATGTTTGTTTATATTTTATTATTTTACTGTCCATACATGTTCGTATCTTTCATCGGGTAAAAGGTTTAATAACAAATGTTTCCAAATTAAATAAACTGCCAATAGCCTTGAAGAAATCATCTTTTCACCACAAATTGTCAAATTTTGACGAAATTTTCAAAAAAAAAAATATGTTATTTTTCTCAAAAACGGCTCTAAAGATTTTGATAAAAAAAATCAGAAAACAATTTCATTAAAAACAATTATTAATAAGTCTACCTTCAATAGACGAACATAAATTTTAACAATATTGCAATTTACAAAAAAATAATTTAAATTATAAAAAAAAACAACATATTTCGGAATTTAAATATGTATAATTAGAGATCTTTTTCGGAAATTTGGTGCCTCGAAAGTGATTTATTTATTTTTCTCAAAAATGATTTTTTTTCTATTTTATCAATTTCTTTTGTAAATGTTTATAAATTGTAAAAAAATATAATCGTTTATATTTATTGATGGTGTATCTGAATTGTTTTGGGTTCAAACAAATTTCAGAGTTAGTTAAATCATTTTAAGGGACAAATTTCGTTCTTTAAATTTTTTATATATTTATGTTTGTAAATTTTATTATTTTTTTTTTACATTAAATCTTAAAAATACTAAGCGGCTGGAAATACAAGATCAAGTACTTGTGACCCAGTTGTGCATTTTATTTGAATAATGAAACGTATTTGACCAGAAATTCATGAGAATTTATCTAAATTCTCAGAAATTCACAAACTTAGTAAATTGATGCAGGTACAATGGCAAAATGATTGACAAATCCAGACTGACCGGTTAAGATGTCATTAAACGTTTTGTTTTGTTAAAAAAAAATTTTTAATTAACATCACGTTATAGGAATATAATTCTTCATTAGAAATATTTTTTTTTTTTTTTTTTTAAGAATAAATTAATATACAAATGTACATATGTAAATTGTATCGATGTTGAATGGATACAATGTTATGTATGCCTAAACGATTTAAAAATTTGTTTACAACAAAACAGAATAGTTTATGTTATATTTGTATTGAACCATGTAAACACAGAACGTAACTAAATTATAAATTTCCACTGTAAAATTGGGAAAATCGTAAAAAAACAAAATTGCATACTTTCAGGGGATGGATGATGGCGGTATCTGAAAATTCCATTTTTTTAAGGTGAAAATAATGATTATACATTATAAGGAGTAACACTACGGAATCGAAAATGGGATAATTTTGTCCCTCACGGAAATGGTATCGCCAACAGATGGCGTTAGTCTCTCAGACTGCTATATTATACCAATTATTGGAGCGCACCAAAAAATTTATTGTAAAGGATTGTTTGAAACCTTTATTGGAGTTGCGTATATGTAGAACATTTTGTTGGTAAAAATTTAAGCAAAGTAGAAATAATATTTTTTTAATAATTTTACATTTAATATCTGAACAATTTTGAATTTTAGCCTTTCCCAAATAAGGACCAAAAGTTTTTTTTTCATGTCATGGTACTACTTCTTGTGAAAAATAAAATTAAAAAAAAAAAACAAGCCAAGAGTTTATTCTCGTTTTATGAAAAAGTAAGTCATTCCTCAGCTGTTCGAATTTGGCAGAAAATTGTGGATCCCCTCCATTCCTGTCGACGGCAGTTAAGAGTACTTGTAATTCAATTGAACACGGATGGTTCTCCACGCCATTTAATTTATTATTTATTTTATAAAACTAATATTTGAGAGAACAGATATTTTATTTCATTAATAATTCTATATTTTTAAGGCAAATTTTGAATAAATGCAAAAAATAGAAACGAGATATGAATCAAACTAGAAAATATGATAATAGTGATCATAAAATGTGGTATAAGCAATTCTGTGTTTCCACAATGGTCAAACCTATTTTATTCGAAATTTTTAATCAAGGATTATATGGATGGGTGATTTTCTAAGAGAGTTTTTGAATTTTTGAAATACTCTCAATAAAACTAAATTGAACAAAATAAGAATTTCAACATTAAACCAAAATAATAACAGTTGAATAGAGATTAAATATGATATGACCATTTCTAAATTGAGATTCATACCAAATTTTGTAAAGGATACCAAAAGTTTGCTTCAAAAAAGTAAGTTGCAATTTGTTCCTTTTTTTATTTAATTGTATGTTGTTTAGTGTAAAATAAAAACTGTGTCAAAAACTTTTATGACATTTGCTTCCAATATAAAGAATTACAAAAATTGTTCTTAGATTAGGTAGAAGAAACAAAATTCAACACTATTAAATATAAAAATAATGAAACAAAATAAAAAAATAATAAAATATTACACATACGCCAAATCAAATAACACCATAAACTTCATAAACACCTTTCTGTAATTTTTTTTTGGTTGTTTTTAACATATTTGCAGAAATAAATCAAAAATGGCTTTCCGAAATTACGTCCTAGGAAATAAGGCCCCAAAGGCAAAAGAAATGAAAAAAAATTAAAATACGACCCCAATTTTATCTAACGATATTTGTATTATTTTTCAAAAATTAAATAATATCCCAATTTATTTTTTTTTAAGTTTATTTTCGAAAATAAAATAATTCCTTATACGTTCATACAAATACTGGGATTTTTATTTGTACAATTCGCTACAGCAGGGATACTTGTACAAGATGGCGCAAGATTGGTACCCGTTGCAAATGGCGGCAATAATGTCAATTCGAAACGAGTTGGGTCCGATATCCTGCTTTTTATAGTCCTCTTTTTAAATCTCGCTTTTTTGAGTTTTTTTTTTTTTTTAAACAACAAATACAAACAACATTATGTTATTTAGTTTAATAAATGTATTTTAAGTTTAAAACTACGGTATTCGCGGCTTTCTAACATTTTAAAATTAAAGTATTTTTCGGACTTACCACGACAATTTTATTTTATTTCATAAAAGTTTATGAAATCACTCGACGTTTCGACAAGGTTCCACTTGTCGTGGTCACGAGTTAAGTTGGTGTTTTTTTTTTCTTTTAATTAAATAAATTTAATTCCAAACAATTACTCTTGTTCAAAGATTCATGAATAGGTGACGTGTATCATGTATAGAAAAGGTGACAAAAACCGTGCGATTTTTCTCATTTTTCCAAAATATTTATTTAGTACTTCCTAATAGTGCTGGATTTGCAACTTAAAAGGGCCCAACCAAAGACAACAACAAATCTACGAAAAGCCGTTATTAGTCATGTATGAAGGAAATTTGGAGCTGCACTATTTGCTAACAAATTCTACCAAGTTGCAAATAACCGTAAAATTACTATTGTTCACTAAAAAAGGATACTAAAACTCAACGAAAGAAGGTTCAAGCATAATATCGGCAATATATTGGGTCTACTTTAGGCTGAAACTGAGATTTTATTGTGATGTTTTTATTGTGATTTTTTTTTATGAAATGAATTTACACGACAATGTAGCGTAGTTGTTGCAGATAACTGGGAGAAAAATCAATTTTAACTGCATAAGAAATTACCTAATTATTAAGTTGTTATTTTTCAAAATGGTTGACAATTTTTTACACAATCCCCGTTTAAACGTCGTATTTAGTTTAATCAACTAAATTGTAAAATGAACATGTCACCTTGTAAGCTTTAAATTATCTAAAATAAAAATCCTGTTACATCCAGAAAATCTGGATAAAATTGACAATAAATTGACAATACTTGTGGGTATACATTAATCAATAGATTTATAAATTTTATACACAAAACAGGTTTATCAGGTTAATTGGGTTGATATAAGCCCTTGTTAATTTAACAAGACACTTATTAAATTTTGCCTGGTATTTTTCTCAGGCTGTAATAGATTCATAGTTCGTCAAAGTCCGCAAAATCCGTTTTCTACAACAAATATATTTATATAAAAAAAAAAATACCCGATTTAAAGAAAATACTTTTTTGATTTTTAGTGTAATACAGTCGATGCATAGAAGTGGACTAAGCAGTCTTGCATATTAAGCCAACGATAACTTTTAATAAAACTATTTTCTATCAAAGCTTCAATCGTGAAGAAAGACTTAAAGGTAGTTAATTTTTCATCAAGTAAAATACTAATATTCTTAATAATGTGTAGGTAAAAAAAAAAGTAACAATTTTAATTTGATAATGCATCTCCCTTAGCAACTTACTGGCAGGTAACACAGCTTTCTTTGAACTAGATTTTTTTAAACTAAATTCACTCTACCGTAGGCCTCTTAATTCTTGTTGGCATCAATTAACAACATTATTCTATAGGCCCTCTAACTAGCTTCTGCAACATTACGTTCATTTTTTTTTTCTCATATCTGAACCACTTAACCAATTTAAGAGTGCACATTCCATGTTGTAAGAAAATAAATCACATTTACCGTTTTAAAATAAAGAACGTCTGCGCAAAATATAAGAAACTAACTCATATTCAGTAAAGGCCCGTCTACAACAAAAAACCTTAATCAATTAGCAGTAAGAAGCACCTGCAGAAGCCTAAGCAGAAGCAACATCACAAGCAGAGGCGGTAGAGGCAGTAGCACCAGTAATATTACGGAAATATAAAAAATAATAAAATAAACAATTAAACATTAGTATAAACAATTAATACACTCGAGCTCATTACCCGTGTCGTACTCATCGCTCATAGCCAGGTTAATAATTAAAAATTAATAAATCCTAAGCTGCTTAGAAGTGCAACCGAGCATCAAGTGTGGCAAGCGAATGGGCCGCAACTGCGGCTGCTCAAAATAACATCACACCAGCATATACATCACGCAGTATGATGGTCTTCCTCTCATAAGCATCAGTCGGCAGGGGGGAGTGAACACACCATCTTTAAGGCGTAATAATCATTTTTGCAAAAAAAAAAAAAAAAAGGTTTCCCATATAGTCGTCGTCGTATAGTCGGTTCGAATTAACTGACTCGCTGGACTCGTCCAAAGAAGCACTAATGTCTGATCTGCAAAGTGCAAGCCCGCGCCTGCTGCACTGCAGATGAATGATTCTGGTCTGGACCTCGATCTGACCAATAATGGTCATTAGAAAATAAATGCACTGCGCAGTGTGCTTTAGGGCCACATCACATATGACGGCCATTGGTCTTGCACATGCTCCACCCTCTCCTTGCCCCGTCATCAGATATAAGATGTAGGCATGTGTGTGTTCACAGAGTGGTGCGCCTGGGCTTGGGTACAGCACTTCTTCGCCTAACTGCACATCTTATAACTGTTTTTGCTTGCATCGATGGACTAGTCCGCGGATGCGTGCTGCCGACCGCTATGGTCTTAGCATTTATAAAGCCTTGATTTAGTAATCGGGCTCTTATTTTGCTCTGGGAACATAACGATCTTTCGCGGTAAGGGAATTATATTCTGATGCGCCGAGTTATTATGGGCCTTAGCCTTATTGCCATTAGCATAATGTAGATTTTGTGAACAAATTAAATTACCATTATCCACGAGATATATGTATGTACACACACTTTGTATTTATTTTATAGAAAAAAAAAAGGTTCTTTTTATGATCTCTATTGGCCGATGGGTATGTTCTTTTTTGTTCTTCTCCCTTGGTTGCGTGATTTTGATAAATGTTTGTTCCATGCTATTTTGATGATAGAGCTTGTATAAGGAAAGTCTTCTAACAGTAAATATTGTCCTAAGGATTTGTAAAAGAATTATAAATGTTAAAATTAAGTTTGGAAAAGGTGTTTGATATTTTTGACTAGGGCTAGGTTTAGAACTATAATAATTCTGCTCTGAATTTCGTTTCAAAGTCAATTTTCTGGAAGAATTGATTGTCACCTGCCAAAAACAAAGCCTAGTTTAAGAAAGTATTATGTTAGTACATAAATATGAACAATATAGCACTGTCTTGCACTTCGTACATATGTATGCATGGAATTTACAGTTAAGACTGAAAAAATATTAAAAAGTCAATAAAATTAGAAATAAATTGATTGAATGAATGAATAAATATATTTTGGGTGTAATTGCACTGCGACCTATAGATCTATTGTGCCCTCATATGGAGCTGGACGAGGTTGCTCATCTTACAACTCCTCCTCCAAATCTATTTCTCTTAGGAATTTAAGTATTTGGGGTATTTTCAGAGAGGATAAGTTGCTCTCTTCCATCTGGTATCGTCCCAGGTGTTTATTTCTTTGGTGTATGAGTGCATTGCAATCTCCTAGTATGTGATTCGGTGTTTCCTCATGAGTATTGCAGATTCTACAAGTGGCACTACTCACTAGGCCTAGAATATTTAAGTGCCTTCTGAGTTAGCAGTGGCCGGTGAGGAGGCCCGTTATAATTCTTAGGTTGTTCCTACTTAAGTTGGTGCAGTCCTTAAAGCGTTCTTGGGTATAGTTTCCAAGAAGAAGTTTGGCCTGCCTCAGTCTTTCCAAATTTTGGATCTTTTGGTCTCCTCTTCTTTTTTGATTTTAGTTTTGATCACATTCTCTCCTAAGCCGCAATAGGGCTCAGGTCCCGTTAAGGTGGTCTTTGCTCCTATTTTAGCTAGGGAGTCTGCCTCTTTATTTCCCTGAACGCCTACGTGCCTACGTGATTAAAAAATTATCTGAAATTCAAAAAACGGCAGGGTGCATAGTTTGATAAAAATCGACGAAGTCGTTTTCGAATTATTAAGTTCCCATTTTATTTTTATTTAAAAAAAATATTTTTTGAAAATTTTGTTATACAATGTCTACTCTATAAAAAAATTGATCAAAATCAGTTGAACCGTTTTTGGCGGGTATCGTTTTTTTGGTCTTAAAAAAAGGATGAAAATACATGTGTGGTGATGCCCTAAAAAACGCTAGGTAACAAGTTTAAAGAAAATTGACCCACCCGTTTAGGCTACAGCCGAAAGAACAGATAGACAGACAGAATAGCGAGACCCAGTTTTTTCGACTTCACTCATAATGTCAACTTTGATCAAAATCTCGAGTTCGATTTTTTTTACGAATGCATAACTTGGCATATAGTACCTACATATACATACAAATATTTTAGTCACGCCTGAGTAATTTGCAGTGTGTGTGTTTTTTTTTTGAAATTGATGAAATTTATTTATAAAAATTTTAAGTACAATATTTGAACAACTACCAAACTAAAAAAAGGTTTGTGCCGAGGACCTGGCTTGATCACTGCATTATTGAATATCGTATATTTTATTTAATAAAAACTTAAGACTAAATGGCGACCAACGTCAAATGTTGTTCTGCCATTGCCATTGCAAGACGTTTTCAAAACCATGCAATTTATTTCTTTAATATGTTTATTTATTTAGCCAATGATAAATGAATCCGCTGGGCAACTAATTCAAAAAATGTCTAAAAGTCTTTAAAATTAAATTAAATTTTGTGTTGGTAACCAATAAAAAAGCCGATAAAAAATGAAAAGATCCGTTTTTGCAAAATTTTTGACTTAAGCTTTTTTCTTGGCTAGGTGAATTTTTTAAATCAATTTTTGATTTTTTTCCTTATTGGTATTTTCATTTAAAACAACAGTAACATAAAGGGAATTTTATTATCATTACAATGGTACTATGTTGGTTTTAAAACTGTTGTCTACTTTTAGAGTTGCCGAAATTTTAATAATCGACGTTTTTAAATTTCTCATAGCATTAAAGAATTAAATTTTAATAGTCTAAAAGAGGTGTCAACAAATTTTGGGACATAAACTATAACCAAAATGTGAGTAACTGGGTTAATAGGTACAAGTGTCATGATATAAAATCCAAAAGTGTTCCTTTTTTTTTCTCAGTTTGTGGTACATCTAGGAGGTTAAAAATTGTCATTTTCCAATTATTGTGCCACTTGAATACATTTTTAAAAAACAAGAATTGTTGCTCTTTCATTTTTCCTAAGCTTAAAGATCTCAATCTTGATGATCCGGTCTATAGAAGCTGAGATATAAGCTTAAACTAACGATTTTTCGCTAAGCAAACAAAATCGTATTTGTAATCTCTTTTTGGGGATTTTTTTTAATTGTTTGTTTTGTGAAAAGCTTATATATTTTATATATAATAAAATAGTAACCCAGTCATCCAGATAATAATGAATTATTTACCATGTTTTAATTAATGTGAAAATATTAAAATTAAAGAAATTAAATCAATTATTTAATTAAAGCTTCCAATGATAGTTATATATGGCAACTAAGTTAAAAATCGCATTAAGCTTTCTTTTTTCCAATATCAACCAAGTTATTAAATTTTGTTGGAATTCGTTCAACACCTCATTTTATACCCAAAGTCAAAGTGACACATAACAAAAGCCGAAGTAATTTAAACCCTGGCATGATGGTGAAAAATTTATCAAAGTCAATTTGATTCACATCGGAAACACATTTACAGCGATAAAAGCTTCTCTTTATTCTCATAGCCACACATATGAAAATGCCTTAAGAGGAATGAGGAACATTTTTTTTTGTCTCCACTTCAGCTTTGCAGAATGCATGCTGGTGTTTCTATACCTTTCTACATATATACCCTTTGTAATATTTGTTAAAAATATATCATGTAGGAATAGGTACGGGATGTTTTTTTTTCTAGCCGGAAATACATATACATACATAGGTATCTAAAAATAAACTAGAACACGTGCAGCAAAAAAAAAAAATAGATTTCTGCTTAAATTCACCCGTTACAAAGGATACAGATAGTTTTAATATTCAAAGTGAATTTATCAAACCCTTTTACATATTTTGTTGAAAGGAGAATAATATTATTTTTGCCATAAGCGGTTTTTCTTCTGGATTAACAAAATTTAAAAGTGTGTCATCGATAGAGAATTTAAAATTATATTGGAGCTTTGTATATTTTTTTTTTTTGGGACAGGCCAAGTTATCCAAGTGGCAATTAATTATACAAACCCATTTACAAAACCACACAACAAATTGTTGCGACACAATAAATCACAAATCGAAATGAGAGGGGTGTACTCTGGGTTAGCGTTTTAACTGTTTCTACCTGCGCGTTCAACTCTGCTGCGCTCCACAACCAAATTGTATTTTATAAAGGTCTCCCTTTGAGGAGCCTCTGTCATTTGTCATTTGCCATACAACCCACACACATATTCTGAGGAATAAAATCTCCTGCTGGCTAAGTCAGCTACCCTAGCAATCTCTACCGAATATCTCTACAGAGTATAAATACAGACGGAGTCGTCTTCTCGTTCCCAAACATGTTGCAAGCTTATGTTCCGTGTGGTCATAACTCATTTCAAATGTTTTTTGTTTGCCTACACTATACGAGAACCACCGATCGGGTGACAATCCATGATCCTCAGCAATTTTATTTATTGCTTGTGGAACCCACTCCGGGTAATGGATGGCTTTTCCCGCCTCTTTTGCATTGTTGCTGCAACATGTTACCTCAATTCAGCTGGAGATAATAGATTTTCCAGTGAATTACGCGCGCGCGCCACATGAAGACGGTAGATTCTCCGCACCACACCGCCTGCCGTGCTACCACAAACGAACGACACAGCTGACGGGCAGGTGGAAAACGGAAAAGAATTTATCTTTCTAACGCTGCTTGCTGCAACGGTAAGCGATCCTAGCGCTGCTACTTCTGCTGCTATCACATCACGGCCATTGTTGTAGTATGGCCGTTGATTGTTTTAAGGTCGCAATTATTTTCAAATGGTTTAAAAATTTGCTACGAAGATTTATGGTATTGGTGTAATCGGATGATGGTAGTTGACTGAGCTAAAAAGTTGCCGCTGAAAAGAACCTGAATCTGAATCTGAATCCGCCAGATAGGATCGTCCGTTGGCTGTCCGGCGAATAACTGCGCACAGGTGTAATGGCCATAAGTGGATGTTGTTGTTGTTGTTGCAGTAGTTTGCAGATGGCTCTTAGAGTGCCTGATGTACCAACGTATGTATATTTGTGTTCTGGGTAGATTGCTATTACAATTGCATTGCAACCCCTTGCGTGTGGTTTAGTAGATGGCAGTGACTCGTGTCTAACTGGTTTTTACAAGCTTAAATTAAAGCGTAAATTGCGTTAGGATAACAATCAGCTTATATTGTGCAGTTTATATGCATGTGAATGTGTACTACTGGATTGCCGTAATATATTATACTAAGGCAACAAACTATCAGATTTAACTGGTTAATCAGTAAAACACTGAAAGAAATAGCTTAAAAATACCTGAATTAAAAATAAAAAAAAAATCCTTGGAAATAAAGTTGATTTAAATTAAATTAAATTGGTCGGCACTACAGCTCGTATAGAACCAGGGCCTATTGACTTATAACTCTCAACCATTCCTGTGTGCGTGTTATTGGCAGGAATAGAGGGGACCTACAATTTTCTGCCGAATCCGAACGGCTAGGGTGAGAAGCACTTTTTCATGACAAGAGATACTCTTGGAGGATTTGTCAATTCCTCGCAAGAGGCAGTAACCCGTGAAAAACATCACTGTTTTTAGGTGGCACAGGCTGGGAATTGAACCCAAGACCTTCGGCGTAACAGTACAACGAACTAACCATTACGCCACGGGCTACTTTGATTGATTTAAATATGTATTTTTTAATTTAGGGTTATAACATGTATAACGATGATCAAAAATTGGTGTTCAACATTTGTTAAAATTTTTTTAATCAAACCTAAACATAAAACAGTGACAGTTTATGCAAAGTTTTGGAATTTACACTTTTAACTGTCAAAGTATCATATGAATTACTAGGGAAAAAAAACATCTATGTACATACAAGTTTTATAAAGAGTAACTCGTATTTATGTTTTTTAATTTTATTTGTTTTATCCACTCTTTTTGTTACACCTACTTTTTTTAATTTTTTTTTTGTTTTATTTATTTTTGTTTTGTTATGTTATTTATTTTATTTTTTTCTCTATTTATTATTTCCCACACTTTGTTTCCAGTATTGGCCTCTTCAATTTCTCTTATCATCTTATCTTGTTCCTCCTTTTTCTTTTTCTTAATAATCGCTTGATATGCTCTTTTTTTCTCCTTATATTTTTCTTTCGTACCGCTACCTTTTCTCCATCTCCTTAACTCCTTTCTTACTTCTTCTTTTTTCTGCCTGCATTCTTCATCCTACCATCCTCTCATTTTTTGTCTCCTTTCTCTTCCCCCTACCTCCTCATTTTGTTAACTTTCCCTCTTTATCCTCTCTTCTATCCTTTTGTGCTTCCTCTTCTCCCTATATATTTATTTTATTTTATTATTTTTTGTATTATTATTTTATTATTTTATTTATTTTATTTATTTTATTTATTTTATTTATTTTATTTATTTTATTTATTTTATTTATTTTATTTATTTTATTTATTTTATTTATTTTATTTATTTTATTTATTTTATTTATTTTATTTATTTTATTTATTTTATTTATTTTATTTATTTTATTTATTTTATTTATTTTATTTATTTTATTTATTTTATTTATTTTATTTATTTTATTTATTTTATTTATTTTATTTATTTTATTTATTTTATTTATTTTATTTTATTTATTTTATTTATTTTATTTATTTTATTTATTTTATTTATTTTATTTATTTTATTTATTTTATTTATTTTATTTATTTTATTTATTTTATTTATTTTATTTATTTTATTTATTTTATTTATTTTATTTATTTTATTTATTTTATTTATTTTATTTATTTTATTTATTTTATTTATTTTATTTATTTTATTTATTTTATTTATTTTATTTATTTTATTTATTTTATTTATTTTATTTATTTTATTTATTTTATTTATTTTATTTATTTTATTTATTTTATTTATTTTATTTATTTTATTTATTTTATTTATTTTATTTATTTTATTTATTTTATTTATTTTATTTATTTTATTTATTTTATTTATTTTATTTATTTTATTTATTTTATTTATTTTATTTATTTTATTTATTTTATTTATTTTATTTATTTTATTTATTTTATTTATTTTATTTATTTTATTTATCTTATTTATTTTATTTATTCTATTTATTTTATTTATTTAACAATTTTCGGCTATTTTGGCCTGAAAACCTTAAAAGATATTGGTATCTCAGAACTAAATAACATGTTTGACTTTTCTGATTTTCCATTTTGCCTTTTTGTACCCACCTTTGTCCTAGAAGGCAATCGAAATCAATTTCGTAAGATATTCTTATGTCTCTATAAGTGAGCATCTATCACATCGAAGGAGGATGACAAAACTTGTTTACAATTTGGCTTAACGTCTATACCTATTACGGAGAAAAGATGCTTCTTCAACCAATCTAGGTTGTAACGTTCTATGATGACTAAGGATTTGCAATGTCCATGTTGTAAAACAAATATGTTAATGTCATATTTGACTTGACAACTTTTCAAGTTCAATATGACACAAGTGAATACAAGTAATCATTTAATTTCCCAAAACAGTTAAAAGTAGTTAGTATAGAAGTCCAGCAACCTGCTTAGTGGTACAGACCACCACCACTATAACAAATGCAACACTGACTGGAGCTATTGACCGTATAGTGTCCAGTTCTTACCGTGTAGGTACCGTAGAAAGATTTAAATCATTGATAAAAGCAGCTAATCTAAACAAGTTAAATTGTGAATCCGTTGTGGTATAAAACGTTAGCGCCCTGAATCTGAAGAATGCGCCTCAGCGATGCAATGTGCAGTTGTTGTGTAGTGCCAATGCATGTAGATGTATAAAAGTAGATGCACCGCATGCTGCCTGATCGGCTCCTCAAATTGAAACTTGAGGCTTTTTGTGTAGCTATCGTATAAATGATGATGATACAGCTATTGCTTATACTTGCTTGCTGCCTGCCAGAGCCCCTGCCGCAGTTACACTGTTTGTGCCACCATGGCACCAGATAAGTGGTGCACACATGTTTATGGACTAAATGTTTTGTTCTGGATAGATGCTGAGATACTATCATCATCATCATCATCATCGAATCGAACTGCTTGGTCGGTCGTATCATACAGTGGTCCACAATCGACTCAGATTAGGTAAAATAAAGTTGTTTTTAAAACTCAGCATTTGTAAGGTAAAAATAATGGCGCAAAATTTTAAACGATTTAGTACGATGTTAAAGCATTTTTAATATGATAAAAAATGCTTTAATATCTTACTAAATCGTTTAACATTTTGCGCCATTAACTTTAAACTTATAGATATTTCAGGCTTTATAAAAAATAAAAAAAATTCTCAAGCGGAAAAATGTAAGTTAAATGGAGTTTGAAGATTTTCGATAAATTTTATTTAGTTAAATTTAAAATTTGAAAATAGTTCAGCGCAATTCTGAGTTGGTGTTCTAATTCATAAAACAAAATAAATTTTTGAGTGGTCAACAAAAAAAAAAATTATAATTTGTCAGAATATTTCATCATAACTTCCCCACTGTACTTTTTCGTCATCCACTTGAATCCTTTGCTGCATGTGCGCCACATCCCCAGATATGGGAATGCTGGAGCAAAAATAGGAAAATAGAAAACTCATTAATTGCCAGAGAGCACAACGGCAACATCAACAGTACCTAACAACCAAAACAACCGGTTGGATTGGATCACTGTAATGTGTCCGATTGTTCCTCACCAAAGAACGGACCCAAGCAATGGACAAACACAACCAACTTTAACCAACAAACAAACGAATGGCGGACGGACGGACAGCTTGGGCACCACCAAGCGACTGAAGTTTTTTTTTTTTTTCTGCAACATACGTGCGCCAATTTGATGGCGATGATCACATTCGCGCACAAGTGACTTAAGTCCGTTAATATCTAATGAGTTTTGTAATTTGAATTTATTTTTAATAGCACGTTGACCGTTGCCAACGGTGAGCTATTATTCGAAATCCAGGGTAGTTATACATACTCTACTGCAAGGTTTCGAGATTCTCCAGGTCCAGCCAGGCTCGCTGGAGCTCCGTTCATCAGGTTTTCACCTTAATTTAAGTTGATTGTTTGTAATTCTAGTGTTCATTTGGACATTGTACCTATAGCTGGGTGGTATTAAATAGCTTGTCCATAGCACAAATGCAATTTTGATTAAGGAATTGATTTCCTGTTGGGCGATAAAGCCACTTTCTTGATGGGGGATCACCTTCTCCAGTCTAAACCAAACTAAAACACAGCAGCAGCACAAAGACAGGAGGTGGTGTTCTCTTTCGTTTGGCAGACGAATTGTGAATTATATTTGATGTGGCATGTGTTGCTGATTTCCTCATACCTACACTTTAAACATATAATAGCAGTGCTTCTGTTTTTCACTAAAATTTTAAGGTGATATTTATTTTGCTACCTAGATACCTGTCACGGGATAACTGAAACAAAATTGAACAGCTCGGTTTTGTTTCTTTTTTATTTTTTATAAAGGATTCGGTTTTGATTATAGTAGTCATACCACGTCAGTCACTCAGAGTTATTTAGCAGTAAGAAAAAACAGATATATAAAAGGATATTTTTTGAATACGACAAAAAAAAAACACAATAACAGTGAAGTAAGTGAAAACTATTTTGAGTAATTTTGGATTATTTGCCTTTTTGGAATATATCAAAAGTTTAACACTTTAAACATGATTATTTTTAAACAATATATATATTCAAAAATTAATCAAATAAAATGCACAACTGCGTCGCACGAACTTACTGCTTATGTACGATCATACTGTGGATTTAAAGTCTTAATATTTTAAAAACAATTCATCTGATAAAAGAAATAATTTAGTTATATGGGAGCCTATATTTTATGGGATCTGGCAAGGACGTGAAAATCAATCAGACAGGGTTCTTAAACAATTATAAACCATTTTTTAAATAATATCTAGCTGTTTTATTAAGTTCTATTTTTTATTTTTATTGTTTGCTCAATTTTTTTTTCACTTAATTTACAAAAAATGTTCAAAATGGGCCCAACCAGACCTTTCATAAGCCCGACAACATCTTAAAAACTTTTTTTATATAAAAAAAAAAATAAGAAAAGGGTAACATAAAACCTGGTTCAAAGCAGGGGTTTTTCGAAATTTCCAAAAAAATATTCTGTTAACCCAAAACCATTACTTAATTCTGAGAGCTTATAACCTGGCTTATCACATGTTTCAGTTTGAACCATTTGTTATGGAACACCCTGTATATAAAATTTTGAAAACATCTTTAAGATGAAGAATTGGTATACTATTTTTAAGTATTTAATATTTATTAATTTATTAACAGCATACAAAAAATGTCGGAATATTTTTTTTCAAAAATCTATAAGTACATAATTGTTTTTTTTTTTTTTTGAAAATTTTGATAATTCAATAGATAATGAGGTAGTGTAAAACCAAAAATGGAATAGTAAAAAAATAGTTACAATTATATGGTAGATCGAAATGATATATTAGCTTGCATCAAAAAATTTAATGAAAATCGTAGCAGTCGTTTTTGAGAGAAATGTGATTTTCCTTAACGACTATTAAACACTATCTTGTATGGTAGGTACGCGTAATTTTTTTTTTTTTCATTAATTGCTAAATTGCTAAAATATAATAAATTGTACGGCAGGTACCGTTATTTTTGGTTCTAAAAAAATGAATGAAACATGTCGGGTGAGTCCCCAAAACTCTAGGTACTAAGTTAAAAGAAAATCGACCCACTCATTTAGGTTGCAGCGGAACGGACATACTGACAGACAGACGGAGAAAAATGCAACACTCACTTTTTTCGACTTCGCTTACATCGTCGATTTTTTTTACGAATCCATAACTTGTCATATAGTACCTATGTATGTATGTATGTATGACCATATTATGAATGTAAACCGTAGGTAGTTATGGTCAACATTTGTAACAAATAATATTAAAAATAAATAATTTAAAAGTTTTTTTTTTTTTTTTAAGATGTAAATCTAAATAAATTACCTATTTAATCATTCTCTAATATAAATATAATCTCATTATATTAGTGAAAAATTAATATATATTAGCCATGATATGAACCAAAAGAGCAAAATCGTGTAGAGAATCCAGAGGTATATTTTATTTTTAGTATTTGTAGGAAATTTCAATGTACACTCGGTCGTATGCGCACTTATTTTATTTTAGTGAATTCTTTTACTTAAATTCTAGTACGTGTAATAATACGGGTCAAAAGTGGAAAAAAGTTATATGGCTGGGTGGTTTATTTCCCCAACTTTATGCATAAGGGATAATTTCATTTAAAATAGAAAAGAAATTATAAAAAAAACAACGACAATCTTACAATGTCATGTTTTAACTTTTTTTAAAACAAGAAATGTAGTCTTTTATTTTCTATTCAAAGCCAGCTCTTATCAATTTTTATTCAAACATTAAAAACCAGATGGCCACAATGGATAAGTTGAAAAAAAGATAAAGGGTTTTCCAATAAGAGGTTTCATTTTGATATTAAAAAAAAACTAATATTTTTTCAGACAAATCAATGGATGTTTAATTCATTGTTAAGAGGAAGGCATGCCATTAACAATGGAAAACGATATCAGCTAAATAGCCGCCACGGCTACGGTTGCAGTACCATATCATTTTCATGAAATTTACAATGACAGATTCGCACATTTGCGGCTGTATGTCCTCGATAACTTCACGAATTCCATCTTTAAGGTCTTGAATCAATTGTGGAGCATTGGCGTAACCCTTATCTTTCACGTGGCCCCAAAGAAAAAAGTCTAAAGGTGTTAAATCATAAAATCTCGGCGGCAATTGTGATCACCTCTTCGAGATATAACACGGTCAGGAAAATTTTCTTGCAAAATTGCGATTGTTTCTTTGCTTTTGCGGTACGTAGCGCCATTTCTGTAGTGAATTTTAACAATTTCAATGCGTTGTTGAAGCATGTGTCGTTCCTTTTTAGTAATGGCGTAGTTTTTACTTGTCAAATGTCAAAAGATGACAGCTTCAAAAGTGACAGCTTCCGGGCTTTTCAAAATGAAGCGTCTTATTGAAAAACCCTTTATTACTTAATAATGTAAAGTTTTGAAAAAAAAACAAAAGCCAGTAAACATTTTTATCCGCTTTAGAATTGTGTACAAAAAAAAACTTTGTGAACGCGGTAAATAAAACAAGAGCTAATTTATTCATATTTATTCATAGGAAAACTGGCATATTATTTACACACCATTAATAAATTTTAGGTATCTATCCACTACCTAATGTTTGACCAATGCAAAATCTTAATCGCTTTCAAAATATCATAAGTCAAAAGTGGATCATTTTTTAGAAAATACAAGGAATTACATATCTTAAAATTTCTTCAATTCGATGGTTTTAAAAATACCGTCAAAAATGGAACTGTCAACTCCGAAAACCTCGTTTTATACCCACGAGACAAAGTTAGCTCAGATTATCGACTTTGTAGCCAAGCTGTTCTGTTGTCGTTTAGAGTGCGATACATCTCATATACAATTGCATACACATAATATTGTACACGCTGTGTATTTCCGTTGAATTGCAGTTCCGAGTGAGGTCTTACATTTTTAGTACAAACAAACAAATGAAATATACAGAAATTGTATTTAATTCGGTTGCTATACATTTCTTTACCACAGTTTACAAAAATAATGAAACTGTAATGTTTTTTTATATTTGAAAATGCTTAAAAAAATGTTTAATTGGATTTTGATTTCGAAATAAAGTAATCTTCTCTTAAAGGGCAACATTTTTTTTACTAAACTCAAATAAAAGTTGTTGTCTACCACTAAAAGAATAATTTATTTGGTTGTCTTAAAGTTGAATTGCAATCTTTACATAACGCATTAGTTGTTTAAGTGTTTAAAAAAAATCCTTATACGAACTAAACATCCCCCACTTGATATAATATATATTATTAAGATCCTTAAATCTAAACAGTTATAAGCACAGCAAAAGAAAGAAAAGAATATCCTCCACCACCTGTAACCTGTTATGTCCTACAGTCCTACATTCACTCACAGACAAATACACAACCACATTTCATCCCACGCACAATCAGCAACACTTACACATTCTTACACTACACAAATAAATAAAAAAAAAAAAAAAACTTAAAAACTTTCTGACACCGATAAACGAAACGAATTGAATGTCTGACAAAAACACAACTTGACATTTGCTATTTTCTTTTCATTTTGTGTGTGACATTCCCTTTTTTTTCTTTTGTAAGCTCACAACTTGTTCCAGCTCTTATTACATTCGTATATTACATCGACAAATCAATTTATTTACTAGAACCCAATTTCAATTTTTGTTTTTTGTATTTATTTGGAATTTAATTATAAATTTCAAACTCACCAAATATTGCAAATATTGTGTCATCTCTCAACTTAAAAACAATTATTACTTTTTTGTCTTAATTTTTTTTTTGTTTTATTTACATACGTTCGAACTACGAACCCGAAGCTATGCACGTTATTTTGTTTGCCTCTGCCTGCGTTTTGACACTAACTTTTGAGTGATATTATGTTTGCAAAATAAGAAAAAAAAATGAGTGAAATAATTTGTACCTATTGAGGAGAAAAAAAAAATAAACACCACGAATTGGAATAAAAAAGAATTTTACGAGACGACAAGTGGGCGGAAAGTTAAATAAAAAACCCACAAAGAAAAAGAAAAGAAAAAAAAACAACTGCAAGGGGATAAAATAGCGGCTCTCATTCATACTTTACATTTCACTCGTCATCGCCTGGTATCATTCCGATTTTTTTTTGCATTTAAATTTTATCGTAGGTACTCAAAAAAAAAAAAACACAAAAAGAAAAAGCCGTCAAATTTTGCAAATACAGTGCTCGATTGACAAAAAGTGTTGTCGTGTTAAATTTGTTTGCAGTCGGTACGGTACAAAAACATAAACAGCGAAAATATTATTAAACGATATAATTATTTATATTGTTTAAGTATTAGGGTGGGTCATAAAAATATATTTTTCCTCAAACGATAAATGTTTGTTTGCAATATTTAATAATATAGGTTTCGTTTAAACCAGGGCCAACGATATTCGAGAAATGTCTGTAAATAATGATTAAAACTTTATATCAAGTAAATTAAGCAGAAATAAGGCTTTTTTGTTGAATTTTGAAATAAGCAGGTTACGAAATTTTGAACATAAAGTCAAACTAATACACGTAACCAAAGATAACAAGAACAATAAGTCAACAGCACATTGACTCTTCAATTCTTCAGTAACTACATTATATGGCTTTATTTGGAAGACTTCGGAATATTCACAGTTAAGTAAACAAGAAGAACCTTTTTTAATCAAATTGCTAAGATATCTTCAAATTTAAAAATTAACTAAGAATTTAATCAAACGCTAATTAAAGTTTGTTATTAATAAAAAATAAAGTAAGTTCACGTTAAGTACCAAATATGTATTAACCAAAACTACTACAATCAACAATCTGGTGTCACCAGAGTATTATTTTTGTCTGCCAACTATTCAACCTAACTATTTCAGAAAATATATAAATTTTCCGTCATGGGGGCTTGTGGGTGGCCTTGTGCATAATTTTGTTGATGACAAACGATCTGTATTTTGTTCGCCAAAGCGGAATACATAGCTTTTAATTTAGTTGTTAAAATGGATACTCCTAGTTCAATATCAGATTCGTCACTTATAATAATTGAAGTTATATGCTCCGACCATCTGCCGATCTTGAATTTTTTACATAAAATACGGGATTCTTCCATGAATTCATAACTTTGACTCAACAAAATTTACAGAAAAATCAGTATTATTATATTTTCACGCTACGGGATAGATATAGATGTTAACGTTTGAATTTGAACAACGATAGAAAATTTTGATAATTTTGTTCTGAGGTAAAGCGGTGTTTCCCCGAAACAGTGATCATTTTTTATGTGTAAATATCTATACCGTAGGTAGGGTAAACTAAAAACGTGTAAATTTCCATGACACATTACGATGTGATCTTACACGTTACGATACGTTGATGTAAATTGGATACGTTCAATATTGGGTACGTTTGTTCGTACTTCAAACTAAATCGAAAGATCGAGTTGAGTTTAAGTTGAAATTTAATTGACAGTTCGAACTCGCCGCGTTCTGTGATATAAAACCAGCACTTGAATATTTAATATGATGTTTACAAATCTTAACCGTGAGTCAAACGGTTAAGACAATCTACTCTTGTGTCTGAGTAAGGCAGCTACTATAACATAAAACAAGGTTTTTCAACACATTTTCTAAAGTTAACAGTTGTCTAAAGGTAAACAACGTTTGTAAATAAGACCAATTATGTATTTTACTTTAAAAAGGTCAAAAGTTTAGATTTAGAGTAACGGCAGAGTGTTTTATAGCTTATTTAAGTGAAACATTAAAAAAAAAGAACGAAATGAACTAAGCACTGGGGAAAAAAGAAAATAAACAATTTTTTAATTTTTTTAATTTTTTTGACATAAAAGCGTACATTCAAAAATAATTCAAGAAAAAAAACCGTACGCAAGGTGGCAAGGATTTTTATAAAAAATCAACTTGAATTAGAAAACATAAATATTAAAAATCAACGGCAACACTTGTCAATGTAATGCTTTACTTTTATTTAAAAAAATACCAACAATTTTGCAAACAAATGGGCTGACTTCTTCAAATCACGTTTCTCTAGCACAGCTCAATAATGCAACTTTATATGCAGCTGAATTTTAAGGATTATATAAATAAATATAAAGCTGAAAATTAGCAGAGTTTTTTCTTGTAACGCAGTTTAAAGTTGAAAAAGTGTGCCCAAAGTGGTGTTTTAAAAGTCATTGAATTAAAAAGTTTTTAAATTAAAAAAAAAATTATTTAAAAAAATATATTAAGCAAATATATTAAACAAAATAAAAAAAACACAAGTTCACAGTTATTACATTCATAACCTAAAAAAAATATTTTTTTGTCCGCCCATATAAATGTTTATAATTTGACTGGCTTTGCAAGCAAAATTATTCCTCCAATTGATTTGTTTTTGAATTTCTAATGGTCTAAATCTAAACATTTGATAATTCAATAAACTTAAGAAATTTGCATAAAAGACCTACCCAAAAAATTATTATTGATTCCACTACTTTTGCATAAACGGGCCACTGTGCATCGTCAGTGGAAGAAAACTTGAATGGAGAGCGATCGGTAGCACTGTTATGGACCTGATAAATCTTTAATTCCAGCCACGTAAAGTCGTGGAACAAAATATTAAACAGTGTTTTTTGTGTAGCCTTTTTAAAAGAAACCAATACATATGGCCGACCATTTATAACCCAATCATCTGTTTAAATTTCAACTTTGAGTACATAATCTACCCTAAAGGGATTATCATAAATAAGCCTGCAAAAATCAACTGAAAATTTCAATGACGTACGTTCATTTTGACAATCTTGTTTTCCTACTTCTCCTTGCGTCAAAAAGTGAATCGACAAAAAATAGTTCGCGCGAACTAAATCCATTGTGTGCCTTTACATTGCTCGTAGACGCTCGCTAGTTCTATTGGTATTCTTGATTCTAATGACTTACAAATAGAATGACGTATATACATAATGTCATTTGCCGAAAAATAACTACCAATTAAAAAAAAAATATAATAAGTCATAAAATTGTTAAAATAACTCCCAAAACGATGGAAAATACTCTTTTTATTGTATAAAAACTTTTAGGTTTTATTTTTTTTTAGAAGTTAATAAGGTTAGGGTTATTGGCATGCCATTCATAAGAGCTGATGGGATGTGGTTAATTGTTTATTTCATAATTAATTAAATACTTAAATCAAAACCTACAAATAAACACAAAATTTCACAGAAATCTGCCTATCAGTTTTCAAATCTTCTTGAATAATTATAACAATATTAAACAAATATTCTACTATGTGATTAACTACTCGAAAAAATTTAATAGTAATTTAAAACTTCGCATAAGCATCTTCAAATTAACACAAAAAGCCGACATTCATTCTTATAAGCGACCATTTCTATAACTAAAATGCTGAGGCTCGCGGGGCTCATTTCCATCCACATTATTTTTTAACACAAAAATATAAAAATTAAAAGAAACAACAAAATACCTTCAAAACTTTAGTTCTAAGAAGCTCGCATTTAGTTGAGTAGAATTTCTAAAAGCTTAGATATGTATTATTGTATGGTGTATGTGTACCAAAAGTAAACCCTAAAGTAACTCAAATAAAACAATAAAAAAAAAACTTAGCTTTGAGAAACCTTTTTTTTTGTTTAGCTTAAGGGATGGATTTGAGTAACAATAAACAATTTTATTTTTCATTTTCTGCTTTGCTTTTTAGTTATTTGCCCCATAAGTAGGTGAAAGGGTCATTTTTTATATTTTAAACATAAAAATAACTTTATAGTCAATAAGTCCAATGCCAACTGTCTGGGATTTATTTTTCTATTCATATTCATGAGGAAAGCAAAATATATATTTGTACAAAGGGGTAAATAATTATGAACATAATATGACATAATGGTGGTGTGTATGGTACCTGTTAAGTGGTTAGCTACATAAATTATATGTATTTGTTTTACAGGTGAAAAAATTACAAAATAATTCTGTAATATTTCACACAAAAGAATATTTGAAAAAAAAAAATAAATAAATAAAATAATGCGCGCGGATTGGAAGAGTATTGGTTTTGTTGCATAACTTTAGGCGGATTATAAAAATTCTACTAAAAGTAATCTTTATTTTTATTTTGGTACAATAAGTGGAGTTACAGTAGGTTAACCAAGAAAATCATATAAAATATTATTTTATTTATTTATTGTAATCTTACATTAATAATATTTTATTTATATATTTAAATTTTTGAATTAATAATGTTTTTAAAAATGTGTCAAAAATATCCTCCAGAATGCAAAACTGTGAAACTTGAGCTAAATCCATATACAAATTTAGAGAATTCAGAAGAGCTAAAATCTAAACTTCAAAAAAAAAAGGCAACAATATTAGTGTTGTCAGGTTTGAAAAATCGGAATCGCCAAACAGAATATTTAAATCGCCAAATTAAAAAAAAAAACAATTATTTAAACGAAAACTTAGAATTAAAGAAAAGAATGCTCCTTTGTTTACCTAGTCTTCTTCAATAAAGCATTTCAGCACAGGAATCAAAATTATTCGAATATTAGAATTTTAATTCAAAACATAGCATGAACAATATAATAAAAACTATGTGGACTTATAGTCCAGTATTGCGCCTAACTAACAATAACACGGCGCCTAACTAACAATAACACGGCGAACGTCATCGTTAGATTGAACCGAAGGGAAGATGTTGGATCCATATTAAAGGCGTCGATTAAACTGCGTAACACCGGAATTTCGATACACAGAGATCTACCTGCAGCTGTACGAACCCGAAGAAGAAAATTAATTAAGCTGAAAACTGAAATTTTTGCGAAAAACAAACATCTTAAAACGCAACTTCGCGGACAATCATTAATGGTTGCAGGTAAATCATTTTACTTTGACAGCGACAATAATCTGAAATGTGACGGAAGGTGCGGAATGTCATTGTTAGACCAGTTGGTGAATGACATTTCTGATGGAAGCGTTCCGGGGCAGAGCAAAAACCACATTGATACCAGCGGTTCACACATGACATCTCCGATGTCTCAACCTAACTTTTAGTTGTAATGCCGTCTGCCCGTCAATAAATTGCAAAAGAACTAATTTTGATAATATAAATAATTATAGTAAGGAAAATTTAAAGATTTTAAAAATTTTATCATACAATATAGCAGGACTTAATAATAAGTGTATATTTAATGATTTTTTTAGTTTTGTCAACAAATTTGAAATAATTTTTTTGTATGAAACCTATATAACTGATAGTAGCCTGATCAATTACGAAAACAAATTTAATAACTTTGAACTTAGAATAATACCAGCAATAAGAATACACACTAAAGGCAGAGCAAGTGGAGGTTATATCTTTGGATTTAAAAAAGATTTGGATTACATCAACTGCGAATTTAAGCTTTATGGCGAGGTTACGTGTTTGGACTTAAAAATGTGTCAGAAGAGATTTCGGATAGTACCAACTTATATCAATTGTAACCATTGGGAGACAGATTTTGAAAGAATCAAAGAGTTTTTGACATGTGAAGACAGCGATAATGTAATGCTTGTTGGTGATTTAAATGCGAGAGTTGGAAGCGAAGGAGGTGTTGAAAATGAACGGATGGGGTGGAATAGGCAGACTAAGGATGCAACTAAGAATGTTAGAGGTGTGAAAATTCTAGAACTATGCAACTCATTCGGGCTAAGAATTCAAAATGGTACGAGTAAAGGAGATAGACTTGGTGAATACACATTTGTCGGGAAGCAGGGGAGTTCTGTAATCGATTATAGTATTACAAGTGGTGATTGGAATTCTTTTATAACGGATTTCGAAGTAGAAAAGAAACCTTATTCGGATCATATGCCGATTATTGTTTCATTTAAATGCGAAAAAGAGGAATATGAAGAAAGTCGGGATTTAGAACTGATGCCTAAACTGCATTGGTCAATCTCAATGGCCTCAATATATAGAAGACAGTTGGATACACTTCTACTGGCCCATGAATATGAAAATAGCCTATCTAAAATCGAGAGCAGTATAAAGGAGGCATATCACGCACCGGTAAATACTAATTGGCAGAGAAAGAAAACCTATAGAGAACCATGGTTTGACAAAGAGTGTATGCAGGCAAGAAACCTATCATATGCCTGGCTAAATGAGTACAGACGATGCAATCATTCCTCCGCAAAAAATTTGTATATGGAATATAATCAAAGATTCAAAATTTTGTGTAAGGATAAAAAGAAAGTTTATTATGAAGATGAAGCGCAAAAACTAGCTATGTGCAATAATCCATCTGATTTTTGGAACTTGGCACGGAAACTTAATGGAACAAAATACATCATCAGCCCGAAGCTCGATTCTGATAGATTACGAGTTCACTTCAATAAACTGTTAAACCCAGACACCACAAACCCTTGCATGATTCAATACGCTTCACCTGGCTTCCATGAAGACATTTTGGATAAGTCAATATCCCAAGAAGAGGTTAAAGCTTCGGTAAAATCTCTATCCGATGGAAAGGCAGCAGGCTCCGATCGAATACCCTCAGAATTCTACAGTTATGGAACGGAAGAACTAATCAATCAACTGACAAGGGTGTTCAACAAAATCTTGGAACATGGAGTTATTCCTCAACAATTCAAAGATGCCCTGATCTTTCCGATCCACAAAAAAGGCAACATAGAAGACCCTTCAAATTATAGAGGCATCTCTTTCTTGAACTCATCTTACAAAATTTTTACAAACATACTACTTAAAAGATTGAATGCTTGGATAGATTCAAATAAGCTACTAAGTGAGTTTCAAGCTGGGTTCAGAACAGGTTACTCTACAATAGACCACATATTTGTACTCAATAGTATAGCAGACTGGTTTCTTTCGAGAAATAAAAAACTTTTTACTTTTTTTGTTGATTTAAAAGCAGCCTTCGACACCGTTGACAGAAATGCATTGATGTTCAAGCTATATGGATTAGGAATGTCACTTAAGTTTGGTCGAGTGCTACAAAACTTGTACATGGACACCAGAGCAGCGGTTTGGAATGGCAAAACTGTATCGGATTGGTTTTCAACGGAGTCAGGAGTAAGACAAGGCTGTGCGCTAAGTCCAAGTTTGTTCGCGTTATTCATAGAAGATCTAACTGAATTATTACCGGGAGGTGTTGAGTACGCTGGAGTCATCATAAAAGCTCTACTTTTTGCAGACGACATTGTACTGTTTGCTAGCTCAGCAGAGTCGTTGCAGCTTATGATAAATAGACTGGCCGAATATTGCATGCGATGGAGTTTGTTGATCAACCTCAACAAGTCAAAAGTTATGGTATTTAAAAAAGGTGGAGGCAGGGCAAGTGCCAACGAGCAATGGTCTTTGAATAATGAACAAATTGAAGTTGTGAAAGAGTACAAATACTTGGGAGTCTATTTCACCAAAAACCTCAACATGGATATGCATCTCACAGATAAGCTTTCGAAAGCCAAGACAGCTATTAACGTAGCATGGCGTGAATGTTTCAGCAACAAGGCTATTGCACACAGCAATAAATATAAAGTTTTCGAGGCAGTATCTCAATCGATTCTTTTCTATGCAGCTCAAGTGTGGGGTGGTAAAAAATATGAACCAGTGGAAAAACTCCTCAGATATTATATCAAACGAATATTTCGCTTGCCCCCTAGCACTCCGAATTACATGATATTGCTGGAAACGGGATTATCTCCACTATTTATCAAAACATTAAAACTGCAAGTAGACTACATTGAAAATGTACTTAACATGTCAAATAATCGTCTTCCGAAAAAAGCGGCTCTTCATGCTATTAACTCCAAGACAGGATGGTTTAAGGACTGGATGGAACTTTCGCAAGATACTGGTGTTGAAATAATCGCTGGTGAATGGAGTTCGTTGAAGACTACGATGTATACGATGATTATTCGTTTAGATGAAATTTATAGAGAAAGGTACAAAGAAATGGCATCAAGTTCATTACACCGAATGATCTACAGTAAACTCAGTTATAACCTTAACGAACGTAACTATTTCCGAGATGATTACACTATCGATCAAATTTCAAGTATGTTCCGGCTAAGAGGTGAGCTACTTAATTTGAATTTTATACCGCATCGTGAAGAATTACCAATACTTTGCAACATGTGCAATATGGCAGAGCGTGAAGATATTTTACATTTTGTTGGAAGATGCCCGGTATTAAGAGAAACCAGAAGACACATATTGGGTAACGACTTTCTTACAGATGAAGAAACCCTATACCTCCTAAATGAAGCAAACGTATCTAAATTATCAAAATTTTGTAAAGTGGCACTTAATTATAGAAGCAAGATTATAAACGAATATTTTTAATTGAAAACTGTAACTTATATAATGTATAAAAGAAAATTGAAGTATATGGATTCATTGTCAATCAGGCAGACGGCAAAGCCATGCATTTAATTGATTGTATTATATATTTGTAAATATTAATTGTAGAATGAAAATAAAAATCAATCTTAATCTAATCTAATCTAGTCCAGTATACCTTATCGTCTCTTTGGAGGAAGACCTTGCAACCAACCGGGTAGTTCTGATTTTATGCTGAGTTGTTTATGATGTTGGCCTAATGAATGAGTTATTAATTAAGCCAACATCATAAACAACTCAGCAAAAAATCAGAACTACCAGACTATTAACAGCTTAGCTTTCTTTTCATTGAATAAGTAATAATATTCAAACAAATCAATCTGAAGTGAAATTCAGGAAAAAAATAATAATAAAAATAAAAAAAAATAATTTAATTCTTTGATGCGAAGTTATGAAAGATTTGGTTAAAGAAGAACTATCGAAATCTTCTACTGAAATACACTTAAAGTTCTTGAAACGACGGGTATGGAAATTCTCTGGAAAACAAACATTTCACTGGGGTTTATTTTACCATTTTTAGAATTTTTTTATTTAGCTTTTTGTTATTTCGCATTCTACGTTTTGCAAATTACATTTAATTTTTAAATAATTAGCCGATTCAGTAATCTTCGAAATCTGAAAACAATTCCTCAGTGATTCCTCACATTTGCTGTCAAAAAGCTGAGACTGATATTTTTTGGATTCACTTGCTCAATTATTTTTTGTCGCAGTTGATCAATTTGCAAAAAAGAGATAGAGAGTGCTTTTGACTTCTAGCGAGAAATCTTGTTCAGGTTCTCCTTCTCCTCAGTAAAGCCGACAGAAGTTTGCTTGGTAATATCTCAGAAACGTGAACTGGCTAAATATGCATTTCGATAACGACTTAATGGATTTTTTTTTAAATTTAACAGAGTAAGAGATTAGAAACAATTTGTGTTTAAGCCAAAAACAACCACACCTTTTTATAAAACTGTTAAATTTTGTTTGCAGTTTTCCTAAATACCGTTTTTTTAATAAAAGAAGATATGGATTGATATTCAATTTTAATGTTTGAAACATGCGGTAAATCAATTTAAAAAACTACCCACAACTATTTTTATTGAAAGTTAACAAGTATTTATGGCTTAATTGTCATTTAATTAGGAATAAATTGATTATTTTTGTATTTTGAGTAAATTCTAAACCAAATCGGAAAAAAATGTACGAAAAATACATAAATGTAAAAAACTCTCCCATTTTTAACCTGTCGTTTTTCCTTTCACAACAGAATAAATTACTTTATAACGACTTAACTTCAGTTTGAATAAAGGTCACTTCCTTGTTTAGGTTAAAGTTCAATATCCACTCGACTCCAAACTGACCACCAAATATTTTTGAAAAGAAAAACATTAAAATCAGTTGGCCTTCTTTGATGTTACAAAAAAATGTAAAATGAAAAATTTCACTCTCAAGGATTACACAAAAGAAAATGCAAAAATAAAAAGGAAAACAAAAAAAAAAACATTTATTAAGAATTTATTTTTTATTCATTCAGTTCCGATTTCCTATTCAAATAGATAAATATTTTCAATCCGATTTATTGCCTTTGAATGAAAACCCTATTTAACCAAAGAATCTTACGTTTTGTCGTCTTCGTCGGGTATTCGTCGTCGAATACCCTTTTCCAATTCTTTCCACTTGACAGTGTAATCGAGAGAAGACTTGAGGAACACAACTATAGGTATAGAAAGTGTTTATAGAAAAACTGTAGCATTGTATAGCACAACGGCTGTCACCATCACCATCATCATCATCGACTACATTACCACTCAAGTGATGAGTACGAAAAGATATGCAGCGGCAGGCAGGACGACGAAAGGCATCAAACTGTACTTATCCTTGTTCTTCTCTGCCACAAGGAATAAGTGTTTATGCAAATCAAATCGTCGTCGGCTTCATTACAAGCCGTCTTGATCTTAAATCTGATCCTATGCCACATAACGAACAGAGAATGAGAGTGTGTCTTTCTTCCTTTCATTCATTCAAATATATAAATTCATATCCTTGCAATTTTTTCGTGTCGTTCTCTCAAGAAAATCGCTCTATTTAAGTCCTTTTTCACGCTCGATTAAGTTTTGGGCCCACTTGTGTTCCGACCTCTTTCTGTCGTTTATTTAACTTTCCTCTCTGGGGGCGGGGAGGGGAGCTAAGGTACTTTTGCTGTCGTTCTCAGAGTGTGGATGGAGTACATTTGAAACCGATTTAGTTGTCACAAGCTCCCAAGGATGCAGCGTATAAGAAACAGGAAGAAAGGATATATTCCGAAGCAACTCTCTCATGTTGTAATAATATAAACTTCTTCATGTGAAAATGTGCAAAATGGGAAATTCTATTAAAAGAACACGAAAAAGTTTTTTTTTTAAGGACTCTCAGGCACTATTAACGTTTTGCTTTTCACTATGTGAGTTTCACGACATATGTCCTTATTTTGACATTTGGTCTAAACGAAGCAGGTACACAATTTTTGTTGTTCTTTTTTTTCGGTGACCTATGCACATCTCAATGACAGTATACTGATAGAGTAGTCACGGTGTGCGCGGTGGCGGCTACGACGACGTCACCTGTAATCCATGTGAATGGAAAACTTTTTTACCTCACAAGTGATTTTCTTCAGTCGTCGCGTCGTCGTCCGTAAAGTCCTTATGTTCGAAAAAGAAAAAAAAAACTTTTACACATCAAGGATCACTCGAAACACCTTTATAACCTAGAAAAAAGAGTAGGTACCTTAAACTCTATGTTCTACCATCAAAGCCACTTTGGTTGTCGAAGAAAACACAAAAAAAAATTCGGAATGAAGGCATTCAAAGGACGTCATGCTAACTGTTAAACGTCTGTGGTCCTAGCTCTATTGGCTAAGTTAAAATGTTAAGGGATTGGTAGGTATAGTGATTGGTAAACCTAACCATATACTCGTAGTCATGTATTCAAGTTTTATAGTTCTAGACAGGGATTTCTAAGGAAAGTTGTAAAGAAATTGAATTAAGTTCAAATCTATAGGAAGAGGTGGAAATACTGATGTTTTTTATACGGAGTGCATTTTTTTTCCTTACAAAAAAATGTTAACATAAAAGTTTAACAGGTAAAGAGTTTTTACTTGGGTTGGTTTGCTTTCAACTTAAGATGTTTACAGGCAAAAGAATAGAAAAGCTAAGCTATTTACATTTTTTTTATATAAGATATAAGATTAATGATGATAGCTACTAAGCTTTCACCAAGTTGACATTTTCTACTTAACCTGTACTTTATGCAAATGTAAGGATATTAAAAAAAAAAAATAATTTTTTAACGTAAATTAAAAGTAAAAACTTAATCTATTTCTAGTAATAATGTGTCATTGCAAAAGCAATTATTCAAAATAATGTCAATGTTACACTTTTCTCACTCAAACACTTCGTTGAAAAAAAATGAACTCTTTTGAACAAATATTATTCAATCGCTGCACATCTCCATTATTAAATAGATTTTAACAATAAGCCTGAGTGGTGATCCCATAATGGTCCCCTGAAATCATTCTGATAATTTTTTACTTGCGATACATACTTATACTAGATTTTGATCAAACTTGACAGAAAAGACGAAAAAAGGGTCTCCTAATTCTGTCCACCTGTCTCTCTGTTCGGCTACAGCATAAAAGGATTGGTGGATTTTCTGGTATGGTACTGAACAGCGCAGCGTTACCACTTCCGCAAAAAATTTTGTAGTATGTAGATTTCAATAAAAAAAAAGTGAAATAGATGATTAATTTAATTTAATAATATTAATAAAAAAAATTGAAAACAAAAATTGCAGACTTCATATTTATAAATATATTTAGGGAATTCCCTTTAGTAGATAATTCAGATTTAATTCAATGTAAAAAAAAATGAGAAAAAAAGTAAGTAATAATTATTAATCAAGAGATCGAAAAGAAGTTAGTGAACAGTGCCGTTCGAGGCTTCACTCTGCTGTATTTTCTTTATCGTGTCTGCTTTCAGCTGCGTGAGTGGTATTTGCTAGCTTTGTGCCAGCGTTTAATAATACTTTTAAATTTAATTTGACAAAAAACATACATTATTTTTAGCTCCATTTCTACATCTATCTCAGAGTTCATGTTTAGCTACTTTAGTTATTTAAGAAGATTTAAGAATAACATTTAAGTTAATATAATTAAATATAATATATACAAGAGTAATAGCAAAATATTCTATTCATATATTTTAACATACATAATATATGTATATTAACATTTAACATAATTTTTAAATAAATTTGACTCAAAAACTAACAAAAAAAATCAAATTTATTTTTTTTTTTAATAAAAGCAAATATCTCAGGTATTATGTTTAAGTATTTTAGTAATTCGATTTGGGCCGATTTTGTAAAATTAAAGTAGGTTGAAACAGAGATTTTTAAAATGCATTAAATTTCAATATTTTGTTGATGTTGCGAAGTGAATTTAGATTTTAAATTTTTTTGAAGAAGAAAAAAAAAAAATAGATAGAAATAGAAGTAAAGTGGTACCATTAGTACTGAAGCGAAACCATCAATGTACCTACTTGTCTTATCATTCGGTAATATGAATTGCTTTTAGAAACCCAAAATCCGCTTGTTCCTAGTCTTGAGGATTTTTAAATTTCAGTTTAAAAAAATTCTTTAGTTCTTTATTAAAATCATCATAAAATGATTTGTATCTTTAATTCTAGCCAGACTATTACATTTATAGGGGAAGTGAACTCATGGAATCTTCTTCCATGATGAATGATCTTCAAAAAATCATAAGCAGTTGCCTAATTTTTTTGTTAAGATTACTTGAAGCTGAACTGAATCTTTAATAAAAATACATACATATGTATTTAAATTTCTATACTCGTTCCACAAAAAATATGATAAAGTTGCTAATTTCAAAATTTAAAATTTACACCCCACACATTTTCGTAATAAACCAACTTAAATATCCTGAAGCTATTTCTCTCCTCCTATAATTTGTGAAGTGTGTTCTTGTTTATTTATGTACATATCTACTTTTAACTCCTTAACACTACTTTTCGGTGAACTTCAACGAAAGAAATTAAATTTTCAGCTTGGATGAACTTTTGGTTGAAAATTTAATTAGTTCGCATTATTTATGTTGTTTGTGGTCGTCGCATGGTACTATGGTTTTATTTTGTAATACCTTTGCGGAAATATTTACAAAACAAAAAAAAAACAAAAAAATGAAGAAAACACAAATGAAAAGTAATATACGAGGGAAGCACTCTACACTACACTAAATCTAAACCTGATGATTCTTTCGCTTGAAAGCTATAAATTCTCTGGTGATGTTATAAAGCCAAACACATACACACACAAACACACATTTAGAATAGCTTTTTGAAGTATTGTTAATTTACCTTTTTTGAAGGAAATTACGAAAACTTCACAGTAAGAGTGTTGAAAGTACAAAATTTTTCAGAAAGTTGCTGCTTACATTCCCTCGAGAGAATAACCAACACAAATCCGTTGACGTATTAGGTATAAGTAAATATACCTGTATTTACCTTGTTTGTCTGTCAGACTTTATTTTAGTGTGCTATTAATCACTTTTCTACTTGTACGTCCTTATGTGTAACACCATATCTCCTTTACAAGGAGATATAACGGATATACCTACCTAAACTAACGTTACGTATGCTAAAACTATTTTTAGTGTTGTGGCGTCCAACGCAACGGGCCTAAGTACATATATTTACTGTGTAATGGGTATATAAGGAATTGTTAGGACACAACTCAAATTACCAGGTTGGCAATAAGGACCAGAAATAAACAAAAAGCCGCACAAAAAAGTCCTATAAGCAGCACTTTATCTAAATGAGAAACAGACAAATGATGAGTTTAGTTTGGATTTGTTTTCTACAAAGACATTCACTCTTTTAAAAGAACTGGCTGAATATATATAACATATGTGATAGCTTACTTTACACTTTATTAATCTAAATAAAAAAATATTATATTTATTCGTACCCTCATAAATCGATTTGCATGGAAATTTTTTGTTGAAAAAAAAAACAGTAGGAAAATCGTGAAACCCAAAATTGCATACTTTTAGGGGAAGATGGGTGGTGGTTGGCGATATTTGAAAATCCATTTTGGAAGGAGAAACCAATTATTCTAAGAATTACAAGGGGGTCGTGTAAAATAAAAAAATGCAGACTGAGTCGCACGAACTTGCTCTCATGTTCAATCACATTGTGGTTTTCAAGTCTTAATATTTAGAAACTGTTCACCTGATAAAAGAAATAAGCCTATATTGCTTGCCACACACCTTTGTTTCACATATGCATGCAACTTACAGTTAAACAAAAAAATTATTAATAAAACCTCTGAAATTACTTTGACACCATTATGATGTACAGGTACACCGTATGATTTCTTAAACAAATCTCAATTTATGGGAAAAAAAAAGTTGATGTATTATATGTATTATACGGGGATTCTCATGCCAACTGTGATTTAAGAAAAAAATTGCTAAAACTAAACTCATTGGAAGTAATTTTTTTTAAATTTTGTTTTGTCTTTCCATAGACATAGCATCGAACTTGTAAGCATTTTACTACAACTTTTAAGGAACAACTTGTAAGCATTTTACTACAACTTTTAAGGAACAAAAGATATAGTGAAAATTGCTAAATCTCGAAGAAATTACTGACACTGTTTTTTTTTTTTTTTAAATTTTAATTTTAATGCGATCTCACTCTTTTTGAAAATATTTTTAATGAACTACTGAATTCCTTCTTATTTTTTGACGTTTTAAATCTTTAATGGCATTTTTCTTCAAAATTGTATCTCTTTTAGTTTTTGAAATTTGTTCTTCGGTTGCAGTCTTTGTTTTACATTATTATTGCACGGATTTGTTTTTATTTGTTTTAATTTCTTTTATCCGAAGTATTGATATCATTTTAAATAGAAAAACTGTCAGGATTTTTAGTACTATTGCGTGAAATAATTTAATTCAAGTTCATTATAAAAGTATTTATATACCAGGGTACTGACATCCTCGGTACTGACATTCAGACTTTAATATAACCTTTCATTTCAACACTGCTGATAAAAATAATTTTAATAACTTTCAATTACGATTGTTTAATTCGATAGCAAATATTTCGACTTGATATTATCAAAATTTAATCAAGCCGCTATTGCACTCAAACTTTTCTAAAAGCAGCATTTTTATTGAAGATGTATTTTAATAGAAAATAGTAGATATAATTGATGCCATGGTACTGTTATTTTGAGTACCTATACTTTTTTTTAAACCAACTGAAATGGGTAGCAAATTTTAAATACAATTTAATGTAAATTCTAGTAAAAACCCTGATCTCTAAATCGAACCAGAAATTCATGAGAAAATTTTACATTAAGTTACAAATAAAGCACTGAACACAAAGAATCACAGTTGGCAGAGGATCTCCCAATTGATAGGCCAATTTTAAGGATTTATTTATGAGGAGAGTTAATTTTTTGGAAAATTTTGATACGCAACATTTTTTAGACTTATTACTAACTCGATCTGAAGTAAAATTTTTATTAAAATTGGTTCAACAGATAATGAGATAGTCGAATCCAAATAAATGATTTTATGAGAGATACTTACCGATAATATAATGGATTTAAACATAGTTAATCGTACTGATATAAGCTCACATAAAAATTGTAATAAACATTTTAGGAGTCGTTTTAGAGAAAAACGATATTTTCTTTAGCGGATTTTTTGTATCGTACGTAGGTACCGTTATTTTTGTTTATAAGAATAATTTTTGGTTAAAACTGCTGTATGGCAAATTTAATAAAAATCGAGTAGGTACGTAGTTTTCGAGTTATTAATACAAAAAAAAAAAATAAAAGAATTGAAGATTATATAAAAAAGTAAACATTCAAAATCAAAATGGTAAAATTTCATTGAACCGTTTTAGAGAAAATCAAATATAAAAAAAAAATGTTTCCATGATAGGAACAATTTATTCTTATTTTTCGGATTTTTTTTTTTACAAAATAATACGCTTTTACTTATTTTTAACTTCCTATTGGAAGTTATTGTAATTGGTCCGATTTGTCGAATTAAAATTTTTGACATTTCTCGACGTTGCGAGGTCCCAGGAATCCGATTCCATCATTTTTGTTAAATAGCTGTGGGCAAGTTTTTGATAAAAATTAATATTTTCATAAATTGCTACAAAACATTTTGGTTCTAAAAAAAAATTAAAAAAAAAACGTGTCGGGGGATGACCAAGAAATGGTAGATACAAAGTTTGAAGAAAATCGACCCACCCATTTAGGTTGCAGTCAAAACGACAGGCATCAGGCAAACAGACGGACAGGATTGTGAAACCAATTTTTATTCACTGAAAATGTCAGTCAATGAAATACACCCCTGGCCAATCAATTATCACTAGCCGCGTTTTATTATCTATGGATCTGGATCATGATCATGTTTTAACACGTAATACAACAACAACTTGGGATTCTGCTCTGTATCTGGATCTATTTTAAAGATCTGAAAATAAGTTCATACTCTGGTACGTAGTTGGCGTTTAGGTGTTGAAAATCGGTAAGGTTGTGTAAACTGTAGTGTAAAGAAAAAAGAGTAGAAAAAAGTATCTAACATGAAAAATAAACAAACAATAAGAAAGAAAAAGATTAGCCTATAACACTGCTGTCATAATGATTCGTTTCGTTTTATTTTCATGGGATGATCCATATGAATCTTCGCGGCTTATGACGAGTTGATCTAGATCAGAATGTTTAATTATGACGCTGTTGAAAAGGATGTATTATTGACTTCAAGCTTATGTCGGTAATGTACCTAAATGTTTTACACCTACAAAAGGGAAGTGTTCTACAACATTTGAAATTTAGAAAAAACCGAAGGTTTCCCCGCAAGTCATTGATATCTCGGATCAATAAATTGTAAATTATTTATTCGAAAAAAAAAAAATCGATTAAAATGTATGTACGTCAAAACTTAGTTATTTCCATATCTGTGAAGCAATAAACATCACTGGAGGATTACTGAATGGATGAATTTGTCACCAAACATTCCACGACAATTAATGTCAATTTCATTCAAATCTTTAATATTAATATGATGGTGCGAAAGCTTGGCAGCCTGACTGCAAGTGTATTATCACCCAAAAACCCCTTATAAATGTCATCCATAAATGTAGTTATGCACTATGATGGAGAAATAAAAACAAAAATACTTTACGAACACAGCCCGCAAGAAATCAAGAGTTCACAGAACATAAAAGTTGATGAAGCATTCTACTAGAAATTGTATTGCTGCGCTACTTAAAATAAAACGTAACTGGTTATTACAATCATTTTGGACATTACAGGTTAGAAGTTTAATTAAAATTGTAACAGCTGTTTTCGAGAAAATCTTTGTTTGACAGCTGTTGAAAGTAATTGCATTACAAATTGAAAAAGTTGTTAAAGATACATTACTAGCTGTTCTTATATTCTTTACTCATCCAAACATCCCCTCAAGTTTTTTATGATACGGCCTTGAGTATAGTATAGAAGAACTCTAACAATCACTTATTCTATAGATATACTCTTTAAATGCATACCTGTTATAATAGGGAGGTGTCAGAGACGAAAATACAATTAAAAGTCATTTACAATCGAGTGCATTCCAGTTTGCTGACAAAAGCTGCTTTTAAGTGATTTAAAATGAGGCACTGGAGAGATATTTGTCTATATATGTACACAATCATACAAGCCCCTAGAATTTCATCTACATGTATCGGCTACGATAACGATGATGGTCGAAAGGTTTTAACCAGCTTTGAACTAAATTCCCTGCACTCTTACATCAACATCCGAAAATACAACAAACCAATTTTCTGCATCTAAAGGATCCTTTTAGAGGATGCATTTCGTGTCCGTTCGTCCGTCCGTTCATCAGGCCAAATGCAATGCTGGCAGTTAGAGAGCGATGAGTATTACCCGCGTTCCAATGGAGTACCTATGAGCCTTAAAGTACCTCGGGATCAGTCCTCTTTACGATGGCGATGTAGATGACGATGATGACGAGAACAACAACGACAACGGCTACGATGACGATGACGACGACGACGACGATGAGGATACGTTACTTGTTGATACCCCGAGGTGGTATTTCCGATTGGTGTTTCTGGCATTTCGTTCCGTTTAGGAATAACATGTGACTTACTTTACTATTATTAGGTGTTGGTCTTTCATTTCCTTTTTGCAAAAAGGTTCCACAGAGGTTGCTCGGCTTTAGAATTGTACGATTATACTTGTATATACGTTTATGCAGAGGAGAATCACCACCCTTAACATAACACACCCCAATAGCACACCAATTCATCAGTGCATTTCAGATGCATTGAAGAAAACTGAAACTAAATTGATATCCAATCTCAGGATGAACAACCAAGTGGAATCAATGGGAAAGTGTTACATGCCTTTGGGTGTTGTTGTCATTTAGATGTTGTGTTGTGTTGTGTTGTGATATTGGTGTCTGAGTTTGAGTCTGGGTTTGAGTTGTGAGTTTTATTGTGAGTCTGAGTGGTGCATGCATTACAAGAATTTCTATCTCCAGTTGATTGCTTAGCAATTGCATTTTAGCAAAGAGCACTCTCTTATTCCTTGTTTTCTATCATGATGATGATGCACCTCTTTGCATTGACATATCATATCATAGGTATAGGAAATAGATGCACAGAGACAATAACTCAATATGTAAATTCGATACGATTCTAATTAAAAACGGGACTTTTGAAGACCATAATATATAAAGCTTTGGATGTCAAAGGAAATTTTAATTCATCTTCAATGCAGTGTCCCCATGTAATCATCGGAGGGGAGTTTGCACTTTTTTATTTAAATTTTTATTTATAAGAAATGATTCATGTAACCGACAAAAGCAACGGCATGGTATACACTTCAACTTAAAGGCTATATTCTGGGGCAAGAGGGTGTGTCGTTTATAAATAAATAAATCTATATACGATGTTGGAGTTGGATTTGCTCAATCTCTTGTGCTTTAAGTTATTTTGCTGAGTTTCTCGAGATCCAGACCAAACATTTTACATTCGTGTTGTTCGATAGCTCGATAAGAAAATTAGGAGAATTTATTAATTAAATAAAAGCAAGAAAAAATTGAAATATTAAAAAGTAAATTCATTGAATATTGCCATATATGTAAAATTTTAGATGATAGATATGTTATGTTTTCATATAAATATTTTAATAGATCTTAAACACGTGTAGTTGGACTAAAGAAAGAATCTCTCTATGTCCATAAATGAAATTAAGTTGAAAGATATTCAACTTATATTATGAGAATTGTACGAAAGTTTTGGACGTATTTACGGCTTACTGCCTGAACACAGAGCAGACGGATTTGCAACTGGAACATAAGATAAAATACCTGTTCTAGCACTCACAAAATTCCACTCATGATTTCGCTTATGCTTAAATGGCAATAACCAGCATTAACTATTTATTTGAAGCAATCAATTAACGTGGTTCTCTTCGCCTGCAAAACAGTTTTTGGATTCAAAGTTTTAGACAAAAGATCATTTAGAAATATGAGGAAGAGAGTGAAAAATGTACTTTCCTTTGGTCATAGAGTATACCTATATTATCTAGAGAACCAAAACCAACTCGTACGTCGTACCTCCCTTGCTTAAAACACCCGCAATATTGTTTGAGCACAGTAGGAGAAAACTCTCTTATTTCTCTCTTTTTTTCTTATCGGTGAATCCGTCGACTTACATATGTGCCAGAAGCAACAAAAATGATATTTATCATGCAATAATTGACATCAGTGAACTAATAGCTTGTATAGGGTGAATGAGAACAAACCCCCCTTAAGTCGTTTCTCTAGACTATACAATATACGTACTCTATGCCTCTGGGCTTAATTTAAGACTTAAATCGGTGCAATATTGTAATCAAGCATTAAATTTGAAGCCTTTAACTAATCATATAGCTTATCGACTCGGTGTAATTAGTGATTTAAAAATTGGAATTAAAAATAAATAAGTTTCTAGACTCTAGCAGATGTCAGTTGATGGCAATTTTTTGGTAGTTTCTTGTTTTGTGTATCATTTGTGATTTATTTAAGGTATATGTAAGTTTGTGGTTCCAAAAATTACCGCCGTATCTCTAAGCCTCAAAGAAAGTATCAAAAACTGCCTGTTTTGAGCGATTCGGAAGGTTATTTCTATTCTACCAAACGTTTAAAAATTAAAAGTACTTTGTTAGCAGAGTAGTTCACTGTGTTTTTCAGTTTAAAAGGAAATAATTAGGTAACTAATTTTGTATTTCTTAAACATATCCCGTCAATAGGATGCCAAATAAATATTTAATTGAGTTATTGTAAGAGTATCAATTTTAGGGCAGTATTAAAATCAATTCAATTGTATTTAAGGATATAAATTAGAGTGAAATTGGGGAAAAAATTACGTAAAATTTTAAACATTCGTTTTGGTTTGCTTGAAAGAGCTCATATTATTTAGAAGAAGAAAATTATTTAGGGTGAAATAGGGAAAAATTAAAAATGAAATCCGGTTAAATGCTTTATTTTTAGTTACATGAGGAGGAATCTCTAGTTACATGAGGAGGAAGATTTCTCACTCTTACTGTCAAAAATATGAGAACAAATTAACCATATTTACGATCATCGAGTTACAAATACGCGTCCTCCCTGTTATTTATATATATGAACTTATATATTTTGAATAATTTATTAAGAATAAAACGGGTCATTCGTTTTTAGGTTTCGAATCATTCAAATGGTCGCTTCGGGAAGATTCGCAGCATGCGATTCTTTTCAAGTAATTTTTAACCACTTTTTCGCACGGGGATTATTCGCGTGAACACGGTCTTTTGCGTAATCTTACAGAAAAAAATATAACGGTGTCAAATCGCATGATTTTTGTGGCTAATTGACGTCGCCAAAACGTGAAATTACGCGACCAGGAAACTTCTCACGCCATAATTCGTCGTGTTGTGTGACCCCGTCTTGTTGGAACCACATATTAGGCGTGTTTTTTTGCAAGCCCGGTGGGAATTGCAGGAAAAAAACGACCACAGGGATTAGTGACAGCAACACAAAAACAAAATGGAGTTTTCATACAAACTATCGATAACAAGTATATAATTTATGCCGGTAACACAGGTTTTCTGTGTGCTTAAGTTAAGCCCGGGGAATTATCTGGGTTTAGCTTAGCCCGTAGGGGATTAGTTGTTGTTGTATTTATCATGGTGATTGTTTAGCACCGACGTTGTTTTTTTCGACCAATTCCCTATGGGCTTACAAAAAAACACGCCTATTGTCCAAGTCATGATCAATCGCTGGCCAAAAAAAGCAGTTAATTGCTGCGAACGCCGGGAAATCGATAAATTCGGATCATCAGCAACAATTGCACTTGCAGCAGTAATATTTTCCACTGAGCGTGCATTACGATGATGCACCAGGCCTTACGACATCAGTAACGCTTCCACTTCAAATTTCTTCACAATTTTACCAATTGCCGTCGAAAAGTGGCTAAGTTTGAATCACTACTTTTGTAGTAAGTTTTAATAATTTTAACGCATTTTTCCATTGTTAAACGACCCATTATCATAAATGACAAACATTCAACTAATATTATGACACTTCAAATGACAGCTGAGTTTGACAGGTGTCAAATGCAAGCGCTACCAACTTCAAACCACGAAATGAACGACCCTTTATAAACTAAGAATTTTCTACCCATCATGCGAACCTGAAATGGACCAGTTAATATAAAATACAAAAAGACAATTAAATGAACTCGACAAATTGTTCATTTTATGTCCTTCCTATGAAAACCACATTCCATCACCACTCCATTCATATAAAGAAGATTGAACTTTTCGTATATTACATAATATTTTATACTCATAGTTATCAAAGGACTAAACAAAGATATAAACTAGGACTTCTTCTCCTTACTTCAACATTTCAAATCCTTTATTAAGATACTGTCTTTATAACAAATCACATCACTTTGATCCTATATAATCCTTAAGGATAAAGTTAAGTGAAAGGACTTTCAATTCTCACATGCATTGCAAAAATGGGTAATAATTCATATTCAAACGGTAGGTATCTACTGTACGTGAACTTATGTGTGTGACCAAACTTATAATATAAGGGAGACTTTAGTGGAAATAATTCACAGTTTACAAATCTTTTTGTAGGGCAGGTCGATCTATATAGAATATGAGTTACTGCAATTTATTATGAATTCGATATACCTACATATAGGCTCAGGTGTCATGGTTGAAAAGGATCATCACAGATTTTGCCGCTGCATATCGTTGCAATAATCCCTCGCAGTTAATAATTTCACTTTATACATAAAAAGTTAGTGAGGTGAATTCCTAAGTCAGTATTTCTCATCGATTTTATCGTAACTGTACAGATTATATAAAACAAATGAAGAGACTTGTCTACATCACGACAAAAAAAAAAGATAAAAATCCAGGCGATAACTCTTTTTCAAACACTGATTTTGTGTGCAAACAAAAACAATCATGGAATTCAATTTCATTTTTATTCGACAATGGAGAAACTTAACAAAAAAAAAAAAAAAACACTTGAATAGATATTTTTACAGGACAAAAGAATAACGGATATCTAGCTATCTACCTGTTCTCAAAAAAAAAAAAAAAATAATAATAAAAATAAAATCTTCCAAATCGATGTTACACAAGCTATAGTAAGCGAAAGCACGCGATGAACAGCGTTGTTGATGTACAAAAAAAAAACAATTCTGCAGTGACGTGCAACACATGTTTGCTGACTCTTGGGTTTGAAAATGGAATGAAAGACTCGAACATGGGAGGCAATAAGGAAAAGTGGAAGAGAAGCATTTCACTTATATAGATTTATAACGTACTTGAATTATAAGTTATTCCTCACTCACTATTATGGTGTCCGTGAAAAAAAAAAAAAATAAAAAAAATACTTTCGAGGACACGGCAAGGAATCGGGTTGAGAATGATAACAGTATATTTTTACTTAGAGACATGCGGTGAAAATCAAAGAAAATTGCATGGAAGTAAAAAGTGACTTTGTTGGTGAAGCTATGAGATTTATTTTAGATTGGTGTTGTGTTTATGTTTTCAAAAGTACTTCCGTGTTGACTAGCTTAAATATTTTCTGGACTTACATTTTTTTCAAAAAAATTATGTTCCTTTTGCGAAGGTTTTTTTTTTTTTAAATAATAAAATAGACTACTGAAATACATCGGCTAATTAAAAGACTTAACACTATTTTAATTGGACTTGTTGAATTATGTTTATTTTGATTTTTAATACTAAACTGACAAGAAAAAATGTTCCGTCCCATTTAAAAATAAACAGTCTCGTTGAATCTTATACATATTTCGAAGAAAGACCCTCAATTAAATAAGGTCTTTAAAATAAAAATAACAGTCAGAAGTATACAAAAAAAAAAATTATTTTTTAAGAATCAATCAATGCTTTTTTAACATTTTATTAAAATTAAAATCAATTAATAAAATTAATCAATTTTATCTTTTTAATCTTTTTTTAATTTAAAACGGTATGAAGTAATGACAAAAGCCACTTTTTCAGAATTCTCGATCATCGAAATGTTAATTTTGATTACGACCTTGAATTAAAAAAAAAAACATGACCTAAAAGGTGGAATTTAGTGAAGATAATAAGAAGTGAAATAGAATTAATATCTTGATTTAGGAGTTCCACAAGGATCGGTTATAGTGCCACTATTTTTTTGGTTTTTATAAAATCTTTGTTCAGATTGCCTTTTAGAAGATTATTGCCAGCTTTGCAGATGATGTGAGTTTTACTTACATCACAAAAAGTTTTCTTAATTTTATATACATAAGGTATGTGATATAAATTGGAATCGCAGCTTGTTAATATGTAGTCTGATTCCCTGACCTGAAATTAATTTAACGGGTGATTTTTAAGCTGGTTTGGTTTTGGCAACACTGGTTTTGACAGCTGACGTGTGTTCAGTACCTTGTGTCACTGTCAAACAGCTTCAGTTTGGTTTGCAATTTAACCATGGATCGTCTTACAAATGAACAACGCTTGCAAATCATTGAATTTTACTATCAAAATTTGTGCTCGGTTCGAAATGTTCATCGCGCGCTGCTTCCATTCAGCGATGAGGCTCATTTTTGGTTGAATGGGTACGTAAATAAGCAAAATTGCCGCATTTGGAGTGAAGATCAGCCAGAAGCATTGCAACAGCTACCAATGCATCCCGAAAAAGCCACTGTTTGGTGCGGTTTATGGGCCGGCGGCATTATTGGGACATATTTCTTTAACGATGATGCGAATCGCAGCGTTACTGTCAATGGTGAACGCTACCGAGCGATGATAACAAACTTTTTTTTGCCCGAAATGGAAGTTCTTGACTTGCATGATATGTGGTTTCAACAAGACGGTGCCACATGCCACACAGCACGCGAAACAATGGCGCAATTGCGAGGCGAGTTTGGTGAACAGTTAATTTCACGTTTCGGGCCGGTCAATTGGCCGCCTAGATCGTGCGATTTGACACCATTAGATTATTTTTTGTGGGGGTATGTCAAGGCTAATGTCTATAGGGACAAGCCCGCTTCGATTGACGCACTGGAAGCCAACATCCATGCATTCATTCGTGAGATACCGGCCGATATGTGTGAAAGAGTATGCCAAAATTGGACTCAGCGGATGGGCTACCTGAGACGCAGCCGCGGTCAACATTTGCATGAAATTATCTTTAAACATTAAATTGCAAGGTTCAAACTATCGATTCAAATAAATATTTCATTCATTTTTTCGAATTTTTTGTGTTTTTTTTTTTTAAAAAGTTCTAAACCTCTTAAAAAATCACCCATTATAAGTTCTTAAAATTAAGGTGTTATTTTTGGTTTAATTATTCTTGATTTCATGCTACTGTGATTTTCCTATACATATAATGCTGAAAACTTATTGCTATATTATTCACTGATTTTAATCGGTTTTAAAATAATACCTGGGTTAAAATTAAGTTAATCTCGTTATACTTGGAAATAAACCCATTTTATTAAACCTTATCGCGTTTAATCTGATTAAATTTAAACTGCCCTCATGGGAGCAGTTAAAGTAGTTACATTCGGGTGTAAGCTCAAGGGTGTTGAAAATGTCAAATTATTGACATTGCGTAGATTTCAAATCGGTTTTACATCTGATTTTAACTAATTTTTAATCCATCACGTTTAATGCAAGTTTTTGAGTGAATATTATAAACATTTAAGTTAAAATTTTCGGGTTTAAAAAATGTGGATTAAATGGACGGATTAAAAATTTAATTACACCTGACTTACACCCTCTGTGAATAATATGGCATTTATAGAATATAGAAAATTAGTTGAACCTCAAAAATCTTAACTTTGATTTAAATGAATTTCCCATAATTTATTTCAAATTAAATAAGAAGTACATGTTAATCAAAAGTTTTCCCATAGATGGCGTTGAACATATAAAATATTAAATTAATATAAAATAAAAAAAAAATGAAACATTTGATTGAGTAGAAATTTGAATAATTCATTTTTTATTACGTAAGAAGTGCATTCTAATCAAAAATTTTAAAATTTTCAAGACAGTGGTGGCGCTGAACAAAAATTTTAAAAAATTGCTTTAACTCTTAAAAAAAAACATCATATTTCATATGGCATTGAACAATGTTCTCTGAACACCCATTTAAAACGCGAACCGATTTAAAAACAAGAGCCGAAGAAGGAAGAAAACACACGTCTTTCTTCTACGAAGACTAAAATTGAACTGTTTTATTTTTCTTAATTATTTACAAATCTTATACCTAACTTACAACTACATTTACATTTCTTAACCTATCTTATCTCTAGTTTTCTATAATATTAAACTAACATTAGAGTTGTAAAGTGGATAACGACGATGCGACGCATCCCTTGTTCATAAAACATAATGTTCACAGATGTATGTCATAAAATAACACCATAAACTGTTTCTATGAAAAAGGTCATCGCGGCACAGCGTCGCCGTCCACTTTTATCTTAAACTATATTTACAATACATTCCTACTGTCCAAATATAATATATAAATATACAAAGATAACTTAACAGGCATGGTCACGGATAGACAAACAAAGCAAATTTAAAAATAACAATCACGGCGTTGCGCAAGTTAGAATTTAAAAATTTACTAGTTTTTGAAATTTAGTTAAAATAAAATAAAGATAACCACTGGCGATTAAGAAAAAAAAGATATGTAAGCAAAACATCATTGTTCGTCCGAGTGCCGAAGATTTGTTATTAAACTTACCCAATTACAACGTTAAGTGTAACCGTAACGTGTGACACGGAACTTATTACACATAAGGCTCACGTTTTTAGTTTACCATTCTGCCGGCATAGATGTTAACGCATCAACAAAATATTTTATATTAATTACTCGAAAAAATGCAGAAAATAAACTTAAAAAGGTTTGGGGAGGCACCTTGCCAATGATGCTTGATAAATTCAAAATAGCTTTAAACGGCCTTTAGTCCACAAAAATTTAGGCGTTTCGTCCCGGTTTTCTCCTCTTAGTTTATATTTTATAAATAGAAAGTGACTAAAGATACAATGTGGGAGATTTTATATCAATTTTTTTGTTTGCAAAATATTTAAAACTTATTGCAATCACTCTTCTTGCTAATGATTTCTGGTAAATTGTTTGTCAATTTCTTGCATTAATATTCTATACCTTCACATCTTTAATTTAAGTTTTTGGAATTAATTTAAAGCATTTAAATTTGCTTTATTTGAAAAATGAAAAAACAAAATAATTCTAAAAGCGTAAACTGAATCACAGTAACTTCAAATGCAGTTCAACATAACCTTAAAAAGCATTCATAATAAAGAGCAAAGCAAACCTTAACTCAACTCAAAGTAGCTTGAAAGTAATATTACAATATTTCTAAATGTGTGTAGGTATCTTTTGTCTGGCGAAAGTGTATTTAAGAAGAAAAATATACAGTTTACATAACAAGTTAAGGAATATTACAGAGGAAAATAAAAGAGAATATTAAAATGCAGAGTTTATAGAATCAACTTTTTTAATAATCTGAACCTTTCAAAGAGATTTAAGCCAAAGGCAAAGGAACAGGAAGTTTCATTAGGAATTATGAAAAATGGTATTACAAAGATCATTTGGCTTTTCAAAGATGATGTTTTTTTTAAACGGAATCTGCTGACTCTTGTTATCCTCATGAGTTCTTTTAAATCAACTCTTTTTATATATTCTCAAGAAGTATGTGAGAGAAAGTTATAGGTACATAAATACTTTTAGATAGTCGCAAACACAAATAGCTCACGGTCTTGTATGTTGTACAATAACACCTAATTACATTTCCCTCAAAATATTATCTGCAAAACCATACAAGCCTGTCATTTATATGCAAAACATCTTGCCAAGGACAATGAAAACCGATTACAAAACTTATATATATCATATACTACACATAATGTCTACATTGCCTCAGGATGTTAACTGGACATCACAAGATCGTCCACACCACCATCATCATATACACAAAAGGACCAACATCACTTTAATAAACGATATTAAGAGAAAAACCATTACGGTTGACCACTGAAATCATTATTAAAAAAAATACTAAAATAAAACAAAATCGAACGAAATATATCTGCAGGACTTTGTATTAAAAACCATTTTAATCTTCTCCGCATATATCGAGGTAGATATTTTTTTGTTTTTTGTATTAATTTTTTAAAAGAGGTAAAGGACAATGTGCTGCTCCTGTTTGCTATACACAATGTACCTACTTCCTTTCGTATGATTATTAAAAAAAAAAAACATTTTCAATTTGTCATATACTCGAAATATAATTTCCTTTACTCAACGAAAAGAAGGCACAAAAGAATAAAAAAAAAAATAAGAAACTCTTTGACATCAAAATAACAATTTATATAAAATATTTGTTGATATTATTTGTATAGAATCTCTTGTTTGACATATACTTTAAATTTAATAACCCTCAGGGTCTTCACACATTATAACAGCAAACCCAAACATTCCTCTTTTATTATAGATACATTATATACACATACATACATGTGATACCTACTCTACTTGTGCCGTAGTGCCATGGAACTTTTACCAATAGCATCCTTGCCACAAATCAAATTTTCAAAATTGAATAAAAAAAAAAAAAACTATTTTCGCGTCTACTATAAAAGAACATCGTCATATTTCAATAAAATCAATACATCTATAAATATCTGTATATTTATGCACCTACTTATTTTCAAAATAAATATGTTGTATTAGAATAAAGCTGATATGATAATGGCCTTCTTTTCTCATCCAGCCGTGTCAGTCTCATTGAAAGGCAAAAGGCAAATTCTTCCTGCAGCGGCGTCTATTGTCTTCCTGTTTGTGCATATAGATATTGCCATATTGGATTTTGACAACAAACGAGACAAACAAAATTTTCAAAAACGAAAGAAGCTAAGAAGGAGCCTATATTTACATATATATGTATTAATATTCCGGAAGAATTATTTGGCAATTTGGCAAGTGATATGGTTACTCTTTGACAATGCAGCAGATTATTGTAACGAATCTTCAGGAATTGTATTTCGAAATGATATCAAAATAAATTATGAAAGACAAATTGTTCAATGAGGCAACTCTACTGGGGGCCTAATAATTTCTTTTCTTTGTAATATACATTATGTAAGAATTTCGAAATCCAAATGGTAGGATCTTCATTGTGTACTCATCAGGTGAATGGAGAATTTTTTGAATGACTTGTTTTGTAAAGATATAAATACGTAAATAACATTATCACTCGGTTAATTGAACTTAACATGAAATATGATTAGGTAACTTACCTATAAAAATGGAGTGGTTAATAAGGCTTGGAAGATTCACTTACATACATTACATACATATCTTATTTAACTTTGGATTATGAATAACAGGACATCAAAACTAAAAACAAATTGGTCGGCGCGAAAGTTCGTGTAGAACCAGAGCCTAGTGTCTCACAACTCTCAACCATTCCTGTGTACGTTTTATTGGCAGGAGTAGAAGGGACCTACAATTTTCTACCGAATCCGAATAGTTAGGGTGAGAAGCACTTTTTCTTGACAAAAGATACTCTTGGAAGATTTGTCAATTTCCTCCCAAGAGGCAGTAACCATTGAAAAATATTTTTGTTTTTAGGTGGCATAGGCTGGGAATCAAACGCAAGACCTTTGGCGTAACAGCCCAACGCAGTAACCATTACACCACGGGCTACTACATCCGTAACTATGTACATATGTTTATTTTTAAGAAACCAAAATAATATAGAAAAGGATACAATTGAATGCCATCAAAAATTATTTATTGCAATTTGTTCCTGAATCTTATCTGTTTTGGACATTTTGTAACGTCTATATATCTCGTTAATTAGATTTTTAGGAAATATTAATTTTAAAGGTCTATCGATTAAAAAAAAAAACTATTTAAAACTAGATAGCATTTGAATTTGTTTATTAAAGTTTGCAACCAGCGTTGCCAGACTTTTGACAAGTCGATTCCCTTTTTTTTCATCAAACATTTTTTTTTCCCTTTTCTGATTTTAGCTTCTCCCGTTTTTTTCCTTTTTTCCGGGAAAAAAAAAAAAACAATTTTTAAAAAGGTAATACATGTTTTTATTTCGAAAAAAATAAATAAAAATATTTTTAAATGCTAGGTTTATCACATCCATATTAATTTATTTCACAAATTTAGTATGGAGAATTCCGCAAAGTTTCCTGTTTTCTAACTTATTTCTTAACATAGTTTTGTTCAAGTTTATTCCTGAAAAAGCCCTCTCAGCGCTTGCTCTGAAACCAATTTTTCCATATTTTGGAATCTACCCACATCAAACTTCATTAGTAAAATATCCTTCCAAAATTCTTGAATGTTATCGGTCGGTGTAGCTGATAATATGTCAAAGTTTCTTAGTGACCTATGTATATTCCATATCTAGATCACTAAGCTCAGATTGAGTAAATAAATGAGGAAAATGTCTACAAAGCGGAATTAGCGAAGACGTACTCTTATTTTTTAAAGTTATTGGATTAATAAATTCGAGAAGCTTAAAGCCTTGGCCGTCATCAGAAAAATTTAATCGCTTTAAAATTTCTTCACAAGCAAAAAATTCCTGCAATTTTTTTTTAAACAAATTCATTTCAAACTCACTGATTTCAGATCGTTTTGATATGAGCATCTCATTTAAAAATGAGCCTAGGTAAAGATCTTCAATCGGATTTGTTTCCAGATAACCATTTCCAGATTTTCGATTTTCAGTTTCAATATTAAGGTGCAAGCACATGGCAAGACTAAGAAATGTGTTCAATAAGTGTTTTTTTTTTTTTTTTTGAATTTGTTATATGATGGAATTGGAATGTTTTAAAAAGAAGTTTTGGTATTAAAACGTGAAAGTTTTTGGGCTGACTGTTTTTTCCGTTTTCTGGGTTGGTTTTCCCTTTTTCCCTTTAGGGTCGAAAAATCCCGTAAACCGGGAAAAATCCCTCAAACTGGCATCCCTGTTTGCAACCCTTATAAAGAAAAATAATCTGAAATCGTACAATTTAGGGTTAGTGAAAATTGAGTATTACACGAGAGAACAACGGGTTTTTGTTTTTGATTAATATTAACAAAATAATGAAAGTTTAGCGGCCAGAGTTCGAAAACTTCGATGTTCCTGCAATTTAACCAACATTCTCATGCACTGTTTCGATATTGACTTTTGAACGTCTTATTTTTGGACAAACATTGTTTATTTTTTGTCCCAAAAAATATTAGTTCCATGATAAAATCATTACTCTGCGAATTTTTTAACGTTGATCAATGAGCAATTATCGTTGACGTTACAAAAACTAATGTTGCTTTTTAAAGAGATACTGTTAAAAAAAATAACGGACTAAACAAAAAAAAATGGAGCGACGATAAAAAAAACTTCACCGTCACCATCAACGAGCTAAACTATAGACATATGTAGAGCGGATTTCATTCCAAATAGCGGTAACTGAGAGAGGACCGAGATCTAATGAATAAACAGCTGCAGCTGCAAGCTTTAATCATCGTTAATGTGCTTCCCCATTTCGGTCCCGAAAATCAGACCGAGAAATACCTACAAACCACACGAGAATACAGAGCGCACTAAAATATGGGAGTGACGTCTTACGATGATTAATACCATCGTCGACATCAAAACATTATAGAGCTTCATGCCTGGTCCACAATGCGATGAGAAAGCGAGACGTCGTCGACGTCACGAGATCCCTTCACAGTTTTCCTCTCCTTATGAAATACAGTAAAACCCGCTTAAGAGAAACGGCAAAATGTCACAGTATTTCTTTCACTTAAGCGGGTTTTTCACTTAACCGAACCCCGCTTAAGTGAAAAAAAATTTCACTTAAGCGGAGTCCGGATAAGTGAAAAAAAATTTCACTTAAGCGGAGTCCGGATAAGTGAAAAAAAATTTTACTTAAGCGGAGTCCGGATAAGTGAAAAAAAATTTCACTTAAGCGGATTTAAAAATTCCATTCAGCGGAAATTTAAAACTAGAAAAAAATTAAATTTATCTTTTGGAGTTGCCTACAAAAAATTAAATAAAATCCAATAACGATTTAATATGTAACACAAAAATAATTTTTTGATAGCCAAACCGAAAAGAAATTTGTTTACAAAGCGAGAATAAAATGGTTGTGACATACAGAAATTTAAATGTCATTTTTGTGGTGAAAATGGTGGAGGTGAAAAATAAAAAAGAAGTGAAAGCGTTCAGCAAATTTTTTGTTCTGTTCGATTCAATTTTTTTTTCACTTAAGAGAGTTTTTTTCAATGAGAAATATAAAATTTAACTGAAAATATTTTTCAGGTAAGCGGGTTTTTCACTTAAGCGAGTTTCGCTCAAGCGGGTTTTACTGTAATACATAATTAAGCATTTCTCGTCGTCACGTCGCGTATTTTTTTCAATTTTTCGAACTTATGACATGACATGATATGACATGACGTGATCGTGATGACGAGAAATGCTTTACTATGTATTATTTGTATTTCGTTGTTTAAATTCGTGTTTAAGAGAGAACATCTGCAAAGAGATCTCGTCACGTCAATGTCTCGTTGTCTCATCGCATTATGAATCAGGCTAGGCATCACCATTCTCGGTCCCAAATAGCGGTAACTGTCAGTGGTGCGAGCAAACAAAAGTTACTAAACACCAGCTGCATCAGCGTTGCCGCCCATACAAAAATTTCCGTGCCACATTTTCTAAAAAATCGTGTCATTTTCGTGCCATATGAAAAAACCAAAAATTAGTTGTTAAAAAAAATATAAATCAATTGTGGAGTGAAATACAACAAAAAAAAATTAGAAGAAATATTTTGTTCTAATTATAAAAAATAAGAGTTTTTGACAGTTTTTCCTCCATCTGGCCTCCATTTGGAGCAATTTTCTCAAAATTTCTTCAAAATTCGCTTTATTTGAAGTAAAAATTGGAAATAGAAAAAGCGTGCCATATTGAATTTTTTCGTACCACCGTGCCATGATAAAATTTTCGTGTCAAAAAGGCATGATCGTGCCACGCTGAGCTGCATTTCGAATCGACCGAACGAGAGCAACAGGAGCAACAACAACAAACCATGAGCAACTCTTTACTGTAGGAAGATCTCTTCGTGCTGATGGATTTTTTATTATTATTATTATTATTTATTAATCATAATATAAATATACAGATTAATTTAAATTAACAGCGCTAGCTTTATGGCTTTGGGACCAGTGCGGTTTTCATATCTATTATACTATATACAGCCCACTTTATAAAATGTATTTTGACTTTATAAATTTTCAAAAATTCAAAATGCGTTTCTAAAAGATTCATATATTTCTTTACGTACAAAAGGACTATTCGTTGAGCTAACGAAGTTCATAATCGACTGCATTTTAATTAAAAATTAACTGGAAGAACGAATTTTCGTTGTACGTATTTAAGGAAGGATTTGGTTCAGTGATTTAAGATAAAAAAGAAGAGTGCATAAATAGGAAAAAATTAAGGCTTCAGAATATTTTCACTTTTCGGTTCAAACACTATAATAATAATTTACAAAACTGCTTTATAATTCTTCTTTTAAAGTCCTTAATTATCAACTTATGTTAAACACTCTCGGAAGCAGATCAAATTGCTTTGCCATTTTAAAGACACCTGTTTCTCTATAAAACCCGATAGAACACTCTCAAAGCTTTAATTACATATATAATCTCTTTATTGAACAATCAAATGACCAATCATAATCTTAACTCGCAAATACAATTACCAAAATACCACAAACCAAAACAACCAGGTAAAGGTTATCTTCTAAACCCTGTTTATGTACAGGTCAGGTATAGGTAAATATAAAACCCAAACTGCAACAAACTATTTATCATTTTTGCCTGGAAATTTCCTGAACGCAAAGAATCCTAATCAACTCGGTGCCATCTTGACTTCCGTGTCAATAGCAATGCAAAATTACTATTGAGATTACCAATCGAGATCTTGAGTTGATGAATGAGCACTCCTGGTCATTTGCAGAGGCATAACATTATCTATGACTTGTGTTCTCCTTCAGGAATCATGACCTCTATTATATTGCTTTGTATACATACATACATATGTATTCGTGTTGGTCGTATATGTACGTATATAGCCTCTCGCACATATTAAAACCAAGGAGGAGGTGGTAATGTGGTAAAGTGGTTTTGCACTCGTCGTTATTGTACTACTTAAGTTTTGTGTGAGAATATGCCAACAGAAATACAGATAGAGAAAGAGAGAGAGTCCTGCTTCTGATTCGGATCTTCAGCCTTTGGCAATGAATATATATAAGGCTCGGGATTGCCTTACACCATCATCGTCGTCATCATCATCAACATACTTTGAATTTAATCGATTCCTTATTGCCGCAATTAATTGCCAAATTCTCTCTATCTCTCTCTCAGTCGATCTAGGACGTATGGTTTTCTGAGTATATCTATCTTGTATGTGTGCTGTACTGTTCCTTTGGCTATTTTGTGTAGGTACTGTAAAATTCCAATGATGATATTAGAACAAAATACAAGAAGTACAATACTTATTCGTATAACTGAGATGTGAGACATTGGCTGTTATAGGACATAGACGAGACGATAAACACACAGATAAGTAATTGAGTATCCGATATGTAGACATTTTGGGTTAGAGTATATCTTCTAAGGATAAAATAAATCCTTAGAGGTTCCTCATTAAACCAACAGCAAAGCTTGATCATAGAATTTTCTATTTCTCTGTGCAATCATCACTTTGAAGTTGGAATTGGATATGTATAATGTTGGTCAGAAGAATTGTATCGTAAAATTCACATAAACCTTCACCACCATATAAATAGATATCTTTAATTTTGAATTTAATATACTTATCACAAAATCCCTTTTGGTCTAATGATTTCCTTTTAGCATAGTGCACCACAATACCTAATAATTTAATTTTCTTAAATTTTTCCGATAGAAATGTTTTACAGAAGAGCTTTATTAATATGAATTAATTATTAAAATATATAATTTTTAAAAAGGACTCTTTTAAAATTATTGAAATTCCCTCATTGACATTATTTGCTTACAAAGTAAAAATTGAAAAACTGTGAGTCTTTTTCGAAATAAATTCAGTGCAAATTAATACAAAATAGCTTTAATCACCTTCCTTAAACAAGTGTGATAACATTGTGAAATCTTCATTGCACATATTCTGTGCTCTTCATAAATTATTCAAAGCAAAATGATAATTACTTTATGGTTCTTTTTCTCTAGGAAAATAGATTAAAATCTTTTACTCGCTTTAATAAATGGTTCAAAGCGAGAGAATCAAGCGAGGTAGGTAGGTATTCAAACCTATATTTTTTGCTATCCAGTTTTCACATCCTGAAACCCGCACCTAACACATACACACACACATACACTCACATGTAGCTTAATAGTGATAGGAGAAGTTTCGGAACGCATAAAGGTATAGCGGCCATACCGTATACCATAGTTTGAAATTTATGAAGCCTCCGTAACTCCTCTATTAGCCTTGCCCAGCCCATGTCACTAGCCCTTGTTCGTTTGCTGGTGCTCCCTGGCACCACCAACCACGCTGTGCTACGCGCGTCACCACCGCCGCCACTGCCAACCGCCGTCAACCACAAGGTTTAACGCTAAAGTTTGTCCTGTTACTTTAAACGTTATGCGCGCTGAGTAGAGTATGGGCTATAGTGAGCTTAAGAGGTCGTGGTTTTGGTCGGCAGGGTATATTGTAGGAGGTGAAATGTGAAGTTTTTAAAAAGTTTCACTTTTTCAATGGAAAATGGACAGCAACAGCACAGCGAGTATTACAGTGTTACACTGGAAAGTGAAAAAATCATGCATATTCACTTTCAAAGGATATATAGATAAAGAAGAGATAAAGAATACTTTAATTATAACGTTTAATGTAATTAGCGGAAAGTGGGCTGCGACCGAAGGAAGTTATAACATTACGATTTAATTTTCTAAGGTGTGAAATAAATTTAAAGAATGAGAAATGTTCTTAAATTGTGTTTAAATTTTTTGACTTTTATTCGTGAATAATATTCAATGTTTACCTAGATTTTTGTATGATGGGAAAATTTGACATTAGATTCAACTACATATATGTCAACTACATATATGGTTAGTGCTAAGGCGCCAAAGAGATCCTAATAGCCATTGCCTTGGTGTTTATATGGACTGATGGACTGGACACAAACCTTTGAGGACTTCTCGATCATTATGATATTAAATACCTAATTATTTACTTTTGCAATTTTTATTGAACATATATATATCACAAGCAATGAAGATTTAGTTCTACCAATGAGCCACTAGATCAGTGTTTTCCAACTTTTTTGGATATGTCCCACCAGAACTTTTCCAAAATTCCCATGTCCCCCTAACATTAGGCATGTTCCTGGAAATGAGATCTCGGAGATCTCAGCAATCTTAGTTAAATAAACATGACTCCTCAGCAAAATTTGTCAATTTTGCTGTAAAAAAACTGAGGGAAAAAAAATCCCTGAGATTCCATTTTTCTGAACGCGCTATTATACCTAAACAATTGTTAACATACGAAATCTGAAATGTTCAATAATATAATTGAATGGCTTATATTAGGGAGGTTCCCATTCAACAACGCACGTTTCGCCCGACCCAAGTCGTTTTGGTAGCGTTGGATGAGGTCTTCGATGAATTATCTAATAAAAAACAGAAAACTCCAGTTTGATATACTATAATTATTACAATATTTGTATTTTATACGGTTTTCCAATAAGAGGTTTCATTTTCTATTTGGGCATCTGTCATTTTTGAAGCTGTCATCTTTTGACATTTGACAAGTAAAAACTACGCCATTACTAAAAATGGAACGATACACGCCTCAACAACGCATTTAAATTGCTAAAATTCATTACAAAAATGGCGCTACGTGCTACACAAGCAACGGAACAATCACAATTGTGCAAGAAACGTTTACTGAATACTGACCGTGTTATTTCTCGAAGAGGTGATCATAATTGGCAACCGTGATCTTGTGATTTAAAACCTTTAGACTTTTTTCTTTGGAGCCACGTGAAAGATAAGGTCTATGGTCTCCTTCTTTGAGAGTTCTCCGCGGTTAGTTTCTAAGGTTGTGTGCTAGGGACAAGGGAATCCCCGACTCTTAAGTTCCTCTAAGCTCTTCTCATTGGACAAGGTTTTCTCCATTGGGGGCGTTGATATAATCTTATCCAGTACATTTTATAAAGGGTTTTTCAACAGGGACGCTATAAAAGTAGAGCAACAGGGACAGCAAACGACGCCATATTTCTTGCCGCTCTTTTGACATTTCTCTTCAGTAAGGTTTTCCATTTCATGATGGAAAGATATACGAGCCAACCACGAGTCGAAATTATTAAAATTTACAAACGAAATTCAGAGTCAATGGCCTCAACGTTAAGAACGGATTTTCATCGAAAAATCATCTTCAGCGATGAGGTTAATTTCTGGCTGAATGGCTTCGTCAATAAACAAAATATGCGGTATTGGTCAGGCAGCAATCCACACGTACTCCATGAGTCATCATTGCATCTCGAAAAAAATACGGTTTGGTGTGGTTTATGGGCCGGCGGCGGCGTCATTGGGCCGTACTTCTTCCGTGATGATCAAGACCGGCACGTTACTGTGAATGGGGATCGCTACCGTTCAATGATAACCGAATATTTTTGACGCCGTTATACTATTTCCTGTGGGGCTACGTCAAGTCTATGGTCTATGCCAACAAGCCAGCGACGATTGATGAACTTCGTACGAATATCGAACGTGAAATTGCAGCAGTATCGGCCGATTTATGCTTGAAAACCGTCGAAAATTGGGTTCAGCGTCTGGACTTCTATAAGCGTGCCCGTGGTGCCCATGCAAAAGAAATCGAGTTCCATACATAATGGCATCAAACGTACTTTCAAAGGAATAAAGAATTTCATTGATATCCAAAACCGTTTTTGTTTTATTTAAAAAAAACTTTTGTAGCGCTCTTATTAAAAAACCCGAAGAAAAAGTTAATTCTTATAGCAGTAATCAAATGAAAGAAAAACTCAATGTTTCGAAAAAGCTTTTTTTAACAAACAATTTATTTTGATAAATTTGATATTTTTTAACAAAAAATAAAAAAAATCATATAAATTTAAATCCTTTCAGAACAGAACTGAATTTTAGATTCAAACATTCAGAGCCATAATTGGTTCAAAAATTAAATATCATAACTTTGTTTTTCTTGTGGTTTGGCTAAAGAATTTTTGAGTTTTTCAGTGTAGAAAAAAAGGAATAGATCTAGTAGATTTATTTTTTTTTCCTACAGTTGGAGTACAAAAATGTGAAAATGCCAGTAATCTAAACAAAATATATTAAGGAACTTACATATGGCAAATTACATAGCCAAAATGTCAATATTAACACATAATGCACTACTGCGTATATATTATAGTTTGGCAGATTAAGAAATTAAACTCTTAAACCCTCGAGTTTAAATAAAGGGTCAAAATGCCTTGCAGTCTTTTCAGGTGTGTTATGAACTTCTCAGATATACACTCATATCACTCAAGCCGTGTTAAAATATGCTTCCAGCAAATTAATCACCGAAGCATGTTAACCCCTCAGAAAATCACACATATACAAACATAGTAGGTATATACATAGTTAAATAGACGACAAGATATTCGGTTTAATAACCTCACCGGACAAGGCAAATATTAAGTGTAATCATCAAGCTGTTAATAATCCAAATGGTGTTGTTGGCGGTGAAGCGGGTCGCTTAATATTAAATTAATCATTCAATTAGAAAATTCCATTTACAATTCACACAATTATTATTGTTGGCATTGTATGTATGTGTTGATGTTGGAGTGCATGTCTTCAAGGGTTTTCGACCTGCTGACCCCACGTCGATTCTCTGGCAGCAATAATTAACTCACAACAACTATATTTATTATGTTATTCTGGATGGTTGCAAGTTGTATTTTCGTTTTTTTTTTAAATATTTTTTTTTTTTTAATGTATATGTAGTGAGAGGTGTGTGTGGATGTAGGCAAAGATATTTTATTTTCCTACCAAACTTTACTCTTGGTAAACTTAAAATTACCATTAACAAACCCCTATAGCCGCAATCGTATGTTTATTAGCACCTCCTTTGAAATGCTTGAGGGAAATGCATGTTAATGAAAATAACACAAATGCAATTAATTAGCACGCTTGCTGTTGAAAAGGGTAGGTATACCTCAGAAACTATGTATATTTATATTGCCCCTTGCGTTGTATCATCATCCTTAATAATCGAAGCGAAATTCGCAGAGTACACCTATTTTAATTTAAAACTTTCACTCGTACTTTAGAATCATCGTCATGTAAGGATTGTGCTCGTGTGCCTTCTTCTTTAACTATGAATTTTAAATTAAATTCACTTTCGGTGTTGCCAAAGCATTAAGAGCTTTTATTGTGGGTACCAATTAATTTTTCAAAGTTTTTACTTGTGATATAATATGTACGTACATACATACATATGTATGTAGGTATTACATGGCTATGAATTCATATAAAAAATCGAACTCGAGATTTTGATTAACGATGATAGCGAAGTCGAAAAAGTGATTCTGGCAATTCTGTCTGTCTGTCTTGTCTTTTCAGCTGCAGCCTAAGCTGGTGGGTCGATTTTTTTAAAACTTGGTATCTAGCGGTTTTTGGGCAATCCCCCGAAGCGTTTTTTTCATTTTATTTTTTAGACCAAATTTTTTTTACAAAATTATGAAAATCGAAGCTTGTGTCAGCAATTCCGAGGTTCTTACTATAAGTACCTTTTGAAATTAAAATCTTGATTTACATGAAATACAATTGAAGCAAAAAACCGCAAATAAACAAATGTCCAGAATTTCATTTCAAACTGGCAATACTGCAGACCACCGTCTGTTTGTGTAATCAAAACGATATGTTAAGGTAAAAATAATTGTCAAAGTAAAAACAGGTTAAACAAAAAAAAAAAAATCAACCAACCACTCATCAGGGCCTGCAAACAGTATTACTTACACGACGAAGTTTAAAGTCCTTTTGGCAGGATCTACTAAGCATCCTAAATTTGTTGTCGACCAAAACAAATGGCATTGGAGTCCTGTCCTTTACGTGTACACACGAGTATATGTCCTAAGTACCATTCGCAAATACATGAACGACCTACCTGTGGTTATTAGTGAATGTTAGCTATGTTTTTTGCTAACTGGCAAAGTAGTTTTGTGTTTTTTTTTTTTTTTTTTGGGAAGGTATATTCCTCTATACCTAACATTTGCAAACGTTTACGATGATGTCCTTTAGGAGTATGAAGATTGGTCTCGTAAGTTGTTTTACATATTTTCTGTTTTTCTTTTTTTTTTTTTTTGGATTTCTCTTCTTGATGCAACCAACAATTTTTGGATGAAAATGTAAAACAATTTGCAGGAAAACTTCACACATGCAATTTGTGTGCAATGTGGTGCCAGGAATGCAAGTATAGAGGCTCACTTCACCTCCTTGTGTAGAATTCTATTCCTCTTATAAAGTGGATTGGGTTTATTTTGGAGCTTAGAATGGTCATCAAGGGCATTTAATGTACACAGTGATGTCTTTAACTCTAACACATATTTACATGCATACCATACATACATACGCACAAGGCAATCATATATGAATGAGGTTTATTGCTTAATTCTTAGAATTTAGCTTTCTGAAATTAATCTGGGGAATACATAAAGGAAACAACTTGCTCTACATGAAAATTTCAAATTACTGAAAATATCCAGAGACGTTTTATATACTTCATATATGTATGATTGGGCAAGGAATTATGTTGAACAATTTTGCAGAAATTGATTTGAACAAATAAACAATGTTGTAGTAGTTTTTTTTTTCTTTTGACATGAATAGGCCACTTGAGAAGAATCTTTAATCAGGGTTTGTAAAATCGATAGCTTAATTTAATTTTGAAATTTGTAAGGAAATGCTTTTGAGTAGAATAAGTGCCAATATCATTAAAATACTACCCCAATAAGGTAATTAATCTATAATTTGATCTTCAGATAGGAATTGTTTTATTGAAAGGTTATGTGATACCCTTTCACTCTTAATTTTTTATTTCACCAAAAAATAACTCCTTAACTCAGTTAATCATCCATACATTTATGACATAACCCTAAAGAAATGTAAGTATTACGATGGAACTGTTTAAGGGAGAAATAAACACTTTTTTTTAGAGAAGTGTACCAAAGTTTAACGTTGATAATTTTAGAAATGATTCCTCCTGTTTATGTTCTAAGAATAAAATTGTTTAAGATAAGGGGTCTTCCCCCCCCCCCTTAATACGCGAGGGGATAATTTTTCATAAATTGACTTAAAATGTTTGAAAAAATTCAAAATGAACGGCACTTAATGAACACTTAAAATACAGGTCCATCAAGCTGGAAACAAAAACAACAAGCTTTTGAAAATTTAATTAAAAACAAAAATCGTGTTGGAAAAATTCTTCAAAAACACGCCGTTAAAGGTACAAAGTTTAAAGAATATCGACCCATCCGTTCAGATCATAGCCAAAAAACGGTAAGTAAAAAATCGAACAGATAATAATACACTAATACTACGCTGTGGAATGATGACGATGAGTGATTTTAGTAAAAAGAACATAATTAGCGACCCGTTTAAGAATATGTAAATAAAATTAAGTAAAAATAAAAATGCAAACTAATCGAAAACAGCCAATGATAATGGTACTTTCTATTTGAAGCCCATAACTTTTATTACAAAGTTGACAAATCTAAGACATTTATGGGTACAAATTTCAATTAAAAACTTTAATGTTAAGATAGATGGCATTTTAATTTTGTAAGTATAAGATGTGCAGATTTAAATGGAAATGAGTGTCCAAGTGCGAGTAACTCAACTAACAAGAAACTCCCATAAGACTCTTTTGTATCCCATTGCTATACTTAAGAATTAATATCTTGTTATGAAACTTAAATTGGTCTCATAACATATTTATTTTAAGAGTTTAATACTTTTCTCTCTTCAAAATACTTAAATCTTATAACTAAATCAATTTTTCTTCTTGGAATAGGATAATATAAACTTTTTTAGTCTTGAAGAATGAAGAAGAATCTTTTTGTGAACATTTAGTTCTATAAAAAAGATATACATATAATTTTTTAAAATTTACAATTAGGTACAAATACCGTTCTCTTTTGAGCACATCTAATTGGAAGAGAAGCATGTTTCATAATGCGACGAGACAACGAGACTACAACGTGACGAGATCTCTTCAAAGTTTTCCTCTCTTAATGACGAACTTAAAACAACGAAATAAATCATAATGAAGCATTTCTCGTCGTCGCGTCGCGTCTTTTTTTCAATTTTTCGAACTTATGACCCGACGTAATGACGAAAAATGCTTAAATTCGTGATTAGAGAGAACATCTGCAAAGAGATCTCGTCACGTCAACGTCTCGTTGTCTCGTCGCATTGTGAATCAGGCATCAGGCAAGACGCATTCCCATAGCAAGACTTAATCGAGGTGAGAGCCTCCCATTAACTAGGCCATTTAACGATTTTTACAGTGTTATATTATAACAATCTCTTAGTATTCCTCAAGATTAATTTTAGCTCCCTTAAATCAATCTTGTTAAGCTCTTGAAATGTCTTATGAGAGGAGAAAGCTTGCTTGAAAGCTGTATTTACGATATTTGATCTCAGATAAAAAATAAAATTTTTTGAAAGCGACATTAAATTCTTAAGAACATAAGGATGTTGTCTAAGATTATTTCAATAATGCTTCGCCACAGCCTTCAAAACATACATACACATGAGCAAAAATTGAATTAAAATTAATATATTTGAACATTCTTATATTTACATACCTACATACATTATAATCTCAAATCAGATTTGTTTTACATTTTCGTTATTGTATACATTTTTAGACCGACCAATTTTTAATAAAAAAAATTACAAAAATAAACACTCTATTGTAATTATGTACCTGCACCATTCCGTTGACGTTCGAGTAAATATTAAATGATACAAAAGTATGTATGTATGACCTTTGGCATTCATGATCCAGGGTAGTTATTTACTAAAACTAAACATCGTGATATAGAATACTAAAAAAATATGTTTCATTAAATATTTATTTGTATGTATAGAAAAAATTGTTAAGTAGAAAAAATAATTGTAAAAATATTTCTATAAATTTTATAATATTATTATAATTATATGTATATGAAATTCATATCTGAATGAAAAATATGAATATAAAAATTTTATTATAATTTTCTTCGTGCAATTTTACAATAATTTATCTTGCAATTCAGTAGGTATACCTTTCTTATACCTACAGATGGATATATAGGATCCTTGTAACGAAATTCGTTGCAATAGTCTGATAAGTGCTTCTTACATGCAACATCGCTGTTCAAGTCTCTATAAAAACCATTTTACATTATAAGGATGTTAAAATTCCGTGGATTTTTTTTTACATAGGTACAACATAATAATAGGGGTGTCGTGTTTTTATTTATTTTATATTTAAATATTATGAACCTAAGTGCAATACCACGTTTGGTGGTGCATATCTACTTATCGTGTTGACTTTTTAATTCATGTTTTTATGTAATTTACTTGCCGATTATACGTGACTTTTGTGTGAAATATTTCACAATTAAAGACAGATTAGGGGATATCAAAGGGCACTTTAGGCAACATTACTTACACGAAACAACTTATGTATACCTTTGTAGGAAGTACACCGTAGGGAATATAATAATAATTGTGCATATAAGGGAAATAATATACACCTTCTAAATTCTATGGTATGAGTTCGATATAATAATAGTATTGAAGTTTAGATAAACACGGTGGTGTATGCGGTTCCACTTAAAGGGTGTCTAGTCCAACAATTACCTTTTTTTTTTAACTCAGTATCTTTGATTTTCGTTGATTTTTCTTTTTAACTCATTTTGAACATATTATAATCATATAGGTTTTAAGCCTAGAGGTAGGTACATACAATTTAAAAATAATATAGGTTCCGTGCAATAAAGTATAGCGGGAGATTGTAATCAAACAGATAATACACATTATTATGAGTATTTTTGCGACATAAAATTTATAATAAAAGCATTCCGCATTAACCTCTAATGTCGTTGCGTGTCGTCGGTGTGAGCTTATGGTTTTTAAATCAATAGAGTTACAGACTTACATAACTGATTTTCGACGACTGATGACGATTTAATTGGTTGGGAAGTTTTTTTTGCAAAATTCAACAAGAGCCAAAAATAGAAATAGTGCCGACATTGGCGTAGATATAGCTTTTTACAATGGAAGGTGATGACTTAGCATTGAATTCCACATATTTTTGTTTATAAGGTTATATTAACATTGAAAATGTTTATAGGGTCGTTTTGATAAAAGTATGGTGTTACCAAAATGAACAAAGATAGAGAATGAACTCTAGCGTATAGGGGGAGAACGATTGAATTTTTGGTTGGTGTTACCAAAGAAACTACCAAAATGAATAAAATGAAGAAAAAACACAAGTGATGAATTTCAGCCAGCGTACCTACATGTTGTTCATTTTGCCAACAGACGAGATTCAGTGGAGGAATGTATAAAATTCGAAAAATGCTCGATTTGAGCCGCTTAGAAGCCTATAACTTTGGTTAAAATTGTCAGATGTTCAATATTAAGCTAGATAATTAAAGTTTAAATGACAAGCTACAAACCTGCATAAAAATTTTTGCAAAGGCGTAAAAAATTTCATACTAGAAACTTGAAAAATTGTCTTTTTAGAACTAATTTCATCACGGCAAAAGAAAAAAAAAAAAAAACAAACAAAATATGTAATTATGTATGTAGGTACGTACCTACAAAGAACATATTGATAGTGAGAAGACGGTGGAGTGTGTGCAATAAAAAAAAAACACGTGGCAAACGAAATTGGTTTTGCATCGGGCACAAAAATGATATATGTACATTATGTTTATGTAGGTATGTATGTATGCATGTAGGTATGTGCGTGAACATTTGTAGTAGGTATTTTACAAATAATAAAATCGTAAAGGTTGGATTTGGTTGGTTTGTTTGGATTATAACTTCTGTTTTAATAATCGGATGTTTGAGGTTAAGGTCTTAAAATTAAGGTAAAATGTCAGTCTTTTAAATCAATCGATTGTTGAACCTAGAATATGCATAGTTTCGGTAAAAACTTAACTAACTTCTAAATCAATTTGGTTGTTTAATCTAGAATATGCATAGGTACCTATGTACTTGAACCTCTTATATAAAATTATATCTTAAGTTCCAAGTACCAGATCATCAAGGTTAAGGTTTTGGTTAGCTTCTAACTTTTATTCTAATAATCGGATGTTCGAGGTTAAAATCTCAAAATTAAGGTAAAATATGACAAAAGTAAATTTTTTTTATATCAACCTAAAGAACCTAGAATATGCTAGACAACGTTTGGGTAAAAACTTTACTAACTTCTAAATCAATTTGATTGTTTAACCTAAAATATGCATAGGCACCTACTTGAACCTCTTAAATAAAATTATAGCTTAAGTTCTAAGGAACAAATCATCAAGGTTAAGGTCTTGGTTAGCTTCTAACTCCTACTCTAATAATCGGATGTTTGGGATTAAAGTCTTAAAATAAGGTAAAATGTTAAAAAAGTTGATTTTTTTCTAAATCAACCTAAAGAACGTAGAATATACTAGACAACGTTTGGGTAAATTTCGCGACTCGATATTGTTAAATTGATTAAAAGATGAGTTCAAAATATTTTAAAATAAAATATTATAGAATAAAAACAATTACCAGTGAGGTGGGGCTTCGCATCAAATTCTTTGTAAATTTTGTCTCGATTTAAAAAAGGTTTGCCTGGACAGTAAATCAAATGTCTTGGCTTTATACAATATACATAGTTCAATGATTTGAAATACTTGTAAATCAATTTGAAAAAAAAATAAAAATCTTTTGATTTTCTCATCAACCGTCAAATTGATAAAATAACAAGCCAACTCGCGGGTTGATTCAACAACAACCAACTGAGTCGAGAACTAAGTTGAACCGTATATAATGTATACTTAAATCGATCTGTAATAATTCAGTTACCTTTCTGCAAAGCTTAACTATGCAAAAATGTCAAATACCTAGATATACGTTAAGATAGATGGTATGTAACTTTAATTTCGTGTATAAGTGCTGTACCGGTGCGGATGAAAATGAGTATGATTGTGTAATTGCAAATTAAGCTAAAATTAAGACTAAGATCTTATTAAAAAAATTATACAACATTAATTTAACCGCCAACTGGGAAGTGACTTTAAATATACAAATTGGTACTTCAGACTGTAGAATGGTTTCTAAGACAGTTTGTGAAGTTATAATGCAACAATAGTATACAAAATAAAAATCACAAAGATTAGACATGTTTTTTTTTATGGACGTAATGCAAGTCATTTTCAATGTCCCCATAGTTACTCTATGAGTAAAATCTGTAAGTTTTTTTATTTAAATTGACAAAAACAAGTAAACACTTTTGTTGGTAAATTCTTTTTAGTTTATATAGGAATACAAAATTTTGTAAAAATTATAGATAAAAATCGAGTTTTCATTTTTTTTTTTTGATAGCCTTAGCCGGCTGTCATTTCAAAATCGATAAATTTCCAGAGAAGCTAAACCATTCAAGCGATCTTAAAATATCATTGATACCAGCACTGTATAGCAAAAATCAGCAACATATTATTGATGTTTGATAACGCCTCAAAGAAAGAAATATTTCTTACACATTTCAACTTGACGTGATCAGAAGATGGACATCAGCAAAAAATGTTTGATGAAAGTCGAAAGTTTTAATAAATTTATCTGCTGCTTGGTCAATTTTGAATGAAGCATGTATTATAAATAGGACCGAAAATCCTTTTAATATATGTTCATTGTTTAATGAACTCTTTTCAAAAGTTACATGATATAGATTGTCCAGAAATGGATTGAATACCGTTATACGAAAATAATCTTCTGTACTTTTAACTTCAGGTTTCAGACGTTTTTTCTATTATTTTTGTAGGTATGGTCCAAAAGCTTCCGAAATTTTTTGAAGCTTTAACTATACATTACAGAAAATGCGTCTTCTTCCGCTTGAAGCCTTTTATGTTCATCACGTACATTTTTGTCGACATCCAAAGCTTGTATTAAATCTAAATTTTGCTTTTGAAATTCGCGACCCATAGCATAGCAACAAAAGTTGGTTAACCAAATTAACGACCTGTAAACTAATTAAAAAATGTCCATAGCACTGTTAAAATATCTGGCGTCAATTGTTAAAAAACCGGAATATTTCACGAAAATTATCTACCGTTTCATACTTTGACTCCCATCGAGTTAGATTTAATCTCTTTAAAGTTTTTGTTCTTGGAGTTTCATCAAATTTATTTATGGTGTTTTCAAGAGTCGAGTTTATTTTAGTAAGCAGGATATTTTCTCTTCCTCGAAAAAAAAAGCCAGAAGAACGCAGAAAAGTTAATTAGATCACAAATTCGTGAATCCGAGCACAAATTTTCATATCGTTGAAATCCTCGTAACTGTCGGGCAGGTAGAAAAAAGGCAACGATTTGGGAATCCAAGCAATCAACATATAGTTGATGCCACTATGTGTACGCTTTGTTATTGAGGTGAAATTTGTTTTCAGTGGTGCCGGATAGTTAATAAAATAACGCCCTTTTTATGGAACGAAATAGTAGCGTAAAGCTTTGTGCATAGGACTATCACACCAAAGGTGTTAGGTTCGACTCCCAGCCTATGACACCTAATAAAAAATGTTTTTCGTGGGTATAAGGAATTAAAAAAAGTGCCCCCCATTTTAGCCGTTCGGATTCAGTGGAAAATTGTGGGTCCCCTCCGTTCCTGCCTGTAACACGGTTGATAGTAGATATTTTTAATTATTTTTTTTATTTGATTTTATCGCATTAAGCACAAAATTTCTAACATTTGATGAAGATAAAGTAATACCGCAGTCCAAAGTTACAGGTGCTGAAACCTGAAAGTCAACAGCATAATAAATTTTGCTGAAATCGTTTATAATAATACGCCGCCAAACCGACACAACAATTGTTTCGATATCGGTGTTTTCCGTGAAAAACTGACTCTTTCCTTTTTGCAACATCTCGACTACGCGGACAATATTTGTTTGCTGTTACACAACATTATGGATCTTCACCAGATGGTGAGCAATCTGAAAAGTGAACCGAACAAGGTCGGTCTGAGGATCATCAACAACGGGAAAATGAAGATCCTCAATATTTCTGGTAACTCTGCTCAAGAGTTGACGTTACGGGACAGTAGGTTGGAACGGTAAAAAACTTAGGAAGTTATATGTCTGAAAAGACGGGGATTGTACAAATGAAGATGTTACCTGGAAAGTAAAACTCGTTGTCACAAAAAAGCTGCAAACTTTTGTAAATGGATGTTTTCAAAACATCCTTAGGATTTTTAGGCCGAATACCATTTCCAACAAAGAATTCCATCGCAGATCTGGTCAAATTTATATTGACATCGTTATTCGCAAGAAGAAGTGGTATAGTGTATTGGTCACACCCTACTCTATCGCGAGACACGCAATAGAATGGGATCTTTTTACCTAAAATGGCAGAACACCGGGGGCCAGAGAAAAACTTGGTCCAGAGTCCAGAATAGTCGAAAAGGAATATTTCAGAAGATTGGAAAAAGTTGGGGAAAGCTCAAACGAATTTCCGTAAACAGAACAAGATGACGCGGAGCTGTAGTTTATGCCCTATGCCCCACGGAAGGGTCAAGGAGATGAGTAAGTAATGAGTTCATCTAGGAACAAAAAGAACACTTAGTAATCTGTTATATCAGTACGTCCGGAATTTTCTTATTCCGTAAGACCTGCAATCTTTTGTGACCAAAGCGTTCATTAAATATTTTAATGTTTTTAACTTTTGAATCCAAATTGAAAATATTATGCTTTTAACTTTAAAGTCTAACGTTTATCTTTTGCTATAAAAATTAAGGAGACAAAAAGATCAACCTTATAACAATTTGCCTCCATTCAGACCGCCCACCACATCAGTACCAACAAATTAACGTTTTTATATTGATATTGAAAGCATTGTTGTGTGTAAACATTGTCATTTCAGAGCTGTTGTTCAAATGTTTGTTATTGCAGTGTATACTGTGTTGTCCTTTGTTGCTGATATCAAATAAAAACAAACAGAAAATAAGAAGAAAACGAAAAAGACCAACCATCAGCCACAATTGAACAACTCTTCCGGTCATCATTGAAGATTTCATCAAAATATAACGATTCCTTAAGTGCACCACAATGTTGGCATTGTACATAAATATATAAACTGGTAGATGTGTTAGATGATTTTCCGGTTTCATTTTTCGAGCTCAATTTATTTATTTCCTTTTGTTGTTATTTTGAAGTTTAATGAATTGAAAAGGAAAATCGAAGATAAGTTAGAAAGGTGGCAGAGAGGGTGTTAGCGCTACAAATAGTGTCTTGATTTGGAGATTTTCTTATACTGGTATTGTTAGTATATTTAGAAAAATAGTTATTAATTAATAATTTTATAATTTAGTTCACCTATAAAATGAAATTTTCAAAGAAATTGTCACTACCTTTGTTTTTTAAAATAAATATTTACTTTTAACAGCCATATGTTCAGGGAAAATATGTTCATTGTAAAAAATATGACATTATAACTCTATAGAGCAGTGTGGGGTCCACGACCCATGCAAAGAATGCAAAAGAATGCAAAAAATGTAAAAGGAATGCAAAGAATGCAAAAGAATGCAAAGAATGCAAAAGAATGCAAAGAATGCAAAGAATGTAAAAGGAATGCAAAGAATGTAAAAGAATGCAAAGAATGCATGAATTCTCAAAAGATTGCATTTAATTGATTCGTGTAAAATGAATGGGTGGAAAAAATGATTGCAATCTTTTTGCTACGAGTGAATGGTGATTGCATAATTTGAAGTCTGAAGTCCCAAAGTGAAATCAATGAATGCAATCTTATTATTGAAGTCATTATAGATTGCATTCAAAAAAGATTGCATTCTTTTACAAGCCTGATTAAAACTTAAATCAGGATGTTAATTATAAAAATTCAATGAAAAAACATCCGTATGTAAGTTTTAATCTGGAATTATCGAGTGAATAATATGGCGATTACTGATAAAAAAGAAATCGTCTAGATTTAAAAAAAGATAATGAAACAGAAGTTTTCTTAAATCTGCATCTAGGGCAAGAATAATTTTTTACTTGAAGTTCGGTTTTACAATGTTTTGAGAACAAACTTACTGTGTTTACTTATTTTCTATTGATTTCCTCCTAATAGGGCCGTTCACATCCAACGACATGTTCTGTTCACCAACATGCGTCGTGTCGTTAGATTTTTGTTATGTGAACACCATTCGAACTAGCTCTGTAGTTCAAGATTAAAAGCAAATGGGTTGAAATGTAAGCAAAATAATAAAACGAGAGAGGAAACAAATAAAATTAATGTGCTAGTAATGGTGCAAATAATGAGCTGCGCAACATGTCCGTTTGAAAATTTATTTCATGTCGGTACGACAGTCGTTGAATGTAAACGCTACCAAAACGACTTGGGTAGGGCGACACGTCGTTGAATGTGAACCTCCCTAATATTAGCTATTCAATTTTATTATTAAACATTTCAGATTTTGTATGTTAAAAATTGTTTAGGTATAATAGGCGCGTTCTGAAAAATGGCACCTCATAGATTTTTTTCCTCAGAATTTTGACAGCAAAACGGAAAAACTGACCGGAATGAAGCGATTTTATCATATTTTACAGTTTAAAAGAACGGTTTTTAGGTTATATTTAGTATAATGTTAAACCAATAAAAAAAAAATTTGGGACCACAAAAGATCGTAAATACGATTTAGACAATTTGTCAATTTGTCATAAACGTAGGGATTTTCGGTTTAAAAACTACAACTTAGGGAAAAAATGAAGGATTTTTGAAATATTAGAATTTTATTACTCCTCCGGTACTTTTAGAATTTTATTAGATACTAAATATTTTTTCTTTTTAAAATCTTTTTTTATATGTATTTATTTTATGTATTTTGTGGGTGTAGGCAAAATATAGGGATATTTTATGTATACCGTATAGGTATTTCTTTTCTTTCATGTGGCATCACTGTTTGTCACTTCTTTGACAATTTGTCAAAGTTAGACGGCGCATCAAGAGAAAATTTCGTATATACGTGTAATTTTTTTATGTAGTGACTGAGATTTTGTATCTTATATCAGTGTTTTTATAATAAACGTTTTTCTTGTATGAGGTAAATTTAACACGTATCATTATGGGAATGTGAAGTGTCTTTTGAAAGGTTTGTCTTATAAGCGTGTAATAATTTGCGTGCAATATTTGATTTGTCTGTGTGAAAACGGCATAGGGGGAGAATGGTAGATATTTTGATGCAATGCAATAAAAAGCCCAAGGGGGTTATTTCCTCAAATAATAGGAATTTTTGAAATGGAAACAAAAACCGTGTGTTTTAATTCCTTTTTTGGTTCGCTTCCTGGGTTCCAAGGATTTTAACTCCCTCTTTGGGTCCTATGTCTTGCTCAAGCAACTCTGTTGCTCCGCTTATGGTGTATTCAGTCGTCAGGCAGGCGCCACTATCAACAGTTTTGTTGGCCTACATTATAAAGTTAAGTTAAAGTACATATGTATATAAATTATTGCATCACATTTTGAGTATAGGTCTTAATGCCAATTCAGAAAGGTAATAACACCCGTGGGTCATAATATTTTTTTGTGGTGGGTCTTATTGCGACTGCAAAAAGGAAAAAAAAAGCCAGCGGGTGTTATTTCCTTTTATTTTGAAAATAGAACCTACGGGCTTAATATCTGCGGGTCTTATTGGACTGCACCACATTCTTTCGTGAAGTTGAGTTTATCATGAATTACCCCCCTAAGCATACGAGAAAGACAAAAACGTTCTCATAATTTTCTTTAATCAACTGAACGGTTAGAAGATTTCGCCATTTCAAAAACGTAAAAGAACAAAATTTTCCTTGAAAGAGATTATTAAAAATATATCATTATTAAAAAAAAATGGTCAACAAATAAAAACACTAGTTTTTACTCTTCAATTATAAATGCGGCCAAAAAATATTTCAACATATTTTCCATACGACCGATCAGTTACTTTACTTCGAAAAGTCGAAGTATCGAAAATAAAGGTTTTTCGCACACAAATCTTAACGGGTGAATTTTATCGATTTTTTTTGCAAAGAAAAAAAATAAATTTTTTTTTTTTTTAAATTATTACTGTAACTAAAAATATATTAATATTTTTTAAATTAGACTTACCATTTTTTCTGGAGAATGCATATCGATCGTGTGTTGATTGAAGAAGTATTTATGTTTAAAAAAATATATCTATATAGCTTCTTTGAATTTATAAAAAAAAATCTACATGATAGTATACAAAGTAATTTAGTTATTTAGGTTTACGTTATTTTAATTTTTTAAATTTAATTTTAATTTTAAAATTTTTTTTGGTATATATTATAAATATGGTAATTTAAATTAAATATGAGTTTAACTAGTTTTATTGAGAATGAAGATATTTTATAAATATTTATGTTGAATGTTGCAAAATTCATGGGATGCATTTGAGAAAACTACAAAATTTTACATTCTTTTACACAAACCCTGAAATATATATTTCTTTTGGTATACTTTTATATTTGTACTTTCGGTTAAAAATACCATTTTATAACGTGCTCTTTAAAAATTTTAAATGTTCTTAATTTTTATTGTTATTTTTTTTTTTTTATTGCGAACAAAAATTATTGTAAGATTTAAAAAACGCAAGAAACTTAAAAATTCTAGCAAATATTTTCTACTTTTTTTTAACTTTATCTACTTTATTTACGTTTTTTTTGTAAGTTTATTTAAATTTAATGATTATTTTTGTTGTTTTGCTGAGATTTTATAAAAATTTAAAATATTTTAGTAGGTATAGTATATTTTTTTAAAATTTTATTATGATATTTTATATTTAATAAAAAATATATGTAGTTGTTATTTATTTTAGGGAAAGGGTTCGGCAGTGTATAAAGACACCAAAACTACCCTAAGATAGTATATAATTTAGAATTTTAGCTTTATTTATTTTATTTAGTAGTAGATATGTACTAAAAATTCTATATAGTATAATAAATTCTAATTTTTATATTTTAAATAGGATTTTTAGGCAAAATTGTTTAATTTATTGTTCGTTATACGTATTTTGAAGAGTTTGACTTACATAGTATTTCTTTTTTTTGGCTTAGTAAAATATTTATTTTTATGAATGTAGGATTTTTTTTTTTAATATTATTTTTGAAAGCCCAAAGAATAGTATACGATTTTTTTGATATGATTTTATCTTAACCTAATAGTATACTTAAGTTTATATACAAGAAATTACTTAGGCATAACAACAAAATTTATCTTTTTTATAATTTTGAATTTTTATAAAAAAAAGTGTTGTTAGGAATTAAAATATTAAAATCTATGTTTCTGGCGTTTTATCTTACTTATACTTTTTTTTACATTTATCGTTATAGTGATGGGCGTTTATGTCCAAATGGTCCTCGAAGACCTTTCAAAAAAGCTTTTTTTAATCTTTTTTGTGAATGAAATTATTAAAAGTATATTTATAGAAATATTTATTTATGTATATTAAAAAAAAAATGATTATTTGTTGATTGTAGAATTTTACGTTATTCCTGTAGTCATACGAGTATTTTAAAGAAATTGAGTTGCCATGTGTTGAGTGTTGATATTATTTTTTTTTTGTTGATTGAAGATATGTGCATATTTTTTTTTTATATATTTTCAGACGGAGGATGATTTGGGGCGATTTGTTTTTTGTTTTTTGTTTTTTTTTTTTTTTAGTTTCAAATTTTTGACGGGATTTTTTTTTGTTGTATTTGTTGATGATGTATTTTTTTTTTCTTTTTTGTTGAACATAATTACAATGTAATTTGTATACATTACCTAGGTGGTGGGGGTGATGGAGGCGGTGGCGGCGGTGGTGGTGGTGCCGCTGCTGTGTCGGCACTTCTTTTGTTTCCTGTTGTTTGTAAATCGAGGGCAAATGGAGTGACTGGACTTTCTCGCGGTCGCATTGTTGTGGGCGGACCTCGAAAAAAATATGGATTGCCGAAAAAATCCGGCGATGATGGCATCATATTAATGTTCGGGTATCTGTAATGAGAAATTTAAAAAAAAAGAACAAATTTTAATTTTTTTTAATAAATTGTTTAAAAATTATTTTTTTTTTTTTTAATTTAAAGCATTTAAATTTCGTCAAAAATTGAGGCTTCTTTTTGGAAGTACAAACTATTGGGGGTTTTAAAATTCACCTTTGCGAAAAGAAGGAGGTTGTTGTTTTAATACAACAACAAATGTCTTCTAAATATTTTTCTTAAATATTGTTATTTATAATTTATTGGAAAATCCAACCCAAGTGACAAAAGATGAAGTTTCTAGAAAAAAAAAACCGTTATCTTTATTTAAAAAAAAAATACGAAATTTAAGAAAATACAATTATTTTCTATTTTCAGAAATAAAAAGATAAATTTTAAGTGTAAGACATGTAGGTATTCCCTTTCTATCTCTCATAAATATTATAGCTAGATAAATTATCTTTGTAGAACCGAATGTTAAAACTAGCTGACCCGTTCCGGCATCGCACGTAAAAATCTATGTTCCAAAACTACAAAATAAAAAAAATCACCCCTGAAAATATGCAATTTCAGGTTTCAGAAATAAAACGAAAGAAAAAAAAAGTATGCAATTTCAGGTTTTAACGCTGATTAGATTTTTCCAGTAGAAATTAAAAATTTATGGGTCCGTTATTTATTTGCCTAGTTCAATACGAATTCAAGAAAAAAATTCTTATTCAAATCGGTTTATGTTCAGCCCAGTTATGCGGGTACGAAAAAGAACCAATTCAGTTTTTTTTATTTAGATTAGCTACAATATTTTAGTCATTATTTTTAACAATTAATATCTATCAATTCACATATTTAAATTATGAAATAAATGTATTTCCTTATTTTTACAACAATTTTCAACCCCTTAGAGTCAATTAAATTTAATTCTAGACCTGAGAATATTCCATCAAATGGTTTTTCATCAACCATCACAGAAAATCAAAAGTTCCTGTTTTTATTTGTCAGTTGGAAATTTCGTTGCATGCCTAGTATCCTATGTCACGCAAGCTGATGTATAACAAATATGTACAAGTTCATGTAAAGCCCTGAAGTGCATTCATGTGTTGTACCGCGTTCTCTAACGAATTCCAAATTTGTCAATTGCACATTTTCCTTCTAACTTAAAAAATAAAAAGGTATCTAACAAAAAATAAAAAAAAAAAAATTCCATTTGGTCAACACATGTGTTGGAACTTCGAAATCAGTGCGCGGCATTGGCGATTTTCTATTTAAACCTTGACCAAAAAATCTCTAAGTTTCAATTGTTCTATACTGTGAAGAACTGCATCAAAAAAATAAAAAAAAAATTACTTGCAGAATATTACGGTGTGGACAAAATATGACACCGTGATTCCTATATAGTGCCTATATTTGCTGCAGGTGCATTGCAAAAGCCATTCTGGAATTATGAAGTGCATCAATGCCTGATTCCGGTGTCCAGACCAATGGTATAGTGGTTTTGGTTTAGGTTTCAGTTTCAATATGTAGATTTGAATTGCAATAAAAGGATAACTTAAATCTTCATAAAATACCACTGCAATAAGGAATGGTGCAGTGGATGCGGTAGTTTAATTAACAAATCACTATATCAGGACAAAAACAACAACAACAAAAACATTCTCAGTGAAATATTTAAAAAGTCACATTGCATTAGTTTGTTTACTTATTTAGTTATTTATAATATTTTTTTGTACATATTACTAAGCAAACAAATGGTAATATGTACATTTTGTTTCGTATTCATCAAAAATAATTTGACTTTTATATTGAACAATAGCACAGAGACCTGTTCATGTATTCATTGTGCCTAACGAAGCGGTGATTTTCGTTAATGGATTCCAATGAATACAAACGTCCGTCGTCATCTAGACAAAAATAAAAACACAAAAAATATTTATAAAAATATATATTTATTTTTTTATTATATACATGCATGCATGATGTTTTTTGAACAACAATCATCTGGCAAAGGATTAGCTGCAGACTTATTTAATTCAATTTAATAATAATCAGACAAATAAACCATTGAAAAATTTATGAAATTTCATTAGAATAACAGGAAAACATATTTTGATATTTTTTTAATTTAGAAATTTATTTTTAATCCACTCAAACTATATAATTTATTTAAGGTGAGATAAAAGATTTTTTTTTTTTAAATTATAATAAAGGATATTAGGTAGGTTTTCAACCTACCAAAAAGATGTCGTTAGATATGAAGGCACAAAAAAAAAAAACAGCAAGATACAAAAATCCTTAATATATGAAGATTCATGCTTAATGAAGCCAAGTTGAAATTTGAAAAATTTACATTGCTGAGAGCATTGTTTGTATATATGTATGTAGGGAGCTATAAGTTAAATTAATTCGTATATTAGTATCTACATAATTACCCATATACAAACATTTTACGATTCTGATTAAATTTATTCAATCTTACCTTGATGACAATCTTTTCGTTCAATGTCAGATATCTGGCCAAAATCTTAGCTCAGAATAACCAACAAAAAATACCAAATTAAAATTAAATAAACAAATTAACGCATTGGCAAAACTAACAATATTTTTTCCGAATCCATGGAGTCATCAAAAAAAATAAAATACACGACTGGGTCGCACGAACTTGTTCTTATTTACGATCACACTGTGGTGTCTTAATAATTTTAAAAACTTTTCACCTGATAAAAGAAATGTATTAGTTATTGGAGCACTTATTTTATGCCACCTGTAAAAAATGAAGTCTAGGTTATGTAAGTAAATAAATATGAACAATTAAACAATATAGCACCGCACTGAAAAAAATCTTAAACAATCAATAAAAAATCGATAAAATTAAAAATAAATTGATTAAAAAAATATCTGAAATTGATTTGACACTAACGCAATTGACACCAAGTGATTTCTTACACAAATCTCGTTTTATGAGAAAAAAATTTGTTTAAATCGTTGGAGCGGTTTTTAAAAAATTTAATTTTATATTTATAAAATTTTGAATAGATATGTATATTCTTAAGAAAAAAAATTGGTACGCCAATTTTTAGTACTGATTAATGCGGAGTTAAAAAATTAATTTAAAAAAAATATCATCCACCCATTTTTGAAATATCGAATTTTTAACAAATAATTCAAAAAACTTTTTTTTAAAACTTCAAAATTTGATTTTTTGAAAAATTTGATATATGTACAATATTATTCAAACTTATTAGGAACTTTTGTGTACAAAATTTCATTAAAATTGGTTCAACAATAAGATAGTCAAGATCAAAAAAATTGTTCTATTTGAGGTACGATTTATAACCATTTTTCTGAATTTTTTTTTTATAAAATGGTAGCACTTTTGTAAATAACATTACTGACTGAAAAAAAGTGTATGTATGTTTGATTGAATATTGAACGGAATTGGAAGCATTTTTTTGTGTGTATTTATTTAAAATTTGATAATTTTGATAATGTTTTATTATAAAATTTTTTTATAAGCTCTTGTACAAAAAATTTAATTAAAATCAGTTTAACAGATAATAATAACTTGCTCTTTTCTGCGATCACACTGTGGTTTTAAAGTCTGAATAGTTTAGATCTATTCATCTGATTTTAAAGAAATAAATTAGTTATTAAGAAGTTATTAGTTTTTAAGTAAGTATGTTGTGAGTATATAAATATGAAAAATATAGCACCGTGTTGCACATTTTGCATGGTACTATACACTTTAGACTGAAGAATTATTAAAAAAATCAATATATCTAAAAAAAATAATTAAACAATTCTGAAACTGTTTTTACATCAACGTGATCTACACCATTTGATTTCTTACAAAAATATCAAGAGAACAAAATGATGTCAGCTTCAATAAGCTTTCAACTATGATAGAGTTCTAATATTCCTTAGTTGCAGTATGCGGGGTAGGTGCAAAGATAAGCGACAGTAAAATTTTGACCCATCAACCTTACATACATTACATCAAAAAATCCTTGGAGCGGTTTTTTAAAAAAAATAATTTTTATATACAAATATTTTTAAAACATTTTTAAGAAAAAAATTGGTACGAAGTTTTTTTTAGCCTTTTTTACTAATGCAGAATTAAAAAATTAATTTTTAAAAATATGATTAACTCATTTTCGAAATATCGAATTTTCAAAAAATTATTTTGAAAATTAAAAAAAAAAAAATCCAGTTAGTTTTTTTTTGAAAATTTTGGTATACAATATTATTTAAGCTATTGTGTAAAAAAATTTCATTTAAATCGGTTTAGCAGATAATGAGATAGTTGAAAACATAAAAAAATGGTTCTATTAGTGATACAATTTTTAATCGATTGATACATTTTTTTACGAACAATATGGTAAAACGTACTGATATTAGCTAACATACAAATTTTAATCACAAACGTAGGAGCCGTTTTTTGAGAAAAAAGATATTTTATATACCAGTTTTTAAACACTTTGTATGGGAGGTACTGTTATTATTTGATCATAGGAATGATTTTTTATTTAAAATCTATAAAGTTCTCTAGATTTTTTTATTTTAAAAAAGTTTTGGTACACAATAATATTTGAATTTTTCTCTATAAAAAAATTAAACAAAATAAGTTGTGTCGTTTTTGCGAAAATAACAAATAAGAAAATGGTTCTATGGGAAGTACCATTTAAAACCATTTTTCCAAAAAAAATTTGTTTTTAAAATGGAAATGGAAGCCGTTTTGTAAAAAAAATACTGATTTTTTTTTTTCAAAAAAAGTTGTGGGCACATTTTAAAGAAAAACGAAATTTCCATAATTTGGGAAAAAAAAAATTTAAAAAATGTGTCGGGGGATGCTTTGAGCATCCCATACTAAGTTTAAAGAAAATCGATCCACCCGTTTATGCTGCAGCTGGAAGGACAGGACAGATAGACAGACTGAATTGCGAGAACCCACTTTTTTCGACTTCGCTTTCAGCATTATGTCAAGTTTAACTTAAAATTTGCTTTTGTAAAATGGTAAACCTTACTAATATTTATAAGTACACATAGAAATTTTATACAAAATCGTAGAAGCCGTTTTTGAGTAAAATACAATTTTCTTAAACGGTTTTTAAACAATTATATGGAAAGTACCGTTAATTTTGACTATACAAATAATTTTTGTTAAAAATATTATCAATTAAGTTGAAAAATCCCTTGGTTCCAGGCTTAATTAAAACAGTCCTTGCCGTTTTCAGAATAGATATTAAGCTGTCAAAAAATCCTAAAAAATATTTTTTTTTCGAAAAATTCACATTATCTACTAATAAGACTTTTTGAAACTCAATTGAACCTTTTTTTATAAAGTCAAGAATAAAAAATACTTCTGTGTGAATTTCCATTAATAACTAGTTTTTTTAAATTGTCTTACGCCTTAAAGTAGCCTATACCTAACGTATTAAAATCAACTGAACTTTTTTCAGAGAAATCTGTGGACCCACTTGATAAAAATAAAATTACTCAAAAATGCTAAAGAATATGTATATAATATGCCATTAAGGTAAGGTTCCGTTATTTTTGGTCCTAAAAATAATTAAAAAAAATTTCATCGTGGATATGCCTAAAAACCCCAAGCATTCAAGCTTAAAAAAAAAAAAACGATTTATCGGTTTGAGTATAACCGCTAGACAGACAGACTGAATTAGGAGTCCCACTTTTTTCGTCTTCTCTATCATCGTAAAATTAAGTTTGGTCAAAATCTTAATTTCGTTTTTTTTTTTTAAATCTAAAACTTTGCTTAAAATATATAATGGGTGATTTTTTAAGAGGTTTAGAACTTTAAAAAAAAAAAAAACACAAAAAATTCGAAAAAATGAATGAAATATTTATTTGAATCGATAGTTTGTTTCATGCAAATGTTGACCGCGGCTGCGTCTCAGGTAGCCCATCCGCTGAGTCCATACGCTGGCATACTCTTTCACACATATCGGCCGGTATCTCACGAATGAATGCATGGATGTTGGCTTCCAGTGCGTCAATCGAAGCGGGCTTGTCCCTATAGACATTAGCCTTGACATACCCCCACAAAAAATAATCTAATGGTGTCAAATCGCACGATCTAGGCGGCCAATTGACCGGCCCGAAACGTGAAATTAACTGTTCACCAAACTCGCCTCGCAATTGCGCCATTGTTTCGCGTGCTGTGTGGCATGTGGCACCGTCTTGTTGAAACCACATATCATGCAAGTCAAGAACTTCCATTTCGGGCAAAAAAAAAGTTTGTTATCATCGCTCGGTAGCGTTCACCATTGACAGTAACGCTGCGATTCGCATCATCTTTGAAGAAATATGGCCCAATAATGCCGCCGGCCCATAAACCGCACCAAACAGTGGCTTTTTCGGGATGCATTGGTAGCTGTTGCAATGCTTCTGGCTGATCTTCACTCCAAATGCGGCAATTTTGCTTATTTACGTACCCATTCAACCAAAAATGAGCCTCAACGCTGAACACAATTTTTCGATAAAAAAGCGGATCCTCGGCCAGCTTTCCAAGAGCCCATTCAAATTCAATAATTTGCAAGCGTTGTTCATTTGTAAGACGATCCATGGTTAAATTGCAAACCAAACTGAAGCTGTTTGACAGTGACACAAGGTACTAAACACACGTCAGCTGTCAAAACCAGTGTTGCCAAAACCAAACCAGCTTAAAAATCACCCGTTACATATCTAATATCGCAAGTAAAAATGCAGATTTGTCGCTCATAAAAATTTTGTAGAAAGTTCGTTCCAAAAATAAACTTGAAATGACTTCAGGGTCATTTTAACTAAACTAAAAACTAACTAAGCTTGTGCAGTTTATGTTTTATTAAATCATAGTATTCAGAGTAGGTAAAAGTTTCAAATATATGTATTAACACACCCGGCGACATATGTTACAACAAGTCTATTTTTGTCTAAGCATTGAAATTAACGAAAACAATAAAATTAACAAGAATCCTTTATATAATTTTAATTATCATAAAACACACAATTTAAATCTCTCCTAGTTTTATTTAGTGTCTATAAAACCACAGAATATATCTATGAGTAATGACTTGACAAACACTTTTAAAACTTAAACAGGGTATTGCTTTATTGCACAGATAGACATCATTGACATCGAGTGTCAACAAGGTTTGATCACTTTAATTGGCATAGTAAACGGATGTTCAGCCATTAAAAGAGTGTTCATGGCTACATTATGGAAATTATATAGCGCGACGCTGAATATTTTTTACAATCACTCGGCCAGATGAACGTTACCACGAAACTTTCATATAGAAGTGCTGTGGGAAAATCGAAAGGAATGAGTTGTTTTCAATAAAACTAATTGAAATATGTATAATGCAACTTTTCATTCGCTTGAAATGATTTTGGATGCCAACCAAATAATCGTGATGGGGATTTCATTTGATGATGTCCATTTGATGATATTATTATTTTCTCATTTTGACGAATTTATTCCCAACCAAAAAATATCCTCCCCCGAACATTACGGCTTGAAATATAAACCAAATGCATTGCCACTGACCGACGACGATACATATACGGGGCGACACTATTTATGCCATTCTCAATTTCTGCGAGTTCTTTTTGTAGCCAACCATATATTGGTTCGCGCATCAGCAGCTAGATTGAAAGAGGAAAGTGCCTTCCATTTGTCCCGCACCTTTTGTGTTTTTGTCCCTTTTATATTTGGATACTACACCTACTATATATGTTTACCGCGAAGGCGCAATTTCACGATGATAAATGCTTTCAGTGTAATCATATACGAGTACGATATGTCATTTACTACGATTTTTGATCAAAGTAAATGTACCTTTTGTATCTTTCATCGTTCGCGTGCATAGTGGCAGGATTTTTGGTCATAGTGCATTAAGAGATGAGACAACCTACCTGTATAAATAAAAATAAAAATCGTTTCACAATATTCGAAAAGGTCAATGTAAAACGCGTCTATATATGAACACAAAAAACAGAGAGAGGTATTTCAGGATCTAAAGTCGCGGTGAGGAAATCATTGCAGTAATTGATGGTTGGGGTATTTTTTGTTGAATGATTTGCCACTTTGAATGGTGCAGTGCAATAAGACCCGCGGAAAAAAAGCCCATGAGTTTTAAATCCATAATAAAAGGAAATAACACCCACGGGTTTGGGGTGGTAATAAGACCCATCACAAAAAGCATTACGATCCACGGGTGTTATTGCCTTTCTGAATTGGCGTTAAGACCTATACTTAAAGTGTAATTCAATGACTTATTAACTTTGTACTGTTGTGCAAGAAAAATGTTCACAATGACGCCTGCCTGACGACTGAAAATACCATATATGGAGCAACGGAGTTGCGTGAGCGAGACAGAAGCCCGTGGATCTTATTTCCAAAATAAAATGAGATAACACCCACGGGCATTTTTTCCTTTTTGGAGTGGCCATAAGACCCACCATTAAGACGCGCGAGTGTTATTGCCTTTCTGAATTGGCTTAAATATTCATACTTAAAGTGAGATTCAATAACTCTTTAAATTTATTCTATTGTCCAATAAAACTGTTGACAGTGGCACTTGTCTGACGACTGAATATACCCTAAGCGGAGCAATGAAGTTGCGTGAGTTGGACAAATAACACAAAAAGGGAGTTAAAATCCTTGAAATCCGGGAAGCGGACCATACCCAAGGTACTGTTGTCCAAGAAAACTATTGACAGATTCTAAAATCGTTTTTTGTTTTTTTACTGAATGAGTTTTTTCCCTAAAGTCTTCGAATTGATATCTACAAAAAAGGAAAGAAAATCCACAGCTTTTGTTTTCATTTCAAATGTTATTTCTTTTTATTTTGGGAAATAATACCCGCCGGCATTATTTTCGTGGGGCTTATTCCACAGCACCGCTTTGAATAGATAGATTGAGTCGAGACAAGAAAAAATATATTTTAAAAAGACAACTTTCTAAAAAAGAATACTAAAAAATAAAACAAAAATATATGAATAGAAAAGGCAACACCATGTATAGATTTATCTAAAATCAAAAACCCATTTTTTAATTTTTTTTTTTTAGATATTTTATTTGAAAAATTAATTTTTAAACTAAAAAAATTGGAAAATAAGAATAAGACCACTAAAAGACCAAACAAATTATTATTATGAGTGTTCAATTGAAACTAATAAAATAAGCGAGCATTTATTTTTTTCTTTAAAATTCAACTATTTTTTGCTATGGGATACAAAATAACACCAATTAAGTGACATTTATTTAAACTTCGTTTTCCTTTTTCATATATATAATATCCTTTAACAAATATTGTCTCCTCTTACCGTTTACCAAGATTGTGTGGTAGATTGAGGGTTTTGTCAGTTTTGAATTTTGTCTTTATGCTTATCCTTCAAAAGGGTATAGTTATGTCAAGTGTCCTTGCAATCAAGTTTAGTAGCTGTAACACAAAAAAAAAAAAGAAGGGAACAAACTCCTTGTTTGTTTAGCTACTACTGGTAAAAGAGTAAATATTTTAAGAGGGTAATCTGATGATGATAGGGAAGATTTTTTTTTCATAATATGGAATGTGAAGTGACCGTCACAAGAGAAGAATGTAGATATTTTGGTTTAATATATTTACAATATGTACATTGCACATCAAAAGTTATTCAAACATATTTATCATTCAAAATTGGAGTTATCTTGGGTGAATTTGCGTAAGTTTATTTGTGTAATTTGATATTTTTATAGAAATAAGTGAGCTATATTATTGACTGTTACAGGTTTGTCATGCACTTATTTCTTTATTCTATGCAATCAAATTTGCATTCATATACAATTATACGACGTAAACAAAAACTTACTTAATTTTGATAAATCTATGTTCAAATTCAATATTAGTTTTAAATTCAAACTAGGTTTTGACATAACAAAAAAGGTTGGATTTTGCATTTTATTTTTCTTAAAAATTCTTAAGCATACAAAAAAAAAAAAAACAGTTTGAGTGTCAGGACTTACGGTTAAAATGTGTAAACATCAAATTAAATATTCAAGTGCTAGTTTTACATCACAGAACGCGGCGAATTCGAACTGCCAACCAAATTCAACTCAAACTAAACTCGACCTTTCAATTTAGTTTGAGCTACGAAGAAACGTACACAATATTGAACGTATTCAATATACATCAACATATCGTAACGTGTAACAGCACAACGTAATGTGTAACAGAAATTTCCACGTTTTAGTTTACCCTACCGCGGCGCCGCCGGCATAGATATTTACACATCAAAAATGTTGACGGCTTTCCCCTCAGAGCGCTTTAATTTTCTTTACTCGTAGCCAATACACAACCAATTAATTCTTGCTTTTGAGAAAGCTATAAGGCAATTTATTTGGACTATTGTCATTTTTTCTTAATAATTTTCATTTAAAGTCAGTGAGGCCCTGATATGATGAAGATACTTATCATCTTATAGCCAAATTCATCATACTTAAATATAAAACTAATAAAATAAAAAATAAAATTTTAATATTTAAATTATTAATATTAACTGATTTTTTTTTTATTGTGTTACGAAAGTTAGAGTATTATACCGTGCCATGGGTTGGCCAGATAGTAAATAATAAAATTAGAATGATAATATACGTATTATTTAAATAAAAATTCATAATAATAATAACACTAAAATTTCAAATTAGCATATGTCAAAATTAAATAAAATGTGAAACAAATTTAAAAATCGTTGGAGACGTTTTTTAAACAATTAGATGGGCCATACTCATCAATTATAAAATATTATAACTTCCTAATTATCCTAATTATAGCTAAGATATTGTTTCGTGTTCGAAAACAAAAACATTTTTTGCCTAAAAGCCCATTTATTTATTATTTGTGATCTGAAAAAAAAAAAAATTACACTGTTTATATTTGTAACCCTTTTCATAAAACAACAAACCAGACAAAATTCGACTCGTTTCCTATAACTGACTCCTTTATGACACAAATTATTGTAAATTCATTTAAACTAAAATCATAATTAAATTCTCCTGCGTACTATTTAATATAAACTAATATAAAAACACAAAATAAAAAATACAAGTACTTAAAAACTTCCAGGTACTTAATTTTTTTTATTCTCATTTTAATTAGGAAAAAAGAGCTAACTTTTAATTGTTTCTTTACAAAGTAGGTCCAGACAAAGAACATAAAAATAAAGTTATTAAACGAAGTCAAAGATCAACGATGCTTGAAAGTAACTTTATGCCCTTCAAAATCTGTTGAACAAAAAGTGTATATTCAGAAATTCAGATTTAAAATTATCAATTCGTTGAAATCATCTAATTAAAATCATCTTCACACATAAGTCCTTTAACGTTGTAGGTACCTGTGCCTCCCCACCCTATACTTACAGAAAGGTAGGTATATAAAGGTCTGACTATATATCTATAGATAATAATTATTCGATTGTAAGAATCTGCGAAAGTCAATTCGTATAGTCTGGATGTTGTTCTCCAAAAAAAAAGTGTTTCTTCATACTCCAACTGTTAATTTTCATAGTATAATCTATTTCAACACAACAACATTTTTTTTTGCAAAACTCCCACGTCCATTCACGTGGCTGGGTGGCTTGATGGTTGGTGGTTAGTGGGCAGTAAAAACATCCCTTTGCTACCCTCTAACGGTCCTTTTCTGTTTTCTATGTCATCTCGTAGAGTGCAGAAGTTGCTTTTCCACAGAAGCAAACAGCAACATTACCATTGGGGATGCTTCTTGCATTGCGCAAGGGTTTTCGTTTCGCAGAATTTTATAGTGTGGCACAAAACTTTCGCAAACAGACGTCCTTCTTTTGTCCTCACCCTCCTTAGAAGTACCATCATCATCATCATCATCCTTTCTCTTCATTGCAAGACTCCCCTCTGCCGCATTCCGGATGCGGATATGTGCAGTTACCTAAGTAGTTCTACTCCTCATATTACAAACGAAAGTAGATTCTTTTCCATCCACACACACACAAAAAAAAGAAAAAAAATCCTTACTTCTCCTGTCTCTGTCTTTTATTGTTTGTCTGTCTGTTTGTCTACCTACTGGTGTCTGCTGTGCGACTTGACTGTCTGCTACAAACCGATGCAAAAAAAAAAAAAAATCAGTGTTCTACTTTTTCACAAAAAAAAAAAAAAATGTATTATTTAAACCAAAAGCAAAAAAAAAAAAAGAAGCAGCCTTCGTCCTGGAAATTTGAGGATAAAAAGTTGTATGAAGGGGCCTCCGCCACAGAGCTGATGATTGCAGATATACCTAACAGGAAAAAATGTTTCTAGCCTCAAAGAGCATTTCTATAGTCCTTTAAGCCCTTTGACGACTGCACAATGGAATAACTATGAGATCCTACTGCAAATAATATAAACTAAACCCGATTTCACTTCCCACATTTAACCTGTAACCATATCAGAGATGGATTTATTTATATCCACTTTTTTTGTTTTATTCTTAGATGTAATTTGACAGGAACAATTACATATGTACATAAATTAAAAATGAAAAAAGTCAAAGGCTAAGAAGATTGTGAAAATGTTTATGTAAAGGTCAATGTCTAAATATATTGATTGGAATGCCGAGTCTCATAAATAAGTTATACTATTTGAAGGAATTATATAATAATGTTACATCTTAAGATGCTTAATTAATGTGACATTGATTTACATAAATAAAATATAGAACTCAAAAGCATTGAAGGAATTGGTTCCTTAAGACGTTATAATCCCCAAGTTCAAGAGAATGTGAGGCAACAAATTTATATTTTGTAAAGTTCTTATATGGGACTCAAGACACAATATAATTTAAACTATGTATTTAGAAGTACGTGATAAGTTCAAAATTAGAATCTCACAAAAATTCTTATTACTTCTCTGAAGAATTATACATACAGGTTTGTTTGTATACAAGAGGTGTAGAAACGCTAAGTCTAAGAAGAAATAAAATATAAGCAGAATTGGCCTTAGCCATCGGGCGCCCTGGTATAAAATTTTCTCAGATATTTTTGTATGTGAAAAAATTGTGTGGTTAAAATGTAATAAAGAAGTATTTTTAAAAGTATTATATGAACTTTAAAACAAATGTTAAAATACTAATAAAAATTTATGATTTTATTTATAAACGTTGTCTAACTTTAGACAACTGTCCAACTTTGGAAAATGTGTTCAAAAAACTTGTTTATTGTTGTCTTTTAGCTGCCTAACTTAGACACAAGAGTAGATTGTCTTAACCGTGAATACTGCGATATTTATTTTTATTAAGTAAAGCATATTTCCATCAATTTGAAAATAGTTAGACAGTGTCTAAGTAGACAAAAATCTAATAAATATACGACTTAATATATAACATATTCCTACATGTACGTACAAAATTTTATAGTAGTTTTATACTGACCGTATCAGACACGCACTGTTATTTTTTTTGGCGGCCTATACCCTATTATAGTCATATCAACATGCTCAGTCACAGTTAATATCGCAAAGGTTGGGAATCTTTCACTTGGCGCCCTTTGAACTCTGGCGCTATGAGTGGCCGACCCTGTCGCCCTACGCTATAAACCACCACTGAACATTAGAGTTCATTTATTTCATCCCGTTTTTGCAGGAAAGCAATTTTCGAAATAAAAAATTGCTCAAAATAGAAAAAAAAAATTAAAAAACAACACTTAAAATATTATAATTTTGTCTTTCTAAAGCCCGACAATTTTTTGTTTATTTGTATTTTTTGCATTAAACATAAGATTTAAAAAAAGAAAACAAGCATTCTGTCGTATCTTATGGTTTCAACTAAATTTGGAGCGAATCGGCTCTTATTCGCATTAAGCCGCAACCAAACTTTTATATGTATATCGTGTGATTTGGTGTCGATGTGTATTTGATTAAAATCGCGAATTTTTTTTTACAGATTGCTAATATTTTACTTTGAATTAAAAAATAAAAACTATGATACAATTATTAGCTTAAAATATTCTAACACTTTTTTACGTTAGCTAAATTTTTTTTTTGTTAAATTGGAAATTTGACAAAAAATGAGTTACCCAAATAATAACGACAAAAAAAATGAATTTTCACAAAATCAAAGGCAGTGGTTCACATTGACGTTATTTTTCAGAATTTACTTATTTAACCCAAAAAAAAAATCCTCTAGGAAATTTTGACTTTATCGGAATTTTTTTCGAGCTCAAAATTTTAGCTAGTTAAATTTAGAGGACTGCAGTTTCTTCGCAGTTTTTCAATCTTGATCACGCCCCAAAAACGTATAGTTTTTTTCACCAACAGTGTTATGAAAAATTTTACAAAAAAAGTTTTTCTCTAAATTTATTACTCAAACGAAAAAACGTTCCTTTTTTTTTGTAGAATACTGAAAGCTACAATTTTAATTTCAATATTATTTTTCAAGAAACTGATAGCTTTGGAATTTAAAACCCCTAAAATTGAAGCGCTGCGCGCTGGTCCAAATTATGGGTACTTTTTAGGAAATACCTTAGACATGAAAATAAAGGTCTCTTCCAAAAATTTAATTTTGTCGCAATATTTTTGCAGTTTTGATTTTTTGTCTAATTTTCCTGGACTACTTGCCCTCTTATATATACATAACATACCTACATATGTAACAATTAAGAACAACTTATTAAAAAATCTGTATATTGGTACGAAAAACGGTTTCATATATTTACAATCGTATTTATTAGATTTTTGTCTACTTAGACACTGTCTAACTATTTTCAAATTGATGGAAATATACTTTATTTAATAAAAATAAATATCGCAGTATTCACGGTTCAGACAATCTACTCTTGGGTCTAGGTTAGGCAGCTAAAAGACAACAATAAACAAGGTTTTTGAACACATTTTCCAAAGTTGGACAGTTGCCTAAAGTTAGAAAACGTTTATAAATAAGACCATTACTGTTTTAACCTCGCTTAAAAATAAAAATACAATAAAATCGGAGAAAATTTAAAAGATCCAGTCCAGTTTTTTCATTTCTTTCCTATTGACTTTTTCGTTATTATTATATTATATTTTATAAAATTTGTAGATTAACATTATTTTATTGTTAAAACTTGTTTCTTTTTTCCTTTTCTTTTTTTTTGCCAATAACGATTGAAGTTTGCAGCTGAAATAGAAAACATAAAAAAAATTAAGGCCAAGAGAAAGGGTTTGTTCGTAGAGTGTATAGTCAAAATAAAATTTCATAGTTTCCGACTCATGTAGTAGATGACTTCACCGGCGGTTTTGGTACATTATTTGTTCTAAAGAGATACTTTTTTTCGAGAGAAATTTATTGAAATTGATCGATTATAGCGTATCGTATTATCGCCCTTTTACATTTTTATGGTTTTACTTGTTTTCCGCTTATATTTTATTTTGAATTCGTTAATTGCTTAAAAAATATTGGCTAAAATAAGCGGAGTAAGGAACGAACAAATCGCAATGTTTAAAACCAACTTTGCAACCCAAAGCGAACCAAAAAAAAAAGAGTGAGTGAGAGAACGCGGCGAGTTCGAACTGTCAACCAAATTTCAATCCAAACTCAACTCGAACTTTAGTTTGAGCTACGAAGGAACGTACCCAATATTGAACGTATCCAATATGCATCAACGTATCGTTCTCTGAGATCGTAGAAATATAAATAATAAAAACTGACCAAACAATATCAAAAAGATCGATTTGTTTATCCAATTACAATTATAACCACTCCATGAACACATCCCTCGTGAATTGTGATACAATTCAATTATCAATCGTATTTTCAATAAATGAATGTCAAAAATCATTCCGCAATAGGATTCTACTTTAGCTTCTATTGGCCTATCCAATAGAACTACTGCCGCTGTTGTTTTGTAAGGATAATAATAAAACACTCCTATTGAAAGTTGATTTTTGGCAACCCAATTCGTAAATGTTTTTATCATTGAGAATGGTCAGTTGCGAATTACAAGAAAATTGAACACGCAGTAGTTGATCTTGTTTTTTTTTTTTACATAAATACAGTTTTAACGTCTCACATTTTAATATTTATCAAACAAATTAGTCCCACTTTTCTAAGTATATTGTTTTAGGCATACTTCCTCGTGCACTTGAAACAATGCAAAAATATTTCAGTCCCAAAATATGTCTCATTGTTAGTCCGGGTTTTTTTTTATACTATAGATTTTATTTAAACTCCCCGCATAACCCGTTCCTGCTGAATGCATATGGGCTGACTTCTATGGCCCAGCATTAAACTGTCCCTACACATAGGGAAATCCGGCTCGAAGGACCAAATGTGAGATATTCCTGCTGGTACAACCAGCCTGGTTGTTCGATGATTCCGTCAAGAAAAAGAAGAACTTTTCATCGGTTGGTATGAACAATTTTTATTTTTTACGGTAGATCTTACCTCGTTCAGGAATTAATCAAGATGAAGGATAAAGATCTTAGAACATAACAATTTAACGAACGATTTTAGAGCAAAAGTACTCATAACGACTGCGGTAGTTACGATACATGTACGAAAATATCTGACGCTGTTATTTTGCCGCAAAATGATAAGTTGACCAGAGTGGACCTTTGATTCATATGGGTGAGTTATAAGTCCACAAATCAACTGTGTCCACTATTAATTGGATATAATAGGATATATTACGAAAAATGCAGATAGTATAAGTCCCTGATGTTTATGTGACTAGTATGTGTTCTCCACAGAATAGGACTACTAGATATCGTGTGAAACAAAGATTTAAGGAATTATTTGAAAGGTGTGAATTTAACCTTTCGACTATTTTCTGTGTGGATGAGGGAAAATCAAATATAATTTCGAAATACTTTCCTAAATATCATTTGATGAAATAACTAATTTTATTTATGCATGATGTTTATTAATTTCTGTGACACATTGTTAACATTATTGCAATCGCATATCATTAACATTTGTAGTTTTAACTTAAAAAATATATAAATAATACATTGTCACTAATCATTTACAAATGTGTGCGGCTGATTTATGCAGTATTTCTGTGATTGAGTATACACTTAACTAAAGAAAGGACGATGTTGTAGCAGAATAAACGTTCCTATCATGTAAATAGACAAAAGGAATACTTTGCGTTGTCAGAAGCATTACAACACATACAAAACGGCATACATCACTATAAATTCACTATTTTTTCTTTTATCTCTGTATCGGAGGGAAATACTGAAAAACCGTCATGCGAATATACATATTATGTATGTATGGAAAAAAATTGTGGAAAGAATTTTTTTTTTGTATGTTGTTGTTGCGTCTCCATCAAAAGGGGATGATGATTGTAGTGGAGAAATTATAACTGCACAAGAGGAAAGAAAAAAAAAATAAATCCTCTAAATGGGTGATGTACTTTGATGATGATGATGATGAAGGAACTGGGGAAAACCCCACGTCTGGCCTCGGAGAACAAGTTAAAAAAAATGAAAATAATTTAGTCTGGCCCAGAAACGTTCCATCTACACGATTAAAGTATTTTTATTTTTTTTTGTATTTCATTCTTTCCTTTGGATTAACTTTTTTTTTGCAGGATTTTAAGATTTGCTTTGTCCTGTCTAAATTGTAGTGCTTTCGTTTAGTCTTGAGTCGAGCGAAGTACATGGAAGAAGGCGTTAAAAAGCTGGTCAAGTTATGAAATGGCATTTCGCGACTCTTACCTCTGCTGATCCTGATTATCCTTGCGATGCAATGTAGATATTCATCGTCCTTAAGTTTCTTTTCTTAATTTTCTGTTTCTTTTTTGGTGTTGAAATGTAAACAATGACTGTTGTGTGCCTGTGCGGGATTTGTTTTTCATCCTTTTGTGTGTGGAGTTTTTTTTTTGGTTGTTGTTTTTGTTTTTGTTGTTGCTGATGTTTTATTTTAATTTACAACGAAAAGAATGAAAAATAATGAAAGTTTAACTCGAAGTCGGAATGAAATGGTTGGGGGCTGCGACAGCAAACTATACAGATTGGGTCATTTTAATTAAGCGCATTAGGAGCAAGTGGCGGACCGAATACCTACGTTGGTTTTCGAATTAGGGGTATTATTTTTGCAATTGTTTTTGTGCTGTGCTGCTTACAGAATAGGAAGTCCTTGGGCAAATATTTATATACGTTATACGAAATGAATGTTTTGTAATTTTTTTTCTTTTTTTTGTTAAAAAGTGAAACACACAAAAGTACCAAAAATTAGTGTTCTGGCTAATTGGGTCAATTTAAGGACATTATGTTGTTAATTAGTTTTGAGTGAATACACTTTATTAAAAAAAGATTATATTTGTTAGATTTTTACATGGATTGGGTGGAATTCGGAAGTCAGATATGGAGTGTTTTTTTATTAAGTTGGCCTTAACTAAATAAAATATCAATTTGAGAATAGCACGATAGGAGTGATTCATTGATAAAAATAAGAGTTTAAGAAAATTATTTATTTTTACTTATTCCGTTCAGCAGGTAGCTAGCTAAGGTACAGAGCAAAATGGGCTGTTTGTTACAGTCATGGGTAAAAGGTTAGAATTTTTTTTTATATTTCCTCAGAAACCTAAACCGGAAACACATTTTACTTCGTATTCCCCCTTCCCCATTTTAAATATTTTATTTTGTTTATTGATTTATATTAATTCCTAATGATTGGAGAGCAAAGTGTAAGTGTACCTATCTACAGTCAAAAATTATTTATCTTTCAGTTTTAAACATTTAATGTAATCTACGCGATTCTTTTTTTTTATAAGAATGATGAAATCTATTTTTTCCCCGATAAGATAATTAGAAAAATATTGGAAAAAAAAACATTTATGTACTTTTAAAACTATTTTAAGCATTATTTTTGTTTTATTCGAATTATTCTTCTACGGTCTTATGTCCTCTTGTTGGAACAACTTTGCGTATAGTAATAGTAAAAAAAACACACGTATAAGGTATGTGAAAATAAATAGGTACGTAAAAATAAAGAGAGGAAAATGTCCTATGTTCCAAATATTTAAAAAAAAAAATCATATTTTGTATTTATCCTTTTTTAGCTGTTCCATTGAAAAGTTCTCTTATCTTGCTTCTAAGGTATAATTTTTGGGTTATTATAATTTATTAGAACAGAATTTTTTTGAACAGATACTGCCTTTTTCGAGGAACTGACAAGTTCTGCAAAAGTTCATTATTCTGAAAAAATGCCTAAGCCATTCCTATTCGCAAATATTTTTGTATGTCCACTTTATTTTTACTAATAATAGGTTAAAATTGTAAGTCGCAATGCCCTGTTTATTCGAGAGCTGTAGCATCATACACCAAATTTATTTATTTATTTTATTTATTTAATAGCTCCACTGATTTTTTCCGAATAGTTACCTCAGATAATATGAAATTTCAAGATATTCTCTACGAAATAAAACTGATAGAATCACGGTTTCTTGATATCGCCCCATCTCCCTGCTAAGCAACAAAAGAAAAATCCGTGAATGACTTATTCTTCGGAGGATCAAGAAGTTTTTTTCCGAATAGTTACCTCAGATAATATGAAATTTCAAGATATTCTCTACGAAATAAAACTTATAGAATCACGGTTTCTTGATATCGCCCCATCTCCCTGCTAAGCAACAAAAGAAAAATCCGTGAATGACTTATTCTTCGGAGGATCAAGAAGTTTTGCAACACCAACAAGCTACAACTTCATCCCCAATATGCAGTTCGGATTTCAAGAGAAGAATTCCGCGCTTCATCAGCTTTTAAATTATCAAAACGATATTGCCAGCGTTCTCAAAAACCACCAGGTTGCTGTTGGAAGCTTCCTCGATATAGAGAAAGCATTTGAATATGGGCTGGGTACTAATAAACAAACTAACCCTTATTAGTTTTTCAGCTTCACTTATTAATATTATTTTCAGTTTTTTCAGAACCTTTTTCGTCCATTATACTATAATATACTATTATATTATACTATTGTATATCTTCTTAAAACATATATTAATGCCAACATTTTGAGAAAATATCCAATATTTTAAAGACATAAAGCTATGTATATATTGTAAAACAGTTTTGTTTTTGGCATCAGAAATAAATGTACAAGTTCGCGAAACTGTCCAATAAACGAAAATTTAATTAAAAATGTGTATCTCTTTATTTCGTAAAGTTATTAATTTAAATACACTTTATTTGGCTTACATCCAATTTTCAATATTGTAACAAAAATTTTAACCTACGAATGGCATAATGAATTTATATGTGTGTAAGTTTTTGTAAAGTTTATTTTGAATTTCAATAAAAAACTAACTTGCGTTCTGATTTATTTTTTCATTCCAAAAACCAATTCCAACTGAAAATAAAACAAAAATTTATAGAAAATTAACTAATTAACTACCAAGAGCTTTTTATTTCTGAAAAAAAAAAACAAAACACAACAAACTTGTAAAGAGGATTTTAAATAAAAAGTACTTTCGGGTAAGTTTAGCGTAAACGAAATCTCTCTTTTGCTTTGAAATTGTGAAATTATGTTTGGCCTTTGATCTAGAGCGAACAAAAAAACAAAAACTACAAAGTAATATTTTTCGTTTATGACTAAATAAAAAAAAAACCAAAAGCCCTTTGAGTCGAGCGGCGTCATAAAGACTAAACCACTTTTACTTTGCACTTCAATTTTGAAATAGGAAATTTTTTATACAGTCAATTATTCTATGTTTTTGGTATCCTTCGTTGCTTCGTATTTATTTTTTTATCGTTTGATACATTTAAGGAATTTCTGCAAAAGATACTCAATACGATTTGTTATTTTAATAATTTACAAGCTAAATTTTAATCAATAAATTGCATTAAGTTCAAGGCAATCATCATACAGATTGAAATTACATAAATAGAAGTTCTGATAAAGTAAAACTCCACTTCAGCGCCAATTTTCCTACAAATTTCCTATACAACAGATATATTTATAAATACTTTAAATGTTATCAGAAAACCATGTTGAACGTTAAATATTTACAACTCCCGCAGGACACACAACTTCTGGAATGGAAAGTTTTATTAGTTGCACTTTGCAATGTTGGATTCATTTTTACACAGATTTTATTTTGTCAGCCTCTTTCTGTTTTTTCACCATTTTATTGGTTGTTTTCGAACGAAAAAAAAAATGTTTCATTACTTACATGATTTTATTAACTGCGGTAGTGGATTTTAAATTCGAGTACACTTGAAATGTTTACATTATTTTGTCTGTGGTAGGTCTACTCTTTACATCATTCGGTTACTTTAAAACAATTGCTTTAAATATTACCTACAATAAAATTTTGGGGATTCGAAAGCTTTATTAATTGGAGTATTAATGATATGAATACGGGTCTACCAAGATATCTAGAAAACAAAAATCCCGAAAGACGAAATCTCAAAAGACAAAAATCTAAACATGACAAAAATCTTTTTAAGATTTGCGCTCGCACTCAAGTGAATGAATGAAAAATGAACACATCTTAAAGAATTTAAGCTTGGAACATTATGCCAATTTTAAAGCCAGCCTCCAATTTTTCAAGATTTTATTTTAATAATTCTGGATTATGTAATTAGGTACTAATTGGAGATTTTTTTTCGTTCGGGATTTTTGTTATTCTAGATTTTTGTATTCGATATATCTTTTTTTCTTTTTTTGAGATTTTGTCCATAAGAGATTTTAGTCATTCTATATAACGTTATGATCCCTTTGAATATTTCTTTACTTAAAGCTAAAACATCACAACTCGACTTAAAATTATTTTGATTTTTTTTTAAGTAAACCTTGTCACAATTTTTGCGGAGCACATGTCTATCTGTCGCCTATTCTTCTATCTGTCTCACTACTTTTCAGTTTCATTAATCTTATGTCTAAAAATTGCATGCTGAGACAAGGTAAAATATCTTAAGTCAACATAATCAAATCAATAACATGAAAGCACGAAAATAACCAAAACATATGTATTTTTTGATTTTTTCTGTTTCATGTTTGAATACAATTTTATCTTATGTATTATATATTTTCACTTTACATTTGCTCTTTATCTTAAGTCAAATTAGAACCTGGAAATGTTTTTTTTTTTAAAAAACTAAGCAAATTATTTATCTTATTTGGACTTTAGATTTTTAAAAACAATGATTGGCAAAATTTAAAAAAATAGGTTTTACTTAAAAAAATTAAATTTAAAAGTTTACCAAATTTTACACCTATAAAAAGTAAAGCTTAACAAGTCTATGTTTCAAATGAATTTTTGAGGAGTTTTTTTGTTCTCCTAAAAAATACAAGTTGCAGTCAATATGGCGAAGTGATGGTTAGTGCGTACGACTGTTACGCCGCGCCGCCGCCGCCGCCGCCGAACGGCCGAAGGCCTTGGATTCGATTCCAAGCAAATGCCAACTTAAAAAACAATGTTTTTCACGAGTATTGCTTCTTGCCAGGAATCGAGCTTTTCGAATTCGCCAGAAAATTGTAGGTCCCTCCATTTTTGCCAATAACACCTACGCAGGAATAATTGAGATTTGTAAAATACTAGGTCCTGGTCAAAAAAACACACAAAAGCGGCCAAATTTAATAACTTATTTACCTAGCAAAAATATATCTATTCGCTTAGAGAAAAAAAGCTGAATATTCTTTTTCGCATTCGTCTCTATATAATTACTTAAGTATTGGTTCATATAAATAAATAATTTAACCATCGCATAATTAAAGAGTAGGTACCTTGAAAACTTTTCGTTCAAGAATAAAGAATTAATATATGTAACTCTAATTTGAATCCCTCTTCATCATTATTTCTAATACTCAATGAAATTGGAACAAAAAAAAAAGGTCTTCTTTTATTTTTGTCCTGCAAAGTTTTACTTACTTTTCGAAAACTTTTCGCAGGCAATTTACTATTCACTGTGGAAAAAAAAAATTTACTTCACCACTTCATTGTAGTTTTACATCGAAGAACTACATACCTACATATATATAAATCCAGGATAAAAGCACGTGCATGCTTGGAATACAAATTAAGGCAAAGAATTCAAAGCTCATAGATACATATATATAGAAAATAATATATAGAAGAATGAAGTATAAACCTAAACACAAAATCATGCAAATGCACGTCTTCTTGAGACCCAAGACCTTATAGAAAACTTTCACTAAAGCAAGAAAGAAAAAAAAAACATAATAATACAAAAAAAAAAAAAAAGAATATTATAAAAATCCACTGCACAATCCATTGAAAGGAGGAGCAAGCGGTTTGTCTGCTCTATTTTCTTTGCCGAAGTTTGAGTCTTCTTTTTTTTTTCTCCCTGATGGAATGAATTAATATACATACGACATTTTGCTAGAGATATGGGCTTTGGTTGAGGGCGATGAGGCGTGGTATGAAGCCTCTTGACAAAAAGCTCAAGTCAAATGATGAAAATTAATGGAAAACTTGTTTAATTTCCATGTTGGTGGAAAATTGACTTGTCCCCCTAGAGAAGGTTCTATATAATGTGCTCCTTGTAGTCCTTAGTAGTAAGGAACGAGGAAAGGAATAGTTGAAGCTCCTTCAGACAAGGTACCACCTACAAACGTACATATACGTATATTTTAAAGGATGAGATTTTTTGTTATCATGTAAAACAACGGACGTCAATTGTTTCTCCGGCAAACTCTCGCACTTTTCGGTATGCATAAAAAAAAAGGCGACAAAGTTAACCGCATCCTTCCGACAGAAAAAAGTGCCATTGCTGAACTCGAAATTAATTTTTTGTTTCCTTATATTAAAGTCACAGAGACAGAGTGTTAAGTTCTTATCGTAACCACAAGTGATTTTAGCAAAACCTTTAGGAAAAACCAACCCCATATTATAAAAGATGACAAAAAAAAAACACAGTTTAGTTAGTTTGTCCTGGGTGTGAAAAAAAAATTTCACATATGCTAAGTTTTGGTGTCAACGTTAAAATGTCAGCATAGCATATTTATTCTCAACTTGTTATATAATTAATTCTCCATTCATTTTATTATATTTTTTTTTTTATTTTTTTTCTGCACTTTATTTTTGCTCCTCCTCGTGTCAAGTTAGATAAAAGTGAGCTAAGCATTTTTGAATTTAATTACATTGGAGACCATCGCGAAAAGTTTATAATTTGATTTAAAAATTAAAAGTTTTAATTATATTCATTTGTAGTTTGCCCTTTTAGAGTTGTCATCATGTGGGTTTTTCTGTTGAAGAATAATTTTTTTTTTCGTTTTGTTTCCATGTTCCACGAATCAGCCAGCGAGGTGAAAAGGTAATAGAATGAGCTCTGACTTATATGAACAACTAATGACAGCTCATATAACTGAAAAATGCATTAAATTGGAATATTTAAAATTCTGGTGTTAAATTCGGTTGAAAAAAGCCGAAAGTAAACATTCAAATAATCATCAACAAACTTGATAAGCGAGTAAGAAACCTTGGGGAACACTACTTAGCTGATGTCTTCATACTAGTGTGCACGGTTTTACGACATATTAAAAATAAAAATTTGTTTGTGGACCTTTGGACTTAAATATATGTATATACATAAGAACTGCCACTCGGTATTTCATATAATATAGATCTATTTAAGTATTAGCTCCAGAAGTAAGCTCAGCCCATGAGATTCAGACTGATTTATAAAAAGCATCAAATGCGTATTTAAACAAAGTCATGACCGAAAGTAAAATTGTGACGAAGCCATAAGTTTTTAAATGCATCCCAATCATCAGCGAGCCGCATTAACTGAATAACAAACGCATCCAATTTTGTTGAGCTTTCATTTGACGTTAAACAGAAACTTTAACAAAAAATATCGAATGTCTCTAACGAATTATGTTTATTTTTCTATTACTGGTGCAAAGATTTGTTCAAGATGGGTATAATTTATGTAATGCTACCCAGCAATGCCACTTCAAGAAAAGAGGAGCGCAGTAGATCATTTAAAAAAATGCAGTAGATTGGATCTTTTCGGAGTTGATTTTTATTAAACAAAAAACACAAAAATAAATAGCTCGTACATTCATTTTCTTCAATCGAATTAGGGTTTTCTTTTCTATTATTTAGTAAATAAAAAAGAAAGAAATTAAAAACTTGAAAAATAAACTAAAAGAAAACACTCATGATATTTGGCTAGAGCAAGCGAATGTTTCTACGGCAGACTAAGTTTCGTTCTCATTTTCTTGTAATGTTCTTTTTGGTGTTTCTCTATATAAAAAAAAAACAATTTTAACACTTGAACAAAGGTTTGTCAGAACAGTTTTCCTTTTTTTTGTGGTTTTCAATAAATATTTATCCATGTCTTTTTTTTTAATAATTCTTGTAAAATGAGGAATTGTCAGTGTCACACAATACAAATACGAATTCAAATAAACTCTCAGAATTCCGTTAGTTTAGCAGAAAACAGGAACACAATAGAAACAGAGACAGAGATTTGTTTCATGAATGAAAGCATCCAACTAATTTCATATGTCATAAGAGAATGTGGCCAAGTTCACAATGAAATGGCTTCATTCGGACTTTCTTTACAGCGGTTATTTGTTTGCATGTTTTTTGGACAGCTATCCAATAGATGGTTTATTAAACATAAAAAAGTGCAGTAGATTGAATTTAGTGGCAGTAGATTTAGTTTTTGCGAAAAGTGCAGTAGATTTACTGCTATCGCAACAAAGTGGCATCCCTGATGCTACCGCGTTAAATTTTTTGTTTCGTGTTTGGAACACCACCGTCCACTCAGAACAGAAGAAGTATACCGGAAACAACATCAGATGATTATCGGTAGTTAATCTTATTTCAGCCCAAAGCCACAACTCACTAAAAGGAGTAACAATATCGGCGTATAAGGTTTTTTTATGAAAAAAATGGTTTAATTTTACTGGTAGACGAATGCATCCAGTAAAGTATAACCTGAAGCTTATACAGTTGCTTTTAACTGAAATCAGGTCTTTTAATTCGTAAACAAGAAAATCATGTGTCGATAAGCCTTCAATTGCTGTCAAAATGGAATCCTGTGCAGATCCACTCCGCTGAATTTTCCTTTCAATCAACCGCTTCAAGCTTTTGCTTTTGGAAATTGTGAACCTCCTTGGATTGTTGGTATTTCTAACATCCTCTTGTTATAATTGCTGCTAGGACAAAGTGTGAACTATAAACATGACGAAATAAATGCAATTATTTTAAGCGATAACATCGACTTCGATGAATTAGTTAAATGATGCTTTCTCATTTCGGTGGGTGGTGGTTGACTTATTCTATATTTTAGTTTGATGTTGATGTGAGGTGCTGGTTGTTGATTTACGTGCTTTAGGTAATGATGGCGGTTCGGAGCTAATTTGGCCAGCGGCGACGGTTGGTAATTAAAATGAATTAAATAAATGTATCAGTAAAATTGCATTATTTTAATTTTGTGTTATTTTTTTTCGTGCAAGTGGCAGCTCTGACAGCTTTGACAGCTGTCACCCATGATTTTCTCAATTGTTAAAAATGGATGGCTGTGCTTATAGTGAAAACACATTACAAAAATAGAGAAAGTCACGCTGAAATTGCATTAACTGTAAATGCCATTCGATACAGAATCGATAATGGGTTAAACGTGGATACCTATACCGGTTAAGACCAAATACCACGGCAGCGGCGGCGGCGGCGGGCCTACCCATAATCGGAGTCAATTCTAGCGTTGACCACTGCCCTGGCACGGTCACTAACTAACCCAGTAGAAATTCTGTAAAATGTTGTGGTATATGTCCACATATCCAGATAACTCGCTAAGGAATGAGGTTTACCTAACACTTCTTGCACCAAGGACTCCTTAGAGACCCTAGTACCATATGCTGCCGCATTTGACACAACCACAGGCACCGTGAACTCTCGCCAGGGGGGCCAACCTCAATCGGATATATTTTTACAGGACATATTTATCCCCTACGATGATGCCTTGTTAAATTTGGGTAAGTATTTGGCATGTTTTTCAAGAAACGGCTCCTGAATTTACACATGCCATAGCTTTCCTACAAAAGGATAAGGGGCGCGTATCCTTTTTGAAATATTACAAACAAACTTGTGTCTGCCAGACGATCAGGATGGAGTTTGGGTATCTTCCCAATAATCCCACCTTTTTTTTTTTTTTTTTGAGGGAACGACCACGAGAAGGTACTCAGTTCGTCCTCATCTTGAATATACATCGGACATATGGACACCTCTTTTTATTCGAGGTTCATAAAAATAGGATAAAAGCAGCACGGCGTAATTTTATTCGTTTCGCGTTGAAAGGGTTGCAATGGTCCGATCGTTATAACCTTCCGCCCTACGAATATCGGATTTAACTTTTCCGATTCAAACTTTGTCAGAGAGGATAGTTAATAATGATACAGTATATATTCAGCAGGTATTGACTGGTCTTACTAATGTACCTGAATTATCAAATTGTATAAATTTCAATTATCGTGGAGTATCACACAACTTTCGCTGTTTTGATCTGATGAATCTAATTATCGCTTTAGAATGCGTTTATTGTAGTTTTTGGCTTATTATACTCCTAATACTGCACTTAGTGATAAAGCCAGTATTACAGAATTGTGTGTTTGCAAATCTTTAGTCGCTAATTTTAGCTTGTCTAAGATCTCTCCGACAAAAATCTGATAGTGGAAAAAGTAGTGAACTCTTATTTAGACACCCTTTACATTTACAGTAAAGCTATTCGTTTTTGATCTAACGTGGTGTACAGACGTACGTAAATCAAAACATACAAGTCTGTCTACTTTTCTGTTTCAAGCATTCACCAATTAAAATAATTGCCCTGTTTTCAATTCATATCACGCTTAAAAATCACTTTGTCGAATAGTTTTAGGATGTTTTTTTTTCACATTCAATTGATTCAAATTCCCTACGGCTGATCACACTTCTTCCTTACAAAAGCCAAAAGCCCAAAACCCCGAAGTCTGATAATATTAATGATGCCAAGTGAATTGTTCAAAAAAGGACTTCCTCGTGTTTTATATATAAATTTCATTCAAAAGGGCATCTGACCATCACAATAAGAAAACTGCAACATAATTATCCTCAATTGAGCGTAAAAATTAAATTGAATGCGATTATTTTAAATGAGAAAAATGAATCGAATAAAAAAAGTGGAAGAAAAAAACTTTACCGCATTATAATATTGGTGAAAGAAAGCTTCTTTCAACTAACTTTTGCCAAAAAGGACAAAAGAAATAGCCCTGAAATTATTTATTTTTTTTTTTTTTCGTTTTTTTTCGGCTTAATTGAGTCGATGACCAACGGCAGTAAGAATTAAATCCCGCAAGGAATTACTTAAGCTTTTTTATTATTATTTTTTTCGACGGAATATATTATTTATCTGCATTGAAATTGCTGCTACGCGCGTCTTCTTTACCCACTCTACTCTGTCAGGATCAAAAATAAAAGGAGACACGATATTTTTTTCTTTACTTTTTTCAAAGGAATCCATAAGTACCTTGCAGTGGCACTTCGATAAGCTAACCCATTCATAAGTGCAGGAACACAAAGTGAATAGAATCAAATTGAAGCTGAAAATGATGCTTTTGAAATACAGACATTCCTACTGTTTGCATGTGGACAAGGAGTACCAGGGATGTTTTGCAGCTAATTACTGATAATAATTAACTCTCGAGTTGTACTTCCCATTTCTCTTGAAGGTCCTTTGAAGAAGATGCCGAGGGAAGACAATGGGGTGCAATTTTTTTGCACACTGCACATCCATGGATGTGAAATTCATGTCCCCTCTTACATGATGTTTGCTCACGTACTTACAGCACGCATATAATAAACGTGATAAGTTGAATCTGGTATATAGGAGACAATTCCTGTGTTAGTTTCCTTTCTTACTTTGATTCTTGCCGCTCCCTCTAGCTGCCTTGGGGTTGAGGTTTGAGAAAGCCCCCCATCATAAGGAGATTCTCATCATCAGTCAGTCAGAAGTTTGAAGTATCAGCCCTATAAATGTCGTCTTTCTTTGTGTCTTCCATACCCATATTTTTTTCCGCATATACTATTATTACTCTTAGTTTGTCGCTGAAGCCAATTTGGGCTTAGAAGATGACAGAAAAAAAAGGGTTTTGTTTTATATTCGTGGTCTGTACTATATGCAGACATAAAAAAATGGTGGAATAGGCGACTTAAATTGGCTCTTAAATTTTCTAACTACGTATAAGATGTAAAGATAAATAAAAAAAGAAGCGTTGTGTTCCCTTTGTTTCTTTTTTTGTTTGTTTTTATTTTTTTTTCTCGAAAATGTTTGCTCGGCAAACATAATCCTCGCCTGGTGTGAAGGAATGCTCTATGGTCGTGAGGGTGCGAAATGTAAACATTGCTAACAAGCTGAGATCTTATAGTATACAGTAAAAAGCTGCCAAGCAAGTGTTTTGAGTTTTATATGCGATAAAGATAACTTCTAGAGATGAAAGGGGGTTAGATTATTATAAAGTTGAATAAGATAAGATATTTTGTTAGATATACCTGTTCAATAGCTTACAATAAAATTCGTATACAAATTAGTCATTTTGGAATGCAGAAAACGACTCGTTCCCATTTAAAGGAAATGATTTTGGGGGCTCCTTTCCTTAGCTATGAAGCGGACATCCAACTCGTCTCAGATTTGAAAGTAAATCAACACTTAAAAATTATAGTGTAATGGCGTGGGCCTCACGGGCTCCGCGAAATTAGGCCCCATAAAATAAGACCTCAAAAGTTGAAATGAAATAATTTTCCATAGTTGGGGCCATTTTTCATAATGAAAAATGTAATAACTCCCCAACGAAATGAAAAAAGTCCCAAAAATAAATGAAATAATACCCCGATTTTATTGGACAATATGTATTTTTTTTTTTTTAAATGAAGTAATACCCCAATTTGTTTTTTTTTTTTCGTACTGAAGTTTATTTTCGAAAAAGAAATAATACCCCACACCGTCATAAAAATACTTGCATTGTAACTTGCCTTTCAGCATTCGATTCCGCTAAAATTTTCATGCATTCTTGCATTCAGAACAAATTATTGAATGGTTACATACAAGGCAACAAAAAAGCTGACAAAAATTGCACGATTTTTTTAAGCCATTCTGTTGCCTTGTAAACATTAAAAAGTTTGTGCTGAATGCAACATAACAATTCGTTTTGAAAATCTTGAACGAAAAACAGAATAGCTGAAAAAATCACGCAAATTTTTTCAGCTATTCTGTTACTCGCTGAACGTTTTCAACACAATCGATCCCTACATTTAAAAACATGATTGCGGTATTTTGCAAGCTCTAAATCCTCGACTAGCGATTTTTAATAATACTTTTTGAGAAAGACAATGGAAGCGTTTAGAATGAGAAAGTGCCTGCCTTTGTAAAATGGGTTCCATTGCATCACTTGCCTCGCATCTCGCAATATTTACTCTCATCACCTTTTCGAAGCCAATCCACTGCCACTTAAGACTTTCTTGACTTTCCAAGTGCTTCACCTATAAAGCAGCACGGATTCAACATTGGATCGAAAAAATTGTAGCTTGGTCTTTAAGCTAATAGTAATAGAGGTGTTTCTGCATATTTTGGACAGCATTTCGAATGCAGCTTACATCCAGTTCAGTTCCACCATCAGTTGACACAAGAATGCCAAGATATTTAAAATTCTTTACCATCTCTACTGGTTGTCCCGAAATATCTACTTGGATAGATGAGGAAATTCCAAGCCCGCCGATTTTAGCTTCTCTCTACACCCATGTTGTCATTTGATAGAGATCCATGATCCTATGAGTGAGTAAGCATAAGTCATCCCCGTAGTCCAGATGTTTAAGGTGTGATTACAGAGTCCACTGAATTCCTCCATTTCCAGATGACAAAGCTGCGTGCAGTTCATCTTTTATAACCAATAGGAACAGTATTGGTGACAGTATAGAGCCTTGCCTAACCCCACTTTGTAATTCAAACGTATTTTAAAATTTTATAAATACATATTTATGTTAAATTAGACTTGACGTCATAGCAAAAAGATACCAACTTTATTCACTAAATATACCAAATATCAACAATAATTTTTAAAAGCCTTAACTTATACGACTTCACCGATAAGAGCTCCAATAATCGTTTCCTTTAATATCCCAATATTCTTCTCTTCTGACAAATTATGTCAATTTGCTATCATGCCATTACAAGCTTATACGATCAACGAGGTCACCATTGAACATCATCGCCAACAACAAGCCTTTTGCCATTTTTGGGAAGTCCTTTTGTGATATTTTTTATAGTACGGGGCATTTAGATTTCATTAAATTGTGGTTTGTGAAAAAATTATCCGAGCCAAATTTTTATTTAAATTTTTATATTTAAGAGTATCAGTACACGAGCCGAAAACCAAATTTTGCACAAATGTCATTTAACCGCCATCTTGTTTTTAAAGTTTATTTTGATTTTTCCTCGTGTAATTTTGATCCTTAAAAAAATTATGTAAAAACTCGTCTCATATTCAATTTCCTACAAAATATGCTAAGTATTTTTTTTGCTAATTGCTATTGTTTAAAAGTAATAACGTATTTAAAATAACATTAATTCATTTTTAATGTTTAGAATGTATTTTACGTACGAGAGTTGCGTGCTTAAAAATCTTAATAATCGTTTAAAACGAGACGATAGCTAAATGACACTAGTTGAGGAGCAGTTGTGGAAATTATCGTTTTCGGTTTATGAACTGATAATCTTTCGAATACTGAAAGCAAAATTCAACTAGGTTTTTTTTTCAGCAAAATAATAAATACCCGGACTATGTATTTAAGGGCCTCTGTGTTCTTCTCAGTCTCATCCTTTGAACAAAAATCACACACGATGAGAGATGTAAAGTAAAGTAATGTTCTTCCTTTCATTTACTGTTTTATTTTTTATCTGCCACCATATGAAGGCATATTGCAGTACTTTTCATAAAGGATGTCAGTTTATTATAAATATGTTAACTTTTTTTTAGTCCTTTTTCTTCCATTATTACAGTCAAGCTTTCCTGTCCAATTATTAAATTTCATTTTAAATGTATATCTGTAAAAAAAAACTTTTAAAGGCAACTTAACTGCAATCAAGTACTGCCGTTCGTGTCGGCCTCTGACGCCGCGCCCGCAGCCCGAAGCAAGCGTATTCGTATTATCAACCCAAGTCTTTTATCTCGCATTTCCGGCGGGCAAGAATTCTCACAGTCGAAACTACATGATGTCCTTATTGGTGTATAAGAGTGTATGTAGATATATTGTATATGTGTAGTTGAGGGTGACAATTAAAAACTTAAATAGGGGTAACAAATAAAGGACGAAATTAAGCGCTTACTGCACTCAAATTCAAATTCAACAGTACACATCGCCGCGCTAGTTAGTTGATGATGATGATGGTATAATATTATTGTATAGCGCCCTCTGGCCGAATTGTTAATTCGTATCGGTAGGTACATGTCTTTTGTTCCATCTGCATCTCCCAAGAGGTTTAAGATATTTTTTATATCTACTTTTATGTCAAACGTACTTTTTTTATAAATATTATCTACGTTCATATATTTTTTTTCTGTTTTATTATTTTTTAAGTTTTTGCTGTTTGAGTTTCTGTAGCAGTGTAGAAGTATCAAAGGATCATCTGGTGTCCTGCCTGTGCATCTTAATATGTTTTTATATATATCTATCTATTTTATTTTAAAGGAGGATGCCCATGTATAGAAACAGGACATTAAAATTCACTTGCTTTGCTTTTCATTTGTTTTGTTTTCGTTTTGCACATTAACTACTTTTATCCCAGTTGAATCCTTTTCTTCTTTATTTTTTTTTTTTTTGTGTGAATTTTAAGTGAAAAGGATTTTCGCACAACAAAAGAAAACAAAGAACATGCACACACACATTTTGTATAAGGCTGTAGGTAGATATTTAGCAATTACGTTTTTATAGAGGAGCGAGAAAATGGTATAAATTTGCCGCCGCCGCCCGCCACGCTCCTGTACACCATATACTCTCTGATGATGGCTGCAAGCCATCAAGGATGTGTGAATACATCGAAAAGCGACAAATTTGCCATTTCAAAGGATCCAATGATGGTATATCGGTGGCATGACTTAAAAAAAAAAAAAAAAATATATAAAACAAAGGTACAGAGGAACGTAAACAAAAAAAAATTTTAAATATCCCAATTATCCTTGTTATCGCAAACCCAGTCGCAGGAGCATGATGATGAGTGAGTGAAAATATGATACATTGTGGTAGCTGGTGACTTTATACGTATTTATTATTTTTCTTGTTCATGTGAAATATACTGTGATTCACTGCAGCATAATACATTTACTTCCCCTGGGATGGACGATGCGTTCTGAATCTTTTTATCTTATTTGTTTTTATTTTTTTTTTTTATTTCGCAGCATTTACAAGGGTTTATGAATTTAAACGAGCAAAAGGTAGGAAAACCCCAAAACGATGAAATTTTGGTGTGTGGAATAATTTGTCAGGACCCAGAGCAAGAAATTAAAAAAAGAAAACAAAAAATACGCTTTGGGTTGTTAATGGTACACCACCATAATACCTACTACCATGACAGATACATATTTCGTAGAACGAAACCAACCACCTTAACTCACATCACCACATCATCAAGGGGATCGTCCTTTTTTGGCGGCGCGCTCGGCATCCCGAAATTGCAAACCTCTTGTGGGTGATTTACAAACATTTGTGTAAGCGCTGACGTTTATATGTACCTATATATATCAAGGGTAAACTCTACTGAGGAACAAGGCAATTGTGCAAATGCACTGTGCTGCACTTGCGGAAGAATATGTATTTATATAAGACATGAATTCAGAATATGTGTTAGCCCCAATCGGGAATTGTGAGGAAATAAATGTTGTCATCTCTTCATTTGTAAGGATTTTCAAAATCAGAGTCGTTTTGTTGCATTAAAGTTGAACGGTTGGAAGTTTGTTTGGCTTTGGCTTTGGCTTGTGGTATTTCAAATTGACTTTTAGCCTTAAATGGGTATTGACAGGTTAGTAAATTACCCATCTTAAATAAATTACATATATTTATTTTTGTTTGAAGTAATTAAACAATTTAAGTAGAGTATTTGATGATGTTTTGTCAACTGGATGATAAATTTTGGAAGGTTCTCTAGGCATTTGACTTTGCAATCCAATTACGTAACTATGGATGAATTAACATAAAAACTTTTGTAAGTACTTATTATAATTTCTGTCGCTTACCAAAAATTAAAATAACAATGCTGGTGATTCAAAAGAGAACATCATGGTTTGAGTCTTGGATAAATTCAGCTGAGCACTGTGGACTTTCAATTTCTCTTCAACAAAATCGACAGGTGGAAAAGCGAATTCTATAGCTAAATTAGTTTCTAAGATAAAAGAAAATGTGAAGATTATGTTTGGAAATCCAGAAGCTTGTTCTATATAGAAATATATACCTACAATAACTTGTGCAATTTTTAAAAAGAGTGATTTACAGCTTCCAGAAAACTACAGGGGCATATCAATTTTACCATGCCTTATAGGTAAATATTCACTCATCTTCTATACCATAGATTCTTTAATCTATAAACTATCCACACTTGGCATTTCTTAATTTATATAAGCTCCTTATTACCGATACCTCTGCTGCAGTATGGAATGGAAGCAAAATGTCCGATTTTTTTAGTACATGTACTGGTGTTCCTCAAGGCTGTGGGTTAAGCCCGATAATGTTTGCCTTATTTTTTGATGATTTATCCAAAGACTTCCCTGGAGGTATTAAGATTGGGGAGATACAAATAAAGATGCTTTTAAACGCAGATAACATTGTGATACTAGCAGATAATCCCACAGCTTTGCAGCTTCAAATAAATAAGCTTAAAAGATTTTGCGACGTATCAGAACTAAATATTAATATCTTAAAATCAAAAAATTATGATTTTTGGAAACACTCGGCGAAAAAGAATTCCCCAAGAAAATTGGTTTTTGGAGCTTAAACCATTAGAAATTGTTAGCCAATACAAAAACTTAGGTTTCTTGTTAACTGATCTTGATCTTCGCCCACACGTTAAAGAAAAATGTGCTGCAACTAAAACGGCAATAAATCTAATGTGGAGCAAATTCTTTTGCAATAAATATGTTGATCCCTCTGCTAAGTTTAGAGTTTTTAAATTTTAATGCAACCATCAAAAATGCCTCTGCTATGCAAATCAAGTTTTTGGCTATCAAAACATTGATGAATTCGAATTCGAAGTAGTTCAGCGGTTCTTTTTCAAGCGTATTTTTAAACTTGCTAGTTCAACACCCACGTATGCAATCCACGTTGAATCCAGTATTGCACAAATATATCTTGAAAATTTGAAATACAATGCTGATTACATTATTAAAGTTATGAATAGACCCGACTCCAATCCTCAAAAACAATTAATGAAATACTCGCTACGCTACGCTAACAACTATTACCTTTTAAGGAATGGAACGAGCTGGCAAATAGATACAACTTAAATTTCGACCTAAATAATACAGCTCTGACCGATTGGCAGGACGTATTCTACCGAATTATAGCAAACGTAGATAACTCTTTTTATTTGCAATGTTTAAATAGAGCCCCAGACATCTTCGACTAGATTGTTATACAAGGAATTAAACCACACACTGTACAGAAGTAACTATTTTAGTGAAAGACTCTCTATTAACCAAATGAGTGTTGTTTTTAAAGTAAGGACTGAGATGCTCAGTTTGAATTATAGTCCACATAGAACTGACTTGCGCCCGATATGTAGTTTGTTCAACCGGAATGAAATCGAAAATGTGTACCATTTCTTAGCTGTATGCCCAATGTTACAAGAAATCCACAGGCTTTATCTTTCAAAGAGCATTCTTACACTTGACGACACAAAGCAGCTTTTGAATGGTTATTCAGGTTGGAAAGATCTTTGTCTCTTTATAAATCATGCCTTAGGTTACCGTAGTGGTTTTATAGAGTAACTGAATATAAAAAAAATCTTCATTTATTTTTAATTTATCATTAAACTTGTATGAAATAATTTAAACTTTACTATTAATATAAAAATTGTAAATAAGATTTTCATAATGTATTTGAAATTATTTTATTTAAACTTTTAACGTTTTCTTTTATAAAATATAACTCGAATTAAGTCAATTGAGGCAGACGGCAATATTTGCTATGTTATTATTCTGTAAATGTTAATGTAATTTTATTGAGATCTGAAATAAAGAATTTATAATAAATAAATAATAATAATATACAATAACTTTATCACAACTTGGGTCGAAGTATAATTACTTCGAGGTGGAGTATTCAATCGACTACATTCGAAAAAAAAATTTCTACTCAATAAACGATTTATTGGCTCAGTTAAAATCCGTTTATTGAAATTTAAAATTCAAAAATTAATAAACGGTAGGTTGAATTGGTACAAATTTTTACTGACACAATCAACTCATGAATGAATGAATGAATATTTGGGGTATTACTTGTACTGCGACCTTGAGATCTATTGTGCCCCCTTTTAGAGCTAGATGAGAGTGCTCATTTACAGACCTTCCTCCAAATTAGTCACTTTGAGGAACTTTAGTATTTGGAGTATTTTAAGAGAGGATAAGTCGCTCTGTTCTATCTGGTGTCGGCCCAGATATTTATGTCTTTGATGCACAAGTGCTTCACAACTACCTAGGATGTGGTCTGGTGTTTCCTCATGGGTATTGCAGAATCTACAGATGGCATTGCTTTCCAAGCCAAGAATACTTAGGTGTCTTTTAAGTTTGCAATGGCCAGTGAGGAGACCCGTTATTATCCTTAGATTGTTCCTACTTAAGCTGATACAGGATGTAAAACGTTCTTGGTTATAATTCCCAAGTAACAGTTTTGCCTGTCTCAGCTTGGGGAGTTCATTCCAGTCTCCTCTATTGTTTTGATTCTATTTTTAATCACGTTTTCTCCTATTCCACAATAGGGCTCTGGACCCGTTAAGGGTGTTGTTGCTCCTATTTTTGCTAGGGATTCTGCCACTTCATTACCCTGAACACCAACGTGGCCTGGTACCCAATGAAGTGATACATTGTTATTCTTGCCTAGTTCGTTCAATCTGCCAACACACTCCCATACCAGTTTAGAGCTGATGGTGTATGAATTTAGCGCTTTGAGTGTGGCTTGGCTGTCTGACATGATGGCAATGTTTTGATTACGGTATTTCCATTCGAGATTTTGTTCTGCACATTTACCAATGGCGTTGACTTCCGCTTGAAAAATGCTGGTGGACTGACCCATCGGCAGGGAGAGTTTGGTTCTAGGCCCAAAGATACCTGCCCCAGTGCCATCTGTTGTTCTCGATCCATCAGTGTACCACTTGATGGTGTTTTCCTTAAGAGTATAGTTCACTGATTCGCCTACCCACTCTTTCTTGTTACTTAACTCCGTTTGGAAGTTTTTCACGAAGTTATATTTTTTAATCATACCATCTCTTGGGATGTCAAGGAGGTTCGTTACTGTGGACTTGCAGATCGAGTTTCTCTCTCTCAGACCAATGCATTTACCTGTCCCAGTTCCCTCCTTGGCGAATCTCATGAAGGCTCCCGTAGCAGCACTTTCTATGACTACATGTAATGGAGTCAAATGAAGGATTACCTCCATTGCTGCTGTAGGGCATGTTCTCATTGCTCCAGTAATGCATAAACATGCGAGCCTTTGAACTTTTTCTAGTGATTTCCTAGTTGTGCTTAGTTCGGTTCTTTTGTGCCATGCGATCGCACCATAGGTAAGGATGGGTCTTACCATCATGGTGTACATCCACCTTAATATATGTGGTTTGCAGCCCCATGATTTACCTGCAATTCTCTTACATATCATGAGGGCCTTTGTGGCTCATACATTGCACCAAACAATTTCTTTAGAAAACTACTTTCTTTTTTACTTCGATAAATGCATTTATTGGCGCAATAAACTAGTTATTAAATGTTAATAAACAATTTAATTGATTTTAACATTTTTTTATTACTGCAATAAATTGTAGATTGGCCCAATAAACTGTTTGTTACCAATTTAAGTGTTTTTAAGCGTAAGCCAAATGCTTTTTTCCAATTATATATGTATTGATAAAGCAATCTTGTCATTGGAATTATGGAATTTTATTTAAAATAAACACCGTCAAGACTGAGTAAGTGTATTCCTTTACCATTTTAAATAAATAGCCCTGGCTGTCAAAAATGCAAACTATTGGTATTTATTTTTACTAAAGTAACAACATTCCTTATTCATCAGTATATGACATTGCGAAATCTATTTGTTTGTAAAGGAATAAATACATACACACAAAGCCATTGATGTCCTAAAAAAAAAAAAGAATACAAGACGAAACTTCAGCAATACATTTGTGGATAGAATAAGTATTGTATCTATAAGCCCAAAAATGTTATAAAGGTCAAAGAACATATTGATACTTTTTACGTACAGTTATGTTAAAATAACATAAAAAAAGGGTAACTTTAACTTTCGAAATAGCATTGGAGGTGGAGCACTATGAACTTGAGAACGAATAGAGCAATAAAATTTCTACCAAAGTATAGAGTTGGCCGTTGGCGGCGGCGACGGCGGCGACAACTTCTATTGCAGCCAGAATAATCGTCTCAAGCTCACATTACAGCACATATAGCAAAAAATAAAAAGGAAACAAGGACTGCTCATTGTAAAGAATATATACACCATAGCATAGCACGTGACTCTTCGGCATAATTTATTACATTATTTAGTGTCAACAAGCTGTTAGTCTGTTGGACAGAAGGATGTAGCAAATGCAAAGCAGTAGATAGGCAGGTATAGCAAAGGATAGAAAGGCAAAAATACAGGAAAAAAAGTAAAGGAAATTTTAAACGACACAATGATACAGACGTAGGTGCTAAAAAGTAAGCACAGTGATATTTTATTTTTCAAATGTGATGATATGAAGTAATTTATTTATTTTTATTTTTTTTCTGATGGATTTTCAAATTAAATAATTTTAAAATATAACTATCAGTTAAATAAAAAAATTAAATCAGGCAGCCAACTAAAGGTGTAACTTGAAGCACTTTTCTTTGTTTGTTTTTTTTTCTTCTATGAAAATTAATTTGTAACAAAGAAGTCACTCGAGAAAAAGACCTTAGAATTGTTAAAAATCTTGAATGCATGTTGCAGCGATATACCTGCAGACAATAGTATGTTTATATTATATTTTAATCACATATGCCCCAAAGTGAAAAATGTTCAACAGTCAGTCTGAAAAAGATTTCCTTATTATCCTTTCAATTGTTCAATTGAGATAGGTCACGAACCACTGTCTATACTGTATATAATGCCTTATTATTTTTTTTATATAAAATTATACAAAAATTACGTTTAAAATCACGTTTTTATTCGCAACTTGAGAAAAATACATGATTTAGATACGTTTGTATAAATTTATATGAAATTGTGTGTGATAAATTATTATAGAGATGATCCTCTTAAAAGAACGCAACACGTATTCTTGCTCAAAGGCTACATTGTAATGGCTTACGATTGCAATTATATTTTTAAACTCTCGTATATTTTCCTACACCTAGGTACCTAGCTGTTTTTTTTTTCTATTTTTCTTTTGAAGCGTGAACAAATTATTTTATTATATTAAAAATCCGTGCAACAACGTGTTTTTTTAACAATAGCACGATGAGGCTATGTCGGAGACAATCAAACGCAGAAACCGCAACTTATATAATGAGGTGAACTCCTTGTTGACGCGTTTATTTACAATTGTCACATTGACAGGTTTTTCATCTTATTCTTTTATTTTATTCTTGTTTTAGCCAGAAGCTGTTTGAGGAAAATCCAGATTTAGGGCTTAGTGAAAATTTCCTTCAGAAAAATTAACAAGAACTTTGAACTTATTTGAGTTCAAATCAAATTACTGACCAACAAATATGGTTCCATAGAAAAATCTTAAAATTTTCAAAGCCACGTGTTTGATAAATACACTCACTTCCCCAAAAATCTACTTTAATATATAAATAAGAAAAGAACCTTTCACTTATTTATAAATCTTTTAACTATTAACAACAATTTTAAAAACATTTCTAATTCTCTGTTTCATAAATTTCATTAAATATCTCTCAGTACTTTGCAAAACAAAACACATTTTACAAAGCACATTTTCTTATGTTTGAAATTTAATATGTGATCTATTCGCTATAGAAGAATTTACAAAGCTTAACGGAGAAGAATAAAAGAAGCACCAAACAAGTAAATTGTTCAATTTGTGTCTTTTTGCCTCGAACTCTACTCAAGGATACTCTGGCTACTTCAGGTTCTTATATGTGCGTTAAAGAAGTGCCGTTGTACAACAACAATATAAAGATTATTATTTCATAAATTGTGCTGCTTCGTAAATTGTACAGCTAGGACGTACAAGGGGGCGTGGCAATCAATAAAGACATATTATATCCTTTCACTTGAATTATGTCTATATTTTTTTTATTTTTACTGATGGAATAACAACGGGATTTTTGGAAGAATTCATCTGTTGAAATATTGAAATTGAAGGTTCCCTCAAACCAACGCGAATTTGTCGTGGCGACGACGAAAACAATAATAACAACGTGTTGTTTTCATTGACAACTACGTGTTGTTATTACTGTTTTCGTCGTCATCGCCGCGACAGTTTCGCATTGGTTTGTGGGAGCATTAATATTCACTTTTGGCAACACAAAAATAAAATTTAAGTTACTTACCTGCTATAGGGTGATTAAAAGAAAGAAAATAACTTTCTCGAAATTTAACCAGGACTGGGCGAAATTATGAAGCTTAAGATTAAAATCAAATGAGTAAGACCAAAAAATTCTAAATCGAACACCAATAATAATTGTGCTTGTTAATCGAAATTATTCTCAGATGTTCTTAAATGTTAGAAGCTGCATAACTTTTCGAGTTTTATTGATAAAAGCAGGGACCATAAACTTTAATATTAAGTCCTAACGGTTTTTGAGTTATCACATTTTTTTTTAATTTAGAAAAACCTCTCTGATTAATTTTTGTTTTACCCCGTATGTATCAACATCTATACCGGGGGTAGGGTAAACTAAAAAAGTGGGCCTTTGTACTTGTAGCGCTCCCAAGTAACAAACTCTCCAGAGTTAAGCTCTTGAAATCTCAAAAAAACTCACATATAAGACATAAAGCGACAAAAGCCATACAACAAAAACTAAAAAGTAGTTTCTTCTTTCATACAAAATTGCTAAATTAGAAAGGTAGGTAGGTATATAACTTTTTGAATTTAAAAAAAAACTCTGTTCTCTTCTGAGCGAATCTCATTGGATGAGACGCTTTCTCATAGCAAGATTTAACCGATGTGAGATCCTCCCATAATTAGGATATTCAACGCCTTTAACAGTATTATAACAATCAGAAGTATTCTTTAAGATTACTTTTAGCTCCCTTTCATTAGTCTAGTTCATTTGTTAGAGCTTCTTATGAGAGAAAAAATGTTACGTGTCAAAAGTACACGTTACGAAATCTAGCACTCGGACGAAAGGTTTATGTTTACACATCTTAACCGTAAATCCCGGCACCGACATATTTTTTTTTTTTTATTTTTTACCATTTTTTTTTAACACTGCTTAGTAGTTAGACTAACAACACCATGTACACAATATTTTAGTACTTAATTTTGTTTTTGAAAGCATGGCTCTGTAGTTTCTTTAAAGGAATAAAACTTACATAAACTCACCTTAGATCGAAAGTTATTAGGTTATGACCATATATGCAATATTATTCAAACTTATTAGGAGCTTTTGCATAAAAAATTTCAATAAAATTGGTTCAACAGATTATAAGATAGTCGAAAAACAAAAAAAATGGTTCTATGAGATGTACCATTTTAAAACGATAGATAATTTTTTTTTTCCAATAATATAGTAGATCGTTCTTATATTAATTCACACAAAAATTTTAATCAAAATCGTAGGAGCCGTTTTTGAGAAAAATGAGATTTTAAAAACCGGTTTTTAAACATTTATATAGGAGGTACCGTTATTTTTGGTTATAAGAAAAAAATTTATTTTAAATCTACTAGATAATGTCAAAAAACTGAAGGGTGCCCAGTTTAATAAAAACTACCGATGGTCCTTTTCGAATTATTAAGTTTTCAAAAACAAATTTCAACATTTTTCAAAAAACAATACACAATATTTTTAAAATTATTGTAAAAATTCTTTATAAAAAAATTGATCAAAATCAGTTGAACCGTTTTTGAGAAAATCGAAAATTAAAAAAATGGTTCCATCTATAACATAAAATCATAGAATTTCAGAGTAAAGGAAAGCACTTACTGTTTTAATAGAGCACTAACGGCTAAAAGCTATTTTGAATCAATAATTAAGAATCAATAATTAAGCAAATCCAATTAAATATAAAAAATGCGAATAGTTTCTGGTAAATTAAAACTCTTAAATAATTCTTTTGTTTCTCAGTTCGCTTTAAAACCACACGCCTACGGACTTATTTCTATTGGGACATGAGCTTTCAAATTGTGATCAATTGTCATCACACGACTTGATCACTCCTACAAGTTACCGTACAGTTACGTATGTAGACATTTTAACCCTAAACAAAAAAAAATTAAATTAAATCACCCGAGACAAACCTTTGTACAAACAATCGACACAGATCTATGTATCTAAGACTTTACCACACAAAGATTTGAATATGCAATAGACCAGCGGTATACCTAACATAAAAGAAGTAAAAAAAGAAATAATTACTATCAAACAACAGGACTTAAATAAATCGTTTATCCTTTCTTTTGAATAATATGTTAAACTAGTATACGACCAACGAGTACGTCCTAGTGTATCACTTTGGTTTTGCTCTGAAAAAAAAAAAAAAACGATACCGGCACAACTTTGTTTTTTTTTTTTTTTCAATTTTAGCATAGAATTGTTCAAGGTCTCTTACAAAGGGAGTGCACTTGAGCCAAAGAACGAATATATGTATGTATGCACATGCCAAGGTAGGTAGGTATACATAAATTATTTAAAAAAGAAGAAAGAAAATAAAATAAAAAAAAAAAGGATTAGATGCGTCACATTTCCGTAACATATGACTAATTCAAAAAATGTACAGGTGCATTGCATGTCTTCTGCACAAAGTGAATTTTGTTGTTGTGCGTAAAATAAAAAAAAGAATACATATTTAATTTTCATAATTAGTCCAATATTGTAGCTGTTCCAATTAAGGAAGTAAAAAAACAATATCCTTTTTACATTTTTCAGCTGTTTTACGCAACTTTATTTGAATTCTCCGATTTGCATCTTTATCCAATTTGCCTACAATTTTAAATGCAAATTGATGTTAAAGTATTAGCATGATACTACTTAACAATTTACTAAAATGTTCTTAGTTTTAAATATTTTTTAATTAGTAACATACTGAAGTTCGAACTCACCTTTTGTGTATAAATTTTTTAACAAACAAGAATCAATGTTAATCAAATTACCTATACTCATAAGAACTCCCAAGGGTTTTCGTAATTGACACTTTATCAATTACAATACATAATTTCAAATGAAACAATCAATTAAAGTTATCTCTAATAAGTATATCATTTAAAATGTTTTAATTGGGTGTGTAATAAGCTGACTTGGAAATGTGTAGACAGGCTAAATGAACTTGGCAAAAAAAATAATGTCACGCTTCATTGAGTACCTACTTGGGCACGTTGGCGTACAGGGAAATGAAGAGGCAGACTCCCTAGCTAAAATAGGCGCAAAGACCACCTTAACGGGACCTGAGCCCTATTGCGACTTAGGAGAGAATGTGATCACAAAAAAAAGACCAAAAGATCAAAAATTTGAAAAGAACTCCCCAAACTGAGGCAGGCCAAACTCCTTCTTGGGAATTATAACCAAGAACGCTTCAAGGACTTCACCAACTTAAGTAGAAACAATCTCAGAATTGTAACGGGCCTCGTCACCGGCCACTGTAAGCTCAGAAGGCAATAAAATATTCTAGGCCTAGTAAATAGTGCCACTTGTAGATTCTGCAATACCCATGAGGAAACACCGAACCACTTGTTAGGAGATTGCGATGCACTCATGCACCAAATAAATAAACACCTGAGACGCTACCAGGAAGAGAGCAACTTATTCTCTCTTAGAATACCCCAAATACTGAAATTCCTCAGAGAAATCGGTTTGGAGGAAGAGTTGGATAAGATGAGTAACCTCGTCCAGCTCCATATGGGGCACAATAGATCTATAGGTCGCAGTGCAATTACCCCCACCATATATTCAAGCTGACACACACACCAGCACTTATAAATAAAGGTATAAGGTAATCCTGCACCTTATACCTTTAATGTTTCGAGTAAAAAAAATAATAGTGTTTTTGAAAACTTTTTTTTCTAACTTAACTTGGCGCTAGTCCGGAATGGTCTCAAATAACAATCTTCTTTTAGCCTGGTTGAGGTCCCCTTCCACTTGGCGGTAGGCTGACCAGATGGTGTCCTCTAAAAAGAGGACAAGTCCTCATTTTGAAAAAAAATAAGCGATTTTTTCTCTTTGGTTTTCAATTGTGAATTTTCTTGTGTGCGTCTGATCTCAGCAATGATATATTGTTGTCTGAGTTGATAGCGGATCCTAGGTTTGAGTAACTGTTTTAGGGGATCACATAATACCGCAGAAAAGATCTTGTAGGCGGTGTTAAGGAGTTGTAGTTGGTGAGGCCCAGATGTTCTCCTTTCTTGAGGATCGGACAAACGATTCTGATATTCCGTTGATCGGGAATGCTTATAACTCTTATAACCAGATCATCGCCTGCCGCTTTGAACAGCTCAGAGCAGCAAGAGGCCAGCAGTTTTAGTTTAGATATATTGTCTATCTTCACTTCGTCGAGATCGGTTGAATGGAGTTGTTGACTAAAGCCGGGCGGGCGTTGATTGTCTAGGTTCCAATCTGCTTGACAGCGAAATTTGATTAATCATCGAAGTTAGGTGGGTATACAGTTTTGCAGAAATGGTTTTTGCGATTTTACCTTGGTCATCCTAGAAGACTTCGGCTTAGGGCTTGTAACCTTGAGAGGTTTTTCTTGTCAAAATAGACAAACAATTCGTAAAAACTGAGCTAAAATGCCAACAAGGCTGAAAATAAGTATACCGATTTCTCTTTCATTATAATGAATCAAATGCAAAAAGCCCCTGTAAATTGGAAGCGAGTATAAAAATTTATTCAAGGTGAAGTGTCAAAAATATCGATTTTAACTTAACATAACTTAAAAACGGTAAAAAGTATCGAAAAGTAGTTTAAGTAAAATTTGTAGATAAAATATTTTTTTTTTCCAAAAAGGATAACGACATATTTTTTTTTTGTGAGTACATTCTACCTTTTGAAAAATTAGTAACCCTATAATTTTTGTTAAATAAAACAAATCGTAATGGGCAAAAAGAAGTTAACAAAAAAGAAAAACAATTAAAAATAAATTACACAATATAATTGCGTCCCTGATATTTATTACATTACTTTAAGGTTAGTGCATACGTAACGTATATTGCTTTTTCTTTCACAAAAAAACATTTTCATAACTTTAACGACTATTTTAAAGCTTTCACGTTTTATTACATCACGAACATTTGACCAGAAAAATACAAGAATCATTTCAAACCGAAATAATATCAACTTCTGGATAATCACACATAAAAAAAAAGTCATTACATCAACTTCCTGCTTAATAAACCTTCTCATAACACCCCCCCCACTTCTCCCCCCAAATAAACCAGTGCACTGTGTGGTAGGTAAATATATAGAGATATTTTTCTATTCACCTAATTCGAACAATGGATCCGACCTTAAATTCCATCGCAGAAGAAAACTTTCTCAAACGGGCTAATAAAATGCTGAAAATCCTTTTACAGCAATGAGAAGGTATTTCCTATTCGTTCCACGTCGTCATCGTCGTCGTCGTCCAAAGAACGAAAATCAATTCGTGATATCATCCGACTGCCCACCCCAAACCCATCAACATGTCCACGATGACAAGTTTCATTTTCTTTTACATTCACTTCCCGTGCCAGATTCACTCGTTTACACCTGACACCCGCCCAAACTATGTCACCTGAAAAACATCCTGAAATTTTCTTCTCTATAATATGTAGGTATAGGTAGGTGTATGCATTAAGTATGCTATCTTCTTTTACAATAGCATCAGAAAGCAGTGCAATCGATTCTCGTGCATTCCATATGCTCAAGCCCATGCCAAATCTCGGTCTTAGCTTTTTAGCTTTACCTAACCTAGTAGTATTGTATTTGTATGCTATTCGATTTGAGTCTAATTGAAAAGGATATCTCATTCTCTCACACTAACTCCTCTTTATTGCTCCGCAGGCGATATGTGTAATTTCTGAAAACTCATTGCTCAACCTGCTCCTTAGCAAGGTAACGTGTTTTGACTGCCTTATTAGGCGACCACAATCGCTAAAAGCGCAACTAATCAGTGTACACTTGAAGCTAATAACTGTTTGTACCTTTGTTTTTACATAACTCGCACTGACATCGGAGAACGCTCGGGAGGGGAATACACATGTAGCTAAGGTGCGATATAAAAGGCTGAACCGAGTCCTGAATCAGGATTGCATACAAAGGCGGTTAGCAGACGCGTCGATGAGTGACGATTACAAGTGGTTGGGGGTTTTGGGAAGAGGATGCAATTTTTTTTTCGTTTTCGTCATAGTGTTGGCTGATGGTGTCGAGTGCTGACAGAAAAAAAAAGCTGAAGTGGAAAAAATCTTTTTCGCCTTTGCATATCTGTCTACTGTTCTCTTCCTCTGCTCTCCTCTTGCATCACCTTCATATGTCAGCCCTCTCCACTCACTCTCGAGTGCATATATGCAATAAGCTTAGTAAAACAGGAAAAAAGACCTGTCAACTACTGTGACTGTCTGTATATATGCTTTGCTTACGCCTGTATCTCTATATATATTTACGACCAGGATGCAGGATGCTCCGGATGCAACCTCGGATGCACCATCTACTGTACCTACATAGGTACTCCAATGGCGTTTGTCGTTGTCGTCATCGTCGTCGGTGCGGCACTGTCATTAAGTCTGTGACGAAAAACGAGGCTAAGTGGTCTGGTAAGTCATCATTATTACAAAACTTACAAAAACTTTTATTGTGTGACATTCCCTTTGATGTGTCCCGGCCCGTAAGTGGGTAGTGAATATGTACATACTACGCTCTTGCATAGACAATATCGACATCGTTTTGTAGTGTGTACTGACTTTATATTTTGTTTCAGTACATATCTGCATATGTTATATGTACCTAGATACAAACCGTTCTTATATTATGTATAGCCTTACTGATGGCATATTCATGTAAAAAAAAAAAATATTCTATTGCAGACTACTTTAGTTGCGTACTTCGCAAGTATTTTTTGTGCCAAGGCAGTTTTTTGAATATTTTTGAAGGAATATTTTTTCTTAGTCTATAAATTATGATTTCCGTTTTTCTATGAAGAAGTTAAAATAGGTACATAACGTTTCTTATCGATTCTATTTCGTTGATGCAAAATATTTTAAAAAGACCAATTTTAAAGCGTGCTTAAGTCTACTTCCAATTATAGAAACTATTACTATTGGCATTCATGTTGTTATTTACTATCTATTTAGTTTCCAATCTCGAACGAACAGTATAAGCAGAGTTTCTTTGAAATAATGCAGACCAAAAAAAGGACAACTTTAATTTCATCTTCACTGATGGATCTAAAAATGATCTTGGCACAGCTTTTGCTGTTTCTACCCAGGAAGGTATTATTATGTCAAAGGTCTTCTCAGACATTCTGCTTCCGTCTTCTCAGCCGAAGCTATGTCTGTTTTAAAGGCAATCGAAATTTCAGGTTCGAAAAAAACTATTATCTGCTCTGACAGCCTCTCTATACTAAAAGCAGTGCGTAATGTTAACAACAGTACATTTTTGACGGAGATCATTCGCAACAAACTAATTGGTAGTGGGAAAAACATTAAACTTTTGTGGATTCCAGTCCACGTTGGTATAAAAGGCAACCACAAACCCGCAGACAAAGCCGCTAACTCTGCAACAAGTGAGTCATTATCTTCTTATATCCCAAACATCAAAGACACCAGAATCAATCATTATTGGGACGTGAAATTATTGGACGATTGGATGCAATATAGACATCATTACTCCTATTTTAATCCAAACGCCGAAAGGAGCATTTATCCAACACAATGTACTTCGATTGGGACACACCTTCACTACACTACACACGGCCATCTCATGTCAAAAACTGATACTTCAAACTGCCATCTGTGCAACACGAATGAAACAATCACCATCAAACACCTTGTCTACGATTGTCTCAAACAGCGATGCCATAATATGCCCAAACGGACCATTTGGCCCTCTGTTTTTAATTTAGGCCCTTGGCCCGGGGCCAATAAGAAATGGCCCGCATATCTTATTTTTTGTATTCCTTAAACAAAATGTTCTATGAAACACACCCATCTTATTTTATCGCAAAAAGTTGCATTGTGTTTCCACCATAAACATTTAAAATGACACTGAATTCTTCATTTATTTAAACAGATGTTAGACCAAAGTTTTTGTTATTGAAAAGACATACAAAGATCTGAAATATAAATACCCTAGTTTCTAGAGAATACAAATTCTTGAGCTGTGAATTGTTATTTTATTACCAATTTTAATATGTATTATGTACATATGTACCTACATAATATGAATAAATATTTATGTTGCCTTATACCTTTCTTAATATTTTTTTTTTAATATTCTCTGAAGTTTAGTGGCCCGCCCTTTTTGGAAATGGCCCTCAAAAAGGCCCTCAATTTATTTTTCTTCGCGGCATCGCGAATTAAATAGTTTTCATTATTTAAGAATAGTTCTTTCTCTAAGTCTTGTTGGTTTTTATATAATCAAGGTTTTGAAAGTTCCAAGAGGCTTAATTTCAACATTCTATAATGCTTTCAACTGTATTCATTGTAGACCTAGTATTCCCAAGTCTAATAAGTCCCAATAATTGATCTAGACTCGGGTCAATTTTAACCAACAACATAAAGCCATTACCCAGAGCACTTCATTTCTAAGAGACCGAATTCGTGACAGAAACATGTGTGTGACAGGTAGTCATTTTTAAATTCTAACTTGTGCAAACATCGTGATGATGAGTTTCTATTTTTGTTTAATGTTTCTAAAGAAATTGTTTTTATTGAACAATAACAAAAAAAAAAAATGTGTGAGAGCCGGGACTCACGGTTAAGATGTGTAAACATAAACGTTCATGCCTGATTCACAATGCGACGAGACAACGAGACGTCGACGTGACGAGATCTCTTCTCAGATGTTCCCTCTTAATCACGAATTTAAAACAATAAAATAATACATAAAGCATTTCTCGTCGTCACGTCACGTCAAAAGTTCGAAAAATTGAAAAAAAGACTCGGCGTTACGACGAGAAATGCTTTTTTTATGTATTATTTCATTTTTTTTAGTTCGTCATTAAGAGAGGAGAACAGTGAAGAGATCTTGTCACGTCGACGTCTCGCTTTCTCGTCGCATTGTGAATCAGGCATCACTTCCAAATGACTGACGGCGTGAAAACATAATATTCATGTGAATGTTTTTGACGTTTGTTTTCACCTTTCCAGAGAAGGAGAATCGCATTTAAGAGTTAAAGAGTTAAAAGCTATTCAATTCACTTTTTCACAGAAACAGAACCAGAATCGAATCCTGTCTGAAATAGAAGAAATATAAATGGAGGAGCAAGGATTTGGGCGAGTAAAAGATCAATTTTTTTACGGTAAATATTACAGTTACAAACTAATATAGCGACTAAAAATAATAGATATTGGAAATATGGTTAAAGATTCACAAATATGAGGTAAAACAAATTACATGAAGAAGATAAGAAAGTCTGAAACGTTGTTTTTACAGAGCGTAAGCTGTTTTTTTTTCGGAAAGGGGGAGAGGGGAAGTTAATGGATAGATATTCGTGGTTTAAACTGATTATTTTAGGTTTCACTAGAACTCTTTTTTAAATTAGTTTTGTAAAGAAAACAAATGAACCGGTTTTAAGAAACTGCAGCGTTTCTTCAGGTATTCAGCCCTAGCGAGGTATCCGTCGGAGCGGAAAATTCTCCGATTTTATACGAATCGGAGGATATTTGCTTCGAGGTATACTTTCGGACAGCTGTTCGGAACATTTTTCCGCCATTATGCAACGCACACCGGCGTTTTGCGTTACAGTGCGATCAATTGCTTTTTTTGAGTGATATTTTGACAGCTCATAAATTTATTTTTCCGATATCCTCCGCCATAAATAGTTCGCGGAACTTTTTTATGATTTGTGTAAAGTGTTGAAAAATGTAAGAAATTAAAAAAAAAAAAAAAAAACATGTTAATAAAGTAATTTTGGAACTATTGCTTGAATTTTTTTATTTTTTAGGCTTCGAGGAGCAAACGAAAAAACAACAACCCAGCAAATCAAGCTTCTGGTTAATTTAATGCAAGAGAAAGCCGACGCGTCGTCGTATTGTTTAGTATTTTTTCCGATGAAGGATACCTCGAATGCAATTTGAACCTCCGACAGAGTGTGCGTTGTAAACAAATTTCCGCTCCGACCGACGGATACCTCGCTAGGGCAGATTATCTTGCGTACGTCACTTGGATAATGTTTGGGATTATGGCATAAGAGGTTCTCCATAAACAAAATCTTAAGAAAAAATTATGTGTGAAGGTAAAGGTTAATATACCAAATATTAATATGAATTTTGGCGCGAAAATGTAAAATCCACTTTAATAAAATAAAACTTTATCACAAAATAATAACAAAAAGAGTGAACAATTAAAAAAAAAAAACATTACATTTTTTCATTGCGTTTTATGTAAAATTAATGGTTAAAAATGCGTGAGCTTGCGCAAGATCTTTAATTGTCTCCTTAACAACACCTTCAATTTATAAAGCTGAACTTTGAAAAAAAAAGTTTTAATCAAATTTATTTTTTCTTATCCATAAATTTTTTTATATTATAAAATAAATATAACTTACATCATGTGATGTAGCAAAATCCTTTTATTATTATTTTAATCACTGACACAAATTCTTAAACACGAATCTTTATATTTCTATTTTGGCAGAAAGGTCCCAAACAAAATCAACTTGTTGAGTATTTATTTATGCTGATTGCCACTTTTGCAAAAAAAATTCACTTAAAGTTGTATTGTTATCATTTTTTTTTTTTTTGTAAATTCTGTTTCATCAGAGAAATATTTTTTACTCATTGAAATTCTCAAGTTAAAAAAAAATCCAAATAAAACAAGAATAAAACAACCGCGTTACACTTCCTTACTGTGCATTCCCGCAGACTGACTGCAGCATTTTCACAGGAATATGAATAAAGTTAACTGCATTTTATGGGGGAATATAGAATCACTCCTTCTGCCTTTGCCTATAGCCTTAAGTTACCACCCACGGTCGCACTACCACCATCTTCCGGTGTTATAGGCGCAGGCAGGCAGGCAGGCATTAAAGAGCTTTTTTTTATAGACAGAGAGACACAACCCAAACCCACCCAGGCTTAGTACTCATTATTATCCTTTTCCTAACAAGCAATACACACAATAAAGGAAACAAAACTCAAAGGCGAAGGCGGAAGAAAGAGTCCTCGGCGCGGCGGTGGCGGCGACGGGCACAAGGAAAAGAGAAACTCAGAGGAAGCAAGACAGAGAATGAATATGGAATAAAAAAGAACTTAAAAAAAGTACTTAAGTCGGATTCAAGAAGGATACCACCGCACACAGCCTGTCCGTGTCCAACAAACCCGCCAGCCGCTATATATACCCTTGTCTTAGATCTATATAGGCATAGCTAAGCACGCGCTATCTGTACAGAGGGGAGGACAACTAAGGACGAAGAATGTGACGACGATGATGGCGTAAAGGACGACGACGACAACGACGGCGATGAAAATTATGAAGTAAGAGGCCGTCAGGCGGGAATTCACTTTGATGTTACACTAACATTGTTTAGTTCGTTGCAAGGTTGCAAGGATACTATAATACTTGACGAGGTGCTCTTCAAGCGAAGCCAAAGGCTAATCTTTAACACACCCACTCCATGTGGTATAGGTACATACGAGTATACTGTACCTACTGCTAGTACGTCCACCATGTGTGCCATATTTACGTACATACATATATGGGATGAATGTGGGCATTGTGGTTGATGTCGGCTTTGGAGCTCGGGTGGCTTTGTAAATGGAATGCATCCAATTGTTGGATCAATTCACTCTGTTCTGTAATGTACCTTTGCATCTTTGCCTATTGTAGAGGAATCTCACATTATTTTTAGGATTTTTTTTTCTTCTTGCATCAAAGGTAGGTACTCACCTACTTCTGATGCGCTTAGGTTTCATCTTCTTCCTCTTTTTTTTTTTATTATGTCGTTGTTGCTTCCTATTTTTCCACAATATTAAGCTTGCATATTCTGTTTTTTTTATTATGATGCATGTGTACCTATAAGATGACGCAACGTCATCATCGTTGCTTCCACCATGGGACTCGCCTGAAGGACTCGCTTTGATTGTGCCGCGGCAAGTAACAATTAAAAGTAAATAGGCGCGTAACAAATTACAATGCTCTCTTCCATTTTTTTGTTGTTGTATTTTATGAAAGTGATGGTGGTATGGGTGAGATCGTCTGGATTCTCTAGTGGATGAAGTATCTCTGGCTAGAATCTCAGACTCGGGCTATAATGTGTTTTGAGGCAAGGAAGTTCATTGGCGTTGACTAGGTATATGTATTTATAGACAGCTATAGCAATGATGAAGTCTAACAAGGACACTGGATGCGGGTGTTTTCCACATGAGTGTACAATAAGTTGTCTATATAGTAATAGAGTTGTACGTAGTCTGGCCAAAATGGATGTATGTAGTTAGTTGAGTCCGGAAGAGATGTAATTTTCAACATAGTCTATGCGATTTTGTAACAACATCTATTTTGTCAACATTTATAGTGCATATATCTTATTTATAATTAGACAAAACAAAACTTATAAAGTCAAAGTTCCGGGAAGCCACTAACACAAAAAATGTTTTGGATAATTTTATCAAAATAATTGCCTGTGTGTATTTTTTGGTTTTGTTGCAACAGAAATTTTTGATTTTAAATTTTAAATTTTATCTTATAATTTTTGTTTGTGTTTGACAAATGCTTTATAACTAACTATATTGTTATTATTTTTTTAAATCAATATACAATTCAATTGTTTAATGATAGGATTTGGAGAATTCGATATGAAGGGTGGTGGTGTTTGAGACATGTTTGCCCAAGCTTTGTATCAAAACAGCAGCGATCCACACCAAACAAAAGGCACAACGGAAGGCACAACGGAAGGCACAACGGAAGAAGAAAACGATCAAGCACAACGTTGATGGTGAATTCCAAAACTAATACCTCCTTTGTTTATCTGGAGTTCAAATGCCAAAAGTTTTGAAGTAGGGTGCTAATGGAATCATTAGGTGCTTCGTTTTTTCGACGTTACAAGATCTCTTCACTGTTTTCCTCTCTTAGGGGCCAGTTATAGCTATTATTGAAAACAATCATTAGAATTTTTTTTTAAGTTTTGAGGCACTTTAAGAGCAAAATCTGAGATTATTTTGATTGCAATATAAAGCTGATGACTTAAATGTTTAAATTTGCTAAAAAATGGATTTAATTTTGGCCAACCTTCGAAATGAAATGAATTTCATTATTTCAATGAATGAACTACCTTACCATTGATAATTGAAAAATAAAAAGCCTCTCACGTGACTTCACGTAAAGGTTAAGCCCAAATGAAAAATATTTTTGTCTAGAAAAAATAATTGAGTTATCACCTTTATACTGGTGTCTCAAAATAAGAAATTAAAATTTTCAATAATGAGTTTCCATGAAAGCTAATGATGACCTTAACGACGAGCTTAAAACAATGAAATAATATATAATGAAGCAATTCTCGTCTTAATGCCGCGTCTTTATTTCAATGAATCGAACTTTTGACGTGACGAACGTGACGACGAGAAATGCTTTATTATATTATTTTTTATTACATAATGTATTATTTCGTTGTTTTAAATTCGTGATTAAGAGAGAACATCTGCGAAGAGATCTCGTCACGTCGAAGTCTCGCTTTCTCGTCGCATTGTGAATCAGTTAAGCTCTTGGATCATCTTATGAGAGGAAAAATTTTATTTGGGCTATTTGCTTCATATGTTTAAACAATAAATCCGATAATCCGATTAAAGGCCGTTAATAGACTGGTAAGAGGCCGTTTAAAGGCTGGTTAAAAGCTGTTGATAAGCCGGAAAGATGGAACAATCCTAGTAAAGAAGATGAGCGACCTGAAGAACCGTTATATTGTAATAACAGAAAAGACTATTTTAGTATTTGCTAAAGTTTAAGTGTACTTTGTACCTCCAAAGAGTATATCTCAGCATTTGAACCCTAGAAGAGGTACATCGAATGCGGAGAAAAAAAAAGAAAGAAACCGGATGTACAACAAACAAATTGTATGTTGCTATACTCTGTTCAACAACAAAATAATTAGTACAGGGCATATGGGAGAACTTTTTTCAAAACAGTGACTACTGAATATATCAACCCACTGAATAACGTTCATGAATTGTATTTGTAATTGCGTACATTCCATAATGAAAATGTAAATACTGGTTGGTTCAAATGCAGTAAAGTCAAACACTTAAACCTAGATTGGAATGGACCTGATCACATTGATGGGTTGATTTCCGGTGATGGCAAACAGTTTTTCAAATTCAATTGAACACATAGACGAAGTATCAATAAAAGGAGTCTGATGAAAGTCGTGAAATAGCTATAACTCCACCCTTTAAAAACTTGGTAGTAGCTCCCCCTCGTGATTGTTGTTTCATTCAAACCTTCATTCTACATTACAAGGGTTGGAGTATTAGGTATTGATACTTATTAAAGTTTGGATGCTAAATTTAGCTGATGTTGTGCATACTTACAATACGATATCATTGGTATTAAAGCGTTGGTCATGGTCACCGAAATAATCGAATTTCTACTGCTAGTTCGGTAGCATGAATCGGCTGCTTCATTACTAGGTACGCCAGAAATGTTTGCATTTTATTTGATACTTTTCATGAATTATAGAATTTCAGTGACTTATAGAGAGAAAATATGATGTTTGTGAAAATGAAAGATAATTGTCTAAAAATTGCTCTATCCAGATCAGATTTTATAGGTCATGACTTGTTTTGAGAACGTTGAAGATGTCAACGGGAACGGAAACCGGAAGTCTGTATACGAGAACCTTGAAATTATCACTTTCTTCAGTTTAGCAAAATTTCGGCATAACAACACGAGTCAAAAAATTAAAGCCCGATGATTATCTAAAAGATCGAAACGCACCGCTGAAATATATAATAAAAAAATTAATGTTGTGATATTATTAAATAAACTAATATAAAAAAAAGTTTTATAAATTTTTTTTATTTCACATTTTTTACTAAAAACACACAACATGGAGACTACACCACAACTAAAATTATATTTGATCAAATCTTAACAGAAATGAAACTTAAGTCACAGAATTAGGGTCAATTGGGGCAAATGTTAGGGTGTATGGAAAGTTAAATTGTCCTTTAAAATTTACCTATGAATGTTAATTCTAGAAATCTTACAGCTTACATTTTGTGCGGAACTGATGCATTATATACTTTGGGTTTCTTAGCTTCAGATTTTATATGAAATTTCGTTTAAGTTAAAAATTGAGTGACATTATATTTTTCTCAAAGTTTATAAAAAAATGTAATAATCTAATTTGTGTCAATACTTTCTCGTAATAAGTATAGTTATTCCCCCACGTTTTACGTGTTCTCATCTACCCCAGATTTTTTCCCAGTCCATGTCATCAACTTATAAGATATAGAACTAAAATATTGGTATTTTTTTTTTTTTATTGGCTTAGCACAATAAGAACTACAAAATTGGTAGGCGAGTTATACTCTTCCGGATCAAATACAATAATTCTTTCGTACAATTCATTAATGATTCGAACTAAAATTATTTAAATGTTTTCTTTTTTTCTCGTAAAACTATCACAGAGCTCTTAATATAATTTTTATATCCTGCTACCGCACAAACTATAACTATCATTGAATTGCAGTTTCCATATTATAATTCACTTGTTCTTCATACATCGGGCAGAATTTTTTAATGACTTTCACTTCAAATGTAAAATTAAAACGACGACCACGACGACGTCCAACTTATCTTGTTACAACATTTTTTCACATTACAATCATTAACCGGAAAAACTTTTTAAACTCATTTGCAAATCCAATTATTAAAATTATTATTTTTTTTTTCTTCAAAAACAAAAGAATTAAAATAAAAGTTCGAAAACCTTCATAATAAAAAAAAAAAAAAAAAATACATTTATATCTCGACAATTCTTCAACCGAAGATAAATTATAGCGATGGCTTATAGAATTTTTATCCAAATTCAATTTGCCACATAACTAACCATAAACTGGGGAAAATTACACAAAAAAAATAATTCTGAGACCTAGATATGAAAAAAAAAAGAAGCAGAATTTGAACGTAATAACTTTTAGTCGAATCAGCTCTCTCTATACAACAATTCCAACCTATTTCTATTCACCTATCTCTGCCAAAGATGAATCTATATATCTAGTAGTACACTGAAAACTTATTGCGAATAACTTTTTAATTGAGGAGGGCGAAGTTCAACTTGGTTTTAATATTGTTTTTTTTTTTTTCCATCTCTTTCTAAGTATATTAGAAAAAAAGATGATGATTTGCCTGAGAAGGTTCAACTTGGGAGTTTTACAAAAATATTCATCCTTTCGCCACGTAATACAATCGAACAAAAAAATACATTGTTACCGCCATAAATTTGTGGGCCAGAAATTCGATGATGCTGCTATTTTTATTCAATAGTAGATATATTATTCGGAGATCAACCTATAGTGTCTTGTGGCCATGGCCCCCAGAATAAAAGTCAGAGTGTGCCTTTCTGTTGCATTGTGGGCGCGCCGCACCGCGCTGCATATATTTTTGTGCTAACTTAGGCAAAAGGCGCAGTGAAAAACAATTTCAACGACAACCACCGCGACTACAAACGTTGACGACGGAAATGGAGACCATCGCCCAATTACATTACACAATGGGGCCAAGGGTTGCCTCTTGCTCTATGTTCTATGTATTCCCTTGACGTAAACTTAACTGCTATCCGACCATAACCAACAAGAGGCAAATTGATTTGAAAGATAGAGGTTAGGGCTAAAAATTCAATACACTGACTATGCCGAAGACAACCGACACAGCCGCCGCCAAAGGGCACGTTCCCGAAACTTGTATATTGATTTAAAAGTAAAGGAAATTTGTGGCTTCCTGATTGTTAAATTTTAATCATTTATGCGATTTAAGTTATTTTTAATGCAAACCTATATGAGATGTAGGTAATAATCTGATAGTGTACAAAATAAAATGGTACTTACATTTTAGACTGAAAAATTGCTAAAAAATCAATATAATTAGAAATAAATTGATTAAACAACTTCTGAAAATGTTTTTACACCAACGCAATGTAAACCATCCGATTTCTTGCACAAATCTCAATTTATGAGAAAAAAAAATTTTAAAAATCGTTGGACCTGGTTTCAAAAAAAAAAAAAAATAATTTTTTTTTATATAAAATTTTTGAAAACATTTTTAAGAAAAAAATTGGTACGCCATTTTTAAGTATTTATTAATGCAGAGTTCAAAAATTTTATTTTTTTTTATTAAATAGATATGCAAAATTATTTAAACTTATTAGAAGCTCTTGATGTGTAAATTTTTTTATTAAAATCGGTTCAACAGATAATATGATAGTCGAAGACCAAAAAAAATGGATCTATGAGAGATACCATTTTTAAAAGAAAGATACACTTTTTTTCAATAATACGGAAGATCGTACTAGTATTAGTGTTCACATAAAAAAATTTTAATCAAAATCATAGGAGCTGTTTTTGAGAAAAATGAGATTTTCCTTACCGGTTTTTAAAGACTTGTATGGAAGTTACCGTTATTTTTGGCCATAAGAACCATTTTAATTTAAAATCTGCTAGATAATGTTAAAAAACTGCTGGGTACCATGTTTAATAAAAATCGATCAAGTCATTTTCGAATAATTAAGTTTTAAAAAAAAAAAAAAAAAATTGGAACTTTTTTTAAATTTTTTTTTTATTTTGGTATGCAAATCTTTTAAAAATTCTTAAGAGATTTTCTAAAAAACGAAATTGTCAAAATCAGTTGAGCCGTTTTGAAAAAATCGAAAATTAAAGAAATGGTTCAATGGGAGGTACCACTTATGACCATTTTTCGAAATTTTTTATATAAAACGGTAGCCTTTTAGTAAAAAATTTCTGTTTTTTTTTTTAATTGTGGGCACGTTTTTGAAAAAATAAGATTTTCATAAGTTGGTAAAAAAAATTGTACGGCATCGAGGTACCGTTATTTTTGCTGTTAAAAAAATGAAAAAAAAAAATTGTGGAGGAATGCAGAAAAACCGCTAGGTACCAAATTTAAAGAAAATCGATCCACCCGCTATGCTTCAGCTGAAAGGACAGGATATACAGACATACAGACAGGCAGAATTGTGAGACCCACTTTTTTCGACTTCGTTATCATCATAATGTCTACTTCGATCAAAATCTCAAGTTCGATTTTTACAAATCCATAACTTGCCAAATATTACTTAATCGCAAGTAAAAATAGTTAGTGTAAGAAAAGCTGTTCCTCTTGTTCTATAATCTGGGTTATAGAAAAACTTCCAGCTTAGGATATTTCCATAATGCAAATATATTGGCAAGAACCTGAAATGCAATTTTATTAAAATTGGTTAAGACAATATATTAACAAAATTTTTTCAAAATTGTCAAAGCTGTTTTTGAGAAAATTAAAAAAAAAAAAAACCAAAAATTGTTGAATGGCGGTATAACTAATGCAATTTAGAACCCTTAACATTATTGTTAGTTCCTATTTTCGCTTATTAAATTAATCTAAAGAAAAATTATCCATACTTAAACATGAAGAGAAATTAAAGACAATATTAAACAACATGAAAGTGAAATAATTTTTGAAAACATTTTCCATGAATCAACCGCTGTTTCATCAGTAAATCCCATTTATATTTTACAATTTTACATTTAATACCATAAAGTCCATAAGATAAACTCTTTTCATTCCACACTGAAAAGGAAAGGTCTCTGAATGAAAGTATCTCGGACTGATGTGGCGCATAAAGACCATCAGAAATCCCCCCTGATTATACATATATCCAACCAGAGGAGGAATTCTTTAAGCTTGGCGCTTAAAATTAATTTTTACTCTTCATTCATTGATATTTTTTTTTATCTTATACTTTATATATACAATACCGTTTTTACACCATGAACTAATTTACAAACATTTTTTTATATATATATTTTCATGTTGGAAAGTCGCCCGTGTGTTGTGTATGTCTCCGATCATTATTTATTCACTTAACACCGCAGAACGACCGCTCTGTGAGTATACCTATACCTATATGTACACAGTTAATGAATAGCATCAGGACCAGTGACATAGTCAATCACATAAAAAGCGTCAAAGACTTTTCTTTTTATTTTTTTTTAATCCTTAAACCAAACACCAAACTTGTGGTGCATGAATTAAAACTCCCAGGATACGAAGCGAAAAAGTTACAAAATAAAAAAAAATACTTTTGAATACGGAAAGTGAGCAATCTTTACAAATTCCAACCACTTTATATGCAATAAAACGAATTATGATAGCAGAGGTGACGATGATAGAATTGGAGTTATAGCGCAAAAGGGGATTCACAAAATATTTATCAATCCAATATTTTTATTTATGTTGTTTTTGCTACATCATTTATACCGATGGAAAAGATATTCCTAAAGGGTGTCCCAAAATTCACGCAAGAAGTAATTTCGATGGAAAACATGAGTTTTTAATTAAAAATTGTATTTTTGTATTCATTGATAAAAATACAATTTAGGGTTATGCCGGGTAAGTGGTCTAGTCATTTTTTGATACTTTCCATTACCGTTCCACATTTATAAAGGGTGTTTTTTTTAGAGGTGTAGAACTTTATGTTGGCAACACTATTTTAACTGGCGGCCATTTTGTCAGTTTTCAAGTGATTTATTTTTAGTTTGGTTTGGCATTTCAAGAATTAAAGCCACAGGATCACCTAGCAAGGCGTAGATTCGGTGAATAGGCCCAAAACAAGATTGCCGTTGATTCAAATTTTCATAAGCGAATTTTATTTAGTGATGAAGCTCACTTTTGCTTGAATGGATACGTCAATAAACAAAACTTCCGTTATGGAGTGATGATAATCCTCAAGTGTATGTTGAGACACCTTTACATCCACAAAAACTGACTATTTCGTGTGCTTTATGGGTTGGTGGAATTATTGGTTCGTACTTCTTTAAAAACGATGCTGGCCAGAATGTTACAGTCAATGGTTACTGCCATAGAGCCATGATTACTGACTTTTTCGTTCATCAATTGGACAACCATGATGTGCAGGAGCTGTGGTTTCAACAAGACGGCGAAACATGTCACACAGCTCGTGCCACAATTGATTTTTTGAAGGAAACGTTTGGTAACCGCATAGTTTCACGTTACGGACCCGTGGATTGGCTTGCAAGATCGTGCGATGTAACGCCGCTTGACTAATTTCTGTGGGGATATGTGAAGTCGCTAGCCTACGCCGATAAGCCCGAAACGATTGACCACTTGGAGGACAACATTCGCCGCGTTATTGCCGATATACGGCCACAAATGTTGGAAAAAGTCATCGAAAATTGGACCTACAGATTATACTACGTCCGAGCCAGCCGTGGCGGTTACAACTCTCAACCATTCGTGTGTGTGTGTGTTTTGAAAGGAATGAAAGGGACCTACACTTTTTTGCCCAACTCTAACGGCTAAGGTGAGAAGAACTTTGTTAATGACAAGAGATACTTGAGGATTTGTCAACTGCCTGCTTTGTTACTGCCTCTTGTGAGGAATTGAAAAATTCTCCAAGAGTAGCTCTTGTTATAAAAAAGTGCTTCTCAGCTTAAACTTACAAGCTACAAGTTGTAGGTCAATAGACCTAGACCCTGGTTCTACATGGGCTGTTATGCCACTCAATAGAGGAATAATTTTTTATCTAAGTTCATTCATCTACATAACTACTTCAACATTTCAATCGATCTTTGTTCTTTGTATGTGTTACTGTAAAACTGCGGAATGTATAAATTCTAGAATTTAATTTACTGCTAAAACTACGTTTTGATTTCACTATTCACTCCGGGCTTTTGCCAGTTTTCTAGGGTGGCACGCTTTGTGGTTTCCAAGGTTTATAGCTCCCTCGTTGGGTCCTTTGTCGTTGCTCTGTTAAGGGTATGCTCTGTTACCAGGCAAGCACCAACGACAACAGTACCTTCAGTGGTCCAGTCTGCTTACCAAATACATGATGATTGAAGTCCGAAATGAATTATTTTTCAGGCTTTTACCAATGTTTGCTGACAAATTCTACGTTTTAATGGTAATTTCTATAGAATTTCCACATTTCGAAGTTTATAGTGACATATAAAATGCATAGTGATTATTTGTTTTAATTTTCTTCGGTTAGTACCATAGGTACCTATATTACCTCCTTGATTGATAATTGGAAAGGAATTAAAAAACAGAAAGCAAACATTTAAGGAACATGAACACCTTTCACCTTTTTCTGATTTTTTCTTTAATTATTATTAAAGAATCTACGGTGTAAGATTGAAAAATATATAAAACGAGAATATATATATATATATATATATGTGCAGTGTAGAGAAAACTAATTTTTATATTTTATCTTATTTTAAAAGCACCAAGACTTTTCCATAAATTTAGGTACCTGCACTAATTATTATTCAAAACTCAATTATCCAAAGAAACAAAAAGCCTTAGCTCTTCAGAGTATTCAAATATAATGAACAATTATAATTTTGTAGGAATTATGTAACTATAGTATAAGAACTTATCCCTAAACTGCTAAATAATATAGAAATACAAATCCTATTCTATCCACGTGAAATTGGAATAAACAATTTTAACAAAGATTCAAGTGGCCTTCATCAAGAGGATCCTCTTATATAAGTTCTTCCAATTTCCCAAATCTAATTCGCGTAATATTATTTGCAAATTAATTTACCTGTAGGTATTTTCGACTTCTCTTATTTATTTATATAATTACTCATAATTGGCGCGCAACAAAAGTGTGACAATGTCCTTACCTGCAAAAAAAAAAAAAAAAGAGGAAAAGAATAAAGATTGTATTTAGAAAACTATGAATAAACATCGAGACAAGTTCTCTTTTTAATATTTTACTTAAATAATATTCTATGGACCAACATAAATTTTGAACTTGTGGCTTGAAAGAAAAGTTTTCTTTGTTTCTTCTTCTTCTTTTTCTTCACTAAATCGGATTAACTTATATTTTTTTTTTTTTTTTTGAAAAATGTTAAAAGTTGAAAATGTTCAACTTGTTTGAATGAATAATTTATAAGATTTTCTTGGCCCATTATACGGGATTATCCTTGGTCAAGGAAAATTAAATTATGATGGGAAACTCTATATGAAACTTTTTATATTTATTATATAAATTGAGGTTACCTAGAGGAAGTAGTGACCAATGGTTGTTATGGGATCCTTCAAATGGCAGTACGTTCGGGAATTATAAATAAAATAAATCAAAGAGTGATGTTGGGAATATTACAAATGCAAATAGGTAATTCAAGTTTTTTTTATTTTTTTTAATTATTTGTAGCAGTATTTTTTAATTTCCTGATTATGATTATGGAACGGCTTTTCGCACACACAACTCAACAAACACACGCGAGTGAGGATAAATAATCAAAGTCAAATTGATATTACATTTTAATTTCGTTACAAAAACGTTCCCTATGTGGTAGATAAGCCTCGGCAGAGTCAAGTCACATTTACTATACCCATTCGCCTAGGCCTGCAATTAAACATCAAAAGAACAAATCACACGCGGCAGCCTATGTAGCTATGTTGGCAACACCAATCCAATTAACATAGAGCAGTTGGTGTAAAATGAAATATATGGCCAACCAGTATCACCTCTATGTATATAAAATAAAATGTTGGTTTCAAAATTGTTTCAAAAACGTGTCGGCTTCGCCTATACATACATAATTGGGTTATATGAATATTCTGGGGTCGAATGCATTTCCGGCACCAAAGTTGTTGTGGAAAATTCAAGCGTATAAAAATGTATCATCATTCAACAAAAAAAATGTTAGCACAAATAAGTAATTAAGAGCGTGGCAACTTTTCAATTAACAGTTAATGAACATCGCACACACATATACATTATTATAGGTATGCATTTGTTTATAACCAAAAATATAATGGCCATTTCAACAGATAAACTTTTGTGATTAACACGTTAACGAAATTAATATGGTGTAAATAAATTGGAATAATTGAGATATGGTGTTAAAGGGAAATGGCACCGGGGGCACTGCTTTAATGTTGTTAAATTATAATTAACGCTTTGAATAAATTTTAAATTTTAAATTATGTAAATTAAGTATAAAACAAAAATATCTTTATTTTTATGTTACAAACAATAAAATAATATTCATAATAGGGAAGAAATTAAAAAAAAAAAAACGCCTATTTTATGTTTTATTACTTAGATTAAATTAAGTTTAGAGGGTTGATAATATGGTTAGCCGTATTAGCTCACTTGGATCTCAATGAATTCATTGATGTGCTATCCTGGATGTAGGGAAAGGGGGTATAAGGAAAGGCGAGGAAGGGAGCTAGTTGATCTTAAGTATTGTGACTTAACCATCATAAAATCGTACGAATGAGGATTGGTGTAACTGTAACCTTAAACACTCTTAACACTAAAATAGCGATTTAAAAAAAAATTAAGTTGAACTTTCTAGGAAATTAGATTCGCTACAAATTAAGCCGGATCCACACATATTATCTTGTGTGGTGTGTTGTGTTGAAATCAGTCTTTTATCGATTGCGCCATACCACGCTGTGTCGGAGACATATTTTTCAGTTAGAAAGATAAGAGAATGTTCGGGGAAGAGAATAATGCGAAACAAAAAATTTAAGTTTGCAAGAAAAAATTATGATTATTTTGCACATTCACCGACATAACACATCACTCCACAACACAACACACCACACAAGATAGACGTGGTTCCGACTTTTTTGTCTATAGGATAAAAAATATACAATTTACATGCAAAAATCAAAATAACCGTTTAAAACAATACGACAGCCATACGGTACCAGGGGAAATATTTAGGGAATGCTTAAACATCTCCTTTAATATTTACTGTAGTTGGAGAGAAATCAATGTAATTCCTGAAAGCCGACTATCCCACCTATACTGAACCAAAAGATTTGAGGCCAATAAGACTATGTATACATATCATTTTTTTCTTTTCAAGTCTCGAAAAAACACATAGAAACGCACATTCGACTTAAGCTAAAGGTAGGCCTAAATGACGAACATGCTCGCCGAACTTGCTCGTTTGCTTTATCCCCTACACGGCGAATATTCATTTCGTTTGTTTCTTCAAACCGTCAACATGTTGATATCGAAGCGCAAGTGGTTGCGATTTATTTTTTTTTTTCAATTTTATTTTCACAGTATAAAAATGAGGTTTGCTCGCGAACATGGCCCTACACGGCGAACATCAAAGCCAACAAACACGACAAATTCAAAATTTTTCGCCAACAGCGAATGGCTCGCGAACCAGCCCCTAATACACGATGAAAGTGCGGCGAGCACGAGCAAGTTCGGCGAGCATGTTCGTCGTTTAGGGCTAGCTTAAATGATATGTGTCCTCTGCCAGGCCCAACATGTATATATTTATTTATTTATTATTAACGCTGGGAGCATTTCTTGAAACAGAGAGGCCTTTAATAATATTGGTAACCGTGCCATTCGTCAAGCCTTAGGGGCCAGTTATAGCTTTCATTGAAAATTTTAATTTCTTATTTTGAGACAAAATTACTGATTATTTTGATTCTAATAAAAACAAATAAATCATTTTAGCCCAGCCTTCCACGTAAAACTAAGTTTTCAATGATCAATGGTAAGGTAGTTCAATCATTGAAATAATTTTTGTTTCCAGGATAAAAAAAAGCAAGTTACAATTTCAATTTTCAATTGTGAAAAATGCGAACAACGTACTAACAACGAAGTTACAAATTTTTATTTACCACTTAATCGATGAATGCAAATTAGCGAAGCAACATTCGCGGTTCAAAAATTTGTAGATAGATTGGTTCTGGTTGCTGGTAATTAGTTGCGATGATTTCAAATTTGTTATTCATTGCTCTCTATATAATTTAAATTTATTTTTTTTCTATACATACTTTTCAATGTTGTACAATATTAATAGAAATTGTAAATTTTTAAAACATGATAGGTATTAATCTGACCTTAAATCCAGGCCCATTTAAAAAGTTTGAGTAAACAAACCTAATTTATTGAATAATTATATGATGCAACATCTTGGCAACGATATATTGATAAATAAATAATTTAAAAAGGAAAAAAGAAAACTCCTTAAATACCCTCCACTCGACGTGGCCCGTATGTAATATCAAGTTATATATATTGGATGGCATAAAATGAACTGGATGCAAGTGCAAACATATACAAACAAGAACAACCCAAGTGTGTTATGAAGTAAATCGTAAAATTTGACATTTTGCCAAAATATTCTTAAAGAAAAATATAAATTGTAAAAAAAAAACACATATTCTGTGAAAAAAAAAGAAGGGAATCAAAATAATATTCGATAAAATCATATGAAGTAGTTTACTGCACATATTACATATCTATACACTACTACTCGAATGAGTCAGTATTTTCTTTTTATTGAGTGTTTGTGTGTGAATGTGGTTCGGTTGTGTATGTGTGTGTGGTTCGGTGAATTAAAACTGCCCTCTCTCGCATACAATACCAAAACGAAAAATTTCATATTATCATGCAGCAAGGATCTTTCTTGTGTACACAATTGCAAAAATGGCTAACACTTGCAACAGATTTTATTTTATTTTTTTTTCATGGAGTCTCGAAAATTCTCATATACATATACATATGGATACATGACACGTCTTGTAAAAGCCAATGGTAAAGTTTTCTGTAAAGCGCATCTTCCAAAGGGGGGAAACAGAAATAAAAAAAAACAAATATCATAATCCTCTTAAAGAGTCTTTCATCGATTGTGTAATAATATCTCATAAGACATCGAAGGACGTGCCTAGTCCACTGCATATGAAATAAAATAAAATTTTATGTAATTTAAATTTAAAGTTACTTTTTTTTATAAGATAATTAAAACCCTCAGTCCACGGTGCCAGCAAGATTTTTTCCAATTCTTCAATTCCTTCTGATTATACCTACTGCACTAAGCCATAAATATGAATCGAATAGATCGATTTTTTCAAGGGAAAATGAGGGGGAAGCTGAAAGGACCCCGGGAACTTAGCAGCATATAAGTGGGATATTCAAAAGAAGTATGACTTCTAAAATGTTACTAAGGCCATAGTTTCGTTGTAAAAGTAAGTGACATTTAAGTGTTGAAGACTATAAGTCTCAATTTCACTGTCTAAACTTACATGAAATAGTGACACTTAAGTCAGTCTCTCATATTGGCTACTTAAATAGAACTTAGACCGTAGCACTGGGGCTTAAAGTTTAAATATGAGATTGACAGAATTTTTTAAATACCCCACAAAGGTGATAATGATAACATTTCTCTTATGGGTGACCTTTAATTAAATTTTAAAAAATCATCTTCACGATTTAACAATATTATAGAAAATAAGCGACCTTTTACCTACTGCTTGAAAACAATGGAGACGGAACTGCAACTGCAGCCGAAGCTGGAATAGCTGTTAAAATATTCAATACACACAAATTCAATGTTACGAATACAAAGCATTGCAGCTGCAGTCGGTGCTCCAAGAGTTCACAAACTTTTGACTTTTCACGTGCAGTACTTTTGACGTTTCAATTTGTATGAAGAAAAAAAAGAGCTTTGTGTGCCTATTTTGTTTGGAGAAAATTATTATTAATTAAAAGAAAAGTATCAGAAATATAAAAGTGAAAAATAAACCCGCTGTACAGCTGTATTGTGAGCACACAAAAACTAGCACTTATGACACTTTTCACAGCTGTTGCAGCTCCAGTTGCAGCATTCTGTTGTGTTCAGGTAATTAAGATGTCATACTTTTTTTTCGAATATCCCACGTATTGGGATATTCGACCACTGCAAGGTGGTCACACAAATTTTTTGGTACTTTAACTTTGAGGAAGTTAAACAATTAAATCCAGGGTATAGACTGTTATAAATTTAACAAACTGACTATACCTACTATAAGAAAATTTAGATTAAAAATTTAAAACTGTATTTTTACACACGCAAAATGAAATATACGTATAAAACTATTAATAAAGTAAATGGTTTTTAGAGATGTTCTACTTAAAAGCAAAATGCCCCTATTATGCTTCTATTGGAAGAATTTTTCATTTAAATTAACACTTTATTTCGGATGCATAAAAACTTTAGCTTGCTTTAATTTTAAAGTAGAAATTACTATATTTTAACAAAGTTATGGAATTTTAATTTCATAATTTATATCTATATGCTTTTTTAATTTTAGAACTTTATGAGTGCAAAAAATTACTGACATGGAAAAGAAATTCACTTACAATAAATATATTTCTTTCGTTGTCTCTTAGTTCACACTGTGTTTTAACAGAGAGTTCGATATTTGTAACTTGAAAGTATACCCCAAGTTTTTTTTGCTTTATTTGGGATTAACTTGGATTACCACGAGCTTGCCTCAGCTTCGATAAATAAGAATTACTAGTTTTTTTAAGGAAATCCCTGCTGACTAAGCCATTGAATCTTCCTTCATATGATAACAGGCTCAAACTTATTGACCTACCTAGTCTAGATAGTAGACGTTCTTATTTATGTTTTGTTTTTATTGTTAAACTTATTGATGGTCAAATCGATGCTTTGAACCTTTTGTCTCGAGTTCATTTTAATGTTTCAAAGCGGAATCTAAGAGGTCTACCTGACCCTATTTATATAACGCACTATCGTACTAATTACGAAGAAAGTTCACCACTAAATAATATGTTGAAATTATATACCGTCAACCATAAATTATTAATTAATACTTCTGATGTATCAAATACCCGTTTTAAAAAGATTTTTTATAATGTATAGTTTTAAGAAAATATTGTTCGCTAGATATTAATTAGCTTGTTTCAAATAAATAAAATTCTTAACTTTTTACCACAAGTGTTGATACTTGTGATCCAGTCGTTTCTTTGATTTTTATAGATTTGTATACCTATCTAGTGATGTTTCCTTCATTATCTGTCTTGGACTGAGCGGAAAAGTTTATATTTACTTAAGTTTAAAATACCTTAATATAATCTTGGTGGCGCGACCTAGTGATTTACAACTATCAACCTTTCCTGTCTACTGTTATTATGGCAAGAATGAAGAGGACTTACAATTTTCTGCCAAATCCTTACGACTAAGCATGAGAAGCACTTTCCATGGCAAAAGTTACTCTTGGATGATTTGTAAATTTCTCAGAAGAGTCAGTACCCGTGAAATACATTTCTGTGTTTTCAGGTGGGATAAACTGGGAATCGAACCCAATATGCCTTCGAAGTAACAGTCAATCGGCGTAATGGTAACGCCGCCGCCGGCTACTATAACTTCAGTCAATGTCAAAACCAATTGATTTGTGTAGTACAGGCCTTATGGGTGAGCTTTTTCAAAAGCAGTGGCGCCTGATGCACCCTCACGACACTAGGTTGGGAAAAATGACACTAAAAAAAAGAGCAAGCCACTGAATTACGTTAAAGAATTGTTGTTGTAATTCTTCGAAAAAAGTCGTACATCCCAACATGCCCGTTGTATCACACTTCTGATGGGATACTGTCAATACGATCGTGTGCTTGGTATCAACATCTCAACAGAGTTACCATTATCATTATCAATTGCAAGCAAAGAGCTTATTCCAGTGGATTTTATTAAGGAGCTTTTAGGATTTGAAGCTTTTGAGAACAAATTTTATGAAGTTGAGTATGTTTAGTGTTGTCGTACTTATTGCTTTTCCACTTTTAATTTTTTTTCTGGAGAATCCGCTTAAATGTAGTTTTTTCTTGGCTTTTGGTCTTTTAGAAGAAACAAGTTATTTGTGCGAGGTTCTTAAATATTCGCATTTCGTGATATTATTCATTAAAAAAGGTTTTTTTGAGTGATATTGTTTTTAAATAATAGTAAAGTGATATTGCGTTTAAATACTTATTAGAATTAGTTTAGTGGATATTTATTGTGTTTTATGTTTAATCAACAAATTGGTACAAAATCTTCAAAGAATTTAAGTGCGGAAAAAAACAGCAAATTTTGAGGCATTAAAAACACATTCTATGGCCTTCTTAAAAGTAAATCGAAAGCCGTAGCGTTTTTCTCTCTCATTTGCAGCGATTTATAATGTAAACTACGGAAACCCTGTGAGGGCTTTAAATAGCGACACACTTATGCAAGTCAATGCAACCAGAGTGAGAGCCAAACGTCCTATCTTCCCTGTACTGCACAAATCAATTGGATAAAGTATAGTTGGTTATATTGTATTCTGCGGAACATTATTCTGGCTGATTTTTTGTAAGGGAAATTAAAGCTTCTTAGGTCAAACCAAAGCTATAAAGCAAATCCCATAGGTTTCCAACTTTTGTTCACAAATTTTTACATACCGAACCAATAATTGACACTTTTATAAGTATACGTATAAAATCTTGTTTGACTAATACCTACATAAGAATATTAGTTCAAATTTAATGTATTTATATTAAATACACTATCACATCATCAAACGTTTAACAACAACAACAAAAAAAATAACGACAAAAATTACATTCCCTGATATTTGCCATAAATCCTTTTTCAAAACAGGAAAAATCAAATAAAACATTCCCACTGGGGCTTATTCTGCTGTAACCGTTTTGTAAGTCATGCTGCTTGTTATATGTACTGTACAATGTACATTGTGTTTATACACGAAACTATGGGACAAACCTAAAACTCAAACTCCAAACTTCTTGTGGAAAGGATATATTTATATTCCTTCCTTGTGCTGGTGCCCTTTAACATTTTAAATACAACTGTTTCTGTTTCCTTCACATATTTTTTTTTGTAACTACCTACCATACCGACCTGACGTATGCAAAGCATTCAGAACTTTGGCAGAGAAGGAGTTTGGTGGTTAAACTGCACTAGCTGTTGCGTCATCATTATCACAGTACAACAGTAGGTACCTTACCTATATCTACTTTCAGTTTCGCGCTAAAAACACATTCTCCAGTGTGATATTAAAGAAGAATTTTTTCCAAAATCTAAACAGTAAACAAGAAGATACAAAAAAACACCAACATCAACAAAAACAAGCCTTGGAGCTTGGAGTTGGAGATTGTAAATGCAGTTTATAGAACTGTTTTTCTGGCTTTTTTCAAAACTATTCAGACACAAAGCACAAAAGTCCTGTAAATTATTAAAGTGAAAGAGGCAGAAATGTGGCATATTGTAAACCGTCTAAAAGTAACCACTCAATAGACACCAAAGGGAGTGAGTGCAACAAATGCAAAAGGAAAACACAAAACATTCCATGCCTGTGGGACGTAGGATGAGAATCAAAAATGAACAAAGCAAAGTGCCTTTCAATGGTCAGAGCCAGAACCAGAAGCAAAGTCAGAGCGAGCAGCAGCGAGGTTTTGAATTGAAATATATATTTAAACATATATCTATAAGCGGAGGTAGGTATAGCGCGACCATACAAAGTAAAAGTTTTTCTAAGGCAAAAATAGAAATAAAAGACACAATTCAGATCGCACGAACTTGCTTCTATGGGTTAGGGCCATAACTAAATGTAACAACCAAACATTTGAGATTTATGTTAATGGTTCAATAATTTTATGAATACCTAAAGGTATACTTCCCAGTTAAACCCCTATTTGTGTTGTGAAAATTTTTTTGCAAAAATCCAATAATTTTGAAATTGCTTTTTAATTGTACGAAATTTAATCAAAATCGTTAGAGCCGTGTTTGATAAATTTTGGAAAAAACTTAACAAAACTTAACTTATGGTATTTACTTACACATTTTAGATGAGCGAAAAACCAAAATTTTAATTTTTCTTCTAGGCCCAAGAAAATCACATAAATGTACAGAGTACAAATTTTTATTTACAGAAGTGAAGGACCTACAATTTTCTGCCGAATCCGATGGTGAGAAGCAGCTTTTCATTGACAAGAGATTACTCTTGGTGGTCATTGTCAATTCCTCGCAAGAGGCAATAACCCGTGGACAATATGTGTGTGTTTTTTTATTTATATATAGGCTGGGAATTGCCCCAAGACCTTCGGCGTAACAGTCCTACGCCACTAACCATTACTAACACGAGCTACTTATCGTCGTAATGTAAGTTTTCATTAAGATCTCAATTTTTTTTTTACTCGAATCCAATACTTGACCATAAAGAGCAAGTTAAAAACGAAGGACGAAGAAAGAATAGAATAGAATTGCTTAAATTAAGCTGAGATTTACACATGTGCAATTTATAAAGAATTAAGTTGTAACGAGTTATTGCGATTTAAGGGATAAGGAAGCTGATCTATAAATTTTCAGCAGACCATGAAATAGATAACATTTTTTTTTAAGTTCTTACAACCTTAAGATTGAATTTGTCTATATTTATATAAAATGTTGTAAAATAATTGAACTTGTGTGACGTTTTTATAGAAAATATGTAAAAGAAATTAAAAAAACGATATGATTATTGTTTTTTTTTCCCAATTGATTAATTATTAAATTTTTTTTTGAACGATGACTTCAGTTCATTACGAGGTTACTTAGTGTAAAATCATTAATTAATTTCATTTTCTTAAGCAAAACCAACGTAAACAAAGCCACATGTCACATTCTATCGTCACATTAAAATAATTATTTCATTGTTACCCGAAACCATAACAAAGTTTAAATTCAAAGTCAGTTTTCTTTTGTCCAACGTATAACTCAATATTGTGCTCAGGGCATTGGCACAACTTTGAAGGCCTTGCACTTGAATTGGCACATAATGATCTTATTGCACTATCTACTCCACATTGACCATATTATTGAGTCACAATTATAATGCCCAATATTTGTTGTAAACATTAGAATATTAAGAAAAAAAAATATAATGCTGATGCATCAACTGCAAGTGTGTCATGAATGAAGAGTTTATATTGATAAGTGGAGATATCCCAAAATTGTAATAATGGGTGATTTTTTAAGAGGTTTAGAACTTTTAAAAAAAAAAAAAACACAAAAAATTCGTAAAAATGAATGAAATATTTATTTGAATCGATAGTTTGAACCTTGCAATTTAATGTTTAAAGATAATTTCATGCAAATGTTGACCGCGGCTGCGTCTCAGGTAGCCCATCCGCTGAGTCCAATTTTGGCATACTCTTTCACACATATCGGCCGGTATCTCACGAATGAATGCATGGATGTTGGCTTCCAGTGCGTCAATCGAAGCGGGCTTGTCCCTATAGACATTAGCCTTGACATACCCCCACAAAAAATAATCTAATGGTGTCAAATCGCACGATCTAGGCGGCCAATTGACCGGCCCGAAACGTGAAATTAACTGTTCACCAAACTCGCCTCGCAATTGCGCCATTGTTTCGCGTGCTGTGTGGCATGTGAAACCACATATCATGCAAGTCAAGAACTTCCATTTCGGGCAAAAAAAAGTTTGTTATCATCGCTCGGTAGCGTTCACCATTGACAGTAACGCTGCGATTCGCATCATCTTTGAAGAAATATGGCCCAATAATGCCGCCGGCCCATAAACCGCACCAAACAGTAACTTTTTCGGGATGCATTGGTAGCTGTTGCAATGCTTCTGGCTGATCTTCACTCCAAATGCGGCAATTTTGCTTATTTACGTACCCATTCAACCAAAAATGAGCCTCATCGCTGAACACAATTTTTCGATAAAAAAGCGGATCCTCGGGCAGCTTTCCAAGAGCCCATTCAAATTCAAATTTGCAAGGGTTGTTCATTTGTAAGACGATCCATGGTTAAATTGCAAACCAAACTGAAGCTGTTTGACAGTGACACAAGGTACTAAACACACGTCAGCTGTCAAAACCAGTGTTGCCAAAACCAAACCAGCTAAAAAATCACCCGTTAGAATTAAGTAGTAGGTATAGCTCTAAGAAATCGGTCTTGAGTCCAATATCTCTTGACTCATTTCACTGCGGCATTCTTGCCACTAGATTTCAGCGAGCTGCGCTTTATAAAGCATTCAATAGCGTGCTACGCTTATAATAGCTTAGGGCTCTTGATATATTTAAAACTAAAATATTACAGAAGCATCGTCTCTTTGATAGTTTTATTCTTGCAAGCAATTACATTTTGTGTAATGGTTTGGCTCTATTGGCAATATTTGAAGCAATGTCAATTGCAATGGCAATGGACATTTATTGCCTGCATTGTAATTGTCAAATGACAGTATAGAAATAACGACCGACGTCATATTCCATTTTGAAAAAGGTGAACATTTATTACGTCAAAATTGATTACCTCATGTAAATAGAAAGCAATGATATTGCCTTTCATCTACCGAGCAATATTGCCAATTCATTAGTGTCTAAAGTGTCAATATTCAAGGCAATGAACCAAAAACTTTATTTCTTTGATACAGCACTCAATTTGCTCCTTTAAACCGTGTTTTTTTTTTTGCATTATTTCTTAGTTATCAGTTTTGTATTTTTTCAATCCCAAATGCGAACTTTTTAAAAATTCACAAAGCCATCAAGATGAATCACTAAAAATAATTTTGTTCGAAAGAACACCGCCAAACCTTTATTATTTTTTCAAACTGTAGCTTGTAATGGTGCATTTCACTTCGTCTATGACTGCTTTTAAACGCTGCAAATATGCTGCAATTACCCCTGCAATTTTTAAGCATGTAGGCGGGGGACGTACGCGGTGTCCGGGGTAGACAAAGTTGCTGAGGTTGAAATAATTGCAGAGTTATCGCTCTTTCTTCTTTGTGCTTTTTCTTATTGTTTGAGACATAAGAGGAGTAAAGAGTGAAGAGATATATTTCCTTCTCATTTAACAAAAATTGCAGGTATTAAGATTTGCAGCGTTTAAATGGATGCTGCAATCGGAAAGAAACTCAAAAGAGAATTGCGGATAGAAATTGCAGTCGTCTAAAAGCAGTCTATCTCACCACCGACTGACCGATACCATTTATAAAAAGCACAAACCTGTTAACATTAATGATACCCCTGACAATATCACTAAAACTATCTCTGGTCAGATATACTAAAATACGAATAATATTTCTTTAGAATGTTATAATTCACGCTCAGTTCAAACCAAAATGTGTATAAGAGACCGTGAACAAACACATGAAAGATGAAAGCGACCTCTGCCGCAGTTTGAATATTGTACCAATCTCGAGTATATTTGGTGAGTTTTTTTTTAAAAGCTTAGGCTCCAGAAGTGACAGTGGAAAACTGGAAGTCCAGGTTAAAGTAGTTAGTTAGTGGCGTTTGCTATCTCAGACTGACATTTAGTGGTGTCTGCTATCACAGACTGTAATTTAGGGAAATTTTGCTTTATTTAAAATTTATAGTTATAAGAAATAAAAATGAACATTGTAATAAAATTGTAAAGAAAAAAAAACAGTGAAACGTGAATAAATCTAACTTCGATAAAGGCTGTTCCTTCTTTGGTAAAATCCTGGACCCGACGAGCATACCTCAGCCTGTAATAAAAAGTATCTCACAAGTTTAAATAATGAAAACCCATTGTTTTTTCGTGCAGGGTTTCATTTTTACTAACCCTCATTTGAAAGCAGTCAAGCTGTTTTTTTATCGTATAAAACACCACACACAAATGGCGTGAAAAATCAAATCATGCATGAATTTTGAAACACATTTTATAAGTAAGTAAGTAAGTTTTTGATGTAGTTTCAACTAGAAGACAAGTTTTTGGAGATTTTATCAAACGAAGAAACAAAATCAAAATAGAAATTGTCCTTAGCTCCCTTTTAATGCAGCTTTGTTGAAAACACGAAACTGTGTGTGTAAAAAGGAATATCAAAAAAATCTCCTTAAATCGGTGACTGGGGGATTTCTTTTTCTCCTTTTAATTCGTTGCCGTCTCACCTAAAAACTACAAGTTGCTTACAATTCAATTTCCTCGTGTGAAAGAAGACTTACACTTTTGTTAAGTAGGGGGTTTACACTGACTCTTTATGTGACAGCTCGCAGAGAACCAGGGTCAAGTGATATAAAACTTCCAAGAATTTCTATTTGCGCGTTATAGACAGGAATGAAGGAAACCTATAATTTTTTTAAAAGGGTTACCTATACACAATATCTTAAGAACCATTATTAGAGAACCATTATAAGTTTCACAAACAAAATTTCAGCACATTTTTGTAGAAAATGAATATAGCCAAGTAATTCCTGTTATAATTCTTTTGGTATTTTAATTTTTTATAATTTATATACTTATAAATATTAAAAACAAAAAAAAAATAAAAAACAGGAAAATCTTCGTTATGACATTAAAATAATTTAATTTAATTCTACTTGGCCATTGCATTGTCATGATTTCTGTCTTGAGATTAAAGGTGATGTGCCAGTTTTATGACTATTGTGATCTGGATGTTAAGACGTTACATATGTATGATAAAGCTTAACGTGTACGAAATTTACCACAATGGAACTGAAGTTCTCAGATTTAAGTAAGTAAATAAAAAAAAAAATATCATAGAAAAATAAAATAAATTTAATTAATTTAAAATAAATCAATTTAAAATAATGAAATAAAAAACAGTGAAACTTTTTATAAAGCTAAATTTTTTTATTTTAATAAATTCAATTAAAATAAAAGAAATGTGTATTTTCACAATTGAGAAATAGCGTCATGTCATAACACAAAGTGAACGGAGTTCATTGACTTTATTAAATAGAGTTGTACTTGCATTCAAGGATAAGCTCAAAAACAACTGGTATGAGCTGCAAATTGTCACTATAGGTAGACGTTAGTAATTTATGGCTGACGGAATAAAGTATTTAAGAGCGTCAGGAAAGTGGGTTCAAAAACTTGGTCAAAATGTTTTTATTTTTTTTTTAAATAAAATGGATTTAAAAAGTCACTTCAGAATATAACACAACCAGTGCATGACAAGAAGTAGGGACAAAAGTGACTGCAACGCAAAGTAGAGAGTATGTAGAGCCTGTAGGATCTGGAAGAAATGTCTACATAAGACTGTCAATACACAAATTAAACCGGGTATAGCTACAATAAAACATAAAATTCTACTATTGTTAAAATAACAATTCAAAAAGAAGAAATCTTCAAACGATATTATGTACATATATGTACGTTTGACAAAGTTCATTCACATTGCTCAAGGCATGCAAAATTTTTCAAAGCTATAGCCGCACTATTGTGCTGAACTTTTCAAGAACTGCCTGCAGCTGGTATACATATAAGGAATAATGTCCCTAGATTACAAAACGAAAGAACTTATAGTTAACCGGTCAAAAACCCTGAAAAGGGAAAACTTTAGTTAGGCCAGACATACTTCAGAGTTCTGTAGAAAATTTTTTATGAAAGGTTTTAAAGAATGCCTATATATCGGACAATTTTACTTATTCCATTATAATGCACAATCTTTACAATTTCTCCAAGTCAAAGTATTGCGGAAGTCATTGCTCGTAGATGATGATGCTGAACGGACCAAAGACAAAAGGCAATAAGTTATAGTCAAGGCAGATTCACTGAAAAATTCACATCACTTAAAGTCAACCAAGGAAAGCATCATTAGTCCTATTCTAGTTTTATACAGTGCTTGAGTATATCTGCCTGAAGATAAAGTCCATAAGTTATTCTTTAGTGATAATGGAACAAGTAAGAATAATCATCCATGCAAGAAGGACTTTATGTTCCGGTGTATTTTTTTAAAAGTACAAATGATATAGTGGCATCAATCCGAAAAACTGTAGGACCTGGCGGACTATGTCCATTTGTTTGATCAGCCAGCAAAATGCATTTACGATCACAGTAGGTATATTGTCTATTCGTTGGTCTTAAAAATTAAAACCTTTCTAATAAGTCAAATAATTTGTTTATTTATTGATTATATTGAATTATCTTCAATATAAAGTACTATATATAGTAAGTTAAATAAGAAATATTTTTTACCAGAGAACTTTAATTTAAAAAATATAAAAATGCAATAACTGATTTGGAGATATTTCAATTTTTCATAAATAGTTACATAAAATTGAATTGATATCATATTTACTAGGGAATAAAATAAAAACAAGTAATTAGCCTTAAAAAATACAAAAAATAAGACATTAATAATTTTCGTATTTTTTTATTCTTTTTAGACATTTTTTTTCATAAAGCTGTCCAACCCAACCACAGCCAATTAAATCTAACACGTAATGCAGCAACAATAAAAATGACTTTCAATTACTTTACTTTTCTTGCCAGATAAAATACCTACTTTGAATTAAGAAGAACTTAAGAATTCAAAAACACATAAAATGAGCTTTACTATACTATCTTATAACGTTTTCTGAAATTTTTTTAATTACAATGCTATATATATATTATTATAAGCATAACACGACTACTTTAAATCAAATTTGAAAAAATACGAAAAATCCATTTATGGTTAAAAAAAGCTTTTAGCCACTTACACGTTACACCTCTATTAATAAACTCAAAGCAAACATAAATTATTTGAAATATGTAAGTACAATATTTGCGAAATCTTACAATAAAAAAATGTTGAGCTAAAATCATGTTAACTAGTAACCATGTTAACTAGTAACCATGTTAACCCCAGTAAGTTCAGTTAAAAATACCTCAGATATTTTTGCCAACGACTAGAGATAAAAAGAAAACAAACTCTAGAAGACGGACATAGTGTTGCCGCTGAAAAAATTTAAAGAGTGTCCCAAAAAATAAGAATCCCATATAGAAAAATGGCACATTGTATAAAATAAAATAGACTAAAGATATTTTACATGTATTCAAAATCTCAATTAAAAATTATTTTCTTCTGATTTACTGATTATACATAAAACATCAAAAACTATTTAAAAAACAGAAGCTTAAACTAGCTTTGCAAACAAAACGATAAACAAAAACTGATTGGTAAAAATCATAAATTACCTTTTCATCTTTAAGCCAGTGATACAAGTATTTTAAACTTTTTAACACAAAATAAAAAAAGTGCAACACACAGAACAAAACGTATAGAAGTATGTAACTGTTATTGTTTTCCTAATAAATTCGAAAACTAAATACGGTGTAGTGTCTAAGTGTCTTCTGTCAGTTTGCTTTAGCTAAATGCAAAGATGGGTGCATGTCAAGCTAAAACGCGAGCGTTCAGTAAAACATTTTGTGGAATTGAATTTTTTATGAGAAATTTCATTTTAACAGAACAGTTTTTTTTTTTCTCATTAGAAATCTAGATAGTCCAACAATAAATATATTTTTTTTGCAAATGAAATCGTGCGATCTTATTGCTTGGTTCACTACTTGAACCATTTAATCCATTGCTATCATTCTACGGAGAAACTGAAATTTAATGAGTAAATTAACAATTGCCTCTGCGTGCTATTATTTCTTATTTAATTTTTTGTACTTTTACTATTTTTTAAACTTAAATTTTTTTTTTCATTTTTGACTTATTTAACTTTTTCATGGATTTTGAGCAAAAATCACTATCCAAGAAAAAATTAAAAAAATTGTTAGATGTAAGAAAATTCACTTATTTATTCATTTATTGTCTTTTCTAAAGCTAACTCAAAGAGCAGGTATAGTCAAAATTATAGCCTTTGGCCTAAAGTAAAATACAAGAGCCATCATATAATTGAAAATTATCTTTAAAAAATGGATATTTTTAGCAGTGTTACCGCAGGCCAAATTTTTTATGAATTCCTTTGAACAAAAAAATGTGTCCTTTTGGAAATAAATGTATCCTTTTAAAAATAAACCAATTTAAGAATTCTCAAATATTTTTTATTTTAGGTACAAAAAGCTAATGTAAAATAAATAAAATAGTTTCACATTTAAAAAAAAAAACAGACGTGTTTATATCTAAACATACCCAATTGTAAATTTGAGGCCAAAATTTTCCTGAATAAGATTCAGAACAAAGTTCTTCGACAAACATGGTTCCTTCCATTGTTTCGTTTTCGTTCTTTGTTTTTAAACAAATTTTAATTGTGTGGAGTTTAAATGGTCTTAAAAATTGTGTCCTTTTTAAAAAAAATGTATCCCGAAATCCCACTCAAAAAAAAAAAAGAATCCCTCAGTATATTATTGTATCCCAGTGATAACTCCGTTTTTTAGCGCTACGTCTTCACAAAATACTATGTAAAACAAAACTTGCCGGACTTTTGTATTTGAAACACTCAGCACAATATTGAGTTTTAGAATAAATTAGGTACAGTTTTACAGTTTTTCTCTCCGAGCAGCATACTAATAGAAGGAAACTCCGTTCCCTTATATTTGCTTAATAAATTATTTCCAAAAAAACAAAATTTGCGCCGTGTTCGTCCCTTTAAGTTCTCTGCTAAATTGTTAAGAATCATGAAGTAAAGGCAGAAGTATAAGAAGACCAATTTGGAAATTCCACCTACCCACAATGTGAACAGAGATAACACAATTGAAATATAAGTTCGTCAACTTGCTCATCTAACACTTGGTTATCTGTATATCTTGTATATGAGTATGAGTATATGACAGGGTTTTGCCTACGACTGACAGGAGTTTGACAGTCAAAACTGATACTTACAAAAATTTTCATGCGATTGTCGTCATATGTTTTATCTATAATTTGTAAGCAAATATCATTCATCAGTCAGCAGTCAGCAGTCTTTAAGTTCAGTTTTGTTGTATGATGGAAACATCCCCGATATGGTCACTCAAATAATGTTTTAATAACTATTGGTTCTAAATAGGTTTTTGGCCCAAATTGAAGAAAAGGTTTACTTTTAAATCGTAGGAGCGCAGTTATTAGTGGAAATTGCCAATAACTGAAAAAAGAGGAAACAGGTAAGTTGGAAAACTTAGACCAACATCATAAACAACTCAGCAAATCAGTACTACCTGGATGTGACGCAAAGTATCCCTCCTATGAGACGATTAGTTTTCAGGACTATAATTTATAATTATTAAGCATTTTGCAAATCAAATTTATTTTCATTATAAATCTTGTACCTATAGCTACAGAGAAACTCAATTTTTGTGTGAAAGTAGATAGGTTTATATACCTTATTGCTAAAGACTAATAAATCTTATTCAACCTTTAACCAAAAAATAAAATAAACGAATACCTACCTATACAGTATACACCTCGTTAACATAATTATTAATTTACATTTTCGTATACCTGCATGAAGTAGCTATGTCTATGTAATTATTATAAATTTACGAGACATCAAACACGCGGAAGCATGAATGTAACAAAATTTCATCCTTAAATAATTCATAAATGATTAACATGGCAAATAATCGACATCGTCTCTTCACAAATCTAAAAAAAAAAGGATAGTGTTGAAGGAAGACAGACAAAAAATAAGGCATACGTATAATAAACAAGCAGGAAATTTTCTTAACGATTATCCTTGCAACTATAACTATTATATTTGCTAACATAAAGTTCAACACAAACACTGTGCAACCGCACAAAAAATTCGTTCGAAAAACTTAACCAAAGAGACCAAACTTTGTACAATGTGATGTGATGTGTGTGTAGATTTAACTTTAGTCCTTAATTTTTTGCGTTGTTTTCTTATTTTATTTTTTGATGAACTATACATAACTACATAACCACCATACCACCATCATTGGCACATCATCATCATCCTCATATTCATCGGCAGGCAAGGCTTATCCTTTTAAGCTATTGGCTTTTTTGGAATAGTATAAAAGGTTGGTTTGTGGAAGAGGCGATGGCGATGGAGGCGATGCGGGTGGTTAAGGGCTGAATCGGTGTGGAACCTATGTATATGTGTTGTGTGTCACTTTGTTTGAGCTCAGCCTCGCTGCAACAAAGACTGCATAATTTATTGTGGATCATTAATGGGTGTTCATATTTTATGACATTGCGGTGCGGTTTGGGGTGTTTTACTTTTTACTTCTTTTTATTTCTTTTTTGTTTTGGGTTCATCTTTTTATGCATTTTATGATGTTTTTTGTTTCCTTCAAAAAAAAAAAAGAAATATTATACCATTCCCCCCTTTGTCATCGGTATATGCATATAACTTCATCACCGCAGCAGATGCATGTTTTATGTAGATGTGCTGCCATGCGACCTGCATGGCATATCGTTCCAATCAGCAGCTTTCTGTCACAATTACCACACCCACTTTAACGCTGTCAAACAAAAGGAACAAAAATTTTGCAAAATTTTACGCAGCATCATGACACGCAAGGACCAAAAGTACAGAAAGGAAATTGATGCTTCAAAAGATAAAAAAAAATGTTCCTCTTACTCGAAGCAATGGAGTCTTTGGGATTTCCACGACAGGAAATTACTTGGATGAGGAATTTTCATTGACAGCGCATAATTACTCGCAATTAAGAAAAATGTTTTTTTGTTTTAGTTTATATAAATAAAATTTATAAAGTAAAGCTGAAACTAAAACATATCCACATGGCGAAAAAAAAAAATTAATAAAAAGAGAAAGAAAGTGGTGGCAAAAATGAAGAAGAATAAGAAAAGGAACCCAAAGAAAATTAATTTACGATTAGATTGGGGTCGGAGTTAGATGTTTATCAAAATGGATTAGCACATGATTTCGTGGTACTATTCAATAAAGTATAAAAAAAAATAGATTTGTACTACGGATCCCAAAAAAAGTATTCAAACTCCCATGCCGTAACAAAAATATCAGGTACCTACCTCAAAATTCAAAGTGAAAAGTGACCCGAACTATCCCCGAATTTCATTAGATATATGTAGATATTTTACTATAAGAGTTTATACTTATTTTGTGGGATTCTTCCATTTATCCATTACGACGGGATCTGTGGTTGATTATCTATTTAAAAATAACTGTTTACTTACCACAATGGTGGCCATGTTTTGGTTTTTTAAAAAAAGAAGTAATGGAACTTTGGCGTTTCATTTTTCTTAAGGAATGACAAAAAACAAATATGTATGTATTAGGTACCTACTACAATACAATTCTATTTAGGTATTTGTGGTTTATATTATTCTGAGATCATACATATACATATATAACTTATTGTTACTTTTATTTTGCAATTTTTTTGCAATAAATGGAGTCGTTAACTGATCCATAATCAAATAAACTGTAGGTACCTAGAATATTCTCATTTTAATAGCTTTTAAAATTAAATTAAATACCTAAATAGTCTCCTAAATTCAATACAAAATGCATACCTAAATAGTCTCTTGTTTTTTAAGGAAGTGTTTTCAAGTAGTTGAGAACTTCAAATAAACTATACCTACCTGGATAGTCTCCTTATTTTTAAAGATTTGAATTTAGTAAATATATTAGAAAGTTTTAGTTTTTATTTTAGACTTTCTGGGGGGGGGGGCTTCAGCCCCTCAAGCCCCCGCTCTGGCTACGTGCCTGGTTCAAATGTATTATTTTCCATATTAACATTCGTTGGATACCTCAATTAATTTTGTATGACAAAACTTATACTTAGTTTTTTCTATTCATAACAAAGCAACTATTTTCTTATATCTGATTAAATAAAAACAGACCAACAACTTTTGAATGTAACCGCACTTTAACAAAAACAACAATAAAGATTATTTTTATAAAATACTAACACCACCACCAACTACCACTCGCACACATAAGACAATACCATGCATTTTGAATAAAACACAACAACAGCCAAAAACAAACATACCTATCCTTTAAAATTAGATGTTTATGGTCAATGGAGATTATTTTCTAAAGAAACTTTCTTAAATATTTTTCCTCGGTTTGTGCATATGATGTGTTGTGGTTTCGGCCCATACCATTACACTTATATACTTTATATCTATAATAGAATGATAGTTGTGCAATGCATGCACAACAAGTACCTACAGCTCCCGCATTTATGGATGCCCGCAGCTACCCATCACCACATTTTGCATTGAAGTGTACAGACACCACTATAGTGTGATGAGGTCATAATTGTCGAGGTTTTCGAGTGAAACCACAAAATTTCCACTTGCATTGTTTTCCAAAAGAGAAAATAGATGAAAATGAAAACAAACATAGAAATTAAATTAAAAAAAAAAATAAACAAATATGTTTCCGCCACCAACAACTAGATACAAATGTTTCAATGGATTGTATGTGTATATATTTGGTTTTTGTTGTTGTTATTTGCTTGCAAAGGATAACGCATATGAACACATGTAAATATTATATAACTTGATGTTGCCACATGATGAACAACTTCCTGTTGAAAGTTCGTGTAAAGTTTTTGGATGTTTGTTGTCGAGAGATCTTTTTTAATTCATCTTCATGGAGTTGTTTGGTTTTTAAGAAATTTGAATGTTTATCTAGAGAATTACTTTATCAATATTAACATGACTTGGAGAACTTGAAGCATATGACTCATTTTTTATAATACTAGTACTTGATACTGTTGTTCAGAGAAGGAAAAAGTTTTTTTTTAAAGACATTCCATTAAGTCGTTTAGGTTATATAGGAGTAGGGTGCTATCATCATTTTTTTCTCATAAATGTGGTGGGAAGTAAATTTGTATTCAAACGATTTTAACCACTTAATTAAACTGCAGGATATTTATGTCTGTTCTTAACAAATCGAATTTTCTTCTATTTAATTACAGAAAAACTTTGCTCTTCGACAAAAATTTTCAGAGTCTCCCCCACTGGAAAATCCAACAGACAGATTTTTATCAGAAACTAAGAAATATTTTAAATAATCAAAGAACTATTTAGTAATTCTTTGAAATATTTTGTAATTTTTCTTTCTCCTCCTCCTCTACTTTCAATCTCACTCATTATTACCGCCTTTGTGGGGGTTTTTGGTCCTTTTGTTTGAAGCCTTTTCCTTTGTTGATTCCAATCCACTTTCTCATTTACAAAAATAATCGCTAGCTTACGGCCATATTTTTCACTCGATTCATCCAGACTTAAAACTGAAACCCGGATTATAGTTATACAAATTCAATGTAAATACATACATCCGCATTTAAGATTTAACCTGGATGTACCGAGTGAATAATATGGCGGTTAATGAACGAATTCAGCTCACTTAAATCCAATAAAACTGTTAAAAATAAAACGAAAAAAAAAGTGTGAGTGCCGAGGCTCACAGTTAAGATTTGAAAACATAAACATTCACCCGAGTGCCAGATTTAGGGCCAGTTTGTTCATATAGTGGCACCATCACTTTAACAGGCTCTAATTAAATGACGCTAATCAATAAAAATCGGCTGATTAAAGATTCCCATAATTAAGAAGTCCAATTTTAGATTCATTAATAAAAAAATTGATAAACATGCACATTGTAGGATTTACCAGTTACAGTTATCCTTGATTAAAGATAATAAAATGTGAATAAACTGGCCCTAAGGTTTACATATCCTACGTTTTACAAAAATCACGTTTACACGAACAAAGTCCCCGGCCCAAACTGAAGAGACTAACTAGCTGCCTGAACACAATGGAGACGGAGCTGCAACTGGAACTGCTGCTAACAAAATTTTAATACACACAAATTCAATATTACGAACACAATGAAATCGGAGCTGCGGACGGAGCTGATGGAAGAGTTACTGCCTGAATACAATGGAATGCTGCAACTGGAATTGAAGCTGCAACAGCTGTGAAAAAGTGTCGTACAAGCTATTTTTTACGTTTACAAAATGCAGCTTTACAAATTTTTGTATATTAAAAAAAAAAAAACAATCATGAGCTTATTATTCACTTTATTATTTCGCATATTTTTCTATTAATTAATAATTCGTTTCACGAAACAATTAAACACAAAAAGATTCAATTGTTTTTTCCGGCTTTCTATTTTCTTCATACAAATTGAAACATGAAAAATGCTGCACGTGAAAAGTTAAAAGTTGGTGAACTCTTGCAGCACCGAATGCAGCTTCGTTTGCAGCTGCGTTGCGTTGCATTTGTGGAATTCAATTTGTGTGTATTGAATATTTTGACAGCTATTCCAGCTGCATTTCCAGTTGCAGCTCCGTCTCCATTGTGTACAGGTAGTTAACCAACTTTAAACTTTTCACGTACAACTCTTTTGATGTTTCAAATTAAATGAAGAAAAAAAAAACAGAAAAGATATTGTAGCTTTAATTGCTTATTTGTTTCGCGAAAAGAATTATTAATTGAAAGAAAAATATCCGAAGTAAAAAAGTGAATAATAAGCCGAAGATCGTTTTTTTTCTTTAAAATATAAAAGCTTTACAGCAGCAGTGCTATAAGCACGTAAGAAATAGCCACAATGACATTTTTAGCAGCTGTTCTAACTCCAACTCCAGCTGCAGTAGCAGTTCAGGTACGGTAGACTTGTTTTTGCGAGCCCGGGGGGAATTGCACAAAAAAAAAAACAAGCACAGGGATTAGCGACAGCATCACAGAAACAAAATGGAGTTTTTATACAAACTATCTATAACAAGTATATAATTCACACCTCCGCCGCCGCCGCCGGGTAACACGGTTTTTCCGTGCGCTTAAGTTAAGCCCGGAGAATTCTCTGGGCTTAGCCTAGCCCGTATGTAGGGGTTTAGTTGCTGTATTTAACATGGTGATTGTATAGCACCGACGTCATTTTTATCGATCAATTCTCTCCTGTCTGTCATAACTAATGCGGATCACCTATCACACATATCGTTAGACATGGACATTGGACAACCTGTCATATGCCTTGAAATCTTTGAAATCGACTTTCTATCCCACTTCTTTACAATTCAGATTGAATATTTTCGTGGATCACCTGTCACACGATATTCTTTGATAATCTGCTTTTGTTGTTTCTTCAAGATGATTTTATAGAGTAGCGAATAGACCTCTGTCTGATGACACACGTTTGCAATAGTACTGGAACCGAAACACAAAAGGAGGGGTGGATAACGGAAAATGAAAACGAATCAGCAGTTAAAACTTGCTGCGGTAAAATTTACGGTAACAGTATATGATGTTACTGGATGTGGATTCGAATAACAGTTTTTCGTTCTTACTCTTATATCTCTTGCTAGTCTGTTTTTAGACATATAATAGTTATTATCTTTATGCCCGCTAGCCCTCGCTTTTTGTCTTACTAAGGTTCAGTTGTGGCATTTGAGACGAAAATGTGGTTGCCTTTCTGGCATTTTCAGAAAAAAATTAAGCTCAGTGACGTAAAATCCACTTGAAATATCTGTTGGACGTTTCTGGTACCATATACCTATATGTTTGATCCGGAAGAAACCCGTCAAAATTCAATTAAATACAATTTTTGAGTGTGATTAACTGATAAAATCTTACATTATTAGGAATTTCAGACAAACTTGTTCTGGAAACAGAATAATCAATATTAGAATTTAAGTATAGATTATATCTTAATATTCTTTTACTTAAAGAAACTTATTAGATATCTGAACTTGCACCATAAAATGTACTTCCTTTCATTTATAATAGCGCACCATTTAAAAAAACTGATTTCAAAGTAAAAACCCGAGTGCCTTGGGTGATTTCTTTTCAAGTGACAGTCAAGGACCATCATTTTTGTCTTGATTCATAAAATGTGCCCTAAAGCAATTTAATTTGCTTTCTGTTTTCTTCATTTTTATATTTATCTAAATGATAAGTCAGCATTTACCAGTAAGTATGTACAATGTAGGTTCTTCAAATTTTGCCTTTCAAACTCAAAAATGAAAATAAAAAGACCCAAAACATCATGTGCATCGTCACGTAGAAAAGAAGAAATTATTATGTCTTCCACTGTTGCGCCATAAACATGAGAAAAAAATATGCAAAAGGCGCATTTTACTTACTCTTCATAATTCAAAATAATACAACAACAAAACAAAAAACTTAAATGTTACAAGTTGACTCATATACCTACACAAAGGAAATATAATATTAAATACATCATGTATGTTTTTCTATATACCTATTGTACATATATGCACATGTAGATATATAGTATATGTATCTTTCATGCTCATAACTTTTATGTCAAAGTTTACTCTGTTAAATTCATTTTCAAGCTTATACCAGTCTTTCTTCTTTTTTTGTAAAGGATTCATTCTATACCTAGCTACTGAGGGAACTTGCATAGGATAAGCTCATATATGCGTTTTGAAATGTCCTTGAGTTTTGCAAGATAAAGTAGGGGGAGGAGTCTTACAATAGAATTAGATATATTATCTAAACATATTCATAGATATGATATTGTCACACATTTTATTCTTTGCCGAGCAAGGCAACCAACAAAATGACTGCATGTTTTTTTTTATTTTTTATTTATTTATTTAAAGTGGGTCCTTCCTATTATTATTGTTTGTTAAGCGTTACGTGATGAATCCTTATTGGAATCAAGTTGTAGACTTTTACTTTATCATCAAATATATATGTATGTACATATATACATATGTTTATAACAAAAAACAACAACAACTGTAAATTTAGCCGTATACAATTTTGTTGTTGTTTAAATAAATTTTGATGTAGCTTTTGAGATTCACTTGACCGTGCTGTCAAGTTTCTTCGAAATTGTTTAAAATTTAGAATAAACCACTTGAAACCATTTTAAAAGAAATAATCACTTTTATTCCGTAAGGCGTACAAATGAAAAAATTAACACTTCCATGTAAGATGCTTCTTCTCGTGCTTTTTCCATGTTTTCTTATACAAAAAAATGATGTTAGAAAAAAATTTCTGGTATAAAATTATTTCTTTTCTTAGACGAAATTTTTTAAAAACCACAACAAACAATAAACAAAATTTAGACCGCAGTTGCGAAGAGTCATTTTGCGAGTCATTTTCTTGAACATGCCTAACCTGCCTGTACACAATAACGGGTGGTTAAATTTTAAGGGCCGATGTTGAATGTGAACCACACCTAAACGTCAAGTTTTTTTTCTGCATTTCATTTGACATTTCTCAATTTCAGACTAATTCAATTTGAACCATGGAAAGATACACAATCGAGCAACGCGTTAAAGTCATTCAAGAAATGGCAACAGTGGATGATCAATTTTCGAAGAAAATCATCTTCTGTGATAAGGCACATTTTCACCTCAGTGGATTCGTCAATAAGCAGAATTGCCGCATTTGGGCGAATGATAATCCAAGAGTGATTGTCAAAAAACCAATGCACCCACAAAGAGTGACTGTTTGGTGCGGTTTATGGGCTGGCGGCATCATCGGGCCGTATTTTTTCCAAAATGAGGCCGGTCAGGCAGTTACAGTGAATGGTGTTCGCTATCGTGAGATGATAATGAACTTTTTATGGCCCGAATTGGAAGATATGGATGTGGACGATATGTAGTTTCAACAGGACGGTGCCACTTGCCACACAGTTAACGAAACAATGGCTCTTTTGGCGATTTCAATTGGCTGCCGAGATCATGTGATTTGACACCGTTGGACTTCTTTCTTTGGGGTTATTTGAAAGAAAAGGTGTACGTCGATAAGCCAGCAACAATTCAAGAGCTAAATGATAAGATAATTCGGCACATTAACGGCATAGAACCTCAATTATGCCTCAGCGTCATCGAAAATTTGGACCATCGGATGGAGGTGTGCCGCCGAGGTCGCGGCAGCCATTTGGCCGATATTTTGTTCCATACATAATTGAACTATACCAATATTATCATAATAAAAAGAAATGACAGTAATTTCCTAAATAATTTGTGTTTTATTCAAAATCAACAACGGCCCTAAAAATTTAACCACCCTTTATAATAATTATTGTATGTTCCTATATTTTTAGTTTATTTATTTTGGAATAGTTTTTTATCTAAAATAAAAAAGATTTGATAATATCCTTAAATTCGTATTTTTTTATTTAACCCCATTTTAGCATATGAACGGCTAAATCAAATGGACGAGGTTAAAGAAATGACATTTTATATAACAGTTTTTCGCAATTCAAAGTGGATGTGTATAAACGCTGTTTGGGCTTTTTGAATCAAAATTCTGGGTACCCGATCTGCATGGCTGCATAAACAACAGTGTTATAAACTTGTTAATATTTGTTTAGTCACTTCCAAATTAAATATTAAGTTTTTGTCAGAACTTTACCAACAAAACGGCAGCGGAATCCTCTCTTGAGATTGCTAAGATGTCGGTAGCTGAACCTACTGAGATCTTAACAATCTGTAGCTTTTATGTCCAACAGATTGCGCTACTTTTTCAAAAAGCATAAAAACACTTACTTATTCGAGTGTAACATTATGTTAAAATATCAAAATAATCATTAAAGAGCTTTCGAAGAGTTAAGATTTTAAACAAACATTTTCTTTATTTTTATTTATTAAAATGGTAGACTAAAACGCAATTCTAAGCGATGGAATTCCAAAGCTACTGTCTAAAAAATATATACGTATAAATATGTAGCATTTTACCACAGAATTTGTAACGTGAACGTATATAGTTTTGAAAAACCAACATTAAATTGTTAAAACTCAAATGAAATTTCCTTATGGAATTCCTTATGGAATCAGTGATGCCACATGAAAATAAAATAAGTACCTGCAGCATAGACAAAAAATCCCTACATTTTTCCTACAACGAAAAAATGCATAAAATAAATACAAATAAAAAAAGTTAATACCTATATATTCTCACTCCCATTAAATTTCGAAAAGAGTCATTTGGCACTGTGTTATTTCGAATCTGAGATAAAAAAATAAAAAAAAAGGTGGACATCGATTTTTGAATTAAGATTTATGTTGAAATGTTTTGAAAGAAAAATATTTTGTGATAAAATTTCTGCAGTGTATGTGGTACGATTTAAGAAAGAAAAATTATTTACTTAGTAAGAAAATTCTAAAAGTACCTACGGTTTCATGGAAAATTCTAATATTTAAAAAATCCTTCCTTTTTTTCCTACGTTGTATTTTTAAAACTTGTCATCACTGATACCAATCCGCCTAATCTTACTGACATATAAGAGCACAACGACGCGTTACTAAACAAAAGTATGATGTTTATATAAAAGATTTTTGATTTCCCCCATCTTTTTTTCGCCGCAATATAATAGATGGAGAATTTTCACAGGAACATTGTACAACCACATAGTGCTTCAAAATTTGCTAACTATTTTTCAGAAATTTATTAGTCCTTATTCACACTTCTGAAATGTAGTCTGTTTTGTATATGGCATAAAATGAAAGTGGTAGAATGTATAATCCCTAAAATGCAGTTGTGATGTTGTTTTGTTGTATACATATATGCAGTCCTCAAACTGGCCGTATTATGACGATGATGATGATGATGATGTTATACACGCATTCGTGAAAGCATCCAAAGTGTTTTTCCTGAAAAGGCTTCAAAAGTTTTAGCAACAAAGAATTTCAAATGCAATTTGTTCCAAACCGGGAAAACGGTGCGGAGTATATTCACTTGAAACCATGCCTTTCACATCGTGCATCGCCGTCGTCGTAGTTGGTTGGAACTTTGTTAAATAACAACGTAACACCTGATGACACATGTAAGGCCGCACTGTAAACACACCTGAAGTCCTGATGGGAAACATAGAAAGTATAGGATGATACTCATTCATTCTTTGTGCGATTATACACGAGCAGGTGGTTGGTTTGGGTGAATTGTTTTTTGATTATCAAAATCAAAAAGTTCCTCGCACACAAATTTGTATTTGTTGAGTAAAGGTTTGGTAGATTAGCGATTGAAAAATGGTGATTGCGTGAGAATTTTAATTATATGTAGTATGCAAAAGACATTTTTTAGGTTTTAGTCAGAACTTTGGACGAAAACAGAATTCAAAATAGAATTATATTATATTAATTAAGCAACTTACAAAGGCCAAATTCCTAAACGAAAATTTGCAAAGCAAATGCAAAAAGCTAAATATTTTTTAAATTTGCAAAAATGCATTTGCAAGCTGTCAAAACTCTCGTATTTATTAGATGTAAACCTGGACAGATTGGTCTTGGGCTACTTTTGCTTTAAGTTTTGAAATAAATTTCCAAAAGTCTGCAAAATTGATATAAATTATGGAAAATAGAAAATGAATACAATGATTTGGCAAAGAAGTAGGCATAACAGAATGTAAGGCAAATGCTGCATATTTTTGTCCAATGCACACAAATTGGGAATTCAATAAAAGTAAATATTTCCAAATGGTTAAATAAAATCTAACAAATTATGCCTTGACGTAATGAGAAATAAAAATTCCAGCATGTCATTCTCATTATTCACGTGGCGAAGTATTCAGTGGTTTCACAAGAGATTCCTATATATTTCTGCAAGGCTCTGGCTCTGGCTCTGAACAAAAATAAATTCCACCAATTTAACAAGCAAAAATTATAATCCACAATCTCGTTGTGATGTGATATTATTCTTGTTGTGTTATGTTTGTTTGAAAAGTCTCATGCCACACCACATAAGGCATATTTTAGCTTGTTTTTAACGCATCCCAGTCATATAATGCGAGGATAATCGTTCCATAATGAAATATTAACCGGTGCAGAGTAATGCGAAGGATGCACCATCATCAGAAGCTATGAAGGACTAACACAGGAATTGGATTCATGTTAGAATTGGCCTCTTTTGCAACTTCATCATCATCATCATAATCATCATCAGTGATGAGCTTTGATATAATGTTTTAAGTCTTTGCATACCAACTCTTGACGGATGTGTAGTAAATAACTTCGCAGCTCTTTCTGGCTTGGCTAATGCCTGACAACACTCCAACCCAACTTTATACACATGAGATATAACGAGGTTAGGGTTTATTGTTTTTCTCCTGACCAAAAATTCCACTCCATGTGGTAATTACAGTGGGCACACATATGCTCCGACCAGTTGAGCAGTTGATGCGATGATCACACCCAATATACCGTCGGCAAAGCTCCACCATCATCGTCATCAACGTCAACTCTGCCAACACTATCATTATCATCACCATCATCATCTCTATACCAATGGCAAGGTTCTAGAGAAGGAGCTTGGGCTGACATAGATCAAACGGTACACCACTGCTGTACCTATAGCTTGTATCAGAATTAACAAGGAGCCATATACCTACCTACCCTCATATTCATGACATGTAATCCATCCGCAGGTTGATGAGAAAAAGGGACAAGCGAGCGCATGAAGGAGAAACATCAGGAATTCGCCACGTTTTGAAGTTTCGGACCAGGACAAAAGTTTTGCAGTTTTACGAGGTGTATAGTCGTCATAGTCATACACCTTACCTATAGTAGAGCTCATGCTAAAATTTTGTAGATGGAATTCCAAATGGAACGTGTTGGACGCACATAAAAGTATAATACGGTACCTCAACGTTGTTATATGTGTAACTATAGCTCATGTGTTTATTTAACTATGATTTTACACGCGGGGCTATTAGATGGTAGAAGTAGAAGGATTTTGTTGTTTGGGAATCTAAGGATTACGCGCGTAGTCGCTAGATGTTAAATTAATGGAAATTCCGGAAAAGCCAGGTCGTCTGCGGGAAAAACTTTGTTGTGTATTATAAATCCTTCGGGTGTATGCCTACTAAGGCGTTGCATTGAATAATTTTATCCATAACTAGGATTAGCACAAATAACTTATTTATTTGAAAATCAAGTCTTTTCTATATTGCCTAGTGCTTATACATATATAAATGATGTTGTTTGAATGAAGTAAGTACCTAATGCAAAACTTGTAAGGGACGCGCTCGTTGTTTTGTTTCTGGAAGTATACCTAGTTATTTGGCAGAAATGGATTTATTTTTCCATAACATAACATTTAAGCAGGTAACTAGACCTAAGTTGCTTATGATTATAACGATACTTCTAAATAAGTAGACTGAAACTTGCTCACATCAAACAAGATCTAAAGTTTAAAAAATAATAAAGGCACATGGAAGTTCTAACCAAATCCAAAGTGTGATGTGATATTCTTTCTAAAAATAAATATGAGGAAATAAAAAATAAAGGATAGTTATAAATTAGAAGTCTAAAACTACCTTTTATATTATCTCAATGGTACGTTAATCGGATGAAAATTGCCAATAGTATTAACACAATTTAATCACTCAATCGTTAAGGATCAGAAATGAAATGATTTTAGAAAAATCAAAAAACATAAGTTTTAACAATCTAGACGAAGACAAAGAAGACAGAAATCAAGGCAAAATCAAGAAAAAAAAAATATGAGAAATTCGTTTTCATCTTTATACTTTTTGAAAATACCATCCACTCAATAAAAATGCAAATATTTCAATGATTATGAAAAATTGCAACAAACATTTTTTGACATTAAATAGAATAGTCATTCAATTTTATAACAATTAAGTCATTTTATTCAAAATGTATTGCTACGGCAATGGAAATCCATAATAACTATCTTTCATCTATTTAGAATTATTGACATTTTCGTTGTCAAAGCGCATGTAAGTAAACTACATTCGCTGATCGAAAAGTATGTATTAAGGTGGATAATTTAAGCTGAATTCATCGCTAATTAGTGGTGAACATTTAAAATTTGTCATTCAATGTTTTCTAGGTTTTTTTTTTTTTGCTTTTCTGAGTTGATATCAAGTTAGCGAAGCACCTCCTCAAAAAGTGGTAAAAACTTCTTCAATTGAATGATTTATCATAAATGTTTTGCCGTTAATTAGCAGTGATAATTTAAATTTTACCGCGCTATAAGCCCTATTATAGCTGTCAACTATCAAACAAGACACTTGATAGATATCAATAAATTGAATGAATGTATTATGAATATCAGTATTTTTGATCGACTGTGAATTTTATTAGATTTTATCATTATTGTGAATGATTTTTTGATAGACATGGTATTACGGGTTGACCAAACATTAATTGAAGGCAGTCGAGACTCATTGCAAGTTTGATGGCAAATGGGTAAATGTCTAACAAATAATTAATTCAAATTAAAAAACGGTATTTTTGTACTTCATGGTTTGTTTTTAATAAATAAAGATTTAATATCTTAAAAAAGAAAATATATCTTTATTTTCTAACTAACTATACTAACTAATCAAAATAGAAACATCAACACAAAAACTAATAACTTCTCTCATAACAAAACTTAAATAAAATTCATTCCTAATAAGTAATAACACAGTAATAAATTTAAATTGGTAAATAAGGACTCATAATATTTAGCTTTGCTTGCTCAGTTTCCAGAAGTTGATTTTAAGGTTCAATTTTGTTTTTCTGTCATTCTCTTTGTTTTTCAAATTTTCTTTGTAAAGCAATAACTTTTCTTTTTTAATATTAAGAATTTCACTATTTTTTTCTTTTTTTAAATTATAAATTTTTGTTTGCATAATATTAAGTGTTTTGAACAGGGATGCCCCTTTGCTGCGATAGCAGTAAATCTACTGCACTTTTCGCAGAAACTAAATCTACTGCCACTAAATTCAATCTACTGCACTTTTTTATATTTAATGAACCTTCTCTTGGACTGTCTGAAAAACATGCAAACAAATAACCGCTGTAAAGAACGTCTGAACGAAGCCAATTCATTGTGAACTTGGCAACATTCTCTTATGACATAAGAAATTAGTTGGATGCTTTCATTCATGAAACAAATCTCTTCCTCTGTCTCTGTTTCTATTGTGTTCCCGTTTTCTGCTAAGCTAACGGGATTCTGAGAGTTTATTTGAATTCGTATTTGTATTGTGTGACACTGACAATTCCTCATTTTACAAGAATTATTAAAAAAAAATGACATGGATAAATATTTATTGAAACCACAAAAACAGTAAAACTGTCAACTAGCCAAATATCGTGAGTGTTTTCTTTTAGTTTAGTTTTCAAGTTTTTAATTTATTTTTACTAAATGATAGAAAAAAAACCCTAATTCAATTCAAGAAAATGAATGTACGAGCTATTTATTTTTATGTTTTTTTGTTTAATAAAAATCTACCGCGGAAATATCCAATCTACTGCATTTTGTTAATGATCTACTGCGCTACTCTTTTCTTGAAGTAGCAACGCTGGTTTTGAACACTTTTTTGAATGTTGTGTTCATTCTATCCATCACATCAATCATTTTGTGGTAAAAAATGTCTTGTTCCGACGTTTGATTTTCCAGAAGAGCAATTCTTTTTTTTTTCATTATTCTCTTTATTTGTAGATTTTTCTTGACTACGACTACATCAGGTTTTAAATTTCTGCTTCGACCTGGTTGTTTCGACTTCTTCGGCATTCTTGACTTCAACAGTTGAATTTGGTAATTCCAACGCAAATTCAATCCCCGGAGGATCAACACTGGCTGAAAAATTCATAATTCGACTTACTGCTCCTTCAGTGTCAGTCAACCAGATTATATTATTAGATTCTCCGCCAGTTGTAGTCATTTCAATCTTGTAATTTGCAAGTTTTTTTTTTTAATTTTTGTTTTTTGGTCAATCCATACCTTAAAGGGTTATTAAAATCAGTAAACAAAATAATAAATTGAATGCTCTTAAGTAAATTACACTCACTCTTTGCCACTTAATTGAGCCACGTTGCGGAGGTTCCAAGCTATTTAATTCTACTGCAATAACTTCCCACTTTTTTGCAAGATCCGCCTTTGCCAGCATTCCCCTTGCAACTCCAGGACTATCTTCCATCAACTCAACCATTCTTTCTAATTGTTTTTTATTGCTTACTATTCTGTTCCTAAATAAAGGAATTTCCATAATCGACATGAATATTATTTCCCTTTCTGATCTGTCTAAAATCTAGAAAAAGCTAAAGACTTACAAAACACATTCGTCCGAAAGCTTGAATATAATTCAAAGTTCACATATCTACCAGAAGTATAAAGAAACAATCCTAACCTACCAATTTTTCCAGCGAAATAGGCAATTGCATTCCCTTCCCAAAACAGTTATACGCGTAAGGGAGAGCCCTTGGCAACACAAATAAAAAACTACCTTATGTTCCTGGCGTATATTCGTTAATGTGTATATGGCTAGAACTGTTACACGCTGCAAAAGGTTTTGGGTTGGATTTCTAGGCTAAGCCACCTAAAAAAAAAATGAAATTGACAAAAATAAAATATCTAAGAAAGGTGTCAATGCTGTCTATAATCCAAGGGTGGTGGCATTTCCAAAGATCTTTGTACATTAAAATACATGCAAATGTTATAGTGCGATGCATGTTTATGAATCATCGTTCTATTTAAGCCCTTAATCAACGTATTTTGTTATATGGTTCAACTATGCTCAGCTTTAATGTTTATAGCGAAAATCTAATAGGTTTAAGTACAAAAAGTAGCATGATATAAAAAAAAGTCAAGCTTCACAACAACCATCAGCTTCTTGTGATCTTTCTTTGGCAAATTGCGACATAAATCGTCCTCGTAAAATTCCTTGGAATTTTATAGCGCTGCCCAGAAAAATAAACGAACAACAATTAGCTGCGCTCTTAAAAAAAAAAGAAAAAAGGATTCTGTCAGGCTATGTTGAAATTACAGTGTAAAAGATGCATTAACTTTTTTTTTTTTTTTTTTACTTTACTGCACTAGCACTTCCATCACAAAGTAAAAGTAATATTTCTTGCATTTGTGCAAGGCATCATGAATATTTCCTTGATGGGACTGTAATGAAATTTACTGAAACCAGGGAAGATATAGCATAGAATACATGCATAACATCATACGTATATAATACACTGGCATGGCATAGTATAACGCTCGTGGTGGGGTATTAAAACGCTTAGCGAAGGGAAAATGCCACCCAACTGAACTGAGTTTGAATTCTAGGGTAGGATGTCGGATGATGATCAAGCTGACGGACGGAAAGACGCGGCTATATTATGGTGGTTGAATGGTTGTATGCGGTCTCTGGTCGTGGTGTTTTCCACGACAGCAAAGAAAATTTTAAGAGCGACATCGTCGTCGCTATCGCCGCCGTCGTCGTCGTTATCATAAGAATCCGTGTGTTGTAATAGAAGCACATGCAGGAAATATAGGCTGACTTTGCTGACTAGACAGAGAACAGTAAATCGTCCATCGTATAGGAAGAGTGGTTTTCTTTTTTTTTTAACTGTTGGCTTGCGGCTGATTCCTTAAGAAAATTTCCTCATTTTCTGAATAATTCCCTTGTGCTTTTATATATTGCAGTGAAGTGAATTTATATAGTTGCTACATACCATACATATGTATATGTGTTATTTAAGTATATGAATGCATTTTGTATCGTGATGAAGAATATTTACAACCCCTCGCAGAAATAGTTCAGTTTTTATATAAGATTGCTTTACCACCAAAGACTGCAAAAAGGTCTGTGAAAGCAGATATAAATGCTGACAATTGTATATGTATGTTAGTAAAGTACTTATCTAGTAAGTTTGGTTGAAATAGAGCTTAGAAAAATTTAGCTTGTTTTTAACTTTAACTTCATCGCCGCCGTCGTCGCGTCGTTATATCTATTTCTATAAATTATAATTCAAACTTGAATATATGTATGTAAACATCTTAGAAATTGGAATATAAATAATTAGTAATTGAATTCGAATGTTAAAATAAACACTAATTAAAGATTGGAATATATATTTTATATTTTTCAAGGTGATTAATATCCAGGCGACCGGCTAGCTGTAACTGGTTTAAATTATAATTGTCAAATAATTCATAAGTACTATCTAAATGAATATCCTCATTGTTTATTGAAAAACTATGCAATTTGACTGCCAAGGCTTCAATTGTTTCTGGTTTAGTGGTTTATCGGAGTAGGTGTTCGACTTTATATGTCCTTACTCCCGAAAAAAGGCGTCAAATCGCACAAACATGGTGGCCAGTTAACAGGCCCATTTCGTGAACGATTACATCAAAAGTTTCTTTCGGTGCATTAATTGTATTGGGTGGTGTTTGGCATGTGGGAATGAAGACGTTCTGTTGAGACCAAATGCAACTAACACACAACTATGTTCAAAATTAAGTGAAATTGGAATTAAAAATGCAACAATAAACTATAGTACAATCACTGAGGCCGATTCTTTGATTTCTTACTTTGGATCTTCTTCCACTTCTAATAATGGCTTTCGAACAGATGTTTTTTACCTAGAAACCGAAGATTCTTTTTCTTTTCGCAATATATCTGAATATGAACTTTTTAAAGGGGTCTGCTATTAACTCCAACGCAGTTGGGACTGATGGAGTCTCGGTTAAACTTATATTTCCAGCATTTGGAAAACATTTTCTCTTTTTCTTTAATTCTATACAGTTTTTCCTTCTGATTGCAAAACTGCTTAAATATACCCAGTTTCAAGAAACAATAAACCGGTTTTGCCCTCAGAATTTAGGCCTATAAGAATTCTCCCTGCAATATCTAAGGTCTGCAAACAAAAGAATTATGAACGACCAAATCTGATACCTAACAGGTTTTTTAAAAACAAGTCTGGCTTTAAGGGGTATAGTAAGACATTTTCCATAATTGATATGTATAACTGGCACTTAAAGAAAAAACATAGATCAGAAAATGGCGTCAATCCTTCTTCTTCTTGATTTTAGCAAAGCCTTTGACAGTGTTGATCATAATCTTGTTTGTCTAAAGCTGAGAATGCAGTTTGGATTTTCGTCAACTGCATGTAACCTTATATTCTCCTTTCGTAATGGCAGAAGACAACACACCCAGAAAGTTTCGTCGATTTTGCCTCTTTATCGAGACGTACCCCAAGGATCGATTTTGGGTTTGTGAATGATTTGTCTGCAGTCGTTAAACATAGCACTGTTTTTATATATGCTGACGAGCGACGACGTCCAGATGCTTAATTCTTTTAAAAAATGTGAACCTAATATGTATGTGATGGAACTAAGTGGTGATAAATGGTGCTGAATTGGGCAAAGGACAATTCATTGGTTATAAATGCTGTCAAATCCAAAGCCATTGCTTTTGAAATCTCTTTGGATTTTCAACCAGTAAATATGTTTACTCTTGATGGTAACACAATTCCATATACGAAAGTAGTGTTAAGGTGCTCGGCTTTTACCTAGATGACAAGCTGTCATGGGAGGTCCATATAAATAGCCGAATTAGAAGAATTGCATTTACTTTAAGGAAACTATATTCAATAAAATATTATTTACCTTATAAAATTCGCTGAAAGGTCCTATTTCTTCCTATATTATTGTACCGCTATGAAATTTATAATTTACGTAATAAATTAAAAGCCTCTTTTAACTCCGTTGTGAGGTATGTTTTCAAAAGAAGAAGATATGATCATATAAGTGATTTTGTTTTCAAGTTTTTGGTTTATCTTTTGAAAATTTTCTATTTTTGTCTTTCTGTTTTTGTCTTTAAAGTTATTAAAACCAAAACACCGTCTTATATCTTCAATGACATTAGTTTTAGTAGACTTCGACTCTACCCGACCAATATAATGACCGTTTCTCACAGAACCGTTCATATATGTTTCGTGCAACTAGCTGATCATATCAAAAAAATTTCGAAAATAACGTATAACAGCACAACGTAATGTGCTACAGAAATGTCCACGTTTTTAATTAACCCTACCGCCGCCGGCCGCTAGCTATAGATGGTTACACATAAAAAAAAAATTTAAGCAAAAGAATTGTTACAATATTTTTTATAACAGACAAACAGAAATACAACTGTGATAAGTGGTATCAGAATCAGTTAAGTTATGTTCCTTTCAATGTTCAAAGGCTTCAGAAAGACCTTGATGCGTTCATGTTTTTTTTTTTTTTTTTTCTTTCAACTTCGTTTGCATTCATTGCACTCATTTAACTCAATTTTACGAAGCCCAGCCCTTTAAGAATTTTTTTGTCTGTTCATCGAATCGAATATCCAATGAAATTGCGTTTTGATTGATACTTGATCCTTCCTCAATAATCGCTTTATATTTTACGCACCTCCTTCATATTACGAACAATAAATTTACATCAGAACCCATTATGTCATGTCAATCATAATTCTTAACAAAAAAAAAAAAAAAAAAGAATTTACACAAGAAGGGTTTTTCTTGTATACCTACCTACATATATATGTATTTACATATATACAAAATGGGGTACATCAGTTTCCTTAAAAATGGCTGCAATGCATTAATGTATTTTTTTGCTGTAGCAAGGGCATGTTAATTCTGTGTCAATGCCCTTTGAAGAATTAAAAAGAAAAAATGTATTCAAAAAATATTTTTGGCATCACGTTGAAATTACCAGATTTATTTGCAGGATATATATGCACATGATTTTATATTTGAGCCACTTGGTATGAACTAATTAAGGAAGGGATATTTGCATTGCACAACGAAATTAGCACTGCTCATAGTGTCTAACAAAGGATGCTTAAATTCCCATATGCAGTATCCTTATGTATGTTATGTAGGTAAGGTACTCATATAAAACAAAATGAGAATAGAAACCAAGTTTTACTGCGACACCATTAAAATAAAGGGAGAAAAAAAAACACGAATAATAATATAAAATTTGTCAATTGAAGGGAAGAAAGAACCTGCACCAATGTCCTTAGAAAAAAATAATAAAGAAAAGAAACAAAAAAAAAAAAACAACGCCTTACATCTTGGTTGCTCCTGAAACGTGCCGTTTAAAAAGAATTCCGATTGAATACAAAACCCTTCGATAAAAAAAAAGAAAAAAAAAAACTACACACACACAAGACAAGATTGTCTTACACAAATCTCTACAATGATGTAAAAGCAGACCAGGACAGTCGGAAAGACAATAATCATCACGACTAAATTGGAGCTGGTGACAAATTGTTCCTTTATTTTCAGTCTTGTGTCTCTTATCCAGTATATTCCAGAGTCCTTTGTCTTGGTCTTTTGTTCGTTTTTGACATATATTCGAGGGATTACAAAAAAAAAATGATTATCTTTCGGGTTTTTATTAGATGAAGGAGTTGAGTTTTTTTTTTTTTTGCTGTGTGATTTTTGGACTTTCAAGAACTTTTATATTTATAAGAAAATAAGATTGGTTTCTTAAGAGATTCGATGTAAAGTTCTTGGTAATTATCAACCGTTTAACCCTCTTCTCGTTATTTTTGTGTGTCTGTGTCGTTATTTAAGACTACTAATCCTGGGTTTTTAATATCTATAATCCATAGCATTCCTTTTTTGGAAGAAGTCTTTCTGAACGACGAAGGAGAAAAGATGCTTTTATCTTTTTATATCATTCTCGCCAGTGTTACTGAATGATATGGCGAACACAGGAATGTCACATGGACTAGATATTATTTGTAGTTCTTCAATTAAATCAAATCACCTATGGTTTTTATTTTCTGAAGATAAAAATTTACAAAGTGGGTCGGTTACATGTTGTCAAACAAAGAGAAAAGAATGTTTAAAGAGTAATAGGTAAAAATGACTGCGTTCTGAAAACAAGGAGTTTCGATTATTAAAAAAGGATTTTGATTTAGCGAATAGTCCCAAATGTATTTTTTTTTTCTTATAGTAAGTCTTCAAAGATTAAAAATAATTCATGTTTGATTTGAGTTTATTAATAAGGGTGTTAGTTTTAATTTAATGATATTCCATACGCAGTGTGCTCGTTTGTTTGGAAGTTGGAGTAAGTCACGCTTAAGTGTGACTACCCTCATTTTGGAGAGAAAATATTAAACTATGGTTGATCCAAATTATTGCAGTGCAATAAGACCCGCAGAAAAAAAAGACCGTGATGGGTTCTATTTCCAAAATAAAAGCAATTAACACCTGTGGGCTTCTTTTCTTTTTTGGGGTGGCCATAAGACCCACCACAAAAAAGCATTAAGACCCGCGGGAGTAATTTCCTTTCTGAATTGGCATTAAGACCCAGTATTAAAATTTAATTCGATAATGCATATATGAATTTAACTTTAACTTTATACTATTGGCTATGACATTGTTGACATTGGCGCCTGTCTGATGACTGAACATACCCTAATGATGTTGCGTGGCGGGACAGAGGACCCAAAGAAGGTTCCTTGGGAACCCGCGAAGCGGTCCACCCAAGCTACTGTTGTTCTTAGACAACAACAACTGTTGAAAAAATATTAAATCTTTTTTGTTTATCAATATATTCTTCGAATTGAAACCTAACAGAAAAAGGAATTAAAGCCCACAGCTTTTATTTCCATTTCAAAAGGGAAAAAAAGCCCGCGGGTGATATTTCCTTTTATTTCGGGAAATAGGGTTATTGCTTATGCGCGTTTATTAGAAGTGCTTATTATTTGTGTTTTGTCCACTCCACTTAGAGACCAAAAGATACGGCAAATGTGCCAGTTTGGGAATTTAGCTAGACCGACGATTCTTTAAAAATAATTTGGCTAGACTGTCAGTTCATTTACAATCAATTAAAAAAAGAAACGGATTGCGTTCTTACACATTTTATTATAATTCTATAAATATTTGACAAACTGCTAAAGTAAATTTTACTTCAAAATATGAACAAGTTGGGATTTACTTTTAGTTTTAAAGCTTTATTTAAAATTAATTCACACTCCTATTTGATAAATTTTAATGGATATCATCCAACAAGATTATGGAGTTCCCCAAGGTAGCCATTTGGTTCCAGTCCTTTTTTACATTATTTGTAAATAATCCTTCGTCTGTTTTAAAGTACCTATGTATACTTAAATTGTCTTCATTTTGCTGATGATAAAAGACATAAAAGAACATCTTGAGGGACACTGGACATTGCCATTTCCAGTTGACCTAGCCTAACAATATTTACCTAAACTATTAGAGGTTATTGTATTTGAGAGCTTTATTTCAATTGCAAATCTTTTCTTGCATAATTTGTAAATTTACGTCTTTTACAAATAAAACTATTGAAAATGGCCATCAAATTAAGTATAGACTATCTATATTGACATAAATAAGGCCTTCAATGAGTTGCCTCATTCATAGTCTTATTTTATTCCAAATTTCATCTCATGGTTTTCCTTCAGCTGTCGTTCAATAGATCGGATTGTATTTTTAGGGCAGGACATATAAAGTTCTTTTTAGAGAGTTAAACGCAGACTTTGATGTACCTTAAGGTAGTCCCCTGGGTCCACTACTCCTTAAATGATGTTGTTTCAATAGTAAACATTTTGTAGGTTGCAGTAAACGTCAAAGCTCAAGCTTCAATATTGCTTTGTTACAATTTTGTTTTGCTACTCAAAGATTAAGAAATGATTTTCTTAATTTGTATTCTTTGTAAGAATTCAACATACAAAACTATAAAAATTTTAATAAAATGTTCGAAAATTTAAAACTGATTCGTTTTAAATTTAATCGTTTATCGGCACTTTAAATTTGTTTCACACTGATTTCAATTCTCTCTCGCTGGCCACTGTGGTGATGGTGATAGCTAACACTCTTTACCTACTATAAAAGTGTGTTAATTGTTTTCGAATATTGTAATCATGATTAGGCTGTGGCTTGAACACTCGCTGATAATTGCAATATATGACCAAAGAAAATCACATTAACGTCAAGAGTCAGCAGTCAAAGGAAAACTAACCCATACTGTTTATATTTAGTATAGATGAGGTAGACCTTTGCAATCATTTATATTTAGATGGCCTACCGACGGGCGGCAATGATGATGATGACTGACTAGCTTTTCAACAAGGATATTACTAACAAATTTAATTTTATATATATGTAAACACTCTTCTTTCTATATAATGAACTATTAGGAGGAGTATATTTGAAATTTGAATGGTTATATACACTAACCCACAATATGGATGCTAGCACTCAATTAAAGGTTTACATTAATTCAGGCCCGTTTCATGATTTTGCCAAGTCTCATCAATGAAGGACACACCATAGCCACAACACATAGTAGAGACGCGCATACCAGTGAATTAAATTATCATACTAATCGATGGTCATTAAGCGCCCAATATTTGGCCTAAAATCGATAATTTACACGAAGCTTAATCGAGAATTATAATAATCACATAGAGAAAGAGCGAGAAAGTAAGCATATGTCCTTCGAATGTACATATGTCTATACAAATGGACCAGGATTCAGGAACGAAATTAGAGTTGTGAGGTTAAAGGGAATAAGTCTGATGGCACCAGCCATCCGCCAAAATGCAATTAAACGCACTCCAACAACGTATAACGCCTCGATATGCGACATGCGAGTGAATTCATTATATTCAAATATAGAGAAGATCCTTAGCTTTAAATGGACTGAATTAAAACTGCGGCTCGATTATGCCTATAGTGTGTATATTATGGGCGGATTGCCATAATGTTGTAGCCGTAAGCAGTGGACGAGAACGGTCTTTTGGGACTTACTTCGATAATAGTTGGACTTAAAATCGGCTTCAGGAAAGAACTTTAGTGTTTATAATTTGGGAAAAAGGATAAACTGATGTTATTAGGCCGACAGATTCAACGATATAGAAATCGAATGAGAGTGTTTTTATATAGATAAGGCATTAATTTGATGGTAGTTTCGGTGTAAAATTTTCATTGATATTTATTTTTTCAGGTTAAAGGTATCCCCTATCTTAATATTCATTTTTGTAATAAATGTGTGCAACTACCAAGAATTTTTCAAAGGTTTTACATAGAAAAAGTTTTGAAAACAACGTCTGCATTTAATTAGGGCCATAGTAAGTCACAACATGATCCAATTTTTATCAAGAGGTATACAATATTTTTAAAACTGTACCTATTGCTAATGGTATACTACTGGATAAATGATTTTTTGTTGTATGTTCAATATTGAATTTAAGGTTAATTTTCGGTTAATTGATTAAAACTTCATAAAAAGTCATATAAGAATAATAAAATGTGCGTTCCTTTACTTTGAAACTCTGTGATTTTCTGTCCAAAACTACTTCATTTTATTTTTTTTTTATATGAACTTTGATAGACTTTTGTGTTGTTTTGGAAAGAAAGTCACAGAGTTTCAAAGTAAAAGAACGCACCTTAAGTTCCAAAACGTAAAAAAAAGTTAATCGATAGCATTACATTTGACGCATTCGAAAAATGAGATCTTGGACATTTTTCTCACACAAAAGGTGAGCAAGCGAATCCAAGATTTTTTTTCCTCAGAGTTTTGACAGGAAAACTGAGAAATTATGCTGAGAAATCCTGTTCATGTAAGTGAGACTGCTGAGATCTCATTTTACTGAACACTCCTAATTCTATTATTATTATTGATGCTTTGCATGCATTAAGCTTCGCATAGGTTTGACATTTAATGCCGTTTAAAATGAAAAAGAGGTTAGATGTCATTTTAGTAAAACGAAAACCGTAATAAGGGTGAATAACAACCCATAACTTACAAACAAATTTCAATTAAATTCAATTCATTTCAATGTAATTTCTTTTCCTTTTATACATTTTACTTTTTCTTACACTAGATATATTGAGAAGAACTGTCAAGTATGGCCCTCTTTTTTAATGACATTATGTATGATGTATACTTCTACTGCTGAACTATTTACACATTTTAAGAGTTTTTGCCAACGGAACTATTTCACAATTAATTTTGACGTTTCGGTCATCACATTGACATCCAAACAAAATTGCAGTTAACGACATCACTGACGTATGGGATGAGTTTAGAAATTCATGACTTTTTCTCTATTGACTTTTGGAACTCATGATTTTGCATCAAAGTCCCCTTTCACGGGAGGAAACTAGTTGCTGCCAGTGTTGTTCCTCAACGTGTCGACTTTAATTGTCTTCATTAAAAGGTAGACAATTGCGTCGACAATGTCAACAATGTAAACAATGTCCACAATGTCAACAATCATGTATACAATGTAAACAATTGCTGTCACATTTGTCAAATTGCAACTTGCTGCAGATTTTTTGACGTTTTCTTTTAATTTCCAATCATATAGACCGTTAATTCCCCTTACTTGTTGTCCTTCTCACCTTAATACTGAAAGTTGCTGGAAACTCAGTTTCCTCGTGTGAAATGGGACAAATACGCACTTGATGCATTTTAGAACTCAGCCTGTGTTACTCAAAATTTTCCATTTACTTATTTTTGAACTGACATTTTTAAGATTACGAAAAAAAGAACAAAAAACTGTTAAAAAATATTTCGAAATAAAAAAAGATTCTATAGTAGACTGCGAATTTGAAATTGTGAAATCCCAATTTTAATTTTGTGATTTCAGTTTGAATTTGAATAACTCACAGTAAGCAACGGAATACAAGTTTTTTTTTTTTTCATATAAAAATGCCACGAAGTATTTTTTCGCAAAGATATAATTTGGAGAAGATAAAAATGAATGCGTTTTTAGATGGTTAGTTTGCTTAGTTAAAATATAAACATAATTTATTAACTTCTTTTATTCCAAATCCAGATGTCTTTCGGAGTACTTCAATTTTTCCAAAAATAGGTAGAATTCCGCCATTAAAAAGGAAATTCCAGCCATTAAATTGCGAGAAAAATGCTCTGGGAAGTAAGAAGGAAAAAAAGCTTCTTAGATCAAATGAATGGTAAGTACATACAAATATATAAACATACACACAAACATTATGTAAATGTGTTAAATATTTGTTTTAAATAAAGGTATGACAGTGATCGGATTGCTATAACAACAAGATATAATTTGGAATCTATGATGGGCTGCATTTTAATGGACAGACATTCCGAAAGTGACAATAGAAAGCAATTCAGCGTTAAAGATTCCTCAAAAAATGCAGTCAGCAAAGAAGGGGGTAGCCATTTTTCCACTGCAGTGACATCTACTGTAACTTTGACAAAGAAAGAAACCGACAAAACCACAGTAAAGTCAAATTTTGATGCAACTCCGATCGAATTATCGAAAAAGTCCGACTTTTTCGATTCGGACTTAGAAAACTGTCCAATTGATTTGAAATTTTTTTCGGACAATACCAAAAAATGTCGTCGATTAAAACAACAAAAGACATACGAATGTGAGCACTGTCAGAAGACTTTCGATCGTCCTTGGGTATTGCATGGTCATATGCGTTTGCATACGGGTGAGAAGCCTTTCGTTTGTCCAAAGGAATCGTGTCAGAAGAGATTTGCAGATAGGTATGACAGTTGACATTGCTATTCTTAACCCCGTATGTGTGTGTGTGTATACTGTTATATTGCAAATTATAGATCAAATTTGCGAGCACATCAGAGAAGTAAAGGACATCATAATTGGTCATTTCAATGTCCACAATGTACCAAATCATTCAGTCAACAAAGTTATTTAAATCGTCATAGCTTGCAGGCTTGTCGGAAATTCTTATCGCATCACAAAAAATGATGAAAATGATATTGTGAGTTTGTTTTTGTTAAGTATGTGTTGTAAAATTTTTGAGTTTGTTTGTGTTAATATATAAAAATAAAGGATAATTACATACGATTTAATCAGTTTCTTTTAATCGATATTGTAATATTGTAAAGGAATCTAGAATCTACAAACTTTCATGACCTTGATGAAGAAGGGAAATTCTTTGTATTTTTGAATTCGAATATCTACTGCCAATTTTTCAAAATATGTTTAAACAAATAAAAATGAAGGCATAGCGTGAGTGTAGAAACGGGCGAAAGGGAAAGTTCCGTTGTCGTTCCGAAGTATTCTTATTCATTTGGTAGAGCCTTACCAACAAGTTTCTGCATAGTACAATTTTTCGTGGGAAACGATAGGACCAACTATTAGTTTTCTTATATTAAAATCGGTTATAATGTGTGGTAAAGCATTAATAAAAGTTTATGATTTAGTTTCATTTTTTTTAGTTTCAGAGAAAGAATTTTTTAACAAAATAGTTAGATTCAAAATAGCTTTTTACGGCCTTTAGTCCACACAAATTTTTTAGGCGTTTCGTCCCGGCGATCTCACTTGAAATCATCAGTTGACTAGTGAGGACCTTGTCAATACGCAATTTTTGATAAGTTCAGTCCATCTAACATAGATTTCATGACGAATATCTAGTGTGAACTAGTTTGTATTATTAAAAAAAAACCTTCTTATAAACAATGCCAGGCCACGGGCAAAAAACAAAAACAAAAACTTCCAATTTAATGACTAGGAATTCTAGTCTTGTTGGATATAGTTCACACTAGATATTCGTCATGAAATCTATGTTAGATGGACTGAACTTATCAAAAATTGCGTATTGACAAGGTCCTCACTAGTCAACTGATGAGTCCAAGTGAGATCGCCGGGACGAAACGCCTAAAAAAAAAATTTTTGTGGACTAAAGGCCGTAAAAAGCTATTTTGAATCAATAATTCAACAAGTCCAATTAAATAGTGCTAAGTCTTCTACTTGGCTGATGTATTTCAGTAGTATATAGAGTTTGTATTATTAAAAAAAAACCTTCTTACAAAATAGTTAGAGTCACAATTTTCGAGAAATATAAATTTCGTTTAAATAGTTTTTAAATGGCAATAGCAATAGTATTTGTGGTACCAGGGTATGCAACGGCAGCGTGCACACTCAGTTTGGTAACTTCGTTTTTGATAACCAGATTTAGCATTCGAAAAACAAAGCTTATTAGCATCTTTTACTAGTTTAAAAGGTAGTTACTTGATCTATAACTATCACATCATTTTTAAATATCCAATTTACTAGCTAGCTTAAACTACCAGTAACAGACTCGCTTGATATATCATCGGCTGTAACTGCTACCTAAACCTTGTTGTTCTGTCGCGCCAGTAATTTCAGCAAACTTCAACTTTCGGCTACAGTAAGACCTACACAATTGTGTGTGTTTAGGAAGTCAAACTAAATAACAAATGAATTACCAAACTGCTACTGCGCTGATATACTATCTGGTATTTTTTGGCGAACAAACTCTATACCCTTGTTTGAAGAAAAAACACTCATACGCCATACATTTAAGAAAAGATGAATTCTTATTATACCTACCGGAAAATAAAATATATAATTGAATCAGTGAGTGAAGCAGAAAAATTAAAAAAAACAACACTTATTCAATTATTTATTTCTTCCTCTCAAATGAAATTTCTTTAATTAAAAGACTAAAAATATAAGTGAAAAACTGAAAACACTTATAGTAAGTTAACTGCATTTAAAAGGCTTATTGACTAAAATAAAAAAAAACCTAGACAGTTCTGAAGTTTTTCCTTTCTGGAATGGAAACAAAAGCTGTGGGTTTTATTTCCTTTTTCTTGATGGTTCCAATTCGTAGAATGTAGGGAAAAAAACTCATTCCAGTATCATGTAAAGAACTAATGATTTTGGACTTTCAAGGTTTGATGTTTGAATGAAACAACAACACTTGGGTGAGCTGTTTCACGACTGCCAGGCCGATTATCAGACACTTTTTTCAGTAGTGCTTGGTCATTGTTCAATTGCATTTTGGAATTTGTCAACAGTGTTCTTATACAACAGAACCTTGGCTGGCGTGCTTTGCGGTTTTTAAAGATTTTAACTCTCTCTTTGTTTCATGTGTCCCGCTCACGCAACTCTGTTGCTCCGCTTATGGTATGTTCAGCCATCAGGCAGGCACCAATTTCAACAGTTTTCTTGGCCAAGTTAAAAGTTAAAGTAAAGTACATGGTGTATGTATGAATTATCGAATCATGGGTCTTAATGCCAATTCAGAAAGTCAATAACTCTCGCGGGTCTTAATACTGGAGGGTCTTATTGCCACTCAGAAAAGGAAATGAAGCCCGCAGGGGTTATGTCCTTTTATTTTGGAAATAGAACCCACGGGCTTTATTTCTGCGGGTCTTATTGCACTGCACCCACAAGGCATAGTCTTTTCAAAGACCTGTGTACAAGATTTGTACAAGCCGCAAAGGATCGTAATACACGCCTATTATGAGACGCTTCGTGAACAGAATATAACAGGAATATAAGAAAATAAAACGCATTCACAAAAAGCCAAAACCAAAAACAAAGTCAATAGTTTCTTAGACAACAGTATATAATGAAAGAAAAGTAAATAAATTATTGAATCATACTTTAAGTTTGGGGCTTAATGCCAATTCAGAAAAGCAATAACTCCCGCGGGTCTTAACAAAAGTTTTTGTAGTAGGACTTATTTCCACTCCAAAAAGGAAAAAATGCCGCAGGTATTATTTTCCTTCATTTTGGAAAATAAGACTCGTGAGCTTTATTTCCGCGGGTCTTATTGCTCTGCACCATACAGAAGGTGTACAATGCATCTATCATGAACATTTGTATCTATAATCATGAATTTCTCTTTATTCACAGATTCAAACAGACTAATGTGTAGCTCAACAAATTACAATTGCAATACAAAATTTTTCAATAAACTTTTTACCAAATACCATTGTTCATGTAAAAGTATACATACTACATACATTCTTATTCTATTTAAAACTCATTAACTTATTTAAAATATTTTCTGTGCAAATGTTTGTAGTATTGATTTGTGTAAAGAATTCTAAGTGTGTAATTGCTAAATAAAATATACTCTCAAAGCATACTCATACGAAATTCTTAAAATTTTCAGAAACTTAGTTATTTCAATCTTCACATCTTGATATGTAAAGAGTGTTCTCAATTTTCACAATCAATTGAAATTTAGAATGTCTAGGTAAGATAAGGTAATATAGAATTTTGTTTGTAGTTTTAAAATCTAAATCAATTTAATTACTTTCTCAGAAAGTTAACCACAAACCAGGTTAACTTTCTGAGAAATTCAATACCCACTCAATAAAATAATTAAGCTCCACTCTTACAAAAATACCTACATATTATGTACTTATTTTATCATTCCTAAGCATCAATTGATATATATATATGTACATGTATATATACATAGGTACATAATGATGTGGGAGGGTTGAAATTTTCAATTTCCCACACACTCGTACATATTATTTCCAATAATAAAAAAAGATGATATTATTTTTGTAAACAAGTCCAAAGATAAATGTGTTGATATTTTTTATATTTATTTTGGTTAAGTAGCCTGGAAATAATGTTAAACACCTTACATTGTTACAGGAATGCAATTTTTCTTGAAATCGGAGTAAAAAACAAAATAATTGGGTTACATAATTTTTTTTTTCATCGTTAAATCACTTTTGGTCGAATTGGAATTCTCAGCAAAACTAATTTTCTTTGGGATTTAAAAAAAAAAATTGAAAGAGCGTCAGAGTGTGTTGCGAACCTTTGGCTTTAAGGGCCAATTTGTTCCAAGTTGATTAACAATCTTTAATCAAGGATTATTGCAACTGGTAAACCCTCGAATGTGGCATGTTTTCCAATTTTTTATTAAAAAAAAACAAGATTTGAGTTTTTAATCATGGAAATTGCCAATCAACCGATTTTTATATTGATTAGTGCCATTTCATTATAGCCTGTTAAAGTGATGGTGCAGATTTAACCCACTGTGAACAAACTGGCACTAAGAGCGATAGTTGGGTCTTTTCGGACATACTATTTTTTGTAAGTGTAAATCAGAGTAAAATTGTTTAAAGTTTGGACTATTACAACACCTAGAATTATCTTACGGTCACCTCCTGGACTACTAAAGTGAGTTTTACTTTTTTATAGATATAATATCTGAAACTTTATTTAATAGAACATGGTTATTATTATTGACGTGCTTTTTATTTAAAGTTAATATCCTGTTTAACCCATATTCTACCTAAAACAGTTATTGCGGTGATCCACATATAGCTGTAGCACAACATCTGTAACCACAAATTTAGAAGTTTTTTCCGCACTGGCTTTAGTTGAGGTCACAATATTCTCGGAAAATAAAGAAGTTATAAAGGCTCTGTCAGCTTATACTGTAGAATTTTTAAATATTTACAATATAAAAATACCAAACTGAAGTTAACTGACAAAATAAAGAGACATATGACACATAATGCAATCAACAAGAAACCCATATCTATATGTTCTTATAAATATGTAAGAGCATTCCACAATTTGAAGTACTTTTTTTTTGCATTTGTATGACAGCGGACATCTTAAGGAAGTTATCGTAATTTACTCACTTTTTACAGTACATGAAATCATTTATTTTGGGCAATACTGCCACTCTCCTAGTATATGTTCATATAGATACTGCTGCCAGACTGACTGAGTTCCATGTCTTTCATTTTCAATGTATAGTTGCAACTTCTTGCAATTCACCCAGAAAAATGTCCTGAACAATTTCAAAAGTAAAAAGGATAATAGAAGGACATACAAATATAAGATAGTCTCAATATATCTATGTACTTACTAAGGCGATTGTTGGGCTGCTTACTTTGTTTATCTTATTTTTTTTTTTGTAGAGAATTTTTATCTTCAAATTGTTTGGCTCGTGTATATTTATAAACTTTACGTCTTTACGAACGAATAAAATTCGAAATGGAAGCAAAAACGAAAGCAAAGAAAGAAAGTAAAGAAAAAAAAAACAACAAAATAAATGACATCTCAATTTACAAATGGAATAATTTACATTTTTTGCTCTTGTTATTTTACTTTATGCAATATGTGAGCTGAGCATGGTAAATGGCTTGTGAAGAAGTAATTTTGGGTCTGTATATTTAGGAATAGTTGCAATGCAATCGAGATGTAAATGTTGAATATAAAGCACATAGTTTTTATTGCAAAAAAAAAAAATAAAAATTCAATAGTAGAAGAACCAAAAAATGGAGAGAGTTTTCTAATGGTTTTTATGCTTCCTTCAAATTAAAGATTTTCAGTCGTATTTATTAGATTTTTGTCTACTTAGACACTGTCTAACTATTTTAAAATTGGTGGAAATATGCTTTATTTAATAAAAAAAATATCACATTATTCACGGTTAAGACAATCTACTCTTGTGTCTTAATATGGCAGCTATAAGACAACAATAAAAAAGGTTTTTGAACACATTTTCCAAAGTTGGACAGTTGTCTAAAGTTAGACAACGTTTATAAATAAGACCATTTATAAGGGGTTTTTGGGTGATAACACACTTGCAGTTAGGCTGCAAAGCTTTCGCACCATCATATTAATATTGAAGGTTTGAATGAAACAACAACAATTGGGTGAGCTATAGCTATTTCACGACTGCCAGGCCGATCATCAGACCCCTTTAGTGGTTGGGGCATTGTTCAATTTTATTTGAAAAGCTTCACCCTTACAAAATGCAAATTGTTCAGTATCTCAACGAAAGTGACTATCCTTTGCGAGAATCCTTCGCAAGAACAATGCTGCAACGTTTTCGGACAACACTTACGCTTGGAAACATTTTATTCAGTGACGAAACACATTTCCATATTGATGGATATGTTAACAAACAAAATATGCGATACTGGTGCCCCAACAACCGATCAAAAACGTTTACATTGTTTTAAAACGACAGTTTGGTGTGCCATTTCAGCGATCGATGTAATTGGCCCTTATTCTTTTAACCAAAGTGAGATAGTCACTGCTCCGGTGTATTTCCGTATGATTGATGAGTTTTTGTTGCCGCAATTGCAGCTAAAGAAACCGAACCCAATTTCAACAGGACGGTTTGCCACTCCGCGCTCAGCTAGGGTATCGATGGAAACCCTAAGGACAGTTTTTCGAATAAACTGATCAGCAAGTACGGAGACATTCCATGGCCGCCTCGGTCGCCAGACCTCACACCTTGCGATTTCTTTTTATGGGGATACCTCAAATTAAAGGTTTACAATAACAATCGCCGGATAATTCAGGCCCTGCAGGAAAATATTCGCCATGAAATTCAAAGCATTACTCCAGCGCTTTGCCGTCGCGTAATCGCAAATAAGTAAGGGTCTGAGTAAGGGTCCGAGCAAGAGTGCATTGAAAAAAACGGCCATCATTTGGATGATATCGTTTTTATATTGAATTTTAAAGTTGAAAATATTCCGCTGGACACCCTTTATATGAAAGTTTAACTGGTATTTCTTTGGAATTTATATCAAACTATTGGCTCTTTTCTGGAGTGATCGCTATTATAATAATTCAGGATTAAATGTAACTTAAAAAATGACGGCGTTGGATACGAGGTTTAATGCATTATTACAAAACGAAGAGTTCATAGATATTAACCCTTTTAGTGATTAAAAAAAAAAAACTATATTTTGTTCGCAAAAGCTAAAGTAAGCTGCTTCAATCTCTCTTTGGTACCCATCGAAAACTCATTTGCTGAAATTAACACTGAAAAAATATTTAAAAACTTATAAATTCCGGAAATCAAAGACACTCTTTTTCTTTAATAAAAAATACAAAGAAAATCGCTTTATTTACTTCGTTTCTCTGATTCGATGTTCCCTTAATTTTAATCATGAAAACAATACCTACTCTTTGAAAAACAAACATCAATAAAAGACAATGGCGCAAAATTTTAAACAACCTATTGTTAAGGGCTTAGCATATTACTAGTTAGCAATTTGCTAAACATTTAGTTATTTACTAGCTCTTCGGAAATTGTAATCCTTTTTTTTTCGTTTTACTAATTAGTAAAATACTAACTCCCTTTTATTAAAAATGGTGCATCTAAACACGTCCAAACAATGACAGTTCGTGAAAGAAAAACAAAGTAAACATACCTAAACCTAGGGAACGGACCTAATAATTTGATTTACCATTGGCCAGGTACACTCCAAAACCTTTTTCAATTTTCTTAATTTTTGCCATCATGAAGAAAAATTTAAATCATTTTGGAGTGTACCTGACCAACCATAAACCGTACAGGGATGGTTGATACCTTTTTGGAATCAGATCCTCCATTAGCTTCGGTAACACTTGATGTCTTCCGAAAACATTTAATTTTATTTTATTTACTTTAAAAAACAATTAGCAAACGAATCATAAAAAAAAACACAATTTAACTCTTTGTCAACAAATTTCTTTCGAGGAAAATGAAAGATTTCATATGGATTTAGCAAGTTACTAAAAGTTAAAGTAGCCATTTTGTGATTTTAACTTTAGTAAATTGTTAAGAGATAGTAAGTTGCTAAAATCGTTTAAAATTAGCAAAATCTTCTTTTTATCTTAGTAACTTACTAAAATGGCTTTAACATTTTACTAAATCGTTTAAAATTTTGCGCCAATATTTCTAAGCCCTTAACATTTTTCTATATACCTAATTAAATTTATATCCATCATCAATGGATAAACCAGCTACTCTTAAAAATTACCAAGCCGGGCACATTACCTAAGTATCAGTGTAAAACTTTTCCATTGAATCATCGTCGCTATGTCACTCTTTTGAAAAATAATTCCCTTCTACCTATCTACTTGAAATTTCCATCTAATTAGATAATCTGATGCGACCCAATTAAAAAACTTGACAATATTGAAAATGAATTGACTTTATCCTGTGCAACCTGCATCCTGCCACTAATACATATACCTATTCCTTTATTCTCAACCTGTTTATTCATTGTTCATTGATTTCCTTTATTAGCCTAAACCACCAAAGGAAATCGCCATTCACCTCTACCCTGATGATAGTTGTTTCTTACACTCGTAGTCGTCTATATAGCTCAAAGGTAGGTTGATATACCTACATTATAGTGACTGCAGATTTTCCTGCATCTAATTAAATTCCTTGATTCTTGATCCTTTGCACGCGAAAACTTTACAAACGTCAAGTTGCAAAAGTAAAACGAAACAAAAAAAAACTCCAAAGCGATTACTTATTTTGTTTTTACATAAAAAGCCATCTGGCTTTTTTTTATATCTACATAGGTTGATATATGTATGAGTATATATGTAGATATTGTGAGTTCAACCAGCCATCAGCGGCATAAATTAATTATCTTTTATATTTTTTTTTTTTTTTTTTATTTACTGTACGATTCCTATAATGGTCCTCCTTGGAAGAATATTTTTATACAGAGATCGTAGGAACATAATAATTGCTATCGGTTCTCTTCTTGAAATGAAAACCGGCCTTGAATATCGATTATCTTTTATATGTACCCTACACCCAGTGACCAATTTAACACTCGTAAAAGCTCTTTTATAGAATTATAAAAGTTACACAAAATATAAGGACTTGTGAATCAGTTTATCAGGACATCATACATATGTATTGCAGTAATCTCTATAGCTATATGAGTACCTACACAAAAGGCTATTCAGATTATTTAATGAAATACAATCAATCAGAAATTATATCTGTTGTCGGGTGCAAAATGCATTTTCTCCATCATCCCAATGTGTTTCACTTGTTGTATTAAAAGTATATAAACATTATATACCTTTAGGTATATCTATGCAGAAAGTTTATATATAGTTTATTCGAGAAGGTGTAATTTTCAACACGCGCTGTTTTCAACACCTTACCCCAGTTCCCTTGTTCACAACTTATTTCCTGGAAATCTAGACTATCATTCAATCAACCAATCCTACCAACAACCCCGCTACTGCCACCATGTCACAGCCTTTTACCGATACGACGACGCCCGGCCCCAACAACGCACGCCACTGCTATCGAAAAGTGCATAGGTAACAATAATTGAGAAAAGAAGAGAAAATCATGAACATTTGGTGCGTCGGCAGCGGTGGACGGGTCACAGAAACGGAAGACGGGACATCTATAAAATCTGTGACACATAGGATTAACGGGATATCTATATGTAAACTCGTCGTCTATGTCGGGACAGGAGACTATATACCTCAACCTCGTCTAAATTCTTCTTCCTCGTCTGTTGAAGGTTGTTTTGTAAAGAGAAAATATATTTTGTTGATATTTTGCCAAGTAAGAGTTCTGTCGTATATTTTATTTAAAGAGTAAACACATTCTGGATTGGTGTAACTGTAAATTATTTACGGAAAAGTTAACAGTTATGTTGTAAAAATACGATATTTCTCTTTAAAATGTTGTAAGCTCTTAATTTTTTCCTCCTGATGACCTTTCTCTCTCTTTACATGTATACATAATGTATGAGTGGAGGATAGAATAAATAGTTTATGTAAGTTAACCACAATGCCAGACTGTTAACTATGCTGGTTTGGGGAATGACTTACAGCGGGTAGGGGGAACAGGCATATACCTACCCAACCCTACCCAATAGTTGCCATGCCACCCAAAATGTCTCAAATGCCAAAAGGCTATGTATAGTCTGCTGGAAAGGTTGTTGTTGTTGTTGTTGTTGTTGATGTTGATATATTCCGTTGGGAATTTTGTTTTTTTTTTTCGTGTCCCTTTAAGGATTACAGAAATATAGAACGGAAATGTGAAGAGAAACGGTTGGTGGAGGTACTGGGGGGATTCTTAGGCGCCGAATGTTTGGGTGCTGTTAATGTCTGTAATGCAGATGATTTTTTGTTGTTGTTTAACTTAACAATGCATGTAAATATAGTGCATTTGTGTGCGCGCCAAATAAAGCCCCCCCCCCCCCCCCTCTTCTCCCCTGTCATTCTTGCTATCTGCACGTTGTTTTTTTTATTACTTGATATGATGTTTTCTGACTTTTTGTTGAATGCACAGCTATATTTGTGTACAGAAACCACCCATTATGACTTCGTCTGATCCCACTGCTGCCGCGTTGCAACTGGCAGGTCAGGATGCCCTTTCACCGAAACACCGCTGCACTTTTTGAAACTAGGGCGACTGACGAGTGATATGGGTTTTCATTAATATATTTTTTTTGTTCGTTTTTATGCAAAACAAAAAAAAATAGAAAAGGAAAAAGAATAAAGGAAATGTTCAGGGAGTAACGAGAAACTCAGTCGAATATTCATAGTCCTCTTTTCTTATAAATATTATTTATACTTCCTTAGAGGATCTCAAAACTAATCTCTGTGTTCTGTCTTATGTTATTGTTTTCATTTATATATTTTTTGAATACAACGACGATGGGTAAATAATTAGATACTACCATTACACCAACACAAATTTGGGTCTTAATACATATACCCTATGACCATGCACTGAGACCTGGGTATAGAGCGACAGTTAGTCTAGTAATTGGAAAGTTTTTCTTGTTTTAAATATTTTTTTTTTTTTGCCTCCTAGATTGTAAGCCCGTCTGAAATGCCATGAATACCCCTGCCTCTTTAACAGCCCGCTCATTTCCGTCATGCGATGTAATAGCATTGAAAAGGCTTTTTAAAAAGCCCTTTACCCATACCATTACCACCAGCACCACACCACCGTACCGACGGAAAAGTAAAAGCTGTCGCACATGCAGCAAAACTAGGAGCCGCCAGAGCAGGCATTGAGAAAGATACATAAATGTAGGTATAGAATTGGTATACGTATCGAAAGGATAACTTTATAGTTTCATCCGTTATAAGGGTATGATTGTAAACTTATTTGCAAGTGTGAGTGCACCACGATTGGAAGTTACATGTTAGTCTGGCTCGATGGCTGGTTGTCTGACTGTCTAGTCAACTGGCTGTCTGGCTGCCTGGCAGAATGACTAAGTGCTGCTACCTATCTACTGCTGCTTATATGATTGTTGTTGGTAGGAAGGTATATGGTATATGGACATAGTTCAGCATGGTGAAAAATAGGCCTTTTGGGGGGGTTTTGGTGACGATGCGATGCTCCCCAAATGCATTCCCTATGGGCTGACTGTTTTTTTGTTTTTATTTGGGAGAGCAAAGTATATATGAGTGTGTAATGATTATGTATATGAATAAACATAGAACATGTAAGTCTAGCATTGAGGGGAGATCACAGAAGGCAACAACGGTGGCATGGGGGTTAACTTGGCTTTGGTCATGACTACATTACTCCGATTTTTTTCTCCCCTGTCTCCCATCATTGCTAGTGTGGTTTCTACGCCCGATTCACTGTGTAGATTGTGGGGTGGTTTAAAAGTCATGTTAATTTATATACGCGTAGATATACCTACATACATACTATAGATCTAAAGAGTGGGTTATGATGAAAATGGTGCCAACTTGCAGGAGTTAGTATGGAAGGAGGAAGGATATATCTCCAGTACCTACCATCTGATGATAATTTTTTTTTTTTACCCTCGTTCTATTTATTTTATTTTTTTTTTTTTGTTTCTAGATTTTATTAGGCTTTTTTTCGTTTATAAAGTTAGAAATTCTAGTGTGTTGGATTGTTTGAATGTATGTATCTTGGTATGTGCAATGTACTTTAACCTACTGCAATTCTTCATTTGCTTTGTATATAGAGATAGTATGTACATAGGTACAGAGAGCAGACAACACCGTGGGAGTAATTTGTTTTTGAGATATAAAGGGTTAAGGGTCGATCGTATAATAGCAGCTATAAGGGCATATAGATATGTAGCTATAACAAGTAGAAGCTGCATACGGAAAAGCTTTTAGTTGATAGAAGAGTTAAAAGTAGGTAGGTATAGGTTAGGTACGTAGGTTTGAAGCTGATTGAGATTCGAAGTAAGTGTGATTACATAAACCGGCTCATTGTGGGATAGATAATTTTTTTTTTGTACTTAACATAATTATGAGTGATTAAAAGTAAGTATCTGAAAATGTGTTAACTTAATTTAAGATAGTAACTTTATAAGTAGGTACTTAATTAAAGGTTGTATCTTAATATTATAAGGACTTGATTTTGTTGGGAATATTTTTGTTTATGAAAACTCTTGATACCGTTTAGATATTCTTTGCATTTTAAAGTACATAAGGTTTTTTTTTTTTTTAATTTAACAAAATTAACAACTGAATAATATAAATTAATTTTTTATCTTAAAGTTTTTATATTTTTTTTTTTAGATAATACCTACCTACAGTCCTTAGCACTGTTTTTTTTTTTAAATACTTATGTAGGTATTTTAGAGTTTCTAAAACTGTTATGAAATAGGAAATACAGATTTATTTGGTATACTAACTGGTACTACCGACTTCGGTAGGTGAAAATAAAATCTATAGGGGCTTTAAACAACCCTGTAAAATAAATTTTAGTTAGCACCCTCTTAAAATTTGTATAAGTACACAAATGTAGCAGTCTCCGAGCATAGCGCCATCTGTTGCCGATAGTTTCTCTTTCCCATGTACAAAATGGAATTTTCAGATACATAACAACCAACCACCCCTGAAAATATGCAATTTCAGGTTTTCACGATTTTACGAAATTTCCGGTCGAAATTGTAAATTGTCGGCTTTATCCGACAAAGTTATATTGGTTCAATATATGAATGCAACACAAAAATTCCCATGCAAATCGGTTCATGTTAAGCCGAGTTATGCGCGTAGAAACAAACAACTTTTAAATTTTAAAATATTTAAAGCATTTAATTCTTCAATACTTTTTCTAACTACCATCGTAGTGAAACTATATTTTGTTACAAAAATTGCAGATAAACGCGTCTAAAATTGTGACATGAAGGTACATTTTTTTCTTTAACCAGCAGAACAAATTATTATTATTTTCAATTATTTAAATATTTTTATAATTTTATTTTCATTTTATAAAAATAAAATATATATTTAAATTTTTAAGAAATTATTTTAATTTAAATAAGAAGGGTTTCGAATTTATTATTATTAATTTAAGTTGATTTTTTCGTTGGTTTGTAGATCAAAAATATAATAAAGTTCGTTGAAAATTATTGTATTTAATTTTAAAACATTATAAGTTAACTTCATAAGTTAAATTTTCAGATTTTTAATTTTCTTATAAAGAATTTTTCAAAATTGGTTAATATCTATTTTTTTATGATTCCCAAATCTTTAAAATTATTTTTTTATAAAATCAATTTAACTCAATTTTATTTAAAAGCTATCCTTATTAGAAAGTAGTTTCTTATATTTTCTAAATTTTATTTTATCAAATTTAATTAATTAATAAAATAATTTTTAACACCTACCTTTGAGTATATCCCTCCAGATCGGCGATGTGAATTTTAATTTATTTTTTTTATAGGTAATAACACTTCAAAAACTTTAAAGAAATTTAAATTTCTTTAGTTTTATTTTCTATACACTCTCACTAAATAACAATTTTATTAATGTTTGAAAATTGATTTTATTGCATTTTTTTTTGTATTTTATATGAGAAAAATCACTTTTTTTTTAATTATTATTGTTTCGTTAGAATAAATATGAGAAATATTTCCACAAAATATTCTTTTGAATAAATTTATTTACAAAGATAAATTCACATTTTGCTATATTATTGTATTATGTAAGTATTTTTATTTATTTTACAACAACGCGCCAATTTTTCATTATATTTCTAAACAAAAAATAAACAACGAATTTAAAGTTTTATCAGTTAAAAAAAGAAAAACTTGTAAATTGAATTCAAATTCAAAAATGAATCCTAACCAATGAATGTACGGCAGAGAGACACATCCCTCTTTTCTTACATCAGTTCAATAAAATACTTTTAAAATTCTTTCTTGAGTTTGAATTTATTTAATACGAAAAAAAGACAAAAAAAAACATTTGACCACAAAATGTCACAGAAAACTTTTTATTATTACTTTTTGTCTTCACGAAATTTGATCCTCTTTTCTGTTGATTAAATAAGCATCCTTAAACCACACACATTTCAAGCACACACAATCACTAACTTTATCGATATGAATATCACTACTGTCCTGTTTTATTAAACAAAAAAACAAAACGAATACAATAATTCCATCCAATGTAATGTAAAATTTTTTATTAACTGTATTGAAGTTGAGTGTAGATTTTGAATTTTACAAGATTTAATATTTTTGATTGTAGGTTATACCCTGTTATTGTGAGGATATATTATTAAAGGATGTAAGAACTTGGAATGGTGATTATTATATATAGAATAACAAGATTGAGTGTCAAACACACACACAAGAGATGTAGAATAAATTGCGTCCTTACTGTAGGAGCATTCGCGTTCAACTAAACAGAATCTGATTTCGGACTCAAATAATACCTGATCCTGTCTCTAGGATGGAATTTTATTATTATTTTCATTTTCGCTTATTTTTTACGTTGTCCTAGTGTGGGACTGGTGCTGGGTTTCGCTTTGGTTCTGTGTATGTTCGCTGTTGCTATTGCTGCAGGAGTAAGACCGGGTTGGTTTTGGTTGGTTATGGTAACGGGGGTATAAGGGGGTGTGGGGTTGAATTAAGAATCCAAAGGCGGACTGAGACGGTTTAGCAGAACACTATACACCATGCTATGGTAAAAGGGCAATAACAGCCATGAACATAAACAGAGAATATCTAGTGCAGTGGTAAAGCCCATGCAATAGGACACAAGCAGGAGAGGAGCGAGCTACTACTATACACAATTAAAGCACACAGAAGACCGAAAACAAAGTCAAAGGAACGACAGCAACAGCAACAGCAACAAATGAAGAAATCGAAGTGAATGTAAGAAACAAATACATACAAAGAAGTTAGTGCGCATACACTTGCAGCAAAAACAAAAATTCATTGCATACAGAATCCGGCCTTAATATTGCGCTCTTTAACATGTAAACAACAGCAGACTGTAATCTAAGGACCAAAAATGTTGCTGGTCAGGAACAGGACCTAAATGCATTTCACACAGAGAAACGTAACACACATTCTATAACTGTGTGAAAGAAAGGAATGCACTCATATATTGTGTTGGCTCTCTTTTAACGCTGTCCCCAAAAAAGCTGATTCCAACTTCGTCGTTATAGCTCCTGCAAGTACAAAATAACGACTGCCATACGATTGACGACGCCTCTTTCCAAAACAAAACGCTCGCTGTGTACTCTCCATGGGGCCTTGCCATGCTACATGCATACAAGTTAGTGGTGTAAAAGGAACACTGTAAATGCAAGGACACACCAACACTAGCAAAGAGATGATGAAACAAGAGCACAGCACATCACATCATATACTCTAGGAGTTGGTTATTCTCAACCAATGCAAACTAATACATTGACAACTTTAACAGTAGGTATTTCTCTTTATATTATTAAAACATGCATTCGGATGCATCTCTTATGCATCTAAAGAAATCCTTGTTTTTTTTCAATTTTTCTCTTTGAAATACTTCAATATTCCTGTTTTAAAAAATATATAAAATGAAATGTCACACGAATCATAACAAATCGTTAAAGTTCGGAATTCTAGTGAAGTTGAAAAATGTAGTTTATTTATGGTAAAGATAGTTATGGTAAAAAAATAACATTTGATTCAATAAAATATATAATGAAACAAATAATTCACCAAACAAATGGAGGTACATAAGTTAATTTTTTTTTAATATATCTACACTTCTACAGTCTCGCATTGGGCGCCACTTTTGAATGATGATTGAGTTTAAAGACGGAAAAGTTATCCTTTTTCCTCTTTATTAATAAAGGACTCCATTATTCCAACAATTGTTATGGGTAGGTAAGTACATCATTTTAAATGAAATATCTCACATTGGGCGCCATTTATGAACGATAATTAAAATTGAGGATGAAAAGTTATTATTTAGGCGTTCCTTATTGATTTGAACAGTATTTAAGAATATTTTTGAAAAACAAGTATACAAAATAAAATTTAAAACTTAAAAACTTAAATAATTAATTTAAATTTATTTTTTAAAGTTTGGAAGTTATTTTAAACAAAAAGTGAAATTGATTTGATTTAGTGGCAATATATTTTTGCGGAGAATAAAGTAGACCTACTTAATATTGCAGTAAAGTGGCAACGCTGATGACAAAAATTATCAATAATCAAAGTTTAAATTTATTATAAGTTTTAAAAATTTAAAATATGGCCAAAATCTTAAAAAAATATGATTGAATTGAATTCAAGTCAATTCAATTCAATTCAATTCAATTCAATTCAATTCAATTCAATTCAATTCAATTCAATTCAATTCAATTCAATTCAATTCAATTCAATTCAATTCAATTCAATTCAATTCAATTCAATTCAATTCAATTCAATTCAATTCAATTCAATTCAATTCAATTCAATTCAATTCAATTCAATTCAATTCAATTCAATTCAATTCAATTCAATTCAATTCAATTCAATTCAATTCAATTCAATTCAATTCAATTCAATTCAATTCAATTCAATTCAATTCAATTCAATTCAATTCAATTCAATTCAATTCAATTCAATTCAATTCAATTCAATTCAATTCAATTCAATTCAATTCAATTCAATTCAATTCAATTCAATTCAATTCAATTCAATTCAATTCAATTCAATTCAATTCAATTCAATTCAATTCAATTCAATTCAATTCAATTCAATTCAATTCAATTCAATTCAATTCAATTCAATTCAATTCAATTCAATTCAATTCAATTCAATTCAATTCAATTCAATTCAATTCAATTCAATTCAATTCAATTCAATTCAATTCAATTCAATTCAATTCAATTCAATTCAATTCAATTCAATTCAATTCAATTCAATTCAATTCAATTCAATTCAATTCAATTCAATTCAATTCAATTCAATTCAATTCAATTCAATTCAATTCAATTCAATTCAATTCAATTCAATTCAATTCAATTCAATTCAATTCAATTCAATTCAATTCAATTCAATTCAATTCAATTCAATTCAATTCAATTCAATTCAATTCAATTCAATTCAATTCAATTCAATTCAATTCAATTCAATTCAATTCAATTCAATTCAATTCAATTCAATTCAATTCAATTCAATTCAATTCAATTCAATTCAATTCAATTCAATTCAATTCAATTCAATTCAATTCAATTCAATTCAATTCAATTCAATTCAATTCAATTCAATTCAATTCAATTCAATTCAATTCAATTCAATTCAATTCAATTCAATTCAATTCAATTCAATTCAATTCAATTCAATTCAATTCAATTCAATTCAATTCAATTCAATTCAATTCAATTCAATTCAATTCAATTCAATTCAATTCAATTCAATTCAATTCAATTCAATTCAATTCAATTCAATTCAATTCAATTCAATTCAATTCAATTCAATTCAATTCAATTCAATTCAATTCAATTCAATTCAATTCAATTCAATTCAATTCAATTCAATTCAATTCAATTCAATTCAATTCAATTCAATTCAATTCAATTCAATTCAATTCAATTCAATTCAATTCAATTCAATTCAATTCAATTCAATTCAATTCAATTCAATTCAATTCAATTCAATTCAATTCAATTCAATTCAATTCAATTCAATTCAATTCAATTCAATTCAATTCAATTCAATTCAATTCAATTCAATTCAATTCAATTCAATTCAATTCAATTCAATTCAATTCAATTCAATTCAATTCAATTCAATTCAATTCAATTCAATTCAATTCAATTCAATTCAATTCAATTCAATTCAATTCAATTCAATTCAATTCAATTCAATTCAATTCAATTCAATTCAATTCAATTCAATTCAATTCAATTCAATTCAATTCAATTCAATTCAATTCAATTCAATTCAATTCAATTCAATTCAATTCAATTCAATTCAATTCAATTCAATTCAATTCAATTCAATTGACTAATTTTACTTATTTTTATATGAAGTACCTTCCTAGGTATTTTTTGAAAGAAAAATGTTTTGGAACTTAGAAACTAAGAAAATTCAGACGAATTCATGACACGTAGATAAATGAAAAAATTACAACTAACCAGATTAAATTATCTACCTATCTAACTATCAGGATAACGGGAATATCATTGTTTTTAAAACAATATCGGTACCATTAAAAAACCTTGAGTGTTGTTCCCAGAACAAAGTACGTTTTCAGATATGTATGTACGTCCATTAACCTAAGGATATAAGAAAATCTTAAAATTCAAATCAAAAATGCGTATACCTGTAACGTATAACATTTCTTGTCCGACAGGTTTTCATTCTGATTGGGTTGTCAATTTCATCAAGAAGATTTAAATTTTTTTAAGTTAAAATATCTACAGGCTTTTTTAAAAAGTGCTGTTAAATTCAAGCAAATATTAAAGATACATACCTTAACTTAAATAAGTTCGATTTGTATGACTTTCTATTTTTTTTCTTTAGAAAACAAAATCCTTTAGTTTAATTATACCTACCAAAACAAGCTTTAAAAAGAACACTGTTATTCATAGCTTATATAGATTTTTTCATCAATAGAATTATTTATAAAACACTGCTAAGCAAATCCTTGAAGGCCAAACAAACAATTAAAATTAATTTCATGGATGGCTTCCTTTCCAAAGCACGTGTTTTGTAATTCAAAATATTGTGCAGGTATCTGTACTGTATGTAGTCTGCAAAGGCGGAATGCCTGCGAAACAAAATGAAATAAACAAAACGAAAAATCAAAATTATGGTAGCAAAACAAAAGAAAATATCCAAATAAATTACTTTCGCCCACCCCTTATACAACAACAACATACCTGTAACACACACGCACACACACACTATGGATATTTGAATTGGAACACCAGCACGTGTTTTCTTTTTCTTCCTTCCCTCATTGTCAAAAAAAGCCTAGCTTGTTATGATTTCGTAAAACGATATACAACCATCTCACTCACGAGCTAAAAAGCCTCCCACAAAAAATAGAGCCATCGTCCTTTTGATGCAATGGAATTGAATTGCATTTGGTGTCTAGACATCATGTTTCAATTCCATTTCAGTCTCATGTTGAATCAACTTCGTATGTTGTGTTGCACATCAACAATCAGCCCCTACCAATTCAAACTAAATTTAAATTATATTTATTAGAATCGCAGTATCAATAGACTTTTTCTCGGAAACACAATTTCACGACGCGGAGTCGATGGGATGACATGATGTTTGCAGAAGTGCTCCCCTTTACTGGGGAATATTTTTTTCTATTTATTACTAAAACAACCCTTATAAGACTTGGTGGCATTGGTGTGGGCGTTTTCACGGCTGCAAAGGACGACAAATGTTCTGCCTCAATACAACAACGATTGCGCTCCTCCTCCCGACCTTTGATGCTTTTCAGGCTCTTGTTTTGTTGGGTTAACCTCCCGGAAAAGGGAACAAAACAAAAAAAAAATAATCCACACGAAGAACTGGGGAAACAGCGAACGTTATGTTGTGCGGTTGTTTCTTGTATCTCCATATGCTTATTGCGCATAAATTGGGAGGGAGGTATTACGTTGACAGCTCTGCTCGACGTTGTTGTTGGTGGAGATGCACCGAATTTAAGGGTAGGACCTGGATACACACCCCTAAATATGATGGAACTGACTGCACTATGCCCATTTGACCTCGGATTTTAAGTTTTATAAGGGTGTGCGGTGGTGTGTAGTGATGCTATGGGTGTATACTGTACCTACTATATGTTAACGACTGACATAGTGTTGGGCATCACGATGTTTATGGTGTAAAAAGTAGTTTTTGTTTTATGTTGTGCCTCTGCGGATGTTTGTTTTTATTTTTTGTGTCCTCGGAATATGTTTCTCTCCACCCATCGAACTTGGAGTGCTTGTTGATGGTCGATGTTGCAGACACATGTTGCCGGTGGAGGAGGGCATCAACTACTACACTACTCATATATCGGAGAGGAGAAATCGTTGTTTTGTTTTGGTTCTTATGGGGATTTTAAGAAGATAATAATGTCAAAGCATTTCGCTGTTGACTATACGGCAGGTCAGGTCGGCTCGTTATGTAGGTATAGAAGCACCTTTATACATGTTTTTGGTGCGATTTAGTGGTGTTTTAAGACGAACATTTTATAAAGAGAAATTTATTTTATTTGATTGCATGTATGTATAGGTATATTAGTGGAACCATACAAATTATTTAATTGAAGTTAACACTTTGATTTTTTCTTTTTAGACAATTTTTGTAAGATACCAAAAGATTTTTTTAGGTTTCTTAAATTTTTAATTGATTAAATTTTTGTTTCTGTTAAATTATGATTTAAAAAGATTCAAAAACTGTTCGTCTTTTTAATTTGTTTTCAACAATAAAAAAATAAAGAATTTAGGATTTAAAAAAAAATATAGCAGAATATACTGTTGGAGTTTCATGCAGCTTTTTTTTACGATTTTAAGGGATATTTTTAGTACTTCAATTGCATAAATGGGGAGGAAAAGAAAATAGACCAGTTTTTTAGAAAAATACAAAATTATTTCTATACCTTTCCTACTATTGTGATGCTTTTTTTTCGTGGCTGAGTTAATCTCACCGGTGTTCGGAATTCTTCCAAAAATGGAAAAAAAAACTTGGGCTTTGAAGTGAGGGTATTTGGGTCAACTCTCGAAAGAGAATATTATCCAATTAATTAGTTGCTGGAAAAACGCTCTAGGTATCTTATAAAAAACCTTTGTTCCTAAAACACAACCAAGAGAACACAACTGATTTAACTCTTGAAAGAGAATTATATAAAATCAGCTACTTGAAAAGTATAGCTTAGTTAGAGTATCGAGACGGTGGAGAATTCTTATGGAAATAATAATAATAATGCTTGCCCTATACTCTAAAGAATATTTATAACAATTTCAAAAATTTACATTGGCTTTTCAAGCAAAGTAAACTCCGCAAACCAATGCATATCTGTCACCAAAACACCTTATAAAAGGCGGGAATTCTCCATACACTAAAGTGGTACCACTTTACTTCCTACTTCATTTTAAAAATTTCTGTTTCAACCTACTTCAATTTTACAGAGAAAAGGCCAAATCTACTTCTCTTTCTATATTTTCCCCTAAAATGTAGCCCAACAAAATATAAAATCAAAAAAAAAAAAAACTAACCAATACCAATGAAAATTAAAAGTTTTTGTTTTGATCCTAAAGACTTTTAAAAGTCTTAAATATTTTTTATTTACTTTAATTTTTTTAATTTATTTTTATAATTTTAATGTTCTTTTTTATATCAAAAAATAAACACGAATTCTGAGATATTTGTTTTTGTTAAACAAAATTATTTATTGATATAAAAAATATACATTAAGAAATAATTTTAATTTTTTTTTTGTTTTTAAATTAGTTTAGAAAATCTTATTAAACAACGTACAATAATATTATGTAAACATGTAGATTTATTTTTTGTTATGAAGAATTGATCAGTTATAGTAAGTAAGTAAGTAAATAAGTAATTCATTTATTTACATTAATTTACAACAATTTTATACAATATTATGAATTTAAATGCTATGGCTATGCCGTCAGCCAGTTACATTTAAATAAATTATTATGTATGTTAATTGAGCTTTTTGCTCTTTTATTTTTTTTATGCAATTAATAAAACAAATTAATCCATTTTTTTAAATTATTCCCGGCGTTTCGTTGGTTATTTTCCAAATTCTTCAAGGGGTTCCTATTTTTTTTTATTGGACTATTGTCATTTACATTTATAATTTTGATTTAATCCTTATGGGATTTTTTTTTATTGATTGAATTTATTATTTATTTTGCACTATTGCACTATTTATTGAACGGAAAAATAAATAAATAAATAAATTTTAAAATAAAGACAAAACAAAAATTATCAACTATTATCACAAACTTGTTTACTTAATTAAAGAACTGTAGCTTGCCCAGCTGCAGAACTTGCAAGCTGCTACAGTGCTTGTTTGAAATTTAAGACTAAAAGTTCGTGTGAACTGAGAAGCCAAAGTTCAAAATTGGATGAAATTTTATAAACTCCGATTTAGTTCCAGTAAAATGACCATAAATGGCTGCACAGTGAATTTTTAAATATTTTTTGTTAGATATCGTATATATGGATATATGATAAGGTTCTGTAGTTCTTCGTTACACTTTAACTTAGTTTTGTGGTAACATTTAAACAGTTATAAAAAAAAAATAAGAAAAAATTGTATTTGACAACGCTTTGAAATTGTTTTCTTCAATCTTAAGTTTTGAAGTGCCATCGAAAATAATAGTTAACACTAACAGCGGCGCAGAGTTATAAATCCACAGGCCGAAGGTCCACAATAGACTTTTGACCACTTGGGCGGTACAACTCTACAAATCAACTGTTATGAGTCAGTTTTCCACAAAAAGTGGATCTATATTTCCTAATTTTAGAAAGGAGTTGGGTTATAAGTCCACAAATATATTCTGCTTTTTTTTAAATTACCCAACGTTCTATTTATTTAGAAAAATTTTGATATAAGGGCCTGCCTGACAACTGAACATACCCGAAGCGGAGTTGCGTGAGTGGGACAGAGGACGCAAAAAAGGAAGTTAAAATCCTCTGAACCGGTTAAGCGGGTCACTTGATGTACCTGTTGTTAAAGAAAACGCGTCGAGCACATCAATCAAGAACGTTTGTTTGGGATTTAAGGAAACAAATATTATTTCCTATATTGAACTCGAAGCTTAAAAAAGGCAAATTAAATATTTTTTCTATTGAAGGTTTGAATGAAATATTTGAATGAAATATTTTTTCCATAATAATAAACTGAGTATTTTTAAAATCACATCCACAATCTATGAGCGAGAAGTCTACAAGAATTTGTGCTGTGGAGGATTTTTTTAACTTCCTCGCAAAAGAGACATCAGTTCCACTGAAAAACTTGTATGTATTTTTCTGTAGATGGAATGGTTAGTATTCGAATTCGATAACAGACCTCAACCACAGCGGTGTTATGTTCTTATTGCCATTAGTCCATTAGTTGGACCCAATGGATTCTGCCATCATTTTTTCATAAAATTCTTTAAACCATCATTTTCTGCAGAAAATTTAAGCTTTTTTGGAAAATCTTACTGCTCTAATGTATGGGTATAGTAAAGGTACAAAATTTGTATTCCCTTTTAAAGATTCCTTTAAATAAATTCTTTCTACATCTGATGAATATGAAAGTACCTATTCATCGGAATCTTTTAGCAAACAAATTGTACCCAATGAATTGTTCTCAATGATGATTGATAATAATTGATAATAATTGATAATGAGAATAAAAACCAAACAATCACAAATGCAAAATATATTATTTATTCCATCAGCAATATTCTCATTCAAGTCATTTCCCTTAAGCGGCACAATGATGCTGATGCACCAGGCAATATTCTTGACAAAAGAACAAGACAACATTTATACGTACGTACTAGCTATATATTTATTCTTGGCACTGAGCCAAATTCAATTCTTATTCTTACAATGAAGTCAATGCAAAATTTTATCCACAAAATTCAACTCCTTAAATGATGATGAAGAAGAATCCTTCTTAAACCATCATCAGGACGCACATTGGTGGTTGTTGGCTTATTCAATATGTCTTTTGGTCTCCTTCCATTGTAATTGCATATTTTCATTTGAGTATTTTATATAAATATTTTTTCTTATTTTTCTTAATTTTCTTTAAGAGCAATAACGTCAAAGTTGCTCTTTTCAAGTTTTGTTGATTGCTTAAATATTTTTTCGTTCTTCTTAGTTTTCTTAACTTTTCGACTTTCTTTTTTCTTTTTTTTTTTGAAGGAAATAAATGAAAAGTAAGTTTTTGAATAAATTTTGTTCTTTTCTTTTGTTGAAGAATAACTGTTTAAGGGAAATGAAATTTAATTTATCATGCAACAAATAATAATTACCTACTCTCAGGAAATAAAATTCTTTCAAATTATGGAAAAAGAGTTTGAAAAATAAAAAAAAAACATCACTGGGTCGTACGCAATTGCTCTTATGTGCGATCATACTGATTTTAAAAGAAATAAATTGGTTATTGGTGCCTAAATTTTATCCCACCTACCAAAAACGTAGTTTAGATTAAGATTTATGTGAGGACATAAAATTTAGTATGAACAACCTTTGGAGCGTTTTTGTTTTTTAATATTTTACTATAAAGATATAATATTTTGAAGAAATTTTTAAGAAAAAAAAATTGATACGCCTTTTTTAGTCTTTATTAATGCAGAGTTTAGAAAATTCATTCAAGTTTAATGAAAATCGACTCATCCGTTTAGGCTGTAGTTTTTTCTATCATCGTAATTTCGACTTTTATCAAAATCTCAAATTCGATTTTCTTACGAATCCATAACTTGTCATATCGTTTTATTAAGTCTATAATTGTCATAGATTAAGTTATTGTGTCGAATTTTAGAGGCAAGTGATAAGTTCGACATATTTGAATCAATTTTCCTAAGCTTGATACCTATGCTATAGACCTCTTATCCATTGTCTTAATACCTCACATCATTGTGATCATCTAGAACAATATGCAACTCACCAATAATTTCTTTTCCCACCTTTAGCAACATTAAACGATAATTTTCCTAAGGGATTGATAATATCACCTGGCTAGGAGTTATAAGCAAATCGAGATTTATTTTGACATATTGAATTTATTCCCAATCAAAAATGTCTCAAAACAAAGTCAGCAACCTTCTGATTTAACTTTTGATGAAGGTTTAGGAAATAATATTAAGAAACAATCACATTTTTCTTGGGAATTAGCATCTTTTTGAAATTATAAACTAGGGGTTCTAATTGTTAGCTTTTAACAGGATTTGCTGGAACAAGAAATTCATCAGCTAGGTTATTTGGTTGCAGGGAACTTATCGAAATGCATAAAAGTTGTGTTTTCTTATCTGATCATTTTAGGTTAACAAACACTTTTATTAAATAAATTCAATTTGAACGTGGAAATTAATAATCTTCTCAATGCATGATAGCTTCTATGACCATCTTGTGACGTCTCGAACTCTCTTTACACAAATTTAAAAATTTAAAAGAACCAATATATGAAACGATTTGCCACCAACAATCTTCAAAACATTTCAAATCGACCATGTAGGTACTATAAACAAAAACAAAAACTTTGACCATGTTTCAAGGATTACCATCGTCAAAGTTCCTGAAAACAAAAAAACATCAGCATATCCTTCTTATAGCCAAGTGTTTTTCTTTCCAAAAGAACCAAACTATCCAGCTTGGAAGTTTACACTTAACGTTCGAGGGAATTTTCATGCGTCTGAAATTTATCCATCCGTCTCAATACCCAATGAACAAAATAACATTCCTTTTTTTGCTTCTTGGATTGTCTTACTTCCTTGGACAAGTGAATGTAGAAAAATCCCAGAGAGATTCCCTTTGATGAAAGGAGCTCACGAATAAAACACTGTATATATACACTCGTAGGTAACGCATGCAACGGCAAGAATACTGAATCGGTAACAATCCTTCTCCAGGGTGGAATTGTGAATACTGTATAAGGAACAAACAAATCTGACGACAGCATCAATTGGCTCAACATAATATTCTGTGAAAGGATATCCTCTATATGCTACATGAAGATGCATCTTTGCATGTATAGTTTTTTTTACACAGACCAAAACTAAATACTCCCAAGACGGAAACGCAATTTATCTTTCAGAATGTGGAATTAGCCTTAAGTTCTTATCCGGTTTCATATCTTCTTGCAAGAGGACAGAGGCATGACACACACACACACTTGAACGCTTTTATGGCCGAGCATCCTTTTGTGCATATTTGGATTGGATGTAACCCAAAATTGTAAATTGTTTTTGTCTCTCAATTCCAACACTCTTGTACATAGAACTCATCACTCGTTGAATTTTTTCCCACTGGGATTTCCGTTTCTTCCACTTGAGAACGTTATCAATCTAAATTCTCGAAAAGTTTGAAAATTTGACACAAGGATTGCCATTGCTTTTTCAAGGACAATAATTATCTTGTCTTATACTTTAGTTTTTTTTTTTCAACAATCATTAAGCTCTCTGGTTCACTATTTAATTTAGCTGAATAAATTCAGCATCAAGGGCAATACATTTTTAGAAGGAAAAGAATTGAGTTTTTATATATTCTTGGGTGAAAACTAAAAAAATATATTTTAAAGTATTATGTATGTGATGGTAGAAAACTTTTTCTTCTCTGAGCAATTACTTTTGATTGATCGGATATTCTTTTTGTCTTTTGGAAAATTTATTGAGTTCAGAGAGCATGCAATTGAATAATAAGTGATTTCATGGTTGGAAAGTTTTCACGAAAATTTTTAACTTCTACGTTGTCCGTGGGTTGGATTAAGGTTCTGTGGGTTGGAATAATGTTTAAACTTAGCAAATATCACATTTGCAACAATAAAATCACATTTGCGCAAATAAAAACATTTTTTTGAATATTTAATTTATTTGTCCGTGTGTTATAGGTCGTGCGTGTGTTATGTCATGCGTTAGGTATCGCGTCAGGTCGTGCGTTAGGTCACACAATGGGTCGTGCGAATCTGCATTAGGCCTTAGACCGTACATGCGTGAATCTAGTCGTGATTCAGGTCTTGCGTGCGTCAATGCGTACGTGCGTCATGGCATCCGTTCATGGGTTCAGTACGTTAGGTCGTATTTGCGTGCATCAAGCTAGAATCAGTATCAAGGCAAAACACAGGTTGATTTCTTTGATCAACAAGTGCTTGAATCAATAATACTTTGAAACTCAAAAGTGTTCAATTACCTTTTTGCAAAGCTTGAGCAATAGGCTCTAATTACAAATGTCTGCGTTAAGATATGCGTTAAAAAAGATTCCCAATTATTTATTATTTTTATTTTTTATATATTTTACAAGAAAAATAAATCACAACTTAAATATATTATAATTTTTTTAAATAATATCCAGAGCATTTATGAACATTTTTGATGTTTCCATATCAAATGTCGAAAATAATGGATTTTCCCATAAAACTTATAGAGGGTAAGTGCCATTGAAAAGTGGTTTATAAATAATTTATGGACAATGTTCTTCCTTTCAAAGTGGGTTTAACTTTATTTTTTAAGAGCTGTAGTTAAAAAATTTAAAAAAAAAAATTAATTTGGTCAAATGTCAAAAATGTTCATTTTTGTAGGTACTCTTAAATAAAATGCACGACTGGGTCGCACGAACTTTTTCTTATGTGCGATTACACTGTGCTTTTAAAATGTAAAATAGAAATAAATTAGTTATTGCAGCCTATATTGTATGCCATCAAGTGCCAAAAACATTATTAAGTTAAAGTAGTACCAGAAGACCCGTGCGAAAATTTCGCACATTCAATAAGTTTTTGCAATTAAATTTTCAAATAAAATGTTTGAACAAATAAATAAATTCTTTATTGATGTGAACTTATTAGTTTTACAAATCCTCTTTGTAAACAATATTTGATGTTCCTAAGGATGAAATCATTTTGAATTTTTTATCATTTTCTTTAATAGATACAAATATGTTGTTTGATTTTTTGACTCTTAAAAAGGCTACATACAGTTGTCCATGGGTAAAAACTACATTTGGTAAGTATAATCTAGCTCTTTCAAATGTTTGTCCTTGTGACTTGTTAAAAGTCATTGCTAAAGCAACTTTCAGTGGGAACTGCCTTCATACATGTGGAAATGCATACTTAAGTTTTCCCAGAATCAATCAGCTGAGCCGTGATAATGTACCGTGTATGACAAATAAATATTTTTCTCCCTTACTCATTGAAGGTGCAGCGAAAAAAATGTTTCTCCCCCAATTACTTAATGAGCTATCGAAAAAAGAGGATTTTAAATTAAACATACGAATTTTTGGTTTTTTTCATATGGCACGAAAACGACACGATTTTTTAGAAAATGTGGCACTGACATTTTTTTTTGGGCGGCAACGCTGCAATCTAGTGATTCCTAATAAATGCATTCGGCTTTTTATAATGAGAAAATTTATGAGAAACTAAAAATCAATTTTTTATATTATAAAATTTTGAAAACATTTAAAAAAAAATTAGTACGCCATTTTTTTATTTTTTTATTAATTCAGAGTTAGAAAATTAATTTTGAAAAAAAAAAGTAATTTATCTACTAATTTTCGAAATATCGAATTTTTAAAATCCACAATTCCAAAATTTGTGTTTTTGAAAATTTTGAGACGCAATGTTATTCAAACTTATTAGAAGCTCGTGTGTAAAAAATTTCATTAAAATCGGATAAACTATTCAACAAATATTGACATGGTGGAAAACTAAAAAAATGGATAGATACCATTTTTAAACGATAGATAAAATTGTTTTTCTAATAATGTGGTAGATCATGCGGCCCACATTATTATTACATCATATACAAAATTTAATAAAACTCAATGGAGCAGGTTAAGAGAAAAATCAGATTTTCATTACTTCCCATACATTTTTATGGGAGGTACCGTTATTTAAAGTCAAAAGAATGATTTTTATTTAGAATCTCTTAGATAATGTCAAAAAACTGCTTTTTTTATAAATCAAAAAAAAAAAAAAAAGGTTTTGGTTTAGGTACAATATGTATCTGAAAGATTTGCTATACAAAAAATAGTTGATCTGTTTTTGACAAAATTGTACATAAAAAAAATGGTTCTATGTTATGTAACACTTAAAACAATTTTCCAATTTTTTTTTTATAAAATGGTAGACTTTTATGTAAAAAAATTAATACATTTTTTTTTAATTGTTAGGCACGTTTTTCAGAAAAATAAAAAAAAAAAAAAAACTGTTATTTTTGGTCTTAAAAAATAAAAAAAAAACGTTTCGAGGGTACCAAGTTTAAAGAAAATCAACTGCAACCGAAAGGGCAGGACAGACAGACAGAATTGCGCGGAGACCCACTTTATTCGATTTTGCTGTCATCGCAATTTCATCTTTGGTCAAAATCTTGAGTTCGATTGTTTTTACAAATCCATAGCTTACCATTAACACCGCAAGTAAAAATGTGTCACACATTGTAATTATTATAGATTGTCAAAGTGTAAAATTAAATTTTTTAAGCCTAATTTGCTGAAACAAAACTTAAATAGTAAAGGTTTCAATGAAACAACAATACTTTACCACCAAGATTTTTATAGGATGTAGTTAAAGCTATTTTACAACTGTCTATCCGATCATCAGACCAGACTCCTTATTGTTTGACAATTGCATTTGAAACCAGTATTTTCTTCTAGCTACACACAAGTTGTTGTATTCACCTCTCATAATACATAGCTTCTCAGTATTCCTACCAACTTTTTATACATTTAAATGTCCAAATGAATGACTTTTTAAAAAACAACATGAGCAATGAGCATTGACCTCCAACACTATACCATGCAAGTGGCAGCTCCCTAAGGGATTTTCATCACAAGCTCCATTTCAAATTTACACTCAATTGCACGTCCCGATGCATTTCTCAATATACGAGTAAATTTATATTTTGTGCCGACACTTCCGTCAAGGGAATCATTGAAAAATTGTTCAGCCACTCCTTGGCGATGCATGCCTGCCACAAACGGATGTAATGTGATCATATATCGATATAAAAGGAAATTGAGTTTAACTTTGATGATAAAACTTACTGTAGAACTGTCACTAAAATTATGTATATGTACATGAAATAGGGTATAGTTTCCTTTAGGGTAATTGGCTAAAAAGTCCTCTATGTGAGGTTTTATGATGTAAACTTAATCAGTATTTCTTGAAAGACAGTAAATTTGTTTTACTCACACGTCACGTGTATATAAAATACGTCAATAGGATTTTATGATGAAACACAAAACAGTATAGTTGGTACAACATAAGCCAAAAGTTTATATTGACTTACGAAATCGGACACTCGGGAACTATGTGTATATTATTACCCCAGCTACATCTCAACTATACATATATACATTATATAGATCTGGATCATATTTTTAACACGAAATTCTCATTTTGACAAAGCACCACCACATCAACACAGAACGCGTAAATGTCTGTGAAAATTTATAGAATCATGATAAAGTTGAAATTGTTTCGACCAAATAAATAATAAAACACCACAGTGGCACTGAAAGTTGCAGGTGGAAGTTGTATAGTGGCTTATAAGGATTCTCTATATAAACAAACAAAATACAGGAAGGTATTTTTGTAAAGTAGATATGTGTATCTTCAAGCTCAGGTAGAAACGTGCTTGAAATTTCAGTGAGTTTTATTTGAAAATACCATTTTTCTAGTTCACCCACCTGTATGCCTTTCTATATGTCTGTATGGGTATATGTATCCAAATGCGAAAAAAGTTAAACGATTGCATTCACCCCAAACTTCAATCGATACTTCAAAACTATTTACTGTTTGCTCAGTGCCCAAATAAGTTAGATATGTGGGTTTGGTTGTAACTTTTACTGATGAAATGGAATTTCGGTGTAAGGAATCCATGATGGAAATAAAATTCGAAAAAAAAAAACTAAAATGAAATCTGAACTTCACACATTCTCAACTGGGAAGTGGTCAGTATGATGGTACTTGAAAATGCAGGAAATAGTTTTTGGTTTTACCTATTTCAGCTTTGTTTGCTGAAGGATTAGTTGGGTTAGTTTAATGGATCTAGAAGACTCTGCAGAGTGCTATAAAAGTCAATTCTAATATTTTATGCTTCGAGCTGAGGTATATGTACTTGATAATTGATAGTTATTTCAAAAATGTTTCTTAGGTTTCTTGAGTTTCTTAAGGTAATGGCAGAAAAATACGTTTACGTGAGTAACTGTTTTTTTCTCCTTGCTGTAAAAACCATTTGAATATATTTGTAGTAATAGTCGTTGTTTGTTGAGTTACGACACGAAGAAGTTATGAAAAATGATATGATATCATTGCTGTACGTCTGCAGCAATTTATTTTTGTTCGAGTTAATTTTCGATGACTTTTTCATAAATTTCGCTAATAAATCCGGTGTAAATTGCTAGATTATTTAAAGTCAAAAAAAAGTGAAATAATATGGCCTTGAAAGTTTTTAATGAATAAATCGAAAATTTCATTTGGCTTTCCCACATCCAATTCAATAGTTTTGATTTAACACCAAATAATAATAATATGTTATAACGCGCCTTTATCTCTCTGACTATCGACTTTTGCAATTCGTTCGACTATCATCATTTTCAATACAGCAATTCCCAATAAAACAGGCCGAAATATAATTTTTAAGAATTTCGCTTGATTTTTGTATGTGCCAATTATTAAAAAAAAAAAAACGAAAAATACATAAATAAAACTATTGTGCTTGAACGACGTGAAATCGAATTAATAAATAATGAAATTAAAGTCATAAACCTTAAATGATTTCACTAATATTTTTGTTTACTTTAAAAACACAATTAACTTTAAAAGAAGTAACTTGAATGCATTTCGGAAAATGCTACCATTCAATCTTCGTGATGCTGGCTGACTTCATCAAAAAATACGGTGTGTGCTTTTGATGTATCATCTTGTCAACTTGGGTGGTATTATATAAATCGAAACAACAAGTACAATTCTATATTACCGTTACCAAGTTCATCGAGTTTGTGTCTTTTTGTATGTAGGTAAATACAGTTTAGAAAAAAATGTTGCACATACGCCACAGTGACCCACATATTAGTTAATTTAATTTGTAATTATTCAGCAGTTAATATAACGATAATTTTCTTAACATGAAGTCTTAAGATGATTGTAATATGTTATATGCATGAATTGACTCGATGGGAATATTATTTTGAAGCAAAAACCTCCGTATAGATATATCAATACCAATTTTGGAAAAAGTTACAAGTACTTAAGGCCTGTTTCACAATATCTTACTCAAAGTTATTTGATGCCTGATTCACAATGCGACGAGACAACGAGACTTAAGCAGACTAAAGCATTATTTCTCGTCGTCACGTCACGTCAAAAGTTCAAAAAATTGAAAAAAAAGACGCCAAGTTACGACGAGAATTGCTGCATTATATATTATTTCATTGTTTTAAATTCGTAATTAAGAGAGAACATCTGCGAAGTGATCTCGTCACGACGAAGTTTCGTTGTCTCGTCGCATTGTGAATCAGGCATGACAAATTTCTATTTTTTCTCTTTATCGAACTGATCGATCTTTCATCAAAAACAAATTATTTCAACTTAGGTAATGGATGAATATATTCCTGAGCCTTTCTTAAATGTAGATTCAAACCCTACCCTCTCAGTCTCATGGACTATAACACTCTTTAAATTGCACACTCTTGGCCATGATACCTCTTTGTTAAAATTAATAAAAATTAATATTCTCTTATTACAATGTTCGTTTCCGATCTACCCTCTCTAGCCTTTTCTTAGCTACCTTTGGAGTCCCCCAAGGCAGTCATCTAGGTCCAATTCTTTTAATTTTTACTAATAATGAAATTTAAATGGTCATCAAAAATTTCATAACAATTTCTTTTCTTCTCAAGCTGAAACTACTCTTATTCAAATGAATTTTTAAAGGAGCTCAACATTTTAAATGCATAAAATCATCTTTACCTTCTTCATGATCAACTTAAAGACGATTCGCTGCCTTCCTTTCTAGACCTCCCCCCAAAGCTGAAGCAAACTCAATTCCATGGAAAAACGAAGAGAAATATCCGATAATCTCTTTATTCTTCATCTGTCTACTTTCTGGTTCCGCTGACTTCATTACACTCTTCAACTTAAATGGAAATCTGTGATTCATTTCTCATTCTATTATTCTGATAACAGAGGAAGGCATATGTAATAGATGTTTGGTATGGCCACAAGGACTGTACCAAGGGTATTTTTTTTTTTAAATAAATATTATCTCAAGGTAAAGAAAAAAAACTATTCAAAATAATGTAATATTCTTTTATTTCCTTGCAATATCCTGTAAAAGAAAAAAAAAATTGATTCAGTAATGTGACTTGCAATTGCATAGTAAAGTGTCGACACCTGTGACTAATCAAATCTGAGAATCACATAATAGGTTGAATCACATACAAAAAATATCAATCCAATTATGTACGTGTGTTCATTTAATCTTCAACTCCTTATTTCTATGAATAAAAAAAAAAACATCTATGTAGATATCCTTTCAATTGCATTATATGTATGAAAAAATTGAAGCCATGCTTTCAAGAAAAACACCTGTCATCAGATGTTATTTCAAAGTGCATTTGTTGGCTTCATAAAGGTGTACATTTTGTTTTTGTCATAAGGATTCAGCTAGATTTGAAAATGAACTTTTTTTTAGGTGCATGCATGGTGGTTAACTAGAACGTGATTTTTAACCATTTTGTTTTAAACTAAAAAAAAAAAAATTAAATTTATATGAGTGTTATATGAAGACCATGGTAACATTTGTGACAAAATCCCATGCGAGAAATGAAGGGTCATCTAAACAACTTCCTAAAACTTCAAATTTAAGTCATGCCATATGTTTTAAAAATTCTTGTGGTATTCTGGTTTCTGGTGAGAGAAATTTAAAACTAGAGAAACATAAAAACAAACAGCTCCTGCACCAAAAAAAAAAAACAAAGCTTAATTCTAAACAAAAACAAAATGCACGACTAGGTCGAAAGAACTTGCTGTTATCTGCGATCACACCGTTGTTTGAAAGTCTTAATATTTTAAAAACTTTATGCCAAATAAATTAAAAATTTTATACCATACCTGCCGAAAACCTAGTTTAGTTAAACGGAGTATTATGTGAGTATATAAATATGAACAATATATCACCGTGTTGCACATTTGCATGGTACTTACACTTTAGACTGAAAAATTGTTAAAAAATCAATATAATTAGAAATAAATTGAAAGTGTTTTGACACCAACGCAATGTACACCATCCGTTTTCTTGCACAAAATCTCAATTTGTGAGAAAAAGATTTGAGCGGTTTTTTAAAAAAATATTTTTTTATATATAAAATTTTGAAGACATTTTTATGAAAAAAAAAATTGATTCGCCATTTTTTAGAAATTATTAATACAGAGTTAAAAACTTAATTTTGAAAAAAATTAACCACCCATTTTCGAAATATCGAATTTTTAAAAAGTAATTTTGAATTTTTTTTTTTAACCAAAAATTTTGTTTTTTGAAAATTTTGATATGCAATATTGTTTGATCTAAGCAGAAGCTCATGTGTGAAAAATTTCATTAAAATTGCTTGAACAGATAATGAGGTAGTCGAAAACCAAAAAAATTGGTTCTATGAGAGATACCATTTTTAAACGGTAGATAAAATTTTCTTCCCAATAATATGGTAGATCGTACTGATATCAGCTCACATACAAATTTTAATCAAAATCATAGGAGTCGTTTTTGAGAAAAATGAAAATTGAAAATTTTGGTATGCAATACTTTTTATATCGAATCCATAACTTGCAATATTATCGTAGAACCTACATATATGTATGTATATTGCAAGTAAAAATGTCATTGGCCTTAATCTATGTATGTTAGTTCCATGTTCAAAAAATCCCTCATAGACATTCTCCATGCGGATGCCATTGAACCTTACATCAGAAGAAAAAGTAATAAATCCGCATAAATAACGTTCGATGTACGAGTACGTGACTAATGTGACGTAAACTTATTTTATTTACTTAAAAGTTCCAATGTCTCCCATCATCGTGCATCGGTGCTATTTAGAAATATGTATACTTTCCATTTAAAATGGGGTTGAATTTTGCTGTCTGAGCTTTTAAACCATTTCCGATGGGAGAATATGCATCCTGCAAGGCCATGCCCCACACAGTATTATGGGTGGAACATCAAAGTGGCCCATAAAATTCAATTGAAGTGATGTTGAAATGCGATTGTAAATTGAACATTAAACTGCCCCATATAATAGTAGCTGGCGTTGCGTTGGTCTCTCCTCCATTTGGAGATGTAAATTTTGATTAATTTCAAATGGAGTTTTCTCGTTGCAAAAACGTTTATGGCTTAAAAATAGCGTACGTAATGTGAAAGGTGTGAAAGGTCCTTATAATATTATTTAACAACCACCCGGATTTCAGTGCGACACCAATACCACCGCATCGCCGTACCAGTGATCCCATCCGAGTTGGTTTACCTACTCCGGGTTAAATTGTAATTGTTTTGATTTTTCGGAAAAGCTTAATGTCAATTATATCCATATATACATATGGACAAAAATGTAGATGTATATTATGTTTATACTTGTGGATAGAATAGTGGCTTTGGATGGTATAACCATAGATGGTTTTAGTTTATGCACGTTTTCATCAATTTCCTGGCATACAACTGTCACGAGTTAATTAGGCGACGCATATCGGAAGAGGATTTAGAATTGAACAGAGGTGTTGGCTAAAATTGTTCCCGGCTTCCTATATATACATTATATTATAATATGATGGTTGTACACGGTTTCTTTCTGGTGCTTTCGAAACTGGAAGGACAGTGATGGTCATATGATGACCACGATGACCACTGTTGGTCACACATCCCGCACTATAAACTTTTTATACAGTATATAATTGTTAGGATTTTGATATTTTGTGGTAAGTGGCCATTTGATGATTCCATTTTGACTAAATTATTTTCGGTTTTTGAGTACCTGCCTATCTAAATATTGATGTTTGACTTTACATAAAAGTTAAAACGTTTTTGTTTATTTTAATGCCTTAGATAAAATTTAAAGCTACATAAATACATTTAAATCTGACAATGATTCGTGCTTGATTAAAAACTGCCGGGTTTTGTAATTGTAACTAGCGTCGGCACCACAGGGGCTCTCCGTAACTGTCCAATGGATGCCTTAAGCGTTTTTCTGTACCTTTTAACACTTGACTTACATATAAAATATAACATATCTTCTATCTTGCAGTGCGATAAGACTAAAAGAATCAAATAGCTGGGTTTTTAAACCTTCACAGCTAATATCACAAGGCTGATTCCAGTTATGTTTTCGACTTCTACTGACTACTGCACTCCTACTGTGGACCTCAATAAGCATTTTAAAGATAAATTCTCATCCATATATCCTCATATTTTTACTGATGGATCAAAGATGGAGTGTGGAGTTGGTTCAGGGGTATATTCCGAGTCTCTGAATATAAATAAATCTTCTCGGCTTCCCAATTTTGCTAGTGTTTTCCAAACGAAACTAATGGAAATTAGCGAAACATGCAAAATACTCAAACAATCAAAATCGAAACCCTGCCATCCTAGGCAGCCGTGAAATGCATTGATTCAGCTGTATCAGCATCAAGATTGGTTAAGCAATGCCGTGATGAGTTCAAAAGCCTTAATGTTAACCTCAAGGTTACTCTTATCTGGGTTCCCGGTCACTGTGGCATTGATGGAAACGAGTACGCGGACGAACTGCCAAGGCAAGGATTAGCCCTTCATAGCTCACTTGCGGAAAGAGTCAACATTCCTCTTGGGGTTATGAAGGGCAATACATTCTCAATTTTTCTTAACGAATCAAACCACTGCACAGGTGGGACAGTTTAACAAACTGTATTGCTTCTAGAAATATTTGGCCCACCTATAACAGATCCCGAACAAATGAATTAATTTGCAGACCCAGGCAAGACATAGCCAGGATTGTTACCTGTTCTGGACACTGGGCATTAGGAGAGCATGCGACAAAGCTGGGAATCCCTCACAACACTTATTGTCATAGTTGTGGGGACCAGCAGGAAAAGGAAACAGTTGCTCACTTCCTATGCAAATGCCCTGCTGTAGCCAAAATGAGATTACAGTATTTGGTAAACCATTCTTCGACTACCTATACGAACTCGTGGACGATGTTATTCTGAAAGTCATATATTTAGATGCACTCTGAACCGAAAATCAATTTACATACATCAAAAATTGCTGAGTACCAACATTTTTAACAACAATACCAAATTTATCAAAAGAACAGTTCATAAAAAATGTTAACAAATGTTTACCATAATATCGATTTATTAATTTTATTAATATATATATTAAATGTTAACAAATATCGTGGTTAATCCTGAAGAAAGCAATTAAAGCTCGAATTAAAGAGGAAAAAAACTATTACTAACCAGACTTAATCACATAAAAAAAATTATTCAAAACAAAACGGTATTTCCTATAAGACAAAGCTATTTTAGTATGAGGTACAGGATTAAACGAGATCCATTTAGAAGAAGTGAACCTAATCTGATTCCAACTCAAGTCTAGTCCAAAGGAAGAACGAAGAACGAACTGCTGCTTAAGAGAGGAGTTACATTATCGGCAGCTTGACTGCTTGAGTTCTTTTAAGACCAAAAAGGAAATAGGTTTAAAAAGCTTTTTTAACGGCACACAAATGCACCTAGAAATCAACCTGAAGCTTTTACAGTTGTTACAAATTGAAATCAGTCGGAATCTTATTCTCCTCTCTTCCGGTTCAATAACAAGAAAACCATCAGACGATAATCTTCGAATTCTTGAAAATTATTACGTCCTTTTGTTATAATTTCTGCTACGACATTATTTGAACTTTAAAAGCGACGAAATAAATATAATTTCGAAAAGAGTTTACTCCCACTAAAAATTGGAAGTTGATTTATATAATGAACCAACTTCCACTTCTACTTGCTCTATGCAGCAAGTGTTGGTTTTGTTTACACAAAAATTTACGGGTTGTTATCAAAATTAACAGTACGATAATCGTGAAGTCCGAAGTCATATTGTCCGTCGGTCTGTAAGTTGACTGTAATTTGAACTAGAACCTAAACTACAGGCTAGTAAAAGAATGCAGTCTATTGTGAATGCAGTCTTCAAAAATAATTTATTGAAATCAATTAAAAAATTGCATTCATTGACTTCACTTTGAAACCTTGATACTTCAAATCACATAATCACCATTAATTTCAATCAAAAAGATTGAAATAATTTTTTGAATGTAATCTTTTGAGAAAACATGTATTCTTTGAATATTCTTTTTGCATTGCCATTTCCCTCCTTTAAGCCAAATAAAAGTGCAAAACAATTAAAAAATTCATGAATTCCCGAAAGATTGATGCATTTCACAAATGATTGCAATCTTTTTGATTGAAATGAATGATGATTCCATAATTTGAAGTCTGAAGTCTCAAAGTGAAATCAATGAATGCAATCTGATTAATTAAGTCAATATCGATTGAACATTTCATATTAAATACAAATCTCCTAAACGATTGGGCCGATTTACCCCAAATTTGGTACAGATTATATTTATTTGATTCGTCAGAGAGAAATTTAGTAATTTTGTTGAAGCTCATCTTAAACAGGTATAGCTGCCATATAATAATTTCGGTGTTTCAGTTTTTTCCAAAAAAATTGTATTTCGGAAATAATATTTTGTTATAATTTTGCAATCTGATGCTTATTAATAAAATTAAGTCCCAATAGTAGAATTAGACCCCTCTTAGGATTAAACTATAAAAATAAACTTTTTCGGCACACTTCGCTCAATTGCTAACACAATGTTAAACTGAACGTTTTTTTTATTATTATTTAAATATTTTAAATTTTCAATTTATTGAATGACAATTCGAATAATGAAGTAATAATTGAAGCCCAAATCACTTGCAGTGTGAATCTTAATTTTTCCAGTACAAATACTCGATTAACGAATCGAATACCAGATTCACGTCGAAATAACATTCTGTAAATTTCTGGAAATGAAAGTTCTACAGAATCTGCCATGCCATGGCGATGGCACTGGTGAAACAATTTTAATTTGCAATCCCTATTTTCTGTTCTGTTTCATCATTTTGTGGCATGGCAGTGAGCTGGTTCGTGGTCTACCCATACGCAATCTTCTCTTAAAACAAACGAAGGAAAATCAACGAATTGACAAATTGATATTGTAACATGCAGGGATGACGAAAATCGTGTGATACACATCCACGGTTGTTTTTCATTTCCCTTTCTGGCGTTACTTTGTTTTGTTTATTTTTTTTTCTTTTAAAGAATCCTGCTCCTGCATCGTATGCTGGTGCAATTTGTGAAAAAGATTTTGTAATTTAAATTCGCAATATACATAAATTGATTGAAATGTCACTGCAATTGTATTTTTTTTGTTAATTGATTTGCACTTTTAATTTGCAACGAACGAATATAACGCCTGGACTTTTAATTGAGGTGTTATTGTGGTGTCATACGAATGGTTGAATATAATATGTTATGAATTATACAAACGATCAAGATGTTGAAGAGAAAAGTAAGTCATTCGCATTTATTTCATCCTTCTAATAAAGTGACACCATCTTTTTCTTGTAGATAAACCACTAGGAATCTATGAAAAGACTTTCGAACTAAACGTTAATATTTTTGACAAAAATTTAAAAGACGTTGTGAACTTCGAGGCACCTGTCTTTATATCCCCCAAGACTGATGAAGACAATAAAGATGCAAAGACTCAATATTATTTAAAGACATTTATTAGGATTTTAAAAATGTCCCGACCAGAAATGGGTTATCTAATATTTGGTATTTTTTCGGCTACATTGTATGGTTTTACGTATCCTGCGTTTTCAATTGCATTTGGAGAATTATATGCTGCTTTATCACAAAATGATGAAAACGAGAAGAAGCAGGACAGCAATACTTTCAATATGCTGTTTGGTGATTGGTATTGTTACTGGGATTATTTGTTTTCTTCAGACCTACCTTTTAAATCTAGCTGGAGTTTGGCTTACAACAAGAATAAGGTTGGAGTTGTAAGATTGACCATAACTGTCATATTTAATTGGTTATAATTTTATTTTGCATATGCACATGCCCCATAATTATAGGATCAGTGATATATGAAGCTTATTATTTGAGGATTTTATTGATATAACCAACAATCTTACTAAAATGGGTATTTTCAGATGATTTCTACATATTTCAGGCAAGTCATGTCAGTAAATTGTTGGAGAAACAATAATGGAACAAGGACTTAGTAGTGACCTACAACTCTCAACCAATCCTGTGTACGTGTTGATAGTTGGCAGCAATGGATGGAACCTTAAGTACTGAAATATCATTAACTTGAGTTATGTACGGTAAGAAAACAAGATTGCTCAGCATTATTATTTGTCAGTTTTGCTGTCAAAATACTGAAGAAAAAATGTTGTATTTAAAATTTTCCTATTTTTAGGGTGAACTGGGAAAAATAACAAAAACTTGTATGGGATTTTTGTAAATTCTTTGTTTTTTTTTTTTTTAATATTTAGAGGATGGGCTTTGAGGATAATTTCTGGGATGGATATTTTTCAAAATTTAGCTATTAATGGGTGAATTGGGGTCAAATATAATTTTTGTAAGCCTTAAAATGTTTAAGACCACCTTTAAGGTAGTTAGTTTGACCTTTATAATACCCATTCAATATTCATGGTAAAAATTACACATAATGGGAGTTTTAGAATAGTGAGACGCTTTTTTCAAACGGTTATATCTCCGAAAGCTTTTGAGCTATCGTTATTTTGGTGGAACCTTATGACATATTTTTCCTGCATTTTAGCATAAAAAGTTTAGTGAATAAATACAAATTAATTTAAATTTTTTTTTTTTAGATCCAAAATTTGTTTTTTTTTGAAAATTTTGATATGCAATTTTATTTGATCTTATCAGAAGCTCATGTGTAAAAAATTTCATTAAAATTGCTTGAACAGATAATGAGATAGTCGAAAACCCCAAAAAAAAAATGGTTGTATGAGAGATACCATTTTTAGACGATAGATAAAATTTTCTTTTTAATAATATGATAGATCGTACTGATATCAGCTTACAAATTTTAATCAAAATCGTAGGAGGGGTTTTTGAGAAAAATTATATTTTTCATACCAGTTTTATAACATTTGTATGGAAGGTACCGTTATGTTTGGCTGTAAGAATAATTTGTATTTAAAATCTGCTAAATAATGTCAAAAAACCGCTTGATACTAAGTATCATAAAAATTTACCAAGTCGTTTTCGAATTATTAAGTTCCAAAAAAAAAAATAAAAACCAAATTGAAAATTTTGGTGTGCAAAACTTTTTAAACTTTTTGAAAAATTCTCTATAAAATAATTAATCAAATTCAGTTGAATTATTTTTGAGAAAATCGAAAGTAAAAAAAAATGGTTCTATGGGAGATACCATTTATAACCATTTTTCGGATTTTTTTTTTAAATGGTAGCCTTTTTGTAAAAAAATTACTGGATTTTTTTTAAGTTGTGGGCACGTTTTTGAAAAAAATATGATTTTTATTTTTTGCTAAAAAAAAAATTACGGCTGGTACCATTATTGTTGGTCTTTAAAAAATGAAAAAAACATGTGGGGGAAATGTCCAAAAAACGCTAGATACCTACCAAGTTTAAAGCCGAAAGGACAGACAGACAGACAGAATTACGAGACCCACTTTTTTCGCCTTCGCTATCATCGTATATTCAACTTTAATCAAAATCTCGAGTTCGTTTTTTTTCTTACGAATCCATTACTTGCCATACATATAGTACCTATGTATATATGATTATTCCTATATATGTATATATGTATATCGCAGGTAAAAACTACATAATCAAATAAATATCGATTGTCACAAATTTTAATTTTAATTATTGCTGCATTATTATCGATAATGGACATCGAGCATGTGGTAAGTATTTTGGAACATATTATTTATGAGCCCGGTTGCTAACAGAGAAGCTTTTACTAACATCGCGTAGTTGAATAATTTTTATTTATCTGCGTTCAAATTAATTTTTTTAATAAATATTCCGGTGTTATAAAATTCCTCCAACTTTCATTCATGAACCAGAAATAACAAAAAAAAAAACTATAAAATGTTCAAACGAAAATCAGAACAGAATCAAATAATATGTAAATTACAAGGATACAAGTTTGCTTTAAATATAATTTATGTGAAACTTTTACAAAAATAAAATCCAAAAAATCTCTCATCCTCCTTCAGACAACTTCAACTAACTATGAACAACAAAATCAACTTCATATGCATATCCGACATAAATTACGACTCAAGCTTGAAAATTATTAAATTTCTATTCGGATTCCTCTTCGTGTCCTTGATAACATCACATTCGCTGGTCTCTTGAATGGCCACACGCTGCTATATATTCAATGCAACAGATGGTCACTTCTATCCTAGATGAAGTTTTTATATATGTATTTATATGTGTTGATGTTGGCGTTTTCTGCGTTGATGGTGATGCATATGCCTCTTTAAAAAAAAAAAAAAAACAGCGAATATTCTTTTCCAGCGTCATCAGAGACTAGCTATACACGTACCATCAGCGCAGCGCTTAAAAAAAGTTGTTAGTTTTCAAACAAAAACAAATCTCCGAAAAAAAATACATATACGTACGTCGTACATACATACATATGTATATATATATTTATTTATTCACGCTTTTCCGAGGAAAAAAAATTGCTGCTCGATGGCTGAGACAACAAAAACGAACACAAAAAGGCTGACAAAATAATAGTATAATACTTTCGGTGAAAAGGTTGAAAGGAAAGGAGCCAGAGCACAACATGATTCTATTAGTGGTTCTTGCTTGCGATGCGTGTGTATGTGTGTATGTTGTGCGCGGGTGAAAATTTAATTTTTCCTTACCAACTTTTCATGAATTCACACATAATTAACTGGCGGCGGCGGCGGCGTTGGTGCATGTCAGATATTTTTGTTCCACACTTCGAGACACAAAAACTGATGTTGGCAGAATAAAGGAGTCATGCTGCAGGAAGTCGGAATTCGCATACGTAACAAATTTACAATAGAAAAAGAAATGAAACGTACGAGTCCGTTGTTATGGGTTAGAGGAAGTGTCCGAAATTTTTAGCACCGAATCATCTAATAGGATTAGATGCGGGATGTCGTGCAGTGGCCCCATTTATATGCTGTGAACGAGCATTAAAATTAATTCGGAAACTTTTAGTCGGATGATTAAAACAATTAAAGCAATTACTTTAATTTAGGTTTATGAAATAAAAAAATAACACATGTACATACAATACATACATGTTAAATATGTGGGTCTATGTATGGATTTTATAAAAGGATGAAAGATCGAAAAGTTATGTTGAATTAAATCAACGAAATATAATAAACTCAACTTATTTAAATTGAAAAAAAAATAACTAAGTGTTTGAATGAACCAACTGCGTGTCAAATGCCACCAGTTTTCAAAATTGGGCCCTATTTTCGGTTAAGGTTTTATTAAATTATAAAACTGCAATTATGGGAACAGTTAGGTAAAAAATTAATATTTTTTTTTTACAAAAATAATTATTATTCCAGTAGTAAGTGTTATTATATTTTTTTTAATCTAAATTTGCTTTGAAATTCAAAATACGTTGGAAAAGAATTTGGGTATTTGAATCGAACTTATCATTTCGATTTTGAAATAAATTGATATTATTTTGATTGTTTCGGCACCAAAATGATAAACACTGTCTAATACATTGATTTTCCTCAATTTTCCTCTAGGATCAATATGAATTGAAATATAAATCGATATAAAAACAGGAAGAATTGCTGTTAGGGGAAATACCCCATAATTTTGATTTATGCTCAAGACTTTGAGGAACAATAAGCTTACATTGTTTTAAAAGATATTGTGTCATGTGTCTTATTATTATTTAGTAGATTTTGAATAAAAATTATTCTTATGACCAAAAATAACGAAACCTCCTAACAAGTGATTGAAAAAATGTAAGGAATATCTCATTTTTCTCAAAAACGGATCCTATTATTTTGATTAAAATTTTTATGTGAACTTATATTATAAGGGTCTACTATATTATTGGAAAAAACATTTATATATCGGTTGAAAATGGTATCTCTCATAGAACCATTTTTTTGGTCTTCGACTATCTCAATATCTGTTGAACCGATTTTAATAAAATTTCTGACACAAGAGCTTCTAATATATTTGAATAATTTTGCATATCAAAATTTTTATAAAACAAATTTTTACAACTTTTTTGAAAATTTGAAAATTTAAAAATGGGTAGATAATTTTTTTGTCAAAATTAATTTTTAAACTCCGCCTTAATAAACACTAAAAATCTCATAAATTGATATTTGTGTAAGAAATCAGATGGTGTATATTGCATTGGTGTCAAAACAGTTTCAGGAGTTCTTTAATTAATTTATTTCTTATTATATTGATTTTTAACAAGTTATCAATCTAAAGTGTAAGTACCATGTATGTATACCTACTTTAAAACCACTTGGTAATTCCACATAAGAGCAAGTTCATGCGACCCAGTCGTGGATTTTATTTATCTATAGATTGACTGTTATATAAATAATAAATAAATTTGGTGGCGCGACATAGCATAGAGCCAGGTCCTAGTGATTAACAACTCTCAACCATTCCTGTGTGCGTGTTATTGGCAGAAATGGAGGGACCTACAATTTTCTGCTGAATCCAAACGGCTGAGGTGGCAAGTACTTTTTTATGAAAAAAGAGATACTCTTGGAGTATTTTTTAATTCTTCGCAAAAGGAAGTAAAGTAACCTATGAATAACATTTCTGTTTTTTTTAGGTGGCATAAGCTGGGGTTAAACCCTGACACCTTCGGTGACAGTTAATTCCGATAAAATTTATTAGTCTTGCAGTTATATGACCTAAGCGGTCTCTTCTGCAAAAATGTTGGTAGTAGCTTCACAATTTGACCCACCTTCATACAATTGGCCCTTAAACTAATTTTTTATAAGACAGTTGGGAAGTCTCATGAGAGAACAAAAATGTTACTTTGAATTGGTATACATATTACATACATACATATATATATTTTGTATATTAATACATAGGATTTTAATGTCCCTATTTATAATAACTTCACGTCTCAAAAATAATTACAGTTTAAATTAATTCCATATTACTCATTTATTCAAGGCCACGTACGTTCATAGAAAGCTCATCAGAAAGCAATTCATAAAATAATATCATTTCCCAATTCTCATTACTGTCAACGCAAGTATTTTTTGAAGAAAAAAAAAAATAAACCACAATAACATCAACAATAAATCTACCCAAATACCAAAAACAAACAAATCAGGAAAGGACTACCGTAAGGAAGTGCAAAAATAATATGCGTATCATAAATCATAAATCCATTTTGTCTATCTATTCTAGATATTTCAAATCATGTATAAACCTATACGAATCATCTATCTACAGCGAGAACTTATCAAAAAAGAGAAAGGTTGTTATTATCCTGTTGCCAAATAACCCCCAGAATAGAGTATAGCTAGAACATAAAACAATCTTCCTTATGCGTCACCAGAGTGATATTTGTTGTTGTGATGACTCGACTCAGAATGCACAGTACCTATCTCATATTTATACCTACATACAAAATCTTAGACGCAGAAAATTCCACAGAGACCTGCAACTCGTCCATGTCATAGGAATTCAGAATTTTAACCAAAACATCAACCCACTCTCGAAAGCTTTTCATTATAAAATTCTGCAAGGATATGTGAGGATTAGGATGAAAATGACAAGTCAACCAGGCAAGGAGGGGCTTATTAAAATATGCATTCAAATTCGGATCTATAAATTACTCAATCCGAAAACGAAGAAAAATGTCGACTTCATTTTTATTGGGATAGTTTGATGAATCAAATTGAAAATTGGAATTAGATATTAGGGGGGTTCACATTATCAAATATGCTTGACAAGCATGGCTTGATGATGTATGATGGATTGAAGGCATTTTGCGTTCACATTTGTCAAACAGGCTGTCAAACATTAGTTCTCTTTTGAATTTTAAACATGGCGGACGTTTTTATTGCAGCTCTTGTAATAGATCAAATTTTAGAAGATGAAGAACAAGAAGAAAAAAAAAGGCAACAGAATAAGAGGAAATGAATTTGCACTAAGGAATGGCTAAAAAAGCTAAAAAAAGCGACCCAGATCTTTCACTTTGTCTGTTTTTTTAGTTCTCTGCGGAAACATGTTCGAATTGAATTAATTTTCTTTTTCAAAGATTTTACATCCGCATTTGGCTCTATTTCTTTAAATTTGTTCAAAAATATTAGATAAGCTTTGTGTTTTTTTCGTTTTGTTTTTTATAATCTTCACTTTTAATTTGCCAATCCTCCCTCCAAAATTCGCAATTTCCACTTACAGCCATTTTTCTTTTCTTTTGATGCCTACAGGTTCACAACTTTTTTAAGAATGAAATTTCCTCCTGGTTTGACAAGCATGATTTCATATTTTTGTCGAGCAAGCAAAATATCAAGATATTTTGATATCCAACCAACATGCTTGACAAACTGTTTGATGGAGCATTCACATTTTCAAATTCGAGTCAATCAAGCCATGCATTGTCAAGCAAAATTTGATAATGTGAACCCGCCTATTGGTTACTTTTTGTAAAACTTGCAGTGATACCAAAATTGAAAAATATTTTTTTTTTTTTATTTAATTTTTCGAACTCTAGCTAAAACTTAAGGTCTTCTTTTTTGCAGATGTCAATAGATGTCAATATGAAGGCAAAAAAAATATGCGAATTCATTGGCGAACAGGCGATATCCAAAATCCAAAATTCTGAAATCCCGTAAAAATTAACATCACAAAAAAGCCAAAATAAATTCTGAATAAAAATGTAGTTTATACAAAAAAAAATAATTAGAACGTCTACATTTTCTGGCTATTATTGAACAGCATTGTTTATTTACACAAATCCATATGATCGGGTTAATGCTTTTACTTGTAACGGGTGATTTTGTTAGAGGTATAGAACTTTAAGTTGGCAACACTATTTTTTCAGCTGTCAAGTGATTTATTTTTAGTTTGGTTTGGCATTTCAACATGAATACACTGACGCCTGAACAACGCTTCCAAATTGTGCAAATTTTATTTTGAAAATCATCCCAATTTTCATAAGCGAATTTTGTTTAGCGATGAAGCTCACTTTTGGTTGAATGGATACGTCAATAAATAAAACTTCCGTTATGGAGTGATGATAATCCTCAAGTACATGTTGAGACACCGTTATATCCACAAAAACTGAGTGTTTGGTGTGCTTTATGGGTTGGTGGAATAATTGGTCCGTACTTCTTTAAAAACGATGCTGGCCAGAACGTTACAGTTAATGGTGACTTCTATAGAGCAATGATTACTGACTTTTTCATTCATCAATTGAACAACCATGATGTGCAGTAGCTGTGGTTTCAACAAGACGGCGCGCCGCGGCGCAACATGTCACACAGCTCATGCCACAATTGATTTATTGAAGGAAACGTTTGGTAACCGCATAGTTTCACGTTACGGCCCCGTGAATCGGCCTCCAATATCGTGCGATTTTACGCCGCTTGACTATTTCCTGTGGGGATATGTGAAGTCGCTAGTCTACGCCGATAAGCACGAAACGATTGACCACTTTGAGGACAACATTCGCCGCGTTATTGCCGATATAAGGCCACAAATGTTGGAAAAATTCTTGGAAAATTGGACCTCCAGATTAGACTAAAGCACTAAAGCCCCAGAATGACATGATTTATGTATATTGATTCAAAGATATTTTTTGAATTTTTATAGAACTTTTAAAATTACCACATGCAATTTCTTCCCCATCTGCCCATGAGTTGAGTTATCATTAATCGACTTTTATATGTAGAAGGCCCTACCCCCAGCATATTATATAGATACACTTTTCGATGCACATTGGTTTGCATATTGCATCATTTATAAAATGAAAAGGAACGGAACTGTGTTGTTTGCTGCTCGAGAATTGAGATGCTGCATCTGAAAAATGTGCTTTATATGCATCTGTGAACCTTTGGAAAAATATGTCTCTCCACCACATGGATATGGATAACAGAAAACGGCAGCTAGCAGAACAGGACGTTCGCTGTTGCAGCAGTTCATAGTTGTTCATCACCGCTTCAATGAGAATTTGTCGCAACATTTAATCAAAGTCGGCTGCTGCCATTGAATTGATACTGGGCCGGGGTTCCCGAGTAGGTATGCCGTTGCAACCATCATCGTCACCGTCACCGTTAGGATATCTCTGGAAAAACTAAGAGACAACGGACGTCTATCCTTTTATATATACAACAGGTTTTTGAACGCTGCACATAACCTCTGAAATTCAATTTGAAAGTATCTAAACTTGTACCTGAGCTCAGCACCAGTACCCAGTGTATAGTATAGATACGCCAATCATTTTTGTTTTGAAGTTTTTTATCTTTTTTTTTTTTGTTTAGGTTTTTGTGGGATAAATTTCGCTTGGTCTCCGTTGACCACAAAATCTAGCCAGAGGCTGGAAATCAATTTGTAAGCTGACCTAAGCATTTTGAAAATGTTGAATGTTGGCTTTTTGTGTAGGTTAGGTATATCTGTGGAGTCTATAGATATATGGAAGAGGTACCTTTGGCAGTCAAGTCTGTGGCTGCCTAATTCGCTGGTTGATTGCAGCAGTGTGGGGAAAGTATAGTCGTCGTAGGCAGGCTTAGGCGTCCTGGAATTTTATCCGCAGATGTTTATTTAGTATACGAACGAACTATGGAACACTGGATACATATAGAGGTTTTTGTATCTATGAGGGGAGCAGCTAATCTCTTTGGTGTTTAGAAAATTGTTCAGATTTAGAGATGGATATAACTACCATGTCGGGTGACAATAATGATGAAGGAAGAAACTACACATACTTTCATATACAACACACAAAGTTTTAAGCGGTCATCATCATGGGAAAAGGACGAACGAAAAAATACATGTGACCGATGCGGAAAATGAGATAAATATCAAGGATTTAGTACGTCAGGAATTGGAACGATGATGTGGATAGTCCTTGAACGATATTTGGAGAGGGCGAAGGAGCAGATCACTGATGTGATGGTTGGTATAGGATACCTTTACCTATATTCTACATAAACGTGCAAGACTAAACGCTACAAAATATAAATGTATGTGGACCGCATTGACAAAATACGTTTCTTTGCTTGTCAACTGACGATGATGAAACTACTGCTGATGTCGTTTCGTTGACGAAGGTTTTCTTTTTTTTCCTTTTATAAGGAAAAACTGTGCGGCAGTTGGTATTAGCTACAAAACGTACCTTTAGCTACATATACATGTATATTGTTTGATTAAATAGAGGTATCCGCAACTGCAGATACTTTTTAACATGACAAAATTGAAATAGGGGCAAAGGAATTTTTACGCTATATGTAGCTAAGCTATAATGTAGTTTTCAATCTTGTCGAATTTCATGCACATCATGCAGGAAATCCACATATAGGTACATACATATGTAGGAGTACCTTAAAAATAAAAAAAAAATATAGTTATTGCAGATACTTAATTTTATATCTTAGTCAAAAGGACAAGGTGTAATTTATGTTATATGTCAAATCAAACAATTGTGTCGGTCACATAAATTCACTCCAATTATTTTCTTAATGCGGACAAGATAGCGTTTTTAAGGAATCTGTACAAAAAGTTTAATTAAAATCGGTTTAGCAGATAATGAGCAATTTCAAAATCAAAAACACATATTTTATCCGACAGCTATATACTGTTCATGTAATAGCTCAATATAAATATTGTCTCTGTTAAAAGGTAGATCGTATAGGTATTAGTAAAGGTTTCACGCAAGAAGTATTGATTCCTAAAATATATAATACAGGGTTATGGAATGCAATAGAATGGAATGAAATATCAGATTAGTGCGCTCTTCGGCTTTTCTCTTTTGTGTAGAATTTCCATGATCATTCCGCATAGATATGTGGCTGAATATCGTTGCCATACAGCGCTGAACTTCCAAATCCAATCACTCATCACTCGTGCATTTTCTTAACCCAAAGTGTTAGGTACAATTCGGAAGATCATCGAAGCCATCAAGACTAATCGTTGAATATGATTTTGTTCTAAAAATCACCGCCAAACCTTGAATAGCGTTGCATTAAGTGCTTCATTTTTAATAACCCTCAACCACTGCACCATTAGAACCTTACTCAAATCGGAGTATAAATTTACTCAAATTTTAAGAAAGAAAATATATAAATAATCAACAAAATGACAGCACTGTGTTATTCAATTTTGTAACCAACTCAGAACCTGAATGTTTGAATTTTTGTCTGCACTAAAAAAAAATGGATCATAATTATTATGGTGATCAATTTCTTTGGTTAAAAATATTTATTTTTTTTAATTGAATTTTTTGTTAAAAATACGATTTATGAAAATAGGAGTTTTTCTTTCCTTTTTTAATTTACTCCAGAAATTGTCGATGCACTCCACTTTTTTTTACAAATCTGCTCCGAAATTTCATTACTAAGGTTCTAATCCTACCCTCAACTGTCAAGCTTTTTTTATTTTTTTTTTCCTTGACAAAACTTTATCGCACAAATAGCTTAAAATCTTGCGTGAATTTTGGGACACCCTTTTTAGAACTTAGAATGATTTGTATCTTTTTTGGAGAAAAGTTAGTTAAAATTTTCTGCAGCAAGTACTATTTTTCATTTCCCATATAATCGCTTCTTTCTTTCATAATTCTATTAAAAAGAACTTCAACTAACTGAGAGAGAGATAAAGGGTGTTGTTGTAAAACCTTCCGACAACGAGGAATAAATAAAACACTCTAGACTTGTTCATAGAGATTCGTTTTATTTCCTAAGGAAATTTAAGAAAGTTACATGACACATATATTAAACAAAGTAATTATTAACTTACGCTTTTGTGCGTCCTCTCGCCGCAACTGGTTATTACAATATAATTATATAAAGGAAAATTCGAGATCGGAAGAAGATGAAAATGACAGAAAGAAGCATGTATTTTACTAGAGGACTCTGAAGTCGGTAAGAGGACGCACATGAATTATAAAGCTTACAACACAATAAATAAATAGATACGCCGCCGCTGCAACAGGTGTTTTTTTAGAGGTATAGAACTGTGTGACATGTTGCGCCGCGCCGTCTTGTTGAAACCACAGCTCCTGCACATCATGGTTGTCAAATTGATGAACGAAAAATTCAGTAATCATGGCTCTATATAGCGGTCACCATTGACTGTAACGTTCTGGCCAGCATCGTTTTTAAAGAAGTACGGACCAATTATTCCACCAACCCATAAAGCACACCAAACACTCAGTTTTTGTGGATGTAACGGTGTCTCAACATACACTTGAGGATTATCATCACTCCATAACGGAAGTTTTATTTATTGACGTATCCATTCAACCAAAAGTGAGCTTCATCGCTAAACAAAATTCGCTTATGATGATTTTTAAAATAAATTTTGCACAATTTGGAAGCGTTGTTCAGGCGTCAGTTTATTCATTTGGAAATGCCAAACCAAACTAAAAATAAATCACTTGACAGCTGACAAAATGGCCGCCAGTTAAAACAGTGTTACCAACTTAAAGTTCTATAATTCTAAAAAAACACCCGTTAGAAGGGCATGCTATCATCAATATTCATCCATCAATTGGTTCACTCTCTCAATATCTTAAAGAAACAATAATGGAAAATGTCAATTTTGAACCGAAAAGTAGATGCTTGATTTGATTGGCAGATAGTCGGTCAGTTCTTTTTCAAAGATTGAGTTAGAGATGGTCCCTGAATGCCATATTTAAATTTTCAGACGGGTGCGGTCTGATCGAATCCATAATTGCCAAGGAAGCCTAGATGAAATTTAATCCCCGATACTGATCGAATTCGTGAGAATCGTTGCCTACCGCCCATCCTTACTCCTCAATTCATTTATAGTTTTAGTTTTAAAGTTAACCGATAAACCCATTCCCCAAATCTGCGCAAAAGCCAAAAGAAATAAAGCAAATTCATAATATTATGTAGACATAAAATTAAATTTCGTTTCGGTTTTTGAAAACCTACTTTTTAAAATCGAATTGGGAGGCAAAGGTGACAAGATGCACCCATTGGATTACCTACCACTTATAAAAGTCATGTCAGATGTTAGCGATATCAATTATGATGAGTGATGTATAGGTATGCATTATGCTGGGTAATCAAACAGAAAAGTCTCAATTGAGATGGATCACTTACGCAAATATGGTGGATGTTGCCGAGTCATGACGCGATCGAAATTCCCTGATCTAAAGTACTAGGGCATTGCAGAAATAAAAATGTCTTCCAGTCAAGATGATAACCTAGAATAAGGGAACTCCTTATACTCGTCTTGAGATGCTTTTGAAAAATTTATAAGAGGAAAGAAAATTCAGTAAAAAGAAAAAGAATTGTTACAAATTCCTATATTCATAAGTAGAAAATTAATAATTTCTTTAAAAATGTTTTTAACGTTGAATCTGCTTTAGAAGGTTTGTAATTTCCTTCAAATACAAACAAAATTCTTGTGGCCATAAAGTAATATATTTGACTTTTTTGTAATCAAAAGATAAATTAATCGACATGATAAAATTAATTGATGGAACCATACCCATTAATTCGATTTCGATCTAGTAAATGGTATTTCCTGTAATTGCAATTTGAATGCGCAATTCGATTTTTTGTCAATTTACAAATTATCATTTGCACATATGTACATAAGTCGTGTCTACCTCGTTCTTGTCGGTCGGGATTTTGTTCGCGCTGATAAATTATATTAATTATTGTTACAAAAATAATTTGGTATCGTTAGTTTGTTTTTGTTTTATCAAGAATTTAAAGTGCAACAGTAGGTACCACTATTTTTGTTTAAAATCTCCTAGAATATTTAAAAAAAACAGTGTGTTGGCAAGTTTAATAAAAATCGATTGAGTCGTTTTCAAACAAGTTTTAAACCCAAAACAATTTTTTTTAATAGTTATACCTATATCACTATTTGTGCCTTCTACAAGCTTCTGCATATAAAAATTGATAAAAAAAAAACAGTTAAAAAATAACATTGTACGTATTTACATACTTACGGACATTTAAAATTATTTTTTTCGAGGAACCATCAAAAATAATACCTATCACATATACAATATACTCTTGTTTGAATATAAAAGAAATCACCACAAGGTTATAATAATTATAACCAAAAAGCATATCGGTTCGTGCGATTAGGCTTCGTATCTTATTGCCCAATAATATATTATATACATACTAAATTATACATATGTATATAGAGAATAACGTACCTATATTTACCTAGCACTTACCTATATCATTGATGTACTTGTACCTACTCGTATCATTAATAGATCAATTATTACTTTCCCATCACACACGTTTCTTATCTTCTTTAAAAAGTTATGTTAAATCCAAAAACTAAAAAAAAAATTACAATTCAATCAAAATTAAATTAATGAAGTAAGAAGGGGAGAATGGGAAAAGTAAGGTGCCTATTTAAACTTTACATTATATATTTATTTTCCAGTCCTAAAAACAAATACCTGAGAAATACGCTGATTAACCTAGAATATATTTGTTGGGGCAAGGCAAGAAAAAAATTTTACTGGGTGGAACTCTGTCAACTCCCCCTCACCTGGGCGCGTTGGCCAATTTTCTTAAAAATTGAAAATGACATCAGTATTATTATTCATACTATAACCTTTTTAAACCCAATAATCTAATACTTTTTTTGCTGTTTTCAAATAAGATTATTTAAATAAATAGTTTTCGTAAGAAAATACAAATTTTAAAATGAAAAATAAAAAAAATAAAAATAATTTGAAGACATAGATATTTTTGACTCCGAAAAAATCGCCAGAAAGCTGGATTTTGGTGCAGCATTTGGTTTGAAAGCATCAAGTTTTTTTCATTGTTGGGACATTATATGAACATGATTTTAGGATATTGGAAAAAAATGTATACACATATTTTTTGTAGAAAATTTTCTAATCTACAAATTAGTTCTTAACATTTTTTCTGAACAACTAATCATTTCGGAGATGTTCCTGAAAAACCATTTTGGTGGGCCTTTAACTTTAGCTTAAAATTGTTAGCGGTGTGGCGGCGGTGGCGCTCATACCGATGGGAACTTTTTAGAATTTCTTAAGAACACCATGAGGAGGTTAATCTAGCTTTCGGCTATTTTTTCCTAATTCGGTTGTTTTTATGTCTAATATGACTGAACTATTGGACAGTTACCAATATTAAGACGAATTCGAAAAACGAGTTGGTTGGATATATTTTGGGTTTTTGAAAAAATTACGAAACTTGTATGTAGATAATGTACATTTTTCTTAAAATGTCTTTTTTGGGTTTTAGTACATTCAAGCTGTCATTTTTGATGGAAAATGCACCCAAGCACTTTTAAAGCTTAAAGCATCCCTCATCCAGCTTTACACCAATTTGGCCCACTTTTAAATCAAAAATCGACTCCAATTGTTAGGAAAGATTAAAATTAATAAAAATGTTCACCTTGATGGTAAAAAATTAAAAAAAGAGTTTTCTTTAAAAATCATTAAAATTTCATGTCATTTCATTAAAACATGAGCTATCTTTAAAGAGAGTAAAAATAGAATAACAAATTGTAAGGAGGGCAGTGGAAGCAAGAGATTCATTCTCGTGACTTAATTTAGTTATAGCTAACCCAACGCTTTAACTTTCAGTCAGTCAGTTGATAACACGGAGGTAGTTGAAAGTACTCGAACTCACATTCTTTTGGCCGCGATGAGATTTCTCAAATATTATCTATTGTTCTAACGACTCATATTTTGAACACCATTTCAGAAGAATATCGGATGCAGTAGAATTTAGCAATAATAATACCAGTTCCCAAAAAACTCGAAAGGATGATGAACATCGTTCAATCGTCATATTAGTTTTTCTATCTGAAGTCTTTGAAAAAAAAAAACAAATGACAAGATACTTTAACTCTTTAAATCTTTTAACATCAAAACAATCTGGTTTTCGAAAGTAAAATAGCTTCCTTAAAAGTTACAGAAGATTTACGTAAAGTTATTTCCTAATTCTTTTACTCCAAGGTCTTTGATATCACTGCCTTTTATGTGGAAAACTTCTTCGGCTCTTTAATTTTTCAACTTGTGCTGTAAAGTTTTGTTCTCTTAATAGTCGAAAGCAGTCTATCTATTCATTTAAATTACGATTTGTCTATTTATTTTACAACTTAGCGTGGTGTGCCGCAAGGTTCTATCATATGTCCTCTTTTTATTTAACTTCACGTTAATGAATTTCCGCGTTTAGTTAAATACTGTTTATACAAATGTATGCCAATGACCTACAGTAATAAATATATATAATAATAATAAGCTGTCCAACTGAACGGTATGTCGAAACCATTCTTTTGAACTTCAAAAAGTCAGGTTGGTTTAGATCCTGGAAATCGTTTTTGTATGTTTTTTCAGAAATAAAAAAAAAAACTGCCAAATTGTGTATTGCTATCTAATAAGAGGTTTCGAATTTTGTCTTTTTCTGTATAAAATGTTCAGAACATTGTTACGCATTGTTACGCTGAAATTTTCAAAAGCTTGCTCTAATTTTTCTGATTTTTTTTCTGCATTCATAATATTTTTTGTTGAATTTTTCGACTTACTAGGTCCTGAAATTTAACAGTAATTTTTGTAATTTGTAATTTCCCTTATTTGTCATTTCTGTCCATTATATTTTCTTTTTCCTTAAAAAAGGGAATAATTTCGTGTATTTGTAATTTGAAATGAACCCCATTCAAATTGAAGGTAAATATGTTTTCATTTAGCTTGCTATTCGTTATGTGAGTTCAACAAGATATGAGAAATTGAAGAGTAGCTTCCTTAAATATAAAAAAATATTCTAAGAAACCCTTTCTAACATAACCTAACCTAACCAAGATAACCACCTATCATCTGAGCAATAGCAAGGAAAACTTATAGCCGTTTTCAATATTTCATTTCAATCGGAACTTCTTTCTTAAAAGTTTTATTTAAGTTCAAATTTCATTCTATAAAATATACTTTGTTCGGACTTTCCTGTGGGGCTAATTAGAAATTAATTTCATCTGAAGAAAGCCTTCGAGTGCAACCAACAAAGATATAAAGTTTATACGCGCTCCATCGCATCGGTCGACAAATGAAGCAATGTATATACAAGTACTATGTTGTAGTAGATACTTTCTCTCACCTGCTGCTGTGGGATAAAAGTTTTCAAATAAACTATTTAGAAAATTTCATTAAGGTCCATTGAACGACGAGCTATGTATATACATATGTAGGTAGTGGTCCAGCCGCCTGATGAGTATGTTCATTGTTTGATTTGCCAGAAGGATAACTTGATGCAAGTTTATAGTATGCATCGCTTAAAATCACTTTTACGCCCCTTCGAGTCGAGGAAGTCCGCAGGACTTTCACCGCACACCTACACATACATAAGCTCCCGCATTTAAATGCAATACACGTTGAAAGCCCGGCCGCAATGTAAATTATTAATTCCGCTATATTCCAGTTAAGTGGATGATTTATGGGGTAAGATAAACACCCTGAAATGATGGTCTGTTTGCAATTCGGTGGTCATCATCAAAATATACGATGCGCGGTTTGTTAGGCTGCGGGCAGTAAACGAGCAAAAGCTCCTTATATGCATTGTATAAGTTTGTTGTTGAACGCTAAAGTCTCTCTCTCTCTCTCTTTGGATGCTCTGGATGCGTGTACCGCATCATTTTGGTCTATTGTCAATAGCTATAGTGTGCTCTCCTGGTATATGCACCTAAACCAATTCAAACGTTTGACATTGGATTAAAATTGATTGATAAAGACGAAATTGGTGACTTTGGGGTGGATATTGCATCATGTGATGGTGTTTTGATGCATATGCTTTTTGATATAAAACTCTACAATATTATAGGGTTAAATAATTTAATTTGTATATTTGTTTTGGATAATTGGTAATTAAGACCAAATTACATTCGTAAAAACATAGAATTTGAGATATTAATAAAAAATGTCATTACGATGATATATAGAAATGATGAAAACAATTTATTCAAAAATTTTGATTACATATTTGTTGCGGTCTTGACCTCCTTCAAGTGTCATTTGGGATTTATGGAAAGTGCAAAGTGCAAAGTGCAACAGTACAACAGCTCGTAGAGAACCAGATAAACCCTCAACCATATGGAGTAAGAAGAGGACCTCAACCTACCTTTTCTGCCGAACTTGAATGGCTAAAATGGCACATAATATAAGAAGAAACACTTGGATGATTGTTGCTTGCTCTAGTATAGGGCAAGAATTGATTTCGTGTAGGTAGGAATGAATGAATGAAAATATTGGAGTTTTAAAATTACATTGGGACTTTAAAGGTCTATTGTGCCCCATATAGAGCTCGATGGGCAAGGCCGTAGCCATACAAATTTTTTTTGGGGGGGGGGATATAATTTTTCGGAAAGAAAAACTCACCAATTAGTAATCAAAAAAAGCCCACACAATTTTTTTTTTACATTTGGGCATGCAGGTTTATGCATATACATAATATGTACATACATATATATCATGCAGTTCCGTTAAATAGGTACCTTAGCAGAAAAATTTACGAAAAGGTATTATTGATACAAAATAGAATCGTACAGTTATTATTTATTAGGTAGGTACATAATTAAATAGTATCATTACAAAAGTATTACATATTTTTACAAAACTATATTCAGTCTTCTGGCCTTCTTAGCTGCAAATACATCGATAACTTCCTCAGTGTCAATCTCAATTTGTCGATGAACTGACATTAACGCCAATCCTGTTAGTCTTTCTTCACCGGTAGAATTTCTTAAATAAGTTTTCAGATGTTTCATTGTCGAAAATGTTCTTTCCGGTGTGCACGTTGAAACCGGTAATGTCGCCAGAATTTTTAGAAGCTTGTGGAAGTTAGAAAACAGATCCTTGTTGCACTCTCCAAGAGCTGCTATTGCACTCTTTGACCGCTGTGTAACTAGTTATTTATGACATTTTGTCTTCCATAGCATTTATTCAGCATTTAAAGTGTCCCAATCCAAAAACTTTTTATAAAATTTGAAATTTTCTTCATTAAAATTTTGTTCATTTTTGCCCTGAATTGATGGAATCAGAATGTACAAAGAGGAAAGTTTGGACTTAAGGTTTTCGAATCGCATTTTAAGCTGACTTAAGAAATCATCTAAAAGAGGAATCATTATAATTATCCTAAAATAGGTTGCAGGATCTGTTGTGCTAACGTTTTGCCTATGCTGCTGCCTTGATACTATTCGTGGAATTTTCAGTTTCTCATCTGCAGTCTCAAAAATTACTTTGAATTCCGTGGTGATATTTGGAACGTGTATTCAACATGCTCCAAACCAGAGACTAAGTCGCATAAAGAGGATTGTAAGATCTTACAAAGTGGCAATGTATACGTAAACAAAACGCTCAAACAACACAAATTTACTGCAAAATCACAAGCTAAAATAGATCTTAAAAAGCAGCTTGCCTTCGATGAAGTTTCAGATTCCTTATCACTACACAACTCTTCCAAAGCATTGATTATCGCTTTAAAAATTTCCTTAAATCTCATCAACCCATCATGGTTTTCTACCCATCGGGTTTCGCACATGGCAGTTAAATTTTTGCAGTTATTTTGCGTATAATTCTGTTTAATAATTTCCTGCAATAAATGTGTGAGCTTTGCCGATAATTTAAAAAAAATATCCAATGGATTTTATGATACCAATAGTATTACGAATAGGCTGAATTTGGCAGGAATGCCCTAAGGCCAGATTTAAAGAGTGTGAGCTACAATGCACGTATAAGGCTTCTGAATGAGACTCGCGTACTACAGCTTGTACTCCGTTAAAACTGCCACTCATAGCAGAAGCACCATTGTACCCTTGTCCAATCAAATTGCTGCAATTTATGCCCATGGTTTGAAGTGCAGAGAGAATTGTTCTATAATATCATACCTACTGAAGCGAAAAAAGTGTGATTTTGAAATGCACTCCTCAAACATTTCGGGGGGGTATCAAACCCCTGTGATCCCCCCCTAGCTACGGTCTTGTCGATGGGGTAACGCACAGTTCTTCCTCAAGATTTGTTCCTTTGAGAAACTTCAATATCTGGGGTATTTTTAAAGAAAAAGATTCGCTCCCTTTTATAGGGTTTTGTCCCAGATATTTGTGTCGTTTATGCACAAATTCTTTGCAACTAAGTATACCTAATATGGCCCGGTGTCTCCTCCTAAATTTTGCAGAATCTGTAAGTAGCGCTGCTTACCAAGCCGAGAATGTTAAGCTTACAGAGACCATTGACGAGATTATTTTTACTTAAACTATTAAATATAGGATGTAAGACTTTGCTAGTTATAATTTCCAAGTAGCAATTGGGCCTAGTCTTAGCCAAAGTTTATTCCAGGTTTTTTGTGTTTTGACCACTCCTCGCTTCTGTTTTAATTTTGTATTTTTATGTTTTCTCCTATTCCAAAAAAGGGCTCTGGCTTTGGAGTCTGGACCCGTTTAAAGTTCTGTTGCTCCTATTTTCGCTAAAGAGTCTGTCTCTTCATTGTCCTGCACACCAAAGTGACCAGCTACCCAAATAAAGTGTTAACTTGTTGTTTTTGGTGGTTTATTGTAAGAAAAAAATCGTTTTTGTAAAAAAAATTGAAACTGCTATGCTATATCAAAGAAAAATGAAAAAAAGTGAGTATCCCTTGGTGTGTTTTTCTGCGTCTGTGCGTCCGTATGTAATTTGTTCTAGAACATAAACGCTTGGGCTGATTTGCTTCAAATTTGGTACAGATTATTTGCATGTTATTTCCTTGTGGACGAATTCGAATTTTTGATTTAGCTTATTCGAGCGTTTTGAGCTCTACTTAGCCAATGACGCGAGTAATTTTGGCTTCAAATTCCCCTTACTTTCCTACAGCATGGCTTATTGATGAAGACGTTGGGCTTTACGTAGCACCAAAAAATAAGTTTAGAGGTTTGACATCCAGAACCGGACCAACCATATGTACAAGATGTGCAAATGCACAGGGCGCAAAATTCTGTGGGTGTATTACCAGGAGCAAGAAAATGTAGTCTGATCTTGCGGAAACAAATATGTACTGTCATAAAACTTGTCCAAATTATCCCAAAAAAAGCCAGAAGTGAGCCCATGATGTGGTAAACAAAATCTTAGTCGAAAATAATAGATTTTCTTCAAGAAGAAAATTTGGGGAAACTTCGGAATGGACCATGTAAGCGGGATCTGTTAAAGAATGGTTGTATAAATTATTTCATATTTTTTTTTGTTGAAAAATTTAACTCAAAATGAATTAACCATCCGTTACCTTCTAATGGATCCTAGAGAGCTATATTTTCAAATAAAGTCATAACTCTATCACTCTATGAAAATCCTTATTTTTACATTCGTTTTTATTTAATACGAAGTCCAAGTTAGGTACATACAGAAGATGATAAATTCTATACATATACATACATCTATTGCCATACTTATTTATATTTTCTAAATAAAACATAAAGGCCAAAGTTGTGGTTATATTGTGTAAATATTTGCAAGGCTGTAATCGAAAAAAAAAACCTCGAGAAAATTAAAATTTTCCATTTACATCCACACTAATGGAACTACACGAACCAACTAAAACCCTGAGTGTTATATGGATGCTGCTGTTGCACCATCAAATTGTCAGTTGTATAGTAGCATCAGCGAGAGAGGGGTACAAAACTGCAGCATAAAAGGATATAATAACAATTTTTGGAATAGAAAATGAATATATCCAACGAACGAAGTACATCAAATCCTGGCAGAGCCGAGTCGAGCAGAGGAGAGCAGAACAACCGCATACCGGTTTTTCCAAACTGCAAATGGAAGTTTTATGAATTCGTTGGTTGGTCCTTGCATCTCTGGGAATGGGTTGTGGCTAAAGTACTGCAGTTTTTTATTTGCTACCATCATCTTCCTGCAGCCAATCCTTTTGAAAGTGCAAACGCTATAGTTCCGCCGCCGCCGCCGTCTCGTCGTCGTCGTCGAAATGCTGGAGTAGGTATCCTTTTTACGAAACGGAACATCTCCTCCTTTTTTTTATATTATTCATATATGCACATTGCCGATTGGTGCTGGTGGTTTGTATAGAGGTACCTACTATATGGCTACTGCTGCATGATTCTTTATAGTTATTAAAAATTAATTTCATCCTTTTTTGTTGAAATTCAAAGTTTGTTGTACAGCTACACCAATACCATTTACCTTGCCTACAACCTGTACTGTACAACCAATGTATATTTGCCACACCATCAGATTCAGAATTTTCACTTCCAGATTTGTTTACTTAAGCCAATATATTTTTTTTTTTCCATCATGATGGTTCTTTCCATAACCTGCATTTTTTTCGCGCTTTCACTGGCTGCCAAAGGATAGGTTTGCATATACTCAAAAGGAAATCATCACAAGATAATCATGTCCTGGGTTATATGGAGCTAGTATGATGTTAGTAAGCATATAGAATGATTCAAAGGCATCATCTCAACCTATCAGTAAGGTCAACTGATGTCGGTCTCTATAATAAAGTAGGTATAGATCTGAGATTTTCTTTCAACCTTTATGTTGTCCTGTGGTAGAGCTAAGAGCTAATACCAAGGTAAATAGGCATACATTTTTAAAATGTCATTTTGAAAGTTTTCTTAGGTAATGTGTCGGAAGATTGCAATTTGTGTAAGATAACAAAGCTAGATAGAAAATCAAGTAGGTATAGGTATTCTCGTACTTGTGTGTAGTTTCTTGTAAAAATAAGAAAAAATATTTTTTTTTCTTCCAAAAATGATTTTTGTCAACTGTAACACGATTTACTAAGACGATTTACCAATGATGAAATTCACAGTGAAAACTTTACACGAAAAAATTGTTCAAAAATAACAAACTAAAAAAATGTCAGCACTAAATGATAACATTTATAATTTAGTACTTTTTTAGTACCTACACAATTTTATATACATCGAAAATATCTTAAAAGGTGTATTGATTGAAATGGTAAAATTATTATTATGAAAGCATAAATGATATTTTTTTAATCATTTTCTTATCACAATTTAGGAATATTGGCCCCCAGAATTTAAGATTTCTAAAATCTTCAATTACTCAAAGTAAATTGAAAGATATAACTTATAACTTTCAATTTTGAATCTTTAATGCGCAATATTATAAATGTTATCTATAATTACAACCAATTTTGTTTGTTATTTACTGATAACCACTGTTGATAATTTTATTTAAAAGATATTCAATGCAGACAATATTCGAAGTTTTTTTAATTTACTTAAAATTTTAAAATGATTCGTGTCGTCAACTCAAGTTCAGAAATAACAATGAGTCAATATAAAAAAAATGATAAATAAAAAATATGCACGATTAGATCACACGAACTTGCGCTTGTGGGAATCAACTTTAATGTAGATATCTACTATAGCTACATTTTAACGAATAAATATAAAAAAAGTCCGAATCTAATATAATAGATTGGTATAGAAGTGTTTTGGAAGATATTATCAAAAAAGCCATTATTTAATTGAAACAATTCTTGCAGCTTCTTAAATCCGCATTTATTTTTGAAGCGAAGACCTGACGTTTTAGACCACGTAAATTCTAAGTCGTTGACTATAAGTTCTTCGTCTCGTAGTGATACACGGAAATCGCGACAGGGCTTTTTGCAGAAGCCATCTCACTTGCAAAAGTTTCCTACGTGTTTGCCGGGCTGTTGATGGATAATCCTTCGGGATTGAAACACCAGTGTTTTTCAACTTCTTCGTGTTTTTAAGGACTTTATATGCGGCATATCTGCAAAACTAAAACTAACTATATAGTTCCTAAAACTAAATTGTTCATTCTAAGATCTAAGTTCCCTTATGTCATTCGGTTGGACAATGTTCGGACAGCTCGCAATGCTGGCGCAAATTTCGGCCACTTCCATTCTTTGATTGGTCGGTTTGTTAGAAGCGATTTTTACCATTAAATTTTTTTCATTTAGCTGATACTGAACGGCGGTAAGTTTGGACTGCATTGTAATTGCTCTTCAGCCAGGATGCACCTTTTTTCAAGATCTTCTACTCTTGTTCTTAGAACTTTATTTTCTTTTATTAAAACTGTCAGATCTTTTTTAACTCCCTCAATATCGGATTTAGTTGCATGATCTTTTTGTTTAAAATCAAAGAGCTGTTCAAGTTATTCTATGCTCATGTCAGATACTTTAGAAGAAGTAGTTTTATCTTTTTTGTCCGTCATTTTTAGTTTTGGTGATGATTCGTCTCGCCTACGCTTGTGTTGATACATAATACGAAAATACGGTTTTGTTTTTTTTTCATTTGGATAATTGAAAATGGTTTCATAGTCGCGGTGAATAATTTTATTCTAACGATTTTCTTAAGCTTTGGCTCACTTTTCAGTTGATTTTATCCTCTTTTACTCAGATTTAGTTTAAATATTACAGTGAATTCAACTTGGTGATAGTTCTTTGATCTTTTTAAATTTAAAATACAAATTTGAGAGAAAAAAAACACATTGACCTTACACTTTTCGCAGCAAGGTTGCCAATCCAAAAAAAAATTGAACTAATTGGAATAGTTATATCGTAGCTGCCCTTTTTTTTACATAGATGAACTTAAACAAATTTATGTTCTATGGAATCACATAGAAACAATGGATGCCGAACACACCGACGACTCGACGAAACACATTATTTTTTTGGAGATTCTCCAGTGATAAATAATTTTGATTAAAACCCCAAAATTTTTACACGAAACCATTGAAAGAAGTAGCTATGTAAAAGTAAAAAATTGATAAATACAATGACGCAAACTTTTAGACGATTAAGTACGATGTTAAAGTATTTACAGTATGGTGCTATGTTAAAAACAGGATTTTCCAAATTGTATCTTTTTAGTATCATACGGACTCCAAATGTCACATTGACAATTAAAAATGTAAAAATGGTATGTTTTGCTTACTTTGTTTGCACGAACTGTAACTTTTTTAGGCGTGTTTAAAATGATATTAGTTAAAAAATGTTCAAAACTAAAAACATTTTAGTAGAGAGTTTTAAAGTTAGTAAATTGTAAAGTAGTATTAGGCTTATACCTCACCATCAAGCTGTTTACGATTTGGCACCATTGTTTCTTAGAAAATTGATAACTTTAATAAAAGTTTTTGAGTTCTTACTGATTTTGCGCAGTCAGAAATCAAATCAAATGTCCACTTCAATTTGGATAGATATGATATTTTAAATTTAAATCAAATTTAAATGAAGATATTTCAATTCATTTAAAGGCTGATATTCCACTTGCGTGGTTTATTTTATTAACACTTCTGTCTAGATCGGTTCGATATACTGTTTTTTTTATAATCCCGCTTTTGTAACTTCCTTTGCCAACCCCCGCAGTGATAACGCATCAAAAAATTCTCTACAAATTTGTATATCCCTTTTAATGGATAATTCAAATCGCGAGCAAAAAATTCAACTATATATGAACTTCTTTTCAAAATAAAAATGTCGCTTCAAACTAATACAATCTATTTCCCTTTTATTCTTGCAGACTTATCCATTTATTTACGTTCTTCTTTCAAACAAATACCAAGCTGCATTATGAGCATTGAGCATTTGTTTCAGCATGGACATTATGTCAGTTTAAAAAAAATCTAACGGAGAAAATGTCCATTTTATTCAGTTTGGGCATTAGGTATGTCTGTTTGTTTTTTTTCATCGGTCATAATGCCTATTTTGCCTTTATGTCTTTTTAGAATAAACTTTGTGTCTTCTGTCAAGGGAAATAATTTCCAAATGTTCATAATGTCATAATGTTCATTTCGACATTTCTTCTATCTAAGAATGACAAAATGTCCAAATGAACATTATGCCTTTTTTAAACTGACTTAATGTCCAAACGAACAGTATGTCTTCTTTAAATTGACATAAAGTATACATGCATTTTCATCTGGTCATAATGTCCATAAAACTAATGGCTTTCTGAGATTGGATGTTATTTCTCGACAGTATGTCCATGGCCCTTTTGTCCGTTTGTATGGAATTAATGTCCATGGACATTATGTCCGCGGACGTTATGTCATCCCACCGTATTTTGCATTTATTGAAAAAGAAATGTATGCTATATAATGTGCATAAATTTGGAAACTAAGAAGTCAAACCTCCAACAAAAAAAAAACAGGTCAACATTAAAGATCTATAAAAGCACTTTTTTAAAGCCTTATCATATGTTTTTTTTATTTTTGATGTTTTGGTTTTTACAATTATTTAATTAAAAAAAATTAAATTTCCCAAAACTTCTTTACCGATAAAATAAGGAGTTTAAATATAAACCTTTTCTTGGTAATCCCACAAAACTAAAATCACAGCCAAAAATAATGAGAAGCTATTACCTACTAACATAAATGGTATATGGAGATTAGAAGAGCTTGTATTTACTTATACTCATAACATTAAGATACGTAACGCCTACGTTTAAAGGAAAACCTTATTAATTTTATTTCGATCTAAATATCTGCAGTGATTGTTAAATTTTACTTTCTAAGCCAAGCTATTGTCGGTTCAATGATTTCAGTCTTTTCTCAAATATCCAACGGAAACATTATTTACAAAAATTAACTCAGTTCTAAATTTAATTTTTTTTTATTCACAGATTGTAAATAAAGCTAATAATGTTCAAGGTTTTCGTATTTGTGGCTTGCCTCTTGGTAGCAGTCAATGCCTCAGATGTAATTAGTATTAAACTCCAGAAATTTCCATCAGCATTGAAGCAACTTTATTCTGAAGATAAAAATGATGTCGAATTCCTCCGCCGCCGTGTCAAGTACTCCCGAATGGGTTTTGCTGGTAATCTCGTTCATGAACCTTTGACCAACTACATGGATGCTCAATACTTCGGTGACATCACCATTGGAACTCCACCCCAGAAATTCAAAGTTATCTTCGATACTGGATCTTCAAACTTGTGGGTTCCATCCAAAAAGTGCAATGCAGACAATATTGCTTGTAAATTGCATAACAAATATAACTCTAAGAAATCCTCGACTTACGTCAAAAACGGTACTGATTTCGCTATTCGATATGGAACTGGCTCTCTAACTGGATTTTTGTCTACCGACACTGTAAACATTGGTGGACTTAAAATTAAGGGGCAGACATTCGCTGAAGCAATCACCCAACCTGGAATTGTTTTCGTTGTCGCTAAATTCGATGGCATTCTTGGTTTAGGATTCGATAATATTTCCGTTAAAGGTGTTGTCCCTCCATTCTATAACCTCGTGAAACAAGGTTTGGTTAAGGCTCCAGTGTTCTCATTCTACATCAATAGAAACGCATCGTCGACAGATGGTGGTGAAATTACCTTCGGAGGATCTGACCCAAAACATTACAAGGGCAACTTCACCTACTTGCCAGTTTATCGCAAGGGCTATTGGCAATTCGATATGGATGGTGGATCAGTTGGAGATGTGCAATTCTGCAGAAAGGGTTGTCAAGCTGTTGCCGATACTGGAACCAGTCTAATTATAGGCCCATCAAGTGAGATTGCCACTATCAGCAAAGCTATCGGTGCAACGGCAACGATAAATGGACAATACACTGTCGATTGTGAGCTTATTTCCAGTCTTCCTGTTATTAATTTCAATATGGGTGGCAGGAATTTCACACTTGAAGGCAAAGACTACATTCTCAATCTTGGCCAAGGCATTTGCTTGGTTGGTTTCATGGGAATTGATATGCCACCAGCTGCTGGACTTATGTGGATACTTGGAGATGTTTTCTTTGGCAGATACTTCACTGAGTTCGATATGGGAAACAACCGTGTTGGCTTTGCCGAATCTGTTTAAACAGAAAAAAAACTAATTTTTAATTTGAAAAGAAAAAAAAAATATTCTGGATATTTCGTTTTTATTTTTCAAAATAAAAATATGAAAAAATATAAAATTTAAAGAACTATTGTTTTTTGTTTTTTTTTGTAAGATATTTAAAGTCAATATAAAAGTGAAATATAAAAGAATAATAAGATTGTAACGAAAGGTATAGTATTCCCTTTCCACTGAACCACTTCATAGATGTTATGGAATTAAATCGAAAGGCTGATGGAAACTTCTACATACAGTCGATAGCATTTGAGTTGAGTAACCTCACACTATGACTTTCTTACAGTGTTTACAGTTTTTGATAATTCTTTGATGTGAATATTAAGAAATATTTATTTTAAGACAAGATAAGAGAACGCTCTTTGAGATTAAGGGAATTTTTTAATAACATTTTTGAAGGTAACAATTTCATGGGCGTGGTTTGTTTGCTGTCACTAAAACGAATCTTTTTTTTTTGTAACATTTAAACATCATCAATTGATTTTCGTCAGCGTAGGCATCGAATAGATAAGATATCAGGAATTGATAAAACAGCTTTGTTTTGTAAATGTTTTTCGTGTTATAACACAATTCCAGTTAGCCTAACTGTGCCAAGCTTTCTTACCATAATATTAATATTGAGGTTTGAATGAAACTGGAGTTTTTTGTTTTTTTTTTTCATTTTAAACGTTTTAATGGGTAAAGAAAATTAATTAACTGCTACAGAAATTGCAAAAATAAGCGCCTATCAGAAGCAAGGTCTGGCTTAATGTTTTATAGATCAGAAAATTGATCGAAGCCCTAAATTTATAATCAATTTTTTTCCTTTTAATCCGTTACTCTACGGAAAAAAATACAAAGGATCAAAGGTAAAATCTTATCTATCAATGACGAAAATATTATGATAAGCCTTCGATTCCCAACCAGTCTCTTAATAAAATAAGATACGCAGCTGGGTTAGAGGTTAGCCGAAGTTACGAGAAATGCCGGGCATATAAAGCACTCAAAGCTAAAGAAAGTACCTACGTTTAACAACGCGACTTAGATTCTTTTATAGTAAAAAACACTTTTTAAAAAAGGGTATAAGCACATTACAACTTTATTTTCATCGTGCTCATTTGCCAATGTCAACATAACATATTTTCCTGGAATCTCTAACGAGACCAAACGATTGGCAAATGAACTCGATTGGTCGTAGTCATCATATTATTCGAAACATGGTTATTGTTACTTGTGGGAATCTCTGTTTGGATTGCTGAACTTGACATAACCCGCGCTCCATATATCGTAGGGGAAATTCCTTATTCTACCGAATTTCAAATAGAACGGTTTCTGAAAAAGTTGTTTCTGTTAATCAAACTGAGAAGATGTGAACAAATAATCTTTGACGAGATTAGCAAGAATTTGTGATATTCAATTTTCCACCCGGTATCAACAAACTGGCCCTTTAATTCATGCCTTTGAATTATAAGTTTTTTAATTAAAACAAACTTGTTATTTTTATTTTGTAGATTTCATAATGCATAAAAGATTCAAATTTTTATTTTGAAAAAATAGCAAAATCACACAAGTAGATCAATTCTTAGCTGGATTTAAATACAATATACTTTGTACTTTTCAACTTAAGAAATACCTTCAGTTTACTTCTGTCTGACAGATTCAGCAAAGCCAACACGGCTGTTGCCCAAATCGAACTCAGTGTAGTACTTGCCAAGGAACACATCTCCAAGAATCCACATAGGTCCAGTAGTTGGTGGCATATCCATTCCCATGAATCCAGACATGCACATGCCTTCGCCAAGATTAAGAATGTAGTCTTTGCCTTCAAGTGTGAAATTCTTGCCACCCATTTTGAAATTGATGACAGGTAGTTGAGGAATACTAGCACAGTCGACAAGGTATTGTCCAGTAAACATTGCCTTTCCACCGATAGCTTTGTTTATAGCAGCAACTTCACTGGTTGGGCCTGCAATTAGACTGGTTCCAGTATCGGCAATAGCTTGACAACCCTTTCTGCAGAATTTCACATCTCCAACTGATCCACCATCCATATCGAATTGCCAATAGCCCTTGCGATTAACTGGCAAGTAAGTGAAGTTGCCCTTGTAATGTTTTGGGTCAGATCCTCCGAAGGTAATTTCACCACCATCTGTCGACGATGCGTTTCTATTGATGTAGAATGAGAACACTGGAGCCTTAACCAAACCTTGTTTCACGAGGTTATAGAATGGAGGGACAACACCTTTAACGGAAATATTATCGAATCCCAAACCAAGAATACCATCGAATTTAGCGGCAATGAACACAATTCCAGGTTGGCTAATTGCTTCGGCGAATGTCTGTCCCGTAATATTAAGACCACCAATGCTAACATTGTCGGTAGACAAAAATCCAGTTAGAGAGCCAGTTCCGTATTGAATAGCAAAGTCGGTACCATTTTTAACATAGGTCGAGGATTTCTTCGAGTTATATTTGTTGTGCAACAAACAAGCAACATTGGTTAACTTGCACTTTTTGGATGGAATCCACAAGTTGGAAGATCCAGTATCGAAGATAACTTTGAATTTCTGGGGTGGAGTTCCGATGGTGATGTCACCGAAGTATTGAGCATCCATGTAGTTGGTCAAAGGTTCATGAACGAGATTGCCAGCATTAACCATGCGGGAGTACTTTGCACGGCGGAATTCGACATCAGTTCCAACATCAGAAAGTTGCTTCAATGCTGAAGGAAATTTCTGAATCTTAATACGGATGAGGTCTGAGGCACTCACCGCTACCAACAGGCAAGCCACTAATACGAAAACCTTGAACATGATTGCTTTTGTTTACAATCTGTGAATAAAAAAATAAATAAATTTAAAATAACTAAATTTTGAATTGAGTTAATTAATTTGTATAACCGTTACCTTTGGATATGTGAGAAAAGACTGAAGTTATTCTAACGACTAGTTGGCTTAAATAGTAAAAAAACCATCACAAAAACTGCAGATTCAAATCAAATCAATTGCGGTTTTCAACAAGATTATATTGCCTATCTTACACAGACGCTTTATGAAAAGTATTAAACATTTGGTTAATAGATAAGCATTTCTAATCACCGCACTCATGGCATTAATTGATTGTTATTATTTTTTGCGCTGTGATTTCAGTCTAGTTCCCATGTGTTGCGATTATATCTGGAACGAACCTTTTACCCCTCTTGAATTATCTAAGCAAGTGGATAGTGGACTTAACCCGGTTACCGATTGTCAGCTAAAGTTGATATTTCAATGAATTCCTCATTTTATCTGAAAATTAAATTTTAAATAATTTGTATACAAGAACTGAAGCAAAAACAAAAAAAAAAAAAAAAAAAACAAATAATTAAATATGATACTCAGGGTTAGGCTTGTCAATTAAAAAATTTAAAAATGGTTCCCATTACGCTCTAAAAAATTTCGTTCCTTTTTGGTAATGTGTAATGTCTGCATAAATTTATTTTAACAAAATGATTTCATCAAGCATTTATTACTTTGATAAGTAATCCTAAGAAATATTAGGGTGTTCAAACAATGAAAAACTAATAGGTAGATAAATGCAAACCTCTGTATGTAATTTTGTGGTGTTAAGTTTCTAGAAACGCTGCGGAACATTTCTTGGGAACATCAAGTTGAATAAAAGGTAGCGAAGTGTCAAAATGCTGAGTAGACACACGCGCAAAAGTTTAGCCTGAGAAAATTTAATGTTCCCATGATTTGTAATTCCAATGCAGGTCACCGATACTCTAAGCCCCGATTTGGGAGTTGAGTCGCAGATGAACCACCGTAGACAATGTTTGTTTAATTACCACGACAACTTTTTGAAAGGTAAATTAATAAATATTTATAATAAACTTTTTTTTAACAGAATTTCCGTACCCACCTTTTTAATTAACAACAATTTCCTTCAAAGTTCCCGGAAATATTCATAACATACATGAATTAAAATCGTTGTAGTGTTTAAAAAAAGAGCATTGATTATACATATATAAAAAATTGAAAATTAATTTACAAAAAAAAAAAAGAAGTCGAGGAGAGGGAGACTTGATCCCCTGGGAGACTTGTTCGTCCCCCTTTTTCTCCAGATCCAAAATAGCTAGTTAAAAAAGCTCATTTGGCACCGTTGACTTAAAATTATCTTTCAAATCATCTCAATGCGTCTTACCAGTCATAATTTATCTGATAGAGAGAGAGAGAGAGAGAAGGAGAGAGAGAGAGAGAGAGAGAGAGTGAGAGAGAGTGAGAGAGAGAGAGAGAGAGAGAGAGAGTGAGATAGGGAGAGATAGAGAGAGAGAGAGAGAGAGAGAGAACGTGACAGTTTCAAGTTTTTTTGTTGGTTCCTAACAGTGTTGCCGCTGAAAAAATTCAAAAAGGGTCCCAAATAGGGGCCCACGCCAGAAACAAAGGGGCCGCCACAAATACTATTAAAGCAAAAAATTGCAGCAAAAACATTTTTAAAAAATGATTAATAGCAAAAAAAATGATAAATAATATGTATTCGAAATACCTACATAATTTAAAATAGTGTTCCTATTTTTATTTTATTTTTGTATGTATAAGGTTTTTATTTGGTACCCAATTTCCCAAATCTTTTTTTGTTTCTAATAAATTAAGAACAGATATCATAGAATCGCAAGTCTTAATTTTAGTGTTTCGTTCGTTTTCATTCTTGTTCGTTCATTAAAGAATAAAATCTTACTTAAACAGAAAAAGCGGCCATTTTGATCATTTTTGAAAAAGTGGAGGCCACGGGTCCCTAAAGGCCCATAAACCCATAAATGGGTTTTTGCAATCTACACAATTTGGAATTTTGATCCTCTCGAACATGGGAGAGGTGATCCGGGGATATCAGCGAAGTGTCTCAGCATGATGTCGTTTAAAAACTGGCACATCGTGCGTGCAATGTTTTTACTTAGGGAATTAAAAATATACCTATAGCGGATTCAACCATAAGGGGAGAACAAGTCTCTTATAGTTTGGGGAGACTTGATCCTTTTGACGCTTTTTACATTTTTTTTAAAACAGCCCCTAAACTGTTTAGAAATAAGTTATATTTCATATCATAAACCCGTTTTTGAACTATCGAATTTTTCAAAAAAATATTTGTTTTTTTTTTTCAAAAACTTTTTTTTTAATTCGGATTTTCAATATTTGTATGGTAGGTACTGATATTTTTGATTTTTTATTATAAGAATAATGTTCGTTGAAAATCTGCAAGAGAAAAAGTAAAAATCGCTTGATGCCAAGTTTGATAATAAACGACCAAATCCTTAGGTACTTATTAAAAAAATATTCAAAAATTGGTCAAAATCAGTTTAACCGTTTCCGAAAAAATCAAAAATTTGTTTCATATAGTAGGTCCCATTAATAAAGATTTTGTGGATTTTTTTTTTTACAAAAAAGTTGTCGTTATAACTTATGTGATATAGTACATCAGTGCCACGAAAATAAGGCCGCATGGGTTTTATTTCACAAAATAAAAGGAAGTTAAGCCAGCGGGATTTTTTCCTTTTTTAAGTGGCAACAAGACCCAACCAGGGATGGAAAATTCGGTACAATTGAGTTTGGTCAAATACAAAAGTACAATTTGCCTTATTTCAGTACAATTTTATGAAACCTGTTTTCTTGAAATTTGTAAATTTTTATTAATTTTTAATTAGATATCTGTCGCGTCTGCTCCAGCTGCTAAAATCCGAATCTCTTATTTTGTATCTTTTATGTGTCTGTATATTTTCGGGCGTCTTGTGTTTTGTCGCTAAGGCTTAAAATGAGACATGAATCAAATTCAACACACAATAAAGCTTATCTCGTGGCAAAAACAAGTGTGAAAATAGATTCGATGGCAAACAGTATTGTAAGCTTTCCGAAAATTCAAAAAAAAATAAAAATCTCACTATTCTTGTTTGTCGCCGAACATAATTTACTTTTTTCTGTACTAGACCACCTGAATCCCTTCAGAGAATTCAAAAATAATTTCAACTATTACTAATGGCCAATAATTTCCTTTAGTAGTTGATGAAAGCACTGATTCTACTGTTTGTAAAAATCTAGCTATTTTGATATATTTAATATAAATATTTAATACAAAGTGCCAAAATATGTTTCTCGCGTTAACAGAAATGTGAGATGGAACGGCTTCAGGAATTTCTAAATCTATTTCAAAAATTATTGCCGCCTTCCTGACGACTTAACATAACCTAAGCGGAGCATTGTAGTTGCGTGACGGGGACAGAGCATCCAAAGAGGGGGTTAAAATCTTTAGAACCTGCGAAGTGGGCCACCCAATGTACATACCTCCTATTGTCCAAAATGGTTTTTTGTTCTTTAGTGAATGAGTTTTTTGCCCCTATATATTCTTTGAATTGAAACCTATTATACAAATAAATTAAAACCCACAACTATTTTCTCAATTTTAAAATTTTAAAAATTTCCTTTTATTTTGGGAAATAAAACCGTGGGGCTTATTGCACTGAACCAACCTATGTATCAAAATTCAAAAATTAATTTTTTTAAAGAAAAGGTGTGAAAAATAAGATTTCCATTAATTCCTAAAAAAAAATGTACTAAAGGTATCGTTATTTTTGGTCCTATAAAAAAAATTAAGAACTAGTCGGGGGAATGCCTAAAAAACGCTAGGTACTAAGTATGAAGAATATCGAAAATCTTGCAGTAAACGAGGAAAGGGGAATTAAGGTATACTTGACAGTTTAGTTCCAAATTATTGTGTTCTTAAACAATCATATCAAAAATGCTATAATCAGACTAGCTTTATAGCATGCACATAGTATTATCCAAGTGCTCTTGCTCTGAGCGAAACAAATAGAAATGCCCAATTTTGGGCATTGCGAGTGTGATGGATAGCAAAGTTTTAAAATTAAACTAATATAAATGAAACGTCCATATAAACCTACATATTTATGTTTCTTGTTCATCCTCACATACAGAGCTTTAATTTGATTTTCAATTCCCTGTTTTGCCATTGCATTAAACAGAAGCAAATTTAAAAAAAAATTCTTCCGAAACAAAAAAAAATAGAAACATTGCATCGTATATCTGCAAAATTATTGCATAAAATTGAAAAACAAAAATGAATCAAAATCTTTTTTTTTTTTTTTTTTTCCAACTCACATTTTCCTTGCAAATAGGACAAGTAAAGCAAATGCGCAATTATTAACAATGCACACATAAGCAAGCCGTCAAATGGGAAAAACAAATTTTTGCATTCCTCAAAAAAAAAAAAAAACTTACGACTTTTCTATTTGCACTCTTAAAAAAAATTAAAAAAAAAGAAGGAAACTTTACCCAGGCCGATTTCGTATACCGAACTTCTACTATAATTCGCACTCATAAAGCATCGGCCGCCTCTCCAGAGGAACGAAATTAATTTTTATGTTTCTTTTTTAGAAACTGCATAGATTGTGTATATCTAAGGCTTGTCTTGCTGCAGTTGCATATCTGTTAGATATTCTGATTCTGATGATGATGATGATAGAATATTATGCTCACAAGGACCTCGTAATGGTCTATACTATCATCAGCCATTGCATCAGCATGGAACTCCCACTACAGCTACAGATGGCATCGGGATGGCTTGGTTTGTTGAAGCTGTTTCAGCCGGTGGCAACCTCAATTTTCTAAAATAAAAAAAAAGAAACTAATATACAGAGAAACGGAATAAGAAAAATTTGCTTAAAGGCATATATTTCGTCCGAAAATCATCACAAAATAAAAAAATAATTCTAGGGATAAAAAAAGAAAAAAAAAAAACTTCTTCCAATTTTGGCAATCAGAGAGTCTAGAGTCATATATCCTAATTCTACGCGAACCATCATCATAGACCAAGTTCGTGCTTGGAGATTTTTTTGAGTACCCGAAACCTTCTTGCATTCTAAATGGCATATGTGATGGAAAAATTAAAAACAGAAAGAAAAAAAAAAATGTTTCGGTTGCATGTTTTGTGGCACTGCAATGCATTTAATGAAAATCTCTATGCACGACGACGTGTGTGCAAGGAATTGCACGGATTCCCAAAAATAAAAGAAAAAGCCCACCATACCCAACCAAACCAACACTGACAACACAGAGATAATACCCCCATCGAACAATGTCGAAGGATGGGCTCCAGCTGCGCTGGTGGTTTTGGTACATCTAAACGATGCGATATTAATTCGTCAGGACTCAGAGATGCACATATCTACATTGCATATACTTCACAAATGCAACAAACAATATTTTTCTTGTTTTTGTTTTTCTTTGGAAGGGGACGAGCGTCAAGTTTTCCTCGGATGAGTTAACATGGAAGGGTGTCAAAAATTAACAAATAAAACAACGTTTTTGCGCGAGCAATACAGGGATTCCATTGTCCCTTTCCATCGAATGAACTGTGGTGTTGAATGCAACACTTTCCAAAACGCGACACAGCGTATGGTTTAATGCAACGAACAAACGGACAGAGGAAGAATCATGAATTGCATGCTCTAGACCTTTTGGAATGGATTAAATAATACCCTATTTGCCTGTATACGGCATCGGCCACTGCATAGATCTATGAAAATATTTCTTCATAAAAAAATGTAAGTTCAAATAAAAAGAATGAGCATATTTATGTGGTGAGTGGTATAATTGCGAACGGCTAAAAGTTATACCCCATTGAAATGCAGACTATATTGCGAACGAAACAAAATTTTGTTTGGCAAAAAGTTCGTCATCTAAGGCTGTAATCAAAACAAGAAGAAAATTTAAAACATGCTTTATCTTATCTGGTTTAATTGAAAGGGGCTATCATTTTAAATAAAAAAGATAAAAATAACAAGTAATCTTAAACCATAACGGAAACAGGGGTGTATTTCTGTATATCAGTTTGTTTTCAAAGATTTATATCTTTTCTTCTATTTATAACCTAAATTTATTACTTACCTGACTACAAAATTTGATTAAAAAAAAAAAGGAAATAAAGAATTCATTAAAAGAACGACGCCGAATTGATGTTCCAACACTTCCACACATTCCTTTGATATTAAAATTTGAACTGCCTTTTTTTTTTGATGGACCTGTATGAGTATGCGTTAGCATGGTTAGTTTCATTAGAAATCAAAGTGAAATTTGAGAAGCTGAAGAGATCATTTTTCTCTGCACTTGGTTCACCCACTACTCGGGAAGCGAAATGGACTAAGCAAGAAGACCAAGCTACTGGTTTACAAACAGCTCATCATCCCCGTTCTAACCTACGACTTTTCCATATACTTCACAATATCACCTAAGCGATGAAGAAGATAAAGAGTTTTAAAGAGAACAGGACAACACCAGACACTATGGGTTACATCTTGTAATTTTAAACACATTAAACACAAACATTAAAATGATAGTGTAAAAAAAATAGCATTATATATTTATACCTAAAGTCAAACTAAGAACATTCGGCCACTATTTTTGAGCCAACAAGATTTAATTTTACAATAAGTTAGTTTTAAGTCAATTGAAAATAAAAACTCTTACTCTAGTTTACTATTACAAAACAATAAAAAAAATTGACGGTATTTTTTTTTACATATAGTAGTAGCCCTTGGCGTAGTGGTTAGTGCGTTGGACTGTTACTCCGAAGGTCTTGGGTTCGATTCCCAGCCTATGTCACAGAAAAAACAGAAATGTTTTTCACGGGTTACTGCCTCTTGCGAGGAATTGACAAATCCTCCGTGAGTATCTCTTGTCATGAAAAAATGCTTCTCACCCTAGCCATTCGGATTCGGCATAAAATTGTGGGTCCCCTCTGTTCCTGCCAATAACACCCACACAGGAATGGTTGAGAGTAAGTCACTAGGCACAGGATCTATACGAGCTGTCGCGCCGACCAATTTATTTATTTATTTAGATATTTTGGTTTATTTTATTTCATTTTCCTGGACTGGACTTATACCAATTATGGGAAAAGTTAATAATAAAATTGCAGCCGACGCGACGTACCAGAAGGAAGTGTCCTGGGACAAACACATGTATTTGTTACAGAAAAGGGATAATTCAGTGGGCAACAATTAATACTATCATGACCACCTTTGCAGATTATACTGCCATTTTAGTGACTTATTAAAGCGATGTGAAGCTATAGAAAAATTTCAAAATGCAATCTCTAACCTTATAGAGATTGGACGCAACAAAATGGCTTCTCAAACTCAGTGAAACTTATATAAATCTAACAAACAAAAAGATTATTAATGTCCCAATTTCAACAGTAAAGATGTAGCGTATCTACTGCAAACTACCTTGGAATAACTTTAGATGCCAAGCTAAAATGGAAAGAGTAGGTAAGTAAAGGGTTTTCCATTAAGGGCGGGTCGATTTTAAAATTGAATAAAACAAGTTGTATATATTATGTTGTCTTTGAGGGCCGCGGCTTATTCGCATAAACCTGCGACTTAAGAAAGCCCCACAAGAAAAAGTCCAAAGGGGTCAAATCACACGATCTTGGTGGCCAATTCACGGCTGTGTGGCACGTAGCGCCATCCTGTTGAAACCATATGTCTTCGGTGTCCATATCATCCAATTTAAGCCACAAGAAGTTGTTGATCATCGACCTATAGCGGTTGACGGTGATGGCCTGGCCAGCATCATTTTCAAAGAAGTACGGACCGATGACGCCTCCAGCCCAAAATCCCCACCAAACAGTAACTTTATTTGGATGCATTGGGACCTCGTGAATTGGATTGGTGTCGTCCAATTTTGCTTATTCACGTACCCATTCATCCAAAAGTGGGCCTCATCGCTAAAGATGATTTTTCGACCAAAATTGGGATCAACTTCCAACTGCTATAAAACCCAAAGTTTTATCATTTGCATGTCTTGCTCGAGGCTGTAACAGTGTAACTTGCCATAATGATTTGTCTTTAGTAACTAGTTAAAAGACAATATTTTGACAGAAAGTAAAAGAAACAATATGGTCGTCACGAGCAGTCAAAATAAACCCGTCCCTATTGGAAAACCCTTTACATACAAAATAAAAGGGAAAAACTAAACCTGAAATATAGAAAAATGTATTAGTTACTGCTTAAGAACTCTGAGTCATCCAACCAGAATAAAATAATGCCATAATACTTAGTAGGAACTGAAACCCTTTTGGACATTTATGTCATCGAAGTATGGGGCTATGCAGAGAAAATAAATGATAAAAACTCAAAAGAAAATATTCAATCGGGATTTTGTACATAGGGATCCTTTCCCCATGGGGATTTTGTCTTGTTGGATTCGATTTTTTGGGGATTTCTTCCGATGGAGATTTTGGTTTTTGGGGACAAGGTATGTTTCCCAATTCTAAGATATCAAGTGTGAAATACTAATTACAAGACGAGCAATAGCTGCAAAACAAATCACAGTGTGGACCATTTGTTGGTGCAGTTGGTGAATTATTCTGACTGTAATTTCTTAGTTCCTATGCATTTTTTGACCGTTAAGAACTGTCAATAAATTCAGCGTGTAGAAGAATAGCACAGTTTTTTTAAAAATGTTATCACATTAAAACTAAGACGAGTGAGTTAAAATAAAAAGTAGTTGCTTTTTTTTATTATTAAAAGATTACGATGTTTTAGAGATGACTCAATAAGTTATCTCGATTTTTTCATAAAATGAACTTAGACCAATTTCATTATAGACATATACATATTTTAATCGATCCTTAATCTTCTTCAAATCTCGAGATTTACCATACAAATTTATTTGGTTAATCTAGCAGATTTAATATTTTAATTATTTTGATACGTGCTGCTAAATTAAATGTATTTGCTTATCATTTTTGGTGATTAAAACCCAATACACTGATTTATTTAATCTTTTTTTTCTTAGAAAACTTAAGTTTTGATAAAAACATAAACATAACATTACTCAGAACTATAACTAATTTATTTAATTATGTCCATTGTAAAATAAAGTACAATCTGATTACTAAGCAAGTTAAATTTCTTTTTTGCGGTTGTGATACTGATGGATTCGCGATCCATTGTCATAGAATTTTCCAAAATTTGATCCAAAAGAAAATAATATTTTTTTAATACATCACTCAAAGAGTCAATAGAAAAGATAAATTGTATTTTTTCTGTGCGTAGAGTGAAGAGAAACCGGTGCCTGAGCTTTCAAAGATAACTGACATAACTTTTTTTAAATAATTTAATACGATTACGAGCGAAAAGCTGTTGGTTTTGTCAATTTTTTTTTCTAAGAAAAAAAAATAATAATTCGATTTAGCGAAAAAAAAAATATTTTTTTTTCAATTAGTGCATCAAAAAATCGGTTGAATTTGATAAACCTGTGAAGACACATCAATTAATGTCTCTGTATGTATGTTGACAAACGACACGTTATACCCTATTTCAAAAGGACACAACAAATGTTTGACTGATGCATCTTCAAATATAAATTAAAAGCAATGAATTGCAGTCCTTTGAGGATGAGACGACATGCCTGGTTGGTCTTTGCTCCTTATGTGGTGTGATGTGGATGTGATGAAGAATTCAAAAAAGGATATTTTTGTATTTCGGTTTCTTGCACGCGTTAATGACCAACATGAAGAGCATTAACAACTAACACACTACAAAGCTCACGATGTATAAACGCTAGGGTTACGATTTGCTTTGACAAATTACCCCAATCATCACCATCCTCCCCCAAACAATTTACTCAACCCTAACCGCCCGTATATACAGTACACCCTCGAAGCTAATTTTCTCGAATTAAAAGTGCACGCACATTGTGTCAACACGTCATTATTAAACAAGGAAAATGAAAACTTTTGCAAAAGTCGTTGTGTGAAGGAGTTGAATCAAATAATAATAATAAGAATGTCGACGAGACGCGTCGTAGTCGTCGAGTCGTGACGTATCGTCGCTTATTCCGTTGTCGACAATGACTTGCGCTGCATCATTCATCATCAGCATCACCAACTATATACGTGAATCGACATCTTCTTCTTCATTATTATCATCACTGTCACTGTCCTCCGACACTCAACAAATCCTCTTCATCACCACGGCGCGGTGCGGCGGTGGAGGTGGCGGCGATAATCATCTTCGCGGGCAGGAAGATAAAAATATGAATCCGCAAGATTGCAAACTCAGCGAGAAATTGGAAATTATCCTTCATAAAGGAATTAGAGCGTTTGCAAAAGGCGATGAAGATGAAGACGTTATGCTGTCGACATCGACAAACGAGCTCTTGAATTGTGACTTTGGAAATTTGTCTAAGTTTCTTTTGGAGAAAGTTGAGGTTTTTGGTTATGGATACACAATTCTTTTTCTCTCTTATTGTCATACTCATCATTAATGACTTCAAGGATTTTTTGTCATTTGTCGCTATATATTTACATATTCAATCCTTGATAGCTGGTTGATGAAACGTTTGTCACAAAAAAAAAATTATGAATTTCCCTCACAAGTCCTTGTAAGTTTGGAAGATTCTTTAAAGTTCCTTTGTGTTACAAACAAACAAAAAACACTGAGTCGCGGAAATTACCTATGTTAGTGATGTTGTTATTCAAATGCAGTGTGCTGTAAGTCTTTGGTTTTGCTTACATTTATAACTTTTGATGAAACACATACATATAAAAATTAGTAAGGATAAACTCGGTTTTTCTTTAATTTTAAATTAAAAGCATCATCTTGTGTGGAAATGCTTATACAATAAAATGTAAATCAAGTGCTTATTGTTATGTACATTGTATGTATGCACGTAGAGAAGATTTTTTTACATCGTGATTTTGCTGTTACAAGTTTTTCGCAATTAGTAGTTTGTTTTTTTATTTACTCAGCAGACGGTGCGGCGGAGTATGCGATCATCTCATGTAATGAATTAAAACCAAAGCTTTTGTAAAATTATAGGAAATAAAATCATTTGAAAATTATTTTATTTATTTTCACTGTTGATTACATTTTTTTTTTTGGTATTTCACATTTTTATAGGGTACCTAACCATTTTGTGTCAACATTTTCGGTGGAAAGTTGTTGCTGTAAAAAAGATGTGATTGTGTACAAAAAAAAATATTACTTAATTAAGCAGTTTTTATTTAAAGTGAATTAATTCCGTTTTAGACCCTTTTTGAAAATTAATAATTTAACGGTTCTTATTTTTGTTTAAATAAAGAACAGCGCCTATATGTCTATCGATTACGTTTTCGAATTTAGAGGAAGTGAACTTTAATATAGAATTTATAAAACATTTTATTGCGCTTCTAACTCTTTTTGTTATTTTTTTAATTCTTGTAGAAGTTTGCAAGTGTTGCAGCAACGATATAAGAATTAGTGTAGTATTATTTAGCCATGACTCGTATAAGATTTTAATATGGAAGACATTTTTTCATTATCATCGATAGGAAGCTTAAGTTGTAAAACGCCATCTTGACTGATAAAGAGTTCAGTCGGATATTTTGTTTTTTTTTGGAGGTATCTATGTATATATTTTTTCTAATACCCAAAAAAAATCACCGATGTTTAAAGAATTTTCGATGTACATACATACATTTTATTTGTTTTTTCTTGCGAAAAGAATATAAAAAAAAAACAATTTTAAATAATTTTTATTTTTATATTTTAAAAGAATGAAATTTTAAGGGCGTCGCTTAGCCCCCAAAACGCACAAATTGAAAAATATCATAAACCCACAAAAACCGACATTTATAGCCCAAAAAAAACAACAAAAAGTTCCACAAAGCAAACGTTTGATGTTGTGATATTTATTTTTGACGTTACTTTAATTAATTTAATTTCTTTTTCATTCAACATTAACTTAAATTGGTTTTTACTCTTTATATACGCAAAATATGAAATAATAGGTATTATATATTCAATTTTGTAGAAGACAATAATTGTCTTATCAAAAATGAGGATATTATTTTCTAACATTTATTCAAGAATGTGAATGATGGTTGAAAATTTAAATCTAAGTTTTAAAAAAAATGGAATTAATTATTTTTTTAAAATTAATTACAGATTTTTTGCTGCAGAAACAAGGATAATATTGCCAAAAGTTTGTTAACAAATGTAATGGCGAAAAATATATTTCGTGGGAATTGACAATTTTTATTATTTCTTTATTTGAAATTCGATACTTATACAAACCATAATGTCTTCGAACATTACTATATTTAGAAGAGAATTGTGCTTCCAAACATAAAAACCATCCCTTCAGAAAAAAAAAAAAACAAGATTAAATAAGCAACGTTTTAAATAACAAATAGTTTGCAGCCAGTTTAACGTTGCCAGATAGCGGCAAAATGTAGGAAAAATAATTATGTGGCATTGGGGAGCGAACGACAAACTTAATTTAACTAACAGCACTGAGCGTAATTACTTAACAGACAGCACTGACGATAACGGTACGAATGTAAGCCAACGAACGAAAATCATGGGAAGGTAGAGAGCGCCCCTTTATAAGCAAAATTTGATCTAGACAACTTTTTGTAGAAAAGAGATCGTTTACAAAATGTAAGGTCGGAGCCAAACTGTAGGTACTTACATTTATTAGCACACGAGCAGTCGTCGGAATACTCAAGAATTTTAAGTGCATATTATGGGTGCTTTCATAAATACATGGTTGCTTTGTTTACATGCGATCAATTGCAATCATATTAACGTCATACAAAATATTTGCGAATGTGTTTTACTCTGCATTTATGAACACTTTTTCTGATTTGCGTCATGTGTCAAAAACAATAAAGAAACAATAAAGAAACAATAAAGGAAAGGAAATCTTTTATACTATACCTGTCTCTTTCTTTAAGAAAGAAATTCAGATTGCATGTGAGTTCTTATAGTTGCACATTTGCGCTGCAAATATTTGCGTTTTGCTTTTATGAAAATCTGACATTTATCATTTGCATTTATGAAAGTTATGCATTCGTCAGACTTTCGCAACCATGCATTTATGAAAACACCCTATATCTTTTTTCTTCCAAGTTGGAAAAACTACTATGCAATGCAATCTACAATTCTATTTATTTTTTCCTTTCCGAGTAAATCGCACAGTATTAGTCCAACCAGTCCCTAAAAAGGCGATTCCTCTTCACACTTCAATTTATTGCACTGATTTTCAATTCTGAAAATTGCAAAATAAATGCTGGTACCTCCGAGTCTTTTCCATGTCATAGTTTTAATAAATGATTTCTTATCTAAAACTATTATTTCACAAAACTATTTTTCTGACGACGCACGGCAACCTCAACTTTTTATATTCATATTTCTGCAACGGTATTTTACGATGTAAACAGCATCGTCAAATGGGTTGATCCGGAGAACAAGTTGTTGATATTTTTGTTTACATAATATAAAGATTAATCCTTGAAAATCCCGTTACATATATGTAGGTAAGTTTATATTAGAAAACAAACACTCAAGCAACAAGTTATCAATTTTATAATTTCAATTAACAACATTTTTTTCTTAATACGTTTACAAAGCTGTGATTTTTCATAACAACATAATATTACCGACTGTTTATTGATATTTTAAGCCTTTTTCAGGTTTATTTACATATATTTTTCCTATTGCCTTTTTTATAGCAACTGTTGCAAGTGCATTGAAACATCCATAAATTGAGCTTAGACACGCTATTTAAAACAAAATAAATACCCACCGATTTGCATGCGATATTTCATGTATTTAAAGTATTGCATTTGTTTTAACACCTAGGTATGCCTAGCTTTTAAAATAAAATCTGATATATTTCTGTTGGCAATATTTCATAGAGCGTGCACGACATTTTATATGCTCCTTGAATCTGGACTGGAGAACGGTAATTATTATATATTTATTTTTTTCATTTTTCACTTTTTTTGCATTTGGTATATGCGGAGTCCTCCTCTCGCCATTTTGATATTGACTCTGGTTGGCCTTTGTACCAGGATAAAAGGTGATGCAAGGCATTGACACCCTCAAGCCAATTAATCCACGGAACACTTCTTAAGTTTACCTTAAATTGGCTTTCTTGCAAAAACACTTCAATTATCCTTTACCACAAAAACAACATAAAAACAAAAAAAAAAAACACATGTCTCATGCGTACAAGTGAAGAAGGCAACAGAAGCCATCATAAGAAATTGTTCAGTGAAGTGCATTCTTTGAAGGAACCCTTTGAAGTATCTAACGTATCATTGCCCTTTAGATGGATCGGCTTTATGGATGACATTGCATTTAATCTGCGTCTTACATGTTATATATTTTTGCAGGAAATACCTACATATCTCATATTTTTGTGCGTTATCTTCAAGAAGTCATGATAATAAGTAGCTTCACGCATATATCCGTCCGTAGAATTGAAAATCTACTGTTTCCGCACTGTATAATCGTCTACTGAAATGCATACATCAAAGAAAAGCGAAGACAGATGATGACTAAAGTTGCAGCTATACCCTTTACTGAAGGTATACCAAGTCAAAGGAGTAAAATCCCTCAGCTGGTGGAAGACACGGATATATTTGAACAACAACCATGTGGAAGTGCGGAAGTGCAATCGGACTGAAACAAGAAAAATTCAGCGAATAGGTAAAAGAAAAGGTAAAGAGTTAGCATATCGTGATATCTTTTTAACATTGTATACAAATCACCAAATGCCTATTTTAACTTTTTAGATGTCATTATAACTCTTAACGTCACTTTGACAGTTAAAAATGCGAAAATGGTATGCTTGGTTTACTTGTTGGCACGAACTGTCACTTTTTTCGGCGTGTTCAGCTAAATTTAATTACAGTGAGTTGCCAAATTAATAGGGACAGTCATGGATTTTAAGAAAATTGTATGTTTCCTTATCAAATTAATGCTTAATAATTAATAATTTATGTAATTGATAAATAGATTTTTAATTAAGATTAGTTATTATTACATCAAAGTAAGTTGTTAAATAATATTTTTTTTAAATTAGAGTGTGTTAATTGAGAGTGTGAAGTATCTGAATGACCAAAACAATCAGTTTTATGCTGGCCAGGTGATTCCCCTGGCATGAACCCCATTGAAGAAGTTATTACAACCAAAGTAAGTTATAGACAAAATAGTCTGGCACCACTGCCCTGCAATTATAGAGTGCGCTTAAAAGTGCATTGATAGCATGCCGAGACATATTCAAGTAGAAAACGTTACAAAATATTGATTTTTTTTTTAAAGTTTATTTTGATTAAGAGCTAGTTTTAAATATTATTAATTTAAAAAATACTATTTAACAACATATTTTGATGTAATAATAACTAATCTTAATACAAAAATACATATTTATCAATATACACATGAGATTATTAATTTGATACGGAAACATACAATTCACTTAAAATCCATAACTGTCCCTATTAATTTGGCAACCCACTGTATTACGGTGACCATATTTTCAAATTGCAAATAATGAACAAATCAAAAAAGAAACAAAATTCAATTCAATTTTAAATTTTTCCATTTAATTAAAAAAATATCTATGGAAGAAAAGACTTAAGTTAAAAAGAGAAGATACAGAAATTCAGTCTTTGTTTGCATAAAACTTAAAATTAAAAACAAAATAACTCTAAAACAAAAAAGTCTTACAAGCAAACAAAAAAACATAAAAACTTAAATAGAACAAAAAAAAAATAAGATAAGTTAACAAAAACCAAATAAATAAATACATTTTAAATAAATTATAAAAAAATCAGTCTTAAAACTAGCTAAATAATATCACAGTTTGGAAATATCACTATAAATATTATTAAATAAATAAACAAATCAACATATTCGATTTTTGTTAAAGTGTGCAGAATAAATAATGAACAACTTCTGAAATACAGAACATTTATGTGTCTTTGTGTAACAAATAATTTATAATGAACATCATCTTCAAATACAGAACTGTTCATTATAATGAACGGATGGTCACCGTACTTATTATGATACCAAGTAAAAAATGTTTAAAACTAAGAAAATTTTAGCTAAGAGCTTTAAAGTTAAAAAATTATTAAGTAGTATCAATGTAATACCTTCACATCGGGCTGTTTAAAACTAGTCGGCAATATTTTTAGTTGTTTATTAAAACTATTTTAATGTAATACAAAATTATTAGAATTGTATTGTATTGTATTTGTTGGTTGAGGCCGTAGTCCATCCTGGACTGTGAGCGCCATCTAAAGTAAGTAAAGTAAGAATTGTATTTAATACTCATAGAATATTATAGAAAGTAATTTAATTTTTTTTACTGAGGTCATTTTTTGTCTCCATTTTCTGTGGATATTATTTATTAATTTTAAATAATATAAAACAATTTTCACTTAACTATAACTAACTAAAACAAATGATTTTATAATTTTAATAAACACATTTAAGAAAAATTAATTCTAAAAGTTTTAAAAATAAGTTTTCTAATATTAAATTTTAAATTATAAAAATATATGATACATGATAGCTGATAGTTGATAGTTGATTCCTAATTAGGATTAAAATATTTTCAAATAAAAAGGTCACGAAAAAGGAATAAATATATGATGCATGTTTATTTTTTTTAAATTAAATAATTTCTGTAGTTTTAATTTTATTTAAAATGTAAATTTTTATTTTATTTAACTTTGATTTTATGAAAACTATTTTTTTTAAACAAAAACTCAATTGATTACACTTGGGATACTTACGCATAAATGCTCAGCCTCTATTTCAATTTTTGTCAACCAAATTTACTTTTATATTTGAATAACTGCGCTATACAAAAAAAAAGCAACAAAAAAAAAGATAAATATACATATCATGATTATTAATTTGCATATGTGATTGTTTAATCAAGTTTTTTTCACGAAAAGAATTATTGTTTATTTTTTATATCACTTCCCTACCATTGGCATTCATTGGGAATGGGAGCAGTGCCCTGCTGTCATAAAAAGAGAGAGGGGGAGAAAAATGATGTAAAAGCAAAACATACGTACGTAACAATGAATACAAATTTTCTCAGTATAGTAGTTGTTAATTTTCAATCTGTGGAGCAAACTGTATCTCGCCGATATGCCGTCGGCAATTATAATATTTATACCAAAAAAAAAAAAATACACACGAAAGGATTTTTATATTGTAAATTGTAAAAATCACCCCCTTGAAATTCATCACCGAAAGAGAGTTTCTGATTGAAGCGAATATTATTTCATTTTATTTTTTGAAAACAAAATTTATAAAATTTTATACAGGGAATTGTTTTTTTTTTTTAATTTTATTTTTTGCTTTAAGAATGCACGCGCGAATTGGTCCCCTGTCTAATTAAATTTGTGGATTGTTTTTATGCAGAGTAAAAAATTTGCAATTCAATTCTGGACAGCAATGTGCATTGTGATGATAGTGTGTGCCCTTAGTTTGGCAGGATATTTTATTCCTATATTATGTATATCTATCTATATACATATTTTAATTCAATTTTTTTTTTTTTGCTTTCTTTCAGACGAAATGAATGAGTTTTAGTGCATCATTTTTTGTGTGCCAATATTGTGGAATAAATTAGGAAGTATTGTCGATGAAAACAATTTTAGCTTTAAATTTCTTTAAATCCATTCAGAGGAATTTCTTCAGCCAGGATATTTTTATAATTTAAATTTATAAATATTTACATTATACCTATTGATTTACTCAAATGAAACGTAAAACATCTTTAATCAAAGAGTTAGGTGCGAAATATTATCAATAAAACAAAATTTAAGTTTAAAAGTTAATTTGTCCAAGAAGGTGGATTATGGTGGATTTACATTCATCTTCATTCTTCATCTGCAGATTTGAAGAAAAGAAGAGCGTTAGAGAGAGTTTCATGCCAAAAAACACAAATTTATGAAAGAGAGATTGAAATGTTCGTCATTTATTTCTGCATAATAGAACATTATGTGAATTTTATATCTTACATCCCGTTTTTTTTTTTTTTGCAGAACTCGCATGAATGTAAATCCACTATTAATGAGTAATTAAATATAAATAAAATACTGATGATAATAATCTTTAGCCACAGCAGAGTTCTTGTTGATTGCAGTAGATTTTAGTTAAAATTTGCTCCTTCTGAACTAGCGCCACTAGCGGTACATTTCTCGTAAATAAGATATTTTTGATCAACGTTTTTTTCATTAATATTGTTTATTAATTTTATAATGAAATAAAAGAGAACGTGTTATTTATAGTTTAATTTACTTTATTTCTTATCTTAACCTTAACATTTTACCTCGTTTTCTATTTTTGACATTTCTGTCATCCATGGAAACATCCCACCGGCAATTAAATGTCGCATAGTTGGGTGCATTGAATAGAGTGCGTTCCCGTAACAATATATGGATGTTAGTTTTAAATTTATGAATATAAATATTGGGAAGTGATTTTAAAAATGATGTCGACGGTTAAAGTGCAGGACCGCGTAAGTCGAAAATCCAAAAATATACACATACATACATACATATTTTTTTTAATACCTTTAATATAATTTTTATATTACTGTCTTAACATTTCATAACAATCGGTTACTTGATTCAGATTTTTTTTAACCAAGATTGCCTCCATAAAAAAAAAATAAAAAAGGACGTGAGAAAAAATCTTGCTATGACAGATTTTAGAATTTAAGATAAGCCACCTTAAACAAACTTCTGGTGAAATTCTTCCTTCCAAAAGTGCTAAGAAAAATTCTCAAGTCTTCCTCAAGCAATGCAATTAAATAAAGAAAATTCTTCTTCGTTACCAAATGAAAGCAATGTACCTAGATGTATAATTTTTAAATCACCGCAGAGTATAGGTAGGTATTTTTAGTTATGTATACAGCATGAGCATTGGACAGGCTGATTCGTACTCAAATAATAAAATAATCACTACTTCTTCCAAACAGGTAATTTTTCTTTCTTTATACCTATGCATGTATATATTCGTTCGTTCCCCAGCCTCACCGCAATAACCACAACCATATAAATCCTCTTGCACAGTTCCACCAATCTCTAATAATTCATAACAAAACAAAAATCCTACCAAGAGAACCTACAACTATACTTATAAATATATACAATCTACAGCATCAGAGTAGCACTATCCTTGACGAGGACGAAACCAAATTAAATCAATTTACATGAGACCGACATTACCTGAATTCCTAAATAAGTTCTAGGCCTGAAACCATTGAGGACCACTGGACAGCTGCACATATAGCCAACCTACATATATGTGTGACAATCTGGTGACAAAAATACTCCATGGTGTTGGGGCATAACATAACAAAAAAGGACAAAACAAAATGCCCATATTCCCCTTCCATTGATGACAACGACGACGCCTGCTGACCAAAACCAACGACTACAACGACGATAACGAATCGAGAGTTGGTTTCAATTCCCATTTTATTGTTTGCATGAAAAACCAAACCAAAATATGCGGTTCCAATTGGTTTCTCTTGAATATGTTCCATGTCCAGATTCTAGCTCCAGTTCCAGCTCCAAATCGAGAGAGCTCAGTTTCTAGATATACTATTTATGGGATTGGTGCAATATATAGGTTGATAGAGTTGAAGAAGGGGAAATTTTTCCATCTCTTCGTCTGGTAGTATAGTTCCTGTATATATGTGTTAGATGTTTGTTTCAAGTGTTGGACCATAATTATTCACCTCAAATGCCGAAAATTTTGTTTTAGCTTGGTTGACTCAATTAGTAGGTAGATAAGGAAGGGTTGGAATTCCTATGATGATGTGATATGATGTCTTCTTCGTCGATGCTTGTTGTGATGATAACAAGAATAATGACCGGAATGATGCAAATATAGAAATTGAGTCCTTTATTCATTGTGTGTTATTTGAAAGTATGAGTTAGAGTCATGGTGTTACTAGTGCTCCTATAGTGTTTTAAGGAATTACCATTTGTTTTTCCTTATCAATCTTTTCTGGGATGATTGTATAGTTTTTGTAGCCAAGTGTTATACAAACAAGTGGTTGCAAAAATACGCGAGGTTTAATTTCATAAGGAATATAACTATTACCGTAAAAAAATATGCAAACAAAATTAGTGTACATATAACGAAAATTTGTAGAATGTGATCAATTCATTTCTCGTTAACTAGAAGCATTTAGCTTCAAACTTGAATAACAGTCAGGGATAGCAGTTCACGGCAGTTCACAGTCTGAGATAGCAGAAGTCACGATTTTTCAGTCTGAGATGGCAGATGTCAGTTGATCACATTCTGAGATAGCAGACGTCACTATTTACCGTCTGAAATAAATCATGTTTTGAGATGGCAGTTGTTACTAAATTACAGTCTGAAATAGCAGACAACACTGAATTACAGTCTAAGATAGCAGACGTCACTAAATTACAGTCTGAAATAAATCATGGTCTGAGATGGCAGTTGTTGCTAAATCCGAGATGGCAGACGTCACTAAATTACATTCTATAATAAATCATAGTCTGAGATGGCAGTTGTTGCTAAATCTGAGATAGCAATAATTGTTGATGAATTACGGTCTGAGATAGAAGACGACGCAGAATTACAGTCTGAGATAGCATGTCATTAAATTACAGTCTGAAATAAATCATAGTTTGAAACAGCAGTTGTTACTAATTTACATTCTGAGATAGCAGAAGTCACTATTTTACAGTCCCGAGATTACAGATGTCATTAAATCACCAGACGTCACTAAATTTCATTCCAAGATAGCAAACTTCACTAAATTACGGTCAAATTTAATGTCAAAATCACGAATGCTAATTTTATTGCAAGATTCAAGCAATTTATTTAAACAAAAAAGTTGTAAGACCATTTTTTTGAAGTTACCACCAAAATTATAATTAAGAAATCATTATTGAAAGTTTTTAAAAATATTTAATTTGAAGACGCAAAAATCAAAATCATTAAAATACATTTTATTTCAAAAGTACTAAAATTAAGAAAATCCCTTTTTAATAAGAACGGCCGTATGCTACGGAGAAGTTTTGGTAAAAATTGTTTCCTGCGTTTCTGTGAAAAATTGAGTTATTGTAGAATTTTGAAACTGTAAATAATTCAAGGAATTTTAAAATATAAAATTCTGTTCACAAGAAGTTAAATTTCATTTTAGAAGAAATCTGGTAATAGAATTTTAAAATGCAAACAAAAAACGACCATTTCATTTTTTTCCTATTTTTACCTTAACCTAGCTATTCAAAATTCCATTTTGTTATACCACTTTATTATTTTTATTATTTTTTTGTTGTGTAAGAATCAGAAAAAAACAAATTGTTTGCATATCACAAACACAACAACCAACAACCTTTAACCGTTTTCTCGACATATTCTCTAAAAATATGTCATTATCTTGTGTAAAGCGTATGAATAAATGAAATTGCAAAACACCCATTTCACCGCACTTGACCACCATTCTAAATGAACAAACGAACCAACCGACGAATGGTCTAACACGAGTGTGTGAAGTTAGCCCCCCTTTTTTGGAATTTGATATTTTTGAAACTTGTTCCAGGTTGTTCCCGGTTTGTTCCGCATTGTTCCAAAGTTTTTTTGAAAAATATTCAAAAATGGGGGTTTTAGACCCAAAAAACCGTTTTTGACCTAGCCCCCCTTTTTTTGAAAATCAAATTTTTGAAAGTTGTTCCAGGTTGTTCTAGTTGTTCTGAACATTGTTCCAAGTTTTTGGACCCCTATGTTCAAAATTTCGAAAGTTATGAGCAAAATTCGAAAAAATTCTAGCCCCCCTTTTTTCGAAATTCTTGGTTTTGAAATTTTTTTCGGGTTTAAAAAAGTGTTCTAACCATTGTTCCAAAAAATTAAAGTTGTAGTGCTTGTATTTTTAAAGATAAAGCCTTCAAAACTTTTTTTCAAAAGTCCCAAAAACGGGCCTCCAAAATTTTATTTTTTTTTTAAATCATTTGTTTTAGAAAACTTGATGGTAAATGCATCTGTTGAAAAAATATTCTGAGTCTAGCTTTATATTATCAGTTTAAAAACTAACTTTAAAAAAAATCTGCAAATTTTCTAATTTTTAAAAAACTCCATTAGCCCCCCTTTTTGAAAAATCAAAAATCCAAAAGTTGTTCCGGGTCAAACACTAATTTGTCTTAAGTGTACCAAAGTTTCATATAAAAATATAAATATTTAAAGGTTTAACATAACAAAAACGAATAAAGCACATTTTTTGCTCCCCAGTGCTCCCCTTTCAAAATTTTAAAAATTAAATACTTGTTTCAGATTTCTTTAGCAATTATCTAATCCACATTAAAATCCTGTTTCTTTAAAATAAATTTTTAATGCACATATTTTCAAAAAACACTTCCCCAACCCCCCCCCATTTCAAAAATTCCGGAAGAAATGTATTTCAAATAGGTATCTTACCAAACCTCATTGTTCCAAGATTTCATCAAAAAATATCCGCAATAAAAGATTTTAAAAACGAAAAACGCTATTTACGATATTAAACGAAAATCTTTATTTCGCACCCCCTTTTCAAACTCAGACAGCAAAGAAATTTCCTAACATTGTATTAGGTCTTCTCTACATTGCCCCAAGGTAAAATCTTTAACAAAAAATAATTATTAAAAAAAAACCTAAATAAAAACTTTTCCCCCCTCTTATTATTACCAAATTTGGAATCAAACATAAACATGCTGTTTCTGCAAAGTAAACCATATATCTTAATTTAAAAAAAAACATTGACAAACAAAAATAAAAGATTTTCAAACAAAACATATTTACTTACGATATTAAATGAAAATGTGTGTTCTGAGCCCCCCACCCAGAAAAAGAATTATTTTTATTCTTCCTCGTTATCGAAGTGTTCTTCTAAAACAGTCCAATCTAAAATTTTGAAATAAAAATTTAGAATAAAAAAATATTTTTAATGCTACCCCAATTCTCTTCGTTTTTCCGAAATCGAAAAAAAAGATTATCCACTTAATGAAAATTAAAAACAAACTCATTGAGTTATAAAAATAATCAAAGAAAGTCCTAAAAAAGACATACAGATTTTTACGATATTACTTAAAACTTCAATTTTGGCCCAACCTTTTAGAAATCCAAAATTCAAAAACTTGTTCCAGGTTGTTCTAGGGCTCTTCTAAATTGTTCCAAGCTTTCGTTTCATAAAATTGATTTTTAGTATGAAAAATTTCATTAAAATGCTCCCCCGCCTCCCTTTTTCCAAAATTCCAAAATCTAAAACTTGTTCCAAGTGCAGAATCACTCAAATCCAATTGTTCCAAAGAATCATGCAAAAATATTCAAAATTGCACATTTTAAGCCCAAAAAACACTTTAAATGAAAATATCTTATTATCCTTGCTCTGGCCCCCCTTTTTAGAAATCCAAAATTCAAAAACTTGTTCCAGGTTGTTCTAGGGCTCTTCTAAATTGTTCCAAGCTTTCGTTTCATAAAATTGATTTTTAGTATGAAAAATTTCATTAAAATGCTCCCCCGCCCCCCTTTTTCCAAAATTCCAAAATCTAAAACTTGTTCCAAGTGCAGAATCACTCAAATCCAATTGTTCCAAAGAATCATGCAAAAATATTCAAAATTGCACATTTTAAGCCCAAAAAACACTTTAAATGAAAATATCTTATTATCCTTGCTCTGGCCCCCCTTTTTAGAAATCCAAAATTCAAAAACTTGTTCCAGGTTGTTCTAGGGCTCTTCTAAATTGTTCCAAGCTTTCGTTTCATAAAATTGATTTTTAGTATGAAAAATTTCATTAAAATGCTCCCCCGCCCCCCTTTTTCCAAAATTCCAAAATCTAAAACTTGTTCCAAGTGCAGAATCACTCAAATCCAATTGTTCCAAAGAATCATGCAAAAATATTCAAAATTGCACATTTTAAGCCCAAAAAACACTTTAAATGAAAATATCTTATTATCCTTGCTCTGGCCCCCCTTTTTAGAAATCCAAAATTCAAAAACTTGTTCCAGGTTGTTCTAGGGCTCTTCTAAATTGTTCCAAGCTTTCGTTTCATAAAATTGATTTTTAGTATGAAAAATTTCATTAAAATGCTCCCCCGCCCCCCTTTTTCCAAAATTCCAAAATCTAAAACTTGTTCCAAGTGCAGAATCACTCAAATCCAATTGTTCCAAAGAATCATGCAAAAATATTCAAAATTGCACATTTTAAGCCCAAAAAACACTTTAAATGAAAATATCTTATTATCCTTGCTCTGGCCCCCCTTTTTAGAAATCCAAAATTCAAAAACTTGTTCCAGGTTGTTCTAGGGCTCTTCTAAATTGTTCCAAGCTTTCGTTTCATAAAATTGATTTTTAGTATGAAAAATTTCATTAAAATGCTCCCCCGCCCCCCTTTTTCCAAAATTCCAAAATCTAAAACTTGTTCCAAGTGCAGAATCACTCAAATCCAATTGTTCCAAAGAATCATGCAAAAATATTCAAAATTGCACATTTTAAGCCCAAAAAACACTTTAAATGAAAATATCTTATTATCCTTGCTCTGGCCCCCCTTTTTAGAAATCCAAAATTCAAAAACTTGTTCCAGGTTGTTCTAGGGCTCTTCTAAATTGTTCCAAGCTTTCGTTTCATAAAATTGATTTTTAGTATGAAAAATTTCATTAAAATGCTCCCCCGCCCCCCTTTTTCCAAAATTCCAAAATCTAAAACTTGTTCCAAGTGCAGAATCACTCAAATCCAATTGTTCCAAAGAATCATGCAAAAATATTCAAAATTGCACATTTTAAGCCCAAAAAACACTTTAAATGAAAATATCTTATTATCCTTGCTCTGGCCCCCCTTTTTAGAAATCCAAAATTCAAAAACTTGTTCCAGGTTGTTCTAGGGCTCTTCTAAATTGTTCCAAGCTTTCGTTTCATAAAATTGATTTTTAGTATGAAAAATTTCATTAAAATGCTCCCCCGCCCCCCTTTTTCCAAAACTCCAAAATCTAAAACTTGTTCCAAGTGCAGAATCACTCAAATCCAATTGTTCCAAAGAATCATGCAAAAATATTCAAAATTGCACATTTTAAGCCCAAAAAACACTTTAAATGAAAATATCTTATTATCCTTGCTCTGGCCCCCCTTTTTAGAAATCCAAAATTCAAAAACTTGTTCCAGGTTGTTCTAGGGCTCTTCTAAATTGTTCCAAGCTTTCGTTTCATAAAATTGATTTTTAGTATGAAAAATTTCATTAAAATGCTCCCCCGCCCCCCTTTTTCCAAAATTCCAAAATCTAAAACTTGTTCCAAGTGCAGAATCACTCAAATCCAATTGTTCCAAAGAATCATGCAAAAATATTCAAAATTGCACATTTTAAGCCCAAAAAACACTTTAAATGAAAATATCTTATTATCCTTGCTCTGGCCCCCCTTTTTAGAAATCCAAAATTCAAAAACTTGTTCCAGGTTGTTCTAGGGCTCTTCTAAATTGTTCCAAGCTTTCGTTTCATAAAATTGATTTTTAGTATGAAAAATTTCATTAAAATGCTCCCCCGCCCCCCTTTTTCCAAAATTCCAAAATCTAAAACTTGTTCCAAGTGCAGAATCACTCAAATCCAATTGTTCCAAAGAATCATGCAAAAATATTCAAAATTGCACATTTTAAGCCCAAAAAACACTTTAAATGAAAATATCTTATTATCCTTGCTCTGGCCCCCCTTTTTAGAAATCCAAAATTCAAAAACTTGTTCCAGGTTGTTCTAGGGCTCTTCTAAATTGTTCCAAGCTTTCGTTTCATAAAATTGATTTTACGTATGAAAAATTTCATTAAAATGCTCCCCCGCCCCCCTTTTTCCAAAACTCCAAAATCTAAAACTTGTTCCAAGTGCAGAATCACTCAAATCCAATTGTTCCAAAGAATCATGCAAAAATATTCAAAATTGCACATTTTAAGCCCAAAAAACACTTTAAATGAAAATATCTTATTATCCTTGCTCTGGCCCCCCTTTTTAGAAATCCAAAATTCAAAAACTTGTTCCAGGTTGTTCTAGGGCTCTTCTAAATTGTTCCAAGCTTTCGTTTCATAAAATTGATTTTTAGTATGAAAAATTTCATTAAAATGCTCCCCCGCCCCCCTTTTTCCAAAACTCCAAAATCTAAAACTTGTTCCAAGTGCAGAATCACTCAAATCCAATTGTTCCAAAGAATCATGCAAAAATATTCAAAATTGCACATTTTAAGCCCAAAAAACACTTTAAATGAAAATATCTTATTATCCTTGCTCTGGCCCCCCTTTTTAGAAATCCAAAATTCAAAAACTTGTTCCAGGTTGTTCTAGGGCTCTTCTAAATTGTTCCAAGCTTTCGTTTCATAAAATTGATTTTTAGTATGAAAAATTTCATTAAAATGCTCCCCCGCCCCCCTTTTTCCAAAATTCCAAAATCTAAAACTTGTTCCAAGTGCAGAATCACTCAAATCCAATTGTTCCAAAGAATCATGCAAAAATATTCAAAATTGCACATTTTAAGCCCAAAAAACACTTTAAATGAAAATATCTTATTATCCTTGCTCTGGCCCCCCTTTTTAGAAATCCAAAATTCAAAAACTTGTTCCAGGTTGTTCTAGGGCTCTTCTAAATTGTTCCAAGCTTTCGTTTCATAAAATTGATTTTTAGTATGAAAAATTTCATTAAAATGCTCCCCCGCCCCCCTTTTTCCAAAACTCCAAAATCTAAAACTTGTTCCAAGTGCAGAATCACTCAAATCCAATTGTTCCAAAGAATCATGCAAAAATATTCAAAATTGCACATTTTAAGCCCAAAAAACACTTTAAATGAAAATATCTTATTATCCTTGCTCTGGCCCCCCTTTTTAGAAATCCAAAATTCAAAAACTTGTTCCAGGTTGTTCTAGGGCTCTTCTAAATTGTTCCAAGCTTTCGTTTCATAAAATTGATTTTTAGTATGAAAAATTTCATTAAAATGCTCCCCCGCCCCCCTTTTTCCAAAATTCCAAAATCTAAAACTTGTTCCAAGTGCAGAATCACTCAAATCCAATTGTTCCAAAGAATCATGCAAAAATATTCAAAATTGCACATTTTAAGCCCAAAAAACACTTTAAATGAAAATATCTTATTATCCTTGCTCTGGCCCCCCTTTTTAGAAATCCAAAATTCAAAAACTTGTTCCAGGTTGTTCTAGGGCTCTTCTAAATTGTTCCAAGCTTTCGTTTCATAAAATTGATTTTTAGTATGAAAAATTTCATTAAAATGCTCCCCCGCCCCCCTTTTTCCAAAATTCCCAAATCTAAAACTTGTTCCAAGTGCAGAATCACTCAAATCCAATTGTTCCAAAGAATCATGCAAAAATATTCAAAATTGCACATTTTAAGCCCAAAAAACACTTTAAATGAAAATATCTTATTATCCTTGCTCTGGCCCCCCTTTTTAGAAATCCAAAATTCAAAAACTTGTTCCAGGTTGTTCTAGGGCTCTTCTAAATTGTTCCAAGCTTTCGTTTCATAAAATTGATTTTTAGTATGAAAAATTTCATTAAAATGCTCCCCCGCCCCCCTTTTTCCAAAATTCCAAAATCTAAAACTTGTTCCAAGTGCAGAATCACTCAAATCCAATTGTTCCAAAGAATCATGCAAAAATATTCAAAATTGCACATTTTAAGCCCAAAAAACACTTTAAATGAAAATATCTTATTATCCTTGCTCTGGCCCCCCTTTTTAGAAATCCAAAATTCAAAAACTTGTTCCAGGTTGTTCTAGGGCTCTTCTAAATTGTTCCAAGCTTTCGTTTCATAAAATTGATTTTTAGTATGAAAAATTTCATTAAAATGCTCCCCGCCCCCCTTTTTCCAAAATTCCAAAATCTAAAACTTGTTCCAAGTGCAGAATCACTCAAATCCAATTGTTCCAAAGAATCATGCAAAAATATTCAAAATTGCACATTTTAAGCCCAAAAAACACTTTAAATGAAAATATCTTATTATCCTTGCTCTGGCCCCCCTTTTTAGAAATCCAAAATTCAAAAACTTGTTCCAGGTTGTTCTAGGGCTCTTCTAAATTGTTCCAAGCTTTCGTTTCATAAAATTGATTTTTAGTATGAAAAATTTCATTAAAATGCTCCCCCGCCCCCTTTTTCCAAAATTCCAAAATCTAAAACTTGTTCCAAGTGCAGAATCACTCAAATCCAATTGTTCCAAAGAATCATGCAAAAATATTCAAAATTGCACATTTTAAGCCCAAAAAACACTTTAAATGAAAATATCTTATTATCCTTGCTCTGGCCCCCCTTTTTAGAAATCCAAAATTCAAAAACTTGTTCCAGGTTGTTCTAGGGCTCTTCTAAATTGTTCCAAGCTTTCGTTTCATAAAATTGATTTTTAGTATGAAAAATTTCATTAAAATGCTCCCCCGCCCCCCTTTTTCCAAAATTCCAAAATCTAAAACTTGTTCCAAGTGCAGAATCACTCAAATCCAATTGTTCCAAAGAATCATGCAAAAATATTCAAAATTGCACATTTTAAGCCCAAAAAACACTTTAAATGAAAATATCTTATTATCCTTGCTCTGGCCCCCCTTTTTAGAAATCCAAAATTCAAAAACTTGTTCCAGGTTGTTCTAGGGCTCTTCTAAATTGTTCCAAGCTTTCGTTTCATAAAATTGATTTTTAGTATGAAAAATTTCATTAAAATGCTCCCCCGCCCCCCTTTTTCCAAAATTCCAAAATCTAAAACTTGTTCCAAGTGCAGAATCACTCAAATCCAATTGTTCCAAAGAATCATGCAAAAATATTCAAAATTGCACATTTTAAGCCCAAAAAACACTTTAAATGAAAATATCTTATTATCCTTGCTCTGGCCCCCCTTTTTAGAAATCCAAAATTCAAAAACTTGTTCCAGGTTGTTCTAGGGCTCTTCTAAATTGTTCCAAGCTTTCGTTTCATAAAATTGATTTTTAGTATGAAAAATTTCATTAAAATGCTCCCCCGCCCCCCTTTTTCCAAAACTCCAAAATCTAAAACTTGTTCCAAGTGCAGAATCACTCAAATCCAATTGTTCCAAAGAATCATGCAAAAATATTCAAAATTGCACATTTTAAGCCCAAAAAACACTTTAAATGAAAATATCTTATTATCCTTGCTCTGGCCCCCCTTTTTAGAAATCCAAAATTCAAAAACTTGTTCCAGGTTGTTCTAGGGCTCTTCTAAATTGTTCCAAGCTTTCGTTTCATAAAATTGATTTTTAGTATGAAAAATTTCATTAAAATGCTCCCCCGCCCCCCTTTTTCCAAAATTCCAAAATCTAAAACTTGTTCCAAGTGCAGAATCACTCAAATCCAATTGTTCCAAAGAATCATGCAAAAATATTCAAAATTGCACATTTTAAGCCCAAAAAACACTTTAAATGAAAATATCTTATTATCCTTGCTCTGGCCCCCCTTTTTAGAAATCCAAAATTCAAAAACTTGTTCCAGGTTGTTCTAGGGCTCTTCTAAATTGTTCCAAGCTTTCGTTTCATAAAATTGATTTTTAGTATGAAAAATTTCATTAAAATGCTCCCCCGCCCCCCTTTTTCCAAAACTCCAAAATCTAAAACTTGTTCCAAGTGCAGAATCACTCAAATCCAATTGTTCCAAAGAATCATGCAAAAATATTCAAAATTGCACATTTTAAGCCCAAAAAACACTTTAAATGAAAATATCTTATTATCCTTGCTCTGGCCCCCCTTTTTAGAAATCCAAAATTCAAAAACTTGTTCCAGGTTGTTCTAGGGCTCTTCTAAATTGTTCCAAGCTTTCGTTTCATAAAATTGATTTTTAGTATGAAAAATTTCATTAAAATGCTCCCCCGCCCCCCTTTTTCCAAAATTCCAAAATCTAAAACTTGTTCCAAGTGCAGAATCACTCAAATCCAATTGTTCCAAAGAATCATGCAAAAATATTCAAAATTGCACATTTTAAGCCCAAAAAACACTTTAAATGAAAATATCTTATTATCCTTGCTCTGGCCCCCCTTTTTAGAAATCCAAAATTCAAAAACTTGTTCCAGGTTGTTCTAGGGCTCTTCTAAATTGTTCCAAGCTTTCGTTTCATAAAATTGATTTTTAGTATGAAAAATTTCATTAAAATGCTCCCCCGCCCCCCTTTTTCCAAAACTCCAAAATCTAAAACTTGTTCCAAGTGCAGAATCACTCAAATCCAATTGTTCCAAAGAATCATGCAAAAATATTCAAAATTGCACATTTTAAGCCCAAAAAACACTTTAAATGAAAATATCTTATTATCCTTGCTCTGGCCCCCCTTTTTAGAAATCCAAAATTCAAAAACTTGTTCCAGGTTGTTCTAGGGCTCTTCTAAATTGTTCCAAGCTTTCGTTTCATAAAATTGATTTTTAGTATGAAAAATTTCATTAAAATGCTCCCCCGCCCCCCTTTTTCCAAAACTCCAAAATCTAAAACTTGTTCCAAGTGCAGAATCACTCAAATCCAATTGTTCCAAAGAATCATGCAAAAATATTCAAAATTGCACATTTTAAGCCCAAAAAATACTTTATATGAAAATATCTTTTTATACTTGCGCAAGTATAAAAAGATATTTTCATATAAAGTATTTTTTGGGCTTAAAATGTGCAATTTTGAATATTTTTGCATGATTCTTTGGAACAATTGGATTTGAGTGATTCTGCACTTGGAACAAGTTTTAGATTTTGGAGTTTTGGAAAAAGGGGGGCGGGGGAGCATTTTAATGAAATTTTTCATACTAAAAATCAATTTTATGAAACGAAAGCTTGGAACAATTTAGAAGAGCCCTAGAACAACCTGGAACAAGTTTTTGAATTTTGGATTTCTAAAAAGGGGGGCCAGAGCAAGGATAATAAGATATTTTCATTTAAAGTGTTTTTTGGGCTTAAAATGTGCAATTTTGAATATTTTTGCATGATTCTTTGGAACAATTGGATTTGAGTGATTCTGCACTTGGAACAAGTTTTAGATTTTGGAATTTTGGAAAAAGGGGGGCGGGGGAGCATTTTAATGAAATTTTTCATACTAAAAATCAATTTTATGAAACGAAAGCTTGGAACAATTTAGAAGAGCCCTAGAACAACCTGGAACAAGTTTTTGAATTTTGGATTTCTAAAAAGGGGGGCCAGAGCAAGGATAATAAGATATTTTCATTTAAAGTGTTTTTTGGGCTTAAAATGTGCAATTTTGAATATTTTTGCATGATTCTTTGGAACAATTGGATTTGAGTGATTCTGCACTTGGAACAAGTTTTAGATTTTGGAGTTTTGGAAAAAGGGGGGCGGGGGAGCATTTTAATGAAATTTTTCATACTAAAAATCAATTTTATGAAACGAAAGCTTGGAACAATTTAGAAGAGCCCTAGAACAACCTGGAACAAGTTTTTGAATTTTGGATTTCTAAAAAGGGGGGCCAGAGCAAGGATAATAAGATATTTTCATTTAAAGTGTTTTTTGGGCTTAAAATGTGCAATTTTGAATATTTTTGCATGATTCTTTGGAACAATTGGATTTGAGTGATTCTGCACTTGGAACAAGTTTTAGATTTTGGAGTTTTGGAAAAAGGGGGGCGGGGGAGCATTTTAATGAAATTTTTCATACTAAAAATCAATTTTATGAAACGAAAGCTTGGAACAATTTAGAAGAGCCCTAGAACAACCTGGAACAAGTTTTTGAATTTTGGATTTCTAAAAAGGGGGGCCAGAGCAAGGATAATAAGATATTTTCATTTAAAGTGTTTTTTGGGCTTAAAATGTGCAATTTTGAATATTTTTGCATGATTCTTTGGAACAATTGGATTTGAGTGATTCTGCACTTGGAACAAGTTTTAGATTTTGGAATTTTGGAAAAAGGGGGGCGGGGGAGCATTTTAATGAAATTTTTCATACTAAAAATCAATTTTATGAAACGAAAGCTTGGAACAATTTAGAAGAGCCCTAGAACAACCTGGAACAAGTTTTTGAATTTTGGATTTCTAAAAAGGGGGGCCAGAGCAAGGATAATAAGATATTTTCATTTAAAGTGTTTTTTGGGCTTAAAATGTGCAATTTTGAATATTTTTGCATGATTCTTTGGAACAATTGGATTTGAGTGATTCTGCACTTGGAACAAGTTTTAGATTTTGGAATTTTGGAAAAAGGGGGGCGGGGGAGCATTTTAATGAAATTTTTCATACTAAAAATCAATTTTATGAAACGAAAGCTTGGAACAATTTAGAAGAGCCCTAGAACAACCTGGAACAAGTTTTTGAATTTTGGATTTCTAAAAAGGGGGGCCAGAGCAAGGATAATAAGATATTTTCATTTAAAGTGTTTTTTGGGCTTAAAATGTGCAATTTTGAATATTTTTGCATGATTCTTTGGAACAATTGGATTTGAGTGATTCTGCACTTGGAACAAGTTTTAGATTTTGGAATTTTGGAAAAAGGGGGGCGGGGGAGCATTTTAATGAAATTTTTCATACTAAAAATCAATTTTATGAAACGAAAGCTTGGAACAATTTAGAAGAGCCCTAGAACAACCTGGAACAAGTTTTTGAATTTTGGATTTCTAAAAAGGGGGGCCAGAGCAAGGATAATAAGATATTTTCATTTAAAGTGTTTTTTGGGCTTAAAATGTGCAATTTTGAATATTTTTGCATGATTCTTTGGAACAATTGGATTTGAGTGATTCTGCACTTGGAACAAGTTTTAGATTTTGGAATTTTGGAAAAAGGGGGGCGGGGGAGCATTTTAATGAAATTTTTCATACTAAAAATCAATTTTATGAAACGAAAGCTTGGAACAATTTAGAAGAGCCCTAGAACAACCTGGAACAAGTTTTTGAATTTTGGATTTCTAAAAAGGGGGGCCAGAGCAAGGATAATAAGATATTTTCATTTAAAGTGTTTTTTGGGCTTAAAATGTGCAATTTTGAATATTTTTGCATGATTCTTTGGAACAATTGGATTTGAGTGATTCTGCACTTGGAACAAGTTTTAGATTTTGGAATTTTGGAAAAAGGGGGGCGGGGGAGCATTTTAATGAAATTTTTCATACTAAAAATCAATTTTATGAAACGAAAGCTTGGAACAATTTAGAAGAGCCCTAGAACAACCTGGAACAAGTTTTTGAATTTTGGATTTCTAAAAAGGGGGGCCAGAGCAAGGATAATAAGATATTTTCATTTAAAGTGTTTTTTGGGCTTAAAATGTGCAATTTTGAATATTTTTGCATGATTCTTTGGAACAATTGGATTTGAGTGATTCTGCACTTGGAACAAGTTTTAGATTTTGGAGTTTTGGAAAAAGGGGGGCGGGGGAGCATTTTAATGAAATTTTTCATACTAAAAATCAATTTTATGAAACGAAAGCTTGGAACAATTTAGAAGAGCCCTAGAACAACCTGGAACAAGTTTTTGAATTTTGGATTTCTAAAAAGGGGGGCCAGAGCAAGGATAATAAGATATTTTCATTTAAAGTGTTTTTTGGGCTTAAAATGTGCAATTTTGAATATTTTTGCATGATTCTTTGGAACAATTGGATTTGAGTGATTCTGCACTTGGAACAAGTTTTAGATTTTGGAATTTTGGAAAAAGGGGGGCGGGGGAGCATTTTAATGAAATTTTTCATACTAAAAATCAATTTTATGAAACGAAAGCTTGGAACAATTTAGAAGAGCCCTAGAACAACCTGGAACAAGTTTTTGAATTTTGGATTTCTAAAAAGGGGGGCCAGAGCAAGGATAATAAGATATTTTCATTTAAAGTGTTTTTTGGGCTTAAAATGTGCAATTTTGAATATTTTTGCATGATTCTTTGGAACAATTGGATTTGAGTGATTCTGCACTTGGAACAAGTTTTAGATTTTGGAATTTTGGAAAAAGGGGGGCGGGGGAGCATTTTAATGAAATTTTTCATACTAAAAATCAATTTTATGAAACGAAAGCTTGGAACAATTTAGAAGAGCCCTAGAACAACCTGGAACAAGTTTTTGAATTTTGGATTTCTAAAAAGGGGGGCCAGAGCAAGGATAATAAGATATTTTCATTTAAAGTGTTTTTTGGGCTTAAAATGTGCAATTTTGAATATTTTTGCATGATTCTTTGGAACAATTGGATTTGAGTGATTCTGCACTTGGAACAAGTTTTAGATTTTGGAATTTTGGAAAAAGGGGGGCGGGGGAGCATTTTAATGAAATTTTTCATACTAAAAATCAATTTTATGAAACGAAAGCTTGGAACAATTTAGAAGAGCCCTAGAACAACCTGGAACAAGTTTTTGAATTTTGGATTTCTAAAAAGGGGGGCCAGAGCAAGGATAATAAGATATTTTCATTTAAAGTGTTTTTTGGGCTTAAAATGTGCAATTTTGAATATTTTTGCATGATTCTTTGGAACAATTGGATTTGAGTGATTCTGCACTTGGAACAAGTTTTAGATTTTGGAGTTTTGGAAAAAGGGGGGCGGGGGAGCATTTTAATGAAATTTTTCATACTAAAAATCAATTTTATGAAACGAAAGCTTGGAACAATTTAGAAGAGCCCTAGAACAACCTGGAACAAGTTTTTGAATTTTGGATTTCTAAAAAGGGGGGCCAGAGCAAGGATAATAAGATATTTTCATTTAAAGTGTTTTTTGGGCTTAAAATGTGCAATTTTGAATATTTTTGCATGATTCTTTGGAACAATTGGATTTGAGTGATTCTGCACTTGGAACAAGTTTTAGATTTTGGAATTTTGGAAACAGGGGGGCGGGGGAGCATTTTAATGAAATTTTTCATACTAAAAATCAATTTTATGAAACGAAAGCTTGGAACAATTTAGAAGAGCCCTAGAACAACCTGGAACAAGTTTTTGAATTTTGGATTTCTAAAAAGGGGGGCCAGAGCAAGGATAATAAGATATTTTCATTTAAAGTGTTTTTTGGGCTTAAAATGTGCAATTTTGAATATTTTTGCATGATTCTTTGGAACAATTGGATTTGAGTGATTCTGCACTTGGAACAAGTTTTAGATTTTGGAATTTTGGAAAAAGGGGGGCGGGGGAGCATTTTAATGAAATTTTTCATACTAAAAATCAATTTTATGAAACGAAAGCTTGGAACAATTTAGAAGAGCCCTAGAACAACCTGGAACAAGTTTTTGAATTTTGGATTTCTAAAAAGGGGGGCCAGAGCAAGGATAATAAGATATTTTCATTTAAAGTGTTTTTTGGGCTTAAAATGTGCAATTTTGAATATTTTTGCATGATTCTTTGGAACAATTGGATTTGAGTGATTCTGCACTTGGAACAAGTTTTAGATTTTGGAATTTTGGAAAAAGGGGGGCGGGGGAGCATTTTAATGAAATTTTTCATACTAAAAATCAATTTTATGAAACGAAAGCTTGGAACAATTTAGAAGAGCCCTAGAACAACCTGGAACAAGTTTTTGAATTTTGGATTTCTAAAAAGGGGGGCCAGAGCAAGGATAATAAGATATTTTCATTTAAAGTGTTTTTTGGGCTTAAAATGTGCAATTTTGAATATTTTTGCATGATTCTTTGGAACAATTGGATTTGAGTGATTCTGCACTTGGAACAAGTTTTAGATTTTGGAATTTTGGAAAAAGGGGGGCGGGGGAGCATTTTAATGAAATTTTTCATACTAAAAATCAATTTTATGAAACGAAAGCTTGGAACAATTTAGAAGAGCCCTAGAACAACCTGGAACAAGTTTTTGAATTTTGGATTTCTAAAAAGGGGGGCCAGAGCAAGGATAATAAGATATTTTCATTTAAAGTGTTTTTTGGGCTTAAAATGTGCAATTTTGAATATTTTTGCATGATTCTTTGGAACAATTGGATTTGAGTGATTCTGCACTTGGAACAAGTTTTAGATTTTGGAATTTTGGAAAAAGGGGGGCGGGGGAGCATTTTAATGAAATTTTTCATACTAAAAATCAATTTTATGAAACGAAAGCTTGGAACAATTTAGAAGAGCCCTAGAACAACCTGGAACAAGTTTTTGAATTTTGGATTTCTAAAAAGGGGGGCCAGAGCAAGGATAATAAGATATTTTCATTTAAAGTGTTTTTTGGGCTTAAAATGTGCAATTTTGAATATTTTTGCATGATTCTTTGGAACAATTGGATTTGAGTGATTCTGCACTTGGAACAAGTTTTAGATTTTGGAATTTTGGAAAAAGGGGGGCGGGGGAGCATTTTAATGAAATTTTTCATACTAAAAATCAATTTTATGAAACGAAAGCTTGGAACAATTTAGAAGAGCCCTAGAACAACCTGGAACAAGTTTTTGAATTTTGGATTTCTAAAAAGGGGGGCCAGAGCAAGGATAATAAGATATTTTCATTTAAAGTGTTTTTTGGGCTTAAAATGTGCAATTTTGAATATTTTTGCATGATTCTTTGGAACAATTGGATTTGAGTGATTCTGCACTTGGAACAAGTTTTAGATTTTGGAGTTTTGGAAAAAGGGGGGCGGGGGAGCATTTTAATGAAATTTTTCATACTAAAAATCAATTTTATGAAACGAAAGCTTGGAACAATTTAGAAGAGCCCTAGAACAACCTGGAACAAGTTTTTGAATTTTGGATTTCTAAAAAGGGGGGCCAGAGCAAGGATAATAAGATATTTTCATTTAAAGTGTTTTTTGGGCTTAAAATGTGCAATTTTGAATATTTTTGCATGATTCTTTGGAACAATTGGATTTGAGTGATTCTGCACTTGGAACAAGTTTTAGATTTTGGAATTTTGGAAAAAGGGGGGCGGGGGAGCATTTTAATGAAATTTTTCATACTAAAAATCAATTTTATGAAACGAAAGCTTGGAACAATTTAGAAGAGCCCTAGAACAACCTGGAACAAGTTTTTGAATTTTGGATTTCTAAAAAGGGGGGCCAGAGCAAGGATAATAAGATATTTTCATTTAAAGTGTTTTTTGGGCTTAAAATGTGCAATTTTGAATATTTTTGCATGATTCTTTGGAACAATTGGATTTGAGTGATTCTGCACTTGGAACAAGTTTTAGATTTTGGAATTTTGGAAAAAGGGGGGCGGGGGAGCATTTTAATGAAATTTTTCATACTAAAAATCAATTTTATGAAACGAAAGCTTGGAACAATTTAGAAGAGCCCTAGAACAACCTGGAACAAGTTTTTGAATTTTGGATTTCTAAAAAGGGGGGCCAGAGCAAGGATAATAAGATATTTTCATTTAAAGTGTTTTTTGGGCTTAAAATGTGCAATTTTGAATATTTTTGCATGATTCTTTGGAACAATTGGATTTGAGTGATTCTGCACTTGGAACAAGTTTTAGATTTTGGAATTTTGGAAAAAGGGGGGCGGGGGAGCATTTTAATGAAATTTTTCATACTAAAAATCAATTTTATGAAACGAAAGCTTGGAACAATTTAGAAGAGCCCTAGAACAACCTGGAACAAGTTTTTGAATTTTGGATTTCTAAAAAGGGGGGCCAGAGCAAGGATAATAAGATATTTTCATTTAAAGTGTTTTTTGGGCTTAAAATGTGCAATTTTGAATATTTTTGCATGATTCTTTGGAACAATTGGATTTGAGTGATTCTGCACTTGGAACAAGTTTTAGATTTTGGAGTTTTGGAAAAAGGGGGGCGGGGGAGCATTTTAATGAAATTTTTCATACTAAAAATCAATTTTATGAAACGAAAGCTTGGAACAATTTAGAAGAGCCCTAGAACAACCTGGAACAAGTTTTTGAATTTTGGATTTCTAAAAAGGGGGGCCAGAGCAAGGATAATAAGATATTTTCATTTAAAGTGTTTTTTGGGCTTAAAATGTGCAATTTTGAATATTTTTGCATGATTCTTTGGAACAATTGGATTTGAGTGATTCTGCACTTGGAACAAGTTTTAGATTTTGGAGTTTTGGAAAAAGGGGGGCGGGGGAGCATTTTAATGAAATTTTTCATACTAAAAATCAATTTTATGAAACGAAAGCTTGGAACAATTTAGAAGAGCCCTAGAACAACCTGGAACAAGTTTTTGAATTTTGGATTTCTAAAAAGGGGGGCCAGAGCAAGGATAATAAGATATTTTCATTTAAAGTGTTTTTTGGGCTTAAAATGTGCAATTTTGAATATTTTTGCATGATTCTTTGGAACAATTGGATTTGAGTGATTCTGCACTTGGAACAAGTTTTAGATTTTGGAGTTTTGGAAAAAGGGGGGCGGGGGAGCATTTTAATGAAATTTTTCATACTAAAAATCAATTTTATGAAACGAAAGCTTGGAACAATTTAGAAGAGCCCTAGAACAACCTGGAACAAGTTTTTGAATTTTGGATTTCTAAAAAGGGGGGCCAGAGCAAGGATAATAATATATTTTCATTTAAAGTGTTTTTTGGGCTTAAAATGTGCAATTTTGAATATTTTTGCATGATTCTTTGGAACAATTGGATTTGAGTGATTCTGCACTTGGAACAAGTTTTAGATTTTGGAATTTTGGAAAAAGGGGGGCGGGGGAGCATTTTAATGAAATTTTTCATACTAAAAATCAATTTTATGAAACGAAAGCTTGGAACAATTTAGAAGAGCCCTAGAACAACCTGGAACAAGTTTTTGAATTTTGGATTTCTAAAAAGGGGGGCCAGAGCAAGGATAATAAGATATTTTCATTTAAAGTGTTTTTTGGGCTTAAAATGTGCAATTTTGAATATTTTTGCATGATTCTTTGGAACAATTGGATTTGAGTGATTCTGCACTTGGAACAAGTTTTAGATTTTGGAATTTTGGAAAAAGGGGGGCGGGGGAGCATTTTAATGAAATTTTTCATACTAAAAATCAATTTTATGAAACGAAAGCTTGGAACAATTTAGAAGAGCCCTAGAACAACCTGGAACAAGTTTTTGAATTTTGGATTTCTAAAAAGGGGGGCCAGAGCAAGGATAATAAGATATTTTCATTTAAAGTGTTTTTTGGGCTTAAAATGTGCAATTTTGAATATTTTTGCATGATTCTTTGGAACAATTGGATTTGAGTGATTCTGCACTTGGAACAAGTTTTAGATTTTGGAATTTTGGAAAAAGGGGGGCGGGGGAGCATTTTAATGAAATTTTTCATACTAAAAATCAATTTTATGAAACGAAAGCTTGGAACAATTTAGAAGAGCCCTAGAACAACCTGGAACAAGTTTTTGAATTTTGGATTTCTAAAAAGGGGGGCCAGAGCAAGGATAATAAGATATTTTCATTTAAAGTGTTTTTTGGGCTTAAAATGTGCAATTTTGAATATTTTTGCATGATTCTTTGGAACAATTGGATTTGAGTGATTCTGCACTTGGAACAAGTTTTAGATTTTGGAATTTTGGAAAAAGGGGGGCGGGGGAGCATTTTAATGAAATTTTTCATACTAAAAATCAATTTTATGAAACGAAAGCTTGGAACAATTTAGAAGAGCCCTAGAACAACCTGGAACAAGTTTTTGAATTTTGGATTTCTAAAAAGGGGGGCCAGAGCAAGGATAATAAGATATTTTCATTTAAAGTGTTTTTTGGGCTTAAAATGTGCAATTTTGAATATTTTTGCATGATTCTTTGGAACAATTGGATTTGAGTGATTCTGCACTTGGAACAAGTTTTAGATTTTGGAATTTTGGGAAAAAGGGGGCGGGGGAGCATTTTAATGAAATTTTTCATACTAAAAATCAATTTTATGAAACGAAAGCTTGGAACAATTTAGAAGAGCCCTAGAACAACCTGGAACAAGTTTTTGAATTTTGGATTTCTAAAAAGGGGGGCCAGAGCAAGGATAATAAGATATTTTCATTTAAAGTGTTTTTTGGGCTTAAAATGTGCAATTTTGAATATTTTTGCATGATTCTTTGGAACAATTGGATTTGAGTGATTCTGCACTTGGAACAAGTTTTAGATTTTGGAATTTTGGAAAAAGGGGGGCGGGGGAGCATTTTAATGAAATTTTTCATACTAAAAATCAATTTTATGAAACGAAAGCTTGGAACAATTTAGAAGAGCCCTAGAACAACCTGGAACAAGTTTTTGAATTTTGGATTTCTAAAAAGGGGGGCCAGAGCAAGGATAATAAGATATTTTCATTTAAAGTGTTTTTTGGGCTTAAAATGTGCAATTTTGAATATTTTTGCATGATTCTTTGGAACAATTGGATTTGAGTGATTCTGCACTTGGAACAAGTTTTAGATTTTGGAGTTTTGGAAAAAGGGGGGCGGGGGAGCATTTTAATGAAATTTTTCATACGTAAAATCAATTTTATGAAACGAAAGCTTGGAACAATTTAGAAGAGCCCTAGAACAACCTGGAACAAGTTTTTGAATTTTGGATTTCTAAAAAGGGGGGCCAGAGCAAGGATAATAAGATATTTTCATTTAAAGTGTTTTTTGGGCTTAAAATGTGCAATTTTGAATATTTTTGCATGATTCTTTGGAACAATTGGATTTGAGTGATTCTGCACTTGGAACAAGTTTTAGATTTTGGAATTTTGGAAAAAGGGGGGCGGGGGAGCATTTTAATGAAATTTTTCATACTAAAAATCAATTTTATGAAACGAAAGCTTGGAACAATTTAGAAGAGCCCTAGAACAACCTGGAACAAGTTTTTGAATTTTGGATTTCTAAAAAGGGGGGCCAGAGCAAGGATAATAAGATATTTTCATTTAAAGTGTTTTTTGGGCTTAAAATGTGCAATTTTGAATATTTTTGCATGATTCTTTGGAACAATTGGATTTGAGTGATTCTGCACTTGGAACAAGTTTTAGATTTTGGAATTTTGGAAAAAGGGGGGCGGGGGAGCATTTTAATGAAATTTTTCATACTAAAAATCAATTTTATGAAACGAAAGCTTGGAACAATTTAGAAGAGCCCTAGAACAACCTGGAACAAGTTTTTGAATTTTGGATTTCTAAAAAGGGGGGCCAGAGCAAGGATAATAAGATATTTTCATTTAAAGTGTTTTTTGGGCTTAAAATGTGCAATTTTGAATATTTTTGCATGATTCTTTGGAACAATTGGATTTGAGTGATTCTGCACTTGGAACAAGTTTTAGATTTTGGAATTTTGGAAAAAGGGGGGCGGGGGAGCATTTTAATGAAATTTTTCATACTAAAAATCAATTTTATGAAACGAAAGCTTGGAACAATTTAGAAGAGCCCTAGAACAACCTGGAACAAGTTTTTGAATTTTGGATTTCTAAAAGGTTGGGCCAAAATTGAAGTTTTAAGTAATATCGTAAAAATCTGTATGTCTTTTTTAGGACTTTCTTTGATTATTTTTATAACTCAATGAGTTTGTTTTTAATTTTCATTAAGTGGATAATCTTTTTTTTCGATTTCGGAAAAACGAAGAGAATTGGGGTAGCATTAAAAATATTTTTTTATTCTAAATTTTTATTTCAAAATTTTAGATTGGACTGTTTTAGAAGAACACTTCGATAACGAGGAAGAATAAAAATAATTCTTTTTCTGGGTGGGGGGCTCAGAACACACATTTTCATTTAATATCGTAAGTAAATATGTTTTGTTTGAAAATCTTTTATTTTTGTTTGTCAATGTTTTTTTTTAAATTAAGATATATGGTTTACTTTGCAGAAACAGCATGTTTATGTTTGATTCCAAATTTGGTAATAATAAGAGGGGGGAAAAGTTTTTATTTAGGTTTTTTTTTAATAATTATTTTTTGTTAAAGATTTTACCTTGGGGCAATGTAGAGAAGACCTAATACAATGTTAGGAAATTTCTTTGCTGTCTGAGTTTGAAAAGGGGGTGCGAAATAAAGATTTTCGTTTAATATCGTAAATAGCGTTTTTCGTTTTTAAAATCTTTTATTGCGGATATTTTTTGATGAAATCTTGGAACAATGAGGTTTGGTAAGATACCTATTTGAAATACATTTCTTCCGGAATTTTTGAAATGGGGGGGGGTTGGGGAAGTGTTTTTTGAAAATATGTGCATTAAAAATTTATTTTAAAGAAACAGGATTTTAATGTGGATTAGATAATTGCTAAAGAAATCTGAAACAAGTATTTAATTTTTAAAATTTTGAAAGGGGAGCACTGGGGAGCAAAAAATGTGCTTTATTCGTTTTTGTTATGTTAAACCTTTAAATATTTATATTTTTATATGAAACTTTGGTACACTTAAGACAAATTAGTGTTTGACCCGGAACAACTTTTGGATTTTTGATTTTTCAAAAAGGGGGGCTAATGGAGTTTTTTAAAAATTAGAAAATTTGCAGATTTTTTTTAAAGTTAGTTTTTAAACTGATAATATAAAGCTAGACTCAGAATATTAACATTGAAAATGTTTATAGGGTCGTTTTGATAAAAGTATGGTGTTACCAAAATGAACAAAGATAGAGAATGAACTCTAGCGTATAGGGGGAGAACGATTGAATTTTTGGTTGGTGTTACCAAAGAAACTACCAAAATGAATAAAATGAAGAAAAAAACACAAGTGATGAATTTCAGCCAGCGTACATAAATTTTGATCATCGCCAACGGACGAGATTCAGTGGAGGAATTATTAAATTCGAAAAATGCTCGATTTGAGCCCACTCAAAAGCCTATAACTTTGGTTATAATTATTGGATGTTCAATATTAAGCTAGATAATTAAAGTTTAAATGACAGGCTACAAATCTGCATAAAAATTTTTGCAAAATCGTAAAAAATTTCATACTAGAAACTTGAAAAACTGTGTTTTTAGAACTATATTTCATCACGGCAAAAGAAAAAAAAACAAACAAAATATGTATGTATGTAGGTACGTACCTACAAAGAACATATTGATAGAAGGGAGAAGACGGTGGAGTGTGTGCAATAAAAAAAAAACACGTGGCAAACAAAATTGGCTTTGCATCGGGCACAAAAATGATATATGTACATATATTATGTTTATGTAGGTATGTATGTATGCATGTAGGTATGTACATATGTATGCATGTAGGTATGTGCATGAACATTAATTGTAGTAGGTATTTTACAAATAATAAAATCGTAAGGGTTGGATTTGGTTGGTTTGTTTGGATTATAACTTCTGTTCTAATAATCGGATGTTTGAGGTTAAGGTCTTAAAATTAAGGTAAAATGTCAGTCTTTTAAATCAATCGATTGTTGAACCTAGAATATGCATAGTTTGGGTAAAAACTTAACTAACTTCTAAATCAATTTGGTTGTTTAACCTAGAATATGCATAGGTACCTACCTACTTGAACCTCTTATATATAATTATAACTTAAGTTATGCAAATAAAATGTTTTGCTTCATCTTAAAGTAGCCCAAAAAATATTTAATTTGGTTGTCAACTAAATTGATGCTCACCGTTCGGCCACATCATTCATAAACTTAGTTAAAAGAATACGCTCTAACTCTAAGTGTCAAAAACATTATTTTTTTCTAAAAAAAAATACGCGACTCGATATTGTTAAATTGATTAAAAGATGAGTTGAAAATATTTTAAAAGAAAATATTATAGAATAAAAATAATTAGCAGTGAGGTTGGGCTTCGCATCAAATTCTTTGTAAATTTCGTCTCAAATTAAAAAAGGTTTACCTGGACAGTAAATCAAATGTCTTGGCGATGAAATACTTGTAAATCAATTTGAAAAAAAAATCAAAACCTTTTGATTTTCTCATCAACCGTCAAATTGATCAAATAACAAGCCAACACACGGGTTGATTTGAGCAACAACCGACTGAGTCGAGAACTAAGTCGAACAGATCTGTAATAATGCAGTTACCTTTCTGCAATGCTTAGCTATGCAAAAATGTCAAATATGTATATAATGTTAAGATAGATGGTAGTTAACTTTAATTTCGTGTAAAAGTGCTGTGACGGTGCGGATGAAAATGAGTATAACTGTGCAATTGCTAGTAAAGCTTCAATTAAGACTAAGATTCATATACCTATTACAAACATTACCGGCATTAATTTAACCGCCAACTGAGAAGTGACATTAAATAAACAAATTGGTACTTCAGACTGTAGAATGGTTTCTAAGACAGTTTGTGAAGTTATAATGTAACAATAGTATACAAAATAAAAATCACAAAGATTAGACATGTTTTTGTTTTATCGACGTAATACAAGTCATTTTCAATGTCCCCATAGTTACTCTATGAGTGAAATCTGTAAATTTTTTTTCAACAGATGCATTTACCATCAAGTTTTCTAAAACAAATGATTTAAAAAAAAAATAAAATTTTGGAGGCCCGTTTTTGGGACTTTTGAAAAAAAGTTTTGAAGGCTTTATCTTTAAAAATACAAGCACTACAACTTTAATTTTTTGGAACAATGGTTAGAACACTTTTTTAAACCCGAAAAAAATTTCAAAACCAAGAATTTCGAAAAAAGGGGGGCTAGAATTTTTTCGAATTTTGCTCATAACTTTCGAAATTTTGAACATAGGGGTCCAAAAACTTGGAACAATGTTCAGAACAACTAGAACAACCTGGAACAACTTTCAAAAATTTGATTTTCAAAAAAAGGGGGGCTAGGTCAAAAACGGTTTTTTGGGTCTAAAACCCCCATTTTTGAATATTTTTCAAAAAAACTTTGGAACAATGCGGAACAAACCGGGAACAACCTGGAACAAGTTTCAAAAATATCAAATTCCAAAAAAGGGGGGCTAACTTCACACACTCGTCTAACACACAAGACCGTGTACAATGTTTCACCCACAACATATTCAAATTGTTGGAGCTGAACCTTGTTTTGTGTCAGTCCATCCTATCCCATCCCATTATTATGGTCCTTTTGCTTCCTTCCCATCATACGTACATATATATTTTTTTTTACGGACCTTTTCTTCTTCCACGGGTTTAGACGACAATATCGGTCGGTTCAGTGGTAGTGCGGTGGCACGTCGTCGTCGTTGTCGTTTCCCTGGCAAAACATACGGTTTTTATTTTTGTGTGCAGTTAATATGGCATGTAAACGATCCCTGCACTCAACGATTACTCTGTCGTCTGTAAATATACATATACATACATACCGTTCGCTAGTTAAGTGGCACTATGAATAGGGATTAAGTTAATCAGGATGCAATTTTCATGGAGTCATTTTATTCATCTTGTATTTGCTATTGCTTACTTTTTTGTTACCAACATCAAATTCTATAAAGAGAATGCTGAATATTGGTGTGCAGAATACTTGAGCCTTTTTGCATCCATCCCCATCGTCATAGACTGACTTTTGCAATGTCAACATTATAACAAGAGAAAGAGACTGGTCCTTCTTATACATAACCTCATTGTACCTATATACATTATACAGTCCATTGTTACAATGTGTCTATGAAATTTTAACTGACTCTTATATGGACTTTGAGAGGAGCTATAGAGCATTATGCCACCTGCTTGCATTTTTGATTCTTTTGATCCTTGTTTGATGGCTCAATATTCCGCTGGGTTGGTGCTACTCAATCTTGAAATATATAGAGAGTTTTATTTTCATATGGGACCCTTTTCTTTATAAGGGGAGTTTTGTTGGACAGTCTTTAAAAGTTTTACATATCCTTAAGAGCTAATTAATAATTCCTTACAAAACAAGATACGAATTAAAAAGATAACTTAAATTTTAAAATTCTGTACACATTTTTTCAAATTATTCTAGAGACTTATAATAATTCTGGACAGTGGAGTTTTGAAATACCGCATCCTTTAATTTAAATTAGACTTGCGTTGGATGGAATTTACAAACTTATGCCAATTGAAAAAAGAATGAGTAAGTTCAATTTACAGGACAATAAATTACGCAAAATTATGCGCTCATCAAATGTATCTTGAAATAATAACCTGATTTTGTCGAGGGCTTTTTGGTATTTTGTGCTGCATGGTGGTGGTAGTTTGACTCTTCCTGCTAGTAAAATTGTATTGCTTCGTAGTCGGTGATAGAAATAATTCCTTCGCCCAATAGTGTTATCACATCCAGGTATCGTGGTTCGGTATGTCTCTCTCTTTGCTTGTGATCGTTCTCACCAGCGGGTTTGGATGAGTGCTAAGATATTATTACTTGCCTTAACGTGAACGTCTTTCTCTTTAGGACTAATTTCATGGTGGGACTACCCACAATATCAGGACCGGCGAGAAGTGCCGGTCAACACTCCAGAACCGATGTTATTATTGTTTCCGGTACGAATTCCATGTTGAGGCATAATTCTGACTTCTTGTTGAACAGCTAGAGATTATCTCACCTCTAATTTCTTACACGTATTTCAGCTTATACCTACCTTTGAAATAACCACAATCAGCAGTTCATCACTATCAACGGGATCATCTTTAAATAGATAAACTGGACCAGGAGCTTTCTATCTCCCGTGCTGCTAGAATTCTCGTCTCTGGTTAGATTAGCCACTACCTTAGCAGTTATAACCGGACACTCGGATGATCAAATTGGAGACATTTACCGACCATGCACCACACGGTTACACGAAAGTGTAACCATTCCACATTAAATACAACATTTAACATCCAACTTGAGGTCAACGCACGCACCGGCCAGCAATACTCCAAACGCCATTTAACAACGTCTTAATGCTAGAAAACGACTGTGACACTTCTCACGACTCAACGCAACATTCGAAGTCTGACAAATCTGGAACGATATCTGACAGCGATCTAACGACACAAATTCGACATCTGATACTTCTTGAACGACATTGCAGGCATGGCAGCACCAGCACCCATGGTTTCTCGCATCCCGTAATGGTCGGCCGGCATCCTACATCAACATTCACATCACTATTGGCCTCGACGTCTCTCGACTCCCAACCCAAGTTCTCTGAAGCAAGTCAACTTTGATTTAAATGATTTATACTTTGATTCCCTATCTTGTGCAGATTTCCCACAGGCATCTTAAGCCGGAACGGTGCGGTGTGTTGTTAAGTCGTGTGTCGCTATCTCTTCAATGTATTTAATATGCGTAAAGTCAGTCATATTTGTCTCGTCTGGTGTGTTGTGTCGAAATCAATCTTACAACGATTGCGCCATACCACGCTGTGACGGAGACATATTTTTTCTGTGGGAAATATAAAGATATTGTTCGGGAAAGAGAATAAGTAAATAGCGAAATAAAAAAGTTTCCAAGACAAAATTCTGATTATTGTGCACATTCACACATAAATCTACAACACACCCCACGATATAGGTGTAGCTCCGGCTTTACGTGCTGCAGCAACGTGTCATATGGAAATTGTACGCTTATGTTAGCGAATCGTCCGCATAGAGCAAAGTCATTGCGTTATAGGGTTGATGTTGATCCCTTCTGAAGATGTTGTAGAAATACGGCCCAGTTTCAATTCTTGGGAAAATTCTAAATTGATTTACTTTCGGTTGTTGACTGGCTGTTTTCAATCTGAACGAAGAGCAATCTAATTGAGAAAACTATTTTGATATCTAAGTAAACCTTGAAAGTTAGAAATACTTAGATTTTGTATTAATCGCTATATTGAGATGCTATTAAATGCTTTCTGTTTATGCAGGAAAAATACAACAACCTGATAAATTTAAATTTTATTAACTCTCTCTTTAACTTTTTTCTCTTCAAAATTCACCTTTTAGAAGAAAACAAAATGAGAAGTGTTTCCCGGCGTCGTTGAAATAATTCGTAAAACTAACCATTTCTAAAGAAATTGTGTCTAATTTCTCTTAAATAAAACTACTTCGGTGGACTTCGATTAGAATTTGGGAGGTTAAAGATAAAGTGAAAATGTTCCGTTTTATTTGTTTAAATACTGAAGGATTTCCTTTTGAGTCACCTTTAATGTTCGGAAGCCAAATGTTCGCTTAACTTTTTATAAGTGTAGGTTGGGAACTCGGCCATTCGCTTGAGTTGCATTATTGCATTTGGGAACCAAACCAACTTAAATAACCACTCTTTTGCTTGGATTGAGTTTGAACAAAATGCCCGTCTCTCAATTACCCTATTCGTTCTGGCATCTACTCTCAACCGATGTTTAGAGAAGACACCACCTGTATGTCATTTGTTAGTGTAGGTCAACCATCCACATTTGTGTTAAAATTAAAAATAAACCCCAATTACCTAATTTGGTTTTTAATTTTCAAAATTAAAGTTGATGAAAAATTTCGGAAATTTGCGAATAATATTCTACTAAATAATAGCAGCATAGCATCCCTTTTTTACGTGATATTTAATCTTATACGGGTGAATGTAAGAGAACAGGAAGGGACACTTTTGAAGAAATGTTCGTTTGGTTACATAAAGAGGCTTTGGGTTCTAGTTAATATTAAAAATATGTTTTTCTGATATTTGATAGAGAATTGATTGCAACTACAGGTTCCCCACCCTGAGTTTTTTTCGTATTTTTTTTTTTTTTTATTTTTTTTTATTTTAGGAAAAGTAGTCAATCTTTTTTTTTTTAAATTCATAGCTTTGAAGATTTAAGATTTGGCTTTCCAAATCGAACCCTTCTTTCATAACACCCATTCGCATTTACACAATCTCCACCAGAACTTATACTTGTGTGTCTCCTTGCATACTTGCATCATTAGTATAGTTAATCCCCTGAAATACATGTGCTGCAATTAAAATTGCAAACAATCTAATCCCCGAAACGCGTTGTTCCCATAACATAACCGGGCACAAACACTTCATTAGTGTTAACAGTGTGCGACACGATGATGCCCAGAAGACTACATCATCCCTACCTCTGTCGCTTTCTCCGAATGCCTCCCTCTTTCGGTATTGTGAATAAATCCCCATCTGTCCAAATATTTGATTACAGACATAAATTGGAATTTGCCTTTATCAAACCACCACAACTTGCAGTATCTTGAAACGGACACAAAGGTTTAATACCTATACACATATGTACATACTTATATACCCAACATCATCCTCTGGGTTAATTTCTATCTCCAGATGTGGGACAACTGGATATATACATATTCGTCCTCCAACCATTATGATTAATTGAATTTTCCCTCAATTAGGCAATACAACGAAATGATTCATTACATTTGAACATTTTGAGCAGTCTATCAATTTCATTGAGCCATATTCACTTGTATTGTACAGGTGAAGACACCATCATAACGCAAAATAAAGGACTTCCTCGGCGACGTCGTCGTCGCCACCACCACCACCGACACACTCTACGAGCAACGCTATATTCTATTCTACGTGGCGCGTAACTAATTGACGATAATTTACAAATTAGTGACCAATCAGTTAACAAATGAGCAGTTATTAAGTGAGAAGATTTTCTCCTAATACCAACGATAAAACTTGCGGGGCTAGCAAAAGCTGCTGCAACCTTTTGCATTGAAGATTATTTGCATAAATGTATATACAAGAATCGAGCAATATAGTTTGGATACTGGCAGTGGCGATTGAACAACAATATGTGATGCACACAATCATTACACTCTTGGCCATTGAGCTCTTTCAATAATGTCCTTACGCCATTATGACGTGTAGACGATTATCAACTTGACTAGGGTTTCCCAGTATCTTATTTGAGATCTAATAGGTGACTTAAAAATGTTTAGTTGCTAAATTTCAACTGATTTATTTTAATTTAATTTAATTTAATTTATTTTAATTTTAAAATTGCCTACTTCTAAAAGTCACAATGACATTTGGTTAAAGTTTATCAAAAAAATTGGTTAATTTTCCGCAACAAAATCCTTAATTTTAACTAAATCCAACCAATCTACTTGGCTGATGTTTTTCAGTAGTACATATATTGAATTTGTATTATTTAAAAAAAAAAAACTTTTATATAAACATTGCCAGGCCACGGGCAAAAAACAAAAAACAAAAATAAAAAAACATCCAATTTAATGATTAGGAATTCTAGTCTTGTTAGATACAGTTCACACTAGATATTCGTCATGAAATCTATGTAACATGAACTGAACTTAACAATAATAACATATTGACAAGGTTCTCACTAGTCAAGTGATGAAACGGGACGAAACGCCAATGAAATTTTGTGGACTAAAGGCCGTTAAAAGATATTTTGAATCAATTATTCAACAAATCCAATTAAAATAGTGCTAAGTCTTCTACTTGGCTGACGTATATTATAGATATTAAAATTCTAGTTCTAAGTCTAATTACTTGGCTTAAATTATTTGAGATTTCTTTTTTTAAATTTTTTTAGTGTAAGCAATAAATGCATTTAAGATATCCTGTTTCATGTTTGTTTAGGATACTTGAAGAGGATATTTTGAAAAGTTTCTGACTTGAAATCGCTAGTTCGAGTATGTAGGTATACAGTAGAATTTGGGAAATTTTTTTTTTTTCATGGGTAGGTGTTCAAACCTTCAAAAGGTTCAATGAGGACCGAAAAACGCGTGCTTATAAGAGTGTGAGATTCTTACTTCACTAAAACCACCTCCTCCTCCCGATTACAACTAAGTTTAAACTTGTCTAGCAATTTATTTTTAACGAAGTTATACAACGTATTGCAGGTAAATTTCTGCGTATACCGCGATTTTTAAAGCGGTTTACCGCACCAAGTCAGAAAGTTTTGTCCTTCGCAAGCGGCGTACTAAATTTGTCTCGTCAAGAATTTCGATATTCGTATTAATAGCGTGTTCTATGCTTTCGCGCAAAGGAATTTATTTCATTTCGTACTGTGGGATTCCAAGATCCCTGTGTAGATCTTCGTTTCTAATATATGTACCAACAACACCAGAGCTGTATACCATAGGTCCAGACAGGCTTAAGTACCTGTCTGTATAAAATCAGCTTGTTTTCTAAAATAAGTTTAGTGTGTTTACCGAGTAACCAGTACATTTCTCCGAGTTTAATGTTTAATCTTTCTCATTTCTTTTTTACATGCGGTTTCTTTTAATTAATTTCTCATTCCGTCATTCCGAGATATGGAAATGGAATTCGAGTTGTATTTAAAAGTACAGGTAATCTATGGATTTTCTTATACCTACGTAAACTCCACGTGGACGGGGATTTTATATTGTTGAGCGCTATTCGCCATAATTTTGTCCATTCATTGACATTATTAAGTACGTTTTGTAATCTAATTGTAGCTTCATTGATCGTTTTACCCACTGCTAGTATTGCATTATCGTCAGCAAAAGTGGCTACAATAGTGTCTTTTGTTTGATGTATTTTGCGTGTAAATAAAAGGTACAAAATTGGAAATAGAACAGTTTCTTGTGGTACCCCCGCCACTATTTCTTTGAAATCAAAATACTCATTTCCATGTCTCACATGAATGAGTCTATTCTCCAGATATTCCTTAAAAATCGTATAAAGTTCATCAGGCAGAAGCAGAACTTGTCTTAATTTGAATTTGAGTCCTTCGTGTCAGACCTTATCGACACGTCTAAGAAGACTGCCGAACAAATTTTCTTTTCTTCTAAAGCTTTCTCGATGACGTCGGTGATCCTTACTTCTAAAACCGAATTGATGCTCAGGTATTAAGAATTTTTCTTCTATTATTGGCTGTAGGCGCAGTAGTAATTTCCTCTCAAAAAAATTCCATATTGCAGGAAAAAGCGAAAAGATTTCATATCATATTAAAACCTTCAGATGGCGCTCAGAAAAATTTTAGACTCTTGTATATTTTATTTGGTTAATATATAGTTTCTTTTTTTACGAAAAGGTCAACAAAATTGAAGCTGGTACATTTTGAAAGAATATGTCCCCACAGAGTATAGAATTGGCTTCGTGAAAACAAAACCTTTGAGTTTTTAATCAAAATTAACATACTACGAATATTTAGAACTCTAAAAAGTGCTTCCGTGCATCCTTTAAAATTTGAGCTAGACTTAAACGGTTGGACCAAATTTATTTGGTACGGAGTATTTTAATCTGGTTCCCTAGAGGGGAAATTTGAATATTTAATTTATATCATTTAAAATGAATGGTGCCTTAAAATGATTTCGAATTTTTTAAACCTTCTTAAAAACGAAGGTAATGATTTTGATTAAACTCTGTACCTATAAAAAGGGAAATAGGGCTTAGACATTTTTTTAGACAACTGCCATTCACGTATAGCTTCTTAAAAGCTTGGCAGGTTCTTTTTTATTTTTTTTTAGTCTGACCCACCTTTTTATATGAAAAAATATTGCATTTTAATTTAATTTTTTTTTTTCTAAATCAAATCAATTTTACTAAGTAATTTTAATTTTTTTCATCATTTACATATTTAGGTACATTATATTTTTTAACCACAAGAGCAAGTTTGTGTGATCCAGTCCGTGCATATTTTGTCCATCTACTTCAATAAGGACACAATCCATCGTCGTCTGCATTCATACTTCATCAGCAGTTACAAAGATATGTTGAAGATATAGTGCTTCCACCTGGTCAAAACAGGGACAGGGACATAAGTCCTAAAGTCCCATTTTAGTGCGACATAACTCCCAAGTACATTTCGGAAGCACCACTACGGGAAATAGATCCCGAAAAAAAACTAATGTCACACCAAATATTTGTTCATATATGTTACTAGAATTTACTGAACTTTTGTCAACAGTACCTTGGTACAAATGCATGATTGTAAAAGACCGAAAACTTTTACATTTGGAACTTATGTTACATCTTCGATCTTCGATGAAAAAAAACGGGATTTATATTCCTTTACACTTAGATAAAGTACCAAAATAGATTTGGGACACATGTCCTACTTAATAATAATAAAAGTCCCTTTGGAACTTATGGTCGAGGTCTCTGCGCCATCAATATCCTGTACATGTTTAAAATAGTTCAGAAATCTATCTGCCACCCAAAGTTATATCAGAATATACACACTGTATATTTGTCACTGTAATATCTCGTAAAATGGAAATTCTTAAATTTAACGGTAGAACTTGGAATTTTTCAGCAACATTGGTAATAGTTCGGAAAGTTTTGTCATCATAATTCTTGTTTTTGAAATATCGAGCTTTCGAAAAATAATTTAGATTTTTTTTTACATTTTTACCAATCATACCAATAAGCCCGCACAAAATTTTCATTAAAATCGCAGTTTCTACGAAAAATAAGATTGCCCTAAAATGCTAAATAATTTTATAAATATCGTTATTTTTATTTGTTTTTCCTCGGTGCATTAACTGTCACATCAATTGTTTTGTTGAAATAAAATATTTAAGTTTAGTTTCACAAAATAGGCCTTAGGAAAGTATTTTATTCATAACCTGGTTTATGTCCTTTTTTTTTGTTCACATATTCTCATAATTTTTAAACAGATGCAAGGCTCATTATTATGGCAACCCATGAACTAAGTTCACAAATTGCAATGCTGGCTGTAGTGCACGCACAGCGGACATGTTTAATTCCCGATACGCTGTACCAAAACAAAGGAAACTCCGAGAACAATATCTCGAATATTGTGACGGTCATTCTCTAATGTGATTACAGGACACGGTCCTTGTGTTGCACGTCGTCGTCGTCGGTCGTTCGCCGTTGTACAACACCATAATCGTTTGCCAGGACAGAGATTTGGACACAGATACTTGCATCTAGCACAAAATTATACAATTTGCGAACGAGGACTAAGCACACGCATATTAAATTAGACCTTAGTTGCTGGTGCTGTGTCCTGGTGCTGCTGCAAGTTGCAGTTGCAGAAGCTGCATTAATTTCACAAGGCATTAGAATTACTGAAAGTCTTTCGGTTGGCAAAACTCAAAGTTCTGCTGCAATTATCACACTCTGGCTAGATGGCTGGTTGGTTGGTTGGGTGGCCTTTGTTGAATTATTCGAGCAAAAAAATAAAAACTAGAAAAGGCCCTAAATCCACGGCAAAGTTTTTCGTTTGTGAAAGAATTTAAGTTTTTCAATTATTCAATTTTCAATCTACTTTTGCGAAACAAAAGGACCCACCAATTCACCATTAACAGGGTGCCTTCGTTTTGTCAACATCATCAGCACCATCATCATCTACGTCAAAACGAAAGGAAGTCCTCGTCCTTGTCGTCAGAAACTGAGTTGCTGCCGACACACCGCCGCACCGCCATTGCGATCGTCGTCGTCGTCTTCATGATGCTAGTTAATCAAATTAACTTTGGGCGAGGTATCCTTATCGGTTTAATTAGCAATTTAGCGAAACAATTATGAACCTTCGTTAAAGTTGTTGGTGCATTTCTCTCAAAAAGCAAAATGGTCTTTTCTTACTTTTCACAAGGGACCTATTCTCTCGTCTTTGGTCGTTGCATTATAGGGCTCTTGATGCGCTTATAATATAATAATATTCTTTGAATTTTGATGTGTTTAAAACTCAGAGTGTGGTCTTTTTCTATCTATATAGAAGAGAAAGAGAGACATAGAGAGAAAGTTTGTATGAAAACTAAATTAAATTAGTGCCAAGGAATTTCCATCTATTCAAGGATGCTCTAAGGCTTTTACTTAACGTAATTTAGATGACAAGACTTTTTCGTAAGCTGTTTACAATTTTCAAAACGATTAATTTTCATTTTCTTATTACTTTGTTAAACCAAGTGGATGAATTAGATTCAACAATAAAAACTTAAATATTCAAGAAGTGGTCAGAATACATAGTAATATAGTATTTGGCAATTGATTTGGCACAGATGTTCTTAATAGGAATGCTTTGGGTAAACAAAAGCCCTAAAATAAAGAAAACAGCTGCTTATTTGGCATTTGACTTTTAAACATACATTTTTTGTGGACAGAATACATACAAAGACTTTAACAGGATAAAAAGAGTGTTTTGGAATCACATGAATTAAAAATTTTCAAATTTTAAAAGGTGTGTCTGGCTGATCTATCTTCTTCTTATCTTATATTATATTATATTTTCTTATTTTTTTTTTAATTAAAGAGGAATAAGGGTAGAAGGTTTAGGACAAAAAAAAAAATTATAAAAAAATAAAGAAAATCTGTTAAAAAAAGAAATGAAATTTCAATTGGTCACATGGGTCACTAATTTGAACAATATTTAGTAATTTGCGCAATACAAAAATAATAGAGTTCGTGGTGCAGTGGATAGATCTCCACTTTAGACGTGAGGGGTCTCAGGTTCGATTCCTGTCACCTGCAACATTTTTTTTTAAATTTTTAATAATTTTCTCTTTTTTTTTCAACACATGCGCTGCAAAACGAATAAAAAAAAAAAAACATTTTTTTAACGCCCTGCGAAGCGGGCGGGGGTTTTGCTAATCTTATATAAAAATTAAATTCATTTATAAATTTTAACTTGATCAATGCAATTTAATAGTAAATAAATAAACGCATCAATTAACAGCATTAAATAAATCAAAGTACGCATACGCCCGAGTGCTCCAAAATATCACGATCTTCTTGGAAAATACATAATTGCTTATACTTGCGAAAAAGAAATAAATTTACATAAAAAAAATAATTTCAAATTCTAGTCTTTCTGTAAATTTCCGCTAGGTAAATCAAACACAACAATTATGGACAGTGGTTCCCAGTTATATGTGGAGGAGTAGTCATAGGTTGATAAAATCTGAATTACCACTTTCGAATTTAATAACATTTTGAGGCACAGTAAAATAATTTTTTTAAATAATTTTTTAAAAAAACCTGTCCGCAGTAGCTTGGTTTTTATATTTCACATTTGATACTACCAAATAACAGCTGTTAGAAAAATTGAAAAAAAAAAATACAAATAAGTGATACAAATGAAAACCAAAAAAAAAATAACTTAAACCAAAAATTAATTATATGTAGTTTCATAAAATGGGCTACCTACTCCATTCGATACTCGAATAAACGTCACAAACCAATTCGCAGTAGGATTATATTTCTGCTTTTATTGGCAGTAATTCTACTGTGGATGTTGTATTTGTAACTCTTGTAAAACTCTACTACACTTTGAATAGCTTTCGCAAAAAAAAAGGACTAGTGCAAATACAACATCCCCATTAGGAATACGGCCGATAAAAGCTAAAGTAGAATCATAATTTGAATGGATTTTTTTAAATTAAAAAATTATTCTTAAAGCAAAAAATGTATGATACTACAAAATACAACAGTTTAAATCTTATTTTTCTCGAAAACGACTTAGGTATTTAACAGAAACAAATTATGAATTTTTATTTATGAGAGGTATTGTTAACAATGGGTACATTATTAAAGTATCTCTCATAGAACCATTTTTTTTATTTTCTATACAAGAGCTTCTAACGGTTTGTTTTTAAATCATAAGTTATTTTGACACTGATAGCTGTTTTTCGCTCGAAATTTTGACAGAAAGTCAGAAATGAGTCGCTTTACGCTTGAACAACGTTGAGAAATATTGAAAACTTATTTCCAAAGAAAGTGCTCTGTGATGTAGCCAAAAACAGTGCGTGTTTTGAAAAGAGGCGCATTTTCACCTCGGCGACCACGTTAACAAACAAAATTACCGCATCTGGAGCTTGGAAAACCCACAGGTTATTTTTGAGAAGCAATTCATCCACAGAATGTTTAGTGCGTATTATGGAGTGGTGGCATCATTGGACCATTTTTCTTCGAAAACGTTTGGTCAACGGTGGGTCTTTGTTACAGAGCCATGTTAAGCGACTTTTTTTTTACTTAAATTGAACACATGAATTTGGACGACCTCTGGGGTGGAATCGGCTAACGCGATAGTTGATAGTTGATAATCAAAATCGACAATTTTGCTCCATGTAAGGTGATTATCAAATCGACAATCGTTTTTTCTTACTGATATTAAGCGACAGCTTTTTAGGTGTCGTTTTCATACATTTATGTCATTAATCATAAAAAGTTTGATACGGCCGGCCTAAAATTGGTTTTTTAATAATATAATTAATCTATAGTAAAAAGTGTGTCTTAAGAATAAAAAATAGCAAATTAGTTCAAGTGCAATGTTTACATCATTTGCAATTTTTCAAACCGCACATAGAGTAAGGAGTGAAAATAATTATAAAAAGGTCCCACTGATCAGAACAAATCTGAGAAACAACACAAACTCCAAATAAAACCAACACAATAACAAAAATGCAAAAATGTAAAAATGACATTTAATTCTTGACAGAATTGTAAGTTATGCCAAAGAACAATCAATTTTTGGCGATCGATTTACACAGAGCTACGAATAGTTGAGAATCAAAACCGACAATCAACTATCGCGTAAGGCGGTGGTTCATGCAGGGTGGCGCGCCATGCCAACAGCCCCTGCCACAATCCATCTTTTGCGCACCGAATTCCCAAATCATGTTATCAGCCGTCTTGGCGATGTCAATTGGCCGCTCGGAGCTGCGATTTTACCCTTTTGAACTTTTTTTTGTGGGGAACCATGAAGGATTGCATAAAATCAATAATTCGGAAACGATTCAAATACTTAAGGCTAATATCATCCAAGCAATCCGTGAGCTACAGCCTGAAACAATCAACAAGGTCTTGGAAAATTGGAGTGATAGAATGCGCTACTGCGAGTGCGAACCCAGCCGAGGCAGCCACTTCAACGACATTGCGTTCTATAATTAAAGGGAATGTTTGCTCTTACCAATAAAGCCATAATACATTGAAATAATTTAATTTTGTTCCTTTTATTGTTATCAAATTTTGAAAAAAAAAAAAAAATTAATTTGATATTTCTAAAATAGGTAGATGATTTTTTTTACGGATTTCATTTTTTAACTCCGAATTTAATGATTTTATTTTAAATCTTTTCTAGATGGAATGGATAACCCAATATTTATCAGCAATTAAACTTTAACTTTTCCACCCACCACCTTCGATTTTTATAACAAAATTGTTTTTATATTGATTGGTCAAACTGTTTTACCAAAATATAAATTTGTAAAAAAAAGTCTCAACATAATCCCATCACAGGGCAAAGGAAAAGACTTCCAGTCCATATTTTCTTTCATCTAACCGATGATGTTGATTTTGTGAATGAAGAAGCACAAAGATAAGAGTGCTGAAAATTCTTTTTGTGACTTTCAATATAAACAAAAAAAAAAATCTGTTTTTTTTTATTGCCATTTATACTTTTCAACTGACACTTGATTTTAATAAGATATCAAAACAATTTCATTAATCTCAATTTCTTTAAGTTCAAACGGAATTCCTTATTAATCCTTGACCATAAGAGCCAGTGAATTCTTATCGATCCGTGTTGTCTTAAATAAGCAACCCTGAAGTAGTTACAGAGCAAATTTCGTACAAAAAAATAAATTGGATGCCAAAATTAAACGCTTCACCCTCTTAAATAATAGGTATTTTTATTTGTAAAATCACTGCTCTTAAAAATATATATGTATATGTCTGCAGGACTCACCCTGGCCCTTAATATAAAATATATACATAGGTGCTTACATAAAACATATATGTACATAGCATAACTTCATTCACCGCATTTATCGTTGGAAACCGATTAACATATGCCACTCAAATGTGTGCATATTGACACTCCTTGTGGACATGTCGTTCGTTTGCGGTTGTGTTCCTTTCAAGTCGTCTGTGTCTGGCCACAATTGAAATTGAAAATTATATTTTTTGGCCTTTCGTTAAAAATACATCAAAAGGATTCTTATAGGCTGACTTTTTTTTTTTTTGTGTCAAAAGAATCGCCGCCGACAAGATTAGAATATTATTTGAGTGTGGACAAGAAGTATGTATATTATATCCTTTGGTGGACAAGGACATCTTTCATCCGCTTCCATAATCTAAAATTAATAATAAAGATGCAATTGTAAGAAGGACATACAAATTTTTGGAAGCCTCGTATAAGATGAAGAGAAATGGCGACACAACCAACGAAACGCGACGACAGCGATGACGACGATGGCGACGGCTACTTTGAACTCTTCCTTTTTTCCATAAAGATGAAGATGAAAGGAAATGTCCTTTATAAGGAGAGAGAGAGAATTTATTTTTTTAAATTTTAATTGGCCAGCTCTCGTGAACGGACATCATGCGGATTCGTTGAATAAGTGATATTTCCGTATATATTTGACTGAGCAGGTCCTTCATTCTTGGTGGCTTTTGTGTGGTTTTTGACAAACTATACTATTCAAATGAAAATGAATATCCTTGCAGGGAAAACTATAACCACCAACCAAAACCAGTATATTAATATTCAAACTTTAAAGGATCCCAATCCCAACAGAAGGACACACACATTAAGTTATTGGTTTTTTGGTGCCATTTAAGGATATATAGAATTGAGGATACAATATATTCATTGCACCACACAACGCATATATTATGTAGGTACATATACTTATGTACATCGAGGGGATCATATTTGATTGTATCATTTATTCGCTTTCGTGTGTTTGACTGTAAATAGGATAATGCACCAACGAGCGACACACACCGTGGCTATGGGGTTTTCTGATGTTCAAACAAAAACATCCTGCAGCAAGACACAAAGCACACACAGAAAATGGTATAGGAATAGATTTATTGATATATGATCATGGTGTATCGCTCTGATTTTCGTGGGTAGTTGAGTTGGGTTTGTTTGCATCTGCGTGCTCTACTCACTCACATGTTCTTTGGAAATAAACGGCAACGCGGGATTATTTGCAATACCCTTGGGGGGTGAAACCTGAGCAAACCTCTTGTGTGCAGAGGTATTGAGCAACCAAGCAAATTACGGAGGTTAATACAGCAATAGTAGAATTTTCTATTTAACTACGTTAAACACTTATCGTGTGAGAATATCTTGACCCTGAAGACAAATAAAAATACATACACTATCTAAAAAAAACTATCTAAAAAATTCTTGAATTATAAAGAAACCACCTTGGATTTTAAATACCTATTTATCTTTTCAATACAAACTCCTTTTGAAACATCAAAATGTGAAAATGTTATGTTCGCTTATTTGTTTGCATGAACTGTCACTATTTTAGACGTGTTCAGCTGAAGTTTAATAATTAAATAGATATAATTTATTAAAACTACATATGTAATTAATAAATTTTAGAAATTGAGAACATTTTAGTAAAGACTGGTAAAGCCTGATTCACAATACGACCAGGAACCGAGACGAGAGCGTGACGTGAACTCGTCGCAGTTGTCAAACCAATTTCAAGAAATGAAAATATACCAGAGTATACATAATAAAGCATTTGCCGTCGTCACGTCACGCCAAGAGTTCGAAAAATTGAAAAAAGACTCGACGAGACGAGGATTTTCTTCTTTAACAAGTTAGTGATAGAGAAAGAACTTATTCAATTTAATGAAAATTAGCAGCATGCCATGCGTTTAAGGTAATTTTTAACCATTTTTTCGTACATTTCGGGCGGTTTCTCGGCCATAACTTGAGTATAATGTTGGTTTTTAATGCATTTGGAGTTCGAAAATTATTCGCGTAAACATGATCTTTTGCGTAGCCCCACGGAAAAAAATCTAACGGTGTCAAATCGCATGATCTTGGTGGCCAATTGACGTCGCCAAAATGTGAAATTATGCGACCAGGAAACTTATCACGCAATAAAGCCATAATTGGTGGTGTTGTGTGGCTTGTTGCCCCGTCTTGTTGGAACCATATATTGTCCAAGTCATGATCTCCAATCGCCGGCCAAAAAAAATTGGTTAATTCCTGCGAACGCCGTCCGGGAAATCGATAAATTCGGATCATCAGCAACACTTGCACTTACAGCAGCAATATTTCCGACTGAGCGTGTATTACGATGATGCACAGAGCTTACGACATCAGTAATGCTTCCAATCTCTTATAATTTATTCACAATTTTACCGATTGCTTGTGAAGTCGGCCGATTGTGACGACCATAATCATCGCGTTATCCCTAAAAAAGGCTACGTTTGAATCACCACTTTTGTAGTAAGTTTTAATAATTTTAACACCTTGTTCGATTTTTAAGCGAACCATTATCGTAAATGGCAAACATTGAACTACTATTATGATACATCAAATGACAGCTGAGTTGACTGATTAAATTTCATCAAAATTGGACTTTTTCAAATATTTGGTGTTGTTTTTCGGCTCTGCGAAATTTATTTCATTTCAATGAAATAAGACTCCGAAATTGGTGCAATTTTCATAATGACATTATGCTCCATGTATTAAATCCCCAGCGACCAGGAAACACAAATTGCTTTAATCACTTTTGTTAAATGTATCGTAATCACTGCCGAATCTTAATCAGAAAATCAATTTTAAAATAGACCCCTATGCAATTGTGAATGATATTTTAGGAAAATGAAATAAGCCCACAAACTGTTTTCAAAATAAACTGAAATTGGACCTCAGACTTAATGTCGGGGTCATATTTCATTGAGGTTTTATTTCATTATCAATTATGACTAAATGAATATTTTGGGGGTATTAATTGCACGACGACGACTTTAAGATCTGTTGTGTTGTGCATTTTTTTTTAGCTGCATAAGAACCCGTATTTAAAGCTCTTCCTCCAAATTAGTTTCTTTGAGGAACTTCAGTATTTGTAGTATTTTAAGAGAGGGTAATTCGCTCTATTCTATCTGGTGACGTCCCAAGTAAATTTGTCTTTGATGTACAAGTGCTCCACAACTACCCAAGACACGGGTCTGGTGTCTTCCCCTGAGTATTGCAGAATCCGCAAATGGCATTGCTCCTCAAGCCAAGAAAGCTGATGTGTTTTTTAAGTTTGTAGTGGCCAGTAAGTAGACCCATTATTTTCTATAGGTCGACCATATCTTCTTAAGCTGATGCAGGAAACTGTTCTTGGTTTTAGCTCCGAAGTAGCAGTTTTTACTCAGCTTGGATAGTAAATTTGAAATTTGTAATCTTTTTACCTACTTTATTGTTTCGATTTTATTTTTAATCACGTCTTCTCTGTTTACACAATATAGGGCTCTGGAACTGTTAAGGGTGTTGTTTCTGCAATTTTTTAGCTAAGGAGTCTGCCTCTTCATTGCCCTGGACACCAACGTGGCCCAATTATGAATCAAGGTCCAACTACAAAAAATAATTAAATAATCCCCCAAAATTTAGGAATTTTAGTTGTTATTATTTTGTATGCACAGTTTGGGGCCTTATACATTTTTTCTTTGGGGCCTTATTTCCTGGGATCTAATTTCGCGGATCCGTTTTTTCTAAAGCGACAATGTGTTTTTTATTTCTATCTTATCTATATACGGGTAGAAGCCGGTGGCGTATTTGTTTATTAGGTAGGGCTGTTATGCCGCCGCCGAATGTTTTCAAGGGTTACTGTTTATCATGAAAAAATGCTTGCCAACTTAACCGTTTGAATTTGGCAGGCAATTGTTGGTCCCTCTATTCCTGCCAATAACACGCACACAGTACTGGTTGAGAGTTTTAAATCTATATACGAGCTGTCGCTCATTAAATTTTCCTCTAGGGAATCACATAAAAATGTTTTGTACCAAATTTTAAGCAAATCCATCCACCCGTTTATAGGATTTAAATTACAGTGGACGCGTGGACACACAGATCTACAGACCGGCGGAAGTTTTGACGAAACCCACTTTTTCAGACTTTTCAATCATCGTAGTTTTTGCTTTGATTATAATTTGGAATTGCTTTCATTGAGATTATCCAATAATCATTCTGTTATCAACTTTAACGCTCAATCTACCCATATCATTTTGAAATTTAAACTTCAATACCTCTACATATTTGGTTTATGCTCTATAAGTCCTAGAAAAGTATGTATGTCTATATTTACATGCAACTTTATTTCCCGTTGGCATACCCTTCTTTCCCATTAAATCCTTTAACTTTCACCAAAAATCGCGAAAATACTCCAAGGGTCATTCGCTGCTAATTTACTGCAGTTGCACAAGTTTCGAATTCCAAATGCACCTAAGGGACCACAAAACATAGGTTTTAAGCTTAGCGCGGCTTACATTTCTATTCACGCGAATTTTCCTCGATTTCTAATGTTTCAATGTTGTTATATACAAGTATGTATATGTCCTGATGAAAAAGGATTTGTGAAAGGATGAGAATGCTATTATAGTATGAGAAACAAAATATAGGTGGACGAGAATGAGAGGGGGGAACTAAGTCGGGTAAAAGTGTCCTTTTATTGCTAATTTTCATATTCCCTTAATTGCTGTTTGCAAAACTTATAGCAGTAGCACGGTTGGTTGGTTGGTTTGATGTGTATACCTAGTATTTTGTTAGTACGCGGCACGTGGTGATAGTGGTTTGTGCTGTTTGTTGCTATAATAGGTATACACCGTTATTATTTTAACAAAATTGTTCAGCTAAGCAATTTAAACGATCACAAGGGAGCATAAATAAATCGCATACAATATAAAGGTGGTACAAAAATTTCGCGTGCATCTCGTAAATTTGAAATGTTGCCATCATAAATTGTACGTGTTACCATTACCGCACTACCATACCACCGTCGTTGTTCAGCCGCTGCACGTTGTGTTACGCTGCAATTAATTCTATATACGCATGCAAAATATATACCCTCATATGTAAGAATATATACGGCAATTTTGTGCTTAATTCCGTATAGCTAAGGGGGACAGGGGGATTTTTTTCGTAAGAGACAGTACCCCTAAAAAAATAATTGTTTTAAAAAGAAATAAGCTGGGATTCGATCTTCGAAACTCCGGCGCGGCGTGACAGTCAGACTCAATTATCAATACACCAAGGGCTAATTCTATAGATTTTAATATTAAATAAAAAAACATAGGGAGCAAGCTTAAAACCTGAGGTACAACCTATAATTTTATTAACCAGACATTTTACTCGAAACAATTTGATGCATGTGTTGAAATGGAAATTTAGTTTAGAGTATTTAAAAGTGATTTAAAATCATAAAATTTCAAGAAAATAGAGGGTATCTACAACATCCTTAACCAGATGTGTGAAATCTTCCACCAATACTTCAATGTACCTCCAGAATGTAGTGTGTTATGTATTGTAGGTACCTATGCTCTTCCCTCAGAGGTGAGGCACATCTCCAAAAAAGGTGTAGAGCACCACTCTACTGCCGCTAAAAAATTCATCTTAAATTACGTTTTTCAAGTTAGTTTCATATTTCAGGACGAACACCGAGCACAATGAGAGGTAATTTTATTGTTTGCATAGTAATGACTTCTTGGGTGAGAGAACATCGTGTATACTGAAAATATTGCACCAGCGATGTGTATTGTTATAATTTTTCGGGATTATCTTGCCCCTACTATCGCGCACCCGAACTGCTACACCCATCACCACAATTTGCACGGCTATAAAAACGGAACACAGTGAAATGTTCTTGTTAGTCCTTTTTATTCTGGATCAAGAATATACTACATCAAGCATACTGTGTGCATTTAGAATATTTATAAGAAAAACTTGAGAAATAATTGCATATCTTACAATTTTAAAGATGTGCTACCAGGCTTAAGGCTTATAAGCCCCTTTTCATTCCCATTTCCTCAACCTGCTGATGCTGCAGATGTTTTATTTTTTGGTAAATTCATATAGAAACATAGAACATAGTTTTCCTCCTTTGGCCCAGGGTGTAGTTGCAATTTTAGTAATTCGAAATACTCCTTTGAATTTAGACTCCATGAATTGTTTCTTTTGTAAAAGCGAACTCTTAAAAGTAAAGCTATGTATATATACCAACCAACTACCAAGGTAGGTTTTTGAAATAGAAGATAATAAGCAGGAGGAGAAGGAAGGGAGCAAGTCGCTAATCTGAATGGAAAATTAGTTTGGGTATTTATCTTAGGCAAATTATTACTTTTTAATATTTAAAGTGGTATCCTTTTGTTGCGTATAGAGAGAAGGAGAGAGAGAGCTGGCTGAAGGAAAGTTTGTTTTTGGTAAGTTTTTGAGAGTTTTTCTTCAATGGCACCATAAGGCATATTCTATAGCAAAAGAAACAAAAATTCTGCAATTAGTTTAGGTTATATAGTTTCGAAGAATTTAAATTTTCATGTGAAGTGATGAAAACTCTTTGTTAAATAATGGTAATAATTCGTGATGAAACAAATAGATTAAGCTTTGTATTTTGTCTTTTTGAAAAATAAAATTATATTTTTTTAATGAATTCAAACTGTGAGTTGCTACAACTCTCAGGTTATTACACTGTCTCAATTATTCTTTTTTTGAACCCCATTTTAAAGTTCACATTAACTTTTTTTTAATTTCTTGACCATGGGAATCAAAAATATATCTGTTATATACAATCTTCGTTTATACTTTATTTAAATTCGTAATATCGCGGCTACAACCGTACATTTTTATACCAAAAAGTTCACACAGGTTTAAGTACCCGCTTGTATAAAATAAATTTGTTTTCGATTTTGAGCTTAGATTGTTTCTCGATTGATCAATACTTCTCTAAATGTTTTAAGCAAATTACGCAAGTTTTTTAGTTCTGATTTTTGTTTTTTGTTTTTTAATAAATCTTTTATTTCCTGGGCATCTTATGGATTTCAAGTCCCGTTTCCAGAATTAGGTAAGCCAAGTGCTCTGAACGACCGACTCAGAAAGGGGTTAAGTGGAACATGTACAAAAATAGTACTTCCTTGACGAGGAGATGTTCCCGTAGGGAATCAGGACAAAGGTAGATGAGGAAAGATTCACTTAAAAGTGAACCAGAAACAACGATTTCATCAAAATTGAGCACTTGGAAAGGCATCGAACTAATAACGAGTAAGGGTGAAGAAATCTCCAAATTGCTCAAGATTACTATGTTCTTGCCGAGAATAGAAATAGACTAGATGACAAGAAGTCTTTGGCCCAAAACGAGGGATAAAATGTCCAGACCTGAAAAATCGTTAGCAGGAAAGCTGAGAGTAGAGGGCAACACTGTTGGGAATTAACATCGATACCAAGTCAGTGGAGATCATAATAAAAGTAAACAATCGACTTCACTATAAATTTGAAAAAGTAACGGTAAAAGTATTAACCTCAAGTTCCTACGAGCCAGAAAACAATACCCATAAACGAGGTCCAACAAAGGAAATCCTGCAAGTAGAGATTCTCACTCCCGTACTCTAACATCCCAATCCTTAACATCCTACCAGTCATACGCTCTTCCTCCAACTCGTCCCTCCAGTCCTCTAAACGTAGTAATTTCACTGAGGGATAACAAGGAACTGTAGTAAAAAAGAGATACAGGAAATATAGACCTCTCTCTTTAACGAACCACGATGAATTACTTCCTTTAACAGAGGAGGAAGGAAACCTACTAGAAGATGAAGGCGAAGAGGCTTTATTTGCTCCATTTGTTAAAAATACAGGATGACTGGACACGTGATCAGGATTTAGGACCAAGCTAGCCAGTACCACGCCAAAGCAGCATCAGGGAGGAACACTTAAGGCCAGCACTGATCCAAGAACCCGAGGTTTACGGGGATCAGATGGTTGATAAGTATAGCGACTCTAAACTAATACGAGACAAGAGAGAAAATTCACCCAGAACTTGTAAAAAATGTATAAAGACAGAAAATAATACATTTTATATTCATGTCTTAAATTTTATATGAATTTATGACAAGGGACCCTCAATAATTTAATTTAGTGTAATAGACTTTAGTTTAACTAATTTGCTTATGAACGGGAATTGACTAAAACATTTTGTATTTATTCGTGGTATATTTTATGACCTATGGACTGTTCGAAGAACCCCTTAAATAAAAGCAAGCCGCGTGGTCATTTCATTCTTTATCAGCCAATATTATTTTAAATGACTTTATAGTTGAAGTTGGGATCTCAACGTGACTGTATTTCACTAGGCAGAAGGGTTCTACCTATCCTGATCCGGCTCCTGACTGGTTCTTTCTAACAATCTTCTTCAAAGATTGCCTTAGCTATGATAAAAATTGTTTGTAAGTGTATTAAAAGCATTGACACAAAGCCAATATTCGGGTGAGTCTATATTGCAAAACTTTTAATTTACTCAAGGAACAATATTATTCGAATTCGAACCTATCGTAGTCGAAAAAATTGTTTAGGTTGGAATAATAGTTTTGCTTGTATGTGCAGCTAGACAAAGTAGTCTAGAGAAGAGCAAAAAATAATGATCAATAATTTATAACCTGTGATTACAAATCACAATCATTAACAGCGTTGCCGAAGTGGCACGTTTGTGCTCTTTGGCACGGAAATTTTTGTATGGCCGGCAGCGCTAATCAAAACTGCGATCGATTCACCAATAGACTGTGTTTTTTTTTACATTCTATAAATAAATCACAACACACAAGTCACAACCACAATTAACCACAATAAATATCACAACGAATAGACACGATACTCACAAACATCACAACAGGGACAACTGTCGTCGTGATACTTGATTTATTTTGCAAACTGTGAATAAAATCACGATTAGGTTAAAATCAGAAAAAACATAATTTCTAAGTTTTCTTTTCTACGCCTACATTTTTATTTTTGACTTTTCTCTTCATCAAAGAAGCAACATTTTTTAAGCTCTCTAGAACCTTAAACACAAGAGCCGATTTTTTATGAAATCTATCCATTTCCACGCCTACTATTTTATATTCAATGTTTTTCCTCTTTTCTGTTACTTAAGACTTAACTTTGTTAATTAGCTCTTTAAAATCTAAAGTACAACATATGAATTTTGCAGGAATCCACCCACGCCTACTACGCCTACTTTGCTCTGCAGATATCTCCTAATTCTGTTTTTTTAGAAGGGTAAAGTTTTTTTAAATAATCTCTTTAAAACTTAAAGCACAACATTTGATTTTTTGTTAGAAATCGATCTACTTACGAATTCATAAATCACAGTCACAGCTTAAAATCACAGTGAATATCATAAATCACAGTCACAGTTATAGGTGTGATTGAAAAATCACGACCTAGCTCATCTTTAAAGTAGTCACACAAAAGTCAATATATATGGGCTACTGCGCCTGTTATCTATACATATACATATTTTTGTATATTTATGGTCTTATTTATAAACGTTGTTTAACTTTAGACGACTGTCCAAATTTGGAAAAATGTGTTCAAAAACCTTATTGTTGTCCTATAGCTGCCTAACTTAGACACAAGAGTAGATTGTCTTAACCGTGAATAATGTGATATTTATTTTTATTAAATAAAGCATATTTCCACCAATTTGAAAATAGTTAGACAGTGTCTAAGTCTAATGTATCGAACGCAAGCGTACGAGTTCAACCTTATACCACTAAAAAACATCATTATTATTAGACATCATTTCATATACGAAAGCGCATACAAAAGAAAATTATATAGTCCTTTATTTTATCAAGAAATATCATCAGTCTGTTTTTGGCTCTGCGAGCGGCAAGATCGACGAGTTATAATAATATAAATAAATATTGAGTTTTTTCGAACGTTTTTTTCCCAATCAAAATTTATCGTGTTTTATTTAAAATAAAGATTCGGTTTTCCACCTTTTTGGCGAATGTTTAACTTCGGTTAATACATCTAATAAAAAAATAAGCTACTAATCGATAAGTTGGTAAAAAAAAGTGGCACAAGTCCTCTGCTTTCTTTCTACCTATTATTCTATCTAGGTGTATTAATACCTTCGTATATATGTATCTCCCTTTTAGAAAGAAAAATTTACAGATTTCACTCTAAGAGTAACTATGGGGACATTGAAAATGACTTGTATTACGTCGATAAAACAAAATCATGCCTAATCTTAGAGATTTTTATTTTGTATACTATTGGTGCATTATAACTTCAAAAACTATCTTAGAAACCATTCTACAGTCTGAAGTACCAATTTGTATATTTAATGTCCATTCCCAGTTGGCGGTTAAATTAATTTTTTGAATAAGGTGAATCTTAGCCTTAATTGTAGCTTAACTCGTAATTACATAATCATACTCATTCGCACCGGTACAGCACTTATACACGAAATTAAAAATACATATACCATCTATCTTAACGTATATCTAGGTACCTACATATTTGACATTTTTGCCTAGCTAAGCTTTGCAGAAAGGTAACTGAATTATTACAGATCGATTAAAGCATACATCATAATCAGTTCAACTAGTTCTCGACTCACTTGATTGTTTTTGAATCAACCCGTGTGTTTGATTAAATGTCTAGGTAAACCTTTTTTAAATCGAGACAAAAATTACAAAGAATTTGATGCGAAGCCCAACCCCACTGCTAATTATTTTTATTCTATAATATTTTATTTTAAAATATTTTGAACTCGTCTTTTAATCAATTTAACAATACCGAGTCGCGTAATTTATTTTAGACAAAAATAATGTTTTTGAGACTTGGAGCTGTATTCCTTTAACTGAGTTTATGAAATATGTGGCCGAGCGGCGAGCATCAATTTAGTTGACAACCAAATAGTTTATGGACTACTTTAAGATAAAGCCTAAAATTGTATTTGCATTTGAGGACCTTAATCATGAAGATCTGACCATTAGGGCTTAAGTTATAAGTTTATTAAAGAGGTTCGAGTAGGTAGCTATGCAATATGCATGTTCTAGGATAAAAAATAAAATTGATTTAGAAATTAGTAATGTTTTTACCCAAACGTTGTCTAGCATATTCTAGGTTTTTTAGGTTGATATAAAAAAAATTTACTTTTGTCATATTTTACCTTAATTTTGAGACTTTAAACTCAAACATCCGATTATTAGAATAGAAGTTAAAAGCTAACCAAGACCTTAACCTTGATGATTTGTTCCTTAGAACTTAAGTTATAATTTTATGTAAAAGGTTCAAGTAGGTACTTATACATATTCTAGGTTAAACAATCAAATTGATTTAGATGTAGGTATGTAAGTTAAGTTTTGTCAAAAGCATTTTCTAGTCTGTCATTTCACATTCATTTTCAGACCGTAACCTCAAAGATCCGATGATTAGAACAGAATATATCAGCTTACAAAATCGACCCTTTTCGAATTTAATATTTTAGTTGTTTAGCTAAGTTAATTCTACCTCTTGCCTGATTTACCTAAACATACCTTAACCTTGAGCATCTAGCCCTTAGAACTTAAGTTATAATTTTATATAAGAGGATTAAGTAGGTACCTATGCATATTCTAGGTTAAACAATCAAATTGATTTAGAAGTTAGTTAAGTTTTTACCCAAACTATGCATATTCTAGGTTCAACAATCGATTTTGATTTAAAAGACTGACATTTTACCTTCATTTTAAGCAATTAACCTCAAACATCCGATTATCAGAACAGAAGTTATAATCCAAACAAACCAACCAAATCCAACCTTTACGATTTTATTATTTGTAAAATACCTACTACAAATGTTCATGCACATACCTACATGCATACATACATACATACATACCTACATAATGTATATCATTTTTATGCCCGATGCAAAGCCAATTTTGTTTGCCACGTGTTTTTTTTTATTGCACACACTCCACCGTCTTCTCCCTTCTATCAATACATTCTTTGTTGGTACGTACCTACATACATAATATTCACTTTGTTTTTTTTTTTTCTTTTGCCGTGATGAAATTAGTTCGAAAAAGACAATTTTTCAAGTTTCTAGTATGAATTTTTTTACGATTTTGCAAAATTTTTTATGCAGATTTGTAGCCTGTCATTTAAACTTTAATTATCTAGCTTAATATTAAACATCCAATAATTATAACCAAAGTTATAGTCTTCTAAGTGGGCTCAAATCGAGCATTTTTCGAATTTAATAATTCCTCCACTGAATCTCGTCCGTTGGCAATGATCAACATGTAGGTACGCTGGCTGAAATTCATCACTTGTTTTTTTCTTCATTTTATTCATTTTGGCAGTTTCTTTGGTAACACCAACCAAAAATTCAATCTTTCTCCCCCTATACGCTAGAGTTCATTCTCTATCTTTGTTCATTTTGGTAACACCATACTTTTATCAAAACGACCCTATAAACATTTTCAATGTTAAAATAAAGCAAGGATAAATACAACTCCTTGAAATATGTATATGTAAGATGTACAATACTTTTAATACTTTGTACATTGATATTAAGCATCAAAAGAAACAGTATTACCTATTTTCTCTCAAGAAAATACCACTTGTTTTCTTGAGAAATTCCTTGTTAAATCCAAATCGTTTTTTTTTAGAATGTACACAATGGTCATGTAATCCACCAGCTGCAATAAAAGCGATTGTAAAATTTGCAAGGAAATAATTCTAAAAAACATAAAATCCCTTCCCAGTTGTTATACGATATCCTTCTTCAAATAAAGTTTTGTTTGTGTTCTAGCATAAATACACGTGTCATAAACAAGGATAAACTTTCTTCCTTTGAATGATTCAAGAGTCCTTATAATATTGGTACCGACTATACCTACCGACTCGAGTGTGTATTTTTGAAATAAATAAATTTAATTCCATATAAATACTTCAAATCTATATTGTGATGTCCTACCAAAATATACTCTCCTTTATATTGTATAGAGTTCTTCCTGTAATAAAGGAAACCCATATGCAAGGACATTAAGATATCTGGCGCCAATACTTCAAAATTGTTATTTGTTCTGAGAATTTAACTATTATTGCGAACACGAAAATCGTTTAACGATTGCAAAATTACTGCAAACGAATGTGAATTCGGATTTAAGGACATCATATTGTGTACCAGAGAGACAGGAATCTGAAAATCATTTTAGGAAACATAACAATTTGTCGACAAATTTACGTCTTATCCATGAAGACAGAGCACTGGCAGCGCGGTGGTGCATCATCTGTGCTAAACGACCAATTTATCAAATTATGACTTTTGCAAAGGGATTCTTTATTTTTTCCATTTCTGTTCCTTGAAGAAGGACTATATAGGATAGGAGCCAATGCCTTGCATGATTTTTCATGCCACACTATACTATATATAGGTGCTGCAGCAGCCGCGGCTTGGTGGATATGATGTGCGTTCGCTTCGCTCTATTCGCTCCGTTTCCCTACGTTGTGTTATGTGAAGCTAGCGATATGCTTGCTATATGGCCAATGGATTCTTCAAAGATAAAAATGTTTTGTGCATTATTTATTTTGGAAAAGCTGCCATAAATAGTATCTGACGGCAAGGACTTGTACTACTATATCCTGCTTCTTCGAGCGGCGGACGTGCAATAAGGCTTGCTATATAATATGTATACAGCGGGTAAAATAAATATGGCAAACTTTTAGGTTTACTTCTATAAGAGACGAGTGTGTGCTTGGATTGGATGATGCTGCATTTCACAAGAAATATACGCGCCTGGATATTGAAAAGACAAATTGTTGCTGCTTGTCCAGAGTGTAAACTGGATAAATTGAGAGCAAAAGTGTTATGAATTAACAGCAATATCTAGTTGAACGTTTTAAGACGGTTTGTGTTTGTGTATGAAAAATTAAGTCCATTGATTAAAGTAGCCAACAACGATGGAGGTAAAAATTGTACGTTGCAGACTGTGCATTGAGTCGATAAGATTAAGTACATTTTTGCTTGACCTTTGTATGGGTTAATATATTTCTGTAACAAATTGACCACGTGCATGAAATGTTTCAACATTTTAATGGATTCGATGATTCATAAGCAAATCACTCTTTTTGTCATTTTAAGGTGTATTTAAGGAACTATACAGTTTGAATTTTATGGCGCTTCTTTTTCTATGTTTTCCTTTTTTAATTATTTTTTTTTTTGCTTAGTTTTTAAATAGCACCTCCTTAAAAATACACTCCCGTATTTGTTAGAATTTCTTAAAACGGTAAAAATGTGCTAAAATATTTACTCTAGGTAATTACTTTTCTCGAAAACGACTCCGACGATTTGGATGAAATTTTCACAGTTTATTCTTATAAATGAGAAAAAAATTAGGGTCATTAAAATCCGCTTACTGCCACGTCTTCTTTTTTTATTTTTTTATTTCTCGGAATCGGTTGGAAACATCTCTATATATATCGGAAAAAACTATATAATGATTTAAATGAAGTTCTCAGAGTTCAGATGATTCTGATTTCATTAAAATCTGCCCACTGCCAGGCTCAATTTTCTTATTTCTTGGTTTCTCGCAAATGGCTTCTAGAGTATGGATAACATTTTGAACGAAGTTTATATTCAAATTCAGTTGATACCTCAAAACATTTGAGATATGGAAGAGATACCTTGACATATATAAAGATATATGTAGAGAAACCTTGAAATATGTGGAGATACTTTGAAATATATGGAATATGTGGATGCACGTGGAAATGCCTCCACACTTCCGAAGATACAAGTGAATTTGACTCCACATTATGTGCAGATACATACAATTTCCATATAAGTGGAGATAAATGTGAAGATACCATACGTATGGAAATACACACATGTGGAGATACATGCGAATATCTCTGCATGTTACGGCGAAGGGGCGCGGAACAAAAGTAGGTAGTTTCAGTGGCACGTTTCTCGGGTTTAAAGGATTTTAAGTCCCTTCCTTGCTCCTCCGTAGGTACCACACAGTAAACAAGACTTAACGCCAATCTTTTAATAGTGGATTTATAGTGGATTTAATAAAATATAAAAGTAGCTGAGCAAATAGTTTTTGCATTTATACTTAACCAAACAACGATTTTGTTAAGTCACCTAAACGAATCTACAAATTGCATACCTGTCGGCTATTTTTTGAAAGCTTCTAAAAAAATTAAAACAAAAAACGAGCTCATTAGCAAATAAGAAATAAAGAAAAGCAATTCTCGATGTATTGTATTTAAATGAAACCAGACTCCATTTTGCTTTATGTCGTGTTTTTCGTTGTGTTAACAATAGGAGTTAATAAATATCTCACGTTAGCTTTTAATCATCCACATGGTGTATAGTGAAGTTTCCATGCTGATAATTAATATTCATTGACATTGATATCCACCCACAGCTAATCGTCCCTTTTACTCTCTGGCTCTCCATTCTCTGCATTCTAAAACTACTGATATGTAGAGCTGATCAATACAAATTAAATTATAAAAACAGAAGTAGTTTTTTTTTACAACTCTGTTTATTTAAGGATATCACAAATCTTTTTTATATGCAAAACCAAAAACCAAAACTGGCTAAAAAGTTGCGTCAGGAACTTAACAAGGAACTTTGCACAGAAACTCTGAGAAACTGCAATCGAGAGCATGGTTTTAATGGTAGAGTTTCCCGGAAAAAACCGTTCATAAATGCTGTATGTCATATTTCTGTAATAAATACACAAAAAGAATTCTTCTTAGAAGTTAAAATATAGTCCAAATGGTTTTAAGTATAACCTTTAAAAATTTAAGAGGCCTTTAGGTAACGTTGCTTGAATGCAAAAATAAAAAAAAAATATGTTTTTATTGAAGGTGTATTAAAAATAATTTCTAATTTTTTTTTCCCACAAAAATTACCATTTATAATTTTAAACTGTTTCTATTTTCAAGTCTGTCGATGGAGTTAATTTAAAAAAAATAATAATAATAAAAAAAAGTGGAAAAAAAACGTGCCGGGGAAGTATCCAAAAAACTTTATATACCAAGTTTTAAGAATATGGACATCAAACCGATTTTTATTACAAATCCATAACTTGCCATACAGAACCCTATGTTTATACCATAATTCGAAATTATTATATGTATCTATAATTAACGGAAATTTATCCATCTTACCAATTTTCACTACATGCACTTTCGGATATTTTCAGTATTACTTTCTAAAATTTTTGTGGTGGGATGACATAATGTCCGCGGACATAATGTCCATGGATATTAATTCCGAACAAACGGACATAAGGGCCATGGACATTAGGTCGAGAAATAACGTCCAATCTCAAAAAGTCGTTAGGTCCATGGACATTATGACCAGATGAAAATGCAAATAGACATTATATCCTTTTAAAGAAGACATATAGTCCGTTTGGATATAAAGTCGGTTTAAAAAAGACATAGTGTTCATTTGGACTTTTTTTCTATTTAAGAATGACAAAATGTCCATTTGGACATTACTTCCCTTGACAGGAGACATAAAGTCCATTTTAAAAAGACATAAAGGACAAATGGACATTTTGACCGACTGGCCAAATTTAATTTTCAATGAACGGATCGGAACAGCATATTTTTCTGAAAATTCAAAATAGCCCTAAAAACTGCTTCATTCTTAATCTTCTAATTAGATATGTACATATATGAATATAATGAAAAAATTTCTTTACAGAATACTTATTTTCAATTTTATATGTATTCAAAGAATAAATTACCGCAAGTTTAAAAGTTAATTCAAACTACATTATCGTTGTTTCCAAATTAAAAATAACTCAATTAGTATCATAAAAACTATTTTTAACCGTGAATAATAAAAAAAAACCCTAAAACCATCAAGATGAACAAATTTCCCCCAAGTAATAAAGTTTCGCACTTTTGCAATTTTTATAGCTTGTATTGTGAAGCTCACCGGGAATTGCATTCGAATTCATTATTTTCCAATTTTAAAATTAATGAAGCCATTTCACTGAATGGAAATAAACTTAATAAGCAAACATTGCTCTGCTGACTGCTTCGGCAAAAAAGTAGGAGTGCAATTACTTATAACAACTTTGAAGGGATGCCATGATGCTGTGTGCTATTGCTATTGCTGTTTTTTTAGAATTCCCCATCCGCAAGCGTTAAAAATACACCGCGCGTTCATAATAAAATTGTAAACACGGAATTTTATTAGACCTGAGACTGAATTCAGCATTCAACTGGCGATATAGTGGAAGCGATGGCGGCACGGTGTAGGTTGGAATACCTACCCTCTACCCAGTCATTCATTTTATTCCATTTTACTGCGGAAGCGGAATAAAATTCACTAGATTAGTCCTCCCAAAGGGATCATGCATTCCGACCCGATGACATGGTTCACAATGCACCACATAAAAAAGAAACAGAAAGAAACCTTGCGCTTCTTCAGTTGTCGTCGTCGTCGTCGTAGTCGTCACATCACTTAAAGGAGCACAAAGCAAGTCATAGCCAAGTTAAAAAGAAAAGGACTGCATCTTCTGCATGGTCCATGAAGCAATGCACTCTTTTGCTGGAAATGTAATAAATTCTTGACAATACTTCCCAACAGTGGAGATGGAGTGTATACTTTTTTTGTGCTCTGAGTTTTGTTGATGCGGATGAGGGACTGGATTGCTCAGCAGTGACATCCACATCGATTGCAGTAAGCTTGCCACGGTTTGGTAAAAAAAATAAACTGTCCGCCTGCTTCTTGAATTAATAAATTATGCAAAGGGAAATTGAGCTCTTTATCGGAGTGGTAACTAGATAAATGAGACTTTATCGTGTTTTCTCATGAATGCGCTCTCATTCTATTTTTGTGTGGTGACTGGTGATGCCTGTATGACGGAAGAGTCATCCTTCGGGTACAATGATGATAACTGCTATTAGGTGAAATTGACTTGGTATTTTTCGTTCTTCGAAGTAGAAGTATTTATCTGAGATGTTGACGTGTGAGGTGAATATTTGATTGGTACATTCTTAATGTGCGATTTCAGAGGAAAATATTTAAAATTAAATTAGTCGGCGCGACAGCTCGTGTAGAACCAGAGCCTAGTGACTTACAACTCTCAACCATTCCTATGTGCGTGTTATTGGCAGGAATAGAGAGGACCTACAATTTTCTGCCGAATCCGAAAGGCTAGGGTGAGAAGCACTTTTTCATGACAACAGATACTCTTGGAGGATTTGTTAATTCCTCGCAAAAGGCAAGTAACCCGTGAAAAACATTTCTGTTTCTAGGTGGCATAGGCTGGGAATCGAACCCAAGACCTTCGGCGTAACAGTTCAATTCATTAAAATGGCCGCCTCGGGAAGATTCGCAGCATGCGTTTCTTTCGATGTAATTTTTAACCACTTTTTCGCACATTTCGGGCGATATTTCGGCCATAACTTGAGCAATGTTGGTTTTTAATACGTCTAGAGTTCGGGGATTACAGACAAAAATCTAACAGTTTCAAATCACATGATCTTGGTGGCCAACTGACTTCGCCGTGAAATTACGCGACCAGTTTCCTGGTTTCCTCATGCAATAAGGCCATAATTGGTCGTGCTGCCCTGTCTTTTTGGAACCACATATTGTCCAAGTCATGATCTTCAATCGCCGGCCAAAAAAAACCGAATAAATTGCTGCGAATTCTGCCGCCCGGGAAATCGATAAATTTGGACCACCTGCAACGCTTGCACTTACAGCAGTAATATTTTCGGCTGAGCGTACATTACGATGATGCACAGGCCTAACGACATCAGTAACGCTTCCACTCTCTTCAAATTTTTTAACAATTTTACCGATTGCTTGCGTAGTCGGTCGATTTTAACGACCATAATCATCACAAAATGCGCGAATCACCACTTTAGTAGTAATTTTTAATAATTTAAAATTATCGTAAATGGCAAACATTCAACTTATATTATGACACTGAGTAACAGCTGAGTTTGACAGGTGTAAAATGCCAGCGCTACTAACTTGAAACCACGAAATGAATGACCCAATAAAAGAGAATTTTTAACACGAAATTTCGTATGTCAAATCAAAGATAAAAGTGTTTATAGAATCTTTATTTGAATTTTTTTTTGGCTGAGTCAAACAAAAATTTTTGATGCGTTATTGCGTGACACTATTTAGCGCATCTGGAACGCATCCAGGATACTTTGCATTAATTTTACTTTACATTAGTTTGACATTTCTGAACGCATTTAATCCGTCCTAAAATAAAAGAGCAGTTGGATCTCGTTTAAGAATAACGACAAGCGTAAAAATGTTGAATAAAAAACCATAATTTATGATAAAAAAAAAACTATAACAATAGAAAAATAAACCTACTTCGCTTGAGTCTCATTTTTTTTTCACTTATACAGTTCAAATGTCAAATTGTCAAATGAAAGCATCCAAAAAACAAAATTTGATGTGTTTGCTGCTCAGTTAATGGGCGTCGATGACGTTTGGGATGCGTTTACACACTAATGAATGACAATTTACTCTTTTGACTTTCGGAACTTATGTACCTATATGACTTTGCAACAAATACGGCATCTGATGCTTCCTGGAACTCAGTCATTGCTTTTAATATATGTAAAGCATGGATAGTCCACGAATTATAACAGATTCGCTAATAATTGTCAATACACAACAAATGTAAGTCTGAATTCCAAACTTATATAAAAAATTACTATTTACTTTTTATATTAAAATATATTTTTTATATTTTCCTTTTTGGAACATTCAGCTAAGCAACCTACTATAGTTACCTACATTTGTTCACTTTCATCAAAGGCGACAGAGTGAAAACCCTTTTTACAACCACCTAACAAAGTTAAACAAATCATCTTCCACATCAATCAGTGTGCATCCATACCAAAAAGACATAAATAAAAAAACAAACTCTGATTCCAGCAAAGCAAAACTTTCCTTTTACCAATAAAAACATAAAAATCATCGAGAGAAAAATAAAAAAAAAAAATTAAATAAAACATAGCCCGTTGGCTCGATTTCGATTCGTGAATATTGCCTTCCATTGATCTGATTACTGCTTCCACATGATTTGAATTTATTGCTTGTTTGAGAAAAATGCAACAAACATATAGAGATATCAACTCCTATACTATACTGCAAGGATATACACTGGTATTCCATAATATTCAGGAGACAGAAACCGATTTCGACCCGAAAACAACACCCAACTAGAACTAGTAAAAAAATAAAAATAAAAAAAGACAAAGGATATTTTCAAAACAAACAAGAGAGTCAGCTTGGCTTGGGGACTGGAAAGGAAAACAAAATATTTTCACAGTATTCGAGCGAATAGTCAAATCAGGACCTCATCGCGTCATGAGGAAAATTGGATGCTCACACATTTGCTAATGCTATATCTACTATACATTTATGTCGATGTATACTTATACACGTATATCATGTACAAACAAGAAATCATGAAAAATAAAAATAAAAAACACACATCCTCATCTCTATCAGCGAAAAAGGACATCTTTTTTTTTTCTACATCAACTCAACACCAAGTCATGTTCTTTGTGTAAAAATATCGGAAAATGCATAAATTTTTATGGATTGGATTACGACGGCGTAAAGCGAATAAATTTTCTCTGAAAATAAACACGCCGCCGCCGCCGTTCTCAACTACACAGGACAATATATCGAGTGTTGTAAAGGAGAGTTGTAACGACCATCATTTTTTGCTTCAATCAACAAGACATCTTTCAACACTTTTATTATTATTTATTATTTTTATCCTGTAATACATAAAAAACATATAATAGTAACTTATACTACTTACCTCAATACTATAAATTATCTTATATAATAACTTTTAAAATATAACAAAGTGGCAACATTGTAAAAAAGCTTTAAACATAAAACTTACACATACTAATGTAGCGATAAAAGTAAACAAAGGATAAATGTAAAAAGCTCTTTTCAAATCATATAAAAGGCGATCTCCAGTCAGAACATTTTCATTCTGGTTTGTGCTCCGAAGTGCGAAGTTGGTAAGCAGCGTCCACTGAAGGCATTCTCCTGGAATCAACCCGACATAGGTGTATGTCAGTTGTTGGTGCGACGTCCGGTTCCACGAGCGTCCATTGGCAGCAGGCATGCACATATGTTGTTATTGTTGTTTTTCCTCTTTCCTTTCTCTTGTATATATATATATGTATGAATGTATGTATGTGTCTGTACGGTTGAAGGCATCGCACTTTCAGATTGTGCGACGTTCCACGAGCGTCCACATGAAGTTTGTCGCGACAGCTAGATGCGTACTGACAACATATATATGCATTCATGATCGGTTGAAGGCATCGTACCTACGGATTGTACGACGTTCTACGAGCGTCTACATGAAGTAGACGCGACAGCTGGATACATATTGACATATATATATCTACATGATAAATTTTATACTTTTACATAATTAATGGTTGCCAACTGCCTTAAAACAAAACTTTTGCCACCTTCTGTGGAAAACCAATAATTTTAAATAAATTTTGTTAAATAACGTTTATAAGAATAATTTATGATCGCCAACTAGGCTTAAATTGTATGATTACCACCTTCAGTGGTTAATGACATGTTTTCATTAGATTTTAAGGATATTTCAATAAAGTTGTTCTATTAATTTTAAATTTTAAACAATCGTCTTTCTTTTCAAGAAGATGGATATTAAACATTTGCTAGGCTGCCAATTCAACGTGTACTGCAGTCCTCGGACAGCATACGCGAGGTTGAGAGTTTAGCAAAGCGGCATTTAACTAATCTAAGAATTCTATTATAGTGTAAATCCACACCGAGACCTAAAAACTAAAGTAAGCAAACTACCACCATCCAACTCTCACGCTACAAATTGACGCCCAACGAGTGGGACACTAATAAATTCAAAGAAAATTAAGATGCCCGAATTAACTGACGCACAGTTTAAAAAACTCATCTCTGCAATGAATGAGCAAAAAGCTGGCAGTTTCAGCAACTGCACTGCTCGATTCAAAGGCGAACGAAATCCTCAAGCTGTCGATGCATTCATCACAACAATAAATGTCTACAAAGATGTAGAAAGAATCAACGACGCTGACGCCATTAAAGGCTTTCCTCTGTTACTAGAAGAAAATGCCGTGACTTGGTGGCAAGGAGTAAAATCTGAAGCTGATACATGGGAGAACGTTCTTTCTCTCCTACGCAATGCATTTGCACCAGCTAAGCCAGCCTATCAACTCTATATGGAGATCTTTGGCGATAAACAAAAGCCGAATGAAACAACTGATGATTTCATCACGAAGAAACGAGCCCTTCTCTCAATGATTCCTACACCAGCACCGAAAGAACCGATGATGCTGGACATGATCTACGGGTTGCTCAACATCCGCATACGCGATGGAGTTCCTAGAGACAGTTTCGGAACATTTCAAGAGTTTCTCACTAAAGCCAGAGCTGTAGAAATCTCTCTGCACGAGAAACAACAGCAGGTAAATTCATCCGAGGAGAAGAGGCGATGCAATTTTTGCAAACATACGGGACACGTCGTTGCAGACTGTCGCAAGAAACAGAAAGCTGAAAGCAAGAAAGCTCCCACCGTAACAAATGAACCAACCATACATTGCTATAAATGTAAAGCACCAGGTTATGTTCGATCCAACTGTCCAAACTGTAAAGAACTACCAAAAGGCCCATCAACAGTATCCTTCAACTGCATGAAGACCACTTTGGGAAACGATTTGCCCACAATCACTATCCAATCACATGGCGAAGCAGGCATAGCCTATATAGACACTGCTGCCAGGACAAGTGTAGCTGGAAGACAATTGTTCATTCATTTACTTAAAAACGGAACTAAATTCCACAAAATAGATGTAGATGTTACTCTTGCTGATGGACAGGCCCGTCCACAAGAAGTTTGTTGGGCAAGGACCAACATAATATTCGGCAACCGGTTGCGGCCGATTACTTTTATCGCCCTACCAACTGCTAATGACAACCGTACACTCATAGGAATAGATTTCCTCGAAGAAAACGGTGTTGTCCTGGACCTTGGTCAAAGAATGTGGTATTTTGCTAACCAAATCCACAAGAAATTCGATTTTTACGACACTAATAACACAAGAGTTATTAAACCACAACTTGTAACGGATGTAAAAATCCTGTGCGAAGCACAAAATTTGAAAACAGGATCTCAGCTGGAAGCCAGCGCGGCAAAATGCACGCCACTTGTAACTGAGTCCTCCCCAATCCAAAAAGTCAATGCATTCCTCGCATGGTATGATGAGCGAAAACCAATCTCACCACTCACCGCAACGCCACCGGTAGTAAACAGAGAATTAAGTAGCCCATTGAAAACGCCATTGAAAAGGAAGAAGACCACTGCTATCACTAGCAAAGATAACAAATATTCACCAGGCTTTATACAGCACATCTTTGACAATTCATTACGGAGTACAGATGTAACTCCAGAACGGAAAGCAAATCAAGAAAATTTGTTTCCACCAATGGTACAAAGTAATGAAGAAGAAGTTGAACTAGAATCATGGTTCACCGAAATATACTCGATTGATATCAAACTCCGAGAACATGAAGCCAAAGAACTTTCACCTGCAGAAAAACTTCAACTGAACAATCTTCTTTCAGAGAATGAAGATCTATTTGGTGAAATAACCGAGCCAACCCAATACACAACTCATAAAATTGACACAGCCAATCATGAACCCATAGCTGTTCCTCCCTATCGATTGTCACCAATTCGAAAAGAGCAATTGAAGGAAGAATTAACAAAAATGTTAAAGAACCATATCATTGAAGAATGCGAGTCACCATGGGCCGCACCAGTCGTTTTAGTTCCCAAGAAAGATGGCTCAATCCGAGTATGTATCGACTATCGGAAGCTCAATAGTATCACTACTCCAGATAGATATCCACTACCACGTATCGATGATTTATTGCACTCAACTAAGAAGACACTCTTCAAAAGCACTCTCGATCTTCAAACAGGATACTATCAGATTAAGATAGATGATGATGACGTTGAGAAGACAGCATTCATCACTCCTTTTGGCATGTTCCAATTCAAACGAATGCCATTTGGTTTGCGAAACGCACCGGCAACTTTTCAAAGATTAATGGATAGATTCCGCAATGGACTTCCAGATATGCTACTTTTGGTGTACCTTGATGATGTGATCGTTTGTTCGAGTAGTTTTGAAGAACACTGTCAAGATTTGAGACGAATTTTCAAGAGATTGAAGAAATTCAATCTGAAAGTAAACAGAAAGAAGTCAAATTTCTGCTGCTCAGTTGTCAAATACTTGGGTCATTTAATAACCAACGATGGTATCCAAGTCGATCCTGAAAAGGTTACAGCAATAAATAACCGTCCAGAACCAACAAATCCTAAACAAGTTATATCATTTCTTCAAACTTGTTCATGGTATCGTCGGTTCATCGCAAATTTTTCAGACATTGCCAAGCCACTTAGCAATCTCACTAAGAAAACAGCTATATGAAAATGGGGTAGAGATGAAAGAAACTCCTTTAAAACTCTTAAAACTCACCTCACCACAGCACCAATCTTACAACAAGCAATTGAAGATGTACCATTCCGTTTAAAAGCAGATGCTAGCAACTATGCTATCGGAGCAGTTCTTGTCCAGGGGGAGAAAGCAGATGAACACCCTATCGAATATGCTTCACGCCTCCTCACGGCTGCAGAACGCAATTATTCAACGACCGAGCGAGAAGCTCTAGCCATAGTATGGGCTGTTAGTAAATTTCGTGGTTACATCGAAGGAGGAGAAGTTACTCTTATAACTGATCATCAACCATTAAAATGGCTTTTAAGTCTAAAGTCACCAACAGGCAGACTTGCCAGATGGGCATTACAGCTCCAACCGTATGACTTCAAGATTGAATATACACCAGGGCGAACAAATATCATAGCTGATATGTTGTCCAGACCACCATGTGCCAATCACTCTGAAACTGGATGTAATATTTGTAGTTTCGAAGTTGACATGCCTACAAGAAGACCCGCTGAAATTCGTGCAGCTCAATTACAAGACAAAGAGTTGCGAACCATAATTGAGTCATTTGAAAACAACAATGAAAACTTAACGAGATGGACATCCCGAGGATACCTACTAAACGACAGCATTCTATACAGATACTCTCCAGAATCAGACTCTGAAGATGCTCAACTGGTAGTACCAATCCAAGAACGTGATGCAATCCTTGCAAGCTACCATGATGCTCCAACAGCTGGTCATTATGGAATTGATCGAACCATTGCACGAATCTCTTCGAAATACTTTTGGCCCGGCATGAGAAAAGATATAACCGCACACATTTCCAAATGCATTTCATGCCAACGCTATAAACCAAGCAATATGAAACCTGTAGGTCTCCTACAAACCGTTGCAAGTAATCAACGATTCGAGGTTATTGCAGTCGACCTATTTGGTCCATTACCTGCTACAGCTGAAGGATTTCAATGGATTCTCATTATTGAAGACATTGCCACAAGGTGGATAGAAGTATTCCCTTTGAAAGAAGCAACCGCTGTTAACTGTGGACTCACCCTACTTAAAGAAGTATTTCTACGGTACGGCATCCCTAGACGTCTCATTTCAGACAACGGACCACAATTTATATCAGTATTGATGCAACAGCTTACCGATTTTCTTGGAATTCAACAAACCTTGACACCCGTCTATCATCCTGAAGCGAATCCTATAGAAAGGCGAAACCGAGATATGAAGACACAGCTTGCCATTCTTGCTGGAACAAATCATACCACTTGGGCTGATGAGTTACCTAATGTACGTTACGCTATGAATACAGCCAAATGTCAAAGCACTGGTTACACACCAGCATACTTGATGTTCGGGCGAGAGCTTAGAACTATCAATGAAGTAACTAACGACCAACGTCCAATCCTAGAACATCAAAACTTTATTCCGCAAATTAAGTCAACATTGGTAAAACTCGCAGAAACCATGCTAAATGCCAGAGAAGATACCGAAAAAACCCAAGATCACAACAAGTGCTATGTTGATAAAAAACGTCGTCCACAACCTACTTTGAAAGTCGGTGACAAAGTTCTTATCACCACACACTTTCTGAGCAAATCATCAAAGAACCTTACCTCTAAATTTATGCCAAAAAGGGACGGTCCTTATGTCATAATTAAACAGCTTGGTACATCCACATTCCAAGTTGCATCTCCGGAAGATACAACAACACCTTTAGGAACGTACCATGTTTCCTCTATCACGAAGTACAAAAACCAATTAACTGATGACCAACCTATCCAACGACTCAAAAAACGAGGTCGTCCAAAGAAGTCTGTCGCATCATCGAGACGATCTATACGACAGAGGGGGAGAATGTAACGACCATCATTTTTTGCTTCAATCAACAAGACATCTTTCAACACTTTTATTATTATTTATTATTTTTATCCTGTAATACATAAAAAACATATAATAGTAACTTATACTACTTACCTCAATACTATAAATTATCTTATATAATAACTTTTAAAATATAACAAAGTGGCAACATTGTAAAAAAGCTTTAAACATAAAACTTACACATACTAATGTAGCGATAAAAGTAAACAAAGGATAAATGTAAAAAGCTCTTTTCAAATCATATAAAAGGCGATCTCCAGTCAGAACATTTTCATTCTGGTTTGTGCTCCGAAGTGCGAAGTTGGTAAGCAGCGTCCACTGAAGGCATTCTCCTGGAATCAACCCGACATAGGTGTATGTCAGTTGTTGGTGCGACGTCCGGTTCCACGAGCGTCCATTGGCAGCAGGCATGCACATATGTTGTTATTGTTGTTTTTCCTCTTTCCTTTCTCTTGTATATATATATATGTATGAATGTATGTATGTGTCTGTACGGTTGAAGGCATCGCACTTTCAGATTGTGCGACGTTCCACGAGCGTCCACATGAAGTTTGTCGCGACAGCTAGATGCGTACTGACAACATATATATGCATTCATGATCGGTTGAAGGCATCGTACCTACGGATTGTACGACGTTCTACGAGCGTCTACATGAAGTAGACGCGACAGCTGGATACATATTGACATATATATATCTACATGATAAATTTTATACTTTTACATAATTAATGGTTGCCAACTGCCTTAAAACAAAACTTTTGCCACCTTCTGTGGAAAACCAATAATTTTAAATAAATTTTGTTAAATAACGTTTATAAGAATAATTTATGATCGCCAACTAGGCTTAAATTGTATGATTACCACCTTCAGTGGTTAATGACATGTTTTCATTAGATTTTAAGGATATTTCAATAAAGTTGTTCTATTAATTTTAAATTTTAAACAATCGTCTTTCTTTTCAAGAAGATGGATATTAAACATTTGCTAGGCTGCCAATTCAACGTGTACTGCAGTCCTCGGACAGCATACGCGAGGTTGAGAGTTTAGCAAAGCGGCATTTAACTAATCTAAGAATTCTATTATAGTGTAAATCCACACCGAGACCTAAAAACTAAAGTAAGCAAACTACCACCATCCAACTCTCACGCTACAGAGTTGAATTTTAGGTTAGCCGCAGTTTGCAGGACCTGCTTGGTAGGACATTTTTTTTTTTTTTTTTACAAATCGCGCTAAAATACTTGCATAAACATAAACCATACGTTCGTTCCCGAAACACACATAAAAACAGAATCAGGACTTCATGGCAATTTATAACAATTTGTCGTCTATTACGGTTTGATAGGAGAGCAGTGCTGTGGGTTCTATACATACATATCTACAGTTCACAGGAATGGGTTATAATACCATTATGTTGGTTTAACACAGAATATAGGTGCCGAGTTAGCGCCGATGAGAGTTTTCAGCAAACAACAAAATTAAAAACAAAACAAAAATAACAATCGATTTTTTTTCCAAAGCTCATCCGTTGTTAAATTGTTTTAATCGAAATCCTGAAATTTGCCATAAATGACCAACCAAAGGATTCACTATGTTTTTTTTTTAATTTTTTTTTTTTTCCGAAAAATGTAATCTTAATATTCATGTTGGGTGAATTATCTAACCACGATAATTAAGTCATCCACGTCGTCGTCGTAGTCGTTTCAATATTTTTACATGAATAATATTTATAGTTGAATAAATTTAAAAATGAAATCCTGCATATTTCGATTTTTTTTAAACTTTCACTTTAAAAAAAAGAACCGGTGATAAAGCAAAAGTTTCCACAAATCAGTTACGGAAATTAAATTGGAAAATACCGGACTGTCATTGAGAGAGTGCATCATAAAACTTATTTTTCTATCTTACAGTATAACTGTACATGCAGGGAAATAGATAAGGGGAGGTCCCTTATCCTTTAGAGCCCACACAAGGATTTGAACTCGACTTTTTTAAGACTTTTTTTGTCTATATGTGAAATACACGGAGCACTTTATATTTTGATTGAATAGAAAAATGTGCTGTTTTGATAATATCCCAGCTTCAAAGCTAACAAATTATGTAAGTTTCTAAAAAAAACTGAACTTGGTTTTTATCTACTTAAACACTAGTGGTCTTATTTATAAACGTTGTCTAACTTAAGACAAGTGTCCAACTTTGGAAAATATGTTCAAAAACCTTGTTTATTGTTGTCTTATAGATGTCTAACTTAGAAACAAGAGTAGATTGTCCTAACCGTGAATAATTTGATATTTCTTTTTAATAAATAAACCATATTTCCACCATTTTAGCATTTTTTGTAAAAATTTGTGAGAATGTATGAAATGGTTTTTTATTAATTTTGCACAACGCACATGTGCTGCAACTAAAATTTGTTGGCATTTTCACCACCATTCCTCGCACCATATCATTTTTTGACAACATGCACAAATCGTTGACATTAAGGTGTCCAAACCTGGAGTGCCACATCTCAACCTGGTTTTCGTACTTGGTTGATGCAACATTAATACATTCAGTATGATTTTTTAATAACTTCACGTAAAAAATACCATTGTCCATTTTTGCATCAAGAATAGGAATATTATTTTTCGTATAAACAACTGTTTCTTTTTGATTAAACTTTACAATATTACCATTTTCAATAATTTTGCTAACCGAGAGGAAACAACCATGCAAACTGGGCACAAACAAAACATCATGCAAGATAACATCACAAAAACTCGATCTAGCTTTAACATTGCCTATCTCTTTTGCTATTACACAATCTCCTGACGGTAAAACAACAGTTTGATCGTATTCGACTAGAGAAGTAAACATTTTTTCATCATTTTTCATGTGTGATAACGCACCGCTATCTAAAATCCAAACGGTATGGTTTCTCCGTTTTTCGGATGGCGTGATCAAACCCAAAACTGCCGCTATAGACTCTTTCTTTTTCGCATCACACTGTGATTGAATATGGCCCCTCTTACCACAGGAATAACACTTCACCTTTCTCCAATTTCGCGCTTTTGAATTAGATTTTTGATGTTCAGTTCCATTATCGAAACGTTGACGCTCCCCACCTGTTTTTTCCCCATCAAACTTTTTCCATCTAGCCACCTTAGCTGCTAGCACACTTTCGGTACTGCGCTCCGTTTTTTCATTCCGCCGCCGTTCTTCCTCCAACACTTTAACCTTCAACTGTTCAAATTTAGGCAAATTGTGTCTGCTCTCAATTGCGACAACAAAACTGTCCATTTCGTCAGGCAGACTACAGAGGAGTAAAATGCAAAGAAGATCTTCTGGAACCTCGATTTCGATTTCGTTTAGGTTATCAATAATTGTACAGAAATTGTTCATTTGACTCGAGAACTTTTCAGTAGATCCAAATTTAAAACGCACTAATTTCTTAAACAAGTTGACCTTTCGAGCAGGTCCATCTGCATTGTATAAATTACCTAAAATGGTCCACGCTTCTTTGGTTGTCCGGCAGTGTTTTATATGTATCAATTCTGAAGGCTTAACGCACAAAGTTAAATATGCAAGTGCTTTTTTATCGATACTTTCCCACTTTAGCTTCTCAGCAGCCTCATCCGGACATTTAACCTCTACCACAGTCCAGTAGTCTAATGTTATAAGCAAACTTTTCATCTGCACCGACCACGTTGCATAATTATCGGCACACAATTTATCTATTTGTGTTAAGGAACTCATCCCACTAATATTAATTATTTATAAATCAAAAAAAAATTAATAAAAAATACCGAAACTACCATATGGAGGACTGGGCCCATAACCTTTGTTAAATATCAAGTAGGAAAGTCCGAGAGAACAAAGACACGTCCGTTCTAGTTAAGTACAATTTATTCAAATGATTAATATAAAAAGTGTGAACAAAGTGGAAAGTAATATAATAAAGATAATAGGTAATGAGAGCTATCGCAGTTGGGTTGCCAATGTGCTCTTTTCAAATCCAACAGTTACAAAGTGTCTAAGTAGACAAAAATCTAATAAATACGACTGTAGATATGTTTATAAAAAATGTAATACTCTATTTTATTTTCAGATCATTATATTTTTTTTTTTTTTTTGTGAGCATTTTTATGAGGTTCGTGAAAAATATGCACCACTGTTTGATAAATAATGATTATAATCGCTTTCGAGACATTATTGATAAAGTTGAACATTCCTATAAGTGGTTGTTTTAATCTTCAAAAATTAATATTTATCAATAATTATCAAAAAAAATTGTTGTTAAAATCAAAACGTGGGTCGTGTGTGTTTTTGCGGAGAAACATGACAACTCCAAAAATAAATTGCGTCTTCACTTCCACTGTACATAGAGATATAGTTAATCATATCAATAAAAACTATCAAAGTAAATCCAAAAATTACAAAAAAGTTTATTTAATGACTAGCTGACCCACCCTAACATATTATCTTGGTAAATATTTTGGCGCCATTAAAAAAAAATGTACTTAATATCTCTACTAAAACATACAAACAATATGGTAATAATGTTATGTACTTTTAAAGAAAATACGCTGAAAATGGAATGACCATATACCTACCATTCGATAGTTAGCCAGTTCCCAGATTTCTGAAATCTTCAGTAAAGTTCTTCACTTTTACTTTCAAAAAGATGAGACTCAAATTATTTAAATTCGCTTACTCACACGCTTTGTTACAATTTGTGGTCCAACGATTTGAAAACTTTAAGTAAACCAAAATCAAGAAAATTCTTGATGAGTTGTTGCTGATCGCATCAGCATTGCAACAAAACAGTGATGTATAAATATTTGACGTTGATAAATTTATCCTTTTACCTAGGTTCATACGAATTTGTATTATTATCCCAGCTGGGCATACAAGTTTTTTTAATTAAAATTGAACAATGATGACCAAGCACCACAGAAAAAGGAGTCTGATGATCGGCCTGGCAGTCGTGATATAGCTATAACTCCAGCCTATAAAAATCTTGGTATGGTAGCCCACCCAAGTGTTGTTGTTTTATTCAAACCTTTAATTTTTATTAAAATCATTAGAGACGTATTAAAAAACAAGAAAAAGAAAAAACAAACATTATTGTATGACAGCTACCCGTTTTAGATTACTTAAAAAAATTTTAAATACTGAATAAAATGTGCTGTTTTAGCATTCCTAATCCCCTTTTCACATAATATAGCTCTTGGAATATAGTAAATACATGAGTATGACGCATGTCGCTAGCTTCACTTTTTCTCAAACCAAGTGTACCTATAAATAGAACAGAACACACTGCGAAGGTGTGTAAAAGTTGATCCAAGCATTTTTCCATCAATTTTCTTATTTTCAACCAAACAAGTTCTATGATGCTCATCCTTCATACATACGTAACGTATATACCTTTCAATCCCACTTAACTTTATCAACCTCAAAATGTAGATTGTAATTCGTCGTCGTGTTGAAGTATATATGTAGATACATATATTGACAGCGTTAAGGAATCTTGTTAAAAATTCGAATTACACCAAGGACTAGGATCTATATCTGATCAAAACTCAATCAGGTAGTTTAGTCCTTATCCTTGCGTCATCGTTCAACACTCCTGTCGCTATACGAACAACCAGATTTAAGTTGGGATTACATTTCTTTTTTTTATAGATAAGTTTAAGTTGACATCAAAGTCATATGCCTCGTTTTTATATTGATGAAAAAGTTTTCTTGTTCCGAGATAAATTCCTTTTGCAGTTCGTATTTTATTTTTTTTTTACTTTCTATTGTTCTTTTGGCTTCTTGGAGTTTTTTCTGAGAATTTTTTTTGGGATCCGCCACATACAGGATGTGGAACTTTTTCTGAGATTTAAGTACTTTGGTAACTGCCTTCGATATACCTTAGAGATGAAAAGGACAACATAAATACATTTAAAAAAAAGTTAGAGTTGGTGTCAAAACTCGCAGGTCGTCTTAAAAAATATCTGGTGTAGTTTATATTGCTATTGATTGCAGCACAAAAGTACTTATAAGTTCTTTAAAGTTTTATTGTTCAATGAATCTAATTACTTCTGATTAATTGGAACAAATCAAGTAGAAGATTAGATAAATGTACAAAGTACCTTTTTGTTACAAAAAGTTAATGTTGAACTTATAGTGAGAATAAACTTTTTGAGAATTGAAAAAAAAAAATTATGTTAAAAGCGTGCTTTATTTATAACTTGGAACATACATAAATAGGAACTAAGTAAAATTATGGTAAGTTGTTAAAAAATAAATTGGACTCTAGGCGTTGACCAAACTTGGAATTCCGATTTTTAATGGTCTATAAAAAAAGTAATCGCAGAAAATGTGTCTGTCTTTCCACTCCTTCCCTATATTAAAAAACAAAAATCAAATTTTAGTAAATTTAAATCTTTTTTTTTTTAAATACCTACTTAATATTTCGAAAATGATTCAGATGATTTAATTTAATTTTTCTTAGAAAAGTGTGAAAATAAATATAAAGGGTGTTTTGCATAAGATGTGACAAAAGGCTGGGGCGTGTAGGTTGATTTCAGGAGAAGAAAAATAAATGGCACGAGTACGATAACTTGGGCGCCTTGTAGCTTTCGGTTTTTTGTGTTCGATTCAGAATTAATATGACCATTGACCAGAAAAAAAAATTTGTTTTACATTTTACAATTTTGAAAAAAATTAATGCAAACATTTTTTTTTCATAAAAATTTTGAGTTTGAATGCAAATTTTTTGAAAACTATTGATACAAATAATTTAATTTAAATGTAGGATTAAAGAACAGGCTTCTGGCTTTCAAAACCGTTATTGTTTTGCATTTTAAGTATTGTCGTTGTTTTTTAATATTTCTTTTTCCGGGGCGAGATAGACCCACCCCCCCCCCATTGTAAAAAAAATGCTTGTATTTGACCCTTCTACAAAAATCCGTTTTCAATTTTCGGCGCTCAAGTTATCTTACTCTCCCCAAAAAATTATGAGAGTAAGGTCTATTTCTCCCCGTTTTGGCGGGAGGTACAATTTCCTAAAATTTCGTAAAAAATCATTTTTTTTAATCTGGTTCTAAACCAAATAGATGAATTCAATTCAGTTCAATTTTATTGATCATACAATTAATATATAGGTATAACATTATTTTTTCTTTAACAATAAGATAAATACGGTGTGAATGCCTTCTGTCATATTGACGATCTTAATTTAAATACAAAATTATAGATTTACATTAGTAATATTTATTCAAAATTTTCATAACTTAAATATAGCTGTTCCTATAATACTTAACCTGTTTACAGAATTTGATAAGATTTTCCCAACCATCATAATATCCGTTAAGCATATTGAACATTTCTCTTAAGTTCATTGAACTCTTCACAAAGTGTAATCCTGTAGTAGACATATAGCGATAAAGTGAAAGGAGTCTTCCTTCTCTATGCTACAAAGGAAGCAAGCAACTACACCAGATAGGTCCCGTCTGTGTCGAATGAAATTAAGTTTTAGCTTTTCGATTCGAACAAGGAATATTATTCGAATGCTAGTGATCGGAATCGGAAGTGAATCCTTAAAATAATTTTTGTTGCCAAATTGATGTTCCAGATTCTTATATACCTGCGGGTTGCTTTCTCTAATTCTTCGGGATATAATTTCAAGAATATTGCTAAAAGATTCATAACATCTATTAGGATTGTCTGGTCGAATAATAAGCTGAAAATTATGACTTTCTGAAATCGTTTCTAATGTGATAAATGGTCCTGGTCCAAAGCAAATGCATAAGCCCCTGTTTTTGGATTCTTTCATCTCCCATTTAACTCGCAACTATGAGTTTTAGATTGTAAACATACGGAAGTCCATATTCAACATTGATGGCATAAATCAGTGTTGCGATAGGTATTTTAAATAGCCTTTGAAAAAAATATTCTTGAACCTTTTCTATGTATACCTTCTGAGATTTCGAGCCCAAAGACTTCATTTCCGTAGTAAGGACTTTGACAACACCTTTAAAGGCTGTGTATTTACTGCTGGCGAATACTCGATCATAACAAACAACTTTCTTCACATTACCTTTATCGCTATTTTTGCTTCTTCAAATTTTTTCCTAAATTTAAATTCTTCGACTACTTTAATTGATTCGGTGTTGAAAATCCTTCTTTCTGCTACTCTTGGTCGTGTGTTTTCAAATATCATGATCTTCTTTTTCGCTGTACCTATTTATTTCTAAGTTCCATAAATCAATATATAAACTGCAATGTTATTGGTGATTCGGCAAGCAGGACAAGGTCATCATCAGCATACAGAAGAAATTTGATTGTTTGGTCAGCAAAACGAGAGCACCTCCTGGGATCATCTATAAAAAGTGAAAACTTAAGGACTTAAAATGCATCCTTATGGAAAGCCTGTTGAACTTTTGAAAAAAATTAGAAGTTTTCTTCCCATGAAGTACTGCTGCTCCTTTTTCCGATAGAAGCCCATCATACATTTTTATAATTTCAATATACATAGATCAATCGTAGAAAGTTTGCAAAGCGAAGCTTGTCGGTTAACTTTATCAAAAGCGGCTTTGAACTCCACAAATAAACAATATAGTTTCTTTTTGTTTGACATATAATGTTTTGTTATCGATGAGACCACAAAAACTTGGTCAATTGAAGAGAACACATGACGAAATCTAGCTTGAAATACTGTTTAATACATTTAGTTATATAATTTACAAAGTTTCAACTTAAAAATTGTCTGCTACAAACTTATATAATTCACAAGCAATTCTATCCGATCTCGCTACCTTACTATTTTTCATCAAATTTGGAGCTTGTTCTACTTCTTCCAGATCAATAATTTTGTCTAATTCATCTAATTAAAAATCTGGCATTGCGTAATGAAAATAATTGTGAGATTCATCGTTATGGAGAAGTATTTCGAAATGAGAAGAAGTAACATCAGCATTGATGGAAACTCGAGGTCAAAAACTTATGTGTACCAGCTATATTTCCTTGACGGTTATCCAAAAGTATTTATAGAGTCTCTGCAATTTTCAATTTTACTTGCTACATGATGATTGAAATATTGCTGTTTTCTTTTTAACAAATGAAAAGAGAAAAGTATTAAGTAGATATATATTTATATATATTTTTTTATCTAATTATTTGCTAATAAGTATAATCGGATAAAATCCACACAGTGCAAATAGAAGAAACAGAGTAATATTCTATAATCTACTTTTCTACCCTTTTTAATTCTAAAATCTTAACATTTCGTATAATTAATGACAGACAGGGTCATTACCTCGTCATATTCCAACAATAAATGAAGAATCATTGCCTTAATGACTTAGCGAAATGTTATATTCATTAAGTGAGCTACATTATATCTAACAAGAGAAAAAAGTCATAATCATAATCAAGCATTTTTTACCATGAACGAAATTATTTTCTAATTGTTTTCCTTAATTCGCAAAAAAAAAACTAAAATAAATGTCCAACATTTTGAGAAGCAATTTTTAACTCATTTCAAGAAATAATATTCAAAATACGGATAGAAAATTATATTTTCTCAATGTATAAAGTATACGAATATAGCTTAGCTTAGCTACCCCTATTGTTGGTTAAATTATACGCTAAATAAAAGAAAATAGACAAATGCCACTTGTACATTGTTTATGTCATTAGTGGCAAGTTATCCTCCTTGCGAATATCCTGACAAATTAGAAATCCAAAATTATTTGAAAGCCTTCAAAACAATAAGGATAACAATGGAACACACAATGAAATAGGAAATCATAGGTATCCTAACAAAAATAAAGCACAACAAAACACACACCGGCGAATAATAAAGAAGCCGGAGAAAAGTCACCAATACTTAACCTGACAACTTACTCTTCCCTCCCTGCAATTATTATTATTTTCAAGAAAAATACCGTGGAACAAAACATCCGAATCACCGTCATATTCTTGGTATATTTATATAACTTGGCCCTCAGGCGGAGAAAAAAAAAAAAGAAACAACCCTTTTTACAATCCTTTAATTTCTTCATGTATTGCTCTATCCACTGTCGTTTATTCCTCAGGATTCTGGAAGAAAATAGTCTTCACTACTTTCGTAGCAAGAATGACCAGCAGGATTAAGAAAAGATAATGTTATTTTTATGGACCGATAAGATGGCCCACAGTGTGGTCTGTGCACACACCATCAGGGTATTGGATAAAGATATTTCGAAATGGAAAATTAAAAGACAAAAAATACAAATATATATTTATCATCCCAGGCAATTCTTAACGACAAACTATATTTCATGAATTCAGGAGTTCACTTGGGAGAGCAGGTAATAAATTTGTTTAGTGTCTTTAAATTTGTAAGAACGTTAAGAATTTTAGTTTTAATGTAATTTATTACCTGTTCAGAAATTGATTAATTCATTTAAGATATAGTTACAGTTTATCCCAGTGTATTCCAGAAAATAGTAATAGTTCAGACAAAGTTAGTAAAAGTAATTGTTTAAAAATTTGGGGGATCTCGTTCTGAATGTTTTGTTTCAATTTTTTTACACTTTTTCAGATCTTTGCCAAAGAGAGCTTAGTACAAGCGGCATCTTGCGACCAAAGATTTGTCAACACAAAATATGTGCTCCTCCGGCCCATCACTTAGTTCAATGTTACAACTACTTCAAAAAAATCCACTTTAAAAACAATTTATACAAAACTATTACATACCAGTACAATATAAATAAATAAATAGAATAACAATAGAAAATAAACTATAATAAATTACAAATATTTAAGAGTGTGGTGCAGTGGTCCTTAACGTATGTTTTAAACTATTTTTACTAATGTTAAAATCAAATAGGTTTGAGTTGCACATGCGGGTAAAAGGCTCCAGCATGCCATAATTAGTATGGTTTTGGGATAAATGCAATAATTATAAATTTCGAATACTGTAATTACCGCCGCCGCCGCGGTAATTAAATCTGGTGCATCAATAACTGGAATTACATTTACAAGTTGATGAATAAATATAATATCAATAATAATTCTTCTTTGCTACAAAGGCTGAACCTGAAAAAGTTTAATCCTATGTTCATAAGGAGGAAGGTTATAGGGATCGGAACATGGTAGCCCTTTTCAAGGCGAAACCTATTAAATTACTCTGTACGGCTTCTATCTATTTCCATGGATTTATTAAAAAAGAATCCATATGTTAGATGCGTAGTCAAGTCGGGCGGACTAAACAGTTGTCAAGAGCAAGGGTATATAGGGATCCTGAAATTCCTTCTACCATCTTTTAATAAACCAAAACCATAACATAGAGTTCGATTTAATATTTTTAAAAACTTACATATCATCCACAAAAATTTGAATTTCAGTAAAACGTATACAGAGGGATACATCATTAATAGCTAAAATAAAAAGAAGGGGACCTAAGTGGCTTTCCTAAGGAAATTGATTTGACAATGAAAGGGTTAGGTAGAGTTTCGGAATTTGACCTGGTAATATCTAGTCAGAAGATAGGACGAAATCTAAGTGATGAGTCCAGGAGGGAACCCAAACACTTTTAATTTTAACAATAATATAATTGCATGAAAGAGTTGACCAAAAGCCTTAGAGTAGTCTGTATAGATACAGTCGAGTTCTTGTCTTCTTGTCCACGTTCTAACGCAATTACACACTTTCGCATAAAAGCTAAACTGTGTAACTTAAAAATTAAAAATAAAAATTTATTTTTGCTAAATTTATATAATAACACTTACATTCTGTTATATATATATTTAGCAAAAATAAATATTAATTTTTAAAAATTAGAAGAAGTACGAAAACATGTACGCAACATCGTCAACTAAAATAAACAAGAAAAATAGGATTCAAATATATTGAATTAAGAAGGTCACGAAAAAGGAATAATGGTACTACTTACTTACTTATTCGGCTCCCGATCCATTGAGGGTCTCTGCCTGAGATAATGCGGTCTTTCATCTGTTGCGGTCCCTCGTAAGCTCCCTCCAATCGTCGAGACCAAGCGCTCTTGCGTCTTTGACCGCCTTATCCCTGTAGCGGAGGTTCGGTCTTCCTGGTCATCTCGAACCTGGGAGCTGGTATACGAAGATTTTCTTGGCTGGAGCGTTAATGTCCATTCGCTCGATGTGGCTAAGCCGGTGTAGTCGACGTGTTTTGGCTCTTTGATTCATGGTACAGCTCGTACAATTCATAACTGAACCTTCTCCTTCATTCGCCCTCTTCGCATATAGGACCAAATATCCGCCGAGGAATTTTTCTCTCGGAAGTGCCCAGTATCAAATCCCCTTTTTTACTTATCGTCCAGCACTCGGCGTCGCCGTAGAGTAGAACTGGTAAAATTAGCGTTTTGTATAGCGTGCACTTTGTCTTTCGAGAAAAGAGTTTGGAACCTATTTGTTTGGAAAAACCGAAGTAGCAGGGTTATTCTTCGTTGAATTTCCACTAAGGTGTCATTCGTGGAATTGATGTTTGTTTCGAGGTAGGTAAACTCCTTGACTACCTCGAAATTACTGCTACCAACAGTGATGTTTTGCCCTAGGCGATGGATAGATGGGGCTTTGTTTGTTGATAGCATATACTTTGTTTTGTCCTCATTCAATTCAAGACCAACGCGTTTCGCATGTTCATCAATAGCTAGACTTGTAAGTCCAAGTTGTACCAATCAAGTTTTGAAAATTTGCGATGAAAACAAAATTTTTGTTCGTATTCCTAGTTAATTAATACCGCTAATAACAGATGACTATAATATTTCTAAATTTGAAAACAAATTATAATTTCCATATTTACTCAAGGAATTCTGAATTCAAATCAACCTGACAACTATTTGGGTATTTTGTATTTTTATAATTCCCAATTCTTTCATAAGATTTGAATTTTTATCTTAAACCTTTTTTTACAAACAAATAACAAACATAATTTTTAATTATTTTTTGAAGCTTAAATTTCCACATGGCTTTTTAATCGAATCTAAAACAAATTGATTTTTTTGAATCCTTAAAAAGTAATTTGAAGGCAATGAGCCAAAGTTAAAAATGTTTCATGCCTTAAGTACTTTAAACAATCTTTGCTTCCTTAATATAATATTTATCTTAAAAATCCTTACTAAAAACAGTGTAACAAGCACGTTCTCCGTGTTGAAAATAACACCATCACATCAAGCAATATTCTCCTTTAAAAACAAAAATATATATTTTTCCTTGGAAATTTTCGTTGATAAAATGACATCGTCTATGTTTTCATTATCCTCTCTCACTTCGCCTGCCACTACTTCTAAACCATACCTATCCAACCAATCCACATCCTGTGACACTGCATTTCATTAAACTTCTTCCCCAATTAACTCGTTTAACAGTTTAATGCTTCCTTAAAGTGATATAGTCCCGGATGCATGGCACCAAAACGGAAGACACCAACGAACGCAGCGAGTATTTCTCTCCAAACAATAGATTCAAAGAAAACTTAGTCATAAGATACTTTCGTCGTATCGTCTTAGAAGAAAACTTATATGTATAGATACCACTGCTGCTCCACGTTACAGTGTCACTATACATAAGTATGTAACTTCTTGGTTTGAAAATCCTTATTCCACTGTTTACTATATATCTTAAAATTCGTGAGTAGCAGATACCATGGTACCAGTACCAGCATCAGAGGCGTTTGTCGTGGTGTGCCACATCGTCTTACAGGTGTAATTAGGCGAAGCTTAATCCGACAAAATTAATTGAAACTCTGTAAGACCTTACTCAAATACAGCGCAGCAGCCAATCATAAGAAAAACCTATAAAAATGCTGGTCCTTTTCGTAGTTTTTCTGATAGTGATGCCACTTATAGAGAGTGGGCCAAACACAAGTTTCTTTTTTTTAAATGCAATAAAATGAAAAAAATTAAATGTTTTCCATGTACTATGGCTTTTGGCTTTATTATTGAAAGCAAACATTCTCATTATTTAAGGAACACAATGTTGTTCAAGTGGCTGCCTCAGTTGGCTTCGCAGTAGCGCATTCTGTCACTCCAATTTTCCAAGACCTTGTTGATGGTTTCGGGCTGTAGCTCACGGATTGCTTGGATGATATTGGCCTTCTTAAGTGCTTGAATCGTTTCCGGATTGTTGGCATAACATCAGCCCTTCACGGTTCCCCACGAAAAAAAAGTCCAAAGGGATCAAATCGCAAATCGTTGAAAAATGGTCCAATGATGCCACCACTCCACAATCCGCACCAAACTCTCTGTGCGATGCATTGGCCTCTTGACAATAACCTGCGGGTTTTCCGAGCCCCAGAGGCGGTAATTTTGTTTGTTAACATAGCCGCCGAGATTAAAATGCACTTCTTTTAAAAAAATGCACTGTTTGAGCTTAATTTGGAAATAAGTTTTCAATATTTCCCAACGTTTTTCAAGCGTAAAGCGACTCATTTCGTTACGCGGAGATATGATACTGACTTTCTGTCAAGATTTCGAGTGGAAAACAGCTGTCAGTGTCAATATAACCAATGATTTAAAAAGAAACCACTAGATGGCCCATTCGTTACAATAATTTAATTTTCTTAGTCTAACTTTGATAGGTAAATTAGTCTTGAAAAAATCACTAGGCTAGGCAAAGATTGAATATTTATGGTCTGCATTCTTTTATACAACGCAAGGGGAGGGGATTATTATTTTAAAATCAAATAAAATGTGTATAAATTGGAATCAAAATATATGAGAATTTGAAAAATAAATAGCGGTAACTTTTTGCAATCCAAATGTATCCACATTATTTTCATTTAACTGTTTCCCCGTCTTATGCAATTTAAAGTTATCTTAAAATATACTTTTCCTATTAAAGTGGCAACCTTGATCCTGTCACCCAGCATCCATGATTTCTGTATCGCAGTGATGCGTGATGTTTTCAAAGTAATAAATCCCTGAGATGAAACTTTCTGATAAAGCCACAACAAAACAACCATCTACATACCTACCTACTGAGACGAACGGGATAAGGAAAGGCAGCATTACGCTTAAGGTCATATAAATGTACCTACATAGGTAACAAATTGACACGATTGCAGATATACATGCGTGTCGCAATATGAGTTGATGCATATATATATATATGTATATCCTACTGTATGAATGTTGCCTCGAAACAATGATGATGGTGTGACATCGTCGTCAAGATAGCAATAATTACTTGCTCGAGGCTTATCGTTCGTTCTGGCCATGATGATACACTTTAACATTGCATTTCTCTATACTCACACCTCTCTACCTATTTCCATATACTGCGGTCTTCCTTGCACTTCTTCGTCTTCACTTCATATCAATATACAAAGAATGAGGAATTGGAACGTTGATTAGCTACGAGGGATGGAAATTTGCTCCAAGCTAAAATGTGCAACTTCAAAAGTGCATTACATTGCATTTCGCAGTAAATATTTATGCAAATCGCTTAACTAGATTATGGGCTGTATGATGGGCAAGTGCATTTGTGGCACTTGTGAATCCTTTGCTCCTTTTTGCTTGGATGGCCTTATATCCAACAGGGTAAGGGGAAACCGCTGTTTATTTATTTATTCACCTCGTCACCATCATATGTGAAAATTAAAATCATGTCGCTTTAAAGGGATTCCATGAACGAACGCAATTGAGTTGGGTTCTTTGTAAACAAGCTTGAGCAGTATTGCCAGATAAAAGTTTTGTATTTAATTCATTTTTATTTTGAAAGGCGAGTAAAGTGTAAAAGTTTAGAGTTAAATTTTGTGTTATTTGACTCAACATTTATTTGTCTGGAGCTACAGAAGAAGTTAATCGTTTCCCGAAAGAATAAATTGTCTATTAAATAGTTTTTGATACATTTTTTGATCTTAAATTATTCTATTCATCTTAAATTATTCTATTTTTATGTTTTTTGAAAATGAAATGTTTTCACAATTATTATTTCAATCTTCACTCTTTTATTTAACAATGATATGAATCTTCATCTGGCAACACCATATCCTCAATGAATTTTAAAACTCATCCTCTTTTACTAGCCATTTACTGGCTGGGATATAATTTGGTTAAACGAGAGTTCCTTTATCCTGAATGCCTGGAATGGATGCTTGTTGTTTCATCATTTCGCATTTGTTTGTGTCATAAAGGTCGATGGTGTATCCATATACTGATGCTTTTGCTTATGCTTACAACCTTCTTCCGTTGTCCTTCTGATCTCCAATGTATGTATACATATATATCTTTCCATTTGGATATGGAAAGTGAATATTGTTTCCGACTCAATGCATCCTCTATCTTCTCCTCTTTCATCAAATTATCCTCACCATATGAAAAGGGACTGTTAAATATAGGATACCATTATAGTCCGGATGGACTTTATATGAGAAAGAGGAAAGTTGTAAATGTAATATGCATCTGATGATGTTTCATATACTTGAGTCCTTCCTTACACAGAACATGCTATGAAATGCAACTCGACTATATTCCCACTATACTCTACCTACGCTTTACTCCCTTCTTCCATTTTATAATAAAGTGTATAGGTTTATATATGACAGTGGTTCTTATGGTCCTGTGATCCAAATTGTGATGCCCCAGGTAAGATATCAGCAAACATCTCTATTGTTTCATAAAATGGTATAGAATTTCATAAATACAGAAGTAATGCGAAAAGTAGGACCCTTTGTTTGTCGAGCAAGGTGACTATATGAAATTGTTGTTCTTATATTTTTTACTCCTTTGGCATTGGATTTTCATATAAATGTACAGTACATATGTGTGTATTTTATGAGCAGCTATATCTTTTGAATTATGCATAATTACAAACACACACGCAACTTTGGCAAATTGGTTTGTTGACAACGAACCTATCAGATCTTAATGATTCTCATTCGAAAGTTCTATATGTATGGAAAAGTTGAAAGGATTTTAAGAAGTCGAAGATAAACAACAATGACTTTCCAATAAAGTATATATTTTGTAAAAGAAAAAAATCAATAATTAAGATGTAACATAATTTTTAAAAGTAATCTAGAGAGAAAAGTCAAAATTTTATTGGAGAAAATATCAAATATAGTTGAAAATACAAACATATTTGATTGAGTTATTTGATCTGCAGACTTTAATAATTTTAAGTATTTAAGTTAAGGAGTAGTTTACCGATTTCTTTTCTGTACTTAAAAGCTTTCAAATAGCTATTCCTTTTTCATGAACTTTAATTCTTAATTCAATATAATTGAATCCTATTTCTGTGGGCTTCAGGTCTTTCTTTCTTTATCTACTTTTTGATAGACGACGCGACGTTTCGTACTTTTTTAAGTACTACTTCAGGTCTATTCTATCCTAAAAATTGTTTGAAAGAAAAATTGTGTTTATATCTATTTTGTAGTTTTATGAAATTATATTTATCTTTTTAAATTTGAATATCTTGAAAAAGACGTTTCAAATTATTAAATTTTAATAATTTAAAATTAGAATATCTTTTTCAAGATATTCATATGATATTCATATGACGCCACAAACTGCATCCAATTTTTACCATTTAAAATTCTCGGAACTTCATGCAATATATTTTTACCAAGAACTGCTCTCCTTATTTTCCTTTAAAACTGGACAAACTCCCAGAATGCCCCCAACATCTTCCTTTTTGTTAAAGTTGTAGAGACTGCAAATAACTGCCAAATCGCTACGATGTGGAACAAAGTTGAGACACAGCATCTCCATCTGAATGCGGATTATCTGATTAGGGTAACTGGTAGGGACCCTCCGGGAGAGGGTCAAAATTCTGGTGGCCCAAAATTCTATTTGGATAATGTAAAAAAACCATACATTTTTACACTATCAAAACGATTTTTTTTTTTACAACATATTTACAAAATTTTTAAAACAGAATTTTGAGCATACAGAATTTTTTACAACCAGAATTTAAAAATAACCGAATTTATGCATAATTTGGATCCCAACTTTTTTCTGTCATATCTTTAATCATGTGTGTGCTAGTGGAAGTTGTAGCATTTAGATTTCCTCTTTAATTCTAAGAGTAATTTTTTTTCCCAGCCTAGAGCTAACAGTAAAATAATTGTAAATTGTTATTCTGTATTTATCAGACTACCGGTATTGTAATACGAAGCTTCTGTCTTTGCCTGCCCATAAATATTTCTTTTGGTATTGAAGATTCCAAAAAATGTAATTTCAAGATGTACAATAAGCCTCACTAATGGCTGTACTTCTGAACACTTCAGTTCAGGACAAAATCTGTTGCAAGCGAGGGAGAATAGTTTCGTTTTCCATTAATGTCATTCTCGAATTTATTCATTCATTGAACATTGTTAAAATTTGTTGATACTCCAATTCAGTGAACTTTGTATATAGATCCTGTTGTGTATTAAAATGCCAATTATTAAGAATAATAGTCTAGCAATCATGTGTTATTAATTCAGTATTTTATTTTTCTATTTAAAGTTATAATTCAGTAAATTGGATACTCTCTAATTGAAGGTTAATATTCAATTGCCGCCAAAATGAGTACTTGTCAACTTCAGGGTATTTTGACATGGATTGGGTGTTGCCATATTATAGCAATTATTTGACAGATCCGTAATTAGGAATACCCAACTTTAGTTTTTAGTTGTTCATTGACACTATCCCAATTTGTCAAAACATGGATTACGCCCATTCTTCTTCTATACAAATTGAACTAAATAGAAATGTTTAATGGAATACATACATATGTACATACTTTGAATTAATAGGTAATCACAGACGTGTGAAGGAAAACCTTTGAAAAACTATAACCTCAGATGCGAAGCTTATTATAAAGAAATGATTTCTTTAAGCCCGTGCCAGCAACCTAATGAAACCATTTAACTTCGTCGTCATTCTCGTTCGTCGTCATCGTCATCGTCTCAAATAACGTAAAGTGAAAAATTGTTCAATCAAACATAAAATCGAATCGAATAAGTGGACGATTATGCCAAAGGGTATGCTAATGCATACGAAGCAGCTCCTTGAGGCGAAATGGAATTTACCCACTTTGAAGATGCACAAGCGTGAAAAAGAATTTTTTTTTTGTGATGCATTAAACAAAAAAATAAAATAAAATAAAAAAACGATATAGAAATGAAGAAAGAAAACTTCCAAGTCCGCAAAGAAAAATAAAACGCAACACTCGCTCTTTGTACAAACACGCAGAAAGGATCAACGAAATTAAAATCGTTTGTTGGGACGTTTTTTTTTTTATTTTTTCATTTTTTTTCTTGCAACATTAAATGTTTTTCTTTTATTTTCACGTGCTTCTACCTACATCCTTATTGAACCCAATAAAATGTAGAAAATAGCTATATGTATGTACTTTCATCAGGTAGCCGTACGTACGTTAAATCGAAGTTGCATTTGGTGTGGGAACATTTCATTCCAGTGTTTGGTTTTGTTTGCCAAAGAGAATTTCTGCTCCTTTAGCTGGTTGAATTGAATATACAAGCTTTGAGGAATTAACATTCCAGATTTGATACCAATTTAAAACTTGAGTACCTTTCTACGTACCTATTGGAGGCGTAAAGATTGCTTTTTGTTCTTTTACTTTTCTTGAAGTTTTTGTACCTATTCCATTATTGACCACAAAGTGAAAATAGTCATAAAAAATATTGCAACACTTTAACATAAAGTATGACAAAGAGCAGGTGGTAGTGTTAGATAGATATACATATACATTCTGAAGATAAAGTTTTATTTTAATAAAACCAAGAGCGGTTCACTTTTAAAATATTCCTTAAAAAACTCGGATATCCTGGTTTACGTTTTAAAATTAATTAAAGAAAAATATAACATGTTATTGTTGTTATTGTAACAGTTTACATTAATGAAATGTTAGAACTCATCCTAAAAAGGATTGATAACAGGATTTTAACCTAAAACAGAGCATGTAGTTATTTTTCAACATGAACAAAAAAAAAATTGGATAACATCATCGTCACCCGACATTTTTATTTTTATACATTAATGGTCTTATTTATAAACGTTATGTAGAGCGGATTAATTAAATTAATCTAAACGTCCAGAAAAACAATTTAATTAAAATAGTGATAGGATGCTTTTAATATTTAAAGATTTATTACAAACTAGCAAAAAGGTTATCTTAACAAGAATTTAGAATAGAAGAAGTTTTTATAAAGAAAAAGAATAGTAATGTCAGAATGACAGTGACAAAAGAATATGAAATATGTTAAAATGTAAATGTTGGTAAGTATGGTTGGGCACGAATTGACAGGGATGTTCAACACGCCCCCTCAATGAGATGATCCTCATACTTTGACAACTCCGAGTTTCGATAAGCAATTGTAATGCTTCGGACCAGTTAGCGCCTTAGTTAGAACATCGGCAGGCATTTCTTCCGTAGGTAGGTACTCTAATTTGATATCTCCTTTAGATAAGACATCTCGAATGAAGTGGTGTCGGATGTCTATATGCTTGGTCCTTTGATGAAATACATGATTTTCAGCAAGAAGTCCGGCACCACGGTTATCGTTGTACAAAATAATTTTATTTAAGTCCTCAAGACCGAGTTCCTTTAAGAACGTCCTTAAATGAATAGCTTCTTTCATAGCTTCTGAGATTCCCATGTACTCAGCTTCGGTTGAAGATAGAGCAACAGTCTTTTGTTTTTGAGATTTCCAGCTAACAGCCGCATTGGAAAAGGTGAACGCAAAGCCAGTGTAGGATCGTCTATCGATTACGCATCTTCCCCAATCAGAGTCAACGAATCCATTTATGCATTCCTGATTTGAAGAATATCGCAATCCAAAGTCTATTGTTCCTTGAAGGTAGCGTAGCACACGCTTTGCAGCACCCCAGTGGACGTCGTTAAAGCAACTGTTGAATTGAGCAAGAACACTTGTAACATGAGATATATCTGGTCGGGAACAAACAGCAGCATACATCAATCCTCCAATCAACTCTTTGTATGGCCGTTTTTCTTGAACACAAGAATTTTCACTTTTAACAAGCCTTGAATCTGGTTGCATGGGGATGGTAAGTGGTTTGGCATCCTTCATATTAAATCTCTGTAGCAAATTACGGATGTAACCCTTTTGACTTATGGATATAAATCCTGAATCTTGATTAATTTCGATTCCAAGGCAATATTTTGCCTCTCCAAGATCTTTAACTTCGAAGTCTTTCATAAGGCTATTTTTAATTGATTGAATCCAGTTCAGATCCTTGGAGCAAATAAGAACGTCGTCAACATAGATGGAGAGAATTAAAATTTTTCCATTTTTCCACGCAAAATACACGCATGGAACTGATTTTGTTGCTTTAAGTCCAATTTGCTGCAACTTATGGTCAAATCTTAGATTCCATTGATGTCCGGCTTGTTTCAAGCCATATAAAGCCTTCTTCAGGTAACACACCTGTTTTCCTTCATGAAAAGATTGAAGCATTGTTTTTGCCTTCTGTTTAATGGAGCTATTTGTCGGCTCATTTTGTAGAATTTCTTCTAAAGCATCTTCTAGCAACGGTGGAGCCTTCATATAAATATGCTCATTCAATGATCCATTTAAGTATGCTGAAGTGATATCGACTTGATGAACCTTCAGCTGGTACCTTGCAGCGAGCGCGAGCATAAGACGTATAGACTCAAGACGAGCTACAGGAGAAAATGTTTTCATGTAGTCTATGCCTGGTTGCTGAGAAAAACCTTGAGCTACAAGGCGGGCTTTCCGTCTCGTAACTATACCATCTTGATTACGTTTGTTTGTAAGCACGAAGCGACATCCAATTTTGCTCCTTTCCGCTTGCTCATGAACCAGATTCCAAGTATCATTTTTAATAAGACATTTTACTTCGTCTATGATGGCGTTTTTCCACTCATCACAGTCATCGCCTTGGAGAGCTTCCTTGAAACTTATTTCAGCATTAAATGCGTAAGCTACAACATCATTATCAGAAAGATTTTCTTCATCGTTTTCAGCTTTACTTTGTTGATCAGTTTTACTCGGCTCACAAGTCTTCTCACTAGGCTGATGACATACAATTTCAGCATCGGTTTTGATTTCACTATCTTGATCACTAGGGTCTTGATCACATGATATTTCAGCATCACCAGATTCAATAAAACTCCACTGCTCCAGGACATCAGAATTTCCACACTTAGTTTCAGATGAAATTATGTCTACATCCTCATGGACTTCTCTGGATTCATCGACAAACATAACATCTCTTGAGATAGAAATTTTTCTCGCTGATGGCATCCAAATTCGATATGCTTTCGCGTCATCTGAATATCCAACAAATATGCCCTCAGTCGAACGAGCTCCAAATTTATCCTTATTTGGTTCTTTGTTTTTAACAAAAGCTCTGCAGCCAAAAATCTGAAGGTGTTTCAAATTCGGAACACGTCCCATCCACAATTCGAAAGGTGTCTTACCATCTAGAGTTTTTGATGGACAACGATTCCTCAAATAATTCGCTGAACATATGGCTTCAGTCCAAAACGACGGGGAAAGTCCAGCTTGCAGCACCATACATCGGGCCATCTCGACCAAAGTGCGGTTCTTCCTTTCACTTACCCCATTTTGTTGAGGCGTATAAGGTGTTGAAAGTCTCCTTTTAATACCTTGTGACTTTAGGTATTCATCCATTTTATTTGAACAGTACTCCTTGCCATTATCTGTCTGTAGAGCCTTGATTTTTTGACCGGTTTGTTTTTCAACAAAGCTTTTATAATTAAGGAACGTTTCATATATATCGCTTTTATTTTTAATTATGTAAACTTCACACCAGCGCGTATAGTCATCTATAAAAGTGACAAAGTACTTTCCTCCACCATTAGATTGAGTCCTCATAGGCCCACAGATATCCGAATGGACAATCATTAAAGGCTTGGAACTTCGAGTTGTCCTAACAGGAAATGGTTTTGCTGCCAACTTTCCCTTCAAGCAAATAGTACATGAAGACAGCTGTTCACTTGGTTTTAGAATAATTCCTGTGGCACTTTTGTTCTTAGCCATATTCAACAGATCCCTAGAGTTTAAATGGCCAAGCCGTTCATGCCACATTTGGATATTAGACTTTGTCTTCTGATTCGTAGATTCAGCAACACCTGCAGACTCCAAGGTTTGGCGAAGGTAATATAAATCACCAACTCTATCAGCTACAAGTTTGATTTTTCCATTTTTATCTCGTACTAGCGCCGTGTCACGCCTGAAGACTACTTCACAGTTCTTGTCAGTAATCTTGGACACTGAAAGAAGATTTGTGCGCAGATCGGGAACTAATAGAGTATTTTCAAAATGTACTGACCTTGATTCGACTCCAACAGCTGCCTGGAGTCTAACAGTTCCCTTCGCTTTCACTGTAGTTGATTGATTACTCGCCAAATTTAATTTTTCCCGATCGGTAGATGACAAAGACTCGAAATTTTCCTCATCACGACACAGGTGGGATGTGCACCCACTATCCAAACACCAGCTTCGTTTCAGATCGATAGTATCCGTGCTCATGGCATGTTCAGAAACATCTGACATTATGTAAAAGGAATCCTTTCCATATTCGGCACGTTGTGAAGCTTGACGTTTTACACGACAATCAGCAGCCTTGTGCCCAAGTTTGTTGCACTTGCTACATCGAAATGGAAACTTTTTCTTGTTCGTTGAATTTTCTTTACTCGTTTGCTTCGAAGTAAAACTTCTAGCTGCAATCAATGCTCCGCATTCAGACTCTTTTGATTTTTGCTTGCGCGCTTCCGCTTCTTCGAGAATTTTTACTTTAAGCCTTTCAGCATCAGGAAGAACATCCTGAGTCTCGATAGCACAACGAAAATTTTCGAAAGATTCTGGTAAGCTGTACAAAAGCATTATGCTCAACAAATCTTTATGAATTTTAACATCCATCGCCTCGAGTTTGTCGACGGCATCGAAGAACTTGCCCACATGATCACGGATTTCATCTCCTTCCTTCATTTTCTGAAGTGTGAGTTGCTTTAGCAAAGTGGCTTTCCTGGCTGGACCTGAAGACGCATAAATGGATTCGAGTTTCTTCCAGATCTCGTGAGAAGTTTCACATCCACGGACTTGCTTGAGCTCGGAAGGACTGATAGACAAAATAAGATCGGCCTTTGCCTTTTTATCTTGACGTTGCCATGCAGATAAAGCTTTCTTCACCTTCGGCTCGTCGCCTTCCATTGGCTCTGGTGGTTTTGGTATGTCGCCACACACATAATCCCATGTGTCGTTTTTGACAAGCAATGCCTCTACCTGAAGGCACCATGTGTCGTAGTTGTCTTTCGACAACATATCAAGTCTTAGAGAAGAACTCGGTTGCGCCATTATCAGCAACTATAAATTAATCGTTGTGAGAATTAGATTTTATAATCAAAATGAAAAATTGAAAATTCCTGGGCCCATAACCTGTAGAGCGGATTAATTAAATTAATCTAAACGTCCAGAAAAACAATTTAATTAAAATAGTGATAGGATGCTTTTAATATTTAAAGATTTATTACAAACTAGCAAAAAGGTTATCTTAACAAGAATTTAGAATAGAAGAAGTTTTTATAAAGAAAAAGAATAGTAATGTCAGAATGACAGTGACAAAAGAATATGAAATATGTTAAAATGTAAATGTTGGTAAGTATGGTTGGGCACGAATTGACAGGGATGTTCAACACGTTATCTAACTTTAAACAACTGTTCAACTTTGGAAAATGTGTTCAAAAACCTTATTTATTGTTGTCTTATAGCTGCCTAACTTAGACACAAGAGTAGATTGTCTTAACCGTGAATGATGCGATATTTATTTTCATTAAATAAAGTATATTTCCATCAATTTGAAAATAGTTAGACAGTGTCTATGTAGACAAAAATCTGATAAATACGACTGTAAGACTTTCTTATTCAGCACTCAATTCTCATGTAAATTTCAGAAATGTTTCTTTATTTCTGTTTATATACCTAACCCTAAAATTTTCTATGGAAACAAATGAACAATAAACAAATTTGTGAATTCAAAAACAAAAAATTCAGCTGATTTTTGAAAAATTTTACGACGGATGCTTCTGCCGAATAATCCTTATGGGAAGCAGCTATAAAAGCGCATAAAAAAATGGATATACTAAGACCCCACCACAAAACGGAAAATACATTGAAAACTCGAATCAGAATGTTTTCAAGCCCTTTCCAGCAGATGCAGCGGCAAAAAACATATATTTTGTTGATAGGAATGAAGAAATTGAAATTCAAGCAAGCATCCAACACATTTAACTCCTTAAAGGCCAACATCGGCTATACCAATGGTGTCAAAAGTTCCCGAAAAACTGTTCCTGCAAAAAGGCTTAGTAAAATAAAAGTTGAAAGAAGACTTATTCCCAACCCTCAGTTTGGATTTAGATATGAAAATTCCACGATGGATCAATGGCATCGAATTACGAATGTTGTTGAAAAGGCACTTGAAGAAAAATTAGTAGATTTCGCTCTATTTCTAAATATTGCTTAAGTCGCAAGTTTAAACATTTGAGACTTGAGTATAAACTGCATCTTCTACGAAATATCGAAATACCAACCGACTCTTTTGAGTAGGGTAAGAGCAAAAGTATTTGAAGCTTAACAAAATTGAACCGGTGTACCACAAGGAAGTGTCCTAGGACCAAAACTGTTATATGCTAGGGATATTCTAGTGGACAAAAATGCCACCTTTGTAGATGATACTGCCAGTTTAGTGCGTTATAAATGCGTTGTAAAGGCAGAGAAATTGCAAACTGCAGCTGGTTATGTAACATATAACTACCATTTTTTTCAGATGCAAAAAAAGGACAATTTGTAATTAACTTGAACAAGTTTAGGAACAAACGATGTTTTTTTCAAAGTTTTTGTACTTCATATTATATCAAGCAGTTCAGTATTTAAAACAAAAATTAAAAATACTTAAACCTAAAAAAAAAAAATAGTAAATAATAGTAAACAAATAGTTAAGTAATAGATGGTCACCGTACAGATAACTCATACAAGCTTTACAAATAAAAAGCATATACTTCTATGAAAACCCTTACAGGATCTGAGTATACCAAGAATATCGGGAGTTAAAATACCAAATGCTTTGCATATCAATGCAATGCATAGATGATGTGAGAGCCTCCCATAACTAGTCCATTTAACCCTTTTAACAGTGTTATAACAATCTAGTAGTATTCTTCAAGATTACTTTTAGCTCCCTTACATTAGTCTATTAAACTCTTGGAGTAACTTATGAGAGCAAAAATACTACTTGGGAATTGTGGGGTACAAAAAAATGCTGAAAATGTCCGGTTGCAAAATCATACTAACTCCAAAATAGAGACTGTCTTAAATGTACCAGGCAGTGTTTGGAGACTAAGAAGAACCAAGCCCTATGAGCTGATGGTTTTAAAGCGATGAGAAAGTATTGAAATTTGAAACTTCCACCAATGTTATTTTGTATTACGAAATAAAAATCGATCTTTCCAAGATTGATCCTGATTTCCCGATGAATTTAGTACGGTAAAAGTCCTACATTACTTTTTACCGTATATTACTGAATTATCTTTTGAATATTTCTACCTATCTGTAGAAAAAAATAGACTTTGGTTCTACAATAGCTTCCTGCCAACAAAAGTAATTTTCTATATACTCTTACAATAGTCAGGTAACGGGCATTAGAACACTTAGGTGAAAATTCCCCTTGATTAATATGGACTCCATTTGTTTTGCTAAAAAATAAACCCTCGAATAAAACAGTTTAAAACAATCGATTTGTTAAATTTTTTAAATTGAATGCAAAAACACATAGATTGCCTCCGTCAAATTGAGAATCTCAATATTCGGAGTATATCAATTGAAAACCGCGCATTTAAGTTACAAAATTCAATTAGGATTACAACGCTAAAACGTGATCTCCATTCGTGCTGCAAATATAATATTCCATTAGCAAAATATCAATGCCACTAATCAATGCGTGTATTGAATAAATTAAATCCCCTTTTCAAAACCTCTAATCTCCTTCACCACTACGTGGCGGCAGCAATGGTTGCTGGTTTCTGGCTTTGTTGGCTATATAAATGCGCACCAAACATGCAATGTGTTGCAACACTTTGGAAATAGTCTGTCGCCGCCGCCGTCGCCGTCGCCACCACAAGCAAACGTTCGGGTAAAATCCTCGGAAATGTCACTTTTAATTTCAGCTGTGCAGCGCAGCGTTATTGACGGTGTAAAATTATCGAGTGGAAATTAATTTGGATATTCATCACACTCAGATCCGGTGTTCCATAAGTGTGACTCATTAACACTTCCACCAACCATTCCCTTTCCGCAATACATAGATGAGATTGTAGATAGGTATACATATGTACATGATATTTATGCAGACTCACCTTCACAAAATTGATGGTTTTAGATGTCCTGCTAATGGTCAGGTTTCTATTAAGCTTCACTTACAGATGATGCGATGCAATCTGAATTATTATATATAAAGCGCCGCCCGCAATATAATTAGTGTTGCAATTGCAAATGCACAACATGCAGATTTATAGGTATGTACATCAAAATGAAAATTTTCCAATACTCACACCAGCTCATTAAAATTCCAAATGTGATTTTGCTTAAAATATTCCCCGCTGGTTCGTCACCCTTATACCGTCCGTCGCGTCGTCGTTGGTCGTCTGATTTCATTACTACGCCGTCATGCTAACCAAGCTCAATCAAAGGACGAAGTAATTATTTTTCGAGGACGAACAACAACCAACATAGATATATACAGGACAATGCTTTTGAAGCACACATATGAATCTCCCAGTCAATATGGGGGCCCACCAAGTGTGGGCAGAAATAATGAGTGGGCTGAGGAGACGACGACGAGGCAAAAATTGTAATAACTTGGCTTATTTCTTCGGGGGATGATGTTTTTTTTTTGTGAAAGGAAGGTATATTGTCCTGAATAGCAGTTGACTTTGTTTTTGTTTTCTGTTTTGTCTTGTTTCCTGTTCTGATTTTTCATTATAAACAACATGCATGGGATCTCTTGTAAAAATGTCAACAGCCATTGTTTACAGACACCATTTACTTTCGTTGCGGATATTTGCTCGAATTTCAAAATCTACCTTTGTTTTTTTCTTCTTTTTTTTCCTCAGATTAAACTCAACAATGTAAAGTTTTGAGGTTTTTAGTAATTAAATGCCAGGAGGCAAATTTCGTGTGCATTTATTTTGTGGATTGCAAGAAATGAGTTTAAAGTACTAGAGGCGGGGTATCCTTCTTATAAGGGTATTGATTCTAATCCTTTTTTCTTTTGTTTTGTTTTTTGTGAACAATTTAGCAGCATTTTTGTGTTCTTATTTATTTAATGGAAAAAATACAATTTCTTTATGTTACATGGAATTTAATTTAACCTTTTTCAAACAATAAAATATATGAATCAAAAACAAAAGTTTTACAAATATTCCGCAAATCAAGAGTTTAAATGTCATCGAGTGAGTGATAAAGTAAAGTAAAAAACATTTTTTGGTTAAAATAGCTTTCAACGGCCTTTAGTCCACAAAAATTTAGGCGTTTCGTCCCGGCGATCTCACTTAGACTCATCAGTTGACTAGTGAGGACCTTGTCAATACGCAATTTTTCTTAAGTTCAGTTCATCTAACATAGATTTTATGACTATATCCAACAAGACTAGAATTCCTAGTCAATATATTGGAAGTTTTTGTTTTTTTGCCCAGGGCCTGTTAAAAGCTATTTTGAATCAAATAATCCAACAAGTCCAATTAAATAGTGATAAGTCTTCTACTTGGCTGATGTACATATTTCAGTAGTAGGTATATAGAATTTGTATTATTTTGGTTTTATTTTACCAAAGTTCATGTAAAACATAAAATATGCACTTTAGACTGAAAAATTAAAAAAAAAAATCAATATACATAATTAGAAATAAGTTGACGCGATTTGCACCATCTGATTTCTTACACAAACCTAAATTTATGAGAAAAAAAAAATTAAATCGTATACCTACATAATGATATAAAAACAAATAATTTTGTACATCTATGATATAATTAATTTTGAAAACATTTTTAAGAAAAAAAAATTGGTACGCCATTTCTTAGTATTTATTAATATGGACTTTAAAAATTAATTTTGAAAATAAAATAATCGGCCCTTTTTCGAAATATCGAATTTTCAAAAAATAATTTAGAATTTTTTTTTTTAAACCTAAAATTTGTTTTTTTTTTAATTTTTGATATACAATATTATTCAGGAGCTCTTGTGTAAAAAATTTCATTAAAATCGGTTCAACAGACAGTAAGATAGTCGAAAACCAAAAATGGTTCTATGAAATATACCATTTTTAATTGATAGGTAACATTTTTTCCAACAGATCGTACTGATATTAGTTCACATAAAATTTTACTAAAAATCGTAGCAGTCGTTTTTGAGAAATATGAGCTTTTCCTTATCGGTTTTTGAATACTTGTATGGGAGGTACCTTTATTTTCGGTCATACAAATAATTTTTATTTAAAAGCTGCTAGATAACTGGTTAATGCCAAGTTTAATATAAATCGACTAAAATGTTTTCGAATTATTAAGTTTTCAAAAAAAAAAAAACTTTAAAACAAAAAATTGGTCCAGCCTGTACAAATATTGGTGGTAGCTCACCCAAGTGTTGTTGTTTCATTCAAACCTTTAATATTAATATGATGGAGCGAAAGCTTGGTAGCCTAACTGCAAGTGTGATATCACTCAAAAAATTTCTTATATATGTATATAGCCAACATAAGTTCCCGTGTTTGAGAAAATCGAAAATAAAAACAAAAATTACTGAATTTTCTTTTAAAAAAAATTTGTGGACAAGTTTTTGAAAAAAATAAGATTTTCATAATTTGGTAGCAAAAATTGTATGGTATGGTACCGTTATTTTTGGTCTTAGAAAAAATGAAAAAACATTTTGAGTCCACGAATTTCAAGAATATGCAAGCATACAGAAAATTGGACTAGAGTATGATAACTGTGGCGCCAAGAAATGATAACGGTTTTTGTAGAACACTTTAATACAAGCATTTTTTTTACTATAGGAAGGGAGGGTCTATCTCTCCCTCCCCCAGGGGGCGTGAGTTGCAATTTCATGAAAAAAGTATTAAAAATGTACAGTATAGATTATTATGGCTTTAAAAAAGGTATAATACTTAATTGTAGATATTACCTTTATTTTTTAATATATTTTTTTTTTCCATTTTTAGTACTTTTTTCATGAAATTGCCCCTCCCGCCCCCTCCCTTCCCTAGTGAAAAATGCTTGTATTAAACTTTTCTACAAAAAACCGTTATTATTTCTTGGGGCCATAGTTATCATACTCACCCCGAAAATTGAGTTAGCTAATTTTAAAACAAAAATTACATAGGTCATGCTTTGGGTTAAAATCTAAATTACAAAATTTTAGACTTGTGTATAGTTAAAAAATAAATGAAAATCGGAAAAAAGTTCTATACGACGACGGGAAAGAAATGTATATGTTGAAATAATGGTTACCATTTCAAATCTCTCTGTGATTGCGATTTGGTGAATTTAGTTATGGAAGAGGTATAAACAAATTTATACGCTGCTTGATAAATATTTTAACACAAAGAAATAAATTAAAATAAATATTCGTTCTTGGTTAGATCAAGGTTTGACAGAAGGCTGATTTTATTAAAATTACTTTTTAAACTTACCTCCCACTTTTAATATGAATATTGAATATGAGTCATTTTGTTCGTTTAATATTAAATATTATTAAAAAATCGAATACAGCGCCATCTATTGGGTTCAAATTGTGTTCGATTTTTTTTTCATTTTTGTGATTGTTTTACACTTAGTTAACAAAGAAGAGTATAGAAGAATATAATGAATTTGTAAAAGGGTAGTTCCACTGTAAAATGTTGGTATTAGAAAAATTAGGCAACTGTGAATAACGTACATAAACCAAAATGGAAGGAAATTTTTTAAAAATTCAATAAAATACGAAAAGTGCGTATACGCCCGAGTGTGCCACGATGATTTTATATCGTTGTTTTAAGAAAATAAAACTACGTCATATTTATTTTGCCTCATTCATCAGAACAAACACTGAAAATTTCTTTTAAATAATTTGAGCCGTTTCCGCAAAATAGAGATGTTTCTAACCGATTCCAAAAAAACTAAGAAATAAGAAAGGAGGGTGTGGCAATGGGCGGATTTTATTTAAACTAGTTTTTAAAAACTTTAAAATTAAAAAAAAAACTAGCTCCTCAATTTTTAAATTTAATATCTAAATGTTTGACCCGCATTTGAATTAGTTGCCTTTAAGAATATTAGTAATTAAAATACCTAATATACTATCATGTCTTTAATGATTTATTTTATTTTCAGAAGACAAAATTAAAGAGGTCAAAAACCGACATAAATAAAAATGACAAATAAAATTTAAGCTTTTAAATTTGTTTCACAAAAATCAATGCGCGTTTCAGCTTAAATTCTTAAAAGCATTTAAAATATACATCCTCATTATTAAAATACTAAAAGATCAAATTCTGAATAAACAACCCAGTTTAAATCAATTATTTAATCCAAACAGTTTATTGTTAATTAAAATTTTAATATTGTCCCAATTGCAATAAATCGAAAGGAAATTTACTACGCCATATTAAGCAATTTCGAAATTTTCTATATTGGATTATTTGCCTCTGAATAATCAGCTCAAATGCAATCCTTCATCATCCATGTTTTATCATATAAATATATATGTACAGTACATACATATGTATAGGATAGGCAAACAAACACAATGATAACATTAAGCGAAATGAAATATTTTCCCAAATGTTTTTAATTAACAACTTGTCCCATTATTTTAATCACATTACAACAAATATTTTTGCTGAGTTTTTCATGCCCACAAAATGATAATTACCAAGAAAAAAAAAAGTAAAAACGCAAACTAAAAAATACATAAAGTCCTGGTATTGTTTATCATTATACGAGAATAATTTTTTCTGATTTTTTAAATAAAATCTCTCATCCTTTGTGACATCAATTGTTTTGCAATTAAAAAACCAACGTTAAATGTGTTCTTTTTTTATTCTGCACATAATGTACCTAGCTCTTATACTCAGTTCACACATTTGCATATAAAATTTCATTAATCATGGTCAAAATCATAAACGAAATTATTGTAAATTAACACAAAATCCATTTTCACTCAATATCAACCGACAGGAAACCAAAAAAAAAAAACACAAATAATCTGTGATTACTGTATTTTTCCCAAGCGCATTAAACAAAAAAAATCAGAATCCTGAAAATACAATCAGGATAATCTCCTAAAAAAGTGACAGGACTAGCGGACAAATTATTTGTATTACAATATATAATTAATAATAATTGCCAAAGCAAATCATTATCAAACTCATCCTTGGGTTTAAAATGATTCACCGCATATGCCGCCCCCTGGTGAGCAACCTCTTAAACAATCATTATCAACTGCATATATAGTATATGGGCTTACAACTGGCAATGCAATCACAGGATGTGACAACTATACCAACCACACTCTCATAGCAAATCCTGGTCACGTGCTGTGTGATTGCGCGTGTATGTATGTGGGCTGCAATATTGTTGATGGGGGTGTGTGAGCGAGTTAAGAGGGTAGAAAATCATTTGAATGGGTGAGATAGGATCTTGCTATGGCATGATTTTTATTATTTTTGTCCCATTTTACTGAGTTCGAGTTCGTTTTTTAAATGACCGCAGTCAAAGCCAATTGAATTGACACTAACCAGCTTTAGTGAAGGAAAGTTTGTTGGTATAGCATCACCGGAACTGGCTTCCGTCCGATTCCATATACCTATCCAGTTATATTTGGACAAACAGAATTATTACGAACTAGATTTTCGGCAGTCCTGGACAGGCTAACAACATGGCAACTGTTGTCGCATTCGTCGCCCGCCTCCCGCCACCTATGTATGGATGTATGGTAGGTAGGTAGGTACATTGGACACATAATGAGAATGGGCACGAAGTTGCATCAGCCATATGAAAGAGGCATGGCATGATGGCAGTGAATTTGCTTTCTGCAACGAAACCACTAACTGGATTGTGTAAATTCAATCACTGGACGGCCACAAATTCCCGGAATATTGGTCAACAAAAATTCTGCGGGTATACTACCAAATTGCCAAGTTCCTCTTTTTCGTCGCTTCCGATCCGATCTGATGGCCGACGTGACCCTTTCGTTGAGGAACCAGTGACCATCATCACCACACCATATGTGCGTACGTATAGGCATGTTGCATTGTATGCCTTTGTTTATACCAACAAGGATCATTCCATCCATGCCGTGCTACCGCGCTTCGTAGAAATAGGTGGCAAGGCAAGGCTAGAAAGTGAATCGATGAATGAGTACGATTGAAGGGGATTCGGGTATAGTTGAGGTGATGGTGGCTATTGGCCATTTGTCAGCCGCACACAAAAACCAGTGAAAACAATTGCTTTTGTGGAATCAATTCCACATGACATATTTTTAGAGGAAAGCAAATCCGGTAAAATGCACTGAGAAAAATATTATTTGTATATTTTTCCATTAAATTTAAAAGTAAAAATTTATAGAAGTATTAACCTTGTCGTCTCATAGGAGGATGACCTTGCATCAAATCCGGTAGTTCTGAATTTTGTCTGAATTGTTTATGATTTTGGTCTAATGAATAAACCAAGTTTTCGACCTCGAGTGCCGATGCCGAACGCATCGTGGTACAAATTTAAAAAAAACGCGTTTTTTCTGAATAAATAGGAAAAATAAAGCGCCTTCCTTTACCATTATTTTTTTGATGAAAACTAAATTAAATTTTAAAAAAATAAAAATGTAAATGTTTGTTTGTTTCAATCTTTTACGGATTGCAATTGCAAAGTTGCATTCGAAAACACCACTATTGTTATATACTATTAAAAAATAGCGCCATCTGATGGACGTACAAGTTACACACGCTTTACTGAGATCTCAGAAATCTCAGGATAGGATTCCTCAGTTTTCATGTCAAAATACGGAGGAAAAATTTGTTGAAATACTTACCCAAAATCTAACTATTATTTATACATAGAGTAAAATGGGGAAAAACAAAAAAAATTTTAAAAATTAATTTTACTTTTGGAGTGGCTTTATTATTATTTAGCCATTTTAGGGTGAAATGGGGTATGAGGAAAAATGAAATTAGCTATTAATACGATGAAATGGGGTAAACTCATAAAATGGTACCCTCCGTTTGAAAGCTATTCTTGTATATATACCTATAATATAAAACGGTTTTAACAATTTGCATTAAGTTTTCACAGTTGATTTCTATAAATGAGAAAAAAAAATTTAAAATAAGGTTAAGTGAAATCCGCCCACTGCCAAACCCTCTTTTCTTATTTCTTAGTCTCTCGAAAGCTGTCGGAAACATCTATATTTCTCGGAAACGGCTCAAGTTATTTGAATGAAATTTTCAGAATTTTTTCTCATGAGGCAAAAATTAAAAAAAAAAAATATTTAGTAAAATCCACCCACTGCCACGCCCACTTTTTTTTTTTTAATTTTTCGAAACCGGCTCTAAAAATTTGGATAAAATTTAAAGAGTTTGTTCTAATCAACGAAACATTTTTTTTTAATTAAACCTGCCCACTACTACTACGCCCATTTTCCTTTGAAATTGAGTTCCAGATAATGGCTCTCACGATTTGGATGAAATTGGCAGGGAGTGTTCTGATGGACAAGAAAAAAAATTCAAAATATTTTTTTTTGGAAAAACCGCGTACTGCCAAGCCAACTTTTAAAATTTCTTGTTTTTCCGAAATGGCTCATTTTGGAAGACATTTATAACGAGTGTTATGAAGGCAGATACAAAATTTCAGAAAGTAGTTTTTGGAATGTCTGCCCACTGCCACGCCCACTTTTATTGTTTCTTAGTTTTCGGAAACGGTTCTAATTATTTGTATGAAATTTTCAGGGTTTGTTCTGATGAAGGACAAAAAAAATTTGAAAATGATTTCATGGAAACCTGCCCACCGCTGCTCCCATTTTTTATTTGTTGATTTCTCCCAAATTACTCCTACAGTAATGGATAACATTTTGAGCTCAGTACGTAGGTACCTCCACAACATATTTTAAGATATGTTTTTTTATATGCAGATATATTTATATCTTCACATATGCGAAGTTTTATTTGAAGATACCTTGACATATGTGGGGATACATGTGGAGATGCTTCCATATTAGTATGTGGATTCCTCGTGCAGGCGCCTATATCAAAAGTTCGACGGATGGACCATGGAATGACACCAGTGAGATATGGATTTACCATGACAGTAAACAAGACTTAAAGCCAATCTTTTTAGTTTGTTATAGTGAATTTAATAAAAATAAAAAGTAACCGAGCGAAGCTCTGTCACCCATATATTTATCTTTATTATAAAAAAAACCCGACCTGTATGATTTCTTTCAGTGTACCAACACATTCATCAAATTAATTTAACAATCTGAACAAAAAAAATCGATACAAATCCGATTGTATCCTGAAGTTAACATTTACATTCGATGATACTCTCAACATCACGCATAACTAAACGAAACTCCTTAAATCCGATTTGACGTAAGCTGTGTGTGCACTGTGCTAAGGTGTATGTAAAACGACACGACAATATTGCAAATTTATAAGCTAACACCCCCTGATAACATCCTCTTGTTTAGTGATAAAAACCTTAACTGGCGTAAGCTTACGATTGGGTTGCCATCATTTGCAGCAGAAAGGAAAGAAGTCCTTTGCGGAAAAAACATTGTAAGGATCTACCTTAATATTGTTGTTGTTGTTATTCTGTGGCATAATGGTCACTTTCCCACAGCTCTTTTCAAGCTGTTAGCCACAAACAGAGGAATCATGTCTGTCCAGTTTGCTTTTTTTAATATTTTTTTTTTCTATACCTTCTTGCACCCACAATCTTGGCTTAAATACTTCGTCCTTACAGAATCCTTTTTGTATGCTTTATTATTATTTGTTTTTTTTTCTTTACCACTTCATGTGATCTATACGGAACGGAAACTACTTCTTGATTACTTTTATAGCCTCAAGGGTTGATGGGTGGAACATTGAGGGTGTTGTACATTAGAATATGCATTTATATACATATACCCCTGTCTCCTTGTTGTTTCGATGTAATATCATTAACATGAAACACATCAGCGGCTAGCCGGCCAGGATGACGGCGGCGCGGCGGCAGCGCGGCATGGTGGTTGCTTCAAGGACTGTTCTGGATATGGCAATGCAACTTGATGTTGACGTTGATTGCTCCCAAGTGGAATGCAAACAAAAAAAATAATAAAAACGTAGTCTGTTTATGAAACAAAAAATATTGAAACTAGGACACCACCGTAGTAATGAGAAGAGCTTTAATTCTATTGAATATGTCTGGAGATGTTTTTATTTTTTCTGTCTGTTTTTCTTTCTATTTTCTGTTTTTTTTTTTTTTTTTGTTCAAGCTTAGCACCTCAAAAAATGAGATAAAATTAACTTTTCTAAAGGTCTGTTTGCGCTAAGAAGTTTATCTGATAGAATATAAGAGAGTTTTTATACAAAAAATGATGTAAATGAAATGCTTGTTTACAACTACAATTTTGAAATAAAATCTAGTTAAGAATATTACCCTTAGACAGCTTTTGAGTTTGTGATTAACATTTGCCTTTTTTACTTAATCCAATAAAGATCCAGTTTCAAATTATAGCACAGATACCTATGTACATATTTCGGAGTTATGTTCAAATTTGTCTCATTGAATCGGGTTAAAAAAAAAAAACTCGGTCAAAAAGTTATAATTTCTTCAGTAATAATTGTCAGAATTAACTAGATAAGCTCACTATTTTTAGAAAAACTTGTGTATATTTATTTGTAAAATAAAAAAAAAAAATAATATACTAACCCAGTTCTGTGAAATTCGGTTTTTTGGAAAACCATTTATTTCTGCCTGCAAAATTTTTAAACCTTCAACTCAATTTTCTCGGTTAAATGTTTGCAAAAATATAATTATTTTATAAATATTTCAATTATAATAAAGAATAAATAAATTCAAATAAAAAAAAAGAATAATCCTACAGTTTTTTTGATTTTACGCAAAATGTAAGAGCAAGTAAAAATAACCAAAAACCGTTAAATGTTAGAAAAATTTCAATAACTTTTTTTTATCATTTATTTTCTAACCAAATTTTAAAGACGTGTTCCTAATTTTTTTAAAATCCGTAAAATATTTCAGATTAACAGACTTTTTCGAAGTTTCAGTACAACATAATTTTTTCTTAACAAAATTTTAATGGGTGGGCCATCTAGTGGTTTCTTTTTAAAACATAGGTTATTTGACACTGACAGCTGTTTCCCGCTCGAAATCTTGACAGAAAGTCAGTATCATACCTCCTCGAATCGAAATGAGTCGCTTTACGCTTGAGCAACGTTGGGAAATATTGAAAACTTATTTCCAAATTGAGTTTTGTGTAGACCAAACGTTGCGTTTTTTTAAAAGAAGTTTTGAGCAAAATGAAGCACCCACCGCACCTGCTGTACGCAAGTTTGTGCAAAAAGTTCATGAGACTGGTGTGCTAGTGGACAATACTCATGGTCCCCGTCATCGTACGGTGCTCACACACGAGAATGTGGCTGCTGTAGCCGAGAGTGTGAGACTCAATTCACGATCATCAACTCCCCAACTGTTAACGTCAACGGTGGACGTTACAGAACCATGTTAACCGACTTTTTTTTTACTGAGATTGAATATATGAATTTGGACGACCTCTAGTTCATGCAGGATGGCGCACCATGCCACAATCGATCTTTTGCGCACCAAATTCCCAAATCGTGTTATCAGCCGTCTTGGCGATGTCAATTATTGGCCGCCTCAGAGCTGAGATTTGACCCCTTTGGACTTTTTTTTGTAGAGAACCGTGAAGGATCTATGTTATGCCAACAATCCGGAAACGATTCAAGCAGAGATTAGATATGAATTATAAAGATAGGAATCTTTCGTACGTTCCACCCTCCAAAACCCATTTGTTTACATTGTTGTTTTTGTAATTTCATCTCGTGTCGATGAATAGATGTGAATTGCAACAACAATTTATGCAGTGGTGAGTTCATATTTTTGCACTACTTTACGTTAAAACAAAGACACTAGTGCAAAAATATGAACTCACCACCGTCCGCCAGCTTGCAGGCAAACCAGAATGACAGCCGAGCTTTCCAATCTTTATAATTCATAATCTCTGGATTCAAGCACTTAAGAAGGCCAATATCATCCAAGCAATCCGTAAGCTACAGCCCGAAACCATCAACGAGGTCTTGGAAAATTGGAGTGACAGAATACGCTACTGCGAAGCTAGCCGAGGCAGCAACTCGAACGACTTTGCATTCCATAATTAATGGGAATATTTGCTCTTACTCATAAAGCCATAATACATGAAAAAAATTTAATTTTATTCATTTTATTGCATTTTAAAAAATAAACTTGTATTTAGCCCACTCGTATAAGAGTAATTTAAACATGTGTGCAAAATTTCATAAAAATTCACTAAATAGTTCAGAACTGTGTGACGTGATGTAGCGCTACCCATGAGGTTAAATATGGATTTCTTGGCTTTCGAGTTTAAAGTAACATTTTACGTTAATCTGACAATATTACGTTAAACCGATTATTGAAAAATATCAAAATCCCAAACCCCCTATGTTGAGATTTAATCTATATATTTAAAATAAAGTTTTGCTTTGTGTACGTTCGCTAACCAGCCAAACCGGTTGACCGATTTTCTTAATTTTTTTTTTTTGTATTAAAAAGTAATAAGGGTAGAAAGTTTAGGACAAAAAAAAATATACAAAAATAAAGAAAATCTGTTAAAAAAAGAAATGAAATTTCAATTGGTCACTGATTTGAACAATATTTTTAGTAATTTGCGCAATTTAAAAATAATAGAGTTCGTGGTGCAGTGGAAAGATCCCCATTTTAGACGTGAGGGGTCTCAGGCTCGATTCCTGTCACCGGCAACATTTTTTTTTTTTAATTTTTAATAATTTTCTCTATTTCTATTTTTTTTAACGCCCTGCGAAGCGGGCGGGGGTTTTGCTAGTTACTATATACATACATTACACCAGACCCGAGATTTAATTATAATTTTTTTTATTTTCAAATTTCTCTGAAATAAGTATGTTCACCAATATTTTTCTTGTGAGACCTTATTAAAAAAAATACACGAAACCCCTTCTGCAACCCCTTTACTGCATACACGTGCTCTATATTGCTGAAAATAAAAACAATATGCTTTAATAAAATATTTTGAATCTTTTCAACTTTTGTAAATTACATACAATTATACATGTTATTTATTTTATCAGCTATCCCAAATGTTTAACGAATTTATTTGTTGTCTGCGCTCCTCAGGTGATAGTCGAAGGAATCGATAACATGTAGTGATCACATGACCAGCTTTGGAGCAGTGGGCACAATGCGTGTTGTTAGTAATTGCAAAGGCTTTTGGTGTGCTTCTAACTCTAGTGTCTACCTTATGATTAGGACTCACCTTGTACGTTGGTATTTGGCTTACCATCCCTTCCAATATTTGGCTGCGTTTTATTAGATATTTGGATATTTCTTGGTAGCTTGCCAATCGATCAACAGGTGCCTCTTCCTGCCACTTGGTCAATGTTGCTGCATCCAATTTAGAGGTTATGGTGTAAACTATGAGGTCATCCCAATGATGAGTGCAGTTTCCTAATGATGAAAGAGCTCGCAAATGCACATTGAAGGTGTCAAGCAAGTTTCAAAGTGATACCGCGGAACTTTTATGAATTGGCGGGGCGTCAAACAGCTGCTTTAGGTGCTCATGAGCAATAACCTTCTTATTCTCGTACCTTTCCCGCAACATCTTAATAGCAACATGATAGTTCGTATCAGTAGCCTCCAAAGACTTGACGATCAATGCGGCGCTGCCATCCAGCGCGCCACGTATAGATGATGAAATTTGCTGACGTTACTAAGATTTGGCTGGGAGTGAATGAGCGAATTGAAAGCATCAAAAAATGACATCCACTTAGTGATTGTACCTGTAAATGTAGGAATATGAGCCTTTGGTAATTTTATAATGTCAGATATGGCAGAGGTTTTTTTTAAGGTTCCCTCATCCGAAGATAAAATTTTCACAGCTTTAGCTAGAAGTGTCTGCAAGGCCGGTCGAATTGTACAATAAAGTTTCTCATATGTTGAACGCTCATCCTTTTCAAGTTCTTCCGGGTCAGCATCTTCCAACTTGGCCTGCATGGTGGTGAATGCTTTGAAACAAGCATCTAGAGCCTGCAGTCCGATGTCTAGGTCTGCTGATGTTGCTGTTTCAGCCTTAAGGGTTGCAAACTCCTTAGGTAATCCGATCTAATTGCTTCAGGCACACGTGTCTCTTGTTCCGAAGTTCCTCAGCCTTGGACATCTTAACCTTTATATCGTTGTCTTCCACGTGAAATACGAAAATAGACAATTTTTGGAATTTGTATTTCAATATTACTGAATTCTGGCAAATCACGTCGGGGTCACCAAAATGCTAGCGATTATTTCAAAGCTTTTATGATGATTTAAATAAAAGGCGATTAAAATGAATCTTTAAGTTGTAATTGCCGTGACAGCCAAAACGAGCGAGTAATTTATTATAAGCTATATGATAATATATAAGATAGAAACAAGATTGAAGGCAATATATAACTAGGCTATTAGGTGTGAATATTGAAATATTTATTTATGATTAAGGTACAACAGTTACTTTAGTCAACAATTATCACAGAGACATGTTGCCTCATTATAACTAAACTAAAAGTAGGTACATAGGTACAGATCTAGCTATAGGTATACAGATTTAAAACACTTTAATGAAAAATTTAAATCAAACGCTTCCTTTGAAATGTATTCCTAACAAACGAAACCAACTCCCGCTGCCACACACACATAGGATCCCCAGAAGCCGGCGACCACACTTCCATCTTTGTTCTAATGAGAACAGTGTTGTTGTCGACAAAGTTTCTGCTTTGGCTACAGTAAAGAGCGGTGACATTGATGCCCCTGTTTGGTTGTGGCAATCAATGGTGGAAACAAGCATATATTGCTTGCGTCCTTCATACACAATTACCATAGCCATCTCCTATAATAGCTTCCGTGTTCCGTAGTAGAAAACCACCCATGTCAGCGTCGTCGCTCTCATTCGATTTTTCGTTTTTTTCATTGTCCTATCACTGTAATCTTTTTTTCTAATTCATTCTTTTTTTTTTTTTCTTTTCCTCTTCTATTTCCTTTTAACCTTCCGCATGCTTCGTCGATTCTTCCAACTATATTAATAACTATAAGGTACTAACTGATACCAGCAAAGATTCTCTATACCGGCATTGAATATACATCCTGCCACTATTTCTCTTCCGGATATTTACATCAAATTACACATTTACTGTTCATTGCATGCACAAATACAACCAAAATAAAAACTATAGTTCTCTTCCATTTTTATATAAAAATAATGAAACCCCTATCTCTCTTTCTTTCCATATTCACCACCACAAATGCAAAAGAACAGTAAAAATAAAAAAATAAAATCATCCACTCTGTCTGATGTAAAAAGCTATTCACGCTCGCACATCATCTGCCAATAACTCACTGTGGACCTACTTCCGGTATATACAAAATCGTGCATCTAATTCCGTCCCGGCAGAGCTTGTAGACACGACAGTACCTATGTATATACATAGGTACCGGCTTGGGTTCTTCAAAAACAACAAAAAAGTTTCGTCACTCTTCCTTTTTCTTGGGAAAGGGACAACGGAAGAACTAGACAAGAGTGCAGCTATAGTTCGTCTTTACATTTCCAACCCAATTAACCTCCACTTTACTCACTCTATCAGGCTTTTAACACCTCCAACATCGCTGTCGTCGTTGCCGACGCTTCCCATACCATAATATCATCTTTATACCACTACCAGTATCCTGTTCGGTGCATTTGTATGTATTACATAGAAAGGCGTGTGTGGCCTTGACCTTGTTACTCTTGCAAAAGCTCTGCACTGCACACACAAAAAATACACGTGTAACAAAGAAATAAACAAAAACCAACCAATACAAAGGGTGAGGCAAAGAGAGTAGTTAATCAAAAACCAAACAGCCCACACCCACCAAAGCCTCTAAAGAATATTACCACTACTAATGCACTTGTATTGACGGACGTCTGCAAACCACCCTATAGACTTTACACCGGCTTAGCAGTAAAATTAGTTAAAATGCCGTTTACATTTTTAAATCTCAGAGAGGTTTTTAGAAGTGAAAATGAGAACGCCCAAAATAAAAGAGTAACTTAAGTAAATGTTAGTTTACAGCAACCAAACCACCCGACTCGGTAAATAGTTTGTCTTTGTAACTTTGACTCTCGACGAGCGACACGTGTTCCACTCGCTGCCGGCTTCACTGAGAGAGAATTTCCTATTTCTGTAGCTCCGGGCAGTGATTGCTCTCTTCTTTCTCTCTTTTTCCGTAAAAGTTAACAGAATGAGCTTTACATTTTACATATAGTAGACACTTATGCCGATGTTAACTTGGTGATGTTGTGAGTATGAAGTTCTCTTTAGTCTCGAATGCAGTTACATTTATATCTACTGTTATTGCTTATGCACTTTCTCCACGGATGGGATGGTGCTTTCTGTTACAAGCAACTTGAGTAACACAAGTAAATGGGTTCGTTGCAAATGCACATCTCTGAAAGCTTTTTCAAAACGCCTACACACACTTTGGTTCACAAAGCTTGCATTACCGCTATATACAATGCTCGTTGCCAGCCAGACATTTTGCTTATACATTACTGACTATAGCAATATGAACAGATTATATATAGAATGTGTATGCAGTTATGTTTTTTTTTTTAAGTGGCACGTGTAACGGAATGCAATGCAGTACATTAAGGGAATGAATTGCAAAGAGGAAAGAGGAAAAAAAAGGAAATGGTTTGAGATATGTATTTTTTTCTGTGTTGTTTGTTTTCCTTTGCTACCGTTGCATTGGTCTTAGGTATATATATGATGGTAGTGGGTAGATGTCACAAGTTCTCTGATAAAAAAAAAATTACATCATACCCAAACCCCTCGACCCTTAGCCTCTATGGGGTCACCCACAACACCATCTCTCTCCTTCCAAAGGGACAAACCGACAACGACAAGCGGTGCGGCGCGGCGGCGGCGGTGGCTGAAGCTTCGGCTTAGTTTGGAACATTGTGGTTCTGCGATGGTGTAATATTTTTCCTAGATTACTTGGTGTCCTAGTTTCTGTTTATCACAGACAAGCAGACAGAATGCGCCGCCTGGCGGTAGAGAATAGGAGCACACAATGGGGACATGAGGGAACGATTGAAGGGCCACATGCTGATGCACCATGTAAATGTATTGGTGATGTTAAAACAAATTCGTTCGTGTGTATAAGTTGCGCGTGCATTTAATACATTTAGGTGTGATGTAAGGTGTAAGTGAGTCGCTCATATTCCCAAAAGAAAATGTTCCCATCAAAAGTGGGGTTTTACTGAAAAGGACGTGAGATGTTGAAATAAAATATTAACAAAAAAATACATTCTTAACCACACGTAAGCTTTCAATCTCCTGTCGAAAGGAATAGAGGACTATTATAATAACATGATGATGGGGATGGTGAGGGTCTGAAACACATTAATGGGTATAATGGCAGGTGGTTTTTGACATTATTGTGAGTTGTTGAAATAGAAAACATCTATGTACCTATCTTTAAGTTTATTGCATAGGTAGATAATTTCGTTAGGGAAGTTGGTCAAAGAAAATATTTTCAGAAAAATTTTGTGTAGGTAGTTATTATTAGAATTTTTAGGACTTAAAAAAGTTTCTTGACTTTGAATTTTTGGATTATTTTTGAAACTTCTCAAATTTTATCTAAAGCCTAGCGCCGCCAGAAAAAAACTAATTTCTGGATCCATAACAGAAACACCGATACAAACCTAGATCCAATGTTGTTTTTATAATATGTGTTTAAAGACAACCCAGAACTAAAATGAATAACCCTATCAGAATGGCGACCATCTCTAAAAGAAAAAGAATAATTAAAAAAAAAAAAGAAAATAAAATGAAAAAAAAAATAATTTGGCTTTTAGAGTTTATTATATCTGTATACTACTGTACCTGTTTGGATTTATGTAAGCTAACAAAAGTTTCTTCTGCTTCAGCTATGTACGGTTTTTTATAAAATAATAAAAATATACATTTTGGACATTTTAATTTTCATTAAAAAATGATTGAGTAGATTTTCCCACTGAATAATAACCTTTTAATCATCGAATTGTGAATACATCTGGATATTTCTTATAATAAAAAATATTCATATGTAAGAAATTAAATCATCGAGCCCAAATCTTTAAAAATCTAAATCAAGGAATCTGTTTGGAAATAGCTTGATTTTATTCTCTAGGCAAATAAATAAAATAAATACAGTGGACGTCCAGTATAACTATAGAGCGAATTTGTCACCCTTTCAGAATAACAATTAAACTAAATTAGTACATACATATGTATCTCTAAATAAAAAAAAAAAAAAAACACAAACATAAACATAACTAAAAGGTGGTTAAATTTTAAGGGCAGATGTTGATTTTGAATAAAACACAAAATGTTTAGGAAATTATTGTCGTTTCTTTTCATTATGATAATATTGGTATGGTTTAACTATGTATGGAACAAAATATCGGCCAAATTGCCGCCGCGACCTCGGCGGTACCCTCCATCCGATGGTCCAAATTTTCTATGACGCTGAGGCATAATTGAGGTTCTATGCTGTTAATGTGCCGAATTATCTCATCCTTTAGCTCTTAAATTGTTGCTGGCTTATCGACGTACACCTTTTCTTTCAAATTACCCCAAAGAAAGAAGTCCAAAGGTTTCAAATCACATGATCTTGGCGGCCACCACGTGAGATAACACGGCCATTGAATTTGTCGCGCAAAAGAGCCATTGTTTCGTTAGCTGTGTGGCAAGTGGCACCGTCCTGTTGAAACCACATATCGTCCACATCCATATCTTCCGATTCGGGCCATAAAAAGTTCGTTATCATCTCACGATATCGAACACCATTCACAGTAACTGACTGACCGGCCTCATTTTGGAAAAAATACGGTCCGATGATGCCGCCAGCCCATAAAACGCACCAAACAGTCACTCTTTGTGGGTGCATTGGTTTTTCGACAATCACTCTTGGATTATCATTCGCCCAAATGCGGCAATTCTGCTTATTGACGAATCCACTGATGTGAAAATGTGGCTCATCACTGAAGATGATTTTCTTCGAAAATTGATCATCCACTGTTGCCATTTCTTGCCACCATTCTGACCATTGACGACGCTTGAAATGGTCAAGAGTCTTTAGTTCTTGAGCCAATTGCACCTTGTAAGCGTGTAAATGGAAGTTTTTATGCATAATGTTCATCAACGACGAGCGTGAGAGGTGCAATTGTTGGGCACGACGACGAGTTGAGGTGGACAACTCTTCAGCCACACTATCGCGAACAGCGCCCTTAAAATTTAACCACCCTTTATATGCAAGTAAGACCTAGGGTCTTATAAATTAGACAATGTTAGAAGGAAAAGAAGGATAGGATAGATTTTTGTTGGCACAGTGGATTGAGAAATTAGGTTGAAGGTTTTGATTTTCTCATTAAATCCCAGGGATGGCGTTCAGTTGAGGGAATATAGAAAAGAATGCTCCCTAGACTGAGGATCGAACCCACACATCGAAGTTAGCAGTCAAGCACTACTTCCACTACGCCGGGGCCACCCCCGGAGTTTACGATCTAAAACATTATCCATGGTGTTTTGCATAAGAGGCGAGGGGGTCTATTTCCCTTCGTTTAGGGGGAGGGACAGTTTTCTAAAAAAAAATCGACTTAAATTAGAAAAAAAAAAAAAAAATGATTAAAAGTCAACGGCAAAATTACAATGTCAAGTCATATCTTGTTTTTAGGAAATTCATCCATTAATTTGATTTTAATTTTTTTTTTTCAAAATTTTAAGTGTGAACATTTGATTTAATATCAGAACAACAAAACTAAAAAAGGAATTTGTGACTTTAAAAAAAGTATTACGTAACATTGTAAGTGTTGACGTTGATTAAAATGATTTTTTTCCTATTTCAAGTCGTTGTTTTTAGAAAATTGGACCTTCCTCTTGAACAGGGGGAAATAGATCCCCCTTCATGTACATTTTTTTTTCTTGTCTTGACGCAACCTACACACCCTAGTATATTGTCGCATCTCATGAAAAACACCCTCTATATAAAAAAAAATCCTACAATAACGCAAAGAGTTTTATTTCCACGGTTTTAATTTATTATGAAACCTAAGCTCCTCATATTATGCCCATATGAAATATAAACCTGATCAAAGTCTTTTGCAATAATTTATTTCTAGAAAGGAAGACAACTTTTTTGCAAACAGCTTTAAATAAAAATACAAATTTTAAGTCTAAAATCATGTATTTTAGCGAAAGGAGAACTCAGATACTGTCAGTCCCAAAGGGCTCATCAACAAGCCTACCTATTTTTAACCTGTGTCAAGTTGTATTTTACTTGAGCTCCAGATCATGTTAAATTAAAATGAAAATCAGATCTAATTCATACTCATAGGTATACATATTTCAATTATCCTTTTGCTATCCCAATTTTATAGTCTTTATGGATTTACATATACAGTGACTTAAATTTTAAATTTTTGCGTCTTATAGGATTAAATGACTTAAACATTGTCAGTATAGAACGAGTACTAGTTCCTATGCATTTATATTTTTCTGCATCCATTTCTATCGGTATTCGCGATTTCACTTTTTTAATTTCCATGAAAATCCTTCAAAGGGAAAGGAGTCAATTTTTTGTCTTTAATTTTCCTTAGTCTTCTATTTGGCTTCTTACATTAGTAATTGTGTGGAAATCCTGTTATGGCTGCCCTTATCACTATTTCTTTGTAAATTTTCCTTTGTTTGCACTTTTTAATTTGAATGCGTTCTCCTTTAAAAAAATTTACAGATTTCACTCATAGAGTAACTATGGGGACATTGAAAATGACTTGTATTACGTCGATAAAACAAAAACATGTCTAATCTTTGTGATTTTGATTTTGTATAGGTACTATTGTTGCATTATAATTTCACAAACTGTCTTAGAAACCATTCTACAGTCTGAAGTTCCAATTTGTAAATTTAATGTCACTTCCCAGTTGGCGGTTAAATTAATGTTGTTAATTTTTTTAATAAAGTGAATCTTAGTTTTAATTGTAGCTTAACTCGCAATTATACAATCATACTCATTTTCATCCGCACCGGTACAGCACTTATACACGAAATTAAAGTTACATACTATCTATCTTAACGTAAATCTAGGTATTTGAAATTTTTGCATAGCTAACGATTGCAGAAAGGTAACTGAATTATTACAGATCGATTAAAGCATACATCATATACGGTTCAACTTAATTCTCGACTCAGTCGGTTGTTGTTCAAATCAACCCGTGTCTTGGCTTGTTATTTGATCAATTTGACGGTTGATGAGAAAATCAAAAGATTTTGAATTTTTTCAAATTGATTTACAAGTATTTCAAATCATTGAACTATGTATATTGTATAAAGCCAAGACATTTGATCTACTGTCCAGGTAAACCTTTTTTAAATCGAGACAAAATTTACAAAGAATTTGATGCGAAGCCCAACCTCACTGCTAATTGTTTTTATTCTAGAATATTTTATTTTAAAATATTTTGAACCCTTCTTTTAATCAATTTAACAATATCGAGTCGCGTGATTTTTTTTTAGACAAAAATAATGTTTTTGACACTTGGAGCTGAATTCTTTTAACTGAGTTTATGAAATGTGTGGCCGAGCGGCGAGCATCAATTTAGTTGACAACCAAATTGAATAATTTATGGTCTACTTTAAGATGAAGCCTAAAATTTTATTTGCATTTGAGGACCTTAAACTTGAAGATCTGACCATTAGGGCTTAAGTTATAAGTTTATTAAAGAGGTTCAAGTAGGTAGCTATGCAATATGCATGTTCTAGGTTAAAAAATAAAATCGATTTAGAAGTTAGTAAAGTTTTTCCCCAAACGTTGTCTAGCATATTCTAGGTTCTTTAGGTTGATTTAGAAAAAAATCAACTTTTGTCACATTTTACCTTAATTTTGAGACCTAAACCTCGAACATCCGATTATTAGAATAAAAGTTAGAAGCTAACCAAGACCTTAACCTTGATGATCTGGTCCTTAGAACTTAAGTTATAAATTTGTATGAGAGGTTCAAGTAGGTACCTATTATGCATATTCTAGTTTCAACAATCGATTGATTTAAAAGAAAGTCAACTTTTGTCACATAATTTCTTTAGACTGACATTTTACCTTAATTTTAAGACTTTAACCTCAAACATCCGATTATTAGAACAGAAGTTATAATCCAAACAAACCAACCAAATCCAAACTTTACGATTTTATTATTTGTAAAATACCTACTAAAAATAATGTTCATGCACATACCTACATACCAACATATGTACATACATGCACATCTACATACCTACATAATGTATATCATTTTTGTGCCCGATGCAAAGCCAGTTTTGTTTGCCACGTGGTGTTTATTTTTTTATTGCACACACTCCACCGTCTTCTCCCTTCTATCAATACATTCTTTGTTGGTACGTAACGTACCTACATACATATTCTGTTTGTTTTTTTTTTCTTTTGCCGTGATGAAATATAGTTCTAAAAAGACAATTTTTCAAGTTTCTAGTATGAAATTTTTTAAGATTTTGCAAAAATTTGTATGCAGATTTGTAGCCTGTCATTTAAACTCGAATTATCTAGCTTAATATCGAACATCCAATAATTTTAACTAAAGTTATAGGCTTCTAAGTGGGCTCAAATCGAGCATTTTTCGAATTTTACATTCCTCCACTGAATCTCGTCCGTTGGCGATGATCAAAATTTATGTACGCTGGCTGAAATTCATCACTTGTGTTTTTTGCTTCATTTTATTCATTTTGGTAGTTTCTTTGGTAACACCAACCAAAAATTCAATCGTTCTCCCCCTATACGCTAGAGTTCATTCTATATCTTTGTTCATTTTGGTAACACCATACTTTTATCAAAACGACCCTATAAACATTTTCAATGTTAAAAAAGTATCACAAATTGAAGTAATGGGATTCAACATCCCGCTTATTTTTAAAGTTTAAGAATGTAATTTCATTACCTAATTGTTTTTACATGCGATTTAAGGACATTTATTAAAAGAAGAAGATTTAAATTTTAAAATAGACTAAGTGTAACTGTTGGATAAAATCTATCTCACTTTATAATTAAAACATCTACATCGACATAACACATCTCTTTTGAATTTCCCAAGACTTATTTGGGCTTCCGAAAATTAAGCCAAGGTACGCTAGAAAAAAAAACCCTTGGAAAAAAGACTCGAATATTTTGAAAATCTTTTTATTAAAAGTTGTTTGGTAATAAGAAACCCAGAAGAGACCCAAAACACTGTATTTTTTTATCAACGTATTATTGTATTAAATTAGCAGTTTTGTTTTAGAGACCTTTTCTGTTGGTATCTTCTATTGGGATGGACTTGATCATGTGACCTCGGTAGCGCAATGCGAGCATTGGCTCGGAAGGAGCTTGGTCCAAGTTCAAGTAAATCAAGAAGAAACATTTTCGGAAGAACAGGTGAAATCAATTCTAAAATTTTGAAAGAAATTACCTTTAAAAGAAAAATTGTTTTGATATTAAAAAAAATGCCCTTTTTTAACTGCATATTATTTATTTAATTTCGATTAAAACATTGAAACTCGTCGGTAAATTATTTAATTTCCCACACAAAATTTTTCAAAAAGTTAGGTTAGATATAATTGCAATACATTTTAAAGGAAATAGAATATCAAAAGGAATTCATTGTTTATATACGAAGGTTTTTTTGATCGATTACAATTTTAATCTGGTTTAGCAGATTTCATCATTATTAGAATTTAAAAAAAAACGTAAACTTTGATCAAAATTTAGAATTATATTTAAAAAAAAAAAGAATACGTAGCTCGCTATTTTAGTACTCATATCGTGAGTGATGGATCTGAAAGTGGATTTTCTTTTAATTTTTACAAGGATCAACTATTTAAGTTTGGGGTCATAATTTAGAGATACTTTTATTATATTTATTTATTATTTATTATAAAAAAATATATCTGGAAATTTCGGGAATAAAACAATTTGTTTTTATTTATTAAATAAAATAGTTGTTAAATGTTTTCTTTTTCATTTTAATTATTCTTGCGTCGCAAATAATTTAATACTTCATACTATGCCTAACCGCCTTATGAATTTAGTACTCCACCCTCACCAAGTTTTATTTTACAATTGGAAATAATGTTAAAATAGTTCACTATGGCGTATACTTATCTAAAAGTAAACAAACACTACACTATAGTTTTTAATTAGTTTGAATGCTCAGTGCACAGCTAGAGTGCATAATCTTTTTTAAAAGAAAGAGGTAGACGATATAAATGTGTAAATCTAATGGTTTAACTTTCGAGCTTAATAAAGACAAAAATTAATGATTCAAGTGAGGAAATTATTCATATTTTATTTATTTATTCATCTAAAAGTAACATACTACTTACTTAGACATAGCTAAATAGCTAACTAAATATTAAACAATAATTAACAGAAGTACATATAATATAAATAAATACAAATGTAACACATATACATTAACTTAATCAATTACAACGGTATTCATAAATTATGTTTTGAACAATTCTCTATTAAACAATCAAGTTCGATTACATTTAAGCATAAGTTAAAAAAATGACAATGTTCATAATATATATGTATAAAAATTAATCAAACGAAATGAATGGAAATGTAGAAAAAATAGTTTTCGTCATACCGTCATTCGTTGGTAAATCTGTAAGACTATGCATCAAATTCTTATTCTGTACATCCAGCCTAAACAGATAGCTGTTAAATTCTAGAACGGTTTTAATTATTTTTAAATTGTAACTAATATTAATTTGTTTTGTTTTTTTACTTCCCATTGGAAGTAATTGTAATTGGTCCGATTTGTCGAATCGAAAATTTTGACATTTCTCGACGTTTTGAAGTCCCAAGAATCCGAATCCATTGTTTTTAGAGAGATGTATGTATGTGTGTGTGTACGTACGTTCGTACGTTCGTGAGCCATTCTATCGTTCACTGTATCTCGAGAACGGATATTGATATTGACTTCAAATACATTTTATTTTTTAGATAATAACATCATGAAGTGCAGACAAAAAAATAAAATTCAATAAACGGTTATTTTGCTACATTAATTTAAAAAAAAAAAAAAGTTGGAAAAAATCTTTCGTCTCGAATATTTCGAGAACAAGAATTGTCATCGACTTCAGGTTAATTTTATTCTACACAGAAGAATTGAAAAGAATTTAAAAAAAAAATAAAGGACTTTTTTTTTCTAAATAAAAAAATATGCTAAAATTAGCTGAAAAACATGTTTCGGTTCTAATATTTTGTGAACAAACTACGATTTTAACTTTGGGATAATTTTATTCTATACACGATGCCATATTTGATAACTGATATTAATTAAAAAAAAATTCAATTGACGTTTTTTTTAAGCAAAAAATACTACAAGAAAATACTAAAAATCATTGAAAAAAGTTTTTCGGCTCGAATATTTAAAAAACAAACCATAGTATAGAAGCCGAAACAATTTTTTCAAAGGAATAAGAATTATTCAACTGACAGTTTTTTTTAAATCAAAAAATCACCAAAAATTAAAAAAAATTAAAATTTTAAGTTACATAGTTATAACGGGTGTTTTTTTAGAGGTATAGAACTTTAAGTTCACTGGTAGATTCGGTGAATAGGCCAAAAAAAAAGATTGCCGTTGATCCCAATTTTAATAAGCGAATTTTGTTTAGCAATGAAGCTCACTTTTGGTTGAATGAATACGTCAAGAAACAAAACTGCCATATTTGGAGTGATGATAATCCTCAAGTGTATGTTGAGACACCGTTACATCCACAAAAACTGACTGCTTGGTGTGCTTTATGGGTTTGTGGAATAATTGGTCCGTACTTCTTTAAAAACGATGCTGGCCAGAACGTTGCAGTTAATGGTGATTTCTATAGAGCAATGATTACTGACTTTTTCATTCATCAATTGAACAACCATGATGTGCAGGTGCTGTGGTTTCAACAAGACGGCACAAAATGTCACACAGCTCGTGCCACAATTGATTTATTGAAGGAAACGTTTGGTAACCGCATAGTTTAACGTTACGGACTCTTGAATTGGCCTCCATGATCGTGCGATTTAACGCCGCTTGACTATTTTCTGTGGGGATATGTGAAGTCGCTAGTCTACGCCGATAAGCCCGAAACGATTGACCCACTTGGAGGACAACATTCGTCCCGTTATTGCCGATATACGGCCATAAATGTTGGAAGAAGTCATCGAAAATTGGACCTCCAGATTAGACTACGTCCGATCCAGCCGTGGCGGTCATATGCCAGAAATCATATTTAAATTATAATGCCAGAAGATTATCTTTCGAATAAAGTAAATTCCATTTCAAAGTTCTATACCTCTAAAAAAACACCCTTTAGTATTAATTAAATTAAGTAAAATTATTTGTTTTGGTTTAAAAAAAATATTTTTCAATGAAAATTATTTTGACTTTTTATACCAAATTTACCGATTGAGCCATTAGGTTAGTATTTACCCACAAATTAGGCCATTTTGAAGCAGCCTCAGCAAGATGTAAAAATAAAAATTAAAAATCAGTGAAATATTGTGCCGTCACCGTGATTTGAGTATGGCTTTTGGCACAGGCAATAAAATATATTTAGCTGTAAACCAATCTTGCGTTACAGACTGATGTAGCACAAACAACAAATTATCAAAAAACCAATAATAACACAAAATTGTTTTTTTTTTTTTCGCATTGGATCAATTACCATTGAATACGTTCATTTTGCTCCACTCGATAAAGAGATATTATGTTTTGATGTTATTAATACCAACCAACAACACTTGCCACTTGAATTATACAGCTACAGCCCTTTGTGTCCTTGTGTTTTTGCAAAATAACAAAATTTTCTTTTGATTTCTCTTCCCTTGTTTTCAAAGGTTCTTTACAAGCAAAGCTGAAAGTTTGTCGATAATCATGACAAAGACGAATCCAAAAGCAGGTACATATGTATATACAGAAAACAACAAATTCATGAACATATAGGTACGAGGACGTGTTACTCATACAGGACAATAGAGCACATCATCCAAAGGAAGTATCTAACTCATAAACATCAAAACATTCCCTAAGCAAGTTTAACAGGACCGGATTGATGTAAGATTGAAAGCCAGCATTAATCAAAACTTAATAAAATAAGTTGCACTTAACCTTCCTATTTTGGCACTTTTGGCAAAAATTAAGACTTAAACACTACTTCTTCAGGTGAGTTTGAACTGCGAAACTAGGCCTTCGTTTTCAATATTGGCCCCTTGAATTCGTTAGGAATTCTAATCTTATTAGACACAGTTCACACTAGATATTGGTTATAAAATGTATTTAAGATTAATTGAACTTGCGGTCCTATTTACAAGGTCCTCACTTGTTAACTTATAAATCCAAATGAGGTTGTGAATTTATAAAATAAATAAATTCTATGAAAAATTAAATAAAGTCAATTTTGTCTCATCTTGAGCTCTTTCACAAATCCACTCCTGTACAAGTGTTTGTCTATAAGGTGTGGTGTTGTTATAACAACCGACCAAAAGGGTTTTCTATTCTGGGACACAATATTCTTTCGTCATCCATTTACTTCCTCTATATATTTTTCACTCTCATATTATATTATTTTGCCTTTGTTGCTAACGCTTGTCCTTTGTTCAGATTTACTACAAATAGGACGTCGAAGTCGAACGTCGCACGTCGCAACTCGTATCAGGATGAGGGTCCTTTTGAGATTCTTTCGTTCTCTTATATATGTATCTTAGCCTGATTACTTGCACCATTGTGCATTTATATTGCTTTGATGATGGAGATGCGTTGAATATAGTAGCAAAGCAAAACTATAAACCATCATCAACAGACTGACTACTCTCAAGTCCTTTTGTCCTTTCCAAAGGACACTTTCGAATATCGATTTCGTTATTTTTGGCTGGTTTGGTTATTGTTGTTGTTGTTATTGTTGTTTTTGGCTGAAGCAGGATGAAATGGTTTTGGCCGTTTACATTTACAAAAGATTTTGTGGTCGGTTGAATGTAAGTCGAATTAAGAGGAGTTATATTTAGGGGTTGAGACATGAGAGAGAGAGAGAGTGTGAGTGTGGCAAAGTAGGGTGATGGTTTGAATTGATTTAACATTTTGTATACAATCGGCTTAAAATAAGCTTGGACTGGCAATGGTTTGACTAATACTGTAACAATTGTTATTGAAATTTTGGAAAAAACAAAATGACTGCAACTAAGTGGATTAAAAGATTTATCAGTAATAATATTCTCTTAATATTAATATTTTTGAGTACATATAGATCATTGATGTTTGAATGAAGAATGGAGAACTGAAATATTTTTATGATGATCCACATTTATGAACACAATTGGGGGGTGCGGCCAGTGCCGTAGCCAGGATTTTGGTTCGGGGGGGGCTTGCTTCCAAATTTTACGAGGAATTCTTTAAACAAAAAACTATATATATCCCAATTTATTGATTTTTATTAGTTTTTGAATTGTATGTACTCAAACGAATATATACTTAAATTATTTTTTTATACACACATTTTTCAAAGCAGAAGACGTCTTGATTTTTTTTTAACATGAGATCAATCACCTTATCTGGATCCACATTAATATCTGAATGAGCAGATATCATAGCAAGTGAGCTTAATCTTCTATTCCCCAAAACTCTTCGGGACACTGTTTTAATCCTTTTCATAGTTGAAAAGGTTCTTTCAACACTAGCTGTGGTCACTGGAAGCGTGGCCAAAACCGTAAGCAAGAAGTAGTTTATACCTCTAAATTTAGTCTTGTCACATATATCAAGCAATTTTAAAACTTCGATAGAAGGATCAATCGACGATATTTTTTCGCACCAGAGAATGTACTCAGCTTTCACAGCTGACAACTAAATTGCATAATCAAAGTAACATGTTAGCTTTTCCATTTCGTTAACTCGCCCAACCGCAGAAAAACCTGGGAGAAGAGCTTGAAACGATGGTAGAACGTCTTCGTTGATCATGAATCTGTACGTAAGATTTTGTATTAACGAATCTATTCAAGGAATCAATACAACCACTCTAAAATAGGATTCAGTAGAAGAGGTTTCTGGATTGGAACGTGTTGTTTTTTTTTCAATGAAGTTCTTAGTCAAATAAGTCCTCGGCAAGGATAGGTGCGGATTGAAAAGCCTCTCTGGAAAAATCTTCGGCTTTTTCTCTGATGTTCTCAAGAGAATTCAGAACTTCTTTGGTGCGAAATCTAAGGATTTGTTCTGTAGGAAAACTGATAAGGGCAGCGTTAAACTGAACAGCTTTTCGCATACAATGGGGCTAACTAGGAAATCACATTTTTGGACCGCTGCCAAAAGTGTTGATGCGTTCGAAGACATCGCCCACGTTCTGCTCGTTATTTCTTCAAGACTTATTGAGATGCATTTGACTTTCGGGGGGGCTTCAGCCCCTCCAGCCCCCCCCCCCTGGCTACGTGCCTGGGTGCGGCAGCTCTTACAGAACCAAAAGGCCTAGTGACTTACAACTCTCAGTCATTTCTTTGTACGTGTTATTGGCAGGAACGGAGGGGACCTACAATTTTCAGTCAAATCCAAATGCCTAAGTTGAGAGGCACTTTTATATATGACAAGAGATACTCTTTGAGAATTTGTCAATTCTACGCAAGACGCAGTACCCGTGAAAAATATTTCTGTTTCTAGGTGGAATAAGCCGGGAATCGAACACAAAATCTTTGGAGTTGCAGTCCTACACCCAATAAGCATTACGTCAAGGGCTGCTACAACCACATACTTTATCCAAATATTTAGTTTGAAGTTTTAAACATTTTGTGTCATAGGTTCAACTCTCTTAAAAAAGTTTCAAAAAGCGGTGTTTTTCATGTTTAGGAATTATCAAAACAACTTATTTAAAATGAAATGTAGATTAAAAAACAATGCTAATATTTTGATACCTCTTCCCCTCAGCTGTCCTCCACCATTTTCTCATTTTTAAATATCGCTGGAAAGGACAAAATGTGCAACATGAAATTTTGAATATTTTATGTCATTTAAAGTGCGACTCACTTTATTCTTCCATAAAAAAGAGGGCGGCAAAGTGCCTAAAATCATATACTATGTCTTTAGTATTAGCATAATAGTTTTGCACTATTGACGCTGAAGAAATTGGTGCAGTGCAATAAGATCCGTAGAAATAACTGAGGGTTTTTTTTTTCCTTTTTTGAGTGGCAATAAGACCCACCACAAAAAAGCATTAAGACCCGCGGGAGGTATTGCCTTTTTGAATTGGCATTAAGACCCAGACTTAAAGTGTGATTTGATAATTCATATAAGTAGATACTTCGCTTTAACTTTATTATGTTGGTCAAGAAAACTGTGACAAGGCCTGTCTGAGGACTGAATATACCCTAAGCGGAACAACGCGAGTTGCGTGAGCGGGACAAGGTGCCCAAGGAGGGAGTTTAAACCCTTGGAACCCGACCAACCAAGATATTGTTATCCAAGAAAACTGTTTACAAAGTCCGTGGAGGTGGAGTTCCGTGGAGTTTATTGCACTGCACCAATGAAATCACATGACAGCACATCGCCTTATCTAAATCGATTTGAAGTGTTTAATTGTGATGGGAATTTTAACACCACTGGTTGCCAATGGGTTTCAGTACTTTTAAGACCTCTCAAGAGGTTATTAGAAATATTAGAAATATGATGGAAAAAGATCTACGATCTCTAGCGATTACAGCGGTTGGACGTGCAACGTCACAGTATTTAACTGCTTTAGCTTTAGTCGGGATATCAGCAGCTGTACCTTGGTTACATTCAAGTAGTGGTCCGAGTGAATCAATGTTGACAACTCGGAACGTTCTAACAACCGTGATACTGGAAGAGCACCTCGATTCGATCGTAATGTATTCAATCAATTTGACCTTTCTTTGCTCAAGATATGTATCTCTATCTCTCCACAGCAAATTCGATCAGCCTCAATCTGTTATCTGAGGTGGTAATGGGCGGGTGGTCCTTCCCGATTTTATCTTCCTTCGTAGCTCGTTAAAATTGCCTTAGAAATTTTTGTATCATAGCTTTGGTACTTTGCCCAGGAGCTCTTGGTACATCTATTAAGCTTCATCAGCTAAACCTAAAACGTATCAAAACTACTAAAATTCAACCTTGAATTAAATAACCTACCTCAAAAAAATTATACGAATAGGTACCTTTAATATGGCATCCCTCATTTGACCCATGTAATCTAAAGTGAATGTGATCACCCACATAAAATACTCACCACAAACCTAAATCCTGGCTAGACACTCAGACAAACGAAGCCATCGACCCTTTCTGCAAGCTAGACATTGTTTTGATGCCAACGACGAGAACGACAACGACGACGTTGGAGGCGGCAGATGGCAGTTCAAAAAAAAAAATATGCAAAGTAAGACATTGTCCCATAACTCCCCTCTGAAAAAATCCTATATAAAAAACAAATAGGAAACCCTGATACTAAACTTCCTTTTGTTAATACACCAATTCCGCCGCCGCCGCTGTTGTAGACTTTACCGCCGCCACTCTCAACGGCACTTCCACTGTCTGCACTCCTGTTTACAAGAGGCGCTTCCTTATTGTTTCCTAATCTTCTATTACACTGTGGCACCCCCATCATCGCCACCACCACCATATACCTACATAGTTCAGCAGAACAAAACTGCCACAGCACTAAATTCTATTGCAAATTTCCCTTTTGGAGCGCCAGCCACATTGAATTTGTCGCGACACAGTCAATAGATGTAATCTTCTAGAGAGGTGATTCCCGAGTATAGAAGTAGTAGGCTAGGCTGTTCCACTCCACTTCAGATTATAATTGCTCAGTGTGAAGCAACAGAAAGATAAACCATCTCTACCAGCATCTTTTCTTGATAGACGGATAAAATTGGTGTTACCAGAATATGTAAAAATTATTATTTTTTTAATTTTATTCAAAAAATGTAAAAACATAATATTTTCTTGCCTGTAATTTTCTCTGTAGTATTGTTGGTGATTTGAACCTAAAAATTAAAATCAAATCGATTAAAATGAGTTATAATTTTATTTAAAATTTATAAAAAATGCGTTTACACAAAATTATAATTATACTGCTAGAGAAATAAAACGTTTTAAAAAGTGTGTTTTAAGATATAATCAATTTATTATTTTAACCAGAACGAAAATGTAAGTCATCATCATCATCCAAACAGACAGACAAAGCTGCGAAACACAGTTTTAAACTTTCTTGATCAGTTATCACAATAAATTGAAAAATTATTTAAAAAGCTCAGTTTTATTGGAATTTAAAATTTTTATTGCATTTTATTTTATTTAACAATTTTTCGTTTTAATAAAAAAAAAATAAATGAGAACGTAAAAGAAAAATATGGAAGTCTGTTCACACTATTTACCAATACAATAAACTCCAGACCAGACCCAGACCAAAAGACAATGCCGCGGCAAAAGGGACATGATGACGATTGTGTGAGCTTCTGGGACGAAAACAACTTCATTTGGAGGAGTAGGCGAGTGTCTCTCTGTTCATTGTAAATAATAAAAGAAGAAACGTGTTTGCTCCCAGACACTGTCGTCGTCGTCGTTGGATCGGTGTACAATTAGGTCTTGCAGTCTACTGCAAGCAGGTCTACTGCTTACTTATGAATATGCGACAGCATTAGACGCTTCACTCTGGCTAGAACGGATGCATCATCGTATTCCTACATAAAGCAGTGAGCGTACCTATAGTTGTCATCGCCTACAACACAGGACTATATAAGAGTGTCCCTGAGGGGATGAATATAGGCTCCAGTTCAAGCTACTGGATAGAAGACACTTCGTGTCTGACCCAATTAAATTTTTTACAACGAAAAAATGTAAGTGGAAGGAGAGACAAGTGTGACATCCCTGTTTTTTTTTTTTTTTAGGGTTGGAGGGGTTTATAAAAACTGTTTTCATTTACTATTTTTTTCCCAGACGGTGACGATGCTGATATTCAAAAGGGTTTCATAGGAAAACGTACATAGGTATAGCCTATCACTGCGATGACACGGAACTGGGACTAGATATGATTCTATTAATCTGTTTTGATTTTCATGCGGGAAGGTATTGTAGACTCAAAGCAATGGACGTTTGTTTCGATTGTTTGCACATAAAAGCATTCGATTATTTTTCTAGGGAACGATACTTAAGGAAATAAATAAAGAAATATTTTCATAACAAGTTTATATGCATATGAAATCTTGTGGACATATGTATGTATTTTTTTAAGCCATTTATTACAAGGTAGGGTAAAAGTTTAATGTCATAATGTGAATGCACCATAATTTTTGCAAATGGCGGACAGTGATGTTAAACTAATTTTGCAAGTTGCTGAATTATAAGTCTGGAGCATTGTTGGTTCCAGAAGGACGGAGTAACCACTCAACAACTGAAGCAACATGGGTATATAATATTGCATCTTGGGCGGAATTAACAAACCAAGAATATTTCTTCATGAAAAGTGAAGATAAAATTGTAGGTCCCCACCATTCCTGCCAATAACAGCCACTATTTTCTAGTACTAACCAGGCCTTGGTTCACAATGAACTGTCACACTGAAAGATGATGATGATTTTGGTCTTCTCTCTCTATTCAACAAATGTGTTAAAATTATATCTTGCATACAGTTTTTTTTTTTTTTTTTGTAGAACTCGCATGAAGGTGAATGTAAATCCACTATAAATAGCATGTTTTCTTTTCGTGAAATTAGTTAAGATTGTGTTTAAATAAAAAAAATTATTAAATTAAATAATTTAAAAACTGGGCAAAACTATGGTAATGCACCTATTGTGTTTGTTTTATAAAATAGGCAGTTCAGTTTTCTCAGGCTCACTGAGATCTCAGAGAAATCAGTAATCTCAAAAATCTGAACATAATTCCTCAGTAAAATTCCTCACTTTTGCTGTCAAAGATGCTTGATTATTTTTTGTCGCAGTTGATCAAATTATAAAAAAATGAAATGAGGAGTGCTTTTGACTTCTACCGGACAAATATTGTTCAGGCTTCAAGTTCTTCTACTGCATCAGGAAAATTATTCCACAGGAATCTACTCCAAATGAGAATTTATTCCACTTTTAGTAGTGGGAATCTGTTAAATTTTTCAAAGTGACTACAATTAATTCCCCACCAAGAGAGAGAGAGAGACAGAGTATAGAACAGTTTTTAGTGAAAAAGAACTTCACTTTGAAAAGTGAAAAGTGGAGTTGTTGTTGTATCCCGATTAATGTGAGAATTAATTTCACTTCTTTTTCGCGATTGTTTGATATATGATGTTTTTCATTTTTACCTCAGAGCAGATCACTGAGCTGTCAAAAATAAATTCTATGTTTCTTTTTTTACCTCAGACAAATCGGAGCACATAAATCGTGTTTCTTTTTTCCATCGGAGCATGCTCTGTATGCTCAGAATAAAATAGCCGAGCAAATGGAGCAAACCGCTGAGCGAAGCCAACTTCACTTTTATTTTATATGTGATTTGACGGACATGACATGATAAAAAAACCAACGATATAAATGGGTCCACTTCATGTTTAAACAATTTATTATTTTAATATTTTGTATTTGTATTTGTATTTGTATTTGTATTTGTATTTAATCTTTGTCAATGTTTACATAATACTTCAAGAATTAATCTTTTAATAGTATCGAAAATTGTTACCAAGTTATACTGTATAACAGTTAAATATAAATGTATATATAAAAAAAAAAAAAATAAAATAAAATAAATTAATTAATTTAGAAATTAAGTATAAACAATTAATGAGAAAAAAAATAATTAAATCTATTTTATTATTATTAGAAAGAAAAGAAATCTTATTATAATTTATAAGCAAGAAAAGAAATCTATTATTTAATTTAATGTTGAAAAATACAAAAATATCTTATTCTTGAAAAGGGTTAATGAGGTTATTCTCTGCAAATCAATTGGTAGCGCGTTCCACAGTAGAACAGCTGCTACAAAAAAGTATGAAATTAGAGTTCAGTGCTCAAGTGTGTTTCATAATTAAATTTGAGGGCTCTGATTATAATCTCCTCAGAGCTTTGCTCTGATCACTCAGCCTCTTCTCAGAGTTTTGCTCAGAGCCAAAAAAAAAAAAAAACGCCAATAGTATTATATTTTTACACTGTAACTTGGGTGGCCAGTGATTTTGTTGTTTTAAGAACATTACGAGTTACCTATCAAATATCAATTAAAATAAATTAAACATGAAATTACAGGTGGGAAACTATCCCACAAAATTTCAAAGATAATAAATTTTCTCTTTCGATAGGAATTAATTTTACTTTAAAAAGTGGAACAGATCTACACTAAAAGTTCCGTAGAATCCAAAGTGGGGCTACAAAATATTTAAAAACATATTTTTGGTTGATTATACCTACATTTGTATGTTATTTCAAAAACTAGTTGATATTTTTTTCTAATGTAATAAGAATTTTAAATGTATGAATAATTTTTTTTTTAAATTGCAAAAATATTTTCTGGGATAGTGTTGGTATCAAAAAAATTTTAGGAGAATGCATGCGAACATATGCCACCCAGTCTGTATTGTTACTGTATTTTTCAAATGGATTCCAAAATGTTCTTATCTAATGCTAATACCCTCAAATGTAGGTATAGGTATAGCCTAATTTAATACCACACATTTTTTGAAACTTAAATACGAGTTAAATGATAATTCAATTAATTGTTCATACAAAAACCTATAGCAGAACATCCCAGCATGGACATTTCATCTCGAATAAGTCGTTAACGACCCAAACACTTGCTTTTATTTTAGAGCTTCATTCGTTCATTCATTCACCTTGACACACGTCGATGGGACAAAGCGCCTAAGTAAACGACCGAGACTGCGTACTGCTGGATACAAAAAAAAAAAACATAATAATAATTATTTTAATCACTCTCATGATGATACTCAAGTCCTTTTTCCTTGCAGTCTTCGACATATAATATTTTTTTTTTATTATATTTGAAAAGTAGGCCTCTCATCACAGAGACAGACGACGACGTGTCAAATATGCCTAAGGGGGTTGACTGACTATGATCTCCTAAGGACCAACGAGCATCATATCGTTCGAAATGGCTGAAGCAACGTGAATGAAAAGGGTGGGTTCCCGCTAAGCAACGCCTTTCTTGGGTTATGTTTTCTTGTTTATCCCATGGACGAGCCTACGCCTTTTGAACCCCCAGCTTCAATTCCCATTTGTGGAAATATCCTTTCCCCACAAAACTAAATTTGTAAGAAGTTAAAAGAAAAAAAAAAACACGACCGCCACCACCACCACACAACACCACTCCTGCCAATGTGTAATTGGGGAGAAGGCAGTTGAGGGTGGCAATATACCTTCATCTCATTCCCCCATAGCAGCCGAGTGGTATGAATTGTATGTCACTACTGAAGTGCTCGCATTTGCGTTGATGCCTCCTCATCCTTATAGTAGCAAAGCAACCCCCAACTTTCCAAAGGGTGCCAAGCTAAACGCATTGGGGGGAGAGTGGGTGGAGTTGCCCTTTGGGAAATTCACATAGCACCGCTTCAGGGGAACTAAATGCACCCATGTTGGTTCATTCGCTTATGTTGCAAAGATTTACTTTTTTTTCTTATATTGTTATTATTTATTTTTTGCAAATTTACCTATACATATATGCTTGTATCTATATCTATATATATGCACATAAAATAATGCATTTCCCAAGGAGGACACCAGTTTAACGATATGAGCTATAAACTACAAGAGATAGGACCAAATAAGTGCATGATAAGCATTTAATTAAAAATGAAAAATTAATTAGTATTTGATCTAGAGGAGAGCATCTTTAGAATGCCATTCATATCCTTTTGTGGGTAAAATTAAATCCACATCAGTTTGTAAGTGGGAATTTGGAGAGCTTAGATGTCTTGTATATCTACTAAATAGCTTTTGAAGACTTCTTCTCGTATTGCAAATGAATGATAGAATGAATAATTGTAAAAAGTGAGATTTTATTTATTTTTTTTTTCTTCTCAAGGGTTTGTTTTTTTATTATTTTTATTTAATTTCTTAAGAAATCAGTTTGAGGTGCACCAAAGATTTTAGAGGAAAATTATTTTTTTTTTATTTTCAGGCAATTAGGTGAAATTTTGAATATGTTTAGAATTTGACATGTTTAAGCTTGAAAGTTTGCATTCCTTTTATTTTAAAATTGAGCTTAAAAAACTCCTTAGATTTGTAAATGAACACAATTTTTTTATAGCATCTCATCATTATAAAATTACAAGGAATTAGTTAACGGCCGCCATATTAAAAAAAAATAAATAGTTTTTATTCAATAACTCATCCGCATTTAATTTTGATAAAAAAATCATACTCATTCAGATATTGTAACGAGTTTTTAGAAGACACATTATTTCGTGGCGTAAAATAACTTCAAATGTAGCCAAAATGTTAGAAAATCGAACATTATGGAATTTTTAAATATTTTAAAATAGTTAATTAAAATGCCAACAATAAACAAATTAGGTACAGGTTAGAATTTTATCCTCAATCTTTTAATATACATATATGTATGTACAGTAAAAAAATAAAAAATAAAAATAAAAATAAAAATAAAAATAAAAATAAAAATAAAAATAAAAATAAAAATAAAAATAAAAATAAAAATAAAAATAAAAATAAAAATAAAAATAAAAATAAAAATAAAAATAAAAATAAAAATAAAAATAAAAATAAAAATAAAAATAAAAATAAAAATAAAAATAAAAATAAAAATAAAAATAAAAATAAAAATAAAAATAAAAATAAAAATAAAAATAAAAATAAAAATAAAAATAAAAATAAAAATAAAAATAAAAATAAAAATAAAAATAAAAATAAAAATAAAAATAAAAATAAAAATAAAAATAAAAATAAAAATAAAAATAAAAATAAAAATAAAAATAAAAATAAAAATAAAAATAAAAATAAAAATAAAAATAAAAATAAAAATAAAAATAAAAATAAAAATAAAAATAAAAATAAAAATAAAAATAAAAATAAAAATAAAAATAAAAATAAAAATAAAAATAAAAATAAAAATAAAAATAAAAATAAAAATAAAAATAAAAATAAAAATAAAAATAAAAATAAAAATAAAAATAAAAATAAAAATAAAAATAAAAATAAAAATAAAAATAAAAATAAAAATAAAAATAAAAATAAAAATAAAAATAAAAATAAAAATAAAAATAAAAATAAAAATAAAAATAAAAATAAAAATAAAAATAAAAATAAAAATAAAAATAAAAATAAAAATAAAAATAAAAATAAAAATAAAAATAAAAATAAAAATAAAAATAAAAATAAAAATAAAAATAAAAATAAAAATAAAAATAAAAATAAAAATAAAAATAAAAATAAAAATAAAAATAAAAATAAAAATAAAAATAAAAATAAAAATAAAAATAAAAATAAAAATAAAAATAAAAATAAAAATAAAAATAAAAATAAAAATAAAAATAAAAATAAAAATAAAAATAAAAATAAAAATAAAAATAAAAATAAAAATAAAAATAAAAATAAAAATAAAAATAAAAATAAAAATAAAAATAAAAATAAAAATAAAAATAAAAATAAAAATAAAAATAAAAATAAAAATAAAAATAAAAATAAAAATAAAAATAAAAATAAAAATAAAAATAAAAATAAAAATAAAAATAAAAATAAAAATAAAAATAAAAATAAAAATAAAAATAAAAATAAAAATAAAAATAAAAATAAAAATAAAAATAAAAATAAAAATAAAAATAAAAATAAAAATAAAAATAAAAATAAAAATAAAAATAAAAATAAAAATAAAAATAAAAATAAAAATAAAAATAAAAATAAAAATAAAAATAAAAATAAAAATAAAAATAAAAATAAAAATAAAAATAAAAATAAAAATAAAAATAAAAATAAAAATAAAAATAAAAATAAAAATAAAAATAAAAATAAAAATAAAAATAAAAATAAAAATAAAAATAAAAATAAAAATAAAAATAAAAATAAAAATAAAAATAAAAATAAAAATAAAAATAAAAATAAAAATAAAAATAAAAATAAAAATAAAAATAAAAATAAAAATAAAAATAAAAATAAAAATAAAAATAAAAATAAAAATAAAAATAAAAATAAAAATAAAAATAAAAATAAAAATAAAAATAAAAATAAAAATAAAAATACAAACACAGATAAATATTTTATTAATAAAGAAGATATAAAAAAATTAGCAAATCTTCCAAAAAAAAAAATGTCAAATTAATCCAGGTATGAGGAAACATTTCTGACACTTCTATAACGACATCTTTTTTACGACATTTACGCCACAACGACTCCGTAGACATGTCAGCCCCAGCATTCATGCTTTTTGAAAACACGACGCGGTTTCAAGACCCATGAGTACCAAGAACGGCACCCTACAACACTTCTGATACCTCTTGAATGACATCTTTACACTGACAATGGATCTATTTGACAACGAAATTCACGCCACATTTACATCGACTGCACCCACATGGTTTCTCGAAGCCCGTAACACTCTTACGGGAAGCTCCAAGACCTATGAGTACCATAAACGAAAAATTTCGTCCTGGTTTTCGTTTTGCAGTACGCAGTTCCATTAGCTAAATTTTTTATTGTAGCAGATTATTTGGAGAAATCTCCGCACAGAATTAATTGTCCAGACCATTTATTGTGGGCGGAAAAGTGACATTTGAATTGTATTCGTGTTTGTATATGTTGTTTCTTTCATATCAACGTGCCTATTTGTTATTTGTATTCACTTTGTTTTCACAATTGGTGTCTTGGTGACACTTTGAGTTGTTGTTTTCGTAAGCATTTCGCTGTCCTTTTGGAGTCCAACGAAAAATTTCGTTTTTCGCATCAGCAGCGTACTAGACTTGAGACATAAGCGGATATTTAAACATATTCAACGTGATTCCCGGAGCTCATACTTTTTTTTTTTAATGTAAGAAATGTTCATTAAAGCAAAAATTTACTGAACTGTTTCTTGAATCCTTAAAATTCCAATTTGCTCGGTGAACAATATTGAACCTCTACAATTTTTTGGAGAAAGGTTAACTTTTCTTTTTACAGAAACGTCACAGCTGTCTCAAAAATTCTTTTATATTTATTCAGAAGTAAGAAGTCTTAAGAATTCTGGTGTTCGGTATTTTTTGGGAATCTTTCCCATGCGATTTATTATTTTTGTCATTTCCAATAACCATTTGTAATTCTACTTGAGAAATAGCAGCATCTGGATAATTATCAAATATTAAAATCTGCATATTGAAATAAAGAAGATATTTGAGTTGTGTTGGGAAGAGTCTTAAAATAGATTCTTATAGTTATTCTATATGCATAGAACTTTAGTAGTTCTAATCTTTTCCCCACTCACAAGCTTTAGTGCTTTCCGGAACTCCATTAAGGTTTTTTTTTCCAAAGGTTTCGGAGAGCCCATAAAAGCTACGTAGTTTTTTTTTTTTTTTCCTTTTTTTACCAAGTATACTTATAGTTGAAATTAACACTTCAAATGTGAATTGAATTCCCACTTATTTGTTTACAAACCAAAATCTGCAGAAAATATTTGAATTCATATAATAAAACAAAAGATAAACAAAAAGTTTAAATTGAAGTTAATAATTAAAAAAAAAAAAATGATTAAATATCGTCAATTTAATTTTGATATTATATTGATAACAAGGATTTATTTAAAAAGAAACAATATTTTTTTCATTTCCAACATTTTCTTCGGCACAGAAGTTTTAACCGATTACATGTTAAAAATGTCCGATTCCTTTGATTTCTTTTCATTTGCATCTAAATCTCTGAGTGAAAAAAAAATAACAAAAAGGAATAGATTTCTATTAAAATTTCCAAGACGAACAAAATTGTAACATAACAATGCAAAAGTCCAACCAACTGCTCTTTTCCCCATCACATCACATCAGAATACGATATTTAAAAAAAAAAAATGAAGAAGAAATTTTCCTTTGAGCGACACTGAATGGATTTGAAAATTCCAAACACAACTTTAATTTACAATAACAATCGATTCATCGAAATGAAGAAAGTATCCAAACTTAAAACCCATCATCCAAGGATCCTTTGATTTGATCGAAAGGCAATAGAGAAACAGAGAGTAAGAGGAGGAGGAGGAGGAGATGGAATTCGAGTGGAGTCGAGTAGCCTCTTTTGTATATCAATGGAATAAAAATACCTAAGAAAACACTTCGTCAAACATTTCCTTTCTGGTATATATAGGTATTAGTAATCGCCACTCTATAGACTTCAACAACACTGGACATACAGAACGATTTGTTTTTTTTTTTTTATTTTTCCATTTGTGGAGTGGACTATAGGGCCAGGACAGGATAGTTGCAATCTTTTTGCTTGTGCAGATGGAGAAGGAGCGTGTAACCACGAGGCACGAATTCTATTTAAAACTATTTTCATTGAATCGTGATTTTCATTTGATCAATGGTATTTGAGTATTGAGATGAACTATAAATTCTGGTTTTGTGCAGATATTGGACTAACTATTGATACCTATTGGTTTGCATGAATATAAATAGAAGAAGGATTTTAAATGTGTATTTTAACTTCAGTAAAAAAGAAGGTTTTGTTGGGGTGAGTTTGGACATTAAGCTTTTATTGTATACGTATCAATATCAAACAGTACAGTACCTATCATGCATCAATACATAAAAATAAAATTTGGTGACGCTGCATTTCGTGGAGAACCAAGGTCTAGTTACTAATGTATTAAAACATATCAACCATTCATGCTTGCGTGTTGTCATTTGGGCATCAGGAATCGAATGGACCTACAATTTCTGCCAAATCCGAACGGTTAATCTGAAGGACATTTTTCAATGACAAGAGATACTCTTAGGTCTAGTTTTTCAACGCGAGATTAAAGTTAAACCCTAGTTAACTCCACAAATTCCCTTTTGTTAAGAATCCATAAGTTACTTTACTATATATTATTAGTTGACCCCCTATTTTGCCTCATGCAACCATGATACAACCTTTTAAAAAGTAGCTATTTTGACCCTTTTTTAAAAATCTTGCGACTTTTCTGACCCCATTTCTAGAAAAAGTTCTAGTTTTTGTTGCAAAAATATTTCCAATTTTCTATTGAAATAACTGTTTTCGTTTAACTAACAGCAATCAATTATACCTATTCGATATCACAAAGTGCCAGTCACATAGAATCTCAATCTGTAACGAAATCGATGTAAAATGTGTTTGGTTCGACTCGATCGCATTGGTGTTCGCTTAGTTAAGTCGAACCCTTGCTTTTCTCTCTTGATAAATCAAACTCGACCATCCGATTCTTCAAAGGCAGGGTCATAAGTCCAAGGGCAAAAAGTCCATAACAGATTTTTGGCCCATAACAGATTCGTGGTCCAGAAACTCTACAAAAATTTCTTGTGGACTTCTGACCCATAGATTTTGGATTTCCGAAACACTTTAGTGATTTCAAAAATATTTAGTTTATTATTATTGAAATAACATTTATTCTGCCTTTTTAAGCTTGCGATGCGTTTTAAGAGTTTAATAGGTTCTAAGTTGATGTGCCCGACGGGTTTTCTTCCACAATCAGTACATCGGGTGGCCTGTTTCACGGGTTCGAAGGATTTTTACTCTCTTTTTGGATCATCTGTACCATTCACGCAACTTCGTTGCTCCGCTAAGAGTATTTTGAGTCGTCAGGCAGGCATCAATGTCAACAGTTTTCTTAATAAACAGTACGTTTGGTAATTAAAAAAAAAGAAATCAAAAAAATATTTATGGACTTATGACCCACTTCCTTTCTAATAATTAGGGAATATTGACCCACTTTTTTGTGCACTTCTGGTTTAAAGGGTGCGTAATTTATAAGTCTCTCATTGATGTGTGCACTTTAACCCACCCAAGTGGGGCAAAAGTCCATTATGGATAACTAATAAAACACTAAAAAAATAGTTTTAGAAAAAAAGTTATTAGGAAAATGTTTAGAAGTCTTTGTTTGCTGCGGGGAACTCTAATCAGAACTCCTTGTTTTATTTTTTTGGATTTTGAAAATTTTTGTTTCTAAGTCAATGCGGGCACATTTATTTGCCCTAACTTTTCTAATTTTAGAGAACTCTTTCTAAAACCCATGAGGAACTCTAGAACTGATTTTAAGTTGAAAAACATGCTCAAGAACTCTTTTTCTCAAAAAAATTCTTTCTATTTCTACAAGTCCCAATGATAACCAACCCCAGCCCATTTGCTTCTCAATTTTTTTCTTTATAATTAATTAATATTAAAAAGAAACAGACATTTAAAAAATCATCTCCATGGAAGATCATTTTAAGAAATGTTCAAAAGCCTTATTTTTTTTTAAATTGTCATAAAAATTCAAAAATTGTCACATTTACAAACGAAAATAAATTTTTTGACAAAAAATATGGATGATTATATCGAATTCCATTTTCAGATTTTTCAAACAGTTTAATTTGTTAATTGACTTCCGTTTTCGTTTTCCCAAAATATTTGAAACTAAATTTAAAAAATTTACACGATGAAAAAACACTAAATTCAGGATTTTCGTCGAGACTTAGAAATCCCGTCAAAACAGCAAAACCAATGATACAAGGTAGATACATATGTATATATATACGAGAGTAAAAACACTTTTCCCAGCTCCAATTGATGACCGCAATAATTCAGCTTGAAGTGTGCAAAAAGCATTCAAACTTTTTCCGAATGCAATTTTAATGTCAGTACCGCGTGACATGGTCCCGCGAGTCTCATCTCATCAGGGAACCACGAAAAAAAAAAAACGTCAGTCAGCTAACATCCTTACCAACAAACCAATTCTGCTTTATTCCTCTACCCCTTCCCCATTTCAGAGTACAAATCTATGCACTTCATATTATGAAGTTTCAAATGAGAATTTCCACTTTTCACCAAACTAACTTTCATTTGATTTTAATAATAAAATATCTCTCTCATTTGAATCTGGGTTCATTTCGAAAACGACAACGACAACGACAACGACGACGATGGACGAAACCCGTGATCATAAAACCTCATACTTTACACACATCCTATCGGTCCTCGACAAAAGAATGTAGTCCACCCTGTGGCAGGAAAAGTATAAGTGTGCCACCCTAGTCCGAATAATCCAAGACCCCTTTATGGAGAGAGAATATCCACAGGATGCGTGTTTTGAATTCAAAAATTGGAAAAATATTTGCTCCTTGTGTATTTTTTTTTTTTTGCGTGTGTTTTTCTTCCCTCGGGATAAATCTGAAGCCGAATCTGAATCCGATTGTGCCACCGTGTCGTCGTCGTCGTCGTCGAGGCATATCACTGCAGCCAACAACCAGCAGCCAGGATTTTAAGTTGGCAAATTGCATTTGTCTTAACTTTGCTAACTTAACTTTGGAAAAAGTCAACAAGGACCAAATATAATCTCATTTTCGGACGTTTGTTCGAAGTTGTTTCGTTTTTCATATACAAATTGAAAATGAGGCGAATTCACTTCACTTCCTCTCTCCATCTCTCTCACTCTGTTTGTCTCCGTTTGAAAGTATGCAATAGTTTTTGAAAACATAAATATGTAGATTAGAATTTTTTGTTTTGCTTTAATCTCAGGACTTTTATTGTCCTTTAAAGAACTTTGCAAAACTGCAATAATATAAAGAAGTTTTGATTATGATGTTACGGTAAAATTTACCGCAACAATGACCATTCTTCGATTCCCTCCTTTCCTTTTTTATTTTCGTCTCGGCTGCAAAATACTGGCGAGGTTGAGGGCAACCATGGTGCCATCAACCAGTGGTGTACTTAGCCAGCATTTTGCAAAAGCGACAAAAATAGGTGTTCGAGTGATTACGAGTGGAACAGTCAGTTCCAAAATTCGATTTGCGTCTCTTACATGCAGACGGGCGGTCTCATGTAATGTGCCAGCGGATGAGCTGAAGAACTAACGAGTCAGGCAGACTCTTATTTACGTAACAACAACAATACAACATCATAAAGATAACGTAGTTTTAACTCAATATTGTATCTTAATGGAAATGGGTAGTTAACGCTTAATATTCTTAAATTAATACTTTCTTGATTTGTTAATACGAAAGCTCGATCGGAATTAATAACTGTTAAAGTAGGGTTCGCGTTTTAGAAATATGCCTTCCGCTCAATCATCTCGAAAATATTAGTTTCGAAAAGTTTTATTTTGCACTTCGAATCATTCGCGAGTATTTAATAGTAACTAGGAGAATGCCTAGCAAGAGCCTTTTCTCGATTTTGTTTCTTTTTGATTTTTCTCGAAAAATATATTTTGGGATGGGTCTGAACTCGACCATTAAGTTTCGGCAAGTTTTGGAAAGACATCCAACAACTTGTTGAATCCATGTTTGTGAGAGTGTTTGTAAAGTTTCGTTGAGATTCAACAACGGCGGCTTTCTAGGAGAGCACGTAGCTTTCCAGGAAGCCGGCATCCCGTGACCGATGATCACGAAAGCGAATGGCTGAATGTTTGAATGTGTGAGTGATTGGAATGGTCGAGGGAGGAAGTGGGATAAGTTTGGAAAGCCACTCTGAGGAGAGCTAACCAAGCGACGAGTTGTATTTTTTTTGGTAGTTAATTTTGGTGTTCGAGAAAATTTAAAAAGAGGAGGAAATCGAGAAAAGAGGTTTTTAAAAAAAAAATAAAAGTCGAAAAAGTTTGTAAAATAGAAAGGTTCGAGGTGGAAAAAAAAAAATTAAAAGGAAAAGAGTCGAGGTGATAGAGGAGATTAAGGAGGAGAAAATTCGAGAGAAAAAAAAAGATAAGTAGAACGGACATTTTGTCCAGACTAATTTTATAAATCGTTTTAGTTATAGTAGTAAAATTCCGATCGGCTTCTAGTTTCATAACTTGCGGTTTGTTCTTTTTTTTTAATTCGGGTTATAATCCCAGTTAATTGTGGGAATCGGTTATTTAATTTGTTTGTGTTAACGGCCCATCTTCTTTTGTTTCTTTGTTTCGGCTTAGCGGTTCCCCGTAAGCTTTTTTTTTTTAAAAAAAAAACTTAAACTTTTGTTCACTTTTTATTTTAAAAAATTTTGGGTTTTAATCCTGGGTTTCGGCCCAAAGGTTTCCCAAATACATTAATAAATACTAAAGACCCCCTCTGGGTATATAACGCTTTGTTTTATTTCAATTTTATTAGTTTTGGAATTTTTCTAATTAGCCTACCAAAAATTCCTGGCGCCCACTTTTTATTGCAAGTACTCCACTGTACTCGCAATCAAACTTTTCGTCGTTTTTTAATCAATTTGATTAAAACGATAATCAAATTTATTTCGTGAATTCTTCCACTAAACCCACCCCAGCTGAGCAGCCGTGGTTGGCAGCTTTTTCTATCGTGCTGCTTGTGTGCACTTTTTCTTATTTTCTTTGTCGCTTCTTTCGTGTCGTCATTTGTCAAATCATTCGCGCGGTGATTTTAATTCGAGTAAGAGTTCTTAACTGCTTTGTTTATTTTAATTCGCGGTTTTCAAGTTCGGTTTGATATCTAATTATTATTAATAATAATAATAATAATTATAATAATAACAATAATAATAAAATTCCCTAACGAGGAGAAAAAGTGCAACAATTGGAGCCCAACGTGTGGGGCCATCACCTGTGGAAGAATTTGTTTTTTTTTGCATTCATCTATTTTGGTAGTGTTGTATCGTGAAAAGTGTTTTTGTTAAATTATTTGTGAATATTTGATACTGTTTTTTTTCTCTTTTTATTAGGTTATTATTGATTATTAAATTGTTGAGGAATAAACTTAATTAATAAGGATACAATTATTGAAGTGGAAATACAACGAGGGAGCAGGTTTTAATCCAAGAAACAAGGGGACGAGAGAACAGAGGAAACACTTGATAATTACAAACATACAAGTGCAAGTATTATTTTTCGTGTTGTGATATTGTTTTTTTTATTATTTTTATTAATCTTTAATTGATTTACTTTATTTTATCGGTGTTTATAGTTTCATTTTAAATAATTTCCATTATTAATTTTTTTTGTTAAAGCTGATAGTTTTTTTTTGGCGCGACTCCATTTTGTTTGTTTTTGTTATTTTTCTCTCGTGATACTTTTTTGTGCGAGTTACTTTTGAGTGATAGTTTCAGCTGAGTTTTTTTTGTTTTTCTGGAGATTGAATTTTAATTGAGTGTAAGAGCAATCTGTGTGGTTGCCAACTTGGATTATTTTCAAAGTAAATTTTATTACGCAGTTGAGTGCAGGTTTTTATAAATTATTGAAATCAAATAAATTTAATTTAAATTAATCGAAATTTTGATAGGATATTAGGGTTGCCAACTTGAATTATTTTCAAAGAAAAATTTTATTACGCAGTTGAGTGCAGGTTTTTATAAATTATTGAAATCAATTAAATTTGATTTTAATTAATCGAAATTTTGATAGGATATTAGGGTTGCCAACATTTATTTTTAACCTCTTTTGGTTCTTTTTAACGCGATTCGTTTTATTAATTTCAATTAGGAAAGTTCTTTTTCTGGTTAACAGATTAAGAAAACTTAACTTTTGTACGGTGTTTTTGTTTTTTTTATTGAAATTCTCAAAGGCTTCGTTTTAAGATAAAAATCGAATTTAAAATTTTTGTTTTATTTATAGTTTGTTTTCTGGTTCACAGAATTACCAAATAATTTAGACTCTAGAATTTATTTTGCTATTAAGGGATTTTTATTGTTTAGTTAAGTTATTTGGAAAAGTGTAGGGTTACCAACATATTTTTTTTTGTGATTATATTTTTAAATATTTTTCTTGCATTTGTTCAGTTTTTTTTAAAGGAATCAGAATGAATATAGGTCGCTTAGCTCAGGACGAACTGGCCTACGAGATGAAGGTCAGAGGTTTAAAAGTAGGAACGGTGGAGGAAATGCGAAAAGCATTGAGGTCATCGAGATTACTCGTTAAGAGGAACTCGATTGAGGTTAGTTTTGCTTACCCTTTTAGCTTTGAGGAAGATAGGGATGCCGTTAAGGCAAAAATTGAAGAGATTAGAGCTCTTTTAAAGGATCCACCGAAAAACCCGAAATCATCGGAATATATTAAGATTATGACCAAAATAGAATGGTGCATAGGTAGGTTAGCTAGGACACCATGTGAGGCTGAGGATGAAGAAGAGGAAATTAGTTCCATTCGAAACGATGTTTTGTTCTTATTAGGTGATCTCACTGGTGATAGTGAGATAAGCGATAGGGAAGAGGAGTCACCGAAGAAGAAGACTCCAGCTAGGGTAGAAACCCAACTTAAAGTACCAGTTGGTCGGACAGAAATCGTTAGTCCGCGAACTCCATCGGTCTCTAATTTAGCTAGGGTTTCTTTAGAGCCTGCTTTGGCGAGTGTTGCTGCACCAGGCCGAGGTAATAACACTCCTATAGCAGGAGAAGTAAATTTTAGGGTTCCAGAGCGTAGGGTAGAGGGTGTCGAGGCACACCCTGCTAGATTTGTGGTTCAGCAAAGGTGGCCTGAACGTATAGGAAAGTGGGGGGTGAAATTTACTGGTGACTCGGACGGAGCATCCGTAAATTCTTTCTTGGAGAGGGTAGAGGAACTTCGGTTGGCGAACGATGTTCCTGAAACCCATCTTTTCAAATCAGCTTCGGAACTTTTATCTGGTAGGGCGCTTATGTGGTTTAGGACGGCTAGGGAGGACATTTTTAATTGGCAAGAGCTCGTGAAGGAACTCAAGGCGGAGTTTCTACCTGCGAATTACGATGATCTTTTGTTGGAGGAGATCAATCGTCGTTCTCAGGGGAAGGATGAGACCTTTGGAGCTTACTTGGCCACAATGAGGACATTGTTTCGAAGATTGTCGGAACCTTTGTCAGAGGGAAGAATGCTTTCTATTTTGAAGAAAAATGTTGAACCTTTCTTTCAACTTCAGATAGCAAGTGCCAAACCAAAGACGGTTAAGGAACTCGCAGCGTTAGGTAGGGAATTAGATTCGTTGAAAGTGAACGTGGATACTTTCACACCGCCTTCTAGAGGCAGAAATTTATTAGAACCGGAGTGTGGTTACCGGCCGAGTACGTCGGGACAAAACCGAGTGGCGGTCATTAGTCCGGCTCCGAATAACCCATTTCGACAGGTAGTTAGGTGTTACAACTGTAACAAAGAAGGGCATTTCGCTCATACTTGTTCAGTTGCGAAACGTTGTTTTGGTTGTGGTGCTGTAGGCGTTTTTCGTAGGGATTGTAGGCGGTGTTCGGGAAATGGGGAACGGGCTCTTGTGTCAGCAGGACGAGAGACCCGTCGGCGTTAGTTAGGTCGTCTGCTGGCGACCAACTGGATGATCGAGTACAACTGAGTTTCACTTTAGCGGCAAATGGTAGGGATAGTAGGCCATATTTAGGTGTGAAAATTTATGGAATCAAGTTTTTAGGATTGCTTGATTCAGGTGCTTCACGCACGATTGTAGGAGGGGATGGGTGGAAAATTTTGAAAGAGTTAGGACTGAAAATTGAAAAATGTAGTGTTGGGTCAGTAGCGTTAGCAGATGGGGCGGGTGTAGGAGTAGCTGGATCTGTTTCTTTACCTATGGAGGTTGAGAACAAATCCCTACTGATAGAATGTCTGGTTATACCAAACCTCCCTCACCTGTTAATCTTAGGTGCCGATTTTTGGGCACTCTCGGGCATAGTCCCGGATTTGAGATCAGGCATGTGGAGTTTTTCGACCCAAGAGATGGTGGCGTCGATAACAGACATGGTAGCTATTAGGGAAAAATCTGATTTGAATGAAAATGAAGGGAAAGAGTTAGAATCAGTTTTAGAAGAACTTTTTGAATCAATGACCGAAGGTTTAGGGTGCACCAATTTAGTTGAGCACAAAATTAGGACGTCCGCAGAACCGATCAAGCAGCGATATTACCCAGTATCACCTGCGATCCAAAAACACATCGATCAAGAACTCCAAGAGATGTTAGAAGCTGGAGTGATCGAGAAATCCAAGAGTCCTTGGGCATCTCCTATTCTTTTAGTGAAGAAGAAAGATGGTAGTTTTCGGTTCTGTGTAGACTATAGGAAACTTAATGAGGTAACTGATATGGATGCTTATCCACTCCCCTTTATTACGGCTATTTTAGACAAGCTTCGAAACGCGAAGTTTTTGTCATCACTTGACATCAAGTCTGCATATTGGCAGATACCTATGGAGGAAGAATCGCGCAAGTACACAGCCTTTACTGTGCCGGGAAGGGGTCTCTTCCAATTTTTGAGAATGCCTTTCGGCTTACACAACTCCCCGGCAACTTGGCAAAGGTTCATTGACGATGTTCTAGGTCCCGATCTGGAACCATTTGTCTTTGTGTACTTGGATGACATTATCATCGTTACCGACACTTTTGAAAAACACCTCGAAATTCTCAAGGAAGTTTTTAAAAGATTAAGAGAAGCAGGACTTAAAGTAGGTAGGGAAAAATGTAATTTTTGTAGGCCTTCTTTGAAATTTCTTGGTTATGTAGTAGATAGGAACGGACTTCACGTTGATCCTGAAAAAGTGGAAAGCATATTGAGGATTCCTGCACCGAAAAATGTGAAGGAAGTTAGAAGTTTTGTAGGGACAATTTCGTGGTACCGAAGATTCGTACCAAATTTTGCAATTTTGGTTAGGCCTCTTACCGATCTCTTAAAGAAAGGTAAGAGATTCGAATGGTCAAAAGAGTGTGAGGAGAGTTTTAGGAAAGCCAAAGAGTGTTTGGTTACGGCACCGATACTGACGTGTCCGGATTTTTCACGGCCGTTTGTTGTTCAAACAGACGCGTCCGATTATGGTATCGGGGCCGTACTTTCCCAAGAGTTTGAAGATGGAGAAAAAGCAATTTGCTATATTAGTCGGTCATTGAATAGGAATGAAAGGAACTACTCTACGACCGAAAAGGAATGCTTGGCGGTCCTTTGGGCGATTGAAAAGTTGCGGCCGTATGTCGAAGGAGTTCGATTTACTGTCGTGACTGATCATCACTCCTTGGTCTGGCTGAGTAACCTCAAGGATCCGCAGGGTAGATTAGCTCGTTGGGCCATTCGGCTTCAACAATTTGATTTCAAAATCATCCACAGAAAGGGCAAAGAACATGTCGTTCCGGACATGTTGTCGCGAGGAGTTCCACAGTTAGCTGGGATCTCTGAAGCGGATTCGGACCCTTGGGTGATAAAGATGAAATCTTTAGTAGAAAAGAGCCCATTAGTATACCCATCTTGGAGAATTGAAGACGGGCGGCTCTATAAACATGTTAGGGTGAATCATATAGTTGTTCACAATGAGAGTGAGGGATGGAAATTAGTTATAGGAAAGCAGGAAAGGTCGAGTATTTTGAGAGAGTGCCATGATAGTCCGATAGCAGGACACATGGGTGTTAAGAAAACTTTTGCTAGGATAGCAGAAAAATATTACTGGCCCAAAATGAGAGGGGATATAACAAAATATGTAAAAAACTGTAAAATTTGCCAACAAGTGAAAGCTGTTAACGAGAAACCAGCTGGTCTTATGACAGAGAGAGTAGGGAATTCAAAACCATGGGAGATGGTGTGCGTAGACTTGGTGGGTCCATTGCCGAAGTCATCTAGGGGTTTTATTTATATTTTGACGGTGGTAGACTATTTTACAAAGTTTCCACTTTTGTTCGCGTTGCGATCTGCAACAGCGAAAGCAGTCTGTAAAGAGTTGGAGGATAACGTTTTCCTTCTCTTTGGTGTTCCAAAGTGGATCGTCTGTGACAACGGTCCCCAGTTCCGTAGCAAAGAACTGAAAACGCTTAGCGAAGCGTACGGGTCACAACTTCGATATACAGCGCACTATCACCCGCAGGCGAACCCTGCGGAGCGCATTAACCAAATTATTAAAACGACTCTCCGAGCTTATGTCTCTGAGAATCATCGGAGTTGGGACTCACAACTGGCAAAGGTAGCCTGTGCGATCCGAACTTCGCAACATGAGGTGTTAGGTGTTTCGCCATATTACGCGAATTTTGGTAGGAACATGGCAACTAGTGGCCATGATTTAGGTCTTCGAGATAGTGATAGGGACCAAGGAAGTGAAGAGATTAGTAGGCAATTTACAAAATTGAGAGAGGATATAGCTAGGAAGTTAGAAGCGGCAGGTAAAAAGTCCGCAAAAACTTATAATCTCCGAAGAAGAGACACGCAGTATCAACCTGGCGATCTTGTGTGGAGAAGAAATTTTACGCTGTCCGATGCAGCAACTTATTATGCTGCAAAGTTAGCTACCAAATTTGTGGGGCCTTTTAGAGTTAGCAAACGTGTGTCACCTTGGACATACTTGCTAACTGACGACAAGGGTAAAGATCGGGGGACATGGCACGTTAAGGATTTGAAACCATATGTTGATCTTTGAGTCAAAAGTCCCTTAATCCTTGCTCTTATTAAAACTTTTTAAATTGCATTTCTTTTAATTACTTTTTCTGTTTAGTGCTAGTAGATTTTTAACTTAAATTTTTATAATTCGTGCCATGTTATTTCATTTTGTATAACATAAATTCTTGAAATTTGCTTTAATATTTTGTTTTTCTTTTTGTAGATAATCAACTTTTTTATAATCAATGATGGAATCCCGATGTTGTGTTGTTCACCCTTTGTAACCTTTTTTCCTAATTTTGCCTTAAGAAATGGTTTACTTTTCTTGAAAAGTAAGCTCATTTCTTGGGGAGGTAAGGGTGGGATTTGTTACGGTAAAATTTACCGCAACAATGACCATTCTTCGATTCCCTCCTTTCCTTTTTTATTTTCGTCTCGGCTGCAAAATACTGGCGAGGTTGAGGGCAACCATGGTGCCATCAACCAGTGGTGTACTTAGCCAGCATTTTGCAAAAGCGACAAAAATAGGTGTTCGAGTGATTACGAGTGGAACAGTCAGTTCCAAAATTCGATTTGCGTCTCTTACATGCAGACGGGCGGTCTCATGTAATGTGCCAGCGGATGAGCTGAAGAACTAACGAGTCAGGCAGACTCTTATTTACGTAACAACAACAATACAACATCATAAAGATAACGTAGTTTTAACTCAATATTGTATCTTAATGGAAATGGGTAGTTAACGCTTAATATTCTTAAATTAATACTTTCTTGATTTGTTAATACGAAAGCTCGATCGGAATTAATAACTGTTAAAGTAGGGTTCGCGTTTTAGAAATATGCCTTCCGCTCAATCATCTCGAAAATATTAGTTTCGAAAAGTTTTATTTTGCACTTCGAATCATTCGCGAGTATTTAATAGTAACTAGGAGAATGCCTAGCAAGAGCCTTTTCTCGATTTTGTTTCTTTTTGATTTTTCTCGAAAAATATATTTTGGGATGGGTCTGAACTCGACCATTAAGTTTCGGCAAGTTTTGGAAAGACATCCAACAACTTGTTGAATCCATGTTTGTGAGAGTGTTTGTAAAGTTTCGTTGAGATTCAACAACGGCGGCTTTCTAGGAGAGCACGTAGCTTTCCAGGAAGCCGGCATCCCGTGACCGATGATCACGAAAGCGAATGGCTGAATGTTTGAATGTGTGAGTGATTGGAATGGTCGAGGGAGGAAGTGGGATAAGTTTGGAAAGCCACTCTGAGGAGAGCTAACCAAGCGACGAGTTGTATTTTTTTTGGTAGTTAATTTTGGTGTTCGAGAAAATTTAAAAAGAGGAGGAAATCGAGAAAAGAGGTTTTTAAAAAAAAAATAAAAGTCGAAAAAGTTTGTAAAATAGAAAGGTTCGAGGTGGAAAAAAAAAAATTAAAAGGAAAAGAGTCGAGGTGATAGAGGAGATTAAGGAGGAGAAAATTCGAGAGAAAAAAAAAGATAAGTAGAACGGACATTTTGTCCAGACTAATTTTATAAATCGTTTTAGTTATAGTAGTAAAATTCCGATCGGCTTCTAGTTTCATAACTTGCGGTTTGTTCTTTTTTTTTAATTCGGGTTATAATCCCAGTTAATTGTGGGAATCGGTTATTTAATTTGTTTGTGTTAACGGCCCATCTTCTTTTGTTTCTTTGTTTCGGCTTAGCGGTTCCCCGTAAGCTTTTTTTTTTTAAAAAAAAAACTTAAACTTTTGTTCACTTTTTATTTTAAAAAATTTTGGGTTTTAATCCTGGGTTTCGGCCCAAAGGTTTCCCAAATACATTAATAAATACTAAAGACCCCCTCTGGGTATATAACGCTTTGTTTTATTTCAATTTTATTAGTTTTGGAATTTTTCTAATTAGCCTACCAAAAATTCCTGGCGCCCACTTTTTATTGCAAGTACTCCACTGTACTCGCAATCAAACTTTTCGTCGTTTTTTAATCAATTTGATTAAAACGATAATCAAATTTATTTCGTGAATTCTTCCACTAAACCCACCCCAGCTGAGCAGCCGTGGTTGGCAGCTTTTTCTATCGTGCTGCTTGTGTGCACTTTTTCTTATTTTCTTTGTCGCTTCTTTCGTGTCGTCATTTGTCAAATCATTCGCGCGGTGATTTTAATTCGAGTAAGAGTTCTTAACTGCTTTGTTTATTTTAATTCGCGGTTTTCAAGTTCGGTTTGATATCTAATTATTATTAATAATAATAATAATAATTATAATAATAACAATAATAATAAAATTCCCTAACGAGGAGAAAAAGTGCAACAATGATTAGGAAGTCCTTTATATTCTTGTACCTACACTTACCCACACAAGCAGCTAACATCATGTGAAAAATGCCTCTCATAATCATATTATTTATACGATGTATAGATACATATGTAGGTTCATGTATGTACATAGATATTACGAAAATTCAAAATTTTTGAAATAACATTAACGGTAACGATGTCACGACTACGAAAACGTTGACAACGAGTGAATAGTGAACGGAACGTGCCCCCGAAGGATGACATAATTGCTGACTTCGCATGGTTGGACTTTTTGTCTATCAAAATTTCACGGATGACCAGAAGGATTTTCATTTTCATATTTTTTTTTTTTTTATTTTGAATTTTGGTCCCTATATTTATAATATTATGTTGATCCAGGAGCAAAACACATGGTCACACATATTTTCTGCACTAACAAGCTAAATACGTCCGTTTAAAGTTTATGAAGGTATACTTTGGACAGGGACAGCATCACTGCTGACAATTTATATGCTTGCGAAATTTTTTGACATGTATTTTAATAAGTTTTTGTAACAAGTACTGATCCGAACGTGCATAAGTTATGATGACGGTTGAGTGTGTCCTTGGGTAACGGAACAGGATGTCATAACATATATATATATAAATATATGAAAAAGATAGAGGAGAGTAAGAGTTGTGAAATTGTTAACAATTTATCGTCTTTTGAAAGAGTCTTTTCAAGGATAATACAGATAATGTTGATGGACGTTCTGCTTGAGTTGTCCAGAATTGTGAGGACTTGTGATATTTCCCGTTGGTTAAAATTGTTGAAAGAAGATTTAGAAAAAAATAAGTGCTTCATCCTGCATCCTGGTGTATCTACAATCTACATAACTTATACATGAAGTCCCAATAAGTAAGAAACGCACAGATATATATTTGTCCCGCTTCGACCTCCTTGCCATTGATTGTTCTGTTTTACATGACCATTCGTTTGTGCAATAGTGATGATTCCATACAATCCTATACTCCCATCATACCCGTTTTTAACTTGTCTAATTTTTTATTAATTTCGGATAAGCATTTTGGGTTTCTTTATTCACCGAATAAACTTTTATATTGCTTTTTTATTCATTTGACTATATTTTGAATATTTTGAAGATTAGGTTAACTATAATCTGTTCATACAAAGTGCTGCAACATTTTAAACAATTTAGTATACAATTTTAAAGAATTTTCAGTATTAGTATAGTATAAGATAAAAACAGAATTTTCCAAATTTTAAACGGAATCTTTTTTACATTTTATTTAATACCAAATGCCTGTTTTAACTTCTTAGTATCATATCTACTAACTAAAAATGTCACTTTGACAATTAAAAATGTAAACGGTACCTATATTTGCATAATTGTTTGCAGGAACTGTCACTTTTTTAGGCGTGTTCAAATGAAGTTTATGAAAAAGTAGTTTAGTTTTAGTTAAAAAAATCTTCAATCACTATACACATATTTTATTGTTGATACTTATGTAAACCGCATAAACGGTGAGGTATTTATGTGGGGGCATGCTGCCCCCCTGCTTGGGCACATTATAGGAATTGGGGTAGGTGCGAGGCTGAGTTTATGCAAAGTTTCTTTAAATCCAGATTCTTTCAAATGCAAAAGAGAGTTTGCATACACCCAGCCTCGCACATACCCTAAATCCAATAATGTGCCCAAGCAGGGGGGTTGCATACCTCACTATATTCATGCTTGTTTGTCAACAAGTTTTATTGAAATTTCGTTTTGGAAATATCGCCCAAGTTTTACAAAAACAATTTACATTGAAATTATTTGGGCGATATTTCCAACATAAGATTGGGAAAAATATAAATTTGGGCCATATTTAAATTTTTTTTTTTTTTTTGGCGATACAAAAAAATTTGCGTTTTTTGGGCATTCCTCCCACATATTTTTTTAAGACCAAAAATAACTGTACCTGCCGTACAATTTTTTTTAGCAAAACATGAAAATTTTATTTTTCTCAACTTATTTCTCCACAAAATTTTATAAATAAAAAATTAATATTTAAAAAAACCGCTCCGATTTTTTAAATTTTTTTCTCACAAATTGTGTAAGAAATTACTTGGTGTATATTGCGTTGGTGTCAAATCAATTTCAGATATTTTTATTTATTTCTAATTTTATTGATTTTTTAACATTTCTTCGGAATTTACAGTTTAGACTGACTAAACTGTAAATTCCGTGAATACATATGTGTGAAGTGCAAGACAGCACGGTGCTATATTGTTCATATTTATGTGCTCATATAATACTTCCTTAAACTTGGCTATATTTTTGGCAGGTGGCATATAATATAGGCTTCAATAATTAATAAATTTCTTTTATCAGATGAAAAGTTTTTAAAATTATTAAGACTTTAAAACCACGGTGTGATCGCACATAAGAGCAAGTTCGTGCGACCCAGTCGTGCATTTTTTTCTATATTGATAACCGTTAAGTGGATTTTTTTAAACCTTTTCTACACTTTATGACGTTATTATCTGTAAAATAAAGTTTATTCGAAGTCGACTTCGATTCGACAAGTCGGACCAATTACAATAACTTCCAATGGGAAGTTAATAAATGTAATTTGTTTATATTGTCTGATTAAAATAGTATTTTACTTTTGTATCTACCTAGAAACCTATTTTTAAAAAGTGTGAATATCTGATTTCTTTTGGTTAATTTTGTTGAAATAAAAAAGTGTGAGTGCCGGGACTCACGGTTAAGATACATCAAATTAAATATTCAAGTGCTAATTTCACATCACAGAACGTGATGTGAAACGCGTTCGAACTGCCAAATTTCAACCCAAACTCAACTCGACCTTTCGATTTAGTTTAGGCTACGAAGGAACATACCCAATATTGAACGCATCCAATGTAAATCAACGTATCGTAACGTTTAACAGCACAACGTAATGTGCTACAGAAATTTCCACGTTTTAAGTTTAGTTTACCGCCAGCATAGATGCTTACACATCAAAAAACTAAAATTACTCCAAAATATGTTTTATTTATACAGATTTCGTTTCATTTTGATAGATAGCAATCTATCAAACAAATTTCAAAATGCGACTTTTTTTCCTCGTGGTCGTGACCCCTTTTTTCGACTTTTTCACTTTTCAAATTTCTCAGCGGCAAGACTTCTATATAGGGAGCTATTATTTACGGCCATCATTAAATGATTTGCATTTGTTGATTTTGAGACGTTTAGAAAATAGAAAAAGTTTTAGGGAGTCTACAACGATTTTGTTAAAATTTTTGTTGAAAAAGGCTCTAATAATTTTGATTAAACTTTGTACCTGAGTGCCTGAGTCCTGAACTGACCAAAGGGGCTGTACCTACTTAAGAAAAATGCGTTTAATGCGCATTACGTACGGAAATAGGATTCTAAACCCTGTTTAAGAAAATTTCTTTATTTTTGAGTTCCGTAAATATTTTTTATAGCTACACCGCTTTTGTTGTACTTTTACATTCCGGTGCTTCTAAATAATTCAAACAATAATGTTCAAAAAAAAGGAAAATATCAATTTTTAAAATTTTTTGACATTCGTCACACTTATGTATGAATGCATTTCTCTTACGATATAATATTATAACGTTATTGAAATCGAGCTATTACCAGAAATTTGAAATATCTAGTCAATTTTTATTTCTGTCAGTGGAAAAGTAAAAAAACTGAATCTCAGATCTTTCGAACTATTTGTTCCATGTTGTTTGAAATGACAATAAACTGACACAAAAAATGAATTTACATCAGAAAAATGAACAAATTTATTATTAACATAAAAATAAGATAGTTGAATTAAAAATGTTATTGCTAAAATCGAATTAAAGTTTATTCTTGTTTGGTTTTCCTAATCGTCATAACTCACCCCTATTCCTATTTAATAAAGGTCTATTCGTTGGATTTTCAAAACTATTGACAGTTTTTTTTACTGATTTTGGTACAACTTTTATTTTTATGATTGGTTTGGGTTTGATATTCCGCTTTTTATAGTCCCGATTTTTGAAATCCCGTTTTTTAATTCCCGCTTTTTATAATCCTGTTTTTTATAATCCCGCTTGTTTAAAATCCCGCCTTTTAATATCCCGTCTGTTATTATCCCGCTTTTTTAAAATCCGGTTTCTTATTATCCCGCTTTTGCAATCGAAACTAGTTGTTTTATTTTAAAAAAAAATCGCGTGATTTTGTAAAGTAAAACAACTATTTTTGATTGCAAAACCGGAATGAAAAGATATTAAAAACCAATTTAATACTGAATAATTTGTTAATGCATTTGATAAAACAAAATAAAGTTTATCATTCTGTAAAAACATAAAGAAAATTCAAAATAGCTTTTAAACTTTACCAAGTTAGATAAAACATTTTTCATTAGTAATTGGTTGAAATATTACTGCAGTAAATGTTCTTGCAGTTCAACTGTTACTGTAAATGAAACCAATAATTTTCGTGTGCATATAAATTATTCGAAATGATTAAATATATAAATTAGATTTTGTGAGGAGAAACAAACGTGAATAGTGAAAATCAAAAACCTTTTTAAGTCGAGTAATTTTTCAAATGCTCAAACAACATTAGGTATGTTATTTAGTTTAATATAATGTATGTATTTTAAAAAATCGGTTTTCTGGTATTTGACGGGATTATAATAAGCGAAATTATAATACATCGGGATTTTGAATAAGCGGGATTTTAGAAGATATAATTTTAAAAAAAACAGTATTTTAATAGACGGAAATTTAAAACTTTTGTTCGGGATTTTTGAAAAACGGGATTTTAAAAACCGGGATTCCCATATATTTAAAATTCTTTCTTCTAAAATCCCGATGCATTATAATTCCCTTTTTATTTTATTTATTATACTAAATAACATAAGATTTTAAAGCGTTTTTGTTTTAAATAAAATAACTAGTTTTAATCCCAAAAGTGGGATGATAAGAAACGGGATAATAAAAAATGTGTCGGAGACATATTATTATTATTAGTGCTTATTGTGTGCTATTTAGCAGAAATTCTAATTTTTCTTTGATAGCGCTGTTAAGTTTCGATTTCTTTTTTTCGTTGAAACTTTTACGGACTTCCGAAAAATATTAATTGAACAATAAAAACAACACCCAAGGCACTGCGATCATATTTGAACCCCAGTGGTGGAAAACCACTTCAATTTACTTTAAAATTTCCCTCCATCATCACCAAAATCTACTGCCTGGCAATGCCTCTACCTTTATTTGACAGAAACATCAGAAGAAAAATCCCATTACACCAAAAAATTGCCCATCATCTACCCAGCTGTCAAACAAAATGAAACACTACTGAATCGAAACAGCAAACGAAAACGAAAAGAAGAACAGAGCCACACAGAAAAAGGAAAAACGTCGTCAAAAAGTGATTTTGGTTTTTTCTAATTCCCAAAGATTCGTGCGGTCTTCTTCGTGGTTTTTCGGTTTGAAAAAAGCTAATTAAAAAGAAAATCAATTTTCTTATAAGAACAAAACATTTTGCTTTGCATTTCATCAAGAAATCCAATTTGCATTTATAAGTCGAACTAGCTCGCGAATAAAACAAAAATTAAAAAAAAAAACTTCGAGTACCACAGAAAAACTACTGAAATTTATCTGTCAATCGTAAAATCGTTTTTTCTTTTTCCTGTGAAATCGAGTTTTTTTATTTTAATTTTTTGCACATTCATTCGGTAGAAAAATTAAATATTTTTGTGCAAAAGTGTGACGAATTGTGTGCTGTGGCAGAAAGAAATCGAATTTTCAACTTCTCGGCGAGAAATCATTGTGGATAATTAAGTTGCAAGGCGAGATTATTGATTCCCCATTAAGGTTAGTGCAATTTTTCATTTCTCTTTTTTCTTCTTTCTTTTCATATTTTCTATGCCATCTGTCACCTCACCTACCTACCCACTTTCACCCGCTCCATCGTCGCATAGTCCACCGACCACCACCCTTTCACCTTAATGCCGCATATCCATTTGTCTTCTCCTATCATCTGCTTTGACTTTGCCAGTGCCAGCCACCCCCAGCCTCAATGAACGAACCGAACAGCGGCTACCCGCTACCGTGCCGAAAAGCACTGTCAAGCGGGAGCGAGGAAAACTCGTTGCGGCTTAATTAATTCGAACTTCAAGCTGCAAACTGGGCAATGTACGATCAGTTGAGCTGTGTTTTTCACAGCGAAACGAAGACGAGAGGAAGTAAACCCAACCAAAGTTATGTAATTTGAGGTTATAGCGCCGACAGCGGGTGTTCCTTACCTCTTGCAGCACCCAGGCAACTTCTTCTGCAACTCTGTGACGACACTCATCGCAACACCGTCATGAGCGGCGCCCTTACGTCAATTGTGAATGTGGTGTCTCATTCCCGGCAAAAAGAGGGGCTGGGCTGGGTGTGCTTAGAGCTCAAGTATCGATTTTCCTCGTAACCCCATTAATGAGTTCTGGGTTGGGGCTGGTCTAGATGGCGCGGCAGTGATGATGACACGCGGCGACTCCCGTCCCGACCCGGTATTGGGAGTCATAAAACAAAATTACCTTCCAAATATTTTGCCAAAAGTTTTTTTTTATCATTTTGTTTGTTCTTGTTGGTCTTCTTCCCAGAAAAGAAGAGACAAAGAATTTTATATAACTATAGATTATTTGACGTGAATTCATGACTCCTTACCACGCAGGAACCGGCTTTTCGTTGAATGTCATTTGTTGGACTTTTTCTGGGGGACAAACCAGTTCCAGTTCCCTTTTTGTGAGGACAAACTGAATAACTGAAAAACACAAATGGAAATACTGCAAAAATGATTAAATGGAGTTGGGTGCCCTAGAAATAATGAAAGTTTTGCATCTTGTTGTTGGGTCGCATTTTAAAGAGAATGTCGAAGAAGCGGAATAGGATTGTTGATGCAGCACTTTTGGATTTTGTTTTGAAAATTCAAATGGCCATGATGAAATGTTGCAATTGAATTAGGTAATCTATTGTAGAAAAACAAATATTATGTAGGTAGGTACACATATTGGTAAAGGAATTTTTTTTTATTTAGAAGAAGCATTTTTGTATGAGTGGCTGGAAAGATATTGGTAAAATATTTTTCATACACAATTAATTGTTCGGACATTGTGAGCGGATAAATTACATTTGATTTCTGTGATTTTGTTGCATTTATTTTTTCTCAATGGGTGAAACTTTCCATGGAAATGTGTCTACTGTTTTTTTTAAGCATTTCGTTTCGCACCAGCCGCCTACTAGTCCATAAAGATAATCTTTTTTGACAATAATGTCTTGAAGTACTGAATTATCGTCATTTTAAATTTCAAAAAAAAACTAGGAACTAGCATTTTTTGTCGGTTTCTTAATTATTTACCTTCGCCGAGTATCAAATGTATAGAAAAAAGATAGACAGTCCTTTTGACTTTAATGCTGCAACATGGTAGGTAAAGATGACAGCAACGGGCAACCCATTAGATTTCCCCTGGAGTACGCAGTTTAGCATTTGGATGCAAAAGGGTTTCAGATGAGGAATTTGTGGACATTCCAATATACCATGTTCAGTAAGTTTGTTGGCTGGTTAACAGATGCAAACGATCTGTGATGTGACATTCCAGTGGGCCTCCGTCTGCAATCTTACAATTATATGAGTTCTGCAATAGGGGCAACCAATTGTTCATGAAACCAGAAATCATTCTTGGATTCAATTCAAAGTACATACATATATAGCTTTTGATATATGTTATGGTTCTATACAATCATAAGGAGACGGAACTCAGGACAATTTCAGCGCTTAGTACTGGAGCAAACATAATCTAATCGTTTCATCCAGCCTTGTTATGAGTTTCGCCTGAAATATATTTAACCTAAAAATTTTTTGTTTGCACGGAATTTTAAAAGCTATTGTGAGTTTCGCCAAAAATAAAATAAGTGAACATGGCATTACATTTCGCCCGAAATGAATTTTTCAAACATGAAATTTCTAGTGAAACTCACAATAGGCGAAAAGTGAAATTTTCACTTGGACTTGTTAACTAGTGACAACTGAAATATAAAAATCAAAAATAGTGATAAGCCTTCTACTTGGCTGATTAATTTGAATAATATATATATAGGATTTGTAAAGGGTGTTTTTTTAGAGGTATATAACTTTAAGTTGGCAACACTCTTTTAACTGGCGGCCATTTTGTCAGCTGTCAAGTGATTTATTTTTAATTTGGTCTGGCATTTCAAAAATTAAAGCCACAGGACCACTTAGCAAGGCGTAGATTCGCTAAATGGGCACAAAACAAGATTGCCGTTGATCCCAATTTTCATAAGCGAATTTTGTTTAACGAAGAAGCTTACTTTTGCTTGAATGGATACGTCAATAAACAAAACTGCCATATTTGGAGTGATGTCCTCAAGTGTATGTTGAGACACCGTTACATCTTTATGGGTTGGTGGAATAATTGGTCCGTACTTCTTTAAAAACGATGCTGGCCAGAACGTTACAATCAATGGTTACTGCTATAGAGCCATGATTACTGACTTTTTCGTTCATCAAATGAACAACCATGATGTGCAGGAGATTTGGTTTCAACAAGACGGCGCAACATGTAACACAGCTCGTGCCACAATTGATTTATTGATATTTGGTAACCGCATAGTTTCACGTTACGGACCCGTGAATTGGCCTCCAAGATCGTGCGATTTAACGCCGATTAACTATTTTCTGTGGGGATATGTGAAGACGCTAGTCTACGCCGATAAGCCTGAAACGATTGACCACTTGGAGGACAACATTCGCCGCGTTATTGCCGATATAATAAGACCTCCAGATTAGACTACGTCCGAGCCAGCCGTGACGGTCATATGCCAGAAATCATATTTAAATTATAATGCCAGAAGATTATCTTTTGAATAAAGTAAATTCTTCCATTACAAAGTTCTATACCTCTAAAAAAACACCCTTTATTTTAAAAACCTATCAGGTTGGGTTTAGTAATATAAAAGGAAATACATATCTGAGGTTATATAACATTTTCATAAAGCTCTTTCCACTGTTACAAGTGTGACACTGATACTCATAATTCAAATAATATTCAAAATCAATTAAATCGAACTTGATAATTGTATAAATTAGTATACTGAAATTTAAATCTAGACTTTTTTTTGTTTTAGTATTCATTTAAGTTACGTTACCGTTGTGGCGTTAGAAACCTAGTGATTTTCAAATGGGAACAATTTTTATGTGATGTAAAATATTTCATATGTACATAATGTATGTACATACATAAATCCTCATTCCCATTTGTTTTCAAATATTTTCCTGAAAAACTGCCCAAAGTGAAATTCAACATTATTACTGGTGTGACAAGTTAATTTTTCTGGTCTGGCTTAGTAGGATTTGTACACATGAACAATTGGGGAGCTATTGTTATCGTACATTATGTAAGTGCAAATATGCAAACACGAAGTACATAAAAGAAGACATTTGGAGTCTTTCTCACTTAAAAATTCATTAATTTATAGCGCTAATGGGAATGTATTCCGTTTTTTTTTTTTTTTTAATTAGTGAAAAAATAAACACGAAACGGAATTTTCACTTTTAGAAGATCTTTGTGAAATAATTTGCATCTTCAAAAATAAAAATTTAAATGAAATAAAGTTTAAAAATAAAATAATAATTAAATTAGTGCATGAAATTACGTTTATGATTTGTTACTGAAATTTTAAATTCTGGTTCAGTTAAATTTTTTTTAAATTCTATTTTATGACGTTAGATCACAATATTCCGTTAACTAATCCAAATTATCATTTTGATACAAATTTGAACATACTTATAGTTTTGTAACTTGTGTGACACTTATCATTTTATGCATCAGCTGGTCATAAATTTGATTTTTATTTACCACTTAATATAGAAGTTAACGTAGAAAAATAATTCATGGCCTAATTCAACACACAATAAAATTTCAAATAAATATATGTAGATATAACCTGATTTTAAATTTATGGTTTAGTAATAAATTTTCGAAATAACTTAATTAAAATAAAAATTAGAGAATTGATTTCTAGCTTTAAAAATATTTGCAAACAATATTTTTTATGTTGCGGTTAGTTTTTAATATTTTTTTTTTTTATTTTATGACCTAAACTAGATATCTTAGTGTTCATGTTATATTGTAGGACTGCAGTCGGTTGAAAACTCAAAATAATAATATGAGTATTTTTGATAAGAACTTAAATATACTTTTGTGGTGCACCCATACAATCTTCAATCTTAAACAAGACGATTGTGCAGAAATTTAAAAATAAAATGTTGCAGTTTATCGTCAGTTATTTTTTTTAGCATAGCTTTAATCTTTCCTGATATGAAAATTCATAATAAATAAAATCTTTAAATATACAAATTAAAATATGTATGTAAATTATGTAGTTACTTATCAGACCATGAAATTCGAAAGAAATGATTGCTATTTTCGTTTCATTCAACAGGAAAGAATTGTTTTTTTAAAGAAACTTATATTTATATATTATTATATTTATTTTAACTGCAGTATTTTTTTAATTTGTCACAGTACCCAAACAACACTAACAAAATGATTTCCAAAATTATCTTTTGCAAAACACTGTATACCTACATAATGTATGGTTCTCGGAAAGATGACTTAAACGTTGTATTTACGAATTTCACGATGGAGTCAAAAGTTATAGTCTTTTAATATTTTGTTGTTTCAAGTTTACTGCTAGTTTAAATTTAAAAAAAAAAAAACCTAATTCAAAATAAAAATCCTTGTAGTTTTTTTTTTTATATAAAATTAAAAAAATCCAATCCATTGGTCTAAAAAGTCAAAAGCTAAAATAAGGTTATAAATAATTTGATCTTACAAAAATGGATGCATCTTATTTGCAATAAATGATTAACCGCAATATTTTATCGATGTTATAAAAATATTTTTTTTTTCTATATTCAAATTCATGGTCGTTTATTTTCTCGATAATAAACAAAAACCCACATTACCCTATAAAATCTTATTATATAGTCTAAAAACAATAGATTTCTGCCGATCGCTTCTAATTGTGCTGGGAGATTTATTTTCCATCCGTTTAACAATTTTTATTTTTTATCCAAGTCAGCTATAGTCAATGCAACCCTGTTTCTCTCCTCTTTGTCATTGCTTCGTTTTGACCTCGAAAATCACTGTGTTTTTGCAAATGAAAACACATAAGGAGAGAGATAGAACAAGAGTAAAACGAAATTTGTTCAACTATCCATAAAGCTATTATTGTGTTCCTCACTGTAGTATTAATAAAAAAATTAAAAAAAAAAAACAGAAAAAAATAATAACGTACTAAAAATAGCCTCAACCCCGCTGACAACCTACCAAGCCCTCTTCTTGCTTTTCCATTCTTTGATTCTCCAATGAATATAAAAAATCGTACGAGTTAAGTAAGAGTATAGTAAGGTTTTGATTAGTAGCACATTATAACTATTTTGTTATTATAGAACAAATATTAATCATTTATAATTATAGTATTAATTAAAAAAAAAATAGATATGTTGTTAACTCATGACAACAAAAAAAAAAAAGAATACAGTTGGTCTCGAGATGATTATTATAAATCGACATGACATGTGAACATTTTTTTTTTTTTTTTGTGTTAGAATGTTTTTTTTTTTTTGTAAAAAATATGTAGATTTATTTATTCCATCTTTAGGCAGGGATTAGTAAAAAATAAATGTATGTAACTAGTTTCCATTTTGTACAATCAACCAGAAGATTGAAATTTTAATAACAATATCAAAATCCAAATGTTGAAGACTTTAACGTAAGTGCGTGTGGTAAATTCAATTGTTTTCGAATTTTAAGATTTTAATATTTTAAAACCTGAGCCAGTTGAGCAATTCTGAGATCAGATTCGAATTAAAACATCAAACACTTTCAAAAAGTGTAATCTGGTTTCGTTAAATTTAAATATGCAATTTTATTAAATTTTTAAAAAAAATCTGTATAGAAAAAAATAATTAAAATCATTTTAGCCGATTATTATAAAATCTTATTTAAAAATTAATAGTCGCAAAAAGATAAAGGGTGTCCAGCGGGAATTTTCGAACCTTAAATTGCGATTATCGAAATACTAGCGGGTTGAGGTAAGCAGAAGGGGTATCATTCAAAGCGCAGGATTTGCGGAATTGTTAGTCGCCATGAGTCAATGGTCGGGAGCGCACCGCGCGTTTGCGGTGGAGCAATATTTGAAGTGCGGTGAATCATTGGTCGCGCTTTTTGTACTCATTTTAATATTCGACGACTAAGTGATCGGCCGAGCACGCAACTTATCTGGTCGTGGGTATAAAGATTCAGGCAAGAAGGCCCAATGGTCAATAAACCTATTCCTCGACCATCAACGTCAGCAACAACGCCAGAACATGTGTCTCAAGTTCGAAATGAAATTATTCGAAATCCACGTAAATCGATAAGGAAGATTCCGGCTTCCACAGGAATAAAAAAATCAACAGTGCATGTTAGTTTGAAAAAGAAATCAAAGCTCCACCCGTACAAAATGCAAATTGTTCAGTATCTCAACGAAAGTGACTATCCTTTGCGAGAATCCTTCGCAAAAACAAAGCTGGAACGTTTTCGGTCAACACTTGGAAACATTTTATTCAGTGGCGAAGCACATTGCCATATTGATGGATATGTTAACAAACAAAAAATTTTCGATACTAGTGCCCCAACAACCCTAGAGAACGTTTACATTGTTTAAAAACGACAGTTTGGTGTGCCATTTCAGCGAGCGGGGTAATTGGCCCTTATTTTTTTAACCAAGGTGAGACAGTCACTGCTCCGTGTATTGCCGTATGATTGATGAGTTTCTGTTCCGCAATTGCAGCTGTATTCAGGGTACAACAACCAAACCCAATTTCAACAGGACGGTGCTACTCCGCACACAGCTAGGGTGTCAATGGAAAGGCTAAGGACAGTTTTTCCGAATAAACTGATCAGCAAGTACGGAGACATTCCATGGCCGCCTCGGTCGCCAGACCTCACACCTTGCGATTTCTTTTTATGGGGATACCTCAAATCAAAGGTTTACCATAACAATCCGGACAATTCAGGCCCTGCAGGAAAATATTCGCCATGAAATTCAAAGCAATACTCCAGCGCTTTGCCGTCGAGTAATCGCAAATGTAATGCAAATGAAAAAAACGCCCATCATTTGAATGATATCGTTTTTAAAAACTAAAATCCGCATTGTTACTCTGCATGTTTTAGTGTTTGACTAAAAATTGATAAGAAAATTGAATATTAAAAACAAAAATACTACTTAATACGGTAAATTTTGATCAAAATTAGTTTGGTAAAAAGTTTTTACATTATTATTTGTTTTATTTGTATTTTAAAAAGTAATATAATGACATTGTAAGTGTTGCCATTGATTTTTAACTTTTTCGATTCGATTTGTTTCTTATCCGAAACACCCTATCATTAACTTCAGTATAAAACGAATAGCTTATGCACTGCCGACCCCCATACATTGACTTTAAAATATTGTCCTGAATTTAAAATAAATGGAGCAAAAATATATTACACCTTTTCCCTACACATTTATTATTTCGGTAGCTCCTGCAATGTTACATCTTCAACAAGCACCCATTTTTTTTTTTTTTTTTCAATTTATGCGATGCATTCCACTCCTTCGTTGTGGTGAATTGAAATCGATAAATCATATAAATCAAAAAGCAATAGTGATACTATAATATAAATGTATGTACATTCCAATTGAAGTGATGACATTCCTAGCTTCGTCTTACATTCATGTTGCAAATGATGAAATTACTGTCGCATTGACAAGTAGGTAGGTATAGGTGATCCAACTGTTCATGGAGTGCACTTTATAGGTTTCCTTTTATTGAAGACGCCACCGCCGCCGCCTGTCGCCACCACCATCATCATCCTTGTTGTCTGTAATTCTTCCAATAAAGTCTATAACTAGATAACAACTGGAGTAAGGTTACCAGTGACTACCGCATATCTTACACGGTCTTCACAACACCATCATCCTTTCAAGCCATCAAAGAGATGGGACCTACTGATGGACTGTTATTTGATACGAATTTGGTAATCGATTGTCAGTCGTGAATGGGGTAGTACTATATGCATATATGCATCGAAATTGAACCATATGAAAAGGATGAAAATAAATACTATAATATAGTCTGGGAAATGGGGTTGCTCATTTTTATCGATTAATTTTAAATTTGTGGAATTATATGATCTCAATTTTTTATGAAAAATTTTACCAAAGGGCTATGTTTCATATAAAGTAACAGGTTATGATTCAATATTTTAAATTTTGCTGACAATAAAAATTAGATATTTAAAAAAAAAAAAAAAAAAAAATCACCCATAAATGTTTTTGGTGTGAAAACATCTATTCCGGCGTTAGGGTAAACTAATAACGTGGAAATTACTGTATTCTGATACACGTTACGATACGTTGATGTATATTGGATACGTTCAATATTGGGTACGTTCCTTCGTAGCTCAAATTTAAATGAAATATCGAGTTGAGTTTGGTTTAAAATTGGATTGACAGTTCGAACTCGCCGCGTTCTGTGATGTAAAACCAGTACTTGAATATTTAATTTGATTTTTACACATCTTAACCGTAATTCCCTTCACTCACACTTTTTTTTTGTTTTAATCAAGGTGGTATGAAATCTGTGGTATTACGAATCTTAAATTGTTTACAAAAATGTACAAAATTTGGGAAAATAAATCATTAAGTGAGCTAACCCATTTAATGATTTACTTTCCTAAATTTAGCTTAAATTGAAATATCGAAAAAAAAGAAATTAATAGATAACTATCAAAAGCTATTATTTCCAAATAATGAATTTGTCCTTAACTCACAGATAATCGCTTAATTTCCGAGGCAAGTTTTCATCGAGTACCTTATATAAATCCATACTTTATTATCTTAATAATTGATTTTTTAAAACGACTTTATCATTTATAACATTACCTCCCAAAACTATATACATATGTGAGTTACAATAATCAGTATCTATATAAAATCTAGGCCGACTAAAATATGTATTTTTTACATAATCAAGCTTATAGCCCATTCAAGTCTATATAACTACTTATTATGTACCCATCCGAAAAGCTCGTGTTTTTATTCAAACTCAAAATGACACTTTAAAAAAGTGTAATTTGTCACTTCTCGTGCACCCAACTAACGCTTTTATGTGATAATTATTATCAGCTGTCAATTATTATCATATGACTTACATATAGTGTGTTACGCGGCGCTCTGGGGCGTCTTAAATAACTCATTTATATTTTTTTTATTTTTATTTTTTAAATTTATGTGTGTATGAAATTTATATGTCGGACAATTCGAGTAGTTCCCGAACTCGTCAATTACACCTTCCGCTAAATTGACAAATTGATTTTAATTACATCATCACATAACTTGCATTTAATTAAAATTGAAACACGATATACTGACTTAGGCTAATGATATCTAGGCGAAAATTAAGTGACAAGAGTCTTTTGGTGTGGGGCACAGTGGTGGAAATTTTCTTTAAGTCTGGAAATATATCAACAAATAAAACTATGAACTAAAAACGTATACTAAATTGTTAATATATTAAGCAAGGCAATCTTAAAAGTTTTTAAAATTTAATCCACTTTCTTTGCAACTTCCAATTACACAGTAAGTGTAAGCTTCTTTTCAAGAGAAAATTATTTCAAGGTCCTAAGCTCATGAAAAAATATTTTTAGGCTTTGGTTTGTAGGATGTGATCATAAAATTGTAAATTTTATTAAATCATATAAATATTTTAATATAGGTTTTCAGAATTAAATTAAATTTTTCAATAAGAATGCCTAATTGTTTTCCACTGTTGTCTGTGTCGTCTGGCTGTGTCTGGTTTGTCTCAAGTTACGCGAAAAACTCGCGCTATTTGTTTATCCTCTCAACAAGATGAATTTTTTTTTTTTTATCTCCACGTCTAGGGATATAATGAGAAAACGCACTGGACCGTTAATGTGTATGTATGTACAGCATAGTTTGGTATTTTTCTTAAAGGTCTTTTTGCGCATTGCGTACATTGACAGTAAATAAAACGCAATAAAAAACAGTGCTCAAATTTCAAAAGTATTTTTTTTTAATTTTGCAATTTAGCAAAAATGTATACATAAGTGACAAGTGTATACATAAATGTATACATGTGTTCGTTATATTGATAACAATGTTTTTTTTTTTTTTGACAAAGAGGTCATTATGTATTTTAATACTTGTTTAAAGAATTACAGTCAAATAAATATTTTATTTAAATACGAGATTATAATTTTGGAAATTTTAGTTTGCAAAATTTTGTAATTATGAGGTTTTTATATTTTTGGAAATTTTAGTTTGCAAAACTTTGTGAAATTTTGTAATTGTTCGGTTTCAATAGTGCGAAATTTTTATATAGCGATATTTATTTATTAATATTTTAATTTAAATATTTAATTCGCGCGCCTGAATTTTTAAACATTTTATTTAAATACAAGATGAAAATTTTCGAGTTTTTAGCTTGCAAAATTTTGCGAGATTTTGTAATTTCGAGGTTTTGATAGTGATGCAAAATTTATAATGCGAGATTTAAATAAAACATATATTAATAAGCGTTTTCGAATTTAAAAATATGTATTTTCTTTAAATTCGAGAAAAAAAAAATCGAAATTTTGATTTTTGCGAGATTTCTACATGGTAAGATTTTGCAATTGTGAGATTTTGACATTGAGAAATTTTGAAATGTGGTCAATCGTATCCAAGCTGATCCGCAAGCTATAAGTTCGATCGCAAAATTAAATCTATAGTAATGAAATTTAGTGTTTTTAAATGAATCCCGTATAAAATGAAATTTCGCATTTTCAAAATCTAATAAAAAATTGAAATTTATATAAATATATGTATGCAGTTCATATTTTATTTATTTATATCTTTATTAACAAGTTTATAAATAACAATGCTAACACGGTTTTTTTTAACTTAAGCTATTATGACTACCAGCTAGTATTTTATTTCTACTCAAGATCATACATTTTAAAATTGCGAAATTTTTAAATCCTTTATTTAACGCGATGGCTAAGTCTGCTGCAACTAAAAGTTACGGTCTTTGCCGTAAATTTCTTCGTATCGGTTATAAGGAAGACTACGATGTTAACAAAACATCCAAATGTAGAGATATTAAAGCCAGCGCTTCGTCGGGAAATTCACTGGACCGACCACATTCGTGCATCAGGAATTTATTTTGACTGTATATTTAAAGTGGTTGTCATTATGACAACTGAAATATTAAAAAAAAAAAAAATATTGGTCAGTTTGAATTTCAACTAAAACTATGTATTAGATATATGGTATGTCTAATTCACATCATATAGTGGTCATTCATGTCAAACACACAAGTAAACAACCACAATGTGACCACAAATTGCTGATTTATTGCATCTACCGGTCATAAAATGTCAGCTTAAACCTTTGTATGTTTTTTTTTTTAACTAAAATACATTGTAGGCTTTAGTTTGTTTTGCTTGTTATTTTTTTTTTTTAACATTCGTTTGACAGTTGCATATTTAATTGCATTTTCATTCCATGTTGGGAAATGTCATTCGATTATAAGGTCTTCGAAAAAAAACAGGTGGTGAATAACAAATCATAGATAGTTGGGTTTCAAAACTAAAGTAAAACCACAAACTATATTAACCTTGATCTTAATTATTTAACCAAACTCGGTACCTACTTATAAAAAATAACAAAATACTAAATAAGCAACTATTCAACAACATCAGTAAAGCAAATATTGTTAAAATGGTGCAACATATCATATGAAAGACGTTACGTCTCGTCGGTCGTCATCGCAAATCTTAAATTTTATTCAAACTAAATTGTTTGATTTAAAAAAAAACACCCCCCACAAAAATAATGATAGTATAATAATTATTATCTCAAGTCTATGTATGTTGTTTATGGTTAACATTAACTTGCAATATTTATTGCCCTCTCGTGGATTGTAATTCGACAATAGCTCATCCATCTAAACATAAACTTAAAAACTAATCTAAAATAATAATATTTATCTTTTTTTGCATGAACTATACACACATCATACAGGGAGTAGGTGAGTGAGAGAGTGAGTAAGTAAGTGCAGTGAGTGATTCGTTGGACTCTTTTCTCTAAATTGCTAGAGAATAAAATTTGCATTTTCATTGAAAAACTTAAAATGACGTCCACATACGACACCATACGCAACGCAACAGAGTGAAACGAGTTGTCCATAGTTTAAGTGCGTTCGCGGTGAGTTTGTGCCCGCGCATCTAAAAATAGCCCCGCCAAATCAGAATTCATTATTTTGATTCAAGCTCTTCATTTTTTATTCGTAATGGTATTTTTTTTTTTTAGTTTTCCTCTCTTTTTATTTTTTTGTCGCGCTTTTGTTGGCCTGCAAACTGATGAACTGTATGGTGCGGCGCGGCGGTGGTGTACGGATATAAATTGTGAACCCTCATTAGTCATCTTTTTGCAAAAAAAAAAAAAAATTCACAACCCATCGCCTTGCCATCCCACTGTACTATATATACATAAGTACTCGTGTAATACAGTGGAGACAGCAAATCTTAAAAGGGATGTGCGACACCATTGTCACTTGTTATTTTTGCATCTATTTTTCTTTTATTTCCACTTCTTCATTTGCCACAATTGCAATTTGTAATTTTATTCTTTTTATTTTTGTTGTTGTTTTTGTTTTGTTTGTTTCAGTCTTGTTTGTTCTAAATTTAGATACTTGGGAGCAACAGTTTACCGAGTATCTTATAGATAGTGGGCATCAGTACGTAGACCTGTGTCGTAGATCACTAGACAGAGTCTTTTTAGATTCGTGTTATATAGTTCTGTCTAATTTTTACATCCCCGTTTGCTTGGCTACCTATAGGTATAGATATGTGGTATTTTTTTTTTTTTATATCAATTAACTTGGTGCCGTAATTAAAAGAAATCTAATATATGTACATACATACATGTGAAAAATTATAATTATTTAAAATGAATGTAAAAGTGATTGCAACATACCGGGATGCACCACGTAATATTATGGGATCACCATTATACGACGAACTTACATACAAGTGACACTGCACCAGGCTTCTATCGTGTGTGAGAAAATATATTTATAAAAAAAAAAATACTTTGTGAATTTCCCTTAATAGTGAGTGGGCGAGTGAAATTTACTCGTATAGTTGTAAATTTGTTTTATGATCAAAATATAAACATAAATGATAGAAATATGTATCTCAAGGCAGAAAATGATGAATGTAGTTGAGAGATTTAGAAATTAGACAGTTATTTAAGTCGGAAGTACTTGTTTTGCATATTTTAATTAACAAATGACAATGGAATGTTAGAAATTTATTTTGTTTTGTATTTGATTTAATTTGATTTCTGGTTTTTGTCTTGAGATTTTTTTGTGTTCATATTAGATTTGTTTTGATCGAAATCTGGTCATTGTTATTGATTGAGTCGTCCAGCTGTGCTTTAGATAAAGATTATTTGAAAAGTTCTAAAAATTTCTCAGGAATTTTTTTTAACGTTATTCTTTTACAACATTGTACTAATTTATAAATTATAATTTTAAGCATTAAGTCTGCAGCTGAAGACGTCTTTATTTGAAATGAATTTTTTCTGCCTGTTATTATATTATAGGAAAAGAAAAAAAGCTGGAAGCAAAATCTGCAGATGACAAATGGGGTGCTTGACGTAGAAGCACCTGCAATTGATGTTCCTTGAGTTTTTTTTTTTTGCAACAAGAGAGCGTTTTTTTAGACACAGCCGCTACACCTAACAAACAGTCTTTCGCACCAACCCAAAACATCATGACGTGAAATGTAGAAAAATTCACTTATTATTTTGAACCATTTTATTGGACGATCGGCCAGTTAAAATATTTTTGTGAGTCAAGATGTTTTTGGAAATCCCACCAACTTCGGTGGATTAACTTAAGTTTAACGCTGGTTTAAGCACGTAATTGACTTTTATCATATACTTGACCCTTAAACCTAAGATAATCTGCTGAAATCGGAGCAATAAAATTGCCGGACCGATTTAAGTTTGTGTACAATATGGTTCTTCCAAAATTAAACAAATAAAATCTTATTACTTTCTTGCATGTATATTTATAAAATTATAACATATATTTGGTTTTTCGGAAATGGCTCTAACGTTTTTGATGAATTTTTGATATTTTGTTCTTATGAACAAAATAACAATTTTTTTTTACTTAAATCCGCCCACCTCCACGCCCACTTTTTTTGCGTTTTTTAACGAAAACCGCTCTATTTATTAGAAACGACTCATATGATTTTTATGAAATTTTCAATGATTATTCTTATGAACAAGAAAAAAAAAAAAAAAAAAGTTTGGTAAAATCCGCCTACTTCCCCTTTTTCTCTGTTTTTGAATCCTCTGAAACAGCTCTAATGATTGTGATAAAATTTTATATTATGACATTATTTTACTTTAAAAAATTTCAACAATGGGTTGAATGATTTGGTGTAAGTTTTGCATTTGGATAATATCCTACTTTCAAAGCTAATAAAAATAGCTATCATCCAGGCCCGTAACTAAGGGGGCACTTAAGCAAAAGCGAAGGAGTTTGAACAGTCTATAATTTATTTAAGTCCCAGTGTCTTAATTTCTTTATTCTTTTTATTTATACAAATATCAATGGGGAATTAGTTTAATTTAAACGTTGAAAATAACATCGTTATGAATTTTTCATATACATAGCTTTACAAATTTGCGCTCTTTCCAAGATTTTCTCCATAACTTCTCAGGGTGGTACGGCTCGGGTTCATTCTTGAATATTATTTTTTAGCATCTACCTACACTCTTTCTTAAATTAAAACCGGAGAACGTGGCAGCGAATTGAAAACGCTCTTTAAAAAAAAAAAAAAAAAACGCCATTGTTTGCCTTGCTATATGCGCTATGGCTGCATTTTGTTAAAAAAAAAAAAACCATGGGTTATTCACAGCTGGCCTGAAAATGTTTTCCAAAATTGTGCAGGATTGACTGTGATTTCTGCACTGACTTCATTTACTTTCACAGTCTACTGCAGTCGCTAAATATTTTCTTCAATGTTAGCGGTCTGTATGATCATCCAAATTGTAAAAGTTCAGAGATACCACCTTGTTGTCGAAAACGAGCATTACACGATCAATAATTAATATTGATTCTATTTTGAATGTCCCAAGACATCTTTACACAAATCAAAAATTTAAAATAAAAAATGAATGAAGTTATCTGCTTCACCCTATATTCTCCAAAGTACCTACTTTCAAGGGCAGTCGTGTACTTGGGCAATTAATTTCTTCCACTTAATTGGTTCGAGGGCGCGCCCACTATAAAGCATTTATCAGGTGTGGGAGTTCCTTATAAATTGAATTTAAATGTTTTAATGTAGGAACATTTTCGGATTAGCTCGCTACCCTACCGTTTAACATTCGAACTGGATCAAATAATTACCAAATGGGCAACAGGTATTAACTAAGTCGATATAAAAATTATGTATGTTTTGTATTTTATTAAAAGCGTAAAAATATGCGACAATTCTGCCATGGAAAAGTTAGTTGTCTTTTATTTTGATATTGACATGAGGTTGTGAGTGTAAAAGTAGCGTAATCCCTAGTTTTAAAAATTAGATAAGTATGTCTCTAAGTAGGAATAACAAAACCGTTTTGACAACATATACATACGTATATTTTTTTTGATCATGTTACACCACTTTTGCGCTTTTAGTCTCATAGGTAAAAGTTACATACATACAATTTCATACAAATATTGAGAAGACTGAAAAAAAAAATTATATTTATGCATTTGTAAGGAAAAAAAAAATCAGATAAAAGAAAGGTGGTTGTTATATAGAGAGAAAATTATAATATAAAAAATGGGCGGATCAAATAACACAAGCCACGTTTTCGGTTGAAAAGGAATTACATAATTACAAAATTTTAACGTTCCAAAAACTTTCAATAAATGTAACACTAAAATATTATGAAAGTGGGCGTGGCAGTGGCAGATTTAACTTAAACTACTTTCCAACCCATCTCTCTGCTAATATGGGAATTTAAAAAAAGATCAGTGCAATTCGTTCAACAGTTTTCGAGTCTATAAGCCTCAAAAAAAAACAAACAATCATTTTTTATACATACTAGCTAGTCCGCTTGGCTTTGCGCCGAATTTTTCATCACTTTTATAAAAAGTGAACATAAATTTTATAGATGCTTAAAACAATCCTTAACAATGAATTTTTCGCACGCTCCAATTATTTGTATACACAAATGTACTAATCTGACAGTTTAACGCCATAATCGGGTGCTACTGTAACGGTCGAATGATACATACTCACATATTAATCAAAATTATCTTCGCAGCGGTACTTCTAAAGATAAATTGACAGTTTTTCTTTTGAAAATTAATCACATTTCATTTGTGATTGATTGAGTAATTGAAGACACAATCAAATGCAAATGATATATTATGTATATTCGTATTTTTAATAATCGATGTTACTGTACAAGTGTAAATGCATTCCATTTATATTTAAAGAAATTTGTAGAATATTTTACTTTGTTTATACAAAATATTAGAATTTATGATACTTTCAATAATTGATAGATGTGCTGTTCATGTACATAGGTACTTAGAAAAAAAACTTACAGCCTTAAAGTAAAGAAACAGTTCCTCACATCGTTCTTCACATCAAGGGTTTTAAATAGAAATAATTTTATGTAAATTTAATTTGAAGATTATATCACTTTTATCGTTAATATACTCGTATAACTTTTAAGTCTCCCTGATTTATTACAAAAATATTTATAGGTTTTTGGGGTTTTGTCAGTGGCTAAAATGACAGCCAGACGCATTCAAGATTAAAACTTCCTTGACATTAAATTTAAATATTCGGTTTGCAAAAAAACAAAAAATCTGCTTACTTTTGAGATAAAAAATAAATACATTTTTTGGCGCGACATGTTCGTAAAGAGCCAGAGCCTTGTGACTTACAACTCTCAACCATTCCTGTGTGTGGAATGGAGGGGACCTATAAAGCTTATTCCCGAATCCGAACGGCTAAGGTGAGAAGCACTTTACCTTTGCAATAGTTTTGTATTTAAATTGAAACATTGAAATTTAAGGCAATTGATTCACTGGGGCGTATGTGCAATATTCTACAAAAATGTATCTAACTTCATCTCCCAATAATTTATGTACGTCTTATTTTTAAGACTAGACGTCTAAAACTTCTAGGAAATCTTGAATAAATTATACTTGAAAGACGGAAATACTATAATCACTAGTATCAAAATATTTCCATATGTATATGGTATGTGTTTGTCTATTTATATAAATCTTAGAGAATATAAATTGTAAAATTGACAACTCATTATGCAATTTTACTGTCAACCAGTTTTAAAAAATGTATAGAATCAAGTTTAAGTTTTTAAAAATAAAAGTTGGAATTTACAAAAAAAAAAAAATACTGTGAGCAAATAAAATGAAATAGGTACAACAAAATAATTGCAACACATGCATATCGAATGTTTACAAATATTTTGCTTCTATTGTTCATTTTTCGGTACAATGGCGTGGCAATCGCAAAAGTTGTAGAATATATAATTCAAACATCTAAAACTATTATCGACTTCATTGATGCGCTGACACATAAATCAGAGAATCTCTCAAATGGAAAAAAAAGAAGAAAATCAACAATCAATATGGTAAACAGTGGACCAGCCTTTATCGCAAAAACGGAAAAAAATAAAAAAAAAAATTTACTGACGTAAAATCAATTTTTAAACATTTAATTATGACTTAATATGCGCCAAGAAGTTAATTCTTTTATAAGGCTCAAAAGTAAATGTGTTTGTACATTATCATTTCGTTTTTAAATTCAAAATGGCGAATTAATATGAAGAAAAATTTTTCTTTTGCTTCCATAATTTTGTTTGTTAATTCAGATTTAGACATACCTTAGTTTTTTTACGACAAAGGTTAGTTTTTACAGTTTTAAGCTCTTAATACTACTTAGTAATTCATTTTCAATTTTTCCCCTACTTTACCCCACTGTCAGGTGGCGTTGTTGCTGCTGTCACCATTGCGGGCGGTCGCTTTATCTCATATATACATACGTCCGTCCATTTTGATGTAGATAATTTTATTGACAGATACGCCGTCAGTTATTTTAGTCGCGATACTAAAAATAAAACGTATTATCTTTTGTTTTCTAAAATAAAAACGCAAAAGCGAAAACATGTAAACAAAACAACATTCAAAACAAGCTGCTGATGTTGTTCGTATGAAGCACATTAAAAAAAAAAACAACAAAAATCAAAAACAAATCGAAAAGGAAGACCACGAGCAAATATAATGTGCTCTTCACCCTTCATACAATCAAATTACTTTAATTCGCGTGATTCAGATCAAGCACTGTGTGTGGATTACTTAAGCGCATAATCAGTTTAAATATAGCTGATTCTTTTCATTTTATTTGCTAGGAGCATAAATCAAATCTAAAAATAAGTGAAATTACTTAGTCGCGCATACAATACGAGTATGTACCAGTACCTATATATAAATTGTCGCATAGAGATGCTTTTCCATCGTGGTCAATTGAGATACAAATAGTGTCTTTTATCTTTTGTGTGGTGCGTTCCGTTGTGTGTTCTTCTCCACTGATGTATATATTCTTGTTCTTTAATCGAGCATAATGAAGTAAATTCAACGTTTTTTCTTTTTTGTTGTTTGATGTGTAAGTCTTACTGTTTTTTTTTTTTCTTCTGTTAATCGTGTACATGGCCTTGAGCCTTCTTGAGTTTAAATTGGATTAAAGTTTTTGTGATGATGTGTGGTGTGACACCAGTGACATAACGACTTAGAGCACGTTTTAAGTTTGACAACCTTTAAGATGTGTGAAGAACGGAATTGAATCAATTCATGGTCAGTTTTTGCAATTCATAAATTAGTGACAGACATTGACAACAACAAAAAAAAAAAAATTGGGAATACCCCAATATTATTTGAAACAAGCCGTCAAAATTCTTCTGTTTTTTTTATCGCTGAAACCAGAAAATCACCACGCCTTCATGTGACAGTTCAGAAATAATAAATGTGTTAACAAGATTTCATTCCTTCTAACGATGGATTCAATGACATTTTGAGGAGCCTTGCAATAAAAATATTTTAATAATATCTATCGAACGCCAGAATTTGTATTGTTTTGAAAAAGTAAAAATACATAAATTAAAATACAATAACCGATTATTAAATAAATAATGTAAACACTTCGATGCAAAAAAACGTAATGGTAGATTGGCGCACCAACTTCGATAAGGCGGTTCTGATTAAGGAGGTTTCAATATACATTCATATAATGTAGGTAGGTATATTTAATGATTCATGGCTCAACTGAATTTCTTAATTTTTCAAAAAAAAAACCTCGCGGCTTGAAATCTCTTGAACATAATTCTAGCATTTTCTAACATTTTTGTATGAAAAATAAAATAAGTAATTTGTGTGGTAATTAATTATGTAAATATATTTTTTTTTAATTTATAACAAAATTGGTCTTCATCGTAAGAGAAGTGGATGTTTATTATTAGACCTGTTTTTTTTTTGCTTAGTTTTTGTAATTTAAAAAGCCAGTACCCAGTGCAATTTTTTTAATTTTTCAAATGCGGATAAAATGAAAGCCTAGCTAATAACTTAAGCAAATTTTATATCCATGATAGGAATACATTATTTCGGTTAATATTTTCCATGTGTCGAAAGGTTATATTGTCTTACTTAAAGCGATTTGCAATGAAATCTTGTACTTGGCCATTCATTTTGAAATAAAGCCCTTTATTTTGTGTCAAAGCTGTTCGAAAAGGACAAGGCTCAGTAAAATATGACCGCCTCAATTTTAACTGCCATCGACTTAATTTATCATAGAATATAAATTTAAAGCGCGAATGGAAAATTATTTTTGGGAATTACAACGATAAAAAAAATAAAAATAAAATTATTAAAATACAACGGCAACACTAACTTACAATATAATGCTTTGATTTTTTTTTTTAACCCAGAAATCCATTCATTCATATAACTTAAAAATTTTATTTAGTTTCAAAGTTGTAGGTTATTAGTAGTTACCTACAATTTTGTTTTTAATATCCACTTGTCACTTATCAATTTTTAATCAAACATTAAAAACCGTATCTATCGGATTTTCTTAAAACGCGTCTTAGAGCCCATTAAGTTAAGTGTGTTTAAATATTTAAATTGTCTTTAAATGACGTGACTTAAATTCTTTTCTATAATCTTTTTCCAATTGATACTTAACTAAACAACGATTGTGTCACTTAACTCAAACAAATCTGCAAATTGCATACTTCTAGGATGTTTTTTTGACAGATAAAAAAAAGCAAACAAAAACGTGTTCATTATTACCAAATAAGAAATAAGAGGAAATGAGAAGCAAATGCATTTATAGTTCAAAGCAAGAGAAATGATACTAGATTCCAATTTGCTTTATGTTTTTTTTTTTCATAAATTTCTTTTATTTTGATTTTGAGTTTCATCAGGCTTTTTTTTTGTTCACACTTTCCTTTTATGCCAATAAAAACTTTATTTCATAATTTTCCCTACGTTTCTTTGGATTTTCCCAACTTCTTCAGGGGTAGTTTATTTAATATTAAATGTTTTCTTAAATTTTAAAACTTTAATATTTAGATTTTTAAATTCGAATACAAAAAATATAAAAACTGAAAAAATATATACATAGGTAGAAGAAAAACTTTATTTACACTTTAAAAAAAAAAAAAAATTGATATAAATATGTCAAAAAAACGAAATAGTTTATTTTACAAGTTAATTTAATTAATAAAATCACAAATCTTTTTTACATTGCCTACTTAAATTAAAACAAAAAAATAAAATCTCTGCTTATATATGTACATACATCTGGATATATGTACATATGTATATTTCTCTAATAAATTAACAAAAATAATTCTCCTAAATAATTCTCCTCAAATGTCAAAATATTTTTAAGAGGCCTTTAAATAACCTTTAAACACGGTGAATGGCTTTTAAGTTAAGAGGCCTTTAAATAACGTTGCTTAAATTTGAAATTGATTATAAATACCGATTTCCCACTTAAGAGCTACATATTTAGAGGTATTTTAATGTTATGAAGGCTTTAAAATGTCTTTATAAATACGGCTGTAGTTGATAAAATGTGTTCTAGTTTTTGAGAAAATTAATTCAGTATTTTTTGAATCTATAATCCTCATACAGACAAACGTTCCTTTTTATATTATATGTAGCTATATGTATGTATTTGTGTGCTCATACATACCTATGTAGTATATATATAGACAAGCATATGCTACACGATAGTTGGAGAAATAGGGATTTGTATTATATCTGGTTTTCAAAATATAAAATTCCTTATAACTGTATGAAGGTAGTACTCATCAAAAAATTCTCTAATATTAGCCCTGTTTTGGTGAAAGTGTATAGCAACTCGCAAAAAACAAACAATAACAAATTTTTTATAATCACTTTAATTTTTAATTATTTACGTGTAATAATTTTGCTGAGTTGGCTATTCATTTTTTCAAAAAACACGGCTTATTTAAAAACACACAAGAAGAGTCTAATTGAGCTGTTAATTAATTTTGTTTGACCACAATAATAACTGTTTTGAATTAATTAAAAAAAAATCTACAACAGGTTTCCCACACACACCTGAAATACAACCACACGTATACACAGTTTGAAAACTGTCCAATTTTTTTTTTTCTAATTTGTGTAAGGTCTCCTTTGACTGGGGAAGTCGTCCGACTTCAAAAGCCGGATCTACCTTCATTGTTTATTTTTCTATTTATATCTTTTCATTTTCAAAAACTATATAAACTTACCAGTTTATTTAAATGACCATTTGTCTCTCAGTATCCGACCGCAAATTATATTTTATTCCACCGCCCTTAAATTCAAACCAAATAAACTTCCACACGGAAACGAGAAAAATTAAAAAAAAAGACCTCACATAAATATCACTGCCTCACGTTATTTAACTAATTTACCTTTCATCAAATAAATATTCCGCTTGAATGAAAAATATTTTCCTCGTGATTTATTATGTTAGACCACCCAAAGAGGCAAGAGCACGCATTATATTCGCACCCCGCCCACCTATAATAATTATAATAATTGCCGGCGCAATGCATATACATAAAAATTTTGTAAACTTATCTATTATACATACGACGAGCATTACTATAAAATTATATATGTACATATGTATGTACATAAATATTTCATTTAAAGTCACTTAATGTGCAAACAGTAGGGTAGCACATCCTGATATTTTGACGTAAATTGCAAGGAATTGTATCTTGTGCGATTGAATAATGAATCAACAAAATAAAAAAAAAAAAATAAAAAAGAAAAGAAAACAATAATTATATCTAACCTACATACATATGTATATAATCATTTTGAATTTCGGTTGGTTTTTGTAATTTAAATTTATTTTGTTTGTTATTTTTTTATTTTAATTTATTTTCTTTGATTTTGAAATTTGACATTTTGAGTGCAGTTGAGAAAAGGTTTTTCATGTTGGAAGATTATTTGAACTTTGTAATTTTGTTTTTGTTAATCCGTTAAACAGGTAATGAGATAAATTAAAATAAATAAAATGATTCTTTGAGAGGCATGCTGTCAATATTGGGTTCAATGCAAAATTTGTTCCAGTGGAATAATTACTATCTACTATTTAATCAAAATCGTAGGAGTCGTTTTTGAGAAACATGAGATTTTCCATACCGGTTTTATAACATTAGTATGGAGATACCGTTATTTTTTGGCTATAAGAACAATTCGTATTTAAAATCTGCTAGACAATGTCAAAAAACTGCTGTATGCCAAGTTTAATAAAAATCGACCAAGTAGTTTTCGAATTATTAAGTTTTCAAAAAAAATTTGAAACTATTTAAAAATACAAAAAAAAAAAAAAAATTAAATTTTGTAATGTAATACTTTTTAAACTTTGAAAAATTCTCTATAAAAAATACTATGACAAGTATCTTTACTTTTTTCCTAAAAAAAATTGGGGTAATGTTTAAAACGCTGTGGTCGAACAAACAGAATGCGAGGCCCATTCGTCTTTCCTATCATTGTAGTGGTCTCATTATGGACTTTTAGCTTATGAACTTATGACCCTACGTCATTATTATTAGGTCATTCAGCTGTATTCCGTTTTATAACCGAAAAACCTAAACAATGAAAGTTTTCCTCGTGTTCTCCCAATTATAGCAAATCAGCTAAATTCATTTAAACAAACATCTTAAAGTTCTAGCCTTTGTATTTTGAGCATTTACTTCCAAATTAATTAATTCCTTATACGTAAATAAAGTTCAATGCCTTTAAAGTGTCTCTGTGCATTATAACATGCCAATGCCTTCTGTTGATGATATTCACCATCTTATTTAGCACGCCATTTATAATATACATTTACGAAAAATTCTGTGCTGTTAATTAAACTCACGGCTAAGTCGCACGTCATTGCAATGGTATGATTGTGACTTAAAATTCATGAGCATAATTAAATTTAATACAGCTCTCATTGAAATTTTCTCTCCTTAAAAAACTAAGCAATACAATCACTTAAAACCCGTGAGGTGTTTTTTTAATAAGAGTGCATTATATTGTATTTAGCAATTTAGTTTTTTTGCGTCAAAATTAATTTAAAAAAAAAATAATAATAAACTGGCTAAAACTAAATGTTGGTAATTCACTTAAATTTAATTAAAATTTAAAAAAATGAATATAATTGGCACAGTTATTTTATGAGCCCTTAAAATATCAAATTTTTCCCTATTTTTTAAAAACCTATTTTCCTAAAACCTATTTTCTCAAAACTTATTTTTCTCAACAAAAAAAAAATACTGACAGAATTGCCAAACGAATATGTTAAATTTTGATAATAAATTAAGGATATTCAAATTAATTAAATATTTTACAATTTTTTACAATTCCATAAAATGCCTTTATAGTTTCTGAAATAAAAAAAAAAACATAAATTAATTTATAGGTGTTATTTTGATTTTAATATTGTAAGTAATAAAAAACAAAAAGTGAGGAACCTACCTACAAAAATATATATATAAAAATATATATATAATATTTAAGCACCTTTACAAGCATTAACGAGTTCCTACGTGTGATTTACGTTTATTGATGTAACATTTCGTGTGGCTTTATAAATAATTCGTTATGTTGTTGTTAATAATTTTTGTCAGACAGAAACGATTTACGATTTAATTTAGGTTTTTACTTCCTCAGAATTTTAAGTTTTTTTTTTTTATTTTAGGATTAGTCACGATAAATTTATTAATGATAAACGATTAATTAACAAAAAAAAAAAAACTTACAACAAATAGGTACGTGAGAATTCTTTTTTTTTTTTGAATATATAAATTTATATTTATTATAAATGACAGGTATCGATTACTTATTTGAATAAATATTTTATTGTGTTAGCTATTTTTTTTATTCTAATGTATGTTCCTATGTATATCTTTTAGATAAACTGAACCGCTACTGGTTACAACTGTCAAAGTCAAACAGAGTTGACAAATTTCTAATCTTAGACATTACCCATAAATAATTGTTATTGAATTGTTTGCATATGAAATTGAATTTATTAAATTACAATAAGACAACGAACTTTGAGTTGCAGGTACTGCGTAGAATTAATTTCATTAAGTTGCGCATTTCCACGAAGGTCAGAACTAAATACAAATTTTTCTGGAATGCTTGTTGTCAAAATTTATCAAATCAGATGCGACGAATAACTGAGAGAGGAAAATTTAACAAAATTAAATTAATTATTAATTTTGTTTTCATTACTAGGTACACAAGGTGATTGGTATAAGGTGACCAAAAAGTCAGAGTGAGTAGGTTGGGTTAAGACAAGAAAAAAATCGTTTGGAAAGGGGGGGTCTATTTCCCCCCTTTTAGGCGGGAGGGGCAATTTTCTAAAAAAAATTACTTAAAACGGAAAAAAAATTATTTAAAAACAACGGTTGAACTTACAATGCCATGCTATAACTTTTTGGAAAGCCAGAAATCTCTTCTATAATTTTCATTTTAAATTAAGTTGTGTAGGTGAAATCTAGTTAATCCAGTTTATTTGTTTTTATTATTTCCAAAAAACGGATGTTATGCATTAAAAAATTAAAAAGGGATAATCCGCCAATTTAATAATTGACCTGAGTAGATCAAACTTGGGAAAACAAAAAACCAAGTGTTTTTCTTGGAAAAAAGTATTTTTCATTTTTTTTTTTAATTTCTCAAAAACTAATATACATTTCAGCATCCGGTTTTCTATTTTTTATTGAAAATTAATAAAAGCATTGAATTGTGAAAACAAAAATTATGCTTAATAACATAAAACTTTGAAAAAAAATTAGTTTTTATTTTTTTTTTTTATTTTTTTTTTTTATTTTTTTTTTTTATTTTTTTTTTTAAATTTCGAGTTTGAAAATTAATTTTTCAAAAACTATTCTTTAACACAACTTAATTTAAAATGAGAATATTAAAGAAGAGATTTCTCGCTTTCCAAAGAGGTATAGCATGGCATTGTAAGTTTAACCATTGTTTTTTAAATAATTTTTTTTCCGTTTTAAGTAGATTTTTTAGAAAATTGCCCCTCCCGCCTAAACGGGGATTTTTTTCTTGTCTCAACCCAACCTACTCACTCTGATTTTTTTTGCACCTTATACCAATCACCCTGTATGTGTATAGGTCTTTCTTTTATTTTACTTTCAAAAAATATGACAAGTTTTGGATTCGTAAAAAATAGAACTAGATTTATCATTTAAGGTAACTTTAAGTAAACTTGGAAATACACATTAACAAAAAATTTAAGATACTTTTTTTAGATTTTCAAAAAAAAAAAAAAAAAAGGTTAATTAACTAGGCCCTGGTTCTTGATGCCTCCTAGAGCTTTTGGTTGCAAAAGTCCTTCTGTCAATGTCGTACAAAATACAGTCCTGTTTAAATCGTGGTTATAAATGTGAACTTAAAGAGAGCAAGTATAAAATTGTAGGAAATTTTTCAGAATTGCAATTTTTTTTACACTTAAATGATTATAGGAGAGTAAACAGTTAATTGTGCGTAATGTTTGTATGAGATCATCTGAGTATCTGATAAGGGCATGAAGATGTTGTAACGCTTCGTAAAAAAAACTTATTGTTGCACTATCTTAACTCCAATGAGATATTTTCACTTTGTCTCAACTTTACCAGCTTATAACAAAGTAAAACTGCATGTTTGAATTGAGAAGATTTACAAAACAGTGTTTAAGGTAAAATGACACAATGGATACTTAAAAAAAAAAAAAAAATTATTTAATTAGCAGGGGCCATCGATAGATAAAATCTTAAAAATTCCAAACCATTTACAATCTAATATCAACAAATTAAAGTAAATCTTAGATTGTATCTATTAAGATCAAAAATAGATTGAGATACCTAACTAGCGTAAATAATGCAAAATGAGTCGATCAGACAAAATTAATAAAAAATCAGATAAAACAAATTCGATGGTTAATCGAAAACTCTCTTCTGTCGAAAAATTATTTTCGACATCGAGGTTAATTCTTAGCTACGCTATTCTTTAGTCACTATTATTTACTTCTTCCTTTTCAAAATATTCTTCAAAGCTATTCATTTTTTTTTTCAACTTTTCAAAAGAAACGTTTATTTGGAAATGAAAATCTCTCTTTGCATATTACTGAAAAATTTTTCAAAATTTGAAATATAATTTGCAAAATTTATTTTTTGGTGAAACGAAAAGAACAAATACTTTTCAAAGTAACAAAACGTTTTACTTTGCAAAAAAGAACTTTTCACTTTTCAAATTTGCATTTGGTTAAACATATTTTGAAAAGAGGAATACTTTTCAACTTTTCATTTGAATAATTCCCTCTTTGAAAATTTCAGTTTGGTAAAACGAATTTTGCAAAGTGAAAAAGGTTTGGTGAAATAGGTTTCAGATGATTTTATATCATGTATACATTTTGAAATAATTCAAATTTAAATGTCTACATTTTTCTTTGAAACCCTTATGATGCAATCCAATGGGGAACCGCTTATGAATTTCTTAGATTTCTACCAAATTGAAAAGAGAAATCATTAAATGGTCCCCGGAATTTATAAACACAATAAGAATTCCTGTGGTTCTGGTTATACTTTGGAAATAAATAAATATGTCACATTTTTAGCGCGAATAAACTGTCAGTCTATAAATGATTAACCTTTTTTGCGGGTTTATAGTCGACGACATACATAGCTTTCGGTTACGGTTTAATGTTCTAATTCCACAAAATTACATTCAAAATTATTATAATTAAAAGGAAACGATTTTTTCTATAGAACAGATGGCAAGATTGATATATTTGAATGAAATTAAATACAAAATATTAACACTCTATATATAAAAAATGCCGAATTGAATTATTGCTAAATTCTGAATTAAAATTTAAAACGAATAAAAAGGAATCACCCAATATCACTACTCTACATTGATTATTAAAGCAATTTAAAATATTCTTAATTACAATTAAATCTTTAGATCTGTTTTTATCTCTTGACTTGGCTTGAAATTAAAAAAAATGCTCAAGGGAGATAGTTTTTATTTTATGATTCAATTAACTGTTATGCCTTGGGAACTTAATCACTGCTTAAACGCCATTCTCTTAAAAAAAATATAAAATTTTAACAAGCTTCAAAATCCTTCAGTTTAATTATAAATCAATTTTGCATATCACTGAAGTTATCTTCTGTTGTAAAGTTAACGATTTATCAAAATGAATAATGCTCCGGAACCTACAAAATATTATCTCTCCAATAAATTTAAAATGAAGCAGCAAAATAATATAAATTGTTTAAATGTTAAGTTTAAGTAGCACCTTTAAAAATTCTGACTCAACAAAGTATAGGTACTTAGATTTGTTGATTTTTTTTTTATATTTTTAAACGACATTAAGTATAGTTGTATATTTAACAAAATATACAATATATACAGAAATGTCGTATACGCTAGCTAATTATAAGTACTTTGGAAAGTTTTTTTTTATCACAAATTATATAGAACTTCGTGCTTTCTGTGAAAATATTGACATTTACGTAATCTTTTTGTTTCGAGTATATATGTAGTGTAGGTATATAGATAGTAATAAAAAATGCAAGTGATTGTCGATGAGTCATTTAATTATATAGAAATTCAAGGGCAAGAGAACACTATCATTTAGGTTAAGGTGAATGTGCGTCTTTCTAAGTCCTCCAGCAAAAAAAGAAGGATAGGCCTATTGACCTTTAATCTGACTGTTCAGTGTGGGTGGAGTTGCTGGCTTTCTGAATGAAAAGTACTGAACATTGACGATATACAGACATCCCTTAAATATGTCCCTCAATCGGACATTTATGTCTTTAGAAGCATAAATGGAACTATTCCGTATGGCCCTTCAGACTTATCATCACTCTGAGAAGGACTGAAGGATTCAATGTACCAAATAATTACATAGATTGGTTTATTTATATTAAATTTCTGATTGAAAATTTGTTCATAATACTAAATTCTAGATAATAATTATATGATGATGAAATGAGGATTGTTTTCAATTTTATTTCTAATTGATTTATTTCAAAGGGCTTATCATATTCACTCAGCGTGTATTTTTTTTTCATGAGAATTTGACTAATCTTTCAATGGAGATAACTGTGGTAACAAGAATTTAAACAACTTATATGAAGTTTACTATGGCGTATACTTACTCTTTTTCGATTATTATTATTACTGTATGATTCATTAGATTTTTTGTTAAAACTCTTCTGAAACGGGTAGCTGCCATACACCGATTTTATTTTTTTTTAAATTTTCTCAAAAACAGGTCTAATGATTTTGATTAAATTTCGTACATGTAATGATGAAGGAGAAAAAAAAATCAAACAAAAAAAAACATTTTTTGCAATTTTAATTTTTTGTTTGTTCGTTAAAATGAAGCTCCATTATAGTTGTTAAGGACAAGAGCAAGTTCGTGCGATTGCATATTTTTTCATGAGAATTTGTCTAATTTTTCAATCTCGGTGGCATCTGGTACCAAAATTTAAAACAACTTATGTGGTTCACTATGGTGAATACTTACTATTTTTTCGATATTTTTTTTTTCATTTAAAAATAAAAATGGAAAATAAAAAAAATTAAAAATAAATATTTTCGCTATCATTGAGGATTTTATCAGATTGCATTGACGACAGCGAAATCAGCATAAATTATTGTGTAAACGAACGTGTCGTTTGAGTTACAAAAAGGATTACATAAAAATAAAAATACTTTTATTATTATATAAAATGTAAACAGAATTAATGTTTTTTTTTTCAGATTGAATGTTTAATACATATTATGTAAATGTATAAAACAATTGTCTGTTTATTCCTTTGTTGTTTATTAATTCATTGCTAAGACAAATGGTAAACATTTAACAATCAGCAGGTCAAAGCAGAGAAAATATTTTCCACCATTAAATCATTGATAAATATTTATCGTCCGGTAAATGATTATTGTTTTTTTTTTTTTTGTTTAATCGAATTTCAAACAATTACAATTAAAATAAATAAATTTGAGCATAGATTTAAAATATTGAATTCCTGAACGATTTTATTATTTCATAGAGAATTATCATAATGATGTTTATTTCAAAAATAGAATCTAAATAAAAATAGATTAATTTTATTTATTGTTTTTATTTCTTTTTAAGAAGAAATCGCATGATTGAGTGATTTTTGTTTTGCTTCAATCGAGACCCACTTTTTAGCAACTCATAAATTCACAGTGATTATTTGTCATTAATATATGTATTTATGTATTACAAATATTTACCCTAATTGTTATATGTTTATAATTTGTTTAGCTGAGGAAAAAACCTTGAAACACCCACCTATTTAATTTTGCTAAATATCAATTTCGTACCTTACTTTTGTTCCGACCTCAATATCTCTTAGAAAAATATTAAAAATACTTTACCTCTTATAATTGAACACCTTTTTAATCTTAACTAATAATACTTGATGTTATGAGGTCAAGATGTGCAAAAAGCAACAAAAAATAAATTCAATAATTGAAATAACTAAGCAAATAGCATATTTTTATACGAAATCAATGTCAAATATTTTTTTCTTTATTACAAATAAATTCAATTCTCACACTTAAACATGGAAAATGTATAGAAAATATGAAATATGACTTAACCTGTGCCAACTTAGTATTATTATTATTATCAATTTGGTTTTTTTTTTAAATTTTTTTAGCATTCAGCATTTTTTTTTTTATTTGGCTGTCAACACTTGTGTCAAATGCAAATACATCACACACTTGGTTTTGAGCACATGCCAAGGTTAAAAAATATATTGCCAAACATAGAAAAATACAAAAAAAAATAATATTTTGTAAATGCAATGTTGTAGCTTTTTATTTTTAAGTACTCTCATTAAGTGACTTTGAGTATTTCACTTCTACATAATATGGGATTATTCATTTTGAATAATGGACTTATATATCATCAGAAATAACAACGAATGCAATGAGGAAGTAAACATCGTCTTTCCTACAGATAAAAAAAAAAAAACATGAGTACCTTTCAACGTGCTTCAAGTTAATGGTGCTTAAATTATTCCTAGAATATGCATTTTTGTAGATAAATAGTTTCACTGTTTTGTGTGTGTATATAAATATCCTGTTCGATTTTTATAAGTTCGATATTTTAGAAATTCTTATTCCTATGCGAAAATTAAGTATTATTTGCTCGATTGAATGAAATCAATACTAATCTTGATAGTATCAAGATATAAGAATTTCTAAAATATCGAACTCATAAACATCGAACAGGATATTTATATGTAATAGGAAGGAGGAAAGAATACTTGATTCAAAATTTTTTGTGACTGGAATATTATTAAAAAGTTTAAATATTGTTTTTTCAATCAATAATTGATTGATTTACGCCATTTTAATGTAAAAAGATGGAATCGTTCACTTTGTCGATCTTTGTCTGTGATTTTGATCCGTGTTGTCCACCAAGGGATCCTAATTCAATGCAAACGTTGAAATGAACGATGTATATATGTTTTATTTGTACTTTTGACTTTTTTTTAACATTTCTCGTTAAAATGTTACCTTGTCTTACAAGGTTCGTGCAATCAACAATCAAGTCGTGCAAATTTTTGTATTCTCGTTTTTATCGAAAATTATTACAATCATAAAAAGGCATGCAATAAAAGTTGCATTGGAGACAAATTGCATGCAATAAAAATAATTTTTTTTTTGAAAAGTAAAAATATCGGACTTGGCAACTTTGAATTTAATTTGTGAACGCACCCTTTCACTAATCATCGAACTGTCATTGTCAATTTATTCAGTAACATTTTCATCATGTACCATTTGAAGCGACGTACGTTATGTTCTGCGATTGGGCTCTGGAGAAGATGTGCCAAAATGATGAATTTCATCGCAAAATCATCTTCAGTGACGAAACTCATTTTTGGCTCAATGGGTTCGTCAATAAGCAAAATAATATGCGTTATTGTTCGGCTGAAAATCCAAATTTGCCACCACTTCATCCACAAAAAATAACTGTTTGGTGCGGTTTGCATGCCGGCGGCGTTATTGGGCCATATTTTTTCGTCGACGATAACGATCGTCACGTTACTGTTAATTTGCCAGCGTTATCGCGCCATAATTACCGATATTTTTAGCCCGAATCGGAAGATATAGACTTAGACGACATGTGGTTTTAACAGAATGGTGCAATAAGCCACACAGCACACCTAACAATCGATTTATTGAAGAGTTACCAAATCCTTATTGGAAAACCCTTTAATGTTGTGAGCTAGAATTGTCAAACAAAAATTTTGCGTTTGAATATTTTTTTTTTTTTTTGGAAAACTCAATTTTTCTAAAATTACTTAAACCGCAGCAAACGCATTTTTTAACATTATCTATATTCTTTTAACCGAAATTCACGGTAGGTACCCTCCATATATGCATGTAGGTACATATATATAACTGTTTAAAAACCTTTGAAGAAAATTTTATTTTCTCGAAAATAACTTTTAAGATTTTGATTAAATTTGTCTAATACGACTATTTAACAGGAACAAATTTTACATTGATCTGTTAATAGGACCTCTCATAGAACCATTTTTTTTAATTTTCAAGTATCTCATTATCTGTTTAACCGATTTGAATAAATTTTTTTTTTATTTTTTAGTAATATTGCATAACAAAGTTTTCAAAAACATAAATATTGAATGAAAAAAAAAAATCTTAATTATGTTTTAAAAATATGCTATGTTTTTCACATGAATGACATAAAGTATAGGCTCCAGCTATAACTAATTTATTTTTGTTTGAATCAGCTAAATTAGGTTTACAATATTCAGAGCAGCTTTATTGAACTTAATATATAAGCATATAATATGATCTTCACTTCACCGGGGTCAGACGGAGGGACTTGAATAATAATTAAGTACATTTTTGTTGACTATATTTTATACCAATCTTCGTGTATGGAGTGTATTTTTCTCATTTCGAATGTACATATGTACATATGTATATACATATTTCAAAAAAAAAAATATTATTTTGTACCAAAAGTATAATAAATATTCGTAAGCACATTCTAATGTTTAAACAATTCAACTGTGCACGTTTCTTTTTATGTACATATACTTTGCTTATTTAACACAACGCATGTGCTGCTCATCAAACATCAATTACTATTTATTAACTTGTGTTGTCAATTCAGTAAAAGTCTCATTAAATTGATAATAATATTTTTGTTTAATTATTTTTATCAAACCCTTTTAACCAACTATTTAATTATTGTAACGTCATAAGCCGAATAAAATAATTTTAAGCGATTATTTTTTTTCCATCAAATAGCTTCAGAAATATTCTGAATGACGCTTTTCGACATTTTTTCAACATTTAAAATAAATACAAGAAATAAATTTGTATGATTTAGATATGTTTAAGCCTAGTAACACTGATATAGTATAAATAAACAAAATGTTAAAAGCTGAACAAACATTTGAAATTGTTTTTCTTTATCATTTTGTTCCGAAATTTTTAATTATTGACAAAAGAAAACAAAAGTCAAGTAAAAAAAAAATCGAATGACGTTTAAATCTTTAATTCTAAAGCAAGGTACATACATACATATGTACATCTATCTGATTCAAAGCGCCATATAATAAACCCCTTTAAATATCTACATACGTTCTTTCAGTAACATTGTGTTGTTTCATCGAACAAGTAGATTTGTAAATTGAGTTTTTCTTCAAACTGCGTACTTTCATCAAGAAGGTTATAGTAAAAATGTTTTTTTTTTATATAATTTCGTTTTTTTAAGTGTCAATAATTTGTTGCACTAAAATAACTTCAACAAAACAAGATTATTTATTATTGGAGCAAAGTGTGAATTGATTTCCTTAAAATAGAAACCGATCTCAAAAATCGTGTATAAACTCATTTGAATGTAATTAAAAAAAAATTCATGTTTATTTTTAGTAATGAATTTTTTTTTGTATTATTAATAACCAACAATTTTCAGATTCGCAAAAGACTTTTTTTAAGCATACATATAGGTTGCGCCAAATTATCCGTATTTTTTTTATTTACAGATATTTATCGCGCCACTGTTGACTACGGGTGTAAAAAAATTAAATCTTGTTACCTTGGACCAACACAATAACAATATTATATACACCTGATTTTATTGTTAAGGCGTTAAACCTTTAAAGAGCTTAGGAATAACCGTATAGGTAAATATCAAGACACTACCTTAAAGAAAAAAAAAACTATAATAATTTGTATGTGTTCAATTTGCTCAACTTTATTTTTACTTGCGATATATATATTTTTTTTTAACTTACAAGCTAGCAACATAATGCTAATTTTTTAGCAGTTTTAAAATTATTAGCGAGTTGTAGATTTACATTTGCTAATATAAATATCTTGAATAAATCTAGAGCATCATTTTATTTTATTTTGTTATACTTAAACAAAGAAAAGTGATAATAAAAACCCATCTAAGTGGATGTTAAAACCTCAAGTGAACTACGAAGCTATGATTTTTTTTTAGGTTTCTAAAATACTATAATTGCAGACATATTGGTTTTCTAAAAAAAAAAAAATAGTTTTCTGTTGACTTTTGAACTTTTTCTTCGTCGGGATTTTTTTTTTTAATAATGGCCTTAAAGAGAATATTGATCTTATAGATGAAATTTTTTGTTTTATTTAATTTAAATTGAAACTCTTCGTTTTGTTGATAACTAATCAATACAAACTAAAGGGTTTTCCAATGGGGGCGGGTCGATGTTGACATTTTGTGGCGTTCATGTTGTTTAATTGGGATCTGTCAAATATGTATGTTGTTTATTTCTTCATTCAGTGAAGCCAAATAACCATGGCGAATTACACGATTCTCAGTGTTTTAAAGAATATTTTTAATTTTCGAATTCTATAAAGTTTTTTTTTTTTTTTAAATTACTTTAATAATATTTAACTTTAATAAGGCCGAGGTAAAAAAAAAAAAAAAATATTTTAAAAATGCTTCATTTGGTATTGTTATATATATACTTCTATACAATTATTTGTATAAGAAAACCGACTGTAATAATCAGCCTTATTTTTAATTTTTAAAAATTCCACCCGGAAAATGTAACATTTCACTTTTCGCTTGTTGTAAGTTTCACCCAATATTTCGTTCGGAAGTAACAAAAGATTTTAAAATTCACGACGAAAACAAAACATTTTTAGGTGAAATATTTTTCGGATGAAACTCACAATAAGGCTGAATGTATTTGAGATACAAAAAAATTAGCTTTTAGCTGAAATAAAGCCTTAAACTGAAACTTTTTAAATACTGATTCCTCAAATAAAAATATTTTTTTCAGGGGTACTGCCTCTTGCGAGGAAGTGACAAGTCTTCCAACAGTATAGCTCTTGGGATGAAAAAAAGCCTCTCATATTAGCCGTTTGGATTTGGCAAACAAATTTTAGGTCCCTCCATCCATGCCAACCAATAATACACACACGAGAATTTTTGTGGAGTGCTGTAAGTTACAAGGCCCAGCTTCTCTACAAGCTGTGCGCCTTTAATTTATTTATTTATGATTATTGTGTCTTTACATATTTTCATATCAAAATCAAGAATTGAGATAACTAACTATTATTCTTGTAAAATATCTGTGACTCCTAACCTTTTTTTTTTAAATAAATTATTTAGTTAGTTTTATTTAAAAACATTCTTGATCAAATACTTTAATGTGTATTCCAACTTAAAAATTGGATTTATTGGGATGTATGTAGCTTGCAGGTTGGGATTTACTTGAAGGCACTTCTGGAGTACCACAAGGAAGTAATTCCGGACCCCTTCTGTTCTTAATTTTTAAAAATAATATCCCAACACTTTTTACAAAGTATGCTTACGAACTAATATTGTACTTAAGTACAGAATGATCATAAATGTATCATCAGATCGGAAGATGCTAAATATTTTGGAAATTGGTCGCAACTGTTGGTTAAATAAAAAATCAGAGTAAAAGTCAAGGTATTAATTAAATAGAAAATCAGAGTAAAAGTCAACAAAATATGAACGCTTTACTCCAGAATTCTCGGTTTCTGGCTCACCTAATATTTTTATAGAGCCTATGAAAACCACATACTTTGGAAGCTCTCAAAGAAAATATTCGACAAGATTGCGAGAATTGACGGCCCTACTTAATTCAAGCTATCCGCTTGAATAAACAATAATTCGCTTTAAAAAAACAATAATAATCTACTCTCGTGCAGAATATCGATTGTGTCTTGAGCTGTGTGGCACGTAGCGCCATCCTGTTGAAACCATATGTCTTCGGTGTCCATAGCATCCAATTCAGGCCACAAGAAGTTAGTGATCATCGACCTATAGCGGTCACCGTTGACGGTGATGGCCTGGCCAGCATCATTTTCGAAGAATACGGACCGATGACGCCTCCAGCCCAAAATCCACACCAAACAGTAACTTTATTTGGATGCATTGACACCTCGTGAATCTCGCGTGGATTGGTGTCGTCCCAAATCCAACAATTTTGCCTATTCACGTACCCATTCATCCAAAAATGGGACTTATCGCTAAAGATGATTTTTCAACCAAAATTGGGATCAACTTCCAACATCGTTGCTACTAGAGAACACCCACTTTGATAATAAAGTTTTATCATTTGGACGTGTTGCTCGACGCTGTAACTTGCCATGATGATTTGTCTTTAGTAACTTATTAAAAGATGATATTTTGACAGAAAGTAAAAAGAAACAATATGGCCGCCACGAGCTGTCAAAATCAACCCGTCCCTATTGGAAAACCCTATATTATTATATTGGTCGACTTGACCATCATTCCTTGATAATTCAATCATCCATTCTTTTTTTTATTTTTTTCACTATCAGTTTCTTTGTTTTAATTTTCAGTTAAAATTTAGATCCCCGTGTATAATAATTCAACTTAATTTAAACAAAATACAAATGAAAAAAAAAAACACAGCGAGAACTTACGGCAATCTGATTTCCATCAAATGATGACCCTTAAATCTTAAAATAAATGCAATTCGCAAGAATGTTATCTTAATTTATTGCGATTTCCAATTTAAAAAAAAAATTAGATCATAAATCATGCCAAATGGCACGTCAACTATCTATAAAACAATCAATTACACATTTCGCGATCATATAGACAATGTCTCAATAAATCTAATCAGATAATTATTATTTAAAAAAAAATCCAATACATAACAACTTTCTTTAGAAAAAGTTAGAGATAATAATTTATCGAAGGAAATACCTATGCTTACACATTCTTTAGTCTAGATATTGACAGTATAGTGGCGTCCGGCATTTAGAGCGATTAAAAATAATATAACAACAATAAAATTTAAATGGCGCCAATATAAACCAAGAACCACAACCAACTCAGCAAAAAAATAATATTATGTACATATTCAGGGATTCTTGTTTTTCACCCAAACTAAATAACAAGTACACACAACACACGACACATCATGCCAAATTGACTTTGAACTTGCTTTTTGTAAAAAAAAAAAAAATAAAATAAAACTAAAATGTCACTTGAATTCTTTAAACGATCGACAGGGCAACAATTTAAGTGAAAAATCATTGTGAATAAAAAGAACACACAACTTAAAAAAGAAGCTTTCCCAATAACAATCATATACGTTTGTGCATTTATTTGGTTTGAACAGAAAAACCAACCCTTAGAATCAAATAAGTAACAAGTGGGGTGGCTTAAACGATCATTTCTGTTTTTTTTTTTTTTTGTACTCACACTAATATATAAGAGAGAATAGCGCCTGCGCTTGACATGGCTCCGCACTCGGTCAATCTAAAATGAACATGAAAGTCTTTAGGCTTAAATTGCATGATGGATTGCTAAATTAATGTTATAATTTTATATATCTAGTCAAAATAAGGTACTATTAGTTTGTGTCATATTTATAAATTATATAGACTTTGTGTAAACATTAGAAACATTTTAATATGTTATATAGAATGGAATGAGGTTATTTTCAAAATGTATATCATTTGTTACCTTCTTAAATTTTTTACCAAGAAAAATCCGAATATTATTTTTCAGGAAACGTTTTTCAATTTTAATGCTTATGGGTTTATTGTAAGTCAAAAATGAAAAATTTTGACTTAGTATCACAAATTTCATAGCCAAAGACTTCAACTATAAAGTCGAAGAAAGAAAGATCTCATTTTATACTTTTACAGGCCTATTAATAAAAAACGTTTAACTCACCTCTAATTCACTATTTTACTAGAACATGACATAGGAATTAACTTAATTTATAAAAACTACAGGTTCGTGGAATAGAAAACTGACATTTATTTAAATTTGTTTAAGAAAATCTATTACAATATGCAGAAATTACTTTTAGTCCATTAAACTTGCACTTAAGATTTATATTTGTTTTTATGTGTAGGTTAGGAGGGTGCGACTATACAAAACCATTTTCGGAGTTACGGGTTCGGGGGCTCGCTAGCAACAGAATTCCGCTAGAAAACTTAAAAAAAAAAGTTGTTTTTTTCTTTAAGGCTAGGAACGCTTTTTAGTCGCAAAAAATGGTCCACATTAGATTAATTGTGAATGACCACACATGATACCAAGAAAATTCACACTATTATTTAGTCGCATTTTGCATTTAAATACACATTACACGCGACTGAAAAATCGCAGCGATTAAAAAAGAAAAAAGCGATGGAGGTTTTATTTCGTTAACGTTTTTTAGTCGCAAAATTAAATAGATCAAATGGAATTAAATGAGACTGCGCAATCAATTGCGATTCTAATAAAGGTCATATTATCTTTTATTTTTGGCAGCTGAATAGTCGCGCGATTCCACACAAAAAAAAACGTCAAAAAAATCGTTATTAACATATTTGTAGCAAATGCACGGAATTAAAAAATCGCGATAGAAAACTACATGTGTGGTGTGTGCAGGTCACTTATTTGTTGTTTTCATGATTTTTTTTAATAGGAACGACAGAAAGTGTTTTGAGACTTAGTATTTTATGTTATCAAATTTTGCCGCAATACTTTTAAATTGAGAACTTTGAAAATCCCTCTCCCTGACTTTGACAATGTATAAATAAACTTATAAATCACATCTTTATTCTTCAATGCTTATAACCACTTTATATAGCCTTGAACCGTAAAAGCAATGTTACTGTTACCCGTGCGTTCGTAAATTTTATTAGGGCGAAGATAATGAGAAATGAAAATACAAAAATGAAAGTGAAAACATTCTACTTATCATTTAGCAGAAATTCATCGGTGTACCTAATGGTAAGTGCGTTAAAGTATCACACCGAAGGTCTGTTGATCGAATCCACACACAAACAAAAAAAAAAGTTTTTTCTGAAGTATTGCCTTAGGTATTGCTACGATGAGACGATCAGCGTTGGCTCCTTGGCGTCACCAAAAATATCATAAATATACTGTTAACGTTGAATGTATCAGTGCAAAAAAATGTGGCGATTATACAAATGACACTACAATTGGTCAATGCAGTCCCAAAATTCGTATTATCTGTGTCAACGTGTTTTTACCCTTCGATGTCAATTCGTTGACACATATGATGATCACATGACTTGACCATATTCGAGCACTTTGTCGACTATGATGCAAATTTTATAAACTACATTTTTTACTACGAAAACAGGCATTTTTAGGGCTTTTAGATGAAATATTCAATAAACGTCAAAATAGTTTATTGTATACCTTTCAAGTTCCATAAAATATGGCTAAGATGTCGATTGATCAAAAAAAAAAATCGAAAGTTAATGAGATTTTATTTCTTGCTCTTGAAAAATTGGACTTTATGAAATCAGGTAGAATTTAGGACTATGTATAATATACACCACAAATTATAATTAGTTCCCTATCTGTCAAACAAGAAACTGTCAAATTCCATGGAAAAATGATAGTAGCCAGTTTGACAGTTTATTGTTTGTTTATTGAAAGAAGTCAGTAGCCATTTTTTTTATTGAATTTGACAGTTTATTGTTTGACATATAGGGAACGAGTTATAATTTGGGGTGTATATTATAATTGAGATGAAGGTCAAACGTCAGAAAACACTTAACGCGCTGACGAGCAGTCTATCGATGTGTTAGGTGTTAGGATTGAAAGGGTTATTATACATTGTCACACAAAATAATCAGCACATTTACCCTAAAATTCGCAATAACACAGTAGCTGTCAACGCATTTGGTTATTTTGCGTTGATACCATTAAATACTTATCTAATTAATTTTGTCCAAAAATAAAAGTTTATCAAAACAAATTTGTAACTTTCACTTCTGTAAAATTCTAAAAATGGTTATTTTATATTTTCCAGCAGATTAATTTTTTTTTATTTAGCAAATAATCATAGGGTACTTTAACATAAATGTTTTTTTATAAAAAAGTTTTCCTTATGTTTTTTTTTTTATTTAAAATTTCACTTAGATATTGCAAAAACACTATCAGCGTCCACTGTCAGTTTAGCATGAAACTACATTACCTGCGTCATGGCCACGATAGTACATACAAGTATATGAAAATACAAATTTAAGCCATTTCCATCGCTGCCGCCGCGCCGCCGGTCGCAGCTGAAACATTTCATTCGAAACAATATGAGGGACCTCTCCTCGAACATAATTATTGCAAGTTTATTTCAGTTAGAGAGTGTACACACGTTCACGTACAGTACAAACTGAAGGTACATGTATGTAAATTTTTCCGCTCTGAAACGCGCGATAGACGCTACTTCGGGAGTGGATGCGATGTGGCTGCGGCGGCGGTGGTGGCAACAACTTCGACCGCAATTAACATTCATGTTATGTACTTAAATAGTGTGTAGAAATGTCCGCGGCCAATAGTCGATTTGTTTTGGTCACTAGCTTCAGATAAAATACAGAAATTAAGACGATAGAACGGCACGTGAAGTCGGTTTGTACCCTACATACATATGTACCTCTACCTATGGCATCAATAATCGTGTCTTAAAATATAACTCCTCATAGATTTGCAATATATCTAAAGTCTTAACATTTTCGTATGTCTCGAGATTTGATTTCGGTGTGTTAATAATCACTGTTTGATGATTTTATTGTTAAATCAAATTGCCTTTAAAAAAAAAAAAGTTGTAGGAGTGTGTTAATTATCTTCTTTTTTTTTATTATTTGAGTTTATATTCGAATTTAACTGTTGGCGAGTTGGGTTGGTTGCACGCGCGCTTCATACCTTTATTTAAAGAACGCATTTTGACGCCGAATCAGACAACCGACCGTTTATACAACAACAACAAAATATATAAACATATCTTGAGTGTATCTTCTTTGTATCGGTCAGTGTGTTTACCCAAAAAAAAAAAAAAAAGCAATTAACAAAAATATAAAAATAAAAACAGTATTTAATGAAAATATCAAGTATCACAAGTATCACAAAAAATATATCCGCGGAAGTAACAGAATATAATCGCTGATTGATTGTGAATCTCAGTTGTAGTAGGAGTTCTCAGTTCTTGTGCGCGCGACTGGTTTATTATCTCAAGTACATATTTTAAAATCCAAAATATATCCCGCTGCATAGTGTTTTTTTTAATTTGAATTTTAGTGTTTTTTTTTTGTTTAAATTAATTTGTTGTTTCAAATAACAAACAAATTTACACAAAAAGTAGTGTGTGAGTTGTTGTGTGATATAATAAGCATCAGCTTCTGTAATCTTTTTTAAAAGGACATGAAAATATTCGACGTCTTATGTTTTAAACAAAGTTTGTTAATTTTTTTTTTTAATTAATACTTAACTTATTAATATTAATTTAACACATTTAACATCATGCTTCTTTTACTAAAAAAAAATAATATTTTATTTTTTTTGTTTATACAATATTAGTGATTTGAAAATTTCCTCCCAGTTGTACACACTAAACATAAAAATGACGTCAAATACAATAGCAAAAGACGGCCACCCTTTTAGTCTCTTGTAATGAGTAAGGGGAGATATTGAATGTTTTGTTTTGTTTTGTTTTGTTTTTCTTTTTTCATCCATGCTGTAATTGCATTGCCACATTATTGTAATTAGTAAACATTAGCTGATATGTGGTTGTTTTGATTTTGTAAATTTTTTTTAGATATTTCCCACACGGTTATTTAATGCATAGTACACAAGTTGTAAAATGTGTATATAGACGACATGACATTTTTTTTATATAAATATATGCAGATTAAAATATTTTTTTTGTGTCATTTTTTTCTGTCAATTGATTAATGATCTACAAGTTCAAAATGTAAAGCCAAATTATTTGTGTAGATATATAAATGTAAGCGGTTGTTTTTAATCTGTCTGGTATAGCCATATGCAAAATATCGAATTTGTATCATTGGCGGTGACATATTACTACATATTTAAAAATTTATATTTGTGAAATAATTTTGTTCGAAAGATAAAATCGTTTCTGGCTTTGGATATTTTACTTATATTGATGTCGTAAACAAAAAAATCGATGTTTGAATTCAAATCTATAGTTGATAATATGTGAAATACAAAAAAGGATGTTTGGCATATGAATAACATTTGTATATATACAACATATAAAAATGTAATGTTCGTACATTTACAAGAAAGATTCAAATGTTTAGATAAAAGCACTAAATAGTTCACTAGAAAAGAAATTCAATTTTTTTGTTTTAGTTCATTTAAATAATTCAGATCGATAAACGTGTATTTCCTTTGAAACTAAATTTCTCATACTGTTATAATCAAAGTGTATGAAAGAAAATTGCTTCTGATATAAATTCACACAATAACGGTTTTGTCAGAAAATAGCCATATTCTAATTTTTTTATTTGCTTTAGGTCGATCGATTTTGTTTGAATTTTGTAAGCAGAACCTTTAAAATAGCTCAAGCAATATAACTTTAATATTAATATTAAAAACATTTTTTTTTTATAAAAAAATTTCAAAACATTAATCAAATTTTAAATAAAACAAAAAGATCTTATTTGTGCAAGTTTTCAACTCAAATTTAAAAGATATACAAACGTGCTAGTTTTATCGATTCAAAATAGCTTTTTACGGCCTTTAGTCCACAAAAATTTAGGCGTTTCGTCCCGGCGATCTCACTTGGACTCATCAGTTGACTAGTGAGGACCTTGTCAATACGCAATTTTTGTTAAGTTCAGTCCATCTAACATAGATTTTATGACAAATATCTAGTGTGAACTATATCCAACAAGACTAGAATTCTAGTTTTATTTATTGTCTATATATTTATAGCTAGTTTTATGTTTAGGCATTTATTTATTAGTTTTAAGAAAATAAACTAACTCCCTTTCGAAAGTAAATCTCAATATAGTTTCAAGAACATGGATATTAATTCCTTACTAATTTTTTGATTTAATAGAATTTGTCTTTAAATTAGCTGTAAATATTTTATTTTTATTTAATAACTAACCTTTAAAGTGTGCCTTGTAGTTCAATTCGTCTGCCAAGCTGTTCAGCTATACATCCTGTAAAGGATAGGTCAATTTTTTTTTTAAAACTTGGTATAAAGTGTTTTGTGGACTTTACCCAACACGTGTTTTTATAAAATCAGAAATAACAGGATCTACAATATAAATTTTTAAAGTATTTTCAAAAATTCAAATTTTCTCAAAAAAAAAAAAAAAAAAAACAGTCATTTATTCAAAATAGCTTTTAACGGCCTTTAGTCCACAAAGATTTTGGCGGTTAATCCCGGCGATCTCACTTGGACTCATTCAGTTGACTAGAGAGGACCTTGTCAATACGCAATTTTTGTTAAGTTCAGATCATCTTACATAGATTTCATGACGAATATCTGGTGTGGACGAAACGCCAAAATTTTTGTGGACTAAAGGCCGTTAAAAGCTATTTTGAATCAATAATTCAGCAAGTCCAATTAAAATAGTGCTAATTCTTCTACTTGGCTGATTTATTTCAGTAGTATATAGAATTTGTATTTAAAAAAAAAAAAAAACTTCAAAGTCATTTAATTTTAATAGGTAGAGGCTACCTTTATTTATGGAGAATATTTTGAAAATTTCTGGAAAATGACTCGTCGATTTTAATGAAACTAGTGGTTAAAGTGTTTTTTTTTTACATTATTAAGCAAATTACCTTCTTTGCGAGAATTTTTTAGAACAAGAGCTTCTCTTAAGTTCAAATAATATAACATACCAAATTTTTCAAAAATTTTAATTTTGGAATAAAACAAAAATCAAAACTTCTTTTTTGAAAATTCGATATTTTAAAAATGGGCAGATAATTTTTCTCGACAATTTAACTCCGTTTTTTTTCGACTTTCGCATTAAGGGCCTAACTGATTTCGATACAAATTTTTGTTCTTTTAAGTCAGAATTATATTGCGTATGATTTTAAACAAACATCCAAAATTTTGTTTTGAACAATCATTATGAAATTGAGGTTTATGATTTTTTTTTAGGGTTCCATACACCAGTCTATTATAATAACTTGAAAATGGTATACAATTTTTTTTTTTAATTTTAAAGGAATTTTATCTAAATATTTAAAAATGTTCGTACGCGCCTAATTAAGTTGAACATTATCCGTAAATTTTGAAAATCGTGAAAACACGAAATTGCGTACTTTAAGGGGTGGATGTTTGTTATATCTGAACATTAAACTTTGCATGGTAAGTGGAAAATATTGTTTCTTAAGAATGACAAACACAATGAAATCGCCAATAGATGGCGCTAGGCTCTCAGACTGCTACATTTGTTTATAAAAATATTTACAGCTTGTCGAAAAATTCATTGTAAAGAGTTGTTTGAAGAATATATTTTTTTAATTTTATTTTCACAACGCTTAAATTTATGAAAAATTCCATACGAAACTAGGGGAACCAGGTTATTTTATTTATATAATATACAATACATGTACAAAATTATTTTTGAAATGTTGTTTTCATTCATAGACGGTCTTTTTTATTTTGAAATTAAAGCAATTTTAGTTATTGTTTTGGAAATTAAAAGCAAAAACTAGTTTTCATGCATCTTTTCTATTTCCTCGAATTTAATATTATTAATAAGTTATATACATTTGTATAAATTTATAATATACAATCTTTAAAATTCTCATTTACTTGAACCCCAAGTTCGTGCAACCCAATCGTGCATTTTATTTTTTATTAGTTTCTCTTTCAACTTGTATAAGAATCAATTGTCAGAAAAAATGTGTTTAATTCATTGCTCAACGTTATTCTCTCTCTGCAAAATTATTGGTAACTAACCAATTTTTTGACCCCTACAATAAAAAGCGAGTAAGCGGCTAAATCACAAAATTATGAAAATATTAAAAAAAAATGTACATTATTTATAACGACATTCAGATTTTATGAATTAAACATTATAAGGTTCTGTCTGCATTTTTTTTTAATAAGAAAAAATGTACAATAATGAAAAACAAAAAGTTAGTCATAAAGTGTCATGTTATGTTTAATTTGAACTACATATAAAGATGTCTTATCTTCGAAAATTTATTTTCTGTCAAGAAATTAATAAAATTATTATTTTTTTTTGTCAATATTATGTCAATTTTTCAAAAATAATAATCAAACTGTCAGATTTTCTCGCCGCAAAAATTAAATCATTATACAGTCGAATCTAGAAAAGATGAACAGATATAAAACAGGGCCCCCCGTTCATCTTTTCAGGCATCAGCATTTGGTTGAGAAAAGGATATATGTAGTTATAAATAAAAACATTAAATATAATTTACATATAGTAAGTTACAAGCCCAAAGGTAACGTTCACAAAACTGAAAAACGTTACATAAATATAATATGAGTAACTAAAGCCAAAGAAAAGTAATAAATTGAATTTGGAATAAAGCTTTCTTCTTTACGAATACAAAATTTCAAGTCGTTCATCTTTTTGAGCACTGAAGGTTGAAAATATTACATTCATCTTTCCAAACTGTTCATCTTTCCCAGATTCTAATGTATTTGTGTTATTATTGAACAAGTGGTTGCTTAATGCTTATATGATACATTTAACGCTAAAAATCTATGGGGTTTATTTTTATATACGATTATAAGCAATTTTGCATGTTCCTAATGAACTGCTTATTTTTGGAAATAATATTTTAAATTTTCATTGACATTTCCTGTGTATTTTATTAGTAAATATCCTGTATTTTTAATGAAAAAGAAAAACAAAAAAAAATTTTATTTTTGTTTAATTATCTTTTTAACATCTGTCTCCGTTGCAAGATAAATTTTATTTGCTGAGGAAATAATATTTTAAATGTTTAAAATTATTCACATTATACGATGCAATTGTACCTTATAATTAATATTAACTAAAAAAAAGACTCATTAGTAATTTATACAAATGTAAATGACTAAAAAAAAAACCATATAATTAAGCAATTGTCTGTCGCTTATAGGACAAAAATAATTCAGTCGCTTTTCTGACAATAATTATCATAGTAATTATCACTGACAGTTCAAAAGACGAATTATCACCCTCAACGTCCATAAAAAAAAGTTTAAGTTCAAAAATATTAGTACCTTCACATACAATAAACAGGAACTGATAGTCTTCACTGCATCAGTAGCTATAGTCTAATGTAGGCTTAAGATTATCATTTTTTCTTAAATTTTCAGACCGTCTATCTAGTGGGATACAAAATATGTTTAAATGGTTTAAGGTTTTGCATCTTATGACCTTTAATGATGGAAGTAAAACAAATGTTTCAGTAGAGCGGGTATCTAGTTGAACCAATTATTTCCGAAATCGATTTTTGTATTAATCATTTTTAACTAAAAAATTTTTTATGTTAATGTTATCAGTTTAATCGATTTGGTGTTTCCTATAAGGCTCTGACTCATACATGATATTGATAATAATTTCACAATATCACTAAACGTATCCTAGAAAATTTCACAATCAATAAATTTATTTTCAATAAACAACTATACATAAGTTCCGATTTTTTTCTTCCCAGACACTTGCATAGTATTTAATAATGTATACTATGTAGGTATGTTTGTACCAAAACCTACTTTAAATGAATTTCCAACTTAATTGAAATAAATATCACCCCACTTCTAATTAATAATGTTTACGAATGTTGTGACACTCTAGAACCTATAAAGCGCGTGATTGAAAGAAAGTCACATGAACACAATTGCATATTTATAAATTTTTTTTTTTTTTAATTAATTGGCGCAAGATTCTTCTGAGAATTTGTATATATATCTATAAGATTCAAATGTTCACAAAATACGTAAATATATGCATATATCTATTAAAAAAAAAAACCATTCCCATTTTTTTTTATAACTCTGGTGTTATCTCATTTAACCTGAATAACATCAATTAAATTTATGACGCCACCTTAAAATTTTATTATGATTTTGATTAAAATAAATAACCTATAATATACGTATGTAGGACTTTGAAATAGAACATGTGTACCTACAATAGCGACATGCAAACTTCTGAATCACTTGCTCATTTCGAATGTCACATGAAACGACCCTGACCACGGTCAAGATAGTTTTTCTTATCACTCGTGGTTATTGTTGGTTGTATATTTAAAAACATCTATCGAACAAAAATATTCATCAGATGTTACACATACTAAACCAACGGTGGTGGTGATTAGATTTGTTTGCGCGTAAAATGTTTTGATTGTTAATTGAATGTATATTTATTTGAATGATAAATGAATCTACATCTGATAACAATACTTACTATATAAATCATTATTTCAATCTTTATCTACTTTGGTACATATACACACAGAAATGAACACATCTATAACATGTGGACTATACAAGTATACAGATACAAAAACATTATCTATTTCCAATTGTAATGTAAAAAATGTTTAATAATATTTTCACTACATACATATACATAGCTACATTGGATCATTTTGATTTTCTTGTGATTGTAAAAGTAGTAAATTTTAAACAAATAAATAATAAGGCGATAATTTCGTCAGACCAGTTTATATTTTACATTTGTGGCGTAATGCGTAATAGTTAGTTTTTTTTTGTATTTGCACAAGTTGTACCTACACAATAGCGGTATATTACCTATGATGTGCGTTATACCAATTAGAGAATAAATACAAAAAATATATGCGTAGTTTTTTCGGTCAAATTTCACTAGATAGCACCGTTTGACGTTCCTGAACATATTATCGATAGTAATACTATAAAAATGTAAAAAATAGTTATCCAGAACACTTATGACATCAGAAGTCGGTTTTTTGTTGTGTTTACACCAATGAGGCGTACAAAATGCAAATTAGTGTGAATATCTTATTTTAAAGTTCTTTTTTCTCAGTTTAGTTTCGAGAGCGTTCAGTAGTACATAGTCACATAAATAAATTTATTTTGACAAATTAAATGTTATATCGATATGTATGTATGTATGTATGTATGTATGTATGTATGTATGTATGTATAGTATATATATCTATCCAGGGATCTGTAATACTCCAAAACTCATAAGTCATAACAAATAAGCGAATTGTGGATAAGACTTTTTATAATCTTTACAATATTGTGTTATTTTATGATATTTTTATGGAAAATTAAAGAGAAATAATAATAATAGAATTTAAAAATGTGTAGTTTCAAAACATTCAATTAAAACAATACCTAGGTACACTATAATTTTGAGTTTATTTGAGGCTGTGATGAGTCATAAATTAGTTTAACCCTTATATTGAAAAATTATTACTACCTATTTAGGACAAGTATTGGTTTCGCGCAGAAAAAAAATCTGTTCTGTTAGTCCGTTTTTATCGCAATTAGGAATCTGATAAATACATAAAATATTACCTTTGTTCGTTTACTTTTCAAAACTGCCAATTTCAGTCCAAAGTTACATATGTAACTTCATATACAAACAAAATAAAATTGTATTAAAATTCTTAAACATTGGGAGTTTTGGGAAGTAAACTACTTTGACAGATCATGACAATTTTTAAATTTTGTTGGTGAAAAAGTAAAGTAAAAAAATGAAAATGAATAATATAAAAATAAATACTTAATAATCTTAAAATAGATTCAAAAAAAAACTTTGAAACACCACATATCAATCTCCAACGATAGTGACCTCCACTTCCAAGCAAGTGTAATACAATAATGATAATAATAATAATAACAATAATGATTTTTTTTTGTGAATGCAGGAATTTGTAACGCCCATATTATTAAATCGATTCATCCAGATTAAAACTTAATCTAGATGTAAATTATACAAATTCAGTGTAAATACATCCGGATTTAAGTTAAGATGTAAATTATACAAATTCACTGTAAATACATCCGGATTTAAGTTTTAATCTAGATGTACGAATAATATGGCCGTAAAAGTACACCAATTTTTTTTATTAAAATACATTTAGCTACGAGACGAAATTTGTCTTTGATTAGAAAGTCATTGGATTAAAAACATTATTCATTTTCTGTTTAAAGTTTCGAGTTCGAATTACACGAACCTTCACCATCAATTTCACTTGAAAAAATATAATTAAACATTCTAACTTGTCACTTTTCATTGCCAACACAAATAAAATGTCTGTCACAAAATATTGTCAAATAAATACCGACAGATATTTTAATTTTATATATTTTTTATCTCATATACAAATTGTCAGTAACAAAGTTTCAAAGAATTCAAGACAATTCTTTAAAAATTCTTGACAAATTCATTGGCATGCCAATTTTTTTTATTATGCGAAATATTTTCCAAAAATTCCATAAAATTGTCAGAATCAGACATTTTACAGTTATCATTTTGTCACTTTACTCATGTCACCTTTGGCAACTTCCGGATTTCGGATAAAATTTCCAGAGTCGAAAATTTGACAGTTGTCACTTTACACAGTGTCACCTTTCGGATTTGCATGAAATTTGAGCACTTTTACTTTTGGTCATCAAATACTCGGTAAATTTGTCAATTTAGAACCAGAGTAACTTTTACTTCAATTGGACAAGGAATAAATAACGCTGGAGAATATTTGTGTTAGTTATACATGGACTGATTAAATTTGTATTATATAGGAAAAAACTGAGTTATGAACTAGAAAGCGGATTTCCAAAAAAAATTACACATGTCATACTTTGTGTTCAAGGGGGATTAGGCTTATTTTAGTAATACATTAAAAAAAAATGTTTTATTCGTTGTTTATAAACTTTTAATAGACTAGCATAATTAGTTTTTAGCTCTACAAAATTTTACATATATGGTCTTATTTATAAAACGTTGTCTAACTTTAGACAACTGTCCAACTTTGGGAAATGTGTTCAAAAACCTTGTTTATTGTTGTCTTACAGCTGCCTAACTTAGACACAAGAGTAGATTGTCTTAACCGTGAATAATGTGGTTTTTATTACATAAAGCCTACATCCACTAATTTAAAAATAGTTAGACAGTGTCTAATTTGACAAAAATCTAATAAATACGACAGATATTTTTTTTTCATATTTCGATTAAACCGATTGTAGATACTGGAAGAAAAAGACATCATCAAATTTAAAAATTTGTCAAAAAATGATTAGTTTTTAATTTTTTTTTTTGTATTAAGGAGCCACTGTAAACCAACTAATCGTGATATTGTCATTGTCAGTGTGTTGTTATCTATACAGTTTATCGCATTCGCTATACAGTTCGGCCAGGATTATTCATAAACTTTCATTCATCCAGTGAGTAGTACTTTTGCAAACAGTTCCGATCAATAACCTCTTGGTGAACACTAATAGAATTGCATTTATCACTGATTTCCATATAATTTCCATTCTACGAATTTTTGAAAAGAAAAAAGAAACCGTCGTCGTCTATATCGGTTACTGTTAAGTGTTAGTTAGTTATCTGCCTGGCATTCGCGATAACCCTATCAGTAGCAGCGAACCTGTCAAATATTTCTATTTCTGTCAACGAACATTGATTTCGATTGTTATCAATTTTGAATTCGCCTTCGCCGTTCGTTGGCGGTGTGGTCGTTGTGCGAGTTCATTTATTTATCGATTTGCATCGAAGACAGTTGACTCGAGAGAAAAACAAAACAAAATTAATCGAAAGTAGTTTACTATATTTTTGTTAAGTGAATTCGTAAAATCAACATTTCAATTAAGAAAGTGTGAACTTCACCAACAGCAGCCATTGCCATCGTCGTCATCGGTTTGTTTGATCGATTTGTGGCAATTTTATTCATGTGATCACGACGAAGACCAAGACAACGACGCACGACGACGCGACGCGTAACATTGCCGGTAAAGTGAACTGGTGGTGCAACTGTTGCTTTTTGTCTTTGTGGCACTGTTCGAAATTCGCTTTCGTCTCCCCAGAAACAAGAAAATCGTTTTTTTTTTTGCTTCTTCTTGTTTCTTCGATTTTGATTTTTTTTTCTTCTATATTTAATATAATTGTTTCCACTTTCCTTTAATCGAATCGATGTATATGTGAATGTGGTAGATGTATGTTGATCACTTGATTTTAATTATCGTTAAGTGCAAGTCTGTTGCTATCGGGGATTAAAAATTAAACAAATAATTTTCTGTGAGTAATAATTTATCAATTCGTATTATTTGTTTGTTCTAAATTCCATGTTCTTGTTTATTTTATTTTTTTTTCATCAATAGTGTCTGTTGTTATATCTTCTTTTAAGAAAACTATGTAGATCTATGTGTGTGTGCATTTGTGTGTGGTATTGTTTTCCCTTTAACTTAACAAGATGTAAATTTATGTGTGAAAAATTATTAACTAAATTCAAAAAAAAAAAATTGAAAGTGATAAATGGGTTTAGTTTTGGTTTTGTAATGCTAATCGAATACCTAATATAACTTTTTTCACGGTTTAAGGGCACGATCTTGCGGTGTATATATGTATGATTAAAAGGTAGCCGCAATTGTTAACTTCTATATTAAGCTTGTTTATTAATTTTAAAGACCTAAAGACAAATTGAAATCATGCCATAAAACTAATTTGATAGATAGAAAAAGAAGAGTGACTAATATAGAAAGATTAAAATGTTGAATTTTGACTTTTTGGTTTTTATTTTATCAATAAAAATTACAGGGTGTCCCACAGTCACCGCCGCCGCAAGAGAAAACCATAGGTTCCGGAGGTCATTTTTAGCCAAAGAACCTAAGAGATAATTTTCTCGTTTTCGGTTTTCGCTTCCTTTTCGAGTTATAACGGTATTTATGATTTTCGGTCACGTTCAAAAGAATTGGATCTATGTTTTTCAAATTATTATCAATTCTTTTATGTTTTATTTATTTCTTATTTATTATTAAATAAAATAGGTTTTTGAGTAGCATTTTTTCTTTCATATTATGAAAGTGAATACATTCACTTAAAATTTTTTTTACAAAAAAATTTTTTATGGTTATTGTTAAAAACAAAAAAAAACAGTAAAACAAAATGAAGTGAAAAGGAGAAAATTACATCTTAATTTTTTGGAATTATGACCTACAGAACCGATTGTTTTTTTCCGCGGCCTTGACTGTGGGACACTCTGTATTTAAAAAAAAAAAAAAAACTGTTGATATGTTTTTATTGTAAATTAAATTCCAATCCAATATTCAAAATAAATTATTATTTGCGAGAAAAAATGAGGGGTTTTTAGAATATAGAACATGCCAAGAGTCATATGCATCAAACCTGTTACCCTAGAAATACCAATTTTTGGGAAAAAACGTGCTTTGTAAATAATTTTTGTTTTTGTAGGTAGCTCGATTTTACGTCCACAGAAACGTATGTATAGGTACATTGCAAGCTTTGGTAATAAGGGACATTTGATAGAAAATTTAACTCGATAGTGACTCAATTTAAAATAAATTAAAATTTAATCATTTCACCGAGAGTTGGAAGAAATGGTGATTAGAGGGTTTAAAGGTGGAAATTATGGGAGCGAGAAAAGGGGAAGAGGTTTTGGTGGAGCACTCCTTATCACAACCAAAATCTCAACTCGTACCATTTCCCAAAATAGGCTCCAACGCCTATTTTCAATTTCAAGTATGGAACTAATTCAGTTCTTTTTCTCAATCACTATTACGTATTTTTAATTTTCAATTTTAAATGGAAAGGTTTGTACTTGCAGGTTCCATGAGGTTTTTGGAAAACACTAAAGAAAAATAATTTTAGAATTAGAATTTTAATCAAACATAAATTAATTAATATATGTATGTCGTACTGAAAATATTTTGTTTAAATACAATTTCAAGTTATAAGAGTTTTTTGTGTGATAACACACTTTCTATTAGGCTGCCAAGCTTTCGCACCATCATATTAATATTGAAGGTTTGAATGAAACAACAACACTTAAGTGAGCTACCACCAAGTCATCAGACTCCTTTTTGCTGTTTTTTTTCAAACCTTCAATTTTAAGTTTTTTGCTTTTTTTAAAATCCAAATATGCATTTATTTAAATTTGTTTTTATTTTATTTTTTTTTTTTATTTAAGTTTATTTTAAATTTATTGTCATTTATTTCTTTTTTGAAAATTAGTTAATACTTTCTGTTTTTTTTTTAATTTAAGCTTTCTAAGCTTCAGAAGTTATAATTAAAATAAAAAATAAACTTCGTGAGATATTTTTGTATTTAGATACTGTAAAATTTTAAATTTGATAGTAACCAGGTCTGCTTATGAAGTCGATGACAATTTGCAATAGTCATTTTTTCGATTATCAATTATTGTTTTATACATTTTACAAAGTTGTTTTATACATTTTAAGAAGTTATTAATACCTGTGTTAAATTTGGCATTTAAGGCTCTAGAGATATGAATCAAGTATTTGTCTTCAATTTTAAATCTTAAAAAGTGCTCTTTCAACAATTATTTTTTTAAGTTAGTTATTAATTAAATAATTTAATTTTCTATTTCTTGGCTTCTCATTTAGTCTTCTAGTCAAATTAATATAAATTAATGATTAATTGAAGTAGCAAAGTTGGTATTTGCAAAGAAAAGTGTTTTTTTTTCTATTTTTTTTATATAGGATTATAAATGAATCAAATCTTTGAAGACAGTTGCTTGACAGCCAAATTTAGTTACCAAGAAACGTGTCAAATTCATTTGTTTTTTTTTTTCTTCTTTTTTTTTGTTGAAAAAAAAAAAAAGTTGGCGATTTTATTTTTATCTAAAAAAATGTTAAATCAAAAACAAATCATGACAAATTGTATTTGTTATTTTTATCTGTTGTATTTTTGTTGGAAAAGCAATCTCACTTCTGGTCTTCTCAGGCGTAAACCACGCGCTTAATTTTTATATTTCCTCGTCTACTTATACTCTGTATAAATGTTTACAAACTCTGAAGGACATTATATTCAACACCAAAGAGCTTTTTTTCAAATACCTACTCCAACGCAATATTATTCTACTTTTAACTGAAATAAAATTTCATTGTTACATGCCTTGAATTGTTTTTTTTTTTTTTCTTGTATAGTTTTACTTCGAAACAGTCAGAAAACCCCAGCTAAAAAAAATAGGTTCTGTAAAAAACTGGAGGTATTGTTAGCGCGAGGTGGTTAAATTAAATTGACAGACAGAAATATATCTACATATGTATGTATTATCTGTGTTGAGTGTATAAGCGGATAAATATTTGAGTTTCTGTTACAGTTTGATTGTGCAACGTTACAACATTTGGGGATGGTTTGACAGTAAAAAAAAAATATATACAACACTCGTCTATAGTTAGCTTCTTTTTTTTTTTGTACCAATTGCCAATTGTATGGCGAATGGAAGCTGTATTGTTTGAGAAATTGTTAGTGTGTAAATGTTTGTCATTTGCATGCTTACAAAAAAAAAAATATCCAAATGAAATGGAATTTTATTTTAAGTCGAAACTTATTTTTAAGTTTTTTTGTTGTTGTATTAATTACTCGAGGGATATACATACATACATATAAGCTTTATCGAATGATGACATAATATTGTCATTGTTACGGGCAAACAAATATATTTTAATTGCATTACTGAATTATTCATTTTATGAAAGGATTTCAATTGAAATGTATGTGTGTAACTTTAATAATTTTTATATCCTTTTCGATTGAGTTGACTTGCAATGTTGCATTACTGTACATAGTAAAGAAAAATACAAGGTTTAAAGTGTAGGAAATCGTTCAAGTCGTTTTTTTGCATTTTGGTATAGATTTATAAAATACAACTGCATCAGCAGTAACAGAAAAGTTAATAAAATCGCTTCTAAATATTTAAATCTCAAGACAAAATTATGATCTGAATTATGGGATACCTGGATGACAACCCTAGTATTTCATAGGGCTTTTCAAGTAGGCCGTACACAAATTCTACAAGTGTCCCAGCTCAAGCTTGAGAATTATCTTGGTACCAGTACATTAGTTTACGTGGCCCAATTTTAAGTTCTTTCCGTTTCTACCTGTTACCGATTCCTTAGAATTAATTCTTTCAACATGACGACTCCAGACTTTCTGAAGGCACTCTATTAAACTTTAAAGTGATCTCGTTATTTCTAGTTCGAAAGGGGGTTTCTGTTCTGGGCCCCTATTCCGGTTCTGTGATAAAAGCGATGATAAAACTTTTCATCGATAAATTCGATTTTGCGATTCTTGATCTGTGTAAACATGGAAACTTTTGTCAAAAATGTATCATATGAAAAGTTATTTATCATCGAATTATTTTACCGTGAAATTCAATTTAAAACATGACTGAAAAAGAAAAGGTACAAATGTTAACAAATATTTCAGAGGTTTTACAACAAATAAAGAAAAGACATGAATTTTGAAATAAAGTTATTTATGCTTAAGCCGTGAGGTATATTGTTACAAAATGTTCGATTTCTTTTTGATGGTAAACTTTTAAAAATATAAAAATAATTCAAACTAATGACGGAACATAATATGAGGATTTATTTAAAATCTGGAAACATATAAACCATTTTTGTAGGTCCACTAGTTTCCAAAAGATCGAATGATTTATGATCACGTTTTCGGATCCCTAAATGGGATCACAAACCATCCTATCCCTTGGAAACTAGTGAACCTACAAAAATGGATTATACGTTTCCAGAAGTAAGTCCTGCCCAACATATCGCTGATAACTGCCGCTAGCGAAGAATGTTAAGGCTGCCAATAATTTTATATGTGGGGGCAAGCCATGTATTCGACTTGGCTTTTTTAATAGTGGAGACACTTTGTCGATTAATTCCCGGCAAAGATGCTTGGGAAAACGATAAAGATCCATAAAACCTTCTTCCGAAAGAACTTCGAATGGATTCTTCGTGTCTCTTAAATTTCTACGCAATATTCTCATTCTAAATCTGAAATTAAAAAGAAAAAAACTCATTACATTACCCACATATTTTATTTTACTTGCACAAACCTTTCAGATCTTCTGCGCTCTTCATTAAATGAAATATGAATTAAAATTGAACTTATTTCAATCGAATTTATTTTTTGTTTAAAAAATTACAGACAAATGCAAAGACTCGCTCTGTCAAATGACTTTTTTTTTCATTCAGCCACATTCAGCACACATTCAGAACAAAATCAGCTGATTTTATCATAGGTGAAACCAGAATCAACTTTTTGGGTAAAATGAAATGATAAAATGAAAAAGTCGTATGAAAACTCTCGTGATAAAAAATTTATCATTTCATTTTATCATATAACCGGAATAGGGGCCCTGTTCTGTTCTGTTCTGTTCTGTTCTGTTCTGTTCTGTTCTGTTCTGTTCTGTTCTGTTCTGTTCTGTTCTGTTCTGTTCTGTTCTGTTCTGTTCTGTTCTGTTCTGTTCTGTTCTGTTCTGTTCTGTTCTGTTCTGTTCTGTTCTGTTCTGTTCTGTTCTGTTCTGTTCTGTTCTGTTCTGTTCTGTTCTGTTCTGTTCTGTTCTGTTCTGTTCTGTTCTGTTCTGTTCTGTTCTGTTCTGTTCTGTTCTGTTCTGTTCTGTTCTGTTCTGTTCTGTTCTGTTCTGTTCTGTTCTGTTCTGTTCTGTTCTGTTCTGTTCTGTTCTGTTCTGTTCTGTTCTGTTCTGTTCTGTTCTGTTCTGTTCTGTTCTGTTCTGTTCTGTTCTGTTCTGTTCTGTTCTGTTCTGTTCTGTTCTGTTCTGTTCTGTTCTGTTCTGTTCTGTTCTGTTCTGTTCTGTTCTGTTCTGTTCTGTTCTGTTCTGTTCTGTTCTGTTCTGTTCTGTTCTGTTCTGTTCTGTTCTGTTCTGTTCTGTTCTGTTCTGTTCTGTTCTGTTCTGTTCTGTTCTGTTCTGTTCTGTTCTGTTCTGTTCTGTTCTGTTCTGTTCTGTTCTGTTCTGTTCTGTTCTGTTCTGTTCTGTTCTGTTCTGTTCTGTTCTGTTCTGTTCTGTTCTGTTCTCATTTAGGGTGCCAATTCAATGTTAAAACTTTTTGATAACTGTATTCAAATTCAAATGTCCATGTCGGACGAAAATTCGGGTTAAGGACCTTTTTTTAATTATTAGGGAATTTTCCTTTCAAACTTTTTCGTGAATCATTTCATTACATTTTTTAATTTCAATATAAAAAAAAAATCTCTTTTTTTACCCAACCCTTCTGTTGAAATTTCCTTTAATTTTTGAAACTAATGTATTCTTAGTTTTAGAATTCTCTTCTAGGAAATAATTTTTCTAACGAAACACTCATTTCATTTTCTATTGCTTATTAATCCTTTCTTCCTTTAACTTATCATAAAATTTTACTAATCAATCGATAACTATTTTCAACTTTACCCCATACTCGTATACATCCATCGATTCTTTCTTTCTTATTTTCTATGTTTTATTTTATTTTAATTGCATTATATTAAAATCCATTAAAATGCATAAAATAACATAAAACAATTAAAATATTATTTAAAAAAAAAAAATACAAAACAAAAATCAAAAGAAAAACAAAAACCATAAGAGGCTTCTCTTTACCTGACTATTTCAGAAGTTGCATTCTCCACCAAATCAGCAACAACCTACTTCAAGCACGGAACTACACCTTTCATTTGCGGTTTCCAACGGGACAAGCGGGAATCACAACCTCCGCCTGTAACAACATTACCACCACCAACGCCGCCAGACGATCCAAGTGTAATCGTCCAGCAACCGACTGCAACAACAGCAAAAACAACAAAAACTGCCATCAACAGTAAAAGGATTATTCGCCGCATTAATTCTTCAACAGCTTATTCCAAGTCAAGCACTTCGATTCAATCAAACAGTTCCACAGAAACAATGGCCGCAAACAGTATTGCTCCACCACCACATGGTACAGCTGAGAAAATTCCCTGGCCCAACAGTAAGGATGACTATGAATTGCGGGACGTTATTGGAGTTGGCGCCACAGCCGTGGTACATGCTGCTCTCTGCCTGCCTCGAAACGAGAAATGTGCCATCAAACGCATTAATCTCGAAAAATGGAACACATCAATGGACGAACTGCTGAAGGAAATCCAAGCGATGTCTTCATGCAATCACGAGAATGTCGTAACCTATCACACAAGCTTTGTGGTTCGTGAAGAATTGTGGCTTGTTCTGCGACTTCTGGAAGGTGGCAGTCTGCTTGATATCATCAAACACAAGATGCGTACGTCGAACTGTAAACATGGTGTTTTCGATGAGCCCACCATTGCAACTGTCCTTAAAGAGGTACTCAAAGGCTTGGAGTACTTTCACCTGAATGGACAAATTCACAGAGACATCAAAGCTGGTAATATTCTCCTGGGTGACGATGGCACTGTTCAAATTGCTGATTTCGGAGTTAGTGCCTGGCTCGCCACTGGTCGAGATCTGTCCCGCCAAAAAGTCAGACATACTTTCGTCGGTACTCCTTGTTGGATGGCTCCCGAAGTGATGGAACAAGATCATGGATATGATTTCAAAGCGGACATTTGGTCCTTTGGAATTACTGCAATCGAAATGGCGACTGGAACAGCACCCTACCACAAGTACCCTCCAATGAAAGTTCTCATGCTGACGCTACAAAACGATCCTCCTACCCTCGATACTGGTTCGGAAGACAAGGATCAGTACAAATCCTATGGAAAGACGTTTCGCAAAATGATCGTCGAATGTCTGCAGAAGGAACCTTCGAAGCGACCAACAGCAAACGAACTACTGAAACATGCTTTCTTCAAAAAGGCCAAGGACCGCAAATATCTTAACCAGACCCTGCTGACGACAGCTCCATCAATGGAAACCCGAGTTCACAAGGCTTCGCGCCGGCAACCGGGCGCTTCGGGACGACTTCACCGAACTGTCACCGGTGAATGGGTGTGGTCTAGTGAAGAAGAGGACAATGGCAAGCATTCCTCAGACTCTGAATCTGATGATCGTCCGATCAATCGTCTCGAACAAGGCGACTCATCGGACAGCGAACGCGAAGAACAATCGGAATTCTCCGAGCGGACCATGACGTGCACCTCAGAGCCTGCTGATTCGGCAACAAGTGAGGCAGCTGTATCGGCAGCAGCGAATGCGGCGGCGGCTACGTTAAATGCACCAGCTGATGCACCACCAGTAAATCTTGTTTTGCGAATGAGAAATATCAAGCGAGAGCTACACGATATCCGATTCGAATTCGCCGTCGGAAAAGACTCCGCCGATGGAATTGCCGCCGAACTAGTTGAAGCTGGTCTCGTCGATAATCTAGACACAAATCCTATGGCCATCAACCTCCAGAAGCTGATAGAGCTGCGAAATCAAATGAAGTCTATTACGTTCCAACTGTGTTCTGGTATCCAGCCGGGTGAAGTACCCGACGAAAAATCCCTAGTTGGCTACGCCCAAATATCGATAATAGACTAAAGACGCAAAAAAAACATGCCTGCGTTCACTAATCCCCTATGTCTCCTATCGCCATCTACTGGTGGTGATTCACATTAACTATTATGATTATGTTTTTTTTTTTAATAAATAAATTTTATTAAAACCCTCCTCCTGCTCCCATCCTCTATCTTTCATGTCAGCGTGATGATGAAATGTTTAAATGCAAGTATAATTTATCACTTCTATTTATAAAAAAAAATATTACTATTATTATATTTCATAATTATTAATTTTTCTTTTAAATATAATTTAATTTAATAAATTAAGCTAAAACCTAGCTCCTACTTTTCAAAAAAAAGATACAAGCTAAATAAAAAAGCACTGTTTTATTTTTATTTGTTTAAATTTAATTTAAAAAAAAGAAAGAAAATGTGAACATGCAAAAATAAAAATCCCTATACATTTAATTTAGTTTTAATTGTTAAAAAAAAAAACAAACAAAAAAATATAATGTTCATATTTTTTATAGCTTAATATAGCAAGCAAGGAAAATTTAAAGAAAATAAACAAATTAATTTAATAATACTACATGAATTGCTTAGTTGATTATTGTAATATTAAATTGTAAAGAAACAAAAAACATTAAAAAAACACAAACCTTGTACTGAAATGCAGACTAAATTTTATATAACGCTCTAGAAAAGGTAAAAATTAGAAGAAAACCGTAAATAATAATTAATAATCAATAATTTTTGTTAGACAAAAATTTAAAACTGAGAGAAACAATGAAATTAGTAAGTAAAATTAAAAACAAAAGCAAAAAAAAAAAATAAACCAAAAATAAAAACTTTGTTGTACACTTCTAAAGTTAAATAATAATTATGGCCTTTGAAAAGTAAAGTCAAATTAAATTTAACAAAAATTTATTTAGAAACAAATCCGTCTCTTTTTTTGTTAGTTTTCGTTTTTTTTATTTGTTTATGAATAATAGATTTATTTATTTTACTTATATTATTTTTTTTTTTTTAAATGAGATATTCTTAGCTTTCACTATATACTCAATTAGTTTTATGGTGATTGGTTTTTTTTTTGCCATCAAAGTAGAGAATTAAATACTTCAAGCAAGCAAAGGTCATGTCAAAAGGATCATTCCCTTATAAATGGATTAAAATTGTCGTTCAGGCATCGAAAAAGTAAGTTTGAAAATGAAAAATATCATCATATTTTTTTAAGAATCACGTAAGTTTTGAAAAGTATACACGAAATTTTTGTAAGCCTTCCACCAAAGTTTGCTGAAAAATTAAAGCTGGTTGATTTAAAAAGTATTGCTTCGAGAGAAAGTCTGTTTCTTTTAGATCTCTGATTATTAAAGAAAAAAAAAATTTTAAATTTAAATTAAATTTTAGGTTTATTTAAAAAAAAAAAAAAATTAGACCATCCTTATCATAAAAAACTATGGTAAGCCTTCCAAATGCTAAATTAACATTCGTATGTATTTGTAAGTGTTGTTTAAATGAAGATCTTTGAATATAAATTCTATAAATACTACTTAGCCAAGTAAGTGTTGTATTATTCACTGAGTGAATTTTTATAGTTTCTTTTTTTGCTTTCTTTTAAAACTGTAGCTATTCATGTTGAAACTGTAATAAATAGAAAAAACATATTTTTATTTTATTAAATCGATCTCAAAGTTTCAAGATTGTTCGATGATACTTACCGAGAGTATCTTAAAAAATTTGTTCCTAAAATTATGCATCGCTTTTTGTTGTTTTTCTTTATTATAATTCTAATACAGTGTCTATACCGAAACACTTGATTAATACTTGAAGTTTTAAATACATTTAAGGAATATCTGTACGTCATGTAATAAAACTAAAGAGTACAATTGCTTTTGCTAATATATTCTTTATATTTCGTAGCCCTTTTCCCTTATTGATACATACTTTAAGGTGTTATTGTTTTGATAGTTTGAAGTCTTCATATTAAGATTATAGAGGTTTTCCCAAAAAGGTGTTTGTCTGTCTGTTTGCAATTATTGTGGATAGGGTAAATAGCCATATTTTTGGCATTCCCAAATGTTTGGTGCATATGCAGAGTTTAAATGAAGTGCATGTATAGTGTTAATAAATTTTGTTATAATGTTTCAAAAATGTTTCCTAGTTATTTCTGGTTATTTGGCATCACTCATTTTTTTCATTTTTAATTCATTTATATTTTTCCAAAGACTTAAAACTAACTTAAAGCTAGACAAAAATTCATAAAAACTAGCCTACTTATCAATAACTTACAACTAACTTACTGGCCCTATGCGGGCGCTCTAAGTTAAGCTATTGGGCATCACTTTTCAAAGTTCGTTACAGTAGAAAAATACCTATTAGAAGTTTACCGAAATAGATGAAGAACAATAATTATAAAGTTTGATTTTTACATACAAATAAACAATAAAGAATCGATTTATTTTAATATTTCAGTAAAAATTAAATGTTTTAGTATTGTTAAATATTGAATTGAAATAACTATGACTCAGCCAATAAATAATTGGCACATGCCAATCATTAATAAAAGTGCTAATCATTGGGATTATGATTGGCACGTGGCTATCATTGGCTTTCATGCGAATCATTAGAAAATTGCCAATCATGGTATTGATTGGCATCATCCTAATCGATGACAAGAATTTAGATTAAAGATTTTCAAATTGAAATTTTTTTTTTTTTTTCTTAAGGCGTGAGTGCACACTTGTATTGATAATTAATATCTAATGTCGGCCTAAGCATTATTGAAAATACGAAAAATTAATATTAAACATACAATAATTTATTGATTTTTAAATACATTTTTAAAATGAGGCAAACACTGTCAAAAGTACATAGGTATTTTTGTTTTATTAAGTCAGATTTTACCAATATATTTCGAGAAAAAAAAGTAACGATCGTCTTCACTTCTGACAACATTTTAGGCAATTTTCAAAGAAATATTTTATAAGTTTTATTAAAATTGATGGAAGTAGCCATTCCCACTATAATGCTGTAAATAATTGAAGAGGCTTCAATCTTTGGTTTCCTGATCATAAATGTTACACCAATCCTCTGCAGTGAAAAGTCATAGCCCAAGTTGGCTAATCCAAATCCAACAAGACTTTAAATAGCCTTCTAAATCAGTTCACGTTTTTGAGATCTCATTAGAGTTTCTCCGATAAAAAACAAGTAGCATTTTTTTCTCAATATATTTGACAGCAGAACTAAAAAATCTTTATTTAATTTTTGGAGAAAACGTGGTTGACAGGAAAACGAAAAAAAAAGAATAACTAATAAACAAATTGGTGCCATACTTTACTATTCATAAAGTTGTATTATTTTTCTGCGGCTCAGGAATTTTTAATGTTTACGCTGAACTTATTTTAAACCAAAATTAAAACAAGTACGTTTTTAAGTACTGAATTGACTCTGTGATTATCATGAAACACTGGTGATCTCGTCAGGGGCTTAAACTCAGGCAGTAAAAATCTATTTCATAAAAAAAAAGATATAAAAGCATCCAAAGTTGGTAGACAATAATGTTTTTTTTTTTTGTTAATTATTATTATTTTCGATCTCTTATTTATATTTATCTATGTATGTACGTAAATCAAGAAACATTTTTTGACAGCAATACTCACCACAGTCAAAAAACTTAAGGGCCACATTCATTCAATGCTTAGGTTATATGTATGTTTCCACATTCAAAATGCAAAATGACAGTTTGAAAACCAATCTTCGAATATTGTGACATTTACGTTTGATGTATTATCAAACAAGTTCAGGAAAATGAGATCTCAAAGACCTCAGCAATCTCAGTTATGCAGGAACAGGAATCCTTAGCTAAATGTACTACTTTTTCTATCACTCTAAACGGAGGGAAATCTTTAAGATCTCATTTTTTCCGGAACATGGCCGATTGCTTACTTACCTTTCTTTTTGTTTCTGTAAATGTCTTTCCCTATATCCGTGTTTCCGATACTATGTAGATATATATGTACATAAATACACTCAGTCTGTATAGATATGCATATTTATTTAAAAGAAAAACTCAGATATGGGTTGATAATTTGGCTCAAGAGTGACGTATAAATGCGATTGAAAATTTTGTTTTTCTCAAGGTTTACGTGGCTGTTAGGAGAAAAGCTTGACACACTTAGACTTTTTTTTTCTAGAAAAAACGACAATATTGCTAGACGCGCATGCATGTGTGCGCACTCGAAACTTAATAGTTGCGAAACTAATTAGTTGCATGTGTGAGCCTACCCTTAAATTATTCACATGCCACGACTTTCCGACGTTGCGTCGTAAAATCTTGAAGTTTTCGACAGACGTTGAATGAACGCCCCATAAAAAATATTGCGTTAATGTTGTGATAAACAAATCAACCGATACAGCCATAATGTCATAAAACCATTAAAAAAAACTTACCATGTTTACCATTTTCGTTAACGATATTTACGATACAAATTATTGTGAGAAAGCTTACAATTTGTTGAAAAATATTTGCAATACAAATTTTGACAGTTCGTTTCCGATGTTTACGGTAGTTTTCCGAAGTTGTATGAAGACCCTTATTATATAATATGACAGATTTTATTTGCAGCTCAAAACCTTATTAATTATGAATACTTTTTTGTTTTGCTAATTTAATAAAGTGCACTGCTTATACGTTGCACGTAGGTACTAGTTCCAATGTTCGATTATACGCTGGGTTTTGATGGCTGAATATAAACCTTCATCTGATTTTAAAGAAATAAATAATTAATTGTAGATTACGACCTTTATTGCGATAATCATTCTATGTTCGATACGACAAAAGTCGATCGTATAAAAATCTGATCACGTTCTAATCCTGGTTTGGAATGCTATCTATGAGATAAAGACTATTATGTATATCAAAAACTTCTAACTGCAATTGTTGACGTTTCGAACCACTTTATAGTTTCCTATAAAGTAGAACCACTTTATAGTTTCCTTGTAATGGAAAGATTTTTAAGAATTATCCGATAAAACAAAAATATGCATAAAACCAATACTTTCCGTCTAAGAAAGTAAAAATTAAATATATTATGCGATTCTAAGAACAAGAATCAGGAGCCTCATCACGTAAAAAGAAAACGATCGGACGATATCGTTTCCATCAATGCTATCTCTACTTTATATGTATCTAGAGAAAATTAACGATTGCTTTCTTCAAAACGATAACGTTCCATTGATTTTGTTTTTTGCCTCATCACGTAGGCTTCAGGTGACAGGTCTTTGATTTTCAAAAATCTTTTTCTTTAAGCAAGAAGAAAATTCAATCGGTAATTATCTGCAGATTTTCGTCCGTATAATATTGAGTATTCGAGTATCCAATTTTGCTCCCTAAGTATTTGACAGCTAAACTGAGAGATTTAGCTGAGGAAACCTATTCATTTGTCGGAAATTTTAAATATCTTTGCGACCTCATATACCAACTTAAACTGGGTATTTGTTTGATTAACTTACAAAAGTTCACAAACCTATAAGCGACCTGTTAAGATTTGTTTTGATTAGAAAATACCTTACAAAATTGAAGCAAAAGAAATAAGGGTTAGAATGCTGGCGAGATTAGGACTCTAGCCCACACCTCTAAGCGACAACAAGCAGACCATTTACTACACCATGACCACCTTCCTGGACCTATAAGTTTAAACTTAAAAATTGATAAAAATCAACATAATTATAAATAAATTAACTATACAAAAAACTATCGAATTCTTTGATAAATTTAAGCTTGTGAGAAAAAAGTTAATTTTGTTTTAACAGTTTTATTTCGCTTTGCCAATTTTAAATATTTATTTAAAAATATAAAATCAAAAATGTATTCTTCAAAATTTAATGAATTTTTTTTTTCTAAATAAAAATAAAAAAAATGCTTAAGATTTTGATGCAATATAAGAAGATTCTGGATACAAAATTTTAATTTAATCGGTTAAGCCTATAACGAGAAAGAAAACGATACTATGATAAGAGATTAGAGATAATCAACGGCTTAATTAAATTTTCCAAATTTCTTCAGTCATTTTCGATGAAAATTTAATTTTTATTAATATTTTTTCTTTAAAAGTTGTGTAGGTAAATGTACCCTTATTTTTGGATCTTAGAACAATAATTTTTTATAAATTTCTAGATAGAGCTAAAAAATGTCAAGTACCAACTTTCTTACCATCATTTTCAAAATGTTGAGTTTTATAAAAACTAATGTTTGTTTTTTTTTTCTGTAAGTTTAAAAATCAGTTAACCGTTTTCGAGAAAGTCGAAAAACAAAAAAAAACATGATTTAATGGGAAATATTGTTAAGAACCGTTTTTGAGAAAAATAAGATTTTCCATAACCTCTTAAACAATAATTTGTTTTATTTCAACCTTCAAACTATTAATTTAATACACATAAGTTTACGGGCGTTAAGAAATAATTGAATAGAAAACACTTATGTATATGTATGTATCTATTTACCTACAGTTATTATTTTAAAATATTATATCGACAACAAAATACTTAGTAACATAGAATTCGGTTTAGTGCCGATAAAGAAATACCATTCGTATACCTTAAGGGTGTTCCAAAATTCACACAAGAAATAATTTTAATATAAAATATAAATTTTTTTATTAAATTTTAAACCTTGAAAAAGGAATTTGAGCCCTGTTGAAATTTAGCCATATTTATGTGGGAAAATATTTTAACAAAAGATTGCGCATGTGGAAGCAATTACAGCCTTACAAAAGGTGGTAAAAGGTCGAATTTTGGCCTATTACTTAACTCTTTTAATACATACATACATACAACATACATATGTATATACTTATTCCTTAGTGCTTATACTTATTCCCTAATTAGTTTTTTTTTTTTAATTTTACAAGAAATGTTTGTGTTTAAAAAACCATAACCCAGAACTAAACTTTTTTCGGAAAGCTTTCTAATTCATAAAAATAGTTCTTTTAGTAAATCACAGAAATCTTTCCCGATTTACATACAATTGCTGCAATCTGAAATAAAATAAACCCATGTGATGCTTATTTACGAAAGACGAAAAGTTACGCCCGCCAAATCAAGATCGGCCAATTTATTGCATTTTAATTTTATTATTAATACATAGAATTGTGGAATGCACGGCATTTTAGTATGTAAAGTACTTTTCTTTTTATGTCAGACAAAGAAAAACTTCTCTTAAAAAACGAAAACAATTTTAAGTTGATTTAAAGAAAAATCAAAATCGCACCTACTGTTTTTAACAAAAGTTTTGAATGGAATTTAAGCTTCTTCTTTTACTCGATTTCTTTTAAAGTTTTGACTTTTTTAATTCTCTTATATTAACGTGACTTTCCAAAGGGAATTAATCATATAATCCTTTTTAGTTATTTTTTTTTTCGAAAATAGAAAAAAAAACAAAATGGTGGATTTTCATATAAAATTGCAGATAAAAGCTTGTTTTCAGAGTCCAATTTCTAGGGTTGCTTTTGTATTTAAACTTAGCTTGAATGATCTAATTTGAGTATTAGAATATGAACACAAAAACTTCAAAAACTTACAGATATTAAAAAAATTTAATTGTTATGCACCCCCTTCTGAAATAAGCTACTCCTCGTATATATACATATGAACGTATTATTCATGTCAAAAGTGTTGAAACTATTTAAAATTAATTAAATGTGAAATGAAAGTTTTTGTCAGAATAAAAATGTATAATGTCGAATGTACATTCGTGTGTGTTTTTGTTTTTTTTTTTTAATTTAAAATTATGTCAACCTAACAACAACAAAAAACTCAAAATTGTTTCCAAAATTCCTTCTTTAAAAATCAAAATTTATTATTGGGAAACGTTACTAATTTTTCCCCATGTTCTTTATCAAATATATATGTATGTGTATTGTGAGAAATCCCTATACCAGTATAACAATTAATTTACATTATTTAAATCTAATTTTTATATTTTTTTTTAAATTTATCAAAAAACTAAAACCATCCTGAAAATATATTTCCAAAAATTAAATTTAATAAATATTTTAAACGAATAAAAAGCATCTTATAAATATTTTATAAGAATTGTTTACAAAAACAAAAAAAATCAAATACAAGGATTGTAATTTTAGGGAAATAAAAACATATTAATGTAATAATATATAAATATAATTGGAAAAAAAAGAAAACAAAGTTTGTCTAAAATGTAGACCAAAATCTTAATATTAGATATATCAATTAAAATGGCTTTTGCCAAATTTGTACGTATACACGTCTTAGCACGACTTAAAACTGTAGTTTATAGATGTCAAAAAAATTAAATAAAATATAAAAACCCTAATAATACATAATTATATACCTTTATCTACCTTTAATCCTAATCTAAAATTCCATTTAAATAAAAAAAAAATGTTCCTTATTTTATTTGGTTTCTTATTGCAATTGGCTAAGCGCTTATTTAAACAAAAAAAAAGACAAACATTTATGGACCAGAGGAGAATTAATAATATGTACTTTAATTGTTGTCCTAATTCATGTATTTTTGCAAATTATATTTTTCTACAAACGTATAATATTATTTTGTTTCTCAATTAATAAAAAAAGAAAACTTTTTCCCAAATGCCTTTAAATACCCTTTTTTATGTTTTGAATAAAAATGTACCTATTAATGTTTCTTAGCATTTGTTTAGATCTGTAATTTCAAGTGGAGTGTTTTGAAAAACAAACAACAAATTACTAATAAATTTAATTACAGCAAACCGGAAGTTTGAATTTGTTTTTTTTTTTTAGACAATTGTAACTAAATGTTTAAATGTCAAAATTCGTGTATTATATTTTTGATTGTATCAAACTAACAGATACTTGAAAAGGTAAGCGAATTTGTCATTAAATTTTTCTTCAACATTAAATAATCATAAACGGATATGTAATCGAAGTTTCAACATGTACATATGTACATACATACGTAAGTATCGCATTAAAAATTATCAGACCAAAAACGTAAATTCATGTAACAAGCCAGCCGTGAAAAGTGAAGTGAGATCAAAAAGTACCCAAGTTCTTACTTTATGAAGGTTTAATATCAAATATTTAAAGTATAATAAATAATAAAAAAGTTATAGTTAAAAATATTCGACCTTTTTGTAATTTTATCAAAAAACAAAAAGTTAAATGCTATTTTTTTGTAAAACGTTCGTCTATTTTTACTCCTAACTTTTTTCTTTTCAATGGACTACTACTGTTGTGCGAAATTACATGATTTTGGGGGGCCGGGAATGTTCCATAATTTTGATGGTCTGTAAGTCAGTCAGTTACGGTTACAGTTTTTGCGATTTTTTAAGTCTTATAACTCAAGAACCACTTATGCTAAAGGGTTGAAATTTGGCAAGGTGCCTGTGCTTGGCCAGCTTAACAAATATTCTGACTTTATTGGTACTGAAGTTCGAGGGGGTGGTTTGTTCCTGTAAAAAGGATGTAGTGCCAGAACTCAATCAAAGATGTGAAGAGTGTTTTTTGTGAAACTATACATAGTACAGTAAAAAATTCCCAAAAAAAACAGATCGGCAGTAGCCTGATTTTTATATTTCACATTGGTACTATTGAACTGTCAGAATAATTTGAAAATAAAAACAAAAAGCAAATCGAAGAATTTTTCGTACGTCAAGTTCAATTTTTCCTTCGATTTTATAAAATTTACAAATTAAAATTATTTTGTCGTTTACGTTTTTTCTTTCTTTTTTTCATTTTGTTAAGCGAGACGATTGAAATTTCCAGCCGAAATAGAAAATACAACAAAAAAAAAGTAAACTAAAAAGAAAAAAGGTTTGTTCGTAGACTATAGTCAAAACTCAAAATAAAATTACTCTGATTTCCACTCATGAAGTAGATAACGCAATGGGCGTTAATTTTTGCATGATAAATTAAAACACGTTTTGTTAGCTAATTATTTTATTAATGATTTTTGACACATTTTGAACCGAACAATATAAGCTGAGTAAAAGATTTATTTCATATCTACTAGATTTACAAAAAAATGTATGGTAAATCTCGAGATTTCAAGAAAGTTTGAGGAAGATTTCAGTTAATCCCGTTTTTGTGGTCGGTAAAAACGAAGTATAAGGAATAAAGTTAACATCTATTACAAATAGCAGTTTTTAGGTAAAGTAATTTTGCAGCCGAAAGTGAGCCAAAGAAAAAAAAATGTAAAAAAAAATTGCTCTCGTAAACACTTCATAGTTCTGAGAACTTACAAATTTTCTTTCGTCAATTTGAAAGTAAGAGGGAACTATTCATTTTTTTTCTGCTACTTTGATTCTGAGTGACAAAAAATCACTGTGCAACGAGTGAAAAAAATTTCATTGTCATTTTTGAAAGCAAAAAGTGAGAAGTTCTCAGAGATCTTAAAATTAAGAATTGACCAAAAAATATCAAAAAATCGATTTTTTGATTTGTTTGTCCAATGGAAAATTACAATTATAGCTACTCCATGAACACATCCTTTGAAATACAATTGTGCTTTTCCGAAAACTATCAGCCCTATCATCGTATCCGTTCGGAAAAATCTTCGATCGGAGATGAGCGTGAGCATCCATTTTAGCCTTTTGCTTTTCGGGAAATTTTCCGCTTCTAATTTTCTATCGGGGAGATCGGACAACAAAAATCGTCATACGTCGCATGAATTCGTGATGCGTTGCAGCCATTTTCACATTTCATCGGCATGCAACGCATGAATTTGACATTTTTAACGCACACCAAATTTGTTTTCGTAGATCTGTCCGATTGACGTATCGGAACGTCTACAATGATACAAAATTCGTACATTTCGTAGAAATCGGAGAAAATTTCGTTCCGATCGGGTTCTAGTTGTAGGGAAAAGAATGCAATACAAACAAATATACTTACAAATACAACGACAGATCAAAATGTGCACACTAGTCGCGCATTTAGAAAAGTGAAATATGTAAGTATATTTTTTTTGTATTGCATTGTTTTTTCCCCAACTACTAACTAGTGTTGCTTGTTTCGTATTGTCAAATTGACGTACCAACATCAAAGATCAAAACTAACAATATTTAATTCGAGAAACGTCAAAAATCCATCCTGCCGTAATCCTACTGCTGATGTATGTATTTGTAATGCATGTAAAATTTTGCTATACAGCGGATAGCAAAACTAAAACTGATCTTTTCCTGAAAAATAAGGCGGGAGACTAATAGCGAGTTTCATTAAAATTTCTATCTTTTTCAATGAAATTTTTTTCAGTAGTTTAGCACTAGACGAAACAAGTTCATAAAAAAAAAAAAAATATTTTTCATTTGACGTTTGATAGAAAAATCTGTGTATTCAGACCGAATCTCTCACTCCATGAGAGGACTTCTTTCGTGTTGAGAATTGACCTAGAATTGCTGTTTTTCTTGCAATCAAACTCTTAAAATAAGAAAAGGGCACATCTTTTGACAGAAAGAGCAAATCTTTTCGTGAATGAAACTCGTTATGAGAAAAGTGAGCCTTTTAGGTTGATATGTACCTGACACGTTTTCTTTGAAAACCTGTCAAAGGATTTTAACTTCCTTTTTGTGGCCGATGTAACTTTCATTCAACTTAATTGCTCTGCTTAGGGTTTGTTCAGGCTGCAGGTAGGCGCCAATGTTTCTCTAATAATCAGTACCTTGGGTGGCCTCCTTCGCTAGTAAATAAAATCATAAAGAATTTTGAACTCAATCGAATTTTAAATATTTTGATTTTGAATCAGCGGGTCCTGCTTATTAAAAAAAACTGCCTGGCGTCTGAACATCCCTTATCAGTGCTGCCACTCTACTCCTTTAGTAGTACATCTCAAACGAAAATCTACTGCGTAGCAAAGGGAATCTACTCCTCTTTTAAGAATTTTGATCGTTATCCAAACAAAGCTCTAAAAGCGTCCATACAAAATTCTAAATGTATGTATATATGAGTTTTCCTAATGAAATGTGATTTTTTGTTAATTTAGTTGAATAAATTTGTTTCTTTTTTTATTGTGGAGTTTTTAAAGTAATTGTTTCTAGATTCTCCTGTTTTTATTCGTAAATAAAATGTATTTTAAATGAATTGAATTCATGTTTTTGTATATTGTAAGATCTACTGCGGTATATTGCAATATTCTGCGTTTTCTTCTGATATATACTGTGCTCAATCATCTATAAGGTGGCAGCCGCAGCGCTGCCCTTGATCAGTACAGAAATGGGCCACCCAAAGTACTATTGTCTTAAAACTATAATACAGAAAGTAGATTCTGTTATATTTACTTGTGGTAAAAGCTACTAAATGATACATATGTACTTGCGAGACCCAATTTCTTAAATATTAATTTTGTCACGAATCCATTACTTATAGCGTCGATCATCGCATGTATTTATGTTAATTACTTTTATTCGCATTAATTGTTCATTGTAATTCGTAATTTGTAACGTTGATTATATTTTCAAAAAAAATTAAAAGAATACAAAAAAAATTTAAATTAAAATATTGCGGCCTTTCAAAAGCACGAGTGCAATTGATGAATATGTATATTTGCAGACAACAGTCGTCGTCGCAATCGCATCACAACCATCATCACAAATATTCAAAAATGTTGCCAAGATCGTATAATTTTTCATTTGAGAGAAATTAATTTCAACGCGCGAGATAAATATTTTAATTTTCTGAAAATATTTGTTTTTTTTTTTTTTTTGTCCAACCATTGGCTATAGGTTAGGTATATATGTATTTCTCACCCCTTACCCCCCACAATAACGACCGACGACGACGACGCTTTAATATATTATAATTTGCAAAACAAATGGCACGGGCGAGACGTACATGTGACGTCTATAATCGCATTGAACACCATTCGTCTCGGGGCGCTTGGCGTTCTATTTCAGGGCCGCAAAATACCTGCTACTTTTCATTTAAGAAAATAAAACAAAATAATTATTATAATGTCTTGGTGTATTTTTGGAAGTGCACGTTTCCAAAAGAAAAACTAAATCGTGTGGCGTTTTCTGTGCTTTCGTCAACTTCATGCGATAAATTTTTAACGTGGGCAATTAATGCATGAAACGATGCAATATAGTTTTAATGTTTTTTTTTGGGTCTGACGTTGAAATTAATTGTCGGGTTGTTTTAATTAAATAATTTTTGGAAAACAAGAAATTAAAATTCTAGATGATATACATATGTGATTAAAATTTTTAAAACTTTTTTTTTTTTTTTAATATATGTAGGTACCTATGTATAGTATATCCACCTATGTACATATGTAATTATGTATGAACTTATGAATTAAATTAAAGAAATCGATCTACAAAACTGTATTTGATCAATCGAAATTTTAATTTCGATAAAAGCAAGATTATTAGAATTAATACCACGAAATACATATAAAGTATAAAGTAGGTATCTAATAACTACAGCAGATTATACGAATCATAGAATTGGCAGCACCAAAAGTTTGTCAATTGCAAGCACCTGTTCATCGCGTAATGATTTTAACGATAAAAATAATAGATTCAAAAAAGCTTTTAACGGCCTTTATTCCACAAAAATTTAGGCGTTTCGTCCCGGCGATCTCACTTGGACTCATCAGTTGACTAGTGAGGACCTTGTCAATACGCAATTTTTGTTAAGTTCAGTTCATCTGACATAGATTTCATGACAAATATCTAGTGTGAGCTATGTATATCCAACAAGACTAGAATTCCTAATCATTAAATTGGAAGTTTTCGTTTTTGGTTTCTGCCCAGGGCCTGGCATTGTTTATATGAAGGTTTTTTTAATAATACAAATTCTATATACTACTGAAATACATCAGCCAACGAAACGCCAAAATTTTTGTGAACTAAAGGCCGTTAAAAGCTATTTTGAATCAATAATTCAATAAGTCCAATTAAAATAGTGCTAAGTCTTCTCTACATAAAATGATTTTTTTTTTTGCTTTATAAATAGGAAAAGGAGTCAGATAAATGAATATGACGGATATGACAGAACTCTGCTCTTCTGTGTTGGTAACAGAGTTGTTCATTAAAATAAAAAAGCAAATTATCTTAAGTCGACTTAACAGGATTCTTAGTTATTCATTAAATTTTGTCTCTGTTTTTGATAAATATCAAGTAGCTCAATAGTGTATTAAAATTAACCAGAAAAAATACTTCCTCAACAAAAAAATTAAATGCACGGCTGGGTCGCACGAACTTGATCTTATGCACACTGTGGTTTCAAAGTCTTAATATTTTAAAAAACTTTTCATCTAATAAAAGAAATTTATTAGTTACTGGAGCCTATATTTTATGCCACCTGCCAAAAATATAGCCTAGCTTAAGGAAGTATTATGTGACTACATAAATATGAACAATATAGCATCCAGTTCAGTTTAGACTGAAAAATATTAAAAAATCAACAAAATTAAATAAATAGATTAAAAAAATATCTGAAATTGATTTGTCACCAACGCAATGTACACCAAGTGATTTCTTACACAAATCTCAATTTATGAAAAAAAAAATTTTAAATCGTTGGACCGGATTTAAAAAAAAAAATAATTTTTTATACCTATATGTATATACAGCTATGGACAGAGAAATAGCACACCCATGAATTTTCTTGTAAAAGTATAGTTTATTTTTTCTAACTTAATAAATTAAACATTTATATTTCTGTACAGGAAACTCAGATACATATGTATTTTAAATTCTTTAAAACAAAAAATTAAACTAAATTCCTTCGGGTTAAATTAGAATGATTGCTTTATTTCTGCTGGACATAGAAATAGCACACATTTGAAAATCTGTTGAAAAACTAAGTTTTCGAAATTAATTTACCAAGTTAATACTTCGTTGAACGACCACGATTTTTTAAAGTAGCTTGGGACCTTCGTAGTAAGCTCTCCACTAATTTTTGGCATCTGCTCTGGGGAATAGAGTACCATGCTTCCTGAACTTCAGTCCAAAGTTCTTCCCAATTTTTGATTTTTTTTCCGTGATCTTAGCTCTTACATCATCCCACAAGTTTTCGATGGGGTTAAGATCGGGACTTTGGGCTGGCCAGCTCAGGACATCAATATTTTCATTTTTAAACCAATCCCTGACCACCTTGGCTGCATAAAAATTCAATTGACTGACATTGACTCGAACGAGAATGGTTCCATCGTGTTTTTCAAAATGTTAAAAAAAAAGTTAAAATTTATCCATCCTTCCATCAATTTTCATCACTGGTCCCAAGAAAAAAAATGGTACGCTCACTTTTAATAACTTATTTATGCGCAGTTTAAAAATTAATTTTGAAAAAAAATCATTAACCCATTTTTGAAATATCGAATTTTCAAAAAAATAATTTTGAAAATGTATTTAAATAATCTGAAATTTTATTTTTTGAAAATTTTGATATGCAATATTATTCAAACTTATTATTTGCTTTTGTGTAAAAAATTTCATTAAAATTGGTTCAACAGATAATGAGATGGTCGAAAACCCAAAAAATGGTTCTATGAGAGGTATCATTTTTAAACAATAGATACACAAAAATTTTAATCAAAATCGTAGAAATTTGAGAAAAATTAGCTTTTCAATACTGGTTTTTAAACATTTGTATGGAAGGTACCGTTATTTTTGGTTATCCACCCGTTTAGACTACAGCCAAAAGTACAGACACAGAATTGCGAGACCCACTTTTTTCGACTTCGCTATCATTTGATCAAAATCACGAGTTCGATTTATTTAACGAATGCAAACTTGCCATAATAGTATCTACCTATGCATGTACATACATGTATATCGCAAGTAAAAATATGGGAAAGAATGACCTTAAACAAGTGACGCGTAGTGTAACTCTCCGAAACAATTCACGATACAAATTCGAAAATTGTAAAAGGTTAGTTTTGATAATCACAATTTGACAATTTTTTTTCAATTTTTAAAATTCTGGAAGGCAATCTTGCAATCGTGATTTTCTTACTTAAGTTTTCCAAACGAAGTACATTTATTTACAAAGTTTTAGCTATGCATCGAGTGATGGGTTATAAGCCAAAGGGGATGTTAGGTCTCATTATACTGATATTCAGTATATCATACGATGTAAAATAATTATTTTTGCTTATGGAAGTCCCAATATCCATAAACAAAATTTAATTGAAATACAGTATATTTAAATTTATTCAGATGTGGTAGCCGTCAGCCGATCATACATACATACTACCGTTTTATAATCCAGCTTCCAGCAAATGTGTCGTCTGGAATTCAATAAATGCATGTGAAACTAATTGCTCTCGTGGTATAATTAGTTCCCCGTGTTTTTTATTGATTGGTTTTGAATTATGAAATAATAAAGCTTTAGCTTTGGCAATTGAATCTATTTGAATATTTATTTAAATTAGAAAAACATAAACAAAACCACGGAAATGAGAAAGTTCTATTTATTTCAGGTACAATGGCTGATTATTTTGATGAACTTGGACACGAACCAACTGGACCAAATGGACCCGAAGATTTTGCCAAGCATTTCAAGCGTCTTCAGGTGCTTGCTATTATGAATGGCATTGATATTGATATTGAAGTTCCAGAGGCCTCAAAGAAGGCAATTGCAAATTTGCCAGTTCATGAACTTTCTGAAGATGATCCAGAGATGGAGTGCGCTGTTTGTAAGCAACCAGGCGAAAAGGGGGAAAAGTACAAGATTCTTCCATGCAAACATGAATTTCACGAAGAATGCATTCTGCTTTGGTTGAAAAAGGTAAACCATGAATAAAAAATTGATTTTTATAGATTCTATGTTAATTTTGATTAATGTTTGTATTCGCGATCTGTAGAAAAATAATAATTATAAATTGAAAGAATATTGGACGTGTAAAAAATTTTATTTGAATTACTCAAGGTGGCGTTCCTACAATGCTGTTTGAAAATTCAATTGCGTTTGCAGCTTTGCAATGTACAAACATATTTTTCCATAAATCGTTAACTACCTACATAATATTATATTCTATATAAAATTATAAATTCATAATTTTTTTTGAAATATTTCAGGCGAATTCTTGTCCAATGTGTCGTTTCGAACTTGAGACTGATGACCCAGACTACGAAGAACTACGCAAGTTTCGTCAAAAAGAACCTGAGCGTCGCGAAAGATTAAACGATTTGATGGATTCCATGTTTAGTTAAGCTGATTTAATTTAATGGGAGATTATGTACCTTCTTTTGTCTAAATATTTGTGTTACCAGAATGGAGTTGAAATATTATAAATAAATAAACAAAGGGATAGAGGAGCTATTAAAGATGTTTTTGATTTTAACGTATTAAACACATAATATGTATATAATACAAAAAAAAAATAACAATTATTTTTGGTTGAATAAAATCTAAGAACAACTTCGGAATGTTGAAGGGTTTCGACAACTTGTGAAGTTTTAATGCAAAAGTAGAAGAACAAAGTTAAATCATAAAGATTAGTCCTGTTTTTGTTTTATCTATTAAATACAAGTTATTTTCATTGTCCCCATAGTTCCTCGCTATGAGTAAAATTTGTAATTTTTTTAAATATTGTAAAGAATAAAATATTTTACGTACGAACAAATTCAAAAGAATCAATCCAAACATTATGCAAACATTTCTTCTCACCGAAGTCAAAAAATTCCTTAAACTATGCTATGAAATGCGTCTGCTATTTGCAGTGTTGGCAACGTAAGTTACTCCGAGTAAGTTACCCATATAGTTACGCGTAACTAATTGTAATTAGTTACACCTCATTTTCCGCGTAACTAATGTAACTTATGTAACTAATGTAACTAATATAGCTACAAAAATTTTGACTTACTGAACATTGAAAAAAAAAACAAACAATAATATTTATAAGTAAAGAAAAATTTTTATTCCATAAAAACAACAAATAACAAAAGAAAGATTATAAAAGAATTCAGAGATCAAATCTATATATGTATGTAACCCAAATACATTATGTAGGTATTAAATAAGTTGAAGTCGTTAAACTCAAAGTCCTCCAAAGATAAATTTACGTCTTGCATTCTTAAAGTTCCATAAAGAAACATTAATTTTTTGGGACGTTCAAAAGACAGTCGATTTCTCAAAGGGGTGTGAATTAAAAACCATTTCGAAAAAGTACGCTTTATTTCTGCGGACGATGCGAGAATTTTAAGCAATTTAAGTGCAAGCTTTGAAAGATTGGGTGCATAGAAATTTGCTGTCTTCCAAAATAAAATTGGATTTTCAATATTTTTTTCATATAAAGTTTTAAAAACTCCGTCTTTGGATTTAAAAAGATCCCATTCGTTAAGTCCATCAGAATTTAACATTTTTAAAAGAAAGTTATTAATTTGAAAATGATAATCGTTCTCTAATTTGTCATTAGTGTAGAAAAGATATAAATAGTAAGATGCTAGTGCATAAACATTAAGCGAATTATTAAGACGGGATTTATAGAGATTTTCGAACTGTGCTGGAACTTTTAATTCTCACCAAAACTTGACAGCGTCAGCTAATGAAGTTGTTGACTGTTGGCAATTATTTATTAGCTGACCAATAGGATCGAACAACTCAAGTTTTTTTTTTTACACTCTCGATAAATTCTTCGTCAAATAACAATTTTGGAAACAGGCTTTCCGGATTGACGTTTTTTTTCATTTTTTGACTGCGACATTTTAACTTTTTAAACTTTTAAATCATAACTTACGGGACTTTTTGCTTCGAATTTTATTTTGATGTGAGGATTTTTCTTGAGAAATGTCAAAATCAAAGATTAGTTACATTAGTTACGTAACTATGAAATTAGTTACATTAGTTACATTAATTACGCGTAACTAATTAAAATTTGTAAAACTCGCGTAACTTACCAACACTGGCTATTTGGGATCAATTTATCAAATTGTTCCATTTTCACACCGTTCTCATTAAGTACCATTGTATTATAGAATTACGCAGTACAAATAAACAGAGATGTTATCTTTCAGCAAAAGTACTAAATGTTGTTGAAAGTGAAGCTTAGTCCCCTTTCACACGAGCAAACGAGTTACTGGAGATTTTTTGACATTTTCTTTTAATTTCCAATCTCCACCAATCTTAGACCGTTCAATCCTCTTACTTGGTACTCTTCTCACCTAAAAACTGAAAGTTGCGGGAAACTCAGTATCTTCGTGTAAAAAGCGACCAAGTTATAGATTCACACCATATTCTCTGTTTTCCGACCAAACAAATCATTTTTTCCAAGTTCATAGGGAATTTAATGAAAGAGTTGACACTGAAAAATAACAACGCAAAAATATTGAAGTGACAAAAAACGTAACAATTTGAAATAGGAAAAAGGGCATTAGACGTCACAAATGAGAAATTGAAAATAGAAGTCAAATTAAAATATGCCTGTTTGGTAACTTTTGTATTAAACAGATTTCCCATTTTTTCACAGAAATAAAGGAAGGTTGCTGACAACAAAATAATGACTTGATGGCCTTGATTTAATCGAAGTGGGAATAATAAAATAGTTGCGCCTGGCCTAACCGGAATAAGGAAACTTTAACTACGATTCCATTAATGTGGACAACAAATTATGTTATTCCGTTAAAAATTTCCCAATTAAATTGCAAACCATCTCACTCCTTTTTCAACGCGAAACATTCGGAACGACGACGGAACTAGTAAAGACATTAAAGTAAAACATACATTTCAACAAGTTTTAAATAGAATTATTTTTTTTTAGATTTTCAAAGTTGGCCATATTCCGTCGTGTGATTGGGATCGGCAAGCCATTTGGATTTTCGCAAGCCAAATAACTCTATCGTGTATGACCGGCTTAACATTTCATTTTTTAAAAGTGACTATATCATTTTGAAATAATAGCAAAAATTTAGAAAATTGTATGTCAACTTGAAACCATATTTTCAAATCTTGACATAGAAAGAAAGACCGCATTATTAATTTAAAAAAAATAAAATTGATTATTATTTTTCGAAAATAAGTCATTCCTCAAGTAGTAACAGCGAAATAAATTATAGTACATATTCAGTACGTTGTGAGTACTAACTATTCGCGTGGTCTTAAATGGCAATACTTTGCAATTTGCAAATGCAATTTTTTAACCCAAACAAAAAAAAAAGAGACAACTGTCATAGATGATAGATGTCAACTTGTAAAAATTTACCGTTTGTTTTGAGCTTGATGAAATAGTGAATAGTTCAGTTTTCGTGTTAAAATTTATTGATAAAAACATAAGAAATAGCTTGATTCTAATTTATATTATCGTTTATTCGAAACAAATTTATATAGTGGAACAGCACATGTGTAAATATCGAAGATGTTACCAACAAGTAACACGCAAACTAAACTCTTTGATAAGAAGTTTGTTGCTTTGACTTTACGCGATGTAAGGCGGTGTGAAAAGTGCAAGCGTGGATATGATACAAAATATAGAATTTCTGGAGGTAAATTAATTGTTTTTTATGGCTATTTTTAATTATTTGTAAAGTAATTCGATGAATAACAAAAGATGCAACTGTGTATGTGTTGTGTTATTCATATTAAATACGCAAAAAATCCTGAATGCCGACTTCGTCGAAGAGCGCATGTTCCATCCAAATTGGCATTTTTTTTTGTTATTGTTGCCAGCTGTGAGCTGTGTACCGGTACAAGATACAAGAGGAACCAACCTATGTATTTAGGGTATTTCAGCAGCTCCACATGTTGCTGAAAGAAAAATTTCTCATTTGCAAATTGCAATGGAACACTTTAAATATTTAGATATTATTATGTACAGTAAATAGATAATATTGGTCCAAAACGACATACAAGTTATAAGAGGATTATCTAAAAAGTTCATTGTAGAATTTATGTTGGGTTGATAACGAGAGTATTATATATTATTGAAAAAGTTCTAGATTATAGGTACATAATAGATTATACATACTGACCAAAACTTTAAGGGACGACTTTGTATATATTGCAAAAATATTGGGCTTAAATTTGATAAAGAATGAAATCACACCAAAATTGTCCTTGATACTGTTTCAACTTGCAGCTTTTTAGTTGCAATTTTCCCTTGTTACAATGATTAGTATTCGCTATTCTTCCTATAACTTATTAAAACATTTATTTGAATCATTCATTCAATTTGTATTTAAAAATGTTCACTATAAGCGATATTTCGTAACAGCCGATATCGTTAAAAGCGATAAGGGAGACGTGCTTCATATGAATATCTACTGCGACTTAAGATTCCGTAAGGCGTTTCACGAAAACGACAGGACTCGAGAAGCGTTAATTGGCGTTAAGTAAAACTAAAACTACCCTTCTCTTCTTTTTTTTCCCTTCTAACCATAAAACCATAGTCGCTTTAATAAATAGCGGCTTCTAGAGCCGTGTCGTTTTACTGTCGTTTCATCTTGAGCTCGAATTTCTAGTTTAAAAATCTCTTGTTTTTTAACTCATTTTCAGTTTTGTTGAAGTAACAAAATTTAAGAGGAATATATTATATATATATGTACATATATACTCATATGACAATTAAATCCACTTTAAGTGAGATTCTTTCCAACTTTAAAAGAAATGGAAAAAAATACTATTGGAGTATGGAAATTTTTCACTTTTATTTCTTTTAACAAGGGGATTGTTTTCCACTTCGTGTGAGAAATGAAGTCTGTAGTTATGTGAAATTTTTTTGCGATTTTGCACAAATTTTCACAATTTGCTGGCAAAACTCATAGGAAAAAAAAAACTTATTGTTTGTACCTATGTTGAAAAAAAAAATTTCAAATTAGCCATATTGTTACACTTCCATGACAATCAGTCGTTTCGCGCATTCCATCGTAATAAAAAAACATGTTGCGAATCCCGAAAGAAATATCACCGAATACAACGTAGTGGAAAATCTTATATAATTTTCCCTTTCGAACGGATTGGGTGAAACTTTTTGTATTTATTTATTTGTCAATCAAGTTATAATACTTTATAGAGACATTAGAATAAATTAAAAATAAATAACTTATTTATATATTTTATACATTACAATAATTACAATAATTTTAATATATCTTTCTTGATATCAACTCTACTTTTATTAAAATCAATGACACGTTCCAATTCATTAAAAGCAATACACGAATCAGTAATTGGATTATGTTTTGCATAACTTCTACTATGAATAGGAACATATGAAAAATTTCCATCTCTCGGTCGCAAGCTACGAGAAGGTGCATAAATATTGTATATCGATAGTAACACCGGACATTTAATATTAAAATTGAGGACATCAAAAGCAAAAAGTGCAGAATATAATTTTCTTCTCACAACCAGAGGTTTTAAGTCAATTAAAGCACATCTGCTCTCATAAGACGGAAAATTTGAATTTCTAAATGTCTTCCGCAAGCAAAACTTTGTGAACCTCCTGTGGATTTTTTCAATCCGAAGGATACTTGATTGAGTATAGGGATTCCATATAACGCAACAATACTCTAGTAATGGCCTAACAATGGATAAATAAAGGGTTTTAAGGGTATAAGGATCTTCAAAAGACTGAATTCCTAATAATGAAACCTAACATCGAATTTGCTCTGGAAATGACATGGTCGATTTGAAGTGAAAAACTCATTTTAGAGTCAAAAATAACTCCAAGGTCTTTTTGACTTAATAATCTTTGTAAACAATGATTGTTAATTTTGTAATCATAACATATAGGATTAAGTATTTTCGAAAAAGTTACAACACTGCATTTATTACTGTTGAAATACAGTCCATTTAGATTACACCACTCAACTACATTATTAAGATCATCCTGAATTTTGCATGCATCCAACGGAGATGTTATATTATTAGTAATAATCTTCAAATCATCGGCATATAATAGACAGTTTGAATGTGAAATATAATTTGGTAGATCGTTTATAAAAAGTATAAAAAGGAGCGGTCCGAGATGACTGCCCTGGGGTACTCCGGAAAAATTTTCAATTTTATTTGACAGTACATTACCGATTTTGATATATTGATTTCCTCCAACTAAGTAGCTATTAATCCATTTAAGAAGTGCAGAGTGAAATCCAAACAGTTCGAGTTTTCTCACGAGAATATTATGTTGCACACGATCGAAAGCTTTTGAAAAATTGATATAGATAACGTCGACTTGAATTCGGTTTTCCAAATTAAGAAGACAGTAGTTTGTGAACAAGGACAAATTTGTTTTTGTCGATCTACCACTCATAAATCCATGTTGGTGATCAGAAATATGATTTCGAACTAAATTCTACAACTTATTTTTCACTATTGCTTCAAATACCTTAGGGAAACTTTCAGTAAAATATTTTAAAAAAGAATGAGGCTTTAGCTAATGCAGACCCAAATTACTAATTTTCTATTTTCACACACGTAACCCGAATGAAATGCATCCTTTTCAACCACGTATTTCGTAAAGTCAGTGGGTGTGATCAATACATCTTCAATTTGGTCAGTTTATATTTCAGATTCTGCACTAACTTTGCACCATCAAAATTGAGCAGGCAGCAACCAAAACTGTATTTGTTTGATTGCAGAGATCTCCGAGATCTCGCTTGCTCAAAATTAGTGGGGATTGGAAATATAAACTCACTTAACACATAACAGTTATTAGATTACAACTTTATAACGAAAATTCTTACTAGCCTATTAAAAACGTATATGTACTTTCATTAATAGATTTAAAAAAAATCCAATTTAAATATTATATGTATTATTTTATATTTCAGATAATAAACCAAATAGCAGTCGTCCCGTTCTCCTAAATTGTGGTCATAATATTTGTGAAAATTGCATTTACCAACATCGGAATAATCTCGAATGCGCTGTTTGTCGTATACCTATTGAATTTGAACATACGCGATGGTTAAAAAAAAGTTACGATTTAAATTTTTGCCTTCTCGGTCAATTGGCAAATTCGTTATCATTTCTTACATCAGAACCTGTTGGTGCTTCTGTATCCACAGGTATGCTTGCTTCAGAATCTTTCGTTCAAAAATGTAGTGAATGCGAACAGGCTGCTGCAATTGGCATTTGTTTGAATTGCAAAGTTGATTTTTGCAAACGATGTTTTACTTGCGTTCATCAAAATAGTAAAGTTCTCAAAAAGCATAAACTCTCTGAGTTTGAGATGGAAAAATTACAATTGCGAATGCCAAAAGAAAGGTTTTGTAAAACACACAAAAGAATTTGCGATAAATTTTGTACAAATTGTCAGAAAATCTATTGTATTCATTGCATTCGAATTACACACAGTTCACATCATGTAAATTCCTTAAATGTTGAGGTAAGTGTGAAGAGAAATTAAAAAAAAAAATAAAGTTTAATCTAACTTGTAATTATTATTATTATTATTATTTAGAATGCAAACAACAATGATAGAATTATCAGCTTTTTGGAAACGATGAAGCAGACACGAGAAAATATTAGAAAAGCGCAAAAGGTATGTTTTTAATTATTATTTTTATTTTGTTAAGTAAATTATAGGTTTTACAATATTTATGACAAAACTAAAAAATACACATAAAAAACTTTATAAACAACACCCATAAGGTTCTTTCTGATCATATGGCAGCTTCAATTGTTTACTTTAAAATCTAATTTTTCACGATTGTGATACTTCTTAACACAGACGCTGTTTTCGAATAAAAACAAAAACAATCTATAATTTTAATTTATTCCTTGTTTATTTAGATATCAGTTTCAAAATTCCTTCCTATCTCAGCTTCCAGGGAAACAGTAATGTCTATGAATAATGACAAAATGAAATAAACTATACGAGGTTGAAAACCTGATAAAAAAAAATTATTACAAATAAATTCTTCAATTTGTACAGTCTGAATCTGAACAAAAAATTGGGATATCAGAAATTTTGAACAAGCATGAGTTTGAATTTAATTGTTTCTCAAAAAAATAAAGCATACAAAATAAAATTGGCGCATTCGTAATCATATTTTTCTCTGTGATTTATAAAGGGTGTATTTCAACTTTAAAATCCAATATAAAAAAAACTACATCGTTTTTATTTATTTTTATTTCAATTAAATGCAGAGTAACAATGCGGATTTTATTTTTTAAAAACGATATCATCCAAATGGTGGCCGTTTTTTGCAATGCACTCTTGCAGTCGACGCGACGGCAAAGCGCTGGAGTAATGCTTTGAATTTCATGGCGAATATTTTCCTGCAGGGCCTGAATTGTCTTGGGATTTGAGGTATCCCCATACAAAGAAATCGCAAGGTGTGAGGTCTGGAGACCAAGGCGGTCATGGAATGTCTCCGTACTTACTGATCAGTGCATTTTGTGGAGCGGGTGGAGCTTTAATTTCTTTTTCAAAATTAAAGCTGTTGATTTTTTATTCCTGTGCAGGCAACAATCTTCCTTATCGATTTACGTGGATCTCGAATAATTTCATTTCGAACTTGAGACACATGTTCTGGCGTTGTTGCTGACGTTGATGGTCCAGGAATAGGTCTATTGACCATTGTGCCTTCTTGCCTGATCCTTTGTACCCACGACCAGTTAAGTTGCGTGCTCGGCCCATCACTTAGTCGTCGAATATTAAAATGAGTACAAAAAGCGCGACGCGCACGTACCAATGACTCACCGCACTTCAAATATTGCTCCACCGCAAACGCGCGGTGCGCTTCCTACCAGTGACTCATGGCGACTAACAATTCCGCAAATCCTGCGCTTCGAATGATACCCCTCCTGCTTACCTCAACCCACTAGTATTTCGATAATCGCAATTTAAAGTTAAAAAATTCAAGCTGGACACCCTTTATATTGAGGAACAATGCAATCCAAAGTCAGCCTGTAAAATTTGTTGGTGATCTTAAATCCAATTAGGATGAAAAGAAGGGCAAAGGCTAAAGTTCATTGCCATAACTTTCGACTTCTCCGTGTTGAATTATATCATTTTGAACTGCCTTATTATGATAAGTACTGTCAAAATCTCCGTTTAAAAGTTGAATACAGTCGAAATCGGTTATAACGACATCGGTTATAACGAAATATCGGTTATAACGAACAGTTTTAAATGGAAAATTTAAAAATCTATCGCTTATAACGAATATTAAAAAAATTAATAGGCATTGGATATTTCGTGCATTTAAAATGATAAATTATGGGGATTTCCCTTTTTCTGTTATTTTTTTTATGCGCGAATTTCGCATTCTGTTTCAGAGAGGAACTGGAGTAGTCATATTTTATATAAAGAAAGGTTAAAGGTGTTAGTTTTTTTAAAAATGAGTTCAAAACTGGTGATTCCAATAAAAGTTTGGCAGCAGAGTTTTCTGTATCGACTTCTACAATCTCTACGATTTTCAAATATCAAGATAAAATTTAGAATTTTGCAGAACCCAACTTTAAAATAAAAAAAACTTCAGGCTGTCAATACCTTGTAATCGTTTGTTTTGCTGACTGATATTTTTGACCAAAATGAAGATAAAAGAGATAAAGTGTCGAACAAAAATGTCGACAGCAAAAAATCTCAAATTTCTTTGTAAATAAATAAAAGTTTTGCTAAAATAAAAAAAGTTTGTCCACGTTTTGAAAAAGAACAAAAAATGGAAAATCGGTTAAAACGAAACACCGGATATAACGAACAAAATCTCCAGTCCCATCCAGTTCGTTATAACTTATAACCAGGACAAGGATTTCTATGTAAAAACATATGTTTTTCCGATAATGTGTTCAAAAACCTCGTTTATTGTTGTCTTATAGCTGCCTAACTTAGACAGAAGCGTAGATTGTCTTAACCATGAATAATGTGATATTTATTTTTATTAAATAAAGCATATTTCCACCGATTTGAAAATAGTAAGACAGTGTCTAAGTAGACGTGCGTCATCTTACGAACTGACGTAACTGCTTTTTTAATATCTTGGGAAAACGCATATTTTAGATAAAGTTCTTCCTTAAACCATTAAATCGATCATTAAATTTAAAATAAAATTTCTGTACAAAACAGTAAAAAAAAACAAAATTGTCAACAACGGACAAAAATGTGAAAAACAGTTACATTAGTACGTGACATGGCGGACGTTTATATTCCTTCGCAAGAAATTTAAACATACAAATTTTGACCTGAACGTGGAAGTTGGTTGTCAAAATTTTGCTTCTTCTAACATCTTTATCGCATCTTTCTTTCGTGTCGTCCATTCTTAAACTTTAGCACACTGCAAACCACAAATGAAATATCAAAAATAATATTTGCACTGTCGTCATAAGTAATAATAATAATTACGAATTTTTTATATGTGGTAGGGAATTCGAACCAAAAACGATATGGCTGATTTGGTCCGTGGTATTCAGCGTTGCCGCTCAAAAAAAAATTTCTATGCCACATTTTCTAAAAAATCGTGTCATTTTCGTGCCATATGAAAAACCCAAAAATTTGTATGTTAACAAAAAATATATAAATCAATTGTGGGGTGAAATACAACAAAAAAAAATAGTAGAAATAATTTTTTCTATAAAAAATAAGAGTTTATTTTGAGTAAAAAATGGAAAAAAAAGCGTGCCATATTGAATTTTTTCGTGCCACCGTGCCATGATAAAATTTTCGTGTCAAAAAATCACGATCGTGCTACTTCGGCAACGCTGGTGGTATTCACAATCAACTTCGACTGAAAAAGGATGAAATTTAAGTTACGTACGTAAGTGAAAAAGATCTTATCTGAAAAAAATCAGTCATTCATTAAATTTGAATCTCAATAATCAAAAAAAAAAAAAATTCTTTTAAACTTAAATGAATGTATTTTAAAGATAATTACAAAAATAATAATAAATAGTTTTTTTTTATTTTCTTAACTTATTGTAAGATCTTTCAAATTCAATTCTAATTACTAAATGGTAAATATAATATTTATCACACACAAGCGCACACTTTTGAGAATCAGTTAAATAATATAAAATTGCCTAAGTATTAACAGGACTATATCTACTTTCTGGTATCAGATGACCAGATGTCCCGTCCGACTTAATTTCAATCACTTCAACTTTCTCTACGCTGACCTTATCGCCCAACATCGTCGGATCATTACTAACCGACTCATCCTCTTCCGATTGCATATTAAATGGCGATTCTGTTGTAGACACAACAATCGGTTGTTGACTCAATGGCAATTCTTTTTTTGTTTCTTCTGTAGAACTTTCTGTACCTTGAGCACGACTAGCAATGCGTCCTGTTTCTTCATCTATTAAAAGATTCTTTTCAGAACTTTGTTCGCCTACTGTTGATAAACTATCCCCACTTAGTCCATCATCCTGTTGGGGTTCTTTTTTGGGAGTGTTTCCATGCTCGATTGGACCTTGTGTTACATCATCGGTTACACTATCCTCAGTGTCGTTGTCGTCGTCACCACCACGACCCTTGAGTTTCGCGCGGCTCATTTTGTCTTCCATCTCCTTGAACTTCAGAGCCAAATACCTGGAAAACAATAAAAGTTCAAAAGCCATTAAACACTATTAAATAGGGAGACTGTGTGTGTGTGTTAGAGTGTTGAAACAACCCAGGAAGCAACATAATTTATCATCAATACACATACTTATCAACAAGAGGCCCACTATAGTCCTCGGGAAACTTGGGTGTAAATGGGAGGATGTACTTGTAAAGTCGTTCATTTAGCACATATAGCTGTGGAGTTGTTGCACATTTGACGTTGAACCACCAGTCGCAAGTTAGAGCAATCTAAAAAGAGAAAAAAAAAATGAAACAAGGTAAAGTAGAAAATAAAAGCGATGACAAAGTTTGCAGTAATTTTTGGGTTGAAGGTTGAATCAAATAAATTCAGTGTTTTCTTCTTGCTGCTCAAGCGACAAGCGAAGTTCTCTCTTTTAGCACGAAGTGATTTTCCAATTAAGTGCTAAATGAGGCAAAAAGGTTACTCAATTTAAACCTTTGTTAATTAGCCAGGTGTAGATGAAGATTGAAGATGTACTACAAAATTCTTAGGGTTGAATTATTATGTCTCACATATTATAGTGTGTCCTTAGCGTATTTCCAAATGTTCTAGGGTGATGAACTGTGATTCTGGGAAAAGTGACTTAAATTACTTAATTGTGTTCATGAGGAGCATTTATCTTGAAAGTAGAGTTACAACGACAGATAAATTATGTAATGCATTTTCATTATAAATATGTGCATTCGTAATGAAGGATTCACGTTTTAAATGAGAAGAAGATTGTTGTTACTTAAATTGAGAAGCCATAAATTTCATAGTGGTTGATCCTTTCGAAAAGTATTTTGGGTTGAATCCAATCAGGTAATTTGCATAGAGTCTGACATAATGGCAACTAATGAATTATATGTAATTCTTTAAATAGAATTATTGCAAACAATCTACCTAAGTTTATTGGCAAATTGGAAGCACAAAGAATGTCCTCGAACATAGAAAGCAAATGGATGGATCGAATTAAAAAAAAAACTTACTTCCTCGTAAAATGGGATAAAATTCATAAAATATGAATAAACAATTTATAATCTTTTTGAATACACAGAACATGACCATGTAAAATGAAAATGAGTATTTGCTTTGGAAAACCTCTAAGAAAGTTATTAAAACTTCCTACAAACTATGACTATAATATGTTCGATGTAAATCTAAAAGTTCGATACACACACATATACTAGAATTTTGTTCAATAATACCCAAATTTACTTAACACCAGAGACAGCCTGCAGAAGTTTTGTTCTATGTACAAGCGGTCTGCACAAAATAATATAATAATTGAATTCATTACACAAGTAATCCATAACTACCTAAGCCCGAAAACTATATTTATTCAGTGTACATGAGAAATGTTAACATGTCTCATGGGCTTCAAGGAGAATATCCAATGTACTTTACAAAGTTTACTCCTGAATTGAAATTCTCCATCATGTTCATCTTCAGGGCACAGGCAGCTTTATAAAATTCGTTCAAAGGGAAACGTCTCAAAACAATGTTTAAATTAAACTCAAGAAGCAGAGAAAATGCAACTTAAGTTTGAGTTGCTACTTGCAGCAACTTGCAATGCAACAAGATGAATATTATTACCCACCTGGCTGAAGATTGTGCCATTGGGGCACAAGAATGACGCCTTGCCACCATTCAGGTCACAGTAATGCCAAACTTGGCAATTAGTTTCCGGATCACCAAAGAATCCCTTGTACCTTTGCTGTTGGCAATCGAAAGACGTAACGGGAATTCTGTCCAAGGTGGGGTAATCGATTCCTGGTCGTCCTGAATTTGGTCCTGGCTTGGCGCCGGGAACTGGGTTGGGTGAATAAGAAAATACGTTATTAAGAGATTTGACAAGTGTTAATGGATTTACTTGGAGCACTAAGGTCTTGTTGAACTGGCGTACCTTCGTCCTCTTCGTTGTTGTAGTCGTAATCTTGGTCGTGGTGCTGAGGTGGGTCATCGACAATGGTTTGGCTGCCCTTAAGGTTGTGCAGAATCCTAATTAGAGTTCTTATTGAGTTGTCAATATTGTCGGGGGTGAGTGTTTGTGGCAGGTGATTACTCTCTTGCAACTTTCTTAGAATCTCTGCAAGGGATAGAGTCTTTAAATCGGGCAATTCGTCCTTGGGTGGTAATGGGTCGGGAGCAGTGTATTGATGTGATGGTGTCAATTTGACTGGCTGGGGGGAAACGGTAGGCAAGAGCTGTGTGTGCTTCGGCTTCGATGACACAAAAATCGTTTCTGGACGAGGAGTGGACGAGATGGCATGTAATCGAAGAGTTGGTTGATTTTTGTACAATGGACGTGGCGACGAGACGACGACTTCGACAGGTGGAGGTGCCGGTCTAGGATTGCCGACCAAAATCATTGGAGGGGGTCGAATGCCCTGCCGTTGCTGGTCTTTTTCCTGGGATGTCGAATGGTCTTCAATCTCCTGCTTGGGGTCGTCAATGATGTACTCGATGTATTTGTTCGGATTGCTGTGGAGGAGAAAGGACACGATTTGAAATTCAGCATGTAACCGTATGACACAAAGTGGTACACTCATCACTCACCTTGTGTATTGATGAGATTGCAACTGCTGTTGCAGTTGCTGGGGAAGAGGTGTAGGTGACGGAGGTGAGTTGTATCTATGGTGGGATTGTTTGTTGGGATGTAAAATCAGTTCGGGGTCGGTTATCACTTCCGAATGCTGATAGACGACATGGTTGATGGGACTGTGCTGGGGATACTTTTCATTAAAACGATTCTGATTATGATGATTCTCCGGATGGACATCGACTGATTGCGTAGTCGATGGATGCTGTGAGGTTGGTGACGACGGTGAATGTACAGGACTGGCAGTTGTACTCAAGTCATAGGAATAGATATGGTGATGATTTTGCTGTTGTACTGGTTGTTGAATGTGATAGTGAGGCTGCTGTTGTAAATTCTTCTCAAGCTGATGCTGCTTATCCTGGTGGTTGTGTTCTTGGAGTTGCTGTTGCTGCTTGTAGCGCAACTGCTGTCGTAAGTAGTTGACATATTTTTGCTGTGGTGTTAGACTGTCGGCATTTGAAAACTGCTGCTGCTCATATTGTTGTTGTTGCTGTTGCTGCTGCTGATGCAGCTGTTGATGTGGATGACGACTCTCTGTTGGCAAATCACTAATAATTCGATAGCTTGGACTGCAATAAAAAAACAGGGTATGAGAAATAATGATTTATTCAAAAATAACTACAAATCCTATTGTGTTGTGCGTGGGACATTACAATCTCTTGTTACGAGTAGATAGATGTGAAAATATGTATTGCTGAGGAAGATTTATTTCTGGCGCAAATGAAATTTGTCAAACAAGGGACATTTCGAATGAAAGTTTCCACGAATGAATTGAGAAGCGAATGTTGTTTGTAGAGATGTTACAATTAAGTGAAAGCAATAATATTATGTTCCAAATTTTTGCGGTGATGAGGATGTGTGATTTGAATTTAAATCAACGTAGAGGCATGGTATGAACACTTTTTTGATTGAGTTAAGTAAATGAATGTCAACACGTATGGACTTGCATACAAGAATAAGTGCTATGAATATAAATGTTCGAATTCTTTTTATTTGCAAAAAAAAAAAATATTTTTGTTTATTTTTATAACACAACATCAACGTAATTGATCGATTTATTGAATCTAGATTGAAAAGTTTACCTAAAACTGGTAGGCGACATGAAGAAAAAGTTTTTAAACAATTGAATTTATAACGAATCAATTCAGAAGTAGGTATATTTACGGATAACACAAATTCCAAGTATTCCTTCTTAAATAATTTGCATATTGGGCTTTAATGATCCTTCTTTAGGTTTTTTCGTGAGCCCTGTAGTATTTTTTGAAAAACCTCAACTCACCCTGACAATTAAATTTTTGTTTTTTGAGACCTAGGGTATATTTGAATTATTGAGCACAGAAGTTATTGTTTCTTGCTTTGAATGTCAACAACACAATTGGCACCCTCGAGTGTTTTTTAAAAAAAAACAATAAAACCCAGTTTTTTTTTTGAAAATTCTTAGGTCAAATCTGGGTAAAGTTTATTACAAATAGTTGCGTCACTATTATAAAGGATATTTTACATAAATTCAGTTAAAACATTAGTTTCTTCCTAATGAATTCCAGAAATGGGCGTCAGCAAATGGGCGTCAATAATTAAAATGGTATTTCTTTATATAATTTTAATTACTGACGCCCATTTGCTGACCCACGAAACTCATACAGGGTAATGGGGCAAAAAGTAGCACTTTGCTCGAGCTAGCAGCCCTGCCAATTTTCCGTGAGTAAAAATTTGTATGTGCGTTCCTTTACTTTGAAACTTTGTCAAAGTTCATATAAAAAAAAATAAAATGTTTAGTTTTGGATAGAAAATCACAAAGTTTCACACCTTATGTGTTTTTTGGCAAAGTTCGTGTTCAGAACGTTATGGTTTCTTTAAGGACCGCACTTGAGTAAATAGGTGGCAATTTCCGACTGTATTTATTTTGTTTTTATCTTTTTTTCGAACGATACTGCCTCTTGCGAGGAAGTGACAAATCCTCCAATAGAATGTCTTGCCATAAAAAAGTTAGTCGTCCTTATTCGACAAAAAATTGTAGGTACCTCCCTTTCCTCCTGACTTACAACAATCACAAATGATTGATTGAGAGTTGTAAGCCATTAGACTCTGATTCTCCACGAGCGAGCTGTCGTGGTGCCCCAATTTATTTCTTATTTTCTCGCCCACCAGTATGACATGCATGACTCGACTTAATAATAAATTTCAATAGGTAATAAATTTCGTTTAATGCTTATCATTATCAACATCAAGACTTAAAACGAGTAAAGTTGTAGCCTGGAAACAAACATTCCTAAATTTAAAGAAATAATTCCCATAACACAACTCGCTTTAATGTCTTCTTCTTTTTGCATTGTACAATAATTTTAAAGACACTTTTCCTAACTAGTGGTATTTTGAAAAATGAATGGTTTGTCCCATTGGACACGTCAATTACTTCCCCTCTCCCCCCTTCCGCAACGGGTGGTACTTTACAACAATTGTTTATTAACTTTTGTATTTTACGTACCTTGATGGTGGACCTGGAGTAGATATGGTCACATATTGCACGTGCTGCCTGTCCTGTTGGGGAATTTGTGACAAAGTTTTTGGCACCAATTCCGAAGAGGGCAAAGGAGATGCCGGTATAGTAACAACAATCTCTCCTTGCGGTCGATGCCGATGGTGGTAGTTCTCTGAATTCTGTTGTTTATGACCACCAGCACCACTTGAATGTGACTGCAGGTGTTGAAGCTGCTGATGCTGTTCGTCTGCCTGCCCAATGGATGGTAGGTCATTGTATAGATGAAGTTGTTGCTGTTGATGAAGGTGCTGTTGCTGTTGCTGGTGTTGTTGCTGTTGCTGTTGTTCATGAAGGTCGATTGATGTTGGCGCCCCTGTGGGCTTGTAATTAATATTGTTACCTTGTTGATCGTTGGTATAAACAATTGGTATAAATCGACCGGGAACACTATTTGTCGGTGTAAATGGTGTCATATTTATTTTTTGTGAATGAAATTGCTGTAACAATGAAATTGAGATTATTATTCAATGTTAAAAATTGTTTTGACTTTTTAAAATACAAAATGTAGGTGTTTGTAGGTAAAGTACAATTTGGTGGTTTTCGTCAACTGTGACAAAAGATAACTGAACAAGCCTTAAGACAGCTAAATTGAGATGGAACTTGTTCAGATTTTTGATATTGGTAAATTTATGAACTGGCTTAATAATAACAATAAAAAAAACAAATCTGATTTGTTGACTTAAAATGTCAGCAGATAAATATAACAAACTTCAAAACTAATTTCAAGCTGATTACCTTTGATAAATTTTCGTCTTTATACGTATGTGGAAAAAGGATTCGTTGTGTTGCACCACCACCAGCAGGAGATGCAAGTGGCACAATGGTATGTTGCAATTGTGGAACTTTTACCGCGAGTTTGCTCTTCTCTTTCAACTGAGTATGGGGATGTTGACCACCATAGGCAATTGTTTGAAAGACAGCTTGCGGCGAATGGTGATGATTGTGATGAGGAGACTGTTGTTGCTGGTGCTGGTTATTTACAGGTACCTTCATATGAACATATGCTGTGGGTATGGGTATGGCTGCAGCCGCCGCCGCAGGTGAATGCGTATGCTGTTGCTTTTGAGATTTCTGTGGTGATTGATAGTGAAGTTGTTGTTTTGATGGTGGCTATTCAAATGAAATGAAAAGATATATACAACAAAATTTTGTATAGAATTTGATTCAAATTTATTTAAACACAATTATTTGCTTAATAGTTTTCAATGCATAGTTTTGATTTTGGTTTAATCAAGTTACGGTAGTGATCTAATGTTGTTCCGTCAATTTCAATTGGACTGCAAATAATTTACGCTCAAGCTTAGAGATTTAAAATTAGAATTTGATTTATTTAGAGTAGGCGTACATTTTATCTATTATATGTATAAGTATAAAGCTATTGTGTTTTTTCTGTATCATTATCGTCAGGGTTTTTCGGCAGAGGTGCATGCAATCCAGCCAAACTTACCATTTGAACGACATATTGTTGGTTGATTGGAAATTCTGTTTGCGATGGCGAATAATATGCTATGTACGGTATTAATCGACGAGTACGTTCTGAAGCACTCATTTCGGTGCCTAGTGTACGATTTGCGGTGAACGCCATATTTATTGGAATAAAACCACCCTCAGTGGTTCTCATTATGGCGCTGGATGCATTTCGCAGTCCAGCTTCTGGTGAAACTTGTATGGCAATGGATTCGAAAGGCACTAAAATGACACAAAAAAAAAAGAAACTATTTTAGAATCAAGGAGTCTGGATTTGAGTTTCAATAAAAAAAAAAAAAAAAACACTGAAGAATGCAGACCAAATCAACATTTCTTACCATACATATAGACATATACCGTATGTACATATGAAGTAGATAATATTTTTAAGTTGCAATAATAAGTTTATTCTTTATATTATTTTTCAAATTGGAGTCTGTAAATTTCTCAATCTTACCCCGTGATATATATTTAAGTTTAACGTCCATTTGCACCTTTCAATTCTGGCATTAGGATATGGAATCGGAAAGTTGAAATTCCGAGAGGTTATGATATTTGGGCGAATTATCTAACACAAAAAAGAATGCACGTAATCGTTTTTATGTTTGATACCTATCTCAAACTTTTCTACAAATTAGGAATGACTCGTTAATACACGAGTTTTCTTCTAAATATTGTAGGATTTGAATCCGTTGAATCAATTCCAATCAATTAGGATCTGAGTCTATTCAAATTTCCATTATAATATTCACCATTTAACTAAATCGTGCTATAACTTTCATTTTTGATAAAGTTCCTTTATTATAATCATCATAGGCATTGTTATTCAATCAAAAATATTAAAGCCTGTCAGGAATTGTCTTGATTACGTCTTCCGTGATTATACAATCATATTACATTGGCGTTAATATAGTGCAGTAGCATTCACAATCCGTCAATCGTTTATCTCAATAAAATCAACCTTTTATGTGTGCGATTTTAATTTGAAAATAAAAAAAAAAAAACACTTATTCATCATAAATCAAAATCACACAGAAAGTTAATATACTTCACAACTATCTATTTGATTGTTAAAAGGAAGCAATTTCGCTTCGAATTACACTCGAACTTTCAATTTTCCAAACTCCTGACAATACAACACGATCATTAGTAAGCAGTTTTTTTTTTTATATAAATGTATGTATATGTGTATCCCTGTTCTGAGTCGACTATAAAATTCGTGACGTATTATGATACTTCATCAATTGTTTATATAGATTCGCGCTTGACTGATTTAGTGCGGGAGGAGAATAACACTTAAAGACAGCTCGAAAGCTTAATGTAAGCATTAACTTAAGACAAATAAGAAAAAAACAAAAGAATGTCAGCGCAGTGACAATTGTGATTTGCACCTGGTTTATTGTTGTTCGCCATTTATCATAGACCTGAACACGATTGAACTCCAGTTGGGAAAGGTGACTGGACCAATGCCTGATAGACAAAGATGTATTTCACCATTCTATTAAGCTTAGGGTATGTTCAGCGTGAGGCAAGCGCCAATGTCAACAGTTTTCTTGGACAACAGTAAAGTTAAAAGTGTTAAGTATTGGTTTTATTGCTTTTTTTTTGTGGTGGGTCTTGTTGCCACTCCAAAAAGGAAAAAAGCCCACCGGTTATATTTTCTATTTTGAGAAATATGTCCCATTGGTTTTATTTCCGCGGGTCTTTTTGCTTTGCACCAAATTCACGTTCACGATATAGTAATTGATTTTATCTTCGTTCGTTATTACACAATCGATTCTGTATCGAAGCAATTGCTGATCTGCAGCTATGCTTTGCTTCACCTGAGGTCATTGGTAATCTTCCCTTCTACTGAAAGATCAAATGACCAGAAATTATTACTTTTCTATTCAACGAAAGCATATTTATCAAGCAAACAATCCAAAGGGTGTTGAACTTAAACCGAATTCACGTTGGGAATTGAAAGAAATATCAAACCTGAGATGCGTAGCTATTGAAGAATTACTCGACGGGATCGAATATATCTATGTACAGTACATATTTTCTTATATCGGGTTTTTTCAATAGGGTCTTAACAACTTTGAATTTAATTTTTGAACGCACCCATTCACTAATCATTGAACTGTCATTGTCAATTTATTTAGTAAACTCAGCATTTTCATCGTGGTAAAGTACACGAAGGAGCAATGTCTGCAAATTATAAGAAATTTTTACCGAAATTCGAAGTCGGTGACCGCAACTTTAAGAGCGTTAACTCCAATTTTCGGTCGTAAATGACAAAGCTCATTTTTGGCTCAATGGGTTCGTCAATAAGCAAAATATGTGTTATTGGTCGGGTGAAAATCCACATTTGCTCCATGAATCACCACTTCATCCACAAAAATAACTGTTTGGTGCTGTTTGCATGACAGCGGCGTTATTGGCCCATATTTTTTCGACGACGATAACAATCGTCACGTTAGTGTGAATGGCCAGCGTTATCGCGCCATGATTACAGATTATTTTTGGCCCGAATTGAAAGATACGGACTTGGACGACATGTTGTTTCAACAGGATGGTGCCACACAACACACCTTACAATCGATTTATTGAAGAGTAAATTTGATGAACGTTTTATCTTCAAGCCGATAATAAAATTTTTGAAATAACTAAAATGGTTTGCGTTTTATTTTAAAAAAAGTTGTCAAGTCCTTAATGGAAAACCCTTTATAAAAAAAATCAATTTGATAGAATTTCTAAGCGATTTTTATCGAGTTGACTATTTTCGAATTACGAGGGTCCGTAATATGGCCCTAATCAGCTCGGATATCCAAAGAGATAAATATGGTTGGTGTTTAAAAAGAATTATCCTCGCATACTGATATAACTATCAAGGTCACACATATCGGAAAAAAGACGTTATTATCCAAAGCTAATTGAAAAGTTCTCACAAAGTGATTAACAAAAAAAGAATACCGGATTCTACTTCTTTTCCTTTTTTGATTCATCAATTATAAATTTAACAAAAAATGCCTCTAATTAATTACAAAACCAATAATTATCTATTGTGTTTCCCTGCATTCACGATTAGCTTGATTCTATGATCAGACATCTGGCCGACAACAAACCACGATCTAATGACCTGCTTCCGAAGGCTTGGCAGAACAGCGCATAGATATCATGAAGAAAAAAATCTCATTGCAATTAATTATAGTCTGAGAGGCAGAGTTGTTTGTTGGATGATGAGTTTCAGCTCTCAATATGAGAAGTTTATTTTTTAGCAAATTTTTGCGGGGTCAAAAAAATAGCCTCCTCTCAAACTGTTTCATCAAGTCTTTAACACTGCTTTGAAAAAGGTCTTAACTCAAACGTGCCTTTTAACTTCGACTCAACTAAATAACGTTTCCTGCTTAAAATGTTGTTTCATTGATACTCCAAAGTTTGGCAAACCCTGTTTCTGAACAACGTTTTTGCAGACAACCATGAAACCAAGTTGTTGTGAATTTGTTAATCGTTACTAAAAATTCAACTCTACCTTGCAGCCTATTTCCTATTATAATCTCAATAAAACTACAATATGATTTTATTTCTTTGCAAACAAATCTCGGATCATTCAATGACAGACGACCTTGTTGTGAGAATATTTTTTTTTTTTATTTTACACCACAAAACAGCCATGGAACACTGTATAATGATAACCTTCTCTCTGTTAGGTAGGTAACTATTCTATATGTTGGTTGGTTGGTTAAGAGTTATTTCCAATGATTCCCATCCCCAGGTGTTGTTGCATGGTGTTTAATATTCTATATCTGTAAAAGTATTCGGTGCGGTTAATCACAATTTTAAACCATTTAAATGTCGATCTCATTCTAGTATATCGTGTATCAACTTCTTGACTGGTGAACAGAGATATTTTGACAGTTAGTCAACATGATAAATAACGAACGATACCGACCCGTTTTTGTTTTTGCAGCCAAATCAAATGGATTCATTAAATGTATACGCTGGTCTTCGTGGACTTTTTGACTTTGTTGTTGTTTTTGCTGTTGTTTTTTTTCTTTTTTTTTTGCCAAGATTTATTTCTCTGACCAACTCGCAGATATGCGGTTGGACTCGTGCCCTAAAAACAAAAGTGTATAATTTTGTTTGAGCCCAGACAATAAGGTAGAAGTCTCCCATTCACTTATCACGATTTCCGGATACATACAGTAAAGTCTAGATCGTAAATATAATGTTCAAGTAAACTATTTTTAATTGTGCTTTAAGATAAGTTGAATTTCACGAGGTTAATTGTTTTTTTTTTACTTTCGACTTGTATACTTGCATACATATTTATATTTAGCCCAGGAATTCGCATATAACTTTTCAATGGTAAACGATATAAAAAAAAAATATTTCATACAAAACTTGTAGATCATAAAATTCTATAAAAAAAAAGGTGATAGAACTTTTCTTCCTCCGACTGTTCGTTAAGAAGTTATTTCAAAAACGAGTATGCTCCAAAAAAAAAAACAACATTACATTATTTGACCCTCTACAAAAAATATTAACATTTTTTTTTATTTCTTAATTTGAAATTTTAACAAAAAAAAATACCGTTTTTTCTTCAACCTCAAATGGCGAAGTTATCGAAAAAAAATCTGCTTTTTAAATTATAGGTAATATTCTCTATAAAAAATATTATTATAACATTTTCTGTACGACCAGTTACAAGAAGAATCGAAAATATCGGCTTTTCGCATACAACTCTAAACGGGTAATTTTTACTTGTATTTATGTATTTAAAAAATATCATTATTTGAAAAAAAATACCGGTTTTTTTTGCTCTTTTCTCGTAAATAGCGAAAAAGTTGTAAAAGAAAAATAATTTACTAAAAAAACATTTTAAATTTTCTTTTTCATAGGAGACATCGGTAAAAAGATATTGCTAGTACTCTTTCATAGCATTAAAGGGTTAGTTTTTCAATTAGTTAACTTTAAATTAGTTAAAATAAAATCAATAGAGAATAGATAGGGTTTGTAAAAAAATTCAATTGACAGTTTTTTACTTGCGATATATGGTAGGTACTATACCTATGGCAAGTTATGGATTCTTAAAAAAAAAACCATTGCCATTCTGCCTGTCCGTCTGTTCCTTCAGGTGGTGCCTAAACGGGTGGATCGATTTTCTTTAAACTTGGTGTCATAGCGTTTTTTAGACATTCCCACCACATTTTTTTTTTTAATTTTTTAAGGACCAAAAATAACGGTAGGTACCTGCTTACAGTTTTCTTAAGTAAATAATGAAAATCTGATTTTTTCTTTTTTTTTTTAAATTTAGTTTTTTTGTTTTTCAAAAAAGCTACCATTTTATAAAAAAATATTATAAATGATACTTACTCCTATAGAACAATTTTTTTTGATTTTCGATTTTGACCAATTTTTTTATACAAAATCTATCAAAAAGTTTAATTATGGATATACCAAAAATTGGATTTTTTTATCTTTAAAAAAATTAAAAAAAATTTTTTCGAGAACTTAATATGTAATTCGAAAACGACTGGGTCGATTTTTATTAAACTTTGTAACGGTAGATGACCCTACCCTATGTGAAAAGCGATGTTCTGATTCCCACCAAAAAACCATAGAAAGACAGGGATTCCTTTAGAGATGAATGGGCCATAGGGAAGGTTGTCCTGATAAGAGAGTGCGGTAGGCATGCTTGCACACGCTCGACGCTAGCTCGTCGGTGTCGTGGGAACTTGCACTATTATCGGACACCGTACTTATTAACATGCCTGAATATTATCATTTAGCTGAACACACCACTGATATAATATATGTATGTATTTTCAAACGAACTTTCTAACGATAATTAAATTAGGAGAGAAACATAGATGGATTTTGTCTCTCTTGCGTAACCCACCCTCGGTCGAGTCTAAATAAACTGCGACCATCCATGGCCAACGCCTCGCTCTGTTTTTATGGCGCTAGCCCCTTATTCAAACAAAAAGGAGATCCTCACTTAGAAATCACTCTCTTCCACTCAGATGACCGCCCCATTGTACTCCCCCCTTATTGCACTAAAGAGATAAGTTCTCAAAATATCATTCTTAATATTCAATTACCACAAGAAAATAATAGGTTCGAAGACTGTAATTCAATTTCATTGTACATCAAATTTTCTTTATTTAAACTTTCATTCAAAAAAAACTATAATCTACTTTAAGGGGCTAATTCATATTTTTAAATCAATATTATTAATATTAGGTACATATTTTATATCTATTTCATTTAAAGGTTTAAGTTTTCAAATTTTTTTGTTTTTCTCTTTTAAGTTTCATTAGCTAAACTTTAAATGATTCGATACGTGTGCATGGAGTTGAAACTTTTTAAAAGAGAGTCTCAAACATACATGCACGCGTACGAAAGCAATCGAATTAACTTTTGTTTTTTTTTTTTTTTGTATACTCTCTTTACTTTCTCTCGTTTCATTAATACATTTATATTTTTTTTTTTTGTCTCTTTTTTTTTTGTTTGTTTTTTTTTTTTTTTTTTTTTTGTTCTCTTACTCTTAGATGCTAAGCCTAGGTCTAGGTATAAATAAAAATAACTCTCTTTACCCTTTTTTGTGACTCACTGTTATAAAAATTTGTCTAGGTAATTACCCTCACTTTTAGTTAAAAATATGTTCTAAATGTATCTTGTGTTCGTGTTATATTTATCATGTTCGTTCAAAGATTAAAATTCTTGTATACAAAATTGGACTCACCGATTTTTCTATTCAGAGCAATACTTTTCGTTGACTCTGTTTCATTTACTTTTTTATCTTTGATGGCTCGTTCCTCCGATAAATGGTGTGCACAGCATATATTGAAGAAGGCTCGATCGTTTGCTACACTATATGTCAAAAAGAAATACAAAAATTATAATCTCTGAACAACTGAGCGACTGCTCGTTGATAAAATGTTTGATACTTATCTTTTTGTTTGTTTCTTGTTGTTGGTAAATTAAGAGTGAGTCACCGAAAAGGTTTATAGAAAAAAATATTCTATACTACGATCTACACTATAAATTAATTGGGCAAGTTGCTGCTCTGCTCTATTTTTCTGTTGCTGGATATAATGATGCTAGGTATAATATGGTCTCGTGGCTAGCGATCGCTGTTGTTGATCGGGGTGCTAATTAGCTTTTGGGTACAGTCTGCGTTTTTTTTTTTTTTTCTACCGATTGGGTTATTGACGATGGGTATGATGTCGACGATGATGATGGTTTCGCTGTGGAAAGTCGGTGCGAGCGAGTTTCACGTGAGGGATTTTTGGACACCTTTTTATCCGGGTAGTGATCTTGACAGTGACGGCAATGAGACGTTGAGGAGAGAGGTGAAGGGCACGTGATCGTCTTTCGGGTCGTGTGCTTACGCTCTCCTTCTTCCTTTTAGACCGATGCACTTGTCAAATATCAAAACTTTGTCTGGCTAGTAAAGGGTACCTCGTTGAAAAAATGAACGCGCAGCACCTGTGTTGCTGGTCTTTCCTCTGAATTTGTCGAGACTTTCGTCAGACTCTGTTGAACAAGATGAACCCAGTTATCAAAGAATATTGCCGTCAGGCTTACTGAGATGGTTAAAATACACACTAATCGAGGCGAGTATGGAGTTAATATTTTAATTCCCAAGTGGCAATAGTTGTGGCGGGCACCTGATTTTGGCTCGGGTGGTATTGCTACGGAAAACATTTAATCTAGTTTTATCCCTCTTTTTTTTTTCAATTATTAAACTTTACCTTAAAAGTGAACGATTCTTTCCTATATTGGGTTGTGCACTTTTAAAATAAGTAATACTTCCTAACTCGGCCAGGCTTCAGATAAAAAGAATGATTGATCTTAATGAATATTTGAGTACCCATTCTTTTCGTTCAGTCTATATAAAAATGTCTACTCTTTCCGCCCAATTCGACAGTGGTCTCGCAGCTGATTGCTGTTCGAATTCGTTCAGATGGATTTGACAGGGTGATACAATTTAATAAACTGTCCGCAGCGGTTCATCGAGCGAACTGAGTATTTTTAATTATTTTAGGTAAGTATACGAAAGGTTTACTTAGAAAAGGTCCAACACAAACTTTTTCAATTTTGCTTACTCTAGCTAGCAAAAATGAAATGAAAAAGGACCTTATACGTCATCTTTCAAATCGACCCACGCCTTAGATTCCTTTTTTTTTTTTTTTTTTTTTTTTTTTTTTTAATGTCTGTTACTATGATGATGGATGAAATTCTCGAAGATGCACCAAGGCGTATACGTACTTTTTTTTCAATTTTGAAATTATTTGTATTACCTAACTATTTAATGGATTTATTATTTTCTTATATCTTTGGCGTGAAATACGCCAAGAATATTACCTTTTGCGTCTGTTAGTTCATATAGGTTATTACTAGGTATGCTTTTGACAATGGCAGGGATGAATTTCGAACAAAGTTTGGCGTTTCGTTTTTTGGTTGCATCACTTAGGATAAAATTGCGCTTGAACACCTTTTGTCCAACGACGAAGTTAGTGTTCTTGCTCCTCGTGTTGTACGACTTCTCGTAATTTTTGTGTGCCTGCTCAAGGGAATCTTTTAAATGATTGTGAATCATGTTCATTTTACAGCTTTTAGGAACGATATCGATCTCGGCATTATTAAGACTTTTCAGCTTCTTCAGTAGAACATAATCATTGCCGTGTTCAACTTTCGATTGTCCAAAGAGGGCTTCATAAGGGGATATCCCGATAGCTGCATGTTTAGTTGATCGAAGGGCACTAGCTATGGACTGGACATGTTTGTCCCAATTCGACTGATTCGGTTCATTCGCGAGGTATGAACGGATGGCCGTCAAAACTGAACGATTAACTCGTTCGCTTGCGTTTGCTTGGGGTGAGTATGAGGCTGTTCTCACATGGCGAATCCCGTAAGCTGAAAGCAGTTTCCCAAAATCTTTACTGACAAACTGTTTGCCATTATCAGAAAGCAAAGATTCGGGTACACCAAAAATTGCGAAGACCTGCTCCTCAAGAAAATTTATGGCAGAATCACTTGTAGCTTTCTTTATTGGCTGAATTAAGACAAATTTAGTCAACTGATCCAAGCAAATGATCATATACGCGTTACCTTTCTTAGAGCGGGGATATGGTCCAAGAAAGTCGACAAAGACGTGCTGAAATGGTCTATCCACTACAAATGACTGGCCCATTGGAGGTCTTAGGGTTGAATTAGGTGCTTTTGAAGTCTTACAAACGTTGCAGTTTGCAATGAACGCTTTTACTTGTGCTGCCATATTAGGCCAGTAAAAACGCTCCCGCAGACGGTACAGCGTTTTGGCAACACCACCATGCGAAGACTTTGGCGGATCATGAGCCAAATGAATCAAGCGCGACGTTATGGCAGATGGAATCCATAGTTTCCACGTTTGGTCATCCTCTAGAGGATTCCCTGTACTGTATTTGGTCTTCTTATAAACAAAACCTTCTGTTACTTGAAGATCAGGCAGTTGGCTTTTATTCTTCTCCACCGTTTCTATTAATCCTACATATTCGTCCGATTTAAAACACGGATCTGTAAGATCAACTTGTAAAACATCGTAAGAATCCACAAAACTCGCAGGATCAGCTACAATCTCATCGACACAATGGACGCGGGAGAGTGCATCTGGTACCACATTCTGTGAACCCCTCCGGTGTTCTATCTCAAACTTGAAACGTTGGAGTTTCAGACTCCATCTAGCAAGACGCCCACTCAATTCCTTCTGATTCATGAGCCACTTTAGACTCGCATGGTCAGTTACAATTTTAAATTCCTGCATCTCTACATACGATCTAAACTTCTCAACACCCAAAACTGCCGCAAGGCACTCTAACTCAGTGACACTGTAATTTCTTTGAGCATTATTCAATTTATGGGAGTAATAGTAGATTGGCCTCTCAACACCATCTTCATCTAACTGACATAACACACTCCCAACTCCTGACGTTGAAGCATCACACAAAATAATGAAGGGTTTATCGTAGTTAGGGTTTATCAATACCGGAGCTTCCGTTAAGGCTGTTTTAAGATCCTCAAAAGCTTGGATTGCCTCCGGACCAAATACAAAAGATTTTCCTTTTTTAAGAGTGTCACTTATAGGTGAAGCACGAGCGGAAAAGTCTTTGATGAATCTCCTGTACCATCCAGACATTCCTAAGAATCGACGAACTTGCCGAGCTGTCTTTGGTACAGGAAAATCCTTGATTGCCGCGACTTTGTCGGGGTCGGCTTGCAGTTTTCCCCCTCCTACTACAAATCCTAGGTATTTTAAATGTTTAAAGCAGAATTTTGATTTGTCTAAATTAATAGTTAGTCCTGCTGTGCGCAGACATACAGCTAGTTCTTTTAAAATATCCATGTGCTCTCCAAATGTACTCGAAATTACCAATAAATCATCCAAATATACATAAACGTTTTGTCTCAATCTATGGGGCACCACTTTGTCCATAAGTCGGCACAACCTTTGAGCAGCACCGTGTAAGCCAAAGGGCATTACCACAAATTGGTACAGGGGTCGGCCGGGCACTGAAAACGCAGTCTTTTCCCGTGAGGATTTCTCCAGAGGTATCTGCCAGAAGGCGTGCTTCAGATCCACACTGGAAATATAATGTGTTTCTGAAGCTCGACTTAGCAGTCCCTCCATATGATGAAGCGGATAAGCATCTGTTTTTGAGCATTTATTTACTTTCCGAGAGTCTAAGCACAAACGATTTTTGCCTGGTTTTTGTACCAAAACAATCGGCGAGCTCCAAGAGCTATTACTCTCTTCAATAATGCCCATCTCCAGCATGTTATCCAACTCATCATACATAAGTTTCTGTACCGCTGGAGACACGGGATAGTGTCTTTGTTTTATAGGCTCAGCGTCGCCTGTATCGATGTAGTGTTCTTCGAGGTGTGTTCGCCCTAGACCATTTTTGGCAAAGGAAGGAAACACACTGATCACATTTTCAAGTATTTTGGACTCTTCCATCGATAAATCGTGTGCATTTGGATCGCAAGGGTCTCGTGTTATACTGGAAGAGATTTCAGAAAGAGACTTAGGTAGGATATCAAATGTCGTCCAAAAGTCGATCCCCAGGTATAAAGGCTGTTCCAAGGAAGGCACAAGAAAAAATTTGATTTTCTTCGTTTCATCCTTAAAGGTAATTTCTAGGGTTATTTCACCAATAATAGCTTGTGGTTGTCCACTAGCTGTTCTGACTTTTGAATTGAATTTTTTGTATGAAAGACCAACGCTTTTAAGAAAATCTAAGCAGCCAGCGCCGAGACAACTAATGTTGGCTCCGGTGTCGAGTAACCCGCACATTTTTCTACCGCAAATGTCGATAGGTGCATATGGTCGAATATCGTCGCTTTTGCAAAAGCATGTTGCTGCTATGGCTTTATAAACACCTGTCTTATTCTTAAACCTTTCTCGAAGTTTTAAAACGCGCTTAGAGGGCTTAGTGTTGAAAATTCTAGAGCGGGTTTCATAATATTTAGTTAGTCTTTCGTGTAATGGGATAGGAATCGGCTTTTCCTTTTTCGAATTTGGTTCATCATCAAGTCTTTTTAATATAGTTATCTTTTTATCTTTTTCATAAGTTTTGGGGTCATATAATTCATGTGAGTGTTGGCTAATAGGTAAATCAGGTAAGTTATGTAATTCTGGTAATTTAGGTAAGTCTGGTAAACGATAATTTGTTTGATTATTCTCATTTAATTGGTTACCGGGTTCATTGTCGGACAACTCTCCCCGGTGTTCGAATTGTCCTGCCTTCGGTTTCCCGAGCACTTAGGGCAGTTTGGGGACGTTGTATTTTCATGGCCACATTTGTAGCAAAACAAATTAGGTTGTGGACTGGGACATTCCCTATATGAGTGACCTTTCTTTCTGCAATTCCAACAGACATAAGATGTAGTATCGGGTTTTGTACGAGAAAATGAAATTGCGTCCACCTCTGGAATTTCGGAGGTTGAATCCAGATCGAGTTCACTGACTTGTTTTCGTAGGTTCGAACTAGGGAACTGTTTGTTTCTTAAAGCTTCATGTTGATTGGCATATTTTTCGATTGTCCTACAGACATAAATCATCTCGGGTAAACTATTCGTGTTAAAAGTGATCAGGAGTTCACCAGTACGTCGTTTTACATTTTGTTTTAATAATTCTATAAGTTCTTTTGAAGACTTAGGACAGAAAAGACGAGAATTGAGCTTCTGAATGTCAGTATAGAAATCATCGAAGTTCTCATTTGCTCCTTGACGTCTGTCGAACATTCTTCGAGATATTTCGGAGTCAGTTTCTAAGCTTCGGAACTGCTCAATCAAAGCTGACTTGAAAGTTTGCCAATCGGTATTGGGATGAGCTTTGACATACCTCCAATACCAATTCTCTACTTCTCCCGTAACAAAAAAATGAAAATTAAGACAAATATTTTCCCAGGTAGCATTATAACAATTTCTAAGTCTACCCAGCCTAAAAACAAAATCGTCGACTGTCATTTTACTATTGTCAAATTTCAATCCCCATTTATGGTATTGATATGGTTTATGCATAGAAGAAGAATTCCCATCAAATGTGGCGAAATTCGGAGTCTCAGAGTCTAAATTCAGAGCGTTTAACCGATGAACAAAGTTTTGAACGTTCTCACTGAGTGGTTCAGTTACACCAATTTGATCATTTCCCGATGTGGGAGGAACTGAGTTAACAGGTTGCCTTTGTCTTGTGGTCGTGCTTTGCTGGTTTTGTTGTCGAACAACGTTGTATTCTTCGGAATCGTTAAATGCAGCTACAGGAGTAGGGGCATTTAAAGATTCACGTACAGTGGCAGAAACAAGTTGCCGAATTTCCATTTTTTCTCTCGCAAACTCTTCTTGACGTCTACGTAAATCTTCAGCTTTGTTAAGGCCTATCGCAGCATTAACGATCGCTTTTATTCTTTCGGTAAGAGATTCATTATGGGCGTCCATATCGCCAATCCTATTTGGGTTTGTAACCCCATTATTTTGTAATTGTCGTGCCGAATTAGAACCGTGTGGTTGCTCGCTAAGTGTTTCATCGCCTATATTGGTATTGGTATTATTAATATTCACCTGTTTGTTTTTCTTACTAGGTGCCATTACGGTGCCGAAATGTCAAAAGGGTTTGATAAAAATAATTGTAAAAAAAAATTGAAAATAATTGTATATAAAATAAATAAATGCAAATATATTATGTATGTAGGTAAGATGTTTTGGTTTGTACTAAATTCATAAAATCGTGCTAGGGTTTGTACAATGAGTGAATGGGAAATGTCTATTTTGAATTATCAATTAACGAAACTCGTGAAGTTAAATTTTTAAAGCTTGACACTTTAACTGAAAGAAATCTTAACCGCTTTCTCAAAAATAGTGATATAAACTCCTTTATCTGAGGACAAAAAGTAGCTTTCAATTGAAAAGTGTTATGAAACTTTAATTACTTTTTTAATTTTATGTTTTTAACATATACATATATGTAATGTGTTCAGTATAAGTTGTAGGTAACGTATGTTAAATTTTTAAAACGAGAAGATGTTTTACTGAAACAGGATAGAGGCGCAGCGCGGAGTGTGGTATCCGGTACCGATCCTCCGGGTCGTCCCAAAGGCTCCTTCAGTAATTTTATAATATCACACAAAGAGAAACGATGATGAAAATAAACGCAACAGACGAAAAGTGGTTACTTAAACCTATATTTCCGGTCGTCATATTTCACATCGCAACTAAAGATTGAGAAGAACGAATTATTTGTTGCAGCAGATAAAGAATTAAATTCCTAGATCCGGTCAACGTCATGTCTTCATTTGCTATGAATTGTTCTGAGTAGAACTGTATTCTTAATATTTTCAGCTATGATAATAATTTGTGCTTCTAGTTATAAAAATTCTGATTAAATATTAACAAAATAATATCTGATGTGTTGTGTTACGTTGCCCCACGGTTTGGGCGCCACCTGTGTAACGGTAGATGACCCTACCCTATGTGAAAAGCGATGTTCTGATTCCCACCAAAAAACCATAGAAAGACAGGGATTCCTTTAGAGATGAATGGGCCATAGGGAAGGTTGTCCTGATAAGAGAGTGCGGTAGGCATGCTTGCACACGCTCGACGCTAGCTCGTCGGTGTCGTGGGAACTTGCACTATTATCGGACACCGTACTTATTAACATGCCTGAATATTATCATTTAGCTGAACACACCACTGATATAATATATGTATGTATTTTCAAACGAACTTTCTAACGATAATTAAATTAGGAGAGAAACATAGATGGATTTTGTCTCTCTTGCGTAACCCACCCTCGGTCGAGTCTAAATAAACTGCGACCATCCATGGCCAACGCCTCGCTCTGTTTTTATGGCGCTAGCCCCTTATTCAAACAAAAAGGAGATCCTCACTTAGAAATCACTCTCTTCCACTCAGATGACCGCCCCATTGTACTCCCCCCTTATTGCACTAAAGAGATAAGTTCTCAAAATATCATTCTTAATATTCAATTACCACAAGAAAATAATAGGTTCGAAGACTGTAATTCAATTTCATTGTACATCAAATTTTCTTTATTTAAACTTTCATTCAAAAAAAACTATAATCTACTTTAAGGGGCTAATTCATATTTTTAAATCAATATTATTAATATTAGGTACATATTTTATATCTATTTCATTTAAAGGTTTAAGTTTTCAAATTTTTTTGTTTTTCTCTTTTAAGTTTCATTAGCTAAACTTTAAATGATTCGATACGTGTGCATGGAGTTGAAACTTTTTAAAAGAGAGTCTCAAACATACATGCACGCGTACGAAAGCAATCGAATTAACTTTTGTTTTTTTTTTTTTTTGTATACTCTCTTTACTTTCTCTCGTTTCATTAATACATTTATATTTTTTTTTTTTGTCTCTTTTTTTTTTGTTTGTTTTTTTTTTTTTTTTTTTTTTGTTCTCTTACTCTTAGATGCTAAGCCTAGGTCTAGGTATAAATAAAAATAACTCTCTTTACCCTTTTTTGTGACTCACTGTTATAAAAATTTGTCTAGGTAATTACCCTCACTTTTAGTTAAAAATATGTTCTAAATGTATCTTGTGTTCGTGTTATATTTATCATGTTCGTTCAAAGATTAAAATTCTTGTATACAAAATTGGACTCACCGATTTTTCTATTCAGAGCAATACTTTTCGTTGACTCTGTTTCATTTACTTTTTTATCTTTGATGGCTCGTTCCTCCGATAAATGGTGTGCACAGCATATATTGAAGAAGGCTCGATCGTTTGCTACACTATATGTCAAAAAGAAATACAAAAATTATAATCTCTGAACAACTGAGCGACTGCTCGTTGATAAAATGTTTGATACTTATCTTTTTGTTTGTTTCTTGTTGTTGGTAAATTAAGAGTGAGTCACCGAAAAGGTTTATAGAAAAAAATATTCTATACTACGATCTACACTATAAATTAATTGGGCAAGTTGCTGCTCTGCTCTATTTTTCTGTTGCTGGATATAATGATGCTAGGTATAATATGGTCTCGTGGCTAGCGATCGCTGTTGTTGATCGGGGTGCTAATTAGCTTTTGGGTACAGTCTGCGTTTTTTTTTTTTTTTCTACCGATTGGGTTATTGACGATGGGTATGATGTCGACGATGATGATGGTTTCGCTGTGGAAAGTCGGTGCGAGCGAGTTTCACGTGAGGGATTTTTGGACACCTTTTTATCCGGGTAGTGATCTTGACAGTGACGGCAATGAGACGTTGAGGAGAGAGGTGAAGGGCACGTGATCGTCTTTCGGGTCGTGTGCTTACGCTCTCCTTCTTCCTTTTAGACCGATGCACTTGTCAAATATCAAAACTTTGTCTGGCTAGTAAAGGGTACCTCGTTGAAAAAATGAACGCGCAGCACCTGTGTTGCTGGTCTTTCCTCTGAATTTGTCGAGACTTTCGTCAGACTCTGTTGAACAAGATGAACCCAGTTATCAAAGAATATTGCCGTCAGGCTTACTGAGATGGTTAAAATACACACTAATCGAGGCGAGTATGGAGTTAATATTTTAATTCCCAAGTGGCAATAGTTGTGGCGGGCACCTGATTTTGGCTCGGGTGGTATTGCTACGGAAAACATTTAATCTAGTTTTATCCCTCTTTTTTTTTTCAATTATTAAACTTTACCTTAAAAGTGAACGATTCTTTCCTATATTGGGTTGTGCACTTTTAAAATAAGTAATACTTCCTAACTCGGCCAGGCTTCAGATAAAAAGAATGATTGATCTTAATGAATATTTGAGTACCCATTCTTTTCGTTCAGTCTATATAAAAATGTCTACTCTTTCCGCCCAATTCGACAGTGGTCTCGCAGCTGATTGCTGTTCGAATTCGTTCAGATGGATTTGACAGGGTGATACAATTTAATAAACTGTCCGCAGCGGTTCATCGAGCGAACTGAGTATTTTTAATTATTTTAGGTAAGTATACGAAAGGTTTACTTAGAAAAGGTCCAACACAACTTGACATTTAGCAGATTTTAAATAAAAAATTATTCTTTTGACGAAAAATAACGGTACCTCCAAGTACAAAGTGTTTACCGGTTGTATGGAAAATATAATTTTTTCAAAAACGGCTTCTACGATTTTGATTAAAATTTTTATGTGAGCTAATTTTATTACGATCTACCATATTATTGAAAAAAAATGTATCTATCGATAAAAATTAATAAAGGCGGGCCAATTTTTTTTTTAATGTTTTCAAAATTTTATGTATACAAAATTATTTTTAAAAAAACACTCCAACGATTTTTAATTTTTTTTTCTGATAAACTGAAATTTGTTTAAGAAATCAGATGGTATACATTGCGATAGTTTTTTTTATTTCTAAATACATACATACATATATTGATTTTTTAACAATTTTTCAGTCTAAAGTGTACCTAAGTTTCATGCATATGTGCAACACGGTGCTAATTTGTTCATATTTATGTAGTCACATAATATAACCTCAAACTGAACTACGTTTTTGACAAAAGGCATACAATATAGGCTCCCATAATTAACTTATTTCTTTTTAAATCAGATATATGATCCTTTAGATCATCAGACTTTAAAACCACAGTGTGATCGCACATAAGAGCAAGTTCGTGCGACCCAGTCATGCATTTTACTTTTTTTAATCAAAAAATCTTCCAAAAATACTACTAAAATAGTTGAAAAATATAATACGCATTAACTTTGGTTTTCACTTGATCGCATATTAAACACTGGATAGAGTCTTTTAAGATTTTGAATAAGGAGTTTCCTTATAAGAAAATAACATCTTTTATTTTGTTACTTTAATAATGATTCCATAGTATTAACAGTTACTATAAGATGATGAATAATCACTGTTGTTATATAGATAAATAAATTGCTCATTTCGAGTCAATAATTTTTATTTTTGAAAAACGAATAAATGCCCTTCAATTATAAACATTCCTCTACTACTAATGAAAGTTTTACATAAAATATAATATCTTAATTAAAGTTCTTTGTATGGCCCGTAAAACAAAAACAAAAAAATATATTGTCCACTGTTACAATAATTATGTAAAATAAAACTCAACAAAAAAAAAATCCGAATCGCAATAATTAGTAAAGGTTGTTGAAACAAAATCAAATCATCAATAAAAAGGTGTTAATAACCAAAGGTCCAATCAATTCAAGAAAATTAGTAAACAAAAAAAAATAAACAGACAATAATTATTATTATATCTTTGATACCATCAATCATTTTCAATATCAAAAATAAACATAAATAAAACTGGACAAGCTTAAAAAGCTTATCATCTTGTATAATTTGCAGTAAGCTTGAAATTTGCACGCGCGGATTATATATGAATAAAAAAAGATTAATTAAGTTTCAAATTTTGAAAGCAGGAAGTATATAAAATATTGTCTTGAACAAACATTCAAATTGTGCTAATTTACTTCTCTAAATTATAAAAATAAAATAAATTATTAAGTAAATTGATACAGTTAACGTGAAGTCCCATAAAGCCAGATGCAATTACGGATACAAAATTGGAATACAAATTATTATTATTATTACGTTGAGTCACCTGTGGTCATTTAATAGACTGTGAATTTTTTATTAATATTTTTTTTTTTATCTGAAGTCAACTCAGATGTTAACATTATGCAACAATAGAAGTGCACGTTAACGCCTCGCATATAACCATTAAATTCACATGTTCAAAGTTCTGCCCCAATGCATTTATTTTATCCGAGCTGACCTAAAGTCACCGCTGCTGTGTCCACAGAGAAACCACATGCGGCGAGCCCATAGGTTGGTATATTGGACAAGAAATTTATCATGGATTGCATGTCTTTGTAAACCTATCTGAGTAACTATATCTTTTTGGTTGTTTTTATTTTTATTTTCATAATGAACAAAAATGAGTGTCTTTTCAGCCTATGCACGCTCCTGGTGGCTTATGTGTTTTTTAAGTTAAAAATAAAGCTCCTAATGGTAAAATGGGTCCAAAAGACCACAAGAAATCGCAAAGAGAATGCAAAAGGAACCGACGAAGACCAACGCGACGCGACGTTAGCTACGAAATGTGACTTTCATTTAGTGTTAATTTATTGATGTCTGCTGTTGCTGCGCCTCGTTGTTGTTTACAAAAAAAAAACTCTGATTTCTGACAATTGCAACTATGTTCCTATATATTTTAAAAAAGAGACATAATTTCTTTTGACTCCTGAAGGAGTCCTTCGTAATTTCTAAATTCAAAACTAATAAAAATGATCTATGTATGAAGTTCATCTCTGCCACCCGGATCACTTTACTGACCTCAAATAACGAATGTGAGTGTGCATAAGCGAAGGCTCAAAAAAAATAAATATAACTATATAAATATAGACTCTTATAACGGTTTTTATTCATATTGTCACAAAGAAAAATACACCGCCACTTGCGAAAGAAATAAACTTCAATCGACACATAACGCGGTAGATCTATGCATATCATGTAAAAATAAGTTTAAAAGAAATCTTAGCAGATACCGCCACCACCGCTCAATTCTTATAACATTCAAAACGACTCTTGAGTCTTGAACAACGATGTTAAACTATTGGTGAATTTACGATTGTCCGTAATGTAATCAGATCACCAACATCGAATATAATTGTCACGACTCTATTTTATATTCATCGGACCTTGCATAGTGGCTGTGTTTCGTTTCTATGTACATAGCATCAAAGTAAAGAAACCAAATAGCAGCAGGAGTCACACAATAGGTTAATATATTATGTGACAGTTGGATCGGAACAACCACGCGATCATACAAACGACCCTCCTGAGCGCGTATACAGAGTTAAGGTAGTTAAGATCGAAATCTTTGTCGGTTATTGGATCACAATTTTTCTTTTACAGGTAAACTGAGGACTTTTGAAGTTGAGTTATGAAAAGTGAATTGATATGGTTTGCCTTATTAATTGAATTTAGTATCTTTAGCGGTTATAGAAGTTATCTAATTCGACTTGAGCTAATAAATGAATTTAAAACTCATTTCTGCATTCGAACCAAGATTTAAAAAACATGTACTTGAGAATGAGCAAGTTTAATTTACCATTATTTCATCTCCATAACTAGCCCAATTTACCACTTCTACTATTAAATGTTCTACGAAGGGGTTTCCGAGTCGAATAGCTGTGCCTTCGAACCTCCGAAGGTTCTAGTTGAGTTTCAAACTGTACTGGGGCTCTTAGCTGTTAATAACCATACTGAGGATGTTTAAAATCGTAGAGGCATGTTTTAAACCGCCGCCGCCGCCGCACCGGAACTTTAGAAAACACACGCATGCTTATTTTGAGATTCGCTTTCGGTCGAAAGTTAGCCGAATTCGAAAAAATTGTATTTGCACGAATCAATCGAAAGCTCATTTATTTTCGAAAACTAACCAAACTTTGTCTTTTGAAATAAGGTTCATTTAGATTCATTTTCTGCAATGAACATTTTTCATTCGAATGTCAAAATTCATTCGAACGAATAGATCTAGTCATTCGAATTAAAGTTTCGTTCGAATCTCAAAATAAGCATCACTGTTTTTTTGTTTATAAATAAGTATATTAATTATATACTCGTTCAATGAAATTGAATGCATAATTATTTAAAAACTATTTTAAAATCCAGCCTATACCTATACTCACTTTTTGTACCAACTTTTGACCAATACAATTGTCTTCTTTTTTAAGAAAAATTAAAGACCGCTGTCAAAAATGTAATCTATTCAATCAATATAGACGGGAGGTATCTTATGTAATAAATATAAAAGATTTTCTAATTTTTGTAATCACCCTTGACATTGGAAATCATTTATTTTTATGTAAAGTCAAAATTGTATCAATAAAACTTTCAACAACCTTTTCAAAAAGCAGTGAAAAGAAATATTTATGAAACATGTATTCATTATTTTGAACAATATAGGAACAAAGCTTTATATTTCAGGCAAAGTCTATATTCTATCCAATGTGTAAATAAAAAATTAAACTTAAATCAGAAATTTAAAATTCAATATCGATATTAATGCATTCCCTACCCATACTTCACTCAATGAAAAAAACTTTTATTGTTGATTATAAAAAAAAAATTCAAATTAAAAATAAATTATATTAAAACAATATTATGCCCATAAAATGATAAATGTCTCCATTCATAGGCTAATGACAATACAATAGAAATTAAAACTTGTTTTGCTTATGATGATAAATTGGTCGATTCAATTTAAAATTATGTTTGTTTGTTTTAAGATTGCATTAAAATTAACAACAAAAAGTGTTGTGTCAAAGTGTGAAATAAAAACTCGTATATTAAAAGCTATAGTGTGTTTTCTAAGTTTATTGAAATCAATTATGTCTTAAAGAGGCTTCGAAAATAGAAATAAATACAAATATCTTATTATTATTTGTACTTAAAATACTGTAATAATACATTTTCCCACGGGCCACATGATTTAAAATGTGGTTAACGAATTAATTTAAAATTATGTTTGATCAGTTTTCTTTTGGAAGATTTCCAAAGATGTTTAATTAAGGAAAGTTATAGATTTTCACTTCGATTTTCATCCGATGATGATGAATTTCGGTCAAGAGCTTTTTTTCATGTGTAAAGCATTTTCGAAAAAGTTTTCAAAATTTGGACTGAAACGGGGGAAATTTTAAGTTCTTATAAATTTTGCGAAAAGTATCATTTCTTTAGAAGAAAATTTCTACACCAAAAAGATGAAAACAATTTTTTCCGTATGAGAATATATTTTGAGAAAATTGTGCACAAATGCAAATTTATTGCTCCTCGAAAAAAAAAATCAATTTTTTTTGTAGAATTGCATAAGCTACAATTTTAAACTTGACACATTTTTCAAGAATCGATTTACAGAATTTTGAAACACAGAATTCTGATTTTACAGAATTTTGGATTATAGAATAATAGACTTACAAAATAAGGGAAAACAGAATTTTGTTCATACAGAATTTTCAATTCATTTACAGAATTTTATAATACAGACAAACGACCCCAATGTTAAACGTCAGCTGTAATTTAATTTGAGAAAACCCACCCTCATACTTAAAAGGCCTAAGACTCTATTATGATATTCTCAAGGTCTCCATTGTTAAGAATTTGATTTTTTATTGTACGGACTGATCACTACTGGCAGTTTCAAATAAGTTTAACTGAAATCATATCTTCCAATTAAAGTAACGAAATATCTAAACATCATAAACTTGATTCCTCTGAATTCTCCCACGTTTAAATTAGGTATATTAAAAGTAATTATTTCAACTTTATTGTTGTTGACAAATTCTCACGACGCGACGATTTAATTGCTGCTTATAGTTTCTTGATCAGCTGGCCGCTTAAGAATTATGAATTGCATGCAAAGATCACACACACATTATCATCAGCGAAAAACGGAAGGACATGTTAAATAATAATTTATTATAAATTTATATGCGTTTAATGAAAATTGTGTTGTGTATACCTACCACCGAGTTGACCCAGTTAACATTATTTGTCATTATAATGCAATGATTTTTAAGCTTCAAAGTCAGTGGTACATAAACATACGATAATAGTATAATTAATTTTTTTGGAATAAAAGAAACCATGTTATTCAATAAAAAAAAAAAAATGAAATGGCTTTAATGAAGGAGAATGAATAGTGATGGTGTGGTGACCATGAGATAGAAGTTGGTATAGCTGCACATGAACTACATACTTGTTTTTATTTAACTAATTAAAAGTTCATGACTATCCTATATACAATATGCATAAAGTGAAAATGAGTAATTGCTTAAATTTATAAAATCAATGCAAATTTATTGGGTATTTTATGTTTTAATGTTATATGGTAGGTAATAGACGTTTTTTTTTTTTTTTTACTTCAAGTTATTCCTGAAATTTTAAGTTAAAATAAAATGGAACAATAATTATATAATCACCATTTAGATGAAAAAGTTAAGTGTTTAAATTTTGTTTGCAAACATTTTAATCATGATTACCGTGAATAATCAAAAGTCAAAAGTCATCGTCACTATAAGTATAGTGTTCGGCTATTTTACAGTCGATTCCGCTTAACTGAAATAGCATGTCGCCATAATGTTCTTCACTTATGTAGTGTATTTTCAAGCGGACTTCAAATGATAACATAAAATGTTTTTTAAAATTTTGAAGAAATATCAAAAATAGAAAATTCAAAGCATTTATAACAACTCCAATTAAAATAAAAGACTTGCATCATTCTTGTGTATGGAACTTTCTGAAATATAAATACATATATCAGGTGGGCCATTTATTCATTCTTTTTTTAATCATATATGTTATTTTGACACGGCAGCTCTTATGCGCTCAAAAAACCACAGAATCTAATTTTTCTCATGTTTCTGCCGTACGAAATTGATCTATTTACCCTTGAACAATGTAGGAAATATTACAAATTTGCTTCCAAAATTGATGCTTTGCTGTCGAAACAGTGAGAATTTTTAAGAAATATTGGTTCATTTGCTGTACGTAAGTTTGTGAAGAAAGTTCGTAAGATTAGTTTGCCTGTTGATAACTGATCATATTGTCTCATATTCGTCCTACAAATCCATCCAATCTGAATATTTGCTGCGGTTTTTGGAATGGTGGCATTTTTTGCACATTCTTCTTCTAACACGAGCAACGATGGAAACAAAATTAAAGGGAGTGGAGAGCGCTACTCAGCATTATAAGTGATTGAGTATTTGATTTTGAACTTGGGCTTGAACTCCATTTCTCAGCTTTTTTTTATTTGACTAAAAATTCCCGTCCTACTCAACCCCTGACATCATAAATACTAAATACTTACTTTCTTAAAATTCCACTTATCAATCATTAAAAATTTCAATCAAATTGAGCCATATTCATGAAAAATTGTTTTCGGGGCTTTTGACCCCCTGCAAAATTTTAAGCTCCTTTCATGTCGCTATGAATTTTTCACAGTTTTTTAACAACATTGAAAAGAGATTTTATACTAAAATTCAGCTATATTTATGAAATCTTCGGGGGCCCTTGGCTCCCTGCAAAATTTGGTGCAGTGCAATAACCCTAACGGAAACTAAGCCCATGGGTCTTATTTCCCAAAATAAAAGCACACGTTCAATTGCTGTGAAAGTCGGAAAATCAATAAATTCGGATCATCAGCAACACTTGCATTTGCAGCAGCAATATTTTCGACTGAGCGTGCATTACAATGATGCACAGGCCTTACGACATCAGTAACGCTTCCACCCTCTTCAAATTTCTTCACAATTTTACCGTAATTTGCGAAAAGTGGCTACGTTTGAATCACAACTTTTGTAATGAGTTTTAATAATTTTATCGCGTTGTTCGATTGTTAGGCGAATCATTATCGTAAATGGCAAACATTCAACTAATATTATGACACTTCAAATGACAGCTGAGTTTGACAGGTTGCAAATACCAGCGTTACCAACTTGAAAACACGAAATGAATGACGCTTAACTTAAAGATTCACCTTTTTCTCATCGAATAAATAATGCAAACACAAAGTAAAATGTTAAATGTAAATAGTTCTGAAAATTGGAATTCTTCAATTACTTAGAGCCTTGACCAACTTTTTTCTACACACTTTTTTAACAATATTTCCCTTTTCAATTTTTTAGTCAATATACTACTTCCAGCCCTAAATACCTTTTTACTAACAGATGAAGTATTTATTTACATATATGGCTATGTATTTTTTTTTTTCATATAAAAAGGATTTACCCTACAAAATCTGCCCACTATCATCTATCACCTTTAAACACAACTTAAAGCTGCATTTAACCCCGTTTATTAAATTAAATGGTTCAATAAAGCCTTCATCATCCAAAAAAAAAAAAATTAATTCAATTAATTTTATTTTAAAATTTAATTTTCAATAAAAAAAAAACACAGAAAACGTTTTGCTAAATTACCCACAAGTGTTCCATTTAAATCATTCAAATAGCAAACATACTTCAACGTCGGTTAACAAGTATCTGAAATCGGCCTTCACTTTCAAATAACTTACCTTCTAACCTGTCCAGCTTAAGTAATTCAACAAAAAAAATAAATAAAAACAAAACATAAATAAAAAAGTGTGCAAAAACTCTAAATCTGGATTTTTGGCTTTCACATCACTACCCCAGACCGCAAGACAAGTCCAAAAAACTTTAATTGGAAAATGCCGTCACCAATCAACTTAAGGTATAAGCTCCTAACTGCAACTGTGTGTTATGTATATGTCGTCTCCGTCTGACTGCCTGATGCCAAACCATCAGCCTATAGTTATAGTTATTCCCAAATCTGTAAACTGAATCTCATTTCTTTTAACTAAATACAGCCACCGACTTGCAACTTGTCTCGTAATTTTCGAACTTTAAATATGCACATAGGTACCTCACGTCTCGTCGTCGTCATCGGCATCACCATCGCCATCGCCATCGTTCGAAGTCGTTCCAAGAAAATGAGTGCCACCAAGCACATACTGTGTGGTGCTCTACATCATTACGATAAATCCCATATACGTAATTCCATTAAATTTAAGTGCCACACACCGCAAATGTTTCACCAGTACCAGCACTAGTCAGAAGTAGCAGCAGCAGCAGTCCAAATTGCTCGCTCCACATTCTCAAGATAAGTCCGATTTTGAATATCTTCGATATCTTCCCTTGCAATCGACAATGAACGGACAAGAGAAGTTATCGGAAATTTATCAATGCCATTTGAGGAGCCAGAGGAGTATCTAAATATTTATATAGAAGCAGAAGCAAGTAGCACCTTAAGAAAACTTGCAAAGTTTCTTCGGCTTTGAAATTAAATTACATGTCCCTTTTGGGTCGCATATTCCAAAGATTTAGAATTGCACAACTTGGATACGATATGGTGCAAACGCTCCCAGGAACGGTACATCACGAACTCTCTCAACTACTATACCACCTCTAATTAGTTAATTTCGAGAGACACATAATGTTGTGATATTAAGCTTAAACCGAATAATGGCCGAATAACATCAAACACATGTATGAGTACAGGAACGGGGAAATATGGATGTAGGTCTATATAAGATGTCTCCAGTTCCACCTTGATATCGTAACGAAAAACTTCGGAGGTATAGCGTCTCCTATCTCCTCCTTAAGATGATATCATTGGGATTCATAATTATGCAGGTGTGTGCTGGAAGATTTTCCAAATGGATTTACTTGTGATGGCCTTCGATAAATTGCTGCTGTTGCTGATGTTGGCTGTCGAGTGCCATCGACGACGCCGACTTATATAGACGTGATACACCAGTTTGCTGGCATTTAAGACTGGGAAACGAGTGTGTATTATGCTTATGCCAAACTTCTAGCGAGATAAAGTGTATTGCTGGGAACTTACAATATGCACACTTGCTATATTTATAAATTATATGTATGCTGTGCATCGAGTGGACACTTCTGTAGAAATATTAAATTTGCTGATTCTCTCATCTACATACATACATCAATTAAAATAATTATTTGTCTTGTTGTGATTGTTGATTATTATTTTCTCAATTATAAATGTTTGTTAAACAAATTCAAATCATGAGTAATTGTTTGATTGTGTGTGGATTTTAATGTATGACTAAAATCAGGTCCGAAAAAAATGAATTCATTCAGCAAGGCATTTTATGAATTTATTGAATTATTTTTTTGCAAAACTACATTGCATTCAATTTATCTACTACAGATTTGATCTTGAATTCACTGAATGTCAATTATTCAAATTTAAAATATTAAATTCAGAAAAATAACTTTAGGCTTAGGATGTGAAATGTGAAAGTGTATAGCAGCTCAGCAAAATTTTTACAAGCAAACAATAACAAATAATTTTTTGTTTTGTGAATAAACAATAACAAAATATTTATAATCACTTTTTTTTTTTTGTTATTGTTTGCGTGTAAAAATTTTGCTGAGCTGGCTGAATTTTGTATTTCTTTTTTTATTACATCTAAATGAATATTAAATTCAGCTCTAATTTTAATAATTTTTCGATTAATAACACTTAATTTTATTTCATTCAATTAAAAGTATAAAATCTCTTTGATCCAAATGCAAAATATTGAAAATATAATTCTACTTTCTTTTTAATTTCAGGTAAGATGTTTTTTCTAATCCAATTAAAAGGCTTTCTGGTAAAATATATTAGTGTTTTTTTTTTTAATACTTAAGTTTTATTTGTCATTTAACCAAACGAGAAAGACTTACAAATCTATATAAATATTAAGAATACTTGAATACGAGTATGTTGTTTCCACAAATTAATAAGATCTATAGGACGAATCATCAAAACGATCTCCCGTGTCTTATGCTTCAGAAAACGATAGCGAACAGAGACGTACCTATGATGAAAGGCATAGATCCAGGTATGTCGTCCTGGACGATGATCTCCTTATTTAACAACTTCAAGTGCAGTGGACACTTCTCTCGAAAATTCTCTTTAAAATTGTAATTAGTCCGTTTCTTTTAAGCTAAGCTTGTAGATGAATTAATGAATAAATAAATAAATAAAAAAAAAGGGAAAGAACAACTCCGATCCGCCGAATCTCTGGTCGATAAGTCTTCTTCAGAGCTTCAGGAAGGTATTCAAAAAGTTTATTAATATAGATCTCTCTCTAAGTGGGCAACTAATTCAGCTTTAAACTTAAATAGTTTCGTCGTCTTAATAAACCCATTACAAAATATATTTAATAGTTTAGTTTAATTACTTATTATATTATTTTATGAAAACTTTTACAAGATCTGAGTTTAATACCTCCTATATCTTCTGGAATAGGATGTTAATGAGATCATTAGTTTTGAAAGTATAGTTTATTGAAGTTATAGTTTGAAAGCATATTTAAGATTTGAAAATTATAAATAAAATTATTTAAATATGCATTAATTTTTTGATTCACAAATGTGAAAACAATAAATATATTGATTGTATCACCATTATAACGCATAATAATAATTGAGATTGACTTACAAAATAAAATACTCTCACACAGGCCTATCAGTTTTTTCGACATAAGACATACACACAACACACAAATTAAAAAGTAGTTTGTTTCTCTCTTAAAAAAATGCTTAATGAGAAAATTATATAAATTTTTAAAGTTTACAGATACTCTGGGGTGGAATCGCGTAAGGCGATAGTTGATTGTCGCTTTTTTGATTGTCGGTTTTGATTATCAACTATTCGTTGCTCTGTGTAAATCGTTCGCCAAAAATTGTTTGTTCTTTGGAATAACTTACAATTCAGTCAAGAATTAAATGTCATTTTTGCATTTTTATAATTGTGTTGGTTTTAATTAATTATATTATTAAAAAACCAACCAATTTTAAGCCGACCGCATCAAACTTTTTATGAAAATGACATAAATGTATGAAAACGACACCTAAAAAGCTGTCGCTTAATATCAGTACAAAAAACGATTGTCGATTTGATAATCACCTTACATGGAGCAAAATTGTTGATTTTGATTATCAACTATCAACTATCGCGTTAGCCGATTCCACCCCTGTTCTCTTTTAAGCACATCGCCTTGGAAGAGTCGCATTCTCATACCAAGATTTAGCCCCATTACTTTAGTCTCGTTGAGATCTTCGAGCATCTTATGAAAGTAAAAATATAACTTGGAAAAGGACAACAATATCATACCGGATAGTCAGTTCGGTTCTAAGACGTGACATCATTCATGCTGCGTATAAGCCCGTTTCTGATATTCAATGGAACAAATCTAAAAAACAAAGCACTGGTACTTACCTGGTTGGTTTGACAAGTGCTTTTTTCACTGTATGGTTAGAGAGTCTTTATCTATAAATCTTAACAGACTTATCATAAGTTGTCTAGTGTATGCTTTTTTGACATGCTCTTGCTCATTGCTCAATGGTAATAAGTTTGTTGTAAAAAGTAAAAATGTAACATCTAACGCAGTTTTTAATATTTAGAACGATCTTCAATTAGAAGCGGTCAACTCGCCAATATTATATTTACATATATTGTCGAATAAAAATGTAGTAAAGTACCCTGGCACCTGGTTGGATCAGATCAGGGTTTTTGCTCTGACGAAAAGGTTGTTTTATAAGAACTATTGACTTATAAAAGCTGGTGACTTCGGTTATCAACCATGGCCTTAGAACTGTAGATAGGCGACTTCTTTATGATCGAAAAGTCCTCGCACAAGGCAGAACACAAAAGAAAAAGTAAATGAGGATATCCATAGATACGAAGCTTTTGTTTTTATTCTTTCTTTGTGAAAAATTATAAAACCAAATTTTAGTATACATTTTTTTTACCGAAAGGTATTTGCATTAAATTCTAGTACTTTACCCTTCAGCTCCCGCATAAGTTAGTTATAAGTTATTGATAAGTAATAAGAAGGCTAGTTTTTATGAACTTTTGTCTAGCTTTAAAATAGTTAGAATTTATATGGAAAATTAAAAAAAAAAAATACATTAAAACATTTCGCACTACAGGCATTGCATCGCTTTTTGCATTGATTATCGAAAATCTTGGTTATTTCTTTTAAAAGGTGAATACGATAGAAAAAAACTTGTAGATTTTGCATTTCATTTAACCAAAAATTGGTAAAAAAAAATCCTAGAAGAGATCGTCATTTCAAAAAAGGTAAAATGGCGAAAATGTCGGTTTTTCGCGTATCCTAAACGAACACATTTCGAATTTCTTATAAAAGTCGAAAATATCAAAAATTTAAGGTTGTAAAACTGGCTTTTATGTTATGTTTTATCTTAAAAGAATAATATTATAGTAACGAGGTACATATTTAAACCTAAATTTTCAACTTACCATGTTTTGATAGAAAACCGACTATATTTATATAATTACCTCATCGATTGTTTTATGCTCAATGTATTTCTTTTTTGCAATTTGATTGAAATCGCTCGAAAATTTTAGAATTTACTTGAAAATTTACGCATATTCGTGCTCTTACAATAACCAATTTAATTGGGATACCTAAGGGATTTTTTCACGTTCGTCTGCGTAATCATAGAAATTAACACAAATTCTAAAGCAAACGATTTTCTGTTTTATCTTAACTTATACATAAGTACAACGACATTTTAACCGTTATAATTAATCAATTAAAACTCAATCTCATGGCCAAGAAAATATATACATACATATATTGTGTTGTTAACGCAAGTAGCAAAAAAAATTAACGTCCCCAAATGATGTAATTTTTCCTCTCTCTGTAGGCAATTAAAATTGTTAACTACATGATACGTGGTTTACATGCAGGTCCCGTCCTGCCCGTGCAAACTTTTATTATTAGATTTATTTGCTATGCTTTTAGTCCGAAGCGACATGCATTCTTGTATATTGGCTATAGAGACACATTATTTTTTTATATAATTTTGTATTAATTACTCGTTGCAAAGATCGCGCTGTTGCACATTGCAAAAGCCTCTCTAATAATTCCCAGCTTATACCTACGTGAGTATGAAACAAAGTAATCGATTCCATCGAGGCATCACAAAGATGAACAAAGATTATACAAAAAAAAAAAAAAAAAATTATATTTTGTATGTCTATATATAAAACAAATTTACCAATCAATTTAAAATATCTAACTAATCCATCTAAATATGAAACGTTCCATCTATTATATATATCTATCTAATCGAAGGACACGGGCAACATTTTCATTGTTCCGCAGACACCTGGCTTAAATAATTGAATGTGCATCCACGGAACAACAAATAAAAATACATTTGCCGCCATCGGCCCATTGAGGCTAAAGTAAATGTTTATTCGGTCGAGCAATTCCGTCAATGCTATCGCATAATTCCATAATGCATTTAAATGCACTTTCCAAATCAAAATTTTCCCAAAATGTGACCTTTTTTTGCCTTTGGTCAGAGTTTTGAATTAGAATCATCACCAACAACCACATGACTCATATTGCATCAGGTTTGTTTTTTTTTTTTTTTGTTCTTTCGATGTGACCGAAGCATTTTCTGATTTGTTGCGAATGCAAAAGAGATTTGCATTCCTATTTTATACGGTTGCAGTAGTTTTGGGGCGGGTATACTAATATTTTGCCCGTTGCATTATGACGGGGCTAATCGATGTCGATGAATTATAATAATTTCAAGGGAATATAACGGCTGGTGATTGACAGCTAATAAAAACTAAATAGCTGTCAGGGTTATAAATATATGAGTGAAGTGATTTTACATTTGAATCCGCTATTTTGGCAAAATAGTTTTATCAAAATAATTTTAGCAATGTTTGAGGAATTAGATATTTTATTTTAAAGCTTGTGCGAGATTTGTAGATGGAAATTTATTCCTCTTAATACCTCTCTATCTCTGTCTGTACCCCTAATAATATTCGCTCTAATGAAATTAATTTTAGTTTGTAATCGGAGTCCTGAAGCGTTAGAACTTGGTGAAGAAATAAATAAGAACTCATACAAGTTCTAATTTTTCGATAAACCTAGTTTAAGAGGTTAGAATTTTGTCAAGAAATTGGCATACTTTTGTTTATATGTATGTATGTATATGTTTTTGTATATACTAGGGTGGAGCGAAAATTTTTTTTTCAATATTTTTTTTTTTCCTGTATTATAAATTGTTGACCCATGTTCTAAAATGAATACATTCCAAATTACTGTCTTCTACGTCAACATCTTCAGGTGGCGCACTAGACTTGAACTTTGAGCTTATAAGCGAAAAAAATGTATCTGAAAACGGTGGAAATAAAATGCATTAAAATAATTTGATTTTTTTTTTGTATTAAATATATTATATAAATAGATACAAGACCAGTAAATATAATCTGCGATAAGTTTAATTGTTTCCATCAGAAGTTGTTAGACCTAGGGTACGGTTGAAATATTGCGATTTTGTTTCAAAAAACGGTAATTCTAGCCTTGGATTTTGATCTTTGATCTAATGCAGCCGTCTCTTGCCTCTTGCCCACAAACAGATAATGAAGCCTCGGTAACAAGCTTATCGCAACGTTTTACTTACATACATATGTGTGATTGGTCATTTTGTAACATAGCTAGCAACAAATTTTCTGGGTGAACGAAGAATGAATTTCTTTGGATAGTTCTTATAAAGATGTTCTTAAGGTCATCCCGCAAGTACAATGACCTTTTAATCATGTTGAAAATGTGAATAGGACCATATTTACATGATGGCTTTGTTTTGATGTCAAACCAGGTTGGTGCGTAGACTTTCACAATGAATATAACAAGTTCTTTGAGGTTTTCCGAAGGATTTTCTGTGCCAACATATAACCGAAGAATCCTGTTTGCACAAGTTAGCCATCGGGAATGTGCCCGATGTACTCTGAATCTGGCTCGGATATAAGGAAGATATGTTCTTCAATAACAGTCTTTCGATGTGATTTGTTGCCAGTCTTAGCGATGAATAATGTTTTATCTTTACGGCCATCTAAAACCTACAGCTTTACATTGTAGACCTAGACGGGCTTTTTGACGCTCTCGTCGAAATCTACTGCGATCTATTACTTTCGATGAATTTTCAATACTTATGACGTTTAAATCCAGCATACCGGCGTTAGCTATAGTAACTGCCGATCTAATCTATCAGAAACCCAAGTTCTATCACAAGCTGTAGCTGAATTCTGTAGTTTATTTTTCATTTGAAGAGTTTCTTTCTTTTTTTTACAATGTTTTAATGGGCAAAATTCATTGATTTCAGTTTCTGATATTTCAGTAGAAGCACTGTCAGCCAAACATTCCAAAGCTACAGTAGAAGTGCTTGGAATATCAGACGTTATTTTCAAAAACTGTTCGTATTTTCAATATATAAGGGGTTTTTGTGTGATAACATACTCGCATTTAGGCTGCCAAGCTTTCGCACCACCATATTAATATTGAAGATTTGAATGAAACAACAACAATTTAGTGGGCTATACCACCAAGATTTTATAGGCTGGAGTTATAGCTATTTCACGACTGCCAGGCCGATCATCATACTCCTTTTAGTGGCGCTTGGTCATTGTTCAATTTTAATTTGAAATATTTTTTGGGATCGAATTAAAAGTGAACAATGACCAAGCCCACTAAAAGGAGTCTGATGCTCGGCCTGGCAGTCGTTAAATAGCTATAACTCTAACAAAATTTTATAAAACTACTCTGAATTAAAGGAAGAATTAAATTGTAGACCTTGATTTTCTTTATAATTCAAGTAATTTGGGGCAACTGAAAGTAAAATCATAGGTTTCTGATTTAAAATAACTCTGATTTGAGGGAAGAATTTTTAAATATTAGGTATTCATTTTTTTAAATTCAAGTCGTCTGCGCCACCTGAAGACAAAGTCATAGGTTCCTGATTTTTTGTATAAATTATGTCCCAATATAGGGTCACCAATTAATAACACAGGAACAAAAAAAATTTGATTTTTTTTTTTTGTGACATTTTCACTCCAGCCTAATATACATATGTATGAGAACTTGGTTCTTTTAAACAATTATGTTCTTGGCGCGTTTTACTTCTAATTTTAAAGATTTTGATTTATTTTTAACCGGTGCAAATTGGATTACACTCCTCTTGAATATATCTAATATCTCAAGTTTTCAATCTTTTCGATGCACCACAGTCCCAATGGTCTACCAAATAACAACACTATTCTAAGTCGAAATCTATAAATCTGTATATTTGAATATTTCCCTTGGTCACGCCATAACTGAAGAACGATTTTACCGATTTCATTCATCTTTTCTTTTTTTCTTAGTTTTCTAATAGGAAAGAATAATTTCATAAAATTTAACGACTATTTTTTTTTTTTCATTTTGTGAATGACAAAAATTTAAGAATTTTGAAAAAATAGCTATTCTATGAAATCGTTTTCCCCAACCCAGAATCTATCAATCAAAAAATGAATTTATTCATTTGTTAGTGCACACTGCCTAGTCCATTCGATTGGAACTTTTATCCAGTTTTAAGTTTGTTCAGTGGGTTTTTTTGTTAATAGTAGTTAGTTCACCGCAATCACGCATTATATTAAAAGTTTCAGTTAATATAGATTTTTAAAATTTCACCGATTACACGTAGGTATCAACTAAGGTCGCAGAACTCAATTGAATGCCATCCGATTTGCATGGGGATTATTGTTAGGGATTCGTAATAAAACAGGTATACCCAACAGAAAATGGGAAATTTTGACAGGAAAAGTCTGAAAATAGTGAAAACCCTAATTTGCATACTTTCAGGGGTCCCCAACAGATGACGTTACGCTCTCAGACTGCTACATTTGTGTACACAAACTATTCGAGCGGTGGCAAGAACTTTGTATTGTAATGGGTTGTTTTAAGGCCCTATTATTATTATTTTCACTTATTTTTAAAATTTATGAAATTCCGTGCGAAGCCAGGTCTTCCAGCTAACCACTTTATAAATTTGATGACGATTCATTCATTTTGTTTCCCTATGCAATCAACAAGTGGGTAGTATCTCTTGGCGAAATTGTTATTGCAGAAAATCCAGCATTTTCGACCGCAATTATGATGGTTTTTTTTTTTTTCAAAATGCTTTCACAGATTTTTGGAGAAAAAAAAATCTCCGAAAAATTGTTACTTCGCGTAGAACCATTTTGATTCATTTTCGCTTTCCTTGAAAACGGTCAAAATGGATTTTTATCAATTTTGTATGTTATGTTTTAAAAATTTTTAATATTGTTGTGTATTATTTTTTTCAAAAAATATTAAAAAAAAAGTTTAAATTCTTTTTTTTTTAGAATAGAATAGAAAACAATACAATACAATAGAATACAATAAAATATAATAGAATAGAATAGAATAGAATAGAATAGAATAGAATAGAATAGAATAGAATAGAATAGAATAGAATAGAATAGAATAGAATAGAATAGAATAGAATAGAATAGAATAGAATAGAATAGAATAGAATAGAATAGAATAGAATAGAATAGAATAGAATAGAATAGAATAGAATAGAATAGAATAAAATAGAATAGAATAGAATAGAATAGAATAGAATAGAATAGAATAGAATAATGGGTGATTTTTTAAGAGGTTTAGAACTTTAAAAAAAAAAAACACAAAAAATTCGAAAAAATGAATGAAATATTTATTTGAATCGATAGTTTGAACCTTGCAATTTAATGTTTAAAGATAATTTCATGCAAATGTTGACCGCGGCTGCGTCTCAGGTAGCCCATCCGCTGAGTCCAATTTTGGCATACTCTTTCACACATATCGGCCGGTATCTCACGAATGAATGCATGGATGTTGGCTTCCAGTGCGTCAATCGAAGCGGGCTTGTCCCTATAGACATTAGCCTTGACATACCCCCACAAAAAATAATCTAATGGTGTCAAATCGCACGATCTAGGCGGCCAATTGACCGGCCCGAAACGTGAAATTAACTGTTCACCAAACTCGCCTCGCAATTGCGCCATTGTTTCGCGTGCTGTGTGGCATGTGGCACCGTCTTGTTGAAACCACATATCATGCAAGTCAAGAACTTCCATTTCGGGCAAAAAAAAGTTTGTTATCATCGCTCGGTAGCGTTCACCATTGACAGTAACGCTGCGATTCGCATCATCTTTGAAGAAATATGGCCCAATAATGCCGCCAGCCCATAAACCGCACCAAACAGTGGCTTTTTCGGGATGCATTGGTAGCTGTTGCAATGCTTCTGGCTGATCTTCACTCCAAATGCGGCAATTTTGCTTATTTACGTACCCATTCAACCAAAAATGAGCCTCATCGCTGAACACAATTTTTCGATAAACAACATTTCGAACCGAGCACGAATTTTGATAGTAAAATTCAATAATTTGCAAGCGTTGTTCATTTGTAAGACGATCCATGGTTAAATTGCAAACCAAACTGAAGCTGTTTGACAGTAACACAAGGTACTAAACACACGTCAGCTGTCAAAACCAGTGTTGCCAAAACCAAACCAGCTTAAAAATCACCCGTTAGAATAGAATAGAATAGAATAGAATAGAATAGAATAGAATAGAATAGAATAGAATAGAATAGAATAGAATAGAATAGAATAGAATAGAATAGAATAGAATAGAATAGAATAGAATAGAATAGAATAGAATAGAATAGAATAGAATAGAATAGAATAGAATAGAATAGAATAGAATAGAATAGAATAGAATAGAATAGAATAGAATAGAATAGAATAGAATAGAATAGAATAGAATAGAATAGAATAGAATAGAATAGAATAGAATAGAATAGAATAGAATAGAATAGAATAGAATAGAATAGAATAGAATAGAATAGAATAGAATAGAATAGAATAGAATAGAATAGAATAGAATAGGATGGAATAGAATAGAATAGAATAGAATAGAATAGAATAGAATAGAATAGAATAGAATAGAATAGAATAGAATAGAATAGAATAGAATAGAATAGAATAGAATAGAATAGAATAGAATAGAATAGAATAGAATAGAATAGAATAGAATAGAATAGAATAGAATAGAATAGAATAGAATAGAATAGAATAGAATAGAATAGAATAGGATGGAATAGAATAGAATAGAATAGAATAGAATAGAATAGAATAGAATAGAATAGAATAGAATAGAATAGAATAGAATAGAATAGAATAGAATAGAATAGAATAGAATAGAATAGAATAGAATAGAATAGAATAGAATAGAATAGAATAGAATAGAATAGAATAGAATAGAATAGAATAGAATAGAATAGAATAGAATAGAATAGAATAGAATAGAATAGAATAGAATAGAATAGAATAGAATAGAATAGAATAGAATAGAATAGAATAGAATAGAATAGAATAGAATAGAATAGAATAGAATAGAATAGAATAGAATAGAATAGAATAGAATAGGATGGAATAGAATAGAATAGAATAGAATAGAATAGAATAGAATAGAATAGAATAGAATAGAATAGAATAGAATAGAATAGAATAGAATAGAATAGAATAGAATAGAATAGAATAGAATAGAATGAATGGAATGAATGGAATAGAATAGAAACGTTCAACCTATTGAAATGAACATTTACTTCACATACGACCGATTACGCTTAGTTAAAGCAATAGGTAATAGGTAATATTGAATGATTAAAAAAAAGTCATACGTAATCCAAAATTTGTCTCTTCTTGTTTTTGAAGTCGTTCACGGCATCGTTAATAGAGGTGAATATATCGATTCCAAAATTCCAATTGCTATGTCAATCAACTCTCTCTTAGAAATCCTCTGAATAAGCAACACAATCCATTTAAAAGACATCATAAAGAAAATAGATGTTAACTCAATTAAAAACACTCATAGAGCCTCTTCGAATGCTTTCAAAATGTCCTTAACATGTAATCGCTTTCACTAACATCAAATTCTAATCCTTCAAAAAAAAAAAAAAAAACACATCTTCTGGAATTGATCCATCACCTTGTTGCTGTTTGAAATTCTTGTGATAATTGTGTGTGACAAAAGCTTTTCTTCTCATCTCATCACTTAAAAAAAACAAATAACAAAGGATATAAAAACATTGCAAAAAAATCTATCCAGATTCTTTCATCACCTGACAAGTTGACAATTCATTGACAATCGGCAACCTCCAGAGACACATCACCAAAGTATTACCACGAAACCACGAGGCAAAGACAATATCTACGTAAAAAAAAATGCTCTGCATGAAATGAAATTTCCATTACTCTCGTCTTTTGCAAAAGCTATACCAATATAATCCTCAGAACATGTGCTCCTCACACTCTTAACATCATCCATTCACATCCCCACCTTTGGTCATGTGGTGCTGCACTAACATAGTGAGTCTTAAAGCTCGCGTCCAGCAGCAAACGTTTTTCGGACATTTTTCTAATGGCTATCTCTGTGTTTCCTTTACCGTTAGGTATTTTCGTTTTTTTTTTTCTCTCTACCAAAACCCCTAACCAATATTTTTTGAGGTCTTCCTTTGAAATACAACGACGATATGGTATTTCAAATGTGGCAGTAGAAAATTCAATCTGCAACTGCAACTTCCTTCGGGGTATGCCACAAATAGCCAGGACACAAAAAAAAAAAAAAACAAGCACGACTGTGTGCAGTATAATCGCTTGGTAGTTTTTGTCAACGGCATTGTCGTCAACGACGACGACGGACGGTGAAATAATATTCTCGTTCTCGGTCTTTCGTCTTTCAGTAAATTATTTAGTCACCTAGACACACATTGTTGTCTTGTAGTTATTATAGGAGTCGTCCGCGTGCATATGATGCAGCAAAAAGATCCTCCTTATTCGTGTGCAACCCACACTTAGATTTGTGTCCACTTATTGCCAATTCGTGATGATGAATGAAAGCCATGGATATTCATGAAGGCCAATTACGTGAGCCAAAGTAGATTCCTCACCAATGTGGTACGCATACACCAATCCCTGGAGGTTGAGGGCCTTTGCCTCCAATTCGTCCAGCAGCAGCTGAAGATGGAAAAGGTGCAACCATATTCAACTGATGCGTTCCCCATCATATACTATCTAGAGAAGATAGGAAAGGATAGGTAGGTAGTATACCAACAGAAGCCGCACCTGGAGGCACCATCATCGTTTGGTTCAATCTCTTGCCACCATCATCACTTCACTCACTCTTCACTATATGTATATGTTGGATCCGATTCTGATGATAATAATGCTTCAGCTGATTTCATAACCAGTTGGCATCCGTCTGGCATTGGCCGGATAGGAACAGGACGAATGTAGGGGCCACAGGTAAATAATATCTAATTCCACCGTCAACGCCAAACTGGAAAATACCTGTAGCAGAAAATATTTCCATCGGTGTCCGGTGCACGTATTCGGGATTCAGGATTTTTGTATGCTAATCACTCTGTGTGCACGATTCATTTCGGAATTATTATGCCATTTTGAGAACTGGTCGAGTGTGGGTTGGTGATGGTGGCGGTGGCGGTGAGATTGTCATTCTTTAAAAATCACAATTCTGGATCAGAAGACTCGAGGAAGCAAGCAGAAGCTCTGGTCAGTTGCATAAAAGTTCTGATTAAAGTCTCTCCCTTGCTCCCCGGGTTTTATAGGTAGTAAGAAGATGAAATGAGAAACTGCGCAATTATGGTGGATATAGGAATAAACGAGCAACTACTATATTGTTGTGCATTTGGGGATTGCTTATTGGCGTGTGACCAAAATGCCAAAATCTCAAAGTCTCTAATTAAGTTTTTGGTTTGTCTGGGAGATTTGTTTTGCTATACAGAAATCGGTGGTATTTAGAAAAGAAAAATTCTATGATCACTTGAATCAGTTAAGGCCATGCAACAGCTAAGTTTTAAGTCTAAGGCTATAATGAGCAGAAGACATAAATGACATCATAACTACCAAATCAAAAACATCATAAGCGCTGATGTGATTCTGAGTTTTAGTTTCATGACATAACTTTCGTAGAAGAGTTATATTTCCAAAGCAAACAATCACATAATACACAAAAATAGAAAAATCACTTAAAATGAAAAAAAGTCATTCAAAATCGTCAAAAAAGTTCAGACAAATTCTTTGAAGGCCGTAGCGATCGCGCTCAATAGATAAACCTGGGGTGCTAACTAAATTATTAAATTAGTATTGTTTTTAATTTTGTTGGCTTACTTCTGAAAAAAAAACTACCTAGCTATACATTTTAATCAAAATCGGTTTTTAAAATATACCTTCCATGGAATCCACGCCCCGGCTTCTCACGCGTACTCAAATATAAGTTGCGTACAAAATAAAATATGAATAAATATAAACTAAAGACTAACACAGTTAAAAAATTTTATTATTATTTTTATTATTTTTAAATTTCTAATTGGTTGCAGAAGTGCGATTTTCAAAAAAAAAAAAAATGCTTAAGATATCGAAGTTACACATTTTCAGCTTTATGGAGTCGATGAATGCGAAGAAAATTCGAATATTAAAATATTTAGTCAAGTAGTGTTTTAATTTGCAAAATTTGTTGAAAAAAAATTGATGGTTTTCGAACAAATTTGTTCCAAGATATGTTAAGTACAAATTTTAAAACTGATATATAAAGAAGAGTACGTAATTTATATTGAAGAGAACTTAAATAAAATTTATTAGTTTCCTAAATAATAATAAAAAAAATTCAAATATAAAAAAGTGGGCGTATTATATTAAAAAATATTTTTGAACGTAATAATATCAAATTGTGAATATTTTATACAAATCGGTCAACTGATTTCTAGAACTATAGATTCAACGGAATGCATTTCCATTTTATATGCGTAGATGAGCGTGGAAGCGGGCGAGAAAAGTTTTATTTCTTAGGTTATATAGAGAACAAATCGATTTGTTGAAAAGTGGACGTGGCAAAGGGCGAATATTTAAAAAAATATAAATATTATTATAAGGTTCAAGAGAATTCAATAAAACAAATGTCTGATATTTATATTCATTCAAAAACTTATAAGAAAAGTAGGCGTGGTGGTGGGTTGATTTCCAAAAAAAATACATATAGTATCATGATTTATGTTAAGGAGAGCTTAGATATATAAGTTCTGCTTCCTATGGTTGCTAAATAAAGAAAATTTTAATATCATAAATATAGCGTGACAATAAGTGAATTTTACTAAAACCACTTTTGCATCGTTTAAATGGACCAGACCAAAAAATTACGCTAATCCATCGTATATAACGGGTGATTTTTAAGCTGGTTTGGTTTTGGCAACACTGGTTTTGACAGCTGACGTGTGTTTAGTACCTTGTGTCACTGTCAAACAGCTTCAGTTTGGTTTGCAATTTAACCATGGATCGTCTTACAAATGAACAACGCTTGCAAATTATTGAATTTTACTATCAAAATTCGTGCTCGGTTCGAAATGCTTTTTTATCGAAAAATTGTGTTCAGCGATGAGGCTCATTTTTGGTTGAATGGGTACGTAAATAAGCAAAATTGCCGCATTTGGAGTGAAGATCAGCCAGAAGCATTGCAACAGCTACCAATGCATCCCGAAAAAGCCACTGTTTGGTGCGGTTTATGGGCCGGCGGCATTATTGGGCCATATTTCTTCAAAGATGATGCGAATCGCAGCGTTACTGTCAATGGTGAACGCTACCGAGCGATGATAACAAACTTTTTTTTGCCCGAAATGGAAGTTCTTGACTTGCATGATATGTGGTTTCAACAAGACGGTGCCACAAGCCACACAGCACGCGAAACAATGGCGCAATTGCGAGGCGAGTTTGGTGAACAGTTAATTTCACGTTTCGGGCCGGTCAATTGGCCGCCTAGATCGTGCGATTTGACACCATTAGATTATTTTTTGTGGGGGTATGTCAAGGCTAATGTCTATAGGGACAAGCCCGCTTCGATTGACGCACTGGAAGCCAACATCCATGCATTCATTCGTGAGATACCGGCCGATATGTGTGAAAGAGTATGCCAAAATTGGACTCAGCGGATGGGCTACCTGAGACGCAGCCGCGGTCAACATTTGCATGAAATTATCTTTAAACATTAAATTGCAAGGTTCAAACTATCGATTCAAATAAATATTTCATTCATTTTTTCGAATTTTTTGTGTTTTTTTTTTTTAAAGTTCTAAACCTCTTAAAAAATCACCCGTTATAATGTGTTATAGGCGCGATTTATTCAAAACTACCATGGAAAATAGCACCATGATTTTTTCCGAATTATCCAACCAACTTTTCAGTTCTTTCTTTCCGAACAAACCTTATTCGGGCTATTACGAACAATATAAATGTTAATCTCGGAGCTATGGGCAATATGAAAAAAAAAAAAAACGAAGCACGTGCTCAAATCAGGTGCACAATAGAAAAAGATGAGCAGGTGCTATGAATATGCTAGTGTTAAATTTTTGTATTTAAATGGAGAACCTGCTCTGAAAAGTGGAGCTTTTAGCAGGTGCTCAGTTTTATTTGGATCACCCTATATTTTAAGGAGTTGTTTTAGTAATCTAAAGAACGAGTTTCATGCTTCATGAACTATACTTAATTTTCTTCGATTCGATTGACAGTGCGTAGAGGGAAAAGACATATTTCAATTGGAAATAAGTTGCTTGTACATAGCTTCCCCACTGTTAGTAAACTCTACATGCGTTTGTAACTTTCATTAATCCAAGACAAATTGGCAGGGTAGACCCTTTTTAAGTGTTTCAAACAATTTTGATTTTATATTTCAGACTCTTTTTGTTATTACTTTTTTTTATTCATAATTCTGCTTTTAATTATTATTTCCTCTATTGAATTTTAACTGTATAATGCTCGTCATAATTTGTTTTTACTTCTTATCACGCTTAACAAGAACTAACTCAGAACTGTGTTATCAAGATTTGTATTTTTAATACAATAACTGTAAATTAAAGAAGCCAATTCTTCTCTAATGCTCAGTTAGAATGAGGAACTATACGTGACAATTTTGAAATACAGAATTTTTAAAATAAATAATTTTGGAATATAGAATTTTGAAACCGAATTTTGGCATTTACAGAATAATGACCCCAACCCCATAAGCATATTATTTTTGGACTTATTCAGTTGCAAGTCAAAAGATAACTGTGATATTTGTTCTCTTATTGACTTATCACCCTGTGCAAATATTTATGTGTCGAGTAACCACTCAGAACATTGTGAAACAGGCCCTCAATAAAGTTTTTCCCAAAACAACATAAATAATAAACAAAATTGTATGACTACCAATACCGGTTCGTTTCTTTACCAATGCCTTCGTCATTAAAATGCTATATTGCAATATTGCCACTTTATCTGTAGACGTAGGCTGACATAATAACACCTAATAATTGTCTTTCGTCTACCCTAACCTATTATTCAACTAGAATCACTTTCCTTTGAAAGTATATAACATATTATTAACGGTAAATGACACAAACAAGATACGAGTATAGTGTGTGTAATGTTTTGTTTTCTTCTGTCACATCCATTTGCATACTACATCAAATTTACTCATCATGTTAGCTTTCACGGTTGCCACATGTAACTCAAAAAAAAAATAATCATCTTTTTTTTTTTTTAATATGGACCTTCAAAAAAATATTAAAAAGTGTTTGAAATGAGTTAAATTTAAATTACTAGTTTTTATTTTCGATGTGAAAATAATATCAAAACATGATACATTTACAGTCGTATTTATTAGATTTTTGTCTACTTAGACACTGTCTTACTATTTTCAAATCGATGGAAATATGCTTTATTTAATAAAAATAAATATCACATTATTCACGGTTAAGACTGTCTACTCTTGTGTCTTAATATGGCAGCTATAAGGCAACAATAAACAAGGTTTTTAAACACATTTTCCAAATTTGGACAGTTGTTTAAAGTTAAACAACGTTTATAAATAAGAATATTACTTTCCAAAACTGCCAATTTGTAATAATTTTAGTACAATTTTATTATTTTTATATCAACTTTAACAGAACTTTGCACTAAAATTGGTAGAAAATGTGAGTTTTAGAAAATTAACGAACAGAGATATTGATGATTCAATTTCGATAATTGGGTTCTTTTAAGGGATCGTGAAAGCTTATCAACTTTTGTTTTTAAAGTTTTTTTAACATTGCTAAAAACTTTAACACTATCGTCAACAAAAAATCTACCAAAGTTTGGTACCATGTTCGTTCATACCGCATGCCACATGCATGACACTTTTTTTTTATTTTTTACATATTATTACTGTCTGCATGGGTTTTTCTGCAGCAGAGCATGAAATTCTTTGCTTTGGCAGTCTTTTTTTTTTTTTTTTTTTGATTATGTCATTGATTGTTGGCAAAACACAACACAACTCATCATCGTTTTATGGTGATTGTTTTTGTTTTTATCTTTCTGGTTGTCGCCGATTTTAATTTCAAATTTTATGTCTCAATATGAAATTTTGCGTTAAAAATTATGTTATTTTACTCATCAATCGATCAATGTACTCGTTAAAAAATTATATTATTGTTTATAAACAATTTGTTTTTATTTTGATAAAAACTTAAACTTATAACCAACAGATTTTATTTATTCATTAACCGACAGGACAAATGAGAACAATCTATTTTTTTATATTGTTTTCTTTGTTTTGTTTGTTTATTTTTCAAATATATATTTTAATTTAACAAAAAAATACCCAGTGTGATAAAACAAATACAAATATATTATTGCTTATTAGAGGGGGAAGTATTTTAATTAATTCATCAATCGCATCCGCGAAAATGTCACTCACAATGTCAATTGGAAATTCATTTTCCAAATGACAATGGAATAATTGGAAGAATCCTGCAACGGCCATAGGTATACATAGATTGGATTTTCAAAAAATCGACTTCTGTACAAAAAAAATAATAAATTAAATTGCCTTTCCATAGATTTTTGCAATTGTGGTATTTTTTTTATTATTTGACAGTTTCAATTTTGATTATGTTGAATTTTATCAAGAAACAGAAATGTAATATATATATAGAAAGGCTATTTGTTTTAAACAAATCTTCCCTGCGAAGAAAAGGACCTTTAAAATTTCATGACTTAACAGTTCGTATAAATTTATTTCTTTGTTCATAAATTCATATAAAATAAGTTCATCTCTGAGTACAAGTTCAATTCAAATCGCCACATAAACACATTCCTTGTACTTTCATTAAACATAGAGAATTCACTAAAGAAGGCAACAAAAATACTACCTTAGGTTATCCCGAGTCCAATGACTAAGCAAAAATATCTTACCCATGTTTCCCTATTGATTAGTTTCAATAACGAACCGATTACCACTGATTGGGTCTCCAAAGTGAAAGCAAAAACATTACTTAAATCGGAGTGTCCGTTTATCTCCTGTGTATGCAAATTATTTTATAGGTACGTTAGGTATATACCTACTTCCTCAACCTCAGACCTCAATCAATCGAACATATACATTCCTAGAGCAAACTTTTGTCGTTTGGTCATTCTGTGGATTAGATTCGATTTGGATTGCTGCAATTTTTGAAAGTAATCTCCTTAGGCACTTCGCCATCTGTCAATTGTCCGCCATTGGAGTCCACTTTTAGATTGATTTGAATTGCTTCAGCAGCCTTCTCATCATTATTCCTCCAACCCCCGCCGCCTGGTTCTCTTAGGTTATGTTAATGTTGATTATTGCAGGGAATTGCACAAATAAAGTGAGTGAGGACAAAAACTACCACTGCGAGAACGACGTCGGCCGCCGGTCGTTTGATTTGGTTTGGTTTGGTCGTTAGAAGAAAGAAACAACGATTTGTACTCTTGTCTGATTAGATTTCTGCTACAATGATAAAATAATTTCAATGTTTCTTTCTTAAGCAAAACACACTGTGATGTATTGAGCAAACATTTTGCTGAAGTTTCAAGAATCATCGTTTAAGGTTATTTGAGGGTTTTAAACACAGTTTGATATTTAACCAAGAATTTTATACGACAAAACTTACGGTCATCGAATGAAAGCTTGCAATATGTTGTCAGATGATTTTTATTGCAAACTTCGACCACCGAATACATTGATGTTGAATCAATAAATTGTTGACCATAAAGGTTTCTTTTTGAAATACTGGTATGGGTAATTTAATGTTTTTAATCAAGGAAAGTGAAAGAATTGAGAAAGGTACGACGCACGCTTTGAATTATAGGATTACTAATAATTTTTAAATTTGTTTGAAGAAATAAACAAATAATAATATTGGTGATTTCAGTTCAAATTCGTCAACCCCTTTTCGAAGATGTTTACTTAGAAGTCGGTTACAAAAACAGTTTTGCATTTTTGGAGTTCATTAATTTTTCCTAAATTTCTATTGAAGTAAAAGAAAAATAATTGCCAACAAAATTATGTCTCTAAAAAATTTAGTGTAATGTTTATGTCGATTATGGAATTTGCAGTGCAGTGATCTCTTTAAACCAATGTTTCGTGAAAGAAAATTCAAAATTCCGTTAATCCATAATTCTGCTTTTAACATAAAAAATTCTGTAAAGTTTTATACATGTTGAATAATCGACATGCAATTAATTTTTTTCTCTATTGAATTTTAACAGTTTAAACTCGTCATAATTTGTTTTTACTTTCTATCACGCTTAACTAGAACTAACTCAGAACTATGTTACAAGGTTTGTAATTTCAATACAATAACTGCAAATTAAAGAAGCCAATTCTTCGGTAATGCTCAGTTAGAATGAGGAACTATACTTGACAATTTTGTAAATGTAAAAGAAAAATTTTTTGGATAATGAAAGAAAGTGCGCAGTTACAGAAATTTGGAATACAGAATTATGAAGTAAGAATTTTGGATTTACAGTATTTTGGATTTACAAAATTTTGGATGTACAGAATTTTTAAATACAAAATTTTTGGATTTACAGAATTTTGAAATACAGAATTTTGGAATACAAAGTTTTGGAAACCGAAGTTTGAAATTTATAGAATAATGACCCCAACCCTTCAAATATTATTGAGCCTTTATATATTAAAACAAAATAAAAAATCATACAAACGAACAAAAATACATATACACATGTAAATATACATATATTTCATATATTTTTGTCTTAAAAAAAAAAAACCGTTCAAATTTTCACAAAACTTCATACAGAAAAAAAATTACACAGCACTGTATGTTTAATTTCCATAAAATTGAAAAATTATTTCCCGATCAATACACCAAATCAATTATAAAACAAAAAAAAAGAGTCTATGGGAACTCCATTGCAACACCACCGATCAGCTTGGTGCAACTAATAGTTGGTTGGTGCGCAAATAATGTGTAGCAAACAAATCCAAGTACACGCGCACACCAAACTATGTTTCTACTATAACTGCCTACTTGTCTTGCCCAATGGAATTCTTTAAATTGGTTACAAGGTTTTTGGTTTGCTCGCAAGTTTTGGTTGAAATATTCCAAATATATTCTTAGAGAAGCTAATTGTCTTGAAAAATGTTTTTTTTTTAACTTGAACACAAATCATTCAATTAAGCTTAAAAAATCTGTCACAATCCCAACCCATTGGGGGTAATTCCAGGTTTAATTCCTGAAATTGCCATCATGATTGTGGAAAATGTTTGAATTAATTAAATATAAGACTTTTTTTTCTGTTGAATTCATCCAATCTAATCTTCAACCAATTGGAAATATTAACACTTTTTGGACACCAAATATAATTTCCTCTGCAGACAAAGTAGTTTTTAATTTAATTTTGTTTTATTTCTTCCTTTTGGCTTGTGTCTTGTCCGTTGCAAATACGGGCATCAACAATTTCTGTATTTGCAAAATCGAAATTGTTTCCACCATAGCTATTTATTTATTGCACTATAAATGTTGTTTTGTTCAGGTCCACTGTACTCTAGACATCAACTACTGATAGTGTTATATGCCAAATATGGTATAAGACATTCAATGCAGAACATATATGCGTGACTGGCTGTAGTCTTTTTTATTATAAACTTTTCAGAGACAAGTCATTACAGTCATGTGAAAATTGTGCCTCATATTTTAGTGTTGTTCATAAACCCACTCATGGAACCATTAATGTTAATTTGCATATGTTTTTTTTCTCACTAATCCAATTGTTGTGTGTTCTGTTTGGTTACGATACGGCAATATTTCTTATAGATTATATTCATGCTTAAAATTGAGATTTGAAAATTTTGAAGAAAACAATAAAAAAAAACAACCAATCAAATAAATTTCAAATGCTTCTTTTGATGGTTCCATTGAATTTTTAATTAAAAGCTGTTGTTTGATACTTTGCATGAATTATATTATAAATTAAGATTTTTTTTTATCCGAATGGGCTATGAGCTGTGTATGGTTTTTTATTTGACCGATCTAACTAAATTCTTCCTGCTCTTTTGTTTTTTGTTCTTTTAAAACGTTGATAAACTGACCTTTCCCATTTCAAATGTATGTAAGTTTAATAAATGTACTAATTAAGAATAAATTCGCTAGAGCCCAATGCCAACAGCTCTTACGATTTTGATTAAACTTGGTATCTGTAATAACCAAAGGGATTGTTGGATAACATCGTTTTTGGTTTTGACGTTTTTTGCGAAAACTTTTTGCCTTATTTAGCATTTTCAAGGTATTTTCTTGAGAAAGTTGTTTGAAGAATATTGACTCAATAATTGGTCAGGATTATAGAATATCCAATGAGCATAAAAAGTGCTTTTAGAGAAATATATTTCTTGACAGCTGCCAAGTCGTAATAGAAGCACACAATTCTTAAGTAACTAAATGGAATATTTGGGGTTTAAAGAAAAAATTCTGGTGTTCCACAAGGAAGTGTTCTTGGTCCGGTTTTGTTTGTTTTTTAAACTTGCGATAAATTTGCCTCCAGAAAAACAGTTATTGCAGCTTTCTTTGTAGATAATACTGTTCCATTGCATTGGAACGACACAGTTTGTCAATGTACAGTATGGTCAGGCAGAAATTGCAGTCGTACCAGAACAGAGTTTTAAAAGAGGCAAATGTTTGGTGCTATTAAAGCAACTTATATCCACAGTGACCTATTTATCGTTATAAAAATCTTAAAAAGCAAGCTTGAAACTCAGCTTCACTATCATTGTAAAAGCTTTCAGTAAGGTGTAAAAGCGTCTGAAGACCTACTCACCAAAAAAAAACAATTATTTTTCGTTAGATAAATCATTAAGAAAACAGTGCATGGCTTGTGGAAAGAGTTGGTCGAAAAATCAAGGTACTGCCTTGATAAATTTGAAATATTGAAATTCTTCAACTATCTCTCGACAATATTACCACACCAGTGGATAAAAACATGGAAGAAGAAAGAAGCGAATAGCTGCTCACATCCAAATGAACATATGTACGTACATATACTACACTTAGAGTAAACAAAAGATTATGTCAATTAAACAGAAACTAACGAGCTATTTTTCAACACGGCCGATCATTTTAATAGGTCGAGTTAAATAACATGACAATAAAGATAAATTAACTTGGTTTGCTGGTAAACTGACAGCACTCGTCTGTTTCATATGCATTATTCATGTTTAACTAACCCAGTATTCTGATACGCTTACACGTGATCCCGGATGAATAATCATGAGGCACTGTAATCTTAAAATTCATACAATTTTATAAGCTAATTAGCTTTTAAATTCTCCACGAAATTTATTAATTCGGGAAACAAATTTTCTAGATGAATTCAGCTGTCGTTTCATTTTGGATTTTAGTTTGAAGACAATTTATTGCAGGGGAGATTCCCGATAGAAAACAAATTTTAGTGGTAATAAAATATTGAGAGGAAAAAAAAATTCCCCTTGATATTGCGGATAGAGCACCAATGTTAACATAGCGAAATTAAATAAATATGTATAATCCTTAAAATCATATTAAAATATGTCCTAGTTTATTTTTTACAATAATTTGTTTTTTTTTGTTTAAATAAATCTTAATTTAACATTAAAAATAATCTTATTAAAATCGTGTAAGATTCTGAGATTTCAATAACTTTATTAAAGGGTTCACTTACCTTGTAAATTTAACAAGAGACTTGTTTAATTATAACCTGACGTTTTATCCAAATGACCTTACGTTAACTTCTAAGTTCCTGCTCCAAAAAAAAAAAAAAACATTCTTAATTTGTTCATTCATTATTGCAATATCGACACAGTAAAACAAAATTGGCTATTTTTAGCAGTGGATATTTAAAACACCTACAATCAAACTAGAGTCGATAAAAAAAAGATATAAAAATAATTGGTGGTCAGTTGCAGAATTAAACAAAAAAATATTGCTTAACCATCTTGATTTTTTTCTTTCTGTAGAGACCTAATTAATTAATGTTAAAATTATAAAAAGTTTTAATACATCCTTTTTATCAGCTTTTCAAAATAAAAAAAGATATTCACTCTTTTTTTTAATAAGCGTTTCAATTAATTTACACTTAAATAAAGCCGCACTTTATCAGCAAAAAATAAGCTTGATTAATATATAATTATCCAGAAACAGCCACTTAATGGTTGACACTTTGATCGGAGTACCATACTCACTACCACCGACATCCAAACTATAGACATTTATATTGAAGTACACAATATCTGACGCATTTCAAGTGTGCATGCATTCAGTTTTTTTATCACACTCAGCATCAACTCTTTTTAAAGCACCTACATACATACATCATATAAAAAAAAAAAAATAATAATAACAAAAACATACATATCATACCTCTACAAAAAAACAACTCTTCCTTTTACAATTAAAATCCATTCCATTCAATTTGCATTAATAATAATAAATTGTAGATATAGCAAATTTTATTTTATTTTTTCTTCTCATAAGAGAAAATCACTTTTATTTAAATATACATCTCTCTATAAATAATAATATCTTCAGTTAAAAAAAAAAACGATATTGAGTAATTAATTCGATTAAATTAATTTTAAAAAATAAAGTAGGTGCTTCAGCTTTTGTTTTTGATACAATAATCTCGAATTAATTTGATTTAATCAACCTTTGCAAATTCTTTAATACTCTTTTTATTTTCTGTAACGTTTCTTTTTTTTTTTAATTTAGTTTAATAAATTTATTGTGTGAATTTTTTGAAGCGGTAATAAAAAGATTTATTTAATTCTTTATTAAAGTATTAATTTAAAAATTCAACAATAGTGAGCTGAGATTAATGTTTTTTTTTTTTTTTTTTTTTTTTTTTTTTTGTGGAAATGCATGTTAACAAATCTGCTTTTGACTCAATTACTTTCTTTGAATGATATATGTAGGTCTATTGTTTAAAAACTCATCTCCAAATGATAAAGCCATTCGCATTAGATTAAGAAAGGCGTTTCCGTCTCATTCATCTGCCAATATACATACATATACTTTCTTACTATAAAATTATTAATATTTATATCTATGTTTTATTATAACTAGTCTCTTTCTCTTATGAGGAAAAAGCTCATGAACTATGAAAATGTTGTAGTTATGCAAATTGAAATTCATGAACCATGTAATGTGCCAGGGTTAAGAAAGCCAACCACTTTTTTTTGCACTTGTTATTTAAACTAGTTCGTGAGTTGTTTTCTTTTTATCTATTTTAGTTAAATAATAAAAATCAATAAAATATTAAACAATACAAAATTAAAATAGTATTTCCCACGGGCTCGTATGTTTATTTGGGCGTTAACTTAGTCAAATCGTCTTAACTTTTTGGTATGGGAGAGTTTGACGACTTTAAAGAAACTTTAGAAAAAAAGAAGATCAGTGTATGTTTAACCAAGTTGTTAAACGATAATCTATGGGTGTGCATTTTAAGACTGTCAAGAGTTCAAAAAGCTTAACACGCGAAGAAAATAAATAAGCAGTTACTAGAACTTTATAGTTTTGGTATGAGTCTCCAATGAGCATTATACACCATACTGTTTGTTTGCATCAGTAAATCGGAAGATAAATTACTGGATTATATTGTGAGAAGATGTGGTAAGAATGTTATATAATGCTGTATTTACACGACTGACAAATTGGCAGTATTTCTGTCAAAAAAAAAAAAACTAGATTATAATAGAATTCATTCCTTTACCAGTTTGTTGACAGAAATACTGCCAATCTGTCAGTCGTGTTAATCCAGCAAGATATTAAAAATGCCGGACTTAAACATCTAAAAAGACTTATTCAGATTTGTACGCTTTTGGAAAATATTTTATCAAGGCAATTTTTAGAATGTGTATGTTTTTTTTCACGGAAACGGATTTTTTTTGGGTAACTTTGACAAGTCATTATTTTTTTTTTCAAGTCAAGTGTTACTTGCATCTTTTTATTTTAAAATTGAAAAATAGTTCCTATGAATCGCTACCGACATCTCACCTCAACTCAAAATCATAAAAAAAAATCATTTTTATCAAATCTTTTCTTTAGCTTTTGAGAAAAACACGATTTTTAACGTGTTTTTGTTTTAAATCGTTTATGAAAATATTCAATAACTTGTAAGTTTTAAATAAATACTACTCGTTTTCGAAATATTGAGTTATCAGAAAGAAATATTTGTTTTTTTTTCTTTTAATTCAAAAGAATACTCCTGTTATGTTTGATGTTTAAAAGAACTTTTTTTTTTAATTTAAGCATTCTAGAGACTTCAAAGAAGGATTTCCATATAATTGTACAATTATGAGAAAACTGTAGAAGCCCAATTTTGAAAAATTAGTTTAAGTTGCAGATATTTTAATAAATGTTTTACTTTCTTGTGCCGAATGGGCGTGGCAGTAGGCGAATTTCTAAAACACTTATCATGTTACGAAATACACATTCTGAAATTTTTAACTTTGTTAAAATATTGAATAAAAAGAATACTGAAATATAAAAAAATGGGCGTGGCGGTGGGTGGTTTTGATCTTTTATTGTATAATTCAAATGTTAGAAAAATAAACCAAGTTCTTGAACCTCTACGGTTTTGTTTCTTTTTAGCCCAGATACGGCAGTTTGGTTAATTTACATTAAGCCAGAAATAGTTCTCATCGTTGAACATAGTTTTAGTCAAAAATAATTGTGGGTCATCTTTAAAGTTTTCCAGAGCAAAAAGGCTGAAACTGTGGAGGGCTTAGTCTTTCCATGATGATGTGCCAAATAATAATAGTGAACAAAAATACCATGACAATTTGAAATAACCCACCCGGTATATATGTCATTTATCTCCAATTAAATAAGATTTTTTTTCATGATTTAACATTTTTCAAAAAAAAAAATAAATTAATTTGAAGTCGGCCAAAAGAAATTTTAGGTGACTTGACATTTATGTAAGATTTTGCATTTTACCCATTTTTGTTTTTGGCGATCAGATAGATAAATGGTTAACTTACTAATTCTTACTGTTGGGTTAAAGTTTCGTTTTAATAAAAAGACAAGATGTTTCTTGCTTCGTGGTTGGATATCGAATCAATTTATTTTACAATAATTTAATATGACAATAATTGACAACAATGACAGTATAAAATGAAAACATGGCTTGCATTTTTACAAATGATTTGATTACAACAATTGACATTTGACAGGAAATAATTAAACGCCAGGTAGGCTTTCGGGTGCGTGGTGAGTAAGCGATTTACACGCTGCAACACTTACAAAACGTCCGATTTTTCTGTGTGATTCAAATTTTTTTTTTAATTTCTGGGTGATCTGCCATTTTGTCATATCGTCGTAAATGTTAACCTCTGTAATATTTTCTTAGATTTGAATGTTTTGACACAAGCGTTCTGCGTCATACATAAAATTTACATTGAACTTCACATATTTTAACAAAATGTATTCGACATTTTCTCAAAATGCTCAATAAAAACTTGAAACTGAACGCGTCTTGACTGACAGTGCTGTGTGCATTTGTTTATTGAAACTTTCGTGAACTACCAAAAGAATGTAAAAAATAGTAGTACCATCGCGTCTATGACAAAAATCGCGTTAAACAAGTATTCCAAGTGTAATAGTCCCATTTCTTAAATCTCGCTTTTTATATTCTCGTCACTTATAATTAAGAAGGATTAAAAAAAAAAAGCAATTTTAAAACATTTTTTCGGGATTTGAAAAAAAAACGTGTTTTTTTTTAAACCTAATTCCGATACGACTCCAATTAATATGAGTAAAAATAAAACTTGATATTTTTTCTGGTACTAATATTTCGAACAAATGAATAAAAACAAATCTGTGCAATAAATGCTGACTAATAATCAAGCATAAATATAAAGACGGCATAACTCCGAAATACAGATTTCGAAAAATTTTGAAGAAAAATATGAGAGGAGGCAGAAATTTTAAAACACGTCTAAACAAAAGAGAGGAATTAAGAGCTTACCAAAAATATGTTCAAAAGAAGAGAACATGTTGAAAACCATCAGCGAGTAACAGTATACAGTAAAACCCGCTACAGCAAACGGCAAAATGTCACAATATTTTTGCCACTTAAACGGGTTTTACACTTAACCGAACCCCAAAAAATTGAATTTATCTTTTGGAGTTGTCTAGGAAAAATTTAAATAAAATAAATAAAAGATAGATAAAATAAAATGGTTGTGACAATCGGAAATTCAAATGTCATTTTTGTGGTGAAAATGGTGAAGATGAATAAAAAAGAAATGAAAGCGTTCAGCAATTTTTTTGTTCTGTTCGATTCAATTTTTTTTTTCACTCAAGAGAGTTTTTTTTTCAATTAAAAATATAAAATTTAAATGAAAATATGTTTCAGGGAAGCGGGTTTTTCACTTAAGCGAGTTTCGCTTAAGCGGAGTATTTTATAGATAATTGGTCGAAAATTGCTCCAGGATGAAAAAAGTGTTTTAGATAAGCGGGTTTTTCTCTTAAGCGAGTTAAACGTATCGCTCTTCGGCTGCCTTGTAAGCATTAAAAAAAATCGACATTACAAATTTAGCACAAAAAAATCGCCTGATTTTTGAGGTTGCATTCAGCAAAATGTGTTTAATGTTTAGAAATAGTGTTGAATTTTTTACGTTGCATTCTATTGCTTACAAGCGAACAGATTAGCGGACAAAAATCGCGCGATTGAAAAATGTACGCAGGAGAACTATTTACAAAAGTGTCGTTGCTGTAGAAAAATTGTACAAATTAAAATGCCAATATTTGTATAACGGTATGGAGTATTATTTAATTTTTGAAAAAAATATACATACTTAAATATTTTCAAATTGGTCTTATTTAATTTCCTTTTAGGGCTTTTTTTCATTTCTTTGGAGCCTTATTGAATGGAGCATAATTTTATTATGAAAAAAGGAACAATTTTAATGCTCTATTTAATTTCAATTTTGGGGCCTTATTTTGCGAAGCCAAAATTTTGATTAAAAAAAATCACAGTTTGCAGAGAATCACTCATATTTTCCGCAAAATTTAAGGCTCGTTTTTATTAAAAAATTATCCTCCGAAGGTCTGGTCTATAATTTCCATGTTTTTCGATTATTTTCAAACATGTCTTTTTATTGATTTGTTTTAAATAAAAAAAAAATATATTTTATGATTATGATCTTATTTTGCATTTTAATTCGAAAAATATCAGTCGTATAGGAAGAATTGCCATAATCAAAGTTCTAGGAAATATAATTTCAAAATCTATAAATCTGGATAAACTAGATATTTAATTTTCATAACTGTGTCGTAGGAGTAATAACTTTTATAGGTTTAATAATAATAAAAAATTATTTATAGAATTTCGAATGACGCCTAACTTTTTTTTTAAATGAATACATTTATTTCAGTAGAATTTTTGATTATTTCATAATCAGGCTTTGTTTCCATAAAGCTGACCTTAAAATATTTAATTTAAATGTCTTAATTTCTTAATTTAAACAAAATTTTAATATTTGATCTTGGTTATAATGAGATCACCCCATAATTAATTGTTGATTGATATAAAGATTCGGTGAGCAAGAACAAGTTTCCGTGAAAAATAGAATAAAAAGTAAAAGTGAATTTTTTGATATAATTGTCTGCATGATATTAAAATTGTCTTTTATTTTTGTCAAGGTTAAAATCTTTCGGGATGAATATTGTTTATTTATTAAAATTTTAAAGTTTTGGCGTGCAAAAGAAATAATTTGTTTTTTCATGTTCTTAATTGTTTTATAAGATCAATTAAATAATACAAGCAATTTAAAAGTTAATCATGACCATTAAAAAGAAATGTCTTTTAAAAGTTGGTCAAAACTTGTATCTTTCACATTTTATCATTTCAATCAAATGAGATTCGTATATGCAATAAAATGTATCCAAATGAGAAAACAACATCGAGAAAACACCTTTCGCCAGACGTGCGCGAACTGTATAATTTTTTTTTTTTATTACTAATCCAGGAACCGTATTCCGCTCATAAATGATGCTTATTATTACTCAGTTTTGCGGTCCGTATGTTGTTTGATTGCCCACTACAACCACCACCTACAAGTGATACGGTAAAAGTTCGAAAATGAATTCACTTCTGATTAAATCTCTTCTTTTTCTTTTGGAATTTCAAAATCATTTGCTATCCGTGAAAAATCTTAAAATCTTAATTTTGTTCGATTTCATTCCGATGGCTTTTCTGGTGATGATAAAAAACAAAAACAAAAAAAAAACAGCTTCCATCTAGATTGTGATGATGAAGACAAGTGTCATTGACTTGTGGTGGCATACAACTTTCTTCCTCATATAACAAATAATATTTTATACCACCAAAACAACCTTCAGAAGCCTAAAAGTCGTTGGCAGCGCAATAGTCGCTATGTAGATTTAAATTTATGTAAATTTAATGTTTCTCGCTTGAATAATGATGATTCGTCGACGACGACGGACGGTCTCGCATGTCTCACACGTCTCTCCTCGCACTGTTATCAGCTTTCAGAGAAAAGGAGGAGACTCTTTTATTTTTGTATTTGCAGGAAACTGGTCTAACGCCATGAGCCTAGAAAATAACTGTTAATCGTGTTCCTCGAGGCTGAAACAAGTTCCGTTGTCTGCCATTCAGTGGTCTTTGCGCTAGGCTTTTTAATACCTTGTCTGACTTGGCTTGACAATGTTTGGAAATATTTTCAAGATCAATGTTAGGATTTCACTTTTCACTCTCAGTCTCAGCACCTGGTCTGATGTAGGCTGGGATACCACTCTGTTGATTACCATTGCTATGTCAAAAAGAGAGATGACGGTCGGTCGGTGGTGGTTTGCTTGGACAGGAAAGTGCCCCAAGTTGTTTCGCTAGTTCGTTGAACGAGTTTAATTATAGAGGATTTTCCATAACTAATCTTGATGTGCACTGGACACACCTTGTGATACACTTTTACTTATACGGTAGATTTTACCTTATTTTTTTTTTGTAAATATTTTATCGGTGCAAATTTGAAAAGTTTGCTTTAGGCTGAGGCTTGGGAGTGAGCTACAATTTAATATAATTGGATGTTTGATGTTTGTTCAAATGGACTTCCTAGTTCGAGCCAATATAAGTTTTGTTTCGTAAATTATGTGTGTCTGTGAGGTTGGGTAGGGTTTTTTTTTTGGGAAAATGTCAAAGTTTAATAGTCACTTTTAACTATTTGAATTAAAATAATTGGCTCTAAATGTTAAAACAAATGATTTTTTGAAAGTTGGCAAATAATATTGTTTTATGTAAGTGTCAAAGACATTTTTGTTTACTATGGTATGGTATTATATAAGGAGTGGCTATAAAAAGAGTATTTATTGAAGAACTGTCAACACCAACGAAACATTTCAGAATGGCAAAATGAGTTAGCAAAATATGTCCAAAACTTTTAAATTCATGTCATGGAATAATAGAGGCATTACTAAATGACTTTTTTTATATTTTTAGTATTATACAAATGTCACTTTGAGAATTACAAATATGAAATATTAGCCTAGTTCCTTTAGTTTGAAACTCTGTGCATTTGTGTGATTTTCTACACAAAAGTCTGTCAAAGTTCATACAAAAAAAAAATAAATTGTTTAGAAATTCACAGAAATGCACAGAGCTTCAAGGAACATGGAACACACCTAGTATGTTGAATAAATTGTTTGCATGAACTGTCAATGTTTAAGGCGTGTTCAGCTATAGTTTATTAAAAAAAATAAGTTAAGTATGATATTAGTTGATTAGAAAATTTTCCAATATTGCATGCAAACCAATTGACCGGCATAGTGTGTTAGTGAGATGAACACGAATGTTTTACTTCCTCTTTAGGGCAAGTATAATTTTGCGTAGAATAAAAATTAAGGTTGTAATCAAAATTAACTTTATAATAATGGAGAAGTCCAAAAAAGGGGGTTTCGCCATACCGTCCTGCGGTCTGTGCATCCGAGCTTCCACTGTAATTAAAGTTAGAGCCATGACAGATGAACCGATTTGATTAAATACATAATTTTTGTGTTGGAAGACATTTTTTATTTTAGTTTTAGCTCATCTAAAACGGGTAGCTGCTATGTCATTATTTATTTATTTTTTTTTTTTTGTCAAATATTCTCGAAAACGATTAGAACGATTTTGAATAAACTTAGTACCTGTTATGACCAGAGTAATTTTAAGAAAAGATTAATGTTTTTGAATTATTTATCAAATAATAATTTTTCAATCCGATACTTTAAAAGAAGAACAAACAAAAATCCATTTTTGAATTATTTTACATTTTCAAAAGATATATGTATGTAACATTTTTGATCTATTAATATGCATCTTCAGTATGTTGCTAACTACTTTAAACTTGCACGCCAGAAGAGCAATTTCGTGCTATCAAGTAGTGTAAATTTGTATATTCGAAATCAAAACCTAAATGGTTGCCTTGAGGAACACCTTAATTTGCAACTGTTGACTTTTTCTTGAAAAAAACCATGCTGACTATACCACGTATAATTTGAATTAAATTAAAAAGATTAGATAAGTGTCGTTCAAAAATGTATCCCAGAGGAACTGAGTGTTTTAGATGCAGTGCCTACGTTGCTACCTACGGACTACACACATTCTTACTAAAGCTAATTCGGGGTCACTTTGCAAGAGCGATGTCCGCAGCTAATAGGTTAATCTTTGGGGCTTATTACCCGAACACTGAATATTTCGTGAGTGTGCGTTTAAGTGACTATGTTCCACCTAACGCATTTCTCTATTTAGACATTTGAAGGCTTATCCGGGATAGAGAGGCGTTTCCACTAATCTTTGACGTCGTCGGCCGTAGAACTGTGGACAGGCGGCTTTGATATGATCGAGACGTGCTTACAAGCTGAGCAAATTCGGTTCAGTAGAACTGTGTCCGATTGGGACCGAAGAGATAAGACGGCAGGAGAACCAGTTTTGGTTTAGTTATTTAAAATAATTGAATTCTAAAAATAATTTATTTTGATGAAGTCTATAAATGTCTCTTAAAGGCGGTAAATAAGTATAAAGGCCAATCGTATATATTTTTATTTGGGCGCAGGCGATTTTATTGCTCGATGTATTACTTCCATATCTTTTTTTTTCTCGAATTGACTCCTGGTGATTTTTTCTGAAGGATTTGGTCTCAACTAGGTTTCCACTTGGGTGATTTTGGCTTTGTAAATTTTCTTTTTTGGATTCTGTCTTCAAAACAAAAAAGTACGTATACGTCACAGTGTACAATTGTGCCACAGAGTCACTTTCTGGATGGTGTGTAATTATTTTGATCAGAAATATTAAAAGACTCAAGTACATACATTTTAAAATATTTACTTAATATTTAATGTGAACCGTTTCAGCCGTTGCCTTTTTTTTTACAAAAATCTAACTATATGGTGTTGTTAATCAGTTGAATTTGTGTTGTGGATGGTATTCTGAAATTATGTTGTTTAAGATATATTATAATAAATATATTTGCATATACCTCATTGACATTGATGTAAATTAGTTTTTTTTTTTTAATTTAATTTTTAACATTAATTTATTTGTTTATTAATATATTATTGTTATTATAATGCATATATGCATGTATCCACATATCAAAAATTTAAAATTTCTTATAAATTAAAAAATAATATGATTCAGTTTGTTCGATTTTAACTTATCATTTCCATACATTAATTATTATGTTAAACTTTCTTTCCATTCGTATAGAATTTTTAACAATTTTTGGAAGATCACAAAAATCAGCAAAATAATCTTTGAAACAATAGCTATATTTGTGTCGTTTTGGTTTGACCCAATTCGTAAAAATCAAATATTTTTTTTTTCTTTTGTTTATCGATTTGTATGGATTAACATATCTAAATAGATAATAATTTAAGTTTAGAAATAAGATAAAAATAATTATTCTTTATTGTTTGTTCTCATATTCTAATCTGATGTTAAGTTATGATGAAGGAAATTTTAGTTCGAAAACTAGCTGACCCTTACGACTTTGGAAATTTTGTAGTAGTCATGAATAGTTATACTTGCAGTAAAGAGGCTGCGAAGCATTCACAACATCAAATTACTAATGAAAATTATGAATGAAAAAAAAAAACAGCTTAAATGTCTCACCACTAAGCTCTAAGAGCATGGGTTATGGCTATTTGGGGGGGGGCTAATCTGATCATAAGGCGCCAGTTATATCTATCATTGAAATTTTTGAATCGTTTAGAAAGAACAATTAATTTGTATTATGTCAAAATAAAGTTTATAAGTATAACTTAATTACCTATTAGTTTTATCCAAAAAAAAAAATTATTTATTTCAATTATTGAACTACTTCACCAATGATCATTAAAATATTAAAAGCTTTTTATGTGGAAAGTTTGGCTAAAATTATATATTTTTTTTTGCTAGAAATAATAAACCTCATTTTGGCATACAAATAAAAAGTCATTTTGCTTTCTAAACGTCTCAAAATTAAAGTTTTCAATGATTATGATAGTAAGGTGCCAGTTATGGCATTATAACTTTTGTTACTTTGTCTTAGTTTTATTCCAGATTGTTTGTGTTCCAATAAGACGAATCGATGTGTTACTTGTTAATAAATTTTAAACGTGAAATGATTGATGTCTTCTGTTTTCAAATTTGTTAAATTTAGTTTTTGGCAATATAAAACATGGATTTGATTGAAATCTATTAAAAAAATAATTTTATTCACTTAACAGTTTTTTTTTGTCAAATTCTGTAAAATATTCAAATAAAATTGAGCAGTGCAGAAAAAAGCCTTTTTTTAAACTATCACTCATATACATAATTAAAAAGTACTTAATTATATTCAAGTTCATAAATCAAATTAAACATTGTTTAAAAATTCAAAAATTTTATTAATAAATAATAATTAACAGCTGATTTTTATAAAGTAGCAAGTCTTAATTTAAATCTACTACATTCCAATAAGAACTCTGTTTTCGCAAAAGAGTATATTATTTATTATTTAATCTGCACACATTGTACTAAAATTTAGAATAGTAAGTCTCAAATTTTGTTCAATATTCGCAATGAACTAGAACTAATTTTTATGGAATAAACTTTTATTAAATATGATTTTTGTATCAAAATCAATAGAAAAGATTTTATTCTTAGTTTGATCTAAAATTTTGTTGTTTGTTGACTTTAAACTGTTCAAATTATCAAATTTCTATCAGTACTTTCAATAAAGTATAAGGTCAAAGCATTATCACAAAAATTTTTTCTTATTCCTTGGAAACATTGCGCAGCATTTTGGACTTGCTTTTAAAAATTTGTTACATAATTGCATTTGGAATAAATTTTATATTAAAGACATTCCACACATAAATTTGATTCGCTTTTTGACAGCTTCCTTATTTTGAAAAAAAAAAAATTGTGTACCAAATATCTTTAATTTTTTTTCTAGAAAATGACGCCTTAAAATTCAACAAACGGACCACTGTAAGGCGGTGCCTTGCGTAATTTCTTTTAATTGCGTATCTCTTGCCAATTACTTTAACATAATTGCAAGAATCGTACTATTTATGCTAAAAAGAAAAAAACATATGCTATTTTTTTTCAGATTTTAAATGTTCTGTTTTAGGAAATTTTCTGACTTTGAACAACACTTATTCTAATTTGCATGGGTCAGGATATAAGGTAGAAATTAATTCTCGAATTTAAGTTCTCAAGCGAAAATAAAAAGACTTGTATTCTTTCGAGTACATGATTTAAATGTCTATACTAATATGAAATTTCTCTGCAAATTTAATTTACCATAAATCGATTTCAATCCAACCAATTGTAACGAAAAACCTTGTAGATTAATTGAGTGAACGCATGCATAATAACTAACTATCCATTGTTTTAATTATAATTGTTCTATTTTTATTACTTTTTTTTACAGTCCATCAAATTATTAGACCATTTTTTCCTTTATATTGATTTGATTGTGTTCATTGTAAAACTTAAACACTCGATAACTTAATGTTGTGTGTCCATTAAAAATGTTCAAGAAATCTACTTATCAAATTATTTTTTTAAATTAATCATACAAATCAAATGTATAATATAATTTGAATTAAAACTCAAGTACATTTTTAAATGGTTAAATGTTGATCAATGCACTATTTTTTTATTTCTCAATATACATCATCAATCTATATTTCTCAACATTTAAACCGAAAAATAGATATCATGGCTAAAAAAAAAGATACATACTCAGTGCCAGCCACAGGAATCCTACCACAAAAATCATGTCTTTGCGGTGAAGATAATTCACGACTTAACTCCAAAACTAGTTCCTTTTGGAAGTGTTCTTCAGTTAATCCAATTGAGAATAAACGAATTACCAGTAGAGTTTAAAATTATTTTTTTTTATAAACTTAAGCTTGGTTTAGCTACTTTTTAAACACTTAACAAATATTATAATTATTACATTGAAGTATAATTGCCATTAAATATTCAAATCGGATTAAAAATCCAAAACGAAAAATCAGAGAACACAACAAATCAATTTCACAAATTAATCCCAAAGATTCACTGATTAATTTCCAATTCAACAAAAATCTAAAAAAAAACGGGAAAAATTATGATCTCGAACTAAATAACCAGCGACGAAGACGGTGACAATGGTCTCGAACTAAAAACATACAAAATTAATTTTTTTTTTTACTCAAGATGCGATCAAAGCTAAACGCACGGATACACGTTCTCGATCGACGACAGCTGAAACTACACTAAAGCTTTCATGTTAGTATCTTGGCAATGGTAACGAAAGTGAATTCAATAAAAAATACCAAAAGACGATCGAGATACTCAACAAACCGTTAACAGTTAATACACAGCTCTTGTATACGATGACGACGACGACAACAACGATGACGATGGTAAAGATCTTAGAAACTCCATAGACCATACAGAAAGATTTTAACTGCATTACCGACAAATTTGCCGGCTTTTTTTTCAATGAAAAATCGAGAAAAAGAGAATGCAAGAAATACAAATATTGTTTGTTTACGTCTCTCTCTTAAAAATTCCTCGAAGAGAAAACTTCAAATTAAAACAAAATAACAACAAAATACCGTTATCCATGTTTAAGCCATAATAAAAAAGATTCCGTCTTCTAATTGAAATGGTTGTCGTAGGTCATGATGATGAATGCAGAAAGCAGCGCCAAAAGTCACCAATTGACTGTTTGTCTGGTGTTTGTTTTTGTTGTTGTTGTAAATTGTGGTTGTTTTGCGAGATAGAAATCTTTAATGAAACTACCTACTTGGCGGCACGATTCAAATGGATGCGCCAATCTTGCATCTTCATGAGGCGCAATGCGAAGTTTGGTAAGTGCCTTTGGTGGTTTGGATAGGTAGGAAAATGTTTATCTAATTGAATTGTTGTGGAGATGTGAAAATTATTGACGTTGTTACTATGAAGAGAAATAATAAACATGCGATAAGAGAGGCAAAGAGATCGAATAATAAAGATTATGCAGATGGGCATAGGAATAGGTCTGGTGAAGATGAAGATGCAAAAGATGATCTGCTCAATAAGATGTGTTTTTTTTAATGTTTTGGCATCGTTAAGATGTTTTTTTTTTTTTTCTTTTAATTTTATTTTTAGGCTTAATTGCTACTATGCTATGCTTGAATTTTGAGGAACGTAATTAACTTGAGTGAATGGAGTGTTTTTATCTTTATTTAATAGCTTGTTACGCGTTGATTTATAGATGTAGTAGTTGAATTAGTGTTACAATTGATTGATTAATTGACAAGTAGGTAATGTTGAAGAAGATTTAACTTTAATTAATCCAGCTTACAATAATTTAGCTAATCACCAAACATGCTTTCTAAAAAAAAAGTTATTCCGGTTAGATATCAAAATTATGTTCATACATTGCTTAAGAGTGTTCCGGACGCAAACTCTAACTGTGAATTGTTCGTTGTGCCACATTAAACTTGAGATAAAACTATGAAATACATTGTAAGGCAGGTCTTGTGACGACTCAATTTCATTTGCTTTTTTTTTTGTTTTTTTTTTTTGATCAACCAGCTTTTGGGTTTTTGTTATATTGTTGCACATATGTACATACTTGATTTTTTTTTTTATTTTTGACCATCATCTTTAAATTTCAAATCAAAAATTGTTAAATTTTCCGTAATTTAATTTTTAGGAAAAAGTTTTGGGCTCGAGCTTTTTGATATTGTTGTAATTTTTGACCAGAAATTAAAAGTAAGGAAACGAATTAACAATGTCTATTTTTTTTATGGGTAACCGTTAAATTTGACAACAGAAATTATCAGTAGTTTGACAAGCAAGAAAAAACAGCAGGTAAAATGTTCCGTTAGATTCTTGCTAGAGGGAAAATGAAATAAATTTAAAAAAAAGTTTCCGACAGTTTGTCCAATGGAGATTGAAAAACTCAATGCTTACGGGCATTTTTGCTATGTCCATGTAAATATTTAGAACGGATGATATAAATAAGATCAATTTTTAAATTAGATAAAAGAGTTTTAAAAATGAAAATTGGATCTTGGGTCAAGGCATTTCGTTGATGGTGCGAATCAGTCAATAAAAATTCAACACGTGGTACAATAACAATTGCTGCCAAATACTTTTTTCTTAGGTCAAATTTTCTTATGTCAAACGTCAGTTGCGATGAATAATTTGAAACGATTTGGAATTTATTTACAAAAATAACTTTTTTATTCAATTGGTTCCTTATAATTTTCTTGAAAAGCTTTTACTATCTGATTAGGTGTGTTTTTTTTCGAAGAAAATTGGTTAAATTGAATTAGTGATGCGATTACAGAAAAAAGTGAAGTTCCCGAACAAATCCTTCGAGCCTTGGAAATGGGAATTGGAAACAAAAAATTCATTTAATTTAATTTTTTTGTCATAAATGTTAGCATTTATTCTCTCCTTTTTTTAATTTTTTGAGATCTGTTACAAGTAAAAAGCCTTATCACGGTTATATGTTTAATAAAGTTGGTAGTGTGTTTTTTTTTTGAACTTACAATTTCTTCGATAATCTCAACTTTTGAACGTTTACCTCTTATCCTGAACTTAGACTTCATGAAAAGTTTCGTTCTTCTATAAATCTGTCTTTAATACACTGTTCCTCTCCCGGAAAATATAACCCCCTCTTCCATGTTTTTTTTTTCTTCTCTTGAACAAACCTAAACGCCTTAGCATCTTATGCAAAACATTCCGTATATCCTTTGATAGTTAAAACTATCATATTTATTATGTTTTTCTTTAAATTACACAATAGTGTCTGGCAAGGTTTTAGAAACATCAGATACCTGTCAGACGTATTAATAAATATGAAAAGATGCTTTTAGAACCTAATGAGCCAAAAAATAAATCTGTTAAAAGGACATATTTTGAGTTGGCCTTACCTGGACAAAATTGTCGTAAATAAAGTATAGATTTCGTAATTTTAAATTTCAATTTTTTCAAACACTAAAAGACATCATCTAGTTTTACGTGATGGACTAAAATTTTCAGAATTCTCATATTGAAAAATTTTTAACCAATATCTAGTTGTAAATACAGTGATACCTCCTTTGGACGAATAGCAACGGTCGCAAGACTTTTGTCTGTCTAAGGGAGTTGTCCGTTCAACGGCAAAAAATAAGAAAATAGTTATACAAGAAACAAGATACAAAAACAAACCACAACTTCAGAAATAAAATTCGCTTAATCACAAACAGTGAAATTGGTGGCATGCACCACAAACATGCTCTAAGCTTTTTTTTTTTTGTTTTCTTTTTATATTTTGGTTAGTTCATTTGTTTTTATCGTTCGCATCTATTGCCGATGTGAACGAGAGGAAACATTTTGAATGCAAAAGAAGATATGAAAAAGTATTTCTGTAAAGAGTTAAAAAATTGTGTCTGATATTGTTGTCCACGTCCGGGTAAGGGAGTGTCCGCTTAAGGGATCATAAAATGTATGGAATTAAAATCCAAAATTCACGGTCGTGAGAATTTTTCCACCCAAGAGGATTGTCCGCTTATAAGGGAGTTGTCCGCAATAGGGGGTTTCACTGCATATACTTTAATAATTATAAATGTTAAATTTTTCCCTGATTTATGAAAACAGCGATGAACGCTTATCCGCGTGCGTTTCGAATTAAAGTCACTCTCACTTTGTTCCGAGCAGTGCAGTGAAATTAGACCCCCGAAAATAATGTCCGTAATTTACAGAATTACAAAAAAAGATGCGCTTAATAAATAGTATCAGTAAAGTTCAATCAACTTTTTAAAGAACGCTCACTAAAAAGTTAAATTTTAAATTTCAAATTATTTGGCATATGGCCGACATCTTGTGCCACTCTTTTCAATGTTGTTTTTCACTAAGGATTGAATTAACACAATCGTTAAGTTTTAAATCAAATCAATAGCGCGAGAAACAAATTATCAAAACACCAATCATAAAAGAATTAACGAAAAATAATAAAATACATTAGTTATAAGAATAATGAATTAATTATTTTTATTTATGTAAATGCATTTAATATTTTTTTAATTCCTTCTTTTCTATTTCATTCCAGGTAAGCTCACTTTATCTAAATTCCTCCAGAACCAAAGTAAGTAAGTAACTTCCTTGAAAACGAAATTATTGTTTTAAGAAAACAAAAAGCAAATATTTGGGCTCATGGAACTTGGTAATTTAACCAATTATTGTTTCGTTAACAAAAATTATTTACTTTCAGATATATACATATGTATGTAATATTATCTAAGCATCTTCATATACATAAATAATTCTCGCAATTACATAAAAATAAAAGGAGCATAAATTATTTTAAAATGAACGGGCCTAATAGATTGAACCGACCTAATGTCACATGTCAAAATATTAACAATCGGAAAGTGGAAGTGTTGATTTTTATTGGAATAATATTTAACAAACAAATGCAGTTTTTGAACCAATTACTAATATTTTTAAAATAAAAAATTATAATTCGTCAAATCAACAGGTAATCCCCCTTCGTTTGACTTCCCATTTGTCAAAATCGATGTAGTATGACAGTCGGAAAGGGGATCCAGACTGTAATAGAAATAATATATATGATGATCTTATCTTCGCTTCCTTGTAATATTACATTATTTTACATTTTATATTTTCTTCGTCAACATTCTCAATGTCGAAAAAGTTAACCATCAAGATGCGCGTAAGTCTATACATCAAATCTAATTTAACCTTATAAAAACAAGCGCATTCCTTAAAATAAGTAGCCTCTTGAAAAAAAAATACAATCTTCTTGACTTTCAAAACAAATATTTATCCAAAACACTAATCTATTGTTATAACTAATAAATGAGCTTCAACACCAAATCTAATTCCACACAACTTTTACACCTTCTCCCGTTACAAATTCTGCCCACACGATAAAGTGTGAAGACGACCCCACGACTACGATGACGACCACGACGAAAACGTCCATTGTTATCAACTCAAATCTTCAGCTATAAAGGTCATTAATGGCATGGCGTGCCTCAGGCTGCCATAAAAACGAAATACACACCAAACTCCCATCAACCTATAAAGAAAAGAAAAAAAAAAAACTGTGCTTTTATTTAAGGCTATTATTGTGGGGGGACTAGGTAAGGTATCTTTCCTTCCCGCCTCCCTGCATATCTTCTTCTCGTAATCATTGCATTCGTGCAGACATGAAGATGAAAGTCGCGTGCCCAACTTCTTAGCTCGCATCAACAACGTTTTCATTTTCAACCGCATCTTCTCTTGGTATTTTTCCGATGAGCCATCCCATAAAAGCGATAATTCCAAGGTTACTTCACTTATATGGACTTGCGAGGCATAGTTGAGATGCGGATGAAAATCAAAGGCATGGAAGACTGGTTGTTGTGCTATCGACGACGATGTTGATTGATGGTCTACTCCAATCGTGTTGTTGTTGATGATCTCCACTGAATAATCAGAGCAGCAGTTTATGATATAATTAGGCTATACCTTTTTGTTATGGTCATGTCAAGAGTTGTTTGTCTACTAAAGCATTGAGCTTCTTGTGGAGTTGTGAAATGAAAACCTTGTCAAAAGAAAGTTGGAAGTTTGACGACAGGTTGACATGGTATGTTTATTTTTACAACTTAATTGAATGAAAATAAATACAAAAATACTAATAAAATATTTTTAAAAAAAGTAAAAGCGTTGAATTAATTAGTTGCATTAATTTAACATTTATTGACTCTGCCAATCTCGAATGACAAAACAGTGAAAGAAAAAATTATATAAAACACCTTATAACGCTTGTGGCTTGCCCTGCCAATCCCAGATTATAAATACTATACCGTCTACCTATAGGAGCAAAATGTGGATTTTGTTTATCGTATAAGTGCATTGGAGCAGAAAAAGAGCCGATCGGATTCTGTGGTTTTAAGATTATAAGTGTGTCATTTTATAGCTTTTCGGGTACTTAGCTATATGAGAATCATTTTTATTCACAAGGTGACTGCGGGTGGTTTGGTGTGGACCAACCTCTTTTTAATTCTAATGATGTCAAGTGTCAAGGTGGGGAACAAAATATCGTATATCTGAAAAACAGACGCTGAATAATGCTATAAATTTTATGAGGGGTTTTTATTTGACTTAATTTAACCAAAAGTAGTTGAATGGGAAGGGCATGAACTTTTTCTCATTCTTTTTTTTCATATTGTTAAAATTAATTTTGTAATCCGATCGCATTTAATAAATGTTTGTAGTTTGTCTATTTATTGAAAAACTGTGACGTTATTAACGAATACAGCGTGATCTGCGCATAAGATTTGAAAAATTCTAGAACCTGCGAATTAAAAAAAAATTATTAGACGTCTGCAAATTCTATACTGAATAAAAAAAAAATAATTTGAACGACTAGATCGTACGTCTTGCTAGGATTTAAAAAACTTTTGTATTGTAAAGGGTGTTTTTTTAGAGTTATAGAACTTTAAGTTGGCAACACTATTTTAACTGGCGGCCATTTTGTCAGCTGTCAAGTGATTTATTTTTAGTTTGGTTTGGCATTTCAACATGAATAGACTGACGCCTAAACAACGCTTCCAAATTGGCCGAAAACAAGATTGCCGTTGATCCCAATTTTCATAAGCGAATTTCGTTTAGGTATAAAGCTCAATTTTGGTTGAATGGATGCGTCAATAAACAACACTGCCGTATTTGGAGTGATGACAATCCTCAAGTGTATATTGAGACACCGTTACATCCAAAAAAACTGACTGTTTGGTGTGCTTTATGGGTTGGTGGAATAATTGGTCCGTACTACTTTAAAAACGATGCTAGCCAGAACGTTACCGCTATAGAGCCATGATTACTGACTTTTTCGTTCATCAATTGAACAACCATGATGTGCAGGAGCTGTGGTTTCAACAAGACGGCGAAACATGTCACACAGCTCGTGCCACAATTGATTTATTGAAGCAAACGTTTGGTAACCACATAGTTTCACGTTATGGACCAGTAAATGGCCTCCAAGATCGTGCCATTTAACGCCACTATTTTCTATTTTCTGTGAAGTCGCTAGTCTACACTGATAAGCCCGAAACGATTGACCACTTGGAGGACAACATTCGCCGAGTTATTGCCGATATACGGCCACAAATGTTGGAAAAAGCCATCGAAAATTGGACTTCCAGATTAGACTACGTCCAAGCCAGCCGAGGCGGTCATATGCCAGAAATCATATTTAAATTGTAATGAAATTTACTTTCGAATAAAGTAAATTTCATTTTATTTAATTTCAAAGTTCTATACCTCTAAAAAAAACCCTTTATAATAATTTGGACAATATTTACCAACAACTCTATTTTGAGTAAGAGAACATTCTATTTCTTTTTGTTAGACGCAGCAACGCTCGTCGGGGCTCCCTATTACCTATAGACTCGGAAACTACTGAATCGAGTTCGGTTAAATTTTCAAAGTTTGTTTATTTTATCAACGGGGAGGTTAAAAAAGTGATAATTAAGTATACTCTACCACGCCCACATTTTTCATACATATTTTAATTGAAGTTGAAGTTTTGAAATTAAGTTCTCTTAAAACTAAGACATGACATGTTTAATTTTTGTCCAGCCCACTTCCACGCCTACTTTTCTTGTAATATGTATGTATATACTTGAATTTTTTTTCTCATGTATTTTAACCCTTAACTGCTGTGGTGTCTTCAATGAACCCATAATTAATCTTTGGCCGTGTGTAAAAAACGCCGAAGTGTGCGCAGTGAGACGAACTCATTTGGTACGCTTCCCCTAAGGTTAGTTTCGGCATAAGTCATTTGAAACCACGTCTATAGACACGTGACTAATTTTTTTTTCTGTTACAAATTTAGTTTTATCGCTTTAATTCAAATATTTTTAAATCCGTAGAAATTTAGTTTTATTGCTTTAATTTAAATATTTTTAAATCCGTAGAAAATTAAAAATGTTCACCTAAGATTTCTTAAACATAAATTATGTAAATAACATCTGTTTTGAAACTAAAACTTTATGTATGTAATTTGTTTAAGAGCCTGCCTCAATATTTTTCAATTCAATGCATTAGTTTAAAGCTTTGTCTTGCCCGTCTACGTCAGGGTGATAAAGATACACAAACATATCCGACTTTTAGTCGACGAATAACCAAAAAAGTATCATATTTCCCTGATAAGCTATATTTGCAAAATTCAAAAATACTGGTTTTTCGTTTTTTTTTTCCTTAAATGGCGAAGTTATTGAAAAATAATATACATATGCTCATTTTAAAGATAATATAATTTTCTGCAAAAAATATGATCAAGATATTGCTATTACAAAATGGCGAAGTATCGAAAATAATATTTTTTCGCATAAAACTTTAGAAGGTTATATCTACATATATATTTTTTTATATATCTATATCTATTTTTTTTTTGTTAAAATATTTGTAGATAATGTTCTACAACTTTTGTCAAGATTTTTTTTTTTTTTTTTTTGACATTAGTACCTTTGAGCGGGTTCCAAGGTTTTTAAATCCCCATTTTTGATTTCCTTTCCGATTATGCTTATTAGCCAGGCAAGCCCCAATTTCAACAATTTTCTTGGCCAATCACAACAAAAGGTACCCTACCAAATGCATGGCAGTAAAAGTCCGGAATGAATTATGCCAATATTGCTGACAAATTCCAAATTTACTGGTAAATTCTAGAATTCCCACATTTCGTGGTTTTACAGTGACATATCTAAATTTTATCTAATTCGCTTTTGAATATTTTCTTCCAGTAATTTATATAAATTTACGTTGGTGAAAACTGAAAAGTGCAAATATACAAATTATGTTTATTGCATATTTCTCTGCTATTACCAATGGAAAATACCTTTGATTTAAATGTCAAAAATTCTTCTTTAAATGAAAATATATTTCTCCTTGTGGTTGTGGTACATACAAATTTGCTAAAATTAAATTCAACTCATTCTAGTTGAATAGGTGTACAAAATAATTAAATAAATAGTTTCAGATATTGTATCTCTACATTCCATTATAATAAATCAAAATTTGCTATGATTTGTCACATAACCAATCTTTCCGATGTAAACACCAAAACCTCAAAATAACAACTTAAAAGATTATCACCACAAAAATATTATTAATAAATATATAGTATTATGATGGCTAGGTTCCTGGATAGGTGATGTCTCTGTATGAACAAATTTTAATATAGTACTCGTCTCATATACAATATCGAACAATCTGTATTTGTGTTGGCTCAAAAATCACACAAAATCCCATAACATCAAATATACCATTAAAATTAATTCATCGCTCAACACCCAAAACACATCATCATCATGAACTTCTCCATAAGAGAAATGTTTGGTGAATTTGCGTTTTTGTTGTCGTTTATTTTCGAAACAACAACAACAAGAAGTGTCAACATAAATGCAAATAAAATTAATTGAAACATTTTGCCACCATGCATCCGAGGTTCATGCATTCGAATAAATTAATTTGCTCTAAATATACAAATACTTTTGTGCCCAGTGATGATGGAATGGATACTCGAATACATATTAACATGAAAATGATCATATAATACTCAGCTCAGGTGCGTATCTTTTTTTTAAAGAAATTATACAAAAAAAACAATTATCATCAAAAAGGCTCAGTTTATCCTTCCGTGACATGCAATGACACCGACATCAAGCAAACATACAGTTCAGCTGCAGACATTCGGTAGAGAATCGACAACACCACTTAATCCATCCAACTATACCAAAAGTACATTGCATGGCAAATAATTTCACAAGTATTTTGTACAAATTAAGCAAAACCTACTCGAACAGACTATTATGCAAATTTTGTTATTGTTAAATATATAGGAATTATTAGATGACATCGTTTTTATTGCTTCTTATGGATTGAGGGTGGAATCTTCGAAGCTCATTTTGTATTTCTCGACAAATCAACAAATTGTTTCTGTTAACATTTGTTGCTTAGTATAAGAAAACGTATAAGACTTGCATGCACGCTAAAATGTACACGCACACTTCTTGGCAACAGTGTTAGTTTAGCATTTTGTTCGCTCCAACAATATATTAATGCATTCCACGTATTCACATTCGCCTGAAATTCACGTTTTCCTGTAATTTTTTCCCTAAGTCGAACTCCCTCTAAGTCGAACTCTCTCTAACTCGAACACATTCTCTCGATTATTGGTACCTTTTGTCATCCCTTAAGTCGAATTTTGTTAAGCAAAAAACAAAAACAAAAAATTGACCCCTTCGGAATTCGTACCAACACACTTAAACACCCTTAATATGTATTTGTAGCATCCCGTGTGCCATCATCGTCAGCTCTTCGTGTTTCTTCCTATTCATATCACTGCAGTACCTCCTTAAAAAAAATACAGTTTTTAAAAACTTGCTACGTAAAAACAAAAAATAAACATTGTTATCCTTTTTTTTTGTGTTGTTCGTTGCATTTGTATTTGAACTTGCATATGAAAACAACATTTTAGTAAAAGTCCAGTTGGAATTTCAAAATCAGTTGATCGTGATTCTAGGCATTCAATGTATGGTTTATTTGAAATGTATTGTTTTTAGCTTTACGGTAAAGGTACTGCTGCAGAACAGATAGTTTTAACAAGTTCAATTTTAATAGTTTACATCAGACTAGAAGGTATAAGGTTGCATTCTACATTTGAGGGATCTTATTTTTTATATATGTAGTAATTTTTACAGATATAATTATGTATGTATATTAAACATAGGTAGGTACTATGTGGCAAGTTATGGATTCGTAAAAAATCGAAATAGAGATTTTGATAAAAGTTGACATTACGATGATAGCGAAGTCGAAAAATGTTGGTCTCGTAATTCCGCCCGTCTGCTTGTCGGTCTGTCCTTTCCTGTTAAAAATTTTTCTCATAAAACTCCTACGATTTTGAATAAAATTTTTTTTGTAAGCTAATTCCAGCGATCTAGCAAATTATTCAAGAAAAAATTGTACCTATCGATTAAAAATGGTATATCTCATCGAATCATTTTATTTGGTTTTTGAATTTGTCTTTATCTACTTAACTCATTTTAATTATTTTTTTTACAAAAGAGCTTCTAACAAATTTAAATAATATTGCATTTTTTGTGAAATGTTTAAAATAATTTTTGGGTAGATGATTTTTTTAAAAAATTATTTTTAAACTCGGAATAAATAAAAACTTAAAAAGTCCGTACCAATTTTTTTTGTTCTGAAAAATATTTTCAAAATTTTTTTTTATATCTGGAGCAGCTAGATATAAAAAAAAAATTTGAAAATATTTTTAAGAAAAGATTTCGCAAGGAATTTTTTATCAATTTTAAGTATTTTGCTTTATAATGAATTTTATTGGCATATTGTATTAATTTTTATTTACAAATGTAGCAGACTGATAGCGCAGCGCCATCTGTTAGCGAGGCCATTTTCGGGAGGGGCCAGTTTTCAATTTTGTTTTGTTTGTTTGTTTTCTAAATGGGAATCTTAGCAATCGCTAGCATCAATCCCTGAAAGTATACAATTTTGGGTTTCCACGATTTTACGACTTTTCCTGTCGAATTTTTTAATGTTAGGCTACGAATACAATATTTTTTTCCAGCATTTAAAGTGAAAACCATTTTCTTTAATAAAATCCCATTTATTTCAAGTTGTACAGAATTCTGGTTTTTGTAAAAAATTAATGATTTCCCGCGACAAACTCGTATCACCTTTGTTTAATATAATTCCGCAAGCGTCCATCGTATAACAGGTTACCCGCCTCCACCTGAGTAGGTATCATTAGTTACTTCTTCACGGAAACTCTTTTAAAGTGCACTCATAAGCCTGATAGTATATACATACATACATATTATATACATAATGCACATCATATGAAAAAATATTACAAATTATTCTTATAAACAGGAGCAAAACAAACAACGAATTTTGATACCTCTTTTGACTGAAACTACTCTGCGTGGTCAATGTAACATTCCTCGCGTGAGTGAATGAATGCTAACGGAATGATGAATGAGCACATATAAGGTTTCAATATCTTACCCGAGTTATATGTTTTAACTCTTGCATAATATTCCTCTTCGTCGTCACGTCCATCGCGTCGGTCGGTCGTTTTAATTGCAAACAATGTAACTTGGGTGTAAAGTGAATGCACTCTAAGAATGTGGTGCACTATGTTAGCGTGTTTGCGGCGCATTTTTTTTTCTATTTTGGATCTCGATTAAATTTTATTGATACATTTAACGTCATATTTTTTTTATTTTTTTTTTTAATGTAAAACATTAGAAATGATATTCTGCTTCGTTGATTTTTTTGTATAACATAACTGTTTGGATGATCTCCCTCTAAAAAGATTATTTTTATAATGTTTTTTTTTTTTTTTATTTAATAAATGATATTTGAAATTTGTATCCAACAAAATTTCTGGCCCATAAACTGTGCCCAAACTTTGGGACCATTAGCGCGGTTATCTAATTTCCAAATCTATATTACAGAAGAAGCAAAACAAAATAAAACTAATGAAAGTGAAGAGATTTTTTTTTTCAAAAAAATAAATGTTTTTTTTTTTTTTTGTTATTAGAGATAGCGTTAGAAATTATTCCATATGAATCATGTAACATAAACAAAATTTGGAGGTGTGTGTAATAAGGAATATCTGGCATTTCGCAGTTCAGAAAAGAACCCATAATCAGGAACACTTATATACAGGGTTGCGCAAAAGTAATGTTATGAATTAATTATTAAATAATTTTTACTTCCGATATACATGCACTGCACATGTATAGATACTATATGGCAATGCATTCGTAAAAAAATCGAACTCGAAATTTTGGTCAAAGTTGACATTACGATGATAGCGAAGTCGAAAAAAGTTGGTCTCGCAATTCTGTCTGTTCCTTCAGCTGGCGCCTAAACGGTTGGGTCGTTTTTCTTTAAACCTAGCGGTTTTTGGGCATTTTTTTTAAGACCACATGCCGTACCTACAATTTTTTTTTACCAAATTATGAAAATCTTATTTTTTCTCAAAAACGTGCTCACAACTTTTTTTTTTAAAGATCAGTAATTTTTTTTTTTACAAAAATGCTACCATTCCATTTAAAAAAGGGTTTTAAATGGTACATTCCAAGGGAGGTTTCACTGTACCTTCCATAGAACCATTTTTTTTTTTTTTTTATTTTCGATTTTCTCAAAAATGGTTCAGCAGATTTTGATCAATTTTGTTTGTATAGAGAATGTTTACAATAATTTTAAAAATATTGTGTTCAAAAAAAAAAAAATTTGGATTTAAAAAAAAAAAATTGTTTTGGGAACTTAATAATTCGAAAACGACTTGGTCGATTTTTATGAAACTTAGCACCCAACAGTTTTTTTTTTTTGACAATATCTAGTAGATTTTAAATACATTTTTTTCTTAAAACCAAAAATAACGGTACCTCCCATACAAATGTTTAAAAACCAGCATTGAAAATCTCAGTGTTTTTAAAAATGGTTTCTTAACTTATATGCTTTGTTTAAACTTATATCAGAACGGTTTACCATATTATGTATTTGGAAAAAAAATTGATCTATCGTTTAAAAATGGTTCCTCTCATAGAACGGTTTTTTGGGATATCAAAATTTCAAAAAAATCAAATTTTGGATTGTTTAAACAAAAATTTAAAAATTATTTTTTGAAAATTCGATATTTCAAAAATGGGTGGATGATTTTTTTCAAAATTAATTTTTAAACTCCGCATAAATAAGTCCTAAAAGTAAGCGTACCATTTTTTTTCTTAAAAATATGTTCAAAATTTAAAATATGTATAAAAATTATTTTTTTAAAATCCGCTCCAACGATTTTAAAAATCACTTGGTGTACATTGCGTTGGTGTCAATTCAATTTCAGATATTTTTTTAATCAATTTACTTCTAATTTTATTGATTTTTTAACATTTCTTCAGTCTACTAAACTGTAAATTCCATGCATTTGTATAAGTGCGAAGTGCAAGACAACACGGTGCTATATTGTTCATATTTATATACTCATAAAGAAACATAAGAGCAAGTTCGTGCGACCCAGTCGTCCATTTAATTTAATTTACCACTATTTACACTGAAACTGAATTTTGAAGAAGACACGAATAATATGAACTTACTTTTTCATTTTTTTTTCTAAAAATATTTATGAAGCAATTTTTACAAAACCAATTTTGGAGCAGCAGATAACACACATGCACTTACTATTACTACTATGATTTTTTTCTTATTAAAAGCAATATTGAATTTACATATTAGTTGAAAAATAAATATTTTGTCTTATTCGTCGAATATTTTAACGTTAGTTAAGAAGTTTTTCTTTGATATTTATAATTCTATATTCAACATTATTCAAATATAACCAAATAATAGGATTACCTACCGAATGAAGCTAAAGATGAAAAGTTAGTATTTATTTTATACAAATAATCCATCCAATTATGTATTTTGTTTGGGGTTAAAAAAATAGTGGTAGAATTTTCAATCTCCGGGGTAGAGGGGGTACAATTGAAAAATCCTCAAAAAGTGGTAAACCTACAACAATTGTGACAAAATGGCAACACTCTTTTTTTAGGAATAAAAAGAAAAAATAGGTATTTTTGGCCAAATGATTAAAGAATAAAATCTTTAAATTGTTGTTACACGTAAAAAAGGGGTAAATGCTTTCTTAGAATGGTTAAAATAATTAAATCTATAAATTAAAAAAAAAATCGATACAATTTATTCGTTAAAGGAGAGTTGTATGTATGTAAAAACTTCGACAATTCGACTTTTTGAAGTAACTACCTAGCAATATGTTTTTTTTTTAATGGTCGATGTTGGGAAAGAAATGTTAGGTTTAAGTGCAGTTTCTTTACTTTTTTTTCAGCACGAAAATGTCAGAGCTTTTGAATTTTTTTAATTTATTTCATTTGATTGATTTTTGTCAAATAATTCAGTTGATGTTCTAGAAGACGTATAGGTCCATGTTTTATTGACGCGGTTGATGAACAAATTACTGTTCTTGGTTTATTTCAGTCCCGGTCTTTTGAAACCACATTTGTTAAATTGCGTACATAATGATTTTTGAATGAAGTGTTTTATAATTAATTTTTTAGTTTAAATATCACATTTAATAGTTACAAAAACTATAAAATCATAAATTGACATTTATACCAAAATGAAAGTTTTAATAAAAAAATATGTTTAACAACTTTCACTTGTCAAACAAATTAATGTAACCGACAAATTTCCTTCACCATGACCACATCATAATTCGTTGTGTGAGTTGTCTTTACATTGCATAGATCCTAATGTCACATGTTGCATACGGTCATACTCACAAAAACAGGACTGCAGTAGTCATTTGTAAACCCCTGTGCATTTCAAAATCAATTTACAAATTTACACACAACATGAACCGACCACCATTCTCTTTTATTATTCGTCCCATCTTGCACAATGCACATGTCCATGTCCATCTTCTAAGCAATCTCCTAGAAGAAGTTTAAATTTCCAACAACTGGTTGTGAACGTCGTCGTCGTCGGTCGTCGTGTAAAGTTTGTTGACTTCCAATCATGACAATACTACTTTTCCTGCCATATCTCGCACGGCTTAGTTAATTTTAATTATTAAAACTATCTAATAGATTCGAATGCAGTTTTGCCGCAACACTGCTGGTTTGAAATCTATTGTATGGCACATTTCTTCAAGCCAGCAATGCTGCCGATAACGCGCGTAGCAGTGCCGTCAGTGCCTCTTCTGTCCAGGTGCATAATTTAATTTACTTTGGCAAGCGGACGCGAAAATCATTGCTATTCGATATATAGATCGGATAATCAAAGTTGTCACGGTATAGACTTTGTGGAACTGCTTTTATGAGGAAATTGTTTGCATACAGAGAATGTTGCAAGTTTAATGGAATTTTGTTTTTGTTGTTTATAATGAAAGAAGAGGTGAATGTTTTTGATTAATTTTAAGTTGTCAAAAACCAAAGAAAGGAAATCTTTAATCTTAATTATGACCTGCGATTGAAAGTAAAATATTTAATTACAACAAGAACTACTTTTTTAATTTACAAGTACGTATGTCCATTTTTTGGTAGTTTTTCCAAGTAGAAGCGTTTGGGGCTGGCAATGTAATTAATTTAAATAAAAAACACATTATGTATGGATTACCTAAGTATATTCCTACCCTAAAAACGAACTTAGCTCAATGAATGCAGGTGCGACCAGTAGCCCAAGAAAAATGTACTCACATTTAAATGACGAAGTGTCGATTTATAGATTATACAATTCTTAGATTAGGTATAAACTATTACGTATACGCCACAGTGAACCTTATGTAACGGGTGGGCCATCTAGTGGTTTCTTTTTAAATCATAGGTTATTTTGACACTGAGCTGTTTCCCGCTTCCTGCTGAAAGACATATTTCTTAGGCGCAGTTCTGGGTAAAAAGAACTCCTTCAACATCTTTAAATACCGGTGAAAGTTACACCGTTTTCTCCAAAGAAATATGGGCAGGCAATTCACCTTGATGAAACTGCACACCATATAGTGACTCGCTCTGGGTGCAGTTCCGTCTCATGGAGTATTTCTGGATTAGGGTCACTCCATATACGGCAATTTTTTATAATTATACATTGCCGTTTAGATCAAAATGAGCCCCATCAGACATAAACAAGCAATTTATCAAGTTATTTATCTTCTTCAGCCATTTCAATCATTTTTTGACAAAATTCTAGGCAAACAGGCAAATGCAGGGAGTTTAACTTGCTCGTGTTTTTGACTTCGTACAGAAACAAGTTTAAGTCCTTAAGTCATGAATGACCGTCTTTTAACTCCCATTTGCGTGGATACGTGCAATTGGTATCGATGAACCTCTTCTTCGTTGGATTAGAAATTACCTTTCGGACCGCTCAATACAAGTTGAATGGGATGGTTTCAACTCTGATATCCATAAAATAAATGCTGGTGTACCCAGGGCTCCGTTTTGTCTCCGACACTCTTCCTTATTTTCATCAATGATCTTTTGTCTGAAACTTCTAATCCTTTAAATTGTTTTTCTGACGATAGTACACTCAGCTTTTCATATTCGTTCTCAGATTTCCATCCCTGTTCTTTGGATGTAGAACTAGAACGGCAACGTATGATAAGCTCATTTAATTCTGATCTTGAAAACATTGTCCAATGGTGAATCAAAAACCGCGTAGAATTTAATGCTTCCAAAACTCAATGGTGCTTACTGTCGTTAAAGCGGTTTCCTGTCTATCACTATTTTATCGTTACTTCAATGACAAATGTTCTAGTGAAATAGCCAGATGCATTCCTCCCCTAAAACAATTCCACCGTAATACTCGCACCGCTGGGAATGCCCATCAGTTTACCCTTGAGCCAACCTTCGGACGTATTGTTAAATACAGAGATTTTTCTTCAGCCGCACTACACGAATGTTGATTGCTTTACCCGGCTCAATTTTTCCTACCCATTGCGATATTCAAACATTCAAAACCAATGTGCATCGGCATCTTCTTTTTAAATCCAATCCCATTTCCTTAATCGCTCGTACTGTGTTAAAACATTTTAAGGGTATTCATATCCCATTTAATGCGCGCACTAAAAAAAAATAAATTTCAACTTTCGTCTTGGATTTGCCAGTATTGACGACAAAAAAGTTAATACGTTTTGTTTTTGTATTGTATTGTACAAGTAAAATATTTTCTATGGGAAGTACCACTTATAACAATTATTCGTAAATTTTATTTTCGCCAAGTGGCAGCCTATAACATTTGAAAAGAACAGATTTTTTTTGTTTAAATTTCTGGCGCCATTTTTGAAGAGAGCTCTTAGTCGAAGAGAAAACGTGAAATTCTAAAAATTTGTTGGCTCTGTTCAAAGTTTGTCAGTGTTGTCAGTTTTCAGATAATTTGTAAAACCACTACCAAGAAGACCATCCGTTAGATGATAGACATTAGTGTCAAAACGACGTAATGGGTAACGAGTTTAATAAAAGTACAAATGCCACCCTAAAATTTTCAACTAAGGGGTCGATGGACTCTCTCTTTCTTAACTTTTCTAGATTAAGAGTCTGGGAGATATTCAAAAACTCTTTAAAGAAGAAAGTTTTTTAAATGTTCTCATCATTATTTGCAAGTTGACTCAAAGGGCCAAACAGAGTAAGATAAGAAATAATAATTGTTTGTTATGAATATTTGTTTACACAAAATCTTTTTAAAAAAAAGTTGTAAACCTTTAAAAATATTCTTTTCATTAGTTCAGCTTCTGAAAACTGATCTCCTGTTCCAACACCAAAAGAAGTCTAACACTATTGTTACCTTCATTTCAGACAGTAACATTTAACATGAATTTTGATAATAAATCAAACGATTTGTCGTGTACAGCATGTGTTCGCGTGCATTTGCTAATTCGCCACCGGCACTAATTGGTTTTGGGCTCAAATTTTAATATTTTCATTTTAATATTTTATTTCTTTTTTCTGAGTTGCGCGTGTAGGGCTTGATGCAAGTTCATCACTACAAATAGATTCTACAACACTTACATAAGAATTTAATGTTTCTATTAAAGGACTTTTAAGTTTAAATGGGAAATTTTATTTAATTTCTTTGGATTAATGTTTGTTTTACATTTTTGCATTTCGACTTGGATACTACCTGCTCCGGCGCGGTGCGGTGTTGGCACGAGGAAACTCTGTTACCACCGCATCAGACCCCACCTCCACCACCAGCGGCCTTCCATTTGTGTGCTTTATGTTGTGAGGATTTAATTTGTTTCCCTAGCTGTGGGTCTGAACCTGAGCGTGATGGTCATAGTGCTGCAGTGCAATTGTTTGTATTTTTCTACATTTACCTACGATTTAATGCAGGGGCGGCGCATGTGGGTGCGGCAAATAAGTGTGAAGGGGTGCACTCTCTGTGTTTTAAATTCTATGAATTGCCGGATAAAGGCTATTTGCACGTGTACCACCAGGCGCGTCGTCCTGACAGTTACCACAAAGCGTTCTGGTAAAGGCGGTTGTTGTTGGTGGTTTTCTGTTGAACCCAACACTACCCACCCAACCGAACCGCTGCTGCACTGTGGTAGGATGACGACGATGACGAGAGAAAAAAAAAATATATAAAAATGTATGTAGGTATCGCGTGCGTAATTGAAAACAAGTCCTCTTTCCAAGTGGAAAATATAGAAAAAAGGAGTTTTTTTTTTAATTTATTTTGTTTCTATTTTTATTATTTTTCCTATGGAACGTTTTATGCTTGATTCCCTTTGGTTTCACTTTTTGTTTCCTTAGCTTGTGTGATCTGTTTGTGATTGCTGTATTCGATGCTAGGGGGTGGGTTAGGGAGAGGGATAAATAAATTAAGAAAATAAAAATAAAAATCATGAAAATAGAATTAAAAAGAAAAACGAACAAATACAAGGGGCTGAGAAGTGCAATAAATGTTTGAATTTGTGGGAAGGGGCATGTTGCACAAAGTAGCCAGCCATAGATGTTGTGTCTGTTTGCATTCAATAGTTGGCTCTTTCAAATAAAATACACACCAATGGCTCGTTTATCCATTTTTTTTTTTTATGTGATGCAATTTTGGATGCGCTCGTGGCACTGGGATTTTTGTCAATTGGAATTTGTTTAACAGTAAAGGGTGAATTATGTGTTTTTTTTTCGTTGATTCAGAATTTAAAAAAAAAAGTAATAATGTAACAAAAGAAAGTAATTTTTTTTAGTACTTTTGACTCTTTTAATATTTTTCGTTAAAGATATCTTTTATATTATTAATTTATTAACATTCATCTTCAATATTAAGCGACTTTATAGTTGTTAACCACAAGAGCAAGTTCGCAAGTTCTAATCGTCCATATTTATTTAATATTTAGCTCCTTATAAAAATATTTTAGTATGTTGCAGATGACACACCAACATACACACGTGCTTATGTGACAGTTTACGCTAAAGAAAAGGTACCTACAATATAAGCTCTTTTGTTGAAATTAAATATATATCTAATTTTCGTTTGAGCAAATGTTCTGTTAAAAATATATTTATTTTAATTATTATAGTTCGCATTTAGTTATTTCAAAATATATTATTAATAGATGCAAATAGTCTTTATAAATTATCTGGAAAAGTAATTTGAGTATCTTATTTAATCGGGATATTTGTGTTGATACGGCTTCCCGAACCATTAATTAAACTAGTTTTTCAAAAGTTAATAATGATTTTAGTGTGCAAAAAAGCACGCGACAAGGTGGCGTGCGAATCGTGCCAACAAAACGTAGTAACTTTTTTTCTGTGTGGCTTATTTTTTTTTATTTTTTAGGTCACTACCCACTATTAAGATTTAATAAAAAGAATGCTTGAGATGACAAAACGAGGATTTGGATAGTGCAGCCGCAGCGGTACCATGCTTTGGCGTCCGTCATTTCTGTCCAATGGGAGTTTGGCGGCTATCCCCAGAGTAGATGGATCATTATGAGGCTGTACAAATATTTGCTGAATCTGGAAGCATCGCACGAAGACCGTACGATTGAGATCCTTACGTTTGGGCTCAAGACACAATCGCGGCTGTAGCTTCGTCAATACTGGCAAATACAAATGTTTTGACTCGAAACTTATCCTTGCCAATGGGAGTTAGCAGACATTCATGACTTATTGACTTGTGTAAGTTAAATTTTGCCAAAAAAAATTATTAAAATGGCCGAAGATGACAACAACTTCAACTGTTGTTTTTGTCTGATGAGGCTTATTTTGATCTAAAAGGGAACGTTAACAAATAAAATTGCCGTATATGGAGTGACAATCCAGAAATACTCCATGAGACGGAACTGCACCCAGAGCGAGTCACTGTGTGGTGTGTAGTTTCATCAAGGTGCATTGTCGGGCCACAATTTGTTTTATGAAGAAGAAGAAGACAATGGACTAACAGTTACTGTCACTGGAACCACTTTTTAAAGATGTTGAAGGAGTTTTTTTTTACCCAGAACTGCGCCGAAAATTTAACAGGATTTGTTGTCGGCAAAATGGAGCAACTGCACATATATCCTCCAGACCAGTTATGGTCATCTGACCTAACTGCTCTAGATTTTTTGCATGTCAAGCAAGAGATGTACAAAACTAAACCAAGGGATTTGACTGAATTGAAGATGTCCCGACAGCTTTAACGCCCTAAAAAAATTTTACGCTCCATTTTCTGAGAAAAAAAACGTGCTATTTTCGTTCCTTATGAAAAAAACGCAAGTTCCTATATTATTATAAAAATATAAGTCAACTGTGGATGAAATACAACAAAAAATTTTAAGAAATAATTTGTGTATTATCATAAAATAAGAGTTTCTGTGATTTTTTACTCAATTTGTAGCAATTTTCATAAAAGTTCTTCAAAATTCGCTTCATTGGAAGTATAAAATGGAAATGAGAAGAGCGTGCCACATTGAATTATTTTCGTGCCACTATGCCATTTGTGTCAAAAAAGCACGATCGTGCCACTTCGGCAACGCTGATTCCGACTTCTTCAGGCCGCAATGAATAATCTTCTGGTCAGGTGTCGCGTATGCGTGAATGAGCGTGGAGTTCATTTATGGTCTATCATATTCAGAAACAATTAGATATATATATAAAATTTAATTTTCTATGCAATAAAATAAAAATAATTGAAAAAAAGTTGAATTTCTTAATGTAGCACAATTCGTGAGACACCCTGTATTTAATAATGTTATATCTTTAAAAGGTTAAAAAGGTCAAAAGTACTAAAATTAAGTTTTTCCTTTTATTTAAAAAAATAGTTAAATATTGGTTTTTTTTCTTTGATTCAATAAATAGCAAACAAAAGCCCTTTAAAAAAATATGACACAAAAATGTCTATAAAAATGCAATTTTTTTTTTTTAAACAAACTAAATTGATTAATTCAATAATGAAATGTACCAAGCTTTATCAAAATCATTAGAGCATTTCGTCTTAAAACTTTAAATCAGTGTAAGACAGTTACCCGTTTTTATAAAAAAAAATTAAAAAAAAAACATATTTATGCCGATTCTGGAATTCGCAATGCTGTATCCGCAGCGATTCTCAATACAGTGTTTTCGTCTCACTACAAATGGGTAAAGTGGAAAGATAGCACTACACTGCGAATCACTGCAGATCGAGTATGGCGAATTCCATAATTGACATGATTTACTTAATAATTTCTAAATAATTACTAAATAATTTATAAATCGATAAGATAATGTATTTATAAAACTTTACTACGAACTTAATATGTCACAAGATAAAAACTGTTAAAATTATTTATTTCCTATTTGTTTTAAATTTATTTTGCTTCCTTAAATACTTTTTTCATTGTTCATACTTAGATATGTGTTATACATACACGAAACATTTATTATAGTTTGCAGTTTACTTTTTATCTATTTTTCTATGCATGTTAAGTAGATATGACTAAGTACATAATTAATTATAATTCGTCTTGAATCATCAAACAATATAACGGTTGTGTTTTCTTTCAAATTGAACAAAAAAAACTTTTAGCCCCTTTTTTAATTCTCCTGCAATGCCGCTTTTACCATTCGTCCGCTCACCACCGATTTAATTACAAACAACAAAAGTTCTCTATGGCGTATACGTACTATTTTTCCTTCCAAAACAAGACGGATTTTTGTTTTATAATAAAAAAAAAACATTTGAAACCAAACTGCATTCAGGTACTTCTTTCTTCAATTATTTCAACAAGAAAAAAATCATGTTCCTCATAACTTAATTTCCTAACAGTCTAAATTGAATCGCCTACCTACCTAAAAGTTCTATTCACTCTACTCCTCTATGTAAATCTAATTTGCATCCCTCAAACCTTGAACAATATTATTCCAAACCCCAGTGACAGAAAAAAAGAAAGAATACCTTCATCACAATCACAAACACATCATCATCAGTAGAACTCTTAATGAAGGTACATACATAGGTACTTTCTGTTTCTGCCACACAGAATTCGACTGGATGGCGGAACAGTAGGTACCTGCCTAGTTGGTAAAAGTAGCTTTTACAACCTTTCCAACGTGTTTCGAAACACACTCTCGTATCAAGCACTTTACCCAATTTTATATTATAGAACCTGATATCTGTATCGGGAACATTGGACATTGGACGTGCAGCCCGAGTGGACATCTTCTCTCTTGATTATCTCGTTAGGCCCGACAATGGCCAACGACAGAATATTAAATCACTTACCATGTAAACATTGACATTCATTACCAAGACCCACCCGGAGCTTGTGTGGACTTTTTATTATTTTCAATTTCGTTCTTTGTCTTGTACAAATTATCTGATTTTTTTTTTTTTTTTTTTTTTGTAGCTATAATACATGTATGTGACGATCCAACGGATTGTGGTGTCCTGTCGCCTGGCTCTGACTACAGTGTCATAGTGCAGCAGAACAAAACACACTTCTGTGTGATGCCGCACTAACGAAATTACTTTCGAAACATATTTCTTTGGTTGGTTTTGTTTCATGAGGACGAAAAGTGATAGAAAAAGAGGACACAAAAAAATCAGTTCACCTGAATTGCCATTGTTTTGACGCTGAGGCTGCCGCCACCGCCAAGCTAGCGCTTTACTTTGACATCCATTATCAACAGCAACCACGGTCATTTCCACTTCCACCATGGATGTGATATGAAAGGCGCTGTTGCAGGACTAATATCTGCTTTTTTGGAGTGTTTGTCTTTGCTTAATGTCTCGTGGCGACTCCGTCCGGTAGGTACCTACCTACTCAGGTAGGTTTGGTGTTGTGTTCATTACTTTCGTTTCAATTTGCTGAGTTGTGTCGTTTTACTCTTGGCTGCCAGATTGTTTCGTATTATTGTAGTAGCCTAGCTCCATTTCGAGCAAACGGTGATATGCTTTGCTTGTTTGCAGATTTACGGTCATAACTTTTCTGTTGATTTTAGCTTTTGTAAGCATTTTTGTTTTTTATTTTTTTTTTTTTTGGTTTGAAGTTTCTTTTGATAGTGATACCCACACAAAAATCCGGTGTGTTGGTCTACTGTAATCCCAGACAAATTGGCTAAATTAAATTTTGTTTGCGAATGACAATTTGAGAGTTAAAAAAAAAAATATAAAAAAGCAAACAAAATTCTACAAAAAAGTTATTTCGGGCTCAACCGGGATTTGAACCCGGGACCTCTCGCACCCAAAGCGAGAATCATACCCCTAGACCATTGAGCCACCTGAAGATTGTTTTTGCCATTTTGTGGCACATTTCTGGGTTTGGTTATTTTAATAATGAATGCATGGCTAGCAAGAAATAAAATGTAATGGCAGACATTTGCAGTGTATTTTGAGTTGCATACTTTTGGGTTGGGTGAGTTGTTGGCATTTGTGAGTGTTTTAAGGTAGGCATTTAGGCGGAAATGAATTGGGTTGATATTTTTACTAGTGCACTTTTATGATTACATAGAATTTATGTTTAGGTGTGTTATTTATTATTTATAAACTTTATTAAAGTAAACATAATGTTATCTACTGTCTTTGCATTGAAGGTGATGCAATTTAAAAAGCTTTTCAAGTAAAAGTTTTAAATAAGTTTTAAATATAAAATATAATATTTTCCATTTGTAAGAAACCTGTCACTGACTTTTAATTTAAAACGTTTGGTTTATAGTTTTAACTTAGGAGCTGTCACAGAACTAACATCAAGTTGTGTCATTAAGTATAGCATATTTATCTCAGTTTTTGGGAAAATTAAACTAAAGGATTTTTGATTGAATGACGAGGATATGTGAATTGATGCACACAATCTTTCAAAACGTGCTGTCATGTTTGACAGTTCTCTGACATTCAAGGTTCAATACTGTTTGGTAAATCATCATGAACATTACTAGAATTACGCTGCTTATCACATTCAAACTTATTTTGAAGTCAATTAGCGAACCGTATAGAAGATTTGAAGTGATTTTTATGTGAGTTACGTGTTTTTTAAAACTTAAAACTTATTGCAATGATGGCGAAGTCCAAAAAGGATCTTAAAACGTTCGATCGGTCGTTATAATATGATTCTGAGTGTAAACTTCTGTGCGTCCATTCCCTATTTAGAGCTAGATCATAAATGTGTAAAATTGACATAAAGCATTTGTATGTAATTCTTTCCAGTGATTCTTGCTAGTAGATCATTTAAAACGGGTAGCTTCCATACAAGGATTTTTTTTATCCAAATTTTCTCTTAAATTGCTGAAATGATTTTGATTAAATTTTAAACTTGTTATATCCTTAATGGTATCAATGAATTGAAACAGGTTTTTGGAGAAAAATTCAGATAAGGGAAATAGATGTTTGAAGTTTATGTTAAAATTGTTTAAACAAAAAAAAATAGTAAACAATTCAGTTGTCAGTAAGGCTAGAAATGGTTATCTGGACATGCTAACATAAAAGTTGCTTCAACATGGTCTCATCTCGACGCGGATGCTTTCGATGTAGTCTCAGCTCTGTTACTCGAGTTTTTCAGGGGTTCCTTTTTTATTTTTTTTTAGAAAATTACTCTTTTAGCTAAGATAGGTAGAAATAGATCTATTTTACTATGCTGTTACAAATTATTCAAACAGCTTTATTTTAAAGCAATTTATAAATTTACTTTATTTGCTTGAAATCCAAACTAGTATGAACTTTAACTTTTAATTGTCACTTGCGATGTCAAGTAGATACTGTCAAGTTGATATGTATGTGTTTTTGATGTGCAAACGTGCATTTTTGTTTTTTGAGAAAATTGTTTTTCATTTACTTTTATTAAATCAAAGCAAATTTGGCTTTAATGGGAGAACTATGAATTCAAGAACTTCCTGATGATTTGATTGATTGAGAAGAAATAATGTTGTTTTTAATCAATACTGTTTGAAAAAAAAAGTGTGTAATACTTTTGATGTAAGCACGGGAACCTAGAAAATATATACATATTTTACTGTTATGCAATATTATTAGAACCCTTTAGAAGCCTTAATAGTACACAAAATATTTATCGAAAGCGTTTCAGTCATTTATAAGTTTTACTGTTGAAAATAGTTTTTGACAAAATTGATATATACTATGAATTTTTCTTAATGGCTACTTAAAGTGTTGTAAGTTGGCCTTAAAAAATTCAAGAATCCATCTGTATAGAGTGCTCAGATAAAATGTTAGTTGTTAAGAGAAACTTAACGCAGATTTTATTAAAATATTGATTAAAACGTAACACAAAAAATAATATACGTACAAATTTTCATCACTCTACCCTCAAGATCAAATCCTTAAACACCCAAAACTTGAAACTTGAAATCGATCCATTACTCCGCAACAGATCAATAACAGGTATAGGTATTTCGTTTGCGTTATAGCGTATTTCACTCACGAAAACTCGAAAACAACTTTTATAAAATGTTTTTTTGTGTAGGTACTAAATTGTCGGTTTGTGTTTTGTATTTTGGCAAACAAAAAAATCCAAAAAACTGTGATACAGGACCTTTTAAATCGAAATTATATCCAAAATTATTTTATCAAAATGTTCTAAAAAATATTTAAAAATTTGAACTTTTTTTTTTAATCAATATCGAAACTATGTTTAAAGGTGTATGATAGGTTACAATAGAAGTCCAATAAAAAAAATACAAAAAAAACTAAAGAAAACTATTTTAACGAATTTTTATATTTTTGTTCATAAATTTATATTTTTCCAAGAATTCATATAGGTTTCTTTATTTTGATCTCAAAACGAGTGTCATATATACATATATATATATATATTATAATATACGGGGCGATTCGCATAAGGTGTGACATTAAAATAGAGCGTGTAAGTTGAGTCAAAAAAAAAATCGTATGGAAGGGAGGTCTATTCGTGACGCCAACAATCTCACGCTACATCTTTTAATAAAGTTGTTTTAGTATACAATTTTTGAAAAAATAATTTTCAAACTCAAAATTAAAAAAAAAAAAATAAAGAAAATATTCGAGCAATAATTTCGAAAATCTTACTATCGGGTGAATCGTTTTTATTGAATTTTTTTAGACAAGAGCTTCTAATAAGTTTTAATTTTTAATTCTTAAAAGAAATTTCAAATTTATTTTTTGAAAATTCGACTTTTAGAAATACATAGATGATAGATGATTTTCTTCCAAGATTAATTTTTAAACTCGGCATTAGTAAGTACCAAAATCACATGAATAGATTCAGACTTTAAAACCACAGTGTGATCGCACATATAAGACCAGTTTGTTCTACTGTCATGTATTTTATTTTTTTCTAAATTTCACTTTAAACCCAAAAATGGAGAAGTACACCCGACTGCTACGAAAAAATTAAGTGCTAAACATTGTAGGTAAAAATAGTGTCAAACGATGAGAGATTTTTTAAAAATTTCCAATCAGGAATTGTGACCAACATCATTAACAATCTTCTATCAGTACACTTTCTGATGCACTTCCAAAGCCCTGTTTAGTGAATTATCGGTAGACGTATTTCTTAACCACAGGTGATAATCATCATCATCATCATATACATATATTATTTCTAGCATCTTGATTCCTTTTCCGACTCTCATATTACACCGATTTTGACAAATGAGTTTTCAAACGAAGCGGAATTACGTGTTGATTTGACGAATTATAATTTTATTTTAAAAATGTTAATAATTTTTTTCAAAAACTTAATTTGTTTCTTAAGTTCCAATAAAAATGAACTCTAAATTGAACCCGGTCGGTTCAATTTATTAGGTCGGTTTATTGGGTGTGTTTTATTGCGAATTGCTAAATGGTAAAAAATAATATTCATCGGAAAATTCAATATTTAGCTAGCTGCGTGTAAAACTATTAATTCTTTTGAACTTACGAAAAAAATTCGGATGCATTTTTCCTTCTAACCACAAAGCAATCACATTATTTCTTTTAAGTTTGATTTTGTATATTTCGCTTTAAAACCGACGATGCCGCTGACGGAGAATTGCTAAAGCTTCCTAATGCAATTAATTTGACTGACCTCATATGTTTATCATAATTATAATTACACTAATAATTTATTCAATTGAAAATATTGAAGCAAAGGCATTCTCCAGGAGTGAATTAATTTATTTCTCTTAAATAAAATGCAAATATAGGTACAGGATATTAATTAACTCATACTATTGTTTTTCTTATTAATTTATAAATAAATTTCATATACGATATTTATTTTAATTATTTTCTTAAATTAAAATTTTTAAATTAATGTTAAAAAAAGTGAAAAATTTTCAAAGTTGACCGCGATAATAAGAAAAATTAGTGTCAAAGGTCCTCGGTGCATGTATATCGATGTGTGAGTTTCTGTGTGCCATGTGAGTTCATTACTTATACTAGTTGCTTTGAATGTCAAAGCATCGCTCTATTTCTTAAAAAGTATTTTAACTATAAACAAAAATTTTAAACAAAACAATTTAGAAAGCATCACGTTGCAAAAAGGTAATTTTAAATTCCATCAATGTATGTATATTGTAGTATGTATGTATGTATATATAATTTATTATTATAAAGAAAAAATCATTTATTTTTTATACAATTTCATTTTTAACTCGTACTCTGTTTCTATCACTTAAATCTTCATTTATATTGGATTTATTTATTAAAAATATCATCGACCAGTTGCTTCGTGATGATTCGGTGAGGCCGAGTGGGATTCACTTTTGGCCGCTGATAGAGTCTGGCATTGATGGCATAGAGCCTTGGCGATAGATCACATCGTACATTGAACCACCAATCACACACGAACACCGCTTGCGAGAATTGTGTTCCATTGGGACAGAGGAAGCTCGCCTGTCGTCCATCTATGTCACAGTAGTGCCAACCTACATATATGGAAATTGAACAAAAAAAAAAATAGAAAATCGAGCAAAAAAAGAAAATCATTTATTCGAAATGGAAACCCATTTGTGTGTTTGCGACCGCACCTTGACATCTTGTTTCCATATCGGCAAAAAATCCCGGATACGCCTGCTCATCACAATAGAAATTCGTATAGGGTATCGCCGAAAGGATTGGGTAATCTGTTCCCGGTCGACCTGCAAGGAAATGGGATACTACAATGAATATTTAGGATATTCACCTGAAATGCAATTATTTTGTGTTAAGAACAGATGTACCACCCTTTTTAACCCAAACCACCCCAACCTAAACCCCCTATATTCCCAAACCAATAAAAAAAAAAAAAAATGTTTTCCACCCAATATCCAAACAAGCTAAATCTCGTCGTTTGTCTCAATCAAAATATTAACAAAAACAAATTCGAAAACACCCGTTTGGAGAGTTGCAAAAATGGCTGCTTCTAATTTACTGCATGGGGGGGAATTGCAAATGGAATCGAATCCATTTTACGATTTTTATAAGTGCACTAACAGGATAGCGAATGTATTCTATTATTTTGTCCAATTGGACCAATGGTTTGCCCAAAGGTGAAATTGGAATTTAAAAAAAAAAAACAAAAATGGCAAAGAACTCGCGATACTAATTTTCCCACAAAGTGAATGGCTCCAGGGCGTATTTGCTTGGTTATAACAACTAGTCAGAGTCAGAGGTTCGTACAGTGGCTGTACACATATGTACATACATACGTACATACATATGTACAACCTTTATGGCTCTTGATTGGAAAAAAAACATTTAATGCGGACATAAATTCAGTTTTGTTAATATTTTCCATCAGGATACGTAATAGTCTTTGTCCTTCTGCTGCCACCTAATGATTTTTTATTTGATTTTTTTTTTCGATAATTCGATGCAAGAACTTGGAAAAAAATTGTCTTTTAAAATTAAGTAAAATTAGTACCGTGGAACATAGTTCCCGAGTCAGATTGTGGACCTAGTTGGGACATTGTTTCGAAATTATTTAAAATTAAAAACAAAAAAATAATATAATCATATCATTGGCTCAGCTCAATTGAACACATTATGAAGAAAATCCCCTTTTTTTTTTAATTTTGGAAAACTGTTTTCAATACAGATATATTTTAGTTTTTTATTGGTATCAGAATCTCGAAACCAAAGTCCCGTAAACCCGTAACCCAGAAAATAAAAAAAAAACTAAAATCCCAAAAACCTATTATCCTGAAAAATTTTGCGCCAATTTTACTATTTTGGAGCCTTTTTTCTTTCAATTATAATTTTATGGCATTTTGACCTATTTTGCTTTTCGGGGTATGAGGTTTTCGGGATTTTTAGTTTTCTAGTTGTTAGATTTCGGTTTTCTCTCCGACTCATATGATCTTTTTTTTATAGAAATAGATCCCAAATTGCATTCATAAATTGAATATTACCAGGTATTGATTTTCCCAATTCCAAATACTCCCTGACAGAAGGACTCAAAAAATTTGTTGGTATCGTTGGTACGTCCTTCTCTTGAGATCCACTATCTTCATTTTCCAAATCTTGTTGTGGTTCAGGTTCGAAATTTACAGGTTCTGGAGCACGTGGTCTTTTTGCACGTTTCGAACGGACTTGTTCACGGCAATCTGAAAATAAAAACAAAAATTAACTTTATTTTGTTGCTGTATAATTAAAAATGAATGCAAAAATTATATTCCCCTATTATTAAACTCAAATCAAACATAAAATATCTTTAATTAGTAAATTTAGTACAAAATCTTATCAATAAAACAAAATTAAAGTTAATTGATGTTAACAAAATCCACACTTTGTGAGAAAGTGCAGACTAAATAATACTTTAATGACAACAGAGTTCTTTGTGATTTTAGTAGATTTCCGTAAAATTTTGTACTTAACGTGGTTTATCGTAGCACCAAATTTTATATTAACAAGATATTTTAATTCTTGAATTAACTGTTGATCAACGATAGTTTTTTTTGTGAACTAGAAGATAGTTAAGCATTTTTTATAAAAAAAAATATGCTGTAAGGATTTGAGTGACATAATTCAATATCTTAGACATCCACTTCTAATTTTTTTTTCTATTCGAGGTCACTTCCTGTGGAATCACTAAAGTGTGACAAAATTAAATTTAAAAAAATGTTTCTAAGAAGAAAATGTTTTGTAAAATAATTTGTTAAAACTTTTAAATAAGGGGTTTGCCAATAAGAGGTTTGACATTTGACCAGTAGAAACTACGCCACTAAAATGGAATGAAATAAAACTACTAAAAATGGAACGATACACGCTTCAACAACGCATTTAAATTGTTTAAATTCACTACAAATATGGCACTACGTGCCACACAAGCAACGAAACAATCGCAATTTCACAAGAAAAGACCCGTGTTATTTCTCGAAGAGGTGATTACAATTGGCCACCGAGATTTTGTGATGTATCTTTGGGGCCACGTGAAAGATAAGGTCTATGCCAATGCTCCACAATCGATTCAAGATCTTAAAGATGGAATTCGTTAAGTTATCCAGCACATACAGTTGCAAATGTGCGAATTGGTTACGGAAACTTTCATGAAAAGCCATTTGGCTGATATCGTTTTCCATTGTTGATGAACCTGCGCAACGTCATAATGTGGGCCGCACGTCACATGCCCATGAACAGATCTAATCTTAATCTTGCCTCCACAGTTGATCGCACCTCGATTTCCCAGTATTCTGAAATACTGGTTATTGGTGCCGTCAGCTTTGGAGGACAATGCAACAGTGTTGCCGAAAGTACTCCCATAGGAGTATTGTACTCCTTTCAACACCTCCGTACTCCTGTACTCCTCCTTTAACATTCGTACTCCTATTTTTTTTAAAGACCTAAAATATTTTACACTTGCAGCAAAGTGTAATGTTAACCTTGATAAATTTAATTCACTTCACATTTAAATCAAATTTGGCAGCATTTTAATCTTCCAAACTGTCGTCAAAAAGGGAATTTCCCTATTGTTTGTTTTTGTTTTTCGTTGGCGTGGACGTCTACGTTCAATTTACATCTGTCAGTTCGGTATTTATTTTATGGTTACCTCATTACCTGAAATTTTGGTTTGGTGGTTGTTTTTTTTTTTTTTTTTTTTGAGCTCCGTAAATTTGTATGTATAGTTCAATAAAATGAAAAGGTTTGTTAATTAATGTTTGAAATATTGTAATTCCTGCTAGGAAAATTCAAAGTAAACTTTTATTGTATAGATATTTAGTGAAATAGGATTCTTTGGTGCAGGTAAAGGCAAAAAAAGGCAAATATAACTATGCACTACGCTATCTGCCACAAGACAGATTTTGTGTGATAGAAAAGATATTTACTTATTTTTGTTCTTAGAATTAATAATTTATTTATTTATGTTTTTTTTTTGTAACTGATTTTTTTTCTTGATGATTTTTTTTAATAAAGTTTGAAGACTAAAAAATGTCTGTACTACTATTTTTTTCAAAATACTCCTCTTTTTTGGCTTCAGTACTACCTTGAAATATTTCTTCCCGGCAACACTGCAATGCAATTTTGCATTTTGACATTCATTCTAAATTTTGATTTCGGTCAAGTCGGCCACATTTTTGTTTGCCTTTGCCTTTCACTTAAAATTAAATTTCCTTTTTTTGGAAAAGTTTAATTATAAAAAAAAAACTAAAAATTTTTAATCTAAAACTTAAAAACGAAAATATGTTATTGAATTGTTTAATCAACTCTGACTTTCAATGTTTTAATCTAAAATTCTATTCTGTTCTGAAACGAATGGAATTAATGTGATTTATTTTTTTTTGTTCTTAAAAAATATTTATTTTTGTTAGAATAAACAGTTTGTTGAAAAATCGTTTTTTGAAAACTGGAGTTTTTCTTTGGTTTTCAAATTTACTCCGGAAATTTTCGATTTACTTCACTTTTTTTACAAATCACTTTTTTTACAAATCACTTTTTTTAAATTGGAAACGGTACTGGCGGAAATTAATTGCAATAAATTTTCATTTTTTTTCATTATCATAACTGAAAATTTTATGAAAATCGATATAGAGATTTAGGTTTTTGGATATTTTTCCGCTCTCTTATATAAAGTGCACCTCTGTTTGACGCGATGCGACTGACAATTAAATGCAAATTTGAGTTTCTTAACATTAATTTAAATAAGTTTTCTATCATTTTGTCTAGTTTTTGTGAAGAATTTAGGCTTGTTAACAGTTTTAAATCCCATTTGTTCTTTTTTTCGTCGGTCGTTGGTTGATTTCATGTGAATTGTCCTTTACACTTATTTAGAGCAACTAGAAAAAGAAAACCTAAAATGTCTTAAAAGTGTGGCTACGTTATACATCAATATTCCTTTATACAAATGTATATTTATAACACAATATTAATTGACAGCTAACAAAAATCAAACTCCAATCATTTTTGTTTGCATTTAATATTTATTCATGTAACAGGCTCATGTTTCGTTGAATAATGTCATTTAATCGAATGGCATTCGTAATAGTTATAATTTAAATACTTTTTAATTTTCTGTCTCTAAACTCTTTATGACAAATTTGTTGTGTATTTTTTTTTAAATAAAAACCACACTCAAAAGTAAACTACAAATTACAAGACTCGTATTTTTTACCTCGTGCCATAATAGTGAAGCCTTTATAAGTACGACATACAAATTGAGTGCGGTTTAAAACGAGATACTTAAGTATCGAAAATCATCAAACCAAAAAAAAACATTATAAATAATAAATATGTTAACATTGACATTTAGTTTCGTTGTCGAATCAATCTACTGATAAAGACTCTTTCTGAATTAGTTTGTGGTTTAGTAAAGATTTGTATTTTATGTCACGTCTTTCTTTTACATGTTTTTCGACTTTGTAATGTAATTTGATAGAATTTTAAGTTTGTCATTAATTTTTAACCTAAAAAAAAGTGAAAAAAGTTAAACTAATGATTAAGGCTCAGTTTTTTAGTGCAAGATTAAAGTTAAACCTGGACTAAATGCGGATTAACGGAGACTTAACAATTTCTAAATACATCATTTAATGAATAACTTCTTTAATTAACTGTAGATTTATTTATGTCCAGAGTTAAATAAGTCTTGTTTAATTATTAACCACTTAAAAAAAATAGACTTTAGGCCCACTTTGCTCACAGCTGATTGTCTTTAATCAATGATTACTGCAACTGTTAAATCATCGAATGTGAATGTTAACAAATTTTGTATTGTTAGACAGCCGATTCTGATTGATTAAATGGTTAAAAGGATGGTGCAGATTTAACCAACTGTGGAAAAAAACAGTGTAAAGATGTTCTTCATTGAGTATCACAGGGGGACTTTTATGTAAATGGTATTTGAGTTCATGATGATAATTTTTCGATCAACGAAGAACAGGAATATACTTTCGTGCAAAACCGCATTAATTCAAAAATAATAAAAACAAAATTGTTGATATTTTATTTTAAAAGTTTTGGATACCTAAATATGTAGTCCATATTCCAAAAATAAAAAAAAAAATTCTTGGTAAATAAAAGGTTGTACCTGTCGTGAGAGTTTCAATAAAATTTGCACATGGTTGTTGACATTCACATGATAGGTACTTGTATTCAGTTGGTTGTACCGACTACCATTCACGACGACGCGACATCCCAAAGCACACAGCAAGATAATGATGCAATAACTAGGCTGTTGACCTTCAAGCTTCAACGTCCACTCGACTGGCAAGAGCTTCCTCCAATTGTTGATTCATTTAAAAAAATCTTACAACTTGCAATGACTTTTCATTTGCAAAGAGTTCTGTTAATTTTTTTCTGTTTTTTTTTTTTTACGAACAAAAACCATATTTATCTTTTTTTACTTGTAAAATTTAACCCAGTCCGTACAAGGTGGTCGAGTAAGTTTTTTTTTTTAATTTTTATTCAATAAACGTAAAAAAAAATCATTACACTACACCTGTATGTTCGAGTTTTAGTACCAGCCCTGACCTTCGCCTTGTTCCTCGATTCGCTTAGCACGAATATTAAACAAAAATTATTACGAGACTTTCACATAATAAATATAACTCTATATTTATAATTAAATTGGTCGCACGATACATATATTTAATGCGAAAGGCAAATATAATTTGGAATGACTGATAGAGATCTATAAAGACTCAAATGCAAGGCATATTTATATAATTATGTATGAGGAAGCAGTTTTAATTTAATTATTTTCTGTTGGTATTTTTTTAAATAACACAAGCATTTAAGTAAAGCATTTTAAATCAAATTAAAATGAATCATTTTTCTAATAATGAAATCCACCAACAGAACTTCAGAACTTTTAGACTAAAACCACAAGGTCGAATTGATACACACTTAATTGTGTTGTATTTTTTTTTTTTTTGTTAAGAAGCTATATTATTTTGTTGTTAATTAATTATTTTTGTACCTAGTTGAAGATTTACTTTCAAGGTAAACACTAATAATTAAAGTCTAATTTTTAACGATCGATTAAACCCCTATTATGGTACTCAAATATCAATTAATTGATAAAAGAAAGAACTAATCAGTTTATGGAAATGTTTTTTTTATTAATTTCAATTGGTTAATTTTAATTTGTATTATTATTATGAATAATATTGAATTTAAACATTGTGGATTTCATTTCTCGTGTGTTGGATATTTTTTCAATAAATTTGTTTTAATTGCACTTGATTCTAATAAGCATTGATTTGTATATTTAAGTTTTAATATAAAAGAAATATAAGGAAAAAATAATAAAAAAAGAAGTTGTAGGCGACAGACTGCAGACTGACTAAGCTGAATTTTGCATGTGCTTATAGTTATCACTGCCATTTTTGGTTTATGTAAAAAAAAAAAACAGTTGTGCTGCGATGTGCCCAATTTTGCATCTATGTGCCGTATTTTAAAAAAAAATAAAGGCACGAATGGGTCGCACGAACTTGCTCTTATGTGCGATAACACTGGTTTTAAAGTTTTTATAATTTAAAGAAATTTATTAGTTATTGGAGCCTATATTTTATGCCACCTGCCAAAAATACAGTCCAGTTTAAAGAAGTATTATGTGAGTACATAAATATAAACAATATAGCACCGTGCTGTCTTACACTTCGCACATATGCACGCAGTTTTCAGTTTAAACTGAAAAATGTTAAAAAATCAATAGGTACCCTTATTTTTGGTTATAAGAAAAAAATGTATTCAAAATCTGCTAGATAATGACAAAAAACTATTGGGAGCTAAGTTTGATAAAAATCGACCAAGTCGTTTTCGAATTATTAAGTTCTCAAAAAAAAAAATGTTGAAACTTTTTTTAAAAATCAAAAAAAAAAAATATTAACCCGATTTGCCATTCCAGCATAGTTGAGGAACATTAGAAATGGAAAAAGCTTTTATGTATTTATGTATGTACATTGAATGTCAAATTTAAATGTTGAGCAACTTTTCTGAACATAGGTACCAACATCATAACTTTCCTAAAAAGGGTCAAATACATGTGGTTTAAAAAATTATTGTTTTGTATTAAATTTTTGTTTCTATTAAATACGCAATTTAATAAGGTTTTTCATATATAGTTTTATGTGACTGTGCAATGATATAATACAAAAAATGTAGTCAGATATTCTAGCTAAATTTTAAGACCTTAATGAACGGATTATTAGAACCGAAGTTATAAGCAAGCCAAACCAAACACAATTTATCTTTACAATTATTATACCGACTACAAATGTAGGTACATTTATGAACATTTAGCATTTTTTTTCCGACGCGAAGCAAATTTGCCACGATTGTGGTTTTTTATTGCACAAACTCCGCCGCCGCCGGCTTTAGAATACTATCTCCCTCTCGCCAATTAGTGGTTGAAAGTATTTTAATGCTTTTTTGTTTTTATCAACTTCCTCATTGAATTAAATTATTTGTCCGCTATTTATTTTCATGTTTTTAGTACATATATAAAATTTTGAATGATTTTGAAAATTTTTGTTTGCTCTAACACGCCAGTCATTTTTCCTTTAATTATATACCTTAATATTGAAAATCGGATAATTGGATCGAAAGATACCTATAAGCATTTAAGTAAACGCAAATCGGGTATTTTTCAGATTTCGCAAAAATCATCATCAAAAACATACCCATTTTTTTTCTACGAACATTTCTCCTTTTTTTCTGTCCGTTTTATCATCTTCTTCGTATTTTGTTTCCTCAGACTATAGTAAGAACAAAGCATATGAACGAAATAATTTTGTTTATTTTGATTATTTTGATTATTTTGTTTATTTTGTTTATTCCCCTCACGTTTCACCCCCTTTGCCAACTAGGCGTTTCATATTTTTGAAATTCTGTTGATTTTTTTACATTGTATGCCTCCGTTTAAACATTTCTAATGTTTGGTACATGGGAGGTACCATTTAAAACCATTTTTCCCAAAAAAAAAAAAACTTTTTTAAATGGTAGTATTTTTGTAAAAAAAAAAAATACTGAATTAAAAAAGAAAGTTGTTGGCATGTTTTTGAAAAAAATAAGATTTTCATAATTTGGTAAATAAAAGTGTGTGGGGAATGCCAAAAAAACAACGCTAGGTACCAAGTTTAAAGAAAATCGATGCACCCGTTTATGCTAGAGCCGAAAAGACAGGCAGACAGAATTGCGAGACCCATTTTTTTAGACTTCGCTATCATCATTTTTTTTACGAATGCATAACTTGCCATATATGTATGTACATAGTACCTAATATATCGCAAGTAAAAAAATCTCAACTTTTTTGAAAATTTCGCAAATTTGCAAATGAATAATTTTTTTTTTTTTTGCAAAATTACCATTTTCAAAAAAATCAAAGTTGTGCTGTATTGTGCCCAACTTGTGCTGCCATCTGCCGTAAATATTTTTTTTTAATTCGCAAATTTTACGAATAAAATTTTTAATTTATTACTTATTTATTTTTTTAAAGTTCAAAGCAAATATTATATTGTAGCTTATAGAATTCTACACAAAAAAACTACGTGCGTTGACGCTTTTTAGCTTCCCGGAAAACTTTGTCGCAAACTTGACAAGAGGAAGAATCAATCGTAGGGCTTTTGAATGGTAATGGTAAAATTCGCTATAAGTACGTCAAAAATAGTTTGCCTGTCAAGCTATAAACTGTCAAATTTCATTTTTAATTCCGGTGTACATTTTTTCTCAAAATCAAAACAAAATTTCTAAAAATATTGTTAAACTTTAGAAAACTTTTTTGATAAAAATTAGATTTTCCAAAAAACGTTCGGTTCCAAGTTTAAATAAAATTGACCTATCCGTTTAGGCTGTAGAAAAATAGACCCTTCATCGTTATGTCATGTTTGATCAAAATCTCGTGTTCCATTTTTTTACGATTACTTTACAAACAGTTTATTATCAAATGACAAATTTAATCAATTATTGTTAACAAATTTAATGGCTTGAAAACTAAAAAAATCTCTATGTGCAGTGAAGCACATTAAATATGAAATCTCTCTCTCTCTCTCGGAACTCCAGAAGTCACACAATAACAATCTCGTTTTGTGTAAAAATCTAAAACAATTTCACACATGATTTAGCAACAAGTTCATAACTCTTAGCATTACAACTCACGCCACACCACACCATCCTCCTAAAGTTGCATGCGGATGCAATTTAAAAATTTATATTTATATCCTGCAACCTAAACCTCTGGATTAGATGGAGAAGAAACATAGCAACTAGTTGTGGGTAGGTTCTTCCTATCTTCTGACATGCATGCTGGGCCACAAAGTCATATGTCCTCGCCCTTTTCCTTTGATTTAAGCATAGAGCACCCTACGATCTACAAAAACACACACATTAAGGAATCCACTGTCTCAATAGTGCACTGCCACAGCCATCACAACCACATTACATGGGTAACACAAATTTCACGTGGAAATTTTCTCCACGGATATACGGAAGTCATCATCCTTCCGCCCTTCCTTGTTGTCTTCGTCATTTTATTTCGAAGAGTCGTCGTTTACGATGCTACTGGCTGCTTGGAGTTTTCCCAGTCGTGCTAGTCGGTGGCAAACATCATCAATAATACAACAATGGGGATAGCGAAAAACCTTATTTGTTGCATAACAAATGACAAACGAATTCCTTCTCATCTTTGATGGCAAACGAGGTAAGAAATCTAAAAGGTTACATAATTTTTGGTTTACCTCAGGAAGACATGCACTTGAACAATTTAATCCTTCCCGACTGACAATTTATAAACATATGTATATGTATATGTAATTTAATTACCAAACAAAGTTAACGAAGTCAATCCTTGAGATCGGTAGACGTGGAGAAGTGTGCGCTCTACGCGTCTTTGTGGGAATAATTGATAAATGACCATCAAAAATATTGAATGACAAGTGGAACGAAATTGATTGAAACCAATCTGATTATTATGAGAGGCTGGATTAAACGTATGCTTTTAATTAAGTTTTTTTTCTGGAGGCTTGCTTTGGTATTTAAGAAATCCAGCAAAAGAATGATGATGAATAAATGCAATGATGTATTTTGAGTATTGAGTGAATTTATGTTTGAAGAGTTAAGCCCTTTTAGTATTTATTTTCACGTGTATTTATACATATGTGACAATAAATAATTCCAAAGAGTTATTTACAAGCTTTACAAATATGACTATTCGTTTTTTTCTGTACTTGATGCAATAAGCCCCATGGAACTAAAGCCCGCGGGTCTTATTTTCTAAATAATATAAGTATTAAGTAAGAACAGTATCCAGTTATTTTTTACTTCATATCATCTGACGTGTGAATAGTGGCGCCTAACAGCAAATCTATATTCCGTTATATCGCTTCTAATAATGTGATTGCTATCTATAAAGTGAACATTTAAGCCCCTCCCAATGAATATAGCAACAATCTTTCTCAATCGAAAGAATAATAATTGTTTCCCAATAATTTGCTTGCGATGCAACTAGCCTACATTAATGATAGTCATTTAACCTTAAACCATCATAAATCGTGATTTATTATTAGAAATGTGGGTGAATGGTTTAGCACTGGAAAACCCTTCCGATGAAATCAAAACAAAAACAAAATAAAAAATCCTCACAAAAGACCAATTATTAGGATCATTTTTTTTTTTTGTTCATGCTGTGTGTATCTTTGTTTTATGAATTTTTTATCTCGTTCATATCCAAGGTTAATTACCAATAAACTCCACGAACACGATTCGAAGCGAATCGGATTCAGGGCTCATGAGCGTAATAGTTTGGGAAGGTAGTGTTGCTAATGATTGATTCAAAATAGCCTTTAGTTCACAAAAATTATTGCGTTTCGTTCTGGCGATCTCACTTGCTAATGATAGAGACAATTGAATGATTAATGAGGATAATTTAAAACTTAAACTTTTTGTAACTCCAATAATGCTGTTACCATTCACAATTGAAAAAAAAAATCATTAGTCCTTTTTTGTGTTTTTTGTCAAAGAGCTTTCGGGTTTTAATTTTTTCTGACGCTTACCAAGACATCATCACGGAGTACTTAATCTATTAAAATTATACTAAATTTTAATCCAATCTGTAAAATTTCACAGATTAAAAAAACAACCCTATTTCCCAGACTATTAAACGTCATGAACGCACAAAACACAATGGACTCTTAATAGCTGAGATCTGCGAGAACTCCTTCTAGCTGGAGAATCTAGATAAGGATAGTTGTGCTGCTTCTTGCCGCTTTGTTCGATTGCCGAGTGCCAATAAAGCTGTATAGGATTTTCTATAAATAATGATTGGGTAACCAAATGACAAATTGAAAAAAATCTAAGTATTTCTTGTGAGAAAAGGAACAAACCAACAAAAAAAAATGTCATTGCGTTTCCTAACTTCACTTCAAACTGTCTGTAGAATAGAAATAATAAAAAACCATGGAATCGTGTCACTGAATGGCACTCAAGACATCAGTGATGTCGTTTATAGCATGAAACATAAATCAGAGCTGATGTTGTTGTTCATGCTGATGAGACTTCTTGACTTCATGGTGTGATTGGGAAACGGCGGTGGCGGCGGCGGTCGGTGGTGGTGATGGCGATGATGATGGTCGCCCTTAACGGCTATGATGAATGCTTTTGACATTTAACTTAGTAATGTTTATTTACTGAGAAGTCTTCTGTGACGAGTTATGAAATGACCTTGATTGTAATGCTGTTGAATTTGCTTACGAATCGAACTTCTTAATTTTGAAATTTGAACAATGGGAATATTGCTAAATCAAGCCTTGAGCTAGTTATAGACTTGTAAATGAAAATAATATTCAAACCGTGTGATAACTTCAATCAACTTTAACTTGATCTTAGAAGTTCTGACAATGTACATATACATAAATATACATTTTGAGCTTTTTGGCTAAATGCCAAAGTGAGTTCGTTTTTTTTTTTTTTTGTATAGTATCACCCGGCAGTTGCAAAAAAAAATACTTAAAAAAAATAAACCTTTATTGGCACAATTTCGATCAACTTGTGCCCAGCTTAGCTACTGGTTTTTATCTGATACAATATGATCGATAATAATTGCAAACGGACACATGGACTTTTTTTTAAATGGTTTTTGGGATCAGATATCATCAGGCTATATTGATACTGAACAGCTTATACATTGCAAGTGCCTGTCTACCGTTTTTAAAGGCTTTCATTGAATGTACACAGTGATTTATGTGGATTGGATATTTATACGTTACAAAAAAAAACAACAACAACAAAACAGGTTAAAGAGGCGAGAAATTGGTCAATTGGCTAACGTTGTTCATTTTGTTTAATATCACTTAATCTCGCCAGGGATTGCCAGCAAAAGTGTTTGGAAACCACAAACTAGTGCATTGGGAGTTTTAAATTATTGTCACACATTATTGATTGACGTTTAATTTAAAAAAAAAAGTCAATTGATTTAATATATAACTATTTTGAGTCATTAAATATTGTTTTTAGCACTGTGGCTAATTTTAAATTTTTTAGTTCGAAAAATCATGACTTTTATTTTTTTATTGTAATAATATTATTCCTTGATAATTTTTTCGTTAAAAAAAATCGAACTCGAAATGAACAAAGTTGATATTACGATGATAGGGAATTCAAAAAAATGTTGTTCTCACAGTTCTGTCCTTTCTTTCCCTAAACGGGTGGGTCGATTTTCTTTAAACTTAGTCGATTTTCTCAAAAACGTGCTTACAAATTAAAAAAAAAATTCAGTAATTTTTTAACAAAAAGGCTACCATTTTATAAAATAAATCCGAAAAATAGTTATAAATGGTACCTCCCATAGAACCATTTTTGTTTTTCGTTTTTTTTTTTTAAAAAAAGGGCTCAACTGATTTTGATGAATTTTTTTTATATAGAATTTTTCGAAAAGTTTTGAAAGTATTGTATACCAAAATTTTCCATTTGTTGTGTTTTTGAGTATTTAATGATTGGTAGACTTTTATTAAACTTGGTACTAAGTAGTTTTTCAACATTATCTAGCAGATTAAGTATTAAAATTTTTCTTATAACCAAAAATAACGGAACCTTCCATAAAAGTGTTTAGAAAACCAGTAAGGAAAATATCATTTTTCTCAAAGACGACCCCTACAATTTTTATTAAAATTGAGCTAAAACCAATAGATATCTACCATCAAAGGTATCATGTTATATATAATAAGTAACCTTTTTTGTTTGAATATCTGTTTCTTAATTTGTGGGCTTCAGATCAAAAATAAAACACTTGTTTTTTTGTTCACGACGTTTCGTCCATGCCTATGGACATCTTCGGGTGAAAATCAAAGATCTATATTTGCATTGATTAGTATAGAATTACAATTTTGTTTGCATGTTTACAATAACAACAATTACTTACAATAAATATTACACAAGTTAATTTTACACAATCATTGTTTCTAAGAAAAACAAAAAAAGCTGGACTTAGTACCAAAAAGTTAGACTCACAAGTAACAAAAAGAAATTAGAAAATGTTTATAAACATGAATCATAATCAAAACTGTCTCCTCTCGAAGATGTCCATAGACATGGACGAAACGTCGTGAACAAAAAAACAAGTGTTTTATTTTTGACCTGAAGCCCACAACCCACCTGAAACCATTTTTTTTGGTTTTCGAATATCTTATTGCCAAATGAACCGATTTTAGTGAAATTTTTTACACAAAGACTACTAATTTAAGTTTGAATAATATTGCATATTAAAATTTTCAAAAATCAAATTTTGGAATTAAAAAAAAAATTTCAAAATTATTTTTAATTCATTTAAATGTGTGGATGATTTTTTTTTCAAAATTAATTTCTTAACTCCGCGTTAATAAGTAGGTACTAAGATTGGCGTATCAATTTGTTTTTCTTAAAAATATACATATTCAAAATTGTATATATAAAAAAATATTTAAAAAAAAAAACCGCTGCAAAGATTTTTAAAAAATTGTCTAATAAATTGAGATTTGTGTAAGAAATCACTTGGTGTACCATTGGTGTCAAATAAATTTCAGGTTTTTTTTTAACCAATTTATTTCTAATTTTATTGATTTTTAAAAACTACAGTGTAATTGCACATAGGACCAAGTTTATGCGACCCAGTCGTGCATTTTATTTAAATACGTAACGATCTTTCAAACCATCACTCTTAGACAAATGTTAATGTTTTTTTTTTTAGACGATCAGATAATGTAAAAATTTTGGGCTGATTTTTTGTTTCATTTCCTTCATTTAAAGTTTTATTTAAATGGTGTTATTTCTGTAGGATATGATCAGTTGAAAAAAGAAAAAAGTTCATCACGTTTTTGGTTTAGAATTGCATGATCTAAAAGCTTAGCATAAAGTACTTTTCTATTACATTTAGATGCTAAAATGTCTCCTAGTTTTTGAGTAAATTGAAAATGACAAAATGTAGGTACTTACTTTTAATGTTACCTACTAAGCAGAATAGGATTTAGAGCAATTTAAAACAAGGATGGGAACCAAATTAATGAAAATTTATTTCCAACGAACAAATGTTTGCGTTTATGATTTCGTTGTTTCAATTTTTGTATGGAAATTTTCGTTTCGCTTCAGCTGCTTACTTTGGTTTAGTTTCAATTTTCTTTTTGCAAAATTTTGAGTTTGAAAATGAATTTTCCAAAAACTTTTCACTCAAATATTTGATTTAAAAACAGAATTGAAGTTTGCATTTCTGGCATTAAAAAAAAAAATATAACATAAAATTGTCCCTCCAACCTTAACGTGAGGACTCACGCCACCCATCCCATACGATTTTTTTTTTCTTATTCTTATTCAATCTACATGCTCAAGCCTTTTGACGCATGTTATGCAATACATTTTATATACAGTTTGGCGGCAAGTGCCCCTGTTAGCCCTAACTTTCGAAAATATTTGCTACAGTAGAACAGAATCAAATTAACTTCCAATTAAGACTTGATTTTTTTTCCAAAATTTAAAAGTTATTCAGTAAAAAATAATTCTTGGTTAAATCTAAGATGTTGGCTTAAGCTCCAGTCCGATTTTCCCGAAAAACTACTCATTTGCTCCTATAAAACCCCTGCTAACAAATACGGAATAAAAGTGTACAATTAAATTTATCCCGGTCAGGTATAACTTTTGTATGTATTCGTTATATAGCGACTTTAAAATTAGCCTCATCGGTGAAGAAATTTGTATGTACAGAAAGATTTTCTTTTAAAGTACTTACTTGTTACGGATGTGACACATACTTAAAACACAAATTTTTAATTCAGTAAATTTTCTTCTTGATTTCCCAAATTATAACTTAATTTTTAAAAATTGTATAGTTGTAAAAATTAGACATACTTTTTGGTCTTTGTTACGTATGTGACAATAACATTTTATCTATTACAAATATTATTTTATTACTGAATAACCAAATTACATCACAACGTGCTCTGAGTTAAGGATGAAGGAAAATAGTTACGCTTCATTAAAGCAACAAAGGACCATATGTTTAAATATGGCATTATGTCACTTTTGGAAATCATCATAAGGGTTATGTCACTACACACTTTAAATTGAATCACCTTAACATTTCTACCGCACCGACATTAATGCAATACATAATCTCTGTTATTATTTTCTCAATCGGCGTCATTTTTATTGCATGCATGTTCGAACTAAAATTCCTTCCTTGAAGCTGTTAAATTATATTACTAACACAAATATCCATCACCTACCAATTATTATTTTTTCCTTCTTTGCAAAAAATAATACCTACAAAAAAAAAAGAATATAATTTTTTTAAATTAGAAAAAAAAATAAATAAAACATGTTTTTTTTTTTTAAATCATAACAATGCACTGAGTTCAGCAAACGCCCTCAGCTGCAATTTTGCGCCTGAATTGATCAGGTTTGCGTGTTTCGAAAGGTAAGCAATTTTCGTATCAATAAAATTGTATTCTCTGTCCTAAAACTTCACAAGCCACACAAAGACGAAATCCTGCCAAAGGTGTTAAAACAATTGGCAGAGAAATCACTCACGACCCAAAGACTCCCCCTCCCTGCTCTTGACTCTTGAAATCTAAAGTATCTACCTATGTATATACGAGTATTATATGAAGTGTTAGAGTCAGCTTTTTTTTGGTCATTTCGACGAGGCGGTTATGATTGTAGTTTTTTTTTTTTAGCTTTGTGTTTGCCGCCGCTGGCGCTGCACTGGGTGGATAGCCGGATTGTCAAGAAATTCATATAAAAATGTGAATAGTCTTAACGGGCAAATGGGGACCCAACAAAGTCGCAGACGTCACTCGTCACTATGAAATTACGAAGGAACGCGCATGCAATTGGAGCAAAACTAACAGTATAAGAGTCAAATGGTTCTCTAATTTATAAAGGTGGTTCGATGAATTAAATCAAAATTCCGGAGGAGTTTCTGTTCGTTGCTGCCAGCTGCTGGTCCAATTGTTGTTTTAGCTAGTCCATTATTATTTTTATTTTTCGGTGTAGGTACTAAGACTGGATCATTGGTCCTAAATAGTATCGATATGCATGGTTTATTAACTGACATAAGGTGCATTATAATGAATTCTATATCGGACTTGTAGATGTAGGCATTCACGCCATCAGTGAAACAAGTTGAATTCGGGTCTGTTTTTCAATAGGCTTCAGCAAAAAGCTTATTTGGTTAGTTTATTCGTGTTTTTTTTTTTTTTGTGGGAATTTTGTGGCGAAGTATTTAAATTGTTACATTCAGCCAAAGATAAGATTAAGGAGAACAGATGTGAAATGTTTTGACTGGATTTGTTGTTTCATAAATAAGTAAAATACTTTAGGCAGGTAATTCAAATTGATTTTTCAATCTGCACTGGATGCTGGGTTGCTATAGTTGCAGTATGTGTTTGTGCAGGGCGTTATACATTTTTAATCTTTTGGTTGACAACTATTTTATAACTTGTTGTTTGGGAAATAATGCAATAATGCAAATGTATAGATTGACATGGTATTTTTGATACAAAATCAATTTTTTTTTAAAACAAGACTCAAAAAGAGATTGTTTGACATAGAGGTTTTATTTACAGTTGTTATCTAATTCTTAAAGACCTGTGATTCTTGTTTGAATAAATTTGAAAGTTAAAACATTGGTAAGATATTCTTAATAAAGTCATCATAAGATATAGTGATTGAAAGATATAACTAGATAGAAAAGTCATAGCTAAATTAAAGACAAATAAAATACCACCACCTAGTGGTTTCAGTAATATCAATATGAGAATGCTAATGTGTCTGTTATGTTTTATTTTACCTTTTGTTTTGTGAGATGCTTTTTATCATAGACTGAGGTATTTTCGTCGGGTTTAGGGTTTTACCAAAGAAGCAACAAACTTGAGTGTTATCGAGGTGTTTTTTTGTATTACTTATAAATATATAAATTTATATGAATCAAAATTCATATCTTCTTGTAACTAACTTTATATAATGCAAAAGTGTTTTGATTGAGATAACAGGGTCCACTAAATTTAAGTCCGAGATATCGGATGTCACTAAATTACAGTCTGAGATAGCCGAGACGCCACTTAATGACAGTCCGAGATAGCAAACCCTACTAAATTACAGTCTGAAATAGCAGAAGCCACTAAATTACAGTCTGAGATAGCAGACGCCACTAAATTACAGTCTGAGGTAGCAGACGCCACTTACTAACTTCTTTAACCTGGGCTTCCACTTTCACTTCTGGAGCCTAAGCTTTTCAAAAGAAGAACTCACCAAGTACTCGAGATTTGTACAATAGTCAAATTGCGGCAGAGCTCGGTTTTCAAGTGTTTGCTCACAGCTTCTTATAGATATTTTGGTTTGAAATGAATGTGAATTTTAATTTTACAAAAAATAAAAAATATTCGTATTTTAGTATACTTCACCAGGGATGGTTGAAGTGATACGGTCAGGGATGTCGTCGGGAGTGTTGGTGGGTATTTATATTTTCATATACGATACCAGTCGGTCGGTGGTGGGAGGAGATTAAGTGTAATGCATCATTACAGTTTGTAGTTTAAAATGAGTTCAGCCAGTAGAAAGGATTTAGTGAAATGAGGGTCGATTCCCGATCTGTGAAGCTGTGAATTGATAAATTTATCAAAACTTCACATATACATAATAAAATGGTGGATGGGTACAAAAGAGTGAAATCAAATGTCAAAATTATAAAATATATTAGGAAAAAAATGCATTTCTTTGTTAAATATTATTCCAATCAAAATGAACACTCCCACTTTCCAATTGGTAATATTTTGGCATGTGACATTAGCTCGGTTCAATTTATTAGGTCCGTTCATAAAATGTTTACTTTTATGTAATTGCGAGAATTCTCGATAGGTTTTTTTTTATTTTCTTTCTAGAAAATTAATTTATAAAATATTTTCTAATGTTCAATTTTGTTTTATTTCAGGTAAGGACCATATATATTTATGAATCTTTACTTTAAAAAAAGTAAAAATATAAAACCAGGTAAAAAAGATAATAAATTAAAAACTACATATTTAACTTTATGTATATTTTATTGTTTTGTTTTAAGGAAGTGCTTATTAATTATAATCAATTTAATTTCAATAAGTGAACTTTATATTAAATATATCGGAAAAAAAACAGTGAATAAAAAGCCCGTGATTTATTTTTTTTTTTCTTTTAAATTTACAAAAATCTGTACAGCTGAATTGTGGTTGCGTAAAAAATAGCACGAACGACACTTTTTCACAGCTCTTGTAGTTCCAGTTGCAGCCAGTGATATCACACGTAGGGAAAAATCCCTACACGTTCGTATTTTTGGTTTGAAAACTACACCGAAAACAGATTTTTGAAATATTATAATTTTCTATAAAAACTTTTAGAATTTTATTACTAAATAAGTTTTTTTTTTAAATCGTACCACACTCCCTGCAAAATTTGTTTCCAAACATTTCACCACAAATCCTTAATTCAGTAATCTGTTTCCACCTTTTTTATTTCTTATGTCAGATTTGAAGTAACACAGTGCCTCATGACTCTTTTCGAAATTTAATATGAGTGCGTGTAGGGAAAATATAGGGATTTTTTTCTATGCTTTAGGTACTTCTTTTGTTTTTATGTGGCATTACTAGTTAAATCAGTCTATTGTGTTCAGGAATTAACTTAGAATTTGAACCATTTATTTATGTGCAAAGATGAACGCAACACAACTACTTTATTTCTTCTCACAAAACTTAACACTTCCATAATCTCAAAGCTTGTGTCTCCAAAACTCTTTTTCGTTGTTCAGTTCAGTTAAAAGTGGTCTGCGATATAATTGCCTGATGTTGCATGTCCTAAAGATTTGTATACGTAAATCATTTGGCAGATCGCCGTCTTCTATATTGCTTGCGCTCACTCTTTTTTTTACTTTCTGTAAAGTGTTAAAAATTTGCCCACAGTTGAATATTTTTTGTTTCGAATTTCTAACGGTAAAGTGTTTATTTGCAGGCAGTATACCTATATACAGTTTGTACATATAATAATTGCCATTGATGGCTATTTATTAAAAATCCACAAAAAGTCACATTTCGCGTGAAACAACACAATTAAACAGTACTAAATACACTCCCAAGTTTAAATTGTCTATTCCCACCATTATCTTAGAAAATAAAGAATATCTCACGATGTCAAAATATCAGCACTGTTCAATTTCGTAATATGTCACTCTGACTCTTCATCTTAAAGAATTTTTGTACTCTGGAAAATGAATTCTTTTAGACCGAGACACACCTTAGAATAATTCGAAATTTCCTACACAGCTCTATTTCTACTACTCATGCCGTGGAAAGAAATTTATTTTTGCAAGATGTATGCATCAAGACATTAAGACACCGAGGTAGCTGCTAAGGATAACTCACAACACACACCTGAAATTTTAAACAAAAATAAGTTCAACCTCCCGCTAAAATTTAACCTGCTCAACTATGTATATCTATCAACCCATCAAGCCAAGCCAACTTTTGTGTTGCATCTGAGTGAACGCCACTTGAATATAATTCATTCAGAACAAAAGCAATTAAATGCAATAAAACAATATCGTTAACATAATTCGCCAGCTTTCAATCTGTGGCGTATTATTTTGCTCGCAATGTTGATTATAATGTGAAGATGATTAAGTGGCTGCAGGGCTTCGGTTTTTTTTTTTTTTTTTTTTTTTTTGTCGAAAAAAACGAATATTTTATTGCTTCTGTTGCAATTTGTAAAATTAAAATTGCCACAATAAACAATCACAGAGGCATAAGCTGCCATGCCGCCAACACAAGAACGGTTTACCGGATGAGACTCTCTTCTCTCTATATATGTATATGTTAGAGCTGTGATGCAGTGGTATATATGAAAAGTGCGAATCATGCCGCGGGAAGTTGACTTTATTATTAATATATTAAGCGGATGCACCAACTGAAACTTTCTGATTATTTTGATCTCTCGTGGAAATTATGTAATTTATTTTTTTCAAAAAAATTATATATTATAGCGCCGCGCACCGGAGGCTCATAAACTCCATTCACCGCCGCCGCCGGCCGAGCATATAGCAAAATATACAAAAAAAGAATTGAGTCTACCAGTTAAACGGTCCAACCAGACTGCTTTCCGCTGTAACAATCACCTACTCACTGGATTATCTCTTTAATAAGCTTACGCAATTGAAATTTAAAAAAAAGAACCAATTGTGAACTCAGAATAGTGCAAAAAAAAAAATAAAATAAAACCTATGCCACTGGAGCGATGCAACAATTTTCACATACACTCCGCGTCACTTGCTTGAAGTTTAATTTTCTATAGATTGTTTTTTTTTTTCTTTTTTAGTTTTAACGAAATGCTTAAGGTCTGACAAAAAAGTGTTATTTTTCAATCATCAACTGAGATGACCGCTTCCACATTTCCAAGAATCCAAAAAAAAATATGAAAGGTTATAATACCAGTCTAAAACCATTCTATACAACCATTAGGACGTTATAGAGCTAAGAACCCGCTGAAATAAATACAGAGGGACTAATTTATCCAAACCTTATAGAAAAACACACACTTTTGAAGTGACATTAAGGCCCATCACTAAAAACCATTTGTTTTTGATGTGTAAACATCTATTCCGGCGCGGCGGTAGGATAAGCTAAAAACGTGGAAATTTTTGTGACACATTACGTTGTGATCTTACACGTTACGATACGTTGATGTAAATTGGGTACGTTCGTTCTTACTTCAAACTAAATCGAAAGATCGAGTTTAGTTTAGGTTGAAATTTAGTTGACAGTTCGAACTCGTCGCGTTCTGTGATGTAAAACCAGCACTTGAATATTTAATTTGATGCTTACACATCTAAACCGTGAGTCCCGATACTCACACTTTTATATTAGGAATTGTCATTAAGGCCTTTTCTAAGTACCTACCCACCGGATAATGGCCCTCCATTGACGGGAAAATTTTCAAATAAAATCATACAAAAAAAGTAGCTTTAACTAATTGAGCCGCAATGTAGTTTTTCCATGCATGGTTTGCCGAACGTGTTATGATGCGTAAATTTCACAATTGCGGACTGCCACGTGTGTATAAATCTTTTGCGTGTTGCATTTGCTGTCGCACCACAAAAAAATTAAAACCCTCAAAAACCGTCAGCACTCATGTTTTTTTTTTTTTTTCGCCGAGTTCCTTTTCAATTATTTAAAAAAAAATGATAAACTACTTAGGAGGCATGCAATACAACAACAACAACAGAGTGAAAAATAATTAGCTAGATATCATTACACGGGTGGTAAAAATGAAATTAATATTCGAAAATATAAATTTTGTATTTCAATTTATTATTATTTTGTGTTCGCCGCCCGCAGTATAATTATATAGATAGATAGATACTACAACTTCACACTGATTAATCATTAAAAGTTCAGTGCAGAACACACTTTAACTCACAGATTTGGAGGCCAATTAAAATTAAAATGGCAAACTCATGAAACCTGAACGAGTTACTTTAATGTGTACTATGAGTTTTTTTTTTTTCGGTAGATAAAGGTTGGAACAGGTTAATATTGTTATAAATATTATTATAGTTTATTTTTTTATTAACTGGATTTTGAGTAATTGAACAAGATGGGTGGAGTTTTTGTGGCTTAGAGAAGAGAATTCGTTTAATACGTAATTGGTTTAAAACCTTAATTGAAATTATAGTTTATGGTTGTAGTTTTTTTTATTACTATAAGAGATGTTTTTTTTTAGATAATTTTGGTGTCTAAATTATGTTCACGGTAACTAGGGGAGTTTTTTTTTTCTTAGAATATGTCTATTCATAGCTTTAATACTGCCTGCTATATTTCCGTCGCCACCTCCTTTTAATTAGATTTTGTTACCTAATTTTTTTTTTTTGATATATAAAAAAATCTTACATTGCCCTTCTTGTACAAAAATATGTAAGAAACATTGTTATATTTATGTTAAGATCAAAACAGGTAACCATGTCTATCTGCAAACAGATATACGATAATCAAGTTGAGTTATTCATAGAATGATAATTCTGTTCCTAAAAGAACACAAAATAAATATCTAATAAAAATAATACAAATAAATAACGTTTATTTAGTCGTGGGTAAAGGGCACCCACGCCTTCTTCTGCACTTCCAGGCTAAGAAAATTTCTTAGCAGGAAAAAATGGCTGATTGTTTTGTTAGAAATGATATTTGTGACCACTTTAAAAAGTCTTGTTATATGACGTTAATTAAAAAATTTCTGGTGTGCCTCAAGGCTCTGTTTTGTCTCCAACTCCCTTCATATTGATTTTATCTCTTTACTTCTTCTTCTTCTTCTTCTTCTTCTTCTTCTTCTGATCCATCAAATTATTTTGCTGACTATATAATCCTCAGGACAATGTTGACAATTATGTCGTGATAATTTTGTCATTGTAAGATTTTGACACTACCTATGTCTAATTTTAAATGTCAAACTTATTGTGGTAGTTAATGAAAATTGAAGTGCCTATAAAAATGGATTAATAATTTTAAAGTAATATTTAATTGATTATTTTAAAACACCATGTCCTTCGTTAACTACATGAACTCTTCATACATTTCTAGCAATGCACATACACAAGTTTACTCTTTGACCCAGTTTGGGACGAAACGTAAAGCATAGATATTCTTTTTGTAGCTGCACTACAGAAACCCTTTCTCTTTTTTTTTAACTGCAATTCCCCAGCTTATTAAGTTGTTTCTTTTTTTTTTTTTAAAGAGAATCTTTCTGTATGTTTTTTTTTAAATCTTTATCTACGTTTTGATTAAAATCTCCAGGTCGAATTTTTCACCATTGCCTAACTTATGCGCCCTTAATTTATATTCACACATATATCTCAAGTAAAAATATTCCAAGGTAAATTTAACAATTGCAGCTTCACCACTTGTCCCCACAATAATTAACATATCTCACCTCTAGCGTAGCATTAAATTGAAGTTGAAATCGCTTCTTGTTACTTCGCACACAAATATCGCTGAATTATAATTTGATAATTTTCAACGCCTCTTTGACATGCACGTCAAAAACCATTTTTACCACACAATAAAAGCTGTGATCTAGATCTAGAGTGACAACTTTACAACTTCTAAATTATTCTATGGTCGATGTTATGGTTAGTGGAGTGAAAACTTCACTGAGTTTACTTATATGGCACCGATTTTTTCGCTTTTTATGTTCAAAATAAAATTCTATGCATCCGCTCTGGTTTGTTTTGTCTTCGAAACGTCGCGTCGTCGTCGCTGAAGACTATAATTCCAAGATTCAAGCACACTCTTGACATTTAACCAAGACTTTTAAAGTGCACGGAGCACAGAGGTGGCGACAAACAAAACCAGAAGAAGAAGGTCAGCAAATATTTTTTTTTTATTAAGCTTGCTGTTGGGCGAATGAAATTAAGTGCGATCTCTCGCTCTCGTGGCTCATTGCAAACTTCAAGATCGTAAAGTTCAGTAAGTGCTCACCTTAAGATTGAAATTAATTGCCACGCCTCGCCTCATGCAATTTTCTATGGCAGCCTGTACTAATATTCACAATATTTTTGCATAGTTCGTTAATTTTTGCATATATGTATGTACAAACACAATTGAGATGAATTCACTATAACAATAAGACAACAATGGGTTATTACTCATTTGATTTGCGTAACATTATTTTGTATTTTGGCCTGAACAAGATTCCAATTTGAGTCGTGTAGGAGATTTGCGTGAATAAATTCTTTTAATTGGATTCTTCAATAAGCAACTCGTATTCAATGTATGCTTTTGTACTTAAAATTTTAATGATGTCATAACTTTATTCAAGTCTTTTCTTTAAAAATTTAATTTTTCTTTAATTAGCTTTGGTTTGAAAAGAAAAATTGCTTCCGCTTCTATAATCATAATAATTATGAAATTAGTTTTGTTTAAATAAATATAAATTTTACGAATTCTTCAGAAGTCAATGTCAGGCTTATTGATCATTTTTAAAATGCAATTAAATAATTAAAGCAGTGTTTCGTTTGACTTTTGCCAACATCTTCGTGGGTGTTTTAATTTATTAGACATTTAATGCAAAATGGTAATTTTTGTAGAATATATATTAATATTAATGATTATAAAAATGAAAAATTGCATATTAACAACGTCCTCACTGGTCAACTGATGAGTTCAAAAGAGATCGCCGCGGCACCGGGACAAACGTCAAATTTTTGTGGCCGTTAAAAGCTATTTTGAATTGATTATAAAAATGTTTGAAGTTCAGAAAAATTTAAGGTAACAAAGTTAGCTCAAAGTCAAGCTTGGCATCGAAACATTTGGATTTGAATTATTAACAATTCGCCGTTAATTATAATTATTTGAATATTGTAACCGGAAGACAAAATGTACTGGTTTCCTTTTCTGAGCGGATACAAAACAGCGTTTGTCCAACCTGTCCCTAAAAAAGACGAATCTTTTCCCCCTTTTAACTACCGACCAATTTCTTTTCGTCAGTTCTTTTTAAGGTCATAGAAATGCTGATTAATTATATCAGCCTAAGAAATATATTAAGAACGAAAGCTTCTTAGAGACCAGCAGTATGACTTTCGTAGCAATAGGACCACTGGCGATTTGTAGGTTTATCTCACCGAGCAGTGGGAATACCAATTTTTTTTATCTTTTTTTAAGAAAGTAAGACTCTGGCACTTAATATTTAAAAAAAAAAATTGATAATGTTTTAAACCAGGCCATCATTATATTAAAACACATGGTAACGATCTACTTCGTTTGTTTAAAAATTACCTTTTGGTAGGTACGCTAAATAAATGTCGTGTTAAATGGTTTCAAATCTGAAGTTCACAAAATAAATGCTGGTGTGCCGCAGGGCTGTGTTTTTTCACCAACTCTTTTCCTTTCTTCTGTCTGAAACTTCTAACGTCTAATCCATTTGTTTTGAGGAATGCCCATACATTTACCCTTGAATTTCGAACGTTCTGACAAGTAAATACGAATGTGGAATACTTAACCCCACTCTATTTTTCCTTCCTATTTTAATGTTCAAAAATTGAAAACAGAAGTACATCGGTTTGATATCTCCTAATAATTCCTTCCTTTATGTTCACATGGTGCTCATTTTAAGAGTATTCACAACAACTTGGGTCCGCGTAAGTTATAAAAAAGTAGAGTTGCGGTAGCATTTAAGTGAATATTTATAAATAAATGAGTAATATACAAAAATATGTACTTTGCTGGAATCTTCCTTTTGAAGAGGGTATATATACTTTATTTTCCGAAAATGGACTTAAGTTAGCAGAATTTGACCAAACTTAAAATTTGAGAGAAAATTACCAGTGTAATTAAACGCCCTCTCATTGGACGTGACAATATGTTGTATAAAGTGTTTTGTTAAAAAATACTGGCCCAAGAACACAACCCTTATTTTTATTGTCCTTAAGATTTTGTATGACTTCTTTTTTTTTTAAGTAGGCGTGTCAGTGGGCGGAAATTTTATATGATAATTTCTTCTTCAATCTCTTATCACGGATGAAAATTTAATCTAATTCAGTATATAATTCAGTATATCGCCGTCGTACGTCTTTTCGTCCACTGTACATCGAACCAAAACGTTACAAGATCGACCGATTCGCTTCAGAGCATTTTTATGCGATTCCTTAGAGGAAATATTCTAATTTTAGTTCTAATATTTTTAGCTAACTTATTAACGGTTTACTTCCATACAACAGGTTTCGAATTTTCTGGAAACACGGCTTTAACAACTTATTTTGATTAAACTTTGTACATACCTGTGATGTCAATAGTGATAGTAATAAAATTGAGCTTCAAGTTTTTGTAAACAAAAATAACGTGACGCAAATAAGGTTATGACCGTTTTCTTTGAAAAATGTGTCTAATGTTTTATAATTTGTTTCCATATACCTGGTTAAAACAGCTAAACCAATTTTTAATACAAATAATAATGCATTTTAAAATTTTACAAAAGAGCAAGTTTAAGCGATTCCGTCCTGCATTTTCTTAAAATTTTAACTTTCATATCTTCAGTAAACCCTTAAGTCGTTCCACATTTTTTTTTTTTTTAATATTAACCATTCTCTCTCTGTAAGAGCAAGCACATATTGTATGTAATGTTTGATGCATTTTTTTTTGTTAATAACAAAAGACGGAAATTTGCACTACTATAACCCAATAGAGTCATACTCAATTGACTGACTTAATAGTCCACATCTGCAAGTGAACTCTGTAATTTAGCAGAATTCCTGTTTCCTCACACAATACACCTCGTCCACATTGTAAAACTTGTACATTGTATAGCACATATACTAGACATAGATATGTATTTACATATATAATAAATTTCCTAACGCTTCAGCAGCAGCTTAGTATTTTAAAGTAACAATGAGTATAAGGCGGCGGACATTACAGTTACCGCCGCGTCGTTGATGTTGGTGTTATTGTTTTTTATACTGCTGCAGATTCTTATGCAATGATTTATGCAAATAAATTAACAATATTCTGCATTTTGATTTTGCAATTATATACACACTTTGTTACCAAACGTAATATTAATCGCTTTGGCATGCCAATTGGCTTATACCGAGCATTGAATTGATCTCTTCCATCTGAGGAGCGAGCGCATCGTTGAAAAACCCCAAAAGCTATATACAGTAAGATAATCCTAGCAAGAGGTAACTGTCGCTATGTATATAATCTGTGGATAAGAGGTTTGCAATTTTAAAGATGGTGTTATTGTGAGTTATGACCTGACAACTTTAATAGGCTTGTGCGCACCGCCTCATTTGGGCATTTATATATGAAACGGAAGCCTTTAATATGAAACTGCCGACATGTTGGACATGACAGCGGAGCGGCCCGTTTTTTTTTTTTTTTAAGATGTTTTTTTTTTCGAAATGTCATTGCAATACTGTGCCTCTATGGCACAGCTTAAAGCTTTGTACAAGTGATGTATGTAGTTAATGAGGAGCAAGGTTGGTTAATAATTTATTGCGTATGGAAAATGGAAATTCCGAGATGGTGAACAACTTACATATGCTTCTTTTCTGCTGCTATGTTAGAGTACAATTGTATATAGTTTTGTTTATTGAAGCTTCATTTGAGGACAAGGACAAGTTGATTCTTAAGGTATAGTAGAAAAGGTTGTTTTTAAAAAAAAGTGTAGATAACTTGTGGTCTCCGTGTAAAAGGAAAAAAAAATCTATGCGGATATGTTACTTCAAATCATCTTGATCTTAGATTACAATCCAGGCAAAATTATTCAATGTTAATCTAAACAAAAATATACAAATCCATTTCTTATCATTGAAAATAACACATAGTATTTATAAACCTATAATTACTTTGCAATATTGGATCAATAAAGTTATAACAAACTATGTGTTTGTGTAAGTTTTGAATCTGAGAATGGTGCAGACCAATAAATTGATAATAATAAGCAATCGCAACGCAGGGATGTCATTCTTTTGTAAACATCTCGCAAACAAACTTTTCTCTTTTTTTTGAAAAAAGTTTGGAATTAAAAATGGTACCATATACGAATCTATTCTAACACTTTTTTAGTAATAGCACTAGATTTTGAGAATAACAGTTGTTTGTTTTAATATTGTTTAGCATTTCACCGCGTTTCACAGCATTTCTTTTTGTTGTTAGTTGAATTTAAAACAGGTTCAATGGGTTTATCTTCTTCTTCTTCTTCTTTTCCAAAACTTTCTCTAACTCGAACAAATCTTGGTATCCCCTGAAAATTCGACTTAGGGAGAGTCGACTGTATTTAGTGGGTGTAGGGAAAATGTAAGAATTTTTTGTCTATGCTGTATGTTGCGGCTGTCTTATTTGTACGATTAAATGAATAAGCCTTCCTTTGTCTTAGAAAAACTTTTATTCCTACAATATAATATAGTAATACAATAATAATAAGTAATTACAATAATATACTACATTCTTTAACTTACAATAAGTTTTTTTTTTTTATACAAAAAAGACTTTTGCTGTGATGTTCTCTGCTGCGATGTTAGCCGGAAAATGGCCGCTACGACTACCTCATTTTGCCAGGAAAATGAGGGACAGCGGCCATTTTCGTTAACGAATTAAGTGCTGCCAGGTTTGGCAACACTCCCCCCTGGTAAGCTGGTTCCTGGGACTGGCTTTCCATCCTCGCCAAACCTGCCAACGTCTAGAATGGCTAACCTAGCTGTAGGTCTCGTATAGATGCCGTTTTGAGTTTTTACAGCCGCGCTCCTGACTACACCGTCTTTTCCAGGGAATGTTTTAAGGACCAAACCTTTCGGCAAGGTGTTTCTTGGTCCAGATGAGTCAGCGATGATAACGAGATCCCCTTTGTTTATGGGCTTTGGTGTCGAGAACCACTTTGTTCTTCTAGTAAGATCCGGTAGATATTCGTTTACCCATCGGCGCCAAAATCGATTAGCAAACTGTTCGCTAGTTAGCCAGTTTTTACGTAATAAGGTTCCGTCGTCAGTTATCACTCCCGCAAGTTTGTCACCGTTTGAGGTTCCCAACAGGAAGTGATTCGGGGTCAGCGCTTCGTCTTCACCATCACCTAAAGGAACATAAGTAAGGGGTCGTGTATTTATTATTTTCTCTACCTCAGGCATCATTGTACCTAAAAGCTCATCAGAAGGGTTTCTTGTTGGAGATATATGACTCAAAGTAATTTTAACGGAGCGAACCAACCTCTCCCAGCTCCCTCCCATATGTGGTGATAGAGGTGGATTGAAATTCCACTTAAGGTTTGGTCTCATAAATTCGGAAGCTAGTATATCAACGTCGATTTTATTAACTGCTTCCTTTAACTCTACGCTGGCACCTCGAAAGTTAGTCCCGTTGTCGCTGAAGATTTCCAGAGGCCAGCCTCTTCTTGCAATGAAACGTTTAATTGCCATTATGCAGGAGTCTGCGGATAGGCTAGAGGCAACTTCTATGTGCACTGCTCGTACAGTAAGGCAGGTTATTAACACTCCCCACCGTTTTTCCGAGTGTCTTCCAACTTTGACGTAAAGTGGACCAAAGTAATCTATTCCTATAAAGGAAAATGGTCTTGTGAAGGGTTGAAGTGTTGCAGACGGTAGTTCGCCCATTAACGGTGGCTCGGGAACGCATCGGTTATTTTTACAGTGTTGGCATTGTTTCACTACACTTCTTAATAGAATCCGAAGCTTCGTTATGTAGTATCTTTGGCGGACTTCGTTAATGACCGTTTCGTTGTTCTTGTGACAGAATCGTTGATGATAGTCGTCGACGATTAGATTGGTTATTTTGTGTTGCCTTGGTAGAATTATTGGGCGTTTTGTAGACAGTGGCACCCCTGGTACCGCATCTATTCGACCTTTCATTCGCAATAATCCATTTTCGCACAGGTACGGACATAGCTTGTAAAGTGGGCTCGATTTGGAGATGGTCGGTTCTTCCGTTCTGTTGGGCTTTAGAATCGCAACTTCTTCGGAGAAGCATTCATCCTGACACAATCTTATTAAATAATTTTCTGCTTCCGCTAAGTGGATTGATCGTACCATTTTACAGACCTTTTCTTTCTTTAAGATTCTTTGCCGGATGAATCTGATCGCTTGTGCCATGGTTCGCATGAGTCTATTCCAGCTACTGAATCTCATTGGGTTTATGGCGAAGTCAGTTTGTTCGACGTGATGTAAATTAATGTGTCTCATTTCTTCGGCCACCGATTCTAACTTTACGATTTCTCCTGGCCATTGTTCCTTTGGCCCATACAGAAACCTTGGACCACGATACCAGCGACTCTCAGAATGAAATTCGCCCTTACAGTTCCACTTTGTGGCCTCATCGGCCACATTTTCCTTGCTAGGTAGCCACCTCCAGTTTTTTGCCTCTGTCTCTTCGAGTATTCCTCCCACTCTGAATGCCACAAACTGTTTGTACTTGCGATGATCTGAGTTAATCCAGCTGAGAACCGTTCGAGAGTCCGACCAGAAAAACTTTTCTGTTATCTCGATTGAGTGGCCATCCGTTATCATCCGTGCTAGTTTCGTTCCCAAAACAGCTGCCTCCAATTCTAGCCGAGGTATCGAGATCATCTTTAGTGGTGCGACCTTTGTTTTGGCACCAACTAGTGTGCATTCGATGGCCTCATCTTTAACAACTCGAAAATAACCTGCGGCTGAATATGCCATCTCGCTGGCATCAACGAATATATGCAGTTGCAAGGAGTAGTTTTCTTTGAAGGACAGTTGCGTAAGGTATGGCCTCCTAATGACAATTTCTTTGATAGATGGTATAAGGCTTTTCCACGTGTGCCATTTTTCATAGTGGTGAGGGAAAAGTTTTTGATCCCATTCAATGGCGGAGCTCCAAACTTCTTGCAATAGAATTTTTAGCAATACCAGGAAGTTTGCTATTAATCCTAATGGATCAAAAACCGACATCAGGATTCTAAGCAGTTCTCTTTTAGTGGGCCAGACATCTTCGAGTAAAATATTAAGTTTTAAGTGCTGAGTCCTTAGAGCGAAGGAGAACGAGTCCGAGCATGGCGACCACCACATACCAAGGATTTTTTCGGGACCGGATATGATTCGCCGACTCCTTTCAGTCTCATCGTAATTTGCTGCCTTTTCTTTGACGATATCAAGTACCTTTGGTGAATTTGACATGAAATTTCGTATGTTGAAACCAGCTTCGCTATGTATATGGATCACGTCCTTTGCTAGTTGCGCGGCTTCTTCTTCGGAGTCCACACTGTCTAAGTAGTCGTCGACGTAGTGTCTTTCGATTATGGCCTGTGACGCCCGTGGATACTTAGCTTTGAAGTTGTTTGCGTTGGAGTTCTTGACGAACTGAGCACAAAAGGGCGAGCATGTTGCCCCGAACGTCATAACTTGCATAATAAACTCGTCAATCTTCTTAGTATGCTTGTTTCGCCACAAAAAACGTTGAGCGTGTTGGTCGCAGTCTCTTACCCATACCTGATGGAACATCTCTTGGATGTCGGCGCATATTGCAATTCTGCGTTCTCTAAATCGAAAAAGCACGGAGAAAAGAGAGGGAACAATATCTGGGCCGGTAAGGAGCATTGAGTTCAATGAGATGTTATCTACGCATGCAGCCGCGTCCCACACCATTCGCACCTTCCCAGGTTTGTTGGGATTTATGACTGGGAAGACTGGAAGGTACCAGACTGGAGAAACATTTTCTTTTAGCTCTATATCGGTTAATTGCCTAGCGTACTGTTTTTTAACATATTCTTCGATTTGTGTATGTAGTTTGTTAGAAAGCTCCACGTCTTTCAGCATTTTCTTTTCAAGGCATAACAGTCGGCGTTCAGCCATCAAGCGACTATTGGGCATCTCTTTGTTATCGAACTTCCATAATAGCGGAACAATAAAGTGTTTTCCTTTTCTCGATATGTTGTTTTCCAATATTGATATTGCCTTTTCGTCATCGCATGAGCGTATAGCTTTACGAGTGTTCGACCCTATTGTATCTAGCGCGATGAATTCCTTGAAAAGTATACTCAAGTTCTTGTCTTCAGATTTCTGGCACTCGCATATGTGGAAGTTTTCAAAACTTCGTCGTTGATCGCTTGTTTCAGATTCACGTTTAAATGAGCCGTATATACTCCAACCCAGACGGGTTTTGGATGCTATTGGTTGGTCTTCTTTTCCTTCTTTAGAGCGCAGCGGTACACATAACTTCCAATTATCCAGTCCAATTAGTAAGCGAGGCTTTGCTTCAAAATATGACACCACGGGAAGTCCATTAAGGTGGGGATATTGGTTGGATAGTTGTTCTATATTGATAGATTGTTTTGGAAGGTCAAGATGACTAACTGTGCGAAGGTTAATCACGTGCCTCTTATCAATAATGGGGGCTGAGATTTCTATTTTTATTTTTTTTGACGAGTTTTCTGTGCGGTGGGTGTTCGAAGTCCACTTCAGGCACAGCGGCTGAATCTCTCCTTCAACGTCCAATTCGGTAATGAGATCTTCATCGATGAGAGATATCGAAGAGCCATTGTCAAGAAATGCGAAAGTATGAATTTTCTTGTTTTTGTTATATAGCACGACGGGAACTATTTTAAACAGAATGCTTGTTCCACTGCCCTCATGAAAGAAATTTGTTTGCTGGTTTGTCGGTGTATCGACTTGGTCATTTGCAAAATTATGGAGCATTCGGTGGTGTTTATAGGTACAGCCATTAACTCCACACGCTTTATCCGTGTAACACCTGTTCCTTCCATGAGCTCGAAGACAGGTCCTGCAAATTGTAAACCTTTTTATTATATCCCATCTTTCCTTTAGGTTCATTTTTGCAAATTCTTCACATTGTTCTACTGTTCTACAGTTCTGCTGACACGCTGGACATTTTTTTTCAGTTACACTCGAAGAGCTTTGATGTACGTTTAATACTGCTCTGGTGGAGCTCTTTCCTGTTCTATTTCCTGTTTTAACATTGTTGAGTGGGGTGACTATGGAAGCAGAGTATGCTTTATCTGCTAGCCAGGAGTTGTAAACTGAGAGGTCGACGTCGTTCACATTCCTAGAGTACTGTCCCCAATCCAAGCGAAGGGTTGGTGGTAGTTTATCTACGAGTTCCCTTAGTAGGCTTGGGTCTGCTAAGTGTTTGTATAAGCCTGTCGCCATCATGACCCCACATATGTTTTCAATTGTTAAGGAGAATTTTATAATAGATTGCAGTTTATCTTCGCGTGGTGGTGGCTCGTTACGCATTTTGTCGATTAGGTTGTCAATGATGACGTCCGACCGCCCATAAAGTCGAGTGAGAGTGTTAATGACGCCGGGAACTTGTTCTGGGATGAACAGTCTATACTTGACATTCTCAAGTGCTTCCCCCTTTAGGCAGCTTTGCAATCGGCGAAGGTTGTCTGAGTTCGTGTAGCCACACGAAAGCGTTGTACTATTGTACCAGCTGATAAAGAGAGGCCAGTCCTCTGGGCGACCACTAAATGAGACCTGCTCTTTGACCATTACTTGGCGTGCTGCCATTTGGGCCTTGCTGGGAATAAATTCTTCGGCGGATATCGCTGGCATAAAGTAGTTGGATGCTGGTGTGTTGTAAAGGGTTCTATTATTAAGAGGGAGCGATGGGTTGGCGGGCTGCGTGGCGATATTATTAGGGGAAGCGGAGGCGCTTGTTTGCTGAGTAGACAGAATAGGTGAGTGCATTGAAAGCCCACACGACACATATGGATTTGTAGTATGTGTTGGAATACTATATGTATGAGCATACGCGCTCGTAGTATGTGGTTTCGTGTTGCCCGCCGACGTTGAAGATAAAACTCTATTTGATGTGACTTTACTAAACGTAGAAGGCTGATTTGTATTATTATACATGGTTTTGCTATCGTAAACAGGTACAGTGTTTTTGGTGATAGCAGATTGAATAGGGTGTGCTACTGTTGAGAGGTCTTTAACGTTGCGTGGCACTGGGGTCGAACCACGATTGCGAACGAATTCGCTTGTTTCTTCATGTTGACCATCGAGTTGGTTTTCGCCAGTGTCACTGTCAGATGTTTCGAGTTCTAATTGACGTAGCTTTGCGTATTTTTTCTCGATGTATTCCCTATCTCTCTGTTCTTTCATGCGCCTTTCCTCCTCTAATTGCTCAAGGATAAGCGCACGTTCTTTTAAGATAGACAGTTTACGTGATTTAATAGCATTAGGTGTATTACCTTGACGTTTTCCAATAGCATTAATTGTATTGCCCTGATCATGGGCACTAGATGCGGGAGAACCATGTTCTTGGGGAGGCAAAGGGGGTTCGGTATTAGCAGTTCTTATGGAGGTATCTATGTTCAGTGCTTTGCACTTGGCACAGTTCCAGTCTTTATCCTCAATGTCGGCAGTGACGCCCACGCATTGGAAATGATGCCACTCGTTACAGGTGTCACACTGTACCATTTCGTCGTTGTCGGCATTCGCGCAAGACTTACAATTAAATAAATCATTGCCCGACTCAGAATACATTTTGATTTTGATTGAGCTTATTTAGATATGCAGAGATAGAGAAATATAATAAGAACTACGTTTCTACTTGGACTTACCTTACGTTCCTTCGCTTATGTGACGGTGGCAGTGAAGGGATCGGTGATGTTCGTGCGAATAGACTCGGTGTAGTAGTGAAGAGCTAGTGGCTAACGATGGTGAATTCAGTGGTTTAGATAATATAATCAGTGTTAGCGACGAAGAGCTCGACGCTGGTGATGAAGTCGGTGCTGGCAGTGATGGGATCGATGCTGATGACGTTGATGTAGTCGGTGCCAGCGATATTGAAATCGATGCTGGCGGTGACGGAGCCGATGTGGATTCAACGCCTAAGGCGATGAAGATCTCAGTGCTAGAACTCGATACTGGCGATGATGGGATCGGTGCTAATTCGAACGTCGATGGCAGTGAAGAGATCGATGCTTGCGGTGACGGAATCGATGCCGGTGATGATGTGGAGGCGACGATGAACTCGATGCTAAAGGTGATCAAATCGGTGCTAATCCGACGTCAATGGCGGTGAAGAGATCGGTGCTGGCGGTGACGGAATCGATGCCGGCGATGATGGATTCGGTGATACAATAAAATCTTTATTGAATAAAAGATATGTTGCGGCTGTCTTATTTGTACGATTAAATGAATAAGCCTTCCTTTGTCTTAGAAAAACTTTTATTCCTACAATATAATATAGTAATACAATAATAATAAGTAATTACAATAATATACTACATTCTTTAACTTACAATAAGTTTTTTTTTTTTATACAAAAAAGACTTTTGCTGTGATGTTCTCTGCTGCGATGTTAGCCGGAAAATGGCCGCTACGACTACCTCATTTTGCCAGGAAAATGAGGGACAGCGGCCATTTTCGTTAACGAATTAAGTGCTGCCAGGTTTGGCAACACTGTAGGTATTTCTTCTGTTTTCAAGTGGCATCACTGATTGTAAGTTTAACCCAAAAAATATTTCATCTTAAAATTTTTTATTCGCCAAGAATTTCAAAAGCTATTGTGAGTTGCAGCCGAAAGAAATTTTGTTCGCCTACTTAAAATAAGTGAAAATATGAGGTGTAAATGGCATTACATTCCGCCCGAAATGAATGTACACATAATAAGGGGAATTTTTCGAACATAAAAATTTGGTTTAAACTTACAATAGGCGAAAAGTGAAATGTCAAATTTTTCGGGTTGAAGGTTGTTCGGGTGAAGGTTGTTCACAATAAGTCTGAATGTCTACTAGATTTATCGAGTTCTTAAACCATTTGTAATTATTGGACTAAATCAGCCATGATTTATTTGTGTTTAGCATTCTTCTTTCTTTTGATTTGTGTTAGTGTCAAAAGATTTATTTTCTATTGTGCCTTTTTTTCTACGTAATTTAGAAATGGTCTATTTTATTTTTAATAACTTACTTTATCATTGGTACTGATTGGAACTGGATCTCACTCCTTTTTTTTTTATTTTAAAATTCTGATAATAAGATATTACCAAAGGGAATTGTTAGGTGCGTTTTGTAATGTGAGCTTTGTTTTTTTTTTTTACAAATTATCATAATTAACTGTCAAAACCTATACGAAAAAAAAAACAAGTTTGCAAAACATGGTGAACATTTCAAATAAATAAACAGGCATCTTTTCTTTAGTGTCGTAGATTTTATTAAGGGTTTTTTGGTAAACGTCACTTTACTATTCCACGAAAATTTTGTTTTTATTAATGGAAAGTTTTAACCCGTAGCTTAACTCTTATTAACATTAAAATAGTCCTAAGTCTTCTACTTGGCTGATGTATTTCAGTAGTATATAGAATTTGTATTATTATAAAAAAAACCTTTAGTAAACTCCTGGAATAGAGGTGGCGTATTTTATTAATAGGGCTGCATGTGTATTTATCACTCTCAGAACGCTTAATTCTTACAGCCGACATAGATCGAAAATTATTCGGTAGGTAACTCAGAATGTCTCTGACTTTATATAAATTCTGCTGATTCTTTTAATTTTCCATCTGAAAGAACGGCGCCAATTATTCAACTTAAATGGATAACGTAAAAAAATATACAATTTTACGTGAAGTGATACTTGGATATTGAGTTACCCCAAAAGCCTACTTAAAAAACCTACACAAATGGCTAACCATCAATCAAAGAAAATTTCAAGCTAAAATTCTTACCACTTAACAAAAAAAAAACAGCAAAGCATTTTTTAATGCCTTAAAGACGCTTTGCACATCTCGAATTAAAATAATTTAAATTCTACAATTCAACAACAACAACAAGAAAAAAAACTCACTTTCCTTGAAATAATTTCTCAAAGCAATTGGATTCAGCAGCGCCAAGAATCTTCTTGCCACCACCATAATAACTATACCTACCTACGGAATAACAAAAATTTGTAGAAGACAAAAATCTTAGACTCACGACCCACTTCATCGCACGAAGATGAACCGAACTTGTCTTGATGTTTGCACACATGTTTCGTCAGTTTAAGTGCCCCTGGGAGGCCACAACAATAACAACAAAACTGACCATTTATAGTTTTTAAATAATAATTTTAGCCTCCTAGATATAAGATGTGCATCATACATACTTAGGTTGGTACTTTCAAAAAAAATTTTGCCCAAAAAAAGGAAATCAAATCAGAAAAAAAAAAAAATAATAAAAAAAATCATCTCCTTCACCGAATTCCATTTGGAGTTATTTTTGTGAAAGGAAAAGTTATCACTTCGTGATGCTATATAGGTAGGTAGGTACTCAAAGCTTCATCATCATCCTCATGGTCTTTGCTGAAATCATAGATCGCCTCCAACCGCAAAGTTTTATTATAACATTAGCGAATGCCATCTTCATATAGAGACTTAAGTGCGGTAAAGTACACGCTCCAAGTGCGGGTAGTTGTGTTGTGGAAGTTGTATAGGAATGGTCTAATGTTTGACTTAGTAGACTATAATATAATCCAAAACTGGATGCAGGGGCTTGTTCGTGGTGTGTCGCCACCAAAAAGTGACTTTCGCCAGTTGAACGGCTTTGGCTTGTTTATATACCTATACTTAATCTATATTTGTATGTGTAAGTAAGGGTATCACAGAGGTGGGGTGTGTAGCTTCTATGCATGCCATTACATGGTAGTCGGTCGATCTCTGGGGCATGTTGCATAATCACACAAATTAAATATATAAGGTGGGCAATGTGGGTATGGATATTAGTATTTTTATCTTGTTACAGCACCTCCATTCACCCACAGCTCCACTGATCCGGACATAAGTCAACAGGTTTCAAAGACGATGATTATCCCCCCTGTTCGGATTTTATTTTCTGGGATGATTAATTATGAGAAAATATCACTTGCTTGCTAATGCGGATAAACTCTGCCGTTTCGCCGCCGCCGTGACTTGATGGTACAATGTGGTGTTTTGGTGGACCGTCAACATGCCACCATTCAACTATAACCAAACGCGACAATGTTGAGTGCCCCGCACATCATCACAGTACAGTGAATAGAAATATCACAAACATTGACCTAAAATCAACTCACTCAGCTAGATGTGTAAAATTTTGATAAGGTTTTTTTTTAAGAGGCATACCTAAGCAAATTAAAACATCGGTACAAAAATAAATTTAATGCCATAAGTGCTTAATTGATTTTGGTCATATAAGCGGTCATAATATCGTCATCAAAACTTTTGGTGAAATGGAAAATATACTCAGAGTAAATTAACTGTCAGCTGTCAAATTACTGTCATTAGAAAGGGTGTTGCAGTTAAAAACCCAAACCTATATAAAAAAAAACACCATATTATGTATTTATTCCTGTCATATTTCTAATTTGGCAACAAGTGACTCAAAATTATTTTTTTTTTTTAATTTTTCCAACTTTGTCATATAAACTGTCCCACTCTGCTTTGCGCCACCGCTAGTCGAGTAATAGTACCAGAAGAAGATGATACCAAGTGGACAATAATAATGTTATTGAATAAAAAAGGTGGGTAGGTGGTAAGGCGCTGAAGGTTTTATCTGCTCGTAAATAATTGTTGAGCATTACAAGCTCATGTGACTGGCTACATATGTATGTATGTATGTATTTATGTGTATGAACCCGGAAGATTTTTTATGACTGTTTTTTTCTCTTGTGGATGTCCAGGATTTCAATTAATGAACACAGCAATTCGTTATATAGATTACTATACGATTGTTCAGCGTAATTTATCTGTGCACTGCACAAGGTAATTAGACATCTAATGAGATTTTGAGTTCTTATAATTTGTCAAATGAGGAATTCAATTTGGTAAGTGAATTGCATAACCTTTTACAACAAAATGGAGTTTATAAAAAAAAATATGTAATAATTTTAACAATAATTAATTAAGGCACGAAATGTTCTATCAGATTTATGTAATCAACAGAAAAAAAAATATTCTATTTAAACATCATGTAACATATTTTTTTTGTATTTGTGTAACATATTTTTTTTTTATTGAATAAAAAATTTACTGAATTTATGGGAGTAACCTTATATACATTATACTAAAACATTAACCATGAAAAACATTATGCTGTGATGACTTTTTGTTATATGTATGTACATATATGATTGTAGTAAATTAAATGCACGACTTGGTTCGCACGAACTTAATCTGTTAAAGTGAATGTTTGAAAGTTTAATTTAAACAATTAGGTATAAATAAAAATAAAAACATTTTACCTATAACACAAGAGAACAGAACAAAGACATCCGGGGTAGGGTAACAATTTTCTGAATTTTAATACAACTTCAGACCTACCATATTTCCTTGGGTTTTCAAGATATTTTAATCTAAAAGTTCTATAAAAACCCGATATTTTAGACATAATGTTACACCACAAAATCTCTTATTGCCCCATAAAAATTTAACTGAAATGAACTTTATCTTAGAGTACCTTATAAACTTTCCTTGAAAAATCAATTTTAATTTTTAAACTTTGCATTAATATATTACAGTGAAGGCTCTAATAAGCGGACACTCATCGTCCCCCAATTTTTGTCTGGACAAGGAAAAGAAATAGAAAAACTTTTTTAAAACTTCATGTTAAATTTTTTTATTAAAAAATGACATCGCTCAAAATATAATAGAACGCGATGAGAAAAGGTAACCTTACATTCTCAAAATTACACCAAATCGGGTAATCCCCTGATAAGCTTTTAACATAATATCGCTCTGTCAGTTTTATTAGAGCTTCGCGCCCGGTTATCGGAGATTTTCTATGGATTTGCTTCGCGCCCTTTTTTACATTATTAAAACCATATTTCTTTTACAGCATTTTTACAGAACTTTAAAATAAAGATTTATTAATTTTTACAGAATTTTGAAATACAGTATTTTGAACAACTAGAATTTTGCTATACAGAATTTTGACATACAGTATTTTGGCATACAGTATTTTGCCACATATAGTATTTCGACCCCAACCCGTATGAGAGGTACAGTTATTTTTGGTCATAAGAATAATTTTCATTAAAAACCTGCTAAATAATGTTAAACAAAAAAAACTTCTAAATGCCAAGTTTAATCAAAATCGACCAAGTCGTTTTCTAATTATTAAGTTCTCAACAAAATTTTTAATTTTTTTAATAATCCAAAAAAAAAAAACACTTGAACATTTTTTAAATATTTCCTAGAAAAAAAAATTGGTTAAAATCAATTGAGCCGTTTTAAAAAAAAAAAAAAATAAATAAAAAAGGGTTCTGTGGGAGGAAAGTGTTACTGCCGGGACTCACGGTTAAGATGTGTAAACATCAAATTAAATATTCAAGTGCTGGTTTTACATCACAGAACGGGACGAGTTCGAACTGTGAACCATAATTTCAACCCAAACTCAACTCGATCTTTTAATTTAATTTGAAGTACGAATGAACGTACCCAATTTAAATCAACGTATCGTAACGTAAGTCGAGAGTCGAGTAGGTAATAAAATTTACTAGTCGAAAGGATTCAGTTTATATTTATTTCAAACATAATCTATCCAAATGCCGTTGCAGACAAAATACCGTTTTGATCAAAATCTTTCGTTCAAATTTCGTCAGAAAGGCACAAAATTTTAAAAATAGAAGAGATGCAAATTATGGTTCTTCGTTATGGAGGATTACATAAATATGTATATCAGTCATATAGATTAATTATAAAAATTCAATCTACTCAAGACTAAGCTGAATCATCCATGAACTTGATGAACTCAACTGTAAACAGATGCGATGAAATAAAAAAAAAAAAAAAAACAAAGACAAAGACAATAGAACTGCTAATGTTAAAGAAAATACACACAAGATTATTTTGATCCTGGCATTTTCTATAATTTTTTTTAATTTTCCTGAAATAAATACTAAATTATATAAGTACTGAAAATATTAATGTTCATTTTTTTTCATTTAATCGGAAAACGTGATTTTTTTTTAGTTATGGATATTTTTTAGTAGTTTTGAATACATCGTGGAGACGTTCATCTGGCGGAATTTTTATTGTCTGTTTTTCATTTCGCAATGATTATTTCGCAATTTATTGTCTCGCATTTTAATAGACTTAATTTAATTGTGTTGCAATATTTTTTTTTAAGTTTTTCAAAAAATTATCATATCTCCGGTTGGACCAATTAAAAAATATAGTTTTTCCAATAATTTTTATTTGTTGTCATTATAAACAGACCTACACAGTTTTTTTTTTTTGATACAAAAATTTAGCTAAACCTTTAGAGGCAAATTATTATAAAATAAACCAGATTTTTTTTTTATCAGATTGAACTATTTTATTTCAATTTGTGTACAAAAAGCAACACTTACTTTTATCAAACCATTACATCTGCAAAGGCTTATTATAAAAACAAATATAAACGCATTCAATCCACTCAAAACCTTTAGGATTTATCATCTTTATAAATAATACTCGCTCCATCATATAATTTGTTATAGTCATAGATATAAGTAAATATACTTATACTTAATAAATTTTGTCTCCATATACGTTATGATTGCCTTTTTAGATTTTTTTTAATCAACTCAATTAGCTAAGTATTATTACAACAAACCTGTTATTAACAAATATCCAAATATGATCACCACCAAAAATGATATCCTTCGTAACATCTCGTCTTCTTCTTCTTCTACTCAATGATGTCAAAGAAAAAGTTCCTCACTTTTTGCAACCGAATTTTTCAAATAATTAAATTGTTTAAAATTCGCTTTTGAAAAATCAAAACTAAATAGCAATAATTAAGTCAGTTACTCTCCCTTACAGGAAAAAATGAATCATGTCAACCGATACAAGATTAAAAAAAATATATATATAATTGCAATTCGCGTATACTACACAAAAATCCTCAAACGAGTAATTACATAAATTAAATTAAAAAAAAAAAAAAAAAAAAAAGTGAAACTGAAAATCTATTTCAATGCGCACTTAATTTCAATGAAGACAACAACAACAAAACACACGACCACACGACATATATGATGACGGCAAAACTCTACGCACTATACGACTACGACGCTGCCGTAATATTGCAACATTCACGTGAGTGCAGCAAATGAAAAAAAAAAAAAACTTATGTTCCCATACGACTTTTTTTTACGTTTTCTCTAAGCTTTTCCACCACTTAAGATATACGAGCTAAGCCTATTGACGGTTTTTTTTTTTTATTTTTTATTCTGTTGCAACAGCGATATTTGTTTTGAAGGTGTTTACACGAACCAAATATAAACTGCTAGAGATGTGTGTATGCAAAAAAAAGTGCAACAACCGGACCAATGCTCTATTAGCCCATATGTTATCGTTGTTAGCCAGACTCCGAAAAAACTATTGCACGCAGTAATAGCTCGGTATCACTTAAACACGATCTTGATTAATATACTGCTGCAGTTGCCTTCACCTCCTCCTCATTTTCTTTCTATTGAATTAGGCTCTCCGAAGACTCGTTTAAATTTTTCGAAAAAAAAAAAATCGATTCAATAAATTTTCACTCCCAGTAATATTGGCGACGAGACAACGATGACAATGGTCTCTATTTTTTCCCTCTTGGTAATATAATTTCGATTTGCCACACCAATGATTTGCATGTCACGATTAAAGGCAACATGCACACTTTAGCATAAGAGCACCTTTTGTGTATATTGCAACAGTAACAGTTTTAGGAAAGCTCCTTAATGTATAACAGTTTTTTTTTTCTTGCAAACCCTTGATTTTCGTTGGATCAGCAAATGAAAAAAAAAATAATTTTATTAAAAATTCGCGACGAATTTATTCAGAAAAAGCTGCTTCAAAGCCGCGTGACTTCCAAACGCGAACTGAAACAAACGTTTCAGCAACGAAAACTTGCAGGCAACATCTATAGCCCAAGATGTGGTAAAGCCTTACATACAGAGTATAGTGTACAAGGTGCCTATGATGTAGTCTCAAGTGGCTAGAGGCACTCTATACAATAAGTACAATGATACCACAGCATAGACAGACGTACACAACTAGTAAACAAAAAAAAAAAAAAAAAGTCTTACAAGCCACAAAAAATAAGTCCAAAAAAATACAAAACAAACGCAAAACTTGAAAGTTGTAAACATTGCATGTTGATGATCTCGACTGTTGTTGCTGCTGCTGATGCTGGTGCTGGTTTACTGAAACAACTTCAACTAAGAGGAACTGGCAGATTTTTGATTGTGCTATAAGCTAAATGCTTTTGTAGTTAGGGTCGGTGTGTTGCTGTGAATCTTGGTAGAATCTATGTCTCCATGGATGGAATATACGCAAGAGATCGTTATTCATCGTTTTGCAGAGACTTATATATTTTAAAATATACATTTTTCATAATAATCATCATAAGACAGGTATGGAGATTTGGGGAAGCAATAAGTTTGGTCATTTTGAAGCAATTTGTTATTGAATGTGCAAACTCGAGTTGGCTGTTCAGCTCTTTCGTTTTGATTCATTTCAATTGTGATGGCTGTTTAAAAATATATTTTAAGGTTTTCAGAGGTGATTGCTGATTGATGTCTTGAAGACTTAAATAATTTTTTTGAATATATTTTAAATACAATAGCGTTATAAATGTATACAGGTATATTTATATAAAATGAGATTCTTCATTCTTCACAGTGATTTGCTGCTAATGGTTAAATCTTACATAGATCTACCGAAATTAATGTATGTAATTTAATGTACATATATGATATAGGTATGTTTAATTTAAATTTTATTCGTCTTCCTGTTTGGATACATGATTCCATTTTTTTTTTAATTTTTTTCAAAGTATCTAACGATCGTAGTTTTGTGGATTGAACATAATTTGCTGCCGCACACCGCAAAATGATCATTTAATAACTTTATCGAAGGTGTTTTAGTAATAAAATATTTCTTTACTATCAACTTTATAATAATGAAATATAATTCCAAATTCAATGTCATGAAATTGATATGTAATCTTCAAACAATGGAAATATCTATTGAAGTTTTCATTTGGTCGAGGAACCTTTAATTTGGTGAAATCAAATGTATATTATTTTTTTTTTTTTGTAGATTATAAGAATTTCAGACCACTATCCTCAGCAACCCCAAACAGTCAGAATCGATATTAACGTCTTACTGACATATCACTCAGATTTCTTGTATCCCTACTGCAGTGGCGTGGCATTGGTTTCAAATGCGAAATCGAAAAAAACTGAAGCATAATAAGGGTATCTTCTAAAAAGTCTTTAAAAACAACCGAATTATTTCTTTTTCCATTCCACATAAATTGACATGGTTAGCATCACTTTGTTATGAATAAAGTAAGTAGAAGTTAATAATTAAAGGAAAAAAGAGGCTGGGCGCGAACCAACTTCCTATTGGTGGCCGTGGAAACTGGACACCCGATTTTATTTTGTTATAAGAAAATTCAAAGTCTTAAAAGAGCTTATCAGGTGTTCAATATGCAATCAAGTGACCAAAGTTGGGGCGATTTTGTTTACAAATCCCATAAATTCTTAGTTAAAGCGTTGTGAGTAAAATAAAATTTATCTGGAGTCAGAAGCATTGTTTGTTTTTGAGATATTCGAGCCGAAAAACATTTTTAAACAATTTTTATTAGTTTTGTTGTTTAAAAAAAAACTGTTAATTGATTTTTTTTTTAAATCATATTATCATTAACCAAATATGCCTTGTGTATAAAATAAAATGTACCCTAAGTCAATATCATTGTTTGTTTTCAAAATATTAGAAACGAAAAACGTTTTTAGCTAATTTTAGCATGTTTTTAGATTTAAGACAAAAATCTGTTTATTATTTTTTTTGTAATTCATTTAAATTCTTCATTGTGTCATTATTTGTACAAGATGGCGCAAAATTAATCACCCTATCGGAAGATGTAATAATTTTTGCAAATGGCGTCGTACGTCAACGTATCAACACTGACGGCAGCCACTTGAGGAATATCACCTTTTTCACTTAACAGAAAAAAATATAAAGGCCAAAATAAATATTTCCATCACTCAAAATCAATCTTTTTATTTAGTAAAAAAGTAATTCAAAAACAGATTCGAATGATTAATTTTGCGCTATCTTGTAGAATAAAATTAAACTGAAGTCGATGGCATTTCTTGTTCTCGAAATATTCGAGATAAAAGATTTTTAACAACTTTTTTTTATTGATGTAGTAAAATAACCACTAATTGATTTTTTTTTTTTGAAAAACCTTTCCTGCACTTTATGAATTCAATATCTGTAAAGTAAAATTTATTCGAAGTCGATATCTCTATTAGTTCTTATAGAAAGCATACAAATTATATATATACCTATGATATTTAACTTTGAATAACTATATATGGGCACCGATTAACTTTTTAAACGATAGTCGTGTTTTTTTGCGAAAGCTATCACAGTACAGTAGATTTTTACACAAATACAAGTAGAGTAGAGCTCTGAACAGAGTCTGAACACTCCGAAAATATAGCATGCTCTGAACTGAGCTTGCTCTGCTCTGAGAGTTCAGATTTATTTAAAGAAACACGCTTCACCAGCAGTCAATTGAAAACAGTAATTTTATTATTATTAGTAAAATATTTTACCTTCTTTTACAGGTCGACTATTCTCGTCCGCCATTTTTCTGTTTTGATGTTTTTTTTTCCACTTGTCAAATTTGTGTTCAGCTAATCAACTCCGTTTGCTCTATCAATTTATTCTGAGCTCATAGAGCGCGCTGTGAAAATGCTCAGAGCGAAAAAAGAAGCACAAAATGTAAGCTCTGAATGCTCTGAGCTAAAAAAGAAACACACTTTTTTTTTGATAGTTCAGGCTCTGCTCTGAAATAAAAAATAAAAACGCCCAATAATTTATCAGATTAATGTATCAGTAAGATGTTCTAGCCAAATTTTTAGGAGCTACTTGTATTTTCTTCTTTTTTTTTTAAACAATAATTTTTATTATGTTAAAACAAACAATACAATTTTTCAAATGAACTACCATCAATTTATCCATTGTTAACCTATCGTAATATGTTAACATTCTATTAGAACCATTTATTGCTCATGTTTTCTACAATATATCTATACTCACTAACCCACACCTCTGAACAAACAATCATTTAACATATTCGTATAAATGTTATAATATATAAAAACTACAATTGATTCCGGTGACCTTTTCACACCATCTTTTAACGATTCAATACCATGAATCAACTCTTCCAATGCGAATTGCTAACATAATACTTACATCGATGCAAGATTGTTTAAAAATAAAATTACAAGTGTTTGTTACGTTATTCAATTTAAATGTTACCCTAAGTTCTATTAAGGCCTAAACGGGACAAATCGAAACAGCCTACCTCAATGATACAAACTGCAACTTTAAGTTACCCTGGACATTAATTTTATTATTGTCTCGCACCCTACCCACGTTTATAGTAAAAAAGAAAATCGTTCTGTTTCTACTTCGAATGGTTTATTTCGCTGACATGGTTTATTGTGGTAGAGTTGACAATTCTGTTGGTGAGATACTTAGCTTAATTTAATGCATTGTTTTACATATAATATGTTTTATAATTTATTATGAATTCAGTAGAATATATCGTCGGAATTCAATTCACTTTTTTTATATTTTATTTCTAACAATGAAAATGTTTGAATTGGGGATATGTAGGAACAAAATATTTGGAGTTGTAACTAAGATTTCTTCGTTGAAGCTTTACGGTTGCTGTTTGAATCGAAATATTTTGACGATTCTACTTCGATTGTGAAGTCGCAGAGGAATTTATTATTTTAAAATTTTCGATTCGCGTTGAAGTTTAACTACATACATCAAAAAAACATCAAAAGTATCTGTATAGCAAATCCAGAGTTAACTCAATCAAGACCCTAACTGTTTAATAAATTGAACCGACCTAATGTCACACGCCAAAATATTACCAATTGGAAAGTGGAAGTGCTCATTTTAAAGTTAATTTTTATTGGAATAATATTTAACAAACAAATGCAGTTTTTGAACAATTTATTTAAATTTTTAATAAATTCGTCAAATTAACAGATAATTCCGCTTCGTTTGACACCTCATTTGTCGAAATCGCAGTAGTATAAGAGTCGAAAAAGGGATCCAGACTCTAGAAATAATATATATGAATAAAAGTTTTAATAAATGAAAGAAAACACCCTGTACAATTGTAATTAAACCATATCACTTGAAACACTAGATATACCAACGCATGAGTATACCTTTGTGCTTTGTATCTATGTATAAATCATTTAGTTATAATTAAATTCGAAACGCAGATGCCAGGGAAGATGATACCTACTCTACACTTGTTGGTAAGATTTTTTATTTTTGGACTTGGCTAATAGACTCAGATTGGTAGAAGACTTCGTATATAAAAGCTACTGAAAATATTTTATTGGCTATCCCATAAATAAACAGAGAAGACAGTGCGCTTGCTCTTCAAGCGAATTCATACACATCGAGTGCAAAGACACTCTTCATTGCTATAGAATCTATAATTATAAATACAAGGTCATTATAATGATGGCGTGCATTGGTCACGATGATGATGATGATGAGTGGAGTGTGGTTGTTGGATGAACGGACAACAGTAACTTACAACGCACGGTCCTATACCTAACTTAGCTTTTAGCGCTGAAGCAGTAAGTACAAAGTACAGTCTACATTTTTTTTTTTCATTTTTTTAAGAAACGAATGCTTCACCACAGAAAATCCCAGCAATGTTCTCTCTAATCATTGATGAATGCCTGGTGAGGCGAATCAGCAATCTGAGGTAAAAGGAGATCACTTTGCCATGGGAATTTTGGTAATTAGATCTGAATTGATTTATTTTAAGATGTAAATATATGGACAGAAATATCGTGCCTTAAGCATGTAAGAGGATCATGTTTATAAGAATTAAGAACAGATAAGAATACAAATTATTGACGGCTATCGAAAATAAAAAAAGTATTCATAAAGCGTAACGGAACGTCATCAGAAGAATAATAAACCACTTTTTTAATAAATAACTTTTAATTAAAATTTTATTACCAAATCCGAACAACGATTGCAATTCAAATTAATTTGTAATTTAAAGAAACAAATTTTAGAAATTAAATTCAATGAAGTGAAAGACTATGCAATTCCTCAATAAAAGTTTGTCTACAAATAAATTACACATCCACAACAGCAACAACAACAAACAGTCCCATAACAATTCACATGAATGTCATTCATTGGACCGGATAATATTATTATTCCTTAAAGCCATCATCATCTGATCTGCAATGCAAGTCAATGTGAATGCCCGTTTCGCTTTATTCACATACGACTTATTGTTAGATTGCGGTAAGTAACATGTGTTAAGCTGTGTCGTCGTCGGTCGTTGTCGACATCAACGATCAACGATATTATTGTCTAAAGAGTCTAGACTGAGTCATATCCCGTTTGAACTTTTCCTCCAAAAACAATATACATACATACATGCATTGACTGCACAGCCTCCTAGACAAGCCCATGTGTTCCAATGCGAACCATTTTTTTGTTTGTTTTTTTTTTTTTTTTTATTGGAAAAGAATAATAATAATTATTGCTGACGCGCTCGGGAAACTCAAAATACGAATTCTATAACTCAACTATTCCAAGTGAATTAAGCTTTTCATTTGACATTTTAAATCTTGGTTTGAGATCTGTCAGGAAAAACTTAAGCCCTCAAGTATGGCACACATATAGCGCATCATGCTTGCCGATGGGGTTCACATGCAACAATGTATTGAGATCAAAGCTCTATTGGCGAAAAAAGTGCTCCCATCTTCACCATGATTGTAGTTTATTCTCGATACATTTTTATACTTTGGAACAGTTACAATTTTTATGGGATATTCTAACTAGCGTGTTTTTTTGCAATCCCGGCAGGAGATTGGACGAGCAAAATGAAATCTGAAATTAGCAATGGCTTCACAGAAAAAATTGACGTTTCCATACAAACTATCGATATAGCAAAGATTTAATTGAATCCCTTAATTCGGCTTTTCTTCGAATTAAGCACCGAAAAAAATCTCTGCGCTTACCTAAGCCCTAAGAAAAAAATTTGGGCCAGTTTGTTCACAGTTGGTTAAATCTGGACCATCACTTTAACAGACTCTAATTAAATTGTGTTCATCAGAGAAAATCGGCCGATTAGCTATTTCCATGATTAAGGTCTCAAATTTTGGATTCCTAAATAAAAGATTTGGTAAACATGCATATTCGATAACTAACCAGTTGCCAGTAATCCTTGATTAAAGATCAACTGTGAACAAACTGGCCCTTAAAATCTAAATTTTTATTGGGTTTTTAAACATTTCCAAATTTTTTCATTCTCTTCACCTTATTTAAACTGGGTCTATGTTATTTACATATTTCAAAAACTTATCTTTAAGAACTAACATCACTATTTCACTTTTAATACACAGTATACAATTTCTTTAAAGTGGAAACTCTTTTTCCCACCTGAAATGAATATTGGGTCAAAAAAAGCCAAAATCTTAATCGATATTTCGTGTCTACAGATATTTCGTTGAAAAACTGGTATATTTAAGTGACGAAATGAGAACCCCCCTACACGAGTTAACTGTAACACACGAATCTTGTGCGGTTTGAGAAGACAAAACAAAAATTAAATTAAATTTTATATATAGGTACTCTAATTCACGATGATTGGGTATGTTAACCATGGAAACATGCAATGCACGGTATATTTATACGGCAAGGAGTGAAGACTGACTGACGAAAAAGTGAATGTTGGGCGCCCGTCGCCCGACATCGACAACGATGAACGAATTTTAAATTCGTTAAGGAGCGTTGTTAGGCCTTTTATTTTTTTGTGTTATTATATATTATTTCAGTTTGAAGGTGAAATTACATACATATAGATACATATGTACCTACATAGTTTAAGCGATTGTTTTTTTTTATCGAATTACGACAGTAACCAAAAATAATTCTATGGAAGCTGTGCTTTGGTTAAGTATATAGTGGGAGTGTTAGTACTATATACTACCTCGTTGATTGAATGATCGCTTAAGCGTGTGGCTGTTTTGTTCTCTTTAACAAAGGGTTTCTTTTTTGATTGTAAACAATAAAATTGATTAATTGTATTGCTTTGTTGATAGCTAATTTGAATATTAATTATGATTTATGAAGCTTTCAGGAGTTTTTATAAATTGGTAAATGTTAAAAATCGGTTGATAATTTAAAAACTCAAAAAAAAATTAATTCTGATGATTGAAAATACTAAAATTTATCTTGAATTTTAATATATTCTAACTTTAGAACTCAAGTTTTAGGCGTATAACTTATATAGACCTTTTCGCATTTTTAGAATGTTTTTTTTTATTATTAAAACTTCCTTTATCGCTTTGCGAATTGATTACTACACCAGCAGTGACATTATTGTTGGCAACAACTCTGTAGAATGTTGTTTTTCAATTTTTTTTTAATTTTCCATCAACTTTAGCTTTTGAAAAATGAAAATTAAATTAATTTTTTCATCACTCCCCTTCTTGTATACAATTTAGCTACTTGCTATATTCAATGCATATGTTGTAAAGGGGATGTTTTGAAAATCCCTACTTGGGGGATTTTAATCAAACAGGACATACAGAATATAAAGAACACAAACACAAATTAGGCATAAGACACAAAAGCGATATTCTTAGAATTTTTAACTCAAGGTTTTTTTAAGTGATTCTCTTAAAGCGAAATTGAAAATTTTTGTCTAGCTATAAAAATAGCTTAAAATATTAAACTAAAAGTTTTTCAGTGAAAATTTAAATTTTTTGTTTAACTCCAAAAATAACGGTAGGCCTTTTATACTCTTACAATCCATATGCGAAATTTCCTAAATTAAATTCTCGCATTCGAATTCTTGCATTACGAAATCTCGCATATACAAAATCGTGTTTTCTATAATCTCGCAATCACAAAATTCCGTTTTTTTAATCAATCACAAAAACCCGCAAATTTTAAATCTCACATTTTGTTTTAGGTTATGTACAGTCGCCAGGCAGACGCCTATGTCAACAGTTTTTTTTTTAACAACCCAACGGTATGATTTGAATTTGAGTGAGATTTTTGATACCGAAATTTTTAAAAGCAAGATTATGAACAACGGGGTTATTAATTTGCGAGATATCATGTTTTCATATTTTTGCAGACCATCTTTATGAAAGATGATATTTATCTCAGAAACGGCTTTAACGATTTTAATAAAAAAAAAAAATTGCGTATGGACTGCATTTTGGGAAACAAAAATATATACGTAAAACTGTTATCTTAACAATACCTGTTGTAAAATCGTTTTTTTTTTTTTTTTATTTTCGACTTTCTCCTTAAAGGTTTAACCGATTTGGATCAAAATAATTATAAATAAAGTGTCTCTAATTCAAAATATTATTGAATATAAAATGTAAAAAAGATTAATCCGTTTTTTAAAATAAGGTTTCAGTTATTTAAAAACGAGTTTCATGTTTCTTGACCATTTTCTCTAATTTATTACCTGCATGTTTTATAATACACATTTTTTAAAGTTCTGGGTCGCTTGAAGCACAAAATCAAACTTATGCGATCCTGTTTTGCATTTTATTTGTTACACGGAAAAGTATGTGTAGTATGTGTTCAAAAAGGAGCGTTTTAGTGGTCATATAACAATCAGTAGTTTGTTTACAAGACTGTAAGTTCTTTTTTTTTAAAAATGGGATTTAAATAAAAAGGGGCGTGTAAATGGGTGGATTTTTTACGATAAAAATAATAACTAAACGTATTCTAACTGAAATAAGAAGAATTTCACGTTCTCAGCCCTTTTGAGAAAGGATATAACTCAAACATTCCTGTTCAAATATATTATTTAAACATAGTAAATGTTTTCTTATCTGCCGGTTCGAATTTATAATATAACACAAAAATGCAACAAGAGATAAGACATTGACACTCTGCTTCATGAGCATAATCTCCTTACATTTATTAGGGATGAATCGAGTACCTATAATGTGTGTTTGTGTTTCTTTATCTTTTTATGACGGTTCAGATTTACTCATCTGTACCGTTATCGATGTATATATAGTTTAGAATAAGATAAGAATTTTGTATAAATAGTTATGTTAAGTGAAAATAAAAACTAGTAATTTACAACTACTCATCGTGTACAATTCATTTGTTCCATTTGGTCCTTCGAACCCGTATTATTATTAAAGTTTTCCCCCACCAGAGGTAAGAGGCTTTAAATAAAATAATAACGCGACCTATTAAAGTATCTAACTGGAAAAAACCCGGTTAGTACATAAACAAATTATTTCTTCGATATAAAAAAAGTAAATCGGAGAATAATAATAAAAAAAAATTTGGCGTAAATCACGGCCCAAACAGTGATTTAAAGCGTAACCGAGGCTAAAACATCGGTTAAGTGAAGTGTTTTTATTGTGAACAAAATAAATATATATGTTTAAAATGTCAAAATCAAAAGATGTGCTTTTTGCCAAACAAAAAGAAATTGGCAATGAATTGATCGCAGTAAAAAGAAAACTGCTTGAGAAAGGCTATAGAAAAGCTGCAAAGGAGGAAACAAAAAAACATGTGGATGTACTGTTTTACGAATTTCAACAAAACCATAACAAAATCCTTGACCAAGGAGCTAGCAGTAATGACGATTACATTAGTAAAAAATATTTTGATGCTATAAGCAAATTGGTGTTGGAAATACAAGAATTGTTAAACAAATTAAATGAAGATGCCGGATCAAAAGAATTGACTCATCCACAAGCACCTTCGAGCACAAAAACACTTAATAAAAATGCTTTTATTAAAAGGTTCCTAAAAAAGGTTCAAATATTTAAGCAGATCCTAAATGAATGTGAATTAGGATGTACTCTTAACACAAAATCGGAGTTGTGTTCCTCGAAAAATCAACTCGAATCCGAATTTCAAGCGACAATTACAGTCTTTAACCAGATTCCAGTTGAAATTCTACTGGAAGATGATGAAGCGGATGAAGTTCAACAAGAAATCTCAAGAGATTACTATGATTTTCATAAAAGAATATCTAGACAAATAGAGTCACTAGAGGCACATCATAGACCATCGGTCAAACTAGAGGACATCAAAATTCCTACATTTTCTGGCGACATAGGAGATTGGTCTTCATTTTATGACCTCTTCAAGAAGCTAGTCCATGAAAATGGGGAATCATCGGATGCTGAAAAAATGTTTCGGCTGAAATCACACGTAAAAGGTGAGGCTGGAAGACTCATTCAACATCTTCAAGTTACGGATGCAAACTACAAAGCTGCTTGGGATCTTCTTAAACAAAGGTACCAGAATCGTAGACTGTTGTTTTCTACACAAGTAGACAGATTGCTGGATCAACCGACAGCAAATAGTGATTCTGCAACAAGCATTAAGCAACTATTGGATACATCAAATGAATGTATTCATGCGCTAAGGGCACTGGACATAAAACTAGATGATGCCGAGCCCATAATAGCCCAAATCATCGTCAGAAAGTTAGACAAAGACGGGCTAAGATACTACGAGCAAAATATAAAAAAAAACTAAAGAAATACAAAACCTACAAGACTTTTTAGATTTTCTAAACCATCAATATCAAACGCTGGAAGCAGTTAAAACAAAAAAACAAGGAGGAAAAGAACATCAAAGGCCTTCAAATTCGTTCTTTGCTATGCAGCCAAAATGCCTATATTGTAAAATGCAAGGGCACCTCACTCATAAATGTCGAAAATTTTTGTATCTAGACAATTTCAATCGTCGTTCTTGGGTATACAAAACTAAATTGTGTACTCTCTGTTTGAACCACACGGCAGATATTAAATGCCCAAATAGTGAGCTAAAATGCAAAGATTGTGGGAAAGGACACAACACTTTGATTCATTGTAATTTTTCAAACGAAAGGAAATTACAGCAAGAACAAAATATAGAAAAAACCTCTTCTATGATGACAAAAGAGGAAGTTGCGCCATCAGTACTTCTAGCAACAGCACAAGTTAATGTCAAGGCTGCCAGTGGAGAAATGATCCTTTTAAGAGCACTTATCGATCAAGGTTCGCAGAAGACGACAATTTCAGAAGAAGCCGCGCAAATATTGGCCTTGCCCCGAATGAAAACAAGAACAGAACTTCACGGTCTTGGAAGTATCATAGTTGGCGTCTCAAAATCTAAAATAAACTTAGAAATTAAACCTAGGTTTCTAAGTAACGAAAAATTCTATTCGGAAGCTTTAGTCCTACCAAAGTTATCATGTGCACATCCACATAGTTCATTTAAATATGATATTGAAAATTGGAATAACTGCACATTAGCCGATCCTTGGTTCAACAAAACAGACAGAGTTGATATAGTGCTAGGAAGTGATATTTATCCAGAAATTTTGGAAGAAGGTGTCCGCAAAGATGGGAAAATATTGGGACAATGCACTAAACTAGGGTGGATTCTATCTGGTATTCTAAAATCGTCATCAAACAACAAGAACATCGTCACAGCCGTGACAACAGGAATTGAAAAATTCTGGGAAGTAGAAGAAATTGCAGAAAGTCCGCTTCTAGATGTAAATGATGTTTGCATGCAGCGTTTCGAAAAAGATACTTCAAGAAGTCCGGATGGAAAATTTGTTGTCAGGTTGCCTTTCCAAGAAGATAAAACACTGGGTGATTCACGGGAACAAGCAATGAACCGTGATGTGGATGTCTTCGCATGCAGTAACTCAACCATAACATTGAGTGGGATTAAGCAAAATAGAAGCAAACACATTTATTCAGAGAATGGTACAAATTTTGTTGGAGCAAATCAAAAAATTAATGCTGAATTTAAAAATGCTATTAAAAAGAATAGTGCAGTAGCTCCCATATTAGAATCCGAAAAAATAGAATGGCATTTCATTCCCCCGGCAGCCCCTCACTTTGGAGGAATTTGGGAAGCTGCAGTAAAATCGATGAAAAACCATCTGAAGCGTATTATAGGAGACAACAAGCTGACTTTGGAAGAACTGATTAAATTGTTATCGCAAATTGAGGCAGTGCTAAATTCGAGACCTCTGTATACTACTGGAAACAGTGTCGAAGACGTAGATGTGTTAACTCCTGGGCATTTTCTAATTGGACCCCCCTTGCTAGAGTTATCCGAACCAATACCACTGGCAGCCAGTAGACTTAACAGGTGGAAATTATTACAGGAAATGAAAAGACTATCTGGATGGAAATTCCTTCAAAAGGAGTGCTACACTAAAATCAGGATGTACAGCGAAATACGATGGAGCTACGATCTCAGCGGCACAGCAGTTCAATTCAAGAGAAGAAATAGAATTGGGCGAAAGGTCTTGGGCAAGAAATATTGACGCCATTTCTAACCCCTACATTCGGTAACATTAAATAACACAAAAGATATTTTATTTTTAAAAGAGAAAATTAATTACTTAAAATCACAAACCATTAATCTTAAAAAAAAAAAGTTAACTATCATCACACATTTCACTAAATTTGTTCTGTATTCTTATAATAATTTTAATAATCCTATACTTAAGATCATGTAAAAGAAAAATATGTAAACATTGATTTCAATATGGCATCTGTTTAAATTCATTTTGGCCGGCAGAATGTTCAAATATATTATTTAAACATAGTAAATGTTTTCTTATCTGCCGGTTCGAATTTATAATATAACACAAAAATGCAACAAGAGATAAGACATTGACACTCTGCTTCATGAGCATAATCTCCTTACATTTATTAGGGATGAATCGAGTACCTATAATGTGTGTTTGTGTTTCTTTATCTTTTTATGACGGTTCAGATTTACTCATCTGTACCGTTATCGATGTATATATAGTTTAGAATAAGATAAGAATTTTGTATAAATAGTTATGTTAAGTGAAAATAAAAACTAGTAATTTACAACTACTCAGCGTGTTCAATTCATTTGTTCAATTCCCAAAGGACATTTGCTTTTAAGAACAAAATGTTAGTAGCAGGGACGTGTTTTTTTTAAACAATAACATTATCTCAAAACATTGCAAAAAGTTGAAGCTGCAATTTTGTATACGATTTAACAAATAGTTGGGCTAAAATATCCTGTTAATTTTTCAGCGGGATCGCGAGAATTTTGTTTTGTAACTCATCGACTTTTGACTTTTTTGGACCACAATGCGAAGTTAATTCAATCGCAGATCGATTTTCCTATTTAAAAGAATGTCGTAAAATTATATAAAAACGACTGATACTTTTTCTTCATTTCTTTGGTAATTGCACCTTCTATTTAGGGGCGGCAGAAATAAATTATATAGGGCGGCAAACTATGTATGTTAAAATGGCTCTGTGTGTAGCAGCCTTGAGATCTTACTCTATTATGTAAATCTCTCCAATTAAATATATTTTTGTTTATAATTTTTTTAATTATTCATTATTATCAAATAAATGATAAATTATTAAAATAGCCATTTTTTCTTTCAAAATTTTCCACCAAAGAATTATTATCCCAGAAATAATTCCGCTGATAGATTTAATCAATTGAAGTCAAAATGATGTTTTTCGTCCATCAGGTTTGGACCAACAGACATTACATCACGCGCTCACATCATTTCAGAAAATCACTGCGGCGTTGATGGTTGTCAGAGATAATAAACACTTTTTATTCAATTGAATAGGAGTCTTTCCTAATTATTGTATTCTTCTTTTTTTTTTTTTTTTTGTTGTTTGTAAGAAATCAGGTTTCATTATTATAATGACGAGTTATACATGGCTTTTCGCTATTCATTCAGCTTCAGAGTACCTATCTTTACCAACGATGATGTTGATGATGACCATTGCAGTATCTTCACTTAAGTAAAGTGAGTGAATTGCAAATATAAATATTTACTGCTATATTGTTTAGCCAATCTAGCAAACGTCGCCGTCGTTCGTCCGTGTGCCAGGTGTTTGTTTAGCCTTATGTTTGGTTTCCTATAGGATTTCACAAGACGCGATTGGATTTTGAAAACACTAATTGAGTTACGTTGGAAGGTAAAATTAGCGTCGGTCTGTTCTAAAAATACTATATATGATGGCAAATGCGATGAAAAGTTTATCTGATTCAAATTCTTAAGTTTTTTATGTGAAAGTGGGTCTTACATTCCTTCTGCATGTTGTTATATTTATGATGACAACATTTGATCGTGTAAAAAGTGAGAGGGACCTTCTTAACGCTACTATTTCGAATGTAATTAAATAGGTTTTGAGAGTTCACGTCAATTGAGAAAAAATAAATTCTACAGTGGACTCTCAATAATTTTAACAATTTAAGGTCGAAACATAAATCTTGAAGTGGGAAAGGGACATTCCATCGATCTTATGTGTCTAATTCACTTAATAGAGAAGAAAAACGTTTTAGCAATAGCCTGGCAACATTGTATGCATTTTTTGATGTTTTAAGCATCCTTACCAATTTAAAACAGAAAGCAGTAATTTTCACTTATTGTGCAATAATTCAAAATCAAGTTCATTGAAAAATCCACTTCTTTTTGCAAAAACAAAATTTGAGGTTATGATGTAGCAATGATAGCTATACATATATATATTGTATATATATACATATATACAAAAATATCTATAACTTGTGTCTTAGCTAAATATATTTAAAAAAATTGCAAGACAAATTTATGACCAATATTTCAAGTCTCACATAAAAAAAGCTGATAAAGATTTGTATACCTACCTATAACAATTTGTTCAAATTAAAAAGAGTCTACTGTTTAATAAAAATGGAACTAGTAATGATGTTGGTGCGGCAAACGTTTAATTAGTGATCAGATCATTGATCAGTGCTAGATTGTGATCCTATAAAATAAAAAACCCACGACAATAAGCACAAAATGTGGAATGTGAATTTGAAGCTTTAGCGCTTTAGCTTAAGCATAATAATTTAAAAGTAGAAAAATTGAGTCATCATTTTTATTTTAATGATGATTGGAAACATAGCTCCAGGGAAATAGACAATAGCTTATAATAAAATAAGAAAAAGAGTGAATTGTTTTGTTTTTTTTTTCAATAAATTCAGAGACCTCGAATGCGGTGTTGCTTAGCGATGATAAAATTGAAAATAAGATTCTATGAATTTATTTGATCAGACAAAACAAAAAAATAAAAATAATTTCTGAAATCAAACTACAAAATAAAAATTACTTGTGGAGAAGTATACCGCATACTTTATACCCGAATTGCCATTTACTCATCGTTTTCAAAAAAGTCACAGCAGCTTCGGAATTCCGATGTAGACTTGCTTGCTGTGGAATTGTTTGATAAAAACATGCTGAAAGCGCATAACTAATATCGTTTTCATTTGGACGTTCGGAGTACTATGCACATCTTGTTCACTCTTACTACTCAACAAAATCTTTCGACAGGCCTGTTCCGAATAATGTTTTCGGAATATTTTTCTTTTCCCAATTTCATAAAGAAGTTGGATTGTCGTCTGGTGGCATCATCGGTCCGTACTTATTCGAAAACGACGATGGCACTGTCATCACCATCAATGGAGAGTGCTTGAACTGGCCACCGAGATTTTGCGGTTAGGCCTCCTTGACTTTTTCTTGTAAAATTTCATTCGAAGTTCTATATCAATGACCGGTACCCTTAAAGTCGCTCAAATTCCACCTGATCTATGTGCCAGAGTCATAAAAAATTGGAACCCTCGAATGTGCGCCACTCAGCAAAGTCGTGACGTCCATTTAAATGATGGCATATGTATTTCCTAAATAATTTCATTTATTTATTACAAATAACATTTTTAAAATCATTTATATCTCATACAAAACTTGTTTTATTAAATTTTAATATCTACCCATCCCTACTGGAAAACCCTTAACATGCTATTCTAATAATCAAAAAATCTTGTTTTCTTAAAATTCGGGTGGAATTCTGTGGTTTCTTTTGTCGGGCCACTCGCCAACTTCATCCCCGGCAGAATCACTTCATTTTCTGAAAACGACTGCATTGTCTTTATCTTTTTATTTAACCGATTTTATTCCCTCTTCCATTTGATCAGGTTGATCACTGATCAGGTGTTTATACAAATTCAAAGATAAGATAACTGCGAACTTGCTATTACAAGATTTCTGCATCACACTAAGTCCATTATCGGAAGTTATGTTATATACAATAGTACCTACTTGTACTTCAAGAAAGCACTATGCGGAGCTGTCCTTTGAAGATGTCAATATTGGTTAAGTTCATCACACCGTATTTGGTTTATAATTATAATTCTTAAACAATAGTTTGGGAGGCGATCGTAAGATTAACTATACCATTCTGGCTATTAAAAAAGTGAACTAACTAATGGCTTATAAAGTTATTTAGTTTTTTTTTTTAAACGTACCATAGAAAGCCTTCATACCCAACTTAGAAAGTTAGTTTTGCTTTTTAATTTAACTTTAATGTAAATATTCCTATTTATATTTCTTCTTTAATTATTAAAACTTTTATTATATTTTTCTTTGCAGGACATTCGTATCTGTGAAAATCGCCTTTTAGATTATGCTTCTGGCATAACTTTAGAAATAAACGACTACTTTTTAGATCTACACAATTTTCTACAAATCGAAGAGCGTCGTATACTCGAAGAATTTAAATTATTAGCTAGTCCTTCACAAAAGGCAATTCATGAGGCGTGTGCCAAACTTTCCGATAACCAGACAACTCTGAACGTAAGTTAATACAAATACACAATTACAAATCAAATAAATTATTATTTCTTTCCAAAAGAATATGAGAGCAACCCTAGAAGGATTCCTTCACAAGCCTCCACATAATATTCATATAAATGCAGTAATCGAAACGGCTACCACACAATTAGAACAGATGCCGTGTCAGATACAAATATCCCAGTCAGAAACTAATCCCTTTGTGTAAGTAATGAATATACATTAGATATGGTAGTTGGCCTTATGACACTTTTTCACAAGACAAGAACTGTTAAACAATCTCAGTTATCTTTACTTAAACGTCTCGGATAATATTGGCGTTCTCGGTAAAAAATTGTTAGATACAGATCATTAAAACTATTTGATATTTGACATAAAGCCAAATGCTAAAATTTGATAATAAACTAGCCAAAGTTCTTCTAAGTTCTTTTATTTTTTTTTAGATTTAAGAAACTCAAAGACGTCCACAAAGAAGTGTCCAATTCATATAAGGTGATCGGAAATGATCCCAAAATTCGCATCCGAATAACTCCAATGTATGGCGACCAAGCTCATTCCTTTGAAATCAGCTCAGATACGATTTTAAGCCCACCACCAACTTTGTCTTGCATGGATTTAACTGTAGACACACCACGAAAAGCATCAGTTTCATCATCTTCAACTATTGCAATCGGCAAAAGTAAACGTGATGGTCGAGTGACTAACATCATAAGTCCTGCACACTTTTACGTTCAAGAAGATGATATAATCAAAGAAATTTGTAAAAGATTAGAAAATATTGATGAAAATAGCTTCTACGTTGACTCGGTCCAAATTAATGAAATGTATGCAGTTCTTCAAACCAAAACTATGCTATGGCATCGTGGTATTGTCAAGGAAGAATTAAAAAAAACTAAAAACTCCAAGGACAACGACGGCATCAAATATAAAATATTTCTTTTGGACTATGGAATCTATGAAGATCATCCTAAAAAAATGCTCCGTATAATTTCAGAACAAACAAAAGCAATTCCGGCTGCAACAGTTTCTTGTAAACTAGTAGATGTTGGTCCTACCGGTGACGATTGGCCTAAGGAAGCACGTGAACTAATGAAGGAGATTATTCAAAAGTATTTTTATTTTTTAAATAATTTTTTTTTTGTTTTTGTAGTGTCTAAGACTGCGAATTACTACGAATTTTACATTATTTTTTCTAAAATAACTGCTTGATTATGTGAACGACATTCCACCAAAATTCGTAAAAATTCTTTGCTTTTGAAAAATACACAAAAAGCCATACTATTAAGTACTTATCTATATAAGGTAGTAAGGCATCAACAAAACATATTTTTATCAAATAGTAAAAAACGATTTGAAACGCAAAGAATAACTTATATTTGCTCTATTTTATTATCCACATCCGCCATGACGCGGTTTGTCTTCATTCAGATACGACACGCGTGGAATAATGCTATCTCGGTTTTAAAAATTTTGTTCAAAATTCAGTCCGAACGTGTAGATAGATTTTATGAATATCGAAATCATTTGATCCGTTTGGACACCAAGTCTTCATTGACAACCGCTAGCTACGGGCCTGGATGATACCAAGATAAACTTCAAAAGTAAAATATGAAAATTCATATAGTAAATTAATTGAACATAACATTTTTTTTATTTTGCCTTATGTACGAGGTTAACTAAAAATGAAATGCCTTTAATATTTGCACAATGAATTTAAATAATTGTTGTTTCTCATCTATTAGCAAACCAGTCCAAGTATGCATTCAAGACACAACAAACACCCCTTGGAGCGTCGAATTAACAGTATTGAATCCTAGTGGGCCAATCTCAATACGTGATGCACTTCTGTATACAGGACTAGCAATCGACACATCTGTGTCAACTTCCCAAATGAATTCAAAATTTTCTGGCGCAAAAGTAATGATGGAAAACAAAATTTTATATAAATATGTACTCAATTTTTTGTTCTAGCCAACACAATTGTCTAAAATAAAAGAAAGTCTCTTAAGGCCAATGCTTCATTCTGGAGATATATTTCGTGTAAATGTAACTCATATTGAGAATCCTCAACTATTTTTTGCAATAAAGGTTATTACTTTTTTTCTGACAAAAAAAAAAGAATTAATTTTTTAAAATTAACAGTTAAATTTTCTTTTTAGTTCTCTCATTTGGACGAACTAGCTAATTTAGAATCTGAAATGGAGATTGAATACTCCGAAGGCAAGCAAAGTCAAATAATTTATTACGCCCAGTTGCATATGTGCTGTGCACTTTTTTTCGAAGAAAAATGGTATCGTGGATGTATCGAGGAGATGAATGAACCAAGTAAGTAGAAAGTAATTATTTATTCCTTAAACGCCTTGTAGGAAAAAATTTTGCTAAACTAAATGAGAACAGAACATATAATGTAAATACATCCTAGATAATCTTAACGTTATTATTATCAGGGGTACCAGCAGGCACGTAGCCAGAGGGGGGGCTGAAGCCCCCCCCGAAAGTCTAAAATAAAAACTAAAACTTTCTAATATACAGTATTATTTCCTTTGTAGAGCTCTTCAAATGCATCTCAATAAGTCTTGAAGAAATAACGAGCAGAACATGGGCGATGTCTTCGAAGGCATCAACACTTTTGGCAGCGGTCCAAAAAAGTAATTTCCTAGTTAGACCCATTGTATGCGAAAAGCTGTTCAGTTTAACGATGCCCTTATCAGTTTTCCTACAGAACAAATCTTTAGATTCCGTTTCTGCAATCGACCTCACCAAAGAAGTTCTGAATTCTCTTGAGAACATCAGAGAAAAAGCCGAAGATTTTTTCAGAGAAGCTTTTCAATCCGCATCTAACCTTGCCGAGGACTTATTTGAAGTTGAATTAAGACTCTAAGAACTTCATTGAAACAAACCACGCGTTCCAATCCAGAAACCTCTTCTACTGAATCCTATTTTAGAGTGTCTGTATTGATTCCTTGCATAGATTCGTTAATACAAAATCTTACGTACAGATTCATGGTCAACGTAGACGTTCTACCATCGTTTCAAGCTCTTCTCCCAGGTTTTTCTGCGGTTGGGCGAGTCACATGGAAATGGAAAAGCTAACATGTTACTTTGATAATGCAATTTCGTTGTCAGCTGTGAAAGCTGAATACATTGTCTGGTGCGAAAAAATATCGTAGATTGATCCTTCTATCGAAGTTTTAAAATTGCTTGATATATGTGACAAGACTTACTTTAGAGGTATAAACTTCTTGCTTACGGTTTTGGCCACGCTTCCAGTAACTACAGCTAGTGTTCAAAGAACTTTTTCAACTATGAAAAGGATTAAAACAGTGTCCCGAAGCGTTATGGGGAATGCAAGATTAAGCTCACTTGCTATGATATCTGTTCATTCAGATATTAATGTGGATCCAGACAAGGTGATTGAACTCATGCAAAAAGAAAATCAAGACGTCTTCTGCTTTGAAAAAATGTGTGTATAAAAAAATAATTTAAGTATATGTTCGTTTGAGTGCATACAATTTAAAAACTAATAAAAATCAATAAATTGGGATATGTAGTTTTTTGTTTAAAGAATTCCTCGTAAAATTTGGAAGCAAGCCCCCCCGGAACCAAAACCTGGCTACGGCACTGGGTACCAGCACGTAACTTGAAATAATCTGGTTTTTTTAAACACACATTTCATATTTATAATGGCTTCTTTTGAGTACAAGTCAGAATGAAACTCGATTTAAGATATGTACTTTTTTCGATTAGAACGACCATCAACGCTTAATCCATCAAGTTACGTTCTGGCAGCCCAGATTCATTAAAAAAACCTTCACAGCATATTGTAAACGCTTATATACACATTTTAATTTCTTTCCAACCATGTATTAAAATTTTACTTAAAATTTTGAAAACTTCTAAATATTGTTTTCTTATTTTCAATTTTAGATAACATCCGGGTACGACTTGTCGATGACGGCCGTACAATAACAGTCAACTGGCGTCAATTACATGTCCTTAAAGAACGATTCCTAAAAGCTCGAGAAATTGCAATTGAATGTTCCCTAGCCGACATCCAACCATTGCAAAAAAACAATTATGAATGGACCGACAATGCTATTGCCGAATTTGTTCGAATGACATCAAATCCAAATATACAAATGACCATCTCATCGAGCAATCAATTTCGCTATCAAGTCGTTTTGAATGTTGTCAAAAAGCATTTGGATATCAACATTGGTGCAATGTTGGTCAAGTTCAAACATGCCTTGTCTACAGGCGATGATTCAGCTATTGTTGAAAACGTTCGGGGATCGCCATTAGATCAAATTTTAATTGCTGAAGATCAATTTAAACCCATCCCCTTTGCGAATCCGGCAATAAAAACGCTCAAAAGAACACCCATTCAAATTGTTCACATAAATAATCCTGGAGATTTTTATATTTACATGGTGGAACACATCCCTGGAATTTTGAAATTCCAAGAAGAACTTCAGATAACTCAAGAGAAACGTCTTGAAAATGAAACCATTTCGAAAGACATCACTTGGAAAGTAAACGATCACTGCTTGGTCTATGCAAGTTTAAATGAAAGTGCCTCCGAACAATGGTTTCGTGGAATTATTAAGAACATCGATACAAATGAACCTGAGGCTCCTTACTCAGTCTTTCTTAGAGATCAAGGTGTAGTTCTGAGAGATGTTCGAGGCCGACAGCTATCGCCAATCGATGATGTTTTCAAAAGAGTTTCAAATGCGGCTATTCTTTGCCACCTAGCATGTGTCCATCCAACTGGTGGTATAAAAACGTGGTCACATTCAGCTATTGATGAATTTCGTCATAATGTAAGCAATTTTGAATCAATTGGCGGCACTACTCAAGGAGCAACAAAGAATTCTTCAATTCCAGTTGTTCTATGGGGTATGCTGACTGAGACCAATGACGCACTAGGTCCTTGCACTCCGAAATATACCAACATAAACAAAATGCTGGTCAGTGCTGGACTGGCTCACTTGGCTGAGAAAATTGATATTACCCGGCAAATGGATCAGTTCTTACAAGATGAAATCGAACAGGGACAACAAACACTGCAAGACTGGTATAAGAATTTTAAGAAGACCCTGGAGGATCTACCAGTGAGTTTGGATGATTTGGAGGCCCCAGAATTGGAGAAATCAAATATTTCGAACTACGAAATCAGTGATATGACTGAAAATACTGAAGTTGTCACCGAATGGCTTCCTGCTGAGCCAATTGAGAAGACTGTGTTTACAGCTTATCCAACCTATATTGACTATGATGCAATCGTGTATTTACATGATGCGGAAAAGCACAATTTACTTGCGGGGATGCGCAAAAAGATTAATGAAGAACTAGATTTGGGTCCAGGAAAAGTAACAGATGAAAATTGGGCCCCTGGCCAACCATGCTTGGCCAGATATCACCTAGATGGTTCTTTGTATCGTGCTGTGATTCATCGTTCTCTGCCAAACAAGAAGTTCGAAGTTCGATTTGTTGACTATGGCAATGTTGAAACCTGCGAACTGAGAGACTTATATAGGATGACTGCTTTTCCCAACATTCCAATTCAAGCTGTTCGCTTTTCCATCGATGGTATTCGACCTCGGGGAGGACAGGAAAAATTTTCCACTACTGTTCTCGATCTTATACATGGTGTAATTGTCGATAAGATGTGTGGTATTCGGGTTCCAAACGGTGAGGAACACAAAGAAATTAAAAAATGCAGAATTAGCTTTAATCGCAATGATTTAGCAACGTATCTGATTCAAAACAAATTCGCTAGTGGCTTTGGAAATACCCACAAACTAGAAAGTATGTCTAACAAATTGCAACCTATAGAATCGTCCGTGAATAATGATGAAAGTAACAATTCTGAGGACGAGCTCAGGGAATTTATGAAACACCAAATTTGCGATCCCACTGGTGGTGAACCCGATGTCGAAGTAAAAGAAACAAAGAAACCTGCCAGTATGTTCAAACTGGATGAATACAAGAGAATGTATGAAAAGATGCAAAATGAGAGACTCTATAAGTCAGTAGCTGATGACAACGATTCCGAAGTAATGGAAGCAGCTGATGTTGATGATAGTGATGAAGACGAAGTCCGTGAACTTGAATTTAGTTTTAGGTCGAACTATTGGCATGCCGATGATAATCTCGAAGGGGCTCCACCGCCAGCTCCACGTTCCGAAGCAGGATCGAATTTTGATAATTTTGATCCATGTGATACATCGTCACTTTTGTCCAATTTCAGCGGAATTGAAGTATTCAAACCTCCTCAATTACCATTGAGTGTGAAATCTTTCTACTGCGAGGTTGCCTATATTCGTTCACCAACTATTGTGCACATATTTCCGCATCTTTCCGAACTGGAATATCGACAATTAGAGCTAGTAGGACGAATAAAATCATTGGCTCAGAGATCACCATTTTTTGATTCGTTCGAATTGAAGACTCCATGTTTGGCACGTTATTCTAAAGACAAAAATTGGTATCGTGCGATAATTCGTTCACACAATGCCTCTTTGCATTTAGTCAAGGTATTCTATGTTGATTTTCTAAACACCGAACTAGTAAAAGAGGAACACGTTCGTAGATGTCCAAATGATTTACTGACATGGCCATTGCGTACATTTGAAATGAAGCTCTATGGTCTCAAACCGAACCCAAGGCTACGTGAAAAGGACGTAAAGCAAGCTGTTAAGAAATGCTTAACTGGCCGCAAATTGTATGCCAAAATCGTAAGGGAACGTGGAAAAATTCCAGAAATTTGTCTATACAAATCTAGAACTGAAAAAGAAGTTCCAGTTTACGAGGATCTCATCATACAAAAATATTTTTGTAAATAATTTTTTTTTTGTATACTTGAGTCATACTCAATTTGACTCTAATCTGACTCTGAATTTATGTTTTATTTTTTTTTCTGTTTCTTTATTATCGAATAAAATGTATTAAGTTTTCTTATTTAAAAATTTATTGTTTTTGAAGTGAAACAAAGTTAACAAAGAAAAACCGCCTGAGACGGAACGGAAGAGTCAATCAAAAGCAGGATAAAATATCTGCGTGATTATTTGCCAACGACGACGAGCTTCAGGTGAGGGAGCCCGTTATTCGCACAAGATGCGACAAGCTAGAAAGTGTAGGATGGGCCAAGACAGGAAACAAATCAGGAGAATCTATTTAGAAACACTTCTTTTTAATCTGCCCATTAGGAATAGAAACCGTCAAAATGAGGGAGGGAAAACGAAAAATAGGTATTTTACCTTTGTGGAACAGTAATATCAAAATCCGGTGTATTTTTAGAAGACGGCTTATAAAAGTCGCAAACCTTTGCGACTCTGACGTCATTTTTAAGTCTTCATTTTAAATTTATTTCATGACTTAACATTTTGAATATTCGAGACGAGCTAGTCAATAAATAAAAACACATTATGTTAAGTTCGCAAACTTATTTATGATTGCAAATATATATGTAGCATATTATCCGAATACCTCGCATAAAAACCACAAAATGTGCGATCACATTTGCTGACACATGATGTGCGAGCATCTTGATCGCAATTCGCGACTTTTGGGACAGTTTATGCATATGAAGCGAACATCGCTGTATGCAATTTTGCGAACAGATAATGTAGGTATGGAATTTGCAACTTTTAAGTTGGAAGTCAAAACAAAATTTAAGTGAAAATCTGTTTTTATTTTTCTTATGTTTAACGTTGGGTACTTTTCGCTATTTGCTCTTTGAGGACCAAAATACTTGCACGTTGCTCTGGCGGAAGCATTGCAATCTGTTCATCAGATAATTGCAAAACTTGCATAATAAGAGCGGCCTTTTCTTGATCGGAGGCATCGCTGGGAATTCCGTTTGAAGTGAGTCGACTTTGTAAATTTTGCTGTGCAGTTTGTGGTGCTGCCACGGGGGCGGGAACTGGCTGAACAGGATTGCCGGGACGTAAACGTGGATCGCCAGACCGCTGACGAGGGTCTGTTGGGAATGGCACCGGTGGGGCCACTGGCTGTGGCATTCTCTGTCCGCGAGGATCCACTTGGTTCGGACCGATTGAGGGTGGAGGAACAGGATTGGGCAGAGCGCGCATGTCCTGATCCATATTGCGGCCCATTCTTGGGTCGATGCTGCGAGAATCTTGCATTGGACGTGATTCGGCCATGGCACGAGGGTCGCCAAGAACTCGTGGGTCCACTGCTCGCAAGTCGACGTCCTGGTTCTGCATTACAAAGTTCGCCATTAGCGCAGCCGAAGATTGTTGTTGTGTATTCTGCTGCTGTTGTTGTATCAGGGGCGCTTGTTGCGACATGATAGGTATCTGCTGTGGCTGCCCTGTCATTGCATTAGTGCCGAGAACCGGAGGCATTTGATTCGCCTTGAAGAGCATTGTCTGTAAAAGAAGATTCGTTCTATAGAAATAGTATTGTTTTTACTAATTTGGTGTACTTACCAAGGCGGTTTGAGGATCTACAATCCGCATTACAACCATCGATTGGAGTAAGGCATAAGCCAGCTGTGGGTTCATCAGCAACATCTGACGCGCTTCCGAAGGGTTGTTCTGAATGCAGAGCTTCATTTGTCGCATCAATTCATACATTTGCTCTGGGGGCAATGACGCTACGGTTTTCGTAATGATTTCTGGTGCCTCATCTGGATCGCAATGGTCTCCGTAGGGATTCTCAACTTGAGGACCCTGCAGCAATTGCTGCATTTCCATACGAGACTTTTCCGTACAGGCGTTATCGACTCGCAATGTACGACCTCCGATTTCATAGCCATTCAAATTACGCATTGCGCTGAGAGCTGTCTCTTGGTCTTTGTACTCACAGAATCCATAACCCTTTGGTTTGCCACTTTCCCGATCGAATACAAGTCTAAAAACACAATTATTAATTGGAGAGTTTTCTTCTAGAGTACTTTTATACTTACTTCAAAGATAGTACCGGTCCAACTTCACTAAAGATTTCTTTAAGTTTTTCCTCAGTGGCTTCGTAGGGGATGTTGCCCACTTAAAAAAAATGGAAAAGCTGGTTGTAGATAGATGAGTTTTTAAGAAAATTTGTTGATGTTTACCGAATACTGAGCGCATGGATTTATCCATGATACTTTGGTCCTGATTTTTATCACCCATTTTGATATCGAGTGTATAATTAATTAATTTTTTTATTTAGTTTAAACAAAATTTTTGTTTCACAAAAGTGCTTTAGAAAACGTCAAAATGACCGCAAAGAATATTTTTGACGTAAGAAATAGAGAACAGGGTTGTTCAGAAAAATTTTGAGTGCGATGTTTTGCGAAGTGAAATGTTCGTTTTAGGTTAGATTTTGAGAGCGTTCCATACCGTATAAGTCTGTACCCACACTTGCAAATAATAACTACGACGAAGAAAATTACTTGAACAATTGAATACTTGTTAACTTTTGAAAACAACATTTATGTATTTATTAATATAAATAAATCCAATGATTGAGCTGCGGAGGGAATCAAAATCAATTTTAACATTTCTTTAATAGTAAAAATGTCAAATTTGGTTCTAAAGCCCTCCGCAGTAAAGTAGTAAATCACAGAGTTTCAAGATAAAGGAACGACAAATCGTAAAATTTGTGTCGCAAACATCGTAAATGAAAATGATAAAAATGGTAAACTTTTGTTTAATGGTATTATGACAATATGGTTGATTGAGTCAGCTGATTGGTTTATCACAACATTTTCGCAAGATGTTTAAAGGGGCGTTTATGAAACGTGTGTCAGAAGCTTTACGACGCGTGGTAAAGTTTCCGACTTTGCATATGAATACCCTTGTTATTTTTAAATCAAGTTGATAGTTGGGGTAGGAACAAATGAAAGAGATAGGTACTAAAGCAAAACCATAGTCCCTTTTCATACGAGGAAACAATTTGCTGCAGAATTTTTGACGTTTTTCTTTTTTAGTTTCAAATTTCCACCAATTATAGACTGTTCATTCCCCTTACTCGGTGTCCTTCTCACCTAAAAGCTGAAAGTTGCTGGAAACTCAAAGTCGTATTTATTAGATTTTTGTCTACTTAGACACTGTCGGTCGTATTTATTAGATTTTTGTCTACTTAGACACTGTCTAACTATTTTCAAATTGATGGAAATATGCTTTATTTAATAAAAATAAATATCAAATTATTCACGGTTAAGACACGTTTTTGAACACATTTTTTAAAGTTGCACAGTTGTCTAAAGTTAGATAACGTTTATAAATAAGGCCATGTCTTACTATTTTCAAATTGGTGGAAATTTTTTTTTTCTAAAAAAGAATAAAGGTCAAGAACATTATAAAACATTGGTGTGTCGCCTCCTTTAGTTTAACAATGGTGGAACTTCATGGTGGATTTACAGTTTTCTTCATCTGAATAAACGTAGAGCGAATACATTTATTCCAAAAATACGAATGTTTGAAAGCGAAATGAATATGTTCATCTTTATATCAGCACTTCCTATAATCTTCCTATAATGAAGAACTCTGCATTTTGGCTTTCTCTCTCTATTCAACAAATGTTAATTTTATATCTTACATCTTTTTTCTTTGCAGTACCTCTATATTATCTAGAGAACTGCCTTCAGGGCTTTTTGTTTTTCACCCTACAAGCTGCACTGAGAGGATTTCCTCCACAAGGCTGAGCATGTGGTAGCTCCCCAATGAATTTTAAATTGAGCCGGCACCAATCTCTAGTGATAATTTTATGGATTTTGGCTGAGTTTTGCTCAAATAAATTGGATAGGTCGTTGAGATATTAAAAAAATTAATCCGTTGAATTCAAAATCTGAAAAATAAAAGTAGATTATTGGTAAATTACTTTTTTCAAGTCCTTTTCAATAAAAATTGTATATTTAAATAAAGCTTTCATGTTGCTTTAAGCATATGAATAAAGTAAAATTTCTGAATCTGATGAGCATGTATTAGTGGTCCCGTGCATTTTAAATAGGACCCGCTCCAACAATACTTCACCCTGTAGTAGACACGCTTTGTAACCCTTATTCATGTAAATTATGATTAATATAATTTTTTGTTGCTTCTGGCACATAAGTCAACTTTTCACACGGATTCACCGATAGGAAAAAAAGACAGAAATAAGAGAGTTTTCTCTTACTGTGCTCAAATAATATTTGCGTGTGTTTTAGGCAAGGGGCTACGAGTCGGTTCTCTAGATAAAATAGGTACTTTATGATTATAAATGGTCGCCTTCGGGGATCAGCTGATGCAACATATCTAAAAATTGTTGGGATACGCTGATAGCCTATCTGATAGTTCCTCGAACGCAAGGAATGTGAATGTTGTGGAAGTGAATGCCGTCTTATAGTAGTTCATAGAATCCACCATAGAACTCTGGCAGCTCCGTCCGCCGTCAATAACATAGAATCACCATTTTGTTCAGTTCGATCTGTTACATTCTACATACTACACTCTACTACAAAACAACACCATCACACAAAAATTTTTAATCAATTAAAATAAACATGTCTACTTCACATCGGACGTCATTTTAATTGCAAAACTTTTTCAAATTTCTCCCAAAATTTATTGAAATTTTCCACTAAATCTACGATAAATCGAAAATACAATATCCAAATTAAAGTGATTGCTAAATTCGATGTGAAAATGTGATCAATATAAGTGGAAAATTTCTTTGTGAAAATCGTGAGTGTGAATTTTTTTCTTCTTTCTATGTCATTGAACGAAACGACGACGACGTCGTCTCCATTCCATTTTCCATATAAACGAGAACGACAACGACGACTTTTGTGTGGTACCCTGGTGCCTCTGCCTCGTTCGACTCGACTTGGACGTTAAAATCGAAAGAAGGAAAAAAGTTTTTTCTCTTTTCGTTTTCTGTGTGCTTTTTGCTTTTTAATCGATGATGATCATCATTCTCTACCGAGGGCGAAAAATTCCTTCCTTTTTCTGTTTCTGATTATGTTTTTTTTTTTAAATAATTTTCTGTATTGAGTAGTTTTGTTTTTGAGTCTGGTTGAATTTTGCTAAAATTGTTGTGTTCTTCCCAGGCATTTATCCAATTGCAAACAAACTCCAACCATCAAACTAACAACGATAAGTGGACAAAGCTGAAGATAAAAACTCATTGAACTCTCCCCTAACTTTCAAATCCAGATCAACATCGTGGAGTTGTGAAAACCTCTTGAGATAATTCGTTTGCGCTTAGTGCTCCACGACCACGATAAAAAAAAAAATCAATAAACCGCAATAAAATAACAAAACCTTCATATTCAGTGATAACTCATAACTCACAAGAGTCACAAAGAACTTGGAAGACAAAAAAATATGACTCCACTTCGAAGAAGAAGAACAATTTTAATATTTACACTCGAGTCTTCGTCGTCGAGCAGAACAACGTAAGTGAATTTGTTTTTTGTTCCCTGCTCTTGTTCTTGTTTTGGTTTTTTTCTTTTGTGTTTTCATGTTTATCCAAGGTAAATGACTTTTTGAAAAGAAATAAGCAATTGGCCTGTGATTATTTGGGGGTTAATGATTGTCTGTGAGCCCCGGCTGAGTCTTAAAGAGTGCTCTCATGTTGCTCCTGCTTTTGATTGATTAATCTTTCCTTTTCTTTTTGTTGTTGTGCATGGAAAGCATGAGGAAGGAAGGAAGGTAGGAAGAATGCACTGGAAGAACACATTGCCTGCTCTTAGCAGGTGGAAAATAGATGTATTCATTTGCTAATGCATGTGAGTGAGTGCTGGTAGCTCGTGCTCGATAATTTCGCGTTGTCAGTATCGCCATCAATGTATTCACATGTGTAGAGTTGTAGAGTTTTTCTATAGTATTTTCATTTTTTTGTATTGTTGATAAGAAAAAGAAGAAGCAACAAAAAAAAATAAATAATAAATGGTCAGAGGTCTACTGACTTGTTCGTGGAAATGTGCGGGCCGATCCATGTGTAGACATAATAAAAACTTGACATACAGACAACGACGTATGGAGATGTAGAGTGTGTTGTCATTATATTGACCTCCATCTCGGGTTTTGTAACAAGTTATTTCTTTTTTTTTTATGTAAGGTAGGGGCAAGTTCTGTGTGTTCATAACAGGAGAGAGAGCTTTTTTTATGAACCACTCACGAACTAGGTAATTCTGTTAAATGATGGTTCTTTTCTAAAGGAAAATTCCTTGGCGCATTCGCTATTCGCAAATAATAAACTTCATAATAAATGAATTCAAAATAAAATAAACAATCATTGCTCATACTTGCTCTCATAGTTTAAGTATCGAAATACCTATGTTTGTGATTTAAATATTCAGAGCAATATTTATGATATGTATGTACATATATTAGGTAGGTAATATATGAACATATGTATATGTATATATATATTCAAAATTAAAAAAATACCCAAAAACAAATAAATTTTAAGACAAAACAATGTTTGAATTAAAATTTATTTGTTTTTGGGTATTTTTTTAATTTTTTTAAGACAAAACAATGTTAATTGCAAAAATTTAAATAATTATGTGGCAATAGGGTGGTCGTTAAACGTTAGATCGTCTTGTTTGGCAAAAATTGTCTCTAAATAAAAAAAAAATAAAATTATTCTCTTATTTCTTAAACTTTTCATTTTAAGGTTTTAACCGGCGTTTTCTAGTCTTTCAAAATCCTTAAAACAAATTTTCCAATGTATTTTGTATATGTATAAAGATTACAAATACAAAAAATGTATGAAATACCTAAAAAAAACAGTTTAATGCAATTTAATCAATTAATCAACATAACTAGATACATATTATGTATGCATACATATGTACATCCATGTAATGCATATATAATTAATTGTTTGTAACTCACTAGATTCTCTTGACTTTTCACAAAAAAACGAAAAAGGCAAACATTATTAATTTATTTTGTTAATAAATTTGTGATAACAAGTTTAAGTTTTCATAAATACAGAATTTATGTAAATTACTAAGTAATCACACTTCTTTCAATTCAGTTTATATAAAGTACCTATGGCGGTCGAAAAAAAAAAATAAAACAAAAAATGTATGTTTAGAATAACATGTAGTTTATAGGTTTATACATATGTATGTATGTATCTACATATGTATCACATTTCAATAAAGGTTAATTAAGTTTGCTTAAAACTTTTTCGGTCCAAACAAAATTGACTTCGGGAGTTTTCATAGAACGAAGACGATATTGTAAAAAACAATATAAAAGAAATAGCTGCTCAAAAAACATTTATTTTCAAAATTTACATCTACATTTACTTTGTCTTTCAGTTTTAGTTCTCTTTTTAAGCCAAGAGATAATAATAAGTTTTTATCTCTTATTATGATTTTAGTAAACTATTACTCATCAAACTCTGACCAAAATTTGACAAGAAAATTTGTAAATTAATTACATACATATAGGTATATAGCACTGGACATAAAGAATCACACCTAGCATAGAATAACCCATGTGAAATGACATGTGTAACAAATTTGTATACATAAAAATATGTGCTCTTGGTGTTCGAATGGGTTATAATATATGCTTACACACAAAAAATTAACATATTTATGGCGGTATAGAGAACAACAATTACCCTGGAAAGTTTTCCTCCTTCTTCCTAAAATTTTGATGTCATCACAATAGACTTTTGTCCAAGGCAAATTCATATCGGGGAGATTCAAGATAGCAAACAAAGTTGCGAAATTCCCTATAGGGCCCTGTATGTAGATCCTTAACATTTGGTTTATACATTTATACATACATTTTTAAATTACATTAATTCAAATTTTCTGCGATGTACAAAATACGTAGTGGATGTCCACGTGCGTTCGCATGAAAACTTGCATCTTTGTCTCACCTAAAAAAAAAGAAGAAATTGTGAAGGAATGAATTTTGAAATTTTTTGTATGTACATATATGCGCAAACGGTAACCCACTATACGTGCAAAGTATAAACTTCCATTGAAAAATTAAAATTCTTGTATTCTAGTATCTTCGTATTCGAAGCATTTTCTTTGTAGTCGTCGAAATACATTTTCTTTTAATATATGCTCGTCAGACAACAATACAACTGCAACAAAACATCATACACCATTCTAATATCAAACATATGAGTATGTATACAAAAAATATGTACATAGCTGTAGGATTATCAGACGATTACAAAATTTTGAAAGCTAAGTGTTTTTGTAAAAGGATAATGTAATTTATAGTTATGTCTACTACGGTATACAACCGAAAACGTTAGAGGCATACAGTTATAAGGTTTTGACATATCGTCTTATATGAACTTTACAGGCTATGTACAATGTAAATGGTTCAATTTAGTATTATTTATAGACTTAAAATAGCGGCGATTTCAATAGGAATTTTTTTATTAGTAGTGAGGTAATTTTTGTTAGATTTTTGACAAAAATCTGATGTATGTACTATGTATATCCTATAAAATGTACATTACTAATCATTATGCTGAATAGCTGTTTTCAGAGAAACAAGTTTAATGCTCCAGCTCTTTCTACCTGTAAATCCATCCATCGATCCATCCATAAGTCGATTCTCTAAATGAGGATGTAGTTACAAAAGTAGCGTTACCACTGATCTCTATATACATTGGATAACAGATAGCCTATAGTGTATAACAGTTTTTGTGAGGCAATTTTAAGATTTATTGATGGGGTGCCGGCCACGACCTAGAAAATATTTCCCGTAATTTGAGCATTTATTTGATGTCAGCAAGCATTGCGGCGGTGAATATTGAAAGAGATAAAAGACGGAAAGCAAGAAAAAGATTATCTTCAAAAATAAAATTTCAAGAAAGAAGAAAAAATAACAGGAAATTATCTACGAAAAATTAAAATTATAAAAATAGCTGTTATATACTGTTATAATGGGTGATTTTTTAAGAGGTTTAGAACTTTTAAAAAAAAAAAAAACACAAAAAATTCGAAAAAATGAATGAAATATTTATTTGAATCGATAGTTTGAACCTTGCAATTTAATGTTTAAAGATAATTTCATGCAAATATTGACCGCGGCTGCGTCTCAGGTAGCCCATCCGCTGAGTCCAATTTTGGCATACTCTTTCACACATATCGGCCGGTATCTCACGAATGAATGCATGGATGTTGGCTTCCAGTGCGTCAATCGAAGCGGGCTTGTCCCTATAGACATTAGCCTTGACATACCCCCACAAAAAATAATCTAATGGTGTCAAATCGCACGATCTAGGCGGCCAATTGACCGGCCCGAAACGTGAAATTAACTGTTCACCAAACTCGCCTCGCAATTGCGCCATTGTTTCGCGTGCTGTGTGGCATGTGGCACCGTCTTGTTGAAACCACATATCATGCAAGTCAAGAACTTCCATTTCGGGCAAAAAAAAGTTTGTTATCATCGCTCGGTAGCGTTCACCATTGACAGTAACGCTGCGATTCGCATCATCTTTGAAGAAATATGGCCCAATAATGCCGCCGGCCCATAAACCGCACCAAACAGTGGCTTTTCCGGGATGCATTGGTAGCTGTTGCAATGCTTCTGGCTGATCTTCACTCCAAATGCGGCAATTTTGCTTATTTACGTACCCATTCAACCAAAAATGAGCCTCATCGCTGAACACAATTTTTCGATAAACAACATTTCGAACCGAGCACGAATTTTGATAGTAAAATTCAATAATTTGCAAGCGTTGTTCATTTGTAAGACGATCCATGGTTAAATTGCAAACCAAACTGAAGCTGTTTGACAGTGACACAAGGTACTAAACACACGTCAGCTGTCAAAACCAGTGTTGCCAAAACCAAACCAGCTTAAAAATCACCCGTTATAAGGGTACTGGGCACGAGTATAACATTTCTTCAAATTGCCTCAAAAATTGTGTATGAATATAAACTATCCAGTGTTTATAGAGATCAGTAAGCGTTACCCTTAATGTCTCCCTTTTTATAAATTGATAATCTGCGACAAATAATAATTGAGCAAGCGAATCCATGAAAAATATCAGTCTTAGCTTTTTGACAGCGAAAGTGAGGAATCTTACTGAGGAATTACGTTCAGATTTCTCAGAGATCCTGAGAAACTTGAATTGGCTAATTGACAATAATTTTGTTTGAGGTCCAATTTTCGATGACTTTTTCCAACATTTGTGGCCGTATATCGGCAATAACGCGGCGAATGTTGTCCTCCAAGTGGTCAATCATCTCGGGCTTATCGGCGTAGACTAGCGACTTCACAAATCCCCACAGAAAATAGTCAAGTGGCGTTAAATCGCACGATCTTGCAGGCCAATTCACGGGTCCGTAACGTGAAACTATGAGGTTACCAAACGTTTCCTTCAATAAATCAATTGTGGCACGAAGCTGTGTGACATGTTGCACCGCGCCGCCATCTTGTTGAAACCACAGCTCCTGCACATCATGGTTGTTCAATTGATGAACGAAGGTCAGTAATAATGGCTCTATAGCGGTCACCATTGACTAACGTTCTGGCCAACATCGTTTTTAAAGAAGTACGGACCAATTATTCCACCAACCCATTAAGCACACCAAACAGTCAGTTTTTGTGGATGTAACATACACTTGAAGATTATCATCACTCCAAATACGGCCGTTTTGTTTATTGACATACATGAAAATTGGGAACCATGAACAATGATTTTCAAAAAAAATTTGCACAATTTGGAAGCGTTGTTCAGGCGTCAGTCTATTCATGTTGAAATGTCAAACCAAACTAAAAATAAATCACTTGACAGCTGACAAAATGGCCGGCAGTTAAAATAGTGGTGCCAACTTAAAGTTCTATACTTCTAAAAAAAACACCCGTTATATAGATTAAGACACCAATGTTAAACCGTTACACTTCTGCAAAAAAGGAAGAATTATAGATGCGTTAAAGCAGGATAAAATACTCACAGACATATTTATATAGAAGATTAATAAAAAAAAGCTTCGACAAAACAGAAAAACAACAAACTAAACAACTATACACCCAATTTGCCAACAATAAAAACTACCACTTTATACAGAGCTTTACGCCCGAATATACAAAACGCGTCGCGTAATTCAAAGTATTAATGTTAATAACGTAAAAAACACTATTTTGTTAAACAAATAAAGTCCTAATTTTATATTTTTACACAACTCGGAGACAAAAAACCAAAATGATTTTACTCTAATTCGTTTTATATCTATTAAAACGACCAACATCTTAGAAGGAAAATTTAACTTCTATTTTATTTTTTGAAAAAAAGCTATTTTGAATTAATAAGTTCAACAATAGTCTTCTTTTATAAAACCCTTCTACCGCTAAAAACTAACAAACCATGTCAATTTTTGCTTTCTTTTAGGTACATTTGGTAAATTAAGGAATTGGAATGGAGAAAATTTGACAGTGGTTCGAGTCTTCCACTTCGACTAAACTGGTCGCCTGCATAACACATACAATCTGGAATATTCAGGTGTTTTAGTTACAGAATTTTACCTTAAAGTCTAAAAAGTCTGAATATTATCACACCGGCAATAATACAATTTCATAAAGCATTACAAAATGGGTGGAAACGTGCAATGTCCCGTTTGTACACTTTTCTTGCTTCCGGGCATGAATTTGTCGGATCATCTGGAAACCCATCCAAAAGAACAGGTCATAAAAGCCCTGGTTCAAATGAGCCTTAAAACTGAGACAACTGAATCGATAACTCCAGATACTCCTAAAAAAGCCAACAAATTTTCTTTCGCAGAGGCTGCCGATGAAACTTCTCATCCAGCCACAGAAGATGAAAGACATTCTCCAATATCGGAAATCAGTGACAGTGCAAGTAACAGTGCACCTGGTTTTGTGGAACCGGCAGCTACAAAACGAACTGAAAAAGAGAGCAATAATACGTTGCTCCCAGCTGCGCCGCCTCCAAATGTATTGAACAGACAAGGTGTTTATATGTTTGAAAATAACAGCAGCAGCAGCAACAGTAGTAGCAGTACTTTCTTTGGACCACTGACCCCATACTATCATCAACAACAACAACAACAACAACAACAGCAGCAACAACAACAACAGCAGCAGCAACAACAACAACAACAACAACAAAATAATCATCATCATCATCATCATCAACATCAACAATTGCAACAACAACACCAACCGCATGAAGATCTAAATCATCAACAGCATCAGCAACATGTTAATCATAACTATCAACCTTACCATAATCTCTCACAGGGTGGAAACATTAATTTCACTGGCCACGGACCAACACATCCTCCGATGCGAGTAAGTTAGATTGAATCCAATACTTTTTTTGTAATTGATTTATATTTTTTTTTATTTTTTAATATAGCTTTTCTCCTATCAACCAACACCCAAGCCATTGCAACCACCACCTGCATATGGCGCTGCCATAAGTCAACTTCGATCTCAAAATAGCCAAAACCTAATGTCAAACACAACTCATCGGCCGTTGTATTCTCCAGGAAACTACACTCTTCCACCATCGGGGTCAATATCAGCGTCTACATCATCGACACCATCTCGTCTGCCTCCCCCACTTCCGCCACCACCTCTTAATCAACGCTATCAGTCGAACTTCGAGACAATGGAAACAGCCTTTACTGACGCAGTTGATACGAGTGCAATATCTCCAAGGCGAACTTCGATGACACCACCAATCAGACCTCCTCCCCAATTATATCGTTCACCTCAATCTTCATCAAATGCCCAATTCAGTAGACAGTCAAGCTCCCCCTACCCAGTTATGTCAGGCTCTCCATCCGTATTGCGGTTTGCTGAATCGCCTGTTACAGCACACTACCTAGAGCGAGAGAATGGTGATTTCATTGTACAAGAAACACCTAAGCATGTCGTAGAGTGCGTAGAAAAAGACGATGGAGAATTTTCTGTGATCGAGCGAGTCTATCATATGCCACCGAGTGTTGTTCAAATAAATGAAGACGAAGAAGAAGAATTGTCCGAACACGGATCAAATAGTGAAGATGTCAAACTGATTGAGGACGATCATCCCAATGAAAATTGGACAATTGGCGAATCCTCCGATCAAGGACAAACATTAGAGAAACCAGAAAAAACGCCAAAAAAATCTGGTATAACTGTACTCAGTGATGTACAATTAGATTTAAGTGAATATCTAGACCTAATGGGTAACATAATAGCTTCTGGAAAGGTTGCTAAAAATCGATCTGAATTGATAAAAGTTGAAAAATTCGAACCGGAAGAAGTGAAACAAGAAGAAACAATATGTCTGGATGACAATGATAATTCTGTTGCTTCAATGAACACTAATCAGAAATGTGACGAGACAGAAGAAGAAAAACTAGAACTTAGTAATGAGTCATCAGTTTATTGCCCTTTACCGCTGCCACCGGCTTTTTCAAAGACAGAATCGTGTGCAACATCATCATTAGTGGTTCCGGTGACAACAAGTGTTATTCGACTGGCGGCAACAGTTAATGCAAAACCCAGTACACTTGTAACTGCTGCAACAAATACTGAGGAGCCTATTCATAAAGAATCCTCTAACACACTAACAACGGGAAAGGTAGAGGAGCAAATGGAAATAAGTGATGTTGAGGAAGAGAAACCTACAACTAGCCTTAAAATAGAAATAGAATCAACAAGCAATAGTAAACCATCTTATATGGATGTGAATTTAGTTGAAACCAGCACACCTACAAACAAGACTGAGGAAGCATTAAAAACAACAAGTTTAGAAGAAGCTCCAATTGAAGATATTTCTACACAACCAACAAATGAATTACCAGACAAAACTGAAAGCAGAAACGTTAATTTACCAATTAATTCGTTCCATCAAACATTGAAGCGGCCAATAAAGAAGGGTCCCAAAAAGCTTATAATTAAGCCAAAAAGCAAAGATGCTAGTACATCTCAAGCAATTACAGAAAAGACGGCAACTTCAATCAGTGATCCCACGCCGTCAATTCAAATGCCAATGCCAATATCATCTACCTCGACTGAAACTTCAAATCTAATACAGCAACAGCAACAGCAAAAGGAAGAAGTAACTCCAAAAGATTCCTCACCTCGAGATGAACTGAATAGTATTAAGATAGAAAGTTTATCTTCTGTTACATCGGATCCAATTCTCTTGAGGCCTTTGCTTGCTGACGCTGATGAGAAACTTCCGCCTGAAGATGATGCGCAACTTCAACCCCAACCCCAACCCTCAACATCAAATTCAATAGTTTCAGAAGAGAAACGAGGCACGGAAGAGTTTCATTTGGAAGGGCAAAAACCCACCGCTGATTTAACAGCCTTCATTGATGAGTGTCTAAAAAAAGAGGAAGAAGAAGAACATCCTATGCATTCAATTTTTGGAATGGATATCAGAGCTACTGAAGAAACTTTAAGCAATGCATTGACTCCACCGCCGCCGACTCCTGAATTTCCATCCCCTTCTTTGTTTGCAAAGCCATTGACAACGACGACGTCTGAAAATCTGTCGATTCCAGAATCAATGCTTCTCGATGGCAGTAATTTACATGAACCAGATGATCACCAACTACACCACGACCAGCAGCAGGAACATCAGCAAAGTAATTCCAACTTTGTGGAGTATCCGTTTAGTTTCCTTTATGGTGGCGAAGCAAATCACGAAGAAGAGGACGACAAACACAATATCCCAGCACCAATTTACTGTACTGAGGATTTCAACAAATACAGCGTTAGTACAAGTGGAGGTAACAGTGCTAGTTGCACTTGGTATCAGTCACAAAGCAGTGAAAATGATTTCGAGATGGATGGAAAAGGAAGCTACCTTGATTTGGATTCTTGCAAGCGAAGTACCTCGTTTGCAGCCGCCACGGAGGGCAGTATGCCAACTTCGGATGCACTTAATATAAGGACAGATGAAAAGATGCCTGCAAAGGGTGAGATCTCAGAACAAGAGAGTAATTGTGGTGTGGAGAATTCATGGAGCCAACCGGTAATTTAAAATATTTCAACTAAATTTTAGTATAGGTTTTATTTGTATATTTCCTTTTTCAGCTTTACAATGAGTTTGCTGTTCGTTTCCCGAACCCTTATCAAAATTTCATGTCAAATCACGAGAGTTGGAGCCAAGATCATTACTTTCGTCCCCAGGATTTGAGTTCGTCTGTTGAAACAAAAAAGTAATTTTGTTTTGATTGATGCTTAATCAAGAATTTAATTTGTAATTTTTATTTTAGTTTCCCTTTGCATTCAACGGAAGAACCATCGGCAGTTATTGATGCACTTCCATCTACATCAAAGCGAAAGAACAAAGAAACGATAGCAAAATTGCCGCGAAAGAAGAACTTCCAGTGTACCCACTGCAACACTCACTTTCCACTGCTTAAAGAGAAGAACGCACATATGATAAAGCAACACGGTTATAAGCGTGTTAACCGCCGACTGATTCGTGACCCACCGACGTCAACTGTTACTACAGCAACTCTAAATGCAGTTGACCCCGCTGGAGCTGCGTCTTTGTTACTGGGCCTGGATGGAAATGCACGACCATCTTTGCCAGTTGGTGAAGATGAAGACTCTAAAGCAGCGATTGTTAAAATTGAACAAGAAAATCAAGATTGTAAAAACAAAAATGTTTCCAACTTGGCAATAAGTAGCAAAAAAGTAACTTCTTCCACATCAGCGGCAAATAGTGCAACAAATGTATCACGCACTAAGTATGACTCGATGCGGGCTCGAGATAATCGAATGCTTATAAACTTCAATTTGAGTGCGCTAAATGTAAAAAATGAAGGCGAAGTGCACAACTATTACTTGGAGTCAAAATCGTCATTTTGTTGTTTCGTTTGCAAGCGGGACTTTCTTACTGTTAAGCTATTTGACGAGCATTTAGTTGAACATCCCGCCGAATGTTTTACATGTCACAAAAAGTTCACTAGATGGAAAAACTTTATGGTTCATCTGAAGCGTCATCTAGGTTGGAAAGACTTTGCATGCACTTATTGTGAAAAGAAGTTCGTCATACGAAGCGCTCTTGTGGAACATATGCGAATGCATACTGGCCAGACACCACTTAAATGCAAGATCTGTGGAAAGAGCTTCAAGCGTTATTCGAACCTAACACAGCATCGTAAGCGGCATGGCACCAAAATCAATCGTTCGAAAGAGTATGTTTGTTTTTGTGGAGAGGTTTTACCATCGAAAGCTCGCTTTATCTGGCATAAAGAGACACACGATCTAAAGCCAAAATGCTGTCCTTACTGTAGAGATAGGTTTGTGCATGCGAATAGTTTGAGACGTCATATACGACTAGCACACTCTGATAAGTTTGATTACACCGAACCTATGGAGTGTCCCATGTGTAAGCAAATTTATGCAAAATCCAGCATCAAGGCTCACATGGCGACGCACTCAATGGATACGCAGCACGAGTGCCTCATTTGCAGCAAATCATTTAGTACGAAATGGAATTTAAAGATACACAACTGGGTGCACGCCAATCGCACTACAAAACCTTTTAAATGTGAGCAGTGTGTAAAGGCATTTGTGCGGGAAGTCGACTACAACAATCACATAAATTCGCACAAACAAATTAAACCCTACACTTGTGAACATTGCGGCTGCAAATTTATCCGCAAGTATAACTACATCCGGCACAGACGCGAGCACCATGGAAACAAGAAGTTCACCTGTGATCTCTGCGGCAAGCTCTTCCACCGGCACTACTATCTGATCGAGCATCGGCGCATCCACACTGGCGAACGACCATTCCAGTGTACAATATGTGGAAAGAGTTCCACAACAAAGACTAACCACAACAAACATCTGAAGATTCATCATTCACGGGATCCCTTCACCTCGGAGGCGTAAAGTATTAAATATTTTATAAACCTTCTATAATTAGCAACATTAATATAAATTGTCTCTTACTACCCTCGGTATATTTCTATTTGATTAAATTTGTATTTTTAAGTATAATTTTTGAATTTATTATTTTCTTTATAATTTTATGAAGGTATTTTTTCTCCTACTTCAGTGCAATCATTGTTATAGTAATTTTTTTGAATAAGATTTGTTTAAAATTAAGTGACACAGAGATATGGTTAAAAATAAGAATTGTGAGTGAGAATGTAAAAAAGTTGGTGGTGTTTTAATAATTTTGTTTAAAGTTTTTTTTTTTGTCTTGTAAGGCCAAAGACTCTTAATGAAAAAATATAAAGAATCCGGTAACTTTTATCATAATTAAATTTTCCAAAACCTGAGTTGGTTGGTACGTTTGGTTCTTTACAAGTTAAAATTTAAAAACAAAATAAGTAAACGTATGTATTAACGTCTACCATGTCTATTTGCCTATTCTTTCACTTTGTAATATTAAAATTCTTTTCAAGTTTGGGGGTGGACATCTAACGCTAAGGTATAGTCGTGTTCTACACTGTGATTTGTATTTAAATTTTTTTGGGGCATAGCTTCGCAGTGATATAACGACATAAAAGGCCATTACCTTAACGTACTCTAAATATGCGACCGTAAGAAATTGCACCAATGTGACTGTTAAGAAGGGCTCTGTTATCATATGACTTGCAGGAGGGGAAAGGCAATTCAAAAAAATATAATTAATTTTCAAAGTAAATTTTTAGACATATCGATTAAAACTAAAAAAAAACAAAAGCAAGAATAGGAAAAAAATGTGAATTTATATTAAATTCAATCTTAATTATATTGCAAACAAATTATAATCCTAAAGTTGTTGAATGTGTTTTCTGTTCTATCTGGTTCTGGGTGTTTTCTCAAACAATTGTGTTGTTCTGCTCTTTTTTGTGTTTCTTAAACACACCTGCTGTTCTGATATATGTAGTTGTTGGGGCACTAGAATGATGTTCCTTAGTTAATATACAAACCAACATCAATATAAACTAAATCACTAAGTCAATAGTTTTCTTTTCAATTTACAACGATTAAACTGAGATCTGACCCCAAAAATTTGAAATGGGTGAATGGAAAACAATGTGGTTTCCTACATGGAAAATTAAGTTTAGAAAGTTTTCAGATCAACTGCAATTTTTAAGTGTTAAGAAGGCAAGATTATTTGAATAGCGGATATTACTTTTCAAACAGTGTTTCATTGAGCCCCATAATTAACTTAACTTATAAACAACTTTTGACATTCAAATCCGACCAACAACAAGTTAACAGCAAAACCAATAATATAACTGAAGTTAATGAAATTAATTGTTAACTTATTAGGCATGTTCAAGAAAATGAGATCTCCGCTTCGTAAAAAAGTGAGAGAGAGCGTTTCTCACCTTCGAAATTTGGGAATGTGAATAATGCTGAAAGTTTTCCTTCAGAATTCATTGGAATTTGGAATAAATTGGATTTTTAGTTCGGCGGAGATTCACTATAGCAAACAATTTTAAAGGGAAATAAAAGTGATATTATTGGGTGTTTTACAATTCAGTTAAAATACTTATTTCGAATTTTAATTGATTCTGCGTTATGAATTGGCGCAGTTAGTTTATTCGGTGCAAAATGTTACCAAAATGTTTAAAGTTTCATCACAGTATGTAATACATACTTCGATTTTTTCGTCTAATGGTTTCTAGTTCTACCCGATTTACTTGCTTGTAGGTACTTTAGGAAAAATTTCGGATTCGTAAGAAAACGAACTCGTGATTTCAATAAAACTTGACCAAAAAATTGTCTGTATGTATACATGTATCCCGACCTATAGCATTAACCACTGAAGCAATTTTGAAATTGAAATTTTTTTAGCTCCAGAAATAGCTACTGCCATTTTTTTTTCACTTTCTCGTGAACGACTTAACTGACTTCCATCAAAATGTTTATATAAGAGGTCCTTTAAGTCGAAATAATATTGCGTATAAAAATAAAAGTGTTAAAGGCGTTCTTTATTTTGAGATTAAAACATTTGTAGGACTTGTTTTAGCAATTTAAAATACGAGTTTCCACTTTTTCTAATTTATTATATTAAACATATATTTATTATTACTATTATTACATAATTATGTATTAATGTTTAATATAAAATCTTTAAAATTCTCAGCCACTTTATTGCCCCCAAGAGCAAGTTCGTGCGACCCAATCTTATATTTTATTTTTCCTTAAAATGTCCAGTAATATTCGAGCTATTTTCATGCACAGTAATAATTCCACTTTATAAAACGATGGATTTTCGATGGCAATGCAGAACACGGCCGATATTTTATTTTTTTTTTTCAAAAACTTAAAAACGATGCGACGACGTTTTTAAGAAAGATAAACTTCTTTCAGGACTTTACAAGATAAAAATATTAAAACATTTATTTTTGACACCGATAATTGAAAAAATTAAAAAAAAAAGAAACCAATATTATAAATCATAAATGTGTGTATGTGTGTTTTAATAGATATAAAAGAAATAATTCTCATACTCAAAAGTATTAACGAATTGAATACAAAACAAACAAACCATTTATCATTACTACAAAAATTAGTAGATAACATGAATTTAAATAAAATACAAAAAAAACAACATATTTTAAATAAACTAGATTTAAGAGTTAATAAAAAATGAAATCAAATTTTACAAAATCAATTCTTAATAAGTGTGTGCAAGTTCAATTCTAGCCAAATTATAAAATAAAAGTTTTATCATAAAAATTTAGAACTAACAAATAAAAATAGTATTTTTCGTCTTTTTACTTTTATTTTTTTATTTTTTTCCCTGATGCTTTTGATATAATCTTGAAAGAAAAAATGACTTGCCTTCTCGTGAGCCGTGGTCCTAGCAAAAAAGAATAAAATTTTGTGCAACCAATGTAGAACTGATAATACCAAAAAAAACAAACTAAAAGTGAATAACGATAATGCACTGCCATTTCAAGTGGCCGACTGGTACAAGCAACAAATTAAAAAAAAAATATATGTACATCAAACCTGAAAGAAAACACACTAATTTAATAATACAAAAAAATATTATCTATTCTCAATTGTGAAGAAGGAACAACGCAATATTCTGTGCCTAACTAAATTCATTCATTAAAACCATGTGAAGTTGTTTTTTGTTTAAATAAATAATTTAGTTGTATTTAAAACAAATAAACTTAGTTTTTCTTATAAACTTTCTTTGTTTTTTTCTTTGTTCTTTTGTTTTCTTAAAAGCTTTGTTATTTATCATTTAAGATTTAATTATCAAAATTTGTTAAATCTTATTAAGTTAATTCAAACATAAAAAATAATTCGTAGGATTAAGTCAAATAAAAAAAAATATGAAGATGAGAAAAAAAAATAAAAATAACAAATCCTCAGATTCAATCAATTTTCGTAAAGTCTGTTAGTTCATATTATTGTAAGAATAAATCATCATAATATTATTTTAAATACATTATAATACAATTATTTTAATTATAAAATAACATTAATTAAAAAAAAGAAAAAAAAAAAACGAGAACAAAAAATGATATCATTTTTACAAACGTTCTAACAAAAATATAGCATTAACTAAGAAAAAGTACATCTTTTTACTCTTAAATATTGAATTATTTTAGCTATCATATTGTAATAGAATTATTATTTAATGGTTTAAACAAAATGAGAACTAGTTTTATTTTAATGGAAATTGATAGAGCATAAATAAATTAATAAAACTATTATTTATATATAACAAATAAAAACAAACAGAAAAAAAAAATTATTCAAAAAATTACCATAAAATTATTGTTATTTCATTTAAGTTTATATTTACTCCAAACTGAGGCATCATTAATTGAGCTTACAATAAAAAACAACAGCATTTAAGCGATGCTAAGCTACTGATGTGCGGCAGTGACACTTTCACTTCCATTGAAAAAAACGAATGCAAAAAATATTTCCATCTTCGGTACGTGTAATGTAATGACGGCCTTTTTTGGAATCACTACGTATTCGACATCGCGTCAGCCAAATCAAAGGAAACATTTTTATTTTTGGGAAAGTGAAGCGTACAATGAGATTGATATTTCACAATTGAATCAAATATCTTATATATAACGGTTAGAATCTCTATTATTTGAAAACATTTTGTTTGAAACAAGCATTGTAATGTGTTGGATTTTTCAATTAGTGTTTGTTGAAATCTTGAAAGTTGTATTAAGTTTGACTCTTAAGTATTTGATTTCTTTAGTTAACTTATTTATTTTCAATACAGAAAAATCTACAAACAAACCCTTCAGAGGCAAGGTGTGGAAATAGATTGTGCTTCAGTGGAAAACTCTACTATAAGATAAGAACTTGGCGTACTTTTAGATCTCAGTACTAAATAGACGTATAACACGCCTGCTGAATGGAAAACTTCAAATATTCAATTATTTCCTTTGTATATGTATTTCAAGCTCTACCGCTCTACCAAAATTCATCATTCTACAGCAATGCTCTATATAATCGTTAATAATTCTAAGGAAGTGGGTCGATACCACGCCCCCTGAATGGAAAAACTCAAATTTTCTTTTTTTAATCACTGTACAGCAATCGGAATTGCTCCAAATAATTGATAACAATTCTGAGAAAGTGGGCGGATGGATGAATATTTGGGGTATTAATTGCACTGCGACCTTGAGATCTATTGTGCCCAAGTGGGCGGATGCAACGCCCCCTGAACGGAAAATCTCAAATTTTTGATATTTTGTATGCACGACAAGACCTACTGCTGTGCGTTTTCAAAATCAAAAATTTGTTTACGATGTAAGAAAATCGGTTTTTGTTTCTTGGGTACCTAGTGTTATTTTTCAATCATTCTAGAACCTAAATGAGATATGAGAAAAAAGCTAAATATTCTATTAAGCAACTATCAGGTAAAAATAGAAAAATTACAAGAGTGTTGCTAACAAATTAAAGGTGCACAAACAAAATTGAATTCAAAAAATTTATTAAATAAAAGTAAGTTTACGTCCGAGTGTACCATTGATTGAAAAAAAAAAAACCTTTTGCTATAAAAGTGTTTATAATTGATAACACATATTATGAAAATTCCTGCAATTAGTTTTACTCCCAACCAAGGATTTCTACAGGGTTTTTGTAAGTTGTGTTCCTAAAAATATATTTCCGAGCATTTGCCTTCTACAAAAAGAGCCCGCAGCAAATGATAGAAAAAATTACTGGTATTTTTAAATAGATCTTTATATTTTCATATGCAAATATGAAAGTCATTCCGTGGTTAGGGCCTTTGTCAGTAACAATGCATTGAAAATTCGTTTTGTTTTGAAAGCCCAGATAAAAAGTATAGCAACTAAAACATTATATCTATTTAATAAAAGATTTGATCTGATTTAGCCTCATCAACATTGCGGAGAGCTTCAAAAGAAGAAAACAGAAACTGTATTCCTTTTTCGTTGATTTTCGTGCAGTGTTTGACTCGATTTCCCGGGAAGCGCTCTTCTATAAGCTTTACAAGTTGGGAGTATCAGGACAAATTATTAGCTTGCTGAAAGCGATGTACAAAAACAATGTGGCTTTTGTATGGGATGGTAATTTCCGAGAAATTTTCAAAACAAATGGGAGTAAAGCAAGGATGCCTCTTAAGCAACTTACTGTTCATTCTGTTTATAAACGATATTGTGGACGAAATTGGGGGAGGAATTCAGTACGAAAATTTACGAATACCAGGACTTATTTTTGCTGCTGATATTGTTTTATTATCTGAATCTGTACAAGGAATGCAGCGAATGATGAACCGCCTGGAGAGCTACTGCAATATTTGGAATCTGACCGTTAATTTAAAGAAGTCCAAAATTATGATATTTGGGGAAGAAGGGGGAAGATATGCAAACAACAAAAAGTAGACATACAAAGGAGAAAACGTTATAATAGTCCAAGAATATAAGTACCTAGGTGTATTAATCACTTCAAATCTTAACATGAGGAAACATTTCCTAATGAAACTATCAGAGCGAAAATCGTATTTCACCTGTATGGGCCCGTTGTATTGAAAACAATTATATCGAACACAGTGCAAAACTTAAATTTTTTCATGCGACTGCAGCCTCTATAATGCTTTATGGTGCCCAAGTTTGGGGATACTGTTATTTTGAAGAAGTCGAAAGATTCCTAAGGTACTTTTTGAAAAGCATCTTCCGGCTACCAATTAGCACACCAAACTATATGCTACATTTGAGCACCCAATGTTCTTCAGCACCCATAAGCCCTACTTCGAATTGTTTTGAAGGTATGGGAGATGGACGATGGAAGGGTGCCCAAGCAAGTGCTAAAGAAGGTTTCATAATCCAAGGGAAATCTTGTCAAAAAGTGGGAAAAGTTGGCTATTGGTCTAGGTGTAAACTTTAACTTTCTCCCAGATATAAGCCAATATTAGATAAAATGAACCACTCTACATATGCAGAATTAAAACTAGAAGCCAATCTTCGCAGCATAGAAAGATCTACAGCCAACTCAATTGTGAACTTCGAGAACAAACCTAAATATTTCCTTAACAGCTTTCCCATAAATATTATGTTAATGTAATATGTAATAGGTAAAGTAAGAGGCGAATTGATTAACTTTAATTATACTTATAATCGATCTGACCTGCCGATTCTATCAATATCAAGCGAGAGAGAACGAGAGAGAATACATACATCACTTCATCGCCCGATGTCCTATTTTAAAAGAGTTTCGTCTGAAGTACTTCGGTGTAACCACGATGGAATTGAATGACACCCTGGAAATCTTGAACGGAAAAGTAGGCTGGGAAACCCTTTATAAATTTACTTCCACTGCATTGCGTTATAGGCAACGTATCCGTAAAGGAGACTTTTAAATAAACAAAAATGTACAACATAAAATTAAGTATTTAAAACTGTCAACTGGTAGACGACCTCTATACTTAACTTAACTTAAGGTTTAAATAATGTAAATTTAAAGCTTTATTTTTTTATTATTGAAAAATATAAATTTTCTAACTAAATAACTAACTAAAAGATCTGATCGCCCTAGACATAAAAATGGGGGTCCAAAACATCCTGGGTGGGGAATTCTGCATCCAAGACGAACCCAAAGATGAGTAAGAAACTCATTTCTAAAAAAAATGTGGTAGAATTTAGAAATATGTTCTCACTGACAGGTGCTTCTCCTCTGATAACAAATCTGGAAATCCAAGACTTTTTTCATTGGGCTGCTTGTCTGTCAGATGCCCTGAAATAATGCACTATTACTGACAAACGCCCCGACCACGGAATGCAAGACTTTCATATTTGCATCAGTAGAACTGCGTCCGATCGGACCGAAGAGATAGGAGGAAGCAGGAGAACCAGTTTTGGTGGCTAAATCCTGAATTTGATGTTTAAAGTCGACTTGGTATACTTGCCGCGTCGACTTATACATATAGGTGTAGGTATTAGTTTTAAGTAGGGACAGTCGGGGTGGCACCAAACTGGCATGGGGCCAGTAAGTTATTGATAAGTAAGCTAGTTTTTATGAATTTTTGTCTAGCTTTAAGTTCTTTATAAGCTTAATGAAAATAAATTAAAAATAAAAAAAAAAAATGAATTTCATATTTGTATATAAAATGAAAAGGTCTATATAAAAATACGAATGAATTTTTGGATACAGCTCGAACATGCTTTTCGGTAATTTTTTTTTGGTTATGATAATCAATATTTTATTAGAAAGTGAGTTTTTTCTTTAAACGTTACGTTGACTAAATGTGATGTGCAAAATGAAAAATTGACACAGAAACGAAATTACACGAATGCAATGACTAACAAAATCAATTTGGAATTGTATTCCATTCGCCATAAAAAAATCAATTTTTAAATTGTAATTTGTATTTACCATTACTCATTAAGTTTACCTAGAAAAAAAAATAAATAAGTACAAAAATTGTTTCGAACTTTGTCTATTTATAAATTATGTATATTTGACTTTTATATTTATTTAGTTTTTTATTACACATTTAAGTTTTTAATTTTCTCTTACATTATATAATATTTTACATTGAAATATTTTATTAGTTAAATTTTATTCAAATACACTCGAATAATTTAATCATAATTTTAAAATTTTGTTTGCCCTCAATCAAATTTTTATTGTTATAACTTCTTTTATCTATGTAACAAAATATAGTTTGCAACCTAACCTGGATATGCGCAATACTCGAATTAAAAAAAAAAACAAACAAACATTCTAAATAACAAAAATTAATTTAATGTTTTAAAAAAATACACAATACTTAGGAGACATTCATAATTTTTTGCTATGCTTTGGAAAAGTAAATTTTAGTCGCTTAATTTTACATAATAGCACTTCTGTATTTTAATTAATTTTCTTCTTTTTTTTTTTGTTTAAGAACTAAAAAAATGTGAAATGTTTTTTTATTTTATTATTCGAGTTACTCTAAAGAACGGTCAAAGTCAATTTATTTATTGAGAATCAATAAAATTAATATTGTTTGTTATTAGCAAACGTTTTTCATTAAAGTTAACATTCATAAAAATAGTCCGAGAACTTTAGTCAGCGATTGCTGTATATGGTAGACTGCTGTGTTTTGGTTTTGTTTTGTTGATAAACACTTTAATGGCTCCATTGAAATCAGCACTGACCAGGACATAGCCACAACCTTTCTTTCGTTGTTCAACCAAAGGATCGGGTTGATTGTTTTGTGTCTAAAATTAAATTGAAGAGTTAAATAAATATTTTACAGATGATTAAAAATCATTAAACCTTTTCGTATGAAATTTCATCAGGTTCTGGTTTGATGATGGCCTCTGGATGAGGAGCGAAAATTGCACAATTGACCGTAGCATTATGTGCTTTAATACCCTCCCAAAAATCACTGCGATCTCGTCGAACCTGCAATCCAAGGCACTAAGTTAAACGAGAATATAATAATAAAAATTTATTATTTTTTTACATACCGAACTGAGCTTTGAGTAATCGTGGTTTGTTTTCCAAATATAAATGCATTGGTTTTCGGAGCCGGCCACAATATATTTTCCATCATGGCTAAAAGATGCTTTAATTTGAGACGAAACATTAACATATCCTTTATATTTGCAACTCAAATTAAGATCACGTAAGTCATACAACCGTACTCGACTATCATTCGAAGTTACCAAAATTTTATCTTCGCCTGGCATGGGCTCAATACCGCTAATCTTCCGACCTATACGATTCTTACCACGAGTTGATCGCACGTGAATCTGGGTGTGGTACTTCAATTGATCGGTGTTGTAGAAAATGCATCGGCCATCGTAGGATCCAACTACAGCGAATTGACCATTCTGACAGAAATTCGCTGCTGTAATCAACTTCGTTTGGCCATCCACTTCGTTCCACAGGGCAACTTTTTTGTCGGGAATATTCCACAGTCGAAGCTTTCCATCCAGACTGCCACTCAAAAAGTACCGATCGTCACGTGGATGGAAAGCAATCGCTGTTACGAAATCAATGTGCTGGAAACAACAGAGGCACTCTTTGCGCGAGATGTGCCACAAACGAACTGTTTTATCCATGGAACTTGATAGAATGAAATAATTCTTTGACCAAGAAACATCCAGAAGATCAGAAGTATGCCCAATGTAAGAGCAAAATGCTTTTGGCATAAAAGGCCCAGTGCATTTTTCAGCTGCTGTGGCCATTGCAATGGCTTCTTCAGCCGAATGTTGTGACACCAAAGACTCTTGAGACGGAGTAGGTGAGGATTTTTGATCTGCATTATATTTCGTTCGCATATCCTTTAAAAAAATATATATATTAAAAATCGGTCAACATCAAACTTAGTTCTTACTTGAAAAAAGGGGTAAGCGTCCTTAAGTACCCAAATGCGAAGCACCTTGTCCTGACCAGCAGTTGCTAAAAGGCGCCCACACGAGCTAAATTTCATGCACCAAACGGCACCGGTATGTTCTTCAGACAAATCCTAGATAAAAAGCATAAATCAATTACTTTAATAATTCCTCCTAGTAGAACAATCTTCCCAACCTGAACGTGCTGCAACTTGGTAAACTCATACGGACCCTTATTCGTACTAGATGCTTTTATCTTTATATTGATTTCCGGGTTCATAACATCTTCGATATCGGCTACATCCTCTTTGTGACGTGCATGGGACACCTCCGAAGCAAGTGATTTTGCCTTATCAACAGTTTTACGCATCGTTGACCCAAAGAACCGCTTGATCTTAGCTGTTTTCTTTTTCAATCGATTACCATCCTCTGTTTCACATTCTTCTTCGTCAGGTGCCACTTCACTGCTTGCCGGAATTCCAATAACACTCTCTTCGTCTGATTCTTTCTGCATCACCTCCAGATGGCTGGTTAGTTTTAGAATGTGCAACGATAGTGGATTCCAGCCTTCGGGGACGGGTGGTGGTTTTACTGAGGATAAAGGCATATTCTCTCCTGTATCCAAATTTTTTACAGGAACTTGTTCCAGGATTTCAAAATCTGTTAATTGTTTACCAGAATCTGTGCGAGTACGAACATAGATGTTCATTTGCTTTAAAACATCTTCATCACCGGCTGACTTCCGACGTTCCTTTTCACTGCTAGATCTATAGATGAGTGATGGATATCTGATCGATATATAAAAAAAAAAAAAAAAAAAAAAACAAGATTTTTGTTAGAAACTTTTAAAACTGTTTTTCATTAAAACTAGCTAAAATATTGGGATAATATTAACTAGCCTTTACATTATATGAAAGCTATCAAGTTGTTCAATTAAATTCAATTCAACTCCTGCAAATCTTGAATACAGTAATAAGTTCTATAATTAAAGCCATAAGAAAAATGTATGCTCATAAACAACCAACTTGTTTTGCAAAGTCCGTGGAACACCCAATCGAACAACTTGGTAAAAAATAAATAAATCGAAAGACCTGTAATTATCGAAAAAAGGGTTGTATTTAAGTGAAATCAAATACATACAAAAATAAGCAAATAAGCAACTACAATTATTTTTTATTTTTTTTTATTTAAAAGATTCTAAATAAATCTTATCCGGCGAGTGTTTATTTAAGACTGAACATATTAAAGTGGACACAAAAACAGAAGGAACTACCACTTTTATCAACAAAGAACAACGGTCTTTTAAATTACTAATACAAAGTTTGTGACAAGTACAAAAAAGCTACCTACTGAATCATTTGAGATGTAGACTGAAGATAGGCAAGATAAGATTACGATTTGTTAGATTAAAATTGAAACGAGGGCATTACCGGAAAAAAGTTACATTAAAGTGGAAGTAAATTATGGTTCTGTTTGAAATTTTGATTTGGTTGTTTATTATTAATTGATTACAATACGTCTTCAAGAAATATAGCTAACCAGGTGTTTATAAATTGGGGACAAAAAATAAGGGAATATAGGTTGTTGAAATGTCAAAAGAAGATATTACAAAGAAAGAATCACATTCCGTTGGGAAAATTAAAGATGGAATTATAGAGCAACAAAACACTTACTCGACCTAAATAGATACACTTCGGATGGTCTCCCGTCGATCACATTCACACATTTCGGATCAAAAGATAAACAAGATTGAAATAAGTTTCCTATTTTAATGTTTTTTTTTAAGTAAAAAAAATAGAATGAGTGGAGCAACAAACTGTCTGTCAGCAAATAAGGTTAAAACAAAGTTTTTAAACTAACAAGACTTAGGACCTTTAACAAAGTTAATGCGCTGCAATTTACAATAGTGACATACTAAAAACAAGATAATGCTCTTCTGAAGCCTTTCCTTATATGGAGTTAAGTACTTTTATTACAAAGAGGACATATCAATTAACGAGTTTGTCAGAACTAAGATTCCTATCTTCGTGGTTAATGCGGACAAATATGGATCTCAGATCTTAAAATTAGCTGGAAAAAATGGGAACAAAAATTCAATCGTATTCTTACCTTGTTGCACTTCCTAAACTATTAGATCCAGTTCCAGCTAGTTTTGCCCTGGGAAGGTTTTCCATTAAAATCTTTTCAATTCTATCAATTTCCTCTTGTGTCGGCCCTTCAGCTTTATTTGATGCCTCATCACGTGGCTTCACAACATATCCACCCTGAGTAGCTTTATAGAGATTCAGTCCTTGACTAGGATCAATTGAGCTATTACGTGGCAGGGCATGAAACGACAATTTCATAAAATACTTAGAACTAAACGAATAATTAACTAATAAGGCACATAACACAATACTCACAAGTACCTCACCCGACCAGGCGCAGAATTACTCTTTGCACTGTTTGACGGAGATGGTTTTGAATATACTGACGTCGAACTGTTGCCCAGCGAATGGGAAATTCTGTTTATTGTTCCACCAACGGCAGTCGTTGTGACGGGTCGGCTATTACTGGCCGCTGTTGTTATCGACGAGTTTTCATTCCAAGAGTTCTCAATCGCTTTGACTATGTCTTCGCGAAGTTTTTGAACGTCTTTGACGCTTTTTATCGATATTGTGTCGTCATCGTCATCGGCTGGCGGCAAACGAAATCCTTCGTTCATATTGAATTGTTCCGAGGAGCTTGAGGAAATCTTTCTTGATTTTTTCTTTCGTCTAGGTGGAGCAATCGGACCACTAGATGTGATACTATCGGTTGTTTTCGAGTGAGCCAGTTTAGTGCTGGCAATGACATCGGGTTCCTGAAGGATGATTTTATTTGTTTGCGGTTTTTCCGATTCCATCACTACTTCTCGTTTCTCTTTTACAAGTCCACTCACAAGGGACTTTGTGTCATTATCGCTACGACTGGAAGCGGTATGCGTGTCCGGTGTAGTTGACTGTGAATTGGTCGCACTCGCTGTCAACGATGGAATAGGATTTTGTGCTTGTTGCGAGTTAGAGGAAATGGAGTTTTGTATCGATTCGCGATCTATACTCATTGCTGGGGACGAAACAACAAAAGAGACGATAATTATTAAGAGATCAGATAAGATTTATCACCACACGAAAATGAAAATATACAATATATTACCCGAGGGATCAATACTCCCGGCTAGAATTCTGCCCACCCGTCCCAAGGAAGTCATGCTTTGGATACTGATAGCATCGTTTTCAATTATGCGGAACGGATGGGTAGGACGGTTCGTAAAAACACCCTCAGTTGAACTATTCTGTAGAATAAATACAAAATTGATGAGTGCGTTTGGATAAAAAAAAAGAAGATTATATTTGAAGAAAAAAGAATTTTTTTTGAATTTAGGGACACAAGAGAAACATATAACAGTACCTGAGAATCAGGTGTCAGTGTATTTCCAGGATTCTCATCTTCATCATTTTGCATGCATTGTCGCAGTTCGCGAAAGCGTTGTCTACCATACTAAAATAAATATCCAATAAATGAAAAAATAAAGAAGAGAAAGAGTGAGATAATTTTGTGTTGGTTCAATACATTTTTTTTTTTTAATTTTGATTTAGACAAACGATTATGGTAGAAAATCGAAAAGTAGCTCATGCATCTAAACTAAACATGCATACACAGCACAGATGGTTGTTGCCCCAATTGAATGAACAATGTGTCACACATGACTAGATTTAATCGACTTGCCGTCGTCGGCACCGTAAGCGGCAACACTGTGTCATAGGCGATAATAGGGAGGGTGTCTCCCATACATTGTACTATTTTGGTTTACATAAGAAATGCATCGTTGCTTACGATCGTCGCATATATCGAGGCCCCCATAAGTAGAGTTAATGATTGTTATCATAATATTTTGTTCCACATTTAAGTTTCTTGTTCGGAATTTTAAAGTGAAAATTAGGTTTATTTAATGATAAATTTAAAAATTTAAAAACAAGAATTTTCAGATTTTTTTCATTATATTGAGTCATAAGAATTTATAGATCGATTATCGATAAAAGTTCTTACATAATGAATGATTAATGGTTTTTATATTTATCCTCAAATTTTAAATTATGGGAATAATTTAACTATAGCAATTGTTCTCATGTGAATAAATAGCCTACACTGCTTTAAGCGAACTGAGAATAAGTTCACCATTTTTGAAATGTAAAACGTGGTATCGGCTTGTCAAGCATAAGCTTTAAAGGCATAATTATCTTTTAATATGAAGAATGCCGCTTGTGGCTTAGAAAAATAAATTAAATAAAAAAATAACAACTACAGTAGACAAGAATGTTAATTTAGTTATCAGTGGAAAAACTAAAATGGCACAAATCCTATCAAAAAAGAATACATAGCTTTTGCAGTGTTTTTTTTATACTTGCGATACTTCCTAATCATTAGTTTAAGTGCAACATGGTAAATTATGAGGTCGTAAAAAAATTCAGTCAGTCGTTAAAGAAAATCTTATTTTTCTTGAAAATGGCTCCAGCGATTTATATGAGAATTTTAGTGCGTAATAAATTTCACAGATGAAAATTATAGAATTAAAAAAATCTATAAATTTAAACTCTCCTTTACAAAATATGTCTTATTTGTTTGTTATAGAGGTTAAGAGGCTTTAATGAAATTTGCATCAAATAAATCAAGTTTAATCTTGAAAAAGACAAAATATTAACTAATACACCAGATATGGTAACATTAATATGCTTTAATTTCATATTAAATAGCCACTAGATTAATGTAGTAAGATTGAGATCAAATGTCAGGCTTATAATTGTATCAACATTTTTGCAGAAAAATTAATTCAATGATTCGGGGTTTTCTAAATTTAAAAGTTAATGATAAATTTCATTAATTTACAAAATAATACACTAAAAAAGTTTTTGATACAATCCTTCTTTTAAATAATGCAAACTATTTTTATTTATTCAACAAGAAAGCCAGTAAGAGTAAAAGTAATTGACTTAAGTTCTAAATCAGAATTACAACAAACTTTCTAGCCACAGTATTCTTGATCATCTACATTACCTTACATTACATTTTTTCCTCATTTCTATTTAATTGAAAGTGAGACTAGAATTCCGATATAATTGAATGTGTAGGCAAGATCACCAAAATGGGATCTCAGAGATCTCATTTACTTGAACAAGATTCCTTAACAAATTTTGTATTCGGTTTCTCAGTTTTTGACGCGGAAAATATATCCCATTAATGTGAAAATGTCACTAAAAATAGAATTTGATGTAAATGTTTTAGCTTCTAGCATAGTTAAAAAAAAATCAAAATTGATTTCTTAAAAACAGTTCTGAGAAAATGGATTCGGACTTTATTTTGTTTTAAAATAAATTTGTTAAATATAGTAGCATTCGAAGGAATAGCAACACAAAGATTTTTAAATAATTTGGACAATTTATACTGTACTGTATGCCTAACAAGTGATTTTCTTTATTAAAAACACTATCTTTCTCTTTTTCTCTCGGACGACATTTTAATATGATTTGACGCACTAAAATTGAAAAACAAATGAAAAGAAAGTTGAGTGTGAATATAATTATGTGACAAATTATTTTCATTTGTTTTTTTTTTTTTTTAAGTCTATTTAATCGTTTCTCAACGTTTTATCATTATTCATGACTTCTTTAGGGTTGCATGTCTAGATATTAAATATTAATTAATAATTTTGCATTAAAAAATATAACTGCTATTTTTTAAAGGGAAATCTTAGTTATTTTATTAATTTGTTGATTTTACATAATTTACAGTACTGTGCGGTTTAATGTGAACACAGAAAAGTTTCTTATAAATATCGTTCATTTTAAATAATCCTGATTACTTTATAAGTAAGTTTTTTTTATGAACGTGTCGTATTTATTATTATAATTAACTGCCATATTATTCACTGACTTTAAACGGTTTTAAATTTACACCTGGGTTAAAAGTAAATTAATCCCAAAAGCATAATATTCACTCGTTATACCTGGAAATAAACCCATTTTACTAAACCTTGTCGCGTAGTTACACCCGGGTGTAAGCTCAAATTTCAAATTTGTGCGAAACTGGCATTTCACACTTTGTAATACTTTGTAAAACAAAACACAAAAAAGTAAATAAATGTTTGCAAATGTCGAATTTCTATTACTGCTTCGTCTCGAAATTACATCTAAGTTACCGGTTCAACTAACTTCGTTTTTATTTTTATGTAAAATCGGTATTTTTTGGGCATTTACTTCTTTATGGAAAAAGTATAAAATAACGTTCGTTTTATTTGCATAAAGAAGTAAATTACCAAAAAAGCCCGATTTTACATTCAAAAATATAGATAATGGGTCGAATAAATATTTATTATTCGTTGTGCAACCGATTTTTCAACCAATCTTTGCAGATCGCTCATGCACTTTAAATAGATTTGTGTTCTAGTCAATTTGTATCCCTCTTCTCCTCGAAATATTTCGTCATTGTCCAAAAAACATGAAATTGGGCTAAATACTGTTGAAAAATGTGGTTTCTTTTGGCCTGAACTTTATTCATTATTATTCATTCCAATGATAACTTTCTCTTGGAATACCACTTGGAAAATACAATATTTCAATAATGTATGTACATACATTCAATTTGGCTAAAACTGACTTTAAAGTTGAAAACAGCGTGATGACAAACAGATGTGTAAGAAGTATGATCTACAAAAATATATCTTCAATCATCTGTGGCAGCCGGCCATATTGGCATTAGCTAAGCACCACAATATTCCTGAGGATGGTTTTTTGGAATTTTAAATACACTTTTTTTTGGTGTGAAACCCTTTAATGGATGATATAAAATTACTATCAACTAACAACACTCACCATTCAACTAAAATACTTCTATTTTAAGTTAACCAACAAAATGGAAATTGAAATGTACATCAAGTTCTGACTTAGTGTGATATTTAAATTTTTTTTTTTTGGTAAAATATGTGAACACATTAACGGAAATATATATTTTTTCTTAAAACTCAACACCGTGACATTAATTTATTTCACCAATGTGATGTATTGTTTATAACAAAGAACATTTCATTTATGTATATTTAAAAATACAAACATTTCAGCTTCAGAAAACCAAACAATCAACCGAATTGTAACTCAATACGAAAATACGAAAGTCATTAAATTTATTCATGAAAATTTCAGATATAAATTAACACAAAAATCTAAACATAAATTATCACACTCCATCAACCGCGCCTAATTAAAATAACAACAAACAATGCAAATGAATTTATGTGCGAGCAGCAATTCTAAAACTAACAACTGCCATTCAACTGGAAATAAAAAAGCTCTATGAAACATTTGTAGAACAAAAAAATAACAAAACAAAAAAAATATTTAATTGAACAAAATGTGTTTGAAAAGAGGTTCGAGTTAGAGTTTCGGTCACTCTCTGGCTCACCATGAATTTTAATGTGATTGCATACGAGAATGTGTACCTAACTTGGAAAAAAAATGAAAGTGACAACATGCGATACGGACTGGCCTAGTTGACTAACTGTAGAGTGTAGGTACTCAATTAAAATTATGAAAACAAATGAAAATGATATTGAATCAACAACAAGCACAAAACCGGACAAAAATATGGTCCTCCACGCAGAAAACTTAGACCAGTGTTTGATTGAAAAGCAATTATTAAGAAAAGCTATACTCTGTTCTATGTACTTTGATCAGACTACGAGATAAAAACACAACCACTTCTCATTAATTAAAACCAGAACTAAAGACTTCGAATGGTAGCACTTGAGTTTGAATCTCAGTTTGATTTGAATCTCTTTTAAGAGGTTTGTCGACGAGGAGACCTAAAAATCAATAAACCCGAACAAACAAAAACAGCTTAAATACGTAGGAGTTTCCAATTAACTGTGAGGTTATTTCAAGACTAGAAATAAAAGCACAAAAAAAAAGAACAATAACAATACCAGGTCATTAAATTAATAAAACGACGACAAAAAAGAAACACAAAGAAACAGGTGAAGGACAACAAACATGCGATCGACTTACATTGCTCCGCGACAATGCGGGACAAAAAATAGGGACTTTTGCATGCAATAGGTCACCTAGACTAAATTATATCTACGTTCTATGCTAATGGTTTTCCACTTACCATGCCCAAGGGTTTGGGTTCGACAAAAACATCCTGCTTAGTGTATCTGGCATTTAGACTTGTCGAAGGACTAATGGTGGAGGGTGTTCCACCACCAACAGGAGTCGACTCATCATCGCTATTGTTGATTTTCACAGCGGGCTCGGGAAAAATGAATTGTTCTTCATTTTTGGTTGTTTCGGGTGGTGATTTTCTGCTATGAAATCATTAAAATGTTTAGATTTCTTGTACCGAGGATCCAATTTGAAAAACACTAAAAAAAAAACAACAAGTCACTCACCTTGATAATCGATTTGGGGTTTGGGAATCTTCAGCATCGAAGAATTCCTCCGAGCTGTCTGAGTCAGTTTCGAGTTTAATCATCGTTAAATATACTTTTATTCGTCCACCACTACTTTTTTTTTAATTTTCTCGTACGTTGTTAGATTTAATTTTTTTTGCATAATATGCGAAGAACTTTAAGGAGTTGCATGTTTCGCTTTGATTTATTGTCGTTATTTTAATCGAGCAATACAATCAAGGAACAACAAGGTTCACTTATGGAAGTTTTAGTAGGAGAAAAACTTAAGACATTTTTTCCCAATTCAATTTTAAGTTTTTTTTAATGAATGAAGAAAAAAATTTATATATCGTCGTCGTCGTCCGTCCTTTGTACTTTCCAAAACAAATGTCAAGTTGACAGTGCGAAAAAAAATCTATGTGGGTGTGTGTCAGACAATTGGAGAAGAAATCTCTTAAAAGTTAATAGTGACACCTAGGTGTGAAACAAAAGCATTTCTTTGAATCGAACTGGATGGACTGCTTTTAAACGCTGCTATACCACTCTGCGATTTTTGAGCACGTTGGCGGAGGACGTATGCGGTAGCCGGGGTAAACAAAGTTGCAGAGGTTGAAATAATTGCAGAGTTATCGCTCTTTCTTCTTTGTGCTTATTCTTATTGTTTGAGACATAAGTGGAGTAAATAGTGTGAAGAGATGTTTCCTTCTCATTTAACAAAATTTACAGCAATTAAAATTTGCTTCTCATTTAACAAAATTTACAGCAATTAAAATTTGCAGCGTTTAAATAATTGTTGCAATCCAAAAGAAACTCAAATGAGAAACGCCGTTAAAAATTAGAGGCGACTAAAAGCAAAAAAGTACAAAAGTTAAAATTTTCAAACTCATTTTAGGATAGTGTTTCTGACTAGGAAACTTTTAAAAATGATGCAGAAAGCTTAGATTTCAGTTTAAAAAAAAAAATGTATATTCTTTTGCACAAAATAACTGCGCTAGCGGGAAAAAAAATATTTTTACTTTTCAATTTAGTAAAAAGTGGCTTAAAGCCTTAACTACTGATTAAAGCTACTGATTGGTCAGCTGTCAGTTGATTCTAAAAGTCAACTACCTTTCTATGACAGCTGCCCAATCAGAAGCTAGACAAATCCGAATTTTCAGATGTTAATTAAAAATTGTCATTTGTGTTGAACGCTAGGAGTCTGAACGTATAAACTCTTGACTTTGTTGATGTGGATTCTACACAACTTCATTATGTTCGGTTCTTTAAAATGTCCCACGATTTAAGAAGGTCAAAACAAAGGATTCTTTTTGTGACAGATGTCATCTGATTTTATTGACATATCGATTAAACGCGCTTTGGAAACCCGGCATTTTAAAGCATTAATCTTCAAAAGTTAATAATTTTGCATTAAAAAATGTCCAACAAACCTGAAGAATCAGTACCAGCCGAAGAAAATGATCTGCTTCAAATCAAACCACTGTAAGTTACTATTAAACTCGTAAATAAGAGAAATAAACTAGACTTTTTACTTTGTTTACTAAGGGGTGCTGGTCAAGAAGTTGGACGTTCATGCATCATGCTGGATTTCAAGGGAAAGAAAATCATGGTAGGTGTAAATATATTAATTCACTGCAAAAATAAAAATAACATTTAATAAAACAACAAATTCAGCTCGACTGCGGAATTCATCCCGGTCTATCAGGAATGGACGCACTTCCCTATGTGGATTTGATCGATGCCGATGAAGTTGACTTACTTTTGATATCACAGTAAGCCTTCACTATTAAAATCAATCTTCTTCGTAATAAAAACGTCTCTTTGCAGCTTTCACTTAGACCACTGCGGAGCATTGCCGTGGTTCTTAATGAAAACAAGCTTCCGCGGACGCTGCTTCATGACGCACGCCACCAAAGCCATCTACCGATGGATGCTGTCGGATTACATAAAGATCAGCAACATCTCCACCGAACAGATGCTCTACACTGAAGCCGATCTAGAAGCAAGCATGGAAAAAATCGAAACAATAAATTTTCACGAAGAGCGTGACGTTATGGGCATCCGATTCTGGGCCTACCATGCAGGTCATGTGCTTGGAGCTGCTATGTTTATGATCGAAATAGCCGGTGTTAAAATTCTCTACACCGGAGACTTCTCACGTCAGGAGGATCGTCATCTGATGGCTGCAGAAATCCCACAAATGCGTCCCGATGTACTTATCACCGAATCGACATACGGGACACATATTCATGAGAAACGCGAAGACCGAGAAAGTCGATTCACATCACTTGTCCAGAAAATCGTTCAACAAGGTGGACGTTGTTTGATTCCTGTATTTGCTTTGGGTCGAGCTCAGGAATTGCTGCTCATTTTGGATGAGTATTGGAGCCAGAATCCCGAACTACATGAAATTCCCATTTACTATGCCTCGTCTCTGGCTAAAAAGTGTATGGCTGTCTATCAGACATTCATTAATGCCATGAATGATAAAATCCGACGACAGATTGCCGTGAATAATCCTTTCGTCTTTCGGCACATTTCCAATTTAAAAGGCATCGATCACTTCGACGATATCGGACCATGTGTGGTAATGGCGTCACCAGGTATGTTGCAGAATGGTTTGTCGCGTGAACTATTCGAAAACTGGTGCACTGATTCCAAGAATGGAGTAATTATCGCTGGTTACTGTGTGGAAGGAACTCCGGCCAAGACAATTCTATCCGAACCCGAAGAGATTACTACGATTTCGGGACAAAAATTGCCCCTCAATATGTCGGTGGACTATATATCGTTTTCAGCTCACACGGATTATCAACAGACAAGCGAATTCATTCGTTTGCTTAAACCCGCACATGTGGTAAGTTTCATTTGAATATTTTAATCTTTTTCTTAACTAACAAAATATGCAGCGGAGACAAAAAATAATTTTTTTTTCTATACCTCTCAAAGTTAAATGAAGCTTTTATTAAATATGATAATATCGGTTTCTTGATTGAACTTTTTATTGAAGATTTTAGGTTGAAGAATTTGAAAATCTTCACGGGACTGGGATAAATTATTTCACATTAATTAATACTTGTATTTTAAAAGAAGCTCTCTGTTACAGAGAAAGAAAGAAGTTAAAAAAAAAAAACATTTTTTTAAATAAATAATGTAAATATAAAAATATTATATACATAGGTTCTAGTCCATGGGGAACAAAATGAAATGTTCCGTTTGAAATCAGCTTTACAACGTGAATATGAAGCTGATCCAAACACTACAATAAACTTTTACAATCCTCGAAACACACACTCAGTGGATTTAAACTTCCGAGGAGAAAAGACTGCCAAAGTAATGGGAACATTGGCTGCCAAGGATCCTGTAGTTGGTGCCACATTATCTGGAGTGCTCGTTAAGCGTGATTTCAAGTATCACATTTTGGCACCTTCTGATTTAGCTAGTTAGTAAAAATTCCAGAGGTTTTTTGAATCATAATAATTTTGTTTATTTCAATTTAGAATACACCGACATGAGCATGTCTGTCATAACTCAGCGTCAGAGCATACCGTGGGCTAGTTCTTTAAACACATTAAAACTTCTTCTTGATCGAGTTGGTGGTCCTGGTACGGTGAGTGTTGTCGAAGATGAAAGAAAGATTCGAGTGTTTAATTGCCTGGACCTGACAATTGAAGGGAAAATTATCATCATGGAATGGCAAGGAACACCTGTAAATGATATGTTTGCTGATGCAGCATTAGCTTGTATAATGCAAACAGAAATGGGAGGAACTAATATCAAGGGAATGACTGGTGCTGCGAAACCTGATAAAACACATTTTAAAGAGTGTCTCATAGAGACATTACAAGATACCTTCGGTGAACATTCTGTACCGAAAATGTTCAAAGGAGATGTCCTTCCAGTGACTGTTGCTGATAAAAAAGCAGAAGTTAATTTGGAAACTTTGGTAATATATTTTTGAAAGTGGCTTTTTGTTAAATTAAATTTAATAAATTGTTTTTTTTTTTTTCTTTTCTTTGTTTTAAGACTGTAACCTGTACTGAGGATGAAAATCTACGACATTTTATACACACTGCGGTGCAAAAACTTTATCAAGCATTAGTTCAGTTACCATAAATACGTTGTGGTGTCTGTTTGTGTTGATTTTCTTATAATGTTATAGTTCCTTAAGAAATTATATTATATAAATAAACATTTTGATTTTATCAAAGATTTACAAATTTAAAGATTAAAAAATCTGACCAAAAATTGGTGACATAATTCTCAACTTTTTTCTTGTTTATCGCAGCTCCAAAATTAATATAATAATATTAAAGACTTCCTCCAAAGAAGAACCTACATACAAATACACTGTCTTTCCACGTACAAATTCGATGTTCTATTTCCTTATTTCCTTTGCATGTTTGATCATAACTTTAAAAGTAAATCGGTTTGTATACGAAGCTTGTTGATGCTTTGCAACTGAATTTGACCCCGAACTGGACCCTAGACGTTATTTCTTATACGATTCTTGTCACTTTATAAATGGTCTAAGTCCAAAATTTTTTACCTTATATTTAATAAGTCATTAAAGAATATACGGCTTCTTTCGTCTGTCAGTACGTAGTAGTAGCGTTACCAAGAAAAAGAGCATCAGAATAGAATTAGAATAGAATGATAGGAACATCCACATCTTAACACTTTGACAGACGTCCGTCGTCGGTCGGTGAAAATGCGTTGTTTTGGAATTTTTAGAAATTTGGGAAACCACTTGAAATCTATCGCATCCCAAAAGCTCTCGACTGCCTGAGTGCAAATATACACATGACGGTCGTTAAAGTGAGCGCCAAACCGCCGATAAACATCGCCACTGAAAAGGCATTTTTGTTGTTGGATTCGGAATTTGAGGAAACCTCTTGAAATGTATCTCAAACGAAAGGTCTTCACCCCCTGAGTGCAAATACGTACACAGTAACCAAAACTTAACAAACTTGAACAAAATTTCAATTTATTTGAAACGTTAAATGTTAACTATCAATTCTGTCAATGACTTTTAAACACAAAGATTGCTTTTAAAATGTAACTACCTATTCATTTTATTTTTGTATGCTACTTATATAAATATTAATAATTTTGTTGTATTTAATTCTATAAAATATAAATTAATTTGAAGGCAATGCTTTTGTAGCATTATTGTTTAATAAAATCACATTTCTATTCTATATTCTATATATAAATTAATTTAAGTAAATTATTTTTGATTCACAAACTGAACACCACCCAATCCAATCCACATGCAATTTAAGTGCAACGTCAAAAACTCATATCCTGCAAATCTCATCAGCATGTCAACACATACATGCATGTTGTTATCCTTAGGATAAATATCCATACCTCTTAAACACATTGAAAGTGGAATCGGAATGGGAAATGGAACAGGAAAACATAACGGTGGTGGATTCCTTCCTGATAGCATAAATTGTCCCATTGTATTTCCATTCATAGTTGCTTTAACTTGAAGTTCCAAATATTCAGATCGAAATGCACCCATCATGCAAACTATATAAATTATGAAGTAATGAATATTTGAATTAATTAAAACTTTGTATTAATTTTAAATTACACTCCTGAGTTGCATTCGATTGTGGCCAACTGCCTTCAAAACAACATTGGCAAATGCTATCCTCACAATTGCAATTGTCCTGAAGAAATTTCACTCGCACACCCATTTGTTCCAGACGCAAAGCACAATTTGGTTCACATGATGTTAAGTTCCAAACTGGAGAACTTTGTGTTGATTTGATATTAAAAATTAATAATAGAAAGAAAATCCATAGGACCATCCTTTCGTATTGAATGAAAATTTCAAACTAGACAAATTTTTCAGCTACAAGTGCATAATCGGCGAATGACATCTTAGTGATTCAATTCAGGTGGCTCAAACCAGTATCTACATCTCCGCATTCTTGGTTTGAAGATATAAATTTATTAAGTTAAACGATCAAGGCGATGTATTGGTTACATTGTCACGTCCCTAATATAATAAAACGTGCAGAAGTCATTTGGCATGAACCTTGCAATTTTGAATTTTATAAATTTTACTTGTTTTTGTTGGACCAATAAAGATAATCTTATCTTTTACTATACTGATTTTTTTTTTATTAAAATGACTTAAAAATTTACTTAATGAATGGAGGCATATTTATACCCACATTCATGATATTATCATGTCCCACTTAATTTTTTATTATTAATTTATAATTTATGTTTTTGGTTGAAAGGAATTTTGTATATGTAAATACCTATGTACATATATTCTAGTTACATTTAGACCGAGAATAATTAAAAAACATTGTAAAAGCATCAAAAAAATTTATTTAGAAATTTTTAACATGGATTTCCATGCAGAATTTCACTCTCTAACAATCGAGTGCCGCTATAGTCGGCTATTAGAAAATTCTATATTATTGTAGAACAAAATGACTCATATGTGAAATATTGGTTTAGTGCAAGCACCACGGGAATAAATCCAGCGGGTCTAAATTCCCATAATAAAAAGAAATAACCCCCACGGATTTTTTTTTTTTGAAATGGCAACAAAAGCCGTGGGTTTTAATAAAGTAATAGTCTGAATAAGGTTTTTATGGAAAAAATTGCCCTGGAGATTTAAAAAAACTGGAAGTCCTTTTTTCCATAGGATTATTTTATGAACTCGGGATCATAAGCATAATTCACGATTCCAACGATTCTTCAGGTTTTTTATTATCCATTTGCACTATATTTAAGGTGGTTTAAATAAAATGAGCTCAGTGCCACGCCTAATTGTGTTATATTTGGCAGAATAAGTGCAGAATCTCGTAAGTCGTTTTTGCAAGTTTTTCAATCATTAAAAAACAAAACAGCCAAATTTTTTATGCGATCTATAATACGAGGTTTTAATGAATTCTGCCTTTTCTGTGTAAAATGTTCAGAACAATATTGTTATGCTGAAATTGGCAAAAGGTGGCTCTAATTCTGCAGATTTGTTTGCATTAATAATGAGCCTAAAATTTTTTTAAATTTTTTGTACGCGCGGAGTTTTAAAACCTATTGTGTATTATTTCATCCGATCAAAATTTCATTCGCCTACTGAAAATAAGTGAAAATTTAAGCTGTCAATGATATTACATTCCGCCCGAAATGAATGTTTACAACAAGGGTAAATTTTCGAACATCCAATTTCGGGTGAAACTCAGAATAGGTGAAAAGTGAAGTCAATTTTTTTTCGCGTGAAACTCACAATTAGGCTGATTTTTTTTTTGTAATTTTTCGACTTGCAATGTTTTGCATTTTAACCATCGATATATACCTGCATACATACAAAGCTGAAGTCTTGTAATTTAGCTCCATTATTAGTATTGTATTTATATGCTACAATTATCTGTTATCTGTAAGAAATCGGTAAATTACCACGCCAACTTTTTTTAAAGGGTAAACTTTATATAACATCAATAGAAATTTGAAATTTTGCAAGAGCTCTCTTGAACCTACAAAAATAATACTTATATTTTTTTTAAAATCCGTTCTCCAAACCTATTTTCCTAACATTTGAGTTTTCTTAACAACACGTCACTAAAAACCTAAAACTTTGTAATTGAGCTCTCTATAACGTAAAGAATTAAAGGTATTAGGTATGCATAATTTTTCACGCCCATTGCCACGCCCATCTATATTGATAAAAAAGCAAATGACTTTGGTTAATTCTACAGTTTAAGGAATCACTTGATCCATTTGAATGAATTTATTTCGAAATTTGTTGTTAAAAGTGGGAGGAAGGTTTAAAAAGTACTTTTAATAAAATCTACCTACTGTCACGCCTATTTTTTTTTTAATTTTAGTTTTTTAGTAAGAAATTATAAAAAAGTTATAAAAGTTAAACTTAAGATATTATATGCCTAATTTTGTCCACCCATTACCACTCCCACTTTAATTTTATTTGAAAGTCTTTCGTAACGTGTATTACAAATTTAAGTAGTTTTTGTCAAATTTTAAAAATTTAACAATGTGATATGTTAAGTAATAAGATAACCAATTGAAATTGTTAAAGCTGTTTTTTCGATTAAATAAAAAATACGGAGTTTTATTTAATAATACAAATATAATGTTTCACTGAAATAAATCAGCAAATTAGAAGACTTAGCACTTGCTCACTACTCAACTGATGAGTCCAATTGTAATCGCCGCCGCGCCGGGACGAAGCGCCAACATTAAAAGCTATTTTGAAAAAAATACGAATGTTATTCGAGAAAAACGAATTCAACTTTAATTCAAGATAGCAGCAACCCTGCAACGGATAGAAAATTTGGATTAAAATTTCCCCAATGGTATCCTAGTAAAATAAATTTAAAAAAAATCCGCAATGAAATATTACAAAAAATTAAACTAAATATTTGCTTAGTATTAATTTTTGTTGAACAGACAAAAATGCAGAACCATTGATGTGTTCTCTATCATCTTATTCTTAATGTCATATTACTTTGGATTATTTCTCAAATTACTTACTAAAAATGTATGTTTTTACACTTTTTCTTCTTAACTATTTTCATAAAATTGTAAGGTTCATACAGAATTTCACTGCGCATAATTGGAAAACTCTAGAAAACGTAAAGAATTTGATGAATTAAAAAAATCATTCCAGCTATCTCAAAATAAAATAATGCGTTTCTCATTTATCAGTAGGATTTTTATTTACTTTGCCTTGTCTACGAACTTCATCAAATTTGTCAAAGTGATTTTAGCTCTATAGAACTTTTATATCTGTTTTCATGTCTTTGTCTTGTACCACGCATCAATCTAATATAATTTTTCTTGTACATTTTTTTTTTCACTTTAATTTTTAGTCTAAAGTCATTTCATTTAGCATAGGTACTAATGACAATCCCACATCAGGCAAAGCCGCGCAATGTGAACAAACAAAAAAGAAAGAAATGATTCAACTTTAATTAGCCAAATTACTGATAATTTAATTTAAAACGCAATATAATTTCCTTTAACAATCATCGTGAAGCTTGTGGGTAGTAAAAGTAGTGCAGCTCTTTTTGTCCAACTATGAACCTCAAACCTCAAATCTAAAGAATAGTTCCAAGTTTGTCAATTAAAAAGATATAATAAAGAGAGCCTCTTCATACAAATTCACTAAATTCTCTTATACAATGCGGAGCTAACCACGGTTGCCATTCATAAGAAAAATGATTTTCTCAACAAAAAAAAAAATTTACAAACCCCGAAAAGCTTTTAATTTTTTATACTTTTTTTTTTTAAAAATAAAAATATCTTTAGCTAGAAATGTAATTATTTATTCAAGTAAGCAGTTAAAGGATTGAGATACCTATAGTTCTTTATTAGACTTTATATCCGAGTTTTAAAATATCAACTGCTTGCCCTCCTTAGCGCCCAATTTTCTTAACAATGGTTGATGTAAATACATACATGTTCAATTAAGATTTTTGAAGAATAAGAAAGTCGACGATATAACATACAATTTGGAATGAATCTAAGAATCAAGGTATGAACATTTAAACATTTGAACATTTATTAGATTGATTTGGAAGTCATGGACAGTTGTCCAGGTTGCCATTCCCTAAATAGTTGGATATATTATATTATATTATATTATATTATTATATTATATTATTACAAACGCATTCTAACAGTTGTCTATATCTGTTGTCATATATTCACAGACATCTCTTTAATCTGTTAATTTCGTAAACTTTTGCGTATGTTCAATGAATTATTTCATTTATTGCAAGATAACTTCTCAATTAATAACCACAACCTAACTTTGTTTCTTGAACGTACACTATTCAACTATATGCTTTGGAATAGGTAAAGACAGCCGATTGGATTGTGTTAGCGCTTTATTAGTCACTTGACCAATCTAAATTAAAACTTAAATCCGGATGAGGTTTGAATCTGGATTAATCTAGTGAATAATATTTTGGTTAGTCAAAGGCAATCGATGAAATTAAAAGAAGAAGTTGAGTAAACATATTAGATACTGAACTACTCTTGTTATGAAGAAAAAATAACTGTTTGTTTATATTTAAGTTAAATTAATTGTATGAGAATCAGTAACAAATATATCAAAAAAAAATACACTAGTTTTAGTAGAATTTCACGAAAGTGGTAACAGTGAAAAGTCAGCTATAGAGAGATCCCAAGTGCAGCTCCCACAAAATCTTCTCTTAAAATTGGTATCTCAATCGATAAAAAAACCTGCTTATAGTTAAAGTACCTATCTAAGTCCACTGCACGAAAGAAGGTGAGCACCTTATATAGTTCCAGTCAACGACGGGCTTTCGAACAGAAACATTCGGTTATGCTAATGACGGTTCGTTTTTTTGCAATTCGGTATCATAGTGAATGGAAAAATGCAATTTTAAGGAAAATTAAAAATTTAAATTTTAAAATGAAATAAGAATCAATAACGATTTAATTAAGAATTTGATAAAAACTGAATGCATGTCTTAAAGTATCAAATAAAAACTGCAAAAGATTTTCCATGCAATATAAAATTAGTTAAATAATTAAAAAAAAAAATAACTGAAATGATAGTTGTTAAAGAAATCGATATAAGTTGCATTCTTGTCTATCGATAAGTGTATTTATTCAAATTGTGACCTAGAAAATAAAACTAGTGTGGTTCTGGTTCGGATTTCTAGTTTAAATTTTATTTTTTTCTTGTATCTCTGTTTACATCTTTTTCTCGGTTTACACGAACCACATAGCAAAACAGAAAAAGTTATAAAAAAAAAACCAAAACAAAAAGAGAGTATCATGGCTACAGTAAGAAGAGCTGGTCCACCAGTTCCTCCGCGGCCACATGCGATTCTATTGAAAACCCGTACCGTAGATATAGGAAGAATATCTTCATCGGTAACAGCATCATTGTCTAATCGCTCGCCAACAGTTGTTAAATCAACTGTATCTTCTGCTACTTCATCGAAACCAGAAGATGGCAGAACCGTTGTCTATAAATCGCCATCTTTCAATTTGCAAAAAAGGCAAGAGCAACGAGAGAAGAGGTACTCTTTTAACACAGCCGATGGTAATGGCACTTGCGGTTCGACAATAGTGATTGAAAGGGGATATGCTCCACCGCAGCTGCAGGCCAAGCCTTTGGTAGCTTCAAAAAAACCACCAAAGCCTATTGCTCCAGTGCCAATAAATGTCAAAGGAGGAGACAATAGCCCCTCGAATAATAATAACAATACATCGTCGTTGTCGTCGGCAATCGATAACCACCGAACAGAGGTTGTTATCGTTGAGAATAATAACAATGGCAGTCCTGCATTGGTAAATCCTCCACAACCCAAACCAAGGACATTGATATCGAAGGCTCCTGGGGGGTTTCTGCGTCGTTCGAAGACAACGCTTGATAATTTCACGAGGTCGACAATAACAATTGCGACTATATCCAATGGGGACGCGAATAATAATAATAACAGCAATGACACCGACAGTGCAAACGGAAATACGCATTCTCGCATTAGCAATGGCTTCATGGCAGGTAGAACATTTGACATAAAAAATAATTTGAAAAATGCCGCCGAAAGGTTATTCTCGGAAATTGTTAGTCACTCGAAGGACTCCAAAAGCCAAGCTAATTGTAAGACATCGGATTCACCTCCGCTGCCGTTGAATCGAAGTGAATCATGGATGACAAGTGGGCAATCTCTTCCCAGCGAACTTGATCAAAATGGAAATTATCCTCAAATCAATATATCCCCATGCAAGACTAAGCTAGAAGATCCCATACCGCCAGAGAAGAAAATTGTCTTCCACGAAATGCTAATCTCTGAGTTGGCTGCTATGCGTCAAAGATCCAGTTCGGTTGATCAATTGAATACACGATCAGATTATGGTTTTCGTAGAGAACTCAATGGATATGGGGAGGACAAGTCGGAAGATGATAAAATCTTTGAAGCCAGATCCGAGAAGTCAATGGATGATAAATCAATGGATGACAGTGGTACTGGAAGTGCTCTAACACTTCCATTGAATGGCAATACGAATAAAATTAAGCGTGCACGACAACGTTGTCCATCGGGATGTTCAACCGATTCTTCGCCTTGCGGTCCGGAGAGCTCTCGCATACGTACATCCGATTGGATTGAGGTTGGTGAAAATGGAAAGGAGGAAGTGATGACGAGTTGTCATATAAGCTTAGAAGATTCTGGTATGGAAGATGAGGAGCGGCTGGATGATGGTTCATGGGGAGTCGGTGATTCATGGGATAGTGTTCAAGAGGCAAAAAAAGAAGAAGAGGAGAGGGAGATGCGAATTAAAGCAAGAAGGTAAGTTTGAAAGATTTTATTTTAGTATTTTTTTGTGTCTGCTCAATCTGACAAGAGTATTGGTTTCAAGTTTTTAATAAAAACTTAATAAAATAGGTAAACAGAAAATCAAACAAGTTGTTTTTAGCCTTTTTTAAGTGTCTCGTATTCCGTGCGTTCGTCATTCTCGACTGAGGATGATGAATAGCTTACTTTTTAAAATAAAAAGAAAATATGTTTTTGATGTAAAATCTGACTCATTTTTTTGGCCTTTATTTCCCATCATAATCTGACCTAAATTTTGAAGCCTTTATTTTAGATAAAGGAACTGAACCACTGAACTATGTGTTCTCAAATCATTAAATTTACCAAATTTAATTAATTATATCAAAAAATGACGTGAGACAGGATTTTTGTCACCAAAATTCAATAAAAGGACCACTGTGTGGTGGAGGCGTGGCGACGCGATAGCATGTGTAGCTTGGCGTGTTCAAGCAATACTGATGTATGATAATGAACAGTATAATTCATTTTTTTTTATTAATTTTAACCAAAACTTCAATACAAATAATATATAAATTGCTAAGCTTTAAATGCCTTAACAAAATAAAAATAAAATAAAATAAAACATCAACATCGTGTAAACAACTTCTTGAATACCAATGACCTAGAAGTTATTTCAATTTTTTTAAATGTAGATGTTTGTAGATAATAAATGTAATCAAGTACCTCAAAAAACGTGTTAACCACAGTGATTGATTTAAATATTTCATCAGTTTATTAAATGCCTACTATAGCCGCACTGCAATTTTATAAACATTTTTTTATCGCGGTCAAGGTTAATTATTACCAGAACGATAATTATCCATTGTTATACATTTTTAAAAAAAATTGAACGGTCATGATTTGATTTATTTTTAGTTTCATTTTGGGGAAACTGTTGTGTATTATAGGATTTATGTATGTAATTGTTCAAAGGTAAGAAATTATTATTTTCCGTGTTTTTTTTTTTTCAAATTAGATCATTTTAACAGACTTCTTATTTTAACCTTAAATTTTTTTCTTTTGTACAATCTGAAAAAACCAATTAAAAGTAAAAGAAACAAATTCTGAATTATACTTGAACTTCCAATGGAAGGTGCAAGTCAATCTCGAAATATCAACGATAAGACACAAGCAAAGTTTTGAAATTCCATAACGCTGTGTGTAAATTGTATGTTATCTTACTTTTATATCTTTCGGTTACAAAAACACGTTGCAAGATTCCAATTTGAGTTAGATATTCTATTTTAGTAAACGTGAAGCAAAAATTATTTATTATAGCTATCTAATTAGTATATGTATTTTTTTAACACGTTTTCTAATAAATATGGGGAAAAATTCTAATCGTTAAGTATGATGTTAAAACATTTTAAGTATGATTATTATAAAGTCAAAAGAAAAACGAGAATTTTTTAAATTGTAAATTGTAAATTTTAATGCACATAGTTTCGTTCATTGAACTCAACCCAGGGTTGACCCAGGTTTTCTTGACAACCAAGAATTGTCAAACAAAAAACAGGGTTTTATGGCTTTTAAAAACTCTAGGGTGCAAAATGTGTTTGTTGACATTCAAAGCAAGAAACAAGCAGTTTTGTGATAAATAATTAAAACATAATATTTGTTTCAAATTTTTTTTTTTTTTTAATATTTCCGACAGATGCCATTGTGTGAAACTGACAACACGGTTGGTAAGACGAAAACTTTTTTGAAGCTCTTTAATAAAATGTTCTTCATTTTAGTATCCTATTGAATATTTACTGCAAAAATAAATAAACATATTTTTTTTTGACATTTATAAATGTCAAAGAGCCACGTTGAGTTAATCTGCCCTAGCGAGGTGAAATTTTTTTTGCAACGCACACTCTGTCGGAGGTTCAAATTACATTCGAGGTATCCTTCATCGGAAAAGAATACTAAACAATGCGACGACGCGTGTCGGGTTTCTCTTGCATTAAATTAACCAAAACCTCGATTTGCCTGGTTGTTGTTTTTTTCGTTTGCTCCCGGGGTCTAAAAAATAAACAAATTCAAGCAATAGTTCCAAAATTACTTTATTAACATGTTTTTTTTTTTTAATTTCTTACATTTTTCAACACTTTACATAAATCTTTAAAAAGTTCTGCGAACTATTTGTGTCGAAGGATATCGGAAAAATAAATGTATGAGCTGTCAAAAAATCACTCAAATAAGCAACTGATCGCACTGTAACGCAAAACGCCGGTGAGCGTTGCATAATGTCGGAAAAATGTTCCGAACAGCTGTTCGAAAGTATACCTCGAAGCAAATATTCTCCGATTCGTATAAAATCGGAGTATTTTCCGCTCCGACGGATACCTCGCTAGGGCCGAATATCATACTAGATTTGTTCGTTGATCCCTGAAGTCACCCTGGGTTCGCCCTAATCAAATTCTGTGCTTTTTGAGATCTAGGGTCGCCCTGAAGTAAAGCTAGGTTTTTTTGCAGTGGATTTTCGAGGTAACGAATAAACTGCCAAATTGACATGAGTTGTGATGCAATTATTTTGTTTTGGATTGGCTTGCTGCAGGTAATTAATTTTTTTTGAAGTGATCAAAAGAAAAATTAAAATATAATAATTAGTAATAGAAATGGTAAACGCTTGAAGTTTATGTTTATGTTCTACAATTTACGCCCTCAGGTGTTTATTGAAAACCGAACAACCCAGTTATTTTTACAATTCTTGGGGTTGCCAAGAAAACCTCGGCCAATCCAGGGTAAAGTTCAACAAACAAAACTTTTGATATATTATACAGGATGTAGATTTAGTTTATATTTATAAAATTGTATTTTTACTAGATTTCACAGAATTTCCCTTTAATTGAATCTATTTCCTGTGTTCACATTAAAAGATTTGTTCGATTTAAGAACTGGGGCGTACTAAGTCGCCCTGAACTCACTCTGAGATGTTTTATGAAGCACGTTTTTTGATACCTTATTGTCTTTTTCATTGTTTCACTTTTGTTTCTCTCATATCCAAGGAAAATGTACAAAAAAGGTAATTTTTTTTTTTTTTTTTGAAAACGGTGATAATATCTTCTAAAATGACCTGTTTCAAGAAGAAAAGTGACTAAGACTTTTTTGTTTGCAATTGAATGATGGTTTTGCATGAAATACTTTTCGATGAGATTTACCGTTTAAAAAGTATTATACAAAACATCTTTTTGCACTTAATTTTGGATGGGGCTTCTGTCACTTGTCGCTGATGCTTGGTTCGGAAATAAGACTGCTATAAAAGTACCTACACAAATATTTTTCTAAACATATTGAAGGATTTTCAGGATTTTATTAAGTCAAAGTTATTACATGATAAAAACTCAATTCATTCCTTTCAATGAAAGCCCACTTTCTTTATTCTTTTACAAAATGTATAAAAGCATGTTACAAAGAAAAATATTTCTATGCGGTACTTATGTATGTACATGTATGTATTGAAAGATAGCTAAGATATTATGTGCTCATGAGATCTTAAAAACAAACATTTTTCGACTATTATGTACAGATATTTCCTTTTCCAATTTTGGAGTATTGGTTTTCTTGTGTAAGTACACATAGAGTTTTTTTTTTATTTCTCTTCAAAATAAAACACACGCAAAAAATTTGTCTTCATAAGGATTTGTTTAAGAAATTTTCTTATTTTCTATTCAAGGACAGATAAAACGGTATACGCATATGTATATAAGGGATATTTATTTTCTTGCATTACATCATCGCAGTTAAAAACATGCTGATACATATGAATATTTTGCCAAATATAATCGTCGATGGATGGTTAACCAAATGACTTTGTGGCGACAAAGTTTCTACGGCATATAACCATCTACATTGTAGGTACATAATAATTATGTACATATAAATTGAGAAAGAATACTTTATATTTACTGAAAAACTCAAGTAACACTCGTCATCGTGTAGAACAAGTAATTATCATAATTTGTCAGAATTTCTTTCTTATGTTGGCCTTAAGCGTCAAAGACAAAGGAGTTCAATGAATCTTATTGGAATTAAACTTTGCAATGAAGAATTTATCTTGTTTGTAAAAAAAGTGATTTATTATTCGTAAGGACATGACATTTGTAATTTGCAGAAGTTTTGAATGCCAAAAAAGTTTATTAATTTCAGAAAGAGGTTCAAATCACGATAGAAATTATAGTTAGTTGTGTATGGGATGGTGCCTTAAGAATGAGATCATTTTTCTTTCGTGTAGAGATGCAATTGATAAAACTACCCAGCACTGTTTTTTTTTTTTTTTTTTTACTGAAACCAAGGTTTACTCTTTTAACCATCTAACCTAAAAACTATTACATAATCACGTGAGTTTTTCGTGATATTTCAAGGGCAAACATTACTTTTTATATATGGTAGTTTCGAGACACAAAAAAAGAAAAAAAAAGTCCTGCCAAAATTGCTTAACTTTTTTGAATATCATCCTCTATTGGGAACTTGATTGACTACAACCGGAGGCTGAAGTGAAGGTTGTTTATGATTATTTCATAATTTCTTCAATGAAATCTTAAAAATTATCACATGCGTGATATTTAACTGTCAGTTCTAATTTCATACCTAGGATTTCTTAACTTCCACTCAATCAAATCTTATAAATTAATATCTAAATAAACAGAAGCAATCAAAATGATGACTATTACTAATTAATATAGTCACGCTATATGAAGAACTAAGAACGTCCTCGTTGTAAATGATTTTCAACGTTGTTAAACCAATTAGATCTCTTAAATATATGCACATATGTGTGAATAACACAAATGCTTTTCGACAACAACAATAATTCATAGTTTTGCGAAATGTTAATTAAATTAGAACATGCAAGGCAAGTTTAAGTTCAAGTTTAACGATATTATGATAAGTTTTTATTTTTTGTTGTTTTTTAGCTTATATTTTTGCAAATAAATATTTTTTATTTTATTTTACGACCTACAGACAATTCCCAGAATTAATAACAAAGTAAATGTTTCTGTAATGAAATTCTGTGTAGGTATGTTATTTAATACATTTACATTCGTTAAAGGTTCATACCTATTCGTTTAAGAATGTGATGAAGATGATGAATCATATATTGAAACATCGAAGTTTGTGAATTTTACTTGCACACGTTTGTTGTTAGCAAGAATTTAATAATTATGTTCGTTGATAGCAAATTTCGTAAATTTCGTGTGCTTGTGGGCATATTATAAGGAAATTTTTATTGAAGGCTATTTTGTATCTTTTATGAAATTTAACCAGATGAATACAATGAAAACAGAATTTGAATTAGTAATATTCCTAATAAGGAAAATAACTTAAAATTCTTAAGTGAGCCTTTCGAGCTTTATTTTATTGTTTATTTTTTTTACTTGCGATATATGTACATATGTATGTATGGTATGTATATACATATGTAGGACGTAGGTACTATATATGGCAATTTATGTATTCGTAAAAAAATCGAACTCAAGATTTTGATCAAAGTTGAAATTACGATGATAGCGAATTCGAAAAAAGTGGGTCTCGCAATTCTGTCTGTCTGTTCTTTCGGCTGTAGCCTAAACAGGTGGTTCGATTTTCTTTAAACTTGGTACTTAGCGTTTTTTGGGCATTACCCGCATATATTTTTTTCTTTTTTTTTTAGGACCAAAAATAACTGTACCTGCCGTACAACTTTATTAGCAACAAATAAAAATATTATTTTTCTCAAAAACGTGCCCACAACTTTTTTTTTAAAAACAATTCAGTAATTTTTTTTACAAAAAGGTTACCATTTTATAAAACAAAATTCTGAAAAATTGTAATAAATGGTACCTCCCATAGTACCATTTTTTTGATTTTCGATGTTTTCAAAAACGGTTCAACTGATTTTGATTATTTTTTTTTAAGAAAATTAATTTTTTTTTGGATTTTTAAAAAAAGTTTTAAATTTTTTTTTGAGAACTTAATAATTCGAAAACGACTTTCTCGATTTTTACTAAGCTTAGCACTCAGCTGTTTTTTAACATTATATAGCAAATTTTAAATACAATTTTTGCTTATAACCAACAAATAACCGTACCTCCAATACAAATGTTTGAAGATCTCATTTTTCTTAAAAACGATCTACCATATTATTGAAAAAAAAAGTATCTATCGTTTAAAAATGGTACCATTTTTTTGGTTTTCGACTATCTCATTATTTGTTGAACCAATTTTAATAAAAAATGTTTACCCAAAACCTCCTAATAAATTTGAATAATTTTGCATATCAAAACTTTCAAAAAAATACAATTTTTGGATTAAAAAAAAAATTCAAAATTATTTTTTTGAAAATTCGATATTTCGAAAATGGGTATATTATTTTTTTTTTTAAATTAATTTTTAAACTCCGCAGTAATAAACACTTAAAAATGGCGTACCAATTTTTTTCTTAAAAATGTTTTCAAAATTTTATATACATACATACATATATAATAAATTAATTAAAAAAAAAAAAACGATTTTTAAAATTTTTTTCTTATGAATTGAGATTTGTGTAAGAAATCAGAAGGTGTGCATTGCGTTGGTGTCAAAACAGTTTTAGAAGTTGTTTAATTAATTTATTTCTTATTTTTTAACAAGTTTTCAGTCTAAAGTGTAAGTTCCATGTACATTCTAAACCATTTTATTTCCAATTGCGATGTTTCTAATTTGGTATAGTTCTCTACTTCACATCTATTTTAAAATTAATTTTTCAAAAATGAATTCATTTGATAAAATATTTATCTATGCTCACCTATACTTTACCTTACCAATTAATTAATTTTTTGGACACGCTATAGGCAATTTAATTTGTAAATTTTTGTTTGAGCTGCTCAAAAGAGCAGCTTTTTTGGGACCTCATAAGAGGAAACAATTCTAAAATAAAAAGTGGGCGTGGTAGTGATAGAAAGGACAAATAATGTGATGCACAGGTTTATGAAAGCTTTTAATAAAAAAAATTTAACGATCTAAGGACGTTCAATAGCGAGAAAACAAAAAAAGTGAGCGTGGTCTTGGGCAGATTTTATTCAAACCAATTTCTAAGCAGCGAGAGCTAAATTGGTTCAGCATAGTTTTCTAGTTTATAAGTCCCATATTTTATACAGAGTATAACATTCATTTTTGTACATGTTTGTCTTTGACTCCAAAATATAAAACCTAAATTAAATTAAATTAAAATAAATTAATACAACTCAGCTTGACTTTCGAGATAATTGCCACCATTCAAATTAAAAAGTCAGAAAATGCCCAATGGTCAATTTGTTTGTCAGCGAAATAATAATTTTTGTGGTTTTCCGACTCCAAAAATAAAGTTAAGTGTATTAGGCTTTATTATAGGTACTGATTATTTTTTTTCGATTTGAGTCACCAACAACTGCAGTAATTTCCGTTCAACAAAAACCATTTCCTTTTTGTTGCTAATGAAATGAAAAATAATGATAAATGTGAAATAACAATGACTTAATCCTTCGCATTTGCAGCAGCCGTGTGCAAGAAAACAAGAGATACCATCCGCCTGGTTGGAGCGATATTATTTCATTTTTGATTTATATTTAAAAAATTAAAAATAAAACCAACTCCATTAAATAATATTTCCTTCTTGGCAGAGATTGCACATTTTGTTGCAATAATAGCATCTCAATTTAATCGACGACTATATATTTATTATGGCCTCTTGCAGACTGATGATCCACTTAAAATGAAATAATAATAAAAAAAAAAAACATTTGACTCTGCATCAATTGAATTCAATTGAAGGCTTTCATCACTCTGCAAAAATATAAAAAAAAAGTAGGTATACAAAAAACATTTTGCTCGCAAGTGAAACATTACTCTATGGTTTAAGAGTCTATTATTAACCAAATAAAGTCTTTTGGACTTTCAATAAGTTTTCAAAAAGGTTTTCCTGCACACAAGCAATTTTCCTGCTCGAATGTTTCAGCCATAATTTCAAAGTGGAAATTATAACTTAGAGGTGCAACTCCATTTTTGTTATGAAATTCTACGCTTCTGTATTATAGACGGATCGATGGTAATGCCAACTTAGTATAGGTACCTATTTAGAGTTCCACACGGATTTATGGCTTGTTTGTGATTTAAATTCGTTCCGTCCAACAACTTAACCGTCACTTATTGTAGTTCATTTTCCAGGCAAACAATTATGGTTCACATTTTATCCATAGTTGTTTCCCTTTTTCAATTTTACAATCATAAGTATGACAGCGCACAGACAGAGCTAGGTTTATTGACTCTATAATATCAGAGTTGCCACGGAACATTTTTGAACAAATAACAAAATAATGTGGTTTTAAAAAACTTGTTTATCGGTACTACGTATTAGTACCAAATATTAAATAACTTATTGTTCATGAAAACAACATGAGATAAGGATTATTTTAAGCATGTCAGCCATTTTATTTGTTTTGCTGCTGTCAATTTGACAGATTAGATGTGCTTATATTTTTAATTAGCCAGTTAACGTTTCTGAGATCTCACTAAACAAACTACATACTGTCAGCTTCACTGAGGACTGGAGTAGGAGAAACCTGAACAAGATTTCTCCGCTTGAAGTCAAAAGCACTCTCCGTCTTTTTATATAAATTGATCAAAAAATTATTGTGCAAGCGAATCAAAAAAATATCAGTTTCAGCGTTTTGACAGCAAAAGTCAGGAATCTCACTGAGGAATCACGTTCAGATTTCTGAGATTATTGAGATCTCTGAAATTGTTGAGATCTCTGAGATCTCAGTGAACCTAGAGTAGTGATACTTCTAAACTAGACTATATACATAAACGAGACTTCTCCTTTTGCCGATTAGTTTATGACATTAACTTAGTTTAATAAAGCGCATTTAGGAAAAATAAAACACAGTAGGTACCAAAAAAAAAACAATGTATCTAAAAATGTATTGCGGCAACCATCCGATATACCACAGTATAATAACATCAATACCATTTGTGTGGTTGTCCCCTTCAAAGTAAAGTTAAATAACATGATGATTTCTATAAAAAAGGAACCAAAATAAAACTAAATGTGTCTTTTGTCTAGACTCAGTCCTTTATTTAATATGAACGCAATTCTGTTTTAATATGTTTTTCTTATTAGTTTAGTTAGTTTTTAAGTATGGAAGTTTCAACTACAATTTCAATAATGTTTTCAATAAAGAAAACAATGTTTATAATAATTGAATGGAATCCAAAATTAACATTTTAATTGTTAATTTTGAAAAATTCTAAGAATTGAGTATAAACAACTCGATTAGATTTCAGAATGAATGAATTCCAAATTCCAATGGAAAACAAAATTAATGCCAGATTACAGATATATATTTATACTTACCCAAAAAAATTACAAAATGGCAAAAAGCTTCAAAGGTTTTCACAAATAATTAACACATTTTCCTAATAACGATACCTACATACATATATCTGGTGATATTTTATAGTAACAACAACCTTTTTTCTAAGCTCTTAACCTCAATCTTGAGTCAGCAGACAGATAATATTTTTAAGATCAAATTAAGTTCGTAATTGAATCAATCTAAAATTAACTGTTTAGTAGGTAGGTATATAATTTCTCTTCATTATTTTTTAATTGTTTTTTTTTTTCTGTTAAGTACATAAGTACATAATTTAAAATTAATGAAACTCCAGAGTTCATTCTAAGGTGTGTGAACTTATTTGAATGAAACATAATTAAAAAGTCATTCCACGATGACACATCAATTAGAAGACTTCATTATGACTTTTGCATTATTGTGGTGTGGCGTGGCGGTGGTGGCGGCATTTCTTTAAACGCAACCGTTATGTATTAGTATTAGTCTTGATGAATGAGGTTAATGAACTTTGATAAGATAAGATAAGTTTTAAGAGTAAACTATTATTACTCCTCTTTGCTTATAAAAAACAATGTTTAATTCATGGTGTCCGAATGTAGAACGAATGCTTTTCTGCATAATATAAATGACTAATAGAATATTTTTAATATCAGTTTTTTTTTTTAGGTCATCTTTTGGATTGAAAATATATCATTGCAAAACTTATGTATTTTTTCATTAGATTGTTGACACAATTTCACATTTGACCATTTCCAGATTTATGCAACTGGATGTCCCTGTTTCTCACTTCAACCCAAATTCTTTCTTATGCTTTCAAAAAGGGGATGAAGTTTTCTGCCTGCCGGTTTACATTGTTCTTTAAGAAGAAATTTATAGTCTGTTTAATGATAAATAAATCCGGCACTGCATATGACCTAGTTATAAGACAACGAGTATTTTAAACTTCTTCTTAGTATAGTTGTTTGCATTTGTATGAATGTCACGACATTTTGAAAGTGTCATTAAACTTCTCTTGCACTTATGATAAAAATAAATACCCTATCGCCCACGGGTGTTCCAAATACGGAACTACATGCCATGATGCATGATCCAGCCAGTTATAAGCTACTTCAATCCAACAGACCCACAGACACATTACTCGTTTAAGTCAAGAGTTCCTTCCTTTTGCATAACACTTTGTGATGGAGTGTTCATTGCACAGGTGTTGTGACTCTTCACGAGGACTCCACATATGGAGGCAACATTAGCCACTATCACAACTTCAACAGGTTTATTCCTCAAAGATAGTTAAAAAAAAAAAACGTATGTGATACAAGCAACCCAGTGACACTCTAATCACTCCTGGCCTCATCTTGTCAACGGTAGTGAGGGCTGCGGCAGCGGAACGCGGAGGGGGTACGTTGTGTCACTGTGCAATAGAGAGGCAAGCGTGCAGCACCTGTAAATGCACACCAACGGCCAACAGGTTAACTTTGATAACAGTCCAACGTCGCGGAACGGGTTTCGTATAAAAAATATTTCCTCTCTTTCTGTTGTCATCATTGTGGCGGGAGGCAACAAACGTTCAAATGAATTCACTTCTCTCTTTAGCAGTAAAGGTACGCGTATGGGCGCATGAGTTCTTCCGGTTTGACATGACTTATGTAACGGTTTTTTGTTTGTGGTTATTATTATTGCTGAATTAATCAACACCGGGCTTTGACTTTTCCCGTGAACAAAAACATATAAAATGTGTAGGTACAAATAATGGACCAAAGATAAAAACTTCCCATGTGCGAAGACATAAACAAAAAAACTTTGGCACATCCCATGGGAATTATTTTGGTTACAAATATGACAATAGTAAAAGCAACGAAGTGGAAAAGAGGATTACATAGATACAACAAAAAAAGTTTCATAAGATACACCGTTAAATCCACATAAAATTGGGAACAATGCTATCTGAAGATAGCAGAAAAAGCATGGGGAGGATTTAAAGATAATAGAAAAGACATTTAGGTTTTATCTCTTTTAAATGTTAGATAGAACATTTCCAAATGCGAACTAAGGATTTGTCAATGGCATTCAAAATGTAAGTTAACTCTCCCGTTTCTATAAAGGCAAAACAAATTTTAGTCGTTTACCGTATATCCATTGGATTAAATGAGATTTTTTGCCATTGATTTCCCTCCCATTTTAGTTTAGTTCACATTCAACGGAATAGCCAAAGTGGAAATAAAGAATATTATGTTAAATGTTTAAGGTGATTTACATTTTGAATTGTAATTTGCTTATATTTTTAAACTGCTTTTTTTTCTTTAAAATAAAAGAAACGGAGTTTGATTCATGACTCTTTTTACAGATAGCCACTAGAATTTTAACTGTCAAAATATTCTCTATTATACATAACTGCTATTTATGTGATGTTTTAGATTATTGTTAATTAATTTAATTTTCTGGATCTGACCATCATACCGATAAGCATTTCGTATACACCCTATGAACCGGATAAAATAAATAATAAATTTGGTGGCGCAATACCTCGTATAGAACCAGGTCTTATAGACTTTATATATGTACTTAGCAAAGGACTTAATTCTAATTCCAGATAAAAATTAATTAACCGTTCCGAATAATCGATTTGTCATTCATTGCATAGAAACATTAAAAATTTTTGTAACTCAATCAAACAATTTTTGTTTATTACAAAATTGGTTGATATACTTAAAAGGAATAACAAAACAGTTACGACGTATTGATATTTTTGTTGATGTGTAAACATTTAAATATGAAGGCGGTAGGGTAAAATAAAAATGTTGTGCTGTTACACGTTACGATACGTTGATGTATATTGGATACGTTCAATATTGGGTACGTTCCTTCCTACCTCAAACTAAATCGAAAGGTCGAGTTGAGTTTGCGTTGTAATTTGGTTGACAGTTCGAACTCGCCACGTTCTGTGATGTAAAACCAGCACTTGAATATTTAATTTGATATTTGCACGTCATCTTAACCGTGAGTTCCAGCACTTACACTTTTTTTTTAATTCTGTGAGTTTTTGTCATCTTTAAAATTATTTGTCTGTCCGTGTATTGTCCAAAATATATTAAACAAACAGACCTATTATCTGTCATTATTTGTTTTTTTTTTTTTTTGTTCACGATTTGACACGGTGTCCCTTTTTTGGCCTTTCAAATGTTCTAAATACATGTTTACATTTACATATTATACGTACAAATATTCTGGAACATCAGCCATAAATGATCAAATCTGGCCTTAAACATAATCAAAGGAAAAGTGATACAGGGTGAACGGGGCAAACGGATTGGTTTCGATAAATTTTTCGTATCACAACGCAGCGGTTCTTAAACGGCTGGTAATTTTTACGGGATCAAAAAGCCAGAACACTTCATTTTTGCGATTAAAACTGGTATAAACTAACTTTCACAGTGTTGTGTTGGGCAATAGGTATGCGTCTCTGCCACGTCCCACCCTGTATATAATAAAAAACAGCTTTCATCAAAAGGGTTAGCTTTTTTTTTAACATACCCACTTCCTAAATTAAAATACTGCGTGACAAAGTTACTGAATTAACACGAATTTCCTGTTTATAAAAACTCAATAAAATATGTAGGTACGTGAATGCTAAAATAAACATACTTCTAAAAGCAGAACAAACTTTACATGAATCTGTTTTGATTTCATTAAAAAAAAAATATAACACGCATTATGCAAGGTGGCTTAGTTTGTTCATTCTATTGCGGCAATCCGTGACCCATAAATTATTAATTGTTTGTTGTTTTCTGCTTCTTTTTTTCTGTGTTCTAGCTTTGTTAGTATAATAACAACTATTGTTCTATCTACGCCCCAAACAACACCATCTGCCGCCATCAAACTGCCACTCGCATAACTTCATATAACATCATAAGCGTGCGTGTTTAGTTTACGGTATGCTTGTGTGTTCTCGTTACCTGTGATGTGAAGTGATGCAAAACTTTAAATCGAACTGCATTCGTTCTTAATATATAGGTTGATAACAGTGAGATACATATTTATGTTCGTATACAAAGATTGCATCTTAACGTCACATTGCGATGTCTATCGGCTTGCCAAGAGCATTTCCCGCGTTTTAATAACTCAATCATCAGTATATCGATTCAAAAACCACCGCATTTCCATATACATAGCTATGTACCTATTTCGATGGCGTTCATGTGCAATGTGCAATGTGCATTCAGAACACAATTCCTTAGGCTTCGATTGCACTATTCGGCGCGTTATTCCTTCAGTAACTTGGTTGTTATAGCAGTGAAAAAAATTAATATGCACACCGATAACCCTGGCGCAAACGATATTAATTCCAAAAAAATCAATATTCATTGTGATTCGTATACTGTGGGATTTGTGAATGCAAAAACCGAAACCGACAGAGTGTGGTTTCTGGGTCAGAGACGGAACGAACAAAGCCGGTTGAGAATGACACTGAATATGTTCATTGAAACGCATACGAAACGAAATATGGTTCATTCTGTTTGTGAGAGGCGCAGTGGGCCAGGGTATAAGCAGTAGATTTGAGGAAATTGCTGCTGTCTTTTATATAAACCGGCTATATGCTGAAGCATATACTTCAAACCTTAACTATAATAGTCTTGGAGGTAGAGTTATTAAAAAACGAAATACTTTAGTACGTCAATTTATAAGGTTATGCAATACCATTTGGTAAGTACTACGCGAAATGTTTATTTTTAGTAATGTGGTTTTAACACTTGTTTTGCTTTGATTTTTTTACTATAATTAAATACTTAAATTTCTTGGGGTTGAATTTGAAGTAATGAAGATTGAAGTATATTTACTTTGTTAGTCGTTTCGAGTCTTCAACCTTTTATTTGTATGCTTTGAATTATTGTTAATTTCTAGAAGCCAAATTAATAAACGTGAAATAGGGAAGGGTTAGGCCTTATTCCGTGGACTAAGTGCAAAGTGTTATTAATAAAACAAAATTTCTACAAAGCGACGTTTATTAAACCACCGAAGATTTGAGTAGGTTCTGGAGAATATAATGAAAAACGTGATTTAGAAATGGTCTACTCTGTTGTTGTTACTTCAGTTCTCACTCCTTTTTCTTTTTTTTTAACTTTTCCATTTATTAAATAAAATCAAAACAGAAAATAAAAGTAACAGACACAACACAAACAATTGAAAAATGATAAGAATTTTGACAGAATTTTGACAAGAGAATTCTAAGGTGTGTAAGGTGTATTTCGTATTGTCGTATTATCATAATTTTCTGTCAAAACCCATACGAAAAAAAATCCGAGTTACCAAACATGCATCTTACTTATTGTAATAGATTTTTTAAAGAGATTTTTTGTAAACGTCACTTTACAAAGTATTCACGAACATTTTGTTTTTATCGGTGGAAATTTTTAATACATATGTAGGTAACTTGACTCTTATTTAGGTAATGATTAAGTAAGCTCGTGGAATAAAGGTGGGATAAGTGTCTTCTATAAATAATAAATATGCCTGTAGAAGTTTTTAAAACGCATAGAAAAAAAAGGTGATCCCTTAATTATTTGTAATTTTATTAAGATAGACTATAGGGTGCTATAGCTTAACTGAATTTGGAATAGTATTAAAACATATAAAGGAAAGGATATATAGTTTGTATAGAAACACCAAGTTATGTCTGTGATTGTGGCGCTAATTAGGCTTTAAAAAAAATCAATGCCAATTTGAAGTTCCTATTAATTTCTTAATAGACAGAAACCATTGTCATGCCCTCGTCATCTCTTCTTCATTCTGATGTGAACTAGGCCACTATACACTAAGTATATATAAATTATTTATTTAACAAAACTGTAAAATATAGTCATAATGATCTTCATTAACATTTTATATTTGACACATATTATCTTTTTTCAATTAAATAAACAATGTAGATGTTTATTTTTTTTTCATTTTTGTTTATTTTTGTGTCTTAATTTGCATATTTATGTTTTTATTTTCAGACAATTTTACGCTTGCATAAATTAGGTACGCTTTTGTTAGAAAAAGAATTATTTATCGCAGAGAAAATCTTATAAAACATTTGAATTAACTGAGTGACATGTTACAAAAAAAAGCAAACAGAATTTAGTTCAATTGGCAAAAAATAAATAACGTCAAAGTGGCAAGATTTGGTAGCAAGGCATTTTTGTTATATGTATAAAAGCTTTATGATACAAATAATAAATTTTATATATAATTAGCTAAGTAAAATATTACGCAAATTTTTAATACAACTCATAATAGAAATTTTACATAATACGAATTTGTAACAATTTGTACGAATTTGTAACAATTTTTAAGATTTGTGTTTTCAAGATTTGAATAGACGTGTTCTTTTGGGGATGGTGAATTATTAATTCATTCAAGCGTTTAATCTAATATTACCAGCTGGATATAGTCAATAGGCGTGTTCAAGAAAATGAGATCTCGGAAAAATTTCTCAGTTTTGCTGTCAAAACCCTGAGGATAAAAAATCTTGGATTCGCTTGCTCAACTTTTGAGTGAGATAAATCTCTGAGATCTTATTTTGCTGAACACGCCAATTAATCCAAAAACTATTACTTTTTTATTATTATTACGGTAAGGTAGTGTCAACTGTTGTGCAAATAAAAAAGCCAACAAGCACATGAAAAATATATAAACACAATGAAAAAAGAGATGGGTATATATATATAACTGTGATCCTGTTTATTTTATTGTGATTATCTGATCCAGGTGAGATCATGTGGATACTAAAATACATCTATTATAATAGATTTGTGTAATGTGATCCTCAAGTTCCTTAGATGAACGACAGTTCTGAAATTTGCTCTAATTTTTCTTAAACGACTCAAATAATATGGATGACATTTTTAGAGTTTGTTCTGATAAAATTTTTAGTTTTTTAAGGATTTTATATAAGGATAAAGTTTTAATAAAGTAATAGTGGGTTGGTAATGGACGGGACAAATAACACATAATAATATCTAATGACAAATTATTAGATTCGTTCATTGCACTTTACCCAGGGTTGCCCAGGTTTTCTTGACAACCCCAAGAATTGTTAAAAAAATCTTGGGTTTTATGGTTTTCAAAAAAACATTCGAGGATGCAAATTTCGTTGTGAACATTTAAAGCAAGCAACAAGAAGTTATGTGCTCAATAGTTGAAATATAAAATTTGTTTTAAATTAGTTTTAAAAATGAATTAAAACACATTCAAGTGTTTCCCTTTTCTATTTCTATTTATTATCTACTTCAGGGCGAATCCAGGGCGAGTTTAGGGTGACCCCAGGTCTCAATATCAAAAAAAAAAAAAAAACAGAATTTGACTGTCAGGGTGAGTTGAGGTTTTTCAAAAAACGTTTTAGGGCAACCCCAGGGTAACTTCAAGGCTCAGCGAACAACAACAAACCTATTGTCTAATAACAAATTTACTTCAAAAGTTTATTTAGATATGTAGGTGCTATTCAGGATCGTATCATTGTTAAGCGTTTCATATATTTTAAAGATAATATATATTTTAGTTTTGAAGTTTATGAACATAGGTGTCATCCTGTGTTATTGAAATGGGACAGTTAAGGGAGGTTAGTGACATTTGACTTTCTATAAGTACGTCTTTTAATTAGAGAGTGAGTTCTATAACACAGTACATACATATATTAAAGGTAATATCATTAGCGTTTTTATTTCATTGATTGTTTGTTTAGTTCTGCGTATCTGTCAAAATCGTGGTATTATTATGGGAAAATGGTGAACCCCTTTACTTGTCTTATTTTAATATTTTGTTGTTATTTCTAATGATGCGTGTTGTGTTCCTGTGGGCACTCGAACAGCCATTTTTAATTTTTTGACACTTTCAACTTTGACAACCTGCGCAATGTATTACCTTAGATTTGTGTACTTTGGTTCTATAATGTATACGAGAAAAACAATTTTGTATTAATACGAAATTAAAACGTAAAATGATTTTAAAATATTGGAAATTATTTATATTTCTTTAATTGTAACGTTCATCAGAATAGAACGCTACTGTCTAAAATAAAGTACGCATACGCCACAGTGTACAATGTACTTGGGTACATGCACACGTCGGAATCATTGGTAACGAATTTGCAAACATATCAGCTAAAGAATTCAACAAATATCCTTTGGCAAGAGAAATTCCTATTTCTTATCGTCTCACGAGAAAATTTTTTGAATCTATCCAGAGAACACAGATGGTTGAGGAGTGGAAATATTCTGAAACCTTTCTTCGAAAAGACCACGTTGTCCCAAATCATTTACTGTATAATCCACCTTTAACGAGAAATGACTGCATAAAACTGCTTAGATTCAGCTTAGGCAAAACGCTTTTCACTAGTCGACCTCTATACAACAGAGACACTCCAGAAGAATTTCAGAGCTCTGGTACTGCACTTATTATTTGGCACATATTGGTTACATGTCCAATCTCCAAACGTATAAACGTAGGTTTAATATCCAAAAAATTTCGTAATTATAAACAAAGAAAATGATTATTAAGACTATTTGAGGAAACGAATCTTATATAGATATTTAAGGAGTTAAACATAAGTACTTAAGTCACAGTTTGCGCTAACGAAAAAGTAGAACATAAACGTCTGAGTTGAACATAAAAGTTTTGTGTTCTACCCACTTTTTTTTCAGCGTAAGATCTTATTTTGTAAATAAATATTTAAGTTTTGTTAAAGTCCCTTAAAATTTAAATTGTATGTTCTTACAACTCCCTAAATACAATTTTATTAAATTTAGAGAAACCGTTTCGAATTACCTTTTCAGATATATAATTTAGGTCACCATCACCATCATCATTTTTTTATAAAATGAATGAAAAATTTGGGGTATAACAATACAAATTAATCAACAAATTATATTGTTTTGAGGGATTAAAATTTGTATATTTAATTTATTGGGTTAAACTTTAATTCGAAAAACTAACGGAACCAATCTTTTATAAAAATTTTAAGTAGTTTAACATTTCATAATAAATTACTCCTCTTTTTTATTTTTATTTTTAAGCCAGAGGCTATATATAGTAGCTTAGTGATTATGGCTTAGATGGCTACACAACACAACACTCACGCATTAAATCTTCACTTTCGATTGAAAATTAATATTGCAGTTCCGATTGTTATATGCTTGCAAACGTGTCATGATGATAAAATAGGAAGTAGTTTCCATTAGAAAAGTAATTAGTTTAACATTGATTATATATAGCCATGTAATTTTTAAGACAAAGAGAAAGTCTTGTAGTTAAGTTATATCTTTTGTGTAGAGTATCGCAGATGAGTTTACTTTGTACACACTCATAAAACTCACGTTCGAAGGAAAGGTTTTTCTCTTGTAAATTACATTGATGAGTGTGTTTATTTATTTTTTTTTTTAAGTTAGAGGATTTGTTTTTTTTCGTTATTTTTCTCTTTAAGTTGCGTAGTAGGTTCATTAGGTTTTTATTATATGAAGTTATCAGCAAATATAAGATGTGTTGTGGTTAGATTGTTCGGTCAAACAGTATTTTGTATGCATAATTTAATAATAATAATTTATTCATTAATTACTTGCTTATTTATACATCCACTTTAATTTTTAAGCACATCCATCCTTGAAGAATTGGAAAATTATAAACCGTTGATTTTTTTCCTGAATAAAGAGTTTTAGAAATCATCAGATTTTTAAAAATGATTTTTTAACCAGAAAAATGTTAATATGTTTTATTCATATATATTAGATTTTTGAGAGGGTTTTAGTAGTTCGGAATAGTTGTAGGTAAATATGATTTATTTAATTAAATGTCGCATTATTAAGGACGTTTGAACTTATGATAAAATGTCAAAAGTGACGACTTAAAAAAAATATTTCTTTCTTTGTTTAAAAAAAAAATTATAGAAGCACCGAATTGCTTTATTATTGAAATACTTGAAATAATTGTTAATTGTTTAAAACATTACATTAGTTTAATAAAATTCATTGAAGCCGTTTTCGAGAAAATCTGAATCGGAATCGCTATATATGGTTGGACTTAAAACACAGACGTTGAATTCTCAGATGTTCCTCGAAAGTTGCCTAGTGGGGGAGGTCAAGCAAATTAAATTTATTCATTGTTGCCGGCAATTAAGTTCTGTGTGTTGTATATAAAGAATGGCTGGTGAATACTCTCTCTCTCTCTCTTTCTATATCTAGGAACGGTAACCTGTAAAACTATATATAGGACAAAAAGTTTTGATCTTGATTTTGTTATTGTGGATTACAATTCAAAACCACTTTTAGGTCTTGAATCTTGCATTAAGTTAGGATTAATAAACCGCGTTAATTCAGTTGAAGCTAGAAATCCAGACTTACAAGATTTTATTCAGAAGAATAAGGATGTTTTCATGGGTCAAGGTCGATTTCCTGATAAATGTTCATTGGAACTAGATAGCTCAACATGACCGGTGAGTAAGCCACCCCGTAGAATTCCACTTAGTATAAGAGGCAAGGTTCATGATACTCTTTTAAAAATGAAAGAGAAAAATATTATTACAAAAGTAGAAACTCCTTCAGATTGGTCGCATCATATGGTTATCGTAGAGAAGGCTGACAAGTCAATTCGCATCTGCTTAGATCCGAGAGATTTAAATATGGGATTAAAACAAGAACATCATTTAATACCCAAATTAGAAGATTTTGTTTTTAAAATGCATGACATGAAGTTCTTTTCTATATTGGACTTTAAAGAGGGATTTTGGCAACTAGAACTGAATGAGGAATCAAAAAAACTTACTGTATTTAGTACGCCATTTGGAACATACCGATATGAAGTTTTACCTTTTGGTATAAAAACTGCTCCAGAAAAATTTCAGAAGCTTAATGACAAATATTTTAGAAACTTGCCAGGGGTATTTGGTTATATTGATGATTTGATCATTGGTGGGAAGACTTTAGCAGAGCATGATGAGAATTTAGAAAGAGTGTTGCAGAGAGCTAGGGAAATCAATATAAAGTTTAATGAGAAAAAAGTACAATATAGAGTCGAGAAAGTCAAATACCTAGGGCATATCTTTTCATCAGATGGAATATCACCGGATCCGAAACGAGTTGAAACTATAAAACACATTCAAACACCTTCTAATAAGAATGAACTTCAAAAAATATTAGGAACAATAAACTATTTACGGTCATTTATCCCAAATTTAGCTGAGTTATCAAGTCCTATGAGGGAATTACTTAAGAAAGAAAATATATTTTGCTGGTCACCAGCACAGGAGAAAGCACTGACAGATATTAAAAAGGCAATAATTAAGGCTAGCACTTTACGTTCTTTTGACCCAACTTTGCCTATTGTGATACAGACGGACGCTTCGAAAAACGGATTAGGTTGTTGTTTACTTCAAGAAGGAAGACCAGTTTCTTTTGCATCGAAAAGTCTCACTGCAACAGAAACTTCGTATGCACAGATCGAAAAAGAATTCCTGGCGATCGTGTATTCGTGCCAAAAATTTCATGATTATATCTATGGCCAACACGTTACAATTCATACGGACCACAAGCCACTTGTGTCAATTATAAATAGGCCCCTGGAAAAAACATATTCTGTCAGATTACAACGTATGAAAGTCAAACTTTTTAAATATGATTTTGAAATAAAGTATGTGCCAGGTAAATTTCTTCACATTGCTGATTTGCTTTCTCGAAACTCACACCTTGATTCAGAAATAAATTTAGAAAATATTTTAACAGATGTTGTTCATAGCGTGAGTATGAGTGACTCTAAGAAAAAAAAATATCAAGAACATACAACTCAAGATGAAATTTTGACAAATTTAATAAAACTGCTTAGAGAAGGATGGCCTAACTCTAAAAACAAATTACCTGACCATATGAAATTTTACTGGACTATAAAAGACAAAATATTTTTTGAAGATGGATTAGTTTTTTATGAAAATCGAATATTTGTCCCTAGAACTCTAAAATATGAAACGTTAAAAGCCTTACACGAAAATCATTTTGGTATTACAAAAACAATTTCACGCGCAAAAACATTATTTTACTGGCCAACTATGGCACAAGATATTGAAAATATAATTTACAGATGCCCAATCTGTGAAAATTTTGAAGTTCAAATATTAAGCAAACCTTACATTCGCATGAAGTACCAGAATATCCCTACCAAAAGGTCGGATGTGATATTTTGGAATTTGAAGGAAAATCATTTTTAGTAGCTATTGATTATTTTTCGCGTTGGTTTGATTTAAAAAAACTACCAAACAAATCAGCTAAGAGTGTTGTTAGAATGTTAAAAGAAATTTTTGCCACTCATGGAATCCCGGAAATAGTGGTTTGTGATAACCAACCATTTAATTCTTTTGAATGCCATAACTTTGAAAACGACTGGGGTCTAAAGTTCATTTATTCAAGTCCATACTATCCTCGCTCTAACGGACTAGCAGAGAAGGCAGTTCATATAGCCAAAACTATGATGAGGAAATCTAAAGAAAGTAATATAGATATTAATATATTTCTACTTGAATATCGAACAACAATAATTCCAAGTATAGGTTATACACCATCTCAGTTATTAAATAGCAAGTTACTTAGAACAAAACATCCTGTTGCTAAAAGCTTGCTAATACCCAAAACAATACCATTTGATGTAAGGGACAATATGTGTCTAATAAAAGAGAAACAACAGAAATGGTATAACAAAAATAGTCGGCATTGCGAATTAAAATTTGAGAAAGGAAACAATGTTGTTTATAGGAGGGATGGAAGATGGGAACCTGGTAGGATTGAAAGAGCAGCAGAATCTCCTAGGTCTTATTTTATACGCAATGAAAACAATCACATAATACGCAGAAATAGTTTACACTTACGCAAATCGTTTAATGAGCCACACTTTAAGCAACCTGAAGATGCACTTGAAACTAAAGTTGAAACTCAAATAGAACCTACTTTGCCACTGTTAAAGCCACAACAGATTGAAAAGTCAATAACCTCGTCAACAAGTAATAATAAGCAAGATCACTACATTACCAGGTATGGGCGTAAGATTGTAAAACCTAAATTCTATCAAGCGTAAGATAAAATAGTTCCGCATTTGCATAAGTCTCATTTGTAGCCAGTTGTTGCGGGAGATGTTGTATATAAAGAATGGCTGGTGAATACTCTCTCTCTCTCTCTTTCTATATTGAATTATATATAAATAGTTATATATAGAATTATGTATTAGGTTAAGCTAGAATTAAGAATTGAATAAAATGTCACTTGGATCTAAAACGTGTTTCCATCAATAGCACACTGTGACCAACTCGGAATAACTAAAAGTTGCCTAGTGGGCGCAAAAAGTTGCTTCAGCCACCAAATTAAAGTTGTTTAGTTGGCACCAGACCTAACTTAAGATAAAGTTCCAACTTATTAGTGTTTTTTTTCACTGCCTGAGTTAACTTGGAGTTAAACCAGATTTAGTCAACAGTGCAAACAAATTGAACCCCTGTTAAATTTCCTCCTTTACATTTCAGTTGTAAAAAAATTCGATGAGTTAACTCGGAATCTAATATTACTGTTGTTGATTCCTTTGAAATCTAGCCCTTGCAGTGAAAACACTATTCATTGAGTAGTTCATGAAGGACTTTTATTTCCTATATATAATAAGGGTATTCATGCAACGAGATAAGTTTACCAATTGTGTAAAAAGATAAGTTAACGCAAAAGTTTGCTGTTCGTTAAACGTCACGTTAAAAGTCACAATGACGTTTGTATGAGTTTATCCAAATAAATTTGTATAAGTTTCCGCAACAAAATCCTTAGATAATTTTATCCAATTTGCGTAAACCATTTCCCATACAAAATTTGACAATTCATTTACCAAAAGATAAATTTATCCAAAAGATAAACTTATCTAGTGTTTTACGACGTTGCATGAATCCCCCTAATATAAATTTTAATGTAATTTAATTATAAATTATATACATGTTTTGTGTTTTTTTTTTTTTAACTTAACTTACATTTAGTTTTTTTTCTTTATTCTTTTAATATTGTTTCTTTTCTTGATTTATGAATGTGATCTGTCTAATGCAATGTCGTGGCTGCACGTTGAATGGCGGAAATATCGTGCTTGCAATATTGCTTTACCTTTCTTAAAGATGGATGCCAAATGCATCCGATTGTTTTTCAGAATTGCCAGATTTGACAACAACTGTAAAACAGAAAAATTCCTTTTTACACAGATAATTTGGTCAGTTCAAACTTCTTAAGACTCAAATGTAGGTATCATCGAAATTTCCTCAGTTTTGCTATCCAAACTGATGAAATAACATTTTTGATTCCCTTGCTTAAGTGAACTTTTGTATTTTAAAATGAACAAATCTTATTTAGAAATTTTGAACTAAATATTAAAAATATCAATTATGAGTACGTAGAAATTTAATCGAAATAATTTTATGAACTACAAGCCTGCAACAATTAATTTACTTAATTTGAATTTTTATTTTCAGACAAATATCTATGGCAGACCTTCCACCTTTACCAAAAAGCCTCAGTACTCATTTAACTTTTAACGAGCCAAACGATGTTGATGATTGTGAGAATGGAAATGGAACAAACAATGGAACTACTGAAGTAATTGGCACAACATTAGATAAACAGCTGTCAGTTTTACGAAAAGAAATGGTAAGCAAATAAATAATATGCGACAAATAAATTGCCAAAGAAGCCATAATAAACAAAGGTGAACAATAATTGCAAAACCCAAACTTTCTTGTGCCATTGCGCGGAGGTCATAGTATTAATATACTGAGAACCATGAAATTTCTCCTACTGTCTATTATAAATTGATATGATAAACATAACGGTGGCGCCACCGGGAAAGACTATAGATAGATGACTATTGTGTTCACCTTTTGCAAAAATTTCATATCTATTAAAATGCCGGGCGCAGATTCTTTTTATTTGCGGTTAACGTTTGTATTTTGAGGGACACTTTGTGCATTCGCAAAAAATTCAAGTCGTTTAAATGGTACTACGAATGAAAACAAATCAGTTTGTCTTTTAGTCTTAACTACTACCGAACTGATTTAATTTGTTGGTTAAAAAACTGATTTAATAGTGAGTGGGTTTCATTTTTGAACAAGATTAATAAATCACGAAATTATAAATAATGATCAAGTTCTTTCGTTCTTGTGGGTTGTGATGAAGAAAAGAAGATTAAATTATGGCAATGCCATGTTTTATCAATGCCTATTTAAATGAAATTTTAGTTTTTGTGACACTATTTTTGTGAAACTTTGACGACTCCAAATTTTCTAAAAATAAGGTTTTAATTAATTTTGTTATCTTTGTTAAATCACTTAGAAAAATGTTGTACAACGATGTTACAAATTTTTAAAGCAATTCAAAAAAACATCTTTGTTCAACCAAGTCTTGTGCTTAATTTCTTTAAGCGAAATAAAGATTAAAAGCACAAGACACAATAATATGCAATAATGTGGCCCAAGACAATTAAATTGTCTTATGTAGGAAAAGTGTTTAGTTAGATGTTCATCATCATGCTTAATCCATCCGAATGAGCTTCATAATGCGAGGTACTTTCTTTTATGACTTGAATTTTCTTTGAGTATGTCAAAGTGCTGTGTGTCAGGCATAAACTAAGCACTCTCTGTACTTAACCTCAAATTCACATCACACAGAAAACGATGATGATGATGATCATAATAATGTGTGCTTCTGGTGCAGGGTTTTTAAAATGCGTTTCAAAGCGCTCAAGTTTCTTTTGTGGGTTGTCGATGGAAGTTGCTCTGTCCAATTTACGAAATTAATATGTCGAGAGTATAGATGTTATTCATGTCATGATGTAAAGTTGAAATGTGGGATTATCATGAAAAACGGTTTCCAAAATTATGCAAATCCATCTGTTATAACCAACAGATTGCAGAGTTTCAAAGCGTTATAGTCTTGCTACACAATTCGAGGTGCTCCGGGGGAATTTTTGGTATTTTTTTTTTTGATTTAATTTCATTGATCTTATCATAAAGACAAATGCATTCCAATCAGACAGAAAAATGTTGTATCGAATTTCAATGAACTTGAAATTGAGCACAACAGACGAACACAATGGCAAACAAGTATAATGCTGAACAAAGTGTAAGACATTGTGAATAAAAAAAATACGCATACCAGTTTTATTGTTAAAGAAATCAAGAATTACGTAGTTCGTTAATTTTTTTTTTGGGATTTTTTGTATGAGAAGATAAAAATAAACTTTGTTGACAAAAAATATTACGATTTATGTACATACGAAAAATTGAACAGTTCAATGTAAATTTTGAAAAAAGATATGAAAGCAACGAAATCAAACCATTTTTATAGTAAAATATTAAAAATTTTAAGTGTTTAATAAATGGTTTTTACTTTTCGGAGCTATTTAATTGAAATTTAAAATTTAAATATTTATTACACTTGAAAATCAATTGGTTATATCTTTGATATTTTTAATTATAGATGGGATAATTTTTTGATAACACATTAAATTATTTTAAATTGGAAGCTAGTTAAATATTCGTTTGTAACCTTCAAATCGAAACAGTTGAAAAATTTTAAAATTAACTGCACTTTATAAACAATATTATATATACATATATTATTTCTAAAGCCTATATATATCTAATTTCCAACTACTACACCGAGTTTGACAAATGAGGTGTCGAATCAAGCGGAATTATCTACTAATTTTAGGAATTTTAATTTTATTTTTAAATTATTAATATCTAATTCGTTCAAGAACTGCATTTGTTTGTTTAATATTATTCCAATTAAAATAAACACTTCCACTTTCCAATTAGTAATATTTTGGCCATGTGACATTAGGTCCGTTCATTTTAAAATAATTTGTGCGTCTTTTATGTTTATGTAATTGCGGGAATGCTCTCACAGTTAGGCTAGTATTATTAGCGCAAAATTTTAAACGATTTAGTACGATGTGAAAGACTTTTTTAGTATGATAAAATGGCTTTAACATCGTACTAAATCGTTTAAAATTTTGCGCCATTGATTTTAATTATGCCAGAAAAAAATTAACTCGAAAAATTGTATTTGTATTTATTTTTATTGAAAACATTATTAAAATAAATTAAAATCGCTTAAATTAAATAACGATTTGTGGATTTGGATTTGAAAAAGCGATACATTCACCCTTATTATACTAATATCGTCTTTAGTTTTTGTTGACTCTCGTTTTATCTGCAATGACCTTTAGTCCACAAAAATTTAGGCGTTTCGTCCTGGCGATCTCACTTGGACTCATCAGTTGACTAGTGAGGACCTTGTCAATACGCAATTTTTGTTAAGTTCAGTTCATCTAACATAGATTTCATGACGAATATCTAGTGTGAACTATATCCAACAAAACTAGAATTCCTAGTCATTAAATTGGGACGAAACGCCTAAATTTGAATAATTTACTATGAACAAGCCAAAAATGAATTAAAAAAAAAAACAATTGTCATGCAAAATCAACAGCAAGCTAATTTTAAATTTGCTTCAGTTCATAAGTTAATTAAAATCCATGCAAGTAATAAAAGTGCAGCAAAATAAAAATAAACAATTAATCAATAATTTACTAGAAAGTGCATATGTACATAAATATTTTTTTAATTTTATTTGAATTTATCGCTTGAGTAAAAACACTTTTAATACTTATAGTTATTTTGAATGGGAAGATAATGTTGAAATTAGTTAAAATTATACAAAACAACATTCCCGTGCATTCACGAAATCTTGTCGTCACTCGTCGTTCGTTTACTTAGATTAAACTTTGAAAGACATTTTGGGGTTTGGCGTTCTCCAAAACGATTATTGGTATAAATGCTTAAATAAATCTCCTTCATTGAGTTTATAGTTTGGCAATCATGAGGTTTTTTCGCGATGTTAGTAAATATAGTGGGACAGATTATATGTCAGGTTGAAATAATTTAAAATTAAAAAGGTTTATTTAGACTTTAAATGAATTTAAATAAAAATTAGAAGGCGCGTTCCACGAATATACATTTCTGAGCGCCTAGTGCGCCTTATCGGCGAGAATGGAGAGGAACCCTCATGACAAGTGATACTCTTCACCGACAATCCCGGTGAAAAAAGCATTCCCGAGGCTGGTACAGTCGATCCTCAGAACTTCGACTGACGTGACAGTCCTGCGTACCAAACATTACGCCACGGCATATACTATATTTCAACATTGACAATTCAATTTTCGCAGCGACATTTCGATTTTTTTCCAAAAGTTCAGAATTATATTAAAATGTATTTAATAAAAAGTTTAAAAATTGAGCAGAAAAACTTATCCTCCCACAGGTTTCTGCCTCCGTGGAATTAATATTCAGCGCTCAATCAGATTTGTTTTTGTGGAACACGCTTCAAAGTATAAGTTAAATTTTAGTTGGTTTGAAATAAGCTCGTCAAAAAAAATGAATAAATGTTGTATCCATGGTTTAATTAATAAAGGTTTCGATTTTTATATAAAAAAAATCAAAAGTTTCAACCTGTGTAATTTCTCGTTTTAAAAATAATTTGTCCCACTATATGTCGCCACTATTTACTATACCTTTCACATTTTGAGTTCGACTTCGAAAAAAAAAAAACAAATTTATAAAAAGAACTATGCTCTTTTTTCATTTGTAGCAAGTAAATTATAAATCCATGTTGAAATCGCTTGTATGCCTGAGTAACGAACAAAAGATTGTATATGATTATACTTCAATAATTTTAAGCTTGACGAAGCCTGAAGAGGGATTTCAACTCACGCGAATAGAAAAAAAAAAAAACAAAAGTAATTAGATATTACTGAAACTTAAACACCCGCAAAAAGGAAATTAATTAAAAATTTGCAATCACAAATTGTTATTATCGTTATATACACATTTAAACAAATTCTATAAATTCAATTTAGGTGTTTTTCTTTTTTAATTCAAATTCAAAATAGAAACATTTTATTAAGTCACGAAACAAATAACAAAAAAAACATTTTGTAAAGGAGACAAAGAAAACTTAAGCCATTTGAATGTGCGTTTAATGTAAATTGAGCTTATTTAATTAATTTGGATGCTTCTTACATTTTAGTATAATAATAATAACTAACTCCAAATGTAACTTTGACATTTAAAAATGTGGCAGTGGTATGTTGCTCACTTTTTTGCATGAACTGCCAATATTATTCACCATTTGTGAAGACCAACTTTGTGGACAATGAAGTCATCATTTATTGTAATATATATATTCTTTTTTCTGAAGTAGGTGCACACATTTTTAGAGACCTGAAGAAGTGCGTAACCACGGTAACCACGAACGAAAAGTCGTCGTCTAATTTAAAATACATATTAAAAAAAAAGAAAGACCTCCAGCCTACTTAGAATTCAATTATTATTAATTTAAAAATGTCACGAAAAAAATTATTAATTTTTCTATAACAATATTTTCAAAAAGTAAAAAAAAAAGTTTCAAAATTTTTGTTCGAAAACTCAATATTTCGAAAATGTCTTGTTTGGTTTTTATTTAATTTTGCTCCAAGCGGTTTTTTTAACATTAGCTTGCAGATTTTTTTTTCTGCAAAATTACTCAAAAATTTTTCTCTGTAAAGCCTAGTATATAGATCGTGCTTAATTTCACACGTTTTTCTCAAAACATCGGCTAAATTTTTATTTTCACAAAACCTTATTCACACGAAATGTAAGAATAACAGAATCTGTTAAATAAGGAATTAGTATGCCGTACAATTATCTCGTGTTCTAAATTTTGACAGATAATTGATGTACATTTAGCTGAAGTTACGTACCTCTGAGCTAAAATGTTTTGCCTTATTTTAGTTTGACTAAATGTTGGAGAAAATTTTGTATGAAAGATAAAATTTAGCACGATCTACGTACTAGGCTTAAAGCTAATTTTAGTAGGTGTCTGGTCTGACATTTAACATGGAGACGGAGCTTCAACTGAAACTGCAGCTGGAATAGCTGTCAAAACATTCGATGCACACAAATGCATTGTTACGAAAAGAATACAACACAACTGCAAACGGTGCAGTCGTTTCAATATGTATGAAGGAAAAAAATGCCGGAACAAAATATTGAAGTTTTTTGTTCTTATTTGTTTTGCGAAAATTATTATTAATTAAAAGAAAAATACTAGAAATAAAAAAAGGGAAAATAAGCAAGCTTGTAAAATATACAAAAAGCTATACAGCTGCATTGTGGGCACATAAAAACTAACAAGTACCACACTTTTGTCAAAGCTGTTGCAGCTGCAGCTGTAGCAACAGTTCCAGTTGCAGCATTATATTGTGTTTAGGAAGTTAAATGGTGTCAGAACAATTTCAGAAGCTGTTTAATTTATTTATTTCTAATTATATTGATTTTTAACACAGTTTTTAATTTCTTTATTGTTAATTTTTGTACATTACTCACATAATACTATTTTAAACTAAACTACGTTTTTGTCAGGTGACATAAAATATATGCTCCCATTACTATCATCAAATGAATAGGTTTACATTATTCAAATTTTAAAACCACAGCGTGATCGAAATAATTTGCCAGTTCAGAAAATTGAGATATCACAAATTTTGTTTCTTCAAAAATTGAGCAAGTGAATAATTTGCTTTTGCTAAGTATTTTACAGAAAAATTGATGAATTTTGTTGAGGAATCTTATTCATATAATATTTAAGATTGCTAAGATCTAAGGTCCCCTTTTTCCAAATTAGTCTTTTAATTAAAAACACTCGGTTTTTTGGTTTAGTTAATCCATTTAAAAAAAAATTGATACTCGTAATAGCTATATATTTTAAAAGCTTGAAACATTTACAATTTTCTCAAAGTTTAAGAATTTTTAAATTTTTGTTATGTTCTACTGTTATATCGCATGCAAAAGCACCTTTCATTATTTTTTTTTTTTTTTAATTAAATTTTCAACAATGTTGCATTTTTATATTCTTCCGTAATCAATCTTCATGGAAGAATGGTGATGCATTCAACTTGCACCTGACCTCAGACTTTTCGTTATGTTTTCGCACATCCATCAACTTATATAAATGCATAAACTAACGAGTGTATTCAGCTAGCTATATTATGTATGTATGTATCAGAGAGTATAAAAAAACTTAAGCTAAACATATTAAAGTGTGTAATGGAATTTTGTAATTATTTCCTCAACCAACCAAGCACGTGATGCGGTAGACTATATATTATTATTATTATTTTGTCCCTCAACTTTATTTTCCACATCCCCAGTAGTCGTGGTCAGCCTTTTTTTCATAACAAAAATGTAATAAAAGATTAAAAAAAAAAAGAGATCTACCTTCTTATTATTGCATCTGTCTGCTCTGCAAAAATGCAGTCAATGGAACGCCACGAATTGATAAAAAGAGTAAAATAAATGAATATAAATTGCCCCGAGGAGTATTGTAGCTACACTACACACTGATGGATTGTTAAAAAATGCAGACTTTTTGACACTGAATCATCAGTGTGATAGTGGATTGAGAAGAAACAACAATGAACTCATTGGCCATGAAAAACTTGAATTTACGGTTAAGAAAAGATTGATTTTACTGGTGAACTTCAAAAAAGTAGATTAAATGTAAAGGTTTAGAATTAAAAAAACAAATCCTTCTTTTCAATGAGTTCAGTTGTTAAAATTTCAAATAAAATAAGAAAACTTTAAAAATAATTAAAGAAACATTATTTAGCTTAGTACCCAAAGCTTATTATGTTCTCTTTTATGTGTGTGCGTTCTATGTAATTATCATAAATTATGCCATTTGAGTTGACATTCACATTATGCTTGTTGACATTTTATTTAAAACAAGTTTCATACAGCTCCACCTACAACACGAAATACCACTAGGTCACCAACCTTGAGGCAACTGTGTCAGGCAGTAGAAAAATATTTAGCAATAATTATTATAAAGACGAGACCTAAAAATTCATTCATCTAGATAAAATCGACCCGCCTATAGTGGAAGTACATACAATGTATGTACATAGCTTGTGATAGAATTCATTCTCTAAAAAACCAAATACCTGAAAGCTTTGCCAAAGTCAAAAATTACATAAGCTATTTATCAGATAGCTTACACAATGATTGAAATTCGTATTTAGATCACCTGTCTCTCTGTGTTGGTTTGAAACTCAAATTGCTTTTGCTTCTAGTCCTAGTGAGTTCCAAATCAGAATTAAAGAGGCGGTGCTGATGGTTGATGAATCAAATTGAGTTCACTACGAGGCTGAATGACTTTCACTATGTTTACATTTACTCTGTTCTTTGTTTTTGTTTATACTCGTCTCATACTTTTGTATGCCTCTCTTAAACTCAAAGCTGCAGATTCAAAAGTTTCCAAAATGGCTAATGGCAATAAACGTATCACTTCAAATGGAAACATTGCTTATATGTATATACGTTTGTTTAAAGCGCAGGAATACTCTAGGATTATACTGCACAAATCGTTGCACTCACTTTTGTAATAATTGCATGGTTGATGATTATTGTGTAGGTACTCTGAATCTGGCAAAATAGTTAAATTGTGTTTCCATTTCGAAGAATCAAGCGAAAGGTCAAAGAGTTTTGTGAATGTTTGCATTATTACTATTGGGTAAACTTTACCTACTTTTTTGGGTGTGCAATTTAATATGTTTTTATTGTTTTATTTCATCATTTATGTATGTATATATAGAGAGTTGAATATTGCAAAAATATTATTGCGATTTAAAATCAGATTTTTATAATCTAGGAGGTAGAGTTTCATTTAAATTTTTTCAACTGATAATTTTTTAATCTTTTGGAACGATAGTTTATAAAAAATAAAAATTATAGACCATGTTAAATTGAAAAATGTACTTTTTATAAATTTGTAAAATTGCAAAATATATTCTGATAATCTGATTGGAGAATTTTTCATGAAGTTTGAAAAATCTACCCATCCAAGAAAATTCATTTTTTTTTAAAGTTTTAAAAAACGAATTACTGGACAAAATTTGGATACATTTATATTTTAAGGAAACAGATAATGAAATTCAATTTTATTCCGGATTTAACAAAACAAAACTTGAATCCTACGAAAATCATCGATGTTTAGCGGATCTTCTTTTTATGTCCACATAATATAATTTCTCAGGAGAAATATGAAATTCCAGAGTGTGTCTCCGTCAGCTCTCTCAGTACAATATATGATTGGATTCGGTAAAATTCATATATAGAACATATTTTTAAGCTTCATAACTTTAACAAAAAAAAAAATGTTGACCCTTTCCCCAAGTGACTTTTAACATTCAAATCTTTTTTTTTATTCAAAAATTATTTCTGGTGAAATTATTTTTAAATTTTCAACTTTACTACCAAGACTAATTTATTGTGTAGGAATATTATATAGAAGTTTTATAATTTTTGTATTTTTAAATGGGATTAATAAGCAATAAAAATATTCATTTATTTTCTTGGTTATGTTAATAGTAAATATATATGATAGGAAGCCAAAATTATTCCAAATATAGGTAAGTATTTATATGTAATTTTATGCAGAATTATTAAAGTTAAATATGGAAAGAACAACTTTTTAAACTTACAACCTTCTGAATTATAAGATTATACCACTTGGGAATTTTTGAAATAATTATTCAAATAAATGTATAGTATATATATAATATAACAAATAAATTGTGATGCCGCCTTAAATGTGGGTTGATTTCTATTCTATATTAAGTATTTATTTAAGAGAAACAAAATGGAATACATTTCATATTGAATTTTATGTTCAACGAATTTGTTTTTTTTTTTTTGTCAATTTAATGGTAATCGAAACAAATCAACATATTATCTTTCTGTTTTTAGAATTTTGTATTTCCAAAATTTAATGGAGGAGGTATGATTTAAAATTTGTTTTTCTTTTTTTGGTTAAGGAAATTTTCAGATTAATGGTGTATAATATTATGTTACTGTTAAACACCGAAATGTGGAAAATTATAATTTGTTAGCAACATTGGTAAAAGTCCGAAATGTTTTTTCATAATTCATTCCGTACTTTTGTTAACAACAAGTACTTCGGATGATTGTCTGTTGACAATCGATACTTCCTCCCTTTTTGAGTCTTTTGTCTCGCTCCACTTATATAATTCGCTAGTTAAGGGTAATTTTAAACAGTTTTCTTCGACGAAAGTACCTTTGAGCCACCCAAGGTAACAAATACATGATAATGGTAACAGTCCGGAACGAAAACAAACATTTTACCATATCAAATTCCGTTAGTTCTAGAATTTTTACATTTTACATTTTAAAGTGACGTATACATACATAAATATGTCAACCATTGTAGAATGTTGTTTTTGTTTCTTCTATAGTGAGGTCCTGATATATTATCCATCATTTTTTAACAAAGTTTCAAATCTTCATTTTGATATGCATAGTGGTACGCTACAGTATCTGCATTTCGCGCAATGTCTAATAACTGGCTTTTTGGTTAAAAATGCTCTGGAGTGCTTTAGTTTTTACGCTACGGTCATTAAATCTGATACCTCGTTTTTAGTTTAAAAATAAAACCTCTGAAGAGCATGGGGTGAAGAGATATTGCACTTTTTCTTTATGCATCGGGTAGCCTTTTTCGGCAATTTCTAATAACTCGTTTTTGAATCAAAACACTCTGGAGTGTATGGGTGAGAAGATATTGCACCTTTTCTTTATGAGTTAATTGTAGTATGCAGATTGTAGGGAAAAAGATAATGACTTTAAAAGACATTCTGTCGAAATTTTAACTAAAGTCGGTATCAATAACAAGAATAACTTCTGCATATAATATACAAACGAAATTGCAATCTAAATTACCAAGTACTTAAACATTTTTCGAAAGAGTGGTTTCATATAATGAGGACCTGCGTCTACGTTCTGTTACTCTTGCATCGATAAAATTAGTCGAGAAACTATGAATATTCAAACAAATCATAAGAGTTTTATTCCTTTTTTCAACGTTTTTATACCAATTTTATGGATGAGTTACAGAACTTAGGCACTAGCTATGAAGCTAATAAGCAAGAAAATTGGAATGTACGGAATGAAACAGGCAAAACAGTTGGGAGTGTTATTCCACTCTAAACAAGTTTAACATTCTGCCAGTTTCATTCCGCACATTCCAATTTTCTTATGTCATTTTTGTTTCAATTTTAAAAGTGTTCCATTCTTATCGAATATGGAAAGTTTGGAGAAGAGGAGTGAACAAAATTTCACATTCGATAGGAATGGAACAATCTCTCAAAATCCAATTGACCATGATCTTTATAGAGCAGCGAAGAAGATTCAGTGTAGGAAAATTTACACCTTAAGACACGGCTTCAACGTATTTAAATCGATAAATGAACGTTGACTTCATTTATGTTTTTGTTCTCTCAAATGCGTCGCGTCGATAATATTATGGTTTTCCAGTTAAAAAAGGATTCATTGCCGTACAACGAGAGACATTGTGAATTGGTTTACAATTATTCATGTTTTTGATAAATTTATGGTGATTTTTTTTTTCTTTATTTAATGAAAATTTATGTAGGTAGGTATATATGTTACAACTTGCCATTTTTCTTTTTCAGTCAGTTTACTTTTGGTTCGCGTTTTGTTTTTTTTATATATATATGTAGGTTAGGTACTAATACAAATTAAAAACTAAAACTGACGCAGGGTCCGAAGATATTTCAACTGTGGAGTTAAAATTTGCAGAAATGAGCAAATGCAGTTTGAAATTTTAACATTGGATTTGAATTCATCTCCAAAGTTGGACAACTCTCGATCTATCAGCAAGTTGAACAATATTGAATCTAATGAGCCTTACTCCCATGTTACTCTGGATTTATTCTGTTTCGAAATTGATACAGTGTGTGATGGTGGCCCATTGAGATTAATCATTTGTGTGGGAAATTAATCTATAAATGCCTGACATACTTTTGGTTTCAGACCAAATTGTCTTAATAAATATTTTAAATTTTTAGATTCATTGAGTATTTTTTTTGTATAAGCGGAATTGAATATAATATAAAATGACATCAAGGTCAAAATTAATTAACTTTTTCAAAATAGTTATTATTGGACTTAACTATATTCAAACATTTAGCATTTCAGTTGAATATAGTATCTAATATTTTTTATTATGTTCCATACATCTTACTAAAATTTTTGAGAAAAATTGAATGTGATCTATATATTCAAGGAGATCAAAATATTTAATCACATTAGAATTAAATAATCATATTTTATATATTGGTGCCCGAATATTATATCAATATTCAGTCAGTATGTTATTTATTATAAATCCTTGCTTAAAATAAGCTAGTCTCTCTGAATTTTTTTTTGTAAAATAAATAGAAATAAATTAAGCTATCTGCTGAAATCCCGTAATTAAATTTGAATATCAAATTACTGACGAAAAACGTGTTTAGTATACGTAATATTTTAAAATTAGCATGTTAATGTTAACAAGTTAAGAATTGCTAGACTTGCAGGTATTTCTTCCTTATTCTAAATCTATATTTATGTTTTGTTGTTTACTCCAACAAATCATAAACCCACAAGGTTTTCAAACTCATGCTCAAATCATTAAAATAATATACAAAGCTAATATAGTCAACATTTTCTAGGACAACATTTCACTCAACTCAAAGAATGTCTCTATACCATATAAGTAACATTTTGTATCTGACTGTTTTTAAATGTCTCGTCATGTATTTAAAACAACAACTTGCCAAGAACAAAAATAAAAACCATTAAAGAATCCATACTTGAACGCGGAAAGCAAACACACGATCTAATCGAATGCACTTTTAATTTACAGTAGGTACGAGTATATCTATATATGTACCATACCAATTCTAAAGTCCTCTATCTCTCAGCCACTTGCTGTTTGTTTCACACCTTAAGTGCACTAACCTATGGGTAAACTAACTGGCTTGTATAGTAGTTGTATAGAGCTTGAGATTGAGAGACAGAAAAGTTGTTAACCTTGTAACTAACTATATATGAATACTCTGAGAATGGTATAGGTGCTGCTATAACCTATAACAACTGTTAAAATCAGTTAAAGTAGGTATACAGCTTATTAGGTGCGCCTCTTCAGTAAGGTTTCGATACAAAAGAACCGTTCAAAAAATATCAAAATTTAGTTATTGTAATTTTTGAAACGTGATAATCTTTATATAAGTTTATTTAAAGATAGATTAGATGCGGGTAATGAATAAAATGAAACTAGCAGTGAACTTGACCAATTCATTTATTTATAGGCTAAACTATAGAATAGTTCAGTGATCTTCATTGAATAATAACTGCAACTGATAGTTAAAAAATCTTGTTTTATGACAGGGACAATTTTGGTTTAAAAAAAACTGACACGCGTCCCACAATAAATTGACATGACCGATTAAAAATCCGAAAATTATTTTTAATTCAGAAAAACAAACATTTTAGTATTTTTCGTGTTATTTTGCTCTAAAAACTCTTTATAAGTAAAAATATAGGGCGTTGCATATCTGTCAATCAATAAACACCAAAACTTTCCAGACCTGACAATAGTCAAGACATAAAATTATGCATAGTCGAGACACGCAAACAAGAATACTTTGCGAACACAGCCACAGAAATAAAGAGTGTACATACATACATAAAAGTGACTAAAGCGTTTTATTGATGGAAATAAATTAAATTAATTAAATTCAAGCAAAAATTCAAGGTTTTCTTCGCAACTCTTTAATAGTTACCCTCTATTAATTATAATCATTCCCTCAAAATAATTACATATCTCACTTAAAAATTTAACAAAAGTTAAAGACAAAAAAAAAAAAAAAACTATTGCTTTAACCGCAATGCGAATTTATTTCAGTAGTTTTACATAAATACAGGAAAAATACAAACCACACCCTGAGGTTAAATGGAGTCAACAACCTAAAAGAAGAATTACCTCGAATATATGCATTTGCGTGCCAAATGGATTTATGTAGGCGTCATCGCAACTGAACATATCCAACTTGACACGTCACAACTGAACATTATACAGGCCAACACAACCTAACTGAACATAGGGTACAGCCCGACATAGGTACAAAACTCGACATGGCGCATGATTGAATTCATTTAAATGTATGAAGAGTTCATTCTGTTCTCTTACAACATGTTTTATTGAATAAAACCTCCCCCTTTTATAACTATGTGTTTCTTATGAAACCATTTTATTCTCAGTCTCATCGCAGGAGCGATGAGGATAATAACATAGGGTTGCGCTTGCGCTTTTCGTTTTTAGTTTAATTTAGGTAGGCTAGTTTTATTTAGATTCTTACTTCTTTGGGAAAGTGATTAGGTATTTAATAAATGATTTGCCATAATAATAAAGATGAGGTTTCATAGAATAAAATAGATTATAATTAAGGAAGGAAATAGAAAAAAAGATACCTATGTTTTAGCCAGGTAGGTAGGTGTTAATTTATCACTTAAAGGGTTCGTTTACAAATGTGACTTTTTATAGGATGATTTTTTAAATCGATTTTCATTTCTCATAGATCTGGATTTGGAGAGCTTTTAAATCAGTAGGTAGCTTAGCTATTAAGTCTAGCATGTGGCAGGGATAAGTTTAGGATATTTTGAACAGTAAGAAGTTAGCTGATACAAAGGTTTAGGTAATAATAAGCGGTGAGTTTAGATTTTTAATTTGGATTTTTGTTCAGGTATCTACGGTAATGTAGATATATTTATGTAGATTAGGTATACCTACCTACTTATAGGTATTTAAGGTAGGTTGTATGTATTATGTAGGTATTCTAGAAGTACAGTCATTTTACCAATCATAATAATTTCCTATGTAGGTAAAGCAATGTGTTTGAGAATTATTTGAGCAAATAGGTACCTACTTTTTTTTTAGGTGGGTAGGTAGGTAGGTATCTAACTACTATTTCAAAAATTGTCACTCAAAAATTGTGCAACAAAAAACGTGAAATAAAAACGCATACCTACCTAGGTGCCCTATTTCGCTGGCATCTCACGATTTGATTTTTGCTTTTCGGCGGTGGCGCAACGGCACGGCGGCCTAGCGCCCCTAATTAAGTAGTCCCCCAGCCGAATTTTGTCGTATGGCGAGTGGAATTTTTCTTGTTTTATTTGTAGGTAGGTAGTTATAACTAGGTACCTATTGTTTGAGTAACTGATGTGCAAATTCCAAGATTTGATGTGGAAATTTGACTCAAGGGAACATTTTTATAGTTGATATAGGTACCTAGGTATATCATTTTCATAATTCATTTTGTTTACCGTAATATTACTCTTAAACGTAGCCATGTGCATTTTGCACATATAAAGTAAGTTTTGCAAAAAAAAAACTTCCTCTCACGGGAGTTGATTCACAACTATCGCATTTCATGGTTAATTTCTTATAATTATGTAGTTGGTAGGTAGAGGTACCTATGCAGCTTTTAACTTGTCTAAAAATGTGCATGCTGATCATTTCGAAATTCGTCTTTCGATATAAGTACCTATACCTACCTAATGGCAATTTCAATATTGTATGGCATACCTTCCAGGTTTCATCACCTTTACCTACCTAGTATAGGTGACTATAGGTACCTAGGAAGGTAAGTAGGTACAAAGTGCAAATTGTTTATAGGTCCTATAAGTATTTTATTTTTTTTTTAATGGGGCGGTGTGCAATTTTTTTACAATTACAATTAAAAATATATCGGTGACCTAGAATTCATTTTTTTTTATGAAATGGATTCAGGTTTTTTGTTTTTGAGGAAAATGAAAATTATGAAAACAATTTTTTCTGCTAATTTACATTATGTACATACTACATAGGTATTTTGTTTATGTATAGTATAGGTGCATATAGGTATTTAGTTTTTAAACTTGATCTACAATTTTTGGTCAAAAATTTCGTTACAAACGATTTTTTATTTTTTAATAGCAGAACGCGATACAATTCCGCGTCCATTCCAAGTTATTTACAAAATTTAGCCAAGCTAAAATGAAGACAATCATTGCAGTCAGAAATGATGGTTTACTCTTAAGAAATGACATACATATGTAGGTAGGTACATATGTAGGTACCAATTTTTTTAATCCCAAAATAAAGAAAAATAGGTAGGTAGGTAGGTACATAATATACTCTTGAGAATCACCTATAAAAATTAGAATTGGAGTAGGTAAAGGTAGATATGGTTAGGTATAGGTAGGTATTTGACTTTACTGACCTAATATAACTTGGCCATGTCCTTATTTCACGGCACTTCAAAACCTTAAAGTTTGAAGAAAATCGCGGTACCTATGTACCTATATTCATATAAACATATAAGTACCTAGAAAAGGACAAAAAACTTCATTGATATCAAATAAACAATCCCGATGATATCATCCTCTCGATCAACATCCGGATCTGCCATAAGTAGGTAGGGAGGTACCTTCTTAATCCTGACATATGAACCTACTTAAAAAAAAACAAAATTGTAGGTATAAAACTTTAGTCTTTGAATACCTACTCCAGAATAAAATATTTTCATTTCTATTGTTTTTCAAAATGCATTTTTATACCTATGTAGATAGGTATGTACCTACATTTATATTATAAAAAATACCTAATAAGTTAAACTTTATATACCTACCTATTTTTTAAAATTACCTAGTTTTTTTATAAACTACCGTTTTATTGTAAAAACTAGTTTTGCCAAACCATATGCCACGAGTTATATATGTACCTATAGGCTAACTTTATACTGCTTAAAGAATCACTAATTTTGCTTTATCTATAAATTTTAGGCTGTGGCTCCTCATATTTATTTTAATATTGGTTACCTATGTAGATTTAAATGAAAATAAAACCAAAAAAAAATTACCTTTTATAGGCAAGGTAGGTACCTAGATAATGTATGTACCTACATTATGTACCAGGCTTGTAAAAAAATGCAGTCTTTTCTGAATCATTTATTTAATTCAATTAAAAAATTGCATTTACAATTTAACTACCTACTTCAAGCAAAAATGTAAAAAGAATATTACAACACAAAAATATATTACCACATAATTATACATTACATAGCATAGTACCTATTACATAGTACATATTTAGACCAATCAATAAAGTTTTTAAATCCAAATGTTTTACTCCTCCTCCTGATGCCTCTTTTTTAATATCGCTCTCTGGTTTATAAAAGTTTAAGTTGGATCTCGGATGTTGTCCTCTATGAGAACAATGAGGTCTTCTTCAAAATGTTTTTGTATTAAAAGGTATTAATTATACACAGAATTTTAGTACTTAAATGTCCTTTAAGCGACACCTCTGACTACAAAACAGGTTTGAAGAGAGACAAAATGGCGTCTCATAAAGAATTATGAGAGAGAAAATGATTGAACGCGCCTCACTTAACTGTCATTTATATGCTCTTTAGCCTCTTTCTTGCAAAATGAATTCTTACCAAATTTAAGTATGTTAGACAAGAACAGGCAATTATTAAAAAGTTCAACCCCTACACAATAAGGAAGTGCATAAATTAATAATTAATTTATTTAAATATTATAAAAGAAAAAGTTCGTTAAATTTGTTAAATTTTTCGTTAAGTGTCCGATCATTCCACAGCTTATACTAGAAGTCTTAAAAATATATACTAATTTTTTTTTAATTCGTTATTATATGTAGGTGCACACTAAGAAGCGATTTTTTGATATTCCTATTCTAAGTAGGGTAAAATTGGATAAAACTGGTCAAGGGTACAAAAACTAACTTCTAAACGAAAAGTCCTATTACATTCATTTATTTTTGTATCAATAGATATTCAACATTCTAGAATGTTACTAATTTAAAAAAAAATTCTACAAATTACACAAAGCGAGATATGAATTTTTTTAAGTTCAAAATTGAAATTTCAAAAAATTCTATTAAATCAGGTTTTAATCCGATTGAAATTATTTTTATACCATTCGAAAGGTATTTCAATATTCTATTACCTCTATACCATAAATTTTTGATTAGATTTTTTTTTCGACACATTTTTCAAACATCAAAAATCGACATTTTTTTAGTGCACTTAAAAATTTATATCTTTTTAATGGATCATTTAAAAATTCTCAAAATCATACAGCTTATAGGTATCACTAATATACATGTTGTGTCAAAATTTTGGATTTTTCAAAATTTTTTCAACCGAGATATTCAAATATTTCTGTTGTTTCAATTATCACCTCATAACTCTATACTGTATACACCTATAAAGATAGTTTTTCTTTTATTCGCATCTACATAAACCCACAATTAATTTGATACCTCAAACATATTTTTACACCCCACACGACCTTCACAATAGTTAAATAAGTTTGCCGAAAAAAATCTCACAAAAATTGAAAAAAATGGGGATGATTTCCATCGGCAAACAGCGAGTTCAGTGCAGAAATTGACCATATTTTGCCATGATTTAGAAAATCGGAAAAAACCCCGATTTGCATTTACTTAAATGCTTATATCTTTGCATCCAATTGTCTGATTTTCAATATTGAGGTATAGAATTAAAGGAAATTGGACTGTTCAGTTAGAACAAAAAAAAAATTTTCAAAATCGTTCAAAATTTCATACCAAAAACATAAAAATATATTTCGGACATAGAATTTTAGTCAACGAGGAAGTTGGAGAAAAAAAAAAAAAAACATTAAAATACCAACTGGCGAGAGGGAGATAGTATTCTAAAGCCGGCAGAGTGTGTGCAATAAAAAATCACATTCTAGGGGAATTTCCTTCGTTATCGTCAAAAAAATGCTATATGGTAGGTATATATATTGGAAAAAAATTTGGGAAGTATTAAAAGTATAAAAGATCTTGTCACTTCGAAAGCTATCAAGAAAGTGAAATACATATTTCAATTTTATTATAATTAAAAATTAAAGGTCAATGTATTTTTGGCCCCCAATTTTCCACTTCGAATTTCTCATTCCCCTTAAGTCCTATAGGACTTAAATTTGGCAAACATAGAGATTTGGTTCAAGGAAAACCCCTAAATTTTTTTGGTTCATAAAATTCAGGGGGGGGTCTTGATATATGGAAGTGAAGAAATAGGGGAGCATTATTTCTTAACTCCAATTTCTCATTCTCCTTAAGCTTTAGAAAGCTGAAATTTGGCAAACATAGAGATTTGGTTCAAGGAAAACCCCTAAATTTTTTTGGTTCATAAAATTCAGGGGGGGGGTCTTGATATATGGAAGTGAAGAAATAGGCGAGCATTATTTCTTAACTCCAATTTCTCATTCTCCTTAAGCTTTAGAAAGCTGAAATTTGGCAAACATAGAGATTTGGTTCAAGGAAAACCCCTACATTTTTTTGGTTCATAAAATTCAGGGGGGGGGTCTTGATATATGGAAGTGAAGAAATAGGCGAGCATTATTTCTTAACTCCAATTTCTCATTCTCCTTAAGCTTTAGAAAACCACTACATTTTTTTGGTTCATAAAATTCTGGGGGGGGGTCTTGATATATGGAAGTGAAGAAATACCTAGGCAAGCATTATTTCTTAACTCCAATTTCCCATTCTCCTTAAGCATTAGAAACCTAGAAGAAAACCCATATGCATAGTTTCCGAAAGAAAACCCATATACCTACATAGTTTCCAAAATTTTTGAGGGGGGCTAAGTATCTGAAAGTGAAGAAATATGCTTATATTTAACTGGCGAAACGTTTAGATTAGGTTGGGTTCGATATTCCCCTTTTTATTATCCCGTTTTTTAATATACTGTTATAATACTGGTTATAATACTGTTTTTTATAATCCCGCTTTTTATGACAGTTAAGACACATTTGTTTCACCAGAGGATAGACATGGTAAAAGGATGTGTGGGATGGCGGGAGAGTTTTATTAAATTTATTAAAATAAAGTATTTACTTTGGTCCAAAGCACTTACTTTTTTGGATGAAGTTCTTTAAGTAGAAACTTTATTCCGCATTCATAAAAACTTATTCACTAGTTTTTTCTTTTCCAAAAAAAAATACCTAATTTTTTCAAAGATGCAAAATTTCATAGTACCTACATACCTACTATTTTGCTTTAAACCAAAGAAAAATAGTATTTATTCTTGTTAAATAAAAATGCGACCGGTCAGTTGGAAGTGCCTACAATTCAAGAGTGAGTATTTATTAAGATTAATAGTTTTACATAATACATAATGGAAAGTAACTGGAAAGCAGAGAGCAGAGAAAAGTATTTACTTTAATGGACCGTATAAGAGTTCTTTAATTTAATATTAATGAATTCGTTCAACAATTCTTATTTTTGGTCACTGTATTTATTGAAATTAGGTTACTGTTAATATTTAAAGAATTAATAACATTTCATTTATAATCCACTGCAATCAGCCTTTTAAGTCTACCATTTAGTAAAAAATTGTTTGTTTTTGTTATTTTTGAAACTGATATAAATTAAAGTATTATTCTTCAGAAAGAAAAAGGTTACTACAGTTGATATATATATATTTCTTGCATTTTACTTACTAAGTGATGATCAAGTTTCAAAATTGTGCAAGTTTAAAGGGCTTTGTAAACTCCAAAATTTTATAGGTATAGATATGTATAAAAACTCGACTTTGAAAGGGAATTTTTTTAAATTTATTAGCAGTTCAAAATTTCTTTTGGTTATCGTACAGTATTACCATTACTAATATGTGCAAAATTAAAACAATCAAAATACATTCCTTTAATGTATCATGAAAATATGTACAAAATTTCAAGTAAATCAGCAATATAGTATATAAAAGTTATGCGTCTTTTCAAAGTCCGAGATTAAAAAATTTTGAAGATCTAATTATTTTGAGTAAGTAGTAGTATTTATTAATTTATTCCTAAAGAAAGTGACTTTCTTTCTATGAAATAGGTAAAATGAAGATTATCTAATAATTAAACCATAAAAGTTAAATAAACTTAGTTGTTTGCCAAAATATTTGGTGTCCGGATACTGGAATATAAAAATTGTATCATTTTCAGTTTCCGGACATAGAGTCCCCATACTTCTCCATTATCATAATGTTAGATTTTATTTAAACCTCGAAGATTTTTCTGACCCGATATGCATTATTGGATATACCTTTACCTTGTAGGTAGGCACATATATAATGTGTGTATCTACAATGTTGCTATATTAAAGGAATAGGTAAATATATACTAAATAAATGTACCTATACCTACTACTTATCCTTACAAGTAAAAACATATTTTATAGGTAGGTATGTAGGTATACCTAAGCTTAATACCAAATTAAGACAGGAAAAAAAGTTGGTTTTAGGTAGGTAGGTAAATCAAATGTTTTTTTTAACAATTAAAATTCACGTTTTTAGGTAGGTAGTATACCTATACACCAAAATTTCCAACTTTATTGAAATAAATCGTCAATAGTAGGTACCTATAGATAGGTAACTATCTATAAGTAGGTAGGTAGATATATAAGTAGATACATATAGGTATACCTATCTACTAAAAAATTGACTTAACTGTTAATTGTTCAAGGATGATAGGTAGGTACCTACCTACTTACCTATACTGCTTAAAAACACGTCTTTAACTTTTTTGAAAAATTAACCTTTTCTGGAGAGTTAACTTTTCGGGGATCCCACTTCTTTAAAATAGTACCTACCTACCTAAAACAGGACTGTTTTCTTCTATGTCTCCACATTAATTTTCTTAGTTTTGGTTTTCAAAATTCCAACTTTGTTCATAGGGACCTACTTTACCTATAGTTACCTACCTACATTAGGTATTTTTTAATTTAGAAAAACTATAGGTAGGTATACCTAAATTCCCTACGAAAAATCAAATTGATATTGTATAGTTACAAACTACCTATGTACATACCTATTCTCTTAAGACATGAAATCAGGCATTGATATATGAATTATGTAATATAGTCATTATCTACATCCTAGGCATCGAAGATCAAACGATTAGAACTTCAGTTAGGTAGATATAAATATCGATATTGAACTGGAGGTATTATAGTTTTCAAAGATGTTTGTTAACTAAAACCACCTCTATACAACTTCTCAAAAAACCTTCATTAATTTTTAAATTTCCAGAGTTCATACCAATCTACTTATTTATTTTGTCTTACCTATAGGTACGTATCGATACCTATAAGTAGATAATATCCTGTTTTTCTTTTTATTTTAAGACATAATATTTAAAGATCCGACGATAAGAACATAAGTTATAGGAAAAGAAACTATACCTACCCAAACAGACCTAAAAACTTATGTATGTAGTTTTCTCATCGCCACATACAATAAGAACCTATCAAAACTAAAGTGATTTTGTATTCACCACCTTCTATTTTTCCCTATCATTGAAACTACCTTCCCACCCTTCCCACAGCTGGCTTCACAAAAATTGGTTCACATATCACCGTCATTATCATATTCCATTATATCTACATATCTATAATTATAAAAACATGTGAACAAGTCCAGTTTTGCATTTACCCAATATAAATTCCCAAAATATAGATTGGTACAATATGAACCTATCAAAAACTATATTTATTACATTTAATCAGCCACCGCCTCATCTACATATATATCTTCCTCCTCCTCGTTTTCTTTTTTCTATATCATTGTATAAAGTACCAACCCTCAGTCAAACTCACACTACGCAAAAAAAAACACAAAGCATTCATTTCACAAAATTCATCCTTAAAAATGAATTTTATATCCATGTTGAGAAATTTTCATGATCAGATATGTCCATGTTGAGTCGCGAAATGTCAAGTTAGGTAGTGTTGGGCTGAGGATGTTGTGCTGAACCATGACGGGTCATACCCAACCCATTTATGTATATATTTTAACCCTGGGCGGATGGACGAAAGGGATTTGCATATAAAGTTCTTTCGACACAATTTATTATTATTGTTATACTTTATTGCTGCGCAAATGGTAAAGTCTACAACAAACACTTTGTTTTTATTTTTCACCCCCAAAAACTAAATGTTATGGACGTAGACATACCTAGAGACAGACAGAAAAAAAACTATTTACACGCCTGTCAGTGTTTCTTTTTTTTTTTTAATGAAAGCACATATTTAAATACATAAATATAATTAAATGTATATAAAAGTTTTCAAGGAAACACGACTAAAAATAAAACATGAAATGAAAGAAGATGGGTTGGGATAATGTTGGTATATATGTACGTTTTAATGAGGTATTAAGATTGATGGCTTAACGAGGTCCATTTTAGCTAATTAGTGATTACTTTTAAAACGTTCAAACATGCAATGGTTTTTAATTTTTTTAAATTGTTTACAAACTTTTTTGTTAATAGATTTGATTTAATTTATCAGTTCAGTTGGCGTTGAAAGGGATTTGTTTTTTTTTTTTGATAATTCAAAAGTTGCCTTTCAAGTTGCCAGCCTGTAAATTAATCGCTTTTGGAAACAAATTTTGGATAAAGGATTCCAATTTTGTTTAGATTGAGATTTGTGATATGTAGTGAAAACTGGAAATCTTATTAAACTAGTTTTTTTATAAGGTTTTAATTTTTAAAACTATCAGCATAAGAAAATTTGAAGAGTATCCAAAACTTCTGCTTATTTGGAATCAATAATGCATGAATGCATCGGTACAAAGTCTTTTCTATAAATACGTGCAATTTGATGGACAAAATTTAAAAACTTTCTTGTGAAAAAACAGTCTTTCACCCCTGTTCTGATTTTTGTTCCGAAATCGCCGAATCAAATCCGTAAACGAAATTGCTATCCGCACGGATTCAAAAAAGTGTTATGATTTTCACTTTCAGGTTATTAAAACCTTTTTTACTTGGGATTATGTACAATTGTACATATCACATGTTCAGGGTCTTTCATTAAGCGCTTATTTTTTAATCTTTAAATTTGAATAAAACAAAGTGTGTCGTTGGTATCCATATCATCCAATTCAGGCCAAAAGAAGTAAGTTATCATGGACCTATAGTGCTCGCCGTTGATAGTGATGGCCTGGCCAACGTCGTGTCGTCGTTCTCAAAAAAATATGGACCGATGACGCCGCCAGTACAAAATCCACACCAAACAGTGACTTTTCGTGATGAATTGGACGCTCTTGGATTTCCTTTGGATTGGTATTGCCCCAAATTTGACAATTTTGTTTGTTGGATGCAGATCCAGGTCACGAGGTAAAATTCGCCAAATAGTGTTCTTAGAAAGGCCGAATTCTTCTGAGTGACGCGAAATCGACTGCCTCTGATTCCCCCGCACAATGGTTATGAATTGTACCTCACTGGAACCTTTTTTTTTATTTTCAATTTTTTTCATAACTATTTCAACTTGTTTTGATAATTTTTGTATGTAGATTATTTGAAGGTTTTAAAAGTTTCATACAACAAAATTAAATTAAAATTTAATACATTATTCGAAAACGACTTGGTCGATTTCTATTAAATTTGGCATCCAGTTGTTTTTTAACATTATCTAGTAGATTTTAAAGAAAAATTATTCTTATAACCAAAAATAACAGTACTTACCATACAAATGTTTAAAATCCGGAAACGACTTTAAGATTTTCATTAAAATTTTTATATGAATACGATCTACCATATTATTGTAAAAAAAAATTATTTATTTTTCTAAAACTGCTTCGACGATTTTAAAATTTTTTAAAGTTTTCTTTTAATTAAGATTTTTTTTTTTAATCAGATGGTGTACCTTGCGTTGGTGTCAAAATAATTTCAGAGGTTGCTTAATCAATTTATTTCTAATAATCATATTAATTTTTAAACAATTTTTCGGTCTAAACTGTCAGATTCATGCATATAATGTCTAACACGTTTCTATATTGTTCATATTTATGTTCTCACATAATAATACTAACTAGGTGCCATAAAATATAGGCTATCATAACCAATTTATTTCCTTTAATAAGAGATGAATAAAAATAAACTATTCAGACTTTAAAGCTACAGTCTTGCATTTTATTTCAAAAATAGTTTTTGGTTGGATTTTACCAAACATATGGAGGAAAAATTCGAGAGATTTTATTGCCCATAAGATTTCAAACAATTTTTAATTTAAAGTTTGAATATTCACTCAAGAAATCTGGTATTAAAGAAAAGTCTTAGAAACAGAAGATTCAAATATCTGACATAAAATTCGTAATTCTTAACACTGTCAAACCATTTTCTTTTCCTTCTGAATCAGAGTTTAAGTTTTCTTAAGTTATTCACATAGAAGCTTTCCTGCTTCCACTAAATTTTTGATATTCATGTTTCACATTATTTTATTTTTACCTTCAGAACGTATTTATGATATTTATGCTTATAAATACTAAGTACAATAGGTAAAAAGGAATTTTCCCTACCAGTAAATCTACAAAAGAATAGTAAGTTATAATCCACTTAGTGTGCTCTTTTCTTTCCGGGTTTTGAATTTCAATTTTTGTATTTAACCAACTATGCCTAAAAGAAAATATGTATAGCTGTTTTCCTTAATTTAAATGCTCACTTATTCCAAAAAAAAAAAAATATATAAAAACCAATTTCATTTCTCAGAAAGAAGAAACACGTTCCGACAGTATGCTGAAATACTTAACTATTATTTCAATGGTATTATATGTACAGCTGATTCAGAAACTCTTCTGACGATGACGACGTTCCATTCACAACAAAATATGGTGCATTCTCATGTGCAAAGCATATTTTTCTGTTCTGATGCAGCTTAAATGCTGAAATGGGATACTTTGTGGCTCGAATTTCATAAAAATAAAAATTTAAAAAAAAAAGAAATATCTAGAGCCTAGAAAAATGGCAGCAGACAATGGAAAGCAATTAACTTGTAACTCATGTGCTGTCTGTCCAAGCATTTTATACATTCTCGAAAGTCTGCTGATGAATTATGCAAGAAATGCGACCCGTGACTTTCAAAGAAATGGTGATAAATTGAAGGAGCTTACTTGTCGTATTCTTAAAGAAAAAAAAAAAAACGAACTACAAGTAGGTACATATTGTATATCTGAAAATGACTGCAAACATGCTTTGCATGTTGAGATTTTATTTTTTTTTCGTTGTGTCTTTTCCCAGTTGGGAGTGCAGTGAAAACACAGCATTTTCGCAGTCCATACCCCGCTTTAACTAATCCAATTTTGAAAAATGTCTTCTTTTTTTTCAAATAGCTTTATTGTGGCCTAGTGGGAAACACATATGACTGATATAGAGGTGTTGGGTAGTTTATCATAAAGAGAAAATCAATATCCAATCAATATAATATGTACTAACTAATTTATAGCAGTTCCTGGCTCCAAGTGGCTTTTGGCATTAAATTGGCAAAACTAATAAAATCTGCTGAAACACCTATTGCATCATCACCGTCAGTTGGAAGGAAGCAGAACTTGTGTTGGGTGGAATGAGCTTGTATTTTTAAATGCGATAAAATGTGGATTAGGTTAATTGCCAAGGCTAGGTCATACCAGGAAGTAGAGCAAATGCCATTAGGACACGGTTCGATGGTAATATTTTAAGACTATTAGTATGGGTACATATAAAAATTTAGGGATTTGTTAGCACTTAATATTGTGTGATGTTATTCAATTTCGATTTAAGTTTTGAATGCAAAAATTTACCCGATTTGCCATTCCAGCATAGTTGAGGAACATTAGAAATGAAAAAAGCTTTATGTATTTATGTATGTACATTGAATGTCAAATTTAAATGTTGAGCAACTTTTCTGAACATAGGTACCAACATCATAAGATTCCTAAAAAGGGTCAAATACATGTGGTTTAAAAAAATATTGTTTTGTATTAAATTTTTGTTTCTATTAAATATGAAATTTAAAAAGGTTTTTCATATATAGTTTTATGTGACTGTGCAATGATATAATACAAAAAATGTAGTCCGATATTCTAGCTTAGGGTGCACACTTGCGTTATTTTGACGCCCGGTGGATATAATTCATTCTTGTGTCGACCGTGAACTGTGTAGTAACTAACTACATAAGTCTACTATTTACAGTCCTTAAATAAAGTCTTGTTAACGTATTAAATCGTTTGTATTTATTTATTTTGATAAATTAGTAATTTATTAAACCCGTTCTCAAGGAAGTTAAATGATTTTGAAAATTTTTGTTTGCTCTGACACGCCAGTCATTTTTCCTTTAATTATATACCTTAATATTGAAAATCGGATAATTGGATCGAAAGATAAAAGCATTTAAGTAAACGCAAATCGGGTATTTTTCAGATTTCGCAAAAATCATCATCAAAAACATACCCATTTTTTTCCTACGAACATTTCTCCTTTTTTTCTGTCCGTTTTATCATCTTCTTCGTTTTCTGTTTCCTCAAACTAGTAACAACAAAGCATGAACGAAATAATTTTGTTTATTTTGTTTAGTTTGTTTATTTTTTTTATTTTGTTGATTTTGTTTATTCCCCTCACGTTTCGCCCCCTTTGTCTACTAGGCGTTTCATATTTTTGAAATTCTGTTGATTTTTTTATATTGTATGCCTCCGTTTAAACATTTCTAATGTTAAAAAAAAAAAACTATATTGTTATATAGATAACATGATCGTATCATCTAATCGTTTTCTTACTTTAGAAACTGATTTTCCTTTAATTAATATTATTTCAAGTGATTAATGTGACAAAAACAAGAAAACTTAAAACCTAATTAAACGAAATGTAGCTTAAAAAAAAAACAAGAAGGATCTCGCTAACTAGCATTTTTATTATTTTCTACTTAAGAAGGCTTAATGTTAAGGATGATTGTCTTTAATCAACGTCAATTATATTAACCGAACGTAAACATTGCAAAGGTTAATAATAACATAAAGAAGATTTTAAACTCAATGAATTTTTTTACATACATATACATAGTTAGGATTTGTTTTAAATTAAAAAAAAAATAAAAAATTTTAATCAAATTGAATATTTTTTTTATTGAATAGAAATTGATATTGAATGGAATCATTAAAATAGGTGTGTTTCTTCAGCAGGGATAATTGGACGTTTCCATATACAGTTTGTATCGATAGCAAAGATGTAATTTTGTAATTGGTCCGATTTATGGAATCGAAAATGTTGACATATTTCCACGTTTTAAGGTTCTTATAGAATCTATCATTTTTAGGCAAATATCTGTGTGTGTGTACATAATGTACCTTTTTTCGTTCAGCATATATTAAGAAAGAATAAGTATATCGAAGCTGGATATATGCATGTTCTTAAGTGTAGAAAAATTCAATATAGGTGGTTCCTACTACAGGAGCTTAAAAAAGTTTTTAAATGTTATCTATTCATCTCAAAATACCTCGCAAAAAAATAAAGCTATAAACTTCCATTTGATTCAATTCTACGTACTAAATAATTGATAAGAATTTTAAAATAAAACGCCTGAATTTTTTTTAATTAAGAAAACTACAAAAATTGTTGAAAAAATGTTTTTCGCCTTGAATATCTCAAAAGCAGGCACTTATTTTGACTCCGGGATATTTTTATTCCACATACACAATATAACGTAATCAACATCTGATAATATTTGTAAAAACATTCAAATGCAATTTTCTTTTTTAAAACAAAACAAAAATTACTAAAAGTTGAAAAATTGTTTTGAATTTGAATAACGTAAAACCAAACACTGATTACAAATCCTAGCTAATATATATAGCTGATAAGGTTAAACAAATTTATTTTACAGATTCTTTAAAAAGCACGTCGTCTCCTACATACCGTTTCCTTCGCTCCAACTTTGGTCTTCACTTATGATTGCACACCTGATATAGTCCATTGAAATGTTACATTGATCTCGCATTTAGTATAGGAAAAGGTTTTTTTTCTTTAAATGTGCAGGGTGCGTCAGTGTGCATGTACGATATGATTTTTGGAGCTGTAACCCCCCCCCCCCTCATTTGTTGGTTGGTTGTAGAAGTTTATCCGCATTATCTATAAAACCAAAAGTTCAACAAACAAAATTTTACCTCAGAAAATTGAAAATCATCTCGTACATGCACACTGACGCATCCTACACATTTAAAGAAAAAAATCTTGTCCTATACTTAATGCGAGGTCCGGGCTAGTTTTAATTTTGCAACATTTCAATGGACCAATAAGGTTTTCGGAGATTTTGAATTGAATTTCTAGTTTCAAGGATACCAATGACAATTTAGAAGTCTGGCTCGCGCGCAGCCTCTTTTATTTTAAAGATATTCTTTCTGAGAGTGAGCACTTTAAAATTGAAGTTATTTGTTGCAACACTAAACAGGAATTTTTTTTTATGTTATGGTTCAATGGCTTTAAAACACATTTTTTAATGTCTTCGAAGATTTTGTCATTAAAAGATATTTTAGTAAAAGGTTTTATCAAAACAAAAAAGTACTTATACGACCTAGTGACCAAGTTTCTTTAATAGTTTGACAATACTTTTGAAATACAATACTAATGTTGACAATCTTCTGGCCTCTTCTGTAGGTCTCTGTTTTATAATATTATACTGTTCGGCGGCGCGGCAGTTTGTTCATCTCTTCGTGTGTGCGTAAACCATTACATCGAGAAAGAGTCTTAATTGAAGAATTAAAATTTCTTACAGAGAATTTGAATTTTAAAACGACTCTTACTAATTTGATTTAACTATACGTATTTTTATATGTGATGTTTTAATTGATTAAAAAAGAAGGGACAGATATACCTCAGCAACTTAAGTAATATTTCCTATCAATATATTATAAAACCATAATTTTTTAATGTCAAAAAAAAAACAATCTTTTGTAGTACTTCTAACTTTTTACTTCTAACCTCTCTAACTTATGTTCTTAACATTAAGCAATACCAATACCTTTCAAATTGTACAGTCTTGAACTGCAAGATCAAATGGGTGTTGGCCAAACCTGCATTATTCTTTAAATGAATATTAGTAGTGTTAACACATCATCACATTTTATTTTTAACCTGAGGTATTGCATTTAAATTTTTAACAATAACAACTAAAGACCGTTAATAGTTCATTGTGAATTATTTCCCAATTGGCATTGGAAAAGTTACTTTCAAGAACCCTAACTCTCTGCGTGTAATCCGATTAAGGACAGCTATGAAATTCAACATAATACTACCCTGATTTTGGAATAAAACTTGAACACTATACTCACTTCCTGTCGCCTTACATAAGTCATCAAAATGCATCCACAGCTACTTTAAATGACTCAAAGCATAAAAAAATAGGAACGTAATATCAAAGTCATGTGCCATATGAAATTCACATTCACCAATCATGTTAATACAAATAGGATCTGTATATAGATATACTTGTATAGAAACAACACACTAACACCTTTCACATGTTCGATGATCCATCATAATCAAAATCGTGCGCCACTATTATATTCGATGTCATTTGTCTAAAGTAATTAATGTCAGAAATAAATTTATTACTCTTATGAGCTCCTTGAACTCACAGTTAGAGTAGTTGGTTAACACGGATTAAAACCACAGCAGTAAAAATTAACATGGTAACCAAGTTAACTGCTATTGAAATCAAATATGTACACATGTGTCACTTTTTAATATCGGATTTCCACTGAACTATGACCGCAAGAAATAAAGACGAAAATATAATAATTTTCGAAAGAGATTGCAACGAATATAAAGATGCAACTAAATCTGTTGTGGTTAATAGTGAGAGTAAAAACAAATGGGGTCTGGTTCAAACCTCAGAAAATCAAAATTTTACATTTTTACGAGCTATGTATGTACATAATTAACAAAATGAAAGAGCTCGTATGGGTCTTGTGTAGTGGCTTAGAGTTGTAAAAGATTTATTAATTCAAATACATAAATAAAAAAGTTTGAAATTTAAAATGTTACCAGAGTTTTTTATGTTTTAAAAGATGGGTCATATCTACGTACAATGGAAATAAAATGCACGACTTAGCCTCACATATTTTATCTTATGTTATTGATCAAATTATAGTTTTAAAGTCTTATTACAAAGCTACTAGCTAATATCCGTGCGAGAATTCTCCCAATTAAATAAAAATAGGAGACGCACAAATTATTTTAAAATGAACGGGTCTAATAAATTTGAACCGACCCCCATGCTTAAATATAACCAATTGGAAAGTGCTTATTTATTTATTTATTTATTTATTTATTTATTTATTTATTTATTCATTCACTGTTTTTGTTCTTATATTTGACTTTTTGGTCCAAAATTGATTGTAATAGATGTTTTCTAAAACCTATTGGTTTTTTAATATAGTTTCTTATGAATAAATAAATTGGTCGGCGCGACAGCTCGTGTGGAACCAGGGCCTAGTGACTTACTCAATTCTTCCTGTGTGCGTGTTATTGACAGGAATAGAGGGGACCTACAATTTTCTGCCGAATCGGAAGGGCTAGGGTGAGAAGCACTTTTTCATGACGAGAGGTACTCTTAGAGAATTTGTCAATTCTTCGCAAGAGGCAGTAACCCGTGAAAAACATTTCTGTTTTTTTCTTTTTAGGTGGCATAGTCTGGGAATCGAACCCAAGACCTTCGGCGTAACAGTACAATGCACTAACCATTAAGCCACGGGCTATTACATATATAGTTTCTTATTGATATTTTTTTTAGACAGCACATTATTTTCATTCGAAATTTTTCTTTATTTCTTCCACAATAAAATAAATATTGAAATATAATATTTTCATTTTCTTTTTCAGTATGGATTACGTCAGTTGGATATTTCTCTTCTTTCTCAACTGTGGACACTTAATGATTCCATCCAAAACTTCCGAACAATGTTAGACGATGAAGAATGCTACTCACCATCTCCTGAACATTCACCATACCCGTCACCATATGACTCGGTATCTTCTGATGTAGAAGAAGACCTATCGCCTTCCATTCAAACTCAAATTCATCAATATCCAGAAATGGATGAAGCTCCAAAACATCAGTCCTCATCTTCTTTGCATTCATCACACGCTAGTTTAAAAACAGTTCAGTCAGAAACTCAAATTGTAATGCCGACAGCGATAACATCACAACCAACATCTCGAATCTCCATACCTCCAACACCTACACCTAGAAGTCCTATCAAATCATCACCACCAGTATCATTTCCAAGGCAATTGAATTCCAAATCCCTGCCTCCACCACCAGCACCACCAATTACAAAACCACCGGTGGAAAGGCTTTCGTTAAGACCTTCACAATCCTTCCCAGGAACAAATGGAACAAATAAGACGTATCCATCAGGAGCAGCTTCTCATTTGCAGATTCCAGTGCCAGTGCAAAGAATGCGTATTGCACCACCTCCACCACCAGTCCAACGACGACCTTTGGTACCACCGGCTAGACCATCTTGATGTTATCCTTCGGAATTCCTTGCATCTGTCAAATTGGCAATGTGTAAAGTTTTTCATGACAACAATGATGACGTTGTTGAGTAAATTTAAAAACAAAAAATTAATGCGAAACAAGGAAATTCCACGGTTTTTTTGTGAATGCAATATAACGAAATAAAAGCAAATTATGTATGCTTATAAAAATTATGTAAAAAAAGACAAGATTTTAACGTTAAAACAAGTTACAATATTTAAAAAAAAAAATAGTAAAACGCAATCATTAAGAAGAATACGAAATGTTTAAAAAAAAATATTTTGTTTTAAGTGCATGTTATAATATTGTTATTAAATATAAATAAGCTTTAATGCTGCGAGAAAACAATTTAATATATGTAGCTGAATGCTTTTCATGCTAAAAAATTACATCTTTATAGTTTTTTGCTTCAAACAAAGCAATAAGACTTTAATGTTTCTTTTGAATAAGAGCATAATTACTCAAAATCTGTTGATTTATTTTAAGACTTAAGAATGTATAATAAAATCTGCGAAATAAGAAAAAAAAGTATAATGTTTTAACAAACTAGACACAGATTATTCCTATAATAGGTAAGTATATCATTCCGATCTCATTTCAAAATGGGAGACACAAAACTGAACGGGATGCTAAAAATTTATTCGAATACATATAACACAATGCGCAGAATTTTAAAAAGCTTAGTTCCAAAACGTCAACGAAAAAGTTTTGCTATCAGTTGGATATTTTTATGCAGCTTAAAATGAAATATGATGATTATTTGTTTCACAAAAAAGGGGAATGACAAACCATAATTTATAAAAACAAAATAATAACAATGGAAAAATAAACTTCATTTGCTTGAGACTCCATATTTGTATGCCTTTTTTTTACCAAATTTCCCAAAACTGAGTTTTTCCTATGGTTTTTGGCAGCAAATTGTGAAATGTTTGTGCAAATTGGCAGGATTCACTTTACCAAACAGATCTTTACTTTCACTGTAAGATTGAACGTTAAATTGTCAAATGACAGCATCCAACCAAAATCGGATGCTTTTGCTGATCAGTTAATGAACACGGTTGAATGACGTTTGGGATACGTTTAGAAACTCATGACTTTTGACATCATATTCTCTTTCGGAATTTCGGAACTCATGACTTTGCAATACACATCGGAACATTTTGGAACTCAGCCCTTATGTTAAGGTATGACATACTTAACAATTTTTTATCAATCAATCAAAAATCATACAAGCAAAAACTGTTCTTGATATGTCCCGGGTAGCTTCAATAGATTTGGGGTCATTACTTTAGGTTGCCGAAGTCTCTCTTCGGTTTAAAGTTCACGTTGGTAAGGCTATCTTAAGGATCTTAAAGTGACCATTATCAAGGTATTCTTCCATAGGATGTTTCCTCTATTACATACACATCAGTAAACAATTGTTGAAAAAAAATCATGTTCGTCGTCTAAAAGTATGCATTACTTTGGTGACAATTTTTAAACGAAGCTAATTTTTTTATTGATACGCATCTCTGAACCAGAAAAAACTGTAAGAACGGAGATATCATTATTTATTTATCAGTATACCAGCTTTATCTAAGAATTTATTACATTATTTTTGCTGTACAGATTTTTTGTTAAAGCTTAAAATCAAAGCGCAGTTTTGGATAGATAATTTTTGTATTTCGGCGTAGATACAGAAAATTTATAAAAAAGATGTTGCTTCTTTAGGTTGACTCAACGAAAATTGCGAAAACTTATCGTTGTTTAAAATATAAAATTACTAAATTATCGAAAAAACTCATACATTAATGAAAATCGAAATTTAATGTCTGGTTTTAGTTCGATTTGATTCTGAATCTGTTTAAATCGATTTGATTAAAACCTAAATTGAAATGAAACCTATGAGTCCTACGAGCAAGTAAAAATTATCAATGTAAAATTTTCGTTTGACGATGATGGCCTGGACGATGTTGTACTGAACCAATTAGGTCGCCTTTGTTCTTTATTTGGTCACCACTTCACTTCACCAACAACACAAATTTTCAAAATGTTCCATCAGGTATACTATGTTTGTTATTCAAATAAATACAATATTAACTTTTCCCACACATTATATCCGGTTCCGTTGTTATTCATTTAATATTCGCCTAGAGATATGCAATAGAAACCAAAATCTTTAACGGTTTTTTTTTTTTGAAAAGATTCAAATATTTTTGTTATTTTTTTGTTGTGCCAATTTTATCATGTTTTATTAAATATCCATTCTATAAATAATATCCTTTCAGAATAGATGCACTTTCTCAAGTTATGGGAGAATTCATCTCCATGTTAAGAGAGACTTCACACTCTTAAACAACTTATGGTGTTCTGAAATGTTCTGCTGGAGTTTAGGTCTGTTGTAAATTGATCTATGTGCTCATTTACACATATTCCGAAGGTCGTTATTATAAGATGACGTAATGTGTTTTTTATTACCTTAGTTCGATGGCATTTATATTAGGGTACGTTTATGGGTTCAAAAATGTAATGAAGTGTTTTCTGTGACATTTTTAAATCCCTAACGTTTTTAGAATAGTAAGAATGAAATCTATAAAATGGGAAATAAATGTGTGGACAAAGTTGAGCACCTTAAAAGAAAAGCATTAAGTTATATTTGAGGTATATGCACCAAGAACATCAACCAAAACTTATTCATTTCCCCATTTACCAAACTTCTTCAAAAAGTCGTTTGGTATTAAGATACCAGATCATAATTTTGTGCAATAAAGTAGGTTAATATTACCTAAATTAGTTACGCCAAGGGTTCCTGGGTTAAACCGGACTTATTTACTTCCTCATTAAAAAAAACCTTGTCTCGCCTTTTTTACTACCTTTTATTTTTACCCGCCAACTGCTAACAATGTGTCTTTATTCTATCCTATGGGCTACATTAAAGTTTTATAAAAACGGAAGATAAATGACTATGCATGTTTTTAAGCAAAAATAAAGAGCCCAGATAGGTTTGATAAATCTGTTTTAGTGGATTGCGGTTGCTAAGAGAATTAACAGTGGATAAATTTATTTAAATAATACTAAGGAAAATAAAATCAAGTAAGTAAAATACACTTCAGTGAAATATTTATCTGGCGCAGTTTTTTTTTACTCAAGTTTAACTTTGTTTAATGGATAGAATTTCACTGCTAATTTTATTCAAAATTCCAAGAAATGAGAACAAAACTTGAAATATTATTATGTAACGATATCAATAAGATTAGTATTTTGCTCTCAAAACTGACAGATTTGTAAAAGTTAAATGTCAAAGTTTTCAGTTAATTAAACAGTTCTAATTTCTTAGGTACGTTCTTGTACTTGCCCAAACTATTGAAAACTACCTGTTTCTACCAGTTTAAGCCAAATTTTGATCCCATACGTCCATTTTGTGTAATTTTGAGCCGAAAAGAACGCCCGTGAGGGTGTAAATTATTTCAGGAAAAAGAAATCTCAGCAATCTCAGTTAAATTAACAGGATTCCTCAGCAAAAAACGCCAAATGCGTTTACAAGAATATTAACTGACTTTCAAATAGATTTTGTGCAAGCAGAACAACGCGATAGCAACATCTGCGTCAAAAAATGACAATTAGATTGACGTTGATTTTACGTTTTCGAAAACGATAAAAGTTAAAAAAGAAATCCACTGTTTTGAGTTTGTTTACTTTTTTAGAAATTTCAAACACAATCAGCAATTCTGCAGCAAAAATTGTATTTCAGTTATAAGGAGTTTTTTAATCAATGTTTTTTATCAGTTGAGCTAGTTTCACTTGAACGGAATCTTTTATGATTATGATTTCTGTATTTTTTCGAGAAATTTTGAAGTTGATAGGTATTTTCTTCAGCAAGGAATGGTCATTTAAAGACGAATGGACTTTTGGCTTGAAGTTATGAAGAGTTAAAATATTATCAGTGGTATATATGTAATGTACGTACCTACTTTTTGCAACTGTTTTCCATTTAATGAATTTTGTAATTTTGTAAATAGGGTTTCAAGGCCATAAACCGGGCTTATGACCGGATAAATGCACTTTGTCGTATGTATTTTATAAATAATATTAATTAATAATAATTTTGTATTCCTTAATTTTTCTTATAATATTTTATTTATAGCGTTACATTTCGAGCTTCAAACGAATGTAGTTTCCCTAAAACTATTTAATGCAAACATTGCATTAATCACACCAATTTAAACATTATACATATATGTACTGTACATACAAATTAAATAAAAACAAAGAAGTTTTAGTCATAATACCAACTTGAAATCTAATTTTCCTCGAATCCATTTATTGACTTTAAAGTAGCTTAATCAGAAGTAAAAATAAAAAAAGTATCAACAAAAATCACAAAAGAGGTCTTAACCTATCGGTGTTACTTTAATTGTTAGAGAATTCAAAAGTTCCCAATCATGTCTCATGAATGTCAAAAATGCAATTCATAGATATTATTATGAGATCATTAATAATTGATCCGTGCGTCGTCGTTTGCGTCGAACGGATTAGTCTTTTGTTGTGTTTAGGTAGATACACCTATTTTTAATACTGCCATTAGCAAAATTATGCAAATATGTATATGTATTGTTAACTGTTAGTATATAATGTCAGCATGGAAGTTGACCTCAAAAATAATAACAATTAATCATAAAAGCCTTTTTGTGCTAAACACTCAAGTAGTTAAGAGTGGACATTAAGTTCCTCTTGTGGTTGTAGGTATTATCATTCATTTATCTCTGAAGTGTCATGAGAGTTTCTTCATAAAATCAATAATTATGTTTTGATTTGTGTTTTTATTTCAACAGAATAGGGATGATTGTATACAATGTAGGTATAGGTATCAGTGGCGAGGCGTCCATATAACTCGATTCCTACCGACTTACCTTTTACATTTTCTGCTATACAACAATGTTTACTAAATACGAGCAACATAAAGCCCACGGGATAAACCTGATATGTATCTATACATCAACCTGCACACTCCACCACTCAATTGAAAAGCCACACACGAAAACACACACACCTCATTATCATTAGTATGTGTATTCTGTCCACACTCTGTGCATAGCCAAAGCAAAGCAACCCGAAATATGTCGGGTTATAAAATCTGTCGCTAGATAGAACAAATTTATTTCCTTTCTCTTTTCTTCCTTATGATTTTCTGATTTTGACTCAACTCTGTTTAACACACGCTCTCTTATGCAAAAGAATAACACGCTTTTTTCCGACTTATTTGGTGATTTTTGTGAGTATCTTCTACCGCTGCGCTGTGCTGTGGTAGATTAATTGAGTAGGTCAGTTCTCTTAGTTACTTAATGAGTTTCTGAGTTTGACTCGTCTCTGTTCCCCTTTCTTATGCAAACAAATAACACGCTTTTCTTCGACTTATTTGGTGAATTCTGTGTGTATCTCTTATCGTTGCGCTGTTGTTTAACAACAGCAAAGGCTGTTAAACAACAGCAGTCTGTAGGTATTAAATGAGCTGATAAAATTTGCTACCGTTTAAAAAATGAAAATTCAGTTGGTTGCTTTTAATGTTCAATATTTTCTATTTTTTAATCCAGTTAAATAGTTATTTATAGAAAAATTTTATTTATTGGCTTAGTTTGTCTTGGAAAGCAGATCTGCCATATATTATTTAATATTGGCTAAATATTAATATGTTTTCGAATGCATTTACGTTTGCAGGTAATTAATTTTTACATCGACTTACCGTTTGAAATTATTCACGCCTCGCCACTGATAGGTATAGAGATTTATTTTGTCAACTCATTTTTAGAATCGAAAAGTGATATTTGAAGTCATCATCAATGAAGCAATAGTCGGTCAGTGGCGTTGGTCAGGTTAGTTTCAAAGGCATCTAATGAGAAGTCATTTGTTTTATTAAATTTTGGATAATTTGGTTAATGATAACTTCAATCATTTAAGTACACCGATTTTTTTCAATGAGTTTCCATTATTGTGCTCGCTGAACATTAACTATTTTTCTCTTTTTTTTTTTGTCTAACATTGTTAAAATAATTCAGCAGTTTGTATACCATTTGCGCAAACAGCAAAACTTTTAACCCTAAAGTATTTTTACAATCAGCAAAAGAACAACACAAGTAAAAACAGCAAATTATTAGTTAACAACTTAGGTGTACATACATAGAAATTGATTTCATTGATAAAATTAGCTTAATGGATATCTATGAAAAAGCTAGGTCCGCATTGTCTTAAGTAGACATACGTATATAAACGGAAATTTATAAATTCTTTAGAAAAAACCCAAATAATACGCTTTGTTATTATAGGGAAATAACCTTTACAAGCAACTGAGGTATACCTAATCATTTTTACAAAAGATTTTAAGATCTCGTAAAGTTTAAAAATAACATAGGTATACCTAATGTACCTCACGGCAAATTATAGAATACAAAGAAAATGCTATAAAGTGGTGGATTAATTTATAAATATTCATATAAGGGTGTTCCAATTAAGGCGGATCGATGTTAACACTAAACACAGTTTGATTATCGTATTGAGTTGTGTTATTTAGTGCATAACAACACTGCCTGTGTAAAATATAATATCGGCCAAATGTTCGCCAAGGCTATGGTGGAACACCTTCATTCGATATAGTAAATATTTTTGAGCACATCTCATGTCCAAAGACATATTTTTTCTAATCTTTTGTTTGAATTGAAGCAGTTGAATTGGAGGTGACTTATAAATATACATACATACATCTAATTCTTAGGTTAATAGCAAAGGAAAAAGTTCATAGCCGTCAAATCTCACAACTATTGGTGCCACACAGTTGTCGAAAAACATCACAAAAAAACTGATCATAAGGCAAACAAATAAATATAATGATTGTCATAACATCTCTAGCGTTGTTTGAGATTGATAGTTGATGACAGTTGGATCTCTGAACCGGATTTTTTTTTATTAAGCATTCTTTTTGGAAAAAATTATGTTTTTGCGTTTGCCGTTTTGAAATTGTAAGCAAGGCCCATATAATTAATTCTAATTCAGCTTTCAATTTCCAATTTTTGCCAGAAAAAAAATTTAGTGATGAAACTATAATTGTCGAAGTAATTTTTATAGAAAAACTGTATTTTTTTTTATTAATTTAGAAAATACGCCATATAGGGTTATGTATGGAATAGAATATCGGGTTAGCTAGAACATTTACTCTTTTGTTGAGTCATGTAGACCGTTTCAAATAAATTTGGCTGAAAATTGTTGATATCATTACTATTATATAAAGACGAAGCAATATTTTATGTCCGGCGTAAACTCAGAAACTATTAAATTGATTTACTTGAAACAAATTTTATAATATTCTTTATATTTTTAAGATTGTTTAAGACTATTTTTTGTTTTTATAATTTGTTTATTTAATCAGAATATTAATTTTTTTAAATTTTTGTCAGCTTTTTCTTTGAGGTTGACACACATTTTTACTTATACATACGTCAAAACCTTTTGGATACTTCACAATAATAGAAATTGTTTCAAAAAGGCAACATTTTAAGGCCTAAATCTTTTCTTAACTACACCTACAAGCTGAGAAATATGTACAAATTTTAAAATTACAACATTTTGTATTTTTTAATTTAGAAATTGGTTTTATGCGTAATCAAGCGGTCGCTGCTTTGTTTCACTTAATTTTAATCCCTTTTTGTTGCATTTTCTCTTCCTCTTTTGTCTATTTGCTTTTTTTTTTTCCTCTCTGTGCCATTGAACTGTTCACTGTTTTAACTGACGTGCGATATATAATGTACAATGTACATACATGTAAGAACTATAATAGGGGCAGGGCAGGGACATATTGAAGTTGAGTCGATTTTGGATTTACTCTTCCTCCGACATCTTTTTCCGTTTTTGCTAAACTTCCTGATTCCACTCAGTTGTTGGCTCTTTTTTTATAACAGCTTAGCGCAGTAGGTAGGTAGGGACGTATATTTGTTTTTTTTTTCTTCTGCATACCTACTGAAGAATTATGAGGGCAATACATTTAAAAAAAATTGAACGGGAAATAGCAATCAAACATGTCATCGTTACGATGATAAAGAAAAGAAAAAAATGGGGTGTAAAGAATCTGTTCGTCTGTCGAACATGAACCTTTCTAACAAAAAAATAAAATATGTACATACATATGTAGGTACCTACAAACAAATTATTTTTTAAAAAAGGGATTAATTTTTCTGAAAACGTAGGCATATAAACTTTTTTTTCAATAATATAATATACTTCATAAATTAATGGTATTTTGCGAAGCAACGCGAGCCCGGGTCTGGTAGTATATTATAAACCCCAAATAAGATTAATGAAGCTATCCGATCCGTTCGAATTTTTCGATTCACTTGGATTTCGTCACAAGTAATTCTTTTAACTCTTTAACATTTCGAGTTTAAAGCTCTATCAATAATTATTTTCAAAGTTTTTGAGAGAATGTAATTTTATTTTTATCACAATTTATATACTTTTTGAAACATCCTTTTTCCTCCAACGGATAGCAGAATACGAAAATTCTCGCAAACGTTTAGCAGAATAGGGCTGTTAGTCTTTCGAACCTCTGTATTTTTTAATATTTGGCTTTTCGAACGGTTTGCTTACCGACACTTTGTCTTTTTGAACCTTTGTCTTTCGAAACTTCGTTTTTCAAACATTTGTGCTACGAAACTTTATATCCATTTTATATCCATTTGTTATATCGGATTCGTTATCAAAAATCCTAAAATATTTGGGCTGGAATTTAATGTTTTACCTTTCGGGGTTTTATCTATTGTTTAATGAACTTTGCAAAATTGTCTTTTATACTTTAAAGCAAAATTTGTTTTGCTTTCAAGAGAGATTGATGATTCGGTCTGGGTTTCAACGTATTCATTAAACATTCCTTTGTTTTTTTTAATTTCATCGAAATAAAAAGATAAGTATTCATTTTTATGTTTTTGTTTGGCTTCGAACTTAAACAGGAATAATATAATAAAGTTGAATTTCTCATTAAACCACAAATTGTTTATTAGATATACGACACATATATTGTATCTACTCTTGGTTAATTTTTTTCTTTTTTATGCATCCGGTTAGTCTAATTTTATTAATTCAAATATAGAATAACAACAGTTATATTTTGGAAATTAATTTAATTTCAACTTAAGTACACAATGTACCATAATTAATCTTCTATCTTAAGTTTTGACCAGTTGAATCCGACCAAAAATGATTCTCAAACAATTTAAAATAAACCCTAATAAATAGAATACTGTTCTAAATTTTAGTATTAGTTTATTGACAAATTTAACTTCACCGTTAGATTTTCTAGAACTCGTCTTCTTTGTTCGACTCTCAATTATTTTTGTTTGTTTGTTTCATTTGTTGGTGCATGATGGTGAATTTCTTTATGAATTGATTAATTATCAATACGTTGTTGGTGTTGTTCTTTATTTTCATTATTTTATATATTTTTTTTTTAAATTTTCATTTATTTATTATTCTTCAATATGTGTTTTACTCCCCTTTATACCATATTAACTTTACTTTTAATTTTTTTACTAAATATATTTATTTTATTTTAACCTCAAACCAGCCTTAACCAGCTTTTAAAATAGATAGAGAATTAATATTAATTAGACAAACAAACACTAATTCTTGTATTGATACAAAATTATAAACATATAAGATAATTTAAAACACAGATAATGTCATAAATGAATTTGAAAATGTTTTACATAACCTTTTAAACATTTTTTTTCTTTTGTATTCTTTTTTTAAGGGTTTTTAATTAATTGGTAATTTTAAAATCCTTCACAATAATCAATTTAAAATTTATAAATACAACTAAAACTGGAACTTAAAACAGTAATAATTCACTTGATTGGTATTAAACAGAAAGCTGTTTTGATGATTCTGACATAATTATATTTAATGTTCAACTGATAAGTTGTTATTTCCAGTTATTCTGATAAACAAAATACCAAAAGAAAAACAAAAATTCCATCAGAAAAAACAACAGTTAACTGTTTTTGGATTTGATTTTAAATGAGATAAAAAAATAAGATATCTATGAAATTTGTCAATTTGTCGGTATAAATTTAAACAAATCATCATTATGTATATTATTTCTATTTCCCGGCTCTCATACTACACAGATTTTGACAAATGAAATGTCAAATAAAGGAGAATTACCTGCTGATTTGACGAATTACAATTTTATTTTTAAAATGTTAATTATTTGTTCAATAAAAATGAAGTCTAAAATGAACACTTTCCAATTGATAATATGGCATGTGACATTAGGTCGGTTCAATTTATTAGGTTCGTTCATTTTAGGTCCGTTCATTTTTCAAATAATTTTTGCGTTTTTATTTTTATGTAATTGCGAGAATTTTCGCACGGGTGATTAGTTTCTTAAAATAATAATCATGAATTGTTATTAAATAATTTTCTGAAAAATCATTTGTTTAATATTTGAATTCTGTTCAAATGGTGAAGTTAGCTCTACTAACTGTGTTCAGAAATTAAATTGGTGTTCGGTAGACTTAAAATTTTGGAGAGACCAAAAAAAGTGAGATAAACATTTAACATTTGTATTAGAGCCTCAGTAGTGTAGTTGAATTCTTTGTCTGCATTTAAGTGTTAAAGTTAAAACCGGGAGTTTCCCCAATTGTCGTATAACAATATTACATTATAGGTATAAAAATCTACGAACGTTTTAAGGCCTAAACCTTCGAGGTCTAAGATCTCAAGATATAGATTTTTAAATTGAACTGTATTTCCTATTTTTTAATATTATTTGACTTGATTGAATGTTTTCATCTAACTTAATATTTACATAGTAAATAGAGCCTATATAATTCACCTGGAAAGCCGATATCTTTAGTTTTATTGATCAGATCATCAAGGTTAAAGTCTTACATATTGTATCTCACAGAAAAAAAAAATAGTTAAACAATCACAACTTTAACCCAAAGATTAACTTTAAGGCCAAAAAAAAAAAAAACTGGCATATTTTTGAATACTTATGGATACACAATATTTTTCATGGTTATGCATGCTTTAACAAAATTTGCTGTAGGCTCTTGGTCTAAATATATTTGTTTTTAATTTGGATCCATATTATTTTATTAATATGTACATATATTAACAAAGCACGGGGTGCAAAATAAAGACAAGTTGTTTTTCCCCACATAAAAATTTCATGTATTTTTTTATTGTTTCTGTTATCTACTCATCATTATGGGTTTATCAATTAGGATGACCCCGGACATCAATTTGAATAAATTATGTATATTAATTAAAAACTTCTTTAATAAACTTCTTAAAAATAATTCCAAATATTAACTGATGTTAAAATGTGAATTGATTATTTAATCAATTCACATTTTAACATCATTTAATATTTGGAATTATGACTACCTACATATACTATTTCATCTTGTAACTGGTCATTGATATCTTTGTAGGTCTTATTATTCCTTATACCTTGGGAGAATTAGAAACATTCTGAAATCCAGTGGCGTAGCGAGGGGGGGGGGAGGGGGCACAGGCCCCGGGCGGCGCTGGTGATGAAATCGGGCTTGGGTTACAAACAAACTTTGAAGACCCTTCGTCAAGGCAAAGCCAAACTGGTCCTCATTGCCAACAACACTCCTGCTCTGAGGAAAGCTGAAATTGAGTACTACGCCATGTTTATTTATTTATTTATTTAATTGTCTATAAGTACAAAAAACTTTCTTAGACTTAAAGATATGTTAACTTAAAAAACTAAATATGTACATAGAAATTTTGAGTAATTTAAGACTCAGGCAAAAATGAAATTAAATTAAATTATTTAGTTTAGTAGATAAATATTATTATTCTTTCAAAATCACATTCATTATTTTATTTTTAAAAACATCTTTAGAGCATTCGAAATCGATTACATCGGCATATTTATTAAAAAAATGTACAAGCCCGTGTTACTGGTTCATTGATACCATAATTAGTCGAATGAAATGGGATAGAGAAAAAATGGTTAACCCTTGGTCTTAAACAACGAGCCGGAGTATATAATTCAAAAAGCAACTGTAAAGGCGGACAATCAATATGACCAGTTACAACATCACGCGCAAAAGATATTAAAAAGTAAACTCTCATAGATTCAAGACTTCTTAAGTCAATTAAACCACATCGAGCTTTATATGAGGGCAAGGGTACGCTCCAATTTAGTTGTCGAAGCGAAAACCTCGTGAATCGTTTTTGAATACTTTCTATTCTATTTGACGCATTTTTATAATATGGAGACCAAACCACACAACAGTATTCCAAAATCGGTCGAACGAAACTAACAAAAAGACATTTAAACGTGAAAGGACATTTAAAGTCCTTAGAATTTCTTATCAAAAATCCAAGCATAGAGTTGCCTTTAGAGATAACGTAATCTACATGCATTCTAAAATCTAATTTTGCATCAAATATAACTCTCTCAAGCTCATTGCTTAAAATTTTATAATCATAAATAATAGGGAAAGATGATCTTGAAAATGATAGAACACTACATTTTTCTATATTTAAAGATATGTCATTCGTGTTACACCATTCAAGCAGTTTATCTAAATCATGTTGAAGATGAAAGCAATCTGCAAGGGATTTTATTGTTTTATAGATTTTAGCATCATCCGCAAAGATAAAGCATGATGAATAAGAAATGTGTAGAGGCAAATCGTTAATAAATAGCAAGAACAAAAGCGAGCCAAGATGACTGCCTTGAGGAACACCTGAGTGGTTGAAAATTTTTACAGATTTATCAGGACCGATTTTGACATATTGAATACGATTAGTCAGATAGCTCTTCAACCAGTTCAATAATTGACCATGAAATCCAAAAGATTCAAGCTTTTTTAACAGTAATTTATGGTTAACTCTATCAAATGCCTTCGAAAAGTCCGTATATATTACATCTACCTGATTTCCTTTTTCAATAGTATTAACACAAAAGTTTGTAAATAAGGTGAGATAAGTTGCTGTTGACTTGCCACTGACAAACCCGTGTTGAAAAGATGATATATATTTTTTAACAGCTTCATACAACCTTTTCTTAACAAGAGATTCAAAAACTTTTGGAATTAATTGTAATTTTGCAATAGGCCGATAATTTTCAACACATTGTTTTGATCCTGATTTATGAATCGGAGTTATGTATGAACTCTTCCAATAGTCATGGCAAAGACAGAAGTCCAGCACTACAGTGGCACAAATATTGAATTGGGCACAGCCTGCGGTAAATACTTCCGCGTGTGCACTCTGTCCATAAAATAAAATAAAGCTTTATTCAAAGAACACTCAGTCACGAAAGGAAATACAAGTCAAGCCCAGGAGAACACCGAGTCCAGGTGTAAGCTTACTTTTGTAACAAATTTTAATTGTGAAAAAATATATTGTCCTTTTCGGAAATACATTTTTTCCTTTTGAGCTGAAAGTTCCGTGTGTGTGCGTAGGATGTAGGTACATAATATAAAAGATTTTCGCGCCACGGTTTTGATGTCGGCAATGATACACGTCTTTCTCTTTTTTTTTTGTTGTTGTTGTGTCATCGTCATGTTGTGTCTGAGATGTGTTTTGCGCCATAAGGAAGTGTGAAGTAAAATGATCGACAACGACTCTGATTTGGAACAGTAAATGATTGTTTCATTCTATGTGTGTCCTGGTACAAACTTTTTCGTTTGCCTTCTTTCGACTACCACTCATGAGCAGCGTTCGAATCTTACTCCAATCGGAGTAAATTTACTTCAATTTTACGAAAGAAAATAGATCTACTTCGTTACTCCGTTTTTTTAGATTTAGGTAGGTACTAATTTTTTTCCACACTGAAAAATTCAAAATTTCTTTAGCCAAACCATATGAAAGGGAATGACCACTGTGTTAATAAATTTTGCAACCAACTCTGACTCTGAATTACTAAATTTAAATCTACTCCAGAAATTTTCAATTCGTTTATTTTTTTATAAGTCTGCTCTGAAGTTTGCAAACATCCTAGTTAAATACAAAATTAGTTGCATTAACATTTAACTTGTCTGTGTTTCGTGTGTTGTGAAAATTTTTTAAAATTGTGCGCAAGAGATTTTCATTTTACCCCTTTGGATTGATTACATAAAGTAAGTAAATTGATGAAACGAAATACCTACATAGCTGATGGCTCGAAAATAATCCATTGATTTTTCGGAGTTGAAACCCCCATTGGCCCCATTTGGCTTAATTAAGAGTGTTTTCTCCATATCTCAAGAACCATAAGTTCCATACAAAACATTTTAACACATTTTTGTAAAAAATTTAGTTCTCTATTTTTTACAGAGAAATCGAAAGTTAATAAGTTATTATTGCCCGATTAGACACTTCTATCTACATAATATAATATGAATAAATATAATAAATCTGTGAATAAAAAATTAAATTATAACAAGATAAGTTAAATAGCTGTTTCACTTTGATGTTTTTTAAAACAGCAAACAAAATTAAAGGCCCAGAAAAAAATTGCTAGGGGCGGCAAAATTGGCTCTGCCTCGGGCGGCAAAAACCCACGCTACGCCACTGCTGAAATCTACAGGACTGAGAAAATTACGTCTGACTTTCTATTAACAACAAATGGTTGCTCTAAAAAAAGATATTTTATGAAATGCATTATTATTTTGATATTTATGAAAAATCACGAATACACGTGACATTTATTCTTAGATGCTTAAATGCCAAAATATTGTATCATTCAATTCTGTGAAGTAAAAAATTAATTTTTGTTTCTTCTTTCACACTTCATCATCATATCTGTAGTTAAACTGTCAAACTTAGTTCAATCTGGTATATTCTGCCACCTCGGACTTATAATTAGGTACATATAACATATATATTTATGCGGAACTCGATGTATTCAAAAACTAGTTTAATTTTAGTTGTATAAATCTAGAATTATTTCTGGCCTTCAAATTCCGAAGAAAACATAAAATTTTATATTTTAGGTTTTTTTTTATAATTCAAACTTGTTTAGGTCAATAAATCAAAGATTATCATATATGTATGTACATATGTATATACAAGTATTACGGATGCCGAACCATCTATAGATATATAGATCTTTTTTTTGTTGTTGTGGGAATTCTGTTTTGATAAATATTATAAGAAAATGTCATATTAATTATGCTATTAAAAAAAAAATTTATTCTCGAAAAAATTAACATTAATTTAACAACTTAAATTAACTAATAAAATTGATTTATCCAGATAGAGATTGTAGAAGCTTTGGTGATACCCCACGATTTTTCAATTGAACTCTTGGTCTGTATCCATTTTTGTCGGCTGTGTACATAGTTGTTGTTTCGATATCTCCATCAACGTAGCTGTATGCACCCATCACAACAAGTTCTTCGTTTTCAGTTCCTGGATTCATGAGCATACCAACTTCTTCGCGGTACGAGCCATCGGATGTTTTGTAGCTTAAGAAAGGGAAAAGAAATACAATTTATAATTGAATAAATAGGAACATATGTAGTTAAAAATTATAAAATTGTTTAGAAAATAAATAATATAAAAAAGTTTCTCTGAATAAGTCAGATGATTTAATCTCATGTATCGTGTTGTGACTCGTTAAGATTACAAGCAGGTTTGGCCAAATAAACTACACTATGTATATATTTTCTACAACATTAACTATGAATATCCAATCAACTACCCCCCTTATTTAGTACAACTAGCCTACCCTTGCGAGAATTCTCGTATATTACATAAAATTAAAAGAGGCACAAATTATTTTAAAATGAACGTACCTAATAAATTTAACTGACGAAGTTATGTCACATGCCAAAATATTACCAATTGGAAAGTGGAAGTGTTCATTGTAGAGTTCATTTTTGATCAAATAATATTTAACAAACAAAACAGTTGACAGATCATTTGACATTTGATGATAACGTCTTCTGATTTTTTTTACATTAAGTACATTTAACTTCAAAACGTCCTAGTTTCTGAGATCTCATTGAACAAACTTCTTTCGGCTTCACTAAGGAGAAGGAGAAACCTGAACAAGATTTCTTCGCTACAAGTCAAAAGCACTCTCTATCTCTTTTTTATAATTTGATCAACTGCGAAATTATGCAAGTGAATACAAAAAATATCAGTCTCAGCATTCTTTTAGTGAGGAATTGCGTTCAAATTTCTAAGATTGCCTGAGAGACCTGAACTGGTTAAATTATTATCGCCTGGTTGTCTACAAAGATATCAATATTTTTATTAACTAGGTATAGCTCATACAGCAAGATGTAAACTTTCGCTTGAAAAACACTGCAAACAATTTGGAAGCCTTGTTGATCTGGTAAGATGCTTGACCTTATATCTATGATATCTGTAAGGGCTACTGGCGTTAGTATGCGTTGAATAGCAAGTCTTCATCTTTAAGCAAAAATTCTATACAACTGTAGAATGCCATATAGGCCTTTTTTCTATTTCTTTAATATTAATTTCCGGGTGGTTTAGTTTACTATCAATTAGTATTATACCATTATGCATATTTACAATAAAATATAGCTGTGTCCACAATGAAGAAAAACCAGCTTTTATAACAGTTCAATTTTTTATGTGATCAACACAAGTTCTGAGTTTTTCTGTTCTTTTATGTGCCGAACAGGTTCATTCAACACATCTAAATAACATCTTTTTATTTCTATTAATTTGCAAAGAAAAAATTATTTTTATTTAATTTAAAAATTATAACTGTTGGCTTATGGGCGTGGGTTTTATTCAAACATTAATTGTTTGCCTTTTATTTCTAAGGCCATACAATAGATATGTACATCTGCTATTTCGTGGTTAAGTAAGTTTTGTATTAATTTCAAGAATTATTTTATTCCCTTTTTCTTCAATCTAAACACGTTTTGGTCTGGGAAAAAAACACTTTGACGGTTGATTTGTATTAACTATTTAGCCAGTTTACGTTTCTGAGATGTCACTGAACAAACTTCCTACAGCTTCACTTAGGAGAAGGAGAAGGAGAAACCTGAACAACATTTCTCCGCTAGAAGTCAAAAGCACTCTTAATATCTTTTTTATAATTTGAAAAAAAAAAAAAAGTAGAGCAAGCGAATCCAAAAAATATCAGTCTCAGCTTTTTGATAGCAAAAGTGAAGAATCTCACTTAGGAATAACGTTCAAATTTCTGAGATTGCTGAGATCTCAGTGATATAAGCCTGAGAAACCTGAACTGGCTAATTGCATCTGAAAGAATACCAAATTTAGTTCAATTTATTTTTATCTTTAAACTTTGACAGAACTTTGGACTACAATTTGTATAAATTATCAGTTTTGGGAAGTAAACAAAAAGCGGCATTATGTCGTTTTCAAATGGTTTACCTCAAAGGTTTATTCATTTTATTGTCATTATATGTTAGTTTAAATTATAGTTGAAAAGGAAAATATATTTATACTAAATCTCTAACCTGTAACTACCAAAAGTAAAAAGAAACTTTGTTATTGCTATACTTAATAAATAAATAAATAATAAAATGTCAAAATTTGTTCTGCTCATTTCTGAAGTTGCTCTAAATTTTGATTTGCCATTCAAGTTTGAATGTATTAGTTTTTCTTAAGAATATACTGACTTGAAATTAAAAAGTGAAATTCTCTTCTTAGAAACGTCATAAGAGTAGGTAGGATCTTTTCATGCTAGAGTAGGTACTTGTCATCACTTGGACACGAAGGAAACTGTTGGTCTCCCCCATTCCTCAGATCTAATATGACGTACTCAGAGATGGTTGAGACTTGATATACTTGTCAACCTGTTGCCCCAACAATTTTATTTATTTTTTTACCATCTAGATTTCTTGAACGAACAAATATAAATGTATGGAAAAAAGAGCCGTTAAAATTCTTTTAAATAAATATTAAGAACATGCTTATAAATCTGCACTCAAAAATTAATGTTTAAAAACCATAAACACTTTTTTTGAATATTGAATAAATTTTTTTTTTTAATTTCTTTAAAAAGCGAATCGAAACAAAACTCATGTTTATAAAAAAAAATTACTTAAATTGCTTAAGCTTAGCTAAGCTTTAGCTTTCAAAAAAAATTAACAAAATTTTTGAAACCGTTTTTCAGGAAAACAAGGTTTTCCACAGTCAGTTATTTTTAGTTCTAACAACATTTCATTTTTTTAAACAGCTATTTTGAAAACAGCTATGCGCCCAAATAAAACAAAAAGATCAAGTTGTTTTCGAATTGGTTTAATGTTCGAAAAAAAATGGATTTTTTTCAAAATCCAAAAATATTTTTTTGAACATTTTAGTTTTCAATAGCGTCCTCATAAAAAATCGAAAATAAAAATAAAGGTTCTAGCAGGATGTTGCATTAAAAAAATTGCATTTTCCGGAATTTTTTTACCAAACGATAACTGATAATTTCACCGATAATTTTTGTAACACCTAGTTTTAAAATTCTGTCAATTTGGTCCCTCAAAATCACGGAAATTATATTGTTCCTTGGCTATGTTTTGCTATTGAAATATATAAGCAGAGATTTTCAAACACACTACAAAAATGAAAACTTATAACAACTCACACCTGACCCACTTCCGGGATCTTGTTAATTTGGATTTTGACTAGTTCGGAATTCCCGGTGAAGAATATGTTTAAAAAATTTTGTTCTGTTTTGTATGACATTACAGTTTCGAGTTATAATTTAATATTAATTTTTTTTTAAATTTCTGAAACTTACTTAAAGCGATATCCTTCTTGTGTTGGAACATTGTTGTATTCCAAAAGTAAGATTTTCGGGATCATAACATCAAGTACTTGTTTTGCAAATGGTTCCACTACCGATTTGAGATTTGGTATGCCAAACTGGGCATTTGCGAATCCCAATACACAAACCACAAGGACGAACTAAATTTTTCATATGAAAAAAAAAAAAAACAAACAAGAAACATTATTAACTCATTATTTCAAGTTAAACTTTTTATTTGAACCCACCAATTTGATGGATGCCATTTTTGAAATTTAATAGGTATCTATCTACACCGCGCGAGATGAAGAAGTTGATTGAATCAAGCTTAAAGACAGACTGAAGACTCATTTGACCATTGCCGCTTAGATATAAAACCAACATTAAGACGAATGGTATAATTACCTCTCTCAGGTGTCAAGTCTATTCAGATTTTTTGGGGATTTTGATATATGACTAATTATATAAAGCTGTGACTATCGTTTTAATAGTTTTATCAGCTTTCGAAGATCTCAATGAAATTTTAATTAAATTCATCTAGTAATTGATTTTTACTTTAAATATCGATCGACAAATAAACGGGGTATTTTGTTTATGATGAAAATTTTACATCATATCAACATCTATTATTTGGAAATTATTATTAATTACTAAAATAGTCATTTAGCATTCAGAAGCAATGAGCACCAAATTATCATAACGAGCTAGTTTGCGTCTTTTATAGGTAGTTATTCACATTGTTGTGGCATCTTATAAGTTTTTCTTAAACAAAACTAATTAATATTTAACAATATGGAAAAAATAATGGCATTTTGGTCGATTCAAGGAAATCAAGTATTTGAAAATATATAAATAATATCATAAAATTCTGTTTGCACACGATGGAAGATTGTTAAATGGTAACAGCTGGGAAGATTATGGTTTACCTACTCATAGGTGCTGTCATCTTTGAGACAACATTTAAGTAATTACCCTAGTTGTGGAATACAATGATGATGTTTCTAAATACAAGAAATGTGAATTGTATTTGGTAAAATATAATAAACGTTGGAAACAAATTTAAGTAATTTTGTCTTGACAGGTTATAAGCATATTATTGTGTTTTATTGATTCACTTTTTTGTTGTTTTTTATGTGTAGAAGCTGACAGAACTTTCGTTGTTATTGTTAATGCTACCGGCTTTAGCTAAGCTTTTGACACACAATCTCATAAAGTCATTGGCGCAAAATTTTAAACGATTTAGTAAGATGTTAAGTCATTTTTATCATATTAAAAATGCTTTAACATCATACTAAATCGTTTAAAATTTTGCGCCATTATCTTTTTTGTACTATCTGAATAATTCACGATAGTGAAGTTGCACCCCAGTAGAATAGTTTAAAAAGCTTCAGAGATTTGTCTTTAAGCGTTTGTGTTGGCTTCTTAATACAACTGCAACGTATGCAATATATTTAGAATCGGGGCTGCGAAACATATTTTTGCAGAAAAGAACAACAATAAAATGCAGAAGCTTAAAATATTATCACTGCTAAGAATTAAAAAAGGCATCTTTGAAGATCGGTTTAGATAATTATTCATTGATTGGTTTAGACAATTAATCATTGAACCTAACTTATAATTTTAAAGGGATCTTTTGTGGATTAATTGTTTCTAAACAAAAACGAGATATTAGTAATTGTGAACAATGAAGCCATTGTACCTTACTATTTTAATATCAAAAATGAACGCCTCAAGGTGGCGACCTGATGCACAAACAAAAGTGCAATAGGTATCATTCAGAGCGTTTTTATCTAAAAAGGAGATATTAGACATTGTGTCAAATATGTATATCAAAATGTAAGACTAGAAGTTGGCCACCCGATGATGCATTAAGAAAAAGTGCAATAACTCCTAAGCGTTTTTACTTTAAAGGGATGGCGAGTGTTAATCTGAATTGTTTACTGTTTAACAGCTCTTTTTGAATGTTTTAGATCTCTTCACAGTTTTCCTCTTTTAATGACGAACTTAAAACAATGGAAGTAATAGATACATAATAAAGAATTTCTCGTCATCACGTCACGTTTTTTATTTTTTGAACTTATGACGCGACGACGACGACGTGCCGATATAATAGTATAGAAAAGTATATGTATTTACTGTTTGTACTCAAGACTAATTTGAAATATTTACACTAACCACTATTTTATATATCGTAAGGAAATAATTTAGAGAAAGAAAATAAAAACCTACAACACAATGGTTTGTGTCGAAGATAAAAAAGCTCTTTATGAGTAGGAAAATAATTCACAATAGATCTTAGAGAATTCTACCAATTTATAAGTTAGTTTTAACTTGCCATTTCAAAAGTTATTTTATATTTCATATTTTAATGTTTTGACCGTTTTGTATTGAAATGTAATAATACTTATATTACATATCTAATTACAAATTTGGCCAATGTATTAAGGATGAAAATAAAAACATAAATTTTATTTTTCTCAAGGTTTTTGCAACTTTTTACGGGGTAACAGTATCAATACCTACATTTTGTAATTCATTATAATTGCATACATAATTATGTACATACATAATTAGATAGACAGATACAGTCATATTTATTAGAGTTACTTAAAGCACTCTTGGACAGTTGTCCAGCTAACCACTGTCTAAATAGTTAGACATATCCTTATTTATAATCGCATTCCAGCACTTGTCTAAATACATATGTACTCATATCCCCACTGACATACTTGTAATCTGTCAATTTCGTGAATATTTGGATACGTTCAATAAAAATTTCATTCATTTTAAGATCAATTTACAGTCCTTTATTCATTTCACTTTAGAATAGGTTTGGACAACCAATTGGACAATCGATGAAACATGATTGATTATAAATCATGGTTGGAGTCGGGCAGTTGTCCAAAGTTAGACATATACTTTTGAATAAATAAGAATAATAGTGATTTATTTGCCTTCAAATTGGAATTGGTACAAATTATATAAATTGCAATAATTAATTATTTTTAAAATCGTTCATGAAAAAGTGGTGATATATTTCACTCATACAACAAGCTTAATGTCACATTTCATTTGATCACAAATTCGGCGCCGTGTTCACTTTTGGCCAGGAATGGGCAATACCCTTGGCCGATGTTTGCGTAAGCCATTTTAAAGTTGTTGTGACTTGATTTTTAATTGAATTATGTACCTAATTAATTTATTTAAAAACGATACCTACTTATTTTGATTTTTAAAAACACCCTTTTATGATAGTGTGCCAGTTAGGGGAAATTTTAATAAAAAATCCCATAATACTCACACATGTATACAGAAAAGGTTAAAATAAAAAAAAAAACAATCTCTAGTTTTAAAAAATTTATTTTCAAATCATATCATGTACTGATTAACTGTTGTTACTTTTATATTATCCAAAGTCAAATCAATACATTTTTTACTAGAAAATTCCAAATGGACCATTTGTATGGGTTCCAATTGCAAGAATCCGTTTTTCGATAGAGTATATGTATTCACACTACTATGAACAATTTCAATATACACAAATAAAGCTGGACGTTGAATTTTAATTGCTAAGCTATAGCTATTCTTTGTCGATTCGCTTCGACAATATTTTGAAGATATTTCAACCTTTTGAAAAATTAAAATTGAAAAAAAATTAAATATGTCAAAATTGTTATCATAAATTTTGTCAAATACCGTCAACTCAGGATCCATAATACCATCAGCTGACTTAATTTTCACTGGATAGTAATAATTTCGAGAAAAGACATTCTCTCCACTGCTAAGAACAAACTCTACAAAAGAATTACTCGGAGTAAACCGTTCTAGGAAGATCTGATTCAATGGAATCACTTTGTTTAAGTGATCAGAATTAGGTTTCTGAGAGAGGAAATTAAAATTTAAAAAAATCATTTAAAATTTTAAATAATATATCTTACCAATTCAGCTTGCCACGTTATTGACTTCTTTGGATACAGTTCAGACCATAAAAACACATTCATTGTTACATCAGCTTCCATAATTGTATCTTCTATATCATCACGAACAAGTGTCAAATTGATGGCTTTCGAACGCCAATCAAATAAAGCAATGATTCTTATAGGAGCCAAGAACTCTTTGGCCCAATGATGAAGAATCTTCCAATTGCCATAAAAGTCAATGCTTGACCAAGAAGGTGCTACCCAAACATCATTTAGCTGCCAATAAAGAGCACCCATCGTCCGATACTCTGTACTTCTCAAACTTCGATAAAGCTCCGTTTCGACCTTCACAGACATAGCCTGGGCAATTTGACTTAAATAAATCGTTGCTTCCATTTTGGGATCATCGAATGGCATGGGAAGATGTCTCAATACCATATTGTTGATTGGAAACATGCCATATGGATGATGCTGACGATGTTCAACTAAGTCATAGATAGTATCATTTTTAAGCAAAACTCGTTTCCAAGCTCCCGCAGCTGGAAGACTCTGGAAACCATATTCTGATGCAAAGCGAGGCCTTGGATAAATATCAGGATCCCAAGAATCCTTTAATATATCATAAAAGTGAACTGAGGGCAGGACCCATTTTTAATTATAGAAAACTGAAATTTTAAATTACACCCAACTTACCATCGCCATACTTTGGATCTTGAGGATTTTTCGAAATAAAACGATCTTCTACTCCTTTTACACCATTCGAAGGAGACGAAATTAAAGGATCTGGCCGAGAACCATCTGCGATTATTCGAAGCTCATGACTAATTGTGCCCACGTATAACTTTCGATAATCTTCATCAAATTGAGCACGATTCATGCCAGTTCCATACCAATCTTGAGCTAGGGCTGCTTCATTTTCATTGTTGGTAGCAAATATAGCTACACTTGCGTGACGGGCTAATCTCTTGGCATTTTGGATGACTTCTGTTCGCACTGAACTGGAAAATAAAGTCAATTAAAATATAAGCTAAACTCAAAATTAAAAAAAAAACATGTTATTACTCCAAGAAAGGTGTGTGAGTTGGATACATTGCACAAGCAAACATCATATCTTGCCAAATAAGTATTCCGTATAAATCAGCTAAATCGTAGAAATAATCGGATTCATAAATTCCTCCACCCCATACGCGAATCATGTTCATGTGAGCGTCCTTGGCTGACATTAGAAGTCTTTTAACTGTAGTTCATAGGAAAGATACAAAATAATAAATTAATAACTTTTTTTAAAAAAGGTCTATTGCATTTTGAAGATATGTATAAGTATATAGCTGAAATCTGCATTTTCAATAAGATCTTCAAGTAGAGACTAATTCTTGAGAAACAGTGGCAACATAATAACACGAAGCCATCAGAGATTCCGGCCGCCCCTGACGTGCTGGGTCTTGCACCACAACCACAACGAAACTCCTGGCTCGATGATAATTGCCAGAAAGCACATACAGCTAAAAAAAATTACAAATCTTCCCTGCAAAAAAGGATAAGAGCTTCATAGTGAGTTCTCAGAAAGGAAAAAAAAGTAGCATGAGCGGGAATGATATCGGGAAACAAAGGGCACGGACAGAAGCCCATAGATATGATGACCAACTGTATTCCGCTGTCAGGCAGATTGTACGATTCAACAATGCCTTCCACCTGACTGATGAGCTGGTTAATAGGAGTATGCACCAACTATTCTGCAAATTTCGGAATGAAACCTTAATATTTATAATATAAATTGCTCGACACTGAAGATAGGAGACCCTCTGAACTGCACCAACAACACAAGTATGACTTAAAATCTGTTTGGGCGGTACAGCAACACTGTCTTTACCAAAACAAATTAAAAGTCCAAAAACTGAGGTGGCTGGGTTATGTAGAACAGATGGACACCCTAAAAGTCTTCATGAATTCACCCCTAGAAGCCAACACCTAACACGCTTTATATTAGATATATTAGCTAATTCATACTTACTTTTGGCTTGATCTGCGCTTAGTTCTGGCAAAATATGTGTTGGAATATAATTGGTACCCTTCATGAATATAGGAACACCATTCACACGGAAATAAAAGCTATTACCATCATCTTCAAATAAATAAACTATTACTTTCTAAGATACGAAAATATTTCAAATTCTGTATACCCAATTCTTCTTGTATCAATTGAACAGTTCGAAAACCAATACGAATAGATTTCTGTGATATCGTTCGCTCTCGAGGTTTCGGTCCCTGTTTGTCTGACCATGCGTTCATTGTAAAATGTAAGGGATATAACTTTTGCTCTCCATATCCATTTGGCCACCACAAGGCAACGTCTTCCTAGTAAAAAATAAATGCATCTATTTTGAAAAATGTTTAAAATAATAGTAATTCAAAAAAATAATCATCATACCACTGGAACAGCCACAGCAAAGTTAATAACTGGGTTTGTGTATTTTATTGATTTTTTTCGGTAGCTTACAGTAACTGGGCTTGAAAGAAGCTCTCTGTAAAGTGATTTAATATAAAATATAAAAAAAGGAAGATTTAAAATAAAAACAACAACTTACACAGCATAAAATGTTAACTCTCCATAAAAGTCCGTTTTGATTCCGGTTTCAAGAAATACCCGAATGTTCATCGTCCAGTGAGTTGAATTCCTTGACATAGTTACATCAATGTCTCTTATCAATGCTACTTCATAGTATTCCAAAGCAACAGTTTTCCTTTAAAGATAAACACATTATTATAAATCTTATACAAATAACTTTTCTCTCTAAATTCTTCAATGACTATAATGACTATAACTTACCAAATACCCATAGATGGCGCTGCTAGCCCCCAATCCCATGAAAAACTTGCCTGCATCTTTCTTAGCATATTCATGTGGCATTCACCGTGATATCGTGCATTTGGACAATTTGGTGGTATACTAGAGTTCTTCGCTTCGAAAGCATTAGCAAGTCTTTTAGCCTCCCAAACCGGTGATTTAATTGCAACTTCTAGTAAATTTTCTTCCTTTAATTGTGGCCGAATATTATAAGTGTATCGAACAAACATATTATCTGTTTGACCTAGAACTTCACCATTCAAATAGATCGTAGATATTGTATCGATTCCATGAAATGTTAAATTGACAAATTGAACATTTTCAATATCAGCTTTTTCAACTGTGTGAAAATAAAAACAAATAGATTGTTATTTTTTAATTAAATGAAATTTAAATTTATTCAATTGATTCGATTTAACCTTTAAAAGTTCTGGAATATGTCCAATTGTCATAAGCTATCCATCGCATATTGACATCGTTGTAAGATAAAAGAACATCTTCACTATGAAGTGAGGTGTAGATACCTGATGGAAGCTTTAGGTTTCCTTTTGTAATAGCTGAAATGAATTATTATGGAAAATGTATAGAATTTGTTTCTGATATTTCGATTGCAGGGAACCATTATAATAACACATGTAGGTATTTCTTCTTTTAAAATGCTTATTATTCTAACTGCAGCATTCCAGTTAAATAGATATTAGTATTTCTGGTCTAAAAAGCCTAACTTCAGTATCTAATACTTAGCGCTTACGTAGGTTTCAACTGCAAAATGCATGATTCTCGGTCGTTTGCCTCACTTTCTTATCTACGTACAATTACTTTATATTTAAAATCTCTTTCGTCAATTTAATGGGATCAATGTATTTTGCTCTGGAAATAAAATCTATTCCTATTGCGATTCTCCCACGAAATAATTTTTTCCCGACAAATTACTGGTCGAACTTTTTTCATATTGAATTAAGAAAAAATTTTTCTAGACAAATTTATTATTTTGCTGGCACTGGAATAAGTTACATTTTCTCAAACAGGAAGAATATGTTGGGTTACCCTCAATATTCGGTATGTCGCCAAGTCTGGAAGCTTTCTTTGTTGTTGGAAGAAGAATCACGATATTTATCTCTTCCACTTGTTGTTGGTGGTTTGTCTGTAGACTACTCAAGTACTAAATTAATTAAGAGTACACATACTGTAGATCTTTGAATTGTGCACAAAAATGTTCCTTACGCGTTCGCAGCTGGGCTTTCTATGGTCACCGTTCCCATAAATTTACGCACGATAACTCGTGCATTCTGTCATGGACGCTAAAGGATGGGATAAAGTTTAAGGAATAGCCTAGTTTTTACTGGTAATTTATATTTTATATAGTTATAACAGTTTATAACAGTTTACTCCATTGTGCATTAGCGACTTGGTATTTCTTTAGTTGCTCCAAAATAGGTTTGATAGGTCTGTTTCTTTAATCGCCCGCGGGATCCCGAGGTATCCCAAATTTACACAAAATGTGTTTCTTTACTTTTTGTTTTCATTTCCCCTCCACCAAGGATAATAAGCCGTACATTTTATCTACTGCCTTTTCATGCTTGTAAAACTACTGCTAAATTCTGTTTTCAAATGTGACGTTTACCCAGAAACATCCCAAATGCGTTTCCTTACATTTCATTTCTGTTCAAAATTTAGAACAATATCAAAAAGCTCGAGGCCAAACTTTTCCAAAACTGTAATGAAACATACCTAATGAAATTGACACACAACTTTAAAAGTTAAGAAACAACAATGGCCTCGGTATTATACCGAATTTACTTCCTGTGGACATTTTTTTTTGACAACAATACTCCCTCTCACTTAGAATCTCAGTAAACATTTTGATTAAGAATGGCTTCGTTTTAAGTACAGATTGAAAAAAAAAGTTGTGGCTAGAGACTTTATGACATCATTATTAAAAATAATGGTTTAAAACGATTTTAAGTCTTTTCGGCTACTAAACCGAAATTTTATTAACCATTTAAAAAAAAAATAACGAAATTTTCATACAAATTTAATTTATGTCATTCGTACAAACAATTTATACAGTTCCTTAAAAACACCTTTGATTCCTTATTTGTCTTGGCAGTCAGATTTACCAAATTAATTGTATTAAATATTACTTTATTTATTTAAATTTCATATCCAAAGGTGTACATTTTGTTCCATTTATTGTGGTTTCATTTAATCATCTTCATATATTTAATCTCTTGATTTATTCAAATGTAACGAAAAAAAAAATGCATATAAATAAGATCGTATGAAAATAATGATATAAAACTAGTTTGATAGGATTATTAAAATAATGTGTATTTTTGGTAATTAATACAGGTCTTTAGAATAATGCTTGTGAATTTGTGTTTTTATTGGAATATGTAAAATGTACAGTTGACTCTAATTAACTGAATCAGTACTTCACCATTTACACTATTTGTAATATTTTTTTTTATTCGCTCTTTGCTAAGACCACACAAACACAATATTACTGCCAAAATACCATCAGAAATATTGCCACAAAATGAACCTTTCTTATACATGATGCAATGGTTTTGCCCAATATTAAAGACCTTCCGCATTATTATTATATTTGTTTATAGCTAAAAAAGAATATTGTAATATCTTCAGTAAATATTAATGTTTTATGTCCAACAATTAAATGCGCCAGTAATATTGCCTGGTGTAAAGCTAAGTGTTCAAGATTAATCAACACTAAACAAAAGGACATTTTTTCAATCATACATTCATTCAAATTCAATCAATTCAATTTTGCATTTAAATTCATTCATACTTAAATTCAAAAATAATATTTGTTTTATTGTAAATTACCAAACATTGAAATCATTCACTATCTTATTTTTTTTTTTTTTTTTTTTCTCTAAATACTTTTTTTTGTTACCCAAATCTAATGTTATATTTTTTTTCTATTTAAATCTAATGTTATCTAATGTTATTCAATGCATATAATTCTTATCAGCACAGTTAAATAATTTGCACTCAATTTGTGTACTTTCTTTTGGGCTCATTTTCGTTGGCCTTTGCAAACAAGAATTTTGTAAGAAGCTTTCTTTTTATATTGGATCGTGAAGCTGAGCAGACTTGGTAACAAAACAATTCGAAACATAATATTTTTTTTATTGACAAATACATTATTTATACCTAATTAAACAAACCTACTTTTATTCGACATAGACAATTAACAACATACTTTTACAATACAGTCCAACATTCGCAAACACTAAGGTTGCCAACATTTTTTTGACAGGTTATAGTGTTTTTTAGAAAAAAAGTTTTAAAAATATATAGTAGGTAAGGTACGCTTTGAAAAAATATTGTATTTAATGAAAAAAGTAAGCAAGAGCCTAAGAGCCTATTTTTGTTTCTTAAACATAGTATGCAGCACAATCAGCCATTTTTAATTTCTGACACTTCCAACTTTGACAACATGCGCAATATAACCTTTGATTTGTTTACTGTGGTTTGCAGCTCTATTGCGTTGTATTCGTAACACTGATTTGGTGTTTATTGAATATTTTTTACAACTATTCCAGTTGCAGTTTAGACGGTTGCAAGAGAAAAAAATATTAGGTCTGTTCCTTTACTCAACCAAGGAATCCCCTAGTATCCCAAATCTACCCAAAATGTGTTTCTTTATTATTTTCTGCCAAAGCTTTTGGCTTTTATAAATTTATTTCATTTCCCCTTCACCAAGAATCTACCCGAACATTTAAACTGTCAAACTACTGATAAATTCTGTTACCAAATGTGACATTTAACCAGAAATATCCCAAATGCGTTTCCTTACTTTTAATTTCTGTTGAAAAAAAATATAACAACAATATCGAAAAGCTCAAACCCAAACTGTTTCCAAACAGTAAAGAAACAGACCTAAGGTTTGACATTGGCAAATTTTGATATTGAGACTAATGCTCGTTCAGATACATACATACATATACATATAAAATGTAAAACACCCCACCCACAATTCACACAAATTTGATCTAAATGAGGCACATTAATGTAAAGTGCTGCGATATCCCGCAAGTCAAAATCTCGAAAATTATTATTCCCGCTTTTCGTATAAGTTCGGGATTTGCATTTAAGAGAGAATTATTTTAAAAAAATAGCATGATACATTTTGTTATCTTTCAACAAAACCAAACTGTAATAAACGAATTTGACTGTATTTATTTTATTATTTTTTTTTGTGGTAATTTTTGTTCTTAAAATTTATTAATTATCAGAGTTTACACATTGTTCACTTAACACGAAAACAAAAATTGCAAAGATTCATGGTTGTTACAATAAAATAAGTAAACAACGGTATTAATTAACTCAGACTCCCTAACTAGTTTAGCCAGAAATTCGTATTTAACTGAATCAAAATAAAATTTAAAATTTCATTTTGAGTTTAAATTCCTTCGGCTTCGGAGTCAGAGTATAAATATTTTATAAAATTCGTTAAATTGAAATGAAATATCCTAATGCAACAAATTTTTTAAATCATTGGTTCTTCATTTTACCATTTGCAGGTTACTAATATATTTATTTTTTATAATTAAAAAATATTTTTTACTTCCTCAACATTTTATAAACTAGTGATTAATGAAGTGTTAAAGTTACTTGTACTATATAAGAGTTGTTTGTGTTTTTTAGGAGACTGGAATTACGAAAACCCAAATGAATGGTCGTTATCGAATCCACAATGTGGTGGAAGGATACAGTCGCCGATAGCACTTGACACAAGAAATGTAAGTGATTTTAACCAAAACGCTTTTACGCTACACAATTGGTGTTAAGATTAATAATGATTTTAATAAGACACTAAACCCGTATAGTATAGAGGAAAGAAGAAAAGAGAAATATGCAAATTGGATGAGAATTTGTGCATCAGTAAATACACTGATAGTAAAATCTACATGCGTTTGTAAATGCAAAACGGTTGCTTATTGTTGTTAGAAATATGTACATGCAGTAAAACAAATCCGATTGGTGGGAATATTTCGGATTCATCCCATTGTTGGGTTGCATTTTTGTTTGCTTCTAATTTTAAATTAACTATTCTCTTTCGTTTTAGTCATATTTTCGACGAAATCTTCAATTAGAATTTTTCAACTACAGAAAAGCACTATCATCACCAGTAGAAATAATTAACAATGGATATTCTGGTAAATTTGGTCATATAAGCTCTTAAAACATAAAATCAAAATTTAAATCAATTCAAATAAATTACAGCTGAGGTGGGTCTCCGGATAAATGAAGACGGTACTAGGCCTTTTCTAACTATCGGTGATTTCCCAGACTTTTTTGAAGTACAAGCAATTCACTTCCATTGGGGATCACCAGGAATTCAAGGATCTGAGCATATAATCAATGGACAACGTTATGATCTTGAAATGCATATTGTCCACAAGAATTCAAAATATTCAACTGTTGATGAGGCAAGAGATTATGCTGATGGATTTGTTGTACTGGGTGTTCTATTTCAGGCAGTTCCTGTAAATATCAAAATAATGTTTTGTTTGATGAATGAATTTTTAATAATATTTTGAATTTTAAACACTAGAAAAGTGAAGGTCACAGGACATTGAATGAATTATTCACTGCTCTGGAATCTATACGAACATACAACAGCACCGCCGAACTAAGAGGACCTATTACTATGGAATCGTTTATTCCAGATTTAAAACCAAATCAATATTTCACATATAGGGGTAGATATAGTTTAAGAATATTATCTAAGTATAATATATGAAACATTATTTATTTTGTATAGGATCTCTAACAACACCCCCTTGTTCTGAAGCAGTTATTTGGTATGTCTTTTCAGATATTCTTCCAATATCCTATGAAGATGTAAGTATACTTATACCTATCTAATTTCAATGGTTTAACTAATATCAAAAATATTTTGTATATCCTCAAAAGCTTGGTAAATTTTGGAATCTTCTTGATGCCCACGAAGAACCACTTCTCAATAATTTCAGACCAATTCAGAGGTCAAATAGACCAGTTTTTAGACAGCTAAGTAGGTTGCATTTTAATACTTAATCAGTTTATGAAAACACCAAGAAACAGTAAACATAGTCAGCTATCCATAATGAATTCCATTATTATCGGAAACATGCAACGAATCCCGAAAAAAAACTATAGCACAGAATTCATGGCGGTAGAAATTTGACTTCGGTGCTAGTTTTCTAGGGGATTTGGACAAAATTTCGTGTACGATGGTTTTTTTCATGATAGGGCTGAATGTTGTTGGTATTGTTAATTCATAAATTTAAACTAATTTTTAATGCATAAGTACAAGTTATTGAATAAGTTCTAAGTCAACAGATAAATAAAAATATGTAGCTATGTTGTATTTAAATTTGTTTCTTTTCCTTAATAATTTGATAATTTTATTAAATAAATGTGCTACCAATTGAAAAAATTAAAGCAAAAGAAAAAGTACAGACAGAGAAAACAGATGTCACAAAAGAAAACTCACAAATTTTTAAAGTTTGAAAAATCTTGCCCGGCTTGGCCGTTTCTTTCTCCCATGAAGAAGAAGTGATATAAGATACAGAGAAGTCAAAAAAAATTCACGAAGTCCCGAATCCAATGCCACCCCCGCCGTTATATAAAAAGCATCTTTGTTGTATTTTCAGTTGTCTCATAATTAAATCTACTTATGTCGCTTTTCATTGAAGAAAAGATTTGATCATTTATCTAAAGTCATTAATTGTTACTCTTGTGCTACACTTTGAGAGCAATTATGGAGAGCCTAATAATAGTCTATTTCTTTTTATTCCAATCATTTAACATTCGATTAGAATAATCTTATTTTTTTGGGAGTATACCAATCAAATGAAGTCTTATTTTTGTTAAAATAATCAGTTACCCACAATAAAAAAATATAATAAATAGCTCTATCAAAAAATAAGTAATTACCTACCTACACATATTTTCAGTAGGTATATTCGTAAATATATAATTCGATAATATTTATATATAAAATAAAAATAATTTATGATTTATTATACATTTTTGTTTTGAAAAATTAAAAATATCTAATTTACACCAAGAAGAAGTTATAATTGATAAGTATAAAAAAATCTAAAAAAATCGTATAATTGTGATTACAATTTAGGTAATATGTAGCTACTACATACATATATTTATTTTTTTATATTGTATTGTATCGAAAATAAATAAAACAGTTCAAAAAAGTGTTTTAAAATTGAATAAAACCTTATGGGGCAATATGTCGTGCCGCATAGGGCAGTATGGCAGAGCACTTTAAACATGTTGTTAGTCGTCATCGCGCTGAAACATTGTATAGTGTTTTGCAACCGCGTTTATTGATACCATTTTCTGTTTCAATCTCGTTTAACCCAGACACAAATTTTGTATCTTTCATGTTGGTTCGCGAAGACTTTGGGTTTGTTTGTTGAGTCCAGAAGGCACCTGAACTTATCCAGATAATCAGATTCTGTGTTTTTTGAGACCCAGGGTCGCCGTGAAGGAGACCTAGGTTTTTTGTGTGGTGAATTGAGGTAACAAATAAACTACTAAAGTGACATGTGAGGGAATTATTTTGTTACGGATTCGCTTGCTTTAGGTAATTGCTTATTTTTGAAATAGAAGAAGAAAAGAAATATTGAAAGACAATACACAGAAATAGAATAGGGAAACACTAGAAGTTGTTTAAATTCATTTTTAAAGCGAATTTAAAACAATTTTTATGTTTTAATTACTGAGCACAGAATAAGTTTTAAGCACATTCTAAATTTAAACTGCACTGCTTTTGATTTTAGTGTTGAAAGGGTCAAAATTCAGCTTTTTGTAGGTACTGGTTTTTGTAAATATCTCAAAAAGTATATATATTTTTTTTTTAATTTAAAAATTTTTTATTTGAGAAAAATTCCATTAAATTTTTCTTAAAATTTCGTGCAAAAAAGTTAAAGTTTTCGATTAATTTGCACAAAACAGAGTTTCTTCTCTTCTATACACAACATCAGAAGCAGTGATCTAAGCTTAAGGTGCCTGCTTCCAACGTAATTCTTTAGACATGATTTTAAAATAATTTTCTGAGATTAAATACATTCTATTGTATGTCTATAATTTACATATTAAAAGTCATATTTATTTACAAATAAATACTTTAAATGCTGTCTAAGTAAGAATTATCTAATTAAGAAAATATCAATTGTATGAACCTTATTATTATCATTATTTAAACAAAGCATATTTTCTAACTAGTCAAAAACTATTAAACACGGCTGTATGTAAATTATAATTAATAGGTGCGTTCCTTTACTTTGCATTTCTGTGATTTTCTGTTCTGTTATATGAACTTTGCCAAAGTTTTTTGTAGTTTATACAGAAAATTACAAAGTTTCACATAAGTAATGTTTTCATAAATATTATTTTTTTCAAAAAATCATAATCAGAAGAGGAATAAAATGCTATACCTAATACTTCTTCTAAAAATAAATAATAAAAAAATATATTTCCATTTATCTCAACATCACTAAATTATAGAGTGTGCTTATTAGAGATGCCGCGAATAGTGACTCGGCCGAATACCGAATATTCGGCCACACTCGTCGGCCGAATACCGAATATTCGGCAGCCGAACATTCGGCCAACGATGTGTGAGAGACTATTTTCAGAAGTTGGAATTGTTTACGAAGATAGACGTAATCGTTTGAAAAAGTAGTTTTTATTCACCACAACTTACCATTAGTAGATTTTAAATACTAAAATACAAATTTTTGAATAAAAGAAAACATTTATTGTAAGATAATAAGCCTTTTTTATTCTCCATTTGTTATTCGGTATTCGGCCGAATGTTGTGAACTATCGGCCGAATACCGAATATCAAAAATATAGGCCGAATAGTGGTCAAATATTCGCGGCATCTCTAGTACTTAGCCTGCTGAAGGAAAATCCTCAATCTTGCTTAATTAGAATTAAGAGACTTATAGTTAACTCATTAAAAAACCGAATACAAAAATGTTAGTATTATGTATTGTTTTTTTAAGTGTAATTCTAACAAAGCTAAATTCAATAAAGTGCATGAAATATTAATAGAGTACCTGTAATCAATTAATAATATTTCAAGGTTAGCAATAATTTGAAATTTAAATTAATTTTGTTTGTTTACGATATCATCGACCTTTTTAGCATCTTATTAGGGGGGGTTCACATTCAACGATGTATTGCCCGACCCGAGTCGTTTTGGTAGCTATCAAATTTAACGACAGTCGTAACGACTTCATTTAAAAATAAATTTTCAAAGAATGAAGATAGCGCGAATTTCATTATTTGCACCAATACTTTCAATATGATTTTGAAGATTGTTTTTTATCCGAAGTAACTTTAATTTGACTATTAAAATAAATAATATTAATTGACAGTTCCCCGTATCGTTATGATTTTCATTTGTTTACGTTAAACACAAAATACGATAACAAATAAGAATCTTTGTTTAACTATTTCATTCGATAAAAAACATGATTACGTTACATTCATTGACTACAAGCTTGATTAACCACACATCAACCACACTACATTATGAAGAAAAGGGAAATTTACTCACTGCCATTTTCATTCTTTATCGACCAACCAGATGTGAATTCAACTTCTCTGATACTTTCACTACTTGCACTTCGATAACATACGAAAATAACAATCGCTAGAATAATAATATTTTTGAGAAACATACTCAACGGGCTCGGAAGGCGCGATGAATTTGGCACAAATAAAAAATATATAAATATTTTGATTGCAATAAATGTCTTATGTATTTGCAAAAAAAAGACACGGTTGCGATCTCGTTCGCGGTCTTAGAACAACTAAATGAATGTGCGTGTAAATATAACGGTGAATCAAAAAAAAATAAACTAACTATAAACTGATAAAGTCATAAAGTAATTTCATTTTTTCCTTGCGGTAAATAACTATAAAGGCAATGTATGTATTCGTAAAAAAAATATACCTATAGGTATTCTTTTACTATTTAATAACGCTTCATCCACAACAAAATGAATATGGAATTGAACTCAAATGGACGTGGGGCAGAAACCGAAATACGCCACTGTGGTCAGTTGTTGGTGGTTTTTGATTTGTATCTTTTTGTGTTTAGTGTTTTTAAAAATTTCAAAATTATACAGATTATAGGTAGTAGATATTATACTGATCTAAATTTTTTTTATAAAATATACATTGCAGACAAAATTTTTAACATAGAGATAATTACATAATACAGTTTTTTCATACATGAATAAATATTTCTTTAATACCTACATCAATGTATTAGATACTTGTGCTATATATACTATGGGCTTATTTAGGATTCTTAAAAAAAAAAATATCTCAAAATCACTGAATCGATTTTGTTAAAACTTTGAACCTCTACTAAGTGGTTCCCTTGAGGTGAAATTGAGTTTTGAATTTAATAATGGTTATTGTATTGTATAATAGCCGCAGACTCTGGTAGTTAGTGCTATTAGTTTAAGTTTATATTGTAATTTATTACATATAAATAAAGTTATAATAATAATAATAATAAAATGTATTGTATGTTCGTATTATCACATACAAAATACCACTTTTTTACTTAATATGTGTGTTGATCAAATTTTCAAATTGAAAAAATGTTTTGTTTATGGGCTTTTTGATCATTTATTTCCTATGCGAATGTGATAAAGTAACCCACCTTTGATATAAGTGTTTTCTGTTATTTGTTTGTGTTCAAATTATTTATTTATTTAAAAATTTGAGTAAATGTAAAATTCATAAGAGAATTTTCTAAGAAACAGAAACAGATTAAAAATATTTATTTCATCCTTTTCAGTGGATTAAGTTAGCGGAGATTTATTTCATTAGATGAAATGAAAAATGAAAAATGAAAATGTTTACCACATACTTAAACAAGAAACTTTTACGCCCTCTACCTCACCTATATCTGCTATATAGTAAACTAAACTCTGAGTCAAAAAGTGTTGTTGCAATTTTGTGTCCTTATACTTTTCCTTCCAAAAAGCACGGATCGAAGTGGAGTTTTATATTTCACTAATGTTAAATGTATTCTTGCGGCAGATTTACAATATTACATTATAGTTTTTAAAATTAACCATGTAGGTACACTTGAAACATCATTAGTGCAAGTACGTCCAACTCTGTCGGTCATCTTATATTTTTTTTGTACTCAAATAACAAAACACATGGAGGGGAATGAGAAATTACAATGTAAGCGGTAAATATCAAATGAAAGTCTAGATGAGTATCCCAAAAATAGGTGGTATGTATAATAATAAGTTGATGCATGCATTTCAACATCACTCAATGAATAAATAAATAAATGGAGTTGCATGGTTGAGTTTAGAATTTTTTAATCAATTAACATTAACAGAAAAGTGATAACAACTACCTTAGGTATACTGTGTAATGATTTTTCGATTATTATTATTTTTGTTTTGATAAAGTTATCTACTCAAGCAAAGTCATGGGTTTTCTTGATTCTCTAGAGTGTATGGGCTAAAATAATGATAAAATAAAAAAAAATAATTTAGGTACCTACCTAAAAATAAATGAATAAAATGTTTCAGAACGCGAATTTAACTTGCAGCAAACAAAGATTGTAGATAGCTTTTATGCAGATTATTTAAAAAAATGTTGTCGAAGGAAATTGCTATACTAAACTCTGTTTTTGTTTTTTTGATTGATCATGTTGCTAATGGTTAATTTAAGGTGGTACATCGTACTAATTTGTTTTTAAAAACGAGCAATTCACGGTACTTTACTGATTAAAAATTACTTTCCTACCAACAATATGTACATACATATGTATATTGTATATTCGTCCGTTTGTGTTTGAGGGAGAAACCACGCTGCCTATCAGCATTGGGAAGGAACTCACCGATAAATTTGATCTCACGGATTTCAGAAAAGGCAAAATTCGTTGTCATACGACTTCTTTAACAACATCCTTGGAAACCATTTAACTATCGCGTCAAAGAAAGGAGCGATGAGGATGGATCTATATAGGCCAATGAGCACAAGAAGTTGTCAATAGACAAATAAATAAGACATGTTCGTGAGTTGAAGCATTTCCACTTTAATAAAATGTTTATTTATCTATTAGGAGTTACCGGAAACATGAATGTACATTGTGCTAATAAAGAAGGTAACTACACATTGTTATGATGTGCTTGATCCGAAAATAATTAATTTATAACATTTGTGTTATTCCCCATATATGCCTCCCGAATCAAATGAAGCTAATCGGACCGGCAAAAATAAAGAGGTAAATCCTTTCTAAATTCTTCGTATAAATTCTTTAGAACTATTTCACAAAGAATATTGATGACTTAAAAAAAAAACCATAGGATAAAATTGTAAGTATTGCTGTTGTTTGTTACCAAACCAAAGGGGGTGAATAAACCCCCTCTTGTTGTGCTTCTAAAACACAAATCAAATAGAGGACACACGATAATTTAGAATAGTTTCTATATTTAATTTATCTTGAAATTCAAAATCATGCATGATATTGAGTACTAAGTTGGCTTATGATATCTTTTGTTAGCTTTGTTTCCACTTGGGATTCCATTTTTTTTCTAAACAATCGATTGAAAAATTGCAAACTCATATGGTCCTATTTATAAACGTTGTTTAACTTTAGACAACTTTCCAACTTTGGAATATGTGTCCAAAAACCTTGTTAATTGTTGTCTTATAGCTGCCTAACTTAGAAACAACAATAGATTGTCTTAACCGTGAATAATGTTATATTTATTTTTATTAAATAAAGCATATTTCCACCAATTTGAAAATAGTTAGACAGTGTCTTAGTAGACAAAAATCTAATAAATACGACTGATAGATTCCAAATAAAATATGAATCTTAAAATGAAACAAATAGTTTTATATATTTTTGAAATATTTATTTCAATATAATAATTTTATCGTTATAATATTTGATTTGTATACTATATTATTAAATAATATATTTTTTTTATTTTCATTTATATTCTTTTAAATCGATTTGATATTAAAAAGCAACAAATCATATTATTATCATTAATATAGATGTTTTTTTTTATCTGTCTCAACAGTTTTGAGTATTATTTTTGTTTGTGTTTTAAAAATTAATATTAAAATTAATTTATCTTTCTTGTTAGACAAAAAAAAAACTTAAAAAGTATTATTCAGCATACCTATATACAGTCTCTTAAATGATATAATTTACTCTTTTTGTTTTTATTTGTTTTTGTTTCGTATCTATTATTACATAAATTGTATTGGAATTTTGTATGTAGTGTTAGTTCAAATAGAGCGTACTTAATAAAAATTAAATTTTATTTAAAAGAGAAAACAAAAAAATATTATCATAGATGATATGGAGAGCATTTTTATGGGTGTGAACAACAATTGAATATTATGTTTTCCATGTTTTGCATAATTTGTTTATTATATTCCCAATAAGTAGGTATGTTCGTTTATTAATTTATTTTTAATGACACAAAATGTATGATAATTTCACATTATTTTACTCAAATATTGATTTCCAAATTTTATATTAAGTATAATTTTGATTATCCATTTTCATATAATACCATTCCCGTGTGTTTATAGAAATTAAAAAAAAAATTAAATTATGTTTTTTATTTAGATATAAAATTTGCAGTAAAAACATTATTTTTTATAATAGGCATGTATATATACATATATATAAATATTCATATATTTATTTTTATTTTATTTTTTGAAGAAAGCATTTCACCTTTGTTTAAATAAAATTTATTAAAAAGGAGATTCGCATCGAAGGCAAAATATTTTCTAAGCGTTTTATATATTTTTAAGGTTTTATTCCTATTATGTGTAAATTATTCTTATTTTATTTTATAGTTTGAGCTTTAAAACATGAGATAGAGTTGAAATTTATCTGAAAATAATTTTTATTAAATTAAATAAACAATAGATGATTATGTTTTTTTTTTTTTTAAATTAGCTTGCATAGTTGGTTCTTTAAAGTTATGATAGATTGTTCTTTTTTTTCATTCTAACAGAGGTGGGATGGTAATTATTAGTTAGCTTGATGCAATTTGTGTGCTTTCGCATTTGCAGTTTATTTTTTTTCAATTATAATTCATTACAGCATCAATCAAATATGAAGGACGGTATTGAAAATGCACTTTTTTCCCTTAAATTTTCCTTGAAAGTTCAATTAAAAAAAAATAAAACAAATCCAAAGTTTACATACAATAAGATATATACGCCGGCCGGTTGATATAATCTTGACATCATTTTACTTATTGCTTACAATCGTGGGAGTGGTCAATATCAATGTTTTAAGTGTCAATCAAACGTTTCTGATGATTTTTAATATTTTTATATAGACAACTTATTTAACTTTAAGAAGGAAAACAAAATTGAATCGTTTGTGGCGTTTACGTCGTTCTTGATGTATTTTTATAAATTAGACGACGCAACGTTTCGTCTAATTTACTATTATTTTATAAAAATATAATCAAGAAAACCTTAAAGCTCACTCAGAATTAAAAAAATTTTCATTAAAAAGGTCACGATAATAACGAAAATTCACTGTCGTGGTAAAGTATGTTAATAAAAAATAAACTTGATGTACCTATTAAGAGAGCTATTATCTAGCTAAAAACATCAGTTGTTGGCACGAAGTGAGAATCCCTTTCTTTCTTCTCAGACTCTCCTAAAATCTGAAAGCCACAAGAGACGAAATTTCATCTTCTTTAAGTGGCTTTACTGAATATTCTTATATTCACGAAAAATATTCCAACTGATTAAAAAAATAATTAATAAAATGTGACAACAAAATAAGAATTTTTAAACTTTATTTTCCCAATATCTTAAAAACGGCTGGTTATTGACTATTTTAAACACCAAATTAAACTGCATTAACGATATTTTAGTCCTTGTCCACTGGACAAAAGAGTTCACTCTTTTCATGCTCTAAACAGAAAACTAAATATTTCCAAATTATGTTGCATTGGTCTTTCAGAGTTATGTAGGTAGGTATGTATATTTTGAGAGTGTTTTTGCTTCCGGATTTCATTTCTATGGATATTCGGTGTAGGTACTTACTTTTCATAGTTGTAGAAATCCAGAAGGACTGAGTCATTAAGTTAAAAAAAATCATTGAAATCGCTTGGAAGTGCCTTTCAAATCCAATAGTATTGAAAAATAATATTTGCACTGTTTAATTCAATAAACAATAGACTCCTAACACACGTTCGATTCTCGAAACATAATCAGCCCTATCAGCCCTGGAGTTTCTTCCCATTTTGGGAAATTTGGTACCAGGAATCGTCTTAAAAATTATTAGGGAAAATATTCCTTTTAGCAAAATAGCTATCGTGAATTATTTTTCCAGGGAAATTTTTCCTTACATCAATGCAAACATTTCCCCAAGTAAGTTTTTGGGGAAAAATTATTTCGTAGGAGATTCGCGATAAGAAACATCTTTTCCCGGTATTTTTTTGTTTTTTTCCGAAGAAAAAAGTTCCCATTAAATTGACGATAGGTCTGAATAAGATTCTAAATCAAAGCATCTTTCATTAAAATTTCAATTTTATTCTTAAAAACCTTTTTTTTTTTTTTAAACAATTAAAATTGTCATTCAGCCCTATTCTGCTATCCGTTCCGATCGAATTTTTCGATTCACGTGAATTGTTCACTTAATTTGTGATAAATTATATATTCTTTAAACTCTTCAATCTTAAGAGTTCGAAGCTCTACCAATAATTATATTTGAATAGAGAATCTAGTTGTTAAAATTTTATTTGTATCGCAATTTATGTATGTATATGCTTTTTGGATCATTTGTTTTCTTTAAAAGGATAGCATAGTACGAAAATTAACGCGAACGCTTACCAGAAAAGGGTTGTATGTCTAGTTTTTAAATAAAAAATTTAATGTCATTGAGTTCTTTGTATCTATTAATAAATATTCTGAAATAAAATCTATACATATATAAATATAAAACTCCAGCCTTAGCTTAGTAATGGTAGACTTAAGTCTTAAAGATTCATACAGAATGTTCACTACTAATTGATGCTGCAAAGCTGTGCAGCCTACACCATACGTATGATAAGTTGTGATACAAAAATCCCCTTTCAATGATATTTTTTAGAATCAATTTAGGTATTTTCTGCTCGTGTGTTAAGCCGTAATTGTTTAAATGGGTTTTTTTTTATATAAAACAGGATGAAGAAACAATTTGCTATATTACACCCGAATCTTAGCACTTCTTCATTATGTTGTTTAACTTTTAAAACTAAAAAACTCACAACAACTTCAACAATATAAGACGGCAGTTTCGAATTTAAGCATTGCTGCCTCCAAGCTTACTCTTATGGTCAAGGCATTATGTATGTTTGAAAATTGGTTAAGCTAAGTTAGGCAGCACAGTATCGCACAATTTGAATAAGAAGCCCTTTATAATATTGAGAGGGGAGCTAAAAAGGAGCAAGTCAGTAAGTTCGATCCAATTATAAGAATATTATTATGTTTTGGAAATTCCAGCAATACAGATAAATATTAAAATTTGGTATTTTGAAACTCAATTTTTTTAAAATTTGATCATTGTTAATAATATCAATTTTCTTATTATTATTCTCAATGATCAAAATTGAATTATTAAATATCAAATTTCAATATTTATCAATCATTTATTGATAATAATCGACAACCGAAATAAGGATAATAATCTTTAGGAAAAAGGAAAATCTACATAACTGCATTTTATTATACAAGTCGATTATGGAATCCACAATAAGGGATCCGCAGTGCAGTGTTCTCTTTTATTTTCAATTTTCGTGAAATGAAAGGAGAACACTGAGAATCACTGCGGATCCAGTATTGCATATCGACATGATAAAGTAACGAAATTACTTATGTCGGATTTATGAATGAAAATTTTGTCATTAAATCATAGAACCATGTTGAAAAATGTCAGCCCTGTTTATTGCTTCAATTACATAATTAAATGAAGTAAATGATAAATTGATGAAGTGGAAAATTAATCATAATTTATGCTAAAGCCCATTTGATGTTACAATAGTTAAAGTATTCTAAAATAATTTTATTTGTTTGACTGTTTTTTTTTTTGTATGTTCTTTGTTTATTTTCGCGTTTTGTTTGCATATTCCTTTCCGAATAAATTAAAATCCACTTTTGTATATACATAAGTATAGTCGAAGTTTTTGAGTAAAATCCAAATTTAAATTTAGATATTTTAACATGTTTATCATAACATATAAAATTAAAATAAAACTTTAGTTAACGTAATTAAGTTTTCGTTTAAATGTTTTTCCTCTGAACATAATCAGACACTTTAAAGGGATTCTTTTTGAGTAGTAAGGTGCATGTTTAACAAAAATAAAATCGTAATTATTTTAAAGAAATCCATTTGCATGTTCGCAGTCTATGCCAAAATAATGAATGTATGCTAAAAATGTCATTAAAAATTGTTGTTTAAAATTATTTAAAAAAAAATCCGTCTTATTTATTTCTTGTTACATTTAAATACATCTTCTTTTTTATTTATTTTTTGTTTGTATTACTATGTTTTACACACTAGAATAGTTTATTTTTAATAATAATTATAATAAGAATAGTAATAAAAAAATACAATTACTTTGTGAGTTCTCCCGCGTCTGTTTTTAAATAATAATTTTACTTATATATGTTTTTAATATTTTGTTTTTCTTTGTTGTAACTTTCACGTTTTTTATTATATTTTTCATGCACTTTTTTTACTTTTGAATATAATCTATCAAAATCATAAATGACTATAAATATATGTTTTTTTATTTATTATTTAATATATAACACTGAAAACTAAGAAAAAAATTAAAATTAAAAGTTAAAAAAGAGGAAACAGAAAAAAAAACATTTGAATAGCAAAATAAACTTTGTTTCTATCCTAACACATGACAACTGTCCATTTAAATTATTATAATTTTAATTAAGTTTTTTTTTATGTTTAATTACTCATTTTTGTTTTTGTATAGAATAAATTTAAATGTTTTTCATGAGATATTCATGAAATAATGTGTTTATGTTGTTTTATTTTTTTGGATGTTTGCCACCTGACATCCATTTCAATTTAACTATCAGTTTTTTAGATGTGGGATTTTATATTTTATCGAGTACGTGATACAGTTCTGAAATGAGAAAATAAGAAAAAATTAGTACACAATCAAGTTTTGAAATTTTATCTAAATACGTAAGCATAATCTCTAATATGTTATAAATTAAAATTAAATCATCGCCGTTTTATCAAAAACCGTTAGCAATCAAATATTAAATGATCAAAATTTAAAATTATCTTAATTAAAATTCTTTTTTATTTGTGTGACCTGAAATTCGATTTTTAAGTACTATTTTTGTTTTAGCTTCTCTAAAAATTTAAGTATTAACTTTAACTATGTTCTCGAAAAAAAAAATTCAATTCAATTCAAAGTTCTATTTGTCTTCTTTTGGAGATAAAGTTATAATTCCGTGGAACACAACGTGATTATAATAAAACAAAGATATCAATTTGGAAGTCGACTTTATAAACGAATTTACTATGTTTTTGTTTTCAATTTAAAACTGAACTTGGTGCGAATGCAAAGTGATTTCCAATTCAATTCCCATTCATTGTTTTCGTATTTCTGTTATATATCTACGTATGTAATTCAAATGCAGTCGTATGGATCTAGTATCTGCAATAACAGTGATACCAACTATTTGAATTCGAATTCGAGTCACGGTGGCGTATGCTTACTATTTTTGACATTTTCAATTTACACAGGTTTTAACAATTTGTTTTTATAAGGAATACTACTGTTATACTAGTGAATAAGTAATAAGCGTGTCAAGAATAAAGCATACAATTTTTTTATCTTCACAGAAATTTTTAATTTTTAGATAACCCATCTTCTACCAGTTAGCTATATTTTTTTTTTATAAAAAAAAAAAAAAAAAAAAAATATATTTACCTTGGTGACTGCACTCGGCGTTTGGGTGTGGTTGTGTTGCTATGATTGCCACTATTGCTGGCATTACCAGTTCGATTACTACACGGAGTTCGTGTCCGTGGTGCTGGTACTGGTGGTGTTGTTGTTGCTGCTGCAGCTTGATGATGAGCTGCTGCTGGAGCTGTCGCTGGTAGACTGTACCTTTTAGGTGGTACTATTCGACTTGGCGACCGCAAACTCTTTGGGTCTTGTATCACTCTAGTGTTTAAGTTAGAAGAAGGGGTATGAGGACTAGCATTTATGTTATTCCTAATGAAACGAGTGTTTTCGAACAAAAATCCAACAAAACCAGGCGAGTAAATACAAAATTAAAAACGGAAAAGAAAAAAGAGAGGAGAAAGTAAAAAAAAGTGTGTGTTAAAAAACAATTTCGAAAACTGAAGACGATAGAAAACTAAAATATTTAATTTCGAGAAGGATATAAAAAACCAGTGCATGTGGTGACTGTGATTGTAAAACTTACTTCCCCGCCGGATAGCTGACCGGTCGCGGTATCCTCGACTTGTGCGCCGCATTCGCCGATGTTGGGGTAGATCCTCCACTTTTAGTTTCTTGTTCGTAGGCAAGGTCCTTCAACATCATGCTCGAGTCCTTGCTTAGGAGTTCCCATTGTATTTGTAAGCGCCTGAAACGATTCGTCGAGATCTTATTCGGTTCCTGTTCTTTTCTGCTGCTCCGATGCGGAGGTATTCCTCCTCCGGCGTTGTTTAATCTCAATGCAATCGAGATGTTAGGTGAGTTTGGTGGTGTTGTGAATCGTTGAGCATTTAATCCGAGGGTATTGCATTCAGTCTTCTGGTTAAAAGAGACTTTCTTTTGACTCAAAGCTCGACTGACTTCTTTTTTCAGTTCAGCAGCATCATAGTGCTCTACGGGATGATGATTCTCCTCAACTGATTCCAAAAAGTTTGCGATTTCGGCGTAATACTTTAGCTCTGACTTGGGAACGCTGGCGAGGAAATTCTCTGCCCTCGTCCGGGCGTCCATGTCTTTGCGCGATAGCCGATGGCTTCCTTGAGTTAGTTTCAAATTAGAATGCAACTCATCGTAGTATTCATCAATTTCATCTAGGGGATTTCCGGCTAGAGGGTTTTGTAAATCATCATTGGATGAGAAATATGCAGCAGGTTCCTGCAAACTACGCCGCTTTTCAATGTTATTGCGAACGTTTGAATTGCACTGTTCCTCAATCAAACTTGTTCGTTTGTTGCGCAATCCAGATGTCAGTCTATTAGAGTTCTTGCATGAATTACCCCGATTATGGCGAGCCGAACCCCTCTCCTCTTCCATTCGCTGGTTCTCATATTGATACACGTACATATTCTTTAGTGGGTCCGAGTCTTCAGTCTTTCGTGGATTATCGAAAACTGAATCTGACAAAAGGGTCGACGATCCCCGATAACCTGAGCTCGGGGGATGACTAGATCCAGAGCTAGACTCGCAGGCAGCTCTAGTGGCTCCCTCTGTTGGTTCTTCAGCTGTCGTCGTTTGGAAATACTGAGCACAATCACAGACGTTAGCCCGATTGTTAGTCCGCCTTATAGGCGGCGTCATACAGAACAGCGGCTTCATCGAGCAATCCGCTTCGAGATCTGCAACGTCGACCTCTGGAATGTGTTTCAAGCGTTTCCGATACTCTGTAGGCAGAAGAGTGGCCAACGACTTCCAGTCAACAACATGCTTATAGTCGACGTTCTTTAGGAGCTCGTCCTCGCTCATAGAACCGGTGCTGGTTCGCTTCTTTACACCGACAGCGTTTTTGTAGTTGAACGGAGTGAAAATTACCTCGGCTGTGTTTGTCTTAACAAAGCCTAAATCCGGCAAAGCATAATTCGGATAAATTACATAAATCGGAGCTTGTTTTTCCTCGCCTAGGTTATTCAACTTGGCCAGGAATGATGGCGGTACAAACTTAAGCCTATCTCGTGCAGATGTTTGCATGGATCGAGTAATCATTTCGGCTGAAATCTTCATACGCTGACTTCTCTGATCATTATACACCTGGGTCAGATTTTCCGAAGTGCGACTAGCCTCCGAAAGGGAGTTATTATTGTTGTTATTCAACTGATTATTGTGCTGGTTATTGGTCAAATTAATGACTTGAGGATTTTTGAGCGGTTGGAGCTTTTTGTGCTCCGGCGAAGCAGAAGCAGCAGCCGCCGCCGCCGTTTCAAAGACCTCTCTGAACAGATCATGTTTAACTTTTCTGACGGGCGTTGTTGTTGCTGTGGTCTCATTTCTCTCTTTATCACATATAATATCAAGACTGTCTAATTGGTAACTTGAATCAGCTGGATCCTCTTCATCATGTCGACTCAACGCCGACCCTTTTCCCGAATCATTCATGCTTTTCTTACGAATACGTTGCTCAAGCGAAGAACTACCTTCACTTGATGGCCAACATCCCGACGACACATCCATGCAGGTCGTTTCGCTGGAACAGCTACTCTTTTGTTTAATAAAGAGCTTGACTAGATTAAAGGCCGGTTGATTGGCATTCATTTGTTTAAGGGTTTGAATGTTATTTGTGGCCGAACTAGAATTCATGCCGCCAGTCGAATCGATGTGGGACGAATCGTTATGATGACTATTATTTGATGAAAAATGTATGGGACTGCCCACTGACGTCTGGGATATTGGCATCTGGCACATTGGAAGAAGATTTCTAGATTTACAAGATTCAACCTAAAAAAAAAAAGAATGTGTAAATTCAAAAAAAAAAAATGTTTATAGAAATCAATAGCATTGTGTTTACTTACGGTGGAAGTGCTGAGCGCTTGTGACACATTAAGTTGTTGCTGGCTGGCGCCTTTTTTCAGTCGCAAATTAGGCAAGCTAAGACTCTTGCGTACGGTGCAATGAGGTGCATGGCGCATAACAATGTTCACAGATGTATTGTTGTTGCCAGATGGATACCTAGAAAATATAAAACATTATTAATAAGAAATGACAAGCGTAATAAAATATTGTTCAAAAAGGTCCTTTTTTTATTTCTAAAAGGGTAGTCACTGTATTCAGTTTTGTGTGGTCAATTGTAAAAGTCAATTTGTGAATCTTATAGAATCGATAAAGAATCTTCTAAGAGGGTCTTCGTCTTTATAAAGTTTACTGTTAACTGTATTCGTCGACAGTCACATGTTCTTTTAATAAGATCGAAATTCAAAAGAAAACGTGATTATCTTCTTCCTAATCTAACAACCTTACTATACTATACCACCCCATAGCCCCAGTATACCTGCTGAAATGAATATCTGAAATTCATTTTAGCAAACAAAAATAACCAAGTAAAGAATCCTTTTTGACCCAATTATTTCGTTCAATATTCAAGGCTTATTTTGTATTTGTTCAATATTCATTGAAATACATCTTTTAATCCACGGATGTGTTGTTTATTACAAAAAAAAAAAACATTTCCAAGGTTAAACACTTTATATATGAATGTGAAGCTTTCATCAATTACCAACCCTGAATAATTTGCGACGCAACCAATTAAAAAAATAGCGAAAAATGTAAATTTTGTTCCATATTCATACAGTATCGTCAGCTGTGACAATAAAGATAAATACAAATATAGTGTCAAAAACACAATAATGAATTGAATGGAATGAGAAGAATGTTGAATAATGTTCATTCAACCAATAAATACATTAAATCAATATTTTCTTAAAACATTATTTATCCATAAAGTTGAATGGGCATTACTTGGAACAGAGAAGAAAAATATAAGGAATAATTTATTTCAAGGACTATATGTACATATGTACATAATGTACATTTTACAACTTTTTAAATAGTTTTGAGTACGTAATAATTTATTAAACAAAAATCTATATAAATATCAATTTAAAAGCTTATTGAATGAGTGAGACTAGTATCTGTTAAAATTAATGTAACTTGGCTCTTGAAAATCTTGATTTTCAAAAAATACAAGCTTAAATATAATCATTCGAGTCAATGTCCTGTATGAACTACTGTTTATAATAATTATATTAAATAAACAAGTAAATTCGATTTTATACCAGCATTAGCATAATTGAGCAATTTGTATCTTCTTTGGATTTTCTGTAAGCCTTCGACTGATGCTAAGCAATTCAAAGAAGTCCTGTCTCTGCACAGTTATTCATACTTTGTCAATAAATTAAAGAAGCTTTAACAAGGTTTAAGTGTTTTTTTTAAACAACAAAAATGGTTTAATGAGCTAACACATTTGAAAGTCCCATTGCGAAACTTTTTGAAGATCGTTTTGGTGAAATTGACTTTGACCTCCGATAATTGCATCTATCGGGAGGGACTAATGGAATTTTGCGATAAAATATTTTTTTTTTTTTTTACTTAAGCTTTAGAAAAATGGATTTTTGTCAGGCCGTTTGAGTGTTCTGTTTGAATCGTTGACAATCTACAAACTAAATTTAATCATCGCAGTTTAATCAAGTTTTTTTTTTTTTTTTTTTTTTTTTTGCTGATACATAGCCAGTACAATTTCAAATATTTCATGTTAAATGAAGTTGTATTAAAAATTTTAAATAAATTAGTGCTGTATTTAATAAGTTCGACAATTTGGAAAAAGACGCAACGTGACGACGAGAAATGATTTATTATATATTATTTCATTGTTTTAAGTACATCAATAAGAGAGGAAAACTGTGAAGAGATCTCGTCACGTAAATGTCTCGTTTTCACGCCACATTGTGAATTAGGCATCACTCAAGATTATGAGTAGTTTGAAGCAACTTGTGAGCAATGATGAGCGCAAAGGATTTTTTGTTTAAACAATATGCAGTGCGATCGCTGTTTGTGTGCATAGTTATCTAGCATTATGGGTGTGCTCATGGCTTGAGCGTTTATCATTCTAGGTCTACAGATTCTTCATCGAACACAAGCCTCATTTTTATTTACCTTACCAGTCGTGCCAAAGGGGTTATAAAACCAACAGAGCGACTTTCATATTGATTTGAAGAAGAGAGATGAGAAGTGGGTATGCTTAATGCTCATACCCTTATCGTGTTTACTTAATTAACACATCTTGTTATGACGTGTGTCAATCTTTCACCTCTGGAAAACCACGAGGTTAACCTCAGTTCTTAGAGGTTAGCCATTAAAGCAAGTTGTACTCATATTCGTAATAAATATTATAATTGAATTATTAAGCAACTTCTATTATTATTCAACTTAATTTACAGATTAACATTATTTTTTAATCAGTCTGCTAGAGTACACCTTGTAAAAAAATTGAACGTTGACAGGAAAAAAATTGTGTTTTTTTTTCGAATGAATTTGAACTCTTCTCTATTCTATAGAATAGGTCAAAACACATAAAGTCATATTAAAAAAGAAACGCATTTTACAATTATATGTGCCCAAGTGTATTTAATGCAATTTATAAAAATAGCAGCAAATAAACCCTGTACATTATTCAGTTGTAGCAGAAGATTACTCACTCAAACTAAACACACCATAATCAAAATAATTTCATAACTAAGAAGCAGTATAGTTGATTGAAACCAATTGAAATGACCCCAAAGAGTAATATGTAATAAAAAAAAAATTATATTTTCCAACGGAAACTTTGTCCAATTTATTTATTGACCATACTAACAACACACATGTATAATTTCTATATGTATATCTCTTCATATATTCATTATAGAAGTGGATAAATTAAATCCTCCTCATATATACTGAGACGACGGACGAAGACGCGATATGGATGACACTTAATTTATTGTCAGAGTCAGTTCAGAAATAATCGTATATACAATGAACACACACTTAAAAGAAATTAAAACGAATATGAATTTGTCTGGCAGACGACTTACCTCTGCAGTTGGGATGTGCTGCTTTTCTTAAGTTTGCTCCATGTCGTAAATGCATGATCCGACCGTGACATGGAGACTTCTAGCGATTTTCTTTTAAGGATGTCATCCAAATTGCTATGCAAATTGATAAAGTTCTGTTTGTTCTTCATCGCGATCTCGTTTGGTTCTGCTATAAAAAAAATTAATAGAACCACATTACTCAAAGAAAGTAAAAGTAAAAGCAAATAACTTTCTTGTCCCCAGACGACAACAAAACAAAGCATCGTCATCGTATCGTGTTAAGGAACAAAGAACTATCTACAACTACTGTTTTAAAGTTACTCACCATAGAAACTTTCATCCGAATACAGGGCACTGCCCTCAAAGGCAATCGTATAGTTGTCCTTGTTCGCCTTACAAGTCAGTATAATATCCCCATCGTCCGGATATGCATCCAGGTCCAGGGAGTCAATACTGATGTGTGATTCTTTCACTGGCGAGAACAACAATTCTGACTTGCAGATAGAATTCTCAATCTTGTCGTCGTCCTTGTGATGTTGGTACGATGGAATGTGTGACAGTAGCGAGTGAATGTCTTCCGCCCGGAAACTCTCCATATCCACCTCGGCCAGATTTGCGTCGATGTTTTTTGCCAGATCATCATAGTATGATAATTCACCGATGCCATTGTAGGAGGCGGACAGCGAGGAGAGGACACTCTGATGCGTTACTCCATCTCGATAGCCGTAATCCAAGAACCACTGGTAATCGGAATTGTCATGAGTGAAATCGTGCGACGAAGCTATGGAACAATTAAGGGGACCACCACCGTGAATAACACCACCACCGCCACCAGCCCCAATGAAACCACCACCACCACCAACAACACCACTAGTCAAACCTACCAAATGGTTGAAATGGTGATGTGGAGTTGTTGCATTGCTATTATAGTCCGATTCCGGGGTGGTAACCATGTTGCCAGCCATGTTGCTGATGCTGCTCAAATTGTTATTAAAGCTGCTATGGTTGCTAATGCCACCACTGTTAACTTGCTCATTCAGAATGATGCTACGCAGAGCTGTATTGTAGCGGTCCAAATTGTTAAGGACGATTTGGACGTTCTTCTTCAGACATTCGTCGGTTAGTTCGTCATCATTGATGAGCAAATCATTGAGGTAGGGATTTGCCGAAGACAGACCGAAGGGATGATGCAAAGTGTTTTGTGATGATGGATGATGTGATGGATGTGGAAAGCCATGACCATACAAATTATTAAATGGTGAATTATTAGGACTAGTTAATGGGCGTTTATAATGATTGTTATGTTGCTGTTGTGTTTGATGTTGATGTTGTTGCTGTTGTTGATTATGAGTATGTTGAAGATGATGGGTCGGGGAATGTGGTGTTGTCGAAAGGGTTAATGATGGTTTGGCTTGATGAAAGTGATTCTGTAGATGATTATTATGATTAAGATGGGATGAGTTATGATTAAGCTGAGGCAAATGTGATTTTTGGTTTTCGTTTACTGTTGAGAATTCTGTCATGCCACGTCGGGGTTTCGGTCCTAAAAATAAAAAAAAGAAAAAATTGGAACAAGTTAAAAAAAACATTACATCAGAGTTTTCATAGTAAAACAAAAGGAAAGTTTTAGGGAACATGATGCAATTTGTATATAAACATATTTAAGATTACATAATAATAAATTTACCTATTTAATGGTAAGAATTTCTAGTTTGTATAAATCTAATAAAATAAATCAGTTGCGCGGATATTTTGAACATTTACACAATTTTTAAGTATTTTTTTCTTTTAAAAAAATATAACAGAAACCCGAAAAAATATGTTTTTCGAAATTCCAAAAAGCAAAAGTTCTATCATTTTTGACGTCTATGATCGAATTAATCACTAGCTCCAATGATATATCACCATCAACAATACCACTTGTCAAATCCATCAAGTGGGTGGTTGAAGTGGTGATGCGAAGTTTCTGCGCAAACCATTATTTGTTACTAAGTTATATTTGAAAATTGGTTTTGGATTCGATCTTTTGTCTTTCCCATCACCGATTTCAAAACTAGCACTTTAAAGTACCTATTTGTATTTCAGAAAACTCACTATCCACATCTAATATTAGGTTTTTTTTTAAGTAAAAAAAAAACTTATTCCCTAAAATGACTTATTCGATAATTAAAATTCTCTCAAACCCTGAAAACCGACCAACTTGCATTCAACTTTTTAATATTCAGTCCATGGCCACCCAAACGAATAATCGTCATTACTGCGCCATGTCATTATCCACTTCGGTTTGTGTTCTATGAACTTAAATTAAAAAAAAAATACAGTATTTGAACAAAACGCATTAAATAATTCTTTTCATTTCACACGCTTGATCAAAATTAATTGCTTCCCCCATTGCGCATTTATATTAATGCGTTCATCAATTTTATGCTCTCTCCACTATCTCTTCGGCATTCGATAGCTAAAAAAGGCATGTTATTAAGCTTTACCACATTATATAACCCAACAGAGCGTGTTCTATTAAAAAAAACATGGTTTTGTGAATTAAAAATTTTAAGAAAATTATATATTAAATCTTATATAAATGTCTTCAATTCAATAATTCAATCGTGTGCTCGATCAAGCATGTACCCTCTACATTATAGAGTCGGAAAATTCTCTCAAAGCGTTCGAACAATTTTAACTCGTATACAACCCACAAAACTAATAAAAAAAATATTCAAAGTATGTGCGCCCGCGTTAATAATAATTGTTGATCCTGTGAGTAATAAAAAAATACATTCTTAGCCTGGGGTAAAAAAAATTCTTTTAAGACGAAACTAGTTTAGTTTGATTCTTTTTTTTTATTTTATCTTCGGTCATGCATGATTTCATGCTAACAGGCCATTAAACATTGAAGTCAAAAGTCATTAAACATGAGCAGACACAGGGTGTCACAAGTCAAAGTCAGAAAGATGTTTTTGTTACTAAAAATAATAATAAATTAGTGACAGTAAAATTAGTGTTGCCGAAAATAAACAAAATATAAAAACTTGTGTATTTATGTATATAACGATTAATAGATATATCTGCAGCGTGCAATTTTTTAGGTTAAGTATTTTTTATCGTCAACTCTTTAATGATGTTCCAAAAATAGTCGGTCAAAAGTTGCGAAAGTGTCAAGGAAAAGCTTTTAAGGAATTAAAAATATTTTTTTTAGAAAATTTAGGCAATAAGACAGTCGCCGCCGGCGATAGTATTTTCATCAGATTCGAAATGAGCAACCAAAAATATTTATCTATTTTATTACTGGCAAAAAAGTGGCAAACTTTTCCGGAAAATCCTTTGTCAAATAACACCCGAGATATTATAAAATGTACTATAACAGAAGTTCATTCAATTAATAGCAAATTTGCTAATTTTCTTTTGTTACTTTACATGACGATTGTTTAGTTGATGTAGTTGTCTATATTTCTTTTTCACTCCTACAACTCCAAAAGCCTTCAATTAGCTGTTCCGATTAATTTTTGCGGAGTATTTTTTCTGTTCCAAATTATATACCTGTAAAAAAGCCATTTTCTTTAATGGCGAAATTTCCAGGTTTCTGTGTAAATTTGAGAAGTCGATATTTTCATATTCGATTGAAATCGAAAAGGAGTAAAATTATCCGAAAATCGAATCGAAAACGACATTAGAAGCAATAAGAAATCAACTAATGATTAAAATTTAACTAATCAACCTTTAAGAAACATTTTAAGAAAATCTAATTAATTAATATGATACGGCTGTAAGTTTTTTGTGACAAAAAAAAAATTATATTTTCACAACACCCTGTTCATATGTTAAATCTAAATTTTGTTTCTTTGAAAAATATTACCAACTCGCTTTACTCAAAAACCTCTGAGTTTTATTTTTGATCGCTAGCAAAAAGAGTTTTGCAAAGCACCATACATAAAACATCGGTAATCTGCATTGTTGTAATAATAATCAAGCACGTTGTACACTGTACAGTCTTGCAACACTAATTACCTTGATATTACACAAGGGTTTGGTTGTTTCGCACGTAAATTGCACATACGATAAAAGTTCGACAGTTTACTTGCGCTTTTGTTTCTGTTTTTCTTTCGATTGACATCTACTAATGGATTGCATAAGTGGCACTTTGCGCAGAGACCTTCAAAGGTCAAATATAAAAAAAAAAACAAGCAGACTTTATAGGGCTGAGTTTGTTATCCGAATAGCAGGTACTATAGCAGCATATCTAGTAGGTAATCCATTGTTATACAGTTAATTAAGTTTAATATAAGTTCTTTTGTTTGACAGTTTTACCAGCATGTTCTTTTGTCTGTCGATTTTATTGTTACTTTTTTGTTTTGTATTTTGTCAAGAAAAGGAATCGTGTAATTGACTACTCTATAGCTAAAGGCGAGTGATTTTTTTTTTGCTGGTGGTATTGATTTTTCTTTTCTATTGTTTGGAAAAAAAAGAAGAAGACTTGTATTATTGAGAACATCTACACTGTCAGACAAAAAAAAGTGCAAAACCAAAGTCCAATTTTATCTTATTTATTATGGAATGTTTTAATTCATTTTTCTTCAAAAAATGTATTAAATTTTTATTTTCAGATTATTTCACGTCTATAAAAGTAGTCGTTTAAGATTATTTACAAAACTTAGCCTAGAAATTAAATAATATTCCAATTTTGAAAGAAAATAGAAAAGACAAAATAAAGTGCAAATTTAAAAGATCTTCACATAAATTCAAAATTCAGCTTCAGAAAAGATAAAAATTAATAGATAGTGGCTCCTCCTTTATTTTGAATAACTGCCGCAAGGCGTTTGGGCATGCTGCAGACCAGATTCTTTAGGATCTGATCTGGAATTCTCTCCCATTCATTTTGGAGGCTTTCCCAAAAAGTTTGCAAGTTACGACGATGATCTAATGGAATCCTCTCATCCAAAATGGACCAAAGGTGCTCAATTGGGTTAAGGTCGGGGGATTGAGGTGGCCATTCTATTACGTCAACATTATTTTCGGCAAAAAACTGCTTAGCTACTCTGCTTGTATGTTTTGGATCGTTGTCTTGTTGGAAAATATAGCTTTCCAAAGACATTCTAGAAGCAGATGAAGCTAAGTTTTCCCTAATAATGTTGACGTAACCAGAACCGGTCATTTTGGTGTCGATTTTGACAATATTTCCAACACCACTAAAAGAAAAACATCCCCAAACCATAACTGACCCACCTCCATGTTTTACGGTTTTTTGTATGCACCTTTGGCTGAGTCTTTCGGATGGTTTACACCAAACTCGTTTTCTGGCCTTACAGTTTTTCAGTTCAAATTTGGACTCATCGGACCAAATAATGTTTTCCCAGAATGATTGCGGTTTCACTAAAAACTTTCTTGCGAAAGCTAGCCGTTTTCTTACATTAATTGGACGAAGCAAGGGCTTTTTCTTCGCAAAAAAGTTTCTTAACCCGCTTTCATTGAGTCGCCTTTGTACTGTCCTTGGTGTAATGTTTAACTGCAGTTCTTCTTTTATACTTCTGGCCGAAGATAAAGGGTTCTTCCTAGCCTCAATTTTAATTCTGCGGTCATCAACTACAGTGGTCTTCCGCTTCCTTCCACAAGAATTTTTAAAACTGGCAACAGTTCCTCGTTCATAGAAGTTAAGGCAGATTTTTCTTACCCCAGAAATGGATAATCCATATTTTTCGGCTAGTTTATGGAATGTCAAACCACGTTGACGATCCAAAACAAGCAATTCCTTCACTTCAGATGTTAACGGTTTCATTCTAAACGCTTAACCAATAAAGATAAAATTTAACTCTGAAACGATTTTTAATTAAGATTTTGTCCTTCTACCTTTTGATATTTTATCGATTGTATAGATTTTAATTTATAATTTAAAACTTTTTGGCAATAATTGTATGAGAAATCAAAAATGCACTTTATTTTGTCACGTGTTAAATATTGACTATATTGCAGAATTACCGCAACTGATAGTGAGTAGACAAAATAATGCATAGTTTTTTTTGTAGAGTGTAAGCAAATAAGAATATGTGACGTCAGAACGCGAAATGGAGCGATAATGCTCTTTGCTCTGAAATAGCGGTAATTTGAAAATGAATCAACTACTTTTGCACTTTATTTTGTCTGGCAGTGTATATCAGAAAAAAAAAGTAAAAAGAAAATTCTATAATGAAAAGATCTTAAGTAACATTAGCCAATATAAGAGTTTTACTATAATGTATACTGGTAAAGTTACTAACGAAATTATCAATGTAGGTAAAAGCATACGTGTGGTATTTGTTTCTTTATTACTTAATTATTATATAATGTTGACAGAGAATATAGAAATATTTCTAATTAACGACCAGAGGCATAATCTAAGTGGGAATTAGTGAAAAATGGAGGTAAATTTTAATGGAAATCCAGAGATTTTGTATAATTTTTATAAAGAGTTCTTGTCTTTCTAATTTATACGAAAAAAAATCACAATTTGGCTTGTACTCAAGTACTTATTCTAAACTTATAAATACCCTTCTTCCTAGCGTTTTTTAGTTTTGATATTATTTTAAACTTTCTAAATATATTATTGCCAGTGTTTTTTTATTTTTTATTTTGATAGATATCTCAACATTAAGCACTTTTTCAAAGAGCTTTAAACCAGTCAGTGAAGGAAAAACAATTGGGATATATTCATACTCGGTTGCTAAACTCGTGTTTGACTAAACTACAATAAATGTTCGTAACCAAAATATTTTTTGTTTTAATTAAAATACAAGCTTATTGATATATTCTTTTTTAAATATCGGCATAACAATTCATAAAAATTCAAATTACATTCATTTAAGCTCAATTTTAGCTTACCAACAGTTTAAAAATATCTGCGAATATTGAATAACATGACATTACTCAAACGAATAAAAATTGAGGATAAAGCCGTATGATCAACAATCTCATCTAAATAGTCCTATAGATAAGGGTACAATATATCTATAGGTCACAATGCATTTAACCCCAATATTATTCATTCATTTAATTTACATTTAAAACAGTTTGAGAAATTAAATGTTTATTACAAGTAATCAATGCTCATTTAAATTTTTATAAATGAATCCAAAAAAATTAGATAGTTCTACGATTAGATCTCGTCAAAGAAATTTAAAAACTTACGAAACTTACCTCTTAAAAATAAATGGAAATATAATACAATTTCAAACGGTTATAGAACTATTATAACTTAAGAAAATAAAAATTTAATTTCAAAAATAATTTTCTAAACTAATTTAATAACCCTTTTTGATTAAGCTTAATAAAAATTCTTGCTTTATAAAATTAATTAATTAATTTCTCAACAGGCAAAGCTTTTAAAATGTCAAAAAGAATTAAGTTTCTTACACATTCATGTTATTCATTTTGAGAGGAATATTTTCAACCGCAGACACCTGGTTAGTTATGGATCCTTCTTTTATTTATAGAATGATTTTTTTTAATAAAAGATGAGAATCTACCAATTTTTTCTTTTCTTTTCTAAAAATAAATTTCTCTGCACAAAAAAAGCTCTTACATGTAAAACAAAAAAAAAAACATTTTAATAAAAATTTAAAGGCAAAATAAACAACATTGAAAAAAGAACTTCACCAGCCATATGTTATACATCATTGAACAAATAACGCATTGAAAAACAACGACTGATAAAAAGAAATAAATGAAAGAATATACCTATAGTTATGTACATAAATAAAAGCTCAATAAAAAAATTTAAAAAAAATATTACATACTCAAACAATTGTGAATAAAAAAAATAATATTAAATTCCTTATGATTTTAAAGCCACCCTACTTGGGAAGAAACTTATATAAATATACTTCTTTCTACACACTGGAATGTACACCAGACGCACTCACTCAAGTGCATCATCTCCCCAGACAAGACAGAGCAGCCGATTTGACTATTGATTAAGTGCGCATAACATGGCATTGGTCATGCAATTTAGTTCAACAAAAAAAAATTTAAGACAAATCATTCCCAGTTCCCAGACATTTAACAACATCCACCCACACCCTCTGTTAGTTCAAACAGACAACAACCAAAAAAAAAAATAACCAAGAAATAAAATCGGTGGATGTTCTCTCCCACACACACCGACTTTATAGCTGAATTCCCTCAGGAAAAAAAAATAAGTAAAACCAAAAGAAACTATTATGGGAACTCGATTATTCAACTCAAAATTGAGTTATTAAGAATTTTTGAAATAACACACAGACAAAAGGAAAAAAAAAAAATATTTTGATTAGCCATAGGAGAAAAGTTACTTTTTCTCTGAACTAAACGAAGAAGATCGGGGCCAGATTCAAGCATGGGTTATTATTTTAGTGGCATATTACTTCGGAGGCGTCTCGTCTGTTGATCTTCTGATGGTGATCTCTCCTATTTCTATATGAACAAGTGCCACGGCCACCCTCGAAATGGAGATAAATAATCTCTCATTCAAGTGATGTTATTACTGAGCGTTTAGAAAATGATCCCCTCCTTCTACGCAATCACTCAGCAACACAACAACGATTTTATATTTATTTTCAAGAGGGGAGAACCCCCTAACAATTTGAAAAAAAAATAACATCTGAAGACTCTTCTTGTCACCAAATAAAAATCATTTGTAGTTTGAAAAAAAAAACCAAGACAACAACTTAGGCTCCATTAAATATATTTGTTTCTTTCTTAATTATTATTTGTTGAAAATTGTTATAGCACTTAAGATACATATACATGTGACGTGTACTTGAAAATTAAGTCAAAAGCCTTTAGAGTATACAAATAGATCTTCTTCTTCCTCTTCTTTAAGTGAAGCCTTTGAACAAAAAATTTCAATTTAAAGGCCAACTCAAGTCTCAATTGCCACAAAGATTTTTAACCACCAACACCGTCGCAGCACCACAGTGAATTTTGCACTTGAAAAAGTAGTCGATTGTATTTTTTTTTTAAATGCTTTTTAAAATTACCAAGAGAGATTAACGCACTTTTATTGTGTACACAATAGATTTCAATGTCTAAACACCATAAAGTGACAGTAAACAAAAATGCTCATGAATATTATGAGCTATTGACCTGCAATTTATATTTTTGTAGAGATTTTGTTATTCTTATGATTATTTATACTTAAAAAAAAAAACTGGAGTTGCTAAATTTCTTCAGTTTTATTTATAAACCCATTCAAAAGTATGTCGTAACTTTGGACAGGTGTCCAACTCCACAACATTATTTATAAACATTTTCTATCCTCCAATTGGAGGGTCTAAATCCAATTGGTTTTCCAAACCTACATTGAACATACCCACTGTTCAATGAAAAAAGAATTGTAAAGTTATCTTGAAATGAATTAAATGTTAATTGAACGTATCCAATTGTTCACGAAATCGACAGATTACAGGGATGTCAGTGAGTACATGAGAACATATTTATAGATAACTGTTGGAATGCTTTAATAAATAAGGAGATGTGGAATTATTTAGACAGTGGCTAGCTGGACAACTACATATATCCAAGAGTGTTCTCAGCTAATCTAAAATCTAATAAATAAGACTGCTTCAGTCGTATTTATTAGATTTTCTTAGAACACTCTTGGACAGTTGTCCAGCTACCCATTGTCTAAATAGTTGGACATCTCCTTATTTATAAACGCATTCCAACAGTGGCTCACATCCCTGTAATCTGTCAATTTCGTGAGCATTTGGATACTTTCAATGAACATTTCGTTCATTTGAAGATTATTTTTCAATTTCTTGTTCATTGAACGTACCCACTACAGAATAAGTTTGGACAACCAATTTCAGTGTCTAAGTTAGACACTCTATGGAACATAATTATAAATAAGGTTTTGGATTTGGACAGTTGTCCAAAGTTAGACATACTTTGGAATGGGTTTATAAATACGACTGCTTGAGTTTAATTCAGTAGCGTAGGAGAGCACCTGAAGATAACATACTTTTCAGGTACAAAGGTTTGTTTTTGTTGCGGCTAAATAAAGCTCAACACAAAATTGTGTGGTAAAGGTTGGAATGCTCGGAATAATTTGACACTCAATTGAGTTTCAGAAAAATGTTTGCTTTTTAAGATTTGACAATCAGAAAAATATTTGTTATTAAAGATACAGTTTGTTATTACATACAGTCTTAAAATATTTAATATTTTAAAATTAACTGACCGATTAAATGTCAAAGTAAAGAAGTAAATACTCAGACAGTATTATCAAAAGCGACTCTTCCCATAGAAATGCCATTCCCAAAGAAAGCGCATCTTTAAGCGCGTCGTACAAAAAAAAATTCTCACTGAGAGCTCAATGTCATTTTGAGGGAGGCGGAATCATTTCGTGGGACAAGATTCTTCGCTCAATTGTAAAAAAAACATTATGAGTTATATTATTCTCGTAATGATTTTCTGATCTTCTATGACCTCAGAGATTTTTCTCCGTCGGACATGCCTAATATTTCTTTAATTTCATCATAAGTATGTTCTTCATAAAAACTGACAAGTGAAACTGACGTTTAATCAATATATAACGCACTAGTGGAGGGCGCCACGTTGTGTAAATATTTGAATGACACTTTTTTTGCAAATTATGAGAAAATATAAGAAAGAATATTATTTTTCATTCGTTTTTGACATCATGTAAATAAATGTCATTAAAATATGATTTTGTTCGTTATATTGCCAGTTTTGTGACAGTGAAGTTTGTTTACATTTTTAAGCTTACGTCAATGACAGATGAATTTGAAACCAAATTATGTTTAAATGTTGGTTGCACTGCAAAGGGAATTCGTTCGAAAGTCAGAACAATGTTTTTAAGTCCGTACGAAAATCAATTTCGTTAACGAATTCAATTCGAAACAAAAGTCGAAAAAAGAGCGGTGATTATCTACGTTTCGAATAATGATAGCGTCAGTTATCGAACGACGAATCAATCGTGCTATATATTCGGTCTAAAATAGAATTTAAATTCTTCTCTCAAAAAACCTAAAAACATAGCGTGCCAACAAAATAGGGAAGGACAATACAGTAGAGGTAAAGACCCCAGCTTTAATGGCGAGACTAAACTTAACAAACTTGGTTTGTGTTAAGTTAGGGTACGAGGGTTGACTGGTTTAAATTTATTTTTAAATTTTTATAATTGCTTGGTAAATTTTAATTTTAAGTTAAATATTAAGACAAAGAATGGAAGAATAGAAAAATTAATATCGTTCAAATTGGTTTGTTTTAAATGTTTTGCAAAGATTTAATCAAAAATCGGGTTTATTCAAAGAACATTATATTTTTAATTTAAATAATTGTTCTTTTTTTTTAAATTACCGGATCTATTAAAATAGAATCAACTCTTTTACGACCGAACCACTTTGCTTTATTTTTAATTAAGATTTTATGTTCAGGGCTATAAATGTTTAAAATTAAATTCAGTTAGGAGGTTGAAATCCAATTCCAGCAGTTAAGTAAAACGTTGGATTAAAATAAAATATATTGACTAAGCGCATGTTCTATATGAGAGTACAAAAAAATTATATATAATAAAAGGTGTATTGTAAATTTAAGTTTTATACAAAACATAAATAAAAAAACTTTAATTATATAAAACTGTTATGATGACTAATTCTCGATTTATTCTTTCTCGCCTCTTTACGAAATTTTCCCAAATTTTGTATTTTATTTTATTTAAACATGAAAAAAACATCGGTCACCTTAAAAACAGGCCAAACATTCCAATTCCAAGAATTTTTTTTGCCACCGGTGGATTTAAATTTCCTTCACACATCACACTATTTGGCAAACTTTGTTTTTGGACAATGGCCAGTTTAAATAAATGTTTTTTTTTTTTTATAAAAATTTAAACTAAAGAAAAAATAAAGATAAAGATAAAAAAAATAACTTAATTTAATACCTTTACTTGGTCCACCATTTGAATAATTCCTCGCTTCTACCGTACCCGATGTTGTCGATGTTGCAGTATTTTGTTGCACTTTATTATTATTATTATAATGATTCTGGTATTTCAAATAACCATTTTGTTGTCGTATTTTTTGTCTACGCAACAATTCACGTTGCAATAGCAACAATTGTTGCTGTTGCAATTGTTGATAATGACGAAGTTGTTGCATTTGTTGCGGTGTGATCTGAGATAATCCATCATTTTGATTTGAGTTATTATTTTCAAAGCAATAATTTTCTTTCGATGATGAATTACTGCTACTGGCACTACTATTACCACTGCTGCTGCTATTGTTGCTACCATTGACATTTGTTGCAGCAACATTCGGGCCTCTTGAACGGGCCCGATTTAAAATCGAAATATCCACGAATTTCATTAGGAAGACGAGTAATATTAACAACATTAGATTATAAATAGAAACATAAGTATGTTTTTATGTATCTTGCCTCGGGGTTGAAGAAACACACAAAATTTTTTTTTTTTATTCTTCGTTTTTTTTTAAACTACCGAGGTTTTATTTCACAAATTTAGCATACAAATACACTTGATAGGAGATGTTGATAATGTTGATGCACGTTGCAGTGTTGGTGCTGCACCGCCGGCAAGACCAACGCAATGGGACGCGCGCTTTTTTTTCCTCAAACTTAATTGAAGTTTTTTTGTATATATTTTTTCTCTTATTGAATTTCTTTTTAGTTCATGTATTTTTGTATCCAGGAAGTTTAGAGAAGAGGCCGATCAAAGATCGATTCTCGATAGTCATGCACATGCAATTGTATAGTGCAGCACTGCCAATGGGTAACAAAAAAAAAACACCAACAAGGATGGAGACGAGGACGAGGACGCAAAATCTCTCTCTGTACAGAAAAATTTATCGGCATCCGTTTGTTGGCTTTTTGGACCGAATCCGAACCGTACGATGGACTCTTTACGTTAACTCTTTCAATAAAGATACTCACTGAATGTATATTTTTAATTCACTTCGAGTTTTTGGTTTTGATGTTGTTTCTGTGCACATGAATATAATATTATACGTGCAATGAATTTTATTTTTAGTTTATTTGTTTTTCTTCTTCTTTTAGGCGAAACACTGCTGCTTTAACTTAAAGAACACACAAAACATAAGTTTGTATAAGATGTATATTTTTTTTTTATTTTTCAATACGAAATCGAGAGTTTATGAGTTTTTGAAATAAAAAAAAAATGTTCGTTCTCTTTTGGCTTCACTCAAATGTTTCATAGCCTGCATTCGAAACTATAAGCTAAATATAAATCAAAGAAGGCAGTGTCATCTAGCGGTGAAGTGCTATGCGAGAGCATAAATATTCTTTGGGTTTCATTTTCTTTTTATGTATTTTTGCAGGAAGAAACTAAGATGGCTTAAAAGTGAATTTCAAAAATTCACATTAAACACCAGGTTCTTCCTGTTAAATGGATGAAGGATTTATGTGCCATTATATAAAATGTTGCAGCAATTTATGTCCTTAAGAGTTGATCATTAATTAGGCTGGGAAATTTGACTTTTTGATATGTGGAAATTTCAAGCAGACAGCAGAGTGATTTATATTTTTGATTTCAAGTGCCGAGTAGTTTAATAAAATAAATTCGAATTTTAGTTTCCTTAAACAAAAAACGCTTCACATAAAGTAATTATACAATTTCATTTTGACATCCAGAAGTGTCATTCTAATTTTCACATATCATCATAATTAACGCCCACAAAATGAATTCCACTTTGAAGACAATTTTACATCATAAATTTAAAATATACGTATATTTACGAAGAAAAAAAAACTTAATTTATCTTCTTCGGGTTATTTTTTTATAAATTGTAATTGAAAAGTGCACGCAAAATAAAAATAGAAATATAAACATTTTTGTTTGTATAAATTGACGAGAATAATAAATAAATATTTTTGATGGTGAGTAGACATTTTGTTTTTTTTTTTCACACACAAATAATTTTTGTGCCAATTTCAGTTTTTCTTTTTTATTTGTAGGTATGTACGGGATGATCAAATAAATACTCATACAAATACAGTATTCAAAAAGTATTTACTTGTCATGAGATAAATATTTTTCAGGGTATAATCAATTAAAATTGAGAATTGTATTTAAATGAATCTAGGCTAGGAAAGTATAGGTACATTATATAAAGCAGACTTTTTTCTGACAATGAGGAGAGTCTTAGTCATTGGAAATAAAATAAATATTTGTTTATGAGAAGTCTGTGTATATTTTGCGAGAAAAAAAAACAGACCAATAAGTGCAGATTATAAGCTTTTTGATTTTTGTTGAAAAAAAAACCCAAATGTTTTAAGAAATTTTTGAATAAGTAAACAATATTTTGTTTGTATATATTTTGTTTTTGTTGGTTTTCACGCCAAATTAGAGTTTATCACATATTTTAGTCCTAAAAAATCTGTCTTGAGGTTATACCAAATAATTTGTACGAATTGTACTTAAATGTTAGAAATCAACAGTCGGATTTTCGAAACGCTTACCTATATATCTAGATATGTATGTATGTATAGGCTTAAAAATTAACTTTGGATAACTTTGTGAATGTGCCTATTGAACAATTGCAATGATTGAGGCAATTTAAATTTTAATAGCAATGCCAGGTAATTTCAGTTGTCCAATTTTAGTATAAAAATGAAAACCGCTGTCAAATCTTTTTTGCTCTTTTAAATCACTATTCTTGATAATCAAAATTCAAAATCAAAATTAATTCTCTGAATTCCTCATATTTTTAACTTTAAATTGAAAACGAAGCTAAATTCACTCAAAACCCCAGAGAAATCATTGTATTGTATCGCTATAATTGACAGCAGAAAAGTAAAAGTAGGAATTTATGTTCAAAGCTTACGAACACACCCCAATGGAATCTATTCAAAGTGGAATCCATTGAAAATGTCAAAGTTCAATTCATAAAATAAATATAAGAAAAAACTAAAATAACAACATGCGAATAACGGAGGAATTAAATCATCTGTCAAACGAATATGGTCCCATGTACGTGTGACACGTAAAGTATTTCACGTAACGTAACGTGCTACACGTAAGACACACGTTTTTAGTTTACCCTACCCCCGGCATAGATGTTTACACATCAAAAAGCTTGTCCGACCGTTGATAGTTTTGTTAATGTTTGAACTAAATTCATCCGACGGTATCCTCTAATTGAAATACCCACGACGAGATAGGTAATCATACGGTCAACTATACAACATTTAAATCAACAAAAATGAAAAAAAGAAAAATTATAGTATAATAACTCAGTGTTAGAGGTCATGATCAAGGGTATCTACTTTAGAAATTCGAAAAATTAACTAAAAATACATAATATGTATATACGCCTTATCTGTTTCTTCTATTAAATCAAGACAATTATAGTTTTACTCTTCAATATATTTGAATTTATATTTAATATAATAAACATATTTATATTCGAAGAAAAGCCTTGTCTCAATTAGTTTAAAAAACACATTCCAAATACTTTTCTCCATATAATGTTATCGTTTGGAAAATGCTGTAGATACATTAAGATCTGATAAAGATAATATAACCATAATACAACAACGAAAACTAATTCAAAAACTTTTAAATTAATTTTCATAAATAATTCATAATAATTTAAATTCTTATCATGTAAGTTTTAAACATGAATAAATTATACCACTGTATATACAAACATACATAAGTAATCTATGTACATACATATGCATGCAAGTTTGTTTGGTTAAAACAACTTTTGATTTTTGTTTGAATTTATTAAAACCCATTCATGGGAGACATTTTGTTTCGTATTCAAAATGCAATTAATTTAAAAAAAATTAAAAATGATAGTTCGGCGAGTTTTTTGTTTTTTTAATTATAACAACTTATTAAGATCTCTCTTTGAACCATGAATTTTCATTCAAAATAAGTTAACAAAAGAAAATCTACAATATTTTGATGTCCCAGCTTAAAATCGTAGTCAATTTAACTTAAAATGTCATGTTATTGTGTCAAATTTCAGAAGAATTCATGTCGTATTAACAGTTTTGGTTTTTATCGAGAATGGAATGATTTAAAAATAATTTATCAACGATTTTTTATGAAACTGATATCTTTGTTCATTTATTCATTGCTTTATTTCTCGAGAAAAAAGCTGATTAATTTAACTGCAAAGTTTCTTTTTTTTAAGACAAATTTGTCAATTCATTTTATTTATTAACAGCAAAGATTTTACAATTTGGTTGTAACCGCACAATTTACACACAGAGTTATGATAATATACATATCTTGCTTCTGAGAAAGTGTTTAATATTTGAAAAACAAAGATAATACTAAATTTATAAATATATTTGAAAGGAAAAGCTGGTAAAACCTTCCATTTAAACAAAAAAAAAATTAAATATAAAACTAAAACTAATATCACAGTTAAACTAGCAAAATACTGATAAATTGGAAAAATAATCTATATAAGTAATTAGCAAAATGAACAACAAAAATGGTTTGCTATAATACAATAAATAAATATAAACAAATGTTATAATAAATTAAATACAATTACAATAAATTACCAAAAGGACTTATACATTATGAAACTGAATAATTAGATTACAATTTAACATACAAGGAGATAAATAATCAAACAAACAAATAAAGAGATAAATAAATAAATAAATAAATAAATAAATAGATAAATAAATAAATAAATAAAAAAAATAAATAAATCAATAAATCAATAAATAATAAATAAATAACAAATAAATAAGTAACAATTAAATAAGACGTATCTAATGAATAGTCAACAAAAAGGTAAGAGACGACTGCAAAACAATTTAGATACCTCATTTCCGTAAGGGCCAAACTTTGGTCACAGAATGATTTATGGACATCTAGTAAAAAAAACGCCAATCATACACTCCAGTTCGTTGATTGATTTCTTTTTTATTTCAAAAAGGTAGACCTAATATGAAGTTTTTTTTTTTTTTTTAATAATACAAACTCTATATACTACTGAAATACATCAGCCAAGTAGAAGACTTAGCACTATTTAATTGGACTTGTTGAATTATTGATTCAAAATAGCTTTTTACGGCCTTTAGTCCACAAAAATTTAGGCGTTTCGTCCCGACGATCTCACTTGGACTCATCAGTAGACCTAATAGACCAAATAAGAGTGTAAGACTGATATTTAATGACCATAAATATTTCTGTGACCAAAGTTTCATCATTACGAAAATAAGGTAAGTAAATTATTTTGCAGTCGTCTCTAACCTTTTCTTATGACTCACAGAGATATTCCCCAAACACTCCAGCTGAACACGCCTAAAACAGTGACAGTTCATTCTAAATTGTCAAATTGACATTAGAAGTTAGAATTATACTGAAAAGATAAAATAAGAATCTGGTGGTTTCAACATTAATAAAAGAATAAAAAGACATTATAGCATTGTATTGTCTTTTTAATATTTTATTAATGTTAAAACTCATTCACAATTTGGAAAATCCTTTTTTAAACTTAGCTTCATACTAAAAATGCTTTAAAATCCTACTAAATCATCTAAAATTTTGCGCCATTGATTGAAAGAAAAACTCTTCAACTTCAGTGTGAACCAAGGTCCAAGTGCAAACTATTATATTCCAATCAACAAGTAAGTATGCAATGCAATCAACGAACACACCCATTTTAAAATTTATCATGAAAATGACAGTTGACAACGACAAGCAATCAAAGGGCCAACTAACAGACCGATGCTTCATATTTAGCGAGTTCACGTTTCTGAGATCTCACTGAGAAAACTTCTGTCAGCTTCACTGAGGAGAAGAAGAAACCTTACCAACATGTAATATCTATAATTGTAATATCCTTGTCTCAAAAATATTTAGCAGTATTTTTCTAATTAGCTAGATAACTAAACAAAACTTTATAGATTTTCTTTTTTTTAATGCTTGTATATCAAATACATTTACATTCAAAAGCTTCGCGTTACGAAAAAAAATACAATTTAGGGAAGTACCTATAGGTGCCTAATAAATCGCTGAAACTAAAAAATGCGTGAAAATGTCGTGGGAAATAACATTTTTACATACTCTTTTTTTTCAACAACAACGAAATAATTTGCAAATAGTTTAAAGAATTTATAGTCTCATGTACTTGTGGAATAATATCATTAAGGCAATTTTATTTTGCTTACGGAATTTGCTCTAATTAAATTATGTCCAGAAAGTATCTGATATTTTTTTTTTTTAAGCCATTGCAGACAACTGTGCTTCATTGTTTTCCTGCATGTGAACTATTTTTACGAATCAAATATGTAGATTACCGAATACTTGACCGGAAGCAACTCATGAATAGAAATTTCGATTCTATTGTCCCCACAATGACTCTTACATATATTTTGACGTCTATATAGATTTTTAATTCTCTTTGCATATTTAAAATTACAACGAAAAAAGTGACATTTGGCATAACAATAAAAAAAAAAGTAAAAAGATATCTTCTTCATTTGAATAGAGATAAGGGGTGGGCTTCACGTTATTTATTTTGTCCTCAATTTAAATTTCCCTCGAAATATGATAAAGAATTTATATACATATGTATATATGTACCTACCTATATTAATATTGTATAATGTTATTCGTCATCATTGCTGAGTATAAACGAGTAGGTGAGTAACTACACCAGAGATAATATATTTTATTCGTTTTCGTTGTATGCTTCATCAAAATGTTTACATTTATGATTTATAATGGAAAATCGGTCATAAGTTCAAAAAGTTCTAAGTTTCTGAATCAGAAATTTCTCGGTATATTAAAACAAATAAAAAGAAAAGAGATGAGATGAGATGAAAAGAAAATTCTTTAGGTAAAATTCCGACAAGTTTTCATTGTTGTGCTTCGTATACAAATATTGAAGAACAGAATTCCTCACCTGACGGATGCGCTCTGTACCTAAAGCATCCCAGAAGAATCATCCTAGATGGCATTTTTTTGTATACCTAGACATTTTTGCGCGCCCTTTTAAATGTCATGTTGAACAATTTATAACAAAGCACGTACTGGGCAGAAGTGCCAGATGAAAATAATTCATATAAGATACCCTCTTAATAGAATTATAATAATTAATTGAGGCTAATGTCATAAACCAACGAAAAAGAGCTTTCCGAAACGTCAAAATGAGAACTCACCAAAATTGCATTTATCTCTTTTTTGTATACCAAGTGTCAGTTTCATCGTTTTCAGCTCTTTGTCTTTTTTATTTAATATAAAATTTAAATAATTATTTCAATAGTTATTTCTAATTAACTTTTTTGAAACTCATTGTTTTAACATTAACCCCAAACTTCACACAAAAACATGTATTTGTAATTATTAATATTAATTAATTAAATCTGGCAATGCTATTACAAGTGAATAAAGGAGATACTGGTGTTTTTCTTTCTGTACATTGAATGCTTTTCAAGAGAAGCAAAACTTGCTTGCTTCGAGTGAGTTGAAGGGCCAAATAAATATCCTCTGCTTATACATACATATTTTAAAATGTACACAACATCACAAAAAAGCACGGTGGAAGTTGAATGGATGAAGGGAAGGTTCGTCAGTCAGTCCTCATCCTCAGTCAGCCATTTCAGCTTCAATCATCAATGCAATAGCAATGCAAAATGGCGATGCATACAGTTACAGTTATTTGTGTACAAACGTTCCACAATTATATGCAAAGACACAACAGTATACACACACTTTCACATCATCATGATATTTTATTTCATTCCTATAAGCTGGATGCCATTTTCGATTTCATGAAATCAAAATTTATTTTTGAATTGCAAGAGTATGAGTGCTTAGAATAAGTACATTATTTATATTATAATATTATAGCGCAATAGTTTGCGATGCGGTCTTTTGTTATACTACATGCGGTACTTAACACCTTTGGGAATTAATGACCTAAGAAGAGAAAACATACATTTTTGTTTTGTTTTTCTTTTTTTTCTTATCTTTTTTAAAGCGAAGGAAGAAAATGTAAGCTAAGAACATTTCCCGTATTTCTTCATGACAGGTATTTATTTTTCAATTTTTTTGTTTCTCTTGCCAGCTAATGGCGTTTGGAAGATACAAAAATCTTAAGTAGGTAATGAATGACCTTTTTGAAAAACAGGATGTTTAATGGAAAGGTAAAGTTTTTGTGCTTATTTTCTTATAATTAAAAATCGATAAGATTTATTTTTACTTATTTAGAAAAAAAAAAATAACTTTTTCATACCTATCTCACACATCAGTGAATGTCCAAGTTGAATTTGGATTTAAGCCAAAAAAAAACTTTGCAACACAACAGATTAAATAATGAAAATGAGGTGTTAAAGCTTTTTATGATTGTTTGCTTTTTTTTCATTTTGTCGAATAGATTTATTCAGACTGTTTATAAAAATAGAATCAACTGCCAATTTATGGCACAAATGTGTCATTTTTGCGAAAAAAGTTTTCCATTAATAAATTTTAAACTATACAAACATAACTTTTTAAATAATACGAATTCTATATACTACTGAAATACATCGGCCAAGTAGAAGACTTACTACTATTTTACTTGGATTTGTTGAAATATAGATTCAAAATAGCTTTTAACGGCCTTTAGTCCACGAAACTTGATGTTGCGTTCCGGCGGCGATCTCACTTGGATTCATCAGTTGAGTAGAATATTTAAGTTCAAAATAAGAACATATTATAGGTAGATATGTAGCAGCTTAAGCTGAGAAAAAAAGGTAAAAATTAACTTTGATCTGTTCCGTCCCAGAAAACTTAATATTGAAGTAATTTTAAGTTAAATAACAGCCCCAAATTTCTGTACATTCTTGAGTTGATCGGTTGGAACCGTTTGATGATTTTCAAGTGTCTTACAAAATTATATGGTCGATTATGTTTATTGCTCCTCAAACATCAAATATTCATTGTTTGTTCAGTATATTTCCCTACAATTTCACTTTTAATTACTGATCAAATATCGAAAAGGAAAAATTAAAAATCGAATTTTAAAAACACTGTATTTTGAAAAAATCGAACTTTGAAAACATCGAATGTTTGAAAGAAACGGATTTTTAACAAATCGGATTTTGAAAAAGTTAAATTTTGAAAAAATCTAATATTGAAAAAATCGAAATTTAAAAAAATCGGATCTTTAAATAATAGGATTTTAAAAAAATTAAATTTTCAAATAAAAACAATTTTGGAAAAAAATCAAACTTTCAAAAAAATCGAGTTTTCAAAAAAATCGAATTTTCAAAAAAATCGAATTTAAAAAAAAAATATTTTTGTACTCAAAAACATTTTAATTATATTTTTTTATTTGTAATTGAAATTTGCAATTTATTTTTTCTCAATACAACAATTATTTACGAAGTGACAGTCTTTCAAAATCACGGTTTTATAAAAAATATTAATTACTACCCAGTTTAAAAAACAAAGAGTAAAACAATTAATTAGTGTCTTAGTCAGATTATCGAAGACAGAAAAATATTTTAAAAGAATAAGATTTTAGAGTTGGGCAGCTGTCTATAAAAAGTTAGACAAACGTAAGCTTAAAAATAAGACTGTTTATGAATTGTTTTCTGATAATTGTCCCACTCAGGCACCGGGATCGGTTTAGCATTTTTTTTAATTGAATAAAATATTTAAATAGTAAATAACCGTTTAAGGAAATGCAATAAATAGGGCAATAAATATCTTCGTTCAAAAAGGCTTCTAGATGAGCGGAAAAACATAAACATTATTTTTTTAAAGAAAAAAAAATTGCTGTTCAACAGTTAGATTAGACTATTAGAGGATACTTTTTGTACATCATTTTTAGTAAGAACAGAGTTTCCAGCTATTGAGAGAATGTTTTATTTTTTTGTCCATTATACCATTATATTATTTAACTTTTCTTAGTAGTTTCAATTTATAACTGCAACTGCATCCTTAATTCGGAATAAATTTTGACCTGCTCAAGTGCATTATACTGAAAAAGAAAGAGAACTTGATGAAAAAGTGATCTCATTAGTGGAAGTGATACTTTTTATTAAAGCCGATCTTTGTTCTAACCTCTCTTACTGTATGACATAGATTTATTCTATTCTTGACAGTAGGCAAGAAATGTAAGAACAATTAAGACAAAATTGAGTAACTTGTTTGGCTTGGTTATGGGCAATAATTTCTGGTTTAATGATTATGGGCCAGTTACTCATTGCCTGATTTAACCCTGAGTTAAACAAGAGTTAGTTAATCCTGCAAGCTGTAACCGAGTTAACTCAGAAGCAGTTTTTCAGTGTAAAATTAACTTTAACATTCAATTGTCAAAAATCTATCGAAATTAGTGTGGCAAAATGAAATGCGCTGCAGTTATTGTAATAACGAGGGCGTTACTATGCGCCTCTATAAAAAGGGCGATTTTCTTAGTCTCGTCCACTCTATTTCGATAGTGTTTTGATCGTCAGAAATATTTTTTCAGTTAATCCGCAGTTAATTCACCAAATTTGATTGGAAGTTATCTCGTTTCGGGTTTAATGCATCTATCATCGGCCTTAATTGTACTAAAAAATAACACCTTTTACATTAATATATACTGATGTACATAAATATCCTTCATCACTATATTAAATTAATGATTATATATGTGCGTGACTATAAAAATTAATCAGGTATTCGCTAATTGCTTCTGAATTGCTCTAGTAACGAGAAAAAAAACTTGCTGGTGATGATAAAGATTATAATTTATTCGCATCACCCATATACTTGGAATATACAAAAATATACTTTCATAGGTATATTAAAAGGAATAAAACTTGTTCTATAACCAATTAGCTCTCAATCCCATCACAAACCAGATTTACACAGAAAAAAACTCCTTTAAGATATTCTAAAATAAAACTTGAACCAATAAACATACATATCTGCGTCCTACATGGTTTGCTGATTTTTGCGCATTTAAATTTTCTTAGGATTTAATTTTTAAAATAAATATTTATTCAACTGTCCCGAATGGACTGCCAATTTATTTATTATTTGACTTGGACTCCGTGCAAAAACGCACTAAGTAAACCTTGCTATTCCACACCCACTCGCAATCTAGGGCATTTGCTAGGTATAGGTACGTTGAACCAAAATTCTCTCCCTTGAGTGAAATCATTTAGACCTGCCAATCCATGCATCGATACAATGAAGTCTAAATGCAACGCAGTATAGGTACTGTTTGTATAAGAACATTTCAAATTCCATTTAATTGAGAATTTCAAAGATGGAAATAAGCAATTAAGTGAAACTAACCACATTTGGTGATATGAAAGAAGCTTTTTTTATTTTTATTTCAAAAACTCATAAAATTACTCCAGGGGTGATTAAGAGGCTTTATTTGGAAAATATTTTTGTATTTTAATGGTTTTACCAATTTTTTGAACGTTTATCCGTTTTTTGTTTAAAGATGCTTTTAAAAGAAGTACTCAGTTTACTTTTTTTAATTTTCTTTGTTTGTTTATAATTTATTCACATATTTCACTCTTTTTTGTTTAAGTTAATTATTGTACAATTTCATAATATTTCCAATTGACCTTAAGAAAACCTTGTGATAAGGCTAAAGGCTCAATAAGTTTTAAAGATAAGACAAACAAAATATTATTCACTCTTCAATATACACAAACGAATTGTGTTTCTTTCTTTAGTTATCTCACACTATAAACACGTCACTGTGCGTCACTTCTTGATTTTATTATATTTTTCACAAAGATTACAAAATATAAATTTAATTTTAATTCTATTTTTATTTATATTATTATTTTTTTTTTTGTTGAAAAAAACCAAAAAAATATGTAAATAAATAAATAAATATTCGCGTTCCGCGATTCTACATCATATATGATAACTTTTGTAGATTCTTTTGATTCTTTTCGATAAACACAATCTATGCGTGTTCTTTGGAACACTCTCTGTTTGTATCTGCTCTGGATTTAATTTTGTATATTGTATCTCACGCCGCGGGATGCTGCTCGCATTCGATTAATAAATATAATACAAATACAGCACGCGCACTAGCTGCAGAGAGAGATGTTTTGTGCTTATGGTTGTGTGAGATTCGATTTAATAAAACAACCCATGCGGGTGTTTTTCTTCTTAAAGATACAAAATCCATATACACAGAAGCAAAAAAGTATATATGATGATGATAAGTAAACCGTATATTTAATGTGTGTTTCGAGGCAGAATTTATGATATATTTTTTTTTTGTTAATTCACTGACTGACTATACCGGCTCTGAGTTGTGCGTTTGGCCGCGGCAAAATTACACTAAACGAGGGTCTTTTCGATAGACCCAAACCGACCGACATACTAAGTACATTTGATATTATCGTCAATATTATAGGGTGATTCAAGTATGGTGAGCACTATAATAAAAATTGTTTTGTTTTTTTTTTTTTTTGCTCAGTATACCTACCCTCTTTATGTATCAACGATATCGATGGCTTTGTTTTAGGAATTCATTGAATATGTTAGTTTTAGGGATGCTTGTTAGATATGGTCCTCGAAATTGATTGATGCATTTGGTATGGTGGAGGTCTTAATAAATCCAGATGGTAGGTATGCCCTTGCTATATTAGGTGGTATGTCGTATGGAAAAATCCACATGCTCAAGAACGGAAGGAAGACAAGTCCGCCTTCGTATATGTATATCTTATCCACTTGAATTGAAAACACTTGAAAAATGCAGTTTTGATATGAAATTACATAATAGACCATAAGAAATATTGGTTTTTACAGGGTAAGTACTTTTGGTGCTTTATCAATTGGTTCTGAGACCCGACGGCTGGCAGTAGCGGTGGCGCATGTGCACTATATCTTATTTCAGAGGGCAATAATTGGGGCAGTTTTCTTTTACATCTATACCTCAAGTTCCTCTTGAAGCTAAGCGTTTCAAAAATGTGAATTATAAGAATGCATTTTTTTGGGGAGGGAAATACTTTATCTATGATTAACGAAGAATGGAATTAAATCACTTTGGTTCATTAAATTTTCGTTGCACTTATGCATTGCTTGAATGTTATGGAGTGTTGGTTAATTTATTGAAGAGAATTATGGATTTGACAGATAATCTATAGTTATGTGCGAGTCTATAAATTGCCAGATATAGTTAAAGGATTTATATAATGTTGGACAAATTTTAGAATCACTACTCATATAAATCGAGATATATGTATAATTTCAAGTGTTTGAATTAATTTTAAGTTGATTTATAAAGTTGGTTAAGTTGCACCGGATATGTGGTTGAAAATTTAATAGTCCTTGTTTGGGGTTCAATTGATTTATTTATAAGAACATGAAAGATTAATTAGATACAGATTCAAACTGTAAACCAAATGATTTATTAAAAAAAATCCAACATTCATCTCAGCTGAAAACATTCAGAACTACAAGCACAGCGGTGGTACTTTGCCGCAATTGCAGTAAAACTACTACATTTTCTACAAATCTACTGCCTCAAAATTAAATTTACTACTAATTTTTTTCAAAAACCCACTCTTAAACTGCTTGAATGATTAAATTTTAGATTTCAGTTTTTATAGCTGATTTTTCAAAAAGATTTTAAATATTGTTCAAATCGAAAAACTCTTTTAAATAAAAATTCCACTGCGGAAATGTCCAATCAACTGCATTTTTTTCCAACTGGCAACGCTGGCTAAGAGTACAATAATAATATAAAAATTGTATAAGTTCATATAGACAATCAAACATATCCTTATTTAACGAACAATTTAAATTCTTTTTATAAATAAATCTATTTTATTTTTTAATTCTGTGATTTCTTCGAATGAGTTTCTTGAAAGCTTGTTGATGAAAGTTTAAATTTTATGAACTTTATTTTTTTGAAATATTTTTGTAACTTTAAGTTATGTAATTTAAAAATATACCGATACACAAAAATTTTTAACTTCGATAAAACTATAAAAAAACATTGTCTGTTTAGGAATTTTTAACAAAAAACTTATCAAAATTACCATAGGCGCTAAATTAAAGCACAAATATATACAGCTTTTCGTTGCATACATTTCAAAAGATGTGCAAACAAAACCCTATTTGAATTGTTCAGTAAGAAAAACAAGTAAATTTACGCTAAGTATGTACTTTAAATTCAGAATAATAGTAGTCTGGGGCCATTTAATTTTTAAGCGGGGTGTCATTCTTATTTTTCTTTACAGAGATTAATAAAATAACCAATTTAAAATGAAAATATCAGTATAATTATATTTGAAGGTCTTTAATAAAATGTTCTTAGTTTTAAAAATGTTTAAACTAGTTTCATACTAAACGGATATTTTTTAAATAAACTCTTAATTTAGTAACAGTTCATTAAAAAAGTAAGCAAACATACCATTTTCACATTTATAATTGTAAAACTGACATTTGGAGTTAATATAGAAAAGACTAGAATTTTGCAACAATATTTTTATCGCACTTAAAGCTACCTGGACACGCCTCTAACAATACAGATTTAATTTATTTTTTCATTGCATTTTACCGTAAGCTCCTCTACGTAAGCATCTATTTATAGTCTTTATAAATGCTTATAAAGGCTCAAAGGATGTTTCTTCATTACATTACTGACACGTTTGACAAAAAAAAACAGATCTTATTTGAATATGCCTAGGCGTAGAAACATAAATAAAGATTTCGGAAATCTTTCATGCGATGTAAGCGCCATCTATCTTTAAAATCACTGAATTATCCAACAGCGGTCGTATAATAAGCTTTCAAATGGACAAAGATATTTGTTTTTTAAGTCCTTACAATATTTATATTTGGGGTATATTGTCAGCCAATAAATAGCACATATTGAGCAAATAGCATTTGAGTGAGGGAAACATTTAAGATTAAACAAAATAATAAAATATTTAAGTAATAAGAGAAACTATGCGAAACCACGAAGCGTTATATTTTTTCATCAGAATTGTCTATAAAGTTAGCATTTTCACTTTGAGCATTTTACATTTTTTTAAATAGCGATATTTTCTAAACGACCATTCAGAGGAGGAAGTCTTAAAACTTTTTTGCATACGATTGAATTTTGCAAGAAGTACTTTTAGATAATTTTATTTATATAGGGAAAAACAATATTTTCGACATTTTTTTCCAAAAATAACTTTGTACGGGAACGTTTCATTAAGTAATTGACTTTTTAGACAGTTTTTCTCATGTCAAAATAAAATAATTGCCTCTACAAATTTTCATTTTGAACTATTTGACAGTAAAAGTACTTTAGGTCTGTTTCTTTACTTTACGGAAAAAGTTTGGGTTCGCGCTTTTTGATGTTGTTGTTATAATTTTTGATCACAAATGAAAAGTAAGAAATTAAAAAAAAAAAAGTCAAAAGCTCTAGCATTTTCGTGCCAGAAAAAAGTAAATAAACAAATTTTTGGTAGAATTTATTTAGGACAAGGACTTTTTCAAGATTCCATATTAGCTAGCTCACTTTTATTTGGGTTTTACTTGTCACTCCCTGTGCTAAAGTAGCTGCAAAACGCATTTCAAATAAGTAATTGAAGAATAGAAGAAATGTTAAATGAAAAAAGTAATTTCTATTTGCTGTTTTAGCTTGGTTTCTTAATATATTTAATAAAACTAATAGAGTTTTACAATTACAAGAAGCACGCAAGCATAACTTAAAACTATTTTGTTTTTTAATTTGCAAATTTTGGTTTAACAGTTTTTTTTTTCTAAACATACTCCCTTGATGGGAACTCTTGAACAAAGTTACTTTCTAGCTTTAAATGGATTTTCGTTTCGTGCAATGAGGCTTATCTACTTTAAATCAAGAACTTTTAGAATTTAGAACTGATATAAGTAACTCTAGAAATTCCCAGCTATTTTATTCGTTGCTATACTATATTAAAGGCCAGTTTGTTCACATTGGGTTAAATCTGTGCCATAGTTCAAAATCGGTTGATTAGCGATTTCCATGATTAGCAACTTTAATTTTGGACTCATTAATTAAAAATTTTGGTTATAATTCAGCTTCGGTGATTTAAGTAATCCTTGATTAAAGATAATCGGCCGTTAATAAACTGGCCCTTAGATCCATTGGCTGATACGAAACATGAATATTTATTAACATACATATAAATGTTCAACTTAAACCTTTATGATCTACTTTTTTCACAGTGTTAACTGTCACATAAGGTCTTGAAGCTGTTGAACTTAAATATTTAAGTTTCATTTCAGTAAATAAGCCTTATTGTTGGTTTAACTATAAAGTTTAAATTGTATTTTGAGTAAGTAACAGTCTTATCTTAATCAGTGGACCATACGTAGATTTATTTATGTTGATCTGGAGGAAGTAAAAATAAAAGTTTCACAGAAAATTATAAGGGCTTATCAGTTAAACCCCATCCAAACAGTTGTGCTGCATAAATCATTAAAAAAAAATCCTTTGCAATTATTAACACTCAACTCAAAACAAATTGAATCATATTCATTTTATTATTTATTAAATGAAGCATAGCTGTACGGTTTGTTAAATTTGTTTGTTAAATGAAAATGGTTTGTTAAATGGAAATGAGAATCAATTAAAGCGTTCCAAAGGAAGCAATTGAATAAGATATCTGTTTTTCTATTTTCCAACATAATGAGTCAGCTAAAATGTCAGTGAATTTATTTTTCATTTGAATGTAAACAGTTATTTTGTTTTATTTATGAATCACACCGGTAAATGCAAATTGTTGAAAAACATTATAGGAATATCTATTTAAACGATAAGAAATGTGTAACAGAAATTCCATTTTAATGACTTGTTGTTTTGACTTCACTATAGCTACATAATTATATACGCATGAATAAGGTACCTATATACAGTTTTTGTATGTAAGAGGTAGGTAAAGGTGAAAAACACCTTAATTGCATTTTAAAATGATAAGACCTTTTTGGGTTGTAATTTTTCTACGAAGTTAAGCTTGTTATTAAACATCTGACAAATTGACGACTAAGGTATAGGTTGATATTTTGGCTTTGTTTTTTTTTTTTTTTTGTAAACAAATGTCAATATATGAATATGAGTGAAGTATGAGAACGATGAACCCATTTTATATATGATGATAACGTCGGATTTAAAATTGCTCCTTGATAGATAATTAATCTTCCTAAGTCCAGCTAAAACTATTTTTAAAACATTTGTCTTTGTAAGCTAAATAAAGCCGCGTTTAATTATCTATGGATCTGGATCAGAATCATCTCATGAAAATAAAACCATATACGGATCCTAATAACATAAGTGCTGTATGCTCATCTCTTTTTTTCTTATGTTTGTTTATTTTTCATGTATATACTGTCTTTTTTCTTTACACTACAGTTTGTACTCACTACCAACTGGAGAGCCGTCTAACCCCTATTTAATATAATTGGCATTCAGAAGTTCGATTATTTATAAAATTCTGTTATAAAACTTCGAAAACGAAATATTATGTAAGCAAACAGAACTAAAATTTGTCATAATCAGTTGTTCTAAATAAAAAATTTTGTTTACAAATAAATGGTTGCTCTCGAATTCTAATTACATAAATTTTAAAATTTGACTTTATTAAATATAGTTTGTTTGTTTACGTTTGCGACAACTCGAGATCAAATACAAATTCGTTTCGTTTGACGGCTGTTTTGTGAATTTTATTAAATTCGACGACGAAATTTTGTAAAATGTTTGCATTCGAAAAAGCATCAAAAAATCCTTACAAAGCAAAATGCACATCCAGGAATTGATAAAGAAATTTCCCGAAGATAATCTGCAAGAGGACACAACTCAGGAATCGACCGACGGACGCGACGTTGTGGATAATCTATTTATTGATACAACTACAAAAAACTTTCGCCTAATCCAGCAAGACAGAGATTTTAAGGAGCAAGTATGGCAGCAGTTATTTGATATTCCGAAAAGACAAACATGGAGCTACGAGGTCGTTGCTCTGGCATAGAACTAACCGTAGCATTCAAACCAGTGGCCAATGCATTTGCAAGTGATGAGAATGCTTTTCTGAATTCTTGCCATAAAGTGATTGCGAAGTCTGGAAAGTAGCAAGTATCGTTTGGGTTTGATAAGTATTTTGAAGAAGAAGATGTTTATTTAGGTTAAAATGATATTCTATTCGTTTTTGTTTATATCTTGATATGTAATATTTGTAATAAATTTGTACTTAAAATGCTGTATATTATTCCCACATCGGATGGCTACTTTTTACTCTTAGTTCCATCAAAAGTGATTTGTGCTCTCATCCAAGAAATTAATTTTATTTTAATTTCGTTATATGTATGTCTAAAATGTATTCAAACATAATTTTCTTATAATTGTTTACTTGTAAAAAAAATTGACGAAACTAAAGATAAATATTTATAATTCATATACTTCCTGAATCTTTTATGATAAAAGTCACACAAATTTGTCTTTTATTGTTTTATGATTTTTAAGAAATTCCATTATAAAATTTGGCATAATGAATACCAAAAATGAAGTTCGTATAAAATTGAATTGAGTTTGACAGTTCGAATTTTATAATTTTTGTTAGCAAATTTTAGAACAAATCTTGGCAAGCCCAAAACCTTTTCTTTGAAACTCTGTGATTTTCTGTCCAAAATTTAATTTTTTTTATATAAACTTTGAAAGAATTTTATTTAGTTTTGGACAGAAAATCACAGAAAATTCATAATAGAATAACAAAATAAAAATGTCCCGAATATACCTAATTGTATATAAAATAGTGTTTATATGCAATGACAGAATTAGCAGAAGGTTTGTTTGGTAATTTGCTACCTTAACATGTTGCATGAACAAAAATTCAAAACAAAATCGGTGGCAACAAATTGGTGGTTTAGTTGGTTGCTTTGCTTGCCTTATAATCATCTCAGTGAATTGTGAACAAAGTTCAAATCCTAATGTGCCAATATTTTTTATTTAAAATAGAGTAAACAAATTGTTTATATTAATTCAACGTCTAAGTGGAATTATATTATACGAGTTTGTACTTAACATTATATTTATACAAGTTACTGGGAAAAATAGATCACCCTATGCCAAGTATCTAAGTTCATCTGTATATATTCTATGAACGAAGAAAAAATATGTGCACTTTCTTGCTCTTGCTCTTGCTCTCACTTCTCTCTTTCTCTCTATCTGTCATTAATAATTGAAGAATTTAATCTCTTTGAGTGCTATGGCTTATGTGTCTGTGTCTATCAAAAAATATTGCAAATGACTTCTGAAATAACATGCCATATACCGCACAGGGTAAATCTCAACGATTATCATCAAACAAACCCCAAGAGTGATTCTAACCGAGTACAAATCATCTGTTTATGTCCAATATTTAAAAAAAATGCTCCTGTACCTATACAGATTCCTTCAGGTACACTCTTATACAGATAGCAAAAAATTGTATATTTTTTAAGTGCTATAACAATGTATAGATTGCGTATGAAACAAAATTTGAACCATTGCCAATTATTATATTTATTATAACCGCTGAATAGATGAGAAGAGAATAACCTAGCCTTACAAAAGCCAGATACATCCGACCGACCGACAACAACATCGACGACGACGACACGATGATGGGGCATCAAAAGCGGGTGCTGTCAAGTCAGCATCTTTCTTTTTTTTTTTTTTTTCTTTCCGTTAACCCCCTCTGTGAGCAAATAGAATAAAAAAGAAAATGATACAGTGCACACTAAGAATGCTAAATGACTCGGCACTCAAAGGGAAGACAAGACAATTTGTTTTGTATCCCCAATCCCACACAGATGCCAGAAAACGGCTGCATCGTATATTCCTATGTACATATTGTATATTGTACATCTAGCGTGACCAAAGTTGGTTTTTGAAGATATTTATACGAATATGCTTCAAAATTCGCCACTGGGACTGGAATGCTAAAGATTGCCTCCACCGGCCATGGTACACCAAGTGGGATTTCATGAGGCCACTGTTATTCACAAAAAGGCTTATTAGAGATACGGTGACCAGCTGCCCTTTTATTATGAATATGACATTTTCTTTTGTAAAGATTTCAAACTAAAGTTCATTAAAGAGGAAAAATCAGCAGCTTACCGAATGATGGATTTTTTTGTATATTATAATTCTATATACATATGTATATAAATATATAAATTTCCATAATTTAACAAAAACAGGGTTACTTCGTGAAATTTAAATGGGATAAGTAACTGAAAAAGTACAGACAGCAAAAACCTTGTTCGCGTACTTCCCAAAAGTGCCCATTTCTACCAATTTTTAGTTAAAAAACTGACGAAGTTCATATAAAAAATTAAATTGGTAGAATCTGACAGATTTGGACAAGTAAACGAACAGACCTAATATCAAATCCACAACAGCAAAATGTCAAAAATCCAGCCATTTTTAAAAAAGTCTAACTAACTTGGCCGTCAACCGTAATTTTTTCATCGTTAAATGGAAACGACATAAAATACAAAGACGTCAAAATAAATTGGCGGAGTGAATCTCAATACATTGGTCGCGTTCAGGTTAGATACACGAGTGTAATTTAATATGTTTACGCGGAGCTTATTTAAGAGTTAAAGTTTAACTTAAATGTACAGGGTGATTGGTAAAAATTTTAATTAATTTTTCAAAAACTATTCACTAACACAACTAAATGAAAATTAAAGAAGAGATTTCTGGTTTCCAAAAAGGTATAGCATGGCATTGTAAGTTTAACCGTTGTTTTTAAATAGTTTTTTTCCGTTTTAAGTCAATTTTTTTAGAAAATTGCCCCTCTCGCCTAAACGGAGGGAAATAGACCCCCCTCCCATACGATTTTTTTCTTGTATTAACCCAACCTACTCACTCTGACTTTTTGGTGCACCCTGCACCTTATACCAATCACCCTGCATAAGTCTAAGAGCACCAAATGGATCTTAATTGTTTGTTCTTGATTGTATGACTTTGAAGAATACATCGGTCACCTTTATGGATATACAGTATAACTTATGGCAAATATCAGACAGAAATAGAAATTCTGCAAAAAATATCATGGGGTTGGTTTATACAATATTGAACAAAAATCAAAAAAAAAAAAAAAGAACATAAAAATAAAAATTATATCATCAAGTTGAGTGATTACAGTGCATGGGTTAAGTTGTTAAAGAATCATTGGACCACAGCAGCGTATTATAGCGTTCCAGGGTATCGGATTAATTCAGCTTAGTATGGCTTTTTTTGTTGTTGTTTCCCTAAACACGAATGTGTGGCAAACAAAAAATGCATGCTAGATTGGTGCTTATTCATCTCCATGGTATCTCATGCTATACAATTATATAATAATACGATGGAATTACTTCTTAAATTTCAAAGAGCAACAAAAATTAATTAATCAATTTATTGATTGACATTCAATATTTTGCCTTTAAGATGGGATTTCCTTTACTTTATTGTTGCTTTATTGGCAAATGTGACAGATAAATGATATACACGTATATAAACATGATTATAACTGGCGTGCATATTACGTATAGGAATTAATTTATAACGAACTAAAACTCTGTGGAGGTGTCAAATAGCAATTTGTTTTGGATTCGAATTGATTAATTGCTGGAAAAGCTGTTATGGTAAAGCTTGGTTCAAGAACTATTGCAAATACTTTTTTCTGTAAACATTTTCTAAGAAGCGATTGAATTATTATTTTAGTTAGAAAAAAAATCCAGTTAAGCGCAAAGTTATAGTCTGGAAGTTAACGTTGCAAACAATTAAATTTTAATTTTAATAGGATAATATTAACAAAGTAGATGACCAAATTTAAATTTTCTAAACTCATTTTCTGGGAAGTTTTTAGGAATACATATGTATAGTATATACCTATCTTAGGGATCTGCTTTTATCCGGACGGTGCGGATCACAGTGGTTAGTGTTTTTAGTTTTAGCGACGAAAATTATTGAAATTTGGTACGCTTTATGGGAAGCATGAATTCAATGGTACTGCTTTTTGTATTTAAAAAAAAAAAAGGTTAACGATGCAGATACCAAATTTAGAAAATAATATTTGTGAAAATGATTTCATATTTCGGCATTGAGCATGGTTTATAAATCAAATCTGGTAGAAATTTGAAAGTTTAAAATTTTATAGGTCAACTTCTAAAAAAAACTCGAAATAATCTAAAATCATTGTTTTAAAAATCTTTTCTTTTCATTTTTTCTGGTTGCAGTGCCTATTTAAATCTGCGTTAATCCACGCCTATTTTTAATGTTGAAAAACTTTTATAACTTTTCCAAATCGGTATTTTTCTGGTCTTGTCCGAGCGAGTGACTATACATTTGTAACAAATTTTATTTTTTCCACCAAAGTTAAATTTTAATTCGAACGTAAGTAAAGTGGGCGTGTCAGTAAGCAGATGTTCCAGGAAATTGTATATACTTTTGTCACATTAGAAACTCAATACCTATACAGCTCAATTACAAAATTAAGACTTCATCACTGATTGAAATTTCAACCATTATGTATTTTCAGAAATACTTTTTCATATCTTCTTTTGCATTAAAAATTGTGTTCTTATTCACAGCGGCATTCGAATTTCAAAATGTCAAAATTCTTAGTTATTATACTTTCGTTTACTTTAATAATTTCGAATTTTAAAATTCGGTGATTTTTTGATGATGGGCATTATTACACGACACCTTAATTTATTCGTCTTTATAGAAAATTAATACAAAATTCGCACATCGTTATCATCATCTAGCCATATTAAATGAAAACTGAATACTTAATTTTGTTTAAATGCACATTTTCAGCTTTTCAAATTATTATAATTTATGATGTGAGTTGGTTTTCTGAATATTTATATACAAACAACCAACACCTGTCAACGGTTTTATAATTTATGTTTTCCGCTCAAGTCACCTAAGTTTTCCTTAAAAAAAAAAGTGTTGATGACTATGATGATGGTGAATGTGAGAGTGGAAGGCGATATTTCATTTTCTAACACTAATTTAATCAGCCTGATAACGCATTTTTTTTAACTCATTTTATGTAAATTATCTCTTTCGCTCTCTTTCTTAAAACCATTACTCCCGTGAAATATGAAATCCTTTTTGTTATGAAAGATATTTTGCAGGGAAAGTTAAGAATTGTTTTTAAGTCGTTTTGAATATTTTTTTCTTAATGATAAAGTAATGGTATACCTATATAGCTCTCAAAACCATTATTTGTCTGTTGAATAATTTTTGCACACAAAAATTGATTTCTTTTTGGATATTTCTTTTTTAATCATTAGAAATGATATAAACTCGTTGCAAAAATATAAAGCCTTTCTTTACTTACTTACTTACTACACTTACAAATAATAAAACAAATATCTAGAAACTGAAATCGAGATACAATCTCTGCAAGTCTTACAGACATTCATAAACACTCATCGGTCGCTAATCGAATACTAATATTTATCAAATCACCTTATTTTACGCAGCCAGCACATCACATCGGGGCGTATACAGGGTAATTGTATTTTAATGATCATGGGAAAATTATGTTTGTTTCTCTATTGGAATTTATGCGAAACTCTGTACATAAATACTATATACCCACCAAACATTGGCAAATTTTCAAAAAAAAAGAAAAAAATCATAAAAATGCCGTCAGTTAACAAGTTTTGTGGTTTTGGTCATCGCCACTTTGTTTTTGTTTTTCTGGTTCCACGCACAAATAAAATACACAACTACTTGTTGGCAATTGCCACACTTGCAGAACCAGAATTGGCCGGGCAGTCAGTTGGGATGTTGGGTTGTCAAACTATTGGAAGTTGGAAGGTACAAATTTGCACCATTGCGTATCCGTGTGGCAACATCATCAAACATGGTGTTCAATTATTACGGTGCTGGATTTTCCAAAAAGTAAAGCAGTGCGTTTAGTAAGGGCTACGATTATCATAAGGGATCCAATGTAGTTATATTCAATTTGCAACTAATGGCGGTCTGAAATCTGTATAAAGGGTGTTCTGAAAAAAAAAAAAACTAAGTACTATGTTCGAATTTTCGAACTTACTTTAAGAATGCACATTTATTTATCGATACCGTTATAAAGCAATGCTTTAATTTGATATGCTTTAAAGTTTATATATATATCAACATTTTGAGTGATATGTCATATTTTTTTGTTTTCAAATGAAATAAAATAAATAATAAAAATAAAAATAAAATGTCGTCCATATTTGTTTTAGGTGATTTGACATATGCCTAAATTTAAGAATTTAAGAATTTGGTCAATATCTTTGCAAAAATAAATAAATAACAAATATTACTGAACGTCAATTTTCATGTGAAACCACAATTTTTAAAATAAAAATCTCATAATAAATAAATAAATAAATAAACAAGAAACAGTGAAAAATAAAGGACCTTAAAAATGTCTTCAACCTTATATGTATATGGAAGCTGTATTCGGATAAGTCCGGCCATGAACAAAGGTTTATATATGGCTTACACCCTGTTGCTTATTCAAAAAAAAAAACCTGTGCTACAAGTGAAAGTTGATATTAGGAAGAATTTTTTAATAGCTATCTATCTATTGATTGCAGTTGAAAATGCAATTCAATACGCACATTCAGATAGCATTTATTTAAACTAGTATATATACAACAACTTGCAACGGTCAGATGCCTTCGATTGATTGGGTGTTGAATTTTTTTTTTTAAGATATAGATCTTCAAAATAATCGATGAATGCATCGATCATGATTGATTGATATCGTTGACGATGGATATCATTTGAAATATTATTTCCATATAAAGAAGGTATACAAATTCAACTTAAATAGAAAGTAGTCCATTATGTAATTTGTTTTCGTGTTTTTGGTGTTTGTTTGAAATGTTTTTTTTTTTTTTTATTTCTTTCCTGAAATAGGAATCTACATTCGGTCACACATTAATTAGACAGTGGTTCGAAGTTTAGTTGTACATTAGCACTTTTGTTGACAGAACACACCAGAGAATAAATCGTGATGATGAGTAAGTTATGAATGTGTCAGAGTTTATTTGAATGTTTTATAGTGTCAATCACCTTCTGTATGTTTTACAACTTATAGAAATATATTTATAAATAGGTATAATTTAGTTTAGTGATCCATAGCTTTCACGATAATAACACAAGGTTTTGAGATTCAATTGATTTTAAATTGGAATGAAACGCGCGAGTTTTAGTAGAAAAATGAAGTGGTCCATTTAGCAGCGTGCTTTTTGTGGTGGAACCTATTTTGCGAAATATGGGGTGCCAGCATGTACATAACTTGATACAATCGAGTTAAGTCGATTCAATCGAGCAGACAGTTCCTAATTTTGTTAAATTGAATCGAAAACACTCGACCGAGTTTAATTAGGAACTGCCTATGCTCGATTGCACGAATGAACTCGAATGTATCAATGTTATATGCTAGACCCCCTAGTTCTACCATCATTGTGAAGTGCCTGCCAATTTCGGATCGCGACTTGGACCCGTGGTCGACTTCCTGATCAAAATCGCGGGTTAACGCATTTAGGAGAGCTTTACACTGCGTCTCAATTTTATTCAAATAGAATTGTTGACACTGGAGTTTTTGACGTTGTTTACATTAGGCGTGTTCAGGAAAATGAGATCTCGGAGATCTCAGCAATCTCAGTTTCATGAACAGGATTCTTCAGCAAAATTTCTCAGTTTTGCTGTCGAAACTCTGAGGAAAACAAATCTTAGATTCGCTTGTTCACCTTTTGAGTGAGCAAAATCTCTGAGACCTCATTTTTCTGAACACGCCAATTGGACTACTTTCTCTGACTTTTTTTGACGTCTCTGTAGTTTATCTCACTCCCACTTCATGTGGAGATAGGGGTTGCCAAGAAAGAGAGGTCTTTTCGACAGTAAAGTGAGAGTTGGGCCTACGTCGCATTTGTATTAGCAGATATAACTTCGAAACACCCATTTTAACTCGCATAGTTCGAATTCAAACATTTTCAACTCAACATTAAAAATGAGGAATATCTGTCAAAGTTATCTGTGTTAAGTCACAATGACGAAATTAAGAAATTGATTCACAATGATTGCGTTGAAATTAATGTGTTAAATTTCTTAATTCAAACATTTAAGATTCAATTAGTTATTAATACAAAGATTTAAAGTACATAATATAAACATTTTTCTCACCACTAAACTTTTATTCCTTAGAAGAACTGTATGTATATAAAACCTCATAGCTAGCTTATAAACTATTATAGTTCCAACTGTTCTATTTTAACAACCTTACAAGCATAAAATCTTTCTTATCTCTCTTATTAGCTTTTTAAATTACTATTTTTTTTATCAAACTTGTATACGATAATTCAGAGATAACAAGTTTGCATTCCATTAAAACATTTACAATAAAATAAACTTGCTTTAATTGAAAATCATTTCACAATCACAAAATATAATTAAAACTACCTACCTATAAATTCCTTGATAAAAAAAAAAAAACTTTAAATAAAAGTAACACTTCACACTGACAATCTTATATCAAATGACTGTCCTTGAAATGCTTACACTTCACATATGATGCCTTGATGAAGTAAAGTATATTCGAATTGCACGCTAAATGCATCAGTGATTGTTTACCTGTCATTGGTCCGTATCGTCTTCATTAAATTTATTATCTAATAGATTTTTGTTTTCTTTTTTTTAATTCAGATCATATTAAAAGAAATAAATGCAATAAAAAAAGCATCAATGAAACCCAACCGAAGAAGGAAATGAACAATAAACAAAAATAAAAATTCATTGAAAAAATTCAAATGCAATTTTCGCTTTTGTCTTGTTATAGATCCGCGTAGTGTAGGTATAGTCGCCAGTCGCCTGAGCTTGACACAATGCGATAACTGACAGCTGAGCGCCGCGCCACCACTGTGCCATATTATCAAATCATTCTTTCAACGTCATTTTACCATAATGTTTGTCCATTTATCTAAATAAATAGTTTATATGTATAGTAGTAGTTCTTTAGAATGCATCTGTTTTCATCTGGTAGCAATTTTCAATTCTATAGGCAAAATACCAAGAATTGTTTGTTTTTTTATAGCATCATTATTCTAAACAATCGAATTAACAATAAGTACCTATATACTTAAAGACTGAAAATAAATAATGTCTCTGTGAGTGGATGAAATGTTTACCTCCCACGATCTATAAATGTGGTTACCCATTAACTAAGAACATGCCAACAGATTATATTCAACAAAGGGTTGTAAAACTTCTCAATTTAATTCAGAGAAACAAATAACGGAATGAACCCTTGGCGCTAAGAACGAATGACAGCCCCGAACAGTCGAAATGTTTGGCAATAAAAAAAAACGTGAGGATAATAATATTTAGTTTAAGATGAAAGAAGGAAAATTCTAGTTAAATTTCCATAAAACTATCAAAACAGATGTCACAGTTTCTCTTGAAGTATTTTATCGGAAACACACAAAAAATATCAAAATTTATAGGTAACAATTGTGGGACACATGCACTAAGCATTAGTCTTTTATATAATTGATCAATCAGACACATTCAATTTTTATTTCATTAAAGAAAACAATGTAGATTGATTAATGGTAATAGGTTTCAAATATAATCATTGTTATATTTCTGTGATTATTATTATTAAATTAAATGCTACTAACCGACCACTTTTGATCAATTGATTACTATAGTACCACAACGACCACGAAACCGAACAAGGTTGGCTAAACCACCGCACTACACCACAACAACCCGACACTGAATACCCCAGGTGACAATACCGTATTACTAGAATGAAATTATACATTGTTAGATTAAAAAAAAAAACAGTTTTTCATTTGTTTTTTTGTGTAAGTACCTACTAAAGGGCTAGTCTTGGGTTTGTAGAAATTTTTATTAAAAACTAGCCTACCCGTTTTTCGAAACTCGGAAGGTAATTTGTTGTTCAGAAACATTTTCAACGACATGAAATATTTCCAGAAGAATAAAATTCCTATCGATATTTCCGATAAGACAGATTGTTATATACTTTTCGTCTAGTTTCGTTCACTTTTGGTCTTTGTAAGATGAAATTTCATTAAATGAAATAGGAATTAAAAAAAAGAGCGCAGAACTGCATAAAAATTAAAAAGCTATTGATATAACCTTTAATGTGGGCCTTCTATTTTCAATGATTTTGAAAGGTTTTCAATCGAAATAAAGTCAATATCAACATCAACATCATTTCCCATAGACCTTTTACTGTTTTCTTCGGCAAGAAAACACAAAACTGCAGCTGTAAATGCAACGTGCCAGGAATTAAAGATTGATTTAGGTGTGCCTCAAATAATTTGCAACACCATTAGTATATTTATTGAAACGGTAGTATCATACATACCTACATATATTAAATGAAAAATAATTAACTAACTTTAACTTGCGTTTTTGTGTTTAATAAATTTTTCTTGTGTATATTTACTTCTTTCAGTACGCAATTTCGCACAAAATATTAACACAGGACTAATTTTAAGATCAATACAAAAAAAAAAACCTATTATAGTTAGTATCATTAACCTTTGAAGACTCTTTGACTTGATATACAAAATAAAATAGCAAAATTTACAAACATAAAAATACCTTTACGCTGTCCTAAATGACAGCTATCATTTTTTTTTTGCAATTTTACGAAAAGGAGGTTTGTTCAATTTTAATACTTTAGCGCACTGGTTCGCCTTGAACTCTTAAGGTGTTTAATGTTTTTTTCGCCATAGGTTATGTGCTTTGATTTCACTTTATTCAATGCGATTTTGGGCACTCTCACAAAAATCGGGTTTTTTTCTCGGGTTAAGAATTAAAATTCAATAAGTATTTTATTAATTATTTTGTTTTTTTTTTTTATTTTTGGTTCATATAATTATAGACGAAATGCCAAAAATACATAAGTCTATGAAAACGTAACATTAACATTAAAGAATGAAATTTAAAAAAATCTGCTGATGAAACTTGAAGCACTAAAGTGTTCCATGTTCGGTGATCAATCTAAAACTATCCGTATAGGTTTGTGTTGTTGTATTTCCTTGTGCTGATGCAACGACAACCTAACTTATCTTTAATTTTTTTGGGATAGATGGATAGCCTATCTGATAAAAAATTAAAACTTGACAGCTAATTGACAATCACCAGGTCGCTCTGGGGATTTCAAAACAAAATTCGGAATTGCCAACTATGTGAATTCTAACACTTAAAATTATTTAAAAATATTAATTGAATTTTCAAATATTTTTATTGTTAAGAAAATGTTCGTTGACTGTTTAAAAATGTGGAATGAAATTGGTTAGGGTTATATATGGCAAATACACTTATTTTAATTAAGTGCATTAAATATTGATAGAAAATTGTTGAACTAAAGTTATTTTTTTTTACAATTCAAAACTTATTCATAAATGAAAAGATCAAATAAAAAGCTAGTTTATGTTCCTACACCCTACAGTGTCACCTTCTTTTTATAGTACATATATTTTTAGTCTTCACAATAATTCACATGTCAAGCTGCCAAGTCAACAACAGGTAGTCGTGCATTCCGTTCGTATCATCTTCATTGCTCTGCTCATCTATATATCACAATCAGAACCGAAAGTAAAAGAGCATGTGTAACAAAATATCAGATGACAGATTGATGAACGAATAGATATTTTGTTGTTTATGAAATGAGTTCCTTTTTTGTTTGTGATTTACACACCGGTGTTTTTTTTTTATTTGTTTCTTTGCCGAATTTAATAATGCACTTAGGAAATTAATAAAAAGTCAAACACGAATTTAGATTCAGCAAAATTAAAAAAAAAATCTTTGTCAATTTGTACACAAAATTTGCTATTTTAATTTTGAGATTATAAACGATAAAATGATGATAAAATCGAAAAAATAATGAAACTGAAATGAATGTACGCTTTTAAGTAATTATTATTAGGAGTTTGTTTTCTGGACATACATACATACATACATATGTACATTTGAATAATTTTTAGAAATCAATATTTTTTTTCTTCATTTTCCTCATTAGTTTTAATCGAAAACAAATCGTTTTTCGCCATATTTAAGGGTTTGGGTACATCGCGAAGTAATTTGTCTACAAAAAGCTCGCAGAGGAATGTAAAAATAATAACTTTTCCCCCTAAAAATTGGTATTTGGATGGATTGGATCTTTGGATTTGTTAAAAAAGAATTTCATTACATACTTTCCAGAAATCCTTACTTGAAATGTATCGCGGCTACATGTTTTGAAAATTATTTGTAGGTAAGTATAGATATGTATGTATGTACTTGTGTTCACAGTTTTCTGAAGCCTGCTTTTTAAAAAACTATACGTACACATATAAAAATGGAAAAAGTAGAAATTAAAAAAGGACTTGATTTAGTTGGAAGAGTGACCTTCACTTTAAAAAAAATATCCAATTCTAGCTGCAGTTTTGGAAAATCTAGATACATATTTGTCTTAATCCTAGAATTATTACCCCAATGACTCGATCTACTCTCAGTACGCTTTCTCACAGACAGAAAAACTAATTAATCTTAATACACAGTAAGTTTACATTGATCTCATGCTATGTTTACAAATTTTGGAAATTTTTCTTTAAAAATTGTCAAAATATATTCCAACCTTACCTTCTCTTTTATTTAAACTAAATAATTTATTGAGTAAAAAATAAAAAAAAAAAACATACTAACATTTAAGAGAATTGATATAGTAATCTTTTTATTAATTTGCAAGAATTATACCTAACACATTTATTTCGTTTTATTTTTTTAAGGATCTATTTAATAACATAATTTATTATTTTAACTATGCAAATAAATTACTACATAAAACTATGATTTTACAACAAAAAACAAATTATTGTTTACAATTAAATAAAGTTCCATTTTAAACATTAATATTATGACTTTATATATTGAAATAGATTAGACTTAACATAAATATATGATTTTAATAAATCACTACGGAATTTAAATGTAGAATATTAACAAAAGGAAGTATAATGAGAAAAATCAAATTAAATATTTATTAACAATAATAAATTAAGAAATTAAATTGCATTTTTACTTCTATTATTAATGAATGAGCTGCATTATTAATAAAGAAAACCCTCCTAGTTATGAAGTTTATCATGAAATCAGATTTTCGGAAAAGAACAATTTTAACAAAGTTTTAAACTATTTTTCAACTGATTTTAATTATTTATAAAGACTTTAAAAATAAACAAATGAACATTTTAAACAAAAATACTCAAAAAAAAAACTACAGAGCACAAACTAAACGTACAATATTGTTCTATGATGCACAATCTCTTGACTGATAGAAGAGAATATAACCCGTCTCCGAGGACTTCTGAATGTCTGAGGTGAGCCCGTAGAAGTCTTCAATTGTCGAAGCTTCGATCTTATCAACCATGTCATCGTCGAATAGCAACCATAATCCATGACTTTTGACAATGCTTATGTAATGTCCTCGATTTGGGCCAGATCCACAATGTATTACAACCGCCATTAGATTGTACAGCCGATCAGGATTGACAGCATCATCTGATGTATTGAATAGACGCAATTCTAATGGAAAAACCACTCGATGGGAAACTTTAATGTGTCTATTAAACTGTTCCATGTACTTGAAACGTTTTAGATGTAAAGCTAGAATCATCGGCAGCTTCTTAACGCGCATTCTCTTCTGAGCCTCTTGGTAGCTGCAGCAATTGTCACATTTGAATTTGTTGTCACTGCAAAGCGTTTCTGTATTGCTAAAGCATCGCAAACAATGGGTGATGCTCGTATTCTGATCCACATCAACTTGTAAGTCAAAGAAATTCTCATCTTTGCTACTTACTGTCTCACAGTTAAGGCAACGAGTCTCACTGGTTAGGATGCCTTGAAAAATCTCATGCACCCAGGTGGGTTCTGTTGGACCCTCATTTGTTCCGTTGCTATTCCCATTTTTGCCTTTGCCTGTGTTGCGTTCGGCCAAAATGATCTCGTTAATGTGGTTTATTAGGAAATTTAAGAACTCATGGGCATCTTGTTGCATATAATTGTCGAATTCTTCTTTTTCTTTTCTCAAACGGGCAATAAACTTTTTCGGAGCAATCGAACCAACTTTCTTCTTTTGCGTTGCAATGTTATAAAACAAATCGGCCAAACATGAGAGAAGTGTCTCCTTTGAGCGTTTATTTTTTGCCTTGTATTCAAGAACTTTCTCTCTAAATGGCTTACAGAAATATAATGCTTGCAACACTGAATTACTGTAACATGTGTTGCCGAAGTTAACTAGGCCAAAATAGTGTTCGTTTGGGGGGAATAATTCGCTCCCTATTTCTCGTTCTAGTTGTGACACATTGGCACCCATATTGCTTCTTTTTTTTTCTTTTTAACGATATACTTATAATGATTTAATATTTATTTCAGACTCTTCCACATCAGTTTATAGGATAAAGTTAAGTCACAAAATGACTTGAAACATGTTATTTTTTTTTTTCAGTATAAGCAATCTGACGGAATTTGAAACACAAAATCAAGTCTGAAAATAAATTTTGAAGAGGGGATACGTGAGTAAAGAAAATTAACTTTTTTTTTTGTTTAAATAAAAGTTACAAATTTTCTAATTTTTTTTTAAATTGAAAATAACTAAAAAAAGAAAAACAATAATATTAAAAACTAAATTGCACTTGTATCCCCTCTCCAAAATTAAATAAAAATTAAGGAAAGGACAATAATTGAAAAAAAAATAAAACTTTGTACTAAATAGAAAATACTAAATTGTTCCAAATTATTATGACTTTATTTCGGTTTTAGAAAATATTATTTTTGGTTTGTAAATTTAAATTATTTCTGCAGTGATAAATATTTATGTAAATATTTAAGGAAATTTTAGGAGGGTTTACAAGAGCATAACTAAACTACATAAATATTTTTTTGTATTTAATTTAAAATTAACTTATTATACTGACTACTGTTCGCTCTTAGCTTTTGGAACAAGCTCGACATGAAACATGATTGACAAAATATGAGCTTTGTCGAATGTATGTACGAGGAGCACAAATTTTTGAACTCATCGAAGAGATAAAAGAGTTTGCTTAAAAAATACGTCCTACCAAACTTGAATTTTAGTCTTAAAAGCAAATTTAATACGGTACGTAACGCCTATAAGAAAAATTCGTAAAAAAGGAACACGAAAAAAACCACCATGTACTTTTCCATATTCATAGATTCTTTATAAGAAATTCGTTTATAAGAAAAACACTGATAACAGAAACATTTCTCAAACCACTAATTTTCCATTTTCTATGTTAAATTGTTTGATTTAAAAAAAAAAAAAACTATTTTTTCCAATGCATGGATTGTAAGAAGAGTCTCCCATATGGAGTCTACGTCTTTGTGACAGGTACAAAAAAGGTGAGGAATTGTTTCCTCCTCTTCCTCATCTATGCAGCTTCTGCAGAAATGATTAGAGTAGACGCCTAGTCGCCTGGCGTGCCTACCTATTAGACAGTGTCCGCTTATGACACCTATTACGGAGCAAATGTGCAATCTGCTTAAAGATATCAATTGCTTAGAGCGTTTCAGATCCAGCGTTGGCCAGATTTGTTTTGTAGCCAAGCAAGTGGTGAGGTTGTTCCACCTTAGGTTTGTGTTCTTTATAGCATCTTGCTTTAGCAAATGTTTAAATGTAGCGATAGGTATATCAATTGTTGTCTTATCTGGTAGTATTGGTACTGTTTTTCCACTTTTAGCGAGTTCGTCAGCTTTACAGTTTCCTGGAATGTCACTATGGCCCGGCACCCAACAAAGGTGAATGTTGAACTGCTCAAGATAATTACAATTACAAGATTCAAAATAGTTTCTCACCGTTTGGCCGTTTTGTACAAAAAATTGAAATTTCATACAAAAAGTGGTTCAGTCTGTTTTTTAACTTTTTGCAAGTTTTCCCTCTCTGAGAGTGTTTTCTCCTTCTTTCAAAGTTTGACAGGTTTTACACATTTTTCTTAAAAAAAGATACTAAAGATACCAAACAGACCTATTAAGTTCAGTGTTCAATCTAAAATAAGATTTGTTGTTTTGAAACACCCTGTAAACAATTATTAATACAAATTTGCCTAAATCTGTGAAAATCATTTCTTAACTAGAGTAAAAATCGAAATAGCAAATCTGTTGAAATATTTTTTTTTTTAAATCATTGCACCAATCAACGATTACACCCATTGCCAATAAAGGAAATGTATATCAGAATAAGAGCAACTACAACTTTTATGCATTAAATTATCAAGACCCTAAATATTAGATTAAACAAAACGCGAAGACTTCAAATTTTCCTTAAATAACATAAGCAACTTTGTAAATTAGCACCCTACTTCTTGAAATCCAAGCAATAAATTATTCAATAGTCTATCTACATAATAAATGCTAAAAAAGAACATAATAGCCAAAGACCATTTCCAATTCGGAACTCGGAAACATGTTGCACATAAATACTATAACATTTCACAGATGTTATTAATTTTCTTTTTTTTTGTTTTTTTTTTCTTATCTCATTCCCATGCTCTGATTTTTTTTCTTCGATTTCGTAAGTTAAGCACATACGCAAGTATGTCTCTATTAACAAAGGGGAACATCAAAGTTGTTGCACTATATAATAGACAGACAAACAGACAGACAGAGACACATAAAATTATACTTTCTAATATTAGCCCAGAACTGAAGACAGGTTCATTAATCTTGATAGAGTTTCCTCTCTTTGTGTATCATTCTCTTTGTTTCACTTTTATATACATAATAATATGATAGTTTCACTCTTATCACGAATATAAAAATATTTAAAGAACATTTTCATAAATTATTAATTTTTTTAGACGCACCCGCCCGCCAGTCATCGGCCAAAGTTTGAACGAGAAAAAAAACACATTTCAAGAATGACCTCAACGAGATTATTAGAGAAATAAATTAAATTAAGAACTTATAACAAAATATAAAATGGCACTTTTTTAAGGACTTCCGCAATAGCGGAACGCGTACGCGTACGTGGTGTGTCACAATCAACCGCTTGTTATAAATTAAACGAGGATTTCTTTTCTTTCTTAGCTTTTCTCTGTTGAGTAAGGTACTTCTGTGAAAAGTGTCTAGCCTTTATACATATACAATATTACAATATACATACGTACAAAGAAATGAGTCCTTTATTGTAGAATAAAGGTGCTATACACACACAATACCAGGAACAGTTAAATTGTGGAGGAGACTATGAGTTACTTCAGGGGCGACATATTACGAAGTGCGCCCGTCTCCACGTAACTTATGATTTTGATTAGATGTCTTGATACATATTATCAAAAACAAAATCATAAACTACTCGTATGATCAATGTTTTGAATATATGGATAGATACTATAACGAAAGTAGGGTATGAAAAATGACAAGGACAAAAATAAAATAGATTTTCAATGGTAATTCTAATATCAAGTTCTTCGAAGACAGACTTTTGAAAGTATTTGGATTGACTTTTTGAAATGTTTCTGTTTTGCGTAATTATAAAGGGGATACCGGCGACAAATGTAACATTAAAAACAAAATACGTCGTTATTTTTATTTATCTAGAAACTATCTAAAGGTTAATAAAATGACGAATTCACATAGCTGTTATCATTTTCCCCACACTCTTCTCTTGTTACTTTCGTCCTATATGTCCAGGACAACATGAAGTTAGCAGTAATTGTCATTAACTTATATTATCGATGATTTAATCATATTGCCTGATAAGTTTTATAAGTTTCTTTTATCATATTATTTTGACCAGGGAATTTTTTATACACAGTAGTGAAAGATGAGAATTTTCAATCGACGACGCATCCGTTCCGATTGACACATCGGACAGATCTTCCGAAAAATATTAACGCACTTCAACGGAATGCGACTCTATGCGTAAATTTAAGAATTTTTGACAGCTGCGCGTTAAATTTCTTCCGACGGTCTCCGATAAAGAATAGTTGCGGATGTAAAATGAAACAAAACAGCTTAAACATAATTCAAATGAACTTGATTTACATTTATGTTGTTCCGAAACAGATATCTCGATAGCGTTCTAAGTTACGATCGGACTTAACTTTTGTATCGGAATTTCTACCGAACGGATACCTTGATAGTGCTGAATAACGAGCGAGATTGTATGAAAAATTTGACGTTTGTAAAGAATTAATTTCAATTTGAAAAGGGTTTTTGTGTGATAACACACTCGCAGTTAGATTGCCAAGTTTTCACACCATCATAGGTTTATATTTTTTTTGTTCTTCAGGCAAACATTAACAACGTATTTTTATAACCAATTTTTAGACATTTATTTTATAAAAATTTTTTGAGATAGTTCTTCACTTTTGAAACAAAAAAAAATCGTTTATGATTGTTTATTATCCATTTTGATCAGAACCTTAAACTTTTGAAAAATCTATTGTGAATGTAATATATTTTTTTATTTATAGAGTGACCCATTTTCAATATTTACCACTTAAAACGTCGAAAATATTTTGCGTCATATGCTCGTCTTAACAATAAAAAAAGAAGCCTAGTTGTAAAAAAAAATGGGTGCCATAACAGGAAGAAGTATTTTTTTAATGGACCAATAAGTACTAGGCTAAAAAATAGAACCTGTGGAATTTATTTCACGGTATTCTTCGGTTCAATAGTTGTCCATTTGATTTAAACTTAAAGAATCTTTTCATGAAAAAATCTTGCTTCAAATAAAATAGAGTTTTTTTTTTTTTTTTTAATACACTTTAAGGCGCTATTTTAACTAGAACCGGCACTGCCAGATAAACCACCAACACTTCTATCGAAAGCTCAATCTTTCCATTCTATCCTCATTGGAATGAATTTTTCACAAACTTTGAGAATTTATTTGCGAAGAATGATGATAAATATTTGCAAGGATAAATGAATTGATGAGGGGTCACTATAGAATTGATGGGGGGAATACAAACTACTATTACTAGACGCACTCCAGAAACAAAACCGCCATTATTATACTATAAGCAATAGGTCGTAATTGTTTGAAATAGGGTTTGAAAATAACATTAGAGAAGGGTTTGAAAATAACATTAGAGAATATTATTGCGGAAAGGGCATATGAACTTTTTCTCCTTCTGCTTCATTAATTAAAATTAAATTCCTGACTGAAAATAAAATGTGGGCAGGATTCAATAGTGAGTCCTGCCTGTAGAGTGTAGATATCATAGCCGAACATCTATACTTGCATACTTGTTTGCTTCCTGCTTGCTTGTGTGACTAAGAGTCATGAATAATCGCGGCTGTCAGTGTCTTATATGGTGGAAACAGAAGGGATGTTTTACAAAACATCAATGCTAAAAATAAAAAAGGGAGAACAACAAATAAGGGAAATTATATCTACGTTTAGCGAATGAGTCACGAGGAAGTTCCTGAAACCTTTACATGAGATATGCGAAAAAGAGACGCTTTGCTTTCTTTTTGTATTTTTTTTATTTTGCTAAATATGGAGGAAACGGAACGACTGAGTTTTTTTTTTTTTTTTATTTTTTAAAGATTTTAAGTATGCCTGCAATGTATGTACATACAATTTATGACTGTGAAGAATGATTTATGCAGTATTAACTTGAATGACTCATAAATATTGTTTAAGACTAATATTTATATTTGTCAACTTTAACAAATTAAATATGTACAATAATTTTTTTGGGGCATGTCACATTTATTGTTAATTTACGAAACTGCTCTTGATAATTTTCAAAAAGAAATAACTGTATTGATAGAAGAAGATTTATAAAACAAATGTCATTTTCGAAAGGATTTTCAGACTGTTCTGCTCCTTTTTTGATTCCACTGGTGAATGTCGTTAATTAAAAAAATCTTCGAAATATTGACTCCGAAAAATATTTGCTATAGTAGCTCAAGTGTGTATATATCCAGAGCGAATGCTGTGTTACAACAACAAAAAACCACCATACTCTCTTAAGCTAAGCCCGCCACCAGAATCAAGGGCAAAGAACCAGTTTAAATGTTTAAGTCAGAGGAGCAAGAGAACTTGAACATACTGGTCCAGCTGTATGGAACTAAATCGTCCGTTCTGGTATATCGAAGGAGTTTGGAGAAGAAGGTTACGAGCTACAGAACGACATCGACCTGGTCAAAAGCTGAAAATAAAGCGATTGAAATGGCTGGGACATGGGAGCGCATGGACAGCGATCCAATAGCCCGACGAATCTACACCTCATAGTCTGCCCAAAAAATAATACCCTAACTTAAGTGGCGCCCACAAGTGGAGAACAAACGGACTGCCTAAACACAATAGAATGCTGCAACTGGAACTGGAGATACAACATCTGTGGAGAAACGTCGTACGTAACGTTTGTACGCCCACAATGAACGTGTACTCTGTACAGCTTTTGGCATATTTTAAAGAAAAAAAAAACATTCACGGGCTTATTATTAATTTTTTTTATTTCCGATATTTTTCTTTTAATTACGAGAACAAAATAACCACAGAAAGCTTTAATATTTTTTCGGCTCTTCTTTCTCGATACAAATTGAAACGTCAAAAGTGCTGCGAGTGAAAAGTTAAAAGTTGTTCAACTCTTGCAGTACCGACTGCAGCTTCGTTCGCAGCTGCGCTGCGTTGTATTCGTAACATTCAATTTAAATATTTTGACAGCTATTCTAGCTGCAGCTCCGTCTCCATTGTGTTCAGTCAACCCACTTGGTGTGCGTAACTGGAGGCAGAAAACTATCGACCGAACTGGCTAGAAAGGCTGGTTGAGGCCGTAATCCATTATGGACTGCAAACGCAATCTTAATTACGTAAGAAGGAGAAATTTGGGATAATTACCAAAAATAATACTATTAAAAGTAATTATATTGATAAAATTTGCCAAAATTGACAACCAAGAATCAAGAAAGTATCTATATGCCAAATGTGTTTTTTTTTTTTTTGAGAGAGAGAGAGGAAATATATGTTTTTTTAAAACCTGAAATTTATTTCTCGATGTAATCAATACATACATATGTATGTATGTATACCTATGGTAAATGATTAAAGAAAATTTTTAGCTTTGAAATTGCGGTTACCTTTTTTGTAGGCTTTAGGTCAAATGAAACAAATTATTTTTGTCACGACCGCGACGTTACGTGAATATGGAAATTATTATCTGGTGAACAATGAATTTTTATATTTTCAGTGAGATAAATATGAAATACAAAATGCTTACAAATATTACAACTTGTATGAATTTACATTTGTTACATTTTTATTGTACTTCAGAAAAAAAAAATTCGTTTACTTGAACACGAACAAAAGCATCAACATTAATTTAATAGTGGAAGGCCAAGTTCCAAAACGCATTAGATACGTATTTTTGATGCAAAGTCATGAGTTCCGAAAGTCAAAAGGGAAAATGGTGACAAAGTTATGAGTTTCTAAACACATCCCAAACATCAGCGAGCCGCATTAATTTTCCAACAATCGTTTCTAAGTAATTTTGTTTGGATGCTTTCATTTGACATTTGAATTGAAAGTGAAACAAAAATATGAAGTTTTGAAGTTGGTTTAGGTTTATTTTCCTGGTTAATGATTTTTTTTCGTTAATTATAATGTAGTTTTTTATCAATATTTTTTTTTTTTTTTTATTCGATATAATTGATGTTTATTTCAGTGAAAAACTTGGAAACACGAGCTGCAAATGCTGCTCCGTAATTAAAGATTGGATGTGTAAAAAGATTTTATCAGTAAACGCAAGAAACCAATAATGTTCTGTGGCAAACTATACTGCAACGAATTCAGGAAATAAACCCACAATTCCCAATTTTTAAGGAAGAGATCAACAAAAGAAATTATAAATGCGTTTCGAAGTGTTAAACTAATACAAAGATAAATTATATAAAAACAGTATTATTTGTACGTAGATAATTGTTCAAAGGTTATTCTTTCCCCTCCTCATCCAACAGGTGTTTATATTGTCTTCATCCTATTGTCACACAAGATTGGACTGGACTACAGCATCTGGTCATTCATTTTATTTTTTAAATAAAATTTGCTAAGAACTACAATTGACTCAATTGAATTGAGTTGCGTAAAAATATTTGCTTGCAGATAATGATGTTCCCCAAACTTATTTGGATCGACAATCTATGAATACAACACAAATGAGTCTAATTCCCGCCCAGGCTTAGTTATTACAAGTTGAAGAAGATTGAGGTGCTTGTTTTTAATAAAAAAAAATTGTATAAGTTTTTCAATATTCAGACTTTAATTTACAATTTTAATATTAATTTATTTTTTGTAAGAAATAAATATGCCATCCTTGTCTTTCAAGCTCATTCAATCTATAGTTTTTCATTTTTGTTTTTTGTCTCCGAGTTGTGATATAATTTAAATATAGTTATGATTAAATCAAATAAAAAATAAAAATCAAATTAAAAATTAATTTTTTATGTTATTTTAACTTTTATTTTTAACTTTTAACAACTTTATAAAATAAAATAAATTTATATTAAATTTACGCTACGCGTTTCGGAGTGTACTCCATCTTCGGGCGTTAAGCTCAGTATCGTGTATATCCATTACATATGTATATCCATTACATAAATTAGCCATTTTCACTTAACCTTCGCTAAAACTTTCATTACATGAATTTATTGCAGATACATAATTTAAATAAATACCATTTACTTTTGATTTCGATTTTTCATTCGCATTCATCTACAACTATTTACATTAACTTCAAAGTACATTATATACAACATTCATCTGCAAACTAAAAGAGCTTGCAAAAATTACATCAAGGACATTAAGGCGCTTTTATTATAAGTAAGATAAGAAGGAAAGTTAAGAAACTGCTCGCTATAAATTTATTTTAATGGTACTTTGGGTGGGTTTTTTTTTTTTTTTTTGCTTTCCTCATTTTAAGATGTTCCAGATCGTTTGCAACTCATTAAGCAGTTGGCGATTTTCCAAAATTATAACAAAGACTTATTATTTTAAAGATAACTATGTTGAAAACAATTTTTTGTAAAAAGCTATTATTTATATATATATGAATCTAAGACTATTATATAACTTAAAAACTATATGTAGGTATGTATATTTGGGAGAGGATAAAAGGTACATATGTAAGTATATCTAAATAAATTTATATAAAAAAAAAAACAAAATATGCATACCGTGTATATTTATGGTTAATCATCAATTAGAATGCAAGCATCCAGCACTAAAAATTTCTACTAATTAACATCTACAAAAGCAAGTTTTTTTTTTGTGAGTGCTTATTTAGTTTTACATAGAAATTTAGTTTGAAGCTTTGCCTGGAAATAAAGAAAAAATAAAGTTAATATTTAAACATTTTATTTATATATATTATATTAATAATCAAATAGTTAAAAATAAATTATTATTAAAAATCATTAAGGTGACATTCGTTTAAGGTGTGTACATTTGGGAAGTCGATGTTTACAAGAGTAAAACAGTCCGAAAAAAAAACAACTAGCTTTAAATTTTTATCAGTCATTTCAATTTGTTTGGCATCTCATTCTCGCTCTGAACTAAAAAAAAAGCTACTACCTATAAGCGTTTTTCTTTTTTAGCCCCGAGCGGGGCCTGAGCGAATCAAGCGAGCGTGACTTGAGCGCTCCGGTCTTTTTGAGAAACAAACACAATTCACAATTAAGCACTGAACTGTCATATGATAAGTAATTTGTGAAATTACATGAAAACTGTGTGAAGTTGGCCGTGCCCAGCTTTTTGCTGATGTGCTCGGTTATTTTTTTTCGAGCTCAATGAGTGAGCTCCGATTGAGCTCTGAGCTAAAAAAAGAAATGCAAGTTAAGATCTCAGAGTGCTCCGAGGTAAAAAAGTAACATATTTCTATTTTTTACAGCTTAGTGCCTCACCCGGGGCTTAAAAAGAAAAACGCTTTATGATTTATTTGATGTTAAATTTTGAGTAAGAGCGATTTTACATCTTTAGAAGGTCAAACATTTCGTAGAGAGATTTTCAATGGAAAATTGTGACAAGTTCTATGGTGAATGAGACTCCTGCGATCAGAGATCCGTTGAAAATAGCTGCGTTCTAATGCACAAGGAAAGTCTATCTAAAGTTGCTCTTAAACACTGCGTTTTTTAGTTAGATGTTAACATTTTTAAATGAAAAGAAAACATCTCTCTACACTCTTTACTCCGCTTATGTATAAAACATTAAGAAAAAGCTCAAAAACGAAAGAGCGATAATTTTGTAATTTTTCCAATCTCAGTAATTTTGTTTACCCCGGTCACCACATACGACCCCCGCTTACTTACTTAAAAATTGCAAAGTGAAATTTCATCGTTTAAAACCAGGGATGGAATCGGCTAAGGTGATAAGTGATTGGTTTTTGCTATCTCTTTAGCTATAAAATGGGATATCATCTAACACAGACTGAATTAGTTGATTGTGACTCTCACTTATCGCAAATCATCTTAGACCCTAATCAAAGATACTAGGGTGTATATTTGACATTTCTAATATGATAGATGAGTATACTAGAATTTTTATTACAGCTGGAGATATTTTTTTTTTACAACAGCTGTTTTGTTATCAACTTTACTGCCTGAACACAATGGAGACGGAGCTGCAACTGTAACTGAAGCTGCAGCTGGATTAGCTGTCAAAATATTCAATACACACAAATTTAATGTAACGAACATAACATAACGCAGCTGCAAACGAAGCTACTGTCGGTACTGCAATAATTCACCAACTTTTAACTTTTCACGTGCAGCACTTTAGACGTTTCAATTTGTATGGAGAAAAATGGAGAAAAAACAGCCGAAAAAAATAGCTTTCTGTCATTATTTGTTTCGCGTACTTAAAAGAAAAATATCGGAAATAAAAAAGTGAATAATAAGCCGTAAATGTTTTTTTTTTTTAATTTACAAAAAGCTGTACAGCTGCATTGTAGGCCCATTAGCACGTACGACACTTTTTCACAGCTGTTGCAGCTCCAGTTGCAGCATCAAATCGTATTCAGGCAGTTACATTACATGGGATTAGAACAGAAATCTATCCAGATCGTTTTCTATACAAATCTGAACGCGGCCAATCTCTATGAACCTTGACCGTTTAATCGTGAATTGCCCCTTTTAAATACTTTTATTTTAATTCAATCTGACAAGCGTCATTTTCGATTTAAAAAAATATTGAGTCAGAGAACTTTGCTTCGAGTTTTATTTGTCTATAAATATTTGTATTTAAAATTTTAATCTAATAAATTGTGAGCTTAATTATTGTGTATCATTTTTTTTTATATTTCTTTGGACAAACAATCTCTATCAATATTATACTTGTTTTGCTCTACGATAACCCTGCAGTTCATATAGATTTTCTCTTCCCAGTGAACCATTTACGAATCTCTTTCATTCAATGGCGATAAGGAACATTCAAAATCACACATTAAATATTCTTAAAACTGAATTATGTTTTAGTTAGCAAAATAGTACAATGACGACGCCAGCAATTTTTAATCGCAGTTTAATTTTTATAATTTTAAATTTGCATCAAATATTCGCCCTTCAAGTGCCTAATAGTTTTCTAAATCAGAATTCATTTCGAATTCCTAGAGCAGCAAAGCTACGCAAGTATATCAATAAATCAGTCGATCCATGTTTCGATTTTTATGAATTTGCATGTGGAAACTGGGAAAATTATCATGCAGCAACAGAGGATATTCCAATTACATCACCGATTACGGATTTAGTAGATACAGTCAACAAAGAGTTACAAGTTATTCTCGAGGAAAATGTTACAAGAGAAGATGGACTAGTTGGAAGGAAAATTAAAGATTTCTATGCATCATGCATGGACAGTGAAACTGCTTCGAAATCAATAAAGAAAGTATTCTTAGAGTTTGTTAGCAAAAGTTTAGGAATGCCAGCGGTTCTAGATCATTTTGATGAGCGAAGATACAATTGGATAACAGAAATAAGCAATTTGAGAAAGCAATACGGTATGGATATTATAATAGGACTCAATGTCAAACTAAACATAAACGACAGACAGATAAGTCGAATTTACATTGGCGAACCTTCAACTCTACTTCCAAAAAGTATTTGCAGAGAAGGTGATTCGAGTAATAGCCAATACGTTGAACTACAAACCGAAATAACAGATAATATGGCGTATTGGTTTGATTTAGATAAAACCCAAGGTTCACAATTTGCACTCGATCTGTTGGAGTTTGAGACGAACTTGTGCCGTGGTATGTCTGAGGAATTAGGTCCTAATTCGATTCCGAATATAACTAGAAAGTTTTTAAATAATTTGGACTCAACATTTCCCGGCATAAAGTTTACTGACTTTGTCACAACTAGTTTAGGAGTTCCAATAAATGAAAGAATTAATTTACAAGATGAAGGTTACTTCCATCACCTGCCCAAGATTATACGTTCTACCCCAAAGAAGGTGATTGCAAACTACATCATGTATCGAGCTCTTAATACCATCAGTTTTCCGGAAGAAAATGATAGGGAAAAACGGGCAAGCCTTTGTGTTGAAAAGTGTATGAAGCACTTTCCTAAAGTACTTGGAGATATGTTTAATAGAAAGAATTCTCTTTTGAAAAAAGAAAAGGACATAGACCAATTATGGATAAAACTTAAAACTGCTTTCGAAGCTGACATAGGCAGCCAATTATGGATTGAAGAGAACACCCGCAAGCTGTCTATTTACAAAATAGATGGGATGGAACTCATATTTCCCAATTATTTGAAGGATTTCCTCTTCAATGAGTACGGTTCTGTTATTATAGAACAAAATAACTTTTGGCAGAATGTTCTCAACCTACTTGAGTTGCAGCAAAAGAATGAAATAAACAAACTCTATGCCAACGATGTGGTTAGAGATGTGGAACCTTTTAATATCAATGTGGAATATAATCCCATGCAGAATAAAATTCAAATGCCTTTGGGTTTGCTTCAACCACCGATCTATCATCGGACTGCTCCTTTTGCATATAAATATGGAATTCTGGGATACTTAATAGCTCGAGAACTAATACATGGATTCGATGAGATTGGATGGAATTTTCATAATGATTCAGCTATGCGGCCATGGTGGGATCAAACTTCAATTGATCAGTACAAAGAGAGAGCGACTTGTTTTCGAGATCAGTATGTTAATTATGCTGGGGAAGATCTATCAGATCTATCACCAATTGAATTAGATGATAAAGTTCGAGAAATCATAGCTGATAACGGAGCACTTAATATTTCATTCAATGCATATTTGCAATGGTTGCAAGAAATTAAAGAAATTGATATTTTGTATAGTGAAACTTTTTCAGATGTGGACTACACTAATACGCAATTATTTTTTATATCATTTGCACAGAATTTCTGCACTTCGGTATATTCAAAAGAGCAACCAATTGGTTTTTTCCCATGGGATGTTAATAATTATTTAGAGAAATTCAAAGTGAACGGTTTGCTTTGGAATATGAAGGAGTTTTCCAGAGAATTTAATTGTCTGCCGGGAACTGAAATGAATCCTGGTGATAAGTGTACAATATTTTAAAGTAAACTTTATAACTTTAAAAAAAAAAAAGAATAAAGAAACTTTTCTTTTTTATTTCACGTACATAGTTCGTAAAATACCACCTAATTATAATAAGTTTGGACTTTTTAATTTTTTATGGAAATGTCCTGAGTTTTTAACTTTTCTTAATTTGTTTCGAAATACATCAGCGTGGAACTCCGGCTTATTTTTCAGAAGAAAATATATATATTTTCTATATATATAGAAAATATATATATAGATGGAGAAGATTCCCGATAATTCTGGAACAGTACTGGAATCAAAATTATTTATTAAGGATATTTTTCACCCAATTTAAATTATATATGCATCTGTATTTAAATCAACCAATTATATATGTCAGCAATAAACATATTTAATTTGATGAAAGCTATTTTTAATCAATAATTCAACATACATATTTAATTAAAAATATTGCTGTCTTAAGCTGATTTTCGTTATTATGAATGATAAACTAGTAATAAAAAATTAATAAATATAGGAACAAACTGTTTTTCTAAAAGCAAAATTTCTCAGATTTATTTCGAATTTTAATCTTGTTGTATGTTTGATAAAGTTAACGTTGGTTTTTTTCATAAAATCACGAAATTTAGAAACTACAAAAAACTAATTTTTTTATCGAAATTGGTAAAAGAACGAAATCTTCAAAATTATCGTTTTTATATGGTTTTCAATATTTATCAAAAATCGGTATTATTAAAAAAATCTTTGATATCAAAAACTAGAAATTTTAAAACGAACGTAGCTGAATTTCAAGTAAGTATCCTTGATAAAGATTTCAGCTGAAATTTCAGTTTTTGCTTTGGTGGAAACATGTAGTATAAGTCAACGAGAATATACATACATACACGATAACTTTTGCATCGTGATTCTTCTTCGAATTCTACTTTCAAATTTTTAAAACCTAAAGATGATCTGATGATCTTTAAGAAATTAAAAAAAAAATACGCTTCCACTAAACAGGGGACAAAACAGGCGGCGATCCTAATTTAATGCCAAAATATACCAAAACACTCCATTTTTTGAGATAAAATTCACCAGGTTCAAACTTTAAACCTAGCACCTGGTGCCTAGAATTTCTTCTTTGTAAACAAAAATCGAACGTATGCTTTTAAAAGTGCACTGCACATGGCATGGAAGTAAGCGTTCGAAATTAATTTCAAATGCGAAATAATGCTAAAACGTCCAGTGAGTTTTCGAAGTAAGAAAATAGAATAGCAAAGGTATGAAGCTTTTTTTTTCTTTAATAAAGATCTAAAAAGTGCTAAAGTTCATAAGCAAATGTATTGTCTGAAGACGTTTTAAAATATTACCACCGTCACTGGTAAGAAATTTACACAAAAAAACTCCAAATCCAATAAAGTGAAGTAGGTAAGTACCTACAATGTAAAATTTTCACAAAGAACAAACAAATAACCGCATCGTAATTAATTGATTTTATTTCCATTTAAAACAAATATTAAAACTTTCCCGTATGTCTCTATGCCTATTTACTAATATTATAAAACGATTAACAATGTATTTCATGCTAGGACAGTGTTGTGTATGTTATTTTAGGATAGCTCTCAAGCAAGAAATGACGCAGCCACTCCATATATGCATAAATCCATAATATTATAACAAACTACGCTAAGGTGTTTCTATTTTAAATTCAAAACATAAGAAAAATAGACCAAGAACAAACCCAGTGACTCTTGGTTTGGCAGTAGAATAGTTCAAGGCCCAACTCTGACAATAAGTCGCTTGGTTCTAAATTTTTGTATGTATATTTATTTATCTGTTTGCACGAGCCATGTTAAAAAAAAAAAAGTACACACTTATTTTATTTTATATTTCTTAATGAACTAAGAGCTCTTGTGCTGGGAAATTCATTAAGTCAAGACCTTGCAAAACTTTCTTAACAAAAGAAGACAAAAAATAACAACAAATAAAAATATAAGTCTCCGTTTTCATTTATGATGCGAGAGACCTAAAATTTAATATTCCTTAGACATTCGCAACCAAACACAGATGATGCGCACGAAAATAAAAGTGTGATTCAAAACGGAATGCCTAAGAAGAGTCTGTGCCTATATCTCAAGCGATAAAAAACAACGAGCAAGCAAACGAATATTATATACCCTATACCCGACCCACCCATCATGGCATGGGTTGGTTTAGTTGTGGAAGAGACTTCTTTGTTATATTCGCCGGATATACATTCCGCTTGAGCATTAATTACTATTCCGCACCGACAATAATTTTAATTAAGATTAAATGCCATAGAAGACATGGTTAAGGGAAGTACATACAAACATATACATACACCGCCCAACCTTCCACCTTCCTTCCTCTTGCTGAGAAAGAAGATTGCTTTGTTGATTGCCAAATGCAAAAAACAGCAAAGTAAAATTTGTTTGTAGTAATAGCAATCTGGAAGCCTATATAAAGTTGGCAGATAACTAAGTCAACGGTAATATTACTATAAATTTCTTCTTTTCTTTATTTTGCATTGTAAATAACGATTAACTTTATTCAGCACTAGCATTTAGAACACAGTGTTAGCTGAGATTCTTCATACGCGTTCTTCTTGTTCTTCAGAAAATAAGCACAATGCACGCATTCTTTTTGTTTATTTAGTTCTTGAAAATTAAACATTGAACAAAATAGAACCTTATTGCGTTTGCATTCTATGTGGATGAACGTGAAATGAATAATGTGTGAATAAATATGTATGTGAATGTACTGCAAGTTAACCATGAACTAATTTTTTTTTTATTATGATTGTTGACATTGAACAGAAAAAAAATAGGTTTGAATTATAGTGTTTGGTTTTATTGACAGTGTCTTAAAGAAGCAATGACACACGCAAAACTGTTTGTTTAAACTTTCTTATTTAATAAACAGATATTTTTTTATGTCTTCACAATGATTTTCATTTATGTGTATAGTGTATTTTCTTCCATTATAATATAAACTATTTCAATTTAATTAACCTCCAATTTTTAATTTCAGTTAAATGACTTGGAGTTGCTTTGTAGCACCATAGCTTTGTCGCTGGTTGGATTTGTGTAAAAATCTGCATTAAATCGCACAATCCAGATGCAGCATTGCCGATGTGGTATACGGATGCGGTTTTTTGGCCCAACAATTTCATAAGGGCACAATGATACGACAAAATGTAATATGGTATGCTTTCTTTATTTCATTATATTGTTTTCACGAAATTTTATGAAAATCGCTCCAAAAGTCCAAAAGGCGGCGGCGTAAAAATTGATGGAAATGCTTTTTTTGGTCAATACACGAATAGAGCAAATGATTTGTTTTAATTTTTTGTTGTGTATAACACCCCGTAATAATATCGAATTATAGTTTTTTTCGTCAACGGATCCGTTGACCCAACTTCATAGAACTGTCATAAAGATTTATTTTATATTTTGTATGTTTATGCTAGATTTTCACTACTGAAAAAATTGTTAGAATTTTTATCACAAAACTGGCAAAATAATTGAAAAATCTACTTTTAATAACAAACAAAAAGAAAGAAAGACCTGAAGCCCACAGAAATAGGATTCAAATATATTGAATTAAAGGTCACGAAAAAGGAATACTTAAACAAAAAGAAATATAAAAACAAATGCTTAATTATCTTTAAAAAGAGAAAACTGAGTTTTCATTATATGTTCAGTTTTTAGGAGCGAAAAGAGTACGAAGTAAAGGAAGTGAACAAAATCGCCCCCGATTGACATTCTTTTTCACACATCTATGTACGTTATACCAACAGACTTAAAAAAGGAAAATAGAAAAAATCTCTTAGATAATGTTCGCATTGGACTTAATTTGCCGTTAATCTGAGTTCATGAATTGGAAATGAGATCAATCAAAGAGACGTCAAAGATGTGATAGTAGTCCAATGTAAAAAGGTCTTTTGATTTAATTTCCTAGTTTGAAAGGTACAAGAATGATTAAGAAATAAGAAAACATATCGACAGTTAAATATGAATAACTCCTATGTTGCATTTTGTAAACTTTACAGGAGACACAAAAAACTGAATATTTTCTCAAAACAAAAACGCCAAGATGATAGGAAGTATTCAAAAATGACAATCAAAATGTTTTGACAGCTGCTGGCGATATAATGAATACGTTCAGCGATGCAGATGGAATTTCTTAACGAAACTACATCAAAAAGTGATTTTCACAAAAAATGTTTGTTAGTAGGTATTCATATTTAACCGTTCGATATATATTAAATTCTCAGAAATTGACTTTCCGTAAAATAAACGACTTTTGTATTTTTGAGAAGTCATCGATTTAATATACGATTTTTGACAGATAAAGTGGTATGACTTTTGTTATGTGTTATATTGACTTCAAAATATTATACAAAATTATCTACAATTAGTTTAAATAAACTAATTGCAAGTAAACCATCACGAACAAAGTGATAGTTAAAACACAACAGAGATAGTTTAGAGCCAATAGTTCACCCGATGCAATGTCGTCATCAAATAAACTTATACTATTGACAGCTAATTTTAACGGTTCTGCAATTTCGAACTCGAACAAACTTATTAGGTCTGTTTGGTATATTTTTTTAAGAAAAATGTGTAAAACCCGTCAAACTTTGAAAGAAAGAAAAAATATACTAAGAGAGGGAAAACTTAGAAAAGAGTAGACAAACGCACTGACCCACTTTTTTATCACTTTTTTGTGCAAGACGGTCAAACGGTGACAATCATTTTGAATATTGTAATTTTTAAATTGTAAAATTTGGACAAACTATAAAACTAGATACCGATTGTGACACGTTGAATTCGGCGGTAGGTGATTTTACAAATCACCGAATACCGAAATTAATTTTTTGTGTACTCTTAGTCGACGACGCGACGTGACAGACACTTGACAGACAATTATGTATTTGACAGTTATTACACAAAAATTTGTGTAGCAGATATTTTCAAGTTATCCAATGGAGGGGAAATTATTTGCTCTCTCATTGTGCTTTTTTTTGAGTTAACAAACAGGAGTTTTAGACTGTGCAATTTTGCAAGAAATTTCACGTTACCAATTACAGAGCTATTATTGACAATTGATGTAAACGGTCCTGTCGCAAATAAAAATTAAAATTAATGCGCTAGTTGTCAAAGTTGAAAGTGACAGAAAGAGAAGAAAAGATTTATAATTTATCGATCGATAATTTTCCCACACAATAATTTGGAAATAATTAACTCATGTACATACATACCTAATAAAAAAATAATGAAATAGATAAAATCTCATAGAAAACAAAATTATTTGATTAGGTATTATTAATTTTGACAAATAAAAAAAACTGAATTTTAATTTACTGCCTTAGTTTTAAAGAAGATGACATAATCTACCTATTAGAAAATGAAGTTGTTAGGTATATTAAATTGCTGTGAAGTTATTTGATATGATTTAAAATTTACGTCATGGTAAATGAGAAATTGTAAAAGCTTTAAATTAAGTTTGTATTTTTTTTTTTATTTTCTTTGAAGGTCATCACAAATTATTAAAAATTATTTGTTGATGGAGAAAAAATGTTACTGTAGCTGCATATTTATGTGTATATATGTATGTGTGTGTGTGTGCAGTATACATACCTACATACATACAGTTCAGTTTTTTCTCTATTATAAGCATGAAAACACTAGTGATTTTTACATAGTTAACGCTTTTTTATTTCGATATAAAGTGACTGTGCACTCATTTATCTTAGATTTAAATTTCACCAAAATAACAAAGACTTTAAAAAAAAAAGTAATCTCAAAGTAGGTTGAATGACGTGAGCCGCCACCGCTCCATCTGTAGGTAGGTACCTGTATTTTATATAGATAAATATATTTAAATGAGATAGAAAAGTAAGTGCTGACAGCATCGCATAATGATATTTTAACTTGCTATAACTGCCATTGGCACCGTCAAATTATTACAAAGGAAATTTATATATGTAGATACCTATAGGTAGGTAAGTATTTGTGTGGAATTTTATTAGGTCTGTTCGTTAACTTTCCAGAACTACCAGTTTTATTTTTTTTTATTTTTTATGTGAAGTTGGACAGAACTTTGGACAAAAATTTAAAGAAATTAACAGTTATGTTAAGTAAACGAACAGAGGTGTTATTTATTGACTAGCCTACCGTGCGATCGCAAATACATACAAATAAAAATTATTTTAAAATGACAAGGACCTAATAAATTGAACCAACCTAATGTCACATGCCAAAATATAACCAATTGGAAAGTGGAAGTGTTCATTTTATTGGAATGATATTTATTTAACAAAAATTCCAGTTTTTGATATTTTTAAAATAAAATTATAATTTGTAATTCCTCTTCGTTTGACACCTCATTTGCCAAAATCAGTGTAGTATATGAGAGTCGGAAAAGGGATTCAGACCCTAGAAATATATGATGATTGTATTGATGGTTTCTTAATAAACTAAAAGAAACTGCTACAAGTATAAAAAGTCTAAAAAAGAGTCTTTTAGATATTGTTCAATTTATGTTATTGGCATTCGTTCAATCTATTTTTTTTTAATAAAGTTTCCAATACCCACTTAAAAAAAATATTAACTGGATTTCAAACTTTATCGTTTTAAGACGAAATTTTAATCCTTTACTTAGAAGTAAACTACTTAAAGAGCAAGTATTTGCAACTTATTCATGTATTTAAGTTGTCTACAAGCTTGATTCACATATCTGATGAAGTAAATTTAAAAAAAAAAGTTGCAGATTACTCGATTATAAGTGTTGGAAAATGTTTTCCGCACGTACAGCTGTTATTAAATTGATTGGCATCCATTATGGGAGTAATTTAAACAAAACAAAAAAAAAGCATTCGCGGAAGACATCCGGAATTAAAACAATTCAATCGTTTTTTTTTTATTTTTTTTGTTAAGAATTAAATTGCTATACAAGTGTGTCGCTCCATCTTCATCTGGATTACAAAAATAAAAAAGTGGTTGGATAAAGATTGCTTTACAATAATTTATTTCCGCACATGGTGTAACGGAACACATGGATATAGACAAAAAAAAACAAATAAACAAACAATTCAGCTCCATGTCTTGTCTAGACTCCGGCTATGAGAAACGAATGATCGATGTACATACATATGTATGTACATATATGTAAATGGTGTTTAATTAAAAATGACTATAAGTACTTGTTGCCATGTGAAAGTTTTATTTTCTTCATTTGATCTGTGTCTCGTTTATAAATGTAGATACCTATTCACATTGTATGAGTATGTTTTTATGTACCTTTTATACATAAAGATTTAAAAATATATTATAAGCACATGAGTGTAGAGTTTTAAAATGAACATATATCAGGTATCAAGTTGGCACTCGTTGTCGTCGGCGACGAATTGATTAACTTGTTTCATATTATATCTCCGAATGGTGGTGCTTGCGGACAGTAGGTCTACAAAACAAAACATGGAATTTATCAAATTTAAATTAATTGGATTTTTCTTATTTATTTCTCAATTCAAAAAGTGAAATTGAATTTAAGGCAATTAATAGAATCGAAGCTGGAAAAACATTCTATTTTCAACAAGCATTCTAATATGTGTCACTGCAAAACCCTGAAACGGGGAAATTCCAGAAATTCCCTGTAAAACTCTGAATTTTTCAGAAATATTTGTTAAAAATCCAAAATGTTTTTTGTTTTCACAATTCTTTCTGGGCTTTTGTCATCATGCATTTAGTAAGTGATCCACCCAAAGAATTGTTGTCCAAGAAAACTTTTGGCATCGGCGCGATTGTACATGCTCTAAATGAAGTAACGGGGTAAAGGAGGAATAAAAATATTCGAAGATATTCTGGTTGAAAGTTGAAAAAAATTATAATTTGAAATTATTTGATTCGTATTGAAGTTTTTCTTAATAGAGATGTATTTCTTAGCTACGCCTAACTTCTTTGCACCAATAATCTCTTTCCAATTTTAAAACTAACAAGATTAAATTTAAAAAGTGTGTCGGGACTTACGGTTAAGATGTGTAAACATTCAAGTGCTTGATTTACATTACAGAACGATATGGGTTCGAACTGTCAACCAAATTTCAACCCAAACTCAACTCGATCTTTCGATTTAGTTTTAGGTACGTATCCAATATACATCAACGTATCGTAACGTGTAACAGCACAACGAAATGTGCTACAGAAATTTCCACGTTTTTTGTTTACCCTAGCGCCGCCGGTATAGATATTTATAGTATACATCAAAAATGTGTATAAATACAAAATATACTTTCATTCATCTTATCTTCTCTTTAATGAAACAATTTGTTTCCTACCAAATTTAACAACATTCATTATTATTGAATGCATATCCTTCATTTAAATGCCATACAAAAGTGTAAGAAGTATACTTTCATTTCCGCAAACGCATTCACATTATTCGAGACGAGAGAGTAATATGATAATTGCATGTTGTTAAACAACCGAAGGATAACATTTGATTACATGATATAAAAGTCAAAGGCAGTTATGTTTGGTGGCAGGTTAATTTCCGGAGATTTAAAGTTCCAACGTTATAAAAGATAAATTACATTCTGTCAATCAACAGTCATCATTTCAAAAAAAAAGAAAAGAAATTAATGAATTTAGTTCTTTATTTTGTATAATAAAATCGATATTTTGATAATAATGGTGTTATATTGTTTATAAAAAGAATTAATATATGGTACATATATAAAAGTAGGTATATAAATTCAACAACAGATCCATACAAATTTAGAGCGATACTAGGCAAGTTTTTTGTAATTCCGGAGGGCTTACAACAACAACTAACCCCTACGGGCTAAGCTTCACCTAAAGAATTCTCCGGGATTAACTTAAGCACACAGAAAAACAGTGTTACCGGCATGAATTATATACTTGCTATCGATAGTTTGAATAAAACTCTATTTTATTTCTGTGATGCTGTCGCTAATCCCTGTGGTCGTTTTTTCGTGCAATTTGCATCGGACTTGTAAAAAAACACGCGTACGAAAATTAACTAGAATTTTAAAAAAAATCACTGGGCAGAACTTATTTATAGGTATATGAATGACATTTTAACTGTCAGCTGTTTTGAGAAAAGTATAAATTGTGAAAGAAATGTTTAACCAAATAAATATTTTCTATTATTTTGTTTAAAAAATATCTTTTATTTCTTTGATTTTCGAAGCAATATTAATTAAATAAAAATATAAAAATGTTTTATAGTGAATCTAGTTTGACATCTACAACTATTCCTCAATAAATATTAAACAATTATGCTTATATACAAAAACAGATCTAATGTCATATTGCACAAAAGTTTATAATTCTGTTTATTTAAAACTCCCAATTTCTAACAATTTCAGTGATTTTTTTTTTTTATATCATTTAACAGAAATTTAATAACGATTGTCAGACATGGAAAGTGCCAATCGACCGGGGGTGACTATGAATTCGCGAGGTTGAATGAGAGTAATGAATATTATTGTAACAAACGTTTAGGGGGCGGATCGTGAAAACGAGCTATTTATTTCAATTGAATTATCTTGACTCTCTGACTTCGAATATGTACATAAATGACAGGTGTTTAAGTGGCGCCAACAAAACTGCTGACACAAGTGATAAAACCGCTTTCGAATATAGAATATATTAACAACTATTAAAACAACTTCACTATCTGAACATAAACAAAATAAATGAAAAACGCTGAAAATTCCAGCAAAATGCAGGCTGACACAATACAGATCGAACAATCTTAAGCGCCAAAAATGCAACATTCGTTAATATTAAACGTTGTCTTTTATCTATAGAATAAAAAAGGAATTTCGATTTGGATTTGTAATTTTATATTGTCAGTAAACCTATGTACGTTGTTAGACGTTTATAATTTAAAAGAAAATTCCAATGAAAAATACTTTGAAATAAAATGTTCAAAATTGCTGTAAAGCTTTTTACACAACTTTCAACTAAATTTATTTTTCCCGTTTTCTAGAAAAAAAAAGTACAAATACCAGAAGCCAACTCTTTTCTATTATCTAACTATATAAGAAAACAATACTTGCCGGAAATTGTATTTCCTCTCTAAAAGTGTCTTGTTGTCAATTTTTTTTATTGCAGCGAAAACATTATCCTTCATAAAATTCTTTTTCTAATCAATATTTTTTTTTGTTCGTAGTATCCTTATAGCCTTTGTAGTTTATATCATTTTCGTGCCCACGTCCTTCAAATAAAAAAACACACATAAACTAAATGTTAAACATACAATCCTCCCTCAAATTTAAGATAAAGATATCCTTGATAGACAGAATAAAAAGAAGAAAAATGCGAAAAAAGGATAAAATAAATTCTTATTTTGAAAATATAATCGTACCAATCAACTTTATGGGCGGAAATCATCTCGACACATTACAAAAGACCGGACCTATTTTTTCCTTGATCTATTAAAGGTCGAAACAAAATAACATTGAAAAAATCTTTGAGGAGAATATAGCTTATGTAATATATGTATGTATTATTGTCTAGGATATAGCGTTGCAAATGGTAAAAGACTTATTTTTACACCTAGAAATCGATGACACTTATGCCGGACTTATACGACAAGAAACTGCCATATATTCTGTTGCCAAACAAAAGATATAACGAATTCATAATTTTTTTTTTTGTTTCACTCAACCAAACAATGATGTGATGCTTTGTCTGTGTATGATATCCGCCATAGCAAAAATTAGCAAATGCAATCATTGTGGTTTGTCAAATTTTGCAAAATAGTGTCACTAAAATAATAAAAAGATACCAGTTTATGTATACAACAATATGGCACGATTTAATGTCGTTTTCTTATTGTGGAAATACTTAAAAGCCTAAGACTAAGACCATTTACACAATGAAAACAAAAACAGGAAAAATGGAAGAAACTAATAAAATGTCTGTGAACTGTGGAGTATTTTCTAGTAATTGTTAAAGAAATCGATTTTTTCTCACTGGTGAATACTGCAATATGATTAGGAACATATATTGTGTCCATGTAAATAAATAAAAAAATTCCCATATATCAGTTGAGTATTTACCACATTAAAGATATGACGTCACACACTATGGAATTTGTTCAGTAAATATTTTCGTTCAAGTATAACGACATGGTGAAGTGTTATTTAATTGTTATTTGTTTTGTGTTTTCCAAGTGCATATTTTTTTTTTAATGTACAAAATTGCGTTGCTAATTCGAAAATTTTGTATTTGTTGATAGTTGTGTCGTTTTTCTTCCGAGCCAGCGAAATGTACCAGGCTACATGGTGGTTAGTGGTGGTTAGTGGTGGTGGATCAGACCAGTTTTGGAATTAAGCACGAAACTCTTGAAAAGTGTTTTTACTAAAAACTTTTTAGTCAATTTTGATCCCGAGTTAACTAATAACATTTGGTGTATTAATTCTTCTAACTAAATAGATATTTCTGACAGCGATTTGTGTCAAAACTCTATATTCATAGAATTTTGACAACTGAAAATTGGAGTTAAACCTTATCAGAAAAACTGCTTCAGAGTTAAAAATAGGGATCAATTTATTTGCAGGATTAACTAAATCTGCTTTAACTCATAGTAGTTGTCTCAGGAACTAAAAGACTGTTCCTCAGTCAATTAACAGAAAGTTAAAGTAAAACCTACACTGAAGGAATGCTTCAGATTTAACTTAGTCTAAATTAATTTTTAGTTTAGTTTTAACTCAAAGTTAATTTAACACTGAAAAACCGGCCCTAAGTTTGATAGATAATTCGATAGGATTTTTTAAACACATATTATCTGTCATTTTTACAATTCATTAATAATTTTATTCAGTATTATAGGTCAAATTGTTAACTTTTCAATAGACTTTTCTTGACGTCTGCGTACTTTATCTCACTCACTGAGATAAAGTACAGAGACGTCAAAAAAAATTCGGAGGAGGCAGGTCAAAATAAACATCGTGTCATAGGCAAATTTCCGAATCTTTGATGTCAAAAGTGACAGCCATTATTATTTTATAATTTGATAGATGCAAAATTGCAAAGCGAAAATAAATAGGCACTTTTCTATCCTTAAAGAATTTTGAAGGTACATACTTAATTTTTATATTTAAATTTTTTTTTATATAAAAATCAATGCCAATATTTGCTTTCAAAAATAGACAAACAATAATTACCCAGTACAGGTTTCTCAGGCTCACTGAGATCTCAGCAATCTCAGAAAAAAAAGATATGGAAATCTTGTTCAGGTTTCTCCTCAGTGAATCTGACAGAAGTTTGCTCAGTGAGATCGCAGAAACGGGAACTGGCTAAATATCACATAATTTTCACATTTGTAAATAACGGGTGATTTTTTAAGAGGTTTAGAACTTTAAAAAAAAAAAAAAACACAAAAAATTCGAAAAAATGAATGAAATATTTATTTGAATCGATAGTTTGAACCTTGCAATTTAATGTTTAAAGATAATTTCATGCAAATGTTGACCGCGGCTGCGTCTCAGGTAGCCCATCCGCTGAGTCCAATTTTGGCATACTCTTTCACACATATCGGCCGGTATCTCACGAATGAATGCATGGATGTTGGCTTCCAGTGCGTCAATCGAAGCGGGCTTGTCCCTATATACATTAGCCTTGACATACCCCCACAAAAAATAATCTAATGGTGTCAAATCGCACGATCTAGGCGGCCAATTGACCAGCCCGAAACGTGAAATTAACTGTTCACCAAACTCGCCTCGCAATTGCGCCATTGTTTCGCGTGCTGTGTGGCATGTGGCACCGTCTTGTTGAAACCACATATCATGCAAGTCAAGAACTTCCATTTCGGGCAAAAAAAAGTTTGTTATCATCGCTCGGTAGCGTTCACCATTGACAGTAACGCTGCGATTCGCATCATCTTTGAAGAAATATGGCCCAATAATTCCGCCGGCCCATAAACCGCACCAAACAGTGGCTTTTTCGGGATGCATTGGTAGCTGTTGCAATGCTTCTGGCTGATCTTCACTCCAAATGCGGCAATTTTGCTTATTTACGTACCCATTCAACCAAAAATGAGCCTCATCGCTGAACACAATTTTTCGATAAACAACATTTCGAACCGAGCACGAATTTTGATAGTAAAATTCAATAATTTGCAAGCGTTGTTCATTTGTAAGACGATCCATGGTTAAATTGCAAACCAAACTGAAGCTGTTTGACAGTGACACAAGGTACTAAACACACGTCAGCTGTCAAAACCAGTGTTGCCAAAACCAAACCAGCTTAAAAATCACCCGTTAAATGAGAAAGTGATATATTGCTGTTTGGTGTGAAGTTTTATTTCTGTAAATTTTACAATTAACTTTTTTGCAAATGAACTTCTAAGTACGTTAGCGAGTTTGAACTTAAATTTTTTGAAATTGGTGATTTGACAAGTAAATAAATAGAAATATTTTTGAAATGCTAAATATGCTCTCAAAGCAAACTATACCAGCAAATACCAATATTATTGTAGATCGAAATAGCGTCAACAACTTTGATACAAGCGACCTAGCGCAAACTAGCGCAATCGCTTACTAGAGTTTGTCATAATCTTACTAGAGTTTGTCATAACATAACCATTAAAAATTTGGTTTGAAAATAAGAAGCCAAAAACAACAGCCAAGCTATCCTCAGGCAAACTATATCGCATTAGTCATTATCATTACCAACGATGACAGAAAATTAACGTAATCAATAGATTTGAAATGAAACTTACATATTTACCTATCATAGCTAAATAAAAATAACCGTAATTTATTATTTTCTTCTTTTATTTGTTGTGAATTCATATGGCTGCAGACAAACGACTAAATGGAAAAAAAAACCACCAACAAAAAAAAATACAAGAACAGAAGTCAAAACAAGGAAAAAAAAATAAACAAAATTCGAAATCAATAAATGTTAAGTGTTATTTTATGTTCCACACTTTGTTAGTCTTTTTACGTTTAAGGCCTATAACACATAACACTAACGACAAACGGACAAATTTTCAAGTATGTTTCGCATTTACACATTGATCGATGTCTTTTTAACCAAAAATAGAATTAACAGATCTTTTCCAGAGAGATAGAGAGAAAAAAAAAATATTCGGAAAAACTGAGTCAGATGAAACGATGAGTAAAACACCATAAATGTCTTGTATTGCTTCTATATGTTAAATCTGTATATTTATCCACTAGGATATTATGCTAATGGAAGTATTTTTAATACCAAATTTAACGATAAAAAATGAATTACTTAATTTGAATCAAAGCATTTGATTGATTTTAAGAATTTTGTTTCAGCTGTCAAGGAATTTTAAGTGTCCATTTGGAATAAGTATTTAAATGTGAATTTATGTTTATTTCATGTTACCTACTTCCTAATAAATTACCGTTTATAGTTATTTTGGTAAAATAACTATGCCAAAAACGACAAAATGTATGCTGCCGATGCCTTGTTAGAAGTGGCGGTTATCAATTTCTGAATGTTTTTAAACTAGCGGAAATATTTTTCTGAATATTTTCTCTTCTTCATATACAAGATGGCTCAAAATTTGTTGACGGCTGCAATAGTTGTCACCGGTTGCAAATGACGACACATGTCATAATCGAAACAAATATTCCGCCTTCTTTAGGAGTACTTAGTGATTCATGTCTTGTTGACGTGTATTTTGTAGCTCTATTCCAGACCTAGTTTCAAACAGCCAGTTTCGATGCGAAGTCGTTCCACACTTCAAAAGTTGGGCTAAAGAGAGAGCGTACGAGTGAATAAAACGTTTCCCCTTTTTGCCACTTTTGTCCGAGGAATTTCTTCTGGTTATTCCTGGGCTGAATGTCGAATTCAAATTTGATATTTAAACTCGATTTAGTCCTGGCAACGTTGGGAAAACAACTTGCATCTGTTGTCAAAGTAGAATTGACATTTGACGGCATTTGCAACCGGCCGAGTTACAAAAAATTCTTATTTTAATAAATTAGTTTCATTCTTGGTAAAATGAGACGTATAATTCTTAATAATAAAACTACAATCTAAAAACAAGCTTGAATTCAGAAATTATGAAAAAGTTGATTTGAGTTAACAAATATGTATGTATTTTGAATGAATTGATTTTTGGCGTCGTCATTTGAAACATTTCCCGAAGTTGTATTAAAATAATGATTTCGAACTTTCGAACATAACAAACTTTCTACTTTGCCAAAGAATTTCCCAGTTTTACAGACTTTCGTCAACTAATATCCTATTTTGCCACTGATATTTTTTAATTTTTTCCTCATTGTATAAACCATAAAAATGTTCTTCGTTTCTTGATTTGCAATCTAGAAATGATCTTTTCTACCAAAAACTATTGCATTTTTTTATTAAATTTACATAAAACTCAATCTATGACCAACTGGAACTATATGTTTCTCTGAAATCTTGTCATTTCCTTTTTCTTTTTATTCACTAAACCTATTAACACAGAAACTACTTAAAATCACTGCCCAGAAGCTGAATGAGACTTCCGGCACTTAAAACCATATTTGTAAAAATAAGCTCTCCCAAGCCAATGTAGTTTTTAATTAGTTGTTTACCATATTCCAAATTTCACATTGCAAATATGTCTATCAAAAAATCTTACTTATACAGTATTTTACGGATATAAGAAATACTCATATAAGAAAAACTCGCTTATAAGAAACGCAACCTAAAACACCATGTCTTTTTCTTAAATTTCTCTCTGAAATTGAACGTATATAAGAAACTCGCATATAAGAAAAACACGTTTATAAGAAATACCTTTTAATGCACAATACAAATTTTCAAGAACAAAAAAGTACGCATATAAGAAACTAACTTCAGCTTTACTTTGATTGAAATAAAAATTTGTTTACACATACGCACCAATATGTTTCCACCTTTAATAACAACTTCCAGTTTTCCAATAAAAATGACAACGTCAGATTGACAAGAGCGTGAATACTCCGTGGTCTATAAATTGTGACATTTTGATTTTATATTTGATTGTTTGTTTTTGTTTTCGTTTTCGTTTAACTTTCCTGTTTTGTTTTTATGTTGTGTGTTTAAAATGCTTAGAAAAAGAAACACCGTATCCGTAAAAATAAAACTAAAAATTTTAGAAGAAATAAAAAACTTTTTGCATTGTTTTTTTTTTTTCTTAAATCCGTTGTTCTTTATAAGAAATTTTTTTTCTTATATCCGTGTTGCTTATATAAGAAATTTTCTTTCTTATATCCGTTGTTTGCATATAAGAAAAACTCGGATATAAGAAAGAAATGTCCGGGATTTTCAGACTTTCTTATAAGCGTGTTGTACTGTATACCTTTATACATAAGGCATTTAATGAAAAATTCAAGTAACAATTTTTGTTTACTTTAAAATTAATTTGTCGATTGGCATAACTTAACAAACCTGTTTCCTTCAAAAAAAAAAAAAAACAAAAGAAAATATCCCAAGACTTTCGTGTTTAAGTCAAATTTATTTAAGCTTAAGCTTGTACCACATAAAATACTGCAATGGTTTACCACACACACCAAGGAGAATGTCTTGTTTTAGTTGACGTTATAATTAATGTTTTGGGTGTGTGACTAATGTACATAATGCATGTAGGTTAAGAAAATTGATTTTTGTTTAATATAATCGACTATAAAGTATAATAATAATTTATATGACCTTAGAAACTTTATTGGTGGCAATTTAGAGCAATGCAATACCATAATTAAAAACTTTTCAAAAAATTGTTAAAGGCGAGAGAGGCCGTAGTTTAAATAGTAAGACCGTTTTCAGTGTTTCTTACAAAATCACTTTTTATTTGTTCTTAAAGTTCATAAAAAAAAAAACTCTAAATCAACTGATTTGTTAAAAAAAATTGTTTTGTTGTATCGAAGGTGATAAGATTAGCCATTAGCCACTGATGGAACGTTCTGGTATAAAATTTCAAGCGTCTTTTATGAAGACTTACCTAACACCCTTTATTTTATAATTCTTGGTTTAGTCAATAAATAAGAGGGAAAAAAGCAACATTGTTTAGGAGTTCTTAAGATTTTTTTTTTTTTATATTTGCTAATTAAGTTTGACAACTCATTTTATTTTGTATTTGAAAAAAAATCGCTTGTTTTTGAAGTTTTTCTTTTTGTTTATGTTTTTTTAACAATCGTAGTTTGGCATTTTTAATGGATTCTATTTGAGAGGTGTTCGTAAAGATTTTACAAATTTCTAGCAAATTTGGTTGAAATTGCCTTCCTCATTTCGAAATGTGAATTTCTATGGTGGAATTCCATCATTTCGAAAAGTGGTGAACTTGTACGGTGAAATGATTTTCAATCGAGTTTGGAAATTTTTTAACAAATTTACTACATTTACCCTAATTTGCCAGTTCATGTTTCTCAAGCTCACTAAGTTGTCAGAGATCTCTGCAATCTCAGAAATCTGAAAATAATTCCTCAGTGACAGGAATTAAAAAGCTGAGACTAATATTTTTTATATTCGCTTGTTCAATAATTTTTTTTTCGTAGTTGATCAATTAATAAAAAAGAGATGGAGAGGGCTTTTGACTTCTAACGGAGAAATCTTGTTCAGGTTTCTCTTTCTCCTCAGTGAAGCTGTCAGAAGTTTGCTCAGTGAGATCTCAGAAACGTTAACCGGCTAAATAAAAACGTAGTATGCTGTATCACACCCAAATTCTCCAGTTATCGAAATTTTCTGTCAGTTGGAATAAGTATTTGAGATAGAAAAAAATGTATTGTACGCTTTTTTTTCACGAATCGTTGAAAGAGCTCATTAGGAGCATATGAGAAGTTTTTTCGGAAAAATTCAACTGTAAATTAAGGCACTATCTTGGATTTAACGTAGATTTAGTTATCAGTCAATAACTCGACCATTTCTAACTTTTGACAAAAAAGGTTAAGGTTAAAGGTTAAATAGAAGTAAAATGGATTCTATTCGACTTAAGCAATGGTTCCCGCAAGTTGGGGACAATATACAAATTTACCACCTCCTGGTTAACTCAAAGGAGTATAAAATGAATTGCATAAGATGCCAAAAAGGCTGGAGCGTGTGCCGTATAATGGACGAAGCCTGCGGACGTTGCCCGAACAGAAAACCCATTTTGATAAAACAACTTATCATTTGCACATATTGTTGAACGCTATATCCGTCCATTGTGATTTGGCTGAACAGACTGAATAAATGACAGCCAACTTGACAGATATAGCTATGGCTATCAACTGTCAATGTTCATAAGCCCCTATTGGAAGACCCTTTAAATATAGAAACACGTTATCTATGTATCTAAGAAAATTATTTAAAAAAAAAAGAAAAAATGAAAACAGATAAAAAGTTTAAAATACAAATCCACGACCATCAACTCCCCACTATTTTTTCCTTTTCTCATATTTTAGGAAATTAAAATCCTTGATATTTAAAAAGTTTCAATGAACCTTTTCTTGACGAAACACAAATAATTTCTTAGTCAAAGATCTCTTTTCGACTGTTTTTTTTGTTGTTGTTTGTTTTTGTTTATTTCAAAGATGGCCTGCGGGATATTTCATAATTAAAACCAAAAAAAAATATTGTTCCATTTATGAAATGCCTTTTTTCATTTTAATAATTACAAGTTGAAATAAAAGTATGATTTTAGCTAAATGAACATCGTCAAAAACAATATTCCACGATGTGGGGGGATTAAATCAAATGCTGGCGATGCGCGGTATACAAGCTTTGAGCGTTGGATGATGTGACGTGTTTCGAAATATGTATGTACGAATGTATGTTTGTAAAATAGATAGAGAATATTCACGTCACATCGTATAATTTTTGTTTGCTTATGATGCAAAATTGTGTCAAGTGGTTTCCCGCACAAAGTACCAACACACATATCAGCAATCACATTATATTGCATTTGTATCTCCATCGTAGAGTGTTATTCAGAAGATCCCCTAGGTTTTTTCATTCATTTTCTTTTTTACTTACGATACATTTTATTTTTTCTTAACAACGAGAATGATTTCTTTACGCAAACCTGCAATGAGCAAGTGCATCAAAGTTATGCTTTGGGTACATCAACCGCAACACGAGCCATAGTTTTGTAGCGTATATTATGACTTTACCTACTCTCTGATCTCCATATGCTTGCTTTTTTATTGTTTATAAGTACTTTTTTTTATAAAAAAAAAAATATATAAACAAACGAATAAAGTGACATACACATCCATATAAATATTATGTACATATATTTCAAGTATGCGGTTTCACTTTTATTTTAAGAGAAAATATAGCAGCTCGATGATAATACGACGAATGCGAATGACGAAAGTTTTTAGAGCAAAGTTTCTTAAAATAAAAGTTTTTACAATATTTTCTTTCTAAGTTTTTTTTGCTTATAGAATTTCACACAACAGAATGCTATCAATTTCGTTAACAAGATGGATATACTTATAATTGGGGCCCATTGCACTATGTGAAGTATCAAATTATGAAAACAAATTTGTTAAAAAATGCTTACTTAATTTAGTTCATGATGAAGCCTCCACTTTTACTTCTTAAATTCGTGCAATATGGGTTTTGTTTTGAATTTTATTTGTAACCTATCCAAAATAAAAAAAAAAAAAAAAATTGCCAAACCTGACAAGTGTTTTTACCAAAAATATTCGTAAACCATTCGAATTTGTATTGTATTTTTGTTTTTAGGGAACTTCTTATAAGCCTACCTTTTTTTATTAGAGCAACTATGGTAATTTGGTTGACAATTTCAAAAGTCGTTTCCAAATCATATCATTTCCCATAAAAATTCACAGTTTGAAATTACATAATTTAAATAAAAGCTTATGAACACACCCAAGTGGAATCTCTTCAAAGTTCATTGAAATTGTCAAAATTTGATGTAGAAAATCAGAACAGAAATATAAAACAAAGCAAAACCAAAAGATTTGGTTGTTAAAAGTCAAATCAAATTTAAGTAAAATAAGATGTCAAACGAAATTCGTACAATTCTGTAATTTTCAAATTTACCTTATTTCGGTTATAATGAAAATCATTAGACGTGTTTTTTTTTGAGAATCTATACATAGTACATTAAGAAATTCACAGAAAAAAGATCGGATAGGCATGCATTAGCCTGGTTTTTATATTTAACATTGGCCGCGTTCTGTTACACTTAGGATAGCCTATCCAAGATACTCGAGTATCCATGTATGTTTCTGAACGCAAGTCAGCTGTTGTTGACATTTCTCATATGGGATAGATGAGTATACCAGAATTTTTAGGATAGCTTGACAACAACAGAAAGCTATTCAGATGGCTTTGGATACAAATCTGAACGCGGCCATTGGTACTATTGGACACTTGTTAGAATAATTTGAAAATATTGTTTTTTTGTTTACCTTTTTCTTTTTTTGCCATTTTGTTTAGCGTCGATTGAAATTTGCAGCCGAAATAGAAAAACTACAAATTAAAAAGTAAAACCAAGAGAAAGGGTTTGTTCGTAGGTAGTCTATAATCGAAAAAAAATTCGAATTTTCAAAACGCAATTAAATTAAATCAATCAGAAATTTTCTTCGTCACTTTGAAAGTAAAAGAGAACTCTTCATTTCTTTTCTTCTACTTTGATTTCGTGCGACAGAAAATCATTGTGCAAAGAGTGAACAAAATTTCATTCTCACTTTTTTATAGCAAAAGCTTTTATAAATATTTATGGAAATAGGGAATTCTTTGTGATCTTAGAATTAAAACAAAAAGATCGATTTTTTGTCAAATGGAAAATTACAATTATAACTACTCGATGAACACATCCATCGAGATACAATTCAATTATCAATCGAACCAACATTAAAGAACAAAACTAACAAAATTTAATTCGAGGCTCGAATAAACGTCAAAAATCCTGCTTTAGCTTTTATGGGCCGTAATCCTTCTGCCTTATTGATAATAACAATAAGCATTTAACGAGAGCTAATTATTTTATGGTTTATATTTCCAAACTAACTATTTGTAACAGTTATTGGTCGGGTACTTAACAAATATAGAAAAGAAGAATATAAAAATATACTTTATGTTTATAAAGTATTCGAAATGTCAGATACTTTAAAATAGCTTAAATGTGTTTTATTGGTTTTCCAATTCATTTTAAAAAATTATATATTTTTTTTCTCTGACTGTGACATGACGGTGGAATTAAGAAGATTTATTAAACGTTCGCAAAGGGATATGGGATTTTCAATTTCAATTCAATTTCGTTTTGGGCTTAAGTCTGCATGATTTATAAGATGAAGCAGGAAATTACAAATAAAACTTAATTAACTATATCTGACTGAAAACTTTGAGAAAGATGAAGAAATTGACATTGCTAATTAATTTTTTCATATACATATATTTTTTAGAATGTATCGATGTCGTTATTAATAAATTAATTTTAGCATACAGGCATTCAGTAGACGAGGATGAGAAACGTTGGACCTTTAAAGATATGTATTTATTTATTTTTTAAAGAAAAAGAACTTAAAGAGAACATTATTTAAAGTGCTTCGAAGCAAACATCTGGGATGAGCATATGCTTGATGTGATTTTAATTCACACTTTCCTAACCTTTAAGTTATAGAAAAGAAAAATTTGGTTTTAAAATTCAAAAAAAGAAATAACAGCTGGACGATTTATCCTTCGTATGTTTTGTTTTTTTTTTTTTAATTTGTACACCACGTGTCTTTTGGTTAGGTTCGTCCTCCTTTGTATTTTCTTCTATTAAAAAGCAGTCAAAACAATAAAAGAGTGTAATATTAATGTCAAATTTCATAAAGAAACTGCTTAAAAAAAATTTCTAGAATGTTGTAATTGTAAATACTTCCTAAAATAAAGTGGGATTTTTTAGAGGAGGAATGCAACTAGTTATTTAGCTTATTTTATTTAAAAATTTCTTCGTCCAATCTTTTTGATTTCTTTAGTGGTTAATGGTTCTCTCAACCTGATAGGCTCTTTGCACGTAAATTAAACCCCTGAGTTTTCTATAGGTATAAAATTATCCAATTCGCAAAAATCATATTTTTGTCATAATGGGTGTGTTTCTTTATTTTTTCCAGATACGGAATAGAAAAGGCAAAATATTTATCTAGAACATCCAGAATGGAATAAATGAAGAATCAATTTGCATACCTATGTAAAAAATTTTAGCAATCATTTCAAAAACTTTCAACCCCAATCAAGTGATATGGAGTGTATTTATACTGGTCTCTTGCAAACCAATCACCCACACTCATTTTAGTCTTATAAAGTGCTTTACTAAAATTACACTGGTGTATACATAGAGACAGGTTATAACTATAGATTACCAATTGCCTATTTTTTGCAATTTACAGAAGGGATATTTTATTATATAAAATCCCACATCTGGCACAGACTCCTGCGGGAGTTAAAATTCCCATTAAACCAAGTATTTGGAGGAAAGGACGTTTTTCTGGTTTTTAGTTTTTTTTTCCTTCTATTTATGTTACTTTTCATTTTCATAGAAGAAGATTATTTTAGATGAGAGGCAGAAAATAAGGCAGGCAGACAACCAATAGAACAAAAAAAATCAAGAGAATTTCAGAGCATTTCAAAATTAATCGCAAAAGTTTCTCATTATTTTTATGTGGCACGGTTTGGATTTTACGTGGATTTTATGTGGGTGGGTATTTCTCGAGATTGTTTTTAATCATAAAAGTTTGAGCTATATCAAGTTGTGTTGTGTCTGCAGTGGGCTTTTGTATTCTTTAGGACAAAAAAAAATCCAAAGTTTGTTTATTTTGCCATTTTGTGTATATGTATGTATGTATTTATGTGCCTTGATAGTTTATAAGGCTCATTACTCTTATGCAAATTAAAGCTATCAAATTTTTATGTCGCATAATTTGTGAAACTGGAGTATTAATATTAGGTTTGGCTACACTTATTACGGGAGGAAGGAAGCTATTAGAACAATGAGTTCTAGCAAAATTCTATGGTTGAAAATTATAACTTTAGTGGTAAAGTTATCATAATTAATATGAAATTGATTAACCAACCAGCTTTGGGTGATTTAAACAAACGATAAAAGGGAATACATATTCTCATTTCAGAATTATGCTTTTTGCGCACAAGCATTATTGTCAATTGAAATACATATTAACACAAATAAGATGATTATCGTTTTTCCGTTGTTTTTTTTTTTTCTTTTTTGCTTAAGAAAGAAGTGGGCACATTCCCTAAATTCCGTAAATTTCAATTTTATATTTTTATTTCACTTTGAAGGAAAATATTTAATCAAATCATGAGGGAGTACCTACTAATAAGTAGATAATGTGAGTTTTATAAGCATTTAAACCCTTTATGGTATGTTAAATACTTAACTGATCCGATTTAGCATAAGAAAACCTTTGCCAATAGGCTTGAGTTTATTATATATATTTTTCACAACTCATAAACGAAACAGTTTGTTTTTTTTTTTTTTGATAAATGCAGCTGCAGAAACTGACTGGTATAGTCTTAACGTTTTTGTAAATAAATATTTTTTTATTATTACAAAAATAATACAAAGAAGTCGAATATATTTAAATTATAAAATGTGCATGAACCCTGACAATAATTTAGTTAATGTTTTAAAAGCACAGTGGCGCTTGTGTTGTCACATACGAATTTTTTTTAATAAATTTGTTGTCTTCAGTCAATTATTTATTACACTTTTTTTAAAAATGCCTGTTTCTGCATTTTATAAGAACAGAATAGTATTAAATTTATTAATTCAATAGGCACTTCAGAAAAAAATGGCGGAAGAGGTTGCTCTAGTGTAATAATTTAGGAAAAAACTAATGGTATTATACATATATGTCATGCATGACAGTTCAGTGCTCAAGAATATCCATGTATGTTTCTGAACGGAAGCCAGCTGTTGTTGACATTTCTCATAGGATAGATGAGTATACCAGAATTTTTAGGACAGCTTGATATTCAGCCTTATTGTAAGTTTGCCCCGAACAACATTTCGCCAGGAAAACTTGACATTTCACTACTCGCCTTTTGCGAATTTCACACGACATTTCATGTTCAAAAAATTCCCCTTATTGTAAACATTCATTTCGGGCGGAATGTAATGTAATATTACGGATTTTAATATTTGTGTCTTTTACTAGAAAATAACTTTCCTTATATTTGACTGTTTTTGGCTGGATTAGTAAGAGATAAACGCGATCAACAAGTTAGATTTGACTGGCAACACAGCATTTAGTTTAGTTTTGGACCTATTTCTACGAAAGCTTTTCTAAGAAGCTTTTGGTTTTTCAAGATATTCCTTAAGCTGGTGATGGCTAATTAGCGTTTTCATGACCTTAAAAAGAAGTGACGTAAGTTCAATAGAATGATTGTTAGAGATTCTCTATTTTTAAAGGACATGCAAATGCTGTTTTTCATCCCCTCGAAAAGAGACCAGTAGAGTAGTAGGTATAGGTACAGATGAAAATACACACCACGGAGTTGAAGGACATCTTCCATAAGTGCGAAAAAAATACGTCCCATAAAATCGTTATACTGCCCTCTGATTTACAGGAGGAGGAGGCACCATCGAATCGAAAGTATACTGTGCTGTAAGCAAATTTGAGTGCTCTAGTTAGCTGACAGCAGAGATGTCGTTGAAGACAAGCTGCAGAACCTAACACCAAATATTATTTGGTATGTTTTTTTTAATAAAGGCCTTGATTTATTTTTTTGTCCGTTTTATTTTCGTCAAAAATGCACTCAAGGACAAATATTGTGGGCCAGGTCAATGCCTCTAATTTCCCATTTAGAGAAAGAGACAAATTTCACTCACAATGAGCTCCTAAAAACACCATATGGCAATTACTACAGATTATTTTTTTTTTTTATTAAAGGTGTAGGAACCTTAAATGCGAATAATCGATTTTAAAAATAACTCATTTTCACTTTATCTTTCCCAACAATAAACTATTGTTATAGCATATGACAGTTATTAACAAATACTTTGCTGTCTCATGTTGTCGCGAAACCACAATTTTCTATTCATAATTCTATATTTAATAAAGCTGAGATAATTTTGTTTAACAAAATAATTAGTATAGCTTTGTCAATGTCTAAACTTCATAATAATAAATGTACAGTTCATCACGCAATTTTACTTAAACCTATTAATCAAATTCCTTAAATATTTTACTTCCATTCAACACTTGACAATTCCTTATAGACCTATGTAGATTAAACCTGAAAAAAAAGACATTGTTTGTATAATGAGATACATATCTACGTCTTCTTATCGATTTACATATATTTGTATATTCATACTATACTACCTTAAAGAGACATTTGCATTATTACGTATAGGTAACTTTACTTAAGTGGAGTCGGGAATTAAGATGTTTCCCTTTTCAACAACTTAAAACCAAAATAATAAAAACTTCTACACAACTGCATTAGCGCTTAATAATAATAATCTACCGTTTTAGGTGATTCTATATATGCGATGAATACATAATCAAGGTTATATGTTGTTTCAATGTGGGTATCTACACAAGAATTTTCAACCTACATTAAAACTAAAACGCATAGAGAGAAGGTTTAGCATTTTGTTTTGGTTTATTAAATCGACTTATAGCACGCAACATACGTAGGTCGTTGTCGTTCATTGATACCTATATTATAAACTCGACGAATAAACTTCACACCATTACCAACTTTATAAAGACTCTCTAATCCGAATCAATCAAACTCAATAACACCAAACTAAAATCAGGTTTTCTCTTACAGGGAATAATCTTAATCAAATCGGATTACAAGTTGGACTTACGTTTTTTTTTTATATACAAGGTAATTTTCCCACGACTTTAAATCCAATTGAAGTCTATATAGATAAATAAAGGTAGATACTTTTCGTTCCTTTATCAAATCACCGTAAAATAAGGTCAATGCAATGAGAGCAATTAAATTTACATACAACGTACGGTCAAATGACGTTTAAAAACTGTCTCACACAATACAATATTGGAAATAATCTGCAGAATCGTACAAAATACTACGCAGTATTTTGACGTAAAATTAAAGTACGAACAAAGACCACCAAAAAAAACTTTATACTCAAACACGACACGACAAGGAAGACGTAATAAATCAATAATAAAGAAGGAAACCTTTCCTCTTGTAGCCATTTCCTTTTCTCGTTTTATTTGCAAAATGACATTATACGCTAGAATGTTGGTCACCATTGTACTTTATTATATGCTTGAAAAGCACCTAACACAGTGTATATAGTATTATGGAAAATGGAAAATCGATTTCGAAAAGACCCCCCCATGTTGCTCGACCAGAGAATAGTGGAGAACTTACGTCACACACAGTTTTAAGGACACACCAAAAAGAGTAGATATTTTTGGATGAAAAAATATAGTTTTACTTATTTTTTTTTTTAATTTTAAGAAAAAATTACCTTTTCACTAGACGAATAAAGAACTGAAAGTTACACGAAAGTATGATGTTTTATTCCAATATTATTAGATTTTCAAAGGATTCCAGAAGGAATCCTAATTTTTTTTCCTTTTTGCTTGATTTTATATATATTTGCCTGCTTTTTTTCACCACACTTTACTTTGGAAAATTCACAACGCAACCATATTGCCGTGATAACACTTTTTTTATTTGATTTTTCTTTCAGCCACTATAGCCAGGCTTTAGTAATCCTTTTCCGCGAAAGGATTATTATAAAATAATATTGCACATGATTCACACCACACTAAAAACACAGATTGAGAAACATGTCAAAATCGAACAAGCACCAGAAAGCAAGAAGCACCAACAAAAAATTAGGAAAATTATGTAAAACACATACAAGAAATCTTAAGAGATACTTTCTTCATAGAATGCAACTGACAACGAATTATAGGCAACTTTTTGGGTTTTTTACGAATCTCCAGATTTCTTTGAATAAATAATATTAATCGATGAGGAAAAACTAAATTTATAAATAAACTTTCATTCAGTTTTATTTTTTTTTTAATTCTCCTCGATAGTGGGAAAAATCACTAACGGCCACTTATTAGATACTTTTTCGAATGGGCATGTTGCTTATGTTGACCATTTTTCGTTAGGGTGTAAGTGGAGAGTAAGTATGTGCAGCATAAAAGTTACGAGGGGAAGTGTGGTGAATATTTGCGACTTGCGTGCAATCTTCACTCACGTTGCTAAATAGATAGATTCGTAGAAACGAATGAAACCACCGCACGTTAAACGAACAAGTCTAAAAAAATAGACAGATAGAAAAAAAAATGAAATTATCACAACCACTGACAAAGAAGATGGAGAAACGCTTGTATAGAATAAAAGATAAAAGCCCGAGATGTCGTGCGTTCCACTTAAACGCTGGAAGCACAGTGTCGAAGGCTCCGCATTCCCATCCGCTGCCGTCAACTTTGTCATGTGTGTTCCATTAAGCGTGTGGTGTTTTTTTTTTTTATTTATTGTGTCGATTGTGCTTTGTATTATGCACCCAACTTTTGAATCTGACAGTGACGTCCGTCTTGGTAGTCGTTGTCGCTTTAAGTTGACTTGGTATACACTTTGACGCATAAATTACTGGATGCAACTTATCATTTTGGGTTTTTGTGATGTTAGAACAGACATGTACAAATCTTATCTGCTCATGGATTGGATTATATGCGCTTGCATTTAATCTGACGCCAACATGTCGACAGATATAAAATATTTTCTATATGTAATTACATTACTGGAGTATTTGTTTTTTTTTTTTTAAGGCGATTAGGAGTTGGTATTTCAATTGCTATAGAAGGTGACTTCACGCCTACACTGCATAATGAAATAACGAAGAGTCACTTGAACAAATGTTGGTTACTGATCAAGTTTCCTTGTTTAGGAGTCTGCTTTGTTGATGTTTTTTTTTTTTTTTTTGCAAAAAGATTGAAGAGATGATGAAACAGATAACAAAAACGTCAGTGTAGGCAGATTGTATCTTGAACTCAAAAAGTATATCTATTTAAAACAAACAAAAAACATATAGAAATTGTATATATTTGATGTTTTTATTTATGACCAGTTTAATAGTTAAGATAAGTACAAACTACAGACGGTTGTGACAATGGGCCCCTACCTTAAATTTTAATCGGAGAGCAGATTTGATCACAAATTGTAACAATTTTATTAAATTTGTTCCTTGAATCCTGAATTCGGTTAAGAGTTGCAACCAAAGTGTTTTTTTTTTTAGTTTTAGCTCTGGTGAGCTGATTCTGTATTTCTTGCAAGCTAGAACCCCCTGAACTCATCATAAAAAAGACCAAGTAATAGTATTTTGCTGTAGCGAGTTAGAATAACGAATAACTGCATGAATACAATAGAGTGCTGCAACTGGAACTTGAGCTGGAGCTGCAACATCTATGAAAAAAAAGTGTCGTACGTGCTTCTTTTAAGGAGTGACAATGTACAATCTTTTGTATATTTTAAAGAAAAAAATATAATGAAGGGCTTAATAATCTTGTTATTTCTGATTTTTTCTTTTAATTTACAATTTTTTTCTCGAAACAAATAAGCACAAAAAGCTTAAATATTTTTTTCCGGATCTCTTTTTCTTGATACAAATTGAAACGTCAAAATTGGAAATGCAGCACCAACTTCAGGTCCGTTTGCAGCGTTTGTGTTCGTAACATTGAATAACTGTCAAATTACAGTTATTCCAGCTGCATTTCCAGTTGCAGCTCCGTCTTCATTGTGTTCACTGCATTGACTTACTAGATATGGACTGCCAGGAGCCAACTTCACGATGGTTCAACCTATAACTAAACGACACTAGTGCTATTTTTGCTGAAGCGGAAAACACGGTGAAGCATTTTTGACACTTCAGTTTTCTCCTTGTTTTTTTTCATGTTTGTGTTTTGTTTTTTTTTTTTATTTATTTTAGTCTCGAAAATAATTAAAAATTTCGGTATAAATTAACTTATTAAGAAAAAAGATATAAAATTCTAAAAAGTTAGCACCTCGCTGTGTTAGAAGAAGCTTCGGGTGACCAAAGGAATTTGTGTCCAAGTGCTTAACTAAGTGCGTCCGTGCAAGTTTGAAAAGTGGGCGACGGTGCTGGTGGATAATTTGTTACTTTGAGAAGTTTAACAATTTTGAATAAAAAACACACTACACACGATATCTGTGCAGTGTCCAAGTGAATACGTTTATGTCTGCCACTGTCAGTATATATACAATATACAATAAATACAATTATAACAAAATTATTTCGCACGACGCGAATGTGAAATGAAAATTAAAAATATAAGTACACAAACTACAAACGTCACTAGAGTTAAAACAGATGGCTTAGTTTTTATAAGAAATAATAATAGATGTCAGTAGTTTCTAAGGCGAAAAAAGCTTGTCCAGACAAAGTGGCAACAGATGGCACTGAAAATAAGTACATCTGTTTGCCGCTTCTACCGTTTTAGCGATAATGTCACTAAGGAGAGGTTGAACCATTTTCATTTCGGCATTTGTATGGAAAAGACACTCGACTGGCAGTCCATATATAATAGGTCAATGGTTCACTGTTTTTATTTGACGTTTGAAAGAAAAAGCTGTGTATTCAGATCGAATCTCTCACCCCATAAGAGAGCACATATTTCGTGTTGAGAATTGCTCTTTTTCTTGCAATGAAACTCTTAAAATAAGAAAAGGGTACATCTTTTGAGTTCAAATCTTTTCGTGAATGAAATTTGCTATAAGTGTCTCACAATAACAAAAATTGTTTGTTTGGGTGAGTTCATCGTACTGTAAGATAATTTACAATTTCATTATCAGATCGTTTTCCGGAAATGGCCTGACAATGCTTTTTATAACAATAGCTCTTTTTGGTAACGTGAAATTTCTTGAAAAATTTCACAAATTTTCACAAATTGTCTAAAATTCCAGTTTGTTAACTAAAAAAAGTTGCAACAAAAGAGCACAATGAGAGAGCCAATAATATCCCCTCCATTGGATAACTTGCGAATTTCTGCTACACAAATTTCTGTGTGCAAAGAGTGTAAAAACTATCAAATAAACAGCTGTCAGTGTCTGTCACTTGACACCGTCAGCTAAGAATATACAGGAAATTCATTTTGGTCTTCGCCATTTTAATTGCAAATCATCTAAGGCCGAACTAGACGTGTCGTAATCGGTAGTTTTATAGTTTGTCCCAAATTTTAAAATTTAAAAATTACAAGATTTTGATTTTCTCCGTTTGACCGTCTTGTAAAAGTGACATTTCATATAAAAAGTGGTTTGTGTTTGTTAACTTTTTGCCATGTTTTTCGTCTCTGAGGGTAGTTTCTCCTTCCTTCAAAGTTTGACAGGTTTAACACATTTTTCAAATAAAACTGTAAGTTTATACGATTGGAACTTTGAGGCCACACGACACGAGGCACAATACACTAAAATTTTTTAAGTAGACAAAACTTGAGGAACTCACTCGTTAAATGGTTTTTCGAATTCACCAGCGAGTGAAGCAAATACAAAAAGGAATTTAACAGTTCATGTACATATGCAGTCAACTTGCTTAGCAAGTACTCGCATTACATATTATTTTTTTAATAACAGATCTGCAAAATATTTTCTCATATGACAACCCTCTGCAAATAGGTTTCGGATTTTTTTTTTTACTTGTTTTCTTATCACATTCACATTTCCAGGAGATATATTTATCTAAATATATTAGTTATAAATTGGCATGCCTCTAGTCTCGTCTTAATAAATACACAAAATGAAATAAATAAAAAAAATAAATATACAATAATATAAATTGTGTGTATATGAAATCTGAAAATTGTTTGTGAATTTTTTACAGAAGAGCGTTAAAGATACATATATTAACAAGGACGAACAAGGAAATATTATTTTTTATTTTATTTATATTATTATTGAAAAAGGTCGCTTTGCGGACCCAAAGAACCTTGAATGCCCTATGCATGACAACCGGCGGCGGATTGCCCGAGTATTTCGGGCAGCATAAACTTTTATAAACAAAACTGTTGTAAATTATCATTTTTTTAAGTCACTATGTCAATTGTAATTACTGGTTTATATAAAGAAAATACAAAGTTAAACTTTAAAATGTTAAAACAGTGTTCTTCCCTACCTATCCTAACCTAACATATCTATAATTAGATATCTGGATTTTATACTAATCAAGCAATCCTTAAAAATTATTTTAAGAACGCACATAATAAACGAATATTATTGAAACCCCCACATCGCCGCCACCACTGTCTTTTATTCCTTGAAAGGAGTAATATAAAATCTACCACCACAAGGATAGACTTAATTTTCTCGGAAAAAAAAAAAAGTTAAATTGTGCATTCAGAGCACGTTCCAACGATGTTAACAAACGACACAATATGGAATTTTATTATACCCATTTTAGACTACATGCGTAGAAAGGGGCTTTATGAATCGATTAAAGTATACTCCACAGGAGATTTAAGCCCGAGAGGGGTTTCCCCATACGACAAGAAAAATGAAGAAAAAAAATGTTTAAATGTATTTGGGAATCCTCCAACGCATCTTGAAAAGAATTTATATGCAGAGAGCGTAACGAAACCTCATTTTATTTTGTGCCGACTTCAGATGGATTCACCTCTACCACCCTCTGTTCTTCATTGCTAGTCCTTTCAAGTTGTATGTTTTGTATTTTCTAAAATAAATATTCTAAGCTAGCTCAATTTTTCCGGCAACCCTCATCTGTGTTGAGTATGCGCTAAAGAAATTAAAGATTGGAAAATTTGACAGAAATGGTGAATGTGGTAGAAGTACAAAAAAATAAGGGTAATAATTATGAAGTCGCGGTGTTGGAATGAAAACTTAATAAAACAGGCGAATAGAGGGTGTAAAGCAAATACCACTGATGTCCCCAATTACTTTGCAGATTCTCCACTTGTATTATTTCCGTCAATATAGTTCAGGGCTGACACTTACCACAGGAACTCCTACCTTCATTATCAAACATGGGATGAATATTATGGAGGTATAAACTCATTTTGCCAGTTTTGTCAATGAAGTTTATGACCAGCCTTGGGCGATGGCTTTCCTTGTGAAAATAACCACATATACACGGACGACTGATATGTAAAAAAAATTGTAGTGTGATACATGATTTACGGAAATTTAACGATTTGTTTACAAGCAACGTTTCGTGTACCAAATGGCACAGTGTTTTATTACAGCTTAATGATATTGGCAATCAGTATCAGAAGCTAATTTTGTTTACAAACGAAATTAGATTTTTTTTTGTAAATATTGTTTTTTTTTTTAGGAAAAGAAGAATAAATAAAATGATATGTATACATAGATTTTAAATAGATTTTAAATATATTTTTAAGGTACACTTCACTACTTGAACAATGTGTTATTAAAACAAATATCTACAGTGAATTCTCTCATAACTCGACACTGAAGGTACCCAAAAATTTGTCCGGTAATGTGAGGTGTCCGCTTATGAGAAAACAAAAAATAAAATTGAGAACCTTTAAAAGAAGACACATAAGCATATTCTAGAACGTTCCACATTCGTTGCCGTATTCGAAAAATTGGAATGTAGTTTAGGCAATTTTACAAACAAATCATCTATGAATTAATTTCTGTCCCAGAGCAAAAACAAAAATTCGAATTTTCCCTTTTATTTTTTTAATTTGATTTGTACAAAATTTTAAGCAAATTGGTCCATCCGTTTAGGCTGTAGATCAAATCACAGTGGACACACCGTCTTTGAATTACATTTTTAATTTTTTTACAAGTTTATAGAAAACGAAATAATTTTTGTACACAAAAACAACTTTTGACGTTTCATATTTGACGTTTGACAAACACCTGATTCAATTAAACAGCATTTAACCAAAGTAAGGGCGTTCATACAAACATTTGTGTAAACTTATCATTTTACACAATTTGTAAACTTACGATGCACGTTGCATGAATACCGTTAATGTATCGAAATAATTCGTTAAATGTAGGTAAAGAAATCTAAAAGTTTGTTTTTATTTGCTCCTATTTCAGACAAAGAGAGTTCGATTTCAATTCTTTGTTTTATTTTAGGAAATTGATGCTTGGAAGAAAACATAAGTTATAAAAAAAGATAACACACGCATAATTACAAAGATTTTTTTCCGAAAGAATAAGTATATTTTTTATAGATACTCGGCATGCTGAATTTGAAAATGACACCCATTTTCATCCACCAGCTTTAGTTTTTGACCTTCAACTTCTCTGTCGTCAGTTTCTATGTGGCAAGGAACTGTCAGTGATGTTCGTTGTACGAGCTCTTGAGCTAGGTTTATTATGAGAGTTGGTCGTTTGGCAGATGGTACATTCATTTATTGGGGTTATTTAAGCTAATACCACTTACATTAACAAGGTAAAAACAACAATTAAGTTGTTCAACTCAGTTTTAGCACAAAATTTTCTGCACTTACTTTTGTACCAATGCATGTATGCGAACCCGCCTGAAAAAATGGATTTTTTTTGTTAAGTGGTCTTTCATTGAAACTCATAATTGGAAATTTTAATTTCTTATTTTGGGACACTTTAAAGGCAAAATCACTGATTATTTTGATGCCAATATAAAGCTTATGACATTTATTATTTCTAGTCAAAAAATATTTCATTTCAGCCCAACCTTCCACGTAAAACGACTTCTAAGTTTTCAATGATCAATGTGAGAATAGTTCAATCACTGAAATAATGAAACTCATTTCATGTCAAAGGTTGGGCTTAAATGAAATAAAAATTATCAAGAATTAATATTTGAGTCATCAGCTTTATATTGGCATCAAAATAATCACTAATTTTGATTTTTAAGTGCCTCAAAACTTAAAAACAAAAATTCCTATGATGGTTTTCAATGGACTGGGCTCAAAGTTGAGTCAAGGTCCATAAAAAATTTTAGAGGAGAAAAAAATGTCAAATATTCGTTAGGTATTATTTGCTAATTTGTTGGGCAAGTTTAGCTATCCCTTCAGAAATACCATGTACACAACAAAAACAAAAACTTTTAAGCCTCTATAAAATTGTATGAAAAATTCAAATACAAAGTTATTAAAATTTCAACATTGCACTTCTATATTGCCAATAAGTCACAGTGGTAAGCCTGTTGGATTTGTAAGCAGAATGATTCTCGGATCGAAGCCCAAGTAAACTTACTTTTTTATGCTGCTTTTTGATGCAAAATGTTACATTACAGTGGGGGTCTTGTCCCTAGAGAATTTCGATAGTTACCCTTGCTAGACAGACGTATCTTTTCCAGCCCCCTCATTGAACGACATTTTTATGAACTTACGATTTTTGAGACAAGTGCAACTAATTCAAAATATACTGAATATGTACATTTTTATAAATTGACTTAGTTTGCAAATTATTTTCTGGACTTAAGCCCATATGACATTACATGTAAATGATACAACGAATTCATTACTGAAAATTCCGATATGAATGATTGTGTATAATCAATGAACAATAATGAAAAAACAGCTTATATTGCCTAACCTTCAAGCGCATCATTCGTATCGTATGGATTTTTTCTAAAAATCAGCTTTGCAGATGTGGCGCATTTCACCTTCACTACTAGTATAAAAATCAAAATTGTATTATTTGTCGCTTTTAAAACACATAGAAAAGCCATTGGTTTAGTTACAGCAAAACCATTCTCCATGTTCATTGAGATTTGGAAATAAAGCCCAGAACGAAAACTTAAAACTGTTACTGCCATATTATTCACTGACGGTTTTAAATTTACACCTGTATTAAAAGTAAGTTAATCCCAAAAGTTAAACCCAAAAGCATAATATTCACTCGTTATACCTGGAAATAGACCCATTTTATTAAACATTTTAGCGTTTAATCCGACCCAATTTTAACTGCCCTCCTGGGAGCAGTTGAAGTAGTTACACCTGGGTGTAAGCTTAAATTTCAATTTTGTGCGAAATTGGCATTTTACATTTGAGATTTTCTTGTGCGAGACTGAATATAAATATACGAAAAAGAAAATGAATTTTATTCAGGAAAAAGATGTTTTCGTCGTCAGAATATGAGTTTCAGGACCAATTGGTGAATCAACTTCCTCTTCGTCGAATGTACAAGCGGGTTTGCGTCGATAATTACGATGGTGAGGATTTTCGTTAAGTATAGTACGGTTGTACAGTACATGCCGGTGTAACTAATTTTTAATCAATCAAGTTTAATGCGTGTTTTTGAGTGAATATTATGAACATAAGTTAAAATTGTCGGGTTTACAAAATTTGGATTAAATGGACGGATTTAAAATTCACTTACACCTGACAACACCCTTTGTGAATAATATGGGTTATACAATTTAAATTTGTCGACAAACGCAATTTTTTTAATTTTTATTAGATATACATTCTAATACATACTAATTTCTAACTTGAATTTTTGACTGATTGTTTATCTCCTAAAAAGAATTTATCAATTTAAGTTTGCTGAATTTTATTTCTAGGCGTTAAGTTCCATAGAAAAAAATATTCAGTATCTCGAAATTATCACATCTCACTGAAATTCATGAGGATTATTTTGAGCAAGTTTTAAGGAATATTTCCTTGTACACTTTATATTCACACCAAAATATATGTCAATAAATATGCACCTCATTCTGGCGGAATTGAAAATTTGATGTGAACAAGAATTTTTGTGTCTACCAAGAAAACTCAACCTTGAATTGAGGGGTAATCTTAATTTATTTTAGCTTTGCACAAATTTAATTTAATTTAATTTTTGTTCCTTAATTTTCTCCGAGTCACTTACTTTGACTTTGAAGGCTTTGTTTCTGGCTCTGCAACTGTCTGTTCATAATTTTAAATCACCCTTCATGTGGATTTTGTAAAATCATTACTATCAGGTGATGGATTTTCTGGTGGTCCTTAAATAAATTCGACTAAAATTGTTTCATAAAACATCTCTGCAACTGATACTTCCATATCCTTCCATAAGCCACAAAAACTGAAGATAAAACATCGATCCAGTTTGACAAATTATGAAATTTTATAGATACTTTTTGAGTTTTGTGTATACTTTTAATTATCCCATTTACATATTGTATGGATGGTAGGCCATTGTAGTAGGAATGTGTTTGAAGCACCTTGAATAAAGGAGACTGTTTGCCTTGTACTGTAGTTATTCCTTACAGAAGCCATTGAAAATAACATTTCAAGATTCGATGCAGTCGAATAAAATGGGGTTTACGAAACCACATTTTCAAAGTTCGTTAGTGCTCTCAAGGTGTTTAAATAGAAGCGTCTGCCGAAAAGCTCTTTCGTCATTATTCATTAACATTAGAAAGCTGCAATCAATGTGTTGTTTAGTTTTTTTGTAAACAAAAATGGCATTGTTTTTGGTGATTTAACAATTTAATCCAAGAGCACTCGACATAAAAACAGGGGTAGGTATGTTTTGTTTAGCATGGACGACACACCCTTTTTGCAAACTTTATAGGAAATTGTAAGCATTAAAAAATAGAGAAGGAATAAAGGCTCTTGGAGTATGATTTTCATTGGATGGACTGGGTTTATTTATTTAAATATTTCATTGTTCCATGACGCAATCAACATAGTAAATATTAAAATCTGCCCAATTATTAAAAAACTAAACAATAAACCATTAAATTTGGTCATCGAAATGATTCATAATCCAATTTTGTTTTACAATTGGAAACAAAAAACAAACAGAATAAAAAATAAAAAGTTCTTCCAGTTTGAAAACTGAAATTTAAAGTTGGAAACCCACGTAATCTGCCTTCTCCGGCCTCGGGTACCATTGATTAACAGTTTATATCCACCCAAAATCTAAAAAGGAAACACAAAATTCATCACCACTCCACCACCACCAACCACGACATCGCCGTAAGTCGTAACACTTGGGAATTCGCAAACGTTCCAACAAAATGTGTTATAAAAAAAAATAAAAAAAAAAATAAAATGCTTACCTTTTTTGCAACGACAAAGTTCTTTCATTTTTTTTTTTTATTTCAATTCCACAAAAAAATTATGTTCGGAAGCAATTAATAATTTATTAAAATTAAATTGCCCTTCCACTGATTATGATTTACAAACATTCGAATATAAACATTTTCTTTATTTTTCTTGTGTAAAATATAACAATGGAGATGGAGAATAGTCGAAAACACACAGAACTTAAGCTTTGCGAAAAAAAATTTAATTTTCTCTTTTTTTTCGACAAGACAAATTGGTTTTGTTTACAAAGCTGTTTCGCAAGGTTTTTTTTACTTAAAACTTTTTCATGGAAATATAAATATTTAATGGTGTTTAGGGTAAATGTTGTTGCGAATTTTTTGTTTAGTTGCTTCCAATTCTTTGGGTTTATAAATGTTTAGTTTTTTTGTGGTTTATTTTGCAAATTAATTATGTCGTTGTCACGGACACGGAAAAAGACTACATCGTTGATGGTGGTCGGAATAAAAATCGTGAAAAAATGTATATTGTGGGGAGAAGTGATGATTGTGAATGACGAACGAAAAAGAAAAAGGGAACGTCAAAATAATATGTTATTGTGAACCTAGTTGCTAACTGGAAAAGACAGGACCATTCTTATTGGAAAATATAACAGTTTTAAATGCATGTTTTTTTTTTTAATAGGGTGTTTGTATTGTTCTCCTTCACACGAGGAAACAATTTCGTGGAGATTTTTTTGACGTTTTAATTTCCTTAAAAACTTCAGCAATGCGACAATTTGCGATGAATCATGCAGGTCCACTGAAGAGAAATTCATAATCGCAAAAAATTCATTTAAAATATTTTTGTATTAGTGAAATGAAAAACCTACATTAATTTTTTATTCAAAATAAAAATAAATCTTACCTAATTATCTTTTTTGATGAAATAGTTTATATATTAATATCTGTATTTTATTTTTCCTCAGTTCGGATACAATTCAGATCATGAAAATATAACAACCGATGAACTAAATTCCGAAGCATGAGTTGTTCCGTGTTCACACCAAATTCTGTAATTCGGAAAAAGTGAAGTAGCAATTTGTATGATAAGCAAATTTATTCAAGTATATTTTGACCGTGAATAGAAAGTGTACACGGAAAATTATTCAATTATTTTTTCTTTACATTACTGACACTATTTGAAGATTAAAATAGTCAAATTCCCATCAAAGTATCTTGATTCCACAAGTTCAAAGTTTCCAAGGTATAGCGAAAAACTTTTTACTTCGAAAACCCAGATTTAGAACCAGTTTGTTCACGGCTGATTATCTCTAATCAAGGATTACGTCAGTGATAAATCATCGAATGTCCACGATAACCAACATTTTTATTATGGAATCCAAAATTTGAGTTGTTAATCAAGAAAATCGCTAATTAGCCGAATTTGGTTGTCGCGACAGTTTCGCGTTGGTTTGGGGGAGCACAGGTACTCCAAACACCCCATGTCTCGTCACTGTAAATTAAGTGTGGCATATAAAAAAAAAAACTGTCGCGCAGTTCCTTAGAAGTAGATTTATGAATGGTGTACTAACAAGAAGGGTAGATTTCATTCCAAAATCCTCCTCGTTTCTACGCACATAATATCTGCCTGTCCAACTGGATGCGGCTTTTAGTAAAACTGTGTAAGCAGGCACAAAATGGAGCATTGTCCCCTTTTCACACGAGCTGCAGGAGATTTTATTGATGTTTTCTTTTAAAAATCTCTTGTGCCCTTCACACGTGAAAACATAATCGTTGAAATTTTTTGTAGTTCCCTTTTAAAGTAGCTTGGTTGAACACACATCACTGTGTGTGTGAAGAGGAATGTCAAAAAAATCTCCTCAAATCACTGCCTAAGGAGATTTCGTTTCCCTCTCTTACTTCGTGCCCTTCTTAACTAAAAGTTGCTGGAAACTCATAGTCTCATTTATTAGATTTTTGTCTACTTAGACACTGTCTAACTATTTTCAAATTGGTCGAAATATGCTTTATTTAATAAAAATAAATATGACATTATTAACGGATAAGACAATCTACTCTTGTGTCTAAGTTTGGCAGCTATAAGACAACAATAAACAAGGTTTTTGAACACATTTTCCAAAGTTGGACAGTTGTCTAAAGTTAGACAACGTTTATAAATAAGACCATCAGTTTCCTCGTGTGAAAGGGGATATACAACTCAAGTAACAAAAATCCGACACTAATCCAACTAGAGCTCTCGATCATGCATATAAACGGGTCAATTCAGCAACTGCTAAATGTAAACGTAGATCTTGAACGAACCAAAAAACTGTTATACGCACCTGTTGCCAAAATCAACTGAACAAATTTGACAATTCAGAAAATAAACAAACGGTAGGTACGTGGTAGTACGGAAGCCGTATAAAAATTTCTAGTATGAATCTAGCCGGTGGTGGTAGTCAAATTATTCAAAATTAGTTATGAAATTGTTAATTTTTCTAATAATACCCATCCAGGGCTTATTAGCCCTCGATTCAGAAGGTCAGTGCCCTGTAAACAAAGCAGAGCACTCTTCTAAACCATTCTATCAAAAAGGTACTTAGGTACGCAAAGAACTTTTTCCAACTGTGCAATTACTTTATTATTTCTTTTTTTAGAGGCAAATTTTATTCTCAATCAGATAAAAGCCTCAAACAAAACCTATTTGCCATGCCTAATCGAAGCAGACGATGCATGTTCCTGCCACACGAGTATAATTGAAAAAGACTTGGCGCCGTTTCGTTCTACCGGAATAACGAAGAAAGTCATCGAAACAATGTTCCCGTATGGAACTAAGTACCAAATCGTTGATCATAAACTGTATCGCCAGAAAACTTGTATGTTCCCATCGAGGTGTTCGGGAATTGAGCATTTTATAAAACCACTCTTAAAAGATTTGCCGAACATGGAGATGGTGATCAACTGCCGAGATTGGCCTCAGATTAGAAGAGATCATGGTCCAAAAGGACCTGTGTTGTCTTTCTCAAAAACAGATGACTACTTAGACATAATGTATCCAGCCTGGTCCTTCTGGGAAGGTGGACCGGCGATTGCTCTACATCCCACAGGTATTGGCCGTTGGGACAAACATCGCAATTCAATTACAATGGCTGGCAAAAAATGGCCTTGGGATAAAAAAATTGAAAAAGGGTTCTTTCGTGGTTCAAGAACATCGGACGAACGCGATTCCTTGGTTCTTTTGTCAAGGAAAAGTCCAGACCTCGTAGACGCCCAATACACTAAAAACCAAGCCTGGAAATCGCTAAAAGATACTCTTAATGTAGAACCGGCATCAGAAGTAAGCTTTGAAGATCATTGCCAGTACAAGTATTTGTTTAACTTCCGTGGTGTGGCTGCTAGTTTCAGACTCAAACATTTGTTTCTCTGCAAATCATTAGTATTCCATGTCGGAAACGAATGGAATGAGTTCTTTTATCTTGCAATGAAACCGTGGGTCCACTATATTCCTGTTAAGTCTTATCCAACAGAACAGGAACTCGAGAGTATTTTGTTATTCTTCAAAGAACACGATAAACTAGCTAAGGATATTGCCCAAAGAGGATATACATTCATTTGGAATCATCTGAGACTATCAGATGTGCAATGCTATTGGCGTAAGTTGTTAATTGAGTATGGAAAACTGATGCGTTATGATATAGAGCTGGACAAGAATCTCAAGAAAATTTTTTAAATATAAAGTAGTTTTGTACTGCAGACATTCCCTAGAAATTTAAAGCGCCTTATAGTATAACATTAGAAGCCTTTTTTAAATATTGAAATATAAACTTTACACATTCCAACAAAATTTTTTGAGTCGCCTAAACCATCCAATAAAAAAATGATTCCACTTTTGATTCATCAATTTGCCTTAAAAACCCATATCTATGTACATATTTCAAAGGTTCATAGAAAGAAAACATAAATGGGATTCTGGACGATTTATTTTTGGGTAGAAAATCTATAATTCTCCGAAACCATCATATTTTTTTTATACATTTTTTTAGATATGCCTTAAGAATTCAAACATAATTAATAAAACTGGTGGCGCGACAGGTGGTGGAGAATTTCCTAAAAGATATCCTTTAGAAAATTACTCCTACCGTGATAACTTCAAGTTGAATAATAATTTTAACAAAGAAAGGTAAAACTGTAATATTATGCTATAACTCCTTTTAAAATTAAAACATAAAATATTCTTCTAACACTATAAAAATTTCAGAGTCAACTTAGGCCCTCTGCACACGAAACGTCTCGTCATAGACGCGTACTACGATTATTTGTGGCTTGTGTGTAGCTCACGTGTGTTTCAATAGAGAACCGCACACGAAGTGGAAGTTGCTCTTATTCTTCGCAGCACACAAGCTACAAATCGCTTGCCGTACAAGTGCAAGTCGCCAGGCGTATTTGCTGAACATTTTGTTGAAAATTCTATGTCAACTTTTAATACATACCAAAATTGTGTGGAAATGTTCAGCTTCGTATGCAGACCTCTAGTCGTAGTGGAATCGAAGAGGCGATTCGTGTGCAGAAGGCCTTAGGAGAACTTCGAAAAAATAGAAATAGGTACAGCATTCGCTTTTCTAGCACACTTCCATTTTATCTATTTAGTTTAAGAGATGGTTTTTTTGGGTGAATAATTCCAGCATTTAGTTATTTTAGGGCGAAGTAAAAACAACAAAAATGAAATCCTATTATTCCCCTTTAAAAAATGAAATAGGGTAAAGCCAAAAAACGTCCGATTTTGAAATTTTGTATTTTAAAGGTTCAGAGAGTTTTTTGTTTTACAATTTATACGGTAAAATTAGATAGTATTAAAAACACATATTTTGAAATAAGAAGTAAATAAAAAAATTGTTGAGAAAAAATAAAAAATGTTGCTGCCATTGCAAAATATTAAATTTCTGCACTTTGTGTGGATAAGAAGAACTGTTGAAATCATAATATACATCACAATACATAATATTATAAATGTGAAGTATGTTTGAATTTTTGTCATTTTGCCATGTTTGAAATTCTGGACTGAAAATTTGACTACCGGGGAATCAAGGACTTTTCACATTTCTTTTAAGGCACTTTCGTAACAGATTAATGTTTTGTCTTTGAACCGCAATAATTTAGGGTCGGATATAATAGAAAAATAGTTATATTCGCAATTTTAAACTATACTAAATAAACTAATGCAGAGTGAATAGTGCTTGGGTTCACTCAGTCGTATTTATTAGATTTTTGTCTACTTAGACACTGTCTAACTATTTTCAAATTGGTGGAAATTTAATTTAATAAAAATAAATATCACATTATTCACGGTTAAGACAATCTACTCTTGTGTCTAAGTTATGCGGCTATTAGACAACAATAAACAAAGTTTTTGAACACATTTTCCAAAGTTGGACAGTTGTCTAAAGTTAGACAACGTTTATAAATAAGACGAACTGATTCTAGAGTTTCGAATATGAAATAAGCTGGTAGATTCAGTTATTGAGGTGATTGACATTGCCTGGTTGTATTATTTATTTATTTATTTTTTTGTTAATTTCTTACAATACTTGGGTTTGTCAACCCGTGCGAAGCCGGAGCGGGCCAGCTAGTGTTTAATATAATAGTTGTGAAAAAATTGAAATAAACGATGTGCTATGGTTTTTCAGTAATTCTAATTATTTTGGCTTTCAAACTTACAGCCCTATTCTGCTTTTCGATCCGATTAAATTTTTTGTTTCACCTGAATTGTACACATAATTTGTCACAAATTTAAGAGAATTTAATTGCTATTTTATTTTTATCGCTATTTATGTACATATATGCTTTTTAGAACATTCGTTCTCCTCCAACCGATAGCAAAATAGGGCTTTTAATGTGTAATTTACATTTATGTGGAACATACCTACACGTAAAATTTGGCTGTCCGTATTTGCTCGTTTGAACTCGAGAGTACTTCGTATGAATGTATAAAATCCCTCTCTAAAACGCTTATTGTGATAAATATAACAACAATAATGAGATAATGTACCAAATTTGTAGTCTCCGATCCAAAATTGATCATTGATTGATGGATTTACCTCATCTGAATACATTAAAGTTTATAATTTCATAATTATAAATCATAAATTCGATATTTTCTACCTGCCATTTTTTTTAAATCAATCTCGTATTCTTTCTTAATCAGCGACCCCAAAAGTGAAATTGGGCAAAAATATTCAGCATAAACTTTATTATTTTGTCAGTTGTCTCATCTAGCAGAAATCGTGGCAATTTGTCACTCTCGTCTAAATACGGCATTCAAAAACTCTGAAATGCATTGAACATACTCAAGTTCTGGCCACCTAAATAATATGGAACACACCGAATCTATTCGGCGTCAAGAAAGAAGGAACAAAACAATAACATCAAATGAAAATGAAAATGACGGAGCAGCAATCAACGAAGAAATTTATTGAAATTGTTAAATCTCATAACATATTATGGGATTTAACAGATCCAGATCACAAGATTGTTAAAAAGAAAGCCGCAGTCTGGGACAATGTTTCCACAGAATTTGGATTACCAAGTAAGTACACAGTTTATAATTCTAATTCAGAGGACTGCAACCTTGTAAATATAAACACTATTCCTCACAAAATTCTGCCTGTGTAATAATTGTTTTTTCATGGTGAGAAATTTTGTTTATATTTCATTCTGATGCTTTTTGATTGAATTGACGGAACAAATTCGAGAGTACTCAGCATTCCAAACATTTTATAATAAAAAAAATTTATTAGCCGAAGCATGCAAAAAAAAATGGAAGGGCCTCAGGGATAGCTTTTCCAGGGACCTGAATAAAAAATTATTATCTTGCCAGGGCACTGATGAATCGGAGTCCCCTTGGAAGCATAGGGAGGATATGGAATTCATCAGGGAACACATGAATCCAGGACTGTAAGTACAATCACTTTTCTAAGATCTCAGGTTTTTCTCCGTCAACTTGAATAAGCAGAAAGAGAAAACTGGGTACTCATTCCGTAACTTGATTGTCTTGAATTTTGACGATCTCGTTTATACGGGACAAAATTTGCTTCACGTTACTCAATACTGATCTGGGTTCTGCATTGTGATTTTCTTATTTCTTCCATATTACTCATTAAAAATAAATTGTTTTACTTCAAAAAGTTTGCTTTTGTAGGGAGAAGAGAGAAATTACGGATTTAAGGAAAACTTCTAAAAATAGAAGAAAATGATCTTTATTTAAAATTATACTTAAAATTTGTTTTTTTTTAAAAGATAATAAAATCAAGGCTTTAGCAATACTAAATGAAATTTTAAGACATGAAACAGGTCTATATAATTCAATGCCCTGTGAATAGAGGTGTCTTACATTTGACTGCCGAATTTCAACAGTGAGATGCACTTTCATGTCCAAAGATACTCTTGTAGGATTTGTCGATTCCTCTCAGAAGGTAGTATACGTGCAAGAAGTCATATATAGCAAAGTAAGGGAAAAGGTTTTACTTATGGAATACACAATTCTGTAGTTTTTTAGTCACAATAAATGTAGAATCAAACAAAATAAAACCATTAGTTATAAGTACATATTATAAAGATGAAAGAAATAGATACACTTGAATAATAATACTTCGCAATAATCTAAAAATAATTTAAAATAAAAACGATTTCAAAGTTCTTTTACAAAAGAACTATAAATGTGCGTTAAAATTTCGACACATCTTTCCCTTTTAAAATCTAATATGACGAAATATAAGATTTTACTTCGTTTGTAACAAAACGACCTTTTGAAAATAGCATTCAACTTCTTAAATTTGATTTGTTTTAAGACCTTGTTCCCAAAATAACTATAGAGTTACGTGAAGCAAGTCATTTGGCGGATTATGGTTTTAAAGTTACGGAATGAGTACACTGAACTAGATTTCTTCGCAAAAAGTCACAAACAGAAGAAAGTGAACTAAAAGATGAGCAAATGGAAGTGGCAGAGCAATCCACGGGGAAATTTATTGAAATTGTTAAATCCCATAGCATAATATGGGATTTAACAAATCCTGATTACAAAATTGTTAAGAAAAAAGCTGCCGTGTGGAGAAATGTGTCTGAAGAATTTGGATTATCAAGTAAGTACACATTCAGCCGGTTTATATCTCTAAGATCTCACACAGCACTCTGTTTTTAGACTAAGAGCCGAAACGGTATTTTAAGATTAAGCAAAACTTATCGACGTAACTTGTTTTCAACTGGAATAATCAAATAAATACGTGGATTTATGGGTATAAGCACCGTGAATACTAGAAGTTTATTTTTACAGCTTGTGGGGAGAATGGGAGTTGAAAGTATTAATTTTAATTTTGGTTTTTGCTTTTGTGTAAAATCTCTAAAAAAAATTGTTTTTAGAGTTAACGAAAATGACATTATCATTTCGTATTTAATATATGAATTGAAGAGGTTATACGTCTGACACAAATATCATCAATATGTATTTTAAACACCGCACAACAAGGTGAAAAAAACCTGCCAGACTTTACACAGTAGAATATTAATATTTTTCTGGTTAGCTTGATTAAAACAGGAGTTGTGAGTTCTCAGAATTATAAACATAACTTAATTACTTCATTCCAAACATTTTCTAATAAATACTATTTCCCAGCCCACGCATGTAAAAAAAAATGGAAGGGCCTCAGGGATAGCTTTTCCAGGGACCTGAATAAAAAACCAACATCTTGCCAAGGCACTGACGAGCCGGAGAGCTCTTGGAAGTATCGCGATCAGATGAAATTCATCAGAGAGCATATTAATCGAAGACTGTGAGTATATTAAAAGCCATTTCACGTTTCTGAGATCTCAGAGATGTTTCTCCTTCAACGTGACTAAGCCATTAAATTAATACAAATAGAAGGTGATATTCAGATTATTCGCCATCATAATCGAGGAGCTTTTCTTGCGACAGCGCAGCGGCTTAAAATAAAAAGGTCGTGTGCTTTTATGGGGTTGATCGTTGCCTATCATCTGTGAAGTTTAAAATTCAAGAATTATTTTTAATTTTTCAAGCCACCTCTACTTTGTTGGATAGCAGATGATTATAAATCATTGGTAGAGTTGAACAGTAGACAAAATACAGCACACAATATTGCTAATACATTTTAAAAAACAATTTTCTTTTAAAACAAACACAAATAACTTTATCAAATTGGTATGATTGTTATCAGTTGCATTGATTTTCTAAAAAATGATTCACGTATTCTATATCTAAATTATGTGGAATATGCATATTTTTTAGTTGGTATATAATGTAGGTATGTCAAGATTTTTGGTGTCATTAATAAAAATATCGTACTCGAGATTTCTGTCAAACATGATATTCCGATGAAAAAACTTCATCCTTTACTAACCTGCCATACAACCGTTATGAAATTGGTTATTTATCTCGGAAACGTCTCTAACGATTAAACTGCGAATAAATTATTGAGAAAGCGAATACTAAAAAAATCATCTTTAAGCTCATAAAGTGAAGAATAATGTTTAGAATAAGAAAACTTAGAGATGTCAGAAACCTGAGGTGTATATATGAAATATAGGAAAATTGTATTTAATCTTACACGTTCATTTATTTTTTTTCAGTAAAAAATCCAACGACAATATAACTGCAGTTTATGGAAGTGATTCAACGTCAACCTTGAATCCATTAGCGGACGACAGTTTCTTATGTAATACCCTGAGCCCTCAAACACCTGCATCTACATTCAATTCGCAAGAGTCAACTCAACCAACCACGTCGATGACTTATCAAGGAGTAGCGCAAAGTCAACAAAATGTGGAGTCAACGTTTTTGTCGACAATGGAGACAGTTCAAGAATTCTTGAAAAAACGTCATCAGACATCCCCAACGGTTGCAGTTTCGTTCGAATCCGACGAAGATGAATTATTCTGCCAATCGCTGGTGAAAAAAATTAAAAAGTTTCCAATAGATTTAAAAAACCAGGCCAAGCTTGAAATGCTGCGATATTTAAATGAGGTCGAAAATATGCTACCTAATACGTAATTAAATTTTATGTACTTTCAGTCGATTAAAAAAAAGTGAAAAATCACGGTTGGGAACGAATAACGAAATTCCAAAATCTCGAATTTTAAAATTTCGAATGCCAAATTCCGGAAACCAAAGTCTGCATTCGCGATTTTTAATATCAAAAAAATTGCTTTCATTCCGGATTTTGGAATTTTAATTCTTTTCAAATTCCAGTCTCTTGAATTTCTGCGTTAGGAATTATTTTGCATTTTCAGGTTCGGAATTTCTTTAATATGGTATTGTGGTATTCGGGTGGACAAAAAATAAGAAAACAAAACAAAAACTGTGAGTTTCGAGAACGAAGTTAAGGTTTTTTTGATATATTAATGAGTGTGAAACGAAAAAGGAGCAATAAGAAAAAAATATAAAGAATAGGGCTTACTGCAATTTTACTAACCTCAGCTATTTTGTCTACCCACGTTAACACACAAGTCCCCTTGGAAGTCCAGGCCGACCTTGTGATGGCAAAGGGATTCAGTATTGTAATTTGTTAAGCGAGGATCTCTACTTCTGCTGTTGTACTTACGTTATCGGCGGGGATTTAGCCGTATCGCACCCCTGGGGGGGAATTGGGTCTAAAAATCTGTTAACAGACAGTATAATACTAAGATACTAATGGTCTTATTTATAAACATTGGGCCCTATCGCGAACGACATTTCCCGGGAAATATTTCCCACGTTCGAAAAATTCGTATCGTTAATGGTGTTCGAAATTCCCCTCGGAATTTATTGCTATCGTGAACAATATTTCCATGGGAAATTTGTTGTAATTTCTCTGGAATTTTTTCCCATTTATTTTGGTGGAGAAATTAAGGCGAGACGGAGGAATTGAAACTTTTTTGATAAATAAACACAATTTTTTAATTTTATTATGGGACGAACTCAACAAATCAAATCAAAATAGAACCAGTATTATGGAAAAGAATACTATAGAGACTGGATTTACTACCTACAGGGTAAATAAGATTTGGCAAAATTTGGCCGAAATGCATCTTTATTTTGATTACCTTCTTGCAGCAAAAAACGAAAAATGCAAAACCAAGAAAAAGATCACTCAGTTTATATTTTACGAAAAAATATAAATTTTTCTTTCTTTGCTCTTCCACGGTTTGAATTTTGATCTATTCTGGACAAAGCTTTTCCTCGAAAATGTTAAGGAAGTTCGACAAAACTTCACAGAATGTTGACTGGGCAAGACCTCCATCGTGGTCCTTGCCGACTCCTCTTTGGTACCCACCTCCAGCAAAAAAAAACGCAGACATGCACTTAGCCTGACGATGTGTGGACACTGGACAGTGTTTTCAGATAGAGGAATTTTGTTCTTCTGCGAAATTTAACACCTCGTTCAAACGGAAAAATATAATTGGCAACATGAAAAATTCAATTATTTTGTTTGTTGTACCTTAGCAAGGTATCGAAGAGGACAATTTTATGCAATTTTATACAATTCAGTTGAAATGATCGCACCCAATATTTCTTTCTTCACATGGATGGGGAATTTGTTTGGGATATTTTGTTTTATTGTAAAGGGAATTTCAGCTTAAATTTAATTTTTTTTAATTATGATCCTCTGATAACACTGTACACAATTCGAAATTGATCTCCGAAAATAATTTTGTCTTTTGAATGTTGGTAGTTTTTTCCCTGGGAAAAATTTATTCCGAGGGAAGTTCACGATAACTAGAAATATTTCTTGGGAATGAAACTTTCCGTGGGAACTAAAATTCCCTGGGAGATCCCCGATAGGGCCCATTGTCTAACTTTAGAAAACTGTCCCCTTTTGGAAAATGTGTTCAAAAACCTCGTTTATTGTTGTCTTATAGCTGCCTAACTTAGACACAAGAGTAAATAGTCTTAACCGTAAATGTGATTTATTTTTATTAAATAAAGCATAACTTAGACACAAGAGTAAATAGTCTTGACCGTAAATGTGATATTTATTTTTATTAAATAAAGCATATTTCCACCAATTTGAAAATAATTAGACAGTGTCTAAATAGACAAAAATCTTATAAATACGACTGTAAGAATTTAGTTTGTGAAACTTATGGTTTTCTAGATAAAAAATACAATACATTACTTTCACACGTAGAAACAAAATCGTAGGAATTTTCTATATTTTTCTTTTAAAGTGGCTTGGTTGAACACACACTATAATGTATGTGTATGTATGAAGAAGAATGTCAAAAAATCTTTTAAAATCGTTGACCGGGGAGATTTCATATCCCCCTGGTAATTCGTGCCTGTCTTAAGCCTAGTACGCAGCTGAAGCGAATCGACAACGATAATAGGCGTGTTTTTTTGTAAGCCCAGAGGGAATTGGTCGAAAAAAACAACGTCGGTGCTAAACAATCACCATGTTAAATACAACAACAACTAATCCCCTACGGGCTAAGCTAAACCCAGATAATTCTCCGGGCTTAACTTAAGCACACAGAAAAACTGTGTTACCGGCATAAATTATATACTTGTTATCGATAGTTTGTATGAAAACTCCATTTTGTTTCTGTGTTGCTGTCACTAATCCCTGTGGTCGTTTTTTTCCTGCAATTACCACCGGGCTTGCAAAAAAACACGCCTAATGTAAACGAAAAGATTCTGATTAACGAAATTTGTTTGTGGTCTCTAACACTAGCAAAATGCTAACGGGATACAGCAAAAAAAAATCCATTCCAAGTGTCACTTATCCAAATAACCTCCTAAAATTATCAATTTCGCTCGTTGAACAGCGTAAGTAAAGAGAATTGCGGATAAAAATTGCAGTCGTCTAAAAGCAGTCTTTATTCTTCGACCTATTCTAACTCGATCTTTCGACCCTGCATGTAAACGTATTAACAAATTCAGATAGTTTCAGATTTTATATTGAACATTTGCGCGTACCACCACCACGCACAGTATTTTTTTGTTTTTCATTGAACGTACCCATCTTCATAACTCGTCCAAACAAATTTGACATTTTGCGATTTGTGTTGTTTTCTGCCTGCTTCTTTTTGTTTTCTTTTGCGACTTTCAAAAAATATAATTTTCCGAAATGGTTAAAGTTAAAAGCATTGGTTTTTCTGTTGAAAAAATAGTCGATAAACGCATATCAAGTGAAGGGAAAATCGAGTACTTCATCAAATGGAGGGGATACCCAAAGTAAGTATTCAACTTTATAAAACTTTCTAGCTACTCGTGAACATTTTATCAAATTCTTCATAAATTAAAGTTCTGACAATACCTGGGAACCTGAAGAACACTGCCATTGTCCACAATTGATTCAAAAATTTGAAGAATCTCGGGCCAAGGCAAAAAAACGCGGCGACAAAAAACCAAAAATTGAAGAGGTAACAAAGCCTCGAGGTTACGACCGCGGATTGATTCTTGAGGAAATCATGGGTGCCACAGACGTCACTGGCGATGTCTCTTATCTTATCAAGTGGTCTGATTGCAATGAATATGACTTAGTAGCTGGAGCAGAGGTCCGCGAACGAGATCCTAAAGCTGTTTTGGAATTCTATGAAAAGAGGTCGCCTTTTCAGCGTTGGATTGAAAATCGGTCTAAGGGAATTCCAGAGGAGCTTAAGACAAATGCTCTTTACAGCAACAGCAATGTAGAAAGCAACGTAGAAGATGCACCAGCCATAGACGGCACAGAGATTCCCTCACTTGAATTGGATGCACAAGACAATGATAAATAAAAGATCCCATATATGTTTTTAATTCTTTATTTTCATAGCTTCTATCTAAATGCGTCCGAGTCCAAGTTAACTTTGCCGAACTCCCCATTCCGAAAGGCTCGAACAAAATACTGGGCAGCCATCAATACGTCAGGTAGTACAGTAATACTTCCATCAAAAGTCTTCAGTTTCTTGGTCTTACCCAGCTTGTTGGCTCCGGCGACTAGAACTTCTGCTATGGAATCAGTGGGAGCTTCTAGACCCATGTACTTCACGTACTCAAATCGATCTTTCGAATTCATCCAGAATAATAGGTAGTCGGCAATCAGGTCCTCTCCCACAAGATGATCTGGCAGACATCCGCTGAGGGCCAATTTCATACCCATTTCATCGTCCCTTATCTTTGGTTCGAGGATTCCCGGAGTGTCAATCATATAAATCAACGGATCTTCGGATATCTTTATTTTATGCATCACACTCCTTGTTATTCCCGCAATCGCACCAACTGTGGTGGCTTTTTTCTTGTTTAAATGGCGGTTTCGCATAACGTTGAGTAGAGATGATTTTCCTACATTCGGAACACCTATTACCATCACACAGAAGTCCTTTTCGTCGGTTCGATTAAACCTATTCGAGTTGATTATAAGATCACTGGCCAATGGCATGACTTTCTTTATTCCAGAGCACTGTTGATCTTTACAATTTGTAAAGATGACATGGTCAATACCTTCAGTTTCTTTGATTCTCTCACTGATTCGAGAGTGCATTCTGTTGTCACTTAGGTCTTTTTTATTTAAGACCAAAATATGAGGTTTAATGCCACCAATGGTGTTTTTGAATTCAGGATTACGACCGGAAAGCGGTATTCTAGCATCGTGTACTTCGATGAGGCAGTCGACAGATTTGAGTTTCTGTTGCATTTGGCGGAGCCCTTTTCCCATATGGCCAGGAAACCAGCGGATGGCTTGTTTGGTTGCTAATTTATAGGATTTTCGAAATGACATCTCGTTAAATTAAAGGAATTTGTTATTTTGTTAGACCCTCTTGAATATTATTTCTGCGTTCGGAGAACCGAATTCGCGGATTTTGTTATGTGAATTTGAATTGTCAAATGGGTTGACATTTGAGTAAGTGTGGGAGCTGAATTAGCCAGTTCACGTTTCTGAGATCTCACTGAGCAAACTTCTGTCAGCTTCACTGAGCAGAAGGAGAAACTTGAACAAGATTTCTCCGCTAGAAGCCAAAAGCACTCTCCATTTCTTTTTTTATAATTTAATCAACTGCGACAAAAAGTAATTGAACAAACGAATACAAAAAAATATCAGTCTCAGCTTTTTGACAGTCAAAGTGAGGAACTACGTTCAGATTTCTGAGCATAGAGTACCAATATTATCTAGAGAACCTACTCGTACCCCCCTTGCCTAAAACACCCGAGAATTTTATTTGAGCACAATAAAAGAAAACTCTTATTTCTCTCTTTTTTTCCTATCGGTGTATGAATGGTCGATTCGACTTATGTGCCAGAAGCAACAAAAAACGATATTAATCATCAATCAGCGGAAATATCGAAGAGTATAGTCTGCTAGAAACAACACACTTATCGAAATAAGTAACAAATAGTAATGTAAGGATTAAGGAATCTTTAGTTATAACTGAAAGGCGCATCCTGCGAGATAGGTAGATTTATGTATGCATAGAAACGAGAAGGGTGTATTCCATCCGACATAGAATCCACTAGTCGTATTTATAAACCCATTCCAAAGTATGTCTAACTTTGGACGGTTGTCCAAGTCCAAAACCTTATTTATAATCATATTTCCATCGAGTGTCCAAACCTATTCTAAAGTGGGAACGTTCAATGAACAAAAAATTGAAAAATAATCTTCAAATGAACGAAATGTTCATTGAACGTATCCAAATGCTCACGAAATTGACAGATTACAGGGATGTGAGTGAGTGTATGAGAACATTTGTAGGCCACTGTTGGAACGCGTTTATAAATAAGGAGATGTCCAACTATTTAGACAATGGCTAGCTGGACAACTGTCCAAGAGTGTTCTAAGGAAATCTAATAAATACGACTGTACCTGTCTCAGGCACTATTAGGGGACATTTCAGTATAGTAAATGATTGCGTTCGGGATTCAATACGAAGCTATCCAGATAAGTTTGTGCTGTTGTAATCCCTTGTAACAAAACAGCTAATACTACAACGACCCAACGTATCAGAAATTTTGTAAGGATATGGATAACCGGATAGCCTATCTAATAGCTCTTCGAACGCAAGTATTGAAAATGAATTCTATCTGAATGCTATCATTTCGAAATCATTCCAGCGCATACTTAAATGAAATAAAATCACGAACCAAATCACATCCTACTTCACATTAATGACTCGTAAATTTTTTGTTGAAGTGTGACATTCGCCAAAAAAATCTCTAATTTCGTGTGAAAAATCTGAAGAAAATTCTCTGCAAATATGGTAAATTAAATTTAAAAAGTATTCGAATTCTCTTTCCTAAATATTTTCCATAATTTCATTTGAAAATCAACCGAATTGGAATTTCCATTTTCGTATGGTTCGATTACCTTTGTTCTCTCATCGAATTCTGCCGACATTGTTGGTAATTTTTTTTTTAAGTCTGAAATATTTTTTTTTAGGGTCAAAACCAATCTGGCCAAAGTGGCAGTGGTGATAAAAAAGACGACAAAGACAAGAAAAAGAAATATGAACCACCAATTCCAACTCGCGTTGGCAAAAAGAAGCGTCGCGCAAAGGGACCCGATGCAGCCATGAAACTTCCTCAGGTCACCCCGCACACACGGTGTCGTTTGAAGTTGCTAAAATTGGAACGAATCAAGGATTATCTTATGATGGAGGACGAATTCATCCGCAATCAAGAGCGATTGAAGCCACAGGACGAAAAGAATGAAGAGGAACGTTCCAAAGTCGATGATCTTAGAGGAACACCCATGTCTGTGGGTAATTTGGAAGAGATTATCGATGATAATCATGCAATTGTTTCAACTTCCGTTGGGAGCGAACATTATGTTAGCATTTTGTCGTTTGTCGATAAGGATCAGCTCGAGCCCGGTTGTTCGGTGTTGCTTAATCACAAAGTTCACGCTGTTGTGGGCGTGTTGGGGGATGATACTGATCCCATGGTCACTGTGATGAAGTTGGAGAAGGCTCCACAAGAAACTTATGCCGATATTGGTGGTTTAGACACTCAGATTCAAGAGATCAAAGAATCTGTAGAGTTGCCGCTAACTCACCCGGAGTACTACGAAGAAATGGGTATCAAACCTCCAAAGGGTGTTATTCTTTATGGCGCTCCAGGTACTGGCAAGACTTTACTGGCCAAAGCTGTAGCTAATCAAACATCTGCCACCTTTCTGCGTGTCGTGGGAAGTGAGCTAATTCAGAAGTACCTCGGCGACGGTCCCAAGCTCGTGCGGGAACTCTTCCGCGTTGCGGAGGAACATGCTCCTTCAATTGTGTTCATCGATGAGATTGACGCAGTTGGAACAAAGCGTTACGACTCTAATTCCGGAGGAGAACGTGAAATCCAGAGAACTATGCTGGAACTGTTGAATCAACTTGATGGTTTCGATTCAAGGGGCGATGTTAAAGTGAGTTATTTAGTAATCTTAATCTTTGGGCAGTCTAATCCTCATTTAATTTAGGTCATCATGGCAACTAATCGAATTGAGACCTTAGACCCCGCTCTTATCCGACCTGGTCGTATTGATAGAAAGATAGAGTTCCCTTTGCCAGATGAGAAGACAAAGCGTCGCATTTTTACCATCCACACGTCTCGAATGACCCTGGCTGAGGATGTAAATCTCAGTGAGCTTATTATGGCGAAGGATGATCTCTCTGGAGCAGATATTAAGGCGATCTGTACTGAAGCTGGATTGATGGCTCTCCGCGAACGTCGTATGAAAGTAACAAATGAGGACTTTAAAAAGTCCAAGGAAAGTGTACTCTATAGGAAGAAGGAGGGAACGCCCGAGGGACTGTACCTTTAAATTAATTAAACAATTACATCGTTCCCTCAAACATTTTTTTTTTTATTAATATTTTCTAATTGAATGTGTATTATCTTTATCGAGAGAATAAATTAGTAGCAATAGGCAAGTCCTTGGCGAACAAAGTTGTTTTTTCTTTCACATAGTCTAATTGCTGTTGGGAGAGATTCGATACTTCGTCACCATTGATCATGAAATGTGACTTGTCTGTTGCATCTGAAACATGTAATTCTTCATAGAAACTACCTTCTAATTTTATTGTCTCGCATGTAGAAGAACTCTTCTTCATGACTTCGTAGAAAGTTTTGTATTTGGTCAACTCGAAGCCAGTAGCAAATCCATTTTCGTAGCCAGTATCAAAACCCTTTTGGAAAACACTTTCCCGACCATCTGTTATACCATCAGAATAACCAACCTAAAAATAAAATTAAAATTATATCACTTTAATAAAGTTTTAAGATTGACAGTTGTTGTTGTTGCTTGATACAAAGAGCATTGTGCAGCGAACTGTTGTCGAGAATTTAGCTGGAGAAATTACCTTCGATACGGTGTTGTGAATTCGATTGTAGTTATTTTCCGTAACATTGCGAAATTCTGATTCTTTTTTATTCGTAAGTGGCATTTTAAAGCTTCAATTATTTATAAACAAATTACATTTGAATAAATACAGAGAAGTTTGTTTAATTCGCACACTAGTGGACAAGTTTTGACGGAACAATGAAGTAGCTCAGTTTGAAATACTTAAGTTCATGTTACATTGATTATATATTTTAAACTTAGGCTAGGCGCACACCTGGCCACTTTTGTAAGAAACTTTTGTTAACCCCTGGTTAAGGGCCAGTTTGTTCCCTTTGGGTTAAATCTATACCATGACTTTGACAGGTTCTAATTAAATTTCAATGAATTATTCAAATTATGGATTTCTTCATAAAACTGTTGGTTACTTTGCACATTCGATGATTTACCTTGTTTAAAAATGATCTTCACAGTGGAATACGTAATACTGTATCCGCAGTGATTCTCTTCTGTGTTCTCTTTTCAAGAGAAAAAAGAGAACACTGCTCTCAGAATCACTGCGGATCCAGTATTACGGATTCAATAATTGACATGATTATTATTTCATAACATTTATTTTCATTACTACTTGTATTTGCAAACTTTACATATATGCTATTTTTTAAACCATCAGAGCCGTGCCTAATCCTAAAATGTCTGCAGACGAAGTGAGTCATCAGATATTCGCCATCATCCAAGGTTTGCCATCTGGTGCTACAAATGATGATCTTAGAAAGAGTATTCCTGCTGTAACACCAGCACTCCAAGTCGAAGGGCTTAATAAGCTACTGCAGCAGGGTGTGATTGAAGTTCTTAAGAAAGGAGAGAAACTCATTTATCGTACAAAAGACCCAAAAAAGAGTACCCTTCCCAAGGAAGCGGATACCGAAGAGAAAGTGGTGTATGGTATAATTGAAGAAGGTGGCAACAAAGGAATATGGATTCGAGATATACGAATGATATCAAATTTGAATATGACACAATTGAATAAAATATTGAAGAACCTAGAAACAAAAAAGCTTATCAAAGCTGTAAAATCCGTTAATGTAAGTCAATTTAAATATTTATACATATATATAAACAAAAATATGTAATCCAATTTTTTCAGGCAAGTAAAAAGAAAGTATACATGCTTTACAATTTAGAACCTGATCGATCTATAACAGGTGGAGCATGGTATCAAGATCAAGACTTTGAAGCAGAGTTTGTTGATGTCTTAAACCAACAGTGTCTACGTTTTTTGCAAATGAAACGAGAAACAGCAGAAAATAAAAGAGATGGCCCATTGGCATTGAAACAAATGTCATGTTGTTCAGTCAAAGAAGTACACAAATTCATATCGGATCTGGGAATTAGTAAGGTTAGTTTAGATGAAGATGATTTGGAAACGATTCTCAAAACTGTTGTTTATGATGGCAATGCTGAACGTATTTTAATGTCTAACGATTCTTATGTTTATCGAGCAATTAATTCTCCACTTGCTCCACCTGGTCTGGTACAAATGCCTTGTGGCATTTGCCCAGTTATTAAGAACTGTTCGAATTGTGGAGATGTTACACCAAATCTTTGTCAGTACATGACTGAATGGTTAGATTAGTATGTTAATTAAAAAAACTAGATCCCAGTCAAAGTATATGTATGTGTTTTTTTAAATTTTGGTTCATTTTACCATGATGTGCTACATACCAAACATAATATCCAATGAAATTACAGCTAAATTCCATTGGAAAATTTAATCGCTATACGAATAAAATCCGAGACAGAACGTAGGCACACGAATAAAAAATACACATTTTTTATACAAAGCCCTTTTTAAATGGATTATAATTGTTTGTGGTGAAAACTTAAATACAAACGGAACTGCATGTGATGGCGTCGTTAATTTTTTGATGTTGTTTTTTTCATCGAGTTCCCTGCTAAATATGGGAAACAATAGGCCTTATGTCAAAACTCGATTCATTAAAAAAAAAGAACCAGTAAGAAAACAAAACATGCGATTAAAAATCAAATTTAAATTGAAAAGAACTGTCAAGGATGTAATTATAGCAAATTTTCAAAATAACCTTGTTTTGGATATCATAGAAAATTAAAGTTCCCCAAACCAACAACCCATTCATTAACAACCGCGTATCGCCGCGACAATTTCGCGTTGGTTTGGGGAGCCTTTAGCTTTTGTTTTTTTGTTTTATTTAAATCTATTTTAAATTAATAAATTCAAGTGTAGTCCGCTCCTTAATTTGCTCAATTTTGTTTTAAGCCAACTCACAAACCACTGCAAACGTAATTACGTGGCTTGTCAATTCTTAACAGCTGTCAATAAAAAAAAATAAAAAATACCGATTTGTCGATTAATTCGTGGAAATGTAAAAAAATTGAATTAACAAAAGAAAAAAAAAATAGAGAAACAATTTTATAGTTCTGTGCATTTAAAATTCTCAGCAATATTTAGTTTGTTTTCATTGATTTTTGTTTTTCAATACTCCGAAAATGGGTCTGTGCAAATGTCCAAAACGTAGAGTAACAAATCAATTCTGTTTCGAACATCGCGTCAATGTTTGTGAACATTGTATGGTCACTAGCCATCCAAAGGTAAACTAACTTGATTCATGTTCTTCATGATTTCTTTATTTATTTTTTTTTTTCGCAAAGTGTATCGTCCAATCGTACATCCAATGGCTAAAAGATAGCGATTACGTATCCAGCTGCACCTTATGCGGCCTCACTCTAGAGAATGGCGATTGCATTCGATTGATTTGCTATCGTAAGTCATGCTCTGGTGACTGGTTGACTCAATAATTATGCGAATTTATTTAATTTTAGATGTTTTTCATTGGGAATGCTTGAATGCCCGCCAAGCAGCACTTCCACCTACAACAGCTCCAGGTGGTCACACATGCCCGTCATGTTCGAATCCAATCTTTCCACCGACGAACTTACTTTCGCCCGTTGCCGATATGTTAAAAAGTCGTTTAGGACAAGTTAATTGGGGTCGCAATGAACTCGGACTACCAATGGTAGTATATAATAATTCCTAATTCCTTGAAACGCTTATAGTTTCTGTTTTAGCTTTCAGATGAATCCTCGAATAAATCTGGCACACAACCAGTGTCAATGAGTACTATGACTAAAGTTCATCACAGCAACGTCGAACGAAATAAGTCTAATGGAGCATACTACAACAATGGCAACAGTAAACTGGACAGCCCACATTCCGTATTGCTTATGGATGCATTCAATCCACCGTCGAATGATTCGCAAGGTAAAATTAATTAATCACTTGTTCCTTCCCACTTACATCGTTTTCGATACATCGAATCCATTTTAGACTTCCTTCAATACTTGGTTCTTTCTTGCCTATATGCATTTATTAGCCTTCTCGGTTTAGTGTGGGGTGCCAGGCAAATTTTGATAACAAGTCACTGAACCTTTTTTTCATTTTCTGTAAAGGGTTTCACAATGCTTAGGTCTTAGGAGAAACTCAATAATAAGTATTAGTCCTTAAACATCTCTCGATATTATTTTAGAGTACTGTCTAAGCAATATTATTATTATTATTATTATTAACCTATTAAACATGCAATAAATTACAAGCTAATAATATATTAATGAGCTTCTAGCTGCTAAGGCCTACCGCTCTATGATATTTAATTATAATTAAAAATTAGGTTAGATCACAATAATTATAGGATAATTCCAGTTTTTGTTATTAATTCATTGATTTTGTCCAGGTTGGACCTATTTGGGATTTGTAAAAGTTCGATTATATCTTTTCCTTCTAATATGTTGATGATGAATGGCTTAAGCCGGTTGCAGTGGTAGAGGAGGTGTTGAAGATTTATAGTGGTGTGGTAGGTTGGGCAGGTTGGGGGGCTTTCATTTTTAAGGATGTGGAGGTGTGTGGCAGAAGTGTGGCCCAGGCGCAGTCGAATAAAGTTTTTTATTTCCTGTTTAGGGACATTTGTAGGATACATAGGCTGTGACTTTGTGGGGTTGGCTTTCGCATAGTGGTGTTGATAATGGCTCCATTCAGTTAGGTGGGAAGCAAAGAGTTTGTTGTTGATAGTTTTAATAAGATCAGTTTTGGTATATGTATTGTGTAGATAAACTGGCGCTTTACTAGCGAAATTGGCAGCCTCGTCTGCTGCAATATTATAATCGTTTAATTTTTTTGAGATTTTTTTTTCAAAATTTGGAAACGGTTAAGATGAGAGGCTTGACAAGTTTGGTAAGATGTTTAAGATGCGAGGCATGACAAATTTGGTAACTTTTTTTTCAACAAATTTCACAAAATTGAGTTTTTTCACTATCGGTTTTGACAACTAATTGTGAAAATTTGTGCAAATCCACAAAAAATTTCACATAACAAAACAGAACTACTCTATGAGGATTTGTGTTGTCACTTCCTCCCCAGATGCCCTTCGTGATAGTTTAAAAAGTCATTAACCGATTATCCCAAGGATATTAATTAACAAATACTTTGTATTCGCTTCGAAAGTTAAATCGTACAAATTCAGAAAATTTGTGCTCTGTAATCCGAATGTTATATCTGCTTGTCATTTTTATTCGAAGATCAGAAATTTCGCTCTTGGTAGCTCTGTTTTCATTAAATGCTTTTGAATTTCTATTATTATTTATTTTCATTGTCTATTATTGTCAGGGGACCAAAAAACAATAAGATTGACTCCCTAAATATACACTCTCAAAACCGTTAATAATAATATTAAGTGTATGGGGCTGTTTTTTTTGCCGTGAAATGTGGAAAACATCATGTAGAGTGCCATGTTGCCGCACGCTAAGAAAAATATGGCTCTTCGGTGGATCTTCCAACAGAATAGTAATCCAAAGCATACGGCAAAAGTTTCAAAAGAATTGTTCCACACTAAGAATATTGCGCTTATGTTTTGGCTAGCGCAGTCACCGTATTTAAATCCAATAGACAATTTATGGATCGTATTGGAAAAGAAAGACTTTAAAATCAAGAGAGTTTGTGGGAAAGAGTTCAGGATATATGAGAATCAATATCGATCAAACCTGTCACATACTTATTTAGTCAATGTTTCGCAGATGCCAAGCTGTTTTGGGAAAAGGTAGCCATGCAACTAAATACTAGAGAGTTATAAAAATTAAACACTTCCTAAAAGCTAGTACGAATTTAGGAAATTTTTCAGAAAACTGAAATGGTGTTTCTATAATTCTGACCAGAGGAAAAAAAGTTATATCTTAATACTTATTGTTAAAGTGAAATCAGTGAATAATATTTTATTGTTTAACAAACTCTATAATATGTTATCAAAACAAAACAAAGTATTAGTTTAAGAAACTTTGCAAAAATTCATTTTTTGAAAACGCTATGATACTAAAAATGTTATACTGTCTCTAAAAATATGGCCTATACTGTATAAAAGAATATTTAAAATAACAATTACAAGTCACTCAAAGGAGCGTTAAGCAAGCGATTTGAATGATCCGAATCCGAAATAATCCTTGAAACAGTCAGCTGTGTAAGTCAAGTAAATCGTTCTTGACCTATTTGATGGTGGTATCCATATTGTGCAAGAAATAAAGATTGCATTTAGTTTCATATTTGCAGGTATTGAGAGTGATCTTGTTTTTTCTTTCTCAATTCATCCAAAATGCTTTTAAAGGCGTCTTTTTATAAAAAAAATTATTTCGTTCCTATGTTTGATTATACATCACTACAATAGATTCTTTTTGCACAGAAACTCCTTGCCAACTGTCGAATTTTGAAAAATGAGGTTTAAATTCTCTCCAAAAATGTTAAATTGAGAAAAAAAAATGTGAAGGCAAATTCCCAGTAATTTGTATAACCTAATGTGAATGAAACGCAAGACACGCAGTTTCTGCTTTCATTCTTCTGGTTTCATACTTACATTTGGTTGAATTGCGAATTTTTGTCCGTAGAAATTTCTCCTACAGAAAAACTCAGGTTAGGGATATTTTGTAATTTGCCGCGAAGGCTTTCTTTCTTTTGTGAAAATCTAAAATATTGTTTAGTACGGTAACGGTTCATTAAAATTTTGAAGAAATAAAAGATTAACTCATATCATTGCTTTTTGAAAAGTTATCGGACCCCATTAAAAATGCTTTGAAGATTATTTATCTTTAAAATAATATTTCTAATCAAATTCTGATTTTAAGTATGCCAAACCTTACTAGATGTTTCTTCTTTAGTTAGAGAAAGATTTGTTGATTTGTTCATCAAAACATAAATAAAATTATTGTCATTCCTATTAATTCCAATTCGAACTGAACAAAATTTCAAGAAACGCGAACCTAAAAAACAAGCCTACAACAAAATCCATTATTGCACTTTTGAAAAAAAAACAGAAGAAACAAATTCAACTCTTTTGCCAACAGCCAACAGCAGACGTCCCTTGTTACCAAGACAATCGCCGATTGGTGGAACTGATCGAGACGACAACAAATACAAGCGGCGAACACCTGCTGAAATCTTTTCGCGTTGGTCGCGGCGTTTTTATGCACCATCATCACGACCGCCATGGCGACGAACCTGGTTCCTGGTGCTCAGTGGAATCCTAGTATTCATAATAATCATCTACATGATGGCATTCTTTGGTCGCGGGCTATCAACCGATTCTTCGGATGATTCGTGGAACAACAATCCTAATTCAAATTTACATTACGAGTAAAATACTACGTTGCATCGATAAGTCTTGGTATAAAAACTAATAAAAGGGGCAATTAAATTTAAAACAACGCCTGTGATTCCACAAAAAAAAAAAAAAAATTAAAAAAAGAAAAAAACTAAAAAATCAAGATTAAAAGGAAACCAGAAACGACATAAATGCATAATATGTTTTATATTCTATTCATGTATAACACATTTATTTGTTTTCTGTTTAATGTATTTTCTTAAAAATTAAGGTTAATTATTATATTATATTGTTTTTATATAAATATCTAGTGGAATATCATCAAGATTACATTATAAAAAAGAAATAAACAAATAAAAAAAAAATTAAAATTACAAAGAAACATATTTTTATTTAGAGGACTTTTTTATCTCCCTTATACGAAGGCATTGAGCAGAACCTAATTGTGAGCCAGTCGACAATCGGCGTTGGACACATGCTAAACAGGAATCTGTATATTTTGTATCTAAAAAATAAAAATAAAATGAATTTATCGTAAAATTTTGCATAATTCTATATCATCATACCTCATAGGTTCATGGACATACATCGATCGTGGATATGTATTTGCAAGAGCGTCATTAAATTTATCAAGCAAAGGTTTGTCGTTCATTGCATTTGTTGGCTTGAAACCTGATATTATTTTTAGATATCCATTAAATTCATTGAAATACTCGCTATAGAATTCCAATTGCTCTGAATTTAGTTCTTTTTTCATTTCTAATGCGTGGTTTTGCTGTCGTGCTGAAATATTGCTAAGGTGTACAAATGATCCAGGTATAAAGTTTACAACTTCAACACCATATTTCTTCAATTCTATTCTTAGTGCATCATTCCAGAATCTAAGACCTGCCTTTGATGCAGCGTATGGTGCAAAACCTGGAAGGGCCTATGAAACAAAAAAAAATATTCATTAAAGATTAGTTCGTTGAGCTGAAGAAAAATAAAGTTTCTGTGAAGAAAAATTATAACTAAGCATACAAAAATTGGAAAAAAATGATTATCACTCTTGTTCTGAAAGATTGTATTATCGCACAGTTTTTGAAGCCCACTGAACTCGAATCCAATCTCAGAATTGCTCGATTAACTCAGGTATTCGAGATATTTATGTTTTAAAGTTCGAAAAAATATTTTTTGTAGTTTCATAATATATTCGAGCTTATGCTCTGCTAGGAAATATGTTTGTCTGCATAAAATACGTTACGGTATCTAGGGCTCAGTTTCGCAGTTTCGAGTTCTGGAGTAGAACTCGAACTAACGCTTCAAATTTCGTATTTTAAATTAATTCGTGTTTTAACATATTTGATCTTAATAGATACGATCTAAAATTTACTTTGCAACTTTGCAAAATACGAATTCAAATGCAAAGTTCTATTTTAGATTGATGAAACACTTACTTTTCACTTTTCAAATACAGTCTGAAAAATTGAAAAGTTAAAAGTCTTTTCACTTTGCAAATTTTGTAAAACACTTCGCACTTTTACTTTGCAGGAAAATATTTATTTGCAAAGTTGCAAAGTGAACAGTAAAAAGTGTTTGGGGCTATTGCACCAGAGCTGATTTAGCAGTTCTGTGATCGGAAAACATTTGGAGGAATAAAACCTATGGACAAAAAAAATCTGGTTTCAACAACAAAAACCCACGAATACCTAACGATTTGTTTAAATTGTTAATTTCTGTCTGTTATGTTGTAGATACCTTACATGAATTTCAATTAGAATCAAACTATAAATTTCCATATCAAAGTAATTCACTTTTTTTTTTGTTTAATTCTGTTTAATTTAGTTTTTCTGTTTTATTTTTCGTGGTAGGATATTGAAAAAAAAAAACAGAATCTTACCTGAAGACCGCAATGGCTTGTGATATTAATGATTCTTCCCTGATGTTGCCGTAACAGTGGTAGCAATTCTTTCGTCACTCGCATTGTTCCCAAAAGATTAACATTAATTTGAGATTCAAATAGATTTCTTGTTTGCCATTCGAATTCACCAATACACATAATACCGGCATTATTAACCAGGGCTGTGAATTTGTAATCGTTTTCATTTTCAACTATTTCTCGAATCAATTTATGTGCCTTTATTATTGTATCCTGTTTCAAAAGGTCCAATTCCACTGTTATCATTCTCTTAGGATCTGAAACATTCTGCAGTAGCTTTGCTCCCTCGGATTGACAATTATGGCAACCAGATACTACTGTCATGTTAAGTGAATGACAATAAAGGGCTAATGTGAATCTGAAATACCAAAAAAAAAAACATATTTCTTCAAAATAATAAAATATTAATATAATATAAAAGAAATACCCTAAACCAGAATCACAGCCGGTTATAAAGACGACATCTTTTGGTGTTAAAGTCTTTAATTTTCTGCCAAAGCCAATCATTGAAAACAATTGTCGAATCATCATTATTTTGGTAGATTATTTTCTTTTTTAAATATTTTTTTTTTTGTTTATTCAATTTAGATTATTTTTTACTTTTATTTCTTGTTCTTGTACGAATTTTCCAACACGCTTGCCAGCGCACGATCTCACCAGGCCGATGTGAATGAAAATACTAAATGCTGGTTCTGAGAGAACGTGTAGAAGAAAGTGTGGATGGCAAACCAAGATTTCAATTGTAAATGTTCATAAATATTTCGTATTAATGCAGTTGTTGTAGGTATAGGACGAATTTGTGGTGTTGAAAGACGAGATAGAATAATTACTTTGGAATAAAGGTATGGACAAGCCAGTACCAGTAAAATACAATATAAACACTAAAGACTGATAAGTGGTAGCGTGGCACACATGCACAGTAGTAAAGTTTGTTAATATTCTCTTTCGAGATTCAAATTGTTGTTCTTCTTTCCTTTTTGATATCAATGTAAAAAAAGGTGATCCTAAGTCGCAAACTTATTTAATTTATAATTTAAGAGTATATTTATTTTATAAACGATTTTTGAATCATTATTTAACATTTATGGTCTTATTAATAAACGTTGTCTAACTTTAGACAACTGTCCAACTTTGGAAAATGTGTTCAAAAACCTTGTTTATTGTTGTCTTATAGCTGCTTAACTTAGAAACAAGACTAGATTGTCTTAATCGTGAATAATGTGATATTTATTTTTATTAAATGAAGCATATCTATTTCCACCAATTTGAAATTATGTAGTTAGACAGTATCTAAGTAGACAAAAATCTAATGAATACGACTGTCAGTTTACAGTTAGATAATTAAATAGGAACAAATGTTTGATCTATTTAAGGAATAAGTATTATATGATATTCAGCTGACTATTGAAAAATTGGTCCTTAGAATAAAAACAAAAATATGACGTTTGATATAAAGATAATAAAATTTATCTAATCTATTAAAACAAAAAGAAAAATTTTGGATAAACTATTAAAATAATTGAATTATTCATAAACAGTGTAAATTCAAAGGCAAAGGCAAAGATAAGAAATCTTTTCTTGATATATTTATATATGAGGTAGTATTAATTGTGAATTATTAATTTGATCAAACTTGATATAAAGTTGATAGGGAAAGACGAAAAAACGAATAGATCGATTCCCCGCGAGGGAAGGGACAATTTTCTAAAAAAAAATACTTAAAACAGAAAAAAACATTACAAAAACAACGGTAAAAATGCCAATGCCATACTACCTATACCTTTTTGTAAAGCCAGACTTCTTTTCTTTTATGTCAGATATGTTTATATCAGATGAGTTTAAGGAGTTCTTTAATCAGTGCGATCACCAATGTGATCGAACATACAAGAGCAAGTATGTGTGACCCAGTCGAGTACTTTTATTAATTCTTTTCATTTTCAAACTAGCGCCGGATATTGGTCCAAATATGTATGTATGCTCCCTATGAGCTTTAAGCCATGCCAAAGGCTTCGACTGAATTTTATTTAAGAAAAATGTTTTTTTTTTAGACAATGTTTCTTTTTTCTATTCAGTATAGATTATTTACTTTGAAGCTCTGTGATTTTTTTTAAATCGAAATGTTAGATTCCTCAAATAACACAGAAATCGAAATTATGAACCAACAAAATCTAAAACTTTTACAGTAGAACATGGATATAAGAAACTCTTTCTTAGGTACATAATAGACGAATGTTTAACATTTGCATTTGGTTTCGGATATCCGAAAGCGAATGATATACATAATATAGTTTGAGCTCATTCACTATATTGAGAGTGTTTATCGATTTTTAATACTTTGTAAGCATTATTAAAGAAACAATATTAATGATGTTAGATTAATATTAAAAAAGGCTCCGATGAAACTTCGTTTTACTAGACGTTTTGAGACGCATTTTCTTGATGCCGTTTTTAGAATTTTGGATTGCGTTTCTATAAGCAAATTTATCGTACATGAGTGTGTTTCTTATATCTATAAAATACTGTAAAATAATTTTACAAGATAACAAACAAAAAAAAGATACACGATTAATGTCGCACGAATTGGGTCTAATAGCTTAATTGGCTTGTAATTTTTGAAAAAAACGCGATTTTAATATAAGCCGATAAATATGTATTGTCAAAATGTCAGGCCAAGATAAGAAAACATTCTATGGAAGGAGGAGAGGACCCATTTGACCATCTTACGAGTTATAGACACTAACGGGAAATACAAGACATCTTACATTGGTTTTATTTACCTCATTTCAGTACGGATGAAACTTTGGTCACAGAAAGATAGCCCAGGAAAATTATTTTGACTTCGATAAAGCCAAATCTTGGTGTATAGAGATTTTCATGGTAAGCTATTTATAAAAAATTACCCTCAATTTGTAACAGAATTATACGAGTTTGTGGGGTGAAAAATATTTAGTTTGATGTATATTGCTCGAAAACTATCAGTTATTTGGAAGATATTATATGCCGGCAAAAATTGTAGCTTAGGAAACATATGAAATAAAAAACGCTAGTTTTAAAATCTGCAAAAAAAACTTTGTAATTTCCAATTTTCTCAAAAACTACAAACCATAATAGCAACTGGTTTTAAAGTTTAAAACAAATCTAATCGTGGTATGCAGGCGTGTGTACCTACTGCACTAAATTTTTTAAAACAAAATTCGTTATATTTCGTGATTGTGTTTAAAGTTAAACACATATTGGGCTGTATTCATAATAATTTTTCTCTAATTCGCTTACACCTCTCTACAGGTTGTTTGTCTTATTTCACCAAAAGATTCCGAAACATCTCGTAAATCATAAATTTTTTTCAATTTCCCAATTATGTGGTTGGGAATTTTGTACTCGCTAGCATGTACATTAACGAATAAAATGCTTCAATTTGCCTCCGAAGTTCAAGCTGCTAAAAATGTTCGCTACGGTTTAAAAAAAATTGTTTTTTTAAATAAGATAAAGTGAATTGAATAAAATTAAATTTTAATTTCATTAAATCTTCAGTCTATTTATTCATCGTTGATTTGTTTTCCCATTTGAATAAGGAACCTGCAGTAAAAACTTTTAATTCGTATTTATCTGTTAAAATATCAAAAGCAAACAGGAAATCTGTGAGTGAAGTGGTTTTCATTAATAGCTGCGTTCCTTCAGAGATGACAACGTACTCGTGAAAACCATAATCACGTACTACCTCCTACACGTCTACCCATGCGTTTTACTGAAAATGTCTTCTATACAACGTTGTTTCCCACTTCGAGAGAAGAATAAAATTACATTAAATTCTTATCCTTTAACACTTTCTCATTTTTAGGAAATTATTTATGCTAGCTACGACGTGGTTGCAAAAGTCGATACATTTGTACCTACTTTTTTTTAGAACATTCATATGGTTATTTTATTTTTGTTGGATTAAGTAAGGTAAGAACAGAACGGAGCTGAAAATTAAAAATTTAGACCGGAAAAGTTGGAAAATAGTTCAATGGCATATTTTTAGGGGTTAATGGTGGCGATATAAAGAGTGTAGATCAAAAAATAGACGCAGGTGGAACACCAATACGTTCATTCAGTGATCATGGGCAACATAAATCATCTGACTTCTTCCGTCAAACTTTACAACGCGATCAACGCCTGCAGATGAACTTAACACTTGCTTGCTTGAAATTATCATAATTATGGCGATACATAAAAAAGTTGCAATTGACGACGAACATGCGAGTTGCATTGCAGAACAATCAATCATCCGATAATTTCTCAGAACAACTGTTGGTAATGCGGAATGTCCGAATTCCAAATTCAAGTTTCATTCATTCAATATAGAGGCTCCACTTTCGAAAGGGTCATAAATATTTAAATGAATATAAGGCAGAACAAAGTTCGCCGGGTCAGCTAGTATTTTTATAAACTTCCATACAATTTTGCTATTTTGCGTCAGTTTAAATTTTTACAATAATCTTTGACTATCAAGTCAAACAACTTTTTAACTGTTATTGTTTGTTAGGCATTGTTTCTACCGAAGAAACTCGTTTAGATTTAAACATTGTTTCCACGGCAGAAAGAGATTAACAAGAAGATTAATGTTTGGTACTCAGCTCTATCGAGGTATTCGTTGGGATGAACATTTTCTCCGATCTGTTCGAAATCGGAGAATTTTCAATCGAGGTATCCGTTTCGATTGAAACATCGGGCAGATATTTTGAAAAAAATTTAACGCCCTTAAACGCAATGCGTAAAGAATTTTTGGCAGTTGCGCGTTTAATTTCTACCGAAGGTCTCCGATAAGAAATAGTTTCGGAGGTAAAATGAAACAAAACAGTTGAAATATATGTCAAATGAACGCGATTGTAAGCTTCATTTATTTTGTTTTTTTTTTATGAAGTAAAAGTGAGATAGAAAGTTTCATTTGTGTCAAAGGATGAGAAAAAATCAATTCTCGAATGAATGCGTTCAGCCAATATGGGTATATGTTATTTCGAATTGCAAAATAAGCTATTGGTTTTTTTAACCAACATAATTTTGTAGGTAAATCTTTGATGTTTTAAGAAGATTAAGGGTAGGTAAATCCACTTAAATCTTGGTGGATGTAAACGTTTTATAACATGGTTATTTTATTTTTTCTTGTATTAAAGGATGTTCTTATCTTGGTACTACTCGTCAAATAACATTGATTTGTTGAAAAAAATCAAAAAGTACAATTCGATACAATTTTTTTTTTAACTTTTGATACATTTTTGAAAGACGATTTTTCATTCCTGAGTTTACGATCATAAGGTATTTCCAATAATTTATGAACAATTTGCGCTCAATAAAACAACATGTTTATTTTGTCTTAAGATGGTATATATTGCAATTGTTTTATTTTTTTAAGATTATCGATACAATAATTTGCAATATGTTTGCTGTTTCTCTGCTATTGTTCTTTCAATTAAATTTGGTAAAGAGTAGCATTTTTTTGTATTGCTTTTGATTAACTTTAAATTTTTGATTTACAGCATTATTTTCCTTTTTGATCGAATATCGAAAACTATGAACTGTTTTTTTTTTTGTTATCGGATTTTGTTAAATATGATTAGGCTTAACAATTGATTTATTTTAAAATTTAGTTTTGCTTTTGTCAAAAAATATATAATATATTTTAATTTTTATATTTTATTTTTATGTGTTCATCAAATAATGTTTTTTTTTTTTTAAACATTATGCAATTAATTATGCAAATTAGTGGTTTGAATTTCTTTTTGGTTTATTTTAAGTAATTTTTTTATACAAAATGTAGTTATTTTATACGTAGTTGTTTTTTTTCAAAAGTCATAGAAACAGTAATATAATAGCTATTGAATAAAGTAATACACATTTAATTAATTATTGCTTTTGCACAAAAAACACAAGGCGACAAAGGTTTTCTTACTGCATATTTATAAATAGAATTTTTTTTATATCTTTAAGATGTGATTGTGTGTAATATTTTTCACTTCTAAAATTGTTTTTTAAACGATCGACAAAAAGGCTTTTTTATTTTTTAAATTATTATAATTTTTATGATTGATTCAGCTTAAAATTAATAAAAAAAAAAGAAAAAAATATTTTTACATCCTGTTGCTAAAACTAGAAATTGAGAGTTAACATTTACGTTTCAACTTTTTTTTTTTTACTTTAGCTAAAGATTTTGCGCTAAGGAAATATCTATTATTATATTATTATTATTTGTTTATAATCGACTTTTATTTTTATTTATGTTTTAGTTTTAAATATCACAACGCCTTCTCTTTTGTTGGTTTAACTTTTTACGTTTTTAAATCTTCTAAAAAAATTAAATTACAATGCTCTTTTTTAATATATTTTTTTTCGCTAGATATAAATAAAACAAACATAATAATAATATTTAAAAAAAATAATACAAAAGAATTTTAGGACAGTAAAAATAAATCATTTGCCTTAAAATAAGTTCTCCTTAGAAGAAAAGGTTTATTCTCCAACCCACTTTTCTTTCGACATCTTTTCACAAAATATATATGTTTTTTTAATTAATATTTTTCCTGTCAGCATATTTTTTTTTTACAAATAATATTCGTTTAACTATTATAAACTGACCAGCTTGGATGGTTCGCTGGTGGGTGTGGACAACTCAAGGGGATGCTTGTTTTGCGACGAGCACGTTGGAATTAGGGGACCAGAAACCGGGGTGAGACCGGTGCCGCCGTCCATAAGACTGTCAAAGTTGAACATCACTCCACTAGATGGCGTTGTTATCGCAACACCGTTTATATCGGTGACAGTTTTGCCTATACCATGCATCGTTTGCAGGGGAACATTAAGTGAGCTGGGTCGTTGTTTTGCAGGACCACCTGGTTTCAACATGGGCGGTGGCGAATTTGTAATGGTAGGTGTGTTCAAAGCAGCGACTGAGGGTATGGACGCAGAAATCGTTGATACATTCGGTAATGGCGGCATCATGACTGAAGAGGATTGTGACAGCATGACAGGATTTGGTGATGAGGGTCCGTCGAGACTATCGAATTGCTCATTTGGTTCACTTTTTACGCACTTCAAATCGAAGTCTGGCACAACGGGCTTGAGATCGAGAGGAGAACCGCGACCAGTGTCGCAAGCATTAAAAGTATCCATAAGATTGTTGTTATTGTTGTTTGGTCGGATTTTGCGGCACAGTAAATTGTGTTCTTCTAATATTTTTTGAAGCTGTTCTTTGGTCTCGGTATAACTTTGCACTTCCTTCTTTAAGCTGTTTTGACGTTTCTCAAGGAGTCCAACCTCATCCAAGAGTTCATTTGTTTGATCGACACGACGTTTTCGACAGCGCGCCGCTGCCAATTTATTGCGTTCCCTGCGAACTCGTCGTTTTTCTTCTTCTTCAGGAGACATGTTTGTTGCTTTTGTCGGACGACGACCACCTTGATTACGACGGGACGGAGTGCTTGTGATCGATGTGGAAGCGTTTTTAGCTCTTGTAACTTCACGTGCTAGAGCCCCTGTGAAATCATTGACAGCATTTGAGGTAGATGCGGCATTACTGCAACCCCCGCCAGTGCCATTGCTTTGAAAGGACGGACTGTCGTTATTTGCAGTGGCTACACTTGCTATAATAAAAAAAAAAAATAAATAAACATCCTTTTTTACTTCGAAATTCATTAAAAAAAAAAAAACTTACATGTATCTGTTGTGGCCAGAGAATTCTCTTCGTTTATCATCGGGGTGGTACGCCACGAGTTTTGAGAATCTTCCGACGATGACATACTGTTGGTTTCATTTGGGAATTCGGGCAAATTAAAAGGCGCCCGAGGTGGAACAAAACCAGCTTGATAGGGTGCAGTATTTGGTGTATCAGCTGTTAGTTCGATGAATGTTTGTTCGATATTGCGAAGTGTTGTTGGCGTTAATGTTGATGTGGTGAGTGTGGGTACACCACTTTGAATGCCATCTAATGAGACAAGCTGTAAGTAGAAAAAAGTTTAAACAATTAGTAATTATTAATTTATTAATCTACGTACATAAATAAATATGATGGTTTTTAATTATAGCTAGTTTTGTACGAAACGTATAGATTTGTAAGCCCGTGCGAAGCCAGGGAGGGTCAGATAGTAGATGATCAATTCTTAATTTTCTTTTTATTAAAGTTGGTACAAAGATTTCAATTAAGAATACGCACACAGCAATTCTGCCATTTGACGTCATTCATGCATAAACTAGGCTTACATTGTTAAAATTTTTGTTTTGAGTCCATTATTGGTCTTTGAGAAAAAAGTTCTCTTTATTGAGTGAAATGGTTTTTCATTTTTTACTTTTATTTTATCACTTTTTCAGCCCACGTGGTCGATGGCAAAATATTTAAAATAAATAGAAAACTAACAACGGCAGCGGGCGTGCTGTGTAAGAAGTTGTGGGCACAAGCAACAAAATAAGGTTTTCTGTCTTTGTTTTTATATATAGGGTGTTTTTTTTTTAAATTTAATAAAACTTGTGATTAATTTTAGTTAATTTCAAGCAAATTTTTGTCTTCAGTAAATTTCCGTAAAAATAAATTTGGTTTGATCGGGTACTTTCTGCACTAAAAATGGCAATCTGTTAAAATTAAATTTGGAGGAGTGGGAATGGAATTCCTTCATAGAGAAGTGAAATTATTCGAAAGTACACAAACACCTTCAACCAAAAATAGTTGCCACTTCTTAAAGGTCAACAAAAAGTAAACAAATCGAGAACATTGAAATTTCCATCATAACTTAATATTCGTTTTAATTATTTGGTTTTAAGTTTTGAGGCACTTAAAAAGCAAAATTAGTGATTATTTTGATGCCAATATAAAGCGGATGACTAAAATATTAATTCTTGCTAAAAATTGTTTTCATTTTAGCCCAACCTTTGACATGAAATTAGTTTCATTATTTCAATGATTGAACTACCTTACCATTGACCATTGAAAACTTAGAAGTCGTTTTACGTGGAAGGTTGGGCCAAAATGAACCTTTTTTTTTTTGACTAGAAATAATAAACGAGTCATCAACTTTATATCGGCATCAAAATAATCAGGGATTTTGCCTTTAAAGTGTCTCAAAATAAGAAATTAAAATTTTCAGTGATGAGTTTCAATGAAAGCTTTTACACATTCGTTTAACTGAAAGGCGCATCATTGAGACAGGTAGATTTTATGTGCCCTTCTCGTTTCTACGCACACCATTGAGACAGGTTGATTTTATGTGCCCTTCTCGTTTCTATACACACATAAATCTACCTGTCTCATTGGATGCGCCTTTCAGTAAAACGACTTACACAGTAAAAGGCACTAACAAGAAAAACACGTTGAGATAAACGAACGGTGGAGTAGCAATGCATCAATGTTTTTGAATTATTAACAAAAAGACTTGAAATATTTAAAACTTGTTAAACAAATTTAAATTGACAGTTAAGCTTTATGATTTTGAAAATTTTAAATGTTTTAAAATTAAAATAAAAAAAATAATTTCCTGAGAAATAAAATTACATAATGTATATGATCATTTTATTTTACTTTAACAAAAAAACACCCTTTATCATTTATCCAAGCATAGAGATATTAAAAAATCCCACTCCAAAGCTTTATAAATATTGTAAAATTTTGTACTCATGCTTTGGCAGCGGCCGGCGGCGGCGGCGGGTATAATGGCAAGACGCCTCTCTTTCCCCTTTATTTATGAAAAAAAAAAAAAAAACAAATACATAGTTGTATTGTTTTGCAAAAAAAAGAATAAACAAAAGTTTTTGTCTTTATTTTTCTACTACTAAATTCAACTCATGTCTTGTTGGGATACATATTAGATGTATGTATTTGAATGTGGTGTTGAGATGCTGATTCTGCAGTGGCTGTTGTGTTCGTTTCGTGGTGAATTTTGTGAGTTCGCAAACTGGTGCTTCCTAGTTTTTCACCCTGATTCTATTTATAACGATGAACTCGTTCGTTTCTTTGAATTCTAAAGAATTAAATTGAAAATAATTCTAGATACATATGTAATTTTTTGTATTGCTATACTCTTTTTTTTATTTGTTTGTTTTTGCTTTACTACTGTGCTGATATAATAATGACGGTTTATAGTTATTAAATTTTTTGTTCACATTACTGTTATTAAAGTAAGAAATCCTTTTTAGAAATTATTCTGAATAAAAAAAAACATACAGCGACATGCGATTGTCGTTTCTGTAACAACTATTACCTCTATAGTATGATGATGGAACATTTATACCTCTATACTTCCTATTTCCTATTAAAATGTTTAAATAACTTTTTAATGAGGCGGGTAATTATTATTGAAGCATTGAAAAACATTTTACAAGTACCTACTACTTTTATTGTTATTATTTTTTTTAATATGGTTCATATGGGTTTTTTTTATCTTGAGTATTCCTAGAGGTACAAGTAGATAGGTGGAATATATTAAAGGTCAATATTTCTGTTTTTAAACTAGTTTTGTTACAAATCGTGTTAGTTTTTTTTTTTTTGAAAACAGAGTTAAAAACATGAAGGTGGTTTTTAAATTGTTATTCGAGACATGTTTTAAAAAATTGGTACATTCCAATTTACATACATAGTAAATGTATGTTTTTAGTAACTGGTTGTATTAATTAAAGATAGTTGGACCGGTGAAACTATTTGCCTCAAATTCAGATCCGGAGCGAAACAAATAAAGCACAAAAAGTTTCAATATTTTTTTTCAGCTCTTTTTTTCTTCATACAAATGTTAAAAGTTCGTGAACTCATGCAGCACCGTCTGTATTACCGATTGCAGTTGCGTTGTGTTGTGTTCGTAACATTGAATTTGTGTGTACTAAATATTTTGACAGCTATCCCAGCTGGCTTTGTATCCATTGTATTCAGACAGTTATTCGAAATTGGAGAATTTTCAATAGACAACGTACATAATATGTAGGTTTAACACATCGAATAGATCTTGCGCTTCACCGCAATGCGACATAATGCGTGCTAAATTTCTTCCGACCACGACGAGACGGTTTTCGACAAGAAATACTTTCAGAGTTAAAATGGAAATTTCTTCAAAATTGTAAGTAAAAATTGAAATATGAAAATAAATCGTTGTCGTTTGTTAAATAATTATTTATTTTAGAAAGAAAACAACAACGAGAGATCAACAAGGGCATTTGGTGGATATAAATTTATAAATATTGAAGCATTTCACACGAGGAAACTGAGTTGACAGCAACTTTAACATTTAAGGCGAGAATGGTACGCAATAAGAGGGGTGAAAGAAATTTTCTTCAGCAACATTTGAGAAGAATTTTTTGACATTCCTCTTCACACACACTGCAAGCAGTGTCTGTTCAACCTAGCTGTTTTATAAGAAAACTACAGAAAATCTTTTACGATTTGGTTTCCTCGTGTGAATGATAAAAGAGATTGTCGAAGAATTTAAAAGAAGACGTCAAAAAATATCCATCAACTAATTTCTTCGTGAGAAAGTAAACTTATCAGAAAGAATTTCACTTATGAGTAGCTGACTTATACATATACATACTCATGTAAAATAAACGTGATTGTATACTTCATATATTTTGTTGCGAAACGTTTATCATTTCGTTAAAAATGTATAAAAGATTTATATAACATCACCATCATCTCTTTTCCAACTCTTATACTTTTTTTTAGAAATGAGGTGTCAAAGGAAACGGAATTACCTTCTGATTTGAATTGTAATTTTATTTTAAAAATATTAATTATTTCTTCAAAAACTGCATTTGTTTGTTAAATAAATATTATAACAATAAAAATAAACACTTCCATTTTCCAATGGGTAATATTTTCGCATGTGACATTAGGTCTGTTCAATTGAATTTGTGCGTCTTTTATTTTTATGTAATTGCGAGAATTTTCGCACGGGTAGGCTAGTTATATTTTTTATTGACATGCATCTTCAATAGGGGTTTTTTTTTTGTATAGTAAGAAACTTCAAAAAAAAACCGTCCGCAGTAGCCTAGTTTTTATATTTTACATTTGGTACTACCGAATAACAGCTATAAGGATAATTAAAAAAAAAAAAACAAAAATTAAAGTTTGCTACAAATGAAAAGCAAAACAAAAAATAACTTGAACCAAAAATAAATTTTAGTTTCATAAAATGGACAACTCCATTCGATACTCCAATAAACGTCACAAACCCATCCGCATTACTGCTTTTATTGGCAGTAATTATACTGTGGATGTTGTATTTGTAATTTGTGTAAAAATCTACTCTACTGTGAATAGCTTTCACAAAAAAACACGACTAATAATGTGAAGTCACATTGCATAGTTTTGCATGTTTTTTTACTTGAAAGATCTTTAATAAATTATTTTTCGTATTGAAAAAGTTTCAATTTTTCTTAATTAATTTTTAAATAAATGATCTTTTAAAGGGATGATAATAGGGAGAAATTAAACAAACATTTAGAATAGCTCCCGTTATTCGAGAAAATAAAAAAAAAATAAAACAATTTTGTACAGGGAAATTATGGCCTTAGAAACACTGGAGACAACATTTATACATACACTTTTGGTATACAAAACAAAAAAAGTAGTTTAAGAAATAACGGACACCTTAATGTCTGTACAGTACATACTAAAGAAATTTATAAATTCTACAAAATTTCTAGCAGCTCATAAACTGACTTGCCCTTTTTTGTATGTTAAAATAATTTAAGAAACATTTACTAATTCAAACCTACACAAGATCATTTTCTAGATAATTGTTCATATTTTCCATAATAATATAATCTTTTTGCTTCCCAATATCTTATAAAATTCCATATAAAGAGATATGTATTGTATACATAAATATGTACGTATGCGATTCTAAGAAAAAATATATAATAAAACCTCCACAGTTGTAAGGGTATCACACACAACTCAAGCTGTTACTACCGCACGCTGCCTACATTCTTAACCAACAATCGCATTCAATTGAATCAAATTAAAATTAATTAATTTGAATAGAAAAAAAAACCATGCGTTCTGTGGTGAAATTGTCTAAAAGATAAACTGACAATCCACCTTTGCCATATTATATCAAAAAACCCCCCACGCGTTATTATTTCCAACTAACAGACCAGTACATGCATTGCTTCGATTAAATTTTAAATTGATGACAAATAATATACATATAAGAATTGTTGAAAACAGTTAAAACTTTGAAGTATTTTTAAAATTTAAAAAAAAAACCACATAATGTAATAATTAAATATTAAAATTTAATACATATTTTTGTTTAAATATTTTTTACCTGATGCATAAAAAGCTCATTGGCCAAAAAGTTTGCAATTTCGCAAGCATCCATCATTGTGTTTTAAATAGTTAGGTAGAAGTATAAATGTATTTAAATTAAGAATTGATGTTCGAGAAGTGAGTATATAGATAATTTAATTCGTTTAATTCGTTATAAATATTTTTTTATTTAACTACTTTCTTAATTAAAAATATATGTAAATATAAAAGAAAACACGTTCGAAAACTTCAATCGACTAGATAGATTATATTTGAATAAATATTATAATTTTCATGCACACACGTTAAATATTAATTTTTTTTTTATTTAAAAAAAATATTTTTTTTAAAAAAAATTACTTTTCTTAGAAAAGAATTAAAAATAAATTGTTTATTTTTTGTTTTATCTATAATTTCCCACGAATGAAATTAAGTTTATTTTGTAATTAAATAAAATGTATTTTTAGCTTATTCTCGTTACAAGTTTAGTTCGTTTAATTATTTTTTTAATTTTTTTTTTTTTATATAAAAGTTTATTTCAGTTGATGTGCGATTTATTTTTATATTGAAAAATATATAATTATACGAGTAGATTTGTATATATATATTTTTTCTTTTTAAAAAAAGTCAATATATTTTTGTAGATATTCATGTAAGAATACCGCTTCTTTGGTTGTCGTTTTCTGGTGGCCTTTTGAATTTGATAAATTCAAATTTAGACTCCGATTTGTCTGAAATTGGTTTTTTCCGTTCGTTATTTTTGTAATTATAATGTAATTGCTGTAGTTTGTTCAGCATTAATAATTGTGATTCGAAATTATTATTTTCGTTGATTTTTGTTTGCTCGTTGCACTTGGTTTTTACTGAGAACATAATAGAATTTTAATTTACTTTTTAGATCTCGTTTGCAGCGACGTAAACAAATTATATAATTATTCGCTTTGGAATATTTGAACTAACGGTGATGTTATTGTATATATTTTTTTTTAATTTTTCGCGTTTTCAAAACCGAAATCGATGTAATTTTTAAGATAGTTCTTTTTTTATCTTGTACTTTTTATTTTTCTTTTATTTTTTTGTTTCGTTCGTTCGTAATGTGTGTTGTTGAAATTTTGTCTCAAATAAATTCACGCGATAATTTTTTGAATTTATTTTCTGTTCAATAGAAATTTTCTACCCGCTGAAGTGAGAGCTTTTCAAGCTTCAGGGGCTCGGACTCGGATTCGACTAATAAAGATAGATTTTCTGCGATATTTGCGAAGAGGAAAATTTCTTTGCCGTGCTCTTTTTTCTATCTTTTTTTTATTGTTTTATTTTTTGTTTGTTTTTGTGGTGGCGATGATGATGGTGAGTTCGCGATCGCATCTATTAGATACTTTTTTCCCTCCGCTTGTTTAATGTCATGTTTTTGTCTTTTCTTTTGCTATGCTGTATCTATGTATATGTATAAATATCAATTTAAGAGATAGATAGATGCAATGTTTAGATACATTTAGAATTTTATTATATTTTTAATTTGAATTTGAATTTGTTTTTTTTTTTTTGTTTGTTTGCTCTTCTACTTTTCTGTCGTTGTTTTGAGTTCTTAACCTCTTGGCACGATCGCGTTGCTGATTTTTGTGCCAAAACAGCATTTCTAGTTAAGATTGGTTGGGGTATAGCGCGGTTTATTATTTGCAAAAATATACTTTTTAACTTTTTTTTTTTTGTTTTTGCTTATATTTCTTGCGTGGATACACATTGTTTAATTCTTGAGAATACATTTTTTGGCTCGTGTCACAATTTTAAATAAATTCATTTTCATTTGGCAAGAATAACAGGTGTTTCGAGAAATTCGTCATTTTCAATTGTAATTTTTTTTTTTGAACATACATATAATTATTTTATAGAAAAGAAAATTGCCAAAACCATACGGAATGTTTATTTTTAGACGTCAAGAGTAATAAGAATAACAAAATAAAAACATAAAAATAAAATGCAGTGGATTTACAAGAAATGATTGATGCGTTGGTTATCTATAGAGTCGAGATATTTTAAGATAATTTTCGCAATTGTTTTTTTTTTTTTGTGGTTATTGAAACATCTGCAACAGTTAAGGACTAAGGAAAATCATTTTTTGAAGCAATTTTTGTAATTTTTTTTTAAATTGTTAATAAAATAAATTTAACGATATGACATGATGAAGATGGAGATAGAGGGAATGTGTAAAATTACACATATTGTTCGTTGATGCGAGGTAATTTTTTTTTAACACTTGAATGTAAGCTTAATTGCTTGACATAAGAGTTTTATTAATGGACTACTTGTTGGTTAATCTTTGCCAAAATCTATGTACATAATATATTATGCAATTTTTGTAAAATTTTAATTGTGATTCAGCCACGCACAAATTAATGAATATTTGTGTTTACAAGAAAATAAAAATTAAAATATTTTTGACAGACCTACCATGCAAAAGAATAAAAAGACTTAGACCAGAGAAATTGGATTGTGTTATCGGTATAGAGGTGAGTTTTAGTGGTTTTTGAATTATATCTTTAACGAGGTTGGTTCTTAAATTTTAAGAAATGATGAAAGACAAAATGTTTTTGGTTTTAAATATTACCAAAATACCAAATATTTAAACAGCTTATTCGGTAGGTATGTGTTTTAAATACATATATAAAATTTGTTGACAAGTTTTTGAATTTTGAAAAGTAAGTTAAACAAAAAATTGTTGCCAGGCAGGGCGTTTCTATAAAATAATGTCAGCGGATATTCATCAATAAATTCAACAAAAAAGACAGTAAGTGAAAATGTGAAAAATCTATCAAAAAAACATTAGGTTACTCCTTATAATTGTTAAGTTCTGACAAAGTAAATGGAAGCCACGCCCTTATAATTGGAAGATCTAAAGTTTGAAATTTTAACCATGTGTTTACACTACAAACCATAATTTTCATCATTTTATAATAAATGCTCCACAGAAATTGCAAAAAAGGGGGTTGGATGCCACGCCTTCTTAAAATCTCAAATTTTTCCTTCCTAATCAGAAGTGCATCACATAATTGATAAAAATTCTGCAAAATTGTGTGAATGAAAAATCTCAATTTTTCAATGTCAATAAAAACAACAAAAAATGATAATAATAATCATAACAATAATAAAAACAATATTAATGTTAGTATATTAATAACTTATGACTATATTAATATTAGTATAAAAACAATGAATCAAATAAAAAATACTTTACAATTTTTAAGCATTATAATAATATAATTCAACTTAAAACTAATTAGTGAAGGGTTAATAAAGTTGGAAAATAGGTCTTTTCCTATGGAGGAGATACTGGAGCTTAAGTAGAGGACATGTTGTCCATTGCAATCGATCCTCGTAAGGGGGTAAGATAAGGGGATCAGACCTGGGAAGATTGCGTAGGCAAAGCGGAGAAATATACGCAGAACGGCTTCTATTCTAAGTGAGTGGGTGGTTTGATATGGAGACCGAACCTGACTGGCATACTCAAGAATAAGTCAAACATATGATAAAGAGTGATTTATTAATATAGGGATTGGAAAATTCTTTAGACGAACGCATGACATAAGCCAAGAGAGGAATTCGCTCTGGCAATAATTTGATCAAATTGAGAACAGAAATTGAGTTCTTGTCACAAATTACGCCATCTCGAATCTCCAATGAAGAAAACTACAGGAACAGGCACCGCACGAAAGTTCGAGGGAAAGAGGAAAGGCGTTTGCGAGAAAAGGTCATGGATTGATATTATTTACATTGTGTTTAAGAAAATTTTGACTTTACCAAGCCAGACAAGAATTTAAGGCATGTTGAAGCAGAGAAGAATTGGAAGAAGACGAAATTACTTTCATAATTGTAATACAATCGGCATAGATAGAGGTCAGAGTAAGAAATAATGTTATCAACATCGTTTATGGCTTGAGTTTCGTATTTCTACAAGTCATCTTTTTCATAATCAATTTTTCAATCGGTCTTCTATCAGTAACAACTAAATAAAAATTAGGAAATACCTTCACTGAAAAGTCTTTATAAATAGCATTAAAAGAAATGAATATTAGACATATGGACATATGCTTGGAAACTAATCTTATCAGGTTTAAATGAATTAATTAAAAACAAAGCACATTTAAATATGAACTTATAAATAACAATTTCAGTAATTTTTTGTTTAAAGATTAATTTATACACCTATCAGTTTATAGAACTAATTCATATTTTTACATTAGTTTAAATAAATTGAAATCATAAGATCCGTTTCTTTACTGATTTACTGGAAAAAGTACAGGAAAAAGTTTGGGCTCGAGCTTTTTGATTTTTTGTTGCATTTTTTGACCAGTAATAAAAAGTAAGAAAACGCATTTAGGATGTTTATAATTTATTTCTGGGTAAACGTTAAATTTGACAACAGAAATTATCGTTAGTTTGACAAGTTGGTAACATTTTCGGATAAATTCTAGCTGAAGGGGAAATAAATTAAATTAAAAAATAAGTCAAAAGCTATGCCATTTTCGTGCAGGAAAAAAGTAAAGAAACACATTATGGATAGATTTGCGATACCACGGGATCCCGCGGGCGAGTAAAGAAACAGACCTATAATAAGAAATTTAATGTTTATAAAAAGTATATGGGATTAAATCAAAATAAATTAATTTAAATCTAAAAATAAGTGCTTCTACTAAACAACAAGTTGTTGTTTATTAATCTGCATCTTATTGTTTCTTCATTTTAGGCTTATTTCGACACAGATATTGAATTTTTTATTTTATACTATTTTAATCATTTCAAATCATTTAGGCATAAATAATATACAATCTCTCTTTCTTTTTTTTTTAAATTGACATAATCGACTATATTTTCTTTGAATCATGACGTCAGTAACTGGCTTTATATGTAGTCTTTAAATTAAATTTTATTTTCAAATTCTCTAACAATAGTTCCTTTAAAGGTAAAAAAGAAAAAAAAATAATAAAACAACTTTTTGTTTTATTTTCTAATTAAAAATGCAAGTGTGTCATTCCGTTAACCAAAAATATACACACAACACACTACTATACCTACTGCCACTGTTGCCATCCATCGTATTTTCATAAAAAAGGCCACTTTCTCGTAGTTTATTTGTTTTGTTTAAAAGACAAATTATGTTAAGACAAAAAAAAAAATAACTTCGAGTTCATTCCACTAAAATATTGTTGTTGTTTGTTGCAAAAAAAAAAAAAAGAAAAAAAGTGATACATTTAATTTAGTCGGCACGACCAACCGATGGCCATGGTTAAAGTTTCTTGGTGATTATAATATGTACCTAGTTGCCACACCTGCGTCATGTCTGAGTGAGAATTTAGTATTTTTAAATTAAATTTTTATTTTATAGATGTGATATATGTATTTTTCAAGCTAGGTATAGTTCAGAGGAAGCTCCTTATTTAGACAACAATTTAATGAGAATAACACGCATTATGATATGTATATTTTTGTGATGATGATGAAATAAACCTGTACTTATACTGAATAAAAGTAGAAACAGAGAGATTTAGCTTTTAAATATTTTTGAAATAAATGCGAAATTTAATTTTTCAGGACTTGAATTAAATAAACCTTGTGGGTCTTAGTCTCATCCCTATTTAAACTACTATAGAAAATTGATTTGCTGCTCATCACTTTCGCTAAAAAATGTCTGTCTATTTAATTAATGTACACAGAAAATAACACAAACAAATTACAAAAAGTGCTAATATCTCTATGGGTTAATGTTATTCAGTAAAAAAAAAAACAACATTTAGCAGATATGTACGTACTTTCTTTTTAAGTGATATTTATTTTAGATAAGTTTACGAAACGAAAATTAAACATGCCTGTAACAGTAACTGTATCTGAGATATCGTATTTCCGTGCAAAAAATATTGTCATAGAAATTGAAATAGTTTTTAGGTTAAATTGAAACGAAGAAACAGGTTGTGGTCACTATTTGGTTTGTGTGCTAGTAGTTCAATTCTTCCAAAATTCAGATTTGTAAGAATTCTTAAACATTGAAGATTATTCAAGCTGTTTTTGAATAAAATGACTGGAGTGCTGGTGGTCTTTTGTCACTAAATGCCAATTTATTTCTTGTTTAATAATTGTATATTCTTTTCTTCTGAACCGTTTAATAAGTTGATTTTTAAAATCCAACTTTAAAGTCGGATATCTATGTATGTTCAATATGAATATGTTTTGAAATTTTTTCGATAGGATTTTTATGTGAATAAATAAGAGATATATTCCGAACCGATTGACAACTTGTCGGTTTTTTTTTTAAATTAACAACAAGTTAACGCCGATTGAATTCTTAAGCATAATACGCAGCTGAAGCGAAATGAAAATTTCCATACAAACATTGGAACCACGAAATCATAAACGACAAATTTTGTTCTCATTTTTGTTCTGCTGTACGCTGTTCAACGATCGAAAATAATAATTGTAACTTTTTTTTATTTTTTTGTTTGCCAATTATTGACACTTTCAATGAGTATTTTTGCGGTGCGGTTTCCGGTAGGATTTGACTATAGTGTTGGATACCACAGACGAATTTCTTATCGCATCATCTGATAAAACTCTTTTTCGTTTACGTTTTCGCTATCAATTTGGAGACCACAGAAAATTTTCGTTTTGTTTCAGCTGCGTACTAAGCTTTAAAGTCCGAAGGTGACATACTTCTTTTCGTTCAGTTTCGTAAAAATTTGAATTCGGAAATGGAGAGCGTATATCGACCGCTATTGCAAGTTAACTGACAGCTGACTGCAAATTAGAAATTTTAAACAAAAAAAGATTTATAATCTCACTTTTTTTGTAAAAGCATTAGATTTTGAGAAAAACATGCTTGAAGATAAATGATACTATTAACATGTTTCTAATTTGACAATAATTAGTTTGACAATAATAGGCGTTTTTTTTTAGTTCAGTGTGCGCTCTGTAAGCTCAGAATAAAATAGCTCAGAATAAAATGAGTTGAATTTTTAAGGGTGGGAAATTAAAAAATCATTTGAAATTTCTAATCATGACAGTTCAGTGTTTAAGTTGTTTCATAATTAAATCAAAGTGCTCTGAACATACTCTGCTTAGAACTATACCTACTCTGTTCGCTCAGATCTGCTCAGTGCCTAAAACGCCTAATATGATCGAAGTAAATAAAAAAATATTCTCCACCTTTTAAGTCTATAACATAATTATAACCAGTGCCGCCTGTGTTTTAATTTTTTTCGTATAAAATACGATTAGTAAAAATAACAAAAAAAAATACATACGGTAAAACAATGATATTCATGTTCATCAACTTTTACACTTTTACCCAAATTTTAAGTAAAAAACATGAAAACCCCAGGCTTTCAAAGACCTTCAAAATACGTAACAATCAATTTTACAATAAATAATACGTTTTATTTTGAAGTAAAATTTTTCAAATTCTACTTTTTGTAACTTAAAAAAAAAAATTCTTTACACCTGTGATTGAAGCTAATTTATTGACAGAAGCTGCTAAATAATTTTATGAGGATATTTTTTTTTGTATCCCATTTCTAAATAATAACAAAACAAAATTTTAGTATTTATCTTTTAAGATTTTGAACATTTGCCAAATTGAAATTACCTAGAACGAACGTTATGTTCCTAAGAAAAGAAAAATGAAAAAAAAAAAAAAAAAACAATTTATAAATTTATTTATTTTGATGATTGTTTAGCCTTTTCACAATAAACATAATTTTTGTTGTTGTTTGACTTACGTTTTATATTTATATAAATTATTTAAAAAAAATTCTTTGATTGTTAAACTTAATTAATTATTATATGCCAAATGAAATTAAAAGTATGTATATGTGTGAATCTATAATTTAGTTGTTAATTGTTAAATTAAATATTATATGACTTGTTATCTTTTCGCGGAATTTTAAGTTAAGATAATTTCCAATTTTTATAAAAGCAATTTCTTTATCGGTTTGGTTTGCTTTTAAACAAAAGTTTTTAAATAAAAAGGGAAGATAATTGTGTATATTTTTTTCTTAATTTTTGATAAAACGAATAAGAGTAAAGAAATAAAACAATAAAAGTAAAAGTTTCTTACACATATCTAAAGAATTTCTCTGAACAATACTTTTTTATTTACAAAAAGGAGTAAGTTTTATATTAATATTTAATCGGAAAATTTTGATAAAAATGCCCAAACAACGTCAAGAGTGTTGTACTAATGTGACGTAAAGTTTGTTGAAAATGATCGCCATCATCACCATGCCTTACCTATGTACATATTTCTTTGAACTTAAATGTATAGATATGTATGTAATCTTGTTATGGCTTTTGTTTCAAATAATGAAAGTTAAAATAACTTGTCAATATCGACTTCCAAAATTTACCTTACACAAACTATCTATCGAATTACGCCATTTATTAAAATATTTTCTTGAGGAATTTATCAATTTTGACAAGAAATACGACGAAAAACTTATAGAAATAGTTATAGAAATTGGTGTGCTCTACTGCTTAATGTAATTGGGAACAGAGAAACATGACTCGGAACAGTCAATCGAAGGCATTAAGAGTATTTGGAGTATTATTGTTATTATTATTATTTATTAATCTTACATTAATGTATAAAGTAATATTTTTAAAACTACAGCGCTGGCATACAAAGGCTTTCTGCTGCGATTGATAAATATTATGTTGGTATGTTTTATGATAAATTTGGATTAAAAATGGATTGCAAAGGGAAATTGGACTTAATGATAATTTTATTTCCTTAAACATTTGAAACCTAACCTATTGTATTTATTTAAAAATGAAAGCTCTTATTATATTGACATATGGTTAACCCCAAGGGAGTCACCTAGGTCCACTGTTATTTATGTTATTCATAAATGATCTCTCCTCAGTTTTACAAGTCTATGAATATCATACTGATTATTTTTAATATTGATAAGTAAAAACAATTGCGCAAAGTTTTAAACAGTCTGATGTCAAGGAATTAGCATTCATTTTATTTATTTTTATTATGATTTTAATTATTATATAAGTTTTAAAAGATTTAAAATAAATAAGACGCATATGAATGTATTTGATAAAGTTCGGTCACTTGGGCGTATACTTATTATTTATTTGTTTTCTTAGAAAATTCGCCAGGGTTTCAAGTACCTATTGTTTTTGAATTTCTAGTTAATTATTATTATTATTAAATAAGATACAAACTACATTTTATCAAACTTAATTTTAAAGTCTAAAATCTAAAGATGTTTATTATTAAATCTTTTAAAAAAAACCATAATGTATTTTGACAATTATGAACAATTTCAGACATGTTTTCTTGTTTGTGAAATGATTATGAAATTTGGTTTTTGGACTTAACATATTTTTAGATGAATTGAATAAATACATTTTTAATTTGATTAACAGCTGATAAATGAGATATCAAAAATTTATATTCTATTAGTTGCAAAAAAATGATGTTCTCTGAAAAGAAAAACCTGTTTTAATTTTTTTTTTTGTATTAAAAAAAAGTACATGTTATTCAATGCCGATGTACTCAATAATTTAATTAAGTGTGACATGTGAAAAACTTGTAAGCCCTGACTTTGAATTTATAAGCTATAGCTTGATACTTTTAGACAAGTTGTAACTTTAGAATTGTCTTTATGCAATTCATTTGAACGATGATGCTTAAGTGTAAATGTATTTAGCTAGAAAGAGCTTTGTTAAAAAAAAAAAAAACTCTAGTTACTTTGTTTTCTTAGAAAACAATGAAATTCTTATAAATATTTTCACATAAAAAGCTTTAAAAAATCAAAACAAAGCCTCATCGTAACAATTAATTTACAAGCAAAAAAAATAACAAGCTTAGACTTCGTTCTAAAAAAAATTGCAAAAAGAATTCATAGATATTGTATCTCTTACACGATTCCTGCTAATGACCTAGAAAGCTATGTGTTGTGTATAATATGTAGTCAAGTCACTTATTTCAATCAATGACGATGATGACGACATAAGAAAACCCAACCACGAAATATGACTTGATTTGTCAGAAGGTCTTTCATAGCTCATTAATATCAACTTTGAACCACAAGTCAAGCAGCAAGCAACACAAACAAACAAAAAAACACACAATCAGAGAGTTGTCTTTCACCAACAATCTATTTACGTCATAATATCATTATGTTCAAATACTCTTGTTAAAGGAAAAAGCTAATTTTTTATAATAAACAAAATAACCACATGAATGCTTATCTATGTGACAAAAAATAAATATCAAAAATCTTGAACTATAAGCATAAATTGATATGAACCATGGAATCAATATTTTTCTTTTTAAGTTGAAATTTATTCCTTAATAAGTTCCTTTACTCTAATTGCAAAAATTATTAACTATATTAACAAATAAACAATTAAAACTACGATTATAAAGATAAAAAAAATGTTAACATACCGACATCGCATACGTGTTAGGTTATTTTTAAAACTGATTTCTAATGAAATGACGTTACACTACGATCACTTAATTTGTTGATATTTTTATTGTTCGAGTCGTTTCTTTTCTTTCATTTTTTTTTTCTGTTTGTATTTTCATACATATAACTATATAACAAAAAAAAAAAACAAAAAACGTGCTCTTTTTGGCGTATGCACGAATGTATACACTGTACGATTAGTAACTCACGCTTCTAATATAGTAAAAAGTCAAACGCTTACTAATGCCTTAAGAGTGCGCTGAAAGCTTAGACCCCTAGCACCGTCACACAAGCGTATTCGTTTCGTATATTAGATCAAAGATCAGACTCAATCGAGCATGATTGTGTGCTTTTTTTTTGTATTGTATTTTTTTTTTCGTTTCGTTCGAGTGTTGAATTGAGTCGGAATTTTTTGTTTTGATTTTTTTTTATAAATTAACTCAATATCAAGCCCAACTTTCGCAATTTTAATTTGTATTTTAGATTAAGTTGGTTATTTATTATTGGTAACTTTATAAATTGATACAAAAGAATAAGGTCGATAGGATTCAGTTTTAATGTGTGGCGAAGATATAGGGAAATCTCACCTTAAATGGTACGACGACCGACGACGTTACCAAAATAATTGGTATGAAAAAATAAACTATTTTTATGTGCATTAGACCAGTTTATACCAATTTACAGATAAATATTTAATATCAAAATCTGTCTCAAGTTTTCGTCTACTGCTCAGTGCCACTGGACATGGTGTGGTGATGTTAGGAACACTTGTTGCGTAGCGATCTAGTTATTATTTCAGGTTCCTATAGTTAATAACCGGTTTTAGCTTTTCAAAACAAAATATTTCGTTTTATTTTGCATGATAGTAGAGATATATTGATTTATATTTGTTTCTATGACGAACATTTCTTATTTTGTTTAGTTTATTATCATCGATCATCCTTTAATGACATTCTTGACGTAAGATATTTTATAAAATTAGAAGACTTCAGGGAGAACGTGAAAGGTTGGTTTTCAATGCCTCATCTTTAGAAATTGCATATTCTACGCCGCCGTTTAGTTTATTAATTTCTTGAAGAGTTTTTTTTATAAAGAACGACTAAACAATCCAAACATGTGAAGCATTTTGGCAAGGTGTGTCATTAAAAGACCATGAATAGAATACGCAATTTTTAAAATCGAATAATCATTTCTTTTTAAATATACTTATGCTGAAAGAAAACCATTTATGCGCATCTGTGACTTACCTATGTAGACATACTTATCTTTGTTTACCTAAATAAACTTTTTAGAGTTTGTCTATAGGAACTTATTACAAAACAAGTTTTTTTTTTATATTTACAGATAAATATTTTACTAATAGTGATGTTTATGTATAAATCTATCTTCTTCCGGTCGCATACAGATAAGATAACTGATATAAGGTTTATAATTATATAGGATAGAAAATGTATATGTTACTTGCTAAAAGATAAATAGTTATAAATTAACGACATAATGATAATATTGATAAAAATGACAATGAATATTTTTTGTTGTATCTTTTGTACCTCTATATATAGTTTTATTTTTGCAAGAATTTTTTATTATCTGTGGAATTCGAGAATTTGCGTTTTAGATTTAAAGTTTTTAAAATGAAAATAGTAGTGGATATATGTACATAGGTATAATATTATTTATGGGAAAATTTACTTTACGGTTTTAAAAAAATTACAGTCGTATTTATTAGGTTTTTGTCTACTTATACACTGTCTAACTATTTGTAAATTGGTAGAAATATGCTTCATTTAATAAAAATAGATATCACATTATTCACGGTTAAGACAATACTCTACTCTTGTTTCTAAGTTAGACAGCTATTACAGATACAAAATTCATGTTATTCGCCATATTTTTAAATAAGCAGTGTGAATTTCTGGAAAATTGGGGCCTGGTGACTTAAGCCGTCAGTCAGAATGGAAGCGCCCTGGAATGCGGACGGTGTGATGTGTGATAAATAGGCATTAAACATTTCACCAAGTGATACTTCTCCTTTAGTCTGATAGCATTGTGAATTTAAACAACAAATAATGAAAACAAAATTTATAATTTTCTGCTATCGTGAACATACCCTGGAATTTGGGCCAAAAAAAAAAAAAAAAATCCATAAAATGACAGCCGAATTTCCATGGAATGTTTTTTGACGTACCAATAAATTTCGTGGAAAACTAGTTCCCAGTTTTAAAAGCGGGAAATGTTTTCATGGAAATTTTATTCCCTATGACCCCCATTGATTTTTTTTAAGCAAGAAGTAGACTAAAAAAAAAAACACATAAATCACAAAAACCGCTACATTACCTTTATATTCAATTTGTTAATTTCTTATTGCCAATTTAAATCAACCGGTTCCAAAATTATTCTGAAAAATGAGAAATCAAATTCTGAAAAATGGTAATTATGTGAAACTGTTCTGCGAACATAAAGCAATGCCTTATTGCATTCTGGCCGTGGACGTAAATATGAATATGTATATTTTGTTTTTAATTCAATCAACATTTATATAATTTCTACCTTGCTGATTGAAGTTACTTTTTTTGTTTCTTTAGTCTTAATTGATTTCATTTTAGGGTTAACAAGATAAATGAGATACCAATGTGTTATTATTATTATTATTATATTTGAAAATAAACAAATAATGATAAAGCGTACATTAAGTCTGCACTTTAAAAATCATATTTCAATCGCTACCGCTATTCGCATGTTTCGGAGTTAAATCAATCAATTACAAAACGATTTAAACTATATAGATACAAAAAAATAACAAGGTTTTGTTAAGCAATAATTTCTTCATCGATTTAAAATAAAAAAATAAAGAAAATTTCCATCATAAAATATTAACTAAACAAACTGTATCCACCTTTTTTTCAATGTCTGATTTCAGCATTTTGGTTTAATGAACTTTGATTGAATTTTTATTTTAAATTTTCAACAAACAAAAAATAATAAAAAAAAAGAAATGTATGCATATGAATAAAAGGATTGTCTTGTTTATTTTGTTGTTGTCCGTTTTCGGGAACCACACCTTTCATTTTAAAGAGAGTTTCCTTTTTTTTTTGTTCACTTGTATCTCGCTCCCACATGAGATATGTACATATATGTATAAAATAATACCTATACATTTTTGTATGCCGAACAAAGGCTCATAAATTATTTGTTTGTATATGGAAGTTTTGTATGTCTGCTTTTGCAAAAATTTAATGAATAAAGAGTTTTGTCGCGACAAAAGTTTACCCTTCACCGCACGCTAAACAAGATTCACCATCACCACCCGCTTGTTACCGCGCAATACATCAAAGCGATTGCTTATATTTTTTTGTGTGGATAAGCGACGATATTATACGAAAAAAGAGCAACCCCTTTGTTTGAATATAAAATAATTAGTTATTACAAAAAATATGCATATAAAAAAAACAATAGACTTTAAACAACAAAATTGACAACACTTAAGTGGGAACAAGATCTATCAAAAGAACCAGCTTGTTAATCCACTTTAACAGACGGTGGGCTCATTCACAAACAAGAACCACCCCTTTATGTGTTTTTTTTCTTTTTTTGAATTCGTGGATTTTCTCGAAATCCCAAAAGTAGGTATCTGTAAGGTTGATTTATATTTTAATGTGTTACTCTCTCTCTCTCTTAATATATGCATGAAGCGGCTAACAAAGGAAATCAAGCGCGCGGCTGGTGGCAACAGAACAAGCAAACAGGCTCGCGCTTGCTTTTGTTATTTGCGTGATCACGCAAGTAACGTGAGAAATGTGCTCATAAAAAAGTGTTAATACAGTGGTGCTTAAAAAAAAATAAACAAAATTACATAACGCATATTTTCTTGATTAATTAAAGTGTATGACATTTTCAGGGCGAATACATGCTCATACGTGTTTCGGAGTTAAACCTTCTTATTCTTCTGAAAAATGTTATTTTTTCGTTAGTTAAGATCACACGGGATCCCATCAAATATTACGTTTACCCAGAAATAAATCAAAAACATCCCAAATGCGTTTCCTAACTTTTCACTTCAGGTCAAAAGTTAAAACAACAACATCAAAAAGCTCGAGCCCAAACTTTTTTCAAACAGTAAAGGTCTGTTACCTATTATAGAAATTGACGATTTTAAAGTGCTGCACTTTGATAAACTCGAGTTTAATTCATTTGCAGGATTAACTAACTCTGCTTTAACTCAGTCACTGAATAACTGGGACTGATTAAGGGTAATCGAACGAAATATTTTTTTAGTCGCTGATATAAAAATGTTTCTATTCAAAAATTAATTATAATCAGTGATTATTATCATCCTCGTCCACCATTTGTGTTTTATCTGTTTATAATTTTCCTTTTTTCTAACCAAGTGTGTTCAGAGCATTATGATTATTATTCTCGTGTCATTTCAATTTATTTTTTATCTGTTTTTCCTTCCTTCAATATAATTTTTTCCGAGCTCGGTTTTTGCTAGACTGCTTGGTTATTTTTCGCAGACCTGATATATCACGCTCTGAACATATTCTATTCTAAACGAAAAAAAGAAACGCGCAAATTCTTAGCAATGTATGCCCTCGTTCTGTAACTCTCGAATCGGTAAAATTTTGTCTAGAAACGTTGAAAAATGGAACGAAACTCATATGAATTGATGCAATTTTCATCGTTTCTCATGGTGTGAAAAAGAAACACATTTTTATAACAACTTTTCCAATTGTTCGTTTAACTCTGTCTTTAGAGTTCTACTTCCCTTTTTTGGACTGATGCCTGTTCCATTTTGACAGTTTGAACTAAATGTAAAATTTTCGAAAATGAACGAACTGTAGATCAAGGAATTTTATTTCGATTTCGAATGTTATTGATTTCGAACTTAAGAATTTTCTTCATAAATACGGGTGTAAGGTTTTAAACTTAACTCGAAATTTCATAAAATTAAATCTGAACGAATATTTCTAACAACTACTATACGACATATTGCACTGTTCTGCTTATATTTATTTTCAAACAAAAAACACTCGTTTAATATCAGCAAAGTAACATTTATTTTAACCAAGGGACACGTGCGTTTAGACTGATATCTACTTTTATTTGTCATTTTTTATTATTTTTTTTTTGTATTTGGGGTCCAAAAAGGAGTTCGTTTTAAGTTGAGTTTTCTTGCTGATTGTTTCATGTTTTTTTTTTTAATTTATTTTTGAAGTTTATTTATAGTTTTTTGCAGGCTTCATTTCCTTTTTTTTCTCTTAGTCTATCTTTATTTCTGTTTTGCATATATATAGATACAAGTATGAAAACTTCTGAAAAGGGGCAGCCATAATTAGGACACAACAGTACATACATACATATGTATGTATATATTTTCTGTATAGTTTTCGTGCGGTACCAAGTTTTTTTTGTTTTGTTCATCTGTGGGTGTTTTTTTTTTTTTTTTTTTTGAAGTAATTTTTTTGGGGGAAGTGGTGGTCTTTGTTTGCAGAAAATTAAAACTGGAAGTGCAAAAATAAAAAAAAATTAAATGATTGACATCTTTGCGTGGGGTTGTTTTGGTTAATTTGTAGGTGGTGGTGGTTTCGTATATCATATACATAGTTTCTAAAGTCGATGACTTGTGAGAGGTATTTTTTTTTTGTTTTCTAATATATTTTGTTATCTGATTCAAGTCACGTCTCGAATTTCTTTTTATTTCATATTGATTTTAGTGAAATAAAATATAATGACGCATTTAATTGTGAAAAAATTGCAATTTACTTGCCGGCGGCGGCGCTGGCTTCGGTGGTGTGTTGCTGCAATAGTACTTTCTGGCATCCCTGTGTTCGAATGAAAAATAAATTTATATCACAACATGCTAGTTTATTTTTTGTTGTTTATTTTAATTTCCAATGATTTATTTCATCATTCCGGTTAAATGACGTTCATGTGATTTTTGATTGCATTTAATTTTTCTTGTATACTACCTTCATAATGAAAATTAGCTTGAATAGCTGATTTTAACTACTAGAACATAAAATAAAAATAGAACTAAAACACTTGATAAAAGAAGCAGGTTCAAAAGCAAATTAAAGATCTTGACTCGCGATGATATTATCCCGCATTTAGGTTGTATACATATGTAATGAAAAGACAAGCTTCAGAGAAGTTAAATGAGTATTTGTGTAATTAACGCGCATGTGCAAATAGATTTGACCACGTAAAAAATTTAGCATTGCGCGTTTATTTTGTTTGTTGTTTTAAAAAAAATATGTGTATAAAACAATTATTAAGTTTTTAATTGTTTTGATTCTTTGACCACATTTTCGAGTGGAATGAACTGTTACATGAATATAAAGTAAGATAAAAATCGAAAATGTCAAACAAAGAAAAATGAAAAGAGCACTACCCATAAAATCAGACGTTGAGGGTTCAAACCGATAGTGTAAAGCACAGTACAAAAATCAAAGGTAGTATATTGCGCAGGTTGTCAAAACTGAAAGTGTCAAAAAATTTAAAATGGCCGTTCGTGTGCCCACAGGAACTTAACACACATGATTAGAATCAACAAACAAAATATTAAAATAAGACAACTAAAGGAAGCACTGGATCAACCATTTTCCCACCATAATACTTGATTTTTGTCAGATGCGCAGAACTGAACAAAAATGAAAACGCTAATGATATTACCTTTAATATGAGTACTGTGAGTGTAAAGTACATTTTCGGAAAAGACAAACTTCAAATATCTTAGGATTGTTCGATGTTCCGTGACCTAGTGAACACTGGGGTTAATGTCAAAGCATTTCATATTTACTAAGTGCGCCTTTCAGTAAAATGACTGGTTTATTTTACATTTTTCGAAAAGCACGAAGCTGGAGTAAACAAGAGATTTTTTTGATTTATGCATTACACAGTACACAAATCTAAGGAAATATATTGCGCAGATTGTCAAAGTTTAAAGTGTCCGAAATTAAAAATGGCACACAAGAACTAATCATCGCATCATTAGAAACAACAATAAAATATTGAAATTGGACAAAACAAAATCATCTTCAGCGACAAAGGTTAACAAGCAAAATTTCTATATTGGTTGCGATGGCTATGGTACACGAAGTCATCATTTGGATAGTGGACCAGCAGCATGCCAACATTATTGGTCCGATCGTCTTCAAAAACGACGGACGTAGCATGGATTAACGGAGAGCGCTGTCGATGATTAATATGCAATTTCATTCATATTCCACGCATAAAGTCAACAATGCCCCTTTCAAATTAAACAAACAAATCGTTTAATTTTAACAACTATACCTGTTTCCACCAGGAAACCCTTTAGTTCTTGAAAGTTTAATTCTAAAAGCTTAAAATGTTATGTAATTGCTTTTCATTTATTTTAGAAATCTTACGTTTATTTTTGTATGAACAACTCAATTATTATAAAATGTTGGCATAATTTAACCTGTCCCAGATTTTTCATTACCACTATTGTTGAACTAGAAACAAAACCAATGCCATTTCATTAAAATTCCTAAAGCAAAATAACTAACAGAACAGAAAAACAATTAACTTAAAAAAATCTTCTAATATATTCTCTCATATAATTATTTCCTGTTCGCTGAATTTCCAATGAAATTAAAAAATAATAAGAAAGAAAAGAAAATATAGTGATAACTTAAATGCACATAAAATAAATTATAAATTTAAAATAATATCCATGAGATTTAATTCAATTTAATCAGACAAATTAAAAAAAAAAAACTGCACATTAACGCAACTATATCGCCACTTTTCATTAACTGTGTGCACCATTTATATTAAAAATAAAAAGAAACAATTTAAGAATTTTAACAACCCAATTTATTACTTCCAAATGGTTAAGTTTTTATACTTAATTCTATTTTCAGTTTTTCTCTTTTTTGTTTTTGGTGTTGTTTTAATTATCGGGGTTTTTTTGTAATGTTTTTTTTTTGTTTAGTGGCGTGATATTTTTTTTATATTTTCGTAAATATTTAATTTTATTTTGCACCGAAACGTGCTAAGAAAATTCAATGGATATTTTTATTTTCTATTTCTGAATTGACAAGTATGTATTTATATATATAGGGGTAACTGATGTTGGTTAATTGGCAATAAGGGGAAGCCCAGAAAAATTCAAAACAATATAATTTTTTCCTTAACAAGTTTATAGATACATATACATACATGCTTGTATCTAGATACAATCTACAATATTGTTGAGAACTAAAAAAAAATAAAATAAAACAAAATAGAATAATATAATTAACAACAATTTCAATGTTATCGCAACCACACTTTTTAAGCGCAATTTTTGTATATAATTGCTTATTTTGTTGTTGCTGTTGAAATAAACAGATTTTTTCTGTTTTATTTTATCTTATCTGGCAAAAATAATAATAAAAAAAAAACACACACGAGCATGGTAATTTTTGCATTATTGATATCACAAGCCACAAGCATGAAGAAAAGATATCACAGCATTCGAAGTGAAATATTGGTAGCGAATTGTGATTTATACACATAAATATTTTTCAAAAACAAAAATAAATAAAAAAAAACGAATAACATTATAATGTAACTTGGTTTGGTTAAAACAGATTTTCTTGGAAATGTTCCAAATTAATTCAATGTGACTTCGACAGTGGCGGAGTGTTTATAGTAAAGATCATGCATTTGTATATTCAGCTGTATAAAGAAGATTGGAAAAACTGCAAAGAATGTCAAGAGTTCTAGTAAGAAATTTCAAGTTACCAAACAAACCTGCTTCTTTTAAATGTAAGCTGTCAATGATGACATCGAATAATGGCTGTGTTCAGGTAAAACAGAATGCAAAAGAATACAAAGAATGCAAATAATGCGTAAATTTCCAAAAAATTGCATTCATTTGATTCATAAAATGAGACCTGTTCCAGACCTAGTTTCAAACAACCAGATTTGGTCCGAATTCGTTCCACAATTAAAAAATTGTGCTATTTCTTGCAAATGAGAGCGCACGCGAGAGAATAAACCATTCCCCTCCTTGCCAGTTTTAGTCCAAGGAATTTCTTCTGACTATTTCTGGGATGAATGTCAAACATTGACATATATCAGATGACTGAATTTGTCAGTTGCATTCAAATATCAATGTCGACGAAGGGTTGCCCAAGTGTTAATTTTATTTTAATTTTAGTTTTGATAGATAAGCATATTTTATTAATCTTTTAACTTATTAAATAATTTAAAAAATGTAAGTCAAATAGCAAAACTATTACTTAAGATTTGACAATTGGGTATTTCCTATGTAATATAGTGAAGAAAAACACGCTTAAGCTTCATAATTTAATGCATAATTGGAGAGTTTTTTGTTTTTATATCAATAACCTTGATATAAGCAGGTACGTTTATTTTTTGTTAAAATTTTATTTTCTTGGGTTGTAATTCTTAAACATTTTGAAAAATATTTATCATTGATCTATACGGCAACTCTAGTCGAGTATAATTTTTGATGTTTAAATAGTTGTCCGAAATAGTCCGAAAACCGTTCCAGACATTTTAACAGTTTTCTTTCTCTTTAAGTGCATCACCACACTTCAAATTTGACATTTAAACCAAATTTAGTCCGAGAAATGTTGGGAACATAGTTTTTATGTCAAACGATTGGGATTGCATAGTTTGAAGTCGAAGTTTCAAAATGCAGTCGATGCATGCCATCTTTAATTGAATTCAATGATTTTTAAACTCCATTTACAAAAGATTGAATTATTTTAGAGCCCTGCAACTGCAATCTTGTTTTTTTCAAAGCCCTGCCCACAGAATTATTCAAAAGGGATTCAGATCACCTGAAAGCTTTAAATGGAAACTAATAAGGGGCTAACATGGGTAATTATCAAAATTAGGCCTCACCAGTTATCTTCCACTTTGTTTCGAGAGACAAGAAAATTTCGAAAAATTGTTAATTATAAACGACACCTCTCACATAAAACAACTTGTTTTGTATTTTCGATTTTCTCAAAACTTTTTTTCAAACTGATTTTGCTCAAATTTTTAAAGAAGAATATTTAAAAATAAATTTGCAGTATCTATTGTTTATCAAAATATTTATTTTTTAGATTTTCATTTTTTTATATTATTAAATCAATAACCTTAAACATGGCAAATCCAGCCCTGTATGTATATACAATAATGAATTAGATTTGTCTAACTGTGCAAAAACCAACAAAAATATAAAAATCCCAAGATACCAGTTTAAAGTCTGTAGATTGGATTGCAACCCCTGTTGCCCCTTCTACCGAATTTATAATGCACATAGCCACTTTAACGTCTATATATGTACATACATACATACATACATATATGTATATGTAAAAACGACTCTAGAGCAAACAATTGACCATGAAGCTAACGAATTTTCCTTTTCGTTAGAAAAGTTCGTAAATATTCTGTCAACACAGAAGGTTTTTTTTTGTTGTTGTTTGTAGTCAAGTCGCAAACGCTTGTTGGCTGCTTTTCCTTTTTTACGGTTGGCTTCGCTTTCAATTTCAATAGTGAGTTGCTTATGAATTTTTTTTTTGTCTTCAACTCTTTGTACAACATCATTTTGGTTTTTTTTTGTATTATTTTTAATGGAAGACAACTATTTTATATTATGTATGAACAATGTACATACATATATGTAGTTGCAGACAAAAAGGTTTGGGGGACTTTATTTTATTAAAATTGCACTATACATATGTACATACAAATGTAGATAAGTCTTTTAAAATCTCGAATTATTTTCCAAGAATTTCAAAGTTCAAATCATTTGGGATTGTGATGTGCGTAAATTATAAAATACTGAAACAAATCAGTTTAGCTGTCAATGTTATTCAAGGTGAATAAGTGTTTTTGTGAAATATTTCCCTAGAAATAAAATTGGTAAACCGGATTGCGATTTTATTTTATTTTTTTCGTGGTTAATTGTTGTAAAAACAAATTAGGCATCTTTTGTTTACTGTTGAAATGGTTTAAGTTGAAGTGAGATTTATTTTTAGGTTTTGGTCATTTTGAAAAACATTGGTCGCAATAAAAAATGTTTTTTTTTTTGGTTTTGCACGACATTGAAAGGCATTAAAAGTTTCTAATTAATATTTAAAAATGGATGGATAAGGAAGTTTCAATTTGAATCAGTATGTATTTAATTTTGTTTTTTTTTTTTACCTTTCCATTTCGCTTTCACATAATGTAAATTATTATTAAGGTATTATTGTTCGTTTTTCATTTTCAAGTTTAAATATAAGATAGAATTATTGTTCGTAGTTAGAATTTTAAATTAAGTCCCTTTAATTAATAAAAAAAACAACTACGATTGAAGTTGAGTAATATAACTCATCAGCCGGTAATATTGATCATAACTAGTTGTCTGTCAAAAGAAGCGCAGGTTTATAAGTCCACGGCCAAAAGTCCACAATAGACTTTGACTCACTTGGGTGGGTTACAAGTCCACAAATCAATTGTGGAATTATAACCCACCCTTATGAGCCAGAAGTCCACAAAAAAATGGGTCAATATTCCAACATTTTAGAAAGGAAGTGGATCATAACTCCACAAATATTTTCTGGAATTTAAAAAAAATCATACTCAAGGTTCTGTTTATTAAGAATACTGTATTGACATTGGCGCCTGCCTGATTTGGATTTTAATATTAATAAAATGGATATTTTTAAAATCACCAAAATGAGTCAGAAACCCACAATCGATGGGCTAGAAGTCCACAATAATTTCCTATGGATTTCTGGCCCATCAATAATGGTGGTTAAAAATCCACAATAGATTTTTGGACTCTTAACCCACTTTAGTGGGTCAAAAATCGACTATTGACTTTTGACATGTGGACTTATCACTCTGTGCCTCAAAAGACGATCTTCTGTCAAAGAGCTGACAATTGAAGGGTAAAATAGAATTTGTGCGGTTAATTAAAATAATAATAAGGCTAACTTAAATTTCAGATCCTTGACAAAATCACCACCAATACCATTTTGTAGAAATATTTTCCGTTGCTGAACTTTTTTTGACTACCTTCAAAGACAAACAAAGAAATGGCAGAGTTGCCATTGGTTCTAATAAATTCAAGCCAAATCTAAGAAAGTTTGGTAGGTTTGGTTAAGCTGGAATAGTGAGTCAATTTAACAGGTATGCTGCACACGCAGCGTTTCAATCTCAAGACAACCGAAGCATAGATAACAACCGAGAAACCTATATTTTTCTCTCAGTGTTGTAAAAGAATGTAATCATTTGTGAAAGCAGTCTTTAAAAACTATTCATTGAATTCAATTAAAAGATGTCATTCACTAAGTCACTTTGAGCCTTCGACTGAAAATTATGCATTTAACATTCATTTGACATTAAAAACATTGCAATAATTTTGTTAATTTTACAGCAATCGATTGGAATTGTTTGTTCTCACTTTTAATTGAATATATTTTAATTAACAGGATGGCGGATGGCCTCCTACCGAGTCAGCATAGGACATAGGAAATTATTTGAATGAAATAATATTCCATAATTAATTGGAAGTAAGAAGATAGATTTAATCCAAAAAAATATGCTCTTTTCATCCTCGTTATTCTATTAAAATAATGCTCCAAGGATATTAATTTAAATAGCTATGTATGTATGTTAAAATTAAAGCAGACGTATAAAACTTTAATTTCTTTCTTTTTTGAATTGAAGAAATATCCAGAAAAAAATAAGGATACAAAAAAATCATATAAAATCCCACTCACAGTTCATATCGATTGAAATATTATGTAGAATAACTTTTTTTTTTTATTGTAGGAAGTAATAATCAGGTCATTTCTAAAAAATTGTATATCCTCCTACTCTACACACATATTTATATGATAAAACAAATAAATTACCCCCGGATTTTGTTTGCACAGAAAGTACTTCAACCTTCGATATTTATGTTTGCCCTAAGGCGGCATTTATTTTAAAATTTCAAACAAAACAGTTAAAAAAAACTCATAGAAACACTTTTTAAGCCAACAATATATTATTGAGAACAAAAAATACACAACTTTCTTCATTGTTTTCACATAACCCCAACTACCATAAAAAAAAACATAATAAAAAACAGCAACACCCGCGCTACTTGGATTTTTAAAATGTTTAATGGAAGATAGATTATTATTTAAAAATTAATTATCCAGATCAATCCGAAAGTAGATAGAAATTTAAGCCCAGGGGCACTTAACCTATTAGCAACTTTAATTTGAAGGTATACCTACACTACATACAATTTGAGTAGGCAGAAGATTATATAAATTGAAAAATGAAGTGAATATATTATAGGTATGTATAGCTGTTCTGAGAATAATATGTACATCAAATTCTCAGATTCATTGAAACCTACCACAATAACACAACCTTTGGAGAATCTTACGTCAGGTTTTATTATTAAAACTGGAATTTAATTTATAAAATAAAATGTTTGATAACGTTTGAAGAACTAGGTTTATATACATTAATTTGAATCCATCAAATATTTGGGAGTCATACTCATAATTTTTACTTCAAATAAAAAAAAAAATAAAACGAAGAGTTAATCTTCATAAAAAAGATTATCATTTTCCAACTAAATTATCGTCACTAAAATATCTCTTTGTTCAAAAAATTACTCTAGTGGTGAAATAAAAACATGTTTTTTGACACAACAAAAGGTCTGTTTCTTTACTCGCCCGTTGGATCCCGTGGTATCCCAAATCTACTCAAAATGTGTTTCTTTACTTTTTTCTGGCCAGAGCTTTTGTATTTTTTTTTTAAATTTAGTTCATTTCTCTTGCAGCAAGAATCTACCCGAACATTTTACTTTGCCTTTTCTTGCTTTTCAAAGTATACTGATAATTTTTGTTTTTAAATGTGACGTTTAGCCAGAAACGTCCCAAGTGCGTTTCTTTACTTTTTATTTTTGTTCAAAACCGATTTTTTTTCCCATGGGTTTTGACAGCAAATTGTTAAAATTTGGGCAAATTGGCAAGAAATTTCACGTTATCAAACCTACCGAATAATTCAATCTGCAGCATTGTTCGTTAAGCGAAATTAATAATTGTAGCAAATTATTTAGAGTATTTCTGCCTTTTTTTTGTGAAGAATAAGTCGTCTGGACAATTATAGGGAAATTTACAAATTTTTCAATATCAAAGTTTGACACTCAACATAACCAATAATCTTGCTATTTATAACATTAGTTTCTTTCAAAAATAGATAAACAATTTTCAGTTGCCACAAAGTAATAATTTTGACGTTTGTGAATAAACGAGAGACAGATATATTGCTATTTAATAAAGAACTATATTATGCTGCCAATGACACGCATACAGGAATGGTTGAGAGTTGTAAGTTACTATAGGCCTGGTTCTACACGAGCTGTTGCGCCACCCAATTTACTTATTTATTGTGTGCGAAAAAATTGACATTTGAGTTTTGTTCGGTTGCGAGACCACAGACACATTCTCTTTATACTTTATACTTTCTAACTAATGGGAATTAAACTGTCTTGCATCCTTTTTTTCATTTTACCTGCATTTTATTACTCTTTGTTTAACACACACTTAACACTTATTCCCAAAAAACTTCGAAAAATAGTAAAATGATGTACATAACTTGAGTTAAAGTATTCACATCTTCAAGATTAATATAATTAAATAAACAGAAAATAATAAACTACATTATAAGTAAAAATTATTTATGTACAAAAATTAAAATTTGAAGTTTTGTTTAGTGGCAATTTAAAAAGGGAAAAAGGAAGAAATCGTGTTACGTTACCGCAACGCCACTGGCAGATTTCTAGCATTTTGGAATCAATTTGATTTTTATTTCACAACATTACTAGCAATAATTTAAGAATGTCATGAGAAGCTGAAAAAAAATCTCATCAATATGAGAAGAATTAAAATCGCCAAAAAAAATAAAGGAAGGAGTTTCGTGTTTCATTTTAAATTAAAGCCAAAAACCTATAAATTGCGTATACCTACGTAAATAATAACGCAGTGAGACTATATATAGGTAACTACAAGGAAAAAAGTGTGCAATTTCGGTTGGATTTTGGGAGTGTTCCATTCCTATCAATTATGGAATATTCATATTCAATAGGAATGGAAAACTCTCAAAATTCAACCGAAAACGAAAATAAGTAGATTTAAAATCAAATTCTCTATGTATTTTGGACTTATTTTATAACTAATTTATTATAAACTTTAAGTTCGCAACGAACAAACAAAAAATAAATTTTGTATTATACCTTATACCTTTCCTATATTAAATATGCTTAATATGAACTCGATTAACAATCTTCTAAAAGATAAGCATTACAAGACTTGAATCGAAGCTTATATCATTTAACCTACTAAAAATAAATAAAGTACCTACTCATGTAAATTGCCCTTATGTTCATATTGTGTTCAAAATCCCACACAAAACAATTGAAAACACTTAAAAAAAGGCACTCTTCCCTTGACATGAAATGCAACCCTTTTAAATATGCACGTTTAAACGTGACAGTTAATTTAAAAAAAAAATTAATAACGATTTAATATACATTTAAAAAAAAAAACTCAACAGAACCAGGTATCAAGGGTAGTTGATACCATACAAAATTCTTTGAATTTTTATACACGCACATAATATCAATTTTGCTAAATAAAAACAGAGCCAGTTGAAATAAAATTACATCCACAATGTAATGAATCTCATAAATCAGAAAACACTTAATTTAAGAGTAATTTTCCATGTTCCAATTGATTAAATAAATAAATAAATATTACTTTTATTTTATATCTAGATCTAGAAGATTCCATTAAAATATTGGAATTTTTGTTTAACTTACCAATTTTGGCACCGGAGAGAGTGGCATATTGAAAGGTAAATTCAAATAATCGTCGTTAAAAATATAATTATCCAACGTCATAACCGCTAAATTATTATTTTCTACTTGTGCTTGCTCAAAATTCCTATCAAGGTACATAAATATATTTTATGTATATAAAAGAAAAACAGCACTTTGTAAAAAAAAAATGGTCTTTCACCAGCCCCGAAATATAAATGAAAACAAGACAATTGACAATAAATTATATCACAGAACAGAATATAAACAATGAGTCAGTGCTAAACGGAATTCTCAGGAATTGTTTGTTTCATTTATGAATGAAAATCCAACGACATTTTATAGAGACACACAGGTAGATATAGATACATAGATATACACACTTTCACACTCGGTCGGGTAGGTGGTATAGGTATTATTTGTGTCTGTGCAATGGAATTTCCCGGTTTTTATTATTTTTGTTTTTGTATCTAGTTTAACAACTTCAAAATATTTTTCTTCAAATTGACCGTTTAATTTACTTTTTTTTTTTTTTTAAAGCAACAAGTTTTACAATTAATTTCAGTTATATAGAAATATTCACTCAACAGAATATTTTAATTTTATAGTTAGGTAGTTTTTTTTTTGTTTTGTTCAAAATAAATATTATACCGTCACTTTGAATATAAAGACTATGTTATCGGCACGAACCGTAATTGTACAATGACTGAATGCGTCATCGTCAGACTGCTTTTTATATATATCTCACTCAGTTTTAAACATTTGAGTGAGATACCAAAATAAAACCAGAAATTTTTTAATTCACTCGACTTGATTTTGTATTTTGTTGAAAAAAAAAAGATTGCAAAATGTTTGAGTTTGAGAGAAAAGAAAAAATACTCGAGTAGTTAAGTTATCGAAAATAAAAGTTTAAAACATGAATGTAGGAATAAATATCTAGTATAATAGATATTTGAGTGAGTTTAGATATAAGAAAATTATATACATACCTATTTCATATTTAAACGAAAAAAAAAAAAAAACACACAAAACAAAAGTCAAGAAAAGCACTTAAGTAACTTTCAAAGTTATGGAGTGTATTTTGATAGTGTTCTTTGTTGAGTGTTTTTTTGTTGTTGTTGTTGTTTTGTTTTGCAGGCAGTTTAAAAGCTAATTGAAAAATTCGTTGAAAAACAATACATACAATAGGGATGTGGTGAATATATATTGCATTCTTAGAAATTCGTTAAATGTGTAGATTGAAGGTTATCAAAAAAAGCGGATTTGTTTCTATAGGAAAATATATAACAAATCACATGTGAAAAAGTTGCGGCGGAAGAACTGCATTGGAAGAACTAAGAGGAAGCATTATAGGTATTGAGAGAAAAAATGTTGGATGACATGAGTATCTAAATAGAATTTGGCGCGAAAATTATTAGTAGTAGATAGATATGATATGCACTTGGACCATAAGAAATAACCGCATGAACAGCTGTTATTGCACAAGAAAACGTAAATTTCTATCACATGACAAAATTGCAGGTTATAGACATTAAGTAGTTTAATCGACAATTATTAGGTACTTTATAACATTTGTATCTGATAGATTCTAACTATTTAAATTATTTGTTGTATAGAGATGGCTAGATTTTTTGTTGTAAAAGTTTAAAAAATATATAAATTGCAAACTTGGTTGAAAACTATCTACTTAACTAATTGTTTATTTAGAGTAGGTAGGTAGGTATAGTCCAATGGTTCTTGGAAAGAAATTTTGTTAGTTTTTTTTTTATTCACTGGGACGACACAAATTAAGTTTTATTGTGGCTTCATTTATTCTTTAGCATCCGTTTTGTATCAATTGAAGACATTATTTATAAATTCTTTTAATAATCATCGTACACAAGGAAGTTAAAGATTTTAGAAATCAAATAAATAAAATCAACATGTAGATATGTATGTATGTATGTACATTCAGGGTGGCGCAAAATTAATCACCGTTGCCAAAGTTTTCAGTTTTTAAAATCGCGGCAAATGTCAAAATCGAAACAATTACTCCGCGTTTTTTTGGAGTATAGTGAATCATGTCTTGTTGAAGAATATTTTGGGTTTATTTACTTCACAAATGTCAAAGTAGAATTGTCACACTGGTCTCCTTTTAATTAGATAGTGCCCGAACGCATTTTGACAGAAATCCTTTCACAAATCTTACTTCGCAATTAACAAATTGAATTTTAAACATCGTGCATCAATGATGGTTATTTCGTGAATTAGTTATTTTGAATTTTGAATTAAACCGCAAAACGATTATTTCGCAGAATTTGTCTTGCAGTTTTTATAACGCTTTTATTATTATAGATGGCGATTGTTATTGTTTTGTAAGGTTTTACTTAACTTAATAATTTTATCTCGTCGTTTGTTATCTTGCCTTTTTGTTATCTCGCCTTATATAATGTAATTAACAAATTTTATCATCTGATTGACCACCTTTGACCTTAAAAAATATAATACCAAAATGAAGCAAAACCGATTGCGGACTTGTTTGTTGATATTTAAGCTAAGATTAGACAGTCAACGTAAATGGTTAATGCGTTGACTCCTTGATGTCACCAAAAAATATGATCCACGTAGAATCTGTCAACGCATGACATTATGTTGACGATCACCTGAGTGACATTGTTTGGTCAGTGTTGTCTCAACATGAGTTGACGTTTTATCTGTGTCAACGTGTTTTTTTTTATCCTTTGGTATTACCGTATTGACATGTTAAACTATAGCGATCACACGACTTGACCACATCTGAACACTTTGAGCGCTGACTCCGTTAACAATCACCAGAAATTAAAATTTTAAATCAATGTGACTTTTTCACGGCTAATATAAAATTACAAACCGTAAGATTCCGTTGAAGGATGCCTGCATAAATTAAAAAAAACTTCTAAAAAATAGGATGGATTAAATATTTTGCTCCAGAAAAGGCGCCTTTAGGGTTTTTGGATGACATTTGGATCGAATTATTTGGTATGAGTCAAAATATAAGCAGTTTGTTGGCTATCTTTCAAGCTATAAACATGACAAATTTCATTGAAGTATGGCTTGCATCTTGATGGGTTAAAAAATAAAAAAAATTATGAGATTTTATTTTTTGCTCCTGAAAAACGCGATTTTATGTCATGTACCATACAAAGTATAGCTTGGGGTTTATCTGTCATATTGATGTACCTATTAAAAAAAAAAATCTCTTCAAAATCTGAAATTTTTTAAATTGAGATGCAGACTATGTTGACGCAGTAAAAAATTCTGGTGTGTCAATTTTGACAGCGTGATTACACGGTCACACGAAATAGGTTATCGACGCGTCGCCATTTCTGTTGATTCTTTTTTTTTTTCATTTGTATATGGATAATCTTAAATAGAGTAAATTTTTTGTATTGTTAAATGTAAATGAACTTCGAAATTGAAATGACCGATAATATTACGCTTAAAATACCTAAATATTGAATAGCGGAATAAAAATATGTCAAAAATTGGTTTTCCGAATAAAAAATTGCAAAAAATATATAATGCGAAATGATGAAATTGCAAGATAAAGAAACTATAAAATGGAAAAAAAATTCTGCCGAACTAATCCTATTTCAATATTTCTGCTCAATGTAATTAAAATCTCGACGGAATTTGATAATTTTACTGTGCTGGTTTAAAAAAATTTATAAAATATTTTATATAGGACATATTAAGAAACTTTTACTAGATCGCTGAAAATTCGCAGAGATATACTTTAAATTGGCAACACTGCAGTTGTCTGTGACAGCCGGTTTGACATTTTTCGGTTGTTGTGAGGTTAGTTTGGTTTGGCAATTTTTAACGGTGCAACGTTTGTAAATTTTTCAAATTTATTTTGAAAAATATGGTACAATTCCAGCACACAAATGGTTAAAAAGTTATGTCAATATACAGAATCGCCGCATTTTTAACGAAAAAATATTTTTGTCCGTGTTTTATTTCTATTTATTTATCTACCATTATTATGCCGAATTATAAATTAAAAAAAAAAAAACTACAGATTTTTCGAGGGAAGATAAAAAATTGTATTTTTTAATTCAAGAAAGCAGCAACCCTACAGGAGTTTAATTTTTAATGGTTGAACATTTGGATTTAAGTTCTCTATAAAGTACTCAAACAATGGCAAAAAATGTCATGCTTATCTTTATATTTTTTGTGGATACAAAAACATATTTTAATAAATATTTGATAATATTTTAGACACAAGTAAAAACATAAAAGTTGTCGGACGTCGGATAAATAATGCAAAAGATAATTTGTTTTTTTTTTTTTTTTAAGAGCGCAGTTCAAGCCATTTTATTACCAATTAACCTGAAAAGATTAAAACAAAACACGGTTTTGTATTTATGTAACCAAATCGATTAGCGACCGATTGCTTTTTGAACAGCCGCAATGAGAAAGGTTATAATGCACTACCTTCGATCAGCTTCTGGACAAATAAATCATAGTTTTGAATTTTTTTGTATCACTTTCAGTTTCTATGAAAATGCTATTGTTTTAATGGTCTCCTTTATTTGATTTACACACTTTTCTGCGGTTTTATTGACGATATTTCATGAGTAACCCCCTTTTTATCAAAATTCTTTTAATAATTATATATTATGAAAACCTTATACTGTGAATATTAAAATTAAAAAAATTATTTTATACTCACGAGTCATAATTATAAGATAAAACTGTACAAAGTGTGCCAAATTTAATGAAAACTTACCTGCAAAAAAAAAAAAACAAAAAAATTTATAAAAAAAAAAATATTGATAACGCAATGTATGTAAATATATGTTTGTACATTTATGTATTTGATAAAAAAGATTTCTGTTTAAATTAATTTATTAAAAATAGAAAATTATGCTGTCAATAATATTTTTTTCAAAAGTTTTCTCTAATTGTTTAAAATTGTTGCGAAGGCAAGAGTTAAATAAAGAACAAAAATGTTTTGTTATCATGTTATTTATTTAAAGTTTTAATAATGGTACTGATTTGAGAAAAAAAACTTCATTTGGTTGAAAAACACAAATCATATTTTTATCGACAGCAAAAAATTCAATTTTAATTTTTGGGTCTTGTGTGTGATGAAAAGTTTTAAAAATATTGTATACAAATTTATAATAGGATGACAAACCGACGTTTTCCTAAGTTTTACACATTTTTTGTTTAAATAGAATTATGTATTTTGATTCCTATTAGGTAAGGTTAGGTAAGGCTTAGGTACGTGGCTGTCAGCAGAGAAGCTTGACCCACTAGACCATAGGTTGGCCCATTTTGATACCACAAGGATCTAGGAAACTTTCTTCCTACTCGTTGAACCACTTAGAGCTTCTTACGAAGCGCACGAGACTACTAATGTCATAATTTGGCAGATCACTAGGATCATTGTTGTAGAACTCTCCTAGTTGGAGCCAACGTCTTTGAGATAGAGCAGAAACGTACGGAGATGGTGAGGAATCGATTCTTCATCCATACAACTTCTGCAGAAATTGTTGGAAAATACTCCAAGTTGGTTGCGTGCTTGCCTATTAGACAGAGTAGCCGTTATTGGTACATATAACGGAGCTAATGTGCAATCTACTTAGAAATATGAAACTCTTAGAGTAGTTCAGATCCAGCATAGGCAAGATCTGTTTTGTGGTCTGACATGTGGCGATGTTGTTTCTCTATTGCATCTTGCCTAAGCATGAGTTTACATGTAGCGATAGGTATACCAACATTTGTCCCACAGGACTTCTTTTATCGCCAAAAGTTCCGCCTGGAACACGCTACAGTAATTGGGAAGACGAAAGGAGAGACTTAATTTCAGTCTGTCAGAGTATACACATCCACCAACCCCATCATCAGTTTTTAAACCATCTGTGTAAAAAAGAATCGATTCATCAAGAACTCTAAGTCCTCGCAAAGAGTTCTGGAAGGGATAGTTGAAAGTTTTTATCGAACTGTAGCTTTGGGCTGGTGTAGACTGTAATACTTTGAAGTGATCTGAACGAGTTCAGAATGATAGAGTGGCCAACTTCGTTGTTGGTCCACTGTGAGGAAGCATTAAGATGGATGGCTGTACTTGCAGCCATTTCATTGCAAAATATATCGAAAGGAGTTAGATGAAATATAATGTCCAATGCAGTAGCAGGAGACGTGCAAAGTACCCCGACCATGCACCGGCAAACTAAGTATTGATTCTTGTTAGTTGGAGAGAAAAATGTTATGTACAAAAAATGTTTTGCTTGAAATTGTGAACAATTTTTGCATAACTAAATATATAAAGCTATAGTGTGCTTAAGAAGATATAGGGCATTAAAGTTCCAAATATTAATTTAAGGTCATGGCATGAAATAAAACTGATTTTTTTTAAATATAAGGTGTTACTTCACATTATAACGGGTGATTTTTTAGCTGGTTTGGTTTTGGCAACACTGGTTTTGACAGCTGACGTGTGTTTAGTACCTTGTGTAACTGTCAAACAGCTTCAGTTTGGTTTGCAATTTAACCATGGATCGTCTTACAAATGAACAACGCTTGCAAATCATTGAATTTTACTATCAAAATTCGTGCTCGGTTCGAAATGTTCATCGCGCGCTGCTTCCATTTTATGGTCGGCATTCTCGACCTTCTGAGCAGTCTATTCGGAAGATTGTGACCAATTGGTCAATTGGCCGCCTAGATCGTGCGATTTGACACCATTAGATTATTTTTTGTGGGGGTATGTCAAGGCTAATGTCTATAGGGACAAGCCCGCTTCGATTGACGCACTGGAAGCCAACATCCATGCATTCATTCGTGAGATACCGGCCGATATGTGTGAAAGAGTATGCCAAAATTGGACTCAGCGGATGGGCTACCTGAGACGCAGCCGCGGTCAACATTTGCATGAAATTATCTTTAAACATTAAATTGCAAGGTTCAAACTATCGATTCAAATAAATATTTCATTCATTTTTTCGAATTTTTTGTGTTTTTTTTTTTTTTAAAGTTCTAAACCTCTTAAAAAATCACCCATTATTTAAAAACTGATGTCAAAATATGAAAGCGCCATAATTTTTGCAAATGAAGTCAAATTACAGAAATTGCTATTTCGGGTCTCGAGCATTGTTGGTTTTGACAGGAGCAATGAGCAAACCGCTTACACAATACACAGCTCGAAGTGAACCACTGTTTTTAATAAATTGTTTTATTCAAAATAAAACTACACTACGTAGGTATTTACTGCATAATTTTAGGCTGGTCATAAGGAAAATCTTTAAAATGTGGTATGATTTAACATGAAGTTAAAATATGATCGATTGTGAATTTCTGACTTACTTTGGTGATTTTGAAAATATTCATTTTATTATTATTAAAAACAATTTATTTAGATTTTTTTAAGCTTAATAATAAAATAATATTTGTTTGCTTAAATCTTAGAAAACCGCTCAAGGTTGATGTGCCCGACGCATTTTCTTGGAAAACCAGTAGGTACATCGAGTGGCCCTCTCACGGGTTCAAAGGATTTTAACTCCCTTTATTGGTTATCTGCACCGCACTTTTTTGTGGACTTCTGGCTCATAAAGGTGGGTTATGAGTGCACAATTGGTTTGTGGACTTGCACCCGACCAAGTAGGTCAAAAGTTTATTGTGGACTTATGACCCTGCGCCGTTTTTGCAGGCAGCATATAGTACTATTGTGCTTATACTTATTATTTAAAATTTAATTTTTTTTCTGTTTTCCAAAAACTCAGTTTTAGGTAACTTTTTATGCTTAAACTCACACTCTACACATTTATCACACTAATTAAATTCAACCTTTCTATGAATTGGTATTAAGTAAAAATAAGGTTATAAGCTTCCACGAAAAGCGGAAGTGGATAGGTAGGTACCTATACCTTCCAAACGTTAAAACTCTATCGGAAATACCAGTCACGGCTACCTGTGCCATTGACATAAATGAACAAATAAAGTCTTATAAAATAAAAGAGACATATTGGCGACTGGCAACATACGATTACGCGCCAATTGCGTACATGTCTTTCTATATACCTACAAGGCAGTTTCTCCAGTTTCTTGATAAATTTAGCAAAAAGCAGGAAGTCGATTATCTTTTTCCATTAGTTTCTTATCACTTTTTAAGTAAGGAAGAACAATTTTATCTTTGTTGGTTGCATTATCCGAAAAATGTGGGCACCTTCAACATATACATACATACACATGTATGCCTATATCTTTACTTTTGTAGGCATTCAGTTTAAATTTTCCAAGTAATTGTATGAAACATATATGTATGTACCTAGTGGTGAACCAAATCAGCTTAAATTTCTCCCCGACTAAATTAACCGGTCTCGCGATCTACGTATCTCTCTTTCTATCTCTCTGAATATTTAGCAATTTTTATTTATTATTTTTTTCCAAGAAATCTTTACTTCCACTGTCGTAAGTCTCTTTCCGATTTGACAGGCAAGAAGAAGTGTACCCCCAAAGCCCAAAAAAATCCGCTGACTCATCCAATTAACCATTCCGATTCCGTATTTTCTTTTTGTGTGCTTTCTTTTAACATTTTGCAAGCAAACCCAAGAAAAAAATCACTCAAAAGAAATAAATAATTCACGAACATGGTCAAAGCCGTTAATACTAAAGTGCAGAAAAAAAATACGTAGCCAAGATAAAACTTTAGAAGATGATAGATAGAAGGGGAACAAACAATAAAATCAAAGGTAAGGAAAGGAAAGAAGACCTCTCCTATATGAGAATAACATATATGTATGTATGTACAATGTACATATCAAATAACGCAATTTACAATCGGAAATTCCCACAAACGAATGAGTGAAACAAGAAGAATCTCAAACTCCTACCAATCAACTTTTTTGCGAGCGCGTGATTCTGATTAGCACCTACAGTGCTCCAATGAGTTAAATGAGTTAAATAGTGAAGAACCACCTTTAAGGGAAGCATTTCATTTACACGTTCATTCAAGCATTCAACAACAACCATATTATGAGTGAAATCATTTTGTGAAATTGCAAAGAATTAGGAACGCTGAATAAAAAAAGAAGAAACGAGATAAAACATGAAAATTCGGTTGGCATTCCGATCCAAATGGAACACTGTAACCTTCGGAATGTTTACGATTTCGTGGAAGAAGAGAAATGAAAATAAATGAGAAATAATATTGTATAGCTGCTATGTAGGTAGAAGCGGTATTTTTTTTTGTGGATGCTGGAAATTGTCAGTATTATGCTGCAACACTGGGGAGTTGTGAAGGTAGGTAGGTAGGTACTATATAGTAATGGAGTTTGCGCATGAAGTTTTTTTTTTATTTATCACGTTATTTTTCCCGGTCAAAGCTTCTAGCAAATTTTTGGGATACAGATACAGTGACGGGCGAAGGTCATTCTTAAATTTAGTAAATCGATTTTTAAATATGTACAAGGTAATGAGAGAGAGTGTCTTCTGATAATAATATCTACTTATGATATGAATTTCAAACGTTTGACGACGATTAAACTTTATTACAAAATTGAAAATTGTACATAAGGATATTATGTATGTAGATACCTACCTAGGCCTACATTTATATTTGTGACAAGAAATAAGCGTACCTATGCCTAGGAATAACTACATACAAGATTTTTGATAGAAAACAATTAATTATGAATGAAAATGGAACAAGAATGGACCTATAACTTTGTATTTAGAAATGCAATCATTAACTTTTTTTTATGATCTGTTAATGTCAAAAGGCCATTCAAGGTTAATATTTTTTTCATGGTGAATTTTACGAACGACCCACATTTGGAAATTATTAAAAATTACAAACGAAATTCTAAGTCGTGGCTTATATAACTTAAACAGCGGGTGACAGTGGGCCCAAAAAAGCACCCAATTAATTGATGTGTGAAAACTACGGCCATGTTCCTAAACACAAATTTGCAAAGCAAATGCAAAAGGCAAGATATTTTTTACATTTGCACAAATGCATTTGCATTTGCGCAAGAAAACAAAAATCTACTACATTTTGGGACATTCTGCTTTGCAGGGATGTTGACGTTTGCATTTTGAAACTGCCTGCTCAGCATAATTTGCGCAAGTTTTGCGTTTAGGCCTACATTTCAGAATGGTTTTCATGGTTTTGTTTTGTAGAACTTGTAGTCGATGTATGTACTCATTGTTTCCCTAAAATTAAAGCCCCTTATTGCACGTGTACACGTTCACCCTCGTTAAACGTGTAATTAAATTATTCGTGTATGATCACGTCTATTTATTTTAACACGTCATCCGCGGCTGAGAATTTATAAATTTCTTAACGCCATTTTTAGGAAAATGAGATATGGTATAGATTCGTATTTTCAAGCGCATTCGAATGAATCTATGTGCTCATTTATTCTTATTATAGAGCGTAAATTGCCAAAAACCAAAGTTCTATCAACCAAAATGTTGTTCACACTTAGAATTATAAGGTTCTATGTAGCATCATCATCAATTTATAGTCATTCAATATAAAAATAGCACCAAAAACTTCAAAGTTGAATAACTCAAAACATACATACATAGGTTGGTCTACATACATATAACGCTGTACTTCTTAACCCACGACGTTTATTAAGCAATACACGTGTTATAACTTCTAAATCGTACTTATGATGTTTTGTGGCCCAAAAGACGTAAAAAATACATATGTACAATTCCGTAACTAAATTCGAAATTTGATTAAATAATAGTGTTATAAATATTAACGGCACAAATTGTAGTTATTTTTTTACGTTTATTTTTCGTGAAAATGAAAATTGAACATAAAAATTGAAACTCAAGTTATTGTCGAATACTACTTACCCTTATTTCATTTTGAGCAAACATTAAGTACAATATTGTCAGGTTCGTCAGTGCTCTGACAACAATAGCTGCCAATGAGCTGACAATAGCCAAATACCTTTCAATGAATTGTCTGTTAACACGGTTGGTAGATTTTTGGTTAGCCGACAATTCTCTGAGAATGATGTTTCTGAAAATAATATTGTTCACAGTTCACATGGTTGGCAGATATTTGCTTACGAAAAAATTGGTCGAACTGCTGACAGACATTGTCAATCAAATTAGAAGTTTTGTTCGTAGTGGTCAGTGCAGAAATTTTTGTAAAAATAATTTTTAATAAAAACGGAAAATATTTTACCGGCCTACTTGTTGGAAGACCAAGTGTTTGGGCGAAAGATTGGGTGGCTCGTCGACAGGAGGATAATTCTGTTTCATTATATGATAATTCGGTATGTATGTATGTATACAGCAAAAAACACGAATAATCTACAAAAACCTACAGCTTCGATTTCGCGTTTGCACAGATACATATGTAGATTAATTATATGGCAATGGAGAAATTGTCAGATGTCATAAAAACGACATCTAACAGTTTCAAATGAGTCTGACAATGTCCTAATTGTTTAACAATAATATAAATTATGTGTTCAGGCTATTATTACATACCTGGCAATCAGATCGTCGTCCGACAATGACTGACAATGACGTTTCTGGCAATATTGTCACACGAAATTGTAAGTCCACACGATTGTAAGACATTTTGGACAGTTTTTTTTACTTACAGATCTGACATTTAGCTTAAGAACTTTTTATAAAGTGAATTTGAAGCTACCAGGAAATATTTAAATTTTAATTATAAAAAAGTGTGTATGGCGTATACTTGTTTTTTTTTTTTCAATACTATTTTCGAAATCAAGATCTCATTTTTCTGAGCTTAACCCGTGTGATATTTTTGCTTGCGCATAGTTTTTTATTATGTAGTTAGAGTTTTTTTTGTAGCGCAATTCTTTTGTGTACCCTGGGAAAAGGTGATTTTATATTTATTTATTAAAAACAAAAATATATGGATGTATTTTTGTTCAATACATATGTATGTACATAAATTGTTTTTGAAAAGCTATTTTACCTCAATTCAAATCAAATTCAATTTATAAAAATATTCTTCTTATCTATCTATGATGAAAATTTCGTTGTTATTTTGTGCACGAAACCAAAATAACATCACGCTCTGAGTTTAGAGAATGAGAAAAAAGTTGACAGTTCTCAATTTCCAACTTATAAAAACTTACTTCTGGAGTAATAAACTGTAAAAGTGAAGGCCGGTTTATATGAAAACAAAAAAGGCTTATTGCCATTGAGCTATTTTTTTTTTTTAACAAAGCCTGTGTATATTATTTATTAAATTGGTTGAGTTCCATAACGCTTTAGATGCGTATTCGATGCAGTCATCATGAGTTTCGAAATTCAAGAAAGAAAATGTACATGAGTTTCTAACCGCATCCTAAACTAAGCAATTTTGTTTGGATGCTTTCATTTGACGTTTGAAATGAAAGCAAAAATAATTTCAAATACCTACCTATTTTTTGAATGCATTTGAAAAAATTTTAACACTAGTGTTACCAAAAAATACTAACAATAATTAACACTTCCAATTAAACAAAGAGCGATGTCTTATATTGCCTTCCATCACAAATTTCGAATACAAATGCACATCTACCTTTAGGTATGATATGCAACCGGTGTTTTCACATTTTGCTTGATTTATTTATTCATGGTCCAAGAATTTAAAGAATTTCTCAACAACATGCGCAGGGAAAGAATGAAATTGCAAGAAGAAAACGATGAAGTATGTACATAAGTACATATAAAATAAAAAAATACCTTATCAAAAAATAAGAGACAAAATAAAGAGAAGACTACGACGATGAAACCGCAAACAAAAGTCTTATTTTGATGAAGAAATGGGGATTTCCATTTCCCCATCACGCACACTTTATTATCACGTAACACAAATAGACAGTGACGTCATTCAAAAATTCAGCTATAAAGAGTGTCTACTACCAATTAAATCTATCTCTTTTTATTAGAACTAGAACTAGCTATAGATACACTGTTTTTTTTTCTTTTGAAATTCGCACATGTTTTCTAAGTCTCATTTCATACACAAACGTCATTATTGAACCCAAATAACAAAAGAATAATGTCAAGTGAACGTGTTGCAGCACGTTCACTCAAGTCAGCTCAGCAGCAAAACTATCAACCTTTGTATATCTGGAAAGTTTACTACGCATCAACACCCTCGCGTGCGGGATGGAAATGAGTTTCGGTCGTCGTCGTTGCCGTTGTCGTCGCCACCGGCCACGCCGGGCCGCCGTCACTGTGACTTTTGAATGTGATCACAGTCAGGTCAATGGCGTTTTATTACGTTTATGTCACAGGTAGACGTAGACGTAGCACTAAACCGATAATGACAGTGCATCGAATTACTATAAAACCGATTTGCTTAATGGACAGAGTTTTGTATTCGATGTTTTTATTGTTTCGTTTTATAAATTCTTTTGTTCAGTTAAATCCGCATTTTGTTCTTGTTGTTGTTGTTGTTGTTGTTTTTTTTTTGCTTCATTTGATGTTTTTATGACATGACAACAACAATTCTGTAATAAGCACGACACTCGTCTTAGCGTCGCCATAGTGGTGGTTTATTGTTGCATTAACAACGCACAAGAAGGCGGCAGCGGCGATAAGCCGTGAGGTTTTGCATTTTTTTTTGTTGATTTGTTGTGATCGTCGTCAAGTGGGCGTACACGTTTATGAAAATTCTTTTTAAAACAAAAAAAAATAATAAAAGTAATCTTTTGAAGTCCACGCCCCGATCTGTTACAGATGTTTGTACTTTGAGGGTTTTTACTTTTATTCCTTTACAAGTTAAATAAATAAAACGTTTAAATAACTTTTTTAAACAAAACAAATAAGGTGGCTACTTAAAAGTAATGTAATTACGAAATAAATGCTTTTTTTTCGAAATTAGGTAGGTACTAAGATCTTAGTCGACAGGAATGCAGTGGGCCTTTTCTGCCAAACTCAACGGTTAAGCTGAGGGGCTACTTGATGATAAAAAGTTTTATTTAAAAAAGTTTGCTATTATATACCTAACGTCATTTATAGCCCACTTAAACTTTTATTCCAAAAAATTACAACAAGAGTTTTACAAGCTAAAACACAATGTAAGAAAAATATTTATAGTTTTCGAGCAATTTTTTAAGTGAAACATGTCTCTCATCCTAGAAAACTAATAGTTAGAGTTTTTCAATTTAAGTATGTATTTTTTAGGATCTTCTTAAGACGTAAAAAAAGCTCTCCACCAAACTTCAGCCTTGTTAGAATTGTTTTTGAAATCAAAGTCCAATTTTACTGGGTTGCATCCAGAGGTGACAATTATTTTAAAAAATTTTCACACTTGTCTGAAAAATTTTCAGTTCATAAAATAAAAAATTTTAATAACTTTAAGAAAAGTTAGTATTTGGGCCACGACGACGACCGAATCCGTGGACGAAGTTGACGAAACGTCTGTTGTATTAGATCCTCCTCTTTACACGAACGCGACCGGTCTTCTTCTTCTGCTTTTCTTGTTTGTCTATACTTTGTGGGTTTGATTTTTCTTTGCCTCCGAGAAGTGGTACAGTACAGCATCATTCTCCAAAGCTTTTCATTCACAGTTGAAGCCTAGTATGAAGCTGAAGCGAAACGAACATTTTCTGTGGTCTCCAAATCGACAACTTAAACGAAAAGACTTCGGAAAAGTATTAATGGAGAGTTTTATCAGATCATGCGTAACGAATTTTTTTTTGTGGTTTCCAACACGGCAGCAAAATGCTAACGGAAACTATAGGGAAAAATATATATTGAAAGTGACACTTATCCAAATAACCTCCTATAGTTATCAATTTCGGTCGCTGAACAACGTACTGCAAAACAAAAAGCAGAACGAAATTTCGCTCATCATTTGGTTGTGTCATTTTTGAAGGGGATTTTTCGTTTCGCATCAGCAGCGTACTATGCTTGAGGACGAAATCTTCAGTGATTCCTTTCAACTCTGCCAATTGAATCTTAATGTACCATTTAGTGAAACCTCTAGAGTCTCAATGGTGTCCAAACCACGTACAAAAAGCTGCATATTGGCAAATTCTCACTTGTTTCAGAGATGCAAGAAAAAGGAGGAGGAAGTGAAAATTCTCTAAATCATTCAAATAATGCTGTTATCGTCTAGATTTTTGTATACAAAATTAGGATAAAAAGATTTCTGCATGAGAATTTAATAAAGGGTTATTCATTTTTCGGTTTCAAAAGTAAAGCTATAAATAAAACACACACAGCGATACATTTTTGATGAAAGTTGTATTTCATTATAAAGTTTGGACTTTACCATTAATTGTGAAAAACAATATCATTCAAATGGCCGCCTCGGGAAGATTCGCGATGCGATTCTTTTGAGGTAATTTTTAACCACTTTTTTGGACATTTCGGGTCGTGTCTCGGCCATAACTTTAGTAATGCTGTTTTTTAATGGATCTAGAGTTCGGGGATTATTCGCGTAAACACGGTCTTTTAACGGTTTCAAATCGCATGATCTTGGTGGCCAATTGTCGTCGCCAAAACTTGACATTAGGCGACCAGGAAATTTCTCACACAATTAAGTCGTAATTGATCGTGTTGTGTGGCTTGTTGCCCCGTCTTGTTGGAACCACATATCGTCGGTCGATTATGACGACCATAATCATTGCGTAATCCGCCAAAAGTGAATACGTCTGAATCACCACTTTTGTAGTAAGTTTAAATAATTTTAACGCGTTGCTCGATTATTAAGCGGCGATCCACTTCAAATGAAATCTAAGTTTAACAGGTGTCAAATGCCAGCGCTACCAACTTGAAACCACGAAATGAATGACCCGTTAGTAGGTATCTTTATGTTGTCAAATGACGTAGTGTAAAGTCGAAATGTATGTAGAGTAATTTGATATCTCAAAATTTGCTGAACTTTGGAATCTATTTGATGACGAGTTGTTATATTTCAATATTTGGCTTCGTGTTTTATATAATTACCTATACTTCTTATTATTGGCCGCGTTCAGGTTTGTATCCAAAGCGATCTGGATAGCTTTGTGTTGTTATAATCCCATGTAAAAACACAGCTGATTTCAAAGCAGCTTTTACCAAAAAAGAAATCTCAAGCTATTCTAAAAATTCTGGTAGTCATCGATCCAATTGAGAAATGTAAAAAACAGCTGACTTCATATTGGTTAAAGTTAATTTGTTTGGTAAAAATAAATGCACAACGTTAAATCTTATTTGTTAAGGTGTACCCAGTATTTCTTCTTCGCTGAAAAATGAGTTTCGTGAAAAAAAGTAACGGTGGCTTGATAAATACTTTAGGGAAAATTTTCATTAACTCTGGAAATTTTTGACAGCAAATCCAAAAATAATTGTACATTTAAAAAAAAAAAAATTGGAAGGTTATTACGATAGAATTTATAAAGTGAAGAAAATTTATTGATTCACTCTTATTATTTTGGCCACCACTGTATATGCATTTCCACCAAAAAAAAAACTAGTTTGTCGACAGGTATATTTCGATTTATTTCTTTGCATCAGCTGTTTTGATTTTTGCGAAAAAAGCGGGGACTTCTCCAAATAATCTGCTACAATTATCAATTTGGCTCGCAACGTATCTCTTCTTATCATTAGCCAAGCAATAAAACTTTTGTGTTAAATTCTATAGCTGAAAAACTAAAATTATGTACCTATGGAGTCTATTACAAAGCAGAAGGACATTAAAAATCATTAAACATAATATTTTAAATTGGACAGTGTCTTAAGTTAGACTATCTTTAGAGTCTGTTGATGAATTAAGATTGTGAATCTTTTTGCTAAAAACTAAAATCAAAAGAAATGTTTTCGCAAGTAAAATAACTGCGACTCACTGCATATATACCTAGTACATTTTCGATTTTTATTCCTCTCTTTTACTCCAACAAAATTATTTTATTTTTGATGTACGTCAGTAAAATTCCAAGACCTATCCACACAGATAAGTCCCACACACTCGTCATATCATTTTATTATCCTATCCATGAATAGTATCGGTGTAGGCTATAGAAAAGAGCACACATTTAAATTGGAATAGTGTGCTGTCAAAAGAAAACCAAAAGAAAGACATCAAAAAATCCCCCTCGCCTTTGCCATTTCAAAAACACCAGTTTTTCTCACAATAAAAAAAAAATACATTTATTATCCCCTTCACACATGGCAAAAAAGAAAACAACCACCGAGATCGACCGTTGTTCACCAAAATTTACCGATTGTCTTTTCTGTCAAATGAACAACCCTCGCAATCACAGTAAAAGCCGCGCTCATTTCAAATCGATGTAGGTATAATTAATTCTGTTTAGTTTTAATACATATGTCGTTTTATCTTCAGTTCTGCTGTACAAAGGTCATTTTTTTTTGTTCCTATTCTGAAAAATAAATGGAAACTTATCTAGTAATAACTTACGATAAGATTATTCCTTTGTTGCGCAGTACCGCCAATATTAAAATCAATTGAATTTTGACTATTGTCTTGTTCACTTGCAAATGAGCCATTTGAATTTGATCTACTCTCGGCTAATTCGACCTTCACCTTCATTTTGACAGCTGACAGACAATTAAGCACAGTTTACATACACCAAAATTACAAAAAAAAAGGAGAGGAACACCAAAACAAACTTTGGCAACTCTTTAATATTTGTTTTGCTAAACCGATTGTCAGAATAAAACTTCGCAAATAATTATCACTTTTGGAACCGCGCTGTCCTTATTTTTGTTGTTGTTTCACTGGTATGATGGTTGATGTGGTTGTCCAATGACCTGACAACAATACGACGACGTCAAAATTGTTCTACTACGTCGTTACACAGATAAATAATTTAATGCTTTTTATTCGAATGTTAATTGATAATCGCGCAGTTGTCCACGTAAAATATTTCAATTATTTTATTTTTGACATAATAAAAACCACACCCGTTTAGATTTTCACAAAAAAAAAGGAAAACATTAACAGAAAAGGAAAATTTCGTTTTTAAATGGAAGTGTTGCACTTGCACCACACTGGATAGCCCTGCAGTGTACACGTCTTCACTCAACCCCCTTTACAAATGTGGGAACACGCCTTAAAATGTTCGATTTCGTTTGTCGTTGGCTTTCAATAATGTTAGGCAATTAAAGTCCACAATTTGCTTTATGCATTTTAAACTCGTGCGAAATATTTGTGATTTTCTTTCGATTTTCTTTTTAGTTGAAAAGTTAATCGAATTTGGAAATTTATTTCTTTTTTTTTTTCACTTATGGGTGACAACAAAACACGTCGCAATCGCAATCTTCGTCGCCAGCGAACGAAAGACAAAAAATAACTATACTCTTCTTTTTTCTGTCCAAGTCTGGAAATCCGCAGAGATGGAACGAAGCAGCGATAGTATCCACATATACTATTGCATCAACTGTCAATGCCACACGCATACTTAAGAAAGCGCACGCACACAGTTTTAGGGCAATGAATGTTTAGAGAATGGAAAAACAACATGTGGAACTAGAGTGGAGAAGCAGAAAAACCGACCGAACCAATAAATGTTGAGACAGAAGGAATAAAAAAAAGGAGAATTGCATGTTTCTTTTTATTCCAATGTTCCAATAGCAATAGTAAATAGCATAGCAATCCTAAATTAAACGATGACTCATCGGGTTTTTACCCGAGCTGCAAGTAGTATCTTTTGAATACGAAAGTGCAATGAGGCTAGCTCGTGGGATGGCAAAAGATTGAGTTGTTAAGTGAGTGGATATATAGCCTATTTGAGTTGTTTTGAGTTTTTATGGAAGACGGTAGGTAAATCGGTGATAATGGGGATAGATGCATGACTTTAGATGATGCATCATCGTTTCGTTCTTGTGGATACGGAGTGATGTGAGCGTGATAAACTTATGATGCTAATAGTTTTTCTGGCGGGAAAGGATCTTAATAATGTAGATAATGAGGTAAGTTATCATTGTTATCAGCATACACAGGTACCTACATAAATATCAAGAGTTCCGCTTGACTTATATTTAAAGAAAATCTATAGGTATGTTAGGTATGTACTTATGTTTGTATGTACATTGAACACACGGGCTTACTACATATGTGGGTACAAATATATAAGCACCCGAAACTCTAACAGGTGTCATAAAGTCCGCTTGAAGATGAACGTGAATTATTCAATTTTTATTTGTATCCATTTAACCTAGGTCACTAGGTAGCTGCTTTACAAAATATCTACATTATGTCATGTCAATTGATAGGTAGGTACCTCTCTTATTGGGCAAGAAAACAAAACATTTAGATACCTACATATACCTATTTTATTTTGCAAACAATTTAAAAGGTAATGTAACCGCACATTTAACAATTCAGAAATACGATTTTGCTTATATTACATCTGAAACATTATGACAACACCATTAAAGATTTACATTTTGGTAATATAGTTAGCCAAAAGGAAAATGCATTTAAAAACCTTCAATTTGAATTAATGTAATAAACAAAAGATAGTGACTAGAAAGCATACACATGAATAATCAGTAATTGTTAGTGATTAAACAAATAAGTTAGTAAGTGAAAAAAAAAATAAATAAACAAACAAATAAATAAATAACCACATAAATAAATAAATATATAAGAAAATAAATAAATATACAAGCAAGCAAATAATATACATAAATGAGTAAATAAATAATTAAATATATAAATAAGTAAATAAATACAGCAGTATAATATAAGTAAATAAATTAATTAATAAAAATATATAATAATCATATAAATTGTTTAACAAAAGAAAAATTAGGAATGATATTTATTCAATTTCAATTTCAATTCAATTTTTCTTTATTCTTATTAATTTAAATTAGGTTTTACAAAAGTATTCTTAAATAACTAACAACATAAGATTATAAATATAATAAGAATAGTTAGTGCCATCTTTTATTTAAGAAGAAAATAGAGGTGATGACACATCGATTTTTTATTATATGTGGGGTGTACGGTTTTATGCATGCATTTGGTTCATGACTGGCTTATCAGAACTATCACAGTGAAGTTATTATTGAGTTTTTGAATTCGTTCAGAAATCAACTCAACATTCGCTCTTTAGTGGAGATCTAGCATCATTTTAAGCAATTTGTTCTGTGCGGCCTGGATTTTTTTTTAATGTGACAAATAGCAGCTTTTCCCCATACAGGGCAACAAAACATTTATTTCAAAAATACCTAGTAGATAGGTAATAAGCATAAATTGATATCAATGTTTTAATTAAATTAAGTATTACTAACTAAATATATCTATTGCAAAAATGAAATGGAAAAACCAAATATTAGACCACTTAATCCTAAGATCTCTTATGAACTTGACTGAATTGATTCCGTTATTAATTGTTGCTATTAGTAAATAATATTTTTCACGTTATGTCTGCCTCATATAGTCATGTGCTCAAATCAAGGAAGAAAAAAACCAATCACTTAAATAATTAAACAAACAAGCAAAAATCATTTTAACAGTTATGGGTTTCATCGCATAGATAACTAGGTATGTCAACTAAAAATTACCCGGATATTGTGAACTTTAACTTTATACGTTTTCAATTGTGTATTTTTATTAAATTGGCATTTCCGTCGATCTAAAGATGAATAAGTTGAAAACTAAATTAATAAATAAAAAATATAAGAAGTGTGTTCAATTTATCAAATGAACTCTTAATGAATGCTAAGTTTTAATTTAAAAATCTTAGAATTATAAATTTGTTGACACCATCAGTATAAATATAATTTAATTGTTTTATTGTGAGGATGATATTTTATTATATGTTTTGTATGAACATAACAAATTATTCCTTTTTACGTGACCTTTAATTCAATATATTTGAATCCTATTTCTGTGGGCTTCAAGTCTTTCTTTCTTTATTTACTTTTGATAGGCGACGTTTCGTACTTGTTTAAGTACTTCTTCAGGTCTACTCTGTCCTAAAAATTATTTGAAAGAAGAATTGTGTTTTTATCTATTTTGTATATTTATGAAATTATATTTATTTTTTAAATTTGAATATCTTGAAAAAGACATAAAAAATCTAACTAAAAATCTTGGAAATTGATTTAAAATCCAGTTATATAAGCCACGAATCCATTCTTAGTAAAAATTCCTAGGCAGTCAAAAACATATATAAATAGGTGAAGTGAGTTGAATAAGCATTTTTAATTGTAGGCAGATACATATAACAGAGATTCAAAATAACACCTTTCTCGAAATTGAACCAGGACCGAGCGAATCTATGAAGCTTAGTTTGAATTGAAATGATTGAGACCAAAAATTCAAAATCAATCACAGTTTAAAGGTCATTTCTTGCTTAAAATTGTTTAAACAATATTAAAAAAAAAAAAAACCGTGATGAAGAAATAACTCATATCATATTATAGGTACAGGGTGCGTCAAGATATTTTCTTTAAATATTTTCTTAAGAATTCCTTAACCTCTAATATTTTAATACTAAATCCTAACTGCTTTTAAGTTATTAACTTTTTTTTCTTGTACAGGGTGTCCGTCGGGAAGGTATACTACTTTATAATTTTTGATGAAATGAAAGAGAATGGATCTTATATTGATAAATGTCCCTTTTGAGCCCTTTTGAGCACATTTTTCATTACATTCTCACACATTTCACGCGGTATTTCATTAATTTCATCACGAATATTTTTGTTTGTTTGCATAAACCTTGCTTTTCAGATATCCCAACAAAAAGAAGTCCGGAGCAGTCAAATCAGGCGACCGTGGAGGCCAATCAACGTCACTATTTCTTGAAATAACTTGTTGTGGAAAGAGGTCTCGCAGTAATTCCATTGTAATCCCGGCTGTATGCGATGTGGCACCGTCTTGTTGATACCACATGTTAATCAAGCCCAAAGCATGCAGTTGTGGCGTTAAAAAGTTTTCAATCATATCACGAAGTAAGAAATAAGGTCCAATGATTCCTCCTGACCAAATTCCACACCAGACTGTAACTTTTAATGGATGCAAAGGTGACTGATGAATAATTTGAGGGGGGTTCCATTGCTCAGTACCGACTATTATTTTTATTTACATATCCATTCAAAATCCCAAAAATTTCACGTAACTTTCTCATCGTCACAGTAATCGATGATTGATTTTGATAAAATGTTTTAACGATTAAAACACGTTGGTTTATCGAATATTTTTCCATAACAAATTTGTCACGTGTCTACTTCACGACTGCCAAATATGAACTGTCAAGACTAATGTTTACCAAAATGGCGGCAAAACAAAGTAGTATACCTTTCCGGCGGACACCCATTATTTAGAAAAACTTCTACTTTAATTTAGTTTTTGGATCACGCTGTCCCAAATTGATTTTTTTTAATCATTTTATTATCATTTTTTCTTATTAACACTGCTTAATAGTTAGACTAAGATTGTAATGAAATATATTTAATTACCTCATCATCCAAATCCAAAACGATTACCCTAAATGGTGGTCAAAATTAATTTGTAACTGAAATCGCGCGGCGCACCCTGTAGAAATATTCTACATATATCATATCAGTTTTTCTATTATACATACATACATACATGTATATTTATTCTATATTCTATTATATGATATATTCTAGATATATCAGTTTTTTATTGGTATTTTCGATTTTTTTATAACACGTTTATTAGTTTCACCAAATTTAACGTCTTTTTTGATAGCTCACCAAAATTGCTACATTTTGCATCAAACTTAGATTTTCAATTTCACTCGAAATAAAATTCTATGTTATAAAGTTCGTTTATTTTCGAAAAATTCGCAATTACTTCGAAATGTCAAAATTGGGGTTGCTTCTATTTTAAAAATGCTTTATTTAATTAAAGTTAAGTTACATACTGCGGATTAATAGGCATTTTTCTTATTTTAGTTGAGAGCAGAGCAAGAACTGTCAAAAAATAATTTCTCTCGATAAGTGTCGTTCTATATACACGTGTAGGTACAAGAAAATACTCCTGCAAATAAAAACACGTGTAATTATATAATCGAAACCTTTTTCGCATCTGACCGGAGTGAAGCGATTTTAAGACATTTTGCAGTTTAAAAGAACGCGTTTTTAAGTTATACATATTTAATATTATGTTAACCCAACCAAAAAAAACATTTTCCTAAAAAAATTAGTTACGGCATTGTACCTATTAATGTGCAAACATCTATGCCGGCAGTAGGGTAAACTAAAAACGTGGAAATTTCTGTAGCACATTAGCTACGTTGTGCTGTTACACGTTACGATACGTTGATGTATATGGGATACGTTCAATATTGGGTACGTTCTTTCGTGCCTCAAACTTAATCGAAAGATCGAGTTGAATTTGGGTAGAAATTTGGTTAACAGTTCGAACTCGCCGCGTTCTGTGATGTAAAACCAGCACTTGGATATTTAATTTGATGTTTACACATCTAAACCGTGAGTCCCGTGAGGCGGGAAATTAAAAAAAAAATCATCGGTTGGTTGGCTCTGGTGGTGAAAGTAAAATAATTTTTTCATAACTAACACTCGTATTTATAAGACTTTTGTCTACTTAGACACTGTCTAACTATTTTCAAATTGTTAGAAATATGCTGTCTTTAATAAAAAAAAATATGACATTATTCACGGTGAAGACAATCTACTCTTGTGTATAAGGTAGGCAGCTATAAGACAATAATAAACAAGGTTTTCAAACACATTTTTCAAAGTTGGACAATTGTCTTTAAGTTAGACAACCTTTATAAATAAGACCATAACAGTCTAATCTAATCTTGTAATGACAGTTAGTACTCAAATTGTTTCATAATTAAATTAGAGAGCTCTGAACATACTCTGCTCAAAACTTTACTCTGTTCGCTTAGACTCTGCTCAGTCCTTAGCTCTGAACTAAAAAAAAAACGCCTATACAATGTTAATCGCATGTTCAAGAAAAAAGGAAGCGAAACTCTAGAGAAAAACTAGGCGAACAGTTTTGCTAGGAACATTATTAAATTTGCCCCACTTAGCGTAACTCCTGATTCTCTAAGGGTGCAGAATTTACATTCATCTCCATGTGAGTTTTGCAAAAAACCGGATGTAAGATCTAGAATTCACATTTGTTGAATAGAGAGAAGATCAATATAGGAAGACTATAGGAAGTGCCATAATGCAGATATAAAGACAAACATTTTCACCTCTCTTTCACACATTCGTATTTTTGGCGTGAATTTGTCGCGCTCTACTTTTCTTCAAATGTGCAGATGAAGATGAATGTAAATCTACCATTAGCGTGACTCCTGAGTACTTAATTATGAATTGATCTGATGAATTGTTTATTATTATATTCTTATACTGAAATACTGAAAAGAACAAAGATATAAAGTTTGTTGACATTTTTTACTAAGAACTATACAAAACTAACATTTTACTGCACCAATTTCCAAATAATTCACAATTATTCTGCTTTTTTAACATATTAAAAAGCTATTTTTTTAACACATGCAAGATTTTTTGCAGGGGTTAGCTATTATATTGGGCAAACGATATTTGAATTTTTACCTGTTGTCAGAAGTATGTGTTGCTTATTTTCCATTGTTCAACAATTAAAAGATCACAAAATGACACAAGTCTTTTTTCTCATGTTATAAGCTTAAAACTAATTGCAAAAATTGAATCTTCTATCTAATTTTTTTTTCACTGTTTAGATAATCGACACTGCTAAGTAGAATCGATGTTGTTATGTGCCAAAAAAGTAGAAGGTCAATGGTGTATACTGTATACTCGTATAAGGATTATAAATTATCAATTTCGTATTTAAAACCACAATAATAATAACTCCTTAAAATAAACAATTTAAATTATTTTATTTTCTTTATCTTTTACCAAAAAATCTGTGAAATCTTTTATGGTTTAGAGGGTTCTTACAGAGAGAGATAAACAAATAAAGCACGTTGGTCGTTTTGGTTGGAATGTAAATGGCTTTATAAAAAAAAGCAAAAAAAAGCTAAGAAATTATTATTTTAATGGAATTTGTAACTGCGATGTGATTTTTTTTATTGTTGTTGGTGTTTTTACGTTGTTGTTTTTATGATCAGTTTTAATATTTTACTTTTGTATTTAATGCCTGCAAAGAATTACATATTCTTTTAAAGCAATTTTAATCGGTGCCAATTTTAAAAGTAAATAAAAGTTGTGAAAAATAAATTATAAAACATAATAATAAAAATAATATTAATAAAACTTCTCGTCTTTTAATTGCACCTTAACGGTGTGAGTACAAAGTTGCTGTATAGGTATTATAGGAATAGAAATGCGTTGAAAAGATTTGTACCTGGAATTTAATTGTTTTACTTTAAGATAAAGTAAAAAGGTCATAGACTGAAAATGTTTGGAAGGGGTAAGGGGTTTTTTACATGTCATAATCATAAAGTTGATTTTTTTCTTTTTCGTTATTTTTTAAGAATTAATAAAAAAACACTTTCATCATACAAATTTTAAATGAGAATAAACAAATTAATGATGAATGTATGCAAAAGAAAAAAAATATTTATTTAAAACAAATACACTGGTAAAGGGTAAACAGTTAACGAAAGTTAACCCCTATTAATAAATTGAAATGAAACATGAATAAACTTTAATCAGTGAGTATCGTATTGATATTATTATTATTATTATTTATTAAAACTATACATAAATGTACAGTAAAATACTTAAAGCTACTAGCTACCAGGGCTTCTAGCTGAAGGTATATACAAAATATTAAGAAAAGAAAACATAGTTTAAATGTCCACCTTCGGGGGCGGTCAGAAAAGGTAAGAACGACATTACGGGGCTCACGCCTCTCGTATTGATATATTAATATATTGTATATTAAAGTGAAGTTAATTCATGAAATGCCCAATTTATAACACTTTTGTTTATAAAGGTATTGTTTATGCGTCCCCGCATCAGTCACATCCGCTGGTGGTCATTTTCTTAAAAAAATGTCAAAATCTTATTTCCATTAATGGGAATTTTTTGGATTGATAATAATATAAGATTCTTAAAAGAGAAAATAACTCAAAGTTAGATTTGTAAGTAGGATACATTGGTAAGTAGGATACATTGGATTTAAAACGTAACAAAAGATTTAAATCCTGTATCTTCATTTCAATTGAAACTGTGGTAAGTTTTTTTAATTGACTCGATTACTTTACGTAAATAAAATAACTGTTTTTGATCTTGATATTAAGCACGTTCATTATGGGGATTGGTGCTACTTGGTGGGTTGGCGGCCGGTGCGGCGCTAACTTGCCTGCGAACCGCAAAATCTCCAGATTGTCGTACCACGTACCAGTCGCTAAAAGTTGTATTATCTGTACACATACACAAATTCCAACCTACTCTTACTTATATGTACATATATAAACATTTTGCGTATTTCGAAGCTTTTCCAAGAATTCTCAATGAAATCACCAACTGGAAATGGCGTTTGCGCGCTAATTCTTTATCTCCGATGTCACAAATATTCAGTGCGCCGCCATCAATTCACCTCTTTGCTTTGCTTTGGAATATTTTATAGGCTAGACAATAAATGATGACAATGGCGACGTCACATCTTACTTCCACCTAATGTTTTGAGTAAAATATTCAATTTACACATCTCACTTCCAATTCAATGTTTTGAGTAAAACATTCAATTTAACTCAATTTAAAAAGCTCACTTTTAATCCACTCAAAATGCTTACAACGAGTGAATAATTTGAGCTTCACGTTCACACAAAGTGGCAAAGTTGGTATTCCCTGATTGCGCGGTCAAGTGCCCTGTGTCTATGCAGCATTACCACAAGTTATTTACTTTGCTGAATATTAATTTATTTAAAAAAAAAAGATTGATCTCCGTTTAATTTGTTGATGAAACTAGGTATAGGTAAGTATAAAAAGTTTAAAGGTGTGGTAGGTATGTTAAAATCGAGATAGAAATTTTATTCCTACTTATACGTCTAATGTCTGCTAAAGTGTCTCCGTAAGTCGCATTTTTCGTATTTTTATATTGCATTGGTATGGTACCTGTACGAACCATCGAGGTTTTGAGCATCGACGAGTGAATTGACATCTTTATTTTTTGAGGTATCTATCCTAGTTGATATTAGCCCTAAATTTGAAGTGATTTGTCATATTTAAAAATTTTAAATACAAACAAATTCAAATCCACCACAATTGTCGTAAGCGATTTGACAAGTAATTAAAATTATAGATTCAAGTATCTATAGATCTGTTTCTTTACAGTTTGGGAAAACTTTGGGTAAAATTTCGGGAAAAAGTTTGTGCTCGAGCTTTTTGATGTTGTTGTTGTAATTTTTGACCAGAAATGAAAAGTAAGGAAAAGCATTTGCGATGTTTCTGATTTTTTTTTGGGGTAAACGTCACATTTTAAAACAGAAATTATGAGTAGTTAGATAAGCAAGAAAATATTCGGGTAGGTTCTTGATGGAGGGGAAATGATGTAAATTAAAAAAAGTCGAGTAATGAAATCAGTGTTGCCGGGAAGAAATATTTCAAGGTAGTACTGAAACCAAAAAAGAGGAGTATTTTGAAAAAAATAGTAGTACAGACATTTTTTAGTCTTCAAACTTTATTAAAAAAAAAAAATCATCAAGAAAAAAAATCAGTTTAAAAAAAAAAACATAAATAAATAAATTATTAATTCTAAGAACAAAAATAAGTAAATATCTTTTCTATCACACAAAATCTGTCTTGTGGCAGATAGCGTAATGCATAGTTATATTTGCCTTTTTTTGCCTTTACCTGCTCCAAGGAATCCAATTTCACTAAATATCTATACAATAAAAGTTTACTTTGAATTTTTCTAACAGGAATTACAATATTTCAAACATTAATTAACAAACCTTTTCATTTTATTGAACTATACATACAAATTTACGGAGCTCAAAAAAAAAAAAAAAACAACCACCAAACCAAAATTTCAGGTAATGAGGTAACCTTAAAATAAATACCGAAGTGACAGATGTAAACTGAACGTAGACGTATACGCCAACGAAAAACAAAAACAAACAAGAAAGAGGGAAATTCCCTTTTTGACGACAGTTTGGAAGATTAAAGTGCTGCCAAATTTGATTTAAATTTGAAGTGAATTAAATTTATTAAGGATAACATTACACTTTGCTGCAAGTGTAAGATATTTTAGGTCTTTAAAAAAAATAGGAGTACGAATGTAAAAGGAGGAGTACAGGAGTACGGATGTGTTGAAAGGAGTACAATACTCCTATGGGAGTACTTTCGGCAACACTGAATGAAATAGATCTAATATCTGCCGACTGTAAATGCCGAGCGCAATAGTTAAGGGCCCGACCCATAGAATCCGTTGCGGCGAACGGAGGGGAAAAGTTAAAAGTTCGGCTACTTTGTCCGCCGGTGGACGCATGCATCACTTATGGGCCGGTTCCCATAAGATATTTTATATTTTATCAAGCTGTCAATTGAATGCGTCGCCACGACGGACGTAACGGATTCTATGGGTCGGGCCCTTTAGTGTGTAGGAAAAAAACAGAAATGTTTTTCACGGGTTCATGTCATGAAAAAGTGCATCTTAACTTAGCCGTTTGAATTCGGTAGAAAATTGTAGGCTCCCTAAACTTCCTGCCAATAACATGCACACAGGAATGGTTGACAGTTGTAAGTCTCTAGGCTCTGATTCTACCTAAGCTATCGAGCCACACAATTTTTTTATTTATTTTTTTATCTGCCAACCGTTTGAACCGTTTTCATTGTAAGGAAATTGGTTTTTGTCAGCTCTGTGCAGTTCATTATGAGAGGGTTAAGAGTTAAAAAATCATCTGATAATTTTTCCACATCTGACAATAGTCTGTATTTATTTAAATTTATAATATAAAGGAGCAACTTTAATGTAAACCTACAGAAAAACGTAGGTATGTAAGAAACTTCATTTTCATCGTTTTTGTCCAAAAGAACGAATTAAATATATTTTTAAAACAAATGGTTTGGACACAATGTGGAGGGTGAACAAAGTAGTTTTTCTTTGTTTAAATAAAATCACAAAGATAAAATATCTTATTGATGATAATATTATAGGTTGTTTACCAAATACATAACTTGCTACCGATGCGCTGGCTACCTTGGGGAAAATATTCTTTAGCTATACTTAACGCACCTAAATAACTCACAGAATTGAAGTTGCATTTAAAAAGCAACTTGACTTACTTACCCTTTAAATAAATATTTTGTCAATTTGGTCGTGTAGAATTTGTTTTTTCTGCTAATTAGTTTAACACTTTCAATAAAGCTGTCGCCTCTTTGTGAAGACATACATGTGTTATACCATACCATCTATGTATGTATGTATAACCAACAAAGCATTTTTTGTTCGGCTCTTTGTTGCCAGGGGAATAAATATTCCTTCTTTTCTTTATTAATAAAAAACGTTGTACGTCTTTGTCAAGCTGTGGATTCTGATCTTTACATTGAAATATATTTAGAAAAAACTTTAAACCTTAAACATTTTTGTAATTGTTTGAACAGTAAAATGAACGATCTATTTACGTTACTCATTTCAAGATTGTTCTTTAACTGTCAAACAAATACATACATACCTATAACTATTTCATATACGCAGTTCACAATATTTTTGTTGTCGAATATACAAAAATATAGGTACATTTCTTACCCAACTTTACAGTGCGAGATTATCCCTGTTTCAGAGTTACACCCGAGTTATTACTACTGAAACATGTTTTGCAGTCAATTTAGATCGCAAATTAACTAATCAAATTTGTTAAGTTAACTTTCAATTAACTGAAAAGATATTTCTGACAGATGAGTGTCAATAACACTATTAAAATAGTAGGTCTGTTGCTTTATTCGCCCGGGGTATCTTAGATTTACCCAAAATGTGTTTCTTTACCGTTGTGCTGGCTCGAAAATGGCAGAATTGTTGACTTTTTTTTTTATTTATTTACCCGAACATTTTACCTACTGTCTTTTGTTGCTGTCAAACTACTGATAATTTCTGTTGTCAAATGTGACGTTTACCCAGAAAGAAATCAAAAACATCCCAAAGGCGTTTCTTTACTTTTGATTTCTGGTAAAAAATTACAACAACAACATCAAAAAGCTCGAGACTAAACTTTTTCACGAAATTTTTCCCAAACGGTAAAGAAACAGACCTAGTATATTATTGCCTTTTCTCCATCGATAGTGAAAGCGCATTTCCATATTGTCGCACTTTCATAGATTTTTGACAAAAGTATACAAGTTAAATTTAATCGTCTATTGAAAAACAGTTTCTGACTTAACTCGGGTTCAATTTATTTGCAGGATTAACTATAACTCTGGTTTAATTCAGGCGCACTGAAAAACTGTTCCTTATGGTCAGTAATATTATAATTTCTTTTGGAAAGAAAATTAAATATAGGCATTTTCAATTTATTGTTCGTTCAATATTTCGTTGGATATATAATATATATACAAGTAACATGTAATGAACCGTATATAAGTATACTGACTCATGTGTTTTTGAATATCAAAAATTCCTAAATGATAAATATTTAAATTTATATTTTATCAGTACTATCCAGAATTTTCTAAATGATTCAGAAACTTTTTTGAGTATCAAATTGAATGTTATTAGTCAACATAACACGGACCACCATTAATTTAAGTGCTAGAAAATAGTTGTAAATAATATTCAGAATTAAATTGTCATAATTATAAAAATAAATAAAAATAATATTACGCACAATTTTTTTCAACGGAAAAAGATAGAGCTGCTGGAAAGCCATATAACTATTATGAAGTGCATTAAATCAGAAAAAAATTGACGGAACATTCTGTTTTTAGCTGTCGCTACTATGAATAGGTAATATTACCCACGTCAATAATAATATACCAGAGTGCCGATGACGACGACGACGCGACGTTCAGTCTATCATTGATTGTTTTGTCCAGAAACTTTCTGATAAGATTGTTATTTGAATTGTTTCAGTTGAAAAAGTCAAGCCCCTTTTTGCTGATAGCCTATATATTTATATTTAATCAAAAATCTATGATGAATCAATAGATTCTTTTGAATTTCTTTCTCGTTTTTGTTATAGTTTCAATTTAAAGTATTAACGCTAAGTTTTCTTTTAAATGGATGAGTTGACTTAGCCGGTAATTTTTTTCTGTGGTCAAAATTATAACTTTTTATGTAACAAAAAATGTTCAAATGTTAGAAATTATTTTTCTCAATTTTTAACTCACTAAGTTCCAACAAAATATTGAAGAAAATAAGACTGAAATATATATTTTTTGAATCAAAAAAGTCTCATTTTAAAATATATTGATTTACTAGCTGCTCAAAAGTTGATCGTGCAGCTTCCCAATGTGCGACCGCACAGCACGTAAATGTTACTTCATAAAATTATCAATTTCTACCAATCTAAGTTTAAAGCTCAGTCAAAGTTCATATTAAAAAATAAAATTGGACTTAAACATAATCGTTTAGCTGTAACCAAAGTTCTCTAGATTAAAAAAAAAAAAATGTTAAATTGGTTGAGAGGGATTATTGAATATGCTACGTTAGGTAGGGTTACTATAGCAAAACATATAAAAGCACCAGTTAAGTCCTAATTAAAAAACGTTGTTGCATTAATGATAGGACTCATATCTTTTGGAGAATTTACAATCTGCTGCCAATGCATTGGCTACGGGTTTGCAATATCTCCCATAAAAAACTTCTTTAATAATGTCTTCGTTATATCCCCATTTTCAGAAGATTGAACTTTTTACAGAAATCTTTTAATTTGTAAATTCTCAAACAGAAATTTCCAATTTAATATACCATTGCTCGGTCGCTTGAACAAATTAAAATATTTTCGACATAGAAATCTTGCAATATAGATACACGGATCGAAAACAGTTGGAGATTTCAATTTCAATCTTTAATATTAGGTCCATTTCTATATTCCATTGTCGTTACAACTGCAATGCTTTTTTGAGTTCATATGTATATCGACGGTTAAAGTACAGAACGCCGCGCCGTTAGTCGGTAGTGCGTGTTTTTTTCATAAAATAAAGAGCGAATTTAAAAAATTTTGCCTCATTCTGTCATATGTTCAGAATAACATTGTTACACTGAAATTGCCAAATGGTGACTCTGATTTTTATGATCTTTTTGTTGAATTTTTTGACTTTCGGATCTTGTATTTTGACCGTCGATATATCTTTTCGCTATTTTCGTGTAGGTACCTACTCGGTGCAACATTTTAAGAGTAATCATAAGCCTAATCCCTAAGGCTAAACGAGCGAGTACTGAGGCAAATATAAACAGCGAGTACTTGCTTGAGCAAAAGTTTCATGAAATTTGTTTTAGACTTTTGTGTATTTCTTTAGCCACTAGTCAATATGTCTCCAAATACAATTTTACAGCAAACTTTTCATGAATTATCTAGAAGTCATTCGTAGTCAGATTTTGAATTTCCCTGTAAATAGCGTTAAATTTTACATCTCCTGATAAGATTGTGGTACTTCAGAAGCATTCATTGGTAATTTGTCTACTCCTGTGACTCCTCTGTATTCGACTTCTTAGTCTCTCTGCATTTCATCATTGATATTGTCCATCTCAGTGGTTCTTCCGACGGAGTCTTGGTGATCCTGTATAGTCTCTGTTCTTGGACATATTTGAGTGATTCTTTGTTATATTCCGGCTGAAGATCGATATGGATCCTCCGATGAAAATGAAACGATACGGATCATTATGACAACAGTGTTGTATGCTCATCAATTTTTTTTATGTTTGTTAATAAAACGCAGCTAAATTCCTTCTACAGTCCTGTTGTCAATCTTCAATTTTGTTGATTTTCGTTCCATTTTCCAACGTTTCTCGACCAATTTTATCGAAGCAAGTTTTACAGAACATATATGCATCAAACTAATAAATTATCACCATTTGCTGTCAAAATCCATACAAAAAAAAAACAGTTTTGTAAAATTTGTTGCGAAAAAAGTTATCAAACAGGGATAATATTATCATATCCGACAATTCTTAGACAATGAGCTGAAAATAGCCAACAACCACTCTGGCAATGCTAAACTGTCACATCACACGATTTGCAGATGATTGTTTAGGAAAAATAGGTCAATTATTTGATGGATATTGACAGACAAATTAAAATTTTACGCTAAAAATAAAGTACATATGGATTTAAAAACATACAAAATAAAAGGTGGGAAATGTTTTGGAAAAAGTTATGGCTCGAGTTTTTTGATTTTGTTGTTGTTATTTTTGATCAGAAATGAAAAGAAGGGGAAACGCATTTGGAAGTTTCTGAGTAAACATCACATTTGACAATATAAATGATCATTAGTCTGACAGAAAGAAAATGCAGCAGGAAAAATGTTCGGGTATATTCTTGGTGGATAGGAAATGAAATAAATAAAAAAAATTCAAAAGGTCTGTCATTTTCGTGCCAGAAAAAAGTAAAGAAAAACATTTTCGGTATAGGCTTGGGATACTACGGAATTCGCGGGCGAGTAAAGAAACAGACCTACAATTGAAACAAATTTAATTTCTATAGAAAAACGACGTAGTGTTACGACCAAGGTTCGCAATAGAGTTGTATTTCTTCCCAATTCCCAGTTTTTTTCTTTTCCATTGTTAAGACGTACAAAACAAAACACAGAACTAATTATTATATGACATTTAAGAAATTATCAGGCTCTCTTAAACCTACTGTAAAACGTCGACGACACTTTAGTTTCATGCGTGACTATATTAAGCAAAGATACTAGTTTTGTTCGTTGAACTTTACCCAGGCTCGACCCAGGTTTTCTTGACAACCCTGCAAGAATTGTCAAATAAATCTGAGTTTTATAGTTTATAAAAAACACTCGAGGGTGGAAATTGTTTTTTTGACATTCAAAGGAAGAAACAAGAAGTTCTGTGCTTGATAATTAAAACATAAAATTTGTTTTAAATTAATTTTAAAAATGAATTAAAACAACTTCAAGTGACAACTCAACTTGCCACAGCAAAAAAAAACTAAGTCTACTTCAGGGCAAGTTCAGGGCGACCCTAGAATTTGATTGTCAGGGTGACTTCAGGGCTCAACGAATGAACCTTATTAGTTCAATTTTGACAGATAAGTGATGTACAAAGGAAAAGATATTTGATTTTTATACGGAGCTGCATACCAATAAGCTAAATTTCCTGGCTATATTTTGAAGAGAATTTTGTTAAGAATTTTAGCTTCTTCACAGCGCGATCTGCGTATTTAAAAAGAAAGTACACGTGCTTTTAGATGTGAATCTTGGTCTGTTATTAAAAATTGACTTCAGCAAAGAATTACCTCAGACGTTTTCATTTAAAGAATAACAACATTTGCCATTCAATTATAAAAAAAATTGTAAATAGAGAAAATGCTCTTGATATTAATAAGATTTTATCTTCAATGTTCATTATTTATAATTTAGCTAATTATATATGCAAAACACGGTATTTAATATATATTGGGGTTTACCCGGGTGGGTTTTTCCGTGGTGAACTGAATTGCATGGTTTGAATGAAATGGCGTTTGAAATTATATTCAAGCCATAGATATTTTTTATCGGGAAAAAAATGTCTCTAAAACTAACATAATAAAGCTTAGTTTTACCTACTTGGATGTCTAAAGTGACGTGCAAACGCACAGTCCTATCAAGAATACCGAACATGCATTTATATAGTCACTTGCTTAGTGTTATTCACGTTACATTTGGAAAAAAAAAATAATTAAATATTTCAAATATCTACAACACTTAAATTTATGTACAGGTATTAGATAATTGCTCTAACATACCTATACATAGAAGGGAAGAAAAAACAAATCGTCTTTGCCACTACAGCTACAAATCTAACAGAAATGACCAAGTCCATTCCAATTAAATAAATTGAGTAGTTGCATCTACGAATTTCGAGTATACATACATTTTCATAATTTACATTTACATAATGTCTGTCTTTAAAAGTATAAATTTAAACACTCGATTGAATTTGCTCCTCCAAGAGACAGTTCAAATTTACCGAGTGAACGCAGTATCTTAATTATATACAATGGCCACTCCCATTCATGTTAAGCAGTCTCAAAATAACTTCACACAGTCTTAATTTTTATTTTTTTAATGCAACTCCATCCCGAAAATTATTACAAAAAAAAAAAAACAAAAAAGTAAAAACAAAAAAATGAAAATAAAATAAAGTAAAACTTATCTTCTTATGACCGTTGAGTTAAGTAGCTGTTGGATTGGAAATGCTGTTGGTTATATAGCCTTGAACTTTTGCAACCATTTTTAATGACCTCATAAATGCTTTTTGAAATGTTCTCTAGAGTTCGACTCTGACATTGAAGACTGAAGTATTTTATGGAGAATTTATATTTATAAAAGTATTTTTCAGTATATTTTATATTGATTTACCTACCTTTTTTTGCATTATTTATCTTTAGTTTATATAGTTTATATTCTGAATGTTTTGGTACATATACCTACAAAGGTGACTAAAAAATTATTATGTGTACTTCATTCGAATAAGACTTAAAAATATGAAGTTCAATACAAGCTTGAACACCAATTATAAGCTTCATATCTTTTACTAAACTAGTAAACTATTTATAATTCATAATTATCGTTTTGATGTTTTGTTTAATTTCAGTAATTTCAAAATTGTGAATTTTGAGGCACTTAAAAAAACAATATCAGTGATTATTTTGATGCCCATATAAAGCTTATGAAGCTTAACCATACAATTAAATGCCCATTTTAAGTATTTTTAAGAATTATACTTATTTTAACTTTAATAAAATATTTAAAAGATAGCTAGTACAATGCTAACTCGTTTAAACTTTATTTAAAATCGTACTTAATGGTTTACATTTTTAGTATGATGCTTGGATTTTCCAAATTTTAAATGAGTTAGCAGTTAGTTAGTCGTTCTATCGTACTTGGAATTAGTACCATACTAATTCCAAATACCACTTCTATAACAAAAAATGTGAAAAAGGTATGTTTGCTTACTTTTTTTACATGAACTGTCACTTTCGAAGACGTTTTCAGCTGGAGTTTATCAAGAAAATACGTTCAGTATGACACTAGTTAAAAATGTTTAAAAAAAAGAACATTTAAGTAAGGAGCTTTTAAGTTAGAAAATTGTTAAGTATAGTATCTTCGGGCTGTTTTGTTGTTTTTCCAGGACTGATGCAGTAACTTTACATCCATTTACTAAAAAAAAAATCTTGGCCAGATAGTCAAGAAAATAAATAATGGGCAATATTAACTAGATCACGAAGCACTTCATTTTGACCCTAAACCCAAGACGCATAAGATAACAATCTTATCGAAAAAAAAAAAAAAACTATATTTCTGTTTGATATATTTTATATGTTGCTTTTTGTTGAATTACATTTCGCAACAACAACAATGCATATGAAACGTACCTATTTAAGGAAAATGTTTCCATTGAGAGATATTTATTTAATAAATATGTGTGTACTCTACATAATATATTCAAGTAAATCTTACGCAGACAAAATAGTACTGGTATCCACAGTTCAATTCAAAAATCCCAACATAAGATAAAAAAGGCTCCAACGAAAAACTACGAATGACAGATTTATCACTGAAAAGTGACATTTTACATATAATAACACTGAAGTTGTTTGATACTTGGGCAAGCCGTATATTACAAATGTGTCTTGTAAATTTTATTTCTACATTATTATGTTGCGCTTATCATATAGAGTGTGTCTCTTTCAGTTTGCTGAAGTTTTTTTTAAATCCACAAAAAGTTTATTTGAAAAATTAGTAGTATATAACAAATAATTAATAACTAATTAATTCAGAAGCGCATGCAATTTTCTTGCACACCACCGGATTTAAAAAAAAAAATAGGGAAATAAATAGATACAAAAATTCTGGGTTTATTTCTTTATATATATAGTTAAAATGTTTAATATTTATTTTAGTACAATCTAAACTAACGTATATGACACATTATTTTAAGGAACTTTGAATCCTGAATCTACAAATGGGACAAAAACCAATGACAAAATGCCTTCGAGCTTAATTTCGTTTTGTGTTCTTTTAAATGCATCATTGATCCCAACCCCATTCTGGGAAGATTTCTGCCGAATACGAACAACTGATATGAGAGACTTTTTCTAGATAAGAGATAAATAGGAAGTTTTGTCTCGGAAGAGGCATTTACGGAAGAATTTGAAGAATTTTAAACGATTTAGTACGATATGAAATAAATTTTAATATGTAGAAAAACTATCACTCAAGAAGAAAATTTAGAATTCATAATTGGGTATTTCTTATAAAATGTACTGCTTTTTGAAGAAAACACGCTTGAGCTTCATAATTTAATGCATAATTAAATATTTTTTGTTTTTGTATTAATAACCTTGATATATGTATGCACATACATATGTAGGTAGGCTCCGTTCCGTATCAAACATCAGGTATAACACATTACTTTGTTATTGGGTGTGTTCAATAACAAAACTCCGACACTTGCACGAACATTGATATTTACACATCATAACAGTGATTCCCGGCCTTCATGCAATTTTTAACAATTATTTATTACATTAAACATTTTTGAAAATAATTTTTTTTAAACACAAAAAATCAAAAAAAAAATCCATTATTTTAGTACTTTTGACTTTTTCATTTTGTAAAAATGTAGCTCCCGTATAGATGTTAACCACAAGAGCAAGTTTGTGTAATGCAGTAGTGCATATTTTTGTAATTGTATCTGTGGTAACATTAAAATGTGTATATCAATAGCATTAAAGAATATAAACATGTCATTTATTTATTTTGTGTTGATCTAAAATTTTTTTTTTGTTTTTTAAATAAAAAAAGGGTAATAAATAAGAATAACCTTCAAATTTACAAAAAAAAAAAAAAATAAAATCATGACTAAACAAATAAAAATTTCATAAGAAATAATGTCATGTGATCTTTTTAACTGATCAAGTTCTGTTAAATAGATGCAAAGTAGATCTATACGAGATCATTGAACGTATCCCATTTAATTTATAGTGAAAATTCAGAGGCCTTATGTAGATATATCGGTGAACATACTTATTTTTTGTTGTTTTCTTGAACCCAACACAGATAATAATAAAATATATACCATATCTAACTATGCGTCAGGGGTGTGCTGTAGGTTGGTTTAAAATCAAAAAGTTAAACTTTAGGTATGTATTTGAATTTCTTTAAATTTTTTGAAAAAAATATAATTATATTGCATAACTAATATACGGCAGTGTCGTTTGTATGATTAATACATCCATACACATAAATTCCTATTAAGTATGTATATATTATGTATATTGAAATATTTCTATGCGTAAAATTGTTTCGAATATATACCAACAAAATCAACCCCGTTTAGAAATTTGAAGTTTTGGGCTAAAGTGTCCTTAAGTACCCAGAAATCCATTCACATTGATCATTAGCGAGAACAAGTGTCTGTCTGTTTAGGTAGATATGCAATATTATATCAATACCATCAATGAATACCCTGGCAAGCCGAGAAAACTATAGGTACGTAGACGTTAAAAAAAAAAAAACAAAAAAAACAAGAAAAAAGGAAGTCCTTTCATTTCCGAATTTTATGACCAACTTAAATCACACTCACCCGATGTTGATGATGGTTCTGCTGATGATAATATGGCGCCGGAGTTGATGGTGCTTCGTAGACATTCCTATCGTAGGTCTGCATTTCAACAGGCATATTATAAGGCACATCATATACCCTATTTGATGACTGAATATACTGTTGTTGTTGAATGTTATGTTGTTGCTGTTGCAAATGCGGATTAAGTTGCAAAAGAGGTTGCTGTTGTTGTTGTTGTTGTTGTTGTGCATGTTGTTGATGTTGATGTTGCAACTGCATCATGATTTGTTGCTGACTTCTTTGCTGCGGCATGTGTTGCATTTGCAGATGTTGATGTTGATGTTGCTGGAACTGATCATTGCTATTTATGTTTTGCTGATTTGCATTGCCAAGTGCTGTTGTAGATGGAGTCAGCATTACCGCACCCCCATTCGAATTACACGAATAATAATTACCAGGATTTTGCATGATCGCTTAAAGGGTGTGTTTACACTACACTCATTCAAATACCACCAATTATTATAGATCATTAACTTTAATTTGCCCCCCAGAGAACAAACTCACACTGTTCACTATATAGGTACTATAATCACTTGAAACTTAAAAACCGACAAAGGCATAAAGGGGGAGAGATTCGATCCGATCCGATCACCACCCAATCAAACCTCCAAATGCAATTAAAATTTTAATAAATCATTTAGATACAAAAATATTTGCCAACCAAAAAAAACACACTAAAGAAAGTCTTTCTAACTATATAAAATGAGATTAAAAAAAAATATATATTTTAAAATTAAATTACACTATACGCAATGAATCATCGCACAATATCACACACGTCATCGATGTTTTTTTTTTTTTTCTTTATTATTTTTTTTATTTAATTCTCTTATTTGTTGCTGTTGGTGTCGTTGGTCGTAGTCGTTTAATATACTATTACGAGTTCCGAGACCGAATATTCAAATTCGAAAATAGCGCGCGCCAAATTGATCAAACGACGACGAGGAGCATGAGTACGAAACAGAAGTACACTCAATCTACATACATCCCGGGGACACTCAGAATACGTGATGTGGTGGTGTTGTTGCGGTGCCGTACTGTGTTAAGCTGTGTATAGTTCCTACCTTGTGGAAGGCAAAAATCGAATTGACAGTCCGAGCGGTAACTAAAATTTGATAAACCTGCGCGCGCGAGAGGGTTTTTTTTTTTTGTTGAAGATACAAAAAAGTCAACACGAGGAAAAACCAACCTCTTTTTTTTTTGGATTTTGTAAATACAAAAAAAAACAAATTCATCCACTCCAGAATGAATGAATGTGTAATCATGACATTAAGACGGTTAGTCGCCCTTGTGTCGCCGACAATAATGTGGATCACTCTCTGTTGAAAGAGTTATGCCGCACGAATGTACAGAACTATACCTACATACTATACAAATAAATACACACGAGTAGCGAGTTATTGTTTTTGACCGTGCCAAGCCCCAAGATCAATGACACTCATCGCTTAATTAAGGGATGAAAACAAAGTCTAGAGGAATAAATTGTGTTGAACAATGTTTGAGTTGATGCGGAGTGGAGGCATTCACTCATTATTTCACTCGTTTTTGATAATGAATTGATTGGTGAATTTTGTCATTAAATGCGACGACCAAAAAACTTAAAATTCTTTGAATGTTTCATTTTATTTTTATCAATTACTCAGTAATTTGTAAATTGTAATTGTTATACATAGTTTTAAATGCAAAGTATTGATCTTCTAGACTTAAAATAAATAAAATAAACATTTTCGTAACTTAAGTTTATAAAAACAATGGGCTTTAAAAATATAAATTGATGGTAGATAGATGTGGGTACACCTACATAAAATAATGCACTTAGTAGGTACGACAAGGTGCCTAGTTACAGTGAAATTTAAATTTGTATACCTATCATTGACGTATTATATTATGGACTGCTATTTACTTGTCACTTCCAATATGTACTTATAGGGGAGGAAAATGTTCCAAGAAATCGTAGCTCTGTTGGAATTGAGCAGCAACATTCGTTACTAAATAGACGTTAAAATTTAAATATTTTAAAAGAACTGCCAGTATATGACATCCGAAAAAATGAATTGAACTATTTTCCTAAATTTTTGATCGAACTAACTTCTTATGATCTTTAACACTGGAAGGTTTGGAAATATAATGCATTATTAATTTGCAATATATATCAATAAATTTCTTATCGTAACATCGAGTTTCTTGAAACGACCACCAAATCTCAAGAGCGCTGCTGATGTAAACAGAAATACGAGTGAACTTGGGTATAAGCAGTTTCCATATTATTATTACATCAATGCATCAATTAAGCGTGAACGTCATAAGTTTGCATACCACAGGTTTTATTATTTAACAATTAAATTAACAAACGTCAAACTTTTGCGTTTTAGTTGCAGATAATCATATAAACAGAAATATGTAGGTATGTAGATTATGTATAGGTACATTTATGCATGTTCATTTTTGTGTAAAGTGTTATGACGCAAATATTAATTTTTGAGTTTTTTCTTCACATTTATCGTATGTACGCTATTTACGTAGTTAAATTAATTAAAGTAATACTTCGGGCACCAAAAAATATTCAAGTTTTTGGTCATATATATGAATTTAGGTGAAAATCGACTCTTTCGCTTTTGATCATCAATATATCTCCAGCAACTCATTCTGACACAAAAAATATAAGGGCAGTTTTTTCAAAGCTTTACATAGAACCTTTATCATTCAAAGTCAGATATCTAACCAAAATATTAAGGCAGAAATACCAAATTAAAATTAAATAGCAAAGTTAAGTCATGAATGTGTAAGTTCAACGGTTTTTTTACAAAACAAAAACAAAAATTGCAAAATTATCTCAATATTGGGCGGGTTCAATGAATAACATCTGTCATCTGAATTTTCAGAATTCTGAATTTATGTCGTTGAACGCAAAAAACATCTGAAATTTCAGTCAAAAATCATTGTGTCAAATTCTTGCATTTACCTATAGGATTTGCATTGAATCGAAATAAAATTCATACTGTAGTATACATATCTATTAAATGTTATTTAAATTAAAATATTTACCACTATTAGGTGTCACTGTGTTTTAACAAAAGAACATACACTTTTTTGAGACAAAAGTGTTGATGTGATTATTTAAAAGTAAAAAAAAAAAAAAACAATCAAAACGAATTCCCTGTCACTGTTCGTGTATAATTGTACGTAGAGAAAATGAGGGAGGAGCAAAAAATTGAAAAGTAAAACACTTGTTGGTTGCGTGTTCGTTTTCTTATTATTCACCATCTTAAATACAAAACACTCTTTTCCCTTTCCGGAAATTCCTGGAATTCCAATGCAGTATTTTATTGTGTGTCGTCTGTCTCGTATACACTTTGAAAGCGAAGATGAAAAAGATATCAAATTAAAGTAGGTATACATACCTAATATTTGGAGCGACAAAAAAACTTGGATATAGGTTTCTCATTATGCTAATCAGTTTTTTGTTTTGGGTTTTGTTCAAGTTTTCATAGATACCTAAGTAAAATTACCATTTTTTCTTCAGCCTTCCCCCCAGCAAAATATATTACCATCCTTGATTTTTTGTTGTTTGTGACGTCAGGAGCTCCAGATGTTTGACGTGATGAAATGAACGATGATGCATACTTAAATTGATATGGAAGCTTGGTTGAGACTGACTCATCTTTGATTAGGTAGATACCTACCTACAGTTTGTTGCTCAATAATCGGACGGCTTTTGAAAGTCGATATCGTTTAATATTACTATTACCTTCAATGGGCAGAAAGCTGATCAACGCCTTAACGCGTTTATTGAATCCGTAATCGTGCTGCGTAAATCAATTAGTTGATAGATTTTGAATAACAGTGCGGTTCTATTATTTAGACATTTTAAAGTCAGGTAATCGCATTTCTTTTCATATTTGCTTCATTTAAAGGAAACATGTTTATTTTCGGTAAACAAAAAGGTAGCTTTACATAAAATATAAATGGTTAAAAATAATATAACAAAACAACAGATTTATAAGAAGCTTTTTTAAGAAGAGCTAAAAAACTAAAAGAAGATAACCTTAACCTATCAATATATAATAATAACTCACGCTCAATGTTTAATTCAGTTCAATGTAAATTCTATAGATAAATTCAACGGCTTTTGACTGAAATTTCAGATTTTTGTACGTTCAACGAAATAAATTCCGAAATCTAAAATTTCAGATGTAAAACGTAATCCCTTGAACCCGCCCAATGAAAAAAGAGATAGTTATATACCACTGGTTGTCACTGTGTATGGGATTTTTCGTTTCGCATTAGCAGCGTACTAGACTTAAAATACAAATTTTTTGAAATGTACTAACCAAGGGAACCGCGCTGTATATGTCATATTTCATATTACAAACATACATACAAACATATCCATATCAATGTCATCCGAAAAGATTGTTTGATAGTTTTCTGTCAAAAAGTTACTTCTGATTCTGAGTGTGGACAAAAGCGTTATGTTTATGTCTCTCTTAATTGTCTGACAATCAAAGCAGAATGGAGTGAATTCTTATCTTTTGACCCAGATATACGGTTATGTAGGTATAGATTTATCTTGTTTTCCATTTCTTTTTCTTAGCCGTAGGCAACGGATGGAAAGAAATATAATGGGGCTTTCCTATACCACAGTTATTGGTCGTGAGTCACCTGTATGCTGTATCTCGTACTTGTGTTTCTTGTTTAGATGTGGTTTTGGTTTGAATGCTTTTGTTTTTGTTTAGCATAATTCCTTTGTAAACGGAGTGTGCTGCTGTTTAAAGTGTGTACGTGAGCCTGATTGCACGCACCTACGCCTACCTACGTATGTAGGTATGTAAATACCTACATGTATGTATATGAATGAATTGGATAGTTTTGCGGTTTGGTTAGATATCCAATAAAATTTTAATATATAACTTTTCAATAAGGTAAAATTATTAAAACGGAAATGAAACCACTATTGAAACTTATTTTACACAAGAAAGGAAGGTACAGGTTGGTATGTAATGTTGTTGTTGGTATTTTGTTTTATCGAAATACCTAGATGAGAATCGTGCAAATATCCTGAGGAGGGAGTTGTAATTAAAAGGCATGAAGATGTCGATTTTAAGATTGATTAAGTTAAAACCGCAGCCGTTCGCACTGGAAACTGCAAACGTTTGAATTCGAATGCAATGTCTGATATCATCATCAAAAATTCATTCAAATTTAATCGATTAAAAATATTTCTCTTGATTTCATGTAATTTTTTCACTTTTTTCGTAGGTATAGAAATAAGAAAACACTTGATGCACACCGCCAAAGTTGAAATGATAGAGAATAAAGATCGGTATTTACACGAATAACAATTTGTTGTCTCTGCGAAATTCCAAGAAATTATGAAATTCGCAAATGAGCGAAATGCATTTGTTTTTGATGAAAAAGTCAATTTTTTTTTTAAAAGGGGCCTATGTCCTTCCCATTGATTTAACTTAGTAAATTGATTAAAAAGATCTAACATCGGTCCATATATTTATTGCTTTGAGACCGCACAGAACGTAACAGTGAATGGCAACCTTTATCGCACAATTATAGCGGACTATTTGCTGCCTAAAACTGAAGTCCATGATCTTGATGACACTCATTTACTTTAATTTTGAATTTTATAAATTTACTGTTATAGAAAAGTAAGGAATAGAGGTCCTAAAGAAGAGGGTTAAAGGATTAAATAGTGCGGCACTGTTCCTCCTTATCAAGATATATATTTTATGTACATATGTAATTGCTAATTTATTTGCTTTTGAAATGTGCTTTATTTTTAAAATATTAAATAATGATTTCATTTCTTTGCAATATAACATTGTAAGTATGATTCATAAGCTATAACAAAGCAATTACTATTGTTTGTTCAGTCAAGAGGAATTTTCTTATTTTGTTATCTTATTAACTGGTTTCTTAAGAATTACAAAAATATATATTTTAATGATAAAATAATTAACTGCTTACTATTATAACTGATTTTTTTTATTGAAATCATTTAAAAAAATAAATCAAATCCCTATTACAAAAAGTGCAATGTCCTCGAAATTATAAAATTGTAAGTATATGTATGTACATATTTGAAATTCATGAGCTTAAAAAATACAAATAAAACAAAATAATTGTTCTCACTCACGAACGTGTGGATATGCAAGGCCATAGTGTTTGTGAGCTCTGCTACTAAAAACTATTGAATAAAAAAAAACTTTAAAAAAAAAAAAAACAAAAAACAAACATTTAATTGTATCTGCCACCGCCTCCGATTCATATTCAATGTCATCTCAAACATCAATAACAGCGACGATTAGAGTCGGGCTCGCGCCTGCGTCTCCCCATATTCTTTGGAATGAACGTCAAACTGATGCAGAGATCACGAATCCGATATTGCACCGCATCGTACCGTGCCAAACAATGGCAAATAGATTTAATGTCCGACATTGTTCTGCTGCACCAAACTGATACCATATACACACCTGAGAATGTATCACCAATATTGCAATTCAATACCTCCAACGTTGTCGGAAGGAAACAAAACCGATCGTTATAGCAATCAGTGGTCGATTAAAAGTGTTGATCTTGGTCTAGCATTTCATAGCCGGCAGCTGTATTGTTGTCGCAGGTCGCGCTTCAGTTTGCCACAACTGGGTGCTCAATTAATATGTGATCAATGAGATCAATGAAGTCAAAAAGTTCAATTGGCAGATTTATGTAAGCTACATAGATGTAAGAGTATACTGTTATGAAAGGAAGTCGTTGGTTGAACCAATTTATGCTATTTGACTTTTAAACATTAATCAGGGCCAATATTTTCAATCACCTCGATGCACAAGTTATTTAAAGAAAAAAACTTAAAGACCCGTGTATAACGAAAACAAATTAAATTCACTAAGATTTTTCGGTTTTAAATATGATTGAGTGGAATCTCCATTTTAGCTTAATTTCAAGGAACTATTCTCAAGAACTCAAGGTAATAAGGTAAAATTATAAAAAAATACAAAATATAAGCATTTTTTAAATATAAAAAAAAGAGAATTTTGGACTTCTTAAATTTTGGAGTGTACATACCTTACATACATATGTATATGTATATCTTAATCTTTGCCTCACATTTCATGAAACAAATTGGAAACTTTTTATTATGTCCTATTTTTTTTAATTTCACACATTTTAATATCACAAAATTAATGACATCATGAATCACTGTGGCGTATGTGTAATATTTAAAACGTTTATGATATTAATAATGACGATTTGTCTGGGAGGTGGACAGATGTTTGTTGATAGGTCTTAATTGTTTAAGGTTTACTTCAAGACATGAAAGTTTTGTCTATTCTTCAATTCCGTGAAGGACTCTAATACAGGACGTTTTAGAGTGACCAATGGTTTCGGTATTGAAGAAATCACATGACATTATTTGAAATCGGTTCGAAACCTCTTTGCATCATTTATTTTCTAACTTCACTCGAGTCGTGACACAGCTGGATCAGTTTTCTCCAGTTCAGCGATCGCCATAGGTATAATGCTCCTGACGATTGATGCTATTATATGCGGATTTGAGACTTTCTCAAACTAAAGGCGAACGACAGTGAAACTCTTATCTGTCTTAATTTATTTACATGGGGCCATAACCATACTAATAATCAAAAATTAATGTCGACTATTAGTTATCTGTAAGGTTAAAATAAGTTCAACAGAATCCTACTTATAAACAATTATACCTTTAATTTTCACATTTACTTGAATATAGACCCATAATTTACATATGTCAAAGTGCTGTAAAAATTAATATAGCACAAATTTAAAAAAATAAGAAGGAAGTCAGAATTATTTCGATACGTTCGCAGTTGAGTGCAACAGGAGTAGGAAAATAAAAAAATTGTATTTTTTGTTAAAGTACAAGGAAATGTTACACTTTTGCAATTATACTCCTCTATGTGACACTGACACCAGATACTTTTCACTTAAAAATCCAGTTCAATTTAAAGTATCTGTACGAAAAAGTAGCTGATATCCATTCCATTGGGAGTTCAAATTTGAATATTGAAAGTACATGTCAAACAATTCAATTTTACCTTTTTTTACTTTGCACTTTGTTGTATTGTTATGATTTTTACAAAACCAATCGCAATCGAAGAAAAAATGCAAGTACCTATAACCAAAACAATCATGTCGATTATGAGATCCGCAATTCTCAGTACATTGTTCTCTTTTCTTTTCACGACGAATGGGCAAAGAGAAAAAAGAGCACTGCACTGCGGATGCAGCATTGCGGATTTCATAATCGACATGAATAACTTCGCCAATAAAACCAATACCGAAAGTCATGCCTCAGTTTTGACCATTTTCGATTCGACATACATATAATAACAACCAATATGGTTGTTTCCAGTTTTCTCATTTAAATGGCATTACGTTACAAATAAATTTTATGTGTGCGTAGAAACGAGAAAAAAAATCTACATACCTATTTCACTAGATGCGCCTTGCAGTAAAACGACTGTGTAAACAGCCACTTATAAGTTCGGTTCTTATGTTTTCGTCTAACCCACGCACCATGAACTGCCTTGATACCGGAACCTGACTCTATCTTCCCAATATATCCAGCGTTTTACGTAAGAAGTCTTCAGTAAAATATTAGCCGCGTTTTATTATCTACGGACTGAATCAGGATTATTTTTTAACACGTATGTAGGTACCTACCTAAACAACAACAACTTGGGATCCTGCTCTCTTTCAGGATATATTTTAAAGATCCAAAAATAAGTTAGTTATTATTGTAAACCAGTTTTTAAGTTTTGAGACACTTAAAAAACGAAATTATATAAAACTGATGACTTAATTAATAATTCTTGCCAAAAAAGGCAAAATTTGTGATTGCCAAGTCTTGCCAAAAAAAAAAAATCATTTAGGGCTCAACCTCACACATGAAATGGATTTTTTTATTTCAAGGATTGAACTACCTTACCATTGACCATTGAAATCTTAAGTATAATAAGTTATTTTATGTGAAAGACTGGGCCAAAATTGAATATTTTTCAACGAAAGCTATAACTGGCACCTAATGCGGAGTTAGGAGGGAAAAAGGAGTTAACAAAATAAATTACCCCAATTCCAAAATCCGAAAATTTATATTTTATTAAAAATGTAAAAATGGGATCTATCCCTCCGCAGCTGATTTATTGGGGTAAATGATTTAAAAAATGGGTAGGATAATTTTCTTCTCGTTTAAATTAATTTTAAAAAGATATCTCAAATCTCAGCATATTCTGCTACATATCTTACATGTTTACAAAAATCTACTCTTATTTCGCTCATTCGCTGTCAGCTGTTGTCTTGTTGATTCATTTTTCGATTCGAGCAGTTGGCTTTATCTGACAACTGACATTTGTGAGTGACATTTCGCGCAGTTAATTTTTTTTCGTGTCGCCTCAAAAAAGTTATATCCAAATGAGAAACGTCATACGTCATTAAAGAAAACTGTGAAAAAACGGAAAAAGCGAAAAATTCTTTGAAAAAATTACAAAATCACGTTTAAAATTAATCAAAAATATAATTTATTGTAATAAGAAATGATTTAATTGTTAGAAAAATTGAATAACAAGTCAAAATATACCAAAGTTAGCAACATATTTACGTAGATAGTTGTTCATTTTTTCTTTTAATGTTTATTCGTAGCAAACATACTTTATTGGCTAAACAACAATACGATATTGTTAAAACGGATTATATCGAATTTGTTGTTCCTGTATCAGCTGAGTATATAAAAAATACCATTTCAATACTCGGTTTTCGTGAATTCGCTTAAATTTCGGTGTAAACAGACTGCTGCGTCGTAGTCGTAAGCGAGCACGACGACGACGTTGACAAAGAAGAATTTAATACTCGCAGAAGTGTAGGTAGGCGAGAAGAACTAGGTGTATAACCCCCCGAACATTGTTCAGCTTTGGCCAACAAGATATTAACCCGACGAGCAAAACACATGATGTGGTCGTTCTTCTCGCGCGACTCCTCCAAAGAGTTCCCCTACGAGATTGGCGAGCAGGTTCCCGGTTACGAGTCTCGTTCGATATGGTCGCAACACAAAGCGAAACGGAAGTCGACGAACGAAGAAGTTTCGGTTTTCGTGTACGACATCAAAAACGGTTCAGATGCGAAATTTGACTTGGCCAAGGCCGCAGTTAAACGATTAAAGACGCTTCGCCATCCGAGTATTTTGCAATTTCTGGATAGTTTGGAAACAGATAAAGTGTTATATGTGGCTACAGAAGCAGTTGAACCATTAGGTACGCACATAGCCAAGTTGGCTTCTGATGGTCCACAGAAGGACCTTTATTTGGCCTGGGGAGTATTTCAAATTACGGTATACTTTCATTTCTGTATTAATGCGTTGTCTAAATAATAATATTTACAGCGAGCTCTTTCTTTCCTTAACAACGATGGCAACTTAAGACACAACAATGTATCAGTCTGGTCGGTGTTTGTAAATGCTTCAGGTGAATGGAAGCTGGGAGGCTTGGAGTATGTTTCGCCAGCTGATGGTAATCCAATGCCTCCGATAAAGATACCTCCCGCACTCGAGGTATATGATCCTCCAGAGAAAAATGACCAGACAAAACTTAAAGCAGCAACTAAGTGGTATGTGCTTGTTTTATCTTAAAAAAAATTACAATTAAATAAATATATCGGAGGGGTCAAGACATTGACACGGAAGTTATCACTTCAGACTTTTCAATAGTTTTCCTGGAGTAGGCAAAGATTTTTTTTTTTTTTAATAAATAATTTTAAAAATATCTATACCTACGTACTTTAATATGGTTGGCCAAAAAGCCGTCTTTTATGTTGACAATTTCTCAATTTGCATATCTTGCTATTTTCGCCCATTGAGTTTAAATTATTGTGAATAATCATATGTATATACACAAATTCTCAGTATCTTTAAGGTTGGCATTTAATGGTTCCATGTCGAATACTTTAATGTAACTCCAATGGGCGTATGATTGAAATGTTAAAAATGCACGTTTTTGTGAAAAATAATATTCCAAAATTTAATTTAAAAAAATTCATACGGCAGGTACAGTTATTTTTGGTCTCAAGAAAAAATTTAAATAAAACGCGTGGGGAAATGCCCAAAGTCCGCTAGGTACCAAGGTTAAAGAAAATCGACCCACCCGTTAAGGCTGCAGCCAAAAGGACAGGACATACAGACAGACAGAATTGCGATACCCATTTTTTTTTTGGACTTCGATATCTTCGTTATGTCAAGTTTGACCCAAATCTCGAGTTCAATATTTATTACGAATCCATAATTTGCGATATAATACTGAAGCAAGTAAAAAATGTTTCTCGAATCTCCTCACTACGATTTCCCCAAATGACTCAAAACTGAGAACGAAACTTTTGTTCGTCTTATTTTAGCTCTGTTGATATGTGGGGTTTGGGATGCCTCGTATGGGAGTCCTTTAACGGCCCATTGAAAGTACGCGGCAATTTAAAGGATATCGACAACGTTCCAAAGTCCTTACAATCTTTGTATTGTGAACTTGTGGGTGCATCGCCATCAAATCGGCCAAATCCAGCTGACATTATAACACGCTGTCGCAAGCCAGGAGGATTTTTCAAAAACGATCTAGTAGACACTTTGCTGTTCTTGGAAGAAATTCAAATAAAAGATAAAGCTGAAAAGAATCGATTTTTCAGTGGTTTGACCGTACACTTGGAAAATTTCCCGGAGAATGTTTGCAAGTAAGAATATTTAATTATTTTGTACTATAAAATAAATAAGCCTTTTTTTGTTATATTTTTAGGCACAAAATACTTCCTCAGTTAATAACGGCTTATGAATATGGTGATGCTGGATCGGCCGTTCTTGCTCCAATGTTTAAAGTATATTAATGTTGTTACAAGATTTATTTATTTATTTTATTATTAAAACTATTTTTTTAAATTGCAGTTAGGGAAATTATTAGATGAAAACGAATACCAAAAGCGAATAGTTCCATGCGTAGTGAAACTTTTTGCATCTACAGATCGTGTTACACGTTCTCGTTTGTTGCAACAATTGGAGCTTTTTATTGCACACTTACAACCACAAGTGGTAAATGATCAGATATTTCCCCAAGTTGCACATGGCTTCCTCGACACAAACGCTACAATTCGAGAACAAACAGTTAAGGTAATTTAGCTTTTTTTTTTTTATTTTATTCATTAAATAAATGATCCGTCTTTTTAAAATTTTCTAAAATTCAATAAAAAGTTTTTATTTCCCAAGGAAAAATAAATTCCATGTTTTTTTGTACACATTTTTATTAAAATCGGAAAACGTTAAAATACATTTACTTTCAGTCTATCATTCACTTAGCTCCAAAATTAAACTACAATAATTTGAACGTCGAAGTTTTGCGGCATTTTGCACGCTTGCAAGCACGAGACGATCAAGGTGGCATTCGAACTAATACGACAGTGTGCTTAGGAAAGATTGCTCCACACTTGCATCCACAGGTAATTTACTAATACATAGCTAAATTTTTATATGTATTTTCCAGTAAATAAAATTTATATTATCTAAATAAGGTGCGACAACGAGTTCTAGTATCTGCATTTATTAGAGCCATGCGGGATCCATTCCCACCAGCGCGGGTTGCTGGTGTTTTAGCATTAGCCGCAACACAACAGTATTTCCTACTGAGGTAAGTATTGCTTTTAATTTATCGTTTAATTTTTTTCCATGAAATACTCTTTTCGTTTTTAGTGAGGTCGCAAATCGTGTCTTACCTGCCTTGTGTTCGCTAACTGTCGATCCAGAAAAATCTGTTCGAGATCCAGCGTTCAAGACAATTCGTGGATTTCTGGGAAAACTAGAGAAAGTTTCTGAAGATCCCAGTTTACGCGAAACAATGGGTAAGTTCAAAAATACAAATTATATGGGCATTTTTTTTAAAACATTTTTTTTTTTCAGAGGCTGATGTTCATACAGCCACACCTTCAATAGGTAATGCTGCTGCCACTTGGGCTGGTTGGGCAGTAACTGCAGTAACGGCGAAATTTTATCGAAGCCAAAGTGATTCGTCAAGACCGCGACCGCCACTCACAGGTCGAAATCTCTCAAAACCAGCATCATTAGGTATGTTTTCATTTATTTCAAATACTTGCAGAGTTTTGTACCCAATACTATTGGCTTCTGTTTTTTTTTTTACTTCTTTAAGAACAACCATCAAGTAGCAGTTTATCAACAACAACGTCTAGTGTAACATCAATGACTTCTTTAGAACATGAAAGTAATGACACATCAGCATCTGCCAGCGATTATGGAGCAGATAATTGGGATAACGAAAACTGGGGTGAAATGGATGTGAGTTTTGTTTCTTATATGCATTTTTTTTTAAATGAGATTTTTTTTAACATATTATATTTACTCGTTCTCAGACATCACAAGATCCAAGCAGTCCTCTTGCTGGTGTTGTTGCAAACAGTGGACAACTCAATGCTGCTACTGCACTAGCAGATGTTCGAGATGGTTGGGATAACGAAGAATGGGGAAGCCTAGAAGAGGATCCTGTAATATTTTTATTTCTGCAAATGCATTGTTCTTTTTTAATTTAACTTACTCTAGATCGAAGAACAGGAACAAGAACAGGAGCAAATACAACAAAATCAACATTATAACGATGTCGAACCAAATAACAAAAGTCAACAGCAGCAGCGACCAAACGATTTGCCTAGCGTATCCAATGTACTAACAAATTGCAACAATATCAGTCCATTACACGACGATGACGAAGGACACATAAATAACACCAACAATGCCAATTGGAATAGTGACTCATGGGCCGATGGCGAATTCGAACCTATCGATGATGCTCTAACCGGTAAGTTTGAAAAAAAATCATATCAAATAAGTTAGATTTTAAATCAAAATTTATATCACAAGGAAATCCAAAACTTGATGAAGCTCGAAGAAAACGAGAAGAAAAGAAGCTTCAACGTCAACGAGAATTAGAAGCACGTCGAGCTCAGCGAGGTCCAATGAAGTTGGGCGCTAGAAAGCTTTAAAATATAATGTAAAAAAAAAAAAATAAAAAAACAAAACAAAAATCTTATAGAAATTTTCAACAGGATATTATAAATACATAAAATACAAAAACATATATGAATAGAAAAAAAAGTGATTTAAAAAATGAAAGCTAGGAAATAAAAAATTGTAAAAAAAAAAATAAGAGAAATGAGAAGCCAATTCTTCTCTGTCCAGACACAGAATGTTTTTGATTTGATTTTATTTAACTTTGTAAGTTTTAGATTGTGATTCTACTTTATTTTGAATCTTAACATTAAAAATAAGGCACACCCAAAAGAGAGACAAATCAATTTTTTGCTTTTCAAATAGTCTTCTTGGACATTTTTGTTGTAGTTTAGTTCAATTAGAATCATCTCATGACAAAGGCACATTAACTGAAATTTAAAAGAAAACTAATTAACTTTTGTTCAAACATAAAAACAACAGATCATTTTTATATCTCAATTTCAATCTCGGAACGAAATTTTATATATTAAGATAATGAACGGGAAATCAAATTTTGAATAAAAGAATTTAATGAAACATAAATTATGTTAATAAAAAAAATAATTGCTAACAACATTTTATACTATTTTTTTTTCCTGTGAGTTTTTGTTAATAATTGAAAAATTATGGTAAAGCATTTAAGGAACAGAACAATTTGATGAAAGAAAATAACAACCTTATTATGAGTTTCACCTAAAAAATATATTTCACCTTAAAATTTTTTGTTCACCCGGATTTTTGAAAGCGTTTCGCCCGAACAAAATTTCGTTCGCCTACTAAAAATAAGTGAACATTTAGACTGTCAATGGCATTGCATTTCGCCCGAAATGAATGTTCACAATAAGGAGAATTTTTCGAACATGAAATAATTTCGGTTGAAATTCACAATAAGGGTAAATAACTTAAAATTTTATTAACAATCTGATAAGTTTTTATTCTATTGATAATAAGTCCGCTGTTAAACTTGGATCTCACATCTGCAAGTAAACGTTTTATTAGCTGTAGTCAAGAACGAAGCCGTTAAAACTTCCTCTCAGTTTGGTCGTTTCACCTTAGGTACATAATATAGTTTAACCGTAGGAGACGTTAAAAACTTCTTTAGCTATCTTTCTTCTAAAGCACAAAATTAATAATGGAAATAAAAATACTGCTTAAGAGCCGACAGTAAATTAAGGGAGTGGATGTATAACGAAAATATGAGTACGATAGGAATTATAAGGAATACCACTGACCTACCTGTATGAGTTGTTGTAATTATCTGTAAAATTTTATACACTTCAAAATGCCCACACAATCGAGGGCAGAAGGTATAACAATAATAATATAATAATCGTATGCTTGCCATCTACCCTAGCTTTATGTATTAAAAAAAAATACTATTCCACTAGAGAATTACCATTTCTAAAAGAAAGCCAATCGTAGGTTCCTTTTCAGTTGTTTTTTTAAGGAGGGACAGGTTTACGCAAGCCAATGTAACCAGACCAAAAGAACGAACACAGCATAGGAACATAAAATATAACATTCCAAGAAAAAATATTGTTAACAGCTAAAGTGTATATCCACCTTAAAACTCATTACTCTAAAGAGTTGTTAAGAAAAAAATTCAAACAAATATGTACATCAATATGTATCCCAGGATAAAATCATTCCAACAGCATGTAACAACAAGTAGATTCAAAAACTTATAAACGCAAAAAAAACTATGAAATTTGTCCCTTTTAATTTTTTATTTTATTTTGAAGTTTTAACTTATAAATAAGTAGTAAAAAGATTTTATTTCATTTGATTTCGTTAAAGTCGATGCATATTAGAATTATTTATTATATTTATAAAAACTCCCACATAACACAGCGCCTTTTGCCCAAGCTAAACTATCTAAATTGTTTCGAAAAAGACCAATTTCTTAGTGTTATGTATGAACTGTAAATTTCGGCACCGCAATTTTAATTTGAACTTTGTTAATGGGTAAAGAAAATTCTGATTCTAAGAGTGTGTGTAAAAAAGAATGTATCCTCTTTTAATTTAAGTTTGATTATAATAGAAAAACAAAATATAATGTAACAATTCCTTAAAAAAACATTATTAAATCAAATACAATATAATAAGAATAAAAAAAATTAAATCAATTATTCTAAATCAATCGTATACATTTTTAAATTCAAATTCTATGTGTGTAAGGTCCTTCTTCTCTCTCTCACACAAAAAAAAAAAACAAAAAAGAAAAACTTAACATAAAACTAAAAATAAATACAAAAACTCAGCTAAACATAACATGTATTGTATATGTATATTTTTTTCCTATCACAGAGGTAGTTTATAGTAAAAACTTAACAATTGCTATTTAATACCATTTAAAACAAAATTTCAGCGTGCGAGCGTCCAAACGAATAGTGTTTTGTTAATCATGAAATAAAATGAATGTGTTTTATATATATTTAATTAACTGTGTAAAAATGATTAAATAAAAATATTACGAAAAACAAAAAAAAATAAAAAAAACAATATATGGTTGTTGTTAACAAATTGCGTATTTTCTACTTTTCATAAAAAAAAAAAACAAACAAAAGAAATGTAACATTTTATTAACAAATAAAACACTTAAACGCAGATTTATAAAATATGTAAAATATGTATTTCGTAAAAAACCCATACGGAGAATAAAATTAATTGTGTCAAGAAAGAGCAAATGAAAATTTAACAAAAAATGCAAACAAAAGTTGTTTTAAGAAAATTAAAACATTTTTATGGATTAAGGGAATTAATGTGATGTCGAATTTTTATCCTATTTAACTAATGATCGTCTTCTATTTAATATACGTCTACCCTAAAACTTAAACCGAAACAAAAACAAAAAAAAAAACAATAACAAAACATGAATACTTACATTAAAAAAAAAAGTAATTTTTAAGCACTTACATAAAACTTTATATATATTTTTAGTGTTTTTTACACAATTATTATTATACTTATATTATTACAATTTTTGATTATAAATGTCCTCACAGATTTTGTCTATACATATTATTATTATTATTTTAACCCAATGCACAAACCTTCCGAAAATTTAAATAGAAGTTATCTAAATTACCTATCCTATTTTTTACTCACACAAGATCTTAACGACTTATTTTTCGGTCTTAAATAACGAGAGATATAAACAAACAAAAGAAACAATGTACTAAATTATACTTATTTTCGTTTTAATTTCAATTTAATTTATTTGCAATGGCTGTAAGTAAAGAAGCGTTATAAATGAGATATGAATTTTTAAAATAGTAAAGAAAATATTGTTTAGAAAATTTTTAAGACTGCAAAGAATTCATTGAAGTGGAAATAAAATCGTAATAAAAAATTATTCTTCTATTTGTTTTAAAATCGGCGCTTTTAATTCATCATGTAAAAGTCTTATCATCTTTAAATTAGCAATAATGACGGGACACACTGAATATAAACAGATTGACGAAATAGACTTTGTTCTTTTATAAGGAATGGTTTAAAAATTATTATTAGCAACTTAAATTAAATTTTTGAGCATAGTACGCTGGTGATGCGAAACGAAAAATTTCGTTCTGCTTTTAGTTTTGTAGTACGCTCTTCGACTAGCGAAATTGACAATTAAAGGATGTTATTTGGATAAGTGAAACTTTCGCTGTAGCTTACGTTAGCATTTTGCTATGGAGTTAGATTAGGATAGGAGGGGTGATAAAACGGCAAGCCGTATTACCTCACTCGAATCTCAATGGATCCATTGTGCTCCCCAGAACGTAGTAACAAGGGTATAAAGAGGGGTAAGGAAAGGATCTAGTGGATCTTATTGGGGTGCCTCCCTGAACCATCTTGAATTCTGTATGAATTTAGAGTTGTTTCTCAGTGGCAAATGCAAAACGAGATGTCCCCCAGATCATCGAAGAAGTATTCACCGAGGGTTATTGTGGGGAGTTTCACTTCACCAACGGTTTATAACTTATTCAGATAATGAACTTATTATGTAAGATTATGTAACATTAAGTAACATGTACCTACCTAATATCAATATGCCCATTCTGCTCATATGGGTTCCCATCAAGTTGTGACCCGTTAGGATTAAAATCAAGAGGGACAGTTGAGGTCTGACTAATGTGAGTAAATAGTCTGTATTTTTCTTAGAGAGATCCGGCCATAAGTTTCTTGAGACCCGACATGTGTCAATTTCTCACCATCAGTTGTTTGTGGCTTTGAGAAAACTCTAGTGGATTGTAATTTTTCCTTGCACCAGTGCCATAAATATGGAGGATATGGCTTGGCTCGGATCAAGGCATGAACCGTTTTTGGCCAGTTCATCCGCATCTGCGTTAACGAGTCTCGTTTGAAGCATGGAATCAATCCAATTTGACAGCATCGGATCAATGACAACACTACTTTAAAAAATAGTAGACACGCTTTGTAACCCTTTTTCATGCAAATCATAGAGTACGTATATTATCTAGAGAACCGACTTAAGGGGTTCATTTCAAATGGGACCCGGTCCAACACTACTTTACGAGGTAGTAGACACGCTTTGTGACCCTTTTTCATGTAAATTATGATTAATATAATTTTTTGTTGCTTCTGGCACATAAGTCAACCTTTCACACGGATTCACCGATAGGAAAAAAAGACAGAAATAAGAGAGTTTTCTCTTAAAATTTGCGGGTATTTTAGGCAAGGGGTGTACGAGTCGGTTCTATAGATAACATAGGTACTCTGCTATAAAAAGTGATAGGTTGTTAAGTGGACGATTTTACACAATGGATAACCAGGCAATTTCATTATGTTAAATATTTATAACGTATAAAAATCCAGAACTTAGAACAAACTAAATTAAAGTTCAGGACAAACATGAGGTATTGACAAAAAAGTCGGCCGAATAAATAATCGGTAGTGTGCGCGCGTAGAAGGTCTTCTTACCTATTAATAAGTAGGCCGATAGTTTACCGATACTTTAGTTTGAAGGCAATCGTGTGGCAAATCAAACTTATTTATCGGCCGATATTGAATCGTTGTAGTCTGCGCACTTTCATATATTTTCATTCTAATTAAGAGCCCGACCAAACTGTCGCCCGATAGAAAGTCTGTAGTGTGCAGTGCATGGGCTCTTAGATTCTAACAAGAACTTCAAAAACAATTATTAATAGAGCTTTGAAGTCGAAAGATTGAAGAGTTTGAACAATAATTTATGACAAATTAATTGAACCATTCACGTGAATCGAAAAATTCGATAGGATCAGGTAGCAGAATGGGGCTGATAGCAATCACCGACGAATTAATGTCAAATTAAAAGAAACTTATTTTTTTATTTTTTAATAAAATCATATCATCATTTCCTCTTAAGTCGTTAAAAAAAAATTATCCAGGCTAAAAAATACAAAAATTTTAAGTTAAAAAAAAATATCTAAAAAATTGTCTTTTCTATAGTTTATGGAAAATAGCCTTTCTGAAGAAAGCCCAGTCCACCTTCGTCTAATACCTTTAACCAGTGAAATAAAACTTGCCATGGTGGATTTCAATAGCCCAATTATAGACTTTGAAGACAAAAGTTCAAAATCCATAAGCGATTTGGTAAGGGAAGAAGTTGAACATAGCCTTCAAAACTTGGAATCAAGTATCGAAAACTGTGTGAAAAAAGAAGAACTATCAGAGATAATAAATCAATGCATTCAAGACAATCTTGCTATCTGTCCTAGTGCTGCAGAATTAAATAATACAACTTCTACATCATATCCAAATCAAATTACGATTCAACTTGTTGAGGACAATTCAAGTGGCGAAGAATTAGTTGCGAACGAAGATTATTTAATTCTAGAGAAACGAATAAATTTTCTCGAGTCAAGATTGTCGGCTGTTTTTCAGATGATTCCAATGTTAAAGAAGATTTTGGCAAATTTTAAAATCGATCGACCAGAACTTCAGAAACGAATTGAGAAATCTCATTTATCTTCTGATAAAACTAATGTCGATAAATGTGAACATAATATAAATTTGTCTAAAAATAAAGAATTGGATATTAATCCATATGACGAAATGTATTATGAATGGCGTCAAAATAAAATGAATTTGCTGCATTACAAGCACTCTGAATGTAGCTTACAGCTAAATCGAAAACTAGAGATGGAATCTTCCCACGGTGTTTTGCCAAATTATTCATTACCAACTCTCAATAAGTCGCATGTCAAGGCAAAATTTATAAATTCACAACATCTTTTGATTTGAAAATAAATGCATTTGATATAAATTGATTTTGAAAAATTTAATTTGTTGTTCTTTTTCGTCTGTAGAGGGATTAACTTTTAAAACAAAATAATTATACATTTGTAAAATAAAATCGACGCGAGATGTTGACCAAACCAAATCAAAAAAAGTGGGTTTCGCTTTTCGGTTAGGTAATTTTTTGTAAACTTAACACCTAGCGTTTTTTGAACAGGTACATATACCATACCTTTTTGGGGGAGAGTATACGACAACTTTGGCGCCAAAAATCGATAATGGTTTTTTTGTAAAAAGAGGGGTAAAAAACAAACATTTTTTACTATGGAAGGGGTCTGTCTGGCCCGTTTAGGAGGTAGGGGCAATTTTAGAAAACAATTAATTAAAATGAAAAACATAAATATTAAAAAACAACAGCAACACTTACACTTATGTGCGATCACGCTGTGGTTTTAAAGCCTGAATAGTTTAGATCTATTCATATGATTTTAAAAGAAATTACTTATGGAAGCCTATATTTTGTTGCCTGTCAAAAACAAAGTTTAGTTTAAGGTAGTATTATATGAGTACATAAATATGAACAATATAGCACCGTGTTGCACATAATGGGTGATTTTTTAAGAGGTTTAGAACTTTTTTAAAAAAAAAAACACAAAAAATTCGAAAAAATGAATGAAATATTTATTTGAATCGATAGTTTGAACCTTGCAATTTAATGTTTAAAGATAATTTCATGCAAATGTTGACCGCGTCTGCGTCTCAGGTAGCCCATCCGCTGAGTGCAATTTTGGCATACTCTTTCACACATATCGGCCGGTATCTCACGAATGAATGCATGGATATTGGCTTCCAGTGCGTCAATCGAAGCGGGCTTGTCCCTATAGACATTAGCCTTGACATACCCCCAAAAAAAATAATCTAATGGTGTCAAATCGCACGATCTAGGCGGCCAATTGACCGGCCCGAAACGTGAAATTAACTGTTCACCAAACTCGCCTCGCAATTGCGCCATTGTTTCGCGTGCTGTGTGGCATGTGGCACCGTCTTGTTGAAACCACATATCATGCAAGTCAAGAACTTCCATTTCGGGCAAAAAAAAGTTTGTTATCATCGCTCGGTAGCGTTCACCATTGACAGTAACGCTGCGATTCGCATCATCTTTGAAGAAATATGGCCCAATAATGCCGCCGGCCCATAAACCGCACCAAACAGTGGCTTTTTCGGGATGCATTGGTAGCTGTTGCAATGCTTCTGGCTGATCTTCACTCCAAATGCGGCAATTTTGCTTATTTACGTACCCATTCAACCAAAAATGAGCCTCATCGCTGAACACAATTTTTCGATAAACAACATTTCGAACCGAGCACGAATTTTGATAGTAAAATTCAATAATTTGCAAGCGTTGTTCATTTGTAAGACGATCCATGGTTGAATTGCAAACCAAACTGAAGCTGTTTGACAGTGACACAAGGTACTAAACACACGTCAGCTGTCAAAACCAGTGTTGCCAAAACCAAACCAGCTTAAAAATCACCCGTTATAATGCTTAGAACTTAGACTTTACAATGGAAAATTGTTAAAAAATCAATATAATTTGAAACAACTGTTTATTTTGACAGCAATTGCGATGTACACCTTCTGATTTCTTACCAAACAAAAAAAATATTTTTTATATATGTACATACATACATATGTATGTATAAAATTTTGAAAACATTTTTAAGAAAAAAAAATTAATACTCCATTTTTAAGTACTTATTATTGCAGTTTAAAAATTAATTTAAAAAAAAGAACATTATTTTCCAATTTTCCATATATCAAATTTTCCAAAATTAATAATTCAGAAATCAAAAAAATGATTTTTTGATATGCAATATTATTTAAAGTTATTAGAAGCTCTTGTGTAAAAATTTCATTATAATCAATTCATGTGGTAATGAGATATTCGAAAACAAAAATAATAGTAAGTTCTATGAGAGATACCGTTAATAACTAATAGATATAATTTTTGTTTCCAATAAAATGGCAGTTCGTATTGATTATAGCTCATACAAAAATTTTAATCAAAATCCGTAGGAGTCGTTTTTTAGAAAAATCAGATTTTCCTTACCGGTTTTTAAACACTTGTATGGGAAGTACCGTTATTTAAGGTTATAAGAATAATTTTTATCTATAATCTGCTAGATAATTTCTACTGGAAGCTTAATTTAAAAAGAATCGATCAAGTAGTTTTCGAATTAATAAATACTCAAAAAAAAATTAAAACTTTTTTAAAAATCCAGAACAAAAAATGTTGATACTTTTGGTATACAATATCTCTATACAAAATTGAAAAAATCGAAAATCAAAAAAAAAAAAAAAAAATGGTTGAATGGTTGAATGGTTTCATATATAACCATTTTTCTATTTTTTTTTAATGGTAACGGTTTTTTTGAAAAAAAAATTTTGATTTTTTTTTAAGTTATTGGCACGTTTTTAAGAAACATAAGATTTTCATTATTTGCTTAAAAATTTTGTACCGTTATTTTTGGAAATGAAGAAAACGTATAGTAGGAATGTCCAAAAAACGATAAGAACCAAGTTTAAAGAAAATCGACCCACCCGTTAAGACTGCAGCTGAAAAGACATACAGTCAGACAGAATTCGAGACCCACCTTTTACGACTTCGCTTTTATCGTAATACCAAGTCAACTTTGATCAAAATCTCCAGTTTGATTTTCTTTACGAATCCATAACTTGTCATATTATAGTACCTGTAATCGCAAGTTAAAATTACGAAAAATGGTTATGGGATATGGATGATTTTCTGTTAACTGTGATTCTTTGTCTCCAGTGCTTTATTTCTAACTAAATGTAAAATTTTCTCATGAATTTCTGGTTTGAATTGGGGAAATAAGTTTGTACTACAATTTACATTAAATGTTATTTAAAAATTTGCTATCCTTTCCCCTTGGTTAAAAAAAAAAAAGTATACTCAAGGTGTCAGTACAGTGGCATGTCCAATCCTTGTTTTTTTATTTTTAAATAAAAATACATCATTGATTAAAAATGTTGTCGTCAGAGAAGTTTGAGTGCAATAGGTGCTTGATTAAATTTTGACAATATCAAGTCAAAAATTAGTTCAATGTTTACATGATTTGCAATTTTTCAAACCGCACAGAGAATAAGGAGTGAAAATAATTATAAAATGGTCCGACTGATTAGAACAAATCTGAGAAACAACACAAACTCCAAACAAAACCAACACAATAACAAAAATGCAAAAATTACATTTAATTCTTGACAGAATTGTAAGTTATGCCAAAGAACAAACAATTTTTGGCGATCGATTTACACGGAGCAACGAAGCGACAATCAACTATCGCCTTACGCGATTCCACCCGAGTTTTAACCAAAGTGTGATCTTAAATAATGTAAGAGCAAGATGATGCGACCAGTTGTGCACTTTCTTTTCTTGATTGTTCAGCTCTATCATGAATTCCATTATAATCGGAATTTTTTGCAAATCTCGAAATCGTCCATTGAAATGTCAAAAATTTTGCCCGAACCTCGTATTTAGTATAGGATAAGGTTTTTTTTCGTAATGATAATTTGTATTAGATTTTGCACTACGATGAAATGATAGTTTTTTATGCGATTCATAATAATTCCGATGACGATGGAATTCGTGATAGGGCTGATTGTCTCAGTGAAAAATATGCAAAGCGACCGCTTAACGTCAACCTCAAAAATACCTGTTAACTTGAGTGATATAATAAAAACAATTCCCATTAACCTTAACGGCAAAACTACTGAATTTTTATTAATACATGTATGTAATAGTTACAATCATTTGATTTAATTTGATTTATTACAACTTCTTTTTCTTTTCAACAATAAATACACAATCTGAAGTAATTATGGAATATTAATAATAGGTATAAGTTTTATTAGAATATGTAAGTTTATGTATTTTAAGCAATAACATACACACATTTATATAGTATATATAAGTATTTTAATGCAAGCCGAATTAAATATATATTTAACTATGTTATAAGGTGCCCTTTTGCTCGTCATAATATTAATCTCAAATGTTCTTGGTATTTTGGTATATTATGTTAATATTTATTTATAATTAATAAATTCTCTAAAATATTTAAATTCATCGAAAAGTTCAATTGGTTGGAACTTATTCTTCTGCTGTAACAGCGCCAGTTTCCAAAATAGCCTCGAATGCAAATGGTGTAAAAGCATATCCCTGACCAGCATAGAATTTGCTCTGAAATTCAACCCTGTGATAACAAAACAAAAAAAAAAAAAAAAAGAATTATAAACCTGTGAGTTTAATGTTTTTTTTATATAAGTTACCAATGTAAACGTAAAGTATGCAAAAAAGCCGACAAGCCTTCCATCAAAACCAAAATACCAACAGTAAGAACAGCCCAGAATGAAAATACAACCCACAACATTATACCACCTATCCAGCCGTCTTGACGCAGTCCAATCGACAAAACCATAGTCCACAAGACTTCAGCAAGTTCTGAAAAAAAAAATAAATAATAAAATTTAAAAGGCTTTAAAAACAGGTGTTCTTTAACTCACGAGCATGAGCCAATGACAAAGCCCACAAACGAAGATACGAGGCTGTATGAGAAACTGATCCAAGAACGTATTCAATTGTATGGATGCCCTGATGAATGAATATCTCAGACATCTCTTCTTCGTCGTGACCACCTCCGCCATGTCCGCCCTCGGTGTTTGTCATACCATCAGGATTCATTCCAGCTTCAGCATCACCATTTCCAACAGGATGAATGGGTTGAATCTGTAAATTATTGTCATATCAATACTCAAAGACTTTTTCATAATACATTTTTAAAACAACGAAATCGTAACAGAACTAAATACATCGAGAATAGCTGTTTAAACATTTAAACTAACCTCTTCCTAGTGTTTTTGGAATTGGGAATGTTTTTGGTGTACACAAATAGATTAAAAATTTAATTAGGAATACGTCTATAACACACGGCGACAAGCATTAAATTTCTTAAAAATTAAATATATTATGACATTTTATGGTTTAAGCATGTTGTGGAATTTATTTGGAATTGAAATCAGTTACAAATAGATTCCAATTAAGCGGGCGACTACAAATGAGTTTTTGTTTTTTCTTTTTTACAGGCGAGATAGGTATTTACTTACATTAGCAAGCTTCCTTTGTTTCATGATGTGGAATGGTTTTCCGAGTAGCATCACAGGAATACATCCCAAAGCTATTATTACTAAAAGTTTCTCAAAGAACGTTTGACCACCATACATGTAAGGGCTGCAACCTTCAGCAGGTTCATTCGGTGGCTTGAAGAGAACCATATTAATGAATGTAATAAGAATAGATGGAGCACAAGAAGCCGAGTATGGAGCTAAAAAAAAAGTGAATACGTTAAATTTTTAACAAAACAGGAACTCCCTCCAAACTTACCATCCCTATCGGCAGCATATCGATTCCATTTAATAAACATCAACAAAGCCATATAGAAGAACAAAAACAACAAAAATATCATCTGTGGAATAAATTCGAATAAGATCGAAATGCGATTCTTGAAGTAACGATGATTGTGCCAACTCATAATAACACCAAAGATCATGTGAATTACACCGAAAATAATTGATATCTTCATTTTGTAGGCATTTTGAAAGATGATTTTGTTTGCACTTGCAATCTGCCATACAGGATCCATTCCAAAGGGATAAGGATAACCTTCATATTCATCGGTAGCTGGATTCAATTGCAATTGTTTGTTTGTCATGACGGTTGATTCATTGTAATGAATCTTCCAATGCGATCCAAAAATGTTTAGTGATTTTGAAAAAATGTCATTGTAAATAAGTCCAGTGTACATTGAGAAAACACCCATCAGAAAGATAATATATCGACCACCGAAGAAGATATTCCAGATTTCATTGTCAGTTTTGCGTGCAGCTAGTCCTTTTTCTTTGCGAATCATCCATAAACCGAAGAGTGCCATAATGGCTCCGTGTCCTAAATCGCCAAACATTACAGCGAACAAAAAGGGAAAAGTAATTATTGTGTATGGAGCCGGGTTCATTTCCCGGTAGCTGGCCACACCATATGCATCAATAAGAGCCTGGAAAGCTTTGGTGAACTTATTCGTTCGATTATACGTCGGCGGATTCTCAAATGTTTGCATTCGATTAAGAATCGGTGGAACGGATGAACCCGAACGTTCCGTACCACGACGCAATGCCAGCTGAATAGTTTCTATATCTAACACTGGCACCCAGCATTCGGCAATCAAACACTTTTGTGTTACATCCAAATTGAAAAGATTTAAAGTATGGTAGATGGCTTTAATCTTGCGAACTTTGACAAACCAATTCTTAAGATTCTTAGCAGCAGCAACTAACACCCGATGACGATGGTCTTGGGTCTGTCCTAAGACAGTGTTAAGATCTTCAATACGTGTCATCACACCCATGGCCATTTCACGGCGATCGGCAGGTGCCTCTGGACATGGGTACAATGTAGCACGGAATCCTTCACAAATCTTTTTCACACGAGTTTTAAGTTGGTCACCTTGGAAGAAAATGATGAAGACCGACTTGTAAACTTGATCACCCTGAATAAAAAGAAGCCGCAACAAAATTTTAAAAGTTAAAAATAAAATTAAAAGAAATATACAACACTTACATTTGCTGGATCTTCTAATGGAGATTCAATCATTGCTTGTCGCAAAAATACATTACCACGACATGCACGCCATAACATTCTCTCAAACGCTGGCAAACGCTCGCGAAGAATCACACCAGCTACGAAGCTATACATTGAACATTGAGGAAATTTGAAAATATTAACATTAGAATGCTTAGGTTAAAGGTTTTTTCAAGTTTTTGATTTGTTATTATCGCACACTCATCATTATTCACTGGAGATAAAATATAATATTATAAGTTTTCGATTCAAACTGTGTCGCTCATAATATAATTAAAAAAAAAAAGAAGAATACTATTTCATTAATTAAAAAAACATGCATCTAAATTCTTGGTAAGTAAAATTAAAAGTTGAATTCCTAACTTCTGTTTTTATCGGTCTTCAAGTTGAGAACACGTTCCTTAAAAAATTTGTTTATCCGCCCATGAAAGCAGACCTCATACTTAGAGGGGAGTCAGTGGGTTTGGGTTATGGTTGCGGTACATAGCTATGGGGGTTCGTACTAGAGCCATTGCGTCGAGTTGAGGAAAGAGATCAAATGATCTTTAAGTCAGAAAATTCGTCGAGGTCGTTGAAGAAGGCGTTACCAAATGACTGCACTCTCATTCTGTACAGAGCGGGGCATTTGCAGAGAAAACGAACGACTGTTTCCTTTTCCTGCTGTTCGCCACAGCTACGACAGTAGGTATTGTGGGGATTGCCCAGTATCGCCGCATGCTTTCCGATTGGCCAGTGACCAGAGCCGGTCGCGACTTACTTGGCTATGTCTTGCCTGCATATTAAGTCATTTGTTCGAGATTTATTATAGGTGGGCTAGATCTTTCTAGAAATAATGCAGTTTGCTGAACGGCCGCCCTTTCTGCAAGTGAATTCAGTAAGAAAAATTGAGAATACATTGGTATTACAATTGAAACTATTGAAACATATGTTTAATGTTTTTATGGCTCAAGCGGCTCGGAGTTGAATTATTTTTTAAAAGGCTTTTTCTTCATTAGCGCATCCAAACGACACGACTGACAAAATGATATTATTTCTAGCATATTCAAGCCTTTAACGGGATTTATGACAAAAAATGGGAGCAATATGACGATTTGATATCAGTCACAAGACATGTTGACGTAAACTAAGTGAAAAACAAAGATTTAAAGTGCACTATTGTTCCAAGAATTGGATTATATCAGTATTCAGAAAATGATCGTAAAAGTGGACGGTTTCGCAAAGGTGAAGTAGTACAAATCCGGCGTTAAAAGCGTTATGCACTCTATTTTATCCTTTTACTCCCATAATCGTGTTTTATGACAAATTAACTGGGCAAAAAATGGCAGCAAATATGGCGACTAGTTACGCATTTATTCAATTAAATCCTTAAAATGGTTAATAAGAAAGTAAGTACTTCTTTTTTTCAAATTGTATGAACTTACATACATAAATATATACATACGTATGTACAAGCTCGCTGTTTATATCAACCAACGACACAGTTTGTTGCCTACAGATTATTTTTGTAAGATAAAAATTTATTACTTAATTATTATTACAAATTTCGTTTTTATAAAAAAAAATGCACATATTCATTTGTCGTATCACACAAAATGGTAAAACAAACGAATCACTCACTATTCTACATCACGAATGATATAAACATATAAAACTACGACATAATTTAACTAAAAAAATAAAATAAAATAAAATAAAATAAAATAAAATAAAATAAAATAAAATAAAATAAAATAAAACAAAACAAAAAAGCAATTCACTAGAAAAAGCAAAATTAAAAATAAATACACATTTTAATTCTATTAGATGACGGGCAACATTCAATTCAATAATTATCATTTTCAATTATTTCGATGAGTCATGAATTTGTTTTTTTTTGTTTGTTTTATGTATGGAAAAGGGTGCATGATTTATTTGGAAGACAATTTATACAGAAAATAAAAACGAAGAAAAGCACTAGTATCAAAGTAAAAAACAAAAACAAAATCGATGAAGACTGATTAACATTAGCAAAATGTTAAGTTTTCCGATTTTAATTTTTTTTTGTATTAATTTTACCAACCATGGCAGATAATCTTCACCACGCTCTTGTGACTTTTCCAGAAAACTAAACAAAATAAAGTAATTAAAGGTAGAAAATGTTGTTTCAAAAAAAGAATCCATTATAGTTTTATTTTAATTATGTATTTACAAGTTTGTTTTTATTTGTATCACAATTATACAATTTCCAAACTTTTTTGTTTCGAGCCACCCTTTCTTAATTTTTCCTTTTTAATTTGTTTTTTTTTTTTTTTTTTTTTTTTTTTTTGAATTTGTGATGCTTTTTACGAGACATTATTTTTAAAATCATAGATCTTTTGTTTCTATCAGTTCAATGATATACATACTCTGTACTCTGCTGGACCAATTTAAAGAAACGAGCCTTATCTCTGTTAAAAATGATCTAATGGAGATTAAGCAAAAATTATTCTACAGTTTTCAGTTTTGAGAACAAAATATAGCACGAAAAACTGTATTTTTTTTAATGAGTCGAGATAAATGTTTTCCGTGAACCAATCCATTAATGAATTAACTTGCTTGTTAAACATTAATTTTGTATTTTGGTTATAATAATGAGTGAAAAGAAGTCTTGCTTTTGATAATTAATATCATAGCAACTAATTGTAAAAATGTAAGAGTAGTTTTAAAAACTTATGTATGTCGAATTTCTTTCAACAAAACAATCGATTCTGTTTAGAAATTTTTCTAAACAAAATCGAATTTTTTCTGTCAAAACAAATCTTGAATATTTTGCAATGTCGAATTCCTATCAACCAAAGATTCGATTCTGTTTTGAAATTCCTCTGAAAAGAATCGAATTTTTTCTGTCAAAACAAATCTTCCCATAATTTGGAAGATTTCAAAAAGAATTTACACCGACATCCACACTAGCAAGATTTGACATTTATAAAATCTCAAATTAAATTTCGCTGTGTTTTAGGAAGGAAAATTGCGTTTTTGGTTGCAAAGAATTTTTATTTTAGTTAAAATATATGTGCCTTCTTTTTCAATAAACAAAAAAAAACACATTTCGCTAATATAACAATATTTAAGTAAAGCACCACACACACAACCACAAAAAAAATTCTTTAGAAATTCATTTCAACAACAGAAAAAATTCGATTCTGTTTAGAATAGAAATAGCAAATAGATTTTTTTTTGTTAAAGGGAATTCGATATTTCAGAAAGATTTAACAAGGATTTGTACACACACTAGCAAGATTTGACAGTTCTAAAATGCGGTGTTGTAAAAAGAAAAATTTGGTATACGTTCAGCAGACATTGTTCTTGCTTGCTGTTTAGTGATAAAATATAATCACATCTTATATTTTGACATAAAAACACTTGACTTGAAATGATGCGAAATATTTCTTGGCTAGCATTTTAGTCAGCTTTCTAATAGCGAGTTTCATTCACGAAAAGATTTGAACTTTTTGTAAAAAGATGTGTCCTTTTCTTATTTTAAGAGTTTCATTGCAAGAAAAAGAGCAATTCTAGGTCAATTCTCAACACGAAAGAAGAGCTCTCTCATGGGGTGAGAGATTCGATCTGAATAATACACAGCTGTTTCTGTCAAATGAAAAATATATTGTTTGTTGTTTCATTGAAAGTTTTGAAACTTTCATTCATTGGTTTTGAGGTTAATTCTTTAAAATATGAATGAAACTCGCTATAATAAAATTGCCTTAATTTTTGACAGCTGACCCCAACCAGAGACTAGAAACTTGCCTTATCTTCAATTCGTTCGTTTTTTTTAATAAACTCAAAAAAATACATTTCGCGACAATAACAATAATAACTTTCATTTAAACAACCTTCAATAATTAGTTTCGTTTAATTTATAAATAGGGTAGATATGTAATTTAATTTTTTTTTGCAATATATTTTAAAATCGGAGTCGTTCGTGGCAAATCTCTCGATAAAGTGAAATGCAAACATGCAAAGAAAGTGAAGATTATTTCCTCGAAAACTGATCAACGTAAGAATTCTCACGTCGCGATGTAGACCAATAGGCCAACCAATTTAATTTTGCTTCAAAATTGCAGCTGTCAAGTACTTCACACACAATCACAAAACATAAACCGAATTTTCATAAATTCCTTTCAACAACAAAAGGAATTCGATTCTGTTTAGAAAAAAAAAATTGATTAAAAGTGGGCCTAAGACTTTCACATTAAGTGCAACTTTCTTCAGCAGTGAAAATGGACCGTAATAAAAATATTGATTTTACTTGAAAAATAATTACCCGGAAAATTTTCTGCGACAACATCTACTTCCATAAATATTTGTATAATTGTATCAGACATTTTAAATTTTTGGTATTTATTCAATTAAAAAATATTGCAAAGTATAAAATTATTTCTCCTAGCAAAACACATTTAAAATAAAAAACGTATTAGAAAAACGAAAGAATTGCGCGGTCAGCGCAATTCTCTCAATTTTCCTATTTTTTGAAGAGAAAAGAGAAACGCTTGAGAGAGATAGAAATATTTTTTTCTCACCCTTTCTTTCCCTTTCATTGACTCTTATTGCGAAGGTCAACTATCAATTAATAATTGACATTTATCAATCAATTTTATTAAATGGTATTGTGACTGTCAACTGTCAATATTGTTGATACATTGTGATTATTTTTAAATAATCTATTTTGAATGAACACAAAATCGGTATTGTGAACAAAAATTTCATCGATTTTCTTTTCAGCTGTCAATTTCTCTTTCAATCGTAAATTTGCAGTTGATGAGTTCGTGTTGGTTAAAAAAATAACTACATATATGTATATAAAAATATGTGAGTTTCGAATTAAATAAGTGGTAAAATTTAAAATTTTTTTATTTCCAAAAGTCTCAAAAACATTTGGCTTAATGTCTTTAGTCACTTTACTTGTATTTACTAGTCTTAATTCGTTCATTGTAGAATTTCGTTCTGACCCTGCAACCCTGTTTTTTACAAGTCCATAAAGAATTGAACAAAAAAACGACATCGGAGCAAAGCAATTATATGGACTTCAGTCCACATAATTTTCGGGACTTAACTTTAGTCCCGATAAAAACTGTATTACCGGCAATAAATATCATTTTGCTATCGATATTTTGGGAACGTCAAATTATCTTAGTCATCAATAATGTAAACAATTTTTTTATGATAGCAAAATGACGGTCATTTCCATGGAATTTAGTTTGTTTGCATATAAATGACTTGACTTAAGTTCAATGTTTTTATTTGATGAGGAGGAATAATTTTCTATAACTTTTCTTTTTATTTTAAAGTCGTATGGCTGACTAGTTTTTGTTTAACATGATTGCCACAAAGCTGAATGGGAAGTGATGCCATTTTGTAACAGTGATGGGCTTGTTTGCTGTGGTGACTGATACCGCCTGAGCTTTTCGTACATGCTTCGTCAGTACGTCAGTCGTGTATGCGTGGCTGAGCATATTTTGCTGGCGTGCATGTGCACAAAAAAACCATACACATAGACTTGAAAATATGAACATCTCTCTCGTCTATTGCTTGAAATACAATAAGAACTCTACCCGATAATTTATTTAATTTAATTAATTTAAATAAAAGTAGGTACAGTTGCAAAAACTCAATGTCGTATCGTATCGTATTGATTTCTATTATTCTACCTTTTCAGTATTAAATTTCTTCTTACTAATTAATTATTTTTCTTTTTAATCGTTTAAAATCTGTCAACATTTTTTAATTCAAACGGGTCACAAGCATCACAAATTTCAATGTACTAATATTTTTCTTACTTCAATATTTCTTTACATATCTACTTTATGTTTCTTTGCAAATAATTTATAACTTTGTTATTTTTTTTTTATAAATTAAAAAAAAAAAAAACTGGAATAAAAATTAAGACTCAAAATAAACATAAAAGCCAAGATACCTACCCCAGTTGCACAGGACCCATTGAATGTCCAGTTCGTGATTCGTCCGTAATAAGAGCACGAGTCATCGATTCGGTTGTGGTATTTAGACCACCCTCTTGCTATAATAGTAGTTATGATTCATATTTGTTTCATTCGGTATTTTTCGTTTGTTTGTTCTTTTATTATTAATTTATTATTTTTGTAATTAATTATTAGTAGACAGACAAATGAACTATAGTTCTTTGCTAAAAGTTACACGTAGATTTTGTTATCATCACAAAAGTTAATTTATTTTTTTTATTCGTATGAATGATTTGGATGATGTGAAATTAAATTAGAAAAAAAGAATAAATAAAAGTTTGTTTTTGAAAAGAAATTAAAAAGAAATAATTCTACTTATTAACTAAACTTTTATCGATTCCGGGTTAAGAATTCTTTGCCTTACCCATAAAATCAGCTCTTATTTGAAAACAAAACTAATGTTTGTTTTCAAAAAACTCCCATCAAAAATTATACACTTTCACTCATGCGCATTAAACTTACAACTACATACACCTCTGTGATACAAAAAAAAAAGAATTAATAACTAAGCGTGCTTTAGATTTAAAGTGACGGAAAACAGAGCAAAGATGAAAGATGACTTTAAAGAATAAAATATCCAAAACACCAATTTTATGATATCGATAATTAATAGCCCACCAATTTTTGTTTTTTGAAATGATTTTGTTTCTTGATTTTTCTATGCACCCAATCACCATGCAAATTGTTCACAGATCAACAAAAAAACAAAAAAATATGTGCATTTTTTAAACTTCTCAATTTTTGACTTTCTCTTAAAAACTAAATTATATAATAGATTTTTAATTAATAACAAACATTTAAAACAGCCAGCAAAAAGCTTGCCTTAATCGAGACCGAATCGGACCGAACAATACGGTTGGAGTCGGTGATTCAGCAGGAGGAAACGATATTCTATCCCAGTGCTTACTTAAGCTTTTCTAATTTATGTATAATAATGAAACAAATTATATAAATATATAATATAATTCACAAAAAAAAATTCAAATAAAAATAAAGCTATAAACATTGAACACAATAATAAAACAAAACATCACGACGGTAAAACATTAAAAAAATAAACACAGAATAAGTAAATTTAAAAAATTGTTTTTTCCCTCCAGTAAAAATTGATATGTGCTTCTCTATTTTTGAGAGAGCAAACGAACGGCAAAAGAGAGAGAGAGAGAGATAGAGAGCTTATATTTACCCAAGTTTAAGATTTTGTCCCGGTTGACTGGCACGCACTCCTTCTTCACCTAAGAGCTGAGCCTGCTCATCCTCATTTTGGTTGTCGGCCATCTGTTGATAGCGTGATTTAGTGAAGGATATTGATGGCACTGCCTGGCAACACAACCGAAACGAAAGGAAAACAAACGAAAGGCAAACGCAAACGGAACGCAACGCAACGCAAGGGAAAACCGAAAAGGAAAACAAAAACAAAAATATGCGGAAAACTTAAAAACTCAAAAAAAAGAAACAAAATAAAAAAGGAAATTTTATGAAGGTGAGCATTTTTGTTTACAATTTTTAAACGATATAATGACTTGTCTTTAAGATAGTTAAAATCTTCTCAAGAGCTATATGATAAGTTAACATACCTTGCAGTATGTGATGTGATAACCGATAGAACAAAAATAATATCAATTAAATAATTTATTTAAGCTTGTTGAGCAAAATACCCACCTTCATTGTGGTAAAGTTATACCAAAATTATATAAAATAATAAATAGAAGAAGCGTATTCATTTATAACAACATCTATTTAAAGACATTAAGTACCATAAAAAAAGCCACACGAAATAATAATATAGCACACTTATTTTCTACTTACATTTAAACTATATGGAGAGGGGTTCAACTGTGGTCTCTGAGACACTAATTCAACTAAAAAAAGAACTTTTTGTACTTGCATTAAACGAGCAATAGCTGGAGGGTGTAAATTTTGGAAATAAAAATTCTCTAGCAGGCGAATAAAAAAGTGTTAATTAAAGCAAGTACATGTTTAAAACTACTTTAGTTTTGTAATGGAAAAAAGCTATTGTGTTTAATAAATATTTATATGTATAAACATAGGAAGAAAGCTTAGAAGATGCAGCTTGATAAGTAAAAATCGAGATTTAAATTGATCACAGATCTAATTTTGTTTAGCATCTTCATCTTCTAAACGCATCTATCTATTTTGTTAAAAGCCAAAACTTAAAAAATAATAGTATGTCTATGTATTTGTAGAAGTATATTTTATTTGGAATAATTATGTATAAGGGTTGACAAATAATGAAATAATGATATTCAACAATTCGTAAACTTTAAACTGCATAAGTTAATTTGTCGGCTGAACATAACTTTTATAAAACCCTAAGTTATCTTAATGTTGTATTTTTTTTTATAGAAAATTTAATTCTGCCTTTACATAAAAATGGTTTCCTTAAACCCTATTTTTTTTTTTAATTTTATAAACGACTCGGCAGTCGGCACCAAAGTTTTAATTAATTTCTTGGTGGTGCACATGACTGACTCAACTCTATTGAAATCCTTCGAAAAATATTTTTAATTACTAAAATGTTCACAATTTACGTAGAAAGAAGTGTGTGTTCAAGTTCAACCCACACTTAAAAAGGAAATGAATGAATGGAGATTTTAGAGTAAATCAAACAGTCTTCAGCAACTTTTTTTTCATCGTCTGAAACGGTCTAGTATATAGTTTTTTGACAGACAGATTAGATATATATGTAAATAAAAGGGGCTGTTCACGTTGAGACGGTCTAAAGATTCGTAGCGATTTTAATGGAAAATTGAGAGGTTCTATCGTGAAACTTGTGACCGTCCTTACGACCGTCTCAACATGAATTTCAATTAACCTTTTTGTTAATTGCATTAAGGTTTTTATTTACCTTCTATCTTCTATACAAGGCGTTTTTTTTATTGGGAACCTTTAGCTGGCACAGCAATGCAAGTCCGAATAAAAAGATTATAATCACTATTATATCCACTTTTAAATCGTGGCAAAGTTGGTATGCGTGTCAAAATCAGCTGTCGCCGATATACAATATAGAAATTAAAAAAGATTAAAATCGTCATTTATTTGGACTAGCATTGTTGCGCATATATATTAACATAACTAGTATACAATTTCAATATATTTTCTTTCCATTTCATACTATTTTGGATCATCAGTTGATGTTTTTTTTTTCAAAATAAACTTAAGGGATGTGTTGGAAAAATATTGGCGCAAAATTTTAAACGATTTAGTACGATGTTAAAGCCATTTTATCATACTAAAAAAGGCTTTAACATCGTACTAAATCGTTTAAAATTTTGCGCTATTGTCTTTTTTATTCAAGTATAATAAGGAGGAATGGTTAGATTCAGGTTGAGTTGCATTAGAGTTGAGTAGCTGTTGAAAGATTGAAATGACAAAAAAGGATGTATCTCAGCGTTTTTCTAACATTTTTTCAATATAAAAACACTTGCTTTTGCGTCTAGTAGTGAAAAATACTATTTTTAAAAACCTCACGTTGACCGTCTAACCATAACTTAATTTTCCAAATCAACACATTATGCTTTTAATGAAAACAAAGCACAAACGCATCTTTAAATGCCAACCTTCAATAAAAAATATTTTTCTGCAAACTATTTCAGGCACTTCAAAACTTAATCTCAACTATTATATAACCACTATATCAACACTCTTCCTTTGTTGTTGTTTAAAATTTGACTGCGCTGCTTATAGAATTCCCAATAAAAAAGGGACATAGCAAGCTGGCGGATTCAATCAATGGAGTGATTGATATTTCCTGGTTATATTATTTATTTATATTTTCTTCTGTAAATTTTGTACGATACTTGAATTTGTCAACCCGTGTGAAGACGGGGCAGTTGAAGTGAAAAACACCTGGTTTAAAAGTAATTTAGCCTAAACAAAGAAAAAAAGCTCTACAAAATCGAGGGATCAGATATGAGACAAAAGGTTAAAATATTAAAAAAAAAAAACTTAACAATTATACACCAGATCTAAAAGCTTAGTAGGAAGCTTTTTCTTACTTAAACTATTAACTTATAAATAATTTAAATATAATACTTTTTCAACAAGCGCATACATCAATACAAACATTAATTAAAAATTTACGAATTATTGGTAAATAAAGTGCTGTTAAGTGAGTCATTTGTGAAATCCGTGTTTTATGAAAAAAAAATGTTGTTTTATTTTATTTTATTTTATTTTTCAATGCTCTTCGAATTTACTTTACAGCATAATTTTCTGCAATTTTGCATGCCACGATATTTTGTTGTTTTAATTTGGAATACACACTTAAAATAAAAAATATTGGTGGGAAAAATGCACATACATTTTGTATTTTCTTGTTCATAACTTCTTTCTTTTACAAGGGAATTTTTAAATTTGATTTGTGAAATTAGTGTGTTGGAGAGAGATTAAAATGTTGTTAATGGAAAATAAGAATTGAGAGTGCGAAAGAACAAAAATTAAAATAGTGTTAAAATCCAAATTAACTACTTTCAAACATATTAGTTTTCTATAATGGTTAATTATTTTAAACTTAATCACTAATAATAATAATTTTTATTAATTAATATATAACAATAAAATTAAATAAAGTTGTGTTGTCGGGGCATTAGTTATTTTTGTTTTGTTATTTATTAAAAAATGCAATGAATTAGCAATTGATTGTGCCAGTCAAGCATTAGTTTAATTATGATTAATGTGCATGCAGCACAACTCGTATGATTATAGGTTATTAATTCTAAAAAATTAAGACTTTGAAATTTTTTAACTCGATTATGAAATAATTTAACATAAAGAAAAGAATGTTTTTAACGTGAAATGTTTAATGGATTTAAAACTTTCGAGGACAATCAGATGTAATTAAATAATATCAAACAGAAACTCACCTCATCAAAGAAGACTTGAGTCTTACGTAAAATGTGCTTTAACTCGGTAAGTTCAAGAAAGTTACGTTTTAATGCTTCGGCATTTTGATTAACCTCACGAAGCTCATTCTCAAGTTTCTCAAAAGTAGCCTAATACATAAAATAAAAAAAATTAATAATAATAAACAAATAAATTACTATTCAATTATTTTACCTCAAGATCAATCATTTCCCTAGGCTGGGGAGCTTCGGGACTATCGCCGGTATCGAGCATCGGAATACCATCTTTTTTAATTTCCTTTTCTAAATAACGCAATTTTCTTTCCATTTCATCGCAACGACGAACTTCATTAACAAATTTCCGTTGAAATGCATTGACATCAGGATTTAACTTAAAAAAAAAAATAACTTCAGAATTTAGTTTTTTTTATAAGATTAAAACTTACATCTCTAAACTGAACTAATCCAAGCTCACCGAGCTCAGACACACAAGCGTAGGCAGCTTCACTTTGAAGAAAAAGCTGACACAAGGTCATTTCTTCGCTCCGAAACAACGACCCCATGATGCTTATCGTTCAATTCCAATACCCAAATTTAACAGGAGAACCAAAATATCAATTCAGATGTGAGTTTGTGGTTGATTTTTGTTCTGCAATGTAAAGTAAATAAAATATTGAATGAAACAACAACTCAAGTGTGCTACATACGACATAATTAGGCTTTAATTTTATATTAATCACTGTTACTAGCTATTTTTTTACAGATTTTTTGCGATAACAATATCGGAAAGAAAATCGATCAACAACACAGTAACCATAAGATAACCTTATCACATTGAATGAACAATTTTAACGCAATATACTTCACATGGGCAAACATTTATTTTTCTTAGTATAAAACTATAACAGCAACAAAAAATAATCAAATAAAAGTTCATAATTATTTATTTATTTATTTAAAAGCTTTTAAAAAAAAAATGAACAAACTCCATTTAACACCTCCTAATATAATATATATAATAATATAATATAATAATTATAGTTTTAAAAGATATGGTTACGTTAGGTTAGGTTTACGTGGCTGTCAGCAGATACGCTTGACACACCATAAGTTGATCCATTGTGATACTACAATAACCTAAAAGACTTTCTTCCTACTCGTTGAACCACTTAGAGCTTCTCACGAAGTGCGCGAGACTATTCATTTTTTGATTAGCCAGATAACTAGGATCATTGTAGTAGAATTCGCCCAGGTGGAGCCTACGCCTTTGAGATAGAGCAGGACACGTACAGAGGAAGGTGTGGAATCGATTCTTCCTCTTCTTCATCCATACAGCTTCTGCAAAAATCGTTTGAAAATACTCCAAGCCTCGTTGCGTGCTTGCCCGGTAATGACACCTATAACAGGGCTAATTAGCAGTCTGCTTAGAGATATCAAACACTAAGAGCGCTTCAGATCCACCATAGGCCAGATCTGGATTTAAAAATGGTCTGAGAAATATTTTTTTATAAAATGTATTTTTGCAATTGAAAATATTTATGATAACGGGTCAAGTGCAGAGACTTGAAAAATGAGTCACTGACCTATGCTTATTACGTTGTGTTTTCTTTAATCAATAAATCAATAAAATTGCTGTTTTTAATTTCCATTGTGTTGAGATGGAACCAAACTGAGCACAGCAAAGAGAATTAAACAACTGAAACTTACAAAAATTGATAAGATTTTCTATCATATGTCTAAAATGTTTGGTTTTTTTTTGTAAGAAAAAAGTAACATAAGGAAAACTTGATTCACATTGAATTCATGGTAACTCAACTCCGCCAAAAAAATAAAATGCACAACTGGGTCGCACGAACTTGCTCTTATGTGCGTTCACACTGTGGTTTTAAAGTTTGAATAGTTTACATCCGTGGGAGACTATTTATCTTATGCCAAAATCTTAGTTCAGTTTAAGGTAGTACTATGTAAATACATAAATATGAACAAATTAGCACCGTGTTGCACATATACATACATATGTGTACATGAAACTTACATTTAAGACAGACAAATTGTTAAAAAACAATTGTTGAAAACATTTTTAAGAAGCAAAATTGGTACGCCATTTTTTTAGTATTATTAATGCAGAGTTTAAAAATTAGTTTAAAAAAATCATCTACCCGTTTTCGAAATATCGAATTTTCAAAAAAAATAATTTTGAAATTTTGTTTAAAAATCCAAAAATCGTTTTTTTTTTTTTAATTTTGGTATGCAATATTATTTACATTAATATTGTTTACAATCGGTTCAACAAATAGCCAGATATCAAGAAAATGGTTCTATTGGAAATACCATTTTTAATCGATAGATTACATTTTTTTCCAATAATAATCGTACTGATATTATCTCAAATAAATTTTAATCAAAATCGTAGCAGCCGCTTTTAAGAAAAACGAGAATTTCTTTACCGTTTTTAAACACGCCTTGTATGGAAGGCACCGTTATTTTTGGTCATAAGAATCATTTTTATTTAAAAAAAAACATGTTAACAAAGTAATTTTCGAACTATTGCTTGAATTTTTTTATTTTTTAGGCCCCGAGGAGCAAACGAAAAAACAACAACCAGGCAAATCAAGCTTCTGGTTAATTTAATGCAAGAGAAACCCGACGTGTCGTCGCATTCTTTAGTATTCTTTTCCGATGAAGGATACCTCGAATGTAATTTGAACCTCCGATAGAGTGTGCGTTGCAAAAAAATTTCCGTTCCGACGGAATTCTGCTAGGGCAGAATGTTAAAAAACTGCAAAATGCTAAGTTTAATAGAAATCGACCTAGTTTCCGAATTATTAAGTTCTAAAAAATTGCTCAAAATCAGTTGAGCCGTTTATGAAAATCAAATACATGGTTCTATGGGAGGTAGTTTTTGAGAAAAATAAGATTTTTAAAATTTGTACGACAGGAACCATTATTTTTGGTCTTAAAAATAAAATAAAAAAACGTGTCGGGGAATGCCCAAAAACCACTAGTTACCAAGTTTAAAGAAAGTCGACCAACCCGTTTAGGCTGAAGCCGAAAAGATATGGAAACCTTGATCAAAATCTCGAGTTCGGTTTTTTTTTTTAACTTAGTACCTACTTACATATATAGCAAGTAAAAATATAATGTACCTATTTACTTATAACAATTTTATATGGAATTTTGAAAGTGACGAACTAATTCTTTTTTATTATCGCTCTTTAGCTAATCGGCAATTCATCATAGCAAATTCCACCCAGAAATCAAATGCTTCACATCTCGATTTATTTTGCCTTGGACCAAAGTAGTAGACTGCCATAAAAAACAATTACAAATTTTTAAAGGGAAAAACCGAATGTTTTGTCAAAATCTGGATTTTGTCCGTTATGTAATAATAGCTTCATAAAAATAATGTACCTGGTACTGACTACATCAATATGGTACCATAACAAACTAAAACAATTAATATAATTAATACAAATGAGGTGGTTTTGTTTGAATTCGCGAACTCATTAATTTTGATAGTCACATGACTGAAACATAAACAAAACAAAACGAATCACATTGTATACATATTATGTAGATAGAAGTTATAATATTGATTACATTATAATGCAGGTGTTTTTTTTTTTTTTTTAGTAATTCCTTGGTAGATATCATTTAGATCATTGTACGATTTGAAAGCATTTAATTTAACGAGTACTCCCCGCCAAAATGTTTGTGTTTAGAATAAATATTTTTGTTTTAAATTGTCAGGTAGGACTGCTTCAAATAATATTTTCTGAAAGATTGAGGATAAATTTTTTTTTGTCATGTAAGTTGAGAAATGAGAATATTTAACCTATAATACTTTTATTTCTAAACAGATCTTGCGACAGTATCTATGTACGCAGGCTTTCATTCGACGATGTCTTTTAGTTGTCTTTTAATAACACGTATAGTCTAAACTGGATGGCCTCATCACTTAGCTCATGAGGTTATAGATTCTTACGCCAATGTATCGATAAATTTATTTCATGCACAAAATATGCAAATGGGTCGCCTAGTTAAATATTTGGTTAAATTCTGGGTCTAAAATGCATCTTTCCTAGTGCATTTTTCGACCATAACTAAGCCCATTGCGTTCAAGATTAAAACCAAATTCAAACTGTAGAAGTAAACGAGAAAATCTAAAAATATGGGGTTGCCTAATTTTAAGTGGGGCACACTATTTTTTTTAGGTTAAAATTGGTTCTAAGTAAATAATATTGTACTGAAAATAATAATATTGGATTGCACCTTACATTTCTTGCTACATCCAGAGCTTCACACCTGTAAACTACTTTCGTTTTCAGTTAAGCTGGTTTAAGTCTAAACTTTGGCGTCGGTCGTGTGTAAAAATCACATCGTCTTAAGCATCTCTACAATACCATTCAAAGGTGATAGGATGCGATGCATTTGAATGATCACACTCACTTCAGAAATTATATCAATAATAAGCAACAATTTGTTTTGTTAGATGAATAGATGATTGGTCGTACGTTTTATGGTTTTTCTGAAGAGTGTATCTAGATGCTTCCGAATTTTTGAAACTAAACCTGATAAACTTTGTACGACCAATGAGAAACGACATAACAGCTTGCAGCGAATGCTAAAGCATAAATTATATCTTCAATAAACAATTTTTTGTTTACTGGATAGTTGCAGATTATTCGCAATCGAGTTCTTATCGGTTTAGGCTGGCTACGAAAGAATTCAATGCATTGCCGTGTTAGTTCTTTAATGCAGTCTATTGACCCTTCGTTCTTCATTTAAAAATTTTTACCAATTGGTAAATTTAAATTAGGCAAAAATAAAAATTTTACCTTCCCGAGGGAGTTGTTTAAAAAGAGTAAGGAAATACTCGTATGAACGTCCCAAAAGCTTGTTTCGTTACTTTATTGAATAATAAACAACAAATATTCAATGAAACTCGTATAAAATGCAGGTATGTTCTTTAGCATTTCCGTATTGTCTGGAATTCTGGAGTTTCGTGTCAAGTTTAATGAGGATGGGACTTCCTCCCCAGTGCACATTCTGGTAGTAATTTTAATTTTAAGTTTGAAAAAAAATTACAGACTAGACCGAAACGTTGCTTACCCTTTGCGTGGTAATATTATGTACTTTTGATTGGGAGGCAACAAATTGACCTTTTAACAATTTCAAATGACGATACCATTTATTTTCATTGGAAACTGTATTTTGCCAACGTGTATTTAGTGTACATACACTTTGTGGTAAATTCTCAACTTTGTTGTAATATTTTCAGATTGCAACGGACAGACTCGAAAACAATGGAGAAAGTTTTTCTTTGGTTTTTTTTTTTTGCATCTTCACACAAGTAATTTTTTTTTCTATTTTTGCAACAAATGGACAAAATTTTGAGTCATTTTTGTTTTTAGTCCCCATGTATTAAATACTTCCGTATCGTAAAAATAAGGAAACAGATTTCGAAGAAAATAAATGAATCAAAAAATTGTAAAAATCGATATTCTCTTATTCTTATACGCCCCTGATAGAACCCATTTACAAGCCCCTAAAAGTTAGGAAAATCTAAAAGTTATTATTTGTATGTATTGAAAATGTATTAGTCACTTAATTTACTAGATAAAGATGGTAAAAATTATTGAAAAATAATTTTATAAAAAAAAAATGTTTTTAAAGAATTCGCACTTACATCTATACCGCGGAAGAAATGGAATTGAACTGATACCGATTTGATGAAGTTAAAGTTAAAGTGTTGGAAAATTAAATGATTGTGAATTTGTCTGTATTCATTTGTTCACAATAGATAAAACACACTACGTTTACATGAGCGGATTCACGGATCGGATTCAATCTGAATCGAAATTTCGATCCAGGTATTATGACGATGCCGGATCGAAAGATAGAAATGGAATCGAAGTGACAGTCTTGCTGCCGATTCTTCGATCTAGGTATACATTTATATTCGATTCCATTCGATGCAGGTTTACAAATTCCTAAATCCTGATTCGATTCGGATTTAATTCTCCATGTAAACGCAGCATACTACATTTATATGCAGAATCGAAAGATCGAATTGTATTTTTGACCATGTTTTTTCCTCCACTTGAGTTGAGAGCCTGATTTGGAGTTGAGTTGATGTTGAAATTACTGAAGAATTATAGTCGTCAGTCTATTTACAGCTATACAAAAGTAAATACATATATTAAGGGTATTCATGCAACGTCGGCAAACCATCGTAAACGTGGTAAACGTCGGAAAGTTTACGATGTTGTAAACGAACTATAAAATTTTGTATGGGAAATCTTTTTCGACAAATCGTAAACTTTCACACAAGAATTTGTGTCTTAAACATCGTAAATGAAATGGTAAACATGGTAAACTTTTTTTTTTAATTACATAGTGATGGTTGTCAGCTGATTGGAAACTTTACGATTTTACGATGTCGTAAAGTTTCAGCCGTTGCATGAATACCCTTATTAGGGGCTTTCATGAAACGTTTGTTAGAAACTACTTTACGATTTTACGAAAATCGATGTGGGTGCTAAACCATCACCATGTTAAAAACAACAACAACTAATCCCCTAAGGGCTAAGCTAAACCCAGAGAATTCTCTGGGCTAAGCTTAAGCACACATAAAAACTGTGTTACCAACGTTAATTATATACTTATTATCAATAGTTTGTATGAAAACTCCATTTTGTTTCTGTGATGCTGTCACTAATCCCTGTGGTAGTTTTTTTTCGTGCAATTTCCTCTGAGCTTACAAAAAAATGTCTATTATATATTATTCCGAGAAATGTTTGGAACACAGCTAGTGTGAAGGTACTTTAAGAATGATCTTTCAAACCAACTCCTTCGACTCGACTTTTCTAAAAGTGGGATTGAGTCGAGTGAAGCTCATTTCAACTAAAAATAAAGAAAAATTCGAAGTGAGACTGCTTTTAAACGCTGCAAATATGCTGCAATTACCCTTGCAATTTTTAAGCATGTCGGCGGGGGACGTATGCGATGTCCGGGGTAGACAAAGTTGCAGAGGTTGAAATAATTGCAGAGTTATCGCTCTTTCTTCTTTGTGCTTTTTCTTATTGTTTGAGACATAAGCGGAGTAAAGAGTGAGGAGATATTATTTCCTTCTCATTTAACAAAAATTGCAGGTATTAAAATTTGCAGCGTTTAAATGGATGCTGCAATCGGAAAGAAACTCAAAAGGGAATTGCGGATAGAAATTGCAGTCGTCTAAAAGCAGTCTGAGCTCCAAATTCGAAATTGTATTTTGATGTAGAAAAATGCAAAATCGAAACATCGAGTTGGATTAGGGTTGGATTTTAAATTTCGTCCCTCGAGTTGAGAGCTCAATTCGGGGTTTCCTAACAATTTTTTGTATGTAAAATCCTCAATAAAGCTGCTTTTAGACGACAGCGATTTTTAAGTAACGTTTCTCTTTTGGTTTCCTTTCAAATGCAAAGATGTTTTTAAACTCTGCGTTTTTAATTAGATTTTACCTTTGTTAAATGAAAGTTAAACATCTAACCAGACTCTTCTACTACGCTTATATTTCGAACACTAACGGTTCGGCTAATTCACTCTTATCCAGATTAAAACTTTAATCCGGATGTTAATTATACAAATTCAATGTTAATACGTCCGGATTTAAGTTTTAATTTGGATGTATCGAGTGAATAATATAGCGGTAAGAAAAGAAAAACAGCACAAAGATGAAAGAGCACCACCACATACGTTCCCCGCCTACGCGCCTAAAAATCGCAAGGTTGTGCATCTGCTCTGCACACGAATAGCCTCGTCATAGATGCGTGCAAGATGCCTAAATTGCATCGTTTAACAACAAGTATTTCTTCATCTAAGGTGAAATCTTTACAAAAGCTCTCCCAAACCAACGCGACAACAAAACTTTCGTTGGTAAACTTAAATTTTATTTTACTTTTCACATCAGATACACCTCAACTTAAAATTAAGCGAAGGAATGTTAACACTTTTTCCTCACCAAATTTAACAGCATCATTGGTTCAATTATTTATTTTTTTGCAATATTTGATATGAGATTGCTTTTGACTTCTGATGAAGGTTTCTCCTCCCACTGTGAAGCTGACGGAGTCTGCTCCTTTAGATCTCAGGAACTTGAACTGTTTAAATGTGCTTGCGGAAAAAATTTGATAGCAAATTTAACCAATTAAAAAATAAACTATAAAAAAATCACACATAGAGGGAACAATATAGATACCTACACCAAAACCAATCCGAATAAAAAGTATGGATAAATAGAGTTAGTTACATTTGGAAAATCTCCAGCCACTGAGCCTCTTATTACTTTTCATACGGGTTTTTCGAACACAAAAAAAATTCGGCGATTTATCTTATTCCAAAAATCTGTGTGATTTGATGTCATACTAAATTCTGAGACATCACGACGGCCTATTATAAACTTTTTAAAATGCGGATGAAGGTCATACAAAGATTTATTCGAAACTTTGCTTTGAAATGTACATAAATTGATCTCTTCTTTTTACTCTTTGATAGAAGAGTTTGGTTTTGAGCAAAAAAAACAATCTTAACTTATATGTACATATTTTGTACCGACTAGTAGTACTAATCGTTACTAACTATTGCTTTATTTTCCAATACTCTTAAAATTCTGTCCAATTTCAAGTTGTGAGCTTCTTCAATTTCCTCCAACTTTTTGAGAATTCGATTTTCAGATTCTTGTACTTTTTTGTCAATGTAACTGAATATGTGCGAATTATTGAGTGAGTCAGTCACACCTATCTCAGCTGGTTTTGTTTTCAGTTCATTTTGAAGATCCATACCGTTTCTAAAATTTGCTATTAAATCCAAACCACCACTGTTCATAACATTATTGTAAGTTTCCAAGAACGTCTTGCACTTTTCTGCACTAGGCGACAATTTTTGATTTGAATTGTTCAGTAATTCTTTGACATTTTCGAGATTTATTCTGTTTGGTAGCAGTGTTGTGATGCCATTTGGATTGGGTGCAACATTTAATTGAATTCCATATACACAAAGTTCATTGGAGGGCGTTATCAGCTATAATACATAGGTTCAACATTTCTTAATGACCTCTAATTGATTTTTTATCTGAATTTACCTTGAGTGTCAAGTGCGTTACCCCTGATTTTTTAATTTCAACATCGTATCTGTATCCTTCAATGTCGTCACTGGAATCACCTTCATCATGCAAACGTTCTCCATATACAGTTTCTACGTATTCACTTTGTATTCCAGAAAAAAATTCAATTTTCGGGGATGTAGAAACGACAGTGATTGAGTCGATTTTAAATTTTGGAAGCACTCGAATTGCGAGTTCACAGGTGGGTTGATTTGATGTCGTACCACTGCTTAGAAGAATTGCCCGTTCTGTTGCAATTATATCATCCAAGTTCGGCCTTCAATGAAGAAAGTATTAATAAATCGTTTCTTTTTAACTTAAGGGTTTATAGAAGTTACTTGATGAAGTCTTCTGTAATGGTTATATTGGTTTGTATGGCCTTGGAAATGTCTGTGCCTGCAATAAGATTCCAGTTTGTTGTTGCCTGAGCGCCCACGTCCATTCCGACTAAGATGTGGATTCTTTTTGTTTGTTTTCACAAAGAAATTCTTGCAAATAAGAAATTTTCCTGTTTTGTTTTTTTGTTATTTATTTCCTTAAGGTTTGTTGACAGTCCATATCATATGTTTATCTTTTTTTGTCATCTTTATAATATTTTGGTGTCATTTTTTATTTTACCAGTGAAGCCAATAAACTTTTCCAAGACTTAAGGTGTCCCTTACACTTATATAAATGTTTCTACTAATACGCAATGACTTTTAAGTCGTGCAGTAGACGGATACTACACGGTGCTTCTTGAGGCTTGAAATCTTTCGACATTTAAGGAGCGGGAAAGTGGGAAGCGATCGGATCTCAATTTTGCACTCGTTATTAAACTTTTGAAATGAGTCAATCCACAAGATGCTTAATCACTCTTTTTAAAATATAACGAGTTCCAAAAAGAAGGAAAATGAGATAAACATGGTTTTTGCAAACATTTTTGATATTGTGTTTAACTCTGAAAAAAAGTCTGGAAGGACTTTTATGTAACGGTCACATTCAGTGTGGAGTCAACTCAGAGTTAGGCCCAGTCGTTCAAACGTGGGTCAAATATTTAATCCGTGACTCAGCAATTTTAACTCACTAATATTGACGGGTAACATCGTTCAACGATGGTTCAAGCATGTAATTGATTATTAATATCAACCTTGAAACATCGTTGAACCAAATTTAATCAGTTGATATCAGTAATTGAATATGAAATAAAGTGACGTCAACAACCAACAAATAAAAAGTGGGTGCTTCATATTTACATATTTACATATTTTCTACTATTTTGTTATTCTGAGGGTTAAAATAATTTCAAACAATATATTTAATATCAATTAAGGACCAATTTGTTCAAAACTGATCATCTTTAATCAAGGTTTATTGCAACTGTTAATTCACCGAACGTGCATTGTAAACAAAATGTTTGTAAAGTAATCCATAATTTGAATTGTTAATCATGGAAATCGTTAATCAAACGATTTTGATTGATTAGCGCCATTTAGTTAAATGGAACCTTTGAAAGTAATAATACAAATTTATTCTACTGTGAACAAACTTTTGGTTATTTTTTTGTGTTTATAAAATAAAATCCTTTTTTCAGGCATTGAATTATTCGCACATGAAAAACATATCCAAAACATAACGTATAAAGTGTCTATAACATATTAGGCGTGTTTTTTTTGCAAGCCCGGTGGGAATTGCAGGAAAAAAACGACCACAGGGATTAGTGACAGCAACACAGAAACAAAATGGAGTTTTCATACAAACTATCGATAACAAGTATATAATTTATGCCGGTAACACAGTTTTTCTGTGTGCTTAAGTTAAGCCCGGAGAATTATCTGGGCTTAGCTTAGCCCGTAGGGGATTAGTTGTTGTTGTATTTAACATGGTGATTGTTTAGCACCGACGTTGTTTTTTTCGACCAAATCCCTCTGGGCTTACAAAAAAACACGCCTATTGTATTGTATTCATGACTTAAAAGTCGTCATGTAGTAACAGACTTAGGATTGGTTCTTCGAAAACATTTTGAGAAACCTTCGAAAATAATATTTGCATTGGGAATCACTTATATTTCGAAATAACCTTGCCGATGTCATCTTGAGGTCATATCAAAAATTTGCAAAAGTTAATTTTGTTGGTCTCCAAATTTTGTTAGTCCTAGATCGTTCCATCAGTTCGATCTTCCATTATTTGAGTTTAAAATTATATTAAAACTTGGAAAAGTACTGAAAATGGCTGCCAAATATAAGATTGTTATGGTCCGTCATGGAGAATCTGAATGGAATCAAAAAAATCTTTTCTGCGGTTGGTTCGATGCCAACTTAAGTGAAAAGGGTATGTAAAAAATCTTGCGTTATGACAATTAAAAAAATCTTTAATTAAAACAAAAGGTCAGCAGGAAGCCGTTGCTGCTGGAAAGGCCGTCAAAGAAGCCGGCCTCAAATTCGATGTTGCTCACACCTCTGTGCTTACTCGTGCTCAGGTAACGTTGAACAATATCCTCAAGGAATCTGGCCAAACCGGAATACCCATTAACAAAACATGGAGATTAAACGAACGTCATTACGGAGGCCTTACTGGATTGAACAAATCCGAAACTGCCGCCAAGTATGGCGAGGATCAGGTGCAAATCTGGAGGCGTAGCTTCGACACTCCACCACCACCAATGGAACCTGGCCATCCCTACTACGACACCATTGTCAAGGATCCTCGCTATGCCGAAGGTCCAAAGGGCGACGAGTTCCCAATGTTCGAGTCCTTGAAACTCACCATTGCACGTACTTTGCCCTACTGGAACGACGTAATCATTCCACAACTGAAAGAAGGAAAACTGATCATCATTGCTGCCCATGGCAACAGCTTACGAGGAATCGTCAAGCATTTGGATAGTAAGTTGATGATATCTTTTGATTGGGGAAAGAAGAAAATTTAAATTTGGTTCTTTTTTCAAATAGACTTGTCCGATGATGCCATCATGGCCCTTAACCTGCCCACCGGTATTCCATTTGTCTATGAACTGGATGAAAACTTTAAGCCTGTTGTTTCAATGAAATTCTTGGGCGACGAAGAGACAGTTAAGAAGGCCATTGAATCAGTTGCTGCCCAAGGCAAAGCCAAGTAAACTGAAATCCAACCAGAGCATAAGAAATGCTTTTTAGTTTATTATGGTTTGGCTACACAAAAATTCAAGTATATCAGGTTATGTTTGTTCGTTGTATTGCAGTTAATTAAAAATTGATGTTTTTAAGTAAAATAAAAATATTTATTCATGTAGAACTAAAATTTATTTAAATAACTACCGTTGTTAAAATTATGAAGACTTAACTATCAAATGAATCGTCTTACTATGCGTTTCTTATTTGAAAGATATTCCAGATTTTCTTGAAGCATGACTAAAGATTATACTTCTTGTAAGTTATAACGTTGCGCAAAGCAAGAGCCAAGTTTATGTTAGTCCCGATTCTTCTGGTGTTTAGCGAATCTGTTTGCACAGAAATAAATATAAAAAAGTACTTGATTGTTGTTGTTCCATCAACCAAAAACATTTTCACATAAACAATGTTGTTAAATGTGCGTAGTGTAGTTGAAAAATAATTTGACAAAAGTGAAATAATTTTTTCTTTGAGGCATATTTTTTTTTCACTACGCCTAGCACCAATTTTTAACATTATTTCTTAAAAATGGTTTCGACGGCTCTGGCGCAATGGAGAGCAGCTTAAGTATTTGCAGAACGCTATGCAGACAGTCGTGAAACATGAAGAAAACATAAAACCAGACCCAAGAGTCTAATTTGTTGTTGTTTCAATTTGAGACATTTTGAAACAGCGTCTAACACATTCTAGTACGTCTGTACAATTATTGCACTTGGATTAATGCCCAGCATTAAATTATAAATGTATTTAAAAGTCCGGAATAAAATAGATATTAATTTTGTTTGCCATTACTGATGATTCAAATCCCCAATAAATCAACAATCCACTGATACAATACCGTTTAATAAAATTGATTGATAAATATCAATTATTAATTAATAGTTGATCTTCGCAATAAGGGTAAGTAAATAATTATGTTGTATCGGCTAAACCTGTTTTGTATATTTCTAGAGTATATTATAATAATAAAGGCATGAAGCTTTAATCCAGGTAAATATCAATTTAGTACAAATTTGAATGCACCGTTTTATTCGGACAAAAATTAATATTAACTAATAGATACACAGGTATACTATCAAAAATTATTCAAAAACTGTATTGAGTTGAACTTTTTTAAAGTAGGAGTCTTGTGCTGCGAAGATTTTTACTATCCCTTAGCATGCCTGAAAATTTTACGTTATTCGATTCAGTAATTCAGATTCTATCGATTTATGACCGTCTGCTCTATACAAGGCGAACCACTGTGCCGCGGCGCCCTGCCTAAATATTGTACTAAGATGCACACAAATAATTAAGGTGCTTTAAATTTTATATTGTTTAAAAATAAAAGTTTAGCAATAAAGTAGAACATTTCTCATAACGTCAAAACATTTCAAAGGATGAAGAATGCATGGGATTAGAAAGATCGTGATGCATAAAAAATCATAATTTACGCATCTTTTTTTTACATTTTGCATTACAAAATTAATCTACCATCTATACTGCCTTGCGAATATGAGTATTTTTGTTAAAATAATTATTGCACCCTATCCTTACCATATTAACTTAATACAGTTGTACAAAATAAAACTTAGCAGATGGAATAGTCATTTGATTCTTTTTATTTTACCTTTATAAATCTTTTTGTTTATAAAGTATGACTTTATACGAGTCACGTTCGCATCATTTCTCTAAGATGCGAAATGAAAGCCGGCATTCCTCGTCCTTTCTCATATGGCAACAAAGTTTCAAAGTCAAGCACTTCAAGGCTCTTTGCCACAGAACTTAAATTACATTGGAATATATAGCTGTCTTTGGCCAGTTGTTCGGCCAACTCAACTTGATGGTTATCCATTAGGGTGTCGTTTACAACCACTAAGCCGGGTTTTTTATTTTTCAAAATGTCCATACAAGTTCCAGCGCCGGCGTGTCCAATTGTCAGGTCCGAATTAATTATATCTGTCCGCTCTGGTCCGAATTTAAATTGATAAATTTCTACCGCTATGCCGTAACTTTGGGCTTTGTTCACCGGTGGAGCTTTACCGGTTCCATACTGTACAGTAATTTTCTTACATCCTCTTCTTTGCAATAATAGCAGTACTTCATCGGAAAATATCTTCTCAATTAGAGCATCGAACTTAGTAGTCCCCACAGTGACGTAAATTGATTTTAATTGAATCATTTTGAAAAAAAACAAGAAAAGGACAATAATAAAGTTTTTGGAAGTTGAAATGTTTTTCACCGCCACACAGATCAAACCAACGACAATTTTTTTATGTGACGTTTAGATATTTTGACATTTGCTATTTGCATTTGCAAAGTCAGAGATGGCATTAAGCCTAGTAAAGTTCAACAGGATGCACTCATTAATGAAAAATTTCTTTCATTCATGGGATGCATCTGCATTTATTTAAAATGAATACGTTGCAAAGATTGTGACGTTTCTCTTTTGGTTTAATTTTCGTGGCAAAGGTGCTTTTTAATAGATGTTAACTTTCTCAAATTAAAAGGAAACCACTTTCGACACTCTTTACTCCATTTATGCTGCTAGCTAGCTAGCGGAAAGAGAGTATTTAATTTTGCAAAAAGAAAAAGGAAAATCGTTTATATTCATCCCAATTACGAAGTGAAGTGTAGAGGTGATTGTTTTAAACTGAGCGGTTTATTCATATTCGTTTACTTGTTTTAATAAAATGTAGTTTAAGAGCAAAAATGGATTAGGGAAATAGGTAATATTCCTTTGTTAAGATATATATTATGTACATAAGTTTATTCAACTTTACAAATTAACACAAACCATACAAATTACTTTATTATGTTTGTATGTCTGTATGAAAATGAAGCAAATGGGTTCAACTTTTTTCTACTAAAAAATAGAATATTATTTTCAAAAGTTAAAAGAGACGGTTTTTGAGAAAAATACATTTTTTTATAGTGGCGGTTGAAAATTTTTGTTTAGGTATACCGTTATTTTTGACACAAAGAAAATCGCTGGGTTTAAAGTTAGTAGAAAATCGAACGAGCTATAATTACGGATTTTACTTCTTCTTCATGTAAAATCTGATCACAATCTCGAGTTCAATTTTTGTAAAGAATGTATAAGTATATATTTTTAAATATTTACTTAAATGGAAGTATACGTTATATACATTTATCAGAAGTACGAAGTTTTACATAATAATCTAAGTAATGCGAATGTGCCCCCATAAAACCAGGGTTATCCAGGAGGGGGATCTATCTCGCCCTGACTAGGAGGTAAGAGCAATTTTATAAAAAAATGACTTAAAATTGGAAAGATTCCCACTAATTCCCCCACTGTGTTGCAACTTACCGATGAAGGTGGAAAAATATTAGGCGGATTCATGCAACGTCGTAAAACACAAGATAAGTTTATTTTTTGGATAAATTTATCTTTTGGTAAATGAACTGTCAAATTTTTAATGGGAAATGGATTACGCAAATTGGATAAAATTATCTAAGGATTTTGTTACGGAAACTTATACAAATTTATTTGGATAAACTTATACAAACGTCATTGTGACTTTTATAATAAGACGTTTAATATTTGACGTTTAACGAACAGCTGATTCAATTACGCAGGATTTATCCAAATAAATAAAAAGGACGTTCACGCAAACTTTTGCGTAAACTTATCTTTTTACACAATAATTGGTAAACTTACATATCTCGTTGCATGAATACCCTTATTAAAAATATTGATTTCGGTTGGATGTGGCGATGCTTAAAAAAAAGATCTATGCCGCGTTTTATTATCGCAAATAACCCATTGGTTCACCCCGATATAATAAAACGATAAGTATACAAATGAAAACAATAGTTGTATGCTTATTTCTTTCTTCCCTATGTTTATTTATTTTTCATGTATTAAAAAAATGACTTGGGCTGCCACCCAAATCATGGAATTTTTACTAGACGTAACAAAAATCCTACCCATGTTTTATCGATGGTGAAGAAAGTGTGGGTTTGCAACTAAAGGACTTCGACCCTCTCACCGTTCACAGTGAGCACTTAGAGTTTTACCGCCAAAAAAAACCTCGGCTCCTCAGCATCAACGACGAACTCGACAGTAACACCAGTACGCAGATGACTTCATCGACGAGACTTTTTAATACATTGAAAATTGACTTGACTATTTTTAAATAAGTCCTGACTTACTTACAAACTTACTAACTGGCACGCGGATTTTAATTTATTTACATAAAATTACATTGATCGTGTTCCGCTGTTGTTACATAACCACAACATACTTTCTGCTTGATGGAAAAAAAATTAAAATACAAGCGCGGACACCTAGAAACTTCTCCTGAGCAGACCACACGACAGGAACAGAAGAAATTCATTTCATCTTTACCTGAATTAAAAAACAATCTGTTTACCAAAACAATGGGCGATACATTTTCATGGGAAGTCTTTGAGGCAAAAATGAAAACAATGCTGGAAGACGTTGCTCGAAAGGAGGACATCGGCGCTCTTATCGAAGACATTACAACACTAAAAAAAGAAAATCTGCAACTTCAAAAAGAATTGTCTTTTGTCAAAAATAAAATCCATTACTTAGATCAAAAATCACGGCGAGGCAATATTGTTGTATGTGGTCTTAAAGCCTCAAATACTCAGGAAGCTAAGCAGAGCATGCTGGAGCTGTGTACTTCAGTGTTAAATGTCAATGCTGGGATTGCAAGAGTCATCGAAATGAAACCTGGCTTAGAATATTTATTCGAGCTAGACTCTGCAATTCAAGTCAACAACCTTCTGTATAGCAGCGCCAAATTAAAAAATACAGGTGTATATCTCCAACGTGACTACACTGAAATCGAAAGGAATCAACGCTTTCATCTGCGACAAATAAAAAAAATTATTAAAAAACACAATCCTCATGCCAAATGTATGTTTAAAGACACCACACTTTATGTAAACAACTTCTCTTTTAAATGGACTGAATCGGCAATCATTGCAAACTCTGAAGAAAGTAAACAACTAATAGAAAACCTGTTCCGGAAGACCAACAACAACAACTACAATGTGCTTGTGAAGAAAACTCAGGCACAGCAGCAGCAGCGACAGCAGCAAAGATCATCATCCCAACTGTAACAAAAAAGAGTCTGTCAGATTATTTCTTATAATGTAGCTAATTTAGGAAACAAAGGAGTTTTTGGTAATTTTTATAAATTTATTAATGAATTCGATATTGTATTTTTGTATGAAACTCATTTGTTGCATGATAAACGTAGTGGTTTTGGCATTTATTTTAAAGATTATGTTGTTAGATGGATTGATGCAATCAAAACTTCTAACTATGGTCGAGCTAAGGGTGGATGTATTTTTGCTTACAAGAAATCTATTGAATCTAAATTTCAACTAAATTTTGTAAATTTGAATGATAATATTATACTAAATGGTATTTTTGATAGTAAAAGTGTATTTTTTATTCCAAAGTATCTAAACTGCACAAGTTGGTTATCCGACTTTGAAGGGTTAATGAACTTGATGGTAGAAGTAAATAAAAAGAATGTTGACTTTTGTATTCTGGGTGATTTGAATGCTAGAACAGGAACATTGCAAGAAGTCTGAAGAATTTTACACGTAAAATGTCTGTTCTGTCTTTTGAGTACAAATTTAATGGCGTTAATTTGTTAAATGTGAATGAAGTGTCTATTCTTGGTGTTTTGTTTGACAAAAAACTTGAATTCACGCAACATATTAATATGATTTGCAATAAGGCTAATTCAATATTAGGATGGATTAAAAGAGAATCACGTCAGTTTTCCGACCCCTACGTTATCAAACAACTGTTTATTTCATTTGTTAGACCCATCATAGAATATGCTTGCCAGGTGTGGTCTCCCTATTATACTTGCCATAAAATCAGAATCGAACAGATTCAAAAAAGATTTCTGAAATTTGCTCTCAGAGGTTTAGGATGGCAGAATCCATTGAATCTTCCTTCATATGATAACAGGCTCAAACTTATTGACCTACCTAGTCTAGATAGTAGACGTTCTTATTTATGTTTTGTTTTTATTGTTAAACTTATTGATGGTCAAATCGATGCTTTGAACCTTTTGTCTCGAGTTCATTTTAATGTTCCAAAGCGGAATCTAAGAGGTCTACCTGACCCTATTTATATAACGCACTATCGTACCAACTACGAAGAAAGTTCACCACTAAATAATATGTTGAAATTATATAACGTCAACCATAAATTATTAATTAATACTTCTGATGTATCAAATACCACTTTTAAAAAGATTTTTAATAATGTATAGTTTTAAGAAAATATTGTTCGCTAGATATTAATTAGCTTGTTTCAAATAAATAAAAAGTTGATGAAGAGATAGTAAGAGATTATCCTAACATTTCAACAACGCGTAATTCTAATGATAAATGTGTTGATGGTAATGGAAAAAAACTCCTTGAATTATTTGATGACTACGGTAGAATAATTTTAAATGGTAGAACGGTAGGAGATGAAGGTGGTGAGTTCACTTTTATGGGTGCTATGGGTAAATCAGTTAATGATTATTGTTGTTGTTCGGTGGATTTTCTAAAATTTATAAAAAAGTTCTCTGTTTTGCCCAAACCATACTCTGACCATATGCCGCTCCGAATCGATATCTCCGTCGATACAACAAGCGTTGCAAGAAGTTTTATTTTGCCAAATAAACTGCTCTGGCATTCAAGTATGTTTCATGAGTATCAAATTAAGCTAGACCAACTTGTCAACTTGAATGAGTATAATAGTATTTCAAATATAGATATTCAAACTGACAACATAAAACATAAAATCTTGAGATCCAGTAATTTCAGAAACACATCTAAGCAATATGATCCAAAAAATGACTGGTTTGACGCACAGTGCTCAAACGCTAGGCGGAAAATGTTCAATTGCTTAAGAGTGTACCAAAAATATAAAATTGAAAGTTTAAGATTAAGATATCATGAAAGTGCTAAAAAATTTAAAATGCTTTGTAAGGAAAAAAAACTTTTATATCAAAATACTGTTCTTAATAAGCTTAAAAGTGTTAAAAATTCTAAGGATTGGTGGGCCTTAGCTAACACAATTAAAAAGAAAAAAATTATTGTAGGTTCTAACCTATCAGTTGAGTGTTTCAAAGATTACTTTAGTAGTTTATTGTCATCGGAAACTAATGCAGATCTGCATATGCAACAACTCCCGGTTATTGTAAATGCAGCTCTTGATTCAAATATATCATTGACAGAATTGTGCTTTGTGTTATCCGGTTCAAAAGACAACAAAGCTCCAGGTTTAGACCGAATACCTTTTGAGTTTTATAAAAACGCCCCATTAAGTTTTATAAATGAGATATTACTATATTTTAATAATATCTTTGAAACAGAACAGATACCTACATCATTTCATCAGTCGATAATTATTCCCATTTTTAAAAAAGGCGATGTAAGCGAAGTATCAAATTACAGAGGTTTATCTCTATCGGATACTCTTTATAAATTATTTACAAGTGTCCTGCTAAATCGTATCAATGATTGGTTGGAAGAAAATCATGTGCTCAATGAGTATCAAGCCGGTTTTCGTAAAGGTTACTCAACTGTTGATAATATTTTCAATCTGAATAGCATTGTTCACTTAAAATTTAAACAAAATAAGAAGGTTTTCACTTTTTTCGTTGATTTTAAATCAGCCTTTGACACGATACCAAGAAATGCCCTTTTCTATAAATTGAGATCCTTTGGTATGTCAAATAAAATTATAAGGATTCTGAAAATCCTATACAGTGATACTGAGTCAGCTATATGGGACGGTAGCTCATTTTCTGAATTCTTTAGTGTCCGTCAAGGTGTAAAGCAGGGATGTAAATTAAGCCCAATATTGTTTGCACTGTATTTAAATGATTTGAGCAATGAACTCTCTGGGGGTGTTGAAATCTGTGGTTCTAGGATAAAAGTTTTACTTTATGCTGATGACCTGGTTCTTTTGGCAGAAAGCCCACAAGAATTACAAACCATGATTAATAAGCTGGCAGAATACTGCACATTGTGGAAGTTAATTATTAATCTATCAAAATCGAAATGTATGGTTTTCCGAAAGGGTGCACGCCGTCCACTTGAACAAAAATGGTACCTTAATGAATCAGAAGTAGAAGTAGTAAATGAATACCAATACCTCGGTGTACTTTTAACCTATAACCTAAAGTACAAGAAACACCTTGAAAAAAAGCTTATTAGTTCAAAAAATGCAATCAATTCCACATGGTCATCTTTTATTAATAATCAAAATATATCTCAAAGCAATAAGCTAAAAATTTTTGAGGCAGCTTCGAGATCTATCATGTGCTACTCAGCACCTGTTTGGGGTCAGTGTGAACATGATGAGGTGGAAAAACTTTTACGCTTCTTCCTTAAAAAAATGCTATTTCTACCCAAAAACACTCCCAATTACATGTTGCATCTCGAAACTGGGATCAATAAAATGTTTATATATACTCTCAATTTACATTTTGAGTATATTTGGAAAGTATTTAGTTATCCGAGAAACCGGCTTCCAAAAATACTAGCAGAAGAAACAATTCAAGAGTCAACATTCTGGGTAAATGATTGGATTAAATTGTTTAATGATGCAGGAATAGAATTGAACTTTTATTCTCAAAATATTGACTGGAATGTGAAACATAAGTCTGTTATCGAAAAACTAAAAGATATATTTTGGGAAAAAAACGTTGAAATGGCTCGAATGTCACAGTTTCATGATGAATATTGTCGTCTTGAATACTCAGCAAACAATTTATATTTTAATGATGAATACCACACTAAAGTCATATCATTAATTTTCAAGGGAAGAGGCGGGCTTCTAGATATTAATGCTCGTGCTTTTAAAGAAAATACAAACGGAAATTGCACAATTTGTAACTTGGATGAAGCCGAAAATACTTTCCACCTTGTAGCAATATGCCCAATTTACAAAAAAATTAGACTCTTTTACTTTGGAAAGGTACAGTTAACGAAAACAGATTTTTACATACAAATGAATGGCCAAAACTACTCCATTCTTTATTTATATTTGGAAGAAGTTTTGAATTATAGAAACTTAATTATTAATGAATTCATTTAATGTTAAAACTTTTTATATTGAATATTATAATAAACAAAAAAAATATAATGAAAAAAAAAATATATATTTAAATAAATAATCAAAAATTAGTAAATCGTATTTGCCAATCTGACAGACAACACTATAGTTAATGTCATATTATTTTGTAAATTATACATTATAATTGTTATTTGATACTATACAAAATCAATACATACATTTGTATTCTTATTATTATTTAGGATATATTATGTCAGTAACCTATGTATAGATATTGTTTTTTGTATCCAATTTTTGAAAAAATAAAATACATTATTATTATTATTATTATTATTATTATTATTATTATTAACTGGCACGCGGAATGTAATGCAATTCTACCTCCACGTGGTGCATATGGGTAACACTAAATACAGTGCTGTACTTTACCTACAAAGATGAACCTATCATCAATTCATTAATCCTCAAAATGAAATCACCGTAAATACCATTTTCTCAAAAATTAGAAGACATAAAACCATTCGTTTTTTTTGGGTTCGATTCAGAATTGATATAAGCATTGACCACAAAAAACCAATTTAGCACTTCATTTCACAATCTTGAAAAAAATTGGTCTAAACTTTTTTTTATCAAAATTTTGAGTTTGCATGCGAATTTTTCAAAAACTATTGACATACATTTCATTTTAAGTAGTTTTTTTCTTAAATTGCCCCTACCTCCTAAACGGAGCGAAATAGGGGGTAATAGTAAAAAATGCTTGTTTTCAACGCCTCTACAAAAAACCGTTGTTAATTTTTGTCGCCAAAGTTATTGTACTCTCTTATTATTTTAATGTAAATTTGAATTTGCGTTGCTAATGTCGTTTTCCATTGGACGTCCGGAATCAAAAAGAACTCTTCTGAAACCATTCCATTGGCAAAAAAAACTAATCAATTTAAGCTCCAACTTCAATTATTATTATTATTAAGAACTCACTCATATCACTTGGCCAACAGCTTGTCAGATTTTGCGATTAATCGCCAAACAGGCGATGTGAACTTTTATTTAGCGACACCTAAATCAGTTTGCGATGTACCCCCGAAAAAGGCGATATTTTAAGTTTTTGGCGATTTAAATTTTTTGAATTGAAATTCCAATATGCTGAAATGCTTTCGACATTTACTGCCTCAATGTATGAAAAATATCAAATTTTACCTTGAAACACTGTGATTTTCTAGCCAAAACTACATAAAAAAATGGTATAAAAAAATTAAAATGTGTTGTTTTTGACAGAAAATCACAGAGTTTTAAAGTAAAGGAACGCAAATATTGATACATATGTACATACATATGTACATTGAATTTATTGAAAAAGACTAGATAAACAAAGGAATATTCTTTTCTTTAATTTTTAAGCCTTGTTTAAATAATTGTTAATATCCGATCAAGTTTCTTATACTTACATGCATACATATACATATGTATGTACAAATTAATTATTATTTTTTTTTTCGTAAAAATTAAAGTTGCGAAACTTTATTTTATTTTTGAATTTGATGGATTTTTTGGGGAGAACTTTTTTCTTTAATTTGGCGATTTTTTGGTGATTTAAATTTTCTCTTTGTCGATTTTGCTTTTTCAAACCTGACAACCCTGACGGTCGGTTGCGCATAGAGGATTCAAGGGAACAAAATTGTTGCGCAAGAGATTAATGAGTGCATCCTTTTTTTTTACCCACCAGAGATGAAATACTTTTTTTCAAATTTTCAAAACTGGATAGTAAACCATGACCATATCTCATGTAAAAAAAAGTCCATCGCTGAAACGTGAGTGACCCTGACCCCTATTTAACTTGGATGGAAACAAAAACAAAACCCACCCTTACGCCTCCTAACCTCAGTCATATCGAAATTGAAACTGCGACGATAGAAACAATGTGTACATCTTTTTGTGTTTTTTCAGCAATTTTCGTATTTTTTTTTGTCTATCACACTGACACGATGATTCCTCAATGCAATGACATCTAAGTTGGGGAGAAGTAAATAGTTAACACTGCAATAAATTCGACGGAATTTAAATTCGACGGAATTTAAAACATATCAGCCTCATTGTTTGACCCGAACAACAATTCATCTGAAAAATTTGTCATTTTATTTTTGTGAGTGTCACCTAAAATTTTATGTTCAAAAAATTCCCCTTATTGTGAACATTAATTTCGGGCGGAATGTATAATGCCATTGACAGCCTAAATTTTAACCTATTTTTAGTTGGCGAACGAAATCCCATTCGGGTGAAACTGACAAATATTTTTCGGGTGAAACTCAGTGTTTTTTTTGTTCGTCCTTTAGGAATAATAATCATGTCAATTATGGAATCCGCAATACTGCATCCGTAATGATTCGCAGTGCTGTGCTGTCTTTTTCTTTACCCATTTCTCGTGAAAAGAAAAGAGAACACTATACTGAGAATCACTGCGGATCCAGTATTGCGTATTGCATAATCGACATGAATAATACATCTGAACAAGTTATTGCAAAATACGCTTTATTTTCGTTTATTTCAATACGTTGATGGCTCCACCAAATGTAACCAAATTAAGCTAGAAGGTACCTAAGTAGCTAGTGGTCCAGCTAGTTTTTTGTATAATAATAAACTAGTTTCATAATATTTTTCACTCTTTTTTTTAACTACGCCATTCTTAATACACCTTAATTTCATATCTTTTATGTTTATTTATATAGAGTGTTTCAAAAAATCATTCCTTTTTTTTTAAGTTTCAAAGTTTAGTTAAGTTAGACAACAATAAAAAATGTTTGAAAATTCCACCGTACCATTCACAGTCCAATGGAGCTGCGGGGACAGCAGTATAGAGACTTCAAAGAATACTCTAAAAAAAATGTTAATGGATTCTAACTATAATTGTTTTCCAATTTTTATTTTTATTAATAATTTTCTCTTGAAGTATCGATCAATCGACTCCATCAACAAATACCAATTAAAAAAAATATAAGAGTATTGGGGTTTAAAATGTACAAAAGAACTGTTAGCCATTTAAGACGTTTGCAATTTGACATATCCATTAAATGTCAAATTTGATTAAAACTAAAATGTGAAAGTTTTCATCTATTTTAATTTATTTTAAGTACACAATTTTTTTAATTCATACAATTAAATGCTTAATGTAATACTTTTTATAATGTTAATGTTAACATACAATAAATAAAGAAATGAAACATTTCAAATGCATGTATTCTGGCATCTGGTTTTGTGCTGACTAAAATCGGAGTGTAAATTGCTTAAATTCTAATTAAAAATCTAAAATATTTTTGTTTTATTTATTTATATATATATATATATAAATAAACATTATTACTTAAAGCGTATGTAGTATAATAATAATTTTAATATTTACAATAGACGGAGTAAAACATTTCACTTTGGTATACCTATTACATAAAAAATACAAAAATAATTATAATCAAGTTTTACGTTATAAAATTAATTTGTTAAAAAAAAAAATATTGGCATGTTCGGTATATTTGGCCATTTAGTATAAACTTTACACACAACGTTTTTGTTTTTACATAGTTAAATTAATTTATTTATAATAACTTTTTCTAACAAAAAGAATTTTAAAACAAAGGTTGTTTCAAACCAGTCTTTGTTTTTTTTTTTTTAATTTTGATTCATCTGGTATTTGATTTTAACTTTTGTTAACCTCTTGCTGTTTTAACCATTCAACAATTGTATTGTAATTACGATCCATCCAGTTGACATTTATTTGAACCTGTTCAACAGCTTGTTGAATAGTGCGGCCTGCTTCTTTTAGATCATTTTTCACAAAACTTTTTAAATCAGCCAAAAGGAATCGGGTGTTCATGAGTTTTGTGGGAAACTTGATGATCATATTAAGATTGGACATTGATTTTCCAAGGCTTTTAAAATAGAAAAATTAATTATATTGTGTTTGGGGAGATTGAGAAATAAAAAGCATACTATGTTATAATATTATCCCAATGATTTCGAATGTAATCGAAGGCGATTTGTTGTCCCACCACATTATGAGAAACGGCAGCAAATACTCGATATACGTCTTGTTTACGAATACCTTCTCCAGAAATTGCCCTTCTTAAGTATCTGGATAGAATCCATGGTTCTTTGGAACAACCAAGAGCACTTAATAAAACTTCTTGTTCGCTTGAAACTTTTGAGTTCATATAACGATCAAAAGCGAAATTCCACTCAGCTTCGGTTCCATATTGTATTGCTGTGCAGTATACTATGCTTCGTAGATTTGGGGAGATTCTGATAAAAAAAGAGATTAAGATTATGTATTTTTTTGTTTCCCACCATAGACCAAAATTACTAGATGTCTATCTTAACTCACGGATTATTTAAATCTGGATTAGGATCTTGTATCCAATTTTGAAAATGTCTGCTACAATCAGTAATACATTTCTGATGCCCCAAATGACATGCCATATTCAGAATTTCATTACGCTTCCACAGCATAAGCATATCTTTCTCATCAATATTATCTGTAAATCCCACCTGATCATACACTTTGTTGAGAAGCTTCAATAGGAACGTCTAACAAAGAAGGAAAAGAATTTTTAAATAAAATCTTAAAAGAAATTGGTATAACGGTCAAGAAGCATAAGGGACTTCATTTGGAAATTGCACAATAATAATAAGAACCAGATTTACATTAAAGGAATATTCACATGAGTGCGACCAACTACCAACAACCAACGACCAACGAATGAACGAACATTCGTTCATTTTGACATTTCTTCAACATAGCAATGCATTTTACTCTTCGCAAATGACGTTTGAATTTTCGTTTAAGCCATGACCAAGCAAACAAAAATAAGAATGATTTTGGCGTTATTCGCGCGCAAACAATTCATTCGTTGCAATGTGGATGGTATGTGGAGCGCGAATAGAGTTTGATAGTTTGTAACATTCAGATAGTATCTAATTCGTGACGACCAATTTATTTTCTCAATTTTTTCTTATTTTAGTACTTAAAGCGCAAATTTTAGTTTCTTAAAATTTGTGTAGACATTTTGTGTAGAGCGGGGTCAGTACGAGTATAAAACTAGGTTTTCGAGGTTGAAAGCTTCCATTTGGCTGTCATTTTAGAAAATATAAGGATACAGCACGCTCACAGGTAACTCCAATTGAAAAAAAGCACACAAGTTGAGTGCTCTTATATTCTGAGCTAAAAAAGAAACACTGATATTTTTGACAGCTTATAGTGCTTTGCTTTGAACTAAAAAAAATCGTTTTTTTTTCAATTTTCAAGACCCTTATGTTCAATAGATAAACCTATCATTCACAATTTGACACAACAAACCTTTAAAAGATGATAGTCGCCTTCCTTGACAAACATTGAATCAATAAAATTAAAAGCCACAATTGCAGCTTTCCAAGGAACATGATCTTCTTCATGCACCAAATACGTGGTTAAATTTAATGCAACATCATAGCTTATGAGTCCAGCTCTAGCTAGATTCATCGCATCATCAATTAGTTGAGCTCGATTTGATGGGGCGATTTCTTTAAACTTGGAAGGTTGCAATAAATGTTTGGTAACTGCCACCCAATTTTCCACATCATAATTAACACGATAGTAACCAGTTTGTTGAATATTAAATATATACCATTCAGCTGTGGAAAGGTTCTTGCTGTTGATTTCAAAGTTCTTTATTTTTGGAACCCATGTAATGGGTCGGGTGTTCTCGAAGTTTAATTCTTTAGATGTTGTATAAGTGATCGGAATCCACCATAAGGAATTTTCTTCCACAGAACTGCTTTCATTTACGTAGACAAACTTCTTTTGTTCCATTTGCATGATGAAAGAATTTGGTTTCTTATTTACAGTTAAAACTGGGAATCCCATTTGCAAGGTCCAGGTGTCCATTATTTCCTTTACAGTAGTTGAATTAGTGAGCAAACCATTTGCTTTTGCCTCATTGGTAAGGAACCGCCAAAGATCATCTTGTTCAGCAGCGCTGTACGCCCTGAAATTGATTTTTAAAAATTACTAACTTATTTTTAAGTTTAAAAGAAAACAAATAAAACTTACATTTCGCGGAGATATTTTGTCAATCCCGATCGGAAAACTTTTGATGTCAAGAAATGACTCATCATCCGGATAATTGTAGCACCTTTGGCATATGAGATCTTATCGAAAATTTCATTTATCTCATCAGGATTAGAAACTTCAACAGATATTTTATGCGATGACGAAAATGCATCCAAATGGAAGACATTTTGTAATTCAGTAACAACAAACTGATCCATGGTTCTCCATTCAGGTTCAATAGCATCAACAGTCAGATATTCCATGTAACTGGCGAAGCCTTCATTCAACCAAATGTCTGTCCACCATGTCGGTGTAACTAAATTTCCAAACCATTGGTGAGCCAGCTCATGACCAACAACAGATGCTATACGTTGTTTGTTTGTTGTTGGGGAAACTCCTTCTTCATAAAGCATGGCAATTTCTCTAAATGTAATCAGGCCCCAATTTTCCATGGCACCCGCATGGAAATCTGGCAATGCTATCATATCGACTTTTGGCAATGGATATGGAATGTCAAAGTATTGTTCGAGAAATTTCAATATCTTAGGCCCAACAATCAGAGCATATTGTGCAGATTGAATTGCATCGGGACGTGCCCACACAGAAAAATTTCCTTTAGTAAGATTGGCAAAATCTGAGACGGTATATGCTACCAGGTATGTCGACATTGGAAGTGACTCCGTATAGTTGTCCCAAACATAATCTGGAAGGTCATCTCTATAAAAAAATATAGAAAAGCTTTAAGAACAAACAACTAACTCGAAAGTATGTATAAATCATTCAAAAGTACCTAATAAAATAAATAACGTAAATTATTTTTCTTAAATAAAAACAATCGTTGTAGTAGGCGAGATGAATTGGGTACATTCTGATGGAAATACATTCGTACCCACCTTTTCATATTAAGTATACATATTAATGTTGGATATGTTTTGCTGAAGTTGATTTAAATTATTACCAATTAAATTATCTACCTTAAATTTCAAACATAAAGAGCAAGATCAATTTTCCAGTAATGTTGCGTTAGACAACTCAAACGGTTAATTCAATCGTCGGGAGGTTTTCCCTTCTATAAGTTTCACACAAAAAAATGTTGTGTTTGATTTAATAAATTATTATATACCTGTTTAAATAAATATATTTTTCCGAGACAACATTTTTCCCAATTTAACTGTAAATTCATAACTTCCACTTAATGTTTTTAAAGCCAATGTTACACTTATTAATTAATGCTATGTTACTCTTGGGGCATAATAAATTATTGTACAAATTTTCAAGTCGTTCCAGCATGGATTACTTTCATTATATTTCAATTATATTTCAATTGACGTAAACCAATAAAATCAATGAGATTATTAAAGTGCGTATACGCCTTAGTGTACCACTGTTTGAGGAAATGAAAACATCTCGTAAATATATCGATTTACGACATAATTTTAAGCTGGTAATAAGTTAAATTTAAAAATGCGTAGTTGAAATGAGAAAAAATAAATAATTTTGTAAAAAACGAAAGTTATTATCACCGAGCAAACGAACGACCGTATCCTTTTGCGTTTCAAAGATCAAAGTACATAAATCTAAGGTAATATATATTGCGCAGGTTTTAAATGTTAAATATTGTACCCCCTCAACAGCTCAACAAGTTTAGATAAATAATATAAAAAATAATAATATTATAAAGATAGATAATATTTTCAACTCTTAAACGTTGTTTTTTATTTAACTTTTTAAATAGTCTGAGACTCGTTTCACAACCTCAACTGTAATTTATAATCATGCACTCAATTCAAATGCAAAAATAACTCAAACATATATCGAGCTCAAACCATTATAAGAATCAAAACACAACAAGTTGTACCTAACCTACCCCTACTACTGCACTATATAAATTAACTACCCTACCGTACCATACCAAAATACCACCCCCTATAATATTCTTATTTCTCTCAGATTTCAGTAGCATAGCAGTACTTACACTTTCTTCAATGGTCCCTCTTTCTTTGGCATGTTCGATATTGATGTCAGATTCAGTGGGCGCGCAATATTCAACGTGAACGTAGCCTTAAGTGCAGGTTCATCAAAACAGGGAAACGCTCTTCGGGCATCTGTTGGCTGAAATTGAGTTGAGGCAAGCCATCTGCACGATATAGAAAACACAATTATATAAATCAAACAGATTTTATCGAACAAAACACACTTCCAGTCGCTGGGGACTATAAATAAAAAAGGTGTGATGCCCTCGAGTCTTTTCGAGCTCACCTTGTTTCGTTGCCCACTTGATGCGAGCTACGATAGAATCCTTGTAAATAGTCCAGTATGTCCCCATAGAACTTGATCCGTATCTCATAATGAGTATCCTTTTGTAATTCCTCGTAAAAATCAATGACAAAGAACTGTTTCGCTTCGACAAAATACTGCTTCCGTATCCGGAGACTATTACCGCTGCCTGCCTCCAGCATTCCATTTTCATTTAATTTTCGCACAGCCACATCTTCTTGGGCGATTCTCAGTTCTGTGACATGCATGGTAATATTCCGACAAGCTTCTGTAACTCGCACCCTAATTTGCACTTCGCCCTCGAATTTAAATGTATTGTTGGAAAGATGAGGAATTAATGAAATATTATATTTCTCTGGGACAACGGACCTTGGCAATCTGACATCTTTATCCAAGCTTTTTTCCTCATTCGCATTATCATCGCCAGAAGAGGAACTCTTTTCTTGACCCGGCTGCAAGTGTGGTTTGTGTGGAATGCACACTATATCATCGCTATCTTGCACCAAGTGAGCACAAGAAGCGAAGTTGTAGATAATAAAACTAACCGCCAAAAGAGTGCATATGAAAATGGCTCCAACAAGGATGAGCGTTGTAAATGAAAGCATACATCCACGTCGCGTAGTAAATGTTGTATTACGATTGTCCATGGCAAGGTTTTCACGTACGTGCATATCCTTTAGAACCATTTATGGAGATTTTTTTTTGAGAATGGAATTTCCGGTTAAACCAAATCAGGATCTGAAGAAATCATGTGAATGAATAATAATATTTTTCAATGACCTGAAATGAAGTAAATAAAATAAAATGTTTATTTGAGCTGCACGATGTTAAGGTTAGGAGTTATATTCTTAAAATAAATTTATATGAATTTGGAACTACATGTTATAGGTTTAAACGACATATTTGTATGTCAAAATCAAAAAAGCCGCAGAACGCTATCAACGCATTGATAACTCCGTTAACACTTAAGTTGACACGACTTTTAGCTTAAACGCATTGATTATTTTGTGTGAAACTTATCATCCAGGCAAAATTGAAATAAAAAGGAAAATCATAGAGAAAAAAAGTAAATAATAACATAGAACCTAATTCCCAGTCATTAACAAAATCATAGACATACTAGATACAGACTGCTATTCGATACTATTTCCATACAAAAGTATCAATGGAAGCAGTTCCTTATTAAATAAGCGACATAAGCGCTTTTGGTGTAAAAGTGGCAAAAGAATTAAATATTCTTAAGGCCATCTCTTGGCACTTGGTTTGGACAAGCTGTTTTTGCCTTAGAAACCACTAACATCTGTTATTATTTCTTATAAAAAACAAAGCCATCTGTTTCAATGCAAACATAAACATTGACGTTTGTCATTTGTGTGCTATTTTTTGTTTTGTAGTTTTCATTTGGTCATACGTGGTAATTATTTTGTTTAACTAAATATTTTATTTTATCTTATCTTATCCTTGATCAGAACTTGTATAAGCGGTCGACCAAGAATTCACTATCCTCTTCGTACACTTTAACCTGTGCACCGCTTTCAGAATAAAAAATCGTCTTGTCTTAAAAAAAAGACAAATAACAAAACAAACGTCATACCAAAGTGTCAAAAGTTACACCATATTTTCATCTTTTAGACCAAAAGCGCTCGTGTCGTTTATAATTAAAGTTGGAACCAACGTAAAGATGGCTCCTAGCAGTACATATCTCTTATATCTATGACCAAAATATACAATTACAATAAATTCCATGGCAATAGGTCTGTTTCTTTACAGTTTGGGAAAAAGTTTGGGATCGAGCTTTTGATGTTGTTGTTATAATTTTGAACAAGAAATGAAAAGTAAGGAATTGCATTTGGGATGTTTCTGATTTGTTTCTGGGTAAATGTCACATTTGACAACAAAAATTATAAATTGTTTGACAAGCAAGAAAAGACAGTAGGTAAAATGTTCCGGACAGATTCTTGATGGCGGGAAAATGAAATAAATTAAACAAAGCCAAAAGCTCTGGCATTTTCGTACCAGAAACAAGTAAAAACACACATTTTGGGTAGATTTGGGATACCACGAGATCTCGCGGGCGAGTAAAGAAATTGATCTAATGATAGCAATTTTTTTCATAAAAAATTGTTTCACTTGATGAATCCGACAATTTGACTATTCCAGGCAAACTATATCTATAGCAAAATGCTACAGCTATGAATTCTTATCCCAAGAAAAAACGTTGGTCTCGCGAGAGTAATTCAGAGCTCGAGCACACATCGAACACAGTACAAATAACCTGGGGCGAAAAAAGTCTGCGCCCCAGGGCTGACATTGAACAAACCTACAGTTTTATCTGGTCTGGACTAAAGTTAAGTCTCAAAAATTATATGGGCTCTTTACTAAGTCCATGTGGACTTAAGGTGTTGTTGTATTTACGTGTAAATTAATTTGCTACGATGTCATGTTTTTCATCCAATTCTTAGATTAGATTTAATTTATTAATTGATTGCATACACATTTAGAAACAAATCTTATAAATTAGTGTTATGCTAATTAAATATACATTAGGGATATTCATGCAACGTCGTTAAGTTCTCGTAAACGTGGTAAACTGCGTAAACCTGTCAAATGTTCAAACAAATTTCACAGGTTTACGCAGTTTACAACATTTACAATGACTTTACGCCATTGCATGAAAACCCCTATTATATAATAAATGGAGAAAATCTACATACATAAAAAAAGTTTATATAAACATAAATGTTGTATTATTCCAAAATAAATAGTTCACATTAAATCTTTAGGTATCTTCGAGAATACTAAAGTATTGCGCCGCTTAAATTAGCTTTGTTTAACTTTAAGACACCCTTTTACAGTTTTACTTACTTCAGTTATCCTCAGCAGAAGATCCTGCTTTGTATGTGCTTTTCTCAAAATATATTCTTTGAGTTTTGCCTCTTTCAGTCTTAAATATTTAAAGCTCTTTTCCAAATTTAAAGATAGGAAATGCTAAAGACATAAAAACAAAATCTAATTTGGATTTGAAGTGAAAGTTTAATTTAGCTTGGCTTGGTTATATTATAAGGCCAGTCAAATGTTTTTATTTTCCCACAAAAATTATGTTATGTGTGTCTTGATTACCACAAAAATATTTGAGTCTCGTCAATAAATTCAAAATAATTCCAATTTCCAACCCTCAACCACCATAAAAAAAAAGAAAAGTATTTTATGATCTCACCCAAAAGCATCTTGCTGCAAAATACGTATTATACTACATACATAATGTACAGTACATACAAACAATATACATATGTACATATATATCTAAAATAATAAATTTAATTCGAGTTGAAAACGGTTTCGATATGAGTTATGAGAACTCATGGCATATTTATTTTGAATTTATAGTTTCATTTTAAGAACTCTTTAAATGAAAGCAATTAGATTTTGTATTTCATTAGCGAGAATGCCAAAAGATTATAAATATTAACAACTCAAAGTGTTACCATGTAAACACACATGAAGCATTTGAGATAATAGTCTCGCGAAGAAGATTTTCCTTTTACAACGTTGCGTTGGGGCTGTGAGCTGTGCTGTGATAGATGCCAGAGACATCCAAGCATCCAATCCAAGTGATGTGGTGATGATTTCACTCACAGGATAGAGATTTAGTATAGATAGACGTACAGTACATGAACAAATATTGACAAACAGATGTGAATAAAATCGCGTGATAAATTTAAATTTACAGGATTAATGCTATCATTTTCTGAGTGGGTGGCTTGAAAAATAAATTTATATATATTTATATGTATACAGGGAATACTGGTAAACGTTATTATTGGAATTTTATGTTTTTTTTTTTAATGTTTTATCTTTGGATTTCTTTGGTATACCTAAGGAATGAAGAGCAATTTTAAATGTTTGAAAAGCATTAAATACATGATTTTTATCATATTTGATTATTCGCTTCTTATGTATGTATGTTTTTTACATATTTTTTTAATGAACAATAAATGGAATGAAACGAGCAATATTTCAAAAATATCAAATGGTGCCACAGATTTAAAAACAAATATGTGTTTAATATAAGGCATGTTCAAGAAAATGAGATCTCAGATATTAAAGGAATATCTTTTTTGATGGAGGGAAATCTCATTTTCCTGAACGTTTGTACTACTAGTCGATTAGCCTACGTTGAGACGGCAAACGTACTTGGAAACGTAAGTAAGCCAATGATGTCCCAAAACACAGTACACATATTAAAGGTATCATTAGCGTTTTAATTTTTGTCCATTTTTAATTTCTGATACTTTTAAATTTGACAACCTGCGCAATTTATTTATGGCGTTCGGGAATATGAGATCTCAGAGATTTTTCTCACTCAAAAGGTGAGGAAGCGAATCTAAGATTTATTTTTCCTCAGAGTTTTGACAGCAAAACTGAATAATTTTGTTGAGGAATCCTTTTCATGTAACTGAGATTGCTGAGATCTCCAAGATCCCATTTTCCTGAACATGCCTATTACCTATTCAAAATATTGCAATTTTATATTTTCTCTCAGCAAAATGGTATATCATAGTGTTCTACGTGACATTTAGAACGATAGCACTAAACTCTGTCAAGTCGTAAACTGTCAGAGACATAAGGTCAGTTTCTTTACTTTTGGGAAAAAGTTCGAGCTTGAGCCTTTCGATCTTGTTGTTGTAATTTTTCATTAGAAATGAAAAGTAAAGAAACGCATTTGGGATGTTTCTGATTTGTTTCTGGGTAAACGTCACATTTGACAACTGAAATTATAAGTACTTTGACAAGCAAGAAAAGACAGTAGGTCTTTGCTGGAAGGGGGAAAGGAAATATAAATTAAAAAAAGTCAAAAGCTCTATCGTTTTACGAGAAAAAAAGTAAAGAAAAAAATTTTGGGTAGATTGGGGATACCACGGGATCCCGCGGGCAAGTAAAGAAACAGACCTAATAAAATCTATTTTTATACTAAAATCTTTAAAAGGGCGAAATCAAAAATATTTTAATATAAAAAATTAGTCTTACCTACTTTTATTTAATATTGGAGTGCAAAAATAAAAAAAAAAAAAACAAAATCAATTTTGGACAGGGTGATCAAACACCTGGTTCAAAGTTAAGATTTTTCGAAATTTAAAAAAGCCAGCCGTTATTTGAAAACCGTTATACCGAACCGGACAAGAATTAGGACTAGATTATTTTAAATGGCAAGTCATCACGTTAGTGACATACATTTCAAATTTGTATAATTTTGGACAGGGTGATCAAACACCTGGTTCAAAGTTAAGATTTTTCGAAATTTAAAAAAGCCAGCCGTTATTTGAAAACCGTTATACCGAACCGGACAAGAATTAGGACTAGATTATTTTAAATGGCAAGTCATCACGTTAGTGACATACATTTCAAATTTGTATAATTTTGGACAGGGTGATCAAACACCTGGTTCAAAGTTAAGATTTTTCGAAATTTAAAAAAGCCAGCCGTTATTTGAAAACCGTTATACCGAACCGGACAAGAATTAGGACTAGATTATTTTAAATGGCAAGTCATCACGTTAGTGACATACATTTCAAATTTGTTTGCAGCACTTAAATTCTTTTTGATTTTTAACAATAACTGCAATAAGAATATTAACAATTTAACGACGGACGTATTAGGCTTTAGGTAAACAGTTGCTGCTGATAAAAAAGACAAAGAGTTATATATTGTGCGAGCAATTGAGATAACATTGTTGTATTATATGCCAAAGGAGTATAATAACACCTAACAATCGTACTTGAGTAACCTAACTGTTTTTTTTATTATTTGCAACAACTCTATCTATCAGACTATAAGATTTTATGAATGAGAATCATATAAAGGAAAACAAATGAGCTAGTAATAGTTGATTATAGTGAAATAACAACATGAATCTTTAATAAAAGCAAAGATTAATTAAGAACCCCCATAAAAAAGTATCTTGTTGTTCCCTCCTAAATGGAATCTTGGTTTATCTTGTCGACAAAGTAAGATATGAAGAAAATCATCATTGTTATCAGCATCTCAAAGCTTATCATTAAATAAATGATTTTTCACCTTCCCATTTGCCTATGACTATTCATCAGGATTTATTGGAATGAATTTTGGCAGCAGCGTCCTGGGCGTAATGAATAAATACTGTACCTAATGTTTTAAAGCAAAGGGAATTGCCCAATTCTGGCCAAAAGTGAACACGGACGAGTTTGGTATTAAATGAAAGTTGACGTTGAACTTGGTTATATAAGTTAAATATTTTTGAAAAATGGTATTGTTATCAAATGCAAGGTATATTTTCCTTTTCCTTAAAAATAGGCTGGCGCAAAATTAATCATGGCGAATGTCAAAATCAAAACAATTATTCTGTGATGATAGGATTAAAGTTAGCCAGTGCACGTTTCTGAGATCTTACTGAGCAAACTTCTGTCAGCTTCACTGAGGAGAAGGAGAAACTTGAACAAGATTTCTCCGCCAAAAGTCAAAAGCACCCTCCATCTCTTTTGTATAATTTCATAAACTGCGATAAAAAATAATTGAGCAAACAAATCCAAAAAATATCAGTCTCAGCTTTTTGACAGCAAATAAAGTGAGAAATCTCACTGAGAAATTACGTTTTAGCGCCACTAAAAGGAGTCTGATGATCGGCGGCGTGGCAGTCGTAAAATAGCTATAACAAAAACATGGTGGTAGCTCACGCAAGTGTTTGTTGTTTCATTCAAAAACTTTTATATATAGGTACGTATTTATTTTTCATTTTTTCAACTCCCCCAGGTTTACATTTTTTTCTGCATTCGCCCCTGCATTAAAACAAAAAAATATCAAAATCGGATCTTTACTTTTCGACCTCAAAGTTTTATAATTTTTTTCAATTTTTTATACCTATTCACCTATATAGTGAACATACATATGTACGTTTAGTAAACAAGTTTAAGTTTATGGGTTTGCGTATGGAACCTAAGCATGCTTAAGACACAAAATTCTATTAGGTTAACCCATACGATTTTGAGAGAATGGTCACACTGATCGCTTTTCAAAATGTCTGGTGTAAATCGATAACTAATCCGAATTTGAGAATTTAATTTAAAAAAAACATTAAGTATAGGAAATTCGTGAAATATAGATTTTCTATCAAAATAAATAGTTTAAAAATTTTCATGAAAATATTTTAGCAAGAAAATAGAAAATAAATTTACTATAATCTTGTTTTCAGCCATCCCTTAAAAGATAGATTCATTTTGAAATAATATCGTCTTCATTTACAATTCACAATTCACATGGCATATCAAAGCTCTTTGATCTCTATTTAATTGTAACAATTGACCTAATGCACTCCACTCTACTTGTGTCTGATAATTGAGTCTCGGACAGTTTCATTCAGAATTTCTAAGCGCCCGCCAACAGCTACCACTACGAGCATATGTATATAGGGTGATGCAATATAGCTGTATGGTGTTATAATGAATACAAATTTCGAGTATTAATGCAATAAATGAATTAATTACAATTGCAAAAAAAAATCCGGCTTAAGATAGTCGGGTTAAATTATAGTTGTTTAGTTCGTAGTGATGTAGTAATTTAATTAGCACTTAAATAAGATATCAGCTTATGGCTTCCGATGAGTTCCTTATTTACATGTTTAACCTACTTTGGTTTTGTTTAAAAATGCGCTCCTTTTTTCTCTTAATGCTCTATTTTATTTATGAATGTAAATTTTGAAAATCAAGACTGGTAGTGCACACTGCACAGCACACACCCATTTTACAAGCTGCAGAATTTATGTATTATTTCTGCAGATCATAAACGTATACCGAAATAAATATCGAAGATGAACATTTGTTTTCCTTGCCTATATGTCTGGCAGTGTTGCAACAATTTATCATCTTTTTTTTTTTTTTTTTTTTAGTTTTTGGTGTTTAATTTTATTTTTAAAATGTCTGCATTTATATTATTTATAAACTTCACGGGCAAATTTGTGTAGTTTGAAGAGGAGGTGATATTATGTTTATTTACTTGGGATTTTATATAGGGTGGTGGGCGCGTGGTGTAGTTTAATTTGATTTCCACAAAAAAAAATTGTTAAAATCTCTGGAGAATAATCTTTCAACATAATAAGCCGAATATAAAACAAAATCGACTGTTCGATTTGCCATACAAAGTTAAGTTACTGGACAATACTTTGTCCGTCAATATTGAGAACCTTGAACTTTTCTCTGATAAGAAAAATGTGAATACCATATTATAAACTTGAAGAACCAACTGCGAATTTGTGACGAGCGCTATATACATATAAATGTAGAAACTCATAATTAATCAATATGCATAGCATCGTATTTCGGATTTCTTTTTGAAATAATTTAAAATGATATATGTGTATATGAATGTACGTCAAAATCATTATCAATCCAATTAAAATAAATTATGATATGATTTAAATGTCCTCACCGGATATGCTGTGATTGGAAATGCTACATTTTTTCTAGCACAGAGTTTAATTTCAACGTCATTTTAAATGTTTATTTTAATTGTGCTATCAGTTCGTGATTTGCCAGTTAATCCTGGTAAGAGTAAGTACGGTACGGTGCTGATGCGAAACGAAATTTTTCTGTGGTCTCCAACATCACAGCGAAATTTTAACAAATACAAACACGAAAAAAACTCAAAATAATGTAATTTTCCGAACACAATTGAGGCTCTCCCAAACTTACGCGAAATATTCGGAACGACGACGAAACTTTCGAATGTCAATATATTTTACAATACATTCGCTTAATCGCACCGTGCTTAGCGTTGATGTGTGTACGCTTATTTATCAACCTGTTAATATATTTGGACAGTCCCCGCAACTTTCAGTTTTTAGGTGAGGACACCAAGTATAAGGGGAATGAACGTTCTACGATTGGTGAAAATTGGAAATTAAAAGAAAACGGCAAAAAATCTCCAGCAACTTGTTTCCTTGTGTAAAAGGGGACATACGCGGTATGTATACAACTGTCCCTAAATATCTTTTAGCTCTGTTTCAGACCTTATTTCAAAGATCCATATTGAATCCGAAGTCTTTTCACATTTCAAAAATTGTACTATTTCTTGCAAAAGAGAGCGTGCACCAGAGAGTAAAACATTTCCTCTTTTTGTCAGTTTTAGAGGAATTTCTTCTGGCTATTCCTGGGCTGAATGTCAAATACCAGGTTGACATCTATCAGATAACAGAATTTGTCAGTTGCATGAATTATAAAGATAGGAATCTCTCGTACGTTCCACCCTCCAAAACCCATTTGTTTACATTGTTGTTTTTGTATTTTCTTCTCGTGTCGATGAATAGATGTGAATCGCAACAACAATTTATGCGGTGGTGAATTCATATGTTTGCACTAGTGTCCGTTAAACATGGACACTAGTGGAAAAATATGAACTCGACACCATCAATTTGTTAAGCTTGTATGCAAACTAGAATGACAGTCGAGCTTTCCAATCTTTATAATTCATAATCTCTTATTCAAATATCAATGGAAACCAAGGGTTGCCCAAGTGTTACATTTATTTTTATTTTAGTTTTGATAGATAAGCATATTTTTCATTAATTTATTAATCTTTTAACTAATATAATATAGTGCTTTTTAAAGAAAAACACGCTTATTAACTTTCAATTTTAATTGAAAGTTTTTATATATTAATAAAACCTTAAGTAGGTAGGTACGTTTATTTTTTGTTTGCATTTTATTTTCTTGGGTTGTGATTCTTGAAAATTTTGAAAAATGTATCATTTATCTCAACTCTAGTCCGTGTTAATTTTTTTGACGTTTAAAAGTTTGTTCTAAATAGTGCGAAAACTGTTCCAGACATTTTGACAATTTTCTTTCCCTTTGAGAGGATTTCATCCCTATCCATTTAAACCAGATTTACTCCGAGAAATGCTATTAAAATTCGAAGTGTTTAAAGTAAAAAGTTCTTATTATTGGTGTCGCAACAATGTGTTTTTTGGAAAAAAAAAAAAACTGAACTCACCCTAACGGTTCATCTATATACTATAGTGGACATATTTTATTCGATGTAAGTTATTTCTATACCTTATTCAATTACATACAAGTGTAATCCAGGTTTGTTTTTTACAAACTGTACATAATGTATAATATATATAAAAAATTATCCTAGTAAGTGTATAACAAATAAATTCTCCTTGATTTGATTAAATACATATATATGTACAAATTATAAATTCATATGTTCTCTGTAAAATATATCAGCCAATTATAGATACTTATACAAATTAACATGCATTCCGTGATTTACAAAACGGAATTCTCATCTTTATACATAATTGTGTTTTCTTCGAAGCAATCGCATGTGGATCAATTTATCAATTTGGTCTTATTCAAATGCAATGAATTGACCCTCTCTCGCTACCATCAATCAATATATTAAATCTTTTAATTTGAATTTCAATTTACGCAGACTTTACATTTATGTATCTAGCTAGATACATACATATGTACATATAGTACCCAATAGGCGATCAGCTTTTTACTTGACCTTCGGACCAATAACTCACTCGTAGTGAATTCCATAGAATCAGATAAATATATCGGTAGAATTCAAATTTTGGATTTGAATTTGTATTGAATTCTAGAACTGAAACGGCACTTCCTTCTGGCGGCGGTGGAGGTGGCCGCGGCGTCATTCATGTAAATTTGAATTTGCCTCACTTGTGAATGAAAACATAACCGAATAAGAAGAAAACACCTCGGGATGGTGATTTCACCATAGAGTCTATACAAAATATTGCAACCCGAAACATAGGTAGGTACATTTGAATAGGGATTGGGGATCATACGCTTTAAGCTATTCCAATAACCGATTACGTTTGTCGTAACGATGAAAGCAATACTTTACATGCACCGAACAAGCAGGACATGAATAGTTACATTGAATATTGAGTGGACTTGGGTCGTAGGTGGCGAGGTGGTGCAGTGTCATCCCGAAGGCAGGTCGATGAAACAACGAAATGGATTGGGTGTATTGTAATTGGTAAGGCTTCACTTTAAAACAAGACATACCTAGTAGATGGCAAGGCCGTATCCAGAAAAAAGCTTCGGGGGAAACAATTTATGGCTATAATTGGTACCTTAAACCAATTAAATTTATTTTCTTTATTTTAATGTATGAGTTATTCAGTGTAGTCTCTACCACAGTACACAATATCTAAGGTAACATATTGCGCAGGCTGTCAAAATTAAAAGTGTCAGAAATTAAAAATGGCTGTTCGATTGCCCACAAGCCACAAGAACTACTCACTTCATCATTAGAAACAACAACAAAATTACTGAAATTAAACAATTGAAGGGGAACTAGGTTCACAATTTTCATCGATTTTGACAGATGCACAGAACTGAACAAAAATGAAAACGTTAATGATTTGTAATTTGATTTAATATGTGTACTTTGAGTCACTACTGCAATAAAAAGGTGAGTTAAATACCATTTGTGGACTCTCGTAAAAAGGTTAATCAGTCAAAAATATTATTCTTAAGGTAAGACTGCACCCAGCGGAACTGCACAACAAAATATTTTTACAAAGTCCTTTCCAAACTTAGTTACTGCTCTTCCATACATATCAACAAAAAAATCTTGTCAAGCCTTAGTTTTGTAACATATAAATGGATTGCAACATGATTTACCGCATATTAGTCGTGTTTTTTTCCATAGCCCGAAGTTAATTGGATGAAAATGAAAATTAGTCTTAACTTCGTGTTACACATACAGGACGAATGTAACAAGAATAAGAAACGAGTATTGGAAAAATGGTAACAGCTTTGTGAATTCGTCATTTTATTAAAACTTTACTTCATCAGTATCTAGATAAATAACTTATCTTTAAGTTGACATATTTCGTTTTCTGTTATTCCTAAAAATAAAAGAGCAGGAACATCAAAAGTAAAAAATGTTACTTTTGTCCCCGGTCTCCCCTATGTATTTACTGTTTAAAATACTATTGATAACAATTTCAAATAGTTCCGGTAGAATTAATTAATCAGACATAGAAATATCGCGTCCAAGGGTTATCAATTGCAAAAACGTAGGGGAAACAAAAAAAAGGTAAAACAAACACAAAAAAAGACAAACAAATACAAATTCTAGCCACGCAAAAAATAGAATTCTTAAATAAGAAATAAAAATGGTAATTGGATTTTAAATTGTTTACGTAATTCAACCCGCTCTTTGTATTTATACAATTAGACGATAACAGTGATGTAATATTGTAATCATATTGATCCAGAACCTTCCATGTTTTATTTTTCATTTGCAAACATTTTAAATATTTTGAGATTAAATTAAATTTAGGGTTTATGTATTTAAAAAAAAATCACACTGAGTTCCAATAAAATAAATTGTGAGATCAGTTTACTCCAGTCCTAAAAAATGTTTTTCACTTAATTTGGATCTCGAGTTAACTCTGGATTAATTGACAGATGTCTGTCAAAACACTATCGAAATGGATAAACACTATTATATGTGAAATATAAATAAATCAGCAACAGAATTTATTTGTTGCAATAAAAGTGTTTTCTTTGATGCCATATACCTTATATTCAGCCTTATTTTCAAAATTTTCTGTCAAAACCCATAAGAAAAAATTCATTTTTGGGGAAAGTTGAAGAAAAAAAAGTTACCAAACAAGCATATTAAGTCTAAAATCTGACCTATTAGACTTATGTCATTCTTATTATGTAAATCAATATTTTTAACAAACAATATTTCAATACCGCTCTTTGTTGAACCTTCCAAGTTGCTAAATACTTATAGTAGCTATCAATCTCGTATTCAAATTGGATTTTTGTCCATTCAAATAGAAATACAAAGAAATGCTTCACTGAAAAAAAAAATATTAAAAAAACAAACATCATTTCTCTTTGTTATAAATAACAAAAAAATAATTCTCCAAGCTAATTTTGAGTTTAGGTACTTCTTCATTAAAAAAAAAACACATTATGTTCATATACAGCGATAAGTGGTAGGACAACATTCAAATACGAACAAATCCCTTTTTTGTGTTAATCTAAGTACAGATGATTGTCAGATCTTACAATATTGTCAGATCTGTCAGTGAAAAAACTGTCCCAAATGTCTTGCAATCGTCTGAACACACAATTTTGTCTGACAATATTGTCAGAAACGTCATTGTCAGGTCATTGTCAGACGACAATCTGACAAAAAATTGTCAGGTATCTTACAATCGTCTGAACACACAATTTTATCATTGTCAGACGATTAGGACATTGTCAGACTGATTGGTCATTGTCAGATGTTTTCATTGAAAACATCTTACAATTGCTGACAATTTCTTCATTGTTCGAAATGTCAATGAAACCCATCGGTTGGAGTCGAGTTGGTTAAAGAGAAATAAAAAAAAACATTTGTGTTGGAAATTTTTAGTTTTTGCACAACTGAATAAATAAACTCAAAAAGAAAATATCTATATTGCTTTATAAATATTTTCTTTTTGAGTTTATTTATTCAGTTCACTTCAATTAAATTTTATATCAATTCCTTGTGTTGTGTAGTTTTATTCGGAATAAATTAAGTGCTCATGCTCGGCCGCCATTTGTCTTTTATTAATTCTTTTTTGCATGTTGTTGATTTTTTTGTCGCATTTCTGAATAAAAATAGATAAAAAATCTAACAATGGAGGAGGCATCAATGGTCGAAAATATTACATATTATATTAAAAGGAGAGAAGAAAAAGATTCTTTATTTAATGCAGAGGAAATCGATAAGAATGCTGCAGAACATCCGCCACGTAATGATGCCTCCCCCCAAAAGATGTAAACAATCAAACAAAATTTGTATAGATCTGCCAACCGTTTGAACAGAGAATTTTCAAGCTGACAATTTTTTCAGATATATTATTGTCCGAAAATTGTCAGATAAGAGCTGACAATCAAATTGTCAGACTTTTGGATGAAATCTACCAACCGTGTGAACGGACAATTTTTCATTGTAAGAAATATGTCAATTGTCAGCTAATTGTCGGCTATTATCAGACCATTGACAGTTCTGACAATATTGTAAGATCTGACAATCGTCTGTACTTAGCTTTACATAAAAGACTTCAATCAAATATGAATCAAATCCTGTCTGATTTACAAAAAAAATGGTATTCTCGATTCGATGCAATCAGGCGGATCGTGAACGTACTTTTTCTAAACTAACAAATAAATATTTAATCATCAAACTCAATTCTCGCTCCGAATGTATAAGTATTAGTTTTTTTGCAACTCCATAAAGAATTAGATGAAAAAACGACATCGAAGCAAGGAGATTTACACGTACATAAATACAACAGCTGCAGACAGAAGATATAGTATCTTACATGAAAAATAAACAGACAAAAGAAAAAAAGGATGAGCATACAACACTGTTGTCATAATGATCCGTATAGTTTTATTTTCATGGGATGATCCATATGGATCTTCGTGGATAATAAAACGCGGAGTGTTTTTTGCTTTTCTTATGCTTTTCTTCTTATGTTTGTTTATTTTTCATGTTACATACTGTCTTTGTTCTTTACACTACAGTTTACACTAGGCGTATTTTTTTGCAGGCCCGGGTGAATAGCACGAAAAAAAACGACAGCACAGGGATTAGCAATAGCATCACGGAAACAAATTGGAGTTTTCATACAAACTATCGACAACAAGTATGTATATAATTAACGCTGGTAACACAGTTTTTATATATGCTTAAGTTAAGCCCGGACAATTCTCTGGGTTTAGTTTAGCCCGTAGGGAATTATAATTGTTGTTGTATTTCACATGGTGACTGTTTAGCACCAAAAAGCAAAAAACGACGTCGTTTTTTTTTCGTCCAATTCCCTCCGTGTAAGCCCGTAAAAAACACGTTTACTATCTTACCAATTATTTAAAACTGAAATGCCATCTACCCACCAGAGTAAGAACTTATTTTCAGATCTTTAAAATAGATCCAGATACAGAGCAGGATCCTAAGTTGTTGTTGTATTACAACGACTTAAGTCCATATGGACTTAGGTAAGTCCAGATAATTTTCGGGATTTGGATTTAGTCCCGATTAAAACTGTATTACCGGCACTTATTATCATTTTGCTATTGATATTATGTATGGAAACGTCAAATTAGCTGAGTCATCAAGTGGAACTTTTTTTAATTAGAACAGATAGGCGGTCATTGTCGGCGGTCATTGTCGGCGGTCATTGTCTGGAATTTTATTTCGTTTGCCTATAAATGACTTGAAATTAAGTTCTACTTTTTATTTAACTTTACAGCATGAAGAGGAATAATTCTCTCTATGAGTTTTCATTTTATTTTAAAGTCGTATGGCTGATTAGTTTTTGTTTTGCATGCTTGCCACATAGATAAAAGGTAAGTGGTTGCTAAGATCCTTAAAACCCTTTGCCCTTTTAGAGATTCTTTTCATAAATTATATGCTCTAACAATAACTAATACTATTTAATGTCTTTCCCCACTAGGGAGTACCTACGTATATAGGAATTCAGGCACATTTGGTTAAACAAAACTATTTTAATGCAAGTTCCATTTGGTGTGTTTTATATATTTACAATGCGAGTATACAGTCGCTAAAATGCTCTAATATTATAAAAGTCTATAATAAATTTACCTACATATAAACATACAATACAATACATAGCCCGCAGAGTTAATTATTGCAAAGGAGCAGTTTAACTGTTTCGGTAATGAGCCAAAAGAAATTTTGGTTCTTGAAATTTCATTGGAAATTAAGGTCTAGCCGCAAGGATTGTGTTACACAAATAAAATTCCAAATAATCACAATGATACCTACTTCCTGTTTTAAAGACATTTGTATTGTGTTAATTAACCCCTAAAGCAAGCCTGCTTTAAGGACAAAAAGGAAGTGGAGGGCGTTGTTAATATACGGTGGTTAATTCTCTGCCACAGATTTGAAGGATTACAAACGAATTAAGGGAGTAATTTAATGCGTACATGCTGGTCGGTACAATTAAGTTATTCGATAGATCAGTTTCTTTTTATTTTTGTAATCGAACTTGTTACTGTCTCAGAACCTATATCACAGTATACACATTTTTATTTGATCCATGTTGAACCCCTACTAAAAATCCATGAAAAGTATGTTTAACGGTGACAAGTGCATAATTTTTGCACATGGTTTGGATTTTAAGTATTTGGTCTTGAAGGATTTTAGTTGCGTTTCCTCTTTCACATGGAAGTGGTGTGGCTGGCTTATGTGTATGGCTTCAAGGGAACAACAAGCTGCACGGTTTTTTTTTTTTATTTTTCTTTTTATCTTATGAAACAAAAACGTTAAGCTAAGCGACCGACGATGGTCAGTTGACACTTGATAGCCTGATTATACCTTTGTCTATAACAAAAATACTCGATGTTAAAAGTCCTTCCACACTATCTCACAGAGCATAAATACATTCCAAAAAAGTGTAAAGAAAATCATGTAGAGTAAAATAATAGTGTAGAAACTTGACAATCGATTTCACAAAATTTGACCTGTGCTATTTTTACATTTAGAATTGGTTCTAAAACAATCACATATTGTATCAGATTTGAGTGTTATTTGAGGTATTGTTTAAATTGATTTGTCTCGATGCAAGGGTGTAAGAAAATTGCTGTCCAACACAGGTTTGACATTCGCGTGGAAATTTATCATTTCAGTCGTGGAATTTTCCAACAAGAATTTTTAGAACCTTAATTTTGTCAAAAGATTCTTCTCTTAATGGCGTTTTCGATTGGTCGTCCAGAAGGCTTCTGAACCACACAAAATAACAGTTCTTCTTCTCGATAGAAAAGAAAATGCTTCTGGACTAGAATTCAGAATCGAAACCAGAAGTACGAACCCACTACAAACTTTAAATGTCAATTGTCAATGAAAAATAGTGAAATGTAATTTATGTCAGCAAGTTCTCAAAGTTTAGCCAAAGAAAATATTAACATATGTATTGTAATATTTTCTTCGGGTTCGATGGATAAAACTTATTTACTTTGTTTTAAAACTTCCACTTATTTATTTTGTAAATAAAACACTTCACTTTCTTAAAACCAATCAATTTATTATTCAACACTCAAATATACCGAAAATAATTTCCTTAAACAATTTACTTATCTCTTATTACAACCAACTTTATTCTGTCACTATTAAAAACAAACTGTCTCAGGGTGGCAGCCAAGCTCTCTTTTATACCCAATATTTAGTTCCTAGTATTTTCGTGAAGGTTCTCGTATTTGCTTCTCGATCTTTCTATGACAGGTAGGTGGGGTTATAATTTCCCCTTCCAATCTAGAACATTCTTTCGATGTTCGAAAAAGCTCACTCAAAGTTACCAGTGGTAGCGTTCAATATCGGTTTGTGACTTAGCTATATTCCAAAAGATCAAAAGATGGCGCTCCATAAAAGACGTTACATTATAGTTCAAAAGAAGTTGAGTAATTTAGTCGTTACATTGCCCCCTTCTTAGGATTGATCGTCCCGAGCAATTTCATTACTTCTTTCACCATTATATCGATGTAAACGGTCACAATGAACTACTTTTAATTTGCCTCTTACCCCTCTCTGTATACGGTAGACCACATCATTGATTCTTTTCACAACAGTATATGGGCCTTCCCAGTTTTGTTGGAGTTTTGGTGATAGTCCTTTTCGTCGATGAGGATTGTAAAACCACACAAGGTCTCCTTCTTGAAATCCTGATGCTGTCGCTCTTACGTCATATCTTGTTTTCATTCGATCACTGGATAATTTTATGTTTTTCCTTGTTCGTTGATGAATGTCAATAAGCCTGTCTTTGAGGTCATCCACATAGTCTTCTGTTCCCTGTGACTCATTTGGACGACACCCAAATTTTACTTCACTTGGCAGGCGTATTGTTGATCCGAACAGGATTTCCGATGGTGTTTTTCCTGTCGAGCTATGGGTTGCACTTCGATATGCCATAAGGAACAATGGGATATGTCGGTCCCAGTCTCGTTGGTAGTCGCCGACAACCTTTGATAGATGTTCTTTAAGTGTCCGGTTGAATCGTTCAACCATCCCATCAGATTGTGGATGGAGCGGTGTGGTTCTCGTCTTCTTAATGCCAAGAAGCGTGCAAACCTCCTGAAAGACTTTAGATTCGAAATTCCTTCCTTGGTCAGAATGCAGTTCCATGGGAACGCCAAACCTGCTCACCCAATTAAAGACAATCTGATCCACAACTGTTTTGGTTTCTTGGTTTGGGATGGCAAATGCTTCAGGCCACTTGCTGAAATAATCCATGACTACAAGGATGTATCGGTTTCCACTGTTAGTTTCAGGAAAAGGGCCTGCGACGTCTATAGCAATTCTCTCGAAAGGTGTGCCCACATTATACTGCTGCATTTTACCCTGAATTTTTCTACCCGGTCCTCTGGTAGCAGCACAAGTATCACATTTTTGGCACCACCTTTCGACGTCATCTCTTGCGTTCAGCCAGTAGAACCGTTGTCGTATCTTTTCCAACGTCTTATTCACTCCCAAATGACCTCCAGAAGTTCCGTCGTGCATTTCTTGAAGAACGTCATTAACTTTTGACCGAGGTACGACTAGCTGCATTACAAAGGATTTACCGTCTGCAGATTCCCACTTACGCCTTAGTACCCCTTCTTGCACATGAAGCGAGTCCCATTGTGCCCAATATGCTTTAAGAGCCGGACTTCGGTCGGAGATATCACACCATTCTGGTTTCTCTTGGTGTTCCTTCCATGCAAGAATGGGTTCGATATCCGAATCTTCTTGTTGGGCCATTCTGAGTTCTTCGTTGTTCCAGCCGTAAATGGGATCAGCTCTTGTTCGTTGGACGATGACCATTTCCTTTTCTTCTTGGCGTGTGCAATGCTTACAGTCTGGTTTGCACGGTCGCCGCGATAGTGCGTCTGCGTTTGAATGCAGCTTTCCTCTTCGATGTTGAATCTCATAGTCATACGTCTGCAACCTTTCGATCCATCTTGCTACTTGACCTTCTGGATTTTTGAAGTTTAAAAGCCAATTGAGCGCACCATGGTCTGTTCGAAGAAGGAACTTCTGTCCATAGATGTACTTATGGAAGTGTTTTGTTGCCAATATCAGAGCTAGAAGTTCCCTCCTTGTCACGCAATAATTTCTTTCTGGCTTCGAGAGTACTTTGCTGTAATAGGCGACAACTTTTTCCTCTCCGCCATGTACTTGAGATAGTACAGCTCCGATTCCAACGTTACTTGCATCAGCGTCGATGATGAAAGGTTTTCCCGGAGTTGGGTAGGTCAGGACAGGTGCATTACATAAACGCAGCTTCAGTTCTTGAAAGCTTTTCTCGCACTCACCTGACCATTTGAACGGCTTCCCTTTTTCAGTAAGCTGATGCAAGCTTTTGGCAATCCTAGCAAAATCCTTCACGAAACGCCGATAATATGTGGCCAGACCAAGAAAGCTCCGGAGTTGATGTTTGTCCTGAGGCGTTGGCCAATTCTTCACAGTGTCAACTTTCTCAGGATCAGTTTTCACTCCTTGGGATGAGATGATATGCCCCAAATATTTAACTTCGGTCTTGAAAAGCGCACATTTCTTTGGATTTAACTTTAGGTGTGCTTCTCGAAGCCTCTGGAATACAGCTTTGAGGTTTTCACAATGTTCTTCAAATGTTTTTCCGTACACGATGACATCGTCCAAGTAGACCAGGCAAGATTTCCAAGTTAGTCCATGTAGAACGCACTCCATCAAACGCTCAAAAGTTGCTGGAGCGTTGCATAGCCCAAATGGCATCACATTAAACTGCCACAGACCATTTCCTGTGGAGAAGGCCGTTTTTTCCCGATCATCTGGATGGATTTCTACTTGCCAATAACCGCTCTTCAAATCCAAAGTTGAAAACCATTGGGCTCCTTCCATCGCGTCTAATGTATCGCTGATTCTGGGTAGAGGGTAGCTATCTTTCTTTGTCACATCGTTCAGTCTTCGATAATCCACACAAAATCGAGTGCTTCCATCCTTCTTTTTGACAAGAACGACTGGTGATGCCCAAGGGCTTTTGGAATTTTCGATTACCCCATCTTCCTTCATGGTCGATATCATTTCCTCAACTTCAGCTTGTTTTGCCAATGGGAGACGTCTTGCTGGTTGCCGAATCGGCCTTGCATCTCCGGTATCGATTCGATGCTGCACTAGTTGTGTTCGACCATACTGCCCGCTGGGTGAAGAGAATATATCAGCATACTCATGAAGGAGATCCCCAGCAACATTAAGCTGATGTTGACTGAGATTAGATGACTTCAGAATTTGGGCTTTTAAATTTTCGGAGTCCATAGGTTTCTTTGTTTCCGCTTCGGTGATTCTGGTAATTGCGGATACAGATTCACATTGCCCAACTATTTCTCCCTTCTTGAGTTTAATTTCGTACGGTTTTATGTTCAGTATCCGTACAGGCACCATGTTGTTCTTTGGTGCCACAAGAGTCTTCCCTACCATGATGTTTTGGGAACTTTGTTCCGTATCTGGCTCCACCATGAAATATCGATGGCTTCCACAGTCACCCTTTAGTTTCGTCCACACGAATACTTCCGAAGAAGCGGGCAAGCAAATGTTTTCTTTGATGACGGTCCTAATAGTTGTTGAGTTTTCGTTGCCATAGACCATCGGAATCTCTACATTTTGAAACTTTAGAACTTGCTTACCGATATCCAAAATTATTCCATGCTCCTTCATGAAGTCGATTCCAACGATGCACTCGTCGCATATATCCGCTACCAGAAATAGATGCGAAAACTCTAGTTCTGCCAAACGGATCGTTAGACGAACCTCACCATACACTTTTGCTGCCTCTCCTGTGGCGGTCTTTAGACGGTAGCTATTGGTGTTATGTAGCCAATTCATCTTGACCAAGTCTCTTCGTACAATGGAGGCGGTGGCACCGGTGTCGATTGTAGCCACGTGGTTATTGTTGTTTATTATTGCCTCTACTGTCAGACTTTTGTTGTCTCGTTTAGTCTGTGAGACTTGGATAGTGTTTCTGGGGCCATCGATACCAGAAACCAGCTTCTGCCCCTCGAAGTTGGTTCTTACTCGTTTCCCGCCTGGGAAACAAGTTGAGCAGGAGTGTTGGTGTTATTTCTATGTTGTTCTCGAACGTTGGTTCTGCTTCCACAATGTTGACATGCAGCTCTTCTCGGTGGTAATCTGCACTGCCGCTGGAGATGTCCGGTTTTGTTACAATTCCAGCATCGAGCAGGTCCTTCACGCTGGCTTCTTTGGAATGCAATTTTCTGACATGAGCATTCCTCAACTTCTACCTCTCTGACTCGATGAATTCCTTGGGAAGCTTGTTCTGCTGCTTCCATAGTCAGGGCGAACGCTAAAGCTTCAGGAAGCGTGCGTTTTCCAGCGGTTCGAATTGCTCGCTGTAAGTTGATATCAGATACAGCACGGATGAAGGCTTCTGTTGCGAATTGGCTGATGATTTCATCCCCTGCAGCTGGATATGCCAGATGCGCCAACCGTTCGATGTCCGCTTGGAGCTGTTGCAAAGTTTCTCCTCTTTTCTGAACTCTGGTGTTGAGCTGGACGCGGAAGACTTCTTGCATATGGCCATCTCCAAAGCGTTTGTCAATGGCCTGAACAAGAGCACTGAAGTTGCCATTCTTATCTGCTGGTATGGTTTGCAGCAGTTCAGCAGCAGGTCCTCTTAGAGCAAGCGTCAGAGCTATAAATTTGTCTTCGTCATCCCAGCCGTTCGTTGCTGCGGCTGCCTCAAACTGCTTCTTGTAGATCGACCAAGAAGTTTGCCCATCAAAAGTCGGTGGATGCATTTCCTTCTTCTTTGGGTAATCGCCAACACTTTCTCGAATCTTAATTTTTCGAACTTTGTCTAATTCATCGGCAATGCTTTGAATTTGGCCTTCGAATTTTTCTTGAACTCTCTCGAGCCTTGCGTCTACATCATCCATACGTCCACCAAGAGCAATGAACTTGTTCTCGAATGTATCGAGCTTACCTTCGATTAGATTCTTCTGTTCTTCTAGAAGGTCTCTTTGCTCTTTACGTTGGTCTTCGATTTGCTCGGAAACATTCTTCTGCTTGACTTCGATTTGCTCGAGAAGATTCTTCTGCTTGTCTTCCATTTGCTCGAAAAGATTCTTTTGTTCTTGGATTTGTTCGAGAAGATTTTTCTGTTCACTCTTTTGTTCAACACGTTGTTCTTCGAAAAGATTCTTTTGTTCAACACGTTGTTCTTCGAGAAGATTCTTTTGTTCTTCACGTTGTTCTTTGATTTGTTCGAGGAGAAGAGTCATCATTGACGACAAGTCGGCACCAGTACTTACCGGCATTTCAATTTCGAATACAAATATGTCAGGATTTTCATTGTGTTGTCTTAAATCTTCTTGCAGACGGATAATGAGGTCATTTTTCGCTCCAGCAGTAGGAAGACCTCGTTTACTCAATTCTGCCTTAAGTTCAACACAATTTAATTCATTCAATGTCTTACCTATTTTTATTTATATTTTTCTACTTTTACCACTTTCACTTTTTGTCTTTGTTTTATTAATTTATCACCATAAATTTTCCGAATTCACAGATATTAAGTTTTATCTTCACTTCTAACACCAATGTAATATTTTCTTCGGGTTCGATGGATAAAACTTATTTACTTTGTTTTAAAACTTCCACTTATTTATTTTGTAAATAAAACACTTCACTTTCTTAAAACCAATCAATTTATTATTCAACACTCAAATATACCGAAAATAATTTCCTTAAACAATTTACTTATCTCTTATTACAACCAACTTTATTCTGTCACTATTAAAAACAAACTGTCTCAGGGTGGCAGCCAAGCTCTCTTTTATACCCAATATTTAGTTCCTAGTATTTTCGTGAAGGTTCTCGTATTTGCTTCTCGATCTTTCTATGACAGGTAGGTGGGGTTATAATTTCCCCTTCCAATCTAGAACATTCTTTCGATGTTCGAAAAAGCTCACTCAAAGTTACCAGTGGTAGCGTTCAATATCGGTTTGTGACTTAGCTATATTCCAAAAGATCAAAAGATGGCGCTCCATAAAAGACGTTACATTATAGTTCAAAAGAAGTTGAGTAATTTAGTCGTTACAGTATGTATTAAAATCAAATAAATGGATTGCAAAAATTATGGATTTCTATATGATTGCAATTTTTCCATCTAAATGTCAATTATCCTCATATCATATGTATATCGTACTCTTCCATATTTTTGTCCGCCGTGATACCTGTTGAATTAAAAAAAAAAACCTTTCAATTTAATTTTATTCAAAAATAGTGAGCTTAAAGAACAACAAAAACAATAAATTTTTGTGTTGTTTTATTTTTCTTATCCTTCGTGTAAACGTTTTACTAAATCGAAGTAGACCGAAGCTTACTGAAACTTATGTGACAAATTAATGATCTTAACCGAAAGGGATCTGAATTAAGCACACCAATCTGTCAAATTTTTACACGTAAGATGCAGTTCCCAAGTCTTCGTACTATACGCTCTAATGTTTGTGGCAAGCATACAAAAAAAAAACTAATCAGCCATGCCACTTTAAAATTAATTAAATGACAGGCTCATAATTCCACACTTCTTAACTCTAAAGATGGACTTTTCACCCACTTGGGTGGGTAACAAGACCACAAATCAATTGTGGACTTAAATCTACCCTGATAGGCTAGGAGTCCACAATTAAATTGATTCTATTTGAAAGATAATTCTTTGCCAGCATTTAGGGTTCTCTATTGGCAATTACGCGGCGAATGTTGTTTTCCAAGTCGTCAATTGTCTCTTGCTTATCGGTGTAAACTAGCGACTTCACATACCCTCTCAGAAAGTAGTCTAGCGGTGTTAAATCTCACAATCTTGTAGGCCAACTAACAGGAGCAAAACGCGAACAAACGTTTCCTTCAACAAATCAATTGTGTCACGCGCTGTGTGACATGTTGCGCAGTCTTGTTGAAACCACAGCTCCCCCACACTAAGGGGATTCAATTCAGAACGAAAAAGTCATTGATCACGGCTCTATAACGGTCTCCATTGACTGTAAACCTCTGGCCGGATCGTTTTTAAAGAAGTGAGGATTCCACCAGCCCATAGAGCACACCAATCTGTCAGTTTTTCTGGATGTAACGGCGTCTCAACAATGGCTATCTACACTTCAAATTCGGCAGTTTTGCTTATTGACGTAGCCATTCAACCAAAAATGAGCTTCATCGCTGAACAACATTTTTTTAAAACCGGTATCTATCAACAGCAATCTCGTTTCGAGCTCATTCACAACAATTTGCAATCAGGCGTCAGTCGATTCATGATGAAATGGCAAACCAAACCAAAGATAAATCACTGGCAGAGGACAAAATGGCTGTCAATGAAAACAGTGCTGCCAACCTAAAATTCTATAGCTCTAAAAAAAAAATTATATCAGAAACAATGTCAATTACATAATATGTAGGTACTTGATGAATATTGCACAAGCTTCTATTATTATTTAATAAGAAATGTTTTAATCTCAGCTGTCAGAAGTGCATCATTTTGTCAGAAGAATATTATAGCTGCAACACATTTTTACGGCCAAATATTAACTGCAGTCATAAATTGCACAAATAATTTTAATATACTATAAAGAGGATTATACATGTATGTATTGTATATGCCTATAGTTATTTAATTTTTTTTTTCATTAACAATACTGCAAAGATCAACGAATTTGAACTGAAATGTAAACATTTATGACTCATTAAGAAATATTCAAATTATTCTTCATTTAAATTTGACCCTGACCATAAAAAAAATGCTTAGAAAAAATATTTTAAGATCATTCATCTCCATCTGTGACAATTTATAATCCAGAAGCAAACAACAAAAGGAAAACTTTTGTATTTTTTTCACAGATCATCAATTTGCTAGACGACATTTTTGTCATAAATTAATGAACTATTTAATACAAATTTTCTAAATATAATTTCTCTATTTATAATTTTCTTAAATAAGCTGCAATATAGTGAGAGTCTAGGTGAGAACTGTTGTTCCATGTTTTTTTTTTTTTTTATGACCGTGTCGTGTGACATATTTGGACATCAATGAAATTCCAGCAGTTTTTGATTGCTACCTCGATAAAAAAACATGTATACAATGTACATACATCTTTCTTCATATTACTTTTTTTTAATTACAAATTCTATTTTAGAAATACATAATAATTATATAGATTGGCGCCAGTTTAAATTTATTTTCGACATCATTTTCCTTAATAAAATTTAACTTATGTACATACGTAGGTATATGTATATCTACATTATACTCTACTTTCAAAAATAAGAAAAATCATTGAAGCCGCAGAGTAGAGCATTGCACCCCCATTTTTTCATCGTACAGTAAAAATACGTCGATGAAAAAGATGAAAAATAGGAGTGCGCCACTTTAGACGCACGTTCTTGTATTTATGGTTACCTACCAAGTGACTTAAAATGTGAATAAAATTAAAAAAAAATAATTTGTATTCAGGTTTGTTGTTCCAAGATAAAATATTATTTTTTATAAGGTTTTTGACGAGTTAATGAACCGGATTGGTATTCATAACTCCAGCATTTAGTGTTTATAAATCTCTTGAAAATTTGACTGAATATTATTTTGGAAAGGACATTGAAGAGGAATATGTACACTCCCGTTTAATTGAATAGGTATAAACATTAGAAAAATGTAGGACTTTTATAGAGTGGTCACCCTACTCTCCTCATTTAAACATTATTGAAAACGTGTGAGGGGAGAAAAGTTGGTATATGAATTTCGGGAGGCAGTTCGAGGACAAAAAATTTTTTATTATTACGATTCAGACAGCTTAGAGTGAAATTTACCATTAACCAAATAAACATCACTCGATTTAAACCTGTTAGTAAACAAATCTGAGTGGAATTATAATTGGGCATAATTGGGTTTGCGTTTCTATTATTGGGTAACAAATAACAATATGATGCTTTTTTTAATACCCTCATTTACAAAAATCCATTGAGTAAGTTATACAACCAATCAGCGATGCCAGATCGTGGAATTTATCCCTTTTTGTGGGAATTTTATTTCTAAAATAAGCTAAAAGGGAAAAAAGGATTTTTCGAAACGAAAAGTACTAAAAAAGGGATATGCGAATTGCATATTTGTTTCTTAATTTTCCTATTCGTAATCAAAATGTATTTATTAAAATGAAATATGTATTTTTTAAACGTGGGATTTTTATCACAAAGGCGTGGAAAAAAAAGGAATTTTAGTGTATAGCTGTGGAAAAACCTGCTCTCGAAGTCTGGCATCACTAGGACCAATAGTTATAAATGACTCTCAAAAGTGTTTACCTATATTTAATTGAGCGGGAGTGTATGTATGTACATACATTACATACATATGTATATCGGAAATAACCCCAGATCGCCTAGGGAAAAAAAGCCAGAATAAATTTGTATTTTAGTTTACAAGATACATACATACATGTTTTTTTAAACAAATAAAATTTTTTGTTGCTCAAATTATTATCCGAATTGTGTCCTCACACGATGCAATTTTACTGCCCAATTTTATAGCCTTTTTGATTTATTATTTTGATGTTTGTTTCTTGCTGCCAGAAAAATATTATTGTAGCTAGCTTCAATAAATTTAAATTTTTTAGTATCCTACAATAAACATATTGTACTTTCAGCAATAATTGCGCAACACAGCCCTTAAACGGTATATTAGGCGTGTTTTTTGCAAGTTCGTCGTAGTTTTTTAGTTGAAAGTTGCGTTAATATTTATACAGCTATAATATGATCGAGAACACGTAGATTTGGTGTGCACCGCATAAATCGTTGAAAGGGCAAATAAAATTGAAATCAAACTTTCTGCGTTTATTTTATCCATGTTAAATACTTTGAGAACCAAAAGTCTGAAAAACTACGTTTTTGAACCTGAATTGAATTCTCTACAATTTTGGTTCTACAGAAGATAAATTAAAAAAAAATTTAACATAATTAAAAATAGACATTTCAAAAGAAATATTATTCAAAGTTTTATTTGCATTTTATTTTTAATTTTTTTGTTATCTATTTTATACAAAAAATTAGCTTGTGTAACTTATTTGATTCTCAAGATACAAACAAGCAATAATTGTCTGGTAAACTAACATTTCTTGGGGATTCATTTCAACATTTTTCGTTTCCGTTTTTTTTTTATTTCGGAATACAGTAAAACCCGCTTAAGAGAAACCCGCTTAAGAGAAAAACCCGCTTAGCTGAAACAAATCTTTCATCCCCGAGCATTTTTCGACCAATCACCTATAAAACACTCCGCTTAAGCGAAACTCGCTTAAGTGAAAAACCCGCTTACCTGAAAAATATTTTCAGTTAAATTTTATATTTCTCATTGAAAAAAAACTCTCTTAAGTGAAAAAAAAATTGAATCGAACAGAACAAAAAATTTGCTGAACGATTTCATTTCTTTTTTTATTTTTCACCATTTTCACCACAAAAATGACATTTAAATTATTGTATGTAACAAACATTTATTCTCGTTTTGTAAACAAATTCAAATTGCTTTTTGGTTTGGCTATCAAAAATCCAATTTCCATTTCCAATGTCTCAAGAGGTACGTATTTTAACATTTCTTAAAAAGAAGATTACACATTCAATAAATTATTTTTGTGTTACATATTAAATCGTTGTTGGATTTTATTTAATTTTTTTTAGGCAACTCCAAAAGATAAATTCAATTTTTTTCTAGCTTTAAATTTCCGCTGAATGGAATTTTTAAATCTGCTTAAGTGAAATTTTTTTTTTTCACTTATCCGGACTCCGCTTAAGTGAAATTTGTTTTCACTTAAGCGGGGTTCGGTTAAGTGAAAAACCCGCTTAAGTGAAAGAAATACCGTGACATTTTGCCATTTCTTTTAAGCGGGTTTTACTGTATAAAAAAAGTGATAGACGTAAATGTCCATCTGTTATTAACAATTGACCTTCTAGGAGTAAAATGTTAAATTCCCATGAACGAAAGAAATGAAATAAGAAAAATACTAAAAAAAAAGATTTTCTATAATTTAATTTTTTTTTTGGAACGAAAATATATGTACATATTTATTTATAATAAAAAACAAAAATCTAAAAAACATAAACCTTAATTATTATCAATTAAACAACTAAACGGCGAAATAATAAAAAAACGGCTTTACGAAATAAAAAATTTTAAATTTGAATTTGAAATTTTTTGAGTAATGCTATAGTAAATATTGTTATTACATTATAGTAACCCTTTTTTTATTGTTGATTCTATAGGCATATCAGTAAAATTTTATACAGTAAACAACAACAAAGGAAAATAGTGTCTATAACTTATAACCGATTTGCACACACACTAGCAAGATTTGACATTTCTAAAATTTCAAATTAAATTTCGGTGTGTTTTAAGAAGGCCAACTGCATTTTTGGTTGCAACGAATTTTAATTTCAGTGAATATTTTAATTATATATATTAAATAGTTGTGCGCTCTTTTTCAATAAACAAAATACATTTTGTGATAATAACAATAAGTTTCATTTAATTAAGCTGTCAAGCATACACACAACCACAAAAAAAAAAAACAGTTTGACAATCAACAGGATTGCAGAAAAATATTTTTTATTGAAGGTTTGCATTTAAGGAAGTGTGCGTTGATATTGTCGAATGTCCTTTATCTCGTCAAATTGATGTATCATCAGACAACGTTGCTGAAAAACTCGCCGAAATTTTGAATCCATCTGAAGTACGATCCATTCAATACGTTAAAGATGCCACATCCGCTCACCAAGTATATGATGAAATATGATTTTTTTTTTTCTCTCAATGATTTAAATATTTGTTCCTTTCGATTTAACTTAAAAATATAGAATATTAATGTAAATATATGTAGATTAAAGACGGCATCATATGGTCTGGCTACCCTGATGCCTTTAAAAAAATAATTTATAAATTAACTTTGTAAATTATTTCAATAAATAAATAAATAAATAAATATTTTTATACATTGCGTTCGAGAAAATATCAGTTAGGCTATTCACTTATCCCAACAATTTAGATATGTACGGTTGTTGTTGCATCTGCCGTTTTTTTACAAGGAATTACAACAACACAAACCTATTCGGATAGCTTTAGATTGATCCCCGAACGCGACCATATACTTTGTTTTCATTAGAACCAATGGCGCAAAATTTTAAACGATTTAGTATGATGTTAAAGCATTTTCAATATGATAAAAATGCCTTAACATCTTACTAAATCCTTTAAAATTTTGCGCCAATATGTTTTGGTTTGGATAGTTAAGCTGCGGATGGACGGTCAACGTAAATAATCAATGCGTTGATTCCTTGACGTCACAAAATCATCAGTACACACAAAGTGGTTCGTAGATAAGTTGACATGTAATCTGTGTAAATGAATTCGATTCCTAAATTAAATCTAGATGCATATCAAAAACGCATAAAAAAAAACATAATTTCATCCATTTTCTTAAGATCAATAACTTCGTCTCGTTAATGGTTTAAAATTGCCATTTTTTTCGTCATAAAAACTAAAAAGTGCAACTGAATACCATTTAACAAAATGTATGACGTTTAATATAGACATAACACTTGCCTCGCGTTGTCTAAAATTGTGAGAATAATTTTCTTCATTCTTTTTTGACTTCGTGTTAGTAAAGAAATGTCGTTCATTATTTTGGGACAGAAGTTTGGACAGTCGTGTAAATCCAGCCTAAACAAAAAAACATCTGTTTACGTTTTGATTAAGTTTAAAATTTTTAGTTGTATTTAGTTACCCAAGCAACGCAAAAGTAAGTCTTATTCGATTATAACGTTTTTATTCGAACTTGGATTGCTGTGCTAGCTAAAGGTTCCCAATAAAAAGCGCTTAATGACAAAAACTTCTCTTTAGCTGTTAACTCTCACCAAGACTGAAAAACATGCCATAAGAGTTAACACGAGAATAACTCGGATGAGCTTTCCCTATGAAACCTCGGCTTAAAGAGTAAATTTATATATTTTGAAACCTTTGTTATGCATGGGTTCGAATTACTAACTGAATCGAGTTTGGAAGGTCGGATTTCAACTCTATGACACTTTAAATGTATAATTTAGAAAATTAATGTAAATAAAACAATAGGGGTATTCATACAACATCGTAAAGTCCTCGTAAACGTGGCAAACTGCGTAAACTTGTCAAATTTTCATAGAAATTTGACAGGGGTACGTAATTTACAACGACTTTACGCCATTGCATGAAAACCCCTAGTGAAAATAAAACAACCTAGGATCTCAGTGACAGCATTGTTATATATAACCATCTCTTTTCTCCCATTGTTTTTTTTTTAAAATATATGTGCCCGTTGTCTTTTTTCTTTACAATACTATACAATACTGACGCCTTTTGGAAATTATAAAAAATGGATTTGGAAATCAGAATTCAAAACAAATTTGTACTGTTGTAATACATGTATTTACATTAGCAAATTTAGATTTGTTCTGATCAGTTCTGATTTTTGTGCAAAATAAAATACAACTATTTGATTGTCCAGTATATATGTATGTATAATAAATCTCGATTATTTTAGGTTTAGGGCTTTTTTATTTTTTATATGAAACCAATACTTGATCTGCAGATCAAATATATAAATTTACAAAATTCTTTTAGTTCTTGAATGCACTCGGAATACAACACTGTCGGCTGATTATATTAGTTATAATTAAAGGCGAAAGCTATAACGTGCGCCATAGCCGCCGATAGCTTATATTGGCCTTCCGAGCAAAGCGCTCGACTCGACCGCAATATACATATGTACAATGTACATAGCTGCCGTCTCGTCTTGCTCCATACCCCCAGTATACACAGCAGCCGGCCGGCCGGCGGCGCCGCACCTTGTCCGTCTAATTCTTAGCCTCACTTCACATTTTCATTTTCATAATGTGCCCCTCGCGTCGATGTTCATTAAAGTCCCATGACGCACTGACATTTTATGTATTTGGCATGGCAAGGCGCGCAATGACTTCCCTCTGTTTATGATGTTAATGTTATTAGCACAAATTTAGTGCATTAAATTAGAGATTTTTTTTTTATAGTAAATCTTTTCGAGCTAACCGGTCGATTGTTAGTAATTTTAAAATATAAATAAATACGCCGCACTGTGCTAAACTTACCAATTTAATCTGTTTATTCTGGTATAAGAAGAAAGGGGGCTGTTGTTTTTTGGGGAAAAACTTCTTATTTTTATCACTATTTATTATTCAGAGAAATAAGCGTTAATTACCGTTAATGCTCGACACAACTGTTTATTTTTCAAACAGAACACATCACATATATGTATGTAGATCAGAGATAGAGAGTGTGAAAATGAATATTTAACACACAATAACGGATGGATATTAAACTTTCAAGTTGGGCGCAAATGTTTATAAAAAAAAAACAAGTTTTAATATTTAAATTATATTTAAAAATCTTAATATGTACATAAATCAACCATCATTACAAAGATTTTAAACAAACAAAATGTAATTGAAAGGACGATGATGTAGGTCTATAGATTAATTGAAAGGATTTACGCTGATTTATTGTCCCACTGGTGGGAGGATTGTTAGAAAACTGAATAAGTAAATAAAATTGATTGATTTATACATAAATTCAATTTAATTTCCAACAGGAATTATTATTGTTCAGCCCAAACAAAGGTCACACAATTAAATCTTTGGGAGAATATTAATATGCCGAACGCGCAAGCAAACAACATTAAATTTACTATAACAGAAATTTTTTTGAAATCGGAAAACGAAGTCAAGAGAGACACATTAAATAAACGACTGCTCAGGAGCACGGATACTGATGAACTGTTCGATAGCGTTCAATCGTGTAAAAATGAGGGCTCTTTCTACAAGAGATATAGTCTAACAAAAGCTGGCGCGTTCCGTTGTCCCGTACCGTACCGTAGTGTATTATATAGTGACTGTGACTAAGTTATGGTGGAAATCGGAATATACACAAAACACAATAGTTGCCTTATCGGTTGGGACTTGGGAGTTGGGTTGGAACTTAAGTTTGGGACACACAAATTCATGTGAGAGAGATCAACAGCAAGAGCAACAGACAGCACAATGAAGGAACTAAACGAATGCATTGGCCACTCGGGCGAATGTGTGTTATAATGTAGATGTTCAGATGCCAGAGGGATACAAAATTCACTCGAACATTATTTAACTTTTGGCTTGGCTTCATGCAAATTTATCAAAAAGACTCAGTAAGAGGGATCACGATTGAGTGAATTTTATTGAAGTGTTTAATGTTCAGCGAGTTTAAATTAAAAAGAGATGAAATTACGAGTTGGTACATAATTACATATATGTGACGAAAGTTTTGATGTGTTGGGCTTTAAACATTGGCGACAAATTGTCATAGTTCCTGTCATATTCCTTAAGCTACATGTATACATATAAATACTAATTGTTGGGTAAACATGAATTTGGGCATTTTGTATTTATAATAATTGCTGTTTTACTTAAATAACTTAAATTCAGTAATTTAATTAATTCTTGAAGGAACTCGAAATTATTTGTGAAGATATTTTGAAAACTATATTTAAGCTTTTTATTAATACAGATAATTTTCTTCTCAAAAAACTTTAACCTAAAATGCGAAAAAAATCAAGTGTTTCGGCTAGGCAAGGAAAAACCCTATTAGAAGAAGGGAAATTTTATAGAATATACCATAAAATGGAAAAAAAATATTTGAAAAAAAAAAACATGGCTTATATCATCCTTTACTACTTTTTACTACTTAATAAGTGGAAATAGGATCTTTAGAACAACTTGAAAAACGGATTCCAGTTAAATTAAAAAAACTTGTTTTTGGTATTTTCAATTTTGTCAAAAACAAGGAGGTATTTAAGCATCTAATTTTTAGGGTATGGCTTAAAATTGATTGAATATTTAAAAACAAAAATAACAGTTAATAACTTAAGATTTTGAACAATAGTTTTTTTTATATTTTTTTTTTTAAAGTGTTGAGTATTGAAAATTAATTTTTTTCAAAACTATCCAATAAAACAATTTAATTTAAAAATACAATTATTTTTGGAAACTTCTAATTCCCACCTAAACGCATCACCTTCACGCTTATCAAGAATCAGCCAATCAAGGAAGCTAAATTAATTAATTTGAGCAATTAAAAAACAATATGGTTATTTTAATTTTAAAAAATTAGGTCGGACAAAAATGTTAAAAAATAAGAAGTGAATTTAGATTTTCATTAGGTGTAGGTTTTCAAACTTTTAAATGTAAGTATACAAGTAAGTCGCGGCATTTTCAAAGGTTTTACCTTTCTGAAATGTCGATTAATTTATTCATAGTTATTAAAAAAAAAAAAGGAAAATTTAAGGAGTTCCGTCGGTAAATTGAACGTCTTTTTTAAAATAGAAACTTGGAAAATGTACCTATAAAGACAAATAAATATAAACTTGCTATATAAGCTCTCTTCCGAAAATTGTACCGGTGTGTTGACTGTTGTGGCAGTTGCATTTGAGATGGTAATTTTTGTTGTTCTAAATGCACTCTTTCTTGTTGCGATGATTGTTGTTAGTTGTGAATTTATATAAGCTTGTAAACATGCAAAGCTAACTGTATCTGCTGGAGCATTGATTTGATTTTTTGTTTTTGTTTTGTTTTATTTTGTGTATCAACGGATCCCATGCACTAGATAAGTTGAAGCTTTGGTCCCGATATAAATTTGTATGCACTGCTTTTAAACGCTGCAATTACCCCCTGCAATTTTTAAGCACGTTGGCGAGGGACCTTTGCGGTGGCCGGGGTAAGAAAAGTTGCAGAGGGTGAAATAATTGCAGAGTTATCGCTCTTTCTTCTGTGTGCTTTTTCTTATTGTTTGAGACATAAGCGGAATAAAGAGTGTGAAGATGTTTCCTTCTCATTTAACGAAAATTGAAGCTATTAAAATTTGCAGCGTTAAAATGGATGTTGCTATCCGAAAGAAAACTCAAAAGAGAATTGCCAATAAAAATTGAAGTCGTCTAAAAGCAGTCTTAGACAATTCTTCAACAAAGTTGAACACAATCGTTCGTTTCTATTTCTTCTCTCTTCTATCAGTAGTTATTTCAATGAGCTTCGATAAACGATTAGAGCAACGATCCTAGCAAAGAAAATCAAAGCTTGTATTTTCGAACCTCTTATCGAAGATAGATTTTGAGTATCGATGCTATCGCATGTTCGAAAAATTTATCGCAGCTCCAACATAAACTACACATATATAGGTAGGTATATAAATTATCATGCCCCAATATTAATAAAACAATGTTTATCCGTCTAATAAATGTTAATTATTCTACACATACACTGTTTTATTATCAGATTTTATTTCTTTATTTATTTTTTAACGCTCTTGCTTTCTTCTAACCGGAAACACATCTTCTTTTATTTTGCGGCATGTCTCCGAAAATTAAAGAATGAATTTTTTTATTTGTTGTTGTTGTAACTCCGAAAATGCTGAATACATTTTTGACACTTTGAAAACGTCAAAATGACTTATGTCAGTTTAGTTTGTGTCAAAAACCTTGAAAACTTTCCTTGGTGGTTGTGTTGTCCTATTTAGAAATTACTTTCAAAATAATAAATGTTTTTAAAACCTTATAAGCTCAAGAGCAATGCTCCACTCAAAGGCTCCGATAGCAAGCGCCTTCGGCTTCGTATCCAGCAATCGTTTCCCGACGTAAACAGTGAGCAAATTCAACAACTCATTCCAAACAAAGCTGCCGTCACTATGTTGAAGATAACTACTCACTCGGACTTCCATACGTCTGTTTACTGTGTGGATAAACGACCTATGTTCTTTGAAGCTGAAGGAGGGATATTGGCTCCTACTTTATATACTATGTGGATCGTTCCAGATTTACTGCCATACTTTAAGACACATGCTGGCGTTCTGCCCAAGCTCTCAAACGGAGCTGATCTCATGCTGCCGGGAGTTGTCCACCAAGGTGTTGGTATGAATATGTATGGCCGGTATAAGAAAGGGCAACTTATTGCCATTAATCTGACAACGAACAACTCGGCAGTTGGAGTTGGAGTGCTAACTAGATCCAGTGATGACTTGTACATGTGTGGGGGACATGGATCGGCTGTTAAGATGCTTCACATATTCGGAGATAAGCTGTGGGGTCATGAACCTTCTCTAGTATCACAAATTCCCGACAAAGCTCCAGCCAAGTTGACAGATAATGATTTCCCTGCCCTGGGATTGGATCCAGTAGCCAAAATGAATGTAAGTCAAGAAATTCCTATTCCCAAGGATGATCAACCGAATGCGAACGTAGAAAACGAAATTCAAGCAAATGATTTTGAACTTAATGAAACGAATTTATCTGAGGACGTGGAAAATCTGGCAATCCAACCTGAAACACCAGACACTGTTTCAATTGCCGACAATGTTTTAAGGAATGCTTTTTTAACTGCTCTTAAGCATCACGGTAAAGAAATTACACTACCTTTACTTACGAGCAACTTCTATCGCCTTCATGTGGTGCCAGAAGCAAAAACTCAAATCGATCTTAAGAAAACCAAATACAAAAAACTTTCAAACTTTCTAAACGAAATGATTGAAGAAGGATTCATTGTGGTTCGCGAAGAAACCAAAGGGATTGATAAAATCATATCGATTGATTACGATCATCCAGATCTGGTGAACTTTATCGCAGATGCTAAACCTCCTGGAGAAGACAAGGAAAATGGACAACAGCCACTTTATCATTCTGAAATGACGGAGCTCTACTTGGTTACGGATGCAGTGGTCACTTTCTTCACAAAATTGAATTTCAAGCGAGGCGAAGGAATTTCCAGTGTACAAGTTAAGAGAGTTCTAAGGGAATACGTTAGCAAAAACAATCTCCCAGTGGCAGACCCCGTCAAGAAATCGATCAAACTCGACGAATGTCTCCAACAGATTTGTGGCCGAGCGGATGCTCCTCTTGACACGGTTTACAATATCATCATCAGCAAAATGAAGCATACGTATGAAATGCGAAGCACAAAGGACGTTCCCAAGAATAAACCATTAATACAAATGTCCTTGGCTACACGTTCTGGTAATAAGAAAGTCACTCTAGTCAGTAACATTGAATGTTATGGTATTATTCTACCAGAGTTTATTAAGCTGTGCAAACAGGGAGCTGCGGCATCGACAACGATAGTCAAAGTTCCTAATCAAAATCGTGAAATGCTGCAAGTTCAAGGAAATCAAGTTCGTTTTATTTTCAATCTTCTTACGGAAACCTATAAGATACCGCCGAAAAATATTCTCGGGTTGGATTTAGCGAAGCCAATTAAAAAGAAGAAGTAGTATTTTAATTTAAATGTTAAATATTTTGATGCGCTTGAATAAATATGGGAAGAATTTCAATTCTGATTTTTATAAAGATGTATTTAATGTCAATCCAATAGATACGAGTTTGCAGCAAATACCATCACAAACATCATTCAAATTGATGAAAAATTTTCAGGTCCCTACGAAATTTCAATTTTTTTTATCTAAAAACTCAAATTCTCTTAGATTTTTAGAGAATTGGGATTCAGAAGTTAAAAAAAAGGTTAGAAATGCATCTTCATGAGAGTGAGGACCATTATCTTCTGGTGAAAGAGAACAAAATAATCACACTAATTCACTATCAAATAATGAAGTATCTTGGAAACTCATAAAACGTTTGTGACCGTCTTTAAAAAATTTCTTTTTTATATATTTTAGCCGCAGACTCTGGTAGTTAGTGCTATTAGTTTAAGTTTATATTGTAATTTATTACATATAAATAAAGTTATAATAATAATAATAATCTTTTTTATATAACATTTTGTATAGGATGTATGCTTCGCCTTCAAATCGGCCCTAGCGAGGTATCCGTCGGATTTTTGCTTTGGTATTCCAGTGAAGAGTGAAAAATTAATTTCACAAAACAACAATAGGTTTGTATTTTTCTAAAAGCATGCAAAGCAGAAAAGAGTTTTTTCCAATCCCGCGAAATCGACGAAAAAATGCGCGGAAAATTATTTGAATATAAACTAATTCCTATTAAATTATGAATAAATTCAAAACATCTTATTTGCGTAAGGTTTTTTAATTTATTCGTAATTTGTAAAACTCACCTACCTAGTAATTCCATCGCTTAATTTTATGCAATATACAGTTTTTAATTATTTAGGGTATTCATGCAACGTTGGAACCTTTACGACGTCGTAAAATCGTAAAGTTTCCGACACACGTTTCATGAACGCCCCTGTAATATCTTGCGTAAACTTTGTGATAAACCAATTAACTGATTCAACCATATTAGGATTCAAGCAACGTCGTAAAGTCCTCGTAAACGTGGTAGACTTGTATGAACATTTGACAGGTTTTCACAGTTTACGATGGTTTTACGACGCTTGATTACCCCTATAGTTTAAAAAAGTACTCAAAAGTTTTTGATATGGGTGTAGTAAAAATAAAAAACTACATATTTGGTGTCGGCATTAAAAAATAAACAAAAGTTTGGGCGCTCCGAAACACAGAATACAGACATTTTAGTGTACTCTGACATAAAAGAAAAACGCCCCTGGCTTCTTATTAAATTTCCAAACACTTCTATTCGACCCTCGAAATATGGCCGCCGCCGATCGAAATGTCACACAAAGAAGAAGAAAAAGGTGATTTGCACATTTTTTGGTAAAGTCGACCGTCGTACCCTTTATTTCGGCGAAAATTTTTAACTTAAATATAAAATTCAAAACTTAATTAAGTTAATAAATTAATTTAATAAATAAAGCTAACCACTCTTTGCAATCAAAGGTCAAAGAGTTCTGACAATTTAACTTAAAATAAATTAATTTCTTTGTGGAACCGAAAAAGTGAGTGCCATTTTGTAACTTTTTCCTCTGTCTTCATTGTTGTACTGTGTACTAGAACTTGTTTTACATATTTGTTTTAGTCCAACAAAAATGAGTCTTACCTCAGCCGCGGGGATTATATCCCTTCTGGACGAGCAAATGCCTGACTTGAAAGTTTTTGCTTTAAAAAAGCTAGATAATATCGTCGATGAGTTTTGGCCAGAAATTTCTGAGTCAATTGAGAAGATTGAAATGCTCCACGAAGATCGAGCTTTCCCAGAGAACAAACTGGCTGGAATAGTTGCGTCAAAGGTTTTCTATCATTTAGGTTCATTTGAAGATGCTCTCACCTACGCTCTTGGTGCTGGTGACTTATTCGATGTCAACGCCCGCAATGAATATACTGAAACCATTATTGCTAAATGTATTGACTTTTACATCGCTCAGCGAGTGACTTTTATTGAAAACCCGAAGGAAGCAAAGCCGGTTGATAACCGACTGGAAGGAATAGTCAACCGCATGATCCAACGTTGCTTGGACGATGGACAGTACCGTCAGGCACTGGGAATCGCACTTGAAACTCGTCGTATGGACATTTTCGAGGCTTCCATAATGAAGTCTGATGATGTGGCAGGAATGTTGGCATACGCCTACAACGTCACCATGTCACTTATTCAGAATCGTGGTTTCCGAAACGAAGTCTTGCGGTGCTTGGTAGGATTGTACAGCGACTTGGGTGTCCCCGACTATGTAAATATGTGTCAATGCTTAATTTTTCTTGAAGATCCTCTAGCTGTTGCTGAGGTGTTGGATAAATTGACCAGCACTTCGGTTGAGGGTAACAGCTTGATGGCATATCAGATCGCTTTCGATTTGTATGAATCTGCCACGCAAGAATTTTTGGGCAAAGTTTTGCAAGCTTTGAAGGAAACTGCCCCAATTCCAGCTGCTTTGCCAAGCACATTTAAACCCCAAGGTACAACGAGCGAGGACTCGAAGACCGATGAAGAAAAAGCAAAGACTACTGAGGAGGCACCCACTAAGGCGACAGTCGAGGATAATGAAGGTAAGTTTAAACTGAATTTAAAATATAATCATTAAAAAAAACAACGGCAACACTTACAGTGACATGCAATAGCTGTTTTTTAAAGCCAGGACGCCATTCTCTAATTTTTTTTATCAGGTTGTTTTTGTGAATGTTTTCTATTTTTTTTTTTTTTTAGAAAATATAACCGTTCTTTTTTTCAAATTTTGTTTTCAAAAGTTTTAGTTTGAAAATTAAGTTTTCAAAAACTATTCACCAAATCAAAATGAATCTCAATATAGAAGTCCCTAATATGAAAATTTAGGTGAACGGCTCATGGGCTCCCAAATGGTCGCCCGCACAACTGTTCAAACATCTTGTTAAAAAAATTGTTTGTTTTTTCGAGCAACATTTTATCCGCTATTTTCACTGAAATGGATGCATGGAAACTCAGTGATTTTCTGTCCAAATCTACACATTTTATTTTTTTGTATGACCTTTGACACACTTTTGTGTGGTTTTGGGCAGAAAATCCCAGAGCTTCAGAGTAAAAGAAAGCACCTACTAATTCATTTGAAGTCTAGAAATAGGTAAATAATATGATTTTTGATATTAAACGAGGAAATAAAGTGTTACGGTATTTCTTTTTGAAGCATTCTTAATAATTGTAGATACAATTTTAGTTTTTCTTAAACCTCTTTTCTCATCAGGGATAGATGAATAATAAATAAGAAACCGATATACATTCAAAGAGTAATTACATTTTGCTTTTCAGGTGATGCTAAAATTGAACGCACCATCGAATCACTGAACGATTCCGAAAAAGCTCATCAAAAGAACGTCGAAAAACTTATCTCAATTTTGTCTGGTGAAGTTACAATTGATTTGCAACTCCAATTTTTGATCCGAAGCAATCATGCTGATTTGCAAATTCTTCGCGGAACCAAGGAAGCTGTTCGTGTATCGATTTGCCACACTGCTACAGTTATAGCTAATGCATTTATGCATGCCGGTACAACTAGTGATCAGTTCTTGCGGGATAATCTGGACTGGTTAGCAAGAGCCACAAACTGGGCTAAGCTGACGGCCACAGCTTCGTTGGGAGTCATCCATCGAGGACATGAAAAAGATTCACTAGCCTTGATGCAGAGTTATCTACCGAAGGAAGCAGGGCCAAGTTCTGGATACTCTGAGGGCGGTGGTTTGTATGCGCTTGGGCTAATTCATGCTAATCATGGTGCAAACATTATTGACTATCTGTTGCAACAGCTTAAAGATGCACAAAATGAGAATGTTCGTCATGGAGGTTGTCTAGGGCTGGGTTTGGCTGCTATGGGAACTCATCGCCAAGATTTGTATGAGCAGTTGAAATTCAATTTATACCAGGATGATGCTGTGACTGGAGAAGCAGCTGGTATTGCCATGGGAATGGTAATGCTTGGTTCTAAAAACGCTCAATCTATTGAGGATATGGTTTCTTACGCCCAGGAAACTCAGCACGAAAAGATCTTGCGAGGATTAGCTGTTGGTATATCTTTGACTATGTTTGCCCGGTTGGAGGAGGCTGATCCATTGGTTACCAGTTTGTCAACTGACAAAGATCCTGTTCTTCGTCGCTCCGGTATGTATACGATTGCTATGGCTTACAATGGCAGTGGCAGCAATAAAGCAATTCGCCGTTTGTTGCATGTTGCTGTTTCCGATGTCAATGACGATGTACGTCGTGCTGCCGTAACTGCTATTGGTTTCATCTTGTTCCGTACACCGGAGCAGTGTCCATCGGTGGTGAGTCTTTTGGCTGAATCATATAATCCGCATGTCCGTTATGGCGCTGCAATGGCTTTGGGTATTGCTTGTGCAGGCACCGGCTTAAGGGAAGCAATAGCACTCCTGGAACCAATGGTTAAGTTTGATCCAGTTAATTTTGTCCGTCAAGGAGCTCTGATCGCTTCGGCTATGATACTTATCCAACATACCGATCAAACTTGCCCCAAGACTAACTTCTTCCGTCAATTGTACTCGGAGGTTATAAGCAACAAGCACGAAGACGTCATGGCCAAGTACGGAGCTATCCTAGCTCAGGGTATCATCGATGCTGGCGGTCGCAATGCCACTCTGAGTCTTCAATCTCGCACAGGCCACACCAATCTTCAAGCTGTCGTCGGAATGCTTGTATTTACCCAGTACTGGTACTGGTTCCCACTAGCCCACTCTCTTTGCTTGGCATTTACTCCAACATGCGTGATTGGCCTGAATTCAGAGTTGAAAATGCCTAAAATGGAATTCCGATCAAATGCAAAGCCTTCACTCTATGCTTATCCAGCTGCTTTGGAAGAGAAGAAATCCGAAGAGCGCGAAAAGGTAGCCACTGCAGTGCTCTCTATCGCCGCTCGTCAAAAACGTCGTGAAACTGCTGATAAAAAAGAGGAAGACAGCAAAATGGACGTCGATGAGGACGCCACTAAAGCTGCGACATCGGTAAAAAAAGAAGAAACTGCATCCGAAAAAGAAGAATCTAAAGAAGCCACCACCTGTGCTACTGATGATAAGAAAAAGAAAGATGAAAAGGATTCAAAGAAAAAAGAGGAAGACTCAAAGGACTCCAAAGAAAACAAAGATGCAAAGGACAAAGATTCTTCAGCTGACAAAAAAGAAAAGAAAGAACCTGAACCGAACTTTGAGATTTTACAAAATCCAGCTCGGGTTATGCGTCAACAACTGAAGGTATTGAGTGTTCCCGAGGGACAGACGTTCGTGGCTCTCAAGGATGTGACTATCGGTGGAATCATTGTTATGCAACATACCGGTAAGACAGACCAAGAATTGGTTGAACCGGTTGCAGCTTATGGTCCTAAGAATGACGATGCCAAGGAACCTGAGCCACCAGAGCCATTTGAGTATATTGAAGATTAAATTCAAATAATTAGTTCTCCTATACTATATACATACATACATACATACTACATAATTGAACCGTTGATTTATTAATAAATGTAATCGCGTAAAATTAATTTCTTTCTCTGCTTTCCAAATAAAATATAAAATTTAATTAAAAAACAATTTGGTTTTTCTTTCGCGCCTTGAAACCAGGAAAAATGAAGAGGGGGTTTATTTTCTTCCGTGTAAGCAAGAGGTGCAATTTTGTAAGAAATTGACTTGAAGATTAATTAAAAAACCAACGACAACGCCTCCAATATAGTGCTATAGGTTTTTTTAACCTCAATCTTTGATTTTATTTTTTGATAAATTTGTTTGAATTAATGGTTTTTAAAATAAAAGAAAAATATTTTAATTCAACAAAAAAGCTGTTACATTAACTTACCTCAGTGCAGTTTAAAAAAATAATTGAGAGGAAAGAGAAAGTGTTGGATTATTACGAAAAACGCTATGACTAAAATGGTAGCTACATATATGAAACATGTCGTTTTTCATTGTAGAAAAGATTTCATCTTTATGCGAAAAGTTTTGCACTTTTTCAGTTTTTTATGATTTATTCAAAAAAAGATGCTTCCTGGATCGATTTTTTTGGTTAAAATGAAAACGAACATTAAACAACTAGACTTCTCATTTTATATGTAGATCTGTCAGCTAACGTAAATTGTGATTCCAATATGTTCACTCGATTGACGGTAGACGTAATTTTTATTATCTCGTCCGCTCATCCGTTCACGAATGACACTATTCGGCCCCTGCTTTCACTTGAAATATCTTTCTTCAGTGAATTGACCATCTAGGTAATATACATAATCAGCTTTATTGTGAGTTTCACCCCAACAAAATTCCACCCGGAAAATTTTACATTTCATGTTTAAAAAATTCCCCTTATTGTGAACATTAATTTCATGCGGAATGAAATACCACAGAGAGCCTTAATGTTTACTTATTTTTTGAAGGCGAACGAAATTTCGTTTGGGCGAAACTCACAATAGCTTTTAAAATTCTGGGCAAACAAAAAATTTTATGGAGTAATATATTTCGGATGAAACTCATAATAAGGCTGAATATGTGTGAATTGTATCGTCGCGGATAATACTGCGATGTGGGCCAACATGCTTCAATGATAAAATATTTCTATGCTGACATGTTTTATTCAAATTCCTGTTTTGAATTCATGAGAGAGGTCTTTCATATCACAATGAAAAACAACAATAAGCCCGTATGACACTACATTTTTTTAACCTATTTAATTATATTTATTAAAGTGTCAGCCCAGAGAAAAAATAAAATGATGATAAAAGAAATACAAAAGATAAAAAGAGACAAATACATCAATCAAATAACTTTAAAGTTCACCTACAAAAAGACACCAAACACCAACACTGGAAAACCAACACCGCAGTCCGTAAAAAATTAAATGTTGTGAAACTATTAAATATATAGAAATAAAAAAATAAAACAAAGTTTTTCTTTAATTCTTTAAATTATTTATATTTTTCATTAATTTTCCGTATCAAGACATTTTTACAGAGCTTCATTAGGGTATCATTTTTGCACAAGTTTTGGTAATAATTCCCCTCAAAAACCACAGACCTGGTCTATGGAGCTGATTGCTAAACGCAACCACTGCCTTTGCTGACCACTAATATTAATTTATTATAAACATTTTAGAAAAATAATCACCACTTATTGGAGTGCACATTAGTTAACGAAAATCCGCAATGTGCAATGACCACTATGACTGCCCTCCTTAATCATGATCTATTGTTGTTTTCGATTGAATTTTTGGGATGCTCTTCTCCTTTTTGATTTCAATCTAATATGAAAATATCGAATTCCCAAATTTTCACAAACACTTTGAAATTTCTCCATTTAACAAATCTAGTTCACTGAGCAAATTTCTGTTGGCTTCACTGAGGAGAAGGAGAAACCTGAACAATATTTCTCTGCTAGAAGTCAAAAGCAGTCTCTCTCTTATTTTATAAATTGATCAACTGCGAAAAAAAATAAATGAGCAATCGAACAAAAATCCAAAAATCAGAACTACTATGTGTTTGGGTATTCAACTGTACAATGCACCTAATTTGTTTTAATTCCTCAATTTATGCTTTTCGCCAAAATTTCAATTGGTTACTTAAATAAAAAAATAAGTATTGATCAGAAATATTTTATCATTGACTTTAAATTCCGACGGTGTTCCAGTCTCTATGACGGATGCCGACCTTAAAAAACAAATAGGTAAATAAGAGAACAGTTAACATAATATATTCAAAAATATTAATATAAATTTATTTAAATATATTAATAGTTAACATTGAAAATACAAAAAGAATAATTTATGAGGCATTGTTATTTATAACGAAAACTTTTACTTCCTTTAACAAAAATTTTAAGAAGTTAAAAAAACTTATTTGCTCGTTACTACATTATTAAACATAATTTTTATCACCGAAACCAAACTAGAATTTATTTTCGGAAGTTTTTGATGCCCTGAATTCGAATCTAATCTTAAAATTGCTCCATCAAGTCAGTTTTTTGAGATACTTTAATCCAAAAATTAAAAAAAAAAGAAACGAAAACGTTTTTAACTTTTATATTATCTCCAAAACCTGAGCAATTCTGAGACCCGATTCAAATACAGGGCATCAAAAACCTTCAGAAAAGGATAGTCTCTGGTTTCTGCAAATTTTGTTGGCCAACGTTATTTTGTTTTAGTTCATCATTGGATCAGTGAAACTAAACCCAAACTTAATCAGATTCGCTATCAGATTCCGTACTAATGGCTGCTTCTTCATTTTCCGCCTTGGGAGGGTCATAATAGTGAAGCTGTTTGCGCCAAATTTTAACCAATCCATCGAATGCACGGCGACTGTATTTACCATGTTTATTTGGTGTACGAGGGTGTTCACGAGTTCTTAAGGCTCTTAGGGAGAAAAAAGCAATACAATTTAATGAAAAAACGAAATAAAATTCTACTTACTTTGGGACCATTTCAATATAATGATCATAGGCAATTGTGTTCTTCCCATAATCAATTTGTTTTTGTCTTCTGGCCAGAATAGATGGATCAGTTTCGTTGGCCTGTGTTGATGAGGATGAAGAACTTTGACTGCTGTGTCTAGCACGCTTCTCATCTACTCTTCTGCGATGATATTTTGGTTTAATTTCTGTATTATCACTTTGCACACTACTGTTTGGGCTTCCAGAGCGACTTTCATTGCTGGGAGTATTCGAATGACGTCGTTTAAAAGGAGTTTTAAGTTTTTCTTCTTTGACGAGTCTTTCGAATTTTTGTTCATTTACGCTATCTAAGAGATTGCAAATAGAATATTAATATTGGGGAATTGTTGAAAATTAAAATATGTTTACCTATGAAATCTAGAGAAATTTCACGGTCTTCTGATTTGATTTCACGTTTGATGTTACTTGTTCCTGGTTCTTGTTTTATTGTTGCGGAATCAACTCCAGATGAATACGAATCTTCTAGTACTTTCTTTATCTGTTAATAAATATTCAAATCTTATTTATAAATACAAAATAAATAAATACTAATATCAAATCTCTGAAAGTTCTTCATAGATTTCTTTGAAGTTTTGATACAATATTGCATTCGAATACGCGCGTTTTTATAGTTTTTTTTTCTTTTTCTTTAAAAACAGCGCCATCTGTTGAGCAAGAAATCAACGACAGATATACTGCGGTTTTAGAAATCTGTTTCAAAAAAGAAAATTCAATTTTGCTGTAAAAAAATCAGAAAAAAATTCCCTTCCTCTAACTTTAACTATCACACCTAATTTAAAAAGGTGAGATGAAACGCGGTGAAAAAAAAAAAGAATTGGATTTTAAAAATTCTTCTGGTGTTTGAAAAATTAAACCTTAAGGATAGGTTTATGGGTTAATATTTCCAACATTAACCGCAATATTATTTACACCATTTATCAAGATTTAAACTTAAATTCGGATGTAAATCAATTGAAATTATATTATAACAGGTTTTTGTGTGATAACACACTTGCATTTAGGCTGCCAAGCTTTTGCACAATCATATTTATAATGAAGGTTTGAATAAAACACCACACTTGGGTGAGCTCTATCACCAAGATTTTTATAGGCTGGAGCTGTAGCTATTTCACGAGGGCTAGATATTTGTTGGAATGATGGCATAATATTTTCATCATTTAGCCATTTTTAGTGTGAAATGGGGTAAAGTTAAAAACGTCCAATTTTAGAGGTTCACAGATTTTTTTCGATTTAACTATTTTTAGTAAAAAAAATGGGTGAAATATTTAAAATACATATTTTTAAATAAGAAATAAATAAAAAAAATTGAGAAATAAATAGTAAAAATGTTGTTCTTTTCGCCATGTTCGGACGTCGCAAGTTCAGCGATGAACACGGGTAACAGCAATAAGAAATATAATACAATTTTGACTCATAACTTATGTCAATTCCAAAATCCGCAATATTTAATGCCTTTTCACATTTATTATAAGGCACTTTAGTACCTAATTACTGTTTTGTTGTTTTGTTGTCCCGCAACAATTTTTTTACGGATACAAAAGAAAAAAATGAAAATGTATGCAGAACGAGTAGTGCTTTTATTCACAGATTCTAGAGTTCAGAATATGAAATAAGCTGGCATATTCAATAATTGGGGTGATTGACAGCCTAACAAAAAACAGTAATTATTTATTTACATTTTCTTTTGTAAATTTCTAACGATGCTCGGGTTTTTCAACCCTTGCAAAATGATATGAGATAATTTTAAGGCCACCACCCAGACATTAAAATATATACAAAAACATTGATGGAACGACAACTCGTAAAGAACGAGGGCCAAGTGTTTAGACTCGCAACCATTTCTTGAATGGGGTCCTTCACTTTATTGCCAAATCCCAAAGGCTAAGATGAGAAGCACTTGTTCATGACAACTGATAGGTACTCTTCAAGGATTTGTCAAGAGACAGTTACCGTAAAAAAACTTTTGTTTTAAGGTGGCAGCGGCAGGGATTCAATCCCACGTTCTCCGCCCCGATAAAATGTTCATATATATTATTATAAAAAAAAGGAAACAAAATGCATACGTAAGGTAAGATTCGTAACCGTATGTCTTCTAGGGAAAATTGATTGCTATAAAGATGATATTCGACGGATGAAGTTGATTCAATTCAACAAAAAAAATTTGTCTATGTAATTTTTGTCAGTCAAAACAATTTTGATATCAAACTCTTAATACTGATATTTTAATTATTTGAAGAAATAACTCTGTTCTAAAACAGAATCAATACGAACCTTTTCCATTTCACGTTGGCCATATTCGTTAACAATAACTTCCTCAGCCCACGAGTATCTATTTGGATTTCCAGAATCCTTTTGGGGTGAATTACTATCGACCGACATCAAGTTGTCGTTAAAAACCATCATATTCTATAAAACAAAAGTTATGAGTATCTATTTTAGTTAAATATTTGCACTACAATATAATTTGCAATAAAAACGAAAAACATTTTTGCCAACATTAACGCACATAATATGTACATATGTACAGTATGTAGAACTTAATTTACATTAATTATTTAAATCAATTTCAATACTTTCTGCTTACCTTTGTTTTACTTTTATTCGAATTGTTATTTTTTTGATTACTTTTGTGTGTTAATTAAATTGCATTCATTTAGTTGTAAAAAATAAATTTATATGAAATTAACGCGACTTTTAGTCTTTTGATTTCTTGTTCTTGGCAGTCGCTTTTCTGTCGACTTTCGCGCGTTTTTTACAATGTTTGACTTTTGACAACTTCTCCAGCTGTTATCACTGGGAATTTTCTTTTATTACGATATTCGTTTTCGGAGTCAAAACGGTCAAACATAAAGTTATGTTTGCACTGTAATTAATATAATTTTAGGACTCGTCCAAAGAGAACGTGGGAACTGGACGAAAAAAATGACAGGCGGGATTAGCGACACCATCACAAAATGCAGTTTTCATACAAACTCGGTAACAAGTATATAATTCACACCGGTTACCCATTTTTTCTGTGCGCTAAAGTTAAGCCAGTAGAATTCTCTGGGTTTAGCTTAGCTCGAAGAAGATTAGTTGTTTTGCATTTAACATTTGTTTATATTGTTTGTAAACAAAGAAAATTATATTTGAAGGAACATAATATATCTTTTTGTCACCAGAAGATCTTTGAATATTTGTTGTATTAAGCATTGCGTAAACCGACGCGATGGCGGTGGCGATCGCGATACCAATATGGATATGCCGCACATGGGAATAAATGGAAAGGTACATATCTACGCGATAGTTCACGTTCCTCTGCTGCGTTCAATTACACTACTTTTGGTGAACGCAGCAAGCACCATTTGCTCGCCATATCTCACGAAGTGTGCATTCAGTTTTGGAGAAAATATTTGATAATTAATACCAAGAATACTAAAAAATTAAGAAACGCCATCGCGTAGGTTTGCGCACAGCTTTAGTAAGGGGTACTTATGCAAAAGGCTCATGATGAGTTATCTGTGAAAATGATTCCCTTTCCACTGAAAACAACAGTAAAATAAATCTGTGTCAACAAGTGATTCGATCCTTTTTACACACCAATATATGCCTTGTTCGACATAGCATAGTTCGAAGTACTGTATCGATGCATATCCACAAACAAAAAACCTCACCGACACTATGCTTCGACACAAAGCACTGTAAACCTGTCAAATTTGTATGAACATTTAAAATGGCTGCTGAGATCCACAATACACAAAGACATGTGTAATATAATTCAGCCCTCCACTCTCACTGATCTCTATATATTACTGGATAGCGTATTCGTACAAAATATTTGACTTCATTTGAAGAACTGTTATAAGTGCGTTAGTACCAAGCAGTATAACAGTAAAACATTTTTTTATTTGCCAAACGTCAAATAATAATTATCGTTTATTTTATTTTCAGCCAAGCCCACTTTGCTTTCCATTCATCTCATCTTTAATAATTTATAAATGGAATAAATATTTTAAAAAAATGATTTGCAAAACATTTCAAATCATTGTGGGATAAAAAAAAACAATAATTTCCAGTTCGAAGTTTATTTTATAACTAAAAAAGGTAATTTCATCAAAACATTCTTGTTTCTTGTCTTTGATACAAATTATAGATATCCGTGTCCACACTCCGTTTATGTCTCGAACCGAAGATAAATTTAGATGTGAATCCTAGCTGCCATTTTTAATTTGCCTACAAGCTTGTCAGACTGCTGATAAGGAATGAGATGTATCTGTAAAAACCTCACACAGACAGTAGGGATCCGCACACCCCCTTATATATCGTTGAATTTCACATCTTTTCATAGACACGAACATAGAGAGTACCTATTTTATCTAGAGAACCGACTCGTACCCCCCTTGCCTAAAACACCCGCAAATTTTATTTGAGCACAGTAAGAGAACACTCTCCTAAATTCCCTGTCCGTGAATTCGTGTGAATTTTAGATATAGCGCATCGCTTTTCAAATTTCTCTCCCCATCTTTTTAATTCTGAAAGATACACACAAAAATACGAACATTGCTGAAACAAAGAAAAGAAAGACGTGCACGCAGGCGTTGTTTCCACCATCGCAGCTCCGATGTGACTGAGAGTCGGTGGGTTGGTTTTTGTGTTTTGTTCAGAGATTATGAATTATAAAGATTGGAAAGCTCGGCTGTCATTCTGGTTTGCCTACAAGCTGGCGGACGATGGTGAGTTCATATTTTTGCACTAGTGTCCATGTTTTAACGCACACTAGTGCAAAAATATGAACTCACCACTGCATAAATTGTTGTTGCAATTCACATCTATTCATCGACACGAGATGAAATTACAAAAACAACAATGTAAACAAATGGGTTTTGGAGGGTGGAACGTACGAAAGATTCCTATCTTTATAATTCATAATCTCTGGTTTTGTTTTCATCTCAGTAAAAGAGAGATCAAATTCCAGCGATGGACTTTTTTTTACAAGAAGTATGAACATGGTTTATAATGCAGTTTTAAAAAAAGTATTTCATATCTGGTGGGAGAACTGAGCACTGAGCAAAACTGAGCCAATATCCATTAAATTATCACTAGGTTAGTGCGATTCAATTAAAAATGCATTCGGCAACTAACACATATTCAGCCTTGTGGAGGAAATCCTCTCAGTGCAGCTTGTAGGGTGAAAGAGAAAAAGCGCTGAAGTCGGTTCTCTAGATAATATGGGTACTCTATGGACACGAAATGAAATTACAAATACAATACGGGTATTCATGCAACATCGTAAAGTCCTCGTAAACGTGATAAACTGCGTAGACCTGTCAAATGTTCATACAAATTTGACAGGTTTACGAAGTTTAAAACGACTTCACGCCATTGTATGAATACCCCTGATGTAAACAAATAGGTTTTAGAGGGTAAAACGTAAAAAAGATTATAATTCAGTAAGGGTATTCATGCAACGTTGTAAAGCCTTAGTAAACTGCGTAAACCGGGGTGGAATCGGCTAACGCGATAGTTGATAATCAAAATCGACGATTTTGCTCCATCTAAGGTAAGGTGTACTGATAAAGTGACAGCTTTTTAGGTGTCGTTTTCATACATTTATGTCTTAAAATTGGTTGGTTTTTTAATTATATAATAAATCATGTCGATTATGAAATCCGCAGTGTAGGGCTCTCTTTTCTTTTTACTCATTCGTCGTGAAAAGAAAAGAGAACACTATACTGCGAATCACTGCGGATTTCATAATCGACATGAATATCTATAATAAAAAGTGTGTCTTAAGACTTGAACTAATTTGCTATTTTTTATTGAACTTGAACTTCAAGTGCAATGTTTACATTATTTGCAATTTTTCAAACCGCACACTACTGATACTGAACCTATGTACGAATCAGTTTATGGATATCCTTGAGCACATTTCTTCGACATTCAATTTCGACACACTCACTGAAACGCAACGACGACATTTTAGGCGATCGATTTACACAGAGCAACGAATAGTTGATAATCAAAACCGACAATCAACTATCGCCTTACGCAATTCCACCATTGTCAAATTTGTATGAACATTTGACAGGTTTACGCAGTTTTACAACGACTAAACCATTGCATGAATACCCCTAGTAACCTTGTCTCCAACAGAGGGCAGAGAAAAAAAAGAGCGATAACTCTGGAAATTTTGTTACCATAGCCACCACATATGTACGTCCTTTACCTGCGGGCTTAACTGAAACGTATGCCCGGTTTTCAATTTTTCCAAACGGGCACTTCTTGAATGAATCAGTTTCAGGGTTAGAAAAATAGCCAGATAAGTTCCATATGGATCTCCGTGGATAATAAAACGCGGCTAATGTGGTGGTGAAGTGTCGTCTAGCTTGCAGCGTTCAGTTACGAGGCCCTTTCTTAAAATCAAGCTGTCAGTTTTCTAACTTGTCAGCTTTTCTTTATTTGAATCTGATAAAGAACAGTTTTAACACATCCTTTAAACAAATGTATAAAGAAGAGGAACAACGAATACCAAACCAATTACAGAAGAAAAAACAACTTTTTTATTCGTAGGTCTTATCAGTAATTATTTTGTTTCTATTACACTTTCGGCCACTAATCGTTATAATTTATTTCTTTGTAACTTTTTAGCAAACACATGCATTTTTCTGTTTTTATCAATTTGAATAAAGCGTTTTTTTAAGAGCGAGTCACTTGTTTTGAACATTTAAGCGCTTTTTTCGTTTAAAAATAAAAAAAAAATACTAACAAACTAACGAAAGAGAATTAAATAAAATGTATTTTTAGGTTTTTTTTCAGTTTTTCCTTTTTTATTTATACTTATTAATCTGTACTTTTTCGATTAAGAACTGTAATTCATCTCAAAATTATCCATTGATGACTTTTGAATAATTCCTTTTTTTTAAATTGCAATGAGATGAGTTTTTTTTACAATTTTTCACCTCTTCAGTTTTAATTGATTTTAGAACTTAAGATTGATAGATGCTGTTTTTGTTTTGCAATAAATGTTTGTTTTGGATGTTTTTTAAAAACAATATAAGGTTGGTGGTTGTGTAGTGAAGAATATCTGCCGACAAACACTTTAGAAAGCGAAGAGCAGCAAAAAGGCCATCATAAGACAGAAAAGACCCATAGCTTCGGAAAGGGCAAAACCCAAGATAGCGTATGAGAACAACTGTTGCTTAAGAGATGGATTCCTGGCATAACCGATAATGAGGGAACCGAATACTGTTCCGATACCAGCACCTATTTTAAGGGGGGATAAAAGAGAAAAATTTTATTAATATAAGCAAAGAATTTAAAACAAATAAAGTCCTTGTGGATTTATGATTATTTTGATTGTTGTGAAAATGCTTCAAAAAAAAATCACATACTCATTGTTATTTTATTTTTCAGTCAGTCACAGATTAGTCTGAATCGAGTTCTAAGAGCTAAAACAGAACTATGTTCCATTCTTCTTCTCAGCGAGCATATTGCACTTAAACAGCTGGTCACGAAAGATTTCAATACAATTGCAAGGAGAAATTTCTTTCAACCCTGGTTGCATATTTTCTTGTCCCTTCGCCTTTTAATCATACAAGTTCCCTGCTGGGGAATAAAATTTAACTATTGACCAATTCTCAGACCTTCCCGAGGCAAATAATGAGTAATCAGATACTCGTATGGGTGCCCCAGATGCTAGGTTGCAACTGACTGATTAAAATGTATAACAACAAAAATGTAATTGTAATGAGACAAGCCGATAAATGTTGTGTTGGATAAGTTTCTATAAACAAGAAAATGTAGTTATACTGACCGGAACCAGCTACACCGACGGTTGCAGCACCAGCACCAATGAATTTGGCAGCCGAATCAATGTCACGGGTGACTGGAGAGGTCTGGAATGACCTGACTTGTGGCAGTAACGAGACTGGGGTTGTGTTCTGAGCAGCCAAGGTTTGGCTTTGGCTGATAACTGCGCTGCTGATTGGTCGCAAGTAAGCCCTGGATCCAGCGAGCATCTGTAATCAAAATTAAAAAATTATGTTTTTCTGTTTTATTTGTTTCTATACAAACAAAAAATTATGTAATCATTACCGTTGCCTTTTTTAAGTTTTATTTTAATCAATGGGTTAAAATTTTAAGTTGTAATGCCTTATCAATAACCAAAAAATTAATCCTGCAACGTTGCAGGAATGTTCGGTCTGCGTTATTGCAAATCTACATACCTAATCAGCCCTACCAAGAATATCATCGATATTTAAAATTTTTGCGAATCCCGAGAAAAACACACAAAATCCGTTCGTAATAGCAATCTGTATGAGGTTTTCACCAAGATAAAGTCTGTGGTAGTTTTTTTAGGGGTGCGTTACAATTATTCGATTGGGATAAAATTCGTGAAAATAGGTGTTACACAAATCGATCAAATGGAAATGTCAAAACGGAATTTCTGCATTTCTTTGTTTGTAACCAAATTTTTGAGAAAGCAATTTGATGTACAACCTACTTTGTTTTTTAAAATAAGGAGTTATTGTTTTATTTTTGTAACACAAATAAAAAATAGAACAAAAAGTGATGTTGAATAAAGGGATCAGGCAAAAATCTGTTCCACCATAAATTATTGTTGCAATGCAACGGAATAAAAAAAGATTCGATTTTTTAAACATACATTATAGTTTATAATTTGATAATTAAAATAGAACACCAATATTATTATTGGTTTCTACCTATATTTCTACAAAACTAAGTAGCCCCCGGCAGATAGGCAAATTTGAGTTATTTTTTTTTTAAACTGCGCAAGTTTTATTTGTATGTAGGTACAGAAAAAAAAAACACGGTTTTTCGTGACCAAATCAAATATTATATACATATGTATATCAATAGGTGTATCCAATTTTTCAGATATGAAGGAAAGCCTTTAAATATATAATCCACGCTAGACTAAGCGGGATGTTCATAAATAAGATTAGGCCGGGTATCAGGAAATCCATTCCAATCAAATTAACAACTATCCTCCATACAAAATCGTAATTAATGCATGCAAAAAAACATCAATTCAATTTTAAAGAACTCATACATAACTCTATTTTTGTTTGAAGATGGACTTTAAACGCAATGTATTAGCTAAATATCACTTCGAAACCGTGTATTTAGCTAAAATCGAATGAAAACGGGATAATCGCTTCGATTATCATATCTGATTACGGAAGGGAAAAAAGGAGGTCATTAAAAAATGTAGTGCCAAGCATTTAACAACTAGGCAGTAATATACCTACACTTGTTTTTAAATTAATAGTTACATTTATTAGATTTTTGTCTACTTAGACACTGTCAACTATTTTCAAATTGGTGGAAATATGCTTTATTCAATAGAAATAAATATCACTTTATTCACGGTTAAGACAATCTACTTTTGTGTCTAAGAAGTTAGGCAGCTATAAGACAACAATAACAAGGTTTTTGAACACATTTTCCAAAGTTGGAAATTTTTTGTATGTATGCTCATAATCCACTTATGTACATTGTACATACAGGCCTATTATGCTACCCGATTCGATAGAATTTTTCGATTCGCGTGAATTGTTCACTTAATTTGTCACAAATTATTCTTTAAATTCTTCAATCTTTTGAGTTCAAAGCTGTATCAATAATTATTTTCGGAATCTAATCGTTAAAATTTGTATCGCAATTTACATGCTTTCTGGAACATAAGTTTTCCTCCGACGCACAGCAGAATATGAACATTCACGGGAACGTTTGGCAGAATAGGGCTGTTAATGAAAATTACTCAATATGAGTTTAAATTAAGTATTTTTAATACAATTACAATGGCTGAAGACGTAATTGGAATTTTCCTAGGCATTTTCTTCAATTATTATACCTACATATTACAAAAAAAAAAACAATCTTGTATCAACTATGTTTTATAATACAGAATCTTAGCCGAATGATAAGCTTTTTGTCAAAAAAAAAAAAGAAAAAACTAGAAGGAATTGTATACCATTTCACATAACTATTACGTAAAAGTTAACTCCACGTGATAAGGTGTACACAAAAATTATAAAGGGGTGGTTATCTTTAAAATCTTGAAGAACAATTATCAACAAAATCTTTCTTTCGCCCAATTTTATCTTTGACTCGAAAGGGTGTTTTCACATCTAAGGTTATATAAGAGTTTATTCTTATAGGTAAGTTAACTTCAACTTCAAATTAGAAGTAACGCAGAATTTCGTTTGGTAAATGCAGACGCAACGGATGTCAACGAACCCACTTCTAGGTTCCAAGGAAATATTTCTTATGAAGTTCAAATGTTTTCATAAAAACCAAAATTTTAAGAATAAATGTTCTTCAAGGCAGCTAAGCTACCTTTAGTAGTGTTAACAAATATTTGTCAATTCTCTGCCTGCCAACTGCATGACCATTACATTTTGATGAACAATTGGCATCCTTAAACATAAAGAAGAACTGTTACGTTTATAAAGAAAGTTGCTACAAATTAGTTATGTTCCAAGCTTATATTTCAGAAACCACCACCAATTTTGCAGAAAAAAACTTCATTCCAACCTCAAAATTATGTAACTTGACAACACTTCCAAGTGCACATGCATCGATTTCTTATGTAATTGAATTCTTTATTTTCTCTTCAACATAAAACTTATTCTTAATCAATTGAAAATTGAATAAAACTTTAAATTTATCTTATAATGTTAAAAAATGTTTTAAAATAAATTTACTTACGGCACTCCTGGCAATTGGGGCAATGCGAGATACTGTTGACACGAACATCTTCGAATGTATTTTTTAAAGTGGATTTGATAAGCTAGCGCAACAACTCTGAAATTAGAAAATAATTTATATTTTTAGTTCAGATATTCTAATTAAATAAATAAACAAGTTTAAATAAAAGAATTGATAAAACATTTTTCTTTTTTCAATTCTTAGCGGTGGTCGTTCGACAGTTGCAGTTACGTAACCATCTTTCTCATCTTGCCATAGAGAGCGACTACATAACATGAAATTGAAAATTCTTCCCAAAACTACACATAGACATTTAATAAATTTTACATCTTTTAAACAAAATAAAACATCATTCACAATTTTTAATTTTTAAGAAGGCATAATCGGTACATAAAAATGTAGTTGAACGTAATTAACGAAAAAGAAGTTGATACAGAAAAAAAACCGGAGACAAAATGGCCGCCAAGAGTCAATGTAGAGATGGCACCAGAAAATTAAAAATTCAGACAGTAAATTAATGGAATTTTTAATAAAATACACCGGAAATAAAAATTTCAGCACGAAAAAGAATGTTTAATGAAATTTACAACACAAAATGTAACAGCCGATGGAATTTGAAAATGTGAACATTCAATCGATTTTAATTTTTCTCTTTAAAGAAAAAAATGATTATTTAACACTTTTAAAAATATATAATTTAGAAGAACTCACTTCGAACGAACCCTTACAACAGTGGTCGACTTGCCGAATTGAATCAAGAATGGACAAAGTACAGGTACAGAAAAATGGAGATGAAAAATTGCAGGCAGCCGGCTCACGTGGTGAATTTTGGCACCATGTTGTTCGTTGAGTTTGGTGGACGAAACATTTCGATCAATAATGTGGTTAGTTTGTCTAGTGAAAACAGCTGCTCTCAAACTGTGTTATTTGAACGATTTTTGATGTGTTCCTTTTTCCATTGGGCAAGAAAGACTGCTTTTAGACGACTGCAATTTTTAACGGGGTTTCTCTTTTGAGTTTCTTTCGGGTTGCAGCTTCCATTTAAACGCTCCAAATTTTAATACCTGCAATTTTTGTTAAATGAGAAGGAAATATCTCTTCACACTCTTTACTCCGCTTATGTGTCTAAGAAAAGGAAAAAGCACAAAGAAGAAAGAGGATAACTCTGCAATTATTTCAACCTCTGCAACTTTGTTTACCCCGGCCACCGCATACATCCTCCGCCAACGTGCTTAAAAATTGCAGGGGGTAATTGCAGCGTTTAAAAGCAGTCAAACAAATTTCGAATAAATAATACTTTTACTTTTTTTACTTGATTCATTTATCTATTCCCCACACACAAAAATTTAAATTTTTTTTGCATGTAAAGAAAATATTGAGACATCATTTCATTAAAAATTGTAAAATCTGGTGCTTTTTACATTTTAAACCGAAAACTCTGCCTTCATACATATTTCTCTAATAAATAAACAAAAATTAATTCTTCCTAAATGTCAAAATATATTTAGGAAGGCTTTAAATAAGATTCTTGGTTTGACCGTCATAAGAGGCAAGACGTGCTCGTAGTGATTCTTTACTGTGAAAAAGAAAAAAATCTTTAAAGTAAAAACCAAACTCTTCATCATGGAGGATGGTAAACCTCAACCCAGCATTCCCCTCTCACAAATCGTTATCAAAAACTTTAAAAAACAAAAAAAAAAATACTACCATTACCTTCATCTATGATCTGATCACTAACGCAGATAAAAATCAAATTTTATCAAATTTTAGAATGATATTTTATGCCAAACTAAAGTTCATGAGTGCAGCAAAATTCTTGTAAACAACAAAGACACGTACACCAATATCTTGGCTCGCAAAAGACGCCAATATTCCACAGACAGCATTGCAAAAAAAAAAGCTGCTAATGAAGATACCAACAACTATAACCGTTTCTCGCTATTAGATCCGGATGGAGATGATATCCATGCTGGCCAATATCATCAGCTAGCAACCAAAAACAACCTGCAGTCAACACTCAACAAAACAACATCAATATACAAGAGCCTATGGAGCAGAAGAACATTAAATTTGCTACTGGAGGCTTTGGTAAACTCAAAATTTTTGTAAAAGATGTAGAACTTCATAATAGCTATTTATTAAGTGAAGGGGCATCATCTAGCGGTGCGCGAAAGCCGATATCTAAAACTTACATTAGATGGAAACAACATTTCCCTAAGAAAAAGTATGAAGTACTTGGGAGTCCGCCTCCATGAACGGCTTAAAGTGAACCCGCATGCCAGATTAGCCCTTCGCAACAGCAAAGCTGTCGCTGCAAAACTCAAATGTCTCATCAACTTAAAAGAGATTGAAAAAAAAAAACGAAATTGTTGATGTACAAGACCTTTAATTCGGCCTCTTATTTCCTATGGGTTCCTCCTTTGGTTTTACATAACTCCCAATGTTGCAATCGAATTGCAAAGATTCGAAAGAAAAATAATAAGAAAATGTATCTCCAAAAGACGAAGACAAAAGCCATCAGGAAGGTGGCACAATAACAAAACTATATATGAGGATTCAGGAATAGATCCCCTGATGAACTACCTTATCTCGCTGTCTCTCCAATTAGCATCCTCAGTGAGGTCTCCAACACAGATTTTCTGCTCCAAGACGGGGACAACTTGTTTCTCGCTCCTTTTTACAAAAAGAGATCTCCAAACACTTATAGAGGCAAGGAAGTTCTTATCTTTATTGTCCTTATCATCTGTAAAAACAATATAAGAAATACATACAAATATATTTTATTTCAGAATTAGATAGTTATCGAACTCATTAATAAGATTAAATTAAAAAAAAAAACTACTTATTTAAATCAAAAAATGTGAAAATATTGTTGCTTAAGTTTCTAATAATCGCCTAATAGACTTTAGCTCTAGTAATTTATGTTTATACAAAACATAGTACGAAAAAAAAAACAAAACAAATTAATAAAATTAAATTAAAAAAAAGCTACTTATTTAAATCAAAAAATGTGAAAATATTGTTGCTTATAAGTTTCTAATAATCGCCTAATAGACTTTAGCTCTAGTAATTTATGTTTATACAAAACATAGTACGAAAAAAAAAAACAAAACAAATTTATGTACAAAAACATTAGTATAAACAAATTTTTATTATAAAGACCAAATTGGTCTTATAAAATATTTCAATAGTATCTCTAAGAACCTATCAACACATAACTATACCTAATAACTGGCTGTGAATTAAAATGAGATAATACATTATTAATTAATGGCCTCAAGAATACAATTACTTGGTCCAGCACTCAACCAACTACGAAAATCAACAACTCAAGTAGAAAAATGTTAATGACTTGTAACTTAAGGTGTTTGCTCTAGAAACATATGCTTTGAAGTAATACATTCAAAATTTTAGCTTATTTTAAAATAGTTTATCTCATTCTCTTTCTAATTGAATGAGCTTTTCAAACAAATATACCTACGCATATGTAAGTAAATTATTGTTTTACCAACTACGACAGGCTTTAAACAGGTCTTAAATAAGTTTCATCGGAATAGATTTCTATAAAACTAATTTTTAAAGTTCTTAAACAAGCTATTTAAATTGCCTTCCATAAATAAGCATAATAATTCAATGCGAGCTATTATAGATTTCCAAATTTGAAAAATTGGACCTAATAAAAGTTAAATTGTTAAGGTAGCCCTAAACGACGAACATGCTCGCCGAACTTGCTCGTTTGCTTTATCCCCTACACGGCAAACACATTTGGCGATCATTCATTTCGTTTGTTTCTTCAAACCGTCAACATGTTGATATGGAAGGGCAAGTGGTTGCGATTTATTTTTTTTTCAATTTTATTTTCACAGCAAAAATGAGGTTTGTTCGCGAACATGGCCCTACACGGCGAACATCAAAGCCAACGAACACGACAAAATCGAAATTTTTCGCCAACAGCGAGCGGCTCGTGAACCAGCCCCTACACGACGAAAATGCGGTGAGCACGAGCAAGTTCGGCGAGCATGTTCGTCGTTTAGGGCTACCTTTAGCTGAGAACTGCTGCCATACTTGCGCCTGCAGAGCTACCATTTATTTAATTTATTTGTCAACGAAATTTTATATTTAAAATGGCTGATTATGACAGATTTAAGTTCTGTTTGCTTAAATATTTGGTTTTCGAAGTTTCATAACAGTAACTGAAGTATGGGCCAACATGCTTTGAAGTGAAATTTTTCTATTTTCCTCTTTTACTCGAGGAAACAAGTTGTTGGAGATTTTTTGCCGTTTTCTTTTTTAATTTCCGATTCCCACCAATCATAGGCCGTTCCCTTACTTGGTGTCCTTCTCACCTATAAACTGAAAGTTGCTGGAAACTCATGGCCTTATTTATAAACGTTGTCTAACTTTAGACAACTGTCCAACTTTAGAAAATGTGTTCAAAAACCTTGTTTATTGTTGTCTTATAGCTGCCAAACTTAGACACAAGAGTAGATTGTCTTAACCGTGAATAATGTGATATTTATTTTTATTAAACAAAGCATATTTCCTTCAATTTGAAAATAGTTAGACAGTGTGTAAGTAGACAAAAATCTAATAAATACGACTGTCAGTTTCCTCGTGTGTTAGAAGGTTATACCAAAATTTTTTTTTAAAAGAGCAATTCTCGATTTCGGGAGGAAATTTTTCACATTGGAATGAAAAACGACATAGGAAACAGTTTAATATTCAGTGTGTTGAATTTCTTTTGTTGCCTCCCCTAAACCGAACGAAAATATTTTGACGTCTCTACATCTGTCAAAATCTTTTAAGAAAAATACTTTAAAAAATTATTTTTCAAAACTCCACAAATTTTGAAAATATATAATTAAATTCCTTGTTGTAGAGAGTACAAATAAGTATTCCACTCAACTGCTTGGTTTTAGTATTATTTCAAAATGGTTATCACCAATGATATTCATCTGCCTAGTGAAGAGGAACTTACAGTTCAGGAACTGAACCTTTCCACGGCAGCCCTTAGAGCTGGGTCTTTTCATTTAGGAAAGCATTGTGAATTTCAGAATAATGTAAGTTATGTTATTATACCCCATTTATCCCATTGCTATTTAATAGAAAACTTAAATTATGTAATAAATTGGAACTACCTAACCTCAACCGTTGAATTTATACATCAATTTTTGTCCATAGGAGTTTATGTTATGTCGACAAGAGTTAGACGATCCTAGAGCTTGCATTAATGAGGGCAAAGCTGTTACCGGTTGTGCTCTTGACTTCTTTCGCAAGGTTAAGAAAACTTGCTACGAAGAATTTATGCAATATGCTACCTGTCTGGACAAAAGCAGTGGAAACATGGCTTTTGGACAGTAAGTTATAATGACATGTCACTACGAAGATGTTTTTAATTTTATATCGATTTAGCTGCCGTAAAACTCAAGGTGTCTTAGATAAATGTGTTTTGGATAACATGGGTATTGAAAGGCCAGATTACGGATACTTTACACGAGCAAGAGTAAGTCTTCTGTTACGTTCTTTTTTTTCTTAACTTCAAAAAAGAATGGTTTTTTGGTAGATTCATGCATCTGAACGTCCAGCTCCCCCAAAGAAAGAAAAGGCAGTCTATCCCGATGCTACGCCTGGTCTACCAGACGATTTTCCAAGACCCCCAGCAAAATATGGTTCACGTTTCCACTTCCTCGAATAGTTTTGTTATAATATTTTGAGTAAGTAATTTTTTGTTCCGAAGAACTCAACTTAATGGAACAATTCTTGTGAATAAAATTCGCTTAATACAAATATTTTATGATTTTAAATGTTCTGGATAAAGTCAACATTAACTATTAATGTTTGGGAAACATTGAGTTTTACGACTCTTAATTATTGTATAATTATTAGTTGAAAGTAATTAACATTATAATTACTTAAAACTCGGCTCCATGCTTTGAGTAATCGAGCTACAAAAGGTACTCCTGTCAAAGAGAAATGTCCCCATTGGCGACTTCAAGGGGGACCGAACATACCCTAAGCGGACCAACGAAGTTGCGTGATTGGGACAGAGGATCCAAAAAAGTTCTTAAGTTGTCGTCCTTAACCAAGGGAATACAAGAAAATCATATCTGCATATATGTACATTATGTACACATATTGTTATTAACTGACCAGTGTTGATGGTGATGACCTTTTTGTTAATAAGTTGTTTTATAAAAACGGTCAAATGAAATAAATAAATAGGTTTATCACGACGTTTCGTTCATGTGTATCGCAATGGATGCTATATTTAAGCATTAATTTCTTTCAAATATCATAAAACAACAATGAAGTGAGTCAAGAAGCAATTCTTCACTGTACAACGTAAAATTGACAAAGTAACAAGCACAAAGAAGTATAATTTTAAAAATAGACTATGACAATAGATAATGCATTAAAAGCTTTTTATTCCCTTTCCCTCTAGTACCACTGATCTCTACATACACTGGATAGTGTATTCATACAAAATTTTTGAGGCAAATTGAAGAACTGAGTCGTGGCCGGCACCCTCATATAACAATATAACAGCTATTTTTATAATTTTTCGTAGGTAATAGCCTGTTATTTTTTCTTCTTTCCTGAAATTTTATTTTTGAAGATAATCTTTTTCTTGCTTTCAGTCTTTTATCTTATTCAATATATTGACCGCCGCAATGCTTGCTTACATCAAATAAATGCTTAAGTCAAAAATATTAAAATTGCCTCAAAAAAACTGTTATACACTATAGGCTATCCACTATCCAGTGTATATAGCGATCAGTGTCTAGTACGAGGCAAAAACATAGTCCTCCCGTTTTTATTTTCTTTTCGTTCTGTGCATCATAAATTTGATCGACGTACAAAGTGCAACATTTCACATTCAATTAATAAATTTAAATCAGAAAATCTTTGTTTAACTAATCTTTACACTTCAAAACCTAGAAGTCTAATTCAATTTTCAAAGTAAATTCAAGAAGAGTAATTGCATTGCGAGGTATTAGTTCTTCAAATCAGAAATTGAAATGTTCAAAATGTTAGAATTCAAAATCATAAAATTCTATCTTTGCATTAATTATATATTATATGTGAGGAACTGGGAACAGAAGCGGACTTGTTCTCATTGACACATCTATAGAGACTTAAAGAATTTTTTATTAAAAGCTTCGTTTCTTCATTGAAAAAACTGTTTAAGCTTCTATTTTCGTTTAAGCTTCTATTTTCCTGTCCGAACTACTCTATTTACATAGAAACTGGATTTTATCTCCGTTGATTTTATCAACTTTAAAACTTCATTTTGACTACCTCTTAAAAGTGTTTAAAACGACTTCCCAAAAAAATCGCTTATATGCCCTTAGGAATAAGAAACTTTGGATTGCTGAATGGGAAGAATTGCCAACGAGCGTGGGACCCCGAAGAATAACACATTTATTGGAAGATACCCGATTTTGAGAGAAGTTCGAAGAGTTTACTATAGTACAAATGAGTTAAGTGACCAAATCTACAGACGGCGAAAATTGGAGAAGCAGTTATTTATAGAAGAATAATTTCCGAATTGTTTTAGAAATATGAAAAAAAATGTAAAACTAAAATACAAGGGAAACAAATGTTAACCGTAAATCATTGAAAAATTAAGTGCCAGTCTGGCAGACGACAATAAATTGTCGTGTCATGCCTATAATTATGTTATTTTTAAGAAACAAGAAATCTGCCTATATATTCTTTACTGAAATTTTAATAAATATCTTAATCTAAATCTAATCTATCTACACAAAATGAACATACAAAAATTACTTTCTAAAAAAAGTAATCCTTTCTTTATTACTAGCTGGCTCGCCCCGACTTCGCACGGGTTGACAAATCTTAGTTTCGTAAAAATCAATAAGAAGATATTAATATGTACGTAAAATATAACAACTTAACCTATCTGATATGTTCTTGAACGCAAGGAATAATTGTTATAACTGGCGTAAGCTATTTCAATATATATACAGTGAGAGCTCTAATAAGCGGACACTCATGGTCCCCTAATTTTTGCCCGCTTATAAGAACTGTCCGGTTAAGGGAAAGAAATAGAAACACTTTTTTTTTAACTTCATACAAATTTTTATTATTAAACATCGCTCAAAATATAATGGAACGTGATGAGAAAAGGAAAAATGAGCAAGAAAGAGTGTCCGTTTATGAGAGTGTCCGTTTATAGGAAAGTAATTTGTATGACTGCTTTTAAACGCTGCAATTACCACCTGTGATTTTTAAGCACTTTGTCGGGGGACGTATGCGGTGGCCGGGGTAAACAAAGTTGCAGAGGTTGAAATAATTGACTGCTTTTAAACGCTGCAAATATGCTGCGATTACCCCTGCAATTTTTAAGCATGTAGGCGGGGGACGTATGCGGTGCCCGGGGTAGACAAAGTTGCAGAGGTTGAAATAATTGCAGAGTTATCGCTCTTTCTTCTTTGTGCTTTTTCTTATTGTTTGAGACTTAAGCGGAATAAAGAGTGAGGAGATATATTTCCTTCTCATTTAACAAAAATTGCAGGTATTAAAATTTGCAGCGTTTAAATGGATGCTGCAATCGGAAAGAAACTCAAAAGAGAATTGCGGATAGAAATTGCAGTCCTCTAAAAGACTGCTTTTAGACGACTGCAATTTCTATCCGCAATTCTCTTTTGAGTTTCTTTCCAATTGCAGCATCCATTTAAACGCTGCAAATTTTAATACCTGCAATTTTTGTTAAATGAGAAGGAAATAATATCTCGTCACTCTTTACTCCGCTTATGTCTTAAACAATAAGAAAAAGCACAAAGAAGAAAGAGCGATAACTCTGCAATTATTTCAACCTCTGCAACTTTGTCTACCCCGGACACCGCATACGTCCCCCACCTACATGCTTAAAAATTGCAAGGATAATTGCAGCATATTTGCAGCGTTTAAAAGCAGTCAAAGCAGTCATTGCAGAGTTATCGCTCTTTCTTCTTTGTGCTTTTTCTTATTGTTTGAAGCATAAGCGGAGTAAAGATTCTGAAGATATGTTTCCTTCTCATTTAACAAAAATTGCAGCGTTTAAATGGATGTTGCAATACGAAAAAAACTCAAAAGGGAAATACCGTTAAAAATTGCAGTCGTCTAAAAGCAGTCTATCCCAAAAATTTTCAGATACGTTGAGTTTTGTTGCATCAGCTGTTTTGTCACAAGGGATTACAACAACACAAACCTATCCGGATAGCTTTGGATTGATCCCCGAACGTGACCAGTGATTTGTGGTTGCATATGTAAATACTTGTATTGCATTGTTTTTTCTCCAGGTTGGAACTGTCAAATTAGAAAGAGAAAATATATATATATATATATAGTTTAAGGAAAAGCATTAATTAAAATTACTTATTATTGACATTTATTATTTGCTTTAGTTTAGTTTAGTTAGAATTTTATTTAGCTTTAAATTTGCTATTTACAAGATATTATACATATGTATGTACATATTAATAATTTATTAAAAAAATGTCCATGACATTTTGGAAGCTTATTTGCCCTCAGTTTACCGTTTTGTAAACAAAATTCCCATTAAGGAGTAGAGACGGAACACATATTATGTACATACCTTCTTATTAAATTTTGTGTTCGATTACTTTTCGAAAGTTATAGATAAATGCTTGAAAAAATTTTATTTAATGGCGACATTCGGAAGTGTGTGTGAAAATTTTGGAAAGAGATGTTTTCAGATTCCATAAAAATAAAAAATATGTAGGTAGAGTGGTCCCGAAAACTCCATTTCTGTATGCGAAGAAAGAGTAGAGAAATTGCTTGAAAATAAATAAATAATTTTGAATGTGCTACGCTTTCATGCCTAGTACGAACCACTTCAATATGTAAACCTTTAAAACAAATTAAACATTTATTGAACTCTCTCGCAATCTCTACAATGCCAACTGTCAGACATTTCGTGAATTTTGCAGCCATTTTTGGTCCAAACACCATTGCTTTGCCTATCACATGATAGATGTCAGTACAAAATCAAAAGACTGGAATCCAATCCAAAAGTCGATTCTAGTCTAAAAAAAAAGTTAAATACACTTTCAACTGCGACTGCGATTCGCCGCAAAACTAAAATTTAATCCTTACTATTCTGCGATAAGAGCTAAGTTATTATCCGTACATATTCGCCCTTAAAAACATTATAAAATCGACATTTTAATAAATTAGAAGAAGCCCTCAAAATGTCACAAGAATAGCAAACCGAAATGGAGGCGAATCCCAGCCAAGCAAGAGCAGCAATAGACAGGCTGGCCAGGGATATTGTAATTTGTAATCTACCAACCCCCGCAATAATAATAGTTTAATAAAACTGAATAATTCGTCAATCATGTTGCTGTCGCCATTCCTGTCGACGTCGCAATTGCCAGGCAACCTCTGTGACTCGGGTAGAGTTTGACTTGGGTTCGTTTGAGTCAACAACAGCAATCAGCACGCATTACAGAATTTCAGACATTTTGTAAATATATTTATCATCAGCGCAATAATAGTTTCTTCGTTTTCATTTGATTTGGACATCGTCGTTTCGTCGTCGTTACCTAGAAAGAGAAGAAACTAATTGCATAACATATTTGTGTTGTGTGGTACTATTCGGATTCGGGTGTTTTTGTGTTTGTTAGTAGTTTGCTTTTAGTGGTTGCCTTTGCCTTGTGCTTTCGGCTTGGGCTTTGGCTTTCATCGAGTGAGAATTGATTGTTATTGCTGCGCTGCGCGGTGGAGCACGGCCACAACCTGGACAGCCGCTTCCAGCGGAAAGTAGCCGTAGCAAGAAAGGAATACCATCCACACCACAGCTTGCCGCAGAAATCTGTGGTTAAGATTGAGTTTGACACTGCTCGTGAGCGAGCCAGAGCGAGAGCGACGTCGACATTTCGACAACGTCCCATCGCATCCCATTGATTCCGCAGTCATAGTCGAGAGGACATGGCCGTGTTTTTGATCAACATCTGCAAATTCAATGGCTGCGGAATCACATTTCCTAGTTTGGGCGATTTGATCCAGCACATCGAGGACACTCACATTGGTACGTACCTAGATCTATCTTATTATCTTACTACAACATTATTCACCATATTGGTATTGGGAGGGGCTGCAACTGTTTGGGGTCAGTGGTTTCATGATTTGTGCTGCAATGGAAATCACAAATCTATCTTTCTATATGTTGCTAATTAATTTAATTGATATTTGATATTATTGGGTTTGATAGGCATGGACATGGGGGGAAAGAAACATCATTTATACACCAACAAAGTGCATTTGTGTGTGTCTTGTCAGCAGGTATACAAGAGCACCTCGCTTCGTGAGCAAGCGCTAAAAGAACTCCATGGATAGATAAAGTTTAATCAAATAATAATATACATAGGTATGTGAAACACCAAGAATCCATAGATACTTTTTTAATCAGTTTCAGAAGGTAGGTAGGTAAATTGTATGTTTTGGTTTGGTTTGGAAGCTCCAGTTTGGGATTACTGTAAGCTCCAGCACCCATTTCGCATGTGCATCACTCGGTTAAATTTAAATAAACACCGAATTCAGCATTTTATTGATTTCTCTGTTGATGTAGATGTATGTGTTTAAGGTTGGTTAGTGTGTTTGCTCTGCAATCAGCTGCTTGATAATGATTTTTTTGTATGGAATTCAAAAAAAAAAAAAACTTCAAACAATATGATGTTAATTAATATGCTAGTTGAAGTGTGTCTCAATCCAATCTTATTACATAAATCCAATAGAATTTGGGAATATGCCTTCTGTATAGTTTATAGTTTGATTTTAAAATTACAAGAAAATGCTTGATTCTTAGGTGAATTTTTCCAGATTAAAATTTCAAGATAGAACAACTTGATTCTGTAATAGGTATTAAGTTGATTATTAAAATATGTAGCTAATCATGATTTTACTATATAATTAGAATTCACTATTATTTTGTTAAGTTTTATTTTGTGCCAACAAATTTATTTAATAATAGAGTTTCAGCAACCACCTCGGCCAAGCCAAGAGTACCTATCTTTGCATTGCAAAATATTATGCTCTATATTTGCCCTAAACAGCTAAAAACCCAATTTATGAGGTCATAATAACCTTTTTATGTTTAAAATTAAAAAAATGGAAATACTAAATAAACATACATATATATATATATACATACATACAACTATGTATGTACATATTTCTCGGCAATTTCCAATAGTTCAAAAAGAAAATAGAATAAATATTATGTAGGTATCCTACTATAAAAATATATATTAAATTCAATATATTGTATTAATTTAACTTCTAGTGGAGATATCTTGTTTAGTTTTCTCCTCCTCTCAATGAAACTTTCTTAGTTTGCTCGAAGACAACTCAGAAAGGTCAACTGGTTAAATAAAAAATTGTAAGTTCACACTGTTGGCAGATGTTGTCCCAAAGTCTTGTAATTTCATTTTCAGATGGTTGGCTGATAGCGATCTGACAATGGCTTCTTTGAAAATATTGTCGAACAAAATTAACAGACCTGAGAATATTCTCAGCACAACGTGAGTGTGCTAATACCAACTATTTAGGAAAGAGTTAAGTTATTTCAGGGGTGCCAAACCGTTCTTTTTGTGTTTATCTTACTAATCAATTATCCTGTTAATCAATTTTCTAAAAAATGTATACAATTAAAGTAGATTATATATACATGTTAGCGTTACCAGATGGGAGGACAGATTTCACTGTGAGTTAGATTTAACATACTCAAAAACTTAGCAAAAAGCCCAAGGGTCTTATTAACATGCAGGGTGTCCCATAATCAAAAATTTAAAACAAAAATCATGGTCAGGAGACGAAAAACCTGGATGAAAGTAGGAGTTTTTCGAAATTTCAAAATAACAGCCGTTAATTGAAAACCATTATGATTTACTTCAGCTGTTTCCAGTTTCGAACGCTAAATTAGTTGAAGTCCACTTCCACTTCCGTGCGCCACCTGGGTCGCGGTCTTCCTACACTGCGCTGTCCCTCGGTGTTAGATTCAAAGACTCTTAGGGCCGGCGGAGATTTGGTGTTCATTCGCTCTAAATGACTGCCATTTCCACCGTTGGCTTTTAATCTTTCTTTCAGTCTTCCACCTTTAAAAAGGTTAATGCCTCGGGACCATATAGCAGGACCGAAATTAACCTAGGCTAGGTAGACAAAGTCCTTAACTACCTGTGTATGGTGCAACGCCTTGTCTTAATCGAAGTTATCTGTGATGTCTTTGCCGAACGTAATGGAGCAGCGTGCGTTCTCCATCATTATTCTGCACAAAAGGACGATCTGCCGCAATGTAAATATTTGGTAGTTGGTGGAATTTTCTGGTCTAAAGCCACTTGAATTTTCGAGGGGTTTTAGTAATTTTTCTAGGCACTGATGGCAAGCAACTGCGCGGTGGAAGTTCTGCTTGACTGCTTAGGCAACATTCTTTCCTTTTCAAGTTCTTTCCTATTTTTATATTTGTTTTAATAAGTGCTGTCTAATTTAGGTTGCATTTAAAAAACCTTAGTTGTTACAGTTAAATTATTAACACCCTAATTTGTTTGTATCTGAAATCCATCACCAAAAAATCAATGCTGTTGCTGAATGGACTGATTTACAATTTACAATAATTATAAAAATAATTGATTGCCTTTTTTCGTATATGTTTTATAAATTCTTTCAATTGTTTTGTAGATAAATCATTAAGAACTACTAAATATTAATATTACATAAATTCCTCAAACTATCAAAACAACTCCCGTGTAATTTGTTTCCCCTCGAAAAGACAATTATTAATACGAGTAACTTGATTGCCTTGTAAGGATATCGATAGGGATATTATTATACTGAAAGCAATATACTAAAACAACATACATATCTATTATTGAAAAGATGTGAGATAGAATATTTAAATAGGTAATAAATTAATGAAAGGGAGAGAACAGAAGCACTGGTAGAATGACTTATATATTATATTAAAATGAATTGGCCTGGTGTACTTAAAAGTTGAATAGAGTTCTATTTATAGCTGGTAAAGGGGCTTTATTTTATTTAATGGAATGGTTACTTTTGTTAAGGAAGTAACTATTTTTGTATTTCGATGAGGAAAATTTACCTATGCATTTTCCATAAAATTTTATAATTTCAATGAAATTATCTCAGTCTTCCTATGTGTTTTTCAATTATTTGATTATCATTCTATCAATGGTTGCAAACACTGCTGTCGATAACAAGTTCAATTGATTTTTATTTCATAATTTAAATTACAATTATAATTTCCAAAGTTTAGCTAAAAAAAAATCGTATAAGCATGCCATTGCCGTCTGCCCGATTGACAATCTTTAAACATGGTTATAAATTGTGGTTTCAAATTCGGAATACATACAAATATGTTTTAAGCACAAAATTAAATTAAACTAAAAAATTGTGTTCGTGTGTTTAAAAATTGTTTTTTAAAATGCTTCATTAAGTATGATTCTGTACATCATAGCTTTTCTATAAAAATGGTATAGATTCGTTATATGTCGTCCGCAGTTAAGAAGCGCTATTACATCATCAGTATGGATCTCATTCCCGCCAAGAAAGGTCCTTCTTAACTCTTTCAGTATTGGACATATTCCTATGAAATGATTTATAAAGATTGTTTTTTTTTTTAAAGGTATAGGACTTTGAAATGGAATAAAACAAAGATGATTTTTTTAAATTGAAAGATAATCTTCTGGCATCATAATTTAAATATGATTTCTGGCATATGACCGCGACGGCTGGCTCGGACGTAGTCTAATCTAGAGGTCCAATTTTCGATGACTTTTTCCAACATTTATGGACGTAAGTATATCGGCAATAACGCGGCGAATGTTGTCCTCCAAGTGGTCAATCGTTTCGGTCTTATCGGCGTAGACTAGCGACTTCACATATCCCCACAGAAAATGGTCAAGCGGCGTTAAATCGCACGATCTTGAAGGCCAATTCACGGGTCCGTAACGTGAAACTATTCGGTTACCAATCGTTTCCTTCAATAAATCAATTGTGGCACGAGCTGTGTGACATGTTGCGCCGTCTTATTGAAACCACAGCTCCTGTACATCATGGTTGTACAATTGATAAACGAAGAAATCAGTAATCATGGCTCTATAGCGGTCATCATTGACTGTAACGTTCTGGCCAGCATCGTTTTTAAAGAAGTACGGACCAATTATTCCACCAACTCATTAAGCACACCAAACAGTCAGTTTTTGTGGGTGTAACGGTGTCTCAACATACACTTGAGGATTATCATCATTCCAAATACGGTAGTTTTGTTTATTGACGTATCCATTCAATCAAAAGTGAGCTTCATCGCTAAACAAAATTCGCTTATGAAAATTGGGATCAACGGCAATTTTTTTGGGCCCATTCATCGAATCTTCGCCTTGCTGGGTGATCCTGTGGCTTCAATTCTTGAAATGCCAAACCAAAATAAAAATAAATCAGTTGACAGCTGACAAAATGGCCGCCAGTTTAAATAGTGTTGCCAACCTTTAAAAAAACACCCGTTATCTTCTCTTACCGATATATTACATATTAAGTAATGGATCGGCAGATCTTCACCATGTGGCATGAAGTTCAATCGTATTAGTTCCCCTCTCATTTTGAAGACCGCAGATATTAGCTTTTTTAGCCATCTTAAAAAAATTTATGTACTGAAGAAGTCGCCTGTGCGATTCCTTAGAGTCTACATTTCCATCAGTTTATACAGGGAATCTTTGACTTCTTTTCTATTTCTGGCTTGAACGTTAAGATAAAATCCAGTCCACAGTAATCTGCTAATTTTTTCAACTTCTCGAACCAAAGACTTTTTTGTGCATAATATGCATCGCAATCACTTTAGGCAAATCTATCATCACCCATGATGAAAAGTGGTGGTAGCCCGGTTTCAATAATTATTATGTAGTTGGTGTATTATTTGGAAGTTGAAAACATCTTTTTACGTAGAATCTTAGTAGATTTTCTACTACATATTGTATTTTATGCTATGCTATGCGAAACGGAATCGTTAGCAAAACAGTTTTTCCAAGTGGAACTATTGACACTATTCACTCTGATCGATTTGTCTTTAAAATGGCTTTTCATGTTCTCAGGTTGAAATTGCATTTTTCATTTGTAGTCAATCTGCCAGAACCGTTAAATACCATCGCCTTCTATTTGTTTTAATTGACCGTTAAATTCCACAACTTGCAGTTGACTTCGAGACGTTTGATCATTAGTTGTAGCGTTTCCGGAGAGTAAGAAAAACGAACAACATCGTCTGCAAGTTCATGTTGTTTGAAATGTTTATTATCAAAGTTTCTTAAAGCATGCCAGTAATTAAAAATTTTTTTTTGTTAATATCTTGTATGTCGTTTACTTACAGACTATGATCCAAAAGTTGTTGAACAAAAAGAACAAGCACAACCTGCTTGTTTGCCCCTCAGCTATGTACTGCGTTTCATATCGGATGCAGCTCGTAAAGAGAGTCCATTTTTGGGGTCTTCTGGCGTGGAGCTCAAACGAAAGCTGGCTATCAAACATCACAGCTACAGCTTATCGTCTTCAAACAGGAGCAACACCCCAACTGGTTCGTCATTGTGTTTCCTGTCATTAGGAATTGAAGACATCTTTTAAATATATACATAATTTAATTGAATTACAAAACAAAATAATATAAATTTTAATCGACAGGTAGTGAACTGGACGAAGATGAAATGATTGTCTCTGAGTCGGAGGATAGTAATGATTCTTGGACTACAGAGGAATTCAGTTCAGAGTTCATTATGAGATATGGGAGCAGGTGAATGCTCACAAACACTGTAAACAAAATCTTTTATATATAAAAATGTCTTTTTTCGAATTATTTGCAAATGCAAAAGGCATTCCGGTACGAGTAATGGGACACCAGGGAATGAGAAACCATTCGCATGTCCTGTTCCCGGATGTAAGAAACGATACAAGAATGTCAATGGCATAAAGTATCACTCGAAGAACGGCCACAAAAAGGATGGCAAGTAAGTAGAAATTAAAAAAAAAAATAATACGTAAGCAAAACTTAAGACGATACTTGTAATTGAAATTTTGTTGTAAAACAGAGTTCGCAAAGGTTACAAGTGTCACTGTGGCAAGAGCTACAAAACTGCCCAAGGACTGAAGAGCCATGCGCTGGTGGCACACAATGCGTCACCCGACAATGTTACCAATGTTATGGTACGCAGCACATCACCCTCACAATCGCTAGGTTCGCTAAGTCCGTCAAGTATCAGCAACATGTCCAGCAGCAATGGCAGCTGTAACAACATAAACCAGAGCACGAACGGTAACTGCATTACTCAGGCACCTCCGCCACCTTCAATTCAACAGCAACAAAGTCAGCAACAAACTCCACAGGTTAACCATCTGACGAATGGTGGCAGTATACAACAACAACAACATACGTCTGTCGCCACCACGAATAGCATCAATCAATCTGTTGCGGGTTCTACGGTTGCTTCTACCAATCATTTAATGCGCGGCAACATTGGTCTCATCTCCATTAAGTCATCATCCAAGCCCAATACGACGAATCTTATCGCGGCCCACGTCACCGCTAGTAAGATTTTGAAACTAACAGCGGCTTCAGCTGCTGCAAGCAGCAATGAAGGCACCACCACAGCAATTTTGGAAAACGGTAAATTAAAATTTGAAGCATGCACCACCGCTACCACATCGACGACAACGCCAACAGCCAAAACAATGACTCTACCAAATTTAGTTAATTTGGGCATTCTAACACCTGCCACCTCACCAAATAACAAATCACAACAACATACAACATTTCAGACTTCGTCAGGTGGTACAGTAACCACTTGTGGTGGTGTTAGTGTTTTGAGCACTTTAAATTTAAATTCATCTTCCTCCTCTTCTGTTTCCTGCACGGCTTCCTCTGCCAATTCTTCTCAATCGCTTAGTAATCAAAGTAACATAACTAGTCTAAGTCCAAATAATAATGGTCAACATGATCAGAACAACACTTCGCTTCCGCTTACTTCGATTAGTCCAAGTCTTGTGCAACAAGCTCAGAAAACTGTCACTGTTGCCTCTGTTGCCACTGGCACAACCAATGGCGGAAATTTAACTATCAGTACCAATAACATTGTGGGCAGTATTCATTTAGCAACCACTTCGGGTAGTCTTGAAGAAACGTAGCCTATACTCAAGACATTACTAATGCGAAGAAAGACATAGATTTTCTTTTACTTGATAAATTAACAAAATATTTAACTTAAATTCTATTTCAAAGATTGCGAAATTTTGTGCAAGCTTTATTCATACATAAAATATATATGCTATACCCTTAGACAAAAAAAAGAAAACAAGTATAATAAAAGCTTTCAGCATGCTCACTCACATAAAAGTATGAAGTTATATAGCACTTTAAATGGGATAAATTGAAAACTTATACAAAAAAAAAAAAAAAAAAAAAAACTTAGAAGAAAATCGGCATCAAAAGACGCCAATTAGTTCAGTTTAAATTTACTTATTCAACAATTTATAAGGACAGAAGGAAATAAGCTATCGTACTGTATGCATTTGTAGGAAAAACCTAAATTAGAAAAATAAAATACGATTTAAAGGGAACTTTCAAACAACCAAATTAATATGAGTATTATCATTTTTAATGAATGTTTATCGTTTATTTCATTTTATCTAATTTCAAAGATCTCTTGCTTGCTTTAGCCTAGAAATGAAAATCTAGAAATTTAAGCGAAACTTGTATAAAAACTTTTTTTTAGTATTCTCTTTAATTGAGAAAAGTTTGGTTAATGACTTTCGTTCTGCCAATTTTTCCTTGGCTTTAGCTTTACTTTGATGTGATTAATAAGGAAATAAGGAATCATTAAATAGGACCTTTGGCGTAATATATGTATTATTCCTGCCAAAACTATGTTTGCTTTCCGCACAAAAGCTTGGTTATTTTTTCAAAGCTGTTTTTGTTTTTTTTGAGAACTCAATTTTCGATAGCGTTTCTGAATGTTATCTATTTCAAAAATACTTTTAATATTTCTTACAATATCACACATTAAAACACATTGTAGACTGAATTAAAATTTGTTTATCAATAGTCTAGTTTGGTCTCGGGAAATTTAAAGCTATGTAATCATCATCATCAATTCATCGAAATTCCGTCTACATGCACTTACATGTGTTAACAATTTTTATTGTCGTAAAGATTATTAATTGCATGCAAAACAATTCACGGGCAATAATTTTGCATGCAAAAAAAATAGTTTGATGGACCCAAACATTTTTTGAATGCAAACAAAATTAATTTTAATTTCTAGTCCTTCAGATTATTTGATCAGGGCAAGGATGGTTATGCAAATGCAAACATTTTTGGAATAGAATAGGGAAATTGTTTTGAAATTAAAAAAAATAATCCCACTTGAACTGTAAACTGTAAAGGTTATTGCACTTATAAGGTTTTATGGAATTAACAACGCAACTTATTTTTTCTCTTAAACATTACATGGTCTACATTTTTTTTAAAACTCACCTAACCTTTTAATGCGTGACGGACACACAGAGTTTTTGTCTCACTTCCAACCAAATCCAATGACCAAACATAAATTTTCCAACAGTTTGAAGACGTACATTTCGTTTCTTTATCATTTTCAGAATATTCTGTTTGAGTTTCTTTATTCAGAAGAATATTCCAGTTAAACTATTCTTTTGTTTTTTCCATATTATTTTTCATATTATAAAGAGTTGGAATAAAAGAGATATGGGTGTGTTCCGTGCAATTTACGTACCTATTTTCAATTATGTCAAGTTGGCATTAGTATTATTTGCATATTTAAAAAGAGAAAAAACAGGTCCCACACCGCATGTTCAATTCATGTAATATTTATAAATTTTCATTAAATAATCAACAAAACAAAAATACATAATGTTTATTGAATTTTTTTGACAATTAATTACTATTCTTTTTGTAAGTGGTTTTTGTGTGATAAGACACTTGCAGTTAGGCTGCAAAGCTTTCGCACCATCATATTAATATTGAAGGTTTGGCCTATGTTCGAGTCCCAGCTGGGAAAACAGTTTTTCAATTAAAATTGAACAATAAATGACCCAAGCACCACTAAAAGGAGTCTGATGATCGGCCTGGCAGTCGTGAATTAGCTATAACTACAGCCTATAAAAATCTTCGTAGTAGCTCACCCAAGTGTTGTTGTTTCATTCAAACTCGCACATTATCTATAAGTAACGAGAATTCTAACATGTGTGTTTTTTACAATTGAGCGGAGAGTTTTGTCCCACGAAAGGATCATTTCCGTCAAATCGATATTCAGCCTTATTATCAGTTTCACCCGAAATATATTTGAAACTCACAATAGGCGAAAAATGAAATGTCAAATTTTCCGGGTGAAACTCACAGTAAGGCTGATTGAGCGCTAAATGAAAAGCCTTTTAATTTTGCAGTCGTTGTAATTTCTTCAATTCGACCACAATACACCACAGTAATAGGTACTTTAATGTATCTATGGACTTCTATAATACCAAAATTTGTATCGATTGATAAATATATTGTTCATAAATTGATCTTTGACGTAGGTACCTACACAAATTACAAATATACCTATGTAGTTTACTTTCATAACAAAACTTGAGTGCAGTATTATATCTCTTGATTTTATGTCTTGTTAAAATATTTGCTGATTACTTTAAATCGGAAACAATTACCTTCTAATTATTCGCAAATTACTGCACAATAACTACGAAATTAAATTTCAGACTTTGAGATCAAAATGAAACTGACCCTAACTAAAGTATTAAATTATTAGTTTAATTATAGATAGTTACGCTTAAAATTTAAAAAAAAAAAAAAACTATAAAAAAATTAAAAAAAAAAATTAAAATTTAGAAAAATATTTGGAAAAAAAACTTCGTGTTAGTAATTAATTAGTGCAATATTTATCAACTCATTTGTTTTATATACAAGTATACTATATACATTTAATATTTATTTTTTGTTTTCAATTTCAAGCAAAGGACTTCATTTGTATTTTGTACTCATTTGATTATGTTTTTTTTTTTAAATTTTGTCTTGTGTCCCTATATATTCATGGCGGAAAGAAGATGCAAGGCACTATTAAAACGTGAAGCAACTTTTTTCGGTCTTTTCCCAACGACAATCTATTTATTCCTTCCTCACACTGCTATTTTTGTTGGTTTAAGTTCCAGAGTAATATTTTGTTTGTGTATACTTTATTTATGTATTTCATAATATGTTTTTACTTTAAGCTTCACGTTTTTATTTTCTAAACAAAACAAAAACAACAAATATATATTTTTGCAGAGAGCCCCCTGCCTCATGGGAGTATAATTCATTCGAAAACAAATGCCACCCCTTTTGCTACAGAAAGTATCGGCTCTGAGCAATGTGAACAACCTTTGTCATGTTAATTTTTTTTTTCTTTAATTTTTAGTTTCTTTATATTATTTTTTTTGTTGATTAAATTATAATGATGTAATTATATTATTAAAAATAATACACGTATTTATATAACTTTCGAAAAGTTCTTATTTATTTCTATATAATTTTTAAAGAAAAGAAAATCAAATAATAGATCTGTTAATATTGTATATACTTTTGTTTCTATTCATGATTGTTTCCATTTTTGTTTTCTTTTTTTCTATATTTCGCAAAATAGTGTATACACGTAAAAAAAACAAAAAAAGAGCTTTATAATGTGTATATGGCAAAAACAGGAACTCTCCCTGAATTGTATTATCCTTAAAATATTAATAATAATTAAAAAATAGGCAAATTTACACTAACCATAATGAAAAAAAAAACTATTCTTATTTTCTGTGTTGTTACATTGGAAATTAACAAAACTTTATAATTAATTGTATAAAAAATGTAATTTTCTGAAGGGTTATTCTTCACCTAGTCACTATTTTATTAGGTAAATCAAAACAAACAAAAAATTAACTGAAATTAGCCGTATTCCCATGTATTATTGTTAGAGTTTAATTTTTTTTTTATTTAACAGGCAGAACAAAATTTTGTTGACTCCCAAATCCCAATATATAATATCTATTACAATCTTTTGTGTTTTTTTTATCATAGTTTTAAATTGTCTGATAATATTTTTATAGGTTATTCAATAAAAAATTGTTTATTTCGTGACGGATGATGAACCGCTGTTTCCTTAAATTTATATTAAAAAGAAAAAAACAAATTAAGAATAACTTAATAAAACATTGTTTTCATTATATTTTAAAAAATTAAAGAAAACATTGAACAAATTATTGAAATAATCATAAAATATAAAACTAAATAATTAAACGTTGTTGTATATTTTTAATTTAAGCTAAATTTAAAAGTTTCATAAAATAAAATTACAAAAAAAATAATTATAATTATTAAAAAAAAATATATAAAAAAAATTCATCTTAAATAAGACTGCTGTATTGTTCGTATATAATAATTAATTATAAACACATTAATGTATAAAATCAGAACAAAAAACTACAAAAAAAAAATATATATTACATATACATATTTAGAAAAATATTTTTCTTCATCTTTATTCTGCTTTTTGTGATTAAATGTGAACATATATATTAATTAATAAATGAGAAAATTGATTTTCTTCATTTTATTGATATTATGTAGGGATCATTTGGATTGGGGGTTTTAAAACTAGGAAAATGCTGGTTTATTTTATCTTAAAAATAACTTTTTTTGACGTCCCACTTCATGGTGAGAAAACGATGTCCAAGTAAGACAGGAATGTTTAATTTAAAAAAAAAATGTGTTTTAATGAGTAACGTCAAAATAACTCGATACATGTCCGATTCACATGCGACGAGACTTCGATGTTCTCTCTTAATCACAAATTTAAAAGAACGAAATAATACATAATACAGCATTTCTCGTCATCACGTCATGTCATAAGTTCAAAAAATTGAAAAAAAGACGCGGCGTTACGACGAGAATTGCTTTATTATGTAGTATTTCAATGTTTTAAGTTTGTGATTAAGAGAGGAAAACAGTGAAGAGATCTTGTCACGTCCACTTCTCGCTTTCTCGTCGCATTGTAAATCAGGCATAAGTTAGTTAGATATACAGCATACAGCCCTATTCTGCTCAATGAATGAATGAATTTTTTTTAATTAAAAACTTAATTTTGGTGCTTTCCTAAATGAAGTGTATAAGCATGTACAGTACATACATAATGTAAATTGTGACTTTTTTAACTTTTAAACGCAGAAGAGGTCGCGGCTATCCACTAGTTTTTTAATAAAAATGAAAAAATAGTGTTCAATTTACTATACGTTCCTGGTGCATGGAAAGTTTAAATATGTACACCGGAAGAAGTAGAAGTTTCGTAGGTACACAGCAGTGTTGCCTTCGAAAAAATTCAAAAAGAGTCCCAAAAAGGGGCCCACGCCAAAAAAAGGGGCCTCCACAAATACAAAGCAAAAAAAAAAAAACAATAAACTGCAGTAAAAACATTTAAAAAAAATTTTTAGTAGCAAAAAAAAAAATAAATAATATGTACCTATTCTAAATACCTACATAATTTGAAATAGTATTCCTATTTTTATTTTATTTTTTTGTGTATAAGGTTTTTATTTGGTACCCAATTTCCCAAATCTTTTTTGTTTCTAATAAATTAAGTGCAGATATTATAGAATCGCAGGTCTTAATTTTAGTGTTTCGTTCTTTTTTATTCTTTTTCGTTCTATAAAGTATAAAATCTTATTTAAACAGAAAAAGGGGCCATTTTGATCATTTTTGAAAAAGTGGGGGCCACGGGTCCCGAGGCTGAAAATGGGGCCATTGGGCCCCTAAAGGGGCCAAAAGGCAACACTGGTACACAGAGATGATGTTCAGTTAAACGGTCATATAGGTTGTTTCTTTGGAGGTTGCAAAGTAGTAGGTACTCATGAATGCTTGACTGCCATCTTCATAATACCAATTAAAGTTTTATTGGATTTTCATTTTCCAAATGTTCATAACTATTATAGAGCCAATTTATCATTAGCTAAAATCTGTAAATTTTACAGGAACATATTTTTTTGTTTCCTGATCTGCAAAGCGAAACAAACATATTTTCAGTTTTCAGTTATATTTTTGTATTTGTTGTTATTATTATTATAAATAAGACAGATGTTGACAATTTGACCTTGTTTTTCACGTTTTTGGTGTTGGCTGCTTACCAACTCATGGTCAAAATTTGGGGTTTACGATAGTTGAAAAAATAACAAAAAAAAACGAAAAAGTTACTTTAATTGTGTCTTCTTATTGAAAATACCGCTTAATAATCAACAAACAAATTATTTATAATTAGAATTAAAAAAAAAACTACAAAGACAATACCTACAAAATAAGGAAAAGTAGGTAGGTAGTCGGTTACTTACATCTAAAGCTGGCCATAGACGACCGCGCCACGCCGCTCCGAGTCCTTGTCCGTAATGATTGGGTTGGTAGAGGTGTGTAATCAGACAGAATGAAATTGAGTCTCATCTCGTCTTCCCAATCACTGTAGCGTGTTTCAGGCGGGACTTTTGGCGATAAAAGAAGTCCTGTCTTTGCTTAAGGAAAACGCGATATCAAGCACAGTTATGCGCCATTAAATCTCTGGATTCAGTCTCTACAAATTTTAAAACAGCCCTTAACTGCGATCATCTCTCATTGAGATGGCACAGCAGTGCAACACTCACCTTTGCTGGGTCATAGGGACATTCCAGGTAATTGTAAAGCAGCGCTCTAATAGTTTGATATCTCTAAGCTCCGTTATAAGTTCACACCTACATTACCGAACACTGTCTAATAGGCAAGCATGCAACTAGGTTTCGAGCATTTTCTGGTTTTTGCAGAAGCTGTATGGATGAAGAAGAGGAAGAATCGATTCGTCACCTTCTCTGTACATGTCGTGCTCTATCTCAAAGATGTAGGCTCCACCTAGGAGAATTCTACTACTTACAATGCTCCTAGTGATCTGGCAAATCATGACATAAATAGTCTCGCGCGATTCGTAAGAAGCTCTAAGTGGTTCGACGAGTAGGAAGAAGGTTTCCTAGATTCTTGTGGTATCATAATGGGCCAACCATTGGTCTAAGTGTGTCAAGCTTCTAGATATTTAAATACATATTTATTAATTCGTTTATAATTTTACAATAAGTTTCCATCTTATATTTTGTGATTGGCTTAAAATAATATAATAAGTACATAAGTGACTAATTGCTTAAAAATTTGCATTTGTTTTGTTTTTCATTAAATACAGTAAATTTAAGTACCTATAGATATTTTATATTTAACATTTAGAATTTATGTGTTTTCAGCTAGGGGATTATAAAGATTAATTTTGAAGTTCTTTGCGTTTTTGATTTTCCTAAGTTGTCTAGGCAATGTGTTCCACTGGCGGGTGATATGGGCGAAAAATGTACGACTGGATTGCAAGCAGTTAAATCTTGGTTGTATTAAAATGTCTGTTCTTTGTGAATTTGGAAAATTTAGTCTGTTGAACAAATAGTCAGGTTGATGTGATTGCATGTACCATGAAGAAGAATAAGCGATCTAAATTTGATTAAGTCTTCGAATTGAAGACCTGTTATTTGCTTAGAATATTCAGATATGTGGTCGAAATATTTTTTATTGTATACATATCGAGCTAAATTGTTGTAGGCAATTTTCATTTTCATTTTTGTGATGGAATCTACACTACAGAATACTTCACAGCAGTACGTGAGGATTGGCAAAAGTTAAGCTTTTATCAATACCATTTTAGTAGCAGTTGGAATAAATCTTTGAGAACACCAAAGTAACCGAAGACCGTTATAGACTTTTCCAACTGTTGTAGCTATGTGGTCTGTCCAAGTGAGGGTTTCATTGAAAATGAGATCCAAGATTTAGCAGTATGGACGCTGACGTCCAGTCAGGTACGATAACAATAACCTTACTGCCAAAGGTGAGATACCAAAATCATTCAATAGTTTTGTACAGAGTACATAGTGGTTGACAGTATCAAATGCCTTTGAGAAATCAAGCAATGTCAAAAAAGTACAGCAGTTCTTATCCATAGTCTTACGAATGTCATCGACAACAAGCAACAATGCAGTTTTACAGCTTCTTTTAGCACGAAACCCTGACTGTACGGAACTTAAAAGATTGTTTTCGAGAAGGTATCCCTGCAGTTGCTTGAGTACGGCTTTTTCAAAAACTTTTGATAAAAATGGTAAGATTGATATATGTAGGTCTAAATTCTGTTTTCAATCGATTTTGGGATTTAGGTATGGGGAGTATTTTTGCTTTTTTCCATGAAAGTGGGTATTCACAATTTAAGAATATGGGGGAGAAGTAGCTTTAAAAATTTTGGATTAATGTCATCTAATCCTATAGCATTCGACTTTACTGAAAGAATACATTCAACAATGTCTTCATCCGTAAGATTATCGAATTTGAACTTTTGTTGGTTCCTTTCATCAATCTCACTTTCTTGTCCATGGTAATTCAGGCACAAAATTATAATAATTGTAATTTGCTGGTACATACTGAGAAGGAAACAAACTGTGAATTGAGACCATCGCAATCTACATCGGCAGCAACTTCCGATCTCTGTTTTCCATTCCCAAGTCAACGTAACTTTTTCCAAATATCTTTTCCAGGTTGATAATCTGGACAAAGATATGACTCGTAATAAGCTCGTTTTGCACTTTGAATTCGTAGTTCAACTAAATTACGATATGACCGGTAAATTTCAAAAAGCTTCTCTGCTGACAGCCAGCCACGTAATTCAATTTGCATCGACTAAGGACCAGTTTGTTCACAGGGGGTTGAATCTGCACCGCCACTTTAACTCGCTCTAATTAAATGGCGCTAATCAATAAAAATCGGCCGATTAGCGATTTCCATAATTAAGAACTCAAATTTTCGATTCTGTATCGAACTGCATGAGTATTGCAACTCTGCAGTCGATTTATTGAGCAAGGTATATAAAAGCTTATATAAAATTCTTTTGTAAAACTTAACGAAGGACCGAGAAGGTTCTGTGAATTTATAAAACAATCTTCGAGCAGGAACCAACCGAGCAGCGCTAGCAGGTTAAATAAAAGTGGTTTTTTATAACAATTTTTCCACTATAATTTCTTGGTGTTTTATTTTTTTGTTCTGACGGTTTTTATTTTTACCTCGGAGTGTGACTGTTTGTGTTATTCATCTTTAATAATTTCCCTGAGCTACTATACAGATTCCTTAATAAAAATTTGGTAAACATGCACATTGCACATTCGAGGATTTACCAGTTGCAGGCAGTAATCCTTGATAAAAGATGACCAACTATGAACAAACGGACCCTTAGACTCATATGTCCCACTATCACTGTAGGGAAAACTAATCTGGTGTTAGAATTTGTTGCTTATAACTATAACGCCTTATGGCTAAATTTCCCTAAAAGCCAAAGCTATCACATGCGTAGTTTTTTCGCCTACTAACACGCCTATACTTTTTTTTTTAAACTGAGCTTTATCCTTACTTTACATCCCTAGCAAGTTGAAATTTTGTAACATAAAACATGATACACGTAATCTTTTTTTGAAATCGTCCTTCTGCCACACCCACTTTTCTTATATTTTACTTTTTTCCTTGGACTTAATTTTCTTTGATAGTTGACATTTTGTTGTTTGACAAAAGCTTAATAGTGATGTCGCTGCGAGAGTGGCAGGGTTCAGTAATGTTATTATTAAAAAAATTAAGCTATTTTACCAATATAACTTCTTATCTAAGATTACCAATTGAAAGGCAATGGCTTGGGCTTTCTTCAATTAAAATTTGAAGCATGATTTTTTGACAACCAGTAAGCTATTAATATTTAAAGTGAGGTTTGGATTATTTAACTTTTTTGCAGATCTGGTCGGCCAGAGAAACTGACAAAGCTGTGTCCCGGACGACCTTCAAAAAATGAATGGTGGTAGTTTTTCCTATAATTTGATATAGTTTACATTACATTTATGTACATTGATAGCATTATTAACTTAATTTTTTTACAAAATTTTGCTTACGATAAAATGGCGGTTAGGGCTCGTTAATCGTTATATTCTGTGAACAATAACAAAAACGAATTTTAATTTATTTATTTATTTTAAAATTAACATTTTTGGAGGTTTTAACTTCTTAAAATCTTATATAGATTTTGTCGCCCTATTGGTTACATAGAGATTTATCGACTTTTGCATTTCGAAAAGCGAACATTGACCCCCTCTCGTAAGACATAATAATTTATATATACTAATGTAGTCTGAAGATAAAATCTTCATTTGAAGACCCCACCATTAGAACTGACCATATCGATTGTTTTCGGACACACATACATATACACACGCATATACCCCGTTTCCAAGCCTGGTCCATCAAAGTTCAATTTCACACGAGGAAACTGATTTGGATTAGTCGTCAACGGCACGAAGTAAGATCAGTGAACTTACTAGTTTGTAATACATCTAATTAAACTTTTTATTAGAATATTTGAACGACACATAAATAGCATATAAATATGTATATTAAAACATGAATAAAGTCGTACATAAAATAATAACTTAATATAATAAAAATATTAATATTGGTTTTGAATAAGAATTTTCTTGACTATGCAAGCAATTTTTAAATATGCTTATTATTTATGAGACTTTAACTGTTTAATAAATGTATCGACTTTTTCTGAGAGCATTCTATTACCGCTATTCGCAGCCGCCAACATAATGGATTTTAGTGTATTTATATCTCGCTGTTCAAATGCTGTCACTGCTGCATCTTCATGTAAGCTTGATTCGAAAACAAATTTTATTTAAATATTTAAATAATTTTCCTTTAAACATTTTGCTGCGGCAAAAACACGTCTTAACTTACCCAGCGCGAAGATACCATTTGGCTTTTTTATCTTCTCTGCACCTCGAAATGTACTTTCTTGCTTCATGAACATTTCCCATCTTAAGACAAACCTCGACGAATGGTTCGTAGCCTATAGGACTCTTTTTTGACTTTGAAAGTTTTTCTAGTTCTTCAAATTTGCCTTTTTCAGAAAGTGTTTGAATTCGCATCCACAAAAATCTATAATATAATTTTATAACATGCAAGAATTTTTATCGAAAGTCCACAGTAAACAAAATAACCAAAAAACTCACCTTCTTTCCGAAATTTTATAATCGTTTTTTATTTTTTCCGCCTCTTTAATTTCCCCCAAACGAAGAAGTTTAAAAGCCGTGTCATGAATAGTTTCGCTGCACAACTCTACACTAGAATGAGTATTTCTCAACCTATAACCGGGCAAATTATATTAAATTTTCAACGGATAATTTTGTATTAATCTACATTACATACTTTTGATTTAATGCTTTTTGTAACTTAAGAATTTTTCCCGTTTCTGTGCATAAGTCAGCCTCAACAATTCGTTTTCCTTGGCTATAACGATTAACAATAATCAATAAATTCGATTCAACGTTTCCTTCTTTAAGAGCATATCGCAGTGTATACTCTGCAAATGATTGATGATCATCCTCTGAATTAAAACTATCAGTCAACGCAGTTTGACTGCATTCTGCCATTGCTTTTCGATATAAATTTAAGGCCATTGGAAAATGTCGAAGAATCATCTAATAAACGACGACAAGGTATTCTAAGTATTCAATGTAATAACATTTTTCTTACTCACATGAAAGTTGGAAACTGTCATATTCTCCTTGATTTTAAATATAACCATTTGAACAAGGTCAGTGTCACCAGATTGGGTTGCACTGGAAAGAGCTTTGTCGAATTTTCCAAGCTTTAATAGCAAAGGAACTTGTAGTGAAGAGCGAGGTTCTAATTCAAGAAGCTAAAGTTTTAAAAATTTTAATTAAATTATTTAAATTTTTTTTTTGGAAAATAAGATTATACCTTTATTGCTAGATCATCTTTTCCAATATCGTGGGCCTTTTCAGCAATGTTGCAGTAGGAAATGCCTTGGATTGATGGATTCTTAAACTTTTCAGTGATTTTTCTAGCAACTTCGTTATCATCTAAGTATAATCAATTTGGTTTGTATTAATATAATCTAATATATTATCCGATGAATATTAATTAAATACGGAGAAAACTCAACTCAAATATAACAAAAATGGGCGTGGTTGAGCCATTTTACTAAAATCACTCTTTTAATCTTCCGCGTATTGGATGTCAAGCAATTGCACTAGTACCCAGGGAAAAGAGGTGGTACAGGAAAGTCAGGACTCAACTGATTCTCATTTTGAATCTGCTTTGGAAATACAACACAAGTGTCGCTTCGGTAGCAACAAACTTTGGATAATCAAAGGCAAAGTTGACGTGAGCGCAAGTCTCCAGCAAGTTAACTTAAAATCATGATTTTGAGCAAATAAATTTGTTAGATTTTCAATTTTCAGCTGTAGATGGGTCTTTAAGCTGAAGACTGATAAAGACGGTAAACCTCATACATATCGAGTACGATTGCTAGCTAGTTGAGTATGTGCCAAAAGAAATCTATCAAAGATTTACTAACATACAAAAATATGAAAGACTCTAATGGAGTGTCCACTTCTATGGATCACTCAACAAAATTAAAGAAGATCGAAAACAATAATCAGCCTTATTGTGAGTTTCACCCGAACAAAATTCTACCCGGAAAATTTGACATTTTACTTTTCGCCCATTGTGAGTTTTACCCGAAATTTCATGTTTGAAAAATGTCCCTTATTGTGAACATTCATTTTGGGCGGAATGTAATGTTATTGAGAGAGAGTCTAAATGTTCACTTATTTTTTGTAGGCGAACAATATTTCGCTCCGACATACTCAAAATAGCTTTTAAAATTCCGGGCGAACAAGAAATTTTAAGATAAAATATATTTCGGGTGAAACTCATAATAAGGCTGAATATGAAAATTATTGTGACACACAGAGAGCTCTGTAGCCGAACAGAAATCTCTTATGCAATACCCCAGTTAAGTCGTTATAAAGACTCCCTAAGGGAAGAACATTGGCAGTGCGGAAAGAGATTAGTTCGTTATCTGAAGCCTACAATGGATTATGAGTTTTTATATGGATTTGTAGATGCAGATTATGCTTCAGATGCAAATGGTAGACAATCCAAAAGTTGATTTGTATTCAAAATTTTTGCATATGTTTTCAGCTGAATGTGAAAGAAACAGCAGGTTGTTGCATGTTCTACGACGGAAGCATAATACGTTGCTCTAGCGCTTGTTTTACAGAAAGGTGTTTGGTTACGGAGATTGCTGGCTGATTTACTTATCGATGTTGAAAGCACTTCGATATTTGAAGACAACCAGACTTGTATCAAAATGACTTATAACAAGGAGAACAAACGGGTGAAACATATTGATGTCAAACATCATTTCATTCGACAGAAGATTGAGGAAGGTCAGGTAACGTTGAAGTATGTAAATGTAAAAGATCAGGAGGCAGATATTTTGAGCTAGAAATTGGGACTTAGGCATCAAGAAGGGGTGTAGTAGATTGAAATATTTATAGGAGATATGCATTGGCTTAGAGCTAGTAGCGTATAAGAGAAAGTATAGATTGAGAAAAAGAATAAGGAAGGAAAAAAGAGAAAGAAGAAAAGTAAATAAGAATGAAGTAATTTAAGATTAGTCTAAGTTCAGCATTCATAAGAGAATAAAGTATTATAATAAGTAGTCAACCGCGTTTTTTATTTAATTGAGATCTACAATAAAATATATAAACGCAAAAGGCTTTTACTCGCATGTAATTAAATTTTAACATTAGAAATGTTTAAACGGAGGCATACAATATAAAAAAATCAAAAAAATATGAAACGCCTAGTAGACAAAGGGGGCGAAACGTGAGGGGAATAAACAAAATAAACAAAATAAACAAAATCAACAAAATAAAAAAAATAAACAAACTAAACAAAATAAACAAAATTATTTCGTTCATGCTTTGTTGTTACTAGTTTGAGGAAACAGAAAACGAAGAAGATGATAAAACGGACAGAAAAAAAGGAGAAATGTTCGTAGGAAAAAAATGGGTATGTTTTTGATGATGATTTTTGCGAAATCCGAAAAATATCCGATTTGCGTTTACTTAAATGCTTATATCTTTCGATCCAATTATCCGATTTTCATTATTAAGGTATATAATTAAAGGAAAAATGACTGGCGTGTTACAGCCAAAAATTTTCAAAATCATTCAAAATTTTATACTAAAAACATGAAAATAAATATCGGACAAATAATTTAATTCAACGAGGAAGTTGATTAAAAAAAAAGCATTAAAATACTTTCAACCACCAATTGGCGAGGGGAATATAGTATTCTAAAGCCGGCGGCGGCGGAGTTTGTGCAATAAAAAACCACAATCGTGGCAAATTTGCTTCGCGTCGGAAAAAAAATGCTAAATGTTCATATGTACCTACCTAAATTTGTAGTCGGTATAATAATTGTAAAGATACATTGTGTTTGGTTTGGCTTGCTTATAACTTCGGTTCTAATAATCCGTTCATTAAGGTCTTAAAATTTAGCTAGAATATCGGACTACATTTTTTGTATTATATCATTGCACAGTCACATAAAACTATATATGAAAAACCTTATTAAATTGCGTATTTAATAGAAACAAAAATTTAATACAAAACAATAATTTTTTAAACCACATGTATTTTACCCTTTTTAGGAAAGTTATGATGTTGGTACCTATGTTCAGAAAAGTTGCTCAACATTTAAATTTGACATTCAATGTACATACATAAATACATAAAGCTTTTTTCATTTCTAATGTTCCTCAACTATGCTGGAATGGCAAATCGGGTAAATTTTGAAAACGGATTTTTTTTTTGCGCAGAGTACTTTTAAATCTAATTTTGATACTCAAAAATCAAAAATTCTTTTGCCGGAAAAGGTCATTTTATTGAAATCTGTATTCTACCTTTGCCATATTTTTTTCAATCTAATACAATTTATGTCAAGGTTTTATTAAAAAAAAAATGGATGAAACTAGAGGCATGCCAATTTTTAACAACTCTTCGCTATTATTATTATTAAAAATATATGAGCCTAGAGAAATGCCAATTTATAACGGATCCCTTCAACACATCAAACAGTTCTCTCAAAGGACACTTGGTTTAAAATATTACCTTCGAATTTCAACAATATAAAAGATTTAATTTATTCTAAAATCGGGTTGCTTACCTCTGTCATTGTATACTTTGTGTATTGCCCAATGCTCCAAAATCCATGACTCAGGCAACTTCAAATGCTTCGCTACTTGAATTGCTACAGCATAATTTTTTCTAAAAACCAAACGTGATAAAATAACATCCGGTTTAAGATGACAAAACCTATTAAAAAAAAACTTTTATGAAACAATAAAACCAAAAACTTTGAATTTACTGTTTATATGTCAGAGGTATTGCGATTTTCGGATGCCTAAGAGCATTAAGTACTCTAAGTATTCGGCAAATTTTCATATATTTATCAGGATTGTGCAAAGCTATAAAACCTTTGCCAAAATATGCCGTCTGTAATGATAAGGAAACTTAAGATTAAAAGAAAAACAATTTTTTTCTTAAAAACAGTCATACCTTTATCAAAGACTTCTGTGTTTCTGGGCAAAACTCGTAGCCCGCCGCTTCAATACACTCATCGACAGCCACCTCCATCTTGCCTCTGAATAAACTCAAATACTCATCAGACTTGTGACTGCGTTCTTGGAATTTCTTTTGAGCGTCAAAAAGAAAACTAGATGGTTCTTGGCTATTGATAGCAAAAATATTTTGCACACACTTTGGAACCTTCTGAATCATTTCATGTGAACTATTGGTAATTATTCGAACACCATCCAATTCTGGAACTAAAAATATCGCTGGATCATAAGTAAAGACATTATGATCACCTTTTTTGTCGACAACAAGCAAAAGCGATGGATAAGTGATTATAACGGCATTCGATAGATAAGTATTATCAGAATCCATTATCCATTCGATTTGTTTTGGCTGATCTAGGCGATCGGTATCAAATTCGCAGAACTTCTCTTTCATATCAACTGTTCCCAACCAAAGGAGGCCGTTGTTCGTGTACAAAGCTAGGAACTGATGATTGTACGACACTGACATTAGGACGATCTTTTCAAATGGCTTATCGAAAAGTTTTCCATGAATGATTCCAACACTTTGGCCAGATGCTAGTTTGATAACTTCCTTTTCTCGCCCAATTAAACAATAACTACTTCGATCTTCTGAAATAATTTGCCAGCACGAAATATTCTCAGAAGCAGATTCTTAAAAAAAAAATTAGGCTATGATTTGAAGAAATATCACTCAGAAGCATTAAGTTATACTTGGGATATCAGGCAATAGACGAGTTTTAAACTCTGCTATGTTGCTGCTTTTCAAAAATACCCTCCCACTTCTTGTTAAAACAGCAATTCCTGTCCCTGAACTTGAGGAAAAAATTCTGGCATCGGTAACTTTTGTTTGGCTTACTTCGTGACCCATGCTAAAAGTATGTTTTTCCACACCAAACATAGTGTAAGTGATTACCAGTCCATCATCTTGAACGCAAATTAAATCTTCTGTATCAGACCAGCCCATTGTTATAAACCTGCCATGATTCCACTGCAATAAACACATAAAAACACAATAAAGACATTTTGAGGATAGGGGACACGAACAAAATGGGTCCCTTAATTTTGTCTGTCAATTAATCTATCTGTCTTCATCTATAACTTTGACCGCAGAAGCGATTTTCTTTAAACTTGGTCCTTAAAATTTTAATTGATAAAAATTACCGTTTACAGATTTCATTCTTAGTTCTGAAAAGTCAGTATTCTGATAAATATCCAGGGTTATTCTCTAAACATGCGGCAAAAGCTGCTAGGTTGGTTCAAGACAAGAAAAACATTTTTCTTTTGATATAAAACCATTATTTTTCTAAAATGTTTTTTAGATAACAATTGTCATTGGCTTGTTAATTTCGCGAAATATTGTTCTTGATCATGTTTCTCCGAAAGAATTGCCTTAAGCATTTATTTGTAGGCTCCTCTTTATGTAGAAAACAAAATAATAAGCAGATCAACGAATAAAAATATGTCTGCGTAAAAAATTTTAGTCTCTTCTTGAATTTATTGGAAAAGAAGTTTTAAAACACGAATTGCACGTTATTCAAGAAATAACATAATTGGTGTCAATGGTCAACATGAACATGGTACAAGAATAAAGAATAGAATACGACAGTTGAACATAAGAAGTTAAATGGGATTGCAATTAAATGACTTACTAAGATTTTTCCCAATAACGTTCCCGAAGAATCGAAGGTTTTGATTTCAATTTTGGCATTTCCTTTTACCGGTGCAATTTTAGAAAAATCTCGAATAACAGCAATCGGTCCACCAAAAGGTGCCGCATATACTTGCATATAATCCAAATCAACATGGATTGGCCAACTGAAGCAATACAAATCGAATTTTCTGTAAAAGATTTGTTTATCTTCAAAAGTCGCAAGAAGAATCTATTTTATTTACCGATAAGTGTGAGATTTTAGACTAAACCAATCTCCTGTATTATACATTACAGGCATTTTTAATAAGTTTTGTTTCCAATCAAATATGAATTTGAATAAATATTTATCTTTAAAAATTTGATAAATTCAAACAATTTACTTTATTATCAAAATTATTAAAATTTAGCTTATTGTGATTGTCGCTATGTTGACGTTTATTCACTGAGTAGTGTGTAATGTCAAATGTGTATTTGTGTGTTTTTTGAATTTACTGTAAATGAATGCGTTCAGACGAATGGAGAGATTTTATACCTGTTTGTAAACTTTTTTTTCAATAAATTTCTCAAAATGAGTTTTTTCTTATGGGTTTAGACAGAAAATTTGCAAGAAATTTAAAATACCTAATAAGAGACCAGTGCCTACGTTCTGTAACTCTCGCATCGATTTGTTTCAATTTTCATCGTTTCTCGACTGATTTTATCGATGCGAGAGTTACGCAATTCTCTTTTGAGTTTCTTTCCGATTGCAGCTGTTATAACTCGTGCTGATAAATGTAAATAAAGAAATCATAAAGTTAATAAGATATAATATTATAATAATTTATTTATAACAAAGAAAAGTTCAAATACTAAATATGTAGGTTGGAAAATGCTCAGCAGACACAATCAGTCGTATTTATTAGATTTTTGGCTACTTAGACAGTGTCTAACTATTTTCAAATTGGTGGAAATATGCTTTATTTAATAAAAATAAATGTCACATTATTCACGGTTAAGACAATCTACTCTTGTGTCTAAGTTAGGCAGCTATAAGACAACAATAAACAATGGACGAATTTGGTTTGTATGATGTGCACGAACTAACCTGTCTCTAATGTTTACTAGAACATTGTACTTGACTGATCCCACTCTCTTAAGTATTTCAACTGAAATTTAACTGCTTATGTTGGAGCGGTATAACTTGACGAAAACTTTTATCTCCAACTGCGAACGATCGATGCTTTGCCTCATGATTTCGATTGAAATTCTGGTTTTGTTTTTCATTGATGCTGCTTTGACTTCGGTTGTAATAAAAGATCCAACGATGTTCTAATTTTTCTCTTATATAATGTTTCGGTATGTGAAGTACCATTTGGTGTGTTGCTATTCGGGGTTGTTCTGTACATGAAGAGAAATTGTTGAAGAGCTTCCTGCATGGTTACCTCTCCTTTGAGTTTGTGAAAGGATCGTTTGAGCGTATCGACAAATCTCTCGGCTTGTCCATTTGATTGGGGGTGAAACGGTGCAGTTCGTAAGTGACTTCTATCGGAAATTTCACAAAAGCTTTTAAATTGATTGCTGCAAAACTGTGTTCCGTTGTCAGATACAAGGACCTTCGGATAGCCATGTCTGGAAAATATCTCTTTGAGTATGTTTATGGTGGCAGATGATGTAGTCGATGAAGTTTCTACTATTTCAGGCCATTTGGAATAAGCGTCTATTACTAGCAAGTAGTATGAATTCGAAATTGGACCTGCGTAATCAATATATTATGTCTGCGCTCCCAAGGCTCCGTTGCGAGTGGCCATGACTGAAGTGTTGTTTTTACTGGTGACTTAGATGCTGATTGACAACTTGAACATTGTTTCACAAAATTCTCGATATCTTTGTCAATTTGCGGCCAGTAAATATACCCTCTCGCTATCGCCTTCATTTTCTTGATGCCAGGATGTCCTTTGTACTTGGCGAAGTATTTTGATACGAAAACACCGCATATACGTCCCCCGCCTACAAGCTTAAAAATTGCAGGGGGTAATTGCAGCGTTTAAAAGCAGTCAGAGGTTGAAATAATTACAGAGTTATCGCTCTTTCTTCTTTGTGCTTTTTCTAAAGCAGTCTTAAAGCATGTCAACCAGTAAAACATAAACGACAAAGAAACGTTGTCTAACTTTAGACAACTGTCCAACTTTGGAAAATGTGTTCAAAAACCTTGTTTATTGTTCTTATAGCTGCCTTACTTAAACAAAAGATTAGACTGTCTTAACCATGAATAATGTGATATTAATTTTTATTAAATAAAGCATATTTCCACCAATTTGAAAATAGTTAGACAGTGTATAAGTAGACAAAAATCTAATAAATACGAGTCGGAATCGAAATGAAATAAAAACATAATTTTAATTAAAAGTAATTTGTGTTTCTTTTTAACCCTTTGTTCCCGTAGGTATCAATTATAGTTCGTGAAAATCTACTTCGTTCGTTCACAAAACCACCAAGATAGAGAATAAACATAAAGGTGTGTAGTTACACTGCGCAACCACAAGGAAGCAAATGATTAAAATAAACCATAAACCACCAAAGATTTGGGAGGCGTAGCCAGCACCTTTAGAGTACCTATATTATCTAGAGAACCGACTTCAGCGCTTTTTCTCTTTCACCCTACAAGCTGCACTGAGAGGATTTCCTCCACAAGGATGAATGTGTTAGTTGCCCAATGTATTTTTAATGGAACCGCACCATACCTAGTCATAATTTAATGGATATTGGCTCAGTTTTGCTCAGTTCTCAGTTCTCCCACCAGATATGAAATACTTTTTTTAAAACTGCATTATAAACAATGTTCATACTCAAAGATTATGAATTATAAAGATTGGAAAGCTCGGCTGACATTCTGGTTTGCCTACATGCCTAGTGTCCATGTTTTAACGCACACTAGTGCAAAAATATGAATTCACCACCGCATAAATTGTTGTTGCAATTCACATCTATTCATCGACACGAGATGAAATTACAAAAACAACAATGTAAACAAATGGGTTTTGGAGGGTGGAACGTACGAAAGATTCCTATCTTTATAATTCATAATCGTTATCGTTGGTTTTAAGTTCTTTTTCCATACTAAAGCAGCGTCTTCTAATGGAATTCTGCAAAAATATCGTAATCAATTCTGAATTAAAACGTATATTTGAAAGGCTTCTATTTATTTGAATTGTATTTATTTTGTTCGTTTAAATCTTCCAAGAGGTTTTCAATATAGATAAGTTTAATACTACAGCAAGGACGCGCCAGAATACATTGCTTTTCTGACTTGTCCATATCAAAATAGTGAAAAGTGCAGAAATCGGAATTTATTTTAGCACGTGCTTACAAGATTTTTGACTTGTAATTAAAAATTGCTAATGCAAGTTATCAAAAACGAAAAAAGAGATAAGTGAAAATAAAACTACAAGTTTTTATTTTGGTTGTAAAATGTCACAAATTGTTTCTTGTACCCGATTTTCTCATTTCAACACCTGTTTCGATTCGTTCATATTTTGTATCCGTTCTAGATCCGTATTCCCAACTAACAATTTAACTTGTAGTAGGTCCAGTTTTTAAAATTTGGAAAGCTATAGCTCGCATAGAATTTTTATTATGCTTAATTATGCAAAGCAATTTAAATAGCTTGTTTAGGACCTTCAAAAATTAGTTCTATAGAAAACTATTCCGATGGAGCTTACTTAAGACCTGTTAAAAGCCTCCCGAAGTTAGAAAAAATTAATAGCTTTCATAAAGCATTCAGCTGAAATTCATAACAAACATCTTCTATATGACTTACTTAATAAAGCCATATGTATGAAAATTTCGATTTTAGTCTGTGATTTGCCGGCTTTTCACGAGTCGATTTTTGCCGTGCGGATTTTTTCTTTTTAATTTGAATATTGTTTGTGTAATAAATTGATGGTTTTTAGGACTTGTCGGTGCGATTTTAGTCACCAAAAGATATTGTGGTAAATGCTGTAGCTGTGCGCCGCACCGAGTAGCATGAATCAAAGAGGCAACTTGCTGCAAGTCAAAAATCGACTCATGAAAAGCTGACATTATTATTACCTACATAATTTCGGAGAACCGAATCTTTACTGATGACTTATATATTAAATTGTCTTTATCTAAAATCTAGTCTAAATATCATTTGCATTTTGTTCAAACCAAACTTTCACAAATGTTAGGTATAGCTTGCACATTTTGTTAATAGCAAACTTACACAAGTGTAGGTATAGCTTGCGTATTTTGTTAATAGCAAACTTACACAAGTGCGTAGATATAGCTTGTGTATTTTGTTAATAGCAAACTTACACAAGTGTAGGTATAGCTTGCGTATTTTGTTAATAGCAAACTTACACAAGTGCGTAGATATAGCTTGTGTATTTTGTTAATAGCAAACTTACACAAGTGTAGGTATAGCTTGCGTATTTTGTTAATAGCAAACTTACACAAGTGCGTAGATATAGCTTGTGTATTTTGTTAATAGCAAACTTACACAAGTGTAGGTATAGCTTGCGTATTTTGTTAATAGTAAACTTACACAAGTGCGTAGATATAGCTTGTGCATTTTGTCAATAGCACACTTATAAGTGTTTAGCTCGTGCATTTTGTTACCATTTACTATAACATATGCCTAGGTATATTTGTTTGTAAAGCTCATTCAATTAGAGAGAGAATGAGACAAACTATTTTAAAATATGCTACAATTTTGAATGTATTACTTCAAAACATATGTTTCTAAAGCAAATACCTTAAGATTCAACTGATTACCAATTTTCCACTCCCCATTTGAGTTGTGGGATGGCGTAGTTGGTTGAGTGCTGGACCAGTAATCAGAGGGACGTGAGTTCAAATCTCGAAAAATCATGTAAGTAAAAGTAGGTTTTTTTAAAATTAATTTAAATTCTATACATTTCAGAATAAATAAAAAGCAGTACAAAACCCCCCTAAGAAATAGAAAAATATAGATAAAATATAAATAATAAAAATTAATTTGGAAGGCAAACACTTTTCTTTTTTCTAATACAACTTCATTTTATAGTTGGTATAAGGCCTTATTGAAACATCCAATGCAAGCTATTTTTCTTTGCATAGTACCCGCAAGTGAAGGTCTTATCGGAGTCTATTTGTCCTTCATAAGGCATTCATAAAACTGTTCGCGGAAAGTTATTTAATTGCATAACACTTGTGATTAAAGGTCTTAAGGGAGTTAAATAGCTTCTGTAATGTGCGCCAAAATGATTTGTATAAGGCCTTCTTTTGTTACTATACAAGCCAGAAAATAGCTTGCATTAACCCTACAACAAGTTAAATTGTTAGTTGGGTTGGTTTCGGTTCTCGCTGAGTAAGGTGAAGTGGTAAACTCTCTCTCTCACAATACATGTACAAAATGGGTCCGTGGTGATTCTAATTTCCATACTAATTTGAGCTGACAAACGATGTTTTGCGGATTCATGTTTGGATCCGTAAACGGAGTCATCCATACGGTGTTTACTACTTGCGCGGATCCAAAGCGGAGTCGTTTGTTTGAAGGGGAAAAACTGTACTATCGGCGTGCAATACATACTTGTTATCGATAGTTTATATAAAAATTCCATTTTGTTTCTAATCCCAGTGGACGTTTTTTTCGTCCAATTTCCCCCGGAATTGCAAAAAAACAAGCCAATTCTGCCAATTATATCGATTTAGCTCATTGAACAGCGTACTGCAAAACGTAGAACAGAACGAAACTTTCGTTTATGATTTCATTGTGTCATTTTTTGTATGGACATTTTCGTTTCGCTTTAGCTGCGTACTATGTTTAAAACTCGGATACGATTGAAATTGAAGTGTGAAAAAGAATTTAAAAAAAATTGGCGATTTTGTTCAACCATATACTCACGCCATTTTTTCCTAAAATCTGTCAGTCGTATTTATTAGATTTTTGTCTACTTAGGCGTCAGTTATAGCGATCAGGAAAACGAAACAGGAAAAACTTTCAAATAGATTATTTACTAGGTTTTCATTCGATTTGAAACGCAAATGTTGTACTAATCGATGACAAATAACTCAATGAATTTTTTATGCAATTAAAATTTTCAACTCAACAGTTATTTTATTGTTAAAAATGCATTAATGTGTTATGTAAATTCATTTTTCGTGCCAGCTGATTGTCACTTCACACAAAATGGAACAAATCGTTCCAATTATTTGCGTTTCAGCTTTTACTTGTTCCACTGACAGATTTGTGAAAGGAAAAAAAAATCGTATCCATCTGTTTCAACTTTTCCTGATGGTTTTTCCTGATCGCTATAACTGACGCCTTAGACACTGTCTAACTATTTTCAAATTGGTGGAAATATGCTTTATTTAATAAAAATAAATATCACATTTTTCACGGTTAAGTCAATCTACTCTTGTGTCTAAGTTAGGCAGCTATAAGCCAACAATAAACATGGTTTTTGAACACATTTTTCAAAGTTAGACAGTTGTCTAAAGTTAGACAACGTTTATAAATAAGACCATGTGTGTAGAACACATACAAAACTGATTTTTCTTGTGAACGGTTCATTTATCGAGAAAAAGAACGCACCACAGTTATTTGAATACATTCATTCTTTTACTTAATAGTTTGAAAGCTAGATTACGCTAGCTGCTCTATTTTGTTTACAATTTTCAGAGACATTTCTGCATTTTATTTCTTCAATCAAATTCACGTGTTCACGTTCGCCTCTTCTATTTATTAGTTTACTCTTTTAATTCTTATTGTTATGGAATCATTTTCAACTACACCTGGCTTCTGTCCTGTATGCGGTTCTATATTTCCAGAGCTTAAGACTAGCGGCAATATTTGCTGTTACAACTGCAAAAATACCTTTGAATCAGACGGTGTGTAGAACAAACCTTACTTGATTAAATAAATTTATGCTGCCGAAGTAAACGTTACATAGTTTGGCCTTGTGTTATCAAAATAAACATTATTTTTGGAATTTTTATCATTAATTTAAGCTTGGATACGATCATAGGTAATATAATAATATTGCTAAAATTTCAGTATTTGGGGAAATGGTAGTGGAATATACAATACATTTCAACTCTTACGATCCAGATAAAAATAAAATAAAAAAAGAAAAAGAAGACGAGGCAGAGGCAGATGGTCCAGTAGTCGAACGTAAATGCCCAAAATGTGGCCACGATAAGATGTCGTATGCGACACTGCAGTTGCGATCAGCAGATGAAGGACAGACGGTATTCTTTACGTGTCTTAAATGCAAGTAAGTATAGAAAAGTAGACTTAAACGAAAAAAAACATAAAAATCTTCTCTTTTTTAGATTCAAAGAATCCGAGAATTCTTGAATTAATGCTGGGCATAATAAATTTTTTATTCATCTGTTAGTTGTTTTCAAAAACATTTCCTGTTTAAATAAAAATGATCACATTTTTGAAAATTTACAACTGTAAACAATTGCCGAGTTTTATTTAGCTTGGGGCTTTTTAGCATCCTTCCCCTTAGCTTCTTCTTCTTCAGATTCTTGGGTGCTATCGTCGTCTTCGTCGTCATCATCATCATCTTCGTCATAGTCATCGTCGTCGTCGTCATCTTCGTCATCGTTGCCATAAGCAGAAGCGGAATAACCACTCGGTTGGTACGAAGACGATGCATAGTAAGATTCGTATTCATCATCATCATCGCCGAACTGCGCCTGTCTTCCAAACTTGTGGCTTCTAGTCGACATGCTCAAGTCCTTCGTAACTGAAGTATCGTAGTTACATTTGGGGCATGGTATAGCTTTGTTTTTGTCATATTTGAATCCTTTGCGACGGACATGGTCCTCACAGTAGCATGTCTTGCAACGCAGACAAGAGTACTGTCCCAGTCGATTGCATGATTGACATTTGTAATTCTCCGACTCGAGAACCTGGCATGAAGCTTGATGTTCGAACTGATCGTCCTCGCAAAGGAATCCTTCACAAAAGGAGCACTTGAAAATACGGCCACCATGTTCCCAAACACCGCGTTCACATTCAATGCAAGTTGCACTCTGCAATGGGCATGTGCAAGCGTGAGATTGGAGACACTTTCTGCCATGGCACACCCAGGCTTCACAGAAATCGCAAATAGCGCCAACCATACCCAAACCGGTTGTGTAAACACCAGGGTGTTTGACTACACAATCTCCAGTCTTTAACATGCATTTTACTTTACCGCATTGGGCACAAATCGGAAGTCGCTGCAAACTTTGGCAGAAATAGCAAAATGCTCGTGATTTTTGCTTTTTCGTACATTTTTCACATTCCATGGGAGCATTGCAGGGCGCTTCGGCAAGCTGAATCTCTTTACTACGTATTTCTTTGAGACGAAGCTTTTGCTTTTCAGCTTTTTTACGCTGACCGGTTTTTTTCTTAGGCATTTTATTTTTACCCAATAATATTCTATTGAATAAAGGAAAGTACTCGACTTGGCAACGAAACCACGAATCCACAAGCTGAAAAAAATTTTCAGTTTGACATTGGGACATGACAAACGAATGCCAACGTGACAGCTCTTTTTTCTGTAACATGAGGAAGGTTTACATGGACCACCATGTTTGACACCATGGACTGATAGAAAATAACTGTGAAAACAATTCTGCCTTCATGGATACACTTTTTGCATTAATTGACTTTTTTTCGCAATTTTTCTCATAATAATCTCCACATTCATAAGAACTTTCTACATTACAAAATCTTTAGTTGCTAAGAATCATTGTATTCTAATCTCTATATGTTAAAAATATTCTACCATGTAACACGATTTCACTGAAGAAGAAAAAAATTTGAATTTGATGCAAAAAAAGTAAACAAAGCGATAACATTCAAATTCCCATCATAACTTCATATTCTTTATTAAATTTGATCGTAAATAGATTAGAATTTGCGTTATAATTATTTAGGTACAAATGAAAACACACTTAACAAGAACATCACGTAATTTTTTTTCATAAATCCCAAACTATTAAAATAATGTAATTTTTTTACACGAACGAACAAGAAAAAAATTCACTGCTCCAAGTTAAAAATCAAAGAGTAAACAACAGCCATTTTGTATTTTTGTTGTTGTTCTTTAAATTTTAAATTGACGTCTGACAAAACACAGAATTTACCAGTTTGTGCTTGAGGAAATTTCGGGTAAAAACTGGCAAGAAGGGGAAATAATTTGTTCTCTCATGAGCGCTCTCTCCTGCCAGAAATTACACGAAATGTGCGTACGCGAACACGTTTGGACTAAATCTGGTAGAAAATGATAGTTTTGGGTAGTTTCTAGCTAGTATGACTGCTTTTAGACGACTGCAATTTTTATTCGCAATTCTCTTTTGAGTTTCTTTCCGATTGCAGCATCCATTTAAATGCTGCAAATTTTAACACCTGCAATTTTTGTTAAATGAGAAGGAAATATATCTCCTCACTCTTCACTCCGCTTATGTCTCAAACAATAAGAAAAAGTACAAAGAAGAAAGAGCGATAACTCTGCAATTATTTCAACCTCTGCAACTTTGTCTACCCCGGACACCGCATACGTCACCCGCCAACATTCTTAAAAATTGCAGGGGGTAATTGCAGCGTTTAAAAGCAGTCTATGCGAACGAACCTAAGCTGTGTTCATAGACATAAATAGTAGGCGTGTTTTTTTGTAAGTCCAGAGGGAATTGGTCGAAAAAAACAACGTCGGTGCTAAACAATCACCATGTTAAATACAACAACAACTAATCCCCTACGGGCTAAGCTAAACCCAGATAATTCTCCGGGCTTAACTTAAGCACACAGAAAAACTGTGTTACCGGCATAAATTATATACTTGTTATCGATAGTTTGTATAAAAACTCCATTTTGTTTCTGTGTTGCTGTCACTAATCCCTGTGGTCGTTTTTTTCCTGCAATTCCCACCGGGCTTGCAAAAAACGCGCCTAGTATGTCTATGGCTGTGTTCCAGACCTTATTTCAAACAGCCATATTTGGTTCAATAGGGGGGTTTACATGGACCAGCATGCTCGACAACCATCGATGCTCGATCATTAAAACGCGAAAACAACTGTTTGACCAACATGCTGGATGGATTTCAAAAATTTTTGAAAACCTGAAGGCTCGTCCAACCAGCCAACTCGTGAGAACAGATGCTCGACAACTTCCTTTTTTTTTTTTCATTAGGTAAATTATATCGGCCAGATAACACGGTCACGGTAAGCGAAAATAATGGCAACAAATACCAAATAATATTGAGTTTTGGAAAGAGTTTTTTGAACTATACAAAAGCTATAAAAGGATACGAAGTGTTGCTGGAAAATTATAAGGAAATAGACCTTAATGCCAGTTTAGAAACGGTAAAAAAAATAAACTCAATTCGCGTCTGTTATCGCCGGGAATTATGGTTGTATTTTTTCTGTCCTTAATCCATTTTTTTACCCATAAACGTTTTTTTCTTTTTTTCCTCTATTTTTTTATCTTCCTCTTCAAGAATCTCATTCATAATTAACGCTGCCAACATCATTTTCGCCATCCTGCGTCTGTTTGATTCGAAAATTTTAAAATACTGATGCTCGACAACATCAGTATCAATGCAAACGCAAAGTTGTGCGTAGTTATTTTTGCCATCGAGCCATGCTGGTCCATGTAAACCCCCCTAATGTCGTTCCACTCTTAAAAAATTTCTGGCAAAAAAGAGCACCCGAGAGAGATTAGAAATTTCCCCTTTTTACCAGTTTTGGTTCGAGGAATTTCTTCTGGCTTTTTCTGGGCTGAATGTCAAATACCTATCAGACAGCGTTGCCGAAGTGGCACGATCGTGCCTTTTTGACACGAAAATTTTATCATGGCACGGTGGCACGAAAAAATTCAATAGGTTTTTTTTTTATTCATTTTTTACTCCAAACAAATCGAATTTTGAAGAAATTTTGAGAAAATTGACAGAAACTCTTATTTTTTTATAGAACAAATTATTTCTTCTACTTTGTTATATTTCACCCCACAATTGATTTACACATATGTTTTTTTAACAGACGAATTTTTGGTTTTTTCATATGGCACGAAAATAACAAGATTTTTTAGAAAATGTGGCACGGAAATTTTTTTTGGGCGGCACCGCTGCTATCAGATGGCTGAATTTGTCAGTTGCATTCAAATATCAACGTCGACCAAGGGTTGCCCAAGTGTTAATTTTATTTTTGATAGGTAAACATATTTTGTATTAATTTGTCAATCTTTTAGCTAATCAAACAATTTAAAAAAATGTATGTCTAATAGCAAAACTATTTATTAGGAAGAAAATTTTCTTTTTATATTAATAACCTTGATATAAGCTTTTTTTCTCGAAAGCATTTCATCCCCACTCTTTAAATTTGACATTTAAACCAGAATCCGAGAAATGCTGGGAACACAGCTAATTGGCGTTTTTCTTTTTAAGTTCAGAATAGAGCTCTGAACAGAATCTGAACATTTCGAACATACTCTGAGCGATCTCTGAACTGGTGCTCTGCTCTGAGAGTTCAGATTTATTTATCTCCGCCATTTTAACTGTTTGATGTTTTTTCTTTTCTTGTACTAACTTGTCAAATGAAGAAAATCGTCATCTCGTGGCGTGACGTGACGACGAGAAATGCTGTATTGTGTATACTCTGGTATACTTTCATTGCTTGAAATTGGTTTGACAACTGCGACGAGTTCTACGTCACGCTCTCGCCTCGTTTCCTTGTCGCATTGTGAATCAGGCTTCAGAGCAGAGCACGCTCAGAGTATGTTGGGAGTTTTCACTCTGCTCAGAGCTCTACTTTGAACTAAAAAAGAAAACGCCCAATAATTCTGAAAAGACATCACTGGACTTACCTGGTCTTATAAGTATTCTCTGGAGCTTTTTGTAAATTTTGTTCATATGAGGCGCTTAGAAGAATAAAATCTCTCCCACATCAATGCAAATACATCAAAACGACAACGAAACTTTTGCCTGTCTTAAATGATTTACATAGTGATTAATGAGAATACTCATGCTTAAATCCAAGATAAATTATGTCAAAATTGGAGATAGACCTTAATTATAAACCATTTTTCCTAAAAATACATATACCCAAGACCCACACCCTAAAATATTTCCAACCAGGTCCGGGACACCCTGTATAAAACGATACGTTCCGTACTTACGTTTCCATTCTTTGTCTTCAAAAAAATAAATTTTTTTTTTTTTTTTTTTTTTTTAAGTATATTTAAATTTAAATTGAAAAAGATGACCCTTAAAATTAAAATTGGGATTTAAATTTTTGTATACATATACACATATACATATGTTTGTATATATTATTTTTTTGTAAATTATTAAATTTATATTATTTTTTCTAAATAATTATTTTATTTGTTCTGGGGTGCCAGCCGTAACTTGATATAATCGAGCATTGGAAGCACCATTTTGGTTCAATCAAGTGTTCTCGATTCTATCGTCAAATTGGGTACCACTCAAATGACTTTCGAAACAAGTTTTCATTCGGCAGTGATTTTTATAGATAAGGCATGGAAGAAACAAAACAGTGTCAATAAATAAAAGCTCAAAAATAAGCTAAGGAGGTGGAGGTCAACACATGCAAACAAAAACGATCGACGACTTGATGGAAAAAAATGGAGGGCGCCGGTTTGGAAGCAGCAATTGATGAAGTCCTTACAGCGAAATCCTTTGGGGTCGAGTCGAACACAATAATTTTGCTGACAATAATAATAACAACTGTGACGATAAAATCCAACAAAAAACAACTCGCACAGAAACACACAAACTAAAAAAATATCTTTTCAATACAATTCATAAACGAAATTTTTTTTTTAAATAATTTGACGTTCAACTTTTCAGTTCACAATGACTTTTTTAAGAGGAGTTCACAATAAAACTCGTCTCAAATTACGTGCTGCCAAAAATAATTCATTTCGAGTTGACCGACGTTCGACAATCCTTGATTGTTTCATGTTACGTGCTGGCACCCCTGGAGAGAGGGAGAGACCCTAGATAATAAAAAAAAATACCTAGTGATTACTTTCTAGGAAGTCAACTTTAAGATGTTGCATATATCCGTTAATTGAAAGCGTTTCTTTCATAAATCAATAAAGATAAGATAATAAAATTTGCGTTTTAATTACTAAAATTTCCTTCATTTAAAATTTGCAGCGTTTAAATGGATGCTGCAATCGGAAAGAAACTCAAAAGAGAATTGCGGATAGAAATTGCAGTCGTCTAAAAGCAGTCTATGTGAACTAATATTCATTCATTCATGTCGCTCGTTGGTCGCTCTTATGTGAATAGTCCTTAAGACTTTATAACTTTTCAGAAGAAAACCGCATATCAAAGCAAATGGTCGAGTTATTTGGGAGCCTTTATGCAACCAACAAACTTTTGTTTGTAACATGTATGTATGTATGTATGTAGATAGAATAGAAAACTGTTAAGGGCAATTTGTGTTACCCCAAAGTTTATAGAGGTGAGAATAGAAGTATGAGATGTGAAACGAACAAAGTGAAGTGGAATAAGAGCCAGTTTGTTCACAGTCGGTCATCTTGTCCATCCTTGAATGTCCATGTTTACCAATTTTTGATGTGTAAACATCTACGCCGGTGGCGGTAGGGTAAACTAAAAACGTGGACATTTCTGTAGCACATTACGTTGTGCTGTTACACGTTACGATACGTTGATGTATATTGGATACGTTCAATATTGGATAAGTTCCTTCGTAGCTCAAAATAAATCGAAATGTCGAGTTGAGTTCGGGTTGAAATTTGGTTGAAAGTTCGAACTCGCCGTGTTCTGTGATGTAAAACCAGCACTTCAAAATTTAATATGATGTTTACACATCTTAACCGTGAGTCCCGGAACTCACGCTTTTTTGTATTAAGGAATTCAAAGTTTGAGTTCTTGTAATAATCATGGAATTTGCTATACAGCCGATTTTCATTGATAAGCTTCATTTAATTAGAGCCTGTTAAAATGATGGTGAAGATTTAACCCACTGTGAACAAACTGGCCCCAAAATAGTTCAAAACTAATACCAACGACACGTGTTGTTTTTTCGAACCAAAATCAACAACTGCTATAAATTAAATCGGCTCATGTATATGCAATATACATTGTTGCCTGAGAGTTGACTAACTTAGGCAACGGAATCGGTTGGTCAAAACTTTGACTAATGTGACAATTTATTTAATTAAATAAAACATATTTTCAACTTTATTGAACTATTACGAAACTGTTTAACTAGTCAAAAAAACTAACAAATACGACTGAATATCACTTGAGAGTTGTAAGCTTTGGGTGCGATTGTAACTAAATTGCAATGTGTGATGTGAGGACCAATTGAATATGGAAATGTTTTACTTTTTTTTGTAAATTACAGCAAAAAACTCAAAATTATATATTAAAATCCTCCTAAGGCTTTTTAAATGCAATGTAACAGAACAGAAAAACGAATTGTTTGGACGTACAACGACTATATATACATGAATTGGAAACATCAGCTGTTTTAAACAGAAACTTTTTTGGTAAAGGAGTCTCTGTTCTGAACTAAAAAAACACCTAATCTTAGAAGCCGGAATTTAACTTTGAGCTAAAGTACCCGATTAATAAAAACTTAAACATACAATAGGTATCAATTGTATATATGCAAAAATGTTTTTTGTATCCACATAATTATATGTACGTATACTAAGACCTAAGTATAAAAACTATCTTCAATTTCAACGGGAATAAAGCTAAAAATAAGTAAAATACTAACATTATAGAAAAATATAATGCTTAAACTTATCTTTTATTTTTTTGTTTTGTTAGCAAAAATGTGTATCAGTTATAAAAACAAACTATAATATTCATTTTTTTAATCAGCGGTATAGCTCGCAAATAACTAAATAATACGTTAACTTAAAAACAGAACTGCATAAACTAATTTAATAAATTGTTTTAAACATACATAAAACTTTTGTTCAAATACTTGAATATTGTTTTAGTTCTTTATTAAGGTGATACATAGTTCTTAAGATAAAATGAATAAACATTAAAAAAATCTTATATTTTTCTCTTTCAATTAAGTATAATAAAAATGCAGCATTTCATAGTCTACAAATAAAGAACAAACTATTGTTCATATAATTAATTTTGTGTACATTTTACACAAACTAATTTTAAAAAGTACATACCTCATTAAAAAATATTGAAGATTATCAAATATTTTAAGTTAAATTTGTTACATAAACATCATAATAACGATATATAATTATTATACCTATGTCAACGATATTCGAAGATGGCTTCTTCCATAATTTTTAACTTAGAAAAGATTATGTTTTATGTTTAAAGAGTTCTCACTGTCTTGAATTGCATAAGTTTATTATAATAGTAGATGATCGGCCTATTGAAATTTAAAAAAAATAAATAAACATGTATTTTATAAAGAAAAACAATTATGTAATACATAAATATATGCTTAGATCAAATTATAATAAATAAATAATATTATAACTAAGGTGATTTGTGATTAAAAAAAAACTAGGTTAATTACACACGGTGATTGTTTTTTAATATAAATTTAGAGTGTTTGTGCCTTGAAATGTTAACTTCACTTTAACTTGCACTTTAAAAGACAAGATGAGTTCCAAAACGCAAACAAAAAGTTTCAAATTGTTTCAATAATCACGGACCAACATTTTTATATTAATTAAATTTTGTTTCGATGATTTTTTTAAAATATGCCAATATGGATCTGCTTAACTTTCGCTTTCACTTTATCTACACTAAAACTACTTTCAAATACGGATCTGGTTCGTTTTGGAATTCAGTCATCCTTACAGAGATGCACCATGAATAATCATGTCGATTATGGAATACGCAATACTGGATCCGCAGTGATTCTCAGTACAGTGTTCTCTTTTCTTTTCACCACAAATGGGTAAAGTGAAAAGAGAGCACTGCACTGCGAATCACTGCGGATGCAGTATTGCGTATTCCATAATCGACATGAATTATATTTTGTTTGAAATTATTTATGTCAAAGCATTGTACGAAAAATGGTTTCAATAAAAGCATATTGAACTAACTTAAAAATTAACCGAGAACGTGATTTCTACAACTTTTCTGCGTGGCTACTCATTCTAACGACTTACACAGAACTAATAATAATTGAAAATTCTTAATCCCTTAATCCCCAGAGAAAGTACGAAAATTTTCAACGACAAGAGACATGTCTCTCTATTAGCACAAAGTAGAGCTTTAAGCTTTCGAATACCAGTACTAGTCCGGTAAATTGTATTATATAAATTGTATGCAATAAATACAATGTGCTTGGTACGGAAAACCACCAAGAACAAGTTCCTATTTTTTAAAGTAAAACAGACCCTACGCAGATAGAGCTAAGTAGAAAGTGCCTTAAAAAAATCAATAAACATGCAAAATGGTTAAGTTCAAAATGATTGCAGATAATTAAATACATATCGTTTCGTTTTAAAACAAATACATACAAAATAATAAGCCGACCAAACATAGACTTAGACTTAAGTTAATTTTAATAAGTTATATTTAAATAAATGAATGAAATTGGTTTTGCTGTTGCTAATCATAAAAGGAAACCTAATTCAACTTAAACCTATTTTATAAGCAAAGGACAAAAAATCTTACCTTACTCAATGTTTTTTTTGCCAAATATCACGCTAGTACCGACGATTTGAAATGCCAGGGGGAACAGGTTGTTGCTGTCGAGACATTGTACTTGCTGAAAAATATTTAAATAAATTAAGGCACAAAAAATGTAGAAATACTTACTTCCTGGTGGAGAACTGTAAGGATTCTTACGAATATTGTTGTTTAAGTTACTTTTTTGAGGTCCTCCTCCATAATTTTGTTGATAACCACTTCCAAAGTTCATCGGCGGTCCTTGTGGTTGCGAGGGTCCCTGTTGTTGTGAAGGTCCTTGTTGTTGTGGGTGTCCTTGTTGTTGGGGTGGTCCTTGCTGTTGTAGGGGTCTTTGGTGTTGTGGGGGTACTTGTGGTTGAGGGAGTACTTGTTGTTGTGGGGCTAGTTGTTGTGGTAATTGTGGTTGCGGGATTCCTTGTGGTTGTGTGGTGCCCTGTGGTTGCGGGGGTCCTTGTGGTTGCATTGGACCAGCATTCCAATTATTCTGTGGTGGAAGGGGCCCACCATTCCAGTTAGCTTGTGGTGGAACAGGCCCAGAATTCCAATTAGCTTGAGATGGTGGGCCATAGTTACCCTGGTTCCATTGTGGGTACTGTGAACCATTCCAACCATTTTGAAGGGGTTGGTTCCAGTTCCAGTTGTTCATGGGAGGCTGATTGTAGCCATTGTAGTTGTTTGGTGGTCCCCAGCTGTTGAAATTAGCTGGGGTCTGTGGAGGAAAATTCATGGGTGGACCATTCATTGGAGGACCATTCATTGGTGGGCCATTCATTGGTGGGCCATTCATTGGTGGACCATTCATTGGTGGACCATTCATTGGTGGACAATTCATTGGTGGACCATTCATTTGTGGACCATTCATTGGTGGACCATTCATTGGTGGACCATTCATTGGTGGACCATTCATCGGTGCACCATTCATTGGTGGTCTAGGTTGATAAGGGTTCATTTGGGGTAGAACTTGTTTATGTGGTGCTCCATAAGCTGTGTTACGCTTTTCCTTTTCTTGTTTGTAAACGGATTTCTTAACATCAACGAGCACATATTTAATCGAATGTGATTTTTGTACTTTTTATTCGTAAACAAAAGTTAAATATAATTATGAAAAAAAAAATTAAATTAGGTACCATATGAGTTAAATAACTTACAAATAACTTTATCAACAGCATCATAATCATCAAACTCGACAAAAGCAAACCCACGCCTTTTCCCAGTTGACTTATCTATTAGAATTTTAACGCTTACTATGTTACCAAATTGCGAGAAATGTTCTCGCAAACATTCTTCATCGTGATTATCCTTCAGTCCACCAATAAATATTTTCTTAACAGTCAAATTGGTTTCACGGCTTTCGCGTTCTAGACGTGGAAGAGCTCGTTTTGCTTCAACGTTTCTATTAAAACAAAACAAAAATATTATACACTTTGTTGGAATAAGAACTTTTTGAAGAGCTGTATCTCTATGAAAAAGGGTTTTATCGATGTTATATTCAACTATAATTTAATTTCTGGCAACTTCTTTGTATAACTTATTATTATATTATGGGTATGTTCTATATTGATATGTTGATTAAATATAAAACAATCGAAAGAATTCTAAAGCTTCAGGTTATTTTTCTAATAAGTTCAAGATGAGTTAAAAAACAAAATTTAGAAACTTCAAGAAAATTGTCTGTAAAATCGTAATTTTCTATTCCTAAATTATTGAGTACCACAGATTTCACGAAAACTTTCTGCACGCCCGCTACTGCACTACATTTTTCTTAAATGAGAATGGAAGAGCAAATTACACAACATAATAATTATATCTTACTGTACAAAGAAGTGAAATTATTTCCCACCATCCGCGGGAAATAACTTAACTTTAAACTGAAGTTATATCCAACAAAAAAGTGAAGCTATTTCCCACCTCTAGTGGGAAAAAACTTCACCAGTACCATTTACTAACAACGCGCTTGTTTGATATACATAAAATTGAAGCCGGTCATCTAGAAGATATTTGGTTCAAACAAAACGGCTGCGCGGCGCTACTTGACACAAAGCTCATGAAACTTGTAAATTTGACCTTTGGAAGGACACCCATATACTTGAATAGTCATTTTTTTTTCTATTTGGAGAAAAAGGACGTCTATAAACAACGACAACATAGTGTCGTTGGCAAAAGAGATAGTACAGTAATGAGGCATTTTATATTTGAACTCAATGATTTGTTTGTATCTGAAAAATATTTTCATGGTTCATTATTTTAACTTTTAACAGAAGACAAAAAATTAACTTTTACGTCCGGATAAAGTCTGAAAATTAACTAACGACTTTTAGATGCTCCTAATTTTAGTATTTTGGGTTAGAGCGCCCATATAATTAAAGGTTACTGAAAATTAAACTCGGTGGTTAAAGACTCTTATGGAACCAAATAAGGAATAAAAGAATCCTCATTTTTCAATATAGGAGACTTCAAAAAGTTGTCAACAGCGTAGTTCGCTGTTGTATCGGTATCAGTACCGCCGTCTAAAATTAAGTTGCCTAATTTCTTTAATTTAAAAATAGATACTTACTTTCCATCTATTATATGCGGACGGGCTTTTTGTGCCTTATCGACCATGGAAGCTCTCGTGTAAGTGATGAAACCAAATCCTCGAGACTTTTTGGTCACAGAGTCCCGCATAACGACACAATCAACTACTTTTCCCCATTGTTCGTAAAAAGATCTTAGTGAATCTTCAGTTGTGTATGTGGCCAAACCACCAATGAAAAGTTTACGTAGATGCTCCAATTCACTGATTTCCTTTAATAAAAATGAAAAATCATAAATAGCTACTTCTTGTTCAAAATCACCCTCTTGCAGCTCTTTAACTTTATATTCTTTTCTTACATCTTCATCACTTTGGATTATCTCTGGTTCTTCATCTGATGCTTCTTCTTTGATTACAACTGAATGACTTCGTCGTGAAAGCATTTTGCAATATTGTTTAGTTAAATTAATAATAAATTAATGCAACACGCCACATGTAACCTCACAATAATCACAAGATAAAACTTTTTAGTTGAGAAATGAGAACAGAACTTGGTTTTGCTTTGCGATTTACAACTTTTTAGTTGGACAATTTTTATAGTACAGTAGGAATAGGAAGAATTGAAAAGGGAAAAAGAAAAAAGTAATGGATCTACTGTACAGATGAAAACGGCGATTAAACGAGACTCGAAAAACATTATTCTTGTAACAGATTAAAGGCCGTCAAACAGAACGCGGTCCGGCGGGACGGTCAGAACGCGCCGCTACCCTCCGCGTTTGCAAAGAGCATAGAGCGATAAAATAATAGTTGTTTGTTTTTTTTCTTTCTGTTTTGACGTTTGACCGTCGCGTTTTATTTTTAACCGCTGACCTTGAACGCGACGGTCAAATTGAAGTTGTAGATTTTTACAAAAACTCTTACTTTGTGACTTCTTGTTAGGAAAATCAATAAGTAAGTTTTAATTTTCATTCAGATTTTATAAATTTGAAAAGTATTTTCGTTGTTTGTTTGGTGAAAGTGCACTCGAGGTGACTAGATGGACAAGACGAACAACATAAATCAAGAGCAAAAGGAAGAAATTTTCCGACTTGGCTTGATGTCGTGCCTATTAGATCACTCAATAAAGAGCTGGGACAATAGAACGCCGAAAGCTGACCGCGTTCTGTGGCACGGTGGGCAGCGGCGCGTTCTGACCGTCCGCCAGACCGCGTTCTGTTTGACCAGACCTTACTTGTCAAATTTGTGTTCAGCTATTTAACTTGGTCTGTTCTATCAATTTATTCTGAGCTCATAGAGCACGCTTTGAACATGCTCAGAGCGAAAAAAGAAACACAAAATGAAGCTCTGAACAGAGATTATGAATTATAAAGATAGGAATCTTTCGTACGCTCCACCCTCCAAAACCCATTTGTTTACATATGTTTTTGTAATTTCATCTCGTGTCCATAGAGTACCTATATTATCTAGAGAACCGACTTCAGCGCTTTTTCTCAAAAAAGACTTATTACGGTTGTTGTCCTACTAAAACGACAAGCCTAGCCTCTAGAAGCAGCAATTGGAGTTTCAGTAAAACGACTAACCCCTTGCATGATTGCAGCATCTTGAATAAAAATTTAGTTCGTTATTTTTTATTTGACAAAAAACATTTTTGAAAAGAATGCGCTACATTCCTTTTCATCATGCAATACATATTATTATAGAAATATGTACAAATTAGAGGCGAAACCCGGAATAAACTTCAAGTTTAAAAAAGAACCAAATTCAATTGCGGTTGTTCAGCCCCATCTATTTTTTTATCCATCTATATGGACTAGCAATAAAAAAAGACGCCTTACATACATATATTACTTATGACTGCTATTAGACACACACACAAATTTTAAAACCTACCTTGTGATCAGAATTTCTGATAACTCTTTGTTTGGTTCATAATTAAAAGACAAATTTATTTTAATATCGGTTTTTATTTATTCGTTATTAAAAAATGTTATGAAAAGGTAAACAAATAGTTATCAATTGCAATTGAAATGAAACCATAAGAAAATCTTTGTCTTTCATTTTGATATTGGGTTTTTTTTTATTTTATTCAAAAATTAAACAAGGCCCTTTGAACTTTCTATTATAAAACCAATGAAAATGTTTTTTCTTATAATTTCATTTCCAATCATTGGAGAGGTGACTTACTTTTTTTTAATCCATCCAATTCGGCGTTTATCGACTCGAATTTGCACACCCAAAAATTGCATTCGCTGGATCTACATGCACAATTGCAAATAAGCTGCATCAGACGATGTCGCAGTTCGTCATGACGTCATCAGTCTTGTAAAAAATTCAAAGTTATTAATACGTACACTTTTTTTAAACAAAATTTTAAATAAGAAAAGTTATGTTTTCTTCTGGCCAACAAAATCCTATTTTTTCTTCTTTCTTCTTATTGACGAATCTTTTCCTCAAATTCTTGTCTCTTCCTCTCCCTTTCTGTCCTGTCGCACTCTTTTTCTCTCTGCTTCCAAACGGTTACTTAATTCTTTCATTCAAGCTTATCTAATTTTTATGTTTTACAAGTTTCTCAAGCTGTGCTAAATATAAAACACACAAATAAAAATAAAATATTCTAAAAACAATTCTTCTCATTTTTCGTAGGCTGTTATTTTAAAAATCAATCTAAAATACACAAAAACTACTTTTTTAATTTTTTTTTTATAGATTTCTAGTTTTAATTTACTTCTCTCCTTTTTCTCGTATCTACAATACATGAACATAATTATTATTTTTGTAAATCATTCAAGAACGGTGTATCATCCTGTTCTCCATTTTTAATCTAATCAATTTTTTTTGTAAATTTTTCTACTATGTATGTATTTTTAGAGAAAGTTTTGCATACTTTTTGTTAAGATTAGAACAAAGCTTAGATAACTAGTTTACTTAATTTAGATTATTTTGATAAAATGTATAAAAAAAATTTTTGTTTATGAAACAAAGCAAATTAAAAGAAATTTTTACATCTTTCGTTAAGTTTAGGTATAAATATTCTACTAATATTACGGAGCTTGGTTTTGGAAGTGATTTACTGTCAGATCTAGAGCTTGAAAGTTTTTTTTGTTCTTCGTGTTCTTCTCTTTGGCCGTAAGTCACAAATTATTAAAATAATTTCGTAGTTTTCTTCTTTTTTTTTGATTTCGTTACTCTAATATAAATATAATTTACTTAATACAACTCCTTGTATTTTTCTTGGTTCTTATGCAATACTCTATTTGTAATCATCAATAAGCCTATTACTTTCTGACTTCCAACCTTTTATTCGCTTCACTGTCTCTCTGTTATGCCTTGATATTGTTATAATTTTCTTTAAGACTCAATGTGACCTGCCAACTCTTTACCTATTTGTGAAAATAAAAGAATAAATACATAAAAAAATATATATTATTGAAATTGAAAGTTTTAGTTTTATCATGAATTTTTTTGTTTGAGGTATCAGCAGAGCTAGACTTTTGGAATCTGTTTTCAGTAATACATGAGGTTAATTACTCCCGCTTCTAGGTGGATGTTTTAACATAAAAACGGATAATGCAGTCTAAAAACCTATTTCTAAAAATCTAGAGGGATGTTTTTTTGTTACTTAATCTAGTTTTGTCTCTCAACCGATGCTCAATCATGAATTATAGGGTGTTTTATTTGTTATCTTCCCTGTTTTTCTTTTATGCTCACCTCAGTATCTCCTATTGCCGCCGCCACCGCCTCCACCACCGCCCATCATCATATTGTTGGGGCCGTTATTATAACCCTGATTGCCACCACCTCCGTAGCCACCGTTGTTTCCTGAAATAACATTGCCTATGTTAACCTATACGAAACTATGAATATCTCTCAAAACTAACAGAATTGTTAGAAACAAAATTAAATCAATGGGTGTTAAAAATTGTGGCGCGACAGCGTGTTACATCGAACGTGGTTTATATTCTAATTCGTATAACATAGCGAAAGTCAACGTCTCTTGTTTCAATCTCACAGCATTTTAATATCAAACTGAACAAACATTAAAAATTAGTTTTGCCAATTTGTCAGATACTGCGATTAAATGGTTTAGTATGGATTTAAGGGAATATGGGAAACAAGGTCTAACATTAGATTGTAATAAACTGCATCCACTTACCCATAGGTTTTCCAAAATTGCCACCACCTCCTCCGTAGGGATTCATGCGGTTGTTGCCAAAGTTATTTCCACCCCTCATTGGACCGCCACCGAAATTTTGTTGGAATCCATCATTGAAATTGTCATTGTTGCCACCCCAATTGCCACCTGGGTTGCCTCCGTTACCGAAGTTACCACCACCACCTCCGCCCTGGTTCCAACCACCACCTCCACTTCCTTGGTTGCCATTATCCCATGGATTATTCCAATTACCGCCACCACCACCACCCTGATTACCGCCACTGAAGCCGCCGCCAAAGTTATTGCTTCCACCCCAGTTATCATTTTGGTTGCGATTGCCACCCCAACCATTGCCTTGGTTATTTCCACGATCATTTCGACCACCACCCATACGTCCACCACGCATACCACCACCGCCCTGACCGCCTCCACCAGATCCACGGTCCATTTCATGTTTGGGCAAGGCTTTCTTTATATCAAGGGTTTTGTTCTTTATTGTGTGGGTCTTTTGTACTGCAATTTTCAAAAAAAAAGAAGAAAAACAACGTAGTTGTTGTAAAATACATTCGAACAGAATAATTATAATAAGATTTGTATGCGAAGAAAGGAATGTAGGTATGTATGTATGTATGTATGTACATATATCGTCTTATTCAAATAAATTGCAAGACGGAAATTTTCTAATTTAAATTATGACATACGTACATTATGTATATAAAAACCAAATGAAAAAAGTGGTCGTTAATTGGGGCTGGTCGATGTACTCGTAATATAAATACAATTGTTGCAGATACTTTTTCATCGGTCTACCATAATTCAGTAGAACAACATAAATATAATATCAGCCAATGTTCAATCTTACAGTCAAAAAACGCCGTACTAATTTATTAAAGAAAACTGCACGGAGCTGGGACTGTGTACAGAATCATAATATTCATTTAAATGAAAATTGCCGATTCCAAGGTACATGTTTACTAAGAATCCATTTTTTTATTTTTACGCAACAAAGCCTAGTATGTAGCTGAAGCGGAACGAAAACTTTCTGTGGTCTCCAAACAGCGAAAACGTAAACGAAAAGATTACGGACAAATATTAATGCAGTTTTATCAGTTGATGCGCAAGGAGTTTAAATAAAACGACTATAATTTTAATATAGAAGGGTGAAGAAAGAAGAGAACGGTAAGGTTTTAGTTTTACTTAAACGTTAATTAACGCTTCTGGAGCGCTGTCGTTTTACTGGCGTTTTCGTAAAACGCCTTACGGAATAAGGGCGGTTATATTCCATTCATTTGTATACTACATAAGTATGTATATGAAAACCAAATCAAATAGTGGCAGCTGTGTATAAGCAAGACATTGTTAAGACATATGTATGTATGTTGAGTTCATAATTGCAACATTGTTGCACATGACATGCAAAATATATGTATTTATTCAAAAAATTATGCGAACAATATTAAAATGTAGTAGGTATACACCAATAATGGATATGATAACCTATATTATTTAAAATAAAAAACAATATGTATCCAGGTTATTTATCTGAAAATGTGCACACCCAATGCAGTGGTTGAATACAACCTGCGAAGCAAGAGCAAGAACCACAAGTGGTCTACGAACAATATTTTATATGGGTTTCAATGGATTTAATAATCTTCCACGAGAAATTAAAAACACGAACAACTTAAATGAATTCAAAAGGAAAATTATTGAATATGTTCACTAATTTATAAAATAAGAAATGTGATAAGTACATTAATTCATTCAATGCATTAATGTACGCTGAAAATATACGGCAGCTTCGTATTTTCAAAAAAAAGGTTCACAAATACAAAACATAACGAGGCGGTTATAGAAAGAAATATTTTCTCCCGCCATCTTCCTGCAACACGGCAACAAAACAGAAAGCACTGCAAACTAGACCGCATTGTGATTGTCATCTTGCTCTTATGAACACAGTTGTCAACTGCTATCATGGAAATATAATGCAGTCTATTTTAATTTATGAACGCAAATACTGCAAGACTGCTGCATTTTTACATTTATGAACTCGACCATAGTTCCTTAAAAGTGACGTCGGAGTAATTACTACATGTATCTATGTGTACACTAAATATGCATGTACATAGGTACATATTTAATATAAATAAAAACTGTACCAGATACTTTTTCATCGGTCTACTATAATTCAGCAGAACAACATAAATATAATATCAGCCAATATTTAATCTTACAGTCATAAAACGCCGTACTAATTTATTAAAGAAAACTGCACGGAGCTGGGACTGTGTACAAAACAAATTTATGTAAATGTAAACGAAACTTGTCGATTGCAAGGCGCATGTCTACTTCGAATCATATATTTGATTTCTACTAAACAATGAGTCACAAAAAAAAAGAAGAAAAAATTCACTACTTGGTTCTTTAGGGTTTTCTTTAAAATCGTAGTTGCCGCGCAGATTCACAAAAGCCAAAGGTATGTTACGCTATTACATTATTTGTAATTAATTACCTAAAATTGATTTTTAATAGTAAATAGTAGATCATTACTTTGTAGCAGACACTTTTTCATCGGTTTACTATATTTAATTAAGTAAAACAACAATAATATAATGTCAGCAAAATCTTTACTCTTACAGTCATAGAACGCCGCTCTAATTTATTGAAAAAACTGAGCGGAGCTGGGACTGTGTATAAAGTTCTTGAATAAAAATGATTATAAGAGCATTTAGGGCACAGAATATCAATTCTGGCCCGTACGATTTAGTTCTAGCCAAGCTAAAAGTGCAGAATATATTTAAACTGAGTTGTTAGTAGTTTTAGTTCTACAATGTTACACTCTAGTAGCTCTTCAACTATCTTATTGATTGTAATGTTAACATTACAATTCGAAAATATAAATATTAAATTTGAGCAGATGCTTCAGTTAAGTAAAATAAAAATAATACTAGGTAGATATTTAATCTTACATCCAAAAAATTGCACGGAGCTGGGACTGGTGTAAAAATTGTATTATATAATTTTCTAATCAATGTGAATCAACAATCGGAGTGGTGCGTAAATTAACATTATAGGTACGCGCAGTACACATATCATTTGTGTTCTGTATCTGTGATAGGTATAGGTATATTCGAAAATTAAAACAATAACTTTTATGTACTTACAAACAATTTTATCAACGGGATCATAGTCTTCGAATTCAATGAAAGCAAACCCTCTTCGCTTGCCAGTTTCTTTATCAATAACAATATTGACTGAAAGTATTTTGCCATATTTGCAGAAATAATCACGCAAGGAACCCTCATCATGTTCTTCTCGAAGTCCTCCAACGAACAATTTTTTAACAGAAGCACCAGCATCAGGTCGATCGATATCTTGACGTGGAACAGCACGTTTTGGCTCCACTACACGCCCATCAATTTTATGAGGACGAGCATTTTGGGCATCATCAATCATATAAGAGTGGGAATAAGTAATGAAACCAAAGCCTCGTGACCTCTTGGTTTTGGGATCTTTCATAACCACAACGTCGACAATTTTGCCCCATTTTTCGAAATGGGACTTCAAAGAATCATCAGTGGTGCGATAATCTAGACCTCCAATGAAAAGTTTTCTCAAATGCTCAGGTTCGTGGATGTCCTATGAAAAAGTTAAAAATTTTGTTAAATATAAAATGGTGGACGTATTTTATAATGTAGGTACATATATTATATGCCCACAATGTACATGGAAAAAAAATCTTTACTTTGAAACAAAAAGTAACTTTTACTTACATCATCATCATCATCATTGCGATTGTTATAATTTCCGTTGGATTGTTGACTATCTGAATTAGGCATTTTTATTTTTATATTTTTACAATATTTATCAAAATTTCAAACAGCGAGCGACCGCACTCCAACAACTCTAGGAAAAGATGAAAAAAAAAGGTGGCGGCTTGGCTTGGTCAAGGAGGAAATGACGTGTCATGGTAGAACTGTACTCCTTATTCACCATGATCCACAATAGAACAATATGAATTGAAACGGAAATTAAATCGTATTGAATTCCACTATTCACCACAAAATAAAGATATAAGCTTAAGCTGATACCACATTATAAAGTACATAGACTGCTTTTAAATGCTGCAACTACTTCCGCGATTTTTAAGCACGTTGGCGGGGGACGTATGTGGTGGCCGGGGTAGATAACATTTCTGAGGTTGGAAAAATGCAGAGTTATCGCTGATTCTTCTTTGTGCTTTTTCTTATTATTTGACACATAAGTGGAGTAAAGGGTGTGAAGAGATATTTCCTTCTCATTTAAAAAAAATTCCAGCTATTAAAATTTGCAGCGTTTAAATGGATGCCGCAATCCGAAAGAAACTCAAAAGAGAAACGCCGTTAAAAATTGCAGTCGTCTAAAAGGAGTCATAGACTGCTTTTAGACGACTGCAATTTCTATCCGCAATTCTCTTTTAAGTTTCTTTCCGATTGCAGCATCCATTTAAACGCTGCAAATTTTAATACCTGCAATTTTTGTTAAATGAGAAGGAAATATTGGTCGAAAAAAACAACGTTGGTGCTAAACAATCACCATGTTAAATACAACAACAACTAATCCCCTACGGGCTAAGCTAAACCCAGATAATTCTCCGGGCTTAACTTAAGCACACAGCAAAACTGTGTTACCGGCATAAATTATATACTTGTTATCGATAGTTTGTATGAAAACTCCATTTTGTTTCTGTGTTGCTGTCACTAATCCCTGTGGTCGTTTTTTCCTGCAATTCCCGTCGGGCTTGCAAAAAAACACGCCTATAGATAAAATTGGTCAAGAAACTTTGGAAAATGGAACAAAGCTCATAGTCCCCTTTTTACACGAGGAAACTGACAGTCGTATTTATTAGATTATTGTCTACTTACACTATTTAACTATTTTTAAATTGTTGAAAATATGCTTTATTTAATAAAAATAAATATCACATTATTCACGGTTAAGACAATCTACTCTTGTGTCTAAGATAGGCAGCTATAAGACAACAATAAGCAAGGTAGATGTCGCACATTTCTATGCATGAAATTTAAAAATGTCTGGTTTGGTTTATTGATAAATGCGATTTTTTGAATTTAAAAAAAAAACACAGATGTCGTGAGCTTCTATGTAAAAATTTTCAAAGTTCAATTTTTTTCCTGAAGTGGCGTGTGGAGAGCTGGCATCGCGGTCTGTAACTTAACTGACTTTATACGACTAGCAGTCCATATAGGTCCCTGTTTGCAAGATTTCAAGAAGAATTTACACCGATTCGCACACACATTTGCTAGATTTGAAATTTCTAAAATCTCAAATTGTATTTCGCTGTGTTTTAAGAAGACAAGCTGTGTTTTTGGTTGCAACGAATTTAAATTCCAATGAATATTTTAATTATATATTAAACATATTGTGCGCCCTTTTTCAATAAACAAAAAAATACGATTACGCAATAACAATAAGTTTCATTTAATTAAGCTGTCAAGCACCACACACACAAGGTTCGTGCGCGTAATAGTCAGAAACTACCCAAAACCAGAGATTATGAATTATAATAATATAATTCATAATCTCTGCCCAAAACTACCATTTTCTACAAGATTAGTCTCTAAACGTCTTCGCATATTTCGTGTAATTATTGGCAGGAGAGAGTGCTCATGAGAAAATTATTTCCTTCTTGACAGTTTTTACCCGTGGAATTTCTTCGGGCACAAACTGGTAGATTTTGTTTTCTGTCAGAAGCTGGTTTGAAAGTCAAAGAACAACAACAAAAAATATAAAATGGCTTTTGTTCACTATTTGTTTTGTTGGAAGTGAAATTTTTTCGTTAACATAAAAAATTAAATCATTTTAATAAAAAAAAATAAACTATTCGATAAAAAAATTGATTAATTAGATACACTCCGCTTGAACTGAATAAGCACAAACATTTTCTAAGGTACGTTGTCTTTTTTTTCCAAACCTAATGCGTTAATGTATCATTTGATGATGCTTACTGGTTGCTTATGATGTTGAGAAAAGAAATCAGTAAGAATAATTCAAGAAGTACCGCTATTTTTTCTTTGGCTCTCTTGCAAAGCGTTCCATATGGAAACATGTAGATTTTTTTGCGTCAACTGAATAGACACAATGTCCTTATCTTCATTCTTTATGAGCGTTCTCAAGTGTTTGGCACATTAGATCAACAGTTGAAGTGTTTTAAGTGAAATTTAATCGTTTAATTGAAATTCTAAAGAAGATGGGTGGATCAAAATCTCTAAATAGTGTTGAAAGAGCTTAAATCGATTTATTAAGAGAACAAGGACTAACCGGGCGTACTATAGCTAACAAAATTGAACGAAGTTTCAGTGTGATCTATTCCTACTTAAGAAATAAAGATTCGTACGGAAAAAACATGAAAGGAGGTAAAAAACGGCAACAACAGCAGTTGATCGAAGAGCAATTTTAAGATGTGCTTCCAATTCGTGTGACTCTGTGGCAAAAATAAGACAAGAAGCTTGTGTTAGTGCAAGCGTTTCAACAGTCCTTAGAGTAATCAACAGTGCAAATCATCTAAAACGAATGAAACTTCAAAAGAAACCACCACTAAACGAACAACGGAAAGGTATGCGCTAATAGAATTCTCTAGACTGCATATGAGTTGGAAAAATAAATGGCGTCATTTGGTTTTTTCGGCTGAGAAGAAGTTTAATTTCGATGGCTTTGATTCTTTGAAGGCTTTAATTATTACTTCCACGATGTGAGAAAAGAAGAACGATTTTTAGCGTGGCATCATAGTCGAGAAGGTGGTGTTATGGTATGGGGAGCAGTCAATTACTATGGCACTGTTGAGCTTGAGTTCCTAACATCAAAAATGACTGCAATTACCTACAAGGGAATCTTGGAAAGAGATTTTCCTAAATTTGCGGATATTTTTGGACCCATAAACTGTACTTTTTAGCAGGACAACGCCCCCATACACACGGCGCGCATTGTAAAAAGTTGGATACAGGACCAGAATGTTGAATTGCTTCAATGGCCGCCTTACTCAACCGACCTGAACCTTATAGAAAATGTATGGGGATGGCTGGTACGAAAAGTTTATAAGACTGGCCGTCAGTTTGAGGACAGAGAATACCTTATTGCAGCCATTAAATTAGCGTGGAGAGAAATTTCGCTGGACTACTTAAAGAGCCTATACGATTCCATGCCAGACCGAATTTATAAAGTAATTGAGAATAAAGGTGGCAGTACTCACTACTAGAAATAACCAATAAAAAAATATTTAAAAAAAAACTTGTTTCATTTCATTCCCTTAGATTTTATTTCCAATTTTAATAGTGGTGTCTATTCAGTTAACGCAAAAAAAATCTGCATTCTTTCATATGGAACGCTTTGCAAGAGAGCAAGAAAAATGATAGCGGTACTTTTTGAATTATTCTTTCTGATTTGTTTTCTCAACATCACAAGCAAACGGTAAGAAGCATCATCAAATGATACATTAACGCTCAAACTTAGGAAAAAATGGACAACATATGTACCTTAGAAAAATTATGTGCTTATTCAGTTGAAGCGAAGTGTATAATAAAAGAAACTTTTGAAATGTACTTTAAATCTGAGTTTTTTTATTCCATTCTTCTTCATCGAATTTTGGATTTATATGGTCTTATTTATAAACGTTGTCTAACTTTGGAAAATGTGTTCAAAAACCGAGTTTATTTATGTCTTATAGCTTAACTTAGACACAAGAGTAGATTGTCTTAACCGTGAATAATGTGATATTTATTTTAATTACATAAAGCATATTTCCACCAATTTGAAAATAGTTATGGTCTTATTTATAAACGTTGTCTAACTTTAGACAACTGTCCAGCTTTGATAAATGTGTTCAAAAACCTTGTTTATTGTTGTCTTATAGCTGCCAAACTTATACACAAGAGTAGATTGTCTTAACCGTGAATAATGTGATATGTATTTTTATAAAATTAAGCATATTTCCACCAATTTGAAAATAGTTAGGCAGTGTCTAAGTAGACAGAAATCTAATAAATACGAGTGTTAGTGTCAAGTAGACAATAATCTAATAAATACGACTGATAGTGTGTATTCTCTATTTATAAATATTAATAACGGAAATTTTATTTTTTTTTATTACAAAATTTAATAAAGATTATCAAGTTATGATGGAAATTTCAATGTTTCGTTTTGTTTACTTTTTTGCCTTTGTTTACTTCCGGAGAGTTTCACTTCTATTTGAGAGAATTTCACCCTCACTCCTCAAAATTTGACAGATTGTCATTTTTAGTCCGGAAAGTACCCGAACAAACTTACAATCTCAAAAATATTAAATCGATTTTTACACATTCCTTTCAACAACAGAAAAAATTCGATTCTGTTTGAAAAAAAATTGATTTTTTTGTTGAGAGGAATTCGACACAAAGTTTCCCCTTCTTCCAAAGAGAATCGATTTTTTTCTGTTGAAAGCAATGTGTAAAGAATCGATTTTTTTGTAACTGTGTGTGTGCTGCTTGATAGCTGTATTAAATGAAACTTATTGTTATCGCAAAATGTATTTTTTTTGGTTCATTGAACAAATATTTAATATATGTACATATTATATAATTAAAATAAGCACTGAAATTAAAATTCGTTGCAACCAAAAACACAGTTAGTTTGCCTTTTTAAAAACAATAAAATTCAATTTTAGACTTTAGAAATTTCAAATCTTGCTAGTGTGTGTGCAAATCGGTGTAAATTCTTTTTGAATTCTTGCAAAATAAGCAAGATTTGTTTGAAAGAAAAATTCGATTCGTTTTCAACAGTAACAGAATCGAATCTTTGCTTGAAAGGATTAGATTTATTTCACGCTAGCTTGCTCCCGACACATTTGCCAATTTATTAATTTTAACTAATTATTCTAAAATTTTTTTCGTATATTTTGGTAGGTATTATGGGAAATAATTTAGACTGAATTTCACAAACTGAATGTTGAACTCCCCAAGATAATTGAAAATTTAAGCAAGAAAATACAAACAAACATTTTCTATACAAAAATATTTTTTTTTATATTTTTATTTCATTTTACACATTAATTGGTTTCTTTTAACAATTGGTCTAAAAGTCATCTTGTCTGACAAACTTTTAAGGACGATACCTCAGTGACACCAACGAATGCTCTCATCATAGCGCCGAAGAAGAGCTGAAACCGCGAAAAAGAGACTTACCTGCTTTAGTAACGTCTTCCTTTTAACCGGGAGGTAATGTTTAATAATTGTAGCCCGCTTGAAGAAAAAAAGGGAAAATATTTTTGTTTTAAGAATCTGGATGAAAAATCCACTAATTCTAAAAGTCCTTAATATACTATATCAATAGTGCTCCTTAAGGTTTTTCATTATACTGAGATCCTAGTTTTGAAATATTTCAAAAACGTATTTATAGTGTAAAATAGGACCATTTATGGAATATTTGCCAAAATTATAGTCTTTTCTATTAGAATAATGTGTTCATATTAATAAGTCCTTCAAATATGATAATTTAGCTGGAAATCAATAGACAATTAGTATGTATAGTAAAATTAAAGTTATCTTAATATAATATGAAGTTAAATTTACCATTAATGTCGAAAATTGCCACAACACGATCAATCGAACGGCGAATAATGAATTATTTTTGTTTCTTTCTATTTACATACATAATATTTAAGAAAACTAAGAATGGAAAAAGTCAATCAACAAACAAAAAATTTATATTTTTTAAGGGAAAAAGAATCAGAGGCCATCGAAGTAAATATTTTGCTATTTATTTATGTATACATCTATTCTTAATATAGTCTTTAAAAAGGATGGTTTGATAACACAAAAAAAATCTCAGAGTTAAAAAAATAAAATGAAGTCTTTTTATAAATTTGTAAAATCAAAACAACTTAATGTATAATATACATACATGTAGATAGGATGTGCCAAAAATCGACGAATTTACGATTATTGAAATTATTAGTTTCTTCCGAATATTGTTTTATTAAGCATTTTCCATGTTTGGGACAAAATTTCGGAGCTTTCTTTTGAAGGAACTAGATACACATCGCCACAACTGTCAAACATTCATGTGTACGTGTTGTTGGTCAGCAAGAGAGGGGCCTACAATTATCTGCCGAATACGAACGGCAGAACATTTTGTATTTTCTTCCTTAGAAGAGAATATCCGTGAAAAAGTGATGCGAACCCCCTTCATCGTGAAATGGTCTATTAACCCTAGAAAGATAAACTGCGCCTCGGAGGCGCCCGCGAAATATATATATTGCTTTCTTCTTTGAACCGACGCTCGGACAAACTTCTTATTTTAAGCCAACTCGGCCGTCGATCAACACTTGCGAGAGACGGTCGTTCCGGTTCGATAAGTACTACATGTTCCTCCCAAACCCCACAAATCTATGTATACATACATATGTATCATCAAAAAGTGAATTTATCTTGTTCTATTTATTTTGCAGAGGATGTTTCAATTTTGTAAAATTTGGTATTATTTATTCCGAATATTTCTCTTGTACATATATACATAGATAAAAAAATGTAAGCAAAAGAAAATAGATTTACAATAAGCCCCATAATTTTTTAAGTTAGCTACTCAAAATACATTGAAAAAATGTTTTATATAAAACCGGGAAAACATTAAATGTTATAATTTATGATTAAGATTTGATTTAATTTTTTGAACAAACAAATTACACTAAGCTACAAATAAAATATATATAATAGATCCCTCAGATCTATCTAATCTAAATTTTAGATGTTTCTTTCCTACCAAACAATATTATAATAAATGCTTTTATTTAAGGCTTAATCTTATCTGTAATATTTCGACTATTGTTTTTAGCTTTTTGTAGAACTGTTCCAAAAAGAGTTGCGGGTCGCTTTGAATTAAAAAGAGTAATAAAATTGTATTTTGTCACAGAACAGTAAAATTGTTTTGAAGGGAATAATTGCCATTTTTTCGGAAACAGCTGAAATTTAAATGAGAAGACTGGACGCAGAAATAAAAATTACATTGAAATATTTGGCATTTAAATTGGACAAACTGCAATGATTATTTTCTCCCATGTTAGATTTTGGGGATTACTGAAAACAATGACGGTCATACCACTTTCAATACGATCCGTAGCGCTATCTGGAAAAAATTTACTGTACACAATTCTAGCTTACTAAAAAAGTGAATTCCATCGACTATACTTTATATATATGTACATCAAACAGTCTTCTTATTTATAAACGCATTCTAAAGTTTATTTAATTTGGAGAGCTGTCGCAACTCCAAAACCTTATTTATAAATATAAATAACAAGAGTTCTAAGGAAAGCTAATAAATACGACTGCAACTGTATACACATACATATACATACATAATAGTTATTCACAACTGCTATCACGGCAGTTTTTGGACTAACTATTAACTTCGTCTATATGGCAATTTTAGATTTGAAACTTGATCACATGAATAAAATGATGATGAATTTAGTGCTCATTTAAAATTAAGTACAACCTAACAGGCTTATATATCTAATAATAATAATATTTGTACATTATTATGTATTTCTAAATGTTTTTCGTGGAAATATTTCTTTCAAAAAACGAGCGTATTGTTTTTTATGCTGGAAGACCTCAAATTTTTTAAATGGAAAAATTCATTAAAAACAAAATAAATTATAATTAAACATACCTAATAATATTTTTCTCAAAATAAAAAAAAGTTATATTCTTCCGCCCGGAAAAATTTAAGAAAAAAGTAAAACAGTTACACCACAGAAGATTTTAAATCAGCATATACGGGAATATTAAGTGTAACCTAAAGCTAAAACCAAGCTTATTTTATCAATAATTTATGAGCTACGCCATTGATGGAATCTAATATCAAGGTTATTTATTAACTTTTTAAATAAACTTATCTCTTTTTTTTTATATAAAATGCTCTGGTTGTTATTTTTTATGTAATAAACATCCACATTTCTATCCATTCTAACGAGGTTTGAGTTACTCTTATTTTTTTTTAAACCAATATATATGTAGATAAATCAATAATATAAATATACATACCTATGATACCACCATAATATAAATATTTATATAAATTTATAATATTTATATAATTTATTATAAAGCTGCTGAAAATAACTGCATAAGTTGATAATTTGTTTTTTAGTAAATAAGAATGCTCCTGAATGAATTTTGATTTTAATATTTATATATGCGTATCGCAATAAACTTATATATTTATTATTTCCATTTTAAATATAGTATATATAAATAATTTTACATATATAATTCCAGACATCAAATTATCCGTCCCACTTTTTGTTTTCTTCTTGTTTTGTTTGTTTTTTAATTCAAATGTTGTTAAATGGATTGTAATGGAAAATTTATTGGAAATACAAAATATTCATAAAAAAAGAAAAATAATACACATTATTATCCCTACAACACCTCACAGTTTATAATAGTTCAAATAAATGAATAATTTGATAGATTAACGAAGACACGATAGCACATTAATGTTTTTTTTAATGGAGAATTTACCTTTTTTTATAATGCTATCGCATTTTAATTATTATATTTAGTTATTTCTTTTTAATGAATGATAATATAGTATGCTCCTCAAATATATTTACTACGCATGGATATGTGTCTTGTGTGGAATATATTTATCATAATTGTTGTTTGAATTCATTTTATTAAAAAAAAAATAATGATTTCTCAGTATTATTTAAAAAGTTTTTTGTGTTTTAGTTTTTTTCAGTAATAATAATTTTTAAAAGAGATCCTTAAATTTAATCTGCGACCTTATTTGAAGGGATAGAGATAAACACATGACGTCACTTTGTTCTGGTTTTTTTTAAAGATTTTTTTTTTTCATATAATTAGGTATACATCTTACATGCCTAAAGTAAAAAAGATAAGATATTTATAGAAAAATATGTTTGTTATACACATAAGATAATATAGAATATAAAATATAAAATATATATAGATATTGGTTATTAAAGAGCTATATTATTTATATGCCTGTATTGTATTAATATAGCAAAAAAGGTATCCCTTAAACCCTTTATCAATCAGCACCTTCAAGATGTTTAATTTTTCTTAAATTGACTTATAATTTATAAAGAACGCGTTTGTATGTGTTTGTTGATCGATTAATTATAGGTTGCTGTTTGCTTTTCTGTTAATACATATTACCATTAATCCTCATCCCAATTGCATTTCCATTAATATAATCAGCATTATTGCAACAACGTCCCACCCGGTAAATTTGACTTTTTCGCCTATTGTGAGCTTCACCCGAAATTTCATGTTCTATAAATTCCCCTTATTGTGAACATTCATTTCGGGTGAAATGTAATGCCATTGACATATTTTACATTTTCACAAACGAAATTTCGTTCGGGCGATAGCTTTTAAAATTCCGGGCGAACAAAAAATTCTAATTTAGTTTTAAACTCACAATAAGGCTGAATATATAATAATAATATAAATTACCAAACAAAAAATATAATTCTCTTTTCAACGATTTTGGAAAAAGTGATTTTATCATTATAATTATTATCGATCAATTCAATTGTTTCTGCCGCCTAAAATTGAATTATAAGTGTGGAATTTCTTATATTTATTTGACCCGGCCTTTACATCTTAAGTGGTAAAAGCAGTGGTTTCGATGCAATTTGTTGCATTGGGTTGCACTCCGGAAAGTAGGTACTCGAATTAAATGTCAAATGTTGAGAACAAAAATTAGATTCTCTTGATCAACTTTTGGCGGAAGAAAATTCAACTTTCAGACACGTTAGCTGCTGAGTTATTCAGAAAAAAGTGTGAGCGGAGCCTTTAACACAAACTTCATTTTAAAAAAACTTGAAGATGTTGGCTAAAACCCAAATGAGGGTATCATCAATCTAGTAGCCCTTTACAAATACACAATATAGTCTCAGAGCAACTAATTGAACACCAATTAAGAAGTTTTTCAAGTCGAATTTGAATCAAACTGCATGATGTCCACTTTTCTTCTTTTGAGCGATTTGCGAATATGGGGTAAACTGATCAACATTTAATCACGGTTCAGAGCGAATCTGCAAAAGAAAAAAGATTCTTGGCGAGGTAGTTGGTTCGTGCATTTTTTTATATCGATAAGTAGTTTTATTTCCTTTTTGTTTTGATCTTACTGAAAAAAGTATCGGCCGTACCTTAATTTGAATTTGATACTAATTTGAACTTGTGGTACATACATATGTATGCATTTTCTTTAATTTGTTTACTTAGGGGGCAATAGTACATATTTTGTTTGTCAAATGACAGTATGGCAAAAAGTACATCAATTGGAAGCAAATCACTGATTTTGTATCGGTTGTCTTTGCTTATTTCTTAAATATTTTTTTTATTATGTTTTTCTGTTGGTTTTATTGAAAAGAAAAAGTTACTTATCGATTAATAAAAATAAATTGTTTTTTTTTTTGTTAACGTGAATCCAGAGGGATGATTATTTTCAAATTTAATGTTTAATTTTTAAATATTAATTTAGCTCTAAGAGTGACTGCTTAAATTAAAGCTAAAATATTGGAAGAATTGCGAAAAAGAACCCCTGTTGATAAGTCTATCTTTAGCATGTGAAAAATATTAATAAAAATTTTTCGGTTTCACTAACGATACATTAGGAAAATTCTAACTTGGAGAACACAAGAAAATAGGTCAATGAAAGATGTTATTATAATTAAAAAAAAAAAACTTTCTTCTGGCTAAACTATTTCTATTTGTATCTCTGAGGAATTTTAAAAAAGAATGAGATCATTGTTTCCAAAATAACCTTGGCATTCGAATTCTGACTTAAATAATCCAATAACCCCAAAAATATATTTTAACTTCTTGCTTAGGGTTAGACAAATATTTTAAATACATATCTCATCATAAAATATATAATAGAAAAGCACAAATTAAAATATATAAAAAAAAAAACAAAAACTATTCGAAGTCTTAAAAACCTCACTGGACTAATGATTGCTTTTTTTTTTTGATTTCGATAAATGCATTACACTTATGCAAAACACACAAATTAGGTATACTTAATCGAATATAAAAAAATTCATCTTGACCATATTGCAACAAAAACAATCTTTAGGACAATAATTGCAAACATACCTGCAAGTATATTCTTAATATTGCCGATTTGATGCATGTCCTGATACGCCACCACTTTTAACTGGTGTATAACTTTCCGTAGGCTGCTGCGTACTATATGAATTATAGTAGCTCTGAGCAGAACCATAAGTGTTCTGTGGAATGGTGCCTGAAAATAAGTTTACAATTGATAGCAACTTCTCTATTGTGTCCCCTTTAAAAACAATTCCTTAGTATAAATGTTATATTCTTAAAATGATGTTAGTAGGGACAAAAAGTCGAAGACGAACACAAAAGGACATTAAAACTAACAAGAGGATGTGGTTCTCTCGTCTGTTGTTATTGATAATATGCGATGTATGATAGATGGATAACACGTTATGATCTTATTGTTGCAATTACTTCAATTATTTCAATAAATTACTCTACACACACACGTTAAAAAACCTATCTTTTGATCAACAATAAAAAAACCCAGTGAAGGGTCTCATAATTAACATATAATGACCCCCAATTATAGAAGACAAATCGTGTTTGATTTCTTACCATAATTATTTCCTGCCGTTACACCATACGGATTCATACGATTTCCACCTAAATTACCGGCCTTTGTTGGACCACCATTATAAGCTTGTTGATACTCACTGCCAAAATTACCACCAGCCCAACTGGTGGGTGGTGCTGCGCCAGCTGGTGGACCTTGAGGTGGAACAGCAGCAGGCGGTCCATAGGCTGGCGCCTGATTCCAGCCTCCTTGGTAAGCCGAAGGGGCGGCATTCCAGCCATTGGCGGTGTTTTGTGGTGGATAGCTATACGCTTGAGGTGGAACAGCGCCTGCTGGAGGTGGCTGACTGTATGCATTTGCATAGGTGTTCATTCCCCAGCCATTATTAGCATAACCTTGTGGCGCAGGTGCCATATTATTTGGCATTGCATATTGTCCATTATTTGGTGGCACCATGCCACCGGCTCCTTGTTGAAGTTGATGTTTTCGCATAACTTCTTGTTTGTAAACAGACTTCTTAACATCTACGAAAACATATTTTATTGTGTGGTTTTTTTTCACTAAAAAGAGTTAAACAAAAAAGAAAATATTTATATAATTTATGAAAATAGAAAAATAAATGCGCTGAAGACGGCTTTCATTCTGAGAAAAAAAAACTCAACATATACCTATAACCGATTAAAACAAAAGGGATAAGGCGAATGCGATCTTTTGAAAAAAAAATCCAGAATATCCAAGTGGATCGTTTTATTTAATTTAATTTAATTCAGTAAAAGAGAGATCAAATTCTAGAAATGGACTTCTTTTACAAGAAGTATGAACATGGTTTATAATGCAGTTTTAAAAAAAGTATTTCATATCTGGTGGGAGAACTGAGAACTGAGCAAAACTGAGACAAAATCCATAAAATTATCACTAGGTTGGTGCGGTTCCATTAAAAATGCATTGGGCAACTAACACATATTCAGCCTTGTGGAGGAAATTCTCTCAGTGCAGCTTGTAGGGCGAAAGAGAAAAAGCGCTGAAGTGGGTTCTCTGGATAATATATGTAGGTACTCTATGCTTGCTACAGAGCCGAAAGGGAAGTGATGGCATTTTGTAACAGTGATGGGCTTGTTTACTGTGATGACTTTGGTAGGTTCCGATGTTGTTTTATTGTCAGTTGCAATAAAACAAATTCAAAATATTTTAGTTTTTCAATTTAAAAAATAGCATAGATGAAAACTGTATATGTGTATAGGATGACGGCTTTTTATGTTAAGCATGATATTTGAAGTTCCCTTAAAAGTAATTTTCATGAAAAAAACAATAATCTAGATAGCGGCGGCAAAATTCTGCGCTTATGATTTAATATTTATGTCGATTATGGAATCCGCAATATTGGATCCGCTGTAATTCTCAGTGCAGGGCTCTCTTTTCTCTGTGCTCATTTGTCGTGAAAAGAAAAGAGAACACTACATTGCGTATCACCGCGGATCCTGTATTGCGGATTCCATAATTAACATGATTTTAATTTTTATATGTTTACATACTACAAGAGGTCGAAGAACTATATTTTACATGTGTTTCAATGACTAAAAATCTACCGAATACTGAAGGCAGTGTAATAAAATAATGTACCTAATATATATAATATCCAGATGGAATAAACTGTGAAAATGTTTAATTGCTGATTTTTGCGAAAAAATAAGTTTTTAAATTGTATACTAACTGACTCAAAAGTGAATTTAGTAATAATGTACATTACGAATTTAGATCCACATAATAATTTATAAGTAGGTGCATATTTTCAAAAATTAAAATAAAATATTTTTTTTTTAGCCATGATACGATTGAAAGTATATCACTGTTTTCTTGTCTATGCCCCGCGCTATTTTCACTCGGTTGGTAAGTTTTATAAGTGGATTCTGCTGGCGAAAAAACTAATACGTAGTCTGCCAAAGAGATACAAGGGTGGGTGTGCTTGGATAGTATTAAATACCAAACTTACTGAATCGGCTGCTTAAAACTAGGTACCTAGGTATTGTTTTAGGTAAACAAGTAAAAGCATATTTATTATGTATGTACAATTTAAGACATGATTTTTTCTATCAATAAAAAGACAAACTTAACGACCACCAAACTTGGACAGTAAAATTACTTAAATAATTCCTTTTGTACTTACATACTGCTTTGTCGACGGAATCATAATCGTCAAACTCCACGAAAGCAAAGCCACGTTTGCGACCAGTGGTCTTATCTGTGAGAATCTTAACCCCAACCACATTTCCAAATTGTTGAAAGTATTCTTCCAAACATGGCTCATCATGAACTTCTTTTAATCCGCCAACGAATATTTTCTTAACAGTAGCACTCGCCTCAGGTTTGTCCAATTCAGGGCGCGGAAGAGCTCTTTTAGCATCAACAGTCCTAAATAATTTTTTTTTTTTATTTTATGTAAATTTTTCATTTTTTTCGCAACTTACTTTCCATCAATTATATGTGGCCGTGCAGATTGTGCTTGATCGACCATTGAAGATTTGGCAAATGAAATAAAACCAAACCCCCGGGAACGTTTAGTAACAGGATCTCGCATGACTACAACATCCGTAACATCACCCCATTGCTGATAGAATGATTTAAGTGAGTCTTCCGTGGTCATCGGTGAGAGACCACCAATAAAAAGTTTTCGCAAATGCTCCATATCAGGCGTTGTTTCCTCCTATATTAAAAAAAAATTAAGAAATTTTGTATGACGCCATTTTGCAATGTGTAATTGCCCTTGCCCAGTTCAATTTAAATAGTCTTCAATTAAATTGTAGGCAAATTTCGGGTTGGAAAAATACATAATTCACTTACCATGCCGTTACTGATTGATCTATTCATATAACTATCTTTATGCATTTTTTATAGTTTTCTTTTAAAGAAAACAATTAATAATTAAATTAAGGAATAATTCACCTGCCTCCGCACTTTCGTGAATTATTAAATTGAAATTCACTTTACAAGAAAAGATGTAGCAAGTCAAGTACCGAGTAACCGAATGTCCGAATCGATAGAATTGAATCGAAAGTGAAGTGAATTCGAAATTTCGAATTCGGAATAAAAGAATAAAGAACGCAGAATGAATTTATTAATTAAAAAAGTGAAGTTAGTTGCAGTTTACCAAATCACAGCGTCGTTTTTTACACCCCGACTCCATAGTCTCTTTTTATGGGCCTCAACACACTAGGTTTCTTCGGGTACTTGTCGGACTAAAAATGGTAATCTGACAAATTTTGAGGAGTGGAGGTGAAATTCTCTCAGAGAGAAGTGAAACTGTCCGAAAATAAATTAACACTTTTTAAATGTCAACAGAAAAAAAAAAAAGCTAAAAGTAAACAAGCGACAATATTTACTACGTTTACATGAGCGGATTCACGGATCGGATTCAATCTGAATCGAAATTTCGATCCAGGGGTGGAATCGGCTAACGCGATAGTTGATAGTTGATAATCAAAATCGACAATTTTGCTCCATGTAAGGTGATTATCAAATCGACAATCGTTTTTTGTACTGATATTAAGCGACAGCTTTTTAGATGTCGATTTCATGCATTTATGTCATTTTCATAAAAAGTTTGATGCGGTCGGCTTAAAATTGGTTGGTTTTTTAATAATATAATTAATTAAAACCAACACAATAACAAAAATGCAAAAATGACATTTAATTCTTGACTGAATTGTAAGTTATTTCAAAGAACAAACAATTTTTGGCGATTGATTTACACAGAGCAACGAATAGTTGATAATCAAAACCGACAATCAAAAAAGCGACAATCAACTATCGCCTTACGCGATTCCACCCCAGGTATGTGACGATGCCGGATCGAAAGAAATGGAATCAGAGTGACAGTCTTGCTGCCACTGTAATCTCGATTCTTCAATTCTTCGATCTAGGTATACATATTGGTCTTATTTATAAACGTTGTTTAACTTTAGACAACTGTCCAACTATGGAGAATGTGTTCATAAACCTTGTTTATTGTTGTCTTATAGCTGCCTAACTTAGACACAAGAGTAGATTGTCTTAACCGTGAATAATGTGATATTTATTTTTATTAAATAAAGCATATTTCCACCAATTTGAAAATAGTTAGACACAGCCTTATTTATAAACGCATTCCAACAGTGGTCTACAAATGTTCTCATACACTCAATCACATCCCTGTAATCTGTCAATTTCGTGAGCATTTGGATACGTTTTGGACTTAGACAGCTGCACAAAGTTAGACATACTTTGGAATGGTTTTATAAATACGACTGTGAAAATGTCACTAATTGCCAAAGAAAATAATAAAAAAAAGCTACAATTATTAATTTCGTTAATGAACAGCGTAATGCAGTGCCTACACGTTCTGTAACTCTCGCATCGATAAAATTGGTCGAGAAACGATGAAAAATGGAACAAAATAACTCATACGATTTGCTTCAATTTTCATCGTTTCTCGTAGGTTCACTAGTTTCCAAGGGATAGAATGGTTTGTGATCCTATTTTGGGATCCGAAAACGTCATAAATCATAAATCATCCGATCCTTTGGAAACTAGTGGACCTACAAAAATGGTTTATATGTTTCCAGTTTTTAAATAAATCCTCATATTATGTTCCGTCATTAGGTTGAATTATTTTTATATTTTTAAAAGTTTACCATCAAAAAGAAATCAAACATTTTGTAACAATATACCTCACGGCTTAAGCATAAATAAAAAGGTACTACAACTTTATTTCAAAATTCATATCTTTCCTTTATTTGTTGTAAAACCTCTGAAATATTTGTTAACATTTGTACCTTTTTTTTTCAGTCATGTTTGAAATTGAATTTCACGGTAAAATAATTCGATGATAAATAACTTTTCATATGATAAATTTTTGACAAAAGTTTCCATGTTTACACAGATCAAGAATCGCAAAATCGAATTTATCGATGAAAAGTTTTATAATCGCTTTTATCACAGAACCGGAATAGGGGCCCAGAACAAAAATAAGAATGAAATTTTTCGTTTATGATTTCGTTTTCGTTTCGCTACTACGCTTTAAGAGCCGTTTATGAGCTCTCGTGAATACCACCCTTAAGGTAAAATCGCACTCGGCGGAACTACACTTCAGCGACACGCGGTGCGAACTTTCAGCACGGAACTTCATGTTCCGACAAAGTTGGTCAGATTATCAACTTTGCCGAATAGTGCCGCGCCGTGAAGTGCGGTTGTCGCTTAGTGCGATATAGCTCATACAATTTCCTACTAATAAGTCTTGAAGTTCAATTCCGCTGAAGTACAGCTCCGCCGAATGCGGTCTATACCTTTAAAGGTCAGTCCCGTAAATTATCTGGACTTAGTTAATAAGTCAATGAGGATTTAACTTGTTGTATTTACGTGTAAATTGCTTTGCTCCCCTGTTGTTTTTTTTCGAGCAATTCTTCACTCTGGATTTGAATTGGATTTAACAAACTATTTAATTCGAGTTTATTAAATCCAAAAATTTATATTTAAAAATATGTGTATAAAACATCTATTCAATCCAATAGATACATATCTTAGATCCGGATGTAAAAATGCTCTAATCCAAATACCTAACAATTTGGTGAAATGTGAATTGTTTTAAAAAGTTGATAAGTGTGTGCTCGGCCTTAAACACCACTATATTTCTAATGAGCTAATCGAGACTCGTAACAAGCCGCAAGCCGGCTTGGCTTGGTGCTGCTGTCTTACCGGCGCCAAATACGACGCCGGCAACATTGGCCTATATTTTGCGAAGCCATTTCGTTCGTCATTTCGATCTCATTCGTTTTCACCATCTTTTTCATCAAAGTTGTAGTTGTTCTTCCCTCGTGTATTCATGGGTAAACTTCTATAAGGAATAATTTAATTAATTTTTTATCAAAAACTTGCTTAAAATATTGTGTTATTTCTATCGCATTATTATATATTAAAAAAAAATCATAATGTCTGACAATGATAATCGTAATGGTAATTCAAATGGAAACTACGATGAAGAGGTATGTGCCGTATTTTTTACTAAATGAAAATGTACCTCAAGTATAATATATCTAATCTATATATATATATACAGATGTATTTAATGTTTTCACATATTTATTGTGTTTAATTTTCTTAAGTGCATTTCATTAAAGTTTTATTGTTAAATTGAAAAAGAGTTATTTTGTTACGTTTAAATTTGTCTTAAAATTATTACATTTTTGCCTAATTAGTAATGTTAACCTTTCAATTTTAAGTCGCAACCTCAAAATGGCGGACTTCAAAGGCATTTGCGGCCGGCTTTGCTGTTTTCAGATAACTAATTTTAACTATTGCTTTTTAACATAATGGATTTTCTGGACAAAAATGTATTTTTCTTAAGGAGTTTTTATCGATTTTGCTTAATTTTAATCATATTTTTTATTTCGTGATTCATAATTTCTCCGCCTTTTTTGTGTGTATAACAACTTGTGAATTAAGGAAGCCATTTTTTATTTTCATGTTCTTTTTTTTTTCATTCTTCCATTAGGGTATCAATGAACCCGAGCATATGAGAAAACTGTTCATTGGTGGTTTGGATTACCGTACCACTGACGATTCTCTAAAAGGCCACTTCGAAAAATGGGGCACCATTGTAGATGTTGTTGTAATGAAGGATCCAAAAACCAAACGTTCGAGAGGTTTCGGTTTCATAACCTACTCTCAGTCGTACATGGTTGACAATGCCCAAAATGCGCGCCCCCATAAAATCGATGGACGCGTCGTGGAACCCAAGCGAGCCGTACCCCGCCAAGAAATTGATAGTCCCAATGCTGGAGCGACTGTTAAGAAATTGTTCGTTGGTGGTCTGCGCGATGACCATGATGAAGAGTGCATCCGTGAATACTTCAATGATTTCGGCAAAATTCTGAGTGTAAATATTGTGACTGACAAAGAAACCGGCAAGAGACGTGGTTTTGCTTTTGTTGAATTCGATGATTATGATCCCGTTGACAAAGTTGTGTGTAAGTATATTTAAAATATTTAATCACGATTTGAATCAAAAAATGGTACAGTCCTCGACACTATTAATGACTTGTATGTACCAACCTAGTTACTATAAAAAAAAAAAAAAAAAAAAAAAAAAAAAAAAAAAAAAAAACATCGTCATCGTTCAATAGAAACTCACCAATTCTATTATTTTTTTTTTTTTTTTGAAACGCGTCATGAATATTCCAAATAAAAATGTCCGCCTCTCTTAATTCTATTACCCCTATTACACGCCAGCATCGAAACACTTTACCGATAAAGCATTCCGATTCTGTATGGGCATTTACACACCCATATGTCGGTGTGGGGCTGTCAAAAGTCAATTGTCAAAAATTTCCATTTGGACAACAATTTTCTTATTTTTTTATTATTTCTATTTATTAAATACATTTTTCGGTTTCTGCCATAGTGAATTATCTTTTAATTTCACTTAGATAAATAAAAAAATCACTTCAAAACAAAAGCAACAGGTAAACTTAAAAAAAAAAAATCAAATCGCATCGGTAAAGCTTTCCGTCCCTTTTTACACACCACTCGGCATACTATACCGGTGCAATACTACGCGAAACACTGTGTCGGTATATCTCTATTTTACACGACCATAAAACCTTATCGACACTATGTATCGATACAGTGTTCCGCGGCGTGTAATTGGGGTATATGTTAATTCCAAACTCCAATAATTCGAAGATTCTGGTATTATTATTAAAAATTGTTGTGTTGGTATCTGAAAATAAGTGAAATAGTCTTGACCGACACTCACACCCATTCCGTTTTGTAGAATAGGAAAAGTGAATGCCCTCTATCTTTTTAGGTAATAACAACGTGGAGTCGACTCGAAATTCTGTCTGTCTGTCCATTGATCTACAGCGTAAACATATGAGTCAATTTTCTTTAAACTTGGTACCTACCTAGCATTTTTTGTGTATGTCATAAATTTTTTTTTAGCAAACTAACAATTTTATTTTTCTTAAAATCGTGTCCACAAATAAATAACCGCTATTATATTCTACCTTTTTATAAACAAAATTTCCGAAAAATGGATATTAACCTCTTAGGAACCTTTTTTTGATTTTCAATTTTCCCGAAAACGATTCAAATGATTTTGAATAAATTTTTTATGGTGAATGTAAAATGTTTTAATAGTCTTCTCTACCAAAATGTTTGGAATATGGTAGGTATTTAGTTTGGCTAAAAGTCAGGTTTCCATTAGGCACATGCGAAAAAAGCCAAAATTGATAAAAGCATTTGAATATTAAAAATTAAAATACCTACTACTTGTAACGTAAAATTTTGAAAAGTTAGAAAATTACCTTTCACGAATGTATTTTTGACGCAGATGACGTTTTTGGAAACCCCTTATTCTTGGTCGACGTTTTCTGTTTAGGTTATATAGGCAAACAAAAAAAATTAAAAAAAACATACTTGCTAATAATACTTTTATTTAAATTATTGTTTAGTGCAAAAGAACCACACCATCAAGAACAAACTTTTGGATGTTAAGAAAGCCATAGCCAAACAGGACATGAGTGGCGGTGGCGGCGGTGGTGGAGGTGGTGGTGGTGGCGGACGTGGAGGCGGCCGCGGAGGTATGGGTGGCGGTCGTGGTGGAGATCGGCAAGGTAACTGGGGAGGTGGCGGCGGCGGTGGTGGTGGCCGTGGCCAAGGCAATAGCTGGGGTGGCAACTCTGGTAACTTTGGAAACAATGGCGGTGGTGGTTACAACCAGGGCGGTGGTGGTGGAGGTGGAGGCGGAAATTGGAACAGTCAACCTGCACCATGGAATAATAATGCCGGCGGTGGAGGTGGTGGTAACGACTGGAACAGTGGATCCGGTGGTGGCTTTGGAGGTGGTGGAAATCTAGGAGGTAATCAAGGTAACTGGGGAAGCGGCGGCGGCGGTGGTGGTGGCGGCGGTAACTTCGGCAACGACTACCAACAAAGCTATGGAGGTGGCCCAGCGAGAAACAACTTTGGAAACAACAGAGCGGCACCATACAGCAGTGGTGGTGGTGGTGGTGGTGCCGGCGGTGGTGGTGGCTTCCACAAAAACCAAAGTGGTGATTATTGCCGTTAGTTTTTACAAATATTCTTAATCTAATGTTTTTATTTTTTCTCAAGCAGGAGGTGGTATGGGTGGCCAAGGCGGTGGAGGCTTTGGAGGTGGAAACTATGGTGGTGGACAAGGCAACATGGGTGGTGGAAACCGAAGGTATTAATAGGTGAGTTTTTTTTAATATTATAATTGCACTTATTCTTCTCTTCTTTATTACGAAAAGGCAGTTTTAGTTATTGCAAAGAAAGAATTGAAAACCATGAAAAAGAAATAAATTTATTGGGCTAAAAATAATATCATAAACCTAATAAAGACAAGTCCCAAAAATTAAACAAGAGTACAAAAACAACACAAGCCGACAAAATGTATCCAACTCCGCAACACAATTCAGATTATTTTTCCGATGGATTATGATGCTTTGAAATCGAATCCTAACGAATTTCTCCATTAGCTCAGATGCCTTATTATAAAACTTTGACCAAGACTTTGGTACGGGTTGGGTTTTCTGATTTTTCTTGAAGAGGCAACATTTCACACATTGATGTTACATGAACCGAACTATAAGAATTGAATGAAGGAATGAATGTAAGCGATCTGAAAAGTAGAAAACCATAAAAAATAGAATGGATAAAAATGAATTTTTGGAAGTAATAACTTCGCGTATTGTGGAGATAATTTTTTTGTGATCTAATAGAGCAAATCAGATGAAGGAAGAGATAATCTGGTTTGCTGTGTAATATGTATCATAAATCATAATATAAAAGTTGAACAAAAACTGAACTTTTTTAACAGCGGTTCTTGTGATCGTTGTTTCGTGAATGTTGTTTGAGTAGGATCTACATGTATAAATGTATAAATACTTTCTTGCGGGCATGAGAAGAAAAACACTGAAATCCAAAAATCATGACGGTCATGGTGCATAATGTATGTATGTAGGTACATACTTCAAGCAGAACAAAGAATCTGAACCTATTGTAGATTTTTGGGTATACGTTAGCAAATATGGTTATAGATTACCATGTAGTCTGAACCTAAAATCGAGTTGGAATATTTAGGGGCTTACCATTCAGTCTCCTTGAACATAAATAAATTGGCTGTACCTAATACAATGTAGTACGACTACGGATATTTAGCGTTCAATATACTGTTCCTTTCTCTTATTAATTTATTGATAGAAGATGTTCATTCTTAAAGTCTTGTTTTACAGGTAACGTGCGAAAAAACATTCAAAATTAAAAAAAAAAAAAAACAATTTACTGGGTATCCTGTGCATCTGGTATCCAAGAAAGAAAATATTTGGCATATTTAACGCGTATAATTAATTTCACTTTAACACATTTAAAAAAATTGTCGGCATACGGAAAATGTTTTCACTGCATTTTTTTTTTCGCACGTCACAGACAGGCGAAATTTCTCAAAAACATGGTCAAAAATATAACAAAATCGATTTTTTTTAATTCAAAGTTGCTTACAATTAACTTTAGCTTAGTTTCTGAATGATCTTACTATTTCGTCAATTGATGCGTCTAAAGTGGAAGCTTTCACTTTCAGAGAGGACGTGTGATAACAAGTGGATTTACTTTGTTTTTATTTTTTATATGTGCTTTGTGATAAAACAAAAATTGATTATAGAATGTTGCTAGTAGTAAGTAGATCAATTGTACGACGCATTTTTTTTTTTGAAGAAGCACGACTTTTGGACTTATTTTTTGTTTCGTAAAAAAAGTGACTTCTGGCATTGAAATTAGGCTTTAAATTTACCTTGAATTATTCTCATAAAGTAAAGAATCAGTCCAAAACTATTGCTGCTTTTTGCGACTTTTTAAGATAAACAGGCTTATTGTGAAGTAGGCGAACGAAATTTCGTTGGATGAAACTCGGAACAGCTTTTAAAATTCCGGGCGGACAAACAATTTTAAGGTGAACTATCTTTCGGGTGAGACTCACAATAAGGCTGAATGTCAATCCAAAATATGTATAAGAAACGGTAAAAATAATAATGTGTTCCATAAACTTATTCATCCTTATTATGAATTTCGCACGAAATACATTTCACCTTTTTTGTTCGCCCACAATTTTGAAAGCTATTGTGAGCTTCGCCCGAACAAAATTTCGTTCGCCTACAAAAAATAAGTGAACATTTAGGTTTTCAATGGCATTATATTCCGCCCGAAATGAATTCTCACAATAAGGGAAATTTTTCGAACGTGAAATTTCGCGTGAAACTCACAATAGGCGAAAAGGGAAATGTCAAATTTTCCGTCTGGAATTTTGTTCGGGTGAAATTCAAAATAATATAACTGATTTTTTTTCTAACAAAAGAAAATTTTAAAATATAATTTAACTAGAAATAGGTAGTGTACTTAAAAAAAATCTAAAGAAAACAAATTAATGCAATAAAAGACTAAAAAAATGTTGGCCATATTTTTGGGAAACTTTGTCTGTGAGCGTCATCATTGAACAAGGCTTTAACTATTCATTTAGAAGTTTTTATTCTTTAATTGTTGTTTGTAGCTAAAGTACAAAATAATTTTGAACAATATTATTTCTTTTTTAAACATAAGTTAAGAACAACAAAAAACAAACAACTTTATAAAAATTATAATTTAAATATTTTTTCTTTTTACGAATATAGGTAAAAATGCAAATATACAGACAGAAGAATGTGACAGAAGATAGGCAGAATTCTAAGAAATAAAAATCAAAAACAAAAACAAAACAAGCTATGAGGTAGTTAACTGAGGAATTTAGTTCCTACCTTGACTAAAAATAACAATAAAACCAAGAAAAGCAGACAGCTAAACAAAATTTAACAGCGTGCGTAGCCGAAACCATCATAATTAAATAATATTTATTCAAAAAAAAAAAATAGGTAGTATGTAGTCCCATCGCCTTGTGTTTTAATTATTCAAATTTTGCATTTATTTTCTTTTGACCATCATGAGATTTTTTAGAAAATGGAACTTATAAAATTTAGTTTTAAAGTTTTTTTTTTAAAGAAAATATAAATCAAACAAAATATTATTTATATATAAATTAAAAAAAAAGATATATTTATGACACTAAAAAAATAACTTTCCCTCTATAAAAAAGAAAAACAATCTTCTGTCAAAATAGCGTTTACATATTTAAGAAGAATCGAGGCAAGAACGCTGTATTTCTGTTTTTACAGTTAGTTCGTCCACCAATAAAATAAATATGAATAATAAGTACTATTAGTAAGACATTAATTACTACAACTATCTGTAAGAATTAATAAAACAAAAATAGAAGATACAAAAAACTATGTAACATGTAGTTATTCATTTTAAGCTTTTTTTTACGCATCATTTGAGCGAGGGGAATTCTTCAATCAAATAAATTGATCTATATATTTGTCATCATGCAAATAGATTCCCTTTACCGCTCGTCTACAGTTTTCCAGATATAAACTTTTTCTTGTAGAAGCTAATTTTAAAACGATTTTAGTCCCAGCACAACAACCCCAAGGGACAGAGAAAGAGAGATTCTGCAACAAATATGACGAGGTAGTCAGCAAAACAAAGTTCGTTCTTCTATCCATAAAATCATTTGAATAAAAAGAAAAAAAACATTCAATGATGTGAGGTAGTTAGCAGGAGCTTTACCAAGTCGAGTTGGCAGATTTTTTGAAATTTTTTATCAAAATGCAGAAATATGCACAGCCAGGAAGAACACAGGAAAACCAAAAATTACTCTCAATTTTATATCCACCGATTGAACTAATGAATTGCTTGTGTATGTATCTCATTCCAAGAACATTTTAGGTTCGTTGAAACTACATTTCCTGATCGCCAGCCAGAAAAGGCTTTATGAACAATTGTGCCAACTGCTGGTGGTTCCTTGCCTTGAACGTTTTGGAAAGAACTGTCGAGGATCACAGTGTGGTTTGGTGAGTTTTGAACTAACTTTTATTTTACAGAGAATGCAGTAAAAGTCGTATCTATAATTATAAGTAGACACAACATTTGTATTAATTAAAGATAATAAAGTTGAATATAAAAAAAAATTTAAAGTTTCATTACGCAACAAAAAAATATTCCATTATATATGTATGTATAATGTTTCTATTTTGGAGAAATTTGCATCACGACATTTTCTCGTTGGAAGAAAAGGGAAAAAATTAAGTTTTCTTAAGGCATGTTCTACGTTATAACTCGCAGGATTTTGTTCCCGCTCGACTTCAAGTCTACTGAAAAATAGCAATTTGATTTATGTATGAAATGGGTTGATCGAAATTTGGGGGAGATAATTTAATTTGTTTGCTGTGAGCGTTTAAAGAAACATGTGCTTAAAAAAATATGGACTGGAGAAAAGGAGTTTTATTTATTAACTCAACAAGAATTCTCTGCAAACGGCAGTTTCGTGCGGAAAATGGTTTGGTAAAAGCTGATCTAAGTTTTCAAACAAAAATTCTTTCTGTAAAACGTGACAAAAAAACGAATTGGTGTGTTGGCAATTAAAACAGCTGATTTTCTAACTTTCTTTGTTCAGAATTCAGATCCAAACAAGCATAATTCCTAATCAACATCTACACATCCGACCTAAACTTGAAAATGGCCAAACCTCCTATTTGCTGACCATATCCTTAAATACGCCAAGTCTTTGTCGAAGCTCATATAACATTCCTCGGTTCTTTTCCTACGACCACGTGTCCCTACGACAATTCAAGTGACGCAAAATCTGGGTCGAATATATTTTGCAACTTATGAAAAATTTTCAAGTATGTGTTGTGTTGTGATTTTTTCATGAATCTAGGAGTGAAAATTTCCTAGTAGACTGCTTTTAAACGATGCAATTGCCCCTTGCGATTTTTAAGCACGTCGGCTAGGACGTATGTGGTGGTCGGTGTAGACAATTGCTGAATTATCGCTGGTTATTTGTGCTTTTTCTTGTGAAATATGTAGAGTATGGAGTGTGGATATATGTTTCTTTTTTATTTAACAAGGTTAACATGAACATCTATTAAAAATCGCAATCGAAATCTATTAATTTTTGGAAGTGACATTTGTATTTGTGTTGACAGTAATCTTAGACAAGTTCATATTGATTGAAGACCCAAGATTTTTTCCGCCACTTTCATGGTGGTGAGAATTAATATAACGAACAATCCTTAGCAGCTTCTATTAGAAAACAGTCGTATTTCTTTTTAGTCAACTGCAATTGATTTTAAATTATAATGCTTTAATGAGAACTTGAATCCAAAAAATTTCCATTATGTCGGGTAAGTTGTTATTCTCAGCTGGTAATTCCAGTTCGAGTTTGTTCATAGCAAAGGGGCTTCGGAGAGCTCTTCGAGATATCCACAATCTGAACAGATTGCAATTTGTTGTAAATTTTCTATTTTTTTTTGTGTTGTCAAAATCAAAACTAAGTGAGTCTGTGTTATGTTGTAATAACAAATTATTTTAAACAAAATTTAATGATATTAAAAAATATTATAAACGTGAAAGTTTTGTTATTGACATGAAAATAAAATGAAGTATAATTATCCAAACTTGATGTGATTTTTCATTTGTTCTGCGCATACATTATGTATTCTAAATACCTACCTACTTACGTATAGCTGTGCGCATAAAATCTTAAAGCTTCGTGAGATTCGTTTTAATAATATGTTTGAAATGTGTATAAAAATAAAAGGAAGGTCTTTAATGTGAGTTGAATAATTTATTATAAAAATGTTAACTATAAGATATTATGCATATCGAGGGGTGGAATTATATCAGACGCCAATCATTCTTTGTATGTATGTATGTATATTTATTAAGGCTTATTAAATTTTACAATGTTTACATTTGTCTCTTTCTTACTTATATTAACTTAGGGCTAGAATAGTATGGCCCTACAATAATCTGTTTAATGATTTTGCGCTCTCGCTTTACATTTTATAGAAGTTGCTAGTAAGTTTGTCTCTATCAGGTTGTTGAAAATTGTTATTGCTCCTCTAACAATTGTGGAAAGTTGCTTCTGACTTTAGTGTCATTTCATTTGGTGTTTAGCTACTTAAATACTAATAGGAAGATTGTACTCACTGAGTCCAACATTCTCAGGTACATGTGTAGAAGCAGCTGGGAGGATATGTGTTTATTTTAATTTTAATGAATTTCTACCCTCAGGTGAGATTTTTTGTTGCACTTAAAAAATCTGTGAACCCTCTAACTTTTATAAATGTCTCAATATCAAACCAGCATCTGTTCTCTTATTGAAAACTTGCATCAAATGATGGGCAAAGTTTAAGCGAACCAGCGAACCAGCGAACCAGCGAACCTACGTTCTGTAACTCTCGCATCGATAAAAATTATTCGAGAAACAATGAAAATTGAAACACATCGTATTATACTCTGTTCAATTTGAATATGCAGTACAGGGAAGATAGGATATTTGCCTTTTACCCATAGACTGCTTTTAAACGCTGCAATTACTCTGCAATTACCCCCTGCAATTTTTAAACATGTAGGCGGGTGACGTATGCGGTGTCCGGGGTAGACAAAGTTGCAGAGGTTGAAATAATTGCAGAGTTATCGCTCTTTCTTCTTTGTGCTTTTTCTTATTGTTGAGACATAAGCGGAGTAAAGAGTGAGAAGATATATTTCCTTCTCATTTAACAAAAATTGCAGGTATTGGGCCCTATCGCGTATGAGATTTCCCTGGAAATATTTCCCACGTTCGGAAAATTCGTATCGTGAATGGTGTTCGAAATTCCCCTCGGAATTTATTGCTATCGTGAACAATATATATATAAAGACTGGATTTACTATCTACCTACAGGGAAAAAGAATATTTGACAAAATTTGGCCGAAATTCATCTTCATTTGAATTACCCTCTTGCAGCAAAAAACGAAAAATGCAAAACCAAGAAAAAGATCACTCCTGGAAGTTTGTTTTTTTCGAAAAAATATACATTTTTCTTTCTTTGCTCTTCCGGGGTTTGAATTTTGATCCATTCTGGACAAAGCTTTTCCTCGAAAATGTTAATTAACTTCGACAAAGTTGACTGGGCAAGACCTACATCGTGGTTCTTGCCAACTCCTCTTTGGTACCCACCTTCAAAAATGCGCAGACATCATGAATGAAAAAATAATAAGATTACGACACGCGCATGTGCTACTTTTTTTGTCATTAGCTGTGACGTGTGAAGAGACAAAAACGCGGGAACTTGAAAAGGAAATCCGGGCAATTTGTAAAGTTAATTCTTTTTTTAATCTTTTGAATATCCTAAAATTCAAAATGCGATGTGCAGTGTGTGGGTGTAATAATAATAATAACAAAAATGATAAATATAATAAGGAAAATGTGTCGTTCTTTACGTTTCCTCAAGATTCTGGCTTACTTAAAAGTTGGGCTCATTTTTGTAAACGGAAAGACCAAATCAATACGAAGACGGGTAGGATTTGCAGTGAGCATTTCGGATCTGATGACTTCGAAAGGAACCTCCAGTACGAAATGGGTAATACACAGAAAAATTAAACAAGAGATATAATCTAAGCGGTACCAGTATTTATTTTCAACTCAACCAAGATGTGTTGGAGAATACGTTTGGTCTACTTAGAGCTAAAGGAGGGCTTCATGATCACCCTGATCGTCAGGAGTTTAAGTATAGACTGCGGTCACACATCTTAGGACATAACGAAGGCGTTATTTCTGATAACGCTAATGTTAGCTCGGATGACACGCCAGATTTGGTGGCACCCTTAACTGGTAAGAAATATTCAGCTTGGCGTATGATGGGCTTGAAAATCTGGCTGGTTATATTTGCCACAAGTTACCAGTTGACACCTTCGCCCAACATACTAATGAACGAGACGTCTATTCAAATTCGTGGGTGAGCCACGTTAGTGAAGGTGGTTTGATGAAGCCATCTCCAGAATTGATGTCGCATATGAATGCGTTGCATGATATATTCATGTCTTTCAATGGTGAAGATTTAGTAATATGCAACAACTTCCTCAAAAATCTTTTGGATTTGGCCGAGGATGTTGCGATAGACACCAAAATAAAAACATTATTTTTCCGAGCCAGAATGTACTTTCGCATTAGAACGCTAAACCGGGCAATAACAGAAAGCACGAAGTCTCAAAAAACAAAATTTAATAAAACAATAACATAAACACCAATTTAGTATCTTTTCTTTTGAATTTATTATTTTTTGTTTACATTTTCAGCACTTTTTTCACGTAGGTAATTGGCTTTTCAAGGGACAATTGCCCACAACAACATCAAAATAAAACTTATTTACATTAACTGACGTATTTTAATAACAAATTATGCCAAAAAATTACATTTTTTGATAATTTAATTGCAAGAAAATACTTTTTAATGAAAACATTCATCTGCACACCGCATTAAATTACAAAAAACTGTCTCTTGTGACGTATATGCGCAGTAGATCGAAAAATGAAACTGCAGCTGTCGTAATCTTCTATTTATTCATTCATGCACTAAGCCTGACTAAGCTATCACCATTTCAAAGCTCTTACAGAGTTGCCGTAGTGATCATTATAAAGGGTGTTTTTTAGAGGTATCGTACTTTGAAATAGAATAAAACAAAGATTATTTTTTTTAAATTGACATGAAATTTACTTTATTCGAAAGATAAATCTTCTGGCATTATAATTTAAATATGATTTCAGGCATATGACCGCCACGGCTGGCTGGGACGTAGTCTAATCTAGAGGTCCAATTTTCGATGACTTTTTCCAACATTTATGGCCGTAGGTATATCGGCAATAACGCGGCGAATGTTGTCCTCCAAGTGGTCAATCGTTTCGGGCTTATCGGCGTAGACTAGCGACTTCACATATCCCCACAGAAAATAGTCAAGCGGCGTTAAATCCAGAGATTATGAATTATAAAGATAGGAATCTTTCGTACGTTCCACCCTCCAAAACCCATTTGTTTACATTGTTGTTTTTGTAATCTCATCTCGTGTCGATGAATAGATGTGAATTGCAACAACAATTTATACAGTGGTGAATTCATATTTTTGCACTAGTGTGCGTTAAAACTTGGACACTAGTGCAAAAATATGAACTCACCACCGTCCGCCAGCTTGTAGGCAAACCAGAATGACAGCCGAGCTTTCCAATCTTTATAATTCATAATCTCTGGTTAAATCGCACGATCTTGAAGGCCAATTCACGGGTCCGTAACGTGAAACTATTCGGTTACCAATCGTTTCCTTCAATAAATCAATTGTGGCACGAGCTGTGTGACATGTTACGCCATCTTGTTGAAACCACAGCTCCTGCACATTATGGTTCAATTGATGAACGAAAGACAGTAATCATGGCTCTATAGCGGTCACCATTGACTGTAACGTTCTGGCCAGCATCGTTTTTAAAGAAGTATAGACCAATTATTCAACCAACTCATAAAGCACACCAAACATTCAGTTTTTGTGGATGTAACGGTGTCTCAACATACACTTGAGGATTATCATCACTCGAAGCAGTTTTGTTTATTGTCGTATCCATTCAATCAAAAGTGAGCTTCATCGCTAAACAAAATTCGCCTATGAAAATTGGGATCAACGGCAATCTTGTAAATTGTAAATAGTGTTGCCAATTAAAAGTTCTATATCTCTAAAAAAAAACACCCGTTATATAATTTTGTTTCATTTTTTTTAACGTACCTCGCCCAATTTTATCGCTGCCAGAATTTTTAGAACATAGGTCCCTTTTCACACGAGGAAACAAGTTGGTGAAAGTTGCTGGAAACTCAGTTTCCTCGTGTGAAAGGGGACTAGGCACAGAATCAAGAAAATCAATCTTGAAATTATCAATCAGCCTTATTCAGCCTTTATTTTAACATTGGACTGCTTCCTCTGATTTTTTTGACGTACACCTACGTTCGTAGTTCGCGAAGGAAAAAAAATTCGATCTATAAAAATGTATAGTTCTCTCACGAACAATCTAAAAATCCATTTTTTCAGGTAGTATAAAGGTCCTGAAAACGAATTCTTTATCAATTCAAGTATCAATTTAGTGATAGTGTTAAGTTATTTATTTTTTGAATAATTTTTGTGGAAATGGGGAAAGTAAAGACATTTGAGTTAAAAGTTAAAATATATTTCTTATGATAAAGAAGCTGGCGAATCAACTTGCTTGCTTTGTGAAAAATTGGAAGGAAAAGTAATTTTGATGATTCGAGAGTTAACAAGTAACCATCAGGAAGTGGAACTGTAACGACCATATTGTTCATTCGATTCATCCAGATTAAAAAAATCTGTATCGAGTGAGTTTAAGTGGTAAAAAAAACAATTATTTCTACAAGAAAAATGTTTGTGGTGAAACAAAAAAGTCGGAAAAAACCAGGCGAATATCAAAACAATTATTAAAAAAAGTACTACCGACACGCCGAACAACCAATTAAAAAATGGTAAAATATGTTTTTTTTCGCAAAACAATAGGCGTGTTAAGCAAGTCCATAATTTGTCGAAAAAAATGACATCAGGACTTACCAAAAGCGTACCATATTGAATTTTTTCGTGCCACCGTGCTTTGATAAAATTTTCGTATCAAAAAGGCACGCTCGTGACACTTAAGCAACGCTGTTCCAGACAATGATCGCCATTTTTTTTCATAAACAAATCGTCGCTATTCAAGAAAACTGGCATAACTCAAAAAACTCGATTTTTTAGTTAATGATACCAATCGGCTACAAACAAAAATTCTATTATTTCTGTAAAGTCGGCATAACTTTAACCCTTCAGAATCTCGAGAAACGGATTATTAAAAAAATTGATTTTGTGTGAAATTAGCTTAGTAAAAAATTTTAAATCAGTTTTCTGAAGATTTAAGTTTTTTGAGTAGCGACGAAATTGTTTCATTCGATGACTCGGATAATTTGACGTTTCCATAAAAACTATTGATACCAAAATGATAATTAGCGCCGGTAATACAGTCTTTATCAGGACTTAAGTTAAGTCCCGAAAATTATCTGGACTTGCTATATATGTAAGTCCATATGGACTTAAGTTATTGTTGTATTTACGTGTAAGGCTCTTAGTTCCGATGTCGTTTTTTCGACAAATCCATATGGACTTGCAAAAAAAAAACCGCCAAATTTCACCAACATTTGTTTGGCGCGAAAAAGTATCCGTGGTGAATATACATTTTTTCCACAGTTTTGGCTCACAGTTCGATAGTAAAAATCACTCCCATAAGAACTACATGTATTTTTTTCGAGGAGGAACTGTATAATGTAAACTGGCAGCTTGGTATACAGAATTAAAGTTTACAATTTGACAGCTATATACATAAAACGAGAAATTTTGCTGAGAAATCCTGATCTTTATATGTAACTGAGATTGCTATAAGACCTCAATTGGGCTTTTCCAAAAACTATATCTATAACTATATTATATTTGACGGTTCTAGTTGGGGAGAAAACAATGCAATGCAAACAAATATAAGGTAAGGTGGGGTAAGTGCATATCCGAAGTTAGTGCATACCCTGCCCAACAAAGCTACAGTTTAATTGGAAAACAAATTTAATTTATGAACACGGACGTTAAATATATTTTCTTTATAAAACAAGAAAGTTTGCAGCACTGACAAATGTTTTTGTTTACATATTTTTGACATTTTGAAATCAGTTTGTTTTTGGTTGCCGGCAAAGTCGGGTATGGGAGAAGTTAACTCGGCTAGTTTTTATATTTTAAGGAAAAATTAAAAAAACTAATTGGTAAGTGTATTGTTTAAATGTTGTTTATAATAAGCATGTATTCAGTTTTGGTGATTTACCGATATAGATACATTTTTGGCCATGATATGCACTAGCCCCTTCAAATTACCTACTATGAAGGAGGAAGTGCATAACTGAAGCCCGGGGTAAGTGCATATTCAAAAAATGCACTTACCCCGGGCTTCGGTTATGAACTTCGCCTTTGCATTTTTTGAATATGCACTTACCCCAGTATTATTATATCAGAGTAGCTTTGATTTAATGTATATTTTTTTTTTTACTAATTTTGTTTTTAAGGGCTTGGAGCCGTTTGAAAAAGTTTGTAACTTTTAAATAAATAAAGATATCTTTAAACTAAAAACTCTTTTTAATAGACAAAATACTCCTTATTTATTATCCTTTACAGCAAATAATTAACAAAAAAGTTTGCAATTACCCCAAATCAGGGGGAAGTGTATAGGTATAAAAATTAATACTTTTTTTTATAAAAATAAAAAATACAAAAATGTATGGATTGGTATTCAAAACAAAATAAATACAACTATGACATATATTTTGTCCTCTGTCCTTATTAAATTTAAATACGCTGAAGTATTTATATTTTTAAAATTTATTTTATTTTATTTAAATACGCTGAATTATTTCTATTTTTGGCCTAGCTTTGCTTGTTTAAATTTTTTGTTTCATATATTTTAATATGTAATTAAATTCGCTTATCAACTTTTCTCTGTATTGTAGCGCACATTTTTTTAGGAAATTCAAGTTGGTTCCAGTTCATGACTCCATTAAGAAAATTTACAGCTCTTTCCATGCGGTTTCAGCGTATACCACTAAGGTCTTCTGCACCCGAAGCCTCTCGTCATAGACGCGTATTTCAATTATGTGCGGTTTGTGTGCAGATTGTATGTAGCTCACGTGTGTTTCAATAGACAACCGAACACGAGGTGTAAGTGGCACTTATTCGTCGCATTAAACAAGCTGCAAATCGCCGGGCGTACAGCACTGTCAGTCGCCAGGCGCACAGTTTGATGTACATATTTATAGTGGGTATTATTAAAATTTTAAAGAATTGCTCTCAAAATCTCTTTTCAATGAACATTTTTCAATAGTTTTTAATGCTGACACAAGTTTACAACAAACAACAAAATATTTGTCATTTGACGTTTGACAAAAAAAGCTGTGTATCTCTTTCACCTTATGAGAGAGCACTTCTTTCGTGTTGAGAATTGACCTAGAAATACTTTTTTTCTTGCAATGAAACTCTTAAAATAAGAAGAGGGCAAATCTTTTGACAGAAAGAGCAAATCTTTTCGTGATGCTTTATGGGTGCAGTACTTTGAAAGTCAAATCCATTGTCACAGTAAAGCTGCAACCGTTCGTTAAAAGTTGTCTTCGTAACATCTTGAGGATTTTCTGGCCCAACCTTATCTCCAATGATGAACTTCAGGCGAGAACTGGTCAGGAACCCATAGACTCTATAATACGAAGACGCAAAGTGGCAGTGGATTGGCCATACGCTAGTCACGCCGCCGCCGCGCCGCGACCAAACGAAATCTGCCCAACCAATGGTTTTGTAAAAAGGACAGTCTTAGCTTTCAATTGATACTCCACTCCAATTTTAGAAATCCTCGTGGGATTGGAAAGGTTTACATAACTGATTTTGCTGTTAAATAAATACAAATAAAAGTAGAAAAAAAAATAATAACAATTATCGCACGCAATAATAATACTAAAGGACAAGTATGCAAAAAACCTTTGTTTTCACCATACTATTTTTTCGCGTTGTTTTTAAAATATGTATAGTTCTATAATTTAGATTCTATTTTATATTTACTAAAATTATTCATCTGTAATACTGATTAGACATTTCCTTTCAGTAATTAAGATCTAGCTTAAGCTTTTGCAAATCTTTTCAAATCCAATGTTGCAAAAAACAAATTATAATATTTAGATTGTTTTGCATCCCTTATTACTTCCGCAAATTCATTCACTGCGATTTCTTGCCTTCTATTGAGCCAATTTAAATCTACGTGGTTGAGAAGTTACAATAGAAATCAAAACCATGCCTCCATGTAATAACTCTTCTTCTTTTATTTTGTTCATCTTACTTCCCTGGCAAAAGGCATACAATCATTCTTATCATTAGAAAAAAAAATTTCAAAATTATTTACATCTCTATTATGTTGTACAAAAGAAATATTTCATTCAAAAATAGAAAACAGAACGTGTGTAGGTTTGGTACCTACCTACCTATACTTAGATATACAAAATAAATGCCCATCTTTTGGACTATTTTTTGGAGATTAATGCGCCCGAATGCACGCATTCATTACTACAATTTCGACAAGTAAAATTGGATACAATAATAATAATAATAGTATACGTATTTAGGTAATAAAAAGTAAACATTAAACAATAAAATTACTGCTAACATGAGTTAACTGCGTTATTTTTATAAAAGCCACTTATTTCATTGTAATTAAGATCGTTTCGATTAGGTGCGGATGTAGTTGGTGGCTGATGATGAGTAGTCGATGATGTCGAGGACAGAGATACTGCAGGAACCATTCGTGATGAAAGACCATTCTGGGCATGGAAGTGCTGATGAAGATTCGATATAATTGGAGGATAAACATTTTGTCCCATGATCGATGTCATAAAACCATTCGCTACAACGAAATTCCTGCATAATGGATAAAATAGGGTGTAAGTGATTAATGGGTATGGGTGTTTTATTTTATTAGACACTTTTTTCATGAATGATTAAAAAAGAATATGTTAGTCATAAAAATAGGGTTGTTCTTTAAACAATAAAGGTAGATAACATAATATTATCCGTTCGGAAATAGAATCACCCTCCATTAAATTCAATCAAATAGGCTATTTCAATTTATGTAGGTTGACAATTCTATAGGTGAATCTTCAACGTTTTAGCGTTTGTAGTTTATTCACAGTGGAATTAAGCTGGTTTTACTACGGAACATCCGTTTTTAGATCACTAAACAAGAAAACGAATGTTACCAGTTGTTGGGCTTGTTAATAAATCTTGCTTAAGCTATGATCGTCTCTTATGACATTTTCTTTTGGTTGTGAAGAAGCCTCCAGACGAAATAGGTGTGTTTTATTGGGACTTGCAAAGTACCTTTCAGTAATTTCCAGTTTCATTTCGCTTTCATTTTGCCAAATGTGAAATCCACCCTTAATATAAATTTAATTTTGGTTGTTTAGTTTTGTATTTGTTTTAAATTAAAGAAACGTTAACAACAATAATTTAATACGTAATTTCTTTTTACTGATGATAAAGCCTAGTATACGCTGCTGATGCGGATGTGCGGAAAAGTGACATTTGAGTTGTAATTGCGTGCCTCTGTGATTTTTATGCGTAGTGTTTTTGTATTTTGTTTTTTTTTTTGCAATTGGTGACACTTTGGGTGGGTAATTTTTCGTTGTCGTTTTCGTAAGCATTTCGCTGTCTTTTTGGAGACCAATGAAAAATTTCGTTTCGCATCAGCAGTGTACTGCCTAGGCTAAACACTTTAATGTGTGGTTACAGTTTACAACTAAACATTAATGAACTACTTCGACCAGAAGTACCAAAAGTACTTGGCACAAGCAACTGAAGTCTAAAAGAAAACACACCTAATCACAGTTCTTCTGAGAAAAAAGAAATGCTTCTGGATTTGTTATTAGAATCGAAACCATAAAGCCTGATTCACAATGCGACAAGGAAACGAGACGAGAGCGTGACGTAAAACGCTGTCATCTTTTTCTCTTTATAAAATCGTTCCCCAATTCACAATGCGATGAGTTTCTTGACGAGTTTTTTTTGACAACGTTAATTTTAAGTTTAACTTTTGTTTGCTTTCAGTGCGGTGTGCGAAAAAATAGTTTTTAGTTAAACAAATTATTTTAGAGAGAATAATGAGAAAAGAAAATAGCAAGTCGCAAAATAAAACACTTTTTATGTTCCTTCTTTTTTGATTTTTATATTTAATTCATTAATTGAAAATTAAGAGATACGCTATCCAGTTTAGGATATTAGTGGTCTTCTCGTTTCAGACTCGCTCTCGTCTCGATTCCTCGTCGCATTGTGAATCAGGCTTAAGGCTTCTGCACGACCAATGGAAAATTGCATTCGTAAAATGTTGGTTGTCTTATGGATATAAGCTCCTAAAAGTAACCTACTTGTACTAGGAGTTAGGACTAAACACTGAAGGTAATTGCGCAAAATTTTGAACAAGGATTTAACTTCTTGAAAATTTTCTAATTCTTAAGGTTAAATCGCCTTCTTAATTTAAAAAAAAAAAAATTAAAAAAAAAGCTTCTTAAAAAGTTTTATTAAAAACGTATCTTCTTACAATCTACAACTGAACACGCCTTATGTAATGAGTAATGACAAACATACCCTTTTGACATTTATTAATGTCGAAGTGGCATTCAGAGATAAAATAAGCGTTTGGTGATTTTAACTTAAAATTAAAAGGAATCTTGAAAAATCTTCCCTTAAGGGCCAGTTTGTTCACAGTTGAACATCTTTAATCAAAGTTTACTGCAACTGCTAAATCCTAGAATATCCATGTTTACCGATTTTTTTATTAAAGAATTCAAAGTTTGAGTTCTTAATCATGAAAATCGCTAGTCCGCCGATTTGTATTGATAAGCTCAATTTAAGAAGAGCCTGTTAAAGTGATGGTGCAGATTTAACCCACTGTGAACAAACTGGCCCCTAACCTAGTAGATATCATACTAAATTTTGTCTATAATTACGTCTATATTACTAAATCGTCTATAATTTTCCGCAATTCTATGTTAAAAGCACATTACACATTACATTTTCCATATTAAAAGTATTTGCTAAATAAAGTCCAACGGAACACGCCTAAAAAAGTATTGGAAAAGTCAAAGATATGAGATCTCAGAGATATAATATAGATAGAGTGACAAACATATTCAAATTTAATTTTTTTTTAAATCTACCTGTACTGCTGATCGATATGCGCTTTTTCGATGCGTTTATCCTTGGCACGTCGATTTTGAAACCAAATCTTTATTTGTGTCTCTGTCAGTCGTAAGGTTTCTGCCAGTTCAAATCTTCGACTCCTGGAAATATATTCGTTACGATGGAATTCCACTTCTAAACGGAGGGTTTGTTCGGTACTAAAAGTTGTTCGCTGTCGCCGGGGCCGACCTTCTTTTCGACGACGTCTGGCAACTATAAAATATCGAAAGATAAATATTACATAAAGTTTAAAGGTATTTTATTTGTTTAAAATTTTGATTCGTCGAAAATTAAGCTAAATTTTGTTGATTGAAATTTTTCTACCTACCTAATTTTGCTTTGTTTATATTTCTGGAATTGCGGAGTTAAATGAGTTTATACTAACGTGAATTGGCTAATTAAAAAAAAAACTTAACTTCAATTTTATTTGTATTTGTCATTATTTAAAAATTATTAAAAATCTTGAATTTCCATGCATTTTCTTTCGTTACTTCTGAAAAGGCTACAACTTCTTAGCACAAACTGTTGTTGAATAATTTAAGAATGCTTAATGTTAATAAATTAAGCAAATTTTTTTAATAAGCGTATTTTTTAATTTTTAAAATTTGTATTTTTGTATTTCTTATTTATCTACAAAAGTAATGAGATATAGCTTATGAGCCTCATAATCTTAAAAGCGCTAGATAATTACCCCTTTAATGTTTTACCGAATTCACTATTCACTTCCTTCAAAACGCATTTACTTCAAAACGATAGATTCTGACAGAAGGCAGGGGTGAACATATTTTGTCATGTTAAATCACAGTCCACATCAACGCCTTGTCATAATATAAATTGATTTCCAATTATCATGCTTCCGATATGAGCACCTCACAACACACTTACTTTCAGTTTATTTAACTCAAGATTTATCAATGCAATAAATTCAAACTTGTTCATCCAACACTCTTCAATAGCAATATTATGTATCATCATCATAATCACCACAATAATGGGTTGTTATATAAACCCATTTTCAAGTAGGGTCTATAAACATTTCAATTACGAAGGGAAGATAAACTATTTTGGATATTTTTTATACTTGTGAAACGTTCTGTTAAACCTTATGCACACAATTGTATAACATTCCCACAGAAATTATCAGACATTTATAACAATAAATTTAATCTCCGGAAATTTGAAATTTCGTCTGTGCTTCTTAAGCAAGCCAACGAAAAGCAAACGTTCAGGAATTGGGAGGGTGTGTTGTTTGCAGCGACTGATGAACGAACTTTGAATATATGTATGGATATGTTTGAGGCAATGCAATAGAACAATCACGAATGTATCCGTAACTCGCTTTAATAAATCATCCAAAATGAATTATAATTTAATTGATCCCTTTAGATCAGTGTCGTGTTTTTCGTTCATATACACTTTTTACACCCCCGTTTGATGGAATACGGACAAAACGAAAAGTTGCTGCAACCAAGTGGTCACAGTTGGCTAACTGCGTAAAGAAGAATTTGTTCGAATTCAGATGACCGGGGATAAACGTTTCATTATCGTGTTGATTAATGAAATACGTTGTGGTTTCTTTTAACATGATTCCTTTAAAAAAATTAAAAAAGAGTGGACTTGAAAAATGTGTAGATATTCCCTGTCTTTTGATAACACGAAGTTATTATTTAGATTAACTCACCTCTAGGTATGTTTTTTTTTTAAATACCGACGGAATTGGATGAAAGAAACGAGTTTTCATACAAACTATCGATAACAAGTATATAATTCACGTTGTTAACACATTTTTTCTGTGTGCTTAAATTAAGCCCTGCGAATTCTTGGGTTTAGCTTAGCCCGTAGGGGATTAGTTGTTGTTGCATTTAATATGGTAATTGTTTAGCACCGACGTCGTTTTTTCGTCCAATTCCTCCCGGGCTTGCAAAAAAGCACGCCTAGTATATATCATGATAGTGATCAAGGACAAGTTGTTTCATAATCAGCGTTGCCAGACTTTTGAAAAATCGATTCCCTTTTTTTCCATCCAAAAATTTTTTTTTTCCCTTTTTTGATTTTAGTTTTTCCCGTTTTTTTCCCTTTTTTGCCGTGCAAAAAAAAAACAATTTTTTAAAACGTAATACATGTTTTTATTTCGAAAAAAATAAATAAAAATATTTTTAAATGCTAGGTTTATCACATCCATATTAATTTATTTCATAAGACTAGCTTCAATATATTTGTATCACAAATTAATGTTCATTTAATCTAGGACTATTTTATCTTTGTACATACTACTTGTATGTAGACGCAAACATTCTTTATCTATTTCTAATAGTTCCATACAATTGCGATCTTTCATTAACAATTTAGTATGGAGAATTCCGCAAAGTGTCCTGTTTTCTAACTTATTCCTTAACTTAGTTTTGTTCAAGTTTATTGCTGAATAAGAAGCCCTCTCAGGGCTTGCTCCACTGTGTGGAAGACAAAAAATATATGAAACCAATTTTTCCATATTTTCGAATCTACCCTCATCAAACTTCATTAGTAAAATATCCTTCCAAAATTCTTGAATGTTATCGGTCGGTGTAGCTGATATGTCATATGTTTCTTAGTGACCTATATTCCATATCTAGATCACTAAGCTCAGATTGAGTAAATAAATGAGGAAAATGAAGAAATACTTTTTTAAAGTTACTGGATTAATAAATTCGAGGAGCTTAAAGACTTGGCCGTCATCAGAAAAATTGAATCGCTTTAAAATTTTTTCACAAGCTGTTAATACAAAATTCCTGCAGTTTTGTTTAAACAAATTCATTTCAAACTTACTGATTTCAGATTGTTTTGATATGAGCATCTCATTTAAAAATGGGCCTAGGCAAAGATCTTCAATCGGTAAAAAATTACATGGCAAGACTAAGAAATGTGTTCAATAAGTGTTGTTTTATTGAATTTGTTATATGATGGAATTGGAACGTTTTTAAAAAGTTTTGGTATTAAAACGTGAAAGTTTTTGGGCTGACTGTTTTTCCCGTTTTCTGGGTTGGCTTTCCCTTTTTCCCTTTAGGGTCGAAAAATCCCGAAAAACGGGAAAAATCCCTCAATCTGGCATCCCTGTTCATAATTAAATCAAACAGCTGTGGACATACTCTGCTCAGAACTTTACTCATGTTCGCTCAGACTCTGCTCAGTGCGCACTTCTGAGGAACATCGGAAGCAATTGGCAGAAAATTAGACAAGCTGTCCCCAACTTGAACTGCTTGCTTTCTATTAGTTAAATAAGAATATATAAGCTTCGTAGCACATGATGAAAAATTAAACAGCTGTATAAGCTTTTTACATTAATTTAAGTGGTTGACTGTGTCGAAAAAGCCTTTGAGCAATCAAGCAAAACTTAAAACGTTACCTCATCTTTATCCAACGCTTTTCTTATGTCTTTAGTGACGTTCAAAAGTACTGTAATACAGCTGTGCTTTTTACGAATACCAGACAGTGTACCCATTTAAGTATGTACACCAACTTTGTGCACGACTTTTCCAGGGATAAGATTGAATATTATAAAAGTAAACTGTTTTATAGTGACATATAGGCTTATAAAGATCGTATAGCTAAAAACAACACATACACGAATACACATAGAACTAATATTTAAAAAAAATTATCTAATTTTAGCATCAGTTGTACATTGATTCTTCCATAAGTCGAAAAAAAAAATCGAAAAAAAATTAACTTAGTTATACAAGTGTCAAGTATACCTAAGACCAAACATAAATGTGTAACTAATTTGATTCCTCCTAAGTCAAAAATAGGTAAACAGCAATCTTAAAAGCGTGTTGAAGAAATGTTTGCTCTGAACCGATGTTAATATATCTTTTTTTTACTTAAACAATAGATTTTCATTTCCGATAACAAATTAAAAGCCTATATACAAAATTTTATTGTTATACCATTACCTAGGTTTCGTTCATAATTTTTATTTGCCCCCTCATTGCTCGAGCACCTTAACTCCTGACATCTGACTTTCGATAAATATTTTTGATTTTGTACTCAATGTCTTTGTGGTAAATCCTTTTTGCGATGTCTGTCTGTCTGCAAACAAGATTTCTGGTCTTTGTACTTTATGCAAAAACATGGTCATTCGATACATGCTCATTGCAATTTGTCGTTTTGATGGCTTCCTCTTTAGATCGATTTCAATCATTTTTTTTTCATACACATGCCTACACTTCAAATGAAGTCAGAACACCATAAATATTTTTATTTATTTGGTAAAAAATATAAGAACTAAAAGGCAGGTCCCTTTCTTTTGAAATAGGGTTTAACAGGTTGTACCACAACTCAATCCCATAATCGATCGAACCACATATGGCCACAGAAAGTGATTTCCTTTTTTGCTACCATTATTGGCAAAATAACAAAAAAAAATTGGGAAGTAATACGATGAACAAAAATTATTTTTTTTTGCAAACACTTGCTCAATGCTTTTACAGGTCCTCTATTTAAAATATGCTTTAAAGAAATCCTCAATGAATGAGTGACTATTGATCGGATATTATGAAACTCGATATCCATTTGCCATAATCTGATTCTTGGGCAGCTTTTTTTTGCAATAACGTATCCGTTTATTCTCGTTTTTCCGGAACATTACCGTTTTTTAGCATTAAATTTGTACATAATTATATATTCGTTTTTTTTTTTTTATTGAAGTCTCGATATTTATGATCTTATAACTTTTTACCCATCTGCTTTAATATTTTGCTTTTTTTTTATAGATAATGCATAATATTTTAATATCTCACAGCTTGAGTGGCAAAATATTGAGAATCATTATCAGAAGGCTAAACACCACGATTGGGACTTTATCGAATAAAAAATCAGACGATTTTGAGGTACGAATTGATATTATATTAGGAACATATTCTGACCAAGTTTATTACATTCTTTTTTCTTTTTTTTGGTATTGTTAATAGCTTCCACCGGAACCGACAACTTGCTGTATGTCCGGATGTGCTAATTGTGTTTGGATTGCGTACGCTGAAGAGTTATCAAAGCTATTTAAGGGAAATAGCGATAAAGCCCGCGAATTAATTTTAACTAAAATTAGTGACCCCAATTTAAAAATGTTCCTTAGTATAGAACTGAAATATATTAAATCCAAAGATAATGATGAGAAAGTAAAGTAGGTGACCATTGTTTTCTTAGCTTTTACTTTTACTTTTTATTTTAAAAAAGTTTGAAAATAAAATAATAAAACCACTAAAACTTGTGTTATAATGAACTATTTAAGTTAATTTTAAAACCAACCATGGGATCATGACGTTTTATAGAATGACAAAAATATCGAAAAGGAAAGAAAAATTATCTCGAATACAAAAATCTAGAATGACAAAAATTCCAAACGAAAAAAATCTCGAATTCCATAATCCAGAATGATTAAAATAAAATCTCAAAAAAATCTAAAAAAAAATTGTTTTTAGCTCTTTTTAAATATGGCGGTAAATTTTTTAATTTTCGTTTGCTATATGTTCCAAGACTAAATTCTGTGAGATGTGTTTATTTTCAAAAGATGCATTGCCTCGCTGTCACTTTTTTGGAGATTGGACTTTTATTACTAGGTATATATTTGTTAAGCGAGTCACACAAGGAACTGTTGTCCAAGAAAACTTTTGACATTGGTGCCTGCCTGGCGACTGAACGTACCATAAACGGAGCAACGGAGTTGCGTGAGCGGGACAGAGGACCCAAAAAGGAAGTTAAAATCCTTGGAACCCACGAAACGGGCCACCCAAGGTACTGTTGTCCAAGAAAACTGTCGACATTGTCGACTGCCTGGCGACTGAACATACCCTAAGCGGATCAACGGAGTCGGGTGAGTGGGACAGGAAAAAGGACCCAAAGATGGAGTTAAAATCCTTGAAACCCGCGAAGCGGGCCACCCAAGGTACTTTTCTCCAAGAAAACTGTTCACAAAAGTCTGGAATAAATTATGTTTGTTTTTATAATTCATTCAGGATATATACGAATGTTGCTGACAAAATGTGTGTTTTAACGGTAAATTCAAGAATTTTTACATTTTCGTATTTGACAGTAATACATAAATATAATGTACATATGTACATTGTATTTTTAAAATCATAAGAGTATGATAGATCTCGAAAAACCAAATCTTAAGAATTGTCTAAGTGAATGGTTTTTCGAGATTTTTGTCATTCTGGATTTTAACTTTTTATATTTTTGTTATTCTAGATTATAATTATTACGTTCTATATTTTGGTTTTCTAAATTTTTTTCATTCGACATTTTGCAATTCGAGATTTCGTCTTGTAAGATTTTTATTTTCTAGATATCGTGGTAGACCCTTATATTATATATGTCCATTGGTCTCCGAAGACCCAGTTTAGTTCCAATTGGACTTATTGTCATTGGATTTAAAAAAAATGGATTAGAGTGTGGATTTAACAAGGGATAAATCCAGTAAATATCATGGTCGTAAGTGTAACTATTTTCCGGCGAATCAAACGGCTAACATGAGAAGTATTTTATTATGTCAAGAGATGATTTCTTTGAAAATTTGGGATTGGTTCCGGCTTTGATGGTCCAACGCACAAATCATTACTTTAACATTAAGCGGTAAGTATTGTTAAAACCTTAAGAATTGGTTTTAACACATCACCTGAATTTTTTCATACATTTTTTATAAAAGTTTATTTATGAAAGCAAAAATTAAATGCTATTTAAAAGCAACATAAAAAAATGTGAGTCACAAATTAACAGTGAATGGACAAAAAGGGAACAAAAGACATTATTAAGTAATAAGAAAGAATTTTTTTTAAAGAAATAACTTGCCGTAAAAATAGCTACTCTTCAAAACACAATTAAAAGCTAAAGTGATTCTTAACTCTAAACTGCGGTTCGACCATGTAGGACAGTAAGCGCATCTGTTAGATGCTGTCGTTACTTTACCTAATTGTAATTGTAATTGTAATTGTAATTGTAATTGTAATTGTAATTGTAATTGTAATTGTAATTGTAATTGTAATTGTAATTGTAATTGTAATTGTAATTGTAATTGTAATTGTAATTGTAATTGTAATTGTAATTGTAATTGTAATTGTAATTGTAATTGTAATTGTAATTGTAATTGTAATTGTAATTGTAATTGTAATTGTAATTGTAATTGTAATTGTAATTGTAATTGTAATTGTAATTGTAATTGTAATTGTAATTGTAATTGTAATTGTAATTGTAATTGTAATTGTAATTGTAATTGTAATTGTAATTGTAATTGTAATTGTAATTGTAATTGTAATTGTAATTGTAATTGTAATTGTAATTGTAATTGTAATTGTAATTGTAATTGTAATTGTAATTGTAATTGTAATTGTAATTGTAATTGTAATTGTAATTGTAATTGTAATTGTAATTGTAATTGGTCGCGTTCGAGTAAAATTTAAAAGCAATCCGGATTGGTTGGTGTTGTATTCCTATAGGAAAAAACAGATGATGAACAAACCAGCTGTTTTCCAAAATAATAATAAATCTGAAAGGTATCCTAAAATTTTTCGGATTTTTGTGAAAATAAAACAGCAGACATCTGAAATACGTGTCAGCTGATTTTTAGCTGTCTAGTCTCTCACTTTCTGTAGCAATGGATTAAAGAACACTTGGGATTTCTAGTTTGTGTTTTTTTTTACATATGTAGATTTTGATTTTTACCGAACAAAATAAAATATAAAATACCTATGTATTGTATGTGTATATAAAATACAAAATACTTTTTTAATATAACAAAATCACTTGTTTCTTGTTGGCCCCATAATTCTTTTTGTTTGGCTTGTCAGCTATTTTAACTTTTATCAGCAAACATCCAATCTGGTTTTGGTCGTTCGAAAACATATCCGATGCAAAACGATCTTAGATACCCTATCGGCCTATCACTCGAACGCGGCCATTTTTCCTTTAAAACGCAATTCGTTCTCGTTTTGCCTTTCTTTTTTCCCTTGCAGTGACCGGGAACGAGAGAATAGGAAACAAAACGGACATTTTCGTTTTAAGGTGAAAGCAATTCATTTTCAGCAGAAACGATCATCATTAAGTTGAAATGAAATCGGTATCTATAATCAATTTGCACATTTAAACAACGTTACTTAAAGCCCAACTTAATCGCCATGCGTTTAAAGGTTACTTAATATATTTTATATATATTAAATATATTTTGACATCTGAGAAGAATTTGTTTTGCTAGAAATTGAGTTTTTTTTAATACATAGGTACATATATGTACATAGGTAATTAAAGTATGTAATATAAAAATGATTTGTGATTTTCTCAATTAAATTGAGTAGTAAAATTTGTATTCGTTCTCTGCGACAAAAGCAGATACACAATATCTTTACCGCGAGTCCCGGTACTCACATTATTTTTTTCAAATATTAAATAGATGTGTTTTTTGTGCAGGTATATTCATTTAAAATAAAAGGTGCATTTAAAAACGAGCGTCATAATTTAAGAAAAAAAAAATTTTAACAAGCAAAGCACTGAGCTGTCAAAAAATGTATAGGTAAGGTATGTGTGTGTTTTTTTTCAAATCGCGGAGGGAAAGGGAATTGGATGAAAAAACCAAAGTTGCTATACAATTTACATGATCTGTTGTATTTTTCAACCAATTTTCTCTCTCTGTGATTTGAAAAAACACTCCCTATGACCAGTATAGCGTACGCAGGATTTTTTGTTGAGGGGGGCTCAATCAAAATTTTTGTGTAATTTTTTTTAAGGTGTCACTGCCTTTCTTATTTTTACCTACTTTATATGAATAAGAAGTAAAATTTCAATAATAAAACGAAAAAAGGACAAAAACATAAAAAATATTTTAAAAAACTCCCTGTTATGAAATTAATGTTTTTCTTTCTAACGGGTGGTTACATTTTAAGGGCCGATGTTGAATGTGAACCACACCAAAACGTCAAGTTTTTTTCTGCATTTCATTTGACATTTCTCAATTTCAGACTAACTCAATTTGAACCATGGAAAGATACACAATCGAGCAACGCGTTAAAGTTATTCAGGCTTATTATGAAAATGGGCGTTAAAAAAAAAAAAAATCATCTTCAGTGATGAGGCACATTTTCACCTCATTGGATTCGTCAATAAGCAGAATTGCCGCATTTGGGCGAATGATAATCCAAGAGTGATTGTCGAAAAACCAATGCACCCACAAAGAGTGACTGTTTGCTGCGGTTTATGGGCTGGCGGCATCATCGGGCCGTATTTTTTCCAAAATGAGGCCGGTCAGCCAGTTACTGTGAATAGTGTTCGCTATCGTGAGATGATAACGAATTTTTTATGGCCCGAATTGAAAGATATGGATGTGGACGATGCCACTTGCTACACAGCTAACGCAACAATGGCTCTTTTGCGCGACAAATTCAATGGTCGTGTTATCTCACGTCGTGACGATGTCAATTGGCCGCCAAGATCATGTGATTTTACACCGTTGGACTTCTTTCTTTGGGGTTATTTGAAAGAAAAGTGTACGTCGATAAGCCAGCAACAATTCAAGAGCTAAAGGAAGAGATAATTCGGCATATTAACGGCATAGAACCTCAATTATGTCTCAGCGTCATCGAAAATTTGGACCATCGGATGGAGATGTGCCGCCGAGGTCGCGGCGGCCATTTGGCCGATATTTTGTTCCATACATAATTGAACCATACCAATATTATCATAATAAAAAGTAATAACAATAATTTCCTAAATAATTTGTGTTTTATTCAAAATCAACATCGGCCCTTAAAATTTAACCACCCCTTAGATAGAGATCTTTTTTAACAATATTGTTTTGATATTTTTAGTTTAAATTTTAAAATAATAAATTTAGGCAACAGAATTTGATGAAAAGACAAAATTCCATTCTTCTTTTTTTTTGCAGATTTATTCACCATATCTTCAGGAAAGTGGAAAACGAAATTTCTAGCTCTGCAGAACTTCAATTAAGTTTCTTAAATTAGAATACAAATCCGAATTGCAAAACGGTATAGTTATTTCGTTTATATCCTTCCGCATTTATTTCCATATCTAAATTTTGAAATATTGCTACATATCATCAGACAGTTTCATTTCATTTTATTTATTAAGGCTAGTACTCAGTTCAGCGGTATAAAATTCACAACATAAAGTTAGTACCAAAATATGAAATCGAAATATGAATGAACCCGTTCTTCAATCAATTCCATGCAACCATTTTCATTTGCCAACATACGAAAACTAGGCAAAAATCTAAGGTGTTGTGGAAAATCGTGACAATAATCAATTTCATAGATAATAATCATTTTTTTTTTGTCAAATTACAAATTCTGAAATAAAAAAAAAAATTATTTCGGATTGTCTTTATAATTTCATCAAAAACAATAGAATTTAAACAGTCTTTTATGAACTTTTCATGATGTGAAGTCGTTTTGGGACATGTGTCTGTTTGCAAAGGACCTTTTTTGGAGTTTCTTTGCATTTGCATACTAAGAATCGTTTGAAATGTCAAACAAAATCTAGATTACGTGTGGTATGAACTAGTGATTTCGTTACGATACATACATGCATATAGTTTTTTTTTAAATTACATAAATATTAAATATTGGAACAAAAATGAAATTTGAACGAAAAAATAATACAAATATTCTTCGATATTATTGGATAGAATATCATTTCGCTTGGGAGGGGCTCGAGCCCCCTTAGCTAGGAAAACTTCTCCGACAAATCGTAAACTTTCCCACAAGAATTTGTGTCGTAAACATCGTAAATGAAAGTGGTAAAAATGGTAAACTTATTTTTAATAGTATTATGACATTATGATTGAATCAGCTGATTGGTTTATCACAACATTTGCGCAAGATGTTGAAAGGGGCGTTCATGAAACGTGTGTCGGGAAGTTTACAATTTTACGACGGCGCGTCGTAAAGTTTCCAACGGCGCGTCGTAAAATTTCCGACGTTGCATGAATATTCTTTATAATTTATTTTTTAAAAGAGCACACAAATACATAAAATCTTTTTATTTTGGAATAAATTGAATCCAACTGAAAATTAAAAGCAATTTTAATATAAAATGTAGATATTAAAATTTATTTTTTATCTGTACATATGTACATATGTAGGTACATAGGTACATATATAACTAGGAAATAAGATTGAAAATAAAAAGAATCAACTCGATTACGTGTATATTATATAAAAAATTAAAAAACTTACGAAAAGCTGTCAGTCCAACGGGGAAATGTGAATCTGAAGGAAATCCAAAAGCCGATTTCCCATGTAATCTATCCGATAAGTAAGGCATTTGAGCCGAAGGGACTTGGGTTGGATTAAAACCATTTACTGATTGATCCGTGGGGTAGTTGGAATAAACAGAATTGTTATCACATTGCCTACAACAAGGAATTATAAATTAAAAACTTTCACAAGTAACTTTTTTGTTTAATCAAACTAACCTTTCATCATTAACCATATCGGGTGAAGAACTTATATCACTTTGATATGAATTATCAAACTTTTGTTTTGTAAAGTCACTTTTGATTGATTCTGTTGGCTGATGAGAATGTTTTGGAATTTCATTGTTTTTCACCGTTGGAGTTGTTTCTAAATGCCCGTAAAGACGTTCGAAAAATTGTCGCGGTGACGAGGGTCTATGCGTTGGCACAACGGATGAGTTCATTGCTAATAGAGAATTCGATGACACTCTTTGAAAACCTTTATTAACCGGTTGCATTTTTAAAATTATGCATATACGCATAAAATTTAAAACAAAACAGAGAAATCACATCAATATAAAAATTAAAATCAAAACATCCGCACGTATAAGCTCTTTAAACGACCGCTTCTAAGGAACTGACCACTGGCGAATCCTCTTCACCTTTCAATGTAAAAAGAAAGTACATCCTCAACTAATCACCTGACCGATAAAACAAGGCTCTCGACAAGCCATAAACACCCTCGCAGCGAGAGGAATGAAGGAAGAAAAATTGTTTCCTGACACCCGTTTCGTTTCATAATCTCTTGATGTTCTACACTGATATATATCCAATCCTTGTGATTAACCGGCACCACTGACTTAGACATCAAGTATAAGAGTATAAAGGCGTACGCAAAGTGTATTAAATTACCACCCAAATAACACTTTGACAGCGACAGGATGTATCATCACATCACACTATAAAAATCATGAACGTCACTTCATTCATCCAGACATATGGATTCCGTAGACAATGTGTCAGGTGTTTTGTGCTATAGAAAACTGATGGTAATTTTTGTGACGTCGACGTGCGACACATTTCTTATTGGCCAGAACGTAAATCATCCCTTATAGTTATCCTTTGGCAACAAGAGGGAAGGAAGCGCACAAAACTCCTCCTTAATCCTTGTTATAATCATTTTGTAGGGTGGTTTGTTTGTCTCAGAGAATAACACTTGAATGACTCCTTATACTAACTAATTGCTGTGTGAAGTCTGGAGTATGTCTATCTAGTACCTATACCTTACCTACTTGTAATTATCGCGGTTTATTACGAAATTTTCATGTGCGGAAAGGGTGAAATTATTCAATTACATAGTTTATTTTATTAATAATGGGGGTGATGTTTGGCTCCGCCTCTGCGCAAGGACATTTTCTTTCATTGCTGGAAATACATACATACATTATACATATAATGTATGTAGGTTTAATAATGAATATGAACGATTCATATTTCAAAGAGGAACAAGCGACTGATTCTTTGCAGCGTTAAACTTTTAGTAGGGATTTCAAAAGCCACTTTATTTAAGAACCTTTCATAAGGTATTATTGGAAGAAATGTTTGGGACGTGTGGGGTGCCTTTTAAGGATTCAGGAAAAAAGTTAACGTAACAAAGTTTCTTTAGTACCTACCTTTCTTCTCGAACGGCAGGGTTTAGGAAAGTTTGGCCTATAGCACTTTAGGATAAGGGCGCTTATAAAATAAATAAAAATACTGGCTCCATGTGAACTCAAGATTATAAAGTTTGCTCAGCATTTTTTTTGCGAGTGACTAATATAATGTAGTGTAGACATTACCCCCCTGTAAAATTGTTAGCGGCGCTCATATTGATGGGGACTTTTTACAGTTTCTTAAAAACACCATCATGAGGAGGCTATATACCAAAATCCAGCGAATTTTTCCTAATTCGGCAGTGTTGCCTCCCAACTATGGTTGAAAATGATAGCGTCGCAGATTTAATTTTGTTTAAATAAAAAAAAAATAAAACATGATAACGATAATTTCAACTTTTAATACAAGAGTTATTAAAAGATAACTTGCACTTTTAAGTCAAAAGTTTTGGCAAAAATGAATAGTTCAATAAAATAATAATATCCTTAAAGTAAAATGACTTGATAATATTATTGCCAATTTGTATAGCTTCGTATTTTTTTTTTTTTTACATAATTATAATCGATGAAGCAGTCTTAGCATTACACTTCTTTAAATTTAAAAAACTTAGTGCGCAATTAGCTTATTTGACTGCTTTTATACGATTACCCCTTACGAGTTTCCAAGTTTAGCCAAGTAACATCTTTCAACCACAAAGTTTCCTCAAACAGCCTCGTTTGTAAACCAAAAAACAGTCAATTTCCTTGGGGAGAGTACGATAACTTGAGGGCCGAAAATTGATAACGGATTTTTGTAGAGGGGTCAAATACAAGCATTTTTTTTTACTATGGGAGGGGGGGTCTATCTCGCCCCGTTTAGGGGGTAGGGCCGATTTTCGAAAAAAAACGGCTTAAATGGAAAAAGATAGATAGATAGATAGATATTGATTTATTTTTTGTTATTCTTGCATATGTTACAAAATAAAGTATTTACATAAATCATTGTGCATGGCTTTTGCCGTCTGCCTGATTGACATTGAATATGCATAATTAATTAAAAAGATAAATGTGGATTACAAGAATTAGTACAAACTTATAAAAATATATACTTTCATAACTTCTAATTAAATAATAATCTTTCTTATTTTTAATAATTTAATTTAATTTTTTTTTTTTTTTCTTTTTGTATTATTAAAAATTTTCATTAATGATATTGATTCTATACGACATCGCTGTTTTATAGTATCCCAAAACTAAGTTTACATCAGATTCACAGTTAAGAATTGATAAGACTTCGGTTTCTGATTTTTCATCACTGTCAAAGTAACGCCTACGTATTTCTTTTAAAACAGAACATCTTCCTATGAAGTGCATTACATCTTCCCTTTCCGAAAGATTGCAAAGGCTGCAGTAAATTGGTAAGTCTGGACGATGTGGTATATAGTTTAGATTAATGAGTTCACCTCTCATTTTAAATATGACGGATATTAATTCCTGACTGTTCGAATTTTTGAAATAATTTTTTTCACATAAATTGTGATTAAGTTTGCTATAAATAGCTCGATGAACAGAGGACGTAGCCTTTTCCACACAGTCTATCCTGAACAGTTCATCCACTTAAGCTCCATTCTACTGTATCTCGCAAGTTCCTCAAGCTTTCTAAACCATAAGTTTTTTCTTTCTATTACTTTTATGGCCACAATCTTAGGAAGTCTTTCATCTGGCATCATCAGCGCTTTCATTATGTAGTCAATGTGTAGTTTCAGAGTTTTTACGTATAAGGGCGATAATCCTGTCTCGATTGATACCATATAATTGGGTGTTTTGCTTGGTAATCTATAGCATCTTTTTATATAATATCTAAGAAGTTTTTCCACACATTCATGTTGATTGTACCCCCAAGATTGTGCCGCATATAACATAACGGATTCTGCTACTGAAACAAAAACTTTATATTTAACACCCTGATCAACAAGCTTGTTTGAAAAGCATCTTTTCCATGTAGCACATATTGCATTTTTTGCTTTTACAAGCTTATCCTTTAAATGAGGTTCCATATTAAGGTTACTGGTAATCATCACTTCAAGGTACTTGTAACTTTTCACAACTTCAATAGGTTCTCCATTATACTGCCATTTTTCATTTCTGCTCAATCTACCAGATCCTTTTTTGAAAATCATCACTTTTGATTTACCAAGATTTAAAGTTAAATTCCATAAACGACAATACAAATAAAGCCGATTTATCATGAGCTGTAAGGATTCGGGAGTATATGCAAATAATACCACGTCGTCCGCAAACATGAGAGCCTTTAACATTATCCTTGCAATTTGAATTCCTCCCGGAAGAATATCTATAAGATCGTTTATGTAAATAGCGAAAAGAAGTGGACTCAATGAGCATCCCTGTCTTACCCCCATGTTTGTCTCGAACCAATCTGAAATTTCAGATCCGCTCCACACTGCTGATTTATTTTCTTTGTACAAGTTTTCGAGTACCTTACCAAATTTGAAACTCATTCCTGTGTTGTACAGCTTATAGAACAAAACTTCTCGATCAATACTGTCAAACGCTGCCTTAAAGTCGACGAAAAAAACGTATAACTTCTTTTGCTGTTCTATAAACGTACCAGCTATATTTTGCAATACAAAAATATTATCAACGGTTGAATAACCACTGCGAAACCCTGTTTGTTCTTCATGTATAATTTTATCCTTATCTATCCAATTTGCCATTCGATTACTTAACAATTTTGTGAAGATTTTATACGACGCATTCAGTAAAGAAATTCCTCGGTAATTAGTGGGGTCAGCTATATTTCCTTTTTTATGAATGGGTAATATTATTGCTTCTTTGAATTCTTGCGGTATAATACCCGTTTCAAATATTTTGTTAAATTTTATCGTTAGTTTTTCTTTTAGGGTAGTTGACGCGTTCTTAAAAAATTCTATTGCAATTCCATTAGGTCCTGCTGCTTTTTGGTTCTTAAGACTTTCCATTGTCAAAAAAACTTCTTCATTAGTGAATGGCGAATCCAATATTTCATTTGCATTGCATGGCTTTGCGTAGTGTATCGGAAGTGTACTGCTTATTGGATTCAACAGAGCTTGAAAATATTCCTTCAATGCAGTGGCATTTAATTGCACACTAATTTTTGGAGGTTTCCCGTTAAATTTGTTTAATTCACACCAGAACTATTTCGCATTTTTACAAACTGTAAGCTTTAGTGCCTCCTTTTCTAGGAAGTTTTTCTTTTTCATTTTACAAATTTTTTTATAATCATTGTTACATTTAATATAAAGTTCCTTAAAAAAGTAATTTCCACTTTTTCGAAAAACTTTGAGCCACCCAAAAGATTTCTTTCTCGCTAATTCACACTCTTTATCAAACCATTCTACTTTATACGTTGAACACCTTTTGTGAATCAGATTATCCATTGGATAAGATGTTTTTATGACTCTTTCTATTTCCTTCATATCAAGCTCATCTTCTGCACTAACATTACATTCCAAGTTATTCCTGTACTCGATAGCCTTTGAATCTTTCCACATTAACTTTGAAGGGAGTACCAAACTCCTCACTTCTTCACTTACGATTGGAGACGTTTCAAACTCGGCAAGAATGGGTAAATGGTCAGAATACTGTTGACACAAGACCTCAAAATCTGAAAGTAATGAAATCCATTCACAACTTATTAAACAGTAATCGATGACAGAGCATCCTTGTTTCCCTACAAATGTGTATTCTCCATGTTTATCGGAATAACTTACGCCATTCTTAATAGAGAATCCAAAAGAATCACACATTTCTAATAATTTAACTCCTCTCGCATTTTTCAACTCATCTTTTGATTCTCTCACGTTTCCCGTAAATCTGTTCTCTCTTCCTTCTTCTTTTCCTATTCTAGCATTAAGGTCTCCAATTATCATAATGTTGTCGTGATTGCTTTGTTCAAGAAAGTCGCAAACTTTACTAAAATCTCTGTCCCAGTGATTACAATTAATGTATGTTGGCATTATTATATACTTGGTTGAGTCCAGGACAATTGTAAGAACATTAACTTCCTCTATTACTTCAAATTTGCATAATTTGTTTAAACTTTTTTTAAAACCAAAAAATGATCCGCCACTTGCCCTCCCTCTAGTTTGTTGTTTTATCGCAGGAATCCATACAAATTCGAAGTTATTAAATCTATTTACATAATTTTTGTATTCATCTTCTACTATAAACGTTTCATAAAGAAATACAATATCATATTCATTTATAAATTCATAAAATTTTACATATACTTATACTTATTACATAAGCCTGCTATATTATAACTTAATATTCTAATTTTTTGTTTTGCTACTTCTTTTTTTAAATTTTTTTGACAGACGGCAACGTTACCCTATTGTAAATGACCTAAGTTGGTTGTTGTTTCTGCTAAATATTTACTGGATTGTGGTATAGATGTCGCTATTTGCTTGTCGACATTGCTGTCATCTGTCATATTAGCTTCCACATCCACATCAAAACACAGCTGTTTACGCAGATCGGTGTTGTAAAATATTATTTAACACTAAAACCCCATTGTTGTTGTTGTGTTGTAGTCCAACTGATGAACTCCAGCGAAAAACTTTATTCTCCACATACATTCTATCATCTCGAACTAAAACTTTAATATGTGGGTTAATAGTATTTAGGCTGCTTCGTATTTTTAAAAGTTGGTTTCGTTTGTGACGTATTGTTACGGGAAGATCTTTTAATAAAGTTACTCCTGTACCTCTTAAAGTAGACGATGATTTTAATGCTGTAATCACCTGTTGCTTCGATTCCAATCTCACAATAAAGTTCTTGACATTACTGTTCAGTGTTTTTATTTCTCGCACTTGGAGATTTTCAAAGCGCGTTGGTGGTTGAATCAGACTTGTACATATGTTTTTTAAGACGTCTTTTTCATCTTTGCCTGCCTGAGGTGTAATTCTTAACATTAAATTGTTCTCGGTGTTTTTTCTTTGCAATTCTTCCATTTGATTCTCTAGCATTTCGTATTTTTGTTCGAGTGACTTTACTTTAGAAGATAATTGCAAATTAAGCGCCATCATTTTTTTGTTTACATTTACGATTTCTTCGACGTCACTTTTTTTGGCGGTATCTTTCATTTTTTCATCGAGTAGTTCACCGAATAATTTATAAAAATCAGATTTGGACATAGATCCTACCAATTGTTCTGCCATAATCAAAGGAGATTGTAGTTTTTTGTGAGCGTTGAAGCCTTCAGGAGATGTTTCGAGAAGTTTTCTTTTATACTCTTTGGACATATAGAGTGGTTGTGCGTATGGCAATGTAAGGCCAATATGTAAATAATGTTTCGATTAATTTAAGACTAAAACTCACTTGAATTTAAGATGATATGATGAATCTTAGTTTTGTTTAAGTTTACAGAGATTTTTAGCACTTTAAATTTATCCAAAATGTAATAATATTGCACTTTTTACGGGAGCCAATTTAACAACAAACTTTCCACAATTTGACAGATATGTCAATTCTAAATGGAAAAACAAATATTAAAAAACAACGGCAATACTTAAAATGCAAAACAATAACGGTTTTGAAAGTCAGAAGTCTGTTTTTTAAATCTACATTTAAATTATATTATTTGTGTCAATATTTTTCAAAAAAATTGCATTCAAACTCAAAATTTTGATAAAAAAACGCAAACAAAAATGTTTGGATCAATTTTTCTGAAAATTTCAATTTTCTCAAAAACTAGAAGACATAAAAGCATTCGGTTTTTTGTGTTCGATTCAGAATTTGTATGAGCATTGACCACAAAAAGAAAATTTAGTTTTTCGTTTCACAATTTTCATAAAAATTGATCAAACATTTTTTTTTGCGTTTTTTTTAAATCAAAATGTTGAGTTTGAATGCAAATTTTTTGAAAATTTTAAAACCGTTATTGTTTTGCATTTTAAGTATTGCCGTTGTTTTTTAATAATTGTTTTTGCAAATATCCTGCAATTACCCCTGCAATTCTTAAGCATGTAGGCGGGGTAGACAAAGTTGCAGAGGTTGAAATAATTGCAGAGTTATAGCTCTTTCTTCTTTGTGCTTTTTCTTATTGTTTGAGACATAAGCGGAGTAAAGAGTGAGGAGATATATTTCCTTCTCATTTAACAAAAATTGCAGGTATTAAAATTTGCAGCGTTTAAATGCATGCTGCAATCGAAAAGAAACTCAAAAGAGAATGGCGGATAAAAATTGCAGTCGTCTAAAAGCAGTCAATCATAAAAAATTCGCTAAATTTCAAAAATTTCTGTCATTACTGTACCCATTCAGTCAACATACTTGTACAGCGGCTTTTTTAGAATTAAAATTGCATAACTATAGGCTAACACACATGGTAAAGAAAAACAACAACAAAAAGGGAAAAAAAATTGTTATCAATAACTGTCAAAATAAGTTTTGAAGACGAAGGTTAAAAAATGGCACTCTGAATCTGAAGAAAGACCACCTGATCCAGTAAAATTTATTTAATAAAAAAAATATTGTAAACGATAATAAAGAACATAAAATAAATTGAAAAATCCATCTGTGTTAATAGAGTAGTTTATGAAATGAATAAGAACATAGCCACAGTTCTATTAAAAAAACAATTTCAAGTGTCCACAAATGCTGACTGTGCTAATTGTGCTTCTACCAAAAAACTCAATCAAGAAGACATCGAAACCAAATATCAGGGACAACCAATAATTAAGGAGGGGGGCGACGATGAGAACGACAGCGGCAACAGTTCCACCGAAGTCGCGAATCAAATCAACAACGATGAATTTTTGGAGTGAGTAAAAACGATAAAAATACAACACACAAAAATTTAATTTTGCTTGCTTTTTACTTATACATTTATTATTTACTTTTTGAGAAAAAAGAAATTATTTTTATCGAAAACAGCGAAGCGTGGAATTAGCAAGAATTGTGGTTTTGGCTTGCGGCGGCGGCCCATTGATAGGTTTACCAATAAAATAGTAAATAATACTAGGTATAATCAATCACTTCACTGATTGAAGACACAATGGAATCTTTGCTTGAAAAAACTGGCCAAAAACATAATATAATTTTTTTAAACTGGATATATTTTGTTTGTATAAAATCTGTGGTAGGTAACGACAAAAACCGATAGGCACCTTTTTCGATATTTTTTAACCAAAGATGCTCATATAGTTTTACTGTTCAAATTTCTCATTGGCAAGATATTTATCTGAGAGAAATTCATTAAAATATTCGAAATACCTACTTCAACATCATCTTTTTCTAATTCAAGTGATGAAGAATTTTTTGAAATAATGAAAATTCTATTTAAAAAGTAAAAAAAAAAAAACACCGCGTAATAGATTTTGTAAAGGATGTAGGTAGTTTCACAGGCAAGGAAGTACACCAATACAGTGGCAAAAAAAATCAAATTGTGTTCCATTCGCCAAGAAAAAAATCAATTTTTTCATTGAAATCTGAATTTACCTCCGCTTAGGGTATGTTTACACGCCAGACAGGCGCCAATACAGACAGTTTTTTTAAATACACTGTTCATTACCCATAATTGCAAAATTTATACAAACATGAAAATGTAATGGATTGTTAAAAGTTCACATTACAGAGATGCTACTATAATATGTTTGTCTTTATCATGCATTTATGTGTATTATGAAATTGCTAAAGTAATGTCGAAAGAAGGTATACATATATGTAAATACATAATACATAATAGAAAAAAAACCGCACAAACTTTCAAATTTTGTCCCGTATTTTTTTTTTCATGCACATTGCACATGATGTGTTACAATTTAATAAAGGGTGTTTTTTTTATTAAGAATTAATAAGACCAAATTTTAAGTTTGAAGCTCGTTTTTTTCAAAAAACTATGCATAGATTTCACTTGATTTAAAAACTGGCTAATAGAACAGAGTATTCAATTGGCTTAAAAAAAGGTATAATACTTAATTGTAGGTATTAAAGTTATTTTTTAATGATTTTTTTTTTTTTTAATTTTTAGACTTTTTTTTTCATTATTTCATTATTTTTGCCTTTTTACAAAAGAATCGTTGTTTTTATTCCTTTTGGAATGGACAGATCAATTCGGGTGAAAATTAAATATTCATCTCTCCTTGCGCAAATTCTTAATATGCATACCCTTCATTGATATTTCTTCAAAATAAAAATTTTAAAACATTATTTTTTTTTTTAAATAAGGCACTGGTTTTCTTTGCAAGAAAGTTTTCTTTCGTTGCAACGACTAGGCATATGAAATTTTAATGAAGTGACCGGATGGCTTAGGCCAGGCGCGCACATGCAACTTTTAGTTTCGAAACAGTTTGGTTTAGATTTTTTGTTAAAAAAAAAAAACAGTTTTATAGTAACTTCGTGAAAAATGGAAACGCTAATGATATTACCTTTAATATATGTACTGTGGTTTTTGGTAACATATAAGGTCTGTTTGGTATCTTTTTTAAGAAAAATGTGTACAACCTGTCAAACTTTGAAAGAAGGAGAAAATATACTCAGAAAGGTCAAAACTTAGCAAAGACTTAACAAACGCACTAAACAATTTTTTTTAAATGTCACTTTTGTGAACAATTCGGAAAAACTATAGAACTACCGATAGCGACACGTTACGGCCGTAGGTGATTTGCAAATAAGATGGCGAATACCGAAATTATTTTTTTGTGTACTCCGATGTCAAATGACAGACATTAACAGCTGTGTATTTGACAGTTTTTACACTCATTGGACACCCAATTGTGTAGCAGAAATTTGCAAGTTATTTAATAGAGGGAAAATTATTTGCTCTATCACTTTGCTCTCGCATTGCAACTTTTTTGAGTTAACAAACAAGAATTTTAGATAATTTGTGCAATTTTGCAAGAAATTTCACTTTACCAAATAGAGCTATTATTTCTAAAGTCTTGATGCCTTTTCCGACTCTCATTGATTTTAACATTGATTTTAACAAATGAGATATCAAACAAAGACGAATTACCTGCTCATTTCACGAATTATAATGTTATTTTGTTGAAAAACTGCATTGTTTTTGTTAAATATTATTCCAATTCAATAAAAATGAACTCTTAAATGAACACTTCCACTTGCAATTGGTAATATCTTGGCATGTAACATTAGGTCGGTTCAATTTCTAAGGTCCCTATATTTTAAAATAATTTGTGCGTCTTTTATTTTTATGTAATTGCGAGAAATCTTGCTCGGGTAGGCTAGTTTATATACATTTTATTTATTTACGTAAGTCAAAGTATTTTAACTGATTATTATCACTTTTAAAAAAATTAAATGTTTATAATATATTTTATGAGTAATACTAATACTGATATCATTTAAAACATTTAACTTTTAAATTGAATGAGGAATGCTGAGACATTTTTGCATTGTGTATGTGTATTGTATGCGCTTTTTATTTATTATTATTTAATCATCCTTTCGGATACACTTATTTTTTGTTGGTTTTTTAGTAAGGCATAAATTATACATCGTTAGAAAGGTTTTGAGTGGTTAAGAAAAGTGACGGTTATTTTATTTTTTTGATGGTTTTTGATTTTTATCTTTTTAAGACACGAGCTTAGAAGTTCAAAAATGATGGATTTTATAAAATTGATGTTTCAGTGAAAAATTGGAATTTGTAACTTAACGTCAAGCGGCGAAAGTTACAGTTTTATAGTTCTCTATTTTATTAACTAATAAATCGTTGAGTACTTGCATTGATTGATTTAATTCTTTCTTAATACGCTAGTTTGATATATATTATGTATGTACTAGATGCTAAGGCATGTTACGGTTATACGTATTTTTATATGATTTTTTTTATTTTTTTGTTTATTCATCATATTTTATTATTATAATGTTCAATGATTATATTCGACAAGACCTTCTATACAAGCCATGATTTTTTTTAGCTTGGATCGTATTTTGAATGTTTATGTAAAAATTACTCAGCTTAATTGACATCGTTGTTCGAATAGTTAAAAAAAAAAAAACTCCCTTTTTCATGTACAAAAAGGTTTCAAGGTTTGTTATAGTTGGTTTGTTTCCCATATAAGTATTCTTATCTGCAATCATTTCTTTCATTTTATTGATATAATCTATTTTTAACATTTTGACAATTATATAAGGACGTTGTGCTTATCAGTGTAGGAATTAAAAAATGTCACGAAAAAGTTTTATTTATACAGAAAATTAATGAACTTCAGCTCGTTTTCGAAGCTCTGGGTGTTTTGAACTAAAAAAGAAACAGAACACAACTCAGGCTCTGCTATGAAAAAAGAAAAAAACGACTATTGAACAGCAAACAGAACAGTTGAGAACAGAAAATCAATCATTGAGCAAAAATGTGGAACTTTTCTGTTCCAAACAGTCTATGTCACAGTATACAAATTTAAGATAATATATTGCGCAGGTTGTCAAAGTTGAAAGTGTCAAAAAATTAAGAATTGCTGTTCGAGTGCCCACAGGAATTCAACACGCACAGTACACATATTATTAAAGGTAACTTGCTTCATTGAGACTATGGAACAGTTCTGAGTTCTTATTTAAGTCCTCTTACTGTTTATGAAATCAATTCTATCATAGATCTAAAAAATCCATCTAAAACTAATTCGGCCTTGTTTTTGAGGACTCATCATCGAAATGAAACAAGTAGTTTTAAAATGACTGAATTTTCTTAAAATTGGTACGAATTTCTTTTAATAGATACATAGATATTCTAAATTGTCATTTGAAAACTATTTGATTCATTACTTCCCAGATGACTTACCAAGAGTTTGAGTTGATCTCCTACGTTGCCGTTTCGGTTTCGGTTTCGGTTTCGGCTCGACCAAAACCTCGACATCTTTAAAATTCAGCAACCCATCTTCCTCAACATGACACTTGAATTGTTCTGTGGCAGGTTCTTCCAATTGGTAAGTGGGTTCAAATTTGGAGCAGCCTTCCACAGATACTTTCCTGTGCCCATCCACCACAATCCGGCCCCAGCGGGCCATCCCTCTATCCTCCAACTTGTCAATATCTTTTTTGATTTTAGGGGACCCGCCACCTGTTTTTTTTTATCTCCGCTTGTTGTTGTAATATTTATAATAAACCATAGTTCATACTAAGGTATACGGAAGTTTACATCTATTAATAAATGTTCAGGGAATAGATACCATGGGACTATGAAAGTACCTGTTGAGTACAATGCTATTAGTAGGGTAGGGTATTGCAATGGTATTCCTTGAAATATATTTAGTAAAATACTATTTATCCATGGTATGTATACTAGTAGTGTGTATGTAACAGGAAACATTCATTCTGGTCATCAATTTTAATCATTCATATCATATTATCATTTTCCAATTTCCAGTGGGTTATTTTAGTTCCGTTTGCTAACAGATTTCGTTCTTCAAGTGTCATAATATAAATTCATAAAAGATCGAACTTCTAAATACTAATTGCAAAAAATCTTTTATGGTGAAAATCTTTTATGGTTCATAACAGAAAATTCATAGCAGAATAACAGTTGTGGCAGAAGAGGCTTAATATGATTAGCATTTTCATTTTTGTTCATCTCTCAAAATCGAGGTATTATGGTTTTTACCAGTTTTATTTTAATATTTTTTTGTTGTTTCTAATGATGCGGGTTGATTTCTGTGGGCACTCGAACAGCCATTTTAAATTTTTTTACACTTTCAACTTTGAAAGTATTATTACGTGAGATTTGTGTACGGTGCTCAACACGCATCAAAACAAAATACAGTAGACTCTCGAAAAGATGAACGTGCCCTGTTTTATATCAACATTTCGTTGAGAAAGAAGATACAGTTATAAATAAAAACAATTAATATAATTTACATAACAAGTTCAAACAAGCCTAAAAGTACCATTCACAAAACTAAATAACGTTAGATAAATATAATACGAGAAACTAAAGGCAAAGAAAAAGTAAAAAATTGAGTTGGGAATAAAGCATTCATCTTTTCGGGTACAAAATTTCAACTCGTTCATCTTTTTGAGCACTGAAGAAGTGAAGAGTGAAAATATTTCGTTCATCTTTCCGAACTGTTCATCTTATAGTACCGTTCATCTTTCCGAGATTAACAAATAAAGAGTATTGTATTTTAATATATTTGTATTTAATTCAATTTTATTAAATATTAAAGTTAATATTTACAAATATATACATAAGTTAGTTTTATAATAGAAGTATATCTGTCTCTTTTTTCTGAGGAAGAACATTGGCTCGTTCGCGTTCTTGACGGCCGAGAGATCGGAATATTATTTGGCTTGGTCACAACAAAGAGGCAATGGATCTACCCATCACATTTTCCCACCATAATACCTTGATTTTTACAGATGCGCAGAATTGATCAAAAGGTTTGTTCGTAGAGCCCTGAAGTTACCCTGGGGTCGCCCTTAAGCCCTCATTTTGTCTTCTGATAATCAAATTCAGTGTTTTTTGAGACCTACGGTTGCCCTGAACTCACCCTGAAGTAGACCTAGGTTTTTTGTTGTGGTGAGTTGAGGTAACGAATAAACTGCCAAAGTAACACAAGTTGTGAGGCAATTATTTTGTTGTGGATTGGCTTGTTGCAGTTATTGCTTATTTTTGAAATAGAAATAAAAAAAAAATTGAATTCATTTTTAAAACTAATTTTTAATAAAATGTATGTTTTAATTATTTGATAGAGAACTCCTTGTTTCTTGCTTTGAATGTCAACAACATAATTTGCAGCTTCGAGTGTTTTTTGAAAACCAAAAAACTCAGTTTTTTACCTTTAATATTTGTACTGTGATTTTATGTTATCTTTCGATTAATAATTTCCTTGAAAAATGATTTTTAGCCTGATTTTCCTATACAAATATTACACTGTGCGACGACACGGCGGCGGCGGCCGCGGGTTTGTGATATAAATCGTAAAGAGAATGCACGTTGCTCCACTATGACTGCCCCAGCCCCTATACCAAATTCTGTTTATTATTATTTTCTATAGGTATTTTAAGAAACAACACTATTATTATTTTATATGCAACCAATGCAAAAGCACGGAATAGAAAACAAATCTAGCTGAGTAAAACCCACCGTCCAATCTATCGGAGAATAATGTGAAAGAACACTGATGACAGAAGCTTTAGTATTTTATAGTTATATCTTTGTATATAAAAAAGAAAATATACAAATATACAAAGGTTGTATACACATCGCGTCACTTGTTTAAGGCCAATCTTTTTTCGCAATATTTTTCTCGCAGAAAAGTGACTTGTTTAAATAAAAAAAATAATATCTCAGAATGCTCCGGTGATGTTTCAATGGTTTCTTCGATTGAATCCGTCTTTTCGATCTGGTAGGTGTGGATAGAGGCGTTGTTTTGTTGGAAAATCGTATATATAGGTTTAAAAAAAATATTCTTCAGTTTAAGAAGTGTGCTTATGATGTCGCTATTTAAGTTTTTTCTTTTGCAATGGCCTCAACCAAGGGACGCAACTATTAGTTATACTATTTTGTTTGCACCTAAAAAAATATTACTTAATCACATCTGTATATTAAACTTTCCGGAAAAAAAATTCGAACAGTTATTCATAATGTAGCTATATTGTGAAAGAAGTTATAAAAAGATTGGCGTTAAACAATTGATACGGAGTGTATTTATTTGCAAATTTATGACAGTTCTATTGGATTGGGGGAGCACCAGAGAACATTTTTCAGAGTACTTCAGAAGTTAGTAGTGATTTCTACATTATCCCGAGAAGTTTATTTTAATCCAAATTTCAAAGTAATTCCCCTTTAAAAAAAAAAACAAAAAAAAAAAAAATAAGGGAATGTCCTCCTACTCGACTTTATGTATTTTTGTTTCAAAGATAAGGCGGTGTAATCTTATTGTGCATAACAATAATTATTTATTAGTTTCTTCATTCACTCCAAAAGTTAAATTAAATTAATTCGCTTTTGAGTGACGGTATTTTTTTGCCAAACGTGAAATTTTATGTTCTGCTATGAAAAAAACACCAAAAAGGTTAGAACGTGATTTTTGTGCAAAAAAAAAATGTAAACAAATAATAATATTGAATTTCCTTAGAGTAAAATAAACTTGAAAAATACTTTGTTAGTGAAAATAGGTAAAAGGACAGAAAATGATTACTTGTTTGAGAATGTGATCATCTTCAGCTTTACAGGCCTAGTGTAATTAATTAAATGAATAAATAGATGTTCTACAAATGCATGCATTGTGCACAAGTTAATAAAAAGAAGTATCTACTTACTTTGCTCAAACTTGCACTACCTATACATATGTATAACATTTTTCAATATCAATATTATTACTCATTAGTGTGTACTTTATATCATGGTTATGGTCTCAAAGGCATAAAGTGATTTTTTTTTTTTCAATTAAATCTATAAGCAATAAGTTGTGTCGGAAGTGCAACGAGTTTACTTATTTGATATTACTAGAATAGTTGTCTTTATTCTCGAATTTAATACATGCATATTAGATTGTAGAATTAAGTAGTCGCTCAGACCACATTTTGCCGGTAACATAGGGAAATGATTATTTTGCTAAATAAAAAGTGTGAGTGTCGGGACTCACGGTTAAGATGTGTAAACATCAAATTAAATATTCAAGTGCTGGTTTTACATAACAGAACGTGGGGAGTTCGATTTGTCTGCCAAATTTCAACCCAAACTGAATTCGACCTTTCGATTTAGTTTTAGCTTCGAAGGAACGTACCCAATATACATCAACGTAACGTGTTACAGCACAACGTTATGTGGTACAGAAATTTCCACACTTTTACTTTACCCTACCGACGCGCCGCCGGCATATGTAAATGTTTACATTACAAAATACACAACTGAATCGCACGAACGTGCTCTTGTGGTTAGCTACAATAATTTAGTTGAATATTAAAGATGTGTGTTAATGTTTCAATAATGTAATGATATCTTCAGCAAAACAAAATTTAAAAAGAGTTGATTTGATTTTTTTTCTAAATAATTTTCAAAATGTTTAAATCCATTATTGTTTGAAATATTTAAAAGCACTTGATTGCAAAATTAAAAAGTTATACGTGAATAAGTAAAAAATAGGACAATTTTCTCAAAAAATCGAATTTCCGTTATTCGATTTTTTTGGCAAAAACTTGAAAAAAGCAGATTTCTTACATAAGTTTCGTTCGTTGAACTTTACTTAATAATTGAAAATCGTAACAGGGGTGATGTTGTTGATATTCAAAGCAAGAAACAAGTAGTTCTGTGCTCAATAATTAAAACATAAAATTTGTTTTAAATTATTTTTAAAAACAAACAACTTCAAGGGTTTCCCTTTCCCTTTCCCTTTTCTATTTCTATTTATTATCTTTCAATTTTTCTTTTGATTTCTATTTCGAAATTAAGCAATTACCTGCAGCAAGCCAATCCACAAGATAATAATTGCCTCATAACTCATGTCACTTTGGCAGTTTATTCGTTACCTATACCATAGAGTACCTATATTATCTAGAGAACCGACTTCAGCGCTTTTTCTCGTTCACCCTACAAGCTGCATTGAGAGGATTTCCTCCACAAGGCTGAATATGTGTTAGTTGCCGAATGCATTTTAAGAGAACACTCTCCTAAATTCCCTATCCGTGAATTCGTGTGAATTGTGGATATAGCGCATCTCTCTTCAAATTTCTCTCCCCATCTTTTTAATTTTGAAAGATACACACAAAAATACGAACATTACTGAAAAAAAGAAAAGAAAGACGTGCACGCAGGCGTTGCTTCCACCATCGCAGCTCCGATGTGACTGAGGGTCGGTGGGTTGGTTTTTCTGTTTTGTTTTCATCTCAGTAAAAGAGAGATCAAATTCCAGCGATGGACTTTTTTTACAAGAAGTATGAACATGGTTTATAATGCAGTTTTAAAAAAAGTATTTCATATCTGGTGGGAGAACTGAGCACTGAGCAAAACTAAGCCAATATCCATTAAATTATCGCTAGGTTAGTGCGATTCCATTAAAAATGCATTCGGCAACTAACACATATTCAGCCTTGTGGAGGAAATCCTCTCAATTACCTAGATAATATAGGTACTCTATGAGTTTACCTATAAGATTTACATTGAATCGAAATAAAATAAAACTTTAATAATATTCGTAAAAATAAACATTGAGCTTGAGTAGTTGTGAGGATGAAATTATAAGTAAAATTAACTAAATCATGAAAATTCAGATGAAACGTAACTAAACTTTATTAAAGGTTACTAAAAGTCATCTAACTTTTTATGACAGCTGGCCAATCAGAAGCTCTTAAAATTCAGAATTCTGAAAACTCAGATGACAGACGTAATGGATTGAACGCCCCCAAGTACACAGCTGTTAGTATCTGTCACTTGACGTCGGCTAAGAATATGCAAAAAAAAACATTTTGATATTCGCCATCTTAATTGCAAATCACCTATGTATGTACGACCAAAACCGACGTGTCCCAATCGTTAGTTCCAAATTTTACAAATTTTAAATTGAACATTTTTCTTAAAAAAAAAAACAAACAGAAATATTCTTACGGTCTAGTGATCCCCGTGAATCCCAGGCGATCTGGTTGATGGCAACCTATATACATATTTGATTTTTCATGTTTATGTTGGAAACTGTTCTCCTATAAAAAAATGTGTAGTTAACAAAATTAAAGCTTATTAAATTTCCTACAAAATTGATTTTATGATTTTTTTTTGTTTCTTTAGTAGTTTTCAAAATAACTCTAGTCTTTAATTTCGCATACATACATATTAACTAAATCTGAACATATTGATGCAATTGGCTGGCAGTTTAAGTTAACGCTGTGGTAGCTCCAACTAACTATAAAAATGCGCAGTCAAATTACACGAAATTCATCTATTAATACAATATAATTGGATAAATTGAATTTTTAAATTTTCTAATTTTACGTGAAGAAGCTTTCTTGAAAACTTCGTCACTTATTTGTCTTACAACAAAACCCCTATTTGATCAATAAAGCTCTTAATATTTTCAATTTTTAAGAAAAAATATGCTAAAATACCTGAAAATTATAAATGCATTTCAGTACTAAAAACCGTTAAAAAAGATTTGCAACAATCCTTGCATAACACGCTTATGTTAATAGCTGGTTAAGAATCAAACAATCGCTTGAGTTTGATTTAAAAGAACTTAACACGTATCGAAAATCCATTTTTCCATTTGAAGTCACATCATTTTAGTTTTATAGGAAACCGACTAAGAAGCTACATGCTGAGAACAAAAACTTATTGTTCCAATAATTAATTAAAAAAAAAAACATACGATTTTTGATTCTTTCTAATTCGATTTGTTTGACAAATTAGCGAAATACAATATATATCCCAGTGGATGTGACAACAATGAACTAATAAGATTAAAAGGTTTGTTCCTCCACAAACGAAACATAGATAACTCGATATCTAATCAGTTGGGTCAGGTATCATCAAGTAAATGCTGCTCCGAGGGTTTCAAGTGGTATTCATTAAATATGCATAAAATATTATTACTAAGCACGCTTGAGCAAATATCCAACTTATCATAGTGAATTAAACGTTAAAGGTTTGCCAGGGTTTTTTTTTTTTGTCTGTTCCTTGAATTTCCATACAAAGAAATGAAGAAAAAATGGTTAGCATATTGTTAAGGATTTTTATTATTTTTTTTTTTTTTGTTTTACCTAATTTAATAGATTTAATTGTCTTTAACTATTTTCATTTAAGCGTGGAATTTCGTGTGAAATCTTCAGCGAAAAAAATTCCAAGAGTTATTGCGCGTGGAATACCTGAGGATGAATATCCATTACATCCAGATGATGTAATCGATGCGAATTTTGAAAAATATGGAAATACGCCACCTAGAACAAGGATGAATAAGAAAAATCGTGAATGGGATCAAAAACAAAAGCCGTAAGTTGAAATTTTTTTTTTAGAAATTTTCGTCATCTAACATCTTTACACATTTAATTTTAATATAGCAATGAACCAATTCCAAAAAGGGGAATAAACCGTTCAGGCAGGTCTAGGGTATTAAGACGTAACACAATGGATTGTGCCTTGTTAAATGAGATATTTGTTGATGAAGAATGCAAACGTAGTGATAAGCGTGCCCAAGCGCTGTTACGTGATGCAGAAAGAGATATGAAAACAGCAGCAATAAATCAACAAACTCGAGTTACCAGCTTTCACGAAACAAATCCTGAGAGTGTTGACAACTTAACGACAAATTCTTGTTGTAGAACTTCCGATGTGCCTACTTTTATTGAATCCTGTAACCGTTATATGAGTGTATCGTCCAGACCTATCGGATGTAGGTCATCTGCACCACCATTAGCTTTCGCATCGAATCTTGGTATATCTGACAAAGAAACACCAGCACTCCATGCACGCAAAGAATTTCATGAGACTTTTGCGAATTTAATAAAATTGGGCAGTATTGACCGACAAGAGAACAAAGTGAGATTTTATTTTAAATAATTAAATTGAAAACAATTAAATAAAATATTTTCCATTTGAATTATAGCCCACTCAGGAAGAACACACTTGGCAGACAGAAGTGAAAGATCTAATCTGGCTTGAATTGCAAGCTTGTCAGGCAGATCGAACTATTGAACAACAGGATAGATTCTTATTCTCATCGCGGCAAGGTGTTCCTGATCTTTTAAATGAGATCATAAATTACAAGTAATGCATGCATCTGTTTCACATTGAATGTGTTCTTTTTATGTAAATATTTCCTGTGTATGTGTGTGTTTAGTTGTTATTGTTGACCTTAAAAATAATTTAATAATTATGTAAGATAAATAAGGGAGTTTAAAATTTAAGTTTTGTGTTCTATTACACCAACCAATATGCTATAGTTCATTTGATCCCCATTGTATTGTGTTGTAATTTTGTTGGTAGTAAAAATTGTGTAACTCTACTATTTTATTTCCTCGGTGGACCACTTAATTTGATTTCAATTGCTATTCCTGCATCAATATTTAAAGCTTTCTTCAGTACAATTAAGCTTCATTGTCTTTATCAAGTACCAACTCTCTCTTTGGTTAGAATTTTATGCGATGCATTTCATCGATATGTTGTTGATAGTATTAAGGTTTTATAATCTAGTTCATATAGTTCTCAGTTATAAAAATTGTGACAAATTGCATAGCATTTTACTAGCTCTTTTTATTTAAAACACAAAGTATAAACGACCAGACAGATAAATCACGCATGTGATTTTTAGTGACTAATTCAAATCGCGTTAGTCGGTGGGTTTGAGTTACCACCAAAATTATCATTATTAATTATAATTTACCTTGCCTCATAAAAGTTTAATCCTATAAGTTGAAGAAACAAATAAAACAACCCTAAGTAATGTCGTTTCCATGTAAAGCCTAATTGTAGTTTATCGTACACGTATGTTTTACCTTTGCATGTTTTGTTTTTAAAGCCTAGAATACAGTTCCTCCTCGAAAAAAAATACATGTACTTCTTATGGGAGTGATTTTATAGCAACAAAAATGTTTGACGTTTGACTGTGAGCCAAACCTGTTGAAAAAAAATGTATATTCACCACGGATACTTTTTTACCGTTTTTGAAATGGTTTTGATTGTTCGGCTTGTCGGTAGTGTTTTTTTATAATTGTTTTGATATTCGCCTGGTTTTTTTCCGACTTTTTTGCTTCACCACATACGTTTTTCTTGCGAAATTTTGTTTCACCACCATTTTTTTTTTCGTTGAAATTAACTGTATACTAGGCTTAAAAGTTCTTTGCAAATAATTTTATATTCTCAAATATTTATTTTAGATTTCGACCTTTATATCAAAGACAATTAAGTGCAGTAAGTACTGATAGTGGCCAAAGCAGCGAATCGGGAATTGAGACCACGTGTAAGCTTGATTGTGAGTTGAAAAAAAAAAAAAAAATAAATAAATTAAAAAAAAACACTTAGCTAATATTTTAACAAAAAAAAATTATGTTCTAAGCTGCGTCTGTAAAATCTTGCCACGGTTGCATGTCACTCTATTGTAAAGATTGTTCGTTACAACAAAGAACTGCTTTAAAAGAAGTCGAAGGACTTCTAACACGACTTGAAGCTGCCGAAGCGCTGTATCCGTCATCCCAAGCCATGGGAAGTTTTCATCCCAATTATAAAAGTGAGAGTTTTGTTGGTAAAATAAAAGCAATGTGCTTATGGTATAATATAACTCGTCAAACTCGTCTCAAACTCATGCTTTTGGGTAAAATACTTACAAAGTAAGCTTACTAATTAATTTTTTAAAAATTTTATGCTTATACATACATTTTTAGATTGCAAGGCGAAAAATTCAGTTGGCCTGTTGACACATCAGCAACCGATAGCTCTTCTTCATCTTCGGGTTTCGAAAATGATGATTCAGTTGTAGGTTCGACTGATTCAAAAAATCCAGGCAAAGAATTTCAACAACGAACACCTAAAGTTCAATTCCAATCAGATGAGAAAAGTTATACAACTCCTTCAAGTAGCAATGAGTAATTATTATAGCACGCATTCATGTCTAAATAAATAATTGTATTCTATTTTTATTTAATTTTTTTTTAACAGTTCTACATCAACAGAGTCAAGCCATCGTTCGGAGTTTCAGGAATTCGTAGCACGTATTAATACCTTTAATATTCTCAACGTTGGACCTTTGATGAATGTATACGATGACAGCGGACAAAACTCCACAACATTATATAGGTAAGATCATCCATTTTGTGTAAGGTTATCCTAAAAAAATACTTAGAAAAGATACCCCACTCCACTAAAGGCACTAGAGAGGTGTCAGATTGGGACTCCTATAAGGCATCCCTAAAGAAATACAAAAAAGAACTAAGGATGACCAAACGTTACTCCTGGAGCTTCTGTGGTAATAAAGAAGAAACCTCCGAAGATTCTAGATTAAGGAAAATCCTCTCCAAATCCAGTTATGCCTAGTGGCTTGAAACATGCCGACGGCTCCTGTACCAACTTATGTGAAGAATCACTCAACTTGTTTCTGGATACTCATTTCCCAGGAAGCTCTGTAATTGTTAATAATATTGACCCTAACAGGTGAAATAATATTTTAACTTATCCACAAGGTCTTATTACAAGGGACAAACTACGATGGGCTCTCAACAGCTTCAAACCATACAAATTTTTGAACGTTTGATTGATATCCACTTACAATCAAGTATTAATACGAGACTACTATCTAATACCCAACATGCTTATAATAAAGGGAAGTCGGTAGAAACTGCTCCTCATTCATCAATGGTGGCTTTCCTAGATATAGAAGGTGCTTTTAACTTAGTCGACGCATCTGCATTCTCATCAGCACTGTCATCTCTGAAAGCGGAAAGGTCAGTTGGTAAACTGATTAATCAAATGCTGACTAGCAGGATTATCAATTCAAAACTGGGTAACTTTACTGCTAGAAGATCTGTCAGTAGAGGTACGCCACAAGGTGGCGTCCTATCTTCTCTGGAACTTGGTAGTAAATGAGCTACTAATGTGCCTTGAAGCTATTGGTACAGCAAAATATTTTTGTTTGATACTTGACCGCAAATTTAACTGAAAGAAAAATCAAAGAAAGAGAAAAGAAAGCTTCAATAGTATTTTACACTTGTAGTCGAATTGTTGGTAAAAGATAGGGTCCCAGCCCCAAAACCATTCTTTGGATGTGCACAGCACTAATAATCTTGACATACTCTTATTTGGTTTGGTGGCCAGTCCTAGATAAGGCAACCAATCTTAAAACCATGACAAAAATGTATTAGTACAACTAGTGTCATGAAAACCACAGACCTGGAAACGTTCCTTTCACTTGACCCACTTCAATTATTTACGAGAGAAAAAATGGCGGCCAATAGCACTTACGACTTAAACAGTTCAATAACAGGACAGAGGGCCTTTTCGGACATAGAACCATTATAAAAACATTTAAACAGACCATACAATACCGCACATCGATTTCTATCCAGTTGCCCTACAAGATATCCCCATAAGGGAACTCTGGGCGGAAAACCTAGAGATCAACTCCAATCATGTATCGGTCTTTACGGACGACTCCGGTTAACCTATGCTACAATGAGTTATGAATACTTAGTGCAACAAATACAGTTACCCTTCGATGGGTCCTAGGACACTGTGATATACACGGGAATGAAATTGCGGATGAATTGGCCAAAAACGGTTCATGCTTTGATCCGAGGCAAACCATATCCTCCATAGTCATGGCACTGATGCAAGAAAAGTAGAATCCACCAGAGTTTTCTCAAAGTCACAAACGACAGATGGTCAGCAATTGACATATGTCGGGTCTCAAGAAACCTATGGTCGGATCTCATTAAGAAAAAAATAGACCATTTACTCACACTAGTCAGACCTCAATTGCCCCCCTTGATTGGAATCCTAACGGGTCACAACTCAATGGGAACCCACATGAGCAGAATGGGCATCAGCACATCTGACTCATGCAGAGGGTGTCAAGATGAAGAGGTGGAAGAGGGATCCTATCACTTCCTCTGTCAATGCCACAGCCTAGCCAAAACCAGAAAGATAACCTTTGGAAAATACTTCTTGGATGATCTGGGTGACTGAGAAACATCTCTTAATTCATGTAGAATTCAAGATTGTTCAGGGAGGCACCCCAAACATAAGATCCACTAGCTCCTTTCCTAACCCCTTCTTACACAATAGATTGAGATCCAAAACCCCTCCTCACCTAACCTTACCTTAAGTCGAAACAAAAAAAAAATAGTTTGGGAGGATTGATGTTCACGTATCTGATTCATGTTAATTGAGTTCTTAAAACTAAATTAACTCGTTCTAGTACAGTTTGAATTTAAGCTCGTTTTATATTTTAACTTTAGCAATATTAAATTTAATTTTAAAACAATTATACATAGAAACAAAACATTTTTTATTTCAGAAAATTTATTGAAAACGTACTTAAATCCAAGGGCTTAGCAAAATCCCTATCATTCCTTCAACGTCTACACAGTTTAGTTCTGCATAAGGCGCAAATATCTCTTGAAAAAATCGGCACCGAAGACGATGATTTCGAAAGCGATGTATGTGAAAAGGATCTACCTCGCCTTGAACCTGTAATAAGCAGGGAACAAATTGAAGAATTACGCCGCTATGGATACTGGAGTCCCGAATCAAAATCAATCGGATTACCTTCGTACATTCCCACATTTGTTTTTCTCAGTATTATTCCGTTGCAGTTTATGCATGAATTTTTACGGATGCGCCTTGAGACTCGTCTACAAAAACCAAATCCTCTCAGTTTAAAACAATTAATGAAAGAACTTCGAGAAGGTGTATCCCTTGCTTTAACTCATCGCGAGAATTATCATAGACACATAAGCACTGCTCTGCAAGATAATGAAAATGAATTAAAAAAATATTTAAAAATCTTGGAACAATTTGATTCGACCGTGAAAACTACTTTTGCCGTGAGAATTTTACTTGTGTCTTGTGGATTTATAAAATTTTGATATCTATTTTTTTGTTTATTTTATAGGTGTACCTAGATTACGTTGACCAAATGGTGAGAGAAGCAACACCTGAGAACAGTCAACATTTAGCTTTGGAAAAAGAGTGGATGTTCACTAAACTTGTAAGTCCAATGGTTCACGGAATGCATACATTGGCAACTACAAAATTTTGGTAAGAAATTTAAAAATAGATAGCTTATATGGAAAGATTTTTTTCAAAAATTTGAGCTGAAGTCGCAACGATGCGACGTGCGTTCCATCAAGACAAGCCTTATTTCTGCGACGATTTTACATATTTGTAACCATTGTTGATATAGCTGATTCTCCAAGATTTTTAGGACTTCGGCAAGCACTTTACTTGGAACTAGGTTGGGATAGACCAACACTTTAGGATCAGCAAAGAAACGCAAACATGCATCAATTTTATAATTGTTGGAATCACAAAAAGCTTTCTGGCTAGATGAAAAGACCTTGCGAGGAACGTTTAATATGTATTTGAATGCAACTTTGCTATCTTTATATTTTGAGGTATCCCTTAAAAATATAACTTCGATAAAAATATTCAGGCGAAGTTAAGTACATAGAATGCAATTTCGGGTTTTCACGATTTTCCGACTTTTCCGGTCAAAATTTACAATTAAAGGCTCTATAGTGTCTTTACCTGGTTTAATCGGAATCCCAAACAAAAAAATCCTTATGCTAATCGGATGATATTCAGCAGAGTTATGCGTGTACAGAAAAAAAACACTAACAGCCCTATTCTGCTATCCCATCCGATTGAATTTTTCGATTCACGTGAATTGTTCACTTAATTTATCACAAATTATTCTTTAAACTCTTCAATCTTTCGAGTTCAAAGCTCTATCAATAATTATTTTTGAAGTTCTTGAGAGAATCTAATTGTTAAAATTTCATTTTTATCGCAAGTAATATGCTTTTTGGAACATTCGTTTTCCTCGTACGGATAGCAGAATACGAAAATTCATGTGAACATTTAGCAGAATAGGGTTGTAATTCATCTTTGTTTAACCTACGTTTAACATAATATTTTCTGGTTAATGATTTTAGTTTGGTTATTCGAAATCTTCTTGGCAACATCAGTGGACGTCTTAAAAATAAAGCACGTGAAATTGATAATAGAATCAAACATAAAAGTTCTAATCCAGAAGACAAAAAAAACAAACTATTTAATATTTGCCGTGACACTCAAAGCTTCTTTACCTCCGAAAGAGAAACCTGCCTTAAGGTTCTATCCTTTGCCAAAGCATTTTGCCGTGACGTCGAGCACTCAGACTTTCATCGCGAACACTACGAAGAGAATTTTAATCGAAATAAATTAAACAATTTTGTTTGTCCGGCAGTAAAAAAAGAATTCAAATTGGTTCAGAAAGATGTTCTCGATGTGCGTAATGATTTGAAACAAATAATCGAAGATATTCAAGCGCAATGTTGTGTTAAAAATATAATTGAATTGGACGAACAAGATCGTCAAGCTGTATTTTCAGGATATCGTGAAATTCTCCATCAAGGTTTTAAATTTGGTTTTGAATACAACAACCTTGTTATTCGATTGTTCGAACAAAAGATCATGAAAAATCGTGATTCTACGTGTGACAAGGATCTTGCCCTAGGAATTGTTGCTTTTTCGAAGATGTGGATGCAATTTGTGACAGAACGTTGTGAAAGAGGACGAGGGGTTCGTCCTCGATGGGCATCTCAAGGTCTAGAGTTTCTAATATTAGCATGTGATCCTCTGAGAACAAGATTCCTTGACGATCATCAGTTTGAAGAATTGAAAACTAAAATGGACCATTGTATATCGCATGTGATTGGAATTAACTCGGAACCAGAAAAGACAAAGAAAAAGGCAAGTCCTCGAACGCGTAAAACATCTTCGCCGGTAACTAGTAGATCTCGAACACCTACACGATCTCCACTATCAGCTGGAACTACAGTTGATTACTCATCACAAAAGTTCCTTCATCCACAGTTGAGCTTGAAAGAAGATCCATCTTCTCTATCTGATTACATTTCACTTGATACCCCTGATTGTGACTCAACGAAACTGAATCCAATAAGACTGATAGTTCCAAGTAAAGTTGGATTAGATAGTCTAGTTTTGCGGCAGATAAGGGTGCGAGATGCCGTCAATCGGCTAGATATGGCAATTGAAACTGGACTAAGAGAAAAAAACCTTATAGGTCAAGTTAAGTCTTTGAATACGTCCGACAATATTCAGATTCGAGCAAAAAGTGTAAATTTCCATTGGCATCGAGGAATTAAGGTAAATAGTTTGGGATGAAAATTTTAATTTTTAACAAATTCAAAAACTTTCCCTACTGAATCTGATAGATTGGCCAAGGTCGTTTTGGAAAAGTTTACACTGCTGTTAACAATTCTACAGGCGAGCTTATGGCCATGAAAGAAATTGCACGCCAGCCTGGGGAAACACGAGCTTTGAAAAATGTTGCTGACGAATTGAAAATTCTGGAAGGTATTAAACACCGCTATCTTGTTCGTTACTATGGAATTGAAGTGCACAGGGTAAGAAATTATTGCTAATTCTTAAATTCAAGCACTAGAATTTTGTTTTTTTTTTTTATTTTAAGGAGGAACTGCTTATTTTCATGGAACTTTGTTCCGAAGGAACATTGGAATCACTTGTTGAGATGTCCGATGTCTTCCCAGAGGGTCTGACTCGTCGTTTTACATTTCAACTGCTTTCTGGCGTACAAGAATTGCATAAGCACGGCATAGTGCATCGTGACATAAAGACTGCAAATATATTCCTAGTCGATGAGAGCCGAAGTCTTAAATTGGGTGATTTTGGTTCGGCGGTAAAAATTCAAGCTCACACCACAGTGCCTGGTGAATTACAGGGATATGTAGGAACACAAGGTAAGAAAAATGCTTTAAAGATTAAAATATTGATAAGTCTTCTATTTGGCTGATGTACATATATAGAATTTGTGTTAATAATAAAAAAAAACTTTCGTATGATTTTGCAGCTTATATGGCTCCAGAAATGTTTACGAAAACTGAAAGTGATGGACATGGTCGGGCGGCTGATATATGGTCAGTAGGGTGTGTTGTTGTTGAAATGGCTTCAGGGAAAGTGAGTTCATTAGAATGTGTACAAGTAACATTGTAGCAAAATATATGTCTGTATGTTTATTATTCTAGCGTCCGTGGTGGCAATACGATTCCAATTTTCAAATTATGTTTAAAGTCGGGATGGGTGAAGCTCCAAAAGCTCCTGATACATTGTCGCAGGAAGGACATGATTTCTTACAAATGACATTGCAGACAGATCCGAAAAAGCGTTGGTCTGCAGTCCAACTGTTAGAACATAATTTTTGCAAGGTATGCATATATTTTTAAAACATTAATTTCCATGTTTTTCAATAATTTTTCTGTTTAAGATTGTCGACGAAGATTGTCACTCGCAATATCCGAATCGTAATTTAATTCGAAGGACTGATTGAGATTTAATTTCGTACCCGACAAACAACTTAATTAAACTTTTAGCTCCAAGGTAGCTCTAGCAGGCATACCAAATGCATTTCTTCATATTAATTAATTATTTAATTGTGTGTTTTTATTATTTTATTTTTAATTTTAAAAAGTATTTTAATTAACGACAATAAAATGATGCAAAGAAAACAGATTAATATTATATTTATATTATATAAATTGTGTGTCAGATAAAGAATGACAATAAATTAATTTAAAACAACAACTTAAAAAACTTTTGAATAAAGTTATATATATTTATATACAAAAAATAATCTGTTCGTTTATGATCCAAAAACTCAAAAACTAACCATCATATAAGATTAAATTGAAACCGACTATGTATTAAGTTGTGAAGTGAGAAATACTGGCAGTACACATCTTTCTATCACGAATTTAGTTTCTGTGCAGCGAAGGTAACTGGGTAACGGCTATTGTTATAAATGTAACCGGATGGGTTTTTTAAATTTTGTTTCGTGTAGCCTACACACCCCCTTTATTTCGCTTGTGAATTGGTACTCTGTAAAATTCCAGAAATAGTATTAAATACTTTTTTCCCTAAAGGATTAATGTTTTTCGAGTCTCGCGTTATTTCTTTTGAGATCTGTCAAATCAAGAAACCAATACAAAAAAAAAATTAAGCTAGCTCCTGAGCAAGAGTAGTATATCCTATTACACGAAAGCCATGTAGCAAATATATACCTGATAGAAAAGAGCTGCAAATACACTATAGCCGCAGTTTCAATCAAGACATAAAAAATGTACACACTTTGTAAAATTCAAATAAAAGTCTCAATAAAATAGAACTAAAAAAACGAAATTTCGTTCACCTACATAAAATAAGTGAACATTAAGCCTCTCATTGGCATTACATTCCACCCAAAATGAATGCTCACAATAAGGGGAATTTTTCAAACATGAAATTTTGGGTGAAATTCACAATAGACGAAAAGTGAAATGTCAGATTTTTCGGATGGAATTTTGTTCGGATGAAACTCACAGTAAGGCTGATTGAAAATTTATATTTAAGTTAGTATCTATGGATATAATTTTTTTTTTTTAAATAAAACTAGCCCTAACAATTTTTTTTCTTACAATTATATTTGTTCAAGAAATCAGATAGCATTTTTTTAAGAAGCCAACTTATTTTAGGAGTTGTTTTAGCACTTTAAAGAATGAATGTTATATATATGTAAATACATACATACATATGTAATTATTCAAATTCTAAGCCACTTCCACATAATAGCTAGTACAAAGCGGCCCAGATTTTCAATTTTTAGACGTGACAGATACTCTGATCTCAATAAATGTATATACTGTGGGAGGCGGAATTTTAATATCTATATAGTCTTGTCTGATAGCTACGCCAATTCTTGCACCTTTAGCACTTGACAAAGAATTCCTCTGCATTAAAGTTTTTTTAAAAGATAAAAACTTATTTACATGTTGTAACTCTATATATGTACATATTTTTCCTGAAAGTCCGCATGATGTCTATGTAAAAGCTTTCGAGCTGAAATCTTTAGTTCCATATTGCTACGATAATGAATTAAAAACCTTTAAAAATCTTAAAATTTAATGTTAAAAATTATTGTAAATAAAAAAATATTTCTAATAGAATTTCAAGTTTAAACTTTAAAGTATAAAAATTGCATTAATAAAAAACTTTCATAAAAACTACTCTTCGATTGGAAAAATTAGAACCATTATTATTCAGCAGTTAACATGGAGAGAATTAAACCTAACTTCCCCATCACCACCTCAAAGCAATGAATACAACCTTTAATAGACTGCGCCTTGGTCACACAATCATTACACACCAACACCTCCTTCGTAAGGAAGATCCACCTACCTGTCCTTGTTGCAACTCTCGCATCGACATTAAACATCTTTTAAACAGCTGTGCAACTACAACATCTAATCAAAATTTAACATCAAATTTTTCCATCTTCGAGGGCCTAAAAAAACTCAATCATGATATCATTCAAAACATTCATAATTTCTTCATAAAATATAAAATTGACATTTAACTTTAGATTATATTAAATATACATATATTAATCATGATACTAATTTTTATTAATAATGTACATACATAAACTATCATAAACTATACAAAAAAAATATTTAAATTTAGATTTAAATTTACCTAAGAGCCGGAAGTCTTGTAACTTGAGCTCGTTTGTATGTTAGCATTATAATTTCAATTATATGTTAATAAATTATAATAATAATAATAAATTTAGAAGCTGTAAAGAGATCTTAAAATGAATCCGAAGTGTTTCTGGAAATTCATAAATAGTAAAAGAAAGTCTTGTCCTTACCCTCTGTTCCCAAACACTACGACATTTCAAGTCAGGGCCCTCGAGTTGTTACGCAATTTTTTTTAGGCTTCTTTCAACATGGCTTCAACTGTGATACTTACAACTGTGATACTTTAAACTGTGATACTTTAAACTGTGATACTTTAAACTGTGATACTTGGAACTGTGATAAACTAGCCGAAAAAACACAAAAATGTTGACTATTCAAAATCTTTTACGCACTTGACTGATATAAAATTTAATATTAATTCTGACAACATTAAAAAGTTTATATCTAATTTTGACGAAATTGCATACCAGGCCCTGATGGTATACCTTCTATTATATTGAAAAACTGTGCAAGTCACCTGTCGTTATCTTAGGTAATCATTTGTTTAATGGTCTATTTTTGCCGCGATCAAACGATATGAATGTCTTTGCTGTCCTATTTGATTAAAAACTTGAGTTCATACAACATATCTATATATATAAATAAAAGTTTGTTTTTGTGTACGTTCGCTAACCAGCCAAACCGTTTGACCGATTTTCTTAATTTTTTTTTTTAAATTAAAGAGGAATAAGGGTAGAAGGTTTAGGACAAAAAAAAATTATAAAAAAAAGCAAAGAAAATCTGTAAAAACAAAATGAAATTTCAAGGCTTTAGAAGTGAGGGGTCTCAGGTTCGATTTCTGTCAACGGCAACATTTAAAAAAAAAAAAAAAAAATTTTTTAACGCCCTGCAAAGCGGGGGTTTTGCTATTCAACTATAAAGCTTATTCAATTCTTGGTTGGATAAAGAGAGAAACAAGACCGTTTTCTGATCTTTATGTTATCAAACAGTTTTTTGTAACATTTGTTCGACGCATTCTGGAATATGGTTGTTAAGTTTGGTTACCCCATTTTGACTGTCATAAAGCTTAATTAAACCGATGCAAAAAAGATTTCTGAGGTTTGCGCTCAAAGGATTGGGTTGGAAAAATACATATGAAGTTCTTCCTTACATTGAATAAATAAAACATGAATTTATTGAATCTTTACAAATCAGAAAACTTATTTCCCAATGAAAATTTCGCAAGCGTCTGTCGTCTGATATAAAACGCTATTAGAAAAATATATTGACGTTGACCTGTATCATCATTCTGTATTCATTGTACATTATAAGCTTATCTTTAAAAATATTTTTTGAAACTATAGTTTTCACCTCGTTCAATAAAGATTTTTGTGCTTAACTGTTCAAATAATTTCATAATGATAATATCAATTAATAAGAACGAGCTATGGTGTTAGAACCCAAAACAATAATCTCTAAAATTAATTAAAATGTCTTTGATATTGGATAACCATGGTTAACTTGTTATTGAGGTTGAAAGGGGGGGCATATTTTTAGGAAATTTCAGATACGGAATAAACAAAATGAAACAAAGTAGCATAATGTTAATCTGATATTATTTGTAGAACACAGTGAAGGCACTAAAATTCAAATTACAAAAACTAGCCATCGGATTGAGCTAAAAATTATTATAAAATTTCCGATAGTTTATACAATTAAGCGCACTGGGGTAACGGATAGTTAATAATAATTATTAAATTAACTATATCACTTTCATAAAAATTGATAAACATCGATCGTATTCCAAAACTCATTAAATATACATTTTGATTATTATGATTTTATTTGGCGTTTAACAATACATTTTGAATATTAAAACGTTCCTTTGGTTAATTTGTTAGCTATGTTTATTTGCCTTTTGTTGTACGACTGGTAACAACTTTTGGGGTGGCTGCTGTTGCTCTTGGAGTTGGTGGACCATCATTAATGCCTCCTCCACCTCCACCACCCGATGCTGTGGGCGGAGTTGGTGGTGCTGTTGGAATTGTTGGGACAACAAATCCAGCCCTAGCGTCAATTTGTTCATTTGGTTTAGCATAAACTAATACAGCTGCCAAGAGAACCAACAAAATAACTGAAAATGTATTATAATAAAATATTATTTTTTTTAAAACTAAAGTAGGTATTGTTTTGATTTGTTTTTTGTCATACCCTTCATGATATTCAAATTCCAAGTTCTTATTTGAAGAGAAATTAAAAACTATAAACAATCAAATTTTGTATGATCCTTTTATACGGTTTTGAATTTGGTTTTCTTATCACCTAATTTATTTTTTGGAATTTTAATTTGCACCTTGACTGCGTTAGACAAATATTTAATTTCTTTGCTTCTTAGCTTAATGAACTGATTTAAAAATGATAATATTGTATATTCTAGTGCGCTAGATATAAAACAACCACCGATGAAGTTAATTAAGTTGAGTTACTCGATAATTAGTAAACGGGCTTTTTTATAGGGTATGTACAACTTGCGATGTAGGAAATGATTGTAATGCTCAAATACTAGCTAAATAACACTTAAGGAATTCATAACAGTTTTGTTTGTAAAGATACTTTTCATCAAGGGCATACTTCTTCGGGCACCCAGTTTTTTTTTTTTTTTTTTTTTTACGCACTTCGCGCGAATTAAATAAAAATTCTGGGTGCCTGAAGTAGGTACCTATATACTTAGGTTATAAACTATTATAAATTGGAATTTCTCTTAGCTCATTAATAAATGGACAAGTAAATGAGACTCGATGGGTGTGAAAGTAAAGTAGTCGATGATTTTCCTAAAATATTCTCGTATGTTTTCGAAAATCAGTTTAAAATAAGAGGTTTGGAAAGTGATGCCAAACATTTTAAAAACGCTATTGACTTTGAATTTTTTATTAATTTAAAGGTTATTTGGCTTCCCAACTGTCGTTGCCTTTGAGTCGCGAATTTCAAAAGATAAATTTAGATTTGGTACAAGTTATGCATCTCACCAAAGATTAACGTAATATAAATATAAAGAGTGTTTTTTTAGAGTTATAGAACTTCAAATTGGCAGCACTGTTTTCATTGAAAGCCATTTCATGCGTTAAACAGCTGTCATAGAAAAGTTAGATAGTCATTTGACAACTGTCCAATCAGTAGCTTGAAATATTCAGAAATCTTCAATTTCAGATGCAAATTGTCATGTGTTCAACGCGCGGATTTTGTGACCATATGGTTTATCTTTAGTTTGGTTTGGCATTTCATCATGGATCGACTGACTCCTAAACAACGCATGTAAATTGTTGTGAATGCACTTGAAACGGGATTTCTGTTGATTGAAGTCGCTAGTCTACACCGATAAACCAGAGACGATTAACGACTTAGAAAACAACATTCGCCGCGTTATTGCGGATATATGACCCCAAATACTGCAAAGAGTGATCGAAAATTGGGGCTCAAGATTGGACTACATCCGAACCAGCCGCGGTGCTTTCAAGCATGCCTTCATTCGAAATTGCCGAGGTAGCCGATGTTGCCGATTAAAAAAAACCAAAAAATTAAAATTTTTTTCCATGAGATTAAGAAAAAAATTATGAAAGTTCTAATTTTAGCTTTGTAAACATATGTACCTATATGATTCAAAGAAATTAGAAAATTTTAAAGTAAATAAAATGTATACTAGTAGGGTTCTATATTATTTTATTAAGCTTCTAACATAAGATAAATAAATTATAAATACATAATTAACTACTATAATATTATATAAATATAAAAATAATAAAAATAGGATTACTGATTATAAACTTTACTGAAATATTTGTCAACCAAGGGTATAGTAACTTTATACTCAAAAGAGTTCTGATTTTTCGTGAGGTCATTCGTATGAATAAGCCCTATGATTGAATCGATCTTAAGTTGATTTCTTATTTTGGTTTTGAGAAGCGTACCTAACCTTTAAAAAAATTAGTTCAGTATTGGCTGAAGAATGTGGCATCGAGACGTTTTGAAATTTTAAGTAAGTCTAAAAGAATATTAAATTTTTTTTTTTTTTAAAGAAAAAATAAAAAATCATGAGATTTTCAGTGAATTCATGATTTCATGAGATGAGGGTGAAAAATCATGAAAATCATGATAAATCATGAGATTCGGCAACAATGATAGGTAGCTGATAAATTTTTTAAAAGTCTAGAGTTACTATCAATGAATTATCTAAAAAAAAGACGAAATTTTGTACAATATTTTCCAAACTAAGGTATACACTCAATGAAGAATGTACCATACCTGAACAATTTTATAAACTTGTTTTTGTCACACTAAATTAAAATATAGGCAACTTTAGTAAAAATGTATGGAATGTAGGTATAATAGCTACTTAGTAATTCCCTCATCGCAAAAAGCCAAAAAAAGAAGTTGTGGTACTTATAAGAGACAATGCATATTATACATAATTAAAATGTTGAAAAGTGAATTTTGTTCCAATTTCACTTTTCACTTACATATTTCATTTTAACTTGTGTTATATCAACTACCTATAGGTTCAAGTATTTCTCAAAAAATCATTTTTTATGCAATGGTTATTAAATTTCGTAATTTTTTTTTAACTCGTTTTAGGAAATGATATTGTTATTTTTTAATCATTTGATAAAGTAAAGAAACAAGAAAGTTAATTGACAACGAAGGTACAAATTAAGATTCCACAAAATAATACAAGCTGATAACAAAACCCAAAACTATATAAAAAGATCATCCAAAGTTGGATTGTTCATAGTTTTTCATTTAGCTTCATAGAAGAACTTGGTTTTTTTTTTTTAAATTTGGAAATCATGAATGGTATGACAAAAAAAAATAGTTATCTATAAAAAATTAATAATTTCATAATTAAGTTTCAGTTATCTTGTTGGTTCTCTTGGCAGCTGTATTAGTTTATGCTAAACCAAATGAACGAATTGACGCTAGGGCTGGATTTGTTGTGCCAACAATTCCAACAGCACCACCAACTCCACCTACAGCATCGGGTGGTGGAGGTGGAGGAGGCATTAATGATGGTCCACCAACTCCAAGAGCAACAGCAGCCACCCCAAAAGTTGTTACCAGTCGTACAACAAAAGGCAAATAAACATAGCTAACAAATTAACCGAAGGAATGTTTTAATATTCAAAATGTAATGTTGAATAACGCTGAATAAAATCATAATAATCAAAATGTATATTAAATGAGTTTTGGAATACGATCGATGTTTATCAATTTTTATGAAAGTGATAGTTATAGGTAAGTTTATACTTTATTTAATAAGTGCGCTGAACTGCGTAGAAACTATATCGGAAAACTTTATTAAAAAAAATATATTGTGTGATTTTAGCTCGGTTTATTATTATTTTTTTGAACTTTTAGCTAATTTTAAGATTGGTACCCCGGATAAAGTTTCCGGAAACAACGAAGAAGTTGCAAAATATATTTTTTGATACTAAAGTTTGTTATTTTTGTTGTATTTGTGAATTGTCAAAAATGCAGATATCAAATTAAAGATATTTCTTTCTTCATTATTTGTAAACATGGCGAACACTTATTTGAAATTTGGATCCTTCTTACGAAGAAAATGGTTAAATAACAAATTATGGTTCAAAATAGAAAATAGAATAAATTAGGTCGAATTTAATATAATAATTTACATAGGTACTTTCTTGAAAAATGCATAGTCACAATTCAAAAATTAAATACCAAAAAACAGAGAGTTGATAATTTTGACATTTGACAGGAAAATGAGATCTCGGAGATCTGTTCATGTAGAACAGAATTTCTTAGCAAAATTTCTCAGTTTTGCTGTAAAAACTCTTAGGACAGAAAATCTTGGATTTGCTTGCTCACCTTTTGAATGAGAAAAATCTCTGAATATCATTTTTCTGAAAGCGCCAATTAGAAGTGTGCGCATGCGTGCGAGCTTCTTTGAATCTGTAAATCTCGGCAAATGCTCTCCCGTCTACCCTACATATGTACAATATTGTACATAACTACGCTGACCATCCGTTCATTATATTTGTTATACAAAAACACATAAATGTTCTGTATATCACAAGTTGTTCATTGTTCAACAGTAACATAAATATTAAAGCAAAATTCAATGAAAGAAAAAATAGTAATGCTAACGTGCCCTTACCGATTGAACGAACGAACAAGGCATCTCGTACAATTTTATTTTATTTTGTTGAACTTATTGAAGGAAAAATATCATAATCCCTAAAAATGAACTGTGTTAATTTAAATTTTAAGTTTTTGTTTTTTTTCTCTGTTTGTAAGACTTTTTTGTTTTAGAGTTATTTTGTTTTTAATTTGAAGTTTTATGCAAACAAAGACTGAATTTCTGTACCTACTTTTTTCTAACTTAAGTCTGTAGATATTTTTAACATTAGAAATGTTTAAACGGAGGCATACAAAATAAAATATCAAAAAAATATGAAACGCCTAGTAGACAAAGGGGGCGAAACGTGAGGGGAATAAACAAAATAAACAAAATCAACAAAATAAAAAAAAATAAACAAACTAAACAAAATAAACAAAATTATTTCGTTCATGCTTTGTTGTTACTAGTTAGAGGAAACAGAAAACGAAGAAGATGATAAAACGGACAGAAAAAAAAGAGAAATGTTCGTAGGAAAAAAATGGGTATGTTTTTGATGATGATTTTTGCGAAATCCGAAAAATATCCGATTTGCGTTTACTTAAATGCTTATATCTTTCGATCCAATTATCCGATTTTCATTATTAAGGTATATAATTAAAGGATAAATGACTGGCGTGTTAGAGCCAAAAATTTTCAAAATCATTCAAAATTTTATACTAAAAACATGAAAATAAATATCGGACAAATAATTTAATTCAACGAGGAAGTTGATTAAAAAAAAAAGCATTAAAATGCTTTCAACCACCAATTGGCGAGAGGAATATAGTATTCTAAAGCCGGCGGCGGCGGCGGCGGAGTTTGTGCAATAAAAAACCACAATCGTGGCAAATTTGCTTCGCGTCGGAAAAAAAATGCTAAATGTTCATATGTACCTACCTAAATTTGTAGTCGGTATAATAATTGTAAAGATACATTGTGTTTGGTTTGGCTTGCTTATAACTTCGGTTCTAATAATCCGTTCATTAAGGTCTTAAAATTTAGCTAGAATATCGGAATACATTTTTTGTATTATATAATTGCACAGTCACATAAAACTATATATATGAAAAACCTTATTAAATTGCGTATTTAATAGAAACAAAAATTTAATACAAAACAATAATTTTTTAAACCACATGTATTTGACCCTTTTTAGGAAAGTTATGATGTTGGTACCTATGTTCAGAAAAGTTGCTCAACATTTAAATTTGACATTTAATGTACATACATAAATACATAAAGCTTTTTTTCATTTCTAATGTTCCTCAACTATGCTGGAATGGCAAATCGGGTAAATTTTTAATTAAAAAAAATTAAAATTGAATTGAATTTTGTTTCTTTTTTCATTTCTTCATTATTTGCAATTTGAAAATATGGTCACCGTATACATAACTATAAAAATAAAACTACATATTTATTTGTTATTTATTTTCTTTAATGCATTTCAAGTTAATTAAAACATTCAACATTAATATAACGAAACTAATTTTGTTCTATATAGAGTAGGAACATGGTGGAAAATTTAATAATAACAAAAACAATTTCTCAAATACATTGTACATATTATGTACCCAACAAAATAAAAAACTTTTTCAATTTCAATTTACATTTTTATGTCACGTGTGTATGTAGGTACACATTTTAATTTTTTTTTTAAATTATGTAAGACATATTATGGCCAGCGTTGCCGAAGTCGCACAATCCTCTTTTTTTTGTGCCGAAAATTCCATCGTGCACAGTGGCACGAAAAAAATCAATATGACACCCTCTTCTTATTTCCATTTTTACTTCACATATTTTTTCTATTTTTTGTTCTTTGCTCAAAATTTTCGTTTTTTTTTCATATGGCAACAAAATTGCCCGATTTTGTAGAAAATGTGGCACTGAAATTTAATTTTTGGTAGCAACGCTTATTATGAGACGTATTTACTTTACAACAGTTTAAGATCAAATGACTCAATACATATTAATAAATTGTTTGTTCAAATAGGTACCTTAGGTACCGGCATAGTTTTTAATAAGTTATAGTTCTTCGAATAGCTTCAAACTATACATTGACATGACAAACTAAGAAAATTAGTTTAACTTGATGAATTGAATGATCATAAATACGCCCCATTTTTTGTAAATTTAACACTTCTACTTTCGAATAAATCCACTGTTTAACAAAATTTATTTAGATTAAAATGGTATTAAAACTTAAATATGTAGGTAAAACAATTTCTAATCCCACTCGTAACATCCAGTAATAATTTTTAAGACTATTTGATAATTTTGTTTTTATTTAATTTTTCCATTAAAGACACAATGCAACAATACATTATATTTCCAACATTTTCTTATATACGACTAACAAACAGTGAACACAATTTTTCAGTATTTTTTTCTTTTGCATAAACAACAATTTTTTTTGTTTAATAAATAAATAATTTACATATATCTTTGTGTCTTATATTTTTGTGTATACAGTGTATTTTTATATTTACTATTTAAGCATGTACTTTACATAAATACCAAATGCATTGCATTCTATGTTAATATACTTTACTTATTTATGATATGTTTTATTAATTTGTAAGTCTATTCATTGATATGTTTCCAATTTTTTTTTGTTTTTAGTTAACATAAACTTCTAATTATTTGTTTTTGTTGAATCAACTAAGCATACATTATTTTACATATATATAATATTTTCTAACATTTTTACTAATATATATTTTTCTTTGTATAGTAGGTAGGTATACCACAAAATTATATTTAATATTGTTGGTGTGGTAATATATGTATGTATGTATATAGCTTTGATATAATGTACTTGTTTAGTAGTGGACAAGAGATACTGTGCGGGCATTATAATAAACAAATTAAATTAAAATTAGATTTTGAGTTAAGTTTTAAAGTTAAACAAAATGTTTACATTAAATTAAATAACTGCATTCTCATATCCAAGTTTTTTTTTATATAATAATTAGTAAATCATTTAAAATGTAAAGAAAAAAAAGTTGAACACATAAATGATAAATGAAAATTGATTGAATGAAAAAGTAGGGAAATTTAAGTCTTATAGCACATTAAGCAAAGATTTTCCATCTGACCGTGTGGCCTAATGGATAAGGCGTCGGACTTCGGATCCGAAGATTGCAGGTTCGAGTCCTGTCACGGTCGACGGAAACATTGTTTTTTTTTTTTTAAATTCTGATGGAATTTTTTCCCATTCGGCTACCAATATGCCTTGATTATATTATTTTTACATTTTGATGTATTTAATGTACATACCTACAATAAGAGGAAATTCATGTTGCATATTTCATATACCTATTTATTTGTTTGCATAGATTTATACTGTTAGATGACTCCATCTATGTCTAAATGAGTGCAAGTGTTTTTGGACACTCGAACAGTCATTTTTAATTTTTTGACAATTTCAACTTTGACAACCTTGAAAATTTTTCCAAGTTGTCAAAGTTGAAGTGTATCTTATATTTGTGTAGGTACTCTGGCTTGTGCCCTGTGTTCGATGTTTGTTCTGGGAAAGCTCAGAATAACTCTCACGAAACCCAGTTTTATTTCCCAGGAACTCGGAGTTGTTTAAATTCAAATCAGCTCTTTGATTTTTGGCAGCAATTGAAGCTTTAACAAGCATAAGGTAATGGGGTAAGTGCATATCCGGGGTAAGTGCATTACCTGCCCAACAAAGCTACAGTTTAATTGGAAAAAAATGTTTAACAATTCAGAAATTTGAATATTTAGTAGGTATGCAGGTACATATTATTGAAAGTTGGTGCGTTGAACACATCGATTATTTATTGATGTGTAAACATTTATGCCGGCGGCGTAATGTAGGGGAAACTAAAAATGTGGAAATTTCTGTAGCCCATTACGTCGTGCTGTAACACGTTACGATACGTTGATGTATATTGGATAATATTGGGTACGTTTCTTCGTAGCTTAAACTAAATCGAAAGGTCGAGTTGATATAGGGTTGAAATTTGGTTGACAGTTCGAACTCGCCGCGTTCTGTAAACCAGCACTTGAATATTTAATTTGATGTTTACACATCTTAACCGTGAGTTCTGGCACTCACACTTTTTTATTGTTTTATTATTTTTCAAGCATGAAGAAGTGGAATGGGGATCGCAAAATGCACCATGAACTAAAAAGGGTAGTTTACATTCATTGGCTGACGTAAGAACTCCATTTGAAACTAAATTTTCAAAAAGTGAACATTGTGCGAATTTCATTACTACACCGGTCGACAGATCAAATTATCAAAAAATTTGAACTACAGAGCTAGCTAGATTTACAGTCGTTCGACTGGTATTCACATTAAAAAAATCTAACGACAAGTTGATGAACATGTCGTTGAATGTGAACGCCCTTAAAGGCTTATGTGCATCCGAAACTCAAATACACTCACAATTACAATATTGGACAATGTAAAAGGGGTATTAGAGTAAATTGACGCTGCTGAAAAATCTTGCGCTGATGGACTAGGAGCAAACAAAAAGCACAGGAAAAAAATAACATATTCAGGTACTGAGGTATGTAGGTATATAATTTAAAATAATTTACTTATACTAACAACAACATACACAAAAAAAGTTTTCTTTAAAAAAAGTAAGAACTAATAATACATTTTTTTAAAATTAAAAACCCGAACATATTTAAGAATGAAAAGTTAAATATTTTATAATAAGTTGAGTTTTTTGTAGGCTTCTTCATAAATATTTTTTTTTTAATATAAACATAATATAATTTAGGTCTTTACAACAAAACAGTCACGAATATAGACACATAATTTACATAACAAATTTTTAAAAATGTATACCACTTTTATATAATATAACAGCCACATTAATGTAACATTTTTTATTTTGAGAATTATAAATTATAGTCAAAACCTGGTTTTAGCCCTTAATTTAGTTTTAAAACATATAACAAATATTCAACAGAAATAATAAAAATAATAATAAATGGAAAATTGTAAATATAATTTTATTTACTATTTCATTTAAACACTTTTTTTAGGTACACATTCGTTTAAAGAGTATATAAACTTTGATTTGAAAATTTAACTCAACAATATTGCTATTATTTGTGCTAACGTAAAAAGTTATATTTTTATAAACATAACATTATAATAATGTGCTTTGTACACATTATTTGCTTTAACAATAAGATAAATTTCTTTTAACATAACATGATTCCATATACATAGAATAAAGCAACACTTTCAATATAAATATATTTTTTTTAAATACATATCGTCCCTTATCTCATGAACAGATGCAACTACTGCTTTTTCACACTTTACCTTTACGATATGTGAATATACATAGGTATGTACTATGTAATATGTATGTATTTTTTAATTTGTTATATAAATAATATTTTGTATGTAATTTTCAGTTCTACCACGTTTTTAATTGACTACTGCGAAGAATTTGAATTATGTTTTTTTTTTTTTTTTTAATTTTTACTTGCATGAATTTTTCCTACCGGTGTACATTTAATTTCACATATATTTTTGTTGTAAATATTATATTTAATTTATTTATTTTTTAAGAGTGTATATTCAAATGTCTTATTGTTTTCTTTTAATTTTTATTACACTTTATAGTTACTTGATATGTTTTTTTAATTTTTATTTTTGTTTCAAGGCATTACAGTTGATATGTATGATAGGAAGTATTTTATATAATGCATCATTTTATAATATTTTTGTATAATTATGTTTCGGGTCAAAAATGCATTAATTAATTTTTTAATAAGTCTCGCATAATTTCCAATGAATCCTGCAAGGATTTTGCATATCTTGATGCACTTGTATTCTCACACGAGTAAAATGCAGAAACACAGAATACAATTTCATCTGCATGAGGATTATAAGAACATCCATAACCTCGTGGTGTAACTGGTCCGTATCCCATAAATGAATCAGTACTACATGCGACCTTTTATTTAAATAAAATTTAATTAAAATTATTTTCGTTTATAAATATAGTTTAACATTTAAATAAAACCAAAAAAATATATCTGGAGGCAGATAATGTGCGTTAAAATGGTGAATACAATTTTTTTAATAAAAGAGCGTTCATACCAGAAGCAGTTTTTTTTTAACGTTTTAAAAAAATTTGTGAAGGTTTATTTTTTTTTTGATTGAAAAACTTTACGCAAACTAATATTAAGCTTTTGGATTTAACAACTTATAGAAACCTAAGTTTAATTCCAGAAAGTAACCGCTCTCATGGACATTTTATGAATTTTTTTGATGAATTCGCTTGTAGGCGGCAAAAATGGTTTTTATTCTTTTATTTTCATCGATCTCAATTGCACAAGGCTTGTTTCAGTACATTTTTAGTATATTTAATTAAATTCTCGCTTCTAGACTTTCTGCATTCAAGGGCGTGAACCTACTACAATTGGAGCGTTTTTGTTGAATTTTTTTTCCCAAAGAAAGTCAAAATATTCGTAAAACACTATAGCGCAAAATTTTAAACAATTTAGTACGATGTTAAATCATTTTTAGTATGAGAAAATGGCTTTAACATTGTACTAAATCGTTTAAAATTTTGCGCTTATAATTTCAGAAATTAAAAACCTTAATTATTCTATTTGGCCCTTAAATTTGCAAATACTAGATTTGTGTGAATGATAAGATTGTGAAATATCCAAAGGTGAGATTCTTACTATTATTCCCTTACTTAAGAATTTCCTATTTAATTGGGAACAAAATAAAGTTATTTTAAACGATGGATTTTGATTGCTAGTTAGGTCTTAAGAACTTTTAGAAGAATTTTTTTTTTGCAGCGGAACATTCATTTACAGACAATTTGTGTAGAAGAACTTTTTTCGTTTTATTTTTAATATCTTATTGTTGAATAAAACAAAAACCAATAATAATCTATTAAGAGCAAAAAGAAAAGAAGTATATAAAACATTAATTATCGATAACACTTAAAAGTATACTATCTTTTAGTGAACGAATATGAGAGTAATCTCTAGCCAGTTTAAACAGTTTATAATTATTAATAGGCGTTTACAGAAGTGTTCAAAAAAATTAATACACATTAGGTTGGAAACGTACATTTCCTCTCAAAACGCTTGAAAAAAAAAAATCTAAAAATTAGAATATAATATTTTATATTGTGTAAAATTAATTTTATATATATAAGCTGTGTAACTTTTGTGGACACTTTCTAATAAAAAATTAACCAATAAAACCTACAAAATGAATTTTAACGGATACATACATAATCAAGTCAGCCTTATTTATAAACGTATTATAGCGAGTGCATACATTTATAAGCACACCTTATAAGACCTTTCAACGTGAAATCGTTATTTAAAAAACTTATGTACAACGTTGCAGCATCATCATCATTTTTCTATAGTCTGGATCCGTTTTCCGACCCTCATATTATACCAATTTTCACAAATGAGGTGTCAAACGAAGCTGAATTACGATTTGAGGAATTATATTTTTATTTAAAAAATCTGAATAATTTGTTCAAAAACTGCATTTGTTTGTTTAATACAAATTAACTCTAAAATGAAAACTTCTACTTTCCTATTGGTAATATTTTGATATGTTACATTAGGTCGGTTAAATTTATTTAGGTCAGTTAATTTTTGAATAATATGTGCGTCTTTCATTTTAATGTTATTGCGAGAATTCTCGAATAAGTAGGCTAGTTGAGTATTAATAAGTTATGCGATTGATGGATATAGTGCCTATATAATGATATTTTTGTATCAAACTGTCACCTTGACTCACACATAACAGACACAAAAAAAACATTATTTATTGCCCCCAAGGTTTCGCTCAAGGTACATAATAAATACTTGTACAAAAAAAATCTAGATTAATATTCCCCAGGCTCTATAGTAATGTACATATGTATAAGCAATTTATAAAATTATTTTTGATGAAATGGCGCCCATAAACCCTTTCGCAGTTATACCAATATACCCACACCAGTTTTTAATATTAACACATTGTGAAAAATAAATAATTAAATAATTAATGGTTGTAGCAACTATAAGTATAAATACCAACATAAAAATTTAGTATCACTTACTCTTTTCTAGCCTTCTCTTAACCGTCACAGCAAAATAGAACACTTTTTATCAAATCAATATTGTAATTATAATAAAATGTACAATAAAGTGCAGGTGCTTGAATGTATAAGAAAAATGAAATAAAACTTAAAAAAAAAAAGAAAAATAAACAAACAAAACAAATAGCAACATTAATTTTACATTTTAGCAATATACGAATACATAAAAATGGTGCTTTGTTTGACTGATGCAATTCCTGGGTGCAATTGTGTGCTAATGAGTGCGGCAGTGGCACAAAGAATGTTATTAATATTAAAGTTAACAATTTGTGCCTTTATACCTGACTGGTTGATAATAAGAAACAGTTGGCAATTTGGTAGCTTTCGTCATTGAAGAGCTCATGCAAGGACCCTGTTTGTTCCCGACTAGCTTCACGTAACCCTAGCAATGGGATATCAATTCCATGTCCCAAAATATTTTGAACCATCACTTCAGTTTGGCGAGCTACGGCGCATCGGAAAAGTTCACGCAAATGATCTTTCTATAAAATTTAATTATTTTTATAATTTAGAAAATAATAATTAATTTTGTTAAATGTATCGTACGCTATAAATGCTAAATGTTACTTTGCGTGAGTCTTCCTCTTCTTCGCGGTCACTTTCAAGTGCAACATTAGGGCCTTCTCCTTGACACATTGCCTTCGCCCATTCTAAAGCTTCAGTACTGGCTGAGCGAATGCAATCCACTCTTCCCTGAAATTAATAATTTAATTTGTTAAATTGTATACTAAGATTAACTACACGTTGTCATTCGAATGTAAATGAGCGGTAATTTCGAAAATTACAGAATAGTGTTTTTGTCTAAAAATTTCTAATTTTGTTTGAGAGCTCATTTTATTTTTGGCCGTTAATGAAATTTCGTAAAAATCATTTTGAAATATGAATTTTTAAGGGAAATGAAATAATTTAGGACCGAATTTGTAAATTTTCAAGGAAATTATTTCATTTACCCCAACGAAAACGTAGTAAAATTTAAAGTTTAATGCATACCAATAGGAATCTTCTTGTTGAAGCGCTCTCGTATGTTGCAACCAAGTGGCCGTAAAGTCTAGAAAACATTTGAATTATTAAAGGATTCCGAAATCTAAATACTTTAAAGGTAGGTACTTACTTGAAATACGCCAACTGCAGTGATAGTTGGATGTAGACATCAGGACTTACTTGACATGATTTTATAAAGCTTTTACCATAGCCTTTGTAACGGTAAACGTAAAAGTCCAAGTCATCAATAGCTCTGAAAATCAGATAAGTTAGTTTAAAATAAATTTAAGCCATCAAGACAAGGTTAAACTTATGTAAATAGAATTCTACATACTTATCGACTGTAATGGCGGCCAGTGACATCCGATTTGTAATTTCTGGAGCCACCTCCCACTCAAGTCGTTCCGGTGGAGGCAAATGATGTTGTGGCACACTATCATCCGCATCACCCATGGCCAGAATATTTTTATAGATTTTTTCAAGCAACTGAACAACAGCAATACCCTCTGACGGTGAATGCTCATAACACAGACCCCAGGTGCCATCAGTACAGATAATAATTTGCATAGTCTTATCAAACCATCTGTTTGATGAATTAAATTCACTTCCACCGCCATGGATCATTTCATGTGCCATATTAGTTTCATCACGACTTCCGGCAAAATGTGTAGAAGGAGTAGCACCGGTAAAACCGCGTGCGTTAAAAGTATCAACAAGTGGTTCATCCAGTGCCAAAACTATCAGGGCTTTTTCTATGAGTTCAATATTTCGTTGGTTCCGTTCTTCTAATAAAATTGTAGCACGATCTTGTGCCCAACGTGATCTTGGTTCAGCCGTTAATAGACCAATTGGTGGTGGCTTGGCCGGCAGACATGGCGCATCACTGAGAACAAAGAGAATTTGTGAAGCTATTTCGCTCTCGGAGAGTTTACCACGATCGCTGGCCTTGAGCACCACACAGTACATTTGATTGCGACAAAACACAATAATATGCTGATCTGGACTTCGTTGTGGCAAGTATTGCGAATCACGATCAATACCTGGCCTGCGGCATGAACCAAGTAGTCGGTAGTATTGTGCCATGCACAGAGGTTGGCCTTTTTCGCGTGAAGTTGCACGTTCTTGTTGTAAGTTGCCTCTGAATAGAATAGAAGAATAAAAATTAAACTTAAAAAAAAGTATGGGTTATTTTTGATCAAAATATTTTACGTGTCAAGCATTTCTTTGTGTTGCATTATGCCTTCAATGATGCGTGCTGCAAACCGAGCTACATCATGTACGGTGGTGAATTTTCTCGGCGGAAACACCATGCCCGGGTTGGAATTAATTGGCAAAGGTATTCTAATATCCATGTACATGTCATTAAGCCAATAGTAATAGGCCTAAAAAGTAAACAAACAAAAAAACAAAATTCAGCTTTAGAAATTTTGCAGGAAAACAAAATTATAAAAGTCATTCAAATTCTACTTCGCTATTATAAAAAATTAAATTTTAATCGGCAAGCAATAGTTGCTTCGCGAATTTCCTTTAATTAAAGCAAACAGCAAACAAATCTTAGGTAGAAGAACAGTGGGGCGCAGTAGAGGAAAAGCGCTATTTAGGTGGTGCACATAAGTGGAAAAGGACCTTAACCAACTTGAGCATAGAATAAAATAAGCAGAAATATTGATAACTTCGCCACTTAAATCTAAATATTTAAAAAAAATGTTTTGAATTTTGAGGAATATTTTGAAATAATTAAGGAAGGAATGCGAGAGCATAATCATATTGCAGTCTAAATGCAAGTGTGTTATTACACAAAAACCCCTTGTTAATGTTTTCTTTTAGATGGTCGCATACAGTCGGAATGAACATTTTTTCGAAAACTATTTAGGAGTTATATACGCGCAGGGTCATAAGTCCACAGGTCAAAAGTCCATAATGGATTTTTGACCCATTTAGGTGGGTTAAAAGTCCACAAATCTGATGAAGATTTTTAACCCACCTTGGTTGGCCAGAAATCCACATGAAATTCTTGTGGACTTGCAGCCCATCGATTGTGGATTTCTGACTCACTTTGATGATTTTAAAAATATTCATTTTACTATTATTAAAAAAACATTTATTTCGCTTCTTCTAAGCTTAATATGCGTCTTATGAGTTCAATAGGAAATAATATTTGTTTGCTTAAATCCTACAAAACCGCTCAAGGTTGATGTGCCCGACGCATTTTCTTGGAAAACCAGTACATTGGGTGGTCAGCTTCAAAGGATTTTAACTCCCTTTTTGGATTATCTCTAACATCTCACGCAACTCCGTTGTTCCGCTTAGGATATGTTCAGTCGTCAGGCAGGCGCCAATGTCAACAGTATTTGTTAATAAGTAGTTCCTTGAGTATGATTTAAAAAAAAAAATCACTTCCTTTCTAAAATTATGGAATATTGACCCGCATTTTTGTGGACTTCTGGCTCTTAAGGGTGGGTTATAAGTCCACATTTGATTTGTGGACTTGTTACCCACCCCAGTGGGTTATTTTGATTTTTTTGAAATTGTCATATATCCAAAACGTTAAGTCGGGTGAAGAAAAGTGTCTGAACCTTTATTGTATAAAATTGATCTATAAGCAGATGAGAAAGGTGACGGTATTTTTTCCGTTCAAAATTTATATACGATAAACTTATATTTTCAATGTGTAGATAACCCTGAATATCTTTTTATGGAAGTCAAATTCGGGGTTAGAGTTTTTAACCAATATTACTTGAGGTCAAAAAAAAGACAATTGTTTAAAAATCTTTGGTATTTTTTTTCGGCATTAAAATGCGGCTATAAGGTTTTTAAGTGGTCAAGTTTTTCAAGAACTTTTTGTTTAACTTTTTTTTATTTTTAATTTGACAACATTTTTTTTTTGATGAAATTTGGCATTTGAAGATGTTGTGTAGTTAGTTCCCAATTAAGTTTGCAGTAATGTCTTCACTTGGCGAGATGCGAAATAGTTCAATAGTGCTCTCTTGGTGGTCTTGGGATCGTATCCCACTTCTGACAACATATAAAGTTGAGTTTTTTATAATAAAACAATTACTCGATTAAGTTAATTAATTCTTTTTTAAGTGGTTTTAGCTAGGTGATCAAACAAAACTGTCATTTAAGCGTTATGGGGTTACCAGCATTTAATAATTTGTATATTTATTACAATTTTGAATCAATAATTCAACAAGTCCAATTATTAAAATAGTGCTAAGTCTTCTACTTGGCTGATGTATTTCACATTAAAAAAAAACATTTATATATTTATTACACCGACAGATAAATTGTTAGATAGAAAAACAAAACAGGAATCGGAATGTCTCTGTAAGCTTTGCAACAAAAAAATGCATTATTAAATTGCTCACACTATCTAGCTGTTTGCCCTTAAATATATACTCATATAATTTCACCTATTTATTTCGTAGAATTCATGTTCTCTAGTTTTTCTTTGCAACAATTTGCGAAAGATTTAAGAAAATCGTCTTTGATGATTGCCTACAACTGTAAAAGTGTACATAATAAGTTCGATAAGATCAGTTAATTATAAAGACAAAAGTGCCATGACAAAATTGCCGTCAACAAAATTGGACTGATAGCTTCAGATCTACCATAAAAGCTATACGTTTTTGGTTTAAAAAAAATTTAATCTAATTAATTGAATTAACGTTTCATCATTATCTAATAAATAAAGTACTTAGGAATAGATAATAAAATCGAATTATACGCACGTAGTATATAGGTATAATATAAGTCTTTTATCTTCATGAAAAAAGCATGTTAGTCCATCATCCAAAAAAAAAAAAAAAACTGCACAGCACGGCAATATTGTGTTAAACCTTATCAAAGGGTCTAACAAAAAAGAATGTTTATTTAAGAATTCATTATAATGCCCTTCGGTTTCATTTCTTTAAACTATTACTTTTTTGCTTTGACAAGTTTATAAAATGATATTTTTTTTTCATTTAAATCAATTATCTTTTGTCTTGTTTATTGATTAATTTTTGGAAGATGTTACCTTTAATGTGAATACAATGTTAGTTTGGTTGTGAATTTATGATAATGCTATCAATAATTTTAAAATAAAAAAAAAAAAAACTTAAAATGTGCGCAACAAAAATGTGAAATTGATATCGAAAAATATTTGTCAGTGTGGTCAGGTCTAACTTTTCTTTTTTTTTAATAAAATAGTAAAATTGCTTATTTAAAAAAAAAATGCAATTTAAGCTATTTATTTCATTCAATTGTGACAACACTTTTCATTTAGTAATTTTTAATCCAGATTAAAACTATAATCCGGATGTAAATTCATTTAAATTCAATTGATTTACATCCGGGTTATGGTTTAAATCTGGATTAATCGAGTCGTAAGTCATCAATCATCATATTTACACAAAAAAACAACAATATTTTCGTTTTATATTTGTGTAATGTTATTCAAGGCCAACAGAAGTTTTTGAGACATTTTAGAAAATTTCTTGCAAGAATTTAAGTATGATAAGTGCTTTATAGTTAAAAAAATGCTAATTATGAGTTTCAATTTTTGTTATAAACCCTTTTATTCTGGCAATATTTTTTTAATTCTTTTTATTTAGTTGGAAATAACACTTCCGTTCATTAAGATAGGTTCAACTTCTCTGTAAGCAGGAAAGCTCACTAATTCTTTTTGAACTATAACCTATAGGTAAAACTTTGAGACCCATATTAATAAATGCAATTTGCTGACGAGTAATATTTAAGTCATAAAATATACTTCAAATATTGTTAATAAAACGATATTTCTGCTAATTGACGTTTATTAAATGCGTGTAAGCTAATCACCGAAGAAGGTGGTTATGTGTTAATTTCTTCTATTTGGCCGCAATATTGGAAAAAGGGAATCTTGTTAAAAGTGTGTTGCTGTATTCTGAAAATAATATAATTCATAGAAACAATATTTTTTCATACTTTTTACCGAATAATTGAAAATAAAAAGTTATATTTAAAAAATGGATTATGGAAGTTAAAATATAATATTTTTCTTGAAAATGTCCATCTATAATTTGTATTATTGGTAACAAATATCTTAACTAAAAGCCTCTTCAAAATGTGCTAGAACTTTTATTGTCAAAATTATGGTTCTTAGGATATCACGAAAACAAACAATTTAATACCCCCTTTTCCGAAATGGCAGCCAAAATGGTATTGTAGATCCACACTAACCTACTGTCAGAATGGAATTTGTATTTATTGTAATAGATTTTAAAAACGTTAGTTTGATTTTCCACAAACTTTTTTTTATTAATAGAACTTATTTTCCAACCCATGGTTTAGTAAAAACTCTCGGATTAGAGGTAATTTTAACGTTTTTATTAACCGTGAATAAATTAGTAAATAGTTTTTAATAGTTCTACAATATTTTACTTGAACTAAGTCTAGCATCTATGCGTATCTTTACTCGATACTCTGTGATTTTCTGTCATTGATAGAGATCAACCTGGCTTAAGAATATCCAGTTGAGAGCTATATCACATTCGATACTTGATACTCGCGGCTTAGCCCTAATCTACCAACCATGAGTGTGTTATCAGTGCTTGGTTAAACATATTTGGGAACTTCATTGATAAATTATTGTAAAATAAAATTTTACTATACCAAACATACATCCTGAAAAATTTATGTTTTTTTAATTAACTAAATAAAAGCGCCCATATTATAAGTTCAAGTTTTTGTTATAACTTAACCATGGAATCTTATCATATATATTGTCGGCGGTTAGTGATAAAATCAATTTTTTTTTTATCAAATATATTGTTGGCTATGATATCTTGGCAAATTTATTTTCTGCTATATAAATTGAAAATCGTTTTCTTTTTTGGTTAGTTTTTGATAAATACTCTTTCGCTTTCGGTTGAGAAAAAAATTGCAAAAATCCTATTTATAAAAGCGGATAAAAAAAAAATACAAACATTCTCAACATGAAAGGTAAATAATACACAGAAGTCTAAAATTCTATCGGAATAATATTTTTTTTTCTATTTGTAAATTTTTTATTGTTAAAGCTGAATTAGCACTTTTGTCGCTGATCCTTGTTGTATCATGTTCAGCTCAGAGTTATAATTTGAAATGCACGGAAAAAGAAAAGGATATACTATGGCCTGTCTATTCCAACAATGCATTGTACATTCGTTGCGCCGAAATTGGAAAGTCTGTGGAAATGAAATGTAATGCCGGAACCTTTTTTTCATTTGTCTATCAAGGCTGTGTTTTACCAGATGATTATATTCCACCACCACCAAAAGATAGTTTACCACTTGATGATGGTGGACTTCCTCCTTATGAGAATAGTACAGAAGCAAATTCTACTCCAAAACCGCCAATAATTCTGCCTACACCTCAGCATCCTCCACCAGGCCCACCACCAACAGAAAAACCTACACCAAAACCAACACCAAAACCTACACCTGAGCCCACGACGGCTTCTACAAAAACTGAAACACCTCCTCGTCCACCAACTGGAAGCCCACCTGCTCCTCCAACTGGAGGTCCACCTGCTCCGCCAACTGGAGGTCCACCTGCTCCTCCAACTGGAGGGCCACCTGGTCCTCCAACACCAGCGCGCCCAACCGCAGGTCCTGGAGTACCAGGACCACCATCCCCTCCAGCAACAGGTGTGCCAATGCCAAACACTCCGGCTCCTACACCACCTGTAATTGATAATACCCCACCAAGTATTGGGGTAACACTTCCAAGCGATTCGGCCAAATAGATAGCAACATTTTAAAAAGAAAAAAATTACATCATCGAGTCATTAAAAATTATTCCGTGATATTATGTAAAATAAAATTGGAAAATTTTCACACAAAAATTTAATTTATCAATTTTCACACCATGAATTTAATTTAAACTTAATTGTATAGATTTATATTTATAAGGACCAGCTCCAAAAAAAAATTAATTAAAATGTCAATTTCCCCACTGATAATTCAAATGTAGTAACTTATAGCACATACAAGGTCATATCATATCATAGCATCGACGTCGTTTTTTGTCCAATTCCCCTCGGGCTTGCGAAAAAACACGCCTTCTATTTCCGATAAAAACTGTATTATCTACAGGCACTAATTATTATTTTGCTATCGATAGTTTGTTTGGAAACATCAAATTAAGTGAATCATCAAATGAAACATTTTTTTTTATGAAAACAAAATGGGTCTTGGAAATTAGTTTGTTTGCCTTTTAGTGACCTGAAATTAGGTTCTACATAATAATATGTTTTTGTTTAATTTTATTTCAATAATGGCCAGTTGCACCAAAATCCACTAAAACCAGTTTTTGCTAAAATCCTTATAAAATTTATCAGCCTGATAAATTTATTGGGTTGCACCAATGTCTTTCACTGATATTTTAGCTAAAATGCTGTTTGCGAACCATCCCTGGTTTTTGTCAGCTGATTTTTAAACTGAACGAAAAAGTTTCACTCGCGTAAGTAAGATAGCAATATGAGATATGTCAAACTTCCCCATCTGGTGATCCTATTCTAATGTGAGTACAATCAACTGCTGCAACTACATTTGGAAATCTTGGTAGTAAGTAAAGCTTTAACTACATTGACCACTTTTTGTAAAATGGAAAATATTTTTTTTCCCGCTAGCGCAGTTATTTTGTGAAAATGAATATACAGAGTTCTTTTTTTTAAACCGAAATTTAAGCTTTCTGCATCATTTTTATAAGTTTCCCAGTCAGAAACACTATCCTTAAATGAGTTTGAAAATTTTCACTTTTGTACTTTTTCACTTTATTGGCCAATGTAGCTAAAGGCTTAACTTTCAAAATATGTCCTGGCAAAGGTGAAATTTTTTTTATTTTGTAGATATATTCATTAAAACTAGCTTTTAAAATTTATCTGGAGAAAAATGGCATTTTAGTTTATTGGCTTGTTTATCGGCCTTTTAAAACTAAAATTGGTTGGTGCAACCAATAAATGCCATTTTAAAATTTAACGAAGCATTAAATATTTAAAAGCGTTTGGTGCAACCGGCCATAAGCCTAATAATTTTCTATATGAGTTTTCTTTTTATTTAAAAGTGGCATGACTGATTATTTGTGCATGCTTGCTAAAAATGGCGAAAGGGTTTGACAGTGCTTATTGTGTGAGTTTTTTTTAAATCGATAATTCACGGGCGTGTAACATAAGGTGTGTTTTTTTTTTTTTTTTTAATCCCAGGGACTAGTTGGTTGCAAAAAACGATAAACAGGGCTTATCAAAGCCATTACAGAAATAAAATAGAGATTTAATACAAATTATCTATAACAAGTACCTACGCAATTTTAGCCACGTAATACGTAATACAGTTCTTCTGTGCGCTTAAATTAAACTACGAAAAATCTTTTGGTCTTATTTATAAACGTTGTCTAACTTTAGACAACTGTCTAACTTTGAAAAATGTGTTCAAAAACCTTGTTTATTGTTCTCTTATATCTGCCTTACTTAGACACAAGAGTAGATTATCTTACCCGTTAATAATCTGACATTTAATTCATAGAAACAATATTCAGAACTCATTTTAACCAACCTTTAAGATTCTTGAAATTCGTGTGGCTTAATTCTGCATTTTGTTTTTCCATTTATCATTCATAAAAACACGTCTATAGTTTTATATGTATGTACCTATAATATTGAAGTTTACTAAATATCAGAACTTACCCAATTATCTTCGGCCTCTCTTTTTTCTTGAAGGTACTGATGTAATCTGGGACCCAGTCCGGTGGGTGCAGTAAATTGTTTGATGATAGCTTTGGTTCGTTCAAGTTGAACAGGAGTAACAATTGGTTCTATGGCCCGGACGTAATCGGTCATTGTCTGTTCCAGCGGTGGGACTGGTACTTTAGGTAGTGTCTGAAAATTAAAATAATATAAAAAAAAACAACAACAACTCATTTAGTATTAACTTAATTGTTCTATAGGTACTCAACTCATAGATGCAAATCTCGAAAATTGAATAATAATAAATATGGTGGATTGTGAAACATGAAACCTATCATAGTTATTAAAGATTATGTCAAAAAACTCCGAGAAAAGGGAAATGCTTGTCATTATTGCAAACGTCAAAGCAACGTCATTGGTCTTTCAATTTAAATGTGACATATTCTGGCCGCCATCTTGTTTTTAATGGTTATTTTGATTTCCGCAAGTTATAGGTGTATTGCGTATTTTTAATCCAAGACAAAAAAAAATTGTATCGCAATCTTATATCAAATTTAATTTAATATTTCAAATTTTTCAATTAACATTAGTAACACTCTGAAGTTTGGACGGATGCCTACAGACAATGTCAAGACTAAAAAATTATTCTCAATATATAAAAACCTCCCCCGATAAGAAATTTTATATATGTACATAGATATTATTTACGGTATGATAAAAACAATAATATTGTATTCACCTGTCAAAATTCCCTCGAAATTCAACAAACCATAAATATTAATTTAAATTGAATATTTTATAAATGCGACAAAAATATCCTTTCAATAATAATGACGTTGTACACAGTAAGTATGTATATTGTATAACCTTTCAATTCATCTTCCCTTTTAAGATACAAAATATCTATCTATTCTGTGTACGTAATAATTTTTACACTTTAAAGCAAATTCAAATCAAGCTTTACGGGGGTCGGCTATAACAACAGACTTTCAAAAAACGAACCATGAAAAGATAATCCCTTTGCCGAAAAATATCACAAAATTTACCTACCTTAGGGGTGTTTTAATCTGCATAAGAATTCAAAATTCTCTTTTAGAGAATTCCCCCTTTAAAGTCGTGTAGTCGTGTCGACAAAGGTATAAATGTAAATAGTGGGGTGTTAAGGCTGTAGAGTGCAGAGATGAAATGTATAGAGAATAAGGTTGTTAGTCAAATGTGACAATACAGTACAATATCAACGACATTTATTCACTTTCCTGAAGTCTGAAGTACATACACAACTAATCTATGGGGTTTTAAGTTTACTTTCCCTGTAATATTGATTGTCACCACAGCAACCCCGATTTTCTTATTTTTAACATAAAATGTATGAAAAAAAAATATTCAAAACCTTTGAATAGTTTAATTTTTAATAAACACAGTAAAATAGAAAATCATGAATAAATTATTTTCACTTGTTTTTTTTTTTCAAATTTAAATTGTCATTGTTTCGGTTTTGGTTTTGAATTGTGAATTCTTTATGACAAGTGTTTTGAATTATTTTTGGAAGCTGCGTTGGACTTGGTTAGATTGAAAAACATTCCAGACTAATAATCACAGGGATGGAATTTTGTATTTGTTTTTTTTTGTTTTCCTTCAGTGGGTTATGAAATTTATAAGAAAAACAAAAAACAAAGCAAAACAAAACAAAGGGTGCTTGAGTTTAAGAAAAAAAGTGAACCCTGCAGTATCGTTATAAGCATCCCTCGTAGTCGTAAAATGTACAACCCATTCAGGATATCCAATTTCGTAAAAGATAATTGTCCTTTGACAAACGAATAACCCTGTTCAATCGACCCAAGGAGTTCATGTTCAAGTAGAGCTCAAGTTATTCAAGTGCAATGAGTTCTTCTATATGTACATATATGTATATATATATATATTTTGTTTTTTATTAACGAGGGAGTAAGTTGTCATAGAACCGAAGTTAAAAATAATTTGAAATAAACAAGAATGGTTTCAAGAACGAGATATATAACAGATTGTTTGGAAGAAATTAAAAAAGCGGAAAATAATTTATTTAGCATTTTAGGAAAATTCTTTTTTCTTGTTGTTTTGTGTGTGCAGTTTATTTTTAAGCACTGAGGAAAACATAAAAAAAAACAAACAAGCTTAGAGAATTACTTGCATTTTAGGTAACAAAAAATTCAATAAGACAAAAATCATTACGCATTTATTTGGAAACAATAATTTTTAAACTGCATAGCGGTATATGTACAGCGAAAAATGAACGATATAATATTCTTATATTAAATCTCGCTTGCAAGCTTTTCATGCACACGCATTTGCACTCGTAGTTGGGAATTTATTTAAAAAAAACACTAGGTAGATGGCATCCATTCTCATTTTCACAAAGTTGTTATCTTTCCAAGACATTCTCCATGACTTTAAGCAAAATTTGAGGTTTTAAAATATATGTGTGGGATTGAATACAACCGACTACACCTGATTGTAGCTATTTCTTTTCCCGCTCTCTTTTTCTCTTTTTTTATACTTCTTCCGATTTCCATCTGAATTTATAAAAAAAGTCAGTCGAAAAATAAAGATGAAAGAAGCGAAATGCAAGGAGCGCGTTAAATTATCTTATTTTTGTAAAAGAACAAATAACTAAATTAAATTAAATGAATCCTATAAATTGGGGGCTCAACCGGGATAAAACAAATAAGGTGATTTTTGTGGTTCAAAATATAAAAAAAGAGAAAGAGAAATAAATGGTGCGACAAACAAAACGGTATCGCCAAATCCCACATATTTATATCACTCAAGTTTCTTCTTGATTATTGATTATTAAAAGGCAAAATGAGGGATCATCGTGATAGATGGGCAAAATGGCAATTTTTTGGGGAGTAAGATGGCGGGTTTTTCCGGGATGACCCCTTCTTTAGCGACTCTTTGGCAGCGTTGCATCGACAACTTTTATATTAACTTATAAATTATTAATATTAATATTTACATCGAATAATAAACACATCAAAACAAATTTAGGTATATAACTTGTTTATAATGGGTGATTTTTTAAGAGGTTTAGAACTTTAAAAAAAAAAAAAACACAAAAAATTCGAAAAAATGAATGAAATATTTATTTGAATCGATAGTTTGAACCTTGCAATTTAATGTTTAAAGATAATTTCATGCAAATGTTGACCGCGGCTGCGTCTCAGGTAGCCCATCCGCTGAGTCCAATTTTGGCATACTCTTTCACACATATCGGCCGGTATCTCACGAATGAATACATGGATGTTGGCTTCCAGTGCGTCAATCGAAGCGGGCTTGTCCCTATAGACATTAGCCTTGACATACCCCCACAAAAAATAATCTAATGGTGTCAAATCGCACGATCTAGGCGGCCAATTGACCGGCCCGAAACGTGAAATTAACTGTTCACCAAACTCGCCTCGCAATTGCGCCATTGTTTCGCGTGCTGTGTGGCATGTGGCACCGTCTTGTTGAAACCACATATCATGCAAGTCAAGAACTTCCATTTCGGGCAAAAAAAAGTTTGTTATCATCGCTCGGTAGCGTTCACCATTGACAGTAACGCTGCGATTCGCATCATCTTTGAAGAAATATGGCCCAATAATGCCGCCGGCCCATAAACCGCACCAAACAGTGGCTTTTTCGGGATGCATTGGTAGCTGTTGCAATGCTTCTGGCTGATCTTCACTCCAAATGCGGCAATTTTGCTTATTTACGTACCCATTCAACCAAAAATGAGCCTCATCGCTGAACACAATTTTTCGATAAACAACATTTCGAACCGAGCACGAATTTTGATAGTAAAATTCAATAATTTGCAAGCGTTGTTCATTTGTAAGACGATCCATGGTTAAATTGCAAACCAAACTGAAGCTGTTTGACAGTGACACAAGGTACTAAACACACGTCAGCTGTCAAAACCAGTGTTGCCAAAACCAAACCAGCTTAAAAATCACCCGTTATTATACATATTGTTTAATTAAATCTTTAGGAAAATTTAGAATTAATGTACAAATGAATTAAATATATGTAAATAAATGAATTTAAAGTATGTACATATAAATTCTTAAATTTCTGATGTTCTTTGTCGTTGATATAATCAACAATTTTAGTTGGATTCTACTCGTAGTCTCTGGCTTATTAATGTATACTTTCTCGCCCCAAATGACGAAATCGAAAGCGAAAATTCCAAATACACAAATATTTTCTTGAATTAATTTTTTAAAATCATACGCAAGGTACTGTTTATTAAGAAAACTGTTGACGTTGACTCCTCCCTGACGACTAAACATACCCTAAGCGGAGCAACAAAGTTACGTGAGCGTGAGGATTCAAAAAGTGAGTTAAAATCCTTTGAACCCGCGAAGCCACCCGTTGTACTGGTTTTACAAGAAAATACGTCGGCTACATCAACCTTGAACGGTTTTCTAGGATTTAAGCAAACAATTTTTTTTCCTATTGAACTCATAAGATGCATCTTAATCTTAAAAAAAGCAAAATAAATGGTTTTTAATTATAATAAAATGAATATTTTTGAACCAAAGTGAGTCAAAAATTTACAATCCATGGACCACCAAAGTGGGTTAAAAATGCTTAACTGATTTTTGGAATTCCAACCCATCTAAGTGGGTCAAAAATCCATAATCGCCTTTTGGATTGTGGACTTATGACCCTGCGCCGGCTCAGTTATTTTGCAGCTTTGCAATCGGCGAATATTTTCTTCAGTACGAGATGTTTGTAGTCTTCCAGTTAGAGGAAGGTCTGGTGTCTCTGACTTTTGTCAAAAATGAATAATCAGTCCATTTATCTATATCGTTGATTCCAACGCTTGGTAAAATTTTTCGATTAAAAAACTGGCGATATGAACGTTGCATTTAAATTATTAAACTTAGATTTTTAAAATTAAATTCAACGATATAGACATCTTTCTGATATAATTAAATCAATCCAGCTTTTCTGAAGGTATTGTTGTCAAATTAAAAAAATCTTTTTTTCAAATGTTTCTTATTTCTTTCACTAAGCATAAGCAACACAATTTTTTTTTTCTAAAAAACAAAAAGTTATTTCTCCTTGTGATGGTCTTAAACAAACAGTAAACAAAAAAAAAACCTAATCCCATTTTATATAATTAGTAATTCAAATAGCAAATACAAATAACCAACAAAATACCAATCGTCTCTCCGTCAAAACAAACAATCGAATATGTAAACCTACCTAAGTATATATACCTACATCTTAATAGAACACAACAGAAGCTAACAAAATAATAATGATGAATCGAGAAGAACATAGAACAACCACAGCTGAATTCATGTATACAAAAAAGCCTATACATTATATTCTTCCTATTGATGCTTTTGTTTAAACAATTGTTTGTCCAGGGCACACAAAATTCGTCCCTTAGACATAAGAAAAAGGCATCTCAATTAGTCAGTGGATGTACTGCGTACAGAGTGTTGTAGAAAGCAATCCTTAGTTGGGTGAAACATACACACATTACGCTGCTATAGTCCTTCCTTTTCCGAATGCGATGCTCTCTGTCTCATTTCAAAACTCTTCGAATTGGGGTGACATTTCAATGTCGGAAGGCCACATCATATACCTAGTACCTGTAATTCCTATCCCTGACTTCACAAAAGATTGAAATTCTCTGCTTAAGTCAGTTCGTCCATAGAAAGTAGGTAAGAAATATCAGTGGAATGGAGACTTTTGTATACGTGAGGGAAAATAACTTTTTTGTATCGTGCCCCGAGGGAGTTCTTGTCCAAAATGGAATTCCATTCATCTTTTACACTCAGCTCCCCTTAACAAAAAAAAGAAGAAAACTGCGGGGGTTATTCCAGTATAGAGGCTGGGGTCCCACATAGCTCACTGAAATGTTAGCAGGTATTTATTTTTTTTGTACTAGGGGAAACTTAATTCAGACCAGAACTTGAACCCCGTACCCATCCTCTTAAACATTGAAGGAGGCAATTGCCATTATTGTGTTAGTGTCAAACATTTGCATTTTAACGAAACACATTTTCCACAGAGATATTATGCTATACAGAGAAAGAGGCAAATCATTGGGGAATTCTATAACGTCGTCGTCGTACGTTATACGTGCACACAGAAGAAAAGTAACTTTTGTAACTTTTCGGGAAGTTATTCCATAAAAACTTGGGTAAAAATAAGTTTGTGTATAAAACTTTAGGTTTTCCATAATGAAATCAAAAGAAAAAGAATGCCCATTTCGGAAGTGCGAAATTTAAACTTTTGTTTATGTAGTATATGTATACTCATACATGATAAATGTATTTAGGTCCACATACAATTTATGGAGATTAAAGATGATTTTTTTTTTTAATTTGGCTTGGATGAAATAATAATTTTTATACATAAAGTAAGGATGACCACCGTTTTTGAATAATGATGGGATGAGAAGAGCAACCACAAGTTAAAAATGATTAAAATCACAATTAATACTAACAAACGTATTAAAACGCATTTAACCAAGAAAAGTACGTATACGCCCCAGTGTACCATTACTAAAATATCATTTCTCGAAAACTAGTCCAGTCACTTAGACCGAGGTTTGGAAATTGGTATTTTTATTGATTTTACGGTTCTGTTTTGAAATTCTCACTTTGCCACCTCGTATCTTTGCCACTCGTGCCAAGATTTTTTTTTTTTTATATTTTTTCCCTTGAAGGTTTGAATGAACAACAAACACTTGGGTGATTATCAGACTTCTTGTAGTTGCGCTTGATTATTGATCAATTTAATTTGAAAAACTTTTTGCCGTCACTAAAGGCAGTTAAAAGCTATTTTGAAATTTGTTATTATTATAAGAGATTCAGTTTCAGTTTATGCAAGATAATATCTTATTACGTATAATTTCTAGATCTAATATATGTATGAAAATACATAACAAATGACAAAATTTGAGAGCATAAAAAAAATAATAAAAAAAATACATATTTAAAGTTGAAAGTAAATAATAAAGATTAACATAAGAAATTAATTATTTAGCAAAAGAAAATAAAAAAGAAGAACAATTTAAAATTAGAAATAAAAACAAAATAACAGAGTAGGTAACTTAAGGAAATCAAGAAGATTAAGATTAGGAAAGGAAAAACATAGAAATAGTAAGGAAAAGAAAGATTAAGTGGAAGAAAAATGAATTTTACGCGACGAATGAGCTCATTAAGATTTCAGATTTGCTCATTTGAGATAACATAAGGAGTCCTCACAATAATTTCTCACACAAAGACACGTTATATTATATGAAATATTTTTAATTAATATTCATTTAAAAAACTTGACCATAGAATTTTTTTCAACACTCACTTTGTGGAGATTTTTTGTTACTCTCATTGAATTCTCTTCTGGCAGCATTTTCTACACATTCATCAATTATTCTAGAAAGCTGAAAAGGCATTATTTTTTTTAAACCTACCTTCTGACACAACCAATTCTCAAATGTTTGTTGGTTTCTTATCAAAAGGCACGTCTCTATACTCTGTTTAATTTGAATATGCAGTATAGGGAAGATAGGATATTTGCCTTTCACCGATACTATCATGGATTTCAATAACCTATCTCCATTTCAAAGCTCTTACATGGTTGCCGTAGTGATCATTATAGATCGGCATGATTCTCTCATAAATGTACGTAGGGTTACCAACCGTTTAAATGTAAATAAACACAGAAACAGTACAAAAATTGTATCAACTGTAAATTAAATGCATGTAAAAGTTTATTGCACTGCACTATTTATTCACGAAATCCTGTTTTTATTTTAATTTTCATGAACACAAAAACTATTTGGCATTTAAAAATTGAAATTACAATTAATTAATGAACCAAACTCCATCCAAAACTTCCATCAACGAATAAATGTGGTAACTCTGAATAAATGTGTTTTTATTTTTAACAAACCAATAACCTAGAGATAAATATTGACGAGACGATCAGGCTTCTCACAGAAGGAGAAAAAAGAGGTCGTGTTGGAATGTACGTGGGTTTATGGAATATTACAAAAAAAAATTTCAATATAATTCAAGGGCTCGTTTTTTTTTATTTCAGTGGCAATTTCTTAAGTTGAGTGCCATGAAAACTCCAGGCACCAGTGTGTTTGAAAAAGTGCCATAAGGCCTGTACTGTATATTCAAATTGAACAGAGTATAGTTGAAATTTTGAATTTATCTTGAATACATAAAATTACAGATTTATTTTTCGTTTTAGGAACACATAAAATACCTTTTATTTAATTAATTGGTAAAAATTAAACAAAATAATTAATAAAGTATTTATACATTGTTAAGTAAAAAAAATGAATTCTCTTTTTTGTTCACTTTATGTTAAATATTTAGAATTTTGTATGTTTTCTGACTTTTTTTATTAATTTTTAAGTTTGAATATTAAGCAATTTTATTTTGGATTTAAGCTTTTTTGAGACAATAATAGCAAAAATGTTATTAAATGGTAATAAGCCTTCTAATTGGGTGATTTCAGATTTACTTACATACTTACATAAGTATAGGGTATAGAATTTTTAATCTAAAAAAAAGTTCTTTTTTTGCTGATAATGGGCTGGACTGGACTTGTTCAACTTAGTGAATTATTTTTTTATTATTATTATTATTATTATTATTCTTTATTTTTTCATAAAAAAAAAAAAAACATTACAAAAATTATTTAAAAAGATCAAAATAGCATGGCTGCATTCTGCCGTTAAAACAAAATAACATTAACAGAGAGATTAATACAATATGCTTAAACAAATTTAGAATAAATCAAATAAGAGTTAAAATTTTTATATGATACAGTTTAAAAAAAATTTAATGACATTTCCAAAACAAAAGTTATTACTACGCAATATAGCTTTTAGTTTAGCGAAAACAAAATTAGAAAACTTGAACCAAGATGAAGCCTTCGGATTTCCTGTAGTATCGGGCATAGCGCCAAAAAATGCAAGACATCTTCGTTCTGATTAAGGTTGCACAGAGAACAAATAGGATTAATATCAGTTCTATGAGCCCTATAGTTTAGTTCAAACATTTCGGTTCGAATTTTGAAAATTAAACCCATTTCAAAAGCTGAGAACTCTTCCCTGAAATAGTTATTTTCACTCAAACCTAAAATGAGTTGCTTATACATGGTCCGAGAGTCTGACGATCTAGCCTTATTGAGACAGGACTGATACAATTTATCATCAATGATACTGATACAATTATATAGAGTATTTTTTAGATCTTCCACATTTTCTACTGATAGAGACATTGCAAAGTTATTAATAACTGCAAGATCATACCAGTTCTTGATTGGACTATATCCGCATTGAAATTAAACTAAAAGTATTTGTTTTTGTAAGTTTCGATCAGACCGTTTCATGACCCTGACTATGTAATCAGCGTTTGCCTTTAGATTTCTCAAAAATAGTGGAGGTAAACCTGACTCAACATGAATAGCATAAGTTGGGGTATTAATAGGCAATTTAAATATGCGTATTAAAACCTTTTGGGATATTAAAATCGTGATCGTACATAAGAGCAAGTTCGTGCGACCCAGTTGTGCATTTTTGTTGACTTTACCGCACAAATGGGGTTAAATTCAAATCTTACGTGAATTTTGGAACACCCCTTAATAAATATTTAGTTAAGAGATTTAACGAAACGATTTCAAAGGATAAGTACATACTTTTCTTATTGCAAGTTGTGTATAAATCGAATCATCCTCAAGTATAATTTACTTTTTCTTAACAATTTCCTTACCAAAACTTAATGTTAGTTTGTATCTACTGCAAAGTTATTTTATTTTATTTGCTGATAAACATCTAAACTTTTTTAATTAAAATAAAATGAAAATGCAAACATTTACTGCATTGCATTCAAATGAGTAAGATTGGCTTTTCCAGGATAAGATGTGTATGACAGATAACATCAGAATAATATTTTCCATCAGCAACCAACTTAAAACCCTGGCATCAACTGATTTAAATGGAGACAACTACAACTCAATTCGTTCAAGTTAAACGAATCAAATTCTTTCTGCAAACATTTTCGCTTCGTTTGTATATCGAATGTTATCTACTTTCCTTTTAAAAGTACCCAAGTTGAAGTGTCAGTGTGTTATTTGATCAGTAATTGAAAAGGAGTCACACAAAGAAATTTTTGGAAGTACTTTTATTGAGAAGATGTTTCGTATACTATTTCAAATAAACTTTTCTGTTTTTGGAGAGAGTCCATTTGGACAAATGATGAACAGAAAAATTACAAATTCTGTTTAAAGATGTTAATATCAAGAAATTCTACAACTAGAAAAACATCATCAATTAAAAATATGGAAAATAAATACTTACGTCAGGGAATCCAAATTCGTCGGTTGATTCGGCAGTAGAGAGCCATTTCTTCGGGATCGAGAGTATTGAGTCTCTCCATCCTAAAAATAAATAAGAAGGTAATGTGATATTAATACAACTGTAAAACAACACATATACAAATAAAATGAAATAAAAGAAATATTGACACTGATTAGGTTCTAAATGACAATACATTTCTCGTTGTTATCTCATTGCATGGTGAACAAGCAAATAAATAGATTATATCACGTGTCATGTATGAAAATAAAAAAAAACACCTACCTGCCATCATCATCCCCATTTTTTTTTTATGTTGATATTTCATATACACAACCCCAAACATAATAAATACGAGGGGTAGTTTGATAGATTGGCTGACAGTGGCGATTTGTTCAATCATTTTGCTTGGTCTTCGTCCTGATGGTCCTGCTTTCGCAATACTATAACGATTATTCATTCTTTTCTATTTTCTCTACATTTCACCTCTAGAGTCTAGAAGAAGAGGGTGAAATTAAGGCAAAAGCAAGAACAAGACTTTGTGTATATGCTGCTGGTAGACAATTTAAGTCATGACCACAAGATTAATGATAGAACTGTGTATAGTCTTTATTGGTTTCTTTAATGGGTAACGAACAAATCGGACAAATAAGATGTGCTTGGATACAATAATGGTTTGATGTATATCGTGTATTAGAATCGACAGTAACGGTGATGTTAATTAAGTTTTTTTTTTTATTTTTGTCGGGCGTTCCTTTGAGTTATTGCTTAAGGACGACCGTTCGGCGGTGGCGTCAGTTGACGAGATTGTAGGTATAATTAACTCATCGTCTAAGGTAATTTACTGCTATACGACTAGGCCCTTGGGAGTTTGTCAATTTTTCCAATATTTGAAATAACGCCAAACATAATTTATTATACACTTTATGGATGCTTTTATTGAAAACAAAATTCATTAGCTAAACCTGTAACTTGATTTTGGGAAAAAAAACCTTAAAGTGAAGAGTGGAATCACAGTTTTGTGTTAATATAGGTTGGCGCAAAATTAATCACCAGGTGCAAAAATTGCCATCGGTTACAAATGACGGCAAATGTCAATTCTACTTTGACATTTATGAAGTAAATAAACAAGACATGAATCACTATATACTCCTAAAGAACGTTGTTTTAATTGTTTTAATTTTGACATTTACCACGATTTGCAAAACTGAAAACTTTAGCACCCGGTGATTAATTTTGATAACTTTTGTTTAATTTCTTCGATAAATAATAATTCCTCAATTTTTTTAATTATTGGTATGTATCCTGATTATTTTCGTTAAGCAGTGTATATATTTTAAAATTAATATTTAAAAAAAAACAGAAGAAATATTTAAAATCAAATCTCTAAGCAAAACGACATACATTACGGTGATACTATGAAAATTAATTAAAGGATGCCCCAATATTCAGGAACGATTTAAATTTCACGTCACGCGGTATGGTGTTACCACTTGCCAATGAAAAAAAGACAGCTCGACAAAACTGACAGATTAGATTTGATTAATAATGACTTTATTTAATATATGTAATTTTTTATTTCAATATTGTAATAAATCATAAACAAGCCCTTTTCATTTGAGCTAAGAAACATGTGTTGTGAAATAAATTCAACACTGACAATTGAGGGTTATTAAAAATAGAGCGCTACACGGAAAAAACAACACGCTTTTGTTGTTAAGCAAAAGTTTGAAAAAATAATTTTTTTTTTCGAACAAAATCATTTTTAGCATAAGGCTCGTTAATCTTCAAAATTGTCGAATTTAGAAAATACATAAGTGATTGTTGAGAAACAAATGTACCCACAACGTGTCAATGTTTTATTAACAAAAATCGAGGTCTTTGCCGTCTGTCATAATTTTTATAAGTTTATAATTTTGTTTGATTATTTATACCTATACTTAACATTTTTATTTAAAAGTTGTATCACAATAATTTATCAAAATTCCCCATTTATTATTCTTTTTTTTTTATATGTTACTGCAAGTTTGCAGAATTTTTACAATTTTTCGACATCTAGTTGGTTGAGTATAAATAAATGTTCTTCGTCGGTTAACAAATAATTACCAACAAATTGAAAATGTTTACTCGCTCCCTCGCACAAATCGCACAGTATTCCTTTCCGCATGCAAACGAAAATCATTGAAATCTCATCTATTCTGTACTCATCTCTTAAATAATTGTTCCCTAAGAGAGTAATCCAAACGATTAAAAATTAAACTGTACAGCAAACTCTAAGCTTCCTCCTCATATTTCTGCCTATATTGCTCATCCAGGCACTCGATGAGTTTGAACAAGGTTCACATTTCATATTCTCCAGACAAATTGAACCATTTCTAAAACCATTCTTTTTGGCTCTGTACCGCTGGAATAATTGCCTTTTATTTCTGGTATTTTGGCATTTGTTAAACTTTTAGTATATAATAAACTTGCAGTTTAAAAGTTTTGACAAATAATGGTGACAGTCCAATTTCTGTCATAGAGTAGGTATATTATCTCCAGAGAAACGACTTTAGATTGTTGTTCTCTTTTACTCTACAATCTGTTGGTTTACTGGTGTCAACTATTGCATAACAAGTATTATTTGTTCTGTGCATTTTAAATGGGACCCGAACAAACACTAGGTACTTTAAAAAATAGTAGACACACTTTTTAACCCTTTTTAATGCAAATTATAATAAATAACATTTTTTGTTGCTTCTGACAAAATAATTCAACCCATACGGATTCACCGATAGGTAAAAAAGAAAGAAATAAGAGAGTTTTCGCTTACTCACTTCAAAAAAATTGCGGGTGTTTCAGGCAAGAGGGGAACCAGTCGGTTCTCTAGATAATTAGGTCTATTCTGCCATATCTATTATTCTGCTATGAATTTTATATGAATTTTATGTTATAAATCATAAAAGATTTTCACCATAAAACATTTTTTATAATATTGGTATTCAGATGTTCGATCTTTTATAAAATTCTGTAATAAAACTTCGTAAACGAAATATATTAGGAAACAGAACTTAAATCTATTGTCATAATCAGCTATTCTAAAAAAATTCATTGCTGGAAAATAAATTGAAACTCGTGAATTACAATTAAATTTTAAAATTTGTATTTATAGTGATAGTTTGTATATTTATGTTGCCGACAACAAATCCAACGCTAAAAAGTTGCAAGAATCGCACATCGGGAAAACCTCAAGGGGACTACGTTTTACACCTTAGCTCCAACATAAGTTCTGTGCTTTCATACAAAAAATTAATTCTATTTTAATATACTTAGTTTTTTTGTATTTAAAATATGGTTTTCTTACAGGTTTAGCACAAGGTTCCACAATTTACATTATTCTTAGAGTCTATTAACCATAATCTGGAAAGATTCAGGCGGGTATGCCATCAATACTACATCATTCGCAAAAAGAAGGGGCTTTATTTATGCAGTTTAGCAGTTCAGTTGGGGCTGCGTGCATATACTTTGTCCATTTAATATTGCTGCCTTCTTGTCTCTAAATAAGTTTTGGATAAATTGACCAAATTTTAGGTTCATATACGTAGGTATATGTACATATTTCAGAAATAGATAAACAAAAAAAATTCTTCTCAGATGTCAAAATATATTTAAGATAGCTTTAAATAACCTTTAAACGCGGTGGATGGAGTGATTATAGATACCTATTTCGCACTTGAGACCTATTTAAAGGTATTTTAAAGTTAAGAAGGTGTGGTAAATATACACACCCTGTCGAAAACTGAGTTGCTGTCATCGATTGGCTGCTGTCAAGTCAATAAACCTCGTGGAAATATTCATTTGAAATATAACCACGCGAAGAAGCAGTCATATATTGAAATAAAATAAATGAATTAAGTTAATATAATTGAAATCGCTTATATTTTTCATGGTTTAGGTTACAACAGAAGGCTTTAAAATTTCAACTGTAATTTATAACATGTCTCAAATGATTATTTCACAATATTTTCAAACCATATTCGCTAATCTCTGAAAAACCGTTAACGAAATAAAGGAAGGATATTATAATACATTTATTATAAAAATGGTATTAAGTTGATAAATTCCGGTTTTATGAAAACATAAAATGTTAAATGTTTGGGACAATTTTTCATTTATTTTGCACGAATTGCATATACAATTATACTTACCTATGATCCAATATTGACATAAAAATTTAATCAACTAATATTTTAAGTAGGGTTAATTGATACTTCAATTGAGTTCTTGAAGCATTCCTCGCTGTCTGGAGCCACCTATGTAACTATAATGTAAGAAATTAATAAACATAAAATGTCTCTCAGAAATGTCGATACCAATTATTCTAATGAATATTTTGATATACCATTACTTATTTGAATTTCATCTTACCCAACTTTAATTTCAATAAACTAAGAACTGTCCTTTCACAGTAAATCAATTTTAAAATTGAAATTAAAACTTGTATCCAATAACGAGTCAATAAGTTAGGGTACCCCCTTAAGCATTACCTGTGCTTACTGGAGTAGTCTATATTTATTGAAAGTATTTCTCCTCAAGCTCATATAAATATAGCACAGAATATTTTATATTCAAATATGGAAATGGAAATGATAAATTAGAAAGGATGGAAAAATAATTGAAAAATCTCCCGCCGCGCCACGCCACGCCATCCACCGCCATCTCCACACGAAAAGGGCATGTGAATAAAATATCCATCATGTTCAACGAAAAAACACACCTTCATTTCTTCATCATTTCCTCCTCGCTATTACTCAGCTATCCAAACAATGAACAAAAACGGAGAGCAATTTTCCATTTGAAACGGCACGTGGCGCTTTTAATTTTACCTACCACTACCTATCGAATCGACCTACCTGTTCGTTTAATCATTTAATTCGGCATCGAACAATTTTCTATCGTCGTCGTCATCCAATATCCCTCTCGAATCCCCTTTTTATAACATGCTTACATATACAGATATAACCAAACCCCAATCAACAAAATAGAAAACGTGCAAAACTACCACCCAGAAATATAATAACATGCGGTTTTTCTTGCATTCATTTTATCTCAGGGTTAAAAACGGGCATATTCTATACGTATATCATTGTTAGGTATGTTTGATAGTATAACGAGGCCAATATTGACCCGAGATTTATGCTAAGCCCTATAGAATTATAACACTTTTTGTAACGAGCTTCGCAAAAGGGACACAATAATTTCAAAACATTTTAATTTTGCTTCAAGCTTGCTCATCATGCTCATGCTCAGGAAGGTACGGTTCGAGAAACCGAGATACATTGAAAAGAAAATCCAACCATCATCGATAGAAGACAAAGGTAAAAAGGGGTTCTACCACGCGCTTAACATACGAAATGTTCTTTCCTCATTAGCAGAATTGACCTTTTTTGCTTGCGCTATAAATAGGTGGTGGTGTTTCTAAGAACATGATCTGGATTCCTTTAAAAAAAAAACAGTTCCAGGCTATATCTTATTTAATATATATATATTTTGAAAAGATTTTTTATTTAACTTCATATTGAAGGTTTAAGGAGTTAAAATTAGGGTGTTCCTCCGATGGGAAATCGCAAATCTGGTTGAGAAGACTATAGAACATAGAAGGGAATAAAAGTCTTCACAAGGTGATTGAGTCCTTTTAATATTTTTTAGTATATACATATATAACTTTTAACTTAGAATCCATAACTTTTAAAAACAAGAACATACGACCGAGTTGTACACTTTACAGGGTAAGACTTAATACTTCTTTACACGCTTGTCGTGTCGTGCGTAATTCCACTCACAATACCACAAGTTATTTTGGTAGTTTTTCATAATTTATTGCTACGACTATATACTGTACATATATCTGAACATAATAATATTAAAGTTTACAAGAAAATGGGGTGCGAAAGATCTGGGACAGCTTTTTCCTTTTTTTTTTTTTCTTTTTTCTATGGTGAAATTATTCTTTCTTTTTAGCTGTCATTATAGAAGAGTGTGGTTAAGGTTATATAACTATCTACTGACATACACTCTTATTTGGATTTCAAAGGACAAAATGAGAATTTATAAATGGGAAAAACTTTTTAATTGAAATACATACATACATATATGTGGAAGTTTTTGCTTAACTTAAAACCCTAGTAGATGATAAAATATCAGTAATTTGATAAGTGAATTTTGGTGGTTGGATATAAGGGAAAAGGATCGTGTTTAAAACTTTTCAGTCGATTTATATTCATGACGTGTAATGTTAGTTTTTTTTTTTTGATACATAAGAATTTCGGTTTTTTACAAGAGAATATATATAAAGTTTTATGTTGAAGGATTTTAAAATTTCTTTTTAAGTGTGTTTGTGATGTATGTTTGGTGTGGAGAAAATTTAATTAAAGAAGCTACAGTTTATGAATTAATAACGAAAATATCTATGTCACAAAAGAAAATAAGGGAGTCGAAACTCTGCTTTCAGTCATTTCTACTGTACCTATACACTTAAAGAGGGGGAGAAAGATTTGTACCCTTTTAGCTTCATACTTTATTTACCATCTTTATGAACATGTTACTACAAGTCACAACAGATACCTATACCTACCATCTTAATTCCAATTGATAAAATAATAACAACATCCGACAGTTTTTTCGTGATTTTCAAAACGTCTGTAACGCGTTGCATATTTCATTTAAAATAAGAAAAAAAGTTGTGAAAATAAGTTTGTCTTTAATTAAAATAAATAAATAACAAAATTAGTTTTTAATTTTTATTATTGTTATTTAATTATATTTTTTAATAAACCATAAAACTTTATTGTTTTTTATTGCTTTACAAAGTTTGGAACCACTTCAACATCTGCGGCCACATAGAATTCAATCATAACTGTTATTATAATCAGAGAAAGAGAGAGAGAGAGATAGGTAGAGAGAGAGAGAGAGAGAGAGAGAGAGAGAGAGAGAGAGAGAGAGAGAGAGAGAGAGAGAGAGAGAGAGAGAGAGAGAGAGGGAGAGAGAGAGAGAGAGAGAGGGAGAGTAGAAGTAAATTCCTTCATTAATAGTCCATTGAAATGTTACAAAATTTTGCCCGAACCTCGCATTTAGTAAATGACAAGGTTTTTTTTTAAATGTGTAGGGTGCGTCGGTGTGCGATAATTTTCGGAGCTGTTACCCCCCCCCCCCAAACCATTTAGTGGTCGGAAGGGGGGAGGGTAAAAGTTTATTCACCATACCTAGAGAATCATGATTTACATAAATAAAATTTTACCTCAGTTTTGTAGAACATTGAATTTTCTACAATTCTTCTATACACACTTTTACCAAGAAATCAAGAAAAAAAAAAGTTATAATTAAAAATATACAAACTTTTCATTATTTTACCAATCAAAAAGTTAAATGTTATTTCTTTGAAAACGTTCGTCTATTTTTAGTCGTAAATGTTTGTATTCCTGATTTCTCGGTAAAACTTTGTATAACAAAATTGTGGAGAATTTAATTTTCTACAAAACTGGTAAAAAAAATGGGAATTCAATGTAACATTTCAATGGACTATAATTCTATTTTCATAAAAGTTATTCTTTTGATGCACTTTTTCTCCGAAACGCTGCCATTTATACGTATTAGCAGACGAACGTATTCGTTATCATATTTCCTTCACTATAGGACTATTTGTAACATTAATATCGTTTGGTTTCCTTTTACTTCATAAATGCGAGCTATCGGTCTATAACAATGAACTGACGGCAGCAAAACAGTTGAGTCGATTAGAAGTTTCAGCTAAAAGATCATTTTTAAAAATAAGGAAAACGTCGGAGATAAATTATATCCCTGTCGTACACTAGCGTTTCTTCTTTACTAGGTTCGTAATATAATTTCTAATCCATTAAACTAAAGAATCGTCAAATCCAAATGCACTTATTTTTCGCGTTCAGAAAAATTAGATCTCAGAGATTTTTCTCATTCAAAAAGTGAGCACGCGAATCCAAGATTTTCTTTCCGCAGAAAAGCAAAGAAATTTTGCTGAGGAATCCTGTTAATGTAACTGAGATTGCTGACATCTCTGAGATCTTATTTTCCCGAACATGGCTATTATAAAATTGAAAATGTCGAGGGCAATCATTTTGTTTTCACAGAAACTAGTATGTTGAGATTGGTTACAACTTCGGGCTAGAGAAGCCATCAGATTACCGGTAAATCTTTTATTAAACGGAAACAAAAGGCTTTCTAAAAGAAGTTTCATTAAGAAGTTTTTGTTCTTCGAGATATTTCATGATCCGAAATTTATCAATGTTTCCTTGACCGTTGAAAATATAATTGATGAACAATTAGAATGGAAAGATTATTATAATCCTTTTTTGGGAACGAACTGAACAAATAAATGTTGCGAAATGAAAAAAAATGTAAAAACTTTTCAGATTCTAAAATTTTTTCCAACATTTAATTTTTTATATTATATTTAAGAATTTACTTTAGCTGAGCATTTTGTAAAAGTTAAGAGTATATAAAATTTAACAAAAATAGATAACAAACGAAAAATAAAATAAAAATTGTTTTGAACAATCATTTCAGATTGACAATTGGTCTGTTTAATAACTTGAAATTAAAAAAAAAGTCATCATTTTTACAAATTGCTGTGGAGGATTGCTTTTCCTCAGTTTTACAATAAAAATATAAAACACAGCAACTGTTGCTGTGCACATTGCACGTAGCAAGACAATAGGAAGACAGATTGTGCAATTATTGTTGGACATTTTTTTAATAGTTAATAATTTTGTAGTAGATTAATTTTGAGAGTATTGTTAAACGGGATTGTATGGTGCTTTCAAAAGAAAATTAAAAAGGTACACAAATTATCCTTAAATATAATATCCTCAGATTTCTCTCTAGACATCTACTTTCCCCTCCCAGATTTCACCAAACGAAAAGAAGTTGCATGTTTGACTTTAAAAAAAAATCATAAAAAATTTATTCTATGGCTGAGCAATTAGTACCTTTCAAACTTTCAAACTTTCATACTTAATTTATATTTAATTACACAAATGAGGTGCTAAATCCCGGAGCAGCAGTATTATGTTGGACAAGCGATTGACCGCATTTCGAAAGCGTTAATAAATAAGAAAGTAAAATAAACATAAATCTTTTACCCTATTTGATTAGGTTATTCTCACACCATGTTATCCTTTATACATCCTATACATTCTAACTTCCAAAAAATTCGTAAAAAATGTTCACATTCATCTCGATTCAGTAACACAAAATAAAATACACAATAAAAATGTAAGGAAGGAAAGGACATTATTCTTCCGGGACAGGATTGACAATTCTTTTGTTGGGCAAAACACTTAAGAACAACCCGAATAAGTCTTATAAAAAAAAAAAAAAATTGAACAAAACGTAAAAGCTAAAACTTTTCTTCTAAGGAAGTGATTTTGCGCTACCTGCAATCGTGATCGTATATCTCAGAAGGTCGGAAGTGTACATCCTATCGATTTGTTCATTTTCATTTTATTATCTCTCATTATTATCTTCCCCCTGACAACAACAACAACAAAAAGTGTTCTTTTTCCGCATTGTGCTATCACACTCAAAGACTTAAAGTAAAATTGGACAAAGAATATTATTTCTTTTTATATATATGTATGTTCTGAAAGGATTTTCACTTATAAACGACACAACAATCTTGCATGTTGCATGTGGACTATAGTCCTTTGGATTATCTCTTTCAATGTTCGTCGACAAAGTCTTTACCTACACATAATACCTTTAAGTCACACACAGCATCAATTTACCGTAGCTACATTATTTGAAGAATTTATTGTGCTTCATATCCTGAACTATGCAGAATGGGAAGTGCTTGATGTACATATATTCTTGCAATTTCCTGCTACACAAAATTCAGAAATACAAAGAAGGGAGGGTTAAATTTACTACGTCCATCTGAGGTCAGCTTTAATGGAGTGTTTCGTGAAGACCTGTATGTTTGTTCGACTCATATCCCGGATGTCATTTCATTCTATCATTCTCCCACCTTCTACTTTATATAAAAAGTTTTTTTTCCATTTATTTTCGAATTTGTTTAAGACACTGAAAATCTCCATGAAAAAAAAAAATATTATACAATATTCTCTGAAATGTCATTAAGGAGAAAATTCTTCCTTTTGCTCTGCATGAAGTCAGTCAAATGCAGACATAGCTTTTGAATGCGATATCCTTTTATTTTTAGCAACATGAAAGATTGACTGCTGCTAGCGGGAGACTTGATTTTCGCTATAGGTAGGTACATATATACTGTACATATATTGAGCGGAAAAATTCCTCCTTGTCTGCCAGACATTCAACCTCGAATCGTGTTAAAGAAAAAAATAAATTGTATTTTAATAGAAGAATAAAAAAATATTCAGGTTTTCAGACTGATGGTTTGGTTAAGGAGTTAACTAAAAGATGTATATATGCAAACTACATATGTATGTATGTACATATATGCCTGTTCAGATTGAAATATTCTATTTTTAAACAAAGAAGTTGGTAACAACTAAAAAAATAGCAAGCACACTGATGATTAAGCTTTTTCTTTTGATCTTAGAAGTGCGATTAGTGTTAAAGTGTGGTTTTTTCAGGTTTTGAAATTGTCACAGGAAAATAAACAAAAATGACTCAAGTCGCTAAATCCTTGTGAAAAACTGTGATTTTCTAATTACAGGTTTAAGTGTGACTGTGATTTATGAATCACTGGTGAATTTAACCTGCGATTGTGATTGGTAAATTTTACATGTTTATGGAGGTTAAAAAAAATTCTCAGTAAAATAAAAAGCAATTAAATGAGCAATAACAAATAAGTTATTTAAGTTTCCTCGTGGGACTTAACCCTAAATACAAAAAATGTACAAATCTTGAGTCCCGAATTCCAAATTATTGAACAGCAAAATCTCAAATGTCTAAAATAAACTTTTAGTACATTTTCAATATATTTTCTTGCTCTATAGGGCAATTCATAATTTTGATTTACAAAGTTCTTGTTTTCAATTATAACTAAATACAACTTCTAACCGTAAAATTTAATTATTTTTAAGAACGAAAGACAATTCAGAACTTTCAAATATGAAAAATCGAATGTGGTATTTATAGTACGAGTTGTAAAGTATATCTAGCGATTAAGTAAAACAAACCAATTTGTTCGGCTTTGAAGGGTTTTTAACTTGCCGAAACCCCCTTTCAGACCAGTTTAAGATTATATTTGATAAGATAAGTTCAATAGCTGCAATGTGTATTACTTGTTGTTTGTCAGTATATGTAATCGAATAGACAATGATATGAAAGTGTTTTATTAATTGAAGGATTAATTGAGTCAATATTGTGTTTTTTCAATTAATTTTCAGTTATTTTATTTTACATTATTTTTACGATAGCCATATCTCATTTACAAATTTTCAGCTTCCTAGAGTTTGTTTTAGTTAAAAAATAACAAAGAAATGCAGATGTAGCAAAGGGAGTATTTTTTTAAAAAAAACTTGACATGTAAAATGTGACGTCAAATGTGACGTTTACCCAAAAAAAAAACAAAAACATTCCAAATGCGTTTCCTTACTTTTCATTTCTGGTCAAAAATTACAACAAGAACATCAAAAAGCTCGAGTCTAAACTTTTTACCAAACTTTTCCCCAAACAGTAGAGAAACAGACCTATTAACCCGTTTTATGAATTCCGGTACGTTTTGAAATCCTTTCGTTTGCAAACTCTAGTGGTCTTATTTATAAACGTTGTCTAAATTTAGACAACTGTCCAACTTCGAAAAATGTGTTCAAAAACCTTGTTTATTGTTGTCTTATAGCTGCCTACACAAGAGTAGTAGAATTGCCTTTACCGTGAATAATGTGATATTTATTTTTATTAAATAAAGCATATTTCCACCAATTTGAAAATACATAGTTAGATAGTGTCTAGGTACCTATACAAAAATCTAATAAATACGACTATAGGTGTTTTGAAATACTTTTCGCTTTTAATACTTGCGGAATGAGTGTTCTTTTATTTTCGATCTGATTGAAAATACTTGATATTTGGAATTCATTTGATTTTTTTGTGATTTATGTTTTCAAAAAATTTGACGTTTCGAATTTTGTTTTTACTAATTTCGAAAGAAAAAAAGGTTCGTATATTGGCTAACATGAAAGTGAAATTCAGAACACCTTTTTTCAATTCGGGCGGAAATCAATTTTTTTACGGATTTGATTCGGAAAGGAAATCAGGACAGGGGTGGATTAAGTGTGTTTATTATAAAAGTGATCAAGGGTGTTATTTGCACTTGCCTTTCCGCGATAGCTAAAAACGCATATTATTAAATTGTTTTCTATAAGGTTGAAAACATCCTGGAGCTGCGAGCAGAACGGTGATGCGGAAGGTGAATAGAGCTTCGAAAACAAACAAATGATTTCTTATGAGAATTCTTATATATGTTTAAAACTTTTTTTTTTTAACAAAAAAGTTCCACATACAAAATCTTTAAAAAAAAAAATTGTATGTGCTCTTCGCCTCTGAATTATGTCTTCGATTGGTTTTAAGTAAAAAGGCTGGCATGGCACCCATTTCACTATTACAAGTTCCATTTTGATGTCACATTTATGAACTTTACTCCTTTCCAACACGTCAAATCATTAAGATTCTATGTTCTAAGTTTAAATTTTTATTTTCAACAAAAAATATTAAAATTAAACCTTGTTATTTTTAAGGTTTGCTTGGAGGATGTGTAGGTACTTCCCACTTCCAGTTATGCCACTCAACGCATTCCTTCTGGCTGTCAAGCCATGCATGACCGTCTGGACATCTAACAGAAAAACCTGGTACTCCCAGCTCTAGACATGCCCAATATTTTGTGGGATCCCAGTGGTTTCGAAAATTAACAATTTCTAGCTCAATAGGTTCTTTACATCCTGGTTGTCCATCATCATGAATGTGGTTAGCCGATGAAAATCCAACGATCAGCACAAAAATTGCAATAACTATACAAAAAATAAATAAAATCACACTTAAACCGAAGATACAGAGTTTTTTTTTTTTAATTTATAAAACAATTACCGTAAAATTTCATTTTTTAAAAACGAAAGACAATTGACAACTATCACGGACTTGAGAATTTAAACTATTATTTATAGTAAAGAAGTTAAATTAAATAACGACTTATCAATATAAGATATGAAGGAATTTTTAACCTAGCTTAGCTCAGTATAAGCTTCTATATGATAAGATAAATTATACATACATAGTAGCCATCCATTGCGTCTTAATGTTTGTAAGCTCATACAAAATATTCACTACGGGTAATAAAGTTCACGGATTGGTTGAATCAATATTATGTTTATTTTTTTTATATTGTTTATAATACTTTACTTTTGAATCATATAGGGATTAATTAATATTATATTTCATGCATAAACACACTTGAAAATAAGTATTTTCTTTTATTGAGCTATAACTTCATTCAAAACCAACAACAACAATAACTGTTTTGTTGATTAAAGTTATAAAATTAAATTCTTCTAGATATAAGTAGAATTTATTATGTTTGACAATTGAATTTATAAACCAAAGTGCTTGGTTTAAGCATTGTGCAAACCGATGACACGATGGCAATGGCGATAAGAGTATGAATGCCGCACAAGTAAATCAATTGAGAGGCACACATCTACACGCCATCCTTCAATGAAATTTGACAGTTTATAGCTTGACAGATGGGCAACAAACTAGATTTTGACGTATGTATATTGAATATTTCGATCCAAATGTCTTTCAAAAACGTTTATTTCCCCAGAAAAAAATGTAATTTAAAAATTTTGCATTTTTTAGAGGCTAACATGTAAATTTCAAATTTAATTAATTTTAACGTTAATCCAGCCATCCGTGGAGTGGACCGTGATTAGACAGTTTAGAAAAATGAAATCTAAAAAATATTAGTATATAAGAAAAGTTATGAATTCACTTCATTAATTTTTGATGGAGCAATTTTTTTTAAATGTTATTTTTCTGATCTGCCCGCCACACAAATAATATGGAGCTATAGTCAATTACAAAAAAAATATTAGATTCTAACAGGTACATATATACTTTTTTAATCCCAACCCAACACTTTTGCATCATTGCACGCGTGACGCGACTGAAATTTACTTTTGCAGCTTTTTTTTCTTAGGGGGCTTTCACATTCAACGACATGTTTAGGGAGGTTCACATTCAACGACATGCTACCCGACCCGAGTCGCTTTGGTAACGTTACTCGACATAATTTGTTTTCACTTCTTATTACGCTTAACTAGAACTTACTCAGAACTGTTTTATCTAGGTTTGTAATTTCAATACAATAACCATAAATTAAAGAAGCCAATTCTTCGGTAATGCTCAATTAGAATGAAAATATTGTCTTTTATCATTTACAGAATTTTGGAATACGGAATTATGAATTTAAAAATTTTGATATACAGAATGATAGATTTACAGAATTTTGGAATACAGAATTTTGAAAACCAAATTTTTGCATTTACAGAATAATGACCCCAACCCAAAATATTTCCTTTGGGTAACCAAACCCAACAAAGCACAAATTAAAAAAAAAACATTGAAAAAATACGAAAAATCGGAAGTTTTAATTGCGGGTTTATGTCATTCGATATTTCGTCTTTCGGAGTTTTATGGTTCGTGATTTTGTCTTTCGGAATATTTTTTTTCTCAGTTCAAATCAACTAAACTTCGACGTGGTGGTCATATTTTGTTTTGGTTGATATGCTTTATTTTACAGTTCACGTGCGAAATATATCATGCCATTCAAAAATTAATTAGTTCATAGAAATTCCACCGAAATTTGTTAATTAATTATATCTAAATATTTTTATTTCCATGCAAAACAATTGATTGTCAAATATTTTTTCTACAATTTATTTTACATGCATGATATATTTTTCCGCACCTTTACCAACTTCAACCAATTAAGCTTTATAAGAAAAAATTCTACTGCGAATATCTAAACACTCATCGTAGCAAACGGCAAACACACATTTAGACCACAAAAATGTTTTTTTCTTTTTTTAAACAATTAAAAAAAAACAATTTGTTTGTGTATGCAGAAAGTTTAGGTATACATATACATATATAATGAGGAAATTATTTCAAAGGAGTAAAACTTGTAAAATACTATAATCCCCACAGGATTCACCTGCAGGCTTGACTACCAAGTACCAAGAACCGCGAGTTCCCCCATTTAATAATAATAGTAACTAACGAACAAGAAAACCTCCCCAAATAAAGATACCCCACACATACATACAAAAAGAAAAAAAAATTATTCGCTTTGCCCACCGTTACCTCTCGATCTCTCGCAAAAGTTGAACCCTATATAAAGTTTATTTTTTTAAAAAGGGTGGAAAATGGCAAAAATATACAACTTTTACGTTTTCAAAGCTAAAATCATCGTGTTTCTATGATGATGTCGTGTTTGAACTTATTTTCATTTCCTTCCATGCCAGACAACCAAAATGGTACGAGATTTCCATATTTTATTGCCACCGGGCAAACTTTTACGTTGTTATATCCAACACGTCGCTCGGTCGGTCGAGTCAAACAGAAAGACTTATAACTACCTTAGTAGGTATATATACCTATCTACGTACACGTGAAATTAAATTCTGCTGTTTAAGACAGCCGCCTTATTATAGGCAATATTTTAAAGCAGCAAATATCAGCATCAAAATCTGCCCTTGTTTGTTGCCACAAAAATTTACTCATCTAATGGTTGCTACGAGTATATAGGAAGGAGAAGAATGGGTGAGGGGGCCGTTTATCTTTTGTTTTCGACACGAAACAACTACCGAGGGTTAGATAGATTGCCATTAGCATTATATTATGTATCTCCGTGCATACAGATAGATATAGATACTTTATCTACAACAGCATCAGTGTTTTGAGGGGGTTGTGGATGTGGATGCAAAGGCCTTTTTATATGTCTAGCGCCATGTTAATTACTTAATTTGAATCTACTTTGGTGGTAAACTCTATATCTTTTCCTATACCGTTAAACCAAAGAAGGGTTCCATTTCCAACACTATTTATACAGTATACGGTCTTACAGTAAGGTCATTCTAAAATTGCAGCCACGTGTCTTCTTTGTAAATTACCTCCGTTGTATTGTCCTTCATTATATTCAAATCGGAAGTCTGAGATCTAAAGAAGACGGAAGTGAGAGGGCAAAATGAAAAAAAGGATAATAAATTGCATTAAATTTGACATTATTGTTAAATTCGCTTTTATCATAAAACATATTTATATACGAGTATAGTAATATTTAGATGGAGATGAGAATTTTATGACTAGAGGACGGTATATAGGTTTCTGGTCTTTTGTGCGTATTACAAATGGCTTAAAAAATAATACTACATTTCTTGAGGGGATGTTGTGGTTCAATTTTAAGGTTTTTTTTTTCTAATGGAGTTTACATTGACTTCAAAAAAATAATTGAACCCTTATTTTGTTAAACTACAAATCTTATCTATCGTTATAATAAAGTCATAAGATAATAACCCTTCTCGAAAGTAGCTATGAAGTTTAAACCACGTTTTTATTTAAATTTTCATCTCCAGTAACTTGAATATTCGTAGTGTACATGTACCGAAAGATGTACACTAAACAATAGCCACGTTTTACTATCTAGGGATCTGGATCTGGATCAGGATCTTGTTTTTGTTATTCTTCATAAAACAACAAGAACTTGGAATCCTGCTCTGTATCTGGATCTATTTCAAAGATCCGGAAATAAGTTCTTACTCAGGTGGGTATATGGCGTTTCAGTTTTGAAAATCGGTAAGGTAGTGTAAGCTTTAGTGTAAAGAAAAAAGACAGTATTTAATATGAAAATTAAACAAACATATAAGAAAAAAAGAGATCGTAACGTTTTATTTTAATGGAATTATCCATATGGATCTTCGGATATGGAAAATAAAACTGAGCTAATAACACGCGTTTTATTATCGCCAATAACCCATATGGTTCACCCCAATAAAATAAAACGATACGGAACCAAATGAAAATAGTGTTGTATGCTCATCTCTTTTTTCTTATGTTTATTTAATTTTCATGTAGATACTGTCTTTTCCAAAACTGAAAGAGCCATCTACCCTCCAGAGTAAAAACTAATTTCTGGATCCATAAAGGAAACCCCGATAGAAACCTAGATCCAATGTTGTTTTTGTATCATAAGGTGTTAAAAGATAATCCAGACCCAGACCCGTATATATTAATGAAACGCGGCTATTAAGTAGGTACTATTTTATGAGATTTAAACTCTCCAAAAAATGCTTTAAGGTTAAGAAATATTCCTTAGTTTTGCTAATAAAAAAATATAAGCACGATTCCACGTCCAAAAACAAGCCCTTATCTTGTAAAATTGAAGCTACTTATACATATACATATGTACATACGCATATGAATGTAATATGATAATATATGTATGAATTATTTTGTATACCTACATTATTCGAAATCGAAGTCGAATTCAATTTATCATTATTATATTTTGATCTGTCTGATGATTGATTGAATTGGTTTTCAAACACGTGTTGTGCGACTGGTGGAGTGGTTGTTAGATGTACCACAAAATGTAACAATTTGTGCGAATTTATTGTAAGGCAGAAAGTACAAAAAAAAAACAGAAAGCTATTGCCTCCCTGGTCTATTAGCAAATTAAAGCATTATTCAATTTCACTTATGGACTCTTACCTTTGGTTATATCTCATCATGAATTTAACTTATTTCAGACACAAACAAAACTCACATTGTATGAGGGTTGGTGGTGTTTCTTGGAATTTGGAGATGGATAAATTTTAGATTTCTGTATTAAATAATAAAATGTGTATCTATGTATGTATATTTATTTGGAAACAAACAAAATAATATACACAACAATGCAAATGTTTCGTATTTTTAAACGAATTAATTCATGAATAATTGAATTGTATTCGGACTGTTCTTTTTACATAGACATACTTGAGTTTTATATTCCGCACTGAAAGTTGGATTATCAGAAGGGACCAAACTCACTTCTATTGCCCTATTCCTCTTTGAATCGTATTTATTCGTTTCAAATTAGAAAACGTTCGTTAAGCTGTAGACGTTAATATCGGTCAACGCAGCTAATATATTGTTAAAAAATGTCAATTGTGACAGCTGGCACCGAAATATTTTGACAACTCGGCGAACTGGAATCGCAACTGACAACTAAGCACGTGGAGTAGAATTTCATCGTGGACGGTTGTCATTTCATTCAAATTTTCGTTAACAAACAGTAATAATTCACGAAAATAACCACAAACTTCATACTTTGACAGCCATCGAGTCAGATTCAATGGGCGGGTTCAATGAATTACATCTGTCATCTGAATTTTCAGAATTCTGAATTTATGTCGTTGAACGCAAAAAAAAAAACTGAAATTTCAGTCAAAAATCATTGTGTCAAATTCTTGCATTTACCTGTAGGATTTGCATTGAATCGAAATAAAATAGAACTTTCATTATATTCGTAGATTAAGCATTCAGCGTGAGAGTTATGAGGATGAATTTCATGAAAAATATAACTAAATCCATCCATGCCATAAAATATTTTGTTTTGTTTTTCAAATATTTTTATTGAGATGTATGACCAACAAAATAATGCAAAACTATCCAAATTTTAATATAAAATTGTTCCACAATAATCGTATGCAAAACTCTGGGAAGATTATATTAAAAACTCACTTAACAATAAACAAAAAATTCGTTTATTGAAATATATATTGAATTTTCATGACCAAAACTTAACAAATCAAACACCAACCACGGTAAAAATTATAAAGTTCAACTTTATGTGTAGTACTTCAGCTGCTTTGGCATTTTCCCCACCACAAACAACTTTCATCTGAATTTTCAGATGAGAATTTCTTGTCTGAAAATTCAGATGAAACGTAACTAAACGTAACTAAAAGTTACTAAAAGTCATCTAACTTTTTATGACAGCTGGCCAATCAGAAGCTCTAAAAATTCAGAATTCTGAAAATTCAGATGACAGACGTAATGGATTGAACGCCTCCAATCTCTTAAAAGTTTTTGTTTCTGGAATTTTATCAGATTCTTCGAAAGCCTTCTTCAGAATCGATCTTCTTTTAGGTAGTAAATGAAGAGATGCAGTTATGGTTTGTATCTTTTTTATTAATTTAGATCACAAGTTTATGAAACTCTGCACTATATCCATTATTAAAATCCTCATATCTGTCGGGTCAGGTAAAGAAAAGCAAGTATTCGACAATAACTTTACCAAGTGCATTAAAGAATCACTGACGTCGTCACGGCGGCGGAGAAAGCTTTCGCCAGTCTTCTTAGATGTGTCGCAAGCCTTTGACAAAATTTAACACAAAGACTTCAAATTCAAATTAAGACAAGTTCTGTCTGAAGCGATTTATAAGATTTTTAAAGAATATCCGGAGAATACACTCATTTGTGTGAGATATGATAAAAATGAGTAGGTATTCTGGTTTCAAAGAAATAGTAACTGGGGTACCGTAAGGAAGTGTTCTAGATCCAATTGTTTACCTTTTATTTACATGGGATATTCTTCATCCTCAAACAGATGACACTATTATAGCCAAGTTTGCTGACCACACTGCAATATTAGCAGTAGGCAAAATGATCAATTAAGCTACAATTAAATTAAAAAAAAAACGTTCTTAATAACGTCAATGAATAGAAAAAAAAACATGAGGTCCGTCAAGCTGGAAACACCACAACTAAAATTCAAAATTCTAATGATGCAGGAATTAAGTGCTAATTTAGTACCGCAATCCTGGCTTGGAACTAAAACCAATTCCCCCTCAATCTTCAAAAACAAAATTTCATAAAAGTAATGATGAGGGATTTAGGTGCTATTTTAGTGCTCTTGTGTTGGTGGAACTCCAAATTAAATACTCTTCCCTTACCCTTCATACTTGTGGTGCTTGACGTCAAGCTGGGAACACCACAGGTTTAAAGGGGAAAAGATTTTAGTTCCAAAAGCAGGATTGCGGTACTAAACTAGCACTTTATTCCTGCATAATTAGAATTCTGAATTTCAGTTTTGGTGTTTCCAGCTTGACGGGCCTAAAAACATTGCAGATAGAGCTCAACGAACTGATATCAATCAGATGTAAAAAGAAATGCGAAGAATTAAACGTTAAACTCAGACATATGCGTACTGGTTGCTTGAGAAACACACTAAAGCCAATTTCTTCTCAGAATTCTAACGCTAGTAACGGTATCGGTATTCAAATCGGTGTCAACTCATTTCTCCCCACAAGTTCTTAGCTCTAAGGGCCAGTTTGTTCAGAGTTGATCATCTTTAATCAAGGATTACAGCAACTGGTAAGTCCTTAAATTAATTTAATTAGAGCCTGTTAAAGGGATGGTGCAGATTTAACCCGCTGCGCTGTGAACAAACTGGCCCTAAACCTGTCAATTTGGTACCGCGTATTATTTATGACTCGGTACTAGCTAGCTCCTCAAAATAAGCTAGTTGTTAGCACTCAAATCGGTACCAAGTGATTTCTTCACATAAGTAGTGCCCTATATAGTCCTGTCAAATTAGTACCGATCAGTAGTTAGGACTTAAAACTACTGATACATTAAAGGGGAAACCGCTTTAAAAACCATTGAATACACAGGAAATATCATTGGAAAATTACCTGCAACATTTTAAATAACTTATTTAAAATTAAATTACTAGATAAGTTTCAATTTAGTTATAATCGAGAGGCGGAGGTGATTTTAGTAAAATAATAATCTCACACTGAGCATGCGTATTTCGGTCGTCATAGAGCTTTTTGAAGGTTTCAATACACACTTATTTCTACGAAATCGTTAAAAGGAGTACTGAACACTGAACAGTCCGTAACATGATTTTGTTCGCTTTGCAATAAAAAGATTCCCTGCGCTGATCCTTAAAACTTCCCACGTATCAGATAATTAATTCATCAACTTATTTATGGTCATCTCTTATAGTTTCCTAGTGCTTCATGGTAATGATACTAGTGTTCCATGGTTGTGATACAATGTGTGTTAAAAAAGAAGAATACAACTTTTATTAAAACGGCAAAAACGGTTGTGCAACAATATAGTTACGTATGTGTTTCTAATTAAACTCTCCTACTACGCCGCAGGTTAAATATACCTAAGCATTTTGAAAAAAAAGTTAGATTATAAAAATACCTACATATTTATCCGCCAGAAGATTAAATTATGTGTGAGGTATACATCCGACAACACTGCTGCACTTTCGAAGCGAGTTTATTTCATTATCGCAATAAAAGTCTTTTCGAACACGTACGTCAACGTGTCCAATCAACGTGATCTAACGTTCTTCAAATTTTTTTTATTGAGTTTTAAATATGGGCTTTTCCAACCCCAATTTCGTCTGACTAATATGATGGTTCTACTATTATCATTTTCAATGCCCTCTCTCGAATGTGCAACATTAAAAATTTACTCAAACAAACGTGTGCATTAGCAGTGGCTTCATATGATGGCAGCAGGAAACAACCATATATGACTATATAGAAAGGCGCAAGAGAGAAATCGGATATCATTTGATCGAATCACGTCCGGACTATCCTTCCAACCAAAATATGGACTAAAGGTATAGGTATATAGCCAGACAAATTCAGTAGACTTTATCTTTGATGTTAAATATACATTTGACGAGATACATGAACGAGGGTTGTAGCTTTTATTATATGATGACTGTCTATACCGAAATAGAATGGCTCATGGAATTTGCCCGACCAGAGGACTATATGATGGCTATTCCGGGTCCAGGATGTTGGCTTCAATGAGAAAATCATTCACAGGCAGGCACCCTACATACTCATCAGAGCTTTTATAGAGGTATGGTTGGGTTTGTATATGTTTCTTTATTCAGGAAGTTGATAGAAATCTAAATTAATTGAAGGAAAAGCTGATGACCTTAGATCTGTCACAAGTGACAAACTGTTCAAAATTGTTTATTTCACAAAAAAAAAAAAAAATAAGAATCACATTAGGAAAATTAATATGACAAAACAATACCTAATCTTGTAATAGTTTTATTTGATAGATATACTTTATATGTATATGTGTATGAGTTAATGAAAGAAGTGTCCCTTGTCATTATAGCGGCCCTTGGCGTGTTGGACTGGCATTCTGGCATTCTGGAAGTCTGGAATCGATTATCAGACTATGTCATCCAAGAAAATTCTCATTTTCTTTTTTAGGAATTCTGACCCTAATGTAAGGAAGTATATCTCTTGTTATTGTCATGACAAAGTGCAACTCACCTTAATCTATTTAAATATTAAGCCTATACTAAACCCCGTATAGAAGTAAAGTTAGTTTCATTAAAAAAAATATTGACAAAAAAAAGTGACGAAATAGTTCGGAGTGGACCAAAAAGCTTCTTCAAGCCTGATAAGTCCCTTGCTAGCTGCCTTCATTTTGGCACGCTATGTTGGTTGAGGTCTTCTCCCACTTATGTACGTGCAACACCTAAGTCGTGGTCTTCATCCACTGGTAGGTAGACTAAGCAGATTTTTTATAATTGCCTATGTATCGTTCTGTCAAAGGCGTCGTGTCGTAGGTATTGGGTCGGGTTTGATCTGTTGGGCCATTGATTGTTAAATCCATATTCTTCAGTTCAGTCTCAATATCATACTCACAAAAGCGCTCCTGACATCAATATTTGTTCTTCTAATTATGTCAATATCGTCGGCGTGTACAAGTAATTGACAGATTGTGCTTCTATTGTTTTAAACTCATGATTTCAAGAATGATGTTACAGCTTATCACCCTGTCTTAATTCTAAAAAATGTATCGATGAGTTCGGAGATGAAACAAAATATTTGTGTCTTGTTTTATATAAGAAGTTAAACTGGTAACCTATTATATGTACATGAAGGAGTTAAAAAACCGATGACAATAAATAGGGTCTCCAATCCCGCATTACTCATTGGCTATAGGTACACATGGCTAGTCAGACCGATTTTCACATACGGTGCGTCACTATATGGACATGGTGGACTGCCTTAGAAAAAACAACTAACTGTGAAAAACTAAGCAAGGTGGATTACTTCGTTTAACTCTCTCCGCTGCATTGGACATTCTGTTCCATCTGACAACCGTCGACATATTTTGTAAACAAACGGCTGCAAGAACAGCAATCCGTCTTAAAGCTTCCTCACAATGGACCAAGAATGAATTTGGTCACTCTATCATTCTGAACTCATTTGGATCACTTCCAAGTATTACACACTACACCACCCCACAGCTACAATGCTATAAAAACTTTCAAGTAACCATCCCTTCCAGATCTCTCTGGGAAGACTTGGCTTTCCTTGTAGATAAATCGATCCACTTTAACACCAACGGAAAAAAAACTGATAATAGAGTTGGGGGAGGTGTGTTGTGTACTCTGACAGACTGAAACTAAGTCTCTCCTTTCGTCTTCCCAATTACTGAAGCGTGTTCCCGGTGGAGGCTTTTGGATTTGGCAATAAAAGAAGTCCTATATCTTGGTTCAAGGAAAACGTGATATCAAGCACAGATACCCAAGCCGCCATCAAATCTGTTTCCTCTGTCTCTACAAATTTAAAAAAACAGCCCTTAACTACTACTGTTAGTAGATCAATCTAATGGCAAGCATACATCGAGGCTTGGATTATTTTCTAACAATATCTGCAGAAGTGGTATGGATGAAGAAGAGGAAGAATCTATTCTTCACCTTCTCTGTACGTTTCCTGCTCTATCTCAAAGGCGTATGCTCCACCTGGGAGAATTTTAGTGATCTGGTAAATCATGAAATTAGTAGTCCCGCGTGCTTGGTAAGAAGTTCTAAGTGGTTCAACGAGTAGGAAGAAAATTTCCCAGATTCATGTGGTATTACAATGGATCAACTTATGGTCTAAGTGTATCAAACGACTCTGCTGACAGCCACGTAAACCTAACCAAACCTATCGATGAGTTCTCTTCATTTAAAAATTGCCAACCTATATAAAACAGCGTGCGTTCTCCATCGTTATCATGCAAAAACCGACGAATTTGGTATGGATCATTGTCCTAAATCATTTATGTACATATATATTTAGAAAAAGATTCCTGATTTTTCCATAGTTAATTCCACCTCTTGCTGTCACTGTTTCAATGAAAATATCTTAAGCTTAAGTTTAGGGCCTTTCTTCTGGTTATATCTCTGTAATGTCTGAACCGATTTTGTTTGAATTTTTCAAAAAGAAGGATCTCAAAATATTACAAATATTTGTTTTATTTTAATCATAAGTATAATTAATTAAGAAATAAATTTTGGATTTCTTCTAATCTCATAAAAGACAAAACCCAATTTTTTAATCGTCATTCATTCGACTGAATGCCAAGTAAATCTCTTACAAGGTGTACAGTACAAGGCACCTGAATATGTAAGTTTTCCTTCTTCTTTATTCTAGATATTGATTTTTTCATAACCTAATCAAATACTTTATCAAATATTTGAACATAAAATCAAACAAAAAATAAAAATCCTTGAACCTCCTTTAAGCCAATCCAATCAATGTAGTTCATATAAAAAAGAAGAGCGTGCGCTGCACAACTGAAAAAGAACATTTTTTTGTTGCCCAAAGTTGAAATGCTCATTATGAATCAATTGATATGCAACATACGTTTCTACATCTTAGGATAATTCTCCTTGAAATTCTTTTACACCACACAGAGACGCCAAGCAAGGCCAAAACCAAAGCAAATCGAAAAGTTTTTATGTCAAGATAAATCCCATGAAGGATTTACGGCTCAATTCATTCATCCCTTTGGACCATTAGACAAAAATGGGAATTGGTAGCGACACAGCGTGCACCTCACCCCAATTTGGTTTGGGAAAATACAAAGAAAAAAAAAATATATGTATATCTATATATATAAATGCCAACGCATTCCAATTGTTCCCTTTTAAAAGAACAATGGAATTCTAGGTTTATCTTGCTTTGGTGTGTGCCGGTCCTTAATGGCTTGGATTTATTGGCATTTAAATTCTTCTCGTTGAATTGTTCTAAAACAAGGGCGTGAGCAAGAGCAGTCATTCTAACCACATTCTTAAGGAAATCCCAGTTTATTTGTTTTTAGTAAAATAATTTGGATTTCATTTGGGATACGATTATAAAAACAACTTCTATAATACTTTATCTTATCTTACAAAAAAAACTTTATAATTGCATCTATACATACATATATAAAGTATGCGTTATGATCGAGAAAATGGTTATTTTTGAGGATTTATGATAACATTAGAACTTTCAGCAATAATTTATAAACTAAACACATTTTTGAATTTGGAATAATATCTACAGTGTTAACTTTAAATGGGATCTTTTAAGGATACACAATAGGCTGCTATAGTAGGTAGGTAGAAATGGCTGCCACGAGCAAACTTGCTTAATGACTCAATTAGCATTGGAGTACGCCACCGCCGCACACTGGGGCAGAATGGCCCTATCGGTGGCATTAAATCAGCCAATAGAGCTAGGAACCTAAAAATTTCTGGAAATGTTTACATAACTAATTTATTGATATTTTTGAGCCCAACAATGACCACGCCCTTGGTGGGCCCAAGTACGACCACTTTTTTGTACTAAAAAAAATTACGTAGCACATCCTTTCTTCTTATGTCCTCTGTTAAAAATAAGTACATAAAATTTTTTCCAGTAATAACCGAACAATAAAGAAATTTTTAATTTAAAAATAACAAATTAAATTAACATAATTGAGTATCCATTAATTCAAAACAAAATCATCGCTTTCTTCACCACTGTCATCTTCCTCGGCCTCAGAATCATTGACGAACTTTAAGCAAACCCAATGCTTCAATTGGCAGGTGTTGTTGTTTTTTTCGGGAAGTTTCCTCATGCCTGTGATTATGGGATCAGAACTTAACAAAAAAGAGTTAAAAATATCTCGGTTTGTATTTTCTCTGCTTGTTTTCCGAGAATGATGCTCCCTAAAATTTTTGAAGTCCTTGTTTCTCGATTCTTGTGCTTCTGGTGACATATAGTACCAGGGATACTTTCCTACATAATATCTGGCAGTATCAATTGCAAAACTCCTGAACTTCTCGACATCAATTTCATAGCACTAGCCACAACAATCATAATAGTATGCATCTTTTTTATGAGTTGAACATCAATATTTGTAATTTCTGCGGAAATTTCAGCATTTTGAAAGAAACGTCTTGCAGTATTACCATCATTAGAGTTCCCGAATCCGGGCTTTGGCTATCTATAATCAAACCACAACGATCTTTAAACTCTTTTTGTATTCTTTTTTTATTCTCTGCAACAATTATCTTGTCATCCCCTCGAGCTTGCCATTTCTTAAGAGGCAATTTGTAGGATAAGTGCAGCAAGTTTTCGAAAAACCTTATCCATCCATGAAGAACGGACAGGCCAAACTGCAAGTTTTCTGTTTTAATTTCCCTTGTCAACATACTGTCTATATCATTAAAACTTTTAGAAGAAGCACCACATATGAAACACTTTTCGAAAAGCCTGTTCCCATCGAGATTTATACTCGGATTTAAAATACGATAGTGTTTTATTAAAGCCTATGTTGTCGAAGTTTCGAGTTCGCTTTTTTAACTCCTCTCTCAGAAAAACAAACTGGGCTTGTAAATTATTGTTATCTGCTGTCCGAATTATATTTACAAGCTCCCTCCGGGTTATAAAACTCGTATTTGAGCTTATGACTAAAGTTTAAAACAAATCTTAAAAATAAACAAACAATTTTTTTTTTTTTTTTTTGTCAGAAACCACATTTTTCAAAACAAACTTTTTAATGAAAACCGCAAAAATTCGCAAAATTTTTTTACAATTCCTTAAAAAGAACATGACCTGCTACCATTTTTTTTGCTTGGAAGCCCTCGGAACACAACTAAATCGATCAATGTTTGCACAAAGAAGCAAAAAAATCAGGCATTTTAAAGTTTTTTTTTGATAATCACCGTTTGATATCATTTAAAGCACTTTCTCACAAAAAAATCTCTTAAATAGCTTAACACATACCAGAACTTGAAGGCTCCATACCGAAAATTTAGATTTTATACAACCGTAATTTTTTTTAAGCAATTTAAAACACCTAACAATTTTCTTCACAACAAACTCCAGTAATCTGATAACAAGAATGGCTTGCGCCGATGCATGTAATTCAAATTCTGTTTATGATAACGGTTTAAAACTTTTACAATATTAACAGTGGGGTATTTGACTATTAAAAAAAGTAACAATGGCCCCAAACGAGCAATTTCATTTTTTGATTTATTGCTACCGATAGGGCCATTCTGCCCCAGTGTGCGCCGCGCCGTTTTGATATCATAATTTATTTGACCTGTGGGTGAAAACTATTTGAAAAGAGGGGTTTGTGGATGTTCCTCATGTGGATCAACGGTAACGCTCTGAGTTCTACAGCAATATGCCAAGCTATGCTATTTTTTGATGGGTTCAAAGAAGCAAATGATTAGATTCCCTAGGAGGATTGTCGAGTTAAAATGTTTGGATGTGACCATTGAAAGGACTTACATACGTCTGCTCTCTCAGCATGGTATTAAATCTTAAAAGAGCTCTCTCAGCACGACATATGTTCTCATAAGAATGTCTTCATCTACCCTTGAAACCAGACCTCATCCTTAGAGTATAATCAGCGGGTTCTGATTGCGGTACGTTGCTTCGTCGTCCTAGAGTCAATTTGTCGCGTTGAGATTTTGAGAATACATTTGCTTTTCAGAATTTGAAAAGGAAAATTCACTCTTTTCACAATTCAGCAATGAAGGGCTGAGCTTTGCTCTGGCCAGTTCGTCATCTCGTTCATTTCCCTCGATACCATACCACAGTGACCTGGAACCCAGATCAGAGTGACCTTAAGATTCACAATCAGGCTTGCGAGCTTATATCGGGATTGCTAAACCAGTTTAGAGGAAGCTGTAACCGAATTAATGGCTTTTACAGCTGCCTGACTATCTGTCAGGATAACGGTATTCGGTTTTGCTTATTAAATGTATTAGCAGCTGTAAAATATGTAAGTATTTCGTTATCTGCAAATCAAATATTTGAAAGATATCTTCCGATCATTTTTAAGCCTTGTGCTTCCAGTTAAGCACCCTAAAGACTTCTTCAAAAGCTGCCAAGGGCTTGTTAAAGAGGATCTTCTTTTCTTATATCTCGAGATATTTTGTATTCTGGTCCTATACATATTTTATTTTTATGCGTGGGAAGCTCCTATCGTAAATTTTCTTATCTACGCCCTAGTTAACAAGGGCCTTCCCGATAAAACTCTGATCGACTGTATCGAAAACATTGACAAAATCGATGAACGCAAAGTTAATAGTTATTTTATATTCCTTGCATTCTTCTATTACTTTGTAATAGTTTTGTAAAATATGCATTCGTAGAGAAACCTGATCTAAAATCAGCTCGTTCGTTTGGTTGATTAAAATCAATAGTCTTTTTCATTCTCTTAAATACGCACTTTGAAAAAATACTTATAATGTTGACTATATTAGGCTTCTAGGTCGATATATGTAGTTGTTAATATCATCTTTATTGCCTTTTTTGTATATGATTATTATCTCTGATTTCGTCCATTAGTCATGAGACTTCTTGAAAATATAGGTTAACCAGTGCCTACGTTCTGTAACTCTCGCATGATTAAATTTAGTCGAGAAACTATCAATTTTGTTCCATTTTTCAACCAGTTTTATCGATGCGAGAGTTACAGTATGTTGGCACAGTTGACCAATTTTTTTTTTTCGTACTTGAGATACTCAGCTAATATCTCATCGCTACATTTGCTGTTATCTAACAATGAGGTTTTGTTGCCAAATATATTGAAAAAGATGATTTCCTTCTTTGTTATGACTGCTATGTATGTCCTTATTCACACCACAATTGAAGCGTCTAGAATGGGGCGGTGCTAAATAAGATTGACTGATATTTGTTTTAAACATATGTAGGTACTTTTAATTTGAAATTAAATAAATACATCAGAAATTATGCATTTTTATCTATTTGTATCGCCTATTTCTAAATTTCTCTTGCCTTAAAATATATTTGTAAGCAGTTCTAAGAAATAAAGATCGTTTAAAGACCATAAATCAACACATCAAATTTTGTCACATAACACCTTTTCATTCTAAACGCTACAATTGCTTCTTCTCCGTTTTTTATAAAATCTAATTTAACTTCGAAATATCTTATTGTAATTATATATACTATTTCTGTTTAAAGTGTATTGCTGCTGACTCCAGTGAATTATAGAAGCATAGACTTATAGAATTAATAAGTTACAATTTTCTAATTTCACTTTAATTTCTATTATCTGGTAGTTATTTAAATCCTTTAATTTATTGAAAATTTTATTTTTATAATTATTTTTTTTTTTATAAGGAAACTGACGCACGCTGACCTTGTTTTGATGTCAAATATTGCAAATATATTTTAATTGTTAAGGTCGTGTATACTTTCGCCTTGTCCCCTAAATTGTGCTAAACCGATAATATCTCAATACATCTAGCTATATGAAACCATTAATTTAAAAGTTTACTGGTTGGAATTTACGAAATCTTCAGTACCTATACAGATTCACTTTAAAGCTAATAAAAGCCCCAGAGCCAACTAAAAGACAGGTTTATGATACCTTAAACTTTTTTAACTTTTTTTGCAGCAGTAAAATATCTCTTCAGCTGTTGTGCGATGCATAAAATAATTCCATAAATTTTAAAATAAACTACATACCATACCTAAAAGTATAAGTATATCATAAAAATGTAAATAACCTCCCATCTTAAAAAAAAAAACAAACATAATGTCCTCGCCATAAGTTCCATAATAGTCAGCAATATAGTTGACACCCACAAGAACGATAATAGTCCTAACAACTAACAACACATCCAAAACACAAAAAAGCATCTTACTCATAAAGTTATTTAACCGTTACATTGGCAAGAATCATAATCCTATTAAATCTCCATCTGGTTCTTTTCAGACAATTCCCCAATTTCAAATAAATCAAGATTGAAATGGAAAGACCATAAAAGGGGCGCACACCATGTTTAAGAAGAGTATAGTAAAAACGAAAAAGAAAGGGCGAATCGAAATGAACAATCAGCAAATCCATTTGGCATTCATCGGGGTTTTTTGTTGTTTTATACACAGAATATACCCTTACCCAATTTAACTGCATCTTGTTCTGTTGTATTCTTCTGTGTGTTGAAACTTTAACAAACACCATCATTTCCTGGAACGAATCCATTTGTTATGGTTTTTTTTTTCATCACCCTCTGTTTCTTGGGTGGGTATAAACCCCTGGTGCGAGTTCTTCCCATACCAGGCCAATGCATCACTCCCTCGGTTGGTTGCTGGTGGTATGTTGATTTTAACGGATTAATAATGCGAGGCACTTATACACAATAACAACATAAGGGTACCAGTATTAACGAACATCTACCAAGGATCAAACCTTAACGGTCTTATTTTTTTGGGTTTGAAGGCTGGGGGGATGTTGATTTGTTGGTAGAAATATCTTTGTAATCCTTCATTTATATCTTTTTTTGGCTTACTTGTTTCTTTTGCATATTAAATTTTTATACCTATTTATATTCCTTATTAGAATATTTTATGATGATAAAGTGTTCTAGGCTACTCTGTCAATCAACAAAGAAGTTTAAAGTTCAACTTTCATTTATAAAGATCAAAATATAATAAATCAGGAGTAACTTAAAGAACCACAGAACCAAGGAAAAACCACTAGAGAATGTTTTAGGAACTTTTTTTTTGTTTTATTTAAAAGAAATTCTATTTTTGGCTTCCGTTTGAAGAAATTTCATATTTTTAACCAACACTTTTAAATATATCTATGTACCTATTTTATACCTGTATTCAGTGATTGTTCTTGTGATGAACTTGTAGAAGTCAAAAGTCATTCTTAATTATTAGGGCACAACCGAAATGAGTTTGATCAACTATAAGCATCATTGAGAGATAAGTGTGGGTGGAAGTTTTGACAGATAGCTATGTACCTGAAATGGCGGTACACGTACAAATATATAGAATAAATAGAGGCAAGGTAGATTAAAAATTCAAGATTGGAATTAAATTTTTAGAAAAGAAGTTGGAAGTAGCTAACTTAAAGTAATTTTCAAAAAAACGAACACAGTGACCGTATCGCCTGCAAAGCAGCCCTAAAGTGTACCTTTGTAGGAACAGATAATAAATTTTATTTTGTTGGTTCAAGGCAAAATAACGTAATGAAGATTTATCCCTCTTATATATGACCCAAATCAAGAAGCAATTGGTTTTAAATAAAACTAACCCACCAGTGCGAGAATTCTCGCAATTACATACAAATAAAAGACGCTCAGATTATTTTAAAAAGAACAGACCTAATAAATTGAATCGACATAATGTCACATGCCAAAATATTCATTTAAGAGTTCATTTCTATCCGAATAATATTTCACAAACAAATGCAGTTTTTGAACAGATTATTAACATTTTTAGAATTAAATAAAAATTCGTCAAATCAGCAGGTGATTCCGCTTTGTTTGACACCTCATTTCTCAAAATCGATGTAGTATGAGAGTTGGAAAATGAACCCAGACTCTAGAAATAATATATATGATGATGATAGCTTTTTGTTTTATTTTTACCGTATTGCACGACATTAATGTAAAGTTTTGTAATCTTGCATCTGCATACCTGGGATAGAAACCACCTTTTCCATTTTAACAGCTTTCTTCTTATCTTATAAAAACTTAATTGCTTTTTGCACAAGTATTAAGTTTCTTTATATATACTTGCAGTTAAAAATTCCAAATAGATTAAAGGGTTTAATTTTATAAGAGTTTGTACTTTGTTCAATGTAAACAGTTAAAGGGTCTTGGTTTTCTAAATTAAATGTGATATACTTTGAGCAAGAATATAGGTAAACTAAGGTCATTTAGTATCTTTGCAAACCTTTATACCATTATTGAAAATTGATAAGGGCATATATACTTCCATGTAATTTGTAGATATCGGATATAAAACTGTAAAGGGGAGATCCCCCAATTAGTATATAACGAAGAGAATTAAGTTAACTTTTGCAAAGTTAAACCTCAAGTTTAATTACAATTTTAGTTCCTCTATATATATTTCTAAAATTACATTAATGTTAGTAAATTAACGATTAAAGTTTATCATAAAAAAATATGATCAAATACAGGTATACTTCACAAAATGAGAACTTGATCTTTTCTCGCAAACACCTAAGTTCAGAAAGGCAAAGGGTTGAAAGAAGAAATACTCCTTCAGGTCAATTTTATTTTACACAGAATGACGTTATAAAGAATTAGAGAAAATTAAAAAAAAAATTAACGGACATTTTTTTTTTATAAAAAAACATGCTTTGCTGAAAAACGTTGTTGCTACACCACTTGATGGTTATCCAAAAAATTAAGATTCTTATCCCAAATCCAAAAGGATATTTCTTAATTTTATTTTCTATAAGAAAATTAACAATTATTCAATACTTATATTAATTATGATTTACCTACTTACAATTTGTTTTTTTTTAATTTATTAAATAAATGATGAGCAACTAATTTGAAAACTTGATGTGATTTTACTGTCTTAACCTTATTTTTCAAAATGCGTTTTTAACAATAATCATGAGTTATCTGCCAAGGAATATACATATATATATACATATATATTAGCTCTTTTAATAAAGGGAGACAAAAGTATATGACTATAATGATTTTTAAAATGGACTAGTTCAAATAATTGAAGTACGTAGTAAGAAGTTATGGACTCGATGACAAACGTTTTTCGGCTCGATTATCGACTGGAATTGAATAACAAAATAATATCGGGGGTCCTGTCCAGTTTCCACGGGGTTCAATGGAAAGTTACCAGTGTGGGTCGTACCCAATCTCAAATTACCAATAAAATAGTATATTTGCAGCAAATTAAGAAAATTTTTTTTGTTGATTTACTGTTATGTACCACTGTGACTTTGGTTTATTCTTAGACACCCTCTGCCGTATTTATTAGATTTTTGACTAGTTAGACAATATCTAACAGTGACTAGAGTTTTCGAAATATTTGGAAATATGCTTTATTTATGCTTTTATTTAATTAATAAAATGTCACATTAGTCCTAATTAGTTAGATAACTCTAAAACAACAATTAATCATCTTTATTTATTTCTTGGACAGCTGTCCAAAGTTATACAATTTTTATAAATACGACCCCTTAGTTTTACTTCAATTATTTACTTTGTCACTTTTTTCCTATCATTGGAAGAAAGTCGTATTTTAGCAGAAGATTTTAAAAGACTCTGTAAATATTTTTTCTTAAAATTTATAAACTTAAAAAAATAACAAAGTTTCATTGTTTGACAACTGCATTTGAATCAACCAGCATTTTTACTGCATTTCAAGTTGGTTGTTGTACCATTCGATTTATTTCTTTTTTCCCCGTGAGTATAATTGACACTGTTTTTTTTTTTTTATATTGTAAAGACCGAATAAAACTCCTTGGAAAGTCCTTTACGTAGTATACAAAGTCCCGACGAAACCAGTTCTGTTGTTTCAGAGATTATTCCGGACACATAAAACTAGAAACATAAACTCCAAGGTTACATTAGAGTGTCGTTTATTTTGTGAACTATTTTTTTTTTTGATCAGTCATCCTCTTAACAGTGGCAGGTAATGGGTTAACAAATAAATTGTAAAGGTCCTAATTAAAAATTGTGTCTAGGGTCAGTAACCTTAGAAGCACTTAGGATATCTTCCTAAGTGATTTTAATGGTTCCTAGATTAATTAAAGAATTATCAAATACAGTTTTGAAATTAGTTTCGATTTCAGCAACATAGTTTGATTGAAAAAAGTTAGCAAACATGTTCCAAATTTCTTTTAAATTATTATAACTCATGGAAGCTAGAATACCAATAGATTTCTTCATTGTGTTCATGTTTACTCTGACTTTACAACGTCTCTTATCCTGAAAAACTTATTAATAAAAAAACGAGGACTAAAAGCGGATTAAAAGCGGAGTAAGCTAAAAACTGGTACATAGTAGGAATAAAGCTGCAGTAAAGCGGTTTAAGTATCTAAATGTCATTTTGACATGACATTTAAAAACTGAAAAGGAGTGTAGAAGAATTTTTTTTATCTGTTTGTTCCTAATTGTAAATGGAAATGGATGGTTATTTTGAATTTATAAATGATTTACATCAGTACAAAACTCGTTTTAATACCATGACACTGAGGAATGAAAACATCTACTCGAAGTACCGATTTTCGAAAAAAAATATGAAAAAATTAATAGCCATAGTTCGGCCTTCCCTAAGCGATGATCACAGAGGAGGTCATATCTTAATTTTCTATGATACTAATTTTTTCTTCAACTAGTTGTCTGAGAAGTATCTATGAACATAAGCAAATATTTTTGTTTTTATAATCTGTTATAATCTGCAAATTATTTATTCACATGCCTTTTGATATCTCGGAGGGTCACCCCCCAATTTTGTATCAGCAGAATTAGTTGAGGAATTAATGGGAGACAAAACTTATGCACGATAGCACTAGCTGTGAACCAAAAAGAGAGCTATCAGAAACAATACAACACCTGTTGTTTGTTGTTTCTTTCAAACCGTCAATATTAATATAATGGTGCGAAATCTTGAGATCCTAACTGCGAGGGTGTTATCACAAAAAAAAAAACCTTTCACAAAAAAACACTTTCACAGAAACATTTAAAGAAATAATAATTTATGCAGGAATTGCACCGCCAGCATATTATGGAATCATTTGATTCGATCACTTTAGTTACATTTTCACAAAATTTTGATCAAGAAAAATGAACTTTTGAAGAATAAATTCCACAATTTATAGTTTTCTCATTGGGTATGAATTAATCACATTTAACACAAATATCAGAAATTACGACGGAAACAAACAAAACACGCTTGAATATTCAAGTTTTGCAGCGAGAATTCAGAATTATTAGGGGACTTTTAATGAATAAATAGACACGGACAGTCGTATTTATTAGATTTTTGCCTACTTAGACACTGTCTAACTATTTTCAAATTTGTAGAAATATGCTTTATTTAATAGAAATAAATTTCACATTATTCACGGTTAAGACAATCTACTGTTGTGTCTAAATTAGGCAGCTATAAGACAAGAATAAACAAGGTTTTTGAACATTTTTTCCAAAGTTGGACAGTTGTCTAAAGTTAGACAACGTTTATAAATAAAACCAGGAATTTCTGGTTTATACGATTTTTTCCTTGAATTTTCGGACTTAAGTTTCTTCTTTACGCCAGAAACGGACTGCTAAATTTCAGAGCACCCTATTTTTTACATTTACAATACTTATTTTAGTGTACTAACAAATATTCCATTTTGAACTTTTATGATTCAAGCAAGATTACGATTTCTTTTCGCAAAGGCTTCCAGAAAGTCAGATTTCGGGATTCTATCTATGTTCCTGGTTGAGCGATAGGAGGAAGCCTTTTACGTATTATGTCGCGGTTTAATAAAAACTCCCTCAGGTCAATTTTTTCTTATTTTGCAATTTTTATTTGGTAAACTTTTAAACTTATCGATTTTTTTTAATTTTAATTTTATAAGGTTACTAGCTGACCCGGCAAACGTTGTTCTGCCATATAAATTATTTGTAGTAAATATTTCGGTTGTTAAATAAAAAATAACAAATGTATTTCAAGTGTGTTTCAATAAAATAGAACAATTCGAAAATAGAACGAATGAAACGATTTACCCGAAAGTGCGTTTGGCGTTTATGCTGCTGGCAATGACGCGAGTGCGCATTCGGGATCCACACAATTCATGTCTTCACCGTCTATGAAGTAAATTTGTAAAAATGTATATGGTTCGTTTGGCATTGGCAGCAATGAGCCCACTTTGTGGTACACTTGTGACTTGGTCTTTTATTTTGAACGTAGAATTGAATTGTTGATTATTTGCCGCAGTATTGTAAACTATTTCTGTTGCTGCAAACGATGTCATATTGAAGCATGAATTGAATCTGCGAATGGATTTCAGTAACAAGTTTAAATCTAGATCCGTGTTGATGAGCAAGCCGCTATATGATGCTGGTGGTGTCTCATATTTCTGGTAGTTGCACTTTTCCTGATGCGGAAGACATTCCGGCTGACTCATGTTTAAATTTAAGTGCATGACAATGGGGACATTATTTGTCGATAGCACCAATCAGCACTTTCGGATGAACGGAATATTCGTATGCGTAATGCGAGACGAAGAAACTTAGCGGATGTAAATGCTCGATGTACTTGTTGAAGTTGTCGGTCGTTTTCTTCGGCGGCGCGCTTGTCTCAGCTCGTGACCTCGTTGCGTCCTGCTGGCATTTTTCAGTATAACTCTAAAACAAATACACAAAATTCTTATACTTACTGACGAAAATCTGTGTTCCGATAATGTATTTGTTCTTTTAGTATTTTACAATGCTTTCATAGTCACAAAACACGTATATATTTCTCTTAAATTAAAATAAATCTTGCAAAATTTTGCACGCATTGAATTGTGATTTGTGATACCTACCAAATGCAAAATCAAATGTAAAAGTGACGCGACACTTCACGTCAATTAACTTGCGCATGTTTGGATGAAAGTTCTATGAGGCGGACCTAGCGCGATCTGTCATTCAACAATATAATTTTAATTTTGTACTGAATAGATTTTATGAGTTTTCATTGAACGATAACCATGATGATAATATATTAATATTAAATCCCAGAGATCTTTCTGAGACAACAGTTCACACACATTGCTTAGTTGTTATTTATGAAATTGTTATTTTGCCATCTAGTGTGATGACCCTTTTTGACATCTTGTGCGGTATGTTAACTTACAATACCGCTTGCTTGCTTTTGATTCTATAATAATTCTGTCTATCTATTCACTAAATAATTTTGTTTTTAAATTGTAGTATTTAAGGGTGGGGGATAGTAAAATTTTGAAACTAAAAAAGATCCATTTAAATTTGCCAAATAAAAATCTAAATTCTTTGGTTAACAATTATAATTTAATAGTTTATTTTTTTTTTAGCATTTTACACCGTTTTATATAACATCAGAATTAAATTTATGTTATTAACTTAATACGATACAAGAACTTATTTTGGTTCTTTAATTTAGCATCAATTTGTATTATTTAAATTGTTTTTGTTTTTTTATTCAATATTTTATTTTCGTATTTTTTGTATTTTTTTTTTTAATTTGTTGTTTTGAAGTTGAAATCATTCAAAATTTAACACTTGAAAAAAAAAAAAACCTGAAAGGGAGTATTATGTATTTATTTTAATATATTTACTACAATACAAATATAATTTGATTTTTACATTTAATTCGTGAAAAGTAACTATATATGTATTTTTTTAAATTATTATCTAATTAACTTTTATCAATGTTAATTTTGTTTACATTAAATATTGTTTTGTTCTTTTATTTGAAATAAATTTAAATATTCAAACTTGGAAACATGGGATAGTAAGAAAAATTGATAAGAATTTTGTTTGTTTTTTTTTTTTTTTTGGTCAAATTTTGTTTGTTGTTGGGTAATGGGTATCCACTGTAAAGTACAATTTTATAAATTTCAAAATTGTTTATAGGATATAGTTGTTAGAGTATAGAACTTACAGCCTGTTTGCATTTATAGATATTAATATGTTAAGATTAATGTTTAAATTATCATTTAAATTGAAATTTAACAACAATAATACATTTATAATAGAAACCAACAATTAAACAAAATTTTACTAATTAAAAACAGTTAAAGGTTTTTTGTTTAATTATTTATTTATTTATTTTTACAAACATATTCCTTGTCTTACTAATTATAATTTACAATATAATTAATTGTAAGACGAACGATTAATAATGTTTCTATATAATTATTTTCTTATTATTTATGTATCTAAATTTGATATCCTAATTTTTGTTTTTAGAAAGTTGTTTTTTATTACAATATATTATATACATGTTGTTTAAACATATATAATTATATTTATATAATATTATATTTTAGATTATAAATTATAATTAACTTTATACATATTACACGTTTCCGGCACTATACTGCTTTCAGATTTGTTTTGTTTTTTTTTTTTGTTATTTTATTTAGTTTGTTTTTTTAAATTTATTTATCCTAAAGGTGGTTTTAGGTTTTAGCTTATATAATAATTTGATTAACGTAATTTGGTTTTATTTGCTGCTGGAATAACTTATTACTTTTTTTTATATAATTATAATGTGTTTTTGTTTATAAGGTTACATGTACATTACAATTAAGATTTATTTTTACGAATATATATTTTTATAATTCGTATTTTTAACATTAACTGTAATGATAAATACTTATTCTAATGTAAATGTGCTGCGAATTTATTGTAAAGAAAAAAAAATATGAAAATATCAATGAGTTTTGTTCTTTTTCTTGCGAGTAGTTTTATTTTTTTTATTGAAAAATAAGATTTCGTATTTTATATTGAATTATATTATAAATGGTTGAGTTTTGAGAAAGTTGGAATAAAATAAATTTTGAGAATATTAAAGAAATGACGTCGTGGTTAGAATGATTCAAGACGTCTGACGTCAAATTAGTTTACAGTATTTCCTTTTATTATAGTGATGGCCGGGATACTCAAAGCTGTACCTTGGTATTGGTCCAAGTATGTGCCATTTTATGTCCCTTAAAAAAGCTGCAGGAGGTGTTTATGCATTCATATTCAATCTGGTTGAAGACTGATTAACTGACATTAAAATGCGTAAAGCTTGTAATATCTTGTTTTGTAGGAAAGCGATCAACCTTGATAATTCGCTGTGAGAAGAAGTGACGCCAAGGCGGAACTTTCCAACATAAAAAGTTTCTTTTATAAAGCTTTACTTGAAATATCTTTTTATGTCATCACTCTCAATTGCAAGTTTCACGAAGTTTTGTTCAAACAACCAAGATCTATTGACCTTAATCCCATTTAAAGCAAAGATATATTTTGGGGGATGTTGATCGATAACTTATGCTTTTCCGAAGAAGCCAAATAATAATAATAATAAATGACAGTTTGATTTTATTCATCTATCAACTCAAGTGAATAGAAAAACAGTTAAAAAAATAAATAGATGTATACGAACACTTGAAATTATATAAATTTCGATTGAAATAATGTTGTCTAATCATAACAAAATAACAAGAGAATATTTATATATCAATAACTATAGGCATTACATTAAAGTTAAGTTCAACATTTTCAAGTTTGAACATTACAATTACACTTGAACTGATAAAATGGCATAATAACTGCATTTTCAATTTCTTTATTTAAAATAGGTAGGTACTAAGAGTTTTCAATTTTAATCTCATATTTGCTCATTACTTGACTTTGAATCAAGAACAAATATATATTCATACTTTGTATGTTGAAATATTACTCAAACGAGGAAGCACTTGCTTCAATAAAAAAAAAAATATTTTTTCTTTACCTTAAACACAAACAGTTTTGCGATAAAATATTAAGAGATTATTATTTTTATAAACGCATAGTGTTGTGCGATGGTATAGAATCGAAAAATTAGTTTAATGTTAATTATGTTATTTATTCTGGTAATCTTTCTACACAGCTTTTTATTGTTTATGATTTAAGACTTTAAGAGCCGGTTTTTGTTTGCAAATGGCAGAATAAAGATGTCCATATTTTTAAAGCAAGTGATAGCAGACGAATTATGCCTGATGGTTAATCAAAAGGGGATGAAAGAACAATCGAAGCATTTATATATTTGTGCTAAATATCGCACATAAAATCCTATCTAACGTACTGTGCGTGCCGAGCATGTTAAGCAGAAGGAATGTCAATTTCAAATTTTAACTGAAATATTTTCAAATATTTCTCTCAATTAATGATGTACAGTATCCGGATCATCTTCATAGATTGAGCAAAACACGATTCCTTCTGTTACAACCTGAACACAATGGAGACGGAGCTGCAACTGGAACTGCAGCTGGAATAGCTGTCAAAATATTCAATACACATAAATTCAATGTAACGAACACAACGCAAAGCTACGGTCGCAGTGTCACAAGAGTTCAACAACTTTTAACTTTTCACGTACACAGCTCTTTTGACGTTTCAATTTGCTTTAATTAAATGAAAAATATCAAAAATAAAAAAGTTCTTTAAAATAATATAATAGAAGCGGTACAGCTGCATTGAGGACACGTAAACAGTTGCATTATTCTATTGTGTTCAAGCAGTTAACCGATAAGTATCATTGGTGGTTTACGGTCTGGCAGATTGAAAATAGACTAAATCTTTACGCTGGAGCAAATTCTAAAAAAAGACCCGGGGAGAACAGATGTGGCTACGTCGAGTGACATGAGAAAATACATGGTACAATATGCAACTAGTAAATAGCTCCTTCAGACTATTCTAGACATAGTTTTGACAAGGAGATGCGCTATAATTGTATTTATTCAATATTGATGGTGTGAAATTTTATTAGTCGATCACTCATGAACGTGAGCATAAATTAAAATGTCAATAGCTAACAATTCATAAGTGAGTGCAATTTTCCACAATCTCCACCTTAAATATGATTTAATATGATGATACAGCAATTTGTTTTTTTTTTCCATTGGGATTAAAATTGTCTTACCACTTATTTCCACTTCACCTGTCATAATAACAAAAATATGATTAAACAGAAAATAAAAAATTCCAATTCCAACAATTTGATAAATCATCCTAAAACTTGTCAAATTTTTCCTCACAATTCTATTGAATTAAAATATACTCTAGATTCGAATTCAAATATATTAATATTTCCATATCTTATTCAAAACAAGAACCTAGAATATTGTTATAGGGCTATGAATAATATACAAAAATGCAAAATACTATTCTTATAGTTTGAATATTACAAAAATTTGTTCACGTTACCTTATCCGCTCAACTGCATTGATATTTTTGTTTAATAATTTTATGTCTATTTCTGTTTATTTATGTATTTTATTACCTTAAAAAATATTATAAAATAAAATTTGGTTAGTAACAAAATAAATAAAATAATAATAAAAAAAAATAAAATGCTTTAACTAACATTAATATATTTTATTCGCATTTTAACTATTTTTAAATATTGCTTTTTCATTTGCTGTAATCGTTTTGTTGTTGATATTAATTGTATTTCTCATATAAATCCATAATTTTTGTAGTTTTATTTATATTTTTTTTGTTATAATTATTTTTTTTTGGTTTGTTTAAAATTGTACTACTATAATTTATGTAACAGTTGCTATAAAATGTTGCATAATCTTTTGCCTTTGTTGTTGTCATTTAATTTAATTAAATTAAATTATACATAAATTTATATCATAATTAATTTTTTTGTTTGTTTCAATTAATTTTTTAGATAAAAATACAATACATATTTTAAATCTTAAAACAATATATTGTTTAGATAGTTTCATATTTATTTATATATAATTATGTAATAATATAATAAATTTGTGTTTTATACATAATGTTCTTTTTTTATTTTCAATGTATGTATATATTTATATAATAGATGTTTAGTGTACTTATTTAATTGTTATTGTTACACAGCATGTAAACATAGCCATGCAACGCATAATACATTTAAATTATATTCTTCTTAATTTTTGTTTGTTATCTTTATTAGTTTTTTTTTTTTAATTTTTATATATTTCGTTAATTGATTCTTTTTGATGGGAGATTTTTTCATGAGTTGTTTTTTTTCTATAATGTTTTTATATATGTTTATATATTATAAAAAAATATATTTTATAGTTTTGCATAACTTATTTCAAATAGGTTTTTTTTTGTTAATGTTTTTTTAATATATATTTGAAGCAAAACATAAACATAAAAAAATAAACAAAAAATGAAAATAAATTAAATTGAAATATATAAAATAAATAATTTAATTCGCGGTAACTTTACACAAAAATTAAAAAAACAAATGTATATGAGTGGATTGTGAATGTTTAAGAGTAATGCCTATGCGCGATTGTTTGAGAATATAAAATGGCCGTATCTTCTGATATGTTTACGGATATAACAGTTCCATTAAACGTTTGCTTTTTTTTTTCTTTTTTTTATAACAATATAATTGAAATATAAATTGACATCTATATAAGATAAAAGCTTGTAAAATTGTGTATTATATAAATTGTTTGAAAAGAGTGCATAAAATATAATTATACAAATTTTATATATTTTTATTATTTAAGTAGACTGTAGGTATTTTATATATATTTATTTTTGTATAGAATATTTACAATTTTTAAAGTTATGTATATGTGTTTTTTTGAATATTATAAATATATTTATACATAATATATAATATTTATATATATAGTAATAGTTAATATCACTTTGGTAATTTTAAACAGGCGAGTCATTCGACTCTGATATGTATCGTTACCTTGGTTGTGTCTTATGTTAAGAACATTTTTGTAACACTCAATTTTTGATAAAATTATCTGCCTCGATAATTTCAGCAGGATAAGATTAAATCAAGTGAAACATTAAAATAAAAGTTAATTGTGTTTTTTTTTAAATAATATTTCCAATTTTAAAGTCATGATGTAATTGGAAACACTCATCAACTGCACCCGAATAGATTTGTGCAAACTTTTTTTGATATGTATGCGATATTGATGCAGCTTCAGAGTGACTATTCTGACTTTTAAATTGGAGCTTACATTCTAGGTTTTTTTTGGTTGTAAATATACATAATATACAGATATAAATATTTTGTTTTGTTTTTGTTGATATACATTTATTTAATTTTAATTTATAAATGTTCCTTTACAACAATGCATAAGTGATTTGTTTTAGTTTTTGGTTCTTATATGAATTTAATTTAACTACATGAAAACTTAATATGTAATAAAAATTTATTTCAAAATTAAAATATATTTTCCATTCATTCGTAATTTTTTTTAAAGGGAGGAAATATAAGATTTAAAATTAATTTAATACAAATAAGTCATGTCTCTTCAAAAGTTTTTATTTAATTGAACGATTACGAGAACTCCTTTTGAGGTTGGTCATACAAAAAATTACTAATCTTTCTATTTGTTAATTCTTTTACCTTCTTTTAAAAACCATCGTTCAGCCGACAATTATATCCATCAAATTAACAGCTGTGCCAATAGCTTGGTAGCTTATAGAATTTACAATTTAAACATTCAGCCTTATATTGTTACATAGTTTCACCCGACAAGTATCTATTTAACCTTAAAATTGTTTGTTCCCCCGGAATTTTAAAAGCTATTGTGAATTTCGCCTCCAACGAAACTTCGTTCGTTTACTAAAAATAAGTAAAATTCAGGCTGTCAATGACATTACATTCCGCCCAAAATGGGAATTTTTCGAACACAAAATTTCGAGTGAAACTCACAATAGTGGAAAAGTGAAATGTCAATTTTTGTTGGGTGGTATGTTGTTAGGGTGAAACTCACAATAAGGCAGCTTAAAAAATGTTTCTGCTTAAAAATCGTAATAGGTTTCGAATTTCTTAATTTTTTCTTTTGTATTTCATCATCCTCCTTGATTAATAAATGACATTCCTCATTGTTGTTAGGCAATCGAGAAATTAGATTCTCAATTCAATTTGATACACTCAGGTTGACAGTAAAATTCAAAAGAGGGACATTCATGACTTCACCATTCAATATATCGCAAAAATGAGCCGTACAAAAATAATACAAATACACTTAAGATAATGTGTCACTCAAACAAAACTTCCCTATCCACTGGTCTTTATAAGTTGACATTATGATAGGAGTGTCATTTTTAAGTGATTGTGAATCATTCGTAAAAATTTTTAGATTAAGAATTTTTTGACAAAAGTAAAAAAAAAATACAAAGAAATTGCAACCACAGGATTGCCATTTAGGTTCTGTTCTCTTTATTTTATTCGTTAATGACTAATATATAAAAATCTTCAAATCTATTTCAAATATTCGTGATTGTGAAGAGTTGCAATGCAATGTGACCTTAATTTGTTTATTTTCAAACATATATAAATGTAAGGCCATACATTTTACTTCTGTTAACAATATTTTTGCCGGCAGCGTATCATTAACATGTGAAAGCGATGTGGCTGTTCTTTAATAAAAGAAAAATAGACTCTTTGAAGGTTGTGTCTCTTATTAACTTTAAATTAAAGTTGACCGAAATGTCACTTAAAAAAAAAAAAACTACATTATTTACGTGTTCTGCGTAGCTTATGTAGTTAAGCTTAGTTAAATGTAGTTAATAAAACAAATTGTACTATAGACGTAGTTTCAAATGTCAAATGGACCTGTCACTTTGAAGTTTGAATTTTGAGGTGAAATATTTAGTTTTTTATTATCATTCTATTTTTTTTATATACTTTTTTATACTTCTCTTGTTAATATAAACTTCTCACTTAATAAAAATTATATTGTGAAAGTTTCAGTTCAATCGTATGATTGTTTTTCAATTTATTTTAATTATTATACAATTTAAGTGATCACTATCGAAAAAAAAAACTTGAAAACTTTTGATTTAAGTGCACTTTTATAACAAATAGATACATATATTGGTTAAGTTTCAGTTCAATCGGATGATTAGTTTTTCATTTTTTGAGCAAATTTTAATATTTCGATGATCAACTACATCTATGATATAATTTATAACCTAAGAACTGAACTTCTTTCTTCATAAAGGATATATTTTTTTAAGTCTCTAAGACATGATCGAGCAAAGAACAAATGAAGAACCTCGACAAAGTTGGATGGACATTCTTCCACCATCTTTAAAAAAAAAGATTTGTAAAGTACACGCTGATTTTTTTTATTAAAATTTCAATTAATATGAACATTTCAATTTGAACTTTGGAATCGTTGTGTTAAATGTATAAATTAATTATTTGTTCTGGTGAAAATTTAACTTTTTTTTCACTCATTATCTACTCATTATTTGTTTCAATATTATTTTTATATCGTACTTATTTAAAAAAAACCAAACCCAGTTTACTTACATTTCCTCCTCTTAAAAAAGCTACGATTTCTGAATTTCCTTTTTAAAGTGTTTTGTATTTTTTTTTAATTCTTTATTTAATACTTTTGAATCTTTAAATTCAATTCAACATACACATTCTCAATAATATGATAATAGAGCTTTGTCCATTATATAACTTACAACACAGTTATAACAACATACATACACTCAAAATAAAATACATACTTACATTTTGAAATGTTCATACAGACTCGAAACAAAAAGTGTATAGTTTTTTTTTTAAACACAAAAAGATTGTATATTATGTAATATAACATTTATACCTACACAATATGCCCAACACATACATATTTGTATTAATATCTAATTAATATGCTGAAATCAACGGAACATGTATGATATTCGATTGAAAATATATAAACAAAAATATACTACAGCTAAATTTGTATAAGACAATTTTTTAAAATCCTTGCCTAAATGGATTTGATACTGTTCGTCCACCTGGACCACTAGGTGGCTCTGGTTGTTGTTGCTGCTGCTGCTGTTGTTGTTGATGTTGGAAGGGGTTCGCAACACGCTGTTGTGGAAGATGTCGAGTTGAAGGCTCTTGTTGTTGTTGCTGCTGATATTGACCACCCTGTTCCTGATAGCCTGGCTGGTATTGTTGATAGCCAGAATTATTAGAGTTTTGATAGCCGCCAACAGCTTCGGCTTGTTGTTGTTGATATTCGTAGCCTTGTTGATCTAATGTTGTTTCTTGAGTGTTCTCCTGTTGGTACTGCTGACCGTATTCTAGATGGTTTTTGAACTCACCATCAACAGGCTGCTGATCATGCATAACGTAAGTTTGATATTCCTTATTCGGAGGATCCTGCATTAAAATATTTGCTTCGTTTTCAAAATGCTTGAAGTCGTAAATATTGCGTAGTTTTCGTAGAACCGGTACGTATGCTAAATTTGAGAAGGCTATAAGGAAGTTAAGAGCTGTAAAGCCGATCGCTTCGACAACTCCACCGGCGATAATTGGTCCCACTGCATAAGCAATCGAATACGAGATGTCAGCAATGGCATAGATACTACCGTAAACCGAAACATATCGGACATCTACAAGGTAACCCAGTGTGGGTAGAAGGGCAGTGTCTATGAGCGCAATGCCAAAACAAATTCCGCAAATAGGAATCATTAGAACTTTGTACGAACTTGAAAAAGGAATGATGAAGCAACTCAGCCCTTCGAGTGCCAATCCACCTGCAGCCATCAACCATTGATGCTGCGGGTATTTTTTTGCCATTTTAACGGTAATGATAACTCCGACAACATGCGGAAAGAAGGCTGGAAGCCACACCATTCCAATTTTCCAATTATCCGTAGTAAGATTGTCCTCCATCCAGAGTGAGATTGTTGGCTCCAAGAAGGCCAGTGCTACATTTGACATCGTTAATGCGCCAGCACACACAGCTATGTATGGATCGATTAGTAGTTTCCATATAGGTATCGTTTGCTGTTGGACTTCCTTGCTCATGCTGAGTTGTTCTTTGAACGGTTTCATTACAAGCAGCAACATTAAGCCATCGATTAGACAGACCAGGGCCAAAATGAGAAATGGAACCTCTTTGCCAGCGAATTGATACAAAGCACCACCAAAGGGTGGAGCTACTAGACAGCCGAAACTTATGAAAGCCAAGGCTATCCCGAGTGCCTGTGAACGCTCGTTCTCCTCTGTGAATCGATCCGCGATCATGGCCAGTCCTGAGGTATCTGCAAACGCAGATCCAGCACCTTGAAGTGAACGCGCGAAGAAGAGCACACTGTAGCTACGGCCACAGGCAAACACAGCCGTCGACAAGAACATTATGATCAGACCAACCATCATGGGTAGATCGTAACCGATCCTGTCGATGAGTGCTCCCGAAAATGGATTTACCATAAGCTGGACGATGGCTTTTGACGCAAACAGTATCCCCGTGGCTGAGTCTTGTCCGTGATGATCGTGTTTCATGGGAATTGGCTTTCCGGTGATATTGTCAATTAGCAGAGGCGCTGGAGTGCCATCGTCAAAGCCTCCGACATAACGCAGATAATCTGGGATAATCGGAACGATAACCATGTACAACATATTGTCAAGGAGCAGGGCAATGGATACGATGACAAGGATCAGCCTGCGCTGCATGATCGGCTCCTGGATCTTCTCCCAAACGATCTCCCGAACTTCGCGGAACTCCAAATTTATTACCGGTATTGTAAACGACATTGTGACTATTTTTTTTTTTTTTATTTTCCACTCTACTTAATGTGAAATTCGGAAAATTTGCGTAATTTATAGTTAGCTTTGACAGAAGCCCAGCTATACTTATGGAAGATCACGATCCTTAAACTTTAGCACTTTTTACAATCACTCTGTTTCGAGGTATCATCGCATTTCTACTACTGCTAACGTTGTAAGGTGGCGGCTGGAATTCGGTGCGCCTGTCGAAGTCATGTTGGACTTATTGCAGTTTAAAGATGATTTGAAGTGGTGACATCGAGTGTGATGGGACAACCTTTAACGACACAGAAACAATTTTCACATTATATTTTTTTTTTGTATTTAATTGTTTTTTTTTTTTTGTAGTAATTCAAGTTTATTTTTATTTTTTTAGCAAGTATGATTTTTGTTTTTTTTTTTTTAATTTTTAAACAATGAGAAAATTTAAGTTGATATTTATTTTATGATTGAAATGTTGTTTCTGTGAAGATAAAGGCTGTCCTATAGAGAAAGATTTTTAATGAACAGTTTTTTTTTATGTTTGAGAACATTTAATTTATTAATATTTTTAGTTGTTTTTGTTTTTTCTTAGACTACATTTAAAATATCTTCTTTTTCACTATAAACACACATTTCAATCATAAAGAAATTCTAAAAGGTTTTTTTTTTTAATTTTTTGGAGAATCTAAGTAAGTAAGCAAGTAAATATATTTTTTTTTTTTTAAATAATGGCTGTTTTTTTTTGTTAGGTACTAATAAAAATGATTCAATATTTTGTTATCTTCCCTTGAGTAAAAGTTTTTCTAACTAAACGTTAATATGCAAACATTCATAGGGAAAATGTTTAAAATAAAATATATTTCGAGACAAATTAAGGAAATTAAAAAAAAAAATTGGATAAAACATGTTGGAAAATTGCTTCGCTACAAGTTTAAATAAAATCAAATAATTCTTTTTTGGAAATACATATATATTGAGTTTTTCAATGAACAAAAAATGAAACTTTTAAAAGCGTTAAAATGTTAACAATAAATAAACAAACAGGGCAGTGTTATGGATACCAGCAAATCTGTTGTGTGTCAATATTCATCTGTACTGTACATATACCACAAATCGAACAGATTTAAAATAATCAATCGAATGTCAAATATAAGAGATATAAAATTTTAATTGAGACAGATATAAGCTTTTTCGTGTGTTTTCTGAACTAAAAACTCGGTGGACTCTGTTTAGATTGTGACTTTTCACTACGCCAAGACGGTGAGTGAGAGTAATGAGGAGTTCTGTTCCCTTTGCCGATTTCATCCACAAAACCATCATGGTCATGGCGTAGTGAAAAGTCACAACCTAAACAGGGTCTTGGGATGATGCCCAAAAGTACATGACCACTATGAACAAAAATGTTCCCACTTTTTAAACGGCAAAAAAGTAAACAGTCTTCATTGCACACAGGTATAGCGATGATTTCGGTACCAACAACAACTGAACGACTATTTTCAATATACAGCGTCACTTTTTCGGCTGTTTGTTTCGCTGTGAAGCTTTTCAAAGTGTACTGAATTGAAGTTTCAAAAACATTTCCACTCAAGTCAATCGGTTGATAAATTTCAAAGTTATGTTACAATAATGTAGTTTACAGTTGGGCCAAACCTGCAGTGAAATTACACAAAATGATAGTACGCGAACAAGATTGGACTAAAACTCCTATAAAAAGTAGTTTTGGTAGTAGCACGCGAACGAACCTATAGTTTGATGGGTAACAGACATCTGACATAAAAAATAAAAATTCGTTTTTACAATTAATTTGTTCCTAACTATTTTAACTTTTATATAAAAAATGAATTAAATAAAATTAAATATCATATAAGATTTTATTTATTCGTGTAAGAACAACAAACTTCACAATAAAATTTATAAAAATGTTCCAGCTAAAATCTTGCGTTCTTTTTTATATGAAATTAAGAATAAATATGCAGTCAACTATGGGCCAGAGTGGTCGTGCCTATTTTGATCACATTGCCTATTTTTAAATGGTTAGCATAATTTGAAGCTCTTTTAAATTGTTTAACAATGTTTACTTAACTTCTCATCAGGAAGGCAACAACGCCTGCCGAAACACCGCGCAGACAAAAATGTAAACTAAATTCCTTCAATGACCAAAAAAGCCGACGGAAAAACAAGATTTTAATTTTATCCATTATTCAGTAGAATCTCGAAAAGATGAACAGATATAAAACAGGGCACGTTCATCTTTTCGAATTGTTCATCTTTTCGAGCATCAACATTTCGTTTAGTAAGAAGATATAGTTATAAATAAAAACATTTAATATAATTTACATAACAAGTTAAAAGTACCTAAAAGTACCATTCACAAAACTAAATAACGTTACATTAAAATAATATGAGGAACTAAAGGCAAAGAAAAAGTAAAAAATGGAGTTGGGAATAAAGCATTCATCTTTTCGGGTACAAAATTTCAACTCGTTCATCTTTTTGAGCACTGAAGAGTGAAAATATTTCGTTCATCTTTCCGAACTGTTCATCTTATAGAACCGTTCATCTTTCCGAGATTCTACTGTACTCTAAAACTGGTCAAAAACATGGACGACCATGGATTCTGGTTCTTAGAAAAACAGTAAAAGTAAGAGAAATACGTCATGTGATTCCTTATTTTAAAGGCACTAAATTATAATTCAGTATCTTTGCTTATTACTCCTTTGGTCAAGTTTGATTATGTACATACAGACAGGGTGACGGAAAAGTAACGAATGGGTTTTAATAGTCTGTGGCCAAATTCCTTAACGCAAAATTTGCAAAAAAAAATGTAAAACGATATTTTTTACATTCGGGCAAACGTATTTGCAATAAAAATCTACTACGTTTTGGGACAATGAGTTTTGCAGGGATGTCAACGTTTGCATTTTAAAACTGTTTGCTTAGCATAATTTGCGAAAGTTTTGCGTTTAAGAATTCGGCATAAAATTTCTTTTTTTTCATTTAATTTATTTAACGAAAAATCGAATGAAAAATAACAGATCCCGAAATAGAAAAATTATAAACTATTCAAACCCATTTGGTTCTTTTCTGCCACCCTGTTTTAACATTACATAAATATTAAAGAAAATTATAGCTGCAAAACTGCAGAAAATTAATAATCAATTACATGGAAAAAAATATTTAAGTTAAAAGTTTTGACATTCTTGAAAATGCCAAGCTATCCTGCTTATGACTTGCTTTTATATTTTTCTTTTTCACTGGAATTTAAAAATAAAAATACCACTGAGGCGATTTCCTAATGTGTGTCATGTCATAGCCAATTGATTTCGTTGTTAAAATATGCCTTCAAATATTTTCATTAGGAATAATACTTAGGTACCACAAATATAAAAAAACTTACAATCAACAATGGCAGGTATGTATGTACCTACACTACAAAATGCAGAGTAAGATCGGGTAATGTGGAGTAGGCGGTTAATGCGGTGCAGAATCCTGGGGTGGAATCGGCTAAGGTGATTTGTGACTGTCACGTTTGTGACAATCAAATGTGATCAAAAGAATTTTTGCATCTGTGTAAGGTGATCACCAAAATATTTTTTAAATTTGGTATCACTTTAGAAGAAATGACTTCCATCTATGCAGCCGATTACTAAGAAAATAGCAAAATTAAATATTTTTTCTAACAATTAACAAAAACCTACCTCCAGGTGTGTTATACTTCTCATAAAAGTACGTTTTGGTTGCTTCCGAATTCGATGGACTAAATTTTATTTTGAGGGGACACAATATCCTCTCCATTTTTTTCAATGTAAAAGAGATGACTTCACAAATTTTACTCTGGACGTTTCTATTACGATTTATATCTTCATTTTCTGCATTTCGAGATGAAAAAACCAATGGCAAAGGCAGAAACACATTCATTTTGACTAGACACAACAGACAATAAAAAAATAAAGTCAATTTCATATGAAAGTGACACCTAAATAGCTGTCACGGAAAATAGTCACAATATTGTGATTGTCACAGGTGACTATCACCTTACACAGACCGAATTGGTTGATTGTGACTGTCAACTATCACAAATCACCTTAGCCGATTCCACCCCTGCATTTCTTTTTTTCCTGGGAGAGTGAGAGATCTGTTATTGGCTTATTGCTGAATTCTGATATATGTACATATTTCTCTTAAGCAGAGAGACAAATCTTTCATTGCCACGTGTTCACGAGCGTTAGATCTTAAGCAGTTCGATAATTCGTGTATATCTTAAAAACTAAAGGCTCAATTTTAATAAGTGTTTCTTATTCACGTTTGATATACATACATTGTTTTATATATATGTATATACATAAGGTGGGTCCACCACTCTACATTACGCGATCTTACTCTTTAGTAACTTTTAGAAATTAAGAAACTTCAATATAAATTGGAAAAAGTTAATGATGTAAATATTTCAAAAGTCAAAAAATATCCTTCAATATTATATCTAATGTACACAGGTATGTATATGTATATTGTGTATTTCTATACACTCGAAACAAATCACCCTTCGGGGTCAAACCCTAATTTACCGTTTCGAAAGTATCCAATTTATTTTCCCTTCCGAAATGGTTGAATCCGAAATGTATAGTGAAACATTATTTTTGTTGTTCGTGCATTGAGAATGAAGTAGCTACACGCTGCAAAGGCCATTACCGGAAGGAGTCGATAATTACAAGAGAATCATTATGCCATGAATGGATAAATACTCATGGTAGGTACATACTTCTGCTTCGCTACTTTCGTATATTAATGGTGGGTGTTATAGATTTTGTGCTAGAAATGTTCTGTCAATTAAAATACATCGGTTTAAACATTAAGCAGAGTATAGCGAGAAGCTTTGTCTAACCATAAGAATAAATTCAACCACCAAATAAGTATAAATATACAAGTACCTGAGGAAAAATGATCACAAAGTAGGCATTTTCCGAATATACAGAATGTTTTCGAAATGAACTCGCAAAGTACTCCCTTCTTGGTTGGTGAATAATTCTTCAGACCTTCCATCCAGGATAGACCTCACACCAAGCTTTTGGTTTTGAAGTGGCTAGGCCACACGTCGACTACAACGTCATGCAACAATAATTATTTGAGCTCCTTGAACTCATTTTACTTGCCAGGGGGTAAAAGTGTAATTATAATTATTATTATGTTCCCGTATACACGGCAGACACAACGACATAACCACCTGCACACAATAACACCCCACGTTATCCTTGTAAATTGGATACGCTTTAATATTACAGTAGGTGTGTGTATTTATAATATATTTTTTTTCATGACCATGGGTTCACTTGATTTCTATTCTATGTTAAGAGTCCAAGTCAAGTACAGGAGCGTGTTTCATTGGGACTTTCAAAAGCAAAAGAAAATTTGTAATCCAAAAGATATGCGACTTCAAACACGAAATCGTTAAGGCCAGTCAAGTCGTTTGGGCTACCTATATGTATGTATATCTATGATAAAACAACCCTAAGTTTTGCACTCCATATATGTATGTACTGAGTACTGGTGTGTTTTATCATTGTACTTTATTTTTGAAATTTGTTTTCATTTCTGAGATAAACAGACTTTTTCGATTACTATCCTTCATTAGGTTTTAAATTATCCTTGTTTGTAAATTGCATGTTAAAACAAAATAATTTCCAGCAAAAATATTTATTGAACAAGAAAATAAAAAAAAACAAGAAACAAGAAACAAAAATCAATATTTTACGTCCACCATTTTTTTTTTTGAGAGCTCAGAATTCCTCCCCCATTTATAACAAAAATACCTGGCTCTATATAGCCATGGGCTGAATAATTTTAAGGTTCGGCCTTCGTGAGTTTTTCCTTCATGCGTAAAATTGTTTGCATTTCGTTAATTTCGCCAAAGGCTTTTCTATTGTTAGAAAGAGAAATGTTGTTAAGACATTTTTAATGATTATTCAATATTTGTTCTGCCTTTTATTCTGTCTTATTTAAGCTATTAATAAATTATTTTTTAATTACATAAGGTGAATGGTAAACTTCCACAATAAAGGCATACAGACGAGAAATAATGTAGACTTCAATGTATTTTACTGACTTTAATTAAAGGGGTATAATATAATTGGTTCGGTATACTGAGAGCTATACCTAGTAGTCTAGTACTTCTAAAAAGAAGAAGGAATAAAATACACGACTAAAAGTCGTGTGCATCAAGTATATTGTTTGAAAAGAAAGATCAAGTGTTATTTAATTTTAAAAAATAATTAAATTAAGTTATACAAAATAATGTTAGAAGCGAAAAATTGATTTTTGTATGCAGCTTTTAAAACATTACTGATCAAACCTGATTAAAGATCAAAAATCCAAATAAGCATATACTTTAATAATAATTATAATATTAAGTAGAATAAGAAGAATAAGAAACTATCTGCAAGGCAATATCAAGAAAAATATCAACAAATGAAGAGAATTGTTTAAGCAGTGCGTTAATGGTTCATTATTTGTCTGTGGAAAGGGACAGAAAAAGGCATTGAGAGAAAAGTGCGTAGAAACTTATTAGAAAAAGTAAAAAGGAAAAGTTGATTTTATATTTAATGATATCTTTGATAAAATATAATATATGAGCTCCGATAACATCTCGGTTGATATTAATATTGCAGCGCAAAGTCTTTTAACATATTCGACTGAATCGTTTTTGGATCCTTTCAACTCTTAAAGAGTAAAGAGAATTTTGGTAGATAAAACTAAGCATTGTGCTGGCTTTAGCTACGATGTAGTCGATGTGAGAGATCTTTTTTTCCGTTACTCTTGCAAAAAGATTTCTATCAATATTATAACCATATGCAATCGAGCAGAATTTTCAGAAAAATTATGTGCTTTGACATTTCCAAACAGAAAGTAGAAGATTGTTATTGTTACACCAAACGGATAAGCTTTATAGATAAATAATTGTGAAATATAATGCAGTTTGGATCTTCCACATACATAAAAGCACATACAATGTTCGAAATACCTTGGAATGTAATTAATAAAAATTTTAAAAAAATAGTAAGGGTTCCAAATGACTTCCTTGGGGCACACCAGGAGTAACTACCACATAAGTAACATAAAGGGGGGCACTTGCCCCCTGGCTCTGAGCTACGACTTTTGTCTACCACCATATTTGTGAGGTGTTGAAAAATGCCGAAGAAATTTATCCTTCGGTTTTTGGAGTTTTTTCCGTTCCCGCCACAACATGTACAGCAGAGCGATCTTTCAGTACATTAAGGTAATGTAAAAACTTGGCTAAGGTCAACAATAAGAGATGAAAGTCTTGATGTGCTGTGTATGATGAACATTCTCAAAAATCTAGTAAAAGAAAATTAGAAAAACAACGAAAACTGCAATTTCTGTTCTGAAAACAATAAAAATGCAAAATTATTTGTAATGAGCATTATTATAATATTTATTTTTACCATAAAATAAAAAAGGTGAGCACCTACCATAAAAAAAAATTAAATAAATTTTCAATAAATATAACCTCCCTCCCCCTTCCAGGAAAAAAATCCTGCGGGCGCTTATATCTGAATGTATGACGATTGACAAATTGGTTATTTTAGCTGAACTGAACTCTTCTCTCTTTAGGTCTTTTTAGTTTCTCGTGCATATCTAGCGTTAGGATTTCGATACGTTTAGTTCACGGGGCGTTTACACTTCCATGTTAAGATAAGACTTTAAATTGTCTCCACAATGTCTACATAATATCCCAGAACAAAAAAAAATTGTATTGAAGTAACCAAACTTGTTTAATGGTTTGCCCTGATCAAATAAATTGAGGGGCTTAAATAAAAAAAAATTACCTACTTAAGAACATTTTTGCATACAAATAATTTTTTGTGATGAATAGGTAGGCATAATTTCATTTCCAGCTATTAACATCAATAATTTGTATGTTCAGATGTTCATTCATGCACACTTCCAACTAATGCACTCACTTAAATCAAAGAAATCTATAGAACCCTGAAAATATACATATAACCATATAAAAACTGGTTCTACGATTTAAAAAATATTTTTTTAATAACTTTTGTTAATTTAACCTTGCCTTTTACTAAATATCATTTTTTTAAAGCCAAATTGCAAAGAAATATTTAAGGAAAACAACTTGTTCGACCCATTAAGCTTTTTGTATTATTTATTTTGCTCATCTTGTGCTTCCGCAAAACAAAACAAAAAATCAATAAAATTTCCATGCAACATGAACATGAGTTTGAAATATTACCTGTTTTCTAGTTAAGTATCTTGAAACTTGAAGATGAACCTTTTCCGCCCTTTAGCTATATAATATATATATGTATGTATACAACTTTTATACCTTATATCCACTTTCATAGACTACACGAATTACAAAAGGTTGGATTTCAAAAAACGAAAAGTTATTCTACATCCACATCCCATAGTAATGACTCGACCGTAGGAAAAGCGTCAGGTGTGTCTGTGCTTCTTTATACATTATGCGATGACGTAGGGGAGAAATACGGACTTCATAAAATGTATTTCATGGTTTTTATAGAGCAGGGTTTGAGTTCAACACAAAATATGATGATGAATGTTTCAGTTGGGAAATATACAAATATATGTACAAACAAAACTTCCCTTTAGTTACATCACAAGACCACACAATTTTTTTTTGTCTGTGAGAGGGGGGCTCTGAGTGGGCTGCAGTGATGGTTGTTTCTTTTTTGAATAACGAGGACAGCGGCAAAATTAGATAAAATTCAAGTGGGTTCGTGACCCAGCACTAGTACCCCACCTCTTTGGAAATATTCCAATGTGCGTTTGTAGGTATTATAGATACCTACATACATCTACAAATACAAAGGTAGGTATTTGAGTAGATACTTAATCATTCAGCAGCGTATAATTTCTGGAGTGGATACTGGATGTACTCATGTACATTTGTGGAGTGTCCTTTTGGGTTTTGCATTGAAAAATAAAATGTCCAAACATTTTTTCGGAGCCAAGGCAAGGACAAACAAACAGTCTAATTTTTCACTTGCGATATATGTATGGTATGTACTATATGGAAAGTAATGGATTTGTAAAAAAGAAATGAACTCGACATTTTGATCAAACTTGACATTAAGATAGTAGAAAAGTCGAAAAAAGTGTTTGTATGTCTAGTTTTTAATATATTAAGACTTTAAAACCATAATGATCTGGTACATAAAGGCAATTGCGTGCGACCCAACCGTGCATTTTATTTTTACAGGTATATCTTAGTCTAAGTGACTAGCTAGACCATGCCAATTTCTATAACAAGAGACGTGAAATTCCCAAAAAAACACATCGACAGTTCACTGGTTTTTATATTTCATATTTGGTAGGTATACATAATATGTAAAGGTAGAAATGGCGGCCACGAGCACCTAGCTCAGCTAGTTTGCGCCGTTTTGATACAACAACTCATTTGACCTGTTGATAAAAATGAATTGTTTAGAGGAATTTGTGGAGAAACCCCAAGCTTCCAGCCACAACATGTCGAGATAGGTTCATTTCTTTCTGCTTTAAATAGACGCATGATTTTATCTCTCAGGGGGATCATCCAGTCCAAATATTTAACTCCATTGAGCCATATTATCTGCTCACTCCGCATGAGACGTGAGGTCCGAAGTAGAAGTCACAATCTGCCCATGAGATCAGAGATTGTCCTGGCAAAAAATTAGCGTCCGTTTGCTCGCGGTCGAAGGTCATCTTAGAGCCATTTCGTCAAGTTGAGAAAAGAATTCAAATCTTGGATCCACAGTTCGGAAAATTCGTTTAAGTCATCAAAGAATGGTTCTTATAAATGACAATAATCTCATTCCAGCCAGAGCGGGAAATTGATGAAGGAAATGAACGACTGTTTCCTTTCCCTGCTAGTCTCCACAACTACATATATGATATATATGAAAATAAGTATTGTGAGAGATTCCTAGCTTCGCCGCATGCTTTCCTTATGACCAGTGACCAGAACAGGTTGCAACAATCCTGAAAATGTCTTACCTAGGTCTGCATATTAAGTCATTTGTTCGGAATTTACTTAAAGTGGGCCAAATATTTCTAGAAATAATGCAGTTTGTTAAACTGCCCTACCTGCGATTGGATTCATTAAGAAAGATTGAGAATATATTATTCCCCTTCATAAAATCATAACTCCAAGAGGAATGTTGACTCCTTACGCAATTAAAATATAAAGGGCTGATCCTTGCCTAAGCCAGTTTGTCAGGTCAATTCAATGCCACAGTGGCCCAGAACTCAGATAAAAGTGAGGTTAGCATGACGGCATTACTGAACCAATCTTGATGATGATACAGCCGAATCAATAGCTTTAGTTGCTAATTGATTATCTGTCAGGATAGCAGTATTTAGATTTTGGTTAGGCTGTTGTTTGAGTATTTTGCATGCTTCCTTTATTGAAATTAGTTCCGCCTAGAAAACACTAGCAAAGTTGGGAAGCCGAAAAGATGTATTGATATTTAAGGACTCCGAATAAACTCCTGAACCAACACCACATTCCATATTTGAGCCATCAGTAAAAATAGTTGTTTCAAAGTCTCTCGTCACGACGTTATCCTCCAAGTCCATTTTGGATGGGAATTTAACTCTTTATTGAGGTCCATAGTAGAAGTCCTACCAGTTGTCAGGGAGTCGAAAACATAGCCGCTGGTATCAATTTTGCGATATTACTGTGACAATAGGTATTAGCAACCCAACAATTTGATTCTTTTAGTCTTATTACGCTAGGTAGTTTGAATATATGAAAATCAAGCCGTAAAAGGTACAGAAAGAGCCCCATGTGGTGTCAACGATAGCTGTTTTTTGAACAAACAACCTTAAGAAGTATCAACAAGATGTGTTTCTTCAGAAACCCCTTAGGCCAAATATCATTCAAAATTACGTCTAAAAGAAATATCCATGAAATAAAATAAAACAACAATTCTCATCTTTTTTTTGTTTCCACCTGAAAAATACATAATAAGTTAACTTCACATAAACAATAAATTATAGTTTAAATTTGCTCGTAAATTGAAATGACTGCTTTTGAGTTAAAACTCTGGTTAAATTTGTTTGCAGGATTAACTAACTTTGGTTTAAATTAGAGTTAACTTCATTCGTTATTAAATATCTACGTCGTTGATTCCGTTCTTGGTTTTTCTGTTAGAACACCCTGTAACACAGCAACATAAAAAAAAAGTTCCCCAAAAATTTCAATGTTTTTATAACTAAAATAATTGCATTTCTTCTTGTCACCCTCTTCGTGTAAGTCTAAATTTACAGGAAAGTAGGAACAATAACGTGCCAAAGGAAGTTACGTAAACAAAACCACTCCCTCTATAGCTTTTCCTCGGCATGTAGGTAAATAAAAGTTGGTATAGATATACATATCTACTTCTAGTATAGGAATTATCCCAGCTTGCAATAAAAGTATCAACAGCAATAGCAACAGAAATAGATATAAAACCTGGCCTATAATGTAATACCGTTATATTATTATGGGGACGTTATATATATATATAGCTCCGTGACTGAAATATCATTAAACATTGATGTATAATATTCATGTGAATATTTTATGACATCGCATATGGCAGAATAAGAGAACCCAGGAATCAGACACTCACTGATGATGTGATGTGGGAGTGGATGAGGCTGATGTTGAACCAAACCAAACCAAAGAAGGCCGGAAGGTACATCAACATTGTGGTGGCATGGGTTTGGGTTATATCTTATATACCTATGGTTATTTCCCATTTTATTTCACCCACCAGGGGGATGTGCTTTTTACTGTTGTTGTTGTTGTTTTTGGATGTACTGTGGCAGTGGTCGATACATTTATGAATTTTTATTTATACAGATACTAGGTATAGGAAGGTAAGTAATTTATTCGTTTCCCTTTCATCCGGACTTGTATTTTTTATATTTTTTTGAAACAAAACAAATGTTCAAAGGGAAAGGAAATAAAGTGTAGTAATTATTGTGAAATAAATATTCATAAGTTTCCGCGAATTGAGAATACATTTCAAAATATAATAAAACATTTATTGAAAAGTGCTTTGATTTATTATTTGATTTGCTGATGGTTAATGTTTTTAAACAGAAACTTATATTTAATTAACGGGATCCACAACCCGTGAAAGGCATGTGCTTATAAGTCAAGGCAGCTTTCCATTACTCTATATAATTTCTATTTGTATTTGTATTTAATCTTTGTCAATGTTTACATAATACTTCAAGAATTAATCTTTTAATAGTATCGAAAATTGTTACCAAGTTATATAAAGATCCCGAGAACGCTATTTCTAGTCATCAAGACTTTCTTGATTGGAGAATTGTTGACTGTTGTTCATGTGGCCGACCCAATTTATGTTATGCTTCTAAATTTTGAACTACATCCACATCTTGGAATAGTTTAAAGATTTCGAGGTTATATGATTTCCACCAGGATTAAATATCAGATCAAGAATTTTTTATTCCAGCTTATTACAGTCGGTGGCATAACAAGTGGCAGTATAAGCAAGCACGTACGATATCATATAGGATTTAGAACAGGGAAGGTCTATTTCATTAAAAGAATAAGATCCCAGGAATGTTTCATTAAATTCTATTATGAATATATTGGTCAATTTTAAAGTCCTGGCAGTGACAAACCAATGTTACAACTAAATGCCCTGGCCCATAGAATCTGTCGAATTTACGGTGATAACAAATTTCTTGATGTATACCTACAGATGAGACAGACCCAATTAAAGGTCTGTTTCTTTACTCGCCCGCGGGATCCCGTGGTATCCCAAATCTACCCAAAATGTGTTTTTTACTTTTTTCTGGCACGAAAATGTCAGAGCTTTTGACTTTTTTAAAAATTTATTTCACTTTCCCTCTGACAAGAATCTATCCGAACATTTTACCTATTGCCTGTACTTGCCTGTCAAACTACTGATAATTTATGTTGTCAAATGTTACCCAGAAACAAATCAGCAACATCAAAAAGCTCGAGCCCAAACTTTTTCCCTAATTTTTTCCTAATCTTTTCCCAAACAGTGAGGAAACAGACCTAATATGTTTTGTTGAAAAATTGGAATTATTTTCATTGGTCGAAAAAGAAATTTCCATATTTATCTTAATAGTTTATGTATCGTACGGAGTCATACGAGTGAAGAAACAACTACACCTAAAAGAGGACAGCTACTTTTCATCTCCTGTATTGTTCAGTATAAATGTTAGCAAGTATAAGCTATTGTAGGCCAGTATAATCGGCCACTAATGTTTTTCAGTTAGTTTTAGGACAGTGAACAATAAAATTGTTTTTTTTTTTCACCGTGAAGGTTTTCCCAAATAAAATCCATTTTGATCAGTTTTGTAACTATCTTTAAAATTTAGCCTTGCGTCGCAAGAGTTTATTTTATTTTTGTCAAAAACAAATTATTTGCAAACAGTAACAACACAACCTCATACAAAAATACAAAAACTGCAAATTACTACTGATAGAAACGGACGCGTGTGTTTCCAATGGGTCGCTTCGTTTTAGGTCTGTTTCCTTACTCTTTGGGAAAAACTTCAGTAAAAAGTTTTAGCTCTTGCTGTAATTTTTGACCAAAAATGAAAATTAAGGAAACTCATTTCGGATGTTTCTGAATTGTTACTGGGTAAACGTCATATTTGACGACATATATTTTTAGTATAGTTTGACAAACAAGAAAAGGCAGTAGATAAAAGATCTGTTTGTTTACTCGCCCGCGGGATCCCGTGGTATCCCAAATCTACCCAAAATGTGTTTCTTTACTTATTTCTGGCATGAGAATGTCAGAGCTTTTGACTTTATTTCATTTCCCCTCCAGCAGGAATTTACCCGCGGCGGAAAATACCTGAGGTTTTTTCTTGCTTGTCAAACTACTAATAATTTCTGCTGGGTGAGTATAATGAAACACCCTTATTAGAACGTGCGTATTTAAACGAACTGTCAGTTGTTGTACACGTCTATGGATTCGCCTTAAAGTAGCAAATTCAAAACATTTTAAATTAGTATCAAGATAAACGTTTGAAAGACACACCTCGGCAAAGTTTTCTGATATTTCGGAAATTATTAAGAATAATCTTAAATAAATAAAAAATAAGTCCTGCAAATTGAGCTCAGTTCGCAGAGGATTAGTTACTGTTTAGTTTGCCATGGTAATTGTTTAGCCCTGACGTCGTTTTTTTCCTTCAATTTTCCCCTGGATTGGAAAAAAACATGCCTAATGTCATAGATATGTAATTTTATGATTTTTACATTTATATAGTGGATCAAAAGATCGAGTTGGTTTAGGGTTGGGATTCGGTTGACAGTTCGAACTTAAGGCTCACATTACAGAACGTGGACTGGCGGTGTGTCCACGTAGCTGTTCTGCGATCTCAAATCAGGTGTTTAATATTTTATTTATATCAAAATGTAATTCGTTTCCCATCTGTCAAACTATTTGGTATATTATACTCCATTGGAGATAACTTGCGGTACCAATGGATTAAAATCACGATTAAGTGCTTTCCACTGACAGTTTAAATGTATAATATTTTATACATTGCATATGTTATGTTATTCAAAAAACATTTTCTCCTTTATCTGCCTAACAACAAAATCTCAAATTTCATTAAAGATGCCTAAGATCAAAGATTAATTCTTCACTTTTAAATGCCCCGATTTGATATCTTTCGTCTGGCTGTTCGAACTTAATATTCCATATGTATATGTAACTCAAAATATAGTTCGTCTTGGGCCCTGCGTGTAACACGTTACTTGTAATACCTCCCGTGTTATACATTACGTACCTCTTCGTCTTCCTCTATTATTATAATATATTTAAATATTTTCCTATGGTAGGTAGGATTTTTATAAAGTATTACTTTTTTTTATGATCACCAAAGTATACTCCAAAAATAATAAAAACCGCATCTTAATATTCGCATTTTACGAATACGCGAAGCGAAAAGGGTTGCGATTTTATTTTTAATAGAAACATTTTCCATTATTATTTACAATCAAATTTAAAAAAAAGCAAATAAAAACGAAGGTAAAATCCTTTCTTTAGCATACAAACATTCGACGTAGGTATACCTATCTATTTTTTGTTGAAATTAAGAACTCAATTATTTTCTGAAAGATAAAATAAAATCTTCAAGAAATCTTGAGATGGAAGAATAAAAGAAGAAAATCAAATCAAATTATTTTTATTTTTGTATTTTCTTTCAGGATTTTGATTTCCTTTTTAAATTGCTCTTTACGGACAACATCAGAAAAAAATTCTCTTGTTTTTTTTTATTAGATACATAATATATCTTACATTTCTTTATTTTTCTATTTCTTATCACAGTGTGGAATTAAGGGAATTGTAGAGCTACGTTTAATTTTCGGTGAAACACCGTTAGGGCTTCCTTAAGTCCTTAATAAATGGGGATTACTTCAAACACTTCCCAGCTCTCTATAACCGCCACCACCACTGTTATTTATTTTCTCTGTACCGCAATACAATAGTACAAGTTAGCAATTATTTTTTTATTTCTTTGAACTTTTCTTTTGTCATTCTTATCCTTGGATTTAAGTATTTCCCTCTTGTTGTTGAGCTGGGTAATATTTGTTGTTGAATTTAAAAGAATTCAGGTTTTCTCATTAAATATAAGATAGACGTAGTTGTCATAATTATTATAGCTCCTATATATAACGTCATGTTGGACAGTTATATAGATTTTCTTTTTAGATTTGCCATACCTTATATCTGTAAAAAAAGAAGAGAAGTTTCAATAAAATAGTTCTAAAGCCCACCGAAGAAATTCAGAGAGAAAGGGGTGAATATTACCACAAAAAGCTACTGCAACACCCTTAAGAATGGGGTGGCAAATGAATTGGAAACAATTTGCTTAGCCATTGAGTAATTCTTTTTGCCGAAGTGCTACAAATTGAATGTGGGAAGCACGAGTGCGCCCACTTTATGAAAAGGGCTTGAACATGTGGTGATGTATTTAATGACAATATACACAACTTCGAATATCCATAGATATAGACTTGTATGTATGTACATATGTACATATATGAATAAAATAAAATTTATATTACACCTACATTCTAGTTAATTCTATATGAATCCATATATACTACTGGACGGGAAAAACAATCTAGTTAAATTGCGACGTACCAACATGGTCAAGACAAGTGGTGACCACTTGTTTTTTTTTTTAGTAGAAGCTATAAGCTTTTAGAAAGTAGGGGGGTAGTGAGATTAATGACGATAATCAACCTCAAAAGTAGGCTAAGTCTAATTAAGTCTCGATTTCTGGAAAGGAAAGTGTTTGGATAAATTATTTTTATCCAATAAGACTTGAAGAACTTGACTTCATTCTTATGGACTTTAAATCCGTACATATATCTAGCCTTATACAGCGCTTAGCGGTTACGTAAGGCGGATTATGGTTGAGTTCAAGTTTGCAATGGAATTAAATAGCTGGAGTTAAGTATTTAAAGGGTTTATATATGTATTGGCAATTAGTAGTGTCGAGGCTATATGGAAAGAATATATAAATATCTAATGAAAGTTACTCGTGGGGGTGAAGGTAAGTTCTAATTTAAGGTAAAAATATATTGTTTTTGGACATTCATAGAATTTTTGCTTTGAATAAATTTCAGAAACAATACCTTATTAATTTTTGTTTGAATTATTTTTTTTTAATTTGAGTGAATGTAAATGAAGAAATAGAAAAACAAGTGAGAGGTAGTTAATTATCAGAAAAGAGACAAAATCCCAAGCTGTTTTTATTAATAAATTTATAAATGTTCAAGGTTTTGTGTACAGTTATTGATTTAATATAGATAGGTACACTTCTTTTAATAAAAAATGATTAATTATCCTCTTATTCACACTAAAGCTTTGATCAAAAATTAAATCATAAATTAAAATTCCTTTAAATAAACTTCTAATTCACATTAAGTATCAAATCTTAATGAAAATCTAATACATTAATAAAGAACTCTGCTGTCGCAAAAGATCATTATTAAGACTTTCTCAAAAAGTGTGGACTTTTCACTAGCGTTTGTTTTTTTTTTTATCTCCAAACGTTAAAATGTCAAAAATATATATTATTTATTTTTAACTTAATTCCTCGTTAATAAATTTTCATTGGTGAACTAAACCAAATAAAAATAATTTTTTTTTTCGTTTTTTTTTTTTTTTTTTTTTAATTAGATTAGCACTTTTTCGACACTTGTATAACGATTCGATTGATTTTAATAAATTCTTTATGGAGAATGTTTAAAAAATTGTGTATTGAAATTTTTGAATTAAAATTAATTAAAGTTATTTTTTTTTTTTAAATAAAATATTTCGATAACGACTTGATTGATTTTTAGTATTTTTACTAAACTTGGCTTTAAGCGATTTTTTGACATTATAGATAGGTGTACCAAGTTTTAAACAAAAATTATTCTAACAGTCAAAAGTAACAGTTATATCTCTATACCTCTGTAACCTTTGGAATAGTGAATAATTTCATGAATCATGAGCCAATTTAATCTTTTCTTCATTTTTTATGTACCAAAAAATTGTTTAAGCGTGTTATTATTCAACCGAAAACAGTTAAAAAAAAACATCTGATGGAATGGAAAACTTTATGAACATGATGTCATATCCTACTCAGTTATTGAACAATGTTCTCTGAACACCCATTTACACACAACGAATTTAAAAACAAGAGCCGAAGGAAGGCAGACAAACACGTCCTCCTTCTTTAAAGACTAAAATTGAACTGTTTATTTTTCTTAATTATTTACAAATCTTATACCTAACTTACAACTACATTTACATTTCTTAACCTATCTTATCTCTAGTTTTCTATAATATTAAACTAACAATAGGGATTATAAAGTGAATAACGACGATGCGACGCATCCCTTGTGCATAAAACATAATGTTTACAGATGTATGTCATAAAATAACACCATAAACTGTTTCTATGAAAAAGGTCATTGCGGCACAGCGTCGCCATCCACTTTTATCTTAAACTATATTTACAATACATTCCTACTGTCCAAATATAATATATAAATATATAAAGATAACTTAACAGTTATAGTCAGAATGAGAAACAAATTGAAATTTGATCCTGTGGGGATTTACATAAAAGTGATATAGTGTTCTTAGTTCAAAGATGAAATGTTCTCTCCTTATAATAGATCTATATAGGTGTGTAGATGTCGACTCACAAATACACTACCTGACTGACAAATGGTTTTTCTAAACTAATACCTTAACAAGTTAATGAGCTTTTCCATAATCGTTATATTATTTTATGTTATATAAGTTTGATAGGAGATTAGGTTCTTTTTCTTTTTTCCAAGTATCTAAGTATACATACCCCAAAGACCAAATCAAATAAATATTAAAGTAAGTATTCATTCCAGACCAAGGATCTCACAAGAATATATAAAGCCATTTATGGCACTTTCTATACCTATATATTGTCTCTGGTGATTGAGCTGAAATTTTCTATCCTCAGGGGTATACCTATAAGATACCCTAATAATTTACCCAAACTGACATTATTTTCCGAGTATATATACGGACATTGCACACACACATGGACGTATTTTTAGTAATTTATAGTTGCAGACAAAAAAAAAAAAAAAACAATTTATCCCATATTCTTGTTAAGAGTAACTATACCTACTCATACGCCTGAATCTTAACGAAAACGAAACACATTACCCATGACGTGCGAAATTTACGATTCCATCCACCCATTACATATGACAAAAAAAAAACTGTCACAGTATATAAGCTTCTTTAAGACTTTAATGAAAAAAAAAAAGAACAACAATTGAAAGTCCCCAAGGACCATCAAAATAATCAATGTTAAAAAGTATCAAGTGAAACTTATTTCATTTCCCATTCTTAGCTTAACACACATGTAAGGATGTATATAACAAAAAAAAAAAAGAATCCTTTTAGAACAAAAAATTGGATAAGATTAAATTAACTAATAAAACCATCAGAAGTCCCTAGAGACATGACAACGATGACGAAGACGAAGACGACACGAAAAAAGAATTAAAGAAGGATTGATTTAAAAAGAAAACAAAAAAAATGTGGATTACATTCCAAATATCAATCTATACACTATGTATATCCTTTTACTTGTACTGAAACCACTTAAAACAATGTCAATACTAATCCTGGGCTAACCTGTCACGAGTCACAATGTCATTATCCGGGCTGTTTGCTCATCAGTATGCAAACAAGTACATTTTTGAAAAGAATAAGAATAAGATATCTTTAGGCGCGCAGTACAAACTTTGGAGGTATAAGTCTTTTCCAATCAATATATTTTCTCACCACACCATTAAAACGCACATACTCGTACATAGGTTAGGTATATCTATTCTGCCTGTGATGGTTGGTGTCAAAAATGTTTCAAAATATCCCTTGTTGTAAATTAGAAATTGATGTATATTTTTGAAATTGTTTTCGACGTTATATCGGATAGGATTTCCTCCAATACCAATTTCCCCGCGCCCCTCCCCCAAACAACATCTATTATACCCGATTGTATCAAAGAACAACCGTAAAAGCAATTTGTATTCCTTATTATCCTTTTGTTTTGACATACAACCGCTAACTTTGCTGAGGGGTTGCTATTTTACACAACCACATTGGGTATTGTTTCCACCGGCAGCAGCAGCAGCCGACAACGAAGATGATGGGACTAGGTAAATGCGACGACCTACAGTGGGGGATGAAATAATCTATAGGATAGCGCTTTGGTCCAAATGAACACACACACATAGCTAGGACAAGGGGTGATGTGATGATAAAGACAACAGTTTCCATCATCAAACCCAAGAAGGAGCGAGTAATTTTGAGGGTAAACAAGAAATTATGCACGCATCCCTTTCCATATAATCGTCGTTGTTGAGAGAAAAAAAGGAAGGAAATGGTGTTGGTTTTTATTTTGATGCTGTAAACATTTTAATAAAGACAAAGAGGGGATTCTATCTGAATATCTATCCAGCTAGTTTGGTGCTGTATGAGCTGAGGAATCTTTTTGTAATGAAATCACATTTTTTTTTTCTCAACCCACGTCTATAATGGATATGGTGGGTTGATGCGGGGGCTTTAAGTAAGTTATTTTCGTTATGTGATTCCTTCGTGTATTATATAGGTAAACCAGCTCCATGGTTTTATTTTGTAATTAAGAAGGAAGTTCATGAGAAGACAAGATTCTAAAAGGGAATTCTATTTCGAAGGATTTATTGGATTGTAATTAGGTCTCAAATTTAATGACAGTTTAAGAGCAATTAAGTTGTCAGTTTTGTGGTATAGTTATGATGAATCGGGCATTTGGGATACCTGCTTAAGCTTTTAACTAGAAAAATTCAATGAAGTGTGAAGCCCGCATATTAGCAAGGGAAATTAATTTTTTTTGTCGATAAGAAAATGTCACGACAACATGACAGTCTAATTTTCTTTTCAATTAGCCAGTTCATGTTTTTGAGATCTCACTGAGCAAATTTCTGTGAGCTTCACTGAGGAGAAGGAGAAACCTGAATAAGATTTCTCCGCTAGAAGTCAAAAGCACTCTCCATCCATAATTTGATCAACTGCGACAAAAAATAATTGAGCAAGCGAATCCAAAAAATATTAACACACGTCAAAATCTCATCAAGCATGGGATAGTGTATTATAGTCAAAATGCCGAATGTATGCTTGAAACAAAATCAAAACTTTTTGATTCTTGGTCAATCATGGTACTCAAGATTGGCATCATCGAAAAAAAACTTACTAACACAGTCTCGCATGCATGATAGAGTACTTGATCCGTGTATATGCCACCTAATCTCAGCTTTTTGACAGCAAAAGTTCAGACTTCTGAGATAGTTGAGATCTCAGTGAACCTGAGAAACCTGAACTAACTAAATAACTGATTAAAAAAGAGAGAACTACATACAAAGTGCTTTTTCAGGTTTTCTTAACGAGCCATTAGATCACTGAATTGGTAGATATTTCTCCAAATACCAGCCTATACGTCATAATAACACAAAAAACAGATAATGCTCCTTGTGAGGAATTATTAAATCCTCCAAGAGTATCTCTTGTCATAAAAAATGACTTCGGGTTAGCGGTTCGGATTCGGCAGAAAATTGTAAAGGTCCCTTCCATTTCTACCAATAATCCGCACACAGGAATGATTGAGAGTCACTATTTATTTATTTTATTTTTTTTATTTTTTTACAAAAAAACGTGTTTTTGTAAAATTATAGTTTCTTATATGTATGTATCTGCCGATTTTGGTTGATTAGACTCATTTAGGTAAAACCTTAGAATGTCATGGTACAGATTAAATCCACTGTGACAAACTGGCCCTTAATATAATTTTATATGTAGTAAGATTGTGTCGAAAAATTTATACATTTTGTCATGTGAATTAATTTCAAACGAAAAAAAAACTATGTAAATATGTAGGTATACCTCAGTCGTATGAATTATGTAATTTTCATAACACAATTCACTCGACTTAATCAAGAATGATTTCAAACACGCTGATTAGGATTTATTTCCATAGGAATAATCAAAGCAAAACAAATAGAATTCTAATGACGAGTAAAATTAACGCAGATATACATACATATAGTTTTCAAAATGTATACTTTTGGTAATGCTCATTAAACCTTATAATATATATTTAGTTTTAATTAATCAATGCTAATTTAATTATCACAAAATTATTTTATGAATTTGATAGTTATTAAAATGTATAACTATATTTCTATTTTCAGTTTTTTGCGTGTCAACTTGTTTATTTTATTTATGAATTATCCATAATATAGGATATAAATATGCCATTGCCATTAACGACACGCTCAATTTCAATTATAGACTTGTATTTAAAGTTTAATTTTTGGATGGATACATACTTTACACATCTAAGGGGATATAGATATTTCGCAGTATGTCAAAGTTGAGAGTGTCAAAAAATTAAAAATAGCTATTTGAGTGCCCACAGGAACTCAATACGCATCATAAGAAACAATAATAAAATATTAAATTAAGTCAAGTAAAAGGGCACTGGTTTCACCATTTTTCCACCATAATACCTCATTTTGACAGATGTGCAACAACAACAACTGAACAAAAATGAAAACGCAAATGATATGACTTTTAATATGTGTACTGAGCAGCTAGCGGACGAGTAACATCTATAAGAAATCTAATAAAATTTCGATTCATAATAACTCATACCGATTATAATATCCTGAATATTTGACTACTGGGGATGGAGAATCGAGAACTTTTCATATTTATTTAAAAGCACTTACGTACCAAGTAAATATTTCGTTTTTTAAAGCCTACACTTTTGGTGCGGATATAAAAAGATGTATTCAAAGCGAATAGAGCTTGGATTCACACATCTACAGTTACGAATATGAAATAGTCATTGTAGTGATTGTCTTTGCCATTTGTTACATTAAAATAAATAAATTTAATAAATAAAATGGTGCAACAGCTCGTATAGAAGGCCAACCCTTAGCGACTTACAACTCTCCACTCTGCCGAATACGAACGGTTAAGGTGAGAAGCACTTTTTTCATGGAATGTAATACTCTTGGAGAATTTGTTAATTCCACGCAAGAGGCAGTAACCCGTGAAAAACCCCAAATAAATTTAACCAATCAGAAACCACGTTTGGAAAACAACATCTCAAAATTCTATTAGTATATAGGATTTGTTCAAAAGAGATCGATTTTTTTTAAAGAAGGAGAAAATGATTAATTATAATTTATTGTAATTATTATTTTATTTTGAATTCGTTATACGCTCAGCAAAAATTGCTTAATATAATAATAACCGAAAGAGAACCAGAAAAAAAAAAATGGCAAAAAATTGCTCTCGCATAAAAGCTGTACACTTCATCAATTTTTTTTTTAGTGTATTTCAATACAAAATGTGTTGCTGTGAGATCGCTAACTCGGGTATATTTTTTTGTTCGCTATTAACAGCCAACAGGAAAAAGTATTAAATTTTTGAATGTTTCAAAATTTCCTGATCGCTAAAACTTGCCCCTAAATTAATTTTGACAGGCGAAAGTTTTATTTTCCGTTCCGTCCGAAGTATTGGCGTTGTTTTGGGTTAACCTTGAATAAAACTAAAGTGTTAGGCGAGAAAAAGAGTAAGATAGTATTTTGAAGTAAAGAAAAGCACTTATCTAAAAAATTATTAACTGTCAAATATGAAAATTATTTAAAAACTTTTGTTGCTATTTCTTCTAATGCTTCTATAATTAATAAATGTATGTATATGGAAATTTATTTATCTATAATGAAAAACAAAATAAGATCCAAATCTATTTAGTTGAATTTTATTTTTAATTAGTTTTAATTTTTTTTCAGTCAAATCATATTTATGTGTCAGTTAAGAGTAAAAGATACTAAAGATAATATTTTTAAAAAAGGATAAGCACACTATCAAAATTATTTAAAAATTATTTTATTGTTATTTTTTCCAAAGCTGCTATGTAATGTACTGTACATATGTATATTAAATAAGACCAAATAAAATCTGAGTCCATTCTATGAAAAATGTTTTGTAAAAATTAGTTTTTAATTGTTTTGGAAATGTGTTTTCATTTTCAGTTCTGAAATGTCAAAAAAGCAGCTTAAAACTGAAAAATGTAAATGGAATCATATTTTTAATAAAATGTATGTGACATTTTCACATCAATGGTTAAATGTGTACTCATATATCGAAATTTTCGGAAATGAATTCCGCCTACTATCTACTCTGATTTCATTTTTAATAAATTTGTTACGAATGTCAACACTGCCATTCATGTCTTTACCATTTCACCATAACTGCACCTAAACCTATACTCTGCTTATATTTACATAGGTAGTGAAAGAAGTGTTTTTTAACCCGAGGAAACGGCACAATAAAAATCTGGCCTATTTTATTTTAATTCGGAGTTGGAAACAGAATCAAAAATAATAAAAAAAAACCTAATGCCATTGGCCTTAATTTTTATTTTTTTTTTTTAATATTATTCTAAAGTTGAAAGCATTCTTAGTTCATTTAAATTCTCAATATAACATAATTATATTCATTTAGAATTTGCTCTGTTCTTTTTTCTACCCCAAGTAACTACCCACACAGAATTTTTTTAGAATAAAAAAATCTATAGCTTTAATCGATTGATAAATTTTATCGTTTATCATTTTACATTGAATCACAATTATCTTTGAAAATAATAAAATGTGAAAAAACAAGTTACAATTTTGTTGTTTAACACCAAAAAGATACATTTAGATCAAACGAATCAAACAACAAATTTCGGTTGGTTAAGTTATTTTTTAGTTAAAATACAAGGTGAATAAGTTTTAAATATTTAAATACATTATTTAATATTTACATCTAAAATTTTCAACATTTTTTATTCATAAATGTTTAAAATTTCAAAGACTTTCTTTTTTAAAGTTTTTAAAGTTTTAGACTGTGAATTATGAAATTACTTCCATTTTTGCAAGTCAAATATAAGATAATGATATTAAATTTGTTTCCATTTTTCCGATATAATTTTGAATCTTAAAAGTATTTAATATATCTATAGTTGATAAAAGTTTAGTGTTTAGAAATGTTTTAAAAAAATGATTGAATTCCCAATTGAAAAGATCAAATTTCAAAACATGCCAGTATACATAATACATAGTGGTGTTATAAAAATAAATACGATTCAGATTTTTTTTTTACCCACTTTACAATGAGTAGAAATCAGCAAGGTTAAGATTGCGTAAGGTTTTGAGCATAAAAAAGTACCCTCTTAGTCAATGTTAACCTCTGTGAGAAGGGCCTCGCTTGACACGGTTTAGTTTTTTTTTTTATTTGTAAAAAACGCAGAAAAAAAAAATACATACTTTAATAGTATCATTCTTAAGTTACCCAACTATAAAAAATGCTTCTATTGATTTTCTGAATGAAATAAATTCTTACTAACATTTTTACTACGCAGTCTCTACCGTTCTAAATATAGTCTGTTTGATTTTTTTTTTTTTTTGAATTTATAGCCAGGTGAGTAGAGTATTTTTAAACAACTACTCTGATAACGGCTAAGAAGTACGAACAAAAAAATATCGATCATGCGCTACAGCAACAAAATAATCAAATCGTTAAAATGAATCGAAAATATTTTGTACGTAAAAGATCCGTCCATAGAAAAATTAATAAGATGATAGCCTAAAATTGATCAAAATAAATCCCAACACACACACATAAATCTCTTCTATTTTGTAAGATACCTAACTACATATGAAATGGCATAGGTACTTCTATTTCAATTGTCCCTAAAAATGCTTAAATAAAAAAAAAGAAAAGCGAGCACAACGAAAAGCTTTTTTTATTCCCTACATATAGGGTTCTTATAGATGTACATAGTTAATACGTATAAAGGTTTCCATTTGCTTTCTTCACTTTATCCTTTTATCGATCAAAATAAGCACCTACAAATGAGTGTAGATACCAAATGTCAGGTACATAATTGTGAAAAAGCTATTATGTAATCTGATAGAAGGGTCGGAAAATGATATCGAAATTTAAAAAAGGCACAGAATTTGGACCCCACTGTCGATCATTGATTCCGACGGAATTATGGTTATATAACTTATTTTTGCCACTAAGAATTTATAGAAAAAAAAATAAACTGACTGACTTACCTGTATCTGGTGGAGCAATATTACTCAGTCGATTCGATAGAAATCCACGTATATTTGAAACCACACGCTGCGGTGAATTTGGACCGCTTCCGAACAGAGATCCGCCTAATTTGGAAAACAGGGCGGACTCACCACCGCTGCTTGTACCCTCGGAAGACGCCACTGTCCTCTGATATAAGTTTGAACAATTATATACAGTCGATTTTTCTTTTGAACTTTTTTTTTCCGAACTATAAAATCAACTAATGTTCACTGCGTATTGACGTTTTTTTTTTTTTTTTTTGGTACAAAATTTGTATTATATTTTGCGGTTTCAAATAAGGATTTTCTATTTGATATATATAGGATTTTTTTTCTTTTATCCTTTTCAATTCTCTCGAAAACCCGTGTTTTTTTTTTCTTTGATTTTGTTAAAGTAGTGCACACGCTAAAATCTAAACTAAACAGAACTAAATTATTTATGCACAAAACCAAATCAAAAAATGGCCTCTATACTGTTAAATTCATTTAATAAAACTTTTTTGTAGTTTTAATAAAATTTATAATAATTCTTATTTTTTTTTTTTTCTTTCTTTTTTAATTTTCACAATTTGGATAAATCCTGCACACGACAACGACCACCGTTCGTCCAGGCCGCAGCAAAGGTAACTTCTGTCTGCCTTGTGCCTGGCTGTATTCAAAATCCAACCCCCCAAGTTGCGAGAGAGTCAAAAACATTCAAAAGCGCCCTATTTATTCTTTTCTGAAGCCTCCCCTGGTTCTCCACTTTGGTTCTTCTATTGCACACAATTTAATGTTTGCGCGTGTGTGTGTGTGTGTTGAAATGAAGGTACATATGTTGGCGAAATGTGTCCCTTATAGTATAAATGACAGGCTTTTTCTATCCAAAGGAATATAGAAAACTTTTTACCCCTTCAAGGAGCAGAGGGTACATTGCTAATGCGCAGGTCTCCATTAAGGTGTTTTCTGTGTACCCAATTGGATGTGGGAAAAGGAAAACTTTTTCACACGTTACGTCACAGTAGCAGCAATTTATAAGTGCTATTGTCCTCTAAAATACATTATATTATTGCCACTATTGGATTGCATGTGTATTGCATGTTTTTTTTTTGTTTGTTTCAATAAACGAAAAAAGAAAAAAAGAATCTAGAGGTTTATTTATCTTGTTCTATTAGAAAAGTGTTTTTACCACAAGGAAATACACAAAAAGGAAGAAAGACGCAAAGAAAAACAAGAAGAAAACTGATTTCATCGCGTTAAGGAAACAATGGCCGAATTACTTTTAAGTTTGTCGAATTGTCGATCTTAATCGTTTAGAAAATTGTTCTCATTTCTATTTGAAATGGTGTTAGAAGAACCTTTGGCACATTGATATGGAATGATTAATTTGAAAATTGGTACTTATAGTGTTAAAAAAGAAAATGGTGCTTTTATAGTTGAATTCACGGGCGCAAAATTCTTAACAGCCTGATGTTGAGGTATTAGAGTGATACTACTTAACAGTTAATTTAAAGTTAAAGCTTTTACTAAAATTTTCTCAGTTTTAAACATTTTTTTAACTAGTATCATATTTAAGTTATTTGCTTAATAAACTTCAGCTTAACACGCCTTTAAAGATGACAGTTTGTGCAAACAAGTAAGCAAACACAACATTTTCATATTCTTTAATGTCAGAGTGACATATTAGGAGGTAGTATGCATACTAAAAAGTTAACATATGCATTTGGTGATTTTAACTTTAATAAAATTCTAAAAAATAGTACGCTTTTAATGCTTAAACATCTTATTAAATCGTCTAACATTTTTCACCATTTATTTTATTTCAAAATGAGTTACCCTTTAAGGGGGAGCTAGACAATTTATTTTTGTATTTAAGGATCAGATTACATCTTCTTTTATTTATCAAAACCCGCCCAATTATTCGGTTTCTAAATTTGATGCCCTTTTGGACTCCTTCCACAAGAATTGATTTCCATTTTCCGCAAACTGAAACTGTTGTTACAGGTGTCTTTAAATGTATATAATTCAAAGTGAATTCGCTATAACTGTTACTGTTACACGAAAGCGAAACAATCCAGTTGAAGAGCGAGTTTGCTAAAAGTTTTGTGGATTAGTAAACACATTTGATTCTCAAGTTTATATTGGAGGAACTTTTTCTTGACAGAGATTATACTCGTGGATGACTTTTCACTTTTTTAATTGTTATTGTCTCGCAAGAGGCAGTACCCCTAAAGGAAAAATATTATTTCAAGGTGGAAAAGACGGTGCAATGAAATAAGCCCCACCCGTGGGTCTTATTTCCCAAAACAAATGGAAATAACACCCGAGGTCTTTTTTCCCTTGCTGAAATGGAAACAAAAACTTTGGGGTTTTTCTGTACGTTGTTCGAAGAATGTAGGAAAAAAAACTCATTCAGTATAAAGAAAAAAATAAAGATTTTGGACTTTGTCAACAATTTTCTTTGTCAACGGTACCTTGAGTGACCCGCTTCGGGTTCCACAGATTTTAACTCCCTCTTTATGTTATCGGTCCCATGCCAAATCAGAAAGGCAATTACACCCGCGGTTTTTAATACTTATTTGTGGTCGGTCATATTCACTTATTGCCATTTTATAAAAGAAAAAAAGTCCACAGGTGCTATTTCGTTTTATTTTGGAAATAGAACCCCCGGATTTTTTTTCCGCGGATCTTATTGCACTGCACCAGAATAGGCTGGTATTCGATTCCCAGACCAACGCCGCCATTGGATACTCAGTTATAATGTATTAATCTGTATTTTGTATCTGAACGGCCTGTTAGTCAATTTCTTTTCTATCTCTATCTCTCTCTCTTTTTTTCTCTTCCAATTTTGATTATAATTATAAAAAAATTATGTAAATATTAAAACAAACATTTTGTTTTATTTTGACAAAAAAAATACATTTTCATGTGTTATAATAATTAAGGTTTGCTTGGGGGATTAGTTGGTACTTCCCATTCCCAGTCTTCCCAATCAACGCAGCTTTTCAGACTATCAAGCCATGCTTCACCGTCTGGACATCTTACACTAACTGCTGCTGCTCCCCGTTGTTTACATTCCCAGTATCTAGTGGGATCCCAGTGGTTTCGGAAATTAACAATTTCGAATTCTTTTGCCTCCTTACATCCTGGTTCACCATTATCATTGATAACTGGGCTAGCCGATGAAAGTCCAACAATTAGGACACAAATTGCTACAACTACATATAAAATACAGATAATTTTCATAATTATGATTTATAAGTTTTGTTTTTTCATTACAACTAAATACAACTACTAACCGTAAAATTTCATTTTTTTAAGAACGAAAGACAATTTAAAACTATCAAATGTGAGAAATCAAATGTTGTATTTATAGTACGACGGGTAGTAGAGTATATCTAGTGATTAACTTAAACCAATAATACTGAAGGGTTTTCAACTTATCAAAACCCCCTTTCAGACCAGTTTAAGATTATATTTGATAAGATAAGTTCAATAGCTACAGTGTGTATTACTTGTTGTTTTGTCAGTATGTAATCAAGTAAACAATAATTTATATGAAGTGTTTTATTAGCTAAAGGATTAATTATTGAATGTTTTTTCTATTAATTTTTAGTTATTTTAATTTACATTATTTGTATATTTAGAAAAATAATGTAGAGAGAGGTAGAAAGATTTCTTTCATAAAAATTGATGGATGCAATGCCCTACACTTGTCTAATTTTATAAATTTTGTGGTTGTTTCTTATAAAATAGTGAACAGATTTTGAGGGCACTCGAACAGCCATTTTTAATTTCTGACACTTTGACAACCTGCGCAATATTATTACCTTTGATTTGTATACTGTGTTTGCGCTAAACTTATTTGTTATTTGTTTAAAAAAAAAAATATTTAAACATTTTCAAATGCAATTTTGTTTTTATATTATTAAAAAGCACCACACTGAAAAATTAAAACTAGATATAAAGATTTTTTGGCAAAGAACTGAAAGGCATTTTTCCTACAATCTTGGTGGGTACTATAGTTCCGAAGTTTAATTAAAATCTTTAGAGTCGTTTTCGAGAAAATTTGAAAAAAACACTAAATCGTTGTATAGTAGCTATAATTTTACGAACGTCATTTTTTAAAGACTTTTTTTTTAATTTTGTTTTTAAATTAGCAAAACTGTTTTAATGTAACAGTTAATTTGACAGCTGGCAGATGATTTGTGCTCATTATATTTCAGTTACTACCAACGTTTAACGAAAAATAAAACTCTGAGAGCGCTCAGAGTATTCTTAAGTTGGACTAAAAACCCCACCAGAAATCCCTGAGACTAACAAAACAGCCTAAACAAGTGTTCCTTTGACAACCAAATTGAAATTTTTCAGCCATAGTGATGTGCACAATGCACATACACGGAAATTGTCAAACAATAAAAAAAAACTAAACTGGGATGGACTTTATCACTGAGGGAGCTTGTCTAAGTTTCAGTCCTCGCTGGGCAAAAAGTTTTTCAATTAAAATTGAACTTTAAATGGCCAAGCCCCACTAAATGGAGTCTGATGATCGGCCTGACAGTCGTGAAATAGCTATAACTCCAGCCTATAAAAATCTTGGTGGTAGCTCACCCAAGTGTTGTTGTTTTATTCAAACCTTCAACACATATATTATGACTGTTTTGTATTTAATTTTTAAAATGCCTTAATTCATGTAACTTTTATTTAAATTCGTTAATTTAATCAATTTTTTCCTTTATGTATAATTAAATAATTTTTTTTGTAAAATGTGCGGCATTTTGCCAAACATTAGTAATTTACCTTACCTTTTTGTTTCTAATGTTCTAATGTTATTTTTTATAATCTAATGTTCAACTTGCTAAATTGCTGTAAATGAGTCAAATCGCAACACCAAAGCGGCCAATTGACATCACCAAGACGGCTGATAACACGATTTGGGAATTTTGTGCGCAAAAAATCGATTGTGGCATGGGCTGTGTGGCATGGCGCGCCATCCTTCATAAACCAGAGGTTGCCCAAATTCATGTCTTCAATTTCAGTAAAAAAAAGTCGGTTAACATGGCTCTGTTGACTGAAAAGTTTTCAAAGAAAAATGGTCCAATGATGCCACCACTCCATAATCCACATTCTCGTTTGTACCCACCATACGATGACGGGGAACATGAAAGCTGTCCACTAGCATACCGGTCTGATAAACTTTTTGCACAAACTTGCGTACAGCAGGCGCGGTGGGTGCTTCTTTTCGACCAAAAATTCTATTCAAAAAAGGACTGTTTGGGCTACACGAAACTCACTTTGGAAATAAGTTTTCAATATTCCTCAACGTAAAGCGACTCATTTCGTTCTACGGAGGTATGATACTGACTTTCTGTCAAGATTTCGAGTGAGAAACAGCTGTCAGTATAAAAATAATCAAGATTTAAAAAAAAACCACTACATTGCCCACCCTTTATATAGTAGGTACCCGTGAAAAAAAAAACATTTCTGGGAATGGGAGACTGGGAATCGAACCTTAGACCTTTGACGTTACTATCCTACGCATTCACCATCATTACGCCACGAGCTACTACCACGGATATTTTCTCTTCTTATTAACGATGAATATTTAAGGAAATTTTCAATGATCAAAAATATTTACAACCACTTTGAAATTCTAAATACAAAATATTCAGACTTTTTATATAAAACAATTAATATTTTTTTTAAAACATCAAATTTAGAAAAAAACCCTTCAGTATTTTTCTTATTTCCACATGATTGAATAAATAGATTGAATAATTCAAATAAAATTATATTCTTTACAATATCTCACTTTTTTTTAATGCTCACTCAACGATTGTATTCATTTCTTGCAATTTAAATTTATGATAAAACTGAAATCGCAAACGAACAAAAATCTTCGTTAATAAAAATAAAAATAATGTAAGCTTTAGGAAATTGGTTTTGTTGTTTTTTTTTTAATTTTATTTTCAACCCAAACCGATTTCTTATACCAAATAAAAAAGATTTCGGAAATAAGAATGTGAATTGGAAGAAACCCTTATTTTTACGATTTGTATTTTATTTTACTTCTCATTATACCCATACCCACACCTACATATATTTTCTAGATGAAAAACGAAATTCTTGTATTTTATGGATCGATATTTTTTGTTTGCTTGTCTGAGAGGAGGGTTTTATAATAAATTATTCACTAAAAATAATCAACATCACTTAGAAAAAGAGAGGGAAGACGATAAAGGTGCCTTGATAGTAGGTTTTTGTTATGGAGCTGATGGCAAATATAGTAATGTTCCTGAGGCACAAGACTTGAAATTCTACCAACATTTCCATGGAGCTATTACACTGAGAAACAAATATTGTTTTTTACGGCTATACCTCTTGCGAGAAATTGACAAATCCTCCAAGAGTGAATGAATTCGGCCGAAAATTGTAGGTGCCCTCCATTGTTTTTTTCTCCACTGTTTCACTCAAATAAGATTTAAAAAAATCTTTGCTATTATTCTAAATCTTAACTTTTGACCTTGTATTGCCTTAAGTAAAAATTCTTTTTTCAACAGAATATTTTTATTTTATTTATTTAAAGTCTTAATAATTTTAAAAACTTTTCATAATGATAAAAGAAATTTATTAATTATTGGAGCCTATATTTTATGCCACCTGCCAAAAATATAGCCTAGTTTAAAAAAGTATTATGTGAGTACATAAATATGAACAATATAGCACCGTGCTGTGTTGCACTTCGAACACATGCATGGAATTTACATTTTAGACTGAAAAAAGGTTAAAAAATCAATAAAATTAGAAATAAATTTGATTAAAAAAACATCTGCAATTGATTTGACACTAACGCAATGTACACTAAGTGATTTTTTACACAAATCTCAATTTATGAGAATTTTTTTTTTTAAATCGTTGGAAAGGTTTTTTAAACAAATTAATTTTTTATATATAAAATTTTGAATATATTTCTAAGAAAAAAAGTTGGTACCTACGCCAATTTTTAGTACTTATTTATGCGGAGTTAAAAATTATATTTGAAAAAAATAAAAAATCATCCACACATTTTCGAAATATCGAATTTTCAAAAAAATTATTTTGAATTTTTTTTTTTAAATCCAAAAATTTATTTTTTTAAATTTTGATATGCAATATTATTTAAGCTTTTCAGTAGCTTTTGCGTAAAAAAATTGGTTCAACAGATATTGAGATAGTTTAAAACCCAAAAAATGGTTCTATGAGAGGTACCATTTCTAGGCGGTAGATAAAATATCGATTTTTCTTACGAATTCATAACTTGGAAATATTTTAGAAAAGGCTGCTCATTTTAGTACCGAGTATTTGATTTATTATTATCGCGACCCTTAAAGTAGACTCTCAGTCGATTTTTACCATCCACAATAGGCTTTTGACCCACTTGGTTCCACAAATCAACTGTGGACTTATAACCAACCCTTATGAGCCATAAGTCCACAGTACTGGTTTTCTAAAAAAATGCGCAGACACATTAACATTGAGCGGTTTTCTAGGATTTAAGCAAACAAATATTACTTTATATTGAAACCTAAGATGCATCTTAAGCTAAAAAAAAGCAAAATAAATGATTGTTATTAATAATAAAATGAATATATTTAAAATCGCCAAAGTAAGTAAGAAACCTAAAATTGATGGGCCAGTAGGTGAGTTAAAAATCAGCATTAGATTTGTGGACTTTTAACCCACTTAAGTGGGTCTTAAATCCTTTTGGCCTGTGTACTTATGACCATGCGCCACAAATTCAGCTAAAAAATCAAAGAAAATTAGACGATTTAAAAAAGAAATGAAAAAGAAAAAAAAATGAAATTTAATCTTATTATAAATAAATTTAAAGCTTTATTTCAACAACATTAAAGAAATATTGTTTCTCTTTTGTTTTCTCTTATCTACTTTCTCTTTTTTTAATTTTTGTTAAAAAAAAGCTTTAATTTTATATTAAGTTTAAATTTAATTTTGTTTTCTTTTTCATTTCTTTCCATATTTCTTCTAATTCGTCCCACTTTCTATGATTTTCTTTTGTATCTAACTTTGTTAGTAGGTATACCTTGTAAATCGCTGATGATGAGCAGCTTGTCTACCCAAAATGATATTTTGATATTTTAATTATTTTGACAAATAAAAAATTTAATTTAGTTGTAAAAAATTATTTTTTTGTCTTTTAATAATTAATACAAAAAGTTTTGTGGTCAAAAAAGAAATTCTTGTGATAAAAAAACTTAATCTTCAGACCACAAATTTGGTTGAAACTTTTAAGTGTTAAATTTAAAAATAATTCTATTATAATTTATGTTTCAATATATTTCATTAAATTAAATAAAAGTATTTCTATCAACTGAATATCACCAGCTCCCTAACAATTGGGGTATAGTTAGAAGACGAAAGAACAACCATGAAAAAGAAAACTTTTATTTGACTAACGAAAAATTATTACATGCAACCATGTTTTTCTACAATTTTCTCTCCTTTTTTTTCTTCTCTCTCTCCTATAACCGTTATTCTTTCCTCACATGAATATTTAATTGCTTGTGTCGAAAATCATAGTACGGGTATATTTATTTTGAGAGTAAATAAAATAATTTTGATTTTTTTGAAGTATGTATGTATATTCTTTAATTTTGTTTGAGTTGAGTGAGGATATGAATTCAAGTATAAAAAACGTTTATCATTCACTGGTCTTATAAATTTTTGAAATGATAAAAGCATTAAAATGTATTTATTTGAAACTTGAGTAAATTATATCATGTAAAAAGATTTTATTTCAAAATTTTGCTCACATTATTTAATTAATATATTGATTTTTCTTTGAAGGAAAATATATTATAAATTCAATTTTTTTAATGACTTAGTCAAAAGACGTTTTTGATAAAAAAAAAAATTGAGAAAGTTATTTATTTTATTTCTTCATCAAGGGTTTTTTTGAAGTTTCAAAGTAACAAATTAGTCCCTCAGTATGATATGTATTTATATATATACAATTCTTAATCCATTATAATTATATTTCAAATAAATATAACTATACATACAGGCACCGAAGAATTAACGTTTTCAGTTATTTCATTTATATTAAAAATACAAACAATTTGTGGACATTTTTTGATGAAAAGTTTACAGGGTTGTTATAATATTTGCTATTCAGCTAACCTTTCACTGAGCGGTCTTTTTCAGATTAATACAAAAGTAATACGTACTTGTAAATTCAGTTTTTTATTTTCTTTTAAAATACTTAAAGCTTGTTTCAAAAATCACAAAGTTAAACTTAATTTGAAATTAAATTAATTTAAATTTATTCGGCTGTTAACTGCGTTATAAAATTGAAGAAATAAGCAGTTATTTCACCACACAAAGGTTAACACTTTTTCAAAAATAATGCAATAAAGCAAATTAATCGTCTTTTTCAAATTATGAATTTATGGAACTGGAAATTTTCTTTGAGTAGGATATAATTACATGATGGCCACAAGTAAAACGAATTTTTCTGAGCTGTGTTTCACAAGGGGGTAGTTAAAATATCCCGATTAATAAAAAAAAAAACAAATGAAATCAGCAAAGATATTATGTTGCACTGCCGTTAATTATTTTTTTATTATTTATTTAAATTTAATTTGAATTGAATTAAAGTAAAAAATAGATGTAATCATCAAATTTTTTAACACACCGATATTCGTTATAATTTGTATTTTAATTATAACTTGAAAACAAAATCCCATAAAAAAATGTTAGTTGAAATTTTGTATTAGGGGCCAGTTAAAGCTTTCATTAAAAACCATCATTGGAATTTTTGTTTTTAAGTTTTGAGGCACTTAAAAAGCAAAATTAGTGATAATTTTGATGCCAATATAAAGCTGATGACTCAAATATTAAGGATATTCCTGCAACGAGATAAGTTTACCAATTGTGTAAAAAGATAAGTTTACGCAAAAGTTTGCGTGAACGTCCTTTTTGTTTATTTGGATAAATGCTGCGTAATTGAATCAGCTGTGACGTTTGTATAAGTTTATCAAAATAAATTTGTATAGGTTTTCGCAAAATAATCCTTAGATAATTTAATCCAATTTGCGTAAACCATTTCCCATACAAAATTTGACAGTTAATTTACCAAAAGATAAATTTATCCAAAAGATAAACTTATATAGTGTTTTACGACGTTGCATGAATTCCCCTATTAATTCTTGCCAAACATTTTTTTTATTTTAGCCTAACCTTTGACATGAAATGAATTTTATTATTTTAATTATAGAACTACCTTACCATTGATCATTGAAAACTTAGAAGTCGTTTTTTCAATGGAAGGTTTAGCCAAAATTAATAGAAATAATAAGTCATCAGCTCTATATTGGCATCAAAATAATTAGAGCTTTTTGGCCTTATTTATAAACGTTGTCTAACTTTAGACAACTGTCCAACTTTAGAGAATGTGTTCAAAAACCTTGTTTATTGTTGTCTTATAGCTGCCAAATTTAGAGTAGATTGTCTTAACCGTGAATAATGTGATATTTATTTTTATTAAATAAAGCATATTTCCATCAATTTGAAAATAGTTAGACTGTGTCTAAGTAGACAAAAATCTAATAAATACGACTGTTTGCCTTTAAAGTGTCTCAAATAAGAAATTAAAATTTTCAATGATGAGTTTCAATGAGAGCTATTACTGGCCCCCTAGTTCCCAGGTTCCTCTCCTTACAATACGTTACAATTAAACAGGTTAAGACTTAATTTTCACACCAAATTTTGTCTACTACAAATCTCAATATATCATCGCAAATGCTTGCAACTTAATTTCACTTGCATGTACCATCTAAATATAATTCTATTTTTGCTGCGTTGGTGCGCTCTTTGGTTTAATATGAAAAATTAGTTGCCTTTTGCCGCAGCACCAAAGGCCATATCAGTTTTGAACTTTAATTATGTTTGGCTAGGTCAATTTAACTTAAGAAACAACACATTCACTATTTATGCAGACGCACTAAAAATCACTTTTTATCTCAAAACAAAATAAGGCTTTATGTCGTGTTACACCTTTAACAATGCAAGGATGGATTCGGACATGCGAGCAGATACTCCAATGACGATGGGCAGTAAAATTATAAACATTAAAATGCCAACATAAATATCATAACGCCTTAATTTCGAAACCAAAATAAATAAAAAATAAAATATAAATAAATAATAAGTCTTGGTGGAGTAGGCTGAAAATCGAACTCAATATACCTTCGGTGCGGTGTTGTAACAGTCCTATCGTTTAACTATTATGCCACAGAATACTATTTTGATGAACTTAATACTCAAACGCCCATAAAAAAAATCAATTTTGCAGAATATAAATGACTCAGTAGCTTCAATTATATAACTCCCCAAACAGAAAAGTAAATAATTCCTCCTATAAGGGATGTTTTGCATTTTACATTAAGTCCCAAATTCTTAGTTGAAATAAATCTCCAAAAAATAATGAAATAATTTAGCAAATTATAAAACTTTGTTATGATTGTATTTATTTGTGTGTGATATAAAATTGTATGTAGTTGAAAAATGGTTAAAAACCTTTGCACTTACGAAACGATTCACACAGGCGAATCAAAAATCAGTGAAAAATGAAAAGAATTTGAAATAACCCCCAATTAAAAAAAAAAAAAAATCCTCAAAAACCAATAAAATAAATAATGTAAAAAAACTGAACGACTTTATACAAATATTGGGGATTTATTTCAATTTTTCCATTATTTTAATTTAATATAATTTAATCCTCATCTTCAAAATTAAAAAAAAAGATATTATTTTCAAATGAATTGTCAAATAATTTTAAGAACTTCGCCCTTCTAAGTTCCTACATTTTTTGAGCAGCATTCATTAAATATTCAAATTTTGATTTCGATTTTATTTCACTGGATTCTTGGAAGAAATACCTCTCTTGCATTTTCTCAGCAGTTATATTATATGTGTATATCTTTGTTGCACTTTAGTCTTTAATCCTTTTAAAGGAATTATTCTCAGAATTAAACTCTAATTTGAGTTCCCAATAATTGTACTTTACAAATTGAATATTTTTGTTTGACACTCTGCATTCCATATATGTATGTATGTACCAGTGGCGAGGCGTCCATATAACTCGATTCATACCGACTTACCTTTTACATTTTCTGCTATACAACAATGTTTACTAAAAACGAGCAACATAAAACCCACGGGATAAACCTAATATGTATCTATACATCAACCTGCACACTCCACCACTCAATTGAAAAGCCACACACGAAAACACACACACCTCATTATCATTAGTATATGTGTATTCTGTCCACACTCTATGCATAGCCAAAGCAAAGCAACCCGAAATATGTCGGGTTATAAAATCTGTCGCTAGATAGAACAAATTCATTTCCTTTCTCTTTTCTTCCTTATGATTTTCTGATTTTGACTCAACTCTGTTTAACACACGCTCTCTTATGCAAAAGAATAACACGCTTTTTTCCGACTTATTTGGTGATTTTTGTGAGTATCTTCTACCGCTGCGCTGTGCTGTGGTAGATTATTTGAGTAGGTCAGTTCTCTTAGTTACTTAATGAGTTTCTGAGTTTGACTCGTCTCTGTTCCCCTTTCTTATGCAAACAAATAACACGCTTTTCTTCGACTTATTTGGTGAATTCTGTGTGTATCTCTTATCGTTGCGCTGTTGTTTAACAACAGCAGTCTGTATGTATTAAATGAGCTGATAAAATTCGCTACCATTTAAAAAATGAAAATTCAGTTGGTTGCTTTTAATGTTCAATATTTTCTATTTTTTAATCCAGATAAATAACTATTTATAGAAAAATTGTATTAATTGGCTTAGTTTGTCTTGGAAAGCAGATCTGCCATATATTATTTTTTAATATTGGCTACATATTAATATGTTTTAGAATGCATTTACGTTTGCAGGTAATTATTTTTTACATCGACTTACCGTTTGAAATTATTCACGCCTCGCCACTGGTATGTACATATAAAAAGAAGTATTATTCAAATTAGAATTTGCTTTTAATTTCCAAATTAAATTACGTATACGCCACCGTGGTCGGATTTATTCAAAATGTATGCATATTACTTTGTGTGATTCTTTTGCATATTCTATCATATTGTTCAATCAGTTTGTATGTTTTTTTAACATATAAATTACCTCTGATGTGAAAAATATCTTTTTTCAGGAAACGAAGTCAAATAGAAAGGTTATATTATCTCCTTTCGCAAAAATAAGAACCTATTTTAAAATAGAAAAAAATAGTTTTTTTTTTCAAAAACGACACCAATCTTACCAATAGCAGCACAAAAACAAACAAAATTTTGATAGAGAACTTGTTAGTCATACTTACATCAAATTAATGGGTATGGTATTTTTCGCAAGAATTGTCTGGCAAATCTAACTTTTCGAGAGGGTTCATTTTGCATTTTTGTTTTTTAATTATGTTATCTTGCTTTAATGCAGTTTTCTTGCAATTAATTTGGCCATTACAAGTACAAAGTTTAATCAGAATCATAAGAGGGGTTTTCGCGAGAATTTAAAACAAAAACGAAATCGTTGCATTGCTGGATGACCTAAAATAAAACCACCGCCGAAACCCCCTTTTTTGGACTTCTCTATTGTTAATTTTGAATATAACCTGGATTTTTTTTTTACAGTATTTTTTACTTGCACTATAAAGCAAGTAAAATAATGTTAAGAAAAAATAAAAAAAAATGTCCATTCTGTTAAAAAACTTCAAATATCTAATATTTCTGTGGGACATTAGTTTAAGAAGAGTCAAAACACCAAGCTGTTAATTTCTCTAGAATTTTTATTGCTATATAAATTTGTATCCTACTAATATTTTGATAATTGAAACGTATAGAATGAGAAGGTGTTAAGTGACATTGACTGATAAATGCCTAAAACATACCTACTTTTAATTTGAATTTAAATAAAAACATCACAAATAATGCATTTTTCTCTATTTGAATGGCCTTTTCTAAATTTCTCTAGCCTTAAGAAAAAATTTCATTTTGTTTTTGGGGTCTTATTTCCTGGGGCCTAATTTCGCAGAGCCTAAATCAACATATAAAATTTTGTCACTTAAAACCTGTTCATTCTAAATGCTTCAATTGTGGAATTATGTTTGTTTGAATGTTTTTCCTTTAATTTTGTAACTTAGGATGTTGTATGGGAATACTAGGAAGCGAAACTTCAACTTTGAAATTACTCACATTGCATGCCTAAAATATATTCTTAGTTCTAATATTTATTAATATTTTATTTTATTTTATTTTATTTTGATATATTTTTTTCTGTCCGCATGAAGCTGGGGCGGCTCAGCTAGTGAGTTTATAATAATTTATTATTTTTTATTCATTCTAAATAAATTTTTGGCGAAAATTCTCTTTCTGTTTGACCTCGTTTCCTTGAAACAAACATTTTTCACAGAACCAATTTATATGTTAAAAACATACAACTGATTGTGCAATGTGATAGAATATGCAAACAAACCGCACAAAGTAATATATATTTTGATTTACTCCGAACACTGTGGCGTATACGTAATTTAATTTGAATGAATCCAATTTCCAATATATATGTTTCGTATTATATGAAGCACAGTATGCTAAAAAAAAATACATATTCTATTATTTGTAAAATAATATTTAAAATAATCTGTTCACGTTGTAAAAATCTGTCTATATAGATTGTTTGCTTAAAACACATCGAACTCAAAACTTATTTATGGTAAATCTAATCACAGGACAAAGTTTTATCAGAAATATTCAAACAAACCACAAAACTTTAATCGGTATATTTTTAATGATGTAATCAATTTGATTGGGAAATAATTCAATTATATGGCATTTTATGTTAACTGAAACCTTAATTAGCCCAACGAAGACGCCGACGTCACAATAATCTCTGTTTAAGCTTGCAAAATATAAATAGAACCTTTTACCTCAACCCACATTTTCTTCCCTTACTTTGGCGAGTGGCAATTTTATTCCAAAAAATCAACCCCCAAAAAATTAATTTAATTATTTGTTTTTAATTATTATTATACGGTTACGATGACGAAAGAGAGTCCCAAACCAGTCCACATACTACATATATATTGTGCGGTTGTGGGGGTTAATGAGAAAATGTCACAAGCTTGTAAGGTATGAACCCACGAAGTTTACCGATATTGATTTTCTGTTTCTCAGTGTTAAGAATGAAGGGGTAAACACCTACATATGTTCAAATATGTGTGTAAAAGGTGGACGAAAAAATTATTGAGGTGTCTGGCTATGGATACCGGCGGCATCGTCGTCGTTGTCGGTCGGTGGGTATATATAGGTATGGTCGTAATTTAATTGGTCACACATCAGGGATGGATGGTTGGTTTGGTGATGGCTGAATAATTTAATATGCACAGAACATCATGTCGAATACACACGTATGAAAATACAATCACAAAATCTATATAGCTTTGGGATAAGTTGTGAATTAAATTTTCGTCTGAATTGCTGATGCAGAGATATGTATCTGTAAATAACGAAGTATCAATTTTCTTTAAGCTTAGCACAAAATTTTACATTATTTTACCATTAAAGTTTTGAAACGTACAGTCGGTCAACAAGAAATGTTTTCCTTCCTGAAGTACAGTATCTTTGAAATAATTTTTTTGATAATCTTAAAAAATCTTACATTGGAACTGTCCGTTTTTCAACTTCTAAAAATAACGGTCCCCAATGACAGTTACTGTTACATCGTTTTCCTTAAAGAAATATGACAATGGACCTTGATGAAACTGCACACAACACTGTCGCTCCCTTTAAGTGCAGTTCCGTCTCATGGAGCATTTCTGGATTAGTTTCACTATATGGAGTGATCTAAACGGCAATAAAAACAAGCAAAATTGCAGTATTGATTGCCGTTTCGATCAAAATGAGTCTCATTAAACATAAACAAGCAATTTATCAAGTTGTTGCCTTTTTCGGTCATTTCAATCATTTTTTGGTAAACTGGCGAACAGGTTAATCCAAAGGGGTTCAGCTTGCTCCTAATTTGGACTTTGTACATAAATAAATTTCAGTCATCGTGAATTATCCGTTTTAATGAACGTCTGCTAACTCTCACTTGTGCGGCCAAGTTTTGAGACGGAACGCTTATATATTTGCCTATTGACGAATATAGAAATCGATGTTAGGATCTTCGTGTGATGCTTCTAGATTCGACAGCCGATTACTCACAAAGGAAAAAAGTAATTTTTTGTGGCACGATTCATGCGCCACCCTGTATTAGGCAAAAAAAATTATTTAGGAAACACAACAAATCTATAGAATTTGTGGAAATAGGTATTTCTAGGTATTTAAATGGGTGGGTGAGCTTCAATAAGCGATTTTAGCAGTGATTTTAGTAACTTGTACAGGTGCGCTATCTTTTATGTCAGCATGTGCTGTGCGCATTGAATAACTTACAATTTTCATTTATAAGGTATTTTTATTTAATTTGGCCTTTACAATTTATTTGCAATAGTTTTTGAATACAACATCAATTACTTGGTCGCCTCTAGTGACCAAAGTAAAATGTGCCCTTTTGCACATATGTACCTAATTTTTTTCCTCAGTTTTGACACAAAAACTGCGAAATTTTGCTGAGGAATCCTGTTTATGTTTTTGAAATTCCTGAGATCTCAGTGAGAAATATAAACTGTCCAAATAATTTTGTTTTTAAAACTCCACCCTTTTTAGTAAACCATCCACGCCACGCCCAATTTTTGTAATTTCAGTTATCTTAATATTGTCACTAGAAACCGAGAGTTTTAGAATCTAAGGAATAATATGCATCATTTTTTCCACCCACACAACCACGCCCATCTATGCATACGCAAAGATGAATGAAAGAACCTTATCCGATTATACAGTGGTTTTAATAAAATTTCGCCCACTGACACGCCTACTTTTATTACTTTTGAGTTTTCTACTCATATTTCTATGTTCACATTTTAATTAAAATATCTTGGAGCCAATAGTCTCCGCAGCTAGGCTCTATAAATAATTTATATTACCCTGTAATTTAAATTACTTGTTAATAAATAATAATAATAATAATAAAATATCTTGATATCTTAAATTTAAAACCAATAAATATGCAAATTGGTTCCCGCCCATTTTTTCAAACTAGGGTATTTCCATATTTTAAGTATCGTTGAAATAAATTTTTACTGCACATTTGCTAAACCCAATTATCTTATAATTGAATGTTCTTGATATTCATCGATTCTAGAAAACTAAAAATATGTATAACTAAGACATCTGTAGCTTAAAGCATTTTTTTAATCTGCCAATTACCACGTTCAGTTTTTTTAATGGACGTTAAAAGATACATCAAAATTTCTCCTTTCAGTTATTTTAAATGCCCTTAATATGTTTATCTAGCCTTTTTATCTTGCTACAAAACACACGATATTCTTATTCGTAGTCGTGTTAAAATCCCATCAGAAAAATTGGAACAAACCCTGAACATCGGCAGACGCCAAACTATACAATGATCTAATGATGAACGATGATAACAATAACACCCAACGCCTATATTAAAACTGTTCTAAAAGTATGTGTTGCATCCAAACTAAAAACGTTGACGGTACTTGCTGTCGGGAACAGGAAACAATCAAAGTCAGAGTCACTAATTTTGTTTACAATTATTAAAATCGGCTAACTTATCATACTATCCTTCGATTTTCGTGATAAATGAACGAACCCGAGAACGAACATCGTGTGGAGTGTAGACAGCTTAAGTAAATCAAGTAAGTGTAGATCCCTTTTCCGACTCTCATATTACACCTATGTTGACAAATGAGGTGTCAAACGAAGCGGAATCACCTGCTGATTTGAAGAGTTATAATTTTATTTAAAAAAACGTTAGGTATTTTCTTCAAAATGAACTATAAAATGAAAACTTCCACTTACCTATTGGTAATATTTTGACATTAGGTCGGTTCAATTTATTAGTACTGATCATAATAAAAAAAAGTGTATGCGTCTTTTATTTTTATGATGGCGAGAATTTTCGCACGGATATATGATAGTAATTAAATTCGATAAGACGATTTAAAAAAAAATAATAAAACTCCTTTGGTAGACAGACGCCGATTTTGATCAGGCAAATTATTTTCAATTGTATATATATGTACCTTAACCGATAAACTGTCTATTTATATAAAATAATCCTCTGTCATGAATACAATTATAATCTAACTTCACTTTCCTTAAACTCCCTACCCCTCTTAGAAAACATCACAAAGCTGGATTAGTTTGCTTTCCATATTTCTTGAAGAAAAGCAGAAAATTGATTGTACAAAAGTCGATTATAATCTTTTATTCTATAAAATAATAAAAAAATTATACACAAAAATAAATAAATATGTAAGTTTATTCTCTGCTACATAAAAAGTTTCTGCAAATTTTCAGATTAACTTTGTTTCTACTTTTTCTTTTATTCTACTTACATACATTATACAAACATCCGTTAGGAAAAAAAAACCAAAATCAATCAAAGTTTATCTTCGGAATCGAAAAAGTTTTTTTTTTGTTTTGTTAATGGAAAGGTATAAATTATTAAGAAGAACAAGGTATATAATTTATTTTAAATACAATAAAAATATTCACACACCTACAAACAAGCCACTCAATCATATGTCAAATTAGTCTGATTCTAGATAAGTATATACATTTATTTTTTTCTAGAAAACTGGTACTGAATGAATTAACAAAAACAACCAACCAAAGTATAGCAAGTATAGTACCTAGTAAAAGAGGGTTCATGTTTTCTTTTTAATATTTTATCTTTAATTTGTCTAGCTAAATGACAAATGTCACAACAGGACAAAACAACCGGCCTACAAAACATTGCGCATTGTGTTTTTTATTTTTTTTTTTTTTTCGTATTGAGCAGGAGTGCCAACAAAACCAATTTAAAAAAATAAAATTGAAATTCTCTAAATGCGGTCACTGTAGTGTAGTGTTATCTTTGAATGTAGAAGTATTTTGTTCAAATCCTAGAAATGGCGCACAAATTGTTTTGGCAATGGCGCGGTTTTCAACCAACAACAACAAGACGACCACCACATACTTATTTAGGTACAAATGTATACATAAATGAACTTCCTTCTTTATGGATAATGTAGGGCAAACTTTTTTGTGGGCATTTTTGAAATAGAAAAAAAAAAAAACTTTCACAACTACGTGCCTCATTATTATTACATATACGTCGTATCTAACATCCTTCGTGTAATATAACAATTATAAGAAGGATGCCAAAATTGTTTTAACAAACAGTTAGGTAGTTGCTTTTTTTTAAATGCAATGGAAGTGTCAGTTGCAATGTCAGTGCATTTTTTTTTCTTTACGATTTTCTAAATTGTGGTAGCGAGTATAGTGACTAAAGGCAAGGTTTGACATTTCGATGACCTTAGGGAATGAGAGAGGAGCCATTCTTGCCATATTATATAGAGAGCGAGAGAGTCAAAAACTTAAATAATAGTATGATATCGACCATTTTTCCATCATGGCTGCGAGGGAGTGGTTATCCATTAAGATGAAGAAGAAAAAAAAACGTTGACAGTTGCCCTTTGAATAACTTTTGTAATTCTGTCAAAAAGGCGGAGCAGATTTCAGAGTGATTAGGAAAGCAGAATTCAGAGAGAAATTGTGCTCCATCAATACTTGGAGAGTCCTTAAACTTTTCTAATACATACGAAAAAAACCCCTTTCAAGTGAAAAAAAAAACTTTCAGGGGTTAAAAGCTTCAGATTCTTCTTCGAAATGAAGTGGGTTTTTTACTTCCCCATTCTAGATATCTCCTTAATTTTTCTCCATTTACCATGAAGCTTTTCAACTCAAAAATCTGAGCTTCCACCCCTCATATTCGAAATTATTACTTTCTCATTCCATTTTTACTTGTTTTCCTTGTGTTATAAAAATAAAAATAAGCATTTAATATTCTTTGAACACGAACTTCTATTTTTGAAATATTTATGAAATATAGAAATAATTAAATATATATATAAAGAACTTTTACTACAAAGGACAAACACGTTTGTTGAACTTAAAGTGGATGACCTTCAGTAATAATAGTTATTCGTTATTATGTTTGTGTTTTTCTTGTATAATTGCATTTTAAATACGTTACTCAACTTTTACTGCAAATGTATTTAAGGGTTTAAATATTTCATCAATGAGACTTGAAAAGAGAATATGTAGTATCGTTAGGAACTTAGGGCCTGAGAAGTTTTTTTTCTTGTATTCAGATTTTTATATGCATAATAAAAAAAAAAACGTGGGAATAAATTAATTTTGTTTTAATAGGACATTCAGAAAATGGTGCCAGAATTTAAATGAGGAACATTTTTTTTTGCATAAATATCTTACAATCTTCATCTATCTTAAGTTTCTTGCTCTATAAACACAACAATGAAAATTTGATGCTAAGCCTAGTTCAGGATCAGTACTCATCTCCCGTGAAATGAAAAAATAAAATAGTTAAAAAAAGCCTATTAGGTACTCAATTCGAATGAAAATGAAATTTTTATACAAAGTCGAGCCTATAGTTCACTGGTATGAAATTCACAACAAAAAGTGAGTACCAAAATATGAAAGTGCAATATGAACCAGTTCTTCAATCAATTTGATGCAAAAATTTCCATTTTCTAAAGTACAACCACAAGGCAAAAATTCTGAGGTGTTGTGGAAATTGTGACATTATTTGTCAATCAATTTATTTGCTCAAAATATAAATACTGAAATGAAAAAAAATTGTTTTTAACTAAATGGTTTTTTTCTAACATTTTTGTTCTCAACAAGGAGGAAAAAAGACGAAAACAGGAATGAATTCAAACACTCTTTTAGGAACTTTTTCAAGATTCCGATGACAGTCATTCAAATTAATATTTCTTTTTTATTCAAAGTGATTATATAGGTATGAGAAATTTCCAACTGTGTATTAAAAATTTATGTAAAGAATTAATTATTGGTTCATATTAAATCTTAACGTGTATAACCTAGTACACACTTCCCGTGAAATGAAAAATAAAAACGTTTAAAAGTAAAATCGAAAAAGTTCCTAAAAAGAGTTTTTAAATTACTGTTTTTCTTTCTTCTTTTCCTCCTTGTTGAGAATTTCAGTACAGAATTGTTAATTTCAGTACCTATTTATATTTTGAGCAAAAGTAGAACTTAATTTTTTTTCTAGTCTTCATCTAGAATGCAATCTTTTTTAAATGCAATCCGTTATAATGACTTCAATAATAAGGTTAGATTCATTGACTTCACTTTGCGACTTCAGACCTCAAATTATGCAATCACCATTCACTTGTAGCAAAAAGATTGCAATAATTTTTCTCCCATTAATTTTAAGGCAATCAATTGAATGCAATTTTTTGAGAATTCATGCATTCTTTTTGAATTGTTTTAATTCTTTTGCATTCATTGCATTCGTTTGAATTCTTTACATTCTTTGCATTCTTTGCATTCTTTTGCATTCTTTTGCATTCTTTGCATTCCTTTGCATTTTTTCTTTTCGACTTCGAGCGCCAAACGCAATAAACCAGAACTTCCGGATTTGAGGAAAAATCTTCCTCCTGTGAGAAGACAAGGTTACTGAACTATCTGTCTCCCAATTTGATTTCAAAGCAATTTGTTCAAAAGACTGTTTGCTTTCTTTTCCCTACAGGTGAAAATCAATCCACAGAAGAATAATTGTATTCATTAATACAAAATCGAATTGGTGAACAACTTCTCATAATTTCTTAAGATTTATAACTTCATCGTGTTAATTGTTTAAAATCTACCATTTTGTTCGTCATAAAAACTACCAAGTGCAACTGGATACCATTTAACAAAATGTATATGTTTAATCTATAGACATAACACTGGCCTCGCATCGTATACAAATTGTGGGATTAATTTTCTTCAATCTTCTTTGACTTCGTATAAACGAAATGTGATTTATTATTTTGGGACAGAAGTTTAAACAGCCTTGTTAATTCAGCATAAACAAAAAACCATCGTTAACGTTTTGACTATTGAACAAAAATGATGCATCCTTTTTTGTCATTTCAGTCTTTCAACAATTACCCAAACGCTAATCCAACTCAACCTGCATATAACCATTCCCTCTCATTTAACTTCACATAACAAAGACAATGTTTTTTCAACACACCCCTTAACTTTTTAAAAGTGAATTAGTTATTAGTAGGTAGCTATTTCGTATTTGTTTTGGAAAAAGAATCACCCAAGTGATGATCCACAATGATGATAAAATGGAATGAAAATATACTCAAATAGTATACAAATTATTTGTATATATATAGGCGCAAAAATGTCCAAATAAATGCCAATTTTAATTCCAAACAAATTTGCATTTCGATGACCGTTGATTTTGACACGCATACTAACTTTGCGACGATTTGAAAGACATAATGGTGATTATAAAGTTTTATTCAGTTTTATTTAGTTCAAAATCCTTTTGTTCGTACCGTACTCCAAAGAGTCTGTCTGTAATATGGGATAACAGTATTTTATATAACAGCCTTGGAAGTGCAGTTTATACATACATAAGTTCCAAATGTCAAATCTTAGCAGTATCTAGAAATAGATAGGAACATATTTGTCTTTTTTTCTCAAAGAACTTTTTAACAACATCAGTATTTAGATGCTTTTGGTCTATCGTGGAATGTTTACTTCTTAATCCAAACTTTATGCGGCTACATACTTACATACTCACGCAATCGCTGCAAATTTAAAAGTCAAATAATTCTGAATATTTATATTTAGAACCGTTAGTCTCATTTCTTGCAACAATGATTGAAAATAGCAAGTCCGAAGATTACCATACAAAATCTTGCGACTGATATAAAAATATTTAATTTTTAGTCTAAATAATTTAAATCGCAAGCGTTAGACTGAACCAGCTTGAAAGTTCATTTTCACTTTCAATTTTTTACTTAAATCTCAACCTCAGAAAAAATAGACAAAGCGATGCGATTTTTTGGTATCAAATATGTACCTTCATTCACATTCAAACTCATGACGTGACGTGTTCTATTTCTATTTACGACTGATGAGTCGTACAATCGAAATATGCTATCCTAGCCTAAGGCGAGATTTATTTAATGTACTCATTTAGATAAAAACAACTATACATTTATTAGTTTTAGTAAATTAACATTAAGTGTGTATTTGATTTATACGCATATACAATAACTGCAGCTTAAACTTAGAAAAGCATCAATGGCAAAAAGTTACTTCTTCACCTTCAAGTTGACTTCACGATTCTCCATTTAATCAAAACTTTAACTTTGAATTGACAGTCTATTTCAATAAACGCATCGAATTCAATCGATATACTAAAATGGAGAGCTCTTCTATGAACAATATTTCATACCTAAATAGATTCATAGAACCACTCAAAGTAATTACGATTCTCTTTGATCAATAAAAGTGACATTTCTATATGCGTACATTTATTACATTTGTCGGTCAAGTATGAGTCCTTGCTATTGCAATAATTTGACTCCTGTCAAAATATAATGCACAACTATAGGGAATTTAGATTTGCACGCATTAAAACTCCATATAAATATGAAGTTTTAATGCGTTCCATATAAATATGAAGTTTTAATGCGTTTCTATTAAATTTTAAAGGCAATAAAAAAGAAGATGTCAATTTGTAACTTGGAATTATTGTCACTGAATTAATAAATTCAAGTTCATTATTTAATGACATTTTTGCAACCGACGAGACGTGGTTATGTGACGGTGGTAGCTTTGTAGATTTTAATGAGTGTATTTATGTGTTATGACTCTTCCTTTCTAATTTATCTTGAATATTCTTGCTTTTAATGCGAATTAATTGGAAGTGTTTTAATTGTACTCATAAATTCACTGTGAATTATTAAGATTGTTTATTAAGTGAAGTTATTATTAATTCATTCATCCATTAAATATGATTGATGGAAGGCTGTGAGGAAGGTTATATTAGAGTTAAACTTTCCTATTGGTGTTCTATTTCAATCAAGTCCAAATTAAAGTGGAATTAATCTCTATTTTTTCCGATTTTCATCCCCAATGTCCGTTGTTTCTCATTTTTATAAACTTCGTGATTTGCATAAGATGTAACAAAAACCCGATGGTGTAGGTTGGGATCAGATAGCAAGAGAAAAAAAATAAAATGGTTCGGGTCTATTTGCACCCGTTTCATTTAAACTAAATATTAATATTCATTACTTTTATTCAACACGAAGCATCGTGTTGTTTTCATGTGAAAGTCATTTTAATTCAATGGCAATCTTCATATTATTTTAAAGTGGGTATCATGTTGATTCAACAGGAATTGCATATCATCTTAACATGAAAATAAACATAAAAAATAAGGCAAGAAAATAATTAAAAGTTTTTCTATATGGTGGTTTTTTTTTTATTACACCGATCTTAGATTTCCAGGGTTCGTGTGAAATGAAATTTTTTGGAGTAGAGCAGGGTAATCTATGTTACCAGCTAAAAGTTGATGAATAAAAACAATGTCAGCAACTTTGTGACTTTCATCGAGGGATTGCAGATTAATAAGCTGAAGACGATCTTCATAGAGTGGGAGAAGAAACCATGGTAGCCCGCGAAGTGCAAATCCAAGGATTCTACGTTGAATTCTCTTAATACGATGGGAATGAGTAACATAACACGGTAAGGTAGGTTAGCTCCTACAATAAATAAACAACGATTTAAGTGTTTTTAGAATTTACTCGTATTTTAAATTGCGTTTCTAAAATCTTCCGAATAATGCGGAAAAATTTACATTTCATATAATTTTATTAAAATATATTATTTAGGAAAATTGCTTTATTTTTCTTTTCTCTAAATTATGAAAAAGTCGAGGTTATAAACAATGAGTTTGAACTTTTTTTTAAAATTTCTTTTAGTATGCAAAACTAATTATAATAGGTTGCATGTAAAGGTATATATATGTACATATGTATATGTATGCCTCAAGATTTTAGGATGCCTAGGGATTTAGGATGTCACTTTTCAATCGTGGAACAAAATAATATACCCTATACATAAATAAATAATGTTAAAAATATATAGATTAACATACCTATATATACGCAACGCATTACACTTGCATCCTCAGAAGTTCGATCAACCGATTGGATTTTTGAGGAAGAAGTAATAAGATATGCAGCAGAATAAAATGATTGCAAAGGAGATTATTTCATTTGGATGCAATATATGTATTTGTAAATCTGTTATTATGTGCTTCTATCGATGATGAATTTTTACTTGCGAAATATATGTATGGATGTTGCTAATAGTTATGGATTCGTATAGAAAAACCGAACTCGAGATTTTGATCAAACTTGACATTACGATGAAAGTAAAGTGGGTCTCACAATTTGGTCCATCTGTCTGCATGTCTTTTCGGCTGCAGCCTAATTTGGGTAGATTGACTTGCTTTAAACTTGGTACCTTGCGTTTCTTGGGCATTCCCCGAAAAGTTTTTTTTTTTAATTTTTTTCAAAAACCAAAAGTAACGGTACCTGTCTTACCTACATATTTTTAAGCAATTAATTTTTCTCAAAAATTAACCCATAACTTTCAGAAAATTCAGTAATTTTTTTTACAAGAAGCCAATTTTAAGAAAAAAGGGTACCAAGTACCAAAGCTCTGAGGAGATTATGATCAGAGCCCTCAGATTTAATTATGAAACACACTTGAGCACTTAACTGTCATTTCATACTAAAATAATAAATTTTTGTTTACCTGAAGTGAACGGACGACGGGTTTGAGAATCCATTTTTAATACTATATACTATTTTTAATAATGTTATACTTGGTAACAATTTTCGATACTATTAAAAGATTAATTCTTGAAGTATTATGTAAACACTGATAAAGATTAAATACAAATACAAAAACAAATACAAAAATTTATGGGGCTGTTTTTTTTTTTTTTTTTTTTTTTTCTTGTCATGTCTGTCAAATCACATAAACAATAAAAGTGAAGTTGACTTCGCTTAGCGTTTTGCTCCATTTGCTCGGTCATTTTATTCTAAGAATACAGAGCATGTTTCGAGCTAGCTCCGATGGAAAAAAAAGACGACTTATCTGCTCTGATTTGTCTGAGGTAAAAAAGAAATGTAGAATTTATTTTTGATAACTCAGTGATCTGCTCTGAAGTAAAAGAGAAAAACACCATATGAAGAGCTGAGAATGGCTTGTCAGTTGTGGAAGTAAAACGTAATAGATTTCCTCTTTTTGGCACTTCATTTGAAACAAGCCCTGTTTTACTTAACTTTACAGGGTGGGAAAATATTTTAGAAATAAGAATTTATGGAACGTTGAATTGACATCACTACGCATAAAATCTTTTGCTGTACATATGTATATGTAACTATTCATCTGTTTAGCGAAATCTATTAAATAAAACTGAAAATGTTTCAGGTTATTTTAACCTATATAACTATCACTTAAACATCTCTATTTAAAAAATAAAATTGTAAAATGGATTATGACTTTTGAAACAGCTATAACATAACATGTCTAAATGGGGGAAAAGACCTTCTCCTGAACATTTTTTTTTTTCGTTTCAGAAAGCTATAAGTTTTAGTCTTTATTTGTCGCATTTGTGCAAATATTTAAATTAAAGTTACGTTAATCAATAAAATGTGCATACTTAATTCAAATTCTTTTCAATTCCAATAATCCAAAAATAAAAATGAATAAAAAAAAGTATTACTCTTCGACCGTGACAGGACTCGAACCTGCAATCTTCGGATCCGAAGTCCGACGCCTTATCCATTAGGCCACACGGTCATGTTTCAAATGACTTCAACTTCTGAAAAGCTCACACTTTGTATCTACACAAACACATTTTTTTCCCTCTTCTAACAATAAATCCAACTACATCAATATAACCAAAGCTGGTTATCTAATTAAATATACGATTAACAATAACGTGCTATGAGGTACATCGCACCGTTTATTGAAACGATGACGAAATACTCAACTAGTTGTTCGTTTGGCGTTTGTTTTTCCACATTTTGTTCAGAACATAAATCATCACCACTGGGAGTTACCCATATGTATATTTCGGTCTATATTTGGAGCACCAGCTATGAATGAAATCATAAATATTTATAAGTACCTAGTGTTTGTTTCGGATTAAAAAAAATTACCATTTTTCTGGCATCAAAATTACAGTTATGAAGTTTAGGTAAAATTGAGCAAATTTTATAGGCTTATCACACCTCATAAATTGTAATTAAATTTATTAGTGTGTCCAAAATTTTATTTTCTTCAAATTTATAAGCCTATTCATTTTTGTATGGATATTTGAATTGCAAAAATACTATCTAGGATTTATGAAGAAGCCATTGATGGTATACTCAATCACATAATAACGTGCACACAAACTTCAATCAGACTTTATTCAGACTACTAAACACAACTTTAAAGATTTTAATCAACTCTTGAATGATATCATCAAGTTTAAATTAAAGGTCAAATTCCATTTAAAATATTTTCAAAACATTTCTTTGATTCAAATACTTTCTTGAATTTTTTGAAAAAAAAAAAAAAGAATTTCCATTTTTAAATTTGAAAGATCTTTATATCCGACATGCTTCATATTTTTATTTAATTTTATGCGAAAAATATTCCAAAAGGAATGTAAAATGCGGCATACATTTTAGATAGTATATATACACAGAATTAAATATGAAGTGATTAGATCTTTTATCTTATACAAAAATGAAAATAAATTATGTAAGAAAATTAATGTTCCATATTCTCGCATGACATACGAAAAATCTTTCGTAAATAAAACACCCGCAAAACTATACGATAGTAAAATATAGCTATATATTAAATAACTTTGCGGGCTTCCAAATACCAAACCATGTCAAAAATTTTTGTTTTACAAACCAATTAAAGTGATTAACATGAGAATTTTATTATCAAAAAAAAAAATCAAAAAAAAAATGTCTTATCGTATCAATGTGTTAATGGCGTTGCTATGTCTAAAAATATAAAATCACCAAAAATGAAAATTCATATAACTAAGCCGGCAAGCAATTTTGATCTTCTGCCGCTTTGTTGCGGCATTTTGTGTTCCACAAAATTCACACGATAAATCAATTTTGCAAGTTTCAATTGATAGTCTGAGATGTTGTGTTGGAAATTATAGAGTTATTTTTTACATTTATTAATCATATTATTTTTGATACAATTGGCATAATTGTTGACTTATGCAGAAAATAGTATGGGCTCCTATAGCTCTTAATTAAATTTTTATGTAGAAATGCTAGTGACACACTGACACATATATGAATTTTACGCACAAGCTCAAGTGTGTGTGCAAAAGTTCACACATTTGAGAAAAAGCGTATTTTTACAAACTTAAATAACACTCTTCGATTCCAGCAGAGCTCTGATTGATGATGAAGTAGATTTTCGTTAAGATTTTCTACTTAACGTTAGTAAGCAGTTAATTTTTTATTAATTAATATTTTAATTCATGAATTAAATTTTGACTAATGTTTTTTTTTGTTTCGTTAATTAAAAGATAACTAAGCAATTTTTATTAATAAGGATGTAAAAGTATTATTCAATTTAGAAAATTAATTGGCAAAATTAAAATCATCGTCTCTAGTTGTCTTCTAACAGACTTGAGGTTGGTGAAGTTTGGACGCGTTCTTAGGGAGGCGCTTGAAAAATGATTTCTTATAACAAATCAGAAAGGTACTATTGGACTAGGACAAAGTTTTCGCATTGTTTATGTCAGAATGAAAAAAAAACTCTTTAGAAAAACGAGGTTCGCAATTCCCAATCCTGGCCGTCTGTCCTATCTGCCCCTTCTCTTACAAATTAAACCGCTGAGACGGTTTTCTAAAACTTGTTTTTTAGCGATTTTAGCATTCCCTGCACATATTTTTTAAAATTTTGTTTAAGACCAAAAAGAACGGTAGGTACCTGCCTTATAAATTTTCTTAGCATTTTTGGAAAATCTTCTTAGTGTTTTTTCTGTAAATTTCGTTAATTTTAAGTGGCATAGGTAAAAAATAATTCGGAAAATGGTTATTAATAGCACCTCCCGAAGAACCAATTTCTTATATTTTCAATTTCACGAAAACGGTTCAATAGATTTGAATATTTTCTTTTTTGCATATTTTTTTTATTTTTAAAAAGAGGTCTTTCATTTCTTGATCAATGTTAATTTTTTTTTTGGAGAAAATTATTCTTATAGCAGAAATTTTTAATACAACTGTTTAAAAACCGTCAAAAAATCTTAATTTTCTCGAAAACGACTTCTCTGATTTTGATTGCTATTATTAGTTCAATCTAGAATCTAAAAAATACTATTTGGTAAACTTATGAGAATTTCTCGGAAATCGATACAAATTTACAATTACTTTATATACTTACGTACAGAATGAAGAAAAGAAAAAATTAAGTATCCTTAGTTATTTTCTTGAACCAAATATGTTTTTTTTTTTTAATTCCATTTCTACTCATGCACTTATTATTTTACAACCAAAAGAGGAGTGGCCCTATCTTAAATATTTTAATTGAAAATAATTTTGTTTTTAACATATTGTGTAGCTTAAAACTGTTATCAACTAAAATCTAATTGTTGTACCGTTTGATAAGTTCGGAAAAAATCGATAAAATCTTATCATTCGCTGATTTTATCTGCAAGTATAAAAAGGTCGATCAATTTTCTAAAAAGCACATATCAGGTTTTGTCATCTCATAAAACAAATTGAAAACAATTCACAATGAAAATCGGTACATAAAAACATTAATAAATATTATCTAAAATATAAACAAATATTTTGTCATATATCTTTACAGCAATTTCTCTATTCGTTCTTGGCCTTGTTCTTGTAACTGTTGCCGCTGATTACACCCATGGACATAGTGGACAATCTGCCTGTGAAGACCCAAAGGAGCACAATCAAAAATTCCAACATAATAATGACCCAACAAAATATTGGACTTGCGATGAACCCGGAGTACCAGCAGTTATGCACAGCTGTGAGGATGGTACAGCATACCAACATGTGGTAAGGAACTGCGTTCCTTGGGGACACTGGAAGTGGACTCCACCCCAAGATCCAATAAGCATGGTTATGTAAAATTTTAAATTGACATTTAAATAATTACCGAAAAAAGCGTTTTTTCTGATAAATAAATAAATATGTTTGTGGCAAGATCAAGATTCTTCTGTTTTTATTTTAGTTAAAAATACTTTTTTTTTTAATCCAAAATATCTTTGTTCCCAATCAAAACTCTCGATATAATAATTATTGGCTTCTCAATGAATATAATATGTAATTATTTTAATATCATCTTCAGCAATCAATCAATTTCTTAGCTTGAGGCCAAACAACTCTGTATGGATACTTTTATCAAAATTCGCTTCGCAATTATGGTATCCAATTTAGCTTGAAGAAAAATCAAAACTATTGGTCTTACAATACTATATATAGTTGACCTTGAAACGATCAACCCACTTATTTGGGATTTTATCTAGACCAAATTTCTTCGTTGGGTCTTTAAAATCCCTCTTGAACAAATAAAAGAAGACGTTTAATTACTTCTTTAAACAGCAGCCTGTGGCAGTCATTTATATAGTAATAGGTATAATAATATGTAAGGTACTCACTAAACCATTTCTATAAGCCTCTTGCATTAATCGCTTGTCTTACGTAAAATTTAATTACCGCTTAGGTCAAGATTATTTTTTTTTTCTAACCCGATGGCGTTGCCTGAGTGGTCGTATCTTCATTTCAGTTCCATATGGTCTTCATTTTTATCCAGCTTCTTTTTTTTTTAAATCATATTTTAATGAATTTGAATGAAAAGAAAACTGACGAAATTTGTACGCGGATTTGCCAAATTTTAGAGTAATTTGTTTTGACAGTAACAGTTGCGTTTTAAATCGAATTGGCTTTATCTTCTTTTTTAACTGACGACGTGATGATTAAAATTTCAAGAAAAAAAAATTACATATATTTACATGTGGTTAGATTAAAGGTAGATTAAATTACTTTGAATTTTATTTTCACAATTTTTGACGAAAAAGATAAGATGATTTAAAAATAAGTGATATGACCTGAAAATATAAATATAAATTCAATGAATCAATGGAAAAATAGTCTAACAGCCGACTTGCAAATTTTGGGAGTGCATTATATATCCAAAATATTAGTAGGTATGTGGATTTAGGGGTGTATGGATCATGAAATCAGATACAAAAGTCTAGCATTTTTTTTCTAAGCGTTTGGGGGGGGGACTTGCGATTTTTTCCAGCGCAGTATTATCAATTTAATTAATTTAAAAAAAAAGTTTACTATGCTCTATAACTTTTTGTAAGTCAAATTAATCTGGAAGATCCAAGTTGGGGTAAGTCGGTCGAATATGCCACACTTAACATCAAATTAAATAGTAAATTATAGTTCAAGGTTTTTTAATTTCATTAGAGCGTTATTTAATTTAATGGATAAACCAATAAAAACATAACTTTAATCCTTATAATTAATTTCAAATTAAGTTTAAAAAAAAACCTTAAAAAGTGGCATTTTACCCACACGTGAGGAAAATATGCCACTTCTGAAGGGGTGAAATGCCAGCTAACATTTGGTAAAATAAGCATAACTGGGTAAAATGACAGTTGGTGTGAAACAAATGCATTTTACCCCAAAACGTCAAAAAATATAAAAACATCACTGAACGAAAATTAACACGAACACGAGCGAATTGCGTTGTCAGCATTGCCAATATTAACTTAGAAATGTAAAATATTAAAAGGTGGCTTATTACTCACACTGGCAAAAACGACCAACTTACCCTATATGATTTTTCAACAAACCTTATCATCTTTGTTTGAGATTTCATACAAAAAAAAAAATCTCCAACACTGTTTTTAGTGTTCCCCCGACATTTTTTAAAATTTTTTTAAGACCAAAAATAACGGTAGATTAGATACCTACTACTTTTCCGCATTTAACGATGGTTTAAAGCAAAAAAGTATTTACTTGGAAATTTTGAATCTGTAATTTTGCAACTCTGAAAAAATTAAGTAAGTACAGAAACAAACTAATTATGTACTAGTTTTTATGGATGCGGCGGAATAAAGTATTTACTAAAAAAAAGAAGGTAAATGCTTTATTTTCAACTTTACTGCAATTTTATTTTATTTTATCCATAATCATAAAAAGTAATTACTTTGAAATTCTCTGGTAAAAGTATTTACTATGTTTTATGCATATCGAGCATGCTACGTTTTGGTAAAATAAATTTTATATTATCTAGCATATTTTAATTAAAAACCGTTTTAAGAAAAGTTCTATTTTTCTCTGAAACGACTCCTATGATTTTGATTAAATATTTTCTTTGAGCAAACCATTCAAAAAAATAACGGGAAAAAAAACTATATCGACGATGAGAAAGCATCATTGTCACCATCACCGATCCAAACCATAGTTAGTGCAATTCAAATAGCAGTAACTAGGAGCAGACCGAGATCTACAAACTAAATCAACAACCAGCTGCGACCGACCAATCATATCATCGTTAATGTAGGTACTTCACCATATCTCGGTACCAAAAATCGAACCGAGAAATACAAACCACATCAAAATATATAGCGCATGAAAAAATGGGAGCGACGATGATGAATATAATCGTCGACATCAATACATTAAATAGAGCTTCACCATTCCCAAATAGTGGTAACGGGCAGTGGCGTGAGCAAACCCAAGTTATCAACTATCAGTTGCATTTCGGACCGACCGGACCCAACCAGAGCAACAGGATCAACAACAACAAAACCATGAGCAACCCTTAACTTAAGGAAGATCTCTTTTCGTGTTGAGGGATACTTATCATTCCATCGTCAGGCGTCTCTGGGAGCAGTGTGGTTCTCATATCAGTTATACATTCCACTTTATAAAATGTATATTTTGACTTTATAAATTTTAAATAAATTATAAAAAATTAAAAGTGCTTTTCTAACACAAATATTTGTTCAATCTATCATATAACTTGAACAAATCATATATATTAAACTATTATTAACGGTACCTAGCTTTCATAAAACATTTTTTTTATTTTAAATAATCTCACTACAGGCTTAACAGATTTAAAATAATTTTTGTATTTAATTTTTTAATTTATTCGACAAAAACTTTAACATAATTTTATTTGTAAACAAATATTTCTTTAAAAACCCGCTTGAATTTTGAAAATTCGAAAGGAAGTCAGTGAGGTAACGGTATTACGTAAGTCGGACAGAGGACTCAAGAAAAGGTATTAAAATCCTTTAATACTCATACATACATTTTTCTTGCTCTTTTATAAAAATAAGAAAGGAAATTTTAGCCGCGTTCTATTATCGCCAATAACTCATATGGTTCACCGCGATAAAATAAAACGATGCGGCCCCAACGAAAACTATTTATTGTTTATTTTTTATGTACACTACAATTTTCACTGCCTTACCATTTGCAAAACTACCCCGACGACGACGTTTTGTTTCGAATTTTGTATGCAAACATTTTTATTGATTTTTTATTTCCAGAAAACAATTTGCAGTGATAGCCGGTAGCCTAAAAACACAAAAGAAGACGATGATGAATCGCTATAATCGAAAAATATCGTTATTTTATTTTACATCAAATCTAATTTATAGACAGATTTTAAAATTATTCTACAAACTTTTCTCCTATATAGTGGCCGTGCATTGAGAAATGAAATATATTGTGTAAAATTGGTTAGGAACCGGTACATATTACAATTTTAAAATATTTAATTCTATATTATAAGACACTTATACCTGTCACATGTGTTCGTGACTTTTAGTTATAATCCATCACTCACTATCATCTCCCAACAATTACTGAAAACTTTAACAAAAATAGCGTTCCCTAAATCCGAAAGATCTCCATTTCTTCACCTAAACCATTTGATTTTTTTTTATAACTTTTATGAAAAATTCTAAAAAAGAATTAGCAGAGGTGGTGTCCTAATATATTTTAGCCTATTATACAAGTTTTATCCAATGAACCTCTACAGTAAGTCTGTTCTGAACACTGAAATAACTATAACAAACAAAACCTGTAAAAACAGAAATAGAATTCATGTTAATGATAAGAGTAACAAAATAAACAATAATCGTGAACATGCAACAACATGCATTCTTATCTAGTATAAACGGACTATATACGAATTGTTATAAATAAGCCCCAGTGGAAAACAGAATCAGATCTTAATTTGACGTAGAACTTGCTACAAGTAGCATAAGAAAATATTTGAATAAAGCATTAAGAACCTTTTACAGAACTTGATTACAGTTCTTGCTTGTGTTGTGGTATTCCAATTTGTTGTTCGATTCAAACTTTCTAAGGAAAATTCTCATTTCCCTTAGGGTTATAAGACAGATTATATACCAAATGATTTAAGGTTACAAAAAACAAATCAAAACTGACTCTGGAGATTGAAGAATACTTTGTGTGATATATTTGATAACACTGGAGACTAAAACATTACATTCTTCCTAATGTACTGTAGATATAAACCATATATGCATGTTAAAATTCCGTACAAGCTTTAATACTCAGATATAAAATCTGTGCTTGTGCTATATTCTGTGACCTTTAAGAGCAAATAACTAAAAATTCCTGGGAAATATTTGTTATTAAAAGTTATTTTAATTATTTTTATTATTTTATGAAGAGGAGATAAAAGTTATAAAACCAAGATTATAATGGCTTAATAAATTATAACTTTTCTATTTTTTTTTAAGCATAATATTTTTGTAAGTCCAAACAACAAACATGTTAATTATGATGGGAGTACCTACTCGAAAAAGTATTTAAGTATGTAAAATTAATGTTCTTTTTTATTTAACAATTCATAGTTTGATAACAATGTTTAAGTTCAAATATGTTGTTAAAGTAAAAACCACAAATTATTCACTTAAAGTACCTTTGGTGTACTAACTTTGACATTGAATTGCAAATCGGAAACCGAACCGATGTCATAAAGCACCAATATTATATGTTATTATTAATTGTCATGCACTTAATCTAAATTCAGAAAGTTTTTGATGACAGAAAGGCCAAATGTCACATTAATCATAAATTGATAAGTTAATTATCTCCCTATACATATTTTCATGACTCAAAAGAAGTATATATTTATTATATGTATGTATGTAATATATCTCTAAATTTTGAAATCAATCGCATCAAGGATCTACTGGTCTATGTACATATTTATAATAAAGAGAATAAATTAATTTTTCATTTAAACATTTATGTCGATATAATTCGTCACACATAATTATTCATGGTATATAGAGAGAGAATCATCAATTTTGGATATGTTGTAATGTAACATAACAATAAAACTAGGTAACTATGTATGTCAGTTATCGAAGGTACATATTTCCAGATAATTCGATTTTAGTGTTATGGACGATGGAGATTTTATTTTTTATTTTTTCAAGTTTATGAATTGAAATTAAAATATGCCTTTGGAGAATAATAATTAAAAATAATAATAGGACATGGTATAAGTTAATCAATTTACGAAATTTACTAAAATTCGTAAAAAAAGATCATGCATGATTTTATCTTTAATAAAGTAACTTTTTTATTTTCTTAATTAATTTGTTAATTAAAACTATTTTTAAATTAAAGAACATAAAAATTTCATAATGCATTAATGTTCCCAATTGTTTGCTCCGTTGATTTAGCGATGTTTTTTTTTTATAGTACGCTCGCACTAAAAAGAATTATGATTCCTCTTAAAATAATTAGCACAGTGCAAACGATTAGAAAAATAGGGAAGGGTTAAAAGTGTATATTGATTTTTGTTCCATTTTGACATCAACGCTATGTACACCACCATTTCTTTAGTAAATCATATTTTATGAAAAAACAAACATTTTTAAATCGTTGGTGCGGTTTTTAAAAAAAAATAATTTTTTATATATACAATTTTAAAAACATTTTTTTTAAAGAAAAGAAATTGGTGCGTTTATGAATGCGGAATTAAAAAATTACCCATTTTCAATATACCTAGTTATAGAATTTCCAAAGATTTTTTTTTAATCCATGCTTTGTTTTTTTGATAATTTGGTATGCAATATTATTTAAATCTATATCTATTAGAAGCTCTTGTGTAAATAATTTGATTAAAATCGGTTGAAAACCAAAAAAAAATTGTTCTATGAGAGATTCCGTTAATAATCGATTATTAATTTTTTTTTTTATAATATAGGTAGATCGTGCTGATATTAGCTCACACAAAAATTTTAATCAAAATCGTAGGAATCGTTTTTGACAAAAATGAGATGGTTTTTAAACACTTTTATGGTATGTAGGTTAGGTATACTGTTGTTTTTGTTTAAAAGACTAATTTTTGTTTGAAATCTGCTAGATTTTATTAAACTTTTATAACTTTTTTAAAAAATCTCCATAAAAAATTGATCAAAATCAGTTGAACCGGTTTTGAGAAAATCGAAAATCAAAATATGATTGTATTTGAGATACCATTTATAACCATTTTTCTAAAAAAATTTGTTTACAAAAAGGTGGCCCGTCTGTAAAAAAAATTACTGAATCTTTTTCAAAAAGTTGTGGGCACACGTTTTTGAAAAAAAGAAGATTTTCATTAATTGCTAAAAAAAATTTTACGGAAGCTACGGTAAGGTTATTTTTGGACTGAAATGAAACATGAAAAAAAGTGTCAATTCACCTCAGCTTCAATACTAACAAAAAAGCTACTGTACTGAATCAGGTTTTGTTTTTTTGATTATGTCTTTGAAAGATTTGGCCTTATGTGCTAACGGCACAGTTTTGCACTATTCTTTCAAGAACGAGGTTAAAGAAGTCGTATGACAGCGTATCTTGAGCGAAGCAACAGATGGAAGATGCTGGGAAATTAATGGGGTAGGTTTATACTCATCAAACTTTTTAATTTAAAAAAAAATACTTTTGAACACATTTTGTTAAAAAAAAAATTACATTTTTTTGTGTAAACTTTGAAGAGCTTATAAAAGCTTATAATAATAATAATAATAATTTAATAATAATAAAGGCAGTACATCGGCTTGGTGTTCACATAATCCGACAGAAAAGATCTTGTAGACGATGTTAAGGAGAACAATACTTCTTTAGTAAGGGCAGTTCAGAGGGTCTCCTTTCTTGAGGATCGTGCAAATAATGTTAAGTTTCCATTCATCACACGTGTTTTCCTCCGACCATATTTCACAGAACTGGTGCATACACCTAAAAGCGAGCCTTTTAATAGTTCGACAAAAAGACCGTCAGCTCCAACTGTATTATCGGACTTAAGTTAAGAAATGGCTTTAGGGGAAGAGCCAAGATCAGATAGACTAATTTGATGGCCTTCGTCGTCTAGGTTGATAAATTTTGAAAATTTTACAATCTATTGCAATCACTAAAATTGTGAAAGTTGTCTCTGATAAATCAAACAATTGTTAATTTCTGAAGTATGATTGTTGTCAAGTAAAACAACAACAAAGGTTCTGAAAATCAACATGTGGAATCTCGTATGAATTGTCACACTGCTTCTGGAACCGCTTGTTGCAACAACTTTCCGCACAGCCTTATAATAATGTTATTTCTAGTATGCTCTTGATGCGAAACGAAAAATGAGACAACAAAATCATAAATCATTGTTTTATACCTTTCGTTTTGCAATACGCTATTCGAAGAGCAAAATTTATAATTGTAGCAGATTATTTGGGGGAATTTTCAATTGACCAGTTCAAGTTACTGAGATCTTACTGCACTGATGAACAAAATTCTGTCAGCTTTACTGAGTAGAAGGAGAAACCTAAACAAGATTTCTTGGCTAGAAGTCTATTTTTTTGAAAATTATTCAACTGCGAAAAAAATAATTAAGTGAGCGAAATGAAAAAATATCAGTCTCAGCCTTTTTGACAGCAAAAGTGAGGAATCTCGCTGAGAAATTACGTTCAGATTTCTGAGATTACTAAGATCTCTGAGATCTCAGAGAATCTGAGAAACCTGAACTGGCTAAATCTTTTCTTAACCAATAATTTTAAGCAGCGTAGTTGATTTTACTAAAAATAAATTGAATGCATTCATAAAACTCCCTGTTAAATTTTTTTTCACCCCGATCGTCGAAATTCAAACCTAAACTCCTCCGGATCGTGATTCAGTGCGTTGATAGCTTTCCAGGAAGCTACAAGTTTACTATATGGACATTTTTCTCCGGCAATTTATGATTCTGCGTAATTGGAAACAATTCTTACTTTAAATCGCATTGATATAATAAACCTGGCTAAAAGAAAAACAAAAGCAGAAGTCGTGAATGTACTTGATATATACAAACATTTTCTAGACCACAGTTCAGATATTTCATCATGATTAATTACTCAATACGGTCTTGAAGTATTGAGCTCACAAACATACTACATTATAATAAGAGTCAAGTAAAAGATCAAGTATAGAAACCCTTCTCAAGACAAATCTTAAACATTTTTTTTCTTTTGTGTCAAAGCAAAAGATGTTTTTGCACCATTTGTGCATAACTTTATACAAAAGATCGAAATCATAACTATAACCAATGTCTAATCAAACTGATTGTCTTTAAAACCTTCATATACAAATATGTACACCCATTGAAGTTAGATCGTGTATATAGCTTTCATAAAGCAAACCAAAATCCAAGGTTATATCCAATCATCAATCATCACTCATCAATGAGAGCAAATTTCTTGCATTGATTGCACTTCAAAAGATAATAATCGTTCGTTGTTTTTTTTTTTTACCAAACACTTCGTATCGAGTCATTCAGCACCAAAGTTACATTATTATTATTATTATTTCACTTGAGGAAAAAATCCAAAAAATAAGTAAAAGGCACTTGAAATAGTGTTGTTGACTGCAATGTCATCATCACGATGCCGGTGGTATGCGCCATACGTCATACGCCATGAGGCCAAATACGAAAACGAAACGAAGCGAATTGTCATCATCTATCTACCTACTCGCTCATTATTAATTTGCTATAACATTCAGAAAGACATTATATAACACTATTCTTCTTCTTCTGCTTCGATGCAATACAATTTACAATCGACAATTAAATTAATGATATATGTATGTAGCTTCGTTAAAGGCATTAAACAAGAAACAGACATAAACAGAACCCGCGTAGCTTGAACAACTTATAAATAGCAAAGGTATACTTACATAGGTAGGTCTATAGGTACTCAAGCAGCTCGAAGAGCGATTTAAATGGCCGCTTTAACGCAAGGGGCGTACTTTCACCTAAGAAATTTGTATCTTCTCGAGCTCAAGTGCTTGTCGCTTATACGCTTCGTCGCATTACAAATGACAGCAGCGGCGGCATCGTGGGTCATCTTCTTGTCAAATAGATAATGTTTCTACCTACATTTTAGTGTGTTTAACAATTTTGTAACAATTTTGAGTACCGCACGCGGATTAAAGCTGCAGGTGGATGGATGTTGATGGTGTGTATAACTTAGCTATATCTAGTTTTAAATATACTCTTATTTTTCAATTTTTGTTCATTAAAAAACTGCAAAAATTTGGGCTAACTATTTATGTATCGCAATAGAGTGAACATCTTTATAAGTCTGAAGTAGATTTTTTGAAAGTCTTCAGAGCTTCAGACCAATTCCCGTCATCAGTCGCGTTCACTTACTCTTAATAAAATATTATTGCTCTTGAGTGTGTACCATAACCATAATCATAACCATAACTATTATTTTATGCTTAAATTAACCAACCCTAATTATGTTCCCGAAAAACAAAGATATTCAAAATATTGGTGTAATCGCGACGGCGGCATCGGACGGCGACGGCGGCAACAGCGATGGTGGCAGCTGCTGGCTAATGGTGCCAGAATCGCTGGTTATAACTTGCAACTTCTATTACCATCAGCCATATCCATCAGATAATTAACTAAAAAAAATAACATTGTTGCCAAGCGGTTTCAGATTCAAGTATCAAACATATAAAAAAAGCATTACACAAATGCTTTGCAACTTAAAAAAAAAACGTCTTAGGGCAACAGAAGACTGGATCAACTTGGAATTAGTTTTAATTTTTTTATAGTTAGATTTAATATATTGCGAGCGGTTAGAAAATTAAATGAGTGGGAAATATAGATTTTTTTGTCAAGATCAGAATTTAATGATCTAGGATACGAAGCGAGTCTGGAACCGAATATGAGAAACAGAGAGTCCTATCAGCAGCAGCAAAATGAATTGGATAAAATGTTTTGACCAAAGTTCATTGATAAAAGTAAGAAGAAAGGTTGGAGACAAAACAGATCCATATGTTGCACTTATTTACAAACTTAAGGTGGCGCTGCAGTCCGAAGTGGACCAAAGCATCAACCAACAAGCTTCTTCCAGCCAGTTTGGTCTCTAGCTAACTGTCTCCAGTTCCACACGCCCCTAGTTGGTTGAGGTCCCCTTCCACTTTCATGCGCCACCTGAGTCGCGGTCTTCCTCTACTGCGCCGTTCGACGGAGTTAGATTCAAAGACTCTTCGGGCAAGGACTTTGATTTCCATTCGCTCTATATTACCAAGCTTCCTCAGCCGTTGGCTTTTTAACTTTTTGGCTAGGTCGTCTGATGTACAGTTCGTACAGTTCATCATTGTATCTTCTCCTCCCCTTCCCGTGTGCATATAACACTTTGGACAGTAATTTTTTTCAAAACAAGAATAATAAACAATTTTAATTTCAATTTTAGCGTAATTTAAAAAAGAAAGATGTTCAAAATAAGCCATTCTTTAAGCTCAATATTCTCGATTTTAGGGTTAGGCTGTTTTGACTCTGAGTGCCTCAAATGTACTTCGAGCCTTGCCACTCTACTAAATTTTAGTATTCTACAACAATCTGAAGTGCTCCATTTAATTGACCACAATTCTGAGAAAGTAGGCGGGTACCACAGCTTTCAATTGAGAATCTCAAATATTCATTTTTTTTTTCTTTATATGCACGACAGGACCTACCACCGCTGTGTAAAATATCAAGATTATGCAGTGTTGGGAAGTGCTCCATAATTTGATGATCTGTCAGTCAGTATAAGTGAGTCAGTCAGCTACGATTTTTGAATCACAAAAACCATTTATGTCAAGGTATTGAAATTGGTGAGGCGCTTGCGCTTAGTCAGCTTATCAAATATTCCGAATTTTAAGTTTCTGCAACTTATTGAACAATAATCTGAGTGGAAAAACTCAAGCTGTTTCTGGGAATCATTCCAATCATCGGATTTTCTTATTAATAAAATAAAATTGGTGTCCCTCAATGAACAATTTTGGGTCCTATGTTGTTTTCGATATATATAAACGAACTCTACTATTTATCGTTAAATATTGGCTGGTATGTTAATTAAAACTATGAAAACTTAAATTCCAAAAATTGAATAATACGGAAACAATAAAAAAAAAGTTCGCACTCAAAATCTTGTTTATTTTATTATTTATTAACGTTTAAACTTAAATTTTTTCTAATTACAGATTTAAGATTACAAAATTTAATAAAATATTCATTTGAGCTTATTTTTAGATCTTTAATTGAATTAAAAATTAGACCTAAGATTTAACTTTTGCTTTATTAATTAATGGAGAACAATTGCAATATATTTAATAAAGCATTTCTTCTTTTTAAGAACCTGGTAACATTAGCTTAACAGCACTATTTTGGCATCAGGTGTGATGCTTCTTTATGATTATAATACGTGATGCGACTATGTCTGTTAAGCATCTTTAGAATTACAAAATATTCAGATGTAATGCATTAAGCAGAAAGTCGCCACCGCTGCTGCAAAGACACATTTCAAACACGCGAATCAATTGCTTAAAGAAACTTAACTTTATTAAGAATAAGCTCGGGAACTTAAGGTTCAAGTTAGAGTAGCTATACCTGTTTATCAATATATGTATATGTAGATATAATGTAAATGTAGTTGGATGTATTTAAGCAACCTAAATCTATTCGGATTGTTAATTGTTTCCTATTTATTTTGTTGGCTAAGTAAATTTTTTTTTGTAGATATATGTACATTGTACATACATTATTCACATTGCAATAAATGTCTTTGTTCGAAAAACTAAGTTAATTTACATTTATAGGTATGTAACTATAAGAACATGATGGGAATTTTACAGTAATTTAATACAGTGGTTACAAGCAGATATATATCTGATGTCTACACAACGAAAATAAACGCCTCTTGCTACTTTATTGACAGGATGTGTACCTTTATTATTTTTATTACTTTAACATAAGTCTTCCATTTGGGAACAAAAATTTAGCGACTTGTTAACACACATTTGCTCTCATGACTAACTTAAAGTTTCACAGACAAATTTAAGAAACCAATTTGATTTCACAATCCCAAACAACTGCCTATAAATGTAAAAACTGAAAAAAAAATCATTAATTGGTAGATCTCTTATCCAGATTCATTTCGAAACATGTTATATTAATGCATATAGTGCAGAAGTGAAGAAGTTAGAAGAGTGCATGAAAATCTTAACTTTTTAAGCTTTCCGATGGATGGCGATGCGCACCAAATTTTCAAAATTACTCAAACATCAATCTAATTGAGCTGAAAGTATATTGTGTTAGTTTATTTTAGTTGTCTATGAATTGAGAAGTCCATATTAATTAATAGTTTTAAACTTTTCCAATAGTTCTTAGCTCTTGAGAAATAAAATAAAAAATTAGCTAAAAACTCAAAAAATTATCATAATGTTTCTCCAATAGATTGTTGTATGTTTTGTTATGGTCTCGGGTTGGCAAACCATAGATTTATAATAACTTACGCACCAAGCAGCTGCACAAAGAACATAGAAGAAAGATGTAGACGAGATTCAGTTGACATCAGTGGCGTGGCGTGAATAATTTGAAATGGTAAGTCGATGCAAAAATGAATTACCTGCAAACGTAAATGAGTTTTAAAACATACGCAGGCAAAATTAAATAATGCATTGCAGATCAGCTTTCCACGACAAACTTAGCCAGTCTTTTATAGGTACCATCAACAAATCATTAATTTTTAAATTTACAAGGATCTAAATAAAAGAAACCGTTTCTGGCAAATGTAGGTAATATTAAAATTAATGCTTAGTATGACGAAAAATAAGGAACTTCAATGTGTTAGATAAATAACCAAATAAATCAACAAATAAATTGAAAAATTCACAAACATGTGTGTAAAAAAAAATATTAATAAATACATTTTTTCTATAAATAATTATGTATCGGAATTAAAATATAGAAAATATTGAACATTAAAAACAACCAACTGAATTTTAATTTTTCAAAAGGCAGCAAATTTAATCAGCTCTTTTAATACCTACAGACTGCTGTTGTTTAACAGCCCCTACTCTTGTTAAACAGCAGCGCAACGATAAGAGATACACACAGAATTCACCAAATAAGTCGAAGAAAAGCGTATTATTTGCTTGCATAAGAAAGGGGAACGAGACGTTCAAACTCAGAAACTCATTAAGTAACTAAGAGAACTGACCTACTCAATTAATCCACCACAGCACAGCGCAGCGGTAGAAGATACTCACAAAAATCACCAAATAAGTCGGAAAAAAGCGTGTTATTCTTTTGCATAAGAGAGCGTGTGTTAAACAGAGTCGAGCCAAAATCAGAAAATCATAAGGAAGAAAAGAGAAAGGAAATAAATTTTGTTCTATCCAGCGACAGATTTTATAACCCGACATATTTCGGGTTGCTTTGCTTTGGCTTTGGCTTGTGCACAGAGCACAGAGAGTGTGGAAAGAATACACATCCTAATGAAAATGACGTGTGTGTTTTTTTTTTCATGTGTGGCTTGAAATAAAATTCAATCGCAGTGGTGGAGTGTGCAGCTCGTGCAGGCTAATGAATAGATACAAATTAAATTTATCCCATGGGTTTTATGTTCTGATTATTAAGTAAACATTGTTGCATAGTAGAAAATATGAAAGGTAACTCGGCAGGAATCGAGTTATATGGACGCCTCGCCACTGGTTGACATTTATGTAAAAAATAAATTGTGTGGCTTGACAGCTCGTATAGAACCAGGGACTTGTGACTTTCAACTCTTAACCATTTATGTTGTGTTATTGGCAGGAATGGAGAGGACCTACAATTTTTTGCTGGATCCGAATGGCTAAAGTGAGAAGTACTTTGTTATGACAAGTAGAGTATCTCTTGGAGGATTTGTCAATTCCTCGCAAGAGGTAGTAACCCGTGAACAACATTTCTGTTTTGAGATGGTATAAGCTCAGAATTGAACCCAAGACCTTCGGCGTAATAGTCACGGGCTAGTACTGACATAATGTAAGAATGGCCGAAATATTCAAAGTGTTCAGACTGCCTTCATGATCACAGTATTTTATTACTAAATTCAAAAAAATTCCTAGATTCACAACTTTTGTTGAATGGGTCAGAGAAAATCCTTCGAGGGTGATGGGCGAGCAAGGCCTATGTTTAGAACTGAGATATCATCCCCGCAAGAAGGGATGAATAGATGGGTATCATCAGCATTAAGATTGATATCGGAGTATGAGAAATTATGCTTCGTAGGTCATTCATATAAAAACTGAAGAGGGCCAAGAATTGACCCATGTGGTACCCTATGAAGTAAAGACGAAAAGTGATTTTAGTTTTGATAAAGAATTTCATGATTTATGCATTCGAAAGCTTTTAGTCTTGTAGGTAATAATATTAAAAGTAATACTAAGATTAAAAATGTATTCTGATCCAATGCAGCCCTTATGTTTGTTGATATTTTCGTTACAGCGGTTTCACAGCTGTGTCGTTTACGAAAATCTGATTGATGTGGTGTCATAAGTCTTCAGTATATTGAACTAGTAGTTTATGTATAAACTTCTTCAAAATCTTTGACATAAACAATGAACTCTAATTGCACGAAAATCACTTCTTTTCACGATGATGTTGGGAAAAACGATTCAGTGATGCATGAACTTAAAATATGCTGTTCCATTGTTTAAATAAAACTGATGAGTTTGCAAGTTTTGAGTAATATTGTCAAAGTATTTTGTCATTTCATTTGGAGAAAAGCTTATTTCAGTTGTATCACTATAAACCCCGCACTGATGCAAGTTACTCCAAAAAGTACTAGGTTGTAGTAAAGTAAAAAACTTTGAGGAGAAAAATGGCTTTTTTGCCTTCCTGATTTCTAAAACAACTCCATTCGAGCATATTAATAAAGATCATCGTAATACCTTATTTCTTCTTCGTTTATATTCTTCAAATAAGTACTCGCTTTCTGAAATGAAATATTAAATGCTATGGTCATAACCGCGGAAAATAACAATCTTAGCAGAGTAGGTGTATCGAACAAAATTTCATGGTCGAAAATGCCGAGCGAAGAAATTTGCTCAAGATTAATTAATTATTAATTTGGCATTAAAGTACGTATGTAAAATGTATTCCTCTGTCTTAAAGTATCTAAACCAACATCGTTTGATTAAAAATTATTGATCTAAAATGTGATTAGTTTTATATTGTTTGTAAATTTTGTAAAAAATTATCATCTCATATTTAATATTACTGCCAATCATTTTTCAGACAATTCTTCAGAAATATTTTCACTTCCATTAGAAATAATCCAAAGATTTTTAGGGCTCTGCCTTCTGAAAATATCGATATAGTTTTGAACGGAAACAAGAAATTCCTGTACCGGATGAATTAAATGTTATAAAAAATAAATCTTTTATTATTATAAATCAAACAAACCGGTCCAAAAAGTGTTTGAACAACAATATTTTCAGTTGCTAAATTTCAATTTGTTGCTGAATGCGTTATTACAAGTGGACAATTGGGCTTCGATGTTTAAGGAAAAAATATTATTAAACAAAAAAAGATAAATATAAATACACTTACTGGTATAGGTTCTCCATCTGTTTGAAAGCGCATTTTCGGATCTGAATGATAGCAGCGCCATCTTGTGTATGCCGATGGAATACTCTTTCCCGAGCCAGTGTTCTATAAAAAAAAGAAGAATTTAGATATTTGTTAGGCCTTTCTGTCCCTAAATTCAAGCAAGATTTGAATTTCACGCCATTTGTGCGTGACAGTTGAAGCGCTACACGAAAGAAAAACCCGTTTTTATTGTTAAGCAACAGTTTAAAAAAATGTTAAGAATTGGCGGTGATTTTTTGAACGAAGAGGTTTATTTTCATTGTGAATGACGATGACTTCGTTAATCTTCACAATTGTCACATTTGGGGTTCAGAAAATACACAAGTTATTGTTGGAAAATTAATGCATGCACAACGTGTCACGGTTTTGTGCGAATTTTGGAATTTAAGCGTTGTATCAACGACCAGTCATGGAAAATGTCAACACCCGGTATTCTATTCCATACATAACCTAAATATATATCATATTTTATTTAACAGTAAAATAATACAATTTTTAATTAAATTCCATCAAAATTACTTCTTGAATGAATTTTAGGACATCTTTTGTAATTCTTATAATATGTACACGCTAACCTTTTTTAGGCATAATACAACTGGTAGATTGACTTCACCACGTTTTCGAGAATCGAAAGATGTCCGAACCATGCTTGTAAGATCAGCTGATTTTTGCATGCTGAACAATAGAAGAGGTTGTTCCTCTGCATCAATGCATTGTAATGTAAAATTATCCCCAAATCGCAAAGGTTCACCATTCCGGTTCTTGTCATTACCACTGGAAATAAAATATAGTTATTAAAACCACTAAATGAATGTGAACAGACCAAAAGCCTCTTTGAATATGTGTTTTTTAACTTTTATATTAACCCTAAAAATAATTGTCTGAATACGTTGGATTTTTCCTTAGACAAGACAACAAATTATTCTTAAAAAATCTAGAGACCACTAAGTTACTCTTATGTATATAAACATTTCATTACACCGGTTAATCATACATATTATTTCTGGATCCCTTTTCCGACTCTCATATACTCATATACATTGACAAATGAGGTGCCAAACGGAGCGGAATAACCTGCTTATTTGACGAATTATAATTTTATTTTAAGAATATTTATAATTTGTTTAAAAACTGCAATTGTTTGTTAGATATTATTCCAATAAAAATTAACTCTAAAATGAACACTTCCACTTTCCAATTGGTAATATTTTGGCATGTGACATTAGGTCGGTTCTATTTATCTAGTCCGTTCATTTTAAAATAATTTGTACGTCTTTTATTTTTATGTAATTCATGGGTAGGCTATTTTTAAAGCCGTTTGCTGATACGAAACTTAAATATGTAAGTTCAACTTACATGCTTATGTTCTTCATATTTTTTCAACTTATGTAAATGCTTATGTTCTACTTTTTACTCGGCGTTAACAGTCATAAGTTTAAGTATTTAAATTCTGTTTGAGCAATTGGGCCTTTATCATTTATTTATGAATAAAAACCAAAATCTTGTGCCATCTTGATTAACTTACCTTAAAATCTTAAATGAATTTCTAACACAAGGTTGCACAGATGGCGCAACAGTCAATTCACATATTTCATTGATTTGCAAACTTTTTCTTACAACTTGTTCATTGATAATAACAGACAATGCTGATTTAAGATTTGCATTATTCTCAGGGCATATATTCAAACACGACAGAATCTGAACAACAGATCCAAAACGTAAATAATCGGATGATCCATTCAGTTCGACTTTTGCATGAAAATTTAAGAATAACAAACGAGTCTTCTGGATTAGAAGTTCAGTTTTTTGACGCTTGCATAGAAATGCTTTTATTTCATCCTTGAAAAAAAAAAAAACAAAAGGAAAAATTATACAAAACAAAAGTAAAAAATTCAAAAAGTCTGTAAACTTCCAAACCTCTTCGAGACAAATGTCTTCGTACCAATTACCGATACGCACACTAGGCCGGTATCGGGAGTAAGCCAGAGGTTTTTGCATTAAAAAATTATTTTATTTTCACTAAAAAAAAAAGAATAGTGAAGACAAATTAAAAAAAAATATAGACAACTGATTTAATTTCGTAAGCACTGAGTATCAATTCTACTTTAACATTTATGAAGTTACCAGATACAAAATACACATCAACAAAACATGAATCACCATACACCTAAAGAACGTGGAATAATTGTTCTGATTTTGAAATATGCCGCCATTTGCAAGCGGTGACAAGTCGTGCGCCACTTTGTATATATGTAAGTAATTAATGAAGACACATTTTATATATTTAAGTATACAATACAAAAATAATGCTTTATTTCATATTAAACTTTTAATCAAATATCGCATTTGGTAGAGTTATGCAACTCTATATTGATTTCTGATCTCCCATTTCAAATTTTTTCACCGAATGATGACCCACATAGTTTTTAAATAGCGTGATGAAATGTGTTCTTGCAGACAGTCTTGATGATGCTCAGGCAGTCTGTCAAATTATACAGGACTACAGGAGCCTAATAAATAAAGTAATTGTACCCAATACAAGCTGGCAATAAAATTTATTTTAAGCCTAAAGCACACATTAGAGTCTGAAGCCTTCAAACACTACATAATAAATAGACTTACATAGACACTTGTAGCTAGGGAGCTGGTAGCAGATTTTTGATGTGTGGCAGCAAATAATAATATACATCATGGTATTTTACCTAAAAGAGACAGCGAACAAAAAAAAAGAGTTGTCACTGTTTGGTTCAAGTTATTTTTTGTTTTGCTTTTTAGCAAACTTTATTTTATTTTGTGTTTTTTTTTTTATTATTCTGACAGCTGTTATTCGCTAATAGTACCAAATTTGAAATAAATATAAAAACTAGGTCACTGCGGACGTTTTTTTTTTTTTTTAAATTTCTTACTATACCATACATAAAATCCCAAAAAAAAACACGGCTATTGTTCATCGGGTGTGCCTCAAGGAATTCATATTGAACCTTTTCTTTTAAATAAAATTTTCTTGCAAATAAGTACATTAATAAATAAAATTAATACTATTTATTATTATTAATACTGCCACGAGCTCCTTTACATTAAGTTCTCCTAAAATTTACTTTTAATAGAAGAATTTATACACAAAATGCAGTCTTTAATACGAAATGAGATCCATGCATTATGATCATTAATTTTGAATTTATAGATTACCAGAAGATTTACAGCGATATGTAATGAAGATAAAAGATGACTGATGAATTTCGTAATTAGTCGATAGTGAACATACTTTATCTTTATACAGAACGTTATTTATTGAGGTATCTATGTATAAACAAAATACATAGGTCATATTTTAAATATGTATGTACATACGTAGTATGCCAAAATTGTGAATTTAAATTCATGTGTCACAGTCAATTAAAAATTGAATTTGTGTTTTTTTAGGTATTTTTTATGGTTTTTCATTGTTTTTCATTTTTCTATTACCCCCGGGTTTGCAAAAAAAAAGCCTAAAATCATGGGTTTATAACCGCATCCCAAACACTAGCAATGCACATTAACTGAGCAACAAACGCATCCAAATTTGTTTGAATGCTTTCATTCAATAAGTTTGATGTATGATGGGTTGAATGAAAAAAACACTTGGTTAAGCTGCCACTAAGTTTTATAGACTTGATTTATTTTTAGTTATTTCATGACTGCCACACCGATTATCAAACGTCTTTTAGTGGTGCTTGTTCTATTTGTTCAATTTAATTTGAAAACTTTTTTTCGTCACATCGAACCACGCCAAGTTTCTTGATAGCCATATACAAAGCACTATTGATTGTGCTACCGAAGTCACATGATCAGATCTATCCCAATTTGCGCTTTATTGTTTGACAACTGTATTTTAATCCATCAGTATTTTTTCGTTCTACATTCGGTGTTTTTTCTTCTTTTTTTCTCTGTACTTGATTCATAAGCCACCAATTATTCGTTGAAGATTACTCTCCCTCCTTAGGGGGAGATGTATGAACGATTTGATGTAGATTTATAAAATTGATTTCAATTTGAAAGAAGTTTTTGATGTTTGAACTGAAAGAAAGAGAAAAATATTGGGCGCATTCACTAATGTAGTCACTACGTAGTCAAGTCATTGGGCGCATTCACTAATGTAGTCACTACGTAGTCAAGTCATTCTGATTGGCTACATACAACTACAAAATGGGTTGAAATTTCCCCTCCGACGTAGTGTAAAAATTTCGGCTTCAAAGTTAGTGGAGAATGATCTTGACGTTTCACAATCAGCTGTTCGGTTAAAATACAAAATATTCAAACTATTCCAAATGAAACCTGACCACAATTAAATTATTTTGCATAATTATGACTTTATCTTTTCCGAATCACTCATATTATATCTTACATTTGATATTATTTAATTTATAAAGAAAAGATTACTTAAAGTTATCAAAACACAAATGTTTCTTATTTTGTGTGTGTTTACATCTGTCATTAATATGACAGTTCAGAATTGACTATCTTTGTAGTGCAATTTTGCATTCACAAAGCTAGTTGAATTTCGACTACGTAGTCACTACATTAGTGAATGCGCCCATTGACAGTCGTATTTATTAGATTTGTGTCTACTTAGACACTGTCTAACTATTTTCAAATTGGTGAAAATATGCTTTATATAATAAAAATAAATATAACATTATTGACTGTTAAGACAATCTACTCTTGTGTCTAAGTTAGGCAGCTATAAGACAACAATAAACAAAGTTTTTGAACACATTTTCCAAAGTTGGACAGTTGTCTAAAGTTAGAGAACGTTTATAAATAAGACCATTGGTGTCGAGCGAAATAAGTTTATTTTCCTATTGTTATTGTTTCTTTTCCCAAATTTAGGTATGTTTTCACTTTTATTACGGTTCTTGTTTTACTAAAATAAACGGTATTTAACTGCTCTTTCGTTCGGAAAAGCAAACTGATTTAAATGAAAATGTATGCAAATCATCCGGGATGCGTTACAGATTCTTATGATGTTCACTTCCCGAAACTGTCAATTTCTACCAATTTTAGTCCAATTTTATTTATTTTTTTTTTTTTATAATATGAACTTTGGACTTAAATTGGGGGAAATTTGCAGTTTTAGGAAATAATAGAGTTAGTAGGTCTGTTTCTTAAATGTTTGGGAAGAAGCTTCTAATGTTGTGGATGTAATTGTATGTTTCATAATGCCCTATTTCCCCCCTTACTTTTAGAATCAATTTATTTGAATTCTTAAATTCGCCCGAAAGAAGAAGAGTGTATGCAAAAACTATTAAACTTGATTTTTTTTTAAATTTCTTGAATTTTAGACAACAAAGAAATAAAGGGCTTAAAAGTTGCCTAAAGATTAAGAAACTGATATTTAGAAACTTTGTCCATCACATTCTTTTTAGGAAAAAAAAGTATAGATTTTGTTAAAAACAAATTACACTACCTACCTTTTAAGTCAGAGTTTTAATTCTTTTTTACACAACTCACAAAATTCCATAATTTTTGACAAGAAACTTACTTATGAATGATTAAGAGTCAGATTCGCCAAAAATTGTATAGGACCTTAACAATTCTCCCAACTAAAAAAACATGTAAGAATGGCTGAGAGTCATGAAAATTTGCATCTGAAAATTCAGATTTCTAAATTTTTCAATGACTCTTAAAGTCATCTTACTTTTTACTGCCCAATCAGAGGCCCGAAAAATTCAGAAATCTGAATTTTCATAAATAAATTGTCATGTGTTTAACGTGCGGAGTGTAAGTCACATGTAGGCCCTTACTTCAAAGTGTGGCTTTAAGTTGTTAATAAGATGGTCACTCTCGCATGAAGTCCAACAGCTCCTAGTCTGAGAGGGTTTATATAAATTAGACTTCTGCCCACACTCTGAGGGGCAGAAGTCTAATTTATATAAACCCTCTCAGACTAGGAGCTGTTGGACTTCATGCGAGAGTTTCATTTAAAAAAAATGAAGTTCCTACATGTAAAAGGTATAGGTAGGTACAGTTAAAATTATTAAAAAAAAACAAACAATAAAATAGTTTTCTTTGCCAAATTCATACAGCCGCATATATATTCATCACCCCGTAGGGTATATCCATTATATTATTATTATTGTTTGAAACTCAACCTATACTTACTTAGTTCAAGGAATTTGGATAATGTGATAAAATCAATCTTCTAAAAGATAAATAATATTTGGAGTTTGTATTTTTGTTTGTGCTATTATCTGAACTTAATTAATCTAATACTTTTCTAACCCACAAGAAACTTATAAAATTTGTCAAAACATGATAAACTTCTCTTTTACAATGTATTCCCTCGTTCGCAATTTGATACAGCCCTTCTTTACAACCACATATTCTGCGGTTAACGTGACATGGTAGATTCGAGGCGCCGAAAAATATTTTCTTTAAAAGACTAGGTATGACTGTGTAAATAGAGAATTTATCGATCACGTATATTAGATAAAGCCACCGAGACCCACACTCTTATAATATTTTGCATCCAAAGTATGCCACGAAAAATAAGACAATTATACTCGAAGACATCTTCAACCATCTAGATTATGTAGATATTTATTCAATTAACTTATTTGATTTTATAGTCTTTTATAATATTCCTCGAGTATACCTACATATGTACATATATGTAGATTTGTATATATGTATGTACATATAACAATTATTATTTAAAATGTTTAGCTAATGCAAAAAAAAACATTAACTATAGTAAGTACTTCTGCTAAAACAATTTTTAAAAAAATCAGTCAAATTCGCATATTACACAGCAATAAAAAACCTCTGTTACATCTTGTTTACGAAAATCCACATAACCACATTTCCTTATTTCTATCCAAATAACAAACATAGCCACCATAATCACTTTGTCAACTTATTGCAGCTGAACCTGATGATTTATAATGCGACACAAAAAAAAAAACAAAATAATGCTCATATAGAAAAATAAACAATACAAAAAAAAAACCTCTTCATCTTCATTATTATTACCTGTTCTCATCTTCGCACATAAATATTCAATTAATTCAAATTAAATATAAAACCACGAATTTTAACAAATTTACTAATTAACTGTCATAGTACTCAATTACATTACATGTGCTGCACAGTGTACGCATCCTAATGCCAAATGATCTATCCAATTAAAACCGCAAAAACTATCTTGAAGATATTATCATCTCGCCAAACTATAAGATGATGCGCACATTCACGTGCTGCTATGATGTGTTTCTGCTCTAATGCTCTTTGCCAAAATAAAAGATAGTTTACAATAAAATTTACAAAGAAGCTAATACCACCTTGTAATAGTGTACATTTGTGTTTGTGGATTACCCCCATCCATGGTGGGTGATTGTTGGTGAACTGAACGCATCATTTTCTCAACTTTCAATCAAAAAAGAGACTTGAAGTTTGAGCTTTTTCTCTAACAAACCAAAGCTGCAAAACTCGCAAAGTATCTCAAACGATTGTTGAAATATTTAAAGATGCACTTTTTTGTGTGTTTCTTTTTGGTCTCTTCTCTCTTCAAATGATTGAGGTATGACAGTATAGTAGATGCCTCCATAATCATAAAAAATAAACAAAAATATAAACCCAACAACAATTGTAAGAAATATTACTAAAAGTTTTCATTGTATTTAGACAAAAGTAGGGAAATATACAATTTTGGTATAAAATAGCTCGATGCTCGGTGTAGGTTATGTAGTTTGCATTTAACTATCGGAATAAACCAACCTTAGAGCCTTAATTTTTTGTTGTTGTCATTTATCCTTTTCCTTTAAATCGAATCGAGGAAACGCTAAAACGGAGCTTGGTTTTATAACACAAATATCTGGGTTAGTTATACGATTGTTTTAATAATACATAAATATAATAATTAAAAAGGGATAATTAAGAGTGACATTTGAAATGTGGGATCAATGATCCTGAATTAAGTGAATTTTTTTGATTGTGAAAATAATAAATTATAATATATCATCTGACCTGAAATTGTGGTTTAAAATGATCTCTTGATCTTAGATGTGAATTTATTGTGTAACAAAAGTGGAAAAATAATTAGAATTATTTTTTTTTTTAAATTAGATTTTACCTGATCGAGGTTCTTTAAAAATTTAAGAGAGTTGGAAAAAATCGATTTCTTAATATCACTCGAGCTTTGTTTTTTTTGTTGAAAGATTGGTTGCGCTTGGTAAATATCGGCGAAGTCACTTGCTTTGTTTGAAATTGTGCTTTATTTAAATCCAACATAATTGTAGTTCTAATATTTTAAATTTAACGTTTTCAAGTAATTTTTTTGTGAAATTTTAATTTTAAATCAACAAATACACATATGTGCCTGCTTTAGAATATATAAGCTTATTTGAATAAACCAGGAAATATTCCAGCTTCAATGAATTTTATACAACTAATTTCGAGTGAAAGTATTTTTTTAAAAATCTTTAATAAATCATTACAAAAAAAAACAAAATATTTATTTTTTTAGTTTGAAAGTGTTGTACTAATTCTATCCAATGAAAATTATAACAAAATGTGTTATATTCAAACATTTTATTCAAATAGTCCTTAATGCTGTGAATAAAACATATGCAGGCACAACTAATTATAATATATGAACATTTTCGAAAATTTCAAACATCTGCAACTTTGGTTTCATTTTCTACAGGCGCTGACAGGCATTTTTAATAATAATAATTCATTTATAATAATTTATTTACATCTGCGGTAAACTTGTTTGTACTACAGAAGTATATACTTATAAGAACTACTATAATAAGTAAAATAACAACAAGTAATAGAGGTGGATACTAAGGGCTTGCTTCACACTGTCTTTTAGGAAAGTTCTAATTACATATATATTTTTGCAAATATAAAGACCGAAATTCTAAAATTATATTTTGACCCACGAGGTTGGGCATGTGGTCAACGAATTAATACTTTTGGTCTGTTTCTCTTTGAGCTCATGACTTTGCACATAAATAAAAAAAATAATGGATACAAAATTTTAACTAAAATTAGGGATTGTGCGCTTTGAAAAAAAAAATAATGCAAGACTAAAAAAATACTCTTTGGCGACAACAGAGTTCTAAGATTAAGATTTTCTACTCAATGTAAATTAGCAGTTAATTGTTTATTAATATTTCGTGAATTAAATTTTGATCAATAATATTGTAAAAACCCACTTATAAGTTAAAAACTTTTGCTCAACATTTACCGTTTTTTTTTCCTTAAAAAATAAAAAACCCTTTTGTAGGCTAAAATTAAGTTAATAACCAACAGACAGAATTGCAAAATCCACTGTTATCCTCTTCTCTTTCATCGTTATTATTTACTTACGAAAGTAAAAGTTACGTTAAATTATACTTTCTCATCCAAAAAGATGAAGTATGGGTTGCTTGTACGTACATAAGTGTATGCACTGGGTGTAATCTCAAAAAAAATATATTTCACCTAACTCGCAACACATTTAGCAACGGCGAAACAAAAAATTAAAAGATTTTGATTAGATAGATAGAGATAGATAGATACATTTTATTTCTTAAAATCCAAATACAATATTTAAGATAAAAGAAATTTTTATAAAAAAATAGAGTTATTGTCACTCTTTAGCTATTAAATTAAACTTGAATAATTTGAAATGGGTGGGGTGACTTTTAAAAAAAAATATATATATATTGAATGTTATTAAAATATGAAGTTACAATTTATTTATTTATTTAATTAAAAATTAATTGAATAGAAAGTTAAACATTTCAACAAAACATCAAATAGAACTATTCACCAAAAATTCAATACTATCGTTATCAAGACTAAGGAGCCAGATTATCTTATTTTCTCAAAATTTAATCATAGATAAAATGAATAATTTTTGTTAATTTTGTCATTAACTATGGATGCAATTATTTAAATTAAATACAAAATGCATAACACTTATCGAAACAGAAAAAAAAAATACAATTCGTTACTTGAAAACAAATACATATATTCTTCTGTAAATGAATTTTTAACATTCGCGCCTACATGCGGCTGCTGCCAAAAATAATCATTATTTGTGTGTAAAAATTTACTGGCTATATTTACTACGGGCTTTTAAAATTTAAAAATATGTCTCAAGAAACATATATAATTGCTTTACAAAAGCTTATTATATACAAAAGGTGGCAACAAATTTGTCACCGATTGCAAATGGCGCCAGTGTCAATTCTACTTTGACATTTGTGAAATAAACATATAAAAAATAAACGTCAACAAGACAAGAATTACAATACTCCTAAAGAAAACAGAATAATTGCTTCGCTTTTTTGTGGAATAATTTACAAAAATTATAGCTTCTTTTGATATAGGGTTAAAACTTTTGCCTCAACTTGTATAATGTCAGAATAAAGTTTTCGAGTTTCAGCGGGAGGTTGATGTAATTTCTTTTAGAAAATTTAACGAATTTGAAGACAAAATGAAATGTGATAATAGTAAAATAAAATTCACGACTGGGTCACACATATGTTCATAAATCTGCTCTTATGTTCAAATGCCCTTAAATTTAAAAAATAGTTTATTTAAAAAAATTATCAAAATTGATTTCTAAAACAAATTTTTAAAAAATTTTAGCTATAAGAAAAAGAATAATGTCAAATTTCTTAAACAAATATGAATTTATATGGTAAAAAGTACAAAATTAATTTTTTATACAAAAAAAGTGTTTATTAATAAAAAAAAATTAAAAAAGTAGGTTGTGAGATATTGATACAAAAATATTCTGTTCTTGAAATTTGGATATGCATAACTAATTCAAACTTCAAGGAGCTTCTCTATAAAAATTTGGATAGAAATCAATGAAGCCGTTATAGAGATAGTTAAAAATTAATTAAAAAACCGTTATAAGGCAGCTATATAATTATAAACAGTTTTTGATGTTTTTTTTTTTTACCAAAATGAAGGCCATACTTACAATAAGTACACAAACTAAACGTATTATCATCTTAAGAGACGTTTTTTTTTAGATAAAAAACCTTTTCTTAAAGGTTGTACAGTTATCGTTATTTTTTTTTAGCTAAACAAATTCAATTTTCCAAATAGGTAATCACCTAAAAACCTTTAGTACCAGTTCTGAAGAAAATCACTTCAGCGACTTAGGCTGCAGGTCAAGTTGTAGCCAGACAGAATTACGGGACTTATTTTCTTTGCGTTCTGTATCATCGTTATATCAGGTTTGATTAAAATCAAGAGTACCATTATTTTTACGAAACCAAAACTTGCCTTTACCCACGTCGTATATAAAAATAACAAAATTTCGTCAATGAACAACAAAAAAATAGAAGAAAATGCTCAATGCTGGACTAACTTTCACAGCTGACTATATTGACAGCAGATTTATGAATTATGATTCTTCGACGTTCGTGTTTATATTTTTTGAACAATGTATATGCGTTGACTGTCATGGATAAGGAAGTTGCATTCTTCATAATACCTACATTATTTATGTTTTTTTTTTTTAAATTGTATAGTTTTCAATATTACCTCGATTACAAGTACAAAGGTTTACATTTATACAATTTGTAATCTTTTGTATTCTTTAAAACTTCCTCATTAATAGCAATAATTTATCAGACTGACCTGATGTTTTTCTTTGTTATTGATTTTTGACGTCATCATCAGTATATTAACTGATTAACTGTCTATCATAAAAGAGCATCATTGATGTATAATCTATTGATTTATATTTAGAAGTTAAGGTTAACAAAGCAAATGATAGTAATTGATTTTGATTTATTAACAATCGATTTCAAACATTAAGCACTAACATAACTCAATACAAAAACTTAGATTACCTAACAATCTTAGCCGATATATACCTGATTCAATTGCAGTAGGTATATGTTATATTCTTATAAATGTTATAATTTATTATTTATCTATTGTTTTTGTTAACTTAATTACTTACTTGTAATGATATTAAGGATATTTTGCAGTTTAAGTGCATATTTTGAAAAAAAAAGAAACTGAATTACCTCTTGATAGCTTCATTGTAATGAAATAAATTATCTCTTCATAGCGTATATTTTTGTATTATTTTTTATAACTAACTCGTGTGATATCCACGTTTAATTTCATAGATTGCTCCGTCACTATCAACTCACGTCAGCTCCACTTATGAGTGTTTTATTCACAAGCGAAATCAAAAAATGCCAGCTGACAAAAAAGCCAACTTTCTATACAAAAAAAATTTTAGTTATACTTAATAAAAATAATATATAATTTTATATTACATAAATACATTCTGATATTAGTCTAAATTAACTGGATAAATGTTTCCTGTTTCGTGACCTTTTATTAAATATTAATTATGCTGAATTCCTACGGCTAACATAATTAACCTTATTTGTATGCCATTTTCCACTCTTTATTTGTCATAAAACAATAATATTACAATAAATACAAGACTTATGTAAAAATTATGATAATTTAATTCATGCAACTTTACCCCTTAATCTTAAAAGCAGTATATAAATTCTTTTTGAAATTTTAAAAAGGCGTGTTTTGTTGAAGGGCAGGTTATATAAATGTATGTAATGTAGTATTATGTATGTATTTTATTTTTTTATTTCGTAATAGCTTAAAACTTATACAATATACATGACATATATTTATATTCATTGCAATTCAAATCTTAAAGCAACTATTGTACATTTAACAAATTTCAATTCTATTTTCGGAAGGAACATAATTTTTGATAGAACCAAACGATTTGTCAGATTATTTATGAGAAATTGGAGGCGAATATCAAAACATTTATATAGGTATGTAAATTTAGAGTGGTATATGAAATGCTTTCAGCCAAGAGTAACATTTCAGAATTTTAAATGTGTTACTACAAATGGTGTCATTTGAGTTCTTAGCAAATACAACATTAAAAATTTTTAATATTCATGATGTTGTCAAGACAGCAAAACCTTTTTGTGTGAAATTTATTTTTTATTTATTTTCACATTATTATATTACATATTTATAAATTAATCTTTTTGTATGTGTCTGTTTTTTTTTTTTATTGATGAGTTTTAATTTTAAAAAAGAACTCTCAAGTCATTCAAAGGATTTACCTACACTCTTTCAGGCAAGTAAAAGACCGTAAAACTCGAAAACTTCAATTAAAGGGGAGGTCTTTGAGGTTTGTAACATTATTTAAAAAAAAGTGTGAGTGCCGGGACTCGCGGTGAAGATGTGTAAACTGTGAACCAAATTTCTACCCAAACTCAACTCGTTCTAGTTCGATTTAGTTTGAGCTACGCAGCAACGTACCTAAAATTAAACGTATCAACTATCCAATAAACATCAACGTACCGTAACGTGTAACAGCACAACGTAAAGTGCTACAGAAATGTCCATGTTTTCAGTTTACCCTACCGCCGCCGCCACCGTCATAGATATTTACACATAAAAAAAATACAAAAATAATACGAACGTTAATAAAAATGCATGCAATTTTAACCTCAATCTTTTGAATTCCCGAATACATTAGTCATTGATTTGATTCAAAATCAAATTCATTCTTTTAAAATAAGTTTTTAACTGAACTTATATTTATGCTAAAAGTATTGACTCTCACAACTATTGCGTTCAGACCAATTGAGATCTATGTAATGTTTTACTATCCTTTGGATACACAAAAAAATGGTTTGCAATAATTTTTAATCTTTAGGGTCTTATATGTACATTAGAAAGTCTTAAAAATTATTTTAATTGAATTATTTTTGCAAATTTTATGACTTCGCCGTTAAACGTTAAATCTATTTAAGATTTGTTTTGTTGAGTAAATAAATGTATTTCCTTATTTTACGTTAAACGCATTCCCTGATTAACAATTTATTATTTTCATTGTTTACCAGCTCTTACATTTAATTTTTATATTTGCTATTGTGAATTTTCTTTAAACAACGAATCGTTCATTTATCGTTGAGTTTTTTGATGTGTAAACATCTATGCCGCCGGTAGGGTAAACTTAAAACGTGGAAATTTCTGAAGCACATTACGTTTGCTTTTACACGTTGCAATACGTTGATGTAGGTATATATGGATACGTCCAATATTGGGTACCTTCTTTCGTAGCTCAAACTAAATCGGAATGTCGCGTTGGGTAAGGTTTGAAATTGGGTTGACAGTTCGAACTCGCCGCGTTCTGTGATGTAAAACCAGCACTCGAATATTTAATTTAATGTTTACACATCTTAAGCATGAGTACCGGCAATCACACTTTTTTTTGTAAAGCTGCCGCGGCCCCGCGTTTAACACGCCTCAATAAAATACTATTCAGCCAGTTCAGGTTTCTCTGGTTCACTGAGATATCAGAAGTCTGAACGTAATTCCTCAGCGAGATTCCTCACTTTTGCTGTCAAAAAACTGAGACTAATATTTTAATTTTGTGTTGAAAAGTTGCTTCACAATTCAAATGATGATTCAAATAGTTTATTTAAAATTATCAATTAACTTTTGAAACACGATGTAAAGACGGAATTTTGTTCGTCAAACAAATATAAGTTTTTCATCTCTTCCATTCATTTTTTCCGGAGTAACTTATATCAAAAACTAAAATGACGGCTTCCCATTTGACAACGCCAGAGGCGGTGGAGAACTACAAGTTCTGTCTGCACCCTCAAATCGCTTTCTGTTTGGCCAAGCCATTAATTTTATGAATTTTATAACTTTACGAAGAATTTTAATTTTGATACATATGTATATGGGTGACGTGAAATAACGCCAAACGAAATAAGACCAAATTCTAAAAATTTGGTCTTATTACATTTTCAAAAATGAAATAAGACCTCCCGCATGCCCCCCTTATATACCTCACTATTTATACGTCGTAATGCTGGGCGCTATATTTATGTAAGCAAACAAAAAAACAAAAATCTCATAAAAAAGTATTTTCAGTAATTTTTAATTTTCTCAAGAAGTACATAGAAGTCAAAAAATCATCTAGTTTTCAGTTTTTGATTAGGAATTAATTAAAGCAACGAATTTTATATACATATATATTATTTTACTTGTTACAATTATTTTATTTCGTTTTGAAAACGAAATAAGACCAAAAATTCAAACTTGGTTTTATTTCGTTTGGTGTTATTTCACGTCACCTGATATATGGATTACTGTCCTTCAATCATGCTTGAACGGCTGGACGGATTCAAATAAAATGTAACATAGAAGTTGATTAAGTTATGGTTTAGGCTTTAAACGATGTTCCAATGATATAGACCTATGCTAACAGCAAATAACACAATGTAATTTTTTATAATGGTTGTGTTATAATGTTTTGTCATCAGCCAATGTATTGCATGGCCATGGTACTTGAAATGATCTGCAGACTCTTGGAAGATTTGTCCATTCGTCGCAAGAGGCAGTACCTACCCGTAATTCGTTTATTGGAATACTTTTTCAATTTTTCGTGACGCCAGCGAATCATATAACAGAGTATAACAGTTAGTGTTCGATAAAGTTATACACTACCCATATAAACATAATGTTAAAAAAAGGACAAGAGTAGAGAAACATCAATTTGCAATATTGTTTTAACAATTTTTTGGCTTGACTTGAACATAAACTGTTTGTGCCTTAATTATGACCACCGCCTGTGAGCCCTAGCACTATATAGGGCCGTATAATTTTTTTTTTCTTTATAAGCAAAACTGTTAAAATTTGGCATATCTAGAGTCACTTTTATAAATTATAAATTGGCCCTTCTTTAGCCATTTCCATAAGTAAATGCAATAAACGTTCATTTGTAAATAAACGTCTGATGCCCGAAAAAATATAAGTATCACGGGATCAAAGTGAAGAAACTCTCAATATACTCTATGGAAAAATGATATCACTGAAGAACACCGACAATTTTGAAAATGCTCAAATAAAAATAACTGCAGTTGCATTCCCGCCTATTATTAATACCTACGGATAATATCTGCTTTGTATGCGCAACTTAACTTTTCACAACAATATACAAATAATAAATATTATAAGGTTCATAGCTTGCTTAAGGTATGAGAATAATTTTATTTTATGTACCTATACCAAGATAAAATCATTTGAATCTCATTTCGCACGAATTCAAATAACTATACCATCAGTTAGGTTTGCGTTGTCGTCATCGTTTGCAATCTAAACCAACTGAATGATAGCGACCAGCGTGTCTGGCCACCTACTTTTAATACACAAACAAACCTGATGCAACCGCAGGTAGGTTCATTTCATACATTTATATGTAGGTATATACTTATGTAGCTTACGAGTATAGTAAAATTTTAATGTTTACTTCATGACTTGTAGTAAATACGGAATGTTAGCGATATGCAAATATGTATGTAAATACAAAATTAAAAAAATAAATAAAATAATATACACTAAAAAACGAACGAGTTGTTTACGTTTTTTTTTTTTAACAATACAAACAATCAGCAACTTGTTGCTGCTGCACACATAAAAATGTTGCAAATTCCATTCATTCGCATTTAATAAAAATTAAATAAATCAAACAAAAGAAAATTATGCAAACAGGTTTTTAAAATGTCTTAAAAAAAATAAAATGGACCAATAGGTTTTATATAGTTGTTTTAAGCTTTCAGATTCCCTTAGAATAATTGTGTATGGCTTAAAAATATCGAAAAAAAAACTGAAGCAAAATTTCAAAATACTTTAAATTTAACGTAAACTTTAAATTAAAATTAAAAATGCTAAAAAGCTAAACTTAGTAAAATTCGAAAATGAAAAACGTTGTGCGGAACAATATGATTTTTTTTGTGTGTTACCCCTTGGCGTAATATAGTTAGTGCATTAGACTATTACGCAGGAAGTTTGAGTTCGAATCCAGCCTATTCCATTTAAATTTTGTATGTTAAAGGCACTGCTTCCTGTCAAAAAGGAGTGACAAATTGCCCCTTAATCTTAGCCGTTGGGATTCGGCTGAAAATTGTAAACCCTCTCCATTCTTGATGACTGAAAACACGAACACAGAAATGGTTGTAAGTGCGAGTCACAATCGATTTTTTATAGTACACAACTTTCTGCTAGTTTCCTTTGGTAAAGTTTCCTTTCTGTAAAGGAGATTTTAGTCAATTTATTCTCACTAGAGAATTAAAGAATATTGATCTCCGATCATAAAACAAAAGCCGGGTAAAATTTGTTCCCACAGTTAAATTTGCTTTCTAACTTAATGTAATACTTAATACATAATATAAACAATCTTACATCCGAATAATTTATGAATGCATAACTTGGCCTTACACTTCTAAATAAAATTTCACAAACAATCTAACCAGAGATAGAGAGAGAGAGAGAGAGAGACAGAAAAGGATGGGAAAGTACGTCTTTCTGCACGACAAGACATTGTTATGAATTGCCTTATTATAAAATGATGTCTTGAAAAAAAAAAACATCTTAAGTCGCGCCATTGCAACATTACTCAAATTTATTCGGCAGCGGCAGCGGCGCAGCGCGTTGGAAGCAAATATAGGAAAAGAAACTACATATATACAACTCTATAATGCAATATAGCGGAAATCTAATGTTCATCCATGAGATAAAATACATATCGGAACTTATTAAGTAACACCAAGTTGAAGATAAAAAATTGACAGCTAATATACCCTTTATGACAGAGCATTATACCTTAGCCGCATCTTTTTTTTTTGTTTCTAATGACTTTGTACAATGACATGACTATGAGCTTTGATGAAGAGGGAGGTAAAGCTCATTAAGTCAGATATGTTGATACGTACTTACATCAATATCGACAAACAGAAAATACCTACTGGAAACAAACTTGGACATGGACATGTCATGCACTTGCACTTTCAGTTGAAGAGTATCTATCTATAAATCAAATGGTAGGGAAACAGAAATTTCGATACACTCTATGGGTTGACGTGCCGCGTCAAACGTCATTAAATTATAAATTTATTACAAACATGTTGTAGTTTGTAATAATTATAGGTTTTCTTCTCATAGATACTTTTGAATTTAAAGGTCGATAAATATTGAACTTAATTCCTTGTGTAACCTGCTGCCATAAACGATTAAAGACTCACCCAAAGACTTTTTATGCGGTCATATCTTGGAAGTTTTTATTGAAATTGGTCAAGTTTTATATGTTTAACTTCCCATTGGAAAAGTGAGTACCTAATCAGCAGCTAGTTGCATAATGCACTCAAATTTATTTACTGACACAGAGAATACCTTATTAATAAACACAAATCAAACATGAATTATTTTTAACCAGTGAAGTAAGTGCAAAAACAAAATTGAAATTAAAACAAATGTTAATTAACTAAATAATTTTTTTAATAAGATATTTTGTTTCGTGAATTAAATAATTTTTATCGGCATTTTAGTTTATTTGTGAATTAGATAGCAAAGCATTTTTCATAAACTTTAGCAAGAGAGTAGTGAATGGGGCAAATACGAATCGGAATTTAACAGTTATTGCAGCGAATTTGCAGGGAATACATGTCTCAGCTTTTTGACAGCAAAAGGAGCAAAAATAAGGAATCTCACTGCGAAATTACGTTCAGATTTCTGAAATTGCTGAGATCTCTGAGATCTTAGTAAGCCTGAGAAACCTGAACTAGCTTATTTAATTAATTCTCTTTGAAACTTATGAAAAGAGGTCAAAGGTTAAACAAATAAAAATGTATAAATTAATGTTTGTAACTTTCAAAATTTAAACAAATTTTTTCTCGAAAACGGCTCCAACGATTTTGATAAAACTTAGTTTATCGCTAAGGTGATATATATCGAAGATTTTTGAAAAATTACCTTATTTTTGGGTCATTCATGTCATTTCATAGCTAAACAGATTTTTTTTAAACTTTGTAATCTCCTGCTGTCGCATGTACTGTTAAAAACTGGGATTTTTTACGTATTTTTTTTAATATGTTTTTAAGAGTTATTTTAGTAATTTTGGGCTATAATTCGAAATTCGAAATTTTTGACTGTACGCAAACAGAAATTTAAAAATTTAAAAAAATCATTTTTTATAAACAAAAAGAAATCAACCAGAAAAATCAATCGTGGGATCTCTGACCGCCAAAAATATATACCTGAAAAAGAACATCATTTTCTGACGTTATTAAAAAAATTTGGTTAACCTTAACTTTGAAGTCTGAAAAAAAATCATTTTTACCATTCAAATTCGAAGTCTTATATAAAAAGAAAATAATTGACACAATATATTGATTAATCCATTCAAATTTGATACATACATGATCATTGTGATCATGTAGGGCAACTTCAATGTCACGATTCACCTCAACAGTGTTTATTTCCCAATTGTATAATTTTCATTATGCTCTGATTGATAAAAGGAAAATATCGATTTCACTTTCCTTTGAGTGTGTCAAAGTACATTGTGATCCTGAAAACGAACCTATTAAGAGTTCAAACAAGACCAATCACGACCAGTGGGTGTTTGAATCACGATTTTCAGTAAAAGAAATAGAGGTTCCTCTGGCGGAAGCCCGAACTTGTAACATTTATACAGACAGTTAAAAATAAAAACAAAACAAGGTCTAGCTTACGATCTTACTCGTACTATAAGATATCTATACTCTGAACGTACTTTCGCTTTTGTTTGAAAAAAAAAAAACACAAACAAAAATAAAATAATTTGAAGAAGAGCCTGCAGCTTTGGAAGTCAATTTCACTTCATGATGTCTTGGTCGGTCGCATCTTCCTCGGGGAGCACAAAATGACAGTTGAATTGTGCGCATTAACACCGCACATGCTACCGTGGAGCATCAGAAATCAATTAACTTTGGCTGAAAAGCGTTAAATAACGCAATATAATTATACGGGATGCGGTTACGCATGCGTAAAAAATTTTAGTCGCTTCGATTGGCGTAGCAGCCAGCTGTATATATTATAAATGTATGTACATATATTTCTTTGAGTAGGTATGTACGGTACACCTATATACAGAGGGGGGGACTTACGCAATGTTGAATCGTCTATAGTCGACTGAAGTTGGGAGTTAGGAGGCTCTTAATTGGACTAAATAGATCTTATATAGTTTTTTTTTTTCTTTTTGTTGCAGGTTTTAAATTCTGTGAGAAACTAGTTCAATCACGATGAGGATGATAACGTTGACGACGACGACGATGGCGGTAAGTTTCCACGATTGTTTCATAATTTTGTTTTACAAAACTATCATGTGTGTGTATTTCTTTTGTCTTTCATCAGATACTTTGTATCACATTATGTTGTATGAGGATGGTCTTGTGTGAACCTCCATCTTCATCAAATGGTTATTTGCCTCCGACTTCTGGACAAAGGCCATCGACAAGGTATAATGCACCATCGAATTCTTATCTACCACCTCCTTCTGGGCCAGCAGCACCATCACAAAGTTACGGTGCTCCTTCAAGGCCATCGGGCAGTTATGGTGCCCCTCCTGCACCACCCTCATCAAGCTATGGTGCACCGTCCAGACCGTCAAGTAGCTATGGCTCACCACCATCGGTTCCTTCTTCTAGTTATGGTGCTCCATCCAAACCCTCAGGAAGTTATGGTGCACCCACTGTGAGTCGACCTTCAACAAGTTATGGTGCCCCACCAGCTTCCCCACCATCTTCAAGCTATGGAGCACCTAGCCGTCCCTCTCCCAGCTATGGAGCACCTCCTTCACCAAGCTATGGACCACCAAAAAAACCTTCTTCTAGCTATGGGCCACCAGCTTCACCGCCAGCGTCCAGCTACGGTCCACCAAAACGACCCACTTCAAGCTATGGGCCACCGAAACGACCATCATCTTCATACGGAGCACCACCATCGACACCATCAGGAGGCTATGGCCCACCAAAAGTATCGCCACCATCAACAAACTATGGAGTTCCATCAGCTCCATCTCCCAGCTATGGAGCACCTTCGAAGCCTTCACCAAGCTATGGAGCCCCATCTCGTCCATCTCCTAGTTACGGTGCCCCATCTGCACCAAGACCATCTTCTTCTTATGGAGCACCGGCTGCTCCATCACGACCATCTTCATTGTATGGTTCCCCATCGGTGCCAGCACCTTCTTCAAGCTATGGTGCTCCCTCAGCCCCTGCTCCTTCATCAAGTTACGGTGCTCCAAGTGTAAGTGGTCCTTCCGCACCATCGGGAAGCTACGGTGCTCCTTCTGCTCCATCATCAAGCTACAATGCGCCAGTTGATCCAAGTTACAGTTCGGCCCCATCCTCTAGTTACGGTGCACCTTCTGCTGGTGGTGGTTCTGGTGGATACGCATCTTCTGGTGGTGGGTCAGGTGGATACTCATCATCTGGTGGTAGTTCTGGGGGATATGCTTCATCTGGTGGCAGTTCTGGTGGATACAGCGCTCCATCATCAAGCTATGGAGCCCCAGCTGCACCATCCAGGCCATCATCGAGTTATGGTGCACCTTCAGCACCGTCAAGGCCATCAACCAGTTATGGTTCTCCACCGGCTTCCGCACAATCAAGACCATCGTCAAGCTATGGTGCACCTTCAGTATCAGTCCCATCTTCTAGCTACGGTGCTCCATCGGGAAGCTACGGAGCTCCATCTGCACCGGCTCCTTCATCTAGTTATGGTGCTCCAACAGCTAATATTCCATCATCAAGTTATGGTGCCCCTTCAACTGGAGGTTCTGGTGGATACTCATCAGGCGGATCAGGAGGATACTCATCTGGTAGTTCAGGTGGATACCCATCAGCATCACAACCATCTTCCAGTTATGGTGCTCCTTCTTCAGGAGGCTCCGGTGGATACCCTTCAGCTTCGGGACCTTCAGTATCAAGACCATCATCAAGTTATGGTGCACCTTCAGCGCCAGCACCATCATCTAGCTACGGAGCTCCAGCCGCACCATCAAGACCTTCACCCAGCTATGGTGCTCCATCAGCACCTTCTGGTAGCTATGGTGCTCCAACTGGACCAGCACCCTCCATCATATATGGAGCTCCATCACCACCATCTTCAAGCTACGGTGCACCTTCTGCACCTTCTTCCAGCTATGGAGCCCCATCTGCCCCATCACCTCCATCTTCTAGCTATGGTACTCCATCCATTCCGTCATCCAGCTATGGAGCCCCAGCTTCTGGTCCCGTCCCTTCGTCTTCATATGGTGCTCCATCTGGACCTTCTCCACCATCTTCGAGCTACGGAGCTCCAGCTTCCGGCCCAGCATCAGGATACTCCTCAGGCTCCCAAATCTCTTCTAGTTACGACGCCCCACAAGGACCAACAGGTGGTGGCTACAGTTCCTCTGGATCTGCGCCATCCAGCAGCTATGGAGCACCATCTCCTTCCGGTCCATCAGCTCCATCGTCTAGCTATGGTGCACCATCAACTGGAGGATCTGGTGGCTATCCATCCGCGTCCATTCCTTCAAGCTCCTATGGTGCTCCCAGTTCTGTCCCAGAAACTATTCCCCAAAGCTACTCCTCCGATGGAGGCTACAAATACCGAAAGTAGAGAGAATCACCACGAAGGTGACATGTTTCACCAAATTCACCATACAAGTGCCTTATGAACAACCTTTGAACGAAACCTCCGTTATGTGTTTAATCTATTTTCTCCTAAAAAAAAAAAGCTCTCTTTTAAGTGCTATCATCACTCACATTCAGTATTTAAACTGATAAACGAACATATACTCTAAACGATCATTTTGATTGAATTTAAATTTACAACAAATTATATTTTGTAGAATGTAAGATGTAATTTTTTCAAATTCTTATTTTAAGAGTTCTTATGTCTCTGTTTTTCATTTTATTATTAAGTCTTTGTATTATTGTTTTTGTTTTGTTTTATTTTATTTTTTTTTGTATAAAAGTTTTGTAAAAATTTATTTAAGCTGACACTGCCAATGAATAAAACCAGATGTAAAAAATATATTTTTTATCTCTTTTAAATTGAAGAAAAGGGATGTTTAAGGTAAATCAAAATTGCTAAAGGTCCCATATAATATTATAATTTTTTTAAGGATCATTTTTAGAAGTACATAGATATGAATATATTGAATATTTGTGACTCAAAATATGGAAACATTTTTCGACTAAGCCTTAATATTTTGGATAATTGTCAATAAATTTAATGAAATGAAAAACTCTATAAGTTCACGCGAACTGCCATTTTGTGCGGTAAAGGTGTTGCCAAAGAAAAAAACACAACTTGACAGTGTTGAGGGTGTTATTAAAAATGGAAGAAAGCTATGACACTTATTTTCATCTTGATGACTTCATCAAAAGTATCGCATTTGGGGTTCAGGAAATGTGCATTGGTCCAAAGTACAAATAATTTTGCATTCACAAAATTTTCAAACAATTTATCGAATAAAAAATTAATTTTTTTTGAAATGCAAATTCTAAAATAGCCAAGTAGAAGGCTTAGCATTATTTACTTAAAATTGATAAATTATTGATTCAAAATTGCTTTTAACGCCCTCCAGTCCACAAAAATTGGAGTTTCGTCCCGGCGATCTCACTTGGTGATGGCCTTGTCAATCGCAATTTTTGTTGACTATTTTGTTTAGTATGTACATGTACATACTTTTAACTTTTTGTACACAGTAACGTCAAAAATATATTTATTACTAGCTGACCCGGTGAACTTTGTTCCGCCTTAAATTGATTTAATTATTAATGTCCCTTTAGAGAGTCGAGGCTATATATTGAATGATTAAAACATTTTTGGAATTAAATTCAATAGAATTTGTGTAGACCGAAAATGGATTTCACTCAATACAGGTCACTGTGATAAACAATGTCGTTTGTTTTTTTTTGTCCGGTGCATAAACAAACAATGTACAATTGTCGGTACGAAAATAAGGAAATACGAGATTAAGGCCGCAACGATTGGCCTGGCGATTGTTTGTGTTTATTGCGAATGCTAGTTTATTATAACAAATGGTTTCAATTCTTAGGCATCGAATAACGTCGGATCATAAGAATAAAATCGTGCGACCTAGTTGTGCATTTTATTTTTAAACTTATTTTAGGCGTAGAAGTATAGATATTTCAATGTCCATGCGCATTAGTTTCATATGATGCGTCAACAGATTCTCAAATATAAAATTTCAACATTCAGATCATTATACATATCGTAGCTTTAGTATTGAAGTGCCGTGTAAGCAATTTTTAAATTTTTGGGAAATCCCATTTAAAGGTTCGGCATCGGCAGTCTATTGCGAGAAAACGAGGCGAAAACCTCGCAAGTCACAATAAGCTCAAAATGGTGATGTAAAATTGTTTTCGTATTCTGGCAGCACCCTTGCAAACTTGTGATCTCATAAAAACTATGTTATGTTTTTAAAATTCAATGCTTTTAGAAATTTTTAGTCAAAATTGTTTCATATTTTTTTCAAAATTTTTAATTTGGTAAAAAAATATAAAATTCATATAAAAATGTTCCACATACGCCACAGTAAACCAAATCGATAAAAATAACAAATTTTAGTGAATAAATTGACGTTAACGTTAATTTTTGAAAAAAAAAAAAACAAACACAAATAAATAATTGGACCTCTCATCGACCTCTAATATGTATGTATATGTATTTTTACTTTTGCGATATATACATATGTGAACCCGACCTAAATTCATTTTTTTTTTCTGCATTTCATTTGACATTTCTCAATTTTAGACTATAACCATGGAAAGATACACAGTCGTCAATGGTCAGAATGGTGGCAAGAAATAGCAACAGTGGATGATAAATTTTCGAAGAAAATCATCTTCAGTAATGAGGCACATCTTCACCTCAGTGGATTCGTCAATAAGCAGAATTGCCGCATAAATTGAATTGGCGAATGATAATCCAAGAGTGATTGTCAAAAAACCAATGCACCTACAAAGAGTGACTGTTTGGTGCGGTTTATGGGCTGTCGGCATCATCGGGCCGTATTTTTTCCAAAATGAGGCCGGTCCGTATGGGGTTATTTGAAAGAAAAGGTGTACGTCGATAAGCCAGCAACAATTCAATAGCTAAAGGATGAGATAATTCGGCAAATTAACGGCATAGAACCTCAATTATTATGCCTCAGAGTCATCGAAAATTTGGACCATCGATCGGATGGAGGAGTGCCGCCGAAATCACGGCAGCTATTTGGCCGATATTTTGTTTCATACATAATTGAACCATACCAATATTATCATAATAAAAAGAAATGACAATAATTTCCTAAATAATTTGTGTTTTATTCAAAATCAACATCGGCCCTTAAAATTTAACCACCCTTTATGTATGTTATGTTTATGTTATTTATTCGTAAAAAAAAAGAAACTCGTGATTTTGATCAATCTTAACAATACGATGATGGCGAAATCGAAAAAGTGTGTCTCGCAATTATGTGCGTCTATGTGTCAATCTGTGTCAATCTGTCTGTCCATTCGACTGCAGCCTAAACGGTGGGATCAATTTTCTTTAAACTTGGTTTCTTGGTTTTGTAAAAAAAAAAAAGTCAGGAAAATGTTTATACGGTACATTTATTTTAACTGATTTGTATCAATATTTTTAAACCTGTCGTATACCAAAATTAAAAACAAAATTTTTGGAGACATTTTTTTTTTTAACTTAATAATTCGAAGACGTTGATTTTATTGAAACTTTCTACCCAGCAGTTTTTCTTTTTTTACCAAAAACGAATACTACGATTTTGATTAAGATTTTTATGTAAGCTAATGCCAGTACTGTCTATCGTATTATTGCCACAATTTTTGTATTTATCGATTTTATTAATGGTATTTCTAAAAGAACCATTTTTTTGTTTTTCGATTATCCTTCTCTTTTTTAACCGCTTTTTGAAATTTGTTTCCCATAAATTGAGATTTGTTCAGAAAATCAGATAATTTTAATTATTAGTATTAAAATATTAAGCATTGTCTTACCCTTACGCTCATGCGTCCACTGTAAATCAAGTACCTAACTACTCCTACATAAATTGAAGCAACTTTTATACTACCCTTATTTTTTGAAAAAGTGAATAGTTACCTCAGCTAATTTTTACAAGCAAACAATAACAAAAAAAAAAAGTGAGCTGGCTATTCACTTTCCCCCCAAAAAAAAACACTGCTATTATTATAGTTTTAATTATTTTTATTCAACCGCGTATTTTCTTAAATAATATAAAATATATTTTAATTACGTTAATTTTTTTTAAATATTTTTTCTTTTCAGCATAAACTGTATTCAGATAAATGTCAACATCTTAGCCAATTGATTTACAATGTTTTTTTTTTACTTTACAAAAATATATATTCATATAAATAAACGCAAGAATTTACGAAGTGCTCTCCTTGGAATATTACAAGTATTTCACAGATAAAAATCTCTTCTTCTGGTGTTTTCAAAAGACAATGGTTATAGAGGGTAGAGGCTTTGTTGTTTGCTTCATCGGAACTTATTAATGCTGTGCACAGAATATTCCGAAACCATGTCGCTTCAACACTGCAGTGTATATAGTATGGCATTTTCCTTTCTTCTGTCTTTTGTGTGTTTGACTTGGGATCTTGAATCAATCTGATAGTGCAGTGCAAAGCAACATTATGCATGATGAACACATGAGAACATCCATCCATACCCCATACGAGTATAGAACTTAGGCCGGAATGAGATTCGCTATATGCCACGCTGTGAATCTCATAAATCCCACTATGTTATGCATAAATCTATTGGAATAGATATAATAAAATATCTCGCGTGCTTAGATTTCAACAAATTGTTTTAGAGCGAAAATTTATACATTTCCGCAGTGGAACTGTTTTGCCTACCATAGCAATTGTACGGAGATGTTGTCAAATACTAAGATACAATGAAAATGCCATCGGGGAATGAATTTTATGACAGATTTCATTTTATAACTATATAAATGTGTAAGTTTACAGCTCTTTTTTAGTTGATGGTATCGGGTGGCATCGGGTTACTGGATGTATGAGATTAAAGTAGCATTAGATACAAAGTGAAGGAAACAGAAAAAGCTATTCAAGAAATAAGACATGGATATGACTTGACACCTTATAAGAGTATAGTTACAAAATTATTAAATTATAATTGTGTCAAAGATAAAAATATAAATCTTTAAACCTTTAAACCTTAAAAAAAATAATAATCTTTTATATTTAAAAAAAATATAAGAAATATTCGAAACTTTTAAATTTTCTTCAAGTATTTAAGACTGAACTGGTCATAATGTTATTGTGAATTAATTACAATAAAACCAAATGGCCCTTAAACATGATACACATCATGGATGATGACAGACATGACTGCTTTTAAACGATGCATTTATGTGGTGGCCGGGGTAGACAAAATTGCTGAGGTTGGAAAAAATTGCATAGTTATCGCTGATCCTTCTTTGTGCTTTTTCTTATTGTTTGAAAAATAAGTGGAGTAAGGAGTGTGGATATATGTTTGTTTTTCATTTAACAAAGTTAACACCTTTTAAAAATCGTAGTATTTAAAAGCATCCTTGCAACCAAAAGAAAAGCAAAAGGGAATCGCAGCTTAAAAATCGCAATTGTCTTAAAGCAGTCCATCAGTCAAAACTCATGATCGATAATGTGTACCACGCTTAAGGACCATTGATTCTATTGTAGTTTTAAGAAATAATCGTTCGTTCGTTCTTTTACTTTAAAAATTTTTAATTTTCTGTGCCTTTTTATTAATTCCTGTCCAAAGTCGTTCAAAGACTCAAAAAATATTCAATTTTCCACAAAAGAGAACGCTTGATTGTGATTTTCTAACCAAGAATTTTCTTTGGACATAAATTCACAGTTCAGTAAAATGTCAGTGTGAGAATTATTGAATGGAAGCCAAACATTATGTCATGCGTGTCTTTTACATAAGTACGTAGTAATACGGAATAATGTGATTTTGTGTGAATTTGTGGAGTTTTAAAATTTTCAGAGAATTTTTCACCTGCTCTTTAAAATTCGAAAATCTGTGAGTTTAAGTGCACAAAGTAAAGGAGTTAAACCTACTATGGATCGGAAACCAAACTGTCAGTCATTATTATTTATTATTTATTTATTTCAAGAAAAAACATTAACAATAGATACATAATAAGATAAAATCTTTGAGTAGTATCCTAGTTGAAAATAACAAATTTTGATAAATAAAACATGGATCATGGATCATGATCATAATGACGCTTTAATAATAAACAATTTTTTTAATTTTTATTTTTAACAATAATTTGTATGTGACGCTCTATGTTGGTCGATGGTGGTAAATACAGCCGTTTTAGAAAACGCCAAATCAACGTTAATTTTATCATAATTTTCTGACGCAGATACAGCAATCTTCTTTCCTATACAAAATCTGATTGATCAAGTTCATCTGATTTTCATGTAAACGCATTTGACGTTTACGAACACATTCCTTGCGTACGAGAACATATTTGATAGGCTATCCCACAATTGTTCCATCAGCTGACATTTTTGAAAACGGCCTACAATTTTTAATTCTGTCAATAGCTGTATCTGTTTTTGTTCGAAATAACAAAATTATGAAAACGATTCACAATGATTGCGATGAATTGGGAATTTGTTAAACAAGATTTCTCGCAATTACATACAAATAAAATATGCACAAGTTATATAAAAATGAACGGACTTAATAAATTGAACCGACCTAATATCAAATGCCAGAATATTACAAATTGGAAAGTGAACAAATTATTAAAATTTTTTATATAAAATTATAATTTGTCAAATCAGCAGGTAATTCCGCTTCGTTTGACATCTCATTTGTCAAAATCTTTGTAGTATGAGAGTTGGAAAAGGGATCCAAACTATAGAAAAATATATATGATGCCTAAATTGATTTTGTTAAAATTTCTATACCTATCTAAATGTTTAAATAAAATCTTAATCTAATCTATATGATGATTTGAAATTTGATTTGTTGCTACAAAGTGCGTTAAAAGCATGGAAATACAAAATTTGTATGCTTGTTAAATAGGCATCTAAGATTCCATCATCGGTCTCTTTTTTGAGTGGTCATGAAGCTAGGCATATGATTGAAAATTAAACATACGTTTAGCGTTCTGATGTATCTAATCTAAACAAAAGCTGTTGGAACCAGTGGAACCAAGGAAAACATTTGTCTATTTTCTATTTAAATGTCTACATTTTCCGATTGGTATAGAACTGACTTCAGTTTCTACAGATAAATGCTTTTCTGTATTCTATAGCTTATTTCTGTAAATAAAAAGAAAAATCAGTAATATAATTAAAGAATTTATTTCAACTTTGGTTCTATGAAACTTTGAAAATACGCCAAACTCTGACACAATTAATATTAACAAACCACCATTAACCTACTTGTATCTGCCTTTAAAATATCTGTCGAAGTGTCATAATTTTAATATGCAGAAATACAAATTGCTTACTTAACAAATAAAACTATCGATGCATGCCATGCCCTAAGGTGCCATAAGATGTAACACTTGTTTAATTGTCTATATGAACACAATAACTACTTGGAACGGCGGCGGCGACGCGACGGTGGCTTGCCGCTGCCTCCACAGTGCAGTAAGGAAGCTAGCTATGCTAAACGCAGTAACAAATACATATGTACATTGTACGTGTATGTATATAGCGATAATTTGAGGTTTTGCTTGCAAATATTTCATCGTCAATTATTATGAGCGGCGCGAGCTACAAAGAAACATACACGAGAGCGCACATATGACATAGCCACTGAATTTCAAAGTCAGCTTTCAAACGATACCTTTAAAGCTCTTTTGTGGGAATCCACACCACGATTACCGGGACCGAAGATCAAAAGATGGTATGGCAATTATTGGTTTGACATTGAGGCGCCCACTTTGTTTGGGTTGAATATACTGTGATCAAAATAGTCTTACTCTGTCACGAAATAGTGACAATTATAGCATTCCAACTCCTTGCATTTATGGTAATTAAACTAACCCATTTTTTTAAATTATTTATTGGTAAGTAGGAATTCCTGGCATATCTGTTGAATTACAAAACCTGGATGTTTGGATACTAATAACATTTCCAAAGAAATTGATTCTGTGGTGGAATATGTTATACAATAAATTTGTTTAACCCAACAGGTTTAAGGGGGCTTAATTAAGTGGACGGATCACTGCTAGGAATTTTTTTTTAAATTAAAGAAAACTATTCAATTAGATCTTTGTAATAAAAATAAAACTTATTTAAAAAAAAAATTCTTAAACACGATCCCTTAACACGTTTCCAGACAGCAAAACCTTGGCAAGAAATCTAAAAATACCAGTATAAATATTTCCATTTATTTTTTTTTGTCAACAAAATTTCTGATTTATAATTAAAATATCGAAAGTTACAATTTAATAACAAAATCAAAAAATTATTACACATTTTTCCTTGATAAATCCAAACCCTGTCAAACCTGATGCTGGTGGCACCTTAAATTTTACTACAAAGAAACAATTATTGTTTTTTTTATTTATCTAGATAAGAATAGCACATGCATTTATTACAATCTCTTCACAATTGCATTTTAAGATTTTGTATTGGTGCCACTTAAATCTCAAACGTGAAGTCTTAAAAATAAGCAAAACATCGCTAAAATAATAATAAGCGTATCTTTAATTTTAATTATTTATTTTGTTTAAATTTTTCTAGTAGAAGATGTAGCCGCAAGAAAAATGATAGCGAAAGTTTTTTCTTATTGTTGTTACAATATTCAAATGAAATGCAGAAATGTGATTGACGAATGAAGTGTCATGTCATTATTTATGGGTTGGTAAATGTGCCAAACTTTTAATGGTTTCGATGGAATATTGAACAGCAGGGTGATAAATATTAAATTGGTGCACATAAATATAACAAACAACAACTTCCTGCAGTTGAACTTGTTAATTTCTTATGGTAATTAATAATTCGTAATGCCATGATATTTTTTTTCAATAAAAATGAAATAACATCACTGTATTTCTGTATACTAAATCTTCACAATGCGAGCGTTTAGGAATAACGAAGCCAAGAAAGGATTTACTAGGAGATAACGATGTACATTTATCTTGAATGCCTGGACATTGACATTTGAAGAAAAAAACAGAGTTGGATAAGGAATTTCACAGTCGTGTATTAACTGTATGACCGAAGTTATTCTCAAGGGTATACTGATAAGGCAGAGCGGGTATTACGCGTGAAAATGTTTAAAGGGGAAATTTCACTAGAGCACTGTTTAAAAAATAGCGATAAAACAATGACAGGCAAGAGACATTTCGACAATGTTCTAACGAAACAGAAATTGATATTTCACTTATCAGCCTTAAAGCTCAATTCTAGATTCTATCCAGTTGGTGCAGTTATGTTTTTGATGCGCCAGCGAACAGATATGAGATATTGTACTCTAGGTTTTTGAGCATGTACGCCTTGTAAATTTTGGCCAGATCAAAAGGGTTATAAAAGTTCTTACATCGTCTTAGGAAACCAAGCATTTTGCAGCATTTTTAGTAATATTTAATATTTAATATATGATCGTTCCACAGGTGGTCAGTAATGTACATACCTCGAATCGTAACCTTTTCAGTTTCCTCTATGCAAATACCATTCATGTATATTGATTAAGCGGGTATAAGTATAACGCCCTTTGGGTTTTGGAATCATAAAATTCCACACAATTATTGATTACCCATTTAACGACGCTGTTTAATCTGGAAACGAATGTGAAAAGCTGGGTGTACTGTCGTCGGCGAAATATCATTTATGAAATTAAGAAACAGAGTGGGGCACATAAGTATTCATTTTATGAACTTTAGACTTAAACCCATCCAAAACAACACGAATTGAACCGTCAGAAAGATGACTTATATCCAACGAAGAAATGATTCATCGATACCAAAAGCTGTCATTTGCGATAAGAAAGCTTGATGGCAAGCTTGATCTATCGCAATAATCTTACTTTTTCCAAAACGATGTAAAGATTGATTCCACTTTTCGGTGAGATGTGCTACAAATCACCAGTGAATATATTGCTACCAAAGCCGTACTGCAGATCATTAAGAAGCTTTCGGGCTTCAAGATATTTCTTAAACTGACAATTTATCAGCGTTTCCATGACCTTGGAAAGAGTAAGTGCATTTGGTCGGTAATTAGAGGGTAAAGAAGGAACGCCTATTTTAGGAATTGGTTGAACAAATGCTGTTTTCCATTAGGTCGTAAAGTATCCTAAAGAATAAGATAAATAAAAAAGTTTACACATTGGTTTTGGCGAAGTGGAAGAACACCTCTTCAGAACAATAGATCCTATCCCAACAAGACTAGCGGGTTTGTGTACGTTGAGATCTTTAAGTACTCCAGCGACTGTATGAGTTCGAAAATGAATTGATGGCATGGAAAAACGTACATTCACAAGTACTGGAGGGGTTCTGTTGCTCTTTGGAAGAGTTTGCTGCGAATCGTTCTACAAAAGCATAAGCCTTGTCTAAAGAACTAACCACAAGGTTATCGTTTCAGGCATTTCTGGCTGGTTTAAATTTTAGACGGTTTTCCTCTAAAAGAAAGGTTTTATATAACAATTTTATCGCCCTGATAACTTTCTTACAGCTTCAGTGAAACCAAGATTTTTTTTTATGTTTAATAATCTTTGTTCTATGGGGAACAAAAGATTTCATTGTTGCATTTGTATTTTAATAATTCTACAATCTTTTTTAACACTGAATTAACTGCCTGGACCGCATTAATTGTGTGCGGAAAAATGACATTTTAGCTTAATTTGTTTTGTTTGTTTTTTTTTCTTTCACTGTTTGTGAACTGTTTGCGCTATTTTCGTTCTTTTTTTGCAATTTGTTAAACTCCCAGGAATATTTTCCACCTTGCTTTCACAACCATTCGTTTCGAATCAGCAGCGTACTAGACTTAATTCGGAAACTCGGATATTCTCGCACTCAAAAACTGGTGCTTAGTAAATCAGGAAGTTTTGAAAACTAATTTTTATTTATTATTTATTTTTTCTTAATGTTAAACAATATTTTATTGTATTGATATTTCAAAAAGAGATAAAACTTTGATGTATTAAAAAAAAAATATATACTAAAACTCCACAACAGCAACCAATTACTGGGTTCCCAATGATTCGCATTACAGTGGGTTTCTTTCAATTTACAAATTTGTCGTTAAAAAAGATAACATTTCTGATTTGTCAATAGGTATTGCGAGTTCAATAATCGACTTGAATATCAATTATACTAAAAAAAAAGTATTGAAATTCAGAATTCATCCCGAATGAACCGAAATTCGTGTTTTTGAAATCGGGGGTTTTGATTTGATGGGTTTTTACAACAAATTGGGAAAATTTTGCGAAAATTCGGATGAAATTTCAAGTTATCTTAGAGTGCAAGTGGCGTATATCGAGATTCAAGGGGATCAACCCTGCCATGAGGATTTAACTTATTCAGTTGAGCACAAAAGGAACGGAAAAATTCCACATATCTGTAGAACAGCGTTGCGAGGAAGTGACAAGAATATACATAATACATCCAAGCCGTTCGGATTGAATCAGTAAATTGTAAGTTTCCTCGATTCATGCAGACTATAACAACACACAGATACGGTGGAGAGTTCTAAGTGACATAACCCCGATTCTCCTTGAGCTGTCGCACCTTCAAATTTATTTTGCAAGTTTTTTTTTTTTCTGAAATTGAGAGCATATTTTTACTGCAAAATATACTTTACTATGTGAGTACCTATGCAACAAAATTTAAATAATGGAATTTATAAAAAACTTTAACTCCTTAAAATCCCATAATAAAAAAAAATTAATGTTCGTTTATGTATAATTTTGAAATTATCTCTAAAACAATTTTGTATTAAATTAATTTTCGGGTCAATGCTAACGAATGAATAATAAATTTGAATAACACAAAAAAATAATGGATTGCAGTAAATTATTGCTTTGGTTATAATTATTACTCAAGTTATGAAATTAGATTATAAACGCCCACCTCCGTAGACTCAAAATCTATTATAGTGTATGGCCATGATTGTGATTGGGGTTTTCATCTTATTGCAAATTGCCCCAAAATGTACTTTTTTGCATAAAAGAAAAAAATTACTATCGACAGAACTCATATTTAACTGTCCTCATAATATAATTACTGTACCAAAAACTATAGGAGTCTATATCTATCTTACAAAGCACCAAACACTAATTTATATATTTAAAAAAAAAAAAAAACTTCTGACCTAGACCATTGTGGCAATAATTGACGACCAATCACTTTAGCTTTGGCCAACAACAAATACCGCATATCTATGTATAGAAATAAAACGAAACTGGTGTATTTTCACAAAGAGAAGAGCCCTAGCGCTCAAAACTAATTGACGCATTCGTCATGCGAAGCAACATTATTCCATACTCTATCCATTGTGCAACATTTTAAAGCACTCAACCATGTGTCCTAGGATGTTAAAAAAAAAAGATATTACTGTGTACCGCCACAAACAAAATAAAAAAAAAAACAAGAATTCACTGCTGACCTCTTCCGCAGATTTGCAAAATTAATCTGATTGCATTAAAAAGAAGATACACCTGATTCTCATCACATTATTCATAACTGAATATCGAAATAATTAATAAAAATACGAACGAACGAATGTGCATTATGTATGTTGGTATACATCATGTGTATCTGACAGATTCTTGTGTCAATAGCATTCTCATTATTATATTATTTTGTTGGAATTTTATTGCCATGTTTTGGTTTTAGCTGAAGACCGCTCTATAGCAATTGTCTAAGTTGCAACTTCCGAAAGATGAAGACGTCGCTTTGGCTTAAATTAGATAAGATTCAGTGCTCTGCTCTCTGAGCTGGAACAGAACAAAGCGAACAATCAAAGATTATTAGTTAATCTCGACGATTATAATTACATCAATTATGAATGACTTTATGATATTCACTGGTGTGCTGACTTTTGACGATGGTTTTGAGAAGAAACTGCTCGTATCTCGAATCGTAACTTTATATTCATCATTATAACTAACATTGTAGGTCGTTTATGTATGTGATTGTGTAATCGGTATATTTGTGTGTTATAAGTCTGCTTCTTTTTTTTGCCAATATTAAAATATGTACATACATTGGTATATATGACATGAACGAAGATTTGTAATGTGTTTAGATGAGGAGCTTTAAATTCTCGGAAGACGTATATCTATACGTACATAAAGTATATAGCACCTGCGATTGACAAATAATCGTTTAACATACATAGGTACATATGCATTTTCACATTCAGAAGAAAAAAAAATGTCAGGTATAGTCAATGGCAGCTTATTGTATCAAGAATTTTGAAAAAATCTCTTCAAAACATGAGTCTTCAGAAGAATACTTTTGAACATCTTAAATCTTTTTTACAACCATCAATCCCTTGCAGGGTTGCCTTCTTGATCAAAATAGTAATGTTAGTTTTCGGGGGGAAGACAGAGACATATTTCGTCATTGTAATCGATAAATTTCCAACAAAATGCATTACCACCGATTCCCACGAACCTCTTCTTATGTACCATCACACCGTGGTTTTAAACTCTGAATATTTTTTTTTAAATTATTCATCTGTTTTTAAAAGAAATAAATTAGTTATGGGTACCTATATTTTATGTGACTTGCCAAAAATGTAGTTTATTATGAGGTAGTATTATGTGAGAATAAAAAAATTAACATTGTCGCACCGTGCTGCACATATGGATGCATGAAATATAGTTTGAACTGGAAAATTGGTGAAACAATAATATATGTACATATACATATGTAAGTATAGAAATAAATTAATTAAACTTGTGAAATTGTTTTTATACCAGCGCATTTCTTGAAAAAATTTCAATTTATCAGAAAAAAATATAAAAATCGTTGGAGCCGATTTAAAAAAAAACGCAGATTTAAAAAATAATTTTGGGAACAAACATTTACGACATTTTTTAATATTTATTAATGCTGAGTTAAAACAAATAATTTATCCATTTTCGAAATATCAAATTTTCAAAAAAAATTATTTTGAATTTTTGTTTTAACTAAAAATTTATTTATTTGCAAATTTTGGCTTCGCAATATTATTTAAACTTATTAGAAGCTCTTATGTAAAAAATTTCATTTAAATCGGTTAAAAAGATAATGTGATAGTGGAAAACCAAACAAAAAATGATTCTATGAGAGATAAGGTTAATGAGCTCATATACAAATTTTAATAAAGATCTTAAGATTTGTTTTTGAAAAAAAAATGAGACGGTTTTTAAACATCCGTTTTATTAGTTATAACTTATACGTAAAATTCATTCATTTTCATTCATTTTCGAATGTGCTAGATAATGTTAAAAAACATATGGGTGCGACGTTTAATAAAAATCTACCAAGTTGTTTTAAAATTATTAAGTTTTCAAAAAACATTTAGGTATACTTTTAAAATATACTCTATAAGAAATTGATCAAAATCAGTTGAACCGGTTTTGAGAAAATTATAATTAATAAAAATGGTTTTATGGTTGGTACCATTTATAACCATTTTTCTGAAAAAAATCTTTATCAAAAAGGTAGCCTATACATTAAAAAAATTGCTGAATTCTTTTTTTAAGTTGTGGGAGCGTTTTTTAAGCAGGTACCGTTTTTTTTTTTTGTCTTAAAAAATAATTTAAAAAATTGTCGGGAGAATATTACTCCATTCGTTAAGGGTAGGTCTACCTCAGAAGCAAACTCAGAACTCATGTAAATGCATTTGAATGTATTAGTGAAAAAATATGCAATTCTCTTCTTAGCAAATTATTTTAACTTTCTCTCTTATGCTATTCTTTTCTCAGCACAGAGAGACATATACACAATATGCAGGCAGAGTTGCACAAGCGTACACAAGCATGCATACATTATAAATATTATGTGCAGAAAAAACCTACTGAGATTGACCGACGACGCGACGATGGCACTTTGCCGATGAAATTTTGTGTATAGTTTTTTTTACTATCGTTGTTTTTCTTTCGGATATTATGAGAAATGAGAATATGTATTAGGTATATGAATGAGCGAATAAGGTGGCAATATATTGCTGCTTGGTGGCGGTGGATTATTTTTATTTTTTGCATGTTTATAAGTAGGTATAACTGTAGAGTATATCGAGATGTAAGATACATGCAAAAAGGTTAGGTATATTATTAGTTCGACATGATCTTCTAATTGAAAAAGAAAAAATGTTCTTTATTAGTTATTTTATTACGTAAAATGTAAGTTTTGTTTCGAGATTTTTTCAAAGAAGCGGTCGCTGAGCGACTCATTCATACGGTTGTATTGTAGGTTGGACTATAAATATGAAAAATGTAGGTACGGAATTAAATTTTTTAAAAGTGAATAGGTAGGTAAAACGGAATTTTTTGAAATTCAAATTATGAGTAGAGTAAGAAAGCGTTTATGTAAGGCGCCGAGAAACTATGTTCTAAACGGAAAGGACTAGAAAGTTGATATTTTATAAATAAAAAGATATTTATAATATCAAGAAAAGGAAAAGCTATGAAGCCGTTTACTAACAAAAGGTTACAACACTTCCTGATAATAAATAGGTACATACCTATAAGAAGTTTTTGTACTAATATTTTAAAAATAATTAAAAGAAAAGATGATTAATAATACTGAAACAAAAATGAAAGATCCATCTACACATATGAAATAAAATAATTATTAAAATATATGCATCCAGATCAAAAATAAATTGGATAATGGATATTTTTAACGCATTTGTATCAGAAGCTAACATCACGGCTTTATAGCTAACCTATATCTTCAATATGGCTAATAATACCTATCTCTACCTACCTACCAATTTTTTTTTCAAATTCTAAGCAAATATTTGAGAACATGTACATACCTAGACACATATATGTATGTAGGTACCTACCTACATAAGTGTTTAAAAGTTAACAAATTAAAAATGTATGTATGTATCAAAAACAAATTCACAAAAAAATAACCGATCATATTTTTTAAGTTAAATCAAAAACCGTAAGAAAAATAACAAATAGCAACAAAGCAATAAGTACCTATCATTGAACCTATAATATTACTTTTCGGTTTAAATTTTACTTTTTTGCACATTTGACACATAGGTTGATATGCATAAAGCATAGTAAATGCTTTTACTGGAGAATTTCAAAGTATATACTTTTTTTGATATGCATAAAAATGTAGTAAATAAAAAAAGTAATTACTATCAATGTCCGATGAATTTTAGTATTAACTTGGATGAATTTAGTATCTACTCAAAGTATTTGGCAGCAAGTATGAACTTAATTTTATGCATACGAAATGAAGTAAATACTATAAATCTAACCATCTACTAAAAGTATTAGTTTTTACTTTAACCTTATACTTTCAAAATAAATTCAAAACTATCTTTCAACAACGACAGGAAACATTTCAATCCTGACCTTGCACCATTTATATTAGACAAAAATCTAACACTCCATGGCCAAAATTTACGCAATATCATAATATTTCTTTTTGCAAAAGAAGCAGGCAGATGACCCAACAAAAAAAAATACATATATGTATGTACATATAAGCTATATACACAAAATTCTGCGACGATCCCACCACGCAAAATAAACACGAACATCCACCAATTCTATCTACCCTTTGAAAAAAAAACCACACATTATGTAATGACCTATATTTTTCTAAATGACTTCTGTCTTTTTTTTTACATAAAGAATGATCGCTATCCATTAGGTACGATCCAGAGAATAATGTGTGTAATGTGTGTAGTGTATATACCTTCCATAGAAGAAATAAAAAAACATGAGACAAGAAACAATACGAACAGAGCGCATGACTTTTTGTAAGAAAAAGAGAATTGGTAGAAAGAGAATGCATCACCGCCTAGTGGCATTCTTTTGAACCGAACTTCTTTGTGTGTGTGATAAAGGATTTTTTTCTATTAAAAAACGCAAAATAGACAACTTTTCAAAAATTAAAATTTATGAAACCACGAATGAAAACCCTATTTTTTTTTTACATCTAATACAAAAAATACCGAAAAAAATTAAAAAAAATATGTGGGAATTGTATTGGTTGTCATTCTCCCAGAACGGCTTTACAAATAATGTCATTTTGAATTACAATTTTGAATATGTTACAAGAGAAATTAAAAAAAAAAAAGCGACATTATGTCCAGAATATATAATTCTTCGATAAAAAAAATATTTTAAAAAATTAAAAATTATATTTATCAATTTCCCAGCGAAAAGCACAAAATATTTAAAAAAAAATAAATATTTTTGACTTTTTGTCACTAAAAAGTCACTGTAAAAATAAAAAAAAAAATAAAAAAAAATAAAAGTAACTGCCCATTTTTATTGGCTTTGTAAAAAAGTTAATTTTACCTCGATACCTTTTATATTTTAGAATTTTTATCAATTAGTTTATTTATACCACTTTGTAAATTTCCTTTATATTTCATTGTTTTGTACAATTTTTTTTGGGAATAAACAATCAAATTAAAAAAAAAAAAATAGCGAGATTTAGTATTAGAATCTATTGCCTCTAGAAAAAAAATATAAACAAAATAAAAAAATAATATTTAATGAATTTCCCATTCATTTGCGTAAGCATCAAACTAAATTTTATGATTTTTTCATTTGTCTGACGGTTTTAAGGTACAAGCAATTTTTTATTTTTTTTTAAATCTACAAAAGTAATTCACTAAACATATTTCCAATCGATAACCGTTTGTTTCATTAAAATATTAGAAAAATTGTGAACGCTATGCAGTTTAGCGCAAAGACCCAACCCATTTTTTCAAGGGACACATAGCCTTAAGGCTGCAAACGAACGCCTAAGTAGACATACGGACAGACAGAATTGCGAGACCCACTTTTGTCGACTTCACTATCATGTTATTGTGAAGTTTGATCAAAATTTTGAGTTCGATTTTTTTTACGAATCCATAATATGCCATATACCTACATATATACATAGGTATGTATGTATGTATGTATATTGTAAGTAAAAAATATTTTAATAATGCGCTCAGCAAGTTTTCCAAAGTGAATCCTGATTTTCGAAATAAGCTTTTTTATTTTGTATCTAAGGGTTTTTCTAGCGTATATTTATTAATTGATACCTGATTCATAATGCGGCGAGGCAACGAGACTTCGAAGTGACGAGATCTCTTTGCGGATTTTCTCTCTTAATCACGAATTTAAAACAACAAAATATTACATAAAACAGCATTTCGTCAGAAGTTCGAAAAATTGAAAAAAAGTCTCGACGTTTCGACGAGAATTGCTTTATTATGTATTATTTCATTGTTTTAAGTTCGTCATTGCATTGTGAATCAGGCATGATTACCAGTCACCAAATTGTGTTAAAGTTGTATAAATGTATAGTAATTGTTCCCAAAACAGACCTTTACAAATCACCCGTAAAGTGTATTCTTCTTTCTTACCACTAATTTCTAGTTTACCTTCTGCTTTTATGGAATTTAATAAAATAATAATCATTTAAAATCTCCTTCAAATGCTAATCCAATTATTTTCCACATTTTCTCCACAAACAGTATTAAAAAAGACAAAATTGCATCAACAAGGAAACCAATATATAATTTTGTTCTTTATTTACTCTCATTTTTTTCAAATATTTTTTTTTTTCAATTTTGATAATATATTTGCACAATTATTTTAAAATTTACCTTAATTTTTCTCTTAATTGTCAAACAAATAGGGTGGTTTTTTGTATTATCTCGTTACATATACATTTTATTTAATAAATTTCAATACTGTATTAAAATAGGTAAGCAATGGTAAAAATAACAATACAAACACAACTTATTAAATTTAATATTTAATTAGGTATTTGTTTTTTTTTTTAATTACATAGAACATTAAAGTATAACACCATTTTCGAACACCAATATTTAATTTTTAATTTATTTAAAAAACAACGTAATTAAACATCAAGAGTTAAATTTAATACTTGAAGTATTATATAGGATATAAATATTATATTTAAAAAAAAAAGAAAAACAAAGACATTAATATAACAAAATACTCAGTACAATTATATGTCATGATAAAAACTCTCTAACAGTTTTAGAATAAATTTGTATATAATATATAGAATCGAAAATAACTGACTGGATTCGTAAATATTTATATTAACACTGTCATTTTGCAACATTTTTATTTCTTTAAATTTCATTTTTATTGTTTTTTATTTTATTTTGTTGGTAATAATTTTTTAAGGTTTAGGTAGGTACTACTCAGCTTGTTTTTCTATTTTTTTGTATAATATAATATAATCTCACTATTTTTCTTATAACATCTAATATTTTTAAATCTTTAGAGATTATTTTTTTTACACTATATAGGTACATTTAATTAATAATACATATTTAGTTCAATTTATTTTGTATAACAGGATTTATATTTTATTTTACATTTATTTATATATGTATATATACTTATCTACATATTCTATATAACTATTCACATTTAAATGATATGTTTCGTTATTTGTTTAGCAAAGAATTGTTTTTTTCTTCATGTGATATATTGCATTGTTTATTTTTGTTTTGTTCTTTTTTTTAAGGAAGGACACTATTAGTGATATGTATTTGTTTTAAATTTTTGTTTATTTTTTGTTTTATTCTAATTTAATTTTTTTTTGTAGCATTTCTGTCCTTGTGCATAATTTATGCTAAATTATTATTTGTGATCAAATTTGACATTTAAATGCTTACATCATAACATTGATCTTTTTTTTTGTTTTAACTTTGTAAAATGTTACTCTTTTGTCAAAAACTGAACTGATAATTACTTTTTAATTCGAATAAAAACAAAGGACACTAAAACCCAGTTTCTCAGTTGCAGTAAGTGGCACTTAAGTGGCCAATGTGAAAGAATTATAAACAGTTTCACAATGCAAACTAACATCGAAAAGTGACACTTAAGTCTCCCGTATTGGCAACTTAAGTGTCACCTACTCAGCCTTCAAAATTGGGCTGAAAGTGCCAAAATGCAAATCTTAAGTGGCACTTATTCTGGTAAGTATAAACTGTGAAACTGACCCTAAATTTTTTTAATTTGAATAGTTTTCAGAAAATTAAAAAAAAAATCAGCCTTAGCCCTAAATCAACAAAATAGATACTTAAGATACATGAACCAACCCTGGTCCCTTGAATTCGTTAAGCTTAGTTAATTTGGTTCTAAAGTTTCAGAAGATTTAGTTCAGGTAGTATTAGTTTAGTTTAAAACTATACGCACTATAAAAACGCACTATTTAAAACTATACGCACTATAAAATAATTTATACAGGAGTCAACATGGGGGACGGCTAATCAATTATCATTTAACATGGGACTCAAAAAATACAAATGTATTAAATCTTGATCGATTTTTATAAGATTAAGAACTCTGATTTTCAATTTATCAGTGTCATATAAGAATGATGTCAACTGTAAAATACAAATTAAAGCAATTGCAAAAATTTTAAAATAGGTTTGTGAAAAAATTGTGATTGCAGTAAGCTTCATTTTTTTATTTACAAAGTCAATCTAGACAAAAAAATCACATCACAATAATTCGTAACAGGCTGAACTTTCCATTTTATTGATTATCAATAAGTCTCAAGGAACTTTCCTCCCCATTGTGCTGCTTTTGTTTTTATATCGATACATTTGAATTCGTATAGGCAAATATATTCAACAACAACTGCCTAAAATCGATAAAGTGAAGGAGCATACCTCCATATTTCTTTTTCGATTCTCTGTTAAAAAAATGTTTCTATTTTTTCAGGACAAATGAAAGCAAATTTTACCAAAAATGTTCATAATTGATACCATTGGTACATTTATGAATTGTCGACGGAACTGCAGATATGTACATATTTTAGGAAATCAATGATTTTTTAATATTTTTTCTAAGCGAAATGAGGTAATTTCGCAAATTACATAAAGAGTTTTCACGTTTTCATCTCAAATTTGCAAATTTTGTTTGACAGCTCATTTCATTTGAATTTTGAATTTGATTTTTGTTTTTTTTTTTTTTTCTTGTTATGTTTCTTTTTATAAATCAAATTTTGACTTATTCAATAGAATCCACTTTAAATGCATGCCACTTGGTTGTGTTCATTCAGCTTTGCACGTATTAGCGAAATTTTAATTTTTATATGAAATAAGAAAATTTGTAACCTCATTTTTGGAAATCTTCAACAAAATTACCTCAACGTATTTGCCTAAAAACGTAATATAACATTTAACAATATCTAAGCATTTCATTTAATTACTTTTGAATGACCATTGGAAATTTCTGGGAAGTTTTTGTTTTGAAAAGGGTCGGTTTAAAAGCTGCAAAATTAAAAGAGCGAACAACTACAATAATATTTGATATTGTGAATCAAAAGTTAATAAACAAAAATTTTGTTTATCGCTTTTTTTTAACCGATCAAAATATGTACATTTTTATATATTTAAAAGGTCCATAGAGATTTTTAAAAGAAAATTGACAGGTTTAATCGTGAATAGGCCTCTTGTGATAAGAAATCCGTTGAAAATGGCCGAGTTCATAAATATAAAAATGCAGCAGACCTGCAAGTTTTGCGTTTATTTAAATTAAAATAGATTGCATTACCTTTGGATGATATCAGTTGACAACTGTGTTAAAGCAAAATGACAGTCACAATGCGATCAAGTTTGCAATGGTTTTTATTTGTTTACCGATTTGCATGAAGATAGCGGTAGATTATTTTTCTTTTATTACCGCTAACTCCAGTTGTATATTTATGAACTCTTACTTGAAGCAATTTTTCTGTTCATAAATACATTATGTAAATAAATATTTTTTGCATGTCATGTACAATAAATTATGAACGTCGCAACGTGAACGCCCCTTTTACTGATTAAAACATAAAAGCTCATAACAGCCGACCCACAAATTGGAAAGAATAGAAAAATTAATAAGTTTAGTTTTCTGCTACCTCACAAATTTTCCTTTATCAGCAAAACTGAAAAATTTTTGACATTTTGGAAATCCACGATTTCTCGGAAATCCTGAGCCTATGACGATCATTACTCAATTTGTTTTAAGGTCAAAATAATTTTGAAAATTTTACGAATTATTTTTACCTTGCAATATATCGAATCTAATTTTTGATAGGTATTTATATAATTTTAGTTTTGTGTTAAAACTCTTGTTTTTATACTCTTATACACTAAATTTAATAATATAAATCCTGTATTTTTGTTTGATTTAAAATTTTAAATTCAACCTAAATATTTAAAACAATAATTTAGTATTCACAGTGATATGTTCAGTTGCAGTGGCTTGTTTCGTATTTTTGTTTTAAGTATTGCAGATATGTCTTTTGATTTTTTTTTTTACATTATTATAGTAGTTAGTGGGTAGTATTTATATTTTTAGGTTTTAATACTTCGTTTAAGAATTCCTATAAATTATAAACTTAAAGAAAAAATATGTTTCAAACAAAAATTTAGAAAAGCAAAGTACAAACAACAATTTGTATATATTAAACTATTTTGTACTAAATATATATATATATTTAATAATAAACAATTGATATTAATTATATCCATCAATAAATATACCTGAGCACATAACATCTTTTCAACAATCAATATTCACAAAAACCGAAAATCAAAAATAAAAAAAAAAAAACATTTAAATAAATTTGAAATAATTCTACAATAATTAATATCACTTAGAATTTGTAACTTATTAAAAAATATATGTAGATGTTAATTTATAAAAATAAATATTTTTTTTAGTTATATTAAATTAAATTTTTCTATGAGTTTAGTTATAATCTGGTTGTATAATAATTACGTCTGTAGTTTTAGTGGCTAATGGTATCGGTATTATCTCTATTAGAAGGACGTATTATCCTCAGCAGTTGGCACAGCTATTCCTGGTTGTTGTCCTCCACCGCCACCGCTTCCCATTGACAATTGAAATTGACGTTGCGCTTCGGCAACAGGCAAGTCATCGTCTGGTTCTAGTGCTGGATTTATTCGACCATTGCGTTCGTCTTTTCCAACCATTGTGGCGGCACCATAAGAACGTGCCAGTGGACCCGCCATCACAGAAAGCTGTTTATTTTGTTTATAAAAATTTTGTATTTAAGTTTTTTTTTTCTCACACAAAGTGTGTTCATTTTTATAGGCGCTTTTAAAAATTCATATTTCATGCATTGAGACATAAAGCTAAGAATAAATTTCACGAATGAGTTAATGCCTGAACTAAATTATTATTCTTTTTACAACAAATATTGTTTTTAGAGTATTTTTCTGTTTCTAATTTCATCATAAAGGAGTAAACGAGTAAACATCATAGACATTTCCGTGGGATTACTTGTCAAAACTTGAGGAATAGATTGAGGAAGCTATTTTGTTGGATATGGCGACATTCGGAAATGTCAACCCCCTTTGATATGAGGAATCCGAGTTTTCAGCAACTTTCAATTTTTAGGCGAGAAGGACATCAAGTAAGGGGAATAAACGATCTACGGAATTGGAAATTAAAAGAAAACGTCAAGAAATCTCCAGAAACTTGTTTCCTTAGGAAACTTTGTGATTTAAATCTGAAAATTCGATGTTTTATTATTTTATTGGAATCAAAAACAGCCCTCGGAAAATGCAATCGAAAACGACATTAAATAAAGTGAAAGATAAAATTTTCTGTCCTTATCATAGACCCACTAGTAATAACAGTACTGTAAGTTACTAATATCACGATTACACTCAATTTTTTCTTGGCCAAGTTTTATTTCTTTTCGTACATAGGACCATTTCTTGTTCAACCCCGAGAGGGACACTGAGCTATCAAAAAAAAGAACTATGTTACTTTGTTAGCTCGGAGCTTTCAACTTGCGTTTATTTTGTAGCTAAGAGCTTAATTGGGGCTCGCACAATGAGTTCGGAAAAACATGACCGTTCACATCGAGCAAAAAGCTCGACAAATTTATAATCATATGACAGTTCAATGCTCAATAATTATGTTTCTCAAATAGATCGGAGCGAGCTCTATTCGCTCAAGTCCCACTCGGTGCTAAAAAAGACAAACGCTTGTACATTTTACTATTCAGTAAATTTAGATTCCTTGCTATTTTAAACACAAAGTTTAGTATTGTAAGGAAAAGAGATGAAAAATAAAAACAAACACAAGGAAAAAAGAAATGACATTATTTAAAAAAAAAAGTTACTGAGCGATTCTACCGCAAAATTATTCGTATTGAAATGCACATGAAAAAATAAAATTCGTGTACAATTCTGCCAGTTATTCAAGTGGAAATGAGAACTGAAATTATTGGAACGATTTGTTCCACTTTGTGTGAAATGACAATCAGCTGGAACGAAAATGAATTGGCATTAGGAAAACAAGTAAATGTATTTTTAACACTAAAATAATTGTTGAATTGAAAATTTTATGTACAGAAAATTATTTAAATTATTTATGTCATCGATTAATGCATCATTTGCAAATTGAAGAAAACGTAGTAAATAATATGTTTGAAAGTTTTTTCTATTTCCATTTCCTGATCGTTATAACTGGACTGGCCCCTTAGCGATAGTAAAATACAGCTATTAATCCTTGCGTTCGAGGTACTATCTGTATCGTATGGAGCCATACGAGTGAAGCAACGACTAGACCTAAGAAGGGACAGCTATATTATCTTATTTATCCTTCCTACCATGTATTTCCTTCTCTTATATTGTATAGTGTATTGTAAGCCAGAATAAACAGCCAGCATTGTAAGTTAGTTACCTTTTCGGATAGCAAGGAATAAAGTTGGGTTTTTTACCGTGAAGGTTTTCCCAAATAAAATTCTAGTGAGTTTAATTTCATTTGGAATTCTAATTCTTCCTATAAATCAGTCTTGGCTCGCAACACTATCAGATAGGCCATCAACCTATCCCAAAAATGTTCAGATACGTTGGGTTGTTGTTGCATCAGCTGTTTAGTCACAAGGGATTACAACAACACAAACCTATTCGGATAGCTTTGAATTGATCCCCGAACACGACCAATAGTTAAGAATTGTCTTCATTTTCCCTGAAAAAACATAAAGGTAGGTAAAAAAATCTGCAAGATATTCAAAATTTCCATTTTTATCAGTTTACGAAAAGGAAATAACTAAAATTATATATATCACGGCATTAAAGCGTACCTAACTATTTATCTCATTTATTTTTTCATTTAATTTAGACTTCATGCATTATATCTATCTATTATAAATATACCTAAATAAAAAGCAAATAAATCAATCCAATTTTATGAATTTTTGGAAACAAAACAAAGCATCAGGATATAAAAACATTTTCCGGCCAAGTCAAATTATAGATATGTATAAGCAAAATAAATTTAGATTGTTTTAAAACTATTGCAACTTTATTTAAAAAAAAAAAATAATAATAATTATCCAATCCAATTTTAAAACTTAACAATATTATATTTTAAAGTTCTAATAAGATCTCAGCATCATTACCTGCTCGCCAGCTTCTGATGGCTCGCCCACTCTAACAATATCTTCAGGAATATTAACCACACATTTGAAATAATCATAGTTCGGTGGAAATTTCCCAGATTCAAACATCATTCTGAATAAAAGGACATAAGCATAAGATATCATATTTAAAAAATCAATTCTTAAAATCCTTGCAACTACATACTTTGTCCACCAGGATACAAATACTAATGTGAAAAGACTCATTATCATTGCCATCGTTCTAAAGGGAAACAATTGCGTTTTGGTTTCTTCATCGTAGCCAGGATAGTAGATAAAGGCATCGAGACCCATTAAGGGCTCTCCACCCGACAGCCGCACAAAGAAGGCCACCAAATATGCTGCTAAACTGCCATAAGTATTGCAGTGGTGCTTAAAATGTACCACCATTAGCAATTGTGGGAATAGAATGACGTAAACCAGATCGGAACACATTGACCTAAAAGATAACCAAATCATTAAAACTATACCAAGTCAATATGTATCTTGAATCAAATGTAATATGCATACCATAGTCCATAAATTGAAGGAATTGTAAGAGCCATTACAGTCGACATTACACCAACAACAAGAATACCAACTCGCATAACCCAAATTATTTCCATTTCGGATGCATTTTGACGGAAAACCATTTTGTACACATTGCGGGCAAACATCGACGATGCTGAGAGAACAGAAGAATCGGCGGAGGACATCACAGCCGCAGAGACAGCCCCAAGTCCGAAAAAGGACACAAAATCAGGTGTCAAGTATTGCAGCACCATAGGAAGTATCATACTGGTCTGGTCAACAGTCAGTGGGTATGGACCCTTATAGTCAGTTTCGTTCCAAGCTTTGGGGAATATTTATTATCGATTTTTAAGAAAATATCAAATTGAATTGTTTGTTTTTGTTTTTTTTTTTTTTTAATGTCAGATTTATCATTTACCAGTTGACTTGGCAATTGCTCCAATTAGAACCGGTGGGATGGCCATTAAGATACAACCGAATGCGGCAACATAGGATAAAATTTGTGCTCGGCCAGCAGTCTTACTCGATAATACTCGTTGGAAATAGACCTGCAGACATAAATTAACAAAATATTAATAATAATATCTAATTAAATAAAATATATTTATTCTCAAAATAATCCAAAAATTATTAATTATATAGTAAAAATAAATTCAAGATAGTTCCAATTCCAATGACTTGCATAAAAAGTTATTCAGGTATCGACTGTTCACATATACCTAACACTTCCGTAAAGTTCTTAATGTCAAGTTTGTAGATCATGCGATTTTATGAAAAAAAGAAATCCTCCTCCTCCTTAAGGTTTTGAAAATATATAACCATTTCCAAAAAAGTAAAATGAGGAGAATATAGGTTTTTCCCATAAAACTCCTAAACGGTGAGTGTTTTTTTTTTACAAAACATGTTCATAGAAAAGTTTTTACATTAAAAAACCCTCTTCAAGAAAACATTATAATACCTTTCCTAACATTGATCGTTTAAGAGTTATTTTATTTAAAAAAATTGGTAAGATCCTAAAAATACTGGTTTATCAAATGTTACTTCCAAAGTAGTCAAAAGTTTAAAACTCATTTTTTTTGCCAGGAAAAATAATTCATGCTTATAACTTATATAATATAAATACTACAAAATGTTGCGACTTCTAAGGCTCAGAATGCCCGAGTTAAACTCGAGTTAAACCTGCAAGTTTTATGAGTTGCCTTAAATTTAAATTTAATCTCCAACTGAAATACTGGGACCAGGTTAGGTTAGTTTAGCTCTTATAAGGTGTGATGAAATGAACACAAAAGCCGTTCAGTTTTTTAACATATATCTACATTAAAATAAAAAAAATAGTTTGCTGCTCTCTGAGAAAATGCTAAATGAGAAAGACATTATTATCCAAGCAAAAGATACAAAACTTTTTAAAGTCTACAAATACAAAACCGTTTTCTTTTGAGCGCATCTGATTGGAAGACACAGATTCTCATAGCAAGACTTAATCGAAATAAAGGCCTCCCATAACTAGGCCATTAAACGCTTTTAACAGTATTATAACAAATCTCGTAGTATTCTTCAAGATTACTATTAGATCCCTTACATTAAAATGTTACTTGTTCAAAAAAGTTTCTTCCAAGGATATAGCTTTTCGATTCTGGACGTATCTCGGAAAAGGAAGTAAGATGAGCTCTCTTATGTTTCTTCGTCCGCTGTGACCCATCATTAGAAGGAGGACTATTTAGTTAAGTAAATAGTAATAGTTTGATTTTTTTTCTTAATATGACCATCTGTTGTTAGAGGGTTAAAAAAATCTCAGGTGAATTATTCTCTTTTCTTGCTTCAGTGACATAATTACCAAGCTTATTGTTTACCTTAGTTCAAGTACCGAACCGTATTTAGGCAGTTCATCTGCCGTTTCATTTCTTAATATTTCTCGGTGTCATAGTCCAGAACTCCTGGAGGGCTAAGAGCCGTCGAAGGGTGACTTAGTTTGATGCAGTGAGTAATTTCAAATTGATTCGGCAACGAGCAACTTATTTTTGTACCAATTCAGGAAATGGCTTTGATCGTTGTTTAGCTGTCTATCAATTTTCCTATATAGAGACCTCTCTATAAGAGGGTAGATAATTTTCTGCCCACCAAACTGCAAGTATTTTCGCTTGGAAAACTTAAACTTTAATTTGAAAGCTTTATTGATCTATTTATTGATATGGGTTTTCTCAAAAGATGCCCTTTTGTCTGCCTTGAAAGGGTCCGCAACCACTTTTATGGTTCGGTTTTCCTGACAGAATTTCCTTGTTGTAATGCCTGACAGAGTCATTGGTTTAAATTTAATGTATGGGGGGGAAATATAGCCTGTTTGAATGTCTTTATCAATGAATTTCATTATATGGTTTTTTGACAGGAAAATTTCACCGTGGCAGGAAAAAATTTAATATGGCACGCTTTTCTTATTTCCACTTTTTTTATTTCGAATAAAGCAAATTTTGGCGAAATTTGATGATAATTGTTCCAAATGGAGTAAAAAACAGGCAGAAACTCTTAAATTTTTTGTTGTATTTCACTCTACAATCCAGCTAGAGTTTTTTTTTAATGTATGAATTTGATGTTTTTTTTATGTGGCACGAAAATGGCAAGTTTTTTTGGAAAATGTGGCACGTTATAATTTTTTTTCGAGCCGCAACGCTGGTTTTAAGGGTAGCTGCTGTGTGAGAACACCTTTTCCCTGCGGTGATCAGCGTAATCCAACGCCGCAACTTTCACATCACTACGATTAAGTTTAACTATAAGATTTGGTTAGTAAGGGAGATGTGGCCGCTCTTTGGGAAGTAGATACTCTACACTCCTAATAGAATCAATCCAATTTGACAGGTTTTTGTTTTTAATCGATGCTAATGGAGTCTATTTTTTTGCGTATTGAACTGTTTTCAAATACTGAAGGCCCCTTCTTAAAAAAAAACGTTTCAGGAGTTTACTGAAGTTTACCTCCAAAACTAGGATAGTCAAGAACTGGAAAGCCTATTAGAAAGTTTGTAGGGATCTTTATTTTATCTCCGAAAGAATGGTTTCTAAGTGGTCATATCGTCGATATATCACGAATTTCGTCTTACAGAGCAGTTGACTTAAGTGCGGACGGCGCGGCGCTAGTTTAATAGAAGTTGTAAACCAGAAGTTGAATTAACTCATGCTCTGTCGTTTATATTTTTTTTTAAGTTTAGCTTTGAAGCCAGTATAAGCTTGGTATATTATCTTAAACAAAAAATATTGCTTTATATATATAAATTTAATTTTTTATCTACCTGCCATGGAATTCCTCCAAAGATCAGTAATAATCCGTAGTCGATATAAAACCATTTCATTTCAGGTGCAACAGTTCCAATCCAATCGACATCCATTGATGATAAACTCTTAACATGATCATTGGCCCATGCAAATGGAATGCACATCCATAAGCCAATAAAGATGCAGAACAATTGAATAACATCCGTATATGCCACTGAATATAATCCACCAAAAAGTGTGTAAAAGACAGCAATACACGATGAGAGAACAACTGAAGTCCGATGATCCATATCGATGATGACTGATAACGTTGCACCTTTTTTTTAATTTTATAGAAATAAACAAGAATTTAAGTGAAATAAAATTAATTTTAAAAGTTAAAATTCACCTACCCAAAGCAGCTAGAATACCAGCAGCCCAGAATACCTCACCACACAGTGCTGGTAAGAACAGCAGACCACCCATTCGTTCACCAAATGAATCTTGCAAAGGATCAAGCATAGTAATATAACCCTGTTTCCGCATGGGATTTGCAAAGAAGATGCCACCTGCAAGAGAAATAAATCAAATTCAACCATTTGGCTAGAAACATTAATAATTTTTCTTACCGAACACCAAGCTGAGTGCATAACCAAATGGAGCTTGACACCATACCAGTCCTTGTGTGTAGATGGCTTCAGCTGTTCCATTTATGTAACCACCGCCAACCCAAGTTGCTATATAGAAACCCCAACCCCATCAAAGGTGTTTGAAATAGTCCATATCAAATGCAAATATAAGGTTTCTTTATCTCACCTGTCATTGTGAATATACCAACAAATAATCCAATCGATCTTCCTGCAAGCATAACCTCTTCTTCGGAATCATTTCCAGCTTCTTTTTTTCGTCCAGCCCAGATACCCACACCTAGGATAAGCAGGTAAAAGAGCACGATGCTTACTACTCCAGCGATATTAATCATGTCTGTAACTTTCAACTACTCGTACTTAAATAAGTCTTTGCAAGGATGCTTACTGTAAATATTTTCTTATTGATATTACACTGTAGAGAAAAAAAATTAAGGTAATAAAAGTTTAGGCTTGAAATTAATTAACATATCGACAATAAAAAGAATAATACAAAAATTGAAATTGTTATCCAAAAAGAATATAAGAATAAGGAAAGGCTGATGTAATTTCATTCAATATTTTTAGTAAATAAATAAATAAGAATTGAAAAATCCGTTGCAAAAAGCAAGAACCGGACTACCTTTATATTGATGTGTTTGATGTTGAGAAAATGAATTAGAGGCGAAAAGGAAACATTTGTAATCTAATTTCATTTAGAAATAAAAAAAATATATGTATGTATGTAGGTAAAGTGAACCAATATATTTTATTATTTGTTGACTTGTCTGGTCTGTCTGTCTGTCCAGTTTTTGCACAGTTCTTTTGTTTTTTATGAAATTCAATGGAATCTTAGTTATCATCATCATATACCCTTTTGTTCGTATTTATAAACGTTGTATAACTTATATAATAAGAATTACATAACTTAGACAACGAAATCGGTTGTGGCTGTCTAAACCTTCACTAATATGACATTTTTTTTAATTAAATAAAGCATACCTGCAACTATTTTGAACTATTAAGACACTGTCTAAATATTCAAAAGTTTAATAAATGCGGCTGTTATAGAAATCAAGGCATCAACTGATGCATTTCAAAGCATCAAAAGCTGGAAAAAGCAAGTAAAAGGTTTTATTTTTCTACTTTGGAGTCGATGTAGCTGTTTTTACTTGCGATACAGGAGCAAGGTTTTAATTAATTATTCCTTTTAACGTGACCTTTAATTCAATATATTTGAATTCTATTTATGTAGGCTTCAGGTCTTTCTTAAACAAGTACGAAACGTCGTCTATCAAAAAGTAAATAAAGAAAGAAAGACAGGAAGCCCACAGAAATAGGATTTAAATATGGAGCAAGGTTTTGGTGAGATAAACGTTAAAAAAACATTTTTTGGTTTCCAAAGTTCACAGTTTTTCGACAATAATTTTTTATTGGAAATAGTTGCCAAAAATCTTTAATGACATAACCTACTAAATTAAGAGAAAAAATAGGAAATGGTACTCAAGTTAGCTTACGGCTAAAAGCAGTGATCGAAAAAGAAAATTGACAGGTAAAAATTTAAGAAGTGTCTTGTTAGATTGACAAGTTGAACTTTTCTATTTAATGTTGCAGAAAACACAAAGACTTACACGATTTCATTGTGTTGGGTTCGATATTCTGCTTATTATAATCTTATTTTTTTATAATCCCTATAAATATTTTTTTTCAACAATTGACAAACAACATTAGTTATTTAGTTTAATATCTATCGACGACGCATGGTTAAAGTACAGAATGTCATGGCGTAGGGTCATAAGTTTCCGCATTCCGCAGGCCATAAGTGCATTAAGGAATTTTTACCTACTTAGGTGGGTTAAAAGTTCACGAATCTATTGTGGATTTGGAAACCACCATAGTGAGTCAGAAATTCATAGGAAATTCTTGTGAACTTCTGGTCCATAGATTGTGGATTTCTGACTAATTTTGGTGATTTTAAAAATATCAATTTTATTATTATTAAAAACCATTTATTTTGCTTTTTTTAAGCTTAAGATGCCTCTTAATAGTTGAATAAGAAATAATATTTGTTTGCTTAAATCGTAGAAAACCGCTCATGAGTTGACCCTCAAGGTGGATTAACGCATTTTCTGAAAAAAAAACAGTACATCGGGTGACTCACTTCGCGGATTCAAAGGATTTTAACTCCCTTTTTGTATCCACTGTACCGCTTACGTAACTCGGTTGCTCCGCTTTGGGTATTTTCAGTCGTCAGTAAAACAGTACCTTGAGTATAATTTTAAAAAATTCTTGCACTTCCTTTCGTGCATCGTGATTATCATTATTTATTTTCAATAGTGTTACAAAGTGTCATGTGGATTTTACACCTAAATATCATTGATTAAACACGATGTTAAAATCTGATATCCTGTTTAATATTTAATAAGGTTTAAAAAAAACGACCTGGTATTCCTAGTAATTCGTTAATTTTTGGTTAGTTAGATTTACTGAACTAACTTCTTGTGGAGACATCTTGTTCAGGTTTCTTTCTCAGCCTACGTCAAATTGACAGAGCTCAATTTCAATTGAGATCTCAGAAACGTAAAATTGCCTACAAATCAAAATAACAGTCATCATTCAACGGAAAAAAATTGACATTTAAGAATAGGTTAACGTGTTATGGATAACAATATAATTTTGTCTCCAAAAAATTCCTTACAAAATCTAAAAGTAATAATCTTTCTCATTAATTTATTTATTACGTGAGAATATATCTATTTTGTAACTTGAAATTTCTTAGAAATGTTCGCAATTTTTCATGAATTTTCTTAAGTTCCTGTTTGGTTCATTATAAATCGAATAATTTTTAAACTGAATACAGCTACATTTACATAAATAGCTTAATGAAAAAAAATGGTGGGGCAACAGCTTGTGAAGAATCATTAGTGACTTACAACTTTCAACCATTCCTGTGTGCGTGTCTATAGGAATAGAAGAACCTACAATTTTTTACCGAATCCGAACTTCTAAGGTGAGAGGCGTTTTATATCAAGTTACACTTTTGGAGGATTTGTCAATTCTGTTTGGAGGTGGAAGAGGCTAGTGATTCCATTCACAATTTCCGGCGTGACAGCCCTATGCACTTACCGTTATCCCACAGGCTACTAATATATAACTAAATACTTAACTAAAATCTAAATTTTCTATGAAAACATGCTTTGGTAAAATTTCAAAATGAAAACAAAGGATCCTTTTTGTAAGAATGAACTTTAAAAAAAAACTAAAAGCTAATTAAAATTTCAAGATTCAAATAAATTAGTTTGCTTCGAGGTTACAAAAGGAAGGTTAATAATTTTCACATGAAAAAAAATACTATAATGTACATAATTATATATGTAGATTGTAGGTATACATATAAATCTGATATCAGAGAAAAATTCACAAGGAACTTTTGAAAAGGATGACCTTCAAAACATTTGCCCCTTCCAGTTATTTAATTTTAATTGCCATTGAGATATTTAACCTTTGGTATTTAAGAGATGTTTTTTAAATGTAATGAAAGAACTTTGAAAATGTATAAATACATTTATATTTAATTATGTGGGTAGATTTTATTTCAACGAATGGAGGGTAAAGAATGACCGCTGACAAACGTTTCCGAAGCTTTAATATCTACCAACCAGCATTGAATTTTGATTTATTACAGCGTTTATTTTTTTTGCAAATAACTTATGAAGATATATGTTCATGAGAAGATATGTAAATATGTTTTTCTGGTCTTGGGTTTGATTTCAATTTAACTAAAAACTCAAGAAAGGACACTCAAAGAATTCTTTGACATAAGGCCACCCTATTATTGTTCGAATACAAAATCGAGATGAAACGATGAATAGCTCTTGCTAATCACTTCTTCATTGAGCTAAGGAGACAATTTGGCAATAGAGAAATAATCAAAAGAAGTGGCAGACAGTTACCTGGGAAATCCGCAATACCGAAAAACCCTGAATTCGTTGGCGACCACAAGTCGAAAAGGACTCAGCAACTAATTTAGCGTGTGAAACTGCAGATAGCTAGTTATATGAATATGAATCGGTAGTATGATTAGAACAAGTTTCTTGGTTAGAGCCCTGGTCCAGTTGCAGTGATCCTAAATACTACAATCACACTAAATTAAACTTCCTAACGTGTTTTTATGAATTTCGAATTCTTATATTTCTATTTCTATTCTATTTAAAATCTTCTTCGTTGCTCGAGCTATGTGACCGGTCCTAGTGGAACCAACAATGTTCGAGACCAAATTCAACTTGTGGCATACAAAACTTGTTTAACATCTGTCTATAAACATTTGATGTCATTTACAAAAATTATGGCAAATTCACATTATGAGATTTCTTTTGCCTCACATGTTAAAAAAAAAACTCTACAAAGTTTTTTGGTTCGTTAAGATGTATGTATGTATGTATGTTTATGGCAAGGTTAAAATCTGTTTACATGATTTGCGACTGGGCTAAGAGTATAATTCAATTCACCTAATTCGCCCATATTGGCCACTTAAAACTAGGCTTAAAGTACCAAAATGGTTATCTAAAGTGCCAATTTGTTCTAGTAAGTGTACACTGTGAAACTGGTACTAAAAATAGTACATTCTTTCCGCTTTCCATCGAGGTACCGAACGATGGGAATAATTATTAAAGAAACTCGAATTTCTATAATATTCATTATTTTTTTGTTCCTTAATTCGGAAATAAAAAATTCAAGTTATAACATCTCTTGGCCTAGAATAAAGAATTTTTGTAAGCAATGTGACTTGTAATTCTTTCGTTCACCGTTAAAAAATAGTTATTCTCGTAAAATTTTGCCTGAAATGAATCCTTACAAATTCTAAACGAATTAGTATCGTGCCATCTTTTTAACATTTAACTAAAGTTAAAAGTTAAAATTACCAAATACCTATTTTATCTTCAAACGTCATTTTGACACTAACAAATTTGAAAATGATATGTTTGATTTTGCATGAACTGTCACTGATCAGGCCGTGTTCAGCTGAGAAATATACATATTTATTATGATACTTATTTAAAAAAATGTTTAAAACTAAGAAAATTTTAGTAAAGAGCTGTAAAGGTAAATATTTAGCATCAGTCTTTTGTAATATTTAAAGTAACATTTCCCAATTAAGAATTGTTTTCTTCTTATGTATTTTTTAGTTATAAATAACATGAATGGAGAATTCTCTTGAAGACTCTTGAAATTATCCTTAGTCTTTATATTTAGGATGACGATTAAGAAAAATACCACTTATATAAATATGTATATGATACATATATATCTTTACCTAACTTTTACCAAAACTAAAAATATTTTCCGATCGACAATTATTTATACAAGAAAAAAAAAAACATGACACCATTTTCTTTTTTATCAGAAAGTTCCCATTTTGCATGAGTATTACTGCGCACATCTCCATTTGCGTTATACTTTTTAACGGTATTCCTAATATAATCCTACACCATTTTTTTTGGGGAGCCTTTAACCTATAGTCCCTCCAAAAACGAGACCACGCGCACTCTAAAACCATGTGATCCAAATATTCCACTCTCTCTAGTCTCTGGTTATACCAAACCAAACAAATTGTGCTTTATTCAATTCACCGTTTAACTGTAGTTGAACTTTTTAAAGCTCTTGATTAGAATATTCAGACATTAAGGTTGATTGAAAAACAAACGCTTTCATTCAAAACTCTCCGGTTTCTCCTGTCTGTAAGTTTTTATTTTTCTTTTTGCAATTGAATGGGGAAGTGAATGAATATTATGTGCATAAGTGTGTGTGAAGTTGAGGTATATTTTTATAATAAAAAAAAATGATAATGGTCTTAACTCCTGTTGGGTTTAATAAAGGTGGGTTGTTAGGTTGGAAGTATATATGTATATAATGAAAGATTTACCTTATAGGAAAAGCTTTTCTGTTAAATTTCTTCTTTTAGGTTTTCTTAATCTTTTCCACAAATTCGTAACAATCTTAACAAATTTATTTTTAATTTGTTATCATTTTTTTTTAATTAAACAAATCACAGACATTTTCACAAACTATATATTTTTATTTTATATACATATGTATAATATGTATGTATGTATAATGTATGTGTAGCAAAATATTTTATGAATTTTTAAACTTAAAGTTTAGGTTTTCACTTATTTTTTTTTTTATATAACAAATATAACAAATACATTCGTGCTGTATAGGAAATTGTTTATTTGCGAAAGAAGTTACTTAAAATTGGACTTCAAATGAAAAAAATTTCACTGGAACCTCTAAACATGCACCAACAGCTATCACCCCAGCGCAAGGACGTCTTCTGAGACGGGCTATTTCGCGTTTTAAAACGTAGCCCGCACATGTGCTCGCAAAACAATTAAATTTTTATTTATTCCATTTGAAATTAAATTTGGAATATTTAATATTCTCGATGAAGTCATTAAAATAAATTTAAAATACTCGAAACCTTTAATAAGTCCATAGGTTTCAAGTGCCACCGACGACGCGACGGAATATAATAGTTTCCCCGCGTGTTATGTAACTGTAAAGGTTACAATTATTATTGCGTGAGTGTTCGAATTAACGTTATTTTCAATTCTTGACAGCGACGTTTTTAAGATCTTTCTGTTAGGTTCGAAAGATTTTATTGTTCGAAAAAATCAATCCTCCTCGGTAGATGGACAAGGAATATTACTCGATTGGGTCCTGTTTTCCATTTCAAATGTATGTATATATTTGTCCCTAAATTAAGAAAAAGAAAAAAGAACTGGGACTTTCAAGTTGTGAGTCCCTCTTTTTTTTAAGGTGGCTTATTAAGGGAGGTTCGTTTTGGTGTGAGAGCAAGAGAAACAAGCGCGCACGAGACAGGTGAACAACAATTTGAGGTGTTAACGTTGGTGATAGCGGCGGCGGAGTATTCTGTACACGCAGCGAGCTTTTTTCACACCGATCTAACAGGCTCAATGGTAAACTTGTAACTGACGAAATACCAACGATTTTCGAAATTTCAAATTGTGCTGTAGACCTTCGAAAAAACGCTATATCCTGTGCCTGTCTAAAATGCATACACTCAAACTCTAATCGATTGCAAAATGGGGGTACTACAAAAGCTGTGTTAAAGGTATTATAGTGTGAGTAAATAAGCATTTCGTTACGGGAAAAGCTCTTAAATTCACCTGAGTTTTGAGGGGGATGATTATTCAAGATGACCCCAGGGGAAGTATAACTTTTAGGCGGAGAAACAAAAAGGTATAATTATTATAAGGTATACCTGATACCTAATAGTGAGTGTGAAATAATTTTAAGTTTCTTAATTGGACTCTTGGCGAAGGAGAATAATAGCTTCCGGCAGTCGCATAGGTGGATGGCCTCTATAAGTGAAACGGATTTGACGGATTTAGAACCAGCAGCATTTAAGTGCGTTCACATTGATAGTATTGCCAGTGTAAAATGAACTTAAATTAACTTTTAAATAATAATTTTTTAATTAAAAAACATGGTATACCTTGTGTATCCCCAAACAAAATAACCAAGAAGCTTCAAATCACAAGATCTTGGAGCCCAATTTACAGGTCCATTTATCATCATTATGCGTTCAACGAATGTGTCCTTTAATAAATTGATTGGTTTGTTTACTGCTGAAACCACATCTCTTCCATATTCATGGAATTCAATCGAGGAACAAAAGAGTTCTATATGGAATACCTTATACCGTAGACCATAACACGCTGATAAGGCAGATTTTCGAAAACTAGCCCACAAGCTGCGCTTTAAATTGGTAACATTGTTGAAGCGAATATGTAATGAGCATGACAATAAAATGAAATAATATGCGCGTTCAGAAAAATGAGATTTCAGAGATTTCGCTCCGTCAAAAAGTCAACAAGCGAATCAAAAACGTTTTTTCTCAGAATTTTGACAGCAAAGCTGAGTAGTTTTGAGGAATCCTGAGGTTACTTAGATCTCCGAGGTCTCATTTTTCTGAACATGTCTAATAACTTAATTCGTAACTATATCAAATATGTACCTACATTACCTATAAATAGATCGTGATTGTTGCTGCTTGGAGATATACCATTCTTTTGTTTTATCTTAAAATATTAGTACTGTTTGGTAACTTGAAATTTCTTGCGAATATGTATAAATTTTCACAATTAGCTGTCAAACTCTATAGCTAATTTAAAATATACAAAATGATGTACAGCTACATTGTGGGCACATAAAAAATAGAACGTAAGACACTTTTTCATAGCTATTGCATCTCCAGTTCCAGTTCCAGTTGCAGCATTGTGATCAGTCATACATACATACATATATGGGTCATTCTCACCAACTATGATATTTAACATAACATTTTGTTACAATTAAAACATTTCTTTTTTTATTTTGTTTATCTTTCCATAGACATGGTATTAAGTCTTTAAGAGCATTTTACTACAACTTTTAAGGAACAAAAAATACAGTAAAAAGTACTGAATCTCGAAGACATATTGTACTGACATTGTTTTTCTCACTATTTTTTTAATAATATTTTTGGTGAGATTCTGTTTTCACTAATTCATGAAATTAAATGAAATTCGGGGACAACATCCAATTATGATTATTATTTTAAGAAAAAATGTTTTGTCTTAATATTGTCAAAATTTAATCAATCAACTACTGCACTCAAACTTCTCTGAGAACAACATTTTTATTCGTTGATGTATTTTAATAGAACGAAAATAGATTCAATTGGAAAAACAACTAATGGACATGCCACGGTACTGACATTTTTTTTTGGGAAGCAATTTTTTAAATTATCTGTAATGTGAATTTTAGACGTTTAAACAAACTTATTCCATAGATTCTTGAGAAAACTTTACATTAAGGGTATTCATGGTATTCATTGAAAACTATCGTAAACGTGGCAAATTGCATAAACCTGTCAAATGTTTATACAAATTTGTCAGGTTTACGCAGTTTACAACGACTTTACGCCATTACATGAATACCCCTATTAAGTTACAAATAAATCACTGGACACAAAGAATCACAGTTGGCAGAGTATCAATCACCCATATGTGACTTGAAAGACGTCGGTAAATTTGTATATTATATAATATTATTAATATATATATAATAAACTTCAAGGCAAAGTGATGTGATGTTTAATTATTTTCAAACAATCATCAAACTCTTTATACAAAGGTCATTTCCCGTTAAAAGCCCATCCTAATGGTGTGTTAAAAAGTCTAGAATAAGAAGCTTTCTAAAAGTTGCCCCAAAACAAAATAACCCCTATTTTCCCCATCATTAACAAAAGTCTTAGAAAATAAACAACAACGATTCCCCTTGGTGGTGGAGTATAAGTATAAGTTAAAATAAGTATAAGTTAAAATAAATTATTTTGGATTATTGATACAACTTAGTGACGTCAGAAATTCATTTGATTGGTTATTTAAATAATTAATCGTAAAACTACCACCTAGTAAGACTTTCCGAGTAGGTAAGGTAGGTACCTACTATATATGTATGTATAAAGGAACGTGAGGGTGAAAGGACTAGTATATAATTAAGTTTAAAACTTTTAGGCAGCGATTTTGATTAATTAGGAACAATTTGACTATTTTATTTTGTGTTTTGGCTTTTATTGTCACAATGCTTTATACTGTTGAGATACATTATTTTATAAATTTAAATCCTTCTAAAGACGGGGGTGGGAGGTTTTGTTAGCACGTAGTTTCAGTCGTTTGAAAAGATGAAGTGGTTTGTTTAACAACGTGTTATTGTGAGCAAGCCCATTTTTCAAACACCATTATTCAGGAGTTTGAAAATAATTTTTTGAAAACTATTCATCAAAATAAATTAATTTAAAAAAAAAAATAAAAACTGAATTTTTTAGCTTTTAAAAAAGATACAACTTAATGTTGTTAGTTTTTTCGTTGATTTTTAATGACTTTGTTTACCTTTTAAGTAATATTTTTAGAAAACTTCCCATCTTGTGTAAACGAGAGGAAATACTAACCTCCTCCCATGCAATTTTTTCTTGTTTTTTAACCGCTACCGTAGAACATCAAAATAAAAATCTGAAAAAATAAGGGAATTACTTTTTCTTCTTTTTTTTGGAGTTGATTTAGACCAATCCAATATTATTTTTCGCTAGAATGTTGCATTATAATATTTTTGATTTCCTATGGCAATATTCTCAAAATTAATAGATAATTAATTGATTAATCTATTTTTTTACTTCAATCTTTAAATGAGCATCCTGAAAAAAAATCATACGACTTAATACTGGTTTTTACTTTCAAAACTGCCATATTTGTTGTCAACTTTCTTAAAAGTTATAAAACTTACCATAACTATTTTAGCCTTCGATCGAAAGTCTTAACAATTTGAACTCAATCAGAGAGGATTTAAAAAAAATAATAAAAAATAGTATCTGTCGCTGGAGTAGGTACACTAATGCTACTTAATTCTTAATATTAAATAAATATTTTATAGACACAACTCTTGAACCGGATGATGCTATGCTATGTATTAAAATATGAATTAAAAAGCTTCTACACAAATATAGACGTTCACGGCGTATGAGCTTAATAAAAAGGCGTAAACTGTTCTGCTCAAATTTTGACTAAAAACATACCCCGTGGTCATATTTCTCACACTAACAAGGTTGGCCGCGTTCCTTAATTGTTGTACAAAAATGCCTACATAGCCCATGTTTAACCGCAGTAAAATAGAAAGTAATTCGATTATAATCGTATATTAAAAACATATCCTTCTCTCCTCGAAAACAAAATTAAGAAGAAGAGTGTAATAACATTGCAATAGCTTTTTATAAAAAACGTTGTATGGCGTATGAGTGTTTTTCTACACGAAAGTGAAAATTTAATTCGCTCATAAAATTTCGGTTTAGCAGATAGCAGCAGCCAAATCTTTTCGCATTGGGTTGATGAATATTTAAATTAAATTATAAAGTCCAGAATCTCATGGTATACTAAATTAAAATTATTAAAACTTAAAAATATTAATGAAAATAATAATATAACTTTTTTAATATAGCCAAATTAAAACAAAAAACAACAACAATATTTCCAAAAATCTGTTAAAAATCTCAATACATACCTCTCTCCATTGAAATATCTTAAGCTTTATATCACAACAATTCTAAATCAATTATTAAAGAATACTGAATTTGAATTTGTCACAACACACGATCGATGAACAAAAAAAGCTGCATCAACCCATGTAATGTATTTAGAATCCGCTATACCAAACTTTCAATTCTTGATTTTACTTTTTTGGAAAATCTAGTTTTAGCCTAGTTTTTGATGCAAATACTCTTTATGTGCAATGCGATTAAACGAATCTCATGTAAAATATATCAAAGTTTGGCGTTGGTTTGGGGAAGCCTATATGATATAAGGAACTACAAGTATAAAAACAAAACAATAAATACGATGACAGAGAGTTTATTCATAGTGGGGGTTAAATCAGTCCAATGACGTACAAAGGTTCTAATTAAATGGCATAAATCGCCTGATTAGCGATAAGGACTCAAATTATAGATTCCTTTGCAAAACTTTTGGTTATCATGTACATTCGATGATTTACCAGTAATAATAAATAAAGTTAAACATACTTTTGAATGGGTTCATAAATAAGATTGTTTTTTTGTTTTTTTTTTTTTACAAAAACAAGCATATGGCAGCTTAACTCGATTAATCCAGTCTAAAATTTAAATCTGGATATATTAACATTGGGCCATATTCATAGTTCTCCGATAAGTTCTGATTTTGTCTTTGCTAAACTAAACTCCAGTTTGTGTTATTCATACACAATTTAAACTAATTTTTAAACTATGACCTGGAGTCTAACAATGAACACGACAGAAGGTATGTTTAAGTTGTATCAAAGTCAAAAATTAACAAACAAAAAATTTATATTTTAAATTTTTCAGCGAGAGCGATTTTATTTGAGTGTTTTTAATAAAATAGAATTGTAGAAGATTTTATTATTTAGCTGAATATAGATTTTTTTTTCAGTTTGCACAAATATGTAGCCGGTCGCCCTTTGAATTTGCAGCTCTCTTTTTATACGACTAAAGCCGGAGACACACCTACATATCTCGTGTGTTGTGTTGCGGAGTGATGTGTTGTGTCGCTGAATGTGCACAATAATCAGAATTTTGTCTTGTAAACTTTCATTTTTAGTTTCGATATTTACCCCGAACACTCTCATATCTTTCCCACTGGAGAATATATCTCCGACCCAGCGTGGTATGGCCCAATCGGTAAAAAGATTGATTCCGACACAGCACACCACACCACAATACATCACACGAAATAAATATGGTTCTACGCATATTAAATACATTGAAGCGACAGCGACATACGAGTCCACAACACATCACACGAGATAAGTGCGGATCCGGCTTAACACTTTTACGCGCAGTGTTTAAATACCGTCCCATCTGGTCTTTAAGTTTAGGGATTTCCCTGTTGAATATTGTTTTGGATGTCCACCAAAGCAGTTTTTAGCTGAAACCATTCGTATATCATTCCGTTTATCATACACAAGCATTAATATCTGCGTACCAATTCACGAAGCATTTCTTGTTTTCTGACCAACCGACCAGTGAATAATATTCCGATAATACTCTGCGACACATCCATCACACCAGATATTCTGCTTCCGGCTTAATACGAAGAGATATATATGTTCCCTCTGGTTGTGGTAACCGATAACTTATTTAGTGCGCCATCTTTCCTTCAAATATTAGCGCCAGAGCACCATCACTAAACTTGTCAGAACCAGACGTCACACTGACAGCAATTAGCGATTTTTCTATTCCTAGTTTATAGAAATTTTTGTTTACACTCTTCTCTGCAAAGTATTTCTATTTATAACAACCAAAATTGATTTTTAACAAAATATGGAAGAATTTAAAGTTCCAAATGCTGTTTCAAAACATAGCGCCAAAATAGCTGAGGAAAAACAAATAGATCCTATTCAGAAAATATCTACCGACGAAAAATCACAATCAAAACCTATACCCAGTTGCCCGTATGTAGAACCAAAATGGTCAGCTCGTCCCTCGGAAGAAAACGAATATAAATTCGAAGTTTTGAAAACTGGACAGATAATTGATGAGGTAAAGAACCTTCAAGATAAAGCCTTCTGGGTTTTCGGACGTTCTCCGGGAAACGACATCGAAATGGCTCATCCGACGGTGTCCAGATTTCATGCGATTTTCCAATATAGACCAAAGTTGGATAATGATGATACCGCTGAAAATAAGAAACACATTGAAGAGGGTTGGTATATATACGATTTAGGTAGCACTCACGGCACATTCCTCAATAAAATGAGAATCCCGCCAAAAGCCTATATTCGTGTTAAAGTGGGTCATATGTTAAGGTTAGGTGCTAGTATGAGAAGTTACATTCTCCAGGGACCTGAGTTCGATCAAGAACCTGAATCCGAAATGTCAGTGACTGAACTGAAGCAAATGCGGATCAACGCTGATGAGCAAAAGAAAATTAATGCTTCAGTTCAATTGGAAGCTATGGAAAGAGAGGATATTACCTGGGGCATGGGCGAAGATGCTGATGAGGAAACGGATCTTTCGGTTAATCCATATGCAAGTACCAATAATGAAGAACTTTTTCTTGATGATCCCAAAAAAACACTTCGAGGGTTTTTCGAGCGTGAAGGATTGGACTTGGAATACAAATGCGATGAAATGTCAGTTGGAACTTTTGTTTGTCGCATCGAACTTCCGGTGGACGATTTGAATGGAAAGCAAATTGTAGCAGAGGTTTGTCACAAAGGAAAAAAGAAGGACTGCGTAGTGCAATGCGCTCTGGAGGCGTGCAGAATTCTAGACAGACATGGTGTCCTTAGGCAGGCAAACCATGGTACATATATTGTCGTTCTTCAATGAAAACTCCCTAAGTCAGTTTCATTCTGAAAGTTGAGATATATCTCACAAATAAGCACTTTAGTTGCTCTAATTCAATAAAATTTTTTGTTTTAATCCTAAAAGCAATTTTCAACATTAAAAAATTGAGTTGCACTTAGTGAGTTTTCCTTGAATGAAGTGATCTTCTGATTTTCTGGATTTTATTTAAGCACACCTTTTACAGTAAAAATTGTCTAACCCTTTCCCCTCTTGATATTTAATAGAACCTTTAAAACGTAAAATCTTAAAACCCGATTCGGACGATGAAGACGATTTCTTTGACCGCACTGGAGATGTCGAAAGAAAAAAGATACGAAAGTCAAATCCAAGCACAAGCGTTACACTCACTTATGATGATTTGGTAAGCCAGTCGTTGTTTTAATTCCCGTTAGTTTTTATTTAAATTTCAATTACTCTCTTTCTTTAGCTTGTTCAAGAAACTGAAATAGAGGAAAAGTTAAACGAGGTTAAAACCAAAATAGAGGAATACCAGGAACTTGCCAGGCAGATGAAGGAATCCAAAAAGCAACAAGCCGAAGATCTTGACACTTTCATGGAAAAACTTACTGATGCATCCACAATTTTGGAAAAAACTGATTTATGGAAATTACAAATGGAAGAAAAGGAGTTACTAGCTGATCAAGACAAAATCAAGAGATTAATTCAAATAGCCAAGCCTATTGACCTTCCAGCAATTATATCATCAGATGCACAGCCGCCTAAAAAAGCAAGGCAATTGCCAATGATTGGAAAACGTAATCAATTTTCATATAAAACAATTAAATCTCTAAGAGTAGCGCCTAACGAGGCGTCAACGACAGTGGCAGCTGAAAAAGAGCTCAAGTCGGATGAAGAAGAAGTCGAGGATGAAGAAGAATCCATTCAAAGTTCCGCCGTAGAAAACCAAGAACTTTCAGAACTTCCTCCAAAGGACTCGGAAGAAGAAAAATCAAACAGATTGTATGGACCAGCATTTATTCCAGACAAAATAGCTTCAGCTTCACCAAATTTAACTCAAGAAAAAATCGAAGATGAGAAATCAGTAGGAACGGAAGAACAAATCGAAGAAACCCAAAGTAAGGAATCAGAACAATCAACTAAAGTTGATGAAGCAACAACGCAGGCAGTGAAGAGAAAACGACAGCGGCAGAGAGTAAGAGGAAAACGTGAAAACGTTGACATTGAAGATCAAGGCGAGTACGAGGACACGGAAAAATATTCAAAATGGGTTCCACCAGAAAATCAATCTGGTGATGGTATAACGTCTTTGAATGATAAGTTTGGGTATTAAAAAGAGATTTTTTTGAAACATGCACAACCTTTACTGTGTTATAGTAAAGCAATAAAAGTCAATGAAAAGTAGAAAAAAGATTCCAATATTGAACCTTTATTGGTTTTCTATAAAAGTTATGCCTATAGACAAGTTTTCATTGACTATTTTTTTCAAATAGATTTTTAAGTATTAATAAATCTAATTCAGTTGTTTCACCAAAATAGTTGGTACACAAAAATTCCTACATATTAAGAGAGATAATAAAAACATACATAATCCCTTTTCTCCAGATTTGCTATATACATTTTTTTCAAATGGCACCATGAAAGCAACTAATTGTTTTTAAATTAATAATGCTACGAATTTAAATATGAAAGAATATTTGTTTAAGCCTCAACCCCAATACGGTAGGTAGGATTCTAATAGAATTTGGCATAACAGAGTTGCCACTCGGAGCGTCAGAGGCTTTTAAAAAATAATTTAATGGCGCTTATCAACAAAAGTCGGCTGATTAACAATTTCCGTTTTTAAGAACTCAAATTATGGTTTGGTTTATAAAAATTTTGGTCACAACATTCTATGATTTATATGATTGAGTAAAAAACTTTTGTTTGTATTTTTTTTTTTTTTTTTGTACCAACCTTGTTTTTATAAAACTAATTCTATATTCTACAACTTAAATAATTAGCTAAATTAGGAGGCTTTGCATTTGCACTATTAGACTTGTTGAGTTAATTCAAAATAAACAGCTTTTAGTTCACAAAAAATGCCGTTATTTGAGGACGTCTTCCAAAGAGAAAAGCCAAAAATAAAACTTGGATTATACAACATGAAAATAAAAATTTAGAATTTTTAGTATTAAAAGCAGACTTATGAACACTACTACTATTAGATGAGATTTTCGTGCATTAGACTTTGAGGCGGTGCTTTAGATTTGATAATGGAACGCCATATCAAAAACAACCCATCGTGGTTCTTTTCGATATTGTAGACAAATTTTAAACAACATTATTTGTCATTCAATTATTATTGATGCACCCAGTGTTGCAAGATACAAAAAGAAAAGAGTTTGTATATGTTAAATAAAAAAAAAGTATTTATTATCAAAAAAATTATTCTTCTTGTAAGCGAAGTCGATGTTGTGTTAGAAATGCCACATCGAAGATGGCCTCTTGATTCAACAGCTCATGGACTTCGTATTTCAAACTTTCCTCATAGGCGTACAATATACTTGTGTCGAATAAAACCATATTGCACTGTGAAAGAGCCAAGATGCAATTACGTAAACGTGCAATGACTTCTCTATCGGATCTAGGAACAACATCGGCCAAGTTTTGGGTGAAACCACCATCGCCTTCGACTTCCGAATTAACAGTTGGTGATATCCAAATAAATCCATTGTTGCCCAGGATAATCGAAGCCCCGCAGGGCAGATTATGAAAATGAGTTTTTCGCCTTTTGACTAACGAGGGAAATACTTTAACGAGAATACCTTGAGATAATTTTCCATACTTTAGAGAACGAGTGTAAAGTGAAAGAGTTCCTTCGTCGTAGATGTTTTGTACTTCAGCTGAGATCAGGTCGCCTTCCTGCAGGTACTTACGCATCATTTGTTCATCTTCAGCTACTCGACGACGAAGCTCTCCGCCAGGTAGATTGACTGAAGATAAAAGCAAAACGGAATCCAAACGGGAATTCGTGTCCACTTTCCAGCGTTTTTGCTGAACTTCTGTAATGCGAGCTACAACGACATCACCTATTTCACCTACATATCTACTCTTGAGGGGTTTGATAGATATCAATTTGTTAACTTGCTCCATGACCCCTGCAACTGATGCTTTGATGTCTTCTCCTTCGACATAGGTGCCATGGCCCTTCATGAAGCCTTGCTGAGCGGTAACTACTTCTCCTGGGGTAAACAATCGAGGTATTCGATTTTCATTCTGAGAAAGTAAACCCATGTTCACTCGGTCGATTGCCAGGCGTATATTAACATTTGTGGACATTTTTTAAATCAACTTTTTTTTAAAAAGAATTCTATGAAAATTAAACTTGATAACACGATTTTTGTTTGCAAATATGCCAGGTTAGGATAGAATAGAAAGGGATACAACATAGAAATGTCATCTTTCATGACCGAGGACCCAACAGTAGCATGTCATGTCAAAAAGGAATCATTCACAATAAGCAAAGACAGAAAAAGGTAATCGTACTTTTTCTTAAGCATGATACACATTGCGGGCGTTCAACACAATGAAAAATCAGATTTATGAATTTTTCAAGCTACTGATTGGTCACATGACTTTAAAAGTCATCTAACTTTTAATGACAGCTGCCCAATCAGAAGCCAGAGAAATTCAGAAATCCGAATTTTGTCCTTTCAATTTTTGTATTCAAATTTTTCTTTTGTTCCAGCTGCTTATAATATGCTTAAAAAGAAAATACAAATAAATTGGTCGACGTGAGAAGCAATTTTTCAGGACAAGAGATAGTCTTGGAGGATTTGTCAATTCCTCGCAAGAGGCAGTAACCCGTGAAAAACATTTCTGTTTTTAGGTGACATACATAGGCTGGGAATCGAACCCAAGACCTTCAGCGTAACGGTCCAACGCACTAACCATTACGCCACGGGCTACTACTACTTAAAAAGAAATGTTGTATTAATTTTGAAAATAAAAACACTTTGCTGTTTTAATTAATATCCTATTTTGTTTTTATTCCGTTAAGATATTAATTTCTAATAAAATATCAAATTAAATTTGAAATCGAAAGAATTTAAAAATTCCAGTTTTTTGTATATGCAATAATGGATAACAATGACCAACAAGTAAGCTGATTTTTTAACTGATGGTACTAATAATGAGTAAACTAATAGTTTTGTTCTTTAAAGTTAAATACAAATTTAAATGAAGTTTGGCGAACCTGTCGTAAGATTCAAGCAGCTATATTTCGACATGGTTTTAACATCAATAATGAATTTTCTCAATATGACCCAAAAGAACATGGATTGATATCAGGTATGAAGTTAAGTATAAACTTTCACTAATCCGATCTATTATATTATTTATTTATTTTACAAGAATCAAAATTTTCAAGTATTTTGGGGAAGTATAAGAGAATCATTGGTTTATCAGATTTTGAAATTCGAGAATTGACTGACTATTTTCGAATTCGGGATGGGAGAATCGCTTATAAACAATTTTGTGGAGTTCTTTGCGAAGAAGGTAATCAAATTCATATTCTACTCGTACCGGATAGCTTTTATAAAACCGTAAAAAAGGTCAGGATCATAGTGAAAATTTGGACACTGTGTTTGGGCTTGAATGGAACGATCCGATGCACGTTAACATTTTAACTGATCAAGAAAAACGTCAGTTTTGTATTTTACTGATGAAAATCGCTAAAACAAGCATCATACCTCTGCTTCCATATTTTCAAGATTATGAATTGGTAAGAACCTACATATATTGAAAATTTGTATCGATTCTGGCATAGATACGGTTTAAACAAATCAATTTATGAGTAAATCAAATTATTACCGCCAAACTAAACAAAAAATACATAACAAACATTTGTAACCGGATAGACTTTACCATTTGGTTGTTTTGTCGTTTACCACCTTCAAGCCAGAATTTCACACATTTATTAATCACAAAGAGTAATGGGAATTTTGATTTATTTTAAATAATAATAATGAGTAATTTTTAATAAAATGAAAAATATACAACGCTGATATGTAATATTTATATAAAAACATAATAACATTTATAGGTAACAAGGAATGCTGGTACTGTTACTGTAGCCCATTTTTCAAGAGTCTTGCATTTTATGAAACTCGCTCTTTCCGAAAAGGATTTTATGCTCTTATTAAAGCGTTACATGAAAGATTCATACACCGTTAATTATGTAGCATTTGTAAAGCATATTGATGCTATAATAAAGTACCTGAAAGAACAAGGATTAATGGACGTATCTGATGTAATAAGGAAAAAATAAAAAAAAATTATATATTAAATACAAACTCATGTTTTATAGAATACAGTTTGTTTTCCCGGACAATTAATTGATCTTGAACTACCTGAGCTGCCATTTCCAAATGCTCAGGGCATAAATAAGCACACCCAAAGTTTTGAAATTCGTGATCAACCTGATGCCGTTTGTGATACGATATTTCGAATACAAAGTTATGTTTATCAAAATCGTATTCGCATCTCAGAATTTATGGAAACTTTTGATCTTCTTAAAGTGGGAAGTATAACAAGAAATCAGTTTTTACGTGCTTTAGATAATGTTGGCATTTCTGGCTCTAAGCGATTAAAGCTAAGCCAGAGAGAAATCGAAATGATTTTTGCAAGATATGCTGACCCAATTGACTTTGATCGTGTTAAATGGAAAATGTTCACCGATGAAATTGACAGAGGTTCGTTTCTGATTCTTATATTTTCGATTAAAGTAATATTTAAAAATAAATAAAACTATGTAATTGACAGTTTTTACTGAAAAAAACTTGGACAAACAACCTCAACTTCATGTAGAGGCCCCCCCTAAATATATAAAGACCCTACCTAAGTCAGGTCAACATAATTGGCAAGATGAACCCCAATCTGTTCGAGATCTTTGCGAAGAAACTATAAGAAGAATACGAAATAAAATCAATACAAGACGAATTTATTTACATCCATTTTTTAAAAATTATGATAAGTAAATTTTGATAAAAATTTGTATTGCTATTATTTGCCTTAAACTTAAAACAAAAAAAATAGATTGAACAAAGGATATGTTCGTCCGAATCAAGGGTTACAAGCTTTATTGAGCAATACAATTTTGATTTCTGAGGAGGAGTTCGCAGCACTGGAGAAACGTTATTGTAATGAAATGGGGTTCAATTACATGCGGTTCTTGGAAGATGTTGATCCAGCTGAATATGCCATTCCAAAGGTACCTACTCTAATAAAATTACTAGAAACAAGAAAAAAGATTAAACACTGGGAGCACTCATTAAAACTATTTTGTATTTTTAAGTTGAAAGAACCCCTACCGCTGAAAGACGTTCGTCAAACTGACCAAACTTGCTTGATTAAGAGCAAACGTACCGAACGGGATGTAATTCGTGTTCTTTCTAAGGTTAAAACACAAACGGCCATCAATAACGTGAAAATTATTGACTTCTTTGTTGACTACGACCATCACAGAGAAAGTCAAATTCCTGAAATGGACTTTCGTCGAGGTTTGGATAATGCAAATGTAAAACTTACTGTCGGCGAAGTAGATATAATTTGTGATATGTAAGCTAAACTTTGTGTTTATTAATTTTAAATTGGGTTAGTGCTTATTTTGAAAATTTTTGAAGTTAAATGCTCTCATATAAAACTTTTCATCAACTATTTGTTATACTTTTCGGTATTTTTTGGTGAAGTACCTACTACAAAAACTGCATGTTTTTTACGAACAGATTATAAAATTCTGGCATCATGCGTTGGTATTAAGATGGAAACTTGATAGTAATCTATTATTTATTTCTAATCCAATGAGCCTTTGGGAGCTTACAAATTCAAACATTTTCAAAAGGAAAATTTGATCAATTGAAATCGAATACACTTTTTTTTTACAGATTCCGTTCTTTGAATCGCGGTTGTACCGTTCGATATCGTGACTTTTGCAATGTACTTGATGAAATTTTTATTCAAGACTTAACTGCACAAAACAACACGATTCCCTTGAAGCACTTCCCTTGTGTAGATTGTGTTCAATGTTTTCTTAATTTCGAAGAACGAACAATAGCGTCAAAAGCTCTACAAAAACTAGCTAAAAAACCAGATCAAATTTCAAATCTTCAATCATTGTTTAAAGATTTTGACAAAGAAAATTGCGGCACCGTGACACAAAATCAATTTCTTCGAGCGTTAACAATTCGCGATATGAATAATTTGATCAGTAGTCATGAGTTTGAGGTTGTTTGTAAATGTTTTGGTTATGAAAGAGGTAAATTTGCTGATTTTTCTTTAATGAAAAATTGTTGTTTTTTTTTTTCTTCTAGGATTGCACATTGAATTTGATTATAGATCATTTTTAAATATCATAAATATTTTGCATGAAACTGGACAAGTAAAACGACAGGTTTAAGATAATTAATGCTTTAAATTTTGTTTTTATTATGTACATCCTTTCTGTAAATTAATTTGAATCTTGATAACTTTTGTATTCATCTTTTCAGCTACATATATTTTTCCAAACTAAAATAAAATCCTTAAAGCAAATTGAAAAAATTTCATGTATTTTTAATATTTTAAACCTACATTTATATTATAAATTTTAATCAAATAGATATATGTATGCCGTGGCACTACAACTTTATTTTGCAACAAACAAAAAATCGATCGACAAACTAATCAACTGCAGTTTTTCAATTTATAAATTTATACCAATTGAAACCTCACTGAACTGACTTCCATTAGGACTGGCACCATATCTGTCAGCCTTGTTCCTTTGGAGGTGTTCATGAGTAAATGCAACTACTCGTGTTCTCATTTCCGAGTACATGAGATTTGTAGGAAAATCAGATCTGTGCGCTCTATTTATTATATATGTATATGATATTGATACTCATGAGTACCTTGCATTTGCACCTCCAAAGGAAGACATCTATTGTTTGTTGCATAATGTGTTACGATTCTTACTGACTGATTTGTGACGTCTCCGTTTAATTAAACCAACTTTTTTACCACAATACCGTATTAGCTGCCAGTTTACTTCGAACTCGGAGTAAAAAAAATAAAAAACCAATGCTGAAATGTTTATCAAAAATTAAATTTATTACACTACAAATAATTATAATTAATTTAAAAAAGAGAGATTTAATTTCCATAATTGACTGTACTGAAAAATAACTATTGGAAATTATTGAGAATAAAAACTAAATATTTCCCTTTACATATTATGAGACAAAGAATAAAATATTAAGTAATCCTTTTAAATGAATGTGCCTCCAGTGTTGGTTGGTTGATGTATGCTTGATGTGTTCTTTTTCTTACTGTTTTAATCTCCACTACATACTTATTTATTATTTAATGTAAATATATATAAATTTTAGTGTAAATATTAATCATTTCATTCTTTTCTTGTGTGTAGACTAATTATTTATTAGAAAAAAATTACTTCTCATTTTCGTCTATTTGTTTTTTTTTTTTTTGTAATTATCAGTCACAGTAATTTATACAAAAATACTAGAAAAGAAATTTTAAATACGATTACGAAAAAGTACTAAACTAATTGGTTTTTGATAAAACAAATTGTCTTATTTAATTCTCATTATTTTTTTATTATTATTATTATTTGTTTATTTTTTATTAAGTCTGATTCCTTTTGTTTATTTTACTTTAGTATTTCTGCTCAAAATATTTTCATTATATAGTATACAAATAATAAACAACAAAATTTTCTTTTCTTTAATATTTTTTTTAATTTACTTTTGTTTGTTTTGTACATTTTTATTTTATTTTTTTTTTTAAAGATACATATACATACGATTTTATGTATTACTGTGTTTTATTTGTTTATGAACTAAATAGAAGAATTTCGTAAGCAACTTTTGTGTTTTTGATGTTACTTTTAAGATACAGAACATTTTGTTGATTGTTTTCTTTATTTAAATGTAAGAATGATGTTCGGAAGGCAAATCACCCTTTACTTAATTTTTTGTGGTTTGTGTTTTTAAATTAATATTTTGATCATTTCCACCCTCCGTAGAACAAATTTCATGTTTTGAATGGAAATTTTAACTAATTTACTTCCCTCCTCCTGGTACGGAAAAACGTGTTCGTTATAAATATTACTATGCAAACTATTTTTGTGGTAATTTTTTTTTTTTTTTTTGATGAAAAATACCATCGAACTAGTTTTTTGTTCTTTAAATAGGTTTTTGTTGGTAGTAGTTGGCATCTTCCTTTTTCTACTGATTTCTTAATGTTTTGTGATATACACTTACTTTGTTCAATGTGTCTAAATTGATTTTTATTTGTTTTTATTTCCTATTTCATAACAAATGGAATGGTGAATGGAAGAAGATGAATGAAACGCAACTGTCGGTTTTTGTATTATGTTGTTGTTGTTGTATTAAGTTGTCTGAGTTCTGGTTTTGTATGAATTGGTGAAAATTGTGTATTATATTATTTTAAAAAAGTACGCTGAAATTAAAAAAAAAATGTTTTTCTTTAATATTATGTTCGGAATTCTTTAATGAACGCAGTGAACTTACCACAACAAACTATAAAATACGGCAATACGATTATTATTTAACTTAGTAAGGTTGATGCCTTGGCTGACGACCAGTCCCCCTTTGTTTGCCTGTCTGATAGGAACCTAATGAAGAAATTAAGAAATAGATGGTTCAGAAAAAAATCATTTTATTGTTTCTACTGAAATATTCTAATTAAGTTAGTTTTGATGGTAAGATATAATATCACCTGCATGTATTTTTTTAATACCACATTTTAAATGAGGAAAAAACCTTAACACAAACATAACTACAGCAGGCAGATATGAATAGTATTAGCTGCATTTTATTACCGCTAATGATCCATATAAATCATACTGTGAAAATAAAACGATACGGATCAGAGTGACGACTGTTTTATATAGCCATCCTTTTTTCCTCCTTTTTCATGTATTTGTTTTTTTTTTTTTTTTTCTTTACGCAAAAAATTCAAAACTTAATTGCCAACTACCCGCTACTAATATCATGAAACGTCATCCTGATGATCCAGAATATCGTTTTGCGGTTATAATGCTTGATCTATATGGATCAAATCTGATAATAAAATAACGGCTTTATACATATTATATTACATATGTATATACATACTTATATGCTATGTATGTATACTTGCATAATCTAGATTTTATTTTATTGGTGAAACAAAGGTCAAAATGTGTTGCCATAAATACATATATGAATTTAAATACGCAATGTACATAACTGAATATTTTTTTATTGATATTTCATCTTGAACTTTCAAGTTTCGTAGATTTTTGTGTTTTTCGAAAAAGTATACATAAATTATTACGGAAAGCGCTCTGGATAACCCCACCATTCAATCTCTGCTTTCGAAATTATTGCAGACAATTCTGCAGAAGGATTAAGAGTATTTCCACAAAAACTTTAAATAACACGCAAATTGAATCAAATGGTGGATCTAAACGGCATTGTAAACAAGCATTACTACATACATGACGTGAAACCGCAACCAGCTCGAGTCACAGTGGGGTGTTCAGTTTCAACAAACTACATTGTCGGGCCATGTTTTATTGAAGAAAAAGGTCGCAATGAAGTAATGGAAGACCTAAATTAAAAATGAATTACACCCCTTGCAACTCTGTATGGATCCAGCAAGATGATGCAATTTCACACATACCCAGGCAAGTTATGACGGAATTGCAGTGGAAAGACCCAAAAAAAAAACTGATTTTCATTAATTCACATTCAATTTAGCCCTACACCTTCCACCTACAAAACTAAAACCACAAATATTAATTTCTCGAAAATTTAGGACCCACACTACATACATAAATTTGTATCTGATGAAAGATCATTTGATAAAACTAATATGAAGGTAACTTCGAGACCTGAAATAGGGTAAGTCTGTATTTTATAAACATTATTATCTATTAAAATAGAAAACTTAATGAAATGTCATTAAAAATTGACATTGATAATCTGTTTCGATACATAAAAACTTTTTGGTAATTCCATTTTGTTTCATAATCTACTCTTAAATCAGTAACAACTTCGTTTTGTCCTTTCTTTCACCATAATATTATCAAGTACCTGAATAATTAAAAAAAAAAATGATAATATATTTTTTTTTTTGTATTCAAAAACACACTTAAATACATAAAAGAATCTAAACACATCTAATACTACTTTGGGGCAGCATGCTGGGAACTACGTTTTTTAACTTTTTGCTTAAAAATAAAATCAAATAACACTGAACACACCACCCTGCTTAATTTGTTTGCTTTCCAATCAATTTGTTTAGAAATTTAACAAAAATTATGTTTTAAAATGTGCGGATTTTTTAATTTAAGAATTCGCAAATGGTGGTGCACACAAAAAATATATGTTAAAAAATGTTTTTTTTTTTTTAAGTTAACTCTACATTAAAAAAAAGACCACTCAAAAATCAAATCGAATTTTGTTTTATTTTGTCTCATTAGCAAATATTTATATATACGTATATAAAAAACCGATATTTATTTCATTTAAAAAAAAATCAAGTTAAATTATTTATGTGTGTAGTACCTTTGGCACCGCCTCGTGGTCCACCAGGTCGACCACCGCCGCTACCGTATCCGCTACCGTAGCCACCGTCATAACCTCCATAGCCATAGTCTGAACATTAAATTTATCACAACACATTTGTTTAATATTATTTGAATATTTTTCTTTTAAACAAAATTTACTTTAATTATGTATATTATTATAAGAGAAGGAAAAAATGTGTTATTAGCAAATTTAAAGCTATAATGTATTTAGTTTTTCTACGTAAATATGTTTATACATGTTTTTTTTTTTTTATTATTTATCAAAATCGACTTGGGTGGTGGGTGGACTTGAGGGCAATTCAGTTTTACAATACGCTCGTTTTTTCTTTCAATTTTACAAAGAGAAAGAGAGATTGAAGTTATGTACACATGTTATGTTGTAAATAGTAAATTAAATATACTAAATAAACGAAAACATACATATGTATATAAATAAATACTTATTTAAAATAAGATACTCAGCATAATTTTGATCTTATTTACTTAACCAGTTTGTTTATTATTATAGAACAAAATAAGATTTAAATACAAAAAATATTTTGATTCGTATAAGGAAAGCAATTTTCAACTAACCTATTATGCATTACTTGTGACTATTTGGCATAACCGATTGCGATTCTCCTAAAAACATTTTCCTGCGAGTCGCTAGTCTTAATAATTGAATCTTCTTTAAATTAATGGTATGCGGGACAGTATTCAAAATGAAAATGTAACAGAATGTGGCATACTTAGGAAATGCGATGTGTAGAAATCTTGAAATTTCCATAACAAAAATTTTACATATATTGTTATTACAAATTTAAGATCTTAAAATATTTGTTATTGTTTTTTTTTTATTCCCGGGATAAAAAAATAAAAAAACAAATACTAACTACTCGAATTGTACCGCGAAACAAATCACAACTGTATAGATGTACTTAATCAAATGGCGTTTGACTTTTAGTCCATACATAAAAACTGTCGGCAGCAATGATTTCTGAAGGGAATGTTAAAGCTCGCTATCGATAACACCTTAAAAAGCGAAATTCGCTTAATCATTCGACTTAAGTCGATTCGCAATTTATAATGTGGGTTTATATGTATTTCGCAGTCATAACTAATTATTTGTAAGTATAAGTGTAAAGCATTTAATTTTTTTGCAATTTTATTGTTTGTTTTGCAAATGAATATTTTTAAAATCAAAGAGGATGAAAAAAGCAAAAAAGACATTTTCAGAAACATAGCCCAATTCTGAATTTTCGTATTCTGCTTTCCGTCGAAGGAAAACAAATGTTCCAAAAAGCTTTTAAAACTGCGATAAAAATAAAATGTTAACAATTAGATTCTCTCGAGAACTTCAAAAATAATTTTGTGTCACATTAAGAGAACAATTCACTTGAATCGAAAAATTCGATCGGATCGGATAGCTTTCTGCTAGGGGGCTGGTAGACTCTTACCGGAAGACCCCCATAATTTATATCATTTTCCTTTGTTATTAATTAATAAATAAACTTATATACATAGTTAAATTCAAGTTTTTAAACTACAGCTTGCAACACTTTATAACCCACCTCTACCTATAATCTGTTATAGTTATAAACAATCCTAATAAAACCTGAACGCACGCCCCAAAATGCTGTTCATATGTGTATTTTCGATAGTTTTGGTTAAAGTTTTTTTGGCTACCTGGGGCCCAACTATGTAATTCGATTCTATAAGAGGGTAATTGCAGCGTTTAAAAGCAGTCATAGTTGGGCCCCTGAAATGTATTTGCGAAAAAATTGACAATTCGTCAATTCTTGCCATTAACTGCCGTTCATATTAGTCGTTCGGATTCGCGATAAATTCTACGTCCCTCCATTTCTACCGATCGATAACAAGCACACAGGAATGGTTAAGTTACCAGGCCCTGGGGCTTCACGAGCTATCGCGCAGCCCAATGTAGATAATGTATGCTATAATGACTGATTCTTAAATAACTTAAATATTTAAATAATTTTTTTTCTCGGCTTAAAACTGCCAGTTATTTTGATAAAAATAAACTTTTGTGTTTTGTTTCGGGAAAAAGCTCAGTTCTATATTTAAAGTACGTGCTAACAAGATTTATTTTTAATGTTGCAAATGGATCTATCATATGGATGAATAATGGGCCCTATCGCGAACGACATTTCCCGGGAAATATTTCCCACGTTCGAAAAATTCGTATCGTGAATGGTGTTCGAAATTCCCCTCGGAATTTATTGCTATCGTGAACAATATTTCCATGGGAAATTTGTTGTAAAATTTCTCTGGAATTTTTTCCCATTTATTTTGGTGGAGAAATTAAGGCGAGACGGAGGAATTGAAACTTTTTTGATAAATAAACACAATTTTTTAATTTTATTATGGGACGAACTCAACAAATCAAATCAAAATAGAACCAGTATTATGGAAAAGAATACTATAGAGACTGGATTTACTACCTACAGGGTAAATAAGATTTGGTAAAATTTGGCCGAAATGCATCTTCATTTTGATTACCTTCTTGCAGCAAAAAAACGAAAAATGCAAAACCAAGAAAAAGATCAATCAGTTTATATTTTTCGAAAAAATATAATTTTTTCTTTCTTTGCTCTTCCGCGGTTTGAATTTTGATCTATTCTGGACAAAGCTTTTCCTCGAAAATGTTAAGGAAGTTCGAGAAAACTTCACAGAATGTTGACTGGGCAAGACCTCCATCGTGGTCCTTGCCGACTCCTCTTTGGTACCCACCTTCAGCAAAAAAAACGCAGACATGCACTAAGCCTGACGATGTGTGGACACTGGACAGTGTTTTCAGATAGAGGAATTTTGTTCTTCTGCGAAATTTAACACCTCGTTCAAACGGAAAAATATAATTGGCAACATGAAAAATTCAATTATTTTGTTTGTTGTACCCTAGCAAGGTATCGAAGAGGACAATTTTATGCAATTTTATACAATTCAGTTGAAATGATCGCACCCAATATTTCTTTCTTCACATGGATGGGGAATTTGTTTGGGATATTTTGTTTTATTGTAAAGGGAATTTCTACTTAAATTTTATTTTTTTTAATTATGATCCTTTGATAACACTGCACACAATTCGAAATTGATCTCCGAAAATAATTTTGTTTTTTGAATGTTGGTAGTTTTTTCCCTGGGAAAAATTTATTCCGAGGGAAGTTCACGATAACTAGAAATATTTCTTGGGAATGAAACTTTCCGTGGGAACTAAAATTCCCCGGGAGATTCCCGATAGGGCCCAATATAAATGCAAATCTTTTAAATAACTTACCTTCCTTTAGACAAGCTGAAATCACAACGAAGCCTTTAATAAAAGTATCATCGGAGTGTAATAATTCATTCAGCAATTGCGTATTGTAGCATTATCCAGTAAATTCATCTAGTAAAGCAACTTCAATCTAAACTAACTTTACTTGTCAACAAATAGAAAACTAACCGACATTTTTTAAAAGTACCTACATTATGGCTTGATTATGGAACACGAATGGAAATTCAAATAAAAATTTTGCTTCAATTTGACAAAACGGTACTTCGATGTTACTTGGGTAGAAATATTTGAAGTTCCAAGTTTGTTAAACACTTTTCAACCAAATTTGATTTTTATTTTTTAACAGAAACCATAATTATGCTTTTGCTAATAATAGCTCAAAATGATGGGTCAATCAGATATCATAGATATTGGAAAGATTCAAACAGTAAGACAAACCTCAAAAATAGCGAATATATCGAATTGGTATTAAGAGAAATCACCTACACTATCCAGATTCCAGACACTTCCTGTGTGACCTCATATCAAATTCCAAGTGAATATTCAAGTCAAATTTGTATATATTAAAATGAGAAAACGGATAATGAATGAATTGCTAAATTCTCTTAAGGAAAAAATATTTTATGAATTAAGAGTTTTAAACTAATCAAACAAATTTTGCTAATATAATATGACAACAGAAATCAATACACCGTTAAAATTTTCACCTGAAAATGGGTGCTTAAAGTAAAAAAAGTATGTTTAAAGAAATTGTATTTTTAAATTGATAACTAACCTAATACGTTTATACTTAAAAGCGAAGTGAAATCAAAATCAAAGTGAAACATTAATAAATTTCGCGTTGAAAGGTTTACAAAAACAATGTTTTCATATGGACATGTTTTGAAATAGTCACTGTAAGGCGTTTTTCGAAAAAGACGGTATAACGACACGGCTGGCTCTAGAAGTGCCATTGGAGTTTAAGTAAACCGACTCTCGTTTTAATGGTTAGAATGGTGAAGAAAGAAGAGAACGGCAAAGTTTTAGTTTTACTTAAACGCCATTCAACGCTTCTCGAACCCTGTCGTTTTACTGGCGTTTTCGTAAAACGCCACGGAATAATAATTATCTTCCAAGCTTGAATGTACAATTTTAAGACATTTAGCGTAGTACCTCATTACGTTAAAACTTAAAAATTAACTTAGCAAAATCAAACTACAACATTCTAAGGTCGATAACATAACTTTTCAATCTCCCTTTCTTCCATAAGAAAAATCTTATCAAAGGTAAAAAAAATTTTAAGTCACTTTTTATGTATACCAAAATTGTTCGTTACAAAACACTTTTTGTTAACAAGAAAAAGAAAAAAATTATCAACACTGAAAATGAACACTAAAAATGCTAAATAAACACCAACATTAAGTTTTCATTAAAAAAACACACAAATTTAAACTACAAAAGCGGATGACTAAGAAAAATCCTCCATCGTTGGAAAATATGGTAAATAAAAAATATATGAGAAACACATTGTTTGTTTTGATTCTTTTATTTGCCTTTTCTTTGTTTTGCTTTAATAAAGAACATTACCATATTGTTGTTATAAATTTTTTTTAATATAATATTCTGTTTGTCAAACTTTGTCGATTCGTTTTGTAATGATTTTTCTTTAAATATTTCATTTTTTTTTGTATATAACCAAAAGCAAATTCACTTTAATCATGATGGTATATTATTTGTTTGTATTATTATTTAACCATTTTGAAAAAAAAAATCATTTTAAAAAATGATTTTTGGATTATAATTGTGTATTTTAGTAATTTTGTTTGTATTTTTTTTTATTACAAAAGAAATAAATAATATTCTCATGTTTCACAATGCATTTCCACATATATTGAATTTTTTTATTTACCTTATTTTCCACAACTTTTGCGTTGGCAAATTTATTAACTTTGTAATGTCTCACCTCACCCCTTTCGCGGAAGGTTTTCTCATTAGTTGATTTAATTTATCTTGAAGTTACTATATCAAACAACTACTCTATTGTTATTATTGATTAATAGAAGTAAGAAAAAAAACTCCCAAGTTTTACTAAATTTTCATTCTTTCGCTCTTTTTTTGGGTTACGAATCATCGTCAGAAGCAGATTTTTTTGTTACTACTTTTTTTATAAAGAACAAGAAAAAACAACAACCGGATCAAATTTTGTTTTCTAAACATAGCCAAGATCGAAAGTTAAAAAATATAAAAGTAAAATTATCATTGTATCATCCAAAGAGTGAGGCGAAACATTAGAAAACTCGGTATCACAAAAATAAAATAAAATAATAAATATGTTACATATCAAAATTTTAAAATGAATACATAAATATATATAAAATTACCATTGATATATACATGAGTATATATATATATTGATTTTGATATATATATAATTAAAAAATAATAGAATACATGGGAAAAGACTCAAAATACGTATTTTAAAAAATAATAATAAAAATTTAAGGAAATATTAACATTGAGAAACATGCAGCCAAAAACGTTTTTCTGTTCATTTTTTTTATATTATTAAATTTACTTGTTTTTTTTTTTATAATAATTGTATGTACGTGTATGTTAGCTACGAAAATATTGAAAAATATTTTTTTTATTTATCTTTGACGAAGTGTGTTCTTATTTATTGTATGTTTTTTTTGAAAAATAAAAAAATGACTTTTAAGTGTAAGTTAATAAATTGAACTCTTGCACTTAAAGAAGAGCGCAAACACAACACAGACAAAAATTAAAAATTGTGTCGTGTGTTTATAAAGATTTGGAAAATAAAAAAAAATAGATATTTAAACAAATGCGTGCAAATAAAAGAAGTATCCAACGCATTTGCGGGCGCTGTTTTTTTTTTTTGTTTGTTTTGTTTTGCTTCTTTTTTACGACGACAAGGTGAGTGTATGCTGTGCAAAAGCAACAGCTACCATTGTTCGTTCCTATTCCTTATACTATATTAAAATAGTATGTTTAAAATAAAAATATATATATATATATATAAATATAAATATTGCATACGAAAATATATGCATTTAGCTCGATATTATAATATACATAGATTGTCTTTGTATATACATATAATAAGCTCTTCTACGGGCTTGACTAAATACAGTCATTCTTTTTATACACATACATTCATAGATGATGTGTGTTTTAGGTGTTAAGTTAATAACTCCTTTTGCTTGTTTTTTTTTTTTTTTTTTATATAATAAAAAGGCACAATTAAACTTTTGTGAAAAAAGTTGATCTTGAAATGTTTTGCTGTGTTTTTATATCTCAACTATGTAGCTTGTGAGTGGTTTTGTTATACATTATTTTGTTTAAACAATATTTGAAGCGTAAACATTTCGTGTTTAAGAGCAGCATTCCAAGAAACAACTACTTCTCTATAAAAGTGGTTTTTGGCACAGTTTATAAATTGCTTGTTTTGCAGGTCCAACTGTTGCATTATACTTGAGGTATGTCTACATACGAGTAAGTATGCTTGTGTATGTTGTGTGTGGTTGTTGTTTGTTTAGTTTTGTTTGTGGTTTGTGATTACGTTGTACATGAACTACATACATGCAATTTGATTTAAGTTGAGATTTTATCTTGGGGAGGAATTTAAAATTTTGTTTGCTAATATATATATTTTTTTTTTAAGTCAACACACTCTTCGCCAGTCATACACTATTATTATTATTATTATATTATTTAAGAAAGTTCAAAATAATCTAATTGTTTGCACCTTTCTTTAAAATGGTGTTAATACATTTAGATAATTTGAATTTATTTTAAAAGTTACACAAAGTAAAAATAAAATATTGAATAAATCTAGGAAAAATTTTAAAATTATACTCGGATTGATAAAGAACAAGAATTTTATCAATTTTTTCAAAGAGATACAACTACTTTTCTCTTGTTATTTGAAATTTAAGAATAATAAATTTCGTCGCAAGTGCAAGTTAGAATAAATCTAAATAAATTTTCGTTAACTATTCCTTCAAGGTGAAATTAAAAAAAAAAATAATAATAAACGAAAAACAAAAAAATAAACAATCTACTGAACATTGTTTTCATTATTTTGTTGTTGTGGCTGTTCTGTTCGTTTTTGTTGTTGTTGTCTGTGATTGTAATTATTTGGTCTTGATCTATTGTTATTATACGAGTAATTAATATTGTTGCTGTTTTGTTGCCTAGTAGTATTGTTCATATAATTTTGAAATCTTGGTTTATTTAAATAACTGCTGTAGTAGTGGTTGGCGTTTTGTACAGTATTCTTATAGTTTTTACTTTGATTAGTGATGATAGCTATTATTTTTGTGGTATGATGTATTATTATAATAGTTATTAGAAGTAGATTGGGGATTGGTATTTTGTTGAGTGTATTTACCATAGCCATAGTCGTAGCCGTTGTAATAGCCACCGCTGTAGTAATCATAACCAGGACTTGCATCATAGCCGCCGCTGTAGCCGTAAGCTGGGTATGCACCTTGGCCGGACCATTGATGGGGATAACCTACAGAAGAATGAAGAATAATTTAAGGCTTTCGTTAAAAAATTGCCAAATATTTTTTTTTCTTTGGAATACAAAAAAAAAAAAAAAAACAAATAAAATATAATTTCACAAAAAGAAATTATTTATTAAATATAGAAGCATTAACTTCCGAAATGTTGATATATCTAACTAAAGAGAGGCTCCCAGCTGGGAACTATGGAATCCGATATTACATTATGTGTCCCCAAGAAAACCACCTTAAGTCTAAAACAAAAAAAAAGCTTGCTTTGACTTAAAAAACTGGCAAGAGCCCAAAATACCCAAATTAAGCAAAAATGGACTTAGAGCAATATTATTTTAAACGCTCCATATAATCGATTTTTCGCCCATCTATGCTAACCTTATTTATGTCGACATACGATTCTGCACATTTGCAGAGCTTCAGATCTTAGCTTCAAATTAAACAGAGCAGTTTTAAGGATAGACGTTCAATTTTTAAAATTGTTTTAAAGTCGTATATAAGTTATCTTAAATTAAGAAAACACAATTCTTACATAACGTATTATGTACATTATGTATGTGCCCAAGGTGAATTACTTCAAATAGAACTATGAGACGAATTGAATTACTATTAATTGGACAATTATGGTTCCAATTTTACACCGCATGTATCTACAAAACTACATTCAAGCTTTAGTGATTTAGTTGTTTGAATTTACGCGAGCCACATTTTTATTCAGGCCTTCGACAAAAAGTCAAATCAGTATAATTTTAAGCTTCGATTTCTAACAAAATTAATAAACGAGAAGTATTTTTTCAGAAGGCATGAGTATTAAGTTAATACTTTTTAATAAAACCCAACTATGTTTATTTTGCCCGCACAGTATAAATACATAGTGAATTTGGAAAATTAAATTTCATATTTTTCATAATAAAAAAAATTACCTAGACGATAACCTCCACGACTACCACCACGTGGGCCACCACCACGTCCTCCACGCATCGTAGACATTTGTTGGTTCTCAGGTTTTGGTGTCGCCCTCTTTACATCTACCTCTTTGCCAGAGATCTTTTGCTTTGGTGTTTTTAACAATTCATTGACAACTTGTTCCGAATCGAAAGTTATAAAGCAGAAACCCTTGCGCTGTGACTTTTGTTTGTCGAATGGCATTTCCACGTCAACAATCTGTAAATAAAAACAAAATCAATCAATAAATAATACTAGATTTATTTTCAAGTTTAAAAAATTACATTGCCAAACTGTCCAAAATAGGTTTTAATTTCGTCATCACTAATTTCAGGGGTAAGACCTCCAACAAAGATCTTTCCGTGACGGGCCTTGGCCTTCTTGGGGTCAACTTTCTTATTATTGATAATGTGATCGCTCACAGCGATAACCTTATCAATGGCGTCAGCAGATGTATAAACGATAAAGGCAAATCCTCTTGAACGACCGGTTTGTGGGTCTGTTTTGACATTGATGCTTTCAATCTCACCATAGTGACCAAAATGTTCACGAAGTTCCTCTGTAATTATATTAAGAATATAAATTATGTATAATAAAAAAAATATAGTAAGTATTTTTGAATTCAAATAAACTTACTTTCTGTGGTTTCCCAGCTGAGTCCACCAACAAAAAGTTTCCTGAAAATATTCAAACAGTGAAATTAGTATGATCAGTTAAAAACCTGCGAGGAATGCTATTTTTTTTTTTTTTTTTTTTTTTTTTTTTTTTGTAATTTCTTTTTTTCTTCATAAAGTTAGAATTTACTGTTTTGTTCTTACTTTGTTTTAATAAGCAAAGAAAAAAAACGTTAAGTATATTTTCGGGAAAATTTTTACTACGTTACGTTATTTTTACAGACAACTTTCCATTTTCAGTAAATTTTTTTGCAAGTTATATCTCAAAAAATATTTGCTCCACTATAGTGAAAAAAGGACAATCAATCAATAGTTATAAAGAACAATCTCTACTTCAAGAATAAATAAATCAAGTTCAAGTGAATATTTCGAATAGTGGAATAAAAATCTACAACAAGAATTTGAAAAATTTTGTTTTTTTTTTCTTTTTTTTTTTTAACAAGTAGTAAAACAACAATGGCCAAAGTATTTGTCAAAGATGATAATATTTATATGTGTATCTCTTATTAGTTTCAAAGCTTTTTCAAGTAGTATTTTTCCAATAATATAGCAACAACAAAGCTTTACTTTAAACGGAATTTTCAATAACAATTCAAGATAAGATACTATTTTAAGAGTTATTTTTTATTTTGATCAGTGTATTTATTTTATTAAAATCCAATATTTGATTTTTTTTTATATTTTTTGTTTAATAAATACCATCACATCGATTTTTCTCTCTGTTGTGTCTTTCTCCAACTTCGGTTGCGTTGATTCGGTTCTCCATACACACAGATCTAGCTAGAGGAGGTATCATTGGTGGCGTGGCAGTAGTACTAGTAGTAGTAGGTGGGGTAGTCTCACATCCACGATTCTTTAAGAGCTTTGATTTTCTCACTCATACCTGCCGGAGAGGAACAAGGTTAGTTCACTCTATACACAACAGGATTCCCTAAGCAATTTGATATGAAATTAAAAATGTTTCACATTCATCTTGTCACCATCTTTCTCATCATCATCGACCAATAATGCCCGAATTTTTGTATTTACTTTTTCTTTAGCTTTTTTTACAAGATTTAATTGACAATAATTGACAAACCGTTATTATTTCAAAATTTGCAAAATATATTCCGATTTTCTTGTTCTTGTAATGCAAAAAATTTTGTAAATTGTCCGCGAGATCTTTCCGAGGCTTGTCTTACTTTTTGTTTAATTTTTCTATAATTTAAATTTAAAATCCGAAAATCGATCGTGTTGTGTAGGAACAGAAGAGAAGTATTTTATGTAGATAGTAGATTGACATCAAATTTCCAAAGTAGATTCTGTATTTATTTTTTTTGTTTCAATTATGTATTTTTTTTTCGTCTTAACACTAAATAATTATGACTTAAAATCAAAACACAAGATAAAAACTAAGTTAAATAAAAATAATAAGTTTTGAATATGTATGCTCGAAGACTCATTGAATTTCAAAATTAAAAAAAAAAACACATATTAATTTTATGAATTCACAATGATTGGATTTGGTTTATAAGAAAGGATAAGGTTTTTTGACTTAGTTTAATTCAATTCTCTTTTTGAATGGGTTTTTAGAAAATTAAAACAACGGTATATTTTAAAGAATTTAATTTATTTGGAAAAAAATGATTACAAAAATTGTTTTTATATTTATTAATCACACACAACACACAATGCTTACAAAAATAGACTTAATACTAATTTTTTTTTTTTTACATTTTTTTTAAAGCTAGTTTTCATATTATTCAAAAAGAAGGTGCAATATGACAAACGCAGGTGGGGGATTCAAAACTTTTATGATCATATTATATTATCATATACAAAATAAAAATGAGATGAGGCTTGTAATGTTTTAACCATTAAGCTTTCCGAAACTGAAGATATGGTAAATCAATAAAAAAAAATTCTCATTTTACAAAGTGTAACTTTTCAATGCTGTATACACTTGTATACAATTTGTTGATCTGATTATGTACATTTTATAAATTTACTACATATTTGTTTATTTACTGTAGTATCAAAGAGAAAATCCTACTCAATACGGTCTCATTGTTTCAACGCCGAAATATCAAATTGAAGATTTCGAATTTTGTATGTTAGTAAACAACAGGCGTGTAGGTTGTAGTTATGACAAGACATCAATCGTATTGGTGGGGTCAGTCTACTAACCCCATTAAGGTTGGAGGCAATTTTCTAAAAAAAAAAAAATATCAAAACAACGACAACACCTAAAACTTTATGCCATGGCCTTTTAAAGCCAGATATCAATTAATTTTTTGAACAAATATTTTCCAAATTATGATCAAAAAGTGATTGTGATGAGGGAAATCAAAAGCTCGAATACTATAAATAAGTTGAACTTTATAGGCGTTTTAACTGGGATAGAGTTTATAGGCGAAAAACTCGAAATGTGCGGAATGTTTTAAATGGAATAACAACGTTGATAGGCCGGCCAATCACGACACAAAATACCTAATTTCGCAAATTGTCATTTAACGCAATCGGTTTGTGCAAAACCCGATACAAGTGAACTGCACAATTCTCAGTTTTAAAAATTTTTCATTCAGTGAACATGTGTTCAAAATTAGCCCAATGTGTCCCGGTCGGCTTCTATGTTTTTTCTTTCAGTTTTTGAACCAAGAGCTCGTAGGCTTTGTTTTTTATTATTCTGTTGCTATATTCCGGGCTTTTTTATTTTCCAAAAAACCGGTTGTTCTTTTAAAGTTCCAGAAATTTTGTTCATCAGCCATTATAAAAAAAAAAGAATGTGCACTGGGTAGATCAAATTTTTCAACTGAGCGATTGCACAGTTTTTGACATTCACGACACAAAAATACCTATAATTGTTTTGATTTTTACACAGTTAACTGCGCGATTATTTTGTGTCGTGAATGACCGGCCATAGTCATATAATACATTATTTAATTTTGAGAATTGCTGTCAAAATCAGTTGTCGCAAGTTGAACAATGGAAATAGACAAGTCTATTTTTTCATTGATTTTTTTTTGCGAGTTTTTAATCCAATTCACACACGACCTAAATGTACATTTTTTTTTATTTTGTCTATGAAAGATTTGCTTTTAACAACAGAATTAAAAAGGAAACAACAAACTCTTACGACTTGTTTCCGCATTGAAAGGGTATAGAAACCATTTTTTGATCGTCTCGATCTTATACCTACTGATTTTTGCTTTCGTTCGATATTTTTTTTTTGCTTAAGTTGATTCTTCATATCTTGATTTCAAGCAAGAATTAGGCATTTCGCAGTGTTGTTTACTTTTGATAAGGTGGTCATTGAGTTGATCAAATTCTTTAATAGAAAATTGGAACTTTTGAAGAAAAAAATGTATTCAAAAATTGCCTGCGTTGACAAAATGTAGCTTATACGAACCCATGCTTTGTAATTTTTATTTAATAATCACATACCTACCTACTTTTAGTTATGAATAAATTATTAAACCTTCCAATGCCCTAAAAAAAAGAATTGTTTAGAGGTATGCTTCGTTTCGATCACACCTTGCATTACGTCATTTTTGCACCTGAATCAACTTAAAATTATAATAGGAAAAGGTTGCAGTTATAAAAATATTGCTGATGAAAACTCCTGCCAAATCCAATCAATGCGCCTTTATGTTCGTTCTATGGAGATAATTAACCGGTCGTTGTAATTACACATGAAAGTGTACTTTACGTATATGTATATACATAGTATAATATGTACATAGGTAGGAATATAACTTTGACTTTTTTCTTTATAAATACATATGTATTAACAGAAGAGAATAATTAAAAAAAAAAAAAAAGTGTAGCCTTAATCGAGACTCGAATTTACAAAGAAAAAAAAACTACTGGATAACAACGCCAAGCGCGCCATTCTTCGTTTAATTAAATGCAATACAAACAAAACAAAGTAATAGAGTGATAGTATGTTCGTGGTGGTACGGGAAAAATGATCCAAAAATAAAAATTTAAGATAAATGGGCATTTACTGTGATTTTAAATTTTATTTCAAGAAACAAACGACCCTTAAATTTATAAAACAAATTCTTATTACAAAAATCTCAAGTAGAAAAGCGAAATTTAGTCAATATGGTATAAATAAAAAAAACTGCCAGAAGAGCGGGAAACATTGCCCTGGCCAATTTAAACCGGCATAATAGAAGAATCGGCAAAAGCGATGATTAAGCAGTCCGCCATTTTTTTGTATTTCAGATTGATAAGCAAAACTCACGAGATGACATTTTTCTTTACTGTTAAAAGGTTTATAAACAAGTTTTTGGACAAAACTAAGTTCAAATTAACACATACCGAACTGACGAACGAAAAATTAGGTAGTTTCGAAATAATTAGCTAAGAATTTAACGCAGATGTGTTTGGATTAGGAATTTACGTCCCAAAATTCAAAAAAATAAAGGTTAAGACACGAACAAGAATGCCGAGGTAATAAAAAAGAAAATGGTGGCGCGCAAGTATTGATTTTTTTCTTCAAATTACTCATCGTATTGTATGTACACTTTAAAAAGTAGAAGTAGAGAATTTTTACGTAACAGAATAAATAAAAATTATTTTAACTTATGGCGTTTTTTAAAGAATTGAATTACATAGAATTAAAATTAATTTACCTGTCATCATCTCGTCCGTGTGATTCGGCCGAATTACCATTTGTACCGGCACCATTTTCTTCATTTTGTTGGTCATTGGTACTGACATCTTGTGAGAAATCTTCACCGTTCATTTCGCAGTCATTATTCTTGTTATCAGACATGTTTGTTTTTTTTTCTAACTTCTTTTAAAGAGTTTAACTTAGAAATTAATAAACTACTTTATTTTTGTTAAATTTATTTGATAAATTCAATACTTTGTATGAAAAATTCAATTCACTCGCTCTCACGCGATGACGACTGTAGTAATGGCCGGAAAAGACGCGTTGAGAAAAAACTCCTCTGGTGAAAGTAGTTGAAATGAAACTTGAAAGTCAAAATGGTGGACTAATTAGTGGTGGAAAATATCGAATAGTCTAAAGTGTGGTGAGTTAAGTGCTCAACGTAATTTAAATCCTTAGACCATAGACACACTAGCTGCGTTTTATTATCTCCAATATCCCATTGGTTCAACCCGTGAAAATAAAACGAGACGTACGGATCCTAATGAAAATTTGTTATTATCGCAAAATATTAACAGCCGAATTTATAAACGCATTATAGCGAGTGCATAGTATTATACAATCCTTATAATAGTTCTTAATGCGAAAAGGCTATTTAAAAAACTTATGCAACGTTAAATATAGACCCATTATAAGCTAAACGCGTTTGATGGTTGAATAGTGCCTAAATAAGGATATTTTAGTATCGAAATGTCACTTTTACACACACACAATAACATAATACACAGATATTAGGATGGCGCTTTCTTTGGCAATTTTTTAATTTCTTTTTTTTCTCTTCTTTAAATTAATAAAGGTTCATTATTCAATAAGTATGTTTGAAAACAGCTTACAAAGTCATAACGAAGGTCTACAATAAGGATCGAATTCCATCCCCCGCTTCATTATAAACGCATTCCAACAGTGGCCTACAAATGTTCTCATACACTCACTCACATCCCTGTAATCTATCAACTTCGTGATAGATGTATATTCTTTTCAACAAACACACAGTGCTAAGTAAATGAAAAATTCAGGAAATCAATAAATCAATAAACATGCAGTTTTTGTTTTATATATTTTACTTTATTTGCAAACAATACCAAAATGACACAAAAAATAATAATGAGAAAAATATTAAAAGAAATTAGAAAAGTATTTAATCGGCGCAGCAGAATTTCTTTGTTTATTTGTCATGAACAGCTGAGATTTGTTTGGCAGTTTTTGAAGTAAAACGTAATAGATTTCCCCTTTTTGGTACTTTATTTGACATAAGCCCTGTATAACTATATAGATGAAGAAAAACGTTGAATAGAGGCTACATAAAACCTTATGCAGTGTATAAGTATTTATCTGTTACATATAAATTATTTATTGTCTTAGACACCGCCTAACTATTTTCAAATTGGTGAAAATATGCTTTATTTAATAAAAATAAATATCGCATTATTAACAGTTAAGAGACAATCTACTCTTGTATCTAAGTAAGGCAGCTATAAGACAACTATAAACAAGGTTTTTGAACACATTTTCCAAAGTTGGACAGTTGTCTAAATTTAGACAACGTTTATAAATAAGACTATAAATAAATAATTAAAATTCTCACTGAAATTAAAATTTGTTGCAACCTAAAACACAATCAGTCGTATTTATTAGATTTCCTTAGTACACTCTTGGACAGTTGTCCAGCTATGCCATTGTCTAAATAGTTGGACATCTCCTTATTTATAAACGCATTCCAACAGTGGCCTACAAATGTTCTCATACACTCACTCACATTCCTGTAATCTATCAACTTTGTGAGCATTTGGATACGTTCAATGAACATTTCGTTCATTTGAAGATTATTTTTCAATTTTTTGTTCATTGTGTTATGTATTTACATACATTATATATATCCTAAACATAACATTAACATCATGTCATTTAACTGTTGAGTTTTACATAACGGACTATATGCAAGTATTACCAACTAGTGATGGTGCTAGCGAAAGTTTCCTCACTCAAGTTTAAGTCGTCCTCCAGTTAAGAAGCATTTGTATTAATAATTAATCATATTGAATAAACATTATTGGTCTTATTTATAAACGTTGTCTAACTTTAGACAACTGTCCAACTTTTGAAAATGTGTTCAAAAACCTTATTTATTGTTGTCTTATATGTAGCTGCCTAACTTAGACACAAGAGTAGATTGTCTTAACCGTGATAAATGTGATATTTATTTTTAATAAATAAAGCATATTTCCACCAATTTGAAAATAGTTAGACAGTGTCTAAGTAGACAAAAATCTAATAAATACGACCGTCTATATACAAAGACTGCTTTTAAACGCTGCGCTACAATTACCCCCTGCAATTTTTAAGCATGTAGGCGGGGGACGTATGCGGTAGTCCGGGGTAGACAAAGTTGCAGAGGTTGAAATAATTGCAGAGTTATCGCTCTTTCTTCTTTGTGTTTTTTCTTATTGTTTGAGACATAAGCGGAGTATTTCCTTCTCATTTAACAAAAATTGCAGGTATTAAAATTTGCAGCGTTTAAATGGATGATGCAATCGGAAAGAAACTCAAAAGAGAATTGCGGATAGAAATTGCAGTCGTCTAAAAGCAACTACAAAAGAAATATTTTTTTCCGGAGCTGCGTACTAGGTTATCGTGTAAAGTGGCCTTAACCTTAAATTAATGGGTGTAGGCTGGGTGTAGATATTATACCAAATAATGCGATGTTTCCGTATACCTTTCGCTATTAGCGCCATTTTTATTTTGGGCATCTAATTTTCTCTTTCAAGCCGGCGTCCAAATAGCAAAAAACCAGTTTCTGTGGTCGATAAACCTTTTTCTTTCTATTCCTAGATATTCACTTATTTCATTCTATCTATCCTGCTCTCTTATTTCCATATGCCTCCTCTACTTTTTCAAGAGACAAATCTACATTTAAAAGTCGAAAAAACATAGAATCTCGTACTTATCTACTCCCTCGACCAACCAGCACGGTGCGCCAGCCATCTTCGTTCATCTGGCTCTAAAAAGAAAAAACTCCATCGTTGTTCCTCTTCTCTACAACGCAACGCTCTGCTGAAGTTAAAATAAGAAAGAAGAACTACCAGCACTTTTCTTTAACCAACCACACAAAATACAATTAAATTGCAATTTTTCGCATATTTTTTTTCTTACGGAAAGAAAAAAAAATACACAAAAATAATTTCCCAAGTTTAAAAGTAAATAAATAAATAATAAAATAAAAGAAACCTTAAAAATAAATTATAAAATCTGTGATCATTTGTTTAGAAATAATAAAAAAAAGTAGACAAAAAAAATGCAAATTTAATTAGAGGAAGACGGGAGAATATTTTTTACACAAATTCATCATCATTCATCGAGAGCCTTGCCGCAACATTTAAGTGATAATTATCCAGAAAAACAAACGTTTAAAAGCCGACAAATTCTTTTTTATTCGCCGTCGAACTTAAAAAAGGTAAGACAGTGCTTGATTTATGTAGTTTGCTTTGTTATGAAGGGAACGGACATTTTTTCTCATAAAAAGAATAATATTACCTCAGCCAGGGGTATATTTTTCTTTTAGATTTTTTTTGTCTCGATTGTGTCTTAACCTTAAAAAATTGGTTGCTTTTCCGATTGCGGCGAATTTTCCTGATTTTGGAGTGAACTTTTCCACATGGATAGTTAAAATAATTTAACTTAAATTAAAACAGACTGTATGTATGTATATGTAAAATTGCTGGTCTAAGCAGGTACCAGGCTTTTTGTGGTCGCGCTTTAGTTTTTTTTTTTTACATTAAAGCAATGTCGGGGGTCGCGGCCGATTTTTTCTCACGGCAGACAACTTGGAGTCGAGTCGGGTTGGGTGCTCCTCCTACTTGCACGTGGGTCGAAATATTCCTATTAGAATTAGTTAAAAGCAGTTTTGTATTTTTCATTAAATGGTAAAATAAATTATTGATTTCAATTGCAAGTACATACTTGCTTTCTGCAAAAATTTTCTAGAAATGCAGTAAATTGTTGCCATTGTTTATTGTAGCAACGGTTGTGAAAGGGAGATGAATGTATCGGCACGGTTTTCCTTTAGCAATGTGTTTTTTTTTCGTGCCTTGTGGTAGCAGCTTTAAAGGCGGTGATTTATATCCTCATGGTGCAAAAAATATACTTTTTCTGAATCTTCAAGCATTTTTCTTTTGATATCTATACTCTAAAATTTTTCTTGGATAAAATAGAGGATATTGATACCAACAAGTCTATTTTCTTTTAATTATTTTGAAATGATCTCATTATTGTTCAATAGATGGACCCCTGCGAGCTTCTTTGTTCTTTTCAGTTTTCAGGTGCAAAGTGACATAAATCCATAAAAGGGCGGAGGTAGACTTTTCTCAATATTTTCGAGGGACTTTTTTTTATGGAGTTGTAGGCTATAGAATTTTGCTCTTGTAGTTTTTTCCTAGTTAAAGTATTTTATTGAACATACCTGATATATGTACATAATGTGTATATACAGGGTGTTTTGCATAAGATGTTGGCCACAATGTAGGTTGAGTTGGAAAAAGAACAAAAATCGAATTGAAAGGGGTCGGGTTTCCTCACTTCGGCAAAAGGACAGTTTTCTAAAATAAAAATGACTGGGAAACTTGCCATTTTATGCTATAGCTATTTTTAAAGCCAGAAATCTTTTTAATTTTCTTTATCAAGTTGGACGCAAAATTTGGAGTAGGTACTAGTGAAAGAAGGGTCACAAAATTCTATATACAGTGGTCATAATTTTAGGTAAGTCGGTTAGTTTATTATGACTTTTTATTATAATAGCACTGTTAGGAAACAAAAAAAAACAGTTTGATCCCAAAAAAAACCGTTAATAATAAAGTGAATTGTATGTGGGTGTTTTTCTTGACGAGGAGTGCGGCCATCCAAGAAATTATGACATCCAAATTTGTGTTTGGAAAACATAATGGAGGGTGTCATGTTGCGGTAAGTTAGACATTGCCTCTTTGGTGTATCTTCCAACAGGATAATGATCCAAAGGAAACGGAGGAAAGCAGGTATTTTAAGGCAGGTAGGTATGTATTGGAAAAGAAAAAAAAATTAAAATCAAGGGCGTTTATGGTCCAGGAAATATAGGAAACAATACCAATTGAAACCTGTCACAAACTTGTTGAGTCTATGCCTCGTAGGTAACAAGCTCTTTTAGAAAATCGTGGTCATATAATTCAATAATTTCAAACTCAATTTGAAAAAAAAAAAATATTTTTTTCCAAATTTTACATTATTACCTACTTAGTTTTAAGTATTCTATGCTCTCGTCAATTTTTATTCTAACTAGGTAGTAAGGCAAGACTTAGATGTCTTAGTTTTTGAAAAAAAAAAAAAAAATAAAAAAATAAAACTTACATAATGTAGGTAGGGTAGGTTAGGTGCATCATAAACATGTAAAACAGCCTTAAAGTTATGATTTTTAATTAAAAATCACTAATGAGTCATAGGGAAAATCATTTTATGGTTTGGGTCATTGATGGAATCACAAACAATATTATTTGAAGATCCGAAACGAAAAGCTACACTAGACCGCCAAAAACGATAATGAGCCAAAACATTAAACATTTGCTGTCCGCGAATGGGTGATAGTAGAATTATTTATAATCACAGCTTAATTATAATCCATTGAATAACAACTACTCTAAAGATTCGTTGAATTATAAAGAAGTATCCCTTAATGGTACCAATTGGAAATCATTATACAATTTTTTAAATTCAATTTATACGTTTATAGAAATTTAATAATGACTGAATTTATTCATATTAAAATCACTGAGTAAAATTTTGCAAATCAAGCTAGCCGAGCTTTAAAATTCATTTATTAAAACCATGTACATATTTCGACGTAAACAGGAGAACCCTGTTTCTTAATTAAAAAAATATTTTTAGACATAAAAATGGCAAGTGGCTTATCTGGATAAAATACTTTGGTTCTCTCTAACACAGTGAACTAGCCTATAATAATAAGCTTGAGTACATTATGAAAAAAGAAATTTCGAAAAAAAATTCGGATACGAAAACTAACATCAACAATGTTCAACAGCATATTATCATCATAACATACACCCCTATTCTGCTATTCGATCCGATCGAATTTTTCGATTCACGTGAATTGTTTACTTAATTTTTTTCGAATTCAAAGCTCTAACAATTATTATTTTTGAAGTTCTCGAGAGAGTCTAATTGTAAAAATTAAATTTTTATCTCAATTTACATATATGCTTTTTGGAACATTCGTTTTTCTCCGACGGATAGCAGAATAGGAAAATTCACGTGAACGTTTAGCAGAATATGGCTGATACTTTGAATCCTGCTCAGCAATTTTGTGCATTGGGAACTCAACAGAGATCAACAGACTTCAAAATAATTCCAGTAATCTGTATGCTCTCGTGCTTGCAATGGCTTAACATCAAACAGGAATACTTAAAGCTCAGCAATGTTTTGTATTTAAGACTAAACCTAAAATGGTACCTGATTATCTTTCAAATTGCTTCTTGTGATGATCACTTATGTATGTACACATATATAAGGCAATGGTTTCGGCAGGAGAGATTTTTACTCATACGAGTAAAGCTTAGTACAGACGATTGTCAGATCTTACAATATTGTCAGAATTCAGAACTGTCAAGGGTCTGACAATTGAAATATTTCGTACAATAAAAAATTGTCCGTTCACACGGTTGGTAGATTTCATCCCAAATTCTGACAATTTGACTGTCAGCTCTTGTCTGACAATTTTCGGACAGTAACATATCTGACAAAATTGTCAGCTTAAAAATTTTCTGTTCAAACGGTTTGGCAGATCTATACAAAAAATTGATTGATTGTTTACATCTTTTGGGTGAGGCATCATTACTTGGGGGAGGTTCTGCAGCATTCCCATCGATTTCCTCTCCATTTAATGAAGAATCTTTTTTTTTGATCGATGGTTGCTCCTTTTTAATAACCGGGTTCTTTAAAAATTGGTGAATTTCCGTTTTCATGGTAATATTTTCGACCATTGATGCTTCCATTATTATATATTTTTTATCTATTTTAGTTTTGCTGTATTCTTTTTGTATTATTTAACCAATCTTTTGAGTCAGAAATGCGAAAAAAATTCAACAACATGCTAAAAAGAATTAATAAAAGACAAATGGGGGACGAGTATAGGCATTTAATTTATTCCGAATAAAACTACACAACACAAGGAATTAATATAAAATATAATTGAACTGAACTGAATAAATAAACTCAAAAAGAAAATATTTGTAAAACAATATAGATATTTTCTTTTTGAGTTTATTTATTCAGTTGTGTAAAAACTAAAAGTTTCCAACACAAATGTTTTTTTTTATCTCTCTTTAACCAACTCGACTCCAACCGATGGGTTTCATTGACATTTTGGACAATAAAAAATTGTCAGCAATTGTAAGATGTTTTCATTGAAAACATCTGACAATGTCCTAATCGTCTGACAATGATAAAAATTGTGTGTTCAGACGATTGTAAGATACCTGAAATAAGCAACCCATCCAGATCTGAATGGGGGTCAATAGATCTTGAGTTCGCTCCAAATTATTCTATTATTTATTCAAGTCTAGCAGTTTTTTCATAAATACATAGACGCTCGGTAAAGTTAAGTAATTAAAACCAGACCTATTCAATTCATACAGATTGTTTACTATTTCAAATTGAATTTTATGAAATATGAATATTCTGTCCGGTAAGTGTAAAACAATTTTAATTAGTTCCAAAAAATAGATATTCTTTTCTTAAATTGGCCCGCCTTCGAAATCAGTTTTCTTCTCAAGATATTCAAGCCGAAAATCGTTTTTTTTTTTTAAATATATTAAGTGTTTCATTTAGTTTTCTTGCTTAAAAAAAACTCTGAAATATGACATTGTGTATAGAATAAAATTAGCCCAAAATCAATATCAATGTTTGTTCTCAAAATATTGGAACCAAAAATATAAAAAATAAAAAATAAAATTAAGCTGACGATGACATTTCTTGTTTTCCAGATATTGGAGATCAATGTCATTTTACGACTTTTTTTAAACTGCTGTAGTAAGAAAACCGCTAATTGAATTGTTTTAAAAATCCTTTCTGCACTTAATGATGTTTTTATCTGTAAAATAAAATTTATTGAATTCGATATCTCTATTCGTTCTCAAGATACGGTAAACGAAAGAATGTATCACGAACGTACGTACGTACACACACACACACACACACACACACACACACACACACACACACACACACACACAGAAAATAAATTTGACTTTCATTATAAGAAAATTGCTACTTAAAAATAAAATATGTAGTTTTATTATTATTTCGCAAATTTATAATCTCGATGCATACAAAAATTTTGCACATTTAACCACAAGCTTCAACTTTCAAAAATGCAATATTTTGTCGTTCAGAGTTATTGAAATTATCATTTTTAGTATCGCTAATTGGCCCAATTTCGAATATTCAAACTCACAGAAAATGGGTGTCGATGGGGCCAACGAAAGTTGATTTTGTCAAATTCCATAAAAGTGACCTAACCGTCTTTACTGCTTGTACACAAGGTCACAAGTCACACAAGGTTAAATTAAACTATGCATATGACAACCCCAATGATTTTAATAATTAGACATTAAAAATTATACAATTGGATTCGAAAGGAAATCATGTCGACTTCGATGTAGTTATATATTTTAAAAGGGATCAGAATGAAACGATATTATGATGATTTTGTTCGATTAAATTGTGGGAAGGTCTTATTTCATTTCTTATGCATTTTGCATTCAATACATTAAAAATGCTTCAAACTGATTTTCCATTTGAAATGTACATATCTCAATTAAATGAACTCTGAAACTATAAACTATATTTTAAATCGACCTACTTGGTGAAAAAAAAATAATAATGATATAAATTTTTTAGAATTAATTTTGTCATATTTTTTTCAGAATTTGTTTCATCGCAATAAGCAACTGAACTGTTAATTAGAAACACATCTAGTATTAGGAAATCTCCCAAAAGCCACTGGCAAAACAAAAAAGCTAAATTTAGCTAAATCAATAATCAGAAATCTACGCTTTGTATTACTCTAGAAAAACGAAGGCACGCTCCCGTTCTAAAGTGGAAGAAATGGTAATGGAGGAACAACAACCGTCACCACAATCAGTAGGACGAGAATTCGTCCGACAATACTACACTCTATTGAACAAAGCGCCAAGTCATCTGCATCGCTTTTACAACAACAACTCGAGCTTTATTCATGGTGAATCAACTTTAGTCGTTGGACAAAAGAACATTCACAATCGCATCCAGCAGCTGAACTTCCGCGATTGCCATGCAAAGATAAGTCAAGTCGATGCTCAAGCAACTTTGGGAAACGGTGTAGTCGTTCAAGTCACTGGAGAGCTGTCCAACGATGGCCAGCCCATGAGACGCTTCACCCAAACCTTTGTTTTGGCTGCACAGTCACCCAAAAAGTACTATGTGCACAATGACATCTTCCGCTACCAGGATATGTACTCTGATGAGGAGAATGATGGTGAAAGTCGATCCGAAAACGATGAAGAACACGAGATCGATCAGCAACAACAACCGCAAGTGGTACCCGCAAATAACTTGAGCGGTGTTACTGACTCCAATGTTATTCAGCAGGTGCAGCCTCAGCAACAACAACCAGCTCAGCAGCAACAAATTGTAGTGCCTCAACCTCAAGCCCAACAACAGGCAATCTACTACTCGATGCCGCAGACTGTTGTCGCAGGTGCCCCACGCGCTGTCCCAGTGATCGCAGCTCAAGGTGTTCCACTTGCACAATTCCCTGCTCCAGCCGCCGCTCAGCAAACCCAACTTAATGGAGGTATCGTGCACGAAGATTTAATGGCTACAAACATGCAACAACAGACGGTTCAACAACAGCAGCCCGTGCAACTTCCGATGCAGCAGATGGCTCCTCCAGTCCAAACGAACGTAGCTCCAGCCGTGGTATCAGTTGTCACGCCACAAGTGCTACCTCAACCCACTCAAGTTGCAGTTGTGGCGGCTGGTGCCATTCCTCACGTTGTGGCTCAAATCCCAAGCATGCCATCTGCAACGGAGCAATCTCCACCTTTGCCAGTTATGGGTCAGGCAATGGCAGTTGTATCACAAGTTTCTAGCGGACCTGTAGCTAATATTCAACCCGTTGACTCGGTTATAATGAGTTCCAACGCCAATACAAGTGGTGGCAGCGCTAACCAAAAAGACGATGACATAGGAAACTACAGCGATCACACCAGCAGTCAAGAATACATCGATGAACCACCACAAATGGCACCAGAAAAATATGAAGGTTAGTAAATGGTGGATGTTTTGAAGTTTTAGTTTTATTAAAATGACATTTTACAGCTCCCAAAACCAATGAGCCCAAAACTTATGCTAATCTCTTCAAGTCCGCCGCAAGCATCAATCCATCTTCACCCAATAGTGGATACGTACCACTTCCTCCAGTTAACCAAAATCATATGAATATGAATCAGCAGACGCAACAACAATCTTCCCTGCCTTCGTCTTCGTCCGTGTACAAAAATGAATCACGAATGATTGATAACAATATCCAAACTGGTGTTAGTGGATCAGCTCCATTACCACAAAGGACAAACTCAACGAGGATTAATAAAGGTAATTAATATTCGTAAAAAAAAACATGAACAACAATGTTTTAGTTGTGAAAACTCACTAAATAGTTGTGAAAACTTACTCGGTCATATTAATAAACACATGCCAAAGTATGTTTAACTGTCCAACTTCAAAACTTTTATTGAAATATTTGTTATTATTCATATTTGTTGCCGATTGTCTTACTTAGGCCTCACTGAAATGAAACTTAAATATTTAAGATTTAAGTCACGCTTATGTTTTACTTTCGGTACACATAGTTCCGTTAAATTCATTCATCCTTATCTATTACGGAATCCATCGTAATAAATCTACGAACGGATCGTTACGCTACGAGGATGCAAAAGTGTAGTAAAAGAACTGCCGTAAACGAATCGAATTGATCTATCCATAACTTGAAAGATAACTTTCAAAAATTGTTTTTGGAGGACAGGCATATTAGGTTCCAGATAACATACAATTTACCATCCATAATTACCGGAACAGTAATGAAATTTAGGTCCATAACTATGAACTGGAAAATGAATCAATTTTAACCAAAATTCTGCGTATTTATTTGTTCGTTTACTTATTGAACGATGCTCGTATTATGATTCTTATTTTTGAACCCTCATTTATATCCGACTTTGAAATAACTATAAATTATTTTTTTTTTTAATAGATTTTGAGCAAAAACGTCCAGGTGGTAACACAAACACACAACAATTCAGTGACAGCAATCAGCTTTTCTTAGGCAATGTGCCCCATCATGCTACAGAAGATGAATTGAAAACGTTATTCAATCGATTCGGCACTGTTATGGATTTGAGAATTCATTCGAAGCCTGGACCAAAAGTTCCAGGAATTCGTAATCCACAGAATTATGGTTTCATCACATACCAGGATGCCCAATCTGTTGGGAATTGTTTATCTAATTGCGTATGTTGAATTATTTTTCTTATTTTAATAATTGTATTCTTTTGAAAAATTATTACTTTATTAGAACGTTATACAACATGTTTTTCAATTTTAGCCGCTGTTCTACCCAGAAAACTCCCCTGACGGTCAAAAACTCAACGTGGAAGAAAAGAAACCTCGCTTGCGAAACCCCAATGACTTGCCCCCACGCCAATCAAACATGTCTGGAAACAACGGCGGAAACGGCAACAACATGGGTAATTCACAGCGACCCAACATGGGCCCAAATCGTTCGCTCTCTAACTCTGGTGGTATGATGCGTGGCAATCCCGGCAACAACAGTTTGTCCCGTGGCACAAGTGGTGGTCCACGCATGGGAGGAGGGTTCAATCGCAACGATAGCCGAGGTCCCCCTGGAAGTGGATCGCAGTCACGCGGTGGTAACGGAAACTCTGGTTCCAATACTGGAGGCGGTGGGCAAAGTTACAACCGACGCTAACCGTTTATATTCATTTACACACATTAATCTTTATAAGATCGATTAACCTATAAACAAAAAAAAATTAAAATTAATAATTTTATTTAAACAAAACGAAAAAATGAAAGCTTGGTCTTTAAAACCCAAACAATTTTTTTTAAGAAGGGAAAACAATGAATTGCGGTCAACAATTTTTATTATTTTCTATTTTAAACTAAATAATGCTATTGTTTTGTTTTCTTATTTTTTGTATTTTTAATTTATCAAAAAATGTAAAAAAAAAATTTAAAAAAATAAAAAAAAAGAGAAAAAACACTGAAAAACGCAATAAAAAAAGCAAAATAAAGACTTAAACTTTATTGTTCGTACGTTTATATTACATACATTAAAAAAATTAAAAAAAAAAAAACAAAAAGTAAATGAAACATACAAGAAATGTAAAAAAAATAAATATTAAAAAAATAGAAAAAACCCATAATAATAAAAATTACAACTATTAAATACATAAATATAGTTCTCTCTTTCAAAATAATGAAATAAAAAAGAAAAGCAAACAAAAAAAATTCTTTTAAACGTAACTTTGCGGATAGTATGTACTATGTCTAAAGGAAATGAATATTAAGTTATTATTTATGTAATTATAAATTTAGAAATTTCTTTTTTGTTTTGTTTTTTTTTTTAATTTTAATAAATTTACCTATACAAAATTTAAAAACAAGTAACAAACTACAAACAGGACAACAATTTAAAAAAATATAACAATAACGGATGCGTGTGTGTAAGAAAATAAATTGAATACATAATTTAGAGATCATTTAAATTAAGATAAAAAAAAACTACTTATAACTAATATATTAACTAAAACAGCTAAAAGCAATTACAAATTCTACAGAAAATTAACATTATAAACAAATTATAAAATAGGCTATAGAAATATATTCTATTTTAATTTAAATTTTTATACATACATGAACTAATTATAAACATGTGCAGTAGTCTGTCCGATATTTTATTTTCCCATAATTGGAAGAAATTTTATTTTGTATTTGTTACCTTAGCACATTTTTTGCATTTTTTATTTATATTTGTTTACTTAAAATTTTATCAAAAATTCTGTTGTGGCTAAATTGGTTTATTTTATTTTTTTTTTTGTTGCTGAGAGCAGGAAATTCAGAAAAATATGAAATTTTCAAAGAAAAGATATTTTTTATTATTGCTTGGGTGAACTTTAAATTGTTTTTTTAGATGAAAGAAACTTGTAGTTGATTTTTGACATCAGGCAGAAACAAAAGTTCCGTTTTGAGAAGTTTTAAATTCCACAAATATCTAGATAGTTGAAACCCTTTACCTTAATAAACAGCCCTATTTTGCTAAACGTTCACGTGAATTTTCGTATTCTGCTATTCGTCGGAGGAAAACGAACGTACCAAAAAGCATATAAATTGCGCTAAAAATAAAATTTTAACAATTAGATTCTCTTAAGGACTTCAAAAATAATTATTGATAGAGCTTTGAATTCGAAAGATTGAAGAGTTCAAAGAATAATTTGTGACAAATTAAGTGAACAATTCACGTGAATCGAAAAATTCGAACGGATCGGATAGCAGAATAGGGCTGAAAATTCAAATTGGAATTCCCGGACAATATTTCTTTTTTTTTTTTTCTTAAGAAAAAAATCAACACGCTTATCACACCATCAATCTATCTATATTGTTAAGTCATTAACACCAAACATAAACTAGATTTTGTTCGAAATTTCAACACTCATAAAAACTCCCACAAAAAAAGAACACTCCATAGTGTTTAAAAGTCAACCAGTTCATAATAAAGTCAACTTGTTGAAAAAAACGTCATTATTGAAAAGTCAAACAACATAACTGAGTTGTTCCTGCCTACATTCAACCTAAATTTAGTTGTCTACGAGAGTTGAGCTTTTGTTTTAACCGAACCACAAAATATATTCGTATTATGACTAAACCTAATTTAATATTGAATCGAAAAGAAAGCTTTTACGAAGGTGTGAGCGATTGGTTTAAGATCCATCACAATTTTAAATGTTTTTGCTTTTACGAAGGTGTGAGCGATTGGTTTAAGTATATTACGAAGGAATACAAAAGATTAATAGCATACTGTGGAAAATTAAACACAATATATCTTATATGAAAAAAAAAAATCTAGAAGGAAAAATATCAAAAATATCAAAAATTAAATCTCGATGGGAATACACGCCATCTCTTCATTACACACCGTCGACCAACATCACAATCAATTCTTATGTTTAGGTGGCCAGATTATGTAAAATTTCATTTTGTACCTAAACTTTACGAAAGACAGATCAAATAAAAAATAAGAACAAGTCACTTTCACCACTAGATTCTAAAGAAAATAACTTCATCTCGAGTTGAGAAAATAAAAATCTACGACATGAGTCGTATTTTGTCATTTTAATTTATTTTTTTCGTGAAAGGTTGGCCAGTTGCAGAGTTAATGCAGATTTAACTCACTGATTTTTAGTAGATTAACTCTGATTTGAATTCGACTTTGGATGAAGTGCACAAGAAGGATAATCAGATAGCTATTTTAAAAAAGCACTTGGCTAATATTTCTACTCATGAAACACATTGTACTTTACTGATTTTTCTGTGCAGAAAATTGATCATTAAACACACATAGTGATGCGCCAATATCTGGCGTTCATTGGTGGACTCATGTTTAAGAACATAATTTAATTCTGCTATTTTTTGTCTTGAAAATTGTTTAAATAAAATAAATAGAACGAGTATAAATTGTGATAAAAATAAAATCTACGCTCTTGAGAAATTCAAAAATTAAAGGCGTTAAAGCTTTGCACTCGAAAGAAAGAAAATTTAAATAAACTAATTTAAATAAAAATGAATGAGAAGTAAATCGAAATATCGAATCAAATCGAATATCAAAACTATCAAGCTTAAGTATTTAAGTATCAAAACAAGTACAAATTCAAGATGACAGCTTAACAGTGTACTTTGTTTTTTTTTACTTAAGAATGTAAAAGACCGTTTCAGCTTTCAGCTGTGTAATTTTTATATAATTTGAAAAATGTGAAAGTGTGTTTTTTTAATTTATAATAATAAGAATTTTATTTACTCAATATTAATTTAAACTCACGGTGCATAATTAAAGTAGAGAACATCATAATATCCCTGCAAGTTACCAAAAAAAAAACCCTACTTATTTTCTATTTATGTATCTAGTGCCAAAACTGCAAAATCTATTATAATAATTATTCAATATCAAATATTTTATTTATTTTCAACTCGCTAGCAATTTTTTCTCAATAGATCTCTATCGGAAAAGTTTTTGGTTTATCAAAAAACAGAAATAAATTAAAAAAAAAGTATTTGTTCATTTCGATATTAAAAAAAAACTAATTAAAACGCTAAAGAAAATGACCTCAATGAATTTATTTTTCAACGCTTTAAATGTTATAAACAACAAATTATAAAACATAACAATTACCTTCAAGCAAATATTAAAATAAATAATACAAACAAAAAAACAAAGAGAAATCGAAAACAAAAAACATTTAAATGTAATAAATTTAAAATTATAACAAAACAGAAAAAAATTGAAACCAATTTTAGTCTTAAAGTAAAATTACTTACTAAAATTATAATTAAGTCTAAATCTAAGAACTAATTATAATAGAAAAAGATAAAATTTTCATATAAAAAATAAAAAAATCTAGAAAAAAAAACGTACAACAGAATTTGTAAAAAAAAAAACAAAATAAAAAAAAAAGTGCCGCCCTTCTATTTCAAGTAAATATTTAAACTTCCGAAACCACAGTGAGATAAATTGAAAAAAGAAAAAAAAAATATATAAACTCGCATCTATAATGACAGTGGAAAATAAAATTTTTAACTTTTTGTATAGATCAAACTTTTTTTTTCTCGTTATTTTTTTTTTGCTTTGTAGAAGTTTTTATTTATATAATTTGTAATAAAACCCATAATACCACAATATTATCTAAAATAAATCAATCTTTTTTCAAAATTAGAACAAATGTGAAATGAGTGCTGCAAAATGAACAAACAATAAATTCTAAAAGTTGTGGTTATAAAAAACATATAAAATCAATATAAATATAAATATTTAGTTACGTACCTTATTTTGTTTATTTTGTTTTTTAATATTTAGAATAAAACTCACATACAAAAAATTTACTAAAACATGGTTTTTGTATCTAATGATCGACGAATGGCAAAAGTGTACATTATATTTCTCTCAAAGTTCAATAAAATGAAATGGACGTTATTTCATCCTTAAGTATAAATTGCCTGGAAAGAAATGATTTGGTGAGTTTTTCCTATTCACTTTGATTTTTATTAATTTGTATTTCAATTAATTTTATTAAATAGAACTGATCAATGTATAAAATTTCCAATTTGTGATTTTTTTTTTTCATTTTGAACTGTTGACTTTTTTACGATCTGTCACAAAATGTGTGGTCAATTTTCGACATTAGGAAAATTAACTGCAATTATTAAAAAAAATGTGTGAGCTCGGGACTCGCGGTTAAGATGTGTAAACATTCGCTTTAGTCTCAGGGAACGAGTAAAAATCACGATAGCAAAAATTAGGAATTCCGATCCCAAAATCCTTGTTACTTTAGAATATACTAAGTTCCCAAATACTCATATAGGGAAATTCCGCATGCGAAAAAAAAACAAAATGTGAATGGGAGCCTTAGTGTATGTATACCAATGCATATTTGAATGTTTGAGCTATTTCTTAATCTAACTAACCACAAATAGTTATTTATTATTGCTATTTTAAATTATAATAAGTCATTCACCAAATTTTTGTGTATTTCAATTTTAAAGTCAATTTAAACAATTAAAGTCAATTTTTAATTTATTGTTCTATATCTATGAATGAAATAATGGGTCGGTGGTAGCTAAATAAGATACATAAAGCTCTGATGTGTTTAAAAATCAAAGACATTTTCTTATATTCTTCGAGTTCAGTAGATCCATTGATTTGTCGTCAAATTCTTCCAAGGCTTGCAAAAAACACACCTATTTTCAAATATTTCTCTACGAATGATGAGTGCCTACATCCGATTCGATAACTCGTTTTTATTTAGAGACATCAACCATTTTACTTAAGCCTATTCTAAGCCATATTTGCGACCACTTTCGTTGCATTTATTTATACCGAGAGCATAGATGTTTACAAATTGTGATTTCCAACGGATTCTTTGATAGTTTTTTTTGGAGTTTCATTTTACAATGGAATTCATGATAAGGGTGATTGTTGTTGTTTTTTGAGAAAAGATTCCTGGCCAAGTCCTTACTCGAAATGGTTATCAAATCGCTGATGAACTTCGAGTTCATGCGATTTGACGGGATAATAACGAGATCCCGCCACGCAGATTCCCGCCGCCCGAAATCCCACCGAAAAAAAAAATTTAATCCCGCCGAGATATTTTAAAAGTATTTGACGAAATTTTTACTACTCTTTTTAAAGTACCTAATATTTTGTTATTAAAAAAAAATATTTTATAAAATTAATACTTTTGATAAAAGATTTATTTTTGATTCATTTTTAACCAAACAAAGTATTTATAAGGAGTTGTTGGTTCGTAGGGATGAAGCGATATTTCCAATGTATCAAGTACCTATACCGGTATCGATACCTACTCGGGCATCGGATAAAAAGTATCGATACCTACTTGCATCGAATCAAAATGCGAATAAAAACGACATTAATTTTTCAAGCTTTTGTTTTTAATTTATGAGGAATCGAAAAAAACATTTTGTGGAATATTCCCTTAAAACATAAGTTTTTCTAAGTGGACCAATTATTTTTGGATATTTCAATTCAATTTCAATTCAATTTATTTGTGTATAAAGGAAAGTACAAATAAGACGTAGTCTTTTATAGTACATGTTTTTGGTAGACTTAATATGGCAGTAATAGTGAATACAATTTATACAAACTAAAAAAAAAATAAACAATAATATATGTAATATCTATATATGTATATATACATATAATATAGACGGAAGAGATAGAAGAAGAAAGTATTGAGAAAAATAGTTGTTGTTGAATAAAAATTTACAAATACTGTAATACCGTGTTTTTGAATTTGTAACCGCTTATTATTTGTTTTATCGTGGGGGGAAGTGAGTTCCAAAGTCTGACAGCATGGATGAAGAAGAGGCGCGAAGAGTTTAAGTAATTAAACGAGGGCATAATAATATTGTGGGTTCTGGTTGATTGGGAGAATTGAATTTTTTCGAAGAGGTATGCTGGAGATTTATTATGAACAAGACTGTGCATGAATTGGCAACATCTTAAATCCATAAACTGCTGAAAAGTGCAACCAAGTACCAGAGTATTATAGTGTGATATATGGTCATACCGACGCAGTCCATAAACGTACCTGATTGCATCGTTGAATGCTACAAGCAGCTTGTGTTGGGAGTGGGAGTCAAGTTTACAGTAAACCGCAGTGGAGTAATCAAAAATGGGAATGAATAAGGTTTTGACAAGCCTTAACTTTGTATTTATTGGTGTAACAACCAAAGTTTTCGCAAGCCCGCATAAATTCGGCTTATGACATAGTTTGTATGGTCAACTGCATAGAGCGATCGATTGATTTTGAATCCAAGATTCATGACAACATCGACAAACTTAAGTTGTCTTTTATTTAAAAGAACTGGTGGTAGTTCATTCGTATCATATGGCTTTTTAGATATAAGAATCAATTGAGATTTTTCTGAATTGAGATTCAACCCATTGGAAATTGACCAGTTATAAATTTTTGATAAACCCTCATTTATCCTGACAATGAGATCCTCAATTAATCCAATTGGTCGTGACAAATATATCTGGGCATCATCAGCGTAAAGGTGAAAGGCAACATTTGAGCAAACAGTAGGAAGATCATTTATAAACAAGCAAAACAAAATTGGACCTAATATAGATCCTTGCGGCACTCCCGTAAGCAAAGGTTTAAAATCGGAGTATTTACCATCATATACAACTCTTTGGAAACGATTACATAGGTAGTTGCGTAGCAAGCACACAGATCTCTCACTAAAACCAAAATATAACCTGAGCTTCTGACACAGAACTTTATGATTCACTCTGTCAAAAGCCTTGGAAAAATCAAGCAGGCAAAGTATCGTTAAATTATCCATATCATATTTAATTCTTATGTCATCGAGAATTTTAATAATAGCTGTAGCTCAACTGTGACGTGGTCGAAATCCAGACTGCACTGGAGATAACAATTTATGTTCATCTAAATAACTTAACATTTGATTAGCAAGTAATTTTTCCAAAACTTTTGACAGACACGGTAATATACTGATGGGGCGAAAATCTGATGCCTGAGATGGCTGAGGTTTTTTAGGTACAGGAATAATTTTAGCAAGCTTCCAACTATCGGGAAAATTTGATGATGTTATACAAAAATTAACAATGTGTGTGACACAGCTTATAACATGGGGTAAGATCATCTTGATGAACCAAAGAGGAACACCATCTTCACCAACAGAATTCGATTTTAGGGAACGAATAATATTGATGATATCAACCTCAGTAGCAACTTCGAAATCAAAATCTGCCCGATAAAGCAAACAATCTTCAGGAATAAAGCTAAAAAATACTCGGTAAATGATTAAAAATTCATTCTGAAATTATTTTTTGTTTGTAAATTCTATGGAACTGAAACAGTTTATATTACCCATATGCCAGCTAAGAAGATCATCAATATTTTTCAGTAAAAATATTTTTGCATTCCAAGTTTTTTTTTAATTCGTCTCCAAGCATATGTCTGTGTATCCAAAAAGATCCAATCCAGAATCTGTGCATGACTCTGTTATTTGTTTACACTTTGTGTAAACATTTTTTCCCCTCGCGTATATGTATGTTTTTATGTATAATGAATAAATGAATATAATTTTAATATATGTAGGTATGTATCTACTACTAAAAATTTCAGCGGAAAAAGATCTAGATCCTATGAACACATATACATATTGATATGTATGTAGGTATATACTATATTTAAAGGGTGTTTTTTTAGGTGATCGACCGTTTCTTCTTCCATTGCACCTAAATTAATTGTCTATAGGTACTTGATCCCTAGAGATTCTCATACTAGGCGTGTTTTTTGCAAGCCCGGGGAATTGGACTAAAAAAATAGACGTTTAGGCTAAAGAACTGTAATTGTAAATGCAACAACTAATGCCCTGCGGGCTAAGCTAAACCCAGGCTCAACTTAAGCGCACAGAAAAACTGGTGTTACCGGCGTGAATCACATACAATTGCTATCGATAGTTTATATTAAAACTCCATTTTGTGCATTGTGTGTCTGTGATGGTGTGCGCTAATCCCCGTTGTCGTTTTTTATCACCCCGGAATTGCACAAAAGTGTTAACTACAGTTTATATAGTTATCACACGCGATTTTAATTTGATTAATTTAATAGTCTTAAAAATGAACTTTAAAGAAAAATAATTGTTTGTGACTTTGGAGGTGTAAACACCTATGCTTTCGGTATAGGGAGAAATATAGATAAATGCAACGGAAGTGGTCGTATATATGCGTAAGTAAAAATGGTTGTTGTCTCTGAAAATACTGGGCTGTCGAATGCACCATCCGGCTACTGTACATCATTGTATTTCATTTGTTCGAGAGAATTGAAAGTATTTCAGTTGAAATTTGAATTTAATTTTGTTTGGTCATTTTGATGTAACTATAAACAAATTAACTCTAAGGATAGGGAAAGAAAATGGAACCCTGCTGTTTCGGATTGATTTTTTTAAATAATTAAGTGAAATGAGTGACTATTTGAGAAACGGTTTTAGGTATTATTCGATGGGGATTCCTAATTTTTGCCACCCTGATTTTTACCTATTCCCTAAGATAAATGCGAATGTTTACACATCTTCACCGCACTTGTATCACTCTTCACGAGTGCCAAATACGATATTATAATTTATTTTCGAAATTCGTCCCAAAATTCGAGCAAAAGTAATTTTTATATAGAAAACGTGCGTTTTTAATTAAAAATTTTATTATTTTTTTGATTCTTTAAATAGGTATACCATATACCTTGGTTTATTTATGGAATAGAAATGCCGTGTGAGTAGACCCCTCGGGTTTGCTGGTACATGTGTAATCTTTTTTTCATGACCGTTTCGCATGAATCTTCCGGTGAACTGAATATCGTTGATACAGCGCTCAATATTCTCCTTCCGTACCAAACAATTACATTTTGTGGATTCGTTACCCGTACAGCGCCATTTCAATTTCCATTTTTAATAACCCTAAACTGTCAGCTGTCAAGATGTTTTTTTTCGTTGGCAACACTTACCTTGGCTTAAAATTCTAATCTTGAGGGAATTTCGGGACACCCTTTGCATATACATACATACTTAAGAAAAATTTATACATGTAAAAGACAACAACCACGATATTCTATATCCGCTAAGTAAGCATAAGCCGCGTATAAGTTAGCGGGTATAAAAACAACGATATTTTCTAAAAAATATAAACATGGTCGATTGTTTTACATTGAATTTTGGTCCTGAGTTCATACAAGAATATGTATCATATCAATTTGTCCAATTTTAATGAATTAATGAAAATAATTTTTTCTTTTGCCATATATTATGTACATTGCATATGTATGTAGGTATGTATAATCAATCATGCAAACGAAATATTTGCATTCACCTTAATGATTTCGGTATCCGAAAAAATTTAGCATAGGTAGCACGGGAACTGTAGATTAAAAAAAACACCCTTTATAACGAACTAATGATGATACTTGCATCTTTAATCATCCGTAGCTTTTATAATGATAGGAGGATACGAAGGAGGTGAAAAATACATCATTTCATTACATTTTCAGTTATAAAAATATTACATGAACGGAAACCTGCTATATTAGTAGCACTAGCAATAGCACTCGACAAGACCTGCTCAAGATCAGTTTTTGGTTCTCCTTGTTTGTTGCTATTTTCTGCACAAAACGATGACGTACTTTATTCCTCCATCGTTATGTACAAGTGGAGATTTTTTTTTATTTCGATTAGAAAATCATGCCTTTCTCCACTTCCATACTTCCAGCACCACACCAGATCTAGTGGCAGATCGCTTTACATTCATACTGTTTGAACTGGATTTTTAGTAAGTGTGGAGAAGTGAAGACGTGCTGTTCAGTGATCGTGAGTCGTGAGAAATTTTTTTAGAGGATTTAATTTTATTTTTAAATAACTTTGCACATCTGTGTGTCGGCTTGGTCCAACTGAGAAAAATAAGTAAGTGTAAATGAATTTTCTTTAAGATGAAATATTTTTCGAATTGAGATTAATTTTCAATTTTTTGTCACTGAGTGCGTACCTATACGATTTTGAAGCAAATCATTTAGTTTAAAATTGTTTTAAATTTTTATTTTGTTTGAAATCTTTTGTAAATTTAGGTAGACTGAAAAAGTAAAACAAAGATTGTATCTATTCTGTAAATTCAAAGTTAAAATTTCTTTGTGCACCTACCTAATATGAGTTTTAATTCGAAGTGCCATCTCAGCTCTATAATATGCTCTTAATATCAATAGGGCTATAGGGCCCTAAACCATATTATATATTATCTGATTTTCATCTAGAGAATCTGAGCATGAAAGGGGTTATAATCAAAAGTTTTTGTGAAAACAAACATCATTAAATCTTATATGTGGTTGCCACAGTGTACTAGGGTAACAAGAGGCTCTTCCCTTCTATATAAGTTTGTTAGGCAAAAAGTTGAGGAAGATCTTATTAAAATTCACATGGCCCGAACCATCTTCAATCATCAATATAGCCTTGAAATTCTGTGGAAATAAGGAAACATTTGCAGGATTGGTTCCCGTGTTTTGTCAAATCAGTAAAAAGTCCTAAATTTTCTGTCCATATAATATTATTAGAAACCATCCCTCATCGCTTGGTAAAAACATGTTTAGAAAAAAGATGTGAACCTTTTAAAATACACTCAAGTGACGTGCGAACAATACTTACCCAATAGGGTATAGATTGTGTGGCGATTCGAAGTTCGGTTCTTTGTTGATACTTCTGCAAAACGTACTACATTCGCCTCTGTCGTGGCTGAACATTGTCTTCCATGAACTTGATCTTAAGGTTTAAGTGGCTTGGCATAGAATTAAAAAAAAAAATACTTAAAAAACATACATACATACATAGTATGTACGTAAATATAACAAATAAAACAAAATTGTTAAAGAAGCCTAACAACCCTTCAAGCTCAAAATAAAGGCTGTGCATTTTCAGTTACAGTTCCCTATATATAAACCAGCACAGTATAGCAGCACAGTATAATAGATTTTTTTTTTTTAAATCGAAAAAATAATTTCTCTGAAAAATTTTATATGCAAAACTATTTGACTCTACTTCATTAATAAATACTTGTGATTGTGAGGATCATACAAGTAAATGGGAACTTTTTTTCCCCGGACAAAAAATTATATGGTGGAATGTTGTACGGGTGTACAATAAGGCTGAATATTTGGCCAGTTTAGATTTCAGAGATCTCGGAGATCTCAGCATTTCAGCCACTCAAAAATATAAATAGAATTCCTCAGAAAAATTTCTGTTTTTGTGTCAAATATGGAGGAAACAAAATGTTGGAATCGCCTCCCCCAGCTTAGCAAAATTAGTGAGGACTCTGAAATATAAACTGATCAATTCATACTTAATCTTGGTTTGTGCCAACAAAAGTGATAAATGTGAACAAACTCTTTTTTCACGTAAAATCATGATCGATCAAAAATCGTGCATTTTATTTGTGAATACCTACCATATTTTATTTTTCCCGCTCTAGATGCTAGGAAATGTCTATTGTTTTTATTATTTCATCCCAACTTCGAAGCTCTTGTCGTTTGTAAATCAAACTATGTAGGTATAACTGTATAAGTATGTTTATTACCGACCTTCAAATTGAAAATTTAATTGATGTTGGCTTTATTATTTATTAAATTCGTATATATTTTAAACTACTTCTACAGACATTTTTGTTCAAATCGTGACTATCAAAATGAAACTATCGTATAAGAATCACTCTTTACAATTAAAAAGCTTGGTATAATATTATGTATGTAGGTACTGTGTAGAACTTGATTTTTGCCCCAAATTAATTTATATTGTTTGCAAAATTAACTTCAATAGAATTATTGGCCTTGGGGAAAAGCATTTTAGTTGTGTTTGTTTTATCCATTAATTTTAATTCTGTGTATGCAGTGCATTATATAAAAGATGAAGTATGTAGGTACATATGTATGTATATTACAATAGTACAATGTCAATGTGTACCTAAAAGTGCTTAGAAATTTTCTTCACATCTGGAAATGGAATTTGAATCTGATGAGATGATGAACCTTTGAAAAAATGTTTTTTTTTTTTTTTTTTCAAAGATGTAGGTACTAGGTATGTAATATGTATGTATAAGGTATAAGAAATAAACAAGAAGCCACGATGACATGTTTTTAAAATAAGAATGAATGTGAAAATGCAAGGTTGCAAATTATTGATTTTCAAAAGATTCGCACAGAATATTATTATTTTCAAAAATTTGTATGAATCATTGCAAGAATGTATGCAAAACCATTAACCCCTGAGCGCTTGAAATGAGTTTTTAAATGTTCAATAAGGAATTTGATCCAATCAATATACGGCATGAAGCTATTTTAATGCGCTTGCCGCCAAGTATAATATTTCGTACTTGAGTTTTAAAGGCTTCGATATATTTTCTTCTTCTTTTTTTAAAGTGCACTACCTACCTATTCATTTGAAAATTGTGCAAACTCGCTCAATTTATATTCAGTAAATCGTTGAACCCTTTGCACTTAAACTCAAAAATATGTTTTTTTTTTTTATAATTTAAGCGCCGCTGCCGTCGTGCAGCGGTAAAATGATACTCTTAATTAGTTGAAAAATTATTGGCGAGATTGCGATAGATTTATCTGCAAATTTGATTTTAAATTAAAAAAAATAATTTTTCATTTTATCAAATATGACTTTTGCTAAATTTAAACAAAAAATATTTTGCGAATGGAATATTGAAAAAAATTGTTGTCGTCGAAGACCAAAAGCATATCTTATCATATAACTATGTAAAAGCAACTTAAAATGTATGATAGAATAGAAATCAGGGTTTACAATAAACAAGTACCTACCTAACCCGTAAATTATAAGGGGCGAAAGCAACGCTTAAAATAAGCCTTAGCATTTTGTATGTAAACTGGTGTAAATCTGAAACACAGCCAACGTTTGCGCAAACCATCATAAATATGCTCAACAATATAATAGCCACAAACTGATAAGAAGCGATTTATTTTGAACAGAATTTTTGTAATTTTTTCAACAAATTTAATCTGAATGTGCCCAAGGTCGCCTGGAACAATTCTAGGGTCATTTTTTTTTTTAAATAATGGTGGAATATGACATAACATAGAACATAAATTCAAATAAATTCAATAAATTCAAATTAATATAGAATTCATTTTTTGTCAAATCGTTTATAACGTGGTTGCTTGTCTAGTTTAAGTTTCCGCTAAAGAAGGTGCCATACACACAAAAATGTTATTTTATTTGAATGAAGGTAGGTACTGTTAATGATTTTATTTCTTGCAAATTAAATTTTTTTAAATATGACTTCAACAAAGAATTTCATGAAATATTAATAGAAAAATTAGATAATATTCATAATTTATAGGACTGATGCACTTTTTAATGTATCACAGCATTTTTATTATATCATAGTCGCAAATTTATTTCAATTGACTTTAAAGATTAAACACCACACCATTAGTGAGATAGCATATACATAAATATAATAGGATGCATTGTCTGTTGCAATGCAATACTATACACCTACAAAAACTAACTATAAATTACTGTGTCATAAAGTCATAAGAACAATATATAGTGTAGGTGCCTGTGCACAGTGCTGGATTACCCATATACATACATATTATGTATACCAAACGGGCGGTGCAGGCGGCAGAGGTGGAAAAGCCAAAATTAATTTTTTCGTTGCAAAACATTCTAAAGAAATTTTTAATGATATTTCTATATTTTTTCTGCTTAAAAAAATTTCAAGACTGCAAAAATGGGAAATTAAAAAAAAAATTGCTCTGCATGGTAATATGTTTTACATATTGGGTGATGTGTTTCTTTATTTATTCCGAATATTCGGAATATCTGCAACACAACTTTTGCGTTTCTTTATTAATTAGAATATTCCGTATAAACTTTTTCGTTGTTTCTTTATTCCTTCAGCAATTAATGGAATGTATTCTTTTTGTTTCCAGTCAAGAGGTAATGTTAATGGAATATACTCTAGTTTGACAGTTACATTTAACATCTGTTTCGTTATTTATTCCATTCTGGATATTCTGGATAGATATTTTGCCTTTTCTGTCTTTAATATTTCGTATCCGGAAAAAATAAAGAAACGCACCCATTAAAAACATTCCCAAATATTGTGGATCTTGTAAAAAAAAAGTGCATTACTATATTTCAGTGTAAAATAGTGTTTAAAAATAAAACTAATCACTACTATTATATAAAGACGAATCAATATTTTATGTCCGGCGTAAACTCAGAAAGTATTAAATTGATTTACTTGAAACAAATTTTATAATATTCTTTATATTTATAAGATTGTTTAAGACTTTTTTTTGTTTTTTCTAAATTGTTTATTTAATCAGAATATTAATTTTTTTTTAATTTTTGTCAATTTTTTCTTTGAGGTTGACACACATTTTCACTTATACGTCAAAACATTTTGGATACTTTACAATAATAGAAATTGTTTCAAAAAGGCAAAATTAAACGAAAATTTTAAGGCCTAAATCTTTTCTTAATTACACCTACAAGCTGAGAAATATGTACTTGAACAAATTTTAAAATTACAACTTTTTTTTTTGTTGCTTTGTTCCACTTCATTATTATTCCGGCGGTGTTTTTGCATTATCTCTCCCTCTTTTTTTTCTATTTGCTTTTTTTTCTGTCCACTCAATTCCTCTCTGTGCCATTGTTCACTGTTTTAACTGACGTGCGATATATAATATGTACACATGTACATACATATGTACATGTAAGACTGCTTTTAAACGCTGGGGGACAAAATTGCAGAGGTTGAAATAATTGCAGAGTTATCGCTCTTTCTTCGTTGTGCTTTTTCTTATTGTTTGAATCATAAGCAGAGTAAATAGTGTGAAGAAATGTTTCCTTCTTATTTAACAAAAATTGCAGTTATTAAAATTTGCAGCGTTTAAATGGATGTTGCAATCCGAAAAAAACTCAAAAGAGAAACCCTGTTAAAAATTGCAGTCGTCTAAAAGCAGTCTAAGAACTATAATAGGGGCAGGGCAATTAATGGATTCGTCAAAAAATCTGAGGAACGAAGCAACGTGAGCCCGGGTCTGCTAGTGGATTGATAAAGTAAACGAACCAATTTTTAATATCTACTTTTATTTAATAATGTGACTCTAGACTAGACATGTCAATTTAAGTTTTATTTATAAATGTATATTAGGTGCTGCTTATGTGAAAAAATTATGTGTATTAGTGTGGATCCAAAATATGAAATTTCATCTATCATGACTTGACAGTCAATCTCACAAAAATTTAACATGAGGGTTAATAATGAACATTTTTAAGATTGGTTATAAAACCATCACATATTCTATCTCATTCCATGTATTGAGGTTATGGTGAAACAAAATATGAACATAATTTTTCGGAGTCGTACCTAATTCTAACCTCTAGAAGTAGGTACTTAATGTAGCATGCATAAATATTTTTAATAAATTTTAATTTTTTGAAAGCTCAGCGTTTTTGTGTACCTACATATGTACATACTATTTCTTAGAAAATATTTTTGGATTTTTGGCTGATGTCATCTCTCCAACGTTTTGTTTGCCTGTCGTTTTTAAAGTGTGCCTTCGCTCAGCTTGACAAAAGAAAACTCTGACTGCCCAAAGTATCCCCACCGATATGAAAGGCCCATGCTTTACTTTCTGAATGAAAACGCCTAAATACATACCTATGCTATAATACCAAGAATATAACTATAGAGATCAAAAACTATCTTTTTAACCTCTACATGCCTAACTCAGTCAAGTCCAAGTTGCACATAGACATTGACGGTTTTAGATTACAACATCTAAAAAATTGTAGTGCAATAAGAATTATTCATAAAAAAACATGCCACCTACATTATAATATTATACGAATGCATAATAATATTCTCAACACTATAATAATACTTATATACTCGTAACAAGAGTATATTTCAAGAGATATTCCACTAATTCTTGCCACGCGATATTTTTCGCAATATGGAACAAAATGATTAAAAAATGACGATGTTCAGTTTTACAAAACGGAAGCTTTGTATTTTGATATGATCCTACACAAATGTCACAAAGGTCTGTGACTATAATCTCTTAACTTTGTTTTTTTTTTTTATTTTGCTTTTATTTAATTGTTAAGAGATATGGACTTGTACTTATATATATGCGTGTTTTCTTTTTCTTGGTTGTATGTATTTGTCTAGATGTTTAATCACATAGTTAATGTAAAAAAATTAAATCATTTATTATTTTAGGTATGTATTTCCTTCAGCATCATACAAATAGAGAATTATTATGCCATCGTTGACATCATCTTGACAAAGAACACAAAAAAAAATAACTGCATTTTAACTGAATGTTTGATAATATGCAAAATTTTTGAAATTTGAATGTTATGAATAGTTGAGGAAAATAGGTACATACATATGAAAATCGAAAAGTATTTTGTATTTTGTAGTCATAAAATTTATTAAGGTCCATTTGCTAAAAAGAAACTTTACTAAAGTGAACGTCTAGCCTAAGACTATAAGAACAAGTATGTGTAACCCAGTTGTACAGAATGGCGCATTAGTCATGTTATAATTTATTTGATAAATAACATTTTTCTTTCTGATTTTATTTAACCTTGGTACCTACATATATATTAAAATTTTTATGTTATGGTTTGGAAATGTATGTTCACATTATGTTTTAAAGATTAATATCTCTCATTGTTTTGTTCGACCTGATGTGCTCTTTACAGATAATTTCCATTACTCTTCTTAGAATTTCTGGTCCCAGCGCCCTCACTTCTTTTCGGACATTAGCCTTAAGCTGTTGAAAAATTATTGGCTTATTTGCATACACCTATCTTTTTAGGTAGCCCAAAGAAAATAGCTTTTTAGGTAGCCCAAAAGAAAATAAGCTAGAACCGTTAAATCGGGCGAACGCGGTGGCCCGATAATATTATCCGATTCTTGAAAATACCGAGCATACTGAATGCGTACAATTAACTGCCGTAAAATGCATTGAAAAAACCACTTAGACATCAACAACTGCTGAGAACGTTGCCTGGTGGAATTTTCGGGATTTTCCTCAATACTTGCTTGCACCCGAGCAATGTTCACATCATTTCGAAACGAACGAGGTCTTCTAGCACGCGGAAGATCACACACATCCCCATGGCATGGCCCATAGAGTACCTATATCATCTAGAGAACCGACTTCAGCGCTTTTTCTCCATCACCCTACAAGCTGCACTGAGAGGATTTCCCCCACAAAGCTTAGCATGTACTAGCTGCCCAATGCATTTTAAATGGAACCGCGCCAAGATAGTGATAATTTTATGGATTTTGGCTCAGTTTTGCGCAGTTCTCCAGTTCTCCCACCACATATGAAATACTTTTTTTTTTTAAACTGCGTTATAAACCATGTTCATAATTCTTGTAAAAGAAGTACATCGCTAGAATTTGATCTCTCTTTTTCTGAGATGAAAACAAAACACACAATTCTAACTCTATTATTTGTGATTCGGCCTTATCCAACAATTGGATAAGAGTTAATTCTCCATATGACCTCAGCTCTGGTATCATTGTCTGAGTAAATAGCGGATAATAGGTAGTCAAAGTTCAAACTTTATATACCTACCGCCTCTTTAGTTAGTATCAGAATTTATTCGTCAAACAAGGGTCAGCAAGGATTTTAGGCTGTATCTCTAATAGCTTTTAATAATTGTTTCCTCTTAATCGCAATGCTGGTGGCACAGGAACATTCAATACCTTTCGATAAATGAAGCTCACGTTAAATACTTAAAAATACAAAAATTTAAATTCGACCCCAAATAACTATCTCATCTTATCTCCGGTTCCAAGCATATACATTATGTACGTATGTACGTATTATAAAAAAAAATTGCTAAAAGTAAAAATCAGGCATTATATAAATGCCCAGGCCAAATCTTCGAATTCAATTTTAAGTTTTTGACATGCTGACCTCTTTAAAAAATATAATGATATTTTTTTCAATAATATACAATATGAAATGGAACAAAGATTAGTTTCTATGGTCTATCAAGAACCACGCAACGATAACGGGGAGGTCATACATTTGCGACATTTCTTATCAGAATTCATTTTCCGCTTCTAAAGAATTTAAGTCTGGTGATATTTTCATTTGATTTTCATTTTAATTTCAGGCACCATCATGAAGTGGAGCTTACTGATTGTTTTGGGATTAATTGCCCTTACCACTCAGGTATTATTATTTTATTTTAAAACTGAAGAATATCTTTAAAACTAGTCTCTAAACTAAAGGAAGAATCTGATGAAACCCCTTTGGGACATCCATCAGATGAAAGTAGTGAATTTGATGAAATTGACGAGATGCTTCTCAAAAATTTGGAAAATGAGTTGATGGTAAGGCAATGAATCAATATTAAATTATTTTTCCGTTTGATTTTTAACTTTTTTATTGCAGAAAAAGGACATTACACGTGAAAACGAAATAGCTACTAAACTTGTCGAAGAATTCCACAATAGTAATCTCATTAGCCCAGTTCAAGAAAGTGAGTTAAATTAAAGACGCGTTTTTAAATGCTTTCTAATTGAAAATATACTTTAGTTGACCCATGTGAGAAAATGCATTGCGGAGCCGGACGAGTTTGCCAGAGTACCGGAGAAGAAGCCAAGTGTATTTGCATTCAGGAATGCCCCGAGGAAATCGATACCCGTCGTCATGTGTGCACAAACAAAAATGTTACTTGGCCATCAGATTGCTCTGTCTACCAAGAGAGATGCTTCTGCGATACTAAGGACGAGCGTTGTACTGATCCAAGTAACAGCCATTTACATATTGACTACTACGGTGCCTGCCAGGAATTGCCAGTTAGTTTATTTATAATTGACTAGTTTGTACAGGTTTATAGTTGTGTTGTTCTTATAGGGTTGCTCCGAGGAAGAGAAGAAGGACTTCCCACGTCGTATGCGCGATTGGCTATTCAACGTTATGCGTGACTTGGCAGAACGTGACGAATTGACAGAACATTATATGCAAATGCAAATGGAAGCTGAAACCAATATGACTCGTCGCTGGGCCAACGCTGCTGTTTGGAAGTGGTGTGATTTGGATGGTAATACTGATCGTTCTGTATCCCGGCACGAATTGTTCCCGATTCGGGCTCCACTTGTTAGCTTGGAACATTGCATTGCTCCATTCTTGGAAAGCTGCGATCCAGACGACAATCATAGAGTAACATTGATTGAGTGGGGTAATTGCTTAGAACTGGAACCGGTAAAGACATTTTTTTTTCATTGTCAAAGAATTTGAGTTCTGATATTTGTTTTATTATTTTTTAGGAGGAACTCAATGAAAGATGTGATGACATACAAAAAACCATCCATCCTTTGGGTTGAACAAAATATGAACACAACTTTAAGTTGTATTTTAAGTTATAAACAAATATAACACGAAATGAAAGTAAAAAAAATCTTCCTTTAATTATTAACAGCCAAAGCGAAATGCTAGCCATTTCTTTTTTAATAAATAAGTTTATAATTTTATAGCTCTAAGAAATAAATTTTATAAAACACTTTCTGCATTTTTTGTGTTTATACAGTCAGGCCTTATGCATAGGAACCATCTCGTCTAAGAGACGTTTCGTCATAAAATAAAGTTTCCTCAACCCCGCCGTCTTCTGCAGAAAAATCGTATGCTGATAGAACCTTACAATATTCAATCGATTTCACATATATTGTAATGTAGTGGGTTACAAGCAACCTGCACAAAAGTCGAAAACAAGCGTCTGTGACTAGACGCTTTGTGTGCAGAAATCATTAAGATGGTTTGGTGATAGTTTCAAAATGTTTTGTTGTTTTGGGTGGCATTTTCTGTAAACACAAAACAAACTGAAATTATTGATTCAAAAGAGCCCTGTCACGTTATTAAAAAGCAACCAATGAACTTCACTTACCAAGGACGGTTTTTGAGTACTGGCCACATATTTTCAACCCGATATTTGTGATGACCACTTCAGTCTAAAATAAATACTCTCTAAGCCACTTCTGACTATTTAATTATTGCGGTATATTAAAAATTACCAACTGGTTCAAGCAGTAGAATAAGCACATTGGTCCAAAAATCGTGTTAAGTTATGAATCAGAATAGATCGATACCGATCGTCCGAGTGACAAATTCCACCAGGTAAAACACTCCACACACTCAAATTTCAAACATTTAGAACAAATTGCAGATAAATTTCATGATAACAGAATTTTATTTGACAAAAACAAAAATAACTCAAACTTAATTCAAATTGTAGATAATGTTAAATAGTAATTAATAATATAATTGTTAAAAGAAGGAAACAGTAAAAAAAATCCTTTCTTGAGTAAAAAGTCACACTAAAATAGGCAACAAAAACTTGAAAATACTGTGATCACGGCGAGCCTGCTGCGGCTCTCGATTTCATATTCATCCTTCTAACTTTCACTGTCGTTTTTGGTGAATCGGAATTTCCATTCACTGAAGTCGAGTTAGTTAAATTACTTTCAGCCTTTTTCTTTCGTTTTACATTGACAACAACATTAGCGTCCATACTTACGTCTAACTCGAAATTAAATTCATAAGTTTTGCCACTTTTTGGATTCGGTGTTAGATTGTCGTTTACAATGGTTTTACCTGGTTTACGAGAACTATTTGGTGTTCCGGAATGCATGTTCTTCCTTATTGATACAACGGGACTGAAATTTATATTTGCCGAAATGGAGGTGTTTCTTGGCGATGAGCGATGCGAAGGTGATGCTCTGAGTCTTTTTTCTGGTGATTCCTTGGGGGATTTCTTCTTCACGCTGGAAGGTAGTTCTGGAGTAGGCCTATTATTTTTCATGTTTAATTTCTCCGGTTTCGCTTTAGGTTTGAGTGGTGTGCTTTTATCAAATACCTCATCGCTTTCGGAATCATCGTGATCCGAAGTAGGAATTTCGGGTTGCTTAAGTTTTGCTTTGAAATTTGGAGTGGACTTTATTTTAAAGTCCAAATCCCCTGAATTAGTAACTTTAAGAGATTTTAAACCAGATTGGAATATTTTTCGACACTTTTCATAGTCCGGTGTTTCGTTATACTCCAAAGTCGCAACATACTTCATAAACTCCATAATTGGACCTTAAATTAAAAAAAAAAAATAAATAGGATGATAAATGAATTATTTAGACAATATATAAATAATACGTATGTTAATCAAAGGTAAATAAAGGTAGAATACCTACATATGTAAATCAAATAAAATTAACACTTTTCTTCTTCTAATACTGAAGTTGTTTGCTAGTAACATTGTTATAAATGAACCCCTTATATTTACGTTTTCAAATTTTTGCAACTGTATGTAGGTATGTACGTATTCCAGCTAAAAATTAAAATGTTTTTTTTTCAGGGGTACTGATTCTTGCGAAGAAGTAAAAAATTTAACAGGGATACTCTTGTCATGATAAGGCGCATCTCATCTCAGGCATTCGGAATCGGCAGAAAATTGTGGATACTATCAATTTGTGTCAACTAAAAACACGCACACAGGAATTGATGAGATTCGTCTTCGGCCGAAAACAAAACCTTATAAATTTATTTTTTTGTGAGTGCAGTGAGCTAAAAATAAGTTTTGTACTCCGAAAAGAACAATAGCAAATTAAATTGACTGCTATTAGAAAGCATAAGGAAAATGAAAATTTGATCAAATTGAAAATTTTTCGGATTCGATTCCGTATAGGCCTGAATTGCGTTGAAATGGGGATGCCATTCAACGATACAGACAAAAACTTAATTTAATCACTCGATTTGATGTGGCCTTATACCTGCTGGAAATTTCACTGCGGATTCAAATCGATCTTCACTCATGTAAAAGGGAAAAAAGATATGAACTTCCACAGCCCAAAAATGAAAAACATGGATGAGTCGGTATTCTATTTTACAATAGAAATTCTCGAATTCGGAAAATCAAAACATTAGCCGCCCTTTATTATTTACGGGTCTGGGTTATCTTTTAACATGTAATACAAAAACAACATTGGGTCTAGGTTTCCATCGGGATTTCATATATGGATCAGAAATTAGTTTTTTTTGACGGGTAGATGGCTTTTAGTTTTGAAAATAATAAGGTAGTGCAAACTGTAGTGTAAAGTAGTGTAAAAAGACAGTACCTTCGTGAAAAATAAACAAACATAAGGAAAAAAGGGATTCACGAGGTGAATCATATGCGCTATTAAAACAAAACGCGGCTATTGTTATTTTATAGCAAACAAAAATTGAATTCAAAATCATCAAAAAAAAATTTCACAATTAGTCTTGGAAAAACAGCGGATTTTCTATTCTTTCATACTTGATGCAAAATCGCCTAAATTGGCCATTTTGTTTTTCCAAAAAAAGGTACCAGTACTAAATTACTACTCATTTCAAAAGAAAAATAATAATACAAAATATTCTCATTTGGAACTACATGTACCGCTTATGTTTTAATTTCCTGACAGCTTCAAACAAAACTTAACAAGTGCTATATTGTTCGATAAATAATCCCCCAATAGAGAACCTTCGATATAACACAAAAATCAAACATGAAGTCTTAGAACAATATACCATAACTGAGGAATTACTGATTTACTCTAAAATAATAAATAGCTCAACTTACTCGGCACTCCCTTTGAATACAGTTTTTTTAAAGATCCACTGACATCATCCATGAATGCTTCCTTCGATTTTTGAACTTTCAGCGGAACTTTAAGTAAGTTCTCTTTTTCCCATGGCAACATAACGCCCGACCAGTCTATAAGATTATATCCAAGAATTTCAAAATCCCCTCGCATCGTTGCGACACCAAGGTGAGCATCTCTTGAAGTGTACTCAATTGTTCCGTTGTGCATTTTCTTCGGATCTGGCTTGAATTCTTTTTGTGTATAATGACTGGCCAAGCCAAAGTCAACCAGATATGCTTGAGAAGCACCACCTTTACCATAGCCCAAAAGAATGTTGGCTCCTTTTAAATCTGCGTGAACATAGGTTCTTCCATGGATATATTCATAGACATCTAACATCTGCAATCCTAGTCGATAGATGGTGTGTTCTGGAATTTTTCTTCCATTTTCCAGGAAGAACTTCCAAATATCACTGCCATATCGTGGTATCACAACAAAACGGTGTTTGACACTGTTGATTTCATGCGAACCACTACCAACTAAATAAGGCATTCCGAAGGATTTAAGGCCGTGCTTCTTCTTGAACTGGGTAATGTCTTCTAAGCGAGCGTTGCGCATATAAAAATGCATTTCCACAAAGAGAGTGCCATTGCCATGGGGTTCCTGTAAAGTTATAATGAAGAGCAGTATAAAACAGGAACATTGGATAGTATAAGGTTTGACTTACAATCTTTACGACATACTCATAGTCTGTCGTTTTCTTTGGGGGATTAGTGGCTTTACAAGCTGAATAAATCTGACCAAAACCTCCCATTCCAATAGATGGTCCAATCTTCCATGTTGTTCTTGACAAATCAGAGATGATTTCACCTTCTGGAATTGGCTCTGGCATAACATGATCATTCTTTTTCTTGGCTGCCGGTTTTTTTTTCGGAACTGTTGCAGCGCCAATTTTGGGTTTTGCGACACGAGGCATAATTTAATTCTATTGTTTTATTGGAATGTGTTAAATGCAGAATTAAGAAAAATTATTATGATTAATATTTCAATAAAGTATGATTTCAATGCATGTATTCTTTTCGTGTATTATTTATTGGTTTTGATTTTCAAAGGCGCCGTTTTAAAATTCGTTGGCATTTGTTTGAAGTTTGTGTTGTTTTAATAGATTTGCATGAAAAGGAAAGATATATGTATAACAAAAAATGTTCGTTCAAATTCAACCATCGCTCAAAATAAAATGATGCCAAGTCAACACAAAATTTATACCAAACAACTATTTTATATTTTTTTTTAATGAAAACGTAGTATAAAAACAATTAAACCTGAATAGATCGAACGGCGAAATCTTTAATTCTGTTATTTTGTCATTCTAGTATGAATTTCCATACAAAACTTTGAGCTGTCAAAAAATCTTTTATATATTATCTGTGCTTTATCTTCCCCCAGATCTGAACCAGATTGCATTTGTCGACATGTATACATGCAAATATATAAAAAACAAAACAAGATCCAACACAAGCAAGATTTGAACACATAACCTTAAGCCGGAGCCACACCTATCTCGTGTGGGGTGTGGTTGAGTGATGTGTTGTGTCGCTGTTGTTTCTTGCATACTTTCATTTTTAGTTTCGCTATTTACTTATTCTCTTCTCCAAACACTCTCTTATCTTTGCCACTGAAAAATATGTCTCTGACCCAGCGTGGTATGGCGCAATCGGCAAAAGATTGATTCCGACACAACACACCACACCACAACACATCACACGAGATAAATATGGCTCTACGCATATTACAAATATCCACACGAGGTAAGTATGGATCCGGCTTTATTACTACCTTGCACAATTTAGTTTTTACTTTGTCAGTAATGTAAAGAAGAAAGACAATTGTACATAAAGATAAAAAAAAAAAAAAACAATTGGAAAAAAATGGACAACATTTTAAAACCTAAATACAAAACAACATGTAATCCTGATTTTTATCCAGATATATTTCAATGATCGAAAAATTAGTTCTTTTCTTATTATTATGGTAAGGTAGTGTAAATTGTAATGCAAAGAAAAAAGACAACAAATACAAAGTACAAGTCAAGCCTTTTTTAAAAACACGGGCTAGCTAATCAAAACAAAATTTTGTAATTGGTCTTAATTATAGTTTTGATGGCATCACTTAAACATTATACTCAACGAAAATCATTTGGCGGCCAACTCAAGCAACCGCACTCGTTCAATTTACAATCGTGGCGTCTCTCTCCTAGTCATTTATTAAAAAAAATTCGTGCGGTACAGAACGTCGATTGTTTTCTCTGCCATCATCAAATTCATTCCAAAACTCAACTTGAAGTGAAATTTATTTCATTGAAATTATCATTTTATTATTTCGATTTTGACTACAATTATTAAAAAATGGTAATTTAAGGTTTAATTTGTATGTGTAAATAGAGAAAACTGATACAAATTTTCACTTCCAACAAAAGAATTGGATCTAGAAATTAAATAGAAAATGAAAAAAAAAAAAAAAAAAAACGAATTTCCCCATTTCTGTGAAACCTAACCTAAACACACATTTCTTTTATTCCATTTTGCTGTATGCTCCAAATTATAATGATGACGAAAACTAATATTACCGTAGGCTGGAGGCAAAGCTGGTAAAGATTCTGGGAAAGCAAAAGCAAAGGCAGTATCACGATCCGCACGAGCAGGACTTCAGGTAATTTATAGTTTTATCGATTTGTTGAATCAAATTGGCGCTTAGAAGTGGCGAACTTATTTTGGCGCCTTTTTCATTTTCGCCCAAAATGATAACGCGCTGTTTCCACTCCACCCCAATAATTTTTCCCTGAAAATCTGCATTTTCATCATTTCGTCTTAATTGGGTTTTCTTCACAGTTCCCTGTGGGTAGGATCCATAGGCACTTAAAAAGCCGAACCACAAGTCATGGACGCGTTGGAGCAACCGCAGCTGTATATTCTGCTGCTATCTTAGAATACTTAACTGCTGAGGTAAGTCTTTTGATTAAAGTTCGTCTTCATTTTGTCCTAATGTATTTTGAATTTTCCGCCGAGTTCTATTTATCTTATTTTTTTTATTTTTGTTGAGCGTAATGTTGCCCATTTTTTATGTTAGATCTATGTGTGCGTTGTCCCGGTAATCTTTTTTATTTTATTTCTGTAGCGTCATGCCGCCATTTTCTAAACGAAAAAAGTGCATTCGTTTAATTTTTTTAAAAATGTTTTGTGGAAATGTTTTGTTTTGGTTCGACTGTTTAAGTGTTTTGCTTTTCCTTGGCTATGTAGATGTAGCTAGTAAAAAAAATGTCTAATATCATCGGTTGGGGTATCTTTTGCATGTTATTTACTTTCAATGATGACTGAAAAAAATTCCATTTTTTAAAATAAAATTATTTGAGGCGCCAGTTATCAATGAAAAGCATTATTATCATTTTAAATTTTCAACCGCTTAAAATGAAAAATCGGAGAATATTGTGAAACTATAATAATGATTATGAATACCTACAATCTGGCCGAAATTCCAACTATACAATCAGTTTTAATATTTGAATGGTCAGTTAATTTGTTCAGTGATCATTCAATTGATTTTATGTAAATTTTGTCGACATAAATATTTAAACTCATAGGCTCTACTGTCGAAAAATAAACATTTAATTTTGTATGACTTTTTGCAGGACTTTTGTGTAGTTTTGCATAAAAAATCATAGAGTTTCAAAGTAAAGGAATGCAATTATTATATCTATGTTTATTTCATATTCCTCAGTGACTGACTTCTAGTTAAGAAATCTTTTGATTTATCTGACAGAAGTTTGCTTAGTGAGATTTCAGAATCGTGAACTAAGCTTTAAAAAAATCGATTTTGATTTGATCATTTCAAAAAGCAAGTTTTACCCATTTTTGCTTTTTATTTATGGGGCGAACAAGTTTATTTAGTTTAAACTTTGAGTATGAATTTTCAGTTGTCGGTTTTCAATTGCAACGAAAATTGTGTACAAAATATGTAGGAAAGGGATCTAGTGATGATTATTTTTTTTCAGTTTATGACGGACACTAAATTACACGAATACAAATTAGCTAGTTTATATCTCGAAGACTCTACTTTTTTAAATAAGAACACAATTCGTAACAAACTTCATCAATTTTGCTGTCAAGTTGCTAGAATGAATCTTTTGGATTCGTTGCTATTAATATTATTTATTTGTTATTATCTTATGAAGTCAAACAGATACAGCTATTTTTTAACAACTACAGTCGTATTTATTAGATTTTTGTCTACTTAGACACTGTCTAACTATTTCCAAATTGGTGGAAATATGCTTTATTTAATAAAAATAAATATCACATTATTCACAGTTAAGACAGTCTACTCTTGTGTCTAAGTTAGGCAGCTATAAGACAACAATAAACAAGGTTTTTGAACACATTTTCCAAAGTTGGACAGTTGTCTAAAGTTAGACAACGTTTATAAATAAGGCCACTAGTTTATAAAGTTGTCGGTTATTAATGTGAAATGATATTTCATACTATGTATTTTCTGTGTCATGGTTTTAGAACCAATCCAATTAAGCTAATTTTGGAAAGAAAAAAACTTCGTTGGCTTCTTGACACTAGCTTGTAATGTTTCCTTGTTTCTTTATTAAGTTGGGTTTTGAGCCGTTCGGATTTGAAGAAAATTGTAGGTATTCCCATTCTAGCGACAATTATTTATGATTTTCCAGCACAGTGCAAACTTACTTCTGGTGTGCCCTGTCGCTAAGTCTTGATGAAATTGAAAGTGGCCGTTAAATATAAGAAATTTCTCAAATTTTCTATTTTTATTAGAAGATTCAATAATAAAAAAAAACATTGTTACTCGGGGGGTCGGCGGAAATTCCGCTGGTATGTTTATTTTAATTTTTGAAAGTATACTCGTATAGTCGTATAATAGTATGTTCATATTCGCACAAACTTAAAATAACAAAAATCTTAAAATTTAGGTTCTCGAATTAGCTGGCAATGCATCAAAGGATTTAAAAGTTAAACGTATCACCCCTCGTCATTTACAATTGGCCATTCGTGGAGACGAAGAATTGGACAGCCTGATTAAAGCCACTATTGCCGGAGGTGGTGTCATTCCACATATTCACAAATCTTTGATTGGAAAAAAGGAAAGTTGCTATAATATAAATATTATTACTTTTTTCATCTCTTGTATATTTAACGTTCTTTGTTTTTTTTATCTTACAGGAGGACAATGTTCAAGACTCTCAGCGAAAGAATACTGTCATTTTGTCCCAAGGGTATTAAAGCTTATTTCCGTATTGTTATGATAAAATTAACGTACTTTTAATAATTAAATAATATTTTACATAAATATTTTTTATTTCTAATGAAAAAAAAAACGACCACAATCACTTCTTTTTTTTTAAAAAACGATTGAATAAATAAATTTTAATGTAATTTTTTTGTTTGGAAAATTTGGCAGTTTTTTTATTTTTAACAACAACAAAGGAAATTTAAATTTTCTTTCTTCTACTGTAATCAAAATTGCCAGAAATGATTTGATAGGAAATGCATTCCAATTATTCTAGAATAACATTACAACGATAGTTTTTCCGGAATTTCCCGGTGAATACAAAATGGTCATGGGGAATTAACAAAGATATACTCGCCATTTCATTTAATAAAATAGTAGAGTGTAAAACATGTACAATCTGCCACGCGTGGTTTCTCGCCCATTTCTTATAATTTTTGTCTGCAAGTCCCATTTTTCTTTATCGAATTTTTCGGTTGATCGAGTTAATTGCAAATTTATCAAGATTTAAGGATGTAGATACACCGATGAAGTGAAATGCAAAAATGCACTAAAAGGAAGTGGAAATGATTTTTTCGAAAACCGTGAGTATTTTTCTGGAATCTTTGCAAGAGAACTACATTTCAGAAGAATTCTCACGTCGCGATGTAAACCGATTTTGTTCAAGTACCATACACAATCATACAAAAAATCGATTCTTTACAAATTCTTTCAACAACACAAAATTCGATTCTGTTCAGAAAATTTTGGTTGAAAGTCGTTACTTTTTCCGAAGCATTCGTCACTTTTGAGTGATTACTTTTTTTCAGAAAAAATTGACAAAAATTTGTTACATAAATTCAGCAATTCTAGACAAAAACAGTAATTTTTTGTCGAAATTCTGTGTATTGCACGCAGTTTGCAGGTTAAAAGTTATATGCCAACTTTTGGGTAACAAAGCTTCAAGAATTTTTGACGTTCCCGACGTTCAGTTATTCCCTAAAGCTACCGCTATTAAGTGAATTTTAAATTCATTTTGAAATTGTATAAAACGTATCAAAAGTATTCGACATTACTTCAAGTAGGCGAACGAACTCACAATAGCTTTCAAAATTCTGGACGAACAAAAAATTATAAGGTGAATTGCAATTGTAGTACAGAAAGAATTTCAAGTGCGTGCCTTTCTTTGGTTTAAATTCTAGGTCATCAGGAAATGTGAAGAAAAAACGAATGATTTTATTCTTAATTTTGTTTTGTTTATAAATGTGTGTATGTACATACCTACATACAATTTTTAAATGCAAAATTATTTGATTATATTATTTGAGTGAGAGAATCGTTAAAAAACTTTAAACATACAGTCGACTCTCCCTAAGTCGAATTTTCATGGGATTCCAAGATTTGTTCGAGTTAGAGGGAGTTTTGGGAAAATTCGGGTTATAGAGAGAAACATTTTTATTTTGTTTTAAAAGGTTTATTTAATAAAAAAAAAGTTTAATATACATATGTACATACCTACATACTTACAAAAAATTTACAGAAAAATATAGCTTCTTGCTTAGTACAGACATTTTAGTCACATCAAAACGGTACTTACTTTTTTTTATGGATCTAGCTACAAACATATGCACAAAGACTTAATCAGCTCTGTTGAATGCCTAGGATCACGATCAAATGATTTTGAAATTCCAACTGGAATTTTACTAAAATGTTGTTTTCATATGCAAGTTCTTTTTATATACAAATGCAACGAAAAACACTAAAAAAAGGATAACAATGTTTATTTTTAGTTTTTACGTAGCAAGTTTTTCAAAACTGGATTTTTTTTATGGAGGTACCAGAGATAAGAAAACGAAGAAACACGAAGAGCTGAGGATGATGGCACACGCGATGCTACACATACATATTAAGGGTGTTGAATTATGTTGGTACGAATTCCGAGGGGGTAATTTTTTTGTTTTTGTTTTTTGCTTAACAAAATTCGACTTAGGGGATGAACAAAGATACCAATAATCGAGAGAATGTGTTCGAGTTAGACTTAGAGGGAGTTCAACTTAGGGAACGGTTTTTGTATGGAAAATTGAAGGGAATGATAAAATATGGCGAAAAAGCTCGATTTAGAGAGAAATTCGACTTAGAGAGAGTACGACTTAGGGAGAGTCGACTGTATTTCCATTATGCGAAATAGATAAAACAGTTTTTAAATAAAAACTCCGAGTCGCATTTAGAGTTATCTCTGTAGCTAACCATTCTTTTTTATAAAATGTGTAATTTTATTGTTTGTACATACATAGGTACATTTGTGACTTATTTACTAGATTTTCTTTTACTGCTACCGCCACTACTACTGCTACTCTCGTGGTGCTTGGACTTAGACTTACTGCTGCTACTTCCACTTGAATGTGATGATTTTTTACTCGAATAACCAGTCTTATCAGCGCTTATTACATTTATCGATGGAGTGACGACGGATGATGAGGTGGTAGACTTTGATGACGATACCCCAGAAGGTGCTGGGTCTCGTGCTGAACTTGATTTCTTGGATGAAATTCCTTTGTTGTGTCTACTTGAAGACGATGAGGAATGTTCTTGTCGATAGTACGGTGATGAGGACGTCGAGGAAGACGATGACCTTGAGGAAGACGCTGATGAGGATTTTGGTTTAAGGAGGGGAATAGGGTCGTCGAGAAGAACCTTCGTCACAACTGTCCTATTTTGGCAGTTACTGCAATTCCAAGATAATTCTTGTTCATCGGCTTCTTCGTCAGTAATGTTTGGCTTGTGACAAGTTTGATGATAAAGTGAGCCACATTTTGAACATTCTATAAGCCTATTCGTTGCAGTGACTATCATCTCTCCGCAGACAACACACTTCAGGTCACCGAATTCTTTCAGATTTTCTACTTCTTCCGATATGGTCAGAGCACCGCCCATATCATCAGATTCAGCTAATGTATTGGGAGAATCTGTGATTGTTTTAGGTGACTGGGTGAGGGTGAGATCTTCGACCTCTATGGGAATAGCTATGGTCCCTGGTGCCTGTGGTTCTTCGTCAAGATGCTTCTGACTGATTGTGTTGGCGAGCATTTTTGAGCTACCATAACGTTGTTTAATGATATCGTCAAGGCAATTGCGAATTTCTTCAGCAGATTGAGGATTTGTGGAATGAAGAAAATTAAGAGCCTGTTTTAGAGAAGAATCAAGTTCGGTTGCGGTAGCCATCTGGCTTTATTAAAATACGTAACAGGTCAATCCTCCTTTAAAGTTGTCTAAATTTGGATAATGAATAGGGCACTTCTTTACTTGTCTTTAGACAGCTAGAGTTTTTTGTTATTTGACGTTTCTCTTAAAGAGTATGTTCAGTAAAAAGTTAAAAAGTGAAGCTATTTTTTTGAAAACATTCAGTGAGTACTTTGACTGCTTTTAAACGATGCAACTAACCTTTGCGATTTTTAGACAAAATTGTTGAGGTTGGAAAGAATTGCAGAGTTGTTGCTCTTTATTTTTTGTGCTTTTTTTTATTTTTCGAGACATAAAGCAGAGCAAAGAGTGCGGAGAGATGTTTCCTTTTCATTAAAAATCGCAATGTTTAAAAGTATCCTTGCAACCGAAAGGAAAACAAATTAGAAATAAGGCTTAAAAATCCGGTTGAATTTGCATTGAATTTGTATAATATTTACATCCGGATCTAAGTTTTAATCTGGATGAATTGAATGAATAATATGGCCGTTAGTTTCGAAAAAGTTTGGTTTCGATTTTGAATACTGAATGGTTTATATGATAGCCCGAGCACATGCATGTGCACCTAGGACTCAAAATCAAAACGAAACTGTTTCGAAACTAAAAGTTGCATGTACGTGCCTGGCCTTACATGAACGCTCCTATAAAGCAATCTGTGTATATTATAATGACATACACTTACAGCTGTTTTTGAAATTTACTTTATTTTGTTTGTGCCATTATTTGCATAAATTTATCACCTTGTTTTACGCAGCAAATTCATCATGTAAACTTCAACTCTGGGAATATAATTTTTCACAAAAATTTTGACACAGCATTCTTGAATTTTTTTGTTGTTAATGAACAGCTTAGATATGGTTTGTCAGTTTTGAAAGTAAGACGTAATAGATTTTCTTTTTTTGGTAGGTACCATTAATTGGTATCATTAATTTAATTTGTTTTCAATTTAGTTTTAATATTTTACTTTCCTTCCAACCCATTCTCTTTTAATCTTACGAAAAAAATGGAAAGAAAATGCAAAATTAAATTTTCGCTCGTCCAACTGGATTTCACATTATTATTACTCTGGTCGTTCGACAGAGCAAGAGCGGTTACAAAAATCTAACGACACGACAAGTATTGATGAACATGTCGTTGAAAATTACGCCTCTAATAGTTTCGTTTCATCAATTAACGAACATAATAATTAATTGTAATTTTAAACATTCCAGTCGTTCATGTTAAATCTTTTGGGAAGTGAAATGCAAAAATGCAAATGCAAAAGAAAGTGGAAATAATTTTCTCGAAAATCGATCGACGGGAGTGATTCTGCTGTTCATGGGCAAATAATATTTGTAATATCAGAAAAAAATTCGATTCATTACAAATTCCTTTCAACCATATAAAAAATTCGATTGTTTAGAAAAAAAAATCATTTTTCGGTTGAAAGAATTCGACATTAAAATCATTGGTGCAAAATTTTAAACGATTTAGTACGATGTTAAAGTATTTTTAATATGATAATAAATGCTTTAACATCTTACTAATGGCCAGTTGCACCAAAATCCACTAAAACCAGTTTTTGCTAAAATCCTTATAAAATTTATCAGCCTAATAAATTTATTGGGGTGCACCAATGTATTTCACTGATTTTTTAGCTAAAATGCTGTTTGCGAACCATCGCTGGTTTTTGTCAGCTATTTTTAAACTGAACGAAAAAGTTTCACTCGCGTAAGTAAGATGGCAATATGAGAGATATCAAACTTCCCCATCGGTGATTCTATTCTAATGTGAGTACAATCAACTGCTGCAACTACATTAGGAAATCTTGGTAGTAAACTAATATGACCACTTTTTGTAAAATTGCAAAAGTGAAAATATTTTTTTTCCCGCTAGCGCAGTTATTTTGTGAAAACGAATATATAATTTTTTTTAAACCGAAATTTAAGCTTTCTGCATCATTTTTATAAGTTTCCCAGTTAGAAACACTATCCTAAAATTAGTTTGAAAATTTTCACTTTTGTACTTTTTAATTTTTTTGGTGAATGTAGTTAAGGCTTAACTTTCAAAATATGTCCTGTCAAAGGTGAAATATTTTTTTTTTGTAGATATTTTCGTTAAAACTAGCTTTTAAAATTTATCTGGAGGAAAATGGCATTTTAGTTTATTGGCTTGTTTATCGGCCTTTTAAAACTAAAATTGGTTGGTGCAACCAATAAATGCCATTTTAAAATTTAACGAAGCAATAAATATTTAAAAGCGTTTGGTGCAACCGGCCATAAATCCTTTAAAATTTTGCGCCATTGGTTTTGACTGACATGAAGATGGTAACAAGAACTGTCATTTGAAAAAAAATGAACAAAACAAACGCACCTTCCACTTGACTGCTACTGTAGGATTTTAGAATAATCGTTGTTAAATTTTGCTATGTATTTTTATTTTTATTTCGATTAATAAAGTCTTTTCGGTTAGTGAGAAGTTGATGATTAATATTTATGTCATATTCCTAATTAAAGTTTTGAACGCTAAAGTATAAAATTTTGATCATTGCTGTGGAAAAGCCACAAAAATTACAAGCCGCAGTTATGTCCTGCAAAGTGTACTTAGCTGTTTTTGCATTTGGTTTTGTTATTTGCGGCAATTGCGTTGCATTCGTGGACAAATTGGTAAATAATATATTTTTTTTTATTTTAATTTTTCATGATAAGTAGATAGTGTTATTTTATTTCGTATATTCTTGTTGGAAAATGTTTGTTTTTCTTTTTTCGATACCTACTTCTGTTTTTGTTATTATCATACATTTATTGACAGTTTGTACGTGCCAAAACAGTGGGGTTGATTTGACTTTTTTATTTAAAAATTTAAAGAATTGGTAGGTATTCAAGATTTGAGGTTCTCCTAAACAACGCTTGTCTAAAATAATTAACATGTTGATTAATTAATTTATCAAGTGGCTGCGATGCTAATTTTGATTTTAGATGGTGGCGTAATAGCAATTTGAACAAAACAAGAGCGGTGTTTTATTTTCTATGGATCTGTATCAGGATCATTTTTCAACACTTAATACAACAACAACTTAAGATCCAAATAAGAAAAAATATTGCTGTATTACGTCTTTAAAAATGATCCTGAGCCAGATGGATAGGTTCCATATGAATCTTCGTGAATAATAAAACGCAGCTTATGTTGTTTGGGTATTGACAATTATTATGAAAATTATAAGTTTGACTGGCGCGATCCGGGAGTTTGATTTAAATTGAAATAAAATGCTTTTGTCCAACTTACTCAATAATTGAAGCGTCTAGAATGAGAAGGTCTTAAGTGACACTGACTGATATTTGTCTAAAACATACTTTTAATTTGAATTTAAATTAAAAAACATCACAAATTATGAATTATTCTAAATTTCTAAGTTCTAGTTCTAAGTTCTAAGAAATAGAGGTCGTTTAAATATCATAAATCAAAACATCAGATTTTGTCACATAACACCTTCTCATTCTAAACGCTTCCATTTTTCTTTTTCACATAAATATATATTTTCTCTGTTTCTAACAGGGACTAAACTACAGAAAACTAAGGAAGGTCTTTAACGAAATGTTTACTGTACAAATTGTTGCACACTTTTAGTTCGTTATTTTTATAGTTTTCAACAATTTTCGAATTGTTTAATGAAAATTTAAACATTTTCTAAAAGAAGAATTTTATTTGATATCCCATTTATAGGAAATAATGTATATTCAGTCAATAGTAAAGTACAGTTTTTAAAAAGTGCTGGAAATGCATTTTTTTTATTTACCATCGTTTGAGTATAGGAGTAATTATCTAATATTACATCAGTCTTACAAAAATTCATAAATAAATTTAGAAGCTCGACAACTCGTGGAGAACCAGGAACTATTCACTTAAAATTTTCAACCATTTATGTGGGTTATCAAGAGGAATGAAGGGGACCTAAAATATTTTCACTTCGTCATGACAAAAGATACTCTTAGAGGATTTGTCAATTTCTCGCAAGAGGCAGTACCCATTTTTTTAATCAACCTAAGGATATACGCCTTCAAAAATATCGAGATTAAATTTTATCCAAATTCTATCCAGGGTCAGTAATTGTTTTTATTTGTAAATGATTTTTTTTATCTACGCTTGTAAATTTGTAAATTCTTTTGCAATGAATAAAATCCATACTTTTTGTTTGCCTACATATTTTCTTTAAATGTATTATAATTCATTATTGTTAATAATCATTAAGTTTATCTTAATTGAATGCAATTCTTGTAAGCACAAGCTATCTGTTGTTGTTTTCAACTATCTTTTCGCGCCTTCATTTAGGAATTTGAATGCGGTCTAACTGAACCAGTCTACAATTACACGTTTAATTTCACTTCATTGAGCTCTGACTTGTCTCGCACTGCAACAAGTAATCTTGGAGACATTTTTGAATTCAATATATGTCGTAATTTAACAAAAACATGTGATGGTCAAAAAGATGTTTCAGCCTGCATGAAAAGAGGAGAAAAAGAGCATATTTTAGGTAAGGCATGTCATACATTGAGTTCCGTTTTAGATTTAATTTAAAACTAAGAAAACCTCAAAACCGGTATTGTATGTGTTTTTGCACCCACATTTGTCCTCTTTAAGGAACTCAACAGCATTTAACCTACAAGAATGGTAAAATGTTCTTTACATTTACGAATGGCTCCAAGTGCAAGAATGATACTTTGTATCAACTCATTGTGATTCTTGGTTGTGACTATACAATGGATATCGATCAATCGCAGGTTGCTCCGTATGTAAGTTCTGGATTGTACATTTTTATTTCAACGAGTTTTAATGCAATGTTTTGGATTTCAGAACGACAAAGATTGTTCGTTTTATATAGTGTTGGAAACTTCAACAGCATGTCTTCCAGCACCAGATGTAGTCAAGTCGAACTTGTGCACAGCAAAGGATCCTTCTACAGGGCATACGTACAATTTACTTCCTCTTAGTGATTATAACTACAGGTAAATTGTTTTTTTTTATTCATATAGCCTAGTACGCAGCTGAAGCGAAACAAAATATTTATGTGGTCGCCAAATCGACAAATAAAAAATAAAGGAAAAGATTTCGGAAAAATATTAATGGAGTGTTTGATCAGATAATGCGTTGACACAATTTGTTTGCGAACTCCAACACTATAGCAAATTGTCAACGGAAACCACAGCGAAAAAATACCCATTAAAAGTGTCACTTATCCAAATAACCTCTTTGAACAGCGTACTGCAATTTTTCGTTTATTATTTCATTGCGTCATTTCGCATCAGCAGCGTACTAGGCTTATAAAGACAAAATTAATTTTTTCCCTTCTTTCTAGAGTATTAGACAGAAATGGTTCAATGTTTGTGATAAATGTATGTAAACCTATTCTTTATGGAGAAGCTGCTATGTGCCCAATTGGTAGCAGTGTTTGTCGTATAATTGATATGAATGGAACCGATGATTCACACACGTAAGAAAATGTTTATAAGGGAAATTTGTTGGTTATAAGTAACTTATAATTTATGTTTAAAGTTTCGTCAATTACGGAACAGTAGAAGCTAATCCAAAAGTAGAAAATGGTCAGCTACTTATCCGACATCAATCTGATACTCCATGCAATTCTACACACAACTATACATCAGTTATCAATTTTAATTGCGATAAAAACATTAAGGTTAGTATTATTGATAATTTGGATTTTTTTTGTTCAATTAAATATTCTATTTCTTCAGTATGGTGTCCCAGATTTTATGGGAAGAAAAGGATGCACGTACGAGTTCTCTTGGCTTAATGAAATGACTTGCAATGCTATAGAACCATGTGTGACTATTGATCCACATAGTGGCTTTAAGTGAGATTAAAATCAACTTGAAGTAATTGCAATTAATTCTAAATATTTCATCAATTAGGTACAACATGAACAGCCTTAGAAATAAAACATATAATCTTGTCTTGGGTGGCAAAAATTATACTTTTGGAATTTGTACGAATGCGGGATCACCCTGTCTGGAACATGATGGTAAGTTTTATTTTATTGTAAAGTATGGTGATTCTAAAATCAGTGTCATACTGGTAACACTATGAATCGAATAATTTTTTAATCAGTGAATTACATTGTAGAAAGCCAAAAATGGCATGGAAACATTGTATACATTTCATGATTTTAATTTTCACCAAAATGTTTAGTTCTTTTTTATAAAACTTTAATTATAACACAACTGAACATGAAAAATAGAGCGTAGATAGTAAAATAAATTGCTGGTTGTTAAGAACGAAACTAATGAATTGTTCCTGTGACAAGGATGAAAAAATTCATTCATCAACCCTATTACTCAATTACCCCTATTACACGCCAGCATCGAAACACTTTACCGATAAAGCAATCCGATTCTGTATGGGCATTTACACACCCATAAGTCGGTGTGGGGCTGCCAAAAGTCAATTGTCAAAAATTTCCATTTGGACAACAATTTTCATATCTTTTATTATTTCTAATAAAACATTCACTTCGGAATGAAGCTAGATACCATTTGTCGGTTTCTGCCATAGCGAATTATCCTTTAATTTCACTTTAGATAAATAAACAAAATCACTTCAAAACAAAAGCAACAGGCAAACTTAAAAAAAAAAATTAAATCGCATCGGTAAAGCTTTCCATCCCTTTTTACACACCACTCGGCATACTATACCGGTGCAATACTACTCGAAATACTGTGTCGGCATATCTTCATTTCACAAGACCATAAAACCTCATCGACACTATGCATCGATAGAGTGTTCCGCGGTATGTAATAGGGGTAAATGTCTGCCAAAACTTTTGACTCCAAGCGAACTTTCGATTCGCGAAACATGTAAATACTTGGAATGGCGCCCATTTTTGGGCCATGATAACGGATTATTTGCTGCCTGAAATTGAAACCCGCGATCTCAACGATATTCAGTTCCAACAAGACTGCGCTGAAGGGAAAACACAACACGTGAAACCTACGTATAATACAAATTATTTGTTAGCAATTCAACAAACATTTTCTATTAAATATATGTGCTAAGCAATGAACAGATGGCATAAAAGATTCGCAAACGTTTGCGACTCTGACGTCCCGATAATTCGATACCTTTATCAGTGCTCGCAAACTTGGTGACGTCATTTTCGAAAAAAGTGAAAAATTTTCGTAAATTTTTCTTTTAAATTAATTCTTAGGCCGAACAACATCCAAAACCTTGTCTTTAACAAGGCAAGAGCTTTATAATATAATAAAAAGTTCAAGTAGCCAAGGACTTGACAGTTAAATATTCTTTTTTAAAGAAGAAATTATAAAATTAACCCAATGCACTGGTTTATTTGAAAAAGATGTCAATACCAAAATTAACGTTTTCAAATCAAGATTTAAATCTCGTTGGGAAAAAGCTAACCGAACGGAAGTCAGATTTTTAAAGTCCAATAGCGCATGGCTAAAAACGTTTGTTCTGTATACTTGCTTTGCACAATCTAAACGGGGTCGCCCAAGAACTTCATTTGAAGAAGGTGCGGACCGAACAAAACGGCAAAAAACTGAAGAATTGAGGAAGTCTACGTCTTTGGCAGAGTTGAAGTATGCAACTGAAATGAGTTTAAGACCTTCTGGGCAGTCAGAGGCTATATATGTAATGCCACATCAAAAGAATTTATTTCTATTGCTGACATGTTAAACAGGCCGATCGAAACAGAAAATCTCCAATTTGGTTTGTCCGTACTGCACGGATGGATACGGTGTTTTTGAAAGCCTCCTTCATCTGTCTTAAAAATTAAGAATAAAATAATGACAAGCTAGAGGAATATACAAAAATTATTGCAAACACAAAAAGGAAATTCAAAGACAGTTTCGAGAGCGTTAGGGTTTAATCGTAGACAAACCGAAGCCAGGGTTCGGAAACTCGAATTATGGGAACACCGCCAGACGAATTTTTAAAATGCTGAGATTTCTGCTGCTATTACAAAGATTGATGTTAGCTTAATCAAAAAAATGCACATCATAATGATAGTCTTTTCATGTGGTCATGAAGATGAAACTGCGAAGCACTTCGTGAATAAATATCCCTGGTACTATATGCCACCTCCCGTTCATAAGTACTTAATCCATGGGAACGAAATAATATCAACTGCCTTATTACCTATTGGACAGCTAAGTGAAGAAGCTCAGGAAGCCCGCAACAAAGACTTTAAAAAATATAGAGAACATCATTCAAGAAAAAAACAGTCGAGAAAACACGAATGCAGATGTATTCAATTTTTTTCTGTTGTCATCTGATCCTGTTTTGACAAGCATGTGCAAAATTTCAAAAAAAAAGCTACAACATCTACCCCAAGAAGCCATCAGTTAGCTTATATCCCCATCTGCGATGACACAAAACCAAAGTGCTGAAGAAAATGTACTTAATGAGAGTGATTATGAAGAATCCTAATGGTACAATCGTTAAAAATATATTGTAATATTAATTATTTATTAATAAAAGTTTATTTAAATGTACAGGCATTTCGAATTGTTAATTAAAACATATTTTGATTTATAATATTTTTTTCTAACTTTGTTTTCAAAAGTCATACATTTTTTCATATCATACAATTTTTTTTTGATGTGGGCGTTTTTAGTGGCCGTGTCCATAAGTTGAATCAAAACTATCCATAGATGGGTTTCAAGAGTGTTCATGCAAAATTTCAAGCCCCTAGCTGTATTAGTTGATTTAATGCCAGTTTTAGGGCCATTCTGCCCCATTGTGCGTCGTACGGTGCATGTGGCTGCTGTAACGGAGAGTATGAGACTTCCTCTCATTACCTCTGATTCATGCTGGATGGCGAGCCATGCCACACAGCCCATGCTACAATCGATCTTTTGCGTACCAAATTTCCAAATCGTGTTATCAACCGTCTTGGCGATGTCAATTGGCCGCCTCAGAGCTGCTATTTTACCCCTTTGGACTTTTTTTTGTGGGGAATCGTTAAGAACCGATGCCAACAATCCGGAAATGATTCAAGCACTTAAGTAATCCATGAGCTACAGCCCGAAACCATCAACAAGGTCTTGGAAAATTGAGAGCGAGACTGAAAATAACCTATGATTTAAAAAGAAACCACTGGAGGCCAACCCGTTTTTGACACTATTTAGTGACGTTATGGTTCCATTAAAGGAAGTGCACTATCAGTAAGATCTAAGATGCAAGGTTAAAATGTGCGGAGCTTAAATTGAATCCTACTAATAACCTATCTTCACACTTTTCTTGAATCTACTACAATTTCCAAAAAAATTAACCAATCGCGGCACAGACAAAACAAATATAAAAAAAACAAACACGATTAAGTATTGCCGCATCCTCTTTTACCACAAACTATTTCAGTACTAATAAATAGTAGGTACGTGAATTGATTTAAAGTGTCCGTCCGATTTTTATTCTAACGGGTGATTTTTAAGCTGGTTTGGTTTTGGCAACACTGGTTTTGACAGCTGACGTGTGTTTAGTACCTTGTGTCACTGTCAAACAGCTTCAGTTTGGTTTGCAATTTAACCATGGATCGTCTTACAAATGAACAACGCTTGCAAATTATTGAATTTTACTATCAAAATTCGTGCTCGGTTCGAAATGTTCATCGCGCGCTGCTTCCATTTTATGGTCGGCATTCTCGACCTTCTGAGCAGTCTATTCGGAAGATTGTGACCAAATTTCGCACCAAATTTACTTTGTTGGACATTAAACCACCAACACGTTTACGTACTGTGCGTAGTGAAGAAAATATTGCGGCCGTATCAGCTAGTGTGACAGAAGACCGCGAAATGTCGATTCGGCAGCGTTACTGTCAATGGTGAACGCTACCGAGCGATGATAACAAACTTTTTTTTGCCCGAAATGGAAGTTCTTGACTTGCATGATATGTGGTTTCAACAAGACGGTGCCACATGCCACACAGCACGCGAAACAATGGCGCAATTGCGAGGCGAGTTTGGTGAACAGTTAATTTCACGTTTCGGGCCGGTCAATTGGCCGCCTAGATCGTGCGATTTGACACCATTAGATTATTTTTTGTGGGGGTATGTCAAGGCTAATGTCTATAGGGACAAGCCCGCTTCGATTGACGCACTGGAAGCCAACATCCATGCATTCATTCGTGAGATACCGGCCGATATGTGTGAAAGAGTATGCCAAAATTGGACTCAGCGGATGGGCTACCTGAGACGCAGCCGCGGTTAACATTTGCATGAAATTATCTTTAAACATTAAATTGCAAGGTTCAAACTATCGATTCAAATAAATATTTCATTCATTTTTTCGAATTTTTTGTGTTTTTTTTTTTTTTAAAGTTCTAAACCTCTTAAAAAATCACCCATTATTTACCTATTTTGAATAAGGTTCACCACATTAAGCAAGCAAAGGTTTTTTCCTTTAATAGACTTCATTATTTTTTCATGTATGTTATACATATGTATGTTATATGTTATATGCAGGGATGCCAGATTGAGGGATTTTTCCGGAAAACCAATCCAGAAAACGAGAAAAACAGTCAGCCCAAAAACTTTCACGTTTTAATACCAAAACTTCTTTTTAAAGCATTCCAATTGCATCTTACAACAAATTCAATAAAAAAACACTTATTGAACACTTTTCTTAGTCTTGCCATGTGCTTGCACCTTAATATTGAAACTGAAAATCTGGAAATGGTTGTCTGGAAACAAATCCGATTGAAGATCTTTACCTAGGCCCATTTTTAAATGAGATGCTCATATCAAAACGATCTGAAATCAGTGAGTTTGAAATGAATTTGTTTAAAAAAACTGCAGGAATTTTTTATTAACAGCTTGTGAAGAAATTTTAAAGTGATTTAATTTTTCTGATGACGGCCAAGCCTTTAAGCTCCTCGAATTTATTAATCCAATAACTTTAAAAAATAATAGTATTTCTTCGCTAATTCCGCTTTGTAGACATTTTCCTCAATTATTTATTCAATCTGAGCTTAGTGATCTAGTAGATATGGAATATATGTAGGTCACAAAGAAACTTTGACATATCAGCTACACCGACCGATAACATTCAAGAATTTTGGAAGGATATTTTACTAATGAAGTTTGATGAGGGTAGATTCCAAAATATGAAGAAAATGGTTTCAGATATTTTTTGTCTTCCACACAGTGGAGCAAGCGCTGAGAGGGCTTTTTCAGCAATAAACTTGAACAAAACTAAGTTAAGAAATAAGTTAGAAAACAGGAAACTTTGTGGAATTCTCCATACTAAATTTATGAAATAAATTAATATGGATGTGATAAACCTAGCATTTAAAAATATTTTTATTTATTTTTTTCGAAATAAAAACATGTATTACCTTTTTAAAAATTGTTTTTTTTTTTTACCAGAAAAAAGGAAAAAAACGGGAAAAACTAAAATCAAAAAAGGGAAAAAAATTTTTTTTGGATGAAAAAAAAGGGAAACAAAATTTTTTTGGATGAAAAAAAAGGGAATCGACTTTCAAGTCTGGCAACGCTGGTTATATGGTTTATGTATGTACATAAGTAAGGAATTCCTTAAAAATTAAATCAGTATATGATTTGAAATTTTATTAAATTGTTAATTTCATGTTATTTTCTATAATTGGTAAAAAATAATTTTTTAAAAATTCAGATCTTATAAAATACCGATTTTGATATTAAAGGATCGGCTTACGGCGGTGTGGGCAGGACTCGAAGTTGTTCGCTGCATTCTGTGATGCGAAACAAAAAGGGGTTGTTCCTAAATAAAACAGAATTTTTTGCTGCCCGAACCTCCAGCACAAAATGAAACAATCTCTCAAATATAACATATAAGGAAATATAAAAAAAAAAAACACTTTTTTTTCGCTTTAAAATAAAAAAGAACAACTGACAACACTTACATTAAATTACCATTTCATTTGTTTAGTGTACAGCTTTAAACATGGATTTCTGTCATTCTGTGAATTAAATTTAAACGTCTTGCTAGCGACTAACCTGGAAACAAAATTCGTTATTCTTATTAGTATGTGATTTTTCTGAAGTCTGGAGATTTTCGTTTAACTTGTAACTAAATTGTCATTTTGGATGTCATTTATTCAGTCTGTTTTGCCAAATCACTATGGATGGATATAGCGTTAAACAACACGTGCTAATGATAAAATTGTTTTTATAAAAATGGGTGTTCTGTTCGGGCAAAGTTCCGCGGTCTTGGCCCATTTTATGGTCGCCATAATCGTCCTACCAAGAGGACTATCCGCAGTGTGGTGAATAAATTTAAGTCCACTGGTTCTGTTAATGATCAACCAACACCCGTACGTCGACGGAACGCAAGATCTGCCGAAAACATCACATCATGTCCGTGAGAGTGTATAGGAGAATCGGAGGCAGTCGATTTCGCGTCGCACACAAAAACTCGGCCTTTCGCAGACCACAACAACACGAATTTCGCTTTGTGACTGACACTGATTTTCGAATTTGGGACGATACCATTTCACATGAGTTCGAAGAGCGTCCAATGCATCCCAAAAAAGTCAATGTTTGGTGTGGATTTTGGGCTGGCAACGTCATCGGTCCATATTTCTTTCAGAACGACGTTGGCCAGGTAATCACCATCAACGACGAGCCCTATAGATCGATTATTACCAACTTTTTTTGGACTGAATTGGATTATATGAACAACAACGAGATGTGGCAACTATGACGTCCTGTTGAAATTTGACGTGTCGCTACGTGCCAAACAGCTAACGCCATAGTGAAAATTCTTCACGAGCAATCTTACGTGGAAGTGATGTCAACTGGTCACCGGGATCGTGCGATTTGACCCCATCAGAATTAACATAACCCATTCCAACCCAATTTTTTAGTATTGACCAATCTTGTCTTGTCAAAGGTGGTTCGTCAGTTTGTGAAAGAAAAGTGGAAACCTACAGCTTAACACGAACATCCTATATTTTAATAAAGATAAAACACAATTCCATTCATATTAACTATTTTACGGTTCATTGAGCCGCATACATATGTAACAATGTTAACAATTTCAATAAATTATTTTTAAATAAAACATAATAGTACTTTCAATCAATTCTGCGACATCAACAAAATTGTCCAATCAAATCAACCAATTATTGTTTTTTTTTCAAATTGGAAAGCGGTGAGAAATCAGCTAAACCACCACAACAGAGTTAGAACGATGGTATTGATCACTATACGGTTTTTAAATGAATACCCACCATATACACATCTATATGTTTGTATAACCATATAGGTACAATTTCTCCGATTGAATATATTTTTTTTCGACGGTTTTCGATTCGACCCATCATCATGTGTCGGTGGAAATGGCGAAGGGGTACATATACCAACACATATGTATACTTATACATACATTTACTGGAGGGAAAAATTGGTTTTCTAAAAATTTAATCCCAATTTAGGTTAATCGACAACAAATTCGTTTATCTCAAATGGCAAATGGGCATATGGGCGCATAGCATATATCTTTAGATAGATAGATACAGATACGTTTGCATTATACTCGTACACTTGTTAGAATGTATGAATGTATATTCTATACATATACAATATACATATCCTTGTTATGTTTTTTTAGATTTTTATTTTTATTTTAGAGATTGTGAATTCTTAACACGTTTCAACAATTTCACATCCCCAGCCAAAATATTTATGGGATTTTCAATCCAAGTTATGTGCAATGATATTAAATGAAATGTGTTTGCTTCGAAAAAGATTTTGATTTTTCTCTCTTCATGTTAGGGATTCGTTTGAATCCCAGTTCAGTTTAACCTTCTGATCCAGATAGTGGAAGTGGAAAAATTCTCTTCTTATAACACAACCTCACACAAACACAAATGTAGTGCTATCGAATGCAATAATCATCGAAATGTGAAAAAAGCCAATAAGTTAGCAATTTTGTGCAATCAATCGCAATTTTTTTTTGATTTTGCTTCCATTTTCTGAAATGGTAAATTGTAGAAGGTTTTGAGAAAGATATGGGCATTTTATAATACTTCACTTTTTATATATGCATACATACAGTACATATTATGTTTGGCTATGTATGTATATATAGAAGGGAAAATGCTGAGGAGCTATGGAGAATAACCTTTAGGATTTTAAATATGATACATATTGTTTTTAAATGTTTGGAGATAAGAGATTAAAAACGATAAGTGCACAAATGTTTTTATTGCAACGTACCTGCTATAAGCTTTAATCTTAACATAAGAGCAAAAGTGTTAATTATGTCCATATATTACAATTGAAGTCTTGAAAATTAAGCTTGGTGTTAAAACAATACCTGTTATTACATACCTAACAATTTTCTAATTAAAAAAGCTCTTAACTTAAAATAGGCCTGCTTCTTCTTCTTCTTCTACCCAAAATGTGTTTCTTTACTTTTTTCATGAAAATACCAGAGCTTTTGACTTTTTTCAATTTATTTCATTTGCCCTCCAGCAAGAATCTACCCGAACATTTTATCTACTAACATTTCTTGATTGTCAAACTATACTGATAATTTCTATTGTCAAATGTGACATTTACTTAGAAACATTCCAAATGCTTTTCTTTACTTCTAATTTCGGGTCAAAAAATACAACGGCAACATCAAAAAGCTCAAGCCTAAACTTTTTCGCGAACCTTTTCCCAAACAGTAAAGAAACGGACCTTATGTCTTAAATTTCACACTTTTAAATCACGCAGATAGAAAAGAAATGAAGTTTTGAGGCCCTATAAAGTTTCACATAAGGTAGCTATACCAATGAGCACTAGACAGGGTTACTATCGAAATAAGGTAGGTCCTCGCCAGTTTTTTTTTTTTTTTTAATACAATTTTTTATATATTAAATGTGTTTCCTTGATTTAAAAAAAAATTCCCCAAATATTGCATATACAGGGTGGTACATAACAAACGTTATGATTTATTTGATGAATAACTTTTTTAAAAAATATCAAAGTTAAATAAAATCAGAGAGTATCTATTTAACTTTGATATTTATTAAATTCTATATTATGATTTGGAAATATGTTTACATTATGTTTTAAAGATAAGGACGCAAAATTTAAACAACCTCTTATTAAGGGCCTATAGGATAATCTAATAGCTCTTCGAAAATTTTAAACCTTTTTTCGTTTTACTAACTAGTAAAATACTAATTTCCTTTTATTAAAAACGGTGTATCTGAACACGTCCAAACAATGATAGTTCGTGAAAGAAAAAGAAAGCAATTAATTTGAAATGTGTTATTTGTGACAATTGTCTTATTTCGAAGCAAAAGACTGATCAATTTTGAAGAGTTCGTCGTCACTTATTTGAATATTTCCATCAATTACTTTGAAGGGTACAACGACGACGGTAAATCTATGATCGACATTTGCCAAAGCAACATTTGGATGTGTTTTCGATAAAGGTTAAATTTCTGTTGAATCTCTACAATCACAATGTCATATTTAGCAAGTTACTAAAAGTTAAAGTAGCCATTTAATAGTGATTTTAACTTTAGTTAAATATTAAGAGAAAGTAAGTTGCTAGAATCGTTTAAAATTTGCAGATTCTTCTTTTTAACTTAGCAGGTAACTTTAAAATGGCTTAAACATTTTATATCTCTCAAATGGTGCCCATTATTTGCTTCGACCTGACGTGCTCTTTCCAAAGCATTTTTCATTACTTTTCTTAGAATTTCGCCCTCACTTCTTCTCGAATATTGGCCTTAAGCTCTTGCATGTTTCTTGATTTATTGGCGTACACACAAATTTGTAGGTAGCCCAAAGAAAATAATCTGGAGCCGTTTAATCGGGCGAAGTTAAAATTAGAAAAACGCGATATTATCCGATTCTTGAAAACGCCGAGCATACTGAATGCGTAACTGTGGATCATTTGCTTTTCAACTCGGGAACCAATTGAATATTATATGGAAAAAAGTGTAAAATTCTTTGCAAAGACCGCCAAGACATCACCAACTGCTGAGAACGTTGCCTGGTGGAAGTTTCGGGATTTTCCTTAATACTTGCTTGCACCCGAGCAATGTTAACATCATTTCGAAGCACGTGGAAGATTACAGACAGCCTCTTATGTTGCTGAAAACTCTAGACCAATCGGCAAATTGTTGGAGCACTGGGCGCATTTCGAACATGAAAGAAATGTCGATATGATTTTTGTGTGTGAATCAAAAAATCAAATATCAAAATCTTTGATAAAATGTATTTTATATATTTTTAGGAATTTTGAAAAAAATTTCAGGATTTAAAATGAAAATTTAACTGGAATTTTGATCAACTTGGATAAAGAGCAAGAAATTAAAATAGAAATTATATCAAATTATGCCAAAACAATATGTATTTTCCTTTAGTTAGAAACTCTTTGATTTTCTGTCCAAAACTACACATTTTATTTTTTTTATATAATCTTTCACAGACTTTTGTGTTGTTTTGGGCAGAAAATCACAGAGTTTCAAATTGAGGAACGTACCTAATATCAGCAATATTTTAATTTTAGATTAAGAGATACATCACTCTAAAAACAAAAATGTCAAATCAAACAATAAAATAAAAATGTACAGCTAGGTTCTACATTTCACTTTCGCTCGAAATGAAATTGAAGTCAATCTAATTTCAATTGATTTCAATTCTATTTCGAGTGAAAGTGAAATGTAGAACCTGGCTGGTATTCTTGAGCGCCTAACGGCCTAAGGTCTAACGGCCAATTTCTTGACAAAGTTCTGAACCCTAAAGCTAGGTTTATCGAAGATTTAGAACTTGATAGGGTTCTAATACTAATTTCTTTTTAAAATTTTTAAGCGTTAGAACTTCCTTTTATATCTGAGTTTGATATAGAATTTCTTTACATTTGTAGTCTTAAATTCGAAGGCCTAGGGAACTGCATGCACGTAAGAAGAACCCAAAGAAGAGCTTGAAATCGATTTTTAAATGAATTGTAAAAGCCGTTTAAAAATATGTTCTCACTGATAGAAGGTTCCTCTCTCATAACAAAACAATGCCAAATAATTCACTTGGGAACAACTTGTCAACAAGAATAATTAATAATTGTTGTTCCCAATGATGAAGTAAATAAATTCAATTGCGCGAAAGCTCGTATAATACCAGGGCAATTGTTGCGTGCGTGTGGTTTACATGGAATGGAGGGAACCTAAAACTTTCTGCCGAATCCATACTGCTTGCGTGAGGGGCAGGCGTTGGAGGATTTATCAATTCCTCGCAAGTGGAAGTACCCGTACAAAATATTTCTGTTTTAGGTGGTATAGGCTGAAATTCGAAAAATCCCATATACTAACCATTACGCCACGGTAACAATTTATGTATCTATCCACCTACAAAAAGATTCCATTTGTTTGTGGTTTATTCAAAATGTGGTGCTAACTCTAACAATTGATGTTTTGACTTCAAAATATTAAAATGAAAATTGGTAACTTTAAGACACTCTATCCTTTTCTTAGGCAATGGTACTAACTTAGTCGTGAGTTCAACTTGAGATGGAGTATGTTCGAAAATTCAAACTGAAAATTTTTGTACGTATTCTCTCCAACAAATAAGAAACGAAATAAATAATATTTTTTTCAAAAAGAAAGAAAAAGAATTAATTCATTCATTCAAATTCACATTGAATTTAATTAATGAATTTAAAGAAAATATTCATCTGATTGAGCACGAATCTATGTAAATAAAATATATTCAAAACTCCTGTATCTCATAGACACATAGGTAATAAAATCATCACACACTTGTTCCATGTCAATCGAATCAATTATTTCCATCTTATTTAATACCTACATATTTTTTTTTAAATTTGATTCAAACAGGTGCCTGCGAGAGCATCAATGGCCAATCAACATCACTGGGCAATACCAATTCGAGTTTGATTTTCAATCAAACCGGCTCACCGTATTTACTTTATGAAACTGGTGCATCATGTCAACCAAAGGACAAAACAGCGACCACAACATATTGGTCAACGAAAATTGAATTTGTCTGTCCAACCGATGGTGGTGGCGGCACAGGGCAGACTGCTGGTGATGCGGCATCATCGTCATCATCATCGAGTGGACCGAAAATAATTGAAAATTCCAATTGTCAACTACTGATTCACTATCAGACAAAATTGGCATGTCAAAATCAGATTACATGCAAAACTAAGGACTACGGATCAGCAGCTTCCGAAATGGTCGGGAATACAAGTTTCGTTGAACATGACATCGACCTGACACCCCTGATAAGTACAACAGATAACTACGAGGCAGAGGTCAGTTCGTCCATTTCTCAATCGGAAGTCGGTAAATCAATGAAGGTACGTACCGTACAATGGTATATAGCGTTGTACTTGTGGCTAATATGAATGCATTTCTGTGCACATCGTGGAAAAAAGAAAACATTTTTGATGTTTTTTTTTTTAGTCCGCTAGGTTTCCGCATTGTTTTTGAATGACATTTCATTTGATTTTCAGTTCTTTTTGAATGTGTGCAGACCACTGGTGTCGAAATATGGCTTAGGATGTCCTGGTGGCTCAGCTGCATGTATGGCAACCGTTACAGGACAGTCAACACCGGAAGATGAACAAGTATGTATCCTACAGAGGAATTATTACGATTTTATCTGGATTTTTTTTCGAAAATTTACAGGGGGTTTCAAATGATTTGTATTGACATACATAATAAGCCTTATTGTGAGTCTCACCCGAAAAATATTTTACTTTAAATTTTTTTGTTCGCCCGACATTTAAAAAGCTATTGTGAGTTTCGCCCGAACGCAATTTCGTTGTTAATTATTTTTATTGTTTTGTGCTTTGTATTATTGTTTTTTACTTTTATTTATTATATTCGGTAAAATAATCAACCGAAGTCGGACATAATTCCAAGTACGCGAACCCGCATTCTTCGTTTTTCATTGTTTTTAATCCAAAACACTTTTGGTGCAGATATGAAAAGAAATCTCGGTATTTGTGGATTCAGTCTAGACTTCGGTCACTTATTTTACCGAGTTTTTTTTTTTTTTTCTATAAAATAAAGTCATAAAAAAAACAATGAAGGCGCGCACCACAGATCTTTTCAATGACAGCCAAGTTTAAATGATTACCTACTTGTCAGAAAAAATTCCACAATTCCAATGATTTGTTTTTCAATGATGGTTTTCAATGAAAGCTTTAACTGCCCCCTAAAAATAAATGACAATGAAAATAATGTTCACAATTAAGGGAATTTTTCAAACATGAAGTTTCGAGTGAAACTCACAATAAGGCTGGATATAATCTCAATGATACAAACAGCCCTACTATTCTGCTAGACGTTCACGTGAATTTTCGTATTCTGCTATCCGTCCGAAGGAAACGAATGTTCAAAAAAGCATATAAATTGCGATAAAAATGAAATTTTAACAATTATATTCTCTCAAAAAATTCAAAATTAATTATTGATGCTTTGAACTCGAAAGATTGAAAAGTTTATGGAATAATATGTGACAAATTATGTAAACAATTCACGTGAATCGAATGATTCGATCGGATCGGATAGCAGAATAGGGCTGAAAATCTTACCTACTTAATACAGCAAATTAATAATTTTATTTATCGCTTGGTCTTTGGACTAAGAATACAATTGATTTTTAACTTAATTGTTGTATAATTTTCAGAGATTCGTAGCGCCAAAGTAACGAATTTATTCTATTAATTGAATGTAGATAATTTTGAATAATATCGGTGATTCTATTATATTGAAGCGCTTGCATTCATATTTCATAATTGACTCGGTTCAAGACCTCGAAATCCATCACGAACATCAGATTAAGCAAAGAGTGACACTCGGCTGATTGCTCGCGAATGATGCGCATGATATGATCGACATATAATCGACCATTGCGAAAGGTCGCTTGATGATTTTAACGTTACCTTTATCCACTGAAGTATGATGATTGTCATTAGTTTCGGAACAAAAGATATTATGGTAATACCATGCCAATTATTGCTGTTCTTAGAGTTACCTTTTTTTTGGCAGCTTAATTATAAACTCCGTCTATCCAGTACCTTAGGATAACCTTCGTTTTCCCAAATGGTATTTAAAGAAGAAGAACAACAGAACAACAGTGGCGAGTTCTGCTTTGAGAAAAGAAACAAAAGATAAAAAAAGTTCAAGTTAAATTCTCGACATCTCGCTAGCCTGTCATAAGGTCTACAACAATTAGCGAATGAAACGGCTAGGCTGTATGAACTTATAAATATTCGATTTAATTAAAATGGAAACCAAAAAAGTCCAACGAGTATTAAATAAAATTTCATGCAAATCAATGAGTTAAAATCAACACATGATAGCTATTTAAAATGAATCTACCCACTTTTATCAACAGTCACTGAAGACAAACTATCTTAGGCTAGCGAAACAAAGTATTTAGGAATAAGGGTGAACTCTAAGAATAGAATCTTAAAAGGAGTATACCTATTGGAAAAAAATAACTAAATGAATTTTTAAGTTTTGCAAAAAAATATTAACAGCCAGGTTCTACATTTCACTTTCGCTCGAAATGATTTCAATTGATTTCAATTCTATTTCGATTGAAAGTGAAATGTAGAACCTGGCTGTAAATTTAAACCAACACAACTATTACTCAAAGATTTTTAAATAATTCAACATTTTATGCCAATTTCAATAGGGGAATATTATCTTATTCTGTGCCTAAAAACGAAATGTTCAAGCTTTCGTTAATCATTTCACTAGAAAGATTATCATGCCTGGTTTTAAATTTGATTTAACAAGTCCCAAATCGTTTTGTGAGCATTATCTTATTGTTTGAACAAATTTTAAGCTCTTTAATATTGATTAGGTATTAAGTAATATATACAGTATATAGTACCTGTACCCGAAATATAGTACAATACTATATATTATAGTACGTTTGGAAACCCTAATCAGAAGGGTTACATTTACAATATGACAAGTTTCGTGGCGTCTTTCAACGGATATCCGTCTCAAAGTGGATGGTTCTCTTAACTTAAAAAAAAAAGGTTTTATTTTTGATTCACTTCAGAGGCGTAGCATGAAAATAATTTACTAAAACTCATTTTATTCGTCATTTATGTTTCATTTAAATATTGAAAATTATTTAAGCCCACATAAGTCTCCGATATTGGCCACTTAAGTGTCACTCACACCGATTGTGAAAATGTGCTTTAATTATTTTATTTATTCCGGTAAGTAGTTAGAACTTTTACAAGGAGTTATTTCAATGCAGATTTTTTGTACATAGTACCAAATAGAAGAATATTGCTTTGACATTTCTTTATTGAACATTATTTATACACCATATCTGAAAGAGTTTTGACAATTTTGACAGTTTAAAAAAATATTTATATCAATAAATTATACTTAGCCAGTTTAGGTTTCTCAGGTTCACTGAGATCTCAGAGATCTCAGCAATCTCAGAAATCTGAACGCAATTCCTCATCCTCAGTGAGATTCCTCACTTTTGCTGTCAAAAAGCTGAGACTGATATTTTTTGGATTCGCTTGCTCAAATATTTTTTTCGCAATTGATCAAATTATAAAAAAAAGATGGAGGATGCTTTTGAAGTCTTTTCAATATTTGTATGCCCTATAAGTGCTTTTAACTTCTCAAAAAGTTCCCTGATTTAAGGTTCGTATAGTATACTTTCGTCCTTACCTACACAGAGTAGTGTAGTTAAAACAAAATCTTGGCTTTGATAAAATGACGCATGTATGTAGGTATGTCTTGTGGCCCTTCAATTTTGGTCTAGCTATGATGTTTCTTCGCTTTAGAAAGTTAAATGTTTTGTTTTTACTTATATTCTACGTCAATGCTCGAATTTATCGTGGCTCTTGTGGCCACGTGTGAAACACAGTCTCGAATTTATGCATACATTCTACTATCCCTCGCTCGTGTAACACTTACTCCTTCATATTCATATTCGTCCCCCTCTTCCTCCTCCTCCTCCTCCTCCTACACAGTATGGGCATTGAAAAGTTACAGCAGATTTTGATTTCATAAAACATTCACATACGAGTGTATATTTTATGAGCTACACCCTTCCACACAGTCTGTATTTCATTGCTTTTTCCCGCACACATTCAAAACCACTGCGGCTACATGAAATCTCTTACCCGGCACGGCGCGCGGCGTATATCTGCTGTGAAAACCGTAAAAATCGCTTACCAAAGTGCATTTCACAGGAAATGAATGAATTTTACATGCATTTAGAGCAACAACATCAGCTTCAGCAGCAGCGATTCCAACTTAAATTGTATGGCAATACATGGGTGGAAAGTGCATAGAGCCGCGGCAAAAGGTCTTACGGGTTTGTGGTGTAAGTGCTATTTCCCAATATATATTGGGGATCCAGATTCAAAATCTTTGGCATTTTCGATTCAATGTGGTGCGAGCTGAATCATCAATGAGACAAACAGTGCTAGCTTATGTAGACAGGAGGGCTTGCAAGAGATTACGCCCGTCATCGTCGTCATCATCATTATCATCATCCCCGTGAATGAAGTGTAAAATGCGTTCAATAGTAATTTGCTATGCAGGTAGCTACTACTATAAAGCCAAATTTCAGTTTAAAGATTTTTTTTTTGTAGTTCTTATTAAGGTTGAAATTATAGTTAGATTTGATGGTTTTTACTGGGCGGCTAGATATTCCTTTATGGTTTAAACATTTTTATATATTAGGAACTTAAAGGCTCTTATTGAAATTTCAGAAAAATAAATATTCTAGTCCGAATTTTAACATCCTAACCAAGTAGGAATACCTATACCTTATTAGATTCGCTTTCAATTTCAAAATATTTTAAGTGCAACATTTTAAACTTTTATACAAAAAAATCGTGTTCACACGTTAAATAAAGAGGAAACTCAAAAAATTAAAAAAAAAAATGGGCGTAGTAGTGGGTGGGAAAAACTAAGTATGTATGTCTTAAATTTGAAATAGATATTTTTTCCAATTTTTTTACTTTGTTTGAATTTTTAATAAGGAAAAAACTTAATCGTAAGAAAAGAGGCGTGGCAGTGGGCGGATTTTATTGAAACAAGTTTTTAAACCTTCACTGACCTTGATGGGCGTGGCATTGTGTGGAAAAAAATAATGCTTATTTTTTCTTAGGTTTTAGGTAGATTAACTATTAATTGGATATTTCTATTGATTTATAAATACATATAAAATTTTAAGAAGGGTAGGCGTGGTAGTGAGTGGATTTGGATGTACATACATATGTAGGGTGGATATATTACGTTTTATGTTCAAGGGAGCTAAATTATAAAATTTAAGCTGTTGTAAATAACGATATTCAAATACACCAACTTTAAAGATTATTATTTTGGATTGTTAGTTTTTCTTTTTTTTTTTGATTTTGAGTTCTCAGGATTTTTGATATTAAGTATTTTAGGTTTTCAGGATTTTGGTTTTCTTTTTTGGATCTTTAGTTTTCTGGATTATGCCGCCTTTTTGGGATTCTGCCCGACTTACATGTTTAAAATCTCAATTCTGAAAAATAATAAAAGTGGACGTGGCAGTGGGCGGATTCTCCGATGGCCATTTTGTAAGAAAGTTCAAATAGATCAGAAAAAAATAATTACGAAAATCCAATCGGAACTTTATTCCTTTCAGTTTTTCCCGAGTTTTCAAATTTTCCTAAAAAATTTTTTAATTTTTTCTGTTGTAAAAATTCTCCAAATTAAAATTTGAAATAATAAAAAAAAAAGTAAAAATCCCAAGGGTTAATCTTCCCTTCGGCAAATTTTATTTTTTTTTTTGATTATTTCAAACTTTATTCTTTTTCAAAATATTCAATTTGAGGAAACTTCTTCAGAAAAGTACAAACTACTTTAATTTATGCTCGAAGAGTAGAGAAGCGCGTTGTATCTGACATATCACACAAATATAAGTTAAAATATGTACACTGAACTAGTATGTCAAAATGATTGTGTTAGAAATAAAAAGTGGTTGTTCGAGTAAACAACAACATAATTATCTTGACATTTGATAAGTAAAGTGGCACTACATATATCCGTCATTTTCTTTCGATTAGTTGCGCAGAAGCAGAACTGATCAAAAATGAAAACGCTAATGATAATACCAATTATATACATATGTGAATTTTATCTTTTAATAAATGAAAAGATGTGTTTTTTTGAAATTTTCTTAAAGAGCAAGAGCTCTTCCTTTATTGAATGTTCTTGAAAATCTTAAATAATAAACATAAAACACTAATATTTATACCGTTATCCAGGTATAGGTAAGCGCGGTTTCCTGTTTGATGCATCTCCGCTTTCATTGCTTCCATGTGTTTTAAAGATTGGGATGTTATCTTTATTGTTCTTCTTGGAAGGTTGAGGGTTATTTCTGTCGGCAAATCTGTTGTTTTATTATTCAAAATCCCTGTTAAGGTCAGCTGCTGTCATAACCTGTGTACATTGGGTATCTAGGTGTGTGTATGCAGCACAATCCCTTCGGCTGTTCTCTAATGCTGAGATAAACGTTTAGCATTAACCAGTCCATGCATCGTTAAAGGTAAGGATGTATTACATATTAAAACATTTTCCTTGAACTTAATCCAATCTATAAGATATGTTCTCCACCAAACCGGGCGTTTACAGTAACATTTACCTGCACATGTGTATCATTCATATATAATTAAAACTTATTAAATCGCTTTTTTTATTCAAAATGGTTTTCCATCAAATATCAAAATATTATTGAACAAAAAAAACAACAGAAACCTACTTAATCGAACTTTTATTAATTAATTTTATTTCAGAGTCTTGGTTATCCTGATGTTTCGCTTACACGTATTAATAAAACAAGTGCTGAGCTAAAATATACTCGTGGAAGTCCATGTCCGAAAGATAAATCAACTCAATTGTCATCGATTGTTCAGTTCACGTGTGACATCCATGCTGGCAAAGTACGTACTATTCTAAAATCCCATAATATTATTGGAATCATTGCCCTGTATTTAAAATTATAAATACATGCGATATGAATAGGTATATAATTCAATTTGAATAAAACATTTTAAAGGCCACTTCCTCCCCTGCGTAAAATATTACAAACGCACTGGCAACTAAAATATTTTCCGAATTAAGGTCAACAGTTCAACTCTATATAAAGTATTGGTCTCTCTTCATCTATTGACAGTTTGTGGTTTTTATGTAAAATTCCCCTATTACCGATATACCTACATTGTATATGTATTGAAATTTCAATTTTATCATCAAATATTTATTATTAATCAATAATATTAATGTTGGTTGTATTTATATTTGACAGGGAACTCCGGTTTTGAAATCCATAATCAACGATTGCAATTACCAATTTATTTGGCCAACCAACGTGATTTGTCCCGTGCATTTGTGCCGGTTTGACGTCAACACTTGCCAAATTATTAATGACCAACTAGGGGAGCACTATAGCGTACGGAATGCCAGCTTTACGGATAATGGCAAAATTAAGGTAAGTCTAATTGCTAAAAAGTTGCTGCCATTTTCCCAATCCTCTAAAGCTAAAAACTTTACATTTGCAAATCAAAAACAAACGTTCGATGGAATGAGAGGGCAGAGTTAGATTTTCAAATGCTAATCATTTTATCAGCTCTCTGTTTCTCTCTCTCTCTCACACACACACACACACACACCCTCTTCCCCATGTCCAAAGGTTTAAGGTTGTTTAGTTGAAAGGCAAATTGCAAATGTTCAACCAATTTGCTGCTGCCGTTGCTGCAATATTGCGGCGTTAGAAACTATTATCCTTGATTCTACAACCATCAGAGTAACCACAAAATCCCAATAATACATTTCATTCCAAACCATCTGCCATTTATTACTTAGGCCTTTATAGCCAGCAAAAGTTCAAACTATAGCGGGCCTTATATATTGCATAATCCCTCTTTATTTGCAGATTCCAGGAGCGACGGAATTCAACATTGATGTCTGTGGTCATGCCAACCTCAAAGCGTTAACTGATTATTCACAAAGCACAGTCAAAGTGTTCTTTAACACCCCAGGACCTTGTCTAGTAGATGGTGAGTGTATATGGATTATAGATGTGGAATAGAAAAAATACATTAGATTGGCGAGTATTAGGATATCGTTGGATTTTGTATGAAAATTTGAATTTCAAAGAATAACAAGGAATGGAAGTAATTAGCTAAAGTAACGTTTAAATAATATTAAAGAATGATCGTTTGAATCGAGTCTTTAAACGTACGTACGTATTAATAATTCTCAAAGAAATTGTATTTACAAGTTTTACTTCAGAAAGTGTAATTTATCAAAAGAGTTTTAGTTAACAGTCAAAATTGTTGGACTAATGTCCGGTTTGTTCACAGTTGATCATCCTTAATTAAGAATTACTGCAACTGGTAAATCCTCGAATGTGCATGTTTACCAAATTTTGTATTAGGCAACTTAAAATTTGAGTTCTTAATCATGGAAATAATCTGCCAATTTTTATTGATAAGCGCCATTTAATTAGAGCCTGTTAAAGTGATTAGCTGATTTAACCCACTGCGAACAAACTGGAACTTAGGACCACATATATAAAAAAAAAACAATTTGTGGAAATTCAGAAAATGAATTCATTTGAAGAATAATCAAAATCCAAAATCGACTTTACGAAAAAAGAGAAGACGTACATTTGAGTATGTTTTGAAAACAGCGTAATTTGAGCATTTTAAGATGCGTTTTTGAATTAATTAATCTATCTTCTGTCATTGTTTTTAATGGTGAAGAATGACTTTTCGTCTGTAAAAATATTTTTTAGGTATTTTTTGGATATCTTTTAGATCAATAGTTTGATCCTGGTGACGCAGAAATTAACTTGGAGTGCTATCGATATCATATAGAATTTATTAGAGACAAGAACTGTTGTAACTTGTAACTGCAATGCTGACGTTTCAATTGTCTTTCCCTTGCAATGAAGTCTAAAACAAGTACATACTGAAACAAATAATTTCTCTTTCATTTTTTTGGTAAATTACAAATAATTTTTGCTTGCAATGTATAGGTACTATATGGCAAATTATGGATTCGAAATTTTGATCAAAGTTGACATTACGATTATAGCGAAGTCGAAAAAAGTGGATCTCGCAATTCGGTATGTCTGTTTGTATGTCTGTCTCTCCTTTCGGCTGTAGCTTAAACGGGTGGATCGATTTTCTTTGAATTTGGTACCTAGCGTTTTTTGGGCATTCCCCCCACACTCTTTTTTTAAATTTTTTTTAAGACCAAAAATAACGGTAGGTATCTGCCGTACAATTTTTTGTAGCAAAAAATGAAAATCTTATTTTTCTCGGAAACGTGCTCACAACTTAAAAAAAAAATCCTGTCCGAAAAACGGTTATAAATGTTGACTCCCATAAAACCATTTTTTGATGTTTGATTTTCTCAAAAAAATTTTAAAAGGTATTGCATACTAAAATTTTCAATTTTTTTTTTGGATTTAAAAAAAAAAGTTTCAAAAATTTTTTTGAGAACTTAATAATTTGAAAACGACTTGGTCGATTTTTATTCAACTTAGCATTCAGCAGTTTTTTGATTTTATCAACAACAAAATATTGACATTAGACAAGAAAAGGGTCACTGGATCCACCATTTTCCTCTTTTTTGACAGAGGCGCCAAACTGAACAAAAATGAAAACGCTAATGATATTATCTTTAATATATGTACTATACTTCTAAATGGTCTAAACAAAAAATTCGATTTTTTCTTCTAGGGAATCACATAAAAACTTTCTGTACAAAATTTCGAGTAATTTAGCTGGATCGTTTAGTGCTGACTATACTTTTGGGTGGTATGGTGAAACGGTTATTTTTTACTTTTTAATTGTGTTGAGTTAAATGGTTATTTGGGGTATTAATGCACTGCGACCTTAAGATCTATTGTGCCCTTGTGTTGAGTTTAATCAAAACTTCTAAAATTTGTTCTCCAAGAAACAAATATTTGACCTAAATAAACAAGTAGAAATTAACACCTTTTATTAATTAAAAATACTTAAGTTTTTTCCAATTCACAAATCAACTAAAACTTTGATCAAAACTTTAATCGCGACTTAAAATATTTATTAATAAATAATTAATTTCTAATTCATGCTAAGTAGCAAATCATAACGAAAACAGCAATTAAGAAATGTAAAATTTGGCTAAGGTCAACAATGAGCGATAAAAGGCTTGATGAGTTTTTTCACAAAAGTCTAGTAAAAGAAGATACGGATTTTTATAATAAAATTATAGAACGTCTTGGTAAACAACCATACCAATTTTTAATCCGCGATGTTGACTCGCTAACTTGACATTCATAAATTAATTCCTAACTTGCATGGGAATATTTAAACTGGAAATATCAATTAGATCCCACAGTGAAAACATAAAAAGGTTATTCATGCAACGTCGTGTGTTTACAAATTGTGTAAAATGATAAGTTTACACAAATGTTTGCATGAACGCCTTTTTCAATTCATTTGGTTAAATACTGTGTAATTGAATCAGCTGTTCGTTAAACGTCAAATATTAATTTTCAAAATATATATATGTACATACATACAAATAAGCGTGTTCAGATTTCGAAGTTACATATTTTTAAATGGCGAACCTCTCCCAAACCAACTTGAAATCGGAGCCGAATGTCTCGAAACGGAACAAAAATGTAAGATACATAACCAAAGCCCGACGAGATTTTGATGAGAAAACGATTTCGGCGCTAAATGAAGAACTGTGATAGTCGCAAACTCACGGCAGTGATAAAACGAAAATGAGCGAATGCAAGAAAAGTCATATGGCGCGCGCATAATGGTGGATATCCACTTTCCTTTCAGTTAAGTTCACTTTCGTTTTTGTTAGTAAAAGTTATGCCAAGCTCAACTCAACTGAAATTTGGTGAACGAGGAATAATTACAATAAATGGTTCCTTTCACTTCGATGACAATTCGGAAAGCACATAACAAATACAAGCAAAATCATTTACTTTTGTTTATCCATATCCATATGTTTATTTATATGAATTTGTGTAAATAAATAAACTATGCTGATCAATAATAGTCAGAAAAAGTAGACGTCCTAATTAAAAAAATTCTGTATAAACTGCGTTTTTATTCACAACTAATCTAACCTCAATGGGATAGTTACAGAACACGGACAGAGTTTATTTTAATTCTCTGAGATACCTATATAGATATATGATATTTCTGAACACGCCTGATTCTAAAGATCACAATGACGTTTGGTCAGGTTTATCAAAAACATTTGGTTAATTTTCTGCAGCAAAATCCTTGGGCAATTTTAACCAAATTGTGTACCTAAATCATTTTACATACAAAATTTGATTAACCAAATGGTAAACTTATAGTATAAATTCTCATGTATAAAGATAAATGGTCAATGGAATTATTTTGTTTGTACCTAAAATTTATTAAACAAAGATATCATAAAATTCTTTATTTTGCTTAATGATTTTTTTTTTATTGAATAAATTTGATTTACACAAATTTAATTGTTGTCGTATAGCTTTCTGTTTTTTGCTAATGGGAGATATGCAAGTATAATTCTTACAAAGAAAAAAAAAAAACAAACAAACAGAGCTACAAAGCCCTTTTATATACATATTTTGTATTTCAAATTCATGCATAAATTATCTCTAAGGATGCTTGCCGAAGCAATCCAATACTGTGATTGCTGATACATGGCACAGTTTTCTGGAAGATGTATGTTTTTCTTTGTTGTTGTTTTGTCGTTAATTCGGCACACAATCGAAAAGATTATACTACAGCCAGAGTCAACAAAAGGAGCCCAAGCCAGTTCCAATACGAGTATAAAAGAAAAGGTATAGAGGTATTTGGTATATCCTTACTGATGCAGTCTCTTTGGTGTCTGCCTCTGCAGCAACTTGCTGAGGCTCAGGCTTTTTAGAATTTTTTGAAAATGGAAATCATTACTTTTTTTGTTTTGTTTATGTTTTATATTATTTCTGCCTGCATTAAAAATTCATAGACCGCATTGGCAAAAGGTTTTTGCTTCCCCATTTCCATCTCAATCTCCACACTCCTCCCAATCTTTGTTTATCTTTTTAAGTTCTTTTTTTTTTTTGGGTTTTTGTTTTGCGGTCTTATCTTTATTACGGCGTGTTCTTTGCGAGCAGACTTTCCTTAAGCCGGCATATTGTGCAACCAGAGATAATAACAGGCGCATTGGGAAAATTGCCAATTCAAATGGTTTTCTTGGCAGGATAAGTATGAAAGATGAATAAGGAGCGTTTATATTGTGTGCGGTGTGGATGTTTTTTTTTTTTAAGAAGAAGAAAACAGCAGACGTTTTAAGACCTCCCCGGAACATTTATGCAAAAACAAAAATTGCAATTGTATAAATTAATGTTTCGCATGGTGATTACAATATTTATTTTTATTTTATTTTTTTTTTTTTTTGAGAACAAAAGAGTTAAAAATGCTTCCTTATTAAAAATAATCTAAAGTTCCCAACTGAAAGTAGTCTAATAAGATCATTTGGAGCTGTGAAAAGGTTTCTTATACTAATGATATCTAATTAAGTGTTGAAACTAGCATTTATAATTCTGTCGGTCTCTTTGCCTCTTACCTGTGGGCCTGGACATCCTTATTTTTGTTCGAGGTTTTGAGAATATATAATTTCAGTGAAGTATACCTATAAAGTATGCAAGTATGTTATGTATATTTAACAAAAAGTCTGGTTGGTCCCAAGACTATTCTGCTTTAATTCTTTCTTATAATCTAAAAGCCACTCTAAACGGTACCAACTAATTTTAAAAAACCGCTTGGATGTTCGAATTTTTTATCAACCTCAAAATATGAGGGACAAAGATTCAAAATTAGTATTCCTTTAAGTTTCGGAAAATTTTTCATTTATCATAAGGTTTAGTAGGTATCATTACTTAAAAATAAAAGAATAAATAGCTGATAGTTTCTTTAACAAATCGATTCCTTAGTGCAACATCAAAATAAATACATAGTTAGTCTTTTGGTAAAAGTGTAAAACAAAAATAAAACGTATATGACACTTCATTTTACCATCAAAGGCAAACAATTAACTAGATGACACACCTTATTTTCACTTAAAAAGACAATAAATACCAAAACAACATACACTCCGCGTCAAATGATAGAAGTCTTATTAATACATTTTTCATTATATCTTTGTTTTAAGGTAGAAAAACTTAAAATTTTTAAATAATATTATTATTTTTCAACTTTGAAAATTACTTTGTCTCAACTCGTCAGTGGATTTCATCTCATATTAAAAAAATTATCCAAATCTGGGATAATTAGGGGTCGCTACCCTGCTTTGAAAATATACCGGAAAAGAAAAATATTTTAGACATATTAAGTAAAGCCCGTATTCCAATAAACTGAAGTGATCATTTTACTAATATATAGAGACTATTTTCAGATAATGGGCGATTAAAAAAAAAAAAAAGGTAACAAAGCGAAAGATGACGATTGGAAGTAGGTAACCTATTCGATGCTGCTAATAAATGATAGCTCATAAAACGTGATCGGCACTAAAGAGGAAAAGAATTTCCTAATTGATTGAAAAGATAAGATTTAAAGAGAAGAAGGGAACTAGAAGAAAAGGTATTTCCTTTTCGTCTTCAGAAGAGATGGCAATTTTTGGTTCATTATCATCTGAATCGGAAGTGGAAGTTTCTACTGAACATCACTTGGCAGCTAGTTTTTGACATTGCTAAACTGAGTCACCGGAATATAGTATTGGTTTGGACTCCTGTAACTAAACTCTTGGACATGATCTAGAAGAATACAATTTAATCCTTATTCTATGCCAAGAATGTGTAAAGCTTGTGTAAAGCGGCTAAATGTTAATAAGAATTTGAAACTGAAAATTACGACACTAGTTCCTATAATAATTCACTGGGATGGGAAATTACTGCTGGAGGATATCGTTGGAAGCAAAGTTATAGATCACATTCCTCTTCTTGATTTTGGAAGAGGAAATAAATCAACTTCACGGAGTTCATGTTTGGTAAAGGTGCTGTTAGAATGGTTAATCTGTGATAAAGTGAAATGTCTAAGATTTCACACGACATCAGTCAATACTGGAAGAAGAAATTTGGTGTGCATTTTTCTAAAGCAAACGACGGATAAAAATTATTGCTTTAGTTAACAAGTCGTCACGACATCTATGAGATCATGTTGGAAACAGTTGTTATAATATCAATTGGACCATCAATTGGCTCTGGCTCAGAGATTTTGATTTTTAAACGGTTTTCGGACTGAAATCGATCGCAAAAACTACCAAACAACCTTGCCCAATAAAGTTGGCACCTTATTTTGTCTCTGATGACATGAAACTGAAACTTCTGGAATTGACGATTGTGTCCTTAGGACGAGTTCCTCAGTAAATTATATCATTTAAAGCAACGGCTGGACTACACAGGCCTATATTAATACCAAAATCTATCTTTACTTCCTTAAAAAATGGACGCTTGAAGAGTCAGTTTAAGCTAAGAAAGAGACCAGGGGGTCGATTCTGGTTCTGTGAAAAAGGGATTATTCAAGTCATAACTCTAAAAATGTCAACAATATCTAGGGCCATCTTGCAATGAGATTTTTAAGTCTATTAGGTACGCAGGTCGCGCTAACGTTTTGGGTCGAAGTACTGTCCACTGTTTTCGCGATTTCTATCATCGTAAAGTTATGTATATCGCAAGTAAAAAGTAGAATTTCTTTAAAGAAATACGAGCTCAATCAAGTGACATGGGGTATGAGATTCATGTAAAGGCAAATGTATTAAATCCCTTATCGCTTATAATATTTCCTGAAGACCCACAAAAACCGACAAAATGTATTTATATCTTTACAGTATGTATTTCTTTTTTTTATTTTATTCTACTAATCTCCTGTCTTGTTTTTTTGTTCATTCTTACAGAATTGGTGAGCGTTGAACTTCGACTTGTATGCGCCGAGAAAGAAGATGCTTCAACATCAAGTGATGTAAGTACCTATATCGTTCACATTTTTAGTTATGCTTCCTTTTAACCCAGGTTCATCTTCGTCCTTGTTCTTAAAGTCAACACAATAAAAAAAAAAAAAAAACAAAAAATAAGTGAAGCCCTCTTTAGCATAATGAGGTGCGGTGCGACGCTCATATCAGCTGTGCTTTTTTTTTTTTTTAATGCGCTCCTCTCTCATTTGGATGTTCCTTTTTTTCTGTATAGCAACTTAAAGCATCCCATTAAAAAAAAAGGTGTAGATCCAAAGAAGAATGGAGCTCTCGCCTCATATGGGCAAAAAAAAGGCAAACCGATAAAATAAAGGATAATGGTACATGTGTTCTTGCTTCTTATAATGTGGAGCGCACACAACAACAAAAAAAAGCTAAAAAAAAAAAATCAAAAAATGGAACAATGCTAAAGTGGAAACGACATTGTCAAGAAAAACCGAATAAAAAAAAAAAAGGAAAAAAGAACGCGCCATCCTTTGATATCCTTATGGAAGGAAGTTTTTCTTAGTCCTTTACCTAATATGATTTGCAACCTCAACTGTTGTGTTTTATGTTTTTTTGCTCTATATTTTATTTTTCTCATTGTGTATCAGATGCTGACATTTTGCAACGAAGATAAGCCAAAACGTAAAGTGAACAGTAAAAACAACAAAGCGCAGTGTTTTTGTTGTATTTTTATATCTGCTAGCCTTTCGGGCAAATTTTGGAATTCATTTCTTTTTTTTTTTTACTCCTTCTTTGTGTTGTTCCTTAAATGTTGTTTTTATTATCTAAATTTTAGAAATTTATTTGAGAAAAGAAAACGTTATTAAAGAATTTAAAAAAAAGAGCAACAGGATATTTGGTTTCAAATGTTTGTTTGGTACTTTAGTACCAAAGTACTTTATGTTTTTAGTCACATTTTTGGGATTTTTTTTTTTTCAAAATAAAGAAATTTAAAGGGTTTGTGAAATGAAGTGTTAACAACTAAGTCAACTAAGATTTAATTTTATGAAAAGGAAAAGGATTAAGGAAATAAGACATAAAAACAGCAAAGCTGGATTTTGGTATATAGTCTCCTCATGATGTTCTTAAGAAACTGTAAAAAGTCCCCATCGATATGAGCGCCGCCGCACACAGGTAAATTTTCCCAAAAACATGGCCAAAATTATTTATTGTGTATTTTCAATTTATTATTGCATGAAAACATTAAAAACAGTTAGTTTTAAAGAAAAAAACTAATTTCAACTAAATATAGAACCAAATTCGACCAAAAAAATGCAAAAAGGATAAAAATGGTGTTTTTGTAATTTCTCATAAGACTAAAAGGCATAGGATTTCTTGTATTGAACAATTTTTAATACAATATTTATACATAAAATTTGTTAAAAAAGAGATAATGAAATACAATATTTATAAATATTAATAAATAAATAAACATATAAAATATAAATAAACAAATTATAATTATAACCATTATTCAATGACTTTGGAAACTCAAACCAATTCTGCTAGCTCAACCTCTATTAAAAGCTGAAGATGGAAGGCCCGTTTTTGTTTTAGTTTCCTTAAGTTGCTAATTAATGGATCAGAAGAAACCGAAAGATTATGAAAAACATCTTCCATATTTTGCTGTCTTGAAAACTTTCTTGCGAAGCTTTCTCGAAAACGGTTAATGTCTTTGTTTCGGGATTCTTGTGCTTCTTCGCCGAACTGCTTGGAAGATAGCTTCTGATATAATTTCAGGACTGTGAATTAAAATTGTATGCACAGTTGTGTGCATATTATACCATGGGTACAGTTCAACAAACAAATTAGCCGTATTAATGCAATATTCTTTAAATCGACCTATTTGAATGGGAAATCCACTCGATATTGTTAATAGAATATAATATCTTCATTTATATTTATTATGACCGACGAAGTACCAGAATCTTGTGAAAATCGACGGGCAGTGTTGCCATCGTTCGTACTTCCATAACCAGGTAATATCTTTGATTCGAAGTGGTTTCCGTAATTGCATTATAAACCTTCCCATTTTATGCTTAACTGGAATGCTTCCGTTTATATGCTCAACCATGAGCTCTACATAAAAACGGAATTTCACTTGATTTTCCAGTTTGAATTTTGCCTAAAAAAGTTATTGTAATTTCTGGAGGCACTCAATCATCTCCTTCTGTGAGCATGAGCAAAATCACTCAAAATTGGTTTTATTTTTCACCTTTTCTTCCAAAAGATGGATTTTTTCTGCCATTTCACTTCTTAAATAATCAGAGAGCTGATTTCTTGAAAGAAAAATGAAACTTGATCACGATCCTGTGTAAAAGTAAAAAGCTCAAATTAAAAAAAAAGTAAAATGCCCTTCCTTATCATCTTTAACAGCCAATATTAAAAAATGTCGCAAAACATTTTGACTGTTTCTGATTGAGGGAAAAAATACCTAAATTTTAAGACTATTTATATTGCAGAGCGACTCAAATTAACATAACTTTTACATTATTAAAGATTTTTTTTTGTTTTTTTTTGGTACTGATCAAATCCATTGCATTTACTGGCTTCAAAATTAACTATACACTTAAAATATTGCAAAAAAAAACAATAATTCTTGATATTACATACCACTAGCAACAGAATCCATGTGTAATTATTTTACAAAGCATACAAAAAATAAGAAAAGAAAACCAAACAAAAGCAACCTCTTATCACAGACCAAACTTGCTAGTGCAGTCGTCTATTTAAAGTTTGCACTTTGAAAGCATCGACTGATTAAACCGTTATAATCTGCATCGTATGATCAATGAGGTTTGAAGCTCACACTATTTGTGAACAACTTTGCATTAAAAAAAAAACAACAAACGGAAATTTTTTTTTCATAGTTTTGGCCATGTTTTTGGGAAAATTTACCTGTGTGCGCCGCTTACAATTTTTTGGAGGGTTAAAGGCCCAAAAAAATGGTTTTTCATGAATATCTCCCAAATAACTCGCTGTACTGAAAAAAATGTGACCATTTGTTGGTAGCTTAGAAAATTTCCTAAAAAAACATGTTTAATACTGTTTTTCAAAAAAATAACTGTTTTCGACTACCTTACATGTAATGTGTTACTGTATTACATTACGTAAGGTATAATAAGTTTTCTTTACGTGTAATACGTTATGTATAAAACGTTACGTATAATACATTGCGCATAATTCAATGATGCGACACTACGACACTATGGCACTACGTTTCGTGTCACACGTTCTCACGGTTAAGATGTGTACACATGATCGTTTGTCCGAAATTATTTTTATGTACAATATGCAATATGCATAACACAACCGTATTGTAACGTGAACTTGTGACAAAAAAACTCTTAGATGCACTATATTACACGTAAGATATTATACGTAATGTATTACATGTAAAGTAAATTATTATGCGAAAAAAAAAAAATATTCAACCCAGCAGCTGCGTTTTCATCCTCCAATTATGCTGCCTGTTTACCAAAACCTTTATTAGGAATACCGTATAATGTTGTAATTTCATAACGAACTAATAGCATTTGCAATTACGTACAATCTCATGAAACGAAGGTATTAATTGAATAATAACAGTTGTATGTCTCGTCACAATTATACAACAAAATTAATCTACGAGAGAGTGTCCTTTATCGGTAAATGGTGTCCTTCATATAAGTATGTATGTATAGGAAAAGCGGTTCATGTTGCCTAACTAACAATTTAGCCTTACTACTTAATTTTCTCCGGCAAACTTAATATATAACAAGAAGGATTCTGTTTGTATAGCTTAGACACAAGTTCCTCTCTCGCTCTCTCTTTCATAATACCTGCCCTCGGAACGACCGCATTCGGCAGTAGCAATTAATGTTTGCATCCTCCGGTTTTGGGGTTCCAGGTTTCTGTCTGATGGCGATGCACATGTTTTCCTATACCTACATACAATGTCCCTTATCGTCGAGTGCATGTATGAGCGCTCAACTGCCTGCACGCATCGTCAAGGACTTTCACAACATGCAGAAAAACATGTTCATTTGCATTTTCCATAATTTAATGTACGAGTGAGCCTTAAAGTGAATCAAAAAATGCTATGCCATTGCGTATCCTTGAATGTACGCACTTGATGGTATTATTATCCTGTCCGTCATCACAAGGACTCTGTGTCCGTGGCCTTTAAGCAAACAACGCCAAGTTTATTGTAATGAGTTGCAATTTATGCGTGGTACAGCTTTTTGCTGCGGAGAGGAGATGAGTATAAAGGTATACTGTCGGTCGGTTGCTTTATGTATGTATTTATACACTGTTTGGGCAGGCAGCAGACAATTCACAAATCTCCATTTAGAGTGCTCATTTATTTCCATCAACAACTTGCGTTCACCGACACGTAATGCGCGTATGAATGGATTTTAAATGGAGTGTAAATAAAAAAATTAATAAAAAAATAAAAACTGAAGCACTGAAACGTAAACAACACAAATACCTTGATTGTGCTTCATTCAAGGACAACAATAGGTCCAAAAAAATAATAATTGAAAACAAGAAAAAAATCTACCCTGTGTATTTTTATTTTTACCCATTTAGATCAATTTGTTATATGGATTCATTAAAAAATTATAATATTGAAAAAAGTACGTATACGCCCTAGTGAACACCATCGTCATATTTTAGTGATTTTCAAAATTAATAAAAAAGGAAAGGTCATTAATATAACTTTGTGGTTATCTGCATATCTTTATGAAATAATAAATTGATTTTTTTATAAAACTGAAATTAAAAGAGTTATGTCTACCATAAAAATTATTAACATAGTTTTACGAGCTATACTCTTGCATGAACTTTGTTTTTAAATTTCTAAATATAACAATAAGGAAGGCAAAATATAGCTAGATAAAGCTATTTAGATTATTTATAGATTTGTTTGGCTGCGTACTATGGTCACTCTCTTATTAATACAACAACATTTTGTAATTATTATTTCGCTTACAGAAATGTACATCCTAGAGTACACACCGATTCGCTGAACATGCACATTTAACTACAGAGTTTAATTGTTGATGATTCCTGCAACGTGACACCTCATTAATTTTAATAAAATTGTTTTTTATGTAAAGTCATAAAATCGTTTGTTTCACTCACCGACGCCGCCGGCCGTATACACTTTATACTGTACCTGACAATACGTTCGAAATTTGTATCCAACAGTTTATAATAAGCATTCCAAGAAGTACGATTATTACAGTGGTATTCTTTTCGTGGAATTATGCAACTCACTTTTTCGATCTAAAAAGAGAAATTAGGTGTCTAATAATTAAAAAAAAATATTTTTTTAAGCTTATCATAAAAAAAACTTGAAATTTGCCTTCATTTATGAATACCATAATTGCATCTAGCTGAGTTTGATTTTATCGTAAAATACTTTAGCCCAATAGGATAGAGGTCGGAAAATTAAAAAAAATAAAAACAATACATTTTTTCCTTTCGATCAATTGAAACTGAAATATTATTTAAAATGGGCCGAATCAAAAAGTTATTACCCGAAAAAATCGAACTCAAGATTTCTATCAAACCTTACTTAACGAATTATATAGAACACAAAAAGAAAATCCCGATTTTTTTCCTGCCTGCCTGACTTGAGCCAGATCCAAACTTATCTCGTGTGGTGTGTTGTAGAAGATAGCAAGAAAAATGTTGATGCAAATTAAAAAAATGCCATGAAAATGATTCGAACACTGGGAATGTTAATCAGGATTAATTTTTTTTATTTTTTGATGTCTAAACATCTATCCCGGCGGTGGTGCGGCGGCGCACAGTGGGGCCGAGGTGGAAAAAACCCTATTTTCAAGGAGCTTAATTTGGTGTTGTGATATAGGTTTCTAACAGTATTTTTCATGAGGAATCTAGCTGTATTCAAGGTTTTGGGTTCGAAAAAATTTTTGGAGTAGAAATGCGAGCTTAAACAGTAGCAATAAAATAATGAGCTTTAAAATTCATGTTTTGTGTAATTTTTTCACCTGGAGCTTTATTATTTTGAGTTGTAATATATATATTTATTATGTTAGTACATACCTTAAGGTAATTCATAAAAAAATAATTTACCCTGTTCATAAATTTACACGGGAAAATTGAGCCAACATTTGGACCTCGGGTGCATTTTATATTCTTTTAGACGTACAAAAAAAGCTCCATCTTCCTAGGGTATAGATCAGATTTTTTCATAGCCCTGATATTAACCAACATGCCATGTAAATTTCATCACCAGGTTCCGCCAGGCTTGGGCTCAGTGAATAGTTCATTATAAAAAAAAAAACGATTATCTTCGCATAAAAAGGACTTTTCCCTTCTTATTGTCATTTTATCGTCTTGATTTTTGATTTAATTAGATTCAGCATTAAAAGTTACCCTTAATTCATGTACATATATTCTAAAAAATGAGCTTAATATCCTATTTTACATTTATCTACTAAGCATATGTGGAGCTCCAATTTATTCCCATTGACTCTAGTAAAAAAAAACTAACGGTACCATTTGATTCAGCAGTTAACAAAACATATAAAATGATATCATTTACAGGTTTTTTCCCAAAATCGCAGATTTGGCCCCACTGTTCGGCGGCGGTAGGGTAAACTAAAAACGTGGAAATGTCTTTATCACAATACACTGTGCTGTTACACGTTACGATACGTTGATGAATATTGGTTACGTTCAATATTGGGTATAATCCTTCGTAGCTCAAACTAAATCGAAAAGTTGAGTTGAGTTTAGGTTGAAATTTGGTTGACAGTTCGAATTCGCCGCGATCTGTGACGCAAAACCAGCACTTGAATATTTAATTTGATGTTTACACAACTTAACTGTGAGTCCCGGCACTCATACTTTTTTTTGTTCGATGGAAATATATTCCGGTGCAGATTCCGTGAATTGTCAAGGGAAAAAAATATTCCTATAGGAAAATAAAATGTCTCTTTATATTCCAGATATTTTTGTTTAAATATTAAACATTTTAAAAAAAAAGTATTTAACAAAAGTTGTTTTAAATATTTTCTTTAATAAATTTTTAAATTATTAAATTTGTCATGCAATTTAAATTCTAGAACTTATAATGAATATAATTGTCTTTACCTTAAAAATTCAAAACATCCACTCCTTGTCGAAAGTGAGTAGGAGAAGTAATTTAGAATGTTAAGAACCAAGTCGCCTTTATCAATATATGTTCAGTGTAGTCTAAATAAATATTTAAGAAATTCCACATTTTATTTCATAACATCTTAAAGAAATCATTGTAAATTATAATAACCTATTTATAGTTGTATCCTGCAAAAAAATAATTTCTAGCAATATCACAGCTTTTCAACTCTCTGCCACTATCAACAAAGAACAAAGACAGAAAATAATTCAGCACAACATAATTTCTTTCATTAAAAGCAATCTTCTTTTATTATCCCTTTTGTTGTTGAGATTAACGAGAACGATACCCAAATCCTAGTTCAAGTTGTTTGCAAGCCGAAAACTTGGTATTCCGGCTTCGTGTCAGGTAGGTAGTTAGTTACCTACTTGTGAACAATTTTCGAAGTAGGAAATCATAATTTTCACTTAATTACACAGTAATTCCGCGTCTAACATAAATATAACTTTTCTCTCTCTTTCAAAAGTTATATCCTTAGATTACCTTCCACTTTGACCGAACTGCCGATTAAGTTGCTTCATTCTAACCATCAAAATGCCAATAGTCACGGCATAATATTGCGACACTCCAAGCAGCAAATGTATTCAAAACAAGAAATCATCTTCTTTGCAAAAACTTCATAGCCGCTATACAAATAAATGTAGTGCAGACTGTTATGAAATATATATGTATAGAAGCTGATGTACAGAAGGGGTATGAAGAACCATTTGGAAAATTAGCAATTCATCCCTCGAAGTCTCAAGTCGAACTAAGCCATCGACAGTCAGACTCATGTACCCTCCAAAAAGGGACGCCATTTTGATTGGACTTTTATTCATACTTGCGTCCTTATACCCGTATTGTACCCTAGAATACGTTAAGATATAGTGAAGACCTACGAGTGATGTAAGAAAACATCAGCAATTCATTCTTCCTTGACTACATTCTATATATTCTCTTTTATCACCTGATAGCATTCATGTGCGGTCTGAAGGCCAAACTTACCGCCACGTCTACCCTGATGATCCTTCCTGTTGCTGCTGTACCTACATACATACATACATATATATGCTTTATAGTTCTTCTGTTTGTGTGCAGTCGTCAATTCGAAAACGGGAAGAAGCTAGCAGACAACTTTTAAAGTGGAAAACTTAGAAAATATAATTTTTTCTTTCTTCACGTCCCATCCAGCCGCCACCACCACTGCGCCCACTCGCACGACAAACTTTTTATATCAGAATTTTTTATAGTCAAAGTTTGCTCTAACGCTTCCATTTGCCCGTCCCACACCTAGAATGGAAATCTAAGCAAAGCGTTGGGATGAAAAAAAAAGAAGTATATCTCAAAGCAACTACTTGTGGATATGCCATTTTATAAATTACACCAAATTGAAGGTATTCTTTATTTGTTAGAAGTCCTCGTTTGTGTAGGGGAGGGAAGGATGGTAGGTATCGGCTCTGTCAGTATCAGGTAGAGCAGAACGAAAAACTTTTGCAATTTAGCGTCTTTTTGTGTGCAGTTTCTCGTGTAATACATTTCGTTATGTTATGCCTTTTTTTTGAACAATTTTGATAAAAACCCCCTCAACACTTTCGAATAAATATCTTTCACTCTTGCAAAGTGGCTTTTAAGATGCTTTTCCAAAAAAAAATTGTAATTTGTCCCTCATGATGCGCTGTTGCTTTGTGGTGGTTTTTTTTTGTTTGTTTGTTCAGCAAGTGAGCAGAACACCTGAAGGAGCTTAAGTTGGTTTGTAGTAATGCTTAAAGTCACTTCCCCACATGCGCTCTTTTGAAGAAGATCCAGGAATTGCAGGTTAATTTCTTTTATCGCGACGTTAATCGGATGCATTAAAAAGTTTGTTTTGAAGTTGAAAATTGTGTGTCCCCAATAATGTGGCTGCTTCTAAGCTGTTTTATTAATTATAGCGACAAGCTTTTTGTTTTTTTTTTTTTCGTGAATTATGGCAAAAGGAATTTACATGCGTGTGTATCAACAAATTTAAAGTATCTAAGTTTTAAGAAATAATTTCCTTTGGCTTGTCCAAATTTTTCATTGAAAAGACCAAAAAATAGAGAATAGGCATCAGTCAAAGACGTTGAGAATAAAGAGTGAGAACCGCAATTTATATATGAATTTTCTGCATGCCCAACCAAGGTTTTATAAAATTATGTACATAAGTACCTTACCTGTACGTATCCGATTTTCTTTGGTATTCGGCATCGACGAAAATAAAACATTTCATCATTATTTTTTATGAAAATTCACAGTTATATATTTCTAGAAAAGTTTTAACAAAGGAGTATGTCAAAAATCATGGAATATTTCAACGTAAAAAGGTTATAAGCTATTTATTTCTCTTTAAACTTAAGCAGATATCGTTGGAGTTGTCTTCGTATTATTATGTTGATGTGAATTTTATTTGCCATATATATATAGTAAATATGGCAAGTTTTGGATTCGTAAAATCGAACTTGAGATTTCGGTCAAAGTTGACGTAACGATGATAGCGAAGTCGAAAAAGTGGGTCTCGCAATTCTGTCTGTCTGTCTGTCCTTTCGGCTGTAGCCTAAACGGGTGGATCTATTTTCTTTAAACTTGGTATACCTAGCATTTTTTTGGGCTTTTTTCATTTTTTAATACCAAGAGAGTGAGAGTGATACTAGCAAGTTGAATGGAGTTTTCAAGTAAGTTTTAGAGGAATGGTTTCCACTCTGCCAGGTTATCCAAAGTCAAGTTGAAAGAGAGTTCGCACATAGCTGCCAAATTTTTCCATTCTTCAAACCATGAGCTTCGAGATCTTATGATGGAGACTGCAATCTTCCTTGATGTTTTATCATCGTGGCTGTTCATAAGTTTGACAATATAGTTAAAATGTAGCTTTAGTGATGTGAGATAAAGTGGTGAAAGTCCGGTTTCAATGAGTAGCATGTAATTAGGTGTTGTATCTGGTAGACGGAACTGTCGTTTTAAAAAGAATGTTAGCAGTTTTTCTGTGTTTTCCGACTGACTCCATGACTCTGCAGCATACAACATTATAGCTTCAGAAGTTGCGGTAAACACTTTGTATTTGGCACTGAATGATATGTCCGTATTTCCATAGATATTTTGCCACACTGAACCAATTGCATTTTTGGAAACAGACAGCTTTTTTTTCGAGGTGTTTTTCAATATTAAGGTTGCTTGTTACTTTGAAGCCCAGTTATTGGTATTTTCACCGTAATACCATTTTTCGTTTGCAGCCAAACGTCCAGTTCCTCTCCGAAAGAACATCGTTTTTGATTTGCTGAGATTTACAATAAGGTTCCACTTCAAGCAGTAATCCCGTAATTTGTTAATCATCAACTGTAGGGACTCAAGTGATTCCGCTAGAAGCACAAGATCGTCTGCGTTCATTAGTGTTTTAATCAAAAACCCATCGATTGTTATGCCACATGGCATATCTTTAATTAAATCTTCGATGTAAAGGCAAAACATTGAAGGGCTTAGATTACATCCTTGTTTCAATCCAACTAACGCAAGGAACCAATCTGAGACATTTTGGCCGTCACATACTGCATATAGAGTTTCCTTATAGATGTTCTCTATCATCCTTCCGAATTTAAGAGAAATCCCATCTCTAAACAGTTTAAAAATTAAGGCGACGATTGTGTCTATACCTCTTTGAATACCTATCATAATAATATTTGAAAGAAATATGTAAATATTTTGAACAATTTTTTCTTTTATAACAGAATAATCAGTGCAATTTAATCTACACTCAATATACGCCTGAGATTTGTAGATTCCTGGGATTGAAGATTCCAAGCAGTACAACACCTGCTCCTGTTAATTCCTTTCCAACAACGCCAGCTACAGCTGTTCCTGTAACTTCAAAAATTACTTCAACTGCTGTTACGGCTGTTGAAGTATCAAGTTCAGGATCATTTGCAAGTAAGCTATAAGTACCCTGAAGATATCCTCGTTTTTATCTTATATTATGATTTTTTTCAGAAAAACTTGTCATTGTTATAAGTGTGTTAAGCATAGTTTTTGGTATTGGAATTTTATTAAGAACACCACAACGTAGGGATAGGCTGATAAGATTTTTCCGGAAAAGTTCATCAGCTGTGAGATATTCAAGAGTAAGTTTACATTTTATTCTTTTTATGTATCTTACTTAAACTAATAATACACCTTGTATTCCAGGTCGAGTCAAATGAAGAAGCTAATTTATTATTAAATCAAAATGGACAATTTACTGATAGTGATGACGATATGTTACTTTAGTGCAAGTGACTTAACATTTTAGCTTAAGGCAAAAAATGAAAATTTTGTTATACATAGTAGTTAAATTTCAGCTAACTTGAAAATGATGTACTGAGGAATTGAAACCAAAGACAAGATGGCTAAATAATTTAAATAAATAAATTCCTATATTAAGTATATTATTATGTATATTATGTAGTATGGACATTGAGAAAAGAGAAAAATTCATTGTCTATACACAAAAGAAGAAAAAGTATTTAAAAAAAAAGTCTCACTTGCATTCAATAAGAAAAAACAAATTGTATTTTGCTGTTTCGGTATTTTTGAGCTTTAATTGTGATTTTTAATAAACTTAAGTACTAACTTATGTACTAATACAAAATAAATTTTTATTTTTATTTAACTTTCTAGGATATGTAACGAAGATGAAGAAAATTAGAAATAATTACGACAGCATCTAACTGATGAACCCAAAATGTCGTATCTAGTCGAAACGCATTTTTAAAGTTGAGTTTACCTGAATTTTTAATTCTTTTTTAATTTTTTAAACATTAAAGGGCTCTATTCGCTCTCTCATAAATTAATAGGCTCATATTCACCGAGCCCTGATAGTGAATGTTTATGAGCGTTTATTAGACTTGCCAGTGATTCTTCTTTAAGTTATGAGCGGTCTCATAACTTTCCATGGCAATACATTTTTAATTTTCGTCCACTTAACCATAAAGTCCTTCATCGTTCAAGCGATATCCGTTAAGCGAATTAATGTTTAGTTACATTAATAGGGCGATATCGACTGCACAAAATAAGAGCACAAAATAAAATAAGTACAATGTTGCAGTAATTTTAGTTTGATACTAGGTTAAAAAGCTGAATTCATTAATTAGCATTTTTTTAAATGAATGTTTAATTCCGCAAACAGTTTGTTCAATATATGTATATTTAGAGCAATTACTGGTAAAGAAGCAAAAGGCAATTCGGCGTTTTGTGTGGGTAGTATCACCATAAGAATCTACCTTTCTAAAAAAAAAAAGAACTTTATTATAAAATTATTTAGGTATCCATAAAAAAAATATGTATATTCAAATAGAAGCACAGGATATTTTCTAAGTTCAACTTCAATTATTTTTTTGTAATCCTTTTCACACTTTTTCTCATCTTATTACTTTTCTATATCTGCTACCATAATTAGACCGTAATTAGTTTTGGGTTTTTCCTTTTTGAAAGTTCAACAATATATACTAAAAATAAGAAAATGGTAAAAGTTTTTTAAATACCGCTGCTGGCGGGGGTTGTTCTTTTGGTACTCTTTTAGTTTTTTATATTTATATATGTAGGTTTTATCGCGCTCTTCTTGTATACCCCCACTCATTGAGTAAAACAAAATAATTTCTCAATTTTCGAAAAAAGAAAAAAGTAGGGTCATCCTTTTTTGTCTGTACGCTTGTACGTAGGTACATACATATACCTAGATCTGGAAGCAACAAAGTAAATAATTCTCGTTTTGCAAAACCTACAAAAACAGTATAATTCTATTTGTACTCGTACAAGTTTCTGTGAATATTAATGTTACAGTACAATACAGTGCCGTTTGAAGTTTTTTTTTTTTAAAGGTCAATATAATTTTTGCGAAGGTTGGTTAATTTCTTGGATAAATACGTTGTTTTTTAAAATGAGATTTAGAATTTTTATTTCAAAAAGGTTCATGATTCCTGAGTCACGACTCTTTAAGCATGAGAAGTTTTGGGCTGCCAAAATGTCTTAGTTTCCAATCCAGTGGTCTGACTGGGCGTTTTTCTTTTTTTAGCACCGAGCGGAGCACAGAGTGGAGCCCGAGCGAATAGACCTAAATAGTTGGACAATAAACATCTTATTTATAAAAGCATTCCAGCTGTTGTCTAAATATGTTATAAAACTCCTAACATCCGTGCAATCTGTCAATTTCGTGAACATTGTATTCGTGAATGTATGGATACATTCAATGAACATTTTATCCATTTCAAGATAATTTGATTATTTGACAATTCATTGAACATACCCACATTAGAATAGGGTTTGACAACCAGTTGCAGTGTCAAGTTAGACAACCGGTGGAAAATGTTTTAAATAAGACTGCTTTTAAACACTGCAATTATCCCCTGCGATTTTTAAGCACGTTGGCGGGGGACGTATGCGGTGGCCGGGGTAAACAAAGTTGCAGAGGTTAAAATAATTGCAGATTTATCCTCTTTCTTCTTTGTGCTTTTTCCTATTGTTTGACACATAAGTGGAGTAAAGAGTGTGAAGAGATATTTCCTTCTCATTTAACAAAAATTGCAGCTATTAAAATTTGCAGCGTTTAAATGGATGCTGCAATCCGAAAGAAATTCAAAAGAGAAACGCCGTTAAAAATTGCAGTCGTCTAAAAGCAGTCCAATATTATAGAGTTGGACAGCTGTCCAAAGTTAGACATACTTTGAAATAGGTTTATAAATTAGACTTTAGGTTCGTTCGCGTACTAGCCAGAAACTACCCAAAACTACCATTTTATACCAGATTTAGTCCAAACTTGTTCGCGTACGCACATTTGGCAGGAGAGAGCGCTCGTGGTAAAAGAAGAAAAAACAACAACTAAAAGAAAGAATTGTTCTTGTTTACTTGTTACTTATCTACTCTTGTTGGAAGTGAAGTTTTTTTCCGTTTACTTACATATAAAAAATTAAATCATTTTAATAAAAAAAAATAAACTATTTGATAAAAAAATTAATTAATCAAATATTAAATAAAAGAAACTTTTGAAGGGTGCACTTTAAATCTATTTTTTTATTCAGTTAAGCTTTTAGTTGATTCTTCCTTATCGAATTTTGATATTCCTGTGTTCCTATTCGTGATGTTTCTGTTAAGTGTGTATTTTCTATTTGTAAATAATTATGATACAAATTTTAATTTCTTTATTACCAAATTTAATAAAGAATATGAAATTATGATGGAAATTTCCATGTTTACTTTTTGTTGAGGTTTAAAAAGTAGATCAAGGCGTTTGTGTATTTTCGGACAGTTTCACTTCTCTTCGAAGTGAAAGTGTGTCAAAATTTGACACATTGTAATTTTTTCTGTCCGGAAAGTATCCGAACGAACCTTGTATGTTGCTACCTAGCGCAATAAAACATGATAATTATTCTTAATTAATGTCACCAATATTAATACGAAAAGGATTGAGCAACATTTTTCCAACTGCACTGTCCACTGTATCGTATAAATTTGAATATGATATAACATTGAACATACATACATATTATATAGAGCATAATTTTAATACATACATAATTCCATTTCAGGTTCATTCGAGCCTTTGGTGTCGTCATGAATATTATTATTAAAACTAGTCTTGTTGTAATAAAGCCCATTCGGTGGTTAATGTTTGTGGCCTGACTATTATTTTAAATATTTTTATTTTGTGAGGCATTTAAGTCAATTGAAATGTGTATGTTTTTGGTTAAATTTTACTGGCATGACATACCTACATATATGTAAATAATCTTGTATATCTTGCTCACCAACATCATGAGTATGGTTTTTTCACATGAATTTGAAAATTATCTACCACATATAGTATGTGACCAGAGGAAATTAACTCTGTATGCATTATTAATGCGCCATATTTGTATGCTATAAATATTAAAAATTTAAATTAAGTCTTGTTTTAATTAGGCTTTTATTGCATAGTGTACCTGTACATATATGTAAAAATATACATATTTATGTTATAGAAACGTTCAAATGGATGTGCCGCGTGCGAGATGTTTACGGAAGAATTTTCAGGTTAATTATGCCTCGAAATAAAAGGACTCTAAACCTATTCCATTGTGACAGAAAAAAAATATATACTTTTATTCGTGAGAAGATTATTTCCGTTAAATGATTAAAAAAGTATCAAGCACTTGGAAGTGACTGTGCTAAAGTGTCATACTTCCTGAAGTTAAAAAGAAAAACATCTAGACCAGTGAATATACTTTGTTTACACAAGGGACATCATTAAAGTTCTTTTTCTCAGAGTTGAGATTAAAAAAAATAAGAAGGGGAAAACGAATAACAGCAGTTCTTCTTTGTATACTATTTAATTGACAGGCAGGATGATAGGTGCTGCAGGATAAATGCTAGTTGCTGTAGATAGTATTTGCATTTCAATTGGCCATTGCAGCAAAGAAAAATGTTTGTTTTATTTTTTTCTTCTCGGTTTATTTGTTTGACCTGTTTGTTTTGTTCTTGTTCTACTGATCTGGTTTTTAGTTATTTCAATGATAAATAAAATAGGTCAAACTTAAAAGCATCATAATTATACCTTGAAAATATGCTTTTAAATTATTTAAATTTGGATTTGCTCCAGAATTTCCATTCAAGCAAAGTATCTATACAAAAGACACACCTGAACGTTTTTAACCAGAAAAAATTATTCAAAAACAATTTTCTCTACTTTTGTTTATTAGTAATAAGCGAACAATTCTTGTATATATGTATGAAATGGGTCTTTCAATAGAGACGCTTAAATTTTTTAAAGGCACATCAGATTTATTCGATTTTAGAACTACCACTTGGGGGCACTCTTGCACCCCGAATTCGCTCTGGGGTGTTTAATGTACCACTGGGTACATTCAGAAGCACATAGGGACAAGGGACTACAAAGTAAGGCAAGTTTCAAGTCTCTGATTAGTCAGCTGTCAAGAAATATCTCTCTTCATTTCAAGTCAAGTGTATTTATTTCAAAGTATCAGCTGATTATATTTTATCACTAAACAGCCAGCTGAATTTCATTGTTCTGTAACTTGTTTTTTTTTCACGTTTGTTACAATGTTTTGGGTGAAGAGGTTCTTTATTATATATAATCGAAAAGATTTAATTAACAATGTTAGAAATATTGATTTTTGCTTTGTGTGAGTTGTTTTTCTAGATAATCTTATATATGCCGATTATGCAATCCGCCATACTGGATCCGATGTGATTCGCAGTATTGTTCTCTTTTCTTTTCACGACAAATGAGTAAAGAGAAAAGAGAGCCCTGCGAATCACTGCGGATCCAGTTTTGTAGATTCCATAATCGACATGATTATTATAAATAATTTCCGTCTTATGAATGAATGTAAGGATTCGAAGAAAAGTTCTAAGTTTGATATCTTAAGAAACAACTAGTTTCTTTACTCAATTTTGCGTTCAATGAATACAGGGGTGGAATCGCGTAAGGCGATAGTTGATTGTCGCTTTTTTGATTGTCGGTTTTGATTATCAACTATTCGTTGCTCTGTGTAAATCGTTCGCCAAAAATTGTTTGTTCTTTGGCATAACTTACAATTCAGTCAAGAATTAAATGACATTTTTGCATTTTTGTTATTGTGTTGGTTTTAATTAATTATATTATTAAAAAACCAACCAATTTTAAGCCGACTGCATCAAACTTTTTATGAAAATGACATAAATGTATGAAAACGACACCTAAAAAGCTGTCGCTTAATATCAGTACAAAAAACGATTGTCGATTTGATAATCACCTTACATGGAGCAAAATTGTCGATTTTGATTATCAACTATCAACTATCGCGTTAGCCGATTCCACCCCAGTTGATTACGTATGTAGTGCCTTGTGTCTCCTGAACAAACCCACTAAGTCTATGAAAAAGGAAAACTAACAATAGAAATATCATAAACTCCAGCACTGATAGCCTCTAGTTGTTTGACAGTTGATGACATTCCCCAGGTCATCCTGGTGCAGAGAATATCGAACAAACCTAATTGTGTCAAATTTGTTGCGATTTTTTCAAGAGTTTATATCAGTTTAATAATGAAAGTAACTAACATTGAACAAAAAGTGGAAATCACAAAATTGTTTCCAAAGTCCTCACAGGGACCCTAGGAATAAATAATTACATGATACATACATACATAATGTTTTTTTTTAGAGAAGAAGTACTTTGTTCAACTAGGATTTTCCATTTCAGCATAAGCTTGCTCCATGGGCATTTCAGTTAATCGAATATTGACTGTAATTTGAAATCATTGTTTTGCTATAAAAAGCTCTATAAATGTCAAATTTTGGTTACATTGAAACAAACAAATCGAAGTTTGAATCAAAACTAACACAACGATAATGGAGACGTCCTTCGGTCTATATCTACCTAAGCATGTGCTGTACAGTTTGAGCTAGAGTCTAAACGGTTTCACCGATTTGCATCAAATTTTACGTTAGAAGGGAAATACGATTTTTTTTTAAAGCTTATCTACAACGTTAGTCGTTATTTTTTTCAAATTTTCCCTTAATCAGCTCAAAGATTTTGATTAAATTGATTTAAGTGATTGATTTGAATAAAACTGCGTTTTTTTTAAATTTAGTTTGTTAACAAAAACAAACAACTTTCGATATTTTTATTCAATCTAACTAAAAAATGAAAAAAACTTGCCCGTGCGCACACAGTTTTTACCGTTGATTTTTTCCTTTTTTGTATAATTATTTTTATTATTTATTTTTAAGAACGACGATTGGTATGCCATTTTTAAGTATATACACCCTAAAAACCTAATGTCAAAAAAAATTAGCAATCCATTTTCAAAATGTTTTCATTCATTTTCCAAATAAAAAAAATATTTTTTTTTAGATACTAAAATTTTTTTTTTAATGTTTAAATGCAAAATTATTTCAAAAGTATAATTTCAACCAAATTCAGTTTAGCCGTAGACGGTTTATAAGAGGTACCGTTAATAACAGTTCTTGAAAAAAATTGTTTCACCAAAATGCAGATCCTATTTAAAACCGTTATTTTTGGAACTAAAAAAATTTAATTTCACCTGTAGGTTTGATGAAAATCGCTTCAGTGGTTTGGGCTGTAGATCGAGGTATATACAATATACAGACATCTAAATATAAAACACGTAAACGTGCAAGAATATGACAGAAATAATGAAATTTTGCCATCATTATTACCTTTTCATTTACAAATTATATTAATTTCCCTCATTAAGTTGGTACCTTATTTCAATTCCATCCAAAGTTAAAAAGAAACAATGTTTACATTTTTTTTACATATTATATCTGCATTTATTGATCTCATTAAGTCTTTAAATTACTATATTTTTTTTCTCTTTCGTATTATTTACAAGAAAACGTATCCACTATAATATTCGATATAAAAAAGGCCATTTATCATTTTATTCTTCTTCTACTTCGCTCCATGTTTTACACATACCTAAATTACATTATTATTAATCTTTAATAGATATACCTATATAATTTTGTCTTATTTATTAAATCTTAATTTTATTTTTTTTTTTAAATGAAATTCAAGTTTATCAAAAATAAAATATATCAAAACTTGTATCAGTTCATTTTTAACAATTTATTTTTAATTATAAAAAAAAATATTTAATTATAAAAATTAATAATTATAAAATATATATGTACCTATTAGGTGAAAATGCAAAAAGACTATTAAATAGAAAATAAATGTAATTTTTATATAATTTTTATATTCTAACACTTAAATTGAGATTTCCTTATTCTTCAAAAAAATATCTAATCGTTTGTATAAATATATTTTATCATTTTATTTTTTTATTTGATGTACATTTTGCATACTTTAATTTATTAGAAAAAAAGAAAACTTAAATTAAAAATAAACAAATTTAGGAAATATACTTAATATATAAAAAAATAATATTATTTTGAGCGTCAGTTCTTAAAATTTTTTTTTTCTTTTTAATTTGCGACATATTCATTCTATAATTTTCAAGCTGCTAGCTATCTTGTTCGTTTTTTTTCTTCATTTTTTTTTAAACAGCAATTTATTATAAAGCGTTTTGCAGCTTATATGTCATGTTTGGAGTTTAGAAGTAGTGTTTTTTAGACGATAACTCATTTTGTCAATTTCTTATTTTTTTTTTAATTTATATATTTTTAAGATTTCGTTTTGTAAATAATGCACATCAAGGATAAAGATAGTTTGTGTCCATAATTCTTTTTTTTTTTGTGGGTGTTCTTTAGTCTCTCTTTTTTTAAAAATAAAATTTTGTTCACAACTGCTCTAGATGGTAATAGGTTCCGAAGTCAAGTCTGTCCTATACATCACTCTGCTTGGCATTTGTGTTGATAATGAAGGCGCCATTAATGTGTCCATTATGACCGTTGGGAAGTTTTCCATTTAAATAATATGGTTGCACTGCGTTACCATTGCCCATAGGGTTTGCTCCATTAAGCTTCACCATTAGATTCTTTCCAGCTTGTTCAGCAGGTGGAGTAGTTAGAGGAGGAGTTACAGGTGAAGGTTTGATAAGTTCTAATTTATCATCTGTTGAACTTTTAAGAGCTGTCTTGACAAGTCCAGATATGTTATTTGAAGGATGGGGCATAGCATAGCGTAGCTTATCCCAGAACCATGGATCACCCCATTTCACATATGTGTTCATTTTCAAATAAGCCTTTAACTCTTGATCCAAATCATCAATATTACCAATGTCTCCATAGATTATCACAATTACTCTTGCTCGGCCTTCATTCAGAGCAGCGGTATGGGCAGCCCTAAATTCCATTCGACCCCAAACAGATTCTATGAAATTTGGCGACAGCACTACAATAGTTCGTCGAGATTCATCAACGGAACGTACTATCTGTGTTGGAATAAAGTCACCCACAACCCAGTCCCGAAGGTGAAGACACAATTTAAATGGTGTTGGACCATTTTCGAGTTGCGGCACCAAATAGTCTGCAACCAAGTCTTCGTCTTGATGGGCATATGAAAGAAAAGCATCGTATTTCTTGTCCTTGTCGAGTTCTTCTTCGGTGACGAACCACAGACACATATTATGAGCATATAGCCAGACCTTGATTTCCATTTGGTATTTATAATATAACGCTGCCAAGGCTCCCAAAGTAAGTCCAACTAGTGCAACAAGCATGCTCATCGCTATCACAAGATTCTCCTCGAATGGACAGATTGCACTGATTGACAGAGCCTGAAACTTCTCACCACTATAACACAACATTTCCTTGAGATCAGGGATTTTCTTGAAGTTCAACTGGACGAACTCTAGCAGATTCTTAGAGTCACAGTCACACAACCATGGATTGTTACTTAGAGACAAGGAACTAATTGTTTTGCTTTTGTTAAAATATTCAAGGGTACTCGAGTTAAAAGCTTGGAGCTTGTTGTAAGATAAATCCAAGGTTTTGAGATTCTTGGGTAGATTTTGAAGATGAATTTGAGAGATATTATTATGAGCCGCATACAGCCGAACTACCTCTGCAAATCCAGGTGAGGTGAGATTAGGAAGACTTGAAAGTCTGTTATTTTCCACATAGAGCTCAGTTCCGTTGAAACTAGCAACTGTTGGCAGAACAGGAATTTCCGTAAATTTTGCATTGGAGCAGTTCAGAATGAGAACACGATCAAATGGTCGCACCATACAATTACAACCGAGAGGACAACGTTCTCTTTCATATTCCAGTGGGCAGAGAAGTTCCATCGGCGATAGACCTTGAACCAATCGACCTTTTAAATTCTCGGGACCATTACATTCAAGATGTTTGGCAGATATTTTAAGCGCATCCCTAAGCTGGCTTCCCAGATCTCCATTCAGAAATTGTACAAAGAACAATGTTTCACAATCACAGAAAAGTGGATTATAGTTTACTTCAGCTTGAATCTTCTGATCGGAAAGATTAAGATCCATAAACTCTATACCGGAGAAATTTATCCTTGATATATTATTGTGGGTTAAGTTGACGAATAACTGTCTGGTGAGGTATAAGAGATCATTATCAGTAATCATGTTAATATGATTATAACTTAAATCTAGGTATTCCAGCTTCAGATTGTTCAACCTCCAGTCGTTGAAGATATGACGAATTGAATTGTTTCTCAAATTGAGGGTTTGTAGTTCCGGAAGATCCTGAAATGGAGAGCTTATTTCGATTTGATCGCCATCCTCCAGAAATCCAGTAAATGATTCGCGAAGATGTATGTGATTGTTCTCCATATTGATGTGGGATAGTTTCCGTGTGTGAGCAAAGGCCTTCGAACTAACAGTGAGAAGATTGTTATTGTCCATATTAAGGATTTCTAGATTTTCTAAGGAATTGAAGGTTTCACTGGAAAAAAAAAAAAAAAAAAAAAGCATTGTTAGGGGCTGGCGGTTTTTTTAAAGAGCGCTCAATTTAAAACTTACCCAGTAACGTTGGTTAGCTGATTAAAAGAAAGTCGCAGAACAATCAAGTTCTTAGTGTTCTGGAATATATCTTCTGGCAAAGAAGTCAACTTATTTCTTGAGAGATCCAAGTCAATCAGTTCAATTTGATCTGCAAACAGTATATACGGCAGCTGAGTTAGGTTATTTCCGGAGATTGTGATGTTTCTGATGGATGTGGAGTTTGTAAATGTGTTAGGAGGAATGCTTTCCAGATCACAGCTTATGCGAACTTCCCGAAGATTTGGCAGATTAGAAAGCAATCCCGATGGTAATTGCTTCAAAGGAACACGATTATTATTCAAACGGAACAAAGAGAGATTCTTGTTTTCTGCAAAAAGACCTTCCGGCAGAGATTTGAAATAGTTTCCGTTGAGATTGATATTGGTGAGATTCTTGAGATAAGAGAACACATCCGGACGGAAGGTTACAATATTATTTGAGCTCAAATCTAGATCGGTTATTGAGGAAACCCCTTCGAAGGCTTCTTTACTGAGATTCGTTAGATTGTTGCTCCAGAGATTCAAATGTACAAGTTTCATTTGCTTACGGAATATGCCCGGTGGAAGATCTTGCAAATTATTATGACCCAGTTCAAGGACGTTAAGGTTTTCTAATGAAGCGAAAATATTTTGCGGCAATTCGACTTTATTCGAATGGAGATCTAGCCATGTGAGATTCTTTAAATCGGCAAAGACATCTTCGGGTAGAGTTGAAAGACCATTCGAGCTCAGTCTCAATCGACGGAGATCATGCAGTCCTTTAAAGTGCACGCGTGACAGTGAACCACCGAGTTCACCACTTTCAAATAGCAAACCAGTAACCTGCGTGATGCCTAATCTTTGAATAATGCTCTGAATTGGTTGCAATGGTGGCAGTGGACATTGTCTTATTTGTACCGTTGGATTACTTCCAATATTCATCTTTGGCAGGAGGCTGTATTCCGAGGAATCAATGTGATGACAATCGATTTGAACGTGGTGGTTTTGTTGAATGCGAACCATTATTTTGGGGTCGATACCTTGACCGGGACAGGCGACTTCAAATTCATTCAGCACCGGCGAGCAATGACATTGAGAGGTACTTGACATTTCTTGACAATCTTCTCGCATTTTAAGTGTGAAGGCAAGCCTAGATGATGAGCTGATTGCTGTTAATTGAACAATAGACAGCAAGAGCATGCTAATTGCCAGCAGAATGCTGCTGATGCAGCGATTTTGAATCATTATTGTATGATGTGTTTTAATACTTCTATCTATATAATGATGAAAGAGTTTAGTATCTGAAAAGAGAAGAAGAGTAAATGATATTTGATTAAAATAATTTTGTGATTGGTTGATGAAATGTAAATATGTAAAGTAAAATTTATTAGATCGTGGCATAAGGCTTAAATATGGTTGATTTAAGATTTTGAAATACTTTATTGAAACATCAAATAGATTATTTCAAAATTCTGAAGAATCCGTGAACCTTTGGCTTAAAAAACTGACATACAAATTATTGTTTAGCTTAAAGTAAAAATTGGGCGAAAAAATACACGCTGGCTGCTTGGAACTTTTGGGACTTTCGGCTTCATCCATATTGCTATCTCTACACCTCTTTTGATGTATAAATTATTCGGAAAGGTTTCCACATCTTAAAATAGTCTGTACCAGATTTGAAGCAAATCGGTCAACCAGTTTAAGTTAGATTTTAAGAAAACGTACCTACATATGCATAAACTGACTGACAGTCAGTGCGGAAAAAGAAATTCGCGGAAAAAAGAATTAAATTCTAAATGTAAAAAAAGGGGAATTTAAAATCGGTTAAGGTGATAAGTGATTGTCACATCAACCATTGTCACATGTGATTGTCATTGAGTTTTCCGTCTTGGTAAAGTGATTCAACTCAATTGAATTCAGTTGAATACTTTCCCATAACATTTTTCAAAAACATAATTGCCAGAGTTAATTTTTCAAATATTTTTAATAAGCTATCAAAATTATAGTATGGATTTCCGTCTTTGCGGATAGCTCTTTAGCTATCAAATGTGATATCAACTTGATTGATGATTGTGACTCTCACTTATCGCAAATCACCTTACAACATTCCACCTCTGATTTCCCGCGAGTTTGTTCCCGACACATTAGCTGGAAAATTGATCAATAAAATTTAAGTTTTTGCTTTTGGCAACTAAAATATAAAAGATTTAAATTATTGTTGAGATCAAAAACAACAAGCAATTGACATCTGCAAATGGTGATAAATTTCTTGAAAGCTCTTCGGGACTTTGCGTGCGGGTTCCATAAGAGGACTAAGGAATAACTCGCATTGTTTTGGCAAACGGTTGACATAATCAATTAAAGCCATGCAAAAGGCAAACTCCTTTTTTCTTTAAGCCAGTGCGTTTTTTTTTTCAAATTATTGTATTATATCCATTGTGGAAAAAGCTGCTCCTCCAACTCCTTAGTCCTTTGAGCACTTTACTTAAACAAGATTGGGATAGACCATCACTGCAGAGTTTTCCAACCCTCGTTTGTTGCTTTTATATTTGTTATAAATAATTATCTTTTAACACGTAATGCAAAAACCACATTGGATCTAGGTTTCTTTCAGGGTTTTCTTTATGAATCCACAAATGAGTTTTTATTCTGACGGGTAGATGGTTTTGTCAGTTTTGCAAATGGAAAGGAAGTTTAAATTGTAGTCTAAAGAAAAAAGACAGAAGCCGTGTTTTTTTTTTTTTTAAACTCCATATATTGAGTTGAACAAAAAACGACAACGGGACTTACCAAAGTCATCACAGCAAACAAGCCAATTTTACAAAATGCCAACACTACTCTTTCAGCTTTGTGGCAAGCATGCAAAACAAAAACTAATCAGTTATACCACATTAAAATAAACAGAAAACTCATATAGAAAATTATTCCTCTTCATGAAAAAAAAAAATAAATATATACATAGAATTTAATTTCAAGTCATTCATGTATGTATGTGCAAACAAAATAAATTTTTAACATTAGAAATGTTTAAACGGAGGCATACAATATAAAAAAATCAAAAAAATATGAAACGCCTAGTAGACAAAGGGGGCGAAACGTGAGGGGAATAAACAAAATAAACAAAATCAACAAAATAAAAAAAATAAACAAAATTATTTCGTTCATGCTTTGTTGTTACTAGTTTGAGGAAACAGAAAACGAAGAAGATGATAAAACGGACAGAAAAAAAGGAGAAATGTTCGTAGGAAAAAAATGGGTATGTTTTTGATGATGATTTTTGCGAAATCCGAAAAATATCCGATTTGCGTTTACTTAAATGCTTTTATCTTTCGATCCAATTATCCGATTTTCAATATTAAGGTATATAATTAAAGGAAAAATGACTGGCGTGTTAGAGCAAAAAATTTTCAAAATCATTCAAAATTTTATACTAAAAACATGAAAATAAATATCGGACAAATAATTTAATTCAACGAGGAAGTTGATTAAAAAAAAAGCATTAAAATACTTTCAACCACCAATTGGCGAGAGGAATATAGTATTCTAAAGCCGGCGGCGGCGGCGGAGTTTGTGCAATAAAAAACCACAATCGTGGCAAATTTGCTTCGCGTCGGAAAAAAAAATGGTTAATGTTCATATGTACCTACCTAAATTTGTAGTCGGTATAATAATTATACATTAGCCGTGTTTTTTTGGGAATCTATACATAGTACAGTAAGAAATTCCCAAAAAAACGCATCGGCAGTAGCCTGGTTTTTATATTTCACGTTTGGCACTACCGAATAACAGCTGTCAGAATAATTTTAAAAAAATATAAATAAAAGAAAGTTTGCTACAAATGAAAAGGAAAACAAAAAATAACTTGAGCTTTTACATAAAATGGACAATTTTTCAGAAGATATGGTAAGAAAACATAGAAAAAGATATTCTTTCTTAAATAATTCATGAAATAATTGTAGATTTTGCGTGAACTGTTAGAGTCCAGTGAAAGTGGAAACGAAGCTGAAACTCTTCGGCCCTCGCCGCATAAAAATCCAATAACGCTTCAGTTCTTTTTTTTGTCCAGTTTGTTCTAACCCTCCTATCCTACTGATTAGAATTGTTTAATCATATAATTTATATTAATTTTCTTTTTACCTTTTTCCTTTGTCAGACATTTCGGTTTCAGCAATAAAAATAAATTCTTCAGGAAAAGGCAGCGATAAAGACTGCTTTTAGACGACTGCAATTTCTATCCGCAATTCTCTTTTGAGTTTCTTTCCGATTGCAGCATCCATTTAAACGCTGCAAATTTTAATACCTGCAATTTTTGTTAAATGAGAAGGAAATAATATCTCGTCACTCTTTACTCCGCTTATGTCTCAAACAATAAGAAAAAGCACAAAGAAGAAAGAGCGATAACTCTGCAATTATTTCAACCTCTGCAACTTTGTCTACCCCGGACACCGCATACGTCCCCCACCAACATGCTCAAAAATTGCAAGGATAACTGCAGCATATTTGCAGCGTTTAAAAGACTGCTTTTAAACGCTGCAAATATGCTGCAATTATCCTTGCAATTTTTAAGCATGTAGGTGGGGGACGTATGCGGTGTCCGGGGTAGACAAAGTTGCAGAGGTTGAAATAATTGCAGAGTTATCGCTCTTTCTTCTTTGTGCTTTTTCTTATTGTTTGACACATAAGCGGAGTAAAGAGTGACGAGATATTATTTCCTTCTCATTTAACAAAAATTGCAGGTATTAAAATTTGCAGCGTTTAAATGGATGCTGCAATCGGAAAGAAACTCAAAAGGGAATTGCAGATAGAAATTGCAGTCGTCTAAAAGCAGTCAAACATATGTTTCAGGAAAGGGGTTTGTTCGTAGATTATGGTCGAAGTAAGTTGTGGTTTATGTATCATGTAGTAGATGACGTCATCGGCGATCATTTTTGTTAGATCATATAATGATTTTTTAACTGAATTCTATGTAGTTCTTCAATCAGAAGTGCATTTAAATGCATTTTTATTTAAATCAAGTTTTAAAAAAACCGATAACGAATAAAATCAATTGATTTTTTTGGTTGAATCGAAAATGATAGATTGATTTTTTTGGTCAATGGAAAAACAGCCATGAAAAACACACAACTACTTTATAAACACAGCCATCGAGATGCAAATAATAGTCAATCCCACCAACATCTGAAAACAAAACCACCAAAATTCCATTCGATACTCGAATGAACGTCACAAACCTATCCGCAGTAGGATTCTACTTCTGCTTTTATTGGCAGTAATTCTACTGTGGATGTTGTATTTGTAACTCGTGTAAAATCCTACTGTACTGTGAATAGCTTTTCCAAGAAAACACGACTATTGTGTTTGGTTTGGGTTGCTTATAACTTCGGTTCTAATAATCCGTTCATTAAGGTCTTAAAATTTAGCTAGAATATCGGACTACATTTTTTGTATTATATCATTGCACAGTCACATAAAACTATATATATGAAAAACCTTATTAAATTGCGTATTTAATAGAAACAAAAATTTAATACAAAACAATAATTTTTTAAACCACATGTATTTGACCCTTTTTAGGAAAGTTATGATGTTGGTACCTATGTTCAGAAAAGTTGGTCAACATTTAAATTTGACATTCAATGTACATACATAAATACATAAAGCTTTTTTCATTTCTAATGTTCCTCAACTATGCTGGAATGGCAAATCTGGTAAATTTTTGGCAATGTATTTTGATCAGAGAATTAAACGTTTCCCATACAATTTGACTTTGACATTTCCATACAAAACATCGATACCAAAATGATAATTAGTGCCGGTAATACAGGTTTTATCGGGACTAAAGTTATGTCACGAAAATAATTTGGAGTAAGCTTAGTTCATATGGATTTAAGTTGTTGTATTTACGTGTACATTTCTTGCTTAAAATGTGTGATAGAACCAAGTAAGGCTATTCTAATGTTACAAGAAAAATGTTCATTCTAGTGTCTGCAAACAAAACAAGCTTAGAAAATTACTTTAATTTTAAGAAATTTGCTAAAAAATTCTCTTAATCTCAGAGAGCGTTCTCTTACCTTGTCTTCAAGTAAATATTTTCTTTTGTACAAAGCAAAGAAGTATCAATATTCAAATGTTACGGACTGTGTTTGTACCTATATACACATACGTATAGATTGAAGTTCTTCTTCTGCCTTTGGTGAAATTTTCGATTTGAACATAAGAGGTATGTCAGTTTTCCTATACGATATATTTATTTATTTCCAACTATTTCTTTCTATTAATTTAAAGGAAATAATCGAAGGCATTTCTATGTTCACATTTACATATATAAACAATATATTCCTTCCAATTCCATCAACAAAAGCTTTCTCAATGACTACCTATCACATTTCTCACACAGAAGACATCATTTTATTGAACAAAAAAAAAATGAAAAAGAAAATTTTCCTAGAACTATTAAGCATAAATTATCAATTAATTCGTTTCAAAATAAAATCATTCAATAAAAAGAAATATTTAAGAATAAAAAAAAAAAACAAAATAAACGAAAACAAACCGATTAAAATAATTGTATAAAAAAAAAGAAATTCAAAGGGGCTTCTAAGAATATATAAAACCTTCCACAAGAATGAATTTGGGGTAATGAAAGAGAGAGACCTACTACATAAGTTCACCTTTCAATTCCATAAAACTAAACTGCTATATCAATTAACCAAATGGAGCATGCCAATTCTATTTCCATTAATTTTAGTTCAAATAGAAAAAAAAAACAAACAAACTACTACGCCTATTTTAGATAAAATTTTATTTATAACAATTTAACCTGGAAAACCAAAATGATACCTAAACAAAAAAAGGCCCAAGTGTGCACGTAATATTATTGTATCCGCGCGATCCTTTGTTTTTTTTTTTTTTACTTTGTATGTATGGCTTTGATTCTGTGGTCGGTTGGACATGGTAAAACATTTCATTGCAACAATTTGCCATTTTTGGTTCGTTTTGTGGGGATGGACGAGGCCATATCAGGACAACTATAACGGTGCAAGATATACAATGAACACACAAATGTATACAATCAGTTGACCACAAACCGTTGATTACTTAATTCCCACACACAAAACTTTATAATGTCTCGTTAAAAAATGTTTCCTGTTGAGTTGGCAGTTATGGCAATTATACAATACGGTGTGTTAAATTGCCAATATGTAATTGAAATTCAATTTTATTTGTTTAGTAAGGATCGAAGTACCTACCTTCATACATATACATAGTTTATCGATATGGAGGTAGTTTTTTTATACGATTGTTTGGTAAATAATTCAAAATAAAGGATTTTTCAATAAAAAAAAAAATTTGTTTTTATTTTTACGAATTAAATTAATACAATTTTGTTAAATTGAGTTGATTGAAGTTTCAATCAAAATAATAAGATTTTCACATATTTATTAATTAAATTTCAACAACTTTACAAAATAATTATTTAGATACCCGGGGGAAATCCGTAAAATGCTTGATGCAAAACGATGACAAGAGTATTGATGAGATGAACACTTTTTCTCTATGACTAATAGTAGGTAATTTGCAAAAAAATCGAGTTAAAAAATATATGAAAATGAAATCTTTGGGGTGGGAGGCGTTTGTTTTGTTATAAATACTTAAGTTGTTGAAGAACAATAACATGCTAAACCCAGTTTGTTAAAATGTTAATAATATACTAAAATCTGAATTAGTTTATTAAATATAAAAGAACAGATCTTTTTTGTGTTGGGTGTCATTTATTGGCACTTCATATATTTATCATGGCTGATCTCAATGATACATGGCATGTGCGAAGTTAAATGCTAAGGTAATTTAAGCCATCATAGAGACGTTTTTCCTTTATGATTCACAATAACGTTGTCCGAAAGACATTTTGAGGGATATAAATATACTAAAATGATTTGGTTTTTTGTTTCTATAAGCGTATAACTCGGCTGAACATTACCCGATGGGATTCGAATTGAACTAGGTAAGCAAAATACAGGCCTGAAAATTGGAAATTTCGACTGAAAAAGTGGGAAAATCGTGAAGCCCAAAGTTGCATACTTTCGGGAGTGGATGGTTCCGATATCTGAAAATACTATTCTGTGTATGGGAATAAGACAATATTGATTCTAAGTTATGACAAACACTACGGAATTGACAATCGGGTAGTTTTATCTCTCACGTAAATTGAATCGTTAACAGATGGCGTTACGCTATCAGACTACTAAATTTGTGTATAAAAATTATATTGGAGCGTTATTTTTACTTTTTAAAATGTTAAAATTTCGTGTGAAGCCGTGCTAGTTATTTATACCTACAGGGTGGGCCAAATATTTACAAATTTCTTTTTAAAAATGGAATAAAATGAACAAAATTAAAATTTTGTCCATGTATTATGACTTTATAAGTAAGTGTAAACATTCTCATTAATTATGGAACAAAACGTCTTTCAAGTGGCTGCCTCGGCTGGCTTTGTAGTTCTGTCACTCCAATTTTCCAAGACCTTATTTATGGTTTCAGACCTTATTTATGGTTTCCAAATCCATGTCTTCAACTTCAGTAAAAAAAAGTAGGTTAACATGGCTCTGTAATGCCCATAGTTGACCGAAACGTTTGCGAAGAAAAATGGTCCAATGATGCCACCACTCCACAATCCGCACCAAACTGTCACTATCTACGGATGCATTAGCTTCTCGACAATTACGAGCGGGTTTTCCGAACCCCAGATGCGGCAATTTTGTTTGTTAACGTAGCCGCCGAGATGAAAATGCGCCTGTTTTCAAAAACGCACTGTTTGGGCTATACAGCACTGACTTTGGAAATAAGTTTTTAATATTTCCCAACGTTGTTCAAGCGTAAAGCAACTCATTTCGTTCCGCGGAGGTATGATACTGGCTTTCTGTTAAGATTTTTGAGCGGGAAACATCAGTCAGTGTCAAAATAACCTATGATTTAAAAAGAAACCACTAGGCTATCCTTTATAAGCAAATACATGGTACACAAAAGCACCGAAGGGTTTAAATAGCCCATAGTTTCTATATTTCAGGATTCAATTTCTCTTAATTCATTGTCGACATACAGAAGCGGCAAGGAAAACTAAAAGCGTGTAGTTAGATCCGCATGAATTCTCTGCTAACTATAAATGCACAAATGAGTCCCATGAACTTGCTCTTATGTACGATCACATTGCCTTTAAATTTTTTAAATATTTAAAAAAAATTTTATCTGATAAAATAAATAAATTAGTTATGGGAGCATATATTTTATGCCACCTGCCAAAAACGTATTTTAATTTAAGGTAGTTATAAATAATTTTGTATTTATAAACTTTTGAAAATATTTAAAAAAATAGAAAAAATAACAATTATAAAAGCTATTTTTAAAAAACTAATTTTGAAAAAAAAATAGCAACCCATTTCCGAAATATCGAATTTTCAAAATGTATTTTGATTTTCTTTTTTCTAATTCAAAATTTGTACATCATTTTTTTTTTTAAATTTAAATTGCAATTTAAACTTATAAGAAGCTCTTTTTCCATTAAAAAGACTTTTAAAGTTTTAAATTAAATAATTAATTAGTTAATGGATACAGCCTTAATTAAAATTGCTTAATGCGGTAAAATAATTAAAATTTTTTAAAGTCTATAAACGTCCTCCTTTTAATGGCGAATATAAATTTAATCGAAATTGAATAACTCGGGTATTAGGGAGAATTTTTTGTCGTTTTAAAATTCTTTCAAATCCTTAGCATGTATTTCTTCAGGCTTCAGTAAGATCGGATGTTGTATCTTTTAAAGATATATAAGTGTGGTAGAAATTTCAAAAGTTGCACCTTCAATTTTATATCTCAAAAGATAACCCGCTTCTCATATACATACTTATAAATCAGAAGGAAAAAAAAACCATTGAATAGTCATAGCGACTGAAGTATACACAGTTGTGCAAGTAGTTCAGTTAGTATGGTAAATCAAATGATTTCTCATTTCGTTTTAATTTAAACCCGCTCTAGGTGGTTTTTAAGGTAGAATTGCTTAAAATTCAATTCTAGTAGTGGCGATCGTGGGTGTTACCTTTCATTATCAACTCATAGCTTCAGAGAACCAGAATAAAAATCAATTATCTTTTTTCTTTTTATTTTAAGTTGAAACCTGTTAACTAAGAAATTAAAAAGTGACATCGTATACATATTATTCCTTTCTACAATCTTTTATTATTGTCACTATTTAATTACAATGAATCATATACTTTCACTAAACTTGACAATATGTGTAATTTAATGCAACTTACAAGTGAATTAGTATTTTCTGTGCACATCAAGTTACTCATCAAGTCGAAAGGTTTCCCCGTCTTTCCGTTTAGTCTTTAGTTATAATCTTAGGTATACCTACATAATGTACCTTTCCGACTTTTCTAAGCTTACTGTCTGTGAGAAAAAAAAATTTAATAAATTCAAATAATAGTTTAACCATTGTTTTATTTTTTTTTTATATTCTCATCTCCAACTACATTCACCATTGTCAATTGAAATAGAGAGAGAGAAATAAGTATGAAATAAAGAAAATCACTCAGGAAAGAAGTATCACTCACACAACCAGCACAATCAGCAGTTGATCAGCGCTTGATTTTCAGAAAGTAAAAGTTCATTTCCAAACAACCATTCATCAAATAGAAAATTCAGAAAATAGCATTATGTGAAAAATTAACTTTACGATATTTTTAATCCAGCCACACCAAAAGGTTTTCATTCATTCGCCCTTCGGCTTCGGCTTCGGCTTCAGCACTCATTTATGTAGGTACCTCTGTTAAACTCAGACAACGAAAAATTTGTCTGTGACAGTTAAATTTGTTTTTCCGAAAACGCAATTTTAAGAGAATTAATTTAATAAATTAATTTTCTTTTACACAATAATTACCTCGAACTACTCGCATAACTACCACAACTGTGGCTCCCAGAGATATTGATTTTAAAAACAGTCTGCATGGCAGCAAAATATAGTATAGCAGGAGTAAAAATTTTGAAAAGAGCCCTCCAGCCAAAAACAAAAATCGAAAGAAAAGTGTTTTTCGAACAATTAATAATACAAACGCAGCACGAACTTTGTAATTACATTTCGTACTTAAAACTCTAATGTGTAATTCCATAATGTCGTAATTAATGTTTTCCAAAGTTTAATGTAGTAAAAAGTAAAAACCAAGGAACCGGCAGCAGTAGCGAGATAGGGTAACGAAACGATAACGAGACTTTATTTAGAATTGCCATTCACAGCACAGAATGGGTTGGGTTGAGTTGGAGGCTTGGGGCCAGGGCATGGGCACGAGCAGGCTAAAAAGTTGAAGTAACATTTTCAATTTTTGGAAAATACTCTCCAACTTACTTTGGAAATTCCAAATTGGTGATGATGGTTACAGTATATATAGACTCACGAACACCCCCGTACAAAGTGCTGCATGATGTTTTTGTGGTTTTTTGGTTGCATCAGTTTTGCAGGAAAGATACAGCAACCAAGTTTGGTGCAAATAAACTCACTAAAAGGGTCTATACTTCTTAAGAAATAGCCAACGCAGATGCAGCACCCTAAAAATAACTTTCGCTTTTTGGAAATATTATTGTGCAACAGCAAAACTTTGGTGAAACTCATTTTCAGCTTTCGCATTTGAATAAAGGGACTGGGTTGTTAGTTCTCTGATTCGGTGGTTGTTTGCCATTGACGTATAATATTTTAGCTGAGGGTAATGAATTTTGGTATTCGTGGTTCTAGGCTTAAGTTTTGTAAAATACATTTTTAGTGCGAGTTAGGAAAAGTTAGAGAAAAGTTTACCCGAACATGGCGAGGAAAGGATTCAGAGGTCATCTCTGTTCGTTTAGACTGTTATTAACTTTTAACATTTAAACATTTTAGATAGCAATAAATAAAACTGTTATTGAGAAAGCTGTTGTTAACACTATGGGGTGTTATTATTTTGTTTGAGAGATACATATCTTTAAATAGAAATATTATTCTGAGACTATTTCAAAACAAATAAAAATCCTTCCGAAACATAGATACAGTCGTATTTATTAGATTTTTGTCTACTTAGACACTGTCTAACTATTTTCAAATTGATGGGAATGAAGAGAGACTCAAAATTTAAAAGTATGGCTGAGTTAAAATTTATAAAACCCATCAGATGCGTATTTGATGCAAAATCATAAGTACCGAAAGTAAAAAGCGAAAAGTCATGAGTTTCTAAACACATCCCAAACGTCAGCATCCAGAGAGCACTAACAGAGCAGCAAACAATTTAGTTTAGATGCTTTCATTTGACAATTTGACGTTTAAACTGAAAGTGAAATAAAAATATGGAGTCTGAAGAGAAGTAATAGCGAGTTTTATTCAAATCTTAAAGAATTCCTCTCAAAATCGAGAACTGCTATTTTCAATTAATTTTTTTTCAGTAGTTTTTAATTTAACACTATCCGACAAAAGTTCACAATAAACAACAAAATATTATTCATTTGAAGAAAAAACTGTGAATTCAGATCGAATCTCTCAACCCATGAAAGAGCACTTCTTTCGTGTTAAGAATTGACAAAGAATTGCTCATTTTCTGGCAATGAAAATCTTAAAATAAGAATAGGGCACATCTTTTGACAGAAATAGCTAATCTTTTCGTGAATGAATCTCGCTATAAGTAAGTTTATTTTTCTATTGTTATTGTTTTTTTTTTTTCTTTACTAAATTATGGTTTGTTATTCACCCTTATAAGGGTTGTCGTTTAACTTAAATAACAAAATAACATCTAACTGCTCGTTCATTGTGTTCATTCGGAAGTACATAAGGATTAAAAAGTAAGGCAAATTTCTAGTCTCTGACTAGAAGCTGTCAAAAAGTTGCCTTCTAATTAAAGAATCTTTATTGGAAAGTTTATGACTGGATAGGTAGTCAAGAAATATGTTCCTTCATTTCAAAGTATCAGCGGATTATATTTTATCACTAAACAACAAGCTGAACTTCATTGTTCTGTAGCTTTCGAGTTGCGCATGAATAATGCTATACCGCATCAAAACTTTTTGTTTGACGTTTGGGAACTTAGCATATCTTTTAAATTTACTCCTGATTAAGTTATAACCATCGCAGACAAGTTTTTTTGCTGAAATTATTTACATAATCAAACATAAAAAAAAAACATTTTGCTTTCTATTTATTTGATTCACAAAGGTAGACAAATTTGAGAGTTATGATGCTCATATATCTATTTATATTAATTTCTAATTGAACCACTCCACGCATTTAAGCTTTCAATTGTTTTTTATTTTTATTTTTTTTTAAATTAAATCAATTTTTATTTCTATCAAATAACACAAATAAATCTCTTATAATTGAGTCTCTTTAAAAGGATATTATATCATTAATTGCCAGGAGCTACAATATAACCGACGCGTCTTTCATATTATTTATATAGGTACATTAATATAACTGCCGCCAGCAAGACGCACGAGCTTAATACTTTCTTCAACAATCCCAAAAAAAACCCTACCCACCTCAACCTATCAACTAAGGACTTTTTTATTCCAAAAAGTTTATTTCATTTTTCAATGAATATGGTATGGTTTCAATATAAGGTTTACGAAGCAAAAACAAATTTAAGAGAAGACTTTCAGAGTTAAACAGAATTAAAAAGAAAAAAACTTTTATCCACAAAGCTTCTTTCCAACCAAAGGGGGTAGCAACTTTAAGTAATATTAATACAAATTAACGTTAGATATGCTTTGGATTTGGAAGAACAGAAAATAGAAAAGTTTATAAACTAAAGAGTAACTGATATATGTAACACAGTGGTTAGCACGTTAATTACCTTTAGAATTGTAAATATTTACCTACACATAATGTGAATATGTAGGTAGGTACCTATAGAAATATTTCCATGTTTAAATTTGCGTTGTTACTTTCTTTCTGGGAAGATTTTAACCCCTCGTTAAAAAAATTTCATATGTTGTGAATTCTTAGTACAAAAAGTGGTGCAGTGGAATAGGTGCCTAAGTACGGCGGAGTTAAAGAACGTAAAAGAGCCCTCAACTTAAAGGAAAAACCACCCAAGAGATTTATTTCCTTTTTTTAAAAAGCTGGGTATGATTTGGTGAAGTAAGCGGACATTGTGTTCTTCTTTATAAGACAAAATCTTATTGAATGCGAAAATTATAGGTACGAGTTTACAGTTTACAGTTTACACGTTAAGTTACGTAACACACATGACATTAGTTGACGGGTTGTCATTCTTTTCAAATATTTTTCACTTTATAATTCGTGAAAAGTTCGTATTAAGTTCAGGAGTGAAAACTACTCTCTCTGCATTCATTCCCAATCCGCGACTGGTCCGTTTTGAAAAGTTAAAAACTTAAATAAAAATAATTGTTAGCACTTCCCCCTCTTTACCACTGTGTCATCTGCATTCTTTAAAATGACTGTCAAACTTTTCATAAGGTAAAATGTATACGATACGAATCGTAAATACATATATCACCGCTACGCAGCCGCCGCGCCGCTGCTGGTTGCTCATCGTTCTCATATAAAAAGGATAAAGTTCTTTACCGCAAAAAAATTAGAGGATGCATGAATTTTCGTATTTTCTTTTACAGAAAAACAAAAGATATAAAGAAAGGATTGTTTGTATTACTCTTCGTCATCGGATGATAAGTGGATGTGGGTGCTATAGGCTAGTGCTATTTTAAGTTAGTGAAAAAGTTCATGCGCTTAAAATTGCAAAACAGAAAGGTTATTCGACGTGTATACTCGAATATGTACTGTATCCTGAGTCCTGGCTGTGGTTATAATACCTCACTATTTTATATTCACCTGTTGTGAGAATAACTCATACCTTATTGCAAGTAGAGAAATTTAATTTTCCTGTTTTCGCACATGCCATATACGCATGCATAAGGAACATCAGCATATGTGGAATTGTTTGTTGTTGTGCATATAATAGAGTTATAGTTTTTGGCACGAAAGTCTGACGTTCCAGCTAGCTAGAGGAATTTCATAATGTTCACCATACTATTTTTCGACTTTGTATATGTAAAAACGTATAAAGGAAGTTTTAAACGGTTTGTTTTTTAATTTAAATTAACTTGTTTTGTTTTTTCAAATTTCGAGGCTTTTGAAAAAATAAAATGTGAAGGATTTTTTCTAGTTTGTAAAAGTAAGTGACTCTTATGTAACTTTTAGTTTGTCTATATTTTTAAATTTATGTTTTTCCTAAAATAAAGTTGAAAGCAAGAAAAATGTTTTATATTCTGGGTCATTTGAATGAATGCACATCATATTTTTTTTTTTTTTTGATTTTCTTAAAATCCATTGTTCGGGAAATCGAGCTTACTTAAAACTTTTTTGTCAAGCCAATAAACGAGTAAAAATAATATTAATGCTTCTGATTATAATTAGTTCACACTTAGTTGGAACCGAAAATACCTAAGAGAACGTGGATGAACACAAGAAAATCGAGCTGTTATAGTAGGACGTAGGAAAAGTAATTGGTAAGTTTAATTTTGGAAGACTTGCGTTCCAAAAGCGACAGTGGAAGCGCAGGTTAACAGTATTTTTGTAGTTAGTTAGAGACGGCTGCTGTCTCAGATTGTAATTTGATGACGTCTGCTATCTAAGATTTTAATATTTGATTCCTGCTTTCTCAGACCGTAATTAAGTGACATCTGCTATCTCAGAGTGTAATTTAGTGACATCTGATATCTCAAACCGGGATATGGTGACATTTTCTATCTCAGACTGTAATTTAGTGATGTCTGCTATTTCAGACTGATATTAAGCGAGGTCTGCTGTCTAGTATCTTAGACTGTAAATTAGTTACGTTGATGTTGATGCTATCTCAGGCTATAATTTAGTGACTTCTGCCATATAAGACTATAATTAAGTGACATCTGCTATCTTCTATCTCAGACTGTAAATTAGTGTGGCTGATGTTATCTCAGACTGTAATTTAGTTACGTCTGCCATCACAGACTGTAACTAGTAATTTAGTGAAGTTTGCTAACCCTGACGGTGATTTAGATCTGCTATCTTCAGACTGTAATTTAGTGAAATCTGATATCTCAAACTGTAATATAGTGACATTTGTTACCTCAGACGGTAATTTATTGACAACTGCTATTTCAGACTGTAGTTTAGTGACGTCTGCATATCAGACTATAGTTAAGTGACATCTGCTATCTTAAACTATAATTAAGTGACATCTACTATCCTGTATCTCAGACTGTATATAAGTGATGTTGATGCTAGAGACATCTCCCATCTTAGACTGTCATTAGTGATGTTTGCTATCTCAGAGTATAATTAAGTGAAGTTTACTATCCCAGACTGTAATTTAGATACATCTGCTACCTCAGACTGTAATTTAGTGACATCTGCTATCTCCAATTGTTATTTTCTTATTTGAAGTTGTAATTTAGTGAATTCTGCTATCTCAAACTGCGATTAACTTATATTGGTGAATTAGTAATTGTTTTCCTAGTATTTTGCAAAAAATTCATTAATTATTCCTATCCACAAAATGATCGATTGTGCTGTATATATATTTCTTTTAAAATCTTTATAAATTGTTTTTGAGGAACATGTACAATTATACAACTTTTATAATTTTCGAATAAATATCTCAAAAGGAGTTCACAAAAATGTAACCTTAATTAAGTAATGCAGAGTATAATTTAAAGGAAACTGCAACCAAACCTCAGATACTGAGCACATGAAAAAATTCCATAAAAAAATATATCGTATAATAATTTTATTTTATTTGGTAGGCATCCTGTTCTGAAAGCCCATTAAATTTTGAATTGTTATGGAAATTTAAAACAATTGAATGCGTTGAAGAATATTTCCCTCCTCAGTTCAATTTTAATTCTATAATTGTTTCGTTTGTGTAAACAAATGTATACAAAAAAAAATTGTTGAGTATATTTTATAAATTAATTAAATGGTTTCCTCGGAAATTTCATTGTGTGGTTTATAGATTTAATACAAATATACAAATGCGATTTAAGTTATTTTGATTTGTATCAATTTGTTGACCGCATTTTAGTGTAAATATAAATATATGTATGTATATGTATTTTAAATAATTTCGTTTTGGTGGTAAGTTTGTTAATTTATTTGATTTTAAGGTTAATTAAGTAGAAAAGGATTGGCGGTTGGCGCTTAAATCTGAATATAAATTGATGCAAACATCAATAATGAATATAAATACACTCGTATGTTTGTATTGTATTTTTACCGCAAAACAATTGTATAATATATTGTACTTATGAAAGTCAATTGTATTTTATAAGGGCTGTTAAAGGTACTTGAAGATGAAAATAGCTGGCGTTTTATTATCCACATGATTTGATCCAAATTAATTTTTAACACGTAGATAAATACAAACAAAACATGGGTACCTGCTTTCATCGGCAATAATTTCGAAATAAATCGACTAAAACCTGTTGTGGGATTTTACAAAGAACAATACATAGTCACAATATAATTTCGGGATTTGGTCAGTCAGAGTCAGAGAGGGAGAAAGAGGGTGAGAGAGGGAGAGAGAGAGAGAGAGAGGGGGAGGGAGAGGGAGAGAGAGGGAGAGAGAGGGAGAGAGAGGGAGAGAGAGGGTGGGAGAGGGAGAGAGAGAGGGAGAGAGAGTTTAAAGATTAGGAACAGCGTTGCCACAATGTTACAAGTGTAACAAAAGTATTATAATTTTCTTAATTTTTTTTGTATTCGTTACTATGTTACTTTTTTTTTTTTTTTGTTACACTTTTTTCTCCAAATTTTTTTTTCTTTAAAATTTTACTTTATTATTTTTTTAATCAGTGTGAAGTGCGCTTAAACAACACTTCCACCTATTTGTGCACCTACGTCCTAAATTGAGTTGAAATCACCTTCATTCGACTCGATCGAACTCGTTCAGTTACAGTTTAGTCGAAATCTTGCTATCTTTCACCTCAAATTCAAACTCGATCTCTCGATCCAGCATATAAACATGGTTTAAACTTATGTTCCTATTAAAAATAAAAAATTGAGTTCAAGAGCATTCTTTGCATTTAAATCATTTTTTCAATTTGTTACATTTTTTTCGGTTTTGTTACGTTTTTTTTAAAAAAATGTGTTACACTTTCGTGAAGCCCAGCGGCAACGCTGATTAGGAAACATTGGCCCTTACATTTTTGAGAAAAAATACGCATAGGGTGTACTATGCCAGGAATTCTTGTATCTTAGTTTACCCAGTTGTAGTGTCTCGATATAAGAGGCGAACTCAACGTACTTTCTTCTGATTAGACCCATAACAAATCTTTCCTGCCAGGCATCGTGAAACTCAATTGTTTTTGATAATCATTTCAGAACTATGGAAACTATGGAATTTAAAGGAAACATCTGGATCTAAATTCCAATCACAATACTCGAAAAAGAGTGCCAGTTTTGGTATTTTTTTATGTTTTTGGAAAAAAAGAACTTACTAGTAAAATTACTTGTTATGTGTTCTTGTTTTTATCGAAGGGACGTACCTGAAAAAAAGAAGAAAATAATATTGTTAAATTTTTTTGAAAAAAATGTATACTTTTTTTTATAAAGTTTTTAAAAGAGAAATTCACTTAACTATATACTTAACTTATAGTTATGTTAAATGGACAGGTTAATTTGATGCCATTAACATTTCGTTGGTACATAAATTTCCAGTAAGAAAAATAAAATTTTCCTTAAGGCTGAAAATATTTTAAAACAGTTTGGGTCCTAAAAAAAAAATTAAATAAAAAAAAAAAAACGAAAAAAATACTACATAGGTATCAAGTTTAGATATGCAACTAAAGAGATGTACAGAATTTTGAGATCCTCTTTTATCGTCTACCCTATCATCGGTTTATTAATTTTGATCAAAATATTTCTTTTGAAAATCCAAATAGTATATACATACATAGCTTGATTGCTAACATTCACAGTTTTTCCAATTTACTTGGATTGAATTTCGTATCATGAATCAAATACCTTTCTGGCAGTTGTTGACTATATAAGATTTAGGAGTTATGTTATTGTAGGCAGAAATATCTTGCTATAGCACATATATATATATCATATGCTTGTTTCCATATAATTCTTCATTATTATGGTTGTCATCGTTACGAGATATTAAATTTTGAACTAAGTTCTCATGAAAACCATTGAATGCTAAAATCTGTGAATCTCAAAATGAAATTCATTCTATATTAAAGCAAGGAAGATAATGGCAGTATACTACAAACAAGTGCATGGTTTGTCGTCAACCAGAAAAGATTTAGAGAGAAGAGGAATGCTTTTGCCTTCTGTCGTATACCTCGTATATAGTAGTTATTAAATTTTAAATTAAAATCGTTCACAATGTGCATCATCAGAGAAACGCAAGCACGAATGATGTTATTTCTTGATGTGCTAGGAAACAACAAAAAAAAATGCGTTTTGTGGTAGTATAGTAAAGTAAGACTCTCACAACAGGATACGTATATTTTCTTTCAACCAGCTGAGAGTAGAATCCTTGAAGGAAATATAGTATAATTAAATAGTGCTGCTGCTGCCGTCACCGCGCCGACGACACAGCTTACGTCTTTTAGAATGAAGCTGTTTTCGTTTTAATTGCAAACTCTGTTTACTTTTCAAGTAAACCATTTTAATTGCTTTTCCAAGCAATATTTTTACAACATGGTCACTAACTACTGAAACTGGTTTTCCGCTACGAAAAGTTGAAATCTATTTGGTGAAGTTGGTGTATAAATATTATTGCTGTCACGTGGAAGTGAAGTGAGATTTTTTGCTTATGGTTACGTTTGGTATACTGTTAAGAGTAATAACTTAATGAATTATTTATTATTACAACAAATTGAACAGAGGGAAAAGTAAAATAAAAGTTGAAGGTATCTAAATGGTAAGGTATTAGCGTTATACTGCATAATAATATCCTTACTTTAATGCTCTTTACTAAAATGTTCTTTAGTTTTAAACATTTTTTTTATGGAAAACCTACATATTTTCTTTACAAACTCAAGCTAGATGCTAAAAAGATAGTACAATGCTAATTCGTTTAAAATTTGGAAAATCAGTTTGTTAACCTTGCATCATACTTAAAATGCAAGCAAGCCACATCATCTTACTCGGACTCCACAGGAAGAGAGTAGATTATATAAGTTAGGTTATGCACTCTTGGAGAAGGTAATGAAGTTGATGGTATGGCAAACAACCTCAGCTTTATCTTTAAAGTTAGAGGGCAATAAGATTCGCCGATATAAAGCCCGTGGGTTTTATTTCCAAAATAAAAGGAAATAACACCTGTGGGATTTTTTTTTCTTTTTTGGAGCATTAAAACCCGCGAGAATAATTGCCTTTGTGAATTGGTATTAAGACCCAGACTTAAAGTGTGATTCAATAATTCATACATATGTATGTATATGTACTTTATTTTAACTTTATACTGTTGACCAAGAAAACTGTTGACATTGGCGCCTGCCTAACGACAGAACATACTCTAAGCGGAGCAACGGAGTCCGTGAGCGGCACAAAGGACCCAAAGAGGGAGTTAAGGTCTTTGGAACTCGAAGCAGGCCACTCCAGTTATTGTTATCTAGGAAAACTGTTGTAAAAGTCAAGAAATCTTTTTTTGTTCTTTAGTGAATTAATATATTCTTCGAATTTAAACCTATAAAAAAAAAGAATTAAAGGGAAATAAGACCCACTGGCTTTATTTCCGAGGGCATTATTGCACTGCAACCTAACTGATAATATACTTAACCTCTGGTGTCCCAAATGGTAGCCACCGTGGCCCACTGATTTTTATTTTGATAATCAATGATGTCGACTGTATCGTTAAAGTTTCTTTCATATCATTCTACGCTGATGATGAAAAAATCTATATGTATTGGTGCATATCTTCCTACGCTGAATCTTATCGACAAAAACGATGTCAACCCTTTTTTAATTACCAAGTTCAGGCTATAAATTTCTTCAAAATTGTTGGAGCCATTCCGGAAAACCAAGAAACAATAAAGGTGGGCGTGGCAGTAGGCAGATTTTCCTGAAAATATTTTTCGAATTTTTTTCTTGTTCATCAGAATACTCCCTGCCAATTCCATCCAAATCGTATGAGCCATTATCGAAAGCCCTATTTAAAAAAAAAAAGTGGGCGTGGCAGTGGGCGTGTTTAATTTCAAAAAATTTTCTTCGTTGATTTGAACAAACTCTATAAATTTCATACAAATCGTTATAGCCGTTTCCAAAAAACTAAGAAACAATAAAGGTGGGCGTGGTAGTGGGTGGTTTTACTAAATCATTTTTTAATTTTTTTTACTAAATCTGAAAATTTCATTCAAATTTCTTGAACCGTTTCCGAAAAAAAAAGAGATTTTTCCAAACGATTCCGATGAGCAAAATTAAAAAAAATTTTTTTTTCTTCAAAATTTTGAGTTTAAAAATTATTTTTTCTTAAACATGTAATCTCCTGGCATCGTCAGTTCAAGCAATTCGCCATCCGTGATCGGGTTGCAGAGATGATTTTTCTACGTCCGTCGTCGTCTATGAATTCATTTAACGCTTATGTCAACCTAATTACCTACTTTTAATTTTTGGGCGGTAACTACACTACCATATCTATCTGAAAGCTAAATTTAAAAATATTACGTCAGATGTTTTTCACTTACCTACTCCCATTTTTATACATGTACATTAATGTAGATTTTGTTTTTGTTTGTTTGAATTTTAAATAGAATGGGTATAGTTGATTAAATTGAATAATTAATTATTTCAGGATAATAACGTACATATGTATATCTACCTTTAATATTAACATAACCTTGAATTTGTGTGTTTATTTAATTGAATCAAATATTTTTCGTTGTATACACAATACACACAAAATATTTAAATTAAAGGTTGACATCCATCCGCATGCATATTTGATGAACGACCTTGTTCCTACACTTTTATAAAAGGTGTTTAATCGAGTAAATATACATTGTAAGAAATTTTTATTGATTTTTGTTTTACTCACTTTAAACTGTGAAAACAATCGCACTTAACAATTTAAGACATGACGCCATACAAATTTGGATGCCACCTTAAAACTCCATTCCTACAAGAAGTTTGAGTACAATCTGTCAAGTCATTAACGAAAAACAATTTTTTGCAAAAACTGTCAGTGTATATGAATATTAAAGAAAAAATTCAGAAGCTCAATTATTAAAATCCGCTTGCCTTGAAGGATAAGCATCAGAGCTTTTGTTTAAGTCAATTTTAATCCGGAATAAGCTTTTAGAAGAGCTAATCTTTTACTGAAACAATCTTTTTAAACCCAATAAACCCATTTATTATGGATGGATTGGATATAAATCTTCTATTGAAGCCCAGTATCAAAAACACTAATTTATGATGTGTGAACACTTCTTTTTTTCAGTCTTTTAGTAAAAGGGTAAAGTTCAATACAATCTTTTCAAATAAACTTTTTAAAATGCTTCTCTTGGGCTCACAAAACAAAAATAAATATGTATGTATGTATGTACATACATTCCTGAAAAATTGAAAGGAAATTAAAAACTAAAAAAAAACCCTTGGAATCTCATTCATTTTGAATTTCAAAATGTTTCATACCACAAAGGCTCATCTGTTGACGTTTGCGGGGATTTTGTGGTATTTGCGGTGTTTGTGGTTGAACCAGTAACAGCAGCAGGCAGGTGTGCTAGTTTTAAAAAACTTTCAATCCTCCGAGAGGAAAAAAATGAAGACTTACAAATAACTCGGGAATTGGAATTGAGTGTAGATGAATTTCGTGCAGTATATATATCTTCATCGTCATTCGAAATAAATAAAATCCTTAATCCATCACTTTATGAATTTTCTATACTTGCATGCACAATTTAAACAAGGACGAAGTATGAAGAAAAAAAAAAATAATTCAAGGTTCTTCTCAAATAGTTTTTACAAATTAAATTTTTAATCTCTCATGTTTTAATTTGCGAAGGTAGATAGGTAGAGAAGACAAACCAGACAGTCTCACATACGTTCTCAGGTGCTAGACGCTTTTAATCCTTTTTCCAAAAAAAGGCTTAAGCATAAGCACACATACATACATTTATAAAAAAAAAATAAAAAAAAATAGAACTTATCCGACACATAAAAAGAATCCTTAGCATCTATGTACAATAAAGCTTCACAATATTTTTTTTTTATTTCATTCCTTTTTCAAAACATTATCCTTGTGAATGTTATCATAAGCTGCTTAAGTGGGCGAAAAAAATAAAATGAAGCAAAAAAACTTTGATCTACGAAACGGAAACAAAACATTCCTAACGTTATATACATGTACTATGTACATTGAATTTTATGAGAAAAGTAGAGCACATCCAAATAAAAATTCAATTTTCAGAAATAAAAAGTATTTTTTTCGGAAATTTGTTTTATTTTCAGATTAAGGAATGGAAAACCTCTTACATTTTGATTTAATATTAAATTCGTCCTCTTCAAACACGAAAAAGAAAACCAAACGATAACCAGTTGGCTTTTATAATAAAAAAAACAACACTTTCTTCTTCTTCTCTTTGCCATCCTTCCCTATACCTCTTAGATGGCATTAACAAAGCACTTGGAGAGGAAAAGTACTTAACTAAGATGAACTTAGGGTAGGGTGACCAAATTCCTTTTAAAAAAATTCTTATGCAACTTGAAGAAAGTTTAAATAATTTTCTGTATTTTATAAACTCACATGTTGAGTCCAAACTTAAAAAAGGTGTTATGAAAGTTATCCCGTAGATCTTTTCTATAATCATTAATTTTTCTTCGGAGTTTAAAACAATTTTATGAGCAAAAAATTACCTATCTTTGTTACCTTTGATAACTTAAAACTTTCTAAAACAAATAAACGAACAAAGCAAATGGTCACCACATTTTTATAAGTAAATTTGAATGAAAAATAACAAGAAGTATCGAGAGACAATTTTAAATTATTTGTATTTTTATGAGATCTTATGGTGCGTGGAAGATAAGATTAACCGCATGAGTTGGAATCAAACAGTATTGTGCGTTGTTTAGAAATGCAAATTTTAAAATGTACATACATGTATACAATTCTCAATGAAAATAAAATCTGTACATAAATAAAAATATAAATTTAAGAGATAAGCTCTATTATTTATTTAAGTGCAGAAGAGTATGTGATGAACAAAAAAAAATACGGCATCATTTTATAAAAAAAATAACAGGAAACAAATCTGATTATTTATTAATTAGAATCCGATGGATTTAAAAAAAAAAAAATTATACTAACAACCAGCGTTAGAACCTTACTCCAATCAGAGTAAATTTACTCCAACTTTAAGAAAGAAAATAGATCTACTCCTCCACTCCGCTATTTTTAAGATCTACTCCTTTTGTCCACACTGAAAAATTAAAAAATGCTTCAGCCAAACCATATGAAAGGAAATGACAGCGCTGTGTTATTCAATTTTCTAACCAACTCTGACTTTGACTGTTTGAATCTAAAATTATATTCTATTCTGAATTGAATCGAATTTATGTGATTAAGTTTTTCAATTTGTATATTTGTTAAATATTTTTTTTTTTGTTAAAAATACAGTTTTTGAAAACTTAAGTTTTTCTTTCGTTTTCGAATCTAATCCGGAAATTTTCGTGTTTACTCCAGTTTTTTTACAAATCTACTCCGAAATTCTAGTACTGAAGTTTTAACCCTGTTAACAACCATAGTTAAAAAAGGAACTTCAGTCCTTAGGCATAGTTTATATCAGGGATTTAACATCAGCAACTTGACAGCCCTTAAAAAGAAAGATGGTAGTGGGTTTCTACTAAGTGAGAGTAAAAATATCGCAGCTACGTTTTACTTTATAAGAATGGACCAAGAAATGGAACCTACATCTACTGCAGCAGCTATAGACTGAAATCAGTTGGAAACTTAGGACCAGTTTGACAATGCACCCTTAACAAAATATGTGACTCTTAAGTTTCCCATATTGGCACTTTAGGCAAAGTCTAAGTGTGTGCAGTAAAGGCCAACAAGGGCGATACTTAATGCCCAAACACAACAAAATGCTGCACCTGGAACTGTAGCTGGAGATACAACAGCTGTGAAAATGTTTCGTACGTGCTATTTTTAAAGTGTTTTTTGCAGGCGTACAGGTTTTTGTTTGTTTTAAAGAAAAACAAACAATCACGGGCTTTTTTTTTATTTCCTATAATTTTCTTTTAATTAATAATATTTTTCGCGAAACAAATAACCACAAAAAGATACAATGTGGAAAATGCTTCACTTGAAAAGTTTAAAGTTGATAAACTCTTGCATCACCGATTGTAGGTATTTCGTTGTGTTGTGTAACATTGAATTTGTGTGTATTGAATATTTTGACAGCTATCCCAGCTGCAACTCCAGTTGCAGCTCCGTATCCATTATGTTCAGGCCAGATTTGAAGAAAAAAAAGGAATTAGATTGAGAAAAATCGAAGTAGATTTTAAAATGAATTTTCTTTATGTATGTTAATTTATATTTTACAAAATTTGTTTAGTTAAATTTAATCTATTGACTCAAAATAGCTTTTTACGGCCTTAAGCCCACAAAATACGATTTTCGTTTCGGCGATATCACTTATTGGAGGTTTAATGAAACTTTTAAAATATTTAAAAAAAAAAACATAAATTATTTTTTACTTCATTTTTACATGAATATTTTTTATACAATGATTCCTTTTTTATACATGGTTTTATAACAAATCTTAGTTCTATTAAAACAAAAAAAAAACTTTGAACAAAAAATTATCTCAGGCATAATTTTTACCTACTTTAGTTATTCTTTTTTATAAAAAGAAAATTAAAATTAATAAAATTAAAGTAATATAATTATATCAACTAAAAAACCATAAATATGAGTTATTTCTACATGTTTATTTTTATAAATATAATATTAAAACTTAACTTTGTTTCACAAAAATAAATATCTCAGACTTCATGTTTAGGTACTTTAGTAATTATTTTTTTTTAAATTGGTTTACTATAAGTTCTTATAAAAATGAATAACAAAAATTTCACACTTTGAAAAGTTTTTAGGAACAAAATAAAACTTTAAATTGGTATTGGTTCATATTTTTCGATTTCTTGTGGACATTCTGGGGTTATATTCTAGATTGAGAAAAAAGAAGTACATTTTGTCTTTAGTGTGTTTAGTACCTTGTGTCACTGTCAAACAGCTTCAGTTTGGTTTGCAATTTAACCATGGATCGTCTTACAAATGAACAACGCTTGCAAATTATTGAATTTTACTATCAAAATTCGTGCTCGGTTCGAAATGTTGTTTATCGAAAAATTGTGTTCAGCGATGAGGCTCATTTTTGGTTGAATGGGTACGTAAATAAGCAAAATTGCCGCATTTGGAGTGAAGATCAGCCAGAAGCATTGCAACAGCTACCAATGCATCCCGAAAAAGCCACTGTTTGGTGCGGTTTATGGGCCGGCGGCATTATTGGGCCATATTTCTTCAAAGATGATGCGAATCGCAGCGTTACTGTCAATGGTGAACGCTACCGAGCGATGATAACAAACTTTTTTTTGCCCGAAATGGAAGTTCTTGACTTGCATGATATGTGGTTTCAACAAGACGGTGCCACATGCCACACAGCACGCGAAACAATGGCGCAATTGCGAGGCGAGTTTGGTGAACAGTTAATTTCACGTTTCGGGCCGGTCAATTGGCCGCCTAGATCGTGCGATTTGACACCATTAGATTATTTTTTGTGGGGGTATGTCAAGGCTAATGTCTATAGGGACAAGCCCGCTTCGATTGACGCACTGGAAGCCAACATCCATGCATTCATTCGTGAGATACCGGCCGATATGTGTGAAAGAGTATGCCAAAATTGGACTCAGCGGATGGGCTACCTGAGACGCAGCCGCGGTCAACATTTGCATGAAATTATCTTTAAATATTAAATTGCAAGGTTCAAACTATCGATTCAAATAAATATTTCATTCATTTTTTCGAATTTTTTGTGTTTTTTTTTTTTTAAAGTTCTAAACCTCTTAAAAAATCACCCATTACTTCAATTGAAGTAAAGTGGTACCACTGTTTCAGGCAGTTAGTGTTGATTTTATGATTGTGGGTCATATTATCTGTTTTTCTAATTCGAAAACAAGAAAATCATGAGTCGATAAGCTTCGAGTTGATAATTTTTAATTTTTATTCGCCCTCTTGTAATATTCTCTGCTACAACATAGTGTGAATCATAAATAAATCAATTTTGTACCACACTATAGTTTTGAACCATAAGAGCAAGTAAATGCGATTCAGTCATACACGATTGTTGTTTACCATATTGTTTGGGAAAATAAAAACTTGTATTTGGTTTTGGAATTAATTTGCAATATGCTATGTATGTATGTACGTACAAGAATTGTAAGCAAAATAAGACTCTTATTGAATATTTAATAAATTACACAATAAATTACGCAAAATATTAAATTAAAAATGTTGCAAATGAATTTAAAAATAAAATACAATAATGCGAAGTGAATATTTTGCCGAACGGCATCATCGCGTAGTAAACTTCTACCTACACACAAATTGAAATTATTTTATCTTCAGAAAACAATGCATATATAGTTAGTTTAAGGCATGGTAAATAAATTTACCTACCCAACTCCGTCGGTCCTCAACCTAAACATTCTTTGGGGATATTCCAAATAAATATATTACCAAATAACATAATTAAACTTCTAAATGAACTTAAGCATTTTTTTTTTCAAATATATAATTAAGTTTATATAATTCTGTATAAACAAAAATACAAATATCAAAACAAAACCAAATAATTAAATCGAAAGTCGCTATCTGGGTTTCTAAATAAATCTAAACTTCGAACGGTTTTTCTGATGATTTTACTTGTTTTTAACCTTTTTCATCGTTCGTCAAGTATCACATCGAATTTCGGCAACAATATCCTTTTCCTTGACCGAAAATTGTTGTGAACATAAAGTTTTTCTTCGTTTTTTTTTCTCGCTGGAAGTCCTGAATGAACCAAAAAAAATCTAAAAACCTACCTCTGCCACCTCTGCTCTACTAATAGTGTAGAGAAAAAACATCATTTTTATTTTTTTGATTTCGCCCGGAAAAACATTTTCCTTTAAGAAGTACCAAATTGAAAAGTCTTCCCATTAAGCATAAAAATAAAGAAAAGAAGGAAACAAAAAAAAAAACACATGAGCAAAGAAACATAGAACCTAGGTAAATACATATATAGACAGTTTTGCAACAACAACAAAAGCAACGAAATCTTAAAATGAGAAAAGAAAACGATACTGAACTGAAAACCAAATAGAGCAAATAATCATTTGCAGTTGCATGCATTTGAACTATATTTCAACAACAGGGTAGTCTCAGTTATGTTGCAATTGAAGGTTTTTGTCTTTATTGAAAAGTGATTCGTTTTATGAAATTTTATTCTGATTGAATTAAATTAAAATTATTTTATTTATTTATTTAACAAAAATCATCTATAAAATAAATTTATAAAATTATTTAAAAACTAAGACATCAGGGCATTAAATTATTTGTTTTCAATAAACCACCAGTTTATGTTATGCTTATTGTAAGTTCCTGATTAGATTGATTGATACGTATTTTTTAAAATTATTTTTAAAAAATCGATCGACTGTTCTAAAGGGGGTATTTTTAAAATCTGTAACTTCGAAAATTAAATTCCTTTTTTTTTTTTACAATTTTAAGACAATTCTCGCAAAAACTAAAACCGATGACTTTTCCTCGTATGTCAAAAAACTTTTTTTTTATTTTTTTTTGAAACACCCTTTTCATGCACTTTTAACGCAAGAACTCCTCGCAAAAATAGAAATGAAACCATTTTCGTAAAACAAAACAGATGGGACTCCTAAATGAGTACTTCTATAGAGCACCTTAGGTATACATACTCCTGTTTTCAATAGCACCGTTATCACCCGCCAACACCGCGCCACCACCACCGTGCTGTGAAGAGAAGTATATTCTTTCGTCGAGTTGTCCTTGCTAAAAAAAAGAAATCAATGTTGCATCCGTGCCTAGGTAGGTATAGGTAGGTATATGTATATGCAGAAAGTGTGCCTGTGAATAGTTGAATGATACCAAGAGGCAAATTGCATCAAGAATGAATTTAATCTTTGCACAAAAAAAGAAACATCCTGCGTCATGTACCACAAACACAGAACTCATTGAAAACAAACTACATAATATTAATTCATATAACGTATGCTCTACACTTCACTACGAGTACTACACCGTTTCGTGATCCTTTTTTGATAACTTCTCGATTCTAAATGAATTCATGGTGTTGGAGTGGTATCTATGGCAGAACGCAGAACGTGCGTTCGTTAGATGTTAGAAATATCAAGAATTGCATATACAAGTAAATAAAATGGAGTCTCAACTTAATTTTAAATCTATCTACAATTCTCTTTGAAACTTCAGATTTTCGTAATGACAAGCACAAATATATACATTAAGTTTGATGTGGTATGCATGTGTGTGTGTTGCGATTAAAAAAAAAAAAACAGAAAACACGACGTAGAATAGCTCCTGATTTTCTATTTCTTGTTAATCCCAAGAAATGGATTCACAGTGCTAAGCTAATATTATGCTCCAATATCTACGATATACATATGTACGAAGCCAACCGATGTGGCACTGCTGGTGCCACCAGTTGTGATTCTGAATATTAAGTTTTATCCTGGGCTAAAGGACCTATGCTATAATACAGCAAGAGCAAAGACGAAGGGAAGTAGGTATATACGGACGAAGAAGTATTTCATAGTATGTGTGTGTGTGTGTGTATTATGCAGAGGGTGTTAGTTTTTGTGTTAGCTAAGGAAATTGTAATTTCCGTGTTAATGGTCTTCTTAATTGAACAAAAGTCGAAGGGATTGAATGTAATGAAATAGAGCGAACAATGCAACGTAGTATGTGTCGTCGTCTAGTAGTATCTCTTAAGAGATATGGTAACATCTTTGCCTGACTGTTTGGGTTTGGACTGGTTGGTAATGCTTGCAAAAGAAGGATGAGATTGAAAATGAGAATTTTAGAGCTTCTATACGAGTTGGGTTATAAGTATACCTATAAAAGTATGTATGTATGTATATCTATAACATTGTGCAATTGAGCTTATTATAAGTTACTACAAATTGAATGTTTCATTTGGTCGTTCTATCTTCTTCAACAGAGTTGGCAACAGCAGCTGTATCAGCACTTTGTGTTTGAGTGGACTTAAAGACCAAGAATTAAGGATATCCGATATCAGGTCAGTTGGAAAGAGGAATATATTTATTACACCTGAAGCAGACATTAATGTATAGATACTTAAAAGAGGATATACATAACATATATAAACACAATGGAGTAGGTATGTATATCTATAAGGATTACAGAGTAAATCTTTGTTTTAGAGAACATTAATGAGATGTGGAAATGTAGAAGATAATGGAAGACTATATTATAATATTTAAGAGCTGTGGTCTTGTAAAATCGAGTCATTATTTTATTGAGTTACCTAAAGGAAAAGAGGATTATTAATATTAACTTTTTCAATATTATGATTTGTGAGATGAACACTTTAAAATGATTACTTATACGTTACATCACAATAAGCACATCAGGAGTTTCAGAATGATGGACTGACCAATCTCGTTATTGTCCATTTAGAGCTTTAAGACATGCTCAGGGCGATTGGTTTACTTATATGAACTTTTCGACTAAAAATCTGGAAGAACAATTCTAAACCATTTGGGAAATATTGTCAGGAAATTGACGTCTGACAGCTGCGTTCGCTGGAGATCTCTAGGTCCATTTCCAAGAGCCTCGAATAACCTCTTGTGAGAAAAATACTATGCCACAGCATAATCTAGTGGCAACATTGCCTGAAAGCCATTTAGAGATGCTGAGTTTTACACGACCACCCGCAACGAATCCCCTGGTTTGATAATAATGAGTGCCGGCAAGAACATGACACTATAGTAGATGTAACTCAAAGTCTTCAGGGTTAAAATTTGTTATATTGTATTTGCCTTTCCAGATCTTGTGACCCCTCTTTACACCAATAAGAAAACTATTCATATCATAATCTGAAGTAAACGATCACTGGCATATCAAAAATTAGAATTTCACTATAACATACACAGATGGATAAATCATCTATAGCTAAGATAAAAAGAAGGGGTCCTAAGAGACTTCCCTGAGGTTCTCCAGATTAATCAATGAAAGGATTAGAAAAACATTTTCGGGATTGAACTTGATAAAATACCTATATTAGGGAGAAAGGACGAAATCCAAGTGATGTGTCCAGAACATTCTTAAATAGACACCCCTATTATAAAGTGCTAATTATAACTGTGCTAAAACTTCGATGTCATAATAAATTATTTTAAAGAAATTGAATTAAACATCGCCCAATAAAACTTTATTAATAAGTTATCAATTTTTGATTGTGTTTTATCTTTATTAAAAGGAACACGATAATTTTCTGCCTAAAAACATTAAAAAAAAAACATATTTGAAATATTTTTATACACAAAATCTAATTAAAACGCAAAATAACTTAAATTAAGTCATCAGTTCCAAGAAATAGAACAACATTCCAAAAATAATTATTTTCTTTGATAATGAACTGCCTTAACCAACCCCATATCTCATCATATCCTATAAAAACTTCGTCTCCAACTTTGTGATAATTTTTCTGTTGTTTTTTTTTTTTTTTTTTTTTTTTCTATTACATATTTTGTAATTCGAAAAAGCTCCTCTGAAGCTGAAATATATATGTAGGTAGTAGATATATGCCAATTTCATTTCGTTTCCAAGAATCATCACCAAGAACCTCTTCACTGTTCCCAGTTTTTATACATTTTTTTTTTGTTCACTTTTCTCTCAAACAAAAAAGTAATTATTTCTCCAGATTAACTGACAAGACAAGATGTCGCATTTTATTCTTTTTTGCCATTATTATTATTTTTCGGCTTATTTCTCCCCAAAGAGATAAATTTCTTTTCATTTTTTCCTTAAGCATATATTTCTAATTTTTGTTTTTGTTGTTTTATTCAATTCTCCTTAACTTAAGGCTGAGAATCACACTTCGTGACTTTAGTTCTTATAAATGTATTAGTGAGAAGGAAATTTTAAAGGATCTATTGTATTTTGTTTTTGTTTTTCTTGAAGGAAGAAGACATCTCGTTGACATAAAATTTTTGTTTTGTTTGTTAGATTCGCCCATCAGCGTTTATCAGATTTTTATGAAATTAGTTTTTCTTCTTTGTCAATTTTCACAGTGAAATAAAAGAATAAATTCTTAAAATTTGAAATATTTGTGAAAAAAAAGATCCTTAATGATTTCTTTTATCTTTTACTTTACATTTCAACATACCTCCTACAAAATTTTATCCCAACTTTGACCATAACAACCTCAATTATAAAATACTCTCTGTCTAAAAATCGGAAATATTTTCCCATTTCGGGTAATGTCCTCTGGTTAGTCGGAGTTAGAAGAAAAAAAAGGATATATGTATATGGGAAAGAATTTTAGCAATTATAATCGTATTGCCCCAATACTTCATCAATAACTCTCGTTCTCATGTTCTGATTTTTTCAATTTCTGACCTCGTATAGTTTTTTGTTTTTGAACTAACGAGAGTCGATTTGGAAGTTTTCGTTGTTCTCATTCTTTTTTTTTTTTGGTCAAAATAAATGTGAGTGGACCATGAGTGGATGAACTGGCATATTTCTGGAATGAACAGCACATTGCTTGAAATTGAACTGAAGTTGTATGCAATGATTTTAAGTTTTGTACTTCGATTTAATGTAGGTAGGTACATTTATGTTTTTTTTTAACAAAGTAAAACAAAAAAAACCAATATAGAAGTTTCTAAATTTTGATCCTTTTGATAAATTGTAGTGGTTAATAATCAAAAACATCAAACAGAACAGACAAAGTTAATTATTGATTTTTTATTTGTGAAGTTTCAAACCATGAGCTTTGTTATTTTTTGTTTTAATTGAAAGGACATAAAATAGACAGCTTATTAATTGACACGAAAACGAGAAAAATATTTAACTAGGTTTAGTAATTTTTGAAGGATACATTTTCATTGACTTATACAAATGTATGTATGTATACAAAAAAAAAATAAGGTTAATGAATCCAGTTTGTGTTTACACACTTTTCAAATTTATATTACACCTAAACGTCTATCTAAAAGTGTGTAGTGAAAAAATGTACATAAATACATTTAAAAGAATTTTGACACTGTGAAGTAAAAAGGTCTACAAATTTCCAGTCTGGTTATATTAATTTTATGTGTAGATGCACAAATATTTGTGGCATATGAAATGTACTAGTGAAAATAGTTTGCCGTCACAAGTAAGAATGTAACATAAGTATACCGAGGGGTTGAGATAAATAAATTCGTTATTATTATGATTCTAAAATGTATCATACTTGATGTATGAAGTAAATGTTATTATTTCTTATTTTTAAGGCTTTTATAAACGTAATACCGGTCCCGCGCCCGGTCTGTAGAAGCAGGAACGTATTGCACCCATTAAACTAAGAAAAGAAAAAAATTAAGGTAATGAATATACAAGCCCCCTGACACTATTCTTTTTCTATCTAAGGGTTTTGAGTTAATCAAATGTAAAAGTTTATAGAATCAAGAAATAAACTCATTAATCCTCTTCAATCTAATTACCGTTCTAATCACAGCTGTTTAACTTTAACTGCTCTTCTTAAAAGCAGGGATATTCAAACATTCTATCATTATCAGAGCTATTTCAGTAAATAGAAAGTTGTTTTTTTTTTTCTCTACTAAAGGAATGAACATTTCGGGTTCTTAGTTGCACTTTAAGAGTTAAGTTGAGACTTTAAGATCTATTGTGCCTCTATTTTCTATTACCGCAACACAAATAATGCGATAGTTTTCCTCAAGGATCATTGCTTGATCCGTTGCTGTTAACGTTATTTATAAATGATCTTTATTATGTGTCAACATAGCCAGAAATAAATCGATGGATTATGAAAATATTGTATATTACTCACTGTTCTTTCAACGAATTCAAGTTCATAAGTTTAAGGCAGTCTAGAAATGAGTCATTTTACGCTTGAACAACGTTGGGAAATATTGAAAACTTATTTCCAAAGTAAGTACTGTGTAGCCCAAACAGTGCGTTTTTTTTTTAAAAGAAGTTTTGGCCGAAATGAAGCACCCACCGCGCCTGCTGCACGCAAGTTTGTGCAAAAAGTTGGTGAGACTGATATGCAAGTGGACAATATTCATGGTCCCCGTCGCCGTAAGGTGAGCACAGACGAGAATGTGGCTGCTGTAGCCGAGAGTGTGAGACCCAATTCACGAACATCAAGTCTCCATCGATCTCAATTCTCAACGTTTCAACCGATTTTGTTTTTTTACTGAAATTGAAGACATGGATTTGGACGACCTCTGGTTCATGCTGGATGGTGCGCCATGCCACAATCGATCTTTTGCACACCAAATTCCCAAATTGTATAACAGCCGTCTTGGCGATGTCTATTTGACCGCCTTGAAGCTGCGATTTGACCCCTTTGGACTTTTTTTTTGTGGGTAACCGTAAATGACCAATGTTATGCCAACAATCCAGAAAAAATTGAATTTTGTTCATTTTATTGCATTAAAAAAAAATCTCTTTCGGTACAATTTTTCCTCCTTAAAATTTATCTTCAGGGAAGTTTCAATCGTGAAAATGGGAAAGAAAAGGTTATTATATTCAAAGAAATGTCCCACATACGCCACAGTGACCAACGACGCACGTGGTCAATCGTATACATATAATACATTTAAAACTAAAACTTTATTTTTCTTTGCTGTCAATGTGAGATTTTAGCTTGAATACCTTAAAGTAATTAATTTTTTAAGTTCTAAAATTAAATTTGTTAACTACTCAGTTTTTCCTTTTCAACTTAACTTTTGTTATTGTATTTATAAATTGGATCTTAGCATTGTATGCTCAAAATAAAGGTAGCTTTAATTCTTAAATATGTACTTTTTTGTAAGATATTGTATCTTAATGTGTATAGTATAGTTTATCAATGAATTAAATAAAATTAAACTAAATTTCTGTTGTTGTTGCTTTAAGGACTTTGAGAGCAGACTCTTCGCTTTTTTAAGTGATGACTCTTCAAATATCCTCATGTTGAAAATTGATTTTCCTAGTTGAAAGCTTCTTTGATTATTTTAAAACTCGAGGTACATTAGGTTTTAAGTTTTTATAAAAAACCTGAAAAAAATGAAAATTTTGACCTTACTAAAACTTTCAACAAAGCTAAGTATTTCAAATTCTTCAAAAAATAATATCTTTTAAAGAATATCAAACTTGCTTAAAGAAGAACCCTAATGCAACACTTGCATTAATTCCGCAGTTGTAGTTGCAAAATTTTGGAACCGATAGTTGGGTAGGTTCTTCATCTGTGACGACAACGAACCAAAAACGCAAACATATAAAGAACTGCATGTTATAACAAACCTTATATACCTACCATTTCCATTTTTTGTCATGCTCCAAAGCTTTTGTCCAAACAATCGCTGCCTTTCACTGTCGTTGTCGTTCAACTGATGCTCTTCCCTTTCTATATTATTTTATTTCTACATCTCTGTTATATTGTTCCACACTTACTGTAGCTGTAGGAAGAACCATTTCAATGTCTCTAGAAAAGGCACAGTAATAATGGTTTCCATTGTTAAATGATGTTTGTATCCGCAGCTCCAAGTCCAATACAAGAGCAGTCCTCTTCTATGACTATGACTGTCCACTGGTCTTCTATTTTCTTATTTCAATGAGGTGCTTAGGCAACCAACAGCAGCAGAAGCAGAAGCAGCAGCAGTCATTGTAAACAAATGAATTCGCAACCATAGAGAGTCGAGGAGTCCTCCACAAGAATGGTTGACTGTGTATAGCGTAGCCATTGACAGCAGCTGAGCACACAGCCTATAGACTCAACCATATACATAGCTGTTGTTATGCCGACATCATTATAAGTTCAAGGAACTAAAACTAATTCCAGAAGTCGGAGTTAGAGTCGGAGTCGGACACATTAACAAAACTGCGGATCGAACGAATCAAGCGCATAAATGGGTGGTTTGGTAAATTGAGGAAAAAAAAAGGAGAACAACTCGAGAACTGGATTTGTATCTTGCAGGAATTGTGTTTACACAAACAAAATCTCTGCATTCACATATAAGCACAATCCATATAGAAAAACGGATTGTTGTGATGATGCCATATGCGGCATGAAGAAGTGTGTTGTTTTTCGAATGACGCTGCACGTAACCGACATAAAGTTGCTTTGGAAGTGACATTATCTTCGATTCAATTACAGGCAGTCCATCAGTCTTGCACTTGTTATAGTTTTTTTTTTCGTATTTTATTTTAATTTAAATAAACAAACAAAGATGCCGATACACGGCTTTACAAGTTGAATTTATAGACAAAAAGACAAAGAATTGAGGCTTTTTACCTTATACGGGTTGTCTGTCAATATGACTTGTTAAGGAAGAAGTATAAATCCTGGACATAGATCTTCTTTTATGTGCCTTGATATGGCAAAGAAAATTATGTGGTTCTGTATTTTTTTTTTTTTGAAAATCAATTTTACTTAATTTTTTAAATTTTTAATTTTTAACTTTGACTCTTCGTGTGCCTAATTTCAATTAAAGTTCTGTAGGGCCCTTGACCTGGTTTGATGAAATAAATAAACACCCTTATAACTATTGTTAATTATCCATTCATAGTCGATAAATATTAAAAAATCGATATTTTAGATATTTTGATAAAAGTTTTGATAATTGAGAATGGTGCAGATGTTTACAAGAAAATTGAATAGTTGATCAGTTTTTTTTAAATAAATTTAGTTTTAATGTACATATCAACTTTCAATATTTATCAATTGATAACTGACAGTAATCATAATACGGATGAAAGTTAACGATATTTAATAAAAACAAATAGTTTCTCGATTTTCTTACAATTAAGAAAAAAAAATGTTTGTTCTTTTTATAAATGCAATAATACTTTAAGAGTATTTAAGTTCAAAATTTAAATTTAACAAAATCCGTCTAGTCATTAAGGAGACACGGAAAAAAAACACAAATAAGGCCCTTAAGAGCGGGTATAAAATTTTTCATCGATATACGTCCTGACAAAATTAGACATTTTATTTTTAGTACATAATTCAAGTCAATTTAGAGGACGTTTCAATTTTTTTTTTATTGTTTAGAAACACCCTATTATACGTGTAAGGAGTTAGTTGGCATATCGGTTTGTTTTTATTGTTTAATTTTTGGATTGATTAATATATTTTTTTTCAACCCCATTTTTGGGAAAATTTAAAAAGTTTTAACAGAGGTGCCCTTCTCATTTTATAACAATTTATAAACTGTAAGTTATTTAGCTTAACTGGGATGGTTATTTTTTTCGTTTTAAGCTATTCTTTAGATTTTTGTATTAAGCAGAATATTTTAAAGCACTTCATACAAAAATATATTATGTAAGTTTCTGCTTCATAAGATTGATATTTTTTTACTTTAAAGCGATTTTTGAGAATTCAGTGTATAGCGCCATCTATTATGAAAAATAAAAACTGTTCATTTATTTATGCGAACTAAGCTTCCCACTTTATTAGTAATAATTATATTGTGTAAGATTCAGTGCAATCGGAAGGTTATTTTTTAGTTTTTACCTAAAATTAATTTTTTTTTCAGCGCCATCTATGGAAAATATCAAGGTCAAATATCAAGAAATGTTTTTGGGGGATTTTGATTTTTTTTTACAATTTTTTAATTTAGTCTAAAAATCAATCAGACTGCCCAAAATTTTGTGAATATACGACATAAACATGGTATATTGGTACAGTTACGTCTGAGACGTCACCCGCAACGGCAATCCCGTTACCCCTTAACACACCCTTTGCCAATAGCCTAATCCCCTTCACCTCTCAACACGCCCCTTTTGCCTAACGGCACATTTACTGTTTCCCACACTTTTGTGCACACCTTGCATAACGTATCATAAACGGATACACCCCCTTTTCCCCTTTTCCCCCTATGACGAACGGTTACACTAGTAACTTAAAATAAATACTCATATTTCATTTAAAATAAATGAAATATGAATAACTTATAATTGACGCATTCCATTCCCACGGGAAGCACTGTGCGATACCTGTAGAATAATTCAAACATATAGAAAAGATGAATTCAGTTTTTGTAAGTCAGTTCTAATTCTACCAGCCAATTGAAAGGTGCAGCCTCGCTTTGGACAGCGGCCTTTCTTTTGGAAACTAATTTAAAAATATATATATGTATTAATAATAAAAAAATATATTAATAAAGAAAAAAAAAGGAAAAAAACAAATTAATGTTTTTTTTATAGTAAACGTGTAGAACGAATACTTAACTGTACAACGGTCAGCAAGCATGGGCATACGAAGAGCGCTTCATACTGCCATGCGATCCTTCAATGTTTCGTTTAACATACATTTTTTTAAAATTAATTTTTATGTTTTATATGACATTGAGTATGCGAATAACAAAAAATCAAAAATGACAAACTGCATAAACCAAAATCTTGTAAATTTTGTTTCCATTATATTATTTCGAGCGTTTTGCTATTTAATTGGGCATGATCAAAATATCAACAAAGCATTAAATGAATTCTGAAAAAATGCTCAATTTTTTTTTTTTAGCAAGTAGACATTTTCTTTAAATCTCCTGGTAACCTGTCAGATCAATGTCAGATATTCGTTATAATTTTAGGTTAAGTAAATTTTTAAGAATTTGGTCGCTTTATTATTTTGGGTGATTTGACATGCTTTCCGGTTGGTGAAGTGCGGAATGAATTGTTTAATTTCTCGGTCAATTTTGCTTAGTTATTTCTTAGTCTTAGTCTTTCTATTGGTAAAGGGTCAAAGGTCCATAGGGCAAAAATCCACAATTGTCTTTTGACCTACGTGAATATGGATTTTATAAATCCACAAAATATGTCATAACTTTTGACGTGTGAACTGCCCCAAATTTAATGAGAAGTTTACTCAGGCACTGTTAAACAGGTCCTATTTAAGAGGATACATTTTATGATTGAGTTATATGTATTTATTTTTTCTGTTTTTCCTATTAAACATACACATATACCATTCTTTTATGTGGTATTAATAAGTCTACAAATAATATCGTTGCAGAGTGATTAAAATTATTTAAGCTTTTCCAATCCATTAAATTTGTATCGAAATATTTTATAGGCACACTCAACCAAAAGGCAACACTTATTTCCCTTTTAGTCATCGCTTACATATATACATATGTAGTAAATTAAATTGCATACAAATATACAAGAGAGATAAAAATGGAAGGGCGCTTCTACTCTTTCAGATTCGTTTTCCCTCTATAGCCATCATGATATGAATTCAATTTTATTCTCTTTTGTCTCATTTGTTGCAAAGTGAGGTTTTTTTTTAAATAATATATTCGTAAAAAAAAAAAACAAAAACAACAAATATTCTACGATGAGCAAGTTGCATCATGATGGAGGATAGTGGCAAAAAGGGGGCGACAGGAACTGTACATCAGGGGGGAAATTAATGTTTTCCACTGGAGTGGTCATGCATAATGTGAGGAAATTGAGTTCGAAGGCACATTGACCAGGCCAGTGGAGTCAACCACTACATATGTATACTTGGGAGAATTCTCGTCGCGTCATTGTCGGTCGTCGTGTTGGCTCACCGTTGAGCCTACCTATTGTGCAAATTATCTTAATTAAGATATTCCTCAGACAACCATTTTTCTAGATCTCCTTTATAGCAGATAATCTACGGTGAATAAATGTTGTAAGCCAATTGGTGCTGTTTATCTGCAGAATTTATGTGATTTACTTTTATGCTTTTGCACGGAAAAAAAAAAAAACAAAAAGAAGACATATTTTTTTTCTGCTTTACTCTTTCTCGTATCGAAGTAAGATACAAAAGTAAAATGAAAAGTCGCTTCTGGCAGGTAAAAAAACATCATTGCGCTTGCTGCAGGTGACCATCACAGAAAACAGAAATAAAACTCCCCAAAAGGTCGGACCATCTTGCTCTGAATTGTATGCAATTTTTTTTTTTAACTTTGGAACATGTGACTTGGTATACAGACAATTCTTTTGATATTATTTTAGTTTAGACGCTTCGGACATGTAGGCCAGGCCAGGATCTTCCACCGATTCACAAACTTGAGATAACAAATTTTTGTCTGTGTAACAATTTGGGCTTACTTAAAATTGTATTTTGACCAAAATCGATATTTTTAAAACGCTTAAAACCAAAATATTACAAATCTTCAGTGAATTTTGATTAAAACAAGCTGCTATTCAGGATTTTCTTTTATATATTCTTAACTTTCAAAAGCCTTAAGTATATTGGTTCAAAACCTTAATTTGGACGTTTTAAATAAATGTCTCTTTATTGGCCGATTTTCTTTCAGCATAATGTAAAATTTAACCTCAATCTTTTTTTATTTGAAACCAATACTTACTCTCTTAATTTAAAGTAAGTCAAAATGAGTATCTGCAGTAAAAAAAATTAAAAAAAAAATAATCAGAAAAAGCTTCATGTTACTTTTATTTTAATTTAAATTGTCATTCGATCCAATATTGGCTTGAATTCCAGAGTCCGAATCCAATTTCAAGTATTAAATTTGGTCCCCTTTTGACTGCAGGTGTTATTTCGATTGAATTTGATTGTGGTTTGTTGGCATGAGGGCTTACCTTAACTTCCACAAGCTGCAGTATAGATATATACAATGGAACATCTCCTATAACTATATACTAGATTATTCATAGTAATTGTAAATGTAATACTTATAGCTTACCCTTTCCCTTTAAAATAAAAAGAAAGACGTTATAAATTTGATATGAAGCGAACGAATGAATGTAACAAGTGAAGAGTATCAAAGCGGAACTGTCTGTAGGTACTTTGATGGAAAATAGAAAAATTATCCAGATGAAGAAAAAAAGAAATGTAATAATTTATTGAGAGGCCATTGGCTTATTTTTAGTGATGAAAACACACATACTGAACTTTATTTGTACCTATATATGGGTAGTTTTTAGTAGTTATGGATTTTAAATATTTAACTAAAATGATTGTGCAGTTATTTTAGGTGTACTGATCAGTAATCACTTTATGTGGCTGCCTGGTGCGTAAGCAAATAAATCTAGTGGTTTGTCAACCCGTAAGCATACCACATCATTCAACTGTTCATGGGCGAAACATGATGGTTAAATTTTGTGTGTTTAAGCTAATGTTTAGATTTTTTGTGTTCATTACCATTTATAGGAAACTGGAAAATTTTCAATCATCAAATGCACTTCATAAAAAAAAAAAATATATTGTGCAAGTTTCAGCTCAAAAAATGATTATTTTGTGAGTTCTTAGCTAATTTTGATATTTAGGTGTTCAGCGCCACCTACTTGAAAACTATTGATTAACATACACATTTATGGGAAACTTGAAAACTTTAATTACCAAATGCACTTCTCACTTCATAAAAAATATATTGTTGCATGTACAATTATGTAAAATATTTTATCAGAAACATAAAAAGTGTTAATTTGAAAAAAAATTTAAGTTTGAAATTTGTATTATGTATGAATCTAGACTGGATCGGTATTATTTCTAAAAAAAAATAATTTTTATTTTGTCATAATTTTACCTAAACCGTGTGAAAAGCTAGGTACCTTCGGGAATAATTTATACAAGCTTTTCTTCTTTTCAGCTGCTTTTGTTTAATGGTCCTACAAACGGAGCAACTTTTAACGACAGCAATGCGACACTTGCGTTTTTTCGTGAGTTTGAAGTCCTAGAGGATGCCATGGGAAGTCGTATTATGCCCAAGTATGTCCTGTATTGCTGAATGAATATGTTTTTTTTATGTAACAAATGGATTCTTAGCTCTTTACAATATTTTCCTGAATGAGTTCAAGGCTAAGCTCCTTTAATGCCTTTCGTCTTCTATCAAATAAAATAAAAAAAAAAATAGTTTGCGCGACAGCTCGTGTAGAATAATTAGTCATTCATATGTGCAAGTTATTGGCAGGAATGAAGGGGACCTAAAATTTTCTGCCGAGTTCAAATGGAAAATATTATCAACACGACTTTTGGTGGTATGCAAAGTTAGTGGAAAACACTGCCCTATCTTTATGTTCCTGCATATTTGCTGACAGAAATTGCTTTTTTTTGGTACTGTTCCAACAAGCGTCATATTCCAGTCATGTCTCCCCTTGTTTTTGTAATTTGCCTGGCGTTATTTTCCAGCGAGTTCTCCCGCGTAAATTTACCCACAAATCGTTAGTATTTCTATAAATTTTTATGGAGCTACCCAGGTACTTTCGTGTCGGGAATTATTTGGAATTTTTGGAGATTTTAGCAAAAGAAAATATTTATTGAAGATTTTGTTCAAAGGGCGCTTTTCCTCATTGGGATTTTATCTTGTTGGAATAATTTTTTTATGGGATTTCATCCGATTGAGATTTTTGTTTTTGGTGATTACGCATTTAAACAATTCTATGATAAATACCGTTAACACCCGTTCTTTGGAAAATTTTCCTCTTTTCACCTGTCCATAGTAATCAACTATGAGTTTCTTTTCATCAAAATCTTCTTCAGAACCGTTTTCGAAAAAAAATTTACAGATTTCACTCATAGAGTAACTATGGGGACATTGAAAATGACTTGTATTACGTCAATAAAACAAAAATATGCCTAATCTTAGTGATTTTTATTTTGTATACTATTGTTGCAATATAACTTCACAAACTGTCTTAGAAACCATTCTACAATCTGAAGTACCAATTTGTATATTTAGTGTCACTTCCCAGTTGGCGGTTAAATTAATGTTGTTAATTTTTTTAATAAGATCTTAGTCTTAATTGTAGCTTAATTTTCAATTACACAATCATACTCATTTTCATCCGCACCGATACAGCACTTATACACGAAATTAAAGTTACATACCATCTATCTTAACGTATATCTAGGTATTTGACATTTTTGCATAGCTAAGCTTTGCAGAAAGGTAACTGAATTATTACAGATCGATTAAACAGTTCAACTTAGTTCTCGACTCAGTCGGTTGTTGTTCAAATCAACACGTGAGTTGGCTTTTTATTTTATCAATTTGACGGTTGATGAAAAAATCTAAAGATTTTGAATTTTTTTCAAATTGATTTACAAGTATTTCAAAGCCAAGACATTTGATTTACTGTCCATTTAAACCTTTTTTAAAACGAGACAAAATATACAAAGAATTTGATGCGAAGCCCCACCTCACTGCTAATTGTTTTTATTCTATAATATTTTATTTTTAAATATTTTGAACTCATCTTTTAATCAATTTAACAATGTCGAGACGCGTAATTTACCCAAACGTTGTCTAGCATATTCTAAGTTCATTAGGTTGATTTAGAAAAAAAATCAATGTTTGTTATATATTTCACCTTAATTTTGAGACTTTAACCTCAAACATGAAACATCAACATCCGATTATTATAATAGAAGTTAGAAGCTAACCAAGACCTTAACCTTGATAATTTGTTACTTAGAACTTAAGTTATAATTTTATATAAGAGTTTCAAGTACGAACCTATGCATATTCTAGGTTCAACAATCAAGTTGATATAGATGTAAGTTAAGTTTTGTCACATAAATTGTATAGCCTAACATTTTACCTTAATTTTAAAATTTTAACTTCAAACATCCGATTATTAGAACAGAAGTTATAATCCAAACAAACCAACCAACTCTAACCTTTACGATTTTAATATTTGTAAAATACCTACTACAGATGTTCATGCACATACATACCTACGTCCTACATGCATACATACATACCTACATAAACATAATGTATATCATTTTTGTGCCCGATGCAAAGCCAATTTCATTTGCCACGTGTTTTTTTTTTATTGCACACACTCCACCGTCTTCACCCATCTATGAATATATTCTTTGTAGGTACGTACCTACATACATACATACATATTTTGTTTGTTTTTTTTTTCTTTTGCCGTGATGAAATTAGTTCTAAAAAGACAATTTTTCAAGTTTCTAGTATGAAATTTTTTACGCCTTTGCAAAAATTTTTATGCAGGTTTGTAGCTTGTCATTTAAACTTTAATTATCTAGCTTAATATTGAACATCTGACAATTTTAACCAAAGTTATAGGCTTCTAAGCGGCTCAAATCGAGCATTTTTCGAATTTTATACATTCCTCCACTGAATCTCGTCCGTTGGCAAAATGAACAACATGTAGGTACGCTGGCTGAAATTCATCACTTGTGTTTTTTCTTCATTTTATTCATTTTGGTAGTTTCTTTGGTAACACCAACCAAAAATTCAATCGTTCTCCCCCTATACGCTAGAGTTCATTCTCTATCTTTGTTCATTTTGGTAACACCATACTTTTATCAAAACGACCCTATAAACATTTTCAATGTTAAAAAACAAACATTCCCTCACGGTTTAAAAAAAGTTATATGACAAGTCACGTTATTTTTGGTCATAAAAAAAAAACTAAAAATTGGTTAATGTCCAAAAATCGCTAGATGACAATTATAAAATAAATAATCGACTTATAGGTCAGGCTGTAGCCTAAGACAATCGCCACAATCGTAATACCAAATTTGAATAAAATCCCGAGTTCGATTCTATTTTAATGTGAAAAATTATTCATATTCATAATATTTTTTTATGTTCAAAAAGGTGAACCAATGAACAGATTAAGTCTAGTGTGGCGGAAACATATGATACAATTTTTTTCTTTCTGAAATGGTGGCCATTCAAAATTTATCTTCCGTCGAGCTTGATTTTTTAGATTTAAGTTATGACCAAGCTAAAATTATGTCGTAGTTTAATTTTAAAATAATAAAACAGTTGTACACTCGGGCGTATACGCATTTTTTTTTTCTTATTTTACTGAATTAAAAAAGAATTCATCTTTGGTCAAGTTATTAGTACACTGCAAAATATGGAGCAAACAAAGATTAAAACTATTATAACACCTGATTTATCCGCTGATAACCCGGTTTTGGAGTAACTAGGAAGTGATGGTGTGAAAGCTTGGCATAGCCTTAATGCGAAAGTGTTATCACACAAAAACTTCTCTAAAAACGAAGTAATTTATTTTGATAAGCTAAGATTTGTCTTTTTGGCTGCACTTACGTAACAAGATGAATTGATTTACTAAATGAAATTTGTGCTTCTTTTTTTTTTAAACTTTTTCGCAAGATTTTTTATTTAGCTTAACGACATATTCTAGGAATGGATTTTTCTTTATTTTTGTCTATTTCTCCCTCCTTTTATATCAGTCGGAAATTCTAAACCACAATGTTCATCGATGGTTACTTTTTAATTCCAAATTAGGTATAGGTAGTTGAATCCATTTTTTGTTTTGTCAAAATTTACATTTTACATTCCAAAAGGCAACATGCTAATCTGAGCACCACAGCCTCCTATCCCGCTATTTCGACTTATGTCATTCCATATACCAAAAATATTTGCATTCACAGCGTCATTTTGGTCGGTTGCTTGGAATAATCGATGATGAAATGGCACCAACTATAGTAAATTCTCAAAGTGTGTTGTAATTCAGTGTTAATTTGCCCTGTCAATTCTGGGTGAATTGCGTTTTATACAGAACACACCCTCCGCGCATCCACAATTAAGCCAAAAAGAGCAGTAACATTTATTCAGCAGCTGGACTATAAATAAAGCCCTATGTGTACCAAATCAGCAATTCAAATGTGGATTTATTGACCCAAAGGGTCATCGAGCTCTGCATAAAGACCATGAAATAGTTGGGTAGACACTACAGACAGAACAGTGTGTGTATAGTATACGAACTTTTCCACACCCTCTGCCCTTTCTGCACTCTAAACAATGAAGGATGGTGAACCCACCCTCAATTTCTATCAGCAAGCGTCCAAAGCACAGACATCAATTGAATTTCCGGTGAAATAATTCGCCATAGCTAGCTAAAGCGCACCCTAAAAAGGTTAACCCTTGTTCCGCAGGATCCTCGGACTGTATCTAGATATGTACATATGTATGTGAGCTGGGTACATTTTTGGTGGCCTATACCAGACAGTTAGAAAAATTTCAGAGGCGTGTAGGAACACATTAATCTTCTCCATTGTGAATGCTTGTGAAAAGTTTACTCGCCCATAATTGCACCTTGAATTACCATAGAGCATCTGTAATTTACAACGAGTGTCACAACTGACTTTAATGAGCTTTAAGTATCATTATTTCCTCCTGCTGATTATGGTGCGAATCCTTTTGATGGTGAGTTGAAGTGTTTTTGCAACTGCAACGAATGAAATAATTAACTGCAACACAAGTTATAAGGCCCAAGCAAATGTTTAATGTTTTTCTTTCTTTGCCTGGTAGTTTTGAATGTTTCATTTGTGTTATTTTGACAACCGGATATTTATTCCTGGGCCTTCTCGCTTTGTCCCTTTGTCCCTACATATTGCCTCGAACCAAAATCGGAATTCATTCCCGAATCGTATCATGTTCGTCGTTCATATATATTTATATTTATCTTTTTTCAATATGTGTAGAGGTATCTCTGATCACGAAGTGTGTGCTGTCGATGTCAAAACAGATATATACATAGATACGTGCCAGGACAACATGTGTCAGGAGCAATTCTACAGCTAAATATTTCCTTTGCTTTTTCCTTTTTTTGTTGTTGTTGTTTTTGTTGTCTGGAGTAATTCGAAAAATATGGACAGTTGAATATAAGTTCGAGAGAGGGATGGTAAAATTTTGTTTACAATTGTTGGGTATAACAAAAAGGATTAATCCTTTTTTTTATTATATTTTTTTTGTTGTTGTTGTTGATGGGGTAAGCTTTGACCGAGTATTATAAATGCTTGCACATCACACAACCCAATCGTTTATTCACATTTAATATAAGGAATCTGCACGAACTTATGTATGACACTTTGGAATCGTACGTGCGTGAATGCGTTTGACAGACATTTTGCCGTTATTTAAGATGTATGACAAAACATAAATTTTCCTTTTTCCTCTTTCTCTATATATGTATATGTATATATGACTGTGACTGTCAAAATGTAATTTATTGTTATTGTTAAATCAACTTTACTGCAGGCAAAGGGCTATTTTATTTACAGGGTGATTCGTATGAAGAAATAAAATAAAATCAATGAAATTATAAATAAATTAAACAACTTCTGAAATTGTTTTGACACCAACACGATGCACAGCATTCGATTTCTTACACAAATCTCAATTTTTGAGAAAAAAAATTAAAAATCGTTGGAGCGCTTTTAAAAAAAAAATATTTTTATAAATAAAACTTAGAAAACATTTTTAAGAAAAAAAAAATGGTGCGCCGTATTTTAGAAAAGTTAAAAAATTAATTTTGAAAAAGAAAACATTTACTCATTTTCGAAATATCGAATTAATATATAAATATATAATTCGTTTTTTTTTTTTGAAAATTTTAATACGCAATATTATTTAAACTTATTAGATGCTTTTGTGTAAAAAAAATCATTAAAATCGGTTCAACAGATAATAAGATAGCCGAAAACCGAAAAAACGGTTCTATGGGAGATAACGTTTTTAAACGACAGTTTTTTCCATCAATACGGTAGATCGTACTAAAAATAGTTTACATAAAATTTTTTATCAAAATTGTAGGAGCTGTTTTTGAGAAAATGAGATTTTTCTTACCGGTTTTTAAACACTTGTATAGGAGGCCCATCATAAGAATAATTTTTATTTAAAATCTGGTAATTAATGTTAAAAAACTGCTAAATGTTAATTATTTTCTTTCCAAATAGAACAATTTTACACTTTTCTAAAAATTTAAAAAAATTACCACAATACTTTTAATACTTTTTGAAAGATTTTCTATAAAAAAATGGTCAACATCACTTGAACAGTTTTTGATAAAATGGAAAACAAAAAAAAGGTTCTGTTGGAGGTAGCGTGTATAACATTTTTTCTGATTTTTTTTTTCTTTATATAATAGTAGCCTTTTTGTAAAACAATTGCTGACTTTTTTTTAAAAAAAGTTGTGGGTACATTTTTAGCTACCTTTATCTAATACATTATCACCCTGTATGATGTTTATAGACGCAGAAAAGGTTGAATAATGTGTTAGGGTTCTTAAATTTACTTTTTTTTTTATTTTAAAGAATGGTTTTTTCGAGTATCAGGGAAGGGAAATGATATTTATGTATGTGTGATCAAAAAGCTGTTCTAGTTTAAAATTTATTTTTCAGTCAAATTTTGATTTACAATATTATATTCAAGCAGTGTATGGTTTTGAAATTAATATGGGACAAATAAAATTCAGAAGAGTGTTCTATGTTTTTGATTGTTGGATAGAAGCTGTTGTTGACACTATTTATAAATTTTATAGGATTTTTTTCAATTTTCAAACATCTATGGAAAAATATTTGTAAGAACTTGAATTTGAAATAAAATTTTAAACTTTAGAAAATCATTAATTAATAATTGGATGCAGAAATGAGTTTATGTTTTATTGGCTATAATTTTCGAGGTCTACAACTTCAATGTATAGGGAGTATTATAAGAACTATAAATCAATCGCTATTTTCAAAATTGAAAAAAAAGAGATATTATACTTTTTCTGAAAATGTCTGAAGACTTAAGTGCAGGACCTTGTAAGTTGAAAAACTCAACAAAAAATATAAAAGATGCAAAATAGTCAGACAAATTAAAGCCACCTTTGGCAATTTCAGCGTTACAATGTTGTTCTGAACATTTTACAGTAAAAGGCAAAATTCAAAACCTTTTACTTTAGATCGCCAATATTTGACAGGTTACTTTATGAGTTCTGAAAAAACATACAAAGATTGACTTATAAGGTTCTGTACTTTAACCGTGCGTATCGTTACATCATAACGTAAGGTTTTAAAACGGCAAGATAGTGTTCCAGTACCTACAAATCAATCAATCCATTTGTTTGAATATCATCGTAATTTTTATTTGAATTTAATTTTATTTATTTTCAATCTCAAATTCACTTTTACTTAATAAATAAATTTTTAAGCTAAATTGTATACAGATCTATAATCACAATAAAGTTGTGCATGAGTTTTGTAAGAATCGACTTATTGAAAGCAATTTTTTAGCAACAGTTTGACTTCTTGTTTCGAATTAAGTTTAACTCAAATTCTATTTAATAAAGAAACTATGTATATAAACTCCGATGATATCAAATTATAAAACTTAGACACCTCCTCCTTTATTAGTTTATATATTTTTTCCAAAGTAGGTACAGTCTTACATTATTCTTCTTGGATTACTTCTTTTTTTCTAAACAAGATAGTCAGATTTAAACTTTTTTAAGTTGATTCAAAACACCATTTAAATTTCACAGATTAACTTTACACATGAAAGATACAAAATTAACTTATTTAAGAGTACAATGCAATCCAATTAGAATTGTTTCACAACATGTACGAACCAGACCAGGCAAAACATATTTCAAAAGCTTGTAATTAAAACTCATCAGAAAAAAAACATGCATTTAAAAATGAAGAGAGTGATAATTCTATGAAATGCTCGTAAATAGACAGATCCTTAGAGAGAAGAAAGGAAGAATTATAACGCAGCACTATATACATACATATGTATATTTATTGCGGGTGCATCCGAACAAATATTAAGTTTCCAAAACAGGATTTGACATAATAGTGTTTGCTTTAAATACCTACTCCTATATTAACAACAAAACAGTGTTACATTTACATGTTTTAGGTGAATTGGATTTTTGATGAAAAAAGAAACCCAGAGCCCCATTCCAGGCTTTTAATTATTATGATTTATACGCATACCAACAGTGAATATGAACGTGTGTGTAATATGTATGATGGTATATGTTTAGAGGCTGTATTTTAACATATGGAGCCTTATGGTCATAACCCTTGATCAATTATAAATTTTTCAACATATTTGATGAAATGTTTCGCAAAAGTATTTGTGGTGTGTTTTCTCAAAAGATCAAAATACTAATATGGCTTGTAAATGGTTTGCGGTAAAAGTTTTAATCAGCAAAATTTGAACATAAACATTCGATATTTATATAAGAACGAGAAAGAAATACGTTACTCTAAAGCCGGAGCTACACCTATCTCATGTGGTGTGTTGTGGTGGAGTGATGTATTGTGTCGCTGACGGTGCATAATAATCAGAATTTTATCTTGCAAACTTTCATTTTTTGACTCGCTATTTATTTATTCTCTTCCTTGAACACAGTCGGTAAAAGATTGATTCCGACATAACACACCACACCACAACACATCATACAAGATAAATATGGCTCTACGTATATTAAAAACAAGAATGCGACAGCGACACACGACTTCACAACACACCACACGAGATAACTATGGATCCGGCATAAGGAAAAACAGTCAATACCATATTATATACAGTATTAAATGAGGATTTCTTTACTTTAAACGAAGTTTAATCAAAATCGTTGGAATAAGTTTCGAGAAAATTTGAAAAAAAACAGAAGAAATGGTCTATTAAAAATTATAAATTGCACCAAAATGTTTTCGAGTAGGTTCTTGGCCTTCAAATCTATTTTCTAAACCACTTTTCCAAATTTCTTTTCATGGAACTTAAGATTTTGTTTGTTTATTTTTGGCAGCAAAAATTTCTGATAATTTTCCAGGCGACTGAAAAAAAAATTATATGTTTAAACTTGATAGACTTCTTTTGATCATCTAAATACTTTCTTTTTGTCTATTTTTCATTTCGCAATAGCATTTCGAAACTTGTTTTGTAATTCAGTTATTATCGCCATTTGATTGTTTGACATGTATTTATTGCGCATTTGATTGTTTGTCAAGTTTTTATTTCGCCATGTTATTGTATCGTTATTGAATCCCAAAATCAGCATTTCGCAAATTTTACATCCTCAATTTTCTTTTCGAATTTTATTATTTCAAATTATATTATATTATTAATATACATAAAAGGCCATACCAACAACTTTTCCGAGTCGATAAAAATTTATTTTAGTAATTGCAAACCAAGATTTGCAAACTGACGGAAGGCACTTCCTATAATAACGGAAATTGGGGAAGGATATAATAGTGCGAACAATAAAGAATTTAAAAGAAGGTGACGTTGGCAAGTATCAGTTGTATTTAAGTTTTTATTTTTTCCCTACCAAATTAATTAATATATTAAAAAAAAAGTTATGAACAGCTAAATATCGTTTAAAAATCTCTAAATACGGTCCTGGATTTTGTGTAATTTTTCATCATAAGTAAAATACAGAAACGCCCTGCCATTAAAAAAAAAACACACACACAGTTTTTTCCTTCTAACATCCCTGCCTCATTGTATCGTATGTATTTATAACAGAAGAGAAAAAGATCATTTCAAATGCACCACATACACCGTGCTGCCGCACTGCTGACGCGCCGGATGCAGACAAAATGTTAAATCCCCACAAAAAAGGATATATACGCGGATGTGGAATAAAGCTGACATAGAATAGAACCTGACATTGTAGACGACAAAAATTAATATTATTTGAAACGTTTTTGAAAAGCGTGTGCGGCACGGCAAAGCACTACATAATATATCTTCCCTTTAAACCCTCCCCCCCCATGCCCTCCTACCCATATCTGCCCCTAACAAAGACAACGACAACACGACGGACGCATGGAGGCGTAAATTTAATTTTATATTCAACGTTGTACCGGAATGTGATATGATGTTCGGCAACAGAAGAGCTACTTCCGCCACATAGAAGCTGTATCTGGATCCTATATATATTTTGCATTTGTTTTGTTTTTCTTTTTTTGTTGATTCCGCTTACCAAGTTTAATTTAGTTTTGGTTGCGAATTTGTGGATGTGATTCGAAAAAAAAAAATAAAAATAGAATACCTATACTCAAAAATAAGTGTTTTTTTTTATTGTATGTGGATTTGAATATATCCAACACATGTGCTTTGGTTCCATATTAATTGCCCTGAAAACTGTATATGTACATATTTTCAATTTTTTTTTTATCAAAACTTGATTCGATTGATATTTTGAATTGGAATGTGTGGATCAAGTGAGATGAAATTCTTTTTTATTTTTATTTCTATTTTTCTATATTCAGAGTTAATAATGTAAAAATATACAAATCACCAAAAAAAAAAAAAAACAGAAGATTTAAAAGTACTTTTAATTGGTTTTGTTGTAATATTGATCCAAAATACTTTTTAACGCCCATGTTTTTATGTTTGTAATAAGTCTTCTAATTGGTCAAGAATTCTGAATGAAATCTAGAATTTATATTATACAGTGCTTTATATAGAAACCAATCATTGAGTTAAATTTTTCACCTTTAATGAGTAAGAATTTTAGTTTTGTTGGATTTAGTTCAAATTAAAATTTTGCGAAAATGTCCATAAGCAATTTAAACTTGTCTTGGCTAAAGCATTCAGCTATCAGTTTGTATAAAAACAAGATTAAGCGATAATCGAATTTGAATATTGAAGGAACATTTGCTCTGGTTCTTAACCTTTATATTTCAAAACTATTGTTGATTGATAAGAATTCATTAATTGGGTACCTACGTGAAAATTACTTAAAAATTAATTTGAAAAGTTTCCGACTCTTTGGGAGTAAACGTTTGGTTATTTCATAATAGTTATCATGAGTAAAAGTTAGGATAGGGGCTAATAACTTCTCGCATTAAAATAAAATCATTACGAAAACGACATAAAATTGAGAATTTTTTCTTGAAATGTATAAGACCAATAAAGAGAAAAGATAAAAGCTGTCCGCTAGGAATTGCCAAATCATCTAAGAGTACTCCATTTCAGGAAAAAATGTCTCAATCATCCTCTTTTTGTTTCAGAAAAAAACGTTTTAATCCAAGAAATGAATGCATAAAATAATGGAAAGTCTTATGTAAACAATACAATGACAGTTTTTCGTATTTTAATTACAAAATATCACACATAATTTGGGCTCGATTATTTTTGATTTCCTAGTCTAAGTTTAAAAACCATCAAAAATAAAAATCAGTTACGTAGGTTGTAACTATATTTTACTTTGATAAACTAGAATTTTGACTTAAAATATTTAAAAAAAAAACTCAAAAAAACATAATTTTCAAGAAACTTACCAAAAAATAAATTTTCTTCTTTCAACGAAAAAAAGTTAAAATATCTGAATCATGGGGTACTTTTCAAGAAACGCTGAACACAAAAAAAAAAAAAATTCGACGCCAAAATTCAGCTTTGTAGAAGTTACTTTCTCATTTTTATTTAATTCAAAAATCCATTGACCTCAACTCCAAAATGCGTTTTAACAAGACTCATCAGTTAGGTTCTATAGTACCATACTAATATAAATTTTAGGTGATGTTACTGGCTTCTATAATAATGAATATTTGTCACATCTACAATAAATGTTTCTCTTCGCAAAATAAATGGATTTGAAAAATGACCGGTAAAACAAAAAAAAATGTGTGAGTGCTGGGACTTACGATCAAGATGTGTAAACATCAAGTGCAGGAGTTTTGTTATTGAACTTACCCAATTACAACGTAATGTGTGACAAGAAACATATTACACGTAAGGCTTACGTTTTTAGTTTACCCTATCGCCTCGTGTCGAGGGCATAGATGTTTACAGTTTTACACATCAAAAATTGTACCTGTTGGACATGGTTATAATTTTATTACAATACATTCAGGTAAATGTTAGGCACTTATCTCCTAGTAATCTACACCTCCACACATAGGACACCACATGCCGCCTTCCATTGTGGCAGTTCTGTCGAAGAAAGTTTAAATTTTTGGTACTTTTCTACTTGAGGGAATATTTATTTTCACATCCTGAATTGAAAATTTTATTTCCACAATAAGCTTTGCGCAAATTTTTAAATATTATTTTAAATTTTTGTTTGAATTTGAGTAAACTTTTTCATAAAAGTACCAAAAACTATATAATTTGTGTTCGACTACATTGGCACAATGAATAGCAGCATTTGCTGTCTGTTGTATATGCTTGCAGAATACCCTCTATCACAGAGGGTATTCTTTGGGGTAAAATTTGTGTGTTAGCGGTAAATTTTAGGACTCCGATCAACCCGGATGTTTACAGTTAGATATCGATAAAATAACTTTGTTCTCCTTTAATTCAAATACTTCTAATTCTTCTGAAACCTGGATAGGATATGTTATTGGCTTAAATATTTATACTAACTTTAATTGATTTTAAAGGCAAATTTAAATTCTTAAATTTATTTTTGAGTCATTTTTCTACCACCTGTGGAAAACTCGTTTAAAAAACACACAGTTAGCTTCCCAAACTTATATTTCGTTATTTTTACTAAAATTTGTTTTTTTTTTTTTTTTATATAAAATAAAATAAAAACCATTAGGAAATCGAATTTTCCGAAGCGAAGCGTACATATGTGTAAACAGTTTTCATATGTACACATATACAAATACATACATCATGCTCTAGTAAGCAACATCATACGAGACTTGGACATGGTGTTTGGTTTAGTTCTAGTATTTTTGGCTTGTGAAATGGAAAAAAAATTCCATAAAATTAAGTTGTTTGCAAAAAAAAAAAAAAAAAATATATAGAAAAATAAATTGTTGTGCGGAAATTTCACGTTTGGTTTATGTAGGTATGTATTTATTTTGATGCGCTTACCTTTTTTGTGTATATATGAAGAGCTACCCAACTAGCCTTTCAATTGGGTCTTTTCATGGTATTCCAAACGGACTTCTGTTTTTCTCTTTGTTATTGTATGGTTTAAGGGTGAACAAATTTAACTGAAAAAAAAGATAAAAATAGATGGTTTAGTAGTTGAAAGCATTTAAATAAAATAGCTATGGTTGGCTTTATAAAAGAAGGTTTTTTTTTTAAGCTTGGGTCAGGTTTGAAAGGGTATTTTTCATTTGATCTCATTTTTAAATTTTAATTCAAAAGCAAACGATTTTTGAAAAGCCGAACTCGAATGAAGCATGATGCTTTCAAATAGTTCGTCAAGCTTCCAAGTTAACAGCTATTTGCAAACCCTCTAAAGTTCAGAGTCAGAATATGATATTTATAAAAGGTTGCAGCCACATTATTATTTTTTTTAGCTTTTGGAAGAAAAACAAAAGGCTATGACCCATTTCATAAATTGTTTTTAAAATGGTTGTGCATACTTTTGAGTACCGTTGAGTACTTTTGTATTTCGTACATGTGTCGTTGAGAACATTTTGATTTGCGTGCAGTTTTGGCTTTCGTGTGGACATTTTGTTTGAGCTTGTGTTACTGTTAATGTGTAATACGACTTTTTACGCATGAAAAACTTGCTCTATAGTGTTGATTTTGTAATAAAAGTTTCTGTCTTCTAGCTTTAGGTTCAAATACAATATCAGTAAGTACATTATAAAAAAAAAAAAAAGAAATAATCATCTTTGAGTCAACATCATATTTTGACTATTTGTCTAAATTGACTTATAAAACTTCTGTCATCAAGGCTAAGTGAAATTTAATGAAAGAACGAAGGAAGGAAGTACAATAAAGAGAAAGATTTATTTTCAAATTTTATCACTTGCAAAATATTTTCCATCAGAATACAAATAAGAAGAAGAGAATAACCGAACCTTTACAAACGTCCAGTTTTGTGTAACATCATTGTCAAAATTTTGCAATTATAAAATAATTCCCTTTTCGAAAACTTTGAAATTAGTTGTTGACACTCCAATCTTTGCACGACACCATAGCATCATTGTCATCATCAACATCCAGAAAACCCATCTGATGATACTGAGGCACAAGACAGGAGAGAACTTCCAATAAATTCAACTCGTGTCCGAAGAGGAGGACAAGTTTTAAAGTGATTGCTGCAGTGTTCTCCTATCTGTGCTGTGTGTGTTGAACCTATAAATGTATATAGTATATGTTCTATAATTTAGTTATGACTTGAAGCATTAGTTTGCTTTTGTACCAAAAATTTCGATGGCTTTTTCTTTGGTCCTTGTGATTGAAAACTAAACGTGCATTCTCAGACAGGTATATCTATACAATTAAAGTTTTACCTGCTTGCACAATTTTAATACTTTTGTTGGACAACAGCCAGTATGTATGTACTGTACATCTCTAAAGGACTTTCGATTATGTGATATTCTTAATTATAAGACTTCTTTCTTATGATGGTAGGTATGCAAAAACTTTTCTATGCCATCACACAATGGGCAACCTCTTGAGATAGCGCACAAGGAACAAGATATGTTTCTTGAAAGTTCCCTTCGGCTGCTCCTTGGCTCTTTTCTTTGGCCCTTAAATATTTTACTAAAATATAATAAGAATATTCTTTCAAGTGGGTTTGTTGGTTTACTTTTTTTTTTTTTTGGAAAAATTCCATTCCAGGACAGACAACACAAGGGGCAGACTTTTTAAGCTCTTATATGTATACTTATACATATTCATAGTTGTTATTGTAGTGAGTGGTGAATGGGGTGGGGGGTTGAAGGAGCAAAGTTAGAAACGAGAAATCCTTCGCGCCTTTCAAATAAATTAAATTTCATCAAAAATGCAAGGAAATTCCTTATAAGCAAGGAATAGATGAAGTTTTTCATTCAATTACGCCAAAGTGTTGCATAGCATAAGGAGTGTAAGCGGGAAAAAGTGGTTGGAGTTAATATATAAGAATGGGAAGAAATGCTTTCACGAATCAGTTGTGATAGATAGTTATATCGTAAATGTTAAGAATCTCTTTTCATTCATTTAGAACATCTTTGTTATTGTTGTTTTACACTAGAATTTCAAATACAATATTTTTTTACATAATTGATGTGCTTTTAAGCCTGAAAGTAGACATAAGGTTTCAATCGAGATATACATTGGTATAATTTGAAAAAATGTTAAGAGTAGTGCGTTTAATTTTCAAGTGATGTATTAAGAGGAAACTTTTTAACTCTTTTGCTATCTATCATTCTGAAAATACACATACTCTTCCATTTTATAGGAAACACTTAAAAGTGTATAAACATAGACCAAAGGAATTTCAATTATTTTGGATGAAAATTTCAATTGGTTTTGACTTGATGGCGTCTTGAAAGTTCATTGAGTTAGAAAAGGTTCTTTGTGTTAGTTAATTAAATTGATTTGAAGTTTTAATACGTACCTATATCTACTTGAGTTGTAACAGAAGGAGTTATAAAAGTTGAATTAAGTTTTGTATTTTATTTCAGATGGAGATATAATAATAAATAATGCTGGTACGTTTGAATTGTTGAAACTGTTTTAAAATGAAAGAAGGGACTAAATTTTTAAATCTCAACCAAATTTGCGAGGAGATTATGTTGTGTTATGAAAACAAAGGTAAAAAAACAAGAGGTTTCCAGTTTAAGTCAGAAATAAAAGAAACCTAAAAGGCACAAAATTTATATAAATTAGCTTTTCGTTTAGCCTCTTAAAATGAAAAAAACTAAGCAATGGATTAAGCTGATGATTAAACTTATAAAATTTGTTTTTAAGTCAGAAGTCCACACAAATAAGAAGTTTTTTGATAGATTGCTCTCTAAACGTAAAACCGCACGATTAAATTGAAGCTTTTACAATATATTTTTGTATGGAATGTTAAATGCACGTTTAGTATGTTTTTCGATAGATGGCGCTTAAGACAACAAAATACCATCCGATTCATCTGAGACTAACATAAAATATTCTTTATGAAGTAAGAATTTAACATCAATCAAAATTTTGATTTTTTTTTGGTAGATGGCGTTGAAAACTTAGTACTCAAAATTCCCTTAAAATCACAAATTAATCACTCGACTGACCTGGGCTCTCATCGTGTAAGAATATGATCGTCCGGCGACGTCCGTCGTTTTGACGATTGTTCGTGTAACACACAGAATTATTAATCGTTTAGGCGACACGTCGTCGTCGGTCGTCGATTTAGTAATTACTTCGTATAACTACTTGATGATGTCAAATACAAGCTTTTGAACGATTACGACTGATCGATGAGCCTTGAAACATATGCAATAGCTTTGGTATGAAATAAAAAGAGTACTTCAATCAAAATTTTCTAAGTCTTTCGATAGATGGCACTAAGCGCCACAATTTTTTTCTTTTTCTTATGAATTAAAAAAACTTACATAAGCTGTAGCATTGAGTTTTCCAAGCAATAAATTCTCCATCGGATGATGCTGCCTAGATCAGAATTTAATGAAATTATCATACGCTACCATTGAAATTCCACATTTGAAGAATAAGGAAATGAATCTAGACATGAATATAAAAAAATTAAGGGTACTGTCGTCAGCGAAACAGTTAACTGCGGCCTTATCACGTAAATCCAAAAAGATAAAAAAATATCTATTCCACCACTGTTGTCTCTCTTTGCAGAGTAAAATGAATACAGCTATTTTTAAAACCATATTCCCAGCGGGAAAAATCAAAAAATTCATTGAGGAAAAACCTGCTTTTTCCTTGAGGAATGGAAGCTGCACCTGCTACTTTTCAGCTTATTCCTTTGATGAATTTAACATGGGCGTGTCATTGGCAGGAAGCACATGCCACTTTATCAATGAAAATTCCACACCTAAATCACTACTTCCTTGGAAGTGCTTATTCACCAGTTGACTTAAAAAAAAAAAAAAAATGTTAAAACACCGCGAGATTTGAACCGGCATCCACTGACAACCCAGTTATAATTTCGCTAGTCGTTGGTGGATTAAATTTCAGCACTTATTTCAATAACATTTTGTTAGGCGAAGTAAAAAAGAAAGAGCGTCGTGAGAGAATTATTTTTTTCCTTCTCTCCCATAATATACTTTACAAAGCAGATGAGTGGATTCAGACGATGAACTGATGAACTTGTACATTACTTTTCAGCAGTTTTTTCATCGCATAATTAATCCCTATTAAAATAGCAATTTCTAATTCACCAACAGAACGTTTTTTCATAAACACAAAGCAGAAAGTGGGGTTAAACCTATGAACTGAGGAATCTTTGCATTACTCTTCACTTACTAAATCATTGCATGTCTATTTTCCCATGATTTGGCAAGTGAATGCATTGATGAATTCAGCTATAAAATTCATTGAGGACGATATTTCCCGTTGGGTTGTGTGATACATGGCGATCGTTTGGTTTTAGTGATGAACTTTAGAAAGATGGTTCATATGTTAAACGTCATTTCATTATCGAATTATTTTCATGAGCTATGTGAATAGTGGATGTATGAATAATTATACTTGATTTTAAGTGCATCTTAAAAAATGTTAAGAACATCTTTTACTTATTTCTTTGTTTCGTCACATAAGAAAAAAAAATCAGAGCAGTAACGTAATAAATAAGAACAAAGAAGTAGACAGCAAAAAAAACGACTATTGCTATAATTATGTAGTTATGTGTTATGTTCCAATTATAATGAGTATAATTTGATGAATTGCAAATGAATCTAATGCAAGTAACATAGAATTAATATTTTTATCTCATGGTCAATAAATACCCACACACATAAAAGTTGTAACAAGAAAAATGATCTTTTTTTTCCTAGGAAGAATTTGTCTCTCCCCCTTCTTCTGAACAAAAAAAAAATGACTTAATTACCATCGACTTTGAGTTCATAATAATATTCTACTGTATATAATATGAATGGCTCTTGGTGCATAGTACATCAACCATGACAGTGTATTTTACTCTTCAGTGGATTTCTCTAAGCCAAGTATAATAATTCATATCTTGCTCCAGACATCAATTATACCAACTTGAAAAGAGAATGGGTCTTCGTCAATTCACCATCATGTGAAGAAATAATATAAACAAAACTTTGTTCCACTAACCTGATATAGTTTGAATTTGTGTTTTGCTGAGAATATTTCAACATCTTGAGTTTGTTTTATAACAAACTATAGGAGGTACGAGTAGGTATACGATATCATGATGACAATCTGGTTAAGGGTGCTCTCGAGATACTTTCACACCCCAAAGAAGAAAAGTTAATTTGATACCATTATAAAGGCAGTGATAAAATCAGTTAGAATATACGTCATACCAGTAAACCGTGACTTTAAATATTAATCAAAGCGAAACCAAACTACATATTCATATTTGAGTATAATATCTTTCGTAACATCAGTTACCTCAATTATAGTTGTGTTCTACTGAATTTTCACTCTCCACTGAAAATGAGCTTAAAAAAAAGCCATAAGAGTTTATAACCGTTAAGTCGTATTTATAATAAGAAATTAACAAGTTATTTTCAAACGGTTTGCATACATTTTAAAAAGCTAAACTAAGTAATCATGCGAATTACAGGTTTTTATTATAATAAAAGGAAAAGTTAAATGATATTTTTTTTGTGTGCTTTTATTCTTTGGTCATTTAAAGTTGCTAGTTAGGGAAAGTATTTGCGTGTTACAATATTTTGAAGAAGAAGTTCAACAATAAGGTGGTTTTAGTCAAATAGCTTTCGGTGCACCCGCGGTCGTAGGCAGCCATACACTATAGGGTGAAGCTCATTAATGACTGATCAACGAAATAAATGATATTTCGCGTAATTTGCAAAAAAAAAAAAACGCATTGATTTTTAATTCTTTACTTTGCATAGGGAGACGGTTAATGGTGATACCAAACATTTTTTTCTTGAAATTTAGTTACAAATGGGTCGCAAAATTTTGTATTTCTATTATCGCGAGTTCATTTGTAGTTTTGATAGGCAATTTCCTGAGAGTACTTTTATAGCCGTGTCCACTTGCTACAGTTGAAAGTAGTAAAATTAGCATTTATTCTTCTTACAAACACAAAAATTGTAGAATCTTTTTGGCACTGTTCTTAAATAAATAAATATGTTTAAAATTGGTGAGTTACACCACGGGTAGATACATTTTCAAAGCAAAATTAGCCCTTGAAATTATTACCTCTCCTGTTTTCTTAAGTTATGATATTTTTGGTTTCAATCGCTTAATTATTGATCAGGTGTTTTCCACAAAATTTTAATAGTTTATTATTTTTAAACATGTTTTACAAATTCAAAGAAAAAAAAAAAAATAGAATAAGTATTCCAAAATCAAAAAAAACAGGATCATTCAAATCCATTCACTCAAACGCAAACGTCAGAAATTCTTTGTGGCATCTCATACGGAACATCCAAATCTGATTTAAGTTTTAAATAGCAAGAAGGATTATTCAATTTTATTGAAAAAAGTACTAAACCTAAACCGAACGCTGCATGCTATTTAAAACCATTCTGACATTTCTCCTTAATTGTCGATCGAGCTGTTAACTATATCTGTTTGTTTTTAGTCACAATCAATATGCAGGAGTGCATTGGCTTGTTGTTGGGCCAATTTTGAGCATCTGTTTGAATTACTGCCTGAAGACAATGATGCAACTGGAACTGGAGCTGCAGTTAAAATAGCTGTGAAAAAGTGTTGTACGTGTTATATTAAGTTTCAATATTTTTCCGGGCTCTTTTTTCTTTATACAAATTGAAATGTCAAAAGATAAAGAGCTGCACGTGAAAAGTTGGTGAACTCTTGCAGCACCGACTGCAACTGTGTTGCGTTGTGTTCGTAACATTTAATTTATGTCTATTGAATATTTCGACAGCTATTCTAGCTGCACCTCCGCTCCATCTCCATTGGACGAGGGCATTGGAAAAATCGCTACCGCAATGTACCGCAACGACAAAGGTACATTTTTAGATTCATCTCAGAACTTCTTCTTTTTACACGTGTTACGTTTATAAACATAACGAAAATTCATTTGTTATTAATTGCGTATAAATTTTATTGCGCCAGTTTCTTAAATTTCTTTAAAAAAAGCGATGATTTGTCAAAATCATGATAATACTAAATTTCAAAAGATCTATCAAAATGAAAGCCTGATTTCAATGCAATTCCTAGGGGATAACCCAGAAGAACAAAATCACATAATTTATCACTTTTTTCAATGACGACGTGTCAACCAATTTCCATTCAAATAAATGTCATTCCTAAAATGGTAAGCATTCAGTACTTATATAACTATAAAGACTTCAAATGCTCCCTTGGTGAACTATACTGGATCGAGAAAAGTCCACAAAAAGCATACGATTAAACCAAGAACAAAATATGAAACGAATTATTCTCCAACTTTCTGAGTAGGTACCTATTACAGCTTTAAGTGAGTTAAAAATGTCAACTAGACTGTTCGTATACTTATTTCTTTCCAAAACAGAAACCTCTCTTCTTTCGGACCACAAATCATCTTCTTTATGCATTTTTGGTGTCATATCTTTTCCATTCTTTCGCATATAAAAAAAAGCAGCAAAAATAAATTTCTTTGCATCTCATTTATCCTCATAAATCTTTACAGCAAATTACTTTCAAAAGAAGTTAACTCAAAACAATGCTATGCCATGCCATTCAGTTAAGATGATGACACAAAAAGAGGTCCACACCACATCCAACACACAAATGCACCCTTATGTTGCTCATTTCCGTCAAAACCAAAACGGAACAAACAAACAACAACAACAAACCGCCCCCTAAAACTCCCTCTTACACTTGTCACATTCATTCCTATTACCATGGCAGAGAGAGATACTTATGCACAGAATTTATGGCTCGCTGCAGTAGCATAGCATATACATAGGAGCTAGCTATGGCTATGGTGTGGCAGCATAACCATAGTAACGTAATGAAACGGTTGGTTCCTCGTTCTTCTTTTGTATTCACTTGATTTATTTCTGTGTGACAGTTATATGCATAAAAAAGGCCACAGAAAATGAAACAAAAGTAAAAATAACTATGATGGAGCATAGAGGGTGGTCGAATGAAGCTGAAGGGGAAACGAAAGAAAAATGATAAAAGAACTCTTTGGCATTTCGCGTCCTAACACCGAAATGATATGCTCTCCTAATTTCTTGTAACCCCAAGTTACCCCATCAGACCCATGGTGTGCTATTTTTTTTTTATTTTGTTTGCTTGTAGGTTTTTAACAGTTCAAAAAAAAAGAAAAGAACAGTGGATCAACGATGCTCTCCCTTTTTATGAGCTCGTATTTGCAGTAAAGACAAAAGTAGCGGAACTATGGTTCTAGAATCATAGAAGAGAATGAAATGGACAATGACTCGCGACAAAGCGCAGATCTGGGGCACTCGGATGCTGATATTAACGGTCCACTGATAAAGCAAAAAATTAAAATAGTTTTTTTTTTTTTTTAATGTTTGTCGTATACCAACCAACGAACGAACGGTAGGTACCCGAGTGAAAAATTTAAGCCGGGCAAATGACATAAAAGAACAAAAGCACCCCAATGGGAATAACATTTCACAAAACAGTTGCCTGAAAAGTTAAGCTGAACAATAACAATCGACTTGTAGTCGTAGAAAGTAGACACGGGGTGTTGGTTCTTAATCCGATTTGAACCTTAGGAGTTGAAATTTTTGTTACAATGATAATCGAAAAATTTATTAACAGTATTCTGACAATAATTTATCTAATGAATAAAAATATTGTTAAAACGAGAATTGATTGATAATTAGTAAAAACTATTTAAACGACAATTAACAAAAAGAAATAAAATATTTGACTAGATCACAAGTCCATAAAAAGCTGAACTAATAGCTAATGGATTGGGTACATAATGAAGCAAATATCAGGGGTTTCAAAGTTTGATAAGTTTATACATTTAGGGCCAGCTTTTGAACAGAATCTTGAAATAAATTCAACTGTATTAAGTAGAATTAAAATTTAACTTTCAGTTTTCAGAAATCTATCGAAATCTAAGGGCAACACTATGGAAATGCGCTTTCATTATCGAAACAGAGATGGCGGCACTATAGAAAGGTAGATTTCAATTTCTATTTGAATAGTATCTTGACACATCTGTAAAAAATAATTACTCAGTTAATCCAGAGTTAATCCATCAAATTCAATGGATTAACTCGTGTTCGGTTCCAAAACTGAGATAATATGGCACTGAAAATCTAGGCCTTAAATATTTATACGTAAACAAAAACAAGTCTTAGGGCACAGATGGAATAAAAATAAGCAGTCATATTTATTCGATTTCCTTAGAACACTCTTGGAAAATTGTCTAGCTAGACATGGGCATATCCTTATGTTTAAACGCATTCCAACAGTTGTCTAAATATGTAAATACCTCTTGACATCCCTGTTATCTGCCAATTTCGTGTAAATACAATTTACACTTCCATTTCAAGATAATTTTACAATTCTTTGTTCATTGAACATTTATTTATTTAATGCGTTAAGGACTAACGTTAAACACTTATTATAATACTACTTAAAACTAGTACATACAAAATTTGCATTACAATAATGTATTAAAAAAGGTTTGTTTAAATTTAATACTAATACTTATTAAATACTGAAATCAATTGATTTAAAGGACTATATAATTTACTCTACTGAATGATGGACATAAAGGTATTTGTCTTCTTATGTTAGCTTGACTAAAACTGAAATGTAAACGACTCAAAGTTGATGGCGATGTTATAGAACCGTTTATTAATTTAATAATGTAACAAAGCTGTAAATATTCTCTATGCTTTGAAAGCAGTGGGAGATTTAAAAGCTTAACTCTTTGAATGTAGGGGGGAAGTGAGACTCCGGGCGACCATGGGAGAAAACGGAGAGAAAATCGCATAAATCTTTTCTGAATACCTTCTATTCTATCGATATGAATTTAATAGTATGGTGACGATACAATACAGCCATATTCGAGTATAGGCCTAACAAACGATACATATAAAAGTTTTAAGACGTATGGATCATGGAAATCTCGTGAGAATCGTTTAACGAATCCTAGAATTCGATTGGCCTTATTGATAATAAAATCATAGTGATGAGTGAATGTGAGTTTCGAGTTTCGATACCTAAATCAGAAAAATAGATGGTCTAATTAAAGGACAAGAGTCAAACATGTAATTATACAAAACTAATTTCTAAAAACTAATCAGAAGAGAAGAGTTATTAATAATTGAGGTCACATCGTTTATGTACAAAGTGAACAATAACGGACCTAAGTGGCTTCCTTGTGGAACACCAGAATTAACATAAAATTGCTTAGAACACTCACTACGGAAGATAACAGCATAATTTCTATTTTCTAAGTAAGAAGCGATCCACATTAAAAAACGATCATTGAAACCCAAGGCTTTGAGTTTTATTAATAATGTTTTGTGACACAATTTGTCAAAAGCCTTACTGACATCAGTAAACACACAATCAAATGAGTCAATACAAAATGAAGTGAAATGAAACAAGTTTGTAACGGTAGACTTATTTTGCACGAAACCATGTTGACTGTCACTAATAATAGATCTACAGTTAAACGACAAGACATTACAAATAAGAGACTCAAACAATTTTGAAATGACAGACAGTTTAGCGATGGGGCGATAGTTGCCGATATCATTTTTTTGTCCTTTTTTATAAATTGGTCTTATATAAGCACTCTTCCACAATATAGGAAAGACTGAAGATTTAAGAGATTCATTAAATAATAAACATAGAGGGTATGATATTTGGGATGCACACTTTTTTAAAACACAAGACGGTACACCATACCCACATACATACCCACTTAAGAATGACAATTAATTGCCGTATCTAAGTTAGACAATCTATGGAACATGATTATAAATAAGGTTTTGGAGTGAGACAGCTGTCCAATAGTAGAAATACTTTGCAATGGATTTATAAATAAGACTGAAGATGTTCAGTTATTGCTAATATCTGCCTATAAAAGTGAAGATTTAAACATTTCGTCTATTGATTGAGCAAACTGAGGAATAAATAGGATAAAAGTGAGTTTCTTGCAGTTAATAATATCAATTAATTGCGGTAATGGTCCTATAGTTAAGACTTTGTGATTATCGAAGATAAAGTTTTAATTGCCACCACTTAATATGACAAGACTCTGTAAATACCTGACTTCTTAAAAAGGCCAATAAATAATTAGCATTCATGACTGTTAGGGGCCACTGAATTGAAATCAATGTGTAAAATTGTATAGTCGGTTTGACTGATGTCTTTGCAAGTTAGATATTTATAACCAAGATACCACATATTGATTTGATCTTCTTATGCTAAATGCAGGCTGATTACCCGTAAAAATTTACATCGAAAATTCTCCTAACAACCAGGTTTTCAAGCAAGTAATCGATAAATTTCATGTCTAACCCCCGCATGGCTTCCCCATGCCTTTTGAGTAGTATTTTTAAGCCTGTTCAAATTTATTACCCGAATCCTATATATGGAACCGAATAGCAAATTTGAATTTCTTTCTAAAAATAATGATGTTTATAAATCAACAACAAATCTATGTACCTATCTACATACACAGGTCGGTATGGGTCGCTTATTTTATAAATATAGGAGCCGAGCAAATTTTAATGTCATTTTATCAGCAATTATAATTATATTAATGAAAACTTTATAAGCCATTTGGGACGGTTATGCTTTGATATAACAACATCGCTCTATATTTTTGGTGTTGCTATCAATGGCATACTCCGAAATAAATATGAATAAATGTTGCGAATAAATTTATTTATCAAAACCAAACCGCTCGTTCTCTGAAAGTCCACATATGTTTTTGCGTCAAACAAAAAGAACAAATTCCATTAATTATTATATACATATGTACCTATAGCAAACGGTCATCAATTTCGTATATCTGTCTATCTCTGTGCGAACAAATACAATCCCCTCCCCCAAAAACTCCATTTACCTATAGAGCGGTAAAAAACACAGAGTGTAGAACATTAAACCATAAACGTATACAAAATACATATATCAAAATTTCATCCACTTTTTAGCGCGGGTGGAATGGAATGCAAAAGTCTTCTTTCCTGTGTCCCTTTTTTGAAACATATACATATAGCCGCGCGGCTGTGGCCTCCATCAACTTTATACCTAGAGCAGCATCCGTTGCCGCATGATGGAAATCCAAATCCAATCTAGAATAATAATAATAATAAAAAAAAAATATATCGCATTTCCATTTTTTTTTGTCACTAGCGTTCGTTCACACTCGTGATCAAAAATGCAAATGCATACAAAACAAATAAACAAACTGGGAACGAGAACGACGACGACTCTACCGCCACACGACAACAATGATGACGATGAATACAACGACTACGACCATGAAATGGGGACAAAAGCATCAGGAGCTGGGAAATATATTCGCTTATTTGGTGGCAAATGTAGATATCTGGATCCAGGTATATCTTGGTGTCTATTGAACCTTTCCGCAGGGGATCTTCCACAATAGTGGCAATTGTTTGCATTTGTGAATCCGCAAATCGGAGTGTCTTACTTGAATTATTGATTCAGATAGAGCTCTTGGATAAATGGAGTAATTATTATTATGGTTTTAGGAAGAAAGGAACTGAATATACCGCATGAAGGCGAATTTCACCAAAAACATTGTACATAGTTTTAAGAAAAGTTTCAAATGGTATAACTGCCAATTTTTTTTTTAATTACACATTCACATTTGATGAAGTTTAATTAATATTCCGATAATTTTTGTACGAAATTTTCATTATTTTTTTGAAATATGTATTAACCTAGTTCCTTTAAAAGTCTGAAATGCACAGAGTTTGAAAGTAAAGGAACATACCTATTATTCAATAATGATAACAAGTAGCTGTGTAACCTTAAACCAGCTGTCAACTGTCAAATTGTTTTGTTTTTTTTTTTTAGTGTTGCCAACACTTTATTACAATATATTTATATATAACTAGCAAAACCCCCGCCCGCTTCACAGGGCGTTAAAAAAAATAGTTTTTTTTTTTAATTTCTTTTGCAGCGAATGTGTTGAAAAAAAAGAGAAAATTATTAAAAATTAAAAAAAAATGTTGCCGGTGACAGGAATCGAACCTGAGACCCCTCACTTCTAAAGACTTGAAATTTCATTTTTTTTTTTTACAGATTTTCTTTATTTTTTTATAATTTTTTTTGTCCTTAACCTTCTACCCTTATTCCTCTTTAATTATAAAAAAAAATTAAGAAAATCGGTCAACCGGTTTGGCAGATATTACAAAATAGCGGAAAATTCGAAATCTTAAATCTCTGCAAGTTCTTTACCTCTAGTTTTTAAATTTTGACAAAACGTTGCCTTGGAATACAAAATTATTTTTAATTAATTTTTGAAAAACAAAGCCAACGGTTTTATATAAAAACAAAACACGCTATACTGAGATCTCGTCTCATTCTTAGGAGAGGATCACTCAGTTTGCTTGTAAAAACACTGAGGTAAATAATTGTTTGAATTGCTTGTTCCAAATGTAACTATTTATAGGGTAAAATGGGTAAAACAAGGGTATTTTAAGAGCTTTGCCATTTATACGGTGCAATGGAGTAACACAAAATAAAGTACCGTCTGATCTTAGACAAACTATTTGCTATTATAGTATATAATTAGGGGATGGAATTGAAGTATTTTTTTGAATTTAGCTATAGTAGTGAAAATAAAAATATAGCATCCTAATTTAAATTTTCTTTGTCAACAATCTCAATCACACGAACTCAAAATTTTTTTGTTTTACTGTCAAAATACCGAGGAAAAAATTAAAAAAAAAAATTGATTTCTATTAGGGGAAAATGGGGTGAATAAAAAAATTACTTCCATTTTTAAAATAAAACCTTTTGTGTTTAAAATTATAGAATCATTTTAGGACCCAACATTTTTAAATATTTGGCTATTAAAAGGGTGAATTGGGGGTAAAATGATTTTACATACATATTTTTAAGAAGTTCAAAATTAAATAAGTGACTGATATTTCTTAAAATTTAGCTGTACTACATTATGAAGGTATATGGTGAATTGGGGTTTGCAAAAAATAGTATCCTTTTTTAAAAATTCTTTGTAAAAGGTAATATTTAAAGAATAGACTTCAAGTATTATTTAAGGGCAAGAAATTTTCCAAATTTAAATATTTATAGAGTGAATACGGGTGAAAATGACATTATCTATTTAAAGAAAAACATATTTGTTATTGTGTTTGAAAGTTTTTAAACTTTGAGACAGACTTAAGGGTGTAATATTTCTCACCAAAAAGCTTGATCCTACATCGTAAAAAATATTGGTACATTCAGTGAAATTGAAATAAATTCCATTTCTTCTGGGTTTTAGTAGACAATTATGTTATTTGATTTTTAAGTTTCTGTAAATTTTGTTTTGGTAAAGAAAATTACCCAATTACCGAATCTGGTGGTGGGCGTGGGGTAGGAATTACTTTCTTCATGATTACCAAATCTATAAATCGTCAACCCATCTGTGTATGACCTACAAATTAAAATCATAAAGTTAGACCAATTTATATTAAGGTTTTTTTTTTAAAGTGGACTCCAGGTCAATAAAAAAAACTCTTCGGCAGGCAAAAAAATTCATTCAATTATGCGAACTGGCATAATTTTTCTCAAAATGGGTTATATTTATAAGACTAAGGGAAATTCACCTTTCTTTTGCTACGGGAGCTTCAATGTGAGCTATATATAGTTATTAGCAAATAGTGTTTAATCGTTCAACCATATTTATAGCCATAGAACCACACATATAATACATATTCTCCATCTCCGCACTAACTTCCTCCTTTTAGTTGTTCTCATTGTAATACCATATGATTGGGAATTAGAACAGATTGCAAGTTAGCTTGGCTGAGGTTCTTTCGTTGACGTCGTTGTCGTTGTCATTGACTTTATGTTGCAGGTAGCGCTCTGTTAATGATGATGTCGGTTTAAGTTTCGCTTGATTGAATCCTTTATAGTTAATGTTTTGGCCTAGACGACTACTTATAGTGTCAATTGTCAGTTCACTATATAGCTACGGGAATTATAATTATGTTACGTATAAGTGACAATGAAGCGCCTCTGATTTGATTCTTAAATTGATATCATTACCCACAAAGCTGATGGTAATGTTTATTATATCTATGTGAGACATATCTTGTATTTTATATATAGGAAAGTGCTTTTGCACATCCTTTATGATGATGATAATGATGATGGCAATATAAATATTTGGGTTGTGATAAAAGGATTGCTCATTTTATACTGATGATGATGATACCAATGCAATCGATATGAATGTAACTTGATTTGGTTTTATGGATGTTCTATATATAGATAAGATTTTTTAAAAGGATACATTTTTTTTTAAATTAACTTACATATTTTCTATAAGTTAAGTTAAGTTTTTTTTTATAAAAATTATTCCATTCTAGTAAAATATCTTTTTGTGTATTAATAATTGCTGTTTTTATTTTATAAATAAAAACCTTTGATAATATGTAAATGCGACATTTTAAAACGCTATGGATTTCTTTTAAAAAGGATTCATATATTTTAAAAAGGAATATTTTTTTTTACTTTTTCATTTACAAATTTAAGCATCTGTAATACCTACTTACATTAACTAAATAGACAAAAACATCTTACTAAATCGTTTAAAATTTTGCGCCAAAAGGTTTACTTATGTTTAGCTAACTAAAAAAAATTATTTTATTTTTAAAACAAGTATTTGTATGTTTTTGAAAAAATAAATTTTCATACTGCCACTGATTTTTTTTCCTCAGAATTTTTTCTTAAAAGTCCTATTTTTATTTTTAATATTCAACAATGATTTTATGAATTATTAGTCACTTAACACTTAAAACCTGAATGCCTCCTAGTTTTTGAGAAAACTGAAAATGAGAATCTTAAGCTCCAATTGTTTTGGTAAGTCTATAGGTACTTAAATTTTCAAGGTTATTAACGAAAGATAACAAACCTATTCAGCTATAAGCTTAAGTTTATATTATTAAAAAAGGAGACTTTCAACTCATAAATGTATCAATCTATAAACACTTAAACTTCTATGAAGAATTAATTTTTTGAAAGTTTATAGAACTGATAAAGGTATAAAACAGCAACCTTTATGAATGCAAATTTATGGACTTGTTTTAATCCGATATACCGTATAGCAAAATTATTCTTATAGTTAAAGTACACCCGTATATACATAGATAACCAGGAGCTGCTGTATAATAACGTGCTGGTCTTATACTACATCCTACATGAACATGGCACATGTAAATATAAAATAAAATGTATAAAGAAAATCTTTTGATTTAATTGGATCACACACAAGCAAAATGATTCATTCATTTGGACATCCGATTCAGCTATCTGAATGCTCTTAAAGCCTCTTGTAATCTAAAATCTACTTACGGCTCATATGCATACATACATATGTACAAAAGGGAGCTTATGAATAAATATGTACCTAACTGACCGTAGATACTTGCCTGGGATTTAGTATATGCCACCATTTCGACACACATATACCCAACCGACCCATCAAGGACCATCACACAGCCCAAGATATGCAACAGGAGTTATCAATTTCATTCGGAAGTGTTTTCTATAGTATGTTATATACACCCGTTTGAGAATTATAAACCTGACATACGCATACCTTACCACAAAGTACTTTTTGGGTTGCATAGTGCATACTGCTGCCTGCATCCAAATGACTGCTCTTCTTATGTTATATACGAGTAGGTATACCATGAAGCAAAACCTTGAAATGTTCACTAAGAACAGAGTGCAGAAATCTAGGAAGCCATGTGGCCATATAAAGTACAACGGTATAAACCTAAGTAAGCAACTAAGTGCATCACAAAGGATTTGTTGTGAATCAAATTAACAAGGATAACTACGTGTGTACATATTTACACGAGAGTATGTTCATTTTTTGTGGTCCAGCTTCTATGGAACATTCATATGTATAGGTATGTATTTATGAGTGTGTTTGTATCCCCAAAAGAGCTAAGTTTGAATAAGAATTATTTGTTAGGTGAATTTCACAAGGTGTAGACAGGATTTTAAAGTTTTACGTGCATAAAATAAAAAAGTTAAGAATTATGTCATTTTCTCTCAAAAACAACACTTAATAAAGAAATTGTCAATTTAAACTGTTGATCATAACCTTAAATTAAACGCACATAAAAACTGTGTTACCGACATGAATTACATACATGTTATCGATAGTTTTTATGGAAACACTTTTTTTTCTGTGATAGCATCGCTGATCGCCCATGTTCTTTTTTTTAATCAATTCCCACCGCGAATGCAAAAAAAACACTCCTGATATCAAGAATGTTTTTGAAAAAGAGGCATACATAGATATACAAACTAAAATGAAAAAAAAATTAAATTAATCATTGAAATAAGTTTCGAGATTGGAAAATGCAGTACCATCTACAATCGCAATAAAGTAAAAACGCTGACTCGTATCGTATGTGAACTTAATTTTGAAAATGGGGAAGACTTTTTTTTAGTTCATTGAGAGAATTTTTTAAGCTTTCTAAAAGCTTTCTCTCGAAACTTTTGCAGGGTTGAGTCACGCTATTTGCTAAACGGGGGAAAGTAAAGAAACATTTTTTTTTTGTAATTGATAGAATTTGGAAAAATAAAAAGTCGCAGATAAAAATGTAATATAATAAAATATTCAAACAAAAATTTAAACCGGGATATGAACGTTGAAAACGTGAATGTAGATGGTTATGAAATATTTTATGATAAAGATAAGGATTATTTTCGATGGCATTGAATTTAATTAATGTTTTTAGAAAGGTTATGCAAAATATTTTAGTCATAATTGAGAAACTTTCGATTTATTTGATTTTTTTGGCGTAGAGAATTTTCGATAAACACACATTATTAATGATCAATCTGTTATAGGTTTTTACTTTTATTTTTAGAGGGCATGGCTTTAAACATTTAAAAAATTAAAAAATGATGAATAGTTCCGCTTATCGCAGAAAATGCATATTGAAGTTTAGCGTATAAGTCTGAACGTTGTAAGTTTGAGGTCTCAGCAGACGATCAAAAGACTTAATGAAAATAATTTTGATGTACAATAGATTCTTGTTAAAAATATCATATAGACCAATTTTGTAGAGGAAATTCATCTTCGTCAAAAATGGTTGAGGTTGTTTTTCGATGAAATCAAGTGATGTTATTTGAGAAAAACAAACTTAACTTCAATAGATGGAAACCCTGCTAGGCGTTGATGGTTAGAAATTTCTGCCTCCCCAATGAAATATTTAAAACAAATCTAAATAAACTGGACTATAATGAGTTCTCAGAAATCAAAAAATTGAAACTTTATAAAGTTAAGTTTAAAATTTATAAATATTTATTTAAGTTGCTGCCACTTATCTTGTAAATTGGTCATTAATAATTGAATGAAAGAAAAACCGCATAAAAGGTTGCTTTGAAGTTTAAATGCAATTAAACAAATAACAAACTTCTATAATATTTCTGTATTGTGTGTTAAGCGAAGAGTTTTCCAAAATTTTCTTTTACACCGTTATTTTTGTTTAAAAAAAATTCCATGATTATTTAGATATGTCATAAATTTACAAGACGAAAATTATTGTTAAAATTTTATAATATTATCGCAGCTTATAATGAAAGTTATAAGCTTCGGTAATGTTGATGTTCGTTAATGATTGTTTTTGAAGCTTTACGGAAAACTTAAATACAAATCAAATAAAAATAGGTGTTCAAAACAATCATATTAAGGGTATTCATGCAACGTTGTAAGTTTACGCCCTTTTTAATTCATTTGGTTAAATACTGTGTAAAATATGTATACAAATAAGCGAGTTCAGATTTCGAAGTTATTTTTAAATGGAGAATCTCTCCCAAACTAAATTAAAATCGGAGCCGAATGTCTCGGAACGGACAAAAAATGTAAGATACATAACAAAAGTCACATTTTTTTTTAAGCCGACGGAAATTTGATGAGAAAACGATTTAGGGGGGGCTAAATGAAGAACTGTAATAATCGCAAACTCACGGCAGTGATCGAACGAAAATAAGCGAATACAAGAAAAATCATATGGCGCACCCATAATGGTGGGAAATCCACTTTTCCTTGAGTTTAGTTCACTTTCGTTTTTTTTAGTAAAAGTTGTTTCGAGCTCTCAACTGAAATTTGTTAAAAGAGGAATCATAGAAATAAATGTTTCATTTCACTTCGATGACAATTCGGAAAGCATTAACTTTTGTTCATCCATATGGCCCATTATATGGATTTGTTTAAATAAACAATGCTGATCAATAATAGTCAAAATATGTATACGTCCAAAGTATTTTTTTTTTTTTTATAAACTAGTGTTTTTATTCACAACTTTTGTCGCCAACTACTTTCAATGCGATAGTTACAGAACACGGGCAGAGTTTTTTTTAATTCTCTGAGATACCTAATATATCATATTTCTAAACACGCCTAATTCTAAAAGTCACAATGACGTTTGGTTAAGTTTACTAAAAAAAATTTGGTTAATTTTCTGCAGCAAAATCCTTGGGGAATTTTAACCAAATCGTGTAAATCATTTCTCATACAAAATTTGACTGTTTACCAAATGGTAAACTTAGCAAATGGTAAACTTATCCAGTGTTTTACATCATTGCCCTCGAACTAGTTTTACATCAAAAACTGATAAGAAGAACCATGGCATAACCCCCAACCAATACTCAACGGGGCGTATGAGTATTTTTGTTATATAGTAATACTAAAAAAAGGAATAAGGAAAAATTGAACACATTTAATAAAGCTGTAAATTAAGTTACTTAGTTCTCTAGTAAATTAAACATCAAATTGATGAGCTCGGTTAAGAAGAAACAAAGCTCTTTACAAAAGTATTGCTTGGCTCTACTATATGGACATAAAGTTTACCTGGAAAGGTGAAATTCAGATCGCTATTTATACAAAATTCTCATGTGTAGTAGTTGGCATAGAAAATTTAATGGATTCTCATATGTTGGTGGAAGACCAAATTTCTACAAAACTAATGTGCGGCAAAGAGAATGAATATACCATAAACATTAGTGCTGTGTTTTGAAGTATATACTCACGGCTTGGGACCGGAAGATGAAATTCAAAATTACAGAATAGGATAAAGGGAATGAATGGTACACAAATTTCACATATATACATAAGACAGAAGAGAAACTGAAGTTTAGCATATTCCAAAATTATGAATCTTATAATCTCTAAACATAAAGCAAACCGAAATTGCATTAGATATGTTCTTGAAGTTGATGATGGTGTTGTAACTTGTAACTGTATGTCGCCCATGGTTATAAATATAGCCCGGTTTTCGTTTTGCCATCTATACAAAATAATAGGATTATACTCTTTCCATATAAGTACATATATATATTTGTTCTCTCTGAAATGTAGAATGATTTTAATCTAGAATATTGGTTTGTTGGCAGACAAATAGATGCTAGTCAATAGATAGATAGACAGACGGACAGTGTGATAATTCTTATTTTATATTTACATACATAGAAGGCTACATATAAATTTTGAAGTAAATCAATTTTAACCATCAGCTTTTGTGTGTTGTAAATCGTTTGGAAAGCTCATACATATAAACATATATTTTATAGATGTAGTAGAAAGATTATACAAATCTATGCTTGAGTTTATATAGGATAACAAATCTTTCGAATAAATTAGTTTGAGTCGGTTTGTCGGAATATTTGCATTACGTATATTTTATCTTATTTATATATAGAGTATATAGAGTTGAGATTTTAGAGCCTCAGGAAAGCTTTTATTACTAACGATGTGATATCAAATTTAACCTATTTTCAAGAATGAGAAGTATTTATTTGAAATTTATATGAGTTACTCAAGCAATACCTATTGGTTAGTTAAAAAATAAAGTACCTCAACTTAAGTACATATATACATTTCGACAAAATCCATATTTTTCTAAATGGGAAATTTAGGAAATTAAGGGTAAAACATTACATACATATATATATGTACACCAGAACCAATTGCTTTGAGGCCTATAGACACATTCCACCGAATCAAGCTGAACAATATTTGTATTTGCTTTACAGGGCAAATATTGGTTTCGTGTAAGAACAAATTTCGAGGTACCGCATTTAAGAAATTGAAAAGAATGTATTTTTAAACTTGTTTTTTTTTTTTAACATTATTATTTGTTAAAATGTAGCTACATTAAAGTTGTTAACCACAAGACCAAGGTCGTGTTCGTTTGGGGACGAATTTTTATTTTTGATTTCGGTAGGGTATCAAATAAGAAGCTTAAATTAAAATTAACAAGCTGAGTTGTTGCTATCTTTAATTTGAAGTTCACTTCGTTTTTCTCGAATATAAAGGGTCTTCCAATATTGACTTCTGAGCTTTGACAGTTGAAAGGGGTCATGTTGTTGAAGTTACATCTGACAAATTGGCAGTCATTTATTCGGTCTATTTGCCAAATCGCCATAGACGGAAATAGCGTTCAACAATACGTGTAAACTATAAAATTGTTTTATCAAAATGAGAGTTTCGTTCGGGCAACGTTCCACTTACTTTACTTATTTTGCCATCTTCATAATCGTCCTTCCGAGAGGAATATCCACAGTGTGGTGTATAAATTTAAGTCCACTGGTTAAGTAAACGATAAACCAACACCCGTACGTTGGCGAAAAGCAAGATCTGCCGAAAACAGGGTATGAACCTCAGTGGTAAAATTAGGAGGAGTGGCGAAGTAGACTTATTTTCTTTCTTAAAATTGGAGCAAGGTTCTAATGTTGGCCAAAAAAATAGCGTCGCTGTCCGTGAGAGTGTGCAGGAGAATCCGAGGTAGTCATTTTCGTGTCGCTCACAAGAACTCGGCCTTTCGCAGACCACAACTGATGAATGGGAACGTCAACAAACAAAATTGTCGAACTTGGGACTATACCAATCCACATGAGATCTAAGAGCGACCAATGTATCCCTAAAAAGTACCTGTGGATTTTGGGCTGGCGGCGGCGTCATCGATCCATATTTCTTTAAGAATGACGTTGGCCTGCCTATCACCGTCAACGGCGAGCGCTATTGGTTGATGATCACCAACTTCTTTTGGCCTAAATTGGATGGTATGGACACTTACGACATGTGATTTCAATAGGACGTCGCTACATACTACACAGCTCACGTCACAGTGGAATTTATAGTGCACGAGCGATGCGAGGGCATGATCATCTCATGTGGTGGTGAAGTGGCCACCGTGATCGTGCGATTTGACCTCGTTAGACTTTTTTTGTGAAGTTTTTTTAAAGGTCTATGCGAATAACTCACAAACCACAGTGGCTCTCAAAGCCAACATAACCCATGTCCTTTGTCAAATTCAACCGGATTTATGCGCCAAAGTCATTGGACATTTAGGAGGCGCGCCACTCAGAGATAATGGCATCGATAGGCCTTTGTTTTATTTAAATTTAAAGATAGGAAGCGTTTAATGAAAGATCCTATATTATTTTGATTTGATAAAAAAAAACAGTCTTAAGTATTTTTGAAAAGAAAGAATGTACAAAATTATAAAAACGATATTTTTCACAATTAGCATATTTAACGAGGAATAACTAAATACAATTAATACAATTATGCTAAAGAAAAAAAAAATATTTGTTCAGAAAAAATTGACTTTATTAATCGTTAAATATTTTATATATGAAACAATTTCATGTTGTCAAAATTAAAAAAAAAAAAAACTAGTTAAATCTTTAATTCAAGGTGACCACAAACCTTGAAGGGATTGCACTGCGAAAATTGGAATTAAACTTCCTCTAAGGGGCTTTTTCGATGGCAAGGAAATGTCTTCCCTATTTCCATATTAAAATTATATACGAGTCATGTCTAAATACAAATGAATTTTTACATTTTCACAAAATAGTTTTTTACGATTTTTTTTTTAAAGATTACGTCTTCACTCAAGAAATGTTTTCTGAAATTAAAAAAAAATACAAAATATTTTAAGTTTACGTCTTACTAAAATCATTGAAAAATATGACGCGGTTTATTATACAAATACATACATAATATTAATGTGGGATTAGAATGCTCTAATCTGTCCCTAAGTCCGCGTTCTCCTACTCTTCGTCATATTAGCTACCGCAATCGCGTGATTAACGGAGATTCAAAACACGAAACGAAGACAGTAAAATACAAAACGGGAAAAGAAGTGAGAGAAGGAACTCGAGGGACACTTGCAGTTTTAACCCGCAACGAACAACAGGCAACGATAAAAAAACGAAACGCTAGAAGCCACGAGATCTTGTCTTTTTTTTATTTCTTTCTTGTCAAGTTTTTATCTGAACTAAATATAATTTAAAACTAAAACTATAAATGTAATATTAAATTAAACTTATATCTAAAAATTGAACTATGTTAAATACTTTATTAAATTAAATTTGAAGTGCCTACATTTTTAATTTTTTTTTATTAATTCACTGAATTAAACTAAATTAACTAAAACTTGAGAGTGTTATTATTGTGTTCCCCTTTTACCTTCCCCACATTAATGCTCAATAATTGACTGTGTATTGAGTAAGGGGTGTACTAAGAGCAATTATTGATCCTTTTTTAAGCAATATTTTTTGTCTAGTATAATGCTTGCACATATAAGAGCTCAAGGTTTCTTTTACTTCTAGTTCAATACCTTGTTGCCATATTATTGATATACGTAAATATTAATACCACATTAAAATTTAATATGTTCTATGTTCCATATTTGAGGATGATTCTAATGCGTAGATCTATAATATAATATTAGCAGTCGAAATATAAAACTCCATAAAATCAATTTTAATAAATGCTTACAATATTTACTGTCTGAAATTAGCAATAAAAAAAGTCATAAAATTTCTCCTTATGTACCCATCCAAATCAAAACCAACATACATTATGTGAAGCAATCGAATTCATAAATTCTCAATTTTCTCCATCAAGGTTAAAGTATAGGTAATATTCCAATAACGTCTATTGAAAATTAATTCAGTGCTAAGGGGATGAATCCCTATATTATATCCTTCTAGCCAATGTTAATATGAATTCATCTTTCGCAAAACCCCACTTCATATATATATTTACAATTATTATTATTATTTTCATTTTTATTGAGTTCGATACAAATTGAACTTTACTTCAAACACATACAATATACATACATATAAAATATATATATTTGCATTACACAAATAAGGGAAAATATGGTATACAATAAAACAGTAACAACAACAAAAAATCGAAAACGTTTTCATGGCACCCAATTATTTTTAAGCTAACTTTATCGAAATATTTGAAATACATATCCCTTGAATATAAAAATCGGTCTTATACATTTGGATGAAGTGCGTAAAATTAAATGAAATGAAATTTGAATTGGCCTGAAGTTAAAATGTATGAATATAAAAAAATATTTTATTATTCTAATTTAAGAAACGTATCAAAAAATTATATTATTTTTTTGAGAGGTTTGCTCTCAGTTGTAATTGAATCCTTTTTATTTTTACAAATCATATTTTGAAGGTTAAATTTGGATTTATATTTTTGTTTCGCATTAATCGTTAAAAATTTAATTTATTTTCCATCCCTAATTGGCAGTTTACGTTGAGTTTTATTTTTTATTTATTATTTCATATTATTTTATTTCGCTCATTTTAAATTAAAAAGAAAAATATTTCAATTATTCGACAATTATAGTTAAATAAAAATAGAATTTAAGATCAAACCATTTGTTAAAGGTTGGGCTTTAGATTTTATTGGTCTTTACCATCACACAACGCCTTTTCTCCCTTTTACTAGCTCTATAGTATAAATATTGATATCGGGTAAATCGCATCGAGGTTAAAATCAAACTTAAAATAATTATTTTGATGGAGAAGTAAAAACAAAAAGGTTTTAGATTAGATTAGATCTAGATTTAGATTTTTAATATTATTTCATTTGAAGTTATGTAAAATATTTTACAATATTTACAATTATCTTCTTTTATATAAAAATTAAAAGAAAAAATTAATTAATTAAATTCAAGCTTGAAAGATATAAGTATACATACTTTCACTGTAATATTCTGTAATATTCGTTGGCCTGACCGTTTGAGCATCTGTCCTTCTGTACGTTTAAACGTCCAGTGTACATCGAGCTAGAATTTATGTAAACAGGTGAACCAATTTGCTTCAGATTTGGGATTGGAAACTTTTTATGTGGAGAAATTCGAATTTTTGTTTTATCTCACTTATAACAGAGTTACCATTTTCGAAACTTATATGTATTTACAAAACGTAAAATGCGAAATAACAATGAACACCCGCGAAACGTTAGTTTGTCAGACAATTCTTGCGATACATACCATACTCATTTAAATAAATGTGACAGTAATTTTTTTTTCTGACAAATAGTTTCAAACTTTAAAATGTAGTGTAGGTATATCATATATGTATGAAAAAATATTTTTTTTAAAAACTGTTCCAACGATTGAATTTTAGATTTGTTAAATAAATTAGATAGTGCACAATATTCAGACTTAAAAACCACAGTCGTTTATAAGAGCAAGTTCTTGCAAACCAGGTCGTATTTTTTATTTTATATGTTTATATAACAAAACTGCCCTTAATTTATTTGATAAAATTAAAAGCAAATTGCGAAGTATAAAAATGTGAAACGATGGTTTGTCAAATAAAAAAAAATAAAAAATTTCTTTAAAAATAAAATGCAAAACAACACAATTCGCAAAAATTGTTTATTATTTTCAAACTTTACATCGATCATCCGTTTTTCTTTTTTTACATTAACTACCCTTTGTTTTTATTTCAATAAAAGCCAATCTATGTACATATATTCTTGCTTTGTAACATTTATTATATTAATTTCCCCATTATGTTTATATTACTAATAATGTTACAGTGCCACATCATAACATCGATCGTACTTAAAATGAATTCATTACATCATAATAGTCAATGAGTTCAGACTTCAGAGAGGAGCACACATGTGTGGTGAATAGCATTGATGTGGCACGCAACAGTAATATAGTCTTTAAAGCACGCACATAATGCCGCATGTGTTATAGGTACTTCATTTGGTAAAAGTTCACAGTAAAAAGGATTCATGTTTATATCCTTTATCTACATTTGGTGTATGAATATGTATGAATTTGTGTGTGTAAATTGTATGCTTTATGATTAAGTATATCTACATTGTGTTTTTAGAAGCTTATGAAAATTTATTAAGGTAATACACATAAAGAGGAACACCTCAGTTGCGGTCGTCTTATTTAATTTGATGGTATATATTTAGGTAAAGAGGTGGCTTATCGTTATAGCGAATACATAACATCATATTATATTGTGTTATCATTCAGTTTGTCAAATTTCATTGAAATACAATTTTATGTCTCGGTAATTCTTTGATTTTGATTAGATTTTATTAAAAAAAAACGAACTCTTGTTTTTAATAAAAACTAAAAGTTTTTCAATTAAAATTGAACAATGGCGAAGCACCACTGTAAAGGAGTCGGATGATTGGTCTGGCAGTCGTGAAATAGCTATAACTGCAGCCTATATAAATTTGGTGGTAGCTCACCCAAGTGTTGTTGTTTCATTCAAACCTTCAAAACTAGATGGTCCGCCCGGCTTCGCACGGAATTTTTCATCAATTTCAAAAAAATTATAAAACAACCCTTTACAGTCAATTTTTTGTTACTCTTCAATAATTTGTATGCAAAACTGAAGCACTCCGAAATGGTAACACTATTTAACCACACATGGTGTCATTCCTTTTTCATACAAAATTTTACGATTTTTTTCCTTTCCATACAAAATAGAGTTTTCCATTATCACCAATATTTGCCCCGGAAAGTATGCAACTACGAGTTTTCATGATTTTTCCGCCTTTCTGATAGAACTTTCCAATTTTCAGCACCGTAGTGTATTCTGGTCCTGGTCCCATACGAATCAGCCAAGTTATCCGCGTACAAATACAAAACTAATTGATATTTATATCTTCAGGTAATACTAGCGTACCCGTACGAGAATTCTCGCAATTAGGTACATAAAAATAAAAGACGCAAAAATTATTTTAAAATTAACGGCCATAATAAATCTAACCGACTTAATGTCACATGCCAAAATATTACCAATTGGAAAGTGGATATAATTTTTATTGGAATAATATTTACCGAACAAATGCAGTTTCTGAACAAATAATAAACATTTTTAAAATAAAATTATAATTTGTCAATCCAGCAGGTAATTCCGCTTCGTTTGACACCCCATTTGTCAAAATCGGTGTAGTATGAGATCCAGACTCTAGAAACAATATTTATGATGATTTATTGAAAATGCTCTAATTCTTAAAAATCCGTACTTCATGCACTTGGCTTTAAAGAAAAGGTAATTTTTGCCAATAAATGTTGACTCAAATTTAAAACAAGGAAGTCCAATTTTTGACCATTTTATTGAGGAGCTTGGGCCATATATCAGCAAATACCTACAATTAACAAGTGTTGTTCTTTTTACTCGTTAAACCATTTCAAACTTCGAAAGGCGCAAGATAACTTATTTCCTTGGTTGCAAAATCACTAAAATCATTGTAGAAGGAATCTCCTTAATGAAGGCATAACACTCGTTAGGACAGAGTAGGTGATAGGTATAGTTTTTCCACCTCATATTCTGCAAAAATCCTTTGCCATTGTAAAATGGTAAAATATACAAAAGTCCCCAATTTAACCTTAACTAACTATATGGGTATACCTTTTTTTATTGACTTTATATCAAATATAAATTTTGTTCAAAAATGATTGCGGATTTGTTTTTTTTTTTTTAAACAAAAACCTTCAACATATTACACGCTATATAAACTGCATCAACTAAAAACTTTAAATAATTTATTTAAATCCAATTTGAGTTGGCCTCACAGTTGAAATATGAAATGTTTTAAAAAATAAAATATTTTCAAACTTAAAAAACAAAACAAAAATTATATTTACCAAATCGATTTTTTTCTCAGAAAGCCTTTTTCACACCACAATTATTATTGTCGTCATCCGTTTTCCAATAATTACACAATTTTTTATTCCTGCAATACCATCATCCACACGAGGATATCAACCATCAAAGTCCTTAAAGCCGTTTTCAAATAAAAACATAATTAATAGTATGCTCCATGAAAAATGTTAAAACACTGCAGCAGCAAAATGCTGAGCTGCATTGCTTGACACCTATTGGTTCTTCGAGCCAAGCCATACACATATAGGAAAAAGAGGACTTGCGGAAAAAAAAATATGTATACAAACAGCAACAACAAAAACATTAACAAGGGAACACAGTGTGGCACGTCGCACCCTCATTCATCTTTGTTTAAAATAGGAGTGTCATCCCGTTGCCGCCTGTATGGACAAACAAGCGGACAAATTGCACGAAATCCTTCCAAACGAAAACGACTCCACACCGACACGACGAGCATTCTGCCCGTTCGTTGTTCTCTCGGCGACAGCTCTGCGAGCAGCAATTAAAAACCGATTAGACTTAATTATTTCAACCCGCATATGCGGTTCTGTGAAATGGCATTACCATGCCATTCCCCCCAATTTCACCCCACTCATCTCGCCATATAAGAGTATAGGTAGGTACGAACGAATGCAGGCGGCTTTTGCTCGTGTATATCCTGATGGAATTTTCGCTAGGATACACATGACAAATCAATGCCATACCCTAAAGGCACATGCACCGCACTGACGGAGCTATACACTATTCAATTATATACACATAACGATCCCCACTCGGGCGCCATTCCAACTATAGCAGAGCAGGCTCTTTTTAGCAGCTCTTAGCTGTAGGCAAACCAAACGCAATTCTAATTTGCATTTACACTCATAAATTCATATCAAGGTACACAAATCTTTCAGGACTCGCTTTGCCACCCTTCAATTTGCAAAAACACGAACGGTGTCATTCCGACAGTATAGTGGAGGGTGGAGTTCTGGTATTGTGTGTTGCCTACATTTTGGTGCATTTCACGCGGCAATAGTTAACTGATTGAGAAATTAAATGTTTGGCACGAAGTCACCCCTTCAAGCCTCCCTCAGAACCTTATCATTATACTATGTATGTTTTTTAACGACCAAGTTGTAGGTTTGTTAACCCTGATGATTGCTACAAGGCATTGAAACACAAATTGAGCGTAAATTTGTAGCCCCACATGTGTGATGTACTCAAAGTGAAACGGAGATGGGGTGGGCTGATGAAGCAGCCAGCCACACTAAAGGCTTACGCCCGACACAAACCGGGCCTTAGTAAAGGCAGGGCAACATAAAACAAATTAAGACATTAACAATGGCCAAATGGCATGTTATTGTCTATGAGGAGTGGATAGGGCATATATGTACCTACATAACATACATACATATGTATGTATATAGGGGGAGCTAACTGAAGTTAAATCGTGTAGCAAAATTGCTTCGTGAAACTAAGTGATGGTTAGTGTTTCTTTGAATTTTCGGACTTCCATTTTGGAATCACTTCTCTGCTCCCCTTGTTTTTTTTTTTTTTTTTTTTGAACGAGAGCTTTTAGTGAAACCAAACTGACCTAAGGCAGACTTTACCGAGAACATTTGCTCATATTACATATCATTTGCTATTGTTGCTTCTCATTGTATTCCCTCGAAACAAAATGACGAGGCTTATGGAAAAACACACCCTAAAGGTTGGTTTCATATATGTACATGGTATATTGATGGGGCTACGACTTGGAAAGGATGTATGTGGAAGCTATAACGATGCGATTGCTTTTGTAAGTTGATCGACTTATTAAAGTCTTGGAGTTTTCATGTGCAATTTAACGATTGAGTAATTTCTGCAATGTGTGGAAAATTAGTATTTTAAATGAGAAAAATAAGATACAAGAAGTTTTCAAAGATGTTGCTTATATTATATGGGGTTTTAAGGACCTTCCATAAATATTTTTTTTAATAATTCATAAAAGTTCCTTAATAATAATAAGTCGATAAAATTATTGGACATGTTCAAATTTTATACAGTTATATTTTATGTTGGCTTGAGATGGGTCTATGAAAACGTCATGCGCCATAAGTATTTCTGTACTATTAATACTTTTTACGGGTAAGGGAAAATAAGGCATTTAATAAATAAGGACTAGGTAAGGTATCCAATAAAATTGAATACAAATATATCTTTAAAATTTAAAAAATTTAAAAAATTTAAATCCAAAAAATTTTATAATTTTTAAATTCTTCAAAAATTGTTGGTATCATATCATAATTCTTTGTCAGTCTTTTAAAATGTTTGGTTCTTTGCATCCCCTTTAAAGTCTTTGGCTGGCAGTTTTTATTTTTGATACTTTTATTCATTTTGAGTAGGTATTTTAGCCATGCAGATTCTTCTCTTTTTTAAGACTTTGTGCGTATTATACTAGTTAAGAGTTATATAATTCTATTTGTTATTATGGCATGGCCGTTTAAAATTTTAAACACAATGCAAAATACTTAGCCATTAATTCATACTTAAAATTAAATATTAAAAAATTTATCCCAATTCACTCTATAAATTAGTATCTAAATTTAAAAAAATATTTACCACTAATGATCTCCGAAAAAACATCCTCCAATAATGACCAATCAAACACAAAAATGTTTTTTTTAATCACTTTTATTTTGAACATATTCCCCATTACACCCTAAAAATAGGTAACTTAATTTCAAATTAAATTAAATTAAATTTTTTTCCAGTACCTACCTACTTTAACAACAAAACTGAGACACTTTGCTAAGGATTAATGTTGATGTGATTGATATTGCATAGAAATGAAATTTAAAATCAGATGCTATTTTTTTTGTTTTTTCTTGTTCACCCTATAAATAGAGTTAAATTTAAAAAAAAGTCCTCGAATCGCCTCCATTCTTTGAATATAACCTTTCAAAAAATAAATGTTTGAAATCTGGCGATATTTTTCGATTAACCCCATTTCACCCTAAAATATGATTACTTTTTGAAAAATATTAAGCTTTGAAGCTCTACTTTAAGTTGAAACTTTAAACAAAAAAAAAATGAAACCGAATGGAAGTTTTTTTATTCCCGTATTTTACTTTATATAAAGGGATTTTTTTCCTCAGTATTTTGAAAACAAATCTGAAATATATTGTATTTACGTCCGTTTAGATTTTTATTCTTCAATAATTAGAGAAAAAAAACAGTTGCATATTCGTAATGTTGCAAATTTGTGTAAACAATTCAAAGGAATCGGTAATTTTAGAGATTAGGAATTTTGAAAAAGAACAAATATCTACATATTTACAATTTTATTTATAAAGAAATATTAGATACAATTTTATTAAATTCCTTTTAACTTAAAATCAAAATTGATAGAGATTTTTGTATTACGTAACTTTAAATGTTACCACCTACGATGCTGGTAAATGCTATGTAACTTAACTTGCATTTTGATCCATTTTATCTAATGCTGAAATCAATATGTAAGTATTTACAACTTTTGTATTAAACATCAAAAGTTAATACTCTTTTGTGTTTAAGTTCTACCCCCTTATTTGATTCGACATCGAAAACTAGTTCCATAAATCTAACATCTTGCAAATTTTCAAATCTTTCAAAAAATGAACATAATATTTTTGCAAACAAAAAAAAGATCTTATAAGTTCTCGGGTTTTTTGTTTTCTAACACTTTCCTCTATACTCCCTCAAGGATACACAAAAAACAAGATTCACAATGCATTATTAATACTTATTCTATTCCAATTGACATAAGGGACAGAACAAGGGTACAATGATATGTACCTAATACAGCATAGCTCAGCAAGTATAGTGAACAGAAGCAAACAAACAAAATTTTAACAAAAAAAAAAAAAAAAAAGAAGAAAGTGATGTGCCTACAGCCATGTAAACCCTTGATAACATCATGTTACAGAGCTTAACAATGTCACTTGTGATTTGCTGGCCTGGTTTTTATCCTTTTTTTTTGTGAAGTTTTATCCTTGGTACTTATTATACTATATATTATATTTTTTGCAGTTTGTCTTCTTTAACCCTCTGTCTCTTTCCCTCTCTCTAACTCTGTTCATTAACATTGTACATTAAATGAGAAAAACAGTATTCTTTTCCTTTCTTTGTGGTTTCATTTCCGTTTCCAGTTTTTTGGGTCGAATTTTTAATTATCCTACATTAAGAGTGACCAAGGAGTTGGTAATGAGTTCAAAATGTTATTAAAAAATATAAACAATTATTATGTTTAAGTGTCCCTTTTTTGTGGCAATGGCGATGAAAAATAAATGAAAACAAAAAGGATGTGCGGTAGATTAACTTTGACTCGAACTCTATTATGATGAAGCTTGTTTAAGGTTTGTTTGTTACACTTTTATTTTTTTTTTATTTGTCAAATTTTAACCTCAACATCTAATTTTTAATTTTTTTCAACATAAAATAAATTTTAAAATATAAACAAAGGTTTTGAGAATTTTCTGAAACTAATTATTTGTATAACGAGTGTTTTTTAGCTTAGGGACTATTTATAAGAACGTAACGTTTAATTTCTTCACAAAAGTACTAAGGCATACTAGTACCCAGTCTAGCTAGACAAGAAACTATAGTACTAGTACTCGGTCCTAACGAAAAGTTAATACCTCATCATTTCTTCACTTCAATAGTACCGGATCTAAGTTCACAAAGCGGTACTAGGAACCTAATACGTTTAAAACTGGTCTAATACTGATTTTTACACTATTTTGGCATTTCAAATATTTTTTTGATACTTATTTAATATTTACAGCGCTTTTTTTTATTCATGGTGTTAATTTATTAGACCAAGAGCCCACGGCAGATTAAAAAGGAAATGAAAAGTACTAACTAGTACTCGGTATCAATTTGACAGGGCTTGGGCTTAGTACTTGTGCGAAGAAATCATTTGGTACCGATTTGAGTACTAACAACTATTATAATAACTTGGTAGTACCTGATTTTGAGGATCTAGCTAGTACCGGTACTAGCGTTAGTACTCTGTGAAGAAATCGGCTGTGTTACAACTCTTTTCAACTGTTTAGTCCGTCCCAATCTTAAATACGCATCCCAGATATGGACCCCTTTTTACGAAACGCATACAAAAAAACTAGAAGCCGTACAGCGTTATTTCATACGTTTCGCCTTGAAAGGGCTACCGTGGTCCGATCCTTATAACCTTCCTCCTTATGAACACAGGCTTAAACTTCTTCAGGTTCAGCCTTTGTCACAAAGGAGGATTAATATGGATATTATATTTATTCATCAACTTATAACTGGCGTTATTGATGCACCTGATTTACTAAGTTGTATTAGTTTTAATTACTGTGGGTGAAACTACAATATTCGTAATATGGAATTAATGCATTTATCCCAACACCGAACTAATAATGGCATGCAAGAGCCTCTAACCCGCATGTGCAGGCTTTTGAATTTAAAGTCAAACCTCTTTGATTTTAATATTAGTAACAATAGTTTAAAACATACTTTAAGGACCAGTGCACCACGCTCTTAAATGTTTATAATTATAGTTTTATTTCTTATTGTCATTGTCATTGTTATTTTTTTAATTTATTTATATTATATTCGTATGTAATAGTTTTGTATTAATTGTTTTTAAAGTGTATGTTTTGTAGTACTTGTTTTGTGTTGGAAAATTTTTGATCGCAATTGATGTCACTTGTACTAAGTTCTCTTCGGCAAAGATCTGATAGTGTGTTAAGATTTAAGAAAACATTTACATATATGAATTTTAATAAATCACGAGCGAATTCAAGAATTTCGGCTTCATTAAGTTTTAATAAAGATATTTACTGCTGATAAGTTAACATAATTAAATACACTTAGTAAATTATTTCCGAGTTTTCACAGGAAGAACTTCTTGGCTATACCTATTATCATGATTCTTCATTTTTCAATTGAACCCGATCTTATAAAAGAACTATTGTTAAGCCTCAAAATGTGTACACTTCATTGTTCACTTTGCCTCATATAAATTTTTCTTTCCCTCTTCCAACAGATATCAACGCATATCATCGTATCAGTACTTTTTTAAAGCAAATCATCAGCAACATCACGACTAAATGCAACATCATTTTGTCTTTTCATAGATGACTTGAGGTCTCTGTTTAAAAGTCCATCATCAAGGCATAACACGACAATATGTATACAAGACAAGGGCAAAGCATTATACTCAAAGAGAGTAAATAATTGAAAAGCATACAAATAAATCCATTCAATGAGTGGATGAGGATGGATGCTATGAAGTACATACATATTAGTACATATATTATGTACACATGTTTATCAAATGGTGCAACTATTATAAGATGTTGGATAAACAAGTTAATTAAGTGGATCGTCATCATCAACTAGAACCACTTTTTATGTTAGCAGAAGAGTATACTGGCGCCACAGAGATCCTTTTTGCATTTCATCATTCTTATTTATGGCCTTATTATAAGATGAGTTTCTTTGTATGTATAGACTTTGTGTATTTGCGAGGATTAATTTTAATTTTATTTGCCTTTTGTTAAAATATGTTCTTAAGGAGATATATTTAGATAATCTTGTAAAGAAAAGAAATAAAATAAAAATCACTTACCTATTCAAAAACTAGATAATCCTTAGATTTTAAATATTTCCAACAATGTAGTGAAATCTGTAAAAAAAAATAAATATATATAATTTAATTTAAGCAGAAATTTTAAGTTTTCTTTCTTTATTTTAAAATTTTCGGCATCCGCTTCTCTTTTTATAAGTGAAACAGTTATTTTACAATTAAATCAACTCCAAAAGAACAAGTGATCTGATTGGTTGATCCTATTGGTTGAATATTTTGTCATTTGACAGCTCGTGTTGATCGTCCAAAGTAATAGAATGCCCAACTGAGTATTTACATGTGTCGATTTCATATCACAACCTATTACAATATGTTATTTATGTATGTATATAAAATACAAAAATATCAAGAGATATTCGTACAGTGTAAATTAAATGAAATAATAAAGATCAACGTGTTGACTCCTTGGCATCATTAAAAAACTGTCGACGTATAGAATATTACAATGCATGAAAGATTGACGATTACAATAAAATGACGCCAGTCAGTGAATTCTGTTCTAAAAAGCAAATGACTTTTCTTTTTTTTTTAGATTTTTGTTTAAAAAATTGTTACTATCCGATAAAGTTTCTTATACTTATGTAATATATTAATTGCGATTGGTTTTTTTTTTTTTAAATGAAAGCTTTTTTGATGTAAACATTGGGTAAACATTTTTTTTAAATTTGGAAATTTTTTGGCGATTTAATTTTTCTGTTTGGCGATTCCGCTTTTTCAAACCTGACAACCCTAGCCACAATATGGTTTGAATAAAAAACACAAATAAAAACAGAAAGTTTTGAGGTCGAGGTCGATAAGCTTCGATGATGCGGTAGAATATTGTACTGCTTCAATGTTAAGCTACATAACTGCGTTGATAGGGCCATTACACGGTAAGGCAAAATAATCAACGTGTTGACCCTGAAATTTGTGAAAAGGCGAGTGTTAACGCAACTTTGACTTTTGATAACTTTGGGACAGAATTTGAAGTCATTTTGACGTCAGAAAGTAAAAATAAAGAGAGGAGGCATTAAGTTGATTCGGGATCTTAATTGAAAATTTTAATTGATTGAAAAACATATTTCAGGAGATAATTCTGATTTAACTCCGAAACTGGGAAGATCTCGCACTGAAAAACTTGCCGAACTCACAGGAGTTTTGGACTGTTTCATAAAGTTAGAGTAAAGCCTAAGCTACTGAGTAAAATATAAGATCATATTTGTGTCAAATAGACAACAGCATAGGTACCTACTTGTGGGAGCTAAAAAATTTGTCAGTCTTTCCAGTTTGTCGTATAACTAAAGAGTAGAAAATTACATTCAAATTGTTGTTTTATTTAAAAGTTTCAATTTTTTATTAAAATTATAAGACCCTATTTTAAGATTTTAATACTATTTTTAACGGTTTTACGACAGGCTCTGTTGCTACCTACCTAATCAGATTCACCCTTAAGATGTCGCAACACACACTCTTAGTACAAGTGTCAAGCTGACGACTTCTGTCAAATGTCATACCCGTTTGTAATTTCAATGTCAATTTCGTTGAAATTCTCTTTTATTATTTACGTTTATACCGTTATTGCTATTATTTTTCATCCTACTTTGACAAAACTTTACGTGAATCTCAAGTTTGAAAAAAATTGCTTTACCGGCGCGGTGGTTAAGGCTTTAAGTCGGGGGATAGACAGACAGTAAGAATAGCTGGAACATTAGTTATTATTCTAAATCACTGTCATGTAATCTTTGAATTTTTTTTTAATCAAAAACTTGATAATAAATTATTATTATAGACGTGTGTTTTCTCCCAATGCATCCGTAAACTTTTGAAGTGACCAGAAACCAAATAAAGACGTTTCTTAACCGACGCACGGGACAATAAAAATGTGTATTAATTGGCTTAGAAATGAATGTTTTGAATTATTTCGTGTGAATTTGTATTTTTCACGTGGTATACTCCCCACAGGGATGTTTTTGAGTTTAATTATTGATTGATTAATTGTTTTAGGATTAATTGTACCATTTTTAGTATAAAAGTCAAGTATACAGAAATACTAAGCTTGTTTTAGATTGGTATAGAAGAATTAGACCCTCAGGACAAACAAAAACATATTCATCCCATAAAAAATGTGAAACTTTTTATTCGAAGTATACATACATACATATGTATGTGCGATTACAGTACTATGCAAAAAACTATTTTTGGAAAATGTGTCTTTTTAAGTAAAAGTAAGTGACTGAAAGTGCTTGGTACAATTCATTATTTTCAGCCGTAAATAAAACAAGTAGTAGGTACCTTACCTACATTGTATCAAAAGTTTAAAATGGCATAAAGTTTTAATTTCAAATATATATAAAGAAAAAACAAAAACTGACCAAAAAGCGCTGAAGCATGTGAGTGACTGAGTTAAGGATAAGTTTTTATTCAGTGTCCTTTCAGCTTGATGGTTGGTGATGTAGTGGGTTAAGGTAAAATAATATTGCAACATGCAGGTTTCTGAATTTTTCCACAGAGTACCTATAGGTAAGTAGTGCATAAAGATATGGATATATATGAGGTTATGTTACTTTATGTGGCCCAGACAAGCGTGCCCGTGTAAAACAGGTGGACATTTTGTGTGGTTGTACATATACACCACTTGGACTCCTGCCAGCCTTGAGGCATTTATATATACATATGTATATTGTATATATATACAGCTTGCTTCCAGTTGTCTGCGTTATATGGGTACATGCTCCCATACGAAAGCAACAGTATCAAGTTAGCGGAAAATTTATTCATGAGGAAAACAAAATTTACACCGACCAGTGATGGTCACAAATGATGAAAATTGATTGTGAGGCAAATTAAACTTCTTCTCGTTTCGTGTCCGACCGTTTGATGAGAATACTAAAGGGAAAAAACCTTTTTATATTTCATAAGTTCATATATAGGAAATGACAATTTTTGTGGCCATAAAAACCTATTTTAAAATATTATTCCATATGCTTAAGCTTAATGTAAATATTAAAATAAGTTTAACATAACCTTTTGTAATAGATAAATATTTATTCAAAATAGCAAACGGGGCTTAGAAAATAAATTATCGTTCATATCCAGATTCTTACATATGTATGTATTTTAATAAGGGTTAATTCAATGATGACAAATGAAAAGGAACAATGTATGAAAGCGCCATTTGCATAACGTTCACAGTTTAATCTTAAAAGTCAAAATAATAAACGTGAAATAGCGACGGGTTAGGCTTTATTTCATGGACTATGTGCAAAATATTATAAATAAAACAAAATTTCTACTAAAAATTTAAAAGTTAAAACACAGTGGAAGGTGGTTTAGTGAAAGAGTAAGGACAAGATATGTCAAATTTTTTTTGATTTGCGTCCAGCAAAAAGGTTCTTTTTACTCCTATTTCACATTTTACTTAAATTTTCCATTTTTAAAATAAAACAAAAGCAACAGACACAACAATTCATAAATGATAATAATTTTGACAGATATACCTATGATATTTGTTAAACGTCACTTAACTATTGCACGAAAATTATTTTTTTTTTATTAATAGAAAATTTTAACATTTATCTTAACTCTTATTCCATGGTTTAATAAACTCGTGGAATAAAGGTGTTTTTTATTAATACATAAGGGCATGTAACACTTTATCTTATTTCACAGAAGCTATTCTATGAAACACGGCTATAAATCGGAGATTAAAACCTCCAATACCAAATTTTTTTGCTTCTCTGGAAAGAATCCTGAACATCCCCAGAATGTACGAAAATCAATCAGAGGCCGTTAATGTACTAAATATATGTACCTCCGTTTTTGAGTTTCGTGCCTTCATTTAAAAATATCATGTATTCCTATTTTCATAAAAATAGGTTGAGTAGGTATATGATAAACAAGTTTTAAACAATTGTTTTCAATGGCCCTGACAAATAAAAATTTATGTAAACTAAAATGTAAAAAATAAAACAATCAATTTATTTCGAGTGAAATGAGGAATATTAATTAGTTAAGTAAAAAAAATTAAAATGTTTAAACATGTCCTCCAATAACATGTATACCCTCGTTTATCTAAATATTTAGACACTTGGAAACAATTATTTGATGTAATTCAATGTAATATTTTATTAATATTGAGAGCAATGTAAATATTGTCATTCCGCTTCAGTCAAACTTCGAAATTAGGAGGGGTTACATTTAAACAAGTACTTTAATAATTAATTTTTTACTGTCTATCGCAATGTCAAACAATTGGATACATTTTTTTTTACATCTGTATCGCTGTGTTTTGTTCATTCCTTTTTTTTTGCTGCCAATGCAAAAACTGAAACTCAATTAGAATGATAAATGACTAAATTAATTTCAGATTGTTAGCTCAACACTTCCCCAGGCGGTGAGCCTTCATAAGTCCCTACTTGCCATACATACATACATACATACAAACAAGCAAAATTATTTATCATCGTTCCTATTGTGTGTACAACATGCAGTACCTAATATTCTTTCATATAACTGAACTCTGAAGCTCATCCTAGAATACTTACATACATAAATATAAACAGTAATATAATACTTATCCTACATAAATATTTTTTCCATTCAGTGTTCACAAAAATCCGGCAAATTTATGAAGAAAATTGTGCCTTTTGTTCTATATGGGTTTTATGTCCTGCTCCCTTCGAAGTCATTAATAATTCATGAGTTCTCTTGCCATCAGGACATTCACATTTCATAGAGTTTAAGAAGGTAGTAAGGCAATGATGCTGTAGATTAATATGTTTGAAAAATATCGTAAGTCATCACCTTCATTATTGTCATCATTGTCGTTATCATTATCAAAAAATTTGGAAAATATGTATTAAATGAGCGGAAAAAAGAGACCAAGGGCACACACAACTTAAAACAACAACAAATCTTTTTTTTTTATATTCGGTCTCACACAAATGAACAATGTTAAAGTCATCATTCACATTTAGCGGCTTAAGGAAGCTATGAGGGAAACTTTTTCTTACTTCCACAACAACCTTTGCCACAATTTAATTTAGAAATAAAAAATAAAACCGGACGAATAGAAAATAAAAAAAACATTCCCAATCCGCTTAGGGCTCAAATATTAACTTTTCCATTCCGAATATTGGGGACACACAGGGTTTTGTTTTTTGATTGCTGTTTGGGTGAAAAAGTTTCATTTCAGGGACATGAAAATCTTTTTAAGCGAATTGAGTGTTTTATGAAAACTTTTTTTTTTATTTTGCTTTTTTTTTAAGGTGACTTAAAATCTTTAAATTGAAATTTTACAATCGTTTTGAGTTTTCGTTTGTGGTAAATTTTCTATTATATTATTTGAGGATTTAAATTAGGTTTTGAAACTCTTCATTAAGCAAAAACTCAGTTTACATATAAAAACTTAGATCTATATGATTTTGATTCGTATGGGATTGTGAGCTTAGTGTTGCACAGTGGACATAACTGTTTTGGTTTTTTTTTGATGAAAGAAATACATAGCTTAGAACAAGTATCTTTTCGATGCCATCAGAAGCCATCAAAAATCCAATTTATTGATAATAATAAATAAAAGAAATAACAACTTAACATCGCTATACCAATTATGGTAAAAGTTTTTTTTTATGTTTACAAAAAATAATAGTAAGAAAGAAGACTTATAAAAATTCCACGATAGGTCAATTGTTTTGATTAATAGGTATTGTTAACCTGAAAAAAAGCAACAAACGGGTATGCCACAAGGAAGTGTCCTAAGATCAACTTTGTATTTTTTTTATACGAGTAAAAAGATGAAAAATGTTCCAATTTGTATTAAAGATAAAGCTGTTTCTTACGTTAATACTGCAAAATACTTGTAATGAAAGTTCAAATACAAAAAGAATAAAATGATATTTTCGACGGAGAAATGTAAACAAAAATTACTGCACCTTAATACACCAGTGGGCGGGTGGTCTACGATCGAAGACCAACCGACTTCTAACAACTATTTATCTTACGTCTGCCCTCCACAAGAACAATAAGGAGACTAATTAGGTAGAACAATCAATTATCTACAGCTATTGTGAACGATGGTACAATCAGATTTTTTTCTAAGAGTGACGGCATTTTAAAAAATGCGCCTACTGTAGGGCTATCTTTTAAAAATTGCATTTATAGATTTTCCAACTAATTTTTTTAGAATATTTTTAATTGTATATTTATTATCTTATTAATAAATCCAATCCATTTAACTTCAATGTATAACCACCCTTTTAGCTTTGCACAGCATAAAATTATGCATTTAAATATAAACAATTAAAAAAATAATATAAATAAAATAAAAGTTATTTGTTTCAGTTATTTATATTTGTGTAATTTTGTTTGAAAATTAACTAACATAATATAACCACACAATAATTAAATTTCAACATTTTCAACTTATTTTCAATTGTTATGCTAAATGCATTAATTTAGTTACCAACCTAATGATAGTAATTTAATCTACATTTATAATCATTTACTGCTAAAATTCGCCTAATAAAGATAATATTAAAGAAAAATTGATCGTTTAGGTTTCAACATCAATCGTATTCTTTGTCTAAAGTACCTAAAATTTTGAGTAAATCATCTTTAAATTTCTGGTCCTTCGAGCCGGATTTACAGTACTTTATTGGAATATATAGGTACTAATCTTTAAACAGCAGCACACACATTAAAATTTATATTATTTTTAATGTCAACAAATTTAATGCCAAAGTTGTATATATGTTTTAATTTTCAATCACATGGAGAGGCAAACAGTTTATCCCTAAAAATGCAGGAAATTTATACGAGTATAATTATTGTTTTCGAAATTTATATATAACGGCTTAAATTTACTTTCCAGTAAATTTTCATCCAATAGTATTTACGTTTTTCTTTATGTCCACATATGTGTACGATTTATGAAATTGATTAAAAAAAATTAAAAAAAAAAAAACAAATAAATGCAATGTTAAAGAAATCCAAGTGTATACCATAATATAACTAAATATATTATATTTTATCATGTACATGGTTCGCTGCACGCACAAATTATGTACAAAGAAAAAGTAAGTGGGATAAAGGTGATTATGCGGTAGCAAAAGCACAGGATATTTAATTATGATCAAGTTGACATTCAGAGGGCTTTTAAAAATACAGAATTAAATAAAAAAAAAATAAATATATACACATAAAATCAATGAAATAAACGATGACCTCAGGGAGGATTTCATGCGATTAATTTTATGTGAATTTATTTACTTGCGCCAATGATCATTGTTGTTGGCAAGAGTAACAAATAATGAATTTCACATATAAATCACATGGGTCATAGTTACGCAATAATGCACCACTTATTGAAATAAATTTTAAATTAATAGTTATTTGAATAGTTAAACGATTTGAGAAAAGAGCTTTTTTTATTAAAAATTTATCATATTTTGGTTGAAGAGGAAGTATGAAACTATTAAATATAACTTACAATTTTAAGTATAAATGGAATTTTTGTATTTAAATATTGTATACAAAATAAATGGGAAGATACCGAAATGCCAATAACTAGTTGAAAAGTAATATTAAAATATAGCAAAAGCCTTTTTATTCAGGACTTTACTTATGGACACAGAAAAGTATGAAAACAGTATTTAACCATTCCGTGTGAGTGTTAGTTAAAACTGAATAAAAAAAAATGCATGTCTTCAGAAAAATTACTATTATTGGCAACTTAAGCAAAGAACCACAAGTAAGTGCGACCCAGTTGTGCATTTTATTTTAAATGTTATAACTTAAATGATACATAAATGAATTTAAATATAAAGATTTTTTAAAGATCTTATTACGTTAGATAGATTTTAACTACAAGAGCAAGTTTTATTTATCAATGAAATTATTAAACCACCCTACCCAACTCACAACTTTAATTATAACCACACTCTGGAGAACCACAGGAGCAAATATGTATATGTAAGTACTATTCGTAGATATTTTTTTTTAATTTTAAATTTAAATTAAGATGTTAAAACTAACCTCAAATTTAGACATGCGATTGTAAAAGCAGTAGGATTTCTTGTGTCTCTATTAAAGTGCAAGTTTTATGAATGTATTATGCATACAAATGTGTAAATAATAATAATAATAAATCCCGCATTTTGTCAACAAATATAGCAGTCGTTTACAAGCAGGCTTATTCGCAAGCCAAAATATGATACAAATTCCATTAGTATTACTCACATGTTAAAGAGACTCAACGAATTTAATTACGATAATTTCAAAAATCAAGTTTAATATTATAAAATTCAATAAGTAATTATTGTACTTTTATCTACACTAAATTAAAGATTTAATAAAAAAAATATAAATACAATACATTTCTTTAAAATTAGATATTTGACAACTGAGGTTAAGTCATTTTATTAAATTTATGATAAAAATAAATATTTTATATGCAGCTATTTATAAACAAAAATCACCTAAAAAAACCCGTGCAGAGTCATTTATTGTTATATTATAACTGAATTTATTAATTTATATTTATTTGAAAAAACCCCACAAACAAGATCCTATAAACTTTTAATTATTCAAACTTCTTGAAATTTCCAAATAAAACTTGAAGGGTTGATAAAGAATAAAATTATTAGCGCAAAATTTTAAACGATTTAGTACGATGTTAAAGCCATTGCGCCATTGTTTTTATTATCATGGGATCAATAGGAATCATCACCTAAATGTAGTCTGTTTGTACAGTAGAAGTATGCTTAACTGTAAAACATTTACACCACTATTGATAAACTCAAACCAAAGAAGAATTATTTTTAATCAATGAAATAATTGCAAAACCTTAGCAATTAAATAAAATTGAAGTAAATTCATGTTAATTAGCTAATTCAAGGAGATGGATTAACGAGTAAAAAACATTAAAAATACCTCTGATATTTTGGAGCCAACCACTAGAGCCAAATGGAAAATAAACGTTAGTCAAACATAGGCATGTTACATATTTACAAGCTTAAATGTGAGCTTGTGAGAAAGTTTATATTTGAGTTTATATTTGCAGACTAAATAATAAACTTTGGCGACAGGACAGTTCTTTAAGTAAGTAAATATTCGTAAAGATTTGCTTCTTATCTTTAATTAGCGGTTAATTGTTTACTAATAAGATATTTTATTTTTTGAAGTCTATTTAAGAATTTCTGAAGACATTTTTATCTTATTACTTTGAGCGAGCTATTCTTGTATATAAATATATATAAAATATTTCTCGGAAACGGCTCGAATGATTTGGATGAAACTTTCACAGTTTATTTCTATAAATGATAAATTTTTTTTTTAAAAATTAGATTAAGTAAAATCCGCCCACTGCCACACCCTCCTTTCCTATTTCTTAGTTTCTCGGAATTGGTCGGAAACCTTTCTATTTTTCGGAGATGGCTCAAATTATTTGAATGAAATTTTCACGCCCACCTCTATTGTTTATTAGTTTTTCGGAAATGGCTCAAACGATTTGGATGAAAGTTATAGAGTTTGTTCAAATCAACGAAGACAATTTTTTTAAATTAAATCCGCCCACTTTTCTAAGAAATTAAGTTCTCGATAATGGCTCTTAAGATTTAGATGAAATTGGCAGGGAGTGTTCTGATGACTAAGAGAAAAAAAATACCTTCAGAAAAATCCACCTGCTGCCACGCCCACTTTAATTGTTTCTTGGTTTTCCGAAATGGCTCTGCAAATTACTCCTAAAGTATGGATAACATTTTGAGCGTAGTTTAGTCGGATGGTACCTCCACAGTCCACACATGTTGATGTATGTTTACTTATATGTAGATATATGTATCCACATATGTGAAAGTATATGTGGAGATACCTTGTTATGTGTGGAGATAACTTGAATGATATACATACCTCCACACTTCCGAAGTTACAAGTGAAGACATCTCCATATTATTTGGGGATGCATGCGGAGATACTTCCATATATGTATGTGGAGTCACCAGGCAGGCGCCTATATCAAAAGTTCGACGGATAGACCATGGAATGACAGCAATAAGATCTGGATTTACCATTAGTGTAAACAAGACTTTAAGCATTTTTTTTTTAATTGTTATAGTGTTTTATTAAACCGTTTAAAAGTTATGTGAGAAAAACTGATATTTTTGACATACCATCTTGAATAATTTTTTTCACAAGCCATATTTAGCAATACAAACTGGGATGATCTCCCGGAAGAAACAAGGACTTAGAGGTATCCATGCACCAGTGTACTAAGAAATCTTGATAGCCTTAAGCCGACAGATTAAGAATTAAGGGAACATTGTTTTTTTTAGTGTATACTGTAATTACAGTCCTGCTATCGAAATAAAAACCCCTGGTAGGTTTTTTGGCGTTCTAAAACTTATAACCCGCACCCAAGTGGATCGAAAACTATTGTGAACATTCCGGTTAAAATAATAACGTCTTCCTTTTCCATGCATGGATAGGGATCGTGAGAACCTACATCAATCGTTGATTTTTCCAAAACTTCCGCGTAAATTCCCATATGGTGCAGGTTTCATACAAAAATGTTACAATATATTGATTGCAAAATATAAAATATCTGACCTAAATTGGTGTGAAAAAAAAAAAAAAAACAATATTGTTTACAACTGTCACGATACGTGTCACAATAACATGAAATTGTTTTAAACTTTATACAAAAAAAAAAAAAATGAAAAAAACGGAAAACCAATTTTGTGTCAATATAAAATTTATAAAACTTGCAGTTTGCTCTTACGCGGGTTTCCACTACCAAACCCACTCAAGTGACTTATTGTTCAACCGAGCAAACACGATAAAACTAGCTCCATCAACATTCAACAATACCCCCCGCCCATCCCCAATTTGACCATCTTAAGTGCAAAACTATGTATACAATACTTCTCTCTTGCCTTTCCCATCTCGAAAGATTGGCCAAGAAAATTTTCTGAAATTAATTTAATCCCCTTTTGTTAAGGTTCTGGTGCTCTCCTGACAGATGCTGGTACGTAAGGTACATATAGAGAACTCGGGTTGTTCTTCTTGTTGGGATGACGATGATGATGGCAAAAACAAATATTATATAGCCAAGCCACGTATAATTATTATTGTTCCAAGTACCCGAACAGAAGTTTACTGGCTGAGAAAATATTTATTGCCACTTAAGGACGATAAGCACCTCTACACATGAAGCCACCCCATGCCATCCATATAGGTACACTCACATTCATTATACTCTCTTTCTTATATGATGCGAGAGGGGAGCACATAAATAGTTCAATTTCCAACAACCCCCTCAGTGTGCGAGTAAATTACCTGTTTTTATGTATATGTGGTGGCAGTAGCGGCGGCGGCGATGGCACTGCCTTCCCCCGGGAAAAGGTGTAAATATTTCACAGAACGTTTACCGAGTAGCGCCACGTTTGTATCTTCACGTTTCATTTAACTCGCGTAAATGTGGTCGCGGCACCTTGAAAATTGGGGTTGCACCCATTTCGTGACATTTAAGCTGCGATTTTTCTTCTTTTTTTGTTTTTGCTACGATATCAGCTTCAGCCCCAATCTTCATTCTCTTGCTCTTCTGCCTCCAATCCTCTCCCACAACCATCCATTAACTCTCACCGGGAGTGATGTCGTTTACAATTTCATTCTCTATGGTAAAGGTAAGTACTTTTTTGTGTGCCTTTTCTTTCTTTTGGTGGCATCTGGAGTCATCTCTAAGTCAATTTGGAATTTGAGATATGAGCAAAGAAAAAGCGCTTTGGCAGATTGTGTGAAAATTGAAGAAGGCGAGGTATAGAAATGTGTGTAGAAATGTACAAAGCCATAATTCTTTCTATATATAATATAACAACTCCCGCACATTTTTTTAAAAGTAATTTTCCATGTGAACAAGTTTACAGAGTTTCTGTTTTTTTTATACCTAACAAGATGTTTTTTTTTCTTTTCTTTGGTGTTGTTAGAAGTCAAGGTCTTTGATTTGGTAATTCACCAAAGTGGTTGGGATATATTGTCTTCTTGTGGTTGTTTTGGGAGATATCTTGGTACGAAAATGAATATTAAAAGAACCAAACGGTTCTTACGACGCTGAAGAAATTAAATTCACGGGTACTTATTTCTTCTTATTGCTTAAGGATATTTATTTAATTATAAAAATTATATGTCTTTAATAAAATGTCTTTAAATAATGAAACTTAAAGGATCTACATTCAAAAATTATATAGAAAATAGAAATACCATTAGAAATGACGACTATTCAATTAGTTCTAAAGGGTTGTTGGGAATGTATTCTTATGGGAGCTTTCACACATGTCAACTGAGATTGAACTAGGTTAAGGCTGGACCACACTGTGAGCAAATAGTAACACAAAATCTTGATTGACAGAAAAGAATTAAAACATATTCAGATTGTACATAGTATCCTTTCACACGAGGAAACTGCATGCAACTTTCAGTTTTTAGGGGAGAAGGGCACCAAGTAAGAGACGGTAAGAACGGTTAAAGTTTGATGGAGATTGGAAATTAAAAAATCTCCAGCAACTTGTTTCCTCGTGTGTAAATTTCATGCAACGTAAAAAAAAGAACGCGCGATATAATTAAAATAATGAACGCACCACAACACCAACTCACTGAACATAGCCATTCCGGAGTTCAATCATACGTCAATGCGACCATACGTCGTTCGCGTACTCGCCAGAAACTACCCAAAACTACAATTTTCTATCAGATTTAGTCCGAACGTGTTCGCGTACGCACATTTCGTGTAATTTCTGGCAGAAGAGAGCGCTCATGAGAAAGAAAATTATTTCCCCTTCTTGTCAGTTTTTACCCGAAAATTTCTTCGGGCACAAATTGGTAAGTTCTGTTGAAAGTAAAAGAACAACAACAAAAATACAAAATGGCGCTTGTTTACTTTTTGTTTTGTTGATCTAGTTGAAAGTGAACTTTTTTTTCGTTAAAATAAAAAAAATTAAATCATTTTAAATAAAAAAAAATTAAAATTTGACAAAAATAAAGTAAATAAATAAAATTTAACCAAAGAAACTTTTGAAGTGTATTTGTAAATATATGTTTTATTTATTCAGTGTTGTGCTTCAGATGATTTCTAATAAAATATGTGATGTTCCTTTTAAGTGTGTATTTTCTGTTTGTAAATATTTATAACGCAAATTAAATTTTTTTTTTTTGTAATAAAATTAAATAAAGAATATGAATTTATGATTGAAATTTCAATGTTTTCGCTGTGTTTACTTTTTTTGCCTTTGTTTACTTTTTGTTGACGTTTAAAAAATGGTAAGTATTTTGGTTCAACGTGTTCGTGTATTTTCGGACAGTTTCACTCCTCTTTGAGAGAATTTCATCCCCACTCCTCAAAATTTGACAGATTGCCATTTTTAGTCCGGAAAGTACCCGAACAAACCTAATGTGAAACAAGCAACAAAAAAAAAAGCAGCCCTGTTTGTTACAATAACTATAAACACTTTTTTAAAGGCGCGGCTAGTGTTTGCTTGGATTGAATTATTTTCCCTACAATTAGCACCCTCAAATTAGAAAGAGATAGTTTTTGGAAAAGCCCAATAACGAGACCAGCTGTCATCATTGGCCGCGTTCAGATTTGTATACAAAGCGATCTGGATAGCTTTATATATCGTTGTAATTCCATGTAAAAACACAGCTGATGGAAAACAGCTGTTACAAAAAAAGAAATGTCAAGCTATTCTAAAAATTCTGTTATTATACTCATTTATCCTATAAGAAATAGGCTACCCGAAAGCCATTGAAAATTCCTTTTTGCTTTCGTCTCCGTTGGATTTGGAAGTCTAATCTAAGTCTAAGTGTCCATATCATCCAAATTCAATCCAAAAGAAGTTGGTAATTGGCGGCCTATATATATATAGCGCTCGTCGTTGACGCTGATAGCCTGGCCAACGTTATTCTCATTACGATTACACTGCCACCCGCCCAAAATCTACACTAAACAGAGACTTTTTCGGGATGCATCGTCCCAAATTGGACTATTTTGTTTGTCGACGTACCCATTTATCCAGATATGGGCATCACAGCTGATGATGATTGTTCGATGAAAATTGGGATCAGTTTTGATTTATGAGATTCCAACTGCTCTAGAGCCCATTCAGCGAACACATTTCGTTGTCTATGGTTGTTTATCTTCAGCTCCTGGGACAGTTGAATTTAGTACGTGTGCAGGCCCAAATGGCAAATAGACTGAATAAATGACGGCCAATTTGACGGATGTAGTTTCAATAATAGGCATGGCCGCCATCAACTGTCAAAGTTTGAAGACCCTATTGGAAGAGCATTGAAATGAATCCACACAAGAAAGCGACACTATCTTATCTTATCTAAAATAAAATACAAATACAAACAACAAAAATTATAATATCTATAATGAGGTTAGATTTTTATTTTTGCCAAACTAAAGCGTCCGATTAATCATCTACTAGGAAGTAATAAAAAGTACTTTAAAAGGTCCAAAAGAAACACACCTAACCTAATAATTGTTATTGAATAAATATAATAAGATAAAATGACAACCCTCTAAAACTCATATCCCTAGTACGATTTTCTTTTTAAACATCGCACCTGCTAACACAAGTGGAGCTCATTGTAACATAACCTCCTTTTTTAGAAAATCGAAAATAACCGTGCTTCGTAAGTAAAACTTAACGCACATTCTCTTGTAAACACGTTTAGGTGATTTATATAGGTACCTAATATACAGCTGACTTTAATTTGGTCAAAGTTAATTAAAATGAAAAATTGCTTTTCTTAAGCTTTTGAAGGACTAGGTATATAAGTAGGTATACAATTCAATTTGAAGATCCTTTTTATATAAAATACACAGCTTCTCCTTCTCATGGATGCTTCAAAAGCAATTTACGAAGTATAAACAACGAATAAAACAAAAAAAAAACTCTAAAAAAGGCACGTCTTCAACAAAAAAATAATGAAAGCAAAAAAAAAAAAAAACACTCAAAACACTTATAATCCTTTTTTTAGCCTCCTAAACAATCGAGGCCCTTAAAACAAGAATATAGGCATTTGATTTATGAGTCTAATTAATTAGATCCATTTACATTAAATTAGAATTAAAAGAGTAGGTATATACCTATAACAGTTCTTCGGGGGGATATGCTGAGCTTGACACAAAAGTTTTCATTAATCCTTCAAGACTCTATATAGCCAAAACAGTTAACACCCAATGACTGGCAAAGCGATTTCATTTCAGTTAAAAAAAAACAGAAAGCGATCCCTTCATCCCTATGTGAAGCGTTTTGGGAAATTCACGCTGCTGATGGCATATCCAGAATTAAGTTTTTTTTTTTTTGTTATAAACATTTCAAAAGATAAACAGTATAATTTCGTTTTAATGCCCTTTTCATTACATCACATTATACTAAACCGGATAAAGTCAGTAATATACAATCTATAGATATGTATGTATGTGTCTGTAAATGTGTATGAGACTTATTTTCCTCCAGAAAAATTTAAAATCAACAAATGGCAAACAAAGAATATTAAAATAAAATCAAAACAGCGATAAAACAGCATAGATGCCTTGATAAATATATTTAAAAAAAATAAAGTCCTTCGTCCTTTCGGCGTTACGTGTATTCAAATATATAAATTGGATAAGGATCAAACGTCGCATTCACCAAGGTGAGAATCCAATAAATCACAATATCAATGGCAACGGCAACGGCACGAAAGCAGGTGAGGAGTGGTTGGAGTGAGTGTGTCTGTGTATGTATGTATGTAGTGTAGTAGCGAAGGAAGTGGATTTTCAACAAAAATATGAAAATGAGAAAATATAGCTGTGCTCGTTGCTTGCGGCACGAATACAGATTAATAAATCACAAAAATTTCGATAACGCATGTCATTGTAATCTGATGCCAATATCAATTGGTAATAACTACGATAAGGGCACAAAACTCTCGAATAAGAATCGCGTATATATAAATAAAATATTTCCCAGATACCTACCTACCAACTTACACAAAGCTCGTCGACTTCTTCTCTTCTTTCTGAAGTATTTTTACCAACCCCTTATTAAATGAGGATTAAGCAATGATGATTCTTGAATATTATGTTGGTAATCCTATTCTCAAGATGCAATCACCTTCCTGTGAAACTGACAAACGAAGGATAGATAGATCCTTACTAGCATATAAGATGAATAAAATTCATTACGAATTCCTTGCATAGACACAGAACGCAGAAACAGCGTAGAATCCTCTTTTATATTTTTTTTTAATTCTACGAATCGAAAACAATAAAAGGATCTAAAGGAAGAGAAAAATATTTCATCACGACTTGAAGAATTAATTCCATCAACCGGGCCAGGCTGGGCGCACAAAGGAACAAACGAACAATTATCCTTCTGCCGCAACATTTGAATGCTAAATTGTGCCAATTAAAAGGCACAAGGATCGCAATGACTTTGATATACCTTAGAATAGATAGGATACAGGGAAACGAGACGGGAGGTCTTGGTCTTTCAAAAGCTCTGTGAGTTGAGTGGGAATAGAGGAAATTCGCAATCGCTTTGGATATTACGAGGTAATAATCGATTGTGCTAGAGAAAGAATAGAGCAAAGTCTTTTTCGCGTGAAATATCGATGATGGCGTTTATCTTATCTTGTTCGAGCGACCGAGACGGACGCGACGACACGAGGAGCAGTAACAAGAAAGTAGAGAAATGTTGTTTTTTTCTTCATCATTTTGGTTTGTGTAACCCTTGGGAATATTGTTATTTAACTATTTTATTTTTCAGCCACAAGATAGAAAAACTTTTTTTTTTTGCTCTCAAACGGCAAAAAGGATAAAGAAAGGATGAAGAATAAATCATTTCGGATTTCCATTGCAATTAACGAAGCACTTATCCCCTTGGGTCGATTCGATACTTCCAGAACGACGATGATGATGACGACAACGACGACGCCGACAATCAAGTGATGGTCCATATAGACGGACGTACAAATAGCTATAGATAGATAGCTGGCGGAAGGTAAAGAAATTAATCTACAAACGACTCCACTATGCCGCGCCAGGACCAGAACCAGGATGAGGATGCCACTATATAGAATATAGATGTCGATGAAAAAGTCATTGGAGAGCTTTTCGATTAGGAGTGTAATTTCAATTACCTCCATAAGACCTCTTGAAAAACATTTCTGTTTTAAGGTGGCATAGGCTGGGTATCAAACCCAAGATCTTCGGCGTAACAGTCTTTCGCACTAACTATTACGCCACGGGCTACTACCTTAAAATTGACGAATCCCCCAAATCATGAAAAAGTACTTTTCACTTTAGTCATTCGGATTCAGCAGAAAATTGCAGGTCCCTAAACTCCTGCCAATAACACGCACTCAGGAATGGTTGAGAGTTGTAGTTCCAAACGAGCTGTCGCGACCCCCATTTTTTTAAATTTAAATTAAGGTTCACAAAAAACTGTGAAGTGTAGTTTTTTTTTTACATCTGCTTACTGTCACGCCCACTTTTCCTTTTTTTCAGATACCCCTTATTTAACTTCCTAAAGAAATTTGAAATTTTGTAACTGAAATCTCTTAAACCATGACATTTGTAAATGTCAAATATTTCACCTACTGTCACACCCACATTTCTTATACTTGAATTTGTTTCCTATATCTATATACAAAGTTTACTATAAGATTTGAAATTTTGTAGTTTGGGACAAATGTTCAACTGGCTGGTCCGCCCAGCTTAGCATGGTATTTTTCATCAATTTTAGCATTTTAAAAAGTGAACAAATTTAAGGGGGCCTTGATTTAGAGAAGCCTTGAAATGCAAAATAGTATAGTTCCGGTTATCGACCGTAGCGATATTGATGGCACGATCTCCTCTGATCATTATGGCAGGTGGTTAAACTGAAGCTCTCGGCTAGCTTCTTAAGTATTATGAGGGACAACCGGGGACCGCCACCAATCACAAGTGATGGCGGTTGGCTTCAAGGGCATGTCAAACTTATCGCGTAGACTTGAGGCGTAGACTCCATTTGGGAGACTTCTACTGCAACGATACAAGTGATATAGCAAATACTTTTAAAAGTAATTTTGCACTCTTCGTAAGGAGCTTGAAATGGTTTAATGAGTAAGGAATAGCTTTCCTAGATCAATAATTTTAAAAAGGAAGTGGGTCATAACTCCACAAATATTTTTTTCGAATTTTTTTAAAATCATACTCATAGTGACTGTTGATTAAGAAAACGGTTGACATTGGCGCCTGCCTCGCGAATGGGTATATCTTAAACGCAACAACACAGTTGCGTGAGCGGTACAGAGGACCCAAAAAGGGAGTTAAAATCCTTTGAACCCGCGAAGTAGGCCACCTGATATACTGGTTTTCCAAGAAGATGGGTCAGACACATCAACGTTGAGCGGTTTTCTATTTCTAGGACTTAAGTAAACAAATATTATTTCCTATTGAACGAACTCTTAAGACGCATCTTAAGCTTATAAAAAAAGCTTAATTAATGGTTTTTAATAATAATAAAATGAATATTTTTAAAATCACCAAAGTGAATCAGAAAGCCACAATCGATAGGCCAGAAGTCCACAAGAATTACCTATGGATTTCCGGTCCACCAAAGCGGGTTAAAAATCTACAATAGTTTGTCAAAAATCCATTATGGACCTTTGGGCTGTGGTCTTATAACCCTAGACCTATCATTTCCTTTATTCAATTTTTTAGATCAATATTTATAACCTCGATTTAACTACAAACTTATTATGTAATAACTATGTATGTATGTGCATATAATTCAATAATTTTCTATTTTCATTTATATTTTATCTTTCCATTTTAGTAAACTTCGTTCAAACTCTGATAATTCCTCTCTCATCATTTAGAGTTATTTAAATATTGAGAAACTTTCTATTCTATATAAGTCCTTAACCAACTAGAGGGTAAATACTCCACTCCAAGCTCCAAAAGGAAAAATGAAAAACGAAGACTTTTTTCCTGTCATCTCTCTAAGAAAATCCTAAGTAAGAGATGTGAAATTGCTTTCTTATATGAGAGATAAGACCCGAGACCACAATTTCATTTTGAATGGAAATTTTATTGCCATTTAAATATAAATAGAGAAATAACTTCAATTTTTTATTCACACAGACTTAAGTAGGTGTACACACACACACAGCCACACTCACACACGGAAACAGTGTGCGAACTGCGGAGCAATAACATTAAATTGTCCTTTTATTTTTCCTCACTCAATTTTTCTTCCATTATTGCTTTTTTAATGCTGTTATTGTTGATTATTTTATTTATGTCACTTTACATCTGCATTTGACATAATAGATATAGTAATGTTAATATGGATGTGTGTGTGTGTGTGTGATTGCCTTAAACACTCATACCCTCTATTGTTATTCAAAAGTTCACAGGCTATATGTTATTAGTTCTAATACTTTCATATCCTTTTTCATTTGTCTACTAAAGGATTCTCATTTTTGGTAAGGACTGTCCAGACAAGAAAAACACAGCTAAAGCAAAAAAAAAGGATAACATTTCAAAAAACTTTTGCTTTCCTTTTGAGTTAGAGCTTAAGCTGTTTGCCATTGCTATTTTATATTTATACTCGTTCAAAAGAGTAGCCTCTCACTCTGACTGAAGAGCATTTTCCTCTCACTTTAATACTATACTACTTTATACTTGCTATGATCCTGAATCCTCGACTATGAAGACTGGAGACAGGGATTTGTTATATGTCGAATAAAATTCTAGGAGAAGGCGATGGGATGGATGGATGGAAATGGAGTCTGCTTGGAAGAGATTTGCTAAACTTGTACTTATGGAAAATAAATTGCGGATGTTAAACTTCTCAATTGAATTCATAAAATACTTTCAAAATTAAAGAGATGAAGTGTTGTTTTGAGTTGTTTGTTCAAAAGAATGAGAGTGCGAGTTTTATTGCAGATTTTATTATTCTGGATTCTGGAATCTGGACTGAATGTTGGAAAGTTGAAAGAGAAAATATTTATTATTATTTTGTATACATAGATTAAGAATTTTTTTTTTAAGTTCTATTTTATATTCAACTTTTGTAGTGTTCAAGGAATGTTTTGAAGTATTTTTAAGGGAAAAATTAACGTGTTTTATGTTTTTATGGTTTATTATAATAAATTTTTGTGTAAAAAGTTTTTCACTTATAATAGACGCAAGAAAAAAAAAATTCCTTGAGAGGTGTCACAGTTAAGGTAATTGGTGTTTTATTGGGTTACCATTAAAAAAAACCTCAAGTGCGAAGTTAGAAGAACAGATTTAAAAAAGAGAACAAACAATCAAAATATTTTCAGTTTGGGTGGCAATGGTAAAGGATAGATGCAGTCCTTGACTGCTCACTTAAAGGCGTGAGTTCGAGCTCCACTCTAGCCAGCCATGGGATGCCATGAAATAATAATACTTTTAAAAAGGAAGTGGGTCATTTCTCCACAAATATTTTTTCGAATTTTTTTTTAAATCATACTCATAGTGACTGTTGATTAAGAAAACGGTTGACATTGGCGCTTGCCTCGCGAATGGGTATATTTTAACCTAATTCTCAATCCACTGTGCCAAACGATTTTTTTCCCTATCCTTCTTTTATTTCTTTGTACTAGTATATGCAATTCAGAATTAATATGAAGAAGACCTTACGTCTTACAGTTCTATAGTTTAAATTATTAGTTATGTAAATTATTTTATTTTATTCACAAAAGAATAAAATGACTTAAACATTTAACTTATATTTCATTGAAATATTTTAGATATTTACATACATATTGGGGCGTATTCATAGAGAATTACTAAAGTTGTGATTTCTTGATCTATAGTTTAAGGCTTGTTGGTTAAATAAACACAGATCTTATTCATAGTCAACTTCCCAGCTGTGTTTAGTAGAACCCCAGGTTAAGGTTGTGTTCTACTACAATTATACTTCAAATGATGACAGGTAAAAAAAAACTCTTAAATTTTCAAAGTAAATTTTGTGTGGTCCTTCCTCATGTTGCATTTCAAAAAAAAAGTAAGTAAAGCAAAACTATTAAATAAAAAAATCCAAAAAAGAAACTCAAACAAAATTCTATAATATTTTTAGATAGAACAACAAAGAAAATATAGAACGCTAATGCCAGGAAAACTGGTCGCAACAAGAGAAGGAAATTTTGCGGGAACTGGTTCGCCGGCACATCAACATTGTCGATGATAAGAGAAACGTTATTAAGATGATAGCAAAAAAGAAAGCAGATTGGTCCGATATCGACAGTAAAATGAGGACCGCTGGTTATAATAGAATTTGTAGCGAAAACCGCCAAAAAGAAGAGCTACATAAGCTTGAATTGGAACAAGTACGAAAACAATTGAGCTATGAAAAAATCTTTATGAGAAAGAGCTTGAAATAAAAAATACAACTCTGGACGATAAGTTTACATAACATTAATTTGATATAAATACTTACTTTTCAGCTTTTAATTCACAAAAATCAAATTTGACATTATGCTGTAATAATAACTACTTAAATACAGCATTTCCTATGTTTATTGTGAGACCACAGGTTAAGCCCTAAACTTAGGTTTAAATTTAACTCTGGACTTGCTTAGTTATACAACTTAGCAAGAGTTTGGCAAACATCTATGAATATGCCCCATTTTGTTTAAGAGTTATCTTACTTAGACAACCGAATCCGTCGTCTAAACTTTGGCTGATATAATAGTTTATTTAATCAAATAAACCATATATCCAACTACTTCGGTCTAACTAATCAATAATCTTTAGAACACTCTTGGAAGTTGTCACTGTCTAAATAGTTGGACATCCTCTTATTTATAAACGCATTTCACAATAGTGTCATAAATATGTTCTCATATACTCATTGACATACCTGTCATCTGTCAATTTCGTGAACATTTGGATACTTCAATGAAAATTTCATTCATATCAAGATAACCTTACAATTCTTTGTTCATTTAACATATCCAAAATATATTGTATCGTTTACTTTAGGTTCGTAACAAAACTTATTTCCTTTACTTATTAACTTGTACTTATTTCCTTTACAAATAAAACACACTTGATTTCACTTCTAATCGTTTTATTAATAACCACTCTTAATTGTATGCAATTTAAAACCACTACTTTTAACAACCAACTTTATGCAACCACTTTCGAAAATAAACTCTATCCACTCGCACATCGCTTTTTATAGCGAGTTGAATGGTTCTACACTCCTCTTGAATGTTGTGGTCTATTCTTCTAGTACTTTCCTTTCCTAGCGGCGGCGCCCAATGGTCTATTTGAGGATCGTTAGTTGGACTAATTTAAAAGTAAAATTTATTTGCTTAAAATTTAAGCTGCAATTCTAAAACCTCAAGTGGTTGAATTTGCTTCGTCGTTTTGGAAGTTGATGCAAATCCTTGATTTAAGAACCAGAGGAAATCGTATATGAATTTGTTTTCAAAGCGAAATATTCCCTTCTGAATTTTTCTGTCCATACATATGTACATACATACATACATACAAAATATGCATTAGGGTTTACTCGTACTGCGTAAACATAATCTTATATGTATGACGCTATTCAATATTATTTTCCTATTTCCCGAATATACACCATGGGCATATTCTAGGAGCTTAACTTCAAACATGTACATCTCATAAACCATATTTATACTTTAGTCAAAACCACCCCACACAAGAGTATTTGCGAAATTGAGGAATATATTACTTTTGTACGTGGAAATGTTTTTTTATTAAATAGAAAGTTACGACATGCAAAACCAACACGTAAAATTTAAAGCCTAACTCCTATAAACAGGGTGACTATTTTCGATTTGGAACAAAATTAATATAAAAAAAAGAAAATCTGCAACTTAGCCATGTTATAAAAAATAAATGGTGATTTCATGCTTTTAAAAGATAACAAAATATTACGAATCATAAAATATATGTGTTTGGAAAAACCCTCATTTATCGATTTATTACTTTTTTGTTTGTTTTCTAAATCACCCTGTTACTTAATGTAACTTATGAAAAAAGGAAGTTTATGAAAAAAGGAAGTTTTTTCAATACAACGATACTTATTTCAAATCAAATGCTCATAGCAAGGACTTTAGACTAAGTAAGGTAATAAATACTAAAATATCAACTACGGTTGTTTATTTAGATGTGATTTCAAGGATTTGACATCCATGACATGATTTAAAATAATAAAAGTGCTGCCAGATAAAAATTAAAAGAAATCGACTTTGCAGTGTAATTTATGCTAACATATTATAATTTTAAATTAAAAACTAAAAGACATTTATTGGAATCACCGAACTGGATAAAGAAGGGCTTTATGATTGCATGCCATTTCGTGAATTTTAGTTTTTAGCCTACCTTAAATTTTGAGGGGAATATTGTTTGAACTCTTCAATTAAACGTGATCTGAGTATTAGGCTTTAAATTAATATCTAACAATAAAAGACTAAGGAACATTAGGAAGTAAAAGTCTTCAGTCCAAAAGTTTAATAAGTTTAAGTGAATCAATGAAAATACTCAAAAAATACTACAGTCAATTAACTGCTGTAACCAAATGACAGTCTAATTACTAAAAATAAGTTGCCAAATCAAAATATTGAAAATGGTTGCTAACTGTTTGTTTACTTAAAGTACTAGTTCAAAGTATTTATTAACATTTTTTTCCAAGGTTTTAGTCAACTTGACTGCTACTTTGTTTACTGCAGTTTTCAACTCGTTGCACTTTTTGAATATATCTGCTAAAACAGATATCAAAGGTAGCGAATGTTTGTCTTACGCAACATAGAAAAACCAAGAAAACATTAAAATTTTCTTTAAAATTGTAAACAAACTTCTATGTTCCATCGTACCGTCATCAATTGTATACGATCAAATAACATCCTTGAAACCTAAGGAATAGCAGTGGTATAATGGAAAAGCAAATTATGTTTGAAAAAAAAAAAATCCCATGAATTTGTTTTCAATAGATGACAGGCAGGTTTTCGATCCGCTTACACAAAAGACCTCTTCTCAACCGGAAACGACAATTATATCTGGCAAACTTTTCAAAGCATCCTTTCTCATTCCATTACAGCCCATTCATTTGAAATCTTATACATTCCGTTTTTATTTTTCTGAGCTCTCCACTAGTTTGCTGTCCAATCCAAACTCTGAAATGATATCCCCTAAGCCAAGAGGGGCTGTTGGAAATGTGAGATTTATTAAAAGTCCTTGCAGGACATATGTACATATATATTGGTATATACTAATACTTTTAGGTATGTGTATATTTGTTTGTAATATATGTATGTATGTATGTTGGTATAGATAAGTTAAAATTGCCAGAAGATGAGTTTGATGCTTTTCATTTCATTGAATTCAGTCTCTCAGTAGGTTTAGTCAGTTCTTCTGCTGCTGTGATTCATTACTGTTTACATAGCTGGAAGACGTCCATCTGAGTAATCTGCAATTGGAATCTTCTCAAAGCTATTCAAATAGAAGTATACTGCCCTCGCTCCTTATTTTTTTATTCTATTTTAGACTTGTTTAACAGAGAGTTGTCGATGGGGATGCTATAAGGCACATTGGGGGTGGAAGTTGAGCTGATGATTTTGCTGGTGCGCTGTGCAATGACTGGTTTCTGTGATGGGAATAGGTCAACAGATGACAGGCATGATAAGAAAGTGCTGAATTTATACATAAAAGCATATCTGGCGTGTTGAAAATTTTAAAATCTTTTCAAAGAATCTTTATCAGATGCAACGTGTCAAAATGGAATGATATTTTACGATGTCTTTTAATTGAAAGTAGGTCTATTGAATTTTTTTGTTTGTGGGAGTGACAGAAAAACAGAACTCTCTTAGATACTTATGAAAAAAAAAAAGAAGTTATCTGATGGGATTTTGTTTAAAGATTGCTACCCAAAGATATAATAAGAAGAGTTATTGAAGAATCTTGGCACATTGTTTGGGCGTATAGTTGTGTTAAATAATATTTATTTAAGGCATAAAAAGCCTTCTTTTTAAGCAATAAATTTTCGTACAGAATTAAGGACTGAAGGACTCCGAGCAAACGTTCCTCGATTAGACATATAGATAATGTAGGAAACTTTCTATGAGAAAAATAAATTAAGTTATTTTAATTTTAACATACATACATACATATGTTTATCCAGACTGCAGAGTATTAAGTTCCAAATGGAAACCGAAAACTTTCTTTTCCGGAGCAAAAATTAAACATTTTTAAATTTTTAAATAGGCCAGGAACATCCAGACAAAGAAAAAATCAAAGCTGAATTTCTGGGGGACGGGGGGTTATTTATTTATTTTTGAAAAAAATGTGAAGGTAAAAAAAAATGAAACACTCTTTTCGATCTTGGGGAAAAGCTAAAATATTAGTTGTTTTTATTTTAATGTTCAATTTCCAATAATACCGCTGAGTTAAAAACACTTTAAACAACGTTGAAAAATAAAAAAAAAAAAAAAAACTGAATAAATTCAATCACACCAAATAATTTTCTATATTTTATTTTTTGTGCAGCCGTTGCCAAGCCAACCCGCCGCGCTGTGAGCACAGAGCATGTCACTTAAGTTGGTGTGAAGTGGTGTATCTTTTTTTTTTTTAATGTATTTCATATGCGTAGAAGCATATTTGTCTCGTGTGATGTGTTGTGGTATGGTTTGTTGTGTCGGAATCAATCTTGTTTTGATTGCGTCATACCATTACGCTGTGTCAGAGATATATTTTTTGGAATGAGTAGACAGAAAATAAGTAAACTGTGAAAGCAAACCATTACATTTTGGAACACAACATTTATTATTGTGCCCAATCGGTGAAACAACACAACACAACACAACACAACACAACACAACACAACACAACACAACACAACACAACACAACACAACACAACACAACACAACACAACACAACACAACACAACACAACACAACACAACACACAATTGTGGTTCCGGCTTTTTGTCCATAGGCGAAACATGGTTTTTTTAGCTAATTTTAAGATTTTTTTTGTTCAGCGCCATCTTTCGGGAAAACTTGAAAATTTTGTATTTAGGTTTGGATACTTCATAACAAATACATTATGTAATTTTCAGATCAATTGGAATATTTTCATACCAATTGAACAAATATTCAAAATTTCAAGCTAAATATTTTTTGTCTGAACACTTTTTCGCTTCGATCAATAAAAGTTGAAATTAATTGGTTTTAAAAAATTAGCAAATGGTAATATACGCTGATTGTAGAACAAAATCACGCCAGCATTTTATTTTCACATGTTTTCTTATCTAAATATTTTGTTCAGTAAAGAATTTAGTGAGCTTTTGTTTTCAGTGCAACACGGGAAGTGAACAAATGTACATTATTAATAATTTGTCGGTCGAATGTGAAATATAGACAGTAGTACATATTTTTAAAAGAATACTTCTACTGCTCGTTACCAATTCAATTAGATAAATATTTTTATTTAAATATCTTTCTTTTCTTTCAAAAAATGATTAATTTATTTCCACACATCATGTTCCAGTTACAATCTGTTCGCAAAAGCAATCTCGTTAGAGATAATTAAAATCTCTCGTTAGAGATAATTAAAATCTCAATTCTCTGTACATTAATTTCCAATAATAATAAATGATTTCACGTATATGCCATTATTCTCAACCATATATATAAATTCTATTCTATCCAAGACAGCAAATGATATTTGATCCAAAACAATCCATTCGAACCCCAGCTACATACATATATATGTAATGTAGTTGTAGTATATATAACCAACCACACAAGAAGACAAGAACATCATTAATCTAAGTTTTCACTCTGCTTCTCTATTATTTAGTGTCAAATCAACATGCCAAAAAGAAAGAAAAGAAAGAATATATGGCAATGTCGTGTCGAGTTGATTTCGAGTCCTCGCCTTGTTCTAAGATATTATTATATAGATATATATCAAAAAGGACATTATGTATGCTGGCGATAGTTGGCATAAACCATCTGAAAAAAAGCTGATACCCCTAACATCATATGAAACCGCGATTCGAAAGGCATCAAGAGGAGTGGTGACGATGGAACTGTCAGAACCAATGAGTTCATCTGATGATGGTACTTATGTTAGACGACAACATTAATTTACAATCCTGCCTGCCGTAGTTTTTTTTTTTTTTGTTTTAGCTGTCATCGTGGAAAAACAACCACTTCTGTCAACAACCATTGTGGTCGCACAATTCACAAACAATGATGGCGATGGTGGTTTTCCGCTTTCTTTTGTGGTTAATTTCGTTGCTTTATTATTTTATTTTGTTTTTATTTTTTTTGAACGAACTAAAAATAACGTTACAATAATTATTTATTGAACATCATTTTTACGTTGTCCTTCCAGTTGAAAGTGACAGACTATTGGCCTGACCGTTGGGCATAGCTTGGTACAGCATATGGAATAAGAATATTCTGGTACAAAGTCATAAATCGATATAATTGTAGTTATCGATTATATCAACAAATATTTGCTCTTCTCCGGAAATGTCCCATAGATACATATGTAGATAGATAGCATAGCAAATAAATAAAATAACATAAAGCAAAAAATAAAAATAACCAAGAACCTTTATGAAGACAAACTAATTTATTTTGAATCCCAAAAATTCTCAATGGGAAATCAATACATTAGCTGTGATTTTTTCTATAATAAGAAAAGGACGAAAAGTTTTATCGTCAAGTGGGTGAATTAGTAGGAACGACATTTTGAGTTAATAATTCATAGTCTTTATAGGACGATCTCACTTTCTCGGATCTATTCTATAACCTGCCGATATGTGGCTATAAAAAAAAGTCCCAATGGCAAAGCAATTTCTAGTAGGTAGCGTGCATGTTTGATAGATGCCTCAGTGGGTAAAGAAAGGAATTGTTATTCTTCTGTCTTTATCCATTTCTCTTTTCTTCCAATATATCGATTTTAATTCAATGTGACAGTTATGGTGTTTTTTGATATTTAACCCTTAGGGAGGTTTTGGGGAATACAGAAGCCAGTCAAATGCTTTAAAAACAGTCACTATGTATGTAGTGTAGAGGGAAAAAAAGGACATTGGAATATTAACTTTCTAATTAAATCCCTATGGGAGGATAAAAGACATCTCCCACACACGCACTGTTTGTCCTGTATTTATATACAAACAAGAGCCAACCAAATGACCCAAGAAATAAGACTGAATACTCGCTTCATTCGCAATTTTCCTCCCAACTGGTTGCTGCTCTTTAGTTTACCCATTTCCTGTAGGTGATGCTTGTGCTTTGAAAGAGGACGAAGACGACCGACCGACTGATGTAGTCGGTCGTCTGGTTGCCTTCGTTTTAATGCTTCCCTTATAGCTATGCGATGGACAACAAAAAAATGTTATTGAATTGACTAGAAATCTGTAAAGCATTTTGTCTAGACTTTTTGAGTATTATAGCAAAAAAGGACACAGCCATATGTGTATATACAATTAAGCGAAATGGTCGGTATGGTGGTAAGGTTTTGGTTTTGGAATGATGCTCCAATAGAGTGTGCAGTGTCCTTTGACCAAATATTTCTCGAGGCCAGCATTTCTATAGTTATATGGAGTAGGTATTTTATGTATCGTCTTTTTGATATCCAGTTTTCCGGTTATTTGCAAAAGTAGAAGGATACCCACAGTGGGGGATCTGTATCATGTTGGGTTGGCATATGTACATATATAAAAGTTTGTTTTTCATTTCTCTGATGAAGATAATGGCGCTGTCAGAGAAGTGGTCTCTCTTGCCGTAGACCAAGATACGCAAACCGTAAAGGACTTTTAAGATTTGGAATTCTATATAAATTATGTATGTAATGTACATAGTTGAACTTTCGAAAAACTATGAGGACGATAGAGAAAAGGTTGAGAGGAGAATAGAAGAGTTCTAAAATAAATGACATATATCATGAGGTGTCAATAATAATTTAAGTAAATAAGCTAAAACACATTTTGGGTCACAAGAAATTCAGAGTATAAGTTAGGGCAAGTATTTATGTTGACCCATTTCAATCAAATGACCTAACCATTAATGCTTTCCAGAATATATATTTGAATTTATTTCCAAAGAATTTGTATTTGTGGGTTAACCGGAAAGCAATTATCATCAGGCAGGAGAATTTCATGTCATTTTTTAATTCCATGTTTGGGGTTTAGTTTGATTGAGGCTGATGGGATTTTTAATTTTGTTTTTATGGTGAAAACATTTTATTATTTACATACGAGCATATTTTATTTTGAATAATCCTAACTTGTTAGTTTTTATAGCTAAACCACAAGCTTACGTTCGGGCGCTCGCGTAATTTAGAGGCAGTATAAGGCAGCCACTTATGTATGTCCCCTTGTTTTTATTCTTAACTATTAACGATATTAAAATTGTCATCAAACATTTTCATGTTTCCCAATTTTCTTCGGAGATACCAAGTTTCTTCGTCACATCTACTCTAATCTTATTTAACACAAGATCTTGACAGTTTCTTAGATTGGTGCATTCAGCCTGTAATCAAATATTCGTAATCGATCACGAAAACGAATCTAGTGTTGTCCCCATCTTTACCCTTTTAATAATCAACCTTTATATACCGTAAAGTTGATTCGTGACTCGTGTTTCGACGCCATAATTCTTAAAACCAAATCAGCACTCGGCTTTGGTAAACGATTTTCCAAAGAATTTTAACCCTTTGTGACTATTTCTATGAAGTTGAAAACACTTTTTGTTTTTATTGAAAATATTTTAAAATTTGTTACTTAAACAAAAAAAAAAGGCAAATATATTTGGAATACCCACTGGAAATTAAACTTTAGGTTAAAAGTAAATATAAGCATTAGCAACACACAAAGAAGAAACAATTATATTTATAATGAAGTAAAACCTTCTTTTAGTTCCACTGGGACTTGTCCAAAGAGATTTTTTAATGGATGCGTTCTTTATATTATGTGTTATGCGTTCGGGCAAATTAGAAATTTTTCGATATTATTATTACTATACGGGATTTATTTTCGGAGTTCATTTTGGTTACTATATCGGATTGAATACACACATTATATTCCTTTACTAACATTTACCAGATCCCAGAATCCATAGACTCTTACGTTGATTTTTTCGACTTTCTATATAAGGTCTGTGTAGGAATTAGTCTTTGATCCTACCTACTTATCAAGTTCACCCGAAATTTGACCAACTTAAATTCACTGAAAGAATAAAAATATCCGATGTGTGTACTCTTCATTCATCGACTCTTTTCAGGTTCCGCTGTACAACAGTGCCGGTCAACAAAAGTACCTCAATTACAATAAATTAATTAGTTTTAAATTTGTAAGTCAAATTATAAATCGAATTATTGAATTTCTTATTTGGTGAAAATTACATTACATAGTTGTCAAAATAAAAACTCAAATCGTCAAATTAAGAATTATGATTGTCATGAAAATCGCATCTTTTACATTGAAATTTATATTTAATTATTAAAATCAAAATATTAAGCATTAAATCACAACATTTATATTGAAAGCCACGGTTATCAAAATTACAATTTGTCAAATTAAAAAAAAAAAAAAAAAGAATTTCAATCTTATAATTTTTACTTTCAATAGGCAATATTTTTAGAAGCTAAAGGAAATTGGACAAAAAAAAAAAAAAGAAGATCAGCGCTAAGCAATTTAAATGATTATTGTAACAGCAACTATTTCCTAAAGGATCATTTTTAGGACTAGTACATAATTTTTAGTGCTATAAAAGCTTTAGTACTAGACAAAATTATAATTACTTTAAGCCATACCTAATCTAATCACTGATTCTTCTTTTCAAGGGTCGAGTACACATAAATATTGACACAGGGTCATAAGTCCACAGGAGAAAAAATTATATTTTTTTTGACCCACCTGAACAGGTTATACATATACGTAAATCCAAAAATATTTATTTTTGGATGGTGAACTTATGACCTACTTCCAATATTTATGTGTAGTAAACTAACCAGAAATTTTGAAACAATCCTTTAGTGTTTGATAACTAAAAATAATTTTGATATCTATAACTGGTGCTTCTATTATAAGTTTTCGTATAGGTTAGGCTTAAGAATAAATAATAAACAAAACCTTTATGCACCTGCATCACATACCTACAATTTTCATTCTCATATAAAAAATAGCTTACATATAAGCCCATATACATATATTCGAAATTTTGACAAAATAATATTTAAAGCCGTTTTCGTCGGGGATTTCGTAGATACATATACATATAATATATCTATTAATTTCATATTTCATCCTTTTGTTCTGCAAACCAAAAACCCTTAAAATTTGCCATACAGTGAATAACACAATTTTGCATGCGTAATATTTCTTCCATTATTCCCATGCACCTGTTTATAAACATTTCAATGTGTGGACTTTAGAGAGTATTCTCATGCATATGTGTTCCTCTTTATTCTGGTATACATTCATGTTAGTTAACAAATAATTTTCAGTTGAAATATCCCCAACATAGCATCAGCAGCGGCAGGTATAGTAAATATATAAGGACTAAGGATAAAAATGTTGATATGAATTTATTTGGCAGATTTTTTTTATGTGTGTGAGTCGCCTCTTTATAGACAGGAGCTCATGAATAAAATTGAATTCAATTTTTTGTATTTATTTATGTATATATATTTTTTTATTATTTTCACTGGTATATGAAATTTTGGTCAGCAAGGATTTTGCACGACCATTATATTATTTATTTTTGTTTTTTTTTGTTTGTCATATTTTATTTGTTTAATTTTATCATTAAGAGATGTCTACGGGAATTTTTTTATAAATATTATATTTATGGTTTGCAAGGAGTGTAATGAAAATGAATGGACTCAATTCCTTTATCCTTTTGCAAAGGATTATCTACGTTTTATTTTAGAGATGGTGAATGTGCATATGTTTCGATGGTATAGAATTCTTTCTTTTCACTGGAAACATGTTTTTTTCTTTGAATTAGAGAATACTAAGCTACGAATAATGGACTTTGAAATTTATGAAATGTTAGAGGTAGTGGTGTTTTTTTCGGTATGCTGTATGCTGCCTGGCAAAAAGAACTTTAATATGATTTAATTTGTATACTAAATTCAAGGAGGTTGCGGGAAAGCCAACGAAACGGGTGAGTAACAGCTAATAATAAATCATAAAATTCTTACCACTCAATCAAAGTTATAAAATTCATAAAATTCAGCCGTAAACATACCTGAAATTAAAAAGAAAGAAAACAAAAATTAATTAATTCAGCAATTTGACATAACAACAAATATTTCTATAAATGTGATTTGCAACATTTCAAAATGAAATTCCCCAACTGTCCTTATTTATACATAATACATACATAAATTTTTAAGGGCTTCAAATAATTATGTCAAAATCCCTGTCTAATTCTGTTTAATATTCAATTTATAATCAGCAAAATTTATAGCCTGACACTGTCACAGAGTCGAGTCTGTTCGGCTTCGTTCCGTTATGTCGCTGGCTATTCACCGAGCTATTCACTTCAATTATCCCAAAATTACATTACAAATTCTCTTCTGTCTCTCTCTCCTATTTCAATATGACGACGGGTTGAGTTCTCTTATATATAGGTATAGTGTTTCATTTCTTCAATCCCACTTTCCGTCCAATTATTGTGTGTGCCAAACACCCATCTACCACCCATCTCCACAACCCCTGATGACTATGACTTTGCTTGTGTACGAACATCCTTCTGACAATTTCTATTCCCTTTCATATTAAGTTCTTGTTTATGGATAGCATAGCGTTATCCCCATAGACCTTGCTATCAAATTCTATGAGGAAGAAGTATTGGTACAGGCATCCATCTGCTGCTCACTTACACTTTTGTCTGCGATACTTAATGTACATTGTAGCCTTGTCTAGTATTCGTCGTCTCGGCACAATTCTGCTTCGTTCCTATTTATCCCCAATGGGTGTTGAATGTTGATATTGCTTCAATTTTGCTATGTGCTGTACGAATACCTAACGTGGCTTGGGTATGAGGTCCTGCTGTTGCAGGTGTCAACCACACTTTACGACTCAATTTGCTTCCCGTAGATACTTTAATCGATCAACACCCATTATTAATGGCTGCCACTTATCGATGAATTGACACAAGACAACACATAGCAAGAATGTAATTCTAGAAGCAGAATAAGCACTTTTGGGGAATGTACCTACCTACACACGATAATAGGGACAAAGGTTGAGGTATATTTATACGGAATCTTACCTTCTAGTAAGCTGAGAAATATTAATGTTCATCTTTCTAAGCCCAAATCGCATAAATAACTTATAACCAGTACTTCGAGTACATAGAGAGTGTTATTATTATTTATTAATATTTATTATTTGATGGATGTATCAATGATTTTTGTATTTTATAGAATTTTTTAAAGGTCAAAAATATTTATTAAATATTGATCCAAAAATACTAAACTTTTAACAACAAGCAGAATGATGTCAAGTTTTTATTTAATTCATTTTCATATTCTTTAACTTAACTTTTTATAGAACTGTTGCAATTTATGCAGTGGTGAGTTCATATTTTTGAACTAGTGTGCGTTAAAACATGGACACTAGTGCAAAAATATGAACTCACCACCGTCCGCCAGCACAAAAACCAATGTCCATGCATTCGGCATGTTGATGCTGTATGTTCAAAGAGCTTGGTCATGAGATTTAAAATTTATATGAGTGTATTTTTTCCCTCCTAGGCAACTTTAAGTCGCTCTCCTTATCAACTTAATAATATGTGATAGTTACGTGCAAAAATAAAAATAATCGTTAGAAACAAAATGGCGGCTAAACTACGGTAGGTGCAGTTGTACAAAATATCTTTTTCGAAATTCGAAATTCAGCTCGAACTTTTTCCCAGGTCAACATCATCATGTTGCCGTACTTACAGCGTTATAGATTGGAAGGAAAAATATATTAAACAAAAAAAACTCTCATTAATAAAGCTTAACCACTTTTAAGAGTACCTACAACAATAATATTCCCGTATAGTAACTTGAATATAACGAATGCCATCGTTATGAACATTTCAAATATTCGAATATGATTATTTAATGCTTAATGGTTACCAGGGAAAACACTGAGTAGAGAATGTACCTAATCTATTTATAGTTAAAAAACTTCAATAAAACAGAAAGGAGTTATACTTTGGAATTGAAATACCCAGGCCGCATTGTTATTAATCAAAAATTTAAGGCATCTTGCGTGGCAGGCAGGATATATGGAATAGAGTAAACAGCGAGAGAAACATTATTTTCTTCTAATACTTTGTATGGATAAGCTTTTCATATCCACCGTAAGTGCCGATGAGATTTTCTGTTCCACATGAAAATAACGTAATATCATCTATACGCACAAGTATAAAACAGAAGCCGCTTCAGAAAGTGCACTCTGATACTTGAAAATGTGCAGCAGGACTTCCCATATAAGGACAAGAGACTCAACAACAATATAGACCATCATTACAAAGCCCATATGTATAATGCTGGTGGAATATTGATGATAGAAGGGGATTTAACACAGTAAAACATTATATTGGATACAATGCCATCATATCGTACCAATACACATCCATATTTAAGAATGCAGGATTCATACCTATACAAGGATGCAATATCGCGCATGGTTATATAATAAGTATGGTTAGATTGTTTAGTTACTGGCAGGGGGCAGTCAGTTAGATGATAATTCTTTAATAACGCATCGACTATTTGCAAACATCTATATTTTATTATTTTTGAATTGACTTCAATGCCTACGTTTTTATTTGAATCTTTTGTTCTGAAAAAATTCAATTGATTGGTAAGCATTGACTTTTGTATGTTATTTGCGATACGATACTTGAAAATTTTAAAGTGATGCGGTTGTATAGGATGAGGTTGAGTGTGTGTGTTTTTTTTTTAAGTGTTTTTTTTTTTTTTTTTATTGTTATTTTTTTTTTTTATATGTTTTGATTGTTAAAAAGAAAATTAATGAAGAGAAATAGAGGTTTTTCTACAGTCAAGTCTGGATAACTGGATAACAAAAGTTTTTATTTGAATAGATATTGAAATGAATTAAAGTTGGATAAGTGGACGTGTTGTTGAATTGACTGAGTGCCAATAAGAAGAACTATGATTGTACAATATGTACTGTACATTAATTAATTTAAATATACCTACATATATATTTTTACGTACATATAATTATTTGGGACTTAAGATTTGGTAGAATTTTCAGTGGCCTGAGATTGAGTCACATAATCATGATCTTATAAAGCGTTTTCCAATGGGAACGGGAAGATTATATAACAGTTTGAGGCGGCCATGTTGTTTCATATATTGTTTCTTTTTTTTTCAACGCATCAAAGACAAATCATTATGATGCCTAATGGAAAAATACCAAAGATAACGTCGTGTGTTATTGGGTCCTGGAGCATTTGGAAGCGGACCCATATCGTCTTCAGCAACGGGGATGAACGAATATACCTTTGTTATCTAAATTTCCGAATTTAGGAAGATGCCAATCCACATGAAATCCATCAAGTGGCAATGCATACTTACACGGAAAGTTCATTTTTTTGGTGTGGTTTTGGGCTGAAAGCATCATTGGTTCTTACAATTCTTCGAAATCCACGATGGTATTGCCATGACTATCTACTAGGAACGCTTTACCGATACGATAACTTTTTGTTGCCTAAAATAAATATATGACGGGTGATGGCACGGCGCTACGGGCTATAATAGATGTTCTGTTCGACCGATCTGCGTGAGAGGGTTATCGTTAAGCAGAGGCAACCATAAGAACGATTTCATATTTTTTCAAACATAATTTCATTAAATTCGCAATATTGGATTAAAATGTAATTTAATAGAATATAAATCGCGACTTTGGTTATTCGAATCCAACAAAAATAGAAAAATAAAAAAAAAAAAAAAACGAATTAAGAAATACATATTTTCACAAGACCGGTGTGCTTCGCTACAGGTAAATTTCGAATAAATGCTAGAAATATGTACAGTACAAATGTAGGAAGGTACTTTAAAAGAAACTTTTACATTTATAAAAATTTTTTTTGAAAAATCAATCAATATTGCTGTCATAAATAATATATTCTCATATTTGCTGCATGAATAAAATAAAGACCACCTTTCTTCTCTGTATGAAAACTCAGTGCATGAAGATCTAACATTTAAGTCGATGTATTGCAAACCAAAATCGCTAAGCAAATATAAGCAACAAAATGACACCTTACAAAAAATGACATACAAACACTCCTTAAAATTGTTTTTCCTTCATTTATTATTCAATACGGGACATCGATATGCTGTTCAAATCTTCATTGGAAAAAAAAAACATACGAAAAACTGTCATCCTATAATATAATTAAATACAAACCAACCATACACTTTTTTTAAAAAAAGTATACGAGCATAAATTGATATGATGATATTATATATTTGGTAAAAATTTTTGACTATAAGCCCATTTTGCTGATACTAAAAAATTTAACTTAAATATGTATATTAAACATATATCAATTTATTTGTTGCAGTTTGATATTTCTTACATTTATGTATGTTTATTTAAGAGATATAGAAAATTAAATTCTTTACAACTTCAATATTATTAATACTAAAATGAATATAATTTACAAGATTTTAACAAATATTCAAGGGAAAAGCTAGAAGAAAAAAACCTTTATATAATACTTAAAAACTAAAATTGCTTAAACTCCATCTGCAAAGGCATATTTTGTCATTTTAGCTCAAACCTATTTTAAAATAAGTGAAATTGATTTGTTTGGATGCAAGTGTGAAAGTAGAATGTGAAAATCATATTTAACACACAGATTTGACAGTCATATTTAATTTTATAAAACTTTTTTGACATGTGTTAATACACTGTGAATAAGCTACTTTAAGAGGCACCTATATGTACCAGTACCTATTCATTCTCCCCAGAGTGTGATAATGTTTTTATATTTACATACATAGTAACCCTATTACTTTTCTTAGTGTTAACAAACACAAATCATAACAATCACACCCTACGATGTCAAATGCATATACAAAATAGAGGACAGCACCATGTGCATTCATTTCATATCAACAAACCTACCTACAATGGTTGAAGCACAGATTTATGACCAATCAGGCTTACATGGTATACTCAAAGCCTTTTTTCTATTGTCATCTTCGTTGCCATCCATCAGCAATAGACAATCAGGAAACACACGTCCATTAAACCACCGCATTCTAATTTTACATATAATAGACGAAGTATAGAAAAAAAAATAGAATTCAAATTCCATTTGCATTTACAAATTTTCGTCTTTCTATTCTTCGGTCATTTCGTGAGAAAGTCAGAATCTTTGGATATTAAATCAGTTTTGTATAAGATAATCAATCCCGCCTACCTCCAGAATCCAAACACCTCAACCATGAATTCAACCACATCATCAACAATATGCCGCCCACTTAATTACATAAAATAAAAGGTACGAGTGTAAGAAAAAAAAAAGATTCAAGAATCATCAGATTGATTTATTCAAATGCATTAAGGTATACATAAGTATCTACAAAACACTAAAGAGAAAGAAGTCATTATAAAGACAAAGAATGGCCGTTAACTTTTATTCGTCTTATAAGGTTTGTGGCATGACACGATTCTAGTGACGATGACGATGGCGACGCGATGGTCTGCAGCGGCGCGTTGTCGGCGACACAGTGGTGGTAGCGTCAAAGTCACCATCATCATCGTTGTGACATTGACTATAAGCACAGTTAAGGTCAATAAACTTTAAAGAACCTACAAGTAATATGATATGGATGGGCGAAGAGACCTACATAGAATTTAAGTAGCCAAACATATCGAAAGAGGTTTTGAGTTTATGGCGTCAAACTTGTAAAATTTTATATGTTTTGTGGTTATAACAACATTGCCAGGTGTTGTTTTTTATTTCCCTGACGGATGAACATGGATTAAATGTGAATAAAAAAGGAAATGGAATTAAGATTAATAAAAATAGAGTGTCACGTAACGAATTTTATATTTTCTTTAAATTCATAAATTTTTTATGATAAATAAAATGCACTACTGGACGAATTTGGTTTTAGTCCCGAAGTTGTACCATTCATGATTTTATTTTTTAAATATAATAAATTTATAAATGCATGTTTTTTTATTTAACAGTAGGTAAATAAATGAATTTCCAGTGTCAATTAATAATTTTTTTTTTAATTTTAAAGCATCAATCTGACGTTTAATTATTGTAATTGCATTGTTGAATTTTGTTCATTTCTGCGCATCTGTGAAATCAAAAGAAAATGACAGATCTAATGATTATTAATTTGTCAAATGTCAATATTTGTTGTTGTTTCTAGTAATACGGTAGTTTATTTTTAATTTCTAACACTTTAAATTTTGGTCTTTGAAAACTCTCTATTTTTTCGACCTGGTCGACCATAAATGTTTTTCATTATTCAACCAAAGAATTCCAAATAATTTCACAAAGACGTTTAATAGTTTAAATAGTCACGTGAGTTTTCATACGTCAAACTAAAAGTTTAAATGCAGTAGCATTCATTACACTATTCCTGCGCATCTGAAACGCATCCTGAATGCTTTGAATACATTTTAATTAGCATCAGTTTGACATTTCCGAATGCAAGAAAAGTTAGATGTTGTTTTAGTAAAACGACAAACCGTTTTAGGGGTGAATAACAAACCATAATTTCCGGAAAAAAATAACAATAAAAATTAACTTGCTCCATACTTTATTTCTATGTTCAGTTAAAACGTCAAATAATCAAATGAAAGCATCCAAACAATCCGTTTTGGAACTCAGTCAGATGTTTGAAATTTATCAAAGTTATAGCGGCATTGTTGTTTAAGTTTTCAATATTTTTCGCAACAAAACTGTAATGTAGGATCAATGTTAAATGAAGGAAAACATTAATTTCAACGAAATCTTATCAATTTGTTATTTATGTTTTTATTTAATTAATAATATAAACTTTTGCTGCCCCATCTTCGCCAAAAAACACCCTGTTAAAATTGATATTTGTTAGTACTACTTTAATCCTGCATGTTTACAGTTATAGGTACCTACTAAAGTGACTTTTTTTTTAAATTTCTCATAAATTTAAGAATCTTGTCCAGAAATTGATATAACCAAAGAACCAAATGATATTTTTTACTTATTATGACTTATCTCTTAGCCCACACCAATATTTTTGTAACCAAATTTAACAAAACTGTTTTTTGTAAAGTCTTCTACTGAATCAAGTATCTATGAATATACCTACTGAATATATGTATTTAATGTAAAAAAAAAAACAAATATCTGGCAACATTCTATTCAAGACACTATGGCATTTTGTATTAGTTTTTTGTTTTTTTTTTTAACAAGGAAGTGTGTTCATCAAGACGAAGCACCAATAAAAGATCTCCTTAAGAGATTATAAGACTTCTTTTCTTTCAACATTTTAAAATGTTTTGAAGAGTTTTCGTCCCAATTTCCAAGGTATACCTACCTACATATGTATGTAGGTATGCTTTTTTTTTGTGTAGTCAAATAAATCTGATTAATGTTATAATGTTCACCTGAATTCTTTGGATTATTGCTGCTTTAGCTATTACTATTTGCATTTGGGTCAACAGCACTTCTAAAAGATTCGCCTATAAAGATATTAAAAAAAGAAACAAAAATAACGTATGTTTGTATATCAAATGAAAACGTGTTTAGTGTGGGCTGTTTTTTTCACAAGTTAGAATCAAAAATAAACAATTTTTTGTCTGGTTTTTGTTGTAAGTTCATTATAGAACGTGGGTTCTTGAAATAAAGATTACAACACGTAGATAAAAGATGCTCTTGTCTTTTGGTGCATTGGTGGCCCATGAATCTCCATTTTAAAACAAAAAAAATGAAGCTATAGAGGTTGGTATCAGAACCTACTTGTCAAGTAAACTTCTATACTAACTTTTTATATGAGTGAGTTTTTTTTTTTCTTTTAAATTTCTTTGTTTAACAACCTAAAGTGTTTGATGCAAGAAGCACCACGAACGACGAAGTTACTTTTGTATAGCTTTTACGTGTTCAACAAAGGTGAAGTTATATTTTTATGCAATTAACTTCGAAGGAGCGTCGCGTCGAGTCTTCGGCGTAGTCGTCACCACTCTATCCATTGTCAATCCTTCATTCTTTGACGTATGAGTGTTTTTTTTTTTATTACAAATTACCTTGGCATCTTGTATATCTACTTATTCAGTTATGTGATTAATTTTTAATTTTCTACGTGTCTATTTTCAAAGGTAATTAAAAACATCGAGCTATACGAAAGAGACTAGAAAAAAAAAGTAAATAAACTTGTTCGTCTGCCATCATTCGGATGGTATGGTGTTTCTACCTAAAAAGAGTTATTACAAGTCAAATATACAGTACAACATGAATTATAAAATACCAACGAATGGATAAGTATATCTACAAGTCGCACAGAGCCAAACAAAAAATAAAAGAAACATCAACAACGAAATGCCATAAGTAATAAAAAAAAGTATACATATATCCAAATGAAAAGGTGGCTTTGTTTATAGGCATGTGAAAAACCATAGAGACTTGCTGTGCTAAATAAATATTGTTTCGTCACGATTTGTTTGTATGTATATTTTTGGCACACAATAAAAAAGAGTAACAAAACAAAAAAAGAAACGTAAAATCACCTAAAGCCCGAATCGATCGGTGCTTTAAATCAATGACGAGTTATTGTTTATATTGGTTTCTCCAATCTCCATCTTGTCAATTTCGTCTATATGAAGCTTTAGACTACATTATATGCTTCACATGAAAATAATAATAATGGTTGCGTGTATAGACGAAAACAAGCTTTTGAAAAAATTATGGTTGAAGATACATACATACATACTACCTATACTAATATTTATTTTATTCACACCCCCATGGTTCTGTATAGATATAAAGAATAATGTTTTTTTTCTCGAATTTGGTCGGGTTGGCTTGGGTTTTTTTTTATTATTATTACGATCTGCGAAATTTATTCATCTTGAGTATATTTATTACTTTTTGGTAAAAATTATAAATTCAGACCAACGACTTATGCAAATTTAAATTTTTTTTTTTGGTCTAAAAAGTTTCAAAAAATATTTTTAATAACAATTTAAACAAGATATGATTTTAAATGGAAAATTTAAAAAAATACATTTTGTGATTAAAAAGCAATATTTATAAGATTCAATTAATGAGTTAAAAAAAAAACCCACCCAGGACAACATTTGAATCTTAAATTGTCATTGTGGAAAGTACTTACCTGTTTATATGACAGGTTTTGCATTCTTAACTCTGGACCAATGCGAGCAATAATAAATTTCATAAAATCAGGCAAGCAATAGAAATTTGCAATGAAGACATTGCGATTTCAATTTTTTTTTTTACCAGCTGTGTAGCAATTGGTGCAGACTTTAGTTGGATTTTTCACCTTTACAACATGGAGAGTCGAGGAGTTGAGTCGAAATTCCAGTTGGATGATTTTGTTAGTTTAAATTAGTTAGTTTATAGGAAAATTAGGCGTGAATATAGGATAATTTCCAAAACAATTATAATACACCACACACTTTGAGCCTTGGGTTAGACTCCCTTGGGTTCGCCTTTGGGAGAAATGTTTTTTACAGGTTACTGCCTTTGCGAGTAATTGACAAATCCTTCAGGAGTATCTTTTTTCATTAAAAAGTGTGTCTCACTCTAGCCGTTTGGATTCGGCAGAAAATTGTAGGTCCCCAGAAATGATTTAAGTTGTATGTTACTAGGCCCGCTGATTCCAAACGAGCTGTCGTGATACCAAACTTATTTTATTTACATATTTTGAGTTAAAGAAATCCTTATTAAAAAAATTCAGATATTCTAGGATATATTTAAATAAGAAAATACTAACCGGATTTCAGACAAATTTGCAAATTTAAAATGATTTAGATCCCAAATATTTTAAATACGAAAATTTCAAACTTCTAAATATGAAAAGTGTTCACGGTAGTATGCAGATTTTTAAGAAAATCACAAGTCATACTTTAAGTTAAAGTGAATATTATGTAAAATACAAAACGAATTAAATTAATTATAAGAAAAGTGGCCTTCGGTGCGAAAATCTTTTTCTAGATTCTAGAGACCTCAGTTTCAAAATAATAGGTTTCAAGTGACATTTTTAAGAGAACTCAAATGCAATAAAAGTGGGTGTGGCAGAGGGCTGATTTCCCAAAAAAAAGAATTAAAACAAATTTGGCTTTATAGTTTCAAAAGAGCTCAATTACAGCTTTCTATGGCTGTTAAATAAGGAAAAAACTCAAATATAATAAGAGTGGGCGTGTCAGTGAGCACATTTTACTAAAAATATTTTAAAAGGCGTTTAAATAGATCAGAAGAAAGAATAACGAAAATCCATTGTTCGAATCAAGAGTTTTGTTCACGAGTTTATACAAAAATCCCATTGAAACAAGTAATTTCAGTTTTTCCCGAATTGTTTAATATTATTTTTATTTCTTATTGTTGTGAATATTAAAAAAAATCCCAACGCAACCTACATTGAAAATTACTTTTGAGTTCAATCGATCGAATGGTATTCGATTCTATAATGCCTGTTTTAATAAATATGCCTAGCCTATGCTGAAGGACCGAAAGCAAAACCTTTCATGCCTTTTTACGCTTTATAAAGGAATTCTTCGCATAATGAATTTTACTTGACCCAACTGCCACTAGAATTCTAACTGCAAAAGCATAATTCCGCTTACTTTCATTGCGCTCACAGCGCCACATTTCGGGACCAAATTTTCTTAATGTCTATGTTGAAAATATATTAACATAATATATGTACATAGGGATAATTAATATGAGTATTTTTAATCTGTAAATAAAGAATATTTTGTACCAAATTTCAGACCGGTCATAGTTGTGTGTAGCTTAAAACGAGGAATTGGTACCATGAAAAAAAAAATATGTTGTGAGAAAAAAGTCACACCTGAATTAAACAACCTTGAAGTATCTTTAAATAATTATATGTATTTCAATTGACATACACAAATAAAAATTTTGTCAAAAATTCAGTAAAATAAGAAAAGTAAGTATACGCCCGAGTGTTCCAGTATTTTATCCCATGGTTCAGAGGGAATATATCTATGACATATTTTTTTCATTTTTTATAAAAAAAAAATGATGTGTGAATTAACAAGAAATAAAGAATATCCATTATTTGATATATTGGTTTGCTTTTATTACACAATTGTGTCACAATTATAACAACAATTGTGGAAACGAGTCATTTTGCTCCAAAAATAAAGAATTTTTAAATAAATCCACTACAGTGCCACTGTTGAAAATCTAGATAAATATCTACATATCTATCTAAATATTTCCTGTATAATAAAAGAACTTAAAAAATGTGACCAGATGGGTTGGAAATCGAAATAAAAAGGAAAGGAACTCACGTTATGGATGAGTTTAAGCAGCTCAGACGTTTCCATCATGTTCGCAGCTAGCTTTCGAGCAATGCAGTGGCAGCGTTTGGAAATACACAACATCAGCCACCTACCGGGTCCAAATGGTGTGATTTTCTTCGTGATATTGTTTTGTTTATATATAAATACAATTCAAAAGTGTTACCAATTATTATTTGTAAGAGCAAGAGCAGCAATCAAAGTGTCTCATATTCACAATTATTTTTGATCTATTAATAATGTAGAACTTAATTACTTGACTCCAGCTCCACCTATCTCAAATATTTTTCTTTTTTAGATTTTCAACGAATAATACTGTCATTTAAAAAGAGAGTAAAATATTTCCTATCCTAAAACATTTTCAAAAATTCCTATTTATTTATATCCTGGTTATTATTTTACCTATAGAAAGTTGATTCTGTGATACCAATTCCATCAGCAAATTTGAGAATTACGCTCACCCAATTTTTTTTTAAATAATCAGCTAAGCTAGATAGCTAGTAACAGCCACCTGTTTGTTTTTGGTTCTTGATAAAAAAAAAAAAAAAAATCATGTAGTTTCATTCACAAATTACATACTCCCATACCTTTTCATTCTTATCCAAAAGAAAAACTTTCAAAACAAACAAACAACTAACGAAGAACGTACTCAACCAAAGAAACCAACATTACTTGTGGTTGTATATTGTAACACAACCCACGTCTTTCCCTCGAATCACTCATTGGAACGAAATTGCAAGAAAATAAAATACATTCATATATATGTATGTATGTATTTATATTGAAAACAATGACCAACAACCTGTGAAAGAGCTACAACCAAACAAAACCAAAGAAGTAGATAAAACAAAATAAAAAAATAATAAATTTCAAAACAAAACTAAACAAAAAAAAAGGTTTGTAATGAATTTTCTTCGTACAAGAAGTGCACATTCACTCTATCTGATAATTCTTCTACTTCCTGGATTTCTCTGGGCTGTAAATTTCCGGAAGTCTTATCTTAAAAAAAAATAAAAAAAAATTAACATCACAACTTTGTCTTGGAAATACTTGCGTTTACATTAAAAATTTTGTTTGTCCGCCATTTGTAAACAACAAAAAAAAAAAAATTACCTAAAGAGTAACGAGAAACTGTGTAACAATTTTTTACTTTCAAGAGAAAAACCTTCCATAAATTTTCATTCTCAGATCATCTGGCGTTAAAACGAGAAAAAAGACTTTTGCTATAAGATCTGACATTTAATTTTTTTTAAGGAAGTCCTGTTATTCACTAAAATACATTACATACTAACAAAAAAAAAAAAACTACTGATGATGATAAGTTTTTAATTTAAATAAAATTCAATTTATTTTTTTTTTTTGAATTTAAGTATTTCTTTTAATCAAATCTTCCCACACTATTGTAAACGACATTGAGTTCACATCCTGTGCTTCACATTTCGAAATGAAGTATCAAGAAAAAACCTTGCCAACACACCCAAGTAGAATCCATTGCCTGTGGATTTCATTGAAAAAGTAAAATGAGCTGACAATCGATATTATGACTTTTGAGATAAAAACACTCTTCGAAATAACATAATTTTAGCTCAAATAAAAACGTTGTATAAAATTCAGATTCAAATAATATTTGAGGGGTGAGGGGGTATGAACACCGGCATAGATATACAAAGTGAAATCTCCCATAATTGACAGCTTCTTTATGCGGATCGATTCTTTGGACGTACAAATTTTGTTAACCAAGCTTTTATGTTTCAGGTGAACATTTTCTTGCTCGAAAGCATACAGGAATATCTGTTAGAATTTGTATACTTGCTCCATAAGCAGAGTATAGGTTTCATGAAAAAGGCTGTAATCAAAATTAACACTACGATGATGAAGAAGTCCTAAAAAGCGAGTATATTTATACCGTCCGTTGGTCTGTGCGTCCGTGACCTTATTGTTTTAAAATATTATTTTGCAATATGGTGCTCCTAATTAGTTCAAACAACAGTGCATTTTAAAATCCTTGAGAATAAAATTATATTCATCTGAATTAATTAATTCCCATTACACCTCCGATGATTACTATTGTTGGTATTACTTATTACAATCAGTGAATTCGAATGCGAATTTCGAATGGTGGCAAATTTCAACATTTAATACACAATTGCTGGTCGCTGAAAATGATCGCGTTCGGAGATCAATCAAAAGAGCTATCCGGATAGGTTTGTTTTGTTGTAATCCCTTGTGACAGAACAGCTGATTCAACAACAATCCAACTTATCTGAAAAATTTTGGGATAGGTGGATAGCCTATCTGATAGTTTTTCTAACGCAAGGAATAACAACTGCGAATTGACATGAAACAAAAACATTAATGAGTGATTGAAATTAAATTCAAACGTAAATTTTCCGGCTGGAATGCGTCTTGCTCACTTGCTGTTTTGGATTTCAAATTTACGTTTAACAGTTCGCAAAAGATAAGTTAAGTCGTTGGTCATAAAGAAAATATTTTAGGTAATACAAAATTTTCGAACTTAAACTATTTTTACGCAATGCTTTCTATTTTATAATATTTTAATTGGATTATTTTACTTTGTGGAAAAGTTAAACCAAAAAAATATTGGTATTTTCTCTTGAAGTTGCTATAAAAGATTGATTCGCTTTCACAGTTCATGATGTGCAAGGAACCTACAAATTTTTTTTTGGTAATTAAATTAAACAAAAAAAAATATTTTTCTTGAATAAAAAAAAATTACGAACAAGATGAGATGAGATGAGAAAAATAAAGTAATATTGACCAAAATAATTAGAGAAGAAAAATATTTCTGTTTACGTTTGATTTCCTTCAAAACAAATATTTGTGTCATTAAAATATCTTTAAAAAAAAACAACATTATGTTTTCTGTACTAATAAAATTCCCCTTCATTAGTCCATTGTAACCAAAATAACTTTAAGAAAAAACTGTACGTAGGTCTTAAGTGTCTGCGTCTGTTACTTGGGGAAAGTAAACACAGATTTCAAGAGAGAGAGAGGGAGACATTACCAAAGAATATTTTACTTATTTTTTTTACGTCAATAAAAAAACATCCTGTAAAAGATTCCCAGTAGGACATTATTATTCTTTGATGTTTGCATATAGCTAAGGTAGATACTACAGATAGGTACATAAGGTAATTCTATCATCTTTTCCTCCTACACAACACAACAATACCACATCGAAACTGAAAGTTTAAAAAAAAAAAAAAAAACAAACACGAAATGTAATACATTTGTGGGGAATAAAAATGACCTGCGGTCCACGGCTACGGCAGCTACAAGGGTTTTTCTAACGACTTTAACCTGCATCCCATACCATGGACATATATTGAACATTGTCTCATGTTCGTTCAAACAAAACAAAAAAAAAGGAGGAAAATATAAACCACAGGATGCGGCACGCTGCTGATGTACGTTTATATCTAAATCTATTTAATAGATCTTTTGGGATTCAGATGTTGTGTTAGTTTTTTTTTTGTTAATTTTTGTACGTTTTGTTTGAATACAAATATTATGTACATATATAGAATAGGTAGGTAGCTGTGTATCAGGTGTTTGGAAATGTTTTATTCTTTGTAGGATGTTATCATAATAATATTCCATTGTTGTAGTGATGGTCGTTAGGGACACCCGCTTACTTTCTTTATCAATCTTAGACAATGATGTGATGTTTGTTGAAAACAAATTAATTATCGGATATCATTATTACGCCATTCAATGGCTTTTGATCCTATAAAGATGACGATGATGGTAAAAAAGGATTTGTATTATGAACATTATTTACTTGACAAAAAAAAAAAACAACATATCCTGAACGTGGTATCATTTATTGATTTTTTGTTTTGTTTTTTTTTTTATTTTCACATGTATTTGAACAAGGTTGCCTGGATTTATCGTCTTGGGTGGTGATGGTGGCGGCCGGATTAAGGGCTCAATTTAGAGAATTATATTAGGTATGAAATGTTAAGGGATTTTCATTTTGTCGTTTTTTTTTTTATATTTTTATTTAAACACAAGAGGGGAATACAAATATATTTTATATTGATTTTAAATGCACGTGTAGGAATTTTTCATTTGAGATAAAAGGTTTTTGGGAAAATAAATTTTTTTGAAATGGTCAAATATAGCTTAAGATTGAATGAGAATTGAGTAGAAATATCCCGAATGGTATCAATGTTTTTGGAAGGCAAACATGGCATAGAAAGTGGAGCAATTACTTTTAGGCCAGCATGTGGTTCTCGAAGAAGATTTAATGTCATTATTTTTATATTGAAAATTACAACTGTCAATATAACTACCAACCAGTTGTCCGGTGCCGTCTTCGCATGGGTATAAAAATCTTAATTTCTTTAAAAATTAATAAATAAATGTGAATTAATATAAATCTAAATCAAAATTAAATATAATTTTTTGCGAATTTTTATTTTCATACATTTTTCGTTCACTTTTACTTTTGTGAGTTAAAAAAAATCTCCTAATTTTAGTTTGGTGAGTGAAGAGAGCTTTCAATATAAATTAAAAGCCAATAAAGTAGTAGTAGTAGTATTTTTACAACAAAACTGTAAATTACCATGCAGAAAGGACTGGGAGCATGACGTGCGTCGTGACGAGAAATTTTGACATAACAATTTTTACTGATGGCTCAAAGATGGAGTGTGGTGTTGGTTCAGGTGTTTATTCTGAGTCCTTGAATATAAATATATCTTTTCGGCAAGGCTTTCCAACTTTACTAGTGTTTTCAAGGCGGAACTGCTGGTAATTAAGGAAGCATTCTAAATTACTTAAACGAGACCTTAAACAAAATCAAAATACTTCCATCCTGACAGACAGTCAGGCAGCTGTTAAAACCATTGATTCGGCTGTATCATCATCTAGATTGGTTCAACAATGCTGACTGCTGATGAAATCACAAGCCTGAATGTTAACATCAATGTCACCATTATCTGAGTTCCGGGTCACTGTGGCATTGAGAGAAACGAGCGAGCTGACGAACTGGCTAGGCAAGGATCAGCCCTTCATAGCTTACTTGCGAAAAGAGTGATTTTTATTGGGGTTGTGAAGGGTCATATATTCTTAATCTTTTTTAACGAATCCAACCGCAGGTGGAGGAGTTTAACAAACAGCTTTATTTCTAGAAAGATTTTGCCAACCCTAAGTCAATCCCCAACAAATGACTTAATATGCAGACCCACGCAAGACATAGCCAGGATTGTTGCAACCTGTTCTGTTCACTGGTCATTAGTAGAGCATGCGGCGAAGCTGGGAATTTCTCAGAATACTCATTGTCGTAATCGTGGGGACCAGCAGGAAAAGGGAAACAATCGTTTATTTTCTCTGCAAATGTCCAGATCTGACCGGTATGAAATTACTATATAAACAAACTTTATGGATTGAAGATCAAAGATTTGATCTCTTTTCTCAATATGATGAAATGACTGTAAGACCGCGAGTAAGCGGGCGATGATTTCATCAAGTTTAAATAAATACCTAAGACAAGCGTTGGTCTCATGAGCAGAAAGTGGTTTCCACTTCGGATCTCACGTCATGCGGAGTGAGTAGACGAAGGCTCAGGGGAGTTTAATATTTGTACTTGTAACTGGTCGATCCCCCTGAGAGTTAAAATCCTTACGTCTCTAAGCCACAAAGCAATTTACTTATCTCGGCTTTTTTGGGATTGGTAGAGTGACATAATGTAATAATCCAGCGCTAATTGGGATAAATAGCTAGGTATTAATGGCCGCCGTTTCTGCCTATATACCTACATATGAAAAACTTTAGTATTCAAATGCAACCTTATGTTAAAATTACAAGGCGATCGGTAAAGGAGAATTTAAAGATTTTTTAATAGACTAACTTTCACTTTTATTATTTATAATATATCTTCGATCTTGAAAGTTTGTTTGCCAATGTCATTATTTATTCATGTAGGCATAAATATAACTCCAACTACCTACTGGGTAATATTATTACTTATTTTAGAAACAGCTGCCAAAAAGTTGATAACTTTAATAAATTTAAAATCTACACGCTGCTTTTACGCCATTCATGACAAGACATTTTTCCTTCTAGCATAAATTCCTAACACCAAAAAATATGTTAGAAAACAAAAATATTAATTCCCACTCTAAATTTTGACAGCGCAGCGCTCACACATGCCACTTATTCATTTCAACTTTTGACACTTAAAAATGCACGTTTCTTAGGTAGGTAAGTACCTAAGTAAACAACTTCTGATTCAAAAAAAAAAAAAGAAGAAAAATATTGTAAAAACACCCCAAATCGAACGCGGCTGTTCGGCTGTCACTTTTACCTAAAACTTCTTTAATCTCTTTCTTTTCGTATTAATAGTCGAATACACACATGAAAACATAAATGTATACCTTCAAGGCACCATATTAACCCCCTGGAAAAAAAATCCTCGAGCCACGAAATATAAATATTTTTTTTTTTTATTTTTAAAATCTTTATTTGAAATTAAAATACTTTTTATTCATAGCTTATTTCAAGGACCGTATAACGCAGGAAGTTTGTTATTGAATGGAATATATAGAACGTGGTATAGAGCGGCAGGAAGTTTCTGACTGAACCGAGTAAGGTATAGGACCAAGAAGTAAATTATAAATGAAAAAAAAAAAAAAAAAAAATACCTAACACAAAGATGAGTAACGATGTAAAAGTCTCAACTTATATGCCTACGAAACCATGATAAGCGACAACTTAAATCAGAGTACGTGCTTTACGAACACACACGCACGCCCTCGGCATATGTACATATTTACATATACGATTCCACTTCTAAGAATAAAGTAAATAGGGAAAAGTCCTATGTTTTTAAAGGTAGCATTCCTTCCTCGAGCTTTGTCTATATCCCCCCATACACAGACCCTTAGTGAATTCTATATGTATGTAAGTCCGGGAACTGGGGAGGCTTTACTTTACCAGCTAAGGATGATTGAGGGGGTGCTGAGTATACTTTTAAAAACTCAAAAGTATAAATAATAATTTCAAATTATTTATATTTGAGCGGGCGTGAAGTTCTTGATGACGAAATCGGTGCTCCTGACTTCTGTGCCGTGTTTGGGGCAGAGGTTAAAATAGAACGTTTCGTAAAACGAAAAACTTTGCCCGACATCCGTGTCGGGCTGAGGAGAAGCACTGAGAAGAATTTAATTGGCAGTTGGAAAAGTTTTTTCTTAGTTTTCTTTCATATACCTAAAATATACTTTTTTTAACTCTTTTTTTTTCCTCTTCGACGTTTAACTCTTTCATCAAAAAATGTTGACGTGGAAGAAGCTTTCTGAATCATCCCCATCTCTTTCGAGTTGCAGACGGATAAAATTCAAAATATTACTTTCTTTTTTTGCCATAGATTAAAGTAGAGGGGGCGGGGAGTACGATACTTAACTTGGATTTGGTAGGTACATCAATGGGTAGGTATAAACCAACCTTAGTATTACAATCTTTCGTTTTGGCTTTATAAAGGTAGGTGAAGTGTTAAATCAAACAGATTGCAATGAATTTATAAATTTTGTGGCAACCATTATGGCAGACAACTTAGGAAATACTATGGGAGTTTACCCATGCGAATCAAAGAAACGACATTTCTACTTGTACGGTGCGGTGCGGCGGCGGCGACGGAGGCTGTGGGGTGGTGCTGCTAGCTGTGATGCCTCAAGGACCTTTTTATCTTCTTGTGGGTTATGTCAAGTTAATTTACGATTGAAACTTCAAACATTTAAGGGGGTTTCTATATGTATTGTATGAATAGGTATAAGTTGTCAGTTGTCGCAAGGGAATACAAATCATTTTAGGTAATTTTGTATTTTTTTTTATATTCGATACAAAATTTACTGAGAATTAATGTTTTGATGGAAGGTATTCTTTTTGAAAAGAGAAAAATACGAGTTTTTTTGTGTAATGGTTTTGTTTTCTTATCCTTATTGTTGATATTATTATTTAATATGTAATAAAAAGTGAATTTACAAAATATTTAATATTTTATAAAACAGAATTAAAAACTTCACGCTGAAAGTTTCTAATGAACACCTATACAATTTTTCTCGAAGTGTCTAAGACTTAAAAACCCAAACCGTACTAATTTTATGTTTTTCAACAAAACATAATACAAAGGTATCTATAATATGGAAGGTGCGTACCTCCTTCCATGAAAAGAAAACGGGACCATAACAATCATAAAGCATAGGTCACTCTACGATTATGAATTATCAATTGATAGTTGATAAATATTAAAAATCGACATTAGGGTTGTTAAATGTCGATTTTTAATATTGATAAAATTTGATAGTTAAGAATCGTACAGAACTTTTTGAATTAAAAGAAATTTGGTAATTACATCACCGATCAGTTTATCAGTCATTTTAATAATTGAGCTTTAATTTACAAAATTGCAATATTTATCAATTATCAATGGATAATTGACAATCGTAACAGGGCTATTTGATTGTTCATTTTCATTCTTCATTTGCGTTGTTCATTCTCATTCTTACAAAATGTCACCAGAATTTCTGGCATTTTTTTTTTTTAAAGTTTTGTTGGTGTTTTTTTTTCCCCATTTTAGAAATAATGCCAGAAACAAAATGTTTGACCTTTTTTCTTTCTTGTTAAAAATGGGCAGAAAACTGTAGATAAGGGTGGAATGTTTTGCAGGTTCAAAACGTCCTAACCTTTATCGTTAAAGCGTATATTTTCAATGTTGATTAACCAAATTTATAAAGCCACCTAACTATTTATATACCTATGCATATTTTGACAAAAAACAACATCACACGTATAACCTACGTATGTTCCTATATATGTATATATACACAAATTATATAAATAGCATCCAATTTTAAGCCATCTCTCCGCAATGTCTGTTTTTGAAATGTCCTTGATTATAACAAAATTAATTAAAACACCCTATTTTGTATATCATGTCTGTCATTTGTGCAACCAACCATTACCGCGCCAAAGAGTGTTTTTCCCTGTTTTCCAGAACGTTGCATCAAAGAAATTTTTCATCATCAAAAACTACTATACAATTATTTCTACACACAAACATACACACACACAAATACCTATACACAAAATACATAATACACAAGTACATTATGTACATACAAATAAAAAGGCCAAAAGGTTAAAGTTGTAGTATGGTAGTCGTGTGAAAATATAAATTGGATGCTTTGCATATGCAATTTAACTGTACCTACTTTGTTCTAAAACGCTTTTCATCTGAATCAACAGTAAGAGTTGAGTTGAAAAACTATAAGAGCTTAATTAAAAAAAGTGTTGGCCAAATACCAAGCACAGCTCGAGACACCAGAAACAAAAAAAAAAAAAAGGAATAAAATTCAAACAACAAAAACAAACAAAACGGGAATTCACTCTAGGAAACTGGAAGTAAATGCAAACACTTAAGGATATCCTTCATGTCGTTATCCTTAATGGCAAAAATGAAATTAAACTGGAATAAAACAACTACCATTCGTTCTGTTTAGGTTTTTATTATATTTTTTTTTCTTTTTTTTCTTACGACTTTCTTGCCACCACAAGAAGACATCATGCTACTTTTTGGCGGGAAAATGAGTAAGGCTCCACGTTGGGGGGTTAGTTGGTTGGTTCGTTGGATAAACTTGCCAACAGCCAACACAATGATGAATGACGCGTCATGCAGTTTTGTCTTCTTCTTTTTTATGGTTTTGTTGTGTTCATTTTCACAATTCGCGGGAGATAAACAAAAGAAAAGCATTCGTTATCTAACGGGTGTGCATGTAAAGCATAGAATAGTACAGAACATGCACATTGCACATAGCTGCGTGAACTCCAACGAACATGATAGCCACCACCAGTTTATTAAAAAAAAAGAAGTAATTTGTTATTTATATGACTAATTTTTCGGTGGCGAGAAAACTCTTAGTTAAATAAAAGTTAACAGTTAGTCAATTCTCATGTAATTCTCAATGATAACATTCAGAGTTAAGTCATTAAGGGCCAGTTGTAGAAACGCAATAGTTCAAATATTTTATCGATTATTCAGCGTTGAAACTCAATGATTTCAGCAGATTAACTTTAAGAAATAGTGAATAAGAAATAGAAATAGTTAAAATTTCTGAACCGCGCACAGTGTGGTGGATCACAAATCTAGCTGGACAAAATTAATAACTCGCGTTGGTTTAACTTTCTGCTAATTTTTTTGATACAAAATGATTTCAATTATATTAAAGATTCTAAACAACCAGTATTTTTTTTTAAACTATTTTTTTTTTTATAAAAACAGACCAAAACTTAAAAGTCTCACTGGCAGGAAAACAGACATTTTTAAGACAAAAATTTGGTTTCTTAAATTCATCATTCTGAAATTATTTATAGCTTTATATACTTGTATTTAGGTTAAATATTACAAAGATTCATGATAAATACAATTATTAAGTGAATTTTTACGAAAGAAGTCGGAGTTCATCATTGCTATTGTAACAGTAGAGCCTCCATTAAAAATTTTATAATAATTGTTTTTATTTACTTGTTTTTACCTTATTACATTAATAACACAGATAATAATACATAAATACTCTTATAGACTTTGTCATTCACTTTCATATTCGTCGTAAAAAGATTCTTCCTCCTCAAGAGCATCAACAATTAATAGTGAAAGAACTTCTTTTGTTATTATACCTCGATTGTTAACTCAGTTGGATAACAGTTTTTCTTAACTTTTTGAAAGTTTGTATATGAGGGATAAAGATCTTTGCATTTTGCGTTGACTTTTTGCCGAATAACATCATATTGATGTTTCGACAAATTAGCATCAACCATTAAAGATAATGCTTCATCAGCAGAAAAGCCCACTGAAGGTAGGTACATACTCAGAACTATATCTTTTACAAAGTTTTTTCAATTCCGTACCCTTACTGGACGAAGCTTCCGACAAATCTTTCAAAAGCTTGGCTGAATCTCGCTTTCCCATTTTTCGAAGCACTATCTCATTAGCCTTAACAATTTCTTGAGGGTCAGTTGAATCTAAAAGACTTTGAATCTTCCTTTTTTTTGATTTTTCAGAACAGTCATTAAAGGTTTTTGGTTTTCTTCCAGCTTTATCAAGATTTTGAGGTTTTACGCTTTCAGGTAAAACATAAGGTTCATCAAACCAAACTGCATTTGATGTCAAAAAACGGTTGCGATGCCTTCCACTTTTTTCACATTTTTCGCTTAGCTTAAAGCAAACAATATTAATATTTGCCTTAAGATTTGTTTTAACTTTTTCTGATATGTCTTGAAGACCATATCTTTCCATTATTAATGACAATATGACGTCTTTTCGATGTATTTTGGGAGTTTTTTCCCATTCTTCAAAAATTTCTTTGCGCGATAGAGTGGAGGTCATACTCGAAAAGTGAAAAAAAATGTATGGCGGTCGCAAAAACGCGCAAGATATTTTTTATTTACCTTAAAGTGAACACTTACCAGATTAATTTAAGTATAGTCTTGCAGCGAAATTATGCGGAATAATTAACTTTAACTCTACTTAAAAAAAGAAAACATTTTATTTTTTCCTCTTTCTCACCCTCTCACAAAAATATTTTTTTTTTTAATATTTCCAATGGAAATAATTAAATTAAAATTATTATATTTTACTTTGAAATATAGTTTAATAATAACAAAAAAAATTATAACAATAAAATCACCGTAGCCTTTTTAATAGTAATACAAAGTTATACCAAAAAAACACTTTTCTCTGTTATCTGAATGCACCTGTTGACAACAACTGACTTTAAAGCTTAATTTTTCCTAATCATTGTAAAAAATAAAAAACCAAAACATGAATAACAGTTACCTATTGTATTGAGAAGCTAAACAAATGATCAGAAGTCATGTGGCTTAACTTCTTTTTTTCCATTTTGTCCAGCTAGATTTGCGATCTACCACACTGTGCCGCGGATCAATTATTTAAACAACGTTTGTAAAACAGGGCTTAAGCCGCTTGTCCGTGGATTATTAGTTTTGACTCCATAAGCAGTGCTTTGTTATCGAATAAATTGAAAAAAAATACCATCAAAATTATTTTGCACCGAAACAGCTCGAATGACAAGCAAAAGCTGGACCTACAATTTTTTATACTATTAAAAGTTGTTTATTGTTTAAATAAGTTTATAATAAATAAACATTTTCAACACTAGGATTATGAATTCTAATTGTAAACAGCCTAATCGCACAGTGACATGCTTCTCATAAAATTATTCTTTTTTTCAATGTGTATTTAAAATAAGATATATACAATATTTTAATTTCGTAAGAATTATCAAATTTTAGAAAAAAATGTTGGTAACTCTGCTTCTGCATATAGTTTCTTCCTCCCTCCCCCCGTACCACCAGTAGTACTCCTAAAGTCGGCCATTAAATCATTATTTCCTCAGTATTTGTTGTTGTTGGCCTTGTCCTTTCGATATAAAAAACTTGCAAGGATAGCTTTAAACTGCAAGGCAGATATGAGATGGTATATATTTAGAAAATACCAACTTCACCTTACTTAGAACCCCATAAGAAATTCTACTCAACTCATAAATCGAAATTCATTTCTTATGAATGAAAGGGGTTGGCGATAAAGGATAAAAATGTAATACGATCCCGTTTAAGTGTTTCTATAATCCGTTAAGTGGCTGTCTGTAGGTGGAAAGAGTTGCAGACCTTAGGTATACCTACCGTTCTGCTGTTCTGTACACATATACATATTATATGTATTTCTGTATGAAAAATGAAAGCTTTATAAGCTATTTCACCAACAATGTTGCGTTTGCAGTGGTCATAAATAGGTATGTACATACATATATATAATTTTTTTTTCATTGTAAAAATGTGTCCAGTGTAACTATAGGTACAATGCAAGGGCAAGGAGTCTTTGGAAATGAGCTGTAAGCAATAAAAAAAAATAACCGGAAATAACCTCACAGGGGCGAAGACAGGTTTAATGTATTTTTTTTTTGCTATTTTATGATTTATTTATATTGGCAGAGTTTTGCCTGGTTGCTTGAAGGCAATAGGGTGAGCTTGAGCTTCGCTATTACGAATGCGAATGTATCTAAGTTTTATTTACTGAATTTTCTATGATAAAATATAGCTGGGCATTAATTTTAATAGTAATATAATAAGGAATGGCTGCAGAATGGTCTTATAAATAGGGAACTTTTTATTGCTTTTTTATAACCATTTTAGTAGGTACATCTATAGTATATACCAATATATATATTGATATCGAAGTCTATCGCAATACAATTAGGCAGCGATCGAGGTTTTTATGAATCAAAAAGAGCAATAAAAGTCAAATTGAGACACATCATAAAATTTGTAAGACGATTGGAGGAAAAGCATTTTTTTTTGTCATTTCTGTAATATAAAAATAAAGTCACATTAAATTTGTTCTTATAGTGTAAGTATCTATTAAATAAATGATTAATGAGTAAGCATTGCTTATTTGTTTTAAACTTAATAAAACAGAAAACCAGAAATAACCAAATGCAAGATATAAGAATCATGCTTTTCTTCTAGGTAGGTACTAAAAAGATCTTCTGCCACAAAACTGGCAAAATAATAAACAAAATGATTTCTTGATAACATTTATTTACACAAAGTCAAAAAATAATGAAGAAGATTGTTCCTTGTATTTTCTTATAAATTTCCAAAACAAAAACTGTGTCACCACAAAAGTTACACGACGCGATGCCAGTATTTATGTCTGGATTAAACGTCAGTTGCACTTGTCAGTTTTTATGATTAACACACTGGCATATCTAGAGGCATTGCCAATGATGAAGTTAAAAATTTTATGAAATGAAGAAAATTATGAAAATGTTTGACAACTTTGAAATCTGCCATAAGTTTTTTCGCTGTAAATGAAATTTTTGTTATTTTTGAAGGAAGTGTTGTTTTTGCTAAAACTTTTTTTGACTTTTCAACTTTTTTCGACCGTTAATAATTCGATTGAATTTGATACTCTTACTTGGCTGATAGGGGACGAATTTTATATCTTGACTATATTTTAAGAGTATTTTGTTCAAAATGCTATCGCAAAGCATTCAATCGCTTTTTTCAAAGGCTAATCCATTTACAACGTATGTAGTTATCCTGCAAGAGAATTTCACACTCTTACTTAATAGAAGGGGAACAAATTGCATAATTTGGATATTCATATACAGTAGGTTTGGATTTGTTATAGAATGACAATCTTTATTTTATCAAAATCAACTTAATATGTTCAACTCAAATAATAGCAAATAAAAGCAGATAATGTAGTCGATCCAACGTAATGAAAACATGAAAACTCATAACATTGACTTGCTAATTTTATGACAGATGACTTTATTAACATAACAAAATAAATAATGTTGATGATGTGATTATAAGGCGTAATAGTCCGACTGCTTAAATGAATAGAAAATGCATGTGGACTTGATTTTACAAACGAACCCAGAAGCGTTCACACGTTGTCAACGCTATTAAGGACAAAATGAGGATTTTATTGGTGACGTCAAAGAGTCAACCCATTGATTATTTACTTTGACCATCTAACCGTAGCTAAATTTTCCAAACCACCACATTTTGGTTTCAGTGAAAACAAACAAACATATTAAAAAAATATCAACGAACACATCCTTAAATATTTGAAGCCTGCCAACCTTTAATAACAAATACATATTTCTCTGCAACCTAATTGGGGTGTCAAATTTTATCAGGCATTCCAAAACTTATTATATGCACTCTTTTACTGACTAAAGTATCTACACTATTCCTTTTTACTGTGTTTGTGTTTTATTTAATTAATGGTTCCTAAACTAACATAACATTTATTTACCCGGATTAGCAATATTTTTTTGAGAGAAAGATTTTTCGATTAAGACAGGATCCATCATGAGTTCTTAAATCACAAACAATATTTTTCAATATTTTTTTTATTACCATAGTTTTGCATCAAATTAAAAAAAGCCAAACATTAAAAACATATCAAATTTTGTGAATATCTATTGTTTCATTTAATATCTAATTAATTATGTAGAAATAAATAAATCATGATTTCCCGCACTTCTATTAATTATGCTAAATTCACAAAAATGAGAAGAAAAGAAAGGTCTACTTTCCTTTTTTTTTTAATTAATTAATTAAATTGCTTTCTTGTGGCTTCTTCCTTCATTTTATGTCTGCTGTAGATAAATAATATAAGAATAACTGGATATGTAGAAACATTAAACAATGGTTTTAATTTCCTTTTTTCGGTCATTTATCTAGAACCATCATGATGGGATTAAGTTTTTGGCACAGTCATATCATTTATAGGTAGGTTAGGTATATTTATTTTGTTTGTGAAAAATATATGTTCAGTGGATTTTTTTGTCGATTTAAGTAAAAGCTTATATACTGTTAGGTACCATTTGCACAAAATGATTTTCCCATCATGTTTTTTTATTTGCTATGTGGGCAATTTCTAAAACTAAAGATTAGCTAGGGCTAGCTAAAGAACCAGGTGGCTGGTGGCTATTAAAATAAAACACACTATACAAAATGGATACATTTAGAATAAAAGCCACATCACTTGAATTTACTTTAACCTCTCTGTTGAGTTGGTCAATGGTTTGTTGTAAATATGATTCACCATAGTCGGTCAAACTTGATACAATAGTAAAGTTTTGTATGAATACCAACATATGAATGTATGCAGATATTTACTTTATGTGACATTGAATATTTGACGTTTAAATATTTGATAGGAATTCCTCTTTCTATAGCAAAGTTTTGAGATAATCTTTGACCTAGTTATGATTTTTTTTTTCGATCTGAGTAGAAAGCAACTGATGCGAAATTACTCTCATAAAATATTTCCCAAGTTTAAACAATAAATTAATCATTCTACACTCTGGTGTAATTTATTAGAACCCACTCAAGAATAATGTTTTTTTTTTTTTTATTTTTACTTACTACTGTTGAAAATTTGTTTTTAAGAGTTAACAACTGTAAATTGATACCGTTACTTTGACTACTCATTTTGTATTTATTTGTATTTATTAATTTAATAGCTTGATCCTAAGATTAACATCTTGTTTATAATGAACCTTAGAAACGGACTTATATAGTGGTATTAAAAAATTACAACTAACAATTTTAGATCATCAGTTGATGCAGAATATCGATTTTAATTTTCGAAATTCCAATTCTTATTTGACAGTTCTTATTTCTTTTCTCCTGATCAAGAGATGTATAACTTTTGTTTTTTGTTTTGCTTTTTTCTACACAGAACACGTGTACCACCAATTTATTATATGCGACAAAATAAAAGTGCAAAATGTTATCAGAATCCTGACGATGAAAGATTGAAGTATTTTTATGCAGATGCCAAAATGTTTTACTAACAAAAAAAGCAATTCTCTATTAAAAATATTCGATCTTTAACATTAAAATGAAAAACAACATTTAAATTTGATCGATTTTAAGTGTTCACTAATTTTAATATCGGGTTGGTAGATCAAACCCCATTGATCTCTTTTATTAACTACACCCTTTGTTGTTTACTCGTACTTAATAATTTAATTTTATTCAAAAACAATTTGCAATGTAGATAAGTAATTATTGTTTTCGATTGAAACTCTTGGAAATTGATACCTATACCTATTCATATATGTATCACATAAATTGTATAATGTAACTACATACTCGTAAATACATATTTATATATTTTATGAATCGTCACTAAGAGATAATGATGTGGTTGCAATTTCAAGATAAAAAATATCTATAAATGTTGCTTTGTTGATGAACTTTGTTTCAGAATCACAGTTGATTTTGCTACTTGCTAGATTTTTCCATAAAAGAAAACTTGATTTTAAATATGTACATATATATTAATGTAACTTAATAGAAGATTTATATTTAAAATGTTCTTGGTTTTAAATAGAAAAGAACATTTGTCTATAGTTTCTTTGTTATTTTATTTCTCTTAAATATGTACTTCAATAGATACAAATATATGGGTGGAATTAAAATATGATGATAAACTTATTTGCGAATTATGCATATTTTTTAAGCATAGGGGAATTTAATCAAATGTAGGAGGAGATTACACGAACTGGTCCGTGTGGTTCAAAGCTATAACGTTATACATTCAAGATGTATCGTTTTAATTGTGTTGTTTACTACAAAATGCCAAAAAGTATAAGAAAAATGAATTTCTTCTTTGAGTTTTTTTGATCATAAAAAAAATAATAATAGGTAAAATACTTGAATGCAATATTGAACATCAAAATCAATAAAAGCGAGATACATATATGGAAAAAAAAACACAAAAATAAGACAATTTTACCAAAAAAACGTCAAAACCTTTTGACAATAAACTAAAAAGGGGAACTTATTGTTTTATAAGCACACAACGGGTTAGAAGTTTAATTTTAATTGTTAGGTATAATATGTAGGTAAAGTTTAAAAAAAAAAATTAAAACCAATATCGTTGTATGACAACAATTCTCGTTAGTTAGCGACGATAAACATCTTCTCTTATGAATAAAGCGAATTTAGAATAGTGCTTCCAATATCTTATTTTCGGCGAATATCTATGAAATTCTATCATTTCGAAAATATCCCGTTTGACATGATTTGAAAAACAAAAAATCTGAAAAAAAAATTAGAAAGGAAATTTGGGTAGAATTAAATGAAATAAAATATATTTTTGTAATTCTTCCACGTTAAAATGAGATTTACTATCATTAACATTCTTATTTAATACAAATTTAATTTATTTATATTTATTTATTTATAAGATATTTTTAAAAACAAACTAATGTAAAATATTCATTTGACTGTCATACTTTTATTTTTAATTTTTCAAAACAACTGTCAGCTAAAATGTGATGTAAGTGCTGCTAAAAGTTATTAATGTTTTTTTTTTATGTTTTATTTTAGAGCTAGGTATGTATATGTATGTATGCATTTTGCCCTTTTGTTTTAAGCAAATATATACTAACGATTGGTTTTGATGTTCAGGAAAAATGTTCATGGAAACTTCTTAAATGTCAAATAAAAAATAATCTTTTCACATCATAATATGATTCATGAGAAGAGGAATGAAAACTTGGCTTCTCTTGTCAAGTGGTTAAATTGAGAATCTCAAGTTGTTCAACCCTATAAGGGAGCGCTTATTCTAATGCAATTTAGAGATATGACCACTCCCACCCACCGTTATGTTATAATCTTATATCTTCGGTATCCAAATGATGATTATAATTATAGGTACGGAACGTTGACAGACCAAAACGAACATAAAAAATGGGCTTTCTTAAGATGTATTTTGTGCAAGTGTATCCCGTCTCAAATCAAACAATTTACATATCTTGTGCATTCATTCCAAAATGGGCCTCGTTGCTAAAATCTTTTTTTTTAGTGAAATTTTGTAGGGATGAATTTGGCACGGTGTTCAAGGTGTACGTTCCATTTTGATTTGACATTTGACAATAAAATTGGCAGAAATATTGATTTATCAACATAAACAATCAAATTTAGAGCCGCGTCCTCATTGAAAGACATCTTATAAACCTTAAATACCTTTTACTATATGATAAGGGGTTCCCAAGTTGTTGAAAAAATGTCTGTCTGATTTTGGTAATTTGTTACTGATTGAACTCATCCCAAAATTATGGAAATATATAGGTATGTAGGTACGTCGTGATTCATAGACCACAAAGATAGACTTCGAAAATAATTGAGAAATCAAGCTATGGTGTAATTCCGCGTCAGATGTATGTGAATAAATTCATACACTGTTATTACTGCCGCAAAATTTTTGATAATTTAATATGATGTAAGAGCATTTTTAGTATGTATGTAGTTCCTCTATGTTAAAAAGAGGATTTTTCAAATATTAAACGAGTTATACATCATACTTTTTGTCTTTTAACATTTTATTATTGTTAAAATCACCAAGAGACTGTTTTATCCTATTTTGTTACGAAAAAGGTATGTGTGTTTAGTTTTTTGATGTGAAAACATCTATGCCGGTGGTAGGGTAAACTAAAAACGTGGAAATTTCTGTAGCACATTACGTTATGCTTTTACACGTGCTTTTACACGATACGTTGGTGTATATTGATCTGATGATTGTCAAATCTTACAATATTGTCAGATCTGTCAGTGAAAAAACTGTCCCAATTGCTGACAATTTCTTCATTGTCCGAAATGTCAATGAAACCCATCAGTTAAAGTCGAATTAGAGAGATAAAAAAAATTATTTGTGTTGGAAATTTGTGGTTTTTGCACAGCTAAATAAATAAACTCAAAAAGAAAATACCTACATATAAAGCAACTCAATTCAATTATATTTTATATCAATTCCTTGTGTTGTGTAGTTTTATTCGGAATAAATTAAGTGCTTATGCTCGCCTGCTATTTGTTTTCTTCTTTAATTCTTTTTAGTATTAAAAAAAAAACAAACACAAACATATATTTGCCAGTGAGACCTAGGGTCTTATAAATTAGGCAATGTTAGAAGGAATAGAAGAATAGGATAGATTTTTGCTGCTACAGTGGATTGAGAAATTAGGTTTTGATTTTTCTCATTAAATCCCGGGGGTGGCGTTCAGTTGAGGGAATATAGAAAAAAATGCTGCCTAGACTGGGGATCGAACCCACACATCCAAGTTAGCAGTCAAGCACTACTTCCACTGCGCCGGGGCCACCCCTAAGTATGTTGTTGATTTTTTGTCGCATTTCTGACTAAAAATAGATACAAAATCTAACAATGGAGACATCAATGTCCGAAAAAGTTATCATGGAAATCGGAAATTCACCAATAATTTTAGAACCCGGTGATGAAGCAACCATTGATCACAGAAGAAAAAGATTCTTTATTAAATGCAGAAGAAATCGATGGGAATGCTGCAGAACGCCCCCCCCCCCCCCCAGGTAATGATGCTTCCCCCCAAAAGATGTATAAACAATCAATCAATTTTTTGTATAGATCTGCCAACGGTTTGAACAGAAAATTTTCAAGCTGACAATTTTGTCAGATATATTATTGTCCGAAAATTGTCAGACAAGAGCTGACAATCAAATTGTTAAGACTTTGTGATGAAATCTACCAACCATGTGAACTAGAGAAGAGCAAAAAATCACTACCTGTGATTTCCAACCTGTGATCACAAAATCACAATCACAACCTGTGATCGATTGACCAATAAACTGTGATTGCCTTAAATGTGATTTGATTGTTTGCGTAATGTGCATTTCACATTCTGTGAATAAATCACAACCTCAATCACAATGAACTATGGAGTGAAACGACTCACAAAAATCACGACGAGAACAATTGGTCTCACAAATATCGCGACGAGAACAGTTGTTCTCGTCGTGATTTTTGTGAGTCGTTTCACTTCATAGTTCATTGTCATTGTGGTTGTGATTTATTCACAGAATGTGAAATTTACATTATGCAAACAATCAATTGTATTGGTCGTGCTCGTGATAAATGATTTATTTTGCGGAATTATGAAAGAAAAAGAACTAGAAGAAGAAACAAGAAGTCACAATCACAACTAGAGAAGAAATTCACATTTTGATCTCTAGAATTTGAAAGGAAAAGCATATCATTTTTTAAAGAGACGTTATTCTTCCATTTCTCGACTAAAAACCAACAAGTTTACACTAGGCGATTTTAGTGCAGACATTTCCGTAAATTTTTTTAGAAATAAGAAGTCTTGAGAACGAAACGGACATAATAATATTTTGAATTTACAAATCACAATCACAGGTTAAACTCACAGTGAATTGCAAATCACAATCACAGGTTTACCTGTGATTGAAAAATCACGACTTAGCTCATCTCTAATGTGAACGGACAATTTTTCATTGTAAGAAATATGTTAATTGTCAGCTATTGTCAGGCCATTGACAGTTCTGACAATCGTCTGTACTTAACTCCTTTCATAACTCAAACTAAATCGACTAGTCGAGTTGAGTTGGGTTGAAATTTGGTTGACAGTTCGAACTCGCCGCGTTCTGCGATATAAAACCAGCACTTGAATATTTATAATTTGTTGTGTACACATCTTAATACTTTTTTGCACAGACTATCACTGTATTAGGCGCTTGAAAGAAAATGTAGGTTCCGTGAGACACTGGTAAAAAGGTGTTTATAAAACTAAGAAAATTAAAATTAATTAAAAACTGTTTAAGTTAGAAAATTGTTAAGTAGTAATGATAATGCCTTAACAACAGGTTGTTTAAATTTTTGGGTCATTTATTGAAACTTGACTATTTATGTAGGTATAATGGGAACTTTATTTTGTAAAATGCTTACTTTCAATTAATTTAAATCGCTTCATTGCATAGCGTGGGATGAGGCACCGTTAATACCATCGTCATGTTTTGATTAAAATCTCAAGTTTGACTAAAAAAAAAACTGAGGTTAGGTACCTACCTGAAACCTGTTGAATTGCAAGTATAAATAGTATACAGAATGTATGTAGAAAAAAAAGTACTTAATGTGCTATAGCTAGCAAGTAATATTATTCAAAGCTAAAAGCCAAATTTTCAAGATTTTATTTTTAAATCAAATCTTGTTTTTAAACAGGTCAGCCATCTATCTTATATGCACCTATTCCTATATACAAGATACGTTAGCTTGAACCTATTTTTAATTTGTATTCGTCTGTAATTATTTCACAACTTCGCAGTTAAAAATGATATTTATTCAACAGTTATTTTATTATATTTCGAATATAGGTAGACATCTACTTCTATCTTGAAAAGTACTCTATGTACCTAGATATATACCTAAATGTGTCTGAAGTTTAAACGTCAAACATCTCTTCTCTTCTCACCAATACAAATGCAAAATACCTTTAACACGACCTCCAAAGTGAGTGTTTAACTATTAAAAAGTCGAATTAAAACCACTGACTGACTTACCTGTTTTAATTCACTGACGAAATTTAAGGAACTCCTTAGTAAAATCTCCTTTTTGATAAGCTGATTATAATATCCACAAACGAAAATAATTTATTTAAACACAAATAGAAATTTTGTTTCCGTAAATTCCCAATTTTGTTCGCAAATTATAATATTTTGTTAATAACACTCACACATTAACAACCACAAACCGCACTGGTAAAAAAAAGAACCAAAACAAAAACAACACTCTTAGCGAAATAAAACGATTGCACAAAAAAAAAAAACGCTGCGTGTGTTAATCTTTATCGTATGGGTGAAATGTTAAGCTTTTTTTGTTTAGTGTTGTTGTAATGACAAGGAAATGCTTGTTTATTTAGCTTGACAAAGAAACGTCTGTTTTGGATTGTGTCAACAAATCTAGATTCACGACTCTTGTATAACGGTTCAAGTAAGTATTCTTTTCAAAAGCCTATAAATATATGTAATTTCTATGGAATTATTCCATTAATATTTTTAAATTATCACCAACAAAGTGTGTTATCAATCAAATGAGCGGGAAACGCAACTTCAATAATAAGATGACACTTTTATTTTTAACCACTACGAATTTCTTCGATTCAATGTTGCTAAATTGTTTTTTTGCGAAACACACTTTTTCCGCGAAACCCGCGAGATTTAATTTATAAAATGATTACGCTTCTTAACCGACTTCAATCATAATAAACACAATTACATACAACAAATTCCATGTAAATAGTATTTAACGTTTCTCCTTCCCCGTTATCGATACCTACATTATGCACAGCAATATTTTATACACCAAGCAACAGGCAAAATATATTAAGCTGATACTAATCAGTTGTCCGAAGAAAAAAACCGCGTTACTACTGAGAAGTACCGAGAGCAATAAGTTTAGTTTACATCACGTTTTTAATGACGACGTAATTTTACAAAGCGTGACGTATCCACGTGGAATGTTATTTTATAAGGGTATTTTTTTTTTTGCAGGGTATTTTTTTTATTTTGGTAAAGATTCACACTCGATTCCCGTGTTAAAGTGTCCTATAAAACAGGCCAAACCGGTTAGTAAGATTCTGAGTCAAAAAATAACCTTCACATACGCTTTCTAAACATTCACTCTCAGCGACACACCGAAGACAACTGAGCAGACAATGATGCTGATGCACTTTCACAGAGAAAAACCATCGCAACTTGGTGGCTACGTTTCTTTGAGTCGAGTTTCATCACACGACAACGTACGTACACAACAAGTATCTAGTAGTATCTAGTTATAATTTCTGTGAAATTCCAATACACAGTGGGAACACCAGAGACTGAGACCTACCAGCAGCTAGTCGGAGTGTGTTTTGTATTGGGTTTATTTAGATTTTCATTTAAGACAGACGAGAAAATTTGTGGATTAAGAGAATATTTTTTTTATGAAACCATAGGCTTAATAGACTTATTTATAAATTGTTATTGCTATCTGCTCTGCTAGGCTTGTTATGGCGGCTAATGACTCTCTTAAAAATGTAATGGTGACAATACTTGTCATGCGCTACTTTTTCGTACCAAAATCTGAGTTACCATTTTTCTTTTTTGGGTTAAGCGTAGCTATGATATTTGGTGATTTAATATTATTAATTTTTAACAAGAACGAATTTCATCCAGTTTTTTTAACAGGTAGGTCAAATTATAAGTAGGGGTTAAAACCAATTTAATTACTACTGAAGCTAGTTTTTCAGTCAATTCAAATATCGAATTTAGTTGAAGTTAATCCACCAGTTAACTCTGGATTAACTGAAGATACATTTTTGTCAAAAATATAGGCTAACATAAAACAATTAATTACAATAAATATACTCAACACCTAGATACAACACCAGATACAAATCCTCACCTCACTGTCCAATCCAACCTCACTGTCTTCAAAATCTTTCAATGACGAAAAAAACATTTTTTTTTCGTTTGGAGGTTAATAAAAAGTGGAAATTTGATCAAATTTTTTGCAAGAAATATTTTTTTATTAACTGTATTGTACATTTTTGAAATGCTTAACAGATGATGTGTCTATTTAATTTAGAAATGAAAATTATTAAGGAATTAGTTACGATAATGAATAAAAATCAGTCAAAAAACTAGTCCCTTTATGAGCTCAGAATCAGGAAGAGTTTAATAACCATGCCATGTTATTTTAGTTTTCTTTTTAATTTGAACAAAAAAAAAATTATGACTAAATTATTTTCAACAAAGTATTTACTTTGTACTCACTTCTACTACTCTTTAAATACAACAGCAACACTTTAAATCAATTGTTGCTAGCATTTATTTTATATACAAATAAATAATGGATTTATTATGTCAATACCCAAAACAAACCTCAGAAGAAATCGTATGAAAATAATTTTTTGTCGACAATTTGTTTTGTTTATTTTCTTCTTCTTCGTAAAATAAAATAATAATAAAACTCCAATTTCTCTTGTATTGATGAAAATGCTCAGAGATTATCAGAGAGAGAGTAAATTATTTTTGGTTTTACGGTTGTTTTGTTGGTGAAGTTGACTCCTGGCTGAAGAGTTGCCTTTATTCAGGGATGAAAGACGAAGTAACCGATTTGTTAGTATTAAAACAATATTCTCTCTGACATAAAAGTATCAAGCGAGAAAAATACCTAATATCTAATTTACCATGATGTGACATACGGAAACATAACACTAGTGCTGGAAATTTTTTGACAGAACTTACTTTTTGATTATGGATAATAAGAGATAATGTTGGGCGCCATTTCATAATGGGTGTCCCACGTTAGTCTATATACTGTTTATAATACCTAGGTTTCTTTTTGCTTTGGTGACGTGTAGAAAGTTTAGAAAGTGAGGTTAATTTTTTGAGGATTTTGCAATAGCATTTTTTTCCGGAATAAATAACTGTAAGGTCATTGCATGTTGAATATTGAGCATAGTAGTTCATACAATGTTCATTTTAACTGTAACATTTTAAAAGTAGTTACACTAAGATATGAAACTGATATTAAGATAATCATGTCGGTTATGGAATCCGCAATAATGGATCCGCAGTGATTCGCAGTATAGTTTTCTCTTTTCTTTTCACGACACATGAGTAAAGAGAAAAGAGAGCCCTGCATTGCGAATCACTGCGGAAGTATGGATAAAGTATTGCGGATTCTATAGTCGACATGCATATAAATGCTAATTTTTTTATGAATAAAGAGAATAGTAAAGGTCCAAGGGTTTATACACCACTAAAAATATTATGCAGTCATTAAAAAATGTCTATTCAAAATCTGAGCGGAAAAAACACTAAGGGGATTCATGCAACGTCGTAAAACACTAGATAAGTTTATATTTTCGATAAATTTATCTTTTGGTAAATGAACTGTCAAATTTTGTATGGGAAATGGTTTACGTAAATTGGATAAAATTATCTAAGGATTTTGTTGCGGAAACTTATACAAATTTATTTGGATAAACTTATACAAACGTCATTGTGACTTTTAACGTGACGTTTAACGAACAGCTGATTCAATTACGCAGCATTTATCCAAATAAATAAAAAGGACGTTCACGCAAACTTTTGCGTAAACTTATCTTTTTACACAATTGGTAAACTTATCTCGTTGCATGAATACCCTTACTATTTCTAATAACGTCAATCCATTAATATTTATGTGCATACCTATAATTTTTTCAGTATTTGCTTCATCCCGTCAGCTTTCAGAGAATTTAAGAAATTGAAATACCTATATATTTACGCGTTTATTTCCTTTAAGAGCTAAAGCCAAAGTTGTTTTCCAAATTATTATTAAGACTTCACAATTTGGCAACTAAGTATCTGGTAATTAAATCGAAAAAAAGTTTATTTTTTCAAACAACGGAATAGAAGAACTTTACAAAAGTGGATATCTTTTTAATTGTATCTGAAATCATCCAACTAAAGTAACACGCACAAAGTAAACTCAAAGTATTTTTTTCATATATAAACCCATGTATAGAACTCAATATAGTTGCTAAAGAGTTTAATTTTATTTTGTCGTTCTCATTAGAAAATTTAACTTCCATTTCAAAGTTTGTCCCGAGGAGAGCACTATATGTCGTTAGAAAAATTTTAACTTAAAACATGTGTGTGTGGGGCAGAAACGACTTTCCTTTGTGGATCACAACAAATATGTTGAGAATAAAAAAATTTTGAAACTTTATTTTTTTGTTTTGTTTTGCTTTTTTTTTTAAATTGGTAATCCTTGGAGTTTTTACTTTGAACTTGCCGCACTGTTATTGTTTGTCGAGTTGTGTATACTGAATCTGCCACCAACTAACGGTTCGTCGTTTTCCCCGGCTAATTCAAAGAATAAAAACAAACAGAATGACAGTGAAACAAAAAATTCTTTTCAAAACTTTTTTTGTTTTGTTTTTGTGTGTCCTTACCAATATACTGTCTGGTTGTTGTTACGGGGTCCTTTTGTTTCATCGAAAAGTTTCCAAAACAAAAAAAAGGAATCGGCAACGGCAACGGAAAAGTTTCTTCCAACTTTCCGGATATTTAGCTCCTGACAGGATTTAATTTCGCCCCACGAAATCAATAAATTTAGTTTCAATGCAACCGTCATCATTTTGTCTTCTCGAAAATGGGGTTGGGAGTTGATTGTGGGAGTGCAGTTTGCAGTTTTTTTGTATTTAGTCCATAGCTTGAGGTTAAAGATATGAAATCCAAAATAAAGAAAATACAATGATAGGGGAAGAATTTTCCCATGGATTTTTTTTATATCTATGAGATGTGCAAACTTTCGTTTTTGTGCTCTTTTAAGTGACAAAATGTTATAGAGCAGGAAGGACATCATTATACTGAATGAGATGGAAACTTCTCAGTTGCCACCAGGCACCAATTTGGGTTCATGTCTTCCGGTTCGATTACTCGGTGAAAAAAAAAATAAATATGTATTTTGAATTCTCAATTTTTTAAATAATCATCTTCATCAAACAATCTAACGTTCAATAAAATGATTTGAATTTGTGTGTTGTAGGTTCCAGTTTAATTTTTGAAACTTTGGGATGATAAAGAATTTTAAAAATATTTAATTAAAACCATTTAGTGCCACCAGATTTTACCTACTGCAAATTAATGTCTAATTTTACTAAGAATCTTCGCCATTTTATTTTTGTATTCATAGGTTGTTTCCGTATCATATGTTTTGTTATTGAAATTCAATCGCATCAATATGATTTTTAAAATTAGGAACCAAAATTTTATCCTCATACACGAATTTGTTCAAAGGAGAATAAAAAAGTGTAGCTAAAGAAAAATATTGACTAAGCGTGGATAAGTTAAGTCTTCTTAATTTTGTTGATAATTTAATTCCAATCAGCTACGAAAGGAATCATTTAAAAGTTTATTGTATAAACTCAATTGAGTCTACAGAATAACGAACTTATCAAAGTCAGATTTTTGTTAGCAAAAAATAAAATGTGAAGTCAAATAAAAGTTCGAAAGGATAAAGCCATACTTTAATCTTTCTTTTAGTAGATATTTATACTTGGGGTTAAATAAATGTCACTCCGAAAAACTTTCATCACTAAAGTCGATCGATAAGTTGATTATCCAACTTTTTGTGTTCAAATAAATCCTGTATGTGATACCTAGCTGGAATAATAATAATTGGGTATAGAGGCTTATTTATCGATGAGAAAATTTGTTGTGAAATAATATTTACACATGTAAAGAAAAATTTCGAAAGAATGATTTGGGTTATAATATAACTAAAGTAAAGGTATGTGTAAATAACAGATGTACGAAAATATATGTATGCACCTACCTATATAAAAAAAAATGTAAACGACTCGATGGCAAGTACTAAGGCTCCTTTTATTTCAAGTGACTTCATTATTATTTAAATGAAAACAAAATTTTTAGTGTAACAAAAGTCATTCGTGAAAAGTAGTGAGATCTAAAAGTACGCCAAGTTCTTAATTTATGAAGGTTTAATATCAAATATTAAGAGTATAGAGTAATATTGAAAGAACTTCAAATTATGAGAGAAATTTATAATTTAATGATTACTGAATAAAATTTTGTGGGCTCACATGGTGAAGTTTTTGAAACGTTTTCAATTGTGAGTAATAAAAAGAAAACTTTCCTTTGTACTTATCGAGCTCACTACTTTTCACGGCTGATTTGTTGTTACATGCAAGTTTTTGTACAGAAGAAATTGGTTCTTTTTTAACATTTATATTTTTGGTCTGATATCACTTCTTTTTGTAAAGATTTTTACTTTTTGCCAGTTCAAAACCTCTAAGATAGAAATCGGTCTACCGGTCAAGAAGCCAATGCATCCACAGAGAGTGACAGTTTGGTCCAGATTGTGAAGTGGTGGCATCATTGGACCATTTTTCATTGGACCGACTTTTTTTTTACTGAAATTGAAGACATCGATTTGGACGACCTCTTGTTCATGCAGGATGGTGCGCCATGCCACAATCGATCTTTTGCGCATCAAATTCCCAAATCGTGTTATCATCCGTCTTGGCGATGTCAATTGGCCGCCTCGGAGTTTTGGACTTTTTTTGTGGGAAACCGTGAAGGACCGATGTAATGCCAACAATCCGGAAACGATTCAAGCACAAGGCCAATATCATCTAAGCAATACGTGAGCTACAACTCATCAGTTGTTGAGCTACAGCTCATCAGTTTCGAAAATACATTCTCGGTCTTTATCTTTGTTTATCCGAATTTAACCTATGCTCTAATGCTCTGAATTTCAATGGAATGTGGCAAAAATAAATTTTTGGTTAAAATTTTCTTTCACATGATATTTTTTTGTATATCACTAAAACCTTCCATATGAGCTGGGTCAATTATTTGACTATACCCAAACATTGACCTTTAAAGCTTGGTAACTCTATGCCTTGACGGTATTGCACTAGGCAACCCATGCGCAAATTGTTTGGTAAAAAAAACTGCATTCCTCTCTCTTATCTGGTAACTCCATGAGGGTAGGTCGTCCTATAGCGGGATCTTAGACGAGTAGGTAAGGTATAAATACATTTTAAATTGAAGCAGGCTGTGTCTTCGTATACTGTCCTTCTTATTACTACTAACATACAATCGAGGAACTTGAGGCATTAAGCCTTACTTTATTTCCATTCTAACTCTATTACTATTCATCATTTTCTTTCCAAAGATATGGCTTTTCGCAGCCACTGCGTTTTTGTTGGGATTATTTTTTTTTCGAGCAAAAAAGCAGGACTCAAACGTTGGTTAAAAACATAACTCTATCTAGAGGTTCGTTTACCTTAAACTGCTTTCTTTTTTCGGATTCAATTAAATAAAAGTAATCACAATTAGGTTACCACAATTGGTGTGTGTGTTTGTGTAAGTATGACTTCTCCATTTGGTAACGCCATGGTCTTTTATTGGTTTTGGCCAAGAATTTTAGATACCTATACTGAAGGTGGGTATGACTGAAATTCTTAACGTATGCAAATTATTTTTAAAGTACGTGAGTTTGGTGCCAACTAATTATGGGGTCTTGTCCACTTACCCCTGAGAGCTCAGATATTTGATGGTTTGTATGTATATGTAAGTAGGTATGTATAAAAAAAATAAAAAAAAATATGAAATTTAATTTGACCAAGTGCCTGCGAGCTGCTTGAAAAAAGACCAACAACAGTTTATCACAACGCGTTGCTTAAGTGTCATCTGGTGTGTTGCTATAGAGATCCCAGTCAAGTGGTATTATAGACTTCCCTGTGTTGTCAAGTTGACAGTGTTTTCCAATCCACATTGCAGAAAAAGGGATTTGTTTCGTGATTTGATTTTGCTATTTTGCCAAAGGGAATACGACGAGTTTTCATTGTGTTTTCCGCACAGACTTGGACACTGTAGCAGAGAAAATAATGCTGGGACAACTGGAATAATGCCTATGGATGGGGATTATGATGGGGCTTATGTCGTCATACTCTATCTGTCTTGCCCTGTAGGCTATTGCGATTTTGATGGATTTATAGCTTAAATGGTAAGACAGATGTAGTTTGATGATGCTTCATCGCGGTCACGGTCGTTGTTATTTTTTTTATTTTCATCGAAATAATATTGTTGTTGTTGTATATATAAAAACATATATGTATGTATGTATAAGTGTGACCTAAAATGATTTGCGATTTGAATGGATTTATATGTGTGACTTTACTGACTTACAAATGTCAAGGGAATTTGTCATGATGTATAGGAAATCTGTCATTTCTCCTAATGAGTAATGACTATATGTATGCCTTTACAACTTAAAATTAAATCTTGGGCAACACCATTGAGGAAACTGATTACAATAGATAAATAAAAAATCCCTTATACAGACGAATTTTAATGTCAATGTTGCAAGTTTTTATCTTAAAACAAAATATGAAGAATATTGTGGGTAAACCTCGAAGTGTTGATTTGGATTAAATTATTAAAATTGATTTTTCCTTAAGATCTACAACATAAAACCAGAAATGGACGCAAAAAATTAACCAATTGCTATCAACGGGACTCGAGAGCGGAGTAATCGATGGTCTCGTTCGGGGATCAATTAAAAGCTATCCGGATAAGTTTGTGTTGTTGTAATCCCTTGTGACAAAACAGCCGATGCAACAACAACCCAACGTATCTGAAAATTTTTGGGATAGGTGGATAGCCTATCTGATAGTTCCTTGAACGCAAAGAATGAATGAACATATTTCCATGAGACAACACTAGCTCTTTTTCGTGCCACCATAATTTAATTTACCTCTTAGGGGTGCGGTAAAAATGTCGAGTGGATGAATGCAGGCAGTGTTCATTTTAATTCATAGATTGCTAGCTTCCCGTTGATCGTAATTGATATTTTTTTTTGTATCTTAAAGAGAATATTGAATGTTCATCGCTAACTAAGTTATTAACGGAATAATAAGAAAAAAGTGTAATACAAGCAAGTGAAAAACCCAATTCAACTTACTTCAACTTTTAATTTATTTGCTTTGCTTCAACAAACATACATACGAAAATGTGTAATTTAAAGCAAGAAATAACTCGTATTTAACTGTATCTTTTTTTAAATTATTTGTTTAAACAAAAAAATAGCCTGAGAATCATGTATTTACATACCTATTTAAAAAAAAAACTATTTTTTTCTTAATCATGCAATATACTGAAGCTGGGATATTTACAGAAAACCAAAATGTGATTTTGTGTGGGTGCACCACACCAACACTCCTATGTTCAATCATGGACTGTTCAGCTATTAATAAGATAAAGTATGATTTTTAAGATGAGCTTTTTTTCTTAATAATAACGAAAAAGTCTTCTATAAATTTAAATTTTTTTATTTGTAAAAACTAAACAAGTTTAAATTTAAATAATAAAAAATATTAGGTATATAAGCAACAATTCTGTGCAAAAAATACTTCTATCCAAATACCTTTGGTAAACAAAATTTTGGGTGGTGCAAATTAAAAAAAAAAAACAGAGTGTCTTTGCGCGAAAGATCAGCACTTTTTTCATGACAGGGCCTGAGATAAGCACCACCATTTTCTTTTTTTTTATCCCATCGGTCCTAAGCAGTATAAATTAATCTCTCATTGTATTTACGGCAGTAGACAAAGTAGTGCCACACGCTTCATAAGGAGGCCAAAGTGGTTCAACGAGAAGGGAAGAAGTCACTTAGGCCAAATTCCTAAACGCAAAACTTGCGCAGGCAGTTCCAAAATGCAAACGTAAACATCCCTGCAAAGCAGATTGTTCCAAAATTGAGTAGATTTGTATTTTAAAAATAAAAAAAAAATAACTTGCTTTTTGCGTTTGTTTTGCAGGTGTTTTGCTTCGCAAATTTGTGTTTAGGAATTTGGCCTTAGATTCATGTTGTATCACACTTAAGGTCTAAATGTGTCAGCTTTTCCGCTGCCAACCACTCAACCTAAGGTAGGGTACGGTGTAGGATTAAAAGTGCACAACAATTTTCAAGTCTTTCTATAGATGACACTCAACACTAAAATCTTAAAATACAAAAATGACGTTAAACAGCATCACTAAAAGATATTTTTTCAATGGACATGTATTTGGCATGCTCACGTGTTAGCAAACCAATAGACTGATCCGCTTACACACTTAATGTCCGCACAATAAACATTGTCTATTAAAAGCAAGTTTTTATCTAGTTTTACTTAAATTTTGTAATAACAATTTTTTTTTTATCAAAAAAAAACTGCTCAAATTTTTATAAAAATCACAATTACGGTTTTGATGACAGGATAATATTTTAAAACTTCCTAGCAGTCACACACTTTTTTCTGCGATGAGTTTATAACGGAATGAGTAACGGCATAATAATAAAATGTTAAAATTAAAAAGAGTATTATAATAATTACACATAGTTATTTACTTACCTAATGTTAACTACTACCCTAACTACCCTATGTCTCTTGCGAGGAATTACAAAATCCTTAAGAATAATTAAGAATTGTAATTGACTAGGGCTTCTACACGAGCTGTAGTGCCACCTAATTTATTTTTTTATGCTAACTACTACTTAGTTGGAGTTACAGCAAAATGAAAACAAACCAAAAAATTAGAAACCACAAAGGGAAACAGAAATTTTGTGGAGACTTAACAACTACTAACTAGATTTGATTTTAGAATTAAAAAATCGATGCATTAGTTGAATGTAAACTAAGATTAGATTGGATTAGATTAGATATGTTGATGGTTTCCAAGACCGAGTCTTTAATAAAATAAGAAAACTTTGCGGTTATTGTTCTTTAAAATCTCAGTATTATTTGGTTATACACTATTTTGACTTCATAAACTTTTATTAAAAAAATAACATTTAATTTATTTATTTGACTCATGGAAGATCATTCAATTTTCGTTGTTGGTTGTTGGAAAATGGTACAACACCATCTTTGATAAGTTGACATGACTAATGGAATATCAAAGAAGTATGTAAATATATGCAGGTATTACCACATAATTGTATCATTGCTACCATATGTAAATACCTTGACCTCTTCGGCCAATAACAACGTCCTTTCACAAATAAAAAGACACACGTTTATATTACTCTTAGAAAATTCACAACAACAACCGAAACTATAGTTCTATTAAATTTATCTATTAATTCCACAAATCGCTATTATTTCATTCATTTAATTGAAAAATAATGTTAGCACCGAAAAATTTGAACGTGCCCGTTTTGAAAAGAATTAGCAATAGAACCCTTAAAATAGTTAACAATTCAAATCACACACGTTTTGTCTCTTACGTGATTTCAGCATTTCTAACCCAAAAGACAACTCGAAAAAGACCAGCACCATCCTGCCTATGAACTTTCTATCTACGACAGCAACAACAACAACTGAAAAAAAAAAATAACACACCAAAACAAAGCATATTCAGTAATTTGGTTCTCTTGGTTCCATTGATGGTATAGTGGACTGGACACAGGTAGGTCGCTGGGTACACAAAAAACGTTCAGTTTCAGTCCCAAATCCCAATCCAAAGTCACGTACTTTCCAGGTAATTTACGTTTGAATACACCAATAAAAGAGTTTCCAAATCAGTCGTCAGTCGAAAGGGTGGATGCAACGAAAAAAAAAAAAATAAAATTGGTAAAAAACCAAACAAAGAAAGATGCACAGAACAACGTGACACCTGCTATTAGAACCCGGGTACTGGCTTTTGAAAGCAACAAGCCGCAAAATCGACCATTTCGACACAAAAAAAAGTTAACCACCCCTCAATGCAACATGCTCGTTCGTTGATATTTGGCAGCGGATCATTCATGTATTAGGTTTAGCTATACCTGCAGCAGTATTGGTAGTGGACAGCAAATATTACAAACAATTTTTACAGCACAATAGATGAATTTTTTCAAACTGAAAAAACAGTCTGAAAGGCTTTGGTTTTCACAGGCAATCCGTTTATTTGGTTAAGTATGAAAACTTTTTTTTTTTGAAAGAATTGATTTTCTGATGTGATGTACATACATATGTTGACTTCGGAGATTTGGCTTTCGTTTTACAAAACTAGGCAATATTTACTTCAAAAAATAAAGAAGGTTTGGTTAAGAGTTCTTAAGGGTACTTCCACCCTATTGCACAAATTAATAACTCTCAATTGAAAATGGAAGTGGAATTGAGTTGCATGTATTTGTGTATTTGTGTGTTCAAGAGTAGAGACGTTTTTGAAAAACCGAGAAACAAGAAAACTATAGACGCCTTAGTGAACGGATTGTACAGCGTGGCGCAAAATTAATCACCTGGTGCTAAAGTTTTTAGTTTCGAAAATGGCGGCAAATTTCAAAATCGAAAAAATTATTCCGTGTTTTTTAAGAGTATAGTGATTCATGTCTTGTTGACGAGTTTGTGTTTATTTACTTCACAAATGTCAAAGTAGAATTGACAAAGTGACAATTTTTGCACACGGTGATTAAATTCACGCCACCCTGTACTTACTTCATCAGTTTCTATTTCTTTTGTTAATAAGAACCAAATCGCAAAAAATGTAATCTAATTTTCATAAGCAAAATATTAATATTACAAAAAGAAATCAGAGTTTGGAGTAGGTACCTTACCTACAAGCAAAAATTAATTCGAAGATAATAACACTAATTCTTTCTTTTGGTTGCGAACGTTGGCGGTGAATGGGATGATGTAGAATATTTATTAAGATATCGAAACACCTTCAATGCTGCAAACAAAACAACAAAACCATTAAAACAAAAATATGTACCATCTTCTCCACAAAGCGAATAATGAAATTTAGTAATTGTATTCGTATTAATTTTATTGTTTATTTTTTTTTGGAAAATGTGTCGCAAGTGTATCTCCTCGTTTTGAACGTCCTAATGACGCAACTCATTTATTGCACCCCAGCTACCAACTCACAGGCTCATTGGCAAAATTATATTTCAAGTAGTTAAATTTAAGTGCGTTAAAATTCCCAAGAGGAAAATAACAGCTGGCTCGTCGTCGCATCGCAAAGAAACCAAAAAGCTTCTTGTGTCCTTGTGTCGTAGCAGCAGCAGCAACAAAATTTATATATTTTTAATAAATTAATTGGATTTATTTTAATAAGCAAAGCACAGGCAATATAGTTATGAGACTATAATTTATACAGGGTGTATTTTAAAAGATGTCACAGAAGTCTAGAGAGTATGGGGTGTTGGGTGGAAAGAAACACGAAAAAAGTCATGTGGAAGGGGGCACCTCTTTCCCCCGTTTAGGAGGTAATAAGGCCAATATTTTAAAAAATTGACTTTACATATAACAAAATATTATTGAAAAGCAACGGCAACACTTACAATGTTATTTTAAATTCTATCAAACACTAGAAGACATTTAAGCATATTTTTCAAAAACTTTTCACTGAGACAACTTGATTAAAAAACAAAATTAAAGAATAGATTTATGGCTTTAGAAAAACCTAAAATATGACATTGTAAGTGTTCTCGTTGTGTTTTAAAAAAAGCTACAACATGACATTGTAAGTGTTTTTAAATATTATTATTTTTTTTATATTTAAAATTAATATTTTAGACAAATTGCACCTCCCGCCTGAATGGAGAGAAATGGAATACCCTCCAATAAGATTTTGTTCTTATTTTCACACGCTTTAATTCTTTATCGCATATCATGTAAAACACCCTGTACACAATATACTATAGGTATTATGCCACCAGTCTGGTGCCTGTTTAAAAACAACTGCAGTGCTCTAAAACAGACAACAGTACAGTACGCAATTCTGTAGACATTATATTAGTCCTTTATAAATCTAATTTATTTATAGCCCATAGGTCTTGTCATACTCCGCTTATATACTGACTAAAATCACATTCAATTTAATTAAAATAGAAGTATTGCGGTTTATATTTCCAAAAAGTTGATTACGTTATTATTTAACGAAACAACATAGAATACACCAACGACGGCGCGTGTTTTAGGAAATTATGATGAAGAATTTGGAAATTTATATAATGTTTTTGGATGGCTTTTGATTAAAGGTAGCTATCACAATTTCAGAAATTCAACTCATACATGTTTTGACAACCCTTTGTAATTGCATTAGCATATCTAATCTTTATCGCTATTTTATAGCACCTAAGTGACAAAAGATATATTCAAAAACTTTAACATGTCATTCGATTACATTGTACTTCAATGTTGAAGTCTTTTTAATTATTCAACGAACTATTCATTTTATTTTAATGTTGAGATAATTATAAAATTTATTGATTGTCATACATTTATTAACATTGTTTGTATAAATATTGTATGTATATTGTTTTGCCTCTTAATGCGATACTAAATAATAAAAACCTCCCATTTTAAGCAAATAAATCAGATTGCACATTGACTCCTTTATATAATAAAAGTCATTAACTTTCCTCTTGTAAACATGCAAATGAAGTCAGATTCTTATCCCGGTACACTCTCTTTCTCTATCAAATTTTCATATCAGAATTCCTGTCCACAATCATTTTGAAATTCATTATTTATTACAATGATAATCCTCTGCCCCACCTCCCCCCCCCAACAGACAAAAAAAAAATAATAAATTCACACAACGTTATTTTACTATTTTCCCAAATTCACACTGAATCTCAATTCCAACTCATTTGCAGTTAGACATAAAAAAACAAAAAACAAAATTACAAATTTACAGCGTTGGCATATTTTAATGAGAGTGTTGGCGGCAATGGCGATGACGATGACGGTGAAATGAAAATGTTTGTTCCAGCTCATTTGCAATTGTTCTGCAGTTCAGTCCTAACATCGGCACATTTCAAATTATTATTGTTTGTTCAGCAGCGGTTGCGGTCGATCGGCGCACAGTGGTGTCAAGAGAATTAATATTTCCCTAAAGCAATTCTTATTCTCTTTTGATTAAAAAAAATATTGGTCACTATTATAAATATTTTTTTTTGTAAGGAAAATGGGCGTGGTAGTAGGCAGATTTCCGACAAAAAACTACACACGTGCGTCGTGGCTTTGGCTTAAGAGAACTATTACATAAATTTTTAACCATCGAAGGACTTTAGATAAAATTCTAATATAAGAAAAGTGGGCGTGGAAGTGGGCAGTACATGTCATGTTAATATTGAAGAGAGGTTAATTCAAATCTTTTACCGTTCAATAAGGAGAAAAGTAAAATATGATAAAAGTGGGCATGGCAATGGACATATTTAACTCAAAATACTTTTCAAACTATCTCACTCCTAATAAGATCAAACACATACACTAAAGTTTCCACTGTTCGGCGGTGGCAGCATACCTATTCAAAATATTACTCCTAATAGCAATACTGCACAAATTAATCATTAAAATTCAAAATCACCGAGATTTCCCAAAATACCCCCTCACCGCGCTTTCAACAACGACGTATAAATGTATAAATATTCGTAAAACCATTCAGTAGCATTACTATAACAAACACATCACCCAAAGGGCCAGTCCATATTTCAATTTTAAAACTTTTCATCTACAAACCACTTCCTATCAGTGATTAAGGACAATTGCCACACCACACACACAGCACAGGACTTGGATGAGAACCAAAATAATAACAAAAACAACAGTTACATTGGCACTTTTGCATTATCCTTATAGAGTTGGTACATACTTACATAGATATATATGGTGAAGGTCCTCCTGATGTGGACGCACATTGTTTGCCTTCACCACAAAATAGAATCCAGAATGGAAATGATGGACTGTTTTGGCTCATTGGACTTTGGTTTAAGGATGCAGTGTGTGCAAGTGCAAATATGTGCGGAACATTTTGAAATTTCAATTTAAAGCCCTACTAACAGGACATCCGCGTTGCACATCGTATATATGTATATAATCCTGCACGTGCTAATAGAAGATAATGCAAATTTTAGAAGCTATGTGTACTTTCATAAAGTTTCTAAAAGGAGGATTTTTTGGTTTTCTTAAAGTTTAAATTAAGTTTTTTTTTATTTTGGATTAAATATAAAAGTAGATAATCGATGTTTTTAATTATTTGTGTAATTTATCTTTTTTTATTATAAGTGACAAATTAGAATGACTTTTAAAATGAGCTTGGATTTTTTCTTAGCAGAAATGAATGCCAAAGATTAAGGTTCGAATTCTATGAAATCCAAGTGGAACATGGATTAATCAATATCAGCAACGTAGCCAAACGGCCATGCTTACAATGAAACTTAACACAATAATATATTAAAAATATTTACATTGGTTCTGACACTCAATAAAATCTACCTTAAAATAATAACTAAACAATGAAATGAATGGGGACACTTGGACGTATGAGCAACATGAGAAGCCTTCCTTGTATTTAAAAGATGAAATTAGTCCAGTAAAATTGTCATAAATGGTTACGAGAATTATGGTAGCTTGGATCATTTTACATATATGTTCAGATTAGAAGAATGTTAAATTCCTCCCATCACCGCAAAAGTTACCATCTCACGGGCTCACGGTTAAGATGTGTAAATATCAATGAACGTATCGTACCAAATTATACAACGTAATTTGTGACAAGTAATGTGTGACACGAATATGATGTGAAACATTCAGATTCTGCGTTAGATTCACAGGTTCACACGGTTTTTGAAATTAAGAGGTTAAACTTCTTGTAAAAGTTTAGCGCTGAACTCAAATAAGCATCGTAAGCATCAGCTTATGTTTTTGAGATAATGAGAAATAATAGTTTTTTTTCGATATTTTTATTAATTTTTTTATCAATATTTCTAAGGATTCCTAAAAGTACTAATCAATATTTGGTTTAATACTTTCCAATATTTCTATTACTTTGCAAAAAATCCCTAGTAAGATTGTGGTCTTCACTAATATTTTACAATTTTTTAAACTTTGTCGGTAGCGAGCAGTTTTTCCAAAAAAAAACTTGTGGTAAGTAAAAGAGATATAAAAAATATTTAAACTGCATTAAGTAAAAGAGATATAAAAAATATTTAAACTACATTTTAAAGAAGAACATAAGTAACTTTCTTCCCCAAAGATCGGTTTGAAATTCACCAAGGGTTTGGAATGAAAAAGAGTTTACACAAATCATGCGCTTTCGTGTTACTGCTTAAAAATCTTATTTTAACAATTTGTATGAAACTCAAAAGCCAAGACCAGTTGGTATATTTTTCACAAGTCTGTGCAATTATTTGCACTTGATGTTTATAATAATTATTGTCAGAATTTAGCGTACTGTAATCAGTGCATTGGCAAGCACATATAGAGAAAAAGGTGCCAAAAATAGGTTTAGCGATGAACAAGGGAAAAACAAAATACGTGTATTGTACACCTAACATCGAAGTATCTTACAGAACTTCACAGCGAATAGCTGTGTAATAATATGTACTTGGGGGTAGTAAAAATCACAGAAATCAAGTGGAAACCATTACCCAAGTTTAAGCAAGTTAATGTCTAATAAGTCTCTTTAAAGGATGCATAAAAGTATGAATTTATTTAAGTCGGATGCAATTATTCTTGCGGTCACTTCAAGTAAAAAAAAGAAGCAAGATACGGTCACTACAACGCCAAAATCTCAGGCCGGAACCACAATTTTATCGCGTGTGGTTTATTGTAGAGTGATGTGTCACTATCACTTCAATGTAATTCCTGTGCGTTGTGGGGTATTGTTCTGATTGAGCCATACCACCACATTGTATTGAAGTGAAGCCATTCAAATTGAAATCAGCTAATTATTTTATTGTCTGCTCTTCTAATTCGAAAACAAGAAAATCATGGGCCAATAAGCTTCAAGTTGTTGAAATTTCTTGTGTCACTATGCTACGACATAGTGTGAACTATAACAATGTCGAAGTTAGTATAATTATTTAAGATGATTATGGCGACTTTGTTGAATTGTTGATGTTTTATGATTTCGGTTGGTGGTAGGTGACTTGTATTTTTAATTTAGATGTTGATGAAGAGTGGTTGTGGTTGTATTATGTGTATGGGAAGATAATGTAGGAAACTGATGACAGTTTAACTGAAGATCGGTAATTAAATTAAATTTTGGTAGTGGATGGGGTTTGAAAATACTAACAACAACACTAGAATTCCTAATCATTAAATTAAATATAGTTCACACTAGATATTTGTCATGAAATTTATGTAAGATGAACTGAACATAAACATAACAAAAATTGCGTATTGAAAAGGTCCTCACTAGTTAATTGATAAGTCCAAGTGAGATCGAAATTGACGAAATTTTTGTGGGCTAAAGACCGTTAAAAGCGTTTTTGCATCAATAATTCAACAAGTCCAACTAAAATGCTAAGTGCTAAGTCTTCTACTTAACTGATTTATTTCAGTAGTATTTAGAATTTGTATTATTAAAAAAACCTATGAATTTAGTTTTAGTTTCATATTTAATATTTTTTTTTTTGTTTGAATGGAGGATTTTATCAGCTTTTCCTTTCCAATATAATTATAAATTAAGTACTAATTTTTTTTCAAATACTTAAAAACTTTCTCAGTAGCAAGATATGTATGTATGTAAATTGTGCGGATACAACCAAATTGTAAAAACTATGCTGTTAATAAAAAAATAAATAAATTTAAATTTAGGAAAAAAAAAATAACCAAAGCAATCGTTATCCACAATAGACTTTTGCCCCACTTGGGTGGGTTACAATTACATAAATCAATGAGAGACTTACAACCCACCCTTGTGAGACAGAAGTACCCAAAAATTGGGTCAATATTCCTTAATTTTAGCAAGGAAGTGGGTCATAAGTCCACGATTATTTTCTCTATTTTTTTTTAAATTGCCAAACGTACTGTTTGACATTGGCGATTGTCGGTCGACTCAACATACCCTTAGCGGAACAACGGAGTTGCGTAAACGGTACAGATTACCCAAAAATGGAGTAAAAATCCTTTAAATCCGCGATACAGACCACCCGATGAACTGATAGTTCAAGAAAACGCTTCCGGCACATCAACCTAGAGCGGTTGTCTGGGATTTAAATGAAAAAAATATTATTTTCTATTGTGTTTACCAACACTAATATGGTAAACATTTTGACAGTTTTCCCTTTAGTCAGTCTTGTAGGTTCAGCATTAGAAAGCGTCATTGGAAATTTTATTGCAATTGTAAAATGTGCACCTGCCACAGCCAACTGAAACATTTTGATCGTTTTTTTTTTCTACGCTAATGGTATACTTACGATGTAGCTGTTACTATCAAGAGGAGAGATTGAGATTTAAATGGATTTTTCCTGTTATTGCGGAAATTGTTTATAACTTATTCATTAGTGTCGATGAAAGAAAATTGGCTATAACTACTTTCTATCCTGAACTGTTATATCTTCTTTAGTTTTTTTTAATAGACTATGCCAAAAACCACTCGGTGACTGAAATTCTATCCCACAAGCTGTCAATCCAATCCAGAAAGGATTTAAGTAAAACGTTAGTATTGGTTGTGATGGTGTCTGTTCGTAAATGTGGACATGTCAAGTTTTAGTCCAGACTCTACGTACATACATATGTGACGTGTATATATAAAGCGTGGGAATCGATTGTAATCCACTTTGGGTGTTTCACAACACCCAGACTCAATTTCTCTTATAAAATCGTTGAGGAAATGGCAAATAATGTAAGTGGTTTGCCCAGCCTCCTAGAGTCCATTTCATCATCAGCCATAACCTTATATATATACATACGTATGTATAAACATACTTATTTTACTTGTGCCTCTGCCATTTGGCAATTGGATGAGTGAAGTGAAAATTTCCTGATGGCACTTGGGTTTTCAAATCCAAACATTGGTATTTCCTTGTGGTATTTCTATGAAGAATATTTGTTAAATCTGTTTCGAAGCTGATGTGTGTATCTATGTGTGTGAAAATGATTCGAGAAATTGATTAGTTGGGAACATTGTTACAATTTTATACTGACTTAGTTTTGTAAAATTAAATTAAGTTTAAAATTTGATTGGTTTTATATTTGAATAATTTTAAATCGCATTTATTTGTTTCAAGAGAGAATTTATCACTAACTTGTAACTAAAGAAAATAATTAAGATTGATTGCTTATTTATATTGCATAAAATATTATTAAATAAATTAATAAATAGAAAATAATTATACGTAATAAAGTTGTCCACAACTAAATTTGGCAATATTAAGAACTTGTTTTTAGTCCGGGTAGGTAGATATATCGATGACAATTTTTTAAATTAAGTCAGCAAAAACCTTTGTTATCTTAACAATTAGGAAACATAAAAAAGAGGCTGGGTGCGACCCACACTGTCAACATCCCATTTGGAAACTGGACACCCGATGTGATGCGATCAAGTAAAAAGCAAAGTTGGGGCGTATTATATTTTTCAACTATTTTAGTTGTATTTTTGGCGGATGTTTTTGCTTTAAAAAAAAACTGTCAATTTAATTGTTTTGCAAACCCCATCAATTCTTAATTAAATCATTTCGAGTAAAATAAAATTATTCCGGAGTCGATAGCGTTGTTTGTTTTTGAGATATTCGAGCAAAAAAAAAACATTTTTTTTATTATTTTAGTGGTTTTAGTTTCAAAATTTGTTGACTTAAAAAAAAACTGTCAATTTAATAATTCTACAAACATTATCAGTTATTGACTACGTCACTGTGTATAAAAAAAATTAGTCTGGCTTCGAAACTAGTGTTGGTTTTCAAAATATTCGAGCCAAAAATGATTTTTCAATGATTTTTAGTATTTTCTTGTAGTTTTTTTGCTTTAAAAAAAAAAAACCATCAATTGATTTTTTTTTTTTAATTCATAATCAGTAATCAAATATGGTATCAAATATAGAATAATATTAGCATGTTTTTTTTATTAAAAAAAAAACTATCCGTTAATTTTTTTTTAAATTCTTTTCAATTCTTCATTACGTCATTTTGTGTAGAATAAAATTAACCTGAAGTCGATGACAATTCTTATTCTCGAAATATTCGAGTCGAAACTTACAACTTTTTTTATTGATGTAGTAAGATAACCATTAATTGGATTTTGTTGAACACCATATCTGAACTTCTCTATTCGTTTTCGAGATACAGTAAACGATACAATGTATCACGAATGATACGAACGTACAAATGTACGTACACACACACATGCATACATCTTTCTAAAAACGACGGATTCGGATTTCTAGGACCCCGAAACGAGGAGATATGTCAAAATTTTCGATTCAACAAATCGGACCAATTGCAATAACTTCCAATGGGAAGTTAATAAGGAGAGTAATAGCCCGTGACGTAATTTTTGAGTGCGTAAATGATTCTCACGTCGTCGAAGGTCGCCAGAAATGTTTTTCACCGGCACTGCCTCTTGCGAGGAATTGACAAATTTTCCGAGAGTATCTCTTATCAGGAAAAGTTCATCTCACCTTAGCCGTTCGGATTCAGCAGAAAATTGTAGGTCCCCTCCATTCCTGCCAATAACACGCACACAGAAATGATTAACAGTTATAAGTCCCTAGGCCCTGGTTGTACACGAGCTATCACGCCACTCAATTTATTTATTTATTTTTATTATTTTTACTATCGTCAATATAGCGTGTTATTATCTGTATTTCATCTTAATGCTGTCATCTACTTAATAATCCATTTTTAACAATACAATAATCTACGACTTAATATTTGTCAACAAAAACTCCTGCACATGTCGAAAATAAATCAAAAAAAACGTAAAAAAAAATATTATATCCCTTTTTAGTATTGTATCTTTTTATTTGTACTTTTATAATCCCTTATTAATAAACACCCTTCACTTTCATGAAAAAATATGATGAGTCTTTTCGTTTCAGTTTAATATAAAACTTTATGAAAGAAGTCTTAAAGAAAAAACAATAATATATTTTTACCCCGGCTGGAGTTCCTCTTATTTGATTTACATACAAAAATATAAAGAAAATTAAATCCAATTTCTAAACAGAAGCAGTAAATTAAAAAATGTCTACTTTACGTCAATCTCTCCTTAAAAAAAGGAACAGAGTCTATTAATATAAAGGCTATACAGAAACACCAAAGCCATTCTATCTAAGTCATTAAGTAATAAAACACGAAACAAAAAGGTATTGATTTTGTCTTTTGAAATAAGATCCAGGGCTGGATTTTGACATGATGCTTCTCACTTTAGCGGTTTGGATACCGCAGAAACTTGTATGTCGCCTCCATTCCTGACAATAACATACACACAGGAATGTTTGAGAGTTTTAAGTCGATAGGCCCTAGGACCTGGTTCTATACGAGCTGTCGTGGCACCAAATTTATTTATTTATTTCTGTTAAGGCTGATATAGAATGTGAAACGTTTTTGGTATAATTCCAGAGTAAAAGTTTTTTGTGCTTTAATTTAAAGAATTCTTCCTAAATTTATTGAATCTTTTCAGCTCTTGTTTTCTTCCGGTTCCAGTAGTTTCCTTGAAGAAGTTGGTCTGTAAACTTCCCGAATATTCCGAACAGGATGAAACGAAAGAAACATATGGTAAATAAGTTAACAAATTTAACGATTCCTTTCCTATTAAAAATTGAAAAAATAGGAACAAACGATATTAAATTTTACCCAAAAATATCAGAACTGAAACATATTTCACGCAAACTAAATTAAAAACAGTTCCTTTATTAAAATCTTAATCTAACAGGGGCCCCAAAAAGACTCAAGGGCCCACTACAATGGCTTTGTTAATCCTACAATGAATATTTAGAAAAAAAAACGTTATTTATGACATTGGCAATATGTGGAATTTCAAATATGAAATAAAATGTCCTGTCAGAATGGCATAAGACACAAAAAACTGTTACCTCCTGTTATTTTATTTGCTACAGAAAGAAAATCTATATACTTGAAATCCAAATATAGAAATGAAAACCTTTCGTTGGCCGTCGCTGTTCACAAACCACTCATTCGGTAAGCATTAACCAAAACCCATTTCCTTAAATATACCAGAGCAGAACAAAGAAAACACAACATATGTAATGTGTAATGTATACGAGTATGTATATTTTCTTTTTGTATTTTTTTCATTTTCTATATTATGCTGCCTAGCTGCCTTATAGGAATTCCTGAAATCCTGACTGGCGCAACTAAACTATAATGCGAGCATGTGGCCTGGTTCAGAGTGGTGGCGTAGCAATGCTTGCCAGCAGGATACTTTCTCTATATATTTATCTATTTTCACATGTTATTATTTGTTTTAGTATAGATCCTAAAGTGATTTTTAACTCCCCGGATATCAACGCTCAGCATGTTCCGGGGAAATCCCCGAAGAAATTTAATACCAATGCAACGGACAAAAAACAATCTTTATGATGTCCATAAGAAATAACTGAGTAGTTATAGCTCTGTGGAGTTTGTTCCTGACCTGTAGACTACCTATACTCTATAAATAAATGACTATATGGATATACATGAAAAAAATAAAACAATGAAAACGGTATTGAGTAAATTAAATTTCACTCGTAATCGTGTCCTTTTATTCTACGAGTCTAGAAGATACCTATACCAGTTACATTTTGTTTGAGTATGAGTTTCGTCTTCCGTGTCTTCTGCTCTTCTATTGGATCAACAAAATAAGAAAGAATGGTCTGGATAATTTGCAAGAAAATAAGAAAATGCTATCAAATTTTTGTTTGTTTTCTTTTGTTTATGCTCTGTGGTCACCGGATTTATATTTAATTTCTATTTCACCAAAATGTGATGGCGCCTTCAAGTGGAAATTATGGTGAAATATTTTGTTTTGTTTTATTTTTTCAATTGTTTAGCGTAGGATTAGCTCAAAGATCGTATTTTCTATAGAATTTTGACATGTCTGACATTTTTAAAGGATATAATGATATATCATGCTGTTGAGTAGCGAATGTTTTTGACAACTATGGCAAACCAAAACGATAGCAAACAGAAGTTATACCTAGTCCCTACAATTTTTTTTTTTGGGGCTAGCTGTAGGTATATTTTTTAAATCTATTTTATTTCCCTTAAATTTACCTACAACGTAACATAGTAAATTTTTTTGGAATGGAATACGGAATTATGTTCATACAGAATTTTGGTCATACACAATTTTGGAATACAGTATAAAGAGTCGCTCCCATTTTTATACATACATTTTGGGAATGAGTTGTTTATTTCATTCATCATTCTTATAAATATAATTCTTTACTTTACCATTATTCTGTAAATCTCTAAAAATCTAAATTTCGATATGCAATATTTTTTTGAACTTATTAGAAGCTCAGGCATTGTTAATGGCTTAATGTAAAAACAGGAATATTTTCATCTAAATTGGAGTATGTAGTCGTTTTCCAGAAAAATTAAATTTTCTTTAACCGGTTTTTAAACAGTTGTCGAGAAGGTACCGTTTATTCGGATATAAAAATAATTTTTGTTACAAATTTTAAAGTTAAAAACCCGCTTGGGACCATACTTATTAACTGATTTTTTTTTTGTTTAATCTGTGAGGCCATTTTGGGAAAAAATAAGATTTTCCAACAAATTCTAAAGAATGTATATGGCTACAATATAGTTATTTTTGGTTCTAAAAATAAAAACAACACGTTACGTGCCAAGTTTAAAGAAAATTGACCTAAAAGTTAAGGAAGACCAAAAGTCGAGCGGACAGAATTGCGAGACCCACTTTTTTGTTTTCCTTATAATGTTAATGATTAAAATCTGGGTTCTTCAGCACTGCAATTGAAAGTAAAATACCAAAAGAACACCTTACCAAAAATAATTTCAATATTTATAAAGAATTTTCAATGTATTTTATCTTTATTTTAAAAAGTGTTGTGGTTCATTTTCGATAATAACATTCTTGAAAAATTAAAGAAGATGCTAAAAATGAAATTCTTTCATCCATCATCTCTGCATTGAGTTATTTAATTTTCTATATCAACCATAATATTATAATTTAAAAAAATATCGTAAGTAAAAAGTGGATGAGAGAGAAAAAAAATAAAAATGACGACGAAAAAAATTTAAAATTAACTGAACAAGCTGGTATATGTCGAATATACAAAACCCTGTAGTGCACGCCATCCTGTAGGTATTATCTGCAATTTTCAAGTGAATAAAGCAAACCACCACCACTATAATATATATAGGAGTAGCAACAACAGCATCAGGATTCCTAACAAGGGGATATATTTACGACTTTATAAGCACTATTTGGCTCGCGTGCCGCTGGTAATGGCTATGCGATAAAACAGAAACCAGAAACCCTTCCAGCAAAAGACTGGAATAAGGACCTAACCAGCAGCTAAGCCCGCAACATCACTTACACGAAGAATGTGAACTCGAGAAAAGAAATAATTGTGGTTCCTGATGTTCAACGGAGAGTAGTCTGTGTTGTACCTTACACCGTAAAAAAAAAAAAAGTTGAACCTACCTACTTTCTACTGGATGTAAAAGCTACAATCTACAAAAAAAAAAAAAAAAAAAACATTAAACTCCAGAGGTTGAACTCTGCTGTCTTTTAGTCTGTTATCCCTATATATCCTCCTAACACATGCACGGTGGCAGACAGGCTACAGTGCGGATGATTCCCTTCGACTATATTATATATATATATTATAGGATGCAGAAGATGACCTACAACATTACACCCCCATACAGATAGCCTGGCTTAATTCCTGACAATCAGAAAGACATTAAACATTATCCTCAATATAAAACATGCTGAGAAGCACAAAGGAGCATCACGGCATTAATATACATATATAGAGAAAACTATTTCATATTACAGAATGCTGGGAAATCCTCCCAAGATTGCTTCACTTGGCAGCACAGCTGATGAGTAAAACTTTCTTTTGTGCCTTAATTGAATCACGTCAGGGAATTACGTCCTGAAGCACTTATTAGTAGTTATTCTTGTGCCAAGTCATGCGAAGAATTTTTGGGGAAAAGGGATAAGGAGTCCTTTTATATTCAACGTCTTGATTCATGTACTCATGGATAATGAGGTACCTAAATGTATGACTGGATTTGCGTCGTATGGGATTCTGGCACCTGGCAGGTTCATTTCACCATTAGTGTTAGATATTTTTAAGTTTAAAAAAAAAAATTATTGAATAAGAATAAATTTTTATATAACACATTTTGAAATGGACTGAAAAGATTTTTTATAAAATATTTTCTCCTAACCCCATCATACATTTAAAACGAACAACGTGGGGCGCAAATAAAACGTGTTTGACAGTTTCCTTGAAAGCCTTTTACGGGATATATTCATTTATCTGTGGATTACTATGGATCCATTTGGCCAAAAAAGAAGAAAACAGCTCGACGATGTTGACATAAGTACAAAAAAAGCAATACCAAATCTCTAAAAACCAATTAGCTTAGAAGCAACAGTTAGCTTAGGAGCAAAACTGAAAAAATAAGAAAAAAAATAAATATGAAACATATTGAAATTCATCTTCATCCACGCTGCTACGAGTTATTTCAGCACCATCATCACTTTCAAGTTCCGCATAATATACATCATACAAGTCAATACTGTCGTCTTCCTCGCACTCATCATCACCAAAACCAAAGTCAAGGAAATTACTAATTCTCTCAACGCCATCATCATCATCATTATCTCGTCATCATCATCTCGTCAACAGCATCGTCATCCGGGTTCTGATTCCATTCCTTATTCAGCTTTTTTGGATCCATCATTTTTTTTCTTGATCGGGTTTTTCTTGATCGATTTTCGGATATGTTAGGCAGCAGGGAGTTGGAACACCCTGCGCGATCCGTGCAGACTTCGGTCGGTTCACAGTTACCAGTTCCTTTGGGAGTCAAGGTTACGTTGGCTCCTGACAATGTCAGGTTTTTGGCCAAGGATCCGCCTCTATCTATCTTCTGTCCTTTAGCAGGGTTCTCGGCCAGAGTGACATCTGTGTCCGAACCGTTCTAGCTGGCGAAGGATTGATAGTCATCCTCGAGGAGTAAGTTATCCTCATAATACGCCATGACTCCTCCGCTAGTCTCAACAATACCGTCCCCAGCGAGCCAAGGAAGTCCATGAGATCCTCAGAAAGGACTTTATCGGCTTCGTTGGCACCTACGCTACAAACAGGAATGCTGTTTTTTTTTTTAGATAAATTACGTAAGAAATACATTTTTTTGACGCTACCTAATAGAAAATAAAGAAGATCGATTTTCTTTTGTTTTGTTTTTAGTCTGGAATTAATTTGTTTTTATGAGTTGGGACACTTTGTACTTTTTTAAAGATTCCTAAAAATGATGCTTCCATTAGGAATATTTTGTAACCTTTGAATTCTGCAATCAACACTCTTCAGTATTCTTGATTAAAATTTGAAGTTTAACAATACTTAATTTATATAATATACATACTTAGTCTTTTTCAACCAAAAACTATATATTTCACTTAGAAAATTCACCCCAGCGGAAATCTATCCGCAAAATTCTTCCGCGACACATTCTAGGTATAGTATAGCAGTCTATTTGAAGGATAAAATTCTTCAACTACATCTATGTATACACCCTAGAGGGAGAGCAATTTTGCCAGAAACTTTTTTCATTATGACATCAAACGCCTAACTGTGGCGATAGATGGCATAGCGAGGGTGTCACAGGGGTCTTTACTTTAATTAAAGGTAATGAAGGCCGTGAAGCATGAGGCATGTTTTATTTCAGTGCACCTAAGGCTCGTATGTCATTAAAATTAGAATCGACTTTAAAAAGATGAACAAAATCCATATTGGGATTGTACTCGTGGTGCTTGCTTTACACAGATACGAGTTCAGTATGTAGGATAAGAAGGTGATAAAATCTATCTTCTGCCTCTTTACTCGAATATAATAATAAATCCAACATCTGGATTCGACACTGAAAATGAATGATGATGAGGATTTTATCGGGAACAGAAGTACTGAATATGATTTAAGTGGATTTTGATTTTTTTCAATGTTACATTTTTTTAAAGATTAAGATTTCATTATTTTTCTTATGAATAAAATACTTTTTTCAAATAAAAATGAGAATTTCCTTTACAATTGTAAATATAATTCAAGGTACGTTTATTCATAAGAAAAAGCCATCCATTTAGATATGAGAATATGTTTTAGAAACGAAAATTGGAGGGATATTTTTAAAACTTTTTTCACCCTCTTTCGTAATTATATAAAGGTGCATGATACAATCATTATATCTAATGATTTTAAGTGGAATTTGATGGTAATGGAAGTCGGAAATGGAATTAAAATAAATGTTATAAAACCTACTTAAAAGGGGCTATATAGACTTGTCTTCCATTATATAGGGGGCGAATGAAATTTATGCTATTTCTTGGGGGAAATCCTACTTTGTATAGAGAGAATGATTTAAAATAGATGTGTTATCTGAGCAACTACAATTACTTTCAAAGAAAAGTTTAAGACTTTTGGATAAACCAAGGTATAATGATCATAAATATAGTTGCAAGATGTTTTCATTTATAGTAAATGGAGAGACATACAGATTGGCATACAAAATTAGTTGGGGATTATTAGAAAGCTATAAATAAAGGGGTGTATTTTAAATCTTTTCAGCTTATTGGTTGCCTTTAAATAAACACTAAACACTATCGAAACGTTCAAAAAATCTCATATTAGGAAGCTTGGAGGAGAACCAGGCCTTATTGAATTTTAACTTGTACTTATAGGCAGTAAACGAAGGAACCTACAAATTTCTACTGATTTCCAACAATTAATATGAGAAACACTTATTCATGACAAGAGATGCTTGAGGATTTACCACTTCCTCTGAAAAGGTAGTAGCCCTGAAAAAAGGATCTCAAATCTCAAAAGACACAATCTCGAATGCCAAAATCTTGAATTAAAAAAATCTAGCAAATCAAAATATACAATGTATTAATCTAGAATAACAAAAATATCGAAAGTCAAAATGTTAATAATGACAAATTGCTGGAAATACCATTCATTTTTTAGACAATTCTTAAGGTTTGCACCCGCACTCGTCTCAAAAGTGAATAGTTTTTCGAGATCTATCATGCTCATATGATTTAAAAAATGGGCTACTATCAAATACAGAAATGTGGAAATTCTTGAATTTACCGTTACAACACACTTTTTTCAGCAACATTCGTAAATATCCTGAATGAATTATATAAACAAACATAATTCATTCCAGACTTTTGTGAACAGTTTTCTTGGACAACAGTACTTTGGGTGTATAAGAATTTTAACTCCCTCTCTGGGTCCTGTGTCCCGTTCATGCAAATCGATTGCTCCGCTTAGGGTATGTTCAGTCGCCAGACAGGCGCCCATGACAACGCTTTACAAATATATACCTAATAAAAAAGTCAAATCTCCATAAATGTGACAGCGAGGCAATGCATCTTTTGAAAATAAACACGGCTTATAGAATTTTAGCTTGGAACATAAAAACGAACATACCTTTAAAAATTTAACCGCCAGACTCCATAGCTAAAAAGAGCGTATGTTCAAAAATTTTTTTTTAGATTTTTTCGAGATTTTATTTTAATAATTCTGGATTATGTAATTCGAGATTTTTTTTCGTTCGAGATTCTTACCATTCTAAATTTTTGCATTCGAGATAATTTTTTTCTTTTTTCGAGATTTTGTCCATTTAATCATCATAAATAAATTATTAAGGGGTATACCTACCCGTATTTTGGAGCATGTAAAAAAAGAACTAAATTGGGTGGCGCGACAGGGCCTACTGACTTACAACTCTCAACCATTTCTTGCTTCGTTTTATTGGCAGGAATGGAGGGGACCTACAGTTTTCTACCGAATCCGAAACAGCTTAGGTGAGAAGCACTTTTTCATGACGAGAGATACTCTCGGAAGATTTGTAAATTCTTTATAAGAGGCAGTACAGTAACCTGTTTTTAGATGACATATTAGGCTGTGGGAATGGAACCCAACACCTTCGAAGTAACAGCCCTAGGCACTAACCACTACGCCTTGGGCTACTAAATTTTTTTGGAGCATATCCTCTTGGTAATTTTAATTTATCAGATAACTTATTGTAATATATTTATTTTTTGTGAATTAATTATATACATATTTTAAAAGTATCTTCTTCGAATTCTTAGATTTTATATTATCAAATTCAATCCCAAGACTAAACTCCATTCATCAGAAAATCCTATTAACGCATGGTGGGTAACAGAGATTTACAATGTACATATTGCAGGTACCGCTTAAGGAAACATGTACTATGTAACCTCGAGATATCTGAAATCATTGTTAAGTAAGTTTTGTTATTTAAAAATTTCGAATTTAAGCAATTTTTGTTTTTTTGGGGGGATTTTAGATTTGCAGATTTTCTGCTTTGGGATTAGGATGCTCAAAGATACAAATCTTATTATTTTTTTAAATAGTTTAATTCAATTTATTTCAATAGAAACATTTAAAAGTTTATATATACATATCCGTTGTTTCACAAATAAAAAAGATATTAAACTCAGATTTTTGTAAGCAAAAAAATGATATCAAATTAAAATTTGAAAAGATAGATCTGCTTTAAGTTTTATTTTAATAAATATTTTTTGTGTAGGGTTATAAATAAATTCGATTGCCAAAACCAAAAGCCATGAAATTTTTTAAAAAGCAATCAAAAAATTTCTATGACAAATTTGTCCTTTTAAAATCCACCTATACCTTTCAACAAAAAAAAAAAGGATAATCCGTCCCAATAAATTTTAACCCTCTTTTTTTTCCTTTATTTTCAATTGAATTTTTATCTTCTCTTTATCTAGGGGTAAAATTATTTCAAGAAGAACGCTTACCTGTCTCTTTGAATAAATATTATACGCACGAAAAAAAGCCTTCAAGAAAAGGTAATGAATGTTATCCGTTTACCTATGTTAAAAAAAATTATATATCCCCTCATATGATCCCATTTATCCTTTGAATAGTCCTTTTGAAAATAAACAGAATATCAAATTGGGTTAGTTACAAAACGGCCTTTCCATATATAAGCATACGCCGCGCCGCCACCCCGCACACATATCATTACTTAGAAAATCCCTACAAAAGGTCAACAAAATTGTTCAAGGATATGAACTGATATGGTTTTGGTATACACTCACCTTTTTAGAGTTCGTGCATTTCAATCTCATAATATTTCCCAAAATATATATATGTAGTCCTTTTTTTCAATTTTATTTTCTAACAAACGTTCATGAATTTATGAGAGAATACCTTTCAACTTTCTTTCAGTAAATTCAAGATACAATTTATTATTTATCTAAGACTGTGACTGTGACCGTACTTTATATAGAATGGCTTAATCAAATGTTGGGTCCTGTTTCTCTTTTCGTAACGCTTGAAGAATCCTAAAAGTCCCAATGAGAATGCAAGAAAAATCAACTTTCAACATTAAATAAGTTCGTTATTCTATTTGTTTTTAACCTTATTCACCTTCACCCTCTGATGGTACCCGATTGTAGAACGATAAAAGTAACCGCCCATCATACTGTCGTCCTTTTCTTTAGCTTTAAAGTAGGTATTTACTTTCACCTCAAGGATGGCATCCACTGACTTACGACTATAGGACAACGACAACGACAACGAACGACGACGCAAGTTGGAAAGAGTTTGAAATTTTCATATGAAATACGCTGGAGTTTGACATTTTTGTCTTCGTCCTTGTTGGTCCAGGTCCAGCTATAAGATTAAAATTTGTTTAACTATATCTTCATGCTAAAGAAAAAGAAGTTAAAAAGAAAAGATACAAAATCTAATATGTTTCAGTTTCTACATGAAAAATACTACTACTCTTACTTTATACCAGAACCAGAGTAAAAATCATACTCCCTTTCTCTGATTTGGTTCATTCTTGAAAATTGAATCATATACCTTAATAAGATTTCGATGTCCTTGCAGGAAGTATTTCTTTTATGTAAACTTAAGATCTTTATTAGCTTTGGGACGTCAGAAAAAAATTCTTTGCTTTTATCAAATTCCTTTTTGGACTGGAAATATATTGAAATTTTATCAGTCAAGACGGTAATTTGGTTATTTATCACATCAGCACTTATTTTCACAACGGATAAAGAAATACTTATTGTTTTATGAATGTTAATATTGTTGTATGTAAATTGGATGTAGATCTGTTCAAACTCAAAGGCAACAAATAGAATAAATGAATTTAAGTTAATTGAACTTTTGTACTCTTACTTACATATTTGATAATTATGTATGTTCAATATATGTATGTTATGTAGATAGAAGCTGAACATGGGTCCTCTTTAAAAAAAACAAGAGACAAAAGCGATTTGTCCTCTTTTTTTAGGTTTTTTTAAATTTAAGTTTTTTTCTGTGAAACAAAACCACACTACAAAATTTGTTTTGGAACACAGACTTAAAAGAATTTTTATTTAAAAAAAATGAATTTTGAATTCACTCATTCCTAAATCACAATGTCATAATAGGTCTGTTTGGTATCTTTTTTAAGAAATATATATGTAAAACCTGTTAAACTTTGAAGGAAGGAGAAAATACTCTCTGAGATGGAAAACTTGGCATAACAAGCAAACGCACTGAACCACTTTTTGTATGAAATGTCACTTTTGTGTACAAGACGTCAAATGTTGACACAACATTTTGGTTCTTGTAATTTTTAAATTGTAAAATTTGGACAAACTATAGAACTACCGAATGCGACACTTGGAGTTGAGTTTGACGGTAAATGATTTTCAATTAAGATGGCGAAGACAGAAATAAATTTTTTGTATATTCTTAGCCGACGTCAAGTGACAGACACTGATACCTGTGTATTTGACAGTTTTTAAGCTCCTTGCACACAGAAATTCGTATGGCAGAAATTTGCAAGGGAACTTATTTACTTTTTTGCGAACAAACAGGAATTTTAGACAATTTGTGCAATTTTGCAAGAAATTTCACGTTACCAAACAGATCTATGCTGTCTGTTCTTATATCTACTTATTAATCATTGACAGCTTATTCAATAACTGTGAATAATGAGACCGTCATCCCTTTTTTTTTTAAATATACAAAATGCTTTACAGCTACATTTTGGGCATATAAAAAATAGCACATACGACACTTTTTCACAGCTGTTGCAGCTCCAGTTCTAGTTGCAGCATTCTATTGTGTTCAGACAGTAACAACTAATTATTTTTGTTGGCAAACAAGGGAAAAATAGATGTACATATAATTAAAGAGCCCAACGTTTTGAAGAAAAAAGGTCAAATGAAAAATACAATCAAAGTTATATAATGGTAGGTATCTACTTGAATATTTTTTTTTTTTTTTTTTTTAGGTGTCTTCTTTTCATTGACGATGGATCTGTTCACGGACAGGGAAGTTCGTCTTTGAACCAATGCATTTCGTTGAGGAAAGAGATCAAATCTTTGATGTTTACCTCAGAGAGTTCATTCAGGTCGTCGAAGAAAGCCTACTAAAATGATTGTGCTCTTATTCTGCCGAAAGCGAGGCATTTACAAAGAAAATAAATGACTGTTTCCTTTTCTTGCTGGTCCCCACAACTACGAAAATGAATGCCTACCTTCTCCGCATGCTCTTCGATTGGCTAAGTTATTTCTTGCACACTAACTAACATCACCAAGCGGGGATACCTGAATAAAAAAAACGCATGGAAAGTCTACCTTCTGGGTAATGTGGAAAAGTCTTATTCATGTGTATCAGTGTACGTATTTATGTAGGTGTACAAATATTGAACAAGGCGAAAGTTTGGCTGAGGCCCACTCTGGTAGGACCACAGTAGTCACAAGTTTTTGAAAAAAATCTTTGGGAATCAGATTAGTGATATTGCCATGGCTATATGGTTTGGCAAACCAATGATTGGATTCCTTTAGTTTTACCGCGCTGCCGAAACAAGACGTATTTGAAATGAAGATCAAGTGGTAAAAGGTGCAGAAAAGCGTTTAAGAATGTTGTTGCTGCCTATTTTGCTAGAACACTGATTATTAAAAAAGCGATAAAATAACGAAAGAAGTAGGACAGCGGCGTGCAGTGTTCCAGAGACGGAAATGTTTCAATTAAAATTGTATGTATTTATCACATAGCATTTTTAAAGCTCTCTTTTAAAATTGAATTAAAAAAATTTACACTGTTCTTAATCCCCACTGGACAATGCTGATGGATCAGAATTTAAAGAGCTTATCATATGCTGTCGTTAAAGTTCCACACACGAAGAGCAGGGATGTGGTTCTAGAAACGTATGTGAAAAGCTAAAGGTACTGTCGTCTGCAGTTTAATGGATTAGTAGTTTAAGACAAAAGATCATTTCGTTCCATGGCATTATTTACGTTCACAAATACAGGAGAGTCATCAACTTTTCAGGCAAAGTTCGGGTTTCGACGAGAAAATCGAAACCACAAATAATTGCGTACATTGAAATCGCCCGCATTGACGATTTCAATATGAGGAAAATGAGCATTATTTTCGTTGAACATATTTTTCCAGAAAGCCTACTTTGGATTTTTGCTTGTTTTGTACACAATTGAGGTTCCTCTCCTTGAGTAACCCCCATCTTATGCATAATTATATTCAAATGCATATAGATAGTCGTGACTCGTGAAACACTACAAAGGTATTAAATTTAAAAATTTAAATTTTCAAAATTATTTTGGTCTATATAAGCACCGTGAAGGTAATAATTTATTCATATGTAGATTGTACATGCGGGATGTATATAATCCCCAAGACAAATCTAAACCAATTAGGCAAATGCACTTATTATTATTAATCTATATAAGAGAAGATATAATTCTTAAGGGCTATTTAAAATCAATTGAAAATCCATCCAGAGGAAAAACAACATCAAGACAAATTAAATTCCCCTTTAGCTCGAACCTAAATCATCTGATTTAATGTAAGTGTAGCAGCACAAGACAATTCTCACCATCCCATCCCACGAGACATATATACCCATTTAAATAGACTAATTTAATAAATTCTCCCACGTGGCAGAAATTCTTCTTGGTCGTGCTTGATCTATTCATTTCTATTTATATTACGGAATTGTTGAATGAATGAATTTGTCATGAAAATACATTCTTATGTTCAGTTTTTCGATTTTCCATCAAAAACGCCATTAAATTCAGAACCCAATTTTCTACAGCACCCTTTAAGTGAGAAATAATTTAGAATTACAACTTACTTAAGTATGTACAATTTGGAAAATTTAATTTAGCTAAAATCAATTAATATCATTGCCAATCACTCACAAAGAACAATCCGTCAAGTATACGAATATTTGGCCAAACTCTATACATAGTGTCTGTCGGTAAGGATTTAACTCATCAATTTGTTTGTTATCATCAGAGAACCCGAGGATATCCATCAACGGAGAGGACTTGCTCGAGAAAAAAAAAATAAAATGTTTCTTTCGTTTCAGTGAATTTATTCAATTCGATTTGTTGCTATATATACGACATGATGCCGACGGCAGCGACGGCGGATGGACGGGTTGGTCGGAGGGGGAGGCTATGAAAAGAAAGAATCTTTCGAGACGACTTTGAAAAGAAAATCAGCTAATCAATCATCCAATCACGTCTTGCTGGCCTGGCCACCCGATCCACTCTCATCTCTTGACTTGAGTTGAGTTTCTATCCCCCCCCCCTCCTGGATGTGTAAGTGAATTGTACTTTTTTCCATTGAAGCCATTCACTGCAGGCGCATCATCCCGTTCGTCCTTGTCAGTCGTGTCATCGTCATCATCATCATCGTCGTCGTCGTCCTTTCTGGATAAAGTTCAATATCATTGAATCGAATTTAGAATCGGAAGTGGAGAACGATGTTTTCCTGTTGTTCTCAAGAACTATACTATACGAGTATAGGTAGGTATATTCTCGGGTTCATGGACGAAAATAGAAACTACGCAGCATTTAAGTTTTCCCTGGGTTTTTGGAAATTGATCTTCAGCAGGCGGATGCTGTCCTGTCCTGTCCTGTCTTGTCATGTTTGATTGCCTATGCTTTGCTCATCGAAACGAGATGTTTTATATTTATTTGCTTGAGCTGAAGGCTTTTGGATTTGGAATTAGAACTTGTCAATGGATGAGGTCCAAGGAATAGGGTGACAGAGATTTTTGCGGATGTAATTTTTGTTTTTTGTTTATGACATATCTCAGGAAAAACCGATTTGTATAAAAACTTTGGACGACAATGGATTTTGAATTTCGGTATATCGTTGCAATTAGTGGAGTTTTGAAGCTATTCTGTTTCCATATACATACATATACAAACTTTCTAATATACTAAATTCAAATAAAAATAAGGACCCTATCCAGGTAGGTATAGTTTATTTGAAGTTCTCAACTACTTGAAAACACTTCTTTAAGAAACAAGAGACTATTTAGGTATGCATACAATTTTGTATTGAATTTAGGAGACTATTTAGGTATTTAATTTAATTTCTTAAGAACATCAGAGAAAAAGCCGAAGATTTTTTCAGAGAGGCTTTTCAATCCGCATCTAAACTTGCCGAGGATTTATTTGAAGTTGAATTAAGAGCTCCAAGAACGGCAAGAACTTCATTGAAACAAACAACGCGTTCCAATACAGAAACTTCTTCTACTGAATCTTATTTTAGAGTGTCTGTATTGATTCCTTGCATAGATTCGTTAATACAAAATCTTACGGACAGATTCATGGTCAACGAAGACGTTCTACCATCGTTTCAAGCTCTTCTCCCAGGTTTTTCTGCAGTTGGGCGAGTCAAAGAAATGGAAAAGATAACATGTTACTTTGATAATGCAATTTCGTTGTCAGCTGTGAAAGCTGAATACATTCTCTAGTGCGAAAAAATATCTTCGATTGATCCTTCTATCGAAGTTTTAAAATTGCTTGATATATGTGACAAGACTAACTTTAGAGGTATAAACTTCTTGCTTACGGTTTTGGCCACGCCTCCAGTGACCACAGCTAGTGTTGAAAGAACCTTTTCAACTATGAAAAGGATTAAAACAGTGTCCCGAAGAGTTATGGGGAATGCAAGATTAGGCTCACTTGCTATGATATCTGCTCATTCAGATATTAATGTGGATCCAGATAAGGTGATTGATCTCATGTAAAAAAGAAAATCAAGACGTCTTCTGTGTGTATAAAAAAATAATTTAAGTATACATATGTTCGTTTGAGTACATACAATGTAAAAACTAATAAAAATCAAGAAATTGGAATATATGTATTTATATTTTTTGTTTAAAGAATTCCTCGAAAAAATTGGAAGCAAGCCCTCCCCCGAACCAAAATCCTGGCTACGGCACTGATTCCTGGGTTTAAGTATAAACGAGTGAACGATTTTTAAAATCTCGGTTTAAATGTCTTAATTTCAATGTTTTTAAAAACTAGAACAACATCTGATTTTTTGAGCTTGACTTAAAATTGATATGATAATAAAAAAGAAAACAATTTAAACAATCTTTTTTTTAAATTGTCGCTCCCGCAAAAACATGGCAATGACCCCCTCCTATATGAGTTTTTTTTTTTTTTTTTTGACGCAACTTTCATTACAACCTAACAGGTTGAGGCTATACGACTTTCTTCCAATTTTAATTTCGTTCTAGGTTATCATTCTTTCTTGTTATTATTTTAATCCTATCTTACTTGTGGAATTCAACATTTTTGAATTAATAACTTTATTTCGAACCCGGTTGTTGTAGTTGTTCCGGGGTTCCACAAGGAAGTCATTTAGGACACCTTCTCTTTCTTTTATCTATCAATGATATTTTGAGTGTTTTGATTAAAAGTCTTTGTTTAATGTATCTTTATTTAAAGTATTTCAACGTTCTACGTTAGTCTATTTCTGATTGCGTAAACTTGCAAAAGGATCTTTATAACTTATGTATCTGTTTGGTGATCGCATTTGAATGAAAAGTCATAGTATGATGTTTTATAACCGTGGTGCGATATTGTTATTGATTTTATTTATACTTAAGTAGACACCGTTTTAAGGTTATTATTAATATCCATGTCCATGCAGTAAGCTTCTTAAAGAGGAGCCCAAAGGAGTTCTAGTTCACTACTTAGGGAACAAAACAGTCGGAACGAAGAAGGTCCGTGAAACAAAATGCTCCTAAATTCTTATGGAAATCCCGTTATAAATAAATAGTAAATAAAAATACTTACTGTTAATGATTTTGTTTGATTTACACTAGCTAAACTTTAGAGTTTACAGAGAGAGTTAACTCCGCTAAGCAATGCCCTTTTTCTCACCGAAAAACCAATGAAAGGCTTTTGCTACGACTCGATCTTTGATTCTCTATGGATTGGTACCCTCACGTGAGCGATAAAGAAAGCTGATTTTATCTTTTTTTTAGATTTGATTATAATTTCATTTTATTCAGCTAAATTTTATATACAATTTACTTAAAATTAACTGATATTTAAAATGATTTTTATAAGAATAGAAAAAAAATATTTTTGTATTCTCAATCTAATACATGAGTATAAAATAAAATGGTTAAAAGTTTAAAAGTAAAAGTTAAAAGGGGCACCATCGTGCCGTGTCCACTGTCGTAGTTTTCCCTCTTTGTAAAATACATCCCTGAATCTGTCATCTATGATCGCCCTGGGGTTCAAATATCTATGACTGGTTAGAATTTCCTTCTCTTGTAGTCGTTGTACCTTTGGATTTGGATGGGATATCCTTCAAGGTTCTTCAGAATTCGGCTGATTAGTTCCAACATATGCTGGTCAATGGATATCACGTCACGCCTGCTGTCTCGTAGAGCATTTTATTTGGTGAGTATTTCCTATGCATGTTCTTAAGACCTTCCTCTCGAAGAGTTGTATCTTCCTCACAGCTAATGGTGTGTTAAACTTCATCTTGTTCATGAAGTTAACTCCAAGAGATTTGGTGGTGTCTTTGGTGTTAATAACCGTGCCGTCTTGTAATTGGATGCTAATGCTTTGACAACTAGCTCCAATTCTTCTTCTTAATCTTATTCTTGTTTGCAGTGGCCGGAAGCAGATGAGTTCCGCTTTGCTGACGTTAATTTTCAATCTCCATTTAAGATATTAGTTCCAAAGGTTGGTGAAATGGTCTTGTACCTTACGAGCTGCGACCTCTGGCCTTAGAGATTTATTATATTTATATGTGATGGAGTCATCAGAATATACATTTTTTCTCGTTCCTGGCGTGTTCTTCGGTTGATCTGCAGTATATATGCTGAGGAGAAAGGGTCCCAGCTTGGATCCTTGAGGAACTCCTTCCCTGATGTGATTTATTCCTGATTTTTCGAAGCTGATTTAATCATTTTCTCCACCTTTTCTTATGAGTCCTTGTGAACTGAGAAGATAAAGTACAGAATTGTATCGAATTTCATATGTTCCAATTTTACTGCAGTTAAACGAATGAAGAAAGTAAGTGGGTACAGCACAGTACATTGTTCTTTGGACCGTATGGGTATGTGGTTAGGTTGTAGATATATATATCTAAATAAATGTGTTGTTACGTTTCCTTGCAATGTTAAGAGATTTTTTTTATCAAAAATTCAAAACTTAAAAAAAATAAAAGAATTGTTATGTTATAAAATCATAACAAACCTAATTAAGTATAAATTTTTTTTTTTTTTAATTTAATATTTTTATCAATTGTAAGTCAAAAGCTAAAACCAAATAAATTAATGATTTTGATAAAACTGAAAGTGAGAACCATTAATACCGTTTTCGTGAAAATAAAATTGAAAAGCAAATAGGACGTTGATTAAAACGTATATTGTATAGACAAACTAAAATACAAATTTTAAATTAAATATGTACATATGTATGTACAAATATTCTAAAAAATACCAATGGTTTGACAAAAAATATTTTAACCATCAGGTTAACAGTTATTGAAAATATTCATCAAAATTTCACTAAGGATACAAATCACGTTCCTTTATCCTAAATTGAATACATATCAAAATCATATTCTATATTTTCTATAATATTTTATAAGCAAGGTATATTTTCCAAACAAAAACCTTTGAAGTTAAAGATCTCGTGCGCTCACCATACATACGTTCATATTTTTTCCCCCGTCTTTTCCAAAGCGCAACAAGATTTATTACACATCATACTCGTGTAGGTACCTACTTGCCTCTGCTTCCTGGGGCTACACTAAAAGATTAGATAATTCAACTCACCTGGGGTGCCCAAAGAGTAGAGAATGATGCATTGACCGACATAGAAAAGACATGAAACTTTTTCACCTAACCCTACCCTGCATATAAACGATACGATATGGCACAGAAGCAAGCAGCAGCAGAACAGAAGTAAATCTTAAAACAATCTACGATATGAAAATATAAATCATAGCTATTGTGGCAGCCATACAATTTGGTATTCGGTGTATCTTACGTGATTAAATCTTCTACTTACGTGTCTGTTAGCCATTGCATACTTTTCTGTACAAACAAATTCAATGCGGTGCTAGTGCATATTTTGAGGATTAATTTCTATGAGCTATAATAAGTCTATGATTTAATATCTTAAATACCCTAAATAATGTAAAACCGCTCCGATCTGATGACATCATTAATCATCTTGCTTTAAAGACATCCGAGTAAGCTGCATTTCAGACAGTTGCACACAAATTTGTCTTGTGGCACTGAAAAGCTTTAATATCAAGAGCTCCGACAACGAAGTATCCTGTTGAAGTTGGAAGACTTTATATACATTGTTACGTTTGCCTCTCCGACCTACGAGTAGGTACCTATACTAAGAATGTCGGGTACCCGTATCCTGGTTGCAGATACTTTGTTCCTGTCGATGGTAGCCGACCACACAGATCTATCCACCGGATGTTGCCTCTTCTTTTATTTATAAGGTGCACCAGGTACAACTAAATGTAGGTAAAAAGGAAGGTTTACCTGTGCAGATACTATACTATATCTTCTTTCGTGCAGAGGGTGCAACATTTTCCACAGACACCTCATTGGAGGAAGGCAACGGCAACATTTGTAATGCTAAACACGTAATTTTTGTGGTAAATTGCGATATTAAATCTTCTCGCTTGGAATAGTCTGTTGGTTGTCTTTCTTGCTTCTCATATCATTTTACTGTGCAGAAAATCGCTTTGATGTCGGATGCTGAAGTGACTTAAATAAAAATTACTAGCTACCTAGTTTTATTTTTTTTTTCTGAAATTGTCTTTTGTTGACTCGATAAATTGAATGGTATTGTGAAGAGTGAAAATGAGAAATAAGAAAAGTTAAGCGAAAGCATAAAAATGAAGTCAAAAAGTATATAATTTTGGATTATGTTCGAATGACTTAAGGTAACTGTAGAATAGAAAATGATTTGATAAAATTATTTATAATGTAAGAATGCACATTTTTACGTTCAGGTATAGATGGGTTCTCAACTAAAATTCATGAAAACGATTTCTGAATTAATTATTTTGAAGAACATATTTCCTTCTAAATAAAAACTTAAATGTTCGTTTATTTCAAATTTTCAATTTTTGAAAGTTCTTAAATGATAACAACGTTGCATTCGAATACGTTACCGTTTGTATATACATACTTTTTGAAAAGAATCACCGTCTCTTGAACGTAAAAACAAAACAGACTGTTAGGGCAAAATGGAGGGAAACCAAATATTGCATTTGATTTTAAAAATTCTTTTAGTGTTTAAATCGTTTTGCTGAAAGAATGGCTTTATAGCCAAAACTATTTATGTTTTGTTGTACTGAATACAAAAATCAAAAATTAAGCTATTTATAGGGTGAAATAGGGTAAATATAGTTTCCAACTTAAAACAATTTTCTTTTTGTATTTGCAAAGTAATTCTAATTAAATATTTGAAGATTTACTTCTGGGATCAATTTAGGTTTTCATATGGTGAATTGGAATGAAAACGACATTTTGTATTTTAAAACACTTATCAATTTAATAGCTTAATATTTTTCATTACGTTTCAAAGATTAAATTTTAAGAAAGCTGTGAAAAAGAAGTAGTTTTGGAAACTTAAATTGAAAACATTAATTGATTATCCCTTTTTGTGACCTTTCAATTCACCTAAAACCTTAATTGTTTATCGATTTTAGAACCATTACCTATTTCCCTCTTTCTAAACTCAGGGAACGTTTTTGTGCAGTTTAGTTATTCAAATAATAAATATCTATCCAATACACCGCGAAGGCACGCGTGCACGACACGGCGCGAACGCCACGTCACGACGCGCCTTCCCCCGCGCGTTGATTTCATAAGTATGAAGCAGTTAAAATTTAAAATTCTAAATGTTTTCTATAACTTCATCTTCTTATTTGTATCTAACCATACAAAAATTAACAATATGAATATATAACAAAAACTGTAACATAAAATTATGCTACTAAATGTAAACTTGAATCGTGTCTACTATAATTTCGCTGCAGCATGGACATTTATAATTTCGTTGTGACAATATAACTGCTTGAGCTTGAAAATTCATGTTGCATTCAGAACATATCTTCATATGTTTGCAACAGCACGATGCCTTAGAACTTTGCAAATAACACATTAATCAACATTCGTGTCTTTAGCTTTAGTTATACTTTACAACAATTTAAGTAAAATACAGTTTTCTGGCTCTTGTTCTTAATCTTAAGAATGAAAAAAACGCCAGAAATGTTTTCTAGCTTTTTTTTCAAAACGAGAAAAGGAAAAAACAACAGAAATTTTGTTTCTGGCACTTTATCTAATTTTTGTTTCCAGGCCCTTTTTTAAGAAAGGAAAAAAAGCCAAAAAAAAAATTGGAAAAAAAAAAGTCTGGAAAGTCTCCCAGAAAAGTTTGTCTTTTTTTCCTAATAAAAAAGCAAGAAATTTGTATTGAAATGCGTCTGGTGTTTTTTCCAAAAAAAAATTCTGGCATAATTTCCGGGAGCCATTCCAAAATAGTGGTAATAGTAATAGTGTCTCGCGAAGTTCCTAAATCTAAATTAAAGGTGCCTTTAAGTTTATTATATTTTGTCTGTACATATGTATTTAGTTTAAAACAAGTGTCAATATCTGTGAATGTATATAACCTTAGATAAACAAATAAATAAATGTAAATGTAATTGTCACCCACCTAACAAAAATATGTATTTGTTTGATTTTATCACAAAAAAAAACAATTTTTTGTAAGAAGAATTTTGTGATATACTGTCATTGTGAAATATAATTTAATTTAAAATATAAGCTGGGTTCGAAACATTTTTTGCAACTAATTGTGAGTTTTGTGGTTTCTAGATATGGGAAATAATTTGAAAACGAAATGATATAAAACGTTGTTTGCTTTGGTGAACTGTGTTTTAAGTGAAGATATATTTCTGACAGATGTGGGTCTCTAACGGGTGGGTCAAATACAAGTCCCACTAGATGGGCCACCTGTATCGCCCTCTCTGTTTCGATAGTGAATGCTATGGAAATATTTCCCCCTACTTATGTCCCACCCCCTCACTTCCACATATAGAAAGATTTTTGACAGGTGATATTTAAATTCAATATATTTGAATCCTATTTCTGTGGGCTTCAGGTCTTTCTTTCTTTATCTACTTTTTGATAGACGACGTTTCGTACTTGTTTAAGTACTTCTTCAGGTCTCTAAAATTTTTTTTAAAATTAATATTTATTTCTATTTAAAGTTAATCCTCACTGAAATACCTTTGGAGTTCGTAAAAGTAAACAGTCTGAAACACTGCTCATATTACCTCAAAACTCCAAAATCAATAAGGATAATTTTAATTTAAAAAATGTCAGTACTTGCCTGCAGAAATGGGTGTTAAATGTGGCAGTTTTGCGGAACATTTTTACGAACTCTACCATACTGCTTCGAAATTGACTAGAATGTAATTTATATAAAGGATTTACTTACTCTGGTTTAATTCAGAATTAAATTAGGCACTGAAAAACTGGTCCGCTTTTTTTTTTACTACATTATTCCCGCTACATTACTAGATACAACATTTGATAGCCCCTTAAAAATGTATATTAACAAATGTAAAAAATGTGTACCTACTCGTTTTATATTTGAATTGATTTTTTGCTCGAAAACTATTAGACTGACTTATTATTTGTATATATAGATAAATATAATATATTTATTATTTATATTAAATATTGTCCTAATTGGCATAGTAGGTTTAACTTATACATAGATGAGTATGCATAATAGGAAACAAGAATAGCTTTTCCATTTCATAAAACTTAATCCTAAGTATAGTAACAAACAAAATGTAACTTTTCCGTAGAAGAAGATAATTATCACGATTAGTGTTAAATATTCTAAAAGTTAAGTGCTTCAAAACAATGTAAGTACCAAGTCATAAAAAGCTACTTTCTCTAAAACTAAACATAACCGTAACAACACAAAAAAAAAAACAAAGAGGAATTTGAAATTGTATACCTTATTCAAGATTGCAACTGAATATACAATGATTAGGATCAGAATTCGTAACAAAGCATGCAAATTCGTTATGACTCAAATATTTGCATCTATATCTATCTCTCTCGCTATTTATATATTAGTAGTTGATGCGTCATTCTGTGTGTGTCACAATCATCCTTACCATTGCGTCCTTATCAACTTCGTATATAGTGCTTTTCCGGCAAAGGGAAAGAACTTATCCACTTACAGACTCCTATTATAAGAGAGTTCTCGACTTTTGTGTGCTTCCGCTTCGGGTTTCTTTTCGACCTGCAAAAGTTGCATCTTATGTTACGTACGTTGTTATAGAGCGTTTTGTCTTCCCGTTGAGAATGATGCGAACTTACTTGAAAACTCCAACGGATAGGTAGGTACCTATACGAATTACCTTAAAATTCATCATTGTGCGCTGGTGATGGATGCACTTTCAAATTTACATAATGCCATTGAGTGGCAATTTTTCGTGTTGAAATTTATATAGGTAGGTAAGGTACTAGGTGGAAGTTGGAATAATATTTTTTTTCCTTTCTTATTCTTATTTTTGTACAAGTGGAAAGAAGTCATTATCAAACACTCATGGTCCATTGAACATTAACATACTTTAATTTTTACTTGCGATGTATACACAGGTAACTACTAGGCAAGTAAGATATGCTTTCGTAAAAAAACTCGAGGTTCTGATCAAACATGACATTAAGATGATAGTGAAAGCGACGGGATTTTTTGTGTTTGTTCGGGTACAGCCTAAACGAAGAGTCATTCTCCAGTCACTATGTTTTAATAATACAATCAACGGTAGATACCTGACCCACAATTTTTTAGCCGTTTAGGATACCTTATTTTTCTCAAAAAGTTTTGGAAATATTTTTATAAAAAAAAATAAACCTTTAAGTAAACAAAATTGTTTACAAAAAATCATTAATAACCTATGGAAATAAATTCTGCGTACCTTATTTCCCGAAGGCTTGTTTCTGTTTGTAAAATGGAAACAAAGTCTTTGATTTTAGTTCATTTTTCTTGTAAGTTTCAATTCGAAAATATAAAAAAAACCCATTCACTTAATAACAAAAAACTATTTTGGACTTTGTCAACAATTTTCTTGGACAAGAGTACTTTGGAAGGCCCGCTTCGCGTTCCAAGGGTTCCAAGAATTTTAACGCCTTCTTCTGGTCTCCTGTCCCAGTCACGCAACTCCTTTGCTCCTCTTAGGGTATGTTCAGTCGCGTCGTCAGGCAGGCACCAATATCAACAGTTTTCTTGGACAACAATATAAAGTTAAAGAATTATTGAATCACAGTATAAGTATTGGTTTTAATGCCAATTCAGAACGGCAATTACTCCCGTGGGTCTAAATGCTTTTTTATGGTGGATCTTATTGCCACTCCTTTCATTTTTTGAAATAAAACCCACGGGCTTTATTTCCGCGGGTCGTATTGCACTGCATCTTCGTTTCCATTTTAATATGGAAAAAAGCCCGAGGGTGTTATTTCCTTTTATTTTGGGAAATAAGACCCATGGGTTTTTTTCCCTGGAGCTTATTGCACTGCTCCATCATTCACATAATGTCACTTTGTTATGATATCCAGATTAAGCTTTTCATAGTCATATAATAGTTGATTAAAACGCTGATTTTTGTACACAAATTACCAAGATAATTTCTTAAACGCTATTGTAACTGAAATTATTTATCCAATGAAATGAAATTAGATCAGATAAAAATAAATTAAAAATGTCAAATGTATATTGCTTTCAAATTGATATCCAATTTCAGCTCTTTTTATCAGAAACAAAAAAATGTGTAAAGTTTATCACTTTTAAGTTAAGCAATTATTAAGAAAATCTTTTGTTTGAAAACACTTTTAGGTAATATATATGCCTTCACATTGATTCATTATTTTTCAGTTGATTTAGAAACTTCAAAATTTCCATTCGGTATTTAAGCATTATTAGTCTTATAACTTATTAAATTTTTCTATAAAATTGTCTTTTTTTTTGTTATGTTTCATTTCAGTTCCTACAATGCATAAATTTACAATAATTGCTGCTTTCCTCATTGTTGGAATTACAACTGCAGCAAAACTTTCCACAAAATGCTCACCATCTAATCAATTATTGCCAAATGTCAATATAAATTTGTTCAATTTTTGTGATCCAATCACCGGAAAACTGTCTATAGAAAAATGTGAATATGGTTCAGGTTTCATCAGAAATGCCACCGCTTCTGGATGTATTCCATTTGAGCAATGGCCAAAGAATTGCATTCCACAGGTTCCAATTAACTCAAAATGTATAGGAAATAACTTAAATCGACCATCGTCTTCCATTAATCCAAATGAATATTATCTTTGTACTGGAGAAGGTGAAGATCCCCTATTGATGTCATGTCCTGAAGGTAAAGGCTTTTTAAATGTCCCAGGCACTATTGGATGCGCTGAATTTTCAGAATGGAGATCTATTAAGAATTGTACTGAATAATTTTAAGAAATATACAATTTGAATTGATTTGTGGATTTAATATAAAAAATACAGGCTTAGCTATTATTATGAATAAGGAAACTATTAGTCTAAATCATCAGAAATCGGTAAGTCAAAACTCTTTCGGTAGACAATGTTGCATGTTATTACTTTTATGGCTCAAGGACTAAGGAAAGCACAAGCGATCTATTGCGATATAAAGAAATTCGTCGCATCACTACCTATTATGTACATATACGTTTTTTTTTTTGTATCCTGTGTTGTGTGCTCATTTATATTTACACACTGGGCGTTTTTCTTTTTTAGTTCTGAGCAGAGCCTGAACTGTCAAAAAAAATTTCGTGTTTCTTTTTTCGCTCTGAGCATGTTCAGAGCGCGCTCTATGAGCTCAGAGAATAGTCGACCTGCTAAAGAACGTATAATAATTTAACAAATCTACTAATAATAATAAAATTATTGTTTTCAATTGTGGCAGCTGGTGAAGCGTGTTTCTTTAAATAAATCTGAACTCTCAGAGCAGAGCACGCTCAGTTTAGAGATCCACTCAGAGTATGATCGAAGTGTTCAGACTCTCTTCAGAGCTCTACTCAGAACTAAAAACGAAAAACGCCCACTGTGTTCTGTTTTTTACATCTTAACTGTTCGGATTCAAAACAAAATTATAGGTCTTCTCCATCCCTGCTCACTTCATGGAAATTATAAAAGTGTTAAGAAAGAGTTTTTATTTTCTTTAATTTTAAAATTAATTTTTAAAAAGTTTTTTTCCTAAGTATATTTTATACATAAGCCGTGTTCCTTTGAAAGTGTTGATCTACTCATGAGCACGACGTTGCTGGAAATTTTCAATGGAAAACACCTAAATGTCTTGGCTAATACAACTGTTTAACTCCAACTGCCACCAGAATGGAAATGAAAAATTATTATGTACGTGTAAACACCAATATTATTTATAGAAAGTTTTTCACGTGTAACGACTCATGTAAATCGTTACGTTCGAATTTTGATTCACTCAAAGCGTAACTGAAACAAATTTTGGCGAATTCGCGCGAATTTTCATTCTTCACACCATTAATTGATCTTCTTTGGCAAAAACGTTTTTCCGCTACGCTTAGGTACTCTAATTTTAATGCTTACTTTTAAATTCAACTCAATTCGGAAGCTTTATAGCGGAACATTGGATAACTTCCGCGTTCAATATATATTTTGCGTTTAACATTGTGGTCGAATTTCGATTCACGCGATGCCACAAAAATTATGCTTACAAGGGATGATTATTTAGGGAGGTGATTGGAACGAATTTTTAATTTTCACACCATATTATCTTAACTTTCGTTGCACATTTTTTTTAAATATGTACGTAAAAGATTTTATATCTTTAAATCAATGAAAACAATAAATTCGCAGAAAACGAAATGTATGGTTTGTAAGGGCCTTACAAGTTTATTTATCAGGTATCAGTTGAACGTGACATAAGGCCATATTGGCGGATCACGCTGCAAGAAGGGGTGATACAAGGCATACATAAAATTTGTTGGGAAAAAACCAACACCACCCATCCGGTACTACATGAGGATGCCACACTTTTGGTATCAATTAATCAATCAATGAGTTACGCAGATGGAAGAAAAATTATTCAACCCTGTTCAATTAAAATGGCCCCTCTTGTAAATGAACTTCGCAGATCTTACAGGGTTATTGACACGGAGCCTCCAACATCGGCTGAAATCCATCCAAGCAAAATCCTCAACAACAACAAAGCAGCTAGGGTAGACATCATACCAGCTGAATTCACATATCCCGTCACAACAGCTAGCATTTTACTTCGGTTGATTAAAGCCCACACATTAGAGTATTATTCTCCATAAAACTCCAATCGGAGAGTTTGAGCAGCTTTGTATCCTGTTCATGCTGAGATCTCCAGTCAACATTATTTTACCATAATCATAAATCCCGACCAAGAGTTTTGTAGATTTAAAAACAATTTGGCTTTAAAACAATTGGTTAAACACCCCGGAAGTGAAATAGCGCGGGCTCCAAAATTGGCATGTTTATGCTTTTTTCTTAAATGAGTGTAATCAAGTGTAAATTTTAAAGTTTAAATTTGTTAAATTTTTATCTAAACAGCATTGATGGTTAGTTGGAAATAAGAGAAGTTTTTTCTTTAGTCGCACTTTACGAATTTGGGATAAGTTTATTTTTTTTTTATGTAATCAAGGCATTAAGTTTTAATTCATAGATAATGTAGTTCCTTGTATGAATAAATTTTAATAATTAATTTCTATTAAAATAATTAATATATATAAATTTATATGAATTAAAATTTAGGTACTTAAAAATTAAGTAAAAATAAGAACAATTTTTATGAAAATTAAAAAAAAAAAACCTTTGACTATTGGATGTAATGTAAGTTTAATCACTACTGAAAATGCATAAAATATCACTTAAGGAGGACAAACGAACTTAAAAAAAAACATTATTTATGGTCATAAATGTCTATTAAGCACCCCTAGAACGAGAGCCTTTAAACAACAAGTACTGCAGTAAGTATACTCAAGTTTATATGTACCTACTTCTATTTAATATCATTGAATTATCAAAATATAAAAGTATTGTGTCATTATATTGAATTACAGTTTTAATTTCAATGTAAAATCACACCACAAAATTATAACTGAAAGTGATAATGAAAGGAAATTAAAATGTTTTTTTTTTTTTTAATGTTGATTTTCCAACGTTTCTATAAAACTCTCAGGCTTTAAAAACCTTGTTCTCTTTAAGTTTTAAAAATCAATGTCACACACATCCTCAAAAACAATATTTGAAGCCGAAGATAAAAAGCAAACACATCAAAAATAATGTTTTTCTTTTTGAAACAGAAGCCGGTTTGCTAAAGCCAATATCACCAACAAGGCTGTTTTGATAACATAAACATGGCAGTACCGATAACCTATGATTGAACGAATCATTTCAATTTGTCTCTATCGGTCTCAAAATTAATTGGAAAAGATAAACCTAAAGATGGGACCGACTTCTCCGAAGACCTTCAAAGATAATAAAATTAAATGGCTTTGAAAACAAAACAAACAAAAAAATGCTTCAAATGTTAGTCACAGGTGTGTGCGAAAAAAAAAATAAAAGGCACATCACTATCACAAAAAACCCGTCTCTGACTAGGTCGTTGATTTTTTTTTTTTTTTAATAAATTCTAAAACCTCCAACGCCATCGGGGGGCAATTTTTTTGAATGAGTTCTTATATCTGAACTATCTATCTGTATATCTTTTACCTTCTCTTATCATCAGGAAGTGTGAATATTCTGTAGAATCCTAAGGATCCATCTAAAGGCATGGGCAGAGTTCTTTTGGGGTTAAAAGGGTTTTTAAATTTGCATTTAAATTGTATTCTTTTGTGAACACACGCACACATCTATTGAATTCATTTTAGAATTTCAAGTGATTACATCGACCTGATATAATTTTATTCACCGCAGGAGATGAATAAAGGTCCTTGAAAAGAAAACATACATAGCTCGTTCAATTCAAAACGGGTTGCGTTTTTTTTCGCACAAAGGTGATTTCAATCTAACGTTTATGGGTGCATAATGCAGCAAAACAAAAACAAACTTCTGAGATAGTCTATAGTTGCCACAAAGTGATAAAGAAATCACTTATAAATCGATCACACGTTATTTGCATGAGCGCAAATAATATTTTTATTTTATAAGAACATTTTTATTTTTTCTTAATAAAGGAATATAGATAACAGTTTTATAGTTTTATTGACGTGCAATTGCTGGAAAAATTGACTTGGAAGAATTTCATATTCTCATATTCTGGAAATAAAACAGAAATTTGACGGCTTTCATTATTTTTATGGGGTCGTTATAATATTTTTTGTTAAATTTTGGGTAAGCATAGATAAATTAGCGGTCTTATGGAGAACGTATTGAAAGTCAGCAAATAGGAAGCATACGCACTTTTTTACATTCTTAAAGGATGACACGAGACAGTAACGCTAAACAATTTTTCTTTTTAGGTGGATTATGCTGGCCTCTGGTGCACGAAATATTGAATACACCCGAAGTAACTATTATATACGTCACGGGGTATCTACTAGAGTTTACATAGTTTTATTCATTAAATCAACTCCCTTAGCAAACAATCTTCCTAAACTTAAATTATCATATCCTCCAAGAGTATCTCTTGTCCTGAAAAAGTGCTTCTCACCCTAGACGTTCGGATTCGGCAGAAATTTGTAGGCCCCTCTATTCCTACCAATAACACGCACACAGGAATGGTTGAGAGTTGTAAGTCACTATAGGCCTTGGTTCTACATGAGCTGTCGCGCCGCGCGCCGGCCAATTTATTTATTTATTTGTATCTTTTTTTTTGTCACTGTGGTGTATACGCATATTTTATTTGCATAAGATGCATCAAAACGCTGGAGCGTGTAATTTGGGGCGTAACTAGAAAAAATAGCGACTGTTTTTATTAGTTAATGCCCTGTGTTCTCTTTCTCTGTTAATTACATCTGTTCGTTTACTTCCTAAAAACTGCTGATTTCTGATAATTTAACTCCAAAGTTCTGCCAAAGTACATATTACAAAATAAAATTCAACTGAGATTGAAAGAAATTGGGAGTTTTCGGAAGAAAATGATGATGATCCACAGAGCCGTTTATAACTCCCTTCTGTAGCTAACCATAAAGTCTGAATTGTTCCTTAACCGCCTGAACACAATGGAGACGAATATTAAAATGAAGTTGGATTAGCTGTCAAAATATTGATGTAACGAATATAATGCTGCAATCAGAGCTGCACGATTTCGCCAAATATTAACTTTTCACCTAAAGAACTTTTGGCATTTAAAATTGCATGAATACTTCCAATTTAGGCCACAAGGATTTGTTAATCATATATCTCTATAGCGCTCGCCGTTGACGGTGATGACTGGCAACGTCGTTCGATTGATGACGCTTCCAAGTCAAAATCCACGCCAAACAGTGATTTTTTCGGAACGTATTATACGCTCTTGATTCTCATGTGAATAGGTGAGTAGGTACTGTATCAAATTTGATAATTTTGTTTGTTGACGTACCCATTCATCCAGAAATGAGTCTCATCGCTGAAGATGATTTTTCGATAAAAATTAGGATCAGTTTCCCACTTCTTCAGAGCCCATTCAGTGAACACACGTCGTTGTCTATATAGACGTTTACCTTCAGCTCCTGTGTGAATTGAATTTTTTACGGCCCAAGTCACGAATCAAAATTCGCCAAGCGAAAAGCAGAGTTCTTGTGAGCGACGTGAAATCGACTGCCTCGGATTCTGCTAACCTAGCACACTCTCACGGACAGCGCCGATGTGTTCGGCAGATCTTGCGTTTCGTTGACGTACGGGTGTTGGTTGACATTTTGATAAAAAAATTTTATCATTTCCAGGTGTTGTTGAACTTCATTATATTCGCTCAGGGTAATTTGGCAAAACGGACTCAATAAATGATAGCCAAATTTTACAGATGTAGCTTCAACAATATGGTCGCTATCAATTGTCAAAATTTGGAAGTCACTATCGGAAGATCCTTTTCATTGGCATATTGACTTATATTTCCCTTTAAAGCATCTAAGAAATTTGAAATTGAATTGAAAATGTTTCATTCAGTGTTAAAACTTAACCAGAAATTTTAAGTTTTTCGTTTTATTATAGTGATAATAGTTTAAGTGGTAATTAAAGGTAATCATTGTTTCTAATCATAATTAAACAAAGTTTTTGCTTGTTTAAAAAATTAAAATAAGTAAACAATATAGCCTTCCGCGTAACGAGTTTGTATACTATGACTCAGTGTTTTCATCATATATTTTTATATTATTTTTTTTTTTAATTCCATCAGACAAAATACTTAAATCTTGTTTTTTTAACAAACATTATCTTCGAGAACAAAAGTTAAATAAGGATTGCTTTTGTGGTCGAGCAAAAACTTTATATGAATCAAATCAATAGAGAGTGACCTTCTTATTCTTAAAAAAAAAACTCTCTTTCTCTCATCTGAGAGTTTAATTAAAAGATAACAGAAAGATAAAACCATCTCAAAAGTTTGTTTTCAATAACTTTATTGTGGAGAGATTTTCTGTTGAGATTCCAGAATATTCCAAAGTTCATGTAATTGAACAGAATTCAATGAATTGCTATCTTCTTATTCACCGTAGTCATGGTTGGTTTAAATTCCATTGTTTATTCAGAAGTTCTACTTATGTATATATAGATTGCCATTTTCAGATGTTTTTAAGCTTAATATCCTTATGAACTGAAAATTAAACTTGATTACTCATCTCATTCGACATTCATATGTATCTATGTAAAACACCGTTCTTTAGTAGTAGGGTGTTTTGACTTAAAATCGGAGATTTTATTTTACAGAAAGGTACTCAATTAATTGTTCGTTTTTCTTTTTGTTTAATTAAAATTTAATGATAACCACAATAGGTATATTATTTAAAGTAATTAGGATTTAAATAAAACATGAAATGTAATTAAAATAAACCTTAATGATGAGTATGATGGCAGGAATATAATCACATTGTTATAAGAAATGAATGAATATGTACAATATCTAGATGTCATTTTGGATGACTTATTTTCTTACTGTTTCTGAGGATATTATCAAAGTATATTTAATTGACTTATCAGAAATCAAAAGGTGTGGTATGGGAACAGTTAAATCCCCTCAAAGGGGTCATTTATAAATGCATTTTTTACCAAATGAATTATTCAAACAAAAAATTAACTAATTTTCCAAAAAATTTACTGTTTTATAACTTTAATTATTGCTGATTAAAGTCTTATAATAGTCGATGGATAAAGAATCATTTTTCATTTCTAATTCTTTTAGATTTCTCAAAATCTTTTGAATCAGTAGAATATAAAATTTTTTGTGAAAAGCTTGTCAATGACTTTAATTTCTCGACTACTGTAGCGAAGTTATTATTTTCTTATCTTATACCGGCAGAACAAAAGCTGCATAAATCAATAGATCCCTCTACAATTTTCTTCTGCAAGGGTAGATATTGGGTCCAATTCTGTTTTCCTTGTTCATAAACTTCCTTCTAACATATATGTGTATAGAGACATGACTTTTAGCTATGTACGATGTACCCAGTACATATAGATTTATTTAAATTGACCACTCGATCATACCGATTATATTATGTTGAATGTCTAAACAAAGACTTACTACAAAGATGAAATTCTGAATTGGTCTTAGACAAATGGAACCCAACAACAACTAAGTGCTTGGGAAAAACGACATCATCAAACAGATCGTATCAACTCATTCCTTCACGCAATTTTTCCCTTAAACCTATAATACGCTGCTGGTGCGAAACGAAATTTTTCTTTCGTCTCAAATACGACAGCGAAATTCTTAGGAAAACTTAGCAAAAAAAAAAACATATTAAAACTAAAAGTGTAACCATTTGCGAAACAATCAAAATCAGAGAAACAATTATGCTGCAATAAAATAGACAACAAATACAAACACCAACAAAACTTTAATGTCACTTTTGCGAACCCAATTACTGATCCTAATCGCCGGACCTGTTCGAAAAAGAGAGAAGTGCTTTCCAAATAATATTACACAATTATAAATTTACTCATACTTCTTTTTTCGCAAGAAGTCAAGAAGTCAAGTGCGCCCTCTATTTCTGTTTTTGTAAATTGATCAATTACTAACAATATAATAACCATTGCCTCTTCTCAGTGAGGTTTATATTTCATTCAATCCGCTAAATCATTAGATCTGTTCTCGTAGTAGCCAAAAACTAAAAAACTAGAGCAGTTACGAGGAAGTCTGTTCGTTCACTTCCCAAAAGTTAAAATTTCTACCAATTTCAGTCCAATTAAATTTTATTTACGTATATGAACTTTGACATTCCATTCATTGAACCCCTTTTTATTTTTTAAATCAATTCCTATTGGTCGGAGAAAAAAGTTGTGTAATAAAATAATATTGATTTCAATAACTGTAATGAGTTTCGTTCCAAAAGAGAAACATATTGGAAAACGCGCATTGGTGCTTAAATCCTATATAACTTTTTAGCCTTCAAAATATATGTATGTATTTATAAGAAATGTCAATTACACCAATTTATATGATATGTACACTTTATAAAGCTGAATATATGTAAAGCTGGCAATGCAAATAATGATACAAATATTCCCGAACCACTGAACTGATGTTGAATTCCTTTTAACTTAAATAATAATTCATTTCCCTTTAGGAATACTCGTAAATCCTTGCCAGCCAGCACCACACAGACCGTAAATAGAGAGAGTTGTATGTATACATTTCTAATGACAGAATCGATTCCTTGTAAAGAACTAAATAAATCGAAGAAAAAAAAAAAACGTTCAATGCAAAATGTTTCAGGTTGCTTCCGTGTATACATATTCCGCCCAGGTTTGACTTTACAAACATAAATCCTATATACCAATAGAACAGAAAAGCCGATTTAGTTTGTGTTCAATGCTCATTGCTCACAGACTCGAAGAGGTAAAATTTCTACCAAATGCCTCCTTGTGGTGGCAAGCTTCTTAAAATAGTTTCATTTTGCTTTGTACTGCTGCACGAGTGAGAGTATACGAGTGTTGAAAGGAAGTTAAACACTCATTTGCAACCCATATATTCAACCCAGTTATGCAGTTCTAGCTAGCTCCAGCTTCAACAAAGACGGTCTTCAGTGGCTTATGTTTGTAAATACATTGAGGAAATCTTTGAATTGTGTACCTTCGTTCTAAATCCTAGAAGAATGCCGATAGCTTGTGTTCGGTGAAGTGTTTGAAGCCAAAAGAAATAAACCGGGGATAAATAAATGTTGCAACATAACATGGTTTCAATTTAATTTAAAAGCATAGGTACTAAAGGAAAGTTATGTATAAAGGAAAAAGTCGACTCTTATGCGGTGATCCATATTCATTTAATTTTGCTAACCGTTAACAATAAGGAAATTAAATAGAAAACTTTCATAATTAAAAAAAAAATCTCAATTGATTCTTATATCTAAAAAGCAATATGATACGAATGAACTACCACCAGTTCTTTTAAATAAAAGACAACTTAAGTTTGTCGATGTTGTCATGAATCTTGGATTCAAAATCAATCGATCGCTCTCTGCAGTTGACTATACAAATTATGTCATAAGCCGAATTTATGCGGGCTTGCGAAAACTTTGGTTGTCTTCTGGGTTTACACCAATAAATACAAAGTTAAGGCTTGTCAAAACCTTATTCATTCCCATTTTTGATTACTCCACTGCGGTTTACTGTAAACTTGACTCCCACTCCCAACACAAGCTGCTTGTAGCATTCAACGATGCAATCAGGTACGTTTATGGACTGCGTCGGTATGACCATATATCACAGTATCATAGTCTGGTACTTGGTTGCACTTTTCAGCAGTTTATGGATTTAAGATGTTGCCAATTCATGCACAGTCTTGTTCATAATAAATCTCCAGCATACCTCTTCGAAAAAATTCAATTCTCCCAATCAACCAGAACCCACAATATTGTTATGCCCTCGTTTAATTACTTAAACTCTTCGCGCCTCTTCTTCATCCATGCTGTCAGACTTTGGAACTCACTTCCCCCCACGATAAAACAAATAATAAGCGGTTACAAATTCAAAACCACGGTATTACAATATTTGTAAATTTTTTTTCAACAACAACTATTTTTCTCAATACTTTCTTCTTCTATCTATTCTGTCTATAATATATATATATATAGATATTACATATATTATTGTTTATTTATTAAGTCTTCCAAAAACATGTACTATAAAAGACTACGTCTTATTTGTACTTTCCTTTATACATAAATAAATTGAATTGAATTGAAAAAAAAAAAAAAAAAAAATTAAATTTAGTTCTCTGTTTTTATTTTTATTTAAAGTGTGAACTATCACCAGTTGCCAAATTTGGCAACTAAAGGATGAATATAAAGGATGAATATAAATTCTCATCTCATAAAACCGTTTGTTATCATCATTTTTGCTTCAATTCAATGAAGTATGGAAGTGATAAAACAAAAATAATATTTAATAATAAGAAAAGTTGTTAAACGAACAAGTCAGCCATCTAAAACGTGTACTAAGAAGCGGATAGAGTTTTATTAGTGCGTAAATCCTGATTTCTATATCTGCATTCTAGAACTTCTAGGTTTTTGTATAAGTATTTTTAAAATACCGGAACAAGTAAAGCGTGATTTTTCTTAAATATTTTAATAGATTTTGAACGACTATAAAAGATTTTCAATTCCTCTTTACAAAAAAAAAAGAAGAAAATATCAGCATCCCTTTTAAATTATGAATTAGGTATAAAATATAAAAAGAATCCACCATCAATACTTTTTCTTAAAAGTTAAAAATATATAAGACGTTTTACCAAGGCACAGCTGCCATACATTCTTATCAATTTTCCTTTGAACAAACATGATTCAAATTACCAATTTTATCCTGCAGTACAAAAATTGTTCAAACATCTTGGCGAACAGAATCCCCTTTTAAGCTCTTATATCAGGGGTTTAACCTTTTGTATATGTTATATAAGATTTAACACAAATATAAAGACTTCTCGAGTTGCCCGTCGGGTTAGGTGGGTATACCTATTAAAAGAGAATATTCATGCCAGCTTGCAAACATTTAAGGTTTAGGTACGTTATGAGAACAACAAACAAGACAAAAAAGATTGTTTGAAAACTTTGAACAAAGTTAGATACCTACCAGTATATATGTATCTACATGAAATTTGATTTCTAAATATAATTTTATTGAATTGCTGATGGTGAAACGCGTGTAACAAAATGCTTGTAGCCATCTTTTTTTCTTTGTAACGCAATCCTTTGAAGAATTATTAAATTGAAATGGTTATGGATATGAATGGTATAAGAAACAAGAATAATCCTATGAAAGTTAAACTTTCTTCAAGAGCGTATTGTAATACTCCTTGGAAACCACCTGGCGAAGTGAAAATCAACACCACCGCGTATGTTTTAAGGAAAGCTAAAAAAAAATATATTGATCTGAATGAGGCTGGGTGGAATTCACTGATACCTTTAGTTTTGTTTAAAAGGGAGATTATTTTTGTGATACTTACACATGTATTGAACAGGAAAGATGCTATTTGAAAGAAAAACAAACAAAAAAACAAAATGGATTTGAGTTTCAAGTGCCAGGTGGGTAAACAATCAAATTAGATTTTGTTAAGGCTCCCATATACGATTTCGAAAAACCCAGACGACACTATCTGCAAGGCATCCAAGATAAGACCGTTTTAATGAAATTTACCGAGAGTGGTTGGTGGTTCAAGATTCAAATTTGTATTCGATATTACTTTTAAATAAACTCAAAATTAACCACGAGACCGAGATAATAAGAAAACGATATTGAAATTTTTCGATTTTTGAGAGACCGAGACTTTTCAAAGTTTCAAAAATTCAATGCCATCACAACATCGTTATAATGTTTAGAAAATAGTCCTAAAAGCAAACGTAAGATTGCGGTTACTAAAATATATGTAGGATGCAACTCGATTGATTTAGTCCAGTGCGCTAGTCGGACAAGCCTAGCCTAGCTAATAGTCGCACCGACTTAAAAGTAAGTTGTTGATGCGGTAAGCACGAAATATTGTGATTAAAACAATTCTGAGTAAAGTAAAAGTAAATTCAAATAAATACAAATACAAATAAATTTATAACCCATTACGGTGGGTGAAAAGACATTTGTGCTTTTTCGATTCGCTTCAGCTGCGTACTATACTTTAAAATTAAACTCAACTACGTTTGTGGGCAGGTGTCATAAAAGATAGGTTTCTATAACTAATGTACATATTTCTTTTAAAAAACCGCCTCCCAAAATTGGCTATAAATAAAATGTATTGAATTTAATTTCAAAAAAGTTTCATTCATTCAATATAGAGGCTCGACTTTCGAAAGGGTCATAAATAATTAAATGAATTTAAAGCAGGACAAAGTTCGCCAGGTCGGCTAGTCATTATGTAATTTACAATATTCATACTTTAAAACCACAGTGCACATAAGAGCAAGTTCTTGCGACCCGGGTGTGTATTTTTGATCCTTTGTGGAAGGTTTTATGTTTGGTGTAGTCTTAAATATTTCCTGGTAAAATTGTTTACTTTTATGAGTAACTTTTGCTTTCAATTTAAGTAGAATAATGCAAATATGAAATAAAATAACGATGAAGTAAAACATCAACAACAAATAATGTAAAAAGTATACTCTATTGATTTTCAGATACGCCTAAAAGATGACTAATGTAGAACTTATTCTATAAATATTTTTAAGTCGAAATTTTTGTTTCATTGGTTGAAGATTTTTTCAATTTTATAGTTTTTCAAGCAACGATTTAAACTTTTCCTATAGAATACAGGTGTATGGATGTGTGTGTGTGTTCGTAAACTTCATAAAAAATATTTCTATACGTGTAAAATAAACAACATCGAAAACTGCAAGGATTTAAAGGAGATATGTATTCAAACATATTGGTTTACAAATTCTAAAAATTAAAATGAAATTAAATGTTTCGGTCGGGTTTGATATGCCTTACACTTTCCATCCTTATATGCAATGAAAGCCTCACGCTTCCCGCGTCTAACATGAATAATATTTTGTAAATGATAGCTACTCGCTTACCTTATTCCAATCTACTGGATTTTCCATTCCTCCGTTTGAGTTTACTTTTAAATAAGTCAGAAAGAAAACTTAAAGTTAAAATAAGCGTGTTGTGATAAAAAAAAAACACAATGAAATGATTCTAAATAAATTATGAATACTCTCTTAGATTCTGCAAAAGTTTTTTTCTTTTTTTTGAAAAAAAAATATTTCCTTAAGTGACATAACTTTAAACATACCATATCCACTCTAAGGTAAGAAAACCTCAAAAACCGAAGCTGATCCAGCAATTTTCTTAATTCCAACACGTCTTCAAGTTATTACCTAGAAACTTTGAGAAAGTATAATCTGATTTTAGGAAAAAATCAGTGTTCATTATTTTGAAACCTTCAAATACAAATTTATAACGGTTTATTTATATCAATCGAAAAAGTGCAATCTCTGCTTAATATATGATCATAACATTTAAATCTGAAAACCAATTTCCTCCCTGGGATTAAAGTATGTAAATATTCATGAAATCCAACTTTAGTCCATTTTTGACAAGAACACATGTTTAACTTAGGAACTAGCCCTTGTATGGCATTTATAGCAATATATATGTTATGTATTCTATATATATTTCTGAGGATGCCAACATGTTGTCGTATTATTATTTGAAAGACCACAGAGAGCACACACGCCACCATCATCGTGACCACAAGCATAATTCCACATTTAATCTAACTGTGTGTTTTCGGAAGCTGTAAATGGTGTTCTTATCTGTTCAACGAAGATGGTCACTAAATTTAAGGATATTTATTAGTCCCGGATATAGAATACATAATTCACTACATGACTCATCAATTATGTAGGCAAAGTAGCAAACCTTTTGCCCACTTTTGGTCAAGATTCCACCCAGAGATTTCTGTTCTTCTTCTCTTCTGTCTCACTGCTCTGTACTGCGTATCAACACAAGAGTATTTAACATACAACACCCTACCTATGCCTTACTATACGTTTAACTTCATATCATGAAATCCTTCGACCACCACCGGCAAATTGGGTGTTTGTTGAAGAATGAAGCTGTGCACACAATAATTTGCAAAGCCCCTAACATACATTGTACTTGAGTGTTTTTGTGTCTATAAAGGCAACAAATTGTTTGGTCCTGGTCATTTTGGCTTTAAACAACTAATTAATTTAATACATGTACATATTTATTCCAAAACAAACAAAACGGTAGACATATGTATGGTACATAACATTTCTAACCAAAAGCATACCTATGTACATAACATACATGTGTAACACTATGTGAGGAATTTTACAAAATATATTCCTATTCATTTAGGGATTGCACGTGTAGGTTATTTTATGTTGGAAGGACGGGTTTAATAAATAATTCACTAGGTCTTTTATCCCTAAGGATGTTAAGAAAACTTACTATATGCGATAGACGTTTTATTCATGTTATATTATATAGACGTGAGAACCTAGAGATGAAATTCTTTAAATCTAAATATGTAATCTAATGATTAGGTTGGAAATAGTTTTGTGTGTGTGTGGAAAATATTAAGTAATTGAAAATTCTTATTTATGTTTATAAACTCTTCCTGAATTAATTTTTTGAGAGCTTTTTACCTTTCACTTGATTTTTGGGCAAGTTTTGATTTCGTGTAAACAAAATTGTAGTTGTGCTTCTGTTCTGAGATTTCGTGCGTGCATAAACAAATATATTTAATCTGATATAGAGCATTTTTATGTAATTGCCTAGAGGGGTATTTCTAATGTTTGTTCAAGCTCATCTATAAAAGCCCTCCCATAAAGATATTTTAGTATTTCAAAATTCTTTCAAAACCACTCTGATTATTTTGATTAAATTTCCCAATTGTAATATCAAAAGTCATGGTAATAATTTGCCGTGCAGGTCTTGCCTTGAGTGTTTTTGTTACAAAAATGACTACGTGCTTAGAATTTACAAATTTCTTGTTTAATTATTACTCCTATGATTTTATTCAAATTTTCTAAACAAGTAGAAATTAAAAATATACATATAATATCGTTTTTACCACATAAAAAGTTAAATTTTGAAATTTGTACCTTTCAAAAACAAAGAATTTTTATAATCGGATACTATTTTTCAGTATGTTTACTCCAATTTACCCTATACTTGTATATGTAGCGCTAATGCCATCCACGAACAGCAACTTCTATCAAATACAAAATGTTTTTTTAAGTTCGAGATGGTTTTTCTTTTTATACCATTTTACCCCATTTAAACCAATACATATAAAAAATTTAAATTAATTTTTTGTTTCTTTTTTGACAACATAACTGAGCATCATCTTCACGTAACTGAGATTAGTGAGAATCAAAATTTTTAATACTCGAAGTCCATCTTCTTAATATTTATTACCATTTATTTTATTTTACCCCATTTCACCCTATAAATGGCCGAATTTTGAAATTATTTCGTCAAAAATTCCTTAAGTAAAACCTTTAAAACACATAAATTATTTCCAAAAAAATTCAATTTTGTTTGTTTTTCCCCTATTTTGCCCTATAAATGTTAAATTTTAAGCAAGCGATTAAGTCAGAATTTCGGCGACAAAACTGAAGAATCCAGGTCCCGAGATTTGCTTTAATTCTCAGTATAACGTGTATTGCTTTAACGTTTAACAGATGACTCTTTTCTCAAAAGGTTTATATAAAAATGCTTCATTGTTGTGTCGGAAAATGAATACACAATACAAAGCTATTATATTTGAATGAATAGTGTGACACTATAAACTGGTACACACTACACAAGGGCTTATAGTGGCCAACTATCTTAACCAATCCCGTGTGTGTATCGATATAGGGTAAAATCGGGTGAGATGGCACAGCGGGGCGGATGGTGCATCTTTATATTTATTATTCGATCAAAACATTAAAACCCTTTTTTGTACTTATTTTCTCATTCCTAAACGCAGTAGCCACTTTCCGTCGGTCGGTTTGTATGTAATGCAAGGGTTTGTCCCTTCCTCACAAGAGGCAGTAGGTATTCCTAAAAATATATTTTATATATTTTTAATATATGTAATAGACTGGGTGTCGATAGTTTAGCTAGTAGAGAAAAAATATGGACAGTAAAAGCATCTTTACCCATTTACCTTTTGTGTTCTTAAGGAGTTCATCACAATTTTCTCAAACAAAAAATATTTATTTCTAATCAAAATCCATTGACAAAAAGAATGAACTTATCAGTTTCATTTAACGAATAACAATTGATTGACATTAATATCAAAATAGGAAAACTACTAAGTATTTAAAGTAGAGCTAGATCTTAAAGTTATTAATCATATCCACACTAATAATCATTTAGTGCATCGCTCCACTTTCGGAAATTACCGCATTCTGATGTATGTACATATATGATTTACAGTGGCTGCCGCTACGACACACTGGGGTTAGATCCTGGTTTGAACCAAATCAAAATGATTGATATTTGAGCGTATATTATATACGCTAACCATCAACTTCATGGTTATGGATTATTTTCCTTAATATTTGCTTGCCTTTGCCTTGAACAAAAGAATCAATTCAGAAAGAAAAACCAAAACATTTCTGAAGTATTTATTTTTGTCTAGACAGACGACAATTATACATTTCTTAAATATATCTGAATCTCGTATCTCTTTGTTTCAAAAATAAAAAAAAAAGTTGTCGATCTTTTGCTATTGTTTAATTCCTTTTTTTCATAATTCGATGATGGTTTCTTAAAAAAACGAATATTAATATTATATTTCTTACTAATTTATGTTTGTAAGGAAACACAATATATTAAGGTATGAAGATAAAAATCCAAAAAATACCGTTACTTAAAAAAGAAGAAATTGTTTGTAGAATAAAGGAAAAACCAAAGAAAAGCCTAACAAAAAAAAGCGATAAAGTTTGAATTATTGTCGTTCTTTTTTTTATTATTATTTATTCCAAACAACCCGTTAAATTTCTCCACATATCCCATCCAAAGCATCCAAGATAATTATTTTTAGAATAAAATGCTTTGCCATTTTGACATTTAAGAAGAACTGCGTTGCCATTCTGTTTAGTACACAGAAAATAATATTCTGGATCTAATGCCGGCTGGAGTTGTTTGTAATTATTTTTGTTGCATGTCAAATTAACTGCATTGGTTTTATTAACACATACATCATTCCAATCTTTCCAGGGAATACATCCTGAAGCAGTCTGATTTCTTACAAATCCTGTTCCAGCTGGACATGCTCCCACAGCTGTTCGATTCGTCTTGGTATCACAATATGAAAATTCTTTTGGGCTCGAATCGGAATGCCACATCTGATCTTGGAATAAACAATCCTCGCAGATAGTAACAGTTATCCATAATACAACGATTGAAGAAATTAAGTATTGCCCTATAAAATGGATAAAATGGTACATAAAATAAAAATAAAATAAAATAATAATAAATAATTTTAAAAATTAAAATAAAGGCCGCATTACCGATGTCGAAAACAACTAAGAAAAATACAAATAAATTGCTTAGGTCAACAAAATACAGCGTAAACCGGCATACGTACTCATAAAGTGTTTAAATAGCAAACGTGGCCGATTACGTCTTTGTTTGAAAAATTTCAATAGACATATTTATAAAAATCGCAGCAATTATGATTTTAAATCTACATTTTTCGTATATAATATTTTTAGTTATAATAAAGCTTCAATTGATGAAAAATACCATTGGTACTTCTAAATTTTAGAATTTATTATTTTGGGGCCCAGATTGACCTCTTTTTACTTGTGCTATTCAAAAAATCAATTTTAACGTATGTACATACTTATGCACACAAGAAACAAATGGTGAAAGAAAATGACAATGCAAATTAAAAACCGCAAAGAGAGAAAATATCAGTCGATCGGTAATATTAGAATTAATATCGTAAAATCTCTTTCAACTTTAAACAACCTACCTCTAAACATTTTTGGAATATTAAAACTTGAAAGAATGTATGGACAAAATGTTTGGTTTTATATATAACCAAATATGCCTATGCCTATCAAAAAATAAAACCTCACTAATCAATAAGTAAACAAATAAAATTAATGTTCTCAATCGCATACAAGGTTCAATTATTTGTTAGAATTTTGTAATTAAAATATTTGTACATGTTCCTGTTGTTTGATTACCTGATATATGTACATACATACATACATGAGTTCAGTATAATTATACTGTTTGTACTCGAAGATACTGATTTGTATGAGAACATTTTTTGCACAAAAAAATCGATAGGAAAATAACATAATTAGTTTTTCGTAAACTAGAATTGGTGAACGTCTTCGGTCTTCAAGTTATTGTTATAGCTATTACAGCTACAGTAATTAATTATACTAGGCTTATTCACAGCAGGTGCGACAAAAACACGACGTACATATATGTAGATGAGACCGAGTCAAGAATGAAATCGTATAAAAATAAAACTCCTTTAAGTGCAACGAAAGTCAATATAATATGGTGTGAAAGTTAAAAAATCGTTCCAATCACCTCCCTAAATAATCATCCTTTGAAAGCATAATTTTTGCGGCAGCGCTTGCCGTGAATCAAAATTCGAACACAACGTTTAACGCGAAGTATTGCGAGCGAAAGTTATTCAGGGTTCCACTATAAAGTTTACGAATTGAGTTGAAATTTAAAATATACCTTAAAATTAGAGTAGCGAGTAGCGGAAAAAAGTTCTGGCCAAGAAAATGTTTCCCCTACGCTTTGAGTGAATTAAAATGCGAACGCAACGCTTCACGTGAGATGTTACACGTGGAAAAATTTTCTATGGATATGATTGGTGTTTTCACATAAGAAATAATTATTCATTTCCTTTCTTGTCTCAGCTTGAGTTAATCAAAATATTTAAGTTATAATTTAATTTAAAATAAATGTTTGCCCATCAAGGGAAGACAAAAAAATAATAATATAAAGCATTTTCATACTCGTGTTTGTCATTTACACATTTAAAAATGTTTGTAAATGTTTTGAGGAGTTATGACCCTGTACAATATTTAATATCCTATAATGTCTCATAAGAAAATTTCACTTTTCTTTTATATCGTAAGCCTGTTCTCACATTAACTTTAACAAAAAAAAATAAACCTGATTTTAAAAACACCCGCTTACTTTAAACCAAGACAATTAAAGTGTGTCAACTTAACTTTTCTACTTCAATCTTGAAGTCCATAAAAGTCAATACCTTCTACATTATGCTATTTTTTGCACTTTGTAGTTGAGAGGGTTGCAGTGTCAACCATCAAAATCACCTGAAGCGATAACTGTATTTTTTAACCCTCAGAGCCAATTACTTTTAACGAGGTGACTTCAAGTGCAAGAAGCTTTTAATAGCTGCCAATTAGGTTACTATTATTTTGCATTTCATTTTAATTCGTTGGATGTCTGCGATATTTTTTTTAAGGATAAAAATAAACAAAACAAAATTCTTAAAACTAAATTTGAACTTTTTAAACCTTTGAACAAAAAAATGGATGTGACAGTAAAGTAAATTATGATCTGTGGGAGAAAATGAAAATAATTACATACATATAGTATAGGTGAGGGAATTAAGGAAGTTGAAAATAGGAAGGCAATGTGTCAGTAGCAATATGAACAGAACTTAATTAAAGTTGAAAGAAAACTTAATGACACCCAGAGTTCTAGGACAACGACGACGATGTCAACGAGACGACGACGACGATGACGACGCGCTACTGTTTCGCTCAGAATGTAATTAAATTTCGAACCGTGCAATGGACACATCTTCAGAAACCAAGACTATAACGGTCTACCTATATACAGTATAGTTTCCGTTTGCGGCGTGTCGGAAGAAGGCAGTTTGGGATAATATTTTCATTTTGAGTACTTGAACTGTGTGAAAGGTCCTTTTCGGGATGTAAAAGAGGAAATTACTTTTTGAAGGGTTATATAACAAGAAGTTATAAGTTTTGGGTAAGTATAGACTTTGGAAGTATGGATTCGACAAGCATGATTTTAATTAGTTTAAAGTGTTTTGAAGTTTATGTTTTCTTTTGGCTTATTAAGGTTTTCTTTTTTTTTAAATTGTTATAAAACAATTCAAAATTGAATGTTAATAACTTGGTTAAAAATCCTCATAGAAATTAAGTTTTAGCAAAAAGGTGGAACTGTAGTGGCCATGTGCATACGGCTGAAACCTTGTATGTATTTTGAATTCTCAGCACCAGAGTGCGCGCGTAAAAGAAAAGAATCTAGGTCAGTGGATATCGGTGTCGGTACACTGTGTATAAGTCAGTTGTGCTGAAGCACATTCTACTCATGTGGGTTCCCATTGGGTTCTGACCCGTTATAGGATTCCAACAAATAGGAACAATTTGGGACTACTAAGCTTGAGTAGGTATATAGTCTGTCTGATTCATCGAAACCCGGCAGCTGTCAATTGTTGACCATCTGTCGTTTGCAGCTTTGGGGAAACTTTGGTGAATTCTACTTTTTTGTTGTTCCAGTGGCATAAGAACCCAGTGGCATATTTTTCAATTTTTACCCAGTTTAAGTCGTGCAGCACTATTGGCCACGCCTTCCAACGTAAATAGGAAATTTTCTAGGGCAGAAGTTGGAGTTGTCCTCATGACACTAGTCGTACCGTACCTATACATGCTAATCTCTGAATTTTTGTCATTGTTTTATGGTTGGTTAAATGTCCAATACTATATTCACTAAAATAATTAAAGAATTGATTTTTGGCTTTAAAAAAAATTTAGCATGACGTTGTAAGTGGCACTGTTTTAATTATTTTTTTTATTTTAGAAAATAGTATATAATTGGAATGCTTTTGATTTGAGGTAACTTTTGTCCGAATAGCCAGTATATATAGGCATTAGAACAATTGGTGTTTTAACTACTTTAGAACCTAGAAAGAATTACAATACTCAAAAAAAAAAAAACTCTACTCAACACCTTACCGATAAATTTTATAAATTGTCAACCAAAAAGATGAAAGTCCTTGGAATAAAAAAAGGCAACTACCGACACTTTGTTAGTTTAAGCTATATAAGAAAACCTAATGATTAGCAACGCTATAAGTTAACTTAAAACTGAATATGTTTAAAATTTAAGTTAATTCTTTTTGTTAATGCAGAATAAGTTTATTGTCAAAATTGATAAATTTAAGGATTGCTTGGTGGATCTACAGGGTCCAACCAGGCCCAGTTTTCCCACTCGGTACATCGTTTTTGGCTATCATCCCAAGCTTGCAAGTCAGGGCATTTTCGAGGCGAAGCAGCTTGGTTCAATACTTCACATGCCCAGTATAATGTTGGATCCCATAGATTTCTGTAATTTTTAACAACCAACTCTTCTTTGGTCTTACATCCTGGCTGGCCACTACCCAAAATAACAGCCATAGAAACCCCAAGGGTCATCAAGAGAGCTACAGCAACTACAACGCGGATAAAAAAAAATAGAAAAGAAATTATTAAACTTAAGTTTAATAATAAAAATGGAAGTTATTAATTTACCATAAAGTTTCATTTTTTTCGTTCGATGAAATGAATGATACTAAATCTTTTTATATCAAAATCAGTGTATTTATAGCTAAATTTGTTTCTTTTAAAAGAAAAGTTTTGTTTTACTTTATATTATAATGTAAATATCGATAAGAGATACTCAAGAGGTTTTAAGTCAAATAATATCTTCAAAAAAAACCATCGCAAGAACGTTACATGTCCGTCTAATAGGCACTTGAATTTCGTGTTTTTGCCAATAAATTGTTTACCTTTCTGATGAAAATTTAATTGATTCTTGTGTTATTTAGGGGTGAAAAACTTACACATATAATTAAAAGTGTTTTTTCGCTGACCGTCATTTTGATAAACCTTATAACTTGATAAGACGTTGTTTAAAGTGGTAATTGCAAATGTAAGTGTAACTAGAACTTTTTTGTGCTAAAACTTTTATTTCGTGATTTCGAACCAATACCTCTCGCCGCATCAACTATTATATGTTACATGATACCTGGTCCTAACTGGTTCTTCCTACGTTGAAAAAAAATCATTGAATATTTTTCTATGCAATGAAAGCCGTGTTTCTGAATTAAGAGGAAACGAGTTATTATTCTGAATTTCAAAATTCTGTAGATAAATTAAAAATTCTGTATAGACAGGACACAATTCTGTATTCCATAATTCTCTTAATTTATTATTCTACATATATTCCGAAACTCTGTAAATCCAGAATTCTGTTAATCCAAAACTCTGTATGTATTAAACATCAGACAAATTTTAAACACTGTACCTATTGTAATATTAAATTTAACAGTTTCTATTAAACAAAGGCGATCCAATGTCTTTTAGTTAATATTGCATTTGAAAAAACAAAATCAACACTTTGTTGAAATTTCTTCCGACCAAAACTTCTCTAAGGTATTGAGGGCATTTGTATTCAACATCGAGCTTTCTTTTTTAACCATAAGAGTTCGGTTTTATTGGCTTTAAGTGGCTCAATTCAGAATAATAAGGTATCGTATAAATTTTGAATTAAATAGCCCTTTGGACAACTTCTTGAATTAGGTTGTAATATAAATTCGCCACCAATCTGCTTTTAGCTTGAAACCTTATACTCAAGTTAATTCACATCCACAGAAAACTCTTTAAATCTTTCGAAAACTTCATCGGTGAATGTGAGGAAGTATATCTGGATCCTTCATGTGAAGGAACAGACATTGGTCAACAAATTTCGCTATAAATTAACCTTGATCGTATTTTCTTTTTCTGGAAATCTCCCGTCTGCTTTCCAAGAGTACACATGATTCGAAAAATTTGACACTTAATTTTTCTTAAGCACTAACCATTTTTCGATTGATCATATTCCTTATGTCGCCAATATTCAAATGTTGCAATTTAAAGTGGTAAAAACATTGGGATTTTGTTCACCACTCAATCCAGCAAATGCGCTTTTACCAATTATTTGAAATTCCCCCTCATAAAGTCTACAAAAATTATTTGATATATAACGTGTGGGCCATCTAGTGGTTTATTTTTTAAATTATAGATTAATTTGACACTGGCAGCAGTTTTCCGCTCGAAATCTTGACAGTAAGTCAGTATCATACCTCCGCCGAACAAAATGAGTCGCTTTACGCTTGAACAGCCTTGGGAAATATTGAAAACTTATTTCCAAAGTGAGTGACGTGTAGCCCAAACAGTGCGTTTTTCATCGCGGCGGCTACGTTAACAAACAAAATTGCCGCATCTGGGACTCGCAAAACCCGCACGTTATTATCGAGAAGCCAATGCATCTACAGATAGTGACAATTTGGTGCGGATTGTGAAGTGTTGGCATCATTGGACCATTTTTCTTCGAAAACGTTTCGGTAAACGGCGGGCGTTACAGAGCCATGTTAATGTTTATCACCTTTTTTTTTATTGAAATTAAAGCCATGGATTTGGACTACTTCTGGTTCATGGAGGATGGCGCGCCATGCCACACAGCCCATGCAACAATCGATCTTTTACGCACTAAATTCCCAAATCGTGTTATCAGCTTTCTTGGCGATGTCAATTGGCCTCGGAGCTGCGATTTGACCCCTTTGGACTTTTTTTATGTGGGGAACCGTGAAGGACCGATGTTATGCCAACAATTTGGAAACGATTCTAGCATTTAAGGCCATAATCATCCAAGCATTCCGCGAGCTACAGCCCGAAACCTTCAGCAAGGTGTTGGAAAATTGGAGTTACAGAATACGCCACTACGAAGTCAGACGAGGCAGCCACTTGAAAGACGCACGTTGCGTTCCATAATTAATTGGAATGTTTGCTTTTACTAATAAAGACAAATTGGAATATGGAAAGAAATTAATTTTGTTCATTTTATTGCATTTTTAAAAATAAACTTGTATTTGGCCCACCCTGTAGGTATATATTGAGTTAAAATATATAGATATATATACATGTTATAGGTAAACGTTCTCCACTCTAAATTTTGTATATTTCAAAAATTCTCTTTTCATTATCATTAAAATTTTCTTTTACAGAATTTTTGAATACAAAATTTAGAAACCAAAATTTTGGCGCGTTATAGGATTTTAAACCGAACATTTTAAAAATTCACTATCAGGAATTATTTTAAACATTCTAACGGGTTTGCTTCCTTATTCGAAATTCAATTCACAGTAATCATGTGAGAATTGAAAATGATTTTCTTTAAAAACAAATAGAAGTATCGTGGTACCGCAAAAATATTGGTAATGTTCACATATACTTTACATACATAAGTACATATGTTTGAATACATATAAACAGCTTTCACCTGTTACAACTTATTTTATTCAAATGATGGACTTGCATAAATTACTTATTTTTCCTGGAAGCGCTTTTAGTGCTCTGTTGAATTAAAAAAAAATATTAGCTGCTGCATGGAATTCACGGATTGTTAAATCATACTCAAAGCATTCTCCTTGTTGAAGAGCTTTAAAAAAAAAATAGCAAAAGCCCTGACATTTTTTTTTATAAAACACTAAGCCAAGCTGAAGGATAACATGTGGTAGAAGTTTATGGCTAACAAAACGAAATAAAAAGAAAAGTTAAACAAAATATTTAAAGAGAAATATACGAAGAAGTAGTAGGTTCAACTTAAATATACATATGTACATACATACATATGTACAAAGAAACCTACATAAAAATAAGAAAATAAAAAAAAAAAGACTCCACATATTATGTCGAATGAAAATTCCACGATAAAAGGATGAGAACTCTTGAAGAAGAAAAAACTCTTTGGGCTTGGGATGTCTTCTTTTTGTTGGAATCTTATTTTCCCATGAAAATATTTGAAGAAAACTTTATATATTTGCCTTCTTCTTCGTTTATCTTAGTCGTTATTATTATTTTTATTGATTTTAAGAAGGAAGCCAGTGGGTTTCTTCATCCTTGTTTGCGTTTTCAACAAGAATGTTTTGAATTTTTATATTTTTTGTTAGTGTTAAAGTAAACCAATACTTAGTGAGTTTAAATTTCTTATATTTTCATTTATAAAAAATTGAAAATACTTTGTACAATATTGCAACTTTGTAAATCAAATATTAATAAGTATATTTGTAGGTTAAAATAAATTCTGAAAAAGAAAAAAAAAACAACATTTCTTTTAAATGCAATTTTCTGAAAAAAAAACCCTTAAAATTATTAGTTTTATGAAAACCTTAAGCGAGCCCCTATTTTCTGGATGGCATGCTCCTATCCTCCTTCTTTTTCCTTCTGAGAAGTTGGTCTTTCTCTCTCCTCTTCTTTTCGTGGATCTCTCGAGCACCTCTGGTCCTTCAATGGAGCACCACACCACTTTGTAGGCCTCTTGTTTAGCTCCATGTATTCGTTTCGTTGACACTCATAGTCAAACAATGGTTTAAGGTAGTCGTTTTAAACCTATCCGACGTGCTGGACATGCCGCTCTGAAAGCTTTTTAAAAATGTTGTAATGGATTGATCTGCTGAGTTCGATTAAGACTCTCTGATCAGATAACTCTCTGAACGGTTCGGCGTGTTGCCCTTGATCGACTCGGAAGCAGAAATATTCTTTAGGGCGTCAGTTAAACTAAATCACATATTTACAGCGAGTTACTGTAAATAAATAAGACGTAGTTTTTCTTTGGATTTGTGATTGAAGGTAAACAACCAGATACATCAAATGGCCTAGGCTATAAGAGTTCGCTCGCCTTTAATTTTTAGTTGAAATATTTTCAGTCTAAACAAATGACCGTTGATCTTATACCGTCAATTCATTAATATTTTATTATGTCTTTTTGATATACTTTTGCTGAGTGTGCCATCAGGGCAATATAATACTTTCTTGGTTATTATACAACTACAATTCGAATATGTTTCTGTTATATCTTTATCAGCCTAAGGATGACGAAGAAGGAAGAAGAATGCTTTCTTTGAAGTACTCCATTGTATTGAAAGTATAATATCAAGTGCTCAAGGGAATGAAATTCTGATGTAAGGCAATGCATGGGATGGAAACTGAGTGTGAAGTATCGAAGCAGGTTGAATATTTGTTTATCAATTAATATTAAGTGGTCTCTTGTGTGACCTCTTTATGTTAATACGATGTAGCCACAGGTTCTTAATAATTGTTAAGGTTATTGTAGAAACTAGATCGGAAAAGAACCTAGCTGTCTCCTCCGATTTCACTCGTCCAACATTGAACTTTCTCACATTATTTCCCTGTTTTTTTCTGTATTTAGAATATTTGCAACCGTACCTTTACCAATGAGGTAGTGATCAGAGTAATGTAGACCCTTTGGAACGTTCCAGCACCCATTATACTGAATGAGTGTTTTGGGTGGTCAATCTGGTTAATATGACTAGAATCATAAAAATAGCCTATAACACTTCTTACTGGCGATACACGTAAACCTTGGTACAAAGCGTTTTTTGGGCCAAAAATAACAATATATACATTTTAAGTGATATCTTTTTAAGGTTGATGGTATCTTCTCTAGTCCTGGACTTTAACACCTTTGTCTAAGGTTATCTTAAACATGAATATTAGTCTATTTTGTAGCTTAACGTTTTTTTAATACTTTCTAGACCATTTTTTAAAATGTCTTTCTTTAGGATCACACTTAACGATATCAACCATATAAACGTTAAAGAAAATCTTTTTTTTTTACAAAAATGACTCCTACAATTTATAGGTAGGGTCCCCATTTTAATATCAAAAATGTACCAACAATTGTTATTAAAAGTAACCTTCATATTGTTTTAGAACCGTTTTTTTTTTATCTTCGACTTTCTAGCTAACGACTCAACCGATCTTATAAAAAAAACTCTAAAGGAGCTCCTTCAAAGAGCTAAAGAATATGGTATTTCAAAAATTGATGCATTTTTTTTAAATTGTGTAACAACTTGAAAATGACTTACCAACTTTATTTTAATTTAAAAAAATTAATTATAAAAATTAAAATAAATTAATCTTTAAGAAAACCTTTCTATTTTTTTCAACAGAAAGTATGCGCGATCCAATCAGGAATTTTATTTTGTTTTTAATTTTAAATCTAACAACTGAAAAGCTGAATAGTAAGTCAGAATCCATACATTCGGATTTGGGTGTGATATGACCAACACAAAGTTAAAGCAAATATGGTGAAAGGTGCTTAGAGAGTCGATAAAGACGGAACACAAAATTATATTTTTAGTTAAAACTAATTCTGAAAATTTACATTCACTAGTATTCTTTTAAGCCAAAATTCATTTTTGAGGTTTTAGTCCATATAATAAATAATGTTCTTAAAATTTTGTTAATCATTAACAAAAATGTTCTTATCAAAGAAAAACTTATCAGTAGATGAATTCTAAAAGAAAAAGATAATCATTTCTAAAAATTAGAACTGTGGTTTTTAATACAGAAATTATTATTATCAAAATTATCTTTCCAAATTCACTATCAAACAAAAGAAGCTAACAAGACACCAATTTCAAATCTGATTAACTACATAGCTCATCGATTATATTCACCAAAATAATTTAATTGAAAGTATTTTATTAATTTAATTATCAAGTATACTGATTGTTTTCCAGGTAACTATAAGTGATATTTAATATAAATCTCAGTCAAAACCTATCTGAGTTTTGTCAGTGAGTATAAATCAGTGTTCAGTGGTATAAAAGTCGTTAGAATGTTTAAAGGTATTTTCCTTTTAATTACGGAGTTAAAAATTCACATAATAATTTGCCTACTCAATTTTAGTATCGCAAGTTCTATCTTTCCTTACTGTTCTTTGGATCAGCGCTGCTAGTTGTGAGAATTGTCTTTTTACCGATCAGACATGGGGTAATACAAATCCAACCAAAATCATCTTTTGTGATTCTAAAACAAATGAAGCGGAGGTAACAAATTGCCGCACTGGATATGGTTTTAAAAGCAATGACACAGTTTCTGGATGTATCCCCTGGGAAGACTGGAACGATGGTTGTCTTTTGAAGAAAAATGTCCCAACAATTGATTCCTGTGAAGGAGCCAATTCTTTAAATCCTCATCCTGTACAGGGTGATCCTACTTCTTATTATCTGTGTAGCAGCAGTAGTACTTTGCCTTTGGTATTGCATTGTCCAGAAGGTAGAGGTTTTGTTGCTTTTGAAGGTTATTTGGGATGTATTCCTTGGGAATCATGGAGAAATATAACAGGATGTACCAATGACTAATTTTGGTTAATCGATCATCATTTAATAAAAAAATGTTGTTTTCTTTTTTTGTAATTTTGTTTTAAGTAAAATTCTTACTCTGCACACAATTTATTTTCGAACTTCGATTTACTGAAGCAGGTAAGAAGCGATAAAAAGTAAATTGAAGAAACAAACTAGAATGCCACGCCTTTCCTGCTATACAAACCGCAGTCATGGATTTTGAAAAAAATTTAAAAACAAGCTTTAAGCTCTTTTAAAAGAAAAATTCAACGAGTGATTTTAAGTCCCATCTACATAGATGGTGAGTGGAGGAGTAGAAACAAAAACGAACTTTACTATTTCCCCGGCGACACCCACCTATAAGCTTAATCCATGCTCAAGCCCGGAAAATCTTTTTTTTTTATAAATTTTGAATTTGTTAAGTATTTTCTCGTCAATAATATTAATATTAATATATTATTGAACCATTTACCTGCATCTTTAATATATTCCTAGCATAATTACATATATAGCTGAACAAATTTTAAGGAAAGTTTTTAATGCGCTTCATTCGAATCCAACGTTATATTGGCTCAGGTGTTCGAGATATTCGAATATAAAAGTTCGAAAAACTCCTTTTTTGATTTTAAGCTTATAACATCACGAAATATTCAAAGGATTTTTTTAATAATACGAATTTAATATGCCTACTACTAAAATAAATCAGAGCAAGTAGAAGACCTACAGAGCTATTTAATTGGACTTGTTGAATTATTGATTCAAAATAGCCTTAAACGACCTTTAGTCCATGAAATCACAAAATTTTCAGCCTTATTGTGAGTTTCCCCCGATCAACATTTTACCCAGAAAATTTGACATTTTACAGTTCATCTATTGTGAGTACCACCCGATATTCATGTTTGAAAAATTCCCCTTTTTACAAACATTACTTTTGGTAGGAAAGTAATGCCATTGGCAGCATAAATGTTCACTTATTTTTAGTAGACGAACGAAATTTCATTCGGGCAAAGCTCATGAAATATTTTTCGGGTGAAACTGACAATAAGGCTGAATGAAGGCTGACATCTAAAATTAGGCACTAACTTTTCACTTTAAAGCTATTCTTTGAATGTTTCCAATCTTTTCCTACTTCTTTATTAATTTTTTTGTAAGTCTTTGCTTGCTCTAAGTATATAAGCATTTCTCTGATAATAATTAATAAAAATAACTATTCTGAAAAATTTAAATGGATTTTCGAGGTGAAAATTAATACTTTCGAAAAATTTTGGTGAACAAAACTTATTCGTATTTTAACGCAATTTTTTTTAATTTTTACATTTGTATATTTCAAAAACATTAACTGATCCTATTTAATTTTCAGGACTTCAAAAACTTCAGAGAAAGTATAATCTGGTTTCCACAACAACAAAAGGTTAAATTTTGTGATGTTAATACTGTTATATGTCAAAAATATACCGTCAGATAATTTACAAAATTTAAGGAAAATATTAGACCCACTCCATTCCTGCTGACGATACGCACACCAGGAATAATTGATAGTTGTAAATCACCACTAGGCCATGATTCTTCACAAGCTCTCTCGCCACAAAAATTATTTAAATTAACTCATATAGACATATTTCTGGAATTAACTCGAGGGTTACTCAATTGATAATCTCGGACTGAAAAATTGGGAATTAAGATAATAAAAAAACACACACAAAAAGTCACAAAAAATTTTAATTTGTGTAGTATAATTATTGTAAATTTTTTATTAGCAACGTAAATATTTAATAATAATTGAAAGGACTTTGCAAGTATAACTAGGTAGGTACTATTAATAGATTAATGTTCAATTTTCTTTAAATTTACTAAGCCAATGATGGTGGAGCAACAGGTTCCTCCCATTCCCAATTATCCCAATCGACGCATTTATTTAATTTAGCCTGATAGCCACCTTCGAGGCAACGCCTTAGTGAAGCCGGGACATTTTTAGTTTCGCAAGCCCAATAGGCATTAGAATCCCAGTAATTTCTGTAATAGACTTGACGCATTTCCATTTCTGTCTTACAGCCAGGACGACCATCACGAAGGTCAACAAAGCCAAGAACAGCGCCGATAATGACGACAAGGAAAATTGCTAAAACTTAAAAAAGACAAAACATAGCTAGGTTAATTAAAAAAAAATATATATAAAACTTTTCACATCGAACTTACTTGTTCCCTTCATTGTGAGACATGAACTTTTGATTTTCAATTAAAGCTGGTATTTATACTGAATTTTTTAACCACTTGAACGAAGTTTCATTTGTAAATATTTAAAGAAAATGCAACTGCAATTAATGTTTTAACATGAAACTTTGAAGAGGGTAAAAATTATTGACTGATGACAAAGTCAAAGATAATATCATTCAATTATAAATTTTGTTTTTGAACTTGAAATCAAAAACAATAATATTTTAAGAAGGCATAAAAATAACCGATGTGTTTTTGAAATGTAATTATAAATTGTTCGCAATAAGTATTTATATTACTTTGAATTTAATAAGGGTTCTCTTCTGGCACTTATGGGCCATTGAAAGCTATTAATGACAATATTATTGGAAATTTAAAATTACATATTTTAGACGTTAAAAAGGCTCTAGTGAATATGGTACAATTTTCCTCAAAGACATTTACCATTGTGATTATTAACAAGTTAGCTAACAATTTTAAAATAGAGAGTTCTTTTGCAGATATTTGCTTACATTTAATAGCCTCTGATTTATTTTTTTTTGACACCAACGATGTTACACTATCTGATCTTAATTTATGAAAACAGTGTCAAAATCATTGGAGCGGTTTATAAATAAAATATTTTTGTATATAGATATAAAATTTTGTAAACATTTTTAAGATACGAAATTAGTATGGAACTTTTAAGTACATATTTATTGATACAGAGTTAGTGTTTATAACCCTTTATCGCTATGTCATCCAGATTCTTTTCATTACCTGTGGGTAACTTGAACTACCGTTAGTTTTCTCTGCTATAAATGTATCATTCCCAGTTTGAATAAGGAAAACTTCATAAAATAATTTGAAATTAAAAAAATTATAGTATGCAATTAAATTAAATCTAATTAAACTACTACTAGATAGATAGATAAAGTATTTTTTCAAATAACTATCCAATTTCAAACAATTTTGTGTCACTTCAATAAGTTTAATTAATATACCTCCACCCAATGACATCCGACAACAAAATTGACTCGATAATGAATGAGGTATCGGAAAAAAGTGTCCTCAAGAAGAATTCATAAAAAAATTCTTCTCAAGGATTGTGCGACTATGCCAATGTGCACATTAGTATAGCACAATAAGGATGCTTAGATCCGATGACGGGAAACAATGAGAAATCCAGGGTTAAATGTAGATACATACTCTCTATCGACAAATCGAAGGATATTCCCACTTGACTGAATGCCCTTGCATTCCACAATCACCGTCATTGACATCCCATTGCAAGAAGATAAACCCGACCAAATAGATATCCACCAGGATATCCAAGTCGATATAAAACCGTCCCGATGGCTGAAGGTGATACTGATTTTTGTTGGTACAACAGCTCCAACAGCAGCAGTACAGTAGCTATTTTAGCTTAGCACATATGACTGAATGAATGTTGTATAGCAAGCTGTGGACTTTTGTGGCGGAATGCCGAAGAACCTCGTTAAGTCCTATCATGTACTTCCGTTGGACAATTCAATATTTCCTAACAAAGAAAATAATTTCTCTATCTCTGCTAAAAATAAATCACCCGACTATGTCGGATGTTCTTGCTCTTCAAGATCATAATTCTTATTTATTTTATTAACATTTCAATTCTATTCTGCTATTAAATATGAATTTTTGTCATCTGGCTCGTCTAATTAAGATTGAATATGCTGAGATTTAAACTATAAATTGCTTGTGCATTATGACTTCAAACTCTTGATTGCAGTTCTTAACATTTCTTAAATCGCCAGAATTGTTTCCTTAAAATCAAAAACAAAATTAACCAATTTCAACTTTTAAGAAAACCTTCAGTTCAAAATTGGCATCTAAATAAATAGAAAATGGACTGTACGCACTAAGAGGTTTAGGTTTATGATATACATATATAAAAATAAAATAATAAAAATCTTAATTTAAAATTTTTCTATGAATCCATAACTTGTCCTTATAGAAGTAAAAAAGAGGATTTTAAGTTCGAACTAGGTACATTCATATGCCAATGAAAAAAAAAGAGTAGCGAAAAAATAGATATTTTTTTTTTTTCAACTTCGTTTTATCTTTCTATCTTCTGTTATTTTCCATCTTCGATTTGTGGCCAGGAAATTATTTTTTTTTTCCTTAGTTTTACATTTTTGTATTCCTTTATTTTTAAAATTGACTCTCAGAAATGTTTTCTCTCTTGTTTTTTTTTTGTTTTTTTTTTTTGCTGTCAATACCGAAGTTTTTGTCATTTATAAGCTTTAGCTGGACATCTGTTCATGGTTTTTCAATTTTAAGTCATTTGAGTGGCATTCTGACAATGAAAAAAGTTGAGAGCAATATCAACGTGGAAGACGAATGAATCGAACAAACTATGTCAATTAAGTGATATTAATGACTTGTGAGTTATATATGTATGTATGTACAATGTACATATATGTGATGTACATACATACAATGTACGTTGTCCATCCGTTTTATAGTTTTTTTTTTTTTTTTTGTCAACGGCTTTAACGATTTTGATTAAATTCCTAAATTAATGTTTAAGTCAACTGCGTTGCTGGTTTTCTCTAAAAATTATTCACGAATTAACCGTCCTGGCGTCCTCACACTGGGGCATGAGATAGATACCCCAGAGAAAAATTTAAACCGTGCCCGTGGATTTAAACTACAAGATTTTAACTTTCAAAGAAAATTGTATATGAGTAGGGAAAAACTCTTAGTGGATGTAGTAGGCGGACTAAAAATACACATATCATACTTCAGGTTAAGAGATTTCAGATTATTTGTGGGGATGTAAAGTATAGAGCCCAGCAAACATTTTCCTTCAGAAATGTATCATAAATGATTGACCTAAGTGAACAAAACCTTCGGATCTGAATTCAGTTCTGAACCGATTTGGGTCCAAACTCCTGGGTAGCGGTACCTCACATATGAATCTTCTAAATGATTCATAAATGATTCATAAATACTAGATATGAGTGAATGTATGTATATAGAAACGTTATATATTCATTTTTTTACCACAATTTATGAGTCTTTTTTGAATCATTTAAATGAGACGAATGTGATTCATTAAAATGAAGGTATATACCCTTTTTACTTTTACTTGAAGTGAATATAAATGGAATCATTTCTAATTCATAAGAAGGATTGATTTACAATCCTTTTTGATTAGGATTTATCCATTATTTATCACTGATTTAAATGATTCATAAGTGAAGTATTGTTCCCAGGAGTTTAGATTCAAATCGATTTAGAAATTAATTGAGAATCGAGGGTTTCTGAAGCTAAAAGTTTACTGGATTAATTCTTTTGCAAGTTCGACATACCTAGTAAATAATTAATTATTTAATTAGTGTAAATTTGAAAATGTTTGATTATACTTAAATATTGTTTTTTATCTTTTTTTAATATGTATTTATTTTATTTCTTTTATCACGATTTCTTATTTCTTTTTAATCGACCAAATCCGCAGAAGAACTGAATTAAAATGACATATTTTGTCTTTGCATATCTTCTGTCTCAATTTTGGTCGCGACAAGTTCCCGTTATAGTTTTTCGAAGCGAAATGAAATGGACATTCACTTTGAATTATGTGTAACGAATAAAAGTGAATCCACCCAATTTACTTGTTTGAGGAATTACTTGTGTACGTTCACTTTTATTCACCTACAATGAAGGAAAATCGAGAATCGAATCGGAGAATTATCTTGAAAAAAAAAAAAAAATAAACACAAACCCCCTTTTCCCTTCTTAAGGTAAAAATGATGGTCTTTTCAAGAAAATTCAGATTTAATTCACTAAAAATGAATATTTATCGAATGATACTCTTCATTTTTGGTGAATGTTAAGTGAACATTCACTTAAATGTTTGCTGGGAGGAATCTAAGATAAAAGAAAAGTTAGTGTGGTAGTGGACAGGACAAATAACAAATGTCTGCTTTAGGTTGAATATAGCTTATTTAGAAAAAAACTATTTCCCTCATACATACGATCATTGGGCCCTACCAATAACAAAATTTAGAGACGACTTAAATTTTTAAGTAAAATGGACCATTGTGATATATACTCTATATAACAAATCAAACATGGTATCGATTAAATTATTTAAGTAGACCCTAAATGAATGTTACATGGTATGGACTCTTTATGAAACATGTGATGTATGGTTTATTATTTATAGTCCATAACATTATGATTCATTTTACTTGAATATTTAAGTCGTCTCTAAATTTTGTTATTGGCAAGACCCATTGATTTTCATATGATATGAGCTGAATATTGAGTATACAGTAAAGAATATAACCAATGAAAATAACGTTATTTCCATGAACCATTTAAGGACAACTTTTACGTGCTTATTTTCAATTGATCAAAAGTTTCAAAGTTGAAAACTCAAGATGTTCTAGTTTCACTCAGGGTAAGGTATGATCAGCTTAAAAGTTTTCTGCATGTTACTTTAATGTTACGACCAGAAAAAGACCCATCTTTATATAAATGCATCACATTTGCAGTCTCCTTCATGAAGTCATCATCAAAATCGTGACTTTTGGCGATATAATGTCATTTCTATGCAAATCGTCCCTTTTTCTACAAGGTGCAAGAAGTTTTTGTCAAAAAATAATATCGACGACGACTTCGCCGTCGTATTCATCGTCGTCGTTGTCATCGTTACCGGCTTGTCTATCGTTGTCTGCATTTGCAAAATCGATTGCATTTTTATTCATACATTTTTTTAACCCGTCCTTCGTTATTATTATTATTATTCCAGTCATGTGTTCACGAGAATATCCTGCCATTTATGAAGTGTAAAGGTAAAAAAATAAAGAAAAAAAAAATTCAACTTCACTGCAGATACAAGGATCTTTATACTTCCTCTGCGTGGTTATTGCAATTTATTTTGCATTTTATCGACAAGTATAGCGGCTAGAAGAAAAAAAATTAATGAAATCTCCTTCTCTAGATAAAATTTTTCAATAGCATGAATTCATAATTTGAAAATAAATGAAATTGCATTGTGTTATTCATAAATATTGAAAAATAAAAATGCACAAAATTGTTTGTTTTAAGAATTGTATTTGCTATGGTTGATTGAATTGAAACATCTTGGTTCTGAGTAAACTCACATACTCCCAGAGGATTCTGAAGATTTATAAGCATTTGTTCCGGTGTAGTTTTCAATAAGCATTGTTTTGTATCGTCTCAAATGAACACTTATCGCTTCGTCTTTCTCTTTTGCCGATGCAATTATAACCCGAGATATTACCAAATGGGATGGGTTTACATTGCTAAAGCCTTTAATAACATCGATTTCATCGCCAACGTTGAGCTGAGTAATGTACAAGAAATAAATGAGAATTATTTTATAAACCAAAGTTACAGTTAAAATTTTGACATTTATAGGGTTTTTAAGCACATATTTTAAATTATATTCAAAAGCTTAATGATATTTGAAATCTGCTCAGATTCGAGAATTATTATCAGCTTTAAAATATACCTGGATGGATAGTTAAAACACTAATACACGTGTTCTTACAATATCCAGTTTTATATCCATGTACACGTGAATTCTTCCAGCCGTGTGCTTTTAATAGTTATATGTATGTGTTTATTATCAAATAATACAATTTGCACTATCCAAGGGAAATTCCGGATACCCGGTTAATAAGCAACTACAATACACATGTTTTATAGTACACATTTTTATATGGGCGGTTATAACTGTACCTACGAATGTAATTTACTAAAAGTGAAGAACCTTACTTCTGGATTTGTTTTCAGAATTGTTCGGGAAGAAAAATTGAATGCCTGTGAACATTAGATTTTTCTTCCCGATTACCAATCGAAAAGGCCATTTCTAACCTCCAGATACAGTAACAAGTTTTGTTGAGACAAATATTATAACACCTTAAATATACGAAAACATGATTGTTTGTGTACTTTAAACACAATTGATTTGCGTCATCTCTCTCAAAGTAATTGGTTTGATGGCCCATTGAACAGTGCTTTTCTATTATTTTTTGGTCTAACTTTTTTCAAATCTTAAATGCAGTTGGAAAGTTTAAGTGCAGTTTAAAAGATAATAGTAGAAGATCCCGCCATAGGACCACCTACCATTATAAAGTAACCGGATAAGTGGTATGCAGTTTTTTAGACAGTATCTAAACTAACATTTTGTGCTAGAGTTGCCTGGCGAAATATGGTCAAGGCGTAGAGTTGCCACGCTTTAAAGGTCGATTTTTTGGGTTTTTGTAATTATCTGACCCATATCATATGGTAGGTTTTAGTGTTAAAAAATATCATGTGAAAGGAAACTTTATTTAAAAGTCTTAAAATAAATAAGGGTAAACGAAGAAAAAGGTCTAGATTCTATTTTCTAAACGAAAAATGATAGGAGAATTTTTTGTTTTTTTTTTATGAATAGATCTTATAAATACAAGAAAGTCATACATATAAAATGAAATTCTAGAAAATCTAAAACTCGAGATTTTAAAGTCAACAAAATGAAATAAATGAAAAAATCATCTAAAATCAGAGGGATGTTTTCAAGAAATAAATTTTATACATATATTTGAGAAACAGATAAGAAATTTAAAGAGCCGTGTTTGCAAGATTTTCGATTTAAACTTTTTTTTGGCTAGGTGAATTTTTGAATAATATATATTTTTTTAATCAATTTATGTATGTTGGTTTTTGATTGTTTTCCTTTTTACCCTAATTGGTATTTTCATTTAAAAAAACATCAACATAAAGAGAATTTTATTACGATTACGATTGTACGATAGTTTTATCGATATTTTTAAATTTTTCATTCCCATAGCGTTTAAGAAAACATTTTGATTTTTTTCAATTATTTGCTTTGTTAAAATGTCTTCAATGAAGTCATATGGTTCGCTTAAAAACTTGTACATGGGTTCTATTGATCGGATCATCAAGTTTGAGGTCTTTTAGGCAAAATGACAGAGCACCGATTTCTTACTTTTAATATATAAATTTAAGTGTTAATATTCCTGACATATTCTTGAGGTCTTAGGCAAAATGACAGAGCACCATCTCTTATTTTTAATATATGAATTTAAGTGGTAATATTCTTGACACAATAATTGGAAAAATGGCAATTTTTAACCTCCCAGGTTTACCACAAGCTGAGAATAAAAAATACAAGACTTTTGAATTTGATGTCATGACAATTCTACCTATCAACCCACTTACTCACTTTTGGGTTATATTTTCTGTCCCCAAATCTGAGGTCACCTCTCTGAGCTGGGTCAAATAATTGCAAAAACCCAAAAATCGACCTTTAAAGCGTGGCAACTCTTTACCTTGACCATATTTCGCCAGCGCAAAATGTTAGTTTATTCACTACCTAAAAAACTGCATACCACTTATCCGGTTACTTTATGAGGGTAGGTCGTCCTATGGCGGGATTTTAGACTATTATAAAAACATTAAATTTTAAATCATCTTATCTTTCAATTATAACAGGGTACAATTATTCATTCAAATGCAATTAGAAGTTACTTTTTTGCTGAAAAGCATCAGAATTAGTAAGTTTTTTAATGGAATTTAGTTAAAACAGTTTTTACTACTGTTGCCTGAAGTATGTACAAAAATTCTGTTGGCTGAAGTATTAATTAAAAACAATGAATTTCGGGTAACCCCTGAGGAAAAAATCATACGGGGACAAATCAGGAAATTGTGGCCCCGTATTGTTAAAACCATACGTTCTTAAGCTCTATTTCTTTCAATGCAAGCAAGAAAAATCAGGGTTAGGCATCGTAATGAAGAAAGAAATCAAGAAACTCATTGTTTAAATAAACAATGAAAACTATAATTATTTCTACAATAACAATAGATACGAATGAATGGACAAAACAAATTTAATATCTTCAGAGCGTTTAAATAAAATATTTGGTAATATGTATATAAGTTGATCTGATTGCGTGCGATGATAATGGTTTTAACGACTTTTTTTACTTTACATTTTTATTTCCATTGAGGAATTCTGATATTTGCTTTGTTTTAAAAAAAATAAAAAAAATTACTAAATGTAAAACAAACTTTAAGGAAACTTCTACTTAAAATATTTTATCATACTGGAATCGAATAAGCCTCTATGGAGAACACCAAAATCCAAAAATTAAAACAGTTATATCGAAGCTAATGTTTACAACGATTTTTGAAGAGAATGTGTTTTAGCAGGTACCGTTATTTTTCATCAATTCAAAAATATGTACATGCATACATACATACATATTGTCCCTCATTTCACGGATTGACATAACTGCTTTTGTAATATCTTGGGATAACTTATATTTCAAAACAATAGAAAAAATAGTTTTAACAACGGCCAATACCTTTAAGAAGCGTTTTTGTTAAATGTGAAAAAAAACAGTTACGTGAGCTATGTTTGTACATATTATGTAGTATTATGCATACCTAGAAGAAATGTACAAAATGCCACTTAGGAAAACTGAATCAACCGAGTAGGCAGAAGTTACGTTTAAATTTAAATTAAAATTATGTATGCGATTTGTCTTACCTGAACACTTTTCTTTAGAATTTTTTGACCATTCACACGTATTTTACTTTCATAGAAAATAACTTCGATTTTGCTGCGCCAAATAAATGTAAGTAAGTATGTTATTAGACTCTTTAATATAAATTAAGATTTTCTACTCACTTTCTAGCTATTGATAATCCGGCTTTCAGTAGCAGATCTGCTCTTAATGAGTTAACCTTGACTTTTACGACCTTGGAATCTCGTTCATCTTTAAGTTGTGGATCATCTTCATCATCGTCACTATCTGAATCCTGCAGGTATATTTTGTTAAACCAAAGAATCATTAAATAAATACTAGGTCTTACTTCATATTTCGATGTTTGTTTATTAATTTTTTTACTAAACACTGTAGTGGTGTTGATAAGTCTAACTTTTGGATTAACTATTATTGGAACTTGATTCTTAGTATTTTCATACTTTAAAAATACAGGAAGGTTATTAGAAGCTTTTAATATTGAACTATAGATTTTTAAGTGTTTAAAATTGGCTAAGAATCTATTTGATAACATTTTGAAGTTCGATTATGGGAACAAGTAAAATTTGTTATGAAAATTGTTTGAGCAGTTAAACCTAACCTCACTATATATCAGCTGATTACGTCAGATTGACAGATGAAAAATTGGGAAGTTCCCCCATACGTCAATGTGGCAATGCGAAGCAAGCAACAAAAAAGAATTGACTAGTTGGGGAGAAAACAATGCAACACAAACAAATATACTTTACATATACAACGATAAATCACAATGTGCACACTAGTCGCCCTTTGGAAAAGTGTTTGCATGTGTAAGTATGTTTGTTTGTATTGCATTGTTTTCTCCCCAACTAGAACTGCCAAATATAGTATAGTTATAGATATATTAGTTTTTGGAAAAGCCCAATTTGGTCTTTGGGTGTGTTCAGTACCTTATTATTTAAAGTGCATTCAGCATTCCAAGCAAGATATTTGGATAAAACAGTTTACAGATTGAACACAATTATAGACGCGCTGCATGTTTTTAAAGCTCAGTATGGAGGATCTCCCAAACCAACGCGGCATATTAGAAACGACGACGAAACTTTCGATTGTCAATATATTACATCAGCTTCGATGAATCGCATCAACGAGTTGGTATGGATACTCTAATTTATCGCACTGTAAATATATTTTGACAGGCAAAAGTTTAGTCGTCGTTTCGAATGTTTCCCGTATATGTCAATATGTAGTTGTATTTTATTTTCCCCCAGATCTTTTTTTTTTTTTAACAGACATGAGAAACAGAGATGGGTATATATAACAACGCTATCACTGACATCCTGGGTTGTTTTATTTTCATGATCTTATCCATAGAGTACGTATATTATCTAGAGAAACGACTTAAGGGGTTTGTTCTCTTTCACCCTACAAGCTGTTAGATTAGAACAATAATGTATACTACCCGATGAGCATGTATTAGTGGTCCCGTGCATTTTAAATGGGACCCGCTCCAACACTACGTCACCCGGTAGTAGACAACCTTTGTAACCCTTTTTCATGTAAATTATGATTAATATCATTTTTGTTGCTTCTGGCACATAAGTCGACCATTCAGAGAGTTTTCTTTTACTGTGCTCAAATTAAATTTGCGGGTGTTTTAGGCAAGGGGGTACGAATCGGTTCTCTAGATAATATAGGTACTCTATGATCTTATCTGGGAAAATAAAACGCAGCTGTTCTTACTTTAAAATGAAAATTGTGTGATGTAAATGTATACGGAAATAATTTTTCTCTTAAATATCTCATTAAAGTCTGAAACTAGATCTAGAAACCATAGTCCATAATATGGTATTTAAAACCTGAGCTGGTGGAACAATTGGTCGGACATGAATTCAGGACATCAAAAACTTTTTGAAAAGTACCTAAAACCTGGTTCCCGTGATAGTAAAAAGAAAGTCCAATTTTGCAGTTATTTAAGAACAATCAAAATAAAGTGTATTCATTTTTATATATGTTTTTATTCAAACTTAAGGAAATTTGTTTTGTTTTTTGTTTCTTCTTTTGTTTTTCGGTTTTCGGTTAGGATTAGGTTGAATTTTGTGTACTTCGAGTGAAATATATGAAATGTCGTTCTCCCATTCTTCATTCGAAGTATTTGACACAGTCTTATTTACCGAAGGTTTCGGTCTGTCACCCTTGAAATCAGTAATTAATTTGGGGTCACTTCCAATATCAACTTTCTGGCTTCTCTTTGCAATCCTTTCTAAGGCTTCAAGAGCTTTGTCTTGTTTTCTTTTAAAGTCTTTATCAACTTCATCCATGTCCATCTTTATTCCTTCCATAGTTTCGCCCTGATTCGAAAATGATATGAAGTCTCCGGTCCAGTCTTTTGATTGATGTGTTGGTATTGGTTCATATTTTACAACAACATCTGGGATGAAAGAGCGACTTCCATTCGATGGTTTTGTGAGGTAAATTGAATTTAAATTGAATTGCATATCATTACTTGGCGGCAATACCGGTGTGTGCGGTTCTTTGTCTTCAGTTGACCTTAGCTTATCTTGCGCTGGCGGCAAAACTCGCTGTGTTATCCATTTTTCTAGCTCACCAGATATACCTAAAGGAAGCACCACAACAAGCGCTCTTATGCCGAAGAGATTTTCAGTCATTTTGTCCCAATCCTCGACTGCGAAGACGGGAACTGTACTGTTTTTCTGTTTTGTAAAGAAACCAATTTGGTCGATGATGAATTTGGGTTTAATTGAACGGGATACAATAACACAAGAAGCTTTATTATTTCTGATCGCACGTAACGAACTACCCAGTCCTAACTGAATATTGTTTTGCTTGGCAAATAGTCTCCCCGACGTTCCTGACAATTTTATTTCGGAGGACATAAGATCTATGAATTGAGATAGTTCACTATCTATAAGTGCTTCACTGAAATTAAAGAAATATTTGTATATATTAACAAAAAATTGTTAATGAAATTTTACCATATAGGTTTGTACGGATTAGCAAGTATAACTTTAAGTTTTGGAGGAACCTTCTTTTTTCCAACTGTCCCTTTTGCATTTATTGCATTCACACTGGATTTTAAGTTCATTTTTTTTGGTGGCATTTTTAATTATTTATATTTTATTAAGGAAACAGATAAGATTTTTTAAACTGCGTTAATTATTTTTAGAATTGTAAACACGCATCCTAAAAAATTTTGACAATTTAAGCTCGTTTTTATTCGAATTTCGAAAAAAAAGTAATACTTCGAATTGTAGTAAACGCTAAACGGCCTTAAGGTAATATTACACTTTATACATTAAGCCTTGTACGCAGATATATTAATGAAACATTTCATACAAAAAATAAAACTGCTACAGTCGTATTTATTAGATTTTTGTCTACTTAGACACTGTCTAACTATTTTCAAATTGGTGGAAATATGCTTTATTTATTAAAAATAAATATCACATTACTTACGGTTAAGACAATCTACGCTTGTGTCTAAAGTAGGCAGCTTTACGACAACAATAACCAAGGTTTTTGAACACATTTTCCAAAGTAAGACAGTTGTCTAAAGTTAGACAACGTTTATAAATAAGACCACTAGTTTTCGGATCATTGCAATAGATCGAGATAATAAGCAGGATTACATTTGTTTTTGTATTTACGTGTTAAAATATGATCCGTTGATCACAATCAACCAAATCCGCTTGTGCAAGACGATATCACATTAGATATGTAGCTAAAGAGCTATCACATCAAAAATGTGATTGTCTTTTGCAAACAAGTTTGACTTTTCTGCCCTAGTTACAACCATCCTAAAAAAATTTTACAATTTATTCTAATTTCTTATTTTAACCACTCATATTAACAAAAATAAACATTCCGGTGAACACAAAAGTTTCCTACTTCCCAGAAAATGAAGAAAATATAAGAATTTTATCGCAAAGACGTCATTTACTTGAAAAATTCACTATTGCAACTATGTTTTTGACAAAATGTCATTTGATAGTATTCAATCAAATTGAATTGAGTTGAATTACCTTACCCAGACGGAAAACTCAATGAAAATCACATGTGACTATGGTTAATTTGACAATCACAATCATTTATTTGAGCCCAGTAAGAAAAGAAAAGACATAGACACATAAATGACGCAAGGTATTGGCAATGATAATGTATTTACATATCACTTCACATCACTTTATGTGGAATATGAAACACAATCAGCCCGTGAAATGAAAACATTGTAAACTCTACGTTATAGGTGATTTAACACGATTTAACGCAGCTCTGCGCATATTGTTTAATATTTTTTTTTTCTAAATAAAGTATTGCTAATATTCACTATTTTAACTTTTAAAAATACTTTGTGCAAAACTGGGCTGCGGAATTTGGTGGATGAAGGTGCATGCTTACTTTGGGGGGGTCTTAGGGTGCGCTTCTACTATTAGATTAAATTTTTTTATGTTTTCAGTCTAATTTTTCAGAAACTTTTCTGTATTATAGTATACTTACAGCAACAGAAAGCGTTCCAATTGGGCAGGTACCACTATGCCTAGCATTATGGAGAAAATCTTCTCAGTGCAGCTTGTAGGATGAAAGAGAAAAAGCCCCTAAGTCGGTTCTCAAGATAAATATAGGTACTCTATGACGTAGACGCCGATTATCTGTATAATACAGCTTTCTGTGCTTTTTGGGTAATGAAGTGCGCTCATACCTTAATACTTATTCTACTCCATTTTAAAATCAATTTTTCGAAATCAAAATGACATCCGTCATTTGAATAGTTTGTTTCTCAAAAAACGTTTTCATGTTGGAAGCCGAAAAGCAAACTTTTTTATAAATATAAATAAATATCAATAAATATCCATTATTCAGAAGTATTATATAAAGAACAAAAAAACTTCAGATCTTTTTATATTAAAAACAATCCAGGTATTTAAAAGCAATCACACCTAGTTTGAAGAACCGTAAATTCATTCACCTTTCGCGAAAAGTTTGGTTAAACGCCCGCCACAAAAAAAAAAAAAAAAAAACATTTTCAAACGTTTGCCTATTACAGGTAAACCTATAAAATGGATTCAGATTTATACGATGAATTCGGTAACTACATTGGACCCGACTTGGACAGTGATGATGACGATGATCAAAGCATCTATGGTCAGACGGACGTACAGGACGATGTTGACGTAAGGAATACATATTCATGAATAAATACGAAACAGAAATAAACCTGTCTCTTATTGCTTATAGGATGACGCTATGGAAGAAGATGAACCAGAAAATGACGAAGATAAGGAAATTACGGCCGTAGTTCTGCACGAAGATAAACGTTACTATCCAACAGCAGTTGAAGTCTATGGTCCTGATGTAGAGACGATTGTCCAGGAAGAAGATGCACAGCCTTTGGATAAGCCTCTCATAGAACCTGTTAAAAAGTTGAAGTTTCAATTGAAGGAACAAGAACTACCCGATACAACCTATGAAATGGAGTAAGTTCATATATTTATAAAGATTCTATAAAGATGTTGGTCTCATAGAGATCTCTTAGGTTCATGGCGGATTTGATGGATACGCCACCATTAATAAGAAATGTCGCCCTAATTGGCCATCTACACCATGGCAAGACAACTTTTGTGGATTGTCTGATTCGGGAGACTCATCCACAGTTCGACACCACCGAGGAGAGAACTCTGCGCTACACGGATACTCTGTTTACAGAGCAAGAACGTGGAGTAAGCATTAAAGCTACTCCGATTACGCTTGTACTGCCAGATGTAAAGCACAAAAGTTTTTTAATGAATATATTCGATACTCCTGGTAAGTCGAGTTAAAAACGACATTTTCCAAGCCCAACTATTTTTTTACATATGAATTTGCAGGACACGTTAACTTTTCTGATGAAGCAACTGCTGCTATGCGAATGTGTGATGGCGTTGTGGTATTTGTGGATGCAGCTGAAGGAGTAATGCTCAACACTGAACGTTTGCTGAAGCACGCAGTCCAAGAGAAGATGGGAATCACCATTTGCATAAACAAGGTGGGTCTGAATGAAAGCATTGCCAACGCAATACGATCATTTTAATTTAGTCAACCATTCGATGGGCTAAATTATGGTCGGAAAAATGCTCTAAAAATTACTCGTTTTATATAACATCCGATCATAACATTTTCAAACAACCAACGTAGCTTTTTATTTCTTTTTATTATCTCTATCGATTGATGCTCAATTACTTAGCGGTTGACGTTTAGACTATTTTAAAATCTGGCGTACAAAATCTGATTTGGGCCATGAATCAGGATGGCTAAATACCAACAAGATACATAATGTCCGACCATGTATACAAACGATTTTTGTTTGTTTTGATTAAATGAATGTGGTTAGTAAAGTCCTCATGAGTACTTGACCACATACAATGAAAAACGGCTTTTAACAATGTGGAAAGTTTGTTATGTTTTTACTTCTCAATTCGACCTATTACTTTGATATTCATAAACAATCCTTTAACGAAGATAGTGTTTTTAAAGTACATACCTAATGCATATATTTGTAATTTTCTATTTTCAGATTGATCGTCTTATTCTGGAGTTGAAGCTTCCTCCTCAGGATGCTTATTTTAAGCTTAAACATATTGTAGAAGAAGTTAATAGTTTATTAAGGTAATTTGAACAAATGTCAATATGACAATCTATGAAGTAGCTTTTTTTTAAATTCCGAATTAATTTAAAATTTGCATTGATTAGGGGAAACAAGTGGACATACTACCTATATAAGCTCAATTATAAGCTCAATAATGCATTCTACTCTTATTTCATGAATACCTCAAAAATTTAAATATAACATTAAAAAAATACCAATCTTTCCCTTTCAGTGTGTATTGCGATGGAGATGAAGCAATTGTTGTGTCACCTACTCTTGGAAATGTCTGTTTTGCTAGCTCACTTTACGGTTTTTGTTTTACACTCAAATCATTTGCAAAACTATACGCAGACACGTATGAAGGTGTTAACTATGTGGAGTTTGCCAAACGCCTGTGGGGAGATATGTATTTCCACAATAAATCGTAATTTGAATTATTAAATTTTTGCCAAGTATGACATTTTTGTAATTGATCTTCTATCAACTTTTCAGACGTAAATTCACCAAAAAACCACCACACAGTTCAGCTCAGCGTAGTTTTGTTGAATTTATTCTCGAGCCAATGTACAAACTTATTGCACAAGTTGTAGGCGATGTTGATACAACACTTCTAGATACTTTGGCTGAGTTAAATGTTCGTGTTACCAAAGAAGAAATGAAAACAAATATAAGACCATTATTGCGATTAGTTTGCAATAGATTTATGAGTGATTTTAGTGGATTTGTTGATATGTGTGTGGAACATATTAAGTCACCTTTGGACAATGCAAAAAGGAAAGTCGATCATATTTATACTGGACCAAAGGAGGGAGATATATATAAGGATATGGTGAATTGCAATCAAAATGGAACACTGATGGTTCATAGCTCGAAAATGTATCCAACCGATGATTGTACTTTCTTCCAGGTAAATTAAAGAAAATTTAAAATTCAATATTATTTATCCAAAAGCTGATTAATCAGTAGTAGTTAGAAATATCTGAAGAACAAAAGGTTCTCAATGACTGAAGGTACGGGTTTCGATGAATTACAAGCTAAATAAAATTTTTAATAGAGTTTTTAAACTTAAAAGTGACACATTGATAACAGGTGTCATAGAAAACCGCCAAAATGTTTGTCTCTCTTTGTTCTAACCATACTTTTACCTTTCCAAATTCCATATTTCGATTACCTTAAATTTTATGACTTCGTGTGAACGAAAACATCAAACCTGATGATGTTTAAAAAAAAAACCTTTTCATTGAATTTTTAGGTCCTTGCTCGAGTTGTAAGCGGTACACTTCATGCTGGCCAAGAAGTTCGTGTCCTCGGTGAGAACTATACGCTTCAAGACGAAGAAGATTCGAGAATTCTTCAAGTTGGACGTTTATGGGTTTATGAAGCTCGTTATAAAGTCGAACTAAATCGAGTTCCAGCCGGCAATTGGGTTCTAATTGAAGGTATCGATCAGTGTATTGTTAAAACCTCAACTATCGCAGATATAAGTGCCATCGAAGACCTGTATATCTTCCGCCCACTGAAATTCAACACTCAAAGCATAATTAAAATAGCCGTAGAGCCAGTTAATCCATCAGAATTACCAAAAATGTTAGATGGCCTACGAAAAGTAAACAAATCATATCCATTGTTATCAACCCGTGTAGAAGAATCTGGTGAGCATGTTATTCTTGGTACAGGAGAGTTATATTTGGATTGTGTAATGCATGACTTGCGTAAAATGTACTCAGAGATTGATATTAAAGTTGCTGATCCGGTAGTGGCTTTTTGTGAAACTGTTGTTGAAACTTCATCATTGAAATGCTTTGCTGAGACACCCAATAAAAAGAACAAAATTACAATGATTTCTGAACCATTGGAAAAAGGTCTGGCCGAGGACATAGAAAACGAAGTGGTTTCGATAAATTGGAATAAAAAACGTCTCGGAGAATTTTTCCAAATCAACTACGATTGGGATTTGTTGGCAGCGCGTTCTATTTGGGCCTTTGGACCTGACACAACTGGTCCAAATATTCTTGTAGATGACACACTTCCGTCAGAGGTTGATAAAAATTTGCTTACTTCAGTGAAAGATTCTATTGTCCAAGGCTTCCAATGGGGAACTAGAGAAGGTCCACTTTGTGAAGAACCCATACGTAATGTTAAATTCAAAATTCTCGATGCAGTGATTGCAAGCGAAGCCTTGCATCGTGGTGGAGGTCAAGTCATTCCAACAGCTCGTCGTGTGGCATACTCTGCCTTCTTGATGGCAACACCTCGACTAATGGAACCATATTTATTTGTTGAGGTTCAAGCTCCTGCGGATTGTGTTTCTGCCGTGTACACTGTGTTGGCGCGAAGAAGGTTTGTTTCTAACTTTATTTTATTTGTTTTCTTTTTTTTTATATCCCAACTATTTCAGAGGACACGTAACACAAGATGCACCCGTCTCAGGTTCGCCAATTTACACCATCAAAGCATTTATACCCGCCATCGATTCGTTTGGTTTTGAAACCGATTTGCGAACACACACCCAAGGACAGGCATTTTGTTTGTCAGTATTCCATCATTGGCAAATTGTTCCAGGTGATCCCTTGGATAAGTCCATTATCATTCGACCATTGGAACCTCAAGCTGCTTCACATCTAGCAAGAGAGTTCATGATTAAGACAAGAAGAAGGAAGGGTCTTTCTGAAGATGTATCAATCAATAAGTTCTTCGATGATCCTATGTTGTTGGAGTTAGCACGACAAGATGTACTATTAAATTATCCTCTATAAATAAAATAAAATCTTTTTGCAACTTTACAGAAACTTTTCTTATTTCAAAGCAAAAAACATAGGAAATTGTTGCTATCTAACTTCCAAAAGTTAGAAGTAAACCAATATAAAATCTTGGTACCAAAGCTTACCAATGTTGGTGCTTGCTCCAAATGCATTATTATGTATGAAACGTGGTGAAATTAGAAAAGGTTGATGTCCTTAATACGGCTACTTTATTTATTTACCGTTATGTGGCGGTGTTTTTATTTTCAAGATTGGCCTATTTATTAATTACTTATTTTTTTTTGATTTTTTCTTTTTAAAATTAGAGTAAACCAAAAGGGTTTGGCTCTAGATTTTAATTAGTCATGACTCATAATATGACAATACATTATCACAGAATTAAATACAGCTGGTCGCGAAGTTTGTTTTGTCTCAATCTGTGTTCTTGTTATGACTGTCTTGTGGGTTAAGATTTATGAAAAATTGTAAAACTGTTTACACATAAAAGGGACACTTTTTTTTTTAAGAAAACAACTTGAAAAATATCTTTTATTCCTTGTTTTGTTAATCTATTCACTCCTTAAATACTTTAAAAATGTTGGGTTATCAAAAAGTTTTATCATCCTTCAAAATGAATGCCAAAGTTTTCAAAACAAATTCATTAGATGGCCTAAGCTCTGGAACTTAGTAATAATGAAAGAACTTTATTCAAGTTTTCATAACGTAGGCGTTAGAAGAACAGACACTGTTTTATGCTGCTGTATCTTATTTTTTTTAGAGTACACATTATTTAATCTTATCTTGATTAATGCTCGATAAACTGTCTTAACTATTTTGTTTAGAATTTATTTCATAAATAGGTTTATGTAACAACAAAAATTAATAAATATTAAATAATAGCAATAACAAAGCAATTTTCACTGTATTTGAAAGGCTTTTTGTTCTAAAATTTAAAAAAATACAATATTTTGTTATAAAGATAAGAACAGACAAGTGCATAGACATTATACAGTTAAAGGGGCATTTTTTAAGATAAGAGAAAACAATCACAGTTATTCCGTAAGGCGTTTTTCGAAAACGACGGTAAAACGACACGGCTCTAAAAGGGGCGATTATAGTTTTAGTAATATGAATATGAACGCATTTTCGCAACTAATCGCTCAGCGATGACGTTCAGTAAATGGCCACCCATCGCTCAGCGGCTCGTCGCTCAATCGCTCAATAGCTCAGTCGCTCGTCATCATTGCGTGGCCGAAGCCTTGGCGGTTAATTAGTTAAGCTTTATTTTAATTGAAAAAAGGGTTATTCGCCTAGTTTAACCCGACATAAAAAAAATTGTTCGGGATAGGGTAGTATTTTCCTCCGTTGAGGAGGGAGGCGTAGTTTTCTAAAAAAAATGCTTAAAATGGACAAAATTTATTAAAAATCAACGAAAAAACTTACTACAATATTATGTTGTAGCCTTTTTAAAAGCCATAAATTCATTCTAATATTTTCTTTTTAAATTAATTTGTTTTGATAAATAGTTTTTGCAAAAATTATTTTTAAACTAAAAATGTTTAAAAAATTGTAACATTTTTTTTAATTTAATGTAATTGAGTACCTACTAGTTTTAATTTTAGTTTTTGATGCTTCTACCAACGATTCTTTTGAAATATTTATGGTGCTAACAGCAGCTGCTGATCAAAATCCGATTTTTCAGTACTGTAAAATTTCAAGCAGGTACCTACCTGCCTACATACATTTTCGTGTTCAATAAAATATTACAAACATTCCAGATTCCAAGCTCGAAAGAACTGCTAACATGAATACACAGCAGAAGAGGAAATAAGTTTTCGTTTAGCACAAGTTCTAGCCATTTTTACAAAATTTTATAGCCAAAACTATAACATTAATTATTAATATCGGACTCACAATATCGTTGGCATAACGCACGTATATGTACAATTGAACATTATAAATAAATTGGTTTAAAATCAACACCATTCATTTGATGATCTGGAAACATAAATACGCGACCTCGTCATTACCTACATTAAAATAAAAGTTAACAAAAAAAAAAAGAAGAGAAATGTTTTCACAATCAGCGCCCACAAATTAAAAACTCCTCCATTATCCATAAACAAAAAATAAAATAAAAGAAATAAAAAAAAAGCTTAACCAAAAGTAAAAATATGCAGATACATGCACGCATTAACGGTTGTAAAATAGGGACGCTGATATCTCACTGGGATCGGGCACGGCGCGGCTGACGTGTAAATTATTCACACCTAAAGTGCTATTAAAATTGCACTTTAAAAATATTTGCATTTATATACAGGTGAATTTCTCATTCCGCCTTACCAACACATAAAAGCATATGCAGTTTGCATGAGTGTTTATAAATATTTTCCCCAATGTTTTTGTTTTTTTTTTTCCTCACACCACCACTGCACCGTTCAATCAGATTGATTACAACATGAACGTGTGAATCCAGGGAAGCGGCCATCTTTTTGTGCTTTTAATATCCGGCTGTAAGCAAAAAAAAAAAAACAACAACAATATAACATGAACGAAGCGGTATCGACAGATTAAACGACAACATCAATTTAGTTCGGTTAATTTAAAGCGTTAACTCGTCAGGGAACATATAACAGCAATAAATAATAATTAAGATGGACAAAAAGGGAAAAAATTGTGCACTATGGAAACTTTTAACAGGATAATCATATTTTTTTTTTGTATTATAAGGACAAGGGCTGAATATATTATTGAATAAAAAATGGGTAGACAAAAACTTAAAATATTATTTATTGAAAAATTAAAAAATCTTTAAAAAATAAATTAAGAACACATTTTAAGTAGTTATTAATTATTTCCGGTTAAGACAATCTACTCTTGTGTCTTAGTTAGGCAGCTATAAGATGACAATAAGCACGGTTTTTGAACACATTTTCCAAAGTTGGACAGTTGTCTAAAGTTAGACAATGTTTATAAATAAGACCATACAAGTTAGCGTTCAAATTCAGCAGATATAACTGGAGCGTTTTTGAATAAAGAAATTGCACTAGATGAAAACTTTTTCAGACTCTCATCTTCGTAACAGTTCAACGTGAATATGATTAGAGTTATTTTTCATTTGAATCACTCCTCGATTTTATTTAAAACGTTTTTAATTTTCTTGAAAATAACAGCCTAATATAAAAAATAATTAACTCATTTGAAGTAAAAAAAAAAAAACAATTGAAATAAATTCTTACGTTTTAGACAAATAAAATTTTACATTTTTTTTTCAATTTTTAACATTTTTCGACGTATTTTATCGATATGGGATTCGGAGAGCGTTATACAAATCCGGCTTAGCCACTAATGCAATTTAAATAAAATGCATGACTGATGGGTCACACGAATTTGGTCTGATGCACGATCAGAACTTTACTAGATAGATTTTCCTACAATTTTATGTCAAAAAAGTTCTAATTACATAGCTTACTTACAAATTTTCTCAGAGATTGTGAAACAGATTCTAAAACTTTTCATCATTTTGGCATTTCTTTGTTTTGCTTCATAGTCGTTAAATATTTCATTAAATTCACAGTTTACTTGTTCTTTTTTATTCATTATGATTTTCAATTATTACGCATTTAACATTCGGCCTTTTTATATTTCGCTTTTTCAAAAATTCATTTCGCAAAAATAATTTGGGAATTTGTTGTTGTTTTCTTCTTTGTTACATTGTTTGATATTTGGACGAGTGGTTTTTTAGGGATTATTTCCCTTTCGTGGTTCATTATTTTAAAATTTTAAGACATATAATTTAATGGAAGCCAAAAAATAGCAAAACAATTGGATGCCAAATGAAAAAAAAGCGAAACTACTAAATGCCAAATAAAAAAATGCGACATAATAAAATGTCAAATAAAAAAGCAGAACAACAAAATGCAAAATAAAAAATTGCCTAACTTTAAAAAGCCAATCCAACAAAAACTAAATGAAAATTGCGAAATGAAAAATGCGAAAGGATGATTTGTCAAATAATTAAAAAAACGAAATGTAATTTTCAAAACGTAAAATGCGAAATAATAAGCAATCAAAAAGGCGAATCGGAAAACGACGAAATAAACCCATCGAAAAGTTACTTTGCCAGACAATTCTTGCGAAACATATAACCATACCCTAATATAACACTCTGTTACTAATATTATACATGGAAGCTAGTTACAGTTTAGACTAAAAAATTGTTAAAAATTCAAAATAAATTGATTAAACAACCTCTGATTTTTTTTGACACCAACGTGTACGAAACGAACACTATTTGATTTCTTAAGCAAATCTTAATTTATGAGAAAATAAATTTTAAAAATCGTTTAAGCAAATCTTAATTTATGAGAAAATAAATTTTAAAAATCGTTTGGAGATAAGCTTTTTGAAAAATTAATTTTTTATGCATACAATTTTGAAAACGAAATTTTGGTATGCCTTTTCGATTTTTGTATTATTTATTAATGTGCAGTTAAAAAATATATTTTGAACAAAATCATTTAACCATTTTCGAAATATCGATTTTTCAAAAACTAATTTTAAAATTCAAAATTTGTTTTTTTTTTTTTGAAAATTTTGATGTGAAATTTTATTAAAACTTATTAGAGCTCTTGCGTAAAAAAAATAAATACTTTTCTTTTATTATGACCGAAGACTTCCAGGACAAATTTCATATTTTAATCAGCCAACAGAATCAGGTTGTCTAAACCTTGACTAATGTGAATGTGACATTTTACTGAATTAAATAAAGTAGATATACATAATATTCCCAATAATAATTATAATAATATTTATAACTATTAACACACTGCCTTACTACCTAATCAAAAATCTAAAGAACACAGCTGTATATGACAATATTTAAGCCTTATAGATTAAGCATGACATCTTTCGAAAAAGTAACATTTGGCTAGCATTTGAATAAAATCTGAATTGCCGAATAATTACAGTAAATAGGTACATATCGTTCACCGCCTGCAATAATGGCACAAGGCCAAAAAATTGATACTTCTTCTCAACTACTCGCTTAAAGACTTTCGATGTACATTGCTTAATGCAATAATGACACTTTTCCAAAAAAGGCGGATGCCGCCCACTTTTGAATCCAGGAAAAAAGTTAGAAGTAAGTAATGTTTTTCACATCACAATGGCAAATCCGTGTCAGGATAGCGTTATTTATGAGAACAGAAATCCAAATTGAAAAAAGGCAGATTTTAAAGCGCTTGTATCTCGAAACTGAAAAAAATGCGTTGTGTCATCATTGCAGGCGGTAAGCGATATGCAGTGAAAACAAAAACATGTCCATACTAATTTTTCGAAAGTTGCCTTGCTAACTTGATGCGGGCTAAATGTTTACATTATACCTACTCTCGTACAAAACTTGATAACCTATAGATTTTTGGACCTTTTGTTACGTGTTTTTCCAAAATATCTTTGTTTTATAAATTTTCAAGTTGGAAATTCTCTGTAAGAATTTGTTGTAAATAGTTTCTCGACAAAGAGCTTCTGGTATCAAAAACAAAACCAACTAGATTCGTGAAAAAGTGTAGTAATTTACTAGCTCTTCGAAAATTTTAATCCTTTTTTTTCGTTTTACTAATTAGTAAAATACTAATTGCCTTTTTTTAAAAATGGTGCGTCCAAACAATGACCGTTCGTGAAAGAAAAACAAAGCAAACAAACCTAAACCTAGGGAACCGACCTAATAATTTGATTTACAGTTGGCCAGATACACTCCAAAACCTTTTTCAATTTCATGAAGAAAAATCAAAAAGTGTAGTGGAGTGTATCTGACCAACTATAAACCGTACAGGGTTGGTTGATACCTTTTTGGAATCAGCACCTCCATTAGCTTCAGCAACTCTTGATGTCTTCCGAAAACACTTTATTTTATTTTATTTACTTTGAAAAACAATTAGCACACGAATCATAAAAAAAAACAGAATTTAACTCTTTGCGAAAAAAAAATTTTTCGAAGAAAATGACAGATTTCATATGGATTTAGCAAGTTACTAAAAGTTAAAGTAGCCATTTTGTGATTTTAACTTTAGTAAAATGTTAAGAAAATCTTCTTTTTAACTTAGTAACTTACTAAAATGGCTTTAACATTTTACTAAATCGTTTAAAATTTTGCGCCATTGGCTTGAATTATTATTTTAGTTAAACAAATAATTCCGCCACATACTTCCCTTATCCTTATCAATGATCATTAAAAAAATAAAAGTGGAATTTTGAGCCCGAATTATTTTTTTTTTTACTAAAATAATAATTCGAGTTATAAGCTTTATTTTGGCATTAACATAATTATTCACTGATTACGCTTTTCAAAATTAATAATTAAAATTTTCAACAATATAGGTAGCTACAAATCGCTCCACAGCCAACTATTCACATTCCTTTATTTAAAAAAAAATTTAATTCATCCTTAAATTTAATATCTATGACCCAAAAGTTCATTGATTTCATACCAACTGTCAACATCTTGCATCATGTTTATTTCATTCGATTTTATGTTCCTTCACTCAATTTTCATTATTCCCAAAATGTCTCTGCACCCTGCTTCCTTTTATAGCTGTTAACATTCCAAGCACTTTAAGAAATTAATAAAACGTAGCAATGTTGGAGTGTTGTTGACTTCAAGATGCCATCATGATTACCATTTAAAAATTAGATTCAAGATATCTCTCTTGGCAAACAGATTTTTTCCGATTTAACTTCAAGAGCATCCCTTTAGCTTATTGTCCAACGACTTATCCACAAAAGTCTTCCGTGGAAAAAAAAAAAAAACGAAATAAACGAAAACTGTTTAAGTCTTGTCGCGAGGATAAAAACAGAAGGCAGAAGCTGGGAAAAATGAGTACAAAAAAATAAAGGAATAAAATTAAATTCCGACAAATTCAGTGAAATTCATGAATGATAATAATTTTTCGATTCTTCGGTGCGTTTTATTTCCAGCAAAAGTAAGAAGAAAAATTCAATTCACTCCAACGCAACAGACGTCGTCGTCATTGTCATTGTCGTCGTCGTATTCGTCTTCGAGTCCTCCTTCCAGAGTAAATAGCAGAAAAAAATATATTCAACGAACTAGGTTCAATCTTGAAATTGTCTGCCTCTTCCCGGTCGCGCAGCAAGTGTTTACTCCTGCCATTTCCACGCGATGATGCTTCTGCCGGGAGCAGACGGGTTTCGAGAGTGCCGAGACACAATAGAACAGCAAAAGATTCAGAGCAAATATAAAAATAAAGAATGAAACAAAAAAAATTGGAAACAACGATTTCAATTTCCACCCGAATAAGTCAATCACAAGTTAGACTCTCAATTGAACTTTATATCGTACCGATTGCTACCCACAACCTTACGCCTCACACCCGCTCACAAGCACGTTTGAACAAAAATTCAAGGACCTGAGCGGAGACAAAGAACTGAAATTCCTTAACGGCAATCATTTAATATGCTTGACAACTAAAAGTGTGTTAAAGGAATGAACTTTCAAACGGGGCGCGGAAGACAACTTCTTCGTTGTTGGTGGACGTCTTCGTCTTCTCTTTTCTAGATCGGAACTCAGGAGTGACAGATTTATTGCTCTATTTACTGATGCTATTATATTTTTATTCACAACTCTAATGTAAAAGGTGTTTTTCAAACATTTCGCCTATGCATGGCTTTTAAAAACCAATCAATGAAATAAATATAAATTATCATTATTCTTTTTGTTTTCAAGGTACAATTTGATGTGTTTATTAATAATATTTTATTAAAAATGTTATGAAAAAGAGATAAAGAAAAACATATTTATCAGAATGTATCAAACGGAAAATTACCAGGATTTGTAGGAAGATTTTTGCATAATGAGTTTGAGAATGAGAAACACGCTTAAATTTCTTACTTTTTAATCATCCAAAAAGGGGAAAGTAGAGGTCGCGACAACTTGATGAAAATCAAGTTCGATTAGGTCCAATAAATAGTCAGAAGCAAGAGGATGTGTTAATAAGAGTTAATGAGGTTTGTAGAGAAGAAACATTTCCCTGTAAATGTTTTAGTATCACGAATATTCAATTCATTGAATTTGTGTTCGAAGGCATTTTATTCCGGAAGAGATATCAACAAACAAATTTTCCTAGAGATAAAATATTCCGAGGTTAACAAAATTCCCTTCGAGCGCTTAATATAATTTACACAAATCCATTATTTCTGCTATAAAATATTAATTTATGATCGTACCTATGTATGTATATCCATTTTTACAAAGGTGTGATAAACAGCAAAACATGAAATTTGATTGAAATTTTGAAATTTTAATGATTGTATGTATAGGTATGGATGTATGTAAAATTTTTGACAAAATAAAATTAAAACATGTGTGTAGGTATATTAATTAAATCGCATCTTAAAAAGGAAGATGGAACACAGTCTTTTTTTCGCCACAGAATCCAATACGAGAAAATAACTAATAACACTATCAATATAGACACAAAAATGGTACCCCCCATTTTTTCATAATAATTTGTAACGGGTTGGACATTGAATTTTATTTTTTTCTAAATAAAAGTCTGAAGCATAAATCATAATTTTGACTTCTTGTTCTTCCTATAGTGCTTCCCCCCATTTTGGGCAATTTATTTTTTAAGAACATCTTGTTGTTGTTACTTTATTGCCTCCACCATGGAAAGATACACCATGGAAAGATACACAATCGAGCAACGCGTTAAAGTTATTCAGGCTTATTATAAAAATGGGCGTTGAAATCAAAATGTATATCGTGCACTTCATGATCAATCGGTCAATTTAATCGTCCAAATGTGCGTACAATCGGAAAAATCGTGCAAAAATTTGAGCAAACCGGGTCTGTAGGAGATGTGAAAACACCAGTAAATGCTCGTACAGCTCGTACTGCAGAAAATATTGCTGCTGTTCGCGATCAAGAACTAAAGCCTCTTGACCATTTCAACATGTCGTCAATGGTCAGAATGGTGACAAGAAATGGCAACAGTGGATGATCAATTTTTGAAGAAATCATCTTCAGTGATGAGGCACTTTTTCACCTCAGTGAAGCAGAATTGGGGTTATTTGAAGGATAATTCGGCACATTAACGGCATAGAACCTCAATTATGCCTCAGCGTCATTGAAAATTTGAACCATCGGATGGAGGTGTGTCGCCGAGGTCGCGGCGGCCATTTGGCCGATATTTTGTTCCATACATAATTGAACCATACCAATATTATCATAATAAAAAAAAATGACAATAATTTCCTAAATAATTTGTGTTTTATTCAAAATCAACATCGGCCCTTAAAATTTAATCACCCTTTACAAGTTTTTAATGCAAATTTTATATTGATTCGATTTGTTAAATTATTGATTCTAAATAAAATTAATCTTCCATTCAAACATTTGATATTAAATTATTCTTATTTTAAAGCTTAGATGGCGTCATATTTTTTTAAATTATGTAGGTATGAGAGGTTCACTTAAAAAACCTCCACCTGGTTCCTCCAGCATGTAAATTGATATTCTCACATGGACCCTATACAAAATGTAAGACTCGTTTTCTTGATTTTTCAGTAATTGTTTCAATATACTCACTCAAGTCTTCATGCATCTAATTAAATTAAATTCAGTTACCTAATAATAAAGGAATACATATCTTAAAGGACAAAAAAAACATTATCATATTATTCCAAAAACAACAAGCTCGTGTCGTGATACAGAAACCTCTGATCTATGTATTCTAAAATCCGAAACGGATTTCAATTTCAAGTGGTGTGGAAAATGTTGCCTTCTTTCCATTTGTCCTCACGCAAGGAGGAAGAAATTTTCCACTTCTTATGTACAATTGTATCCCGGAGCGATGAATTCGAGCGTATGCTTGTGTGATACTGTGGTGTAGTTGTTTATGATTTTTTTTTTATTTATTTTGTATAAGAAGGTGATTGTTAGATGGCATAAGTTGCAGGGGGTTTCAGCTAACTATATGACATTATTATCGCTTATACAGGGTGAAACGCACAATCCAATAACAAAGCAATTTAAATAGTTACATCATATGTTATTCTGTAAATTTTTTTCTCACATAAAGTAAGACAATCAGTGCACTAAAAAAACATCCTATTTTCCCATTTTAACTTAGTTTTGATGTGCCTACATAAATTAAAAATGAAAGGCTAACGATGTTGCACTAAAAAATGAAAATATGTATTTTGATTACAGTTTTCGATAATTTAGTTCTCATAGAACACACAAATTAACTAAGGCCCATATGTATTAAAGTTTAATAAAAGATTGTGAATAATTTTACGGTTTTGAAAGAAAAAAAGAATGTCACCTACCTAATTTTTTGGAAGCAACATTTGCCGATCTAAAAGCGGTAAGGTAGCTAATTTGCTAATTAGCTTCGAATTTGCTGTTTAATGTTCTTCTTATAGTGAATGGCTTATTGCTTAATAATTTGCTGTTAACTACCCTTTAATAAATTATGTCAATATACATTTTGTATGTTTTCTTTTTTGTTGTTTGCTTGATTCATATGAAATTAGCAACACGCTCCCTCAACAGAGTGTACAAACTTATTAATTTGAATTGTTTATTGCTTAATAATTTGCTGTTAGTTAGTCTTTAATTAGTTTAATAACCTTAATTTTGTAGTTCAATGTTTTATATGTACATATGTACCTATGTTTTTCTCTAAAAAAAAAAAATGCACTACAAATCGAAATTATTACAACTTATTAACGGCAAATTATTTAAAGTTCAAACAAAATATTTGCAGTGCAGCTTTTTCTTGATCGCTTCAACAGGTTTGAAAAAAAAAATGTTTTACATTTCGTCACATATTATGGGCAAATCACCCTGTATTCGTTTTCAAAACCCACATCATAAATAACCATACCTACCCTTACCAATTCTTAAAAAAAGAAGAGCTATAATAAACCTTGTCATCGTCTATGCTTGTTGTGTGTTTCTTAGAGCTTAAGGGTAAATAAAAGCAAAAATGTAAAAAAAAAAAAACAAACAAACAATATTATATACGGGAATGTGTTTGTTTGAATAGCAGAATTTTGTTTCACTTAAGCGGAAGTCAACAATACCTTTTATTGAGGTTACTGGCTGTCGGGCACACATTTTGATCTGGAATTGTTATTGGGGGTAGGTATGTATATTGACAACTTATTGAAAATAGAATATCATCGAATTATTCTTGTGACAGGTTCTTTTTCTTGTCTAATGTATTTTGAATTATGGAGGTAGTGCATTTCCCAGATGTTCATGTTAGAGAGGGCTGTGTGGGGTTGCTTTGCTGTAACTGGGTTACTTAAGATTTTTCCCGACATGGGACCTAATCATAAACAGTAATAATATCTTATATTACATCTGGCCAAAATCTACAGGAGGCAAAACCAGAACGAAGGTTACATTCAAAATTATATGAATTTATGTATTTCTAGTTTTTTTTTTGTCCACCTAAACTTATGTAGGTATACAGGTAACAGGATAATTTGTTTTTGATTTTTTCTAAACCGTGGCGAGGGGCTTGTCAAAATTTATTTTTAGTTAAATCATTATGTGTTTCCAACTGATGTGTTTCAAGGGTTAAATAATGTAGCTAGACATTTAAGATGTAAGTTATAAGTTAAAAAATCTAAAAAAAACTATATACATATGTAACTACTTACATATGTAGGTACCTAAATAAAAATACTCTTTTAAACTTATATATATACGTTTGAATAAGTCCTTTTGGTGATGCGTCAAGTTTTTCTTTTTCTGCCCTATATTCATTCGACCACTTTGAAGCGTATTTCGATCCTGAATGAATTTGATACAAAAAACCTCCTAAATCACACTTATCCTTTTATAATGTTTGTATAGGTAAGTAGTTAGTAGGTATGTACCTACTTGGTCTGGTTTATTACACACAAAATAAATAAATTCCTTTCATATTTTCCTCGGGATTAGGCCTGTCTCGTAATTTATGAAAATATTTTTCAACTCAAAATCTCTGCGTAGCCGAAAAAATAATTAATCAAAGCATTTACTTTACCTTCCACTTCAGTTGAAAAAGACAATTTTCATGCTCAGTAAACTATAGATAGTCCATACAGTTAAAATTGAAATTTAATGCTCTTGTATATCCCTTGCCTTTAGACTATTAGGAATACTTAGAAAGACGATGCAAGACGGTAATGTCAGAAATTCCTTAAATAATTACCATGACATGCGGATACGTTTCAACTTAAAGGCATGCAGCCACTTTGTTTGTTCCCTAAAAAATATAAGCAAAAATTAGAAGAAAATTTTAACAACGTCCGAAAAATATTCTAAATAATTAATGGACATTTTTCGTCTTTTCGCTGTTCAATCGACGCCCTTTTAATTAAGAGGCTTTTAAAACTTAAGTATTCATGTTGGGCTGTTCCGTTTGGAATTTAACTTGGGAAAAAGTGAAACCCCACCCGAAATGTTGTTGCTTAGATTTTAAATTTACTCAACGGTTTATGTAGTATAGTATTTATTTTATAATAACTGTTGTGTTTTGTTTTAAATGCTGGTTTACTGAAAGTTTATAGAAGCGAAACAAGGCATACCTACTCTTATTACGGAGGACAGGTGCGGTATGACTTATGTATGTATTGTATGCAGATGGCCTACATTTTCGATGCGGGTGAAAATTAATTAAAAAACGCTTTAACGAGAAGGATAAAAGGGTCTTAAGTCTTTCCCGAGGACAAGTTAGGCAGTAAATCTGCCATTTATGTTTAACTTTTGAATTAATCATTGTTATCTTAAGTAAATCACGAAGAAATTTCTACGCAGCTGATGAAAAATTCTGAAAGGTTTAGGTTTATTGCGTTCTGTTTTAATGGGTACGAGTGATTCTCATCGAGCAACATGGAGACACTCAAGAGATTTATGGATTATTTCATATTTTCACTACACAATGTTTATGAAAACCCTTTAAAGTAAATATTTCGTGGTATATAGATACATTAGTATTCTTTGTTGACTTTTATATTATTGTATACCTATTATGGTGGTATGCGTTTGTTTCGTTAGGAGCTATGTGAGTAAGAAAGGGATTAAGAGTTTTTATTTATAAATAATTTTGGTTCCCTCTAAAAATGTGTACTTATAATAATTAATGTTATTCAAAAACGTGGCAATACTTGGGTATGATGGTGTGGTAATGTTTTTATAATTAATTTACAAAATGCTTTGCCTCAAGCCAAAGAATATAATATCAGCCCAATTCTAAATGTAAGTTCCCGGGGAAAAATTTCCTTTTTCCCTTCTCCCTTATTCTAAAAGAAAAAATCTCGGGAATTGTATTCCCTTTCTCCCTCTCCCTTATTCTAAATAAACTTCGAATATGGGAAAAAAATCTCCCAGAAAAAGTACCTATTCTAAATGTTAAAAAAAAGGGAAATGTCAAATTCATTTGGTGCGAATTTTTTCCCCGTAAAGTTGCTGGAGAGTTCACACAAAAATGTAAGATTTTCTTTTATCTTTTAAGGAAATATAAAAACTTCCTTATTTTTTAGGTCAAAAACAACAAATAAAGATCAACTCCAAATTCTTTTAAAGTTGATGGAATCGTGACATCGCTTGTGGATACCACAAATTTTGATTTTATTCTGGCAAAAAGCAGAAAGGGAACTAAATTCGTCTGGGCCACCGATCAAAACGATACCCGAATGGAAAAAAATAGTTAAAAAAAATAACGTTCAAAATATGTTAGAGCTAAGGCTGTCAATAACCTTAAAGCCAGAAACGGAACTGGCGGTGGTCCAAACAATGAGCAAAAGTGGGCTTTCACGGTTTGAAATGTCTCTTAAAGATTTTCTGATGGCCCCTGGCTGTTGGCTATCGCTTTCTTCATTTTGATCTTCACGTACAATTCTTGCCGCAGTTGAAAACATTTCTTGTTACCGAAATCTTTTTAACTCAAATTCAATTTTAATTTTGTTCGCGAGTTCTTTTACCTGTCAAATATGTACTATGAAACAGCTGATTCGAAGATTCAAATTTCTCATTCCCCATTTCGAAGGGAAAATTGACTTCCCGGGGAATTCGGAATAGGGGAATTTTACTCCCGGGAGATTGGATTTCCCGGGGAGTTTTTTCCCCGGGAATATTTAGAATTGGGCTGTATAACAGTATCAGTAACAGTAACAGGTTCACGATTTTCATGGCAACATACTCGAAAACACCAATCTACTCTAACATATTAATTGTTTAATAAAACATTGTCTGTCTTATCACGAATGACATTGCAATAGAAAATTTGTTAATGTAGGCCAAATTCCTAAACGCAAAATTGCAAAGCAAATGCAAAAACCAAGATATTTTTTACATTTGCACAAATGCATTTGCATTTGCGCAAGAAAACAAAAATCTACTACATTTTGGGACAATGTACTTTGCAGGGATCTTAACATTTGCATTTTGAAACTGTCTGCTTAGCATAATTTGCGCAAGTTTTGCGTTTAGGAATTTCGCCGTACATATATTCGGAAATAGCAAATATCCGTCGTAGTAGAAAATTCTCTGCAACACATACTCCGTCGGCCTCGGGGGTTGAAACTGCATTCGAGGTGTCTGAAAAGAACAATTCAACAATGCTACGAGCTACGACGTATTCTGCATCAAGTTCACCAGAAGCTCTTAGGTATGCTGTTTTTTGATTTTTTTTTTTTCGTTCAAGGAATCGCTACAAATTTCTTTTTATTTTTTACATTCAGCCTCATTGTGAACCCTAGGTGAAGGGTTCCCAACCGTACTATAAAATATAGTATTGTACCTACTATATTTCTGGTCTGTGTAGTATATACTATTGAAGAAATATATAGTACGCAAAAGTAATTTATTTTAGTTAGATTTATCAAACATAGAAATAAATAGCAAAAACACTTTGAGGTTCCATTTTTAAAAATTAGCTTTTGATCGATAAAAATTTAAATTGATTGTCAAAAAGCATACGACACACAAAAAAAAAAGCGTTCAAAAATGCTAGAAGTACAAAGGAAAATAAATTTTATAAAAATAAATAACTAAGACACATTATTTTCTGACTTTACTTACCCTTTTTATAAAATACTATAATTTGGAGCGTACTATATTTTTTATAGTTAACTATAAAAAATACCATCGAATAAATTTTGGGAGCCCTAGTTTCACCCGAACTACATTCCACCCGAAAAATTTTGACATTTCACTTTTCGCCGCCTATTGTGAGTTTCACCCAAAATTTCATGTTCGAAAAATTCCACTTGTGAATATTCATTTCGGGCGGAATATAATGCCATTGATAGTCTAAATTTTAAATTATTTTTAGTAGGCGAACGAAATTTCGTTTCGGGCGAAACTCATAATAGTTTTTAAAACTCCGTGCTACAAAAATTTTAGATAAAATATTTTTCGGGTGAAACTCACAATAAGGCTGATTAATTAATTCAATTAACTCACAACCAATTGTTAACAAATTCGACAACCACATGCTCTTTTTCCCCTGCTCTTTCAAATGATCTCGCCCTGATGAGCCGGGCCTAAGAAATTCAAGTATCTAATAGTATATGCAAACAATTTTTTAAATAAATGTTATTTATTAAAAAAAAAAAAACAAAAACAATTTTTACAGATACCCCCTAAATATAACAAAATTATTTTTCTCCAAAAATCGATTTGAGACTTCTTCGGCGGAACTACACTTCAGCAATACCGTGTGCACTTTCAGCACGGAACTGAACGCAACTTCATGTTCCGACAAAGTTGGTCAGATTATCAACTTTGCCGAATAGTGCCGCGCCGTGAAGTGCAGTTGTCGCTTAGTGCGATATAGCTCATAGAATTCCCTACTAATAAGTCGTGAAGTTCAGTTCCGCCGAATGCGGTCTTACCTTAAAAGTCCTTTCAAGACTTTTGTCCAGGGGAACTACGTCTCTCCATCATAAACAAACCAGATCGACCTCTGGAACTAACAGTTTACTTTAGTTGCTAATTTGAATTATGAAACTTTAAAATAAGCATACACTTTTGTATATACATAAGTACATAATATACGTTATGTAAATAAAACAAAATTAAATTATTGATATTTTTTTAAGGTTTTATTTGCTCTTTTAATCTTGTCATATTATATAAAATATTTTTTATTCTTAGATTTCTGTTTAACTTTTTACCTTGCTTTACTTTAACAACTTTTTGAAATAAAGAAACTCTTTTACAATCAAACATTATAACAGACAGTAAAATTAAGGCGAGGAAAATATAAGAAATACAATGAAAACGGTATGAGAAAAGGAATTTACATACATACATACATATACATTCCTATGTACGTATGTATATACATACATTTTTGAACAAAATAAATATGTGTTAAATGTCAAAGGAAAAATAAAAATTAAAAAAAAAAAATAAATATTTTACACTATTATGATAGTCCATTACCATTCATAATACTCAAATGTATTATTTTGAATTACATCTTTGATGTGGTAATAATAAATCCTATGTTTTTAGGAAGGAAAAAAACTCAAACAAATAATGGGGGACATGCGGAAAATATTGTATCTTTCTAAACTGTTATTTTTTATCGACTCGTGTGTAAACACACGCTCGCAATTTAATTAAAAAAAAAAAATAAAAACGGCAGAGGCTCTTCGCATATTGAACACTGGAATAACGACGAGTAATGAACTAGGGATTGAGCATGAAACGATGATATTGGCCAATTTACAAGCCATTTTGAATTTTATCATCGAATGTATCGTGTTCTTCTTCGTGTTCCTCGTCAAATTCCACATCATCATCAGCTGTTGCTTCCTATCAGAAAAAAAAGCAAACAAAAAAAAAAGGTTATTTGAAGTTTGTCAAAAAAAAAGAAAACGAGTAAATTTTCATACTTGATACTGTTGATATTCTGAGATCAAATCATTCATGTTTGACTCAGCTTCAGTGAATTCCATTTCATCCATACCTTCACCGGTATACCAATGAAGGAAAGCCTTTCGACGGAACATAGCAGTGAATTGCTCAGATATCCTTTTGAAAATTTCCTGAATGGCGGTTGTATTACCAATGAATGTGGCTGACATTTTAAGGCCACGTGGTGGAATATCACAAACGGCAACCTTTACATTATTTGGAATCCACTCGACAAAGTAACTGCTGTTTTTGTTCTGGATGTTGAACATTTGAGTGTCGACTTCCTTCATTGACATTGGACCTATGTATGTAACAAAAAAAGAAAATGAAAATAAAAATGTATATATTTGATTAAAACACTTGTTAAGTTAAAGTTAAAAAAAATAAGAGAAACCATGAATAATTCCGGCTCGAATATTGACCTATAACTTTAATAACAGTTGGTATAAATAAAGTAATTCCACGAGACGTTTGCTAGGGCAATTATATTTGAATTACTTACTGTCATTTATGTTGGTTTTATATTTGTACTAGCAAAACCCCCGCCCGCTTCGCAGGGCGTTAAAAAAATTTTATTTCTGTTTTTAACAAATTTTCATTATTTTTTTATAATTTTTTTTATCCTAAACCTTCTACCCTAATTCCTCTTTAATTTAAAAAAAAAATTAAGAAAATCGGTCAACCGGTTTGGCTGGGTAGCGAACGTACACAAAACCAAACTTTAATTTATATATTATATAGATGTTAGTAGCCCTCGACAAACTTTCAACTCTAATAACAATTTGATTTTCATAAGAAATTGAAATATCACTCTTGATAAAAAAGCAAATAACAAACATGATCTAACGACGACCTGTCTGTTATTTACATCCTAAACGGTTGGTACCTTCAATAGAACTGTTTTTTTTTTTTGTTATTCGAATTTCTAGATAACGGTTTAACTGATATTGATCTAATTTTTTTTTTTAAAGATTAGTTGTATGCTTAAATTAAAAAAATTAAAATTACATTTATTATCCATTTCATCTAAACATCAAACATTTATTACCAGTTTCATAAATTAAACAAATGAGATGTTTGTAGTTTAATATGATATGTTGGAGTTTATTCGACATGAAGCAATTCTATTATAATATCTAGTTATACGATAAACCGGTATAGATATTTGGTTCCAAAAAATCTTCAAGTAAACTGTCTGTAGCTAAGAATACACAACATTTAATATTTAAATCTAAAATTCTTCTATAGCATTTTTGTCAGACTGAACAAAACTTAAATTTAAATTTTTAAAATTTGAAAACTAGGGAACATTAATTCGAGAAACTGGTGTTGGAGAAGCATAAAGCATGGATAAAACTGCAAATCTGATTAATGTTTCGCATTTCATTTTTGAAATGTTGAATTTTTTTTTGCTTTTTCGATTGTAGTATCTTGCTCGATTTACAATATGTTTCACTATGATACTCATCCATCTGGATTCAACGAAACGGAATATTTATATTTTCAATAATTTTTTTTTTCTCAATAACATTTCTTTCTTGTTTTAAAACAAATAACCTAAAAGAGATCGATGGTTTTTAGGTCATCTCAATAAGATGCTAATTTAACAATGGCAAAATTACTTTCAACAAAATCGTGGTAGCTAACCTTATCACGTAGCACCATAGGCACATAACAAACGAGGGCAATCAATAATAATATCCCTCGTCCTCGTCCACTTCTTGTGAAGAGTTCACCCTAATTAGCAAAATAAAACAAGGTGCACGATACCATAACGCATATATATTATACTACAATACATAGTATTCTTTCTAAAGTTGATTACCTTAGCTTTTAAACCCCGTGTATAGCAAAACTACTAGAAACCAACTAATTTAACATGGCATAACAAAAACTTCGGAAGCGCCACCAGCTAACGCTACGAATATCATCGCCCCATCATCATCATGAACTTGATGCAGTCAAACAGAGTTAAGAGTGCGTATCGTATCTACATACCTACCTAGGGCGAGTTATGTATAAAAGGCGGGTGGTAACTTCTGTAGTAAGCTCAGCACATGCTCTAAATAGAAAATGATTAATGAACCGGAGAAATGAAAAATAAACGCCACTGGAACTGGTGACAATTGTACAATTCAGAAATGTCCGTCAGCCGACAACTTTGAACGGGAAGACAGGGTAGTTAGCAAAGGCGCTGCGTTACAATAAATTACACAGCAAACAAGGCCAAGATGCCAGTCGTGAGATAAATAATTTTGTTGCTTTTTTTTTCAGTTTCATCAGGGCTCATGGGGTAGTGTTAATATAGAAAGAAGGGGGTTAAAGGTCTCAAAAGCAACAGGATACAAGTTGGAATCTTCTAGATTTTAACGAAAAGGCTCTTTAAAAAAGGAAATTGTATAAACTCAACTTGAAGTGTTTACTACCTATTACATCAGGGATGAAAACGCATAAAATAAAAAAATTAACTAAAGAAATTGAAAATAGGTAGTTACGTCATTGAATCGAATTTTAAAAGATTTATGATATGACAGATTTTGTTAGTCGTTTATAAATCTAGCGTTAGCCGTACATTATGGTTTAACCAGAACTCACTGTTCATATTATGTAAATACATAGATGCATTACCAGAGATTCTATACAGGGTCAACCCTGTTTTCAGAATTTCCCGTGGGAACAGAGTCACGTAAACCACGTCGTTTTGACGATAGCGTTTCGACGATTATCGACTTACGTGAAGCCAATAAAGGCAACACTATCGCTCAAACGATATCGTCTGACGATAATTGAGTTACGGAATGACCCCCCTGGAAACCAAAAATCTCGAAAACCCACTAACTCGAAAAATGGGTTTTCTCGATTTCGGGATTTATATTTATTTATAAAAATAAATAAAAAAAATAATTCAATAGATCTACTTCATATGAAGTAAGTTGTAAACCCTGGTTAAAAAACAGATTGTCAAAGAGGCGGACGGACGGTTATGTTGACTGAATCGGGTTGAGTTGACAGGAAGAGAAACCATCCACAGAAAAAGATTTTAATCAACCAAATTACGCTTATTAATCAGAGTGAATTAATGACAAAATTACGTTTTGTTGTAGAAAATCAACCAAATGGCAAATTATCCACTACTGCATGTATATGGCAGGCGCAAAACAACCCAACTCAAGGAGAATGATTTACCCTCCTCCCCAGAAATCCAAAAAAAAGGACTAGCTAGGGGAGTAATTTTAGTTACTTGACAACTTAGGACTTTTAATTAATTATAGTCTTTTTTTTTTGATGAATTGTTAGATTGTCAACAGGTTGGTTTTAACACGAATGTTCATTTTATGTTTTCGTCTTGGTTTCGTATAATTTGAAAATAACTCATCGTTCGTCGGAAGGTAGGATTTGCCACGAGAAGAAAAAAGTCTCGGTCTCGGTCTCGTCTCGGAGCTCGAGTATTTTTGGGATTGAAATTTAACGATAGTCTCCGCGTTCTTTCAAAAAAAAGGTTAAAAATACAAAAAAATTCAATCTTATGTTTAAACAAGAGAACAGAATTTAAAATGCCAAATTTAGACTTATTTGGATACAATTTTAATATAAAATACTTTTTTCTTCAAAATTATGATCTAAAACTATTTTAATATGAACGAAGAAAGTTAAACTTCATAAGCTTTTCTGTGCAAACATAATTATGTTACAGTCTCTCTCTCTCAGTCCACCCCCTCTTCGTGAATACGCACGCGACTACTGTTTTAATTTCCAAGATTAATTTGTTTCATTTTTTTAGATGTATAGAAGATACAAAATTAATTTTTGAAAATTTATTACGAAGCTAAGGTAATTTATTTTCAGTTTTTTAGTTGATACACACCTCTGAATATACAGGCAACTGTAAGATAACGTCCATGTCGGGGATCGCAGGCAGTCATCATATTCTTGGCATCAAACATTTGTTGAGTCAGCTCGGCAACAGTTAGAGCGCGATATTGTTGTGATCCCTTAGCTGTGAGTGGAGCAAATCCGGGCATGAAGAAATGCAGACGTGGGAATGGTACCATGTTGACAGCTAATTTACGAAGATCTGCATTCAATTGACCGGGGAATCTTAAGCAGGTTGTCACTCCAGACATTGTGATCTAAGTAGCAAAATATTTCATATGAATACATACATATACATAATAACATTGATTGAATTTTCATTGAGGTTAATTTACTCATTTCAGACTGGTTGTTTTTGTATCGGGAAAATTATATCACTTTATTTTTTGCGGGTAAATACATTAATTATTTTAAAGTTTTGAGAAAATCTGAAATGTAATACTACTTGTGGCAATATATTGATGAACATAATTATAATTATTATTGTTTGGAGTTGATATACACTTGACGTATGTAATTATTTTTTTTTCTCATAATAATGATATTGACACAATCAATTTGATGATATTAATATCTGGTTATAAAAATAAAAAAGGTACCAACCACAACAGGTTAAGCTTAAAATAAATGCAGTTATTGATTTAAATAAATAAAAACGTAGATATATTTTTGTGATACAAAAACAACCACTTTGATTATAAATTTTAATAAAGGTCTTATTTTATAATATAAAAATAATTAATTGTGTGCTTTAAATTTGCTTGACATTTGAAGAAATTAAGCAGAGCTTATTATTATTTATTTTAAAGGTTACTATCATTTGCTGTCAATAAGTTGCCTTGCTTTTGAAGATCTGAAATAAAAATATATTGCAAACAAAAAATAAAATTTATTTTAAAAGCAAAAAAATAATCAAAACTGAATTCATTCAATTTTTACAGAAATGATGGTGTTTGTGAAACAATTAGAACATACCCTTAAAATGTTTATATAAGGAAATAAATAGGATTATAAAAAAAGTACAGACACACATTGGTTTTGAATTTGTGAACTGATAGGGAAATTGTAAGTTGAAAGACAATATTAAAGGTGCAAGCAAAGATACTGACGTAAGACAGATATGTCACTTGATTTCTGCTGAGGCTTTTTTTAACTGCCATAAATTTTAAATTGATCGCGGCAGACGTATTGGTTTTGATTGAATTTGTTTTTTTTTTTATTTTGTCCGTATTCCACAACATTGGGAATTTTAGTTTACATGGTAAAAGTAACGTGTCGGTCAAATGGAACACAGTGGTCCGTTTGTCGAATTTTGGCGTCAAAAATTATTTTCAAGGCATTAAAGAAATTCGGTGTTCTTGATAATTTCAGCTGTATTGTATATTTTTTTTATTTTTTTTAAATTCAAAATAGAGATTTTATGGTATATGAAAATTCAAAATTCACAAAAAATTTACTATCAAAGTCAGGAAAAAAATTCAGAACATCTACTCAAAAACTTGAAACATAAAATCGGTTGTAAAGGGTGTCCATCGGAATATTTTCAACTTTAAAATTAAAAAAACTACATCGTTTTGATATATTTTTATTTCAATTATATGCAGAGTAATAATGCGGATTTTATTTTTTAAAAACGATATCATCTAAATGATGGCCGTTTTTTTTAATGCACTCTTGCAGTCGGACCCTTACATTTGCGATTACGCGACGGCAAAGCGCTGGAATAATGCTTTGAATTTCATGGCGAATATTTTCCTGCAGGGCCTGAATTGTGCGGGGATTGTTATTGTAAACCTTTAATTTGAGGTATCTCCATAAAAAGAAATCGCAAGGTGTGAGGTCGGACGACCGAGGCGGCCATGGAATGTCTCCGTACTTGCTTAGCCTTTCCATCGGTGCGGAGTAGCACCGTCCTGTTGAAATTGTGTTCGGTTGTTGTAACCTGAATACAGCTGCAATTGCGGTAACAGAAACTTATCAATCATACGGCAAAACACCGGAGCAGTGACTTTCTCACCTTGGTTAAAAAAATAAGGGCCAATTACCCCGCTCGCTGAAATACCACACCAAACTGTCGTTTTTAAACAATGTAAACGTTTTTGATGGCGTTCTCTAGCGTTGTTCAGGCACCAGTATCGCATATTTTGTTTGTTAATATGGAAATGTGCTTCGTTACTGAATAAAATGTGTCCAAGCGAAAGTGCTGTCCGAAAACGTTTCAGGATTATTCTTGCGAAGGATTCTCGCAAACGATAGTCACTTTCGTTGAGATATTGAACAATTTGCATTTTTTACGGGTGCAGCTGTAATTTCTTTTTCAAAATAACATGCACTGTTGATTTTTTTTATTCCTGTGGAATTATCGATTTACGTGGATTTCGAATAATTTCATTTCGAACTTGAGACACATGTTCTGGAATAGGTCCAGGAATAGGTCTACTGACCATTGTGCCTTCTTGCCTGAATCTTTGTACCCACGACCAGATAAGTTGCGTACTCGGCCCATCACTTAGTCGTCAAAACCCATGATTCACCGCACTTCAAAAACGCGCCGACCAGTGATTCATGGCGACTAAAAATTCCGCGAATCCTGCGCTTTGCACTGTGACCGGTATTTAGGATGATTTTGGTCCGGATTATATTTTTTAAGGCTTGCAGGATCCTGGAACGATTATTAAAAACAATCCATTGTCCCAGAGGATTTTTCATGGGTATCAAATCAAAAGAGCGTGGTGGAAAAAGACGATACATTTTCGTGACAAAACTTCATCCGTGATGAATTATGAAAATAAAACATTTAGGAGATTAACCATTTTCCTAAATGTCATTAGAAATAGGACATTGATAAAAGGAGTAATCTATAATATTTGCCACCTTTTTACTTGTCTAAGCATTAAAAATAGTCAATGTTTGTATTGTGGTTTATTTAACAGAGTAGAATTATTATTATTGTGGATTTTCAACAGTTCGAATTGTTAACTTCTCCTAGATGCGTGTATATATAATTCATCAGTATTCAAACTATTTATCATAAGTCTGACAAAAAAGTTAATACAATTCAAAATGGTTTGCATTCATACAGAGTAATTTATGAAAAACATACCTTTATTGTCTTGCTTAATATAAATTATAAACATTCATAAAATATTTGAAAAGCACACATACATATACGAGTAGGTACATCAAAATATCTTAATAAAATTGCATCCGTTAGGTTTTTGTTAAAACCAACACAAAAATTCCTTTGATTTGCTTTTATAATAGTCTTATATTAGGATCTGAAATATTTCACAAAGTTCTATATGGTTTTGCTGAAAGACGCCAGAAGAAAATTGCTGGCTTTTGCAATTATTGGCAATGGCAATTAGCTTAAAGGAATTAGTAGCATAGCAAAAATGACAAATCACTGGAACATACATCATAATACCTACATGCTTAACTTTGTATAACTATGTCTGTAGAGCGTATGTACAGTACCATACAATACATGTGTATATGCTAAGTACACCAAAAAGCTAAGCAAGGACAATGATGATTTCTGACCAAAAACAGAATAAGAGAAAGCTTGTATAGCAGCATCAGGAACAACATTCAACAAACTTACTGATAGCAAATGATTGAGATCATTGTAGGTGGGTGCAGGTCGCCGCAACTGATTGAAACATATATCGTACAATGCCTCGTTGTCAATGCAAAATGTTTCATCTGTGTTCTCTGTCAGCTGGTGGACAGTCAATGTGGCATTGTACGGTTCAACTACTACTTCAGATACCTGCAAATAGAAAGCACACAAAGGTTGTAATGAGTTTTTGTTTTGGCACTTACTGAAACCAGGTGATTGAGGTCACCATAAGTGGGCGATGAGAGCTTCAGCGTGCGGAAGCAGATGTCGTACAGAGCCTCGTTATCAATGCAGAATGTTTCGTCTGTGTTCTCAACCAGCTGATGGATGGACAATGTGGCGTTGTATGGTTCGACAACTGTATCAGATACCTGAAAATCGGGATGAATTATAGTTATTTTGTTGGTTAGTTATAAAAAAGCATTGCTATGGTTATTTTTTTTAAATTCTTTTAAATTATTGCATTTTTCGTGATGGTCATCGCTTGATGACACACATTTTTGTAATCAGCTTTGATAAAATGAAACGAATTTATTGTGGGAGAATATATATATTGGAGATAAGATGGTAATTAATCTTTTAACAGACAAAAAATTATATATCAATCAGCTTATCAGTTATTCTAAAAGTTCATTAAAATTATTATGTAACACCGGTTTTTAGGTGAATTTTTCAAGGAAAATGTGTGGCATAATACATAATAACGTTACAGGTTTCTAATTGAAGCTCAATTAGGTCAATGTTTTGAAAAGATCTGTAAGTTGAAGCCCCCACATCCATTTAGTCATTCCTATTAAATTGAACACAACAACAAGTAATGTCATGGATAAACTCACAAGTGGATCTTAACTGATCATTTCCTAAGATACAACTGCTTAAAATTTGTCAAAATGTCAAAAATCTATAGAATTAAAATTATGAAACAGAGAGGGCAATAATTAGCGACACTATGAACGAGACTATTTCTATAGTGTCACCTTCTCTATTTTGATAGTGTTTTGAGACTATTTATTCGGTTAATTACTAAATTCGATGAGTTAACTCGGGATCTTAATTGGCTGAAAAACATTTTTTAGGAGTCAACTTGGGTCTCACTCCGAAACTGGGATAATCTCGTACCAAAAAATTGGGACTTAGAATTATATTCTATATAAACAAAATATGGTCTTAGTTCACTTTCAAAAGTTTTTTCTTTTCGAAAAAGAGCAAAAAGAGTTAGAAAAAGACTAAACCCGATTTATCAAAACCACGTCTAACTTCTGTTACTTTGATATCATGTCCTCTGTTAAAAATTCCTCTACGTTTTTTGGATTAAAAAAAACGGTACCTACCATAAGAATGTTGTTGGAAATAATGAAAATCTTATTTTTCTGAAAAACGTATCTACGAAATTCTTTCATTTTCATTATTTTGTGAGTACATAATTCTGCTGAGGTTAATTAAGGAACAGCATGCTCTACACGCTACAGGATGTAATAAAAGGTGCTCTATAAGGCTAAGGTACGTACCTATCCAAGTTAATTTTTTTTTTTTTACTTAAGGCGGTGGCATTTTGGTTTTGTTTTAATTTGGTATTGAGCTCACGTTCATATAATATAAGTTAAATTTGTAGTTCTTAAATTATTTACCATATTTGTCTCGTTGTTGTTGTCTTGCGAGTTTTTAGAAAGTTATATTATTGCCGCCAAAGTTATGTTTTTTTTTTTTTCTCGATGAGATCATCGAGTAACCAAAAAAAAAAAAATAAAAAAGAATTTATTCATTCAAAAGATAAATTAGTTTGTTTTTCCGTTTGTGTGAATGACAAATAGTTGCGTCATAATTTGTTATGTTAGTGATTTTAACAGCTTTATAGAAATGCTATATTATGCCAACCTGATTTCATATTCAAATAGCTGAAACGAATTTGGATATTTTTATTTGAATAGCTTTATAGCTGTTTCCGGGTTTTGATACCTACCAAAAAGTATATGTATATACTATTTAATTTGACGAATTTATTATACTAGTAATGTTTGTCATATATTAATTACTAATATCATAGTGATTTATATTACTTAATATTTATGTATATTAGAAAATTTTAGTTTGAAATTCCAATTTATATTTATAACTGAATTTTATAATGTACTTGGATATATTTTTTCTATAAAGTGATCTATCGAAAGTTAAGCTTAAACTAGAATTGTCAATATTTGAACATCAAAATAAATGGAGGACAAAAGGTTGTCGACCATTAAGAGAAGTTTGCTATTTCCTTATTACTATTGCTTGGAGCTTCAGGGGCAGTCAAGAGAATTTGTGGATATGGGAAAAAAAATTTGTGGATAAAACAAAACATTTTCATATTTTATTGTTCAAATTTATTCAATTCATATAGTGTTAAAAAATATTCCCATGCTATTTGAAGCAACTTATGAGTCATGCATAAGTCATGAAATCGTAGACTGGAAAGTTCAGCTTAGATAGTGCGAATGATTTCATTGTCATGAATATTTCTAAAGGCTATTCTGTCATTATTTGTTGGGATATTTTTTATATGACATAAAACTAGATCAAAACTTGATCTGTTACAATTTTTAATTAGCCAGTTCAGGTTTCTCAGGCTCACTAAGATCTCAGCAATCTCAGAAATCTGAACGCAATTCCTCAGTGAGGTTCCTCACTTTTGATGTAAAAAATCTGAGACTGATACTTTTTTAAATTCGATTGCTCAACTATTTTTTGTCGCATTTGATCAAATTATAAAATAGAGATGGAGAGTGCTTTTGACTTCAAGCCGAGAAATCTTGTTCAGGTTTCTGCTTTTCCTCAATGAAGCTGACAGAAGTTTGCTCATTGAGATCTCAGAAACGTGAACTAGCTAAATATTTATCTACAACAGTAATTTAAATAGATGACGTTTCGTCATATATTGTCAATTGCGATTTTAATAAGTTCACTCGATTGACGGGTGATTTAATTTTCTGTAGTTCGAACGTTCACATAGGAGATGATCAGGTCCCATTTATGATACAAATCTCAATTTGTTATTATCTGCCTACTAAATTTATATTGGACACTGTGGCGTATACGTAATATAAATATATTTTTTTCTTTTCAATAGAAACTATACATTTGTAGATAGATTTAGATTTATCACTGTTGATAGAAAGTCGAATACAAATTCAAAAGTCAATAATATACTAACCAAAATCGGAAGATCTACAAACTTTATCAAATAAGTACAAAGAAGGATTTTTGGAGTAGGGCCAATAAGATCCTCGTATTCAGGCGATAGATTGGCAAACAATTATTCGAGAGTTTATAAATGATATCAAATTTGAATTTATTTTGAGCTATTATCAGTTTGTCATTATAATTCAAACAAACATCAATATACCTCAAAAGCAGCTTTCGGTCCAGGGAGCCGATTCTGGTTCTTTGAAAAAGTGAATCGAATAAATGGTTTTCACATTCGCTGTCAAGCATTTATTTCACTTTTTCTATTCACTTGGTGCAAAAAAACGATTCTGGTTCAGTGAATAAAATTCTCCGTTGAACTATATTATCGATCCCGAACCACCTTATCATTTGTCCTGAAGCGCATCATGCGCAGTCGGCGCAATTCTCTCAATTTTCTTATTTTTTGAAGAGAAAAGATTAAAGCAGCCCACAGCACCGGTGTACTAATACCGGTGTGGCATTCATGTATGGGCCATAGAAGGAGATGTGGTTGAATTGAGCACTGTTTGTTCGTATTCACCCTGTCTCTTCAAAGATTCACATCGAAATGACGGCGTAAAAGCAAAATATTCATTTGAATGTTTTTAGAGGTTTGGTTTCACATTTTCACAGATGAACGAGAAAAGCATTTAAGAGTGAAAGAGTGAAAAGCTATATAATTCACTTTTTCACAGAACCAGAATCGGCCCCCGGGTAATATTAAGTTTCAATTTGAAAGAGACGAATTAGAATTTATTTACAAAACAAAAAAATAAATAAAATAAGAACAAAAAAAAAAGTATATCATACCTTCAATATATTAAGTAAATTGAGTTTCCTCTAAATTGCATGCTGTAATCAAACTGATTCAAACTAAAAGCTATTACATGTTTAATTATTCATATTCATATATACAACATAATAATAATATCGTAAAGGCTATCAACTGGTTATTATATACATTACGTTATTAATGATTACGAAATCATTTATTGAATACAACCACCACATACTGTTTTGTGTGTTATGTGTGTGTCAAATAACGGAATTATTTCCTATGATGATACATGCAGTATTGTTTCATAATCAAAGGGGACATATATATAATATATGTACAAACACAAACAAACAGTCAAAGGATATTAAAGGATTTCCCTGGCATTAAGGATGACACGTCAACTTCACTATATAATATACATTAAGGATACAAGCATGAGCAAGCAAGGTTCACTGCTTCTCATTATTTTAAATAATTCAACATTGGATTGCTATAAGTTGCACAAACTTATGCTTCGTACTTTATGTATCATAATATATACCTTACCTACAAAGGACACACATTATTTTAACCTCTAATGATGAAACAACGCTTGTATCTTGTTTCCAAGAATTCAAGATGCATATTTGCATTTCCATTGATCATTGGCACCTGCCAATTTGTTGTTGTGATGCATTCTATGTACAAAATATTGCTCGTAACATATATAACAATATATAGGAACTTCTGAGGGACGCGGTGTGTTTCTGTACATTGCAAGTTTCAGCCATATTAGTTATATTGTATAAGTGACAATAACAATATAGAGACTCTCCAAAATATTTTAAAATTTTTATTTGAAATTCCAGGTTCATGGAGTCAACGGGTGAACCATCTAGTGGTTTTTTTTTAAATCATAGGTTATTTTGACATAGACAGCTGTTTCCCGGTCGAAATCTTAACAGTAAGTCAGTATCATACCTCCGCGGAACGAAATGAGTCGCTTTACGCTTGAAAAACGTTGGGAAATATTGAAACTTTATTTCCAAGTGAGTGCTGTGTAGCCCAAACAGTGAGTTTTTTTTGAAAAGAAGTTTTGGCCGAAATGAAGCACTCACCGCGCCTGCTGTACGCAAAAAGTTCGTGAGACTGGTATGCTAGTGTTCCCCGTCCTCGTACGGTAAGCACAGACGAGAATGTGGGTTCTAGAGTGGTGGCATGATTGGACCATTTTTCTTCGAAAATGAGGCTGGGAACAACGTTTCGGTCAACGGTGGGTGTTACAGAGATATATTAACCGACTTTTTTTTTTTACTGAAATTGAAGAGATGGATTTGGATGACCTCTGGTTTATGCAGGATGGCGTGCCATGCCACAATCGATCTTTTGCGCACCAAATTCCCAAATCGTGTTATCAGCCTTCTTTGCGATGTCAAGCTGCGACTTGACCCCTTTGGACTTTTTTTTTTTGTGGGGAACCGGGAAGGGCCGATGTTATGCCAACAATCCGGAAACGATTCAAGCACTTAAGGGCAATATCATCCAAGCAATTCGTAAGCTACGGCCCGAAACAATCAACAAGGTCTTGGAAAATTGGAGTTACAGAATGCGCTACTGCGAAGCTAGTCGAGGGAGCCACTTGAACGACGTTGTGTTCCATAATTAATGGAAATGTTTGCTCTTACTAATAAAGCCATTATACATAGAAACAAATTAATTTTGTTAATTTTATTGCATTTGGCACACCCTGTATTTTTGAAAAATGTTTACTGAATCATAGTCGATTGATCTCTTACAAGCTTAAAATTCTGACCAATAATCCATAATCGAGTGAAATGCACTGTGTATGCGAATTAAATCAAACATGATAACTACGAACACACTAATCATAACGCTTCAACACATTCATATGGACATTATCAAAAATCGAATATGTACACACAAGTTTTGTGTGTTTGTTAGGTATAGAAATGAAGTTTTGAATAATTTTGGCTAATATGATGGTCGTTGATGTTATTTGGTGTTATACTAGTTATACTAATTGAGAGAGCTGGTCATTTGCAACCAAACAACTGAATAAGTTTGTATAAAGCTTATGAATATTATTTTGATAACATGCATGTTGAACACAGTGAAGAGACAAGTCTTAGATATACGGCTTTGATTTGGATATGAATATTTTAATAAGAACGGATGAAAAGTTGAATAAGATTAAGTTGAATGAGATCTGCGTCATTCTCATTCTCATTTTTTGTTTTAGTTTACTGTTTACTGTTTTTGTTTTTGATTGATTATATTTTACGACTTCTTCTCCAATTAAATGTGAACTTTTTGACAGGCGCTATTTTACCAATTTGTTATCTAGACGTTTTTGAATCGATTGCCATTGAAATACAACGAAAAAATTAAAGAAATATTGGTCTAGTGATACACGAATGTTCAAGTTCCTACTCCTCTAGTGAATAACATTTAATGTTCTTTTTTTTTTAGAAAATCGGTCTATTCGCTTAGGCTGCAGGTCGCGTATCCGATTTGAGAAAATATATTTCAAATACTTTGTAAACCATTAAAGCTGAGGTAACCCTATATTTATAACAAAATAACCCAAACCTTAAGTACATAGTATCTATGTATAACAACAAAAACTTCATAAAGTTGCGGATGCACAAACCAATGTTTGGTAATCATTCTGGTCAAAATCGAATTGTCTACATCATAAACAGAAGCATTATTCGCAAGCGGGCACATCACAAATTGTTCTCGTACAATACCTACAACTGTACTGCAATGCATTGCATTTGTGCCCATAAATTGTTGCAGAAACCACCCCCCCCCCAACCCTCTTTCCGACGCTTGTATCGACAATCTTCTTTATATCGATGAACAATATCAACGGGTTACCCCAAAACTGAATATTCACAAACATAAAATAGCAAATTATGCAAAATGCGGATAAGCTCGATAATTGAAATTAATTACCGTAAACATTTTCGTTACGTGTGAATTGAATATTTTATGCTTTATATGTGCTCGCATAATTTAATTACGTTATCTAAATTGACCGCCATCCGTGAATGAGTGGCGGCGGATGGCCTTAATCATTTTCACAAAATCGACCCCCCCACATCACAATTCCATTCCCATGATTATTTGACTCAAAATAATTATAGCCCCGAGTATAAATTGAATATGTAGGTGGTCTTCTGTATCTAAGTAATTTTTTTGTATTTTTTTTTGTATATTTACAATTATTATTATTACCAAAAGGGCGTCATATTTCCCATTATTATTATTACATTTGAAATAAATAATTTATTTAATTTGCTGTTCTAGCTTTTGTGTGAGCGAAGACCTATGTCACGTTCGAAACCAAACTATGCTGTGTAAACCACAACCACACTTGACGATGTCAAATTAGTACAATTAGTAATATTGTAAAATTAAATCAAATCAATATAAATATAATTGTTCATGTATGTAGGTGGTATATACATATATTTTACATGGGTTCACAGGCATTTGAAACACATTTGTGGAGTTATTCGAATCGATTATGGGGCATGGGGGCAGGAAGGTATAGAAAAAGAATATAACGCAACGCACAATATATATAGAAAGGACTTATTAAAATAATTTAGAATTTGTAATTTGTAATTTTTTGGTTTTTATTGTTTTGGAAGAAAATCAACCGCAGGCATATTATGGTTTTATAAATTTTAATTTCTCTTTTAGCAAAACTCATTAATTCTTAATCGGGGGGATAGTTTAAAATTATTTAAAACTTAAGCATTCTTTGATGTGGAATCAAAATCAAAGACCACAATACGCCAGATGCTTATAAAATTTTCGGGCAAACAAATCAAGAACAAACCTTTTATATATATATGTATTTTTAATTAAGTTCCTCTAGAAATGTAAGTCATGGCCAGGGTTATATGCATTAGAGTTATTTTGGATTTATTATTCATTTAAAATTAAAATACATACTTTAATATTAAAAGGGAGAAAAGAAAGGCAAATGGAGGGATTGTAATGCCAAATATTCGAAGGGGCTTTGCTTGAAATTCTTTCAAAATAAACTAAGCAACTTCTTTTCGTTCGCCGTTTAAGAATAATAGATTTAAAAAAAAAACGATATTTTCGATATCGACCTTTTTTTTTGAAACGCGATATCTTCTTAATAATAGTTCTTACGAAATAGTAGGCGTGTTTTTTTGCAAACGTTTTCATACAAACGATCGATAACAACTATATAATTCACGCCGGTAACACAGTTTTTCTGTGAGCTTAAGTTAAGCCTGGAGAGTTCTCTGGGTTTAGCTTAGCCCGCAGGGGATTAGTTGTTGTTGCATTTAACATGGTTATTGTTTAGCACCGACGCACGTCTCGTTTCTTTCGTCCAATACCCCTGAGCTTTTAAAAAAACACGCCTAGTATACCTTAAGATATTTTATAGAAAATATTGAAAATATTTTACAAAACCTCATTGTACAAAAAAACACCAATTTTTGACTTTTGAACAATTTTTTCTGAAAATAAGAGTTAAAATTTACAAATTACAAACATTTTTGGCCGCCTAGGAGAATTAAATTTTTGAAACTGTGCCTGATATCTTGTTCGTGTCCGGGTAAGGGACTGTCCGCTTAAGGGATAATAGAATGGATAATGGAATTTAAATCCAAGATCCACGATCTTGAGAATTTGTCTGCTCAAGGGAGTTGTCCGCAGTAAGATGTTTCACTGTAGTTTTTATCAAGTTAATATACATAGGTACTTTGAATTTATAACATCTAAACAAAGAAGCTATGCTATGATAGCAACTAATAGTTTGGAGTTGTTTTTTTTGCAAATGTTAGGTATTTAATGTTGTGTGAATAGAATTTGACCAGACCTATACGAGAAAATATGAACAAAAACGTGTGTTTGGAATGTGTGCGTAGTGTGTCTATTAGGCAGGCTCACGTTTGGCGCCCCCCCTCCCCATGGATCCGTCACTGAGAGGAGCATACACCTAATTGAACAGGAGAAATAGTTTCTGTATACATTGACCTGCAGCCTATGTAAATTACTGTTAGCAATTTTCTTAAAATATTAAACTTCAACATGTTGAACGATTCGTTTCAGATTTCGGTTTTCTCTACACATATGAACTAACCACCAGCACCTTATATAAAAATCCAAATTACTTTACCTTTACCAGCCACCCATCACCCATCGATATCACAATGCATGAAACTCATTGTTGTGCCATGTAGACTATAAATGTAGACTACACGATTGTCTACGTGTAGACAATTTAACGTAGACAATTGGTAATTGCCTACATAGCAACGTCGACAATGTAAACAATTCATAATTTTTTTAATTGAACAGACATTTTTGTTGAACGGAGTATAGCTGCCAAACATTCCTATTGTAGCATTATTCGTTTATTCAACAGATTATATTTTATCCTAACAAAAAGTAATGAGAATTTATATTACCTTTGCCTTCGAAGATGGTTTTCAGCCGTATTTAACAAATTTTTATTGCACACCGTGCAAATAGCTGAATATTTGTTGTTGGCTTTCACCAAAATAAAGCCTAGCTCATCGAACACTTTATTCTTCGGTCTTCTCGACATTCCAGTCTTTGTTTTTAAATAATACTTTGACTTAAAAGCTCTTTCTGCAACCACTCCACTCCGCGTTGTTGTGGAATGAATTTTATTGATTTAACAAATGTGACAGCAATTGTTTACATTGTATACATGATTGTTGACATTGTCGACGCAATTGTCTACCTTTAAATGTAGACAATTAAAGTCGACACGTAGAGGAACAACACTGATGAAACTCGCAAAAAAATGTAGTCGACGTCATCGCACACAAAATAATTGTTAATATTTATCTCGTCTTTACAGTTCACACTATGTCGTGGGATAAAATATAAGAAGATGAAAAAAGAAATGTCAATAATTCAAATCTTATCGACTCATGATTTTCTTGTTTTTGAATTTGATGAGCAGGTGTTGCAATGATTTTCCATTCCAGCTAATTTCCGTTTGTATTTATATCAACTGTAATAGCTTCAAGTTCCTTTTCTCGGTGCATTCGTATACCAGTACCCTATAGTCGCCAATATTGTTGCTCCCCTCCAATTTAGTAAGTTGTAGGTTAGAATTGGATTCCTACCGAAACTCTCCTCTTAATTTTTTAGAAAGCAGAATCACTTGTATTTTTCTTGGATGAACTCTGGGGTATAATCAGATTCCTACCAGTTTTCTTCAGTTTACTTCTTTTACGTGAATTTCGTGGGCTTAGTGAAATGTAATTTTTTTGGCGGGAATATACTCACAATTGCTAAAAACTTTAGTTTTGTTCTATTTAAAAAATATCTATGTGTAGGAAGTAGTACTTAGTTTTATATATTTATTTGATTACAATAAAGTGAAAATAACAATCCTTATCTCGCCCATAAAGTTTTAATATTATGGTCATTACTATATTTATTACTAGGAAACTAAAGATTAACTTTTAAGAAACGTACACACATAATTTTTTTGGCGTAGTATGGTTGGATTATTACTCCATAAACAATAAACAAATTCTTAAAGAAGGTTTAATGAAGTCGCTGACAAAAAAACTACTTATTTTTCAAAAATTATAGCTACAAAATCTGGGTTAAGTGTTATAATAGGTTCCAATACAGCCTTATTACTTTCACTAATAACACAGGTTTATAAATTTTGGTTTACTTTTGAACATGAGAAAGCAAAAGTGTTTCTTAGCATACTTCTTGGCGTGGAACTAAGACCCGTCATTCTATTTTCGCCATCAGTTTGCGTTTTTGAGATACTCCAATTAACAAAGAATATTTTTAGGGGTAAGTAATAACGCTTTTTTTCGAAACAAAATTTTCTACAACCCTTGAAAGTACTAATGTTCTGCTTTAAAATTCAGTTTAAATCTTTCCATCATCAGCTCTTTTATTCTGTAACTGATTTTTAAGTTCAGCGTCAAAAATGAATAAATTTGTCTTGCTCGTATCTAAAACCGTGTCAAATCAGTGTTATTAATATAATTTGTGTGACCTTTAGGAAAACCTTTGCAAACATAACTTTTTCTAAAAGCTTATCAGTAAAATTTTGTATTATATTTAGGTCATATTTATTATTGACTTCAAGCATCTACTAAATTAAGTGTCATTTAAATTTGATTCAATAATCATGTGATTATCTTTATCGCACTTCTCTTTTGTTAACTTGCTTGTCATCTCAAAGCAAACAGTAGTATACATTTTTTTTTTAAATTATAGTCTAAGTTTATTTATTTAAAAGCATGATTGTCATGAATGTTGTCATTGAGTATAAATTTAGCTTAATCAGCCGGTCGGTTGGTCGGGTGGTGATTGACTCTTTTCAACAAAATAAAACAAAAATGCTTATCAAGAATTGGTAATACATTTTTCTTCTTTCTAAATGATAGTTCATTAAATGAAAAATCTATATTTGAACAGTAATATTGAAATGTTAACACTCTATTTCGAAAAGAAGTCTTACATCGATTGAAAAGATAATAAAATATGAAAAACATAACATAACATGACAAAAGAAACAGAAAAACAGCGGGTTTTTTCCTTTGAACTGATATATGTATGTATCTTTCAAATTCCAAGACTGATAACTTTCAAACTATGTTCATCTTTGATAGAGTAAAATAAAGATCTTCAAAACGATCTCTATGTTTTAGGAAGAAAAGTGTTTTTACATTTTTATAGAACATCATTTCAAAAGTTCCAAATTTTAACACGAATTTTTTTCTGTAAGTGACCGTGAAGACTTTTTATTTATACATACACTATTTGCTCTTATAAGTATTTAAAGTGCTGAATTTCTTGATACACCCTATATTCCTACAAAATAAAATTGAACCATATAATAATTCTAGGACAAAATTTCAAACATTCATATAAATAGTTAAGTTTTTTTTAATTTGCAACACTAACCCTCAGACTACTACCATAATCTTGGATGTATGATGATTTATTATGCGGACCGCATAGCGTTACCGCATTTCACCCTTCATTGGTTACAAATGTGTTTGGTAATTGTAGAATTTGTTGACGCTAAATCTCATACGACAGGTGGTGGCAAGCTATACAGTACAAAATGGGTTTTGGTTGTGATGGAGCATTGACCATAATTTATAGGCCACCCATCGATTGTTCAGGAATATTATATCAACGCAAAACCACTGCGGATACACATAAAGATACAGCTCGCGCTAACCACGTCCATCGTCGCTTGCGTCGCGTCGCGTCTCACGTGTATTGGTCGTTGTCGTTTTCGTCGTCATCGTCATAGTTGTTGTCATTGATCCCCTTATAGTTATTATTATTATACTTAAATGTCATACGATTGTCTTGTGGTTACGTAAGGGTTGCGTACTTCATAAATCAATTGCAATTAACTTATCACAAATTGTAAGATTTAATGTTAAGCTTCTTGGTTGTCTTATAATAAAACTAACTGACTTGACTGACTGAAAATCGAAATGGAGCATGATGTGGATGGAGATGGGGATGGGCCATTGGTATATACATATGTATTGTATGGCTGATGATGCTCGCTATAATATAATAGTTCACATTCGTGACACAATCCATTTAAGACTTTCTCTCAATGGGAGCTCATAAAATTGGGTATTTAAACCAAGAGCAGCGCAGTCTTTCTAGGGAATGCTCATAAATCATCGTTTAATTCAATTAGATAAAGTACACAGTACATCATACATATACTGCTGCTATATTGCCATGGTTCTGGGTTAATTGAGCGTTAGGTCAAAGTTAAGTAAATGGAACGTGGTGAAGTTGACATTTTATAGAGTAGAATATAAGAATGTTGTTATTCTTCATAGCAGTGTATTTATGTTCACCATTTTTACGATGCCTCAAATATTTTATCTACATATATCTGTAGGTATGTTATTCTTTCATTTTGATTGATTTGATTCAGAGAAGACAATATACAGTCGTAGAATCGGAGCAATTTAAGTGACCTCAGATAAAATGTTTGAGCAATTTCATTTACCGAAGAAAATTTTCATTAATCGTATTTTTTAATTCGACTTATTCGTATAGGGATGTTTAAATTTTTTTGATTTGGCTTTTGATGATTTTTTTTAATTGAGGTAAAGAGGTCTGTGAAAATTAACAAAAAAAAACAAACGCAGTATTTAAAGATTCTCGAATTAACAATAAAAATTGTTTAAGTAGTCTTTCCCTCCCGATCCTTTTTTATTTCAATTCTAAATCGATCAATTTAACAGTGAAATAATTCTATATTTCTCGTTCGTATTGTTTATGTGTATAGACAACTGGATAAGATGTATATTTTTTTTTATAATGAAGCAGACAATTTGTTGAGAGTGGTGACGAAAATTTTTGCAATGACAATTAAAAATAATGTACCTTATACCTTATGTCGATGCTTCAAATATAATAGTGATTATTTAACTTTTGTTCATTTCAATTTCAATTAAAATTAGTTATGAAACAAAGAATAACTGTAACGAAGCCACGTATAGCCAAATATACTAATTAAATTGATTTATTTGTTTGTTAATTTTTTTGGATTGAAACAAATAATTTTCAAATTTTGCAATATTGTTTGAATTTGAAGGAAAACAAAAATTTTAACTAAAATAGTAGGAGTCGTTTTCGAAAAAAAAAAATAAAATTTTCTTTACCGGTTTTAAACAATTGTACCGTTTGTTTCGGCTATAAAAATAATTTTTGTTTAAAATTAATTGTTAAACAATTAAAACCGCATGATGTCAAGTTATTTAAAAATCGATAAAGTCCTTTATGAAATATTGAGATTTCAAAACAAAAATTGGATTATTTTTAAATATACATAAAATGTGTTTTTGAAAATTTGTATCTTTCAAATTATTCTCTATAAAAAATTCATGAAAATGCGTTTTCGAGAAAAGCGAAAATAAAAAAATTGCCTTCTGAGAAGTTTTGGTGATGCTATTTGATAAATTTAATTTGAAAACTTTTTGCTGTCACTATGAATGGAAGTTTATTTTAAAATTATTTGCATATGTATTTATTGATTCAAAATATATTTATTTTGTCCTATAAACTGAATGTTAAAACAGAAACACTATATGTATGTATATACTTTTGAAATTTCCAATTTAGATATATTTTGTCCAAAGGTATTTGAATTTATTTAAACGAACAACTGTTGTAGGTACTCAACTCATACATTAATTAATATTACTGAAAATTTAGTCAGCCGAAACGACCAATAACCAATTTATTTTATGATGATGAAAAGAGTCGAAAGATTTGCCATCACATTATAAATTTCTTATTCGAAAGTAGGTACAAATATAGGTACTTAATTTATGTTTTATTCAAACCCAATTCCAAGATGTTTGTTCTTACCAAAATCCCAATTGAATTTAAATTAAAACAAAACAAACAACTGATGGAAAACCACAATTGATTCATCTCCAGGAGGCACAATTGCTGCTTTTGGTTTTGGTTACTTATTCTCGTAAACTATATACATATGTAGGTACATTTATATATACTCTCGTTTTAGTATACTACTGGCTACAGGTATGTATGTATGTATAGAAGTCCAAATCAATTTGTTTTTTGAAATACAAATTTTAATTTAAAATACAAAACACTGTGAGAGTAAGATAAAAACAACCATCAAGAAAACGATAATCAAAGATAAATAGATTCGTTTCAAATTTCAAAGCTTAGAACAAGTATATAGTTAGATATGTATGTACATATGTATGGATGTATATAGGAACGACAACAGACGAATGGACTTAAGACCGAATGAACGAACAAATATATATCTTTTGTGAAATTCAAGTTATTATAAAACTCACCTTCGGGGATGGAACAACAGAGAATGTATTCATTATTCTATCAGGATACTCTTCACGTATTTTCGATATTAACAGTGTGCCCAGACCAGATCCGGTACCACCGCCCAATGAATGTGCCAGCTGAAAGCCCTGCAGGCAGTCGCATCCTTCAGATTCACGGCGAAGTACATCCAATACGGAATCAATTAACTCAGCACCCTCCGTGTAATGGCCTTTTGCCCAGTTGTTACCTGTAAAGGATATATTGATTTTGTCATCATGTGTTTTTTTTTTTTATTATTGTTGTTTTATGTTTATAAACTGAAAGGTTATATTATAGAGTATCGTTCATATATGGGTTTGTTAAGAACTAATTGAAGATTTCAAAAATTTCCTGTTGACATGGGCAAATTTCAAGTCTTCATGTGAGATAGAAATGCCATGGTTAACGAAACATATGTTCACTTCCACGAAATGTAGGTATCTTCCTCTGCTATATGACAATGACATCACTACTTCTATACCGGGGTTAGGTACATATTTCTCAATAAGTAAAATTTTGCCAGCAAACTAGATTTTGACTTTTAAATTGAAAATAAATTTGAAAACTAATATTGAGAAAGCTAATCAACAAACGGTAACCTATGATGGACCTTACGTGCAGTACGTGACATATAAAATTTAACGTGCCACACGATTAAGTTACATTATATATATTGGATACGAAAATTCGAGTAAGAGGGTTAGAGTTCGAATTCGTTTGAAAGTTCAAACTAAAAGCTCGCATAAAAGAACGCTGGCTGGCAGTGCAGGCATAACTTGTAGCTGTTATTTTATTTACATCAAAATATAATTCGTCTTCTATCTGTCAAACCATTAACTGTCAAATTCCATTGGTGGTTGGCAATGGATTAAAAAATCGATTTTGGTACTGTCCGTCTGACAGTTCGAATTAAATTTTCTGTATATGTCAAAATACAATTTGCTTCTATCTGTCAAAAAACAAGTGTAAAATTTCACGTTTAATTTTTTTACACAGAAATCACTTAGCTCTTACAGTTCGAAAAATATTCCCCTAACCTTAAAATATAATCAGTCACCTATATGTCTTGACAGTTCGAATTAAATATTTTTCAAATGTCAAAATATAGTTAAAATTTTACCTTTCAAACAATAAAGTGTCAAATTACATTGCGATATGCATGATGTTACTGGAGTTTTTGCTTCTGACATTTCGAAATTAATATTTAATATTCTCGAAAATATGGTTCGATTGGGGATAGCAACGATGCCAATGAATTAATGAAAATCGTTTTATTTGAGTCTAAATATCTATGACGCCTGTATGGTTAACTTAAAACCTGTAGCCCTTCGTGTTTCACGTTACGTTCCGTGTCACACGTATACGAGTTACGATTCGGTGTTGTTACACTTCAAAATTACAAAAAAAAAAAAAAAATAATAATTTCTCATTAATTTGTTGAAAATGCGGTAAATATTTCTAAATCATTCAGTATAAATAATATTCTTAGTTAAAAGGAATTTAAAAGGAAATCTACTCATGAGAAATTGTTTTAAAATTTCTTGTGAAATTCACCTTTTAACAGTTCTACCTTCGTAAACCAACTATCTGCCAAGACTGTCTGTCCAAAGAGAGCGTCTAACTTACTATAAGCAGATGTGTATAGGTAGGTACACAGTGTACACAACAAACAACAAGACACACAATGTAATTGTCCTGCCATGTTCCTTGCAGTGGACAAGTTTACCGCCTGGAGTTAACTAACCAGAGGCATAATTATTCTGGTCATAGATGGTAGGTAGGTAGTTAGGTACCTGTTTCGTTGGACTGCTTATGTTTCTGCTGCTATGAACCTTCACAAACATAAAGAGGGTGTGTGTGCGAAGGTTTAGTATACATGACCAAAATTACAAAGCTTTTTTTTCTAGCTACCCAGATTTTTTTCAGATTTTATCTATATATGTCTTTGCTTTGTTTCCCTGGAGGGATGGTGGTGGCAGAAATGAACACGTAATGTCCTTTTGTTTTTTTTTTTTTTTCAATCTCAACGTGTCGTCGGCAACGTCGTTCTCGTTGTTGGGTAAAAAAAAAAAAAAAAAATAAACAAAAACAAAAATTGCTTAAGGGCTGAAAATTAGCTAAGCTGGTATACAAACGAAACACACAACACACAACATCAAAGTGCACTTACCAGCTCCAGATTGTCCAAAAACAAAGTTGTCCGGCCTAAATAATTGACCATATGGTGACTGGCGAACGGAATCCATGGTCCCTGGTTCGAGATCGATTAAAACCGCGCGTGGTACATATTTGCCATTGTTCGCCTCGTTGTAATAGACATCAATGCGTTCCAATTGCAAATCGTTTTCACCATGGTACATGCCATTGGGATCGATACCATGCTCATCGGATATGATTTCCCAGAACTGCAATTAGAGAAGAGAAATTGGTCTGTATAGTAGATTAAAGTTGATTACATAGAATGTATGCTAATTTGTTTTTTTTTTTTTTTTTCGTTTCCTTTTTTTTTTGTAGATAAATATTTTATTTTTGCATTTTCTATAACACTTTAAAAAGCTTAAAATTAATTAACTGATGGATGTAGCAAGCGAGGTTATTTAATGACCAAAATATGTAATTAGTCAGTGAACCTAGTTATTTGAGCTTTTGTTTTTTATGCCAACGTTCATTGTTCAGTTGTTTAATTTTATTATTTATGTATATGTATTTTTTTTTTTAATATCAAAGTTGAAAACATACAATAAAAGTTCCTATGAAGTAGCTTTAAATGATTTTTGTGCAATGCTAACATTTAATCACTAAAATCTATCTAGTTTATACTTGATAAAACTTAAGTAGGTATATTCGAGAAATCTCGAGCTTGAACTTACATAGCACTACCAATATTTAAATAAACATGACGATTTGATGTTAAATAAACTCATCACTAAGACGTTGTAAACAAAAGTAAAATAAAATAAAATAAATTAAAATAAAATAAAAAATAAATTAAAATAAAATATAATAAAATAAAAATAATATAAAAATAAAATTTAAACAAATCTCCAATAATTTTTAAATGAAATTAAATATTAGAAATCCCTCATGGACCTTTAATTTTTAGTCTAAAAATTGTATGGGAAACAAATGATTTAATATTTAAGATGTTATTAGTCGCTAGTCGTTAACCGCTGAAATAATTCCAATAATAAATTTATATCAAAAAATTAATTTAAGAATATAACAACTTAAATTTTAAATTACAGTTCGAAATCAACCGAATTTGACAGATATAGGCGAACGTTCCCTAAAGGTGTAGAGAGTGACATTTCAATTTGTCATATTTTTAAAAATTCAGGGGAACTTCCCATTTGACAAATTTTTCATCAGTTGAGTCATCAGTCAGGTTCTACATTTCAATCGAAATAGAATTGAAATTAGATGAACTTCAATTTCATTTCGAGCGAAAGTGAAATGAAGAACCTAGCTGATAATTGGTACTTATAGGTCAACTTTAGCACTGGGGAATCGGAGAAAATTCAAAAAATCAAAATCCAGAAATCCCAAAAACTCGAAACCCTCTACAATTCAAAAAATCCTAAATCCCGAAAACACATGATCCTGAACATACAGATAGCATTAACCTGAAAATTATATAAAGCCTTAAATCCCCAAAATCCCGAAAAACGGGAAGAAAAAATATTAAAAAAGGTTTTCGTGATTTTGGGTTTTCAGATTTTTTTATTTGGGTTTTCGGAATATTGGTATTACAGGATTCCAAGCCTTAACTTTTTAATCGACATTTTTTTTTTACAAATTATCACCTGTCACAATTGCCAAATGAAACGGGATCTATAGCACCCTACTTTACGATTGTCGATTATCAATTTATAATTATTGATAAAGATTGAAATTTGGTAACTTATTAAAAAACTGAACAACTATTCCGTGATAATTATCCATTTTCTTGCACTTTATTCACAACCAACTGCAATATTCTCAACCATCGAAAGTTTTATCAATTTGAGTTGTTAAATTTATAAATAAAAATACATGGTATATCTCACGTTATAAAACTCAAGTTACTAAGGTTTATCATGTTTTCAAATTAAAAGTTTAGAACTAAGCATCTTTTGATTTCATTTTATTTTCCTTACCATACTTCTGAAAATTGTAGGATATTTTGCAAATTAAGAAATACTAAAAGAGGACAAACATGCATTTTGCGTTTTTATATATTAATGTAAAATTTTTCGTAGAAATGCCAACAAATGTATTTTAAAGAATTTTTCCTAAATTCAACAGCCGTATAGTTTATATGTCAAAATTCAAACCATACACCCAACATAAAATGCAGATTTCAAAGGGGTCATTTTAAGACCCCAAGCAACAATCTTTTCATGTTTTTTTTTTTTTTTTTTTTTTAAAGATATAAAAAAAGAAAAGTATATTTTATTTCCAACTACCATAATTATGTATGTATGTATATAAAAATATTTATAATATGCATTGGCAAATAAAGTTAAACATAAATAAAAACATAAATTTTGCATTGTTTGTTATTTTTCGTACATTGTTTTTATTTTGATCATCATCATATTTTTAAACCAACAAACGATATGAAATTCGCCAAAAGCTATTAAATCCCTGCCTCTCATCCGTGATGCAAACGTTTTAACCGTATATGTATGTATACATATAAAACCCATCATCATCATTTATGGAGCTATACCTTTATACATTCGAACTCATCCTCATCGCATTCAACATCTGGGAAAGAAAAATCCATTCAAAAACATAAAATGAAGAGCTTTGGGAAATTTATGATTCTGTACACCTGCGATTTGCAATGACAAAAAAAAAAAAAAAACAAAAACAAAAACTGATAAATGAAAACAATTTCAGAATCCATATTTATAACACATTTGAAAAGCTGATGAATTCAAGAATCTTTTTTTCCATGTACTCTCATGGTTAGATCTTGAGGCTATAAACCATTAAATATGAAAAAAGATTGTTCCTATTCATTCGAATATCAGGTATCTGAATTAAAAAAAAAAATTGGTTTATCCTCCATTTATGCATAGAGTACAGTTGAATAATTTTGCTTACCAATTCATGATATCAAATCGAAAGATTTGTGGATATTTTTACTTTTTTTTTTTTGGTAGAATATGTACTAGATATATAAATTATTCGGTATAGCACTACGGAGGAGTTTGTTTAAAATTGTTTGACAATAATAATTGACGGGTCACATTCATAGCCTTAAGAAACATTTTTGAAAAAATTCCCATGATGTTTTCAGTCGATGCCCTGAATTCTATATCCGACCTCACATTTGCTCAAATACTTCAGTTTTGTCATCTATTCTAATCCAAAAGTATAAAAAATACAGCTTTTATCTATATTTCAGGTTAATGGAAAGCAGAACGTGAAAACACACACGCAATGCCGATTTATACATTAAAGACCAAGGACCTTAAAAATAGAGATAACTCAAAAATCTTTGAAATGCTGTTTATTGAGTTTTATATTTAAACAAAAATACTATTTTTTTAAAACTTTTTTTTCAAGTTTGGTATTTAGAGGGGTGTACTCAATTGAGTACACTGGCCAGATATGGGTACATTCTCTACCTAGTTATGAAAGATTTTAAAACATTCTTTTCTAACGAAAAAAGTGGTTTGACACCGCTCACAAATCCATCGAACTCTGCTGTGACATATCTGGAACCGTGGTTGATTTTTTTTTTTTTTTTGGGAAATGTCCTCTGTTACTGCGTACAAAACTTTCTGGTATATTTGGCTTATTTGGAGCTTTTTTTGATGACTGAGCGTAAATAAGTTCTAGCTATGGTCCTAACAAATGAAAGGAGATTACGGTTTTCTTTATTTTTCAAACAATTGAGTCGCCAAGCATTCACCACCATTGAGTTTAGCATGTGTGTGAATAATGACCACCACCATTTTTTGCCTTTTATTTTTATGCGGTAGTTGTTCACAAATTGGTGATGAAGGTCGACTCCACCCATGCCTTTGTTGTATGCAACTAGTGGCTTTGCGGAATAATGACCAAAGTATTTTACCATCGCTACTTTGCTCCACAATCAAATCTGTAACATCGTCATCGAACAAATGTTCAAAAGTTTCAACTTTGTTTTCCAATTCCAACTGTTCTTTTACTTTGGTTAAATTTTCCAAATTATAAAATGTTTCACCCATTTCAGGAGAATAAACTACATGATTGGACATTTTATGGAGCAATATTCTCAGACTCACATCTAGCTGATCTTTCTTCCCTTATATGTGCAAGTGGGATATTGTCTTTACTTTCAAATCCATCATCGATTTCTATCTCTACTACCTCTGGGTTGTCAATTGGAATATGGGAATCAAACAAATCATCCTCACAAATACCCTCCTCGTCTGTTTGAATACCAACATCTGGAGGAATAACCACTATATCTCTTTCATTTCCATCATCTGGAATATAATCAACAGCCATGTAGAGATTTGGAAGCGCCTGCCATAAAAGTTACTGCAGTTTATAGTTGAAAAAGATATTTCTCTGCAAATCCAGTGAGAAAAAAAAATTAGCACGGTTTTGGCCAGTGTACTCAATTGAGTACACCACTTTTGTGCACGACTTATCATAAAGAAGAAAAAAAATTTTGTTTGTAATCTATATGCAATGTTTTTTCTAGATACAAAATCTAAGGAATAAAATCCATTATTCAAACATTTTTCGAAAGTTTAAATTTTTACCAACATTTTACTTTAGTAAAGTCACCAAATTGCTTCAAACAAGAAATGCTCGACACAAAAGTTCACGAAAAAACTTGAAAATGGTTTTCAACCTCAACAAATTCACTGCAGGTCTTAAAGCACATGTCAACAAATGTTTTCCAATAGAAAGAAATAAAAATCAAAACCAACTTTTTGAAAAAAATCCAATTAAAATTTAGCAAAATACTGTACTCAATTAAGTACAGTGGCAGGTAATGGGTTTTAAGAATGGTGCAGATCCAGACCGTTGTAGGTTAAAAGAAAATAATATACATATGTACATATGTATGTATTAATAAATTTAAATATTTTTTAAGGATCAATTGATAAATAAATGACAATCTGAACATAAAATTTTTGTAAACTTCATTAACCGGTCGAGGTGATATTTCGTAAAAATTGGCAAGTGCGAAAGGTGATAATTTTGAAAAAAAAAAAAATTTCATTTTGACAGCAACTGTCAAGTTTGTGAAAATTTTGTAAAATTGTTGGAAAATATTTTTAGAATCATCAATCAAGAAAATATTAGGTGCATTCTTTTACTTTGAAACTTTGTGATTTTCTAACCAAAACTAGACATTTTAGTTTTTTTTTTTATATGAATATTTTGTGCTTATACCTCAGAGCAGATCACTAAGCTGTCAAAAATAAATTTTATGTTTCTTTTTTACCTCAGACAAATCAGAGCAGATAAGTCGTGTTTCTTTTTTCCATCGGAGCTAGCTCCAAACATGCTCTGTATGCTCAGAATAAAATTACCAAGCTAATGGAGCAAAATGCTGAGCGAAGCCAACTTTACTTTTACTTTTTATGTGATTTGACAGACATGACAAGAAAAAAAAAAAAAAAAAACGAACGCCACAAATTAAAAATGGATTGTCAATCCGGTCGTCCGTCTACTTCAGGTAAATAAAACTTTATTATTTTAGTATGAAATTAGAGTTCATTGCTCAAGTGTGTTACATAATTAAATCTGAGGGCTCTGATTATAATCTCCTCACAACTTTGCTCTAATCGCTCAGCCTCTGCTCAGAGCCAAAAAAAGAAAAACGCCAATTGACAGACTTTTGTTTAGTTTTGGAGAGAACATCACAGTTTTAAAGTAATAAGGAGCGCACATATTAAGAGCGCAATGAATTATGTTATATTTGCATAAGCTGTCGAAATTTTTCTTTCAAATTTGTACCACGTACTTTAAAAGAATTTAATTGAAACAAATAACAACTTTTATTAGAGATTGACAAAACTCACAGGTGCAGAATGTATGGATATCAAATGGCAATCAAAAGGAAGCAATTTGTGAGTCGTGGCAAAACTTATTTTGTCAAGGTGTCACAAGCTAGTTGAACAGTTTTTCTCTACAAAATTACAAAAATTAATTTTTAGTCTACTTACAATAAAGCATGCTTAAGCTTCCTCAAAGTTAAAACAAAATAATTTAGAAACTTCCTACACTGAAAAAAAAATCGTTCATTGAGACAATGAACGGCTGTCATTGACCACTTTTTCATTGTGACAATATAAAAAACATTGCGACAATGAAAAAAAACATTGAATTTTTTTTGTGCTTAATGCACTCTTCATTGAGTCAATGAAACCACGTTCATTGATTGACTTTCATACAAATGTTGAAGAAAAATTTTAATGAAACAATTTCAATGACATTTTTCATAGCTCAATGATCTTATTCATTGAATTTTACAATGACTTATTCAATGCAAGAAGGACATTGAGCTATGAAAATTTGTTCATTGAAGTTGCTCTTCCATATATATATATATATATATATATATATTTTAATGAACTTTTTTCTTTGGTTCAATGAAATTATTTCGTTGAGCCAATGAAAAAAGTTCATTAAAATTTATTCACATTTATGAAAAATTTTCATTAATTTATTTCATTGACTCAACGAAATAATTTCATTGAGCCAATGAAAAAAATTCATTAAGTTTTATTCACATTTAAGAAAAATTTTAATGAATTTATTTCATTGACTCACCGAAATTATTTCGTTGAGCCAATGAAAAAAAAATCATTTAATTTTATTCACATTTATGAAAAATTTTCATTAATTTATTTCATTGACTCAACGAAATAATTTCGTTGAGCCAATGAAAAAAATTCATTAAAATTATTCACATTTATGAAAAATTTTAATGAATTTATTTCATTGAGTCAAAGAAATAATTTCGTTGAGCCAATGAAAAAAAATCATTAAATTTGATTCACATTTATGAAAAATTTTCATTAATTTATTTCATTGACTCAACGAAATAATTTCGTTGAGCCAATGAAAAAAATTCATTAAATTTTATTCACATTTATGAAAAATTTTCATTAATTTATTTCATTGACTCAACGAAATAATTTCATTGAGCCAATGAAAAAAATTCATTAAAATTATTCACATTTATGAAAAATTTTAATGAATTTATTTCATTGAGTCAAAGAAATAATTTCGTTGAGCCAATGAAAAAAAAATCATTAAATTTGATTCACATTTATGAAAAATTTTAATGAATTTATTTCATTGACTCAACGAAATAATTTCATTGAGCCAATGAAAAAAAATCATTAAATTTTATACACATTTATGAAAAATTTTAATGAATTTATTTCATTGATTCAACGACATAATTTCGTTGAGCCAATGAAAAAAATTCATTAAAATTATTCACATTTATGAAAAATTTTAATGAATTTATTTCATTGAGTCAAAGAAATAATTTCGTTGAGCCATTGAAAAAAAAATCATTAAATTTGATTCACATTTATGAAAAATTTTAATGAATTTATTTCATTGACTCAACGAAATAATTTCATTGAGCCAATGAAAAAAAATCATTAAATTTTATACACATTTATGAAAAATTTTAATGAATTTATTTCATTGAGTCAAAGAAATAATTTCGTTGAGCCAATGAAAAAAAAAATCATTAAATTTGATTCACATTTATGAAAAATTTTAATGAATTTATTTCATTGACTTAACGAAATAATTTCATTGAGCCAATGAAAAAAAATCATTAAATGTTATACACATTTATGAAAAATTTTAATGAATTTATTTCATTGAGTCAAAGAAATAATTTCGTTGAGCCAATGAAAAAAATTCATTAAAATTATTCACATTTATGAAAAATTTTAATGAATTTATTTCATTGAGTCAAAGAAATAATTTCGTTGAGCCAATGAAAAAAAAAATCATTAAATTTGATTCACATTTATGAAAAATTTTAATGAATTTATTTCATTGACTCAACGAAATAATTTCATTGAGCCAATGAAAAAAAATCATTAAATTTTATACACATTTATGAAAAATTTTAATGAATTTATTTCATTGAGTCAAAGAAATAATTTCGTTGAGCCAATGAAAAAAAAAATCATTAAATTTGATTCACATTTATGAAAAATTTTAATGAATTTATTTCATTGAGTCAACGACATAATTTCGTTGAGCCAATGAAAAAAATTCATTCAAATTATTCACATTTATGAAAAATTTTAATGAATTTATTTCATTGAGTCAAAGAAATAATTTCGTTAAGCCAATGAAAACAAAAATCATTAAATTTGATTCACATTTATGAAAAATTTTAATGAATTTATTTCATTGACTTAACGAAATAATTTCATTGAGCCAATGAAAAAAAATCATTAAATTTTATACACATTTATGAAAAATTTTAATGAATTTATTTCATTGAGTCAAAGAAATAATTTCGTTGAGCCAATGAAAAAAAAAATCATTAAATTTGATTCACATTTATGAAAAATTTTAATGAATTTATTTCATTGACTCAACGAAATAATTTCATTGAGCCAATGAAAAAAAATCATTAAATTTTATACACATTTATGAAAAATTTTAATGAATTTATTTCATTGAGTCAACGACATAATTTCGTTGAGCCAATGAAAAAAAAAATCATTAAATTTGATTCACATTTATGAAAAATTTTAATGAATTTATTTCATTGACTCAACGAAATAATTTCGTTAATTTACAAAAGATAATAGCGCAAAATTTTAAACGATTTAGTACGATGTTAAAGCATTTTTACTATGATAAAATGGCTTTAAATCGTACTAAATCTTTTAAAATTTTGCGCTAATAATTTTATATCCGAATGCAAAACAAAACAAGGAAAAGTGTGGTCAAAACATTACTTTTGGCGTAAGAACTTTATACTTACTTTAACAAGCATATAATGGAAGATTTTTGATTAAAAGTTTTTAATGTGCTATGTGCTTCATTTACTCAAATGTCCATAATATGAAACGAAAGTGTCCATTTATGGAATTTGACAAAAGAGGAAAAATGCATCACTTTAAAGGATTTGTATTGTTGCCTCGTAAAGCTTAATTTTCTCGAAAAACTTAAAAAGCAAAATCAGAACTAATGTAATCTTAGCTTTATATAATCAGTGAGATTGGAACAAAGCCGCATTCTATTGCAACCAAAGTAAATGTTGCATTGTGACAATGTTGAAATACATTGTCTCAATGCAAAATTAGCCACGTGCTTTTAGAATGGCAGTGAGAATGGCACAAAGCGGCGTCCTTTGAAATCAATGTAAATTGTTACGTCACGCCAATGATGCTCTGCGTTGTCTCAATGCAAATTGACATTGCCTCAATGCACAGATAATTTGTATGCTATATTTCAAAATGGCGCCAATCAACAATTACTCATTGAATAGAAACGTTTTGGGATTATCAATATATGCAATATAAAGCTACGATTACACTGGTTCAGCAACTCTGAATTATTTTTGTATGTTGTTTCCAATTTTTCTGTCCGTGATATTATTAATATTTTGCGTAATAAGTTTAAATACATTCTCACATACAAATATTTTGTTTTACATGATGTTAGTTCTCCACGTTTTTGCGATTTTTTATAGGAAAAGCTATCGGTAGCTGTATGAGAGGCAGGAATAACTCTAAAATCAAAAAAACCGAAACTTTCAAAAAAATATATTTAGATTTGCGGCTAAACTTATCGGCGACTCACAAAATGCATATTCGTAATCTAGGAAGTGCCACCTTTCAATTGAGGCATCCCATTATATGAAAAATCGACTTTTATCTTTAAACGCGATTTGCGGCTAAACTAGACGTGCTAGAGGCATCAAAGTTGACACCTATAAAGTTGACTTGCGGCTTAACTAATCGTCCTAGCGACTTCAAAAATGCATATTCGTGATCTAGGAAGTGCCAGTTCTAAAAAAAATCAAAAAAAAAAAATTGGTAAAAAAAAGTTTTTTTCCAAAACGTTCAAAAAAATAAACTCAAAAAATGCATATTCGTAATCTAGGAAGTGCCACCTTTCAATTGAGGCATCCCATTATATGAAAAATCGACTTTTATCTTTAAACGCGATTTGCGGCTAAACTAGACGTGCTAGAGGCATCAAAGTTGACACCTATAAAGTTGACTTGCGGCTTAACTAATCGTCCTAGCGACTTCAAAAATGCATATTCGTGATCTAGGAAGTGCCAGTTCTAAAAAAATCAAAAAAAAAAAGTTGGTAAAAAAAAGTTTTTTTCCAAAACGTTCAAAAAAATAAACTCAAAAAATGCATATTCGTAATCTAGGAAGTGCCACCTTTCAATTGAGGCATCCCATTATATGAAAAATCGACTTTTATCTTTAAACGCGATTTGCGGCTAAACTAGACGTGCTAGAGGCATCAAAGTTGACACCTATAAAGTTGACTTGCGGCCTAACTAATCGTCCTAGCGACTTCAAAAATGCATATTCGTGATCTAGGAAGTGCCAGTTCTAAAAAAAATCAAAAAAAAAAAGTTGGTAAAAAAAAGTTTTTTTCCAAAACGTTCAAAAAAATAAACTCAAAAAATGCATATTCGTAATCTAGGAAGTGCCACCTTTCAATTGAGGCATCCCATTATATGAAAAATCGACTTTTATCTTTAAACGCGATTTGCGGCTAAACTAGACGTGCTAGAGGCATCAAAGTTGACACCTATAAAGTTGACTTGCGGCTTAACTAAGCGACCTAGCGACTTCATAAATGCATATTCGTGAAGTGCCAGTTCTAAAAAATAAAAAAAAAGTTGGTAAAAAAAGTATTTTTCCAAAACTTGATGAGCAAAATATTATGGAAATTTAAGTAAATGTAGCACATCAAATGTCTTTTAATCAAAATTCTTGCTATCATACGCTTGCTGGGAGTAAAACCCAATATTATGGAAGTTAAATAATTGTGTCTGAATTTTAAACACTATACAGAAAATAGTGTGGTCGAAACATTATTTTTCGCATAAGAACTGTACTTACCTTAAGGTTCGCTTACAATGCCTGTAGAAAAAATAATTGGTTTGTTCCCGTACTACCTTAAACTGTAAAAATCTATGAAAAACAACATATATGTATGTATAAGAACCCGAATCATATTCTCGTACTCTGATTTTTCGTGGTTTCCACAAAAGAGAGAGCACTTTGGACAGATTAAAAAATTATACCCACCTGTGAATTTCAGTGCAAGAAATTTCTTTGGGCTGAATTACGAACACGGTCATCTTAAAATCAGTTGTTTTTGGTATTGCCGTTTGGGCTTCGTGTTCAAAAATTAGAAATATGGATCATTTTATATTTTCTTAACTAGGAAATAGTTTATTTAAAAAAATTCTATCAGCTATTTTTTGCCAATATTTTACAAAAAAAATGTTTAGAATGTCTCCTTACTCTATTGTTGTTTTTGCTTTATTGCTTGTTTTTTTTTAATGTACCAAGGTTTTTGTTGAAAACGTTCTCGAACTTTTTGGTATTTGTGCTCAGACTCATTGATAGACTTTCATCGCCTTTCTCTCTCAATTTCGACAAGCTGCCAATTTTAGTGCAAAAAGTACTGGAACGGACCTAATATGAACTGCAAAAAATTTAAAAATGTCAAATCATTTTTCCATATAGTTCGCTAAAAATATACAATTTTTATTAGTTCTTCGAACTAATAATTTGAACTCCATACCCGACCCTTAAAGAACTAGTTTAAATATGGCCTTATTTTGTGTTTCACAATCTCAAAATGTTCCTCGGCACTGAACTATGGAAACAAAATATTCGCGCCTCGTGGTTTCCGTTTTCCTTTTCAGTCAAGAAAGTTTAGTTGCTCTAAAGCGTCATTCGGGATAGTTTCTCTAAAGCGTCATTCGGTATATAGTTTCTCTAAAGCGTCATTTTAGTTTTGTGTTTTTTTTTGCATGTTTGCATGTTTGCGTTTTTAAATTTAATATTTACCGCGTGTGTTATAAATTAAAACGATCCGTGAAGAATAACAGGTAAGTTTTTAGCTACTTTTAATTATTTTCTATAAAAATATATATATATGTTTAGATTGATATGGATGTATAGGGAGCTATAAATCTCCCTATACATCCATATCAATCTAAACTTTTTTCTAATTAATAAATTTAAAAAAATCCACCTATAGCGTATTTTTATATAAAATTCATATGGATTTCATAATTTTCATAGATAAACCAAGCTATAGTTTCAAAACTACTTGCTTTTGCGCATTCATTTAGATGATTTCTTGTCTCAAATTTTTTTCTCCTCGTGGTTTCCAAACTTTTTTTTAATTAACAAAAAATAAAAAATTTACCCAAACCGTCTAAAACAAAAGTGTTTGCTGCAATTGCGATCCGTAAAGAAGTTCCTAATCAACCCAATAAAAAGTAGAAATTTAGGTATTTTTAATTATTTTTTATAAAAATATATATGTATAGCTTCCTATACATTCATATAAATCTAAACTTTTTTCTAATTATCAAATTATAAAAAAATCCACCTATAGCGTATTTTTATATAAAATTCATATGGATTTCATAATTTTCATAGATAAACCAAGCTATAGTTTCGAAACTACTTGCTTCTTCGCATTCATTTAAATGGTTCCTAGTCTTGAATTAGGTCCTCTTCGTGGTTACAAAACTCTTTTTTCAAATTAACAAATATAAAAAAAAAATTAAAAAATTTCAATCCAATAGTCGTTTGATATAACATTCATATGGATTATATGGTTTTCATAGATAAACCAAGCTATAGTTTCGAAACTACTTGCTTCTTCGCATTCATTTAAATGGTTCCTAGTCTTGAATTAGGTCCTCTTCGTGGTTACAAAACTCTTTTTTCAAATTAACAAATATAAAAAAAAAATTTAAAAATTTCAATCCAATAGTCTTTTGATATAACATTCATATGGATTTTATGGTTTTCATAGATAAACCAAGCTATAGTTTCGAAACTACTTGCTTCTTCGCATTCATTTAAATGGTTCCTAGTCTTGAATTAGGTCCTCTTCGTGGTTACAAAACTCTTTTTTCAAATTAACAAATATAAAAAAAAAATTTAAAAATTTCAATCCAATAGTCTTTTGATATAACATTCATATGGATTTTATGGTTTTCATAGATAAACCAAGCTATAGTTTCGAAACTACTTGCTTCTTCGCATTCATTTAAATGGTTCCTAGTCTTGAATTAGGTCCTCTTCGTGGTTACAAAACTCTTTTTTCAAATTAACAAATATAAAAAAAAAATTAAAAAATTTCAATCCAATAGTCTTTTGATATAACATTCATATGGATTTTATGGTTTTCATAGATAAACCAAGCTATAGTTTCGAAACTACTTGCTTCTTCGCATTCATTTAAATGGTTCTTAGTCTTGAATTAGGTCCTCTTCGTGGTTACAAAACTCTTTTTTCAAATTAACAAATATAAAAAATTTCAATCCAATAGTCTTTTGATATAACATTCATATGGATTTTATGGTTTTCATAGATAAACCAAGCTATAGTTTCGAAACTACTTGCTTCTTCGCATTCATTTAAATGGTTCCTAGTCTTGAATTAGGTCCTCTTCGTGGTTACAAAACTCTTTTTTCAAATTAACAAATATAAAAAAAAATTAAAAAATTTCAATCCAATAGTCTTTTGATATATCTAACATTCATATGGATTTTATGGTTTTCATAGATAAACCAAGCTATAGTTTCGAAACTACTTGCTTCTTCGCATTCATTTAAATGGTTCCTAGTCTTGAATTAGGTCCTCTTCGTGGTTACAAAACTCTTTTTTCAAATTAACAAATATAAAAAAAAAATTTAAAAATTTCAATCCAATAGTCTTTTGATATAACATTCATATGGATTTTATGGTTTTCATAGATAAACCAAGCTATAGTTTCGAAACTACTTGCTTCTTCGCATTCATTTAAATGGTTCTTAGTCTTGAATTAGGTCCTCTTCGTGGTTACAAAACACTTTTTTCAAATTAACAAATATAAAAAAAAAATTAAAAAATTTCAATCCAATAGTCGTTTGATATAACATTCATATGGATTATATGGTTTTCATAGATAAACCAAGCTATAGTTTCGAAACTACTTGCTTCTTCGCATTCATTTAAATGGTTCCTAGTCTTGAATTAGGTCCTCTTCGTGGTTACAAAACTCTTTTTTCAAATTAACAAATATAAAAAAAAAATTAAAAAATTTCAATCCAATAGTCGTTTGATATAACATTCATATGGATTATATGGTTTTCATAGATAAACCAAGCTATAGTTTCGAAACTACTTGCTTCTTCGCATTCATTTAAATGGTTCCTAGTCTTGAATTAGGTCCTCTTCGTGGTTACAAAACTCTTTTTTCAAATTAACAAATATAAAAAAAAAATTAAAAAATTTCAATCCAATAGTCTTTTGATATAACATTCATATGGATTTTATGGTTTTCATAGATAAACCAAGCTATAGTTTCGAAACTACTTGCTTCTTCGCATTCATTTAAATGGTTCCTAGTCTTGAATTAGGTCCTCTTCGTGGTTACAAAACTCTTTTTTCAAATTAACAAATATAAAAAAAAAAATAAAAATTTTCAATCCAATAGTCTTTTGATATAACATTCATATGGATTTTAGGTTTTCATAGATAAACCAAGCTATAGTTTCGAAACTACTTGCTTCTTCGCATTCATTTAAATGGTTCCTAGTCTTGAATTAGGTCCTCTTCGTGGTTACAAAACTCTTTTTTCAAATTAACAAATATAAAAAAAAAATTAAAAAATTTCAATCCAATAGTCTTTTGATATAACATTCATATGGATTTTATGGTTTTCATAGATAAACCAAGCTATAGTTTCGAAACTACTTGCTTCTTCGCATTCATTTAAATGGTTCCTAGTCTTGAATTAGGTCCTCTTCGTGGTTACAAAACTCTTTTTTCAAATTAACAAATATAAAAAAAAAAATAAAAAATTTCAATCCAATAGTCTTTTGATATAACATTCATATGGATTTTATGGTTTTCATAGATAAACCAAGCTATAGTTTCGAAACTACTTGCTTCTTTGCATTCATTTAAATGGTTCCTAGTCTTGAATTAGGTCCTCTTCGTGGTTACAAAACTCTTTTTTCAAATTAACAAATATAAAAAAAAAATTTAAAAATTTCAATCCAATAGTCTTTTGATATAACATTCATATGGATTTTATGGTTTTCATAGATAAACCAAGCTATAGTTTCGAAACTACTTGCTTCTTCGCATTCATTTAAATGGTTCTTAGTCTTGAATTAGGTCCTCTTCGTGGTTACAAAACTCTTTTTTCAAATTAACAAATATAAAAAAAAAAATAAAAAATTTCAATCCAATAGTCTTTTGATATAACATTCATATGGATTTTATGGTTTTCATAGATAAACCAAGCTATAGTTTCGAAACTACTTGCTTCTTCGCATTCATTTAAATGGTTCCTAGTCTTGAATTAGGTCCTCTTCGTGGTTACAAAACTCTTTTTTCAAATTAACAAATATAAAAAAAAAATTAAAAAATTTCAATCCAATAGTCTTTTGATATAACATTCATATGGATTTTATGGTTTTCATAGATAAACCAAGCTATAGTTTCGAAACTACTTGCTTCTTCGCATTCATTTAAATGGTTCCTAGTCTTGAATTAGGTCCTCTTCGTGGTTACAAAACTCTTTTTTCAAATTAACAAATATAAAAAAAAAAATAAAAAATTTCAATCCAATAGTCTTTTGATATAACATTCATATGGATTTTATGGTTTTCATAGATAAACCAAGCTATAGTTTCGAAACTACTTGCTTCTTCGCATTCATTTAAATGGTTCCTAGTCTTGAATTAGGTCCTCTTCGTGGTTACAAAACTCTTTTTTCAAATTAACAAATATAAAAAAAAAATTTAAAAATTTCAATCCAATAGTCTTTTGATATAACATTCATATGGATTTTATGGTTTTCATAGATAAACCAAGCTATAGTTTCGAAACTACTTGCTTCTTCGCATTCATTTAAATGGTTCCTAGTCTTGAATTAGGTCCTCTTCGTGGTTACAAAACTCTTTTTTCAAATTAACAAATATAAAAAAAAAATTAAAAAATTTCAATCCAATAGTCTTTTGATATAACATTCATATGGATTTTATGGTTTTCATAGATAAACCAAGCTATAGTTTCGAAACTACTTGCTTCTTCGCATTCATTTAAATGGTTCTTAGTCTTGAATTAGGTCCTCTTCGTGGTTACAAAACACTTTTTTCAAATTAACAGATATAAAAAAAATTTAAAAATTTCAATCCAATAGTCTTTTGATATAACATTCATATGGATTTTATGGTCTTCATAGATAAACCAAGCTATAGTTTCAAAACTACTTGCTTCTTCGCATTTGTTTAAATGGTTGCTTGTCTTAAATTTGTTTCTCCTCGTGGTTTCCTTTTCAGTCAAGTTTAACCATCTCTAAAGCGTCATTCAAGTTTTGTGATTTGTCTTCCTTGTTTGCCGTTTTCTAGTTTAATATTTATTGCGTGTGTTACAAATTAAAAAAAAAAAAAAAAAAAAACAAAGTGTTTGCTGCAATGGCGATCCGTAAAGAAGTTCCTAATCAACCAATAAAAGGTAGAAATTTAGGTATCCTATACATTCATATAAATCTAAACTTTTTTCTAATTAGCAAATTATAAACAAATCCACCTATAGTATAGCGTCTTTTGACATAAAAATTCATATGGATTTCTTGATTTTCATACATACAAATATTACTGTCACCACAGTTACAACCATATCACAATTTACCAGGTCTTAGCTCATCACAAAAATATATCCTTTAAAATTGAAAGATAAAACAAATAAAATGCACGATTTGTCGCACGAGCTTTCTCTTATTATATAATGTTGTGTTTGTTTGTTATCTCAAAACGATTATTCCCATTACAGCGAACTTTTTATCAGTTTTCATTAAAAACTACCCTGACTGCCGCCTGCTGTTGAGTACATTTACATTGGAATTGGAAGGCATATTCGTTCGATTTCAACCTTTCTGATATTTTAAATACAAAACGTAAGTTTAAAAACATTAACTAAATTTTATTTATCAAAAATGTGTTTCATAACCCCCTTTCACAGGTTTTGATAAACAAGTACATTTACATTGGAATTGAAAGACATATTCGTTCACTTCACCTTTCTGATTTTTTAAAATGCAAAACGTAAGTTTAAAAACATTAACTAAATTTTATGTATTAAACATATGTTTCATATCCCCCTTTTACAGGTTTTGTGAATATGTGTTTCATAACCCCCTTTCACAGGTTTTGATAAACAAGTACATTTACATTGGAATTGAAAGACATATTCGTTCACTTCACCTTTCTGATTTTTTAAAATACAAAACGTATTCATATGGATTTTATGGTTTTCATAGATAAACCAAGCTATAGTTTCGAAACTACTTGCTTCTTCGCATTCATTTAAATGGTTCCTAGTCTTGAATTAGGTCCTCTTCGTGGTTACAAAACTCTTTTTTCAAATTAACAAATATAAAAAAAAAATTAAAAAATTTCAATCCAATAGTCTTTTGATATAACATTCATATGGATTTTATGGTTTTCATAGATAAACCAAGCTATAGTTTCGAAACTACTTGCTTCTTCGCATTCATTTAAATGGTTCCTAGTCTTGAATTAGGTCCTCTTCGTGGTTACAAAACTCTTTTTTCAAATTAACAAATATAAAAAAAAAATTAAAAAATTTCAATCCAATAGTCTTTTGATATAACATTCATATGGATTTTATGGTTTTCATAGATAAACCAAGCTATAGTTTCGAAACTACTTGCTTCTTCGCATTCATTTAAATGGTTCTTAGTCTTGAATTAGGTCCTCTTCGTGGTTACAAAACACTTTTTTCAAATTAACAGATATAAAAAAAATTTAAAAATTTCAATCCAATAGTCTTTTGATATAACATTCATATGGATTTTATGGTTTTCATAGATAAACCAAGCTATAGTTTCAAAACTACTTGCTTCTTCGCATTTGTTTAAATGGTTGCTTGTCTTAAATTTGTTTCTCCTCGTGGTTTCCTTTTCAGTCAAGTTTAACCATCTCTAAAGCGTCATTCAAGTTTTGTGATTTGTCTTCCTTGTTTGCCGTTTTCTAGTTTAATATTTATTGCGTGTGTTACAAATTAAAACAAAAAAAAAAAAAAAAACAAAGTGTTTGCTGCAATGGCGATCCGTAAAGAAGTTCCTAATCAACCAATAAAAGGTAGAAATTTAGGTATCCTATACATTCATATAAATCTAAACTTTTTTCTAATTAGCAAATTATAAACAAATCCACCTATAGTATAGCGTCTTTTGACATAAAAATTCATATGGATTTCTTGATTTTCATACATACAAATATTACTGTCACCACAGTTACAACCATATCACAATTTACCAGGTCTTAGCTCATCACAAAAATATATCCTTTAAAATTGAAAGATAAAACAAATAAAATGCACGATTTGTCGCACGAGCTTTCTCTTATTATATAATGTTGTGTTTGTTTGTTATCTCAAAACGATTATTCCCATTACAGCGAACTTTTTATCAGTTTTCATTAAAAACTACCCTGACTGCCGCCTGCTGTTGAGTACATTTACATTGGAATTGGAAGGCATATTCGTTCGATTTCAACCTTTCTGATATTTTAAATACAAAACGTAAGTTTAAAAACATTAACTAAATTTTATTTATCAAAAATGTGTTTCATAACCCCCTTTCACAGGTTTTGATAAACAAGTACATTTACATTGGAATTGAAAGACATATTCGTTCACTTCACCTTTCTGATTTTTTAAAATGCAAAACGTAAGTTTAAAAACATTAACTAAATTTTATGTATTAAACATATGTTTCATATCCCCCTTTTACAGGTTTTGTGAATATGTGTTTCATAACCCCCTTTCACAGGTTTTGATAAACAAGTACATTTACATTGGAATTGAAAGACATATTCGTTCACTTCACCTTTCTGATTTTTTAAAATACAAAACGTAAGTTTAAAAACATTAACTAAATTTTATGTATTAAACATATGTTTCATATCCCCCTTTTACAGGTTTTGTGAATAAGTAGCTACCAATTTGTAATTTTTCCGATTTGTGGGGGTATTTCTGTAAAAATAAATTTCTGTCAAAATTGTTTCAAAGAAGTTAATTATAAAAGAAGTAAATTATACAGTAAAATTATCTCTTAATTGCTGGGTTTTTTTAAATTTTAATTTCAATTCATTTCAAATTTTAATTAATTTCAAACTTAGGTCACTATTCAGAAAGTTGCTACTGTTGAAATTATTGTTTCCAAAACTATTTCACATCCGTCCTTTAAAAAAAAAAATTAAAAATGATCTGTTTCATATGTAAAAAAAAAATTGATTCAATTAATATACTCATTAACCATCTTAAAAAATCTCATGATCTAAAAACAAATAGCTTAATAAGATGCGTCGAAAAATCTTGTTATCAAGCTTTTCAAGACTTAGGAAGCTTCAAAAGGCATTTACTCAGAAAGCATAAGCAGGAAAATAAGATAGTTAGTCACTCTTATGTAGAAGTTGAATCCTCTTACGTCGAAAATAACTTTGAAGATAACGTACCTAAAAACATATTACCGCCGGTAGAAAATCAAACACCTATGATAGAATACAGTATGAAAAGTGATCTCGTCGCGTTTTTTAAATCTGCTTCAATATTAGCATTAAAGTTGCACAGCAACCACAATTTTAATCGAAAAGATGTTTACGATGTACAAAAAAATGTACAGCAGTACATTATAGATCCACTTTTAAAAATTATCAAATGTTTTTCTAGCAACAAAATTAATGACATTAATCCTAAAACACACAACGAATTAGAAGACTTGATATATGAATTCAAAAATACATTCAAACTTTCAAGCACTGATTATCGATTTTTTCAATGGCTAAAAGAAGAACAATTAATAGAAGATCCCAAAGAGTTCGTCATAGACCAATCCATTGACAAGGTATTTCGTAATGGAAGCCTTGAATATGACGAACACAAAGTTAAAGGTATAATAATGCCATTACGTTTTCAGTTTAAGAAGGTATTTGAAAAAAAAGGTATGTTAACTAATGTTCTTAAAAATATAGAGAGTCTATCGTTAAATACAAATAGCATTAACAATTTTGTTCAAGCTGAGGTATGGAAAAATAAATGTAAAATGTACCCAGGGAAACAACTTATTCCATACTTTTTATATAATGATGAATTTGAGGTCAATAACCCTTTAGGTTCGCATAGTGGTCAACATTCAGTAAGCAATATTTATTACTCGTTTCCCTGCTTACCAGAAAAAGAGTCAAAGCTTGAAAACATTTTTTTAGGAGCAGTCATTAAGTCTAAAGATATAAAATCCTTTGGAAATGAAAAGTGCTGGAAAGCGTTAATCGATGACTTAATAGATCTTGAAGTAAATGGAATTGACATAACAACGGAAAATGGCGTGGTAAAAGTACATTTTATTCTAGGATTACTTTTAGGAGATAATTTGGGAATGAATTCATTTCTTAATTTTAATAGATCTTTTGTAAGTACTAGCTTCTGCAGGTTCTGTAAAATGAATAAGTTACAAACTCATAAAGCCAGTTCCGAAAATGCAACACTTATGAGAAACGAAACAAATTATGCACAGGATGTTGTAGAAAATTGTTCTTCTGAAAGTGGAATCCGTCAAATTTCTCTTCTTAATCAAATACCATCATTTCACGTAGTTGAAAACTATAGTGTAGATGTAATGCATGATGTATTTGAAGGTGTTTGTCACTATAATCTTTGTCATGCTATAAATCATTTTATGGAAAATGCAAAATATTTTAACTTGGAAACATTAAATTCAAGAAAACGTTACTTTAATTACGGTCCAATAGAAATTGATAATATTTCGGGTGATATAACCACGTTACATTTATCTAAAAAAACATTTAAAAATGTCTGCCCGAGAAATGATGACATTTGTTTATTACTTTCCGCTCATGATTGGTGATTTAGTACATCACGAAGATGAGGTTTGGAAGTTTCTTGTAAATTTTTTCGAAATAATTGATATGATACTTTGTTATGAAATTAATACAACATTTATAGATATTTTAAGTCATAAAATAACAACTCATAACATAGATTATGTTCGCCTTTTCAATGACACACTTAAACCTAAACATCATAATCTCATTCATTACCCAACTGTTCTTCAAAAATCAGGTCCTCTTAAAACATTTTGGTGTTTCAAATATGAAGCAAAACATAGACAGTTCAAGGTATACTCTCATGCTACAACATCACGTAAAAACATTTGTCTCAGTTTAGCTAAGAAATATCAGCTTCAGTTTGCGTATTGTATAGTAGAACCTTTCACTAATACTGACTGTTATTCATTTAATGAATCTAATCGCGCGAAAAGTTGCTATGAAAACATTATATCGGGCATTTTAAAGATTCCAGACAAAGCAATAAAATCATTTTCAAAAATTAAATACAATGGATATTTGTTTAAAACTGAATTTTATGTATCACTTTATAAAGGTGGTGATATTGAACTTTATGTTATCTTAAATATTTTTGAAAGGGAATTTCGTTGTATTTCACTTTTTTGTCAAAAATTAAACATGATTCAATATAATCCCCACTTTTTAGCTTATGATATAGAACCAGAACAATTGGGAGAGTTTTCAATCGTAGACATTAAAGACATAGTTGGACCTCCTTTAACTAAAGTTAAAACCTCGAGAGGTAAAACAATGATTAGAGTCAAGGAATATTACTTGGCAAGCATATAAAAACAATTTTGTTTACTTGCGGTTATAGAAACCTATTTTTATCGAAAACGGCTCCTACGATTTTATTAAAACTTTTTTTTTAATAAAAAAATAGAACAGTTTTTTCCTAATCGGATTTTTTCACAAACCGCTCAACAGATTGTGATTAAATTTTTAATGTGAGATGGCTTCATGGTTAATAGAATGTGTTTCAAAATTTTCTAAAAAAGTTTATTTTTTGTAATTTTTTAAAGCATATTTTTTTTCTTTTGAAAATTAATTGATTAATTTATATTTCTGGATAAAACTTACGGATTTTTTTTAAAATAATATACTCAAAAAAATTTCAAAATATATTTTCGAAAAAAATAAAAAAAAAAAAACTAGACTAACGATTTTGAAATTATTTTTTCCCTATACACGAAACAGTAAATAAAATCAGATGAAATACGTTTTGAATAGTGATTTTTGAGTAATAAAACAAATTTTCACATGTTTTTTCCTGTTTTATTATTTAAATTTAATATTTCCAAAATCTCAAGTTCCAATACCAATTGGTTGTAACCCAGTTATGCACTTTAATATTTACCTAGTTCTAAAAATTATCAGATATAAACTTTATTACTTTGTAAACAAACTGAAATCAGCTTTAAAAGAAAAATATGGGGTCTATATCGGATGAATACAATAAAACTGATAATGATAACTCTCAAATTTTGGATCAAATCGATATGAACATGAACTCACAGGAATTGCCAGATATTATCCTTGAAGATCAGCCAGAAGAAAATAATTCGGTTTACGCTAACCCAGGATATATTGTTATAAACGTACCAAACCGCGACACATATTATAAAGATGAAGTTTTTGAAACTGAAGCAAAAAAAGAAGAAGAGCTAAAATCACTCCTTAAAAGCTGGGAGTTATGTGAACTAGAAGATTATTTTGTTGGTAAGAATCATATTTACTATACACATTATTATTATTATATTACATATTTACTTAAAAAAAAGAAAGATACAAGCTCGGAAAGTTTAGAAACATTTTTATACATATATTAGATATTAATTTAATTATTAAATATAACTCATTAATATTTATTTTTAAATAGAGCAAAAAATTTTCGTTCCCATCTTAAAAATAATAAGGGCATGTGACGTCGAAAAAGTAGTAAAAACTTTTCCCCTTGGTTCTCAAATTCTGTTCAAAGACTGTCTAGAAAAGTGGCGAGAGTCCATAGGATGCTCTTTTACGGCTTCTGAATTATCGATAGAATCCGTCAGAAATAGCATTGCCTCATTTGACAATTCTACAAGATGTTCAACTCCAAGCAATTCAGCACTCAGCGACATTTCCGATATTGATGAAGGTGGTATTTCACTTAGCAAAATATTAGACAGCTCGAGTAAAGGCCAGTTGATAATTGATTTTTACAAAACCAACAACAAATTTGAAGAAGAACAGCGGATTACGTTAATTAATATTGTTGCAAGCTATTTCATAGAAAATAAGAAGCATTTGAGTCTAAGAACAAGTCAAAAAATTGAAAATCAAATCATTGAACACTTTCAAACAGAAAAACTCGTAAGCTATCATAAAAACGGCAACTCGAGCTGAATTGGAATTGCTTTCAAGGTATCCGTTTCGGATAAAAAAGATTGAAATATAAAAACGCGTTCATTTGACAAATGGATTTGCTGTTTTGGTTGCAATACACGGCACAAATCTTTTTGATCAAATTAATATCTATGTTTATACAGTACATGTATGAATTTCGTATAAAATTATGCGTGTAGCTGTCAAAAACATTTTCACTTAAACGCTTCACATCGCACGCGGTAATGCGCGTTAAATATTTCATCGGAAGATAAGTTCGATTTGTGAATCCGAACGGATACCTCGATTCGGCTGATTATAATTAATAGCATATTAAAAAATTTAATGACTTTTTAAATGTTTAAAAGGTAATGGCTTATTAAATATTTTAGGCATACTACAGAAATGCTAGGAGAGGAAGAATTTACATCAGATATATGAATCTTAAATCAGGCATCAATAAATCTTTTAATTTAACTCCAACTAGTTCAACAAAATCAGGAAAAGATACAAATACAACCAAGAAAAGAAAACTATTTGGTAACTGCTAGAGTATAAATTGAAGTTATTTTAATTCAATTGTTATCTTAGTTCCGGAAATGAATGCCGAAGATTGCATTAAATCACTTAAATTTGACAATTTGACACCTACAGAAACTGATAGCTATTGGAAGGCATGCACAAAGTATAGACTCAACCAAATGCAAAGTTCAGGTTCGACATCGGAAATTTTAAAGGAATGGGCACATTATAAGGAACCTCTCGGTCACAGAATGGTAATAATCTTTACATGAACATTGTACATAGCATAATTTTGGACATAGACATTTTTTCTAAAATGTTTCCCTTATAGAAAAAAAAGACTTAGAAATTCTCGCATAATTTTGGACTTAAAAAAACTTTAAAAATTTTTCCCATAGAAAAAAGACTTAGAAATTTTCGCATAATTTTGGACTTAGAAAATTTTAAAAATTTTTCCCATAGATAAAAGACTTATTTTGGACTTAGAAAATTTTAAAAATTTTTCCCATAGAAAAAAGACTTAGAAATTTTCGCATAATTTTGGACTTAGAAAATTTTAAAAATTTTTCCCATAGAAAAAAGACTTAGAAATTTTCGCATAATTTTGGACTTAGAAAATTTTAAAAATTTTTCCCATAGAAAAAAGACTTAGAAATTTTCGCATAATTTTGGACTTAGAAAATTTAAAAAATTTTTCCCATAGAAAAAAGACTTAGAAATTTTCGCATAATTTTGGACTTAGAAAATTTTAAAAATTTTTCCCATAGAAAAAAGACAGAAATTTTCGCATAATTTTGGACTTAGAAAATTTTAAAAATGTTTCCCATAGAAAAAAGACTTAGAAATTTTCGCATAATTTTGGACTTAGAAAATTTTAAAAATTTTTCCCATAGAAAAAAGACTTAGAAATTTTCGCATAATTTTGGACTTAGAAAATTTTAAAAATGTTTCCCATAGAAAAAAGACTTAGAAATTTTTGCATAATTTTGGACTTAAACAATTTTTAAAATTTTTCTCATGGAAAAAAGACGAAAAATTTTTAATATTTTTTACCATAGAAAAAAGACTTATTAAGAAAAAAGACTTAAAGAAAATTATTATTACTACAATTTTTTTTAGATCAACATGGACTTTCAAGCTTTGTGCAAAACAACCTATTCCTTGATGGACAACTTTGACCAACATTTTGAACATATCTTAGAGTTCTTGCGATTGGAAAACAATGTTAAAGACAAAGAAACGAAAAATTTGTTGGATTCTTTAAGTTCAGAGAATGGTTTTAATGTAGGTTAGCTTTCGTTCCATATTTTTATATTAAAACTAAACTAAAAAAAAATTAATATTACTTAACGAAAAAATCTAATTTTAAAACATAAATAAAAACCACATTAAACATTATTTACATAATTTGTTTTTTCTTCTTTAGAGTCAAAAAATGTCATGCTTTTAAGAAGCATGCACGGATATTTCGTGCCCACTCAGAGAACTGTTGTTAAAGACAATACGGGCAAAAGAAGCACTCTTAAGTTTACCATCAAAGACTCACAAGAAGCATTCGTGTACATAGGGAAATGTATTCAAGAGGTTGAGAACCATTTACTCCATCTGGCAAAAAGGTCGGGGGCAATACAGCCCTTTGTTATAGCTATCGGGGATAAAATTTCAGATTTAAATGAATTTTTCGTTTTTTTCGACGGCGTTAAATACAAATTTAAAAATTTTATCAGAGCGGTTGATGTTTGCTTTAAAATTTTTCATGTCTTTAATTTAGAATACCCAACCGCCTGTTCAACTTTTTGGAACTTTATTCAAAATTATTTTTACCAAATTTCTGTAAAATCACCTCTTCCTAAACATCAAATTTTTTCCGATTATCTCGTAACTAAAAAAATGTAAATATCAATTTCAAAACAAAATTATAAACTTAAAAACAAAATGTAAATTTCATTTTAAATTTTAAAACTAAACTATAAACTATAAAATTGTAAATTATAAAAAAAATATTGATTTCAACTTCAATAAAACAAACAATTCCGAGTAAACTTCTAAATAGATAATCTTTTTTTTGTATTCAAGATGAATACAATTACTTCCTTTAAAGACTTTTCAGCTGACTGGGATGAAAGGCTAGGCTATGGAATCTACATGGAATAGTACAAAATGAACGTAAGTCATTCTATCAATAAACAAAGTTTACTAGATCAATGGCTCAATGAAAAAATTTAATTGGTCCAACGTAAGAAATACATACCCCCAATGAAAATAGTTCATTAAATCAATGAAACAATTTCATTAGTTCAACGTAGGAAATACATACTCCCAATGAAAATAGTTCATTGAATCAATGAAAAAATTTCATTGGTTCAACGTAAGAAATACATACCCTCAATGAAAATAGTTCATTGAATCAATGAAAAAATTTCATTGGTTCAACGTAAGAAATACATACCCCCAATGAAAATAGTTCATTGAATCAATGAAACAATTTCATTGGTTCAACGTAAGAAATACATACCTCCAATGAAAACAGTTCATTGAATCAATGAAAAAATTTTATTGGTTCAACGTAAGAAATACATACCCCCAATGAAAATAGTTCATTGAATCAATGAAACAATTTCATTGGTTCAACGTAAGAAATACATACCCCCAATGAAAATAGTTCATTGAATCAGTGAAAAAATTTCGTTGGTTCAACGTAAGAAATACATAACCCCAATGAAAATAGTTCATTGAATCAATGAAACAATTTCATTGGTTCAACGTAAGAAATACATATCCTCAATGAAAATAGTTCATTGAATCAATGAAAAAATTTCATTGGTTCAACGTAAGAAATACATACCCCCAATGAAAATATTTCATTGAATCAATGAAAAAATTTCATTGGTTCAACGTAAGAAATACATACCCCCAATGAAAATAGTTCATTGAATCAATGAAACAATTTCATTGGTTCAACGTAAGAAATACATACCCCCAATGAAAATAGTTCATTAAATCAATGAAAAAATTTCATTGGTTCAACGTAAGAAATACATGCCCCAATGAAAACAGATCATTGAATCAATGAAAAAATTTCATTGGTTCAACGTAAAAAATACATACCCCCAATGAAAATAGTTCATTGAAACAATGAAAAAATTTCATTCATCTTACGAAAAACTACAAAAAAAAATGTGAATTTAAGTAATTAATCATCGATTCAACGAAAAAAAATTCATTGGCTCAATGAAAATTCATTGATTCAATGAAACATATTCATTGGCTCAACTACGCTTTTATTTTTTGTACGACAAAAAAATTTAAAACAATGAAAATAATTCATTGTTTCAATGTACGTGATTCTTTGCCTCAATGATTGTTGCATTGCTTAAAATAATTTTTAAAAAAATATTCAATGAACTTTTTTCATTGCATTAATGTAAAATTCATTGAGCAATGAACATTTTCATTGAGCAATGATTTCTTTCATTGAGCAATGAACACGCTTACATTGGAACAATGAAACAAATCATCGGCTGAATTTTAATGAAAAATACATTGTCACAATGCCAGAATTCGTTGTTATAATGTACATTTTTGGTTCAGTGTAGCATTGCTATATATATGTATGTATGTTTATACGCATATAAAGTATATAGTTACCATAATGATAACTAAAACTAAGTCCTTGTTTTCACAACATTCTCTATCAATTTCGTCTTATATAGAAGCACTTCAAAGTAAATTTAATTCACGTTATCAATTTGGCAAAGCTATTTACAAGGTATTTGCTAATTAAATTCGTCTCAGGTGCATTCCATGGAAAGCAGATCAAGAGAGTAATTTACCTACCCAACAATAGCTTCAGCATACCTTATATATTATATATGCCCGCCACCCGCCCCCAGTCCCTCAAACCCGATTCACTGTTGTTGCCTTACTACTACCTCCCCTTATGCCTGCACCTCGGCATGCCTTAAAGATAACAAGTAAGCAAGAAAACATTTTTGTATATACTCGTACATACATACATAAGATAAGATAGAAGAGTGAAAAATGAGACGTTCCGACACTTAAGCATCTTTTCAAGAGCAAACACACTGATGCTGATGAGATGATGAGTAGGGTATATAGTTGTACCACGATTGGGGGTATGAATATATACGGTAGATATTCATATACAGATGGAAGTTCGTCAGCAGTTTACCCACTTCACAACATATAACAAGAGTCATCGTCGTCATATTCACATTTAACGATCGCATTACATAAAGAGGTTTTTCTTTGAAATACAACCTTCAGAGTTAATCCAAAGTTACAAGAGAAATGCCTCTTTCAAGACACTTGAAGAATTAAAAACAGATTTTTGTTTTCGTCAGCTTGTGGGTGGGTGGTTGGCATGAAGGGGGGAGGGGGACGAGCAAGAAAGGCCTTTTGAAATTCTTAAGTCGTCGTAACTAAGGAACAGATTTTTGTATGTAATTTCATTAATGATGGCGGAAATTAGATGCTTTGTATGAAAATTGGTGTAACAAGCTAACAATTTTTTTTTATTATTATTATTTTTTTTTTTTTTTGAAGTACAAAAAGTGTAACTTTTGTTTGTGAGAAACGTACATATGTAGTTATATGATATGTACTACCATTTGAAAACATCTTTTGGGTTTTCATATTTTGTTTATTTGCACATTCAAAAATTCGTAAGATGTGTTACCCTGATTGTGACATGATTTTTCTTTTTAAGAATTTCAATTTTAACTGGGTCAATCTTTTTGTTTTACGAGCTTTTTTAAATTAACACTAAAATGTAAGGAAAGATTCAGTATACAAAAAAAAAATACCTATCTGTACAGAGGACAATCTAAGCTTCCATTTATTTATTTCATTTATAGACAAATCTTCTGGGATTGCAACTGGAAGTTAATAAATTTTTTTTGAACCAACATAAAAGAAACTAGCCCGACTAACGATTTTTTAATTTTTGACTTTTTTCTGATTAGTTATAAATTTTAAATAGACGCCACGAGGAGAGTAATTCTGTAATCCTAATTGAGAGGAGTTTTGTAATTCGTCGGATAAATACTTTTGTATTTGAAATTGATCCTTTTTTAACCGCACGTGAAGCATTCCACATTCGTGTATGTGGAATGCTTCACATGACTCTATTCGCCCTCCTATAATAGCGATATTCAGTGTGGCAGTAGGCAGACTTAAAAAAAAAATAAAAATAAACATGACTTTAGGTCCAATAGACAAAATTTCTAGCGGTTCAAAATATGGAGAAATCTCAGTTAAAAGAAAAGAGGGGGCGTGGTAGTAGACGGATTTCCAAAAAAAAAACAAATATGTTATGGTTTTGAGTGCTGTGAGATTTATTATAAATTTTCAGCTTTTTAAGGAAGTTATGTCAGGATACAATACTTATATAATAATAATAGGCGGGATAAATAACATATATCAAGCTTCAGATTGAAGAGAGTTTAATAACAAAACATAAGCTTTCTCAAAACATTAAACAAGAAAAAAATAAAAATATATTTACAACATATGTAGGCGTGGTAGTGGGCGGTTTAAAAAAATACACATGTTTATGCTTCAAGTTTCAAGATTATTATAAACTTTCAGCAATCTAAGGATAATACAACTATAAAGGTAAAATTCTTATATAAGAAAAGTGGGCGTAGTAGTGGTCGGGACAATTAAAACATGTCATAATTTGGGCTTGAACAGACCTTTACTAAATTACTAAAATATTTTAAAATATGATAAAAAATACTTTCTAAACTAAATATAGCAATAAACTTTTTAAATTTCGGCATAATTAGTTCAGGAGTCTATGTATAAGCCTCATACAAACTAACATTCCTTTTTATATATTTAAATAAATTTGGTGAATTAGTGAGTTACGATGTATTCATTTATATAAGGGCGACGAAATTATAAACAAAACAGTAGATTTAAAAAAAAAGCACGAACAATCCTGCCTCACTTGGGCGCCATTTTTTCATTGTGAAGTTGGTGGAAAATAAAATTTTTTTAAAAACGTCAATACAGTGTTAAATCTGAACGCAGCCGCTGCCCGCCGTTGCGTTGAATTGCAAGCTTGTATTAGGAATAAAAATCCGATCGAAAATTGTCACTGTTTTATCTAATTTACGAGACGCTTCGTATTTTGGAGGCATATCAAATTAAAATGTACATATGTCATTAAGAACAAAGTTTAGATTTTTTTAGTTGTATTTGTGATCTGTTTTATATACACAAAAAGAAAAAGCCATTATGCCAAAAGAGATGTGATGGCGCCCAAAAGTAAATTAAATAAGTATTCTGTCCCCAACGTTGATCTGTTGGTTTTTTTTTTGCTTATTTTTTTTTTCCAGAATTTCACTTTCACAAAAAAAAACACGAAATATAAATGTTAATGAGACTGAATTTACATCCCTCTCCTGCTGTGTCTTATACTCGTACCAACTCGAGTTGCGATAATGTAATTTTATGCATTTCCCTCATTTTTCGCTCGAATGTCTAACTTATTCTTTCATCTGTGGCGTTCTTTCTTTAGATGCACTATACGCGCGCCACGCCATGCCGCCTGTTATGGTATATGTATTTGAAAGACTACGAGTACAAGATATACGGAGTAAGAAAAAATACATTTTGTCCTTTCTGTCATAGTATCGCTTTGTGTGAACTTTTCAATTTGCCATTGGAAAAAAAAAATAAAACTAACACACAAACCAAGCAACCTTCCGAACTGAACCCAAGCCCAACCCCAATCTAACCAACCAACAGGGAGCTGTTCTGTACGGCGGCGGCGGCAGATCGAGGACCCTTATTTTAATGACGAGGACGACCTCGCTAACGTTATGTATGATTTTTCTTTTGTTTCTCTCATTTGGCATTTTTCTTCATCATTCTTTTCGAATGGTTTTCTCCCTTTCCATAGCTAAAGGGGATAATTTTGTAGTTTTAAGTTTTTTGTCGGGTTGGAAGCGCTCCAGGAATTTTAATTTTAACTTAAACGTTAGGATAGAATAAAAGCACATACACATCATATACACAGTAGAACAGTTGTAGCCCCCCTTCTACCTCTCTGTACCTAGAACACGGAAAAGTTTTATCCTTTTCTTATAGATTTTTTATATTTTTTTTTATTTAAGGTTTGTTTTTGTTTTATAGCGTTTCGAATTTTATTTTTCTTTCTCATTTCTTTTTTTTTTTAACAAAGTAAAGTTTTTGTTTTCATAATTTCATAATTTGGCCTCAATCTCTCGTACTGTGTAATTAATTTTACCTAATTGTACTCGAGGAGGTTTTATCAAGCAATGTCCGTTTTTGGTTTTTTTTTTTTTAATATAGAATTTCGCCACAGCGAGTAATGTGTTATTAACATTTGGTTTTGCGAAGCTCATTATTTTCTGTTAGTCCTTTACTTTTTTTCTGTTGATTTCTATCTATTTTTTTTGCTGATTTTTCTGTAGTTTTTTTCATTAGTGTGGTTAGAATTGTTTCAGATCGTAGACCACATAATGTCATCACATTAGTGTCCTGGGATGATGCCAGAGGATGTATATACATCATTAGTGTGAGTCTTTTCGATGTTCATCAGTAATCTTGTATCTACTTAGAGACATCGAATATTTACCTCTGTGTAAAAAAAAAAAAAAAAAAACAGACAAATTAATGAAATAAACTTTGTGTCAAGAAGAAAACGACTTATTCGAATCAAGGGACTTGTTTTGGAACTAACTACTTCCTGTAATGTGATGTTATCTATTTTCTTCTTTTTTTTTTATTAGATATGTTGTTCTGAAACTCACACCTGTGAGTAGAAATATACCACAAGGTATAATAAAAGACTTTCATTAAAATACTTTTATTATAAGAATTCACTAGTAAATTAGATTTGAGATGAAACAAAGAGAAATTGGATCTCAAAGGAACACTGTTTCGTAATTTCTTTTATTATTTGTTAAGTTTTTTTTTTTTTTTTTTGGGAATAATATTTTTGTCTGATGTTGTTAGTTAATATAAAAGGAGATGTCAACCAAGGAATTTGTATTCCCGTTAGAAATAAGAATATTTCTCAAAGTTTCTTTAATGTGTGCATACAAAGATACCATACTATCGTTGTGCGTCGTTCAATGGAAACACATTAAAGGCCAGTTTGTTCACAGCTGATCATCTTTAATTAAAGATTATTGGAACTGGTAAAACATAAAATGTGCATGGTAATCAAATTTTTTTCATAAAGGAGTCCACAATTTGGGTTCTTATTGTTCTTAATCATTAAAATTTGCTAATCAGCCGATTTTGGTTGATTAACGGAATTTAGTTCGAATTTTTAAAAGTCAAAGAAATTGGCCCTAAGTTAATTTTATCGAAACATGTATAGCTCTCTTATAAATGGGTCATATAATTAACCATACATTTTCAATATTGGTAATAATGATTTTTTGATGTGTAAACAATAAACATCTATATCGGCTGCGGTAGGGTAAACTAAAAACGTATGCCTTAAGCCGGAGCCATACCTATCTCGTGTGGTGTGTTGTAGATTGATGTGTTGTGTCGCTGACTGTGCACAATAATCACAATTTTGTCTTGCAAACTTTCGTTTTTTGTTTCGCTATTTACTTAATTCTCTTCCCCGAACACTCTCTTATCTTTCCCATCACTGAAAAATATGTCTCCGTATGGCGCAATCGGTAAAAGATTGATTCCAACGCAATACACTACACCACAACACATTAAACGAGACAAATATGGCTCTAGGCATATTAAATACATTGAAGCGACAGCGACACACGACTCCACAACACACCACACGAGATAAGTCTGGATCCGGCTTTACATGTAATACGTTCCGTGTCACAAATTGCGCGTTAATTGCATACGTTCAGTAACAAAACTCTGGCACTTGGACGAACATTGATGTTTAAACATCTTAACCGTGGGTCTCAGCACTCACACAATTTTCTTAAATATATATATTTTTTTTAAATGAAATTCTCGTGGAGGCTGCGTTTTTTGTGTAGTGTTACAAATATTTAGATATAATTTCGTAGGTATATCTGATTTGTTTTAAAAATCTCCCATACGATTTGTATGGAAAAAAGAAAATTGCCATGATCGACCTCTAAATTTCATTTTGAGCTACGAAGGAACGTACCCAATATTGAACGTATCCAATATGCATCAACGTATCGTAACGTGTAACAGCACAACGTAATGTGCTAGAGAAATTTCTACGTTTTAAGTTTACCTTACCACCGGTATGGATGTTTACACATCAATAAAATTAAAATCAAACCTTTTTCAAAATGGCGGCTTTTCCCTTTCAACCTTACTGGTAATCCACTCCACATATTATCTTATTTTTGAAACGACAAATGCAAAACGGTCCTTTCAACATCAAAATGCCGAATTAAGGAAAATGATTACAGCGCGAAAAAAAGTCATCCTTTTTCAGGGAAATAAAATAAAATCAATTTGTGACCCAACCTTTCGTAAACGAGGAACTCTTTAAACTACTTTATTGGATGAGATCCTTCTGTAGAATTCAGGAATTATACTAACTGAGCTGACAGCAAAAAAAAGGGCTCAAATTAAGATTATATTTGGGTTTTTTAAATTCGATTTAACACCTTACAACGCTAAGCACGGAATTCTACCTTTAAGTGAACCATTAACTAAATTTTCATTGATTGAAATTGTTTTTTATTTCTCCCCAAACTCTATACCTATTGGCTTTTGCAATAAAAAAGGTTTTTTTTTTTAACCATCAAAGAAATCATCTCACGTACCTATACAAAAATAAATTTGCAATTATTTTATAGATGAGCAGAAAATTTCCACAAATCGCCAACGTTATGGTTATCCTGCAAATGAAAGGTAAATTCTCACAGGAGTTTAAATCACATGGAACAGTATGTACATTGTACACATACATACATATATAACAGTGCGGGGGATTGAAAATTGGAAATTGGCAATTAATGCACGCGTGATTATAGAGGTTCTCTCTAATTGTTATTCAATTTCTATCAGGGAAATGAAATAAATTAATTTGAAAGGATATTAAGCATAAAATTATTATTTAAAATTTATGTAGATGAACAAAGAGAATACAATATAACTATACAGACACCCGTCATACATAAAATACAATACATATATATATTTGAACTAATAATACAAAATTAAGGTTAAAAAAATTATATAATTTCGAAGCCGGTCAGGTGCAATATTTATGTGGATTTGAATAATAAGCAAACGTTTTTGTATGGGGTGTTTGTGTGTGTATGGTGCGTATATGCTGCAATTATAAACATTGTAATTTTAATATTCATCAAACTCTTATATTGGATTTGTAAATGATGTTTATTTTCAGTTTAACTTTAGATTGTGAAATTACAATAAATTATTCGGAAGCACTTTAAAAAACACAATTGATATAATTTTAATGGAATTTATTTAAGATTATTAAATTTTGTTTAGCTTGATTTTGTTGAAAAATGTTGTCTGTTTTTTTTTTTGTTTTTTTTTTTATTAATCGGGCTTAATTTGCATTGAATTATTAAGGGGATGTTAGCTTCATTGTTTCGTGGAATTTTGATACAGAAAAGGTAGAATTTTTCGTGAAAGGTTATAAGAAAGGATATTTTCATATCTGAAAGAGGGATATTAAAAAAACTAAGTTTAGAGCTCGTGACAGCAGTAGAAATTTTGAATTAGTGGAAAGGTAGGAAAAAAGTACATTAACAATTTTGCTCAAATTTTGTGATGAGGTTTTTTTAGAAGCAGGTGGAAATTAATTATTTTGGTTCATCAACATTTTTATATACATATTTTTGAATATGAGGCAATATCGCAGTCAAAAGTGACAGCTCTGATATTCGGTCACGTAATTTAGTTAAAAGCTAATACAAATTAGTCGCCGAACAATTAAGTCGATATTTGAAAAGCTGAAGACACCTTAGATAATTTTGAACCAATCTCTAAATCATGTTAAAAGTATTGGGCATTTTTAAAAATGTTTAACCATATTGACGCAATTATTAGCAAAATTTTATCCACTTTTAAAAATGTTCAATAATTTTAAAACGATTGTGTGGTCTAAATGTTGTCACGACCACTAATTATTCTTTTAAGTTAGTGCAGTTTGAATACAATTTTATTATTGTTTCATTAAAGTTCTGAATAAAACTTTCCTGAGATTGTCTGCTAGAGACGATATTTTCTAAAAGGATTTTCGGCAGAACTTTCATTTTGATGTGCGTGCAATTTATATGGATAATAACCGGGTTGGGGTCAAAACTTTTGTTACTTTTTTATATTTAAATCAAGCTTATTGTATTTTGGCTTATAGTGGCCTCTTTGATGATCTGTAAAAGTCCTAGGTTGTACTTTTGTTTTAAATAAAATAAAATACTAAAACCCAAAATCAAGAAATTTAAAATCTGAAAACCCCGAAATTTCGAAAACCCATAATCCAGAAAACCAAAATCCTGAAAGTAAAAGTTTTACAAAGAAGACAATTTTAAAGACTTTACTAAACAATTTGAACATTTTTTTTTTTCAGTTTTAATTAAAGGATTTTGGCTTTTCGGGATTTTGGATTTACATACTTGATTTTTGGTTTTCTGGGCTTTCTGTATTTTGGGTTTTCGGGATAATGGGTTTTCTGGATTTTGGGTTACCTAGATTTTGGATTCTGTTCGATTGGAATTAAAGTTAACTAGAAACATTTATAATTCAGAGTTAGTCCCACCAAGCCAAAATTTTGATACTTTTTAGGGAAGAATCTGGAAAGTTTACCTCATTCACGAAAAAAAAGCATCACAATTAGGCATATTTTTTTTTTAAGATAAACCTACTAAATATATGTACGTAGGTGATATTGTGTTCTTTGATGGTCAATGTCAATTTTTATACTGTGAATCAAAAAGCTATCATGGGATAGGGACGTGTCCAAAGATCCGGATATACGAAAAATTTCTCATTGTAGTGTCTTCAAAAGGGAGATTTTGGTGATTCCTTGTCATAATTTGGATTAAAATAAAAATGATATTCACTTTAAATATCGGATAAAAATGAATCCTCACTTATTTTTTACTTCTACCTACCTTGTCGTCAGAGAAAAAATATTTTTTTTTTTATTAATAAACCATTAATAAAACTAAAAATGTTTGGTGTATGGTATGATGGTAAGCATTCTTTCTTCTTTTTCTTAAACATTAAAACTTCAAATTAGTGATTTTATTTCATTTAGATTCTAAAACAAATAATACAAATTTAGGATTAATAATTTTAATTTTATGATGGGAGCTTTCTAAGCACCAACACATGCACCAGGTGAGTTACAAATTCAAATCGAGAGTAAAATAAAGAATAATTTTCTTTTCGTACCACCAAACTTCAAGTGCGGGATGTGTTCAAAAAGTATTTTGAATGGACGCGATTATTATAAACGTCGTCGGGTTCAAAAATTTATGACTGGTTGCATTCATTAGCTTAAATGTGTTTGCGTTCGTCTAGGTTAGCACTTTTTGTAACTTATGTTACTTTCCATTTATTACTATACCCGATTTACTTTCATTATTCATTTTGATTGCGATATTATACACATCAACCATATGACAATTTAAACATTATGTGTTTCAATGTTTCTCCGCAAAAATATGTGTGTACATCGATGTACCAGAATCTTAGGCATTCGCAAATACCTCTCCATACTGAAAATTCCATAGAACCCTCCACACATTTAAGATTGCATTTGAATAATTTAAATGTTTATCGCAAATCATTCAATAAATATTTCAAAGCCAATATTAAGAGCAATAAATAAAAACATCTATGTATACACAAACATCATTATCATTATATGTATTTCAAGGATTATCGTCTCCAATATTTCTATATACTTTTATGCAACCCCAATAAGAATTTTTATAAAGCATATCACCACAAAATATAACAATTTATAAATGTATGCACAATCCCCTTGGCAAAAAAAAAAAAAAAAATGTAAAAGAAACACGGATTCATTCGCATAAATCTATGAATTTGTGAGTATCATTCACACTTCGTTCCCAATCGGAAAGCGCAATACATTAATTTTTTTTAAACAACTCAAATCTCAAAATCGTCCTGTATAACCAACGCCAACGTGACGTCGTCGTCGTTGTTGTTTGCTATATGTATGTTAGAATATTTTACCCCATTTCATATGAATATTTCAAAAACTTATCGCTAACGTTAGGCATTTCAGTCGTTAGATTCATTCTGCATGATTGGATGCTATACCAAGAGTGAATGCTAAGGAAAACGATAGCCTTAGATATAACAGGGTGTTTTAGAATTTATTAATAGAAAAGAAATATATATTTCTTCACTTGGTGACCATTGATTTTCATTGAAATTGTCGTTTAACCGATATATTTTAAATAAATTCAACTATGTATAAATACATCGTTTGAACGATAAAACATATTTAAAATTGTTAAAATAATTTCACCACATTTTCACAATTTAAATCAATTATTCTTTGGTTGAAACAGAACTTCCAATTTTATTAAAACGACAAATGTCGTTAAAATTCTTTACTGTCTTATGGTACTTTGAGCGAACAAAAAAGTTTCAGGGCATTAATTTACTCGAAAATAGATTAAAAAAACACCAATAGTAAAGCTCACACCCAAAACATTAATGTGTTCTGGGAAATTTTTTGCACTTTTTCACACATTACAAAAGTCGTCGACTTCGTAAACACCCTGTCAATGTATGCGTTCCATATGTTTTTTTTTTTATATACCTACCTACCAACCTATTGCTTTCATATATAAAAATCGACAACATATTTTTTTTTATTTTAACATATACATTTTCCCACACCCCTTAAAATTACAATAATCTTTTCTATATTCCCGTAGTCACAATAATATCGCAGTTCATAAAAAATGATGATGATGATATTTCTAAATCCTGTGTATGTGTGTTTTGCATTTTTCTCTCACTTTTAAACAGATTTAAACTGGAACAACATTGGAATATCAAAAAAGAACTCTTAAATCTATTTCAATTTGTTGTGTCTGCGATGCGAAGCTTACATCTTGTTACAATAAATTCGTTATTGTTACAAGAGAATTGCACGATAAAAACATAGCAACGGTGAATAGCAAACGAAAAAAGGATTTTTTTTTTATCAAATATAACCGATAATATGAAAATGTTATATCTAATCAAATGATTGGCAATCATGACTTAATGCAAAGTACTTTGGTTATTTTTTTTTTTTTTTACTTGAGAATAAAGTAAATTATGAGCATAGGATATTGTTGGTTTAATATACATTCAATTTACAAATATTATCTCTTTAAACAATGTACAATCAGCAGGCTATAACTGATCCTAACATTTGAAAAGATTCAAGAATTATTGGTACTAAAATTAGAATCAGGTTTAATCAAAAGTGTTTCACACGTTTGAATCTTTGTGTGGCAACTCCCTGTTCTAGACGAGCTACAACTATTAACACAAATGAAAATAAATTTAGCTTAAAAAATGATATTCTCAATCCGCGCTATTTTACCTAAAGCCTATTCGATAATATTGCACAACCTTATTAACAAAAATGAATTTACGAATTCTGCTTTGATTGACCATATATGGAAAATCCATCACTTTCATACGTAGGTATGTATATTGATCAAAGACTTATCCATCTCCTCCTTGTTTACTATTAACAATTTTTAAATATTCATTTAGGATCACACCATCATCCAATAAACTTGCATGTGTCTATATACAAAGATTGTGTATATGCCATTAATCAAAAAGATCTGAGAACCGGAAACTAAAGGACTGACCTTTTGGAAACAGTGTACCGTCCTGGTCGTATTATATGCACTCAAATGTTATATGTATGTATATGCAGAGGTATCACACGTGATAATTTATTATATTATTAAAAGGACGACAATCAAAAGAGGCGACGACAAAAAAAAAAAGTGCACAACAAAATGACACCGTTCACCCATTGTCCATTGCTCTCCAATGTTCCCCTATTTTACTCGTAGACAGGTTTACCTACCTATCCACCTGCAAGCTTCGTCCGTTTTTGCATATATAAAAGCCTTGATGTATGTTGGCTGGTTCTCGTATGTTGTGGCTTAACTTTGCCAACCCAATATTACACTATAGACCACTCATGGAGTGGTGGTGGAATTAAATTTATCCAAAGTGCATTTTCATCAATTTTTAATATCCCAAGTAAAATTGCAAAAAAAAAAAAAAAACCATTGTCATAGTTGCCATTCTGTGTAAATATATTATAGACACTGAACATTGTACATATGTATATATGTATAGGGGAAGAGGGTGTTGGATTAAAAAATAAAACATACATATTTTCTGGTGATAGTCGGTTTGAATATCGATGTTCAGGATTTTATTTTATTTTTTTTTTTTTAATCGATAGTGGTTGTGGTGGAGGTTTTATGTTTTCGTTGAATGTTTTGTTTTATTTTTTAAGGTACCTACATAACAAATATCGCATTTTGTTAATAACTTTTTTTTTTACAAATATTTTACTGAAGTACTTGCAAGTGACATTTACCTATTATTTTGAGGGAATTTCTATTGAAAATTGGGTGATGAATTTTTTTCTAATTTTGATTTGATAGAAATTTGACATGCACATCAGTCTAGTTTTTACAAAACACAAAGTCATCCAAGTATTATAAATTTGCCAATCATTTTAAATAATGAATTCGAACAGTAAGTTACCTTTGAAGTCGAAAATGCATTTCATAAAAAAGCTTTATGTTCTGAAGTCACAAATGAAAAAGTACCAAAATGAAAGGAGCGTTATACAGCATAGAAAGAGTTTGTAAAAATGTAAATGGTTTTCACTATGGGATGACGACCGTCTATTGATGTATCAAAACATGTTGCTTAATATTTTCTCGTGCTGACCAACATTTGTGTATTTCCACTGTAACGTGTGTGACACTTATGTTTTAATAAAATATTTTAAACCGTTAAAAATAATAGATCTTAAAAGAGGCAGGATTTTCTTTTTAATAAATTAGTATAGGTACTTAATTTGCAAAATACGTGGTTAAGTGAAAGGATTTGTAGTGTTACCGTAGAGAAACTGGTGAGCTGCGAATGGACCATCCATTGACATATTCCTAAAAGTTAATTTTGACTTTCAGTTTAGTAAGTAACGAAAATATTAAAAAAGTGCATATTTACCATTTTAGTTTGAAATTGTTACGGGAGTGACAAGTTGGTGTTACACATGTGACAAAGTATACATGAGTTTTCCGAATGAACGAAATATATAAAAAGAGTGAGCGGAAATGCATGCTCAGAAGTGCACTCAACTCATATATAACAGCCTTGGGCCCATATATTTTGCTTATGAGCGTGAGCATTTTTTATGAGCGTGAGTGTTACTAAAAACAAAATAAATACATTTTCAATCATGAGCAAATTCAAAAAGAGAAAAATAGCTCTTGTCTCCCTCACGATCATGAGCAGTTTTGAGCAAATCATAACCAATGGTGAGCGTAGAGGGTTTTCCAACACAACAATAAATTGATTTACTTTTATAAGTGGAAATTAGAATATCCAATAGTCTCAGGCGAGAAGTTTCGTAATGGATCGTTATAAGAGTCCTCATGTATGTCGTGAAGTTTTATAAATCGAGTGAGCGTGAGCAAAGATAAAAATACTCAGAGCTATTAACTCATGAGTCATGTCTCTTCCACATATAGCTCACTCACGAGCCAGCTATAAATAAATAAAACCAGGGCCTAGTGCTTTAAAACTCTCAACCTCTCAATCGTGTGTGCGTGTTATTGGCAGGAATGAAGAGGACCTACAATTTTTTGGCGAATATTTTATCTTACAAAGTGTAGGTACTTTAATTATATAATATGTTTATGTAACTTTATTTTTCCTTCATAAATTATTTGTGGTATTTGATCCGTATATATTAATGACCGCATAAAAAACCGCAACTCTTGGTTGCATCTAAGTATTAACATTGTGCAACAAGATATCAAGTAGTCTCGAAAAATTCAAACAAATTTGCAGCAAAAAATTGCGAGGTGTGCACTAAGCCCTAATGAAAGCTTAGATATCAATTATTTCTAAATCAGTTCCGGCTGTTTTTTTCTGGTAAATTTATGGGCTATCGGTTAGGATATAACCGCGGAAGTTTTTGGAAATTTTAACGAATATTTCTTGGGAACCAAATTCGCATGCTAATTGGAAACTAAAGTTATGTGCCCTGTATAACATTTAAAGCTCACTGTAAAATACTGGACCTATGTAGAACCAATGGCGAAATGTTTAGCGCTTAGGACTGTCAAGACAAATGCTTGGGGATATCCCAGCCTATATACCACATAAAAATAGAAATGTTTATTTTTCTAGGGGTACTGCCTTCTTGCGAGGAATTGACAAATCCTCCGAGAGTATGTCTTCTCATGAAAAAGTACTTAAATATTCAAGTGCTGGTTTTACATCACATCACATATAGCGGCGAATTCGAACTGTCAACCAAATTTCACCTCAAACTCAACTCGACATTTCGATTTAGTGAGCTACGAAGGAACATACTCAATATTGAACGTATCCAATATGCATCAACGTGTCGTAACGTGTAACAGCACAAGTAATGTGCTACAGAAATTTCTACGTTTTTAGTTTACCGTACCGCCTGCATAGATGTTTACACATCAAAAATATTCAATCACATATAAATAGAAACCTCAAATGAGATTGAAATATCTTCAACTCCACTGTCGTCCAACAGTTCTCAAAAAGACCCCTTAACTATTAAACAAAAAAATGAGTAAACACCCTTCAATATTATAAATAAGAGTGCAAGCAAACATCTTAAATTGAATTAAAGGTGTCTTTTGTTATGAAAATGCCCCCTTTTTTCATAGTCACACTGCCACAGCAAGCCGCCGCCGTTTATGCCACAAATATAATACCTTTAAACTTCAATACCTCAACCACCACCGTCGACGAAGACGCAAATGCACCTTTCCTCATTTCCGTTTTTATTTAATTTTACGAGAACATGCACTGATGTACATACGTATACATATACAATGCACATATGCTAATGCTGTCGCTACCCTCTTATAAGGGTAATAACAAGGAAACTTTAGATTTTTCCTCTTCTTTCAAATCGTTTCGTCGAATCTTTTGTTGCTGTTGTTGTTAGACGAAGTCGACTTCTTGAACCCATGCCGGCTTTGGCGTCGTCATTGTCATCGTTATCGTCGGTCGTTTGTTAGAAAAGATTTGCGTGCATCCATATTCTGCACATACAAATGTAAATAAATACCGTTTCCAGTTGTATATTATTTTCGTCTATTTAAAATTACCTATTTATTTTTGTTTGATCTACAGGTCGAACTGTTGAAAAAAGTGTTCACGTTTTCTTTCCTTTTGACGCCCTTGCTAGGGAATGGAGATACTTATAGGTAAGGCAGGTAGGTATACCAGTTAAACTTGAAGTCATTGTTGTAACTAGATAATGGATAAACACATCACAACTCTACAATCTAACAAACATTCTTCCAATTGTGTTTTACAATGCGGTATATCATTTATAAAAAAAGTTATCAGGTTTTTTTTTTAAAGAAAGTATACATTTTATGAATAGAAACATAAAAACAACAGGTTGTCACTGTCTAGAGTATATTGACGGTACATTAACTTAATTAAGGGGAAGTCTTAATTGGACAAATTTCAATCCAATTGTTTTAAAATTTATAAACATGGTTTCGGTGCAAAATAAAGAAACTTATATATTAAGTGCGAATGCAAACCCTTCGTTTGAAATAAGTTTTGAAATTTTTTTAACACCAATTATGATTCGCATTTCATGGTTCAATAAAAAAAAAATGTGAGTGGCGGGACTCACGGTTAAGATGTGTAAACATCAAATTAAATAAAGTGCTGGTTTTACAACACAGATCTCGATGAGTTCGAACTGTTAATCAAATTTCAACCCAAACTCAACTCGATCTTTCAATTTAGTTTGAAGTACGAACGAACGAACCCAATATTGAACGTATTCAATTTACATCAGCGTATCGTAACTTTTAAGATTACAACGTAAATGTCACAGAAATTTCCATGTTTTTAGTTTACCCTACCGCCGGTATAGATGTAACCATGCGTGCAGTCTATGTTATTGTACATTTTAACAATGTTTTATCAAAGTCGGAAAAACATTTAAAATAACTTCAACAACAATGACATTAAAACGAAATCATTGCCATCGAGTTTAACAAGAAGAAAAAACCATCAACAAAATGTAAAACAAAATAAAATGAGATTATCCATTGAATGTTAACACAACGTCCACCCTCCATTGACATATTTAACGAAAGCCTGCAACAACATCCCAAAGTCCAACATACATACATACATACATACTGGAGAGTAAAAAGTGCAGAACCCCTCGACAGTGTTTTTCAACACCTTTGTAAATGAAACAATGCAACATAAAACCTTGTGTTTGTAATTGCACTGTTATCCTTTCAACAGCTACATAATACAGTAAGTCTATATGCTATATTGCTTACTGAGTGCTTTCGATTTTTTGGTGGTATAGTACATATAGTCAATTTTGGTGAACGCATGGTCTGACAAAAAAAATAAGTTCTACGAGACAGATTAAATTTAAGTGCACGAAATACCCCTTGAACTTAACTTAGATATTTTTTTTTCATTTGAGTAAATATAAACAGAACAAATTGTGAGTGAATTATTTTATAAACATTTGTGTTCATACTTGAATGCATTCATTCAGTCCTATTCTGCTAAACGTTCGTGTGAATTTTCGAATTCTGCTATCCCTCGGATAAAAAACGAATCTTCTAAAAAGCATATAAATTGTGATAAAAATAAAACTTTTACAATAAGATTCTCTCAAGAACTTAAAAAATAACTATTGATGGACCTTTGAACTCAAAAGATTGAAGAGTTTAAAGAATATTTTGTGACAATTTTTGACATAAATCAAATGAATATGTTCGCCGCTGTTTAGGCACTTAATAGTTAATAAAAAAATAAATAAATATGACTATTTGGTGACATGAAATTTTTACCAAGTTTCCCCAAAATAGTTTTTTTTCTTGACAGTTATTTGTGAAAATTTGCAATAAATTTCAAGTTATCAAACAAGCCTATAACTATGTATTTCCACTGAATTGAATTCATCACCTATTAAATCATGTTTAAAAATCAGCCTTATTGTGAGTTTTACCCGAAAAATATTTCACCTTAAAATTATTTTGTTCGCCCGGAATTTTAAAAGCTATTGTGAGTTTCGCATGAACAAAATTTCGTTCGCCTATTTAAAATAAGTGAACATTTAGGTTGTCCATGGCATTACATTCCAAACGAAATGAATATTCACAATGAGGGGAATTTGTTGAACATTTGTTATAAAAGTGAAATGTCAAATTTTCAGGGTGGTATGTTGTTGGGCTGAATGATTTGTATAACTCTTAAATTATTAAAATATTCAAATTTAAAATTGAACTTGAAAGTTTATTCGATCACCTCAAGTAAAAGAGTGACGGTCACGATGTTTTATTATAAAAATTACTAAATACACTAATTATCTATATTTGACGATTGACACACGTTTGTTAGGTCAGTGAAAATTCTTGCAAATTTGCACAAAATTTTACAATTTTCCCTCAAAACTCAGTTTTGGGGAAATTAGTGGATAAACAAATTTATTTTACAAATGTTTACAAATATATTTATTACAATCAATTAAATGCATGGCTTTGCCGTCTGCCTGATTGACAATGAATCTAAATACTTTTATTTTTTTATACATTAGATAACTTACAGCTTTCAATTAAAAATATTCGTGTATAATTCTGCTTCTATAATTAAGTGCCGCTTTACAACATTTGGATAATTTAGATACGTTTGCTTCTTTTAGGAGCTTTAGGGTTTCGTCCTCCGTAAGAAGGTCGCTACCCAATATGTATCTTCTCGTTTCCCGTAATACCTGGCATCTTCCAACACATTCTGACAAATTTTACATCTTGAAAAGTATTTTTAATTCAGACAGCTGTACATTTGACAGGGGGGGGGGGGGGGGGTAGTATGAATTTATTGCAAATTATTAAAAAAAAATTGCAGAACAGAAAGTTCGAAGAAAATTATTTTAGTTACTAGGAAGAGTTAAATATTATTATTAAAAAGTTTTGATTTCTTTACTTATTTGTTTTTAGTATTTATTTATTTCTTGTGTTTGTTTTTTATGATGATGGCATAAAATATTTCAAGCAAGTCGATGTGACAAAGATACATAAATGAAAACCGACTTAATAAATAATTTTGGTTTATTTCTTTTAAACTACTGAACAGATTTTGATGATTTTTATGTCAGTACAAAATTTTTTTCAATCCTACCAGAAGTAGTTTTAGAGAAATTTGTAAAAAAAATATGTACACATTCACGATACACTCATGTATTTTGATATAGTCGTTTAGAAGCCCTATCAGACTAACGTATATGGATATGAATATAATACAATTCCAACAAAACTACACACACGGCTCGTATGTATAAGTATTTAAACTCCTTTTCTAAAAAAAGTTTGTTAAAAATAGCACAATCTCTTCAAAAACATGTTTAAAGCTTATAAGGTGTCAAAGGGCGGCAAATATAATTTTTCCCAAGGCGACGAAAAAGCTGGATATCCAATGGAGGGAAAATTATTTGCTTTCTCATTTTGCTCTCTCGTTGCATCTTTTTTGAGTTAACAAACAGGAATTTTAGACAATTTCTGCAATTTTGCAAGAAATTTCACTTTACTAAACAGAGCTATTGTTATAGTCAACATCATTATATTGGAATACGATTAGATTCCTGTGAAACCAAAATATTCTGTATGTATCAAAACATTCACACATTGTTCGCGTTATATTCCTTATCTCAACCATAGTTTTATACCTACTCATACTTACTTTTCTATTTGCAAAAAAATTTAAAATCAAAAATGTGATAGCAAAATAGTATTATTAAATTTAAAAATGAAATATAGGATGAAAATGAGCATTTTAGCTTATCTAATTGTATGAAAGAATGTTTAATTTAAAAGCGCTTAGTGGAATTAAGATAAGTCATTTTAATATTAAATATGGGCTGTTAAAAATATTTTAAAGTGCTTTAAGTTAAAAGTTCATTTTGCTTATACATCGTAACAAGATAAATTATAATCAGTTCCATCGAAAGTTTATGTTGAATTTATTTATTTAGGTATATGATTCATTGGAGCAATTTAATAATTTTTTATTTTATTTTCTAGATAATTCTGGAAAAGTTTAAAAATAAACAAGTGAATCATTCATCCGTTTTAATTTAAGTATGATTTTGAGATGCTTCACGCAGACCGAGAGACATATCGTACAGAGTATATAATTCAACAACTTGTAGGTACTTACTATACAATCTTCATGAATTGTTGATAAAAACAAAGTCCCGGTTTCTCTCAAAACACCATGTGTAATAGATAAGAGTGTGTAATATTCGCCCAACATTAGAGAGCTTGTTTAAAGAAGGAATAATATATATTTAAAACCATATATATTAAAGCCTATAATGAAATTTAAAATATATCCCGGAGCAACAAAAACTTGACACTAACAAAAACAAAGAGTGTGTACATAACATACATAGATAGTACCTATTGATACTCGAACTGATTTCGATTTTTTTTTTGTAGGTTCAAATCAATTTGCCTATGGCCGAAATTTTATCTTTTTTCTGCAGTAAAATAGTTTAAATATTTGCATAGCTAGAAAAAAAAACAAAAACTTTGAAAAATATGCATCTTTTAGTGTACCTAGGTATATTGACTTTTCTATAATGGTCTAACACCACACCACCAGCCGATCAAAAATAGATTCACAAATATTTAAAGCAAGCATTTTAAAACGTTCATTTGATCAACACCACCCGAGTATACATACATATAAGTATAGGTATGCATACGTTAATAAATAGAAACAAAGTCAATAGACAGACTGTGAGAGTTTGTATATTTAAATTGCCACCCGCCACCAGTGTCCCATATTGGCTTGTAGAATTTCTATTTTTATTATTTTCACGAGAACTGTGAGAAATTATTCATTATATGGTGAAAGAAGGCAATGGCCTTACGGACCCCATATTAAAGGGCCTTTGTGATTTGAAGTTTCGCATGGGACATTCAGACATTCTTTAAATTTAAAAAAAATTTAATTATTATCAGCTGACTGTGGGATTTAAAAAACCAACATATGCCCCTGCTTTGAATGAGTGTTAATTTTTTGTATAAAACTAATTTGTTCGATGTACATACATACATATGTACAAAAATAGGGACACATTAGGTACTATATTATTTTTTTTTTGTTGATGTCTAAACATGAATGCGGGCGGTAGGGTAAACTAAAAACGTGTTTCGTGTTATATGTTACGTTTCACACATTAACGTTGACAAAACTACGGCACTTGGACAAACGGTGCCGTGACATAAGGCATGCGTCATAAGGCCACATTTTGAAATATGGCCGTATAGCGCTTTCACAAAGTGGCATGAGGCTATATTAGAACATTATGGCCTTAGGCGCTTGTCTAAAGTGACATAAGGCCATTTTAGTCTTATGATACTTACAAATACTTAGAGCATTAAACTTTTATTTCAAATAAGGGAACTACAGTCGACTCTCCCTAAGTCGCCATATTTTAACATTCCCTTCAATTTTTCATACAAAAACCATTCCCTTAGTCGAATTCCCTCTAAGTCGAACTCTCTCTAACTCGAACACATTCTCTCGATTATTGGTATCTTTTTTCATCCCCAAGTCGAATTTTTTTAAGCAAAAATCAAAAACAAAAAAATTACCCCTTCGGAATTCGTACCAACACACTTCAACACCTTTAATATGTATGTGTGTGCCATCATCGTCAGCTCTTCGTGTCTCTTACTATTCATATCCCTGTTACCCCCATACAAAAAATACAGTTTTGAAAAATTTCCTGACGTAAAAACAAAAAAAAAACATTGTTATCCTTTTTTTTGTGTTGTTCGTTGCATTTGTATTATAAAAAAGAACTTGCATATGAAAATAACATTTTAGTAAAATTCCAGTTGGAATTTCAAAATCAGTTGATCGTGATCCTAGGCATCCAACAGAGCTGATTCAGTCTTTGTGTGCATATGTTTGTAGCTAGATCCATAAAAAAATTTTAAGTATCGTTTTGATGTGAATTAAATGTCTGTACATTATTGCGAAGAATGCGAAGTAAAGTGTGTGTCCAAATGTTTGGGTAAACCTTTTTTAAACAAAAAAAAAAATGTTCTCCCTATAACTCGAATTTTCCCAAAACTCTCTCTAACTCGAATGAAAATTCGACTTAGGGAGAGTCGACTGTATTTGAAATAAACGTTTAATGCTCTAACGTAACATAACAAAGCGTTCAATTAAAACTTTATATAATTCGTTTTCTGCTATTTTATTGTTTTAATAATTGATTAAAAATAAAACTCCTTCACTAGTTGAAAAAAAAAATTCCGGCAGCGCTATCCGCGAATAAAAATTCGAACACAACGTTTAACGCAAAGCATAACACACGAAAGTTATCCAGGTTTTCGCTATGAAGTTTACGAATTAGTTGAATTTGGGCTGAATATGTGACAAGACTAACTTTAGAGGTATAAACTACTTCTTGCTTACGGTTTTGGCCACGCTTCCAGTGACCACAGCTAGTGTTGAAAGAACCTTTTCAACTATGAAAAAGATTAAATCAGTGTCCTGAAGAGTTATGGGGAATGGAAGATTAAGCTCACTTGCTATGATATCTGCTCATTCAGATATTAATGTGGATCCAGATAAGGTGATTGATCTCATGTCAAAAAGAAAATCAAGACGTCTTCTGCTTTGAAAAAATGTGTGTATAAAAAAATAATTTAAGTATATGTTCGTTTGAGTACATACAATTTAAAAACTAATAAAAATCAATAAATTGGGATATATATAGTTTTTTGTTTAAAGAATTCCTCGTAAAATTTGGAAGCAAGCCCCCCCCCCCGAACCAAAATCCTGGCTACGGCACTGTCCGTAGGCTATAACTAATATGTCGAAGTTCGCTCCAGAGTGCATACGACTAAAAAGTGGAAATGTTGTGTTTCATTGTATTAAAAATGTAATAATATTTTTCAATATTTCGGAATTTTATATCGCACAATACATCATTTTTCTAAATAAAAAGAAATAATCTTGGTATTCTTAAAAATTGTTTTGGTAATTAAACTACATTTTTTTATTCCATACAATAACACAACCATTTTGTAAATACTAAACCAATAGCATTAAAAAAAAAAAAGGAAAAAATATTCACGACCAATCCTTTAATTTGTTTTTAATAATTTAAAACATATTCAATAGTTTTTTTTTTTTTTATTTTTGTAAAAAATAAATATTCCAAACGCTAAAAACAAATTACCAGCGAAATATAATCCACAAAATACCACATGTTCACATCTGTGGCAAAGCATTTTAAAAAATGAATTGATTCGAGTCAGCCGATATCATGTCTGTATACAATGTGCAAAATAAATTAAAATAATATATTTGATAGTATCGTTTAAAAGGAAGTACCTTTGTATGTATATATATGTATTTTACATTTTTTCGCATTTTATGAAGTCAATTCGTTTTAAAGCTTATAGCATGCCATACTACTATAACGAATACTCCAAAAAGTGTCCATAAACCACAGTCCTTAGATTGGATTCCTTTCGACTCCGAACCAAACGACAACGATATCAACTATTTTTTTTTCTTTTATTTTTTTATATATTTAAATAAATAAATTGGAGACTTTTAAGTGTCATTGGTAGTCATCGCCATCAAACAAGGACATCATCATATATATGTATGTATGTATGAATGTGTACAAATGTGTGTATAGTATACTGGTGAATGGCACAAAATAGTATATCTACATATATGTATATCCTTGATATCCAATTTCCTAATGGACACATTCATGTTCGGTCGTCCGACAATTTGTTGAATTGCTAAGAGCTAGTTTGGGATATTCTCATATAGGTATGTATGTACATACATATCTTCGCACACTTCAGTGTTTTTTTCAAAAACTTGAATACGTTTGAGGGCAATAAAACTTCTTTTTATCATAAAACCAATATAAAAGAGGCAGTTGGAAAGACATATCATCTCAATGTGAAAGGGGCAATTCAAAATATAGTCTTCAAAAATGACAGAATTATTATTAGCATTTCTCAATACACTTATTTTATACTTTGTCAAGAATGTCATCAGTTATACCACTGTCAAAATAAAAACATATTGTATCTACTAGTATAGCTCATATTACATAGTACACTTGAGATAAGATAAATATTTATGCTGATTTACATATAGATACGTATGCCAAGAATTCTTATCTTTATACCTAGGGTTTATTGGAAAACTTTTTAATATTTAATTCCATTTAGTCTAAATTTGGCCTTATTTTAAATATTGCTAAGAAAATATGTTACAGAAAGAAAAGGTCATAAAAACATCTACCTATCAAGTGTCTTAGAACATAAAACAAAATTTGGATTTTCTCTGCGACGCAATTTCTATTTTAATTTTTCGAAATTAAGACGAAAATCCTTTTTTCCCACTTACTCTATGTTTATTGGAATAGTTGTCTTCCAATAAACATAAATGCTGATTATTCTTAAGCATTTAGCAATCTAGATTTTAATTTCCAATTTTTATATTTCATCGATATTTCGGCAATTGTGATTTTGCTTTTCGAGATTTTCGTTTTCGATGTTCGTCGTTTAGTTTATTCAACCAAAATATTAAAATAGAGTTTAATAAACTGACAGGAATTGAACATTTCAACACTGTTTGATTTGTATATTGTACACTATTAGTTATCATTTTATTTTTTCTAAGCGAATATACATAATATGTACCTACACCTGAACACGTTGTTAATTTTAAAAACATTTAAATAATTGACCTATCATAGTGATCCTCTTGGATAAAATATAATTTAAAAACATATGAGCTTTCCAAGATAACCATCCACTTACTTAACTTAGTCAAACAATTTATAACAAGAGTATTTTTTTTTTTTAATTAATGTAATGCTTTGATAATAATAAACTGTTTTCTCGGCCTCAATTATACTTATAGGAGAGTCACAACGCTAGCATATAATTAATAACATGGAGGGTTAACGTACTTTATGTATTAAACGTATTGCAGTTCTTTAATGAAGCATACGATGGCTTTAGTTGAATGGGTTAATCAGGGGTTTCTTATTTAATTGTTTTTCTCGCTTTAATTTAAGTGGCATTTAAATAAATTAATTCATACATTTTTAAATCTAAGCAGCATGTTTTGCAAGAGGATTATAGGTTGATACTATTATGACAGAAAAAATAAAATTCATAAATATTTAAATATATAAATTAATTTTGTTGTCATTTACTTTTGTGGATTGATATAATTTTTATAGCAAATTATAATAAACTAAATTATCATAGTTAAATTAGCGCTACAAATAAAATAGAAAATACTTTGAAGGACTTTTCGCGCAATCAAAAAAAAAAAAAAAACATCACGAATAATAACGAAAATTCAATAAAAAATAATTTCAAATATAATTAAAATAAATGAAATACGAACAAATAAAAAAAATACAATAAACCTGATGATAAAATGACACGCAAAACAATTGATTAAAATTAGATAATATTTTAGATAATTACATAAAACCTATTCAACTGACAACAACTAAAAACAAAATAATCTAATTAAGTTTAGCTATAGTTCTTAATGAATGCATTTAAATATATATAAAATTTTTCGTTGTTTTAGTTTTAACTTAAAAAAATTTGTTTAAATTTTTATTTAAAACGCCCCTCATACCCATTTCATGTAGGTATGTACAATGTACATAAATCTATCTCGTAGAATAGTTTTTAATTTTTTTCCTGTTGGAATATTTTTCAATTTTAATGCTGAATACATAATTTATTTATTTTGTTTTTTTTTGGTGATAAGACAGAAAAAAAAATATTCAATTGTTATATAAAATTTTAATCACGTATTGAACTAATAAATAAAAATGCGTACACATTTTTGTTGAATTTACAAGCGCATTCAATGGGAAATTTTAATTAGTTTCATATCAAAGAATTTAAATTAACTATCGTAATTGCGTATTCTGCTGGGGACAGACGGACATTTTGAGTTCGGTTCAATCTTTTTGTGCACCACAAGCAATGCACTTGTTTGCAGTTTTATTTTTTTTATTTATTTTTTTTTTGAATAACATAAATACATATTACTCTATTTTTATATTGATATGTATGACAATTGATTTATTAAATTATAATGTTTCTTTTTTTTTAAATTTTAATATACAAAATATGTATAAACCTGAAGTATAATTATATATTTAAACAAAATAATAATATATTTTGCCTTGTGATGCAATTGGATTAATTTCATTTTAATTGTTTAAAAAGTATAAATCCTTTTCATATTTATATATTGAGTATATGTGGTTTTATTTAGACAGTATTGTGGCCAGAACTATAACCAGTTGGAAGTCAATTTACCTGAAATGAAAATAAAAACAAAATATTAATTAATTTATTATCAAAATAGATTAAGTTAATTATGTAAATATGTATATATACATACATATATAAATGAACATAATGTTTGTATGTACATATTTTAAAAGTAAACCAAATGCAATTATGTATATCTACATATAAAATTTTATTTTTTATTTTGTTGATTGCAGTATAATTAATTAAAAACAGCAAGGGGCAACATTCTGTGGTTGTTAGTAATTATTTGGTATATCAATATATATATACAAAAATAGATTGAATTTTAATAAAAGTAACTGCACCTTTTGACACTTTTTTTTATTTATAAAAAAAATTATTTAAGAGAAAAGTCAGTTATCATTGGAAATAATTAAATTATTAAAAATTTTAATTTGAGAAGCAAAGCAACTTGCTAGGAACATCCTGTTTTTCTCGAAAACCACTTTGACGGTTTTGATTAAAAAAATTTCTTTAGCAGCTACACAAGCTTCTCCAAAGTTTAAATAATATTACATGAAATTTTTCATTGTTTTTAATAATTAAGTATTTCCATAACAGGCCGATCGATATTCCTAAAACTTTGTAAAAACTTTTTGTAGGCGTACTTTGGAAAATTTTTCTTAAGCTTGTGACGCAGCTGAATATGTAATAGAAGCGAAAAGAAATTGTATATGATCTATAACACGACTACTACTTAGTTATTGCTTACACAACGGAAAAATATTGGTAGAGAATTCTTTCTATAGAAATTAATCCTGCAATAAATGAAATAACAAGATCAAAAATAAATAAAACTCAAGTTTTATTTTTCAGAATAAAAATAATATTGCAGATAGTAACACATGTGGCAATAAGTCATCATACCAGTTTCGGAGTTAAATACTGAAAAAAATATTTATCAGTTATTTTAAATTAATTAACTCATAGAATTTGGCGAGTTAGCACTGAATTAAGTGAATAGATGTTTCTCACAGATACATATGTGTCAAAACACTTTCGAAATAGAAAGGAAAGTCGCCCTTTCCATGGTGCCGCAATATTCGCCCTCTATGTTTCGATAGTGAAAGCGTATTTCCAATAATGTAGCACTTTGATATTGATGGACTTTTGAAAACGTTAAAGCAAAACTTAATCCTTCATAGGAAAAACTACTTATAAGTTAACTCGGGTTCAATTTATTTGCAGGATTAACTATACCTGTTTTTCTCAGGCACCATATGAAAAACTGAGCATAAGTGTGGAGAGGAGACTCCCTGAAATGGGAAGTTTTTGCCAAGTTTATTGAAGCCCCTGTAAAATTTTCAGTAAGGAAAATCTAGACGAGGAAGACTTTTCAAAAACTCTTGCTAACAAAAACTTCCTAGGCAAGTCGGTATAAAAAATTACAAGTTATTTATTTTCAACATTGTATACTTTTGTATTTAAATGAGCCTAACTTATCGGACTGGGACTGTACTGGTAAGCGAAAGGTCCCAGGATCGATCGATCTCAAATAAACATTTATTTTCTCTCAAGACAATATTGTAGTGTATAATTAGCGAGGGCTTAGCTTATTTCAATATTAACCCTTACTAGCCCCTTGTTAGTAACTATGTAAAAATTTCTAGAATCTCATTAAAAACAATAGATTGTTTTACCACGTGGGTCTACGTACTTAAATTTCTAGAATTTCCACATTTCACAGTTTTACAGTAATATTAACCATCAAACATATAAATTATAGGTACAAGGCTTATATTAACTAAAATCCATCAAAATAATGCCTTTAAGGCACGTTACCATATTTTTTATTAAATGCATTTCCAGTCGATTAAACCATCATGTTTCATAAGTTAATCATGATATATATTTTCGACGACACGGTGGCTTTTAAACGATACAACAAAATAACCGCCCAAAACACGCTATCGACAAAATTTTGTTGATTCAACCTATGATGAGACATTAAAAAAAATTAAATCAATCTTGCAATAATTTTTTTTTTAAATCAATTTTACACGCGCGCTTTTGAAAGAAAAAGGAAGCGGAAATTTCTTCAGCTATCAGGCATTATTTACTTAAAAAAGAAAAAAAAAAAAAAAACAATTTTCCCTAAAATCACTTTCCTGTGCCCATATATTGTGTGCACCATATTGGCTTCGGGCCTTAAAAATATATATCTGTGGCGCATCAAAGGCGGCAATACGAAACGAACAGTGACGGTATTTGTGCCTGATGGATAGGTATATGGTTGTTGAAGAGGAGGCCGATCCGTTCATATAACACTCTTTCATTCAACGTCTATACGTCTCTATATCCTCGACCACCTCGTTTTCACTAACACTCTGTTTGTGCATCATACAACAATTGAATTTTGCATCGTTATATCGTTCATATCCTTTTACAAAAAAAAAGAAAGTAATATGATTACACAGACGACGACGACGACTCGTGGGGATAGGGGTTGTGAGGAAATTAAAAAAAAAAAATTCCGAAATCCACCTCCTTGAAGGCATCATCATTTTTAATTTCCCAATTCTCCACCCAGCCCCCATATATCAACCAAAATAAAATTAAAAAACAGTAACTTATCTTCACTTCAGGAGAAAATAAAAAAACTTTAATAATGTGACGCTGCATACATGGATCCATATGCATGCACAGCGCCGGCCTTAAAAAAAAATTTTACTTCAGGAGCGCCCTTATCATTTTTTTTTTAAATTCAATGAATCCTGTGGTAATGACAAATCAAGAAAGTATATGACCCCTGTCACCGCGAGGAAACAAGTTACTGGAGTGTTTTTACGTATTCTTTTAATTTCTTGTAAGACATGAGGAAACAAAATCATAAAAGTATTTTTTTGGAGTTGCTTTTGAACTCTCTTGGTTAAACGGATACTACGTAAAATGAAATGTCAAAAAAATCTATTGAAATCTTGAACCGGAGCAATTTTGATTACTCCTCTTACTTCATATCTTTCTCTGTCGTCGTTTACATGGTATCTCTTATCAATGAACTGACTGGCGGCCCTGTACATTCAACACTCCATATTATATGAACTATTCCGTTCCTGTTGAAAAAAGACACAGGGTCTTTGGGGGTTTTAGGGACTCGCGTTTCTTGACTTTCTTTTCAATGCACATTAAAATAGGGGCAGCATTAAAAAGTCAACCTTTTAGGAGTAGTATACCAAGGGGTTTCCGGGGAAGTGAAGCGAAAAAGTTAAAAAAAAAATCGCGTGCCATAAATATGGAAATTGCTTTCTTCATGGCCTGACCCATTTGCAATATATTTCCATGATATCTTCTTCATATCGCATTTACATTAATTTTTCTTTGGTGTTTTTTTTCCTTTATTATTATTATTTTTACTTTTTGTAGTGGGTATATATTTTACCCTTCTGGTGTTTTTTTGTTCGTTATTGTTGTGGTTCGGAATTATATTAGTTTTAATTAAAAAAAAAAGAATATAATGTACTTATATACATTTTTTTTTTTAAGAATTCTCGTTGTCTGGAATGTTGTTATACAGGGGATTTCTATGCAATCCAATGAAAAAAATAAACGAGGATTATAGATACGTTTAACCGAAATTTGTAATATTTTTATAAATTAATAATATTGAATATTTAAACAAAACTGGTACTAAATTAAAAAAAAAAAAATAATACAAAAATATCAGAAGGCAGGCGTCAATTAATGGAAAGTTCGTCTAATTTGAGTTAAATGCACCATTAATAAATTTTTACCAGTGCATTCATTTTTAATTTTAGTGCTTTTAAGCATTTTCATTTGGAATTTTTTGCTCACAAGAGTTCGAGAATTTTTTTTAATTTTCTCTACAGATTCTTTAGAAGTAGAGATAATAAATGGAATGGAGTTTTCATTGAACGACAAAGATACATATACACATATTTGATTGATTAATTATAATCATTAATTATAATCCACTGAAAGGCCCCAAGAATGATTAAAGGGGAATTTAATTATGTAAGTATACGTATACTTTTATGTAGTAACTTTTATGCAGAAACCATAAAAAAAGTCTACGAAAAAAAAATATTATATGTCTTATTCTTTAAATTAATGCATTACGTAAGATCTAAAAATGATTGATTAGTCGTTTGTGAGTACATCAGTTGTTGACTGCTTTTGTATTTCGTGGATGTGTCGCTGAGAATATTTTTGTTTACGTACATTTGGTTTTCGTGCATGTGTCATGCAAACATATTTTTTAAGAGCTAGTGACAGCCTGATGGGTTAACATTAAATAAAACATGAAACTTTTGAATATTTGTAAAAAAGGAAATTGGTTCGCCAAAAAAATTAATTTCAAAAAAATCATGAACCTGAACTTTCAAAAAATGAATATGTAAGTTGACAACATTTTTTTTGATATTTGTTTTGATTTCAATATGAAATATGTATTTTTAAAATTTTTAGAAACTTATGGGGTTTTCCATTGGTAAATTCAGATTTCAATGAAAAAATTGATTTTTTTCTTGGCGAATGGAACACAATTGCCTGTGAAACTACATCCTTTACAAAATCTATTACGCGTTGTTTTTTTTTCCTTTTTAAATAGAATTTTCATTATTTCAAAAAATTTTTCATCACTTGAATGAAGAAGATGATGTTGATGAATTTAATAATTCATATAAAACTACTTGCATTTTTCAATAGGATTGTATTTATTTAACAATTTGAGCAAACTTTTCGCAAAACGAATAAATTTCAAATCAAAAACCATATGTGTCAAGCTGACAGCTTAAATTTGTATTGGTGTTAATAAATTGAGGGGTAAATCTGCCGAAAAATTTTGATTTGCAAATTTGATTTAAAATCAAAAATAAATCAATTTATTTTGCCCCATGGAACGTAAAAAGAGGGGAAATTGTGATTTTGACAGATCCAAATCAAAAATAAATTGATTTATTTTACCAATGGAAAACCTCATTAGTAATTTGTAATACAAAATTGATTTTAAGTAAATCCGTTTAGTCCATAGTTTGAAAAAAAAAAAACCTTTCTATGGAAGCATCATTAAAATTGTTTGTTTTTTGTAGATCGAACTTACTTTACCACAAAAAATTAGTTTTATCAAAATCGTAGCAGCCGTTTACGATTAAAATAAGGTTTTCCTTAAATGGTTTTGAACGGGTGTATGGCACGTAAAGTAATTTTTTTTTTGAAGAATATATTTTTTCTAAAATCATCTGTGGTGTTAAATGTCTCAACTTTCAAGAAAAAGGAACACATTTTTGCGCGAAATATGTGTTAGCTTTAACAAAAAAAAAAATAAATTTTTTCTTTAAAACGCATACAAAATTTGATCAAAATTTAATTAAAATATTTAAGAAAATTTGAAGAGAGTTTTGATCTATTTTAAGAATTTGAAGCCGCACTAAGGCCAATCAATAGCATTGTCGTCATTGCACACAAATAGAAACCTGTTAAGTTTTCGTCTTTCCGGAAATAGAAACAGAAATATAAGCAAGCAGCTTATTGAAATATCTGCATCAAAAGAATTAAACGAGCAGGAAAATTGACGGAAAATGTTAAATTCAGTATAGCGACTATACCTATCCGTTAGAGTTTTAGTTACATTTAATTTCATATCATATTTTAAGATTTTTCTTATAGACGACGAAAATTTGTAAAATGTAAATAAAATGTTCATATTATGTATTATGTGAGTTTTAGATATTTTTGTACATTAAATCTTAAAATATCTTATTTGATTTTATAGAGCAAGTGCTACCTAGTCATCCTAGCAATCTATGTACAGTACATGACATGATACATAGATTGCGGAAAGCCTTAATTTTTGAGAACATTTAAATAAATGTTTAAATTAGACAGAATGAAATAAGGAAATAAGGAGTCTGTTTGTGGTTTGAAGAAAGAAAGCTATAACTCATGCATATTGAACCTTTTTCTTTAAAATAAAATTTCAAATTATAGGAAATCTTGTAAAAATATATACCTACATATATTTTCTTTTCAGCTAAGCTGGGTCTATTTTTCTTTCATTCATCTTCATTTTCATTGTATCTTAGTATTTTCGAATCTATTTAAAGCCATTAAGTAAACAATACCTTTTCTATAGCAATTCATTGTTATTTTAACAGTTTATATACCTACCTGCTAAAAATAAAACCTTTTTCTAAATCTTCCCTTTAATTTTTTTGTATGTGTGTGTACCTACTCCATTCATTGTTAATATTTGTTCTTCGAACTAAAAGATATTGAATGGCTTGGTTAAAATATTAGGAATAAATATTAAAATACATACAATCAAACCCACTTATTTAAAAAATGAGTAATTTATTTTTATTAATTTTTTAGAGGTTTTAGTATCTATAATGATTTTAGCTTTAGATGTCTTTAAATTTAGTTTCTTGTGGGGTTTTCATTTAGTAAATTTAGATTTCAGTCAGAAATTTGATTTAAAATTAATTTTTTTTTGAAAGGAATGCAAATTCGTGTTTGTGGAGCTAGTAGCTGATGACCAATGTATAACACTTTTTAATTCAATTGCCTCAAAAAGGATGTAAGCACACCTAAAATTTCACAGCCGTAAAAACAAAAAAAATGCTGATTTCCACCTAAAGCCCTTAATAGGACTAATTGTTTTTTTTTTTAAAGGTATGATATACGTAGGTATATAATATATACATATGTAAGCTAAGATTAAACTTAAAACAACATTTCAATGTAAGATATACATATGTACATATATAAAAATTAAGGTTTTCTTAAAATCATTAGAGTATACACATTCGAACAATCCAATAAGAGTATATAAGTTTATGAGTCATTTGAAGACCTCTTCAGTCAAATAGCTATTTATTTTCCGACCAATTTAACGCCAAGTTCATGCTCCATTAAGTTTTTAAACAAATTTTTATTTCAGTACTGCAATGGAACCGTATACCACCTATACGTTGTTGATAGGTATGTATCACTTCCTTTTTTAAAAATAATTATTGCCTGACAAAATTGTTTAAAAACTAATTGTTCAAATACCAGTAAACTGACATCAGCTTTCATAATTTTCAAACACCCAACAATCATTATTATATGATATAAAAAAAATAATAATATCACCGAGGTATGTATGTACAATGTACATACATGTACATATATAGGTTTATTTTTATCGTTGACGTCATTTTCGTAATACCTTGCACTAAACCAAAAATCATATCCATTAATAGCATAAGTTAATTCATGTCAGTGGGTATAGAACTTCAACTAACATTACCTGCCTATTTATCTTCACAACTTTTCGAGATGCAGTCACGGTATTGAACCTAGCAAATACACTCAAAACTATCAAGTAGCAGGCTAATGCTCGCTCTACCATATAAATAAAATAATTTTAAAGGCAATTAACTCAACTATTCATGGACTTGCTGGAATCGGATCAGCAACTAACGAGTGACGCTGATGATAAATACAGGTTTTATATATTTTTTTTCTATTTTAGTTGTCACGTGAGATGATGATGTGTCGGCTTTACACATCTAATAGAACCTTGTGTATTTTTTTATTATCCGAGGAGAACGATACCAAACAAACCATCTGGATTTACTTTTGTCGAAATGAACTTAAACGAACTGTGTCAGCACTTTTTGCGTCTATTATAAAGATTTTTTTAATGGACAAGGAGAACGGACCCGTAGAGATTGTAAAGGTCGGTTTGTTCTTTTAGAGGAAAAAATAAACATCTTGGTTAGCTGCTACTACTACTACTACTATTCGAATCACTTTATAATGTTTTCAGAAACGACTAAAGGCAATAGATCAATAAATTAGGTAGATATAGTGTAAAAGTGAAGCAGAAAAATAGATACCAATTAATTTCGGCCAAAGTACGTATAGGTAGGTATTAATTTTTTGTATAGCCTTCTTGCATTGGTATCCGGAAGAATAATACGATACGTGTAACAAAAAGTTTGTAACGTTGTGCCTACATTATTAATTTATTGTTGTTTATAATTTTAGTATCTAAAAAAAAAACAACCATAGTAAAAGTTAATTCATTATTTAAGTCTAGCAACAAATCCAACATACACTATATTATTAGTGACAAAATTGTTTTAACTTACTTTGCTAGATTGCTAGGTATACCTAACCCGTTTTACCATCTTTCACTGCAATCGAGGCAACCTGATTCACACACATACACACACATGTTTCTATTCTACCAATGATAAAAGATATGAAGCTTTGACAGCTCGATCTAAGATCTTTGAACTCATTTAGTAACATTTTTTTCTGTGGGCCTATAATCCGACTTTCTCTCTTCAAAAGAACACTCGTGCCTTTTTTGGCTATTTCTCAAATCACACTTGTAAGATCTTTAACGAATGGCGGCGATTCAATGTATTTGGGTCAAATAATTACACTTTAATCGTTTTAAAGAATGGTTACGGTTATTTTGGAGTTTTGCTGCGAGAAACCGTAAACACACTTACAACTGACGGAGTGTTTGAATATAATTAACCCTAATTTTAAATTAACAAAAAAAAAAAAAAAAACTATAGGTAGGTAGATAGGTAGTAATCCCTTGGGATAATAATGACTTGGTCTTTATTTAAGAAAAACTAAAAAAAAATAACGGAAGTTTGAATAAATGAATTCCAGAGAAGAAAATGAATGAAAGAAAATACCTACATATGTATGTACATAGGTATTAAAAATTTCGGAAAAACATTTTGTTTAAGGTAAACCTCCTACCTGTGATAGGTAGGTAAATAAGAAGTATGAAACTATTTTGTATCAAGCCGGCTGCCAATTTATCTTTTAAGAAGAAAGCTTGAGAATTTTATGTTGTTTAATTTTTTGTAGATTTGGTGAACATACATACAATATGTAGGTACCCTACACTACATTAATATGTATGTATGTAGATAGTACCTACCTACGCTCATTATTTCAAGTTAGGTAGATCGTGAAGAAGATATTTTTAAAGTATAGGTATTGATACAAACTAGTCTCGAGTTATGAGACACGGTCTTTTACGGAAGAAATCGAAAATAAATACAAAATAAATAATGGATGTTAAAACAAATTTAAATAAATACATATGTACCTACATACATATGTACATTAAACTTGCTATTCTTTTTCATTCCTTTCAATAAGTTTTATAACTTGAAGGTACATACCTACATTAACAATAAAAATTTTTAAACAAAGTTAAATATTTTTCAATTACGCGTAGGTAGAAACTTGTATCAAAACTGCGCAGATTAGATATAAAAAACAAAAACAAAAGTCTCTTTTTAAAAAGAAACAAAGCGAGCTGAAAATATACACATATTACAAGAATTGTATTGGCTATTGGGAAGATATTCCTGAATCTTAACTTGGCATCCGAAATAAACTGCTTATTTTTAGAAGCAAGTTCTTCAACCAATATGGATGGTATATGTAGAGTTGTTCTAAACCAAGTGACTAACCTATACAGGGACAAACAAATATTAATACATACTAATAATATAATCCACCCCGGTTCGGTTGAATAGGTATATTTATTAAAACGGGAACATTAAACCCTAACCGAATCGAATTGGAGTGTATAACTGGCATTTCTCTATTTAATGGCTATAAATGTTTATGTGGTCAAAATGACATCCTCGATGAGGTAAATAAATCTTGATAGGTAGGTACCTACCCATCTTTTGATTTAGATAGCGACAGATACCTACCTCGACATATAAATAATGTTTGCCTTATTTAGCATCATGATGAGACTACTGTTCAAAAATTTACAATTTTCTTTTGATGCAGCTGAATAAAAATATACTAATTAATAGGTAGGTACATACACATACATATATACTTACTTCTTTTAGCAAGTGGACTTTTGACCCTGCTTCAAAATATACGTATAAATAGGTACCTACATATTTGTCGAATGACTAATCGGAGCATTACTATCTAAAATATTTTTAACGATCAGATAATTATTAATCAACTTATGGAATAATTTCCAGTTAAATGATGTCACGAATTTGGTCGTGAGTAGGTATGTATCTTCATATATATTATAAAAAAAATAATAAATAAGAAACAACAAAAATGCACGTTAACATTGTGTAGGTTTACCGGTGATGCATCATTAAAATGTGAAATGATATAAAAAAAACCGGCTGTATTGGTTGAATATATTCTCTGTTCCACACATGGTCTAAAAATAAAGCGGTTTGCCTACCTACGTAATGTATAGTATACGTGAAAAAAGTATAGATCATGCAGTCACATTTAAATTTATTGTACATGTGTCTAATTGTTTTTTTTTTTTTAATTTTATTTATGCGTGGTATGATAATGTTCATGAGTAATAATTATAAGTCAAATAAGCTGGTTATTATCATTTGGTAAAAAATAAACTAAAATAAAATCCATACATATATGTATGTACAATGTATGTACATACATATGTGGGTAGGTACCAATATATTGTATTGTCCAACGCAATAATATGGGTAAAACAAGGTATAGGTACAAGGTGTTCCATTAAGATCTTTAAATTCTATACCGAATAATTTTAGGCACTCTAATGTTATAGTATAAGCATGTTACTTATGGGTAACTTAAAAATTTTCTAATTTTAAGCAGATTATAAATTCGTCAATGGTCATGTTCATGTATGTATCCCAAGTTTTGTGTTGTAATCCGCTGTAAAAACACAGCTTAAGACATAGCAGCTGTTGCCAAAAATCCTACAAATTCTTATAGGTACATGTACCTATATACGCATCTATTCGATGAGAAATGTCAATAACAGCCAACTGCCGCTGCATGCCGTTCAGAAATATAGATTAATAATTGATTATATTAGATAGACTATCTTAGTGCAGCCTTAACTCGATTATAATTTGCTAAATCATCTTTTCATCTTAGTATCATAATTAAATATCTACTTACTTAAACATCGTAGTTCATTAAATCGACTAAAATTTTGCGCCAAAATTGGAACATACTTTTTAGAACTTAGTTTAAAACGCAAAAATAGATAGGTAGTATTACCTAACCTTTGTACCTATGCTTGTAGCTGCCTACATACATATTGCATTATTGTCGCGCAATACCTTCAGTTCGAAGTAAATATTTCTTTAGGTAGGCAGTTATTATATGTAGGTACAGGTAGGTAGATAGTCCAGTGGCTTACAATTTTTTAATATAATATCTTCCTAAGATACCTATAACTATAAAATATTGTAGGTAGGTACCTAATCATATTTTATTTTACACCTTATGTAATGCATACACTATGTACTATTCATTATGTAGGTACCTATGTACATAGTACTAAATTAGAAATATATTTAAAAACAAATCATTACCTACCAACCAATGTTTTTATTTTAATAAAAGGTTAACCAAAAATTGTAGAAAACCTTTCCGGTATGGTGCCCACTTCCCTACACCCTGTATTAATTTTAAAATTCTTAAACCACTTTATTTCTATTGAAGCATTCGACATTGTGTTCCGTTTTCCATTATGAAAGATTCTTATTTTGTTCTTCTCCATTTCATTACTATTCTTTTACATAGGTTGGTGTATATGCGTATATTGTTAGTATAGGTAGGTAGGTTAGGTATACGAAATCTAGACATTTGATAATTAAATATCTTCCCTCTTTCTACGTACCTATCCATTATCCAATCTACATAACTTGGATGCGCCTGAAAAACTACCGAAAGGTAATTCCAATTTAAAAGATAACCTACCTTACATACATATTATGTACCTACCTACGATACCAATAACAATGAAACTGCATTTAGAAATGTTTAAATGACGTAATCCTAATCAAAATCAATCAGTGAGGCCAGAGTGTAAACCAAAAAAAAAAAGTTTGTCGATCAATAAGCAGCTGATCGGATGACGCAACAACAGGCGCCCAATAGAAGAAACCTATTCTATGTACGTATGTACATATGTATGTATATCTTAAAATTATACGTATTTAAAAATTCAATAATGAGGTTAAAAACGACGTAATCGAATGACGATTATGACTAGAAAACCGAGAAACGCTCTTGTATAATCTAATCAGCTCCCCAAAAACATCCCAACACCCACTAACCCCTTAAAAACCATACTTAGTAATATTCTTTACATTCAACGAATCGTCGACGAAAAAATGCCGATGACGGTAAAGATAGGGAAGCTCTTATTTTTCAGACATAAAACACCACACAATAAAACACGTGGAATTAAACGGCGGCGCAACAGGGAACTAAAAACAGAAACATCGAAAACAAGAAAGAGCAAAAATAATGTACCTACCTACTACACATAGAGTACCCATATTATCTAGAGAACCGACTTCAGCGCTTTTTCTCTTTCACCCTACAAGCTGCACTGAGAGGATTTCCTCCACAAGGCTGAATATGTGTTAGTTGCCGAAATGCCGAATGCATTTTTAATGGAATCGCACTAACCTAGTGATAATTTAATGGATATTGGCTCAGTTTTGCTCAGTGCTCAGTTCTCCCACCAGATATGAAATACTTTTTTTAAAACTGCATTATAAACCATGTTCATACTTCTTGTAAAAAAAGTCCATCGCTGGAATTTGATCTCTCTTTTACTGAGATGAAAACAAAACACAAAAACCAACCCACCGACCCTCAGTCAGATCGGAGCTGCGATGGTGGAAACAACGCTTGCGTGCACGTCTTTCTTTTCTTTTTTTCAGTTATGTTCGTATTTTTGTGTGTATCTTTCAAAATTAAAAAGATGGGGAGAGAAATTTGAAGAGAGATGCGCTATATTTACAATTCACACGAATTCACGGACAGGGAATTTAGGAGAGTGTTCTCTTACTGTGCTCAAATAAAATTTGCGGGTGTTTTAGGCAAGGGGGGTACGAGTCGGTTCTCTAGATAATATAGGTACTCTATGCTACTACAAATACACAAGAAAACAAGTAGTAGAAGAGTAGAATGGAGATAGAGAAAGCTTCGCCCTAACTTGAGAACGAAAGAACAAGAGGAAAAAAGAGAAAAAAATAAATCAGAAAAAAAAAAAAAAATTAAACGAAGCAAGGGTGACACAAAATGGTCTTATGGCATTTTTCTCTAAAAAAAAGTACATACCTACATTAATATTAAAAAAAAAAAAACAATATGTAGGAATTCACTGGATTTTAAATTGATTTATAACATTTTTTTCTTTACTTTCAGTCAAAGATAACGTCGTACATAATGTTCATAAGTATTAAATTCAATTTTATATCAAATCAACCAACCTTTGATCCAATTTGGTTTCCACATTGGCCGGCTTGCAGATGAACGATTTCCCTCATATTTGTTTCTTGTTTTTTTTTTTATCAAATCACTAATAGATTTATTTTATATATTCGCACTTTGCACTGTCGCGAGTATATTTTTATCGAAGAATTTAGCACTTTCTAATGAAGTATTCACTTATTGGGATAGAAATTAAGAATTGCCGTTATAATTTTCCCAATTTACTGTAAGAAAACACAATACACGAGGAGCAACGAGAAAAGCGGACGACGTGGTACTTTACAACAGTCAATTTGACAAGGCAGCGACGAAGCAGATTTTATATTCTACGATGCGAACGAAAGAAACGATTCGACGAACTGAAACTGGCGGAACGTTTATGTTTGTAAAGTCGATAAAAATAATCTGAGACCAATGCGGTGGTGATTCTTCGTTCTTCGTGTATTTTCTGTTGGTAGTGATGGAATTTTTCAATGACCGGTATTTTTTTTCCTGTTAGTCTACCCCTTCTCTTATTTTAATTTTAAATGCTTTCAATTGGATTCAGTCTGCTTTGCTTCAGCTATGCTTATTGCTTCTGTCGCATTGGATTTGTTTTTGTAGGAATAGCTTGCCGGTGCCGGTGTTAGTATTTTTGTTGTTGCTTCACTAATTAAATATTTTTAAGGGGGAAAAACGGCATTAAGATGACTGTCGTTTCAATCAGTGAAAGAACTTGTTTAATAAAATAAAAATTAATGACGAAGAGGAGAAATGGGAATTTAATATTCGATGAGAATAAAGATAACAAAATAGGTACAAAAAAGAGCTTTTTCGCCTCTTGCTGATCATGGGCGATCATTCTAAACTTCAAAGAAAGATGGCGTGTGAGATATTTTATTGCCTAAATTAAGGCGTTCTTGTTAGCCCTACAGTAGTGGTCATTGATTGACTGTGAATTCGTAACTTGTCAGCTGTGAGCATTTTTTCTCGGCATCGGCAGGCATATGCGCAATGAGAAGAGAACATAAAAGCAAGAGATTATATTGATTTACCATGGAAAATGCTTGAGGTAAATTTTTTAAATTAGGTACCTATTGTTGCCGCTGAGGAATTTGTAAAGGTAGCAAAAATACCGCCTGCGCTGGGCATGAACTATGCGGGATTATTAATACCTATGTCGAGAAAAGAACAATCGGACAAAACATGGACAAAAATGCATATTCATGTGGCGATGAATTGTGTTGTGTTGTGTTGTGATGCTGGGCATCGTTCAAACATAGTGAAGGCATGTAATAGAATAGAAGTAGCCGCATTAGTAAAATAAATAGGTACTACCGCATTTACACAAGAGTGACAAATTGCTTAGGTTGTTTTGACATAATGAAGAAGAACATTCTAATTTTTGCCACTATAATACTACAGCATCATAGCGCCATTATTTGTCACTCGTGTGAATTCGGCAGTTAAATAAAAGTAATTAATTCAAATTCAAAAGATTATTGTAAATATTGTAATACATATTTTGCTTTAGCGTGCAGGGCGGCCGGTTGGGTCAAAGCGAGAAAAACTGAATATTTGAGATTGGTCTATTTCAAACACAAATTATTATGTAGTAGGTACTTTAATAAAAAAAAGATTTAAATGCCTTTTTCAAAAAATTATTTCTAAATAAATTTCTTTTAAGGAAAGAAAAGTCGATTTTCTCAAAAACTGAAACCCTGAGGAAATAATCTAGTTTTAATTGAGGCCCTAGAAAGTATTACATGTGCAAATAATGAGCTGCGTGCCATGTTCGTTCTTTGAAAATGTCGGTACGACAGTCGTTGAATGTGAACGCTACCAAAACGACTTGGGTCGTATCGCCTGATGTTGAATGTGAACCTCCCTAATATGAGCCATTGTTGAAAATAGGCGCGTTCATAAAAGAGATTTTTTTTTCCTCAGAGTTTTGACAGAAAACTGAGAAATTTTGCTGAGGAGTCATGTTCATTTAAATAATAAATATTGCTGAGATCTCCGAGATCATAAGGGGACATAAGGATTTTGTAAAGGTTCTGGTGGGACATAGCCAAAAAAAGATTGGGAAAAACTGGGTTAGATGATTTCAAAACAGAAGTATACGGGTTGCTTCAAAAATTCGACGAAAAACAATGAAAAATCTAAGCCACTACTTGAACCTAAGGAATTATTTCAAGTAGGTGTATCAATGATATCTACAAATATTTAGAACAAGAGTGGAAATGCTTTGCTTGAACTTCATTCCGACAGAAGTGACCTTCTACAGTTTTGCTCTATGTGCAATCTAAATTAAAGCGAAAATATTATAAGTATAACACATTTTATTGGAAGATGTACGGTTTCGAGAGAACTTTGAAAAGTTTAGTAAACATGAGTTAAATGACCTCGAAATTTACAATAGTTTCAATGAGGAAAATTAGAGAATACTTTTTGAATTCTGTAAAGAAACTGTTATTTATAGAAATAGAATAATTTCTGAATTGTTTTAAAATAAGTATTAATTAGAACTTAAAAGAAAATAAATAAAAGACTGAAATATGAAAAAATATATAATTAAAATTACAAAAAAAAAATGTAAACCACAACTTATTGAAAAATTAGGTGCCAATTGGCCAGATGTTAATTATCATGTAGGTAATCGGCCCTAGCGAGGTATCCGTCGGAGCGGAAAATTCTCCGATTTTATACGAATCGGAGAATATTTTCTTCGAGGTATACTTTCGGACAGCTATTCGGAACATTTTTCCGACATTATGCAACGCACACCGGCGTTTTGCGTTACAGTGCGATCAGTTGCTTTTTTTGAGTGATATTTTGACAGCTCATACATTTATTTTTCCGATATCCTCCGACACAAATAGTTCGCGGAACTTTTTTAAGATTTGTGTAAATGTTGAAAAATGTAAGAAATTAAAAAAAAAAAGACATGCTAACAAAGTAATTTTGGAACTATGTATTGCTTGAATTTTTTTTATTTTTTAGGCCCCGAGGAGCAAACGAAAAAACAAAAACCAGACAAATCGATTTTCTGGTTAATATAATGCCAGAGAAACCCGACGCGTCGTCGCATTGTTTAGTATTCTTTTCCGATGAAGGACACCTCAAATGTAATTTGAACGTCCGACAGAGTGTGCATTGCAAACAAATTTCCGCTCCGACGGATACCTCGCTAGGGCAGAATGTCTATACTTATTTTTAAGTAACAAGAAATGTATTTAGTTATTGCTTACTGAAATTTTAATAAATATATCTTAATCGAATCGAAATTTAGGACCACCTACCCTCATTACAAACAAGCAATTTGCGCATGGGTTGAGTAATAAAACTTTGTCAGGCATATGGTGGACGGTGAGTGGCAATGGCGCAGTGGATTCTTGACTGCTAGTTTAGAGGTGTGGGTTTGAGCCCAACTTTAGGCAGCATTCTTTTCTATATACATATGTACCTCCAGTTTCAACTAAATGCCACCCGTGGCATTTCATGTATAAAAAAACACCTTATTTCTCAGTCCATTGTGCCAGCAAACAATCTTTCCTATCTTTCTATAACTTCTTACTAGTGCCGTGCAATTCAGGATGCATTTAAAAAGACTTTAGGTCTTACTGGGATATAGTAAAAATTATTGATGTTATTACATACATAGTTGTCACACTTCAAAGGTTAAATTTTTGGTCTGAAAGATAAATTATTAGCATTAAAACTGTTATCAATGTTACAATGTTCAGTCGAAAAGCAAAATAGGTAGGTACTCCTGATTAGACCTTAGTTCAAAATAGTTTCGTAGAGAATATTTGATATATATTCTACATAGGCATATATAAAAAAGGATTATTGATCCCTTTATTACACTTAAGGTCAGTTTTTTATATAATAGAATATAACCGACTTAGCTTTATGCAAAGAAAACAAAAAAAAAAAAAAATACACTGAAAAACATAATAAAAAAAATCTATCATCAACCAAAATAAAGCTTCTCATAAGATAAAAGGCGAAGTAATCTGATTATGATATTTTTGGTCACCCTAAAACCAATTTTGGTCCCACTTCCATTTTTTTGTTTTTTTTTGTGAACCCTACGTTATTATTAGAACATCCCTTAAGGACATATTTTCATATATATTTCCTTATCCTGATTCAATTTATCAATATCCCCTAAAAAGATCTCTTTTCACAAAGGTATAGCGCGCAACAGATGATGATGTTGATGATGAGTGTAAGAGGGAGGGATATAAAATCACATTTTGCTCCTTGTGATATATATACCTACATATATGTATATAATTTCTCTTTATGAATGGACTATACCTACTAAGGAAAAAAGAAAACACATTCCAAGGCAGACGTCTTCATCAAATGTATCCAAGACATTTTTTTCAAAGACAAACATAGGAAAAAATAGGATAGATTTTTTCTTTTACAATATCAATATAGGTATTCAATTCAGAATAATAGTGTCAGGTCAGTGTCTGTGTCTTTAAGAAGAGTGTGAGTCGAAATATAAATGTGAACAAACACCATTTTCCAGAAGATGCCAGACATATTATCGAGAAATACAGAACATAAAAGAAAAAAAAAAAATGTTTCAATGTGCTGACTCGTGTTGTTTTCTTATCTCTTTTAATTTTTCATTAAACTCGTTATTATACTTCATATCAGATTTTACTGCTTTCCAGTTTAGTATCAGAATTCAAGAATTCTTTTTTACTATAGGAAATGTTTTTGTCGTTTTATTTCTTTCACTCGCTCTCTTAAAATACTAGCATACATTCATATTTATTTTATGTAATAATTTAGATTATAATCAAACACGTATTTTCAATAATAATAACCGTGATATTAGAAACTGAGAATCAGAGGAAAATATTATTTATCGCCTTCACTGTACATACGTTGCTACATTGCGGTGCAAGCAGTGCAAAATATTGCATACTTTTAGTCAAATACAAATACACATGTTATGAAAAATGCACTTTGTTAATTGTTTACTACATTTTGAATAGAGTTGGATAAAAGATGTGGAAAGAAAAAAATTATTGTTTTTAACACTGGGCACAGTTTGTGTTAAGAAAACAATAAACTCAATCGATTTGTTTTAATTTGTATCTCATTCAAATAAATTGTAAGTAATGTTGTTTTTTTTTTTTAAATCGCTTAGTACAAAAAGTAAAAAAAAAACTAAAAAAAGTTGCCGCCCGAGCAGGGACTTGAACCCTGGACCGTTGGATTAAAAGTCCAACGCTCTACCAACTGAGCTACCCGGGCACTTGCAGTGCTGTTGTCATAGGTTAATTATTTATACTATCTTTATTCTATATGGTGAGAATGTATAAGATCATTTTATAATCATTTTGGCAAGAAAAAGTTTTGTTCTGATATTTTCGATATGACGTTTGATTTTTTATTGGTTTAATTATTTAATTTGAATTTTTGCAACTAATTTCGCTTTTGATGATTTTTTTTATTATAGGTAAATTAAATAGGTATACGATGACGGAGAAGTAAAAAAAAATTAGTTTTCATCATAGTACCTATAGGTTACAATAGCTGCTGCTACCTTACCTGTCGACCGAGTTTCCGTAGTGTTGGTTGGCCAGTGTGTTGCGTGTTGCGTCCACCTAATTTAATTACATTACAAATCGAGTTACGGGTTACACAAATAGACGGATTAACTTTAAATTTTTTAAGTAAGAAGGTGGGTAGGTACTTACTAACGGATATTTCCTGACACACAAAGATTTAAATATTTTTTATATTTGTTCACATAATTCCAAAAAATCAGCTGTGGTAGAGGGATTTGATTTGAAGAAGTCAGTTTTTTTATCGTTTTTCTTCAAGTGTACCTACATTATGTATGTGTGATGGATTTAAATAAAATTAATCTGTCTTTTAAAAGGAAAATCATTGTTCTAATACCTATATGTAAAATGAGAACCGTTTGCGGATAAGAAACATAACTACATATTATATTTATGTTCAGCTCGCCTATGTTTGACTGTTTCCTCAGCGCAAACTGTCACATAAGTTCTCAAGTTGAACTTAAATATTTATGTATGACTGTGTGTTGAAAAGGGCTTTTAACAAGGATTAGTGAAACTGCAAGGTGGCTATAAGAAACCAAAATAGAGGAACAAGTAACTGCACTTCCAAAAAGTCTGTTCTTGGATTTAACTTCAATCAGATGTTTAAGTTGCTCTTGGTACATAACTCAGTGTTTCCAAAACTTTTTTAAGCTACCTTTCCAAAATCCTCATAACCCTATTCAGGAAAATGAGATCTCGGAGATCTCAGCAATCTCAGTTACATGAACATGATTCTTCAGCGAAATTTCTCAGTTTTTTTGTCAAAACTCTGAGGAAAAAAAAATAATTAAAAACATTAAGTTTGTTTTCATAACATTGTAAAACTGAGCTTCAAGTAAAAAAATAATTTAATAATCATGTTTACATAATTTAAAATTAGTGAGATCCTTGTGCTAGAAACTTCAGTTTCATTTCATCTCCTTTTTTTAAAATCCATACGATTTCTTTTTTATCAGCAAGTCATTTATTGCACTAAATCAGCATTTGATGAATTACAGATACTGGATTCGTTCAGAAATATATCTCCAAGGGTGGAAACACAAGAAGGATAGATTCTTCTATAAGAGAATTGTAATGCAGGATAAATTCAAATTGGGACGTTGGGTCGTACGTTGGGAAACACTGACCGAACTAGTAAGTTCTCAAAAAGTAGAAGGAACTTAAGCATCCATTTTCAGTGTTCGACTAAAATTAAATTGAAAAACTGCATTGAATATATATATTAGCAACAAAATTCTTTTTCATTTTATTTTTATAAATCTACAGCCGTATTTATTAGATTTTTGTCTACTTAGACACTGACTAACTATTTTCAAATTGGTGGAAATATGCTTTATTTAATAAAAATAAATATCACATTATTCACGGTTAAGACAATCTACTCTTGTGTCTAAGTTAGGTAGCTATAAGACAACAATAAACAAGGTTTTTGAACACATTTTCCCAAATTGGACAGTTGTCTAAAGTTAGACAACGTTTATAAATAAGACCACTAGAGTTTGAGAATTATGTATTTTTATTTCAAATTATTTACTAAAACAATTTAATTTAAAAACCGGATTTTTTAGTTTAAAAAAGATATAACATGAAAATTTTTTTTCTCATTCCAAGTCGATTTTTTAGAAAATTCCCCCCGTAGGGGAAGTCATCCCCCTCTCATACGTTTTTTTCTTAACTTCACCCAACCTACACCTACATCTAGCACCTTATGCAAAATGGTCGGTTTACATGTTTGGTTGGTTGATTTAATTTTCTTTCCAATATTTGACTTGCAATCTAGGTAGGTATCACTGAAATATTGATTAGTGTCAAAAAATAAAAACATATACACTTTAATAATATATGTACATAGTATATTAAACTTATATGTATATGAACAAAAAAATAATAATTATCACTTTATTTAAAAATTCTTTTTCAATAGAAAATTCTGAAACACCCTGTACCAGTACCTAGAGTTATTTTTTTTTTTTAATTCACCGATTTAATAGTCTTTAAAATTCCCTTTATGATACCTTTATTCGTATAAAAGTTATGATTTTAGCAAACCAAAAATGTAAGAACGGGCAACTATACACGGGCATATTATACACAATATTATTTTGACTTAGAGGGACATTATGTTTGTATCTTTTGCTTTTCTTCGAAATCGGTAAAGCCGTTTCGAGAAACACCTAATAATTATCGAAAAAAAAGATGAAACGAATAAAAATGTGCAGCAAATGAAAATGAATAAATAAATAATCATATTAATATTTATGTATTTAAATGAAAAACCAAACATTTGGTATCTGTATCCCCTATTTATTTTATTAACAACGAATTCAGATACACATAATGTAGTATGTAGATATATACACTGTTTGGACAGATTATCATTAAATTAATCTGTTTCAGTAAAAAATTCGGGAAAAAATGGCTCGCAATATACACACATACCATACACATTCCCTAATCGTTGATTAAAATATAAAGAACCACAAAAAAAAAAAAAAAAAAACAGATCAGCCGGATGATTCGCATAAATTCCTTGATTATTCGGAGCAGTAGTTCTTTCTGCTTGCATGGTTCCATTTCCAGTTCAATTTCAATACCAACTATACCAATGATTCGGCACAAAAACCATACAAATTTTCACAGATTTTCCAAAGAGAACATAAGAATAGTTAACCATCAAAATGCAAATGGTGGATTGAAAAACACACAAAAAAAAATTATTTTCCGGAGTTTGTGCGATGACTACAAAAAAACAAAAATGGGAATCGGAAATTGTAAAAAAAAAGGATAACGGGTCGAGTTCGAATAAAGAAAAATGCTAATTTTACAAATGCATCAATTTATATGGACACGTTGCCGTCGCCGACGCGCCCTTCGTCACCGAGAGAAAATTTTTTGTGGCAGGATGTTGAATCTATTTTTGGTGTCTGTCAATATAGAATTTGTGGCGGCGCAGTGGATTTTTTTTTTTTGGATATCCGGCATAGTCTTTTAATTATCTAGGACGTAATTACATCCGGCTTAAGCTATAGAAAAAAGTAATAGACGACAGTCCTTTTATTTTGGCAAAGTATTTCAGAATTATCCATTTTTTTTTTATATAATGAAAATAAATCTTGTTTTGTCGTATTAACGACAAAAATAATGGCAACTATGTATTTACTTTATCTAATTAACTCAAGTAATAAGTAAGTCTCGATTGATAGATTAATAAGTACTTTATTTAGTCAAATGAAATTATTAAAAAAAATCCTACCATGAAACTTGCTTTTTGCCACTTAATCATAGGAATGAGCATTGAGCAATCAATATTGTTAACGTACCTACCTATATATAAGGTGTACTATAGAAGAATGTTTTTAAAAATAAAATTTTATGTGTTAGGTAAAACTTAATTCACGAATTAAAATATTTATTAATAAATAGCAATCAGAAGTTAATTTTTTCGTAAATTAAGTTTTGATTCAAATAGTAATTAACGAAAATCTACTAGAACTTTGCTTTTTCACAAAGTGTTAACTTGTATGCAAACACACATTCTCATTTGAACTTTGTAAATTACATAAATGTTTGACAGCGTTTGTTTTAATTTTAAATACCTTCATATTTGACATTCCAACGTGAAGGTCGCGAAAATAAAATAAAAATTCTAATACACTTTTTATAATTTTTTTTTTTCTATTTCTCCCCTAAAGTATCTACCTCTTCACTTTAAGAAGTAAGCACGGGTTCTTGATGGGGTTACAACAATTGGTAAACATATCTTTGGTGTTTTGAACTTAATTACTCGTTGATCCTGCGCTTGTTTGGGTGAATTATCAAATTAACATGAATTAACTTTTTGTCTGTTTTATTGATCGGAATTGGAACTTACTTTAATAGTTAAAGATAATTAATTATCAATTTGAGTTTATTATTAATATAGTTGTGATAATATCAAATAACACGTCTCTCGCTGACCTTTAAATAAATGAATGGATATTCTAACCTAAGAAGATGTAATATTTTATTTAAATAAATACCGGTAAATCAAATCTTGAGGTTCATTATTTTCAAAGTATTCTCCAGATGGGCACATTCCTCTAGCACGATGGTGTTGCAGCACTGATAAGGCAATTAAAACAAACTAATCTACCTCTTTTTTCATTCCAGCCACAACACAAAACAACACATATTTTGTATAGTGTTATATCCTTTGTTGTTTCCTCATGAAGAATATTTTTTCCCATTCTATATACTTTTAGAGTATTACAGATGACGTTTTATAAGATTAATGTATCTCATCACCCTAGCATCATCAAGCAGAAGTATAGAATCAGAGTAACTATAAAAACTTTTCCTGTGGAGATGTATAGGAGTGTTTTTATTATTATTTTTTTTTTAATCCGTACACTATATTCTTCTTTCAGGGATTTTAAACTTAAGACGTTCACTTATCCTAGCTAATAATTTTCATGGATCCTACACTCCTACAGACTTGCCTTTGCTTGATGTAAGACAAGAAGAAACACTATGCATGTACATGAGTTTTTATGTGAGCGGGGCAGGATTAGAAAAGCACAAATCCTCCAAGAGTGTCTATTGTCATAAAAAAGTACCGCTCATTTTAGCCGCTTAAATTCAGCAGAAAATTGAAGGTCTCTCCATTCCTATGAACTAACAACACGCAGACAGGAATGGTTGAAAGTTGTAAGTCTCTACGCCCTGATGGTACTCCACGCCGCTGTCGCACCACAAAATTTATCTTTGTATATTATGTACATACCTTCATACCTTATATTTTTATTGTTGATTTATTTTTTGTAACTCTCGTTATAGAAAAATTGAAAATGCAACGGCAAAGGAAATGGCAATAACAACTGTAACAAAAATGGTAGCAATAAGGGTAACGTAAAAGGAAACGGCTTTCTTTAGGCGAATCGAATAGGGTTGTTTTATCTTAAAATACCGGATACTGTGCCTACATACATATACAAATTACAAATGGCTTTTAACCATTTCGTTCGATATAATCATTTTAGTCGTCTGGACATCTTTTTTGTTGTCCTATTTGTCTTTTCTTATTTAAAAGGCATCCATTTCGTCAAAAGCTTTGTCTATCTACTATGCAATGCTTTTGTTCATATTTATTTATTTGAATTAATTCAGAAAAGAATCTAAATTCCAGCCCTGATTATTAAGTATCTACTTCAGTGAAAGAAGTCTGATAGAAGAAAACAAACACTGCAGTAAGCTAAATATACATTTAATCAGATGGAAGCCACATTTTAATCCTAAACGGATGGATAAAAAGTCGTAGCAAGGAAAATCCAACCAAAAACAATCGTAAAAATGTTTCTATTTAAACTATATCAAAATTTCAAAGATTTCCCTTTCCACCACAATCAGAACTACCACCTCGACCAGAACCCAAGGCATGCCACTGAGCGCCCCACCAACTCCCATTCCAACGCGACTTCAGGACAACGAAAAACCGTCAGGAGTTGTTGTTGTAGCGCATAGTAAATTCCCATACACAAAAATCTATTCCTCTCGTCAAGATGACAGGATGGCAGGATGAATTGTGAGAGATTGGGGTTTTGCAGGTTTTGCATCATCGTAAGTCGAGGTCGAGCAAGGGCTGGAGATGAAATGAGATGAGATGTGTTGGTGCGGTAACGGTCGATGTGGCTACAGTGTTTATGGCATTTGCCCGCACTTCAAAGCCACGACTGCTGCCGTTATAGTTGATGCCCTTTCCAGTAACCACCACCACCTTTTGTTTAAATCATTTCCCATCCCTTAATGTGGAAATTCTCAGGATACATGTGGGAGTATAGAAATTAATCGCTCGTTTATCTCAGAGTGTCGGAAACGGGATGAGATCCTAAGCAAGAAGAAGTTCTTCAGCTCCTGCCTGACTCTTTTGAACGAGAAATTGAAGATAACGGTGATGCGAATGAAACGTGCAAAAGACAGAACTTCAAGATTAACATCTTACGTTGTATAATTAATATTCTTTTGGCGCTGCTGGATTGGATATACCTACCTAACATTGTGTGAGTCTGGTCTGGGATGGGAGTGAATTGGAGAGTTGGTATGGAATCCTATAGGGGTGGTTGATTCTTCCGCAGGACTATTATGCTATATGATTCTAGAGAAGGATTCTCCATCTAAATTAGTCGCCATCAAGTTAAGTTATCGTGCGCACAACGCGCTCACAATGAATGGGTGCAAAGGGAATATAAATCACATCAATGCGACGACATATTAGTGTGAGCACTGAACACCGCACCAACAACGGCAGTAAAGTTTCATCTTATAATATTCAATACCCATACCAATGCTGGTTTATCTACCTTTCATATTATACATATATAAATACCTGGGAACTGGGGTTTTTACTTAATTAAAAATTAATTTAACTTTTAAGCAGTAGCAGCAGCAGCAGCAGTAGTAGCAGAACTGCGCCAAGAGCCAATCGCTTGGGAGCATCCCAAAGTCGTTAAATATTTTTAAGATAATAATTCATTCAGATGACGTCGCAGTCGTAAATTGAAAGTTTTTATCTTGGAATGGTGATGGTACTATATAGAGGGAGATCGAAATATGAACCAGACGATACTTCATTAAGGAACTTATAATGTGTCCTGGTTTTATTTTTTTTTTTTTTCGATAAATATTACTGCAGAAGCACGGCATACATAGAAGCTTTGAATATTATTATTAAAACAATATTTTGTTGTATTTTCTTATTTATTTTTCAGAAGGTACAAAATCAAGCACATGGTTCAAAATGAAGTTTAATGTAAGTAAGGCATTTTGAGTTAGATCTAAGTTCCCTTAAAATATCTTCCTGGGATTCATCATTATATAATATCTCTAAAAGGAAGAAATAGTGAGCGGTCAAATCTGGAGAAGGCTCAATTTTGAAATAAAGCGTTCTCCGAAAATGTTTCGTATAACAGAGCTTAAGGTTTGCCTTACTGAATACTGAATGCACTGTGGATACCAGTTGGAGAAATCAGGTAGTCAATCAGGGATGGAATCGGCTAACGCGATAGTTGATAATCAAAATCGACAATTTTGCTCTATATAAGGTGATTATCAAATCCACAATCGTTTTTTTTGTACTGATATTAAGTGACAGCTTTTTAGGTGTCGTTTTCATACATTTATGTCGTTTTCATAAAAAGTTTGATGTGGTCGGCTTAAAATTGGTTGGGTTTTTGATAATACAATTAATATCGATGATAAAAAGTGTATCTTAAGAATAAAAAATAGCAAATTAGTTCAAGTGCAATGTTTTTTCAAACCGCACCGAGAGTAAGGAGTGAAAATAATTATAAAAAGGTCGGACTGATCAGAACAAATCTGAGAAACAAAACAGACTCCAAACAAAATCAACACAATAACAAAAATGCAAAAATGACATTTAATTCTTGACAAAATTGTAAATTATGCCAAAGAACAAACAATGTTTAGCGATCGATTTACACAGAGCAACGAATAGTTGATAATCAAAAGTGACAATCAACTATCGCGTAAGATTCTACCCCAGGTCAATAAGGTAAGTTGTCGTTAGTTCTGACGATCAAGTTTTTAGATTTGTACGGTAAAATTTTCCGCAACAATGGTCAGCCTTCGATTCCTTCCATTTCTATTTCGATTTTCGTTGAGGTTGCAAAATACTGGCGAGGTTGAGTGCAACCATTTGTGTAATATAGCCAGCATTTTGAAAAAAACAAAAACGGGATCGATGTATAAAATGAGTGGTACATCCAAAGTTCCTTTGACATGTAGACTGCCAGTCTACTTACTCTAAAGTGTAGCAAAAAACACCCTTAAATTACATAAACTTTGTTAATGTAAGTAAAACAAAAACGCTTCTTGATTATATTTTTATATATAGAGTATGGTTCGTGATTAGAAGCTTTGAATATTATTCTTCATCTCAACTCAACTCGTGGGCACTTCGAATCACCTGCGTGTATTTTTTAGTAACTAATTATACATTTAAGAATGCACCAACAAAAAGAACCTGAAATTAAGCTATTGCCGTTGCTACGAGCTGAAATCAATTCTTCTAATTCAAAAATGTTGTTAAGTCAATAAGTTTCGAATTTCTGAACATATAGCTATACATATTTACAATTGGTTTTTAATTCTATGTTACATAATAATATTACATTTTGATATTTTAAGTTGTGTTGTTTTTTTTTTTAATAAAAATTATTTGAAAAATTTTTCATTAATGGGTTATACATAAAAGATGATTATTCTTCTCGGTTTGTTTAAATCCGGTTGTCTTTGTGATGTTGGGTAGGAGTGGCTTCTAGCCACGGTGGAAGGTTGACGCTGCCTCCTCGTAAATTTGGATTGCCTCGTCGTCGTTGATAAAAATAATTCCTTCGTCCAGTTTTGCTGTCACATCTAGGTATCTTGACTCGGGAATCGGGATGTCTCTCTAATAATAGTCCTCGCTAGTGGGTTCTGATGGTTGCACATGATTTTTCGATTGACAGGAATTTATCCAGTGGAGTGATTCCTGATTCCTCGTAGAGCCTTTGGTTGCTAAAATGCTTCTGTCGTTGTCAGTCAAAATGGAGTCGTGTGCAGATCCGCAGAATCTTCCTCTCAAACGCTTCAAGCTTTTTCATGCTGGTTTTGGAAATGGTGAACCAGACTGGGAAACAGTAAGCGATGATGGGCCTCACAAGTTAACTTTGTCTTTTGACTTAGTCCATTCCTTTTCCGCATTTAGGGGTGGATGAGATGGAAGGCGTAATTTCCGTTTTTGAGGACTGGAATTACATATGGGTTAAAACGTAGTCTCTCATCAATACACAGGTATTCTATGATGACGATACTTTGATAACTTGCAGCAGAGCGCGTGACGGTACAGGTCTTCTGAAACATGCCAATTTAAATTTGGCTGAGTTGATTTTAATACCCCATCTTTCGTAGTATTCCCAAAGACGACTCACATGCTCTTCTACTCTTCGGGCAACAATGATCGGGGATAGTGATTTCGCGTAGTTAATGAGTCTTCAGCATAAGCAAATTTATTGCGTTATTGGGTTAAGGTTGTTCGGAGATGTTGTAGAGATACGGTCCAAGCTTTGATCCTTGAGCAACTCCCGCTCTGATAGTTGACGAAAAAGGCCGTGGAATTAAAAAAATGAAAATAATTTTAATAATGAAGCTGAAAAATTAAAAAGGAGTAGTTTGTATATATTAGTCCCCGTATCCAAATGCTGTCAAATGCTTTCTCTATATCGAGGAAGCATCCAACAGCAACCTGGTGGTTGTTGAGTTGTGAGTGATGGTAATATAATTTGAAACCAAAGAAGCGGATGAAACGTAGAATAGTTGTTTCGAAATCCAAACTGCATATTGGGGATAATGTTGTTGGTGTTGCAAACTGATTTGTTCCTCCGAAAAATATTCTGTTCCAGTATTTTTCTGGTGTTGCTTAGCAGGGAAATAGCAATTGTTGATGCAGTTGTTCAGCAGGATCGCAAGGAATAGCATCATGACTTGGGGAAACTTCCTTATTTAGAAATCGTGTCGGGTCCGGATGGTTTTTTAGGCCGTCCACTATGTATTAGCTCAGCTACTTTTTCGGGGTTTGTGAAACTTCCAGCCAGCTCTGGATCACTGGCAAGGTTATCATCGTTGAAAATGGTCGTGAAATTGTTGAAATCTTTAACTATCTCTTCTTATATTTCCTGCTACGACATAATGTGACCTATAGGATGACGAAGTAAATATAAATGTTTTGAGTAATTAGCTAATTGTGTGTACTTTAAAAGTGACTTTTTCCAATATGCACCTGAACTGAAAAAAGTACGATAAAATTCTAAGTTTTTCGAACACCACATGCTTAGCACAGGTCTTTCGAATCTGCAAACTTAGTTGTACACTATTGGTATCTATCCTAACAACTTTTCAAATAATCAGCACAGTTCAATTTTTTCCGACCTATACCTACGATGCCTTTTACTTCTCCTTATGATTCTTATTTAAACTTTTTAGATTCAATTCTGGTTCGTGCACTAATGACCATCGAAAAGGAAGTCAATATTATGTTTTTGTTTTTAAATAGATAATCTCTGGTTCTAATAAATTTATTATTTTTAGATAAAAAGTTCTAAAAACATACTTTAAAAGTTCATTTGTGTTACATCACGTTTCGGTTAAAGGAGAAGATATTTTTAGAAAGGCAAGTTTTGATTATATTTTTGGTCTCATCCTCCGACAATTTATAAAATTTTACAAAAGTTTAAACCACATGAAGTTCACATAAGTATAAATACATATATAAATGTTCAAAATTGAAACACAATTGGAGGCAACCACTGCATTGTTTCTTATTTCCTAAAACGGAATTCCGTTGTCACTCACCCGTTTATCGTAACTCAGAAAAGCCGGCTGTCAGTATTTTATACTATATAGATTGAAATTTAGGTGCTTGAGGCGTGAAATTGTAACGGCAGGTCCTAATTTCATGTAGTTTGCATTTCATAGAAAAAAGTTGCAGGATATGGAAGAGTTTTGTTTGATGGCTGTGCGATGCCTTTGGTATGAGAGGTCTTTTCTAAAAAATATAGCTGACCAGAGTTACTTGTTGTGGATGTATATATATATATGTAGTTCATGTGTGATGATGATGATATATAAAACTTTTACATATAAAGCGATGACGATAGGAGGTTTTAGGTATTTCAATGAAAAACCTTCCTTTTTGTTGACCTGTAATGTTCTATGTTCAACTAAACGTGAGATGCATACGTTTTATCAAAACGATGTTCGTTCAGTTTTCAGTATATACCTACATATCTATACGTTTATATTGTTCATACAATTGTGGTGTATTTTGAAATTTTTATTTTGCACTGTGTGCGCTAATGTTTTGTGCTCTCAACTGGTTGGTGTGAAAAAAACGAATTTCCTCACAAACCCTTCTGTATTCATAAAGGAGTGATGTTTGAACAGATGTGAAAAAGTTGTCACCACGTTACATGCATTATACCCGAGAATAAATTCCATGGAAAGAATAAAACCATTTGAAGTAAAGTTAGTCGTGCATTATACTGTGCCTAATTTGACAAAGGTATCATTTAGATATACCTACATTAGGGTGGTTCACATAGGGTGGTAAACAAAAAACTATATGCTAGATGGCAACCCACCTTAAAATTTTGTTATAACTTCCTATAACAACATGTGTGTGAAGTTTCGGCCTTTTAAATTAATGGAAAGACGGTGCTCATCAACTTTGAAATATCACATTATAATACTTAAAGAAATGCGTTTATTTATATAAACAGTCGATTTATTACAAAACAAAAATAAGTCTTAACACATCATATACATATATTCATATTTTCATTTATAATATAATACAACAAAAATAGTTCATTACAAGGAAAATTAGGTTTTTTTTACATAAAACCACTTCTATTAAAGCCTTTATGGACGTATCTGGACTCATTTTTCTGTTTTGTTCAACCACCTGAAGGATAAAATACTTTTCTTCTTCATCCTTGGTCAAAACTTTATTGAACTCTTCAAAAAGTTTAACACCTCTTTCCGCAGTATCGTTTATTACACGTAAATTCCTAATGCGATTTTTTACTTCGAGAAAATCGAAATTTTCGTTCCAAGTTTCGGGGGGTAGAAGCAAAAAATGACGAGGCTCTTATATCTAAAATGTCAAATGTTTTCAAGGACCTCTTGGAAGCAAAGACTCCTAAAGATGCATCAATTGATAAATAAGCAGAATTTCCACGAATCAAACGAGGGCTGGCTTTAACCTTCATGCCTTCAACCCTTCAACACAACTACTCCTGTCGGCACAACTACTCTAGTCCGAAGGTTACTATAACTCAACAGATAGATACCACAAGTGTCGCTCTAACACACCCCTTGCTGCTTTACCAATTTTGGAATCAATAGCTTCGTAAGCTTTCAAACTCTTTCAAAATTAAAATCACCTGGTGCTTCTGCTGCCAAGGGAGCATTAACCCAAGCTTTGGTATAAACAATTTCACCAAAACTGACAAACCGATAAATCTGTTTCGCTTCTCTTTTTAAAAGCTTGAATATATCACTTTGACTTCTAAAAAGAAATATTCTATTTCATTTGCTTTTATCGTTTACATCTACAGTGAAACCTCCTATTTCGGACAACTCTCTTAAGCGGACAGATTGTCAAGACCGTTCATCTTAGATTTAAATTCCATATATTTTATGTTCCCTTAAGCGGACACTCTCTTACCCGGACGCGGACACAAATATCAGACACAATTTGTTAAATTTAATTCTCTTAGGCGGACAAAAATGTTTATAATATATTTTCAGAAAAAATTTTCCATATATCTTCTTTTGCATTAAAAACGTTCCCACTTGTTCACAGTGGCAATAGATGCGAACGATAAAAACAAATGAACTAACTAAAATAAAGAAAACACCAAAATTTCAACATTTAGGTGTAATCTGCCATATCTGTTATTCTGCTATGAATTTTCTGTTATAAAAAATAAAAGATTTTGACCATAAAAGATTTTTTATGTTTGGTATTCAGATGTTCGCAAACACATCTAATGATCTATATGTATTTGATATACACATATAGGGTTTTTGTGCACCAGTTTTTAGTTTTTTAGTAAATAATAAAAAAACGATATTTGCCAAAAATTTAAAAAAAATCGATCTATTGGCTTTGGGTGTAGCCGAACTTGCAGACGGAACCACTTCTTTCGACTTCCTTATAAAAAAGTTAAAGTTAGTTTTTTTTTTACGAATCTATAATTTAACTTGCGCAAGTAAAAAAACTCTTTTTAGTCAATAACCTACAAAAATTGTCATTTACATTGTGTTTCATTTTTATATTTTGTAACTAATCTTTAAAATAACTCTTATTCTAAGGCTTCACCTCATTGCTCTGTGTTGACATTCTTTAACGTCAAAAAGTCGCAACGAACAATGAAACTAATAGGCCTGATGCTATGTTGTCCTTATCCCAATAGCCCACTATTCTTCTTTATGAAGGACATAATGAGCAAATTCACGAGGTAGACGTATAACAATGGAATTTGTTTGTGGTTTCTTTTTTTGTTCTACATAATAGTAGGTACAATGTGTATTTTTTTTTTGTTGTCGGTCGTGGAGAAAGTGGCGTATTTTTCTCATAATCAGGAGGTATATATATATCTACCACCGGACTGGAATATGAAGGGGCCCCCAGAGAAGGGTCACAACACAACTAACAGTCCCCTTATATATACAAAACGACAATATTCACTTCGTGTATGGTAACGCCACAATAGTCCTTTATTCAGTTGAGTGGAAAAAAAATTACCACGTTGGGGAGAAGATTAAGTAAATTTCTGTGTTGGATACAATTAAAATTATCCCTGTTGTGTCTTAATGCTTGATGGGTTCACTCACTAATGAGGGCGATAAACATGACAAAAGGAGATGTTAGAATCCCGAAACTTTGTTACAGGTGAATGGGCTATGCCATATAGAAGGATGACTATGGGACTACACAGGAATGTGCTCAAGGAAAGCAAGCCTTAGCATATTCTTATTCTTACTTGTTTTTTTTTTTTTTTTTTTTTTTTTTGTGAAGTGAAGGTAGGTATCTTCAATTTTCTCTTAATTGAATTCGGTTGAGCGTGTTTACATGTTTAGAAATATTTGGTTAAGATCCATTGGATGTCAAATGGCTTGGAAGTAATGTGCGATGAGGAAATTAATTGCTACTGGTATTTTCGCATTGTGATAATGCTAGATAGGGGAATTAGTGGTGATTTGACATTTTTTGTTTTGTGTTTTATAAAAACAAAGGAAAGCGCACACTTTCTCAATTAAGCAAACCTTTGTTACCCAATTAGACTAACCTCTAATTTATTTATGAGCATTTTTTAACAGAATTAACATCTTTTGTCTAATAGCTATAAATATTTAAAGAAATGTCAACCAAAAACTGTTGCTTCAGAAGTTAAATATTGAAAAGGATTGAACATTAAGAACCATACCAATAATCAATTTAATATTAATAGCTGTCATCGCTTTAAATTTTAAAGTAAGTGTAAACATGACATTTGTGTTGTCATTCTGACAGCTTATAATAAGAGAGAGAAGAAATCTGACGAAATAAATTGTGTGAAAGGATCTATTCTTTTTTATAGGTTTCTGCTTGTTAAGATTTTGTCACATCGTGCAAAATGTTTAGGTCGTCAATTATGTCATGTTGTTCAGAACTTATTATTCAATAAAAATAGATATAATACAGTTAATCAGTTTATAATAGGTCTGTTTCTATATATTTTTTGGGAAAAGTTTAGGAAAAAGTTCGGCAAAAAATTTCGGATCGATGTTGATGTTGTTAGATATTGTAATTTTTGACCAGGAATGTAAAATAAAGAAATGATTTGATTTGTTACTGGGTAAACGTCACTTTTTAATAGAAATTATCAGTAGTGTAACAAGTAAGAAAAGGCAGTATACATAGGTAAAATGTTCGGGTATATTCTTGTTGGAGGGAAAATTAAATAAATTAAAAAAAAGTCAAAAGCTCTGGCATTTTCGTGTCAGAAAAGAGGAATCCCACGAGCGAGTACAGAAACAGACCTAAATTTTTCATTTTTAATAATACAAATGTTATTTCAACAGCTGTCTATTTTGACAACGAATGCAGTAGATTTAGTAATTGAGTGGTAATGCGTAGAAGGTTATTGGTAGATACACAATAATCTCGTCATTAAAATTTAACTTTGGATTTATTCAAATCGTGCGTTTGGGATTGATTATTGGTAATAACCCTAATAAATACGCCCCATTAATATGGAAATCAATTTAATTTCGCATTGCTTGTATTAAAACAAAAGAAGTAAAGCCTAGGTATATTAAATTATTTTATGGTTAGGATAAACAGTTTTACGATTGTAATCCAATGAATTTTAAACTTTTGCTTCTGAGCGTTTTATAAATTTGCTTCAAACAAAGGTCTTTTGAGCATATACAGATATTTATAATAAGATTTTGTTTTCGTCGTTAAAGCTCATTATTTTATTTTATTTGTAATAAAAATGCAAGCCTAATTTTCTTTCAGCATCCATGATGCAGCATTCAATTTATTAAAGTTCAATCTCGACGTGACTACATCAATCCGAATGGAACCTGAGTGCGCAACAATAGAAATTCCTTATGCTGCGCTAATGCGAGCCGTTTCCTTTTCTATGTGTAGCATCATCATTGGTATAGCGACTCATTCTTGTATAGCTATATAGTCGTTCGTCGTCGTCGTCGTCATCGTCATTGCCATCATAGTCTTCGTCGTAGTTGTCTTCTTCGACAGCTGAATTGCAACTTCCTCTTGGGAATTCCTAAATATCTTCAACGCCCAATGCTGCATTCGAGGCACGTGCTCCTGTTCGAGGTAATAATATGCCTTAAAATTGTATATTTTATCGTATTTTCTGCAATTGTGATATTTTTCTTTTGTACGCAAGGATGCGGACGTAGATTGTGGCCGCATTTTGGGGTTTCTCTATTTTGCAAAGGACATAGTTCCATATAGATAAATAATAAAACGTAAATAAGGAAATTTCTTTGATTCGGTTTGTTCATTTTTTTTTTGTTATTTCTTTTAGATATTCCTTTTTGCAAATCACTTCCTTGAGTAATACTCATTAGAATAGTATTCGGTGAGGCGAATTGACAAATAAAAAGGATTTTACTGGAAAAAAATGATTCCATTGGAAAAAAAAAATGGTATGAATCCGTGCCAAATGCCTATATAGTAAATTTAAAAGAGATTTTCGACATACGCACGTTTGATATTATGGGAAAACGTGCTTTTGCTGCGCTGGTTAGGTTACTAATTTGCATGTTTTATTGAATAATACTTCGTATCGAATTGTAGATCCCAGCCATTGAATGGAATAATAAATATATGGATATCATTTTCTATAACTCTGCAGCGATTTCTTCTCGCAATAACAATTTGACAATTTAAACGGCAAAATCACGAAATGATGAATGGAGTATTTAGAGTCCAGTTAGAATAGATTTTAATATGACTTGCAACCTACTTAGAATGTTCCTATGCAAAATTATTTCCAAATTGAGAAAGATTCTATAACCGATGCGATGACCAACTAATTAATTTGCAGGTAATTAAATGTCATACAAATATTTTTTAATGTATAAACATCTATGCCAGCGCACTGTGGTCGGATTCGCTAATCTAGCGGGACAAAATGTAAAAATCAAAGTAAAGCGAATTGCTTCAAAATGAAATGGATAGCTTCTCAATATAATAGGTAACTGTAAATCATATTTTTTTTTTTTGATCTCTCTCACTAATTAGGAAATATTAAGCTTAGAAGTAAGTAGTTGATGAAAGCCACTTAGTGGCTACAGAGAAAGGTATTTTTTTTGCGTGGTTTCTTTAAGCTACTACAAGTGTAACGATGCGTCTATCGAAATAATTTTTTTTTTCTTGAAAGGAATAGCTTATGCGTAATAGAAAAACGATTTCATTAATAAATATTTTCTTCATATAATTTTTTTATAGTTGTTTAATTTCGAAGTGAAAAATTGGGCTTGATATTTTTTTTGTTGAATATCCAAGTGGAGTTAAAGTGCAAAGTTCCGCTGAGTTCCGGTTCAAAATTTATAAAAAGTGATTCTTTGGAGTGTTGGCTATCAGGTAAAAGAAAAACTTTTTGCGCGTTTTTGCGCGTTTTTGCGACACCCATACAAGTATTTTCACTTTTAGAATGGTCTTCCCGATTTCGCGTAAACAAATTTTTGAAATTTGGCGGAAAACTGAGCAATCAAAAAGGATTGATGTGGTAAGAGCGTTTGTTGTTAGCCAATTTGAACTTCCAGAACTGTCTCAAGATGCTCAAAAAAAAAATTAATACATCTATCAAGAATATTCTGCTCAAAATTAGTGAAAAATGGGTGAAAAGCGGTAGGCCTGTCAACAGATTTTTTAGCTACGAACTCAGACTGGTTAGAGGATACGTATATGTTGCCTGACATAATGGACAGAGGTCAATCAAAAAAAAAAAAGGTCGGAAGAACAAGAAAGAGTTTTGAGGAATGCTGCCAAAAATCACAAACACGCAAAGTTAAAAAAATAATAAATTTTAAATTTTAAATAGAGAAAACGCATTTTTTTTTAAATTTTCTATAAGTGATTATAAAAATAATTATATTAAATTTAAAACATGATTTTCAATATAAATAACATTTTGAAACGAAAAAATGAATTTTATCAATAACTTACAAAAATCACCTTCTTGTTTTGGTGCCAGGATATCGATCAAATTTTGGTTATTTTTCTGAAAAACAAAATTATTTCTATGTTGGATCGAAGATTGTGTCTGTTCGTACTCATAAAACATAAAATAATTTATTTAAAACATGATTTTCCCCTGCAAAATAATTTTGTTCCGCCAGATTGGTAAACCCGACCACTGTGCGGCGGTAGGGTAAACTAACAACATGGACATTTTTGTAGCACATTACGTTGTGCTGTTACACGTTACGATACGTTGATGTATATTGGATACGTTCAATATTAGGTAGGTTCCTTCGTACCTCAAACTAAGTCGAAACGAGTTGAGTTTGGGTTGAAATTTGGTTGAGAATTCGAACTCGCTGCGTTCTGTGATATAAAACAAACACTTGGATATTTAATTTGATGTTTACACATCTTAACCGTGAGTCCCGGCACTAACCCTTTTTTTTTGTGAATAAACAGCTTCTTAAAGAAAAAAATGTTGGAGGTATTCGTGTAGGTGTAGGTAAGGTACATATATGAAATAACGCATAAATTATAAATTATACTTAATTTTACAAGCCTAAAAAAAATTTTAAACAAGTTATATTACGGTTTCTATTTTCACTATATTTTGTGCCAATTCAAGTTTTGTTTTTTTTTTTTTTTTTTTGTGGGTGGAATACTTACGGACGATTTATTTGAATTCCCATCGCTCAGAAATATGGAATTGCTTTTCTTATTACTAGTTGGTTTAGAAACTTTAAAATTTAAGTAATCATTTTAGTCGTATTTAATGTTAACAATATTTTAGTTTGGGATGTTAATATACGCACATGCACAATAACAAAAGAATTTAGTTTAAACAAAGACAACTATCACGACTTATTTTTTGGAGCTGCTTAAAGAAAAGGAATAAAACCGGAACTTAAATATAGACATGAGCAAGCATGAAGTACCTACATATATGTAGAAGTGAGCATATATGTACACGAGCATTATGTTTCTTTCGTTAAACATTTAACATTCTATCCCAGCAAACGTTTCCATTCAAAACTGTATAATAAATGATTGAAATAAGTTAACAAAACCTTCGATTCATATTCATTTTCGATTCAAATTCATTTCTAAATCGATTTGAATCCAAACTCCTGGGTAACGTTACCTCATATATGAATCTTTTAAATGACTAATAAATGAAAAAGAAACCCTGGACATAAGTGAATGTAAATAGCAGGCTTGTAAAAGAATGCAATCTTTTTTGAATGCAATCTATAATGACTTCAATAATAAGATTGCATTCATTGATTTCACCTTGGGACTTCAGACTCCAACTTATGCAATCACCATTCACTCTTAGCAAAAAGATTGCAATCATTTTTTCCCCCCATTCATTTTACAGCAATCAATTGAATGCAATCTTTTGAGAATTCATGCATTATTTGCATTCTTTTGCATTCTTTGCATTCTTTTGCATTCTTTGCATTCTTTTGCATTCTTTGCATTCTTTTGCATTCTTTTGCATTATTTGCATTTTTTTGCATTTTTTTGCATTCTTTTGCATTCATTGAATTCTTTTGTAAACTTTGCATTGTATTGCAGTCGTTGAAATCACATTAAACTTTTTCCATTTACATGATTTGTTATAATTTGAGATATGCAAGTATTAAGTTAAAGTATCAAATCATTCAAATCACAAATTAAACTAAGAGTTATGGCTGGTATCAAACATTTATTAATATAAAAAAATACATAATACTAATGTTTTTACCCAAAATAAAAAAAATATTTTTTATAAAATTATTATTAAACGCAAAGATTACAAAAGAATGCAAAGAATGCAAAATAATGCAAAAGAATGCAAAAGAATGCAAAGAATGCAAAAGAATGCAAAAGAATGCCAAGAATGCAAAATCTTTTTGCTACGAGTCAATGGTGATTGCATAATTTGAAGTCTGAAGTCCCAAAGTGAAATCAATGAATGCAATCTTTTAATTAAATTCAATAAATGATTTTTAAAGACTGCATTCACAAAAGATTGCATTCTTTTACAAGCCTGGTAAATAGGATGCTATATTTTCGTTTGCTACCACAATTGATGAGTATTTTTTTTTAATCTTTACATAACTTTTGTCGCAATTTGGGTCGCTAAAAGGTCCCATTATAGTTTTTGGAAGCGAAATGAAAAGACTATTCATTTTCCTTCATTTGTTATGAATAAAAGTGAATCCACCCTATTTACTTTTGGGTACGTTAAGTTCTATTCATCTACAATGAAGGAGAATCGAATCTCAATCATTTTTTTTCCGGAGAAAAAATCCACACAAATCCTTTTTTCCCTCCATAAGGTAAAAATTATAGGCTTTTGGATTATTTTCAGATTTCATTCACTGAAAATGAATATTTATCAAATGATATTCTTCATTTTAGCTGAATGTTAAGTGAACATTTACCCCAATGTTTGCTTTGTAAGAATATTTGGTTGCATCAGGGTTGTCAATGTAGCACGTAGCACAATCGCTCTTTTTTGCGACGGCAACTTCCTTGTTGCACGGTGGCACTAAAACGTTTAATATGCCATGTTTTTTTTTTTACTCAAAGTTATTTACTGTCTACTTTACAAGACATTAAAGGTATACCTAATTGTGGTATGAACTAATGAGCAAAGCTTTAAATTTTCTCGAATTTCGAAGAGATTAAGTGCCAGGTACGTTTTTTGAGTGTCATTAAACTTGCCTGCAAAATGTTTTCAAAACTATTTGTCGAGATTTGACATTTAGGATTTTTTTTCTAAATATTCAACTCCATTTTTCTGGATTAATTTGTATATTTTCAAATAGCTAAGCTTTGAGGAATACTCTATAAGGAAACTGTAGAAGGTTATTACATATATGTATGGAATTGAGATAACACATTTAGCACGATTTTCGATAACTTCTTAAATTCATGTCTAAATAATTTTGTCAAAAATGCCACAATTTTTGTATAACTAATTTCAACAGTCAATAAAAAAATGTATAAGGGAATTAAAAAACTCTAAAAAATTGGGTTTTTTGTCCAATGTTCTGTCTGGAAATTTTGTTTTCAAACTGCCAATTGTTGCTGTATCTACAGCACCATAATTAATTTTTTTTTAAATGTTATATTTATATTGTTTGAACTTTCAAAAGCATTGCAAACTTATATCAAAATCGGTCGAGCCATTAAAAAAATATACGTCAAAAACTCAAACATAATGCAATTTTCTAAAAAAACGTCAAAACTCTATTTTTTGTAAAAAAAATCTGAAACGTTGTTTTCTTTTAATCACTTTAAATAATATAGGTATGGAAGTTTATCAAAATCTTTAGAGCCCTTTTCGAGAAAATTTAAAAAAATCTAAAGCATTTTTATATGAGTTCAAACAAAAATTCAAATTTCTCTCCTAAGAAATCACATAAAAATGCTCTGCACCAAATCTGAAGGAAATCGGCCGGTAGACAGATAGACTTATTTTTTCAATTTGATATACCATTCTTTTTATATGTAATTCCGTGGTAAAGTCTAATTTAAACTTTTCTTAAATAACGTTTTCTACTTTTTGTATGGAAATTTTCATTTCGTTTCAGCTTTGCTTTAACAAGTAATCAGATGTAATACTTTATATCAGTATTTATGCTTATGCATTATGTAATCTGGAACAGAAAGAGAAAAACAATTCTTGGCAAACCCTTTCGAATTCTTTCGCCATCGTAGGAGCGATGATACGAAGATATATCCAAACAAAAACGACATGAAACTGGTCCTTCTCTAAAAAACGATTTTGTTTGGTTTTAAGTTTTCTCATAAACAGCGCTAATATTCTATTAACCTACATTTGTTTTTCACGCATTTTATTTCAATTTTTTTAATATTAAAATTAAAACTACACGTGCGTCGCTTTCCTTGATCTATCTGTATGGAACAGGAGTTTCTGAAAGATCCTGTGTAAAAACGCCATCCAATAATATCAACAAAAGGTATCCAGGCCTTTGAGAACTTTTACATTTTTGTGTTCTATGAATTCTATTATATATCTACTTACAGGTATTTTTTTTACTTTTCAAATGCTTCTTAAAATTTGTTTAATAAACATAACCAACGACCTACTGCCCCTGTTTAATTCATTTATTATTCTTTATATTATTTTTTCTCTTATAGCATCAAAATCAAGAAGGTAACCCTTTTAACTTATACCTAAATACTCTGAAATCTACTTTTCGCGAATATACATAACTCATTTTGAGACATTAAAACTTCTGAGTTTAGCATAATGATCCCACAGTCCCATAGAGCTCCCAGTATATATGTAGTTAGTTGGTAAAGAGCTTTTCACTTGGTCTTCCTCATTTTCAGAGATGAGTTATAATTTTGTTCTTTAACTTGTAATTACAGAATGCACTTTGAGTTTTACAAAAAAAGAAAAACAAAAAAAAAAAAAAATGAAAAGAATTTAAATAAAAACAACAGCAATTCCCACTACTGGCACCTTTGGTATACGGTATACGTATAACATTAAAACTCATTCCAGCATGGTATATTGGGAGTTGACATTATGCGGCATTCGCAAGCAAAAGTAGCACTGTTCTAATCCCAACTCTGCAATGCCATAGAAAAAATTCTCATTTTTCATTTCACAAAACCCCAGAGAGTCCTATGGAATATAGCACCAAAACTACACTACACACAGGTAGGTATACATACATTATAATATAGGAGATGATGTTGGTGGTGGTCCTGAGTCCTGACGAATAGAAATCCTTGCCCGAAAAACTTTAGCAGCCAAAAGCTGCAAATTTGCATTCCAAGTGCTAATGTATGTTAATTATAGAGTTCCTTGAGTAACCCACATCCACACCTCGTTTTGAACCCCTTTTTGGAAACATTTTTTCTCATTTGGTTTTGTATTTAAATTTTTTTCGTTATCGTTTTTTTTTTTTGTTTTTTAAATATTTTTTGTGTCCTCCACGTTTCACCTCTTTATGGGAATTTTTAATTAGAATACATGCCATTGTTCCATTTTATGTTGCGTCCCTAATGCGACATCCCTATTATTTTCTCATTTGTGTAGCTATGGTAACTGTACCCATAATGGTGTTGCTGAGATTCAGGTTCGTGTCTGGCCGAATGGACAGCAGTATGTACATTGTACAGTGCAATGGAATGGACCTATAGCAAATTATTTTCTATTTTTAACTCGGAGATGGAGGGATTTTTTTTTGTAAACCTTTTCTTAAAAGCTTGATGGTAAGTAGCAAAGTTGTTGGGAACGGTCAGGTTCAGGGGTGCACCAGTGTTTATTGAGCGGATAAAAGCATACATTCAGGTCATAAGGAAAAATTGACGTACGTCAAAAATACTTAAACTTAAATTAACCAGTTCAAGTTTCTTAGACTCACTGAGATGTCAGAGATCTCAGCGATCTTAGAATCCTGAACGTGATTCCTCACTTTTGTTGTCAAAAAGTTGAGAATGATATTTTTTGCTTGCTCTATTATTTTTTTGTCGCAGTTGATCAAATTATAAAAAAGAGATGAAGAGTACTTTTGACTTTTAGCGTAGAAATCTTCTTCAGGTTTCTTTTTCTCCTCAGTGAAACTGACAGAAGTTTGCTCCAGTGAGATCTCAGAAACTTAGCCAAAAAAAAAGCTTAAATCAAAAATTTTGCCAACACGGATCTTTTCATTTTTTATCGGCTTCTCCGAAATATAAAATTTATTTCTAGGAAACATTTCCCTGATTTTATGTAATTTTTTTCTCCAACGTCTATTTTTCATTTTTTGACTTTAAAATTTTTTTATCTCGAGTTTTAGATTTTCTAGAATTTTCTTTTATATGTGTGACTTTCTTGTATTTACAAGAAACAAAAAACTCTTTATCACTTTTCGTTTAGAAAATAGAATCTAGACCTTTCTCTTCTTTTGCCCTTATTTACCCTATTGAAATTCCGATAAAAAAAAAAACACTTATTTCAAAATTTTTAAATAAAGTTTCCTTTCATATGATATTTTTTTTAGCACTAACACCTACCATATGGGCTGGGTCACATACTTGAAAAAACCCAAAAATCGACATTTAAAGCGTGGCAACCCTATGCCTTGACCATATCGCGCTAGGCAACCCTTGCGCAAAATGTTAGTTAAAACACTATTTAAAAAACTGCTTACCACTTATCCGGTAACTCGATGAGGGTAGGTCACCCTAATGGCGGGATCTTCTACTATTATAGGTTAATTTAAGTTTTCCAAAAATAGATCTAAATTTTAATGAAAAAATAAGCAAGGCAGCTGACCTGCGCAAGAAAAGTATGTGTTGGAATTAATTAAAGATTAAAAAAAATGTCCGACGCAAACCAAACAACCGGTATTAGAGATTCAAAGAATAAAGAGAAAATAATAGTGTGAGATCACAGTGTAAAAAAAATAAAGCCGTATCTCAATTGTTATTTTTAAGAAAATAGAAATTTTCAGATCATTCCTTATTTTAAATACGAAATAAAAATTTTTAAATGCGGCCCTGGTTGTTAGTTGATATTGGCTATTCTATAGCTTTGGGGTTAAATCCGGAAAACCAATGAAGGAAACCACTCGAACTGCACTTCGTTAAATTTGAAGGCATCCTGCCGTTCTCCGGTTGTTTTTGTGAAGAAAATGGTTTTAAGGGATAAACCAAAAATCTAGAGACGAGCGGTGGTTGTTTTGTTCAATGGTAAAGGTCGAATCATTCATTATACAATACACTCCTGCAGCGGCAGACAGCCATTTTATTCCTCTTCAAGCCACAGATAGCTTAGGTAATTTTTGTTCTTTTCAAATCCCCTAATGAGAATTCACATGAAGATAGACTTAAAAAAGAAAACACTAGAAAAATTTTTCTTAATTATGCGGCGGTCCTTGTTGTAAGACCTGAACCAAGACTGTTCGCCGTCGCGTTGTCGGAAAAGAGAAAAACTCTTTCACAATTACAAAGAAAAAAGGTTTCATGCTAAAAAGGCGTTAATCGTTTTGTGTTCGCATATATTATGAGTCTATGTGTTGTATTTTTGCATTTTTATATATTCCACAATTCGGGTCAGATAAAATGCCATCGTTGTTCGCCATTTCGAAAGCTGAAAGTTTTTAAGTCGTTTTGTGTTGGCGGCTGCAAAAAAAGTTTTCATTATTATAAGCATTAAGTTTCCATTTATGCGGACGGTGAAGATGAAAATTACGCTCATATTCATTCATTACTGACAAAGTGTGTTCTAGGTAAGAATAAAATGCCATTTTTTGTTTTTAGAACTTTTCTGCTGGTACCCAGCAAGTTTTTTAATTAATTTTTAAGTGAAAAATTCCAAACATTAAATGTGCAAAGATATTTTTCAGAAAAGAAACGCTAGGTTTTCGGTTATAGATATTTAAAATGGTGAGTAGCTATGCGAGAAGGATAATTTATGTGCATATCGTATAAGTTTAAAATTATATAAGGCATGATTTTTTCCTAGCTCGAAGGAAATTGAATGAAAAAAAAAAAAAAAAAAAACAATTCGAAGCTAAGCAATTTACATGTTAATTGGAACAACTAATCCGGAACGGGCTTAACTACACCCAGGTAATTTTAGGGTCTTAACTTAAGCGCGGAGATAAACCGTGTTCCCGGCCTGAATTTCATAATTGTTATCGATAGTTTGTATTGAAACTCTCTATTTTTTATTGTAATGGCGTCGCTAATTCCCGATACTATTTTTTTAACCAATTCCCTTCTGGATTGAAAAAAAAAACACATATATACTTATATTACTTTATATATAAACAGGGTTTTCCAATAAGGACTTGACAATTTTTTTTTAAATAAAACGCAAACCATTTGAGATATTTCAAAAACTTTATTATCGGCTTGAAGTATAATCAAAACATTCATGAATGGAACTCGACTTCGTTCATATGGCCACCGCGGGCACGTTTGCAGCGGTCGATTCATTGGATCCAATTTTCGATGACTCCGCCATACACATTTCGGCTGAAACGGCCGCTATTTCTGTTTCCAACGTCGCGTCCGTCGTCGGCTTGTTGGCATAAACCAATGACTTAACTTAGCCCTAAAGAAAATAGTCTAGAGGCGTTAAATCGCACGAACGAGGCCAATCGACTGGCCCATTTCTTGAGATAACACGCTCATCAAATTTACTCTTCAATAAATCGATTGTAAAGTGTGCTGTGTGGCTTGTGGCACCATCCTGTTGAAACCACATGTCGTCCAAGTCCATATCTTCCAATTCGGGGCAAAAAAAAATCGGTAATCATGGCGCGATAACGCTGGCCATTTACAGTAACTTGACGATCGTTATCGTCGACGAAAAAATATGACCCACAATAACGCCGCCGCCGGCATGCAAACCGCACCAAACAGTTATTTTTTGTGGATGAAGTGGTGATTCATGAAGCAAATGTGGATTTTCACCTGACCAATAACGCATATTTTGCTTATTGACGAACCCATTGAGCCAAAAATGAGCTTTGTCATTTACGACCGAAAATTGGAGTTAACGCTCTTAAAGTTGCGATTATTTCGGTAAAAATTTTTTATAATTTGCAGACGTTACTCCTTCGTGCACTTTACCATGATGAAAATGTTGAGTTTACTGAATAAATTGACAATGACAGTTCGATGATTAGTGAAAGGGTGCGTTCACAATTAAATTCAAAATTGTCAAGTCCCTATTGGAAAACCCGATATAATTATATATAATACTATTTTTATGAATACCTTTTCGGTTGGCGAAGAAAGGTCATTCATTAAAAATTTCATTTCAGTTGTGCCTGTAGGTTTGGCTTTATCTTAATATTAATGGATAAAAAAAAGGGTAGGCATAGTTTGTCTCGTCTTTTTTATCGCGTTTTTTTGTTGTTTCGTTTCAGTAATAATACCTATGCAGTATGCACATTTTACAGTGGAGCAGCGTACTATACTAAACGAAAAGTATAACTATAAATTTTCCGTTTATAATTTCGTTGTGTCATTTTTGTATGGGATTTTTCATTTCGCATCAGCAGCGTACTATGGCTTTAGCGAGAATATATTGACATAAATATAAAGAAAATGCATAACGAATAAAAAGAGAGAGAAAGAAATGAAACATTATTATAGGGTGAAGTGATTGAAAACAAAATGTTTTGCTCTCATAAATCATTCCGGAATTTGACAATCATGCATTTGATTAGCGGGCCACCCAAGGAACTGATGTTATCGAAGAAAAGTAAACTGTTGACATTGGCCCCTGCCTGGCGACTAAACTCAGCATATACCTTTAGCGGAACAACGGAGTTGGGTTAGCGGGACAAAGGACATACAGAGTTAGTTAAAGTCTTTGGAACTCGTGAAGCGGGCCACCCAGGATACTGTTTTGTATTTTTACAGATAACATATATATGAAACAATTTTGGATAAGATATTAGTCCTGGCGATTATTTCGAGACTTTTTCCTGCACGGGTAAGAAAAAAGTCCCGGAATAGATTTGCGACTCATGTCCCACTAAATTGGGGTATTTCACAAAAAGCACTAAAAATGTTATTTTTTGTAGCAAAAAATAAAAAAATTTTCTTTATTATATGCGAGATTTTTTTTTTTAATGGTAATCTAATGCACTTTATTTTATAATTATCAGAAAAATAGTTTTTAATCAATAAACCTAACAAAATTACGAAAAACAAACTCATACTTAACTCATAACTTAACTTTATGGTTGGGGCACATTTTTACTATGAAAATGCGTTATTCCAGAATTTAAAACAAGAAGAACTGTCATTTTGTAGGTTCATTATGCTTCTGTTTTGTGTGACCAATCGAAAACGCATTTTCGCCGTATACTTGGATGGATTTGACACTCTTGACAGATGTGGTATGGTGGTTTACTGTGTAAAAGGTTTCCCGAAATTCACGCAAGATATGAATGTTAAATTTTTGTGTGGAAAGTTGTTGCAAACAAAAATAGGGACAACTTGACAATTGAGTTGAGGGTTCTTAAAAATTAAGTTCTAAACAATAGAACAAAGCGTTTTCATTGTTTTCATAGTTAGAAAAAATAATGTATAGGTTTGCTGGTGTTTTTTCGAAAAAAAAAAAAATCATTTCCAGCGATGAGATTCATTTAATTTCTTGATGGCTTCGTTAAACTTTAAAATTGTCGCATTTTGGGTTCTTAGTTCGTCTACGCGAGTGATTGTTGAGAAGCAAATGCATATACGCAATGTGTCACTGTTTGGTGCGCATTAACGATATTCAGTCACATTTTTGCGGAACAGACTTTGAAAATATCAAGAAAAGGCTACATTTGAAAATGTACCCATGTGTCAGCAAATCCCGATGTGTATTAGATTAGATTTAGATTTGAATTAAGATTTTTATTCAACCAAGAAAACAATTACATTTAAAACTGATATTATCATTTTAAATAAATTAAGACTTGACAATTTATGCCGTCAGCTTGAGTAACTTATTTGGAAGTTACACAAGCTGACGGCATAAATTTGCTGATGTATTTCAGTAGTATATAGAGTTTGTATTATTAAAAAAAACCTTCATAAAAATCGGAAATATTTTGTTTCGTTAAGGACTTTTATTAACAGTAAATATGTACAAAATTATATTCACACATCAGAATTTTCGATTCATTAACGAAATTTCGACCAAACGGAGAACTTTGCGATCCATTATAAAGTTACCTTTTTATTTGTAAAGAAAAACTTTTGTAAGTGAAATCCTTGCTGGTTCTTACAGTCATCTGTTTTTCATAAGATAATTATCTCAGGAACTGACTTTTCCCAATCTTTTCAAAAAAAAAAAAAAAAAAAATATCAGCGCGTGTAAATTTTTGAATGAAAAGTTAATGAATTCCATTAAAAATCATTTACCCAAACAGAGCAAATCCTTTCTTTTGCAAATTCTTCACAACATTTGCAATATATTTAGCTCGAGAATTCCTTTTACCTTCAGCCAAACGCACTTTAAACACATCTCTCAACAGACACATACCCTGTAAGAAGCATTTTCCTGACGAGAAATGGGAGATTTGGTTACAAAACTCGAATAAAGTGTAGGTACAGAAACTTATATGTACTATTATGATGTAATTCTTGGAAGTCAGCAGCTTAGCGAATGCCAAAGTCAAGTTAATAGCAACTAACTTGACTGGGGTGTTTTTTTTTTTTGTTTTTTTGGGATGTTGCTACCCTTCTTTAGTTGAAGGTAACTTTAGGATACCTGATGGGGGGGCTGTTGGGCGGTAGAGATGGTGTGGCATTATGTCGGTTTGTGTATATACTCTAAATAAATTAGCAACAGCAGGGAACTCAGTAAATATTCATGTGAAAGTTCTTATGAAATCCTTTTTCAATTTCCCTAAGGGTATTTCGATCAAAGAGGAAGTGCTTAGAATATATGTTGTTTATGCTTTCCTTTCGTATAAATGTATTTATGGGTGTTTCCTGGTTCGCTTTAGGTGAAATATTTAAACCAATACTTCATCTTCCAGAGACCCAACAGGATGTCTACCTGAGGATTTTGTCTGTTTTTTTAGGCTTCAAGTATGCAACCTCTAGAAATTGTTGCTTCTGGCAGTTTTGTATATGTGGCAGAGGGCTTTTCTACCTCAGAAAGAATTTTCACTTACAATTCAACACATTACTATCCCGTATATTTATATACCACCGTGTTGCTTCATCGTCATCGGTGGCGTAAGGCAAAAGTTAACAAATTCGTGATTGATAAATATTTAAAAGATACCTACCAACAAAACGAAATAATTGAAATAAGTGAAGCGTTCCATTGCTGCTGCTTTCATTAGCATCGTTGTTGGGGATGCGGTAGCGGATGGGGGTGTGAGTTTCTTTTTTGTTTAGCGGAACCAGTGATGCGAAGCATGTCCTTGTTTTTGAAATGATAAGTTACAACGCACTTGAGACAGTGACAGAGGTCGACATTTCAAATAGAGGGGTTCTTTAAATTAAGGGTGCTATGTGACGGAAGGTTGGACGACTTGAATATTGTCCTTTCGTGGTGATGCTTATGAATATTGTATATATACATACACAAGTTCTATTGTTACGTTAAAGTTGTACTTATCAGAATATTTTTGAATCAGAAATACTTACGTAATGTAGGTAAATTTTATATGTATATGTTCGATTTTGTTGTTGTTTATTAGAATTCATTGAATTAAACCTTTGATACGACATGCGAGGGTAGGGTTTGAGCTTTTGTTTTTGGTTGTTATGACCAACAAGTCACTTATATTAATATGAAAGCCTGTTATAATTCGTCTTAAATATTGAAACATTTGCGGACGCGGATTACATAGAAGAGTTATTACTTTAAAAAGGGGAAAAGGTTTAGTTAAAACTAAACATCTTAATTTTATTATTTTTATTTATATTTGTGTGCAAATTGTGGGTGTAGGGAAAATATATGGATTTTTTGTCTATGCGTTAGGTACTCCATTTGTTTTCATGTGGCATCACTGGCAAAAATACAATGGCGTACAATTTACGAAGATTTAGTACGATGTTCAAGCATTTTTGGTATGATACTAGGTTAAATACAGGATTTTTCAGATTTTAAACGAATTAGCATCGTACTATCACTTTAAAATTTTGTTAAAGTTAAAACCACCAAATGTTTTTTTTTTAAGTGACATACTAACTCCAAATGTCACTTTGACAATTACAAATGTTAAAATAGTGTGTAGCTATGTTTGCCTACTTTTTGAATAAACTGTTACTGTGTTATCCGTGTTCAGATACTTGTTAAAAATTTTTAAAATTAATAACATTTTAGTAAAGAGCTTCAAAATTAAAAAAAAAAATTTAAAATTTTATCAGGCTGTTTAAAATACCATTTTTTTAAACCGTTTAAAAATACTACATTAATTTCTGTGTAACTTAAAAAAGAAGGAAGTTATAAATCCAACTAATATTAAATTATATTATTTCGTTAAATGAGAACTATATATACCATGTTTAAAAAAAATGCGAAAATTGCTTGTTATATTATATTTTTTTTTTTTTTTTTAGACAAATAAATGATCAAAATATTATCATACATAATCATTACACATTTTTGTTTGTGGTCCCTTAGCCTTCACACTCATTTTCAGATTTCAATTATTGTTTTTTTAGTTACTTTACTTACTTACTTTAAATGACCCATAATTTTAAACAGTCTGATGTTAAGTCATTAGCTGATTCTACTTAGCAATTTATTTAAAGCTCTTTACTTGAGAGTTCTTAGTTTTTAACATTTTTTAACTAGCACCATAATCTATTTTCTTAATAAAATTCACCTGAATACGCCTAAAAAAGTGATACTTCGTGCAAACATGTAAGCAAAAATACTATTTTCACATTCTCAGCTGTCAAAGTGACATATAGAGTTAGTATGATACTAAAATGTTAAAATAGGCATTTGGTGATTTTAACTTTAGTAAAATGTTAAAAAAGATAGCACGATCATATACTCGTTTAAAATTTGGAAAATCCTGTTTTTAACCTAGCATCATACTAAAAATGCTTAAACATAAAAAAATTTAAAATATATAAATATAACGTACTTATAATATATTTTAAACTTTGGCGCTAATATTTCTAAAGGTGCGTGTCAATATTAGAGTTCTTTCAATAGTAGGCTCTCCGTAGTTACTCTGGAGAGCCTGTCCATTTGAGAGTTATTTCTTCAAGATTTCAATATGGCGAGTTCATTTGTAAAGTTTTGATAGTCAATTTCCTAAGAGTACTTTCATAACCGTATCCAGTTGATATATTTTCCCTGCTAGTTGAAAGTAGTAAGAGTGGAGTTTATGGCACAAAAATTGTAGAACCTTTTTTGGCTCTGTTTTTAAATAAATGAATAAGCTTAAAATATGATAGGTTACACAACTGGTAGGTTAGGTACATATTCGAAGCAAATTCAGTACTTGGTCTGTCCTAGAAACTATTATCTTACCTGTTTTCTCAATTTCTGATATTTTCGTTGAAGTAAAATTTCAAAGATTAAGGCGTTATCATTAAATTTTTTAAATATTACAATTTTTGGTTCCAATTCCAATCGCTAAATAATTGCTCAGGTGTTTTCTACTGTGGATTGCACTGAATGCAGCTGGTCAGCAGTTTGGCGGTGTCGTGTGCATGACCCTTTGTACGATGAACTTTTTGAGTGTTAACTTATATATATGTACACTTTATTTTTATACTGTTTGTCAGGAAAACTGTTGATATTGGCGCTTGCCTGTCGACTGAACATACGCTAAGCAAGGCAACGGAGTTACGTGAGTGGGACAGAGTACCCAAAGAGGGAGTTAAAAACCTTGGAACCCGCGAATAGGGTCACCCCAGGTATTGTTATATAAGAAAACTGTGGCTAAAGTCCAAAATTGTTTTTGTTTTTGAGTGAATGAATTTATTCTTCGAATTGAAACCTATAAGAGAAAGAAATTAAGACCCACAGCTTTTCTTTCCATTACAAAAAAGTAGAAAAGCCAACAGGTGTTATTTCCTTTTTGCACTGCATCGTTTTCTTATTTTTTAAACATGTTTTAAAAAAAAATCAGAAAACCAGGATCATTCAAATCCATTCACGGGTTCTAAGACACAATAAATTAAATAAAAAAACATTGCTCGCAAAAAGTTGGAACTCCGAGACCAAAAATTCAACTCTTCGCGAGCTACTCTCAAGTCAGTGTCCAGTTGCTAGTTTGCTCTCAAGATTGGCCTGAAAGCAACTCTCAATGGTTTTATTCTCAAATGGACACGCAACTGAATATTTAAAGGAAGTAGGGTAAACAAATCTTATGATTTTATTATGTAAAGTAAATTTTTTTTGCATTTAAGAAAACAGAAGTTAAAGAAATAAAAGCATAAGTGGGAACACTTATTTATTGAATGATGGATTTTTTTCTAGGGGCAAGTTAGATCTTCAGTAAAAAAAAAAACAACTGTGAGATGTCATATTGTAAAAAAATATATTTGTAATCGATCAAGCTCTATACTTCCTTTAATCGCTGTTGTAACTATATGTACATCGATTTTATTGCCACATCATGTACAATATTTTTTTTTCCATTTAGAGCAAATAATCATTATCTAATAGTTCATGAGATTTCTGTTTGTACTGATTTCCTTATTGTCTAATAATGTGCTCAAATGACTAAATAATATTTTCCTCGTATGCGAGTATATCATAATAATATGTTTGTGACAGTTCATAAGAATCTACCTATAAAAAGATTTAATCCGTAAATTACCATGCATATAAAAAAATATTATTTTTCTTGCAAGAGACCTGATATTTCATCTGAAAAACATAACTTTGGACAAAAAAATTCTTATGAAAATATTTTTTTTTGTAAATTTTTGGTAATTGTTTATTTTAGATTTTGCTTGAAAGTTTTGCAGTATTAGCTTCTTATATACATAATGTCAACTTATCTACACAACAATATATTTTAAATTGGGAAGGCATTTTGGAGTACAGGTGACTTGAACTCTTATGACTATAAGAGTGAAAATAATAAATAAAGAGTTTTTTTTTGTTCATCCTGTCGTGATAGTATAGGATAAAAAATCAGTTTAAATTTTTTTTTTTTTAATTTTTTTTCCTTTTTGATATGAAAATATCTTTACTTAAAAAGTAATAGTTTGTTTTAAGGCTTACTATATGCAGTACACATTTTTTTTAATTAAAATTTTAAGTACGCGAAATAGTCATTTGAATTCCTATATCGTTTCTAATAAAATATAATTAAAATCAGCATTGCCAAATTCTGATAAAACAAAAAATATACCCGAAAACCATTAATTATTATAAGTATTCAAATGCCAAACCGAACGTTGACAGCGATAAATTAGCCCTTATATAGGTAGCTTCTGTAACACTTAAAATAATTGTTCGTTTTCAAAAATTCTATAATTACATGTATTGACCACAGCTCTGCTTTGATGTCTAACCTTCTAAAGCTCCAATGAATTTAAATTTTTGGACAATTCAAAGCAGCTGCCAGAAAAATGTGTGTGCAATATATATCACCTTCCTATTCATTAAACACCTGATTGTTAACAAAAAAAAATAAAAATCTATTTAAAGTGCAAAATCACACCGCAAATAAATTGAAATTTTATTCATTAAAACAATAATCTCCAAACACGAAAATCCTTTGCATATACAACATGTTACCTATACCTTCTCTTTATATAAATGTTTCTATGTACTTATATAAATATGTACCTATAATACAAATCTGACTGGGTTACCACAAAAATTAATTTTTCATTCTCTCATCCGGAAAATGGTCCTTATCACAAAAATTCGAATTAATAATGTATTTTGTGTAAAATCTCTAAATATTTTATATTGGTCTATACTCATTTAAAAAAAAAAAACCTGCACATACACAATGTAAGCCCATTATAATACGACTAAATGGCAAAAAACTAACGTATTGCAGAAATTTTGGCTAATTGACAGAACCGTATTTGAGCATTTTTAGGCCTAAAATACAAACAAAGGGCACGGTAGTTCCCAGCCAAGTTCTGGCACTACACCCTTTTTACAGGAATAAACTCAGGCGATTTTCTACCAATAAATTTAGAAACTTCGAATTCGGAACATTTGCTAGGCTGGCCGAGCATCACATTTCAACCCCATAACATGAGTGGTTCCTAAAATATTGGCTTTCAGAAATTGCTTAAACCATAACTGACTCACTCTCCTACTCACAGATCATCTAGGCAGATTATAAAAATTATGGAGCACTTCCCGACACCGCAGAATTTTTTAATTTCGAAGGTAGGTCTTGTGATGCATACAAAGGAAAAAATAGAATATTTTGGTTTTCTATTCAGGGGGCATGCCGTCCGCCTACTTTTTCAACATTGCAATCAATTGAATGGAGCACTTCCGATTTCGAGATTTTGGCCTATCACCTATCAGTATTATGGCAAGTTTTTCTCATCTAGACTTTCCCTATATTGAAAACTTTCAAGAGCCTTGACTTAACTTGGCAAAAACTTGTCACTTTTCCAGGTCGGGATTTTAACAAAAACTTTTTGTATATTTTTCAATTTTTGTTTTTCGAATTTGTCCTTCAAGTTATTCATTTTTTTTGCTACTTTTCTAAGTTAATGTCAATTCAAGGAAGCTCTTTCTCGAAAAGGGGTTAAAACTTGAATTATTTTGTATTGCTTAATTAATTCCGGTTATTAGTTGTTAATCAATTGTGATAATTGCAATTTTGTCGTGCAATGTTTGCATTTTTTTTTTTTGCTAATCTCATATCTTAATATTAGAAAATATTTCATGAAAAAAATTAAGCTATCACAACTTATGAAAATAATTCCATTATTAATATATTAAAAATAATCCATTATTAATTATTTGGAGGATAAAACATACTCAATTGGTGGTTAAATCAAAAGTGAAGTTTACAAATCATTTGGCAATTAGTATTTTAGAAAGAGAAATACATAAGAGTTAATTTATAAAGAGAAAAATATAACATGAATTTCGTAAAATTACACTTCAAAAACTGAATTTAGCAAATAGCAATAAAAAAGATGTGCACGAAAAATATTCATATAAAGAGCGGTAAATTATTAAGTAATAAATAATTCAATATGAGAAGTTCTAACTCTTTTTTTGAGAAAGTGCTTTGCTGACTTCATACATATCAACTTACCAAAGCAGCACAAAAAAAAAAAATCATACAATACATTGAAAAACAAATTCGAAATTATCATCATATCTACTACATAACTAACGGTAAATTATCCACCCAATCACTTTTTGATCGGCGGATATTGCACCGCTAATTTGATATTCATCACGTTTTTTCTGAACTATTCACCTACAATTCAGTGTTACGTCATCAAATCATATGGAAATTTGACTTAATATATTAAAATATTATTATAAACAAAAACACATGAAAATACATTAGCTAATTTCAAAAAGTCTGCATTTTAAATTTTCACAAAACCTATAGTTACATAGTTCGCCTATTGTTAAATCCGATCCTGAATATTGCAAAACATGAAAGAGCACGTTGTCGTTTGCATGAATATGTATGAGAAGCATTCATATATCAGAAACCAACTATCAGAATCCAAGTGCTCATTTCAATAACAGTTTTTTTTTTTTTTTAATTTCTGTCGGTATTGTTGTCAAAAAGGAAAGAAAAATGTCCACTATGTGTAAAAAAAAAAAGAATTTATATGAAAAAAACATACAACCACCACGCCCACATACAATACGTCAAACGACACAATGAGTTTAAGCTCCAAATGGCTGGAGTTGGATTACATATACACAACATCTATACACAAAAACACATCACAAAAAAAAAAAAAAAAGAAAATAGAATATATTAATTGAATTCCAATTGCAACAACATTTATGCACTCTTATGTTCGCTGCATCATCTCTATTTATTCCCGCCAGAGGGGTTTGAAATGAAAATTTACATTTCATAGTTGCAATGTTTTGGTTTTGTCCTTTTTGCCTTTTTTCCTTTATATTTTGTTTTTTTTTTTTTCATTCAGTTTGTCTATGCATCACCAAAAACACTACCAAAAATGTGTTTTTCTATGGTGTTTCAATTTTTTGTGTCCTTTTCAAATGAAATAAATAGGATTATTTTAATGCATAGTCCGCAATTGAACTGCAATAAAGTATCTAGAAATCGGCTGTGGTATATTGTGTGCGACACTGTATTCGCATTGCTGGAACAGAGTATCTCAAAGCTTTAGGAATCTGATGACATTTAGGTGTGCTGTTCTCTAAAAAAATAATTAAAAAAAAAAAAACTGAAAAAAGGGATAAAGACTAAACAGAGAACGCAGTGTTAGTGGTATTCAACAACCGATTTAGAATGTAAAATAAAATTTTCTAAAATTGGAAATAAAATTGGCAAAAACATTTTAGGTCATACCACTATACACGACACATACGTCAGCGCGGGAGTGTTATGCTTGGTTAAATGGAATTTTTAGTTTGGTCAGATGTCTATTGGATGGTTTGGTTGTATATAGGGATGGGTCTTAAACCTCATCACTTCACATTTAGGTGAAATGAAAAGTTTTTGAACAAAAACTGTCACCCATTCTATAATGCGAATGAATGGGGTATTTTTTTTGTTTTTTTTTATTTTTTTTTTTTTTAATTTAACTCGGAAATAGGATTTTAGTTGAAAACAAACCGCTGCTGGCGTTGCTTCGCGTGAATGGGGTTTTGAATTGCCCACAAGGAGTGAATTTAAATTAAAGCATAGATCATAGTTTGCTGGACTTGAGTTTGTGTGGGCTTGTATTTATCATTTTTATATAATTTCCTTAAACAAAGAAATTTAAGAAAAAATTTAAGATTTATGTAAAAACGGGGGTATTTTGTTTTTTTTTTTTCCTTATTTTATTTCGGAATTAAATAATTAGCTTAATGTTGACAAACACATCCTGTCTGAGAAATGAATAAATTCTAGCAGAGCAATTAATAAAAGAAAAGCAACAATTAAGTACAATATAGCTCATAAATTTGAAAAAAAAAAGTGGCTGGGTGCGACCCTTTGGTGCCCGTGAAAACTGGACCCTCAATGTTATTTTGTTATAAGGAAATCAATTCTTAGCTACATCATTGTGAGTAAAATGAAATTATTCCGGAGTCGATAGCTTTTTTGTTTTCGAGATATTCGAGGCGAAAAACATTTTTTAGTGGTTTTAATTTGAAAATTTGTTGATTAAAAAAAAAAGAAACTGTCACTTGAGTAATTCTAAAAACCTTATGAGTTATTGATTACGTCACTGTGTATATAAAAAAATTAGTTCGGCTTCGAAACTAGTGTTTGTTTTCAAAATATTCGAGCCGAAAACCGATTTTCAACGATTTTTAGTATTTTTTTGTATGTATTTTTTTAGCTTAAAAAAAAAACAGTCAATTGAATTTTTTAAAACCCAAATATCAGTAATCAAATATGGCATTTTTTTTAATTTTGACCCTGGAAAGTTATTTTATTCAAAAACTATTAACTGAAACTAATTGAATTAAAAATTAAACTAAAGTTCATCTGTCTTATCATTTACTCCAAAATGATTTATGGTGGACTTTGAGTCATTTTTTATTGCGATAGAACGGTACCAATGGTTAAAGTTGCAACACTCAATATTGAAACAAAATACTTTGAAAGGCGAAAAAGCAACCGACTTACGCTTTCGTTACAAAGTGATTGATGATTTGTCTCGTTTTGTTAAGTTGATTTGCTTAATCGGTTTTATACTTCGGTTTATCTCAAATATTCGTGAAAGCATTGCTATTAGGAAAAATTTTACAAAATTGCTCATGATTTTTCTTATTTTTTGCAAAGTTAAGACATTAATAGTGAATTATCGCTGCCAAATGGGTAATCAACCGGCAGATCTTTTATTTTTTTCGCAATCATTAAATAAGGTTCTATAAACTGCAGACTATGCAGATTATATAACGTTACTGTATGGCCTATATAATGCCAGTATCACAAATTTCGATGGTCCAAATGTCGAAATGTTCCAGCTACTTCTGAGTCAGCAGCACAATAACATCATAATCGATCATCTTTCCAAGGAATTTTTTTTTCGAATTCTATCCTCCATCCTCACTCCAGTTTTTGTGGGTTTTAGGTTACAGGAGTAAAATTTGTCTAATTGCAATTATATCGAATCATCTAGGAAAAGTACATACTCTCCTAACACAATCGTTTTCATTAGAATCTAAATGAAGTAATTTAACAAATTCCTAAGCGTTTTTTTTCTGCGGAACTCTCAACAAGGCATGAATATGATAGTACTCAGATCACTTTTTGATTGGTTTATTACATCTATTCTTTATACTTTTGTCTCTGAGCAAAAAAATTCTTTTTAAGTTTACCATATTCTTTTTACGTTTGTCATATTTGTATTTTATGTTCTTTAAAACCTTGTCACTTCAGGGTTTGTAAATACAGATTTAAATAATTTAGTTCAGCATAGAGAAAGTGATATATAAATTATATTTTTATTAAATTCTCGAGGCGAGCAAATTCCAATTCGCTTATTTCCACTTGCGAGGAAATATTCACAAAACCATCATCAGAAGCTTAATTTACCATAGTAAAACCTTAATGCACTAACTTCAGTGGTCTTTGATGTATTTTATTATTTTTTTTTTTTGAAAATGTCGATTATATCTATACTGGCGTCCCTACATTAAGTATATATCCTCCACAGTGCAATTTTAAAAGCTTTTGCTTTCCATATGCATTTGTATATATATATATGTAGAATTTACTCATCTGCTTACACAGAATGCTCATATTAGTTTCCTATACAATTCCACAAAGCCAAAGTGAATTCCAGCCTTTTAACAACCATGCTTTGCGAATTCAAATCGGTTTGAATTAAACTATTAACGCATAGCAGCCGCATTTCAATGAAATAGACTCGAATGGCGAATTTAAAGCATATGCCGAGATCACAGGTTAACATATTCTACATTTATATTCCTACATACATAGCTGCGCGGAGTAAAGAGGTGCTTCTGTGATAGACACGCAGAAATGCTACCACCTTAACTCAAAGGCGAATTAACCTAATGGCTGAATGCAATCGGCCGTTATTAACCAAAAACACTCAAGCCTGACCAAATTTTCAATCGATTCGGTTTTCAGAAATTATACTTTATGAACTCTCCACCATATCTCTGAATAATGCCAGCTTCAACAATAATGGGGTTTATGAAATTGCGTTTGACCCCCGCACCTTTTTGATTCTGCTTTCCAGTGCGACAAATATCACACCGCTCATATATACATATTGGTCTGCAATAACGACGACGGGTGCGGATACAACCAAAGTACAAGTACGTATATCTAGATGAATATTGCTGCAGTGCATGGGTTGTAAATTGTTTTCCACTTAGCGTGAAAATGCTTTTAACCTCAGTGCTATTTATGGACAAGCATCGAAAGTAGCCTTGTGAACAACAAACAAACAGTCTGTTAAACAAAAAATATTGACAAAAATTAGTCAAATTATTTACATAAAAAAAAAACTATAAAAAGTAAGTATACGCCACAGTTTCCATACAAGTCAAAAATTGAGAGACAAGAAATTAATTCAATTAAAGAAATACAAAATGTTGCATTTGACAATATACAGAACGCAGAGCAAGGAAGTTCTCTGCATTTAATCAATTGAATTCGATTATAAATAATATTTAAAGTGTAAAAGGTGGCGCAAAAGAAACGAATGTATTTAAAAATACAACCGCAGCGGAAATGGTAAGAAATAAAGATCGCACCATAATTGGCCGTACGTTTTTTATGTGTAAAATTTTACAGCTATTGGTATAGGGAAAATAAAAGTGCAATGGTAAAAGGCAGCGGGTTCGCATATAAAGGAACTGGATTTAAAGAATCTTTTTCGTTTTAAAACGGAATCTATTTTCATTTTGCCTTTTTTTTATTCCCCTGCACTTTGATCGGGACCAAGAGGATACGAAACGAACATCTTCGCTTAAATGTGAAAACGCAATTCCTTTTCAGCAGAATTGATAATCCTTTTTATTTGAAATTTTAGTAATATTCGGAGTTTATGGTATTAGGGATTATGGGATCCGGGTTGCTCAAGTTTGAAAATCAAATTTCAATAAGGATAAGGACTTATTTCAAAAAGTGTGTAGGAAATCACTTTTATTGATGTTTGACATGGCAATACACAAACGCCTCACTTCTATACATTAAATAATTCGACATTATATATGTTATGTTTTGTTATTTTTCTGTAAAGCAATTGAGTTTATAAAACGAGTAATTTTGGGGTGGCATAGTTTAAGGTGATTTTTGATAAATAAACTAAATTCGTCGATTTAAGCAAATTATCAATAAAGTAACAATAACATTTTTTGATTTTTGTTTTTAATGAGTCGATCAGAAATGATGAAATGTTTTGATTAAAGTGTAGGTATAGCAACTCAGTAAAATTTTAAAACCCAAACAAAAGAAAATAAATTTTTGTTGTGTGTACAAATAATAACAAAATATTTTAGTTAGCCATGAATGAACTTTATGGTGACCAACCTAACTATTAAAGAAAATTAAGACCTTTTTAACATCGAATACCATATTTCTGTGTTTGCTCAAATTCACTATATACAGTAGTGGTCATAATTTAAGGGACATTATGTTCTTTTTGGTATCATCACATTTCCAACGAATCAATTAATTGGAAAATTCTTCGATGGTTAGTTTATTTTGACTTTTTATTATTGTACTTACTTATAATGGCACTATGTCAGGAGACAAAGAAACAAACAGTTTTATGTGTTGGTGTTTTTCTTGACGAGGAGTGGGGCCTATTTTCTGGATCCAAGATAATGACCTCCAAATTTTTGTTTAGAAAACATAATGGAGAGTGTCATGTTTTCCGTAAGGTAAAGAAATTGCCTCTTTGGTGGATCTTCCAACAGGATAATGATCCAAAGCAAACGCCAAACCTTCAAAAGACTTTTTCATTACTAAGAATACTGCTACTACTACTTAAGAATACTGTTTTGGTCTATGTATTCAGTGGATTAAAATCCAAAAGAAAATCTATGGAAGTATGTTAAGGATCGTATTGTAAAAGGAAAAATTAAAATTAAATCAAGAGAGTTTATGGAAAAGAGTCCAGGAAATAAAAGACACAATATACTAATTGAAACCTGTCACAAACTTGTTGAGTCTATGCCTTGCAGATTTTAGAAAATCGTGGTCATGCAACACTAGGTACATAAAGTGAATTATAAAAAATAATTACTAAAATCTATTACCAATTTATCTGATTTTTCAGAAAACTTTAATAATGTCTCTATAAATATGACCATTTAAAAAATGTTATTTCTCAACACTTTATTTTATAATGATATCTGTGAATATGAATATTGAAGTTTGTATTGTTTAACAAGCTCTATAATAATGATATCAAAATAAAGTATTAGTTTAAGAAAATTTCGCACAATTTATTTGTAGAAAACGCTATGATACTAAAATGGATATACTGTCTCTAAAAATATCGCCACCACTGTATATTTTTGCATGTAGCTTAATTTTGAATAATATCTAGCGTTAAAACGACCCCCGAAAAATATTCTAAAATAATTGATTTTCAAACACAAAAAGGAGATTTTTTTCTATCGGATACCACTTTAAGTTTTTACCCCAATTCAGGTTAATTTTAAACAAAATATTGTTTCCACAGTATTTGACAACAAACCTGAAAAATTTTGCTAAGGAATCCAGTTCATGCAACTGAGTTAGCTGTGAATCAATATTTAAAAACTAGTTTACCCTATTTCACCCTAAAAAAACAACTAAATTTTCAAAATATACTCAAAGTGCATTCAAAAATTTTGTTTAAAACCTGTCAATATATTTTATTTTGCCACTTTCCACTCTATAAATGGATTAATTGAAAAAAATAATGTAACCACACATCCATCCTTTAAAATCACTCAAGAAAATAAAGAATTTCCTACCCATTTTACCGTAAATAAATAAAATAAATAGTAAAAATGAATAAAATAAAAAAAATTGAGCCACAGATTCCAAATTTTTTTCTCATTGTTTTAAAAAGGAAACTGAGGAATCGCTAAGATCTCAGTTTAGCGTTTGTTGCAAAAGAAAAAGTTTTTCACAATTCACAAAAAAGAACAATTTGCTGGAAAAAATAAAGATTATAAAAACATCTGCAAATTGTATTTTGTTTCAAATTGATTTCAAAAAATTCGAATAAATTTTTGTAATCTCTTTTTGAAAATGGAAAATATTAATTAACTACCTACATCACAAATCACTTTTGCCAATTTCACCCCTGATTAACTTAGAAAATCTAATGCGTGGCCCTAATAAGAAAAACAATAATTACATAATTAATAATCCAAATTTTGTTTATAAAATATGGAAACTGTTATTTTGGAATGGTGTAAAAACCGAAGCCCGATATCGAGAATGTTTAGCTACCAACATTAGAAAAAAATCAATTTGTCTACATTTTTATCATGTTCTTTCCCTTTCTGTTTACCTAAATTATTACATTCGTATTTATAAATGTCTTATTTATACAGCCATCCAAGTTATGAATAAATATTTTTTTTGTTGTCTAATAATAGTTGCCTAAGTTGAAGTTTTATTGAATTGAAAAATCTCCAACTATTACGACACTATTATTTTTGACGTTTACGCATTCAGTGTATGCAACCATCTAGTGGAAACTGGAAAGGTATAATAATTGTCTCCAAAGCGGAAATTAATCTCGTTGCATGCTGACGATAAAAATAAAAATAAAACTTACAGGATGTTTAGTTACTTTTATTTTGTACTTCAAAGCATATGAGATTATTTAAACAAAAATAAGTTTTGGATACTTGTACCTTTTCTGCTGTGAAATCTTGAGTCACAGTCTTTAAAAGGTTTATTCAATCGCTTGCAAACGCTGACAATAATCGGATGTATGAGCGATTGTTTACCCTGGAATTATTGGGTAGATCTGGATGACTTACGATGCGCAATAAGTTGATATCAGTTCGCGATTGGGACAAATGAAGAGGGTCCAGGACCGGACCCCGGATATAGAGGCAATTATATAAATAATATTCATCGTCGTCGCATCTTAAACCGCATAAAAATCTCTCAGAATAATTCCATAAGTCCATTTAATGTTATTTACTGTTGTTATAATCAAAATCTAGGACAGACTGTGTGATGTTTATAGTGTTGCTTTCAAACAAAATCCAGAAATCAAGTGGAAGCCTTCTTGCATTTCTCTTTCTATATTATAATTTCTGTGTATCTGTATACACATACCTATTCGTTTTCCCTTTCTCTGCATTTCCACATTCACCCATTGCCATTGTGTGTTGTGTACAAAGAGGTACTTTAGGGTGTAGCCCTGATGACTTTACTGCACATAATATCCTGAATGAAAATCAAGAGATTAAGCTAACCCAAAGGATTGTGCTATAAATACCTATACATAGGTCCCAACAGAGAAGGAAGGTACACTCTAACCCATCATGCCCATCATGATACCAAAGGGTGAGAGGCTGGCCTTTCTGGGTTTAAAGTGGTGATGGTAATGGGTTTTTGGGGTTTCTGTAAATTTTGCGCTTGTTAATGGTGCATAAAATGACTTGTTACTATGTTTGGCAAGTGGTTGACCAGAAGTCAACTATTGCTAAGATATGTTTTGTTGGCCAAAAGGGTTGTTCTACGATCAACCATACATGTGCACATACAAAGCTATCAAATAAAAATACCCTCCTTGTGCTTGTATGCCAATATTCCCTGTGGTAGGTTCATTTATCCCTTTTGGGGTAACATAGAGTTCTTTCCTGTTCATATTCAATTCAAAGTAAGGTTTTAACTTCTCTTTAGGGGCTACACACGTTGCATATTATTAAAAGCTGAACATCTCTGACAGTGTATCCTAGTGCTTAAACCAATAGGGTTCCTCTCTCTTCTAATATGTATGTATGTATATTCTGTTCCGGATTTGGGGGTCAATTGCAGGTGGAAATCTGTGTTATGTGTCGTTTTCGGGTAGATTCAAATTAACAAGGAATAATCGGTTGAGATATTGGAACCTAGCATAATGCTTTTGATGGTCGGTGCTATATTGTTACCTAACCTACCTCCATACATATATGTATGTATGATGATGATGTTGGTACTGATGTTGATGCTTATGATGATGATGATGACGTGCGTTGCTGGTAATGCGCCAGGGGATAACAAAGGTTATTTTGCAGGGCATCGATTGGCTTAGATGCACAAGGGATAATCTCTTAATATTTATTGCATGTTCCTGAGGTTGACAGAGTTGATAGGCTATTCATGTTAATAGAAGGTTTTTTGGCAAATATATATTTTAAAAAGCGCAGCAAGGATTTCTTCCTCTTTTCAAGGTAACTCTAAAAGTGATAATCTTTGCAATTCTATAAGCTGGTGTGTGATCCTATGTTATATTGGCTATTTGGGAAAATTAAGAATTGTTTCCTCTTGAGGCTATAAAAATGACTTACTACCTATTAAAAGAAGGCTTAGAACCTTGGGCTGCAAACATTGCTGAGATAATAAATTGTATACACTAAGTACGTTAAAGCATTTTTAGTATGACACTAGGTTAAAAACAGGATTTTTTTGAAATTTTAAATGAGTTAGCATCGTATTTTCTTTTAAGAATTTTATTCCAAATAAAAATTCGAAATTCCTATTTTATCTTTTTAAAATGCTATACTAACTCCAAATGTCACATTGACAATTACAAATGTTGAAATGGTATATTTGATTACTTTTTTTACATGAACTTTCACTGTTTTGAGGAATGTTCAGCTAGACTTTATTTATAAAGTAGGTTAAATATGATACTAGTTAAAAAATCTTTAAAAGTATGAATAAATTAGTAAAGGCTTTAAAGTTAGAAAATACCTAAACATCAGGCTAAAATTTTGCGCTACTTATAGACTTTATTTTGATTTGATAAAATTAAGATTTTATTTTGAAATTTTAATAATATATTTAAAACAGTAGAACAAAATTTTGAACATATTGATGTTGAGCTTTAAACTTTTTAACGATATTTTAGTTAAAAGCAATTTACATAAAACTATCTTAATTTTAAAAATTTTTTAGCTAGTATCACATTTGTTAGGCAGAGCAAAAGACAAAAGTCACATTAATCATCAGTATAGTTTTATTGAATTGAACTTTTACCAAGAAGAATATTAAGAATAAAGTAAATCCGCGAACTCTACAATTTAAATAACTAAAAGAAAGTTGATTTAAACCTTAACAAAACGCCTTGAACTAGACAGGCGTGCATGAAGTAAAATCGACGAATGACAGACTAACAGCTGTTAAATAAATAACGCATTTGAATAACTTCAACAGGTAACAATTAAAGTGCTGCCTCCCCGTAGCTCAGAAATGGGGTGGCGGTGGGTTCAGCGAAAGTGGAGTTTTATTAATCGGATTGGATTAATAAGCGAATAATCAAAATGATAAAAAAAAGAATGTAAGTACAGTGTGTACTTGCACTAAAAGTGGGCACCAGAAATTTTTTGTGTACCAATTACAGTTAGTAAAATTCCAAATCTAATTTTACAGAGTAGTATAATGATCAAAGACACAATCACGAAAACTAAAATAAAACACAAATTTTATATGCAAGAATGGGGACTTCAAATAATTTTATTTGGGAAACCTTTAGGTAGAAACCCAGGATTAAAACCCAAAATTGTTTCCAATTAACGAAGCCAAGACAGAGAAAAGAAAAATAGGCCGTTAACAACTGAAACTACCGCATTCCACTTACAACTGGGGTGTATCGGAATTTATAGAATTTATATGAGTCGGGAAACAAACAATTCCCACTATTACACTTTTGGACAAAATGTCCAGTTCCGCTCTACTTATCTTTTTTTTTTGCACCTCCCCCTCCTCTATCACCTCTCCCAACTCGCTTTATCCCTTTTTCTACTTCTCAATTTTCATTTTTGTTTTTTTGATTCAAATTTTTTAACACCAACAATTTTTCCTTTTCTTTAATTTGTCAGATTTCAAAAATACAACTTTCTGCCTGGAAAGCTCTCTTAAGAGTCAATTTCCCAGCTAAAACCAATTCTACCCTCTACCATTCCAAACACTCACACATTCATACATTCAGCCATTCGTTTTCGTGATCATCCTGGAAAGCTACGAGCTCTCTTAGAAATTTCTGTTGTTAAATCTCAACGAAACTTTACTCTCACACACGCATTCACGAATTCGGCAAGTTGTTCGATGGCTTTCCAAAACTTATTAAAACTTAATGACCGAGTTCAGCAGACCCAACCCAAACTATTTTTCGAGAAATATTCAAATCGATTATGCAATCCGCAATACTGGTTTTGCAGTGATCCGCAGTGCATGGTTCCCTTTTCTATTTAGGTACTCATTTGCGGTGAAAAGAAAAGTGAACAATACACTGTGAATCACTGGTTTCCATAATCGGCATGATTAAAAAAAATAAACCCGAGGAAAAGTTTATCCTAGGCATTCTCCTAGCTACAGCATAAGGTAAATTTCTTTTGAAACGCGGACCATACTGTTTTGAATTCCATTCCGATAACCCTTTTCTATAAATTATTTTAGAACTTTAGATTTTAATATTGAATACATTAAATATTACTTTAAATTAAACTTGTTGTGGTAAAATTTAGCGCAACAAGATTAATAAAATTTACTGAATCACACTTAATGGTGATTTAAAAATATTTGTATGTAATTTTGGCTTGCAGTGATAAATCATCTACTAGTTGCGTCCATGGGGTATACAATATCTGTCTGTAAACCAAACAACTGGGAATCATTGTTCCACCTTAGTAAAATACTTGAAGAGATAATCGGTGAGGGGTTTTCTGAAGACTTGTCGTTTCAGTCAAAGATACACATCAAAAAAGTTGATCGTGCAAGCAAAGTGATCTTTCTTCTCGATCCTTGCTGGGCACTTGAAGGTAATCGACAAGCTTTCGGTTCCACAGAAAAGGAGGAAATTGCATTAATTCAATTCAATTTTGTTTTATTGAACATAATATATACAATTTGGCTAATAAATAATATGATGTTATGATAAATTTACATTTGTTGGCACATAAGGGGCCTAACGTTATACAATGGCTTAAGTTTAACAAATTAAAGATATATAAATTATGTACATGTCAAAAAAAAAATTTAAATTAAAAGTCGGCTGACTTAATCGTCCTCAGGGTGTTCATTCCCGGTTGTCAATGGGAAATTGCATTAAAATTCCACATTCCTTTATAAATATTGCAGACATAAGTAAATGTGAACTGAGAGAAAGGCAAACTAAATTGGAATCTGTAAAATACTTTAGGTGTGTTTAGTTACGTAAAATTTTTTGCGAATTTGAACAATAAATATTTCACAAAACCCGTATGAAAAAAAAAATTTAAAGTGTAATGCCTCGTTACAAGGTAGATATTTTTGTGCCAGAAGATCCTTAACTGCCTTAGTGCAAAGTCATCCACACAAAATATTTTATCTTAGGCGCTTAAGGCTTTTACTCCTTTTGTTGCATTCCAAATAATGACCAGTTCAGCGTTTAAAAAACGCAAACGGTCTCTCTGCTCTGAAAATGAACGAAATTAAAAATTTAATAAATATCTGTTATTTATTTCTGATAAAATATAATTCTTGACTTCTGAGCCCCGCTTTATATACTTTTGGAAGCTAACTTTATTAGGCGTTTTTTATTGGAAACGCTATCTGTCATGTTGTATAGAACGATTTTACATGCATTACAAATAAAACATCACCAGGGAGCTGATTCTGGTTCTGTGAAGAAGTGAAATGATCCTCGTTTTGTGAAAAGGTGAAACCAAATGTCAAAAACATTCACATGAATATTTTGCTTTCACGCCGCGCCGTCATTTGGAAGTGATGTCTGATTCACGCCTGATTCATAATGCGACGAGAAAACGAGACAAGATCTCTTCTCTTTTTTTTTTTTAGTGATTAAGAGAGAACATACGAAAAAATAATACTCAATTCTACCACATCTTCTTCTCTGTCCTATTCATGAAGAAAAAAATATTTCTATCTCAAGCGTTTCTCCTTTCAATTCAAAAAATAAGAAAATTGAGAAAATTACGCCGACTGCGCATGCACTTCAGGGGAAATGATAAGGTGGTTCGGGATCGATATTCGATAATATAGTTCTTCGGAGAATTTTATTCACTGGTTATAGGATTACGGCCGATAAAAGCCATACAGTAGAAACCTACAGAAATTAAACAAAATCCATCTTGTTTAATTTCAAATTATTCTAATAGGTATCCAATAGAACCAAATATGAAATATAATACAATATTGTACTGCGGATGCGGTTTTTTGGAAATTCCTTACTGTACTGTGTATAGAATCCCAAAAAAACACGCCTATTTTATTTTAGAAGTTATGTACATAATAAAACAAATTTCCTGTAGCTTTTATATTCTTATTTATTGATCAAGATTTTTCCACTCACAATCAGCCAATCCATAAGTAAGAACATAATATCAAAGACATATGGGTATAATATTGTAGAAGAGAAATAAAACCTTTACTTTATTCAGCCATCCAGAAATATTTTTATTTTTGTTGTCTCTCTTATTTTTTATGAAGGTAACTTTTGAAGCAAATAAGATAACAATGATATATATCCTTCCACTTAAACTTATATCATCAGAATAATTTAAAGTTTCCTTTGTCAAAGTGGCCTTTTATTTTAACAAGCATGCAGTTAAATTATTCATGGCATTGTCTTTGGCTCATCAATCATTCACTTTTGTTCATTTGAGATAGAAAAAGAAAGGTAAGTATCCCATATACGTATGTAAACTTGTCGTTATATGTCATCACACAGTTTATAGTAGGTACCTATCTACATCAGCAAACGGGGAAAATATAAGTTCCGCTCGGATAATGACAATATCCTGTGTGTGCATGATGTTGTCTATTTGTACAAAATGAAACGGCTCATGTAACATTCATGATAAGGGACTTCAAACGTTTTGATTCTTCCTCATAATAATAAATGTTATCTGAAATGCATTTGGAGAGTCCCCACATGATACTTAGGATAATACAGGATTAAGATGAACAAAGAATTGGTCGTCCTAAGCACTTAAAAAACTTTCTTATTTTCTATAAAAAAGGTTAAATGTTTAGAGTTATATTTTAGTTGATGTCAAATGAATGCATGTCTTAATAGAAATATGCTTTTCTAGAGTGAAAAAGATTGCTTGTGATCTGAAATAGTTCTAAAGTGATATATTAATAAATGATGTTTTGAATTTCACGTACATATATGTTTTTCTTAGAATATTTTATTTTAAATGGAATTCTTTATGCACCTTTTATTAACTTTTTTTTATATGGGCGTACATTAAGGAACTTGAAAATACTGTGAAACATATTAAGAAATCATCTAGAAGAACACTTCAAATACTTTTATAAATTTGGAAATACAAAACTAAGAGAAAGTGAGGCAAAATTAGCAAGATACTAGCCATTTGACAATTTATTAACTTTAAAGATCTTCAGTAAAATAAATATTTTTTAACAAAATAAATCTATTTTCTGAACAAATTTCAGCTAAACACCTGAAAAAGTGATACTTTGTTCAAAAAAGTAAGCAAACATACTTCTTTCATATTAGTAATTGTCAAAGTGATTTTTTAAATTAGTATTATCTGACAAAAAAAAAAATTAAATGTTAAAAAAAGCACAGTTCTTCTATACAAAAACCTCTATGTAACAAGTCAACCGTGAAAAGTAGTGAGATATAAAAGTACGCCAAGATCTTTCTTTATGAAGTTTTATTGAGTTATATTGAAACAACTACAAATTATGAGAAAACCTTATTATATAACGATTACTGACTAAAATTTGGTACGTAATTTTTTCCTTTGTATGTGCCATAACCCATAAGGCCCACTGCTGCTGTGCAAAATTGCAAGATTCTGCGGTGTCGGGAAGTGCTCCATAATTTTGATCAGTCAGTGAGTAGGTGAGTGAGTCAGTTACGGTTTTAGCGATTTTTTAAGTTCTCAGGAACCACTTATGTTACGAGGTTGAAATTTGATTTTTCACATATAGGCCTTAAAGCTCTATTCTGGATTCTTTCCACTAGGTGCAATTCCAGGCTATTGATACCTCATTTAACGATGCTTTTCATTTATTTTGTGAATTTCAGACTTAAGCCCATTAAAACTAATAAGAATTAAACGGTCAGATAGGTAATTAATAAACTAACAAAGAAATTATTTATCGATGGTTTAGATGCAATCAAAGTTTCTGTAAAACGATTTAAAGATTGATTCCACTTTTCGGAAAGTAACTTAAAGAGAAAGATATATAGAAAAGCTAACTGTTTTTTTAACTGCATGATGTCTTTCCAAACGTGAAAGACCATTTAGATAGCCCTTTTCCAGCTTAAAATAATGAACCAATCGATTTACTTTTGCGATCACTAGACACATTTCGAACAAAATAAAAATGAACAACGTTTGTTCTTCGCTGAGTCTTTTTTTTTTTGAATGGTCTACTTTTATGAACTTTCAAATAGTATTTTTTTGACACTTTTTTCTTAATTGATGTCATGGCATTTTCAGTTTTTGCCCCAATTTTTGTACCGCCGCGCAGCCGCGTCTCCATCGTTGATATGCTAGACGGATAGATTCTTGATTCTTTTTCTAAAAAAAAACCATTCCAAGTCTTCAACTTTAGTTTTAATAGCTTCTACCGATTTCTGTGGAAATTCAAAACTTACCAATTAATTCAAATAAAAACCACTATATTGACTTCTTCGGCAACCAAATTCATGACAAGTTCGTTACTATATTCTATTGAAAATTCCTATTTCCAATCAGTTAACTTGTCAATTAAAATTTCCATCGTCAAAATCGCAGAAAGGTATCTGCTGAGAATATAGTTTACCCCATTGAGATAGATACGGATAGAATTACAAGCTATATCAATCCACAAACACAAATCTATTCATGTTACCAAAAGGCAACCACCACTTCCTCTTTGCAGAATCAACTTAAAATAATACTTGACACAAAATGAATATCTATCTCACTTTCTTGATCATCCCTATAGTGTAGTTATAGTCCTGCTTCTGATGATAGTGAGGTGGCGTTTTCCTGAGCAAAACGTATATATGTAACTGGCATCATCAACCATCCATCACCACTATACAAAGGCTTCCGTATCAGGTGTCACAGTTATTTATCGTTGTTATCACAAAATGACAAATCCTTTTGTAATCGCTCTTCTACTTTTCACACTCCATCATCTTCAATCGAGAACGAGGACAAACGTAATAGAACAACTTTAATATGTATTCGTATATATACCTAATACCTATGTATATTACAGTACAACATTCAAACGCAGGCATCAGACAGGCAGACAGATCCTGGGATGATTTCAAATAAACAAAATACTTGACACCTAACTGTCCGATGTCCTTTTTGGTTGAAGACTTGGCTTGTGTGAGTTGTGACATATCAAAGACAACTTATTGCACATTCCTCTTGTGCCATATACCTATACATAGCTCCTACTCCATGGTCGCTTTCGGATCATTTTGATTGCATTGCTCTTTTCTAACTGTTAGGCAGGACGCTGGCTGGTGGTAAAACCATGGAAATCATTGTGTAGAGCGCTCTGTTGGATATTGTCATTCAAATGTATAAAATTTTCTTTTGTTTTGCTGTTGTCAGTTTAAAAGGAATTCAGAATGAAAGTCTAAAAGTCTAAATGTTACAATTTCTTGGAAAATATGTACATGATTTTTTTTTTCTTCCTTCCTTTGAATTTCTCTTTTGATGACATTTCAAATTTGAATTTAGAACCATCAAGTCTTAAAAACATGTACAATTGTTGTTTTATTTGGTCAAGTTTTAAGGGAAATATTTCTCTTTTGAAAAAGGTACTTTGTGTTATAAGTTATTATGTAAAACCATTGTTTCTTCAAAAATTCTTTTGTTCTTTTGTATATGGTAATATTTCTTTTGCCGTTGGCATCCTTTGCAACTATTGGAGTAAATCATAAATGACACATACAGTTATATGTAGATTAAGTCTTAAAAAACATTTGGGATTTTCGAAATAGACAATATTACATCGAATGCACTAACTGAATTCAATCAATACGATTGATAGATAACACAACTCAACAAAATGAAAAAAGTTTCTTGTCCTAACTTTCATTTTACGATTTTTCTATTCACTATGCACCAAAATTAATAAATAATATCAATATTCATTTAAAAGTTTGCTTTTGTAACGGTTACAGCAATAATAATGTTTACATGGTTTTTGCCTTTGAAATTAGTGCATGCAATCCCCACAAGCTTGGATAATGGGTATATTGTTCACTTGTACAGTCACCCACGATCAAGAAACAGTAATTATATTCAAACATACCGTAGAAAAAGGAGTACATACATTACATGCGCTCAGTACTTATGTAGATGACTTAGTTGAAACCATGTTGAGGAATTTTAAAACAATGGGTAGCAGGATGTCTTTAAAAGTACATAATGCTACATTCTCATATAGATAAATTTCAAAATAACATGGGACCATTCTCAGAAGAACAAGGAGAACGTTTTCATCAAGATATTATGGACTTCGAACGCCGTTATCAAGGATAATACAATGAAAATATGATGGGAGACTACATTTGGGGTTTAAAACGAGAAAGCACTTATGAACATGAAAGAAAGAGTACCAGGGTTCACTTTTAAATTATTATTTTTCACACTTTTGTTAATTTATAATATTTAAAAAATAAAAGATGCAAAATTAATTACAAATCTATTTGTTTTGATTCAAAAAAAATTTAAATCATATTTTTAAACCGTTCTTTGGTACAAAAGCAAACTTTTTTATCAAATATATTTTTTTTTCGGATGACTATAGATACACCTCTGTAAATTTCATACCCAGTGTCGCGGTCTTTCTTTACCGCACCGCCTTTAGGGGTTGGATTCAAATACTCTTCAGGCCGGAGCTTTAGTATCCATTCCCTCTTAATTGATCTAGCCACATCAGCCGTTGGATGTGTACCTTTATGCATAGGTCAATTTCGTTATACAGCCCTTACAGTTTGTTGTTGTATCTTCTCCTTCACACCCAGGTTCGGACCAAAAATCATCTGGAAAATCTTTCTCTTAAAACAACCTTTCGTTGTTCTCATCAACCTTCACAAGGTCCAATATCTGCCGTAATGTAAAATTTGGCCGTTATCCTTTAAATACATTGAAATAGACCTATAAGGTTGGCGGTCAGGTTAAACTGTAGAAATGATCTTTATGTTAAGAAGGCCGATTCCTTTGTAGTTGATGAAGTTCAGGGAGTCTAATTTCTTGAGGATCGGGAAAATAATCCTGTGAGGTTTCATTCATCTAGCATACTTTCATACGACCATATTTTGAAAAGCCGGCATTATTTACTCCCCTTTTGCACAATATACATTTATTAGAGCTCGATTCCATCTATGCAGCGCCACTTTCTATACATCTTGTTCAGCTCAATGTGTTTGCAGGCACTCATCTTTAAACCAGGAGTTTTTTTGAGGTGGTCGTGGGAAACCCAGCAAACCAGAGGCGGCATTTTTGATGGCTTCATGGCAATGTTGCCAATGGTTCTGAATACGTAATGCTGGTGGGATAGGACTTCTCAAGAGATTATTATAGAACGTCAGGTGTTTTACTGCTTATGGCGTAGTCGGTATATTAGAAGCCTTATCTTGGCTAACGTTCGGACATCCACAATATTAGAGGAGTGCCTTGCGTCGATTGGCAGTTGGTTAATCTGTAGAACTGCAAGTCTTCTTCCCTTATACATTTTGAGATAATGTGGGAACTGCGAACTTGCTACCACAATGCCTTTCTCCGTAAAAAAGTTGATCGACCTGAATCCGTTATCAGAGGTGGTGTCATATAGGCTATGCTTTCCGACTGTTCCACCAAAAATGCCTTCTTATCTTTGCATTAAAATCGCATAGGACAATTTTAATGTAATAGTTATGGTACTTCTAAATTTCTGGTCCAGGAGCTTGAAGAACGTTTCTTTGGTGTCTTCACCTTTCTCCGAATTACGAATTAGGCCTTTATAGTTTATGATCGTATGTCGTATGGTATAGTAATGGTCGTGACTCGTGAGGCGTTCGCTGAAATATTAGAACTCAGCACTTTTTGTCTAAGCATATTTCCAATGACAATCCACTCCCGGGCCGGGAAGTCACTCCGATAATTTCAAGCATAGGGTGGACAGCCGCATAACTGGTCCCTATAGGCAGGCAAAAGCCTAAAGAGTGAGCTTAATTGGGAACACTGCTCCCCCCTCTCGTTTGCTGCCACTAACAACCTCCACAGAGATTGAGACTCCATCTTCAGTTGAACATAATAACTCTCTTCTAAAACTTATTTATGACAGCCACGGATGTCATCCTTAATTTTAACTTATCATCTTCTAAAAGCATTAAGTTTTTTTTCAAGAACTCTTGATGTCTGATTATTATTATTTTTCATCGAATGTAACCCCAAATGGTAGCTATCATATTCATTCAAGTCAGAGAAATTATATAGATTTCCACATGGAGTTCCATTAGGAATTTACCTATGTTATACCTACCTAACATCTGTATATGCTCGTAGTGTGAACGGAAAAAGTCAATTCCTTAATCTTTTGACTATGTCATTTCGCAATTTATTATCCATCTTAATGTTTGGCATATAAAAGTTTACTAACTCAAACCAGCATATATGTATGACGGTCTTTTAGCTTTTTAAATCGTCTCTGATTAAAGTACTTCTGGTGTGCTGGTGAAAGAATAAACCCTACACAATCCAATGTGGTTCCCCTCTCATTGCAGGTATGTACTGTACATACTTGAATGTGATTTTGATCCGGGTTTTAGATGGTCATAAGATCTGAAAACACCATGGAAACTAAAAAAAAAAAAAAGCGGAACGAGAAGCCACTGTGTACATCATCGGATTATGTGAACACATTAACCCGAGTTACATAGCGGTGGCGGAGAAGTGAGTGAGAGTGCTTTCTCAGTTTTGTTCAATAAAAATACTACAACTCTGGAATTCGCTTCGCACCCATTTGGAGGTTCTTATACCATAAGCAAGTTACACAATGTATGTATATATACGATGACAACCCACAGAGCGAAAAGTGAGAGATCCTTCGGCAGCCTCCGGAATTGAACTTTAGGAAGATTTTCCGCACTTACAGTCGCTGATGCCGCGGTTGCGAAGCGCCCGCCATCATCCTTTGATTTCATTTGCTCATATCATATGAGTTGAGAGTGTAGGTATACAAATTTAATAGCTCCCGTTTGGTTATTTTTGTCCACTTCAAACTGTAAACCACAAGTCCACAACCAAGACCAAAGAAGACTGACTATATAAAAGAATGTGTATATATTATGTTCACATCAGGATGGATAAATGTTTTATAGGATACGTATATATATAATATATATGAGAGTGATGTTTGTGTTCCTGAGAATATCTTTTCTCTTCTTTTCATAAGCCAAATATCATTGGACTGGAAGTGGAAGTTCTTCTGCAGCTTTCAACGGATTAAGGATTTTTGCAACGCTAATGACACGTGGATGTGATGTTATAATTGTTTTTTTTTTTTTTTTTTTTTTTTGGGAGACAAAGGTGTTGTGTAAAGGTGCAGTTAGGGGTTTGTGGAAAAATAGAAGTCGCAGTCATACCAATAGATATTCTGATCAAAGAAAATACGGAAAGATTCTGGAATAATGTTCCATATGCAATGGATAACTATACAACTCCTCGCACCGCCACCTATTAATCAATCGTCAAAATATAAAATTTACAAAGAAAACTATATACATACATACGTTTAGAGAAAAAATACAAGTACAAAGGAAAATGGGAGTGGCTGTAGGTGTATTTTAAAAAAATAATACACATATCATGCTCTAGGTTACTTAGGTTTTACTTAATTTTTACTAGAACCGAGACCCCTTACCTCCTGGTGTGAGAAGTCTTTGAAAATAATCAGCAACACAAGCAAGTGCATACGACCAAGTCTTACAATTTATTTTTTTTTATTTTGTCTTAATCCTACCAAAGGATGGTTCTTTAAGCTTTTGGATTATTTCTTTTCAAAACCAGGGTTTCATTTTATATCGGGAAAATTGGTAGGTAGCTATAAAGAGATTTAATAACTATACTATTTGTGGCAATGGAAAATCTTTCCGATGGAATATCTTTAATTCAGGGTAGAATTCGATTTAGCTTAAATACTGAAAAGCTTATTTTTTTATAAACCAATGTACATTTCGTGATGTTAGTTATGATGACTAATAAGCTCTAATACCATAAAAGAAATTCAATTTTAAGTTATTAGCTCAAAAAAGGTTAAATTCAAGGAAAATAATCCAAGAACATAAATTTATATAAAAATTAAATTTTCATAATGTTGGTCCGTTGCGAAAAATGTTAAATACACTCAATTGGTAAAAGTTTGTTAATAGGTAAGGTATTTTCGTCACCTCTCACTTTTATTTACATTGACTGGGGACACATAAGTGTTTATGACATTATTTTGACTTGTGGAGGGCACAATTTATATTTCAGAGAACTCTATAATTTTGCTAAATTTACTTTGGTTCCCCAAACCCCATCCCCATTCATCAAGCAAAATTAAAAGAGGCAGTTGCTTCCCGGCTGAATTTTAACTAAACCCAGTTTATTATCAACATTCAACAAATTCTCCATAAAAAATCTATGTGCGGTGTAAACAACTGAACAGTGAAAGATTTTAAAATTTTGCATAAGTTAAGAGGGTTAAAAGAAAATACAGAAATAGTGGTGGTACATCTTGTTCTCTCTGCTTCCGCATTAACTATAAATTGTAAAGAAAACATGAACTTATAAAAAAGAATCTAAAGGGTGAAGAATGATTAACACAAAGTATCTTTATCTCAAGTAAAGTAAAATTAAAGTTAAAGTTTGTATAAATATATATATACAATGATTTCAAGATCAAATTAAGTGAATCAAGGAAAAAAGTTAAAAATAGTAAGAAAAGTATTTTGTTTATTGTTTAGTGCGTTTAAAAAAAAAATCGCATACGATTATTTTTATTTTTATATTTTATATATTTTTATATTGCAATTTGGATAGTTTGGCTATATTTTGTTGGCACATGAAAATATTTGAAAAAAAAAAAACAAAATTACTTATGGCATTCTATGCAATCACTTTTAATGAAATTAAAAAAATCTGTTGCTGATTTAGTTATATTTTACACATAATTTCATCCTCACAACAACTATACTTGCGGTCAATTGTTTAATTTACGAATATAAACTAAGATTTATTTTATTTTATTTCGATTCCATGTAAATCCTATAGGCAAATTAAAGAATATGACACAACGAATTTTGTATGAAATTTCAGATTTTTTTGCGTCCTTGAACCCGCCCAATTTTTTGAAAAGGAAAGGGTGATGTTTTTCTATATCAATTGATCCAATAATCTAATTCTTTAAGATTATGCAAATATGAATTGTCCACGATGTCAAAGGAAATCTTTTTTAAAACATTTATTTTGTCTAAACAAATTATTATTATTCGGGGGTCCAAATGTCAATAACCTTTTCGGATAAATCTGGATCTAAATGGCGTTCGTTTTATTGAAATAAAGGCCACCAATTGTTTACTGTGTCTCCACATTCGAAATTCCAACTTTCGTTGAAACAAAAAGAGGACGTGATTTTTCAAAATAATTTAAAAGCAAAAATTAAAATTTAGATTGATGACGTTTCTTGATTTTTTTTTTATAAAAAAAAAAGCTGTTACCCCCTCCATCCGTTTCACTTGGCGTAAATATAACTTAAAACAAAGTAGCACGAGGTCCATAACTTTACAATCCCAAATGAAATATTGTTAGCTTAGTTTTATTTGTGACAAAGTAGCCCTCGCATAATGGTAATCCTCCAAGAATATATCTTGTCATGTCACCATAGCCGTTTGGATTCGGCACAAAAATGTAGGTAACCTCCATTTCTGCCAATGACATGTATATACTTAAATTAGTTTTCATCATAAATGACTCATGGTAAATTTGGCACTTGACACTCTGTACTTGGCACTCCACACTTGACACTTTGCACTCTGCACTCCCCGCTTGGCATTTCACACTTGACATTCAGCACTCCACACTCCGCACTCTGAATTTCCCAATTACCACTCTGAAATCCACACTTGGAACTCTGCACTTGGCACTCTGCACTTGGCACTCCGCACTTGGCACTCTGCACTTGGCACTCTGCACTTGGCACTCTGCACTTGGCACTTTGCGCTTGTCACTCAGCACTTGACACTCCACACTTGGCAATCCGCACTTGGATTTCCGCAATTGGCAGTCTGCACTTGGCACTCCGTACTCACACTTGGCACTCACATTTGGCACTCCGCACTTTGCACTCCGCACTTTGCACTCCGCACTTTTCACTCCGCACTTTGCACTCCGCACTTTGCACTCCGCACTTTGCACTCCGAATTTGATACTCCGCACTTGGCTTCTTTCCCAAGATTTGTTTGATTTAATTAGGCAAGTATGAAGCTATTCCAAAGATTTGTTATAAAGGCACAACTTTTTTTCTTTCATCACACTTTTAGAGAAGTTTTCGCTTCAATCTCTTTCTCAATTTAAAGTGGACATCGTCTTTTTATATAATAAATATTATTTCATTTAAACACAAGAAAAGATAAAACGCTGAGAATATTATTCAAATGCGACATCTATTAGAATTTGTTCAGTAAAATTATTGACAGCACATCAGAAAAGTATATTTCAATGTATTTCCGGAAGTGAATATTATATGCATCAAGACTTCGCAAAAATTTCTAATTGGTCGTTAACATGTAGATACTAAGACTTACATATATTTACTAATATTTTATATTTCATCATTTTTTTTTTACATTCCGACTGGGCTAATATTTGTATTCTTTGAATTATTGTTCATTAGGTAAAACAATACGCTAAACTAAAAACAAATAGTCTATATATTCAATGTTTAAAAATAAAGTCTAGTTATATGTACATATGTTTTTATGTATGTATACAACAATGAAGAACTTCATTGTTCATCATTAATCTTTTAACTCTCTAAAGCTTTGTTTTTTATCAAATGACAAGTTTGACAAACTGTTTACAGCACTGCCAGAAAATTTAACATCCCACAGTTCCACTAATTTATTGTATAAGGTATCTCCCATCAGAGCACAGCACACTTTACTTTGCCTTCAATTAACTTCTATTTATTTGGAGATTCAATTTATCTACGAAATTCCCCAATCGATTTCGAAATCAATTTGAAGAAGAAAAATTGAAAGGATCACCAAAGGAGCAAGAAATAGCGAACAAAAAATTATTTTCTTAAACAGAAGAAAAAAAAAATACTTTCCAAGAGGACTTAATTTAAAAAGTACACTCGTACACAAGGACAAGATGGCAGTATGCCATACTCACTGCCAGTGCTTCATACTCTTACTCTTTTTTTTTCTACAAAAAAGATAGAGCATTCTTTTCTGTTTTCCTAGGGAGCTGAAAGCAAAATACAAAATAATTTTCCAAGTGGAAAACAAAAGGCAAGTTAAAAAATAATACAAACAAAAATGTAAGACGGAACGAAACAAAAAAAAAATTAAAGAAAAGAAAAGAAAAGAAAGGAAAAGCAACAAAAGGATATAAACATGTACTTAAGGATCTGATGCGAACAATTTATTGTCGGAACAAAGTAGCGTTCGCATCCTTAGAACAGATAAAACATCGATTAAACTTCGATAAAGACCCTTAAGAGAGAGTGATAGAGTAACAGTGCGGCGCGGGCTAGGTGAACCAGGTGAGCAAGCATCAACCCCCATTGAGAATGTCGAATGTCCTCACTCGTTAACTAAACGACTCTGTAGGTACAAGCTCAATTCATCGAAGTGATGGCAACTATGACGATATAAGATTGTGTGACTTCCCGTTTCAATGGTATACGAGTTTATACATAGTTGGGTCTACAGAGAATCCGACCCCCTCAGGAAAGAAGATTCTTTGTGAATTTTGCGAGTCAAAATCCTGTTGAAATTTTTAATTAAATTTTGTGTGTGTGGGGAATTTTAACTGGTCACTATGCTACCTCGAAAGTGACATAGACTTTAGGGTAGATATTACAAAAAAATTATATTCTGATAAAGACAAAAAAATATCGAATCGAATAAAAACTTTTGGTTTAAATCGAGATGTAAGGAGGCTATTAGGGTTTGTTAAGTAAGTTTTCGATGTTATAAAGCCAACAAACAAAAACTTAATTTATATCCACTCAAGAATGTAGATTAACATGTAATTAAGTTAAAAATACCTAAGATATCGTTACCAAAGAATATAGATAAAAAAATAAACGTTAGTAACACATCAGCAATTTGTGAGAAAGTATATATGAATCTATGTGCAGTGCATTGTGTAGATTAAATAATAATCTTTGGTGACAGAAGAATTTTTTTTGAATGTAGTAGATTTTTGTTTTAATTTTTCTACTTAAATCTGAATTAACTGTTTATTTTATTAATAGGTATTTTAATTCGTGAGTTAATATTTATTCAATGACTTAGTTGTTTCGTGAATTATAAGATAATTAAGCATATGTTATAAAAAGGGATATATAAGTTTAAACAAGCTGGAAGGAACTCTATCGTTCATATTTAACAAACCAAAATTTTTAAGTAATTTTTAAAGTCTTCTAATAAATAAAATAAAATTTTAACCATACTTGGCTTTTGATCCTTAAATCTTTAACATATTAATTGGTGAAATTTATTTCTCAAACCAACGCATCGACCGACGACAGGCGAAATATATTTTATTTCAGATGAACACCTCTTTTTCTGTTTTATATAAAAAAAAGAAACATTGATTTTATGTGTCTCTTCTTTTGCTTAGTACTAAATTTGTTTCCATACATTGAGACAAGTAATTGTGCTTCTTGTTTCTAGAAATAGTATCTAATGCACTTCGGCCCTTTGGAAATAGAATGTAAAGGTTTTTATATGTTATCAACTTACAAGACATACATTAAGACATATTACTGAGATTGTTTCCTGCAGGTAGTACAGGTATGGGTTGCCCTGGACTATTTTGTGTTGCATTTTTCTCCTTTCCTGTTCTTTGATGGTATAGTTATACATCAATACAAAAGTCTTTAGCCCGCGCTGACAGTCTTTGCTGTCCGTTTTTTTTATGTCTCTCTCTGTATATTTATTGGACAATGCACCAAAATAAGTGAGTGAAGGGAATGTGATTGAAAGCGTTATTGATCTTAAATACTTTTGTACTCTGTAGACACAAGGAAATTGTATAGAAGCTTCTATACATGAACTCCAGAGATATCATGGAGCAAAAGGAATCACTTATTGAAAATTGCTTCGATTTTGTCTTACCTGCAGGTATAAACGGTTATAGACAATTATTTGTATTTATTTTTGCAATATGTACGAACATATCATGAGAAAGAATTTGAAAATTTAATTTCTTTAAATTAATTTTGAATAAATATTTTTTAGATTAAATTGGTAAAAAAAAAAAAATTGAGAAAAGTCTGTCCCTTTTTTGTGTTTACAAAATAATTTGTGTAAGTAGTTGAAAATGTATCTACCTACTCATTTTTTGATGAAGTTGTTTTAAATATTAAGGGTCTGTTTCAAAATGTCTGATTTAAGTTCCAAATAAGGTACATGGAACTTATTCGACAGTTAACAACCTCATTTATGTTTCAAAATATCTGAATCGGTCTAATTAGCAATTAAAGTTCTAAGTAATTTAATGGACGGATAATTAAATTAAACCGACAAATAAAACATTGAAATCTGCCTTCACTGACACTGACACTTCGATTCAATACACTTAACTTTTACTAACCAGACTTCTGGAAGCAGTACTTTCGACACTATTAACACGTACTTAACCATATAAAAATTATAATTGATTTATGGCAACTCTAGTTAAATGTATTTTTTGACGTTTAAAATTGACGAATTAGTGCGAAAACAGTTTACGACATTTTAATAGTTTTCTTTCTCTTTGACAGCAATTTATCCCCACGCTTCAAATTTGAGATTTAAACCAGCGTTACCACTTCCGGAAAAAAGTCGAAGTAGATTCCAGAATGACCTTTTTTTTTATATAAATAATTTATTTAATTAAAGAAACGAAAAATCTTTCAGACTTCATATTTACATAATATATGTATATTCAATATATTGTTTATATACTTTTTAATAGCGCTTTTTAAATTAATTTAACAAAAAAAATCATTGGAAAAAAAAATATCTCAGATTTCATATTTGGCCACTTTAATTATTTTTGTTTCTATAAATCAGAACATTAAAATCAATAGCGCAAAATTTTAAAGGATTTAGTACGATGTTAAAGCCATTTTGTCATAGTAGAAATGCTTTAACATCGTACTAAATCGCTTAAAATTTTGCGCTAATTTAATTAAATATGACTAAAAATAACTCAAAAAAGTAAAACCAAAAAGTTAATTTATGTCTTTACATAATATTATATCAATACATTTTTTTGTTTAAAAAATTAAATATCTCAGAACGTTTAGATACTTTAGTAATTATTTTTTGTTATGAAAAGAACAATAAAATTATTTTACTATTAGTATTTTCTTACAAAAATAAGAACACGTCATTAAAAATAAATAAAAAAGATTTCAGGCTTAAAGCAAAAACTTTAAATTGTCATTGGTATTGGTTAGTTTTTTTTTTCTATGCATTTTGTTTTTTTTTGGGTTACATTATAGATTAAAATATATATCAAAAGAAGTAGATTTGGCCTTCTCTTTATAAAATTGAAATAGCCTAAAACAGAGATTTTTAAAATGAATAAAATGAAGTAGATTTCAATATTTTGGTGAATTAGGAACATCAATTGAATTAAAGTGGTAGCACTAATTTAAACCAGATTAAATGCGAGAAATGTTGGAAGCACAGCTACTGTTAGAGCGATTGGAATTGGAAAATGGAATAGAGTGGATATATGACCCATATTGAACTTGACTTCTTAATGGGAAGGAAAATTAGAGCTGGGCAAATCATTAAAACCAACGCGTCTGTGGCGGCGGCGTTCCTTCTTATCCAAATAATTCTTTATTAACATCCAACGAATAGGTGTAAAGCAGCAAAGGTTAAACACACTAAGTACAAACAAAATGCTGAATAAAACAAAATTTAAACATATGTATGTATTTTTTGAATCCAAAATACAAAATATTTGGTGAGCTTCTAGAATCCTTGTTGTTTGTTGTCAACTAAAGCCTTGAACTTTCTACTTTTATTTTTTAGAATTGTATAAAATGTTTTTGTTTTCCTTTTATCTGTTGTAGTATTAAAATATATACAATACATATACATTAATTTTGCGTGAAATTATTATTTTATATTTAATTATTTATATGAATATTTACTTTTAAAAGAATTTTAATGCGACCGTATTCACATTAATATTACTAAACTCCACAATTCTAACGAGAAAAGTAATTTCCCAGATAATTTGAACGTATGACGATAAAAGGAAAACACAATCTAATAGTCAACAATATTATAATCATCTTATATTAATATACGCTTGAATGGTAATGCCTCATTATACTGATAAGTTATTGTGTGAAATACTTTTTTTTTATGAAAACATGCCACTCTTACAGTGTAATTAGATATACAAATTCCATTCATAATATAATTTGCTGTATTGTAAGTATACTTAATACCTATTCATGTTATATTGAATAAATAGAAATTGTCACCTTCAAACGCCATCTTGAAATTAAAAAAAAAAAAAAAAATAATTTTCGGATACAATTTATTAATAAATAACAATTCAGGAATAAATACCTATTATTTTGACTTGATATTTTGTACAATTTTATCAATCATTTATTGGACTGAAACCACTTCGTAGAATATTATGTTCAATAATGAATTTATAAAAAAAAGTAGATTTAGTTTTTAACAAGGAACGACATTTGAGTGTCCTTTTTCTTAAACCTCTGTTAGTTTAATCATTCTAGAGATCACAGTTATAGGATGCCAAGATTTCGCACCATCAAATTAATATTGAAGATTTGAAATAACTAACCCTTGGGAGAGCTACCACCAAGTTTTTATAGGCTGGAGTTATAACTATTTCACGACTGCCACTCCACTCTGATCATCAGACTAATTTTAGTAGTGCTTGGAGATCGGCGACGGCGGCGGCGTAGCAGTCGTTAAATAGCTGTAACCATTGTTACCGCCAAAAAAAAATTTCCGTGACAAATTTTCTAAAAAACTGTGCCATTTTCATGTCATATGAAAAAAAAACGCAAATTTTTATATTAAAAAAATGTAATTTAACTAACGGGTGAAATACAAAAAAAAAATTAGAAGAAATAATTTATTTTATTCTTTCAGCGTATTGTCAAAAATAAGAGTTTCTAACAGTTTTTACTTCATTTGGAGCAATTTCCCTAAATTTTCTTAAAAAAGTAAAAACTGAAAAAAGAAGAGCATGCCTTATTAAATTTTTTGTGCCACCATGCCATGATTCAATTTTCGTATTAAAAAAAACCACTTCGGCAACGCTGGCTATAACTGTAGCCTTTTAAAAAAAACCTTGGTAGTAGCAGGTATATGTACGGAAGATGCGATTTTAAAAGTATGTTGTGATTTATAAAAAGGGATCAACGAAAGCCAGTTTGCAATGGCGCTGTTTATTGACATGACAAAGGCGTTTGACATGGTCGACTACGAAATAGCAAGCTTTATAATACTGGCTTTAGAGGTATGATTATATAGGAATGGTTAAAATCGTATCTGATTGGAGTATTATTTAATGGTGTTGTTAAGTTATTTTTATATATTTATATATTATATTTGGACAGTAGGAATGTATTGTAAATATAGTTTAAGATCAAAGTGGATGGCGACGCTGTGTTGCGTTGAACCTTGTCATAAACAGTAAATGATCTCGCAGATTGTGTTTAATGACTCACATCTGTTAGCATTATGTTATGAACAAGGGATGCGTCAGACATCATCGTTGTTATCCACTTTACAACCCTTATTGTTAGTTTAGTATTGTAGAAAACTAGAGATAAGATAGGTTAAGAAATGTAAATGTAGTTGTAAGCTAGGTATAAGATTTGAAAATAATTAATTTAAAATAAAGAGTTCAATTTTAGTCTTCGTAGAGGAAGGATGTTTTTTCTGCCCTTCTTCGGCTCGTTTTTGTTTTTAAATCGGTTCGCGTTTTAAATGGGTGTTCAGAGAACAGTGTTCATGGTGACCCCTAGTGTTTGTTTAATACGCGACCTTTAATACATAATTACAAATTGTGTTCTCAACTTTTCTTTTTTTTTGTTAACATTATTGTTCAGTGCAAAAAATGGAAGGTTCACCCAAGTATGGTAAGAATTTAGATATAAGTTATTTGCTCAAAGTAGAAGAAGTGAAAACTAAATCAAATCTTGCCTTAATAAGAGGTTTTAAGTTCGCACTTCGTGAATTTCAAGAAGCCATAGAGGACTTTGAATTTGAAACTCCAGAGTACCTCATGAAATCTAAGACGCGGGCTCAAATATATTATTTAGAGTACAGTCAAAGATTCATTGAGGATGAATTCACGAATTCATATATTTCACTTAAAAGTGAATATCGGAAATTGTATTTCCAAGAGTCTGCAGAGGAAAAGGTAACCTCAAAAGGTTTTACCTTTGATACTCCAAGGGCAATATCCCCGAATGTTCGGGAAAATATTGTAACTTGGAGTTTCTTAAAGGAAAACCTTGGTCAAAGGTCATTTATAAATGATAATGACTTGACTTGTGATGGTACCTCACAAGAAATTGTGGCCCCAATAATATTTTCATTTGAAACTCCACTTGCTAAACTCCCGAATGTTTCAGGAGAACATGCAAAGTGGAAAGAGGAAATATCGGCTAGAAACAATAATTTAAATTTGCCTATATTAAAGGCACCACTAATTTCAATCGCAAGTTGCGTTATGGGATGTAATTCTCTGCACTCCACACATCAATGTGAAAAATTCATTAGTTTGAATAATAAAGCTAAATGGAAAAAAATTGTTGCAAACAAGTTATGTTTTAAATGTTTAAAAGATGAGCATTCTAGCAAAATTTGTGTTGAGCGTAGTTGTGGAATTTGCAATGGCAACCACAATACTTTGCTCCATAGGCAAAAAATGGTTTCTCAAAATACCGAGATTGATGTGATCGTTAGTGGTCCAGCGGTGAAAGAAGAGCCATTTGTCTGGGACAAAGTAAGTTCTTGTGAAGAACTCGGCGTGATCCTTAGTGGTCCAGCGACAATAAGAGATTTAGCTCGTGATAAACTAATTTCTAATGAAGAACAAAAACATGGATTCCTTAATGGTCCAGTTGTGAAAACAATTTATAGCTGCAAACTAGCTTCTAACTTTGAAGAGAGGTTATGCAAGCAACCGCGAAAACTTTTTAATAGGGTCAAAGAAATACATTTTAAAGAACATTTTAATAAAACATTTTCTTTTTCAGATCCAGAAGTACTTTCGGGTCGGTCTGAATTTGACTCATTTACTTTCGTGGTAAATGTGTCAAACCAAGTCCGTATTTACAACAAAAAACATAAATTTTTAAATATTGAAATTTCAAAAAAAGACAACACCTTTTTGTTTATAAATTTTGTTTGTCAACTGTTTAAAAAGAAAAAAATATTTCCCTATGTCCTGGAAAAGGGGCAGGGTATCAAAGGCCAACTTTGGCAAAATCGACCTTTGTCATATACTAGACGTAAGGACAAGCAATGGGATTTCGACAAGCTTGATTTACATTGTTCGTCCTTTTCCTAGTATATAGTACATATTAGATTACTTAATTAAAATTAAAAAATAATAACATATATTTTTATAATTATTATTAAAAATTTATAAATTATAAAGTATATTCTCTTCAAAATAAATGAACTAATTGTTTAAACCTTGTTATAGTCTTGTTTGCTTGTACACCTATTAATATGAAAATTAAAAATTTAACAAAAGAAATTGTTGTAATTTCATTGTATTAAATAAAAAATTGTATTTTAATGAAGAAATAAAATAATTCATTTAATTTAAAATTTAGAAATATTTCTCTTAATATTTAAAGAAAACTTAAGAAAACAAAACAAAATGTATTATTTTGTATTTTATATTTTTTATATTGCTAAATTTTACGTAATATGTATTAATTTGTATTTTATATTATATTTTGTATTTCATATTTTTTATATTGTTAAATTTTATGTAAATCAATATTTATAAATATATTATTAGTCCTAAGACGTAGCTGTGAACCTATCTGGAAGGAATTGCTATGAGGACTACGGAGTTGGCAAGCTTTACGAGTCTGCATGGTCGTCGATGGACCCTACTTTAATTGGACAGGATTTTTTAATATGGTGAAAATTGGTAATAATGATGATGCCAGCAAAAGAACCCCTGGTCTGATTGAAATATTCATGGAAGTGAATGTCATAAAATTCGTTGCTGATAGTTAAACAATATCTTCAAGCAATAAATTCTTGCTTCAAAACAAAGGCAGAATTCAATGAAGTATTATCAGTCCCACTCAAACATTTTATCGAAATGACAATATATGGTCTCAGTTCCAAGATGAAAACGATTGAATAATAACGATTGCTGATAATTTCGCAAGTTAGTGTTTGGTGCGTAAAAAGTTATTACGAAGACACTAAGAGGCCTAAGAGAATGAAGGAAATATACCTACTCTAATTCTGTAACCACTGTCGCCAACGAACCAAGTTCCGAATGTTCATATTGGTTATCAGTGATTAGTGAATAATAGAAACGAAGAGAAACAAGAAAAGTATGGAGTCAAATCTTCTTGTTTTTAACCGCCGAAGCTACATCTGAGATATTGAATATATACCACTTTGGCTGCAATGCACTATTTCGAAGGTCCCAATTATTATCAGCACCCAATCGAAGCAACTCCAGATACTTGTAGAAGTCAGTATTATGATTCCATCGATACCTTAAGAAATCAGCAAAAACTCTGTCAACTCCAACGACGTTTCTACTGGCCAGCATAATCCTCACAACATTCGAATTGACATATTTGCAATGATGTCAATGGCGGGAGTATGTTAAGTTATTTTTATATATTTATATATTATATTTGGACAGTAGGAATGTATTGTAAATATAGTTTAAGATCAAAGTGGATGGCGACGCTGTGTTGCGTTGAACCTTGTCATAAACAGTAAATGATCTCGCAGATTGTGTTTAATGACTCACATCTGTTAGCATTATGTTATGAACAAGGGATGCGTCAGACATCATCGTTGTTATCCACTTTACAACCCTTATTGTTAGTTTAGTATTGTAGAAAACTAGAGATAAGATAGGTTAAGAAATGTAAATGTAGTTGTAAGCTAGGTATAAGATTTGAAAATAATTAATTTAAAATAAAGAGTTCAATTTTAGTCTTCGTAGAAGAAAGACGTGTGTTTTCTTCCTTCTTCGGCTCTTGTTTTTAAATCGGTTCGCGTTTTAAATGGGTGTTCAGAGAACAATGTTCAGGTGTTTTCAGTAATGTGCAAAAATTTAAAAAATGGTGTCCCACAGGGCTCTGTTTTAGGCCCATTACTTTTCTTTATCTATACTGTTCTTAATCAATTCACTGTTCCTTCAAGATTTTTCTGGAAATCATACAACCTTTGCAACTTATTTTCAATGTCTTGCCAACTTAAATAAGGATTTACAATTATAAAGACTTTGGTTTGCATATCATAAATCAATTAGTAGCGATAAAACTAAAGTTATGTGTTTCAAGCTATTAGATGATTTTCCTAGGTATTTAGAGTTGTATTTTCACTTGTATAATTGAAAGTTTGTTTTACCCTTGCATCTGTGTGGTAGATACAATTTTTAAATAAATAACCAGTGCTCTCCAAACTATTTTCAAATTGAACGTGTTGACTCTTTTAAATACTTAGGAATTTTTAACTAATGACAACGCGAAAATATCTGTGTTATGCTTTCTGTCTTAAAAGGTGCTTAGCAACTTATTTCAACAGAGTAGATATATGAAGTTAAACTTTCTTTCTTTTAATTATTTACATATCTATCATATTATATGAAATTGTCTTACCTTATATAATAAACTTTTAAACTTGTTAAACTTAATCTAAAAACTTTACAGCATAACACTGCAATGCTGTGCTTTTTTAACTAAGTTCATCAATTAAATTGAGCTCGTCATCTTGTTGATTTTTTTTGTAAAATTTATGAGTTGTTTTTTGTTTAAGTGATGACAGCAAATTGCTTAATGATTTAACTTTAACTAATTACAAAAAGTTTGTTATTTAGCAGTATTAACTATTCTGCCTAGCCTAACTGTTTATTTGATTTTTTTAAATATTGTTTGCGTTCATTGTGTGCTTATACTGCTTAATGTAGATACAAGAAGCCTCCTCGAAATCGTACCCTCTTAATTTATACTGGAATTGAACCCATTAACACGCCACAGTTAATTCTGTATTCGTAAAACCAGTGGAAATATAAATTTCAAAGAAATTAACTTATGGCTAGGTAAAGCAATTAGTCACAATACGGACCAAGGGATTAATAAAGGCAGTCAGTCCTTTTTAAGAGCTGTGTTTTTTGATGGGGCAGAAATTGAAGAAAAATCAGCACATATACCTACACGTATAATGGCAGCAGGTGGTAAGTCTAAATATAAAAAGGTATACCTAGTTTGCTCCCCAAAAAGTATAGAATATATAAATGTAGAAGGACTCACTAATTGTAGACCACCTAAAGTGTTTAGCACATTTCAAATTCGCTCCACAAACTCACAAACATATTTCCTCGAATAAATTCATCATCGCTTAAGTACCATTGCCGGTTTTTTCGGCTTTTTCTTCATTTTTGTACATTAAAACGCAAATTTGCATGACAACCATTGGACTAAGCATAAAGGTGGAACAGAAAAAAAAAAAAAAAAAAAAAAAAAACAACAAAAAAAAACCTCATTACAAGGCACCAAAAGATTAATTACACCATGGCACGAAGCAACAAGAAAGGTAAAACCCTCAAACGAATAAAAATTCCGCACAAACTCACAGACCCAGGTTAATACACTTACACGACATTCCAGCGTCGCACTATGTGCCAATTTTCGCCATGTCTCGTATGTAATGCCGCAAAATATGTCCACTTAAGGTGAACATAAAAAAAAACAAAAAAACACACACACAGGGTGTGGGTGTGCATGCAGCAAGCGCAAGCCCCATAGCTTCACAGCCCCACAGCCCCATATGTGCACCAGAGAGTGTACTGTACGGTACGTGTACTGTAGTTGTAGGCCTTGTAAATTCCGATTTTAATTACACCCCAATTATTATAATGTATTGTATATGGATTTTGTTGGAACTTATCTTCAAGCCAAAATCTCAACGTGAAATCGGTGTGCGGCCGAAAATAAGGCCGGCAACGATGGTGACGTGGTGGTTAGTATATAGTGGACGTGCTTGGGTTGAACGTTGCATGCTGCAAATGACCGCGACGTGCATATTACAGCGCGACCCGTTTGTAATTGTTCGCATAGGTTGCACAGGATCAAAACACGTTGACCCGAAAGCCTCTGATGTGTCAGGGCAAGGATTATAGATACGAGCGATTCAAAGATAATAAAATAATGCATAAGTATTTGGTTTTTTTTTTGATTTCATGTTGTGGTATAATGCGGTTTTCATATAAAAAAAAAATCAGAACTCATTGTGAAACAATGGCGTTTGGATGACGTTTTTTTTAACTGATAATGTATTATATGAGTAGAAGTCTCTGGAGCTTTTAATCAGATTGGTTGATAATTTTGCTGTCTCTTTCGCTCATTGAGTTGGTGTTAATGGAGTAGGATTAGGTATTTATATTTACATATTTCGAAAACCAATATATTAGGGGTTTTGTTTATAACAGGAACACTATCAAACAGTGAGTATCAATTAAAACATTACTTAAAGGAGATTAGAAGATAAATTATAATAATTCTGTATGGTACTTTACTATTAATAGCTTATTTAGTTTTAATTTTTTTCTTTTAAATTCATTTTATAATTTTCATTTATCTTATCTTATTTTTTTCTAACACGGTATTTCATATAATGTTCTTTTACTATCGCGATATTCTTAATATATATTAAGACGGTACTTCATATATACCAATCCGGTTTCATCTCGATAAACTAAAACTATAATGCTTATCTGTAACCGGAAGTAGGATTTACGTCATGGCCCGATCTTGAAGTCTCTTTACTCTTGATTGGTATCCACCACTGGCACTGGAGAGAACAATAGACATTCAGGGGTAAAAGACGGTGAGAACTGCTAAAAGCGGAAGTGTAAAATCATATGGGATTTTTAAGTATTTCGATTCTATTATTGAATAAATGAATATATGCAATATGCATATGGTTGTTCAGTGGTCAGGTACAATATAAAGGGTGGTTAAATTTTAAGGGGCGATGTTGATTTTGAATAAAACACAAATTATTTAGGAAATTATTGTCATTTCTTTTTATTATGATAATATTGGTATGGTTCAATTATGTATGGAACAAAATATCGGCCAAATGGCCGCAGCGACCTCGGCGGCACACCTCCATCCGATGGTCCAAATTTTCGATGATGCTGAGGCATAATTGAGGTTCTATGCCGTTAATGTGCCGAATTATCTCATCCTTTAGCTTTTGAATTGTTGCTGGCTTATCCTTTCAAATAACCTCAAAGAAAGAAGTCCCACGGTGTCAAATCACATGATCTTGGTGGCCAATTGACATCGCCACCACGTGAGATAACCACGGTCATTGAATTTATCGCAAAAAAGAGCCATTGTTTCGCTGTGTGGCAAGTGGCACCGTCCTATTGAAACCACATATCGTCCACATCCATATCTTCCAATTCGGGCCATAAAAAGTTCGTTATCATCTCACGATAGCGAACACCATTCACAGTAACTGCCTGTGATGCCGCCAGCCCATAAACCACACCAAACAGTCACTCTTTGTGGGTGCATTGGTTTTCTGACAATCACTCTTGGATTATCATTCACCCAAATGCGGCAATTCTGCTTATTGACGAATCCACTGAGGTAAAAATGTGCCTCATCACTGAAGATGATTTTCTTCGAAAATTGATCATCATAATCATAATAAGCCTGAATAACTTTAACGCGTTGATCGATTGTGTGTCTTTCCATGGTTCAAATTGAATTAGTCTGAAATTGAGAAATGTCAAATGAAATGCAGAAAAAAAATTTGACGTTTAGGTGTGGTTCACATTCAACATCGGCCCTTAAAATTTAACCACACGTTATATTTTTCATGTGATTCTTGGCTTTTTTCTTTGCACTACAGTTTACACTATATACCTTACCATAATAATACTAATACTAATACTAGTTTTTGGATCATTGAATAGATCAAGATAAAAACAGGATTATGTGTTGAAATTTGATCCGGATTAGATCATGTGATGGTTAATAAAATGCAGCTTATAATTAAACTATATAATGATTTATGATGTTCTTAAATAAATCCAGTCGTAAAATAAATTTGTTTCGTTCTTTTTTTTATGTATGTATGTATATCAAAAGGCCGAACAAATGAACCAAAGAAATTAATGAAAGCCGACCAAAGCCGACTCCTAAATGTCTGGTTCATTTCTCTTGCTTTGGACTACATATATATGTACATCTAGTTGCTTTTCTTTTCCTCTTATATTCTAATAAGTTACGCTATATAAAGGCAATTTAAATATGTAAGCACACTTAAATTAATGACATAAGTTTAAGAAAATCTAATAGATATGGCTATTAGTCCCTTAAATGTTACTGGCGAGTACTGTCAGTTTAATAGTAGGTGAAGCTTCATTTTCGCGTTAGTGTAAACGGATTATTTAATTTAGATAATGTTAAGGTAATAAGGAGTAATGTAGATTTTACAATTAACTTGTGTTCATTCAACGCGACAACGTTAAATTCTGATATCCTAATAAGTATTTAACAGGATAAACTTATAATTATAATTAATTAGTATATAGTGCGAACCAAGTACCAGGAAGGTGAACGTGCGTTTTATGTTTTGTGCACAGAACCGATACTTTTCCTATAAAGAAATTAAAACAATTTTTATTTTACATTTACATTTTTATTTTTACATTTAAAAACTAGTTCGGTCAACTTAAACCTTTCTTCAGAATTGAAGAACTCAGTAAATACGTTACTCATGAATAAAATATGATATAATAAGGGTAAAAAAATATGTATGTTATCTATCGAAACCAAAATACCTCTTTACTTATTTCCATAATATGTATTGACCCGAGTCATGCAATAAAATATTAATGAGAGTAAAATATTTACTTCAAACATGAATTGCATAAATACTTCATCAAGTATTAAACATTTTTTGAAATAAAATATAGAAATTAACAAAGTTAATTGAAAACAAAACCTTAAATTTAAATAAAACACCATTGGATTTAATGATAAGAAAATTCTTTGTCAGAGAATTAAAACGCATAGCTGACAATCACGCATTGTGGGTGTCCCAAATAATATTACAGCAACAATTAAAATTATCTCAAATAGTTATTATCATTTATATCGAGATCCAATTAAAGAAAGGAGTTCTCTTTGTATGTATAGGCATAAGTTCCTTCAAAATAACAATAAGGTACGAACTTACTTATACGAAATTATCCTTCGTGTAAAACCATCAAAATAATTAAATTTATGTACAAAACTATAAATTAAGGTGAACTCTAACATGCTCTGAATATCATTTGAGTGTTGTTGAGGCCAGATGCATTATACAAGGATATATTTATAAGGAAATCATCATCAGTCTTTGTTTCATCGCTATAGATTTACATAATTATAATTTATCTTCCTTCTCCGCATATGTACATACATATTATGTATGTAGGTAAGTATAAACGTAAAGGGATCGTACTCATAAAGGAATGAATTGTCTCACAATAATTATCATCTCATCCTTTGACGCAGTTATTCATTATAATGGAAAATGTTCTCATATCATATCAATCATATATGTAGGCACGTACAATTTATATATACATACATACCTACATAAGTATTACATACTCGTATATTATAGAATTGCTCTCTATAATATTGAAAATCGAATAAGGATAAATGTTTTTATTTACATGGAAATTTGTTGCTTTCTAAATCGAAAAGTTTTGTGCACCATCACATTTACAAGGACACAATATCTTCCGCTACATTCAGCAAAACATGTTCTAATAACAAGGAAATTTAATAAATATTCCATCCATTTTACTTATACTTAAGGCATATATCCAACTAACACACACACACACACACACACACACATACATACAATTAAATTGTGTTTTGTTCGATTTGAGACAATGTTTAGAAAATACATTTTGTCCTTAATAGGTTGCAATTATTCAAAACTCTTGTCATCCATCTCCTTGTGACGGGGTCCTTTTTGCAATACATTATTGTACGTACAGGATACTCAAATGTCCTTGCGGCCATCATGGGTGTTTAGAGTTCAAACTATATCATTGTCATCCCTGCTGGTATATTATGTAGATACATATGTAGGTACATACTTGTGTATCTATGATGTCCTTCAGAATCATTGCAATCATCTTACACATATAGGAACATACATATGATATTCGAAACAAGCTGTTCATATGAGAGGATATATAGATAAGCAATAGCACTATTAAATCATATTGAGTAATTTAAGGACTAGTGGAAATGGAACTCTACGTAGAAGAAGGAGTGTTTAGATATGCTGCTTTGCCTCACATTTATATAGGTCTTTTCTTTACAGAGCAATTCCCACTTTGTTATCCTCAAAAGTTGTAATCTCCGATCGGAAATTGAGTAAATAATTGCCAAGGCAGTAAGTTAAATGCTGTGAACTATCCAAGAATTTTGTGGTCAATACAAGATAAGCATCCAAAGTTTAAGGGTTACCAACGAAAATTCCAGGAAGGACCTAAGGTATAGGGTTAAGCTATATACAGTTATAATGATGCTTTATTTTTGGCGATAGTTTGTATATCAGTGTTGATAGTTTGTATTGCATAAATAAATATATACTGTTAACAACAAAATATTTGTTTATTTATGTACATTGTACAATCAACCGAAATTTTATTATCTGTGGTGAATGTCCTGAAGGTTTACGGTGGTTTTGATTCCTTATATTAAATATAAGTTTTCTGTCAATTAATTTAATTTTTTTAAGAAATATATGTATGTCTTGAAAATAATTATAGACCTTTCAAATGTATTTCGAATGTTGTTTTCTTATTCTTTGAATTGAGTTTTAAGAAATATATAAGATGACTACATCATATTATATACCTATATATGTAGATGTAAAAATGATAGATATACAATAATTTTATTTTATCTGGAGATACATTTGAACCACAATTTTGTGTAAGAAAGATAAATGAACGTCTTTTATTTATATAGCATCAGTATTTTGGGGTTAAAATAAGATAACAAAATGATTATAAATCTTAAGTTAAATGGAATCTACTAGATTGCTTAAACTTTCTCTTTTGTTACACAACCTAAAGTAGTGTAAAATTCTCTGGAAAGAGCATGACGTCAGGTCGAAGAAAATAATGTGCACCATTTGAGAGATATTGGGTGATATGCATAAAACGGAAGTAATTACTGAAAGTATAAGGTTAAAGTAAAAACGAATACTTTAAGTAGATGGTTAGATTTATAGTATTTACTTAATTTCGTATGCATAAAATTAAGTTCATACTTGCTACCAAATACTTTCAGTAGTTATCCAAGTCATCCAAGTTAATACTTAAATTCATCGGAAATTGATAGTAAATACTTTTTTTTGTACTATTTCGTGTTTACAAACACAATTTTTTTAAAAGATTTCCAATTGGTAAACAAAACTTGTACCAGAATAAATTGGATTGCTTGGATATTGATGGGCCGATATCCTATCCGATTAATTTATTCTTTTCAATGAAATTGCGGTTTTAATATTTCAACATGAGTACAGTCCAAGTTCCTATATATGTATGTGATGAGAAGCTGTGTTTGTTAAAACAATCATTCTTTTCTCTCCCTTGTTTTTCATAATTCCGTTAAAATTGCTTTATCTATTTTTAGTTTTGCTACAAAATTGACTGTTCTGCCATATATGTAATAAATAATAACTTTTTCTTTCTGAAGAATAATACTTTTATTTACATCAATTTCAAAAATTCCTAAAAACAAAAAACAATTAACAACAACAACAATTTTGTACTAAATAGTAATAAGGCTTATTAGAATCGATTGTCAATGAATTGTTTCATATTTTTTTAAATATTAACAGCAACCCACTTTCAATACAGTGACGAAAAATAAAAAAACACGACTATTTTTCTTTGGTTTAAGGCTTAAAATATGTACTATGGAATTTTCAAGTTGCTCTTTTGCAACTTTAAAAAAATGAAGTAGTTCCTACGAAAAAATAGTGCTTACTAGTTATTATGCATGCGGAATAAAGTTTTCACTTCAAAAATTCATTTGAAAAAAGTAAGTGCTATGGGCCAAAGTAAATACTTAATTCTCAGCATTTACTGCATTTTTATGCATATAAAAAAAAGTAAATACTTTGAAATTCTCTAGTAAAAGCATTTACTATTAATTCTTTATGCATATCACCCATTTTCTTAATATAATGTGAATATATTTCAAAACCATAATCTTAATATTAATAAATGCCAAAAATAAATCATAGAGAAAAATGTTATTCATTAAATAAATCGTATAGCGTTACTTATACGCCAACCTGTATACATCATAAAAATGTAAATGTCGATTGTTACTAATCTTAAACCTCTGAAAGGGTTGAATGACACAATGTCCATGGATATTAATTCCGAACAAACGGGCATAAGGTACATTATTTTTCAAACAAGTTTCTGCGATGTCTCCAATTTCTTAAGAAAACATTTCTAAAATGTTGCGTCCACACGCTTCGGGAAACATTTCTGAAATGTTTCTTTGTTTTCCATTCTATCTATCCAGTTTGGTCCTTGAAGATGGATTGTAAGGAAGTAGCATTAATACTTGTTTCTTTGTTTTTGAATTTTTTCTTAAATATTTCTGAACTGTTTCTAAAAATGTTTCTTTAGTGTGGATACACCTTAAAAGTAATTATACGTACGAAATTTTCTTTTAAAAAAAGTGCTCGACTGGATCGTACAAACTTGCTTTTGTGGTTTAAAGTTATAATTTGGTTTTGTACATATTTTCCAAATAGATGGTATTGGTTGAGTAACGTTATGATAAATCGTTGGAGAGAAAGTTTGCGTACAAATCAAAACTTAAAAAAAATTATTATTATGTAAAACGAGTTGTATATTGTATTTTTCATAACAATATAAAAATGCATTTTTATGCATCTACTATATCACAAATTTTCAGGTGTCAAGGACATCTATTTTTAAACCAAACAAACGCATATTATATCAGCTTATATGGGCATGTTATGTTTGCTACCACTGGGTGCTTTATATACATTATACAATTGGCTTGAATATCAGACAGAACAAACATTGGCAATGCTTAGGTATATATATGGAATAAAAACAGAAATATATAAATACATTCGAGAGGGAACATGGCTGGGAAGGACTCTAAAGAAAATGATATCCGTGCAAGCATATGAGTACATACATATTATAAGGCAACCCACTTTCACGTCGTCGTCGTTTGCCGTCAATTCATCTTTCTGTCTAACAAGTCCTGAGTCAATGGTGTTGATGATGGGTGCTATGGAAGGATCCAAGTGCTCTTGAATTGGTCTCTTGTGTGTGTCAAACATATATTGATCCTGTTAAGAAATACATCCATTTGAAGACAAGGACTTAAACTCACCGTGATGAGTGAGATGAGTAAGTCCGAGCCCCAACGGAAGCTTTTATACATAGAGAGGAGAGGTATAGGTAGGTAGTCGATAGGTACTTGAAAGTGGAATGGGCCATATGAGTTCATGAGTATGTTGTTTCGTTTTTCCTCCGGTATATGTGTTGTACTGCATGTGGTGCTGAAGCTGAGATATGTATATACATTTCCCCATGAGAGAATGTATCCTTGCTTATACCATCGAACTCTAATGAATGGTAAATATTGTTCTTGTTTGTTTGAAAATGTGGCCTCACATGTCTACAAAAATGACCTGATTGGTAAATTTCCTTTTTTAGTCATGCAGGTAGAAATGTGGGTACCTAACGTATCTACATATACATTATAAAACGTACGAGAGTTCATGAATAAGTCTTTTAAAAAAGAATGATATCTTTACCAAGTCAATTTCAATTACAGATAGGCAATATACTTACATATAGTTGGATTGGAAGTCATTCAAGGTAACATTGAGGCCTCACATTGACCTATTCTTTTTGAGTTGAAATTAAAAAATCCCACAAGAAAACCATTTTCAACATTGATCTAAATTTTTAAGAAGTATAAAAGAAAATTTATATTGTAGAAAAAGAAAGAAAAATACGGTAAAATTGACAATATGGGGACTTAATTCTTTTTGCATTTATTTATTATTATTTATTATTTATTACTTATTCTTTTGTTTTATCTGTTTATTAATTTATTTTATTTATTTATTCATTTGTTTTTTATTTAAAATTTATTTTTTTTACTTATTTAGAGAATTTGATGTTACTTTGTTTAGTTGTTAATATCTTTGCCACCGAGCTTCGATCGGCAAATTTTGTATTTTATTGAATCCACTATAACAAACTAAAAAAATTGGCTTTGAACCTTGTTTACTGTCATGGTAAATGCAGATCTCTCTAATGTCATTCCATGGTACATATCCAACAAACTTATGACATAGCCGCCTTCCTAGCGACTGTACATTGTACAATGCAGGTACATGTACATACCCTAAGCGAACCAACGGAACGTGTGGTATTGAGGACCCAGGAAGCATGCCACCCAAATTATCTACTGTTGGTCCGCGACATTCCACCGTAACCGTTACAGAGAGACATCCGCATCTCCACATATATGCACACATCATATATGTCAAGGTATGTCCACATTTATATCCACATATATATTATATCAACATATGTGGAGGTATTTTAACATACCTGGAGGTATCGTCACCTGTATATATTCACATATACATACATATATCTTCACAAATTTCAAGGTATCTTCACATTTATTTTAACATTATTGTTGAGATACATCCACATGCAGGTAGAAATTTATATATAAGCAAAAATATCTCAACATGCCTCCACAAACGTTGAGATATTTTTGCTTGGAACTTGGAATATAAACTACGCGAATTTTCTCAAAATAATTTTTTGAATTTTTTTTTATTTGTTCATCAGAACAAACCCAGAAAAATTCATCCAAATTGTTAAAGCCGTTCTCGAAAACCAAGAAATAATAAAAGTGGCCCTTGCATCCTATTTTCCAAAACTTTTTTCTGAATTTTTGTCTCGTTAGAATCATTTCCGAAAACAATAAAAGTGGGCGTGGCAGTTGATGGATTTTCCCAAAACTATTTTCTGATTTTTTTTTTTGTCTTTCATCAGAACACTCTCTACCAATATCATCCAAACCGTTAAAGCCATTTCCAAAAACCCAAATTATTAGAAAAGTGGGTGTGGTATAGTGGTCGGATTTAACTCAGACTAAAAATATTTCCTTGTTAAATTGAATAAATCCTACAAATTTTATCCAAATCATTAGAGTCGTTTTCCAAAATCAAGAAACAATAGAAGTGGGTGTGGAATTGTATAGATTTTCCCAAACCTATTTTCTGAATTTTTGTCTCGTTCATCAAAATACTCGCTGCCAGTTTTATCCAAATCGTTAGGTCCATTTTCGAGAACCCAATTTATACGAAAAGTGGGCATGGCAGTGGGCAGATTTTACTCAGACGAATTTCACACTTTTTTCTTGATCATTAGAACAAATCCTACAAAATTTCATACAGATTGTTAGAGCTTTTTCCGTAAAACTAAAAAAACAATAAAAGTGGGAAGAGCAGCTGATTAGAATAAAATTAAGCCATTTAATTTCTGACGTTAAAAAATATTAGTCGTATTGTAGAAAAGCTGTTTAAAGTAACTTAAACTTTTTCAATCAAAAGTTTTCGTGAAAATGAATAGTTCAATAAAATAATTGGCGTGTTTTTTCTCTCTTATCTATAAAGTCGTAAAACAGTGCAATGAAGCAAAATTATTGATAGCATTATCTTACCAACAAGATTATACCTACGGCTTATGAAAATAGCCCCGATAGAAATTCTGGCTAACAATAGGCAGTCAAGTTTGATTTTGGAGCGCTTATATACACAACAAGTGCCACTGGCGAATTGAAGCACCAAACGCAATGTTTGCTATTATTTTTAATACTGGATATTTTATTTTTGAAATTTTGAAATTGTAGTGTTTTACGAATATTTTGCGCTATACAATTGTGTAGTTATTAAGAACCAACAACGAAAAATACAAATAAAACTAAAATTTCATGGTTCAGGTAATTAATCCAGTATGTATGTGAACGATCAAGAAGCCCGACACTAAACCAGAGAGCTCAAATTTAATACTTAATTAATTTTATCAATTGACTTACCAATTTTATGAAAAATTTCACTGATCGACATTTAACCGTTCATAATTATTTTAGTATACTTATACTAAATGATTTCATTCAATTATCTGACGTTCGTTCATCAAAAAATGAGCTTAAAATTGATTATAACGGGTGATTTTTTAGCTGGTTTGGTTTTGGCAACACTGGTTTTGACAGCTGACGTGTGTTTAGTACCTTGTGTCACTGTCAAACAGCTTCAGTTTGGTTTGCAATTTAACCATGGATCGTCTTACAAATGAACAACGCTTGCAAATTATTGAATTTTACTATCAAAATTCGTGCTCGGTTCGAAATGTTCATCGCGCGCTGCTTCCATTTTATGGTCGGCATTCTCGACCTTCTGAGCAGTCTATTCGGAAGATTGTGACCAAATTTCGCACCAAATTTACTTTGTTGGACATTAAACCACCAACACGTTTACGTACTGTGAAGTGAAGAAAATATTGCGGCCGTATCAGCTAGTGTGACAGAAGACCGCGAAATGTCGATTCGGCGCCGTTCCCAGCAGTTAGGCCTTTGTTACAGCACTACGTGGAAAATTTTGCGGAAGGATTTGGGCGTAAAGCCTTTTAAGATACAGCTGGTGCAAGAACTAAAGCCAGCCGACCTACCACAACGCCGAATTTTTGGTGAATGGGCTCTTGGAAAGCTGGCCGAGGATCCGCTTTTTTATCGAAAAATTGTGTTCAGCGATGAGGCTCATTTTTGGTTGAATGGGTACGTAAGTAAGCAAAATTGCCGCATTTGGAGTGAAGATCAGCCAGAAGCATTGCAACAGCTACCAATGCATCCCGAAAAAGCCACTGTTTGGTGCGGTTTATGGGCCGGCGGCATTATTGGGCCATATTTCTTCAAAGATGATGCGAATCGCAGCGTTACTGTCAATGGTGAACGCTACCGAGCGATGATAACAAACTTTTTTTTGCCCGAAATGGAAGTTCTTGACTTGCATGATATGTGGTTCAAACAAGACGGTGCCACATGCCACACAGCACGCGAAACAATGGCGCAATTGCGAGGCGAGTTTGGTGAACAGTTAATTTCACGTTTCGGGCCGGTCAATTGGCCGCCTAGATCGTGCGATTTGACACCATTAGATTATTTTTTGTGGGGGTATGTCAAGGCTAATGTCTATAGGGACAAGCCCGCTTCGATTGACGCACTGGAAGCCAACATCCATGCATTCATTCGTGAGATACCGGCCGATATGTGTGAAAGAGTATGCCAAAATTGGACTCAGCGGATGGGCTACCTGAGACGCAGCCGCGGTCAACATTTGCATGAAATTATCTTTAAACATTAAATTGCAATGTTCAAACTATCGATTCAAATAAATATTTCATTCATTTTTTCGAATTTTTTGTGTTTTTTTTTTTTTTTTAAGTTCTAAACCTCTTAAAAAATCACCCATTATTTATAAAAAATAATTTGAATGAAATAAAATTGTTCAACAGGAAATGGCTTACAGAGTTTTTAAAATGGGCCATAATTTTGAAAATTCTTTCTTAATCTTCACAGTCAAATTTTCAAGTGAATGATTTTATATTTTATACTCCATCAATACTAATTTACGTAAAAAAATATCTTCTTATTGCCTGACTAACACAATAATGTGTTGTAATATTTATATATTTTCTTGTTAATTTTGTACGTAACTTTGATTTGTCTACCTGTGCAACAGGGGCCAAATATAGTACAAAAATAAAGTATAAAGGTTATGCAAAAATAAATAAAACAACACAAAAAAGAAAAGATTTCCTTATCATTTTCTCTACAAGTTCTATAAAAATTAAATTTATCACAAAGGATTTTCTTTCTTGAATCAGTTTGTATTATTTTAAAAGTAAAATATAACAAAAATTCTAAGTAAAATGTAGGTAGGAACACATATAAGAATAATATAGATTCCATAACTTCAACCCTTTTTGACAGGATATAAAAACTTATTGTAATAGAATGCCAAATTCAAACGGATGTCAGTTACATACAAAGGTAACATTTCACAATGAAAATTATATTTTTCTTGTTTTTATTTTATAATAATGGAATTGCATGTAATACCTATACATTTATACAAGGTGATTCAAGATTCACACTACAATAATATAAAATTATTTGTACATATATACAAAGATAAGAGGTGTGTTCATGCACCTTCGTTGATGGGAGACTTTTGCGAAAACAAATTTATTCAATAGGGGCTGATAAAAATAGGCTTGTTTTATTCATAAACTTGAATACCTTAGCAATTCTTAACTCTGTATATTGCGAATAGAGTAATGCGCACATTTATTTTCGATAGAGACACGAATAGTGCCAGCATTTTTCTTTTCGGCATATTAAAGAGATTAGTGCGTAACGTGCTTCATGCGGGCCCTATTTTTAAGAGCCGGAGATTCGGCTAAATTGCGGTATATGGAGTGGATCTAATCCAGATATGATCCTTGAGACGGAACTGCCAGAGAAATCACTGTGTGGTATGCAGTTTCATCAAGGTGCATTGTTGGGTTATATTTCTTTGAAGAAAACGGTTAAGCAGTAACTGTCGTCTGTCACTGGGGACCGTTATTTAAAGATGTTAAAAGAGTTTTTTTTTACCCAGATTAAGAAAAAAGTTATTTAAGTTTCTTAATGTAGCACGATTCGTGTGCCACTCTGTTTTTGAGAAACATTTAGAATACCAAAAAAAACACATTTTATGTATAGAAAAAATAAAAGAGTCTTTTTAGAACATGGCGGAACCTTAAAAATAAAATAAGTAAAACAAACTTTTGTCCCACTTGGCTGGGTTACAAGTGCACAAATCAATCAGAGACTTATAACCCACCCTTATGAGCCAGAAATGCACAAAAAAGTGGGTCAATATTCCATAATTTTAATTTAGTGGGTCATAAGTCCATATATATTTTCTCAATTTTTTAAATTACCAAACGTATACTGTTTACTGAGAAAACTGTTGACATTAGCCCCTGCTGACTCAACATACCCTTAGCGGAACAACGGAATTGCGTGAACGGTATACAGAGGACCTAAAAAGTTAGTAAAAATCCTTTTAACCCGCCAAGCACGCCACCCAATGAACTGATTGTTCAAAAAAACGCGTCGGGCCCTTTCGACCACAAGGGGTTGATATCGACTACTTTGGGAGTCCCTGACGTAGAGAGTTTTAAAGATTGAGATTTGGTGTGACTGGCACTTTGGCATAATTGATTGCTGTTCAATTCAACGTTAATTTGTTTTCAATTCTTTGCCAACTTATATTAATTCAGCAGATGTTTGATGAAAATCTCAAACACTATTTTACATACGATTTTGCCGTTACTCTTCACTTCGCCAAGAAACTGATCTTCCAATTTTGGTTTCTTGCTAAAATATTGACCAGCTGCTTGGAATACCAAAGCTTTTCAACCAAATTTAATAAATGAGATTCGATACAACAACTGTCAATACTAGGTCAATAAGAAATTAAGCTTATATTATCATACTTGAACAGAAGATGGTTAAGTTAACACTTTGGTTGGCCTGTCGCCATTACATGATGGAAATAATGCTGAAAGCTGTTGTCATGCAATAGATTGGGTACTCATCTAAACCAGATATTTTACTTTTAGAAAAGATTCAAAAAGGACTGAATCGTATTCATAAAAACAGCTGCATACTGAAATTTAAAGAAAAATAAACCATAAATTATCTCTATTGCTCAGAATCAAATTAACCGATTTCAAGCTTCTGCTGGTCTTCACCGTTCGATGGATGGCATTGACACCTTTGGATCTCACGCACGCCCCTCAAAATGAAGTTCATCTTCTAAAAGATTTAAAAATGCATACATTCATACAATTTTTAACCCTCCATCATTATCCAAAATAGAGATAAAGAAGTTTCTTGGTCACTTGTGGATTACCTTTTGGAGGAACTTCCTGTCTTAGCCTTTTTTAAATAAAACTCTTACCAATGAAACTAAATGCGAAATAGTAAATATACTGTAAGGTATGAAGGAATGAAGTTTCCACTCCCGAAGTTATCGCTTTAAAGAATTTAGAACATTTTGCGTCAAGCAATATATTTTTGAATTCTTTCAGAATATTTTCTATATGATTTTCTAAATAAATTGACGTCGAAAAATGGGAAGTTAATAGAAGATTCATTCCCAAATAAAAATTAAAAACAAAAAAAAAGAAAATTTCTAAGAAAACTATTTTTATCCGTTTCAAAAGTGTATTAGTACCTACATGCTTTTATTACTATAATGTTTCCACAAATTCATATTCAAATGAAAAGTTGTTTGTATGTATTTGTATAACTGAAATACCACAAGAAAACACAATAAAAATAAATGTGGTGATTAAAGATAATCTTATGCCCACACAATGTTGTGCAAATTTAAACTCGGTCTACTTTTCCTTTCAAGTACCTACCTACCTACTATAGTTGTATAAGAAAGGATTTTTCTCACTCACCTCTTTTAAAACAATATAGCTATAACAAGAAGAAAAACACAAATTAAAAATAATCCATTTCTAACATAATTATACCACATTTTCTACCAAAATCACCTTCACTTCAGACATCAGCTGTATGTAGGTATATTATCCACAAAACAACCATTTACACCAAACTATTTCCATTTCAAAAAGCAGCATCCTCCTAGTACAGATAGAAATGAATAGAATCTTTTGCAACCCGAACCCTCTATTTCGACCGATATCGCACACTATTTAAGTTGAAGACTACGCAACATTAAAATTTCATTACAGACCTTTTTAAAGACATCAAAAGCAATGTGCTGCCAATCTCCATGCATCCCCCGACTATATAGTACATATACCACTATACCTACATACCTACCATCCCACAACAATACTCCAAAACATACCCCGTCGACAACCCGCGTGAAATAATAGAAACTTTCCCAAAATGCTGATGGTGGTTCTATAATAAAACTTTATGAGCATAATTCCCACCAAATATCAAAACAATTCTTGTTCATATAGCAGTCGTCCTGTTTTCGTTCTGCTTCGTCACAGGTCAAATTGAGTTTTACCCAAAATATCTAGGTTTTTTTTTGCAAAAAAAAAAAATTAAAGAAAAGGAAACATGCTGATGAACTTTCTGTTTTGTTGTCGAGAATTTAAGCTGCTATGAAAGTTTCAATGAGCCTCGAGAAGAACAATAGAAGAACCGGAATACTAGCTCTTAAGCCTTTAATGTCCTGTTCTTTTACTCCTGTCCAACACCAAAATTTTTGAATAGAATTTAGATTTGTTTATATACGTATGTGTGTGTGTGTCTGTGTATATATTGAGTAAAGTGAAATGAGAGTCTAGTCAAGTTGTGTGCTCGAGTGGAACTATTGTTTAATTAAAATCGAAACTTAAGCAGGTTAAACAGATAACGATTCCCTTTGAATTTCACATTTGAATTTCAGGACTTCTTGCTTCTCTCACATATACCTACATAATAGAATAGAATATACTCATATAATTGTTTTTGCTTACTGATGCAAATGATGATGTGACTACATACATATAGTTTTTGATGGAGAGAATTTGGAGGGAAAACTTAATGGTCAAACATCAGATCCAAAATTCCGGGGGTAAAATTGTGTAACATTCGAGCCTGTCAGTTGGTCGTCCTGTGGCATACCTTCAAATAAAGTTTTATTCTTCTTCCCTATCTATAGCTAGCCTTGGGAGTACATAAAATTTGACTCTATTTAATCAAGGACACACATATAGAAACCTTATTTATATTTGTAATAAAAAGTTCTAGAATTCAAAGCTACACAACACATATATTGCAGAAGGAATTTTGCATAACTGAAAGTCATATATATCTATATACTTACATAATAAAATTTCCTTTTTGGTGACATACCACCACTCGAATGATTTACAAAACAAAGATCTGACGGTTTTCTAAATTATCTTATCTTCTTGAAAACAAGATTTAGAGATGCCTGCGAGTCCTTAAAGTTTTTGGATACAAAAAATATTTTCAATTTTCCGGTGTACTGAGCATTACACAGAGGACATACAAAAAAAAAAAAAAGAAAATCAAAGGCGACACGAGCAGGGCCAGGACCATGATCAGGACCAGGACAAAGAAGACTTTCAAGCAACAAAACCAAACCAAGACTTACCCATGCAGAAGGAGCAGGTTAAAGGAGGTCACACGGGATAGTTTTCGATTGCGTGCACCAACCGGCATTATCCTGTTTTGCGGTTTATTGTTGCCGTTGCCTGATACTTTATTCCTGTGCTGTACTTTGCGTCCTTGCGTTTCGTTGGTTTGTTATAGATACTACCTATATGATACATAGCATCATAGACAATACCGGAAATTGTTGTCAAGATAATTATTATGTTTACATTTTGTTAGATGGAATTTTGTTTTATTTTAGTTGGAAATCTATTATTTTGAGAGATCTTTTTTAGGGGGGGACTCGTATATAATAGTATACTCTACTCTACTCATATATGTACCTTCACTTCACTATATCTAGTAGAGACTATAACGATATTGTTATGGAATACTTCATACTACACTAAATGCCACAGGAGGTATAGGTTATGTATACCTATATATCTAAATTCTTCAAACCCTCGTTCTCTGCAATGGAATTCTTGGTATTATATGGATGTGTTTTTGAGGGTAATTTATTTCAGGATGTGGCTGAAAGGAGCTTCGGAAGTTATTCAAAAGTGAATTTGATGTTATAAGATTGCAGGGGAGTTTATGATTAAATAATGGTGGAAAAGCAACTCAAGACCATGGACTGGAATAATTTAATGCTCTTGAACTTAAGCTCTTACCCTCGAATGGATGTAGGTATATGTATACATAATACAGTTATAAGCAATTACAAAAAGGTAAGAATATAATTTTTTTTTGTAGTTTCTGTTTTTATAACCAAAATATTAAGATAACTGCCTTTCAATATTTAGGGTTTTATTATTATTAAACAATTTATTATTTAACAATTTGTTATTTTCATATTACCGAAGTCTGACAAATTTTCAGATGGTAAGTGGGTGTATTATGTACCTTCTTTTAAATGCCGTAAAAATGTCTGTGTATAAAGAAAAATACATTTATATGCAGCATAAACTAAGGCTATGGATGAATTACCTTGTTTGCACTTTAGAATTTTAATAATAAACTAATAAAATATTAGTTTTATACATTTTCGTAGTTGTGTGCGTTGAAGTATTACGCCAGCAGAGCAGAAATTGGATCAAATCCCAGTTTAAACGAAACTGCCTCTTGTTAGGATGGTGACAACTTCTCCAGGAGTATGTTTATGTATCTCTTTTGAATAAATAAAATAGGTCTTGTGATTTAAACCCTGTTTAGATGTGACTTTTTACTACGCCATGACGATATGGTTTTGTGGGTGAAATCGGTGAAGGGAATAGAGCTCCTCACCGCTATCACTCACAAAACCATCGTCATGACGTAGTGTGAAAAGTCACAATCAAAACAAGGTGAGGGCCTTACATGCAATTCTTAACCATACTTAGGTGCATGTTATTGGCAGGAATGGAGGAGACCTACTATTTTCTGTCGAATCCATCGGCTAAAGTAAGAAGCACTTTTTTTATGGCAAGAGATACTCCTGAATGATTTCTTAATTCCTCGCAAGAGGCAGTATCTTATCTTATCGTGAATAAAATGCTTTTATTACTTTCGGATTCGGCAGAAAATAAATTCACACAATTTAAAATGTAAGTCCACTGAATTTTTTTAGTGTAACGTAAAACTCAAGGACTTTTTCAATAAGATCATCAGAACTATCAACACATCGAAAAAAATAAATAAATTAACAGACAAAATGTTTGTTTTTAGACGGATACATTGATTTTCCTTAACCCGGTACATAGCGCTTTTTGCGTTTTTTGTAGATTCTTCGATAAGTTTGTTTATATTTTATTTTCGATCTCAACTCAATATTAAAATTTTTTGGTGCAGTGCAATAAGCCCCATGGAAATATGTAAAGCTTGCGGGCCTTATTTCCCAAAATGAGAGGAAATAACTCCCACGGGCTTTTTTCCCTTTTTAAGATGGAAATAGAAGCTGTGTATTTTAATTCCTTTTTTTTAAGGTTTCAATTCGAAGAACTTGGGTAAAAAAACTCATTCAGTAAAGAACAAAAAACTATTTTAGACTTTGCCAACTGTTTTATTGGAAAACAGTAGGTTCCTTGGGTGGATTTCAACTCCCTCTTTGGGTCATATGTTCCACTCACGCAACTCCGTTGCTCAGCCTAGGGTACGTTCAGTCGCCAGACAGGCGGCAATGTCAACAGTTTTCTTGGGCAACAGTATAAAGATAAAGAATTATTGAATCATATTTTAAGTATGGGTCTTAATGTCAGTTCATAGAGGCAACAACCTCCCGCGTTCAAAAAGGAAAAAAGTCCTTTTATTTTGGAAATAAGAACCACCGGCTTTATTTCTGCGGGTTCAGTTCGAAGAATATAATTCAGTTAAGAACAAAAAACGATTTTAAACTTTGTCAACAGTTTTCTTGGACAACAATACCTTGAGTGGGCCGCTTCGCGGGTTCCAAGAATTTTAACTCTCTCTTTGTGTCATTTGTCCTGCTATCGAACTTCGTTGCTCCGCTTAGGGTATGTTCAGTCGTCGGGCAGACGCCAATGTCAACAGTTTCCACTTTAGGTATGGGGATTGACGCCAATTCAGAAAGTCAATAACACCCGCGGGTCCTATACCTTTTTTCTGGTGGGTCTTATTGTCACTGCAAAAAGGGAATAAGGCCCGCCGGTGTCATTTTCTTTTATTTTGGAAATAAAACCTACGGACTTTATTTCCATTGAACTGCACCCTATTTTTTACTTTCTCAATTAGGAAATTATTGTTTTCGTGTAAGAAAAAATGTTTGAGTTTGATTTCACAGATAATGATATAGTCGAAAGATAAAAAAGAGTTTTATGAAAGATACCGGAATAATATAAAATTTGTTCCAATAATGAGATTTTCCTTACCGGTCTTAAACACTTTGTATGGTAGGTACCGTTATTTTTGGTTAGTAAAACAATTTTCGTTCAAATTTGGTAGAAATGTTATAAAACTGCTGGGTGCCAAGTTTAATAAAAATCGACCAAGTCGTTTTCAAATTATTAAAAAAATCTGAACATTTTTTAAAAGTCAAAAAAACAAAAAAAAATTTAAAAAAGCATCCATTAAAAATTGGACAAAATCAGTTGAACCGGTTTTGAGAAAATCGAAAGTAAAAAAAAAGTTCTATGGGAGATACCATTTATCACCATTTTTGTCAAATTTTTACAATGGTAGCATTTTTGCAAACAAATTACTTATTTTTTTTAAGTTGTGGGCTTGTTTTTGAGAAAAATAAGATTTTCATTAATTGCTACAAAAAAATTGATGGCAGGTACCGTTATTTTTGGTCTTAAAAAAATTTAAAAAAATGTCGGGGGAATGCCAAAAATACGCTAAATACCAAGTTTAAAGAAAATCGACTAACCCGTTCAGGCTGCATACGAACGGAAAGACAGATATAATTGCGTTAAGTTTTATCAAAATCTCGAGTTCGATTTTTTTACGAAAGTAAAAAGGGCTACAAGAGAATTTGTTCTCATTGTTTTTTCATTTCATTTCACTGCCATTAACCACAAGATCAAGTATACAACATGCAGCAAAGTCGTACATTTACTTCTTCAATCTTCATGGAACACATTAAATGTAAACCTATTCGCAATTCATTAGACATTTTTCGAAAATCATGATTTATAAATAGCTTTAATTGAATAATGTTTCTTAAAATACCTTTATAGCTCCCAACAATAATTCCCAAATCATTGAGATTTAAGAATCCCATCAACTGACTGAACAAAACACACAAAAAAAACCTAATGGACGATGATTTGTGATATTTTTTTTTTTTTTTTTTTAAATGTCAACAAAGCAGATAGAATACCATCTCTTTATTCAACTAAGTATAGGAATGAGTAGATAGATGATTTTTTATTTATAAATTCGGTTTAGCTCGTCTGGTATTCATTTTTCAAGAGAAACAAAAAATATTATTTTAACGTTGTTATCAGAAGGTTCGACGAAAATCCATTCCATTTGTTGCTTTTTTCGCTTGACTAAGTCAATCTAAGAAATTAGGAATAGAGAAGAAGGTGTTTTAATAAAAAAAAAATTCACAGACAAACTCTCATTCATAATGAATGAATCCTTGTTCTAGTGAATAACATTGAAGTCAAAAGCTGATATAATAATAAAAATAAAAACAATTTTCTTGGTTCAACTTTCAACTTTCACCTTAAACCATTACAAAAAACCTCCTGTCAACATGTTCGAAAACAATTTGCCCCCCCATTAGCCCGGTAGGAAAAAATAAATGAATTTATAGATTTTGTGTGCTGGTGTTCATAAACACCAGGACACTATGCTATTTGCTCTCCAAACTCTTCCCTATATTCTAGAAATGATTGTCTCGTCTCGTTACCCATCAGCATTCCAGTTCTATAGGTCCAGCAAAAGTTAGCTGGATGACTTTGTCATTTTGGCAATGTAGCTCTATTAAAATGTGTTGTTATTGTTTTGCACATGTGTTTCGCATGTGTGGTTTGATTGTTTTTTTTTATTTTTCTGGTAAAGGGCAATCGCTTTGCAGATAATTTTGTTGTTATTGTTGTTGATTTGATGTTATCTGTTTAGTGGCCACTATACACACGGTGCGGTGGTGGCCAACGATTGTGGATATATGTGATATGGTATAAATGATCAATTAAGTCAAAATTGGCAGATGGTTTATAGATATAAAATCATTTTAAAGGTTTTTTTTTTGTTGATCTCGTCTAGAAGGAATGTGACCATATAAGGACATCAAAATTATATGATATGAATAAAAACTGCCCTGTCAAGTTATTGAAGGTTATACTTTTATGAGTGAGTATACTATGCATTTGTATAGGTAAGATATATTTAGGTATGTATACATGAATAATATTTAATTAATTCTATAAAATACTCTTCTAAGCAAATTAGTTTCAACTATAGCTATACAAATTATGTGAGTCTACTGTTTAAAAGAATTTCGAAGGCAGTGGCGTTCTCGGAAATTAAATTTTGTCGTGGGGGACTTTATCATGATTTTGATGAATTTTCTATTTAGGCAATATTTAGAATTTACAAGGCATTTTCCAAATAAGGTTAAAAAGTAGAATAGGGAAAATCGGAAATAACAAAATTTAATTTTTCTAATTAGACTTCAATCCGTTGTTTTGAGTTTCTTTAAAGATCCTATTTCCACTCAGTAAGTTAAGTACTTTAATAGTAAAATAAATTTTATTATTTTCGATTTTATCAAAAACTGTCGTATTTAATAGATTTTTGTCTACTTAGACACTGTCTAACTATTTTAAAATTGGTGGGAAAATGCTTTATTTAATAAAAATTAATATCACATTATTGACGGTTAACACAATCTACTCTTGTGTCTAAGTTTGGCAGCTATAGACAACAATAAACAAGGTTTTTGAACACATTTTTCAAAGTTGGATAGTTGTCTAAAGTTAGACAACGTTTATAAATAAGACCTCTAGTTTCTAATTTTGAACAAAAAATTAAGAAGTCGCATTAAGCATTAAAACATTAAATACTAAAATGCTACTTAATAACGTACAATTTTTAAACAAAATTCCTTTTAACACATTTAATTTTTTTTTTTAATTTTGAGTTTAAAAATCAATTTTTCCAAAATTATTCACTAAAACAGAATTAAAGAATAGATTTCGGGCTTTAAAAAAAGTTTAACATGATATTTGTTAGTGTTGTCGTTGATTTTAAATAATTTGTGTTTATTTTATCTCGACCCAACCAACATGCCCTATTCTATTGTCACATTTTATGCAAAATAACCCTGTATACATCAAAAACTGCTAAACCAATTTTCAGAAATTTTTAAGGTTTGTTTTGATTATATCAGCGAGAATGTTGAAACTTAATAATATTTGTAATTCTCTAGGGCCAAAACCAAAACATATATAGTTTGAAGGTTTCAATGAAACAACAACTCTTAGGTGAGCTACACCACCAAAATTTGTATATGCTGGAGTTGTAATCATTTCACGTTTGCCAGGCCGATCATCAGACTCCTTTTTAGTGGTGCTTGGTCTTTTAATGTTCAATTTTAATTGAAAAACTTTTTTGCCCAGCTGGGACTCGGAACTTAGAACAAGCTCCCTCAGAGCCAATGCACTTTGCATTGTGTGTGGCTAGTTGGTGACTGGTTTCAAATGCAATTGTCCAACAATAAAACATAAATTGGAATGGACTTGATCACGTAACCTCGGTAGCGCAATGCGAAAAATTGAAAATGCCTTAAATATAAAAATGTTCCAGTATAGGCCAGATCTGTTTTGTGGTCGCGATGTTGTTCCACCAGAGGTTTGTTTTCTCTATTGCATCTTGCTTTAGCATTTCTTTAGTTTACAATTAGCGATATCCGATTTGACGATATATATGTACATAGGTAGGTGAATGTTGAACTGCTGTGTAAACTTCATGAGAGATGATCGGCAGTTAAGGGCTATTTCTGAATTTGTAGAGACAGAATCCGATTTAATGGTGGATAGCTGTGCTTGAAATCACACCAAGGACTTCTTTTACCGCAAAAAGTTTCGCCTGAAATACGCTACAGTGCTTGGGAGTCTGTTAGAGTATACACGCCTCCACCAACCCAATCATCATTTTTTGAACCGGTTTGGTGTAGATTCATAGCTCGATTCATCTTCCAAAAACACTAAGTCCTCCCAGAGAGATCAGGAAAGGATGGTAACTGTAGCTTTGGAGTGTAGTAATCTTGAAGAGATCTGAATGAGTTTAGAATGATGGAGTGGCCAATATCGGTTTTGGTCCACTGTGAGTAAGATAGCTGTGCTTGCTGCCGTTTGTTTGCAAAATATATCGAGAGGTGTTAGATGGAACAGAATGTCCAAGGAAGTGGCAGGAGTCTTGCGAAGTACCTACTCCACCATAAACCGGCAGGCTGAGTATTGGACCTTGCTTACTTTAGTGTAAGCACCATACTTACACACCGTATGTTAGAATCGGTCTGACTACCGAAGTTTATAGCCAATGAACAATGCGGGTTTGGAGACCCCATTTAGTGCAATGGCCCATTTCGTATTTCCTATAAAAGAGGACAAGATGTCTTGTGAGGGTTAACACCCAGTCCGCAGCGATCTGCCCAGTTTATTTGCTTATTTAGCCCGTTTAGAGTTCACTCATGGTGTGATGGCAATAGCAACGTCGTTATCCGCATAGGCAATCACTCTGCAACTCTCCTCTTCCAGGCATATCAGAAGTTAATTAAAAACCAAGTTCCAAAGAAGGGAAGATAGAAACCCCTTGCGGAATACCTCTACTGACAGATCTTCTAAGAGAAAAGCCAATTGGTCCCTTGTAATCAGACCTTGTGGATAAATTAATGTTATCTTTAAATGAATAAAATGTTCATTGAACGATATCCAAAAATGTACGAAATTGACAGATCACAGGGATGATAGGGAGTATATGAAGACATATTTAGAATGCGTTTATAAATAAGGAGATGTTTAACTATTAAGACAATGGCTATAGCTGAACAACTGGTCTAAGAAAGTTCTAGATAAATTGTTATATACTGAACAAAGTGGCAATCCGTCTATAATAAAAATCTTATAAATGCGACTGATAATGTTTTCTAACAAATTTAAAATTTATGGCACTGCGAAGTATGGCAGGATTAATAAATAAATTTTTTAAAAGTAATACAAAAAAAAAAATTAACAGATTTCACTCATAGAGTAACTATGGGGACATTGAAAATGACTTGTATTACGTCAATAAAACAAAAACATGTCTAATCTTTGTGATTTTTATTTTGTATACTATTGTTGCATTATAACTTCACAAACTGTCTTAGAAAACATTCTACAGTCTGAAGTACCAATTTGTATATTTAGTGTCACTTCCCAGTTGGCGGTTAAATTAATGTTGTATAATTTTTTTTAATAAGATCTTAGTCTTAATTGTAGCTTAATTTGCAATTACACAATCATACTCATTTTCATCCGCACCGGTACAGAACTTATACACGAAATTAAAGTTACATACCATATATCTTAACGTATATCTAGGTGTTTGACATTTTTGCTTAGCTTAGCTTTGCAGAAAGGTAACTGAATTACAGATCGATTTAAGTATACATTATATACGGTTCAACTTAGTTCTCGACTCAGTTGGTTGTTGTTGAATCAACCCGCGAGTTGGCTTGTTTTTTTTTTTTTTTTTTTTTATTTTTTTTTTTCAGCTGAATTACATTATTTTTTCATTAAACCTATATTGCACAATTTACAGAGATTTGATATGGAGCTACCTTACTACTGAAAAATTTATAACAATGTTTTTAAATATTACCTAGATAAATAATTGATTGAAGGAAAAGCTACAGAAAAAACCTTCTTTTAAAAGTTGAGATAGAGAGAAGAGGAGGAAATGGAAAAAAAACCTCCATCAAATCAGTGACTTTTTACAAAAAATGTACAGTACATATATATGTATATTGTATATATAACAAAATTAAATAAATAAATAAATTAACAAATGAATAAATAACAAAATTTAATAAATAAATGAATAAACAAATACAAAATTTAACAAATTAATAAATAAACAAATAAATTAATAAAATAATATATACATAAGAAAATAAGTAAGTAAATAAATAATTAAAGAAATAAATAAATAAATAAATAAATAAATAAGTAAATAAATAAATAAATAAATAAATAAATAAATAAATAAATAAATAAATAAATAAATAAATAAATAATAAATAAAGCGAGTTGGCTTGTTATTTTATCAATTTGACGGTTGATGAGAAAATCAAAAGATTTTTAATTTTTTTCAAATTGATTTACAAGTATTTCAAATCATTGAACTATGTATATTGTATAAAGCCATCAAGACATTTGATTTACTGTCCAAGTAAACCTTTTTTAAATCGAGACAAAATTTACAAAGAATTTGATGCGAAGCCCCACCTCACTGGTAATTGTTTTTATTCTATAATATTTTATTTTAAAATATTTTGAACTCATCTTTTAATCAATTTAACAATATCGATTCGCGTAATTTACCCAAAAGTTGTCTAGTATATTCTACGTTCTTTTGGTTGATTTAGAAAAAATCAAGTTTTGTAATATTTTACCTTAATTTTGAGACTTTAACCTCGAACATCCGATTATTAGAATAAAAGTTAGAAGCTAACCAAAACCTTAACCTTGATCATCTAGCTTAGAACTTAAGTTATAATTTTATTTAAGAGGTTCAAGTAGGTACCTATGCATATTCTAGGTTAAACAACCAAATTGATTTAGAACTTAGTTAAGTTTTTACCCAAACTATGCATATTCTAGGTTCAACAATATTGATTGATTTAAAAGACTGACATTTTACCTTAATTTTAAGACCTTAACCTCAAACATCCGATTATTATAACAGAAGTTATAATCCAAACAAACCAATCAAATCCAACCTTTACGATTTTATTATTTGTAAAATACCTACTACAATTAATGTTCATGCACATACCTACATGCATATATATGTACATATATCATTTTTGTGCCCGATGCAAAGCCAATTTTGTTTGCCACGAGTTTTTTTTTTATTGCACACACTCCACCGTCTTCTCCATTCTATCAATATGTTCTTTGTAGGTACGTACCTACATACATACATATTTATTTTATTTGTTTTTTTTTTCTTTTGCCGTGATGAAATATAGTTCTAAAAAGACAGTTTTTCAAGTTTCTAGTATGAAATTTTTTACGATTTTGCAAAAATTTTTATGCAGATTTGTAGCCTTTCATTTAAACTTTAATTATCTAGCCTAATATTGAACATCCAATAATTATAACCAAAGTTATAGGCTTCTAAGTGGGCTCAAATCGAGCATTTTTCGAATTTAATAATTCCTCCACTGAATCTCGTCCGTTGGCGATGATCAAAATTTATGTGCTGAAATTCATCACTTGTGTTTTTTTCTTCATTTTATTCATTTTGGTAGTTTCTTTGGTAACACCAACCAAAAATTCAATCGTTCTCCCCCTATACGCTAGAGTTCATCCTCTATCTTTGTTCATTTTGGTAACACCATACTTTGATCAAAACGACCCTATAAACATTTTCAATGTTAAAAAACAAATTAACTGCGCTCGAAAAAAATTGTAAAGCGCTTAAATTTAATTGTTCTTTAACTTCTAAAGCAAATATTAAAATTAGTGTACTAAAACCCGCCTTCTGTAGCCTAAAGCCTATCCTAATTTTACAATTCTTAACAAACATTTAAATAGATGAATTGATGATCATATTGTATATGTCTTAAGTTGCAGTTTCTGGACAAAAGTGGAAGCATTAATACTTTTTTTAATTCAAATTTAAATAATATAACTGGAAAAAAAAAACCAACCTTCAAATTTACGCAAATTTGTGGCTTTCCAAAGTAACAGCTTTTCATCGAATTCACTTTGCCCTTTTGTCACTCTAAGAGATAATAATCTTTGACTTCTGTACAAAAACAACCCTTCAGAAAAATCAATTTTCAATACACCCCACCGTTACCATTAACATCCCCAAAATATATATACGCTTCTTGCAATTTATTTTCCAAACAAAAAAGTAACTTGAATTCTGTTTGCTTAATTGCACGTTGATTTTCTATGGTAAAAGGATTTAACGCCAAACAGACCGGAATCTAAGGACAAACAAATCCCCACAAAATTACTTCCGTAACAACGATGATTCGTTCAGGAGTAACTCAGCTCCTGTTATACATAGCTGAAGCTCTACGAAGTTCGCCCAGAAAACAATGTAATCAAAAGACAGACAGCAGATTATTAGCGAAGGATTTAGACAAAATGTCAATGGGATCTAGACGTTAGGTTATCAACGGAACAGATGGGAGGCTTCAGCCTGCTTGCAAAGGGGAGGTAGTGTCAAAAAAAAAACACACACAAATTGTCTGTCTGACAGCAGTCACTGTGCTGCCATGATGCTCTTAATAAATTTCATATCCCGGATATGAATAATAATAATTCATCCAAGCAGGGCAGAGCAGGGAGCATCTCTCCCTCGCGTAGCCTTGAATTGAATGAATGAATGAAGGATATCTCTTTGCTAGGGTAACACGACTTTGTGGGCGTTTGCCTGAAGTGAGAGTGAACAATCTAGGGCGCATTGGTGTGTGGTTATTTATTCAGTGGCGTTGCTGTAGCAATATTTATCCTTGTTAATTAAATTGTGTGAATATTACAAATTTTCCCAGTGAACGCACCACTATTGTCTTTCGATTAAAATGTCTTTCCTGAGGGTATAGGTAGCATGGGGCCGAGACGAATATGGATAAGGATATACCTATATGGATAATCTATCAAGCGTATGATATTTAAATTGATTTCTTTTGAGCCGAACAATAGTTCGAGTGTAGAAGGTCTTTGTATAAGAAAATACATAAATATGTCATGATTAACAAAACTTTGGAGGGGAAATTGAAAGAATTGCAACGAAAAAAAATCTTTTTAACAATTTTTTCTTCTGCGTTATATAAAAACATTTAAAATTAAAAGAAAACATTCATCTTCCCACCACTGAAACAGTGCGGCAACTTTAAATTATTTTCCTTTCATGGAAAAATGTGAAAGTTTTTTTCTATAACTAAAACAAATTATATAACAAAAGGAAAAGACAGAATTCTTAGAGGGAGGTGGTTGAAAACTGTAGGTGCAATGAGTCTTCATAATAGACAAACTGACATAGCCAACAATTTTGAATTTTCTTTTCTTTAGAGATAATGTTTAACAGTCTTGCTTTAAACTAACGGGTGTTTTTTTTAAGAGGTATAGAACTTTAAGTTGGCAACACTTTTTTAACTGGCGGCCATTTCGTCAGCTGTCAAGTGATTTATTTTTAGTTTGGTTTGGCATTTCAACATGAATAGACTGCCGCCTGAACAATGCTTCCAAATTGTGCAAATTTATTTTGAAAATCATGATTCTGTTTCATAAGCGAATTTTGTTTAGCGATGAAGCTCACTTTTGGTTGAATGGATATGTCAATAAACAAAACTGCCGTATTTCCGTTACATTCACAAAAACTGACTGTTTGGTGTGCTTTATGGGTTGGTGGAATAATTGGTCCGTACTTCTTTAAAAACGATGCTGGCCAGAACGTTACAGTCAATGGTGACCGCTACAGAGCCATGATTACTGACTTTTTCGCTCATCAATTGAACAACCATGATGTGCAGGAGCTGTGGTTTCAACAAGACGGCGCAACATATCACACAGCTCGTGCCACAGTTGATTTATTGAAGGAAACGTTTGGTAACCAAGATCGTGCGAATTAACACCGCTTGACTATTTTTTGTGGGGATATGTAAAGTCGCTAGAATACGCCGATAAGCCCAAAACGATTGACTACTTGGAAGACAACATTCGCCACAAATGTTGGAAAAAGTCATCGAAAATTGGACCTCCAGATTAGACTACGTCCGAGCCAGCCATGGTGGTCATATGCCAGAAATCATATTTAAATTATAATGCTAGAAGATTATCTTTCGAAGAAAGTAAATGTCATGTCAATTTAAAAAAAATCATCTTTGTTTTATTCCATTTCAAAGTTCTATACCTTTAAAAAAAAAAACACCTTTTATTTGAACATGAGATTTAAATAATTCCTAAATAAAAGAGGCCTCTTCTTAACAAACACTAGTACCAACTAAATATAACCTTGAAGATTGATCCAATTATATTTCCTTTTAGTGCCACGTTGATATATCTACCTATTTGACATGCCACTACTGTCAGACACGCGAAAACTCCTGAAATTTAAGATATATTTTGTTTGCTTTACTTTATTTATACTTTACAAGCTCTTTATGCAAAGAAATTATTTAATTTGTAGAAATGTTTAAATTAAAAGAATGCAGCATATTCAATAATTTGATAGAATTTGCAGAACCATTATTTTAGAAATTAAGTTTTGCTTAAAATTTATTGCCATGCCTCTTTTAATTTTATTCATACAATATTGTGTTTTGGTCTGAATATATTTTTCCACAACTTTAGGTATTTTTATATACGCATATACCTATACAAGATTTCCTTCATGTATTCAAACGTATTAACACGCATATTACCTTCTCCATGATTTTTTTTTGTTGTATTTCACTGCTTCCTTGCAATTTCACATAAATTATTCATTCGCATTTTGTGCAAAATAAGTTGATGATGTGCGTTGTGGGAGTGGATGAAAAAGAAGGAGTGTGTCGTTGGGGGTAAAGTTGTACAATGAACATCTACCCATAGTGGTTGTACAGAAATTCTAACAGAATAGCTGGGTTTTTGGGATTGCCTCATTTATCATAATTTGTGTATTATGTGTGTTTAAATAAAACAGACAAAAAAATGTATTTTCAAAAGTTTTAATTTTCAGAGAAGGTATAGATATTGTTAATTTTTAGTTAAAGTTATTTTCTTTTTATAAAGTAACTTTAAATATGATTTTTTTTTGCATTACACTAAGTTAAGTGGTTATGACTATACCCTTTTAAAATTGAATATTCTATCCTCACTTGACTTTATACACTTTTGTTTGGAATTTTTAGACATCACAAGCTAGAGTGTGTGGCTAAAAACAGAACCGTCATATGCTTAAATTCTGTCCAAAAGTTTGTATTCAGAGTGAACTGAGACAAAAAAAAAAAATAAAAATAAAATGCATGACTGGGTTGCACGAACTTGCTCTTATGTGCTCTCTTATAACTCTGTGGTTTTAAAGTCTTAATAATTTAAAAAAAAACTTTTCATCTGATAAAAGAAATTAATTAATTATTGGAGCCTATATTTTATGCCACCCGCCAAAAATATAGTTTTAGGAAGTATTATCAGAGTACACAAATATGGACATGCACTTTGCACATTTGCATGGAATTTACAGACTAAAAAAGTCAATAAAAATATAAATAAATTGATTAAAAAAAATATTTGAAATGGATTAAACACCAACGCAATGCGTACACCAAGTGATGTCTTAAAAATCTCAATTGATGATACAATTTTTTTAAAAAATCGTTTAATCGGTATTTTAAAAAAATTAATTTTTTATATTTAAAATTTAAATATATTTTTAAGAAAAAAAATTCGTACCCCAATTTCTAATACTTATTAATGCGGACTTAAAAAATTAATTTTGAAAATAATCAATCACCCATTTTCGGAATACCGAATTTTCAAAAAATAATTTTGAAATTTAATTTTAAAAATCCAAAATTTTACTTTTTTTGAAAATTTTGATATGAAATATTAATTAAACTTATTAGTAGCTTTTGTGTAAAAAATTTCATTAAAATTGGTTCATCAGATAATGAGATAGTCAAAAACCAAAAAAATGGTTCTATAAGAGGTTCCATTTTTAAACGATAGGTAATTTTTTTTTTCCAATAATATGGTAGATCGTTCTGATAAAAATAGTAGGAGCCGTTTTTGAGAAAAATGAGATTTTCAATACCGGTTTTCAAAAATTTGTACGGGAGGTACCGTTATTTTTTTTTTATAATAACACATTTTGTTTAACATCTGCTAGATAATGTCAAAAAATTGCTGGATGCCAAGTTTAATAAAAATCGACCAAGTCGTTTTTGAATTATTAAGTTCTCAAAAAAAAAACTTTAAAACTTTTTTGGAAAATTTTGGTAGACAATATTTTTAAAATGATTGTAAAAATTCTCTATAAAAAAATTTATTAAAATCAGTTCAACCGTTTTTGAGAAAATCGAAAATCAAAAAAATGGTTCTAGGGGAGGTATCATCTATAACCATTATTCGTAAATTTTTTTCTAACTGGTAACATTTTTATTTTAAAAATTACTGAATTTTTTTAAAAAAAGGTTGTGGGCAAGTTTTTGAGAAAAATAATATTTTTATTTTTTGCTAAGAAAATTTAAGGGCAGGTATCGTTAGTTTTGGTCTTAAAAAAAAATGAAAAACAAACGTGTGGGGGAATGCCCAAAAAAAACCTAGGTACCAAGTTTAAAGAAAATCGACCCACCCGTTTAGGTTACAAGCGAAAGGACAGACAGAATTGCAAAACCAACTTTTTTCGACTTTGCTATCATCGTAACGTCAACTTTGATCAAAATCTCGAATTCGACATAACTTGTCATATAGGACCTGTATATCGCAAATAAAAATACTTCACCACATGATGGTGTTCTAGAGAAAACTAAATGTATCCATGTTGGTAAAATACTAGAACTTACAGGGCTTTTAATTTTTATTGAAAAACCATCCACTTGGAAAATTCTTTTGACTAAATGCATCAGGTTATTCTGCACTTTTACTATTTTATTAAGGACACAATTCGTCTGTTCAAAATTGTTTTCTTTCTTGGACTTTTGAAAATATAACATAATGCGGTATTTTGAATTAAAATTTTAACCACAATTCAAGACAAATAACTTATTTAAGACCTTCTCTTCCACTTAAAACAAATACAAAAGTTGTTTTAATACATTTTTTTGAAAGGATTCTCAGCAGAACTGGTATAACAAAGTTTTTTTTGTATTTACTTTATCAAAAAAACAAACAAAACAAAATAAAACCAAAAGAACGTTGGCAAGTATAAAATGTTCAAAGAAAAAATAATATTGTTTCTTAAGAGTTTCAGTCCTAATTTCATTTTCTGAATTTATACTTTTGTTGAATCAGTAAAGAAATTGTCTTGGAATCAAGAAAAAAAAATAAACATTCGGATTGGATAAATATACTTTGAAAATATTATTAGTAAGATAAACAAAAAAACTATTTTAAATGTATTTTACAACATTAAATACAATTGAGAGACTGTGCAATAGTGTGTATACAATATAAATTAAAAAAAAATGGTTAAAATATTAAACAGTCTGATGTTAAAGTGTTTGATTCTGCTTAAATAGAAGCCAACAAGTTAGGATAGTTTATTTTATAAAGTGATTACCTATTTATATTATTGATGTGTAAACGTCTATGCCGGCGGTAGGGTAAACTAAACACGTTGAAATTTCTGTAGCACATTACATTTTGCTGTTACACGTTACGATACGTTGATGTATATTAGATACGTTCAACATTGGGTACGTTATTTCGTACCACAAGCTAAATTGAAAGGTCGAGTTGAGTTTGGATTGAAATTTGGTTGTTGGTCTGTTGTGTAAAACTAGCACTTAAATATTTAATTTGATGTTTACACGTCTTAACCGTGAGTCCCGGCACTCACACTTTTTTATATGATATATTATAAATACGGAAGATAATACAAAATGTATAAATACCAATTTAATTTTGGATGAAAAAATTCGTTTGAAACTTCTGAATTGCAAAAATAGAAAATAAAAATCACAACTTTGTATTTTTAAAAGGAGTGATGCCTGGTTAATAATGCGACGAGAAAGCGAGAGGTCGACGTGACGAGATCTCTTCACAATTTTCCTCTCTTAATGACGAACTTTAAATAATGAAATAATACATAATTAAGCATTTCTCGTCGTTGCGTCGCGTCGTGTCTTTTTTTCAATTTTTCGTACTTATGACTTGACGTGATGACGAGAAATGCTTAAATATGTATTTTTTTGTTGTTTCAAAATCGTGGTTGAGAGAGAACATCTACAAAGAGATCTTGTCACGTCAACGTCTCGTTGTCTCGTCGAGTCGCATTGTGAATCAGGCATGAATGCATTAACACCATCTCCTATAGTAAATGTGGCTTGCTTGGACCAACTTTCAATCTCAAAATTTAGGTGGGTTAGATTGGAATGTTCAAAATAATACATACCTTATATGAATGCGTTCACATTTTTTGCTGAATACTTCGTTCCCAGAATATTTTTTAAGTTTTTTATTTTTATGTTTTTTTGGTGTCAATATTCTTTTTGATTTTTGTATACCTTCCAATACTTAAAGAAATGATAAAACAATGTTTTATACATGCGCAAAGCTGCTATACCAAAATTCAACTTCGATTATTCTACTCAACTCTCAACAAGTACGATTTACTTGCCCAACAAGTGGAGGGAAATTTCATTTTTTAACAACTTTTTCAATTTATATTGTGATACAGAGTTGAATATCACTTGTTGAACAGGTTTAGTTAAACAAGTTGTTGTTGAGCAGTTGACTTATTGTTCTGTGCAATAATCCCCAGTTGTCAATAATGTTGTTCTGTTGTTGTTCTGTGCAATAGGCCTCAGTTGTCAATAATAGACTTGTTCGATGACTGGAATCCATTTTTTGCTCGTTTGTGTCTCAGTAAGATATATTTTGTAGATACCTAATTTTGGTATAAATTTGGTATTATATTGGTGTATTTTTAAAAGGTATACGACTTAAGAATGAAGTATGTACTTGTCCCTATATCACATAACAATATACAGGGTGTCTCGAAATAACCGCCACAGAAGAAAACCATGAGTTTCTGAGGTCATTTCAAGTCGAAAAACTTAAGAGGTAATTTTCACGTTTTCGCTTAGTTCTTATGATTTTTATTCCTTTTTCCGTTGACTGGCTCTAACTTTGCCAAACTACAACCGATTTTTGAATTTTTTTTTAATTTAAACAACTTTTTTCTGTGTGGATAACAGTTTTCCCGCATTTTATTATCAAACACATTTTTTAAGCATTTTTATGATTTTTTTCACAAAAAAACGAGTTGTTAAAAATATTTTTTAAATTATGAAAGCTCAATATGTGTTGTTTAAAATAAATAAAAATAAAAAAAATATGAATATTTGAATAAAAACGAATTAAAACGGGACACCCTGTATATTAAAGCTTCTATGGAATGTTCTGACATTCCCCAGGGCCCAGTGAGCACTAGATCAGAAAACATCGAACAAATCTAGAGTTGTTTGAAGTTTGTCTTCATTGTGCGGATTAATGATGTCAAAACAACGCAACGGTGTCATTGCCACCTCTATACATTTCTTTCGATGCCGCAATTCAAGCGACGGTTTCTATGGATCCGCCCCTTAAGTCTTAAATTAGTCTTAAACTTTTGATGGTCCTTTCAATTAATTTCGATTTTTTTTCCAATAATTTATTTGATTAGTTTTACAATTAATGTTCATTATTTTGGGATTCTTTTTCGAATCTATGTTTTCTTATTTATTTTTTTTAATTTTACCATTTGTAATCTTGTTAATAAAGGTCTGATGAAGTTCGTTATGTATAAAAATATCCTACCTTTATAAAAAAATAAAACTTTTTAAACTGACCAAAAGTTTGCAAAATAAGAAATAATGCAAATGAACATTTAATCAAGCTCTCACTTATTTTATCTTTTTATGCCGTGTTTTCTTTAAAGGTTGATAATCAGTTCAAAAATTTTGTACACCTTAAAACTTACAAAAATAAATATTATAAAATTCTTTGTTATTGGGTATTATGTATACAACGGAGTAATTACTCAGAGCAGATGCTCAGAATAAAAAATAGGTGAGTAAGTGCAATGAAAATTCCAGTATTTAAAAGTTTTATTCATACCAAATGTAGAACCTGCTGCTAAAAGTAGAGTTTTGAGCAGTATCCTGTGCAGTGTACATACATTCATCCAACATATTTGCGAGCAAATAATCCAAACCAAATATTTGCCTTTAAAATCTGTTGTTAAAATGTAACAAAAATGTAATACCAGAACTCCTCATGTGAGTAGTTCAGCAACTTTATATAACGTTGTTTTATTGGTCAAAGCAAAAAGTATTTCCAACACAGCAGGACAATCAAAATGTCTTCCCCCGGCGCGGCGGTGGCTAGAGAAGGGCATCCTTTGGCATTTCCTCTCCATCACCTTATAGAAACAATGGCAGCTCGCTGTCAGTTTTTACCGCTTGAAGACATTACTTTGAAGTAGTTTTCGATATACGAGTATAGGAAGGAGGCAAAGCCTGGAGGGAAAACTGCAATGCAACTGTCTAACAACCGACATAACGATGACGACCGACAGCGCCAACGACCAACGACCAACGACCGACGACGACGATGTGAAGTTGGATTTTATGTTCTGTTAAAAATTGGCCACGCATCCAACTTTGTGGCGCATCCTTCCAAAGTGTGGTCAGTGTTAGGCACTCGCAAACGTTGAGTCTTGAGTGTAGATACTAGATTATCCTGTCGGCACTTTTTAAACGAGTTACAAATTTCTGAATGGAAAAAGTTAGACAAGTAACACAATTTTTTTTTATTTTCTTCCAATTGCTCGTTTGGTTTTTGCCTGCTTGCTGCCGTCTGGATTGTACATTTTAGCTGCGGGCTAAAGTGATGCCTGGGGGAAGTCAGAAAAATTAGTATCTTTTTATCCTATGGATTTGTCTTCGGTGTGAGTTGTGTTTTAGGTTTTTATTTTGATGTGGTTTATCAAAGGAAAGTTTCATAGGATCGACAAAAAAAATAAGCAGCAGTAGCAGCAGGAACTACGAGCGGAAGCAAGAATACTTTTTCTTTTGGTCAAGTTACATCTTGATAAGAAAAACAGGAAGAGATAAAGTGCTCTACAAGGTTGCACTTGTTTGCTTTTATCATTGATAAATTATATTGCCTCAAGACTATATAAATAACTCAAATAAATAAATAAATTACCTCAAAATTTGGAGAAAAGTACATGAAATTTAATTTTAAGAATTTTTCTAAACACATTTTTTTTTTATATCTACGAATACCTTCCTACGTGGTTTATTTATTATTTTAGGTTTAAAAAAAAACAATACAATAATTAGTTTCTTTTGAGAATCTCAAGTATAAAAAAAAATTCTGTCATAGGAAATAAGTTAAAAATATATATAACTATGAAGCTTATCAATTCTTGATCTTTATAGAAATCTCTTAAGTCGGTAAGAAAGTTCGGTGTATTTTAAATTTAGCAGAATGCATATAACTAACCCTCAATTTATATAAATAATCGTACTTTGCAAATGAAATAACAGAAAAAAAATTAAAAAAACAAAATAAGGAAACAAAGAGATGTCAATTTATGGAAAAGAAACACAAAACAAAGTTGTAATTGTTGGGTTTATTTTTATTTCTGTTATTTTTACATCATTAAGTTTGTAAATCTTTGCATCTCTTCTTGGTGACGACAGCAAGTTTTTTTTTTTTTTTTTTTTTTTAACCTTTCTCTCGCTTAAATGTTGTGTTTTCTTTTTGATTTCTTTAATCTTTTGTTTTATCTTGATGCGAATCGTTTATATTCGCAATGGGACATGAATAATTTTATTTATGTAGTTCTTTTCTTTTAATTCATTGTTACACTAAGGGTAAGCTTTGACATGACTAAAAGGCTAACGACGACTACTGCGATGAAACTTAAAGCTATGCGATCGCGGAAGTCAATTCTGCAAAATTCCCATATGAATGACTCAAATATTGAAGACCACTACAGCAAACAAAAAAAAGACAATAAATTTCGGATATGCAAGTGGAATTAATTATCCGACCAGCATTTAAACAGCCATATACAGAAAGTGAAATGGAATCGAAAGAACATTAACGGAAGATAAAATATTAAGATATTTTGTATACTTCGACAATGTGCTGCTGTTGGCGACTTTTCGGCTGTGATTTTTTTGATAAGGGTAATAGAAGTCTTAAACTTATGGAATGTAAACGAGTGTCTGGACATAAAATTCGTCAAGGCCAAATTTAAAAACATAGCGCTGATGTGCTCCCATACCCATAGCTCCACGGGCAGGGCACACGGGAAAAAAAAGATGACTCAACTAAGGAATTAGTGTACGATATTCATAATGGAGATACATAATATGTGTTTTTCAATCAAATTCAGATGTTTTAGGTTTGTAAAAATATTGTTTATTTCGGGGGACGTCTGTCTTCTTTTACAAAATATAACTAACTAGATAATAATGGCTGAACGGAAGGTTCGAGACCGGAAAACTTAGAAAGAGAAGAAAAAAAAAAGAAGGGGGTAATATTTGACGTTCGGCAAGTGTATGCGTTCAGCACCACCGAGGATAATTATACTTCCTTGATGTGCTGAACACATACAGCGTCTCGTCTAAACATTACCGGCCCCCTTTGGCAGAAGGCCAAAATATAAATTCTAATTTAATTCATATGTACATATATTTTAATATGATTATTTGGTTAGATTTCATTATGATAATACGATTTTAAGAATTCAAAGATTGAATGGTAAACTCAGTTTCATTTTTTTCATACATAAACATTTATTTTGTTATTTGTATATACATGCACACATATATGTTTCGTTTACTGTACGAAATTAAATCATTGCTCAATGAAAATTTGGTTTTGACTTTAATATCAAATAAATACAAATAAATTTAAGTTTATAGATACTTCATTTAACGTTATTAAATTCATGTGTTTATATCGGTAATGCACACAATTTAGCTATAGGTCGAGTGATTTCACCCAGTTGTGTTCGAATCACTGCCACTCTCACCCTACCATCAGGTCCGGTGTGTACTCTAATAACGCGTCCCAAACGCCATTCGGTAGGTGGCAGATTGTCGTTCTTTATCACCACCAAATCATTAATTTTCAAATCCTCCTTAGGAAATTGCCATTTGTACCTTTTTTGGAGATCAGATATGTACTCGTTTTTCCATCGGATGCTAAATTTCTGTTGTAGAAGCTTAAGTTTCTCCCAACGATTTATCAATGAAAGCGAACTGTCATTGACATTGGGTTCAGGGAGAGCTAACAGAGGCCCCCCACGAAGGAAATGGCCTGGAGTTAGTGCCAAGGTGTCATATGCATCATCAGACATGGGGGAGATCGGACGTGAATTCAAACATGCTTCGATTCGGCAGAGGAGGGTGCCAAATTCTTCAAATGAAAATTTAGTGTTTGAAGCGACCCTTTTAAAATGTGCCTTGAAACTTTTGACGCCCGCTTCCCATAACCCACCCATATGTGGTGCGCCAGGTGGGATAAAACTCCAGGTTAACCCATGTACGGAGTATTGTTCACTTATTTGAGATGGTATCGAATCAACTAAAGTTTTAAAATCCCGGCGTATAGTTGAATCAGCGCCGACAAAATTGGTTCCGTGGTCGGAGAAGATTTCTTTGGGAAGGCCTCTTCTAGAAATGAATCGAGCGAAAGCAGCTAAGAACACACGAGTGGATAGATCACTGCAAGCCTCCAAATGGATGGCCTTCGTGGAGAAACAGACGAATAAGCATGCATAACCCTTGGTGATTTTGGAGTTCCGGCCGAAAGATGATTTTATATCGAATGGCCCGGCAAAATCAACTCCTGTATATGTAAACGGGGGAGAAAAGTTGCACCTTTCGGCGGGAAGAGCGGCCATTATTTGCTCTCTAACCTTTTGCTTGAGTAAAATACAAGTTTTGCACTTAAGTATGCAAAAGCGAATAATGTTTTTTGCTTTAGGGATCCAGAACTCCTGGCGGACTAGACGCAACATTAATGCATTTCCACCATGCAACGTGATCTTATGGATGAACTGGACAAGCAGAGTTGAGAGTCGAGAAGAGTACGGGAGGATGATAGGATGTCTTTCGTTAAAGGGAAGATCGGAATTAGCGAGCCGACCGTTCACACGAAGTAGTTGATTAGAATCTAACATTGGATTTAAGGAGAGAATTGAACTTTTATGGTGAACTGGCTTCCCTTCATCGAGAGACTTCCATTCATTTGCATAAAATTCTTGTTGTGTCAAACGAACAAGTCGAATTTTAACAAAGTTTAGTTCGGAAGAGGAAAGGTTAGTTGAACAAACTTTGATTTTTTTTGAAGTTCTGTTATAAAAACGAAAAATATATGCGATCACACGAAGTGCTCTCGAATATGATGAAAATCGTTCCAAGATATTCGAATTCATTATCGTAGCAAATGAAGTAACTACTTTGGGTTCTAAAATATGTTCTGGTGGAGAAACTGGATTACTAATAGGCCAGTTAGATTCAATATCTTTCAGCCACGATGGACCCTGCCACCACAATTTGCAATTGTTTATTTCAACCGGAGTTATTCCACGAGTGGCTAGATCAGCGGGATTTTCGGACGAGCGTACGTGTCTCCATTCGACAGGTCCTACATTTTCAATAATTTGGGAGGTTCGATTGGCTATGAATGATTTCCATGAACAGGGTGGCTTCTGAAGCCAGGCAACCACAATGGATGAATCTGTCCAGAGGAATAGCTGATACGATGGAAGAGGAAGTTCTGGTAAATAGAGTTTGACCAATTTCGATAATAATAATGCCCCACACAATTCAAGGCGAGGTAAGGAAAGAGATTTGACTGGAGCGACTCTCGTTTTGGCAACTAATAAGTGAACATTGAAAGATCCATCCGCATTTGCTACCCGAACATATAAAGTTGCCGCAAATGCCTTTTCCGAGGCGTCACAGAATCCGTGAATTTGTGTGGTGAGCAAAGGATTATAGTTAACCCAACGTGGTACTCGAATATGTTGAATATCAGATATATTATTCACGAAGCTCAACCATTTAGAGCATATGTGTTTGGGGAGTTTTTCATCCCAGCTAGTTTTATCAATCCATGTTTGTTGCATTAGAATTTTAGCAGTAATAAGGAAAGGGGCTAACCAACCAGCTGGATCGAATAAACGGGCTATCTGTGATAGCATATCTCTTTTTGTTGGAGATTCGAATAAATTTGGTGATTGTATAATAAAATAAAAATAATCCCCTTTGGCGTTCCAGCGGATTCCCAACGTTTTAACTGAACTATCGTCTTCAAGGTTGAGAAACGATTCATTAAGAAGATGTTCCCGCGGTAAGTGGTCTAAGAGGAATGGTGAATTAGAAGTCCACTTACGAAGGGGAAATCCAGCTGAATTTAGAGCATTAATGAGTTGAATCTGGGCTTTTTGTGCCATGTGAAGATCGTGAGCCCCTGACAATACATCATCAACATAAAATTCCTTTTGAATTATTGATGCAGCTAGCGGAAACTTATGAGCTATATCAATAGCCAACTGTTTTAAGGTTCGAAGTGCTAAGAATGGTGCGCAATTTACCCCAAAGGTGACAGTTTTTAGTTCATAGGTTTCGATTGGCTCCTCCTCAGATTTTCGAAATAATATACGCTGAAAAGTTGAGTCTTCAGGATGCACCCATATTTGGCGGTACATTTTTTCTATATCCGCATTGAAAACATACCTATAGAACCGCCAGCGAAGCATGAGAGACGTGAGATCGCGTTGTAGTCTGGGTCCCGTTAGTAATATATCGTTCAGACTTGTTCCATTGCTGGAAACGTTAGAGGCATTGAAAACTACTCGAAGTTTTGTAGAAGTACTTTCAGGTTTTAGTACTGCGTGGTGAGGAAGATAAAAAGACGCTACTGTACCATTAACAAACGGCTCTGCAGATTGACTAGGTCTCATATGGTTCAGCAATGTATAGTCATTGATCACAGCATTATACTTATTTCGAAAGTCTTGATTTTTAGATAGAATTCTTTCGTTGCGAATGAACAATTTTAAAGCAATATTTCGAGAGTGACCGAGGTTTATTTTGGAGGGGAAGTCGGGTTTAAAGGGTAGGCGTACAACATAGCGGCCATCGGCGTTGCGATAAGTACTTTTCTGATAAAGAGTTTCACAGAATTTATCTTCATTCGATACGGTTTGATTCGGTAATATTTCTTCGACTTCCCAAAATTTACGTAGTTGGTTATCTAAGGACGCATTAGAGTCTGATACTGAGGTGGTGAAAGTATTGAAATTGGTTGGAAGAGGACCTGAGAGTATCCAACCGAAAATGGTATTTTGTGCTACAAGCGTGTTCGATAAATGTACTAAGCCGTCGCGAATAACAAGGGGATATAAGTCGGCTCCGATAAGCAAATCTATTTGAGATGAACGGTGATAGGTTGGATCTGCCAATGGAATGTCCTTCAATTGACATTGTGGTATGGGTTGAAATGAATTCGACGGCAAATTGGAAGCGATTTTGTTCAACACGAGTGCTTTTGCGACAAAGGTAGTTTGTGGGCAACTATGATTTCCTAGGTGGAATGTACAGCGCTTGCTTACCGAAGCAGCAAATGCACAGCTTATACCAGATATAGTAGAATCTGTCCGTTCAATCGGGAGATTTAGTTGTTGCTGGACTGGTCCAGAAATGAAAGACACCTCTGAGGCTGGGTCTATTAATGCTCGAACTGTGCATGCTGAACCTTGTGAAATAATCTTCACTAAAGCCGTGGCAAGAAGCACCGGTTGATGGTTGAACGTACAAAAGGTATTCCGATTTTCCTCAGTTGTAGTTTGGGAATTAACGAACGGCAACACAGATTTATTTGCAGTGAAACTTTTTTCGACACCTGTCGGTGCACTTATTTGCTCCGAAGGAAACTGTTGTGTTAACAATGAATTATTAAGGGGTGAGGTTTCTGGATGTAGTAATGAATTATGCCGTCCCTTACAATAGGCACAGCTAAAACGACTAACACAATCCCGTTTTTGATGATTATAAGCTAGGCAATTAATACACATCCCATGTTTCATAACGAATTCAGTTCTTGAAGAAACGTTCATGTTTTGAAATACAGGACAGAGTCGAATAGGATGGTGTACAGCACAGAGGCGACATGCAAATGAATGAGATTTGGTAACGAAGGTGTTAAATGATTTATTCTGCTTAACAGCTGATTTGCCACTTTGTAGATTTCGCGGAAGGGGCATTGATGTTGATGTTGTTGAAATATCTGAAATAGACTCAAGAACTTGGTACCGTATGCTTAAAAATTTATTGAGTTCATCCCAACTTGGCAGAGCTGTTGGTTCTCGAATGGATTGTTCCCACAGAGCAAGTGAAGCCGGAGGCAATCTGTTTGAACAGGCGTAGATCAAAATCGGATCCCAGTGATTAGTATTAACCCCGTGAGCTTTCAACGCAGTAAGGCAATCATTGATAGACCGCAATAAAAGTTTAATAGACTGCGCTGTTTCTTCATAGACATAAGGCAAGTTGAAAATAATCTTAATTTGGTTATTGACCAACAACCTCGTATTTTCATAGGTGGAGCGTAAGGCCTCCCAGGCCAGCTCAAAACTTGCATTAGTAAGAGGGAATTTAGCAACGATGTTATGAGCTTCACCTTCTGTTTTCGCCCGTAGGTGAAAGAGCTTTTGAACCTTACATAGTTTTGGATGTTGACCATACAATGCGTCAAACATATCACGAAATGATGGCCACGATAAATAATCTCCTTTAAATGATTCGGTGTCGCATGGTGGTAGTTTAAGGTACGATGGGTTTGAATCAGTAATTGATAACTTCGTTTTTTCTTCCGGTTGAATTAGAGACGGTTGTATTGGCTTAGGCTTGATTTTGTTTTCAAAATCAAGGAAAAGCCCGTAGCATGCTATATAACTTTCGTTTGAAAAACGAAACTTCGAATCAATTAAATTCATGTCTAATTCTTCTCCATCCGTTGCATCGTCCCCTTTATTTCGCGCACAATTCTCATAGCATACCTTCACACTGCCCCAAAGTTGCTTTAACTCTTCTATTCGTGCTGATAATGTGGAAAGGGTGCTATCCTTTTCAGAGACGACTTCTTTGGCTGCAGCGTGGTACTTAACTAACTGATCGGTAGCAAAGATAAAATCCGATAAAAGTGACATGTTGTAGGAACAAAATAAAGGAGCGTATCGATGAAAAAACGAGTCTAAATATTCAAAATGCGAAACTCCAAAACCCCAAAAGACAACTGCAAAAGGACAACTTGATTATGAATTTAAAGCCAGGTTCGGAATAACGGTAACAGTGAACCCAAATGATGTGAAATCACATGGACGATGCGCGAAATCAAAACTGTCAATAATTATATATAATAATATTATATATATAATATTATATATATAACAATAATTAATGCACACTGCACATACAAAAAAAAATCAATCGAGCAATGATATAAGCTGTTTATGAATATAATTTATTTATGATGATACAAATAAACATATATGTGTGTATGGCTATATATACATATATATATATACATATAATATATATATATATGCAATCTATGGTTTATGTTTTTTTTATAATATTAAAGGTATTGAACTGAATTCACCACTCACCTGATATGATTATTACAAATTTAGGACATGCACATAATGTATGAATGATTTTTCTTATATAAAACAATGTTGATTGGATGAGATGAGTCGGTTCCTGGTAAAGTTGATAGTCGATTGAGTCAATGTGGTGCTGGACGAATAGATGGTAAACGTGGATGATTTGTGGGGATGCCACGTTTCGATCTCAAGTGTGAATGGCGAAGTTGATGACGATTGGATGGATGATTTGGATTTGATGTTCGATTGAGTCGATGTGCTGCTGGACGAATAAATGGTAAATGTTGATGATTTGTGGAAATGGCACGTGTCGATCTCAAGTGTGAATGACGAAGTTGATAATTATCGGATGGATGATTGGTATGGATTAATTGATTTGCGTGCCGATCTCATGAGTGAATAGCACATGTGAATGACACGTGTGTATGGCACTATTTTTTGGTCGATGCCGATATATGATGATTTATGAACGATCAGTAGAATGTATGATGTTGATTCTCTTCGATAAGAAAGTTATGATGCAGAGTAATAGAAGACGGGATACGTAAACTGCATTTTTGTAAGGTCTTATTGTTGAAAAAATATGAGACCACGTGCGAAATTGAAGAACGTCGCTGTGGCTGGACCTGTTTGTTAAGTAGATTCACGATGATTGGATAAGTGGACTGTATTTTTTGTTTGCTTTTCTTTCGTGAGTGGTCTTAGTGACGGAAAGTATGAGACCACTTGGTGAAATAATAATTCAAGCTAGTTGTAGCCTTTGTGGCAGCGACCAGAAATTAGGTAGGTTTACGTGGAGCTTGGAGCACCTGGTCGTAAAGTAAATTCACTTCGAATATTTTTCCACCGAAGAAATTAAGTAAGTAACTATATAAACCCAGAATGTGGCTGGTATATAAATATCCGGTTTGCAAGGACCAATGTTTTTCAATCAAATTCAGATGTTTTAGGTTTGTAAAAATATTGTTTATTTCGGGGGACGTCTGTCTTCTTTTACAAAATATAACTAACTAGATAATAATGGCTGAACGGAAGGTTCGAGACCGGAAAACTTAGAAAGAGAAGAAAAAAAAAAGAAGGGGGTAATATTTGACGTTCGGCAAGTGTATGCGTTCAGCACCACCGAGGATAATTATACTTCCTTGATGTGCTGAACACATACAGCGTCTCGTCTAAACAATATGAGTCCCAAATTCGATGTCAAAATTACTTAATGACTTTAACACCAAAATTAAGGGCATCATTCGTACAATTGTTGATAAGGATACATCCTGCCACAACAAAACTTCTGGCGAAAGACTTAGGCTGATATATTTTGCAATGGAGAGAGATTTTATTATAGAAATTATGTACATATATGTAATATTATATTATTACCTACTCAATATTCACAAGGGGACTTCTTCATTGTGATCTCAGATCAATCAAACTGGTTATGTTGCGTTTGTCGCAAGACATGCTACCAGTATCCTGGTTGTCCAAACATTTAGACAACACACCCTTCTATCACTTGGTAGTAGGTCAAGAAAAGATGGCGAGGTGCAATACACCCAACACCGAACGGATGGAATGAAAAAGTTTGACTTCACCAAATTATACATACTAATGCAAAAGATCGTCAGAACTTTTGCTGAATGCATCTCTCTTAAATTCTCAACAGGCCCCACAGATATAAAGTGCAAAGGTCTAGTGAAAACGCTCTCAACTTACGTATTATCCAGAGAGAAGCTCCCTTAATCTACAAAAAATATAAATTTTTAGTTGGAAAATATTTTTTTCTTTTAATATTGACTAGGTACCTATTCATTTTTCAACTACATTGATAAATCTTAATCCTTTTTATTTTCATAATTCATTTCGGCCTTTTGTCAACCGTTTTCTTTGACTACAGTATCTTTTGGTGGCACACTTCAAGGGTTCCAAGGCCTTTAACTTATTTTTTGTGTCCTCTGTCCCGCCTCACTTACCATTAATACATGATGGTTAAAGGAATGAATTATATTTATGTTATGTCAAGCACACTCTCTATGTCTGCCATCCCGATATAACTGGTATGTAACTGTACATTACGAAGATACATAAATCTAAATTGCAATGTCCTACATAAATAAATTTAAATGTGTGTAAAGGTACCACCTACTGGTGTAAACAATTATACCTTTACCCATCTTCGAATTAACTTAAGCACTATAATCCATACCTTACTCGGAAACAAAACCACACATCCTACGATTCTTTTTAACTCATCACTAATTCATATTGGTATTATGGTTTTGCATTTATTATGTCATATAAGTGCAAACTGACATTCCAACTGTTTTAACCACCCAAATATTAATTTGGCATATCAATGTCAAATGTTTGCCACAGGACACGACAAGAAACTGCAATTCACTTTATGGAGAAAAATGATTTCATACGCCATTTTCTAGGGAATCGATGTTCTTTTTTTGTTTTATTGAAAATCCAGCATGTTGCAAAATTCCATACAAAAAGTATAATCTTTCATAACGTAATAGTGAATAGTTTTGAAGAATTTCACCAGCAGCGGTTGAATGGGATATAAGGTGCGATAAGTGATTGTTACCAAGTTTTCTGTCTGGGTAATATGATTAAACTCGATTAAATTCAGTTGAACACTTTTCAATGACAATTGTCAAAATAACAATATTTATTGTAATAGCACGTTCGCCGATTTTACGGTCGCCAAACGTCCTACCGAGAAGACTATTCGCAGTGTGGTGGATAAATTTGAGTCCAGTGGTTCAGTAAACGATCAACCAACATCAATACCACAGAGTATTATCTAGAGAGCCGACTTGTACCTCCCGTGCCAAAAACTACCCCAAATTCTATTTGAGCACAGTCAGAGAAAACTCTCTTATTTTTATTTTTTTCTCCTATCACTAAATCCGTGTGAAAAGCAACATAAAATGATATTAATCATAATTTACATGAAAAAGGGTTACAAAGCGTGTCTAGTATTTTTTAAAGTAGTGTTGGTTCGGGTCCCATTTAAAATGCACGAGACAACTAATAAATGCTCAGCCCGGGCAACAGTTGACCTCAGTAAATTAACAGCTTGTAGGGTGAATGAGGACAAACCCCTTAAGTTGTTTCTCTAGATAATATACGTACTCTATGATCAGTACGTCTACGAAACGCAAGGTTTGCCGAAACCGCTTACCTTGAGAGTGTGCAGGAGACTCTTAGGCAGTCGATTTAATATCGCTTACATCACAAGAACTCGGCCTTTCGCAGACCACAACTAGCAAATTGGCAAATTTTACATCGTGACTTGGGTCTGCACCCATACAAAATTCAACTAACCCAGGAGCTGAAGGTAAACGACCATAGACAACGACGTGTATCTACGTGTCGACGTGTCAGCGATGAGGCCCATTTCTGGATAAATGGGTACGTCAACAAACAAAACCGGCGAATTTGGGACAATACCAATCCACATGAGATCTAAGAGTGTCCAATGCATCCCGAAAAAGTCACTGGTGTGGTGTGGATTTTGGCCTGGTGGTGTTATTGGTCCATATTTCTTTGAGAATGACGTTGGCCAGGCCCTCACCACCGTTAACGGCGAGCGCTATAGGACAATGATTACCAACTTCTTTTAGCCTAAATTGGATGATATGGCCTCCAACCACATGTGGTTTAAACAGGAAGGCGCTACGTGCCACACAGCTCACGCCACATAAGAAATTCTGCATGACCGATTCGAGGGCATGGTCATCTTATGTGTAACGTCCGCCAAAAAGTGTCCGCCAAAGTAAGGGACGTTCACGTGTATTTTTGAACTGGCCACTGACATGGTGTGAATCGACCCCGTTAGACTTTATTGTGAGATTTTTTGAAGTTGCAGATCTACCTATGCAATTAAGTCACAAACCCATTGTGGCCCTCAAAGCCAACGAGGTGGTCCTCGTCATCAACACTATCAGAAAAAGTCCGAAAGCAAAAGACCCAAATTAAAAGAAATCCAAGGTAATGCGCAGAAATATTGTGTAAAGATCGGAACGTGTCCAACTACGCGCTTGCTGAAAAACGAACTAAAAATTTAAATTGAAGCCCCATACAAAATATATTTCGTCTTCAAAGCTCAAAAACCTAATTAATTTGGTAATATCTGATGAAATATTTTTTAACTGTTCAGCAATACGTAAAAAACCTGCTTCTGACTTGGTCTGGGCTTCTGTAACTACAAATAGACTCTTTGTGTATCAACAAAAGGTCATAAAATCACGCGTTAATCCCTTGGGAACACAACCATTCCGCACCGTCTTATAAAGCTCGTCTAACACAACTATTTCTAAATGATCTGTTGGCTTTTGGAAGTTCATTTCTTCGCAGTAATGATCTACATTCTAGCTTAACTTGAATCCAATGGAATTCTTCATAATGGTAATGTTAATAAAACTCTTGAAGTGATGAAACTTCAATATTTTGATATTTTGAACTGATAACATTTAACATATTTGACGGACCCTGTATTTTTAAGAAATTTCTCAAAATCAAGTCAAAATGATCTTCTTTCTTTGCTGGTACCTACTCAGTTCTCACCCAATTTAAATATATGTACCTACCTATACAAATTTCTTGATTTTTTGTCCGTACGCTCAAAACATTTCGTCCGATTTGGATTGGAATTTTTTTGTTGGATTCGTAGCGATATCTAAAAATTCCATTTTGTATGGGAAGAAGAAAAATTGATTCCATAGGAAATGACAAACCGATTGATAATCGGCTAATTTTGTTCCTCACAAAAATTGGATGGCCAACAGATGGCGTTACACTCTCTGTTAAATTTGTGTATAAAAAATTATTGTAAAATGTTGTTGAAGTTCCTAAATTTGTTGTAATTTTCCGTGCAAAGCCGGGTGGACCAGCTAGATTATTCGATCGATAATCGATTATTTATAACTTGACACTGTTTTTAACATTTTTATTAATATTATCTTAAATTGGTATAATATAATTCTTTCTGTGCCAAATTTAGGTTTGTAGGCGAAATTCACCTTATCTTTATGAAGTTCTACCTGTATGCATATAAAACATGGAAAGGATTATGAATACTGTATATCCCTAATGCAAAGCAATGGCAACCAGCGTTTAGGGCGGTAGTGCTCGAAGCATGTTACGTATGGAAATTGGATATGTTGTTTGATCTGATGAGTTTGTAAATATTGGCATGAGTATAAGTATTGGGGAATAGTCTTGACAAATATTTGATTTTACCAGACATCAGCATCACCAACCGCACCCCTCATCAACGTCATCGTCGTCGCCAGCACAAATATTCCCAACAGAATACCAAAAAACTACACCTGGTCTGGATGATAATGATGGAATGACGCCAAGGGGACGATAACAATGCGGTGGCTATGGGCTGAGCAATCTTTGTTGTATTGGAATATGCGGAGAGATCTACGATGTGTTATGAAAATAGATTCACCTTACCAAAAGATAAATTTGATTCAGGTACATGAGATGGCAGAGACACACATACCAGAGAGCAGATGCGCAAGCAGCAGAAGTTTTTGTGTAAACACTTACGGAATAATCGTCCTTGTGTCTGCAATCTTTGTCCCTGAAATTGCATACTATTCTTCATATATGATTGAGATGGATGCTAGCTAGTGTTGTTGAAATGATAGACATGCATTTTAAAACGCTGCATTCATCTTGTGATTATAAAACATTTCTTAGTTATTAAAAAGTACTGAAACGCTCTTTGATGACTATTAAGAGCTATGTATCCAATCTACATATAAAAAGATTTGCGAATAGTGAACCTTAGTCTTCTTTCTTCGACACTTCTGAGCATACCATACCAACAGCATAAGAGACCGTGAACAATAAAATGAAAACCGATCTCTGACACAATTTGAATATTGTACCAATCTCGAGTACTTGGTGAAATACTTTTTGAAAAGCTTATCTCCAGAAGTGACAGTGAAAACCCAGGTTAAAGTAATTAGTTAGTGGTGTCTGAGCTGGTACCTCAGATTATAATTTAGTGGTGTTTGCTATCTTAGACTGTAATTTAGTGGCGTCTGCCTCTGCTATCTCAAACTGTAATTTGGGACAAATCTGTCTGTCACGTATTTTTCTTCATGGATAGGAATGTATAAATTAAAAGAAATCCAAAAGCCAATCTGGTAGAAGAAAGCAAATTTGTATCATCTTTTGGCGTTTTAAAAAATCTGATTGCCAATTTTTCATCGGCAATACTGCCAGATTTTGATTTGCTAAGTTCATTAGTTACAAATAAAAAATGCACAAATATTTATCGATTTATCGAGTGGGTAAGTTAAAGTGACTGCTAGTTAAGATGACATGACAACATTTGTAATAAAGCTTTCTTGGGTTTAAAGCAACACAAGTGATTTTTTTTGGAAATCCGCATACAACCACCTCCATTTTTTTACATTACATAACATAGAACGTTAAAACTTATTAATAACAATTTTTGAACCTAAAGCATGACATATGTGTATTTTTTAGAATGTCCGCCTTCTTCCACACCCACTTTTCTCCTTTTCAATAACACAAGAAAGTTAAAATGTTTGGTTTTAAGATATATTATATGACATCGACATGTTTTTTTCTGGAAAAGTCATCTTTGAAAGTTGAAATTTTATTATAGCTCGAAAAGTTTTCAACATAGATGGCGCTGTAACTCGTAGAAAAGTTCAGGTAATTATTTATGAAAAGTAATAAAAACTAATAAACTTTTACCAAAATTTAAACTACGAAAACTACTTATACGGGCTTTTATTTAAGAACTTTTAATTAGCAACATTGTTTTATGTGACAGCCAATTTGGCAGTTCTCTGTTGTTTTGCGGTTACTTTGGTTTTTCAATCAATCATAAATAGACTCGGGGCGCGGAGTAACAACCAGAAAAAGTCACCCTTGGGCCTTGAGTGTACTTTATGGGTCTGTGGAATAATTGGTCCTCAACTCTTTAAAAATGATTATAGTCGTCAGGACATAACAATCAAAATTGAGCGAAACAGAGATATAATTACTAACTTTTTCGTGCCACCATGTCGTTAACTTAGTCACTTTTAAGAGAGGGAAAAAAAGAAATTCAAATACTAAATTAAGCCACTGAATTTTTCTAAAAGACTACAAAATTTAGTTTTTTTTTCAAAGGTTTAAATAAAAATCATAAATGTCTTTTAGAAAAAAGAATTCCAATTTTTAAAATTGTTCCTAAATTTAAATTTTTAGAATGAATATGTTTTATACATATTATGATTTTTTTTTTATTTATCAAAGATCGTTTACGAGACATTTTAAGAAGTTTCTTACTAAAGATTGTAAAAGATAGAATATGCATGGCAGCAGGTATTCTGGTACTAGGGCGTGGAAAATATGTTTTATCATATGTTTTACATCATAAGATCCCACGCCAAATTGTCCCAGAGTTTATTTTCTTTAAATACATTTATTTAAATACATATGTACATTTATATTTAAATTAATTTTAAGAATAAACTGTTTGTATCAAGCACACCATATTATTTATTTATATTTTTGATTACCATTTGATTTGCGAACATAAATTAAGAAGAAAGGAAATATTTCATAAATTATTTTTTAGAAAGGATTTTAATTCCTTAGAAAATAAATAACCTTTCACCTTTTCAATATACATATCCTTTACTAATACGTCCATATGTATGGTCCTTTGAATTTGGCAGTCAATCTATTTTGAAGCCGGATCACAAAATTCAATGTGCCCAAACAAAAATAATTCAATTCTAATACTGACTTTTGCTATGGTACGAGTATTATAGTCTGGTACACATCCGTTAACAAGGAATTCAGCTTCAAAGCAGAATGCAATCTTTTTTTATATCAGTTATATTGTTTTTGATATGTCGTTCTTTATTCTTTTGCCGATCCAAAAATTCAATTGCCACACTTGTGTCACACGAGACACACGAGCATTCCATTTATCAATTCAGTATTCACATTTGGCCGAGCACCGAGATCATCAGAAAACGAGATGACAAAACTTCAAAGGCTTCCTGCATTTTCATTTGGTCGTCAGTCGTCACCCCTTTTTCATCATCATCATCATCAACATCACTATCATAGAACTGTTGCAGGAAGCCTGTCTCTTGGTTTTCTGTATTTCAGAGCAGCATTTCACTTCCTAATACCCAGTCTTGGTTATGCAAGAGATTACATACATACACACATGCCTCAAAGGGAAAAACTCAATTATTGCTCTTAAAAATTCCATTTCATCCCCAGGGACATTGAGGCTGTTTTTGGTATTCCATGAGGAGAAGGGGTGCACCCTAACTATATACGAGTGTTCGAGTCTATAGAGTTCAATTTATCTGTATATAAAAGTGTAGCGCAAATATTCAAAGAAATCCAATTGTGCAACGAATGAAACATTCTGAATTCTGGACGGTACGATGTCCAAACTATCAAAACCCAGAACCATATCGGCTATAGCATAAGTCGGCTGAACTTATTCACACCAGCTATATACCCCCCTGCTACGGGGTTGGGGAAGTGTGGGCAGATGATGTGTATTTTGTATTTCTACCAAACTTTATCCAATTGCAGTTCGGTTAACAAAAGAAGGTCCTTGTGTGTTGGTCTTTAATAAAACATGAAATTATTACAGGAGCAGCTCAAACCCCCCAAGTTTGTTAGCCCAAAAACTGGGCACTGGACGGCTGGCTATTCACTCTACCGTTTGAACGAACCGACCAGCACTCAGGACCATTTGTGTGAGTTCCGTCAACACCTGAAATTAAAGAAAAACACTTCTTCGTCGTCGTCATTGGTCCTAACCCCACCCTTCCCTTCATCGGAAAAGTTCTTGGACAATGTTGAGTGATAGAATGGAAGGCAGAACTATGGTTTGAGTCTACACACTTCAATTTAACTTTGTGCAGTTGGACGGTTTGTTGTTTTTATGTTTCGGCGTATTTTTTTTTTTTTTATTTTTTTCCTATATAGCTGTATTGTTTCATATTTCAGAGTGGGCTTTGGTCGTTTGCGTTTTTACACTTTGTAATGGCTAGTTGACGAGATTTGAGCCAGCTACACCATCTATCGACCTTGTTTTTACAACATTGACCGCACTCTTCGGACTCGAAGGGCTTTTCATATTTTTGCCAGTTTGATTGTGGTAGCTGAAGCAGTGTGTTCCGGTTTTGTCCGAAAAACACCCTCTTCCAATGGCTAGAACTTGTTTTTTTTTTGTGGATTTTTTTTTTTTTTGGGGAGGGGATAACTGATATGTCTGTGGCAAGCTGATGGTAGCCCCCAACTGCGTAAGACAACTTTGTCGTTTTGAGTTTGTTAGTTTTTAATTAACTTTTAGCTCTGGGAGAGACCATATTGCCAACATTTTTAGATTATTTTATACTTTTCAACGGAGACCGTCACTTCTGGCCAGTGGCCCGGTGTTGATCCATTATATAGAGGCATGGTCTTTCGAGCGAGGTCCTCATATATACCATACACAGAACCGCACACAGAGTGTGTAATTTGCAACGCATTGGTGCATGTGTGTTTGTTTTTTTTTTTCTTTTGTGGGTATTTTCACAGTGGGTGAGGGTGGGTTGGGTATGGGTCTATACAAAAATATCCGTTATCGGGGTTCACCACAATTGCATATGGGGGGGTAAAATATTCTAGTCACAAACAATTTTGGTTTGTTTATACAGCAAAACAGTGCTAGTACACAGATTCTGCACTGCAGGTAAATTAACGCCGATAATTTGTTTCAGCTTCTGAGTTTGGTCATCAAGTTTTAGCTTTTGGATCATGGTCCTGCATTGGAGCCAACGATATATTTATAGTATAATGTTCGTAAAAGTATTGTAGACCAATATTATTTTGTGCTGTTTTGTCTGCGGTGCGATGTTGTTGGTGCAGTTTTTAGCAAAAAGTAATTTATCAAAAGGCTATTATTTTACATAGATATACATATACATTCACATACTTATAATGCTGGCAGTGATACTGTTAAATGTTTCTAAGGGTAAATTTTAAAAACCTATACGAATAGGCTGTTTGAATTTATACGTTTCACAAGCCAGTGATACATACACCATTTACTATGCAATAATATAATAATTTTAGTCGAGATTAACTGGTTTTGTGTACGCATTTCAATATCAGGAATTGTGATTGCGTTTAAAAATTCAATGTATATGGAATTTTTAAGCAATATTTGTTAAGTTTGGAGAAATTTTATCCTACAGTTAATTTATTCAGTTGAGTTTTGCAAAAACTCTTGGAAACGTTTTAATCTCTTAATTTTGCAATTTCACCCTCCTGTGCCCTTTTATTGAATAGAAAAATGTTGCTTTAACTACAACTACAAAAAAAGATTTTTATGAAAACTCTGTGTTTTCAAATTCATTTTCTCTAAAATAGCTCAACAAATTTCGATAAAAGTTTTCAATAAATTTATTTTTTTTAACTTAAATGTGCTTTAAAAAACAATGTATTTACCTATTGCAATTTTTTTTATAAACTTAATTAATTTGTGCGGTGGTTCCTATACATGTCATAAATATCTTTACAATTCTCTATATTTTCTTGTGTACAAAAACAGAAATGCACATTTCTCAAAATCAATAACAGAGTAAATTTACTACAATTGGAGCAAACTTTAGTCCAATTGGAGTAGATTTATTACGCCACTATGATTTTTTTTTTTGAAAATTACGTTGTAATAAATATACTGAAATATTTAGTCATGACTCGTATGGGAATTTGATTGCATTCGAGAGAGTACCTTTAAGGATGGTTAAATATTTGACTTGTAGGGTTTCCGCCATTTTGATTGCTTGATTGTAATCAGTTTTCACTATTTTATGAACGGGGGGAGGTAGAGAAATATTTTTATTATTTTTTGTAATCGATAGACTTAAAATTTTAAAATCCTTGGATAGATGTAACAGTAGGTTTGAAGAATTTTCGATCAGTGGGTTTTTTTTGTTTGTTTTTATTTTTATCTTTAAAAAACTTTATTGTAACTAAAAAGTGCTATATAATATGTTAGTTAGATTCCTACATAAAGATTAGTATGCAGATCATTTGGATTGAACATATTTTTTTTTACTATATACATTTTTGAGTGCTATATAGAGGACTGAAATTTAAATTTTTGGTCATTAACCCCCTTTTAGGGTTGTCGCCATCTTAAATTAAAGAGTTTACTAGTTATTGGAAAATTAAAACCGTGTTTTTGATTTTTGACAAACAAATTGGGTTATAGAGTTTAATTAAAAAAAATTATTTCAAATTTTGCATATTTTTTTCTTTATCCTACCTACATACTGCGAAAAAGGCAAACAAAAAAAAACGAGGAAGAGAAAATGAAAAAAATTCGGAATGATGGAACAAAGCAGCGACCCCACGATTGTGCATAGATCGAATTTTTAGATTTAGAAATACGAAAGGTTTTAATTTTAAAATTTCTTTTAATACATTTTCTCAGATTGTATATATATAATTAAGAAAAGATTTAGGAATTTGCGTTAAAATGTTGACTTTATAAAACAATCCCTATTTTTGTAAAGTATCCAAATAATATTCTGATTTAACAAACCATTTGGACTAACAAAAAAAAAAATAGCTTATAAAAATCTTATAAAAATAAAGAATACCAGAAGACCCGTGTGAAAATTTCGCACATTCAAGAAGTTTTTGCAATTACATTTTCAAATAGAATGTTTGAACAAAATTATTCATTTATTGAATTGTTTGAAATTGCCTTAAATTATAGAAAATAGTGTAGTGTAACATTAAGTTTTTGTGCAATGTCATCGTTATCTGTAAATTCCTATCCAGTGAAACCTAATTTAGTGGATTTGACTATTTTATAAATATGAAAAAAGAAGTTTGACAACAAAAATAATATACATATATGTTTATAAAATTTGTTTTAAGTAGTTACACCAGTTTAATACTTTCTGAGTTTACACGTGACAAACTCAATAATTGTTTGTCTTTATATAATTTGTTTATGACACTATACCTATAAAATTGAAAACATAGAATCATATATATAAATCCATTAGCCGTTCTCGAGATAGTTTTTGAAAGGCGCTTTAAGCACACTACTTAAATTCACTTTTTTCATATGTTTGCGCTATATGAAAATCGTTTCTTTAATGTCCTGTTACTGTTACTGAATATTGTACTTCGATGCTGATTTCGTGAGTCGGCCCACTTGTAGCTAATGGTCGTTGAGAAATGTTTTCCTCGAGCCGCTGATTTGGTGTGTCATTCCACCTGCATCTGGTGGGGGTTGTCAAATGTTTTTTCAGACCGTTCAAGGATACCTCAAGTTTGAATCTACCTATATATATGTACCTTAATTTTAAAGTGCAATGAAATCTCAGTAGTTCTTTTAGCTGATATCTCTATATTTACCTATAGTATACAAAATTCAAAATAATGTAGAAGCGAGTGAAGTTAATTGTCCTATCTTTGGACCACCGTGTCTTGTAAATAAAAGAGTGTTACCGACAATTGTTGAATAAAATATAATAGAACATATAATTTTTGTGAGAAATGAGCCAAAAAAATGTTGATAATGGCAAGCAGCCCGCTATTTATGATATATATGAAACCCTAGGACTTGATATACTTGAAATACTAATAAACCATACTCTGACATCACATGAAGCAAAAACAAGATCAATATCAAAATCTCAATTGAATCCTCCTTCCTTTGCATTGACATCTTATGATGATATTGATAATGAAAGAGAGCAGTGAAAGAAATCGGTTGCATCTTCCAAATTTGGCAACACCATAGATCCAAATAAAGTTCGCATGGCCAAAAGGCGGCAACGTGAAATCTCCCGAACTGCAGAAGGTCTTTCGAACAGACAAAATATTGGTCGTGAAAAACGAGGTCAAAGAGTTTATAGAATGACCAAAGTAAAGAAGCATATTTCACTTCGCAAAGAGCCGGAGTCATACTACCTAGGACATCTTACTATATCCTCTGGAACAGGGAAAATTATAGTGTATTCCATAAACTCCTTTTCTACGAACAGACATCTGATTTAAATAAACTTTCTGCTGTTGGTTGCGATGGTACAGCTACAAACACTGGTTGGAGAAGTAGGGTTATTCGACTAATGGAGTTGAACTTGGGGAGACCGTTGCAATGGTTTATATGTCAACTACAGCTACATTAGGACCTTTATTCTGGACCAATTGGAAGGGTGCTGGAAAATTGTGCTGATCTTCACATTATTGAGTTTTTACCAATCTCAGGAACTTACCTATTTTATCCAAAGACATCCAAGATGCTCTAAGTACTAACTAAAAATATTTGTATCAAATGTGTGGCGCTATAACCACAGGAACCTGTCTAAAAAGATGTCTCCAACAGAAAACCAGGGAAAATGGCACACTCTAGATGGTTAACAAATGTCAATAGAATTTTGCGACTTTATGCAGGCACACCTGATTCGAGTGATAACTTGACAATACTTGTCTAATACATTTAAAAGTGTATGGTCCAGTTTGGTTTAAAATATAAAAAAAGAGCTGTTGAGCGCTGTGTGAAGATGGTGACCGAAGTTCCAATAACAGTAGCTGGTAAAAACCCCAGAGACGTGCTAACAACATCAAAGATATATTCTTGAAATATATTGCCATTTTTCCACACACAAAAAATTACAACTTAAAATATAAAAAAGTTTAATTGGGTTAGTTTCTGAATGGCTTATTATGACTTTTTAAGTTTTTATTTTTAAGTTTATGTTTATTTATCTGTCAAAATAAACTTAATATATCATAATTTGTGTTTTCGTTTTTCATGAATGATATCATATAATTTTTTTCAAACTTGTGATATAATTTTAACGTTTCCAAGAAAAAAAAATGTTTTTTCTCAAAAAGTCAAAACTTTGAGCTGAAGTAGAGGGCTAAAGAATTAATCCAAACTTTATTTTTTTACTGTCAAATTATTCTTCTCATCGAAACGCAAAAAATTGGAGGTATTCGAAATTGATACAACAACTTTTATTTTTCTCCATACATCGACGCTCCACCCTAATGTACATAAATTATAAAAATACTCGTCTAACATTACTTCTAATGAATTATTTTATATTTACTATAATTTAAGAGGTTTACCTTCTAGAAAGGCACCTATGAATTTTATTATTTATAACCTAACCACATTTTTTATCACAACTTGCTTTTGGCTTTTCTAAAATAACTCTTCCCAAATTTATCCTACAAGTTTTTACTCACAACCATTTTCTCTTCTTTGTTTGTAATTGAAACTTTAGTCGAAACTTTTAATGTACTATAATTTCATTTGAGAAAGTTTATATATTTTCTAAAATCTGTGAGCATTTAATTAGATGGTACAACTTGCTTAATGTTCACTTGCATGCAACTTCTTCACAGAACTGCTCGTTATAAAGATGCATCCTCAGAGTAAAATTTATATACCTATGTTGTTCTGTTCACTAAAACAACCTCACTATTCTCAATTTGCAAAATGGTACTATTGTTTGGTCTCCTTACCATTCGTCTCTTTAAATTATAATTAAACTTATTTACTATGCTATACATTTGAACTTTTGGAAGCAATTTCAAGTGCAATCCTCTATATCCTCTTGAAACAAAATGGGAAGCACCCAGTTGCCTGTTATGCTACAATAACAGCGACGCCAAACAGCTCCAAATGAACAATTCCACTCACCACCGTCGAAAATTTATCCGAGATTTGAGCAACAAATTAGATCATCATAAATACTGCAAAGTGTGTAGGTATTCAGTGCTGGTTATCCAATTTCTTGGCATTTTCCACGCCAGTCACGTACTTTCAGCAGTAATAATCACTGAACTTTTCACGCGCTCGCGAAAAATCAACAGCGGAATGAAAGAGCATCCATCCCATTCTTCTTCTTTAATTTCTTGGGGCCACCCTCATTTTGTCTGTAAACGCAGACACCAGGTACTTTTTGCAACTTGTTTTGACTTTAGCTCTCATCGCATCGTCACCATGAAGATGGCACGGCGGCGACGACACTATCATCATACGGCCAGAGGATGGGTCGACAAAATTATGCAGATCCACGTACACGCATTTTGTTTTTTAACGACCATTTTCTGACACGGGGGCAAGCGATCTCTTACGCGGTACTTATCTTAGTTAAAATAACGTACCTAGTGGAAAATAAATTCATTTCTTCATCCTTCGTTCTTTGAACTGATATACTCGTAGTATAGAGAGGGAGGTATGTAAAATTCCCGTAGGATGTGTATGTCCGTTTCAGATACAGGCTGATTTCAAAAAAGAAAAACACGTTATCCCTAATTTGGTTTTCAGGGTGGACTTGCTTTTGGAAAAAGCAGACAAAAAAAAAATTAAATGAAGAACGATGGACTTGGACTCTTGGTATAATTATATTGGAGTCGAACAGGACATGCAAAATTCTCCCGTAAAGATAGAGGAAAAAATGATTTCGCCTGGCTTTCTCATTTTCGTTGAATGTAAATTTTAAAAGCTGTCATAAGCAGATAAGGCCAAGGGAAAATAAACTCTGCTCCCTGATTTACGAGATACTTTTTGCATATGCTAATGTAATGAGTGAGCGAGAGACAATACTATAACCGAGCTCACTATAGAATCAGTATAGCAGGAGGAAAATACCCTTTAATCAGTTCCAGTTCCTGCAACCCCTCAGTTTCTTGAAATAAAAAAAAAAAAAAAAAAAAATGTTGGACACACACAATTTTTTGGAATTGATATGCTAATTTCGAAATCAAAGGGAATCGGTTAAGTACATACATACATATTATCAGGCAGGGATTTTTTTTTCTTTTCCGTTAGTTGTTCTTTGTTCTTTGTATCTGTATATGTAGTTGAGTAAATTTCAAAGAGGGGGGTTAACGGAGATAGAATAAAATGCTAACGGCCATAAGCTAAAAGATATGCAAATTCGTTAAAAGGAATTTTGTGTCCTTTTTTATGAATATCCACAAGTTTTCCATGTATATACTATACTCTTACATATACATATTTGGATTTCCATCCTTCAAGAATTCCTTCGTGACACTTTTAGTTTTGTGATACCAGAGCGAGCTTATATAGTTGAAGAAAAGTTCATATCATCAGATAGAAGTTTTCGCATTTAATTAGGAATTTTTCTACTCGCTCGCTCCTGCAATAATCCACCCTCATCGCATCATCCTCCCATCATTCCAGCAACATACATAAAAGTCGAAGGATATATGAATGCTGGGGATGATATTTCTTCAAAAAATCTTCGGGTTTTGTTCCATTCCTTGGAGAACTATTATCATTTTTATATAGAAACTGTTGCTGGTAATCGGATTATATTTTCTTTTCCTTTTTTGTTGTCTTTGGTTCGTTTATCTTAGATTATCCAGCTTTGGTGATTTTATTCACATTTCTATTTCTATTTATTTTTGTTTTGTTTCTATTTTCTTCTGTGCCAGGGCAAAAGTTTATTTTTGTTGATTTTTTTTTCGATAATATTGTTGGTTTTGTTTTTGAGTTATCATACAAAGTCTGTAATAATTGTATATAGAGATATGTACGCCTATACAATGTTATGGCATATATAAACGTCATAAGCATAACTTAAGCTTAAGCCTGACAAAATCAAAAACAATAAGTCTGAAATAAGTAAGTATAAAATGTAGAACGTATTTGCTGCAATAGATTTAATTATTAGAAATAAATTATGTTTAGATTTAATAACACAAAATTTCAAACACAAGACCTTACTTATGATAAGATTGTGTGACAAAATTTTGATAAATTGCAGGAAACGAGAACCAAAAGATATGGTTTTGTAGCAATAATAGTTTTTATGTTTGGTTTATATACCGGTTTACGTGTGACACGTGTGAACGTAACGTAACATGCTCTCGAGAGCAAACTCTCAAGTGGACACAACATTGACAGTAGCTGATGGAGAGTTGACTTTTTCCTCTCGACATTCGAACTTTTTGCTAGATACTCGCAGGTGGACACACTTTTTTAACACTATCCGAGATAAGATAATAAGAATTCCAAAATAGTTCGTATTTTGCGAGTAGCTGTCGAGAGTGGACATCAAGGGACACGAACGAACTCATAGAGAAATATGAGTCTTTTGAAACTTTCTGGAAAAATATTGTTAAATCATTGCGGGACAGACGCAAAATGATTCTATGGGAAATGTCGTCAATAATTGATTAATAAATTTTTCCAATTATAAGGTAGATCGTTAGAGTCGATTTCGAGAGAAATGAGATTTTCCTTACCGGTTTTTAAACACTTGTATCGTAGTTACCATTATATTTGGTTTTGGGAATATTTTTTGTTTAAAATCTTCTTCTTAAAAAACTACGGGGTGCCAAGTTTAATAAGAATCAACGAAGTCGTTTTCGAATAAAAAAAATTAAACATTTGTTAAAAATCCAAACAAAATCTTGAACACTTTGGATCAGTTGAACCGGTTTTAAGAAAATCGAAAACCAAAAAAAAAAAAAAAAAAAGGATAAAAAAGCTAGCCTACATGTTAAAAAAAATACTGTTTTTTTTAAAGAAAATTGGGAGCAAGTTTTTAGAAAAAATAAGACCTTCATAAGTTGCTATAAACAAAATTGCTATACGGTTGGTTAGTTCTGGTAATACCTAAAAAACACAAGATACCATGTTTAAAGAACATTGACCCTTGCGTTTAGGCTGCAGACAAACAGACAGGCAATTTATTATATTTATTTTTTTTTTTTATTTCGATATGATTTTTTTCCACAAAAACACGGTTTTAAATATAATTTTTATAATTTTTATTATGAAAGCCCAATATGTGTTCTTAAAAATACTTAACATTTATTCACCTAAAAATACATTTAATATCATTAAAAAAATAAAAAAAAAATAAAAAATCCGTTTGTCTATCCGTCTCTTGAAATTAGTTAATTTTGACATACGTTTTTGTTTCACTTGGGTAATCATTTTAAATTTTTAATAAGTAAAATAAATTTTTTTAATCATCCATATTTACTTTCAAAAATAATAACAATAATTTAACCAAGATTCATTCGGAAAAGTAAAGTCAAGTTAAGCAAAAGTCAAGTAAAAGTCAGGTCAAAGTCAAATTAAAGTCAAGAAATTATATTTTTATATTATTTTCTAATTTAATAAAAAAAACACTCTTTTTGCTTTTCTATCTAATTACCATTTAAATCAGACAAGGTCCTCACTAGTCAACTGATGAGTCCAAGTGAGATCGCCGGGACGAAACGCCTAAATTTTTGTGGACTAAAGGCCGTAAAAAGCTATTTTGAATCAATAAATCAGATTTTGTTTGAAATAAATTTTAATATACCTAAATGTTACTTTATTTAACAATTTTTTATTTATATAATTTTAACTAAACTATTTGCATTATCGAGTTAACCATTTATGGTTAATTAATGTAAACACAGCACACGTTTTGATTATTGAAATGAATATTTCATTAATTTAATCAGGTACTTAATAAAACTACACACATCTAGTTTCTATTAAAGTTTGTCTCCAATTTGCAGAGGGATATTTGAAAAAAAAACACAACCTTCTGCAATACCAAAAGGCCAACAAACAGAGCTTCCTCTTTATATTAATATTTATTGCCAGAAATTGCCATCGCGTCTTCGAGTTGCTCTTCAAAAACTTTTTAAGCAAAACTTTCCGGTCATTGAGACGAGTGGCAGCAATGAAACAACCATTCAACCACTACAACAATTTGAAATGATGCCCTTACCCATTTTGCATATTTGAGTTCTTTTCTCTCTTTTCTTTTCTTTTCTTTTCTTTTCATTTTTTTTTTTTTTTTTGAACTGGTATTTCAATTTTTTTTATTTTTATTTTATTTGATAGCCATAACTAGATCCAAGGCTCAGATGAAAAGTTTTTCCTTCGCCTGATGCCGCCAAGGCTCAAGCAAGAGTGTAGGCGGAGAGGAGAAACGCTCGAGAAGTAGGTGACGACCGAGGAAAAGAATCTGATGCCAAACGAAACGGCAAAGTTTCCATCTGTTTTTGTAAAACTTCTGCAAAGAATAGCAATCGAAGTCAACACCACCCACCCACCACAATCGTCATCGGAAAATATAAATTTGCCCATCTGCTGATATACCAAAGTGAGCATAGAGATTCATTTTAACTTGCGATATATAGGTATACTGAAGGGTTACTTTTGGATTCGCAAAAAAAGCAAACTCATGATTCTATAACCAAAGAAAATTGAACAGAAGAAGCAATTCTGTTTATTTGTCTGTCTAGGCATTTGCAACCGAAAGGCCAAATATCTTGTCTACACTTATTATTTCAGAGCCATCTTTAAACTGTTTTTTTTTTTTTTTTAATATTAAGAAGAAGAACAACTATTAACCAAGAATAGTACCAGACAAGAGCAAGTTCCTACCACCAAGTTGTAGACTTTATTATTGTAACTCAAGAATATTCGTTTTTGGGAAATAAAACATCTCAAAGATAAAGAGAAATAGATCGTGAAAGTGAATGCTTACGATGAAGTTATCATGTCAGAGGCAATAAATTGGTGTCAGCACCAACAAAATGACTTGGTTTGGCATGCGGCCTAAGGGTTGTGAGCAGTTGTAAGCTCAGGAGTGTGAGTAAAGCCCGCGAATATCGGTTGGATAAAAATCAAAAAATAATAAAAGAAAAAAACACTTCCAACGTGTTGATGGCTTTGAGAAAGTTTCAGCATAAATTTAAGCATATACATTCATATACATATTTATAAACTCGTAGGTATAAGTAGTTTGTAAGAAATGGAAACATTTTGATTTTCTTTTATACCCTTGAATGGTAAAGTATTAAATTGAATGTGGGTTTTATCTGAATGATTCATTGAAATGTTAAGAAATAGGTAAAAAAGAGGCAACATACAGTTGTATATTTTTAGATTTCTTGGGATTGTTAAAATTGGCATTTTATAAGTGCGTCAAAATTCTGATACCTACACAAATTTGATTTCTTTTTAAAAGAAAGTTTATCCATTAACTTAATTCAGTTCAGATAACATTTAATATTATTACGAAGTAAAGTTGTGTTGTCTAATATTAGACCCTACGGCCAAATGACAACTCTTGTTAAAAATTGATCGTGAATGAATTTTTGGAAATTTTTTCACCCTAGGCGAATTCTTATTTTCCCGCGTCAAATAAAAAACGAGAAGATAATGACAACATTTAATATCAATCAAAGGCATGTTTTACAAATTTTTTAAAATAAAATGTATTTCTGCGTGATTTCACTTTTGCAAATCTTGTAGCGATTTCTTATTCTTCAATGCGATTAAGCGTGTTTTTTTCAATTAAAATATTTTCAAGACCGGTTAATTGCTCTTGGGTCACTGTTGAGCTTAAGCTTCGAGAAGCTAGCTTCACTTGGAAAACTTACAGGAAACGTTAATCGTATTTTAAATGCTTTTAATTAATTTGAATGACATTCAAGTAACAAGTGTGAAGCTTAATATCTACTTTAAAATTGACAAAAGGTTTGAAATTAACAACATCACAAGTTTATTATAAATAAAATATTTTTTGTTGAATATATTAATTACATTCAAGACAACTTTAGCTTTAATATCCCTTTGAATTTCGTTGTCAATTGTTGCTGTTAATATTGCTTTAAGTAGTTCGTTGTCTTTTAACTGAACCTTCTTTAAATTATCACAAAAAAATCCGAATTTTTAACTGAGAAATTGATATTGCTCAAAGCGGTGATCAAGAAAAGATGGCGTAACTTCTTTAGCGTAAGAAAAGAAATTAGATTTAAATTTTCAATTTTGGATCGATTGTTTCAAAAGATTGCTTAGATTAATATCGAGAATCGAATAAAGGTATTTTAACAGCACCATTTGTACCTATTTGAAAAAAGGCTTGCTTACCTTATGTCCACTATTATGAACGTGACCGGTTAATACAGCTCATTATTGTATATCTGCTTGTTGCACAATCTGCAGTTTTTCTTACCTTCTTGGATAACACGAGCTCCGAGATCTTAGTACATAAAGCATATATATGTATATCGCAAAACAATTTTTTTTATTATTTATTTATTTTATTTATTTGTGGGATATACGCAAAAAAAATGTACTATTTGAAAGGGTAATATTCCTCATAAAATATAAAATAGTTTTATAGTAGTTAGAGGTCTTATGTATTGTAAACAAATAAGGTCAACTAGTAATAGATAATTTTGCAAATTTTTATAGTTTTTTCAAGGTGACTTAGATTGTAAATGACTCATTTGTGGGATATTCAAAAAAAATAAATAGTGCAAAATATAACTTAAGGGAGGACAAAATTCTCCAAAAAAAATGCATCAACACAAAATCTTAATGGAAAAAGCGCACTATAAACGAATTCCCCAATAAATATTTTTCGTTTGCTAAAATCCCATAAACCTCAAAAAATCATCAATAATTCCCTACAGATGGCAGAAAATTGCAAAACTTGCGTAATCCTTAAGAACCAAAATCTCACACCGAAAGTACGGTTGTTTAGCGTGACCCAAAGAGGAAATTAAAATCCTTGAAACCCGCGAAGCTAGCTATACTGTTGTGAAAGAAAACTTTTGACTGGAATGAATTATGAAAATAAAACACTTCATACTTTTTACCAATGCTCCTGAAAAATTCTTAGTTTTATCTGTAAATTCTAGAATTTCTATATTTTAGAGTTTTACAGTAATAAACCTAAAATAAATTATAATGAATTTGAATTCGCAATTTTATTACTCGATGGTTTTGGAATTTTTACCAGGATTTTTTTTAAAGAGATTTTCTCTTGTGAATTTTTTCTTCAGTAGGTTTTCATTTGGGGATTTTATCTTTGCGGATTTTCTTTTTGGCGTTTGAATTCTTCTTTTAGAGTTAAATTCAAATTTCTGTTAATGAAATGATGAGTTTATTAAATCACACATGAATATGACCTCAACCCATTCTTCTTATTAGTTTATGTTTGTCTTTGTGATAATGGTGTTCAAAACAATGTCCTCCTTTCATTCACTCATTTATGAACATAAAATAATCTCCAAATATTCCCATAATTCAAAAATTAATTTCCATAAACTGCCAGCGAAACACCATTGGGCACTCCTATAATGCAAACATTTAAATTAAAAACAATAAATACCAAAACGCAATCTAAACTCCAAAAAACTTCTTTAGCCATCGCTGGCTGCTTCTCTTGTGTCTCGCTTTCGTATCCTGTGTGTTGTCGTTTATACTTCGTAGTATCCAATACACACAACAACAACAACAACTGCTCTCCGGGATCGTTTTAGAAAATTAACAAAATTTTTCCGAAAGTTATCTGAGCGACTTTCATAGCAGATATACGCTTATATTTAGAATTGGGTCGCATCCGCAGAGCTAATTTCATTGTCTGCAACAAATGAAATAAACGGGACAAAAAAAAAAAAAAAAACTATAACACGAAAGGAGAAAAAACTTTTTGTATCACCAAATGCAATTACATTACCCTAAGGACGATGGAAATCCAAGCAACAAATTACTTTCACCAATGTAACAAGGAAATAACAATGGTCCAAGAAGGACGACAACGACAACGACGACGACGCCAAATTGGTTAAAGGATATTTCTGTGTATGTGTGTGGTGTAAGTCTCTCGATAACACTATATAACGAAAATGCAAACTTTAGGAATTTCCCTAAGGGCACGCGTTCTATGCTGCTACTTCACTACTTCAGTTGCTGCATGTGTTCGAAGTTTGTTCAAATAATATGCAAAGGACGAAAAGACAAAAAAAACAGAACTTCTTGCATCCCAAGCTAAAATTTCCTAATTTCAAAATCCGCAATATTGAAGGACACATCCGGTACATATGCACACAAATAATATTATGACTAGGTGGTCGATGTGAAAAGCATATGTATATACGAGTAGTAGAAGAGACCAACTGAGTTTTCTGGACTTATTGAATTTACAAATCGGTTTTTCGGTGTCAATTCGATTGCGCATATAAGGACATTGTCGTATGAAAATTTGCAAACTTTCAATTCAAACTTCGAAGTCCAACCTATATTGGTATTCCCAAAAGATTTCATCATACAAAATAAGATGAGAAATGCAAGGTAATAATTTCCAATTGTGAATTGCCCTATAGTCAACATTGTATATAGTGTAGTGGTGCTTCTAATAAAATTTGTCCAGGCCACACATAACACTATAGGAATTTAAGTGAAACTGTTTTATCTTCCTGCCAAGATAGTTGACATAAAGTTATCTTTTGTAGAGTATAGCTATATACATTTTTGTCAGAAGATACAAGAAGTATTAAGGTATCTGTATCTGTATGAAAGAAAAAGAAACTGAACTGAACATTATAATTGACATATGGCTAATATCAAGTATTTTCATCTCTCTAACAATGGATGTATGACGTTATGACGTTTTAGGCATTAAAATTAAAGAAATCCTTTTTCATTCACAATTTTATGAAATAGATAGATATTTTCTTTGGAGCTAGGCCAAGGCCGTACGGTAAATACATCATACGTTATAATGGGGTTTAGTTTAGATATTTTATAAGGCAATAAAAAATCTTTAGCCAAAGAAGGTAACATTAATAATTACACACTCGGGCGTATACGTACTGTTTTTTTTTTTTTTAATTTATATATCATTTTGAATGCTTTTCACATTAGTCAAGTCAGTTGAGATTTTTCCCTTGTAAAGGGCTGACTGTCTAGACCTTCAAGAGTATCGTGAGCGATCCACTTCGATTTCGAGAGTTTTGCGTGTGATCCATAATTTTGAAATTAAGTTGAAAAAATTCATCGATAAGTATTCTTTATATGAGAAAAGTTTTAAGGCAAACTAAAAAGGGCAGTAAAAAGCTTTTGTTACTTTATTCAATAACTGACATTTTTTTTTTATTATAAATTTGTGTTTTGACCTTCTATATGAAGGCTTACATTTCTGCAACTTCGACTTAGCTTAATTGGAGTTTTTATTAATTAAATGTCTTGGAGAGGGTCAGTTTTTTGACCTTATAGGGATGTGGGTATCAGTATTTTTTAACAATCAGCAACCATCCAGTTTTTTTTATTTCAACGCTGCTTTGTTTTATTCCTCGCGGCTTTCTGAGCTGTTCGTAAACTACCGCATATACTTACCAGGCAACGAAATAAATGATTATTTTTTTTAACAAAAGAGAAAATTTCCCAAAAAGAAATAAAAAGAAAAAACCTCGTGAGAAGTACCCAATCTTGAATTAAAAGACACGCGGCAACAACAACACTTTTCAAGGACGTGGGAATCCAAATGTATTTCGGAAGCGAAGTACCAAACGTGAATGATCTTTATATTTTTTTTTGCATGATGATCTTTATTGATTTGGCTGGTCCTATTATACCAATTTTCCTAAAGCTTTTCTACATTCGATGTGGCTGAGCTTTTATTAACACGATAGTTATTATGCTTTTATGGTCGTGCCACCGTAGCTTTTCAATATTTTATTTTTTTAATTTACAATGTAATTACTTAAAAATCAAAATCAAGTAAATAAAACAATAATATTAACGAAATAATAATTATAATATAAATATGGTTACTTGTTACAGTATGTATTTGTAAATTTTATTACCCATCATCCTATACATTTATAAAGATTTGCACTAAAGTGCCTTAAATTCAGCCAGCGCTGTAGCTGACATGATTATTAAATGCATCACATAAAATCATAAAATTGCATAATATATTCTTTCTTATTTTTGAGTACCATGCTGTGTAAATTATTACTTTTGTTATAAGTTTTTGCTAGGCAAGAATAAACGACTTAAGAACATGAAATAAGAGAAAAAAAAGACACCGGCCTTAGAGTTTTTAAAATAAAATTTTAATATGATCGTTTTGTACCAACCATTGTTTTTTCGACGTTATAAAGGTCTGAACTTTTTGTATTTTTTTTTAGTTTTAAGTAAAAGGTCAATAAAAAAAATAAGGAACATCGCCTATAGAGTAAGGTATGCTTTAATGCTTTACACAGGACTATTTTTATTTTTTTTATAAAGCATTTATTGTGCACTCCATTTATGCTGCACTCCTAAAAAATTAACTTTAAAAGTTTAAAAAATTCTTTAAATAAAATAAAATATAACTTAATTTAAAAAAATTAGCATTTTGGTGTTTAAAATTTTCCAATATAATTGCTACTTTCTCGAGATCTGCTATCCTAAAAAAAAAAAACTTCGGAAGCAGTTATCTTTACCTTCATAAAAAGTTATTTGGAAATCTTAAAAATAATTTCTGCATGTTTTTATGACAATCTTCTTAAATAAAAAAAATTGACCCAAACTGAATTTTTCGTGAGCTTAGTTCGGCTGAATTGTTTAATATATATTTTTTTATATTGCATATTGTAATATTTTAATTTAAATGCAAAACAAGCTACAAATATTATTAACATATTTCGTTTGTTTTTAAATACCATACTTGGGTAACTTAAAATAAATATAAAATTTTTATTATTATTTTTTTTTAAATTTAATTTCAGTTTATTTTAAAATTAAACATATTAAAAAATTCATGTGACTTGATGTATTTTATTTTTTTTTATTATGATAGTATATGTTTATTTATTTACCTCTAAACTTTTTTTTTTTAAGTTGTTTTATCGAAAACAAGTCGAAATTTTGGTTTTCAAAATTTGCTATGATCAAATGTTTGATGTTTTTGGAAATTATATACTCAATCTAAATCCAGAATTCGATATCCGATGAATTAGTATCTAAAAAATTCTTTTCTCCATACTACAGCTTTTTTAAAGTCTCTATACATATGTATTTCTCTACTGTGTACCTACGACGACAAAAATATTTTTTCATGTCCTTTTACAAATGTGAAACGCCTAATGGACAAAGAGGGCGAAACGTTCGTCAGGGGAATAGGCCGTTGTATATAAACTTTATAGTAATCTCATGAAGTGTTTATCACCTTATAACTTTTTTATTGCATCTATAAAGTTAGTTTTTTTTTAATTCGCATCTACAAAAACACACAATTAATTTGATCAAACACAACTGTACACCTACACGACCTTCACAATAGTTAAAAAAGTTTGCTTTAAAAAAACACAAACAAATTGAAAAAAATGGGAATGATTTTCATCGGCAAACAGCGAGCTTCAGTGGAGAAATTGTCCATTTTTTGACGATTTTTAGGAAATCTGAAAAACACCCGATTTGCGTTTACTCAAATGCGTATATCTTTCTATCCCAATGTCCGATTTTCAATATTAAGGTACATAATTAAAGGAAAAATGACAGGCGTGTGAGAGCAAAAAAAAAATTCAAAATCATTCAAAATTTCGTATGAAAATAAATATCGGACAAATAATTTCATTCAACGAGGAGTGCAATAAAATCCACAATCGTGCAAATTTGCTTCGCGTCGGAAAAAAATGCTATATGTAGGTAATGTATGTACATTTGTAATTATAATAATTGTAAAGGTACACTGTGGTTGATTTGGCTAGCTTATAACTTCGGTTCTAATAATGCGAACAGTAACATTAAGGTCTTAAAATTTAACAGTATATCGGACTACGTTTTTTATAAAATCATTGGGCAGTCGCATTAAACTATATGTACATGAAAAACCTTATTAAATTGAACATTTATTAGAAACATAAATTTAATACAAAACAATTTTTTAAACCACATGTACTTGACCTTTTTTAGGAAAGTTATGAGGTTTGTTATGTTCAAAAAAGTAGCTCAATATTAAAATTTGACATTCAATGTACATACATAAATACATAAATGCTTTTTCCATTTCTAATGTACCTCAACTATGCTGGAATGGCAAATCGGATAAATTTTAAATTTAATTTTTTTTTTCATTTTTTCATTTTATTTATTAAAAAAAAACATTGAGATAATATCTCATTTGTGGCTTTAAAATATTTACAATTAAAATTACTGCCTTGTTTTTTAAAACTTATTATTGATTCTGATCATTTGATTAAATTATGGACAGCACAGTTCCATTTCATTATATCATTACACTATCCAAGAAATGTCTATAATATACTTCATGTTAAATACTAATAGAGAATTATGAAATAATGTGGATTTTACTAATTTTCATTTACTGAAAATTAAATTCCATACTTTGTGGTATTCAGATGAATTTTGTTCACAAACACATATTTTCGAAATATCACATTTTCGAAAAATGTTGTATATTATGGACGTTCTTTGAGGTAAGCCAAAAAGAAAGTGAAGGTATTATGTGCACTATTCTAAATAAAGCATTAAAGAGGCGACTTTATATTGTAAAGTTGACCCAACTGGAACAAAAGCCGCACAATGTCCTTTGCTAAAATTTGTATAGAATATACTTATCTAAAATATATACATAAAAAAAAACTGAACATACACTAAAAGAGGACAAAAATGGAAGATGATTTATTCATAATGTGAAAAGTTTTTCCCAGTTCCGAGTTCTTGTTCCTTTTAACAAAACCACTATAATATCTACTCTAGGTATTGGTATATGATGCTTTTGTTGCACGTATATTCTCCTTTGGGGATGAAAAATGACAATAACTTCCAGAGACTCAGACCACGATGCGGCACACGTATGGGGAGAGCATTTATTGTGCGGTCAAAAAGTTTTGTCTAGTTCTTTGTTTTTTCAACACCATATATACTGCCCCCTGGTACGTCACTTTAAGGATCTCAAAAGGATCCCCACTTAGGAACTATATCTGCCATCAAATGAAATGAATTATAAACACCACCAACAAGACCACACACAAAACCAAAACTTGGGGATTTTGAATATAATAATAATAATAATAAATGTGATGTGTATGAGAGTGTTGGTGCTTTTAAGTGTGTGTTTGTTTGCGATTGACATATCTTTTTCCTGTCATCGGAAAGTGCCACTTAAGTTTGTTTGGTCTGACGACATATTAAAGAAGCAGCAAAAGAAGGGTTATCCTTCCGACCATTACATTTCTTCTTCTATGCGCCTCACCGTCTCCTCGGCACCGGTCTCCCACACTGACATCTTGTCTGGCATTTGAATAAGTCATTGACTTTCAATAACTTTAGGTAATAGCTAAATTGCTGGTACTTAAAGCACGGGTGTATTATGCGGGTTCTGGTGCTGCCTCTCAATTAATAGTCTACTTAGGGAATTGCTATTTTTGCGGTTGAGTCAGGATGAGATTTCGCAGGAGGCAATAAATGAGGTGATTAATTAATAGAACGCGCGCGATTCCTTTGGTGGATTGATATAAAATATAGTGAGAGTAAAACACAACCACTGATTCTGCCCCTGGGGGAATAATGCCACAGTAAAAGATTCATTTTACACGAAGGCAGAGAGATAATGAAATTGATCATCAAGGAGCGATGTGGTTTTAGTGGCTGAAGATTAATAATGCAGAAAAGACTTGGAAAAACTTTTAGACCAAACGACTCTACTCTACTTTTATAATATAGGCAACGAGAAAAACATCCTTTGGGGGGCCATTAACATGAATTCAAGATGAAAAGTGAAAAGTAATGAGGCCCTAGAATGTAATACCTTTGTGGTTTAGTAATTTTGTTTTTCGAAGTTTTTGTCGGGTGACGAGTAAAATAATATGCCTATACAACCGTGAAAACTTTTACGCAAAATTTAGTTAATTATTCTTTTTCCTTTGTTTTGAAAAGGAAGGGGAGGTTGACTTTAAGTAAAAATATTATGTGTAATAAGTTCAAAGTAATTCATATATATTTTCTATAAGTTTGCCTATGTATTAAGTTTTTGTTTGCAAATGGACAATGTATATATTATCTCATAACTGATTGAAAAGAATCATTTAACTAGATATACACAGTAGAGATAGTCCATCTAAAGGATGCGTATTAGAAATAAAATGCATGACTGGGTCGCACAAACTTGTTCTTATGTGCGATCAAACTTACACTTTAGACTTTTAAATTAATTAAGTCCCAATTTATGAGAAAAAAATTTTAAAAATCGTTGAAAAAAAATAAATTTTTATACATAGATATATAAAATTTTGAAGACATTTTTAAGAAAAATAAATAGGTACGCCATTTTTTAATGCGGAGTTAAAAATTAATTTTTTAAAAAAATTCATCTACTCATTTTCGAAATATGTCCATATATCGAGATAGAAATTACCAAGGTCTTAGCAAGAACCAATCGCGTTTTAACAGGTGTACCTAAAAGCCTGAGCTACCCATAAGATGCGAAGTAAGGCACATACCATGCCGATCTCTCCCAGTCTTCATTGACACAAAAGGCTCCGTGCTCAATTAGGCTTGGAGGGCCTAAAAATGGAGGTCGTCTGCGTACATATGGGAGGAACATTTCGAAATTTAAGATCAAAGTTCATTAACATATATTGAAAACAAAAGGGGTCCAAGAATAGGGACACCAGTACTATTAGGCAGAAAGATAGACATGGTGTTACCGACTTGTACTGCTTGCCTTCTATTAGTCAAGTAAGAGAAAATTAATTTAGTGACACCAGATGAAAAATTGAAATTTTCCATAAGATTTTTATATAATTTGACGTGGTTGACTGTATAAAAAGCCTTAGAGAAGTCGAAAAAAACTAAGAACGATATCTCATCATTATCCAATGCTTGCCTTAAGTCATCAGTGACTTTCAAAAGCGCTGTAATACAACTCTGTTTCTTTATTCTTACGAAAACCAGATTGTTTTTTGGTAAGTTTTGAGTTGGCAGTGAGATAAGCATTGTTTTGGAAATGGTATGATTTTTGCTTCCTTCCATAAGCAACTTACGACTACGTCTATACTAGCTACTGCAGAAAATCCAAAACAAGGGCGCTTTAAAAACGCAATTGCCGAAAGCTGATCATCAAAAGCAACGTCGTTAATGTCCCCTGAACTCCACCCCCCCCCCCCACTTTTAGCAAGCACGCATGCAATAAATGTATTACCACAACCCTTTTAAATTGAGCAAATCAAATAAAATCCGTAACTTTTTCTGAGCCCTATCTCATGTAACCAATTGTTTTCACTGCAACTCCCCAATACGAACATTTCAATAGTTATCTAAAAGATTTTTTTTTTTATATTAAGATTAAAGTGATTATAACTTTACTTATGAAAAGTTTCATACCTTTTTATAAATTGCAAAAATGGGGACACTTTTTAAAAATAATGTGTAATATATGGGTGGGATTTTTGAATTGTCACCTCCCGGAAAATCAACAAAATTTAAATAATAGCATTTCATTCTGAGTGTAAATAATTCCATTTTGAATTTATATTTAAGAGTTTTCTAAGATAAGCCTAAAAAATATATTTTCAAAAAGCATACAAAATACATATTCTTGAATAAACATGTATACTTATTTTTTATCTTTTAATGCCATTGGTATAATAATGCACATAAAGCACATGAGTATATATATGTAAATACTTGCATTGAATTTCACGCAATATATTGTACTTACATCTAACCGCAGGTCAAACCCGGGTAATACAAATATAAACTTAAATGAAACTGAAGATATTCTAATCCCTGAACAAATATCACGTTTCAGACACAATTGTACAAATAGATGAATTTGTCATTAGTTAAACAATTAATTCATGGCAAAACCGTTTTGTACATCTGATCCCTATAAACACATATACACATACATAACATACATATACTACACACCTCAATATATATATAAACATAATGATGCTAAATACTAGCCCAACTATAAATTTACGCAATTGGATGCCTCAAAACTAATAATAGCTACATTCCTATAAATGCACTTGAGTCCTTGAAAACCGCACATTGAAAGCAATGTTTGCATGGAAGGACTATTAATAATTCCCACTACGACATTTCTCCTTCAAGTCGTGCATTTGCATGAACGGAATTCTATACACATACATATATTTGCATATAGACATATACCAAACCATGCAGGCGAACTTAAACTATAGCGAGAAGGGGGAAGTTTATGTGCAAGAAAAGAAGAAAAAACAAAAAAAATAAAAGTGGATATCCTGGGACCGCCCAGAAAAAGTTTGATTGGATCCTTCATAGTGAACTCCCTATATAACATCACCTAACCTCACCTCAACCCAAAGCAAAGCAATTGTCTATATAAAGGGGTAAAACAACGACCGCACAAAATTCTCCCCCCTCCCCCCCCCTAGACTTGAACTTGACGTCTTTTCTCATTCGATTGTCTGCTCTAGAACAAACGTTCCACCCTCAAGCTTTCGCAGTCGTGGTGGAATTCAAAAGCATTTTTTTCTCTTTTATCAACTTGGAGGTAATAGAGATGGTATAGTGCTAAAAAAAAGTTGTCAACGACACTGACAGAATCGATCAAGAGAAATTTGGTTAAAGCCTTATTCTCAGCCAGTTTATGGAAGCCCATCAGCATCACAGAAATTTTGGATTAAATTTTTACGCAACAGTCTGAAGAGGTTTTGTTTCCGTTTTTATTCAAAGGATTGAATTCGATTTGAAACAAGTGAAAATCTTTTAATTAAAACATTTTAATTCCAAGTGAATATTTATTTCTTTTTTTGTCGCAATAATTAAATATAAAAATACAAATCTATTTAATATAATAATAAATATCTTTAATAGAAATACAAGAACTTAAATTAAATCGTGCTTTTCTGTTTACTCCACAGCAACATTTTATTTGCAGTCTTGCCTTCTGGTCGTAGTTTTGGAACGCACGTGCTTGAGCACAAAAATCTATTAAGACTCAATATTCGTTCAGAGTATGAACGTAACTTCCGTTATTTTTGTGATTATTTTTACGGCTTTGTGTACCCTTAATGGCTATTTTATGAGGCTAATACAAAGACGATAACGTGATGCGTGTGCAACAGCCTGATGGCACTATTGTGCTGTCAAAATTAAGTAGAAAAAACGCTCGTAAAATGTACCTTCACATCAAGACGTGAGGTCACTTATGGAAATAAATTTAAGGTGATATTATACGTTTTTTTAGACTCAAATAAAATAAAAAAATAAATGTTTCTAAAGATATATCTATACTCGTAAAAAGAAAGTGTTTTGGTGTAGGTTTATGCTTAGGAAAAAAAAAACGAAGCATAGATTGGATCAAGGGAATAATTTTGAACAGGTGTAATATTGTAAACACACTTTATTTTGTGACAAATGAATGTTGGGGGAGGCACGCTTTAATATTATTTTTAAGGTAGACACATTTGGTTCCGGTTATTCTAACAGGTGGTAAAAGCATTATGTTACATCAAAATTAATAGTTTAAATGAAATTTTTACGTTCACTTATGAGAGGAATTGATTTAAAAATGATTTTGTATAGGTATATTTAGCGAAAATATGTACAAATTTGTTGATAAATAATTTGACAAAATAATGAAGCACACGCTACAACTTTTACTGTCTCACATATAATATGGTTAGCTGGAAACATTGAAATGAAGTATAATAGTAACTTAATATATTTGAATCCTATTTCTGTGGGCTTCAGGTCTTTCTTTCTTTATCTACTTTTTGATAGACGACGTTTCGTACTTGTTTAAGTACTTCTTCAGGTCTATTCTGTCCTAAAATAAAAACACAATTCTTCTTTCAAATAATTTTTAGGACAGAATAGACCTAAAGAAGTACTTAAACAAGTACGAAACGTTGTCTATCAAAAAGTAGATAAAGAAAGAAAGACCTGAAGCCCACAGAAATAGGATTCAAATATATTGAATTAAGAATTAAAAGTCAAGAAAAAGGTATAATAGTAACTTATATTTTAAACGTCAATTTGTAATTATTAATAAATCTCTGCTTTAATAATAATATAAGTTAAATTATAAAACAAAATACCACGCATGTTTCTAAGAAAAACTTTATTTATAAAAACTGTTAAATTGTATGTATTAACTGTTATTATTATTTAAATATAAAATAATACAAAAAAATCTTTTCACATAATAATTTGTATGTACCTACCTATAAAAAAGAAATCTTAAAATTAAATACGAATATAAAATGATATTGTGAGTTCTAACGAAAAATATTTCACCTGAAAAGTTTTTGTTCGCCCGGAATTTTAAAAGCTATTGTGAGTTTTGCCCGAACGAAATTTCGTTCGCCTACTAAAACTATGTGAACATTTATGCTGTCAATGGGATTACATATTCCGCCCGCTAAAAATTTGATTTGAAGTTAATCTAGTAAAGTTCCTTTTATAGCGTTACCGCCTTAAAAAATAAAAGAAGGTGCCAAATTTGTTTAACCACCACATCGAATATTTTTTCAAAACACTAAAATTTAAATTTATTAATAATTTAAACAAAAACCTTTGCTCTATCATGTAATTGTACAAAAAAAAGAGTTTTTGATAATTTTTACGTTATTTGGAAAAAAATTCATGAAAATTCAACCTACTTTATAGATTAAGTTAAACTAAAGGGAGTGTCAGAGATTAAAAATGTCTGTCCGAGTGCCAACAGGAACTCAATATGCATCATTAGAAACAACAACAGAATATTAAAATAAAACAAGTAAAGGGGCACTGGATCCCCCATTTTTCCTCTAAATACCTCGATTTTGACAGATGCACAGAACTGAACAAAAATGAAAACGCTTATGATATTACCTTTAAAATATTATGTACTGTGAACACAACAACAACCTCAAGAAATGAACCTCACAAGAGCTTGCGACCTGTGAGCCCTCGTATAACGCCAGAATAGCCCTGTAAACCTATTTTCTTAATAAACTTCAGCTGAACTAAACATACCATTTTCTCATTTTTAATTGTCAAAGTGACATTTGGAGTTAGTATGATACTACAAAAGTTAAACAAGGTATTTGGTGATTTTATGACTTTAATAAAATGTTAAAAAGATAACACGATGCTAACTTGTTTAAAATTTCGAAAATTCTGTTTTTAACCTAGAATCATACTAAAAATACTATAATATCGTACTTAATCCTCTAAAATGAATACAAATGAATGGCCAATAAATGAAATTTCACGTGTTTTGTTGAAAATCAAAAGAAATATTATGATTTTGTACTTGATTTTGTTTGAAGTACTTGCACGAACATTAATTTGCTTTAAGCTTAATTGAAAGTAAAAACTCTCATTTCTCATTTAGTTACTTATTGGGATCGAATTCCAGCCTCTGATCTTCTAAAACAATAATGTATTTTTCACTGGAACTGTCTCCTGCGAATATCAAATATCATTTCGATCATTTCTGATATAACAATATTGTTTTTTAAGATCTAGATAATGGAAAAAATCATTTGGTGTCAAAATTGATAAAAATAAATTAAATCGTTTTAAAAAAAAATGTCAAAAATCCAATTTTATATTAAGTTTTAGAACAAAAAAAAAGGGTTTTCAAATTTTAGATATCTTTTTATATTTGCCACCATTTTTTAAAAATTGATCGCTTCAGTGTGATGGTCAACGTGTTTTCATTATAAAAGCTTATTATAAATAATGGTACAATTTATCAGAAGTTCGACAAACGGTGATTTTTTTTTTTACACTTCAGAATTCTTTGTTGTAGTGAGCTTAGAGCAAGCTGCAAGCTACAATCAGAGTCTCATCATAAGTGCATGTGTTAGTTGTTAGTAAATTAGTAAAAATAATTGAAACTAATAACAAGTGATATTAAACTTATCGTCGATGAATGTAAAGAAATTGAAGAAATTATTTCAGTTCAAAACCAAAAAATCTGAATTTATCATCTTACAGGCCGGGCAAGTGGAAAAACCTGCCGCGTTACTAGAAGTTTTGCTGAAGAGTCAAGGACTTCAATTCATCATTAATTGAACCACCATTATGCGAAAAAGTTATGTATTTAAAATTTTGGATAAAAATTGACAGCCTGGCTGAGCTAACAAAAGTGTTAATTTGCAAGACAATCTTTTTTATTATTAACCGTCAATGTATGTACTTAAATTTCCAATAAAAAAAAGAGGAATTTAACAAGAGTAGCCTATTCGTTCTTTCCTACTAAAATTAAGTCATTGTTTTTTTTTTTCAATCTGTGAGTAATTTTAAGGAAGATATAGATTAAAACTTTTAGTTCTAAAAAAATAAAAAAAATAGTCATGGAATGAAAATCGACCCGTAGCCGAATAGACAGAGAGACGGACAGAATTGCGAGATTTACTTTTTCCGACTTATCTATCATCGTTAGGTAGGTATATCAAGTTTTATTAGATTTTCGAGTTCGATTTCAAAAATAGAAAAATTTTTAATTTTAATCGAGAAAAAATCGATATTTTCGATATCGAAATTCCTTTGAAATGTAATATCATCTAAACGATATAGCTCGTACGAAAAATTATAACTTCAGCTATTTTTAAGAAAACATCAAAGTTTACAAAGCGAGTTGAAAATCTTTTTAAGAAATCTCAGGTTTTAAGAGTTAATTATGAAAAAAGTCATTTTTGACTTCTGACAAAAATACAAAAATTATCGATATCACTCACCCTTTAAGATTCGATATTTGACATTTTTTTAAAATCTCAATATCTTTCAAATGATTGCTCATGGGAAAAAAATGTGTTTGTAGAAAATCATGCCTATAATCTAGTAAAAGTGTTGATAAACTATTTTCTAATTTTTAATATGATAGCCGTACGAAAATGTTAAAATAATTGAGAAATAATAATTTGAATTAAAAAATTTTAAAAATCTGGTGATAATTATAACAAAAATAAATCAATCCATAATTTTAAAAGGGTGGTTCAAGTTCAACAAGTTGTAGGAGATGGTACATTATTTATACACGGATGGCCATATAAACATTTCTAACTGATTAATCAAGAATTCAATTTTTTCTAATTTTTTATTAAAATCTTAGTTCCTGATTAATGAGATCCATATACGAAGATCCGTTTTCGCCATCTGTCTTTCCTTGGAAAGCCTTTGGTTATTGTTCTTATACAAAATTCTGTTTATTTTCGATTTAATTTAATTTCACAGAGTGTATAGAGTTCAAGCCCCTTTACCACAATATCACACGTCCCATTATACTTGAAAGTGTTTTATTCTTCCACAATGTCTATTTCTTTGTCCCAAATGGAATTCATGATAAACACATAAACTAGGATAATAAAACATCGTTTTCGGTCGGTTTCATATCACTTGACAGCGAGGAGCAAATGAACTGGGTGTTGCGAGCCCATTTCGACACCCTATACCTACTTGATGGGAAAAGACAAAACCAGATACACCTCGTATAGCTCGTTCGTCGTGCCTTAAACCGCTGACTATTATGCTGACACGTTCGTGGTTCTGGATCTGATCTGGTTTTGGCTCTAGCTTCAACTCCCCATCATATATACATAAGTTATATCTATGAAAATATTGTACATACGGTTCATCCTTGCGGGCAATTTTATGTGTTTGCATTTAATTTCTCTTTCTTCTTTTGTTTTGAGCTCGCCCCCCACAATCCATCCCCGCAAAACAATATTGTTCTTCAATTTTTTTTTTTTCTCTGCTCCCACTAGCCCTTCACAATGAAGGGCAATGCGGAATATATGTATACCCGTGGAATTGTGATGGTAAAACTGGCAACACATTCTAGCGGAACGGTGAACAGCACTAAATTGCGTTATGGCAATGTTTTGATCGTTTTGAATATTTAAAAAATAATTTGCACCAAACCCCAAGGGGCTATCCGTAATTTCTTTTTCTCCATCCATTCTCAATGTTCTTTATTCACAGGGTGAGAAGGGGGGCCGTCTCATTCCATTGCAAAAACAAGAACCCTATTGGGTTACTTTCAGTCGCTGGATTCTGCATATCGTTTATCATACCGCACTTCTTTTCCTCTTGTTGTTAATGTTATAGTTTCACCATGGATGCCAAGTTAGTTTATATTGGATATATAATTTATTTTTTAAACTTAACAAACTACATTATAAGTGTGGTATCTTATATTAAAATGAGATTCATGTATTAAAGGACAATCATCTAAGAAATTAAAGTAGTATCAACGAAATATTAACGAAAGTTCTTATTGGAAATTAACCACAAATGTCAGGGGTAGATACTTTAAAAAAATTATTGTTGTAAAAAAAAATATTTTTCAAGTAGTTAATGACTTTTCAAACATTTTAGGGTCATGCTTAAACTACATCGTCAATATTACTTGATAGTGGCATAATTTCAATGACAAAATTTATAAAAACTTAGTTTTATTGGCTGTAAAATAAAATAAACATACAATTCTTCAAAGCTTAAAACACGATATCGAAGTATACCAATACTTTCCATCCATCCATCTTCAAACGTAAGCAAGTATAGTCTTTTTGACTGACATTAAGATCTAAGAATATTTCTGACAAGAATAAAAAAGTTATAGTAGATTCAGTTGGCGGAAGAGAGTATTTCGTATCGTTTTTTTTTGTTGTATTTTTTCATGAAAAATATATCTTCAAAACTTGGATTAGAGGATCTAAAATCTAAAGAAAATAGTTTTAGTTGTTTTATTGCATTTCTTTTTATAATTTCCATTTATTTTATTTTATTTGCTCGAATTTCTAACAAAATATTTCGTATACCTAATTGTGGTTTACAATACTTTTTTTTAAATAACTAACAAAGATATTTTGTGAACTTAATGTAGTGAGCCTTTTGTAGGAAACAAATCAGCTTTTGAAAGAGATTAGTGTTCAGTGAGCTACTTGAAGAGAAGATCAGAGTATAGAAGCTGCTTTTTTTTGACTAAGTCTATTCCTTTTCCCCATTAGGGAGTGGAAGAGATGGAAAGCGTAATTTCTTTTTTGAGGACTGCCGTTGTATGAGGGTTAAAACTTAGTCACTTGTTAAAGTTGATTCCCAGGTATTTTATGTTTGGCTTCTTTGTGAGTTGTTATCTGTTTGGTAGACTGTGGTGCGTGCCTACGTTGGTTTTTTTTTTTTTATGATTTCTTATATTTTAGCAACTCATTCCGGACATTTACCATAGTTGCATACCTACTTTTGTCCAAGAAAACTGTTGGAAAGTCTAAATGAACCCTGTCGCATGCAATTTTGGTCTGGGCACCTTTATTTATATAAATAATCATCCCATAAAACATAAACATAACAATAATAGTTAACCTTATTTGTAATGGAAAAATTAAAAGGTTGTTTTTGTGTATTGAGCGGTGAATAATTGTGAGTGCGATGTATTCTTTAATTATTACGTAACTACTTTTGAAATTAATGACTTATTCAATGCCTACAGAACGCCTAAAAGTATGATCTTACAAGTAGCCACCCAAATATTAAGTGGAGACTGAAAACGTCATACCTGCATGGGTCGTGTCTAAACTAACACAAGTGGTATAATTCAATTCGCCGCTAGGAAAGGAAAGTACTAGAAGCATATAGACCAGAACATTCAAGAGGAGTGTAGAACCATTCTCACTATAAAAAGCGACGTGCGCGAGCGAGTGGATACAGTTTATTTTTGAAAGTGATTGCGTAATGTATCGGTCATCTTCACGTCGTCTTCGTGTTGCTGAAGATGACCGATACATTGGTGGAAATGCATTCAACGAAAAAATAAATAAACAAAAAATTTTATTAGTCGACTCCAATTTAATGGTGTTTTCTCATTTAAATTAATTTCAATATATTAGACACATCGTTATTGTTCAATTTTTTATTAATCATCTTAATTATTGTAGTAGATTTTCTTAACAGATTTTTGGTATAAACGTCACTTTACAATACAACGAACATTTTCTTCTCATGGAATCTTAAACCGTAGGTTAACTTTTATTCCATGGTTTAGTAATCTCGTGGAATAAAGGTGGAATAAGCGTTTTTTATTAAATAGGGCTGTAAGTATGTAATCTTTTAGTATATAACACGATCTGACAAGTTTTATTAAAGTTCATTTGGATTCCTTGGCTTCCAAGGTTTCTCAATTTTTATGTCTTAAACAACTCCAATATATTTTAAGAATCTCAAAAACCTGGCAACCATTACATGAACCATTTTGCGGTGTTGGTGATGCTGGTTTATTGGTACTGTTTTTGTTTTGTTTAGCTTTTGGCATTATTTGCTATTTGCTGTTAGTCGTCGTTGTCGTTGGTGATGGTGGTTATGATGGTTTTCCAACATATTTTTTTTCCTCCTGTGATGGTTCTCCTATTTCGGTTGGCATCAATTGTTTACTTTTCATCCGCCAAACATATGCACCACACCTCAACGGATTCAGAATATGAAATACTACCACGTTGTTGAGCGTTTTGTTCGGGGTACGTAACGTATAGAATGTAGAAAGGATATATCAAGTTGATTCTTATTTTGCTTCTGCTGGCTATAAGCAAATAAAGCTCCAAATGAAAGGAGCGCGAGGACGACGATCCATTGTGGCGGCTGCCAGATGCGGGCATTATTTTCTATATATAGTGTACCGAACCAATTGCATTCATATTCGCTATTGTTTTAAGGCCAGGGGTGTACTTTTTTTTTTAATTTTTTTTTTATGTTCTTGTTTTATTATTTTCAATTCTTTTCGCCTTCACTCTTTATGAATCTCAGAATGCATATTTTCTAGCGGAAAATAAACTTGCCTTGGTTATTTTTTTTTTGTTTGTTTATTTTTCACTAATTGCCAATGGGAATTAATGCCATAGTCGACGTGTAGGTGGCCCGATTCTGATGATTCTTTGTATGGAGGTCGGCAATCGGCATCTTCATGTGTGTTATGTGGTTGGTTGGTTTGCTAGTTGTTTGCTAATTCTAGCTACAGATGAGATTCCTCGTTATAATTTCTTTATAGCTAACAGACTATTTTTTTTAATTTTTATTTAAAATAGATATGCAATTAGTTATTTGTTAATTTATTTGAAGTTAAATGAAAAAGATGAAGAGAGCGTAGACAGTATTTATGCTCGTATATGTACAATTAGCATCTTCATACTTTTATACTTGTTCATATTCAGGGTTAGGCTTCGTATCAAACTTAATGCAAAGTTTTAATCAAATCAAAACGATGATTGAAATTTACACTAAAGCAGTTTTATTTGATTCCCCATATCTGTAGTAGTACAGTCAAATTAGACTTTGACGTAAAATTCATTTGTAACAGACTGGAGTTTGCATTTTATTGTTCTTTAAGGTCTAAGGCACAAAACTAAATTTTAGCGTATTCCAAATACCACCATTTTGCCCATATAAATCAATTTATTTCAATTCATTAGTCGGAGAAAGTATAGTGAAACAAAATTACTAAAGCTTGCAATTTTGAACAATACTAAGTTTTTTTTTCAATTTTGGAAATTCTATTATTAAAAATAAAAAATAAAATGCACAACTCATGGTCATAAGAACTTTCTCTTATGTATGTATAAGATCACATAATGGTTTTAAAGTTTGAATATTTTAAACCTATTTAACTGATTTTAAAAGAAATTAATTATTCAGGTACCTATGTGAGTCAAAAATGTAGTTTAATTTTAAGAAGCATTATGTTAGATGTCAAAAATGAAAAATATAGTACATTTTATGCAGGCATTGAACAAACAAAACAAAAAAATTAATCATATTAATTAAAAACAAATTGGAAAAACAGATTCAAAAATTGTTTTCATATACTTATCCAATTTACACCATGTGATTTCTATAATAAATAAAACTTAATAAAAAAAAATATTTTAAATATAGTTTTAGCTGTGTTTTTTTTTTAATCACTTTTTTATATATTAAATTTTATGAAAAAATTTAAGAACAAAAAAATGCGGAGTTAAAGAATTAATTAAAAAAAAAAATCAATTACCCACTTTCGAAATATTGAATTTAAAAAAAAAATAATTTAAAAATTTTGTTTAAAAATCCAAAATATGTATATTTTTGTTTAAGAACTTTTATATGCAATATTATACTTATAAGAAGCTATTGTTTAAAAATTGTTGTAAAAATTCATCAATGGTTTTTCAACACTTGTATGGTAGGTACCTATCGTTAATTTTGGTTATAAAAATAATTTTGGTGATGATTAAAAAAAATTGTTTAGTGACTAGAAATATTCAGTTAACAAACAAAAATTTTGATTTTTTTTAATGCAAAAAACAAAAAAAATGATACGCAAAACTTTAATTTTTTTTTTTTAATATTCTCCATAACTAAATTTATCAAAATCAGTTGAACCGTTTTTGAGAAAATCAAAAAATTAAAAAAAAAATGGTCCAATTTCCTGATATTTGTCCTAATTTTTGGTCCTAAAAAAAAAAGAAATTGTAGGAGGAATGCCTATAAACGTAACATATCAGGTTTAGAGAAAATCGACTTACTTGTTTAAGTTGCAGCTGAAGACACACAGACGAAAAAAATTGCGACACCTACTTTTTTTTTACTTCATCTTCATTTTGTTATGTCAATTTTTATGAAAATCTCCTGGTCGATTATGTTTACGAATCCATAACTTGTCATATATGTTATGTAGTAGTAGGTACTAACCTACAAATTTATATCGGAAGTAAAAATTATTTCGTACATATGTTATGCCATCTCTTGGAAGTTTCATCAAAATCGGTTAAGTGGTTAAGACTTGATTGAATTAAGATCGCCTGGAATAAGATATGATGAAACCCCCGAAACGGGTCACCCAAAAGTACCGTTTTCAAAAAAAAAAACTTTTGATAAAAGTTGTATTATGCAAATAAAAGCATTTCAGACTTGAACCATTGTGGCTGTAAAATTATATGTTTTACCGGTTAAATTCGGTACACGCGGTAATTTCTAAAATTTCCACATTTCGAAGTTTTACAAAATTGCTTTAATTTACTAAAAAGAATAATATAATTGAGTGGCTTAGAGCCTCTACTAACTCTAGTATATTTTGTAACTTGCTTAAGAGAAACAAGGTTAAAGCGTTTGTTGAGAGAAGAGCACTCAACAAACGCTTTACCTTAATAAGGTATCAATGGGTACGAATTCATACAAAAAACCTACTATCTCGAATATATGGATGTTAATATTCAAAGAATCACTTCATTAATGAATAAGTCATTAAGAGTTTTGCTTTGCCATTTGACACATTTAATTTAAATTTTGCCATTTAAAGCTTAAAGAGTTCATATTTTCAAATAAAGTACTGAAACATAAATTTCAATTACAACTTCACACCAAAAAAAAAAAAAGAAAAAACTTTAATTTACGTTTTTAATCGTCGAACGCTCTGCATAGCTGCATTTAATTTCAACTCTTATGCGATCGCATCTTTAAATTATATATTTTACAATTTTCTGTTATTAAATCAAAATTGCCACAAGGTATGTTCGTTATTTTCATTTATTTTAATTTCATTTACGAAGGATTTTTTTTTTTTTTGTTTATAATTTTTCGCAATATTATTAAATACTTTTGCCAGCAAATTTTAAAATTGCATTTCAAAACGTTTATTAAATGTTACCATAAATCTTCAGAGGAAATTATTTTTTGTTGTTGCTCTGCGAACCAAAAATAAAACAAAAATAATAATAAAAAAACAAACGAAAAGAAAAAAAAACAACGTCACACCACGCAACACAGAACACAAAATGAGGACATTAAAATTATTCCAATGAACATATTCCTCCGCAAAGTAAACATCATTTTAATTAAAACTATACCCGATGTCCTTGAATGTCCGTCGAATCGTAATATACCCCCATGCATTCCTTCATATCAGGCCACATTATTTGTCGGGGAGAGCTATTGTATAAGTAAACATTCGCTATTCTAGAGGTGTATTGTGTGTAGTGCAGCGCGGATTATAATGCCAGTGATAGGCTCTCGCTGATAGGTATGTCCAGGTCGGGTAGGGTCGCGTCGGGTCGGTTAGGGTCGGGTTGGAATTGGTATATATGGTATTCTCATGTATACACCCATATTTTAATTACATTGTCAAGTAATTAAACATTAAAAATACATTGGCCAACTGACAGCACATTGTGCCACTTGCAACGACCGTTAATTGTCGTACACTGTGTGTGTTCTGCCAGGACTTTGATGGATGGGGTGTTGCCTGGTGTTTTAATATTATAAAATGAAAACAAAACCATTTACCCCTTGAGCTGCATGTTATTTTTTTATTTTTTTAAATATTGCAGAGCTAAAGAAAAAAAAATAAAATCGAAGGATAATTACAGAGTTTACTTTGTCTGCATAAATTAAATTTCGTCTGCATTCTAATTAACGATTTCATGAGTCCGTTTGTTTGTTGGTATATTTACAAGCTTCAGACATGGTGGATTCTTTTAAGTTTCCAGTTTCAGTTTCTTGGGATATCACATCATCAGGATTGGTCTCTGTGCGCCGCTCTGTGCTATCGTGCTTGAACGAATTACCGCGTCCGTTGCCGACATCCTAACGTTCCAATGACTGCCCTTATCCAGATGGCCATGTGCCTGGGCAAATCTTTGTTGCCAGCATCTGTCAACTTGTACCCGGTTCATTCCTCTCATCTTGTGTTTGCTTGACATTTTTTCGTTGTTGCTGTTGTTTTCAATTTTAAATTGTTTAAAGAACTCCCGCAGCCAGACAAAGATGATGATGATGATAATGATGATAATGATGATGATGAAATTGCCACTACGGTAGGGCCAGGCTAGGCTAGGCCAGGGCTGGAAGTTGAATAGCAGAGAGACTCATCCATTTCACGGTCGCCTTTATCTTAAATTTCCGTAGACACCTCTGTGAGTTGGATAAATATTTACGAAAGACGGCATTTGCATAATTTTGTGCACTACAACACTACCATCTAGCAGCGTTGGTATAATCTTAAGTCTAAACCTAAACCCTTCATCTATACATATATCTACTATACCTACATAATATAAGTATGATGGTTCTTGCCTTGATGGTAGAGAGGGTGTGCTCGTAGTTCTTTGAGTTTTGTTGACATTGTGGATTACACTGAAAAATGAGAAGATGGTATGGAGGTAGCGTAGTGAATGTGTTTAGCATATTTTAATTAAGGATATTTTCCAAAGTAGTGAACAGAAAAATAGATTAACATGAAAAGTTTTTTTTTCTTTCTTTGTTTGTATTCATAGAGTATTTATTTTTTTTTTCTTTATAGAAGTGCATAGGATCTTTTGATCCCAATAAACATGAGTCCACAGATGCTTTTTAATTTTTATTTGATTTCTAGTTTTTAAAAGATACGGGTGTGTTCATTAAAAAAACTTATCCCTTTAATTTCATTGTTCATCAAGTACTTCTTCTTGTTTCATTAAAAGAGCCTTGATATCAATCTGAAAGAATTTACAAATTGCCGAGCTTGAAAAAATGTTTATATGCATATGCCATTCATGGTGTTAATATTTTATTGACCATTAAACCAAGCTATGGCTGCTTTTCGAAGCCTCACGCAACTGACTATTCATCATACTTCATACCCAGTGCTCAATCAGCCCTATCGAAAAACTGATTACAACTCGAAATTAATAGCAACAATAAATGCTCAATGCTCATACAATAAATATGTAAAAAGGCCTACGAAAATAAATAAATACAATTTTTCCTACACAGAAAGGAACTCACAATCAATAAAATTTTACTAAAAGAATATATTTTAGTTTAGGTAGTTGCATTTTAACAACATCCCAACAGAATGGACTGCATTATTATTTAACACCTCAAAAACTGTAAGAAAATATGAAATATGATAAACAGAATGGGTTTAATGCCTTTTACTACAGATTAATAAAAAAAAAGAAGTATTTTTTGAAAATTTATATTTAAAATATGCATCTCAAAACACCAACAAAATAATGATACGAAAATTTAATAGTTAGGGATACTGATTTCAAGCATCTTCTACACCTGTGAGAGGGTAGTAACAAATAGATGCTAATAATATATAATACAAAAAGGTTTAACCTTATTGAAATGCACCAAGTAAAGAAATTAGCTGGAAGCTATTAAAAGAAAAAACAAACAGTAAAATAAATATTTTAAATATTAAAAAAAAAAACGAGACCTCAATCGAGTGATGTGGATTGTGAAATGTTATGCAAACTAAAACAACCGTGATTTTCTGTCGAAAACTATACATTTTATATTTTTATTATTATTATTATTATAAATTTATTTAATGTAATATAAAATTACAGCAAATAATAAAGAAAAAGTGTTAGCATTTGTAGCCATCAGCTTTTGTTTTTAAATTGTACATAGGTATATGTAAAAATAGTTTAATGTTATAGATATAGGAATATTTAAAATTACAATTTTGAAATTAAATTAATTTTTTTCATAAATGAAAGTACTTCGAAACAGTTATCTAATGTAGGGCTTTTGATAAGATCTAGTAAGTCGATACTGTTTTGATTTGATTGGAAGTTAGGGCAGGTGGTTAGAAGATGTTCGATTGTCATTTTTGCTGGGTTGTTGCAGTAGGAGCAGGAATCATTTCTGAGGTTACGGTCAAGTAGGTGCTGATGAGTGAGGCGGGTGTGGCCCAGTCTCAGTCTCAGGATAGCTGTAGTTTGTTGTCGTGATAGCTGTGGTGGATATTTGGCTGCAATGCACAAAGGGTTTATAAGGTTTGAATAATAATTATTTATACCTGTTAAAGTTAGGATGTTCGTTTCTTTCAAAGATGTCGTTATAAAGGTCGGATATCATTGGTACTGTAGATATTTGAGACTGGATTCGAAGAATTGGTAGCTTGCTTGGCAGCTGAATCAGCTGCTTCATTACCAGTTATGCCTATGTGGCCTGGAATCCAGGCTAATTTAAGTTTGTTGGGGTATTGCGATAATTTGTTACGAATCGTTGTAATCGGAATTTGGTTATTATTTAAGTTGGGAACTGCTTTTAAAGTGGAGAGGCTATCTGATAAAATACAGAATTTACCTACCACGTTTTTTTTCTGCAAACTCAATAGCACTAATTATGGCAGCGGATTCTGCTGTAAATATTGAGCTAAGTTCAATAAGAGTTCGTGCTTGGATCGTATTTCCTTGTTGATCAACGACTGCGTATGCCGGGGTGTTGTTTATTTTTGAGCCGTCGGTGTACAAAAAGGCAATATTATTCGAGGCAAGGTGGTGTGCAAGTTCATTGTAAAGCTGTTTGAAGATGGCAGGATCCAGTGAGGTTTTTTGGTATGCAGCAAGAGTTATGTTGAGGAGGATAAGGGCCTGGTTTTGGATTAATATAATTCATTGCAATGTGAAGGTCACTTGCTATTTGTGTTGCTCGGTATATTGCATTTTCTATTTTCGGCTTGGTTTTCCTTCTTAGCGTGAGTTTAAGATCTTTTTGTATAAGTGAACCTTGAGAGGTAAGAAGCTTTGGTATAGTTTTGGCTGTGGCAAATTTAATACGATTTTCTAAAGAGGGAAAACCAGATTTCGCGAGCATGTTAAAAACTGGGGTAGTGCGATATGCATTTAACGCAATTCGAATTGAGGCATGGTAGGGTGATTTTAGTTTTTTTAAATCGGTCTTGGAACTTTGACAGACACAGAGTTTTGATTTAAATTCGTAGGAACTCGCAATTTTGAACATTACGGGAGCAGACATATATAGTCAAGTTTATTTTTCTTAACAAAAATGTATTTATGTTATTGAAATGAAATATACTATATCATTGGTTATTAATTATAAAAGATTTACATGTATTTCAATTTTATTTTTAAGGAGAGCCTAGTTTTATAAAATAAATTGTTTTTTTTTTTACTTTTATATATGTAAATGTCATTGATTGTCTTATACTATCTACTTTGAGTTTATTCATCTGCATCTCTTGAAACTTATCCTCTCCTCTTTGAATTCGACAACAAGAAAATCATAAGAAAAAAATTGAGTTTTTCAAAATTCTTAAAGAAAAAGTATGAAAAAAACCTATACGTTTTTAAAACATGGCTGGCAAATTTAGCGAATAAAGAACTCCTTCAAATTTTGAGGACCAGGCCAAACGCAGCCAGGGAAGTGAAAAATGATGGATGTCAACTCAATGTATATACACATGGGGACTAAGAGAGTTAACAAACTATAAAGCAAATCTTTATTATTTTCTTTTTAGTATTTTAGTTTTCCGAATGTTCCGAGGGGCCAAAATAAAGTCAAGCCAGTACTTGTTTTTAGGTCAGATACGGAGGCGAATTCGGTGAAAAAATTAACTTATAGCTGGCAACGTCTTATTTCCTCTTAGCAAGCTCGCCATCAGCATCAAAAGCTGAGGACCACTGTCAATATGCTATCAGTATAGTGCTTAATCGATGTGCTGGGTTTCATTGTGTGACAACGACTAAATGGATTTCGTTGTTAATGAAATAATGAAGATAAGACAAAGTATATGCAAAAGCGGAAGAAATGTCCATGTCATCAATTCGGGCCATCACGATCGATATTTGTTACTTCCACCATTATCTAACAGTTCAAAGATCGAACAAAGAATCATTTTTGTTAATCGTTATTTCTTTTCACACTATTAAATCTTTGCCGAAGAAAGCTAAGTACAAGCGACATCTTATGACCAAAGATTTTACACAAAATATGTGTTCATCTGGCAGTGTAGTGTAGTGTAAGAAATAAGCAAGAAAAAATAAATACTTCAAAACACGCACTTGAAAAACAATTAATACAAAACGATTTATACGAGTATAATCCATCTATATAAAACTATGTTGATATTGACATAAATTTCAATCAATTTACTTGGTTTTTCTTTTAAACAATTCAGAAAATCAATGGGAAGGACATAGGCCCTTAAAAGTATTGACTTTTTCTTTCGAAAAAATAAATGCAAAAAAACAAGTGAATTTCGCTCATTTGCGAATTTCATAATTGTTTGAAATTTTGCAGACAGAAAATTGATTGTTATTCGTGTAAATATCGATTTTTATTCTCTAAATTTCATTTGCTGCATCGTCGTCGATCAAATATTTTTCTAAATATTGAGACTAAATTTCGATATAAAGTTTGAACGACGATGCATCAAATAAAATTTAGACACGATTCACTGGAATTGAAATTGTTTATTTTTTAAATGTTTCTTCCACTAAAAAAAAAGAAGTGCGATCCGTTTTCCAATCTTTACTTTTCGTTGCTATTGCGTTTGAACTGTGTTTGTCGTTGTTGCTGTCGTGGTGTCGGTCAATAAGGAAAGTGAGTGGTTTTTCAGTCAAAAGTCATTCGTTTGTTTTATTCATTTTGAAATAATTTTTTATTTTTATTTCGCAATCATAATCATCATAAATACATACATAGAAAATTCAGAAAGTATGCACTTTCTTTATTTTCAAATCTGAATTTTCTATGTATGTATGTATTTATGATGATTATGATTGCGAAACGAAGATATCCAAAAAAAATATACGGCTTTTTTTAAATTTCAGAAATGGCTGAAGAAGAAATAAAACGATTACATAGTTTTTAAATTCAGTGTCATAAAAGGATGATAGAAATCGTTAAAGATTCACAACGCGAAAGGGATTCTTTGCGTAACTATGTTAAAGAGCTATAAACTCATCAGTTATTGCTTTAGAATTTTTATCACTAATGGAAGTTTCACCATCAAATGCTACAGAAAAATCTCCTGAATTACATCAAAAGGATTATCGTTTTGTCGAAGATATCAGCATTGATCTGTGTCGAGCGCCACTAGGGGCCTAGTACCTGCTAAATAGTGCTACCAGGAGCGTAGCACCTGCTGATCTACCAGAGTGAAAGCCTGCTGCGAAGAGCGCCACTAGGGGCCTAGTATCAGCTTAATAGTGCCCGTCATACAAGAAGCACTTAATAGAAACTCAGATCATTAGAAGTTGTATACACGATTCCAAGATTCCCCATTGAATAGAGCAAGCGAAACGCTAGACCACCAGAAACCAAAATACCTGTGAATTATTAAATTATAATTTGTTATAAGATTAAGAGTGTTTTAAATAAAGATTTTGCAATAAGGTTTGAAAGACCTGGGGGGTCATTCCGTAACTCGATTATCGTCAGACGATATCGTTTGAGCGATAGTGTTGCCTTTATTGGCTTCACGTAAGTCGATAATCGTCGAAACGCTATCGTCAAAACAATAGAGTTTTGACGATAGCTAAATTGGTATCGTCTTGCATTAATTTTGTACTCTGTAGGTGACTGTAGTTGAATGATGGAATTGTCACTGTAATTTGACATCATGTGTTATTATTGTTGCATTTACAAATTAAATTTAAAATGTATCGGTGAATCAATTTTCTTACTGTAGAAAATGAAAATGAAAAAAATATAACTTATGCGCATGCGGCGACAATTGAGAGATAAATCAAATCCCTTATCCCTTCCCCTCATATCCCCTACCCTGGCCAAATCAGGATGTTCATTCATAAATGAAGTTAAAATCGCAATTTGAGATTGCATGACTGCCCTATTAAGTATTTACATTTACATATATTAATTTGTAAAAAATATAAAAAAAAACAACTTGGATCTCAAAATGATTTCCCTATAGTTTCAATCGGCACTTAACACAAAACAACAAACACTAAATTACATTTTAATGGCAATTATGACAGCTAATTTGACTTTTAAAATGCACCAAACGCTCTCAAACTGCGAACGATAAACGAGACGATAGTGGTCGAGTTACGTGAAGCAAATCATGGACGATCTCGTCGACGATTATCGTTTTGACGATTATCGTTTTGACGATTATCGTTTAGAAAATAATGCAATGACCCCGAAAGACCCCGGCAAGACCGACGATCACAACCTCGGATGGAAAGCAAAAAAGCACATCACATGGTTGGTGCTGAAACCAAACTTTATTTTTTCGAAGTTTTGTGATGATCTGACTTATTTTTGAAATCAAAATAAGAAAAAGGCAAGGTTTTTAGCTTTATTTTAGGTTATTTAGCATCACAAAGTCTGATATTAGTTAAACTAGCTTAGGTTTCCTATCAAACAGCATTTGGAATTTTTCCAATGTCTATTTTGACTGAAGTGGGAGAAGTTCTGAGTTGAAATTAGAAAACTTTATTCAAATTCAAACTTATTTCAAA